>OZ008367.1:133722106-139334606 GCA_963931995.1 Phaonia tiefii | reverse complement strand
ACAAAAAGTAAAGACAGAAAAGAAAACATTCACAAAGTGAAAATAGAACAAAAATTCGTTTTAAATTTACTACAATACCTTTTTTAATTTTGTCATCGCTACGCTTTGGGAAACGCTTTTCAAATAGTCGAATGCGTTTGGGCAATTTACAACGGCCACTTCGATGAATTTTTTAACAATTCCCAATTTTATGTGGAGCGGTGGCAGCAAGATGTCTTGAGTATTGTCTATTAAAGGTGCATTCCTCAGTTTATGTTGTTTCATTTGTTCATCCACACTTCCTCTTGGTCTCCACGAATTACATTGGTAATGATTTAGAGGTGAGCGCGAATCCCAATTACAAAGAAAACAAAAGAATTTTGGAAAGCCGCCCTAACCGATGATCCCTTGCAAAACGTTGATGACCTTCAAATCACAGCAAATCTTCCATTTATTTTCGTAGTATTTGATTTTTTCCATTATATCTTTGAATGTTTCATAGCTTTCTTTCATGTTAATACCCATTGCTAGCGGAATGGAAGGTTTTCGGTTCGACACATGCAACAACACTGCTTTCAAGATTGAAACAGAACCATCAATAAGTAATCTCCACTCACTAGCGATGTAGTTCATTCCTATTTTTACCACCAAAGCTTTTACATCGTTGCAGTAAGCGAACGAATTGTCATCATTTAGAGTGCAGAGGCTCTGAAATTCAGCTTGGCGTTTGCGGTACGCCGTAGAGTTCACATTACCATGTGTGAGTTTTCTTTGCTTTAAAAACGCTGTCACAATTATGGCAAGTCGCTGCGATAGTCCCAATATGGCCATAATGAAATCCATTTCCAATTGTGTGATTAGTTGTGGCCCTTCTCTTCGCTGTTGGGGCTCATAATCGGTATCAAATGGATCTTCATAAGTAACACCACTTGCTCTAGACATTCCTGTACATTCTGTACTACGATCTGCAGTTGGCGGCCTTGGTGATACAAAATTTTCAGATGCAAGCATTGATAGTGTGGCTGTTACAGTTGCTTTATAACTTTTGTTCCTCTCAGCAAATCGATTTAGACCACATGTGTAATTTACGCATGCGTAGCAACTGGTTTCATCATGATCACCTGGGAGATTAATCCAGTTTACCGGCTTACAATACTTCATACTATGGTTGCCTCCACTCAACCATACCATGAGATTGTTATAACATTGGCGACACACTGTATTAGGTGTGTAATTTTCACCGGTCAAGTCTTCTTCGTCGAAAAACAACTTATATGCTTTCTTGAATGCACTAGTTAAAAGATTCTTTTCCTTTTGCAATGTTGTAGAACTATTTTTCTTGATTTGATGACCGCAAACGTAGCAAAATAAATCAACATTTTCACACTGCATATTGAAATTGTCAGTTGCCAAAGTTGTTTGCGAATTACGCTGTAGCACTTTCACTTTATAACTTTCACCGCTGAGCTCTCGTTGACGTCGCGCTGTGTAATGCCTCGATGTCAGAGTCGTGTCGCTTTTATATTGTGTGCTGCGTCCCTTGTGAATTCAATGCAGATGTTTGCTTCCAGGTAGTTTTTTGATAGAAGTTTTTTTTGATTATATATGTTCACAATTTCATCTATATGACAAGAGCTCCAATGTGTTAACAAAAAGCTTGAAGTGTTGTCTTTTACTGAGTCTAGGAAGAAATAGAATAGAATAGAAGAAATAATAAATTTTTATTAAAAAAGTGAGGTTAAAAACCTTTTTTTTTTTTAATTTGCCCCAATGAGTTAATAAAAATTAACATATTTATATACAGATTTATAGCGTTTTAAAAGGTCTTCTCAATGACACCCATCTCAACCAGATCGGATAAGAAATGGGTGAGATATAGGCGATTATATACTCAAGCTATGAAGGCCTATATCTCAAGAAGTTGGATCGGCCTCCTTAAAAAAACTTTCGGATTTTAATCAGCGCTGTAAGCCCTACCAGGCCAAAGAATATTGGCGAATTTTTTATAAAGTAAATTTGTTCGTAAAAGCGGAAAATAAAAAAAAAACTTTTTGGGCGATTTTCCGCTCATTTTTTAAAGTTTTTCGCGATTTTGACATTGAAGATGAAGTTTTTTTTGATTTTATATGTTTACAATTTTTGTTCTTTAGGACAAGAGCTACATCTTTGCCTCAGAGAGTAAATCAAAATTCCGAACGATTTGCAAAATTTGAGAAAATTATCACTTTTTTGCAAAAATGACACCGAGGCCGCACTTTTTTGGGGGTCCATAAAAAAAAAACTGGAGGACTTTGGGCAAAACTGGGAGACAGGGGTCTTTTTTTTTGGTCTTTTATCACGTAGTGGTGTCCGTATATGGTTATATTTTTTCGTGTTGCACTGTGAAAACAACAACAAGCGAAAACAACACTGGAACAAAACTGTCAGTTATATATAAGACAACATAATAAAAGGATTTAATTATTACATTTACATATACATATGCGAAAATTAAATAAAATAATACTCTGATTCATATGTATATACATATATATATGGTCGCTCCACTGTTGTATTTACTTATCTTGACTTGAATAGAACCTTGTATGGGTAGACTGTAAACTAAACATCGCTAAAGAGGACAATTAGAAAATTCGTAACATTAGGTCTGTTTCTTTTATTACCTGGCTTTTTAGTATTTTATTAAAGATTTGATGCACTGAATGTAATGTTATATTTGTTCGTCATGGGTGTTATTGGGAGGCAGATTGTTCCAAGGTCTATCATCAGGTAAGGCAACTTTCAAAAATGTGCGTATACGGTCATGCCACACTGCTGGAAAGTTCTACCAGCATTCCTGGCACTTGTCAACAACTCGAGAGCGGAATACCCATTCTATCGGAAATATCACTGCCTCAAGGATTCCGAAAACGAATGATAAGAAAAACTAATGACCAGGTAGGATGTGATTTTCACCCAATTGGCCTCAATATTCACGCTACGCCAAATCCTGGAAAAGCCCCACGAAAAGCAAATCGATACATACCACCTTTTTGTCGATTACAAAGCTGCTTTCGATAGCCCCATACGGGGAAAACTGTACGAAGCTATGTCTGAACTTGTTATTCCGGCAAAACTGATCCGCCTCTGTAGAATGACGCTGACCAACACCAAATCAGCAGTGAAAGTGGGGAAAGACCTCACTGAACCATTCTGTACCAAGCGAGGACTTAGACAAGGCGACACACTTTCGTTCAATCTCTTCAACATCTTAATGGAGATAATAATGAGAAAGGCACCAGTAAATACGAACAAGACCATTAACACGAAAAGCCATATGTTGCGGCCGTATGCTGACGACATAGACATCATTGGGCGAAATTTGCGAGAGGTTACTGCAGTATTTTCAAGAATCGAAAAGGAATCAGCAAAGGTGGGTCTTGCTGTTAATGAGGGCAAGACAAAATTGATGGTGTCAACGGCTAGAGAAACCTCTCGACTTGGTCCGCACTTGAACGTTGACAACCGATTTAATTTTGAAGTGGTAGATGAATTTGTCTACCTTGGATCCGCCTTGAACTAGGACAAGGCTGACGTCTGGAGATAAATAGGAGAATTGTGCTTGCAAATAGATGTTATTTTGGGCTCAGCAAGCAGTTTAGGAACAAAGCCCTCTCTCGACGGACAAAAGTCCAGCTATATCAGACTCTCATTTTACCTGGCTTGACATATGGCTCCGAAACTTGGGTCATATCGCAAGCGGATGAAAAACACCTGGGAGTTTTCGAAAATTCTCCGTAAAATATATGGGCCTGTTAGGGAAAACGGCGAGTACCGACGTCGCTGGAACGCAGAGCTATATAGTCTCTATTCTGACGTGGACATAGCTAGACGAATCAAAGTGTGCCAATTGCGTTGGCTAGGCCATGTTATCAGAATGGATGAAGATGAGCCAGCGCGAAAGATTTTTATAACGTACCCGATGGAAGCAGGAAAAGAGGACGACCAAGACTCCGCTGGAAAGACCAGGCAGAAGAATCCCTCCGTATCCTTGGTGTTACCAACTGGCGAGAAAAGGCGAAGGATAGAGCCAGTTGGAAGAAAATTTAAATTTGTTTAATTTGTTTGTTTAATTAATATGTGTAAGACGTCTGACCTCATGAGGCTGTAATATAGTCAATAAAAGTAAAGTAAAAGGCCTCATTTCTATTAATTAGTGAATAAATTTTTTGATTTTTGATTCTGTGTCAGAATTAACTTTGGAAATTTGTAGAGTGAAAAGACTCAGTACAGAACAAGGAACCAAAGTTGTTTAATTTTATTTTGAAAGTCAGCATTTCATTACTCAGACACAAAAATCAAATCAAAATATTTTCCGTGTTTGAAATACACCTAGCGCTCCAACAATTTACTGATTGGTTCAGTGTTTTGGCCAACCAGGGGCTGTCTCTGATCTTCCGCGTACTGTAAGACCCCGTGCAGTTCGAAGTGATGTGAACATTGCTCGGGTTCAAGCAAGTATTGGAGAAAGCCCGGAAACTTCCACCAGGCGACGTTCTCAGCAGTTGCTGATGTCTAGGCGGTCTTTGCCAGAATTTTACATAACCCAATTGGTTCACGAGTTAATATCAAATGCTGCATAAATGCGATTTGAATTTAGTCACCGTTTTCAAGAATTGTGCCCAAAAAATAATGAGATTATTATGATCATATGATTATGATTATGCTAATATTGAGCGATGAGGCCCATTTGGGGCACACAAAATCCATGAATAATTGTTGAACATTAAATGCACCCATCTACACCATTTCCAATTGAAATTTCAAAAATATCAATTTAATTTTGAAACATATCAATTGAAATTTTAAAATTATATTTGAAATACATCAATTGGAATTTAAAAATTCTATTTGAAATTTGAAATACATTAATTTAAATTTAAAAAACATCAATTGAAATTTTAAAGACATCAGTTGAAATTTAAAACACATCAATTGAAATTTAAAAATTATTAGCCGATTTTATGTATTCATGAGCAAAGGTTTCGATTCCCCGCCTGCAATTGCAGGCAGCTGTTCTTTCGACGAGATTGAGGCAAATTATCCTAACTGAGCATGAATTACCAGCGGAAAAGTGTGTCTTATGGAGCGACTCTAAAACCGTTCTGAAGTGGATTGCTAGTAGTCATCGCCGATATAAACCGTATGTCGCGCATAGAATAGCCGAGATACTAGAGTCCACTAAAGTAAATGATTGGAGGTGGATATCGACTGGCGATAATGTAGCTGATGACGCCACAAGATTGTACAATAAAATAGACTTTTCTACGTCATCTCGTTGGTTGAATGGTCCAGAATTTTTAAAACTTCGAGAGAGTGAATGGTCGATATTTAACACCAGTATTAGTCAGCCCGGCGAACAAGACGAAGAAGAGATTATCCCAAAAGTCTCACTCCTAATAAGGAAACCCAATTCATCGATTTTTGCCGATTTTCCTCACTTTGCTGAATAAAGAGAACATTAGCATGGGTTCTTCGATTTATAGGCCGATGCCGTAAGGTGTACGATCAATTGGTAGACTATGGTCTCACATCACGTGAACTAGAAAATGCCGAACGAGTCTTATGTCTGCAAGCCCAACGCGAATCATTCGCCGAGATAATCAACTCAATAAATAATGGTCTGCCAATTCCAAAAGTAAATAAATTAGCAAACTTGATGCCTTATATTGATGATGGTCTACTGAGGGTATATGGGAGAATTGGTGCGGCCAGCTGCTTGCCGTACGAAACGAGGCGGCCAGCAATATTATCAAAGGATCACTATTTGACAGAACTTCTTCTTATGCATCATCATCGCCAAATGAAGCACCAAAATCACGAAGCTGCCATATGTGAGGTGCGTAAGATGTATTGGATACCTCAAATTAGAAGCCTGTATCGGAAAATTGTGGCTAAGTGCGTTATGTGTAAGATAAGAAGAGCAACGCCAGCTGCGCCAATTATGGGTCCATTGCCAGTAGATCGACTTGAACCAAACATTCAACCATTTAAGTACACCGGACTTGACTACTTCGGCCCTATAAACGTCACGATTGGGAGAAGAACGGAGAAAAGATGGGTGGCGCTATTTACGTGCTTAACCATTCGCGACATTCATTTGGAGTTGGCCCATGACTTGTCAATGGATGCCTGCATAATCGTCATGAGGAACTTCATGAAAAGACGTGGCGTTCCATTAAGAATTCGCTCCGACAACGGGAAACATTTTGTTGGTGCCAACGAAGAGGCTAAACGTTTCACCGAAGTTTTTGAAGCCGACCGAATTCAACATGAACTGTCTGGTAAAGGAATCGAATGGGTTTTTAATTGTCCAGCGAACCCATCCAAAGGCGGAATATGGGAAAGGATGGTGCAGTGCGTTAAAAGGGTATTTTGGCACACGCTGAAATAAGTGTCTCCGAAAGAATATGTGTTGCTGTCTCTCCTGATCGAAGCTGAAAACGTCGTCAACTCACGGCCATTGACACATCTGCCTGTATGTCCACATGAAGAGGAGCCGCTAACACCGAATCATTTCTTGATAGGAGGACCAAACGTGTTCCAACCACCAACGGCGAATACTCCAGATGATATTCCCTTGCGTCTGAAGAAACAGTGGCGGTTGGCGAGAAGTCTACGAGACAGGTTTTGGAAGCGGTGGGTCATGGAATACTTGCCAACGATGACGAGGAGAGTAAAGTACTGTTAGCGTACTGAGCCGCCACAGAAGGATGATGTGGTGTTTATTTGCGATCCAAACCTCCCGAGAAATCAATGGCGGCGAGGTGTGGTCACTCGCGTCTATGCTGGCTGTGATGGTGTGGCACGAAGAGCCGATGTGAGAACTGCGTATGGTGAACTGTAGCGACCCGTCTCCAAGCTAGCCGTTCTGGACGTAGATGGTGGTGAAGCTGACCGCTCCACAGGGGCGGGGGTGTTTCAGAACGGCCCTTAATGGATTATTTCTTTATTTCCATTTGTTATCGATTTGTTTGTTATCATGTTGATCATTTATTGTGAATAGTATTAGTTTGACATTTACTTTGTAAACCGCCGATTTGTACTTCTCCATATTCCTTCATTTGTTCTCTTGTTTCATTTTGTAACTTGTTACTTGAGCGCGATCGCTCACTTAGACTTTTGATTTGAAGGAGGAACAAAAGCTGCGGTGAGTATTTACAATATATGTTTTTTTTTATAATAATTATTTTTCTTTAGAAATACACGTTTGTGCATACAATAGAACTGCCGGTCTTTGTAGTACTTGTTTAACGTAAGCCTCCTGCCCTTCAACCTCCGCCAGCGTCAACAACTTCAATTGACATTTTAAAGCCATCAATTGAAATTTGAAAGACATAAATTAAAATTTAAAGTTCATCACTTGTAATTTAAAAATTATTAACCGATTTTATGCATTAGATTTTTAAATTTCAATTGATGTATTTTAAATTTCAATTCATGTTTTTGAAATTTCGATTGATGTATTTCAAATTTCATTTAGAATTTTCAAATTTCAATTGATGTATTTCAAATTTCAAATAGAATTTTTAAATTGCAATTGATTTTTTTTTAAATTTCAATTGGAAATGGTGTCGATACACAGTATGGGGTTGAGTAACTTGAGAAAATATCAGTGGAACATATATTTTCGAAACCGACGAACAAGTTGCGGTTAATATGAATGGCAGTCAATACCGGTCAATGATTGAATATTCTTTAAGGCCAGATATAAAGAACAATCCAGAATTGTGGTTTCAACAAAATGGAGCCACAGTTCAAATGACTTGTCCAACTATGGCTGTCCTGGGCGTTCGTTCCATTTAAAGGCTCCCGATTTATTTCTTTAGGGCTACCTAAAGGGAACATAAGATCCTGGGTTCGATCGCTGCTCTAACCACCTTGAAATTTCTTTCGGCGGCGGTCACCTCGCATAGTGACGGCGACACTATCAAGTATTTATCCATGAAAAAGCTTCTAAAAATAGCGTTCGGAGTCGGCGTAAAAACTGTAGGGCCCAATCAGTGAGTATACAAAAACCTTATAGAAAGCGCACAGCTCGCTGGTTGTGAGAAGCTCTCCCAAATTCCTTCATGGGATGAAATGGGAAACCATATATATATATATATGTATATAAAGAGTAACGTGTATACCAATAAGCCAAGCACCGTCCAACAAATTAAATACAATAGTCAAGAAGAAGTGAGGGCGCTGGTACCTGCAATTCTAAGAAAAGTTGTGGGAAATGCTCTGGAACGAGCACGTCAGGTGGAAGCAAACAATGCGCACCATTTGAAAGACATTACCTTCAAAACTTATTTCCAAACTATAATCTAAATTTTAATAAATGTCAATGTTACAAAAAATCTGAAAGAAAAAAGTTACTCATTAAATATATCATACCATTACATAGGCACCACTTTTCGTTCTAAATGAAACGTAACGTGTTTGCAAGCTCCTAGCAACAGGTAGGCATATCCTGCAAACACGTTACTCTGTGATGATAATGGTGAGGTGGACGAGGCGCATACATTGTGTACGCATAAGACATCTTTGGCCGATATATGGATAGGCCTTTAGCCAGGCCCCAGATATCAATATTTATTTCAATTTTGACGAGACTAAAGATTAGGAAAAATTACTTTGGTACTAGCTTTAACTATAGGAACGAGGAAGAATCTATTGAGCTTCTCCTCTGCACGTATCCAGCACTAGCCGGTAAGTGGATGTCTACTATCTAAAAAGAATTATCTCAAATAGGCTTTGATAGGAGTTTGAGCTTCTTGGAGCAATGTAAGTGGTTTCCAGGTGCAGCCAGCTCTTAATCTCTCGTCGTGGTATCAGAATGGACTAGTAAATCTAAGTGAGTCGTTCATCGACTGCCGCCAGTACCCAACCCAACGTAACACATAATATAAAGTTAGTCATATGGTATATCAGAAAAAAGTTTTGGAACAAGAATTGTACAAAATTTTTAAATATTTAAGCAAAATCTCGATGATTTGAACTTGTAGCGCATTTCAGTCCCGAATTAAATATTGCTAAATATTAATCCCATATTAATTATTAAAAATGTTATGATTGGTAGAGATTACCGGCAGTGTTGATCAGCCAGCCAGCGAGGATGACCGACAATCGGCCGGACGGACATAATTTTATCGACTTAAAAGCTCATAAAACTAATTTCGTCCAAAGATACCCCACGTGCATAATATAATGTGTCTCCTTAATCCGCGTTATTATGGATTCCACATTTGTTTAATGACGTAGGCCCCTTTAATAGTTCTGCCTTTAAACAATTATTCTTTCAAGTCCTTAATTTTCACTTTAATTACACATCAGTTGAGATTAAACTCTGGAAGAATTTTTGTTTTCTACCGACCTTTTGAAGTTACACGTGTATGTACGTATGACGCTGTATAGCATAAGATTAGTACAGCAAAGTCGTTTACCTTCAGGCCACATTGATTTCTCGGCCAAAAACAAGTGCCATTCACTGCCAACATCTGGTGCCATCCAAATAGACAGACGGTGAGCAAAATTGTTTTAGCACGTATGTATGTATGTATGTTACTTTTTTATATTACGGAACACACAAATTATTATCATCTCTTTCCGGTTTTGTGTTTCCTTCCATTTTGGCGAAACAACAGTCATGTCTTTTTCACTGAACATGGAAACCACAAAATTTGCTGATGAACAATATACGATTTCTTCGACATGAATTTACGAGGGCACTATTCTAACAGTTACAGATGAGGATTTACTAGGAAAAAAAGTTTTCTTAGACGTGTGAAATTATTCGTTGCCACGAGGAATATTTACATCAAGAAAACAGTATAACTTACACTTTAATAAATTTATTCAAGCTCAAGACAATTTTAAATAATATAAAGCTTTTTGACGTAGAATACGTCTTACCTTACGGTATGAGGAGTCATGTCAGGTTTTTATTGTTGTAATCTTTATTTCATTGAATTTGAGGAAACGGCTAGATGAATTTTTTTAAAATTTTTTTTTGTAGGTAAATGAAGATGTTATCTTTCGTTTGATATACATTTCATATTGGTTGATATCTTCCTAATATTTAAATTTCTCAAATAAAAATTGTTTAAACACATACACTCAAACATATGTGTGGTGTTTGGTTAAGTGTTTTTGGTTGCTCAACATTGCTTAGGAACATGGCAACATGTATCTAGTAAAAAGTGAAACAAACAGTAAGCTAACGTAATAAAGCTTTTTTGCGAAAGCTTCAATAAAGCTGTTGTAACATTAATTTTGAATTGTAAAGCGTAAAGCTTTCACACAACGCTCGAATGCTAATGCGAAGACTCGATAAGGTAAACCTTTTTAAATATTAGGGCGGCCCTCTCAACATTCGCAGAACTTATTTCAATAAAAATATTAATGAAAATACATAAATTAATTAAGTTTAAAAAAAATTTAACATAATATTTTTTTTTTAAACGGATTTGAATCAAATGCCGTTGGCAAATATAAAAATTACAGCAGACAGTTGTCCGAGGCCTTCGGCCACGGACTGTCCCTGCAGGCTGTGTCAGAGACACGGCCATTAAGTTTAACGTAGAATACGCCATCCGATAAGACAGAAAACATATATAACAATAAATGATAAATAATATAAGCAAATGAATTTATTGTTATATATGTTTTCTGTCTTATCGGATGGCGTATTCTACGTTAAACTTAATGGCCGTGTCTCTGTCACAGCCTGCAGGGACAGTCCGTGGCCGAAGGCCTCGGACAACTGTCTGCTGTAATTTTTTCTTAGCTTTATACAATTTTCAAAAAAGTCTAGCACAAAAATGTTCCAATGATACCAATGCTTTCTGTATAGCTATTTCGGATCTTGCCAAGATCTTCATCAGCAGACGTTTTTGGTATGTTTTCGGTGAATTCTTCAAAAATATATATGTCTAGAATCACTCATCATATTAATGAGAATTCCTTTATACATATGTTTGAAGTATAATGACAAAACAAAAACAAATCATGCCTGTTTAAAACCAATGGTATTTCGACATGATAAAAAGAGTTGTGCATGAAGGTGTTCCAATGTTAGTGCTTGGTATGCTTCAAACATATGTATAAAGAATTCTCATTAATATGATGAGTGATTCTAGATATGTATTTTTGAGGAATTCACCGAAAACATACCAAAAACGTCTGCTGATGAAGCTCTTGGCAAGATCCAAAATAGCTATACAGACAGCCTTAGTATCATTGGAACATTTTTGTGCTCGACTTTTTTGAAAATTGTATAAAGCTAAGAAAAAAGCTTTATATTATTTAAAAATGTCTTGAGCTTGAATAAATTTAGAAAATTTTAAGTTTAATAACTGACCGAAAAAAACTCACGCAAGGGCAATGATGAAAACAGTATAACTTACAGATTTATGCCTGCATCGAAAATGGGTTCGTTGTTATACTGAATATGTTTCATTGTTGCGATGAATATAGTTTGTTGCTGCAGAAATTATGTTTCATTGAAGAGTTGAAAATGTTTCACATACGTATATACAAATGTACAATTTCTGTCTCTAATGTAGCTACGGATGCATCCGTATATGAATGATGTATGACTAACCTGACAAACTGTTTTTGATCGAAAAGCGGGACTTTGACCCCAAACGTTGATTTATTTTTAACAAATGAGTTGTTGTTATAATAAATAATACATAAAATTTAAAAATAGTTAAATTGTATTTAAAAAAATATATATATTTTACGTTTTATTAACCTTTATTTAATTCGCCTATATGTATAATTAGGGTGGCAATGAAAAAACAACTTCGGTGTTTTAAGAAAGCCCAGGCGGATTCTTGTTCCCTATGGTCTAAAACTAACTTGGTGAAAATTTGAGCCGAATCGGACAACTCTAACCCGTGCCGCATTTTAGTCAAAATTTTAGGATTTTGGCATTTTGTATGAAAATTCGTATACACTAGAAAATCTTCACTCCTCGGTGCATTTGAAAAAATTTGCACATTGATTTAGTTTAACCTGAATATAAACTGGATAAAGTTTGAGTAAAATCCGACCACTCTAAGGGTTCCATTTTTTAATTTGAAAAATTTGCAATTTTTAACAAAAATGAAAATTTGGGGATTTCGGTTTTTTTCCAAAAATTGTATCGAAAAGAAAAAAATATTTAACTTGGATTCCAATACCTTCCAGCAGAAGTCTATACGCTTCCAACAAGCTATTACACGATATATTCATGCAACGGTGTTATGGTGTTATCGTGCTGCAAAGTACACTATCTCGAGGAAAAATCGCCAAGATGGCCTTATAAGGGTACCACATTATAAAAATTTCAAATTATAAACTATGTGCTCAAACCGATTCTATTAAATCTGATGTGACAGTTGGTTACTAAAACCAGTTTTAAAAACCGGCTAAAAATCCCGGGTTTAAAAAACCGAGTTCAAAAACCGGGTTTAACACCCGCAATTAAAACTCGGTTTATATAAAACGGTTTGCTAACCGTTTCGTTTTAAAAAACCTGGATTTGATTGAAATTTATATAAACCGAGTTTTAAAGCCGGTATTAAACTCGATTTTTAAAAACTGGGTTTTTAACCCAGTTTTTGTAACAAACTGTCACATCAGATTTAATAGAATCGGGTTGAGCACATAACTTATGTTTCTAACTTATGTTTCTAACAAAATGCCAAAATCCGAAAACTTTGACTAAACTGCGGCACGGCTTAGAGGTGTCCGATTCGGGTCAAATTTTCACCAAGTCAGTTTTAGACCATAAGGAACAAGGGTTTATTAAAATTCGAAAATATATTTTCCTCCATACATTTCATTGAAACCCCAATGTATAAAAAAATATTGTTTATATTTAATTTTTTTTTTTATGATTGATTTTTATATGACCTTTCGTATTATATTCAAAAATTAAATTGTTCGAGCGTTTAGTCGTATTTTTAATTATTTTTATTATTCGATATTACGCTACCCTTTGGGTAGCATCGTCAGGAAGATAAACACAATTATTATTATTATTATTTTTTTATATTTTTTTATGAACCATCCGACGATAAAAAATTATATATATCAGATTAGTATGAACAAAAATCGACAAAAAACCGACAATCGACAAATCCAATTATTTCAGTTATTGATACATTTGAACGATGTCAGTAGCCTACAACTAGGCCTCTGATGATGAAGTTTATAAATATTTAGGTATATCATCACACATTATAGGGATGAGCAATTCTCAAATTAGCGAGAATTTATTCAACAACATCTACTAGTGCGAAAACATCCAAAATAATACTCCACCGAAATAATCTATTTAACTTCTTTTTTTTATAAACTTTCTCTATTAAAAATTACTTTTAATGGAGAAAATGATCTTGAACCGGATTATGATTGAAAAACTTAAACTTTCAAAGATCGATAAAATAAAAAGTACACTGTAACGCCAATCTCATGGCAATCGTTGTTTCTATTTTGAAGTAACAACATCCTATGCATTGGCTTTCAATGAAGGCCTACATAGACAAGAAGTTGTGAATATTGATGATTTCGGTAGAGTATTGTTTTGGATGTTTTCGCACTAGTAGGTGTTGTTCAAACAATTCTCGTTAATTTGAGAATTGCTTATCCCTATAATATGTGATGATATACCTAAATACTTGTGGAGAAGGGAGCTGATGAGATGCCTTGGTGGGCATCGAAATAGCTACATATATTCCCAACCATCCACCGAAATAATCAATTTCACTTCTCCTTTTTATAAAATTTCTCTTTTATAAATTATTTTTAATGGAGAAAATGATCTTGAACCGGATTATGATTGAAAAACTTAAGTTTATAATTTTCGAAACGATCGTCGGACAATGTGAATTTAAACGAATTTGGACTAAAAGTATATTGCTTCCAATCTAAATTATACAATTTGGTATTCACTGCAAAGAAAAATTTCATACACGATTTCTTTGAAAATTTTTCATTTCGTTACTGCAACAACTTACTTTTCGTTCCTTCAACAATTTTATTTAATTTGCTTGTTTTAGAAAAATGGTTTAAAAATTACAAAAACAGTAAAGGCATGATATTTAAACGACTGATATTTGGTTTATCTCTTACTTTTTATAGTTTATTTTTATTATTTATTTATTTTGAGGGTTTGTCAACATTTACAGTTGACGAAACAATTTCATCAATGCAACGAAACTAATTTTTGTGAAGATAAAGATAGAAAAGCAGTCGAAAAAATTAGCGAGCGTAAGAAGTGGCCAGCAAGAGAAAATGGTGAGCATGAGTGGTGGGTCACGTACACATCTTAAATCAGTTCCTTTGCAACAGCCGTAAGTGGTAGACATATTTCTCCGCTTCGCTTTGCATTGGTATTTGGATTTGAAGTCAATGAAAACGAAGAAGTCAAAGTTAAAAAGTGTTTCAAGTAAGACGAACATAAAAAATAACAACTTAACGTACAATGAAATTAATCCGATCGAAATTTTAAGAAACTTTGTTAAAATAAATAATGAAGAAGTTGAAGAAAATGTTTACAGAGCGATCACTGGCTTAATGCCGAGGAGATTTGGCGCTACAATTGAATGACAAAACCATCAAAACAACAACAATTGCATGATTTAAGAAAACAGTGATGCGGTTCTATGTTAAAGGAGTAGCGGATAGGGGAGTAGAGCTTATGTTCATGGTAAGTACAGACATCGATATGTACATAACTTAATTAGAAATCTTAATAATAAATTCTTCATATTTGTTTTTAATTGTAGGACCCAAATTAGACGGCCACAATAACACTCAACCCGTCGAGTACCACAATCTTCTCCAGACGAGAGTTTCAACATGGAATGTATTTAATATATTTATATAATTGAGATCAGTTTTGAAACAAAAATTAAAATTCTTTTTTATCAAAACACCTGCAATGTAATACTAACAGTGTATTAATGTACAATTGTCAATAAATAATTTCAAACATACTTCTAAACATTCGTTGCAGCAACGAAACTAAATCATTGTAGTAATGACACAAATTAATTGCAACAATGAAACAAATTCATTGCAGCAACAATCATACTTTCACCACAGTAACGAAGAATTTGCAGTTGATGAACACATTTTCATAGCGGGAATGAAACTGTATGTTAGCTCACTTTCGATGGCAAAAGTTGTTGGGGTGATGAACATTTTCATCCCTGTGACTATACTTTTCGGTTCAGTGTAACACACGCTGTAAAACAACAGCTCCAGTAACATATTGCGGGAAACATTTACAGTTTTTTTTTTAATTGCATGACTTGAAGATCTGCTGTTTTTTGTTGCCTGTCTGGTTTTGTTTATAGCGGTTTCCAATAAACAATTCCACTTTTAAGTCTCACCAAAATATATGATAGCCTAGTATTCATTATGTCTCAAACATGTAATATTGAATAGCAAACACAATGTGTTTGGGCACAAGTACTATATATTTGCGACAAACAACATACACGTTATGTTTCCATCCTATGTACCTAACAAGGCCGAAAAATAGAACCAGTTGGAGAAATATGTTAACATTTGTTTAATTTGTTTGCTTTATTAATATGTACGACATCTGACCTCATGAGTTTGTAAAAGAGTCAATAAAAGTAAGTAACGACATAAAAAAAACTTTGTCGAATAACTGGGAATATGTTTGGTCACAGTAATATTCCTATTCCAATCAAAAACTAGATTTCTTTAGTTCTTGTTATCTCAACGGAACTTTTGTTTTATCCCCTCGTTGCCTAGGCGTCGATGTCTGGCACACAGACACATTTTAATATAGAATCTGTTAGTGAAAATCGAAACAGAAACAACTGACTAAACACGAAGCAAATGCGACAATTCTGTCATTTTCTATTTAACAAAGATTCTTGTGCCATATTCGTTTTTTTCCTTCCCCTTTTCGTAGGATTTGGTACGATTTGAAAGTGAAAAGAGCTATAAGTGACTGACACTGGATGATGCTCCTGTCAATTACATCCGAATTTGTGTTGTATACAGGTGACAACATTAGCTTCAAGTTGAAAGCATAATAACAACCACCACAACCATTTTAGGAGCCATCTTAGCAAGCTCGTCGAGCACATTGCCCGCATACGCAGTGGTTGAATGTGGTTACTGAGAAAAGGCCTCTTTGTCATGCATACGCTTAAGATTATGCTCTTAAAAACGTCCCAACGAAAAGACAATTTTCACACATGCACATTTAGATTGCATGTAGGTGTGTGTGTGTGTGAGGGAGTGTTTATGATTACCTGACGGTGTATTAGCCGTGACAGCAGACACGGTTTCTTTGCGCCAGTAGTCGAAGTAGTAGTCGCAGGAGGGGCAATGGAAAATACACTTAAGTGTATCTTACAGATGTAAGACAGTTTATGGTCGTAATGTAATCCTCTCCATGCTTAAAGTCTATCAAAGCAAAGATTAATACATAACACCTCACAGTGTTTCACGTTCAAAAATATAGTCTACAAAAATATATTAAAAAGGTATTTAAAATTTAGAAATGAAAACATCAGTATATAAGTATACATGGATTTGAGGACGCTAATGATGTAAATGACAATCTTGTTTCATTTATAATTATTCAGATCATGTTCGCCCGATCATTAGTCGTAACTTTCCCGTATTCACATTTTTCGACACAAGCCAAATGAAAATATTGTAAGGTATTACCGTTAATGACAAAGATATTAATATAAAAATTTTTTCTGGCAAATTTTCACTTTTTATTCAAACTCAAGCCCATTCTACATCTCTATTAATAGTGATATAATTTTCAACCAAGAAGTTTTGCAAAATGTTTGCTCATGATTTCTATTCAATCTAGTCTAATCTAGGCACAGATTTTCATTAGCGGTTGTTGGGAATCGTGCTACTACCAACTCTGTTAATTTACTTATAAACACAAAACGAAATCTCAGTTATGTTGAGAATTCTTTAGCACGCAAAAGTTCGAAAATATCCCAAGCCCAAAACCACAAGAAAAATTCGCAAAACTGCATTACATTTTGAGAGACTAACAATTTTGTCTGAGGGGAACGATGGTATTCTCGGCATGTTGCGAATGTTTCCTGTGTTTTTGTTCTTACGATATTTTTTCAACAATTCTTAATGTAATTGAGAATTTTTCGTTTGCATTTAGTTTGCTGAAAAAGGAACGAACGATGCGATTTGATACACGCTGAAAAATTTTTCTCTTTTGTTGTTTGGATGCAAAGATAACGTCTTTGTAGCTTGTCGCTAATATACTATATTTGTGTCCAAACACATTGTGTTTGCTATTCAACATAACATGTTTGGGACACAATGATTGATTGGTTATAATATGTGTATGTATTTGTGAGCTTTGTTTGTTGAAAACTGCTAAAAACAGAAATGTGACAAACAATAAAGGAACAAAAGTCAGCAGATCTTCAATTCACGAAAACAATGTTTGCAAACATGTGCATGGTTCATACAATATGTTGCTGGGGCCACTATTTTTCAGCCTGGAGAATGGTGGACAGTTTCTTGAAGGGTTAACCAGAATTGAAACTGAAGACCAACGACAATCAAAAATTATGCAAAGTCAATAAAAATCACACAATATTTTTTTCTACCGAAACAATTGATTATTTCTTTTGATCTTAGATTTATTTATTCTTACCATCGATAGAACTACTCTTGCTGAGTTATTATACTATTGGAAATATAACCGGACTTATTTACATATCATCAGATGGAAACAAAATATGTTGGGAATTTCCCCGATGAAAAAATCTGTAGGACCAGATGACACCCAAAAATACATATCGCACCCTAAATTCAAAGCGTCGTAACTAACCTGATCAAAAAGCGGGACACAATGGGCGGATTTTTTTGGTTTTAAATAAAAAATTAAATATAAATAATACAGCGGGGCTGATGAAAGCCGCTACACAAAAGAAAACTTGATAACTTTTTTTCCATATAAGTAATGTGGAATTTGTTTGTTTGGTTTTGTATATTGATCTTTGGATTTAAAAATATGGATAACTGGGACAATGAAAAGAGAATGTGGATTGTCCGCTGCCATCACGCGTCTGTAGTTTTGGTTAAAAGAGAATAGCACGTTTAGCGGCGATCCTCCGAGTAGATGGAACATTGCGAGACTAGTGAAGGCCTTATAATCGAAACCCTTCCGTTCGAACAGAGGAAACAATTGCTGCCGTAGCTGCTGCCATACAAAGCAACCCCGTCTTTCAACAATGAGATTATCTTCTCAAATGGGAGTTTGTAGGCAGACTTTGCAGACAATAATCAATAAGGATTTGAAATTATTCCCCTACAAAATTCAAATGGTAAATAAATTTAATGCAGCAGACTTGTCGATTCGCTTGGATTTTTCCGGAAGAAGGACCAGAACTTGCTGAATTGTCTTCTCATGTCTGATCAAACTCACTTCGATCTGAATGGCAATGTAAACAACAAAATTGTGGCATATGGACTGATTCCCACTCACAAATACTGAATGAGAGGGAATTGCATCCAATTCGCGTTACAGTGTGGTGTGCAGTTTCTTCACCTTGTATTGTCGAGCCATACTTCTTTTAACAAAACGGACACAGCGTTACTGTTAATTTAGACCATTACTTGAGCATCCAAAAATAATTTTTCTATCCTGAACAGCGCTGAAAGAAAATTCCTATCAACTCTTTGTGGTTTCAACGAGATGGTGCAACTGCCCACATAGCTCGGCCGGTCATTTCAAGAAACTTCACCTTCCGTTGACCCCGCCGACAAATGTGGATGAACTTAAACAATCAATTCGACCTCAATAGGTGCAATTTCAGTCTCAACTATGCAGAAACTCAAAATGTAAACATTTTAATTTTTTGCTTAAAAACAATAACCAAGTATAATACATATCTATGCCCAGTAATAACCTGGCGTCAGGTTATCTACCCTTTCGTCAGAAAAAACCCAGTATTCGGAATTTCAGAATTTTGATAAATTTTATAGCTTCGCAAACCACGCTTTTTGCCTCTACAGAAAATTTGTACATTTTGAGTTATGACTATTTAGTAGATAGGAGGCGATATTTCAATTCTAAACTGTGATATCTTCTTTGTGTGAATGAATATGAATTATTTTCATATAGGTTATATTTTGGAATTATTCTGGTTTTTACCAACAACGAATAGATCACAAAATCGAAATTTTCTAATTGACTCACATTGGTATATTGAAAATCTAAAGGCTTAGGAATTCATTAGCAGTCATAGTAGACATTAAACTGAATGTTGTCTAATATCATTTCCCTTGCAGGAGTTTTTTAGTCGGTCTGTTTTTTAAACTTACAATTTTCTAAATTTATTCAAGCTCAAGACTTTTTTAATATAAGTAAAGCTTATTTATTAGCGCGTACCCCAGGGTTCGCTTTTGAGTCCTGTACTCTACAACATTTTTGTTAGTGATATACCACAACCACCTGAGGGTGCACGCTGAAAACAAACGGCCTCTGTAACATATTCTCCCAAAAATAATCTGCAGGAACCATGTATATGTTTGGAACACACTTCAAACATTTATTTGTTTGCAAGTCCCAAACTCTGGTGTATTTAAATGACAACATTAGCTTTTACGTGGAAACATATGCGTGCTTCATCCCAAACATCCATATACTCGTACTTACGTGGAAACATATGCGTATTTTATCCCAAACATAATAATATTTAAAAACGAATTATTCTTTCTGTCTTTATTTACTATAATTAATTTTTTTATATAATTATATATAATTAATACAATTAAATATACTTGCATTGAATGCATTACTTTTTTTATGAAATGAGAATCTGCTGCTTTTTTGCTTCTCCTTTCTTGTTTATTCTTTTTTCACTGTTCAATTGCTTTTGATATCCTCTGTCCGATGAGCCGTGGACGACTGAATACATGAAATTAAAACGCAGTACATCAGCCAAAATAAGAAACGCTGACTACATCTGCAATTTACACGCACATGCTGGAATATTTATGAATCACTCACTGAGAGAATAATGCCCCAGTACAGATACACACTTACAAGATATACACACTCATTGCCCCTCTTTTATTCTCTGGCTCTGAGAGCATAAACAGTGCAACAAACACGGCTGTATTTGTATCAAAAACACAGATATATTTGAGTCGCAAACACAAATGATATAACGTGTTAATCATTGTGTCTCAAATATGTAATATTGCATAGCAACCACAATGTGTTTGGACACAAGTATATTATATTTGCGACAAGCTCCAAACACATGTTATATTTGCATCCATACAACAAAAAACTACACATTTTTCAGTGCATATATAATTAATGCACACATAAACTGTTGCAACTGTGCTCCATACAAAACAATCAGGCTTATATTAGTCATATATACATACCTATAAGAGGTTCCCGAAAAATCGGACTAGAAAAATGCGATTTGTCTCTCTTTCGAACTTAAAACTAACACTTAAAGCTACCAACATATACATGGTTCCTGCAGAACATGTTTGGGAGAATATGTTACAGAGGCCGCTTTCATTCAGCGTGTAGTTCTTAAAACTTTTATTAACTGATAGAAATAAGTTATGTAGTGATATGTATAAGTTATTTTTATGAGATTTGGGGTGAGTTTCACACTCGTCATTTAAAAGCTCACAGAAAAATTTCATATCAAATGATATTTAAATGACGGCACTTAAATTCCATTTAAATGGAGAATGGTTAACTTTGAAACTGAGCATTAATTGTTTGAAATAATAAGGAATAAAGTAATTTAAGAAAATAAAATAAAAAAAAATTTGTGGTTATAAAAATGGAAAAAATTTAAAAAAATATATATAATATAAAAATAAACGTATAAAAAGTTGCGGTGGCCGTACCACAGCGTACTCGTTAATTAGATGGAAAGTTAATTAGATGACAATTACAAATTGTAGTTTAATTTGAATTAACTCTATTTATCGAAAAGGACCAATCTGGTGTTTATAATTTTGTCGAAAATTTGCATAGGTCAAACAAAGTTATGGCTATAACCTATTTAGTATCGCCTGATCCCCTGATCAAAGAACGAAGAACCAAATTGATCACGTGGTAATTGAAGGAAGGCACTCATCCAGTGTAATGGACGTACGAGTGATCAGAGGAGCTAACATCAATTCTGATCACTAAGGTTAAGTAGAGGGCAAATAGTACCAAACCAGACGCAGTGAAAGCTAGATATCGGAAACCTGCAATTACCAGAGTTAGCCACTGCGTTCTCGAGGAAGATCTCGCCACTTTTGGCACAGGACTCACCCCCTTCCGATGATGGTCCTGAAGCGCAGTGGAAACCCATTTCCAACTATATAAAAACTTCCGCAACAACCGTACTTTGTTTCGAAACCCGCATCGCACTAAACCATGGTACGATGAAGAGTTTCGCATTGCAAATGATGAAAAGAACGCTGCACGTATGGTAATGCTTCAGTCAATTGTAACGCGAGTTGCTACTGAGAGCTATATGGAAAAAAGGAAGGAGGTACAAAGCGCAAGAGTGAGAAAATTGAGACATACAGAAGGAAGAACGAGGCTCGAAAATCCTACCAAAAAGTCAAAAAGGGTAATAAGGGACATGGTTTGGGGCCCCTTCTGTAAAAACAAGGACGGAAATCTCATCGCAGATGTGCAGATCATGTTCGGAATATGGAGAGATCATTTCTCCGCGCTACTGGTATCTGAGATATCCAATGACGATGTGACAATCGATCACAATATGGACGGCGCCCCCTCCTAACCAAGACGAGTTCAGAACAGCTATTGCCCAGATTAAGAACAACAAAGCCGCAGGAGCCGATGGATTACCAGCGGATCTATTTAAACCTGGCAGCAATGAGCTTATAAGGTGCATGCATTCGGTCAATAGGAAAATTTGGTTAGAAGAGTGCATGCCCGGCGATTGGAGTCTCAGTGTACTATGTCCCATATATAAAAAAAAGGTGACCTGTGACTCTGTGCCAACTACCGGGGAATAAGCCTTTTATCCATAGCATATAAGGTCCTAACAAGTATAATGTGCGAGAGACTAAAAACAGATATTGCTGGCCTGATTGGACCATACCAGTGTGGCTGTTGATGTTACGCTAAACCTTTGCAGGATGACCTTGACGAACACCAAATCCGCAGTGAATGTTGGTAAGGATATTAGCGAACCTTTCGAAACCAAGCGAGGCCTCATGCAAGGCGACACCCTATCGTGCGATCTCTTTAACATCTTAATGGAGATGATTATGAGAAAAGCTGCAGTCATCATGAATAAAACCATCAGCAGCAAAAGTCACATGCTGCTCGCGTATGCTACTGCGGTTTCTTCGAGAATTGAGAAGGAGTCAGCAAAAGTGGGTCTGACGGTAAATGAGGACAAGAGAACATTAATGGTTTCAACGAACAGGGCCTCCACGCGATTATACCAAAGCGTGAACGTTGATACGTTCGAGGTCGCGGACGAATTTTTGTACCTAGGATGTGCCGCGAACAAAACAGCAACGTCAGCCTTGAGATCAAGCGGAGAATTGTGCTTGCGAATAGATGATATTTTGGGCTAAGCAAGCACTTTAGAGATAAAGCCCTCTCTCGAGTATCAAAATTCCAGCTGTACCAGGCTCTCATTCGACCTGTCTTGCTTTATGGCGCAGAATCCTGGGTCTTATCACAAGCAGACGAAACATCTGTAGGAGTCTTCGAGAGAAAAATACTCCGAAAAATGTATGGAAAAAACAAAAAAAAATAAAGGTCATTATATAAAATATCATAAGTGAGAATGGGAGGAAGGCTTGAATTACAAAATTCTTGGTTGCATTCTAAATACGGCTTTACATGTTTTCAAGTGTTTTATTGCCTTGATTCCTATAAAATATTTGTGATATTGAATTGAGATTTTGGCACTGGAAATAGTGTTTGTCATATGGAAAACAATTTGGGAGGTATTTAAAAAGAATTCGTTGTCAGAAACAGATATTTATTGGGACACGAAAACAGTAACACGAAATTCAGCGTAGATTAAGGACAGAAATGGGGCTCCTAGTTGACCAACTAAAGCAAAATGGCAGTGGAAATCGAACAACGGCAACACAGCGAAGTGAGCATTTTCAAATTCCGCATTATTTATTTATTTATTTAAGAAAAATTAACTCACAATAAAAAATAATAAGTTAACATGAAATAGAGAGGCTATGACAGCAATGGTCCTAAGCCAATTGGAACATGAAGGGATATAATATTAATTTAAAATTTCCATATAATATTGGTAACTTTATCCTGCGAGTTTGGGGTCGATGTTGAAAAAAGTTTCGTAAACATACTGCTCGTTCATATCTGACAATGTATCCTTGGTCTCCTATGTCAGCAACTGTTCACAAGATATTAGCACATAGTTCCGAGGTTATTTCATCGTCTTTAGTTCCTGTGGGCGGCTGATTAGTAGAAAATGCGTCAGAGGCTCGGAACAAATTTTACAAAAGCGATAGCCGGTCTCATGCTAGACAAAACAGTCGAATTTATAATATAACTAATGTGTTTAATAGAGCTTTGGATTCTTCGTATCCACTTTTGTCTAATGTATGTATCTCTAAAAGACAATATCAGAACTAACAAAATTAATTTCCACTACATAGAAGTAATAAATCTTTTAAAACCATTCATCATCCAATTGATGGCCAACAAACATTGGATAGTGCCTCTGATTCTAACGAAGTAGATTCATAACCGTACTCTATTGAATTGAAACTAGAAAAAGACTACTAAAAAATGTTCATCAGTAAAGCAGTGTTTAATAAAAGTTTTTAACAAACCAAAAAAAATTTCCTTTTTTTGTATGGAAAAAAAATTCCTTCGTCTGATTTACAACGCTTGAAGCTACAAATCCAAATAAATTTGTTTGGAAAATCGCCATTAAAACTAAATTGGCCGTTAAAGTATGATTACGGAACAAATAAAGGGTCCGCCATCTAACGTTTTTTTTTTTCAACTAGTGCTTATTTCGTGAATGGTAACACTTAGCTCATGTCTGATTTGACAGATAATTAGTTGTATCCTTCCGCTGAACGAATATGGTTGTGTATACGCTTGAACAACGCTGGGAAATATGGGAAAAATGGGCCTGTGATCGACTTACAGAAGATGCCGATTTTGCCAAAAAAATCATCTTTTCAGATGAAGCTCATTTTGATCTTGGCGGGTATGTAAACAAGCAAAATTGTCGCATTTGGGGCACAGAAAACCCGCACGCATACATTGAAAAGCCGATGCACCCAAAACGAGTCACTGTTTGGTGCGGATTTTGGTCCAGAGGCATAATTGTGCCATTTTTCTTCGAAAATGAGCAAGGAGTGGCCGTTACAGTCAATGGCGATCGTTATCGGGCCATGTTGAACGAATTTTTGTTCACAAAAATTGAAGAGGAGGATATTGGCAACATTTGGTTTCAACAGGACGGCGCTACGTGCCACACAGCCGAAGCTACACTCTGATGCTCGTTTGGCCACCTCGGAGCTGCGATTTGACACCGTTGGACTATTATTTGTGGGGTGCCCTCAAAGATAAGTGTTACGCCGACAAGCCAGAGACAATTGACGCTTTAAAGGACAATATTCGCGAAGCCATTGGTGAAATACAGCTGCACACAATCGATAATGTGCTTAAAAATTGGACTGATCGTGTAGGCTACTGCATGGCCAACCGAGGCAGTCATTTGAATGAAATTATTTTCCATTATTAACCGGAAGGATTTTACTTTCAAATAAAAAAAGAAATTTGAGAAAATATTCACTAGATTTTTTTTATTGCATTTTCAAAAAAAAAAAAGTTATTTGGCGGACCCGTTATTTCAAAGTTCATGCACTTTAATCTTAAACAACGCCATCTACTGCAAATAAATAAAAATATACTATGTTATGATCCTTGCACTTATTATATTGATCACATATACTAATATCTTTTAAAATTTGACAAATAATTTTTGAGTCAGTAAAGGACATACATTTAGTTTTAACCTATGCATACTTTGACTTGTAACTCCTGTGGGCGTGAGTGTGGGCGTGGCTCGACCATCCCAAAAATTTGTGAATTTCATGTTTTCAGCATGCCGTACAAACGTGCGAGAGTACAAGTTTCTATGTACATTATTCGAATTTATGCCAAAAAAAAAACTTAATTTTGGCCCAGTGTACATTCGTCGGAATTCTTTTAGCGGCTGGTGCTTCACACAATAATATGCAAGAGGTGCCGGCTTTGCGGCATACAGATAATCTACCCATATTTAGAGCTGCGATGTCTAATCATGCTCTGAAACGATATATTCGTTTTGATGATAGTAGAACATGATTACAGCGATTACGCTTAACGACAAAGCTGCACCAATCCGAGATATAAAGAATTTTTTAAATGAAAATCTCGCCAAAAATTATAGTCCACATGAAAATATTACAATTGATGAGCAACTATTTCCATATCGTGGAAAAACTAAATTTATGTATATCATCGAAACCAGCAAAGTACGGTATAAAAGTTTGGTGGACTTGCAAGGACAATTGTACACAGGTCGTCAACAAGGCGAAGAGCGTGAAGTTAATCAAGGAGAAAATGATAAATAGGAACTCACGAGGGAGGCAGAATTCTAATAGTGGCCGAACAATTGTCGCTGATAATTTTTTTTACCACATTGGACTAAGTAATGCGTCTGACCAAACTTGGTTTTGCATTCGTTGGTACCATACGATGTGCAAAAATCAAGTTGAATTTTGCCACGGGGCTACGAAACTATCAGAAAGGAGAACACACTCGCCTTGACGTGTTCTTTCACCGTTATGTGGATTTCATGAAAACTTGGTCTCAATATGCTGCTACGTACCAAAAAAGTAAAAGAGCGTAAAATTGCTTTTCAGAGTTCATTAGTGGAGGACGGATTTTTCGTGACCTTTCGAACTTCCCTCGTAGGTATATGAAACGCAACACTGCTCCCATCAAGTGCCACCTTTAATAGACAACTGTCAAATTTTGAGCAAGTTACTTTGCGTTCAACAGCTGTTCAAAACATACATCCTCGTGCATTTTTTTAAAAATGGAAAAAATGGAAATTTGAGTCCTTATTAAGCCGCATTCACAATACAAGCGACAGTTTCGTTTCTCATGCTAACTCGCTCCAACACACAGAATTTCACATAATGTCTCTTCATTTTTTTACAAAAATGTAACTCAAATTTGTCGCCGAGGTTGGTTTATCTCTACTCCAGCCACATATTTGTCCGAATAAATAATATACTATTAAGCGGTAGACTTCGAATTTAATTTTCAAACTTAAAAACATCACTGAAAATTGAACCCATTTGTGTTAAACGATGCAGGATAAAACGTAATTTTATCCATATAATCTTTTAATAGCAATATGTTTAAATACATTAACATTTTTAATCTTCAAAATACAAACCTGGATGTGACATTTGTCACAATTGCATCATGATGCAACTAATAGAGGTTGTGTTATAAGAACAACTTAAATGATTTGCTTTTCCTTCTGTGCATTACATGAAGAATCAAATTCTAATGTATTTGGTTTTTGTAATTTCTGGCTTACTTTTATTCTTGACATACATTACGTACCTGGACACGAAAGCAAAATATATTTTATTGTCGCCTTGATATATTGGCCGTAATGCTGGTATCACCTGTTAGAACAAACATCTCGATTCGAAGTAAACTGTTGCTTACATTGCAAAAGCCTATTGAAAATGTTGCTTGCTTTGAGATTCCGGCTTTAAACATTATTTTTTGCGAAAAAAAAAACGTCAATCAAACGAAGGAAAAGCTTGATAAATACTATGGGGCTCTACACCATCGATTTTAATGGTAAAAAAAGGTGGTTTACTGACTTTAATTTTGGTCACACAAGTGCAATTGACGCTGAACGGTCTTTACGGCCAACTGAGGTCAATACACTCGAAAATGTCGAAAAAATCCACGATATGGTGTTGGCCGATCGATTTCAATGGTAAAAAAGGTGGTTTACTGACTTTCATTTTGGTCACACAAGTGGAATTGACGGTGAACGGTCTTTACGGCCAACTGAGGTCAATACACTCGAAAATGTCGAAAATATCCACGATATGGTGTTGGCCGATCGAAGAGTAAAAGTGCGTGAGATTGTTGATGCCATAGGCATTTCATATAGCAGCGTGGTTTCGATTTTAAATGAGCAGTTGGTGTTAAGAAAGCTGTCTGCAAGATGGGTGCCGCGGTTGCTCTCAATTGACCATAAACGTACTGGTGCACACATGTGTAGTCTCAATGGCAAAATTCCATGTATTGGGCTACGAATTGGTACCTCATCTTCCATATTCTCCGGATTTAGCCCCCTTCCTATTTCCAAACCTAAAGAAGTGGCTCGGTGGTAAGAGATTTAGGTCCAACGATGAAATTATTGATCAAACAAATGCCTATTTTATGGACCTCGAAAAATCCTATTTTTTTGGAAGGGATACAAAAATTGGAGAAACCTTGGACTAAGTATATTGAGCTATAAGGAGATTATGTTGAAAAATATTTTTTTTTGCAAAAAATCTGTGTTTCATTCAAAACCTCGTAAACCACATTGTGAAGGGGATCCCATGAAACCCGAAGCAATTCTGTGTTATAATGATTATTAATTTTACAACAAAACTGTCAACAAAACAATAAACTTTTGCCTTTTTCTGCAATATGTTCGATGTTATGGCATTGGGTGGTTATTGCATTTGCAAAGAAATCGATGTACTCAAAAGAAAGAGATGACAGAACAAATTTTCTACAAACGTTATCTAAGCCATTGGTAAATTCAAACGTTGAGAATAGGTCCACATCAGCAAACAATTCAGCCCTCGCGCGGCCATATAATTATTTTTAGGAAAAGAATAAATGTAAGTTTGATTAAAATTATATTTGATATTCGTTTCCATTTTGCCAACTTTTTTGCGTTGTTATTTCGAGTAAATTTCATATGATTACCCTAATTTTTTTTCGTTTCAGATTCCAGCAGTAGTGTCTAGTTGTAGCGTTGCTGATGTTCTGGCTAAGAAGAAATGTTGTACGCTATGCAAAATAGGAAATGAAAACGTGCACAGAAAAACCCGGTATTTTGTTCAGGGTGTAGGAATCCAGTATGTCAACAATATTCCAATGTGGATTACATTTGTTTTACTGGCATACCTGCAACTCAGTAAGATCAATTTTATATAAATATTGTTTATAAACTCTATTTTTTCCATAATAAAACACAAAGTAGCATAAACAAAACAAGTTTTCACATTTTTATTTTTCATTCCATTATTTTTTCAATATTTTATAATCTAAAAACAACAAATATAAATAACATACCTAGATGGTATCAATAAAGGATGGTGGTTCTAATGTAATAATTTCAACAACTTAACATCTTTTCCCTACAACTACATTGAAAGTACATAGTGGGCCTGGCCAAAACCATGTGCTTCGAATGGGACTATCGAAATCATATACATGTTTTACTGAATGACAAAATACGATATGTGGAACATTAATTCTGCCAATGTATTGTACCAACTGCGGAGCACTGTGCTCCCATGACCTTTTATATTCTTTGTTGTATATAACAAAAAAAAAAACAAAAAACGCACGTGTCAAAATGTCATCAAATGTTGTGCCAATAACCCACACAAATGTTACCACACCCTAGCATCAGGGCAATGTTAACTTCGACATTTCACAGTGTAGGCTCGTATGTAGAGTTTTCAAAACCGATACCGGTTAACCGGGTGAAATAAGTTTATTTTTTATAATTCTGTGGTCACAAACAATAACAGCCTAAGTCGATTCTAACATTTTTCAGGGAGATCAGTTTAAAGTTTAATATCTTTACTCGAAATCATGAGTCGGAGTTTTTGTGATAACTTTGTTACAGATAATAAGGAAACGAATTCTTTTACTTACTTCTTAACAAAAAAATAGTTGCTTATTTGAGCACAGTGACTTCTCAAATTTTTTTTCCATTTCGTCCTAACTTGAGTTAGGCTGTTATTGTTTGTGATCACAGAATTGCTACTTTCAAAAAACCAATTTCAGTGTTTATTTCACATACACTAACTGGATTTTACGGTTGTAACGAAATTTTATAGAGTAACTCAAAGTATTACAAATCTCTTCTGTTTTGGCATGTGTTGAAGTAAAGCTACAATGTAAATTCTTACCTGAATCGCCTGCGGAAAAATTAAGTTGAATTCTGCCTCAGTGCTACGAAACTATCAGCCACGATAATAGATGTAAAACAACTCTTGGTTTCACACGCAGACAAAGTGTCCAATTAAATTTTTGAGAGTATAATAAGTGGAGAACTCAGACAGTATAAACCCAGCCTATTAAAATTCAAAATATCCAGATACGAGAGGCGGATCAATATCAAAATATCCAGATACGAGGCGGATCAATATTTCGAACTTCCCTCGTAGTTATATGAAGTGCAACACTGCTCCCATCAAGTACCACGTAGTATTAGACTACTGTCAAATTTTGAGCAAGTTCCGTCAATACTTTGTGTTTAACAGCTATTCAAAACATTTAACCTCGTGCATTTGTTTAAAAATGGAATGAAGTGAATTGCGAGTTCTCATTAAACATTATTTTTTGTGAAAAAAACTGCCAATCAAACCAAGGAAAAGCTTGATAAATACTATTGGGACTCTGTGCCATCGACTTCATGGTTTACTGACTTTCGTTGTGGTCGCACAAGTACAAATGACGCTGAACGTTCTGGACGGCCAATTGAGGTCAATACACCCGAAAATGTCGAGAAAATCCACGATATGGTTTTGGGCGATTGAAGAGTAAAAGTGCATGAGATTGTTGATGCCATAGGCATGTCATATGGCAGTGTGGTTTCGATTTTAAATGATCAGTTGGGTTTAAGAAAGCTGTCTGCAAGATGGGTGCCGCGTTTGCTCTCAATTGACCATAAACGCACGGATGCACATGTGTGTAGTCTCAATGGCAAAATTCCATGAATTTGGCTATGAATTGGTACCTCATCCGCCATATTCTCCCGATTTAGCCCCCAGTGACTATTTCCCATTTTCAATCCTAAATAAATGGCTCGGTGGAAAGAGATTTAGCTCCAACGATGAAATTATTGATCAAACAAATGCCTATTTTATGGACCTCGAAAAATCATATTTTTTGGAAGGGATACAAAAATTGGAGAAACGTTGGACTAATTAGATTAAGCTAAATGGAGATTATGTTGGAGAAGTGTTTCATTCAAAAAGTCACGGACTTATTGATCCCCCTCTATTATCAAAATAAATCAAAAATTTTCTTGTGTTGCTCGATTAAGAAATATTATTCCAGATTTTCGTTAAGATCTCTCAAAAATTTGGATCATACATTTTAAATGAATATCTAACCAATGAATGACTCAAGGTGGGGGTATGAATGAGTCTTTTCAACCGATTTTCTATGCTAGTGCCAAATGATCGCATCCGTTTCGTATCGTAATATCGATTAGGATTTCGAGCTGATTTTAAGATAACTGCTAGAAATCTAGTATTAATGAATTTATATAACCGTATTGACTTGATACATATAACTATATCTTCAGTTTGGTGTCGAGTTTCCATTTTATGGCGCTTGTAAACTATGATTACGATGGGAAACGGATGCGATTATTCGACCCCTGATTGTAATGCAGAGTCGAAAAATATTATTTTACGATTAGTTACATATATACAAAACAAATCGCTGAATTCAACGTTTCATATAGGGTATCCAATTATTCGGGTTTTTGCTTTGTCCGAATAATCAAGTAACTCGAAATTGGGTTTTCTGACATACTCGAACAACCGAGTAAAATTATTTTATTACTCGAGTTATTCGAGTAATTTTACTCTTCTGAAATTGGTGGATTTAATAGAAAAATAAGTATTAAATAGCACACAAATACAATTTTTTAATAGAAAAGAACACAAATCACGTTAACAATTAATATGAATTCGTTAAACGATATTCAATGAAAAACGGTATTCCCTAACTGTATATGTATAAATGCGTCCTTAGATTGGGCCTGGGCGAGATAATGTGTAGACAATCATGGAGATCATATCGTATTTTACACTAGCCTCTTTTATAAGTAACAAATCGAGAGAGTATTAGTTTAGTATTAGTATTAGTTTGTTATTATAATAATTGACAAAATTGGCTCAATAGTATGGTAAAAAATCTAATTTTTGTTGCCTGGTGCAACCTAAAAAAAATTACCCATATTTGAATGGTGATACGTCCGATCACATTATTCGTTGTATTTCGGCAAAACAAATATTATCGCTGTTTCTTAAATTATATTTATCAAGACAGTTCCAACAGTTGATTTCCATTAGGACTCGCTTAAGTCTTTACATCTTAAAATGACAAAATTACTGTATTCTTTTCGAAGCCCCAACTCATACAATAAACTGAAAAAAATTATTTAATTTTCCACAAATTAACCTCAACCCCATCAGAAACCCCAAAGAAAATATTTTCTATTTTAACTTCATCATACAATCCATTTCATGACACTTTTCTTTTCAAGGTCGGGATTAAATGGAATGCCAAAATAACATCTGAGTTTTCTTTTCAATCATTATTTCATTCATGCGAATTTTGAAATATCTTAAGTTTAAATAAGTAAAGATGATATAAATTTCGTAACACGTTTAATATAAGATGACACAGTGAAACTAATTGCGAGTTAATCTCTGCAAAACATGCGCCACTATGACGGTTCGTTAGTGTATCCAAAATGATGACGACTGCCTGAGGGATTGTTTCGCTGAGGTACCCGTTTTCGAAACATCGCTCCTGTCAAATATCAAATTTTCTTTAATGAAACTTTAATGTTAAACTTTAATGAAATTTGCAGGTAAGTAGGTCAATCAGAAATTAATCTCTTTGGCTTAAATTGTAGAGCCGCATTATTCTGCGTATCCGAGGCCAAATTTCATCAATAAAAAGTAAAAAAATTTCCTAAAATGATTTTGGTCAATATTTTAATTCATAAGCTATATTTCAGCCAAAAATAGTGTTATGAAATTTGTAACCATTTCTGAAATATTGGCTCTCAAAAATATCCAGTAAACACCTGCAAATTTGAAAATGACAAGAGCGATATTTCGAAAACGGCTACCTCAGGGGAAAAATCATTTAGGCAGTCGTCATCAGTTTGGATACACTAACGAACCATCATAGTGGTTTATGATTTGCAGAATCACTGTCGCACTGTGTTATATTAATTTATTTTTTTCTCGATTTATTCGTTTAATCGGTATAAATTACTCGATTAATTTATTACTCGAAGCCACTCGTTTTAATGCATTCGAGCAAAAGTTTGACGCATGTGGTTCGATTAATCGAACAGCGGTTATCCGATTGGATACCCTAGTTTCATAGATTCTGTTTTTAAGTTGTTCTTGCGTTTATCAGAAATCTTGATATTAGGGAACAATTAAGAGAGCAGTGGGATAATGGAATTCATATAATGGAGATTTAAAAGAGATTTAATTTTAAATAAAAATAACATTGTTTTGATATATTATATGAGGTACTCATATGCCAATTCTACAAAACGGAAAGTGGAGCAAACTGAAAACGAAGGTAACGATTTCTGCTTATTATCATACAATTCTAATGCGAGGCCTATAAACACTTCATGATAACTCATTCATTGTGATGATAATACCGCAAGATAATAATATGATAATAAATACGATTAAGGTTAAGCTAATTTAACAGTAATAGCATTAAAGTTCCAACATTTTTAAAATGTGAAGTTGGAGCCACTGGCATCTAAGTAGGTCATATGTTACAACATTTTACGTTTGATGTTTTCCTGTAGAAGGGGAGAATAGGCAATATTTTGCATAGTTTCTATACTAACCTAAGGTATACTGGTGCCTACGGCGTACACACTTGGCGCACATTTTTTTTGTAAAGCACCCATAATCGGCTGTGATTCAGAATTAAGAGTAGGTATTTCATTGTGTCAAGAATTGTGTTTTTTTGATCGAATAATTTTGAATAATCGCACTGGACAAATTTCAAAATTTTTTCTCGATGCAACGTACAAAATTGATTGGAAAAACATTATTTATTTTTGTGATTCTCAGAATTAATATGTTAAGTCACAAACGGTCATAAACCCTAACGTCATAACATTCTATTTTGTTGCAATGTATTGTGTTTTCAAATAATAATGAAATAATATTATAAATTAATATGGAATTAATGAAATTATTTATAATAAATAAAATAATTAATTAAAAAAAATAAAAATAAATAATTTTATCCATACAAATTTCAATTTTGTAATAGTAACGTACTGAGAATAATAAAATGTACTTCGTAATATCAGTAGAAATATGTTTTACAATGAAGCCAATATCAAACATTGATTTTCAGTCTAAAAAAAAAGGAAATACACCTTTTTTTCTATGAAAGTCTACAAGAAATACTACCATTTGTATGACAGCGCCATCTAGCGTGAGTATTAGGTAAACACAAGTTCCTCGACTCCAAAACAGTAAGATGCCACAACTTTCCAGGATAATAAAAATAACTAAGCATTATTTTATCAAATTTTCAATGATCTTTCCTTGTTAGACAGCGTTCCAAAATCACCAACTTCAAATGCGTGAAGCTTGAAAATACTTAGTAGGGACATAATTACTGTTACCTATATTTTGGGCTATAAAACAAAAACTAATCAACGTTTTTGGACCAAATTATTTTATATATTTATTGATATGTATTGTATACAAAATATTTATTCAAAATATCCGTCCTTGGCTTTCACACACGCCTTAGGTCGCATTGGCCAATCATCAATAGCTGCACGCACCTTATCCGTTGGAAAATTGGCTACAGCACGACCCAGAGGCTGTCTTAAGACAATCAATGTTGGGGTATCTATGGTCTGCCACAAACGGTCCACCTCTAAACCGATCCACATTTTGTAATCCAGACGGTTTCGATCAGGGCTGACAGAGGGCCATTCTTCAGAGCACATAAAAGCTGGCAAATTGTTTTGAAGCCAGGTTTGTGTCGTTTTAGCCCAATGAGCTGGTGCGCCTGGTTTTGGAACAGGCAATTGTTAAGCGGCTTCACAACTGCTTCCGAAACGGTTTCTTGGTAAACTGTGGCCGATGTTTTGACAACTTGTTCCCAGAAATGCAAATCAGTTACCCCATCATAAGAGACAGCCCACCAAACTCTGACTGCAGCTGGATGATGACCGTTTCCAACCCGTGGGATGAGTTCAGGTGCTTCTTTAGATGATGGTGCATAAACCCTATTATTTTGTTTGTTAAATTTTTCATGGACGGTAAAAATTTTTTCATCCGTAAACAAGATTTTTCTATGCAAGTTAACAGCGTACTTCACTAAAAGACGTTTGACTATTTCTATCCTGTTTTTTTTAAAGTTGCAGTCAACAAATGTCATATACGCCGTTTGAAGGCTCCAAGTTCAAAGTCTTTGCTAATAATTCGACTCATGGACTTTTGAGTGATTTCCATCCCATTTTCCTGTTTCCGGTGAGCATTTCGCAATTTGCTTAGAATCGGAACCGGACCAAATACCCGGTTCTTCTCGGAACCGGACTCGACAGAACCGGTTCTTCAAATACGCGGAACCGCACATCCCTACTGTGTACCTCACTGCTCACACTTTCTGGCCATTTTTTTTGTGTATTGTGCAAAGAAACTGCACGGCTATCCCAGACGAAGAGGTAACAGTAGTACTTTGTATAGCCATCTTGAAGACCTCGTAAAGTTGCTACGACTTTTAAGTCACAACATATTTGCCATTGATATTTTTTTGTATTGAATTCTTTCGAGCAATTGCCATAGTCTCATAATTTTCCTTATTATTGACAGTGTGAGCAAGAGGGGTGATGGTTTTTTGTTCCCATTGTTTGCTTTATTTCTGTCAATGAACAGACACCACTTTTGAGGAACATGAATTTGGTACAATTAGATAATTCATTGCAAAAGGAAATATTTTCTTGCTTTTGAAATCATTTTGCAAAGCGCTCGTGACGTGTCCTGTAGTAGGTAACTTGACAGCTTGTGGCAAAAACCCTTTTGTTGCATCCGAGATGCGAGTAACTCAGACCGCAACATTGCAAAAATTGTTTGATTGCTTACACATTCGAAATTACGGATACGCTTGCTCATACTGTCAGTTCAAGAAAAAACCGTTTAAGAAACCTACTAAATTCAAGCACATTTTAAATTTTCGCAGAAAAGGAAAAATTTTGTTCAATAACATTGTGGAAACTTTATTGTACCTTGTACTTTTCGCGTTCGTAAACACGTGATGAATGAGAAAAAAATAAGAATGACCAACTATTTTTACCTAGTTACTTCACATTTTTCAACTGAAGTACCTACAAAACCTGTATGCTCTACTGTAAATCTTAGGTTAGTAAAGAAACTAACTAAAATGCTGAAAATCGAAAAATTTACCAGAAAAATCTACCATTTGTTGTCCAATTTTTATGAACAATATCTTGTTTTTTTGCAATTTATGAAACTAGAGCTATTGTCGCGAATAATTTTTTTATACTTTTTTCTTCAATTTAAATCATGATTTCTACAGAAAAATATTAATTTGTAAATTGTAAATGCATCTAACGTCAAAACTGATGAACTTATTTTAATACCATGTATAAAAAGGTTTTAGAAAAGGTAATTTCCTTTAATCTGAGGCCAGTCTTGTTTAAATCGGTATCTGCGTTTCGGAGTTATGCTCCACTAAGCTTTGGCGTCTCATAAAAAGCTCCAATTTTTTTTTAAAAACTTCATATCTTGAAAACTATTCAGTGTCGAAATTTTTAAAGCTCTTTTTCGTGTTTAGGAGGCCAAAATCTATAGAAAACAATTATTTAGAACTCTGAAGCAGAATGACTGTAAACTAGTGAAAGCGAAGATTAGAAAAATAGAACTAATTTTTTTTTTCATGTACAAAATTACACTCAATTTAACAAACAGTAAATTTCGTACTGTATTTAATTTCAATTTAAAACCCGAAGCCGGTTGTTTATGAACCGGATTTTCCACCTCGGTTTAACCAGAAACTGTTTGCACCAAAATTTCAATACTCGATAAAAATATGTAAGCGACATTTCTGAAAACCCGGGTTTTTGAAGACACTACTCGTCTGTTTATCGCATTCTATGATGGGCCACACGTTGCTCAGGTAACGTTTAATGCTGTATTTAATGCTAACAATAACTATACACAGGCTATAGAAGTTTTTAAGTTAGTGCTTGAGTAGACAGGTACTTTTATAGAGCCTGAGTGTTTGGCAAAGATTTATGAAGCATTGCCAAATTTTGTTTGGAAGATGTTTTCAAAACGTATAGTTTCTAGTAATCAAATACCTTAGTTTGTTTTAGAAATTGAAAACTTAAAGAAATTGTACCTTTTAGCACAAGTATAAATATAAATTTTTAAGTACCTTTGTTGTACAGATTCGTACTATTTGTCATCTCTTTGGTACACGTTGTCTGGTTTTAAGAAAACTATACGTATATTGATTAAATTTTGTGAGCATTTGGTGCAGTTTGTGTATTTTGTTGTACACTCTATGTAATTCCTATCCTTTTTGGTTAATTACATTTTTAAAATTTTTATACGAGGTTGCTATTTATATTTCAGTTCCAGGCAATACTAGTGTTGCCAGATGCAAACTGGAGCTTCTATTGGAAAGTTTGACATTTCTTGGCATAAATACAAATGCAACGTTTTCACTTACTAGCATTAATTGTTGTATTTACAGTGTGTTGAAAAATTCATCTCGGACAACAAATGGAACTAAAAAAAATTATTAAATTAATCCTAGGTTTTACACTTACTGATTGGGATTTATAGTTTTATTCCGCTTCCGAACGGTAGTTTGAATTATCACGGAATTAAACCGTGAACATTTTCGTGCGATGATTTTTTTCGATTTTCGGCGTGGATTACCGAGACAAAAGTGTCTAAATCAACTTGTTTAGACTTGTGGTGATGAAGCACCATCAAAACCCCCTGTAAATTGCTGGTAACAAGAGTTCAGTGTCCGACGCCGTTCGCTCCAAGATGAAATTGGTGAAAGTCGTCCAACTTCGGGCATTTTGCCGGAAACCATCGATGCTGTGCCTGAACTGATGAAACAAGACCGACATGTGACATACTGTGAGATAGAGGCTTCCATGGGCATTAGTATCACTAGCATCAATAAGATATTGAATGTGCATTTGGCCGTGCAAAAGATTTCTCTTCAGATCCCACATAACTTGACGAATGCTCAAAAAAAAAAGGCTCGTGTCGATTGGAGCAAAAAAAAGGTGAAAAAATACAACCGTGGTAACGCGTGGCGTGGTAAACATCGTCACAGGTGACGAATCATGGATCTTACATATGAGTCCGAAACAAAGCAGCAATCGACCGTATGGGTCTTTCAAGTCGAGCTCAATCCAACAAAAGTTGTTCGCGTTTTTTTCGGCATAACCGGTCATGTGGCAACAGTGCCTTCATCGGAACATAGGACGGTCAATTGTGAGTGGTATTCCACCATCTGTTTGCCAACAGTGTTTGAAGAAATATGGAAAATCAACAAGAGAATACGGATCATTTTGCATCAGGGCAATGCGAGCGAGCTCCCACACATCATCTGAAACAGTAGTCTATTTGAGCACTCAACATGTCGAAATGATGGGTCATCCGCCGTACAGCCCTGACTTGGCACCCAATGACTTCGTTTTACTGCGTGGTCAACGTTTTTCGACGCCAGAAGCAGCTGTTGAAGCGTTCAAAACCCATGTTATGGAGGTGACTAAATCGAAGTGGGAAAAGTGCTTCGAAAATTGGTTTGAGCGCATGCAACAGTATATTTAACTTCACGGAGAATATTTTGAAAAACAATAAAAATATTTCCAATGATAAATGATTGTTTTTTTTATTGCTGGACCCGAAATATAAATAGCAAGCTTATATTCTATTTTTGTAGACACCATCAGCGAAATTTACTGTGGTGATAATGTAAAATTTGAGGAAAATATCTCCGTTTGCGTGAATCTGATTTTCAACGGCGTCAAAATTTATTGGGGTTTAAAGTTGCAATTTTAAATGTAAACCTCAATATTAGAGATTTTGATACATCCTTGAAAACTTTATACATGTTTATTAGACGTATTTGGCTATCCATATATAAATCAACTATTTAGTACACTGAAAGAATAACGCTTCGTCGCATAGATGAAACATTTTCGTTAATGTTTTTTCGTTGCTACAATGAAAAGTCTCGAAAATCCAACAATTTGGTAGTCGCTGCAACGAATAATTTCATTCATGATTTCTTTGACAATTTTTCATTTCGTTGATGCAACAACTTAGTTTTCGTTCCTGCAACAATTCTATTTAATTTGAATTTTGTAGAAAAATGGGTTAGAAATTAAAAAAAAAGTAAGTGCATGAGATCTAAACTATTGATACTTGTTTTATCTCTTCCTTTTTATGGTTTATTTTTATTATTTATTTATTCTGAAGTTTTGCCAACGTTTATAGTAGACGAAACAATTTTGTTATTGCAATGAAACTAAGTTTTATGAAGATAAAGAGAGAAGAGCAGTCGACAAAATGAGCGAGCATAACAAAGAGGTCAGCAAGAGAAAGTGGTGAGCGTGAGTGGTGGGTGACGTACACATCTCAAATCAGTTCCTTTGCAACAACCGAAAGTGGTAGACATATTTTTCCGACGGAATAATTTACATATAAATAAATTTTTTAAAACAGATTAATTAGTTATACTTAGTAATAATCTTTCATTGTGAAAAATAAATTGTGTGAATTTATGAGTTTGCTGTGATGTTTGCGTTAATTGAGTATCTATTAATGAAATAGGTAAATAAACAGAATGCAAGGAGCAGCAAAGAAAGTGACGCATCGATAGCAGAAAAACTACCCGAAATATGTAACTGAAGATTTGTATACGTGGGTGATTGTGACGTTACAAATCGCAACAAATTGGGCATGTTTTTGTGTTTTAAACATAATTCGGTGGCGCTTGTTTCGATGGTTGGATTTTTGTATTCGAAGTCAATAAATGCGAAAAAGTCAAAGAAACAAAGTGTTTCAAGTAAGACGAACATAAAAAAACAATTTAACGTACAATGAAATGAATGCAATGAAGGTTTAACAAATTTGGTTGAAATACATAAAAGAGCAGTTGAAAAAAATTCTTACAAAGCGATCACTGGCTTAATGACGGGGAGATGTGGCGCTACAATTGAATGAGAGAACCCTTAACACAACAACAATTGTTTAATTTAAGAAAGATCGATGTGGTTCCATGATAAAGAACGATTTTAAGGTAGATCAATTCCTGTGATGAAACCCATAGGACAGTAGAGCTTATGTTCATGGTATGTACAGACATAGATATGCATAGTACATATCTAAAATATAAATTTTGATAATAAATTCCTCATATTTACTTTTAATTGCAGGACCTGAATACAACGGCCACAATAACAAGTTCATAGCAGCAATGAAACAAATTCTATGCAGCAATGAAACAACTTCATTACTGAAATGAAACAAATTCATTGCAACAAATGAAGCAAATTCATTGCGGCAACGAAACAAATTCGTTGTAATAATGAATCAAATTCATTACAGCAAAAACCAAACGATCATCGCAGTGACGAAAAATTTGCAGTTGATGAACGCATTTTCGTAGCGGGAGTGAAACTGTACGTTAGCTCAGTTTCAATGACAAAAGTTGTTGGGGTGATGAACTTTTTCATCGCTGTGGCGATGCTTTTCTGTTCAGTGTATCTACACAGAAAAAAATTCCATCGACCATAATAATCAATTTCACATTATTTTTTTTAATAATATATTCTATGAACATTTACTTTTTGGTATAAAATTACATTTTCATACAAATCGATGTTGAAGCGGAAAAATTATTAAAAAAAATTAATACTTAAATCGAACCTAAAATTTTGATTTTGTCAAAAATAGAAAGTGGAATATGTGCCAGAAGATTGCCCGACATTGGTTTTGGAAGTGCTGTTCTCGTTGTTGTGCCCAGCAGGTCTACTCTGTAACTTGCTAACGCTTAATCTCCATCGGTAAAAGCATCTAAATTCAATTTAGCGATTTTTAGCTACGAATGCAATTCTGTAACGTGGTATCTAAATTTAGCTATCTATTTAGCTATTTGTTGTCATCGCTAAAATTCGCTTATTTTGTATTCTCTAACGAATAAACAGCTGTCAATTGTCTCTTAAATTAAAAATTTTTAGCAACTAACAATTGAAGCCGCTAAAAAATAAGTTGAACAAAAATACTTTTAGATTTAAATTGAGTCTTATTAATCTTGATATTAGACGTCGTCTGTTAAAGCCGCACATATTTCTTTATTATATAAGGCTTAGTCAAAACACGAAATTCCCAAACAGTATGTTTACCTTCTTCCAAAAATAACAAAGCCTTTATAGAGCTGGTGGTTTCGCGGCAAAATACTACGCGTTTGTTGGAAAATCTAAATAAATTTTGACAAGAACTTTCAAACTTACTTACAAAAGTTCACGTTTTACAAGTGATTTGTAAGATTTTGTGATGGAAAATTTTTAATGTTTTTGAAGAAGACAACTATAAGGTTTGGCAACACTAATATAAAGTGTCAAATGTGTGGGTAATATGTTTGTCTCTTTCTAAAAGCATTTTATCAAAGCAGGGGGAGAAGTCTAGACTACTTTTAGCAAATTAGCTACGGCGAAAATAGTAACTTTTAGCTAAGAGATTACAGTACCAGAATACGGATTTAGCGACATCGCTAAGAAATTCGCCTTAACAGTTTCTTTAGAATTTTAGCGATCGAGATAGAGAATTAGCTACGAGAATTACAGAATTTACCTGCAGGAGAGACATTTTTGCTGCGGAAACAACACTTTGCTGAATACCGTTTCGAAATTTTTGAAATCGATCTGAAAGTTGAGCTTCGTGTCCACCAAAAATTACCTAAAGTCTGAATTAAAAAAAAGGTGTGTGGAACCTGCCTCCCGTGGCTGTAGTGGAAGGTGCCACTAGTACTGCTGGCCAAGAGCTTTCCTAAAGAATATGGATGGTTTGCAGTTTTGGGAGGTTTATCTGAAAAAACCACCAAAAATCCACTTTGTAGACTAAAAAGTGGATTTTTTGATGCTAGAAAGCTGGTCACGACCAAAACGAACTTAAGAGCTGAAGTTGTTTGGAATTAAATGCGAATAGTTCATGTGCTGCATTCGTGAAGTATTAAGTGAAATATATAAAGTGAATAAAAAAAGAGGAATCATTTTAAACTTTGTCTTTTTAAAGATTATATTTTGAGAAATAAGGAAGACACATTTTTTTGTGATCATCGAAAAATTGTTTGACTGCTCAAAATGTCTGAGCCTAATTGTGTTGTGTTTATTCCAGTGGCCAGAAAAAGGCCAAGGTACTGTTTACGGTCGATACTCTGGAAATACCGATGTCGTCGATGGAAGCTTTAAGGCTAGAGGATGAAGAAGTAGCTGGGGTTCCCCAAGATACGGCGGAAACAGCAAAGAAAATTAAGACCGATGCGGGTATAGTCGATGAGAACCGGCAACTGCGTGCCGAGAACGTCCAAGTGGCTATCAATTTCGAACGAAGAGACCGTTGAGGATTTAAGATATCGTATTAAGGATCTCGAGAAAATTATTGACGAGGAAGCCACGGACGACGCCGGGTCCATGGACGAGGGGTCACCTGGGTTTAGAGAAGTACTGCCGTGCAACGCCGGCACGGAAGATGGCTGAGGCCATGACAAGTGAACAGGCGACAACTATAAATACCCAGAAGGATGGCCCGAAGATGAAAGTTGGCGCTAGATATGTACCGGCCAATACGACTCAGAGAAGAAGCCGCGCCAGTAAGAATAAGAATATACCAGGCTTGTACGTATATAGTGTTAATGTGCGTGCTGTAACGGTGAGAATTAAAAAACTTTGGTTACTGACAAGTATGAATACACAACGCAGTGGCTTAACGGGATAGACGCTGCTGAAGATGATGCTTCACAAACATCGAAACGATTGTCGAGCGAGTATGAGTTCGAAGCCCACCCGCGGCATTTAAATGGGTTTCACTAACGTGAAGAAACCGCTTTACATCATCAAAACTTCACTGTCAGTATTAAGGGAAGTTCGATGACGAACGTCAGGATTGAGGATTATAGAGTTGCCAAGAATTTCTTGAAAGAGGACAGGTATGAGTATTATACTTATACACCGAAGTCGCAAACTTCCTTTGCGGCGATGATTGTGGGCTTATCTTACACTTTTGAGGAGCAGGGCCTGAGATTATATCTGAGTGGGCTTAAGGTGAACTTAACGGTCCTGAGGGTCATCAAATTAGATGGGGATAAATGGCTGGTGCATCTGGCCAGGGATTCTGATATTGATATAATATTGCACTGATACTGATATTGCAATAAAATCTATATTGCACTGTAGGTTCCTTATCCGAAAGGATAAGAGGACGGTGGTACACCCAATATGTATACAATGTTGGAGCAAATTTATTTTAGTCAAATGTCGCCTATTTTGTTTGTTTTTTTTTTGCCTGAAAGGGCATAAACCGCTGATGAAGAATAAAAAAAAAATAGTCCGCAAGTCGAATTTTTTCGCTTGAATGTATAAACGCTTATATGTAAAGGGTCCGCCCGCCATCTAACGTTTTTTTTTTCAACTGGTGCTTATTTCGTGAATGGTAACACTTAGCTCGTGTCTGATTTGACAGATAATTAGTTTTCTCCTTCCGCTGAACGAATATGGTTGTGTATACGCTTGAACAACGCTGGGAAATATGGGAAAAATGGGCCTGCGATCGACTTACAGAAGATGCCGATTTTGCCAAAAAAATCATCTTTTCAGATGAAGCTCATTTTGATCTTGGCGGGTATGTAAACAAGCAAAATTGTCGCATTTGGGGCACAGAAAACCCTCACGCATACATTGAAAAGCCGATGCACCCAAAACGAGTCACTGTTTGGTGCGGATTTTGGTCCAGAGGCATAATTGGGCCATTTTTCTTCGAAAATGAGCAAGGAGTGGCCGTCACAGTCAATGGCGATCGTTATCGGGCCATTTTGAACGAATTTTTGGTCACAATAATTGAAGAGGAGGATATTGACAAGATTTGGTTTCAACAGGACGGCGCTACGTGCCACACAGCCGAAGCTACACTCGATGTTTTGCGCCCTGTTTTTGAAGATCGCATTATCAGCCGCAGAGCTGATGTCGTTTGGCCACCTCGGGGCTGCGATTTGACACCGTTGGACTATTATTTGTGGGGTGCCCTCAAATATAAGTGTTACGCCGACAAGCCAGAGACAATTGACGCTTTATGGGACAATATTCGTGAAGCCATTGGTGAAATACAGCTGCACACAATCGATAATGGCCTTAAAAATTGGACGGATCGTGTCGGCTACTGCATGGCCAGCCGAGGCAGCCATTTGATTGAAATTATTTTCCATTATTAACCGGAAGGATTGTACTTTCAAATAAAAAAAAGAAATTTTAGAAAATATTCAGTAGTTTTTTTTTATAGCATTTTCAAAAAAAAAAGATATTTAGCGGACCCGTTATAATCGCGCATAACTCGGTCATTTATTAACCGATATTGTTGAAATACACCCAGCGAAATAATTATAGAGGCAATATATTTTCTCTCGATACTCTCAATGCACTGCGTTTTTGGTGTAGAATATATATAAAGGCAACATGGAATAGAACCCGAATTCGAACAGTAGTAAGTAGGAATTTAAACAGAAGTGAGTTTTCTTTGGTTGTTATTTTATTGAGTTTAAATTAACGTAGGTCAAATTAAAAAAAAATAATTTTTATAGAATACCTGTTGGAAAGTTCCTAAGTAAAACAGAAAAGGGAAAAATTTAAGAATATCATGATGAACGGATGTCCAATCGGGAAATTTCGAGGCGATTGAATAGACAATTTTATAAAATAGGGTGGCCAAGATGGAAACACAAAACGACCAGGAACGACACTACTGATCAGTGGCAGCGTCAAAAGAGAGATCAAAAGGGTTGCTGTTAAAGAAACCTTCGGCCATAAGGAAATTATTGCTGAATTGAGCTTGGCAGCAGGGTTGCGTCGTGTTCAACAAATAATGAAATGCGACTTGAAACTGTCATATGGGAAAAAGTATGCAAAACTTGGTCTCATGCTAAGACACGAACTTTACAGATTTAAATTCGCTGAAATATACAGATTTTTGGTTGAGCAGTAATATTTTCCAATGAAAAAAGTTCAATTAGGCTAGACCTGATGGCTGGGACAAATATTGACGTTCCAGAGATTTTTCCAAAATTATGCGTCAGCGGCGAAACTTTTGGCCTTGGCTCCCTTGTGGTTAGGGCAGGTATGAGTAATAGAGGAACCACTCCAACATGTTTCGTTCTCACAAAAATGGACTCCGAGTATTATATTCGACTATTGGATGTCGTCTTAGTTAATTCTGGAGAGGAAATTTGTGTCCCAGAATATATCATCCAGCAGGACAACGCAGCAGTACATCGGTCTAAGAAAACTCCAAAGCTTTTATAGTCCAGAAATAATACCAACTCTTGTCTGGCGTGCACTTAGTTCTGATCTCTATCCGATCGAGAGCATCTGGTTTATTTTACCTAACCAAGTTTATAACCAAGGACGCCAGTTGAAAAATGGCAAGGATCGAAGAGTATCAATACAAGAAATTGGAAGATAAGTGATCCTACGCATATTCATACGTTGATAAACTCAATGCCAAGATGCTCAGTAGAAGTTATCAGCAAAAATGGAGATCATACGTCTTACGAAACTTTTTAGAATATTTAAATAAACCTTTTGCCTTTCTATATATTTCGCACTAGTAATTAGTTTATTTCTGTTGATTCACTTTGAATAAGTCATAGTCAGAGTATTTTTGCTGAAAAGTATTTAATTTTGAGAGGACTAATACAATATAAAATAAAAACTTGAAAATTCATCACAACATTTGGAAAAAACAAAAAAAAGTGTTGCCTTTATATTTATTTCGCGGGGTGTAGGTTTCACTAGAAAGATCCTTCTAAAATCTGTAAGTGTGTATATAAAATATTTGGCTTTATTACCACTTATTATTAAATTAGTGTTCGAACTTACGTGCACCTTTTATTTACACGGTACCTGTTCGATTACATTGGAAAATAAAAAAAATGTAAAGCTCTTTTAAACATTAATAAATTCATTTAATAAGTATGGATCAATGTTTACATAATGCCCAGAATACAGACAATTCCAAAAGCCATTATACGAAATGTAGTTACTTCCATTACACTTTACGTAAAATTTTGTTTAGAATTATTTTGTTGTTTTGAAGTATTTTTTTTTGTGCTGAAGGCTCTTTTGCTAATTCACTTTCTTTTTTCTGACAACTGCTTTAAAATTAGATGAAATATTGCTAAAATAAATAAAGCAATATTTAGCTCACTGAAATAATTGTTTTTGTTTTGTCAAAAATAGAGCGACGACAAAAAGTATTGAATAGTATAGAGAACTTATTGCACTCTTTTTCCGCTCTAATGTAGAGAGCCTGAGTAAAAGAGCATAAACGAGTCTTATTGTCTTTATACAATATTTCAATATAAATGCACCATTTCGACAAACAATACAAAAAGCAGTTCGTTCCATGAGTTCTCTATACTATTCAATACTCTTTGGCGACGACGACCTGCTTGTTTGTTCGCTACGGCTACATCAGTACCATCATACTTATTTTCAGGCAGAGACTATTGTTGTACAACAACCACGTGTGTGATGCTAAAGCTGTGTGTTGTTTGCATGTGTTCACTTCCATTGATTGCCATACCCGTGCCTATAGATGTTAACACATCAAAAAGGATTTGTTAACCTCACTTTTTTGATGAAAATGTATTATTTCAAAAAAATAAAAAACCCCCGTAGCATACTTATTTTTTTAACTAGACATCGATAATATATAAGTCTTAAACCTTTTTATGAGGTAGTAGTAGTAATAGTAATAGTAGCCCTCCGAAAGCCGGAGATATTCAATTAAAAAAAAAAAATTAGCCCACAGCTCAAGTCAACCTTTATTTTTTACAAGTTTTTCAGCATTCGATAACTGACCCTTTTATCGAAAAAATGTGTTTAATTTAACACCGGCTTAGCGGCTTCGGTGTATTATATTATAAAGCTTTCTACGTGACCGACCTTCGGCCGGGCGTACAGGTTGACTCCTCTGAGGTGTGTCCAACACCGGCTTCGGCATTGTACTTTTACGTTATAAATATTTCTGTGTGGCCGGCCTTTGGCCGGTCTTAGGAGGTGTTCTCCTCCAGGGTGGGTCCAACATCAGCTTTCGGGCTTCGGAATAGTATTTTTTTGTTTTAAGGCTTTCTGCGTGGCCGACCTTTGGTCGGGCTTAAGGATTTTCTCCGCTGGGGTGGTTCCAACACCGGCTTCGCGGCATCGGCATAGTATTTTGGTGTTATTAATTTGGAGGGATTGGCAGCGCCCTAGGCAACAAATTATTTTAAAAAAATCGCGGGATTGTGCGGTTAATGCGAAGAATTATACCCCTCAAAAAAGCTTGAAGTTTGTTTATTATCGGATTCTAGGAATTAAATAAGTACTCAAGGGATTTGTTTGAAAATAGTGCATTTGAACAAAAAAAGTGAGGTTAAAAAAACCAAAAGTTTAAGTGGGTTCCTAATGGGTTAATAAAAGAAAATATATTTATACACGGATTTATAGAGTTTAAAAAAGCCTTTGAAATGATACTCCTTTGATCGGGTAATAACTACCTAAGGCATGACCGATTATATATTCAAGCTTTAAAGGCCTATATCTCAAAAAGTTGGGCCGATCGGGGAGAAAAAATAACCATTTCAACTAAGCGCAGCAAACTTTGTCGGTGGTGAAATTTTTGTGTAGATCAGAGATTCTGGACTAAAGTATATTTATGCCAACATCTTTCCCAAACTCAGCAATGACAAAATTAAAAAGGATTCTTGTTTACGAGTATTTAAATATATTCATCTTCGCTCTATTCGCATTTCTATTAATTTTTCGCAAATGCTTTGGGCGTTTTAGGAAAGAATCGTGTTCAGCCAGACGAAGCAAAGACATTGGTGACAACAATGCTCAATTACTTTCATAACATCAATGCATCTATGACATTGAAATGACATTTTCTGCAGCATTACTTTGATGAGTTCTTACACAAATTGCCCAACGAATCGGACGAACAAGGAGAACAAACTATACAAAGGAAAAAAACGGGATGCATTGCTTGCAGAAGTTTTTTGGTGGAGTCATATGGTATCCCAATATGAAGATGCAAATGCAGGCACCTAAATCACGGAGGATGATAATTTTGAAGAATACACCGAAAGAGATATGCTATTGAATGTGCTACCAGGCTCAGATGATGATGATTCAAATCATGCACCTGAACCGTCAACGAAAAAACCAAGAGCATCAACTTCACAGGCTTCCCCGAGAGCATCAACTTCAATCGATATTGTCTTTTGCTACGTTTCTCGAATTTTCAATGTAAAATACAGCTGGAAAATTAATAATTTATTTTTTGACACAAATAAAGTTAATACAAAGAGATCTTTGAGAATGGTTTATGAGATATGAGTTACGAATTGTAGTTTTCGTATGATACACTGATGTAAGTCCACAGTTTGGCAGCTAAGGGCGAAAATGGTGAAAGATTTAAAAAAATATAAAAAAAATTTGGAGGTTTTTCAATTTTGAGGCACTAGATGCACTTTTTTGGAGTCAGTTTGTTTTATGCTGCAGACAGGAAAACAAAATTCCTAATGGTTTCCGAGATATACCCGTTAGAAAAATTGCAAGTTCTTCGGAAAAATTAAGTTTTAGCCAAAATTACATGGTTCGAATAGCAGCTAAACTCACAAAACCCCAAACAGGGTAAGTATTTCGTAAATATCACATGAGAATGATTTTGCACTAGAGGACTTCAAAAATGTTGCATAGTGTTATTTACTTTTAAATTTTAACCGATTCGTACGATTGTTCGAATTCGTTTTATGAAACCAGGCCAATAATTTACAAAGCTAAATGAGTTTACGAACAAAAAAATATAAATTTTCCTTTACACGCTGCTGCCAACGAAAAATAACATAATAGTGGCAAGAACGCATTACACGTATATATATTGAATCCGGATTCAGTTTTTCACATACATATGTTTTAATGTCAATATTATATTTCAGTGTTAGTAGTTATAATTAGTAAATTTATTGAGTGGTACAGTTACGGGTTATGTTTACATAGAATAATGACTTACGGCTTTAAAGAGCAAAATTGATTCAACATACCTGGAAAGAGAATAATTAAAATGAATATTTAGTTTGAATATTATTCAAATGAATTTGTCTTAAAATCAATTGGGCTATAATGGGTTATTTTCTTTATGTAGCACTAATTAACAAATGTTAAACAAAAAAGACGTTGTAAGATTCAACTGCCAGTGAAAATATGTTTTCGTGGAATTGTATTAATATTTTTTTTTGAAATGAAACCATTTAAAATTAATGTTAATCCGGTCACGGTACTATTGTAATAAAAGAAAAAGATTATTTTTGTGAATTTCTATTCTGGCGATAAAATTTAAGTATCCATTTGTATCAACTAAACCATTTGGTTAAATTGATAATTGGTTGTCGTCCATATGTAGAGCAAACTTGTGATGGGAGGAAAATTTAATTTTCCACAACTAACCTTGAACATTTTCATGATTTCTACTAAAACAAGTATGATTCTTTTCTATTCAAAAATTGTTAAAATTGAACTTGATTATCAGATTTGAATGACATTCAATTCGTTTCCAATAATTTCTCATTGTCATTTCAAGATACGTAAACACAAAAAAGGTATTTAGTTACTTTTTTTTTGCTACACTTGCTGCAAATCATACACGCAGAAAGATTCGTTGTCACAACTGAATTCACAGCCAACTAAAATTTGGCGGTTCCTTGGACTATCACATTATTCAGTTGTGATTACCAATAATTGTGCTCCGTATCACCAAAGGTTGGGCATATCAATTGATTTGTAATTCCGTTTTGGTTGCAAGAACTGAAATATTTAGTTGAAACCACAGCAACAAGAAATAAATGTGATCTGTCAATCGAGTTTTAAAGAGTTTTTCAACAGAGACGCTACAAAAGTAAATCGATAGGGACAGCAAACGACGCCATATTTTTTCCCGCTCTTTTGACATTTCTCTTCAGTAAGGTTTGCCATTTCATCATGGATAGATATACGAGCCAACAACGAGTCGAAATTATTAAAATTTACTACCGAAATTTGGAGTCAGTGGCCTCAACAATCAGCGATGTGGTTCATTTCTGGCTGCATAAAAATAAATAAATGGTTTCCCATTACATCCCATAAAGGGACTGGGGAGAACTTCTCACAATCACTGAGCTGTGCGCTTTCCAGTTTTCACTCACTGATTGGGACCTACAGTTTTACACCGATTCCGAACGGTAATTTGAGAAGCTTTTTCATGGCTAGATACTCGATAGTGTCGCCGTCAATATGCGAGGTGACCGCCGCCGAAAGAAATTTTTTTGAAGGTGGTCAGAGCCGGGTTCGAACCCAGGATCTCATGTACAAGAGCCGCGCACACTAACCATTGCACCACCGACGGCCTGAATGGCTTCGTCAATAAGCAAAATATGCGTTATTGGTCAGACAGCAATCCACACGTAATCCATGAGTCATCCTTGCATCCCGAAAAAATTACGGTTTGGTGCGGTTTATGGGCCGGCGGCGTCATTGGGCCGTACTTCTTCCGTGATGATCAAGACCGGCACATTACTGTGAATGCGAATCGCTACCGTTCAATGATAACCGTATATTTTTGGCCCCAATTGGATAATATGGACTTGGAGGACATGTGGTTCCAACAGTACGGCGCCACAAGCCACACAGCGAATCCCACAAACAATTTATTGGAAACCAAGGTTGGTGAACGTGTTATTTCACGAAGTGGCCCAGTCGATTGGCCGCCTCGGTCGTGCGACTTGACGCCGTTAGATTATTTCCTGTGGGACTACGTCAAGTCTATGGTCTATGCCAGCGACGATTGATGACCTTCGTACGAATATCGAACGTGAAATTGCAGCAGTATCGGCCGATTTATGCTTGAAAACCGTCGAAAATTGGGTTCAGCGTCTGGACTTCTGCAAGCGTGCCCGTGGTGGCCATGCAAAAGAAATCGAGTTCCATGCATAATGGCATCGAATGTACTTTCACAGGAATATAGAATTTCATTGGTATATAAAACCGGTTTTGTTTTATTTAAAAAAACTATTGTAGCGCTCTTAATGAAAAACCCGTTAGTTGTAGCAATCAAATTATCCTGTAGTGGTGAATATTCTATTTGTTCGATGAACGAAAAATATAAAAACTAATTCGGTTGTACCAAATAATATATTGGTATGCTCAACTAAAGTAATTACTTGAATATGATGGCTGTCACAACCCCTTTGGTGATGCTTTAACCCATTATAATTTTTATAGAAAACAAACTAAAAAAAATAATTTTTTATTACATTTATTACAATATTTAAATACAATGGGTAGTGCAATGGTGGTGCAATGGGTACTGTGCGCGCCTCTTGTGCAGGAGATCCTGGGTTCGATCCCTGCTCCAACCACCTTAGAATTTCTTTCGACGACGGTCACCTCGCTTAGTGACGGCGACACTATCGAGTATATAGCCATGAAAGAGCTTCTCAAAGGTCCCAATCAGTGAGTGAAAACTGGAAAGCGCACAGCTCAGTGATTGTGAGAAGTTCTCCCCGGTCCCTTCATGGGATGTAATGGGAAACCATTTATTTTATTTTTATAAACAGCATTATTATTATTGGAACGAAGTTCCTTATCGCTCATTGTGGGATGGGGGCTAAATGAAAAACAACTTTTTTTTAACACTATTATACAACTTTTTTTAACACTATTATGCTACAACCCAGTATTATCAACTATATTGGATACCTTTGCTTTGGTTTGTATCTAGACTAACATATGTTGGGAAATTTTTGGATTAATGGGAAGTTTTCTAGGTGGAGCCTGTAGCCAATATTTAGTATATATTGTAGTTTTGAACCCAATAAAAAGTAAATTTAGAAATGCCAAAATGAAAGAAGTTAAAAAAGAACATTTCCTTAAATAAGTGTATTTTCTTAAAAAAAGTAAAAAGTCTAACAAAAAGTAAAAGTACCTGTTTTTAAAAAAAATCATTGCTTAAAGTACATTTTCTTGCAACAAATACCGTTTCTTAAAAAACATAATTTTTTGTAAAATAAGTATCCTCTCTTAAAAAGGTAAGTTTCTTACAACAAATTGCCTTTTCTTAAAAAACCAAATTTTCGTTAAAGAGTACCTTTTTTGTGAAACAAACTAACTTCCCTTGAGAGATGTACCTACTGAAAAGGACCAATTCGAAAAAAATCCCATTTCTTAAAAAAAAACATTATTTTCAACAAAATAACTTCTCTTAAAAAATACCTTTTCTTAAAAATAAAATAATACATTTTCTTGTCTTGAGATAAGTAGCTTTTCTGAAAATAAGTTAATTTTCTTAAATAAATAACCTTTTCCTAAAAGAGTACCACTTGTTTAAAAATTATCTGTCCTTAAAAAAAATACTTCTTTGTTAATAAAATTCATACTCATGCCTTTTTCTTACAAAAAGTACTTCTTCTTAAAAATAATACCTTTTCTTAAAAAGCATTAGCTTTTAATTAAAGAAGTACCTCTCTTTAAAAAAGGACTTTTTCGGAAAAATATAGTACATATTCTTACAAAAAGGACCTAAAAAGATAAATTTTTTTTAAATCGACATTCTACAAAAAAAATATTTTCTTAATAAAAGTTTATCATTTCACGAAAAAAACTTTTCTTAAGATCCATTTAAATTATCGTATTCTGCAATGGGCGCCTTAGGCGTGTTGGAACTAACTAGTACATAATATATAGCGAAAGGAACTTCGTTCCAACCGGGTGTCCCCTGGCACGTCATGTGATTTTTTTAAGCAGGGTTCGTATTTCGTGGGTATTGGGTTACCCTGGGTAGCCCACCCCTTATTTGATCCAAAGTATGAACAAATTAGTAACAATGTTTATATCTTGGAATCGAGCGCCGGGTCAAAAAACAACTAATTTTGCAAGTTTCTAAGGGATTTCCATAAAGTCAAATTGGAAATGATTTTTTTTTAAATCCCCAAAATAAGAAATTCGCTAAAATAAAAATTGGGTTTAACTCGGAAACGGTTATTTGTTACCTCCCCAGGAGGCTGAAACCAATGGATCTATTTAATACGGCATCACGTTTTTCTAAACAAATCGCTAAAACCTAAAAGTTTTCGAATAAAAAAATCACTAAAAACCCATTATGTCTATATTTCGGAAATGGCAGCGTTCAATCGCAAAATAACCAATATTTCCTGGTTTCTAAGGAGTTTTCTTAAAGTGGCCAAATTCGTATGGACATTTTAAAAAAAAAGTAGCTATAACTCGGAAACGGTGCGTCGAATCGCAAAACAATAAAATAAAATTTCTTTACCTCGATAGGAGGCTGCATTAAAAAATCCTTTATACTAACATTTCTCCAATAAAAATGACATGAGGTATCAGGGGACACCCGGTCGGAACGAAGTTCGTTTCGCTATATATTATATACTATGTATTAGTTAGTGCCAACACGCCTAAGGCGCCCGTTGAAAAATAATCTAATTTAAATGGATCTTTAAGAAAATATACTTTGAATAAGTGATGATTTATCCGACCAATCGTATTGTATTCAAAAATTAAATTGTTTGAGCGTTTGGTCGTATTTTTAATTAATTATATTCTTCGATATATCGCTACCCTTTGGATAGCATCGGCAGGAAGATAAACACAATTATGAATTAGAAATGTAAACAATTGATAAACAACATTTTTTCATGTCATTTGTTTTTACGAACCAAACCCTCGAACAATTTATTTTTTGAAAATATACTTTTTGTAAAATGTTTGGATAATGTATCAGAAATTCATACCATAAACTTACAAGTCATGAAAATTTTTCTAATTGAAAAAAGGTTAGTTTTTGTTGGAAATAATAGATAATTCAGTTCAACACACACTCACTGGCATGACTGGTTTCGAACTCCCTGACAAGTTCATCATCAGATCCCTAACTACTGTGCCTGAATTGATACCATCGGTTAATCATCAATCGTATATATACAAACTCAATTCTTCAATTCACATGTGCGTTAGTATCGATCGAAGATGATAAACTTTTTTTAAGAAATAATTTTTTTTTATAGAATGTATTTTTTTAAGGTATGTATATATTTAAGTCCTTTTTGTAAGAATACGTATTATATTTTCCCGAAAAGATATTTTTTTTTTAAATGCAGTACAAAGAAGTACTTTTTTTACGAACAGGCACTTTTTAAAGACGTGGTACTCTTTATAGAAAAGGTAATTTTTTTAAGAAAATATATTTATTTTCAGAAAGGCTACTTAACTCAAGAAAAGAAATGAAAAGGTATTTATTTTTAAGAAAATTACTTTTAGTAAGAAATGGTAAATTTTTATGAGTAGGTACTTATATCAAGAAAAGTTATTTTGTTTCACAAAAAATGTACTCTTAAAGAAAAGATAGTTTTTTCAGAAAAGGCAATTTGTTGTAAGAAAATGTAATTATTAAAAAAAAATACTTTTTGTAAGAAAATTTACTTTTTGTAAGAAAATGAACTGTTTTAAGCAAAGATACTTCTTTAAGATAATGTATTTTTTAAGAAAAGGTACTTTGTTTAAGAATATGAAGATGTATTATATTGCGAAAATTTTACATCTTATTTAATAAAATATTCGGTTTTAAAACTTCTTTCACTTTGGCTTTTCTAAATTTACTTTTTGTTGGGTTCAAAACTACAATATATACTAAATATTGGTTACAGGCTCCACCTAGAGAACTTCCCATTAAACAAGAAATTTCCCAACATATCTGAGACATCTAGGTAATTTCTTTCTATATGATCCAAGCCCTTAGTCCAGACACAAACCAAAGCAAAAGTACCCAATATAAAGTAGTTGATAACACTGGGTTGAAGCATAAAAGTTGTTTAATTTTTTTCATTTAGACCCATTCCGCCGCGTGCGATAAGGAACTTCGTACCAACATTTTTACCGATTTTTTTAAAAATATGTGATGCCGTATTAAAGACATTCATACACTGAAAGAAAAGCGCTTCATAGCATCAATGAATGGGTGACATTAATGGGTTTACATTGATTCAATGAAAAGTTTCCTTGCTTCTATGAAATGTTATATTACTTCAATGAACTCCTTCATTGCTGCAGTTTTTGAATGTGTGGACCGTCATTAATGCTAAGAAACCTTTTGTATAGGCACCCAGACCATCCTATGCATTACACACATTTTATTGAATTTTAAAATATTTTTTCTATTTCATTCATTTTGAACGATTCATTAATTTGGTTGAAGGATAAAATGTACATATGTAGGTACGCTTTGTATAAATGTATGTATTTATGTATGTATGTACAGTAGTTGTGACACAATATATGAGTACCAGAATGAGATAAGGAATAAAATAAAAAAAAAATTCCGAAATGCAGAATTCCGCGCCATTTAAAAAAAACTAAAATCGAGCAAAATAAGGGGATTTCAAAAGCCAAAATTTTTTTTGTCGGCCGGACCTATGGGGACCCACAAGGTCCAAAAGTTTCCCAAAAATCAAAAATTCCGAAATCCAAAATTTGCAACAGAGATATTCCTCTCCCTGGCTCCGTCCCACAAAACTAACAATCACCGAAAAAAACCGTTCCACAAAAAGGTCGAACTTTGGAGGCCCATAACACCTAACACCTTGTTCTAACCCACCGCCCCCCCCCCCCCCCCCCAAACATATTTTTTCGCCCCAATCTGACCATTTTGGGAGCATTTTTTCCAAATAATTTACATGATTGTGTGGCAAAATTTAAAATTGCATTCAGTTATGGAAACTGTCTTATACCATCAATGAAACATATTCATACCTTCAATGAAGCCGGTTCATACCACCAATGAAACCTGATCATACTATTAATGAAATCTATTGATACCAACAAAGAAACTTGTTCATACCATCAATTAAACATGTTATACCATCAATGAAATATGTGCATACAATCAATGAAACATATTCAGACCGTCAGTGAAATATGTTCATACCATCAATGAAACATGTTCATTTCATTAATGAAACATGCTCATAGCATCAACGAAACATGTTCATAGCATCTTCATTACATCAATGACTATATTTCATTACATCAATGAAACGGTTTATAATATCAATGTAACATATTTCTTTAATACAATGATAATGTTTCATTCCGGTTAGAAAATTTACATTAATTTCAGGTCTATGAAACATTTTTCGTTTAATGTAACATTGTTCATAGCATTAATGAAGCCCGACATTGGCTCAAAAACAATGACACTTTTCATTGATGCAATGTAAGAATTCATCAATGGTATGAAGGTTTTTCTTTCAATTTTGGAAAATACCCCTACGCCAAACACCGTTGTCTCGTGCATTACTTCACCTATCCATCGGCATGAAAATAATTGTCCTAGCTATTATCGATAAACATATACCAGTGATAAGCTCGGTATGAACGCAAATCTGAACTTTGACCTCTGTGAGGCACGGTCAAACGTCAATGTCAAATTTACACAAACTTATTGGTGATAATGTTAACAATAAATATCCGAGTGTTCCCGAGGTCCAACAAGACACCTAGTATATTTTTTAAGGAAAATTAAAACAAAAGTATATAAGGGACACATATATTTTTTTTGGAAATGAGCCTGGAATCCTCTATTTTGCATATACTAAAGGTTTCGGCATACGATTTCAAAAATTGCGAAGCAAGAACTTGGAAAATCCGATTGTCTTTTGTCGAATTTCATATGAGTTTTTAAACAGTGTTATGATACAATTTATATAATTTAAGAAGAAAGTTCAGAAAATTACGAGGGAAAATACAACTGTTCAATATGGCAGAGTTTAGGATATAAATCGGAAAATGCTATTGTTCTACTTATTGGAATGTGCTGGTGTTACGAAAACCATGCGCCGCAGTTACATTGTATTTAGATTTTAAATGTAATATTGCGCTGTTTTTTTGGAAACAATTTTAATTTTATTTTTTTTTTTATTTTTTTTTTTTTTTATTTACTATCAATGATACAGAGTGTGCTATATATACATTCTTAACAGGTTTTGAGTTTTTATCTTAAGATATTTCAACAAATGTTTACGTTTATAATTTGGATATTAGCAGTTAAAAATATTTACAAAATACATAGGAAAAAGATAGTAGAAAAAACCTATATTTAGTATCACAATGTTTAAATTTGATGAAGTTTTGGGAGCAATAGCTAATTCGATCTATATACATGTATAATATATAGGATTGATTAGCGATTACTAAATCAAACTTCTCAGATGGGCGTAGGTTGACCTTCTGCATTTATCGTTGAATGTCAGAGTCAAGTCATTTATTAATGTATGAATCATTTTTTGTTTGGATTTACTGTGCAGTTCGGCGGTGGAGAATCTTCTTGGAAGATTGTAAATTATTTTCAAATTTTTATTCTGTATTATTTGCATCCGCTTTTTGTGGCACAGTCCTTCCAAATTTGGCATCCATACGTAAGGATTGGCCTTATGCACATTTTATACAAAAGAAGTTTGTTTTCTACGTTCAAATTTGAACTTCTATTTAAGAGTGGGTACAATCCTCGGCCGCATATTATGGCTTTTATACACGAATTGTGAATGTGGTTTTTGAACGTCAGTTTCTGGTCAAGAGTTATACCTAAGTATTTTATTGTAGCCGAAAAACCAATTTCCCTACCTTGCACAATGAGTTTTTCGGTAGGAGTTCTTTTCGGTGATTTATTATAAGGGAATAATATAGCCTGCGATTTACTTTCATTAACCTTTATTTTCCACTTTGTAAAATATTTGCCAGCTGAAACGATTGCTTTTTGCATACGTTTTACTATTGCATTCGAGACCTTTCCATGACATATAAAAGCGCTATCATCTGCATAGAATGCTACATCATTTTGCGTGGAAGGCTTGAAATCAGAGGTGTACAGTGTGTACAGCAGTGGTGATAGAACTGATCCCTGAGGCACTCCAGCTGGGAAATTTCTTGTGGCCGAATGCTCTCCATTGATATCTACAAAGAATGATCTGTCAGTGAGAAAACTTTTAACTAACTTGGTTAAATATAATGGGATTTGCATTTTATGAAGCTTATAAATTAGCCCATTATGCCAAATTGAATCAAACGCCTTCTCAATGTCCAGAAAAAGTATACCAGTGGAGTATCTCTTATTCTTGTTCTTTTTTTATAATATTCACCACTCTCTTGACTTGATGCGTTGTCGAGTGCTGAGATCGAAATCCATACTGACATTTATGTATAAGATCATGTTCTTCAACAAAAGTTTTGAGTCTTTGGGATATAATTTTTTCAAAGACTTTATCAAGCGTGCTCAACAAACTGATTGGTCGATAGCTTGTTGGTAGCTTAGCATTTTTTCCAGTTTTTCCTATCGGTATTACTTTGGCGATCTTAAAATCTTTAGGAAAGTACGAATTTTCAATGCAAAAGTTAAAGACTTTTACTAGAAATTTATACGCAGAATCGGGAAGCTTTTTAAGTAATATGCTGTTTATCATATCATAGCCTGGAGCCTTTGAATTCTTAAGACCATTAATAAAGAATTTAACTTCAGCACATGACGTCAGGGAATTAGAATCGCTGTTAATAGCATTATCTAACCCAATTGACTTTACTACTAAGTCTACTTTTTTGTCCATGGAACTACGTTGATTTATAGTAGTTAAATGACAGTTTTCGAAGTGATTTGCAATGGCTTCTGCTTTTTCCGCGTTATCTGTTATTTCAAGGCCGTTTACTAATAATGTTTTAACGGATTTTGTATTTCCTCTAATACGCTTTGTGACCCTCCAAAAATTTTTCCCTCCTACAGATAACTTGGATAAGAAGTTAGACCATTGTTCGTTTCTTGCAATACTGACATGCCATGATATGAGTTTATTGAGCTGGCCGATTATTGATCTATAGGTCATTTTCAATTTTCGATCGTTGCATCTCTGAAACTTTCTCCTAAAGCTATTTCTAGAGGAAATTAAGCGCTTACACAGATCTGTCAACTTAATATTTCTGACATTAATCGTTTTAAGTGGCACTGCTTCTAAACATGCATTGGTCAATAGTTTTGTGAATTCACGGATGGCTTTATCAACATTACTCAATGACAGACTGACGTTCATTATTTCAGAGGAAGTTAAATTTGAATTTACTATCCTTTTGAATATTCCCCAATTGGCCTTTGGAAAGTCAGGAAACATCTTTATGGACTCACTTACACGTTCATTTATGTTGAAGGTAATAGGAAGATGGTCAGAGTAGAGCTTACAAGGGTGGGTTTCAATGTCAGTAAATGGTAAAGTCGAGTTACTTAGCAGAAGGTCAATGGTTGAAGGCCGTCTGTAAGTGATATTTTGAGGAAATCTGGTTGGACTGGGTGGGAAATATACGTAATAATTGGAAGTGTTTTGATGATTATATAATATTTTGCCTGCTCTGTCGGACTCTGCACAGTTCCAGCTGGTGTGATATGCGTTGAAGTCACCAAGTATGAAAAAATCGTCTCTTATGGATGTCAGCACGTCAAGATCTCCAAGAAATTCGGGTGTGTATCGAGGACAATAAGCAGCTACAAACGTTACTTTTTTGTTTTGCAGCTCCACAGAAACGGAAATATTCTCTATACTCTTTGTAGGAAGCTTCTTCTCTAGTTTGTGTTTTATCGTTGATCGTACGGCAATTGCTGCTCCACCTCCGTGGGATGTTCTATCATTTCTGTATATGTTATATCCGGGAATTTTAAATTTATGGTTTTCTTTAAGAAAAGTTTCATTCAAAAGAAGAATGTCAATAAAATACATTCTCATAAACAGGTGAAGTTGGACTGATTGGGAGAATTGTGTAATGCCTTGACAGTTCCAGTGCATTACATGGACGCTATTTGATGTTTTATACGGCATATTTGAGCATGGTCATTATTACGTTGATCTGCTCTATTTTTGTCTTACACTTTCGAAGATCTATTAATGCTTCAGTGAATATACTGAATAGTTCATCTGTGCTATAAAGATCATCACATGTGAAGGGTTGACGACTTGATGATTTTACAGCTGCGGCATAGCTATGTCTAGGCAGATTAGTATTGTGACCAGCCGTTAGAGAGTTGTCTGGATTTATATATGGAAAGTCCTCAGGTGTTTGTTGGAAGGATTGACGAGGACGGATGTTCTGCATAGGTCGCATTTTGTTGCGTATATTGTCTCGGATCATGAGATAATCCTTCCGACTTGGGCATCGGGGATCATCAGCTCTATGACTTGTGTTTTTAAGGTTCTTGTTTATGCAATTAAAACACTTGTACACAGCCGAACCTTCATGGGGTGTCTTGTTGACCTGACAGGTAGCTGCATCGTGGTTACCGCCACATGCAATGCAAATGTTTTTACGGAAACAATTTTTGGCTCCATGCCCATACATTGCGCACTTGGTACATTGCGTTGGGCCTTTATTGCTTTTTAGAGGCTTTCTCCAGTAGACCACGATGCTACATAGACGCCTGATTCTGAGGACTTGTGTTTTGGAATTCTGAGAGCGATCAAATTCTAACATATACAGTGCATCATCGACTGATGACCGAGCAGTTTTAATTTCTTTAACATTAACTAGGTTAATGTTGTAAGATGTTTTAAGTTCATTCTTAATTTCATTTGGGTCTGTTTGGGGAAGGCCGTATAGAACTAACTTGAACAGCTTTGTGTCCTTGCTTTCATGTGTGTAGAACGTATATCCAGATTCGATGAGTTTCTTTTTAGCAATTTCAAGATGTGATAGCGACGGCGATATAATTTTGGTACCCACTGAGATTCTTTTAAATTGGTACTCTGTTCCCATTAGCTTGTACACATTTTGAAAACTATGTATAGCATCCACGACAATTGGGGGAATTATTACTTTAAATTCCTGCATTTTCTCTTCATCTTCACTAAATGTGTCATCACAATCATTTGTTTGTAATATTTTAAACCGGTTTTCGTTTGCTTTGTATTTTTCTTTCGGACCTCTGCCCAACAGGTTTTTTCTTTTTAGAGTGCTCATTTACACTTCACTGTGTTGTTGGTTGTTGTTGTTTACTTTTGTTTATTTTAAAGTGTTGTTGTTTTGCTTTAGCAAATATTAAGCACGAATGTGTATTAATATGTTTGGAGTATGTTGTAAATGAAATTACAGACAAAATAGGCAATAGAATAACACGTCTGTTCGCGATCAATGACAGCATACGACTCTTAATTTTATTTATTTCGTATCAAATGTCCTAACAAAATCCGAAGTGTTCGCATTGGGATTTTTCCTGAGTTGATTGAAAGTCAAGATGCTTTACCGAGGTAGTATTACTACGACAACAAACACACCAAACCGTCAACAGTAGGCATTTTGCTTTGTCTGGTATTTTCCCACAAATGTATTCCAGAAATAAAAGTAAACAAAAAAAATTAATGTGAGTCCGATCACAGGGGAGATGTGTAAACATCTAGTAATGAAGTTGGAAGTACTTATGCTTTTAGTATATTTTTTTAATTAATCAATTAAAAGTATCAAAACTTTCAATATTGAAAATACATAGGAATTTGCTGGTTTTTGTTTGTTTTATTTAACTTATTTGGTTAGTAAATGGGCACACTGCAGTATATATGTACTGCATTAAAAATTACAGTAAGCAGTAAATTTACCGATTACTGAAAAAATTCAGTAAATTTTTACTGATAATGAAATTTAATTTTCATTACCAGTCAAATCATAGGGCCGTATTCATAATAATCAGTGATCGGGCATTACTGGTTACTGAAAATTCAATGCACCTCATCATAATCATGTAGGCACTTTATAAAAATTGCAGTCAAAATTTACTAGTTAAAGAATTATTTTTACTGAAATTTTAGTAGTACTGCAAAGTGCCCATCTATGGTAAATGCCTTAAGTACAAATAGTTAATATTGGCTTATGGTAACTAAAATAAGATACATATTTAATTTTTTGACTCGATTGTATTTAAAAATCTATGGAAAACTGCATCTATAGTTGTGGAATTGTTAGTTGTGGGGTTTGTGGAGAATTGCTCACATGCAAGTGGAAAACGTCAAATAAAAATTTTGATAAAGCTTGCGACTGTGGGTTTCCACAATTTGTATTAAAATCTCCACCCATAATAATTGGCATGAGATGGAGATTGTTACCCAATTGTCGTTCACCAGCTTCAGTGTAAGGCAACAAACAGTACGTAATGAAGATATGTTATAATCTTAATTTATATTGGAATCTAATAGAAATTTTGTTAGAACTAACATTACCTCCATTCAAGTTTGATACACTTTGTGTTGTTTTATGTTCTGAGTTATAATTTTTTTGGTGTTTTGTAAAATATTTTATTATTTTGTTTTTGTTGCGGTTGACAAGTTATTAATCAGCTGTTTACTGAAATGTAATGCATGTAGTTATTTTACAGCAATGGTTTTCGAAAATTAGTAGCTACTATTGCACACTAGATGGTGCCTATATGCAGCTGTTAAGTATGAATGACAATCTCAAAGACGAAGAAGACTTTTAGTTTGACAAGTTTAGTTTTTAGTTTTCCTTATTTTGCTTTGTTTTAGTAAATTTCTTATTAAAAGTGCAAAAAAACTTTTTAAAAGTTATTAAAATTAAATGTTTTTGTATTAATTTTAGTTATTTGTTTTCATAACATAATGTACGACAATTAGTGAAAATTAGTCGCTACTATTGCACACTAGATGGTGTTGAGTATATTGTATGCACCGTATCATTACACTAATGCACTCATACATAGCTCACACCGATTTGATAACCCTTTACGATTGGTTAACGATTACATCGCACATCTTACTCTAAATTTGTGATTGTATTGTGAAAAAGATTTTTACCCCCAGCGTATAGATGTTTACACATCAAAAGTATAAAAAATATGTTTGAGAAACAATAAATACCTAAGACATGCGACAAATAAATGAGTCGGGTATTCTAGTGGTACCACCACATCGATGCGCTGTGATTGAAATGGTTGTAAACAAACGTAATATTCGTTCATATTGTGAGATAAAACAGCGTATCATTTTTTTCCTGATTCCTAGACAAATAAGAAAAAACACCCGATTTGTCGTCTGTTAAAACGTATTGGAAATCAATCAAATTTTCTTGATTTCTGCTTGAGTAAGCCCCAAACAACCCCAAAGCTTTAGCAAGCCCTAAACATATTCACTCTAAACCAAAAATGCGTCCAAAAGGAAACTACACCCCACAAACTAATTGAAAATAAAACCCAAAAATTAAGTATGGCTTATTTTTGGGACATGGGACTGTCCTTGGAGGTGAAAAGTTTTTTTATTGGGCAGTCCGAGCAGTTCACTATTACCATGCAGTATGTCCTGGGCAATGGCTTATCGGAAACCTCCGATAGCAAGCTAAAGTGAGAAGGCGAAACGAATGAGTAGTCTGAGTGGTAATGCGATCACTGATACGTCTCAGGTTTACTAGGTGACACTGTCACTGAAGCTCTTCGAAGTAGTGGATACATTCTCCTGTCCTTTGGAGGCGGATGAGCCAACACCCCTGGACAACGGCGGATCAGAATTGAAGAAACCTAAATCCAAACCCACACAACATTCTGGTCAGCGTCTGATCCATAATGGGCGGTTGAAACATGTTCATCCTGGCTGTAGGTAAAATGCAAACCACGCAATGCAATGTGCCATACAGGACGGGTGCATCTTTCCAACTGGCGGATGTCTTTGAAAAATATAGAGCTGACATCACAGCTATCCAGGAAATGCGATGGAAGGGATATGGTTGCACCAGAAAGAAAAACTGCGATATTTCCTACAGCTGCCATGGGCCAAAGCTGTTGGTAAGATAGCTGGTAAGAGTGAACTAGTGTATTCAAAAAACTGATTTTTTCGAATATTCCGATTTTGGCGAAACCGGGTTAAACCGAGGTGTAGAAACCGGTTAATAACCGGTTCCGGTTTTTATGACAAAATGGACAACAATGCGTTTTATAAACATCGTTTATTTTTAATTCGTCTCTTTGAATTTTGATATCGACTATCGATTTTACAATTACATTACCATGAAATTGCTTGACAAGATACCGTTCAGAACCGGTGTAAAACTGCAGGTCCCAATCAAAGTGTGTGAGCCTATTCCTTCGTGGGATGTCATGGGAAACTAAATTTGAAATTTAATTTCGCCTAAAAAAAAATACTAATACACATTTTTTTTAAAATTATGATTTTATTGGTTGTCTATTCAATTTGTTTCGCGTTTTAAGGCCTCAAAGGACTCAGGATTGTTTGCGTAACACTTATATTTTACGGCGCTCCAGAGATAATAGTCTAACGGGTTCAAATCGCCAATGGACTTCCAGGTTTCGACTGATTATGCGGTTTGCGAACACAGTGCGTACACAGTCGCCCTGTTTTCAACTTTTGGGAACAAAAAATCGTTGAGCATGGCACGATAACGCTCGTCATTGACGGTTATGGCGGCTCTTTGCTCATGTTGTAAGAAAATAGGGCCTATGATGCCGCCTGGCCAAAAACCGTGGATGCATCGGATTCTCCTCCACGACGTGTGGATATCCGAGATCCAAATGCGACAATTTTATTTGGTAACGTAATCCCTGCGGTGAAAATGAGCTTCATTGGGAAACATGATTTTTCCGTAAAACGCTCAAAATTTTGCGAAAAGAAGTGCGGGAAATGTTCAGTTCTGCGAACGGTGGCGAGTTGACGGCTGTTCAAACACACTTTCAGCTAAAGCGGCAACAATTTCCACTGAACACATGGGTAGTTTTGTTGATGTGTTGCCGGCACTCTATTTCTGTCAAATTTATTTCGTAGATTTCTGGCAGTTTGGGTTGAAGACTCAGAACTTTGGAAGAAAGTTTTTAATATTTCCCAATATCTTTTAGAGCGTCAAGCGACCCATTTTTAAAATGTCTAGCCTTTAACAATTAATGTGTCACTTCATGGATTTGAAATGGGTCATCTACTTCGAAATACCGGGAGGTTCAAGTTCCAAATTTTACATGCCCCACCCATTAGGCAAAATCATCGTTGTGTAAATATTCCTTTGGACATTTTGTACTTTTTTTTGAATGTGAATACTGTTTTTTATGCATTTCAGCTAACATACCACCTGTGTTGTCATTAGATCCAGAACTTAGATCTAAATCGGAGTTGGCAGATATGACTCCTAATGACATTGGACAACCAATTCAGAAAAGTCTTTTGTGTCTGTCTGATGGGGACAGTAATCGTAATGAGTGATGGAAAAGGCTTTAGGTGTGATATTCTGTGGTGTTATATCAGTTGTGTAAAAACCGAAAAACCCGGTTAATTAACTTAAAATAACCGGAGAAACCGGTTCTTCGAAAATAAAAATTTTTAGAAAACCGTCATACAGTTAACCGACCGGAATTCGGTTAACTGGTTTCGCTTCTGAATACACTAGAGTGAACGCATAGCAATTGGCATCAAATCGAAATATTTCAACATCTCGTTAATTTGCACGCACCGTCAAAGGATAAAGACCATGAGGTCAAAGAATCATTTTATGAGCGTCTGGAGGAAGTATACGAAATTTTTCTAGACGATTTTAATGCCATATTGGGAAGACAAAGTGTCTTTCGACAAACCATCGGTAATCACAGTCTACATGACACCACCTCCGTTAATGGAATAAGTCTGGTAGACTTCGCCGCTGCAAACAACATGGTAGTTAGTAGCACAGGATTCCAGCATAAGGACACATATAAGGCGACCTGGATATCTCTTCATCACGGCTCGAAGAACCAGATTGATCACTTGATCACAAAAGATGGCAGCCACCCTTCTAGTGTAATGGATGTACATGTGATTCGAGGTAAAAATATCAACTCGGATCATTACCTGGTGGCTGCGAAAGTTCGCACAAGACTGAGCAGGGCGAAGAATGTATGAAGACGAACACGGTAAAAGTTAGATACCGATAATAAGCAAATTGCGGGGAAGCTCACTCTCCTGCTAGAGTAGAATAGTCCCCCTCCTGAGGACACAGAAGCACAGTGGAAACACATTTCCCATTCTTTGAAAACCGCTGCAAGAACTGGACTTGTCTATCAAAAACCTCAGAAGGACAAGCCATGGTACGACGAAGAATGTCGCAGTACAACTGATGAAAAAGACGCTGCACGTATGGAAACGAAACAGTCAGTTACACCGCGTGCTGCGAATGAGCGGTACAAGACGCTGAGAAAAAAGGAAAACCAGCTATTTAGGAGAAAACAGTGGCATTGGGAGCAGAGAGAGAATGAAAAGATCGAAATGTGCAAGATGAACACTGAATCCCGAAATTTTTTCCAGAGGGTAAGAAGATTGAATAACGTGCCCTAATAATGGGCTGCCCTGCAAGGACGAGAATGGGATTCTGGTGACTGATAAGCAGGGTATGCTTAAAATATGGAGAGATCACTTTTCAGCACTACTTCACTCAGATTCTTCCACTGAAGATCAGAAGGTAATGATTGTGGAAGACAGTTTAGATTCCACGAATGTCCAAATATTCACACTACGCCAAATCCTGGCAAAGGCTCACGAAAAGCAAATCGATACATACCATCTTTTTGTCGATTACAAAGCTACTTTCGATAGCCCCATACGGGGAAAACTGTACGAAGCTATGTCTGAACTTGGAATTCCGGCAAAACTGATCCGCCTCTGTAGAATGACGCTGACCAACACCAAATCAGCAGTGAAAGTGGGGAAATACCTCACTGAACCATTCTGTGCCAAGCGAGGACTTAGACAAGGCGACACACTTTCGTGCAATCTTTTCAAAGTCTTAATGGAGATAATAATGAGAAAAACTGCAGTAAATACTAACAAGACCATTAACAAGAAAAGCCATATGTTTCTGGCGTATGCTGACGACATTATTGGGTGGCGAAATTTGCGAGAGGTTACTAAAGTATTTTGAGGAAACGAAAAAGAATCAGCGAAACTGGATCTTGCTGTTAATGAGGGCATGACAACCTCCAAAGAAGCCTCTCGACTTCGGCCGCACTTGATCGACAACAACCGATTTAATTTTGAAGTGGTAGATGAATTTGTCTACCTTGGATCCGCCGTGAACAAGAACAACAACGTCAGCCTGGAGATAAATTGGAGAATTGTGCGTGCAAATAGATGCTATTTTGGGCTCAGCAAGGAGTTTAGGAACAAAGCCTTCTGTCGACAGACAAAACTCCAGCGACATCAGACTGTCCTGACATAAGGTTCCGTATCTGGGGTCATATCGCAAGCGGATGAAAAACGCCTGGGAGTATTCTAGAAAAAGATCTCCGTAAATGAAAATAAGCCCCAATAAAAAATTAAACTAGGCTTCAAAAAACCATAAAATTGTGTGTTGTTCTTTTGCGTGTAATTCTTGTGGTTTAATCTCATTTTCACTTTAGAGTGTATTTTCGTGGACGTAGTACCCCTTTATAAAATTGACTCAAAAGTAAAGATAGCTACATCTACCCCTTTAGTTCTTGTGTGAATAACTTTTAAAATCTGCAGAATGCCTCAAATGCAAAGCACGAAACACCATATGTGACCCTGCCTAAAAAGAAAAGCAACGCAGTGTGTCAAAGTTAATTTTTTGGATTTGCATGTAAAAAACTTTCAATCTTCATATGAAAGTAATGTAAAAATGCAATTATATAAAACAGTAAACTATGAAAATGCAACACAGAGGGGGAACTTTAATTGCGGTTTACTCAGAAACTCCTTTTGACACACTAGGTAGGTTTACAAAGAGGATCACACATGCTAGTTATATACACTGACAAATCCGTAGTTTTTTGTTGTGTGGGTGCAAATATAACGTGTGTTTGAAGCTTGTTTCAAATATAGACACAATGATTAATATGTTATAATATATGTGTTTCCGACCCAAATATATATGTGTTTGTGGTACAAATACAGTTGTGTTTATTGCACTGTTTATACTCTCTCGAGAGCAAGAGAATAAAAGAGGGACAACGAGTGAGTCTATCTTGTAAGTGTGTCTCCGTATTTTTGCATTATCTCAGTCAGTGACTCATACATATGTGCGTGTAAATTGCAGATGAAGTCACTGATTCTTATTTTGGCTGATGCATTGCGTTTTAGTTTCATGTATTCAGTTGTCAATAGTTTATCGAACATACACACAATTAATACACACTTGGCTTGCACGAATTAGTTATGTATATAAGTATGTAAGTCTATTGTTTGTGTACGAATGCATAGTTGAAACCTTCTGAAAACCAAAAACGTGAGAGACAACAACGAAAAGAAAAGTAAAACAGCTGAAGATTCTCATTTCATGGGAAAAACAAAATAATGCATTCAATACAAGTAACTATATAAATGGCCGTTTTAAAACTTTTAATTGTCTGTATTAATTATTTATAAATGTGGATTTATATTGATAAAATTAATTATAATAAATAATACATATATGTATATTGAATTCAAAGAATAATTCGTATCTAAATAGTATTATGTTTGGAAGCAAATACGCACATGTTTCCACGTAAGAATATGGATGTTTGGGATGAAGAACACGTATGTGCCAAGTAAAGCATACATGTTTGCCAGTAAACATGCTACTGTTTGGATTTAAGCACAAGCGAGTTTGGGACTTGCAAACGTTTGAATGTTGAAGGGTGTTCCAAACATATACATGGTTCCTGCAGGATATGTTTGGGAGACTATGTTACAGAGGCCGTTTTTTTCAGCATGTACAATGTACAAAATGCTGACATAAAATAAAATATCTTCTGAAATGCTAGACGTTTTTTGCGGAGATGTTAAAAAACCAGTTTGAACGTTATATAACTTGATTATGTATAAGTATAATGAAAGGACGACACCAACTACACCTCTAAGGATATAATTAGTTTCTATTTCTTGACCATTCTACAGAATCTTTGAAAAGACATACTGACAAAATGACTAATTGTCACAAAGTGCCAAATGTTACGTGATGAAAGCAAACATAATGCATTAACTAGACTACAGTTAAATCTGTCTGTCATCGTTCGTCGTTAATGATTTCAGGCGACAGACACATTGAGTTGACACCGACACACAAACCCCACAAGAAGGATATTAGGTAGGTTGATTTAGCCGAATTATAGAACCACAAGTTAAGCCAGGATATCAACTCATTTGGTAATGTGAAACCAAAGAGTAAACGAACAACCAATACCACACCCCCGTCTCAAATTCCTGACATTAGTCACTGTATTACTTTCTATGTATGGATGGAAATTGGTGTCTCAATTTATACATAAGTCTCCTTTCGTACATAATATGATCCACAAGCTCTTCGCTCGTCTAAAATGGGGTAAACGTTGTCATTGCCAGCGTATCGCATGTATATCTGTGTGTAGGTAGTTGCGTATGTCAGTTTAGTTGTACTTACGTATAATACACAAATCACCCACTCAGCCAGCCCACAAACCATTTCCATGCCATTTCTACTTTCTCTACCCACTTCCAAATCAAGTTGTGTGCCATGAGCCGATAGTATCGCCAGTTTCTGATGGCTGGATGAATATGTGTAGCTTTAAATACTCGCTCATCTATGAGTATCTCGTGCTCGCTGTTGCGCCGCCACAGTCAAATACAGTGAATTAACCACAAAATTAACTCATGGTCTGGATTTGTTTGATACACTGTTGATGGCAATGCTCTGCTTTAGCGCCACTGGGTTTTGGGTTTCATGATTTATAACATCTGTGGCAGATAGACGGAATGAGAATCTTCGAAAGAAATTGATAATCTTATTTGTGGTTGTATCATTTATTCGTTGAATACAAATTGATATGTTCTGGCATACGGTTAGGTGATTCAACGAAATATGAGTAATTTATAATGTTTTCAATTATATATTGACGTACGGTTGTCATGTGGAAGATTCTTAGTAAGATATCCACACATCGTAATGGGCCAGCAGATATGGTTGGATGGCCAAAGTAGTTGTTTTCCAAGTTATTAAAGTGAGCTACGACGTATGAAATACCAATCTACATGGAAGTCATAACCTTTGTCAAATTTAGATAACTCAGTCAGTTTGACAGTCGTTTAAACGCGAAAGTTATAAAAATAATTTTGTTAGTCCGATTGTTATCATACATCCTGTGTTGTGATAATTTTGATAATAATTATTAGTCATGGTAAGTAAATTGTAAGATTTTTGGGGAAAATGAAAGTTTGTTTGCAACAATAGCAGCGACTCTTTCGACAAACGTTTCTTATTTGGGGTAAACGTTTTCTATACATGTACCCCCCACACATGTATTTTAGGTGAAGAAACAGCTGAGTTGCGATTCGAGGATTATAGAAGATTCCGTCTATATCAAAATGAGTTCAATAGGTTGATACATTTTTATTAAGTGAGTAAAAGTATAAAGTATATTCTCTATAGTCTATAGTTACAACACATTCTTATACATACATATATTAAAAGAGGGCAAGGGTTGGGGTATAGTTTCAACTTCTATGCAACCTTGGGCTAAATGGTATGCTCTCAAAAATTATGGGAGGAAATGGTTGATTATGCACGCAAAGAAAAAACTCGTTCCTTCCAAACGAAATTTCAGATAATTGAAGTTCGTTTGGGAACTCTAGTCGGAAGAAACGAACTTCTGTTACGCCATACATGTCATTTCGTTTGGGAGAACCGAAAAATATTTGCAGCAAACGAGTTATGAAAAACATAAGCTGAAAAAAAACTTTTGCGAGAAACGAAAAACGGATCCACCTATTGTTCCCTCGGTTACAGCAACCGCGTTGAAGTCGATCCTAACTAAAAAACGTTTGTGAGAACTGAAAAACGTTTGCAGTAAACGTGTTATGAAAAACATAAGCTGAAAAAAACTTTTGCGAGAAACGAAAAACGGTTCCACCAACTGTTCTTTCGGTTGCAGCAACCGAGTTGTAATTAAAACTTTTATTTATGGTTCCATAAGCTCTTTTTTGTTTAAATTTCCAACTTTTATGATTTTGGTTATACCCATAAAGTTTGTTTGAAAAAAAGTTGGAATTTTTGTCTATTTTGTCACTGTCTCGCTTTGCACTCAAATAACAACTAAAAGCGGAGCAAACTATAACGCCTCAGTTGCCCATCCAAGATATATTGGTAAGGTAGAAACATTAGAGTGTGTGATGACTCTTATCTGTATGCGTGACGCCAAACGAGTGGATAAGACTGTGTATACGTCGACAGAATGAGAGAAATTTACATACTTCGGAATCTGTGCTCTCATTAGAAAAATGGCTAATTTCATTTATCGCAAACAGTTTTTAAATTGCGGCAAATGTAATTTTGTACGCGTTTAATGCAAACGAGAACTCGTTTGCAATAACATGATACACATTTGCGATATATAAGTTAATTTGGGAGAACTACATGAACGGTTGCGATTAATAAATCAATACAAATCAATCAAAGTATTGTTGGGGCAACAGAGCAATAAACGTTTTTTTCTTTGCGTGTGCAGATTGTTACTTTTTGTACGTACATGCCCGACAGAAGAAAAAAAGGATGACACCAAGAACATATTCTATGAGCGCCTAGAGGAAACACACGACCGCTGCCTTGGCCATGACTTTAAAATTGTTCCCGGTGATTTTATTGCCGAAGTCGGCAGGGGAAATGTATTTGAACAAATCATCGGTACCTTCAGTCTACACGTCTGATCAACAGACGAAACTCCAGGTTAATCCTTGTAATTGACAGAACGCACTCTACTGGTGTACTGAATGTACGTGTGATTCGAGAAGCTGGCAGTAAATTTTCGCACAAGGTTAAGCAGAGCGGAAGTCGTACGACACCAGACATGTAGAAAGTTGGGCATCGGAAAGCTGCAATTGCCAAGGATAGCCGTGGTCTACGCAGAGAATCTCACTCAGCTACTAGCGCAGAAAGCAGTACATTTCCCACTCTATAAAAACTGCTGCAGATACCGTATTTGGTTATGCAAAACCGCATACAGACAAACAGTGGTCAGATGAAGAGTGTCGAATGGTAAGCGATGAAAAGAACGATGCACGTAAGGCAATGCTTCAGCCAGTTGCAACGCGACTCGTGACAAGCGGAGAAAGAGGAAACCCGTTTATTTAAGAAGAATAAATGGTTGTGGTGAAAGTGCAAGAGGGAGAAAATTGAATCCTACAAAAGGAAGAGTAAAGTCAAGGCAACGGCCATGGATCAGGTAACCCCCTTTTGTTTAGATAAGGACGGGAATGTTGTCGCAGATGTGTGGAGAATGTTGGGAATATGGACAGATAATTTCTCTATTTTACTTATACGAGGAGACTTCAATATAAATGAGTATGTTTAGCACATACAAGATGATAGCGTTGACTGCCACCTCCTAGGCAAAGCGAAGTTAGAACTTTAGAACGAAGTTAGAAGATTACCAAAGCTGCTGGTGCAGATGAACTATCGATTGGACTAATAAGACTGGCGGATATGAGTAGGAGAGGTGCATGCATCAGTTCAAATGTTAAATCTGGCTAGACGAATGCATGCCTGCCCATTGCAGTCGTAGCATACTGTGTCCTGTTTTCAAAAATTGTGACCCGAGTATATGTACCAACTATCCTGGAATAAGCATTTTATCCATCGCATACAAGGTAATCTCGAGCGCAATGTGTGGAAGATTAAAGCCGTTTGTTGCAGACCTGATTAGACCCTATCAGTGTGGCTTGAGTGTGACCAGAATTCACATTACGAATTCCATGAATACCCACGAAAAACAAATTTGCACCTACCACCTCTTTGTAGATTATAAGGCTGCCTTCGATAGCTCGATACAGGGGTAAACTGAACAAAGCTATGTCGAAGCTTGGTATTCCTGATAAGCAGACACACCTTTGTAGAATAACACTAACTGACACGAAATCCTCAGTAAAGATCTCATCAAACCATTTCTATCTCTATCATGCGATATCTTCAACAGATTAATTGAGAAAAGCTTCAGTTAACACGAAAAAACTATCCGCAGCAAGTTTCACATGCTGCTGCAGTTGCTGATGGTTTAGAGATCATTCCGAGAATTGAGAAGGAATCAGCAAGAGTGGGTTTGGCAGTAAACAAGGACAACACAAAACTAATTGTTTTGACAAGCAGAACCGCCACCTGATTGGACGAAAGGTTGAAAGTTTATAACCGTTATAATTTAAAGGTAGTGGACTGATTCATTTACCCCATATCTGCTGTAAACAGTAGCTGTAACGTCAGCATGGAAATCAAATGAAAAATTTTGTTAGCGAACAGGTGTTATTTTCGGCTAAGCAATCACTTTAAAGATAAGATCCTCTCTCGAGAAACAAAGGTCAAACTTTATCAGACTCTCATACAACCTGTATTGCTTTATGGCGCAGAATCCTGGGTCATATTGCATGCTGATGACACATCACTGTGAGTTTTCGAGAGAAAAATTATCCGAAAAATATATGGTATATATCTATATCCCCACATCGACGTAGTTATGCGTATCAAAAAAGCGCGATTACGCTGGTAGGTCACGTCAGTGGAATGGATCAGAATGAACCAGTGCGAAAGGTATTCGAAGACGTACTCGAAACACATCAAAAAATAGGACGACCAAGACTTCGCTGGAAAGAATAGCTGGAAGATTTCAAGCGAGAGCTTGATGATACCAACTGGAGGAGAAAAGCTGAAGATTGACCCTGAGATACATAATCAATGGGAAGTTGAAGACCTTAGGCGAATCAAACTCGACTAGATGTAAACCTGATAAAGGTTACCGAACAACAATGTGACGGATTGCAAAAAAAGGGGTAATAATATAAGGACTTCTAAACTATTCAGAATATCGTGTGTGGAAGCAGCTGTTACATTGTAAGTTTGGCTACAGGTTGTCAAAATAGACCACCTTGTGTGGCTCGTTTTCGAAGATTTGTTTGGCATTTTGAGATTCTACACGCTGAAAAATTTGTATTTTTTTCTTGTTTGGACGCAAAGTGCGTTGGTAGTTTGTTGCAAATAAAGTTTACTTGTGTCCAAACACGTTGTGTTTGTAATTTAATACTACATGTTGGGGTCGCAATGGTAAATATGTTATAATATATGTGTTTCTAATCCAAATATATCTTTGTTTGGGATATAAATACAACTGTTTCTCCTACTTCACATATTGACTAATTTGTTGCATTTTGCATTCAAATATAACGTGTGTTTGGCGGTTGTCGCATACATAGTACACTTTCGTCCAAACGCATCGTGTTTGTTGTTCAATATTACATGGTGGAGACAAAATGGTTATAATTTTATAATAATATTATTCTCTTGGTGTCGAGGGAGCATAAACAGTGAAAACCACAGATGTGTTTGTATCAGGAGAATAAAAGAGGTACAACTAGAGATTATTCACAGTCTACCTTGTAAGTGTGTAACTGTATTTTTGCATTATTCTTTCAGCCAGTTACTCAAATAATATAAAAATTTTAAAATCAAAACATTATTCGTTTCTAATTATTACTGTGTTTGGGAGACAATACGCACACGTTTCCACATAAGTACATGGAGTTTTGCAGGGAATCACGCATATGTTTCCACGTAGAAAATACATGTTTGTCAGCAAACATGCTATTGTTTGCATTTAAATGCAAGTGAGTTTGGGATTTGCAAACATATGAATGTTTAGGGTGTGTTCCAAACATATATGTGGTTCCTGCAATATATATTTGGGAGAATATGTTACAGAGGCCGTTTTTTTTTCAGCGTGTATTGAGCAGCACAATCAAATGTCATGTAGGGTCCTGTGTGGTGTCTCTAACCGTTACAAAGATATTTGGAATCAAAGGTTTAAAATGTATATATAATGCATATTTCTGTAATGACTTTATTTAAATCTGTGGTACTAACTATGCCATGTGGAGCCAAAATGTGGTTTCAAAAACACAGCGAAATTGACATGACTTCAACGAGGTGTAAATTATTTCAAACCCTTTGGTAACGATAACTACTCAACGTGGATTTTTGTTCCAAATGAAAAACAAAGAAATTTCTTCGAAATGGTACCACCTTTCTATCAGTATTTACTCAAATTATTTGTAATGAAGACATAATTTTTTTGTTTTTTTCCTTAATTAAAGACCCTAATATTGGCAATAAGTGTACTTTAATTACTTCTAGGACGTTCACCCTACAACCAAACTTCTCTGACAATGGGCGATTTATGAAAAAATTTCTCAATTTTCGATTTTGGGACACGGTTTGCTTTATGATTTTTATACTTTTTATCAAAAAAAATTGTGTGTTAGAATGTTGTTACCTAGCTGCAAAAAATTATCCTATACTGCGAATAATCTTGGTCAGGAGAGCTCAGCATGTAAACAAACTGGCATTTTCGTAAGAAATTTTATTTGGAAGTAAATATCTTCCATTTTTTCCTGAAGAAAAGCTGTAAGCTATAAGTAGATAGCTGTAGTATGTAGGTATGTAAAGGGGTTTTCAACAGAGACGCTACAAAAGTAAATCGATAGGGACAGCAAACGACACCATATTTTTTCCCGCTCTTTTGACATTTTTCTGCAGTAAGGTTTGTGGCCGTCGGTGGTGCAATGGTTAGTGTGCGCACCTCTTGTACTTGAGATCCTGGGTTCGATCCCTGCTCTGACCACCTTAAATTTCTTTCGACGACGGTCACCTCGCATAGTGACGGCGACACTATCGAGTATTTAGCCATGAAAAATCTTCTCAAAATACCGTTCGGAACCGGTGTCAAACTGTAGGTCCCAATCAGTGAGTATACAACTAGAAAGCGCACAGCTCACTGGTTGTGAGAAGCTCTCCCCGATTCCTTCATGGAATGTAATGGGAAACCATTTATTTTTTTTTAAGGTTTGCCATTTCATCACGGCAAGATATACGAGCCAACAACGAGTAAAAATTATTAAAATTTACTACCGAAATTTGGAGTCAGTGGCCTCAACTTTAAGAGGCCAACTTTAAGAGGCCTCAACAATCAGCGATGAGGCTCATTTCTGGCAGTATGGCTTCGTCAATAAGCAAAATATGCGTTACTGGTCAGGCAACAATCCACACGTAATCCATGAATCATCATTGCATCCCGAAAAAATTAGAGTTTGGTGCGGTTTATGGGCCGGCGGCGTCATTGGGCCGTACTTCTTCCGTGATGATCAAGACCGGCACATTACTGTGAATGCGAATCGCTACCGTTCAATGATAACCGAATATTTTTGGCCCCAATTGGATAATATAGACTTGGAGGACATGTGGTTCCAACAGGACGGTGCCACAAGCCACACAGCGAATGCCACAATCAATTTATTGGAAACCAAGTTTGGTGAAAGTGTTATCTCACGAAATGGCCCAGTCGATTGGCCGCCTCGGTCGTGCGATTTGACGCCGTTAGATTATTTCCTGTGGGGCTACGTCAAGTCTATGGTCTATGCCAACAAGCCAGCGACGATTGATGAACTTCGTACGAATATCGAACGTGAAATTGCAGCAGTATCGGGCGATTTATGCTTGAAACCCGTCGAAAATTGGGTTCAGCGTCTGGACTTCTGCAAGCGTGCCCGTGGTGGCCATGCAAAAGAAATCGAGTTCCATACATAATGGCATCGAACGTACTTTCACAGGAATAAAGAATTTCATTGGTATCTAAAACCGGTTTTGTTTTATTTAAAAAAACTTTTGTAGCGCTCTTATTGAAAAACCCGTTACTTCATATCGAGTTTGCAGACAATTGTCGAAAAAAAAACATTTTCACTTCTTTTTTATTTTCTAAAAGAATATGTGAGTAATCTTCGAAAAATTAGTATCTAGACTCAGGTTAGTAGGAGAAGAAATATCATTTCTAATTATGTCTTATATGTCAACCTACGGTATTATAGCAAGTCTAATTAACGCACGCAGAACCGCCAAAATTTGCAGTTTGCTGGTCAACATGTTAACCTTCCATGAAATTAGTTTTACGTTGTAATGGGTTGTAAAATTTGTAATTAAGTTGTAAAATTTGAAATTTAATTTCACTTTAAAAAAAATGTTATAGACATTTTTTCAAACTAATGATTTTGTTGTTGGAATGAAAGACAACATCGTTCAAATGGATTCCATGACTTGCTTTACAGTACCTCATTCGATCTGCCCAATATTCAGTATGTTTTCGATTATGGGCTTCACTATATCGTGAACGACAGTGTCGATTTCGTGTTTTAAGGCCTCAATGGACTCGGTATGAATTTCGCTAATAATTTTCATCTTCAGCCAAGCTATCTTCAGCCCATTAATCGAATTGAAAACTAATCGGATGGTTATGAGGCGTCAGTGGTTGGAATAATTGGACCTAGGTCTTTACGCAAAATGCTGCACAAAGAAGTAAGAGAAATGTTCAATTGCTGCGAACAGTAGCGAGTTGAAGTTGATGGCTGTTCGAACACGCGTTCAGCTACTGTGGCAATATTTTCCACTGAACGAGCACGTCCACTAGTTCTTTTGACCAATAAGGACCCGGATTGAAGAACACGCTTCACTAACTGATCTACAAGTTGCGTTGATGAGATTATATTTCTATCGAATTTATTTAGTAGAGTTGATGACTCAGATCTGTAGAAGAAAGTTTTAATATTTTCCAATTGCCTTCAAGCGTAAATTGTTAACCTTTAACTAATAATCTGTCACTTCATAAAAGTCAAATTTTCCATCTGCTTCGAAATAACGGGGGTTTCAAATTCCAAATTTTAAATGGCCCACCCTTCATTACGTCAAACTCCAATATTTTACTGAAAAACGTGGATTTCTGCCACGCGCATTTTGGTGCTTCCTGCAGAAAACTGGGTGTGCGGCTGGTTGGTCGGGTCAATAATTGCCGTATAAGAGAAGGGATCATAATGCAATATAGTGTTAGATAAAAGTTTGTCAAGCGCCACTGTGTTATTAAACATTTTTGATTTTACCACTCAAATTCTGGTACACCCCATAAAAAAGTTTTGCGGGGAAAATTTGGGCGGCACGCCAACTGATTGACACAACAACTCTCACAAAACACTATCAATCTGAATAAAATTGAACAGTAGCCGTTAACGGGTTTTCAATAAGAGCGCTACAAATGTTTTTTTAAATAAAATAAAACCGATTTTAGATACCAATGAAATTCTTTATTCCTGTGGCATTCGCTGTGTGGCTTGTGGTGCCGTCCTGTTGGAACCACATGTCCTCCAAGTCCATGTTATCCATTTGGGGCCAAAAATATTCGGTTATCATTGAACGGTAGCAATTCGAATTCACAGTAATGTGCCGGTCTTGATGATCACGGAAGAAGTACGGCCCAATGACGCCGCCGTCCCACAAACCGCACCAAACCCTAATTTTTTCGGTATGCAATGATGACTCATGGATTACGTGTGGATTGCTGTCTGACCAATAACGCATATTTTGCTTATTGACGAAGCCATTCAGCCAGAAATGAGAATCCGAATCATTTTCAAGTTGTTGCTCAGCCCAATTCTCGAACATACAACGCTTATGGTGGTCAAGCGGCTTCAGTTCTTGCGTCAATTTGACCTTGTAAGGATGTAGGCCAAGATCTTTTCGCAAAATTCGCCACAACGACGTCACAGAGATGCCCAACGCTTGAGAACGACGTGTGAGAGACACACTTGGGCTTTCTTGAACTGAAGCCTCAGCGGCAGCAATATTCTCGACACTACAGGCACTTCTTTGTCTCACTGGCACGGGAACATTTTGTACTGTGCCTGTGGATTCAAATTTTTCCACTAGACGCTCAATTGTTGATCTGGTAGGACGATTATGACGACCATAAATTGGACGTAGCGCTCTTAAAGTTGCGGCCACTGACTCCAAATTTCGGTAGTAAATATTAATAATTTCGACTCGTTGTTGGCTCGTATATCTTTTCATGATGAAATGGTAAACCTTACTGAAGATAAATGTCAAAAGAGCGGGAAAAAATATGCCGTCGTTTGCTGTCCCTATCGATTTACTTTTGTAGCGTCTCTGTTGAAAAACCCTTCACACTTTTCGTCATACGCCAGTCACATACTGGGAAACACGCCCATAATGGTATCTCCAATAAAAATAGTTGGATGGATGTCGGTCGCCCCGTGTAGTATAGAATTGCTGATATTGTTACCACTTTTTTGTAATTAGCCCAACTATGCGAGGGTGTCAAATATCAACATAGGGAGCTATAAATTTAGTACATAAAGCTTGCCTGTGTGATATTTTGGATAGTAATATTAGTTCCACACCCGGCATAGTGGAATGGGAGGAAAAAGCTTCGATAGCCCTGTACACTATAGCCTGTGAAAGGTATATTTTCTAGTGAATTGACAACTGAATCTCGATCGACATGAAAGTGCGTGAGAAGCTCACATATTATGCACAACTGACAAGTGTCTACAGCATGGCGACGATGTGCAGGAGGGCAGCTCAGCACTGAATTTACCGGTAGACATCAACTCTTGCACCTACGTCTGCTATCAGTTAAGGATTCCGTCAAAATGGTACATGATCGTAGTCGGTCATGGAACAGTGTTGGTAGGTGGTCCCTACATTTCTACCTTGGTCGACTATAGAAAAGCGGAACCAATATTTTATCGGAGATATAACACTTGCATACTTCGAAAGTATTACTTGAATAAAGGAGTAGTTGGTATTGAGGGATATGTGGATTTCCGAACGGATAGTTCGATTTTAAATATGGGCTCTATACTACCGAACTAGACTTGTCTCTTTCTCGTAAACTACCCGATCATTACAATGACGATCAGAGAGAAATGTTGCTAATTAGGGAAGTTACCGGTTGAGACAGATATACTAGTCCAATGGTTTAGGGATCAATGCCGTCTCTGACTGTGAGGCGACCATCAAATCCCTGGTATCAGCCTTCTTAAATTCATGATATGTCCAGGTCTACCGCAGATCTGTTAACGAGATATTGAGCATCTTGGAGTACACTAAATAGTTCTCCGGTGACGCTACAGTTTAATCATGTAAGCTCTTGCTATTACAATGGACAATAAAGTCTACGTGAGTCGTTTATCAACTATAACCAAAACCTATCCTATTCTAAGAGCGTGTGAGTTACAAATTAAATACGAAGCCCCCTTGGCTACATAATAAGTATAGATGATACCCGATTTCACAGAGTGGATAAGCGGATGGGATTTTAAGAAATGGAAGAGATAATCTGCCAGGGTCTAGGGAAAGTGGTAAATGTAAAGTGCTACACAATTATCGGAGGGACTCATAGGCTTCGAAGTCGATTCCGTGTGTGAAATCTACTTTTGGGTCTGGGACGGATGGAAGAAGGATCATAATTTATTTCCCATTACATCCCATGGAGGGATTGGAAAGAGCTTTTCACATCCAGTGAGCTGTGCGATTTCTAGATTTACCTCACTGAATAAGGGTCTACAGTATTGCACCGGTTGCGAACTGTGTTTTTGGGAGCTTTCATGTGAATGTCACTAAGCGAGGTGATCGCCGACGAAAGAAATGTAAGGTGGTCAGAGCATGGATCGAATCAATGTTCAACCAATACCTCACAAACTACCATTGCACCATTGAAGGAAGGGGTATAGGAGTTTTAATTGAGAAACTCATATTAAACGATTCTTTAGTCTTCCTGATCACAACACTGTGTAAAAACTAAAGGTTAGGCTGATCATAGAATGCTGGAACAATTAGAGTGGACAGACATATATGAACATAGTCGTTTAATGTTACATCGCCACAAAGTTTTAGATCATTTACGTTATTTGGGATCAAAAAAAAAATAACCAAATTCCCCCACGCTGAAAAAAAGTATATTGCGGAAACCATGCACGTGTTTGCAAGCATTGTTGTCATAAATCGAAGCTCTGTTGCTTTTTGGTTTTTTGTTGTCTGCACGTTTTTGTTTTCAGCATTTTTCCCCAAGCCAAGACACATTTGGTTCACAAAAACATTTAGTATAACCTATTAATCATTGTGGTTCCAACATGTAGTATTGAATAGCAAACACAATGTGTTTGGAAACAAGTATATCATATTTGCGAGTAGCTACAAATATGTTGTATTTGCATCCAAACGAAAAAAAAAGACTGCTTTTTTAGCGTCTACCACTGGCACCATTGTGATAACGTGGATATGATGGGCTAGAAACAGCGTCCTAGCTTGGGGGCGACCATGATATGGAGCTGAACAAATTTTAATTGAGCGGATTTATGGGGTTCTAACCAGGCACTTCACTCTAGATTAAAAATACCCAACCACTTCAAATGAATACTTTCTTCGTCGATGTCCCGCTTAACCAGGTGTAAGATTGCAGCACCTCTGTTAAAATAAAACAACCATTTTGGAACATCTCAGAGAAACGTATTAGTTAACACTGACAAAGTTTGTAAGCAGCAATAACTTTGTATATATTTTATTAGGTTCTCTTTGGATTACGAAGAGTGCTAAGCAGGTATTATCTACTATCTTAGCTGTTAAGTCAAATAAGGTTCATGATGCGAAGCACCAATGAGTCGTCTTTTCTTTCTCCACCTAACCTACCCAAGCTTGGATCTCTCTAGAATTATTCCAATTATATTTTTATCCATGAAATAAAAATTCATCTTATAATAAAAATCAGTTCCCCAGTAAATAAACAAACATTTCCATTCCTACTTCCATTAAAGTGAAAATTGGCATGACTTTCAATAAATTATGTATTTACTTAAGTTGTTCAACCACTCAACTGTAAGTGGGTTTCGTTGGAAAAAGTACACATGGCATATCCGGCTGTCATCACTAAAATGAATTAATGATATTTCATTTCCCTCCATCAAAAAAAGTCATAAATTTAGCCCTAATATGTCTAGGCAAAAGACAACATCGATTTATGAATTATAATCAATGAAGAAGGAGTGTACTTTCATTAATTTCTTTTGGCCATAATTAAACGATTACTGCCACAATTATTATTTGAAATTTGTCATTCAATATAATTTACATTTTGATTAAACCATCACTTGAAATTCAAGGAAATTCCCTAGAGCGTAACGTGTAATGCTCACTTGTAATCTGCTACCGCGTAGAAGCGTTTCAATTCGCTCTTATGATAAAAGTGAAAACATCACACGCGTCACATCGTTACCACACCACCGTTGCAAGTATCAAGCGAATTACATGTAGTTAAACAGCCTACTCCCATGGGTGTCACCATCACTACAGCATCTTCTTTCCGCTATTCCGCGAATTCATTTCCTTAGCCCATCTGGAATACAAAGTATCGTTTGAATCCCAGCAACGGAAATGCCGAGGCGCTCTGAGAACAGGCCTGCAAACATCCATTCTGAGGCAGTGTATTGCCATTAGGGTGTACAAAAAACCGGCACAGTTTAAAACACGGTCTCGGTTTGTTTAAATTTTGCAAGAAACAGTTTTAAAATAAATGGTTTCCGTTTACATCCCACTAAGGGGTTGGGGAGAGTTTTTCACAACCAGTGAGCTGTGCGCTGTCTAGGTTTACACTCACTGATTGGTACCTACATTTTTACACCGGTTCTGAACGGTATTTTGAGTAGCTTTTTCATGGATAATTTTTCGATAATGCCGCTGTCACTAAGACATGTAAGGTGGCCAAAGAAGGGATCTAACCCACGTTCTCATGTACAAGAGCCGCGCACACTAACCATTGCACTACCTATGGTCACACGGTTTACGGTACACGGTTTTTAATTTTGGCAACCATGTCTTAAGCATGGATTACAATTTAAATCAACATAGTCCAATTTGGAATTCGTGTTTAATATAAAATTTGTTCATATTCACATTAAACCTATTTAAATTAAACAAATTCTCCGGTCGAAAATCTTCTTAAGTTCAAAACATTTATTTATAGAATAATATGGTTTTTGAAATTTGAAAAAAAAAAATTGTGAAAAGCTGAATTAAATCTCATTTAATTCAAAAATTAAATTGTTCGAGCGTTTGGTCGTATTTTTATTTAATTTTATTCTTCGATATTTCGCTACCCTTTGGGTAGCATCGTCAGGAAGATCTTCCTGATTGCAAGAAATTATCGAAGAATAAAATTAATTAAAAATACGACCAAACGCTCAAACAATTTAATTTTTGAATATAATACGAAAGGTCGGATAAATCATCACTTATTCAATCGTATTCAATTCATAAAAACATTTTCAAATTTGAATAGAAAAATGGTTTGAAAATGTCAGGCATAAAATCATTTTTGAAAGTAGAAAGTTTCTTAATTCGTGAATTTCATTAAAATTCGAAAATCATATCATTTATTATTAAACTTGTTAAGGATATTCAACACAAATTGAGTGAAATTCGTGAAACCGACGTCAAATAACTGGCTTTTTCGAAAACTGGGTTTTAAAAATAGGCACACGGTTAATAGCTAAAACAGCGGTTAATCGATTTCACTGGATTTTGGGTTTCGGTTTTGGGCACTCTAATTACTATCGTTATTCGTCGTTATTCTTTCTTTTACCCAATGTGCATACAAATGGATGCGGTTTTGTTTCGAATCCGTTACGAGTCCGTAAAAAACAAAAATGGCGAAATTGTGACTTGTGAAATCCGTTTCGAACCCGTTCTGAATCTGTAAAAATATAAAAAGCGAATCAGTGAAATTGCGATTTGCAAAAAAAGCGAATTTGTAGATTTAGCGGATCAATTTCGAGACCGTTACGAGTCCGCAAACATATAAAATCGTGATATGCCGGATCCCGTTAAGAGACCATAGAATCATAAATATGTGAATCAGTAAAATTAGGATTTAGCGGATCCGTTACGCGTCCGTAAAAATATGAAAACTGAAATGCGAGTTTTAAGAAGCAAATTTGAATTTCGTGAGGTAACCAAGCTCGAATTTTGGTCAAGCGAGGCCCGAAGCACACCCCAAAAAATTTAATGGCGCAGATTCATATCTGAGTTGCTAAGACACAAAAACTGAAACAAAAATTGGCTGGCAACGAAAAATAGAACGAATCCTTTGCAAATCCGCAGAAACTAGTAAAAGTGACTCCTTCTCGAATCGGTTTCAATTAAATAGTCGAACTTGAAACGGATTCGAATTTGAAGTCATTTGCAATATCTAGCGGATCCGAAAAAGAAAAAAAAAACATCCGCATTTTCGAGAGCAATTTTAATATGGTATCGGATTGGTTATGTTTTCGTAAATGATTTCCGAATCGGACAAAATTTACGAAGAAGCGAGTCCGTCTCTAATTCGAAACGAATTCGTATGGCACACTGGGTAGGCAGATGAAAAAGGCAGTACACATTCAAATCTAGTTTCTTAAAAGATGCAACAAGTTTTGATATATGGGCAAACTTCTCATCCTTAAGCAGGTCTGTTAGGAGGCCTGTAATTAGAAGGAAAAATAGCTGATTATAAGCATGCAAACTTTCATCCTTTAAGTGGGTCTGTTGACAGGCCTACTGGTGGAAGTCAAACTGGAAGCTCGTAGGTATGCACACTTTCCTTCTTGAAACAGGCGTAAGGCAGACTGTATGCTCATGGGTTTATGCACTTCTGTGTTTTAATCAGGCCAAGCAAAACACACAAGAAAACATTTGTAATATCTTCTTTCCATCTCCAGAATCGGTTCCCATTAGACATGTTGTTTGTTGTGCAAAAAAATAAATATTATACCAATAATTTAGCTAGGGACCAAATTATAATGTCTGAAGTCTATGAATGAAGTTCCCAAAATTAACGCAAGATTGAATGTATGTAAGTGATTTTTTTCTCGGATATATGACATTTGATACCGTCTTGATGAAACCGCATGACAACCACATCCATATCATTCAATTTCGAAACAGCAAAACTACGCCTTTCCCAACTGAAATAAAAAAAATCAATTGCAATTTAAAAATTCTATTTGGGATTTGAAATACATCAATTGAAATTTGGCGCTCATTATGCAATTTGAAAGACATCAATTGAAATCTAAAAATCTAATGCATAAAATCCGTTAATAATTTATAAATTTGAACTGGCGAATTTTGAATTTAAATTGATGTCTTTTAAATTTCAATTGATGTATTTCGAAATTTCAAATATAATTTTTAATTTCCAGTTGATGCATTTTAAATTCCAAATAGAATTTTCATATTTCAATTGAAATTTTTCAAATCTAAATTGATCTTTTTAAACATTCAATTAGAAATGGTGTATATTCTTATTTCGCGACACAGCATCATTAACTGTCATTGTCCGACCAGTCGCATTTTCGGAGAAAACGCATTTGTTTCTCAACAATCAATCATGCATTATCTGAACCCCAAATGCGATAAAGTCGAAGAATAACGAAGCGTCAGAGTTGAAAATGAGCCTCACTGCTGAAGATGATTTGGTTCGAAAAACCTTTAATTTTTATTAAAAAATTTTTCAATAATGATAGGTTAATTTAAATTAGACTGATTGTGAGTTCCTTCCAAGGAAGCTCAATCAAGTAGCAGAGATGCCGTTTCGAATAGCAATGTTACGCTGAGGGGGAAATAAATAAAAGATTGTGCCAGTAATAAAATTAGATTAACCACTTATACCCAATTAGTACTGTCACTGTAATTTAAAAATTACACTGAGTTCAATACTCCTCAGTTCCTGTATTCCGTCAAAAACGGGCTTTACCAAAGTTGCCCTCCTTATATCTGCAAAGGCAGGGCACTGTATGAGATAGTATTCATGTGTAATAGTATTCATCAATAAAGCTTGTGTTGTATTTCAGTGGTAGCAACATTTGTATCACTCGTCCAGTGACCGGTTATGACGGCTGTCATTCTAGCTGTTGTATTCCTGTTCAGAGTCAGTCAGCAGCAACTCGGTTCTCTTACCCCTATATCTAGCTCATACACCTCGTGATATACGAAAGGTAGTGAGTTCTCTCCAGTGTTTGTCTGCCTCCAGTTAGAAGTGGCGATCAATCACGTTAACCACCATTTATAGAGGGCTTTCAACCATGTTTCGTCCATCCACATTTCCACTTAAAGCTTTCCTGAAAATCTTCGTTTTCGGCTATTTTCATATTAATCAGGACCCAAACTAGAGAAAGCTTTATCATGGCGCCAGCTTCGTCTAGCAAACTCCTGCATTCATGAACCAGTACTGATATATGCTTCTCTGAGGATAGAACCCTTACGCCGCTTGGCTGTCCGAAAGGTTTTTCATACTCTTCCCTACTATGCGTGATTTCGCAAATGATGACATGCCTCCGCTATTGCCACTAGTTCCGCTTGGAAGTTTTAATAACCCTGAAATATCAGCTAACGCGCTGTCTTTTATCCTTCAACCACAACAATTTATCTCACACTTGACACGAAATTCAGATCATGCATGAATTTTAGGTTATATTTTTTATTTTTGCCTAAATTTCTGCTAAAAATGCTCTTTTGTCAGTTTTCTAGTAAGCCATTCATTGCAGTCCTCTTAGTAGACGTTCCATTAGCAGTCCTACTGGAAGGCATGCAACAAAGAGCCTCCTAGAAGGCCTGACTAGAAACGGAAATGTGTCAATTTGAAATCAGGATTGCATTTCTGTATAACATTTCTGGCCAGCGAAAAGGCATTAAAAGGCCCTCATTTTGCTGCTGGGATATTTAATAATTTTTATATTAGCTGTGTTGGTATGCGTGCGATTTTTGCATATTACATGTGATGAGTTGACGAACGAAATTTAATGGAAAATTTTGGCGAATAAAAGTTGTCCCGGTCTCCTTATCAATTGGACGCTGGCATGAGTGTGGAACCGACACGAATTTAATTTGTGTCGAAATGTCTCAGAGAATTTACTCTTCCTGATTGCAAGAAAATGCTAAGACAATTTAATGTAATATTAATTGAAGAATTTTTGTTCCTAATTCCGTTAACACTTAAAGTGTGAATATATTCGAATAAAAATTTAAACGGAAGCACTTTATAAAATTGTGTTTTCAGTTGATTTCGTTCAAGTATTTTGGTGGGAAAAGTATATTATACATATAACTTTTTAAATATATAATTTATTGAAATTATTTGACTAAAAGCAATTTAATACAATTATTTGGATATAAATGTATTGCTTTTATACAATTCAGAACATAAATCGAACCTGTGTTACGTGATTGCCATTGCGCTCATGTTTATTTTATGACAACACTTGGAAGCAAACCATCAATCATTATCAATGTAGTACTTGTTAATAAAATAAATAAATACTTGTTAATAAAATAAATAAAAAATGGTAAATAAATGGTTTACATCCCATGAAGGGACCGGGGAGAACTTCTCACAATCACTGAGCTGTGCGCTTTCCAGTTTTCACTCACTGATTGGGACCTACAGTTTTACACCGATTCCGAACGGTATTTTGAGAAGATTTTTCATGGCTATATACTCGATAGTGTCGCCGTCACTATGCGAGGTGACCGCCGCCGAAAGAAATTTGAAGGTGTTCAGAGCAGGGTTCGAACCCAGGATCTCATGTACAAGAGCCGCGCACATTAACCATTGCACCACCGACGACCACAATAATAAAATAATTCGTTTAAAAATACTTTAGAATGTCTTTGTTTTTCGTAACGATGCGAGTGAGAGATCACAATTATTCTTCTCCTGATGGTCAAAATTATTTTTATAATATTCAACTGTGGCCCTCGGTGGTGCAATGGTAGTGTGCTCGGCTCTTGTACATGAGATCGTGGGCTCGATCCCTGCTCTGACCACCTTACATTGCCTTCGACGACGTTCACCTCGCTCATTGACGGCGACACTCTCGAGTACTTAGCCATGAAAAGCTGCACAAAATACTGTTCGAAACCGGGGTAAAACTGTAGGTTCCCGTCAGTGAGTATAAAACTCATTGCTCATTGCTTGTGAGAAGCTCTCCCCAATCCCTTCCTGGGTTGTTATGGGAAACCATTTTTATTTGTTTTTATTATATTCATCTGTCTATATTTTATAAGTAATAAGTCTAAATTTCGGTTTTAAATAAAGTTTAAAGGTCAAAAAATTCAAACTATAGTTAGTATATCCAGTACTTTAATGACGAACGGTCTGAGAAAAGATAAACTGTTGAAACTACAAAAATGTTGCAACGTCCACCACATTCTGAGATACTGAGATTTTTTCACATAATAGTTGTGTTATTTCGGAAAAACTAAGTTCTAGATTCCATCAATATCTCAGAAGGTTGCGGTTAAAACTTGGAATCACTCAGGTGTGAATTATGGTCCGTTCCCAATGGTGTTTGTTTTATAAAGTGTCAAAGTTGTTTATCTAAGGGAAATTTAAAAAAATTTTACTTTTTTGTACAGCACCATATTGTCGTAACTGCTGGCTGGATATTCGAGTAAGATTTTCCTATTTTCAAACACAGTTTAGCTGATGAATGTTGCTACCAACAAAAGCCTCGTAACTTTTTTATGTAATTACTCGGTGCAATTATTTTTCCAGTGATTGCCCTTTTAATTTATGGGAAATGGACGACTGGGATGGTGAAATATGAATTTGAATTGTACGCTGTTAGAATCACCGGGAGACCTCATCATCGAAGTCCATTAAATCCAACGGGGGATACTATTGCTCCTGATGTACACGGAAAAACGTAAAAAAATGGTAAATTTGTACATTGTGCTGATGTAAATGTTCATAATTTTCCAACTTACAACACATTTCATTGCAGAAATGTAAAACCTTGCATACATTTTTCTTCTGATGCTTATATTGATTTAATGTAAATGAGTCTTAAATTTAATGCATGTTATTCATTGAGTTGGTGTAAAGTTTGCAGTAGATAAGTACTTGGTTGCTTATATTTAGGAAATTATGAAAGATTCAATGATTCATGAACGATACTAATGATTTATTTATGAAAATATCAATTTTAAGAAAGTCACGCGTCATTGGCATGAAAACTTGCCATCAACTTGTTGATTTTTCACATTCAATTGATGTAATGCATTTTCGTGCATTAATTAATACAAATTAGAGGTTTACGCCGACTGTTTCTGATTCGGCGGCGGCGTAGGGACCTGCGAAAACCGACGGCGGCGGCGTCTAAAGGTGGCGGCGGCTATTCCTGATTGTTCTTACAGAGTTAAATTCTTAGGAAATTTGACCTGCTGTGGTTATAGTTGTTATGTGTGTTGTAACCTGTTAAGGAATGTGACTGGCTGTTGCAAAATTCAAATTATCATTTAACTCCATTAGTTAATTTATAGTTTGTAGACTTTTGCTTATTGTGGTTGCAACGTGAGTTGTCAATCAGGAATATGTCATTAATTGATCGATTATATGAAAGATTGAATAAAAATTTATACTCCGCCGCAGCCGCTGCGCCGATTACGTTGTCATCAGGCGGCGGCGCGGCAAGAAACTGCAAAAATTGTGGTGGCATGGCTCGGCGTCGTAATAATTTTTTCGTCTGATAGAGATTATAGCGAAGTCTTCAAAATAGCTTCAAAATTTTCTTCTGGAAAACCCCGATTTTGGATGTAGCGATTTTTAATTTTGTCTATTATTAATTTTAGCGGCTAATCGAAAACATTTTCGAAACAATTTTTAATCAGTTTGGATGGAGATTCAGCAATAGCAATCATCGGAAGATTAATAATTCTCCCAGTTATATATGTTGGAAACCCGAAGCATATGTACGTATATGCGCAGGACTCAATGACATATGTGTGACATTATGGACCCCCCGATTAATTCATCACATTCGCATAAAATCCGAAATGGCCTGAAATGACACAGCTGTTACTGGTGGTCGGTGGTGCAATGAGGAGTGTGCACGCCTCTTGTACATGAGATCCTGGGTTCGATCCCAGCTCTGACCACTTTACAATTTCTTTCGGCGGCTGTCACATTGCATAGTGACGGCGAGTATTTAGCCATGAAAAAGCTTCACAAAATACCGTTCGAAACCGATGTAAAACTGTAGGTCCTGATTGGATAGCATAAAAAACTAGAAAGCGCACAGCTCAGTGATTTTGAGAAGCTCTCCCCAATTCCTTCATGGGATGTAATGGGAACCCATTTTTTTTTGCTTTACTCCCCGGGAAAACTTCAAGCGACCGCACGAGTTTTCAAACAAAAACTCAAATCGATCATGGACTTAATCGTCACGCAGAAGTTTTTTGGACAACCGCGTTGCTGGATGTACTCTGTCGAATTTCACAAGCTAGGATTGCCGCATGCCCATATTCTACTTTGGTTAATTGAGAAAATCCGACCTGACCAAGTCGATTCAATCACTACCGCCGAAATGCCCGATAAAGACCCCGACCCGGAATTCATCACTATGCAGATGATTCATGGTCCTTGCGTAAATCATAATCCAGATTCGCCATGCATGGTCAGAATTATATGTTATAAGCGGTATCCACAATCGCACCTGCCGCAAACAATCACGGGTAAAGACAGATACCCATTGTTTCAGAAGATCACAATGGCGTAATAGCCGCAATGAAATTAATAGGGAAATCAGGGTTCGTATTTTGTTGGGTCATTAGTTATGTTACCCAGGTTAACCCATTATTATTGCCGTGGGGAATGGGTAGCGATCGTTTACCCAATACCCGCTGGGTATGGGGAAAATAATGGGTAGCTAAATAAAAAAATATATGGTTTCCCATTACATCCCGTGAAGGAATCGGGGAGAGCTTCTCACAACCAGTGAGCTGTGCGGTTTCTAGTTGTATACTCACTGATTGGGACCTACAGTTTTACACCGGTTCCGAACGGTATTTTTGAGAAGCATTTTCATGGCTAAATACTCGATAGTGTCGCCGTCACTATGCGAGGTGACCGCCGTCACCTCTGGGTAACCCATTACCCATAGTCGTGGGTAGCTACCAATTATTTCCCCAATACCCTGAGGGTAATGCGTAATCGTGATGGGTAATTCCCCATTTTCGTGGGTAGCTACCCATTATTTTCCCCATTACCCTGAGGTAATTCCCCACAAGCTCCCACGGAAGTAAAATTTGTATTATTTTTTCGATTGCATGCACCGTTTTCGTGTTATATTGACTTTTTTATTTCAGCGATTTTCTTATTTTTGCGATTTTTCGAAATAAAAATCCATGAAAACTTCATGAAAACACCTTAGAAACCTGCAAAAATTATTTTTTTTTGATTGGACGCTCCGTTTCCGAGATATAGACATGAGGGCGTTTTAGCGATTTTTTGTTTGAAAAATTTTAGTTTTAGCGATTTAGTTTTTAAAAAGTGATGCCATATTGGAGACAAACCATTGGTTAACGGCTTCCATGGAAGTAAAATTGTTATTATTTTTCCGATTGGATGCACCGTTTTCGAGTTATAGCCACTTTTTATTTTAGAGATTTTCTTGTTTTGGCTATTTTTCGAAAAAAATTTCTTCATACGAATTGTACAACTTATTGGAAAACCCTTAGAAACCTGCAAATATTGGTTATATTTTCGATTGGATGATCCGTTTCCGAGATATAAAGATTTTTCCTAATTTTTTCATGTTTTCGCTCAAAAATTGGGATGTGTTACCCTGGGTAGCCTACCCATTATTTCTCCCATTTCCCTGAGGGTAATGGGTAATCGTGATGGCTAATTCCTCATTTTCGTGGATAGCTATCCATTATTTTCCCCATACACTGTGGATAATGGGTAAACGTTCATGACACATTCCCCACGACGTTGTTTATGGGTTACACATGGGGGGGGGGGGGGACTTCCATATTGTCCTCTACGCTCCAAAATTGTAAAAACGCACATCAATGTTGAAAATTGTCATTATGTGAATTCCATCAAATACGTTTGAAAATACGTACGTCAACAAAGGAAGCAACATGGCGTTTTTGGCATTGAGCGACTGAATAAGAATGATGAAGTGTTGTGCTATCAATTGGACCGAATCGGTTCCTTCACAATACGCGAACTTCATCTCACTGTTCAACATTTGGGGTTTTACTTGGAGAATGGTCAACGTGGTTATCAGCAATTACGTAGATGAGTTTTTTCTTCACCTGCGCAAGTGACCCGTTCGCCAGAACACATCTCTACTCCAAATTGTCTCTCTGTTATACTGGGAATACGTTGTACAACATTTTCCAACACCGAAAACAAACTCAAGTTGTAGACGTACACGCGGATTTGTATTCAACTGATGCGCTTGGTCCCATCTACACTGTTCAACCGAAAAATGACGACTGCTTCTATCTGCGATTAGCTTTGGTCAATGTATGTGGTTCAACTCCGTTCAAGAACCTGCGGACTGTTGACGGTGCGCAGTGCGCCACATTTCGCGAATTTGCGTCAGAATTTGCTTGCCAATGATAATTGTTGGGACAGTTCCTGCTCCTATGACTCAAGTTCGTGCATTGTTCGACATCATCATCTCGATTTTTTTTCCGCCAAACCCACCAAATTTGTGGGAGACATACCTGTGCCTGCTCATGTACGGCAGTATGCTGTGAAAAATGGGAATACCAACTCCCAACCGCTCGATGCACAATGCGTTTAATCGATAATTGCAGCTCGAGCGATATTTAAATCGAGATGCTTTGACAGAAACAGTTCGTACAAATGTCATACTGCTGAATCCCCAGCAAAATAAAGTGTACAACAAACTGATGAATGCGGTTGACGACAGAAACGACAGCATATTCTCTCTTGATAGGCCTGGTGGAAATGGAAAATCATTTCTCACTTCGTTGGTTTTTGCTTCAATTCGGTCAAGATCTGGCATCTCGATTGCGGTCGCCTATTCTGGAATTAGAATAAGACAAGTCGGTAGGACAAGTAATTCAGCACTAAAAATGTCATTGAACCTTCATATAAATGGTGAACCAACGTGCAACATATAAAGAAACTCTTCGAAGGCACAGGAGTTGAAAACTTTCAAAATCATCATCTGGTGTGAATGCACAGTGGCACTCAAGAGAGCAGTGGACACATTGGACACGAGCATACACGTCATCAATTCTCAGTTCTGCATTTTGAGTAGCTATAATGGTGCATGATTAAATGCAGGATATTGGAAAAAACATTGTCAAAAATAGTGCAACAATATTAAAAATATTGCTTCTATCAAAAGAATAACACTCGGGGAAAAATAAAAGGTCAATTAACACCAACTTTTTGCAAATGCTATCAAATGTAAGTTATTATTTTTCACATGATGGAAATGGGAATTAAAGTCACCCAGAGTTAAGCAACGACTACTACACGTATGTAATCTTTGTTATCCTTCCAAACTTTATCATATCATGCTGACTTTCTTTCACAAATATTCACAACTTCGTCCTGTTATATGAGCAGTTCAGTCTGAGTATCATAAAATGTGGTTTCTTGTTTTTATTTGAAAGAAAAGCAACAAGAAGTCGTATTGAAATTCATATTTGAATATTTAATATGTATTGGAGCTGAATGTTCCAATTGTTCGCACAACACGTTAGCTGCAATATCATTTGTAATTTATGCATACACTCAAATTTTCCGGGTATATTCATATTTTAAAAATCTAAGCAAAACATGTGTATACGGATGTGTTATTTCCCATATATGTATGTAAGTAAGTGTAAACATGTATAGGTGTGTAAATCCAGAGGCGAAGGGGAATATTTCAAACCTGCGATATGACCCGTCAGGCCTTCCCGACACATTACCTACACCTTTCCATCTAACATCGCGTGAAGTTGGGTAACAACACATTCCATGCTCGGTTCCTATAAGAGGATATATTACAGAAGATTATCCAAAACGCTTTCCTAAAGAAGAATGTATTACGCTCGCCAGATAAAAATGGCATGAAGGTATTATAGAATACTTTCTTAATTATAGGAGATCTTCTTCAAGAAGGCCTGATAGAAGCGCTTATAAATATGGTCCGGAAAATATATTCGAGGTGGAGGCTACTACAAATTCTAGAACTGTATACTAATTTATACCTATAATATTTTAAAAATAAAAAAGTCCGCTGCCTTATTGTTTGGCAGACCTACTGTTGACCTTCTTAAAATAAGGGAAGCAGAATGTGTTAGTGTGCTTTTCACAGGGTTAAATATGGAAACTGAATTTATGTCGTCAGGGCCACCGACGAGCGACTCTACATGTATTTATTGCCTAAACCAATATATAACAATATAATATATATCAGGAGACTAAAAAGATCTTCTCTAGACCTTAAATTCATAAGGCCTTCAATGGACCTTTTTAAAGGATATCAAGGAAACGTGGTTTCATCATATCTGCATTCTTCTGATGACGATAATCGAAGACTTTCTATAAAATTGTTAAAGGAATCACCTTCCTCTTATTTCGAAAACCCTCAGTAGGCTTTCAACGAAAGAAAAGGAAAGTGTTTTCAGCTTTCTAATAGGGCTCCTAAGAAATGAAAAAAGAATGTGTGATTGTAAGAGAAAACAACCATCCCATACCTTCCATTGGTTAGGCCTTCGAAAAACATTTTTGAAGAAGGGAAGAAGAACGTGTATACGAAATTTTTTCAATCATTGTAGAATGCATATATCATGGTACGTAAAATGAGGCAGCATATGATTGTCGATGATAGAGGATGCGGTTGGGGATTACTTTCCATCGAAGAAATCTGGAAATGATTCACCTGCCTGTGAGATAATAATAATACAACGGTGAAGAAATTTTGTTACTTCTAACTGGCTAAACCGATTTGTAATACATTCTTAAAGGCCATTTTGTCGAGCGTAATTTTGACGTTTGTGTCCAAATTGAGTTACCTCGGTACTCTAAAAATTAGGTACGGGTTCGAAATTTGTATTTCGTACCTAAACTTTCTAATTTTTTGCGTGAGTAACCTTGACGGAAAAGGTCAAGTATCTGGGAATAATTCTCGACAGAAAAATGTGTTTGAAACCGAATGTGAAGGAGAGGATGAAAAAGGCGTCTGGTGCTTTTTACTGCTGTAAAGGGGCGATAGGAAAGCACTGGGGACTGTCTCCTAAGATCACCATGTGGATTTATACGGCAATAGTCAGAGCAATACTTCTCTATGGCATCGTAGTTTGGTGGAGGTCCCTCCAAAAGAAATTTATTCTGAATTCCTTGATGAAAATTCAAAGATCAGCACTGATTAGCGTTAGTGGGGCAATGGGCACAACGTCAGGTACTGCACTCAGTGCTATCCTGAACATCTGTACTCCTGATATCATGGCCGAATCGGCAGCCGCTACATCCCTAGTGAGAATCAGAGATTGTGCCGTTTTGATATCGGGGCATTTCGGACACGCTGAATTACTACACCGGATCAACTCTATTCACGTAAAAACGGACTACTGTATCCCCTACCTTCTACCAGCGACAAATCTAAGGACAGGAACACGAATGCCTGGGGAAAGTCACTGGAAGGGGATACCAGTAGTATCAGATTTTTCACGGATGGATCAAAGTTGAACGAGCAAGTAGGATATGGGGTCCATTCACCCGACCTAAACGTAAATATCTCCTTCAAGCTGCCTGATCACTGTAGTATATTTCAGGCGGAAGTTACCGCCATACTGGAAGTTGCTGAACTACTGAAAAGTAGTGTCACAACCCTCCGGAAAATATGTATCTATACGGACAGCCAGGCTGCCATAAAATCCCTGGAAGCCATGTTTGCTACGTCCCTGACGGTGGAAGAATGCCACTCATCACTTATGGTGATGGCAGCGTATTTTGACATCAGGCTCATCTGGGTACCGGGACACAGCGACATTCCAGGCAATTGCACAGGTTCTTCCGGCAAAAGAAGGTGTTAGTATGCCAATCTCTACCTGCCGTTTGCAGACCAGGCAGTGGGCCGATAATATGTTCAAGGACAAGTGAAGACTTACTTCAACTTGCAAACAAGCCAGGGTCCTCTGGCCACAGGTGGACAGGAAGAGCACTAGGCAGCTACTTAACTTGCCGAGCTACAGGTTATCCACAATGATAGGAACACTTTCGGGACATTGTCTTGTAGGAAAACACGCCCTAAGACTGGGACATAGAAACTCCACTCTGTAGATGTTGCATGGAAGAGGAGGAGGAAACGACGAACCACCTTCTCTTGGATTGCCCTGCTCTGGCAGGACTGAGAAGTAGGATATTCGGTACACATGTAGTTAGCACCGTAGCCCTACAGGATATTCCTGTAGGTCTTATAGACAAATTTATTGAAAGGGAAAATTGGCTAGACGACTAGTCAATAGTTGCTATGGAGGAAACTGCAGGTATCACAATGGGCTTCTTTAGCGTCAGTGTGCTATACAGCGTGCTGTCTTCCAGCCTTCTCAACCAACCAACCAACCTATGAGTGCAGGTCTACAACAAAAACAGTGTACTTCTCGGATATCTTGTCTACTCGATGAGATATACAAGTCTGAATAAAAAGTCTATCTGAATAAAAAAAATAAAAAAACCCTTCTGTTTTTGGGAGACAATTAAATAAGTGCATGTCAAGCTTGATAGCCTTAGAGTTAAATCGAGAAAAACTTTAATGGTTTAAATTTTGATTGTAGGGGTTTCCTAAGAGAATTATGATGGCGACTGTTAAATTCCATGCAAGTGCGACCAGCCATTAGGAAGCGGCAGAATTACTTCCGCTTTCTTATTCCCAATTGTACAGCTGTAGTTTACAGAACAGGGATATAAAACTAGCAGCATTTAATTTTCACTCGTTATAGACCCTGTTTATCTAGGTCGTCCCATTTTTATTGCCATTACTATGTCGACAATATCGCACGATAGCCTGTTTTCTTGTCAAAGGACAAGATCATTTTATTTATCAGTGTCCACTTAAATTTTGTTGTAAGAGCGTGTAAATCTACTAACTCATATTGGTTTGATGGAAATACAAATTGTAATTTGAAAACTATAATAAACAGATTGAAATTAAAACGAATTTGTTCAATCTTTATTACAACTCCCGGGCACAGGGGGATAAAGTTGGAATAAATGTACCAAAAACGAAGTCCAGTAGCCTCGTCGCCGTCTTTCTGTTGGAATCTCGTAGCACTGACAACCATGTTATATCTTTATCTTTTCTCAATTGCTGGCATCACGACTAGCTGTATCAACAAACTGTGGGGGATTTCTCAAAAACATTTTAAATAATTCAGCCGTTTCTAAACGGCTTGTTCGCTAAAGCCATAACTGGGGTGGTGTGCTATTGAATCTCCCAAACTGGAACTCCGCAGACGACCCTATTACACCCGCACAGTGGGAGCCTCAGTTTGACAATCTCAGCCATCAGAAGCATTTTAGCCGTTCCGAAAATTTGAATTTTTTATTTGCTAGAAGTAATTGTGTAGTACCATCGTGTTAAACTAGGTGAATGTAGGTAAAGCGTGTTCCATATACATACAAATATCTTTTTAAATCACACGTTATTTTGACACTGATAGACTTTTCCCATTTCGAAATATTGACTATCAGTCAGTATCATACCTTCACGGTCCAAAATGAGTCGCTTGACACCTGTACAACGTTGGGAAATATTGCAAATTTATTTCCAAAGATTGTGCTGTGTTGCTCAACGTGTGCGTTTAGTGCGTTTAGTTGCTGTGCGTAACTTTGCGCAAAACATTCGTTAGACTGACTTGCTGGTGGTCCCTACTGTAAGAGCCTAGTAAGCATGAGAGTTTTGCACAAAGATCTCGGATTGTTCGCTTACAAGGTCCAACTGGCTAAGCAATTAAAGAACTTGGTACAAGTACTTATTTCTTCTAAAACGTTTTTTCCCATATATTCGCCTTTACTTAGGTGTTGGTAAATTCCTGCAAAAAAGTTATTTAACTAGAGAGGGCTTATATGCCACGCCCTTTCTGATATCTTAAAGACAAAACTTGGGCGCCGGCCACCTGGTTGACACAATGTCTCCCGTACAACATTACTGATGTCAATTAAATCTGGTCTTTCATCAAACTCGAGTCGCGTTATGAAAGCGTATGAATGGGATCACTCTACTTTGCTACCGCGGACATGACAAAAGTTGTAACCGTTTTCAAACTATAAATATTATTTTAAATCTAACTGAATCGTCAAATTCGAAATTCATGTCGGTTTTTTCGAAAAGGGCTGATCTCGGAAAACTGTTACAGCTGTTCTTTTTTCAGCACTCTTATATTACAAAAAAAAATCAATTCAATGGGTAGCTCTTTAGAAAAATTTGGAGCGCCAAAATTCCATATAGGCTGAGAGAAATTCAGTGTTTTGTATCTCATGAAAAATTTGACCTTTTCGAATTTGGCGATTCAATTGTTTTCTTTCATTTTCGTAATACTAAATACGATATTTGGGAAAAAAGAAAACAGATTAGTTTAGAATATCTCGCCGAAATGAAAAATATATCTAATTTTGCAAAAAGTAGCACTTTAATCCTTTGACGACCATAGGCAAGTACGAGAGTGGTCCAAAGCGAGAATTTATCAAATTGTAATTGATATTTGCTTTTCTCAAAACGATACAATCAATATGGTGTTGATTTAAACTTTCATTTGTTGTTTATAGTAAGCGCCTTGGGCTAAACGGAACGATTCCGCTTTAATGGCATCTTCCATTGTTATAATTGGTTTTTGTGGACAATACTTGACAGTATGTGCCATATCACCTGATGCTAAACTAGACGACCAAACAAAAAGGTTGGGAAAAATTTTCTTTATTTTTCAACATAATCACCTTTTAGCTCGATACACTTTTTGCAGCGATATCCAATAGCTTCGATCCCTGTCTATAGTAAGAAAAAGCTAACTTATTGCTAGCAAATCTTTTCCCACCGAGCAATTTTTCAAGTTTGGAAATAACAAATGGTCCGAAAGAACTAAATCAACCAATTTTAGTCATTAATTTTGGCCATCGGAATAGTGGATGTGTGAAGTGGAGCATTCTCTTGATGAAACAACACTTTCTTTTTCGGCAAATGCGGCCTTTTTTCCACCATTTTATCACTTAAACGCTATTAAATAAACTTTTTTTATTTTTCATTTCTGAAAATAATCAATAAAAATTATCTCATGCGCATCCCAAAAAAGAGACGCCATGACCTTTCCTGCAGATGGAACCGTCTTCGCCTTCTTTGGACACGATTCTCCCATTCCACTCCATTGCATTGACGGTTCGTTTGTCTCAGATCTGAAGTGGTGGACCCATATCTCATCCATGTGTGCTCTATTATTTTTGCTCTATTGAAAGCAAGCGCGGCATCCATCTTGCGCATAACTTTTTCATCTTCAAATCTTCGGTCAATATGCGATATATAGCACGTTTAGAAAATCCTATCATTTCAACAAGCTCACGCACCTTCAGCTGACGTTCATCCAATGCCATTTTGTGGATTTCCTTAATCGTATCTGGAGTGGCACCTCAATTGGTCGAGCACAACGGTGTTCGTCTTAGCAGCTCGTACCGCCTCGTTTAAGTTTTGCTACCAATAGTTTACAATCGTAAACGAAGGAGCAGAATCCCCAACAGTAGAATCTAACTCGGCTTTAATATTGCTTGGACTGAGACCTTTCAAATGGAAGGGTTGAAATACATATCGTTGACCAATTTTTTCCATGTTCGTTATTTTGGTGGCTCAACGTTGCGCCTTGAAACTTAAAACATATGTTTTATAAGGATGTCACTTTCACCAAAATATTTTTTTTCAAACTAATGGCACAATTTAAACGTCAGGTCGGCCAGTTTTGGGACCGCCATCGTATGTTAGCTCTGGGTTTTTTGACACCTCATTTTTCAGGTAGGAGATAGAGCAAGTGTATACATGGGTGATTTATAGAAGATTGATAGAAGATAGAAGATCTCTAACTGATCCGATTTGACTCCAATGAACCATCAATATTGTTCAAAATGTGATCTTAGTTCGATGGGATGCAACGGGTAGGAAAGGGGCGCAGGTCCATTGCTGACCTTTTAATAAATGTTAGGTCCAACATCAACGTCCTTGCATGGATTGATCAAATATTTGTGAAGTAAAATTTACCAAGAAAAAAAAGGACATGAAGTGTCAGGGGACACAGGGTTGGAACAAAGTTCCTTTGGCTATATAGTTAGTTCTAAACGCCCGAGGCCCCTACACTATAATTTAAATGGATCTTTAAGAAAATATGCTTTTTGTAAAATGATAAACTTTTTTTAATTTTTTTTTATATTGAAAGTATTTTTAAAAAAAAGAGTATAGTTTTAGGTCCTTTTTGTAAGAATATGTATATTTTCCCGAAAAGGTCCTGTTTTTAATGAGAGGTACTTCTTTTATTAAAAGCTAATGTTTTCTTTAAGAAAAGGTACCATTTTTAATAAGAAGTACTTTCTGTAAGAAAAACCCTAAGAGTATGATTTTTTAACAAAGAAGTACTTTTTTTTAAGAACGGGTACTTTTTTAAAGAAGTGGTACTCTTTTTAGGAAAAGGTTATTTTTTTAAGAAAATTTACTTAGTTTCAGAAAGGCTACTTATCTCAAGAAAAGAAAAGGTATTATTTAATTTTTAATAAAAGGAACTTTGAAGAAAAGGAAGGTTTGTAAGAAAATGTATTTTTTTAAGAGAAGGTATTTTTTTAAGTAAAGGTTATTTTTTTAGAAATGTGAATTTTTTAGAATTGGCCCTATTTTCATTTTTTAGAATTGGTCCTATACGCTTAAGGTACTTATCTCAAGAAAAGTTTTTTTGTTTTACATAAAAGGTACTCTTTAAACAAAATGTAGAATTTTAAGAAACGGTAATTTGTTGTAAGATAATGTACTTCTTTAAGAAAAGGTACTTATTAAAAACAAATACTTGTTTTAATAAAAGGTACTTTTTGTAAGAAAATTTATTTTTTAAGCAAAGGTACTTCTTCAAGATAAGGTTTTTTGTAAAGAAAAGGTACTCTGTTTAAGAATATGAGTAGGTAATTTTTTTTTAAATTTACTTTTTTAAGAAAACGCATTTATTTACGAAGATGTTATTTTTTTAAACTTCCTCCACTTTGGCTTTTCTAAATTTACTTTTTATTGGGTTGAAAACTACAATATGTAATAAACAGGCTCCACCTAGAAAATTTCCCATTAAACAATAAATTTCGCCCCATATGTTAGTCTAGACACAAACCAAACCAAAAGTAAGAGTGCGAGAGGAAGTGTGCTGCCAAATGTAACTCCAGCGATTCACTCAAACGTATTTCTTTGCCGCGTCATAGCTCGATTATTTCATACTTTTTAAATACTTTATGTAATGTTATTTAAATATGGTTGGAATTTCTATAGTTAGATACAATAACATCATCAGAAAACTGTTCGTGTATTGAAATATTCAACGAAGAGAGTAAGAGCGAGAGCAGAGAAACGACGCGATTCACTCGTTTTCTTTGTTTTTGGTATTCCACTCCATGAGAAAATTTTCTTCTCTATACCATGGTTGCTTTATGAATTCCATGCTCAGGGTCGTATTTCATGGATTTGCCACTCTTGCACTTTGGCTTTTTTAAATTTACTTTTTATTGGGTTGAAAACTACAATATGTAATAAACAGGCTCCACCTAGAAAACTTGCCGTTAAACCAAACCAAATCAAAAGTACCCAATATAGTTGATAATAATGGGTTGTAATAAAGTCGGTCAAACAAAGTTGTTTACAACTTTTTCATTTAGCCCCCATTCGGCAACGTGCGATAAGGAACTTCGTTCCAAAATTTTTGGTCAAATTTTTACGGCGCAGCTTTTCACGAAAATAATCAAAAAAATTAAATCCCTTTCGTCGTAAACGTATGGCAGCCAAAGGGCTAATATCTTACATAGGAACGATAATTGTGGAAACTTCAATAGTATAAGAGTTCAGCTATGTCTGTGTTAAATTGATTCCTAATTGGACACCCCGTTTAGAAACGATGGCATATGTTATTAAACTAAATTGTTCTTAATGAAATGAAATTTGGTTGGATATAGGTCTGGTAGACTCTATAAATCTGGAAAAACAATAAGGATTCTTATTAAATTTGGTATAATACAACATTTATTGGAACCTAAACGCATATTTGGGAACCTAAATGTTGGCCGAAGGCAAAAATAACTTTTAAAATTTTGGAAATAATTTGGAAATACTATGAATATAGTTCGTCGAGAAATCACAGCATATATAAAATGTATTGTTTCCCCGTGAAATTAGAAAAAATGTTATACCAATTGTCATCCTCTGCATAACAATAGCATGGCAGTGCATTTGCTTAGAATGAAATTTTCACTCTTAAACATAGAGACATATGTAGTTATGTACCCAGTTGGCAAAATCGTCTTAGGCGAAGTAGTCGTCAACGATTTCTATTAGGCATTTTGAATTTTGCCGCTCATTTTGAATTTTGCCGCTCTTTAATTACCATCTTATGTAAATTGTCGTTTGCGACCAGCTGCATGACAAAATATTTTCTTTATTTTCTTCTAACACACCGTCGTTGACAAAATTAGATACAGTTTCCTATAATGTTACTTGTCGCATTCTATTGACGACTTGATGAGCGACAATCTCTTTAGGTTGTCACCCATCAGACACAATTTGACGGTGCCGTCAAAAAAAAGTGAAATAAAAACAACGGGACGAAGTATGAATAAAAGATGACTGGGTAGCTTCTATAAAAAACAAAAGACGCAATAGATTATGAAAATTATCAGTTGAATTTGAACGTCGCGGCTAGAAGGATATTTCTAAATTTATTGTAAATAATTGAAAGTAAAACTTGCAATTTTTGCTTTTCTTTCTATTGCGACAAGGTGGGATATATATATAATCGTCGTTGGCAATATTGGCGAAAATTTCGGCCAGGTGATCGTCTATGATAGGGTTGCCTTGATGTCGCCCACATTGTCGTAGGTGCTTATTAGAACGTTAACGTCACCAGGAATATCGTTATTGATAAGATTACCTATATGTCACTCACAGGGTCGTCAACGATGCGATAAGCGAAGTGTCGGTCATTTGATCGTGTACGATTTTGTCGGCACTTGTAAGAAAATTTCATCGACGGTTTGCATGGACTGTCGACGACTTGTAGTCAGATTTCTAATGACCGTGCACCCGTGCACCGTAAGTTGTATTGAAGACGTGGCCAACTGGGTATGTTTGTACTCGAGTTATGCATTACTATTTAAAGATTTTTTAATGTGTTTATACATTTTTTATGTCTAAATGAATGCTCGTACATATGAGATTGGAGACGGCAGTGTATGGTCGGTCGTTGTTTCCATATCATGACTTTAAATAAAACTCAGATATGAATGTGTTTTTCTTTATCAGTAGAAGCAAACCCACACACAGAGGTATCCAAATACTCAGCCACTTATATTTTCATTCATACACACACGCGCATGCATTTACACATATCCTTTGTACACTCCCTCATATTCGATAGACACGTATGTGTTCTTATGTAGAGATGTGTTGATGTGCTGCTGTCTTTGCAAAAGTTTATGCGAAAATTTGATTTGTCATGTCTTTTATGTTCGTCTTTTTTATGCTTCTCTTCGCTCTTAGTTAGCATAAGGATAGAATGAAAAATGAATGCTAATAGTAAAACACAACACAAAGCTAAGTACGATATACTATATATTAGACAGTCCTGATTTGGATTTTTTTAGGCGGAATAAATTATCGTGAACGTCAAGAGGGGCCAGACCATGAGGAATGTTTAAATCAAGATCAGTGATATGGAAATCCACTTAAGAAGCATTAAAAACGTGGGAGCATATCAAGACAAATAGCAACCTTGTTACATCTCGTAGGAATTAATATTTTGAGTTTGCATATTGGCTTGATGTTTGTAATGAGCTCAAATTTTCAGCCTTATCTGCAGTCCAACCAAAAATGTTCTCCATCAAAAATCACCTACCCGTTTTGGGGAAATATTACAACTTGATCAAGGCGAATTGAAACCATGTTTGACATTCGCTCTTGTTAAAAGACATAGTCTTAGACACCTAAAGCCTTCCCCCATCTTCCAGTTTCAACATTACCAACAAGACGTTTTCCAGTCCACCCTACTTAGCATCTTAACATTCTGGAAAGCAAAGATAAGACACTTTAAGAAATCATACCAATTCATATTTACTAGATGCAATTTAAGATGAAACATCAAATTGAATATTTAAATTTAAATCGAGTTTTCATTAGAAAGGAAATGAAGAGTTCTCGTTTAACAGCTGTGTTAAATAATATAAACATAAATGATTTGCCAAAGGATTTTTGGGGACAATTTTATTTTAAAAAGCAAGCAATAGAAATAAAGTTGCGTTAAGTTTATGAAAACATTAAACGTTAATATTTAATAGTCAAGAAATATTCAACATAAACAAAAATGGTTTCCCATTACATCCCATAGGGGAGAGCTTTTCACAATCAGTGAGCTGTGGGCTTTCTAGTTTTACATCCACTATTTAAGGATCTACACTTTTATAGCAGTTCCGACGGAATTTTGAATAGCTTTTTCATGGCTAAGCAGTCGATAGTGTCGCCGTCACTAAGCGAAGTGACCATCGTCAAATGCAGTGTAAGGTAGTCAGAGCAGGGATCGAATCCACATTCTACTGTACAAGAGCCGTGCTTCTGCTAAAAAAACACTTATTGGTGATTTACGAAAGTAAGGATATATACATTTACCTTACAGAAGTCATAGGTATAACAAAGGCTGTGGAGTATGAACAGAATTGGACGACTCCAACTTCAACTACGACTCTAGTAATTTCAAACTCCACGGCTCTGCCATAACTCAAGCATTTTGAAAATACATGACTCCACTCCGACTCAAACATTAAACATAACCATTTTCTATGGTATCATATTCACTAACAACCTAATACTATGAACTGCGTATAACACAGTGCAACACGAAAAAATATAACCATATACGGACACCAATACGTGATAAAAGACCAAAAAAAAACCGGTATCTCCCAGTTTTGCTCAAAGTCATGGACTTATTTTTGCAAAAAAGTGATCATTTTGTCAGGCTCATATCTTGCAATTCGTTCGGAAATTTTATTTACTCTCTGAGGGAAAGTTGTAGCTCTTGTTATAAAGAATACAAATTGTCAACATATAAAATCCCCTTTTCCCCCTGTTCAGGTCCATAGGTAGCAAACCGTTCTAAATTCAAGGAAACAATCAACTACAGAAATGTGCATAAGATCTCAATAAACAACTTTCTAAAACATATGAACTTCGTACGAATGATTTTTATATTGTGTGCTGTGTCTCTTGTTGCGTGTGCTGAGCTTTGCCTGTGTTGCTGCGGTCGGTGAGATAGCATAGTATCTCAATGTTGAAGTAAACGGTGTTAATAATCATTCCTAGGAAGTTCATATGTACTATAAAGTTGTTTACTGATATCTTAGGTACACTGTTTCCCTGAATTTTGAACGGTTTGCTACCTATGGACCTGAACAGGGGAAAAAGGTAAGGAAAATCAAATTTTTTAAAGTTTTTTGCGATTTTGATCTTGAAGATGAAGTTGGTTTGATCTTATACGTGCACAACTTTTGTTCTTTATGACAAGAGCTACAACTTTCCCTCAAAGAGTAAATCAAAATTCCCAACTATTTGCAAGATATGAGCCTGACAAAATGATCACTTTTTAGCAAAAATGACATCCAGGCCCCAAATCTTTGGGCACCATAAAAAAGTCCATGACTTTAGGCAAAACTGGGAGACACGGGTCCTTCTTTGTTTGGTCTTTTATCACGTAGTGGTGTCCGTATATGGTTATATTTCCATGACTTAAAAAATTACACACAGTTTAATATGAAATTGTTGGTTATTTTGTTTTGGAAAAAATATTTGTTTAAATCAAAATAATATAAAACGAATTTTATTTTCAAAATAAAGTGCCTATATTTTCGAAATGAAAAAAAATGAATTTCGATTTTTATTGTTATTATTGTCTATTTGCATGTAAAGGGTTTTCCAATTTGAGTGATATGATTTCTTTAAAAAAAATACACTAATTGTTAAGGAAATTCTAATGTTTATTATTAATTACGATACATCGATACAATTAAGTTCTGAATAAAACGTCTTGCAAATGGCATCCACGTCTTCTTTTGCAGGAAAGAATTCGATGAACCCAATTTTCGAGCACTTTTTCCACTAAATCAAGTCGTGTCATGAATAGTGCGTTTAATATTGATTTGGAAAGCTTGAAGAGAGTTTGGTTTAATGTTAAAGATCAATGACTGCAAATAACCCCACAATAAATAGTCGAATGGTGTCAAATCACAACTTCCTGGAGGCCATTCAATGTCACAATTTCTTGAAATAATCGAATCTCAAAAACTAATCTCGCAATAATTTATTGCACCACTCAAACGAAAGTGAGCCTCATCGGAGACGATGATTTTCTTAAAAAAGTCGTTATCATTTTCAAGTTGTTCAAAGACAAAATCAGCAAATTTATGACGGTTACGGTAGTGCAATGGCTTTAGTTCTTGAGCGATAACAATTTTATAAGGCTGCAAGCCCAAATCCTTTCTCAAAATCCGCCAGGTTGTGGTTTGAGACAGTTGAAATTGCTGACAACGTCTTGGAATCGATAATTTGCGGGCTTCAACAACACTTGCCTGAACGGCAGCAATAGTTTCATTACTTCGACCGGTTCTTTATCTTATTGGCACTTGAACATTTTGTAAACAAAATGTACGCTTGTAATTTGCAACAATTCGACGAATATCGATCACAGGTGGACGACCAATAAATAAATGACAAATAATTTGTAAACGTTGTTCTTGCGTATGTCTCTCCAGGATGAAATTGTAAACATTACTGAATACAATGTAAAAAAAAACTACAGATCATGGCATACTACAAATGGCCGAAACGTCACTTGGAAATCATATCACTCAAATTGGAACACCGTTTATAAGTTGGATGTGAGTTGGGACATTTGTAACGATAACAATACGTCGACTTTTCTGCGAGATAAAACCGCCCATAAACATAACATTTTTCAAATGAGAAATCAAGACACCCACAACAAATCGATTTCCAAGACTTCGACTCCAAACTTCAAGCTGAACTGTAGGATGACAATGAAATGTATGGAGCGATTATATTTCTAGAATTTTAACAAATACCAAGCGGATCCTTATGCCATTTAGTCGAAATCGAAAAGTCGAAAAGTGGCGAAATTTGAACCCAATCGGTTTTGGCAATTTGGGTGTACATTTGTATACACTAGAAAATTTTAATTTCACATTTCATTTTTCAGTTCTTATTTGCCAATGATTGAAAACGGACGTATTTACGCATAAGTGCATTTTTCAGAAGTCGCAAGCAAAAAATTGAATTTCAAAACAAAAACAATTTCCAAAACGATAATAAAACCATAAAAATATAAAAAAAAACAAAAAGAACAAAACAGTGTCATAAAACAACAGTCATAAACTTACAACAACAACAGGCTAGCAGCCATGCCTGCTGCAAGTTCTGATGTTGACGATATTTGGTGATGATGTTGATGATGTCTTCAACTGGCAAACCACTGCTAGTTTAAAAAAACAGAACGTGTGTAAATCTCCTATTGGGAATGATGCGAAAAAGCGAAATGTTTCGTATGACGATGCAGGCACATCCAATACTAACCAGTATGCTGCCCTCCAGAATAATGAAGATGAACCAAATCAACAACAAAATTCTAACAACAATGCTGAAGTTAATGCCATAAAACCGCCTCCGTTATTTATTCCTAGAGTAAACAATATAACCAATATGATAGAAAACTTAAGCACGATTATTGATAGAAATGAATTTAGTTATAAATCATTAAATGATGGAGAAATTAAATTGTTAGTTAATAATGTTGCAGCTTATAGAAAATTAATGAAATATCTAGAAGAGAAAAATATAAGTTTCCACACATATCAAATAAGACAGGAACGCTCGTATAGGGTTGTTTTTAAGGGAATTCATCCAACTACTCCTACTTCAGATATTAAAGCTGAATTAATTTCGTTAGGATTTGATGTTAGGAATGTTCACAACGTTAAAAGCAGTGTAACCAAAGAGCCTCTTTCAATGTTCTTTGTAGATCTGGACCCGAGACCTAACAACAGCGAAATATACAAAGTTCGCAGCATAAACCACGCCATTATCAGTGTTGAGCCACCTAAGAAAGTTTCTGATTTTGTACAATGCTACCGCTGTCAAGAGTATGGACATACGCAAGGGTTTGCAAAAAATCACACCGATGTGTTAAATGTGCTCAATATCATCCAACTTCTCAATGCCAAATGGAAAAGACACACTGCCAATTATCGAGGTTGTAACGTATACAAAAAGCTTGTCAGGGATAAGCTCAATAGAAGCCAGCCAACCACGCTTCGTTTTCCACCCAACACACAGCGTTCTTACCAAGGGAATTCCGGTTTGACAAACATACATACTCCGTAATATTGAAACAACCAAATCCTCCAAATGAAACAAATATATTCGAAAGAATAGAAACGATGCTGAGCAAACAAATAGAGTTATCTAATAGTTTATTAAACATAATGACACTTTTATTAAACAAGCTATGCAATTAGACATCAGAATAGCCATATGGAATGCCAATGGGCTTACCAATCATACACAGGAAACTGAACTATTTTTAAAAATGAATTTTATTGATGTCCTTCTTGTATCGGAAACGCATTTTACTTCGAGAACATATTTCAAAATCCGAGATTATAATCTAATTGCTGCAAATCACCCAGATAATAGGGCACATGCGGGATCTGCTATATTAATAAAATCTAATATTAAATACGAAGTTTTACCTAACTAGATACACACATATATTCAAGCTGCAGGAGTTAAGATAAAAACGAACTGTGGTTATGTCTCGGTACTTGCCGTATATTTCCCTCCCAGACACTCTGTTCAATGCAATATGTACGAGCAGTTCTTTTCTACTCTTGGATCACGATTTATAGCTGGCGGCGATTATAATGCGAAGCATCCGTGGTGGGGATCCAGACTCGTGAACCCAAAAGGTCGAGAGCTCTACAAGTGTGTGACAAAGAAACGATACAGAACACTGTCTACTGGCACTCCCACGTACTGGCCTAGTGATCCAACCAAGATTCCTGATTTGCTAGATTTTATTGTGTATAATGGAATTCCAAGCCAATATCTTGATATAAGTGACAGCGACGACTTAAGTTCCGACCATTACCCCATAATATTAAATTGTAACACTCCGCCACAGTTATACACAAAATCTACGAAAATAATATCTAAAAATTCTGACATCGAATACAATAAACATTTGATAAATGTAAATGTAAACTTGAGTGTAACAATTAAAACGCCTGAAGATCTTGATACGGCAGTTGAAATGTTTTCGTCGTTAGTCCAAGAAGCCGCTGTGCTGTCCACACCTAGTTGTTCTACAAGCAATAGACTACAAAGCAGCAAAACGAAACGAAGCAAACGAAACGAAGGCTCAGAAGAATTTTGCAGTATTCTAGAAACCCGAGAGACAAGAAAAACCTAAACCGAGCTTAAAAATAGTCTCACTGACGATAGAAACGAGGACACAGGCTACTATCTACAAAAATTGGAACCCAACAAAAAAGGCGATCATTGTCTATGGAATGCCACTAGATATCTAAAGAGACCTGCCAAAAGAAACATTCCAATTAAAGCTGCGGACAACACATGGTGTAGATCAGATGAACAGAAAACTGAAGCATTTTCAAAGCATTTGGAAACTGTGTTTCAACCTTTTCCTACATCCGATGCTGATGCCGATATAAGTATTGAAGAATTTCTGGATGTACCTTGCCAAATGGACCTACCAATACGGTATATTTCCTTAAACGAAGTAAGGGAGGAAATACATAATCTTAATAATAACAAATCACCAGGGTATGATAGGATAGACGCGAAGACAGCTAAATCGCTTCCAAAAAAGAACTATTATTTTTAAGATTAATCTTCAATTCCATTTTAAGGCTTCAACACTTTCCAACGCAATGGGAATGCGCTGAAGTTATAATGATTTTAAAGCCGAATAAACCGGAAAATGCTGTAACTTCATATCGGCCAATTAGCTTATTGACAACATTTTCGAAAATTTTTGAGAAAATATTTTTGAAAAGATTGAAACCATTTCTTGATTTCCATAACATCATTCCTCAATACCAGTTTGGTTTTCGCAGCGGTCATGGTACACCGGAGCAATGCCATCGAATAATTAATGATCTAAGTAGTTCATTGGAGAACAAAAAGTACAGTTCAACAGTCTTCTTAGATGTCAGCCAGGCATTTGATAGAGTTTGGCATTCTGGTTTGCTTTATAAACTGAAGTCATTAGTTCCCGCACCATTCTACCTAGTGTTGAAGTCTTACTTGCAAAATAGATGTTTCTATGTAAACATCAGAAATTCATTTTCCATAATTCGCCAAATAAGGGCTGGAGTACCTCAAGGAAGCGTTCTGGGACCAATTCTGTACACAATCTTTACGTCTGACATGCCGATAACGGAAAATGTGACTACAGCGACATACGCTGATGATACTGCACTTATTGCATCTAGTCAATCCGAAGTAGAAGCATCTCGACTTGTGCAGGCAGAGCTTAATAAAATTGATGAATGGCTGAAGAGGTGGCCAATAGCCATTAATACGGAAAAGTCAACTCATGTGTCGTTCTGCTTAAGCAAAGGAAACTGCCCAGAAGTTTTCTTAAATGGAAGAGAAATTCCAAGAAGCGACCATGTTAAATATTTAGGAATGCATTTAGACAAAAGGCTTACATGGAAACAACACATAAAAGCAAAAAGAGAACAGCTTAAAATTAAAACTAAAAAAAGTATTGGTTGCTTGTTCCAAAATCTGAGATGAATCTATCAAATAAGTTATTGCTTTATAAGGCGATACTGAAACCTGTGTTGAATTACGGCTTGGAACTATGGGGTACTGCGAGTAATTCGAATATTGAGATATTGCAACGTTACCAATCGAAAACATTAAGATAAATAACAAATGCTCCGTGGTTTATAACGAACAAAGCAATACATAGAGACCTTAAAATGCCAACAATTAGAGAAGAGATAAATCGATTCAGCTCACGATATCTTGGGAGACTTAGTCAACATCAAAACCCGTTAGCTATCTCACTATTGGATGATAGTACTGAAGTTCATAGATTGAAGAGATTTCATGTTCTTGATTTGCCATTCCGACGTTAAAGCAGAGTTTTGAAGATTACCTTAGAATAAATACTGAGACTGAGACTATGTAAATATGTATAAACGTTATGGTATTTTAGTTTCGCATGTTGCCTACATTGGTAAGCGACATCATATGTTAGCCTTATATTGTTAAATAATTTGCGTATTGTTAACAAACAGATTGCAAATAAATAAAAAAAAAAAAAAAAAAAAAACATTTCATTTTAATAAAAAATTGCACATTGATTTCGTTTGACCTGAATATAGAGTGGGAAAAATTTGAGTAAAATCCCAGTAAACTGATTTTTAATTGCTAGTGTTAACCCCGGGTGTCTAAAACCGGTTATTGTAACCAATTGTCATATCCGATTTTATAGAATCGGTTTGAGCACATAACTTATGGTTTTCGCTCATGTTTAGCATTTTTAATGATTTGACCTTAGAAGGCCATCTTGGCGATTTTTCCTCGAGATCGACAAATTTGCCGCACCATATCATCCTAAATCCGTTAAGTGACTATATCGTGTGATACCGTATTGTAAGCGTATAGACGTCTACTAGAAGGCGTTGTCATCCGAGTTGAATATATTTTTCATTTTCATGCAACGTTTGGGAAAAACCCGAAAAACGGGTAAAAATCTGAAAATTTACACTTTCTTCAAATTAAGATTCTGAACCTCTAGAGGGTTTTGATTTTATTAAAATTTTCAGGCTCAGGTCAAAGTAAATGAATGTGCAATCTTCTATTCAAATGAACTGAGAAATTAAAATTTTTTAGTGTATACAAAAGTAGACCAAAAAGCCAAAACCCGAAAATTTTGACCACAAGTCGGACCGGTTGGGTGAGCCCTATCGAGAATCTATCGTCGTACCTGACATGTCTTCTTGATCTAAATGTCACAATTTTCTGAAACTGCATTTCGTCCTGCTTGTTATCTATAGTCCTAGTGTCAGTAATAGATATGATAGGAAATAAATTAACCACATAAAAAGGAACTATTTTTTCATCGTCAATTCCCAAGTTTCTTATTCTCGTCTTCAAACCGACTTGTTCCGTATCGTTGTACTCTTCAACAATATATATATAAAATAATTTGGCCGACTATCTAACCAATTTATTGCGATTTCTTAGAACATGATTAAAATGAACAATGAAAATGGCACTCATGTAGTTGTCAATTAAATCAATATTAATCCATCCACATCTATAAACATTTGAATTTGACAGAAGTCAAAAATAATTTTTCCTAATTTGTTGAGTACAATACCAAAATAAGACAATCAGCTTTATGAGGGTATCAATCGATCGGAATAGAGTTCTATTTGTACATTAGAACGATGTACGTTTGCAAAATATAAAATTTTTATCTGTCATTAAATGAGATAGATGTTAAACAAACGACTGACAAATATAAATATAAAAAATAATTTTATTATTAATTAAATTTTTCCATCCAAGAATAAATATTTGACGAAAATCCAAATTCGGGTAAACACGGATAAATTGGCCAACTCGTTGAACATTCTGCTATTGATTTGCTATTAGCCAATTTGCCACGTCCATTTGGGTAGCTACTTATTGATTGTCCGCTACAAGAGAATTTATAAGTACTTACTTACTTATCCGGTCTCGTGTAACCCCGGGGGGTCAGGGACTCTACAAAACAAAGATAACATATTTGGCCAACTACTTCGATATTTTTCCTTATCTCTCCCGTTGGTAATTCCAAGTGTACACAGGAATTCGTCAAGCTGAGTCCTCCAGTGGAGTCTTGGTCTTCATATTTTTCGTATTCCCTCGAGTTCGGTTACGCAATCCCATCATGCTGATTCATCTTCATGCATTCTGCTGACATGGCCTAGCCAGTGCAATCGCGTTATTTTGTTCCGCTTAACTATGTCACAGCTCGTACAGCTCTTGGTTCATGCGTCGCCGATATTCGCCGTTGTGCACTATATGGCCATAAATTTTTGGGAGTATTTTTCTCTCGAAGACTCCTAGAGATGTTTCGTCTAAAAAAGAATAAATGGTTTTCCCATTCCATCCCATGAAGATATTCGGGAGAGCTTCTCACAACCAGTGCGCTGTGCGCGTTCTAGTTATACACCCACTGGTTGCGGCCTACAGTTTTACAGCGGTTCCGAACGGTATTTTTGAGTAGCTTTTACATGGCCAAATACTCGATAGTGTCGCCGTTACTAAGCGAAGTGACCGCCGTCGAAAGATATGTTAGGTAGTTTGAGCAGGGATCGAACCCACGTACTCAAGTAGAAGAGCCGCGCACACTACCATCACAGCACCAACGGCCACAGATGTTTACGATAAAACCCAGGATTATGCGCCATGTATGGGAGTCTGGCATAGCTGGACTTTTGTTACTCGAAAGAAGACTTTATCTCGCAACTGCTCCCATAGCCCAAAATAACATCTATTCGCAAGAAGGATTCTCCGCTTGATCCCAACGCTGACGTTGTTGTTTTTGTTTACGGCAGATCCGCGGTATATACATTTTTCCACCACCTCGAAATCGCGTGGAGTCCCTGCTCGTTGAAAACATTAGTTTTGTCTTGTCATCATTTACTGCCAGACCCACTTTTGCTGACTCCTTCTCAATTCGCGAAAACACCGCAGTAACTACTCTCGTTGTGCGCCCAATGAAATCTATATCATTAGCATACGCGAGCAGCATGTGACTTTTGCTGTTGTTGGTTTTATTAATTTTGACTGTTCTCATGATGATCCCGATTAAGATGTTAAAGAGAACGCAGGATAGGGTGTCGCCTCGCCTAAGGTGGTAAGAGCAGGGATCCAACCCACATTCTCATATTAAAGAGCCGCGCGCACTAACCACCCACGGCCTGCCCATACGCCGAAGTGAAAGCCATCGAATGTTTACGAGGCTTCAGCTTTGTATGCAAAATTGTGCGCAAAGAACTGCGACAAATGTTCAATTACTGCAAACGATGGCGATTGTTCGAGCTTACTTTCAACTACAGAGGCGATATTTTCCACTGAACGCACTGGACTAGCAACTACGCGAGTTGTCCAATTTGGACCCGGATTGACGAGCTCATTTCACAAATTGCTCCATAAACTGATTTGATGGTACTCTATTTCTACCGAATTTATTTCGCAGATTTCTTACAGTTTGAGATGAAGACTCAGAACTTTGGAAGAAAGTTTCTAATATTTTCCAATTTCCTTCCAGCATAAAGCCGCATTCACAATACAAGCGATAGTTTCGTTTCTCATGCCAACTCGTTCTCACACACAGAATTTCACATAATGTCTTTTCGTTTTTATTACAAGAATGTAACTTAAATTTGTCGCCGAAGTTGGTCTATTTCTACTTCAGCAACATATTTGTTCGAATAACTAATATACTGAATAAATAATATAGATGGCGCTGTACTTCGAATTTCATTTTCAAACTTAAAAACATCAATGAAAATTGAACTCATTTGTGTTAAAAGATGCATTATAAATCGCAATTTTATCCATAGAATCTTTTAATAGCAGATATGTTTAAATACATAAACATTTATTAATATTCAAAATACCAACCTGCATGTGACATTTGTGACATTTGAATCATGATGCATGTAATAGAGGTTGTGTTATAAGAGCAACTTAAATGATTTGTTTTTCCTTCGGTTCATTACATGAACAATTTCTGGCTTACTTTAATTCTTGACATACATTTGTGTTAACCTGGACACGAAAACAAAATATATTTTATTGTTGCCTTGATATATTGGCCGTAATACTGTTATCACCTGTTAGTAGAAACAACACGATTCGAAGTAAACTGTTGCTTGCATTGCGAACGCCTATTGAAAATGTTGCTTGCATTGTGATTCCGGCTTAATAAAGCAACTCATTTTGTAAATTTCTAACCTTAAACTAATAACGTTTCACTTTATAAATGTCAAATTGTTTATCTGCTTCGAAACAAAGGGTGCTTTCCAATTCCAAAGTTTACAAGTTCAAGTGGATGTAAACCAAGAATCATACAAATTAGTTGGGAAAATAGTTTTGTTCGAGAATCATACAAATTACTTGAAAACATTATTTGTCTCTGAAATGATTGATTTTTAATGAAAGTACTCAACTTGGGCTAGAGTCGTTCAAACTTTTACGACTCTGACACTTACATCTGGGGAATATGCTAGAGAACTCCAAGACTCTAACCCGACTACACAGCACTGCCTTCAATTGAAATTATTTGATATTCAATTATATATATTTGTTATATGTCAAATATAAGGGATAATGATGTTTTTATTCAATTTGTAGATGATACTTGCCGATTGCTTTTTGCACATCATCATTATGCTGTTTCTTGGAACGCAATATCATCTTGTATAAATTGATTTTTATTTCCCTTTTTGAATGTTCCTGCATGATATGACTGACATTTTTAAGTACATTTAATTCATGAATTAATTAATGTTTAAAAGCTTTTTTTAAACTATAACAATTACAATCTTTCCAATAATCTTCCCCCTTTCCATTAAAATTTTCCCTTTTATTTTATATCATCCTTGCATGGTTGTGCCAACCTCATATTAGTTATTTACATTTTTAATATTTCCTTTACATTTTGGTTTATTGTAAACACAAGCATGACTCGTTTAAGAAGCGGGTTCCCATAAACTTAAATTGTGAATTTGTTAAGGATACAATGAAACATAAAAAAATGCTCTCCATGTCTTAATAACAAAACGAAAAATTCTTTGAACTTTAATGACAATAATGCCACAGATAAAGCACATGTACGCACAAATGCGACAAAGGATTCCATGTCCAATGTACGGTCTGGGCAGACAGTAAAATGCTTTGTGACTTGGTCTTTCAAAAGGACTATGTATATGAACCAACCCAAAAATGAAAAAAAAAGCTGAAAATAAAAATGAAATAAGACTCGCAATAATGAGTGGCAGCAACAGTAAAAGTAGAAGAAGATAATAAGAGGCACCAGCTGAAACAGCCTGTTGCATGTGAAGAAGGTCAGGACGCATGACAATAGCGACCGAAAAATAACTAACACAAACAAACAAACAGAAAATTGTTTACGGCTCTGCGAGTGTAACCAGGGAGCGAAACAAACGGATAAACTTTTGCAAAAGAATTGTTGCTTTCAACAGAAATTGTGTCATTCGGCCAAGTCGACGATAAGAGGCACCAGTTGCAGAGGACGCCAGCAGTGTGTTGAATGTGTTGTGCGTTTGTAGTGGTGTTGTGGCATTGAAACTAATGCTCTTGTATTGAGGTCCTGAAGTATAATAAGAAACTGAAGCAACAAATGGATTTTTGGGTGAAAAGAGCTTATGCCGTACTCGGGAAAGGTCGATAGAGAGGAATAGAGAGAGAGAGAGAGAGAGACAAAGAGAGAGAGAGAGTAAACAAGAATACAAATAGCAATAAACTTCATTGAAAGAGAAACAGAAATGCCAGGGAGAGAGCTTTCAGCGATTAGTTACAGAGTTGCCGCATTTAAAATGCAGTTTTCTCATTACCGCCATTGGCGTCTGATATTGTTTTCACAATCTCCTAATAACATTGAAAATTTGCCACTATGCACTAAATTTAACAGAAAATTAAAGAAATAGTTTCACTCACTTGTACACTCGCAGAAAAAATAACCGAATTAGCAGTAATCGAATTTTGATGTTGTCCCAACAACATTAGATGTCATCGCGTGCAAAGTACAAGTTGTCCCAACCACATTAAAGGTTGTCACAAACCATTACATGCTGCTTCCACCCTAATGCAGTAGTAACGAGTAAATTCATCCCTGATAACCTTAATTCGTTTGTGGCAACTGCACATTCGGTGTCAACAAAGGAATTTATGGTTGCTACAGCCTCCTTTAGAACAATTTGTTCTGTGAGTGTAGCATACGCCATCTAAAATAAATATCAATATTTTCCTTTCAAAAACATAAAAGCTAGAAAAAAGTCACGTTTGTCCCAATTGTAGCGCGACGTCTCCTTTTACAAACACAAAGTATTCGTAACTTCTGTAAAGCCGTTTGAATTCAAACGTATGTCTAATCCGAGCATGATTTCTTGGTCTACCCATTCAAAATCATAGCTAACTTCTAAGAACCAAATTGGAACACCTTCTTGAGGTGCAAATTCACAACAATGAAAAACCATAAACAGTTTAAGTTCCCGTATTGCCTTTCAAGTTGTTCTGGCCCAAAAATTTTAAGCAAGTTTTACATATGTACGTTAAATCTAATCTAATCTAATAAGACGCACGTTTTAAGAGGCACGTTTGTATGGGATAATCGAGCTGAGAATCGCTTATCGACCTGCTCAAATAAGGCATGTAACGAAATGCCCCTCTTGGCAGCACTAGTTCAGGGTCACAGAAGGAGGTTAGTTAGTAACAGTTTGGATGTTGCGAAATCATGTATCTTTAAGGACAATTAAAAGCCTCTCTTTATAAATTATAAGTTATTGTGTTTTAAAATTAATTAGAATTTACCTTTATTTGTTGACAATCCAAAACAACAAACCTGTGTTTTCTGTTTAAAACTCAAAGGATCTGTATTTATGTTGAAATCAGGGCTGTGAAGATTTTCTTAAATATTGAAAACTCCGACTTCAACTCCGCAATCGGCGACATTACTCCGACTCCAACTCTGCAAATAAACCAAATGTAATTGAGTGTTTAATTTTTTGTTGAATGTTGCGAATAATGATGAAAGACGTCAATGTATAAATCAGCCATTCTACTAAGAAATAATTTTTCAGAAATCAGAGCATTAATTTATCTCTATGTCTTTTGTATTTTTCGTACAAAAAAATCCATTGGTTAATACATGGACGTAACCTAACTGATAGCAGTTTATTGAAGGTCTATATGTAGTCCTAGATAATCTGCGTGCCAAATATAGCGTCAAAATATTGTGGATGAATTTCACATAGTGTCTTCTCGTTTTTTTTTCAAAAATTTATCACAAATTTGTAGCCGAAGTTGATTTATTTCTACTTCAGCACCATATTTGTTCGAATAAATAATATACTACTAAGCGGTAGATGGCGCTGTACGTCGAACTTCATTTTCAAACTTAAAAACATCAATGAAAATTGAACCCATTTGTGATAAAAGATGCATTATAAAACGTAATTTTGTCTGTAGAATCTTTTAGTAGCAAATATGTTTAAATACATTAATATTTTTTAGTATTTAAAATACAGGTTTGTGACATTTCAATCACGATGCAACTAATAGAGGTTATGTTATTAGTATAAACAATATAACTACTATTAAGCAGTAGCCGTCGGTGGTGCAATGGTTAGTGTGCGCGGCTCTTGTACATGAGAACGTGGGTTCGATTCCTGCTCGGACCATCTTACATTTCTTTCGACGGCGGTCATCTCGCTTAGTGATGGCGACACTATCGAGTACTTAGCCATGAAAATGCTTCTCAAAATACCGTTCGGAACCGGCCGAAAACTGTAGGTGCCAATCAGTGAGTGTAAAACTAGAAAGCGCACATCCCACTGATTGTGAGAAGCTCTCCCTAATCCCGTCATGGGATTTTATGAGACACAATTTTTGTTTATTAAAGGAATGATTAAAAAAAGGAATGACAATTGAAACTATTCATTTCAAACAAAAAATCATCCTATCTGTAGAATGGTTTAGTAGCAAATATATTATACACATTGACATTTTATTAATATTCAAAATACAAATCTGGATGTACGTTCGAACCATGATTCAACTACTACAGGATGTGTTATAAGAACCAATTAGACAATAACATGAACAATTAAATTCAAGTGTATTTTGTTTTGGTACTTTTTTCTTCACATTTCTTGTTGACATACATTTGTAATGAAAACAAAATAACGTTTAATGCTGCCTTAATGCATCGACCGTAATACTGGTATTACCTGTTATAAAAAAACATTTCGATTTGAAGTAAACTGTTGTTTACATTGCGAACACCTATTGACGTTGTTGCCTGCAGTGTGATTCTTGCTTTGTACTCATTGATAGTGACCTGCAGTTTTACATCAATTCGGAAATTCACCATTTCCAAATTGTTAATGTATTTAAACATATTTGCTATTAAAAAATTCTACAGACAAAATTACAGACAAAAATTACGAAAATGAAATTCGACGTACAGCGCCATCTACGGCTTAAGAGTATATTATTTATTCGAACAAATATGTTGCTGGAGTAGAGATTGACCAACTTCGGCGACAAATTTGAGTTACATTTTTGTAGCAAAAAACGAAAAGACATTAGTGAAATTCTGTGTGTGAGAACGAGTTGGCAGAGAAATGAAACTTTCGCTTGCATTGTGAATGCGACGTTAAGCGGTAGATGGCGCTGTACTTCGAATTTAATTTTCAAACTTAAAAATATCAATGAAAATTTAACCCAGTTGTGTTAAAAGATACATTATAAATCGAAATTGTATCTGTAAAACCTGTAAATAGCAATTATTTTAAATACATTAACATTTTTAAAATTCAAAATACAAACCTGGATGTGCAATTTGAATCATGATGCAACTAATAGAGGTTGTGTTATAAGAACAACTAAAATGATTTGATTTTCCTTCGGTTCATTACATGAAGAATCAAATTCAAATGTATTTGGTTTTTGTAATTTTTGGGTTACTTTTATTCTTGACATACATTTGTGTTAACTTTGAAACGAAAACAAAATATATTTTATTGTTGTCGTGATGTATTGGCCGTAATAAAGTGTTGCCTACATTGCGAAAGCCTATTGAAAATGTTGCTTGCATTGTGATTCCGACTTAACTGACTTTATCTCGCATCGCTGGCTAAATTATTGTATTGAGCGGAATCGGGCGTTTAACTCTAACCTATGTCAGTGACAGTGGTGGCACTATTTACGGCAACCGAAAAATCAACTCCAACTCTAGCTCCGGCTGTGGGCAAATTGCCTGATAATCCTACTCCTAGAATCCTTCTCCTAAACTCTGACTCCAAAACTCCGAACCCACACCCTTAGTGGGATCAACGTAAAATGGATAAATGTTTGTTTTTCTTAAAGGATCTCGTTAGAATTTGACGAACTAAAAAATGTAGAAGTGGCTGTTGAACCTGTGAATTAACCTGCCGCGGAATTCTGTAACTTTTTAACGATAAAACTCGGTAGTTATGTAGAGAATATTCGGTAATCTTGAGTTGAAATTTTATCTGTGTTTATTTAGGTCAGCTTGAGGTCAGAAAATTAAAACACCAGCGGATTTGACTGTTTCCAAGATTTATTACATATTCCCAACATATTCCCAAGCATCGCTAATCATTCTCAAGGTCCTACATACGAAAATTGCTGCCATTACTAACGCCATTACCACTTGTGGCCAGTTTTTAAGTGGGTAGTTAACTATCGGATTACTTAATCTTAATTCTAAGTTAATTAGAGGTTAACTTTGCATTTTGTTTTTCAGTGGTGAGTTAATGTATGTCACCATATTGTCAACTATTATAGCAACCCTTGTATTCTTATTGAAAAAAAACGTGTGTTTTGGGATAAATACCAAAACGGCAAAGGTGAACCAACAAAATGGAATTATGTAAAATAAGAAATAAATGCATAAAATCGAAGTCATTTTAACAAAAATGTGTACAAAACTATATAGGCGCAACAATTTAACGATCTAGACTCAACGTATGTGTACAAATATTGAAATCTGAAATATGTATTTTATACAATCTTAATTTCAAACTTTGACAATCAATAATTTGATTGTCAAAATAATATGGTTCTGACTATAAGTTAACCAACCAACATTGGGTGGGTAAAACATAGTTAAACAATGACTAAAACACACAAATCGATGTTTAACCACAATTTAACTAAGAAACGAAGATCACCACTGACTGAAAAACTGGTCATTAGTCTGCAAGCTTTCTTCTTCAACAAAAGTTCTTTATGGATTGTTGTTGTTGCCGTCGTTTGACTGCCCAGAGTCTGTAACAGGTGATAAATTATCCAAAAACGCTTGGTAGGTGTTGGGGGAAGGACACCAGATGTACACACCATTGTCATTCTCTTTGCTTTTGGAAGTAGACTTAGGTAAGTGGATTTCTCCAGCACCGGCCACCAAACTACAATGACACAATGCAATGTTGAATGGGCAGCAGCTGTATATATCCAATAAACTATTTTCGGGGATAGGCCCATCGACCTCCGATGATCCTTTTAGACGAATATAGGGCCACTGAGTCTTTGTCCTTGTATGCATATCATATCCACATTGTTTGTTTTAAAACTGAGTTCTATGTCCAGAATCAGACGTAATACTTTTGTTTATGTTTCTGGCAAAGGTCTATACCATCTGGAGATAATGGCGAAATATATCCCATGGTTTCTGGTTCTGGTTCCTGGTAAAGAGTTCGAAATCGGTGTTACCTGAATCTACTACCAATATAATATCCGTTGCCCACTTAGATACTCTTCTGATAATGCCCCGTAGTATTTATATGCATGTGGAAGGTTATTTTCCCTGTACTGCATTGCCAGGGCGTCAGCATATGCTACTTGATACCTCTGGGTTCAGCAGGAACTAATGCGACACGACGGGCACTGAGGAAATAGTTCAAGAATAAGTTTGAAATAGAGATAAGAAAATTTCAAACAGATTTGGGAGCACATATTTTATATTCGTCTCTTGGAAGCCAAGTAGACAACGCATTCATTGTGTGGCTGTCGGTGGTACAATGGTAGTGTGTGCAGCTCTTGTTCATGATATCGTGAGTTCCTCGTTAAGTGACGGCGACACAATCATTCATTCATTGTGTGGCTGTCGGTGGTACAATGGTAGTGTGTGCAGCTCTTGTTCATGATATCGTGAGTTCCTCGTTAAGTGACGGCGACACAATCGAGTACTTAGCCATGAAAAAGCTTCTCAAAATTCAGTTCGGAACCGGTGTAACACTGTAGGTCACAATCAGAGAGTATAAAACTAGGAAGCGCACAGCTCATTGCTTGGGAGAGCTCTCCCCAATACTTTCATGGGATGTAATGGGAAACGTGTTTTGTTTGGGTACACATTATTGTGCAACAGCTAAACAAGTTGCTAAGGATGGCAATCCTGATTACAGCAATTCATGTGAGAGTTATTTCCCAAAAATTTTGTCCCAAACTGGAAATCACAGAAAGAGAGAGAGAGAGAGAAAGGGAACAAACAACTTGTGCAACTGTGTTAGTTACGACAAAATGTCCTTTTGTGCCACAAAGGACGAAAGTGTTACAGTTAAGCACATAGAACATCTGTTTTCAAAGAGCCACACACTCGCACCTCAACATCAAGTGGGTGTTGTACTGGAGCATACGCGGGAGGGGCAACATTGATATTCCACGCAGCCACACATACATACACACACAAACACACACAAATATCCATACACTCTCCAGCACGCACGTATAGGAATAGGGAACTGTGTGAGTTGGCTGTTGGCTTCGTTGGTTGTTTGAGTGAGTGAGTGATATTTGCCTTGTGTGTGTCAGCTTTCCAAAAAACAGGTTTTATGCCCGTCAGTCTAGGATAAACGCTTAAGACGGCACAACAAGTGCACGCGTGTAAATAATTTGGAACAACACAAACCCCGAACATAACAACATACACACAACGCGACAACAGTGTATATCGGTTTCGGTCTCGATATCAAATCAGCATATCAACATTCAACGCAACAGTAGGGCGAGCGGGTAGGGTCGTGACAAAATACGTCTCACGAAACTGTTGTACAATCCTATATGCATAGATCATCATAAACTATTACGTCGTTCAACGTTTAAAAAACAATCCAGGAAGCGGAAAACAGCCATCTCTGTGTGTGGCTGTTCGTCCTTTTGAAATAAAACAAAAATAAAAGGTCTTTATACAGTGTTTACGACTGAGTCTATTATTGTGTCGTTGTTTTGTCGAAATTCTCGTTGTAATCATATTGTGTAATTGAGTGAAATTGGCCTTAAGCAGCCCAAGCGGCCTTTGCTAGCAAAGTTTACGCATCCTTGATGATCTACTAAGCTCTACAAAAGGAGCCAAGCTTCTTCACGTTACAGGTGTAAACGAGGTGCCAGCAGAAATAAATGAATGCATGAATGAATATATGGCTTTAAGTGTTGGCAACATCAAGTGGTGCTCGAAAATTTCGTTGTAAATTGACAGCAATTGACGGAAATCCAACGGAACAAAACGAAAAGTAACAGACACAGGAAACGGAAACAGTTAACAACTTGATCCCATATTCCCACTCGCATTTAGAGGGTGATTTGTTCATTCTCGTTCGTTTGCCCATCACTTTACAGTAGAAAGCTAAAGTGAAGTAGTACTGGGGCTACACAGAGAAAGAAAAACAACTCAAGAGATTTCAATTCATTTGTGGCATTCGTAGCGAGGAAATAATTTATATTTATAAAGTGACCACCTGAGGAAGTCATCAAACAAGTGTTAAGTGCGATACAAGTGATTTATTGGAAAAGATAAGAGGAATAAAAAAATACCTCTCACTCTAAATAAAACCAACAGATTTAAATACCACATTTTCTTTAGCAGAAAAAACAAGTTTCCAATAATAAATAAAAATTAATATAAACAAATTGTCAACTTAAATGTAAAACAAAATGTAAAATTAAACTACACTCTAAATTAACACCCCTTACCCGGTTTTAACGCACAAACCCACAACAAAGTCCTCATAACCCCAACGCAATTCAAGTTTCAATGTAATCCACCGATTTTTATCTCTCCGCCTCACACTCTTCGATAACACATCCTTTAATCTAAACAAATCGAATCTTTAACCAAAAGTTGTGAATCTAATAAAGTTGTTACATATTTGTTTTGGAAATCCAAAGTCACATTGATATAAATATATGAGATGTAAACGAAATCTCAAGATTTGTATGTACAAGAAAAAGTTTTTGGTGAAATCTTGCGAAATTCAAGTTGATATTTTTGATATAAAATTTCAAAAAGTGTAAATGGTGAAATCTTTTTAAACGTTTTTTGTGTAAGAATTTGTTGGAAATTCTTTTTGTGCGAGTGTGTGTGTGTGTGATACTCAGATATCAGTGTCGTTGCGAGTTTTTCGCAAAAGTGTAAAAATTTATAAAATTTGAATAAAAACACGTAATAAAGATATGAAGGAATCAGCAATGCCTCAATTTTGGATAACCGTCTTTTTTGTAGGATTACTTAAACTGCAGCAAATCGGTGAGTACTTGGAATCTTTCAAGAACAGTAATTATATTTTCGAAAGTATATCAACCTTCAGGCGTTTATTGAAAAGGGGCGATGTTGCCACTCCCCCTTTTAGTAGCTCATATGAGCTACTCATATGCCAATTGATCTAATTCCACACTTTAACACACTTGAGATTTTAATGCTATTATAATTAAAATATTAAAATCTTGTGGTATTTAAAACCTTCTTATTTATTATCAAGAAGTAATTATGAAGTATTTGCAAGCCACTCATTAGTTTTACATGAGAATACACGGAATTCGCAAACATCTGTTGCAGTTTTCTCTACTTTTTGGTTAGTGGAGTTAGATAAAATGTCTCCTATAAAAAAGTTAAATGCATTAGTTGTATTCATGTAAACGCGAAAACATCAAAAACTTTTACAGCAAACGTCAAAAAAAAACAAAAATTTTCTCATTCAAAAAGACTTGCACAAATTTCCGCCGTTACGTTTTCGATATTTGCTCAGAAAAATTGACGCGAATCTTTTCTACAGCTGAGCACGTCGTCTTGTACGAGAAATTTTACTTATTCTGCAGCGTCTGCTGTTAAATTTTTCGAGATTTCGAAACTCTTGCGCGTTTACATGAACACTACTATTGTTATCTACAACAATGTATCCTAAACCTTCTTAAAAGAACACAGTATATTTGACTCAAGTAGGAATAGTTTGTGAAAGTCAATAGAGATTTCAAACATCTATGTATATAAACCAGGGACAGTTCGTTACGATTTTTAGTTTAAAACTCAGAATTATTTTTGATTTTTGTTATATCCCCCACAAATAATAATCATGCTTGTGTTTTATAATATCCCTTCCACAATAACAATTACTTCTGATTTTTGTTATATCGACTCGGTTCCTGGATAAGGTGGCTAAACAATTCGATAAGGTTAAATATTTAGGGGTAATTTTAAATCGTGGCCGTTGGTGGTGCTATAGTTAGTGTGCGCGGCGCTTGTAAAGGGTGTCTCAGTAAGAGTGCACTTTTTAATTTTGAAATAAAATACGTATTTATTTAGATAGTTGTGATTTTGTTATTGGATTGTAAAGAAAATATGTTCCGACTAAGTATGGAATAAAATATCCGTCAAATGGCCCCTAAGACTCTGGTGGCAAGTCATTATTATTTTTATGAAATTTTCCATGACTTTTCCACAAAGATGTGGCTGTATCTCAACGACGACACGTTGGATCTCGGATTTGACCTCAGGAATTGCTTCTGGTTTATTCGCAAAACCCCAAGAATTCACAAAACCCCAAAGGAAGAAACCGCATGAAGTTAAATCGTATGATCTTGGTGGCCAGTTGACAACAGAATTCCTTGAGATAATTTGTTCTGGAAATCGTTGCTGCAATAAATTGATTATTTTATGAGCAGGTGGCGCCGTCTTGCTGAAACCAAATATTGTCCAGATCCATGGCGTCAAGTTGAGGCCACAAGAAATCCGTTAACATGTTCCTGTAAAGAATGCCGTGCACCGTCACCGCAATTTCGGCCTCATCTTCAAAAAAGTAAGGCCCAATCACGCCCCCTGACCAAAATCCGCACCAGACAGTTGCTCGATGTGGGTGCATTTGTTTCCCATGGATTGCATGAGGATTTGGTGTGCCCCAAATTCGTCAATTTTGTGTATTCATGAGCCATTCAGATAGAAATACGCTTCATCGGAAAATGTGACTTTCTTTGAAAAATTTGCGTTGGTTTCACTGGTCTGCTGTGAAAGCTCCTGAGTAAGCTAAATTTTGTACGTATGGAGATGGAGGTCTTTTGTCGAAATTCGCTGCCGCAATGTTTTCAACAGACCGACTTGTACGTTTACGCATAGGATTCTTACTGTCCATAACCGACCTATTTTCCTGAACATTTTTGACCACTCTTCGAATGGTCGACACATTAGTTGCACTTTATCGACTTTCCAAACTTTGTAATAAGTTTTCACAATTTTAACCCGTTGTTCTTTCGTAAAGCGCTCCATTTTTAATAATCGCAATAAACATATGTCACAGCTGCCAAATTTCAGAGTTGCCACTAGCGCAACAAATGACACTAAATTGAAAAAGTGCAATTTTATTGAGACAACCGTTACATGACGGGCCCAGCTCTGACCATCATACATTTCTTCGACGACGGTCACCTCGCTTTGTGATGGCGATACTATCGAGTACTAAACCATTAAAAACCCTCCCAAAATATTATTCGGAACCGGTGTAAAACTGTAGGACCCACTCAGTGAGTGTGGTACGGCTCACTGGTTGTGCGAAGCTCCCCCCAATCCCTTCATGGGCTGTAATGTGAAATCATATTATATATATATATAATCTTATATCGGAAATTGAATTAGAAGCACCACGTAATGGAAAGGCAAATAAGGCTATGTAGAAAGGCTATAGGATCCAAAATAGGGCCTCAGCCGGGAAATACACATTGTCTCTACAGAAGTGTAATTATACTGACAAATGCATCTGTAGTATGGTGGACTTGCAGTTGAGAAGAAATGCAATACTGCGATACAATTAGCGGCGCAATTACAACAACCCCGAGAAGGGCTGTGGAGACTGTTTTATGTATCCAGTCAATTAAGATCAGAGTCAAATACTAGGCTGTCTTTGCTGCAAAAGACCTACAGGCGCTACGTGAATTACAAGGAATAATGGGGGACATTGGGCGGTTACACGCAAGATGCGATTGGATACGACCGAATATCAGGACTAAGGATTAAGACTCGGGCACAAACGCTAATTGCAACCCGCTGTTATACGGACGGCACAAAGTTAGGAGAAACAACAGGTCTAGAATTTTTCATCGCAAATCCAGGGAACGAAAATTACCTATGGCTACCGGATCACAATTAGAGCATTCAAATACTTGATTTTTTTAGAAAACCGTTTTTCGAGCTATTCGAAAGTCTAATCCATAAACCGATTTTCGAATAACCGACCTTGATGAGACCCGGATTAACCGGTTTTTTTTTGAAATTAATAAAAACTACTTACATCATATTTGAAGAAAAACTTAATCCGTAGAAAAACAATAAAATAGTTGTTCGCGTTTACGTCCAGTTTTTGGAGTTTAAAGCTTAACAAACTTATTAATGGGTGAATGTAATTCTTAATTATCTTGGTCGTTTGTAGATTTACATAACTGATGACGGAAATCATACTTTGTCGGTTGGTATGTCGTGTTTAAAATATCAAGAAAAGAAGATGTGACTTGTGTGATGGTCGCAAGTTTATACCCTGAATGCAATTCAATCCCTCTCGAAGACGGCAGAACTGCAGCCATAAACAGATATTTTCAAGGCATACTCTTTCGGAATCGGTGTAAAACTATATATGCCGATCGGCGCGAATACAGTTAGAAAAAGCATGGCTTATTGATTGTATTAAACTACCCTAGGTCATTCAAGGGATATAATGGCAAACATATTTTGACGTAGAATACGTCTTACCTTTCGGTATCAGGAGTCATGTCAGGTTTTTATTGTTGTAATCTTTATTTCATTGAATTTGAGGAAACGGCTGGATAAATTTTTTTAAAATTTTTTTTGTAGGTAAATGAAGATGTTATCTTTCGTTTGATATACATTTCATATTGGTTGATATATTTCTAGTATTTTAATTTCTCAAATGAAAATTGTTTAAACACATACACTCAAACATATGTGTGGTGTTTGGTTGAGTGTTTTTGGTTGCTCAACATTGCTTAGGAACATGTATCTAGTAAAAAGTGAAACGAACAGCAAGCTAATGTTGCTTGGCAACATGTATCTAGTAAAAAGTGAAACAAACAGTAAGCTAATGTAATAAAGCTTTTATGCGAAAGCTTCAATAAAGCTGTTGTAACATTAATTTTGAATTGTAAAGCGTAAAGCTTTCACACAACGCTCGAATGCTAATGCGAAGACTCGATAAGGTAAACCTTTTTTAATATTAGGGCGGCCCTCTCAACATTCGCAGAACTTATTTCAATAAAAATATTAATTAAAATACATAAATTAAATTAAGTTTAAAAAAATTGAACATAATATTTTTTTTTTTAAACGGACTTGAATCAATTGCCGTTGGTAAATATAAAAATTACAGCAGACAGTTGTCCGAGGCCTTCGGCCACGGACTGTCCCTGCAGGCTGTGTCAGAGACACGGCCATTAAGTTTAACGTAGAATACGCCATCCGATAAGACAGAAAACATATATAACAATAAATGATAAATAATATAAGTAAATGAATTTATTGTTATATATGTTTTCTGTCTTATCGGATGGCGTATTCTACGTTAAACTTAATGACCGTGTCTCTGACACAGCCTGCAGGGACAGTCCGTGGCCGAAGGCCTCGGACAACTGTCTGCTGTACTTTTTTTAGAAAATTGACGCATGTAGCGAAACCCTGAACCCATTCCTTACGTGTGGATAACTTTCAAAAACGTCAGCACAAGTTCGTGTAGGTAAGAAAGAAAAACTTGTTTGTAATGGAATAAAGCCGTTCCATCCAGAGTTAGAGATATTCCTTAAAATCAATAACAATTAAAGCAAGATTCGCCTTAAAATCTCTTATTTCTAATAATTTTTATACAAAAACCAATCCAATATCTTGGAGCTAAAATTTCGCTGTATTCTATTTTAATGCGATATACCATAACTTTTCTTCTAAAATATATTCCCTGATCGAGTTCTTGGGTAATTGGCATATTGAAAAAAAAAATCTATATGTACGGATGTTTTTTACGTTCCAGTCCGAATTTTTTTTAAATAAATCTTAAACGGTACAATATGCTTTAATAATACTTTATCGCATGAAAATTTGGTTTATAACAATTATATATGAAATATAATATCGGCTAAATGATTGGCCGCTGCACAAATGTGTGCTCTTTTAACCATATTTTGTATAACATTTTGGCGTATTACGGGTGTTATTGCTCCTATTTCTTCAATAATTATAATGTTTTTCTTTAGTATCTAAGTTGTTGCCGTAGGCCTTACCCTTCAAGTACCCCCAAAGAAAGTAATCGGGGCAGTCGAATCAGTGCGGCCAATCGAAATCTCCTCTTTTTGACATAATGCGGCCGGGAAAAGATTTCGCAAAATACCCATTGAATCGTTGGCTATGTGTGATGTCGCACCGTCCTGTAGGAGGTTTTTGGAACACACATATTCGGGCACTAACCAGTTTTTGTATCGATCACCAGTAATTGTTACAGCACCGCCTCTTGCGTCTTCAAAAAATATGACCCGCCGGCCCAAATGCCACACCATACAGTCACTCTACGAGGGTGTAAAGGCCGCTGGTAAGCCAATTGAGGATTTGCAGTTCCCTAATAGCGGCTTTCTGTTAGTTAACACTACAAAGATAACCTTATTTTTTTTTATACATAAAAGATAACCATACTTCTTAAAGACGTATGGTAGTTTGAGGTCTAATTAGTTAAGGTTCCACAATGTTTTAAAATAAAATTAGTTTCAAATTAATAAGATTAAGTCTTGCTTTATACAAAAATGCTATCTAAAGAAAAGCACTCAAATTTTAAGCTGCAAAACCGACGAACAGTATTCCCCTTAAAACTAAAAAAATAAATAAGTGCTTATTTGTCATACGTCTCAGAGACGTACGTTATCTCACTAGAGTTGACAAAGCTAGGCAAGTCAAAATTTGCCTCGCCGCCCATAATGATTTTTCGCCAAAACTGGCGGTCGTCTTCATTAAGCTGCAAAACCTATTCACTTCACTTCTGTCTGCGCGTATGATAAATTTCCATTAGTCGTTGAGCCAATTAAATTTATACGAGAATAAATGCAAATCTTGTTTGAGTATTTGGAACAAAGTTAACGATGATATTTGAAATTCTTATGCACGGTGTCCAACCAGTGTTGCCAGATAAAGTCGTTTACAAATCGGCAAATTGGAGGTGCAGAAATCTTCAAATCGTCAAAATAATTTTTCGAAATCGTCAAAAAATCATCAACATTAAAAACTGCAATTACTATACCAAATTTCAATATTTTTGTGGGGGGAAAACAGTAAAACAAAGCAACTAAATCAATACGTTATAGTAAAATTTTTAAAATTCATAAAACAGTATATCTTATTTAAAAAAAATTAATAAGCAAAACCAACAAGTCAAACAAAGTAAATTGTTTACATTCAAATTTAGGGGAATTCTAAGTTCTTTATAAAAAATATTTAATAAAGAACTTTTATATTATAAATTCCACAATAATATAATTTATTACCCATAATTATCATAAAATAATCATACGCATTGATGTCGTTAGTTTTAAAATATTTTTTTAATTTTAATAGAAAAACTAGTCTCGTAAATATTATTTTTTACAAATGAAATTTCTACAATTCAAATAAGTGAAAGAATATTAAAATTTTCAAATTTTAATCATTTACATTTTTGTATCCAAATTAATACATAATTGCTTTATGTCTTTCAATACAAAGTAGTATTTTGTAAGATAATGTCGGAATTCAATATTTTTATTTAAACTTTACTCTGAAATCTCTTCAACTATTGGTCAAACAACCAACGAACAGAGTTGACGAATGTATCTAGACATTTCATGAATAATTTTCTTTAAGCCCTAATTGGCTAACCCCCGATTCAATTGTGTGAATTTGATTAAACGTCACACATACAATATTTAGGGTATTTATACGCATGTATATTGACACGGTGTTTTTTATACACCGTGCCTCTGGCTATTTTTTCAAAACAACATCCCTTGATATTTTTCTATCCAACATCCTTTGATGGGTTAACGTTTATGTTTAAATATGTATAGCTGTCGCTATTGGGGTGCCAACAATTTCAAATTTGAAAAACTCTTCCCGCTTTTAAATTGAACGATTATTAGATAAAATGTTTTATTAACTTCAACACGTTGTTGGTGCGTTCGATGCTGTTATCTACTGCTCTACACAAAAGTCTCAAATACAATTTGACAAATGTCAACCAAACAGAAATGGCGGTAAAAAAACATCGGCCTCGAACGTATAAAACACTCGTATATGTAACTTTAACACTAGGTATGAAAGACCTGACACTTTTAGTGGGATTGTCCCGCATTTTGGTGTCTCATCCCGTCTTGAATCTATAATAACAAAGAGATTATATTTAAAATTCTATAATATAATTTTATATATTTACGGCCTTTTTCATAATAAGTTATTAGAAGATTAAGAGACGAAACATCTCTCAAACCTTTCATAACTTTTTATGAATAAGGCCTTTAATCTTTTTTTAAACTATAACAATGTTACCCCTTTACCATTTGTTATTGTAAAAAGGATGTAATGGTAAACAAGAACGACAATTTTAATAATATATATATATTTAAAAATATGCATATATTTAAAAATATTTATATATTTAAAAAATATATATAAAAATATATTACATACTTATAAATTTTTTAAAAATCGTTAAATCTTTATAAAATATCTTTTTTTTGGGGAAAAACTTAATAGTAAAATTTGCAGGAAACTCCGATTTATTCAGGTTTATCACATCGGTTTCACACAAACCCGGTTTACAAAAAATTCGAAAAAAAATTATTATGTGGAACGAAAATTGTATTGTCGTTTACGATTTTTTGAATAGGATTCGTTCGGAAGGAAGTTGTACCCATTACTAATTTAAGAATCATTTATATTCCATTATATTCCTAAAAATTTTATATAGAAACCAAGGCATTGATGCACCTTAAATGGGGTAATCTGTAGGGGAATAGAAATAGATGCCCGTCACGATCGTTTTTTTAAGTTCCAACCCTAATAACGATGTGTTTAGTGTATCGATTGAGGTCGTAAATCCAACTATTCGACCGTTGTAAAATCGGCACTTATCACAGAATATGTGAAACTATCGACCTTGAATCTCTTCTGACATCTGCTTGTACTGCACGCTGATAAATATGGGAATTATCTACAAACTAAGATGATTTAACGCGAAATAAATGACTGCAATATTTTTAATTACATTTCTTAATATACCCAGTAAAAATCTTCTTAAAACCGAGACCATCAATAATTCAAAGTTCTTTTAATTTTTTGATATAACATTTTTTTGTTGTACGAAACGAATTCAAGAGAAATTCGGTTGCATCAACCTCAGTTTTTATAACTTCTATTGTTGCAACTAAACTAACACAAATTTTGGTACTTGCAACAGACAGAAAGCGAAATTCTGTCATTGCGATCGAATTGTTACCAAATTCGAAGGCTGCAACCGAATTGATGTCAAATAAGTTTGTTACAACCGAATTGGTACCAAATAATTGGTACCAAATTAGGTTGTATCCATCGAATTGACGCCTCCATAATTCCGTTGCTGGTACCAAACTTAGGGATAATTTATTTGATAGAGCAACTGTAGTTGAAAATTCAGTTGTCACAACCGAATCAATTAAGAAACGAGGAACAGTTGGGGTTTCATGGAAAACTGCAAATAATTTAGTCATCTCTAAACGGTAAACGGTGTGGCCGTCGGTGGTGCAATGGTTAGTGTGCGCGCCTCTTGTACATGAGATCCTGGGTTCGAACCCTGCTCTGACCACCTTAAAAAAATTTCTTTCGGCGGCGGTAACCTCGCATAGTTATGGCGACACTATCGACTATATAGCCATGAAAAGGCTTCTCAAAATACCGTTCGGAATCGGTGTAAAACTGTAAGTCCCAATCAGTGAGTGAAAACTGGAAAGCGAACAGCTCAGTGATTGTGAGAAGCTCTCCCCTGTCCCTTCATGGGATGTAATGGGAAACCATTTATTTATTTTTAAACGGTAGGACCATCATCAATCATCAATGCATTGAGACTTAAACCACAACCGAGACATAGTTGTACATTACATTTTTAATAAAATCATAATAAAACTCACTCACGAATTATAAATTAATATTGAGTCAAAAATGTGATAAAATTTAGTCGTCACCCAATTACACTTCGAATCAGTTAAATAAGGAATTATATATTTCAAAGTTTGATTGTAATTATCATCTAAACTGGATATAGGAGAATTACTAAATTCTTTACGAATAAAGTCTTCAAATTTACTATTTATGTAGCAAATAAGAAAATTTGGAATGAAATTTTGGTACGTAGTTCCTTATCGCACGATACGGGATGGGGCTAAATGAAAAATATTTAACATCTTTTTTTAATACTATTATACTACAACCCAGTATTATCAACTATATTGGGTTCTTTTGCTTTGGTTTGTGTCTAGACTAACATATTTTGGGAAATTTAATGTTTAATGTGAAGCTTTCTAGGTGGAGCCTGTAAGCAATATTTAGTATATATTGTAGTTTTGAACCCAATAAAAAGTAAATTTAGAAAAGCCAAAGTGAAAGAAGTTTAAAAAAAGATAATTTTTTAAATAAGTGGCTTTTCTTAAAAACTTAAACTGCCTCAAAAAAAAATACCTATTCATATCCTTAAACAAAGTACATTTCCTTAAAAAATACCTTATCTTAAAGAGGTACCTTTGCTTAAAATAAAGTAAATTTTCATACAAAAAGTAAATTTTCTTTAAAATAGTTATTTTTGTTTAAATAAGTACCTGTTCTTAAAAAGGTACATTTTCTTACAAAAAATTGAATTTTCTCAAAACATTACCCTTTCTTTAAAGAGTACCTTTTTTTGTGTAACAAAATAATTTTTCCTGAGATGAGTACCTAGTCTTAAAAATGTAGCCATTCTTGAAAAAAGGACCAATTCTAAAAAAAATTTCCATTTTTTAAAAAAACCTTTTCTTCAAAAACATACCTTCTCTTTAAACAAATACTTTTTCTTACAAAAATTCCTTTTCATAAAAGTTCGTTTTCTTCAAAATAAGTACATATCAAATAAGTAAATTTTCTTAAAAAAATAAGCCTTTCTTAAAAGAGTAGTACTTCTTTAAAAAGTACCTAATCTTAAAAAAGTACTTCTTTGTAAAAAATAATGCATACTCATGTCTTTTTCTTACAGAAAGTACTTCTTCTTAACAAAAGTACATTTTCTTTAAAAAAAACATTAGCTTTTAATAAAAGAAGTACCTCTCTTTTTTGAAAGAGGACCTTTTTGGGAAAATATAATACATATTCTTACAAAAAGACCAAAAATATATTTAAAAAAAACAACATCTATACAATGGCTTTCGATGGAAGCATACATAGGAAAGAAATGTTGTTGTAGATGTTTTCGTACAAGTAGGAGTTTAGACAGTTCTCGCTTACTTGAGATTTGTTTATCCCTATAATGTGTGATGATATACCTAAATACTTGTGGAGAAGGGAGCTGATGATATACCTTGGTGGGTATTGAAAGAGCTATATTCCCAACCATCCACCATAATGATCAATTTCACATATTCCTTAATATTATTTCTATTATAATTTAATAGTTATGGATCTTGAACCGGACAATTATTGAAAACAAACAAAAAACATCTATAAAAAAAATTCTTTTCTTAAAAAGGAGTATCATTTTACGAAAAGTATCTTTTCTTAAAGATCTATTTAAATTATCGTATTTCTCAACGGGCGTCTTAGGCGTGTTGGAACTAACTGACCAGTACATAATTAATAGCGAAAGGCACTTCGTTCCAACCGGGTGTCCCTGACACCTCATGTAATTTTTTATTAAAATTGTTTTTTATATACATGTAATAAATTAATGGTTTTTGAATACATCACTTGAATAAGGAAAAATTAAAAACTAGATACAATAATACGTCTACGTCTAATAATAATAAAACAAAGAGATTTAGTAATGGGTGCTACCACATTTGCTGGAAATAACTTCAAAAATACGGTCAGTCATTGATTGACAAAGAGACCCTATATAATTTAAAGAAATTCATTCCGATGCATCTTTTTTCGCTTCTTTTAATGACTCGTTTGTTACGTATTGCTTTCCGCCTACTTGCAACTGACGTATACAAATTACTCCCGGACATTTTCCATTATATTCCATCAATGCAAAAGTTTCACATTTTGTTCATGAATCTAAATACAGCTCTGACTGTATGAATTTGCGCATTATCTAGTTGTGAAATGAATGAATGGACATGACTAAAATACGATATACCGTACAATCACTTGAATCTTTAAGGCAAGTCTGCAATTTTTTTCCTTTCTGGAACCGGAACTGCACTTCCTCTCTTAATTGTTTTCTGATATTTGAGGTACTTTTAGTCCTTTGGATTTCAAATGCAAAATTTTTTCCTTTTCGTGGGTGTTAAGAGCTTTTGGCCATCCCATGTTGGTTGAAATTTAAAATTTTATTATTTTGGAAATTTTCATACATTATAATCACGAATCATGGCCTACTTGATCAATATAAAAAAGTGACGCATTCAAAAACTTTAACTTAAAACTTAAAGTTGTTTCATTTAAATCAAAGAAAAAAATCAATTTTATTAAAAAAGGTAACATTATTTACCTTATTTGATACGTAAAAATAAGATAACACTGTGCTACAAAAGTGAAAGAATAAAATACTATATGTAGGGGTTCTTATATATCAATTCTGTTTTGTTGGAGTCAATAGAGTGTGGAAATACCTATAGTTTCTGTTTGATCATTTCACTTCGTACTTTTTTTTAATAGCAAATGTAGTGTAGTGACGTTATTCTTACAGTTTGAAATTCAAAAAATTATAAATTTGTTGGTTAGGAAGTGATTTTGAAAATTCTTTATTTGTTTGAAAGATATAAATCTTGCCTTCTACAGAAATAATCGCTATTGCAATTCGGATAGAGAATGACTGAGTTACGGCCGCATAAGTTGAAATAGAAAAATTTTCATTTTATTCACGCTCTAAATTGATCGTGAGGTTGTTAAATGGTCTGTTTTAATTATTGTGAAAAAGAATACTAAAGTAGCTTCCTTAAACACGTAAGTACATACAAAACGATTAAACAATTAATGACTTATGCTAAGTTTTGTGGTAACATGTTTTTGTAGTTTTTCGTTTCTTTGATATAAATGCTCATGTGTTCGTTTGTTTGTAAATACTTCCTAGCAATGGGTAATTTATTCCTATACGTATAAATTTGTTGAAAAAAGTGTCTCTTTTTAAACCTAAACGGCCGTAATTGACCCACTTTTTGGCCGATTTTCAAACACGACTATTTACTTAAAAGGTAACAGCTATACCCTTAAAACAAAAAGAAAAGATTTCAAAATCAGTTTCAAAACAACACGCTTATGATTTTTTGAACCTGTAACTTTAACAATACCGGTTTATGACTACGTTCTCTCACAAAACTTGGCATAACTTTGTAATTTTTTAATCGATTTTTATATATTTACGTGTTTTAGAAAGCGACTTCAGTATACTTATCCCTAAAATTAAATCAAGTGTTTTTTACTGTCTCATCAACTTAGAGTGTGAAGTAAATGAAAATTTTGTGAAAAAGTTGTGTTTTTTTAAACAGAAATGACCCTAACTCAAACGATTTCTAACCGTTTTTCCAAAATCAATTATTGGTTTAAAAGGTATGACTAATTTTTACCTTTCAAACAAATAATGAATTTTGACAATCAGTTCTAAACAACAAACTTAGATTTGAAACTTTAAGGATACCGTCATTGCACTATATTTGCTAATAGAAAAATGGTAAAGGAAGTGACCGCGAAAAACTATAAGTAGTTCCGCACTCTATGGCCTCCAAGGAAACAGAAGTAGTATATGAGAACCGCTGCATATTTTTTGTGTAGCACAGTGTTACAGATCTTATTCATAGTGAATTTCGAAATTTTCTTATATCCAGTTTAAATGGTATTTACGTCCAAATTTGAAAAATTTATTTCGCAGTGTATAGAATATAATCAATGAGTGTTCGAACTTAGGGGCGATGTGTTAAAACCTTTTTGTTACACGGTGCGTGCTCGGTTACTATGAACACATTAGTAAATGTCACATTGAAAAATAAAAAAAAAAATATGCTTTAACATTAGCAGTAATATTGTTAAAACAAATAAAGCAATATTTGCTCACTGAAATGATTGTTTTTGTTATGTCATAAATAGAGCGACGACAAAAAGTATTGAATAGTACAGAGAACTTATTGCACTCTTTTTCCGTTCTCATGTAGAGAGTCTGAGTCAAAGAGCATAAACGAAACTTATTCTCTTTATAGAATATTTCAATATACATGCACCATTTCGACAATGATATTACATAAAACAATACAAAAAGCATAAATGTTTCAAAATGCATCAATGTTTCACATCAAAATTATGAATGGACCAAGTTATCATAAAAAGAGAGCAGTACGTTTTGAATCATTCGCCAGATGTGCTTTCGCCAGTGCTTTTGAGTCATACAATTCGTTCCGTGAGTTCTCTACAGCGTTGCCAATTTAGCGCATTTCGCTCTACATTTAGCGCTTTTCAACAACCCAAATGTCGAATTTTCCGCCATTGGCGCGTTTTTTAAATAACGCGTTAAATTAGCGCGTTTTTCCATAGGAGTTGTTTTTACATATAAAATGTTTTTTTACGTCCGATCTGAAACTTAAAACCTTAACGAAATATAACAAAGCAACCTGAATTACATCCACACTAAATGAGTCTAAACCAAAACAGTAATGCTTGATCTTTATAACTGCATAGTCCATTTTTAACTGTTGATAATATGGAGTCACTATGCTGTAGTCTGTTTCAATGCAGTAAAGCCGCCACTTTAAGTGTAAAAAAGAATTCTGAGTTTTTAATTGATTTTAAAGAATCTCAACGGAAGAACAATTATGTAGTAATTTTCAATTACTTTAAAATCAAATTACGACACTTTGTATTTAAATTTAATTTAGCGCGTTCTGGGAAGACTCCAGGCGCGTTTTGGTTCTAGATAGTTGACAACGCTGGTTCTCTATACTATTCAATACTCTTTGGCGACGACGACCTGCTTGTTTGTTCTATTGTTGTACAACAATCACGTATGTAATGCTAACGCTGTGTGTTGTTTGCATGCGTTCACTTTGATAGAATGCCCTACCCGTGCCTATAGATGCTAACACATCAAAAAATATGAATGTGAGACGTTACTTACTCATGTAAAGTATATTCAATATCACAACATTTTTAAAACACAATCTCAGGATCCCAAACAAAATATCAAAACTTCCCAAAAATTGGATTTTTCGGTAAATTGTAGCTGTTTTCCAGATAGGCCTGTGTGGAGTTTTTCAATGGGGTTTGTTGAAATTGTAGGTTAAAGAAATTGCGATTTTATTTTAATCGATCGAATTTAAAAGGCTGTGTGAAAGGTAGGAAACTCTGGTATCCATTGTATTAATCTACATTTAGCTATGTTTCAAATACATATAAAAAGTAATATTTTTGAAAGCTGATTCTTTTAGTATTGACAAAAATGAGGTGACACCTCTTTCCAAAGAGCGTAAAAATGTCGCTATTTCAACGGATTTTATCTAATTTTCCAACACAAGCTGATACTAATGTATTAAAATTAGTACGTGTATTGGTTTAATGTAGCCAACATATTCTCAAATAACTGAAAAAAACAATGTATAATTTTCCAAAAATATAAATATATTCCCAAATATCTCGAGAACCAAAGAACAAACCTAAACCTGCCCGCATGTTTGTGTAGATTTTTAATAGCGCTACAAAATGTGGCCATCGGTGGTGCAATGGTTAGTGTGGGCTTCTCTTGTAAATTAAATCCTGGGACGGCGGTCACCTCGCATAGTGATTTAGCCATGAAAAGGCTTCTCAAAGTACCGTTCGGAATCGGTGTCTAAACTGTTGGTCCCAATCAGTGAGTAAAAAAAACTAGAAAGCGCACAGCTCACTGATTATGAGAAGCTCTCCCCAATTCTTTCATGGGATGTAAAGAGAAACTAATTTTTTTTTTTTACAAATATAAAAATATATTTGCAATAAAAACAAAATTTAAAGTTTTATGAAGATTAAATTATTTTGATTTTTGATGTCCGAGGTAGTCAACTGAAGGCTCCCATTTTGTGGCTCCAGCAGGGTAGGTTCCGCTCAAACATATATACTGTACTAGGGCACTAGCACAACATGTCAGCTAACATGTGAACATGTGAAATATTATTTTGATCGAACCAGCTGTTTGGAAAGCCGCTCAATTATGGCAACAGCCGCATTTACGATTGCTAGAACCTCTTTTCAAACAATTAGGTTTGTGAGTTTACTAAGATCTGAATCACTAAGTGGTACTACTATAATTGGCTTCCCCGATATCATCGGGGCTATTGCCAGAGTCTCAAAACACGTCGCCTATTTGGGGAAAACATGGATGCATGGAAGCCCTGCAGAGATAAGACCCTCTCCCGAGAAACGAATATCCAAATATATCAAACGCTCATACAATCTTTCTTGCTTTATGGCGCAGAATACTAGGTCATATTGCATTGCTGATGAAACATCACCGGGTGTCTTCGAAAGAAAAATGCTCCGAAAAATATATGGTCCTTTAATAGAAAACGGCGTGTAGCGACAACGAATGCACCATGAGCTGTATAATCTGTATCCCGACATCGACGTAGTTATGCGTATCAAAATAATGCGTTTACGCTGGGTAGGCCATGCCACTCAAATGGTTCAGAATGAAAAGGTATTCGAAGACGTACTCGATTGGCGTCGAAAAATTAGACGACCCATATTTTGCAGGAAAGACCAGGCGGAGTATTGCCTGTGACAGCTTGGTGTTCCCAACTGGAGGATAAAAGCTGAAGATCGAGACGATTGCATAAACATGTTATACCCATTTCGAAAGGCACTCAACCCCTCTGGGTTGTTTGAGGCCACCTAAGTAAGTAAGTAAATTGATCGGAGATTTTCGAACGCTGTCGAAAGAGGTTGCATTGGTAGGTAATAAATAAAATAAATAAATGGTTTCCCATTACAGCCCATGAAGGAGTTGGGGAGAGCTTCTAACAACCAGTACGCTGTGCACTTTATAGTTTTATACTCACTGACTGGGACCTACAGTTTAGCACCGGTTCTGATGGGTATTTTGGGAAGCTTTTTCATGTCTAAATACTCGATAGTGTGGCCGTCACTATGCGAGGTGACCGCCGCCGAAAGAAAGGTGGTGAGAGCAGGGATCGAATCCAGGATCTCATGTACAAGAGGCGTGCACACTAACTATTGCACCACCGACGGTTGGTGTTGGATTTATACCCGTTAATGTTTGCCGCGCAAGATAAGTATAATAGGCACTCATTCCTGAGATAGTGGTGTGGGTGGGTGAATGGAAACATCTCTCCTGATTTGAGAATAATCGTCCTACTTTATGCCCAACCTGTGAGGATCAAGAGAAAGGCCTGAACCATGTTATGCCTTAATGCTCCAGGTATCGGAATATAGGCAACTGCCGGCACCTAATTGAGCACATGATGGAGTGGGGTAAGATGATCGTCATTTTCATGAGGGTACTAATAGAACTGAGGCGCTGGAAACGTTGAAGAAACACGGAATCGGGTAATGCTACCTAGAACTTAGGACTCACCCCCGCGAGGACTCACGAAAGTCCGGAGAGGAGGAGAGTGGTATTTGTATGGGGGTGTTGCTCATGCTATACGTGCAAGCAGGTATATCGAGCAAGCAGATGGCGTGGTCCGGCAGTATTTCTGAAAAGTCCATTCCTCCAGTTCGCAATAAAAAAACCTATAGCAACATTTTATAGAGGAGACTGTAAATAATGTTGCTACTGTGGCTTTGATTTTACAGAATTTAAAGTTCGTTGCTAGATCTTCAACCTGACTTTGTTAACAATGAATTTATTTAAGACCTAGATGAATGAACAAGTAATTGCAGTTTGTATGAGGAAACTGTATGTGATTGATTGTAAATAAAAAAATATCTGATAAACTAAAGTCTGTAATAACTAATAACGCTTTTTTGCAAGCGCATTGTATTTCGGGTTTCCCAATATAAATTTACAACACTTAAAACTTGTCTTGATTTCAATAGTAGTGTTGAGATGTTCGATGGTTCCATCATAGTTTTTGTTGTAGAAATTCAGGACTTTATATATTACGATTTTGAGCAAAAACCATTAACAAACAAAAATCCAAACTATTTTCATTAGATTTTTGTTCTTAAAAACAGACTAAAAAGTACTGAAATTAAGGTTTATGATTTTAGTATTCCAAATACTTCTCGCTATATAACTACCACCATATAGAAGCACTAAGTTTAGACACCGAGTGAACCACTTAACTACAAATGAATTTCAACTTTTTCTACAGAACTTCGGCAACATTCTACCGCTAGCATCATCATCATCATTGCCATCGCTATTGCCTTCGTCGTCATCATCATCATCGCTCTTGCGTGCTATGTGAGCTGAATGTAAAAACAAGTGGAAAAAATCCATAAATTTTCTATTTTCCTCTCTACTATTTGATTGAAATTAAATAAACGCTTAGTAATTCATTTTGTACGTTTAAAGCTATTGAAATTGTAATGGGGAGTAGCAGCAGCAGAAGCAATGGAAGTAGTAGCAATCCATTGCACTTAATTGGCTTTCAGCATAAATCCTGCCTCACTCTCGACGCAAATGAAACAAAAACAAAATCAATAAAATTGAAACAGAGATGAGCAAGAAGAGCAAACAAACAAAAAAAAAATAAAAATAACGCCGTCATGCGGTGTTGTGAATACTACACCTGAATCAAGATGCGGAACCACCACCACGCATACAGTGGTATTCATTTCAATAAGGATTTTTTCTCGAGACTACTTGTTTTTGCTCTTCTGGAGTATTTACTAGTATCTGACATATCCTTTTATATTGAGGAACTGTTTCAAAACTGTGTTTTAAATGTACTTGAAGACAAATTTTTTGGGTACAAGTTTCCTTTTGTTGGTAGACATCCCGAAAACGATACGTACCATTATAACTAGTAATGGCTTGAAGATTCCCTTTCTCTTCTGGACATTATTTGGTCACTATTTGGTCACTATTTGACTGAGTTTTTGGAGGGTGAAGGGACACGGGTCAATAATCTACAACATTTTACAAATTGTTATTCTAATGATTCTTAGAGCATCTTCCTCTTTTTTACATTTTCTTTATACATCAATCCTTTGGATCACTCTAATGTAGTTAAAAAATTTACGATAAAGAAAGTACGTCACTGCTAAGAAGGCCTTGGCAACTCTAAAACCTCGTTCAAAACCATGTCGACATATATTTGTTCGCCGAACACACACCTGAATCTACCTGAAAAAGCCTATTCTCTGCTGGGCAAACCTATAATCTTATACACAATAGTCACTTGATAAGTTCTATTTTATCGAATCGAAGAATTTCTATTTTCTAATTTAAAAATCACACCATTTCCCAACCACTGTTCGCTGGCATCATGAGGTATATCTTAACTTCACTGATTTGCCACTAGCATTGCAACTATTACGTGTTGCAAATACTGCCTCAATTCGCCTTGTAAACCATATTTAGAAACTGACACATGACTGAAACGTGGTGGTGGTAATGGTCATGTAACTAGTGGCCAGATGAGGGCCATCTAACAAAACTGTCTGGCTGACTGACTGACATGAATGGACAATTTAATGCACTGCGACGAAGTGTGAGAGAACTGTATTAAAATGTGTGGGTATTTGTGATAAGGTTGTGGTACTCTGTACATCGTCATTCGAACTGCTGTGGGTCGTATCTTAGCACAGACATTTAAGCATCTACCCATGGACGGGCTAAGTTTCCATTTGCTCCATGAATAATTCATGGAATTTCGTTTCGATTATTTGTGAGATAAAAACAAAAACCTATGAGATGATGAACAGTTCGACAGCAAGATGAAAAATAAACAGAAACTATGCATGGAAGAAAAACAGAACGTTTCATTATCCTTGCTGGCATTTGTAAATTTATTCATTTTATTTTTCTTATTATTGATATTTCCTTTTAGTTTATTACCTCGCATCATTTATGTAGATTCCTTCAATACAACTCTAATGATATTTACGTAATATTTCAAGATAATCTACTTGCTCTGCTAAAATTGATTCAGATATATATCAGATGTATGTTTGATAACACAATTTTCGATTTTATTTCGCATTCTTAAGACGATGAGATGAATGTATTCAACCTCGCGCTTCGGAAACAAGTTTTCTGAAATCAAAATGTTGAATAAAATCATTGTTTTCTGGACTACTAAAACGGCAGCTAGACGGTCAATATTTACGTCAATATATTGTTTTATATTTTGTACAAAAGTATTGCTTCGTCAACCCACACGGTGCAATATTATTGCTCAATAAATTAGATCACGGGTGATATGTGTGCAGTCAACTTGTGGAATAATAAGAAGACAGCAAGTTGTGTGGCTGTAGCATTAGGTATAGTTTCAAAAAAGAAGTGAAACAAGAAGCGCAGGTGGATGAAGGAATGAACTAAAGAAAGAAATAACTAAAGTCATGAAAATCTGTTAAGTCAAATAAAAATTAATGAACCAAGTGATTTAAAATTTGTTTGCGACTAGATAGTGGATTATTTGATGAACTACTGAGAATGGTTAAAGCTGAAATTCAAAAATGGGATACTACTTATATAATGCTCGATGCTATCCCTCGAAGTCAGTGTTTATTAATAACACTACGTTATTTAGCTACTGGAAATAATTTTAAAGATTTAAAATTCACAAGTGCTGTATCTCCACAATCCATTGGCATAATTGTACCTCAAAAGTTAACATTCGGTGCTCATATTTTCCCTTTGTAGCCATGGTAGATGCTTCCTTCAACGCGGTTAACACAGAACTGAACCAGTGGTGCACAATATTGCCAACAGACGATGCAATATTTACTAGATTGCACAATAAAAATCAAACTCTTTTGTTAGACTCAATATATTGTGGAATCTTTCAATGTGATCTACAGACGTTCAATGTTATTGTACAATGACAATTATTGTGTAATATATTGACATAAATATTGATCGTGTAGCGGCCGCTTATAATTCCAAACACTAACATATGAGTAATGTAAAATACTCATACCACACGTGGTGCCAAATTTGAATATCTTCTTAAAGAGTTACGCTTATCGCTGATTCACTGACTCTGTCACACTTTTTTGACACACTTTATGAACACTTATATATATAGCAGAGCAGGGATCGAGCCCACGCTCTCATGCACAAGAGCCGCGCACACTACCATTGCACCACCGACGGCCACTAAGAAACCATTATTGTCATGATTTTTTTATATCTCAAGATGTCTAGCTTCCATTTCCATTTTAAAATTCTGCAATCGGTTATAAATTGCAAAAGATACAGGCTGCTGAATATGGCATTTTTAGAGCCTTTAAATAAGTGAACCAGAGTGTATTTACTCCGCTAAAACAACCGGAAAAATATAATTTTATATATCTTTAGTTACAAACTAAAAACAAAATTAAAGTATAATAATTAAACTGAAAGAACAGGAACAGTGGTAAAACAGTAATCAGGAACAAAATTAAACAACAAATAGTAATAAATTCATGCATGAGATAATAGATTGAACACGGACGATATTAAAAGAATTATTACGCTATATAAATACATAAGGACTAATATGAAAATAAGAATGATATGAATGGAATGGGATTGATAAAACAGGAACAAATGAAGCTGCAACAGATGCAGTAGGATAGAAAAAGCAAGAACTGGTGAAGTACGTGGAGCAGGCACAGATGAAGCAAGAATAAATGACACAGGAACAGATTAAGCAGGAACAGATGGAGCAGGACAGATGCAGCACGACTGAGGAAGCAGAAACTGATGAGGCACGAACAGATGAAGCAAGAACAGATGAAACGGAAAAAAATTAAGCAGGAACAGGTGAAGAAGGACAGATGAAACAGGAACTGATGAAGCAGGAACCGATGAAAGTGGAATAGATAAAGTAAGATCATATGATGCAGGAACTGATGATGCAGGAGAAGTAGGAACAGGTGAAACAGGAACACATGACAAAGAAGCAGATAAAGCAGGAACAGATGGAGCAGGTATAGTTGAAACTGGAACAGGTGCAGGGGGAAGCGAATGCAGCAGGAACAAATGAAGCAGGGCATATAAAGCAGGAACAGATGGAGCAGGAACATATGTAGCAGGACAGATAAAGTAGGAATTGATAACGAACATATGAAGCGAGAACAGAGAAACACAATAAGTAGGAACAGGTGAATAATGACAGAAGAAGCAGGATCTGTTGAAACAGGTGAAGAAGGAACATGTAAAGCAAGAACAGGTGGCACAGGAACAGGTGAAATAGGAAGATATACAGCAGGATAAGAATGAAGCAGGAACAGACGCAGCAGGACATATAAATTAGAAACTGATGATATAGGTAGGGCAGGAACAGATGAAACAAGAACAGATGATACAGGAACAAATAAAGCCGGAACAAATGGAGCAGGAGCAGATGGAGCAGGACAGATGAAGTGGGAACTGATGAAGCAGGAACAGATGAAGCGAGAACAGATGACACAGAAACAGATTAAGCAGGAACAGAACAGAAAGGAACCAAAGTTTATTCACATGATTTCTCGAATGAAATCTTAAATCTTAAATCTTTAATTAAAAAATAATCGCTCGTTTCATTATTTCAATCGAATCCGATAGACAGAATAGCTGGTGGACCGCATTGAAAGTATTGCAAACAGCAACAACTGGATTAAAGGATACGTAGTTATGTTTAAATGCGGGTAGAAAAAATGGAACATATTGTCTAGAAGCTGCACAAGGAACATCAAAATTCAGTGAAGAGACCAAATATGCCAAATTTATCCATTGATTAGTTTAACCATAAAACATACAGATAACATTGCCCTACGACGCCCTAAGGTAGGTAAATCAATGAGCTGTAATCTATGAATATAGGGAGGTAGGTCCGAAAATGGACTCCAATCAAGATTGCGTCAAGCAAAAAGTAAAAACTACTTCTGAACAGATTCGATTCTATCAGTATGGCACCTATAATATGGAAGCCAAACTATTGAACCGTACTCAATAATCGGCCTTATAAGGCTAGTATACAGTCGCTTTGACAAAGAAGGATCATCAAATTCCGTGGACCAACGTTTTATAAATCCTAACAAACAAGATGCCCTACCTATGCAAGTATCAATATGTGACGAAAAAGAAAGTTTACTATCAAGACTCACACTTAAGTCGCAAAACTGAGGCAAATTATCACCAATATTGTACAAGGTTTCCCAACACATCCTTCTGTTAAATGACATTTTATGCATTTTGTCATTTTGCATTTTGTCAACGTTTGTGAACAAATTGCAAACCTAAGGCAAACCACAATTCTCCTAATTAGCTCCAGGCTGACGATGTGGTCCTTGTTCACGTCGGGTCAAAGGTAGATAAATTCATCTACCACTTCAGACGTTAGACGTTAACACCATAATTTTTGTCTTGCCCTTGTAGTTGTGATTTTTTTTGTCGGATTGTAAGGAAGACATGTTCCGAATACGTATGGAATAAAATATCCGTCAAATCGCCCCTCTAATAACAGGCCATTACTCTTTTCATGTAATTTTCTACAACCTTTTCTCCGAAATGTGGCTGTATCTCACCAATGACGCGTTAGATCTCGGATTTGAGATCAGGAATTGATTTTTGTTTATTCGCATAAACCCAAGACTTCACAAAACCTCAAAGTAGGAAATCCCACGACGTTAAATCGCATGATCTTGGTGGGCAGTTGACATTAAAATTTCTTCAGATAAATTGTTCTGGAAATCGTTGCTGCAATAAAGCGATTGTTTCATGCGCGGTGTGGCAGGTGGCACTGTCTTGCTGAAAGCACATGTTGTCTAGATCCATGCCGTCCAGTTGAAGCTACAATAATTCCGTTATCTTGTTCCTGTAACGAATATAGTTCACAGTCACTGCATTTTCGGCATCATATTCAAAAAACTATGGCCCAATCAAGCCACCTGACCAAAATCCGCACCAGACAGTTGCTCGATATGAGTGCATTTGTTTTTCATGGATTGTATGAGGATTTTCTGAGCCCAAAATTCGACAATTTTGTGTATTCACAAAGCCATTCAGATGGAAATGCGCTTCATCGGTGAAGATGACTTTTTTTTTTTTTGAAAAATTGGCATTGACTTCACTTTGCACCATTACCCATTGCACGACTTTTCGGCGTTTTCCTTGGTCTACGGTTTTGAACTCCTGACTAAGCATGAAGGTGTTCTTTTGTGAAAATTCGCTATGTAGTGCTTCGTGAAATTTGAAGTTGTTTATAACGATACCGAATTAATGTTTTCGGATTTTCGGCGACACTCTCGTTCGCACCAGCAATGTGTTTAAGAGACCGACTGTTTTAAGATAGCCGCCAAATTTAAGAGTTGCCACGTGCACAAAAGAAATTACGCAAAATTTAAAAGTGTAATCTTACTGAGACATCATTTTTGTGTTGTAGATATAAAAAATATGTATTTAGTTTTTGGTTAATGTATGAGAAATTCATACTACAAGCGTACAAGTCATGAACACTGTTGGAAATAATAGACAATTCAGTTCAACACACACTCACTGGCATGACTAGTTTCGAACTCCGTGACAAGTTCATCATCAGATACCTAACTACTGTGCCTGAATTGATACCATCTGTTGACCATCAATCGCATATATACAAACTCATTCTGCATGACACATGTGCGAATTAGTATCGATCGAAGATCCCTAAGTATCAACATCACTGAAAGGCCTATAATTCCAACAACAAGAACAATCAAACTTTTGCTTCACCGTGTTCTTCTTTTCCTCATGCGATCTCGCTTTATTGTAGTGCTTTGAGGTGAGTTTTAATCTATATCAGAGTTGCATTTTCCGTGCTATCGCTTTTTGACGACCGGTATAGTGTCAGTTACGTTTATTTCAATTTGAATTTTTATGACCGATTTTGTTAGTTTTTGGTTAATTTATGAGAAATTCATACTACAAGCTCTGTGGATTAATATTTGCCTCACGTACTAAATACATGTCAACAGTTTATTTTTCGAAAACCGGTAGTAGTTAATTTTTATCGAACAGCAACTTGTTAGTATTCCTTTCCAAAATACTGATAATTGTTCCCATTGAAATTAGCTATTAACGGAGATTAAACATCTATTAAAGTTTTAGTTCGAGATTTTTATAGTTTCTAATTTTTTGTAAGATCATCAATAACGTAATATTTTCCTCTGAGTTTCCACATTGAACTACATTTTTTGAGTACTCCTGAGTAATAGTGTGATCCTACCTGTTTTAGAACTTTTCATTTCTGTGTCGTTCAACTTTCATTACCCACTTCTGTTTGCACACGATAATCTTGGAACCCCAACACCCCATTTTGTCATGCTTACTACGAGGGTAAGATGCAAGGCATTGCATGAAAGAAACCTATTCGACAAGTAACCAAAGGAAGTCAATGAAAGCCGTTTTGTTAAGATAGGAAAAGGACATACATATATATATATACATACATATATAATCAATACAATTTAATTACGCCGAAGCCAAAATGTAAAAAAAAATTTTAAACTTCATTAAACCTCAATCAGGGGAACGTTAATATTCATTATTTACTGTTGCTCTCAGTGCTTTATAGCTTCATGTCTTGAAGGTTCCATTAGGACCTGTACAGAATGTTATTAACTGATGTTGATGAAGGGTGGTAGCGCTGCTGATTTCATGGCTGCCGTTTTGCTGATGATATTATTTCCAGCTTAGTCATCAAATTGCAAAATAATTTAATGAGTTGCAAAAATTATGGGTTTCTGGTTAATAAACATTTAATTAAATTGCTCTGTGTAGCGGAGCTTAGGTGAGCGATTTTGTAATCACTTTACAGTGAACAACTTATAATTGAAGTCATAAAGGTCATGAAAGGCTTAAAATCAGGAAAATATGAATATTTAGATTATAGATTTAGAGTTTAGATTTCAAATATCGCGTTATTTGTTGTCGAATGCTTAAAGTGTGGACAATTTCAGCTTTCTTTATTTTTATTGGCCATTCCCAGTATATCTAGGTGGAAGACCTTCAAAAATAGAGATAAAATAGTTTCCCAATCGGTTTGAATCTTCGAATTTTCGCACCAGTTGAAAGAACCAAGGTTTCGCAGGGGTTTATCCACCTGGTCGTCTTTAACCGTTAGGTCATCTTTAACCATTCTTCTGACATGACCTAGCCAACGCAATTGCTCTCTGCTCTGCTCTCTGTTTCGTTTATTTAAGCCAGTGACGAAAGACTTTCAGCCAGTGGTTTATATATTTTGCGAAAGACGTTTCATCCAAGGACTCGCAGTTTAGTTATATCCAAGCAGATGGCCAATTTGACATTTAAGAAATGCTATACCACGGGAAAATACAACTCTGTGATATAGATTAAAACTCACCTTAAAGCACTGCAACAATGCGAGAACGCATGAGGAAAAGAAGAGCATGGTGGAAAAATTCTGTCTGTCCTTGTTGTTGGAATTATAGGCCTTTCAGTGCTGTTGATACTTAGGTATCTTCGATCGATACTAATTCGCACATGTGAATTGCAGAATTGAGTTTGTATATGTACGACTGATGATCAACCGATGGTACTCGTATCAATTCAGGCACAGTAGTTAGGCATCTGTTGATGAACTTGTTACGGAGTTCAAAACTAATCACGCCAGTGAGTGTGTGTTGAACTGAATTGTCTATTATTTCCAACAAAAACCAACCATTTTTCAATTAGAAAAATGTTCATGACTTGTAAGCTTGTAGTATGAATTTGTCATACATTAACCAGAAAGGAACAAAAATCGGTCGTAAAAATTCAAATTCAAATAGAAGTGACAGATTATTAGCTAAAGGTTAGAGATTTACGAAATGAGCCTCTTTACGCTTGAAGAAAATTGGTAAATAATAAAAACTTTTTTCCAAAGTTCTGAGTCTTCCACTTAAACTGAAAGAAATCTACTAAATGAATTCGGTAGGAATACAGTCCCGTCAACGCAGGTTCTGGATCAATTTGTGAAGTGAGCTCATCAATCCGGTTCAAAAGAACTCGTATACGTGCTCGTCCACTGCATTCAGTGGCAAATATTGCCTCTTTGCTGAAAGTGTGATCGAACAGCGATCATTGTCAACTCGCCACCTTTCGCAGCAATTGAACATTTCTCGCACTTCTTTGCACAGAATTTCGCATACAGTTCTCAGTATAAAGGTTTGCAAAGTCCCATTAGTGCAAGTACTGAAGCCTCGTGATAGTGATGCACAGAATAAAGGAACTGACCGGACCGGGGATTACAAGAACCGAAAGACGAGTCCAAATGAACTGAAAACGGGTTTTTAAGGACCAAAAACCTGCTCAAAATAACCGAAAACGGCTCCAAAAAGAGCGAAAAATAATTCCGCAGGAACTGAAAATGGGTTGAAAGGAACCGTAAAACTCGTAAAACAGAGTAACCAACAGTGTTAACCTTTAGGTGAGGGTGCGAAAATGTGTATTTTTTTTTTATCAAATTTTATATTCTTATAAGATATTTCACTTAAGCCTCTTTGCTGAGAATCGGTCCAACTACCCAGTTCTTATCGGAACCGGACTCGATAGAAACGGTTCTTAAAATACAAGGAAGCGCACATCACTACCTCATGACCATCAGATTCATTTTCCTTCGCTGAATGTGCTGAAGATCGCTTGGCTGAACAAGAGCATTATTTCAGAAACATCATCATTTCCGATTGAGCTCATGTTCACATCGGGGGGTATGTTAACAAACAAAATTATCGCATAAGGGGCTCGGAAATCCGCAGCGAGTAACTGTTTTTTCCGATTTTGGTATGGCCAACTTTTTTTCTAAAATAAGCAAGGAGCCGCCGCTACAGTCAATGGCTAGTGTTACCGTTCAGCTCTGTTCAGAGATTTTTTGTTCCTAAAAGTTGAAGAGTATGACAAGGACGACGTATGGTTTCAACAGGACGGCTCTACGCAACAAACATTGAACGTTACAATCAATCTTTTGCTTACTGTGTTTGAAAACCGCAGAATCAGGCGAAAGTCGGAAGTTCATTGAGCAACACGCAGTTACGATTTGACCCCGTTAGAATATTATCTCTCGGACGCCGTGAAAGATAAGTGTTACAAAACAATCCCGAGTCCACTGAGCCCTTAAACCACGAAATCCGAGCTGTCGTTCACGAGATAGAGGCTCAATCAATCAGAAATGTACTGAAAAATTGGCTAGTTCGAATGAGGTACGGTAAAGCCCAAAATAACACCTACTCGCTCACACAATTCTCAGATTAATTTCCAGGTTGACGTTAGTGTTTTTGGTCCACGGTAGATCCGAGGTAAGCAATCTCATTCACCATCTCAAACATAAAATGATTGGCGACGTTTATAAATTATTTTAGCCCAGAGGAAACACTGTTTGTAAAACCGCTTACCTTGTCTGTATTGTAAATACTGCAGAAATTTCTTTTCGCCCAATAAAAGATTTTGCTGCTGATGGTGTAATTCATGTTTACTGCATATTTAGCCCATACAAAGATGATAGAAAAATTTATGTGGTGGATTTGAAAGTCAAGGGAAGCTTTGTAGATGGTGCAGCAATTTCGGAAATGAAAAAAACTATTTAACCAACGCTTTTAGGCCTTTTCTATTGTCAAAAAGTAATCAAAAGCGATAAGCTTTTCTATTAACTATGTTTGATTTTAAAATTCAACCAACAGCATCGAAATATAAATGATTTTTGAGTGCCTTTTCGTCGCACCCTAGTGAAAAATGATCGTACGGAAACAGAATGTGCCCTCTGGTGAAAATGATGAATAAGCGAATCAATATGTTGAAGTGATCCCAAAATGGGTCTGTAGTCTGAGGCTGGTATCAACTGGCTCACCAGAGGCCTCTATTAGAATGCAGGTGAATTTGCTGCTAATCACTGCCATACTGCAGAGCCGTGATAGACTAGCAGCAATACGAAAGTCATACAAAACATCGTAGAATTGTTCGACGGCCCGCTATCGAAGGCAGCTTAATATTGAACAAAGATTTGTTAGATGTAGATATTTCGCTCGTTTCGTGTAAGACCGTAGTGTGAGAAAATTGTGATATTAGCATTTTGCCTACAATACTATAAAATTTGAGAGTTTCAAAGCCGATTTACTCGAAACTATATTTTTTGAGTTGTGACGGTCTTGCACGAAACAGGCGATTTGATTTATATCGATTATTTGGTCGACTGAAGATTTTCCAGGTCTAACGCCACACTAACAAGGACCGAAAAAGTTTGTCTTTAGTCAACCGCATATTACCCTTGAAAGGACGGTTGCAATAGTAAATAAAAGATATTTCCACTATAGATCCTAATACTTTGCACCAAATTTTTTTAAATCTGCTTATAGTACTCTAAGGACTAAATTTTCATGCTGGCATTCGTCTAACCATATCTTACTGAAAAGCTTCTAAATGGACCTTATAAATTTTCGCCGGCGGCTTTAAACAGCTCCGCTGGTATTCCATCGGCAAGCCCCAGCTTTGTAGTTTTTAAGCTGTGGCATTGCCATTCTGTCTCCGATTTGGTTAGGTGACAGACAATTTAGACCGTCATCTTCAATTCTGTTTCATTGTCGTCATTGAATTCTTCTGGGAGAAGTAATAAATGTCCTCACCATATAAACAACACAATCTGCGCTTATCTGGCAAAAGATTTCCATAGTCGTCACTACAGGAGAGGAGCTCCTTGCATAGGTCGTAGGCTTGGCTGTTAAATTTTTGGACTTCGTTTATTCACCTGGACATTTAGGGTTTCACTCTTGCGCATTCACTTATTTAAAGGCACTAACAATTCCATATTCAGCAGCATGTATCTTTTGCAATTTATATCCGATTGCAAAATTTTAAAATGGAAATGGACGCTAGACATCTTGTTTTATAAAAATAAAAAAATCATGACAATAGTGGTTTCTTAACTAAAGAACTTTTTTTGAGCAATTTATAAAAAAAAGTCAAAAAATGTGCTATTTTTTGGTTCACTTGAATAAAGGCACTTTATTATTTTTTTATTATTTTTAAAGTAAGCGATGATTTTTTGTAGGGAGCGTTTGCTTATTACAATTTATTACATCTTAATTATTTTACAAGTCAAAATGGCAAAACAAAAAATTATAAATCTAAAAACTAAAATCTAACCGCGCAATAGCTACAAAAATTGGACGGAGCCCAACAGTTATCGACAATTACATCAAGGACCCCGAGGGGTATGGAAACAATTTTAAAGGAAGGGTTTCGTTTTCTTTGTCTGGGTAAGCGAAAAGAAAAATCATATCAGAATTGCTTCTAACTCTGCGTTATCCTTTTTAAAAATACCAGCTCAAGCTGGAGTGGAAGCGAGCAAGTCATCAGTACGCAGAGTAATTAAGAGCTGTGAGTATCTTAAATACCTGAGCTGTCAGAAAAAAAAGCCGCTACTTAATGCTCCTCGTAAGGAAAAGCGGCTTCAATTCGTAAGAAACTACATGGTATGGGATGTGAAGCCAAGAGCTCATGTAATAGACTGGCAAACCGTTGTATTTACGGATGGGAAGAAGTTTAATTTGGATGGGCCTGATGGATACAACTATTATTTCCGTGATCTGCGCAAAGAAAAGCGTTTCTTGAAACGACATCAAAGCCGAGAGGGCGGCGTTATGGTGTTGGGTGCTATTATGTACTATGGCACCATCGATCTTGAATTGAATGGTGCAAGCTATACAACGTTATTTGAATCGGCTTTTCCGAAGTTCAGTGAACTATTTGGTGCCATATCTTGGATATAGCAACAGGATAATACACACAAAGCCAGATTAGTAAAGGAATTCATTGCAAGCCAAAATGTTAATCACTGGCCACCCCATTCGCCAGATCTAAACATTATCGAAAATGTCTGGGGTTGGTTACCTCGTAAGGTCTATGAAGGAGGTAGACAATTTGTTGACAATCAGTCACTAATTCAGGCCATTAAGGATGCTTGGAATCCATTTTCGTTGGATTACATAAATTCTCTTTATCTCTCAATGAAAACCCGTATATTTGAAGTTATTAAAAACAAAGGGGGGTGTGTGTACCCATTACTAGTAGTTCTTAAATAAGGTAAGATAAATCAACAAAATTAGTTAAAGTGCCTTTATTCAAGTGAACCAAAAAAAAAAGTAAATTTTTTGACTTTTTTTTATAAATTGCTCAAAAAAAGTTTTTTAGTTAAGAAACCACTATTGTCATAATTTTTTTTTATATCTCAAGATGTCTAGCTTCCAGTTCCAATTCGAAATTCCGCAATCGGTTACAAATTGCAAAAGATACAGGCTGCTGAATATGGAATTTTTAGTGCATTTAAATAAGTGAACTGGAGTGTACCAATCTATGGCAGCCGTGACTGCCATTGACTGCAGCGGTGTCATACACATAGCTTATCTTCGACCGGTGTCCATAACCATGTATCGTTTCTGCAACAGAATCTACTGAGTGGGAGAAATGCTTCCACTGGACTTGATTCGATGCATATATAATCCCTACAAATGAATTATTAATAAATTGTCTTCGATGTTGATAACCAAATGTTTTAGGGGGCTGAATATTTGTCTGCACAGGCTGTGACTACCTGGGATAAAAGCCGCTTTCAGATGCCCCGCATTTTGTGCGTTTGGGTTCGTGTTGTTTTAAATTTGTTGGTTACCTTCACTGCACTCGCGTAATTTTATATAATAGCTCATTCGCACTACAAAATATTTTCCCGATTTCGTATCAAATGTCCTAACCAAATCCGAAGTGTTCGCATTGGGATTTTTCCTGATTTGATTGAATGTCAACGCGCTTTGACGAGGTAGTATTACTACGACAACAAATACACCAAGCCGACAACAGTAGGCATTTTGCATTGTCTGGTAGTTTTCCACAATCAAATTCACTACAAATGTATTTCAGGCATAAAAGTAGATAAAAAATATATGTTTGAGAAACAATAAATACCTAAGTAAGGAAATAAATATAAAATCGGCTATTCTAGTGGTACCACCACATTAATGCGCCGTCATTGAAATGGTTGTAAACACACGTACTATTCGTTCGTAGTGTGAGATAAAACAGCGTTGCATAAAGAAAATCAAGCATTTTTTTCTTGATCACTAGAAAAATTAGAAAAAATACCTGATGTGTCGTCTGTCAAAATGTATGGGAAATCAAACACATTTTCTTGATTTCTGCTTAAAATCAACAAAAGTGGCAAAATCAAGAAAATCGATGCCAGTGCGAATGCAGTATAAGTCTATATTTGCGATTTAAACGTACGTTCCTATACTTATGTTGAAATCATTTGCAGCGAACAACCTTTTTCTTGGAGCTACAAAATTCCGCTGTCTAAATCGAATGAAATCTCAGTTTTCCAACAGTTGGTCGAAGTACAGCCTTCGAGTATATTTTGGCATTCACGTCACCTAGAATAGCCGTAATGTCATGGCCAGGAATACGGTCATAGGGCTCTTCTAATCGCCCAAAGATCATGTCAATGGGCCACCACACTTCATATTCTGCCGGAGCATAGACACAAATTATCGAAATATTGAACTATTTCGCTTTCACCCAAATAGCAGATCTATTTTCCTTTTGTGGGTTGAACCTAGACACTAAATGTCTTAGTCTTCCATCAACCACAAATCTGCACCCAAGTTTATGACTTTTCTCATTGCAGGTGTAGTAAACATCACAGCTTTTCCTCACTGTACATCCATGTCCCGTTCACCTTGTTTCCTAGACTGCTGTAGTATCAGACGTTGTGTTTGCAAAAAAAGTAATTTCGCTTTCTTGTTCAAAGTAATTTTCGGCAATATTATTCAAATAAATAATTTAAGTCTACAATGTAGGTGCCATTTTGTTCAATGACCTTTTGCCATTGTGGAGATAACTTTTCGACCCCAAATTCGTAGGTCCGTCCCACAAATATACTCGAACAACTCGGTTCCTCTTCTGCATTAACGGATTTTCCACTCAAAAGTATTGCAGACTACGGAACAAATGAAAATCCGAACGTGTCAGATCAGGGTTAAAATCATCCATGCCCAATATTGTTTGACGAGTCTTCAAATATGTGTGAGGCCTAGCATTGTTGTGATGGAAACCCACGCCTTTTCGATTTACCAATTCAGGTAGAGTTTCTTTCAGTGTCCTATTAAGGTTCGATAATTGCTGACAATAGACGTCAGATTTTTATACTTCGCATACAAGGTCCTCTTGAGCGTAATGTGCGAAATAGTAGTGCCGTCAATTTTGGACCTCATCGGACCTTATAAATGAGGCTTTAGGCCTGGGAAATCAAGTATCGACTAGATACTCACATTACGACAAATCCTGGAGAAGCGCCACGATAAACAAATTGTGCCCGATACAGACAAAACTGGCTTAAGTTATATCAGAGCTTGGTAACCCTGATAAGCTGGCACGCCTTTGTACAATAACTTTGACCGACACGAAATCCTCAGTAAAGATTGGTAAACATCTTACCGAACCATTTAGTACAGGAAAACCAAGCATTTTTCACATAAAAAAATGTGTAAGAAGTTGAACGCTCGTAGTACGAACTTCTCGTATAATAAAATTCAAAACTAACGGAAATAAAGTCATTGCGAAAAATTCAAACAATAACGTCAGCCTAGATATTCAACGGAGAATTATGCTTGTTAGCAGGTGAGATCTCAGCATAAGCAAGCAGTTCAGAGGACACCCTATCTCCAGAAATGAAGACCAAGCTGTATCAGACTCTCAGACAACCTGTCTTGCTATATGGCGCATAATCCTAGTTCATATCGAATGCTGATAAAAACATCACTGGGAATAGCGAATAGCGAGTACCGACAACGGATGAATCACAAGCTGTATAATAAGTATCCCGACATCGACGTAGTCATGCGAATCAAAATACGCTGGCTAGGCAATGTCAGTAGAATGTATCATAATGAACCAGTGCTAGCGATATTTTGACAACGTGATGGAAGGACACCGAAAAATAGGACGACCCAGACTTCGGGGGAATGACCGGAAGGAAGATTGCTGCGAGAACATGGTGTTACCAATTGGAGGAGAAAAGCTGAAGGTCAAGCCGGTTGCGGGATCATATTATCCTCATATTGTAAGGACTTTGACCCCTCTGGGTTATGAGGCCTCCTAAGTAAAGTATATATTTGTGAAGGTCGCAGCTTGAAGTTATATTCAGTTAAATTATCAAACACCATCACAATAGTAACTCATAGATTTATGCCATTTACAAGGGTGCGATCTTTTCGACATCTTAATAGAATATTGTGCAAATCCACACAAAATCAGATACAATAAATTAGAAACTTGCAATATGCTATCATATGTGGATAAGCAGCATCACAAAATTAATTCTCACGTTTATACCGTTTACAAGGATTCACACAATAGTGAGATCTTGTCAACATCTTATTGGAACACTGAGGAAGAACACAGCACAGAAGGTACGAGAAATGACGGCTTCGTTTCATGTGTAGTTGAGGCTGAACCTTTGCCGTTATGCTACCTCGATTAAAGGGGAATAAATTGAAAGTAAATAACTACAATTTATGCGTTTATCCTCCCCTTACAGTAAACTCTCCAATTCATAAGGCGAAATAAAGAATCAATGCATCCTCTGTTCCTATTTTCCCTAGGGTGCTAATAAATCACGCTGTTAGGCATCAACTCCTGTGCGCAGCATAAAAATTGGAAGAAATTAATCATAAATCGATAATAGATTTGCAATAAACACGTACGGGCAACTCTCTTATACTGTTGCATGTTCGTCGTGTCGACTGTTCCTTGTAGCTGGCGGCGATGATGATGATGATATTGCCGCCTCCAAAATTGACTAATATACCCGCTTGGTTGTGCTACATACGCGAGCGTAAAGTATTAGCAACAGTTAAAAAATCAATTTAAAGTCATTACAACAAATGTAGCATGATGGTAAACACACATATAGGGGACGGAAACGGAAGTAAATTATTAAGGGAACGCTAAATGTAACCCATCAATTTTAGAAGCAATAGCAGCAATATCCTTCTCGGCTCAACTTCATTCTCTTTGAAATGGAACTGTATGAAAAAAAAACAAAGACGAAACGTCGCATTAAAGTTTAAACACATAAAAGTGGGAGGAACAATACAGAACTGATGATGAATATGAAACATAAAAGGCATGAAATGAAAAGAGGAAAAAAAGACAACGACATCAACGAACTGAAATGAAAGTGTGAAAAGTGTGAACACTTGTAACACGGCACGGATGTCAATGCTATGGACCTGAACATGAATCGTGACGACATATTGATAGGATGCTAGCAGCTGATGGTGGTGACGGTGGAGTGAAGTCTCTTCCAACACAAACAGGAAGTGATTTCACCTTCGTGGCATCAATGGGTGGCTGAATGAAAGGAACCCGTAAATTGACAGATTTCGTTGTCACGGTTGAATGGTTATAATTGTGACGCGAAACATCTTTGGGGATTTTGTAATAAACGAATCAAAAATATGTCATGATAGGAGAAGGAATTGGTGACGCAGTGAGTGCCATCGACTTCAATTGTAAATTAATGGAATTTATTATGGTCTGCTGTTGTTCTCACACGTTATAGAACACACAAAATGACCTAATCATGTAGTTTTGTCTTATTTTCTATTTCACACTTTTTCAGAAATAACTTATTTTATTTGAAATCAATTAACACGTGATTATCAAGTAGTTAACCTGATCGTACCATTTCTACCCAGCATTTGTAACAGATATCTCTATAGTCTGCATTAAAATAAAAGAGAAAACTTCCTCACCGCCGCAATGAAATTTTTCATCGATAGCGAGCTAACATTCATATTCATAGCTACAACAAATATTATTTCATGAACTACAAACCTACGTCCATCTGACAAATATATTTCACGGATTCGATGAATATGTTTCATTGATTATGTTTCTTTGGTGTATTCCAAAAATGGTTTGGAAATTGAAGCACCGACATATGTATTAATGGTGTATGAACATTAACCCTTAACCACCCAGCATATATTTTTGGCACACTACCACCTAGCATACATCTGTGAGACCCCGTACCAAAATGATCATTGTTTGTAAAATTTTGTGAGACAAGTTTTAGTATTTAATTTAAAGCCAGTATAGGTATATATTATACTGTTATTAGAATATCAAAGTCAAATGAAAATGAACATTTTCATTTTAAATTTCAATAAAGTAATCAACACTTCAAATTTTGTACTTAAGAATTAACATATTTGGAAATTCAAATTTTGTACTTAAGAATTAACATATTTGGAAAATGAAATCCATTATAATAATAAAATAAACTACGTACTTCTCTGTAGTTTTTAAGTAATTATTAATCAAAACAATAAAAAAAATAAAAACAAATTTAAATAAAAACAAAACCTAAGCAAAATTGCAAGGTATAAACTTACATTTTTTCACGACAGCGAAAACACAGTTTGTGTGAACATTCCAGGCAAAAAGGCGCTGGGCCTTCGAATTTCGAAACGATTCTTATTTCAACTTCCGTTATCTCTGTGGCTTCTGGGTCAAGCTCGCAACTTTCTTCTAACATATGCTCTATCACTACGTCGGCCTCAACATCGCCACATTCGTCCTTTGCTATATTTTCAGCATATGCCATGTAATCTACCTAACACTCTACAATTTTACTCTACAAAAATACACGAATAAGGAAAAGTTACGCTACCACCTAACAGGGGTCTCTCGGACCCCTGGCGACAGTTTTTTACTAACCAGAGACAAACGTGCGCACGTTCGACTGCGACAATCGCTTCCACAGCACTCAGTGTCATGAGAAAAAGGTACAAAAATTATCAGGATCATGTGAAGCTCGGTCGCAAAAATATTCACGAATATAAATTCGTCGGGGTCTCTAAGACGTATGCCAGGTTGTTAAGGGTTAACAACAAGTTCTACTTATGTTTCCTGAAAAAAATGGTCCCTGTAACATTATGCGGAAATCATGTATATGTTTGGCACATTCACAAACTTATGTGCATGTATTGTTTTCATGAATTGAAGCTCTGCTTCTTTCACGTTTTTCTTATCAGCAGTTTTCAACAAACAAAACAAGTTGTCACAAAAACATATAAGTATTTTATAATATATCAATCATTGTATCTCCAACATGTAAGATTGAACACCATACACAATGTGTTTGGACACAAGTATAGTATATTTGCGAAAAGCCACAAACCTGTTATATTTGCATCCAACAAAAAGATAGATTTTTCAGCGTGTAGTTTTTTCGCATTACTCTGTGTTTGACAGCTAATGTCCTCAAAAATAAAAAAATAAATAAAAATCGGCTGTATGATGTGTTTCGTTTAAGCAGAAAAAAATTCGTCGGATGAACAAATACTTCTCAGTGCAGGCCTAACGAATATATTTCAAGCTTGCGACAAAGCGAATTTCACTCAGTGTTTGTTACAGGAATCCGTGGCGGATAGATAGACTGAAGTAAAAATCGCCTCTATTCTGAGTGTGAGAGTGGTGTTATTTAATATTCGAAGAAGTCAAAAATGATCATAAACCGAAGATAGGGCCTTCAAAATAAATGTTTGTTTCTGATAAATTACCAAAATTGTCTACGAGAACCGACAGCATTTATTAAAAACGATGTGTGGTAACTCAATACCTCAAAAAGAAAAATGTAAGTGGAACGGAAGACATTTCACTTATCTAAGCTTTCGCTAACCGCAAACGAATTAAAACAAAATTATTTTATGAGAAACGAAAATGTTTTTATGACAAACTTTTTTCAACTTTTCAACAACACCTATGAATGAAGTGCATAGTAATAGACTTAGGAAGTTTACGTAGGAGTTGCAGGAAATATTGCTTAACGATGTTTGGCTTAAGCTTGTGGATATCATTAGTAATAGGAAATACACTCGCCTGGAGCATATTCTACATAGGGCTGCTATGCTCAACAACGACTTTTTTCTGTAGTCCTCAGTTCGATTTTTGTAGCCAAGTGACAATATCTACACTTCTTCCACAATTATCTGATCGTCAGAGGGAGAATCTGAGTGGAGTAGTGCCGAAAATTGGTCTCTCCACATTTTAAGCACACACTGCTTATCTGTCTTAAGATTCCCACAATATCATCCTTGCAGGAGGGCAGCCCATAATTCGACCCGTACTAGTAGATCTTCTTACTCTTCCGAAAAATTTTCGCGATTGATTATTCATCCTGGCCATTTCGGTCTTTTCACTCTCTCTCTCTGCTTCCACTGTCATTTTTCCGCCTAAATGGTTAGTTTCCTCCCTTCTCAACGTCTTGCACCGCTCACTCGCAGCAAGCGTTGTAACTGACTGTTTCGTTGCCATACGAGCAGCGTATTGTTCATCAGTTGCAATGCGATATTCTTCGTCGTACCATGGCTTATCCTTGTGCGGTTTCTTCTGCTCAGATTAACAATTGAAAATTCACCATTTTAATGAGTCTATCATTTAATAGAACACTTTCCTTTGAACTTTTAAATTGAGCTTTTAAATGACGAGTGTGAATCTCGCTCTTGGAGTAAGTGGATTTTTTACAGCTGCACCATTTAGTAACTTAATTGAGCTTAATAACTAACAAAAGGTATTAGGAATTAACTACAAATTAAACAATTTCTAGAGTATTAGGAAAAAGTGCTAAAATTTCAAAATCCGGAAATTTTGAAAAATTTCAAGGGCAGGGCTTTCGCACCAAACTAAGAACACTTTTTTATATTTATTTAATTTGGCATTTCTCATAACGTAGGTTAACCTAACCCTCTCATAATGTACGTTCTCGTAAATGCATACTCGTATAGTGTGACACAAATGTTCATCCCTACTCCAAACCCCTCGTCATGACAATGGAGTGACGTGTTATATAAAACACTAAATGGGTGATAACACGTCTTTACATACAACACTTTTCACTGACTGAGTTCTTGGAAACGCATTTAAAATGTTAAAGCCTGATGTTTTTACTCAGTTGTGCATTGAAATAATCTGAGTGAGTAAATCTAGCAACAATTCTTGACAAAAAACAGGAAAATCGCGATTGCAATGTTTTTCGCGAGAAGATTTCATATGTCTATATTCCTTTTTGTTGTTAAGTTTTAATAATGGTTGTTGAGTTTATGACGGGTTTGCGATGATTAAAATATCATATGATAGGTAGATAAACGTCGACTAAACTCTAAAATATTACCTATGTTTTAGAGCAAGTGTAGCAAAAAAAAACTAACTAAATATCTTTTTTATTTAAGGAACTCGAAATGCTAATGAGAAAATATTCGAAACGAATTTCGAGATATTTGGAATTTTTGAATAGAATAGAATCATACTAGTTTTAGTAGAAATTATGAAAATGTTCAAGGTTAGTTGAGAAAAATTAAATGTTCCTCCTATCGCAAGTTTGTCCTACTTTTGGACGACAAAACATTATTAATTTAACCAAATGTTGATACAAATGGATAATTGAATTTTGTCGCCAGATTAGAAATTTACAAAAATAATATTTTTCTTTTATTATAATAGTACCGTGACCGAATTATCGTTAATTTTAAAAGATTTCATTTGAAAAAAATATTAATACAATTCCGCGAAAACATTATATTTTCATATACAATTGAATTTCACAATTTTCTTTCGTATACATTTTTTTATTTTGTGCTACATTAAGAATCAACCAATTTAAAAAAAAAACTAAATATCCATTTCAATTATTCTCTTTCCAGGTATGTTCAATCAATTTTGCAATTTAAAGCCGTAAGTTATTATTTGCTCGTAGTGTAAATATGGTGACAAGTTATTATTTACTCGTAGTGTAAATATGGTGACATAACCCGTAACTGTACCACTCAATAAATTTACTAATTATACTAACACTGTAATATAATATTGACATTAAAACATATGCGAAAAACGGACTCCGGAATCTATATATATCCTTGTAATGCGTTCTTGCCACTATTATGTTATTTGGCATCGACGTATAAAGAAAAAATATTTTTTTTTGGTCGCAAACACATTTAGCTTAGTAAATTACACTATGTAACATTTTTGAAGTCATCGTGTGCAAATTCCATCTCGTGTGAAATTTCCCGAAGTACTTGTCGAAACTAACAAAACTCTACTCGTATTTTATGACCTCATGTATATTTTCCCGAAGAACATGCAATTATTTTAACGGCTATATCTCGGAAACCGATTCGAATTTTGTTTTCCTGTCTTGGTCATAATTGTAGCTATAGACTAGTAGAGAAAAAGTGTAAAACAAATTAACCACAAAAAACATCATCTAGAGCCCCGAAATTTCCCAAAGTACTTGTCGAAACTAACAAAACTCTATTCGTATTTTATGACCTCATGTATATTTTTCCGAAGAACATGCAATTATTTTAACGGCTATATCTGGGAAACCGATTCGAATTTTGTTTTCCTGTCTGGGTCATAATTGTAGCTATAGACTAGTAGAGAAAAAGTGTAAAACAAATTAACCACAAAAAACATCATCTAGAGCCCCAAAATTCAAAAATGTCAACAAATTTAAATTTGTCTATCTTTCTTCCACCATTTTAATTAAAATGGAAAATAGCGTCCGTCCAAAAATAAATGAATTTTGTTACGTTTGTGGCCATATAGACAGGTTTTTTTACAACGAATAGGATCGGTATTGTAAGTAGGGTTTTGCCAAATCCGTGTCATACAATGCACGTGTGTTACTATGAACTTAACTTTTAATCTGATATTTAGTACAAAGCATGGGAGGAGAGTTTTTAAAATTTATTGAGTTCAAAGAAAAATATGAAGTTCTTATTATTATGCAACCAAAGCAAACATCGCAATTCTTGTTGCAAATATGGGCCGAAAATGGTGAGAAAAGATTGAAAAAATTACATTGACAGTTTATAAATTTTGAGGCAGTTTTTTGGGATTAGTTTATTTTACACTTCTTTTCTCTCAGTCTATTCCTACAATTGTGCCCAAAACTGGGAAACAAAATTATGATCGGTTTCCGAGATATAGCCTATAGAAAAACTCTATATTCTTCGGAAAATTAAATTTTAGACAAAATATACACGAAGCCATACAATCCGAATAGCAGAAAAACTGGCAAAACCGATATAGGATTTTGTTAGTTTCGAGAAGTACTTCAAGAAATTTCACACGAGAAGGAGTTTGCGTTTTATGTGTAGCACTGTGTTATATATGGACAAGAATTAATAATTTTTAAAAGTTGATTTTTGTTTGGAAACGTTAAAGCGTCATTATCGAAATTTCCTGCAGTAATGAAGAACAGTTTGGGCAAAGTACATCCATTCTCAAGAGGCTGAAAATGTATAGGGGTTTGAACTTAAAAATAAATCTCAAATAGAGTCAGTTTGTTAGATCGCAGAAAACCTTAAACATACGTAGGGCGAAAAATATATTTAAAATTTTTTGTAACTTATTTAATAACTACTGAGATAATAAATATTTTGTTTAGATATTTTTCCAGAAACGATACAAAATTCCAAAAAAAAAATTGCGAATATGCATAGTTAAATTATAACTAAGAAAGTTGACTAATCAAATATGTTACACCCATTTAAATGTGGGCTCCCATAGCCCATGTTTTATATTTCAATATCTTTTTCTAATATAAAGTTCACGTAGATATATAGATGACGTTGAGGTTGGGTACTAATATATCATTAAATATTCAAGAGGTTTAAAACTCTCTCCGGAATTTGAATAAACAAATTGACGAGCTACCGATTGATGGATCAGTTGATCATTTCTTTTCAGCGCCTTGGGCAAAGTCTTCAATGTATTTCGAGGCTTGTAAAATTCAATAGTTTTTACGCCCCTCAGAATTTTGCATAAGGCACTGACACAGCTAGTGATTGGTATTTATTATGACCTTTATGACCAAAATATGTGGGAATACAAATATCTCGTTCTCCACGTAACGTGACCTAAAATTAATTTTCTGAAAATAGCGTGGAGGTCTCAAAGGATAAGTATTGCTGAGCTAATATTTTTCTTATACGAAGGTACCTACAGCCCCTGTCGGCCAGATTTTACGCATATTTCTCAATGTATTTCGCGAATTCACTTTTAGTTACATTCATTTTATATACATGGTGTTTCTTTTAAACTGAGACGACCAAATATCTCGAAAAATAGCCACTCTACGGAAAAAATGTCCATAATCAAAATTTAATCATACCGCGGAGGAAATACATTAGTGCAAAAAAATAGTCCCCCACCCCCTGCTTTGTAGGTGGGGCGGGGGTAAGTTTTAAACTAAGATAGGAAGCCATATTTTTTATTGCAGATACGGATTCTACGACTAAAAGTACGTATGATTTGAATGAAATATTTTGTTCGGTTCATGATATATGGCGTTGTAATCGATGAAATTCCATTTTCTCAATTTCTCCTTCTTAGAACACACGCATTCGATTGTGCAATACGTTTGAAATAAAAAACATCACGTAATCATTGGAAATACTCGAAATTCATGATTGAGCGAATCAGAAATGCGTGTGCTGAAATTCAACCAGACACACTGCTCAGTTGTGTACAATCATTTGAAATGCGGATTAATAAGTGCATTGAAGTCGCAGGCTATCATTTTGAACACTTATTGTAAGCTAAAATTATTGTATTCACCTAATAATAAATTGGGGGGAAATTCAACTTGCGCGGCCTCTAAACCTCTTCCGAAACATTTGAAAAAATCTCAAAAATACTTTCCCCTATAAGCTTGCAAATAAAGCTTGAGCAAAAAAAAAATGTATTGATGGGACTCCCTACTTTACACTGCTTCTTGCTTGTAGGTTTAGAGAGACTTTTGGAGTGCTGTACTGAAGTGCTTCTAAGAAGTAATATAGTAGCAGTGAAATTCAACACAATTTATTAAAATCTCTCAGTAATGTTACTATTTTAGATAAAAATCACTTCTTAGAAACATACTAAACGGACTAAGAGCTTCTATGTGGAAGGTTTGCTCGAAAAACTAGGACTTCTATCAGGGCTAGCGTTTTGGACCGTTTTGGTGCTTTCGATACAACTTTTTGGCAAGTACAATATTTTGCTGTAATTTTTGATTTCTGCAATGAATAGTTTTCACTGCTAGATTAAAATGTAGTCTATGTTTGAATGTCTTTTTTACAACGTTATATAATAGCCATGGATCAGTCTTTTGCAAATTTTGTGGTTTCCAATTGACTGCGGAATAAAATAAAATTATTGTTTGTCTTCGTCCAAACTCCAACGGCGTTCAATTGCAGCAACAAGAAGAACCAATATTAACAATATTCAAAAAGGGTACTGGATCTTTTCCGAAGATTATCCATTGTGAGTGACATGTCGCTTCTTCGGGATGACAAAAAAGGCTAATGCTGCGACAGCAATATTCTAGTCAGTGCGCAGCACGAGCAGGGATACCACATGTCTTACCCACTGTCATTTCCGTCTCACTAAGTTTCTGCTTAAGTTTGTACTCACCAGGCATGGTTGGTGTCTGTTGTAACATCAAGCCCTGATACGTTACTATTATATTATTTATATTATATTTATACAATTGTATTATTAATATTTATATAATATATTATTATCATATAATTTTTGCATACATTTCCATTTACATTTCCATTTCCATTTCTGAAGTTGAGGTGGCATTCAAATTGATTTGATATTTCATTAAATTATGTTCTAAATTCGTTGAGTGCAATAAATACACTGTTAAGCCCTGAACACACTGCAATCGAAATCTCGTGTTTGGAGATTTCGTTAAACCAAACATCTGTTTTTAAATACAATAATCAGTCGTTAATTTTCTCGAAATAATAGAATCCTGCTGCAGTGTGAATACAGTATAAGACCAAAATTAAATTAAATTAAATTAATTTAATTTAAATCTCAAACTCTTAAAAATTTAGTATCAATTAGAATTTTTCTACAATTTCCACAACATATGTATTTAATTGTATTGTATTTAAAAGTATGAAGGCAAAACAAAAATTGAAATCAAGCAATATTTCTAACACCATAATGTTCACCTAAGTGATGAAAACTCTAGTTCCAAACATTGCTTTCCATTTATTTGTATAGAAAGGAATTAATAATGAGAAGTGAACCTCTCACATGTGTTGCATTTGCAACTGAAAGCCAAGTGTCCTTCAACCAATTCCTGGTAAGAGATCACATAATACTAACACAAAAACACACACCTATTCACATATAAAAACGTATGAGTTCACTATTGCAATTTGAACTTAAAAATCTGAAGGTGTGTGTGGCAAGTGCAACCCTTTCCCTATCTGTCATATAAGGACAAAGAAACAAAATATGTAAATATAAAACCTTTTTAAAGGATGTTAATAGTACCTTCGTATTATTGCAAATTTCACTATTTGGCATCCTGCCAAGTTGAATACATATGTACGTGTCTGCGTTCATGCTACACGGAACCACTATTCACCTGTTAAAGCTTGTACAATAGGGTGTACTGATAAACTTTTTTCGCAGAACGGAGACTCAAAAGATCATAGTGAGCAACCGATTTCGGGAACATCAAAACTTTTTCTTAGCAAGGGTACTTTTGGTTCCCTACTGGTCATCGAGTGTTTTAACAAGAAACTAATTAGATTTTGAAATCAATATGGAGTGAGACGACGTGAAACAATAAATAAATAAATAAATGGTTTCCCATTACATCCCATGAAGGGACTAGGGAGAACTTCTCACAATCACTGAGCTGTGCGCTTTCCAGTTTTCACTCACTGATGGGGACCTACAGTTTTACACCGATTCCTAACGGTAATTTGAGAAGATTTTTCATGGCTAGATACTCGATAGTGTCGCCGTCACTATGCGAGGTGACCGCCGCCGAAAGAATTTTTTTTTTTTTAAAGGTGGTCAGAGCAGGGATCGAACCCAGGATCTCATGTACAAGAGCCGCGCACACTAACCATTGCACCACCGACGGCCACGACGTGAAACAATGGGCATATAAAAATAAAAATATTATTAAATGTTTGTTACAGGATATTGTAATCACAAAGCATTATTAAGGATAGGTTTCTTTAAATTTTTAGGTCCATTTGCTATCATCATTTTTTAAATAGCATCTTATATAACAATATGTAACGTTTGAGACCTTCACACCTGATTTGGAGTTCCAGAAAAACATTTTCGGTCCAACCTATTGTACACAACATACATACATGCATTTAACAACTTTTATGGATGTCGTTATGTGGGATGTTTTGTAAATAAACCTTACATTTGATATTTGTTTGACAATCGCCTTTTTGTTTACACCCGCAAGAGATTTACTGGTCATGTAAATAGAGTTATTTTTCTGGTCATGTAAAAAGAAAACATACTGCCTTGGGCGATGCCGTCTATTCAAACGATTCACCTTACGCTGAGGTTTTAACTTCCGTATTGAGAACAAAGGGGACGATTTTGCAAATGGACACAAGAGGGTCAATGGCCAATTAAATGTATGGCTTTATCGAACTGGTTTGAAAAACGTGACCTAAGTTGACAAGTGGACATGCTTAAGGTAGACATGGTTAAGGGGTTTGTTGGCTGGCATAAGTGAAATTGGAAAGGGAAGAAGTAAAGTAATAATGATCCACACCGACTTTATTGCATCCATACATGGGACAAATTAATTATATGACAATTATAATTTGTTGTTTAATTTCAGTTAAACACTACAAATGCAAATTCAAGGAAATATAAAACCTATGGAAATTGCACTACTTTTCAAAGCATTTTTTAGATATCTGACAGTTTTGGTTTCCAAATATTTTATACTTATACACTGCGCGTCATTAGAATAGCGCCCCCTTAACATCATAGGTTTAGGCTCAGTACAACATCAGCGTTTGAGGCTAGGAACCTGCAACATGTATTGTTTATAGTCTATTTGTTCCTCTGATACATATAGTAATTAATTTAATTTAATTTAATTTTTAAGTGAAAATATCCAAATAAAATTCAATGAAAAGTTGGTCATTAGAATAGCACCCCCTCTATTAAAACATGATTGTTACTATTTTAAGTCTTGGATATATTTTTTTATTTTATTTTTATATTTAAGTCTTAACATTTATAAAGTGATTCAATAATGTGTTGAACCGCCCTTGTTTGAAATAACTTCATATAGTCGATTCGGAATGGAATTATACAAATTTTCAATATAATTTAGGGAAATGGCGGACCAGGCTCGTTTTATGCCTTCGATTAGTTCCGGTTTAGTAGAATATTGTTTGCCGGACTCATACGCTTTTCGCGACAGCCATCTCCACACATTTTCAATGATGTTCAGATCAGGTGAGTACGGTGGTCAATGTAGAGCATTGAAGTTTTGGCTTTCAATCCATGATTTTACCACACGGGCTGTAAAATCAATCCATGATTTTACCACACGGGCGCATTGCGTGCTGGAAATGCCAAGGCAAATCACCGAACAAGCTTTTAAAGTGCGGAAATGCGGTTTTTAGACCGGCATTGTAAATGTTTGCATTCATATTCGTTGACAAAAATTGCAACTCACATGTACCGTAGTAGGAGATGGCCCCCCACACCATAACACCACCCTCCCGACTATGTAGGCGATCCAATTGATGTTCTTCCTTGCGTAGGTCATGGAAATAGTAATGGTATCCATCTGGCCCCTCGAGATTAAATTTCTTTTCATCTGAAAATACCACATATCGCCACTCAGTATTCCAAGTCATATGGTTGCGAGCAAAATCCATTTCTTGAGTGGTGTTTTTTTTTTTAAGTTGAGTCTTTTTATGTGTTTATCATTTCTTATTACTCGCTGTACGGTTCATATGCTGGCTTGAACACCGGTATTTGCTCGGATTTTAGCGGCCGAGTCGTGAGAGTTAGAAGCTTCTCTCAAAATAGCTCGTCTATCGGCACTGGAAATAACTTTGTGATTACCGCCTTTAAAATGTTTCCCATATTCCGTAGTATTCCGAAGAAACATGGATATTACTTTTCTGCTCCTACCGATTTTTTCAGCTCTTTTATGAATAGATAGCCCACACTACTTGTAAGTTTCAATTTTTGATTTTTCCTCTAACGACAGCGATTTTCCTCTACCCATTTTAAGGTTATTTAATGTAACACAATTGAAATTAACTGCATACAAAATTTGCTGATCGTACTTCCTCAACAACGAAAGGTAACTAAACTTGAAATTGGAGGTGCTATTCTAATGACCCAGAAACAGTGCAAGATCTTTGACCGAAAATAAAAGAAAATATCAATACTCATATAACGGTACTTTTAAAGTACATAATTTCTCTCTCAGAGAGAGCCCATACGGAGATGATAAAAACAAAAAACAACTAAAGCTGCTACATGTACGACGACAAAAAAATAAGAGCAATTATAAGAGAGTCATTGGGGGTGCTATTCTAATGACGCGCAGTGTATGTACTTATACAGGTTTATAAATTTGAAACTAGAAGTGAAAGGCAACTCCAATCGAAGCCACAAACCTCTACTTATGAAATACTTTAAAAACAGAATTGCCAGCAGTCAAAAAAATCAAAATATCAAAAGCATTCCCACATGTCAGTAAAATGACACCCGATTCCACAACCTATGGAAGCCTATACAAATAGAAGGTACAAATTGTTTAATAGTCATTGCGATCAATTAAAGTCTGAAGTTTGAATGACAATACTTTTACATTAGATAAAGTAATGTGGATTAAAAAATCGCACACTGGTTGTATACTAACCTATGATTTCGTGAGATAATCAAAGTTCAAACTTATACAGGGTGGCCCAAAATGAACGAAGGGGTTTGAATTCGTAATAAATTTTTATTTAAGACATATGTATTAATTTTTTTTTTTTTTAATACAGTATATAAATGGGGAATATATTTAGTTTAGTTATGAAAAATAATATCTCGCAAGTGGTGGCCATTTTCTGCTTCGCATATTCGTGCTCTTTCCAACACATTTTCCATCACTTTTCGCAAAACTTCAGGTGTTATGTTGTTTATTTCGGCGCGTATATTGCTTTTTAATTGCTGGATGGTTCTAGGCTTATTAATGTAGACTTTTCCTTTCAAATAACCCCAAAGAAATCTGTCTGGAGCGGTTAAATCCGGTGAACGCGGAGGCCAATTAAAATCACTTGTACGCGAAATAATTCGTTCACCAAAGATGTCCCGTAAAAGAGCCATTGTGTCCCTTGCAGTGTGGGCTGTGGCTCCATCTTGTTGGAACCATACTTGCGGATGGTTTTCCATGGCTGGCCTTAAAAAATTGTCCAACGTTGTCCGATATCTGACACCATTGACGGAAACGGCGACCCAGTGTTCATTTTCAAAAAAATAAGGACCAATTATCCTTTCCGATGAAACACCGCACCAAACCGTACACTTAGGTGAGTGTAATTCGCACTGTTGAACTACTCATGGATTTTCCGTAACCCATATCCTGCAGTTTTTCTTATTAACGAACCCACTTAATTGGAAATGGGCTTCGTCGCTCATAATTAAATTATGAACAAAATTATAATTTTCTTCTGCTTTTTGCCGGAAAAAACTGCATAATCAAGTCGTTGCTGGTAATCTGTCGGTGTCAATTCTTGGACAAGCTGAATCTTGTATGGAAACATTCCTATTGTATGCAAAATTCTCTGCAGCGACGCTCGCGAGAGGCCAAGTTGTGTCGAACGTCTCCTGGTTGATGTTTCTCCATCTTCCCGAATACTCCTCTATACCAGTTCAATATTGTCATGCGTGTGCACCGTTCGTCGTCTGCCAGCACCAGGAAGGTTCCTTACTGCCCCTTGTTGGCGAAAATTTGCAACCAGACGGTTTATTGTTGACTCTGAGGGTCCAACCCGCACACTAAAATAACGACGATATGCACTCCGAGTCAAAACAATGGATCGTTGATTTGAAAAATAAAGCTCAACAATTTGGGCACGTTGTTCAATTGCGTACTGCTCCATTTTAAATTCCCCAAGTCTTCTTTACGAAATACTGAAAAGAATAGAAAAAAAAAATTATAATAAAAAAGTTATAAGCAATTCAAACCCCTTCGTTAATTTTGGGCCACCCTGTAGATTACACACATACATGATTTCCCATTACATTCCATGAAGGGCTTGGGAAGAGCTGCTTACAATCAGTGAGCTGAGCGGTTTCTAGTTTTACACTCACTGATTTGGACCAATAGTTTTAAACCGGTTCCGAACGGTATTTTGAGAAGTTTTTTCATGGCTAAGTACTTTATAGTGTCGCCATCACTAAGCGAGGTGGTTTTTACAAAAAGAACAAAAAAGACCCATATATTAAGGCGGCAGAGGGTTAAGTATTCCACAAAAATATTTTTCGTACATTATTACAAAAAATTAGTGAACACAACCTATACCGAAAATGTAAGGATATCATGGTTTCCTATGCCGATTCATCCAATTCATTCAGAATGTGCAAAAGGGTGAAATTTCACCCCCCCCCCCTTTCAAAACGGTATACGTATATTTCTTTTACCAGATTTCGTTGTCAGAACTTTGTTATTTTCGAAAAAGTTTAATTTTGTTCCATAGTGTAATCAATATTTCGAAAAGAGAAGAACAATTATCAGTGTCAAAATAGCATATGATTAAAAAAAATTGTGTTATTTGGGCACCATAATCTGCGCGTACTTAGCTTCATTATACCCGGAGGTTCCAAATTCCATCATGGAGGCTTCGGTTCTCCATTGGCTTCTTTCATGGCCAAGCGATTTGTAATGATTTATTTGAGAGTCCTTGGGGGCCTGCCAGCAATCCTCCCTGTCTCTCGAGCATTTAGCTTTATGTAATAGCATTCGTCATGTTGTTGTTATACCCGGAAGTTCTACACTCCACCATGAAAACTTCTATACCCTTTGGCTTTATTCGTGGGCAAGAGATCTGTAATGATCCTTTACACGTCCTACATTCCCCGCTACATTCTGACTCTGATGCCAAAATTTTTGGCATTTTCAAGTCCCACTGGAATCAGAAAACGAATCGTCTTCCCGAACATTCCATTCACCATCCGGTACACGTCCTCAGTTGCACGGATGATAATTGAAACCACTTTTTTGAAGCAACAGACAAAATTCGTTTCATAAATGGCATGATGTGTGCCAAGTAGGCACTCAAGTTGTCTACAAAGACTTTCCCGCTAATATCTCCATTATGATCTTAAAGACACAGCACAGCATATGGTGACGGTGACTGAAAGATCAAAGGTTTAGTAATGTAGTTACCAATTGTTGTTAACCAACGCTGTGACCACCGCATACTTCCGCATTATTATATTCAATAAGATGTTGAAGAACTTTCACGATAGACTATCGTTTTATCTACAAAAGCACACAAAGTTCAGCGAGAGATTTATCGTCTTTCGTTCCGTTCCATTCATTATCATTTCAAACCCCTCATTTTTAGACACTCTTTATAAAGTCCTGTGAAAAATAATATATTTGCTGGGTAAATTTCTTACCTATAGGAATTCCCTAACAGAAATGTAATTTAACGGATTTGAAATATTGTTAACTCTAAACTCATGTCGTACTCATGTCATACCCAAACTACAAAAGAGTCATAACTCACAATTTTCACATTCTAATTTATTACCAAAAAACAATGCACCTTTAATATTCGCTTTAAAAATCTGTCGACATTTGCTCTTCCACCTAGCCCCATTATAATAATCACCATTTATATTTTTTTATAAATTTTGGACTTAATTTACAGACAAATATATATGTAAATGCTGCATCATTACATCGTTTATTACTATTGTTTGCCCACATTTAAGTCATTAAAAGTTGTGTTAATTTGTTTATGAAACTGTTGACATGCAAGATTGTACAACAAATTGGAACTGTTATATGGGGAGAAACACGGAAACTGTCGTACTCAAAAAAAAAACTCTTCGCCAGTCTTTGACATTGCTTGACTATTTTCAATGCATTTGAAATTGCTTAGTCACGACTAAGAATTATAAACCAGCAGAAGGAACAGCAAATTTGAAAATGAGAAAGAAAATCATGTGATTCACCTAACTGTCCAGTTGGGTATTGCCTAAGCAGTCAAGCAAATCAATGGCATTTAAAAAAATTGCTGGTGCTGCATTCTTTACTGTGTGGTTTTCGTAGCCGAATGCAACATTGCAGCAAAGTTTGGAAAATGTGGCTGTGCTTGAAATCCTCAAATGTTTCATTACAAAAAGGAGCAAATAAAATGCTGTGAAATGCACTACACACTGCTAAACAGGCTACACTGGTTTACATGTTTCTCCCCATATGCCAGAGTTGCCTTTTTTATTTATTTTTATTTTTTTTTTGCCTGGGATTATCGCAACTTGTATTACGCCAACATGATGACGTGCTAGTGAGTATTAATTATTCATATACATTAAAAATAATAACAAAATGTTTATTTATATACATTAATGTTGTCTATAAATACTTCTCGATGTAGCGGAAAAACTTGGATGATTGATAAATTGGGTTAATTGATGGAATGACGTATATATTATTTTCTGTACAGCTGTGAACATGTAGATATAACTTGACGTGTGGCAGGCACTGTGACTACAAATAGTCTGTAAATATACTTTGATAATAAATTGGTTTCCATTCAGTGTCGCATAAATATAGCTCCTCTATTAAAATCGTTTTATTAAATGACTTCTCTTCAATTTGCGTGTCAAACTCCTTCCAATGAAGTTTACACACTGCCGCAATGTGGGTAAATTTTTACTTCAAACTTTGAAATTGCTAGTACAACGGGCATATCCTAATATTTGTACAATACAGTTTCGTTAAATAAGATTCTTAAACATCAATGCAAATTTACACGCAGAAAAAAACGGCTCCACCAACATATTCCAGAAACCATGTACATTTTTGCACGCACTGATGTCATGAATTGGAAATGGCCTGCTCTTTTGTTTCTTTGCATGTTTCTTTGATATCTATCACGTTTCTGTTTTTTATCAGCTTTCAACAAAAAAACCCACAGTTGGGTCACAAAATCATATATTATTACCAGATTTACCATTGTGTCTTCAACATGTAATATTGAAAAGCAAACATATACATGTAAATTTGACAAGCTACAAATTCGTTATATTTGCAGCCAAACAACAACAAAATACAGAAGTGTCAGTGTACAATATCTTTACCATTTGCAGTGGTAGTCGTAGTTGGAGCCACTATTGTTGGTAAATATTATTTTGGAAATAGAACCCATTATTTCTCCACCTTGAACTTTTCTCGGTGTGTTTTTAAAATATAGGACTTTGATTATTGCCACCAAAGCCAAATTATCCTGATTTCCAGAACTTTCAATTACAATAACTTCCATAAAAATATCCAATGAGTGTTCGAACTCACGGCGATGCGTTAACACCTTTTTGTTACACGGTACCTGTTCGATTTCTATGAGCACATTAGTAAATGTTACATTGGAAAATAAAAAACAGCATTCAATCATATGATGACGTTACATTTAAATAATAAGAATATTTAAAATTATTTAAAGCCATGCGTCATTATTTTCTTGCTTAATACTCTTTGTTTTATTCCCACAAAAACCAAGAGAATGCAAAGCAACACCCACATGTACATACATAAATTGTTATGTGCGTACATACGCTACACAAGTTCACACAATTTTCGTTGCTCACTTGCTATCTCATTTTTATATACGTATGTATAACTACGTCATTCTTCTCTTTGCTCTGAGAGTGCTCTGCACCACATTTCATTTGACTTACCTTTCACAATAATAAATAAAGTCGCTCATTCATATGATGACGTTTAATTTAAATAATATTAATACTTAATAACACTTAAAAATATGTAATACATTTTAATGCATTTTATTTTATACCCACAAAAACCAAAGAGAATGAAAAGCAACAGACATATGTACATTAGGGTGGAGTGAAAATTTTTTTTTTTCAATTTTAAGTTTCCTGCCTTCTCAAACATTGATCCATAGTAATGGAAATGTGGATGCAAAATTACAGCTTCCTAACTCAATATCTTGAGGTGGCGTATTAGGTATGAAGGTTGATAAATAAGAAAAAAATAGACTTACAAATAAACATTTTTTTTTGACATTATGATCGTATATTTAACTGAATTTATACATAAAACTACAAGTCCAATGATTTATTATATGAAATTACCATAAAAATAAAAGTTTAATGTTCAGTATAAGAAGTCCGAGAGTCTTCTTTTTGACGGAAATACTGAGATTTGGTGTCAAAAACAGATATTTCTTGCCTGGATTTTATTCTAGTACGAATGAAACCATCTCTAGCAAGAAGTCAAGACTGTTTCCTAACATGCCAGAAAAAGTATTGGGGCCTGGAGTAGTACCGTCGATACTGGAGAACAAATGGCGAAGTGGTAATTCATTTGCATGCAACAAGCACACAAACCATTACAAAGGGCGCTTCAGATGTTTTTCTAATAAAACAATAACTCCATTTTTTCGACCAGTATTAACTGCAGTACCATCGCATCCAATTGCCGCCAAAGAAAAACGAAAGTCATATTTATTTTCATGAAACTCGAAAATACTTTTCTCAATATCAGCCGCTTTACCCGAATCAATAGAAAGATGACCGATGTATTCAGAATTGGGTTCTGATATGATTGAGATATGTTCTTCAACTCTAATCTTCCTTTGGGATATATTATCAGCCTTAGTTATAGTCAAAGTTTTGTCCTTACGACCATCAAAATAAATAGCCGTTAAAGGTTCATGTTCTTTTATAGATTGCAATTCTCTACGAACCTTCTGCCGTTCTCTGCGTATTTTGCTTCGGGCTATTACTTTCAATGAGTCCTCAGTACTGATAACATTTAAGTCATGTAAAGCAGCATTTACAATTAATGCTGCAGATCGATCAGAAACACCAGTTCTATCACACGTTGTAACAAGATTTTTCAGCTTATCGCTCATCTGTTGAGTTTTTGTAAGGGATGGTTTAGATACTACTACTTCTGCAGTGCGAAATTCATCGTCCTCATCTGATGTTTCAGCAGAAGAACTGTCAGAGGTCCAAACTATAGCTGGGGCAGATGATGATGTACTTGGAATAACGTTACATTTTGCAGCAAACTCTTCATATTTTCGCTTCCTGATTTCACGATGTCGCATAGATTGAGTTGTCACCTTATCCACAGAACCGATATACATTTTGCGCTCATTTCGTTGATCTTTTAAGAATTTTTCCTCAGCAGCGGGTACTTTAGTCAACACATTTGCATAGTTCTCGGGATATACATTTACATGTTGCGATATCAAACAATTTATTTATTGAATCTTGGTAGAATATCTGCTTTTTCGAGTCATTACGTAATTTTTTCACATTCTTGTACTTTTGATAATACAAAATCAGCCTAGACACGACTTGTTGATGGGTAATTGTAGGGATAGATGCTTTACTCCAGATTGCTTCAATATCGGAAGCAATCATTTCACATAAACCTTTGACTGATGGATCCTTTCCATTATTCACCTCTAACATCTCGTTTCTTATCCATAAGTAATGTTTGATCACATCACAATATGTAGGTAACATATTGTCACTGAATTTGATTGGATCACCAAATAAAGGACACCGCAAATCTTTACGCGTCTTAGGCATTTTTTATTAAGTTTGACTTAACCCAGATAGCGCCACTGTTCGTTTAGAAAGACACCTGACAATGGGAAATATGTGAGAGAAAAGCACCGTTATATTTACACAAAAGTACTCACTATTATATTTACACCAAAGAAGTCACTATTATCAAATAAAACACTAAGTAGTTTGTTCTACTTCAAAGCACAAGTATGTCTGTCCTTATTGATTAAACTTATCAGATAGGTATGTATTTATACATTTGTTTGGATATCTGTCATTGCTGTGTACACAAGATCGTGCCTCTTGTTTGGTTGTAAATGAGACGTATTTTCATTTGCTGTTGTGGGTGATCTGGATGTAGTAAATTAGGGGTTGCAAATGTGACGTCATTTCATGTTGTTCTGCTTTAGCCGTTACTGTTGCTATGGGTGATGTAGAATATACATCTAGTTTATTGATAGTTTTTAAGTAACATTAACATATTAATTACAAAATATATACATAAAAAACGCGTGTAATGCTGTATTGCAGTGCAAAGTGCTATTCTACTATTCCAAAACTAAATATGTATTACAGTTTTATAAGAAAATACTTTATTTGTGTACGAGATAACACTTAGACGAAGTTAAAACCAGTATATCTAGAGGCAAAGTATGTAAGGATAACTATTTTATGAGGGTAAGCGTATAAGTAAAAATATTAGTTTTTTAGAAACAATTTTCTCGATGCGCCACCTGAAGATAAAGTCGTAAGGCTTTGATATTTTGCATGAATTAAGCTTTTTTATAGGGTCATCGATTGGCAATACAGGAGATTTAAAAAAATTAAAAAATTTTTTTTTGCCATTTTCACTCCACCCTAATGTACATACATACATTGTTATGTTCGTACATATGCTACACAAGTTCCCACAATTTTCGTTGCTCTCTTGTTATCTCATTTTTATATACGTATAACCACGTCATTATTCTCTTTCCTCTGAGAGTGCTGCGCACCCACACAAGCCAACTATTCGCTGCCGCTACATCAGTGTGTGTTTATTTCGCAGTTTGACAATCTGTGTTTCGCAGTCGGACAAATCTGTGTTCTATATAGGGGTGGGTCACCCTTATCATTTAGGGGTATGAAAAATAGATGATTCTGAAACCTACCCGATATGCACACAAAGTTTCAAACAAATCGGTCCAGCCGTTTCGGAGGAGTGTAACACCAAACAATGTGTGAGCACAGTCGGACAGACTGTGTTTGGATGTATTCACTTTGTGCATTTAGTCCCTACCCTACTATAGATGTTAACACAACAAAAATTAATGCACCATTATATCGTTTTTTGACTGAAGGGATCCGAACTTCTGGATGTTGTAAGAGAAAAATTCTGACGCTGAGGTTTGATAATCACAGCTGATATTGTTACTGTGAACCTGCAATACATGTAAATATATGAATAACGTGAACGCTAAAAATTAAAAATGGAGAGTTTTGTTCGATGTTCGCACATTTTGTTGTAAATCGACTGCAAAACAGCTGACAGAAGTTCCATTAGAAGAAGCACAAAGTGGAAGGTCAAAAGAGACGACTGACTTATCCATAATATATTAGGGTATGACTATATTCAACCATTGCCTTATGTGGCTAATGTTGTTTTTCAGCAAATACTCTTTTGAAAGGCGCACAGAATCAGTTATCCAATTCGCAAAAGTTTTTAATGTTGTCTGCATCCAGTGACTTCAAACCATGAATTAGTGGTTTGTTAGTCAACTATTATGCCGCATTTAGACCACAGTTTATCGTGTCATGTTTGCGATATCCTTGTTCTCTAATATTTGCCCTGTAAAACAAACACTGGTTTCCCATTACATCTCATGAAGGTATTGGGAAGAGCTTCTCATAATCAGTGAGCTGGCTTTCTAGTTTTATACTCACTGATGGCAACGATCGATTTACACAGGTTTCCAACGGTGTTTTGAGAAGCCCTTTCGTGTCGCCGTCGCTAATCGAGGTGACCGCGGTCGTAAGAAGTGTAAGGTGGTCAGAGCAAGGATCAAACCCACATTCTCATGTATAAGAGCCGCGCACACTAACATTGCACCACCGTTAACCCCACCCAATTCGGTATTAAATTGATATTTCAGGTGGCAACTCCGTGCTTAAACGAACTCTGGGTCGATGCCAAATTATCGAGGAAAATTAAATTGGCTGCTCTTGGTATTCCCTATTTTGTAGAAAAGTGCGATGTTAGCTGAGTCTTTAAAATCGGATCAGTCGGGCAACTCCGGTCAATCGGTCAAATGGTGGCGGCGGAGCGTCGGGAATTTTTCACTCAGCTTCTGTCTGTGGTGGTATACAAAACAATAGATTTTTTTATGTCTTTATTATGGTTATATTATTTCGTACTTAGCAGTTTTGCATTAAATTTTAAACCAGTTTAATGTATAAGAAATCTTCTGGCTTATCATTCGAAGCCATCGAAATGTCCTAATCTTGGTCGCTATAAATTCTGTGTTGTACGAAATTTACACGGATCAAGATTAGCGCATTTCGAAGTTTAACTTAGTTAATCCACATTAAACCAGGATATTACTCATACAATTTTAATCTGTAAAGTCTGAAGATTAATTGTAACCTCATTTTAAACTGGACTACCAAAAATATGCATCCATAATAAAAACATACACAAAAAACAACAGAGTGCCAGACGGAAGGCGATCGAAAATTTTCCGACGCGTCGCCGTCCCCAAAAGGTTGTTGAAGCTCACTCCGACGCCGATATAAATGACTCACATCGTCTTAAACTATGAGCCGATTTCACCTACTGGCCCAATGTCATAAATATCCCAAGTTAGTAAAAATTAACAGGTCAAATTAATTACATGTTGTGCCTTCTTCTTCGATATTTCGGTGTTAGCACGGAGTAGCTCTATATTGGTCTAAGCACAAAGTTGACACCTGAAGTGTCAATTTAATTTCAACTTGGGTGGTGTAAACGTGGAAGATTAGAGAGCAAGGATATCGCTAACCTGACCGTGATAACCTGCGGTCTAACTGCGACGTTAGGCGCGGTGTTTTTAACGCTGTTCGTTTAACTTCTTGTTTAATTTCTATAATGCAGGTGGCTAAACTTTAGCTATTGAGTTTATAAATGATTATCGAGACTCAAGTAACGGCACAGCGTTGGCATTCTGTCCCCACTTTTTCATGGGTGATCCTGCTTTTTTTAGAAATTAATTTATTTCCGTTTGAGTTTATATTATTCGATCTTTTGAGTTGTTATGTTCTCAATAATTGTTCGTTTCAAGATCAATTCGTATTAAAAAGTACTTTTTACTTTCATAGAAAAAGTACTTTTTAATAGGTGTCGGGAATTAATAGGTGTCGGGAATTTTTTTTTTTGATCTTGAACCGAACAATTATTGAGAAATTAATTTATTGTCATTTGGTGAAAATTTGTTAGGTCATCTGAGCAGAATCTTAGCTTATTGTAACTGTGGGAACCCCAACCGGCAGGCGGATGTACACTATGGGATTCTACACGCTGGAAAATTTGTCTTTTTTTGGTGTTTAGATGCCACCGTGGCAGTCGGTGGTGCAATGGTTAGTGTGCGCGGCTCTTGTGCATGTGGACGTGGGTTCGATCCCTGCTCTGACCACCTTACATTTTCTTTCGACGACGGCCAATTCGCTTATAGACTGCGACAATATCCAGTACTTAGCCATGAAAAAGCTTCTCAAAATACCGTTCGGAACCGGTGTAAAAACTCTAGGTCCCAATCAGTGAGTGTAAAACTGTAAAGAGCACAGCTCACTTATTGTGAGAAGCTCTCCAGTTTGCCTTCATGGGGTGTAGAGGGAAACTATTTATTTTATTTTTTTATGCAAATATGACGTATTTGTAGCTTGGCGCAAATACATTTAGTCTACTTGTGTCCAAACACATTGTGGTTGCTATTCGATATGAAATGTTTGGGACACAATGATTAATAGGTTATAATATATGTATATGTATATGTATATGATCCTGGGTTCGATCCCTGCTCCAACCACCTTAAAAATTTATTTCGACGACGGTCACCTCGCTTAGTGACGGCGACACTATCGAGTATATAGCCATGAAAAAGCTTCTCAAAATACCGTTCGGAATCGGTGTAAAACTGTAGGTCGCAATCAGTGAGTGAAGACTGGAAAGCGCACAGCTCAGTGATTATGAGAAGTTCTCCCCGGTCCCTTCATGGGATGTAATGGGAAACCATTTATTTTTTATTTTTAATATATGTATTTGTGCCCCAAATGTGAATTTGTTTGTTGAAAACTGCTCAAAACACTGGTGTCTGTCACAATCCAGAAACAAAAAGCAGGTGATCTTCAATTCACGAAAACAATGTTTGAAAACATGTACATGGTGCCTGCAATATGTTGCTGGGCGGTTATTTTTCAGCGTGTACCTGTTTACGGACATGGAAGAGTTATCTCCGATAGAGATAAACAAGATCTTGAGCTTCTGGGAGAAAACTAAATTGTTCTCCGGAGGAGCTGTATCGTAATCTCCTTAGCCCGCAGTAGTTAATTGTAATACTTGTTCCTTGTCTTCCAAACCGTATTCAGTAATAAAAAATCAGCAGCATTAACATCATTTCACCTCATGATTAATTTTACAATTAGTCGTATACTAATTTAATGTTATTATGTTTACACCAAAACCACAATTTTTTTTTAACAAACTCGGAGTTTTTATGCGTTTTCAGTCTTCCCTCTCCTTTGTCGTGGCAATATTGCAAATTTCTAAACAAATTTCTTCGAATTTTTTTATCTACAAAGGCCAGTATCGTATTTTCACATAAAATGCCCTGAAGCCAAGTGTAAAGTTGTTTAAAACTTTACAATTAAAATGAGATTTTCGTTACGAAATCGAATTACGATTTCTCTCTCTCTCTCTCTTTTGTGAGCAACAAAAACAGCTCCCATTTCGAGTATCGCGATAAAGCGAAAATAATAAATAATCAGGGCAGTGAGTTACACAAAATTTAGTGCGCAATAAAGTTTTGAATCCTGAGGCAAGGTTGTTTTAGAAACAGAAAATACGACTTCTCTTAATATTTGGAATATTTAGTTACAGGTATTTGGGGAATATAAACTTATTTGTTGTCTATTGATGATAATGATGATGCTGTTGGAGACAACTTTCTTAAGTAAACTTAAACGAAAGCAAATTGGGCCAGGTAAATTCAATATATAGTCGACAATCCCACACTACCACGTGTCCTGTAGTTCGACAATCCTACTATAAAACAAAATGTCATTTATTCCACGAAGGTTTATATTGTGTTACGATTAAGATGACACAGTATGATAAAGATAATTTCTTCACAAATGAAAAAATTAAACCGATTTTGGAAATGAAGCCAAAAAGAAAATACGCATATTTACCCGATTTATTAGACCAATCCGATTTCGATTTCGAAATCGCAACACAACAGTTAATGTTCGACTGACCGGCAATAATAGGGGAAATTATTGTCATCCACGTGTTCAAAGGTTACCAACAAATTTCAGATTTTTTTTTTTATATTTCCATATACTTTAAGTATTGGCAGTTACGCAGGCTCTACTTTATTACAACCAATTATTTAACGAGAAAAGTATTTTTGAAGTAAAATTAAGGGCGAGTTTCACACTTGTCTTTTAAAAGCTCACAGAAAATTTTCGTACTAAAGTATAAATATCGGGCATTTAAATTCCATTTAAATGGAGAATATCTAACTGTGAAACTGAGCATATGTCGATGAGCTAGAAAAATATATGAGCACATTAGCTAAGCTTGTCAACATTCAAAAAATTACCTATAATTATATTTCTGAAAAACAAATTTACCCATGAATTTCGTTAAAACCCGCAATGAGTGTTTAGCAATATATACTAACGGCTTTCATTCATAGGTTATTCTACCTACACAATTTGGTCAAAAACGAATGAGCATCCGTTTCGATCCCATTACGAGTCCGATAAGCATAAAACAGCGAAACGTGAGTTGTCGAACCCGTTACGAACTTGTGAAGAGTCGTTTCGAACCCGGATACGTTTCGAACCCGTTACGATTCCGTAAAAACATAAAAAAAAAGATGCAGAGAACTTCAGATGTGGCGAATCCCGTTACACATCCGTAAATCATAACGAAGCGAATCACTTAAATTGCGATTTGGCAAATCCGTTTGGAACTCGTTACGATTCCATAAAACAGGAAAAAACGAAATGCGAGTGTGGGGACCCCATTTCAAATCCAAATGATAAAGCTCGTATTTAGCTCGAGAGATGCCCGACCCACGACCCCTTCACCCCTCACCCGATGGCGACAGATATTTTTGACCAAACAATTTAATGTCGCAGATTCGTATCTGAGTTGCTAAAACACATATACTGAAACAAAAATTGAGTCACAACGAATATTAGCACAAATCTGTTTAAAATCCTCAAAAATCCATAAAAGTAAATGCGTCTCGAAACCATTTTATTGAAATGAAAACCAACCCGAAACGGATTCGAATATGAAGTCCGTTGAGAGTTCGAAACAGTATAAAAGTTTGTGTACATTCTGTTTTTCGAGAAGAATTTCATACGCAAACGCATTCGATATGTTTCCGTAACTGATTTCCGTTTCGGAAAAAGTGAGTTATATGGCAAACAGGGTATGTACATTAGACCGACTCACAAAACAAAGTTCCTTTGGTCCACCCCTCCAAATTTACCTTGGTTTATTTTCTAATGATTCTCAAAATATTTCGTTTATAGCATTAAGATCCCGTGAGCTGGGCCATTTTTAAAAAATATAATTTTTTGTTTTTCAAAGAATTTTGTATTTTAGCTATATACAATGAATGTATAGAGAATATTGGTATATTGGTATGATATTAAAAATCTTTTTAAGGTGCATCCAACGGTATATAAAGTATGCCAAAGCATGTCCTGAAACATGCCTTTTTTAGCGATATTCTGCAAAAAAAGTAGAGCTTTCAAGATTTTAGTACGAAGATATTTCTGATTTAAATCTCAGACTGATATATTTTATTTAATATATTTATATATATTAGATTGATATGATTTCTGTAAACGCAAAGAAAAAACTCGTTCCTCCCAAACGAAATCTCAGATAAATGAAGTTCGTTTGGGGACTGTAGTTGGGAGAAACGAACTTCTGTTAAGTCATACATGTCATTTAGTTTGGGAGAACCGAAAATTTTTTGCAGCAAATGAATTATGAAAAATATAAGCTGAAAAAATCGGTTGCGAGACACGAAAAACGGTTCCGCCAACTGGTGTTTCGGTTACAGCAACCGAGTGCTAGATACTCCGAAATAAAAAAACCTTTGCGAGAACTGAAAAACGTTTGCAGTAAACAAATTATGAAAAATAAGACCTGAAAAAACGTTTTCGTGAAACTAAGAACGGTTCCACCAACAGTTGTTTCGGTTACAGCAATCGAGTGGTAGTTACTCTAATCTAAGCAAAGAAGTGAAAATCGTTTGCAGTTAACAAGTTATGAAAACTTAGACCTGAAAAGACGTGACACATTACTGCTACAGTATCTTGTACATTAAAACTTTAATTTATGGCTTCCATAAGCTCTTTTTTGTTTAAATTTCCGACTTTTATGATTTTGGTTTTACACATAAAGTTTATTTTAAAAAAGTTGGTATTTTTGTCTATTTTTTCACTGTCTACTTACTCGTCTGTCTCGCCTTGCATTCAAATAACAAATAAAAGTGCAGCAAATTGTGTATGTATATGCTAAACTAGTGGGTAAGACAGTCGGTAGAATGAGAGAAATTGTTGTTACGTAATTTCAGTTATCGCAAACGTTTTTTAATTTGCGGCAAATGTAATTTTGTACCCGAACTTGTTTGCAACAACATGATACACATTTGCTATATTCGGATATAACGGAAATCAATAAAAGTATTGTTACGGCAACCGAGCAATAAAGGCTTTTTTTTCTTTGCGTGTAGTCGATTTAAGTAAATACGTGTTTCAGCTATATTTTGTCTAAATAATCGTGGTAACCGCGTAGAATTTTGCAGGATTTTTTTGGTTTAAATACCGAGCAAGTCAACTATTTAGCGTATGGTACAGAATTGTTGAAACTTTGTACACACTGGGAGTGAGTGAGAATGTTGATGAAAGCCCAGATACGTCAATTAGACACCGTGCACAAGTATTTCAAATGTCATCGCCAACTTTGTTCAAAATACTCAACAAATATGTGCAATTTATACCCGTATAAAATTCAACTGGCTCAACAACTAATGGCAAATTACCATAAGCGCAGACGGGAGTGGAGTGAAAACGTTTTGCAGCTCATCGGTATTGGACCTAAAAAACACGCTTATTATTATTTTTGGGAGGAAACACGCATATGCTTCCACATAAGTAAGAACGTGTTTGGGAGGAAATGCAAACATGCTGTCCATGTTTGACGTATCTGGGCTTTCATCATGAAGGAGCTTGCTTCGGGCAAAGCACGAGATATGGTTTGGGAATAAAACTCACGAATTGCAAAGTAAGTCCCTCTTGGCCATACAGTTAAGTTCCGATAGTGATCAGCTCGAAGTTTCAAATAAATAAATCTGTTATTATCAAAGGTAGATTTCGTATTTTCCATAATTTCGTGAAATTCCATAAATAAATTTTCGGTAAAAAAAAACTAAATTTTAATCAAAATATGATTCCGAACATTGTTTTTTAATAAATTTATTAACATAAGACTGATTTCAAATATATTCCCTTAACAATTACTTGGTTCCCCCAAAATGTGGGCTTCAAAGTAAACCAATTAATTCAGTCGATTTGTTCCCCTTCGTGACGAATAAACTATTCTTAATATACATTTAATGTTTGAAATAAAACTTTAGCTGGAACCAAACTAATTGCGATTCTCAAATAGTACAATTTCTTCCAAATGATTTATTAGCCACTGGCAAGGGGTGGCAGTGCAATGTTGAACATTTAGTAACACAATACAACCATCATACTCATCGGTGGCTGTGGTGGAGCATCAAGTGATCATGCTTCATTGCAAAGCAATGCCGTTGTTGCATTGGAACCGACCACAGCAACAAGACATCCTGGCACACAGTTCAGTTGTTTAAAAATAAGACAAGAGTAATAGTGAATTGATGTTGAAATCCCCCAACAAATTGAAAATTTCTGCTATACTGTGAAAGTCTATATTCAATGTTCGTGCGTGCAAATGAATCTCGCAGTCAGGGCTGCCACACTTGGTCTTAATCAAACTACTACTGGGGCAGCAGGACATGAACTAGTCGATGGATAAACACAGAAAGACATAAAACACTACTACACGTTGGGTTCAATATTCAAAGTGTGTTAAAAGTTTTATAAGCTCTCAAATAGAGAAAATAGCCTAAACCATATAATTTGGCACGAAATTGTGTTTTATGACGTTCAGGAACACGCAGACGTAGAAGTTAATTTATTAAGTGCCCAACTGTACAAAATTACGTTGCATAGGCTGGAAACACAAAATATGAATTTAATATATTTATATTTAATGACATTGTTGTACGTATGTATGGATAATGGGAATTCGATAAGGAAAATATGAGTTCATGGGCACTGACGATAAAAGTACTAGTGCTAGTTTCTACCCAAAGCATGGAGGGCCACATGAGTGGTGTTTATTTTCAAAGCGGCAAATACCTTACACAAACCTCCCACAGACTTGAAACCTGAAAACTTGTCATTACTCGTAATAGAGACTTTGGAATGACTGATATATGAATATATACGGGCAATTATTGATGTACGATTGATATGGGGTAGTAGTATGAATTAGGGATATGACTTTTTCATGTCTTTTTAAAGAGAACAAGTTTGAGAAATGCTACGAAAATAAATAAAAAATGTTCTTGGTTAAATTTGGTGCAAAAAACTGTTCCCATGAAGGGGCTTAAATTTTATGAATTTGAAATTTTAGCAGTCTCTGCTAAAAAATTCAAATGTTTATTTAAATCCTGAACGTTTCCTTGGAATGGTTTAAACTCGATTAAATGTAGAAAGGTTTGGAAAATTTTGTCGGATTCCAAATCTGAGATTAAAATCCGTCAGTTTTTGAAAAACTCAAATATCATATTTTTTTGGGTTTTTTTGGAAAAAAAAGCAATGAATATGTTTGATACACGCATCCAGTGTTGCCAGATGAATCCAGGTCAGCATTTAAGGGGAATTGTGTGTTTTGGATAAATGCCTAACTGCAAAATTAAAAATTTCAAATTTATGTGTGTTTCAGTTCTAAAAGAATATCGGCGGTCTTATTTAATCACCCCTTAGTTATAAAATCATGTTTCTTTTAAAGTTTTAAACAACTTTTTTTTAAAACTATTATGCTACAACCCAGTATTATCAACCATGGATAAAGGAAATAAGTAAATATCGCACAGGCGTTGTCTGTCAAGTACTACCACCAGGTGCTGTGTTGTCGTTTTGTAACTCTCATTGAAGTTTCTCATAACATTCATTGACGTATAATTTTCCAGGTTGTGCACTTTCATGTTAAAATTTTGTGATTTTGATTATGTGTCTTTTTTTGATGGTCGGTTGTGTTGAATTTTAGAGTAACGGACCATAAAACAAAAACAAAATCCCTGTTGATGTTACCTACCACACCTATTGTTAGCACCTGTTCCAAAATAATCTTGCAAGGTATATTTTGTTTGGGATCAAACGTTGTAATTATTGCATTCAACTCCAACTAGAAAATATCCCATAGAACAAGAAATTTGCTACAGCATGTGCAAGTTAATTCCTTTGTCTATGATATCAACTTTCTTGGGTACTTTTGCTTTGGGCTGTGTCAAGACCAGTGGTGATCATGCTATTGCCCCAGGGGCCGAACGCGATCGGTTTTTTAGACGTACACAACACGACTGTTAACGAAACTCTGTGCAAACAGCGTAAACACTATAATTTTCGTTCAGTTGTATGATAGCTTTCAATAAAGCAGGTCGGTGTCGCTATGTGTTTGTGAAAACAAAAACAAAACACATTAATTTTGTATGCCAGCTCTCTAGCTTTAATGAGCAAACAAAATATTTTCAGTACACTTGGAATATTTTTCGCTTATTGTGGAAAGTAGAGTGGGAAAAACTTTTTTGTTTTTGTAATTTTTATGTTTTAAATATGTAATTTAAATATATATATGTATTATAATTTAAATATGTATATTCGAAAAATGTTTGAAGAAAAAAATTATTTTTGAAAATAATGTAATTATTTACTTCAACTGATTTAACCTAACAAAATCTAACAAACACAACCTAACCTAACAAAAAACAAGTAAAAGTGTTAAATTCGGCTATGCCGAATCTTTGATACCCTCCACATTAGTGTTAACCTGCAAAATATTAGATTTTAAAAATGACCTTTTTTAAGAAAATGTACTTTTTTAAAAAAAATAAAAATAAGTTACTTGTTCACAAATGCAATTACTTGTTCACAAATGCAGGATGCTCACAAATGCATTGCTCACAATGCTCAAATGCTCACATTGAAAATGTACTTAAGAAACTGTACTTTGAAATGTACTTTGAAATGTACTTAATGTACTTTGAAATGTACTTTGTAATGTACTTAAGAAATGTACTTAAGAAATGTACTTAAGAAATGTACATTTCTTAATTACTTAAAAAGAAATGTTCTTAAGAAGAAATGTACTTAGGAAATGTACTTAAGAAAAAATGTACTTAAGAAATGTACTTAAGAAAGAAATGTACTTAAGAAATGTACTTAAGAAATGTACTTAAAGAAATGTACTTAAGAAATGTACTTTGAAATTTACTTAATGTACTTAATGTACTTTGAAATGTACTTAAGAAATGTACTTTCTTTTAAGAAAATTTACTTTTTTAAAAGAATTAAAAATAAGTTACTTGTTCACAAGTAAAATAAAAAGGCATTTTTTAAAAATAAAAAAGCATTTTTTGAAGAACTGTTAAAAAAAAAAACAAGCTGCAAAGCATTTTTTAAAAATAAAAAAGCATTTTTTGAAGAGCTGTTAAAAAAAAAACAAGCTGGGACTAGAGTTGAACCAACAACCCTCAGACTCCAACGCGCAACCCCTTACCAATCAGGCCACAGCGACCTTATAAAGTATGACAAAATTCATATAAATGTATGAACACATGAAAGTACATCTAAACATTCTAAAGTACTTACCTATTATAAAGAACAACAAAGATTTCCAACATGGAAATTCACCACACGGCAAAAGGAGTAGTTTAGTATAAAACTACAAAAATTAATGTGAAAATTTTATGAGTTTTTTTACGTTTCCAATCATAAAATTTTTTCCAATGGACCAATTTCGCTGATTTTCAATACCTCAGGAATACGTGGAACATTCTGGCCAAAAACCAAACCGCGTTATCGCCGATTGAAGCCGTCAGAACGTTTTCAACAGACGGACATGGCTATATCGACTCCGGTTGTTATAAGGATCAAGAATATATTTACTTTATGGGGTCGTGTATTAAAAAGCTAGTGCGGGTTTCGACGAAGAGTTTAGGCCAAACATTAAGGCGATCCGATGTCGGCGAGCCGAGATTTAAGTGTTTTAATTTGGAGTATTAATTTGGAGTAATATTAAAAAAGTGTTTTGTTGATCTTCGGTTTTGTCTTATCATCGTTTGTTTGTTCGTTGCTTGGCAGTCTGTATTGAAAGTGATTATTGGACGATTTTCATATAATTTTCCCACGCGATTTTCTCCGGAAATTCATAGCCGATTTTATTAATTTTTGGATTAAAAAGCTAGTGCGGGTTTCGACGAAGAGTTTAGGCCAAAAATTAAGGCGATCCGATATCGGCGAGCCGAGATTGAAGTGTTTTAATTTGGAGTATTAATTTGGAGTAATATTAAAAAAGTATTTTATGTTGATCTTCGGTTATATCGTACGAATATAACAATGTATGTATGTATGTACAAGTGTCTGTTGCTTTGCATTCTTTGACTTTTGTGGGAATAAAACAAAAAGTATTGAGCAAGAAAATAATGACACATGTGCTTGCACTGGGTCTTTAAATAATTTTAAGTATTAATATTATTTAACTGTAACGTCATCATATGATTGAACGCTGTTTTTTATTTTCCAATGTAACATTTACGAATGTGTTCATAGAAATCGAACAGGTACCGTGTAGCAAAAAGGTGTTAACACATCGCCCGTGAGTTCGAACACTCATTGGATTTTTTTTTTTATTTACTTATTTATTTATTTATTATTATTTTATTTATTTTATTTTTATTTACGGCACGTAACTAGGGAACTATGGGCGACCGACAAGAAATTCTGTTGAAAAGTAAAGTCCGAAAAAACAAAACATGAAACAATTTTTTCATTTCAAGTGATTTTGTTCAGTGCATAGTACCAATACATCGCCTTTTTTTGTAACATAACTAATACATTCTCATTTCTCTCTGTGGCCATCACTGGTCTAGACTAACATATCGCACCCTAAATATAAAAGGGGCACAACTCAAAATTTTCAAATTTTAATTTTTTGCTTAAAAACAATAACCAAGGACCATTTCTATCCACTGTACAAATCTGACGTCGTTTACTCTTCTCTTTCGTAAAAAAAATCCTTTATGAATATGTCTATTAGTGAGTATTTTCATACATATTTCTAATTAACCAAATCAGTTTTTTGCCTCTACTGAATAATTGAGAATTTTGAGTTGTGCCCCTTTTGTATTTAGGGTGCGATATGTTGGCAAATTTCTTGTTTAATGCGAAGTTTTCTAGGTGGAGCCTGTAACCAATATGTTTTAGTTTTGCACCCAGTAAAAAGTAAATTTAGAAAAGCCAAAGCAAAAGAAGTTTTAAAAAAGAAAATTTTCTTAAATAAGTGCCTTTTCCTAAAAAATGTAAATTTTCTCAAAAAAAATACATTTTCTTAAAAAACATACCTTATCTTAAAGAAGTGCCTTTGCTTAAAAAAAGTAAATTTCTTACAAAAAGTACCTTTTCTTAGAAAAAGTATTTTTTTAAATGAGTACTTTTTCTTAAAAAAGTACATTTTCTTACAACAAATTACCTTTTCTTAAAAAAATTCCTTATATAACATTTCTTGTGATAAGTACCTACACTTGAAAATGTACCTATTCTTGAAGAAAACACCAATTCTAAAAAAATTCCCATTTTAAAAAAAAACACATTTTCTTCCAAAATAATACCTTCTCTTAAAAAAATAAATTTTCTTACAAAAATTCCTTTCCTTAAAAGTAACTTTCTTAAAAATAAAATAAAAATAAAATAATAATAAGTACATTTTCTCAAAAATATATCTGTTTCCTAAAAAGAGCACCACTACTTTAAAAAGTACCTGTTCTTAAAAAAGTACTTCTTTGTAAAAAAAAATATACTCTTATTGCTCTTTCTTACAGAAAGTACTAATTCTTCAAAATATTACCTTATCTTAAAAAACATTAGCTTTTAATAAAAGCAGTACCTCTCTGTAAAAAATTACCTTTTCGGGAAAATATAATACATATTCTTGCAAGAACGACCTAAAAATATAAATTTAAAAAAAAATACATTCTATAAAAAAAATTCTTAAAAAAAGTTTATCATTTTACAAAAAGTATCTTTTCTTAAAGCTCCATTTAAATTATCGTATTTTTCAACGGGCGCCTCCTTAGATATGTTGGAACTATCTAGTACATAACATATAGCGAAAGAAACATCGTTCCAACCGGGTGTCCGTTGACAACTCATATATTTAAATATAGAGGCACTTTTTATTGTGCAAGTGGCAACTCTGATATTTGGCAGCGGTCACATATGTTTATTCCCATTATCAACAATGGAGCGCTTTATGGAAGAACAACGCTTTATAATTGTGAAAACTTAGTACAAAAATTCACAAAGTTATGCTGAGACCTCTCGCAAATTTCGAAGAATTTTCAGTCGAGAAAGTGCACCTAATGTGTCAGCCATTCGAAGAGTGGTCCACAAATTTGAAGAAACTGGATCGGCTATGGACAGTAACACTCCTGTGTGTCAACGTGGCGGTCGATCTCTTGAAAATTTTGCTGCTGTAAACGAGAATGACGTCGAAAACCCGAAAACATCAATTCGGCATCGCTCTCAACAACTTCACATTTCACGAAGCACTACGCAGCGAATTTTGACAAAAGGCCTCCACTTTCATCCTCTCCGATGAAGCACATTTCCATCTGATTGGCTCAGAAAATCTTCATGGAATCCATGAGAAAAAAATCCAATGAGTGTTCGAACTCACGGGCGATGTGTTAACACCTTTTTGCTACACGGTACATGTTCGATTTCTATGAACACATTCGTAAATGTTACATTGGAAAATAAAAAACAGCGTTCAATCATATGATGACGTTACAGTTAAATAATATTAATACTTAAAATTATTTAAAGACCCAGTGCAAGCACATGTGTCATTATTTTCTTGCTCAATACTTTTTGTTTTATTCCCACAAAAGTCAAAGAATGCAAAGCAACAGCCACTTGTACATACATACATACATTGTTATATTCGTACGATATAACCGAAGATCAACATAAAATACTTTTTTAATATTACTCCAAATTAATACTCCAAATTAAAACACTTAAATCTCGGCTCGCCGATATCGGATCGCCTTAATTTTTGGCCTAAACTCTTCGTCGAAACCCGGACTAGCTTTTTAATCCAAAAATTAATAAAACCGGCTATGAATTTCCGGAGAAAATCGCGTGGGAAAATTATATGAAAATCGTCCAATAATCACTTTCAATACCGACTGCCAAGCAACGAACAAACAAACGATGATTTACTCTTACAAACCTAACACTTGCGTATGTATTAAATTTATAGTTTACTGCCCTAGAGGCGCGCGTATAGATGTTAACACATCAAAAAATGCACTCACAACGAGCAATTATCTGTTGCGGCTTTTGGTCAGTCGATGTGATTGGGCCTTACTTTTTTGAAGACGAGGCCGAAATTGCAGTGACTATGTATGACTATGACCATTTTGTAAGAATATGTATATTGGGCCTTACTTTTTTGAAGATGAGGCCGAAATTGCAGTGATATGAACTGTATTAGTTACAGGAACGTCATAACGCAGTTCTTATGGCCGCAACAGTACTGCACGGATCTGGACGTCATGCGGTTTCATTAAGACGGCGCCAGCCATAGAGTAAATCATATTATAAATAATTTTGTTGTCTTAGATCCTCGTCATGTTTGAATTTGTAATTTCCTTTAAGGCTAAGAGATCATGTTTTCTCCGGTTAGTGAAAAAAATGTAAATGCCGCGGGTGGGATTCGAACTCACATTCGCTGGACGATCGTTTCGATGTTTGTGAAGCATCATCTTCAGCAGCATCTAGCCCGTTAAGCCACTGCGGTGTGTATTTACACAAGTCACTAACCGAAGACATTTATTGATCGAATAATATTTGGCTCATCTGACGTTTCCTTTCACACTTTTCTTGATGCGGTCGGTGTGACGAAAAGTGGCATATACCAGGTGGAACTACAATAACTTCTGACTTTAACTTTTCATGTCGTTTTGAAAAACTTAAATGTTTTTACACTTTTGATGTGTTAACATCTATACGCGCGCCTCTAGGGCAGTAAACTATAAATTTAATACATACGCAAGTGTTAGGTTTGTAAGAGTAAATCATCGTTTGTTTGTTCGTTGCTTGGCAGTCGGTATTGAAAGTGATTATTGGGCGATTTTCATATAATTTTCCCACGGGATTTTCTCCGGAAGTTCATAGCCGATTTTATTAATTTTTGGATTAAAAAGCTAGTGCGGGTTTCGACAAAGAGTTTAGGCCAAAAATTAAGGCGATCCGATATCGGCGAGCGGAGATTTAAGTGTTTTAATTTGGAGTAATATTAAAAAGTGTTTTATGTTGATCTTCGGTTTTGTCTTATCATCGTTTGTTTGTTCGTTGCTTGGCAGTCGGTATTGAAGGTGATTATTGGGCGATTTTCATATAATTTTCCCACGCGATTTTCTCCGGAAATTCATAGCCGATTTTATTAATTTTTGGAATAAAAAGCTAGTGCGGGTTTCGACGAAGAGTTTAGGCCAAAAATTAAGGCGATCCGATATCGGCGAGCCGAGATTGAAGTGTTTTAATTTGGAGTAATATTAAAAAAGTATTTTATGTTGATCTTCGGTTATATCGTACGAATATAACAATGTATGTATGTATGTACAAGTGTCTGTTGCTTTGCATTCTTTGACTTTTGTGGGAATAAAACAAAAAGTATTGAGCAAGAAAATAATGACACATGTGCTTGCACTGGGTCTTTAAATAATTTTAAGTATTAATATTATTTAACTGTAACGTCGCCATATGATTGAACGCTGTTTTTTATTTTCCAATGTAACATTTACGAATGTGTTCATAGAAATCGAACAGGTACCGTGTAGCAAAAAGGTGTTAACACATCGCCCGTGAGTTCGAACACTCATTGGATTTTTTTTATTAACTGTTATTGTTAGCGTACATTTGTGTTGTATTTAACATAATAATTTTAACACACAAAACGAAATGCCGTTGTTGTTATTCTGTTCGTTGTTCTGAACCATTGCCTCTACCTAATATTAGTAAAGCAATTCTTTTTAACATCCAACGTAAATATCACACCAGGCCAAATGTCATAAATTTGCTGAGAGAACTGTTAAGTCTAGTATAGTAATTAGTATATGGCGCCACCTGCCACACCGCGCATGAAGCACACAATTTATTGCATCCACGATTTGCAGAACAAATTATATCTGATGTCAACTGGCCATCAAGATCGTGCGATTAATTTCATAGGGGTTTTGTGAAATCTCGGGTTTATGCAGCTAAACTAGAAACAATTCCTGAGCTCAAATCCGAGATCCAACGCGTCATCGGTGAGATACAGCCACATCTCTGTGAGAAAGTCGTGGAAAATTTCATGAATAGAGTATTAGCCTGATATTAGAGCCGTGGGGGCCATTTGACGGATATTTTATACCATTCTTAATCGGAACATGTCTTCTTTATAATCTGATAAAAAAAATCTCAACTATCTCACAAAACAAACATGTTTTTATTTTAAAATTAAAAAGTGCATTCTGACTGAGAAACCATTTTCTTTATATGTGCTTAGCTACAACTCAGATATTGATTAAAAAACTTTGTCAAAAATTAGTTAATTTGATTTGACATTAAACTAAAAGTGGGTTAATCCACTTAATCTACAGTAACTTCATAATTTTTCACCGATTTAGATCCTTTTGGGCCCAAAGAAAAATAAAATACAAATAGACCAAAACTGGCGTTGGATGACATGAAGCCTATAACATAATTTCATTAAGATCGGAAGTGTTTCACGCGATTTATCGCATTGACAACCCAGACGACCACCAAGCAATTACATGGGAGGTACCAGAATGGGCGTGGCAACCTCGCCCATTTTCTCCAGTTAAGTAGACATTTACAGATTTTTAACCAATGTTTGAGTTGAAGCTAATCACATCTATCAGAAAAAAAGTTTTAGAAATAACATGATTTTTTACTAAATGGGTCGATTTGTATGGGAGGTACCAGAAGGCGTGGGAAAAAGGCCATATTCAATCCCAACCTAAGTTTAGACAACTAATAGTCACTGACAAAATATCATTGTGATGATGACCAGCCAGCCAGAGAGACATACGAAAATGGCTCAATCGTCTTAAAATGTGCCAAAACTAATTTCGTCCAAAGATACTGAGGGTCTAATATGGCTCCTTCTATGCGTTAAATTTTTTTCTCTATTAATTGATATATATATACCCTCATCCCTATGGGTGAGGGTACACAAATCAGAGTTATCTATTAGTAAAATCAGTTTTGTTGTGAGAAAAAATTCAATACAATACTTTGCCATAATCATCAATATTCACAACATATGCATAGATGTTGTTGTTTCATTCCTAATTAAATTCAGAATTCTACAAAAAATACGAACCATTTTTAATGCGACTCTGGCTTAGTGTGAAAAAAATGGAAAAATGGAAAAAAATGTTCACCCTATTGTACACAAGTATGGAACTTATTGATATATTTAAATGTCTAGTCCAAAGCATTTGACTTAATTAGTAACAAAAATCAATTCCAATAATGATGGAACAGAAGTTTGTGTGCCACTTCCCTACGTATATGTGCAATTAACGAGCACAAGGCCCCCTTTGGTTGGTCACCCATATTATATTTTCTTATTCCTTGTTCCATTCCCATTTCGATGAATAATATGTGACATAGAATTTGTGTAGCTTTTTGTTCTGTCATTTACAAAAGGTGTCTCAGTAAGGTTACACTCTTTTCTTTTAAAATAAAAATTCGTATTTTTTTAGATAGTTGTGATTTTTTATCGAATTGTAAAGAAGACATGTTCGGATTATGTATGGAGTAAAACACCCGTCAAATGGGCCACATGGCTCTGATGACAGCCCATTAATCTTTTATTTATTTATTTATTTCAGTCTATCGATACACAATCCTTACAGACTAGCTTAAACTAAAATAATATGTATCTAAAATATATATAAATTTTCTTAGAGAAAATGATAAATCTATATCATATTTGGTATTGACTAAATTATATTATAAAATAGATTCATAAATAAAATAAATGGTTTCCCATTACATCCCATGAAGGGACTGGGGAGAACTTCTCACATTCACTGAGCTGTGCGCTTTCCAGTTTTCACTCACTGATTGGGACCTAAAGTTTTACACCGATTCCGAACGGTAATTTGAGAAGCTTTTTCATGGCTAGATACTCGATAGTGTCGCTGTCACTATGCGAGGTGACCGCCGCCGAAAGAAATTTTAAGGTGGTCAGAGCCGGGTTCGAACCCAGGATCTCATGTACAAGAGCCGCGCACACTAACCATTGCACCACCGACGGCCACAATAGGCTCATAGCGAGCATAATTACTTCGATGAATAGGAACAGTAAAATATTCATTGGAACGAAAGTTTCTAACGAGAACGTTAAAGCCCATACGATTGAGAATTTCAGGACAATCAATACTCCCAGAAACACGTTTTTATAAAATTATTAAAGAATTTTTGGATCTGCAATTTAGTAAAGTATCAAAATGTATCAAATTACACCTGGATACGTATGAAGGCAAAGGGATGGAAAAGTCCAAGGAAAATAGAGCAAACTTTATAAATTTTTCTTTGTAATCTCTCTACGCGGTCTATATTAACCGAGTAATAGGGATTCCAAACAATTGAGGCATAATCAATTTTTGATCTCACAAAAGTTGTATATAACAATTTCCGAGCATAGGGATCCACAAACTCCTTACAATTCCGTTTAATAAAAGCAAACACAGAATAAGCTCTAGGCATTATGTACTCAATGTGTTGATTGAAAAATAATTTTGCATCAAAAATAACCACAAGATCAGTAACGCTAATGGATAAGGATATCCAATATAAGATTTTGTATATGGTAGTCTGTCCTGATCATCTTAATCCTTCTACGAAATGAAATTTTCCACGACAGAAATTGTGGCTGTATCTCCCGATGACACGTTACATCTCAGATTTGAGCTCAGGTATTGTTTCTGGTTTTTTTTTCTCATAAACCCGAAATGTTACAAAACTCCAAAGAAAGAAATCTCGCGGCGTTAAATCGCATTATCTTGGTGGCTAGTTGACATCAGAATTTCTTGAGATAATTTGTTCTGGAAATCGTTGCTGCAATAAATTGATTGCTTCATGCGCGGTGTGGCGGAAAGCGCCGTCTTGCTGAAACCACATGACGTCCAGATCAATGCAGTCCAGTTGAGGCAACACAAAAACTCCGTTATCATGCTCCAGTTTCGAATGCCATTCACAGTCACGATAATTTGGGCACCATCTTTAAAAAAAAAAGGAAGGCACAATCACGCCGCCTGACCAAAATCCGCACCAGACAGTTGCCCGTTGTGGGTGCATTTGTTTCTCATGTATTGCGTGTGGACTTTTTTGTTTGAAAATTGGCATTGACTTGACTTTGTTCCATTACACATTGAAGGAATTGCCGGCTCCTTCCGTGGTCTATGGGTTTCAGCTAGTGAGTAAGCTTAATTTTATACGCATGAAGGTGGAGGTCGTTGGTCAAAATTCGCAGCGTAGTGCTTCGTGAAATGTGAAGGTATTCAGGATGATGCCGAATTGATGTTTTCGGGTTTTAGGCGACACTCCCGTTTACAAGAGCAATGTTTTGAAAAGACCGAGTCCTGAGTCCTACACCCAGTGAAATAATTATAAAGCCATAATATTTGTTCTCGGTACTCTCAATGCACTTGGTTTTTGGTGTAGAATTTTAATGCATATATCTGTTATTAGGTATATTATGTCAGAGAATATAGCCATTCGATCTCTTTTACAAGTTAAATGAAACGTGACGTTGTTTTTTCTGTTTCTGGTGCGAAATATATACAAAGGCAACATGGAAAAGAACCCGAATTCGAACAGTAGTAAATATAAATTTAAACGGAAGTGAGTTTTCTTTGGTTGTTATTTTATTGATTTAAAATTAACGTAGGTCAAATTAAAAAAAATAATTTATAAAGAATACCTGGAGGAAAGTACCTATGTAAAGAAGAAAAGGGAAACATTTAAGATTATCATGATGAAGGATTGTCCAATCGGGGAATTTGGAGGAGATTGAAAAGATCTAGCTATGTTATTGACAATTTTATAAACTAGTGTGGCCAATATGGAAACACAAAACGACCAGGAATGACATCGCTGATCAGTGGCAGCGCCAAAAGTGAGATCAAAAGGGTTGCTGTTAAAGAAAACTTCGGCGATAAGGAAATTATTGCTGAATTGAGCTTGGGAGCAGGGTTGCGTCGTTTTCAACAAATAATAAACCGCGACTTGAAACTGTCATATACAAAATAGAATGCAAAACTTGGTCTCATGCCAAGACACGAATTAGCCAGATTTAAATTCGCTGAAATATATAAATTTTTGGATGAGGGGTGATATTTGCCGAGGGAAAAACTTTAATTTGGATGGACCTGATGGCTCTGACGAACATTGGCGTTCCAGAGATTTTCCCTAAATTATGCGTTAGCGCCGAAATTTTGGCGATGGCTCCCTTAAGATTTGGGCAGGTATGAGTTATAGAGGAACCATTCCAATATGTTTCGTTTCCACAAAAAAGGACTCCGAATATTATATTCGACTGTTGGATATCGTCTTAGTTAATTCTGGAGAGGAAATTTGTTTCCCAGAATTTACCAGCCAGCAGGACAAAGCAACAGTACATCGGTCAAAGAAAACTACTAAGTTTATGGAGTCAACAAATAATACAAACTCTCGACTGGAATGCACATAGTTCTGATCTCTATCCGATCGAGAACCTCTGGTCTATTTTACCTACCCAAGTTTACCACCCAGGACGCCAGTTGAAGAATGTCAAGGGTCGAAGAGTAGAAATACCAGAAAATGGAAGATAACTGATCCTGCGCATATTCATTCGTTGATAAACTCAATGCCAAGGTACTTAGTAGAAGTTATCAGCCAGAATGGAGATCAAATGTCTTACGAATATTTAAATACACCTTTTGCATTTATAAATATTTCGCAGCAGTAATTAGTTTATTTTTGTTGATTTACCTTGATAAAGTCATAGTCAAAGTATTTTTACTGAAAAGTATTTCATTTTGAAAGGACTAATACAATATAAAATAACAACTTGAAAATTCCTCACAACATTTGGGAAAAATAAAAAATTGTGTTGCCTTTATATTTATTTCGCGGAGTGTACTGTCCATAACCGATCCAGCTTTTTAACATTTTTGGACCACTATTCGACGGGTTGACACAGAAGGTGCACTTTCTCGACTGAAAATTCTTCGAAGTTTGCGAGTTGTCTAAGCATATCTTTCCAAATTTTTGTAATAGGTTTTCACAATTATAACGCATTGGACTTTTGTAAAGCACTCCATTTTTAATAATCGGAACAAAAATATGTAACAACTGCCAAATTTCAGAGTTGCCACTTGCAAAAAAGTGGCAAATTTAAAAAGTATAATCTTACTGAGACACCCAATCACAGTCACATAAATAAGAGCTGAATAAATGTTCCACTAAAGGAAGCAGAAATAAAGGACAATTTAATCAAAAATCAGTTTCGTCGCATAAACTAAGAACCAGCATTTTCTTTTTCAGATCCCGAAATTATAGAGCAAATCCGATTATAAATAATAAATGCTTAGAACGGTAAGAGGTAACCTAGAATATCAATATCGTAAATCTGGCAATATTTTATTGTTTACTAATTTCTGCTCCCAAATCCGCAACAAAACAATTCGTAACAGCAAAAATATTGTCGTTGCCAGGACGCAACAGGTTACAGGTTCTGATATTATTACCACTTTCTTTGCAACGGCCCGACTGTGCGCTGTACTGTCAACAAATTCTTTAAGTACATACATGATTCATTGTAGCAACGATAAAAGCATCGAATGTATGAAAGTTTTTATTGCAGCAATAGCAAACACTGTAAATACCAGGATTCATTCAGAGTATAAGCTGGCTCAGTGCACTTTAAACATACTTGTTTTTTTTTTACAGAAAAATCCCTAATTAAACGATCCTTATACATTGACATGCAATTTTGTAATTGACGTCTATTTGTCTGTCTGTCTGTCTGTCTATCTCGCAATCAATGGGAAAAGGTCTCAAATCATAATTACATCATTGGCCGGCCACAGTGTTGTCCAATGTGGTTGCTTTTGTTGTGCAACAATAATTAAAGCATTCTCTGTGAACAAATAAATGCAAATAATTTGCATTGTTTGTGTTCGATTGTGAAACTCAATTAACATGTATTTCCGATAAATTTATCTTGTAAAGTTTACAATGATTCTTCAATTTTTTGTGGCTGCTTGTTTGCTTGCGTACAAACGAAATTAAACCCAAGAGAGATATTTTAACAGCTCTGATTGTGGATGTTTGTGTGTGTGCAATTCAGTATCTCCCTCGTGCACACACCGAAACCACACATATCCTTGAATAGTATTCTGAAAATAAAGAAAATATTTTCCAAGTGGCCAGGTGGAAAATGGCATTAAATTTTATTGCAATCGATTGCAATATTTACACTCGCTTAATTTCATCTGCCATTGAAATGTTGCGATTGTTTCCCCAATGAAAATGGCAAATGTTTTCTTTTCTTTAAACTTTTTTTGCGCGCTTGCTATTCCACACTTTTATATCAAGCACATTTATTCGTTTAATTATACAATATTGCAAATTTGTATCACACATAGAGCGGAACCCACAGACTATAAGAGAGAAAATTAATTCTATATGAATTAGCAAAATAAATTCGGTATGAATAGTGTGAATAGCCCACTACTACTATATGCTAAAAATTTGTTTTGTTTTGGTGTTTGGATGAAAATATAACTTGTTTGTAGCTTGTCCCAAACATAGTATACTTGTGTCCAAACACATCGTGCTTGCAATTCAATATCCCATGATTGGGTCACAATGATTAACAGTTTATAATATCTGTTTCTAACCCAACTGTGCCGTTGTTTGTTGCAAACTCTTGATCGTATGATATCCGTTGCTCCTATTCTCGAAAATACAAATTATTATTATTTTTTTTACTTTAATCAAAACTTTTATTAGAAATGGATATACCTACATATACAGGGTGATTCAGGAAGCTCCGGACAAATTTCTCCAGCGTATTCCTCGGCTCATTTCATGAAGAAAAGTCCACTAGGACCATGTCCGAAAATGCAAGGGTGCGAAATGGCAGCGGGTTCAAAATTTTGGGATTGGCGGTCGGAGGGTAGTACGGTAAAGTTGTTAACTTCTGACCCAGTGGTCGGATTTTTTGAAAGGTCTTTAAGAGGCTTTTCAGAATCAATAAAAAAAGTAGAAAAAAAGTCAAATCGCCTAGATACAGAGTTTCTCAAACATGTGGTATTGAATAGCAAGCACAATGTATTCGAACACAAGTATACTATATTTGCGACAAGCTACAAACACGATATATTTGCATCCAAACAACAAAAAACGACTGATCTCATCCTTATGGGTAAGGGTATAAGGAATGATTTACCTATTAGGCCTAAATAACATTTGAGTTCGAGCATAAACAACAGGGCGATTAATGTTACGCCTAAAACAATGCCTTTGTTACAATAAACCAGCAATATCGATTAAAGTTGGTTAACATATCTCTATCTCTGCTACTTGCGAAAATAATGACTTTCGATAAGTTATAATCACTACAATAACAAGTATAACGACAACGGAAGATAAAAAATAGTGGAGAGACCAACAGAATTATCTGGAAACCAGTAGAGAACCTTGTGCCAAGCAATTGCACTTGTATGAACAGCTGATATATTTAGCACTTGGAGTTAGTCTGTGATTAAACGGTTAAAGATACGGTACGGATTGGATTGAACTGATTTGAATTGGATTAAATTGAACTGAATTGAATTGAATTGAATTGAATTGAATTGAATTGAATTGAATTGAATTGAAATGAAATGAATTAAATTTAATTAAATTGAACTGAATTGAAGTCAATTGAATTTAACTGAACTGAACTGAAATGAATTGAACTGAACTGAACTGAATTGACCTGAATTGAATTGAACTGAAATGAATTGAATTTAATAGGATGGAAGTGAATTGCATTGAATTGAGTTGAGTAGAATTGAATTGAATTGCATTTACATGAATTGAATTGAATGGAAGTGAATTGAGTTGAATTGAATTTAATTTAAATGAATTAAATTGAATCGAATTGAATGAAACATAACTAAACTGAATTGAATTGAATTGGATTGACTCGAATTCAATTGAACTGAACTGAATTGAATTGAACTGATTTGAACTGAACTGAACTGAAGCGAGTTTACTGGAATTGAATTGAATTGGTTTGAATTGAATTTAATTGAATCAAAATGAATTGAAGTGAACTGAACTAAACTGAACGGATTTGAATTGAATTGAATTGAACTGAATTCAATTGAATTGAACAGAACTGTATTGAATTGAATTGAGTTGAGCTGAATTGAATTGAATTCCAAATTTCAATGCATGTTTAATATAAAAGTGACAAGTTCAATTCATAATCACATTAAACTTATTTTAATTTGAAAATCTTAAAATTATGGAGGTGGGTCAGGGCCCTATTTCAATAAATCATAAACGGTTGGAAATATTGGATTCCAAGCTTTGACAATATTGTAACTATTTTCATATTTTACAATTCCCTCTAATGTGTTTGTAATGAAAAGTACACTGTTAATCGATTATTTCACGACAGGTCATGAAAAATTTCACATATTTTATATGTTTTGCCATTTCTTGCCTAACGGTAAATAAACTGCGGTAGCTGTCTTCAAAAGAATTGCAGCTTATAAATTTCTTGAAAACTTTTCTAAATACACTAATCAACATAAATTATATTTAGAGCTCCATAATTGGTGTAGAAATTCTGCGTTTAACCATATTCTTTAAGTATTCACCTACATGTACTCAATATTAAACAAATTTTAAATTTATATCTTCCACAAAGTTGTAGTGCTTAATATACTTAACAATATTGTCAAAGACACTAATGAACAAAAAAGACATTTTGGGTTCCAAAATAATTGTACCAATTCAGAAATATTAAATTGTCGCTTATAATTTATATATTAGTAACACAGGAATGTAATAATGTTCTCTAAAGTTGTACAACTTAAGACTTTCGATAAAATTGCCAAATACATCAACGTCTTAAAATGTCATATATGATCTCAAATGGGTGCATAATACAAAAATATGGTTGTTTTTTGGGTTTATCTTCATAATTGTCATATCCCACTGTTGCACACTGTAATTCAAGAACTTCATTAATATTTAAAAATTATATCTTTCTGTTTGTTTTTATATTTTTGATGTGTTAACATCTATACGCGCGCCTCTAGGGCAGTAAACTATCAAACTAATACATACGCAAGTGTTAGGTTTGGAAGAGTAAATCATCGTTTGTTTGTTCGTTGCTTGGCAGTCGGTATCGAAAGTGATTATTGGGCGATTTTCATATAATTTTCCCACGCGATTTTCTCCGGAAATTCATAGCCGATTTTATTAATTTTTGGATTAAAAAGCTAGTGCGGGTTTCGACGAAGAGTTTAGGCCAAAAATTAAGGCGATCCGATATCGGCGAGCCGAGATTTAAGTGTTTTAATTTGGAGTAATATTAAAAAAGTATTTTATGTTGATCTTCGGTTATATCGTACGAATATAACAATGTATGTATGTATGTACAAGTGTCTGTTGCTTTGCATTCTTTGACTTTTGTGGGAATAAAACAAAAAGTATTGAGCAAGAAAATAATGACACATGTGCTTGCACTGGGTCTTTAAATAATTTTAAGTATTAATATTATTTAAATGAAACGTCATCATATGATTGAACGCTGTTTTTTATTTTCCAATGTAACATTTACGAATGTGTTCATAGAAATCGAACAGGTACCGTGTAGCAAAAAGGTGTTAACACATCGCCCGTGAGTTCGAACACTCATTGGATTTTTTTTAAAATTTTTGTGTGACAAATTGGGTAACCGAAATTAAATAACCGAGATTCATTCTATTCGAAAATTAAGTTAATAAAATAACCGGTACTCGGATAATTGAAAAAAAGTTAACCTGTTCCGCCTGTTTTTCTAGTCCGGGTTTGAACACTCGTATAAAAAGAAAAAATGTGACGTTCCCGTAATCAGCCCTTCAAAACGGAAACACAAAGTTGATGTAGTTACTGCCGACAATAACAACCAGAAGTACATAAATCTTGGTCAATAGGTATTTTTGTTTAATAAATAAATTATTAAATGAATGAATACATCCTTTTTTCTCCACATTGGTGACTTCCGACGATAAGTGTTAAAATTAAAAGATTTGCATAATGCTGTCTGTCTGTAGTTGGGATTTCATCTGTCCATCCTTCCAAAATTTTGGTTCCGGAAGTTTAAATCGTGATTTACTATAACTGGGATAACACGTGAGGCCTCTACTCTTCACATACAAGTGAGCTCAGGTAAGTCATATTGAAGAAGAACCTCAAGCAAAAAGGTCTTACTTATTTCTCTAATACAGTCGTCTAGTCTCTGCCCACAATTGTAATTTATGGATTTATAATATTATTTTGGAATTTCAGAAAACGATAAAGTAATAACTAAGATTTTAATTACAGTTGTAATTAATCCGGGAAAAGTTATACTTTATTGTAAAAGATTATACGAAGACATAAAGTGATGAGGGGAAAACAAACTTTTAATAGGGACCTTTAGTGATTAAAAATAAGTAGTTAAGGAACTGTTTCGCATTCTTAATATAAATGACCAAAAGGGCAACAAGATCTCGGAAAAGTTTAAAATGTTGTTGGTGTTTCCTTACAAAAGGATATATGAAATTACATTCACGACTTACTTTGGCATTACTATCGATTGCAATCTTCTTCATTACAATTCAAAAGTAGATAAGTCATTAATTTCATATAATACTGATATACAAATTTAGTTTGGTAAATTTGACATTTTATAGGAAATAAAATGTACAGTACTTGTTAATTTACCTTGATTATTTTTTTGTCCATACTCGTACGTTTGGGCTTTCATGTTCCCAGAAAATATTCCTAGTATTAGTTAAATTAGTTCGTCCAAATTAGTAGCTTGAGAGAGTCTGTTCTTGAATGGGAATTGTTGAATCATAATACTACCTGCAATTAAATGATATTATCACTTAGTAATCTTTTCATGAACATCGATATCCTAATAGAAAAAAAATATTCATATCAAATTTGAGGAACAATATTTATCCAAATTACTCGTATAAATCATTCAAAGCAAATATTCGAAAAATTTAGAAGATGTGTTATATCCTATAATGCGTTCGACTGTAGATCTGTGCCTGAAAAGCCAAAATAAGATAGACTTTTAAATACTTATTCACACCCAGTACATTGAGATTACCTTGCCAAGATCAATAATTAAGCTCTCGGGTTTCGAAGATATTTGACAAATGAATATTGTAAAAAATGAGTATTCGAACTCACGGGCGATGTGTTAACACCTTTTTGTTTTACGGTAATTGTTTGATTTCTATGAACGCATTAGTAAATGCTACATTGGAAAAAAAATTGTTTTGTGCTGAACGCACTTTCATTTTACTTACACCTGCTTCAACATTACATGTAATATTATTAAAATAACTAAATCAATTTTTAGCTTACTGAAATACTTGTTTTTGTTTTGCCATAAAGAGACGGACGACAAAAAATTTTCAATAGTATAGAGAACTTATTGCACTCTTTTCCCGCTCTTATGTAGAGAGTCTGAGTAAAAGAGCATAAACGAGTCTTATTCTCTTTATAGAAAACTTCAATATAAATGCACCATTTCCGCAATATTGTTACATAACACAATACAAAAAGCATTAATGTTCCAAAATGCATCAATGATTCACATCAAAATTGTGAATGGACCAAGTTGTGACAAAAAGAGAGTAATACGTTTTGAATCATTCGCCAGATGTCGCCAGTGCTTTTGAGTCATACAATTCGTTCCATGAGTTCTCTATACTATTCAATACTCTTTAGCGACGACGACCTGCTTGTTTGTTCGCTGCCGTTACATTAATACTGTCGGATGAGATCGCCAACATCAAATTATTAAATTATATTTTTTAAAATATTTTATCGCATAATTGCGGGCCACCCTAACATCCCTTTTTGCTTCTTATAATATTACAGCAACAACAACATTCATACTGTATTCTATTTTGGTTTAACCGGCGTGACTGTTGTTGTTGCTATTTGCCTACGACATCGATACAATAAGTAATAACAATAACAGCAGCGCAGTCGAAGATATTTACTTCATTCGTTTCGGTAAGTCGCTCTGTTGTTATTGTTACTTCTTTTGCTCTATATGTATGTACGCACATCTGTATGCACATACATATGTACCTAAGATTTTGCATTTAAAGTAACTGTGGTGTTTTCGCTTGTTGTTTACATTATCGATGCAAAAGAATATAGCAACAACAACAACAGCGCTGACGAAGTCGTTTGCTTCAGTTGATCACTCAGCTGTTGTATTGTTGTTGCTATTTCTCCTACATTCTATATTCATATTTACTGTCGTTCTATGTTTATGGGTTTGGTGGCCCGCGACAAAAAGAAAACATTACAAATGAGTTGTTGAAAAGAATTGTAACCAAAAGGTTGTCGAAAACACTTAAAACAATACACACATAAATAGTTGAAATAAAATTAAACATTAAATCGAACTTCAAAATTAAAATAAATCGTGTTTTTTATTAAATTAAAATAAATAGTGTTTCTGCGCGAACATTTTGGCGACCGAGACAGGACGGCCAGTGAATTTAGTTGCGTTTTATGAAATAAAAAAATAAAGCTATTGTACGAAGAATGGACCGGTTTTAAGCTGCAAATTGTACGGTGATTTGTTTTCGTCGTTGGATTTCCTCTTAGATGCACCAATCAATTTGCTACTGGGACAACATATTTTGATCTTCGTGCATCAACTTTAATTGCTGTGCCTCCGTGAAAAGATTTTTTTTGAAAAGAATCATTTTTTGTGTGATTTCTTTAGCAGAAACACATATCGAATTTCGTAGTTTAGTGGCTCTTCGTGACTTAAGTATTTGTTGTTGATTTGAAGCCGTTAATTGATAGCCTGGAATTGTCACACAAACATAAATGGATATATTTTTGTAAAGTACCGCTACGGGAAACAAAATTTTGTCGCCCATAGATATTGGAAAGTGTACATAACACAGTTTTTTGGCGCTTAACATAGCAAGGTACGCTACTTGCACTCTGTGGTTTTGTGGAAGTGTCTCTCTTATATTGTTGTCAACATGAGCAAAGCCGGTGCTGATGAAGTCAAAGGGGAAGTAAACGCAAGATGCTCAGAATTGATTTCGCTCAAGCAACAGCGTACTTCCATGAAGAGAAACATCTCTAATATACAAAAGAAAGTGGAAAAAGATGGCGATAATTTCGATCCCATTATTTTGGAATGCCGTTTACAAGTCCTGGAGGCATATTTCGAGGAATTGTCTCACATTCAAGGACAAATTGAAGAACTTTGCCCCACAGACAATGCCAGAAGCGATTTGGAGGAAATTTTTATTGCCGCAAGGGTAAAAATAATGGTTTTGCTGAAGGAAAATCGTGGCCCTTTTTCGATGGACCACAGTTTTCTCAACGCTTCGATAGTTGGTGATTCAAATTCAAATGTTAGTTGCAGTTTTGATACATTTGCAACCTCAACCTCACTTTGTTCGTATTGTTGCTCATCGGAGCACAATATATCAGCTTGTTGTTCGTTTTCATCGCATGTTGTTGTTGGTGATTCAAATTCGACTCGTCTGGCATACTCAAACTCAAATTTTAGTCGCCCTTTTGATACATTTGCAACCTCAACCTCACTTTGTTCGTATTGTTGCTCATCGGAGCACAATATATCAGCTTGTTATTCGTTTTCATCGCTTGTTGTTGTTGAACGCTTTAATTTCGTAAAGCGTAACGGTCTGTGCATAAACTGCCTTTGCAATGGTCATCAATTTTCAAAATGCACATCGCAATCGAACTGTAAAGTTTGCCAGTCTTCTCACCATACACTCTTGCACATTTTTAGTGGCCCTAAGCAACTTGGGCCTTCGACATCACATCACTCTCAATCATCATCGGAGAATCACAGCAATCACCTTTCGTTAGTCGTCCGCTCTGCCAATAGAGCGATAATTCCAACAGCCGTGGTTCTCATCAACGATTATTGTGACGCTTATCAGCCAGAAGTTTTTGGCATCGTTGAAACCAGAAACAACATCAAGTTTTTTATCAGCACCACAATAAAATCTCGTATTAGTTCGTTCCAGTGGTCTTCCTTTTTTTATTTGGCGAAGACGATTTCGGCTCAACAACCTGTTGAGTACATCAAAACATCGCCCTTGATCATACCTCGAATTAGGAAATTGGCTGATCCGTGGTATAACAAATCACAACCTTTTGACATGCTTCTCGGTACTGAAGTATTTTTCGGTTTGTTGTTCGATGGTCGCATCTCACTGGGAGATGGCACGCCTTGCCTGACCAAAACAATATTCGATTGGATTGTCAGTGGGACATCCAAATTTACATACAACCCAATTGATTCAACTTTGAACAATTCCCTCAAAATAGAAGAAACCTCTAACGACGTCTCACCATCAATCATAGAGGAAATAATCAATAAGCATTCATCATATTTTAAAATTGTTCGTATAATTGCTTATATTTTTCGTTTATTCAACAGATGCCCAGTAAACCGTGCGTTAATGCTCAAGGACCTAGTTCATATTAACCCCTCCGAATTGGACCACATATTTTGGCGCATTGTGGCTCGTCTACAAGAAGATTCGTTTCAAGATGACATCACCGCACTTCGGAAAGGCAGAGTAGTCAACCCATTGCTGCAGAAATTAACATCATTTTTGCATAAAACTGACGTCGGCCATGGCGTTGTAACTTTAATTAGAGTTGGTGGTCGACTCTCTAATGCACCCATACCCTATAACGTTCGTTTTCCTGCTTTGTTGCCCAAAAACCATCGCTTCGTCAGCTTATACATCGATCGTTTACATCGAAAACATTTGCATGCAGGTCCGAAGGTTTTACTGGGCATCGTGAGGCAGAATATATGGATAGTTAACGCTAGAGAAGTAGTTCGGAAAGTTGTCCAAAATTGCGTGCACTGCTTCCGCTACAAGCCCAAATTGATGGAGCAAATTAATTTGCCAGCTGATCGCCTGCGAGCAGAACACCCATTTTTATTCACTGGAGTGGACTTTTGTGGCCCATTTTCAACGTCATATCGCATTCGAGGTAAAGTTCCATATAAAACTTACATTGCTGTATTTGTTTGTTTTAGTTCAAAGGCAACGCATCTGGAACTGGTGTCAGACTTGTCCGCCAACAACTTCATTTTGTGCCTCAAGCGTTTCGTTGGTCGCAGAGGAATACCACAGAAGCTTTAGTGCGATAACGCAACTAATTTTGTTGGAGCTCACAATAAGCTACATAAGTTGAAGCAGTTGTTTTTTAGTGAAACAATAACTCACGAAAGACAAGCAGATTCATCACAAACCGGATTTCAATTTTGTTTTATACCCCCCCGTGCTCCACACTTCGGTGGCCTATGGGAGGCTGCCGTGAAATCTGTAAAAACACTCCTCGTAAAATGTTGCCCAAGCCTACCTCACTTTTGAAGAATTGCAGACCTTTATCATCGAAGTCGAAGCAATTTTGAATTCACGTCCAATTGCACCGTTGTCAGATGACCCCAACGATGGTGAAGCATTAACACCAGGTCATATGCTCATTGGTTCATCTTTAGTCGCCATTCCTGATGAACATTTTGATATCACCAAGCAAACGTCGCTCACTCGTTGGCAACGGATCTCGTATTTGAAACAACAATTTTGGCAATTGTGGTCTCGAGATTATCTTTTGTCGCTTCAACAACGAACAAAGTGGCTCAACGTAAACCCAAACATCGAAGAAGGCCAGCTAGTTCTTGTCCATGAAGACAACACCCCACCACAACAATGGCTTTTGGCTCGGGTGCTCAAATCTATAGCCGACACTGATGGACGAGTTCGAGTGGTCGAGTTGAAGACGAAGTCTGGTTGCTTTCGGCGTCCCATTCATAAAGTGGCTCCATTACCTTCCCAAGATGCTTGAAAGAGAGCCCTTTCAACGGGGGGAGCATGTCGGATGAGATCGCCAACATCAAATTATTAAATTATATTTTTTAAAATATTTTATCGCATAATTGCGGGCCACCCTAACATCCCTTTTTGCTTCTTATAATATTACAGCAACAACAACATTCATACTGTATTCTATTTTGGTTTAACCGGCGTGACTGTTGTTGTTGCTATTTGCCTACGACATCGATACAATAAGTAATAACAATAACAGCAGCGCAGTCGAAGATATTTACTTCATTCGTTTCGGTAAGTCGCTCTGTTGTTATTGTTACTTCTTTTGCTCTATATGTATGTACGCACATCTGTATGCACATACATATGTACCTAAGATTTTGCATTTAAAGTAACTGTGGTGTTTTCGCTTGTTGTTTACATTATCGATGCAAAAGAATATAGCAACAACAACAACAGCGCTGACGAAGTCGTTTGCTTCAGTTGATCACTCAGCTGTTGTATTGTTGTTGCTATTTCTCCTACATTCTATATTCATATTTACTGTCGTTCTATGTTTATGGGTTTGGTGGCCCGCGACAAAAAGAAAACATTACAAATGAGTTGTTGAAAAGAATTGTAACCAAAAGGTTGTCGAAAACACTTAAAACAATACACACATAAATAGTTGAAATAAAATTAAACATTAAATCGAACTTCAAAATTAAAATAAATCGTGTTTTTTATTAAATTAAAATAAATAGTGTTTCTGCGCGAACAAATACCATCATACTTATTTTCAGGCAGATACTATTGTTGTACAACAACCAGGTATGTGATGCTAACGCTATGTGTTGTTTGCATGTGTTCGCTTTGATATATTGCCCTACCCTAGATGTTAATTTCAAAGATTTGCATAATGCCAGACGATGTTGATGTTAACACAACAAAAAAAAATATATTTCCGCACATGGACCTTCACTCGTCTCTTTCTTTGTATTTATTTATTTGTTTTTCAATCTGCTTTCGTGAGACGCTTCAAGCTGGGTTATGTACCATCGGGGAGATGTGGAAGTCTTTATCTCACGAAAGTGAGAAAATGACAGATAGGGTGTTCCTACGTTTCGATGCTCGTTTGTGTCAGCTCGCTAACCTCGATGTAAAAAAATGCTTTCCCATTACATCCCAGGAATAGATTAAGGAGTGCGTCTGAAATACAGAGTGCTGTGGGGATTCTCGCTTTTGCAATCATTAGCCGTTTTACACCAGTTTGGAAAGGTATTTTGAGAAGCTTTTTCATGGCTAAGTACTCGACAGTGTCGCCATCACTAGACGGGTTGACGGTCGTCAAAAGAAATTTAAGGCGCTGAGGGCCTCCATTTCACCACCGAGGGCCACTTAGATGAAGTTTGAACAAAAATAGTCTTAAATTGAATTTGTGGAGCACCATTGCCCCACGAATCGTATTACACAGGATCTCTCTTCTTTTACTGCGTCCCATATAACACATATATACTTTATATTCCTCCCGCTATAACGCACCCTTTGAAAACTTAATATGTAACCAATCCGTTTTTTCTTCAATGCACGGTATCACAATATATGGTGTATTAATAAGATCCTCATAGTAGTTACAATCACAAAGATGACGAAGATAATGATGATGAGAAGCGGTACAGCTAAGGGAACTTTTCGTTCAATCAGTTGTTTTTTTTTTTTTGATATTCTCTTTACATTTCCCTACTTGCAATTGTTCTATTTTAAAATGTTTACTGTAACCTGCGGTTGATTAGATTTCAATGCAATTCAATTTGATGAATACTGACACAACTACTTCTACCATGATTTTCTATTACAAATTCACAAATCAAAGTCCAAATATTGATTTGTATTAGTATTGTAGAGTAATTGTTTACACATGTATGTGATGTTTTTACACATACATCCCAGCAAAATATTTTAAGTATTTGGAAAGCATGAGCACCATACTGAGGTGCTTACTTGGAAGTCCTTTCATGCACGAGTATAACATTAGAATATGCAATAAAGTAAGGCACAACATATTATCTAAAGTCTCAATCTGTTGAAAATTACAGACGAAGGGAAAAAATGTTCATTGCTTACCATTACGATTCCTTGTAGGCGATATCGTAAGACAATGATTATATTCTTTCGTCGTTCGGTTACCAAGATGCAGTAAAGTAAGGCAATGTATATGATGTCACGATTTCTTACGAAGAACCCCCGATCTCCAATGACAATTTGGATGGCACAATCAGTAAATAAGTTTCAATCTAGTTGATATTTACACGCTGAAAAATTGTGTTTTGGTTGTTGTTTGGATGCAAATAGTTATGACGTGTTTGTAGCTTGTCGCAAATATAGTATACTTGGGTCCAAACATATTGTGGTTGCTATTCAATATAACATAGTTGGGACACAATGATTAATACGGCATAATATTTGTATTCGTGAAACAAGTGTGACCTTTTTGTTGAAAACTGTTGAAAACAAAAACGTGACAAACAATAAAGAAACAAAAAACAGCAGATCTTCGATTCACGAAAACAATACTTGCAAACATCTACATGGTTCCTGCAACATGTTGCTGGGGCCGTTATTTTTCAGCATGTAGATTTCGTAGACAGTGGATGTTCGGAAAATCGCAGTTGCTATGCTCATTTATATAGTGAATAATAAGAATATTTGATAAATTCAAATAAGTAATAGATAATAGAAATAATAGAAATTTCGCAAATGCACAGAATGCAGGGTTTTTAATTATCCCTAAATAGGCAAGATTTCACATCATACAAGCTGCTACTAAAGACGCGCCTGTGGTCACCTGGAACTAGTGCTGCCAGTTCATACAAAAACAATGCCTTATTTCAGCAGGTCAGTACGCTGTTGTCAGCGCAACTCTTCCTTACAATATTGTTTTGCTGGGAATTGTATGCGGTTATAAATATACATACACTTTGGTTCGCAGCTTCGGAAATTCATCATTAATTAATGATTTCGTAAAAATGAAATTAATTGAAGCTAAAGTAAAGAAAAATCATCAAATGACGAAGAATTTAAGGCTAAGAAATGGAGTGATGATCTGGTATTGTAGTTGGGTGTAGTTGAATATCTGACCAGTTGTTTTGCTCTCCTAATGTATAATTCTTTTCAATTTCCCACCACTAATCAGTAACAAATTGTGACAACTTTGTTTAAAAACAATTTACCAACTTTCTTGGGTTCTTTTGTTACATTTTGCATTGCCGTCACGAATTTTTCCGAGGAAATATTACACTTCATCAATATTTATTTTGTATTAAAAGTTTCGTTCATTTCATGCTGGAACGTTAAAGCAAAACGAATACAAAACTTTTGCTTCTTAACCACAAATGTACATAGTTGGAAATAGCCTTTGGACATTTGAAAGCAGTAAATCATATTGCACGCATTCCTCTATATCATATCGTCCTATTTTTCTCAACCTAATCTTCTCTGATTGTTGCGAGTGGTGATAGTGATGGTGGTGGCCCTGACAGTGGAGTAGATAAACCTTTTCCATTACATTTTTCTTTTGTTAGTGGTCAAAGTTGTTTGAGGACCATACATCATGACGAGTGGTACTTTTGTGCGGTCAAAAGAGTAAATCTTTTTCAGAATGAGTTTCAAGTGAGGGTTCGGGAAACAATAGGGAATGCTGGTAATTCATTAAGTATTCCAAAATCGTTTGGTGTTTTGTTCCAACAAAAGCAAATATAACAGTTCACATAAACAAATTTATATCAACACGCTTACAGTAAACTGCGGAGTAATGATTACACTCGCATTAAGGATAAAACTGTGACTCGGATGAAGGACTCCAGAAAATTTGCATAAACGGAAGTACTAGAATGTTTTGCGAATCAGAAAAAGGACCTCTTATAACTAAAATTACTTACATAGTTACATAGTTCAACTATCAAATCTAATAGTATGATTTTGCTCATAGCATTAAGAGCAATTATATACGTACCCGATTTTTAATTTTACACTATTTGATTTAGAGAAAACAATTGGAAAATAATAATAAAATAATTGAATACGAAAATTAATAACAAAGGGAAAGCATTTGATAAAGGCAACACAATTACAAATTTTGTTCCTGTATTCTTGGTTTTTGTTCGATCTATTCCAAATGAATGAACGATCAAATAATTTTTAGAAAAAATCAAGAAATATGAAAAATCTAATAAATCTGGCAACATTTGTTCTCCAAATATTATCCTTATGTTTATACAATTCTATTCTCTATCTCTATTCTCTAACTTTTCTCCATTTGTAATTTTTTTTTATAAGTAGGTACAATTTTGAAACGCTAACTGCATTTCGAACATGAAACAAATTTGAATATGATCTTTGTGTCTGCATAATCGAATGCTGACTTTCAAAATAAAATTCAAAAATTTTTGTTTCTTCGGTCTATCCAAACTTTTTCCATCATAGTTTCCAAAGTTTTCACATTATTAAAAAAAAGCGAAAAATATACGTAAGGATAAAATGTAGTCACTCATTAAATCATAACGTGACTTCTGCGCCGCCCTGTAGTATCCAGCCTCCTTCGAGTATGTCTTCGACTACCTTAAGCGCTGTATCATTTCACACACTGCCACGGCTTAGCCACCGTAATAGCATTGCATTGATTCGCTTAACTACGTCGGAACATTTTGTACAGCTCGTGGTTCGCACGATGGCAATAGGGAAAGGGGAAAATGTAAAGCATAAAAGGAGCCATGTTAGACCCGTAGTAACTTTGGACGAAATTGGCTGGCAGGCCAATACGATAACTGCCGTAAATCTTTACCTATCACAATGAAATTTTATTAGTGGCTATTATTTTTCCAAACCTAATTTGGGATTGAAATTGGTAATTTGGACCACTCCCCTTCTAGTACCTCCAATGCAAATCGAAATATTTACTTCAACTGAATTATCATGTTTCTTCTAAAACTTTATTTTGGTCTGCGTGATTTGCTTCTACTCAGATATTGGTTACTAATCTGTAAATGTCGAGATTGTCACGACTATTCTGGTACCTCCCATACAAAAAAGCTTTGTGGCCAGCCTTCCGTGTTGTCAATATGACAAATCACATAAAACACATCCGTTATTAATGAAATGAGGTGTTAGGCTTCATATCGTCAAATGTTAGTTACTCACTAAAACAAGGGTGATTTTGCCACAACCATTTTGATCCCGCCCATACAAAAGTCGGGGGAACTGCTAGTTGTTCCATAAAATAACTCCCGCAAAACCGAACCAATATTTATTAGACTACGTCACTCTTCTATATAAAGTGAGAGGTTTTGACACTCTCATTCTGGTCTTTCCCATAAAAAGTTGGGCCAATGTTCGGTTGATCGACTCGAGACCACAACCAGCTCTTTGATTTAAATTTTGTACCAAGCAATGTTTTAATATATTGCTAAAGATACTTTGTATCTTAAAATTGACAACTGTCCCATGCCCATTTTTGTAGCTCCCATAATATAAAATTCTTAAATTCTCCCACAATCGATCTTAATGAAATTTGGTACTGGACAATATTTTGTCTAATGTTAATGTGTAGTTATAAGTGAACTATTCTACTTGCCCATTTTGGTACCTCACATACAAATAATGGGCGGGCATTAGCTGGAAGCCACGATAAATCCCCAAAACCACTTAGGATCCTTATTACATAAGTTAGAATATGTGGACCTTTGTTTCTCGAGAGGGGGTTTGATCGCTGAAGTGCTGGCTAATTCCGCAATAGCATCTGTTGGCAACCAAAATTTAACGTTTGATTTCAAGGCTAAAGCGAACCACAGACTTGTCATTCATGAGCACGAGCTTGGACGATAACTTTTTGTCTGACTGATGAAGTTGAAAAAATATTGCCAAAAAAATTTTGTGAACATGATAGTGATGCGAACAACTTCGATTACATTCTTGATTTGTATCAAGAAGGGATGTAAACCGACAATAAACATCAACGATAGCTGGTGTTCATGCTCATGATTGACAAGTCTGTGGTTCGCTTAACATTATTAATTTTATCTACGATAGACCCGAAGTCAGTAGCGTTGTGCACTACTTCGAAGTTATAATGGCTATCAACGTTCATATGTTTGTCCGAGTGAGAGAAATCTTTGACCATTGAAACCACTATCTTTGGTTTGTACTCATTTTTGGAACGAACCATTTTTCCGAATACATTTCTCGACCTTATAATAACTGAAGTAACTTTTGGTACAGACCGCCCTGTGATATCTATACAATTTCTCTTTACGATCCCCACTAATAAGTTCATGAGACCACGCGATGGTGTCGCCTTGTCTGTGATTTCGTCTTGCATCAGTAATAGACTTACAAGCGTTCAGTGATGATTTGAAGCCTGAGTCAGTTTCATTCTGCACAGGTATATACCCATCTTAGATCTAGCATCGTACAGTTGTATCCATATCGGGCTATCGAATGCAGCCTCGACAACGTGATGGTAACTGTCGAATTGCTTGTCATGGGGATTTACCAGACTTGGGGTTGAAAATACCGGGTCGGTGGTTGATTTCTAGGTCTAAAGCCACACTCATAGGGGTTGATCAGGTTTATAGCAATTTATTTCAATCTTACTCAACTTATGATTGAGAGGACCTTGTTTTCAAAGGAGAAACTACATATTCCAATCGGGACAGATTTTGTAGATATACATCTCAGTATGCTGAGAATCTTGTCACCGGGGGTGCATCGTCTACCCACAATTTGCATGTGAGCTGACATGCACCTTTGCCAGCTCTTCGCCGCCAGCCTTATACTGCTCTGCTAGTTGTCCATCGGCACCTGCAGCATTCTTGTTTCCCTGCCATTTAATTTGTCTTCTCCTTTGCTTGATTATAAGGAGAAAGTCAATACTATCGTCTTCTATTTGGTCAATTCCCCGATTGGATTCTACTGGCACAATTAGTGCACAGAAATTATCTCTCCAAACTCTCTAAATCTGTGACAAGATTTCCAATCTTAACTGTACATAACTGAGCTCTGAGCTAAAGCTGTTAGTTCGGCTTTTAACATGTTGGTAGATTTTTCGGTTTTCGTTTTTTTTTACTTGTACTACAGGCCGTCGGTGGTGCAATGGTTAGTGTGCGCGGCTCTTGTACATGAGATCCTGGGTTCGAACCCGGCTCTGACCACCTTCAAATTTTCTTTCGGCGGCGGTCACCTCGCATAGTGACGGCGACACTATCGAGTATCTAGCCATGAAAAAGCTTCTCAAATTTCCGTTCGGAATCGGTGTAAAACTGTAGGTCCCAATCAGTGTGTGAAAACTGGAAAGCGCACAGCTCAGTGATTATGAGAAGTTCTCCCCAGTCCCTTCATGGGATGTAATGGGAAACCATTCATTTATTTATTTTTACTACAGCTTACCGCCTAAATAAGCCGTTTATCTCTCTCGTCTCTCCTGAGAGTTGCAGTGTTTATTTCATCAGATGGCTTGAGACACTCTTCATTATAACTTGGTTTATCTTGAGACGGCTTTCGATACCGAATCACAGTTTTGCAGCGGTTATTTTGGAGTAGGAAACGAGTTTCCATTCCGGTTCATTATCATCAGGAGTGTGTTCGGTCTGGGCTAGTAATTGTGTGGGTTAGTGTGTTCCTATGGAAATTTCTGATTTCTTATGTCCAGCATTCTCTGTGTTTGATTTCGCACGAGTTTTGTTCTATGTATTGCTAGACCAGGTAATGATCCGAATCGATATAAGTTCTTCGAATTCCAAGTAAGTACATCCATTACACTGCAAGATTGGCTTCCATCAATTGCCAAGTGTTGAGTCTGGTTCTTGGTTTTACATATCGCACACTATCAGTTAAAGGGGTACAACACAAAATTTAAAAATTTCCGTAGAGGCAAAGAATGGTTTTGTTAATATAGAAAATATATGAAACTTCTAAATAAAGGACATATTCCTGCGGGACTTTTTTATGATGGGGAAGAGTAAATGATGTCAAATTTTTACAGTGGATAGATACGGGTCTTGCTTATTATGATATGGTTAAAATGATATGAAAATTTGTAGGTAAAAAAAAAATGCTCTCCCATTACATCCCATGAAGGAATTAGGGAGAGCTTCTCACAACCAGTGAGCTGTGCGCTTTATAGTTTTATACTCACTGATTGGGATCTACAGTTTTACACCGGTTCCGAACAGTATTTTGAGAAGCTTTTTCATGGCTAAATACTCGATAGTGTCGCCGTCACTAAGCGAGGTGACCGTCGTCGAAAGAAATTTTAAGGTGGTCGGAGCAGGAATCGAAACCAGGATCTCCTGTACAAGAGGCGCGCACACTAACCATTGCACCACCGACGATTTTATGAGTTGTGCCCCTTTAACTAATAGTGTGCGATATAATAACCTAAGTGTATTTGTTTCTGGCTTTATATTGGCATCTTGTACCACTAAGATTCACATTATTTGTCGCTGCGATAACAATCCGTCCCATTACATTATCTGAATTGCTGGCAGCGTATATTTATCGACGGGTGTTTGTAAGAAAACCGTACCAGTGTTCGTAGAACAAGTATCTACGCCATTATCTTTCATAGAAGCATGTACGCTAGACATCTGCAATAACGTGAAAACCGAATACTAAGCAGAATCCAGTTATTTCTGTATTTACCTCTACCTATATTCACATTTACATTTACCTATTTCATTCGAGGAAATATTTTCCATCCATCTAAACGACACGGTTACAATAGGTTACCGATAAATACGATTATAAATACAGGGTGAGATAAAAAAACTGCAACAAAGTAAAACGCCATAATTTTTTTATTTTTTTTTAAATTTTATTGAATGAAAGCAAAAAATGTTGGAAATAGCATCAAATTTTAGAATAAGTTTAGATTTGTTCGAATTGGTCACCTTTGGCACGAATTATGGCCTTCAAACGGCCAATGAAACCGTCACACGCTGCCCGAATGTTGCTCTGCGGTATTTTGGCCCATTCCCGGCGAAGCGCTTGCTTGAGGTGATCGACACTTTGGTATTTTTAGTGCCAACCTTGCTTTCCAAAATACTCTAGACACAATAGTCCAACGGATTGGTATCCGGTGATTTCGGTGGCCATTGTGCGCTGGAAATGAAGCGAGGAACCTCATTTTGTAAACATTCTTGGGTGGCGCGTGCTGAGTGCGATGGTGCTGAGTCCTGTTGGAATGTCCAAGGTCTGCGGCCAAAATGTTTGCGTGCCCAAGGCTTCAATACACCCTACAGAATAGTTTCGCGATAATATTCGGCATTTATTCTGATGCCACGGTCGATTAATACGAGCGGAGAGCGACCATCGGCTGTTATGGCGGCCCACACCATCACCATGGCCGGCGCTTGAGTTCTGGTGGCCAACCGAAGGTGCACATTTTCAGCTGACCTCTTTGGCAAGTAAACACGATCATTTTGTTTGTTTACAAACTGCTGGACAACGAATGTTTTCTCATCGGAGAAAACCAAATTCGGCAGTTCACCACTTGCGGCCAAGCGAAGCAACTCTTTGGCTCTTTTGAGTCTATTTTCTTTCTGTTGCGGTGTAAGTTCTTGCACTTTTTGGAATTTCAATGGCTTTACCCCGAGCTCATTTTTCAATATTTGCCGAATGGAATATTGCGATATGTTCAGCTCACGGGCCATTTTTCGGCCACTGCGACGCGGATTTCGATCAAGTCGCTTCTTTACTTTTCGAACCATTTCTGCTGATGTTGCTGTTTTATTCCGTCCACTTCCTTGACGTCGGGCTACGCTACCAGTATCACGGTAACGAGCGATGGTACGAGACACAAAAGATTTATTAACATTTAAATGCTGGAGTGCTCTAACGATAGCCACTTGTGGTTTTCCAGCCAAATATAAAGAAATCACACTATCACGCTTGAATTCCATCACGAATAACTTTTTTTCTGGAAAATTCTCACCAAAATGCTTTTGTACGCTTGTAAACAATATAATCAGCTGTCACTGGAATAATTTTAACAGCTGTCGGACGAGTGGCTTAGAAATGACAGCAGTCTGAAGTTGGTTGCAGTTTTTTCATCTCACCCTGTACATACTGGTACCAAACTCTACAACTACTTCTACTTTGCTAATGGTTTCGCGATTACTCTCCGCAGTCGACGATGATGTGACGAACGCTATCGGGTTTTTAGAACCACATACGAATAAAGTCATTATTCGTTGGTTCTGTTGCTACAGGTATCGGGAGTGTATGATAACGCTACCCCAGAAACACAGAGCAAAACGAATATAGTTTAACGCCTATAGACGAAGCAATGTTTGCACTCGTATTCATTTCACCAATGTTTGGATTGATATGTTGATATTAACAAAACTTCGAAACGTTTTGAAGAGAATGGTTTCACAGTTGGAAATTTTCTAAAGCCATCATGAGTGACTAAGAGGTGACTTTTCAGAGTCCCTGCTGAGTTGCCGTTACACTTCTATACAAAAAACTTTATGAGACCCCCAGATATTTTGATACATTTGGTTAAAAGTAACCAGGTATCGTCCCTAGTTTTTCATTAGTTGTGATCTCTATATGACATGTACACAATCTGTCCTCAAGTCACTATCCATCAGGGGATCAGTTGGTTAACACTTCACTAAATATTGTCCTCATGTGAAATATTCACAATAGTTACTTTATTTTAATCTGATGGATAATTAAATACAATCTGGAAGAAGAGTTTTTATTGGCTACAAATATAATGTGTTTGTAGCTTGTCGCAAGTATACTATACTTGTATTAAACACATTGTGTTTGCAATTCAATATTACATGTTCGAGACACAATGATTATTAAGATATAATATGTGCTTTTGTGACCCAAATGTGGCTTTGTTTTTTGATAACTGCTGAAGACATGACAGACATCGAAGAAACAAAAAATAAACAGCAGATCTTCAATTCATGCAAACAATACTTGCAAACATATAATTGGTTCCTGCAATATGTTGCTGTTGTTACATAATGTAAATACATATGAATCCCTAAAAATGTGCGTATTCTTTTACTCGTTTCCAAATATTTTTGAAATAATTTTGAACTGTGAAGCTGAGTATAAATATCTTAAACTTTAGCGAAATGTGTACCGTATCTAAAAAAATATTTAGTTGCTTTTGAAACGTGCAAGTATATGGTTTCATAGATTTAAGGGAAACGGAACTTAGTCTGAGCTAAAAACGAAGTTAGATTTACCTGAATGTTTGCCCATTTGTAACTAAATTTATTTCTCGATTTTCTAAGTTCATACTCGCCCATATCCCTTGCACGCCGTCATTCAACACATTTTCAATATATTCTCTGGATACTGTTCAAATCCATTAAATATATAACTATACAATGGCGGCGAACATTTGTATAACTTTGGTTATAAACAAATTTACAAAAAAAAGTAAAACCATTGACATTTATTCTGCTGAAAGTATACAAATTCACCCTAAGCTCAATTTTTTAGTTGCATAATCCAATAGATTAAAAATAAAAAAATAAATACACTTGGATGGATTTTAGACGTAGCAGTGGTATTTTGCCAAACTACTGATAAATTACCCCGATCAAAGGGGTGACTAGGTAAATACAAAAATAAAAATTTTGCGAGAATTTGTGATGAACTGTAAAATACAGTATAGATTTCAAGGAAATCATTCTGCGTTCACTGAAATCCATAAAAAAGTCTGTGGTAAAGGAAATCCTTGTCTGAAGGTAAAATTTTCGCTACGTTCCTCCTTCGTCAAGTTGAATTTTGCGTTATACGGCACCATCATATTTAAACCAAGTGCCTTCCATACTAAACTCATTTTAGGAAAGAAAATATGGTCGATGATTGTTTTGTACCAGACTCCATTGAATTTATGGCATTTTATCCTTCTTATTTGGCACAAAAGTACTGCTCAACGTACTCATATAGTGAAATTTGCGGCATTCATCGGCAGTTCTTCGATACCTTTTTAATTAGATTCAGACTACGGCGAAAAAATAGGGTCGACTTCCAACTGTTCATTCATTTATTACCCTCACGACGCAACCGATGATTAGGCTTACATTGGAACAAAAATTCGGTTGAGACAAACGAATTTAGAAGATACCAGAGGTTATCATAACAGAGTTAGAAGTTGTCAGAATTGAGCTAATGGTTGTCACAACCGAACTAGAAGTTGTCACCGCCCAATTAAAGTTTATTACAGTCGCATCATAGGTTGTCAGAATCGAATTAGAGATTGTCGCAACCACAGTAGAAGTTATCACAATCGAATTGGAGGTTGCCGCAACGGTATTAGAGGCTACCACAACCGAATTTAGATTGTGTCACAATCCAATAACTAAAAACACATAAAATCAAGACTACTCGAACGACTAAAGTAAACATAATGGTATTCTACCTTACCCTTAGCGTTTGGCTCAAACGATCGACCTTGCAAATCTTCAGAACTGATAACACCTGGTTGTACTGCACAGTGATAAAATGTATGGCGTTATGGGGCATGGTGGGCGTCGGTCCTGGCACAGTAATGGAAGGTACTCTCAACGTTCCTGTATTTGTTGACGACTCGCAAGCGGAACCATTATTATCGGAAATAGCACACTCTTATACCAGAAAGGGATCCTTGAAACAATGTGCGTTTCTACACAGATGGGTCCAAAATTAATGATCAGGTAGGCTATGGGGTCTACTCCAGGACACTCGGATATCCTTTTTCTCGTAGTTTACCTTATCATTGTTACATGCATCAGGCTGAAATTTTGGCTCTTAGGGCAGTGCCGGATTGGCAGAGGGGTAATACGCCAAAAGTAATAAGGGTCAATGTCTATTCTGACAGTCAGGAGGTCATCAATTGCCTGCAATCACTATTCCTGAACTCAACGTCAGCCCAGCACTTACGCAAATCTTTCAACGAGATGGTACAGTAGTACAATATTCACGTCATGTGGGTGAATTCTGGGCGCATTCCGGGGAACTGCAGAGCGTATGAGCTAGCAAAACTAGACCCTGGTTCCGCAGCAACTGGAACGTGTTCATCTCTTTCAACGAGATGGTACAGTAGTACAATATTCACGTCATGTGGGTGCATTCTGGGCGCATTCCGGGGAACTGCAGAGTGTATGAGCTAGCAAAACTAGACTCAGGTTCCGCAGCAACTGGAACGTGTTTTCATGCCGTTGTGGAAGAACGCTCTTATAGAATGATGTGGGAGGTGTAGACGAGGAGCACAAACAGAAGAAGATCCATGAAGCTTCTGTCACTAGCCAGGCCCAAGTTATCAGTATTTCAGTTTAGACAAGCTACTGTCTGATTGGTAGACATATAATATATAAAGTATGTATGTAAAAAAAAAAATGATTTCCCGTTACATCCCATGAAGGGGTTGGGGAGAGCTTCTCACAACACTCACTGATTGGGACCTACAGTTTTACACCGGTTCCAAACGGTATTTTGTGAAGCTTTTGCATGGCTATATACTGGATAGAGTCGGCGTCACTAAGTGAGACGACCGCCGTCGAAAGAAAACTTAAGATGGTCAGATAAGGGATCGAACCCTCGTTCTCATGCACATTACCATTGCACCACCGACGGTCATATGTACGTCCTTTATTTATTTACTAAACACTACTCCGTTTACTAAACAATACACTAACTAACTTAAGTAACCACTACGGTTCTAAACTGGTAAGTCGATAAAACAATACTTCCCTAAGTCAGGGTGTATGTATACCTGCCAAGAGGTAGTTGGCAACCCCAGCAATAGGATCGGTTGCGGTGGTATAATGAATCACTCGTCCAAAATTGCAATCATTACAGAAACGTCAATAAATTCGATTGCTGGGCATGCGTTAAGGCTGAAGACTAGGGCAAATGACTTGTGTAGTAGCTGTAACGTTGTTTTTCCTATTCGGCACAGTTTTAGCAGTGCATAGAAAATCTAAACAATTTTCAATTGAAACTCAAAATATTTTGATTTAATTCATTTGAAGTTTAGAAATTATCCATTAAGGCCTAACAATTATATTCAAAATTTAAATTACGAGTATAGTAAAAAGAGTTCCGAAAGAAAGTACACAAAAAAAATTTATAAATTGTAAAAACGGCCTTTGTAACATATTCTTACAAACACATTTGATAGGGACCATGTATATGTTTGGAACACACTACCAACATTCATAAATTTTAACAGTCCCAAACTCACTTTAATTTAAATGCAAAGAATGACATATTTAATTGCAAACATGCTTGCTTTTACGTGGAAGCATGTGCGTGCTTCACCCAACATATCCATATACTGCCGTGGAAGTGTTCGTGTGTTGCCTCCCAAACATCTATATACCTGCATGGAAGCATAGGCATTTTTCTTTCCAAACTCGCAGTTACTTACGCCGAAGTGTACCCGTGTTTCCTATGGGTACAATTATTTTTCGATTTATTTATTTTTTTGATTTATTTTTTAATATATTGTTTGTTGTAAATAATTTTACTAATATAAATCTAAATTTATAAACAATTAATAGGAAAAATACAAAGATTTAAAGCGGGTATTTTAACATTTACTTGCATTGAATGCATTATTTTTTTGTCATGACATCAGAATATGCTGCTCTTTTGTTTCTCCTTTCTGTATTGTCTCTCACCTTTTAGTTTACAGAAGGTTTCAACATCGCCAAATGCTAGAATGTTTTGAAACAAGATTAGCATTGTGAAAACCAAGCGCTGTTTAAACACTGGTGTTTCCTTGTTCTTGATAAATTTCGGTATATGTTCACAAATGGACCGCCGCTTTGCTCAGTAAATACTCGAGGCTTCATGCTGTTGCTCATGTAGTTGCCATTCTGAAAATCGCTTCGCCCTTTGGTAGCACACATATACACGAATGACATACGAACAAACCAAAGCATCGTCATAAACCATTTTAATCGTCCGCGACTATATTTATTCTTTTTCCACTGATCACAAATAGTTTTTACTAATATAACTTTTTTCGACGGCATACTTACTTAATCGACCAAGCGTCTTTGATTTCCTCTGGCCGATGAACGATTGACGACTGAATGCATGAAACTAAACCGCATACATCAGCGAAAATAGGAAACACTCACTTCATCTGCCATTTACACATGAAGTCAGGAATATTTATGAATCACTGACTGAGTGATTAATGCAAAAATATAGCTACCCACTTACAACATAGATTGTTAATAATCTGGATTTGTCACTCTTTTATTCTCTTGCTCTCGACAGAGCCTAACAAACAAAGCTGTACTTGTATCACACACATATATATATTTGGATCACAAACACAAATATTATAAAATTTGGATTATTGTGTCTCGAACAACATTTGAATTGTTGTTTCTCCAACATATAATATTGTATAGCAAATACGATATATTTCGACAAAAGTATACTATATTTGCAACAAGCACCAAACACACGTTATTTGTACATCCAATCAACAAAAAATGCAGATTTTTCAGCGTGTACAAAAAAAATTACCCGAAAGGCTAAATCTTTACTTTGAGATAAAAGATACAATTATTTTGTTGTTTAATTTTTAGTAATAAATTTCAAATTTGAAATGATGTCCTTGTAACGGGTTTTTCAACAAAGACGCTACAAAAGTAAATCGATAGGGACAGCAAACGACGCCATATTTTTTTCCGCTCTTTTGACATTTCACTTCAGTAACGTTTGCCATTTCATCATGGAAAGATATACGAGCCAACAACGAGTCGAAATTATTAAAATTTACTACCGAAATTTGGAGTCAGTGGCCTCAACTTTAAGAGCGCTACGTCCAATTTATGGTCGTCATAATCGTCCTACCAGATCAACAATTGAGCGTCTAGTGGACAAATTTGAATCCACAGGCACAGTACATAATGTTCCCGTGCCAGTGAGACAAAAAAGTGCCCGTAGTGTCGAGAATATTGCTGCCGCTGAGTCTTCAGTTCAAGAAAGCCCAAAGTATCTCTCACACGTCGTTCTCAAGCGTTGGGCATCTCTGTGACGTCTTTGTGGCGAATTTTGCGAAAAGATCTTGGCCTACGTTCTTACAAGATCAAATTGACGCAAGAACTGAAGCCGCTTGACCACCATAAGCGTCGTATGTTCGAGAATTGGGCTGAGCAACAACTTGAAAATGATTCGGATTTTCATCGGAAAATCATCTTCCGCGATGAGGCTTATTTCTGGCTGAATGGCTTCGTCAATAAGCAAAATATGCGTTATTGGTCAGACAGCAATCCACACGTAATCCATGAGTCATCATTGCATCCCGAAAAAATTACGGTTTGGTGCGGTTTATGGGCCGGCGGCGTCATTGGGCCCTACTTCTTCCGTGATGATCAAGACCGGCACATTACTGTGAATGCGAATCGCTACCGTTCAATGATAACCGAATATTTTTGGCCCCAATTGGATAATATAGACTTGGAGGACATGTGGTTCCAACAGGACGGCGCCACAAGCTACACAGCGAATGCCACAATCAATTTATTGGAAACCAAGTTTGGTGAACGTGTTATCTCACGAAATGGCCCAGTCGATTGGCCGCCTCGGTCGTGCGATTTGACGCCGTTAGATTATTTCCTGTGGGGCTACGTCAAATCTATGGTCTATGCCAACAAGCCAGCGACGATAGATGAACTTCGTACGAATATCGAGCGTGAAATTGCAGCAATATCGGCCGATTTATGCTTGAAAACCGTAGAAAATTGGGTTCAGCGTCTGGACTTCTGCAAGCGTGCCCGTGGTGGCCATGCAAAAGAAATCGAGTTCCATACATAATGGCATCGAACGTACTTTCACAGGAATAAAGAATTTCATTGGTATCTAAAACCGGTTTTGTTTTATTTAAAAAAACTTTTATAGCGCTCTTATTGAAAAACCCGTTATGTCAATTGATGTGCCTCAAATTTCAATTGATGTTTTGTGAGCCGTAATAAATATTAATTGATATATTTTGGGTTTTAATTTATACCTATGGAATACAAATTGACATAATCAGAATGTTAATTGGTATGTTTTGAAAATCAATTGATATGTTTTGTATATCAATTGTTATGATTTAAATACCAAATGAAAAATGTAGAATTATAGTGTTGTGCTGTATTTTTATAAGTTTCAATTACTTGCAATAGACATAAGTGTCAATTTTGTCAATTAAATATAAGTTTTCAATTACTTGTAATATTTTTTTCAATATCAAATATTAAAGTTGTGCATTAGGCCGGGCTGAAAAAACAGTTGAAGCTACAGGATTTGGGTATTTAGTTTGGTTAGGAAAACAATCATTCTATGGGTCTAGTAGAACACACACACAAAATTTCCAAAAAAAACTATTTCTGCTTTAAAATTTAACGTAAACTGCATGTATTCCATATTTGAGATTTAATTTTCGGTTTCAATTGCGGTTATTTTTCGGTTTTTTTGGTTTGTATGGAAAACAATACATTAAAATTTTTTGAAAAACATTAATGCAATATCAACACAAAACAATATTTTCTTATCTCGTTCAGTTCAGTTCAACTCAATTAAATTCAATTCACTTCAATTCAATTCAATTCAATTCAATTCAATTCAATTCAATTCAATTCAATTCAATTCAATTCAATTCAATTCAATTCAATTCAATTCAATTCAATTCCATTCAATTCAATTCAATTCAATACAGTTCAGTTCAGTTCAGTTCAGTTCCATTCAATTCAATTCAATTCAATGCAATTCAATTCAATTCAATTCAGTTCAATTCAATTCAATTCAATTCAATTCAATTCAATACAGTTCAGTTCAGTTCAGTTCCATTCAATTCAATTCAATTCAATTCAATGCAATTCAATTCAGTTCAGTTCAGTTCAATTCAATTCAATTCAATGCAATTCAATTCAGTTCAGTTCAATTCAATTCAATTCAATTCAATTCAATTCCATGAATTTAGTCCAAAATCAATTCAATCCAATCTAATATAAGTAAGTCTAATCTCGTATAATTCAGTTCAATTCTTTTTATATTCTTAAATGAATTATATGAATTGTATTGGTGTTTCTTGAAACTAATTGAATATTTTTATTCTCATGTGGTGGAAAACATTGGACGGTGGAAAACATGGGTTCAATAATACCAGATAGGGGTGATAGTAAATAACGTTCAACAAAGGAACAACAACCGAATTTCGTGTTTTTGTGGCAAACTAGTTGTGTTAAATACAATATAAATGTATACCAACGATAAAAGTCAACAAACAAGTGCAAAATACATTTAACTTTCTCAGTTCTACACCACAACGACATGAAAAAGTTGGGTGATCATATTTTGTAACTCCACCTGGTGTAAGGTGATTTTAAATGTAATTGCTCTCATTTCCACAAACCTACGACGAAGAGTGTGAAATGAAACGTCAGATGAGAGAATAAATGTATATATGGATGTAGTATTCTATGCCTCTAGGTATATTTACTTTATGACGTTTGCTTCTATTTTTTTGTTCGCTGTTGTCAATTTTTTTATTTGTTATTTTTTGGAAATTATGAAAAAAAAACTTGTTAAAGAATGCTCCTCCTGCTTTACCTTCTTCAACATTGTGGCCTATGGTGATGGTTCGGTGGTTTCTGGGTTTGCTCTCACATAAAAAACATATTGATTTACGATTTCAACAGTGGAAAAAATACACACACTCAGTTCTATACTGCAATCCTTTTCAAAAAACCACGCCACCAAAGATTTATTGGCTTTCTCACCAAACACAGGAATTATGTATGAATGTTTGCTCAAACTGACATCTACTCAACCCCAAAGCAAACCCGGCCAAACCACAATAAGAGCCGCCATTGATTGTTTGCCATTTAAACTGGGGATTGGAAAATATCTATGTATGTACTTATGTATGTTTGTGTTTCTGCCTAAAAATCAGACAAAATCAAACAAATTGCAAGTATAAAAAAAAAAATAGAAAAACAGTGGAGCACAAGAGTTTCGAAGTCTTAATTGAATGATTAATGTAAAGGTTCAAGTTATTTATTAAGGAATCAAATTCAAATCTTTCAAACTGATATTGATGGTGAGTTTGTTTACATGCAGCTGAATGTAGGATTCTGATTTCCATGCTCAATTTAACAATTTGCGTTAATCGAATTTAATGCGACGCGCAATAGGCACACAAGCCAGGGGACAATTTCAATCCCTGTGCTGTGAAGAATTAAAATCTCGATTCTCGAATCGATTATTCTCAACACTAGCATATGCATACATGTACATATATATATCTGGAAAAATCCTCGCTCCTATATAAAGTATACTTTGTTTTTCAACTCAAGTGAGTTAAGTCTCTAATGTGTGTGAAAGTTTTTCTGGATGACAACAAAACATTTTTCTCGTTATTTTTTCCCCATTTTGGTTGAGATTTTCCTTTGTTACTTTTCGTTGGTCGTTTAGTGATTTACACCGTAAATACATTTAGTTTATATCTTCCATACATTTGTCTTCTTTATCCATCTATAATGGATTTTCTTATGTGTTTGGCCCAAAGTTTAAATACGCCCTACGGGGATAAACGTAAACGCAAAATAGCTGCCAAAGGACCATAATAATATCATAAATTTTGTGAAAAATGGCAAATCGATTTTGCCACTTCTTTTTCCCTTTTTGATCCTACCATATAATTTGTCTCACTTTCCATTTGGTGTTGTTGTTATTCCAAAGGACAAGCCTTCTTTTTCTGGTGTCGGGTGACTTCTTGCTGTCACGGTAGTATAGCTGGGATTGATTCAGCTGGAGTAGCAGGCGTAACATAAGAGAAGGAGTCAAAGTCAGAACAAGGAACATTTTGGTAAACACGAGAGAGTGCTATTAAGTAGAGTGAATATTCAACACAGGCCTTAGACTTTTTGGAATATATAATTACGTGACACCTTATTGACATTGGGGTTTGTTCCTTATCATGTACAGCAAAATCAAAGCGAGAAAAGTATCGAATTGCACAAACTACTCCAAATATGTGGGCAATTTTAAAACGCATATGAAAATAGTAACGCTATTCTAGAACAATGTCTTGTTTTTAAAATGCCAATGATTTTTTCACCAAAAGCTGTGTGCAAAGAAAAATTTCGCTGCGCTCAAACGAAATCTCAAATAACACAGTGCAACACGAATAAACATAACCATATACGGACACCACTACGTGATAGAAAACCAAAAAAAATAGACCCGTGTCTCCCAGTTTTTCCCAAAGTAATGCACTTTTTTTTTATGGGCCCCCAAAGATTTGGGGCCTCGGTGTCATTTTTGCAGAAAAAGTGGTCATTTTGTCAGGCTCATATCTTGCAAACAGTTCGGAATTTTGATTTACTCTCTGAGGAAAAGTTGTAGCTCTTGTCATAAAGAAAAAAATATAAAATCAAAAAAACTTCATCTTCAAGGTCAAAATCGCAAAAAACTTTAAAAATTTGTTTTTACCTTGTTTCCTTGTTCAGGTCCATGGTAGCAAACCGTTCAAAATTCAAGGAAATAATCAACTACAAAATTGTACTTAAGATCTCAATAAACAACTTATGAAACATATGAACTTCGGAGGAATGATTCTTAACACCGTTTGGGTAGCGCTTATGTAGCGTTCATGTAGTCGTTTATCCATTTTTCTTTTTTTCTTTACTTCCACATTGAGATACTATTACAAAAATTATTAGGTTTTTTGCGATTTTGACCTTGAAGATGAAGTTTTTTTGATTTTATGTTTTCAGAATTCCGAACGGTTTTCAAGATATGAGCCTGACAAAATTATAACTTTTTTTGCAAAAATTACACCGAGGCCCCAAATCTTTTGGGGGTCTTTACGGGCAAACCTTAATTTAATTTATTACGCAGAAGGTTTTATAAATAATATAGAATTATCACTAGCAGAAAGCCCGTTAGCCCGGCCAAAGTTTAAACAAGTAGCAACGCGTTTTCTATCTAAAAACGTCCACCATCGAAAACTTGCAGCAACTTCTGTGGCCGCGGATTCTAAAACTGTTTGAGTACCTGAAGACTCCCAATCATGAATGACGTCTGAACCGGAGGAAGAACTACTTTATAGACGGTGGCGGCATGGCTTTGCAATTCGATTATCATCAAAAATTCGATTTTAAGTTACGTGTTGTATTCTTCGTTTTAAATAATTATTGCTTTTGATTTGAATTCAAAATTTTAAAATTCTAATAAATGCCATATTTTCTTTTTACTCTTTTTGAGAACAAAATTCAATACACAAATTATTTACACAATTATTTTTTTCAACGATACCTAGAAAATTACCTATTACACTAAATATTTCCCAACACTTGTGCTCCAAATATTTCCCAACACTTGTGCCCATCCCAATGACTTTATGAATTAGGTAAATGATAGGATCTACAGGAACTTTAATGCTTTTACTGTTTGGACTGTGGACCGAAAGTTTGATCAGGTCCTATTATGTAAAGAATGTCACCATCTTAGGACTCTGTTACACAGCGATGATAAATTATGTCTTGGTTCCGAAAATGAGTGACATTGGGTGTCAACAGGAAAATACACTGCTGACTATGTGCCACGAGCGTTATTTCCAGAAACCAACCTATAAACCAAATCTCAGTCTTTATCTGATTTGCAAATGTAATGTAGGCTCCCCTCTTCAACAATACAAATGACGACGACACTGGGGGCGACAATCCCTGAACTAAAATTTTATTACTTTCTATTCTATTCGATTCTATTAAAATCGTTGTTGTAGCTGCTGACGATACTATTTTTGTTGTTATCATTATTTTCGTTGTTTATTTTGCGCTCTGTGTCCTTTTCATACTTTAACGACACCATCGATCGATCTCATCCCGCAAAATATTAATACAAAAATATAAAAAACAAAATTGAAAAAAAAACTTCTATGAAGTGTAAAATATTTTTTATTGGTTTTTGTCATAACATTAAAAAGTTTCCTTTATATTTTGAGTTGCCATCCGCGCCAGCGTTTGGGTTGTAATACGCCAAGGACTACTATTACTACTACAATCTACTTACTACCTTACCTACTGGTTCGTACATACGTAAGTGGGGAATGCGTGAAAAGTTACTAAAAATTCATTTGTTTGTTGTTGCCAGTGTTGTTGTTTAAAGTTAAAGAAAAATTCTTCCTATTCTTCTTGGAGACGGGTGATAAATATTAATCGCGAAAGTTATTTATGATTATGACGGATAATAAATTTGTCTAAAGGAAACTTATTAAGAGTTTATGAGAATTTCACAATTTTTCAATTTCTTCGTCCTCGATCCTGGCAAAATGCTACAAACATATAAGTTGGTTTTATGGGGTTTTACCTTTTTGTTCTGCCGATACTTTGTTCAAATATTTCGTGATACTAAATGTTAATTTATTCAGAGAAAAATATTGCAGAGCGTTGAACATATGTTGATGGTGGCAGATTGAAAGGACTTTTTGAAAGTGTTAAAATATTCATGTGATTGTCGATTTATGCAAATCATTTGAAGAAAATTCATCAATCTGTAGTTAGGATTTGTTCGAGTGTAATCTTATTCATATTAAGGAAAAATATTGAAATATTAAATTAACGAAATAAATTTTACATTTATTGCACATGCTCGGAATAATTCTAGGTTTGTATTGAGAGTCCTTAAGTGGAAAGAGTGTTGGGAATTTTGGTCAGCACTTTAATAATATATAATATTTTCTTGCATCGAATATTTGGAAGAACTAAGACGAATTTCCAGTCGCAAAACAAAATAATTACCAAAGCGATACCCTAGTGTTACCTACCAAGGCCAAGGTCATTATTCTTATACGGCTACTTGTCCTTTATCCTTATTTGGCTATTACTGATCCAACTCGTAAAGAACAATGTAAAGTACCCTATTGTCCCCCTAGAGGTTCAAATGAAATCTCTGGAATCTATTTGTTAAGATAAGATTAATTGGGGTTTCATATGAACTAGTCATATTGGCATCTTTCCTGCTCAGTTACAAAATTATATAGATACTCTGTTTTTAGGTTCAGGGACACACTATCCTCCGGGGGAGAAAGGGTAATGTTATCTTCGTCCCGAAAGTTGGAAATAGACATAACGGAGAGATCAACATCGTATAAACCTGCAAGTATTGTCAAAACCTGTTTTCTTATGATGTTCATTGCATTAGATTCACCATCCTAATCTACTCTCCTGTACATAGGAATAACTGGGCATATGTAAAGCTACTGAATCAGCCTTACGTCATCTTATAGTAAGGATTCAAATGACTCTTATTTTATGATTTTATTGACGTTTAAGGTACTTCTGATAATACGTTTTTCGTGTCAACTGAAACCTCTCTAAAACACAAGTATACCTGGGTATGCTCGAGAGACAGACATATCCGCAGACATTGATAACATGTTAAAATGTATTATTGTAGAGGACGAAATCAATGCACTCCTACTACATATGTGAACTCCCGGTACATTCACCGATGAAGCTTAGATGAAGCACAAGTGTTGGGAAAATTTTAGTGTAATGGGTAATTTTCTAGATGTCGGTGAAAGCAATAAATAGGATTTTTTTTGTTCCCAAACAAAAAGTCAAAAAATATGACAATAAAAATCTAAAATTTTATATCAAAAGAAAAAATTATTTTCAACAAAAATATCAAGAATACAAACGTTCCTTAAAGTAGAATATCTGATGGCCATCGAATTGCAAAGCCATGTCACCACCGTCTATGTCCTAATAAATTGGTTCTTCTTCCGGTTCAGCTACAATTCCCTGTTGAGAGTCCTCAGACACTCTAACGGGTTTGGCATCTGCGACCACAGAAGTTGCTAAAGTTTTTGGCCGGGAAAGTTTTAAGATTAAAAAGGCGTTCCGGGATGTTCATCTTTGGGCGGTCTTACGGGTTTTCTCCTATTGGCTTTGAAATAGTTTTTATATAAGAAACAAATGTTATTATGTAAAATCACATACATTTTCCATTGTATAAATTACTTTCATAAAAATTTCCCACAATTTTGAATAAACGTCAATGAGAATTATTGGAAACTTCAGTGAAAGTGACAGTAGTACAGGACAGCACCTAGTGAACAAAGTTGACAATGGTCGCGCTATATCTATTATTTCCTTAATCTATGCATTTCACTACCGGAATAAACCTCTTTAGAAGGAAAATACTTGACTCTGAAGGAATAAGGAAATAATCTCCATTGAAGTCATATTGCCAGATCTTAACTCCTAACTCTACTTCGATTTCACTGAATGAGTGCCTTCCATCAAATACCAATTGGTTCAATCAATTTGGTTCTTCGTTCTTTGATCACGTTATACCCAAGTAGCCTTGTGGATGTGGTCATGCTGGAATCTTGTACCACTAACGCCCTACGTATTGCGAAACAGATTTTATAAGAGCTCGCCGATTTTTCCTGAAGTAGTGTATTTAAATATCGCCCAGTTTAAGCAAAGAAATCCTATTGTAGCGCCACCCAATATCTGTGTATAATTTCTGTCCACGTTTTCATCCCATAATGGGATAGGGTAGAGTTTCTCACAACTTGTAAAGTTTGTGGTCTCTATTTTGAGATTCACAGAATGAGAATTGCGGATCGGGAGTCGTGTGATTGCGAAGCGCCAATCGAAGATTGGCTCCATGTTTTGTGCGAGTGTCCCCTCTACGGGGCTTTTAGGGATTTAGTCGGCATGGGTGTCACCAGATCCGGTGGTGAGTGGTGTGTGAGTAGTATGCTTCTGTCTCCGGATGCGTTGTGTGTGGCAACGCGGTTTGCCTCTCGTGTTTTCGCGAGTCGGCGCGCTAGGACGGTTTAGTTGTTGTTGTGGGTTTCACTGGTCTCTATCGGTGTCTCCCTTTTGTAGTGGTTAAATGTTTTTCGTGATCCTGGCTTTTTCAAGCTGGTTATTCAGCCGTTTAGGATCTCGTTGTCGGATCTGCTGAACCCTGCGAACACAGGGACTGCCAGTCCCGGACTTCGTCGGAGTCGAATATGGAAGTGGATTAGCCGCGAGGTCTGACCAGAGGCCTGTTTCTGGTACCGAGTGCTGTTTGGGATTGACACGTGGAAGGTCTCGAACTCGTGCCCTTTCAGTTTGTGTCTTGTTTTGTGACCCACGGGGGCATCATCGGGCGAAGCCTGAAGACTGGCTGCCGGTCGCTGTCATTGACCGGAAGAGGTGGAAACAGCCTTGCTCCCACGGTGAGAAAGCTGCAGCCGTCTGACTGTAGTTATTAGACCGTTTAAATTGCAATTTTAGCATTTAAATGGCAATGTCACGTGATGTTGTTGTTGGTGTTGATTTTGTAGAATTGTTTCACGATTGATGCTTTTGTCGCCGGGGGTGACCAGTCCCCTACTTAGTACAAAGTAAAAACTGGAAGCAGCTTCACTGCGAAACTCGGACCAGAGAGAATGCCTATCTGGTAGCACGGGTGGTGTTGGCCCCCTTGTGGGAGATCGTGCTGGCTGTGGTTGCCACCAAAATCGCTGGTAGACGCTATGTAGTTGCGTTGTATATCAGTTACTTGTAACGAAGTATGCTAGGCAGGTGCATATCCTCGAAATATGGGATCCGTGGCCCTTATCACGGAAGAGGTTTGGATAGTACCTCACTCTTTACCAAGAAGGAGTAGCTCATGTACAGAGAGTTTGCTCAATTGGTAGCTCGTGGACGGAAGAAAGAAGTCGCGCTGGCGGATATGCGAATACGGGGCGTTTGTTCTCCCACGTAATCGGGTATACCAATGGCGTAAGCCTTCCTATTCCTGATCTCTTGGCTGCCCCTCTATGCGGGGTAGCACGGATATCTCACGGGCGGCGCTAAGAGTCGTATCAAACATGTTCTTGGTGGGGCGGTGCTCACCTGTGGTTAAGGACTTCACGTCGAGAACCACATTAAATCACGCGGACTCTGTTACATGGAACCAATTGGTTGGATGGCGATTGTAGTATTGTACTAAAACCATAAAGATTTTGCGTAAAGCGTCGTCCGCCAACTGAAACAACAGACTGAGGACGATGAAATAAAAAGCTTTTAATTGAAAACAAACAAACTAAAATACAATTAACCCATGTTGGGAAAGGCTCTCTTAATTTGCTCGTCTTTAAATCAACAATTATGAACAATGTTCAGTTTTATCAATGTTCTGACTCATAAGTTGGTCGAAGATATCTATGATCTTAATTACATCCTCTCGGGACTCAAGATTGGGAGCCTTCGGTTCTCAATCATGTGCCAGTGACTTTTGCTCCACGTGGTGATTCCCGGGCAACAGTCGAATATTTTTTTCCCCTAGCAGCTTAAGTCATTTCTTTCCCATTAGCATCCTGATTGGCTAGGCAGCAGCTAGTTGTGTTCCGTTGTCCTTAGAAGGTGGATGAGCCCAACATTACGGACAAAGGCGGATAGAATCCAAACGACGAAAATTCATGTTCGACATATTACATCCTGTTCAGCGTCTCATCCATAATGGACGGCTGCATTCAAATATCCAGGCAGTAGGTAAAATGCAAAAACCCGGTGGACTGGGTTTGCCTCCCACCACCGGTCATAATGACAGTGAATATACAGAAACGAAAAAGAAAACTTTAACAACCCCTATTTTTGGACGAGCCTCGCAAACTGTATGAGGACCACGATTTACGAATATGGACTTGGAATATAAAAACGCTATATAGATCCGGTGCATGTATCCAATTGCCAGATGTCCGCAAAAGTTATAAGGCTGACATTACCGCTATCCAGGAAATGCAATGGATATGCAATCGCTGCACAGGGAAACTGCGACATACGGGTATACAACAGTTGGCATGAGAAAAAACATGAATTTGGTTGCGGATTTGTATTTGGCAAAAGACTGTGATGTCTAGTCTCTAGGTTCAATCCTGTGAGTGAACGTATAGCCATAATCAACAGAAAAACTAAATATTTTGTATATATCCCTAATTTATGTGCATGCTACGACAGAAGTGAAAGATGATGATGCCAAAGACATATTCTATGAGCGCCTAAAGGAAACGTATGACCGCTGCCCTGGCCGTGAAATTAAGATTGTCCTGGAAGATATGAATGCTAAAGTATCCAACTAATGGCAAATTGCAGCCTGACAGTTCCGACTTGATACTGACAGTTCCGACAACGGTATGAGACTGATTGACTCTGCCGCGGCAAACAACATGCGCGTTAGTGGTAGAAGATTCCAGCATAAAGACATCCACAAGACTACTTGGGTATCCTCTGATCAAAGAACGAAGAACCAAATTGCTGACATGGTAATTGATAGAAGGCACTCATACAGTATAATGGACGTACGAGTGGTCAGAGCCCCTAACATCGATTCTGATCACGACCTGGTAGCAGCAAAGGTTCGCACAAGATTAAATAGAGTAGAAATCGTACGAAACCAGACGCAGAGAAAGCTAAACATCGGAAAGCTGCAATTACCAGAGGTAGCCAAAGCCTACTCAAGGAAGCTCTCGCAACCTTTGGCACAGAACCCACCCTCTCCAGATAAACCCAATTCCGACTCTATAAAAACTACCGCAACAACCGTACTTGGTTTCGAAAAACCGCTTCGCAATAAACCGTGGTACGATGAAGAGTGTCGCTGAAAAGAACGCTGCACGTATGGCAATGCTTCAGGCAATTGTAACGCGAGCTGCGACTGAGCGGTATAGAAAAAAAAGGAAGGAGGTAAACCATCTCTTTAGGCGTAAGAAACGGCAGTGTAGAAAGCGCGAGAGTGAGAAAATTGAGACATACAGAAGGAAGAACGAAGCCCGAAAATTCTACCAAAAAGTTAAAAACGGAACTAATGGACATGGTTCAGGGACCCCCTTCTGTAAAGACAAGGACGGAAATCTTGTCGCAGATGTGCAGAGCATGATGGGAATATCGAGAGAGCATTTCTCCGCGTTACTAGTACCTGAGATATCCAATGACGATGGGACAATCGATCACAATATGGACGACAAATTCGGTTGCCCCCGGTAGATTACCGGCGGAGCTGTTTAAGGCTGGCGGCGATGAGCTAATAAGGTGCATGCATCAGCTCATTAGCAAAATTTGGTTAGATGAATGCACGCCCGGCGATTGGAGTCTCAGTGTACTATGTCCCATATTTAAAAAAGGTGACCCGAGTATCTTATGCATAGCATATAAGGTTCTATCAAGTATAATGTGCGAAAGACTAAAACCAATTATCGCTGACCTGATTGGACCATACCAGTGTGGCTTTAGGCCTGGAAAATCGACAACTGACCAGATTTTCACGCTACGCCAAATCCTGGAGGAGACACACGAAAAACAAATAGACACATAACATAAATTAGTCGCTTATAAGGCGGCCTTTAATAACCCGATACGGGAGAAACTCTACGAAGCAATGTCTGAGCTTGGTATTCCTGCAAAACTCAAATGCCGTTGCAGGATGACCTTGACAAACATCAATGCCGCAGTGAAAGTTGGCAAGGATCTTACCGAGCCTTTCGAAACTAAGCGAGATGTCAGGCATGGCGACACCCTATCATGCGATCTCTTTAACATCTTAATGGAGATCATTATGAGAAAAGCTGCAGTCAACATGAATAAAACCATCAGCAGCAAATGTCATATGCTGCTCGCGTATGCTGATGGTATAGATATCATTGGGCGCGCCAAGAGAGAATTTGCTGCGGTGTTTTCGAGAATTGAGAAGGAGTCAGCAAAAGTGGGTCTGACAGTGAATAAGGAGAAGACAAAATTAATGGCTTCAACGAGCAGGGCGTCCATGCGTTTAGCCCAAAGCGTGAACATTGATAACCGTTATAATTTGAAGATGGTGGAAGAATTTATGTCCTCGGATCTGCCGTAAACAAAAACAACAAGGTCATCCTTGATATGAAGCGGAGAATTGTGACTGCGAATAGATGTTATTTTGGGCTAAGCAGGCACCTTTTAGATAAAGCACTCTCGAGCCATACCAGACTCTCTTACGACCTGTATTGCTTTATGTCACAGAATCCTGGGTCTTATCGCAAGCAGACGACACATCTCTAGGAGCCTTCGAGAGAAAAATTTATGGCCCTACAGTGCCCAACGGCGAGAATCGGTGTCGCATGAACCATGAGCTGTATGAGCTTTATCCCGACATTGACACAGTTAAGCCGATGAAAATATAGCGATTGCGCTGGCTATGCGATGTCAGCAGAATGGATGAAGCCGAACCAGCACACGCAAAGAAAAAACTCGTTCCTCCCAAACGAAATCTCAGATAACTGAAGTTCGTTTGGGGACTGTAGTTGGGAGAAGCGAACTTCTGTTAAGCCATACATGTCATTTCGTTTGGGAGAACCGAAAAATGTTTGCGGTAAACGAGTTATGAAAAATTTAAGCTGAAAAAACGTTTGTTATAAACGAAAAACGGTTCCACCAACTGTTCTTTCGGTTACAGCAACCGAGTTGTAGTTACAGCAACCGAGTTGTAGTTACAGCAACCGAGTTGTAGTTGTAGTTAATCTACTCAGTACAACATTAAAAAGGTTGGAATTTTTGTCCATCTTTTCGGTGTCTACTAACACGTCCGTCTCGCCTTGCATTCAAATAACAACTAAAAGCGCAGCAAACTACAACGCTTCAGTTATCCATCGAAGATATATTGACAAGGCAAAAGCCTTTTATGTGTATGCGTGAGTGTGTATGTCAAACGAGTGGACTGTGTATACAGTCGACAGAATGAGAGAAATTTACGTTCTTCGTAATCTGTGCTCTCATTAGAATGGCTAATTTCAGTTATCACAAACGGTTTTTAACTTGCAACAAATGTAATTTTGTACTCGTTTAATGCAAACGAAATATCGTTTGCAACAACATGATACACATTTGTGTTATATGAGTTTATTTGGCAGAACTACATAAACGGTTGCGATTAATAAATTAATACAAATCAATCAAAGTATTGTTGTCGCAACCGAGCAATAAACGTTGTTTTTCTTTGCGTGCACGAAGGGGTTTCGAAACCGAACGGAAGACGAACTCTAGGAAGACCTAGACTCCGCTAAAGATATCAGGTTGACTTATCCCTACACTTAGTTTTTCAAACTGGAGAGACAAAGCAAAAGCTCGAACTGGTCGCCGAAATATGTTCTTGTTGTAAGGTCCCTGACCCGTGAGGTTCTGCGAGACCGGATAAGCGAGTAAATAATCACATCCTCTCACACGATTGCAACAAAAACGATATGTCTTTTGCACACTCCATAAATTTTAGCATATCCTTGCAAAATCTTATCAAAATTGAGTATTTCAATATTATCTAATTTATATCTATATTATCTAACACATATTTATATCTAAACACTTAAGGGGTTTTGCCAATAATGTATATTCCACAAGAACCTTCTTCTGCATCGTTAATTAACTCTCCATCTATTTTACATCTATGATAATAATTCAAAAATCAACGCGCTTTAAATCTTGGCAATAATCCGGCATAATATAGTTGCTGAACGATGTCTTACATATACGAATAACTCTTAGATGGCGGTTCTTAATCTGCAAAAATATATGGAGCTCTCTGTTATATTATACGAGTATTAAACCCTTAAATGCTCTTATAAATTATAAACACTTAATTTTATGCTCCAGCGATCTCCGCCTTATCTGATACATGTATGTGAAAAAGTTAAGGCAACTCGGGTAAACGAGTACCAGCAGCTACTTGTATGCTGCCAGCCATAGCGTTCATTACAATTCATAAGCCAAAATATAAATATCATCAGGCGAATCATTATGGTTGAAATTTTCACTCACTCACTCACTCACTCATTTGCTCACCGTCACCATCCGCGTAGTCATTAACAAAAGTAAACGCTTCGCTTCTTACAGCCACCGGCTTTTACATTTCAAATGGAATGTTAACAAAATAAAAAGCTCTAAGGATACAGAGGATGTGAGTTTATTCGAGTATTGGGTGGGGTGGGGGGAGATGATATGTGGATGCTTTCTATTATAAATATGTATTTATAATCCTTATCTCCCCCATGGGTGAGTATTTTAAGTTGATGTATGTTCGCTTTGAACCGTTTTCATCTATGAAGTAATATTGCAACAGACGTCATAAATCATCAGTACTACCAAAAAATTAACTGGGGCTATAAAGAATTATCTGTTTTTTAAGAACATATTTTTACATTTCACTTAATTAACTGAAGCGCATACGGGTATTAAGCATAATGACACAGATTTCAGATAAAGGAGTCGCAGGACAATTACGGAGGGTAGTACAGTATTTGTACAGTAGTACAGTATCTTCAAGTATAGTGTTTTATTTGGAACTACATTTGGAACATATGAAATTACTACAGAAGTTACAGTCTAGTAAAATACCGTTCTTAAATTCATATACATGCTGAAATAGACGGCCATGCTGAAATAGACGGCCTCTGTTCACATATTTGCAAGTATTACATTGACTTATATTTAAATGCACACATTTTTATGTTAACATGCAAAGATGCATACAGTTATGTGGAGTCACATGCGTGCTTCATTCCAAACATCCATATATTTACGTCGAAGCATTCGTGTGTTTCCTCCCAAACGAATTATTGACGACCGAACGCCTGAAACTAAAACGCACCATATTGGTCAACATAAGAGACACTCAATTTATCTACGCATGCATTCTGGAATATTTATGAAGGCTGAGAAAAAACTCTCTTTATCGCTCTTTTGTTATTTTGCTTTCGACAGAGCATAGCTGTTATTGAACAACCACATGTATTTAACATATTGATCGTTGATCAAGTAAACATATAATATTGAATAGCAAACACAATATGTTTGGACACAAGTATACTATATTCACAACAAGCTCCAAACACACGTAATATTTGCATCCAAACAAGAAAAACTACAGATTTCTCAGCTTGTATGTGTTAGGGGGAACTATTCCGACTCTATTATTGAATTGACAATGAAGCGGATTATCGGGGTCTTTATAACCTCCAGGATTCCGGTCCTGATAAGATATCGTCACAGAACTTCAGGCGGTGACCGATATAATGATCCTCTGGCTGATAAAGTTATACATCGCATGCATATACTTGAGGTTCATACCTAAAGGTTGGACGGATACAGCAGAGTGATACATACTCCGAAACGAGAAAGACCTCTCACACAGGTGCTAAAGACTTCAGGTCTATAAGCTAGTCATTGTTCCTATTGAAGACTTTCAAAAGTCTGACAGATGGACACTTTGGGACGAGTATTGATGTAAGATTGTTATTTGGTGGGAAGCATGCGTACTACAAGGGCAGATCTACGGAGACAGCACCGGATGAACTAGTGGGATACGTTGTTAAATCTGCTACGGGGCACACAATGATCGCCGTGTTTGGCATGCGGTCTACAATGTCACACCCAGTATGACAGACTTAGCGCTTTCGCTTCTTATGAAAACGGGCGTATATCTTAAGGGGCTTGCATACGAAATATTCGCTCACAGATCGAAATATTCGCTGACAGATCGATATCTACCAGGTACATCAACAGAAGCTTATCTCCAACAGGGGCCTTGTTTCCAATTCTTGTCTGCAATTCTTACCTTGCACTATATAATATACTGGCCACTCTCTAAAATGCACGTAGCAAAGTTGTTGCATATTCAGTGTAAGTGACCGATGGTGACAAGGCGTAATTATCCCATTATCCTCAGAGACACCCTCCTGTGAAACGTGCAGACTTTTATCAGACTGGCGGGTAAAAAAGTTTAGGTGTGAAATACGCCAAGACCGAATTGGTTCTCTTAACAAATACGAGGGTCTTATTGCGGACAGAAGGCCCATATTCTGAACAAACAAAAAAAAAACAGGGCGGTAGCCCTCTGCAATTGTAAAAGGGGGGCTTTGACCGTGGAGGGTTCACTGGGTATAAGGTCGTACTGAGAAATGTTTTCCAGGGGGTGGGGGTCTCAAAAGACACGTATTGAAGAGCCGATTACAGGAACATCAAATTGTTTTTCATACGAGGGTATCTATAGTCCCCTACCGGCCGCTGAAATTTTGATTCCTAGTGTATTTGGTAAAAAAAATATTTGAGGGTTAATGTTTCAGCACTGATGAGGGTCAATGTCTTCTCTGACAATTTGGCGATTATCAAGCCACAGCAATCAGTCGTACAGAACTCAAAATCTGTATATCAGCGGTCAATAAGATAATCGCCTCGGAAATTGTACGGGTGAAGAGGAGGAAAAATTAACAGTGCATCTTCTCTGCACGTGTCCAGCACTAGCCAGCAGGAGGATGTTTCCTTTGAGATCCTACTTTTAAATGACATGGGAATATTGTCTCACTTAAACGTTGGTATGCTTTTGTGCATCTTGCAGTAAACTAAACGGTTCTCAAGTGTGGTTAGCGGCGATGAGGTTAGAGCGGGGTATCACGGAGACTTAATGGCTTAAGGTCGCTCATCGGCTGCCACCAACATCTATAACATTATATCAGAGTCTTCCCTCACCACAGTTTGACTTTTTTTGCAACTGTAATTTCTATTTAGCTTTTTTAATCTAATAATCAAAACTATTTCCCGATTCGCACCGGAATTCTGTAACGATTTAACGATTCCGGTGCAGGGGTTTTCCGTATTTGACTTCTGTTTGTTGCATTACGTTTCACGCTTAAAGTGCGGCAGTTTTAAGATTCAGATGAATTCTTTGGCATTAGCATTGACGCTGTAAATTGATCATCCCACCTGATAACACAGGTCGACACGATTTTTGGGTCTGACTTTTAAGTGTTAAATTTTGGTTTCTTTTTTGTTGCTAATAAAGGGAAAAACAATATTTTTGATCAGAGTTTGCTTTTGTAGAAATAAGAGCAAATTTTCGAAATTAAAGGAAAATACCGATTTCCTCAAAGTTTTATTATACATTACAAATAAAAAATTTTTTGCTGAGCATCGAAGTGTTTTTATTTGAAGTATAATGACTAATATTAGATAAGAACTATAGAATGATAAAAAATTAAGTTCAAAAATGAATATTTTTAGTAATTTTCCTATGTTTGTAGGGGCTTTCTCGTATTAAACCCCAAATGTAGTCTCCCATCATATTTTCGTTGTACTGCCCTTGGTCACGTCGTTCAAAATCCATCACATCTTGATGAAAACGCTCTCCTTGCTCTTCTGAGTAGGCACCCATATTATCCTTAAATTGGTCCAGATGAGCATGTAGCATATGAACTTTATGGGACATTCGGCAGCCGATAATTTTAAAGCTTTCAAGCATAGTTGCACTTAAATCTTTATAGTTGTCTGCTATGTTATTTCCGAGAAAACCAGTAACTACCGCTTTAAAACTGTGAATTCATTACTGTTCATAATTTTTTTTATTTGTGGTCCTACGAAGACACCTGATTTTATCTTCGCTTCGGATAATTTAGGATAGAATCGTTTCAAATATTCAAAAGCTTCAGAATTTCCATCCAGACCTTTTACAAATTGTTTAATAAGGCCTAATTTTATATGTAACAATTGGTTCCCATTTGACGTTATGTTTTCCTTCTGAAACTCGACTCGGTCAGGCCATCTACGCTGCTGATAGTGTACTGAATCTGCTCTACTATCCCAAAGGCAAAGGTGACAAGGGTATTTTGTATATCCGCCTTGAATTCCCATCAGAAAAGCTACCATCTTGAAGTCTCCTATTAATTGCCAGTTGTATTCTCTATATTTTATTGATTCCAGTACCATTTTTACACTGTCGTAATTTTCCTTTAGCATTACAGAATGTGCCACGGGAAGACTAGGAAATTTGTTTCCATTGTGAAGAAGGACGGCCTTCAAGCTTTTTGAGGAGCTATCGATAAAAAGCCGCCAGTCGGATGGTCTTCTTTGGTAAAAAAACATGAAAAACTTTTGTGACGGTCTCTTTGACCAGTTATTTTCACATCATTTTCAAGCACTTCCCACTGTTTCAATCGTGAACCCAGAATCTCTGCTTTATTCTTGGGCAGGTTTAGATCTCGTACTAAATCATTAAATTGTGTCTGGCTGATGCGATGTGATCCAATACGATGCGATTCTATCATGAATTCGTTGTCGTTGTTGTTAAGCGATTCACTGGATTCTGTTGAACTTTGTGAAATTTGAATTTCGCAGTTATCTTGCTCCGAACGAGACGGAACGGGAAAATTTTCACTGTGAGGTACTGGAGACGAAGTTGAAGGAAGATCAGGGTAAAATATTTTTTCCGCATTAGTACCAGCACGACGCTTACTTGGATTAACGATACAAAAATAACAGTCCTGCACATGATCACTAGGTTCCCTCCAGAGTCTTGGCACTGCGAACTTCATGTGTCGGTTTTGCGAACTTCATGTGTCGGTTTTCTCCTAGATACCAGGCTAGAAATAAAGAAAGCAACTTACTTAACTTAACCTTTATGCATAAAAAAACATAAACATATTCATCTTGCAACTGTTGAAAAGAATTCAAGTTGCAAACATATCATATAATACAATTTTTAATTACTTACCTTCTAAAGCATTTTTGCAGTTAATACAGGAAAAGTGAGGCACCCATTTTTTGTCTTGATTTCGAATTTGCAGATTAAAATATGCTTCATAATCTTTACAAAGCTTCAAATTTGTAACTAACGAACATTTTTTGCTTCTTATTTTAATAAATTCACCACAAATAAAACATAATGAATCAACATTTTGCTTACATTGTCTTGAAGCCATTTTCTAAATCTGTAATCCACGTGAACGTTTTTTACAGCTGTGTTAGTTTAGTAAAAGGTATTTAGATTGTGTTAGAAAGATCGTGGCGGAAAAAGATTTAAAGAGGAATAAGCGATAGCTGACTGAAAGCTTTAGGGATGCTCGACTGTGTTTTCACAAATATGCAACTGTGCATGCAAGCAAAAGCTCAAAGTAGTACCAAATATACCAGGTGATAGGAGAAATTATTGGAGCTTCCTCTAAAACAGCTGTTGCACACTCTTATTACATATATCTGTATGGCTCCACGCGAGAAATATACACTTTCATACATTTTTGAAATGAGTACTACATACTGCTGATCGTAAAATCAATTAATATCTTCAAAACTTTCTTATCGATGCAAAACACACAAAAGCAAACTTTAAAATCTAAGAATGTATATTCTGGTGTTTCTCGATGTCTAGCATCAGAATTTATGCATTAAAACAGAAACCCACGAAAAAATTATTTTAATGTCGACCGGTGTAATTTAACATATGATGTTAGACTCAGGGAACGTGCGCTAACTATTTTGACCGGTGTCAAAGCTGAACTCGTACAAAGACTGGAAGTAATTGTAGGCTCAACAGATGTGGAAAATTGTCTGCTGGTGTTGGGTGATGAAGAAATCTGAATGTAACCACAAATTAATGATTTGAAGAATATGATGTGAATTTTAATGACAATTTTGAGCGGAAGTTCTGAACAGCAAAGATTAATTGTTTTAGCGGTGATGAATCTCCTCTTGATAGTCAATTCTTTATTTATTATTCTTCTATAATACATGTGCTCTAAGTGGAAGTGTTAAAAAAATAAATACCACAAACTCATATTAATAAAGACCAATGTATAAGAGTCATTTAACACTAATGCAAATTAGCAGAGATTTATGTTAAACATTTGAAAATAATAATAATAGTGTCTGAATGAATTCTATTGACAAGAAAGAATTTCAAACATATTTCAAAATATTTTACCTATTTTGTTATTCGCTGCGAAACTAATTTTTCGACCACTTTGTATGGGGATCAATATATCGCTCCCTAAATACAAAACAGTCAGTACTCAAAATTTGCAAATTTTCAGTACAGACAAAAAACTGCATTTTTTAAGTAAAAAATGTATGAAAATTCTCAATAATAGTCAGATCCATGTGGGATTTTTTTGATGAAAGGGAAGAGAAAATGACAACAGATTTTTACATCACATAGAATTGGTCCTTGATTAGTGGTTTTTAACAAAATATGAAAAAAAAAATTGAGTTATGAGTGTTTTGTATTTAGGGTCCGATATGTTAAATGTTTTTAAGCGGCCCGCCATACATGGTGGTCGAAAAAGTAGTTTAACGGGACATGAAGGGACACGCTTATTGATTGCATCACCGAAACAATGACATTACATGAAAAAAAGCAATGCCATTGCTTCAATGAAACAATAAAATGCACAAGTGACATTCGGATTTGAAACCTATTCATGCTAGAATTGTAACATTTATAATCTCCCGATGTTTAGGTAATTGAGTATATTCCCAGGGATAGTCATCCCGAACGTCCAACACAAATTTGGAAAATTGGTCGACTGGAAGAGACAGATTGTATCCATAGGCACGGGATTTTAATTTTAAACATCGAGTCACTGCCACTTCTAAACCAATCCGGTGGGGTCGTATTGTTTGGTTTTGGCCAGATAACACTGAAGATTTTTAAGCGGACTGGTCCCTTTTACTCGAGTGTATAAAATACCTACATGGAGCATTTCACGTTGAATGTGTCTAAAACTAAGTTGCAGGGTGTGCCAAATACCTGGGTGGTATTTAGGACAGCGAGCTAACTTTCAGACTCAAAATAGTAGATGGGACGAAAAGATCGACGAAATCTCTATTCACCTGTAAGAGGGCTATAGCTTATAATTGGGGACTTTCTCCAGGGATTGTTCACTGAATCTATACAACGGTGGTGAGACCGATAATATGGGGTTATCGTTTGGTGGGGCTTGAAAACCCCACCTATTCGCACTACTGACTAGGGTGTAATTCAGCAAACTATTTTTAGCCATTGAAATGATGGTGCTGTGCCTCCATAGTATTTTTAAAGCATTTCCTTGATTTTGGTGATGGTTTTTCCACGAAAAAGTAACGCTTCATAAGCATACACGCTGATAAATAATAGCCCCAGCAACATGTTGCAGGAAACATGTATATGTTTGCAAGCATTGTTTCAATGAATTGAAGATTTGCTGCCTTTTTCTTTTTTTCTTGTGTGTCTTGTTTTTGAATTTAGCGGTTTTCAACAAACAAAGTCACATTTGGATCACAAATTCCTATGTTATAATCTACTAATCATTGTGTTGTAAACATGTTATATTGAATGGCAATCACAAAGTGTTTGGGCGCAAGTATACTATATTTGTGGCAAGCTACAAGCACGTTATATTTGCATCCAAACAACAACAAAAAAAGACAGATTTTTTAGCGTGTACGAAATTTTATTTTCCATTTCGTCGAAACTTACGAGATTGTCTGCTTTCAATTGCTGTCAAGCACAAACTAAATGACACAGCTGGCGTGCAATTTTAAAGTAGTCTCATAACAGATGATAGTTGACGGTGCCAGTGTAAATTTTATCACCGCCCTTGTATTGCTAAGTCCATTTTATACCTTTGGGGAGGTGTTATCGGAAAAGTGTAAAAATGAGCTATTCTAATGTATGCTAGCATACACTATGTCACCCACACAGGTACGCTCATGTCGAATTAATTAAATGCTTGAGCACAACGCTCGTTAGTTTTTCACTTTAGTACGGTAATGATGCTCTCTCAAATTCATACATTATGTAAAATTTTACTCGTAAATATGATAGTGAATTCAAAACCCGGTTATTTTAAAATGTTGGGGTTTTGTTATGAGTAAATTGTTATTTCATTTTAAACACAGACAGATCATTGTTTCTAACTGCGAGTACATGGCGCAAAAGGTATTCGAAGTAGCGTAAGTCGATATTTACAACCAGCAACATATTGCAAGACCCGTTAATATGTTTGAAAGCATTGGTTTTATGAGTTGAATGTCAACTGTTTTTTTTTTTGTCTGTAACGTTTTTGTTTTCAGCAGTGTCCAACAAACAAAACAAATTTGGGTCACAAAAACGTATCTTATAACCTATTAATCATCCTGTTCCCAACATATAATATTGACTAGCAAACACAATGTGTTTGGACACAAGTACACTATTTTTGCGACAAGTTACAAACACGTTATATTTGCATCCAAACAATAGAAACGACAGATTTACAGCGAGTAGTTTTAATGCAGAATAAGTCTACCTACGAGCGCCGAAGCGAACGTAGATAGACTGACTGAGTTACTTAGGCTTCTTCTGCATACGAGCGAAACCTTCTGAAGACAATATCCTGAGAGATAACAAAGAAAGGAGAAACAACAGAGCAGCAGATTCAAAACAAATAACGCATTCAATTCGAGTAAATGTAAAAATCATTTAAATCTTTTAATTTTTTGTATTAATTATTTATATCAGTAAATGAGGATATATATTGATAAAATTAATCATAATAAATAAAGAAAGAAAGAATAATTCGTTTCTAAATATTAATATGTTTGGGAGAAAATACGCGTATGTTTCGGCGTAAATTTATGGAGGTTTGGGGGAAACAGGTGAATGCTTCCACGTAAGTATATGGATGTTTGGGAAGAAGCACGCATATGTTTCCACGTAAAAGCATACATATTTGTCAGTAAACATGCAAATGTCTGCATTTAAATACACCTGAGTTTGGGAGTTGCAAACATATAAATGTTTGAAGTGTGATCGAAACATATACATGGTTGCAGCCGAATATGTTTGGGAGAATATGTTACAGAGGCTGTTTTTTTTCAGCGTGTATATATCATTTGGCAATAAAAACAAACTGTATCGCACCATACTGCTTTTGCCGGGTGGTTGGCGAGTTAGTATAAATCTACTAATTTTGTACAAAATCTTGTTTCTTCTAAAGATGTTTCAGATATATTTGATTACCTTCAACTTATGTGTTAGTAAATTTTCTGCAAATGATTAGTTAACTAGAGTAAATTCGTGAATTTTAAAAAGTGGGATTTTGAGACGCCCATTTTGGTAACTCCCACACAAAATTATAATTTTATTGCTAATAAGGCATAAGGCATAAAAAATGGTTTCCACGACGTACCAGTACCTCACTCGATCTACCCAATTATTAGTACATTTCGATTGTTTGGGCCTATATCTCGCGAACAACAACATCCAATATGCTATATCCTTAGACCAATATGCTATATTTTTGTTTGTTAACGTGCTCCCAAGATGAAAATGAGATTCATCGGAAAACATGGTGTTTCGGTAAAAAAAATGTTTATCTTTGAAATTCCGAACTTTGGAAGAACGTATTTAATATTTCTTCAAGCGTAAAGTAACTCATTTCGTAAATTGCTAACCTTTAATAATTTGCCACTTCATATGTGTCAAATTGGAAATCTGCTTCGAAATAATGGGGGGTTTAAATTCCAAATTTTACATGGCCCACGCTTTGTTAGACACTATTTAGTCCAAAGCCACTCTATATTTGAAAATGAACGATTTTGCCAAACCCATTTTGGAACGAACTATGCAAAAGATGTCTGACTTCCGGTCGGTCGACGCAATTGCTGCAGTAAAATACAACAGATCGTATTGGAATTCGGTATTTGGCAATATTATGTAAACGTCAATCTGAATTTGCAAAAATAATTGATGTAGTTGCGCCCATTTATTGGGAGGATAAGTGTGTGATAGACGTAATAAACACAACAGATTTTTATTATATTTGGTTTTAGCCCATATTTTGTTCAACTCAACTCCGCTATTGAATATTGTATATTCGTCCAGTGGGAATCCTAAAGGGCGATCAGTAGCAGAAGTGTGCCTAAAACTTGTAGCAAACATTTTAAATTAAAATCGGGTCCAATGGAGAATTTAGTGGGACGGCGTGAATAAGTCAGTTCACAAGACTGAAATCTCACTCGTTTATTGCATTCAGAACAATCACTAATGAGAATCAATAGAAAGGCTACAAACGGATTGCCAAGGATTATAAATATGCATTATATTTACTTCTATATCAGGATTCAAAAAATCTGTGAAAATTTTTCATAAATCTTGTGAACAAATTTCATAAATTAAACTTCATAGAAGCTATGAGAAAGTTTCATAGATGTTATAAAACAAAATTATAGATTTCTTATCATAGAATTTTACAAAAATGTGTCCTGGATATTTTGATTAAATTGCATAGATTTGGTTCCATAAAATCTATGAAAATATTTAACGGATCCCATTAAATCTTTCATTTGCTGAAAATTATGAAGTCATTCCTAAAGTCGGGAAGTCGGTGGTGTAATGGTTAGTGTGCTCCACTCTTTGACCTGAGAACGTGGCTTCGATCCTTGCTCGGGCTAACTTACATCTATTTCGGGAATGGTGACCTCGCTCACTGATCACGAGAACCTGGCCCATGTCCCGTCATGTGAGGTAATAAGAAAATATTTATGTAAGAAAATATTTATGTAACTAGTCCAATTCTATTCTTTATCTCTTTATACCGTTTATCGGGATTTAACTTGTATAGTCGAACTTGCTGTTATCGATAATAATAATACATAAATAAATGTTTCCCCATTATATCCCATGGATGCGTAATGTGTGCTTTGTTGTTTTACATTCATTGATTGGGATCTACAGTACATCAGTAAAAGCCATATTTCGGAGACCTTTTCTCTCTAAATCTCTTTGTGTTGTTTCATCTGATTGTGATATGGCACAAGCTTATGCGATACCAAGACAGGTAAAATTAGTGCCTGACAGAACTGAATAGTTGTCTCTCGAAAGAAGAGTTATATAGAACCCTTAGATATAAATGCATTTCCTCGCCGGAACCATTACCTTTGTCATGTCCTGCTTTTCGGCCAATCCACCATTTGTTTATTCATTTCTGACGCTCAAAAAAAAATGCCACTAAACTTCATGTAATGATTCTCGAATGATATCTATGAACTTCAGCCTTTGTCGTTAATTTCACCATTATGATGCTGAAAAGATCGTGCGATAGGTTTTCGACGCGTCATAGGATTCCCTGGGTATCAAGTTCGAATAAACCTTTCCCAATGATTTGATGTCGGTCACTGTGATTCTGCCAAGGGCACTTATAGTCCCCAACCCGTTGTTGAACTTTGGATTCCTAGCGTATTTTGACAAAAAAATATTTTTTGGTCAAGACGGAGCACAAACGGTTTGTCATGATGAGCATAAAATTAATGTGTTAAAATTAGGCATGTTTGAAAATCAAAATTTAAGAAAAGTATAGTAATATTAAATGGAAATAAAAACCCATGGAGCCATCAAGGTCTAAAAAGGGAGCCTTGTGATATACTTCGAATTTTCGTAACTTTTTTCGCAGAACGGCTCAAAACAGTTTTTTGTGCAATAAAGCTTTTGGCCGGGTTTAGGGATTTTCTCCTATGTGAAGGGTTCAACACTGGTTTCGCGGCTTCGGCATAGATTTTTCTATTGCAAAGCGTTTTGAGAGGCCGGACATAGTGATTTTCTCCTCTAAAGAGGAGGAGGAGTTGTGGTTTCACAACTTAGGCAGTTTGTTTTTACAACGCTTTTGTTACTTAGTGTTTTGCGTTTTCCGATTCACAATACTCCTACAATATGGCAAAAAATTTGACTGCCTTGACCCACAGATGTCGCACCACAAAAGTAAAGGCAATCTTAAACCCGTGAGAAGAATACCATTAATTTGAGTACCCATACTTGTCTGCCTGTCTTAAAAATTTTTTGGGAAGGGGCCGGCAAAGTACATTTCAGCCAATATATTTTCAAAAATGCTATTTCACTATAAGGGAAATCGTGTTCATAATCCCGCCATGTAAACTTGACAGATGCATATATGTCTTTTACCTATTTAAACAGAATATAAAAATAGAAATTTGATACTACTCTTTAATTATTAAATATATCAGAACCGGTAGTTAACTAGCTATTTCAATATTAGAAATACTTATTAACGATTTTTTTCATAGAAATTATGGATATAAATATCCTTGAAGCTATTACTTCAAATTACATAAATTGTCTATGTTAAAAAAAATCCGGATCAGATTAAAGATACACAAGTTCATTACGCAAACCGGGTTTTGGGTTTCAAGTACCTAAAATATAAATATATACAGACACACATATACTTAATATATATGTGGGCAACATTTACAAAACATATGCAAATTAATGTCACATTCGTACGGAATCATCCGTGCATCCATGCATCCACGGATTCCTCATCCACCATCCAAAGCATTTGACTATGCTGTATGTATGCATGTGTTTAATTATGCATGTATTTGTAAAATATATTTAAATGCTCATTAATTTTTAATTTTTAAAAATGTTTTATTTTTCATTTTTAATTCATTGTTTATAAACTTTGTGTATTTTATAATTGTCGTATTCAAAGGCACACTACAAATTGAAATAAATACAGCATCTGGATCCGGTTGAGCGACGCTGTGTTGAAAAAATGCAACCATCTTTAAAAATATTATTCCTGCGATATTAAGTATATGCTTGGGCATTAAAATTTAATCAATCAGGAATTAAAATTCAACAGAAAAACTGCACTAATAAATTACTTTAACAAAAAAAAATTAATAATCGTTGACAAGGAACCCTGTCAATAATACGATATGGTTAACGAGATTGTGGATGTTTTTGTCCTCAATTGCATCTTTTATCAAAAATTGCAAATATTCTTAAGAATTTTATAATTTTTTGCTGAGTTGGAATGCTATTTGTACTTGAGCGCTTTTGACAATTAATTAAAATGTACCGGAAGAGGGCAGCACAATCTGGTCCATATATTATGTGCGATGAATATACGAAATGAATATCGTTTTCGCAAAAGGTCGAAGAATTCATAAATTGCCAGAAAGCGTTCAGTCAGTGCGCTAACATCACTGAATTTTGTTAGAAATTCTTATCTTTGGAATCGATTCCTAAGAAAATTTCTAAGAAAATACCAAATTAAACGTACAAAGCGGTATTAAATTGGAAATATTAAGAGGCCATCAGAGAAAAATTTTTGGGCACCATTCATAAATTAAAATTTTGGCATTCAGATTATTTCCAAAACATAACAATTATTAACAGTGACAAAAATTTTATTATACTCGATCATTTATAGTTTTAAGCGTTTGCAATCAGACTGACTGAAGATTTGCTTCAGCCGGTTATTTAAATCAGTTGAACTCTCCATAGCCTATCCCAGAATCATTTCGTAGTAACGCCATCTGGTTTCGGGTGTTGCCGAAATTCAGTTTCCACTATATCGTTGATGGTGAAACCGCATAGTAGCGCCATCTGATCTCAATTGTTCCACTAAATTCCTTGGCCAATCTAATCAAACATTCGCGTACAGTTGGTATATGCTGGTGACTGCATATTTTTAGGCGATATTAATATAAGGATTCAAACTGTTACACAATCCACCTGCATCATACACCACAAACTATCTACTGCCATTCTAATATTAGTTTGGGTCCCAAATCGGCGGATGACCCATCAATTCGACATGTTGAGTGCTTCTTCGAACACTATTGGCAAACAGATGGTAGTATACCACCCAGAACTGACCGTCCTACGTTCCACTAAAGGCACTGAGGCCACATGACCGGTTATACCGAAAAAACACGATCACTAGATTCGATCTGCTTCTTCCACCAACAAAGTTTTGTTGGATTTATCTCACCTTGAAAGACCCATCCTAACCTTTAATAATTTGCCACTTCATATGGTGGATCTGCTTCTTCCACCAACAAAGTTTTGTTGGATATATCTCGCCTTGAAAGACCCATCCGGTAGATTGCTGTTTTGTTTCGGCCTCATATCCATAGATTCATGGTTCATCATCTGTGACGAGGTTATACACTTCATTTGAGTTAACGCGGTTGTATTTTTTCAACATTTCTTTGCTGCATGAGCGTTTTTCGGATCATTCGTCAAATTATGTGGAATCCAACGAGAACAAATCTTTTTCAAGGCCAAATGAATATGCAATATCTGGTTGATGCTTGTCATACTAATGCCGAAGGATGCCTTAATCTCACGGAATGTTACGTGTCGGTCTTGCTTTATCAGTTCACACATAGCATCGATGGTTTCCGGCAAAACGATCGAAGTTGGACGACCTTCACGAAATTCATCCTGAAGCGAACGGCGTCCAAAACTGAACTCTTGGTACCAGCGATTTACACTGGATTTTAATGGCGGTTCCTCAACAAAGATCGAAACAAGTTGATTGAGAGCAAACGAAATTCACTCTTTTCGAGGTTCGGCGAAGTTCACTACTTTCAATCTCTTTTTGTGTTTTGTTTGGATGCAAATGTATCGTGTGGTTGCAGCTAGTTTACTATTCAGCATTACATGTTGAAGACATTTACCATATTATAATAGTATGTGTTTTTGTGACCCAAATATAGAACTGTTTCAGATTCAAATAGAAGTGTGTTTATTGAACTATTTATGCTCTCACGAGAGCAAGAGAATAAATGAGACAAAATAATATTTTTCTCAACCTAAGTTAAAGATATTGGAACTGTCTAGCTGGGTGTTTTCCTGATTGCATGTGTAAATTGGAGACGAAGTGAGTGTTTCTTATGTATTCAATTGTTTATCGGGCAAAGGATAGCAAATGCGCTTAGTCGATTAAGTAAGAATGCTGTGAAAAAAAATTGTATTAGTAGCAAATATTTGCAATTAGTGAAAAAAAATTACATGAGGTTTCAGGGGACACCCGGTTGGAACGAAGTTCCTTTCGCTATATATTATGTATTAGTTAGTTCCGAAATACTGTAATTTAAATGGATCTTTAAGAAAAGATACTTTTTGTAAAATGATAAACTTTTTTTAAGAAATTTGTTATTTATTGAATGTATTTTTTAAAAAACAGAAAATTAATATTTGTAAGAATATGTATTATATTTTCCCGATAAGGCCTTTCTTTGATGAGAGGTACTTCTTTGATGAGAGGTACAGAAACATTTTTGTTACAAAGAAATACTTTTTTTAAGAACAGGTACTTTTTAAAGATAAGGTTATTAGGATAAGGTTATTTTTTTAAGAAAATTTACTTATTTTCAGGAAGGCTACGTATCTCAAGAAAAGAAAAGGTATTATTTTATTTTTAAGAAATGGTACTTTTAAGAAAAGGAATTTTTGTAAGAAAAGGTATTTTTTATAGGAGAAGGTATTTTTTTTTTTGAAGAAAGTCCTCTTTTTTACGAAACAACAGGCAAAATTTTAAGAGCAGGTACTTATCTGAAGAAAAGTTATTTTGTTTTACAAAAAAGGTACTCTTTAAAGAAAAGCTGGTTTTTTTTATCACTAGGCAATTTGTTGTAAGATAATGGACTTTTTTAAGAAAAGATACTTATTTAAAAAATTTACTTTTTTAAGAAAAGGTACTTTGTGTAAGAAAATGTTCTTTTTTAAGTTAAGATAAGGTATTTTATTAAGTAATGGTACTCTGTTTAAGAATAGAGTATTTATTTTGAGTAAATTTACTTTTTTTAATAAAACGCACTTATTTAAGAAAATCTTATTTTTTTAAAACTTTTTTCACTTTGTCTTTTCTAAATTTACTTTTTATTCGGTTCAAACTACAATATGTAATAAACAGGCTCCCCTTAGAAAATTTCCCATGAAACAAGAAATATCCACCCATATGCTATATGTTAGTCTAGACTCAAACCAAGCCAAAAGTACGAGTGTAAGAGTAAGTGTGCTGCCAAATGTAATTCCATGCTCTTCATGTACTTCATAGATTTGCCAGTCTTGTACTTTGGCTTTTTTTCAAATTTACTTTTTATTGGGTTCAAAACTACAATATGTAATAAAGAGGCTCCACCCAGAAAGCTTCCCTTTAAACCAAACCCAAAGTACCCAATATAGTAGATAATAATGGGTTGTAATAAAGTAGTTAAAAAAAAGTTGTTTAAAATTTTTTCATTTAGCCCCCATACCGCAACGTGCAATAAGGAACTTCGTTCCAAAAAGAATATACAAATGTTCGGGCCGTTAAAATAGTTTATGGTGTTGCACTGCTTTCTGAGTATGTCAATCGAATATATGTATATCGTTAGCTAAAATGCAAAAAGGCGTAACTAACCAAAAATTCAAAATCGAGTTTTTAATTGATTGTTATGGATGTTATGGATGTCTTGAAAAAATTTACACTTCTGCGATCAAAAACCTGTATGTGTGCTTAAAGTGAAATCAGAAAAACCTTCGTTAAAAATATTTAGAGTTTTCATTTTACAAAGACTTTTGCTTCTCCTGTAAAATTATATTTTAGTTAGTTACGCCTTTTGCATTTTATCTAATAATATGTACTTCGAAAGTGAGAAAGGATTTTGAAGAAAAGATACTGAAAAAAGCACCAACGTGAAGCTCTTTTCTGCGCGATGCTTTAGTGAGAAGACCGGAGCGGCGGACTATTTGTGAACATCTAAAGAAATTTAACAAAAAAAAACACCGTGTTTCAAATAGTGGTGAAGTTTTGCAGCGTTTGGTCATGTTAAAACATGCTGAAAACCAAAACGCGAGATACAACGATGAAAGGACAAAGAAAAAGCAGCTGGTTCTCATATCTTGAAACAAAAAACGAATATTAATGCGTTTCTATTTTGTTGTTAATTGGCTATAAATGTAGATTTGTATTGGTAAAACTAATTAATGTAATCAAAAAAATTTATTAATTGTTTCTAAATACTACTATGTTTGACATCAAACACGGATATACTTCCACGTAAGTAACCGCATGTTTGGGTGATAATAGAGTGTCCAAAAACTAAACCGAAAAACTGGAGAAAATGGTTAACCAGGTTTTTTGGTCTTCACCGTCTGCTCGTTATTTAAAACTTAATAAATTTTCGTAATGTTCGAACAATCCGAAAACATGATTTCTAACAAACCAAAATCCGGTTATATGACGGCGTTTAAGCGGTTAGCCGGTTTCTATTCAATTTGGATTAAATTTCTATAAACAGATTATTAATTAATGACATAATTTTCAATTTTTAATCAAATTTTAAATAAAAAACATGATTTCTTTTTTTATATATTATTTTATGTTTCAGTAAGTCTACATGGCATTGGCAAACAATTTTTTTATTCAAATTTGAAAACGTTTTTAAGATAAATAAGAAATGATTAAGGTTGTAATTTTTTTTTAATTTCAACATGGATTATTTTATAAATAAATCTTTTACACTTAATAAGATTTTCAAATATGGAAATTCTTTAAAATTTGAATATACGCTTTCCAAATTGGAAATGATTTAAAATTCATTTTAAAAATAAAGAGTGCTTGTCTAAATTAAATAGAGTTGACAAATTTTGAGTTTTAAACATGTAGGTACAAAATTGTCACAAAAAATGTGTTACAAGTACTACATGTAAGTAAGTTTGGGACATGCAAATATATGAATGTTGGGAGTGTGTTCCAAATATATGCATGGTTACTGCAGAATGTGTTTGGGAGAATATGTAACAGACACAGTTTTGGCAACGTGCCATTAATTTTTATTAATTAATTATTTAACTATGAGGGGAGTTGAAAAAGACACTGAGCTTTTAAATCGCACTCTAAGGTGCAAGCAGAGTAACAGCCTACCTACAAAAAATATGTCCCATAACATTCCATAAAGGGATTGGGGACAGCTTTTCAAACCAGTGAGTTATGCGCGTTCTGTTTTTACACTGACTGATTTGTACCTAGAATTTTACACCGCTTCAAAACTGTATTTTTGAGAAGCCTTGTCATGGCTAAATACACGATAGTGTTGCAGTCACTAATCGAGTTGACAGCAGTCGAAAGAAATGTAATGGAGTTGACATCAGTCGAAAGAAATGTAAGGTGGTCTGAGCAGCGGCTTACCTACATTTCCATTGCTTTTATTGTTGCATTGATATTTCGCTGCTAATTTTTATTTTAGATTATTAAAAGATGCGTTGAAGAAAACATGTTGCGGGCAATATCTGAAATATACGCGCTGAAAGAATAGCCACTGTAACACTATGCAGGGACCATGTTTATGTTTGAAACATCCATAAACTTACATACATGCGTGCAAGCTTTGTTTTCATGAATTGAAGAAGCATATTCCTTTGATATCTGTGGCGGTTTGGGTGTCGGTAATTTTCAATAAACAATGTCATATTTGGGACATAAACCCCTATATTATAACTTACTAATCATTCTGTCTCCAATACGTAATGTGTTTGGACAGAAGTATACTATGTTTGCATCAAACACGTTTTAATTTCACACGTTTTAATTTCATCCAAACAACAAAAAAGATAGCTTTTTCAGCGTTCGATGTTGGTTTTTGAATTAACTACCAGTACGAAAATTTCAGTCGGGTGAATAAGTAACCCGAAGTCATCCATTGCGACCGAGTTCTATTGAATATTGGTAAATGTACCAATATTTAATAGCCGAGTAGCATTGTGCCAAATACTATTCAATACCTAAGTTAATTACGATCCTAAGTGATTATGGGGAGTCATCGGGACCACCAGGCAATTGTCCGCCCAATATTTATATGAGAGGCCATGAGAGGCATGGCAAAGTTATTCATCTGTTTTACACAATATTACACAAAATATTGATCAGTACTAAATTTTGTAAAGATCGTTCTGGTACACGGAAGATATCGATTTGGCCAGCCGGAAAGCCACCCAAATATTATACGGGAGGTAAGAAAATGGGCGGGGACAGTAGTTAATCCTTAATTTTTAGGAAACAAGTACCAAATTTCGTTAAGATCGCTTGTAGTCTACGAGAGTTATCGTGTGCATTTGAGAACATTTTGTCTAGTACCAAACTTCATAAAGATTGGTTCGGATTTGCGGGAGTTATCTTGCCGGCCGCACAACCTATCTTGATAGGGCGTGGCAAAATCACTCTTGTCTTAATCGGTGACTCGCGTTTGATGACATGAAGCCTAGAACCTAATTTCATTAATATCGGAAGTGTTTCACGCGACTTATCTCATTGACAACCTGGACGCCCACCAAGTTTTTGTATGGCATTTTGTAGTGAAATTTGACTAAATTTTGTCTAGTACCAAATTTCATAAAGAATAGTTCGATTATGCGGGAGTTATCTTGCCGAACAACCATTCGGCCGAGCACCGTATACATATTGTTACGAATAAATAAAAGCTTTTGCTTGCTCTTAATGACCATACTAACAATACGTAAATAACGGGGACAACGTACCAGCTCGGTTAACCAGTAGCATGAATTCGCCTCAGTTAAGATAATTCTCCACCAGTCGAGATGATTCCACAAAGATAAGTAACAACAACAACGTCTAGAAGGTTCTTGAATTCGCTAGATATAACTTCATTTGAGTATGGTGAGTTGGTATAAAAAGCGGAGGTCTTTGGAATGGAGAGTTCAGTTTGTGATTAAACACCGTAAAGTAAGCAACGCGAATTGATAGTAAAATATAATACTTATTAAAGAGGAGAAAATAAAGCAAACTGTTGTACTATATAAGTAACATAAAAGGAAGTTATACCGTTGTAATTATCGTAATTGAAAACGAACCTTGTTTTATTATTAGGAATAAAACCTCTCAAAGGGGACGAATAAGGAAATTCGTAACAATATATATAAGACGCATACATTGGCGTGGCAAAATCACCCTTGTCTTACTTGGTTACTCGTGTTTGGTGACATGAAGCCCCTTACCTAATTTCATTACGATCGGAAGTGTTTCTCGAGGCTTATCGCATTGACAACCCAGACGACCACCAAGCTATTATATGGGAGGTACCGGAATGGGCGTGGCAAACTCGCCAATTTTCTCCAGTTAAGTAGACAATTACAGATTATTAACCAGTGCTTGAGTTGCAGCTAATCACATCTTCCAGAAAAAGATTTTAGAAGAAACATGATTTCGTACTAAATGTGTCGTTTTGTATGGGAGGTACCAGAAGGGGCGTGGCCAAAACGCCCATTTTCAGTCCTGTACTAACTATGCACAAATAATAGTCACTGACAAAATTTCGCTGTGATCGATAAAGATTTACGGCAGTTATCGTGTTGACCAGCCAGCCAGACAGAGAGACAGGCGGACATGGCTCAATCGTCTTAAAAAGTCCCAAAACGAATTTCGTCCAAAGATACTGAGGGTCTAATATGGCTCCCACTATGGGTTATATTTTTCCGTATTAAATGATATATACCACCATCCTGTGGGTGAGGGTATAATAAGGGGAGTAGAAAAGATCACGAATCATTCAAACCGTTCTCTAAGGTGAAATTATTTTCATTGTTGCATTTATTGCGCCGTGAATTTTTTTTATAAACTATACAAATATTCGGCAAAGAAAATATTGTTAAAAATAAAATTGATGATGCCATCAAAATCTGAAATTTATATGTAACTAAGATGTTATTAAATGTTAAATTTGAATAGCCCAAATCTACAATTAATATTTTGCAAATTGCTCAAACCTAAATATGTTGCGTAGCCTAACAAATGCAGTTAGCAAACCTTGCATTACCTTTATATTATACAAACCCTGAAAGTGATTCGAAAATCAATTGAATTTGAAATAGTTGTTGAATAACTTGAAGATTTCAATAGAATTTTTGACCTACATTTGCATAGCAACATTTATGAACTGCAATTGCATATAATGCTACTGCGTTTTGAATTTTCATAATATTGTGGAATGCAGATTTGTCAATCCCATGTATGACGAACGCAAAACATTTAGTATTACTAATATTTGATTATAAATAACATAGAATCCAAAGTATATTCCCCTTTTTTTCCCACTTTTTTGTATTTCCCACTATTGTATAGAACAAACTTCATGGACTTGTCACAACTTCTTGCTTTTCCTTTCAATTCAAAATCGAATTATCAACGCACAAAGATCTAGAGAAAACGTACACCATCGGTATCACAGTTGAAGATGGTTAATGGTTACAGTAACAAATGTTATGTCGAGATCCCCGCGGAGTAGCAAATGAATGACGTAATGCTAAAAGCTCCATGCGGCTCTGGGAGTTTCCTTAAACATTTTTCGAATCACTTAATCCTTTGTTTGCAAATGATGGGTTTAATGGATTTATGGGTGAAAACAATTTCGAGGATTATTGAACAAATTTGAATGTTTTCTCCCTGCACCGCACCACACCGCAACCACAGAATTGAACATGTTGAAACTAAATTTATAAGTGAATATTTCAAATGCTTTGCCCAAAAAGGAGGCACTTCTAGGAACTGATATAAATGAGAAGCAAGGAAGCAAAGAAACCATATCAAAATGCCAAAGAGTGTGTCCTTGAGTTGTGCTCATTAGAAAAGTCAGGCAAACGTTAATGCAAATTAGCCCCGAGGAATAGCAAGAGTAGGCAAACACAACCTAAACAAAAAAGTCAAAGTTATATTTGCATGCCAAATGTTGCAAAGACCAAAGCTAGAAGAGAGAGAGAGAGGAAAAAACAATATTTTAATCAAAATTATAATTTCATTATTATGGGTTTTTTCTTGTGCAGGTGTGTGTGTGTGTTATTTTTGTTAAAAGCATAAATATTTAACAGGACGAAAAAGGAAACAACCAAACAACTCCCGACGCCTACACCCACTTTCGTTTTTGACCACAAAGGCCAGTCAGTCAGTACTAGAATACCAGACATAGAAAAGCAAAATCAAACACCGAGGGAGAAGGAACTGTTGTGTTTTGCTTAGAACGCGTTACATTAGTGGTGGGTATCTCCTTAGACACAATAGGAAAACAGGAAGGCCCAAGCAAATGGCATGAAACTGTCAATTCATCATATTTATGTGAGAACTGAAAACACAAAAATATAAAAAACGAAAGCAAACACAAAAGTCCCTTATGAAATAAATCGCCAAGCTCAAGATAAATGTAACCTCAAACATCTTAAAAAAAATATTCTATTAACTTTTCTTTCACATCTGACCATTTTCGTCTGACGTTACGGTGATGCCAGTGCTGATGATGCTTTTAATGGTGCTTGTCACAAGATGGAACACTATAAGGAACTGCCTCCCACTATTCCTTAATGGCAGTATACGAGTAGGAGACAGGGGAGCTTCTGTTGTCTTCTTTTGTATTTCGACAATAGCTAATCTTTAAATTTAGGTGTTGGGAGTTACGATGGACTTATTTAAACCACCTTGTCATAGTACTTCTTACTTTGAGTGTAGAGCAACCACGAGCCAGCCATTCATATCGAACAAATCAATTTGAATTTTACTATTCTTAGATTTTATATTTCGGCGTACTTGACACTGTTGTCAAAATGTAATGTCATTGTTCGCAACACAATGACAGCACAAAGGAGGGCGCGCCTTGTAAACGACAAAAAGTTAAAGTTTTCTATTAAAGGCAGCAGGTGTTTCGAAGTGTCAACTAAATTACAACAGCCACAACAACCCAAACAACATTAGTGGAACGTACAGGATGGAGAAACGTCCCACAAGAAAGGAGGAAAATAGAATCCAAAGGAACCACTGCAGCATTCAATAATCACAGTAACTGGCGGTTTCGTAAAAGGAATGCCACCACAGCACAGCACAGCTCAGCAGAAACAACAAAATCACTTAATAAGGGTCAAAAATATCCCATAAATATGATTTATGCGGGGAAAATATTTTGATAGCCAAAAAGAGAAATTAAATAAAGAACCAGAAGAAAATTATTAAGGATTTCCACTTGGTTATTAAAATAATATGATTTATAATGGGGACGGTCATCAAGTACAGCCCCCAGTTGTGGTTTGATGCCGTAATGGATTGATTGGGGATGTAAAGACCAACATCTTGTGGGTTTTGCTATTTAATTTCAAGAAGATACATTTAAATCTATTTTGTTAGATTATAGTTGTCTAACATTAGCGTGGTTCAAAAAATTAAGATTATTGAAATTAAATACCTTTATTAATGCAGAACTGCCCACAAAATTTACGTTTGACCTACAGTTTTGAAAAGGGAAATATTATTTTAAAAAACCCCCAAAATCCATATTAATTCTAGGGTAATCAGAAAATCTCACAGAAACCTAAATTTCGAGCACTCAGCATCAGCGTCAAGCCTGTACTAATAACACAGTGCAACAAAATTATGGTAATTGTCTGGGATGGGAATGATTTCTTTACGGAATGAAAGCCTTAGGTGAGTACATGAAAAAAGTACGAAAAGGACTTCAAGTCTATAAAAATATCGCACCTCTTCTATAACGTTGTGCGACGAATGGTAGGCGTCAGTGATCGGCGGGGGTTCTGCCTATTGGGAAAAGTTATATCAGTCAAAAACAAGTTATCCGTGTCCCGGCGTTTCGCTGGGTCACATCTCGGAATCGAGATATATCGATTTGAAATTAGTAAGTATAATGTAGGAGAATTTGTCACGTTTGGGGCTTTTTTGTTTGACATAACTCGAGAACGACTAGTCCGATTTTGCTGCAACAAACTCAGAAAGATTAGGAATTACAATTACTTTAATCTATTGATATACTGTTTCTCTAGATAATCAATAGTTTTGTAGTTATAAATAAATTTATGAAAAAAAAAATATTTTTTGCGTAAAAAATTAAAAATTTTATTTTTAAAAATCATGAACTGGAAAAGTGTCGTCTTATTATTTTCGCGTACAGTCACATAACCTATGAACAACATGAGACAGATCATAAAAATCAATGAAATCATAAATTTATTTTCCTTTGTTTGCGCCCTTTACTTCGCCTTCTTGTATGGAGTCTGTATCGCATGACGATCTGTCTTCATCTGGAAAAAATCTATTGGTTTGAATCAGTCAGGTAACTTCGAACTTGTGACCTACCTGCGGAGGAAACTCCCATTGTATATTCTTAATCTTCATTGTCGTGATCTTACGTCTTTTGCGACCACCAACAAATTTCAACCACCAGCGGGTGCAGCCTACTGCCTTTATATCGCGTTTCCATGGGCATGCCCACTTGATGGAAGCACTCGCCATGTTCATACTATTGTGAGGCTTCAGACATCAGCAAGCAGTATTCGAATGTTCAAGATGGTCATGCAACAAGTGAATTTTGAGATACATGCTCTCTCTAGTTTCCTGGAAGTAATGCAATATCTAGCTCACAACAACGGAGTAATTGTGTGCTCGCTTAGTTCCCAAAAAATAGCGAATGACTTTCTCCACTGTCCTCCACACAATGTAATCATTACCGACTAAAGCGTCTTTAAATTCTTTTGATTTCATGAGCTTCCGTATATCAGGCCCATTCAAAACACCTTCCTTCAAATTTGCTTCGCTCATTCTTCGACGTGACCCAGCGAAACGCTGGGACATGAACAACTGTTTTTGACCGATATAACTTTTCCCGGTAGTCAGAACCCCCGGCGATTTTGGCTGTCGCATAGTGTAATCAACAAGTAACAATTGAATAGAATAGTTAGACACTCAAAATGGATATTCTAGGACGCTATGTAACCACTGCAGTGAAAATTGACCAACAGGACCGGCAAAAGATTAAGATATCGATTTCTTGTCGTTGACAACCTCTACCAAAATATTCTGCACAACATTTTTCTGAAACGTTTGAATTCCCAAATGGCTCGTTTTTAGATACTTTTTTGTTATTTCTCGACATAAGGACGTAAAGGACACGTAATCACTGTGTTGGCAACCCTTGCTGTGTTTTGACGCTAAAAGTAAAGTGCTCGTTGTTATTACTAGAAATTGTATATTTTCCTCGGTTTATAGTGCTTTTCCATATGCAATCAAAGTGTACAAGGGTTCTTAAGTGAATTTGGCATTCGATTGAATAGTATTGTGATTATTCCAAATCATTTGTAATAATATTCATCGATTTTAATTTGGTCTTGGCAAATTTGCAAGTTTTCCATTTGTTTATCTTTGGCATTTACCCTGTTTGTTGCATAGACTAATACATACCTAGATAAACTTATTCTCTCATCTGACGTTTCATTTCACACTCTTCATCGTTGGTTTGTGGAAATGAGAGCAATTAAATTTAAAATTATCTTACACCAGGTGGAGTTACAAAATATGTTCACTTAACTTTTTCCTGTCGTTTTGGTTTAGAACTGAAAAATCTAAATATATTTTGCACTTTTTTGTTGACTTTTATCGTTGGTATACATTTCTGTTGTATTTAACACAACTAGTTTGCCACAAAAACACGAAATTCGGTTGTTGTTCCTATGTTGATCGCTGTATACTATTGCCACTATCTGGTATTATTGAACCCATATTTCTAACATCCAATGTTTACTTTCCATCGTACCTATGACGTTTAATTTATTGAGCGAATAAAACCTTCTATGGTATGTGTTATTCTATGTGTTTGTTGTTATTGTTTTCATCTGGCTTTTGATCAGTTATTTTGCTATCAAATTTTCTTATTGTTTAAAATTTTGGGGTATACTTTTAGGCACACTTTGAAACTCGTTGTACTACCCGCATTTTTACTATATACCGCATGATGGCGTGTTTGTATACTAAATGTAAAGTGAAGGGCAATAGTGATCAACAGTTTATATGTTGTTGGCTATGTGATGCACAGGCTCATTTGAGTTGTGCAGGTTTTAGTGGAAGACAATATGATATGATTTCTGATCGGGAAAAAGGACTTCGCTGGTCATGTGTGACATTGATTTCTATAGAATGTCTAAGGATGCAAAGTTAATAATTACACGTATGAAATCTGATTTCGCAACTGTAATGGGAAATTTGAATAAAATGGAGTCACTTTTTGACGACTTTGAATATATTGAAGGGTCGCCTAAGCGCAAGAAATTGTCTTTGAGTGTAAATACTGGTAATTGTAATAGCCTATCGAATCCGTCTAATTTGATAAGTTTGCTTTCACCAGTCGTGGAAGATATTGTTGCCCAAAATACGCTTCCATCTGTAAGTGATTCTGTTCAAAATTCTGTTACTCTTAGTAGTCAACCTATTGGTAATCAATCAGAACTATCTCCTCCTGCTGAGGTCATTCCAATTGATTCTGTTTCCGTTTCTCAAACTCCGGCTTTGACTTATGCGTCTGTTGTACAAGTTAATTCTACTGACACCATTCCTCAACATCAAAATCCTGGGCAAAAGGGTATTCACAACTTAGTTGTGGTGCCCCCTAGGAGGACAGTGCTCATATCTAGATTGGCATCTGATACTACTGTTGATGATATTGGTGATTTCATCAGATCCAATTATTCTATTGTTGGTAATGATATTGCTGTTTTTAAATTTAATTACTCCCAACCAAGGGATATTTCTTCATTTAAAATATCGGTTCCAGGTAAATTTTTTGATGAGATTGTGAAGAAATCATTTTGGCCTGATGGTGTTTTGGTTCGTGAGTTTGTTCATAGAGATCGGAATCGTTCCGATGGGAATACTAGATTGCCACCCTCGGTCAATGTGTCAAAAAACTAGGTGCTTCAATTATATTCCTATATCAAAATGTAAGAGGTCTTAATTCTAAACTGAGACATATTTATTTGAATAGTATTGATTGTGGTTATGGTGTTATATGCTTATCGGAAACCTGGTTAAAACCTAGTGTCAATGATTCTGAGATTTTTTAAAAAGATTATCAGGTATTTAGGAAGGATAGAGTTGGAACGAAATCGGGCGGCGGTGTTCTCATTGCTGTACATAATACCATTTCTGCTGAATTGATCACATTCTGTGGGGACTGTGAGTCTGAATTCATTTGTGTACGTCTTCGCATTGGTGTGAGATCTGTTTTTGTGACTTGCTCCTATATTCTTCCCAGTTCTAGTATTGACTTTTATATGGATCTCCTTCGATTGACAGAATCAGCTGTTAACTTAGTGGATTCAAATTTGGACATAATTTATGTAGGTGATTTTAACTTACCATATACAACGTGGGTCTCTTTAGATGACTCTAGGGATTGTTTACCTCTGTCTTCTACTATAATGAGTAACTATTGGGATGGCATTTTTGATTTAGGTCTCCATCAGTTAAATTTTATTAAAAATGTGAACAATAGAATACTGGATCTCGTATTTTCGAACAGTGACTGTATTTCAGTATGTAGAGTTTCTCCCATTGTCTTACCGGAGGATAAACATCATACAACATTTAAATTTGCTCTTGATGTACATGAAGAAAATTCTGGGTTAATCCAACGGAAAGAGCTACGTACTATGAATTTTAATTTCGCCAGAACAAATTCTGCCTTACTCAGATCTTTTCTACATAATGCAAATTGGAATTATGATGGTGGTCTTGTGTGCAAAATTGAAAAATTTTATAATATTGTGTACTCTGGGTTTTCTGCTTCAATACCTTATCATCCTTCAAGTTTGGAATCTGGGCCTGCTTGGTTCACAAAATTACCCCTATAGTATTAATACGTTTAATGGCATTCCGGATATTATCTTGTCTGAGGATGAAGTTTTTTATGGATTGCAAACTTTAAAACATTCAAATTCGCCTGGACCTGATGGTATTCCCACATCAATTCTTAAAATATGTGCTCATGAATTGTATATTCCACTCACAAATATATTTAATGAATCGTTGACATCGGGTAAATTTCCCTCTTATTGGAAATCAAGTTTCATAAGCCCACTCTTTAAGTCTGAAAGTCGATCCAATATTGAAAATTACAAAGGAATTGCAAAGCTGAGTGCAATTCCAAAGCTATTTGAAAAATTGGTTACGAATAGACTACTTCATTTTGTTGGATGTTTGGTTTCGCCATATCATCACGGGTTTGTTAAGGGCAGGTCGTCTACGACTAACTTACTGGAGTTAACGTCTCATGTTTTTGCAGCTTTTCGTGATAAATGTCAGATGGATGTAATTTGTACAGATTTTAGTAAAGCTTTGACACAGTTGATCATAATTTGTTAACATACAAACTTGATATTATTGGTTTTCCACCTAAATTGTTGCACTGGGTATCTCTTACCTTAGTGGTCGTACCCAAAAAGTGCGGTTTAAAAATGTATTATCTTCAACTATATCAGTAACATCTGGTGTTCCTCAAGGCAGTCATTTAGGTCCTCTACTTTTCGTTCTTTATTTATATGATCTACCGTCTATAGTTAAATCCTCTAACATTTTGATGTATGCAGATGATGTTAAGTTATATATGAATATATGCGATACTGAGGATTCCACCCATCTTCAATATGACTTGGATGGTCTCACTAATTGGTGTTTGGTAAATGGTATGTCGCTAAATCAGGGGAAATGTAAAAAGCTTTCGTTTTGCCGTAGTACACCGTTGAATTTTTATTACCTTATTGGTTCTTATATATTGGAAAATGTGTCTTCCTTCATGGATTTAAGAGTACTTCTTGATCAAAAGTTGCGTTTTGATCTTCATATTGATTCCAGTATAGGCAAAGCCAGATCACTGTTAGCTTTTATAAAAAGATGGGCGAAAGAATTTGCTGTTCCGTATGTCACTAAACGTCTTTTTGTCTCTCTCGTTAGACCTGGATTATAATATGGTTGTATTGTGTGGTGTCCGTATAATGCCTGTTACATAGACCGCATCGAATCGCTTCAAAGGCAATTTTTACTTTTTGCTTTACGTGGTCTCGCTTGGAACATCGATGATTTGCCACCTTATAAAAATCGACTGATGCTTATTGATCTTCCTACACTTGAAAAACGCAGGTATATGTTAAATGCTATGTTTATTGTAAAACTCATTAGGGGTTATATAGATTCAAATTTTCTCGTGAGTCAAATAAATTTTAATGTTCCCTGTAGACAAACCCGATATTTCTATCCTATAAAACTACCGACTGTCCGTTATAATTACGATTACTGCAATCCTTTTCGACGCGTTTGCCTCATTTACAATGAGATCTATAATTCCTTACCCGCTTCAGATTCTTTGAATATAATTAAGCAACATTTGATTCGTAATTAATCGGGAACTATTATCTAGCTTGTGTTGCCAACCATTTTCCTCCGATAAACCAGTCCTGCTTCTATTAATCAATCTTATTATAAATTCTGAATTCTACAATGAATTGTAGCTGACGCTGAATAGATGGTTGGATCATTAGCGGTTGACGCCAGATGCTGACATTCATGTCCCTCATCTTCATGTTCCAGATCTTCAAGTCCCTACTCTTCCTGTTTATCTCCCATTATGCTATTTTTATGTTCCTGTTTATCGTTCCACACATATTGTTGCGACGTTCCTGCTCCAGATGTGACTGCATATGTTATCTCCTATGATTTTATCCTTAAGTTCCTGTGAATCATTCCACTAAAATTTGTGGAGTTTGTTTACCATTTCTCTTGTTCCTGCTCATCCTCCTGTTGTTCTACCCCACCTGATGTCCCTGTTCCTGTTCCTCATGTTCTAGATGTTCCTGTCCCAGCTCCTGTATTGCTACTGTTTTAATTATAAGTTATTTTTTATTTTTTTGTATTTTGTATTATTTTTTAACTAGTTTGTTTCATTTTAATTATTTTATGTTAATATTTTTATATTTATATTTTTCTTTTTTTTAAATTTTTAAATTATACAAATTTTCTTCATATTATTTTGAATTTTACTCTACTCTTTTTCTTACGTTAAATGTATTTTAATTTTATTAAATATTATATGTTATATCTACTACGTATATAATATAAATTTTATAACGTTGTTGAAAACATATTACCGGCTGTATCCGATTGAGGATTGTAGCTGTGAGATAAATAAATAAATAAATAAAACTAATGAATCCAGGTAGAGGATTGAAATGTTCTCGGAAAAAAAGTCTCATTCAATTTCAATGCAGACGTTTTATCTCGCAAATGCGCTGCGGTATTGATATATATAACTTTTGGGCATTTTTCAAATACTATTTCGCTCAAAATAAAAATTTCATAAGGCCATAAAATAATAGGACACCTAAGGACGGTATGTCCCTCTGAGAATTTAGTATACTCACCTAAGACTTTCATTGTTGAAAGGAATAATTCACCGCCAAAAAAGGTGGTGCACTATTTAATCGGTTGTACTACGCGCAAAGCAAATGCCCAAACAATATTTCAGATAAATTTATTATATTTGGCCAATGTAATTGCGGTAAACGAACATTTGTAAAATCAAATAAATCGCTTCGTTAACGATAAAGATGTAAAATCGTTACGAGAGCCGAATACATTTTCAACGAACGATAAATACATGCGGAAAAACCTGTGTTGTTTGTTGTTTAAATGAACATATAACGTGTTTGTAGCTTGTCGCAAATATAGTATAATTGTGTACAAACACATTGTGTTTGCTACTCAGTATTACATGTTGCAGACACAATGATTAATATGTTATTATATATTTTTTTGTGGCCCAAATATGGCTTTGTTTGTTGAAAATTGCCGAAATTAAAAACGTGACAGACAACAACGATAGAAAAATCACCAGATCTTCAATCCATAAAAATAATGCTTGCAAACATGTACATGGTTCCTTGCAATATGTTGTTGGGCCGTTTTTTCTCCGTGTTTAATAACTTTAAATTTAAAAAAATATTTATCAGAAAAATGTTTCTCAACTTGATGGCTTTAGTGTGAACTTCTCAAACATTAAAAAGACGTAAACTTGAGAAATATTTCCTCTAACTTTCCTTTCGTTTACCGCAAGCGAGATATAGTAACTTCCAACTCAAAAAAGCCACTTCTTGTGACAATCGATAAATATCTGACACAAACTGATTTTTTGTTTGTCCAGCACCGTCACTTTATTTTACTCAAAACAAAACATATATCAGTTGGCACGGTCAGAGCATGTCTGACTACAAAATAGTAGATACTGTGGGACTCAGGTTCGCATCCCAGTACAGTTGAAGCAATTTTTGCCACAATTATTTTATTATTTTTTGCTCTCGATATAAATTATTTTTACAAAAGTAAAATATTCTTATTATTTTGAAATTATTAAAATATCGGCAAAAATAATGACCCTCAAACAACAATATCAAAAAAAAAAAAAAATACATGAGGTGTTCCTTTCGCTATATATTATGTACTAGTTAGTTCCAACACGCCTAAGGCGTCTGTTGAAAAATACTGTAATTTAAAGGGATCTTTAAGGAAAGATACGTTTTGTAAATGATAAATAAATGATAAATCAAGAAATTTTTTGCCCGAAAAGGTCCTTTCTTTGATGAGAGGTACTTCTTTTATTAAAAGCTAATGTTTTTATGTAAGAAAAAGCCTAAGAGTATGAATTTTTTTTACAAAGAAATACTTTTTTTTAAGAACAGATACTTTTTATAGAAGTTGTACTCTTTTTGGGATAAGGTTACTTTTTTAAGAAAATTTACTTATTTTCAGGAAGGCTGCTTATCTCAAGAAAAGAAAAGAAAAAATATTATTTTATTTTTAAGAAAGGGTACTTTTAAGAAAAGGAATTTTTGTAAGAAAAGGTATTTTTTGTAAGAGAAGGTTTTTGTGTGAAGAAAAGTTTTTTTACGAAAGAACAAGTACAATTTTAAGAGTAGGTACTTATGTCCAGAAAAGTTATTTTGTTTTACATAAAAGGTACTCTTTCAAGAAGAGATATTTTTTCAGAAAAGGCAATTTGTTGTAAGATAATGTACTTTTTTAAGAAAAGGTACTTATTTTAAAAATTATTTTTTTTAAGAAAATGAACTTTTTGTAAGAAAATGAACTTTTTTAAGCAAGGTACTTCTTTAAAATAAGGTATTTTGTTAAGTAATGGTACTCTGTTTAAGAATATGAATAGGTATTTTTTTTTAGAAACTTTACTTTTTTAAGAAAATTCAGTTATTTAAGAAAATTATATTTTTTAACTTCTTTCACTTTGGCTTTTCTAAATTTACTTTTTATTTTTTTCTGTTCAAACAGGCTCCAACTACAAAATTTCCCATTAAATAAAAAATATCCCCCTCTATGTTAGTCTAGATACAAACCAAAAGTAAGAGTAAGTGTGCTGCCAAATATAAAAATGCTCAGGGTTGTACTTCATGGATTTGCCAGTCTTGCACTTTAAAAACAAACTACAATATGTAATAAACAGGCTCCATTTACAATATGTAATAAACAGGCTCCATTAAACAAGAAATATTTTAGTCTGGACACAAACCAAAAGTACGTGTGTAAGAGCAAGTGTGCTGCCAAATGTAATTCCATGCTCAGGTTGTATTCCATGGATTTGCCAGTCTTGCACTTTGGCTTTTCGAAATTTACTTTTTATCGGGTTCAAAACTACATTATGTAATAAACAGGCTCCACCTAGAAGACTTCCTTTTAAACCAAAACAAACCAAAAGTACCCAATATAGTTGATGATAATGGGTTGTATTAAAGAAGTTAAAAAAAGTTGTATTATAAATGGTGGGATATGGAAAATTTGGAATTTGAACCCCCGCTATTTCGAAGTAAAAGGCCAATTTGACATTTATTAGCTAAAGTTTGCAATCGAAAATGTACTGAAAAATTGGGTAGATCGAATGAGGACCTGTAAAGCAAGTCGTGGGGCCACTTTAACAATATTATGTTTCATTCATAAACGTCATAAATGTCATAAAATTATAATTTTGTAAAAATCCCTATTAGTAGTTTTTTAAATCGAAATGAAATGAAATTCCAAAACTTACATTGACCACCCGTTATTTCCCATATGTGTTGGTTTTTATGAGAGACACTAGTAGAGGCGTGGAGATAACGTCGGTTTTCAACCCAAGATAAGTTGGAGAAAATTATGGTTACTAACACGGTAGATATCGTATTGAACAGCCAGACAAACGGTCATTGCTCAAGAGCCCTAGAACGTACCAAACATAACTCCTACTGTGTGTTACACTTTTTCCCCTATCAAATGATATTTTTACCCCATTCCTATGGGTGAGAGTATAAAAAAGGGTTTGGATCACAAAAAACTTAAAGTTTTAAGTCTGGAACATGGGAGAGCTTTAAACAAAGTTAACCAAGATGGGCAAATAAGTTGAAATCTCGTTTTAAGACTTTCAGTATTAATGCCTATAAACTACCAAAATTTAATCGAAATCAGTCAATTTATATTTTTCATCTAGCAGTTCACTCGCTTCCTCACATATAACATTGTTTAAAAATTACCAACCCTGCGTAGCAATAATAGACGTTGTTGTAATTTATTTTGAAAGGCTTTTTACAACACGTGCAAACGTTCTCACAGTTTACTCGATTTTGACGAATGGTCAATGTCGTGTGACAGTCGAGGTCGCAGCACATAGAGCAAAAATGGAATAGAAACGCCATTTCGCTCGTTAAATTTGATATAATTGATGTGGTTGCAAGTAAACGTTGGAAGTAGAAAATTATGCTTTACTAATACCAGGTAGAGGCATTAGTAAAAAACCTCCATCAAAGCAACAACAGCGACACTTCGTGTTTGTGTGTTAAAATTAATGTGTTAAATACAACACAAATGTATACTAATGTTTACTAAAAAAAATATTTAAATTTCACAGTTCCTCCATCAAAATGTCATGAAAAAATTAAGTCAACAGTTTTTGTAACTCCACCTGGAGTAAGACATTTTGCTTCGAACATGCCATCCCACTTACCTAATGCCAAAGTGTGTGTAATGAAACAATAGATGAGCGAAATGAGATCTCTATCCTCTATTACTCTATGCCGCGGTACAACAAAAGCACAAACATTCAAAAGAATTTACACTCGATTTAGTGGCAAGCGGTGAACAAATCGATATACTTTAATACCATTAGCAGGAAAAGGGATTAAGATGTTTGCAATGGCCGTAGCAATCTTTAGAAACTGAACAGCTCAGTTAAAACAAACTGCTTGGTTTTGAATACATACCGTACAAGGGACCAATATAGATATATCAGGCGGTCGATTCTGTTTCAGTGAAATTGTGAAATGAAAAAACACTCCAATGTTAATTTAGGTACAAGAATTATCACTGAAAAGTTTTCACAGAACCAGAATCCACCCCCAGATATTCACAATTTGTATTTTAATATGAATTGCATATAGATATATTAAGGGTCATTCCAAACAATGGGAATTGCATTGACTGGAAAAACGTCATGACTTAAAATTTACACATTTTCAATACAGGGAAAAGACTGGACTTGCTAGGTCAACAAATTAATGAAATTTTTTACATCATGCATACGGTTTATTTTACCAAAGAGAGGGGAGGAATTTAAGCAACATATGAAAATTTTGAGCTATAACTCTTTTGTAGTTGGTTTGCGGTGAACTGAAATCATTTGGTCGGTAAAAATGTTCTTTCGACCAAGTCAAGCAATATAAGGACTATTGAAATAAAAACTCCCATGTATGCTATATACAAAAAACATCTACAGCAGATACCAATACTATAAAAAAATACAAGGAAATTTCGGTTGATTGCCGTGCTGTTTCTAATTTTCTGAAACGGAGTGAAAGACTAGCACCCTAAGCGCATAAGTCACCTTCACTTCACTTCGTATTTTTGACGTCACATAATAAACAAACTAAGGACTTGCTGTACCATTTTTATGTATAAATGAAAACAACGAATACATATTTGTACAGAAATCATACTTCAGGTGAGGTGAATATTAAAGTGACTTACATCATCAGGTCCTAGGTTACGTGAGGTATTGGTGGTAGTCGATGGACGACTCACTTAGACTTACTTTGTCGATTGTGGTACCAATCTTTTTGGTATTGTGACCTGGTTTGCCAACGCACCGTTGAAACCGTATAATACATCATCCCAATTCACCAGGATGTACGTGAAGAAAATACGTGCATTTGCCCCTGGCGAAACTACTTGTACACTGCAGAATGGGCCTTTGAACAGTCAAGCTTATCTTCCTGAATATCTGTGAGATCCTAACTATTATCTCCTACTTGTAGAAACTCCCGGGCAATAGGATATGAGATGTTCGAAACTTCATTCCCCCAGTTTCTACAGGAGTCATGAGCTGAGATTCCAAGTATAGCTGATTGTCTGCTTATTAAACAGTGTCCTGTAATTATAGCTACTTGCATAGAGAATCTTGTGTAGTAATGGATATCAAGTTTAGCGTACGACTTAGGTCATAACTTCCCCATACTGATGATCCTGCAATTTGTGCCACGAGACAATTTATCATTCGCATATCTGAGGATTTCGGTTCTAAGAATGAGCCCACATGCTCCATATACAGCAGAACTGGTAGTTTTTAATCTTGCCAGAGCATCTGCTCTACGGCTCCCTGGAATGTCTCTGTGTCCCCACACTTATATAAGGTAAACATCGAACTGTTTGGCCATCACATTTAGAGATGCGCATTATTTGAGGGTAGTTCTTGCAGTCAGGAATTCAGATTGCAGAGATTTTGTAGCAACATGACTGTTAGAGTAGATGTTGATACTCCAGGCGGTGATGACGTTTCGTCCCAGCCAAAGGGCAACCTCCCCGATTACCATGTCTCCTGCCTGAAAGGCACGACATTGGTCTGGTAGCTATAAACTCCAAACCCTACCTTGCCATCTAGTTTGGATCCATTAGAGTAGAAGACTAAATACCTTCTGTAACCTGGTATGCGTCCTTTCCACTCCTGTCTGTCCGGAGTATGAATGGAGAAATCTCTCTCATAGGTTGAAGTGGTGGTCATGTAGTCGACTTTTACTGTGCTGATACATTGCGAATAATGTCCTAAATGGATTGCCGTATTTCAATTTGCGTTTCCACCAAACCTAGTAGTAACAGGTGTAGTATAACACCCAAAACCTCGGTAGACTATAACACCCCAATTCTCTAGACTTTTTTCAACAGACTTGTTTAACTGGATTTTTCCGATACTGGCCACCAAACAATAATTCCGCAGAGCAATATCGGTCGGACACCAGCTATATATAACCAGTAAACCATTTTCGGGGATAGGCGTCATCGTCCTCTGATTATCCTTTCACACGAATATAGGGGCAATGTGGCTCTACTGATTCTATGCATAGTATTTCTAGAGTAGTCTAAAGTCCTTTCGACTAATATGCGACGTTTTCCCATATTTCCGAATGAAGACCACTTTGTATTCCCTATTAGACATCCTCCTGCCAGCTTGTACTGGACACATGCAGGAAAGGTCTTCAATGGATTCTTCTTCGTCATTACAGCTGCTACAGAAGTCATTTGCATTGACCTTTAGTCTCGCCGCATTTCTACCTGCAAACCGGTGTCCCATCAAAACTGAAACAAGCAGCATTGGTACCTTGGGCCTAGCTAAAGATAGAAGCTTCATAGGTCTCTTGCTATCCACTATCGGCTAAATTCGTCTTGGCGTACTCAATCTGTGCTATTGTCCATCTCTCTTGCATCATCATTAGAAGCGCTCTCATAGGGTATGCTTACAATTCGCTACAGGCTTGCCAAGACGCTCCAATTCCTGTGGAACCTGGAAGGTAGTGTCTAGACTGGTCAGCTCATCCGCTCTGCAGTTCTCCGGAATATCCCTGTGCCTACGCACTCACATGAGGTGAATATTATATGGCTGGGCCATCTCCCGAAGAGATCTGCGGCAGTCGTGGGCAGATGTTGAATTCAAGGATAATGATTCCAGGGTCTTGATAACCGCCTGACTGTCGGAGATCGCATTGCCCCCACCGACTGCTGGACTAGCATTCCTGAGCCACGCGATCAGTTCCCTAATAGCACTAATTTCCGCCTGATACACGCTACAATCATCAGATAGTCTGCGGGAAAGGGACATCCCTAGTTCCCTAAAGTGGACCCCGTACCAGGAACACCATTTTTCTAGGAATGCCTTCTGGTGTGAGAGCGTATTTTTTCCGATCGTTTCAGCTTTTGTGTGATCGTCAAATGCAGGAATGATGGGAGTACCTTCCAGCACTGTAGCATGACCAAATAAAAAATAGCCAGAGCGAAGATTGAACCCACGTTCTGAAACACAAGGGTCACACATGCGAACACCTGCATCACCGACCACCACCATTTTGATTGTAACCGTGAATGTATTAGGAACTGAAAAGTGATACTAAACAATCTTGTCCTGTAATGTATTCGACTAAGAAATCCATAAAATGAATTGTAGTTCGAAGTTCGTGAATACAATTTTTAGATTTCAATTCATTTTACTACTCAGAAATATACCAATGGTTACTGGCATTGTACAGTGCTTCGAATTAGTAACCCATAGGTTTCATCCAAAATTATACATTTTAAAAGTTATGCCTTAGTTAATTTTATGTTATTCTCTAATCGTTCATTATCCCTATTACTTACATACAACTCGAACAAAAATTGCCCATCGTACAATTGAAATGGTGTAGTTCTTTATTCACAACTCGTGGCACTGGCTAAGTGCTTACGATCTAATATAGTTGGGATGTTGCTAAAATTACCCTAATATCCTTTTGATTAAAGTAATTAAAAACAGTTTGTTTCCTTCTGTCTTTAAAGAAAAAACTGGCAATTTATACATGTATATAGTATATATGTTTCCTCTCTTAAATTTCATTTTCTAATGGTCCCGAATTCGCCTCGCACCATCTTGTGACTAAGTACTGCCTTTTCCTACTAATAACATTTAACGTATCAAGAGTTTTAAATGCTCAGATGTTAAGTATCCGTTTCTTCGAAAAATATCTTCCTCGGAACTCAAAGTATTCAACACTTCAGTTGGTAGTGATTCGATGGCGGCGGAGTGAGCAAAGTGTCGGTTGAGTGAGTATACTCATCCACATTCATATCTCGTCGTTGTGCTTTCCACGATTTTGTGTATTTCTTCAATGTCGTTCTCTCTCTTTCTCTCACGTTGTGCGTTTTCGTATCCTGTGTTTGTTCTAGTGTATCCACAGATAGTCCGTGTTTGTTCATCTTTTGTTATGATTACATACATATATATATATATCTTCCTTTTCGTTTTCCTGAGTCGCGACCACCGTTTTCCCCACTTCTGCCCCGGTCTTGTTCTTTATCGCAAACTTTTCAGTTTTCCCGGTCTCGTTAGCAGCATCAATACCAACGAAGCTTAAGCGAACTCATTTCGCTTTTATGAATAATATAATAAAAAGATACCCTAAATGTAGAAATACCATAATATATTGAAGATGTCGCCTTCTGTCGAAAATGCTTTGGTTTTTTTTTTTGATTTTTTTTTTGTGTTGCATGAAATTTAAATCAATTTTGTATGTAGATGCATTTAGAGCGTACTTTTTAAGTTTTGGTATCTAATAGGAAACTATAAGTACATAGGTGTGAAATTCTGCTCTCGTACTTTTAAAATACATCTATACATAAAACTTCACAACCGACAAAACAATATTGAATTCGATGTCGTTTCTTACACAATTAGCCCGCAGTACAACGGCAAGTATCATCTTCGTATCGTTACGAGCTGTACGAGCAATCTTGACATATTAAATCCAACTCCATTCGTACCAAATCATAATGGATCTTAAGTTTCCTCTCCATAAATGAGTGTCAAATACTAACGTTTTCATTACAAGCAAATATGGAGCAGTATCAGGAATGATCCCTGTTACTCACTGCGTCGTCCCTTATAGCTCTTAGTAGTAAATTATGCGATTATCGCATATTAATCCTTGTCTCTCCAGCATGTAATATTAAATAGCAAACAGAATGTGTTTGGGCACAAGTATACTATAGTTGCGACGAGATGCAAACACACCACATTGGGGCAGATTTAAAAAATGACCGGAAAAAATTCCAAAAATCGAAGCAGTAATCCATATAAAATAAGTGACTTAAACAGTGGCCAAATAACCACTGAAGTCGAAAATTAACTGTTTTGAAGGTCCCCTGCAAGGGGCCCAAAGTTGAGTATTGCTTCAATACACGCATTCAGTCTAATTTGTTTTATACTTCTTTTATTTATTTTGTGTTATAAGAGCTACAAAAATGAACATTATGTTAATTTAATTTACGCAAGGTTTCTAGTTCAATTGCAATGAAAGTAATTGACTGAAGATATTAACATTTTTAATCTTTTGTCGACCAAAAAAAAATAGGTCCAACTAGGACCGGCGCGCGATTTTCACTTCTGAACACTTTAGACCCTAACCGAAGTCACTGATTTTATTTCGTTACTCTTTACTACCATTTGCAGACGAAAATTTTTTTTTAAACATTGGCCCAGTTTTTGATTTCATATTTAAATATAAAATACTTATGTAAAAATTAATTTTTTTCAGTGTAAAGTTAAATTCATTAATCTGTCGGAATTTAGGTCTGACAATACCATAAAATGTCAAACTAAAATTTCGAAATTTCAAACTAAAATTTCGAAAGTTCCGAAGACGACAATGATGATGAGATTTTTTTAAACGAAGTTTTTTTTTTTAAGGTCCCAAATAGATAAATCTTGTATGGTTACGAAACAAAATTCTCAAACTTTTAATTTATTTTATAATTCCCAATAAAGTTGGTAGAAAAGTTTAAAACGTTAAACCTTGTTAAGAAACGACATTTTATGTGAAAAGGTAACATTATATTACATGGTCTTCCCACCGTTAGGTTAGTTATCGAAATCCTGATCGAAAAATTTTTGTCAAAAATTAAATCCGGGCATCCAAAAACCTATGAAACGATACCAATAATGTTTTTTTTTTTAAATTTAATCCCTCCACCCGATGCAAAAAGCAATGCCAGAAATGAGCTCTGCACCCTCAAAAACCTAACGACGAAAGAGTTTGACACGTCTAAAGTCAAAAACGACGTTATTAATTTTGTGCGGTCATTTTTTAAATTTGTCTCAGTGTGCACACGTTATATTTGCATTCAAACTAAAACAATGCCGGGTTTTCCAGCATGTACTAAGTCAAAATTTGGTTCACACCCAAAGTCCAATCTGTCGAGCCGGCTTTCAAAGTTGGGGCTGGCTCGCGAGTCTGGATCAAAAGTAACACCAAGGATGCGCAGGGATTCTTCGGCCTGGTCTTTCCATCGGAGTCTTGGTCGTCCTCTTTCCTGCTTCCATCGCGTACGCTATCGAAATCCTTTATTTTTTTATTTTATTCGCCTAGCTATGTATGTCCACGTCAGAATTCAAATGCTATAGCTCTTGGTACCTACGACATCGGTACTCGCCGTTTTCTTTAATAGGACCATATATTTTACGTAGAATTTTTCTCTCGATAACTCCTAGGTGTTTTTCATCCGTTTGTAGTATGGCCCAAGTTTCGGAGCAATATGTCAGGATAGGTAAAATGAGAGTCTTGTATAGCTGGACTTTTGATGAACGATAGGGCTTTGTTATTAAACTGCTTGCTGAGCTCAAAATATCATATATTTGCAAGCACACTTCACCTGCTTGTCTCCAGGCAGACTGTCCTTCTTCACGGCGGATCCAAAGTAGATAAATTCATCTACCACATCTAAATTATACGGATTGTCGTCGTTTGTTTAGTCGTTGACACCATCAATTTTGCCTTGCCTCATTAACAGCAAGACCCACCATCGCGGATTCTTTGTAATTCTTGCAAATACTGCAGTAAACTCTCGCAAATTTCGCCCAACGATGTCTGTATCGTCAGCAAATATATGGCTTTTTTCCTGCAGCTTTTCTCATTATTACCTCCATTAAGATGTTAAAGAGCTTGCACGAAAGGGAGTCGCCCTGTCTCAGTCCGCGCTTGGTACAGAATGCTTCGGTAAGGTCTTTCCCCACCTTCACTGCAGATTTAGTGTTGGTCAGCGTTAATCAACAGAGGCGGATTAGTTTTGCTGAAATCCAAAGTTCAGATATAGCGTCGTACAATTTTCCCCGTCTGAGGTAATCGAAAGCAGCTTTGTAATCTATCGGGTCTTCCACAGTCATTACCTACTGATCTTCAATGGAAGAATCTGAGTGGAGTTGTGCTGAAAAGTGGTCTCTCCACATTTTAAACACACACTGCTTATCTGTCACCAGATTACCATTCTCGTCCTTGCAGGAGGTTCAGCCCATTATTCGGCCCTTTAGTTGATCTTCTTACACTCTTGAAAAATTTTCGAGATTCATTATTTATCCTGTATAAGTACATTTCGGTTTTCTCACTGCCATTTTTTTCGCCTAAATAGTTGGTTTCCTCCCTCTCGTACCGCTCATTCGCAGCACGCGTTGCCCCTGACTGTTTCGTTGCAATACATGCAGCGTCTTTTTCAACAGTTGCAATGCGCCATTCTTCTTCGTACCATTGCTTCGCCATCTCCGGTTTTTGATAGCCAAGTTCAGTCCTTGCAGTGTTTTCCAAAGAATGGGAGATGTGCTTCCACTGCACTTCTGGCTCCTCGGGAAGAGTAGTATTCTGCTCCAGCAGGAGAGTGAGCGCTTGTTGATAGGCCTTCGGTATCTACGGTATTTGCAATCTAGCTTTTCCTGTGTTCGGCTTCGTACGTTTGTCCCCATGCTCAGTCTTGTGCAAACTTTCGCAGCCACTGGATTACAATCCGATATTGGCACCTCGAGTCACACATACATCCATTACACTAGAAGAGTGCCTGCCATCTATTACCACGTGATCAATCTGGTTCTTCGTTCTCTGATCAGGAAATAACTAAGTTGTCTTATGTATGTAATCGTGTGCTGCTGACTACCATGTTCTTTGCAGCGACGAAGTTTATCAGTGTTATTCACACTTTGGCATTAGTATATGTCGTGGTCAGAGCAGCGTTGGTATACTTCATCCAGACGCCCATAAAATGATTCTGTGACCTCATCCTCTTTATCCTCTGTCGGTATATGCACACAAATTGACGAGATGTTGAAATATTTCGCTTTGATGCGAATTATGGCTATGCGGTCACTCACTGGATTGAACCTCAAGACTAGGTGTCGCAGTCTCTTGCCAACTACAAATCCGCACCCGAAGAATTCGTGCTCTCGCTCATGGCAGCTGTAGTAAATATTGCAGTTTTTCTTTCTGGTGCAACCATTTCCTCTCCATCGCATTTCCTAGATAGCTGTGATATCAGCTTCCGCCAGTTGGAAAGGGGCACCCGTCTTGTAAAGTGTTCTTACGTTCCAGGCACATATACCATATACTTAAAGCGTGGTCCTTGTTAGCGAGGGTCGCCAACAGTTGGTTCGTTTATTCTTGAGTATTTGTATTGCGCATATAACGGTGGCCCATCGAGGTTTGCATTTTAAGTATTGCCAGGATGATTATGTTTCTGCCACCCATTATGGATCAGACGCTAACCAGAATGCAATAAGTCGAAACTGGATGTTGGCTCTTCAGTTTTGATCCGCCATTGGTCAGAGGTGTTGGCTCATCTGTGTTCAAAGGCCAGAAGAATATGTCCACTAGTTCAAAGTGCTTCAGTGACCATGTCACCTCATAAGCCTGAAACGCACCAGTGATCGCCTAATCAATAATGTTGATCATTCGTTATGCCTTCTCACTCTGGACAGCTAACAGATATTTCCGATTAAGCCATTGCCCAGGACATAGTGCGTGGAACTTGTGAGCTGCTTGGACTGCCCAATGAAGGAATCATTTCTAGCTACTCCCAAGTGAATGGCTGTCAGAAACTTTCCACCTAAACGGAATGTCCCATGCCACAATTTTATAAAATGTAAACTTAGGATAAACAATTTTAGGTTTTGGGCTTAACTGAAGTATGTCAAAATATTATTAGAATGTCAACAAACAGTTTAGGGTGAACCAACCAACCCACCACGAATGTGTGATGATAGCATCAACAGTGTTCTGAACAAATCGGAGAAGAGATGGCGCTGCTTTGAAATGGATCAGCATACTTCGAAATGACGGTACGACAAAGTGTAACTGATGTAAATAGCCGATTGGGGGCGCATGTCGAGTGATTCTAATTTCAAACGCGTAAATGTTTTCATCGTCGAGTATATTAAAAGTGTTGTAGGTGTAGTAAGTGTAAAGTATAGTAAGTTTGTGTAAATAAAGAGAACTTTTGGGTTTATCGTAATTTAGAAATTACCTGTATTTATTAACTGGAAATAAAACAGTACTAAAGAAGTGACAAGTAGTTAATTCATAATAAAATACAAATTTCGATTGTGTGTTGAGAAGAACATCATGTATTCATCATGTATTCAATTGATAATAGAATATTGTTGCGTTAGTGTTAATTGAAATATTTTTCTTTTTGTAGCCCGAGTTATACCGAGATTTTAATTTAACCCGTTCCAACCTCAAAAAAGAACCAAAGTTATGTCTTAAACATATATTGCTGCTTACTCATTTCCTATTGAGTGACATGAAGGAAATTTTGTATTCCTCTTCGTTGTCCTGTCATCTTCGATGGTGGTGGCACATGTTGCAGAATGTTTGAAATTTATAAGCAATGTTTGCGTTATTTTCTTTTTGTGTTGCCTTGAAGAAATTTTAAGCTTAAAATGTCTGTTTCTTTTGATTTGCCCTTCCTGTGTTTTGGTCTTATGAGAGAGACACATGCCCATTTTGATGTTGAAGGATAATTTTAAGATTGAAGGATAATTTTAAGATTGACTTTTGGTTTGAAAACTGTTATCACAGCTTTCTCATTTTCTCCGAGGATAACAATTTTAATTTGATTAATTGCAAGCGATTTCAGTAATGGAATTTCAATACATAATTTATGAGCCCCAACACAATAGAGAGAAATTTATGAATATTGGGAATTGTACGTTTTCTTCGGAGCCATAAAAAAATGGTGGCACAAAATATATGGCAGCAATTTAAAAGATAACAGGAAGACATTTGGTTGGTTTTGTGAATTTAAAAATTGTTTAATATGCTTGTAGCTTAACTATGGCCTTAATAAATTAATTTATATATTGCGCCTTATTTAACATCTTCTACAATAGCCATTTCGGTTATTATCGGATTATACCCATCTTATCCAGTTTTAGTCAGCATATACATATTTCCATTGTACATCCTGCCTAGAAACAAAATCCCAGTTGTTAAGACATCCTTGGAAAACCACCAAATAGTCATGTCCTTCCGTATGTCGTACATTTGTATGCACGAGTGCTACGCTTGACTTGGCCCACACAACAATTCAATTATTTTTCGAGTCTCTTTTCTAGCCTCTCAGTAATGTAATAAACAGCAACAATGGGGGTATACAACCACAACTTTCTGGACAAAAAGGACATTCATGGCGCTCGCTGCACATGGATGATATCTGGTTAAGTACACAGTTGAGTCATTGAATTGTTAAAGCTTATTTTAAGCCTAATTTAAAATGTCACCAACATAAAATAACATTATGTTATACAAATAGTCACATTAAATTCCGTTCGTAGTAAATGGCAGCAGCCAATTATATGATCTCATCCGGCACAAGTTTCCAGGAGCCCTTTAACCAGCATACGAGTATGTATCGTCAACATCGGATCAAACAAGATGAAAAGCTGTAATGTAACCAAGATTGTATTCGGTTTGACAACCTAATAAACATTTGATATTATATGAGACATTTTAGGGGAAATATTACGCAACGAAGCGAAAAAATTCAGTATCTCCCTTACACTTGGAGGCCAAATCATTAATTTATATGTTAGTCCTTCAATATGAAACTTTTAAACTGATTTATGCTGATATCACTAAGAATATCCAGTATCTGGTCTAGCCCATTCAGAGTCCATTCCACTCAAATTTATAAGAATTGCCCGATCATAACTTCTACTTTTTCTTTGAATCCAGGACAACGAATTTGAGTTAGCAACTATGACTGCAACACAGCCAAAGACGATCACGAAGTAGACGACCAGAAGGTGTGCGCAATTTGGTAAACCTCGTAAAAGAGAACCAAAAAGTGGCCACAGTTTACTCGAACGCATTTCTCTCTCGTGTCATATCTTGATTATTTTATACTTTTTGCATGGTTAATGTAATTTTACTTCAACATGGTTGGGATTTGTTTGGTTACATACAATAATATTATCAAAAAGCCGCTCGTGTATTGCAATATTCAATGAAGAGAGTAAGAGAGAGAGAGCATAGACTGATTAAGGCGTCACTCGTTTTGTTTGTTGGCAGAAATTTTGACAGCCTACTTTAGTACATCGTTTTTGACACAACTCTTTTCGAAACCACACGCTAATTCGGGCAATTACGCCCCAAAGTCAACAAACACCATCCAAGTTTACGAGACCAGCTATTGCCCGGTCTTCATATTACGAAATATTTCAAATCACCGCAAATTCTCGTTTAAAAATTTTTAATTTCATATAAACTAACAAGTCTGGGGGTTTTGTGCAATTAGTGAAATAATTTGAAACAACTTGAAAACAGATTTGATCTCACATTGCCTTAGTAGGTTAAGGATAATACCACATAATTTCTAGGAGATTGAGTCGATGTGGGTGACTTTTATCATCAGTGGCTTAACATTCTAGGTCAATGATTGTGAAGCCCAAATGTGTCACTAAATGCATTTTTTTTCTATGGGTTTTCCCCACTTTCTATCTTTATAAGGCATTTGCAACAACCGAGATTAGCGTAATTCCAAAGTTAACCCCGTTAAACAACACAAACCCAGAAGATTAGTCATACAATTTTAATCTGCAATAACGGAAGTTTCATTTTTAACCTCATTTTAATCTGGTGTACAATTTAATGCAACTCTGCTAGTTACCAAAAAGCTTCAACCATAAAAACAAACGCAAAAAATCTGCTGTTTGAGAGACGGAAGCAGATCGAAAATGTTCCGAAACGTCGTCGCCACCAGCAATTTTTTGAAGATCGCGCGGCCGATAGAATTGGATTTCATCGGTTTAAAATGTGAACCGATTTGACGATTGGCCCAATTTCAGCGATTGATTCAATTTTGTAGGTTCAGTTATATAAAAACAACTTCCCAAATTTATACAAAACTGGCAAAACCAAGTGCAGACAATCTATTTTTTTTATTGTTTTGTCGTCTTCGATAATTTGGTCTCGGCACAAAGTTCCTCTAAATAGGCCTAAGCACAAAGTTGCCACCTGAAACATCAATTTAATCTCAAATTGGGTGGTGTAAACGGCAAAGGTTAGAGAACAAGTTTATGACTAACCTGACCGCGATAAACTGCGGTCTAAATTCAATATTAGGCTTGAACAAATTTAGATTTGTGATTATTATTTTCCAAATATTTAAAGGATACTTCTAGGCATATATAGAAAAAATTAGATGTTGCATACTTTTAGGAAGAGATGCCCAAAATATCCATGACTATTTTTGGAAAACAAACTTTTGCTGCAGTCATACAATGAAATACTTAACAATGTCAGGGTTTTGAGAGAGCCCTTCATCGGCTGTATAGAGAAACTAAACATATATTTTACCTTAAGACCAAAAGGAGATTTGTAAGGATAGGGTTTTTGAAATCTTATTATCATATCATAACATCTCCCGGCTTTACATATATATTTTGTACAGTAATTTCACGCATAGTGTAATAGAAACAGCGCCATTGACCCTGGGGGTGAATGTGAATTTGGAGGAGCTGGAATTTGAAATGCTCGCCAGAACATGTGCCACAGCCGAATTGGCTACCGCAACCATTACCGTGTATGTTAACGAAGGCGTATCATAACGAGGCGACTAGTCTTCACTTCACTGGCCTTTGTACTTAAATAAATACTAGTCACTCTGGAAAGGTCGGGTGGAAAGACTATTGATAATAATAAATTAACCGGGCACTCTAAGATACATTATCCACAGTATCTTTAGGATTTTTGCCAGATGGGTGTGCAAATGTCCTGGGTGTAGACCTAACCACAGTCGAGCTACTTCCTTTTACACGAAGGTATAAACACATTACGTTGAACGGCTCTGATTTAAACTTGGCGAATGTGTCAAATATTTGACCTTAAATTCCGGCATAAAGCTTTGCTTCAGAAGGTGTGAAAGTGGTGACGATAAATTCCTACACCTGTAAGAGAGTAATTGCTCAGCTGCGTAAATGACGAGGCATTCTCAAAACGTGTCGGCTAATCTGCCTTCCGAGGCAGTTGTTTGGAATTCAACTACTCCCTCTCACAGCACGAATGCTTACAAGCCCCCTTTTCACCTGCTCCTCCACTGACCAAAAATTCGATATTCAATCACATCTCACATCTTAAAGGAGGCCCTTCTCTAAGCGTTCAAATATATCCGATAGATCCGTTTGCTACCCTTTCGAAAGAATTCCTATCGGGGGTCCTTCGCTGTACCTGTAAGCAGGCATGTAAGCAAGTCTTCAAGTGGAAGGCAGAGTGGATACTCACAGTCATGCACACTTCCCGTCTTTAAGCAGGCCTGTGGGCAGGCGAGCTAGAGTAAGACGAGATATTCATTAACTCCCGCCTATCCAAATGTTTGCATTGACACGTGAGGCTGCTGATTTTTTAATGTCAAAGTATTGTATTAATAATTTAACTATGAGACATAAAAATGTCTGAATTTTATAAGTATGGAAATAATTCGCATATAATTTATAATTTCCCTTAAGTCCTTCTAAACATGCTTTTTTGCAGGTCCCTTAGACGACCTTCTAATGCAGTTTTTTTCGGAAGCAGTGCATTAGCAGGCCTTCCATAAAACATAAAAGGATAGGCCTTGTACGAAGCGTTTTCTCTTCGGGCTAGCTAGCAGGTCTGGCAAGAAAATAGAAATGCCCTGCTTCTCCTTCCTATCTCACCGTATGTTAATATGACTGACTTTGCAGACCTGCTAGAAGGCATGCCAACCACGAATGGAGACTTTAGCTACTTATTGTTCGACGAATCATTACAGCGGTGATGCGACAGACGATGCTTAATGGGGTTGTCGTGGAAGATATTTATAGTTCAGAGAATGTCTTCGATATAAACGACAGTGATGCAATATTACACTGGAATATTACACTTTATGCCAGTGGACATTATAGGGAAGAAGATTTCTTGTACATACATCTGAAATCAGGTCAAGACAACTGTCACCAATGGCTCAGAATCATAGTAATAAGTGATGTTCACATCAGACATATATCGCCTACCCAAAAGCGGAACTTACATTTGATTGGATTGACCCACTCTCCTAATGAAAATGGTGTTCCTTGTGTGGACGTATAGAATAATTTCTATAGAGATTGATCTAAAATAAATGATCAGGTTGGGTGTGGTATCTATTCTAGCAAACTATACGTTTTTAATTTTCGTATACTACCTACAGATTTAGGCGATTTACTACCCCATTACATACCATGAAGCGATAGGGGACACGGTAGGACACACACTTTTACTTCGTTTCTGCACAGCTTTTGACAACTATTTTCATGACCACTTACACTAAGCCATGCGACTGTCGCCACAATAAACTAATGACGATTAGAGCAGAGATTCGAAAGGATGTACAAGATACAAATATATTTAATAGGCTGCAATTTTGGCGATCAGAGAACCAGCCACTTGGCTGACGGAAAATAGTCCCATCAGTTTATTCTCTGGCAGCGCCGCTGCTATTCCTAGAATCATTCCTCTGGCATCGTATTGAACTTTAATTTGTATAAGGTCACGGGGCATTCTAAGGAATGCCAGAGCAGATGAGCTGACAATAAAAGGAACTTCTTAGATATTTCAGCGGGATTGAAACATGTAGGTATACTTCCGGCATAACCTGGCCAAACTACGAGACTTGTGTTAGATTTGACGGATACTGTCCAATTGTTATGCATGCGATGGGTCTGATACTCAGAACAAACAACTTCTTTGAAGCTGTAACAATATGTTTTCAGAAGAAGGCAAGCAATAGGATTATATAATGGTAATGGTGACTGACCAGATATGAATGAACCATTTATAGCTGGGCCAAGTCTGCATACAAATATGCACGTATAAAATTGAATATTCACAACAATGTATGGAATTTTTGGGAATCTGCACCGGCTGTTGTAGTAACGTAAAATTGTGCTTGTAAATGGGTAATATATCTGAGAACACTCTAGGCCAATTGCCCAATAGGGCAAATATATTTCTAGTCCTAAAAACCTTTAATTTTGTCTATCTATATAACTACAGAACAAATAATCAATATCGAGGAGGGAAAAAGTTTTCCTAAATGTTAACTGCCCCCCATTTTCTTAAAATTAAAGCAATTGGTTGCTTTTCAAGACTTGCTAGGTTTGTAGTTTGTTGTGGTTACCACGAGATTTAAAATACCCACATAGGAAGAAGTCTCCGCCGTCAGATATGGGTCTGTTGTCTACCAATTCAAGTCCCCAAATCGAAAGATCCCATGGCCGTAAATATGTGTTTCAAAATCTCCATCGCTACCAGAGAGGAATTCAACAATTTGCGGCAAAAAAAAGACTCTCCCAACATCTGTATGTAACGCTCATCTGTTCTAAAACACAAGGATCAATCATGTTTTCACTGCAACTACCGCACCATGCAGTCCCTTTGAGGGAATGCAATGGCTGTTCGTCCATGAAGATTCTTCCTGCCCCCTGAAATTCAAATTTTGTGTATTCACATAAACACTTAAGTGGAAACAGCCTTCTGCGCTCATGCTGATTTGGGAGACGAAATTGTCCGCTCTTTGCAACAGATTAAACAGATCATGGGAGTAACTTAAACTCGCTTGACGATCTACAGGCAGTAATTGGTTTACACTTTGTAGGGGAACATCTTCAGCCCTTCGCCGAAGTTTGATGCAACGCACATCTGCTGCTGCCAAATTGCGTGCATCGTTTACTTGTTGGCATTCTCGGACGTTCTTGGTCATAACAGCTATATTGTCGGCCGACAGAGCAGTACGGAGTTTATCAATTCTTGTGACCTCTTTAGTAGACCCAGTTTACATGAGACGCTCAGCCAAACGATTAATTATTTCACGCAGGATGACTAGGAAAACAACGACCAATTTCGCCATGCCTTTCCCGGCAATTGGTCTAATACACTCACAGAACTAAGTGTTTGACAAGATGTTGTAGCAACCGCAAATTCGGCTGTTGCCATCAAACAGCAGTTGCCACAACTGAATTTACAAAATTTCTCTTGACTCAAAGGCCAACAATCAAAACGAGTGCAGCGTTACGACTCTCTGCTCTCTCTCTCTCTAGCTCTCTTCATCGTAAATTTCAATATACGAGCAATTTTTTGATGAAATTATTGTATATATCTATACAAATTCCACCCGTGTTTAGGTAAAATTACATAAATTATGTAAAAAGTATGAAATAATCAAGTTGACGCGAGAGAGAAATGCGTTTGAGTGAAATATGCCTACTTTTTGGTTGTATTTTTTACAGGGTTGCCAAATTGCGACTTCTGGTTGTCTAGTTCTTGATTATCTTTGAATTCGGTTGATACAACATCTAATCCGGTTGTGACAACTTTTAACGCGGTTGTGACAACTTTTAATGCGGAAATGTTGACATCTAATGTATTTGTGACAATCTTCAAATTCGGATCTAAGTTGCATGTTCTTCAGACGTGTATTCATAGACCAATATATACATATACACTTGTATTCTCTCATCTGGCGTTTCATTTCACACTCTTCGTCGTAGGTTTGTGGGAATGAGAGCAATTAAATTTAAAATTAACTTACACCAGGTGGAGTTACAAAATATGTTCACTTAACTTTTTCCTGTCGTTTTGGTGTAGAACTGAAAAATTTAAATATATTTTGCACTTTTTTATTGACTTTAATCGTTGGTATACATTTGTATTGTATTTAACACAACTAGTTTGCCACAAAAACACGAAATTCGGTTGTTGTTCCTATGTTGATCGCTGTATACTATTGCCACTATCTGGTATTATTGAACCCATATTTCTACCATCCAATGTTTACTTTCCATCGTGCCTATGACGTTTAATTTATTGAGCGAATAAAACCTTCTATGGTATGTGTTATTCTATGGTTACGACTCTCTGCCCTCTCTCTCTAGCTCTCTTCATCGTAAATTTCAATATACGAGCAATTTTTTGATGAAATTATTGTATATATCTATACAAATTCCACCCGTGTTTAGGTAAAATTACATAAATTATGTAAAAAGTATGAAATAATCAAGTTATGACGCGAGAGAGAAATGCGTTTGAGTGAAATATGCCTACTTTTTGGTTGTATTTAACAGGGGTTGCCAAATTGCGACTTCTGGTTGTCTAGTTCTCGATTACCTTTGAATTAGGTTGACACAACATCTAATCCGGTTGTGACAACTTTTAACGCGGTTGTGACAACTTTTAATGCGGAAATGTTGGCATCTAATGTATTTGTGACATTCTTCAAATTCGGATCTAAGTTGCATGTTCTTCAGACGTGTATTCATAGACCAATTCATACATATATACTTTTATTCTCTCATCTCGCGTTTCATTTCACACTCTTCGTCGTAGGTTTGTGGGAATGAGAGCAATTAAATTTAAAATTAACTTACACCAGGTGGAGTTACAAAATATGTTCACTTGTCGTTTTAAGTTTAAGTAAGTTTATTTTGAACTTTTTTGTTGACTTTTATCGTTGGTATACATTTGTATTGTATTTAACACAACTAGTTTGCCATAAAAACACGAAATTCGGTTGTTGTTCCTTTGCTGAACGTTGTTTACTATTGCCTCTATCTGGTATTATTAAACCCATGTTTTCCAAGATCCAATGTTTGCTTTCCACCGTAACTATGACGTTTAATTTATTGAACGAATAAAAGTATCTATGAATGTATTGGTCTATGCGTGCATTGCTCCATTGCTTATTGTCAAATCACAAGAAAATTTTACACAAAGGTTATGGCTCATTCAAAGTATACACATTATTTTCGCCCGACCCTATATGTCTATACCGAAAGAAGTAGCAATTAGCTAAACTACCTGCCCTGTTACCGCCCCCATGATTGCTCTGGCGGATGTTTGTTTGTGGACCATTTGAGCTAACGTCCTACCTTTTTTGAGCCAGATGGACATGGGCCCTGTTACCGGACACAGCTCAACGAGTTGTAGAGAAACAACTGCGATAGGATTTATCTGGAATCTAACAAACAAACTCGCTACATAAACCTCTGATTGAGCAGGAAGTAGTAAAAACGGCGGGGCTGTCGAATTTATGAAAATTTTTTTGAATTCGAACGCTGAAAATCTGTTTTTGTTTGTTCTTTGGATGCAAATATAATGTGTTTGTAGCTTGCCACAAATATGGTATACTTGTGTCCAAACACATTTTCAATATTACATATTGGAGACACAACGATTAATATTATATATATGTTTTTGTGACCCAAACATGGCTTTGTTTGTTGAAAACTGCGGAAAGCAAAAACCTGACAGACAACATGGAAATAAAAACAGTAGATGTTCAATTCATGAAAACAATGCTTGCACATAAGTATTTATATATGGATGTTCCAAACATATACATGGTACCTGCATAATTTTACAGGTGCACTTTTTAAGACTTATGACTTTGGTTCGCGATTGCTTAGCTACGATCGGCAAAACAGGACACAGTAAGAAGGTCGGAAACATGTTCTAAATTTTTGTCAGAATGCTCACATCTATTCTAACTTATTTCAGCGAGCTAGACCTAGCAGTTGCAACGGAAGATTGTAACGTGCGTGCTATGTCGCACTGAGATTGCAGCAGTAATATAACACAATATTATTTCATATTCGATTTAGGGTTTCTTCAGTTTTTATGTGGTCCGTGCGTGTGTCTAACGCTCCACAGTTAGCCAATATCCGATATTTATATATCAGCGGAAAAATCAGCAGGGACATGCTGAAACAAAAAACAGACTATGGAACATTATGCAGGAACCATGTATATATTTAGAACATACGTATAATTACCTACAAGTATTTGTTTTCATGAGTTGAAGAGCTGCTGTTTTGTTATTTTCTTGACCTGTCACTTGTTTGTGTTCAGGAGTTTTTAAAAATTAAAGCCATATTTTGGTCACGAAAACATATACTTTAACATATGAATCATTGTGTCTCCAATATTTAATATTGAATAGAAAGCACAATGTGTTTGGATACAAGCATACTATATTTGCGACAAGCTACACACACATTATATTTCCACGGATCAACAACAACACCAAAAATACAGATTTTTGTGTATAATCGGATTTTTGAGCTTTTGTGCTTATTCAGTGCATGAAGGACTGGCATTTTCAGACACATATGTATACACGCTGAAAAATAATCGCCCCACTAACATATTGCAGGAAACATGTACATGTTTGCAAACATAGTTTTCATGAATTGAAGATATGCTCTGTCTTGTTGTCTCTTTTTTATCTGCCTCGTTTTTGATTTTAGCGGGTTTTAATAAAAAATCCACATTTGGGTCTAAACAACATAAATTATGGCATATTAATCATTGTGTCTCAAATATGTTATATTGAATAGCAAACACAAAGTGTTTGGTTACAAGTATAGTATATTTACAAGCTACAAACACGTTATATTTGCATCCAAACAGCAAAAAAAGACAGATTTTTCAGCGTGTATGTATTGGATGTTATTAAATTTATTGTTAATTCAAACTTTTTTATTAAATTAAATCAGTTCCACTTTAGGCAAATGTACCTGCAAACGTTCTTATTTATTTGAAGCATTTAATTTCTAATAATTCGAGTACTCGAGATATCTTCTGGTAAGGAGTTCATTTCGCTTGACTCTTTGCTTCCTCTGGAGCCATGACTTTCGATTATCCCCCTCATTATCATTCTCTATACACCTTAAGTCAATTTACTTCATTGGCCGCCAGGGACATTACACGCAAGATGTCCCATATGTACGCATATAATTTGCGTGAATCTTAAGCGCGGGAGGGAGCTGCTAAATTGGAATAGCACAACAATTGTTCCAGATGAAAAAGAAATGAAGCTAAAGATACTAATCAAAATACGAAATAATAGACAATGTTCTCAAGCGGAAATACGCTGCGAATCGAGAAATGAGCCACCAACAGTGGCAGAATATATTTAAAACATATACAAGAGTGTGTGGGAAAATAAAACAATAGGTTTTGCTTTTCTAACAATATGATAAAATAGACAGTGTAGGAGAGAGAGAAAGAGACGAGAGTACTATACGATACTAATGGATTGGGCTAGAAGGCAAGAAGGATAGCATAACCAAGGAATACGGATACTAAGGGCTTTAAGTACATAACGTCGATTGCCGCTAAACATTGGTACAAGGACACTCACACACACAATTTAATCCTCAAGGAATTACCAGAGGACATTACACACAGACGCACACATCTACATACAATCACGCACAAATACAATCTTTCTTAGACACTCTGCACATTGTATTCCCAACACACATACAATCTTATGCTTCTACACATAAACAAAATAATAACATAAAGTCAACGAGGCCTAAATTGCAAAGCTTAATAAAAATTGGATTAAGCTGAGATGTGCTTGTATTTATCACAGTGTGTGGGTGAGTGTGTGGGTGTGTGTGTGTTTGCGTGTTTGCCTGTTAGTGGTTGCCTATGTGTGTTAAACTACACATGTTTTTTGCTTGTTGTTTCAAGTGTAGAGTATGTACTAAATATATATATTAGGTACGATTACCAGCAAGTAAACACTAACATTTTGTATTGGAGTTGAATGGAATGGAAGTAGAATCTAGACTCGACAGAAATCGACATACTATTTAAAAAACTCTTAGTAGATACATGTACTCCTACTTTGTACACATATCCTACATGAGACCTATAAATTATTTTAATATTAATTACCTGAATGGTACAACCAAATCGAAAAGCACTAAAAAGTACCTTTGACAATTGCAAGTAAATTGTATTTATTTAGTTGGCATGAAAGTGTAACCTAAGCAACCTTTACCTTCAAACTGCACAAATTGAAAATTCTTTTTATAGTTGATAATATGATCAAAGGCTCAAACAGTAATATATAATGGTATAATGCTTATAAAAATGATGTCATATAAGAGGTATCATTCCAAGCTCTCCTCTCGTGTATATTTACATTTCTGTCTTGAATCAAGGTTACATGTACACAGGTTATTTCACAGCAGGAACTGTCTGATTTGTTTGCTTGTAACCTGCGGAAATAAAGTTCGAATTAATAGGTTGCAACGGGAGTTATAAAATAGATAATGGGACTCATGTGGTCTATTGAAGTTATAGAATTGAATACAGTAGATACACACAGCGAAAAGATTAGTTGGAAATCAATTCAGTCAGGCATTGGAAATTCCATGATAAAGTCTATATTTTGATTGGAGTTCATAATTATCATACATCAGAATTATTTATCGATGTTATAGATAAATTGAAACTACGTCTTACTAAATACAAGTTGTTACTACATAAATTAAGTTGCATTAACTAATTTGAGTAGTTCTATAATCTCAATCATCTGAAATGGAAGATTCAACTCATAAAAAGTACAATATTAAATTTCGTCTTCAAATATTAGTCACAGCAATCATAATTTAGTTTCTGTTACAAAAACACTTCTTACAAATTTATGTATGCATTCGATTTCATAAAAGGCTTTGCTGCCAAAGAGATCCTATATTTGAATGTTACACGAGGACTTTCACAAAAACTAATATTTTAAAAAGAAAGTGAGACACAAATTGGTGAAAACGCAATAAAGTATGGTAAGTATTCATATTCACATTTTGCGCCGTATAGACCCAGAACTTTACATGATTTGGACGAGAACAACGGTTGGCATATATTTTTCTATACGAAATCAAAAGAAGGGCATTACAGTCCATATATTTTTTATTGTTATCGACAGGACGAATATGCCCAGTTGATATATCTCACCACACTCGTTTCTGAACCACATGCATTTTTTTATTTTACTACACGCTGAAAAATCTGTCTTTTTGTGTTATTTCGATGCAAATATAAAGTGTGTGTATAATATAATTGTGTCCAAACATATTGTGTTTGCTATTCAATATTACTTGTTTGAGACATAATTATTAATATATTATAATATATGTGTTTACAACCCACATATATTTATATTTGTGATACAAATACAGCTGTGTTTATTGCACTGTCTAAGCTCTCTCGAGAGCAGGAAAATAAAAGAGGGACAACGAGAGAGTCTGTCTTATAAGTGTGTATCTGTATTTTTGAATTATTCTCTCAGTCACTGAGTCATAAATATTCCTGAATGTACATTCAAATTGCAGATGAAGTCAATGTTTCTTATTTTGGCTGATGTAGTGCGATTTAGTTTCATGTATTCAGTAGTCAATGGTTCATCGGACAGAGGATATCAAAAGCGCCTGATCAGTGTTTGATTTGGTTTTAGTGTATGTGTTTCGTATATATATGTGTGCTACCGAAGTGAGAAACGATTTTGAGGAAAGAAACTGGAAAGGGCAACAACGTGAAGCCCTTTGTCTGTCCGAGCCTTTACTGAGAAAATCGGAATGGCGGACCATTTGTAAAATAAGTGTAATAAAAAACACAAGTAATTAATCCACGCTTTTCTTGCATGAACTTGATTTGTATATAAATATCTTGTTTGTGTACCAACGTATAGTGATAACCAACGAATAGCTGAAACCTTCTGAAAGCCAAAACGTGAGAGATAACAAAGAAAAAATAACAAGCCTGTGTTAGATAACACGGGCGCATAAGTCAGACGTAGAATACGTTAGTCATTTTGCAATTAAAATATATGAATTAAATATAATTTTTGATAAATGATTTAAATCTATCTAATATATACGCATACAGCTGATAGCTAGTTATTAAGTTTTTGTAACATAAGTAGGCGTTTGCATGTATTAAGTTATTTTATGTATGTACAGTATAATTTTTAGTAAAATAAGACAACAACAAAACTACCAAAATGATGGCGATAACCCAAATAAGTTTGGAAACCACTGATCTAAACGATTGGAATAGTTTTGAACAAGATTTATTAATTTATTTTTTAGTTTGTGTGCTCGAAGACTGTATGCCATATGTTTAAGGATGAAACTATATCTAGTTTAACGTATTACATTATAGCGACATCTTCATTTGAAGTACAGCTACAGCAATACATTTTATGATATGGCAGCACAATAGATTAGCTGCTTTCCAACTACTTCCCAATGTATTCACAGAAATGTGTTTAGGAAAAACGCCATTGATATAGTGAGCGTATACATCGCCAATCCTTTGTATTAATGTACATACACACACATTTACACGCTGCTCGTAGAAGTAAACAAACGACAGCAAAGATCTGTAAACTTTCAAGCACACACAAGTGTCCACGCTCCCCTCCCTTCATTTTATGTTCCCCTCCAAACGAACTAATAACCGACCGATCCAACAAAACGAAATGTACACACACACACATTTAAACGCTGCTCGATAAATAAACAAAGCACAGCAAAGCCAAAATCATTTGATTTCACAACAACAACAAAAAAAACAGCGGCATTTACAAACCAACAACAACAGCGGCATGTACAAAAAAAGTCTAAAATATCATGCTCTTAAATATTTATTTCCTTAACTACATAAAACTTTTATATATAGACATATAATTTTTTTAATGTAATTCGAAACAAAACATATTACCAAAACTGAGTAACATATAAAAATTGCTAAAATATGTTTTAATATTTAAGTAAAAGTGGGTGAAAGTTGACAAACATTTTCTCAAAATTTTGTGCTCCAAATCAACACCCCTACCTTACCGTATAACGTATTCTACGTTAAAAAGCAACGAGAAGCAGATTCTCATTTCATGAAAAAAAAAATCATTCAATGCAAATAAATATGAAAAAAGCCGTTTTAAATCTATTATTTTTTTGTACTATTTATAAATGTGGATTTATATTGTTAAAATTAATTATAATAAATAATACATATATATTGAAATCGAAGAATAATTCGTTTCTAATTATTATTATATTTGGGAGGACATTTGCGTATGTTTCCATGTAAGTATATGTAGGTTTGGGGGAAACACGCGAATGCTTCCACGTAAGTGTATGGATGTTTGGGATGAAGAACGCATATGTTATCACGTAAAAGCAAACATGTTTGTCAGTAAACATGACACTGTTTGCATTGAAATACAAGTAAGTTCAGGACTTGCAAACATATGAATGTTTGAAGTGTGTTCCTGCAGAATATGTTTGGGAAAATATTTAGAAAGGCCGTTATTTTCCAGCGTGTAGTATTACCATAAATTCAAGTTAAGTGAGACTTTTAAACAAAATCATTGAATCTGAAGCCAGAAACATATGCAAAAAATTCTGGACTCTTGTCTGGAGGAACCATTATTGTAAATGACACAAATTAACTTAAACATACATATGATATGTTTAAATTATAACTACCTGTGTAGGGTTACTAACAAAATACTATTTACCCCCTCCCCACAATTTTTTAAAAAAAATCGATAAAAATAAATTTTCCAAAATCAAAAATCGCTAAAATATCTCTGAAGCGGAGCGTCCAATCGAAAATATAACTAACTTTTAAAGGTTTTTCATAAAGTGGTCAAATCGTATTGAAGGGTGTTTTCCCCTAAATAAAAATTAGATCAAATAAAAATTGGCTATAACTCGGAAACGGTGCAAAAATAATAACTTTGTTACCTCCATATGAAGCTTTAACCAATGGATGTGTTTAATACGGCATCACTTGTTTTAAAAAATCGCTAACATATACATACATATGTGCGTTTTGGCGATTTGTAGAACGATGGGGGCTAAATGAAAATACATTAAACAACTTTTATTTTAACGCTATTACTCTACAACCCAGTATTATCAATTATATTTTATACTTTTGCTTTGGTTTGGGTCAAGACTAACGGCTTGGATCATAGTGAAATAAATTAACACAATGTCCATATATGTTGGTAAATTTCTTGTTTAATGGGCAGTTTTCTAGGTGGGGCCTGTAACCAATATTTAGTATATATAGTAATTTTGAACCCAATAAAAAGTACATTTATAAAACCAAAGTGCAAGACTGGCGAAAAAGTTTTATTTTTTGTACAATATAAAGTTATATAAAGTGTATTTTCATAAAAAGTATTGAATTTTATTACAATTCCTTTCATTACCTGTTATTTGAAAAAAATTTGTTTTCTTGAAAAACTGTTTTAATTAAACAAAGAAAATTTTTTTCTTAAAAAAGGGAAATTTTCTCAAAAAAATATTCTCAAACACAGTATCTTTTCTTAAAAAAAATAACTTATCTTAAAGCAGTACTTTTTTCATAAAAAAAAAAGTAAATATTCTTATAAAAAGTAAATTTTTTTAAAAAAGTGTTTTTTATTTTCTTGAAAAACTATTTTAATTAAAAAAAGAAAATATTTTTCTTAAAAAAAAAAATTTTCTCACAAAAAATATTCCCAAATACAGTATCTTTTCTTAAAAAAATAACATATCTTAAAGCAGTACTTTTTTCTTTAAAAAAAAGTAAATTTTCTTATAAAAAGTACCATTTTTTAAAAAAGTGTTTTTTTAAATAAGTACGTTTTCTTTAAAGAGTACCTTTTTTATCTTATATCTTTTTATGATATAAGTACATACTCTTAATATAATACCTTTTCTTACCTATTTGCAAAACAAAATCTGCTAAAATCTACTTCATAAAACAGTGTCGACGTAAACAGGACCCAAAGTGATGCTGTGGCAACACTGACCTTTTCATTTAAGTTTTCATTCTACAAAGCATTTCGTAGATCTCATGATCTAACAAGAGTTTATCTGGCATGACCATTGTAAAAACTGCTATTTTATGCATTTTGTATAGTTACCGATGAAACATATGTATTTTTTTATTGTTTGGATGTAAACATATCGTGTGTTTAGAGCTTGTCGCAAGTATAGTTTACTTGTGTTCAAACACAACGTGTTTGCTATTTAATTTTACATGTTGGAGGTGCAGTGATTAATATGTTAGAATACAGTAGTAACTCGATTCTTGCACATACTTGATACTTGCACACCTCGATTCTTGCAACATATAAATGTTTTTCATTACGCACTCAGTACTTGCGACATCCGAAATTTTTAACTCGATAGTTGCAACATTTTTGTAGTACTCTTACGTGCTGCTTTGTTTACGTTTTCTTAGACTGAATACATTTCGGGAAATCCCCATCTTTTTATGCTGCTGATGAAATGTTGTAATTTGAATCAGTTTTAAGCTGACTATTGAGAGGTGCGGTGTCATAAACAGATGTATGTGCCTTTTATTTTGTATGGGAAATTAATACTCGGTCCTTGCGACGACCTCGAAACTTGCACCGAGCCGGGTTTTCATTACGTGCAAGAATCGAGTTTCTACTGTATATGTGTTCGGGACCCAAGTATAGCTGAATTTGGGCTACAAATACAGCTGTGTTTCTTGCACTATTTACTTTCTATCGATAGCAAGAGTATAAAAGAAGAACAAGGAGAGATTATTCAAAGTCAAGTTGTATATGCGTAGCTATATTTTTGCATTATTTTTGAGTCAGTGATTCATACAAATTCTTAAACAAATATTAATTAACATTTATGCACTAAAAAAGCAGACCCTTTTTATTAAATTACCACTATGTTCTTTTTGTTCAATTGGGGCCCAGCAAAAGTCGCCCTGAGTTATTGGGGAACAGAACACCCTTTCCCACTGTGTATCATATTCACTGAATCGTCTTGATGCAAAAAAGTTATGATAATCCAAAATCACAATTTTTTTAAAAAACTATATTTTTGAAATATTGAGTACAACCGAACTGTGTGTTCGCATAAACAAAACTTAGATACCATAGTAAACCCACCTAATCAATCTGTTTAATAAAGAAATAATGGGTGCAATATTTCGAAAACTAAATGAAATACAGTTCATGAAATTCTGAAAAAAAGATGAAAGTTTTCGATTCGAAATAGCGAATATCTTTTATACGAAAACACTATAAAATGTCAAAGTATGCTAAGAAAAAAGAGAAATGCTTAAGGTTTTGGTTGTGGCAAATTATTTGTTGTGGTTGTTTTCGCACAAGTAGGAGTGTTGAGACAATTCTCGCTAAGTTGAGTTTTGTTTATCCCTATAATGTGCGATTATATACTTAAATACTTGTAGAGAAGGGAGCTGATGATATGTCTTGGTGTGCATTGAAATAACTATATTCGCAACCATCCACCATAATGATCAATTATCATAATTGTTCATATTTCCATTACTCTCATATAAAAAGTACTTTTTAATAGTTATTGATCTTGAACCGAACAATTATTAAAAAACGTTAAAAAACAATCTCATGGCAATCGTTGTTTCTTTTTTGAAACAACAATATCTATGCCATGGCTTTCGATGAAAGCATGCATACACACTGCCTTTTTTATTGTTTGGATGCAAATATATCGTGTGTGTAGCTTGTCGCAAATATAGTATACTTGTGTCGAAACACATTGTGTTTACTATTCAATATGACATGTTTGGGACACAACGATTAATAGGTTATAATATATGGGTTTGTGACCCAAATATGGATTGCTGAATACACTGGTGTCGGTCACAGTAAAGAAACAAAAAGCAGCAGATCTTCAATTTACGAAAAGAATGCTAGCAAACATACACATGCTTCCTGCAATATGTTGCTGGGGCCGTTATTTTTCAGCGTGTAGGAAAGAAATGTTTTGAACATTAATGGTTATGGCAAAGTATTTGTTCTGGATGTTTTCGCACAAGAGGAGTGTTTTGACAATTCTCGCTAAGTTGAGTTTTATTTATCCCTATAATGTGTGATGATATACCCAAATTCTTGTGGAGAAGGGAGCTGATGATATGCCTAGGGGTGCCTATATTCCCAACCATCCACCATAATAATCAATTTCACATATTTCTTTAATAATATTTCTATTAAAACGTACTTTATCATAGAAAAATTAATTTTCAATTATTATTGATCTTGAACCGAACAATTATTAAAAAACAAAAAAGAAAAACAAAAATTTTTGTTTTCTTGGAAATCGAAAATATAAAAATGTATTCAAGTTTGGAAATTTTTCTGATATATACTCCAATGTTGATATATCGCAATAATCGCTTTTACAGTACTTACAAATGTTTACCAGATCGAAAGATATTCAATTTTGGCCGATGGAAATCTATTCTTAACCACTGTGTATAACAATTTTTGTGTTGGCGTCATTAAACATTCGTGGTGAGTTCGAAAGTGGTAGTTTATCAACTCATAGCAACGGCATACTTTTAACCATAATTAATATTAGGAAACAAACTGTTAAGCAATCAAGCTGCAAAATACACCACAAACTGTTTCTGTACATTGTAACATTATTTTTACATACTGCAGATGTACATTTTAATTAAGCCTCCTGTAAATCTTTTTAAACATGTAAATCATTTGACCGTAACAGTAATTTATATATTCAGACGCGTGGATTTGATTGGAGTTTCTTCTGATCCCATATCAAATCCACAAACCGGTACACATAAAATACCTGGAATCCAATATTGCCAGATATTCAGCAAATGTTTGCAAAATACGTACAGTTGACAATGATGTTAAATTTAGTGGGAATTTTCATTTCTATACTTAATTCAAATCAACAAATAACAATTACTATACAAGGAATTTGTACATGTATGCGGACCAGCATATAGATTTAGCTAAAGCAATTGTCTGATGAATATTCTTTTCTTATTTTCTTTATTTGCAGGTATGTGAAACTTAAAAATGATGTTCAACCTTAAGGTATAATATAAGTTTATTAATCCACATTTTGAAAACTGATTCTAAATTATCTGTTGGACTGTGTAATTTATATTTATAATGGCAACAAACAATTTACATTAAATTGAGTAAACTTCATTACCCCGGTCCACTAAATTTGTTAAGTGCCTTGAAAGGAAAGTGTAATAATCTTGCGCAATTAATTTTGTTTTAATGTAAAAATTTTACGTATTGACCATATTATCATTAATCTTGGTTAAGCATTCTGCAGTATTGGAATCCACATAATACCAGAATTAGCCAATCGTACATTTTGAAATTTGCAAACGCGCTAAGATCACTAAGGTATTGGAAAACGCAATCTGATAAACTATAATTACACAGTGCAACACGAAAAAATATAACCACTACGTGATAAAAGACCAAAGTCATGCACTTTTTTTATGAGCCCCCAAAGATTTGCGGCCTGGCCTCTGCGTCAGTTTTACAAAAAAGTGATCATTTTGTCATATTTTGCAAACCGTTCGGAATTTTGATTTACTCTCTGACGTCATCTTCAAGGTAAAAGTCGCAAAAAACTTTTAAAAATTCGATGTTGTTTGTATCTTTTTACTACTCAGGTGCATAGGTAGCAAACCGTTGAAAATTCAAGGAAACAATCAGCTACAAAAATGTACCTAAGATCGCAATAAACAATTTTCTAGAACATATGAACTTCGTTCTTCATGACAAGAGCTACAACTTTCCCTCAGACAGTAAATCAAAATTTCGAACGGTTTGCAAGATATGAGCCTGACAAAATGATCACTTTTTTATAATTTTGTTCATGCCTCGCCTCATGCGCGGCTCTTGTACATGAGAACGTGGATTCGAGCCCTGCTCTGGCCATCTTACATTTCTTTGGACGACGGTCACCTCGACACTATCGAGTACTTAGCCATGAAAAAGCTTCTCAAAATACCGTTCGGAACCGGTGAGTGTAAATCTATAAAGCGCACAGCTCACTGCCTGTGAGAAGTTCTTCCCGATCCCTTCATGGGATCTAATGGGAAAGTATATATGTATTTATTTTTATTATGCCTCGCCGCACAGTGGTTAAGAATCGATTTTCACTGGCAAAAATACAATTAGTTTTGATCTAGAAAACATTTGTAAGTTCTCTAAAAAGCCAATTGTATGCAAGCAGTCAAAGATTATTGCGAATCAACAACATTGACACAGAACAGCTGGTTCTAAAACATTGACATTTTTATGACATTTTTATATTCTAATAAAATGAATTTTAATGGTATTCAGGTATAATAACATTATAATAATGCCAATGCTTTCTTTTTGATGAATTTCAATACCATCTGTATGCAAATCAACGGCTGTAATTCGATCAATATGCTAAATGTTGTGTTATAAGGGACGCTGACCAACACCAAATCAGCAGTGAAAGTGGGGAAAGACCTCACTGAACCATTCTGTTCCAAGCGAGGACTGAGACAAGGCGACACACTTTAGTGCAATCTCTTCAACATCTTAATGGAGATAATAATGAGAAAGGCTGCAGTAAATACGAACAAGATCATTAACACGAAAAGCCATACGTTGCTGGCGTATGCTGACGACATAGCCATCATTGGGCGAAATATGCGAGAGGTTACTGCAGTATTTTCAAGAATAGAAAAGGAATCAGCGAAGGTGGGTTTTGCTGTTAATGAGGGCAAGACAAAATTGATGGTGTCAACGACTAGAGAAACCTCTCGACTTGGTCCGCACTTGAACGTTGACAACCGATTTAATTTTGAAGTGGTAGATGAATTTGTCTACCTTGGATCCGCCGTGAACAAGGACAACAACGTCGGCCTGGAGATAAATAGGAGAATTGTGGAGTTTAGGAACAAAGCCCTCTCTCGACGGACAAAAGTCCATATAGCTCTCATTTTACCTGTCTTGACATATGGCTCCGAAACTTGGGTAATATCGCAAGCGGATGAAAAACACCTGGGAGTTTTCGAGAGAAAAATTCTCCGTAAAATATATGGTCCTGTTAGGGAAAACGGCGAGTTCCGACGTCGCTGGAACGCAGAGCTATATAATCTCTATTCTGACGTGGACATAGCTAGACGAATTAAAGTGTGCCAATTGCGCTGGCTAGGCAATGTTATCAGAATGGATGAAGATGAGCCAGCGCGAAAGATTTTTGATAACGTACCCGATGGAAGCACGACGACCAAGACTCCGCTGGAAAGACCAGGCAGAAGAATCCCTCCGTATCCTTGGTGTTACCAACTGGCGAGAAAAGGCGAAGGATAGAGCCAGTTGGAAGAATATGTTGAAATTTGTTTAATTTGTTTGTTTAATTAATATGTATAAGACGTCTGACCTCATGAGGTTGTAATATAGTCAATAACAGTAGTAAGTTGGTGTATTACTCATGAAAATAAAGTAGAAAAAGTTAAATTGCGTACTTTTTTTTTCTATAGAAAAAAAATCAATTGTTCACATTTAGGCAGAAAAACAACAGACTTTTTTCATTAAACTAGCACTATCATCTATGTGTTCAATAAGGCGGCAGCAGAAATTACCCTGACACATTGGAGAACAGATCAGTCTTTCCACATGTGTATCATAGTCAGTGAATGGTTTTGAAGCAAACTTGAATTTTTGTTCAAAACTATATTTTTTGAAATATTTAGTACAACCGAACTTAGCCGCCATATTCAAGCCACCCAATAATTTTTTCCAATAAAGAAATATTGAGTGTAACATATCTAAAACTAAATGATGTACCAGTTAGGAATTTTGAAAAAAGCGATCAGCATTTTTCGATTTTCAAATTCGAAAAAGACTATCCGGTATGTGATGGAAATCGATCGATTTAAATCGAATACGATTTGACATAATAACGATGTTCTTTTGTGCGAATAATGGATATGAATTATTTTTTTCCTCTTTTTGTGCCATTAAATAGTGAATATGTAAAATATTTGTTCCCCAATATTAGGAATTATGCCAATAAAATTCAGCAAATAGTCAAATCGTAATCGATTTTGACTCGATCGATTTTCATCACATACCGGAATATTTTTTGTGCGCATTATGAACAATTATGTCAAAATATGCTTCAACAGTATAAAAAGAAGAAAAAATTAGTTTTCTTGGAATATTCCTTAACTCCTTGCCTACAATAGCTTTTTACCGAACTTAAAAATGTATTGAATTTTGGGCGATGGAAATCCATTCTGCACCATTGTGCGCCATTCGAATAAACAACAATTTATTCGTCTGTATTTTCGACAGTGACCACTATTCCATTTAGAGCATGTTTCTTCTGAGTGTATCCCCTCTGGTAGTGGCGGTGGAGCCCAATTCGTTCAAGTCACTTCTTCTGGTGAGTACTTCGTATAGCATGGATAGCGACAATCCTATCGCACTGGATTTGACACTAGGGAAGGCAGCCGCAATGTCAAGAAAGGTGACCCTCAAGTATTCCTTAATATCTAATGATTTCTAAGGAACCACACTAGTTCATGCAGGTTTGTGTTCATTGATCTGTCCTTGCAGTGTGCATGCTGCGTACCAGATAACAACCTTATACTCACGCGCAAATGTCCATCTGTCAGCCGTTTCAAACTTTTCAATAGGAATGATGAAAAACTTATAAGCCTAAAGACTTTGTGAGGTGTGTGAGGGTTTTTCCACTTTCCCAATAAATAGAACTCTTGGGTTCCATCATTCTGTATAAATGTATCTATAGACTATACACGCGGTGTATAACTTTTTCAACAAGGGAATTGATACAACGGCCGCAAACTGAAGTTTCCAAATCGGGTCCTGGGGACTTGAAAGGTTTGAGTCTACCAATATTCAAATTAGTCGTCGAATAATCACAAATTTGCTGGGCAACTTCTGATCTACGAGAAGTATGTTTACTGACAGGGGTCTCCTCATTCACCGAGTTGTCAGGGAAGCGGACATTAAGAGAATTCCAAATCCAGGTAGAGCAGTTCTAAGAAGATAGTCCGAGAGGACACCTACCCTTATGTAGCCGAACCCCGGTATTTTCCCTAGTCTTGAGGCCTTGAATTTACATTCTACCGATGCACAGAGCACATTCTTATATCGTCTTGTAAAGGGTGGGCCAAGTACAAGTAGCTTTTTAAAAATTAAATAAAATCAACTAAACGTAATTTATTTTGGTATATTATGACTTTATTAGAAATAACAAATATTCCCAATATTTATGGAACACGATTTCATTCATGTGGCTACCGCGGGCTGGCTTTTCAGTAGCTCATCCTGTCAGTTCAATTTTCCAAGACTTTGTTGACGGTATCTTTCTATCTCACGAAAGCCTCGGACGATATTAGCCTTAAGGGTGTGGATCGTTTCTGGATTATTCACATTGCATCGGTCTCTAAAGGCACCCCAAACGAAAAAGGTTAGAGGCGGTCAATTGACAGCGCCAAGATGGCTGCTAACACGATTACCCAACTTGTGCGCAAAATGTCGATTGTTTGATGACCTGTATGACATGGTGCGTCATCCTTATGAAAACAAAAGATTATCCAAGTTCATATCTTCCATTTCAGCATATAATCATGAAATGGTATTTCCAACTGCATTTTCGGGAAAATGGGCCAATGATGCCACCACCAAAAATCCACACCAAACTGGCGGTCTTTGTGGGTGCAGTGGTTTCTCGACATTAGCTCCACTAGCAAGACAGTTTCACGAACTTTTTGCACAAACTTGTCTAAAGCACGCGCGGTGGGTGCTTCATTTCGGTCAAAATTTCTTTTCAATAAATGCACAGGTTGGGCAACACAGCACTCACTTTGAACATAAGTCTGCATTATTTCCCAATGTTGTTCAAGCGACAAGCGATTCATTTTGGTTCGCGGAGTTATAATAGTGGCTGATAACACTGTGGAATACAAAAAAAGAAAACCAAGGTTCTGACAACGGATTCTGGTAAAAAGGGGGGGGGGGGTGATGTTTGGTGTGTTAATAAACTTACAGTAGAATTTTTTGAGTAATATTTTTGTAGGACATTTTAATCCGTTAAACCCCTGTTTTACGGTTGTTTTTTTACACTTTTCCACAAACAGAACAAAAAAGACCCATATATTGAGGCGGTAGAGACAAAATGTTTGTTGTAAATTTTTACATAAAATTGCTGAAGACATCCTATACCTCAAATGTAAGCATAACGTTGTTTCCTATACCAATTCATCATAAGAATGTGCTAAAGAGGGAAAATTTCACCACCCTTTAAAAAAATTCAGACGTAAACTTTTCTTTTTCCCCCTCTATCAGAATCCATAATCAGAACCGTGTTACTTTTGTTGTGTTCCACATTGTAATTTCTATATGTGAACCAGCTTAAGAAAACCCACGTAGTGTGTCAAATTTCATGAATTCACTTTTTTTGGATTTGTATGTAAAAAACCTTAAATTTTCTCATCAAAGCGCTCGCAAGTGTCAGAAATATCGGAAAGTAATTTAAAAATGCAAATATATAAAACAGTAAACCATGAGAATGCAACACAGGGAGGGAACTTTAATTGTGTTTTACTCAAAATCTTGTTTTGACACACTAGGTGGGTTTTAAAATGCAGGGTCACATATTTGTACTTACTTCATAGTGGTACTGTGCGTATTGATCAGGGTTTACTATTTGGGGATATTCGCACATTGGAAACATAATTTGGTGTTTCTTTTGTTCGTCATACTATCGGAATATCCACTTTCACTAGGACACATCCCCAATTCTTTTCTCCCTTCGTTTTTCCTTCTTTTCAGATTATATGGGCAATCACAATGGGTCGACCCACCTTCGAGTCTGTCTCTTATTGTCACGTGTCCAAATCAAACACAATTGAAAATTGTAATTTAACAGAAGATGAATTCGAATATGACAAATTGAATAGTTGAATGCGTTTTAACCCCATAATTATTGCATATTTTTCTTTACAGCAATTACGAACAAAATTATGCTGAAATTTGTTACGACTCTTTGGTATTATAAAGTGTTAAGTGCAAAAAGTTAGGCACAATTTTTCAAGTGGAAGCAAATGCTCCATTGACGTCCGTCACTACTCAGTCAGAGCAGACAATTTAGTTGACTAATTGCCGACTAAAATCCATCACATCGCATCTACTCTATCCTTCGCTTTGTCGACAATCCGAACTTTGTCCATCTGCTCCATCACACACTAATGGCCTTTGAGTACAATTTAGTGTCGAGCCATTAAACTTATACTATTACTGGGGGGGTACTGGTATTGCACTGGATGGTGGCTGCGGCATTTGTGTTGTTCGCATCTTTTCTGCAAGAGACTGGGGAAAATGTACAATTACATCTATTTTTTCCATTAACAAAATATGTTATTTTTCATTATTACTTTGTGTCATTATTCATGTTAACGGGCTGTGTTGCGTTAACACAGTCGCTTTTTTTATCTGCTGACGAATAAAAGTTAACTAACAATATTTAAAGTTTTAACGAAAAGTAAAAACAGAAACAAAAACAAACAACAACAAAATGTTTGTAAATTGTATAAAAGTTGTAGTTTATGGGCAACAAACAGTAAAATGTAAAAGAAATGCAGCAACAAGGACGTGTGAAAATATAAAAGCAAACATTTGTACATATAATACAAATATGTGCATGTATGCTTGTTTACACATGTAAAACCATGTGTTTTTTTTTAATATAAACTACTTACACATATAAAGCTTTACACTTGCATGTAAACGACTGCAGACAAATCCTATAATCGAGCAATGACAAGAGCAGCATATAACTGCAATTTGTCTGATATCGTTCATATATAAGGATGCGAATTGTACCCTACTGTCGAGTAGATCACATAGAAAATTGTGTTGTCTTCATTGTAACATGAAAACTACATGAATGTATCGAAGCGTTGCATTAATATAAACGCTACAGTATATCTGATTCCCTCTAAACACCTACATGTATATTATAGGAACTATATCACACAAATTGCTGCCTGCGCAAATTCGCCACTCAAAGCAAAATCACCAAAATTAACTCCAAATCGACTAATCCTAAGGAAAATAATTTTTTGCATGGGTTCTTAGATTTGAAAAACGAATTTCAGTATCTTTTTTCCTTAGATTTGGGAAACTTTGCACACGAGAAAATATTTCATTGATTATAGTATAAAATTCCTTAATTGTTGTTGTTATTGTTGTTTCCTTTACGAAATGAAAACTTAAGGTGGGTATATTAAATATTCGGAAGAACATACCCCTTAGGCCGCACTATTTTTTTTTTTATTGTCTGATGAAATTTTTGATGTGTTAACATCTAGGGTAGGGCAATCTATCAAAGTGAACACATGCAGCGAACAAACAAGCAGGTCGTCGTCGGCAGAGAGTATTGAATAGTATAGAGAAGCCATGGGACGAATTTAATGACTCAAAAGCACGGGCGACATCTGGCGAATGATTCAAAACGAGTTACTCTCTTTTTGTCATAACTTGGTTTTTATATAAATATATTGTCGAAATGGTGCATTTATATAGAAATATTCTTTATAGAGATTAAGACTCGTTTATGCGCTTTTACTCATATTCTCCACATAAGAGCGGAAATAGAGTGCAATGAGTTCTCTATACTATTCAATACTGTTTGTCGTCGCTCTGGTTATGACAAAACAATTACAATTATTTTAGTGAGCTAAATATTCCTTTATTTATTTTAACTTTGCCCTGTTGTTATCGCTAATAACACAGTGCAACAAAATGAACGTAATTGTCTGGGGGTGAATGATTTCTTTACGAAATGAAAAGTTTAGGTGGGTATATTAAGTCTTCGGAAGAACATACCCCTTATGTTACACTATTTTTTTATTGTCTGATGAAATTTTTGATGTGTTAACATCTATATGCACGAGTAGGGCAATCTATGAAAGTGAACACATGCAGCCAACACACAGCGTTAGCATCACATACGTGGTTGTTGCACAACAATAGTTTCTGCCTGAAAATGAGTATGATCACAATGATGTAGCGGCTGCGAAAAAACAAGCAGGTCGTCGTCCCCAAAGAGTATTGAATAGTATAGAGAACTCATGGAACGAATTGTATGACTCAAAAGCACTGGCGACATCTGGCGAACGATTCAAAACGTATTGCTCTCTTTTTGCCATAACTTGGTCCACTCATAATTTTAATGTGAAACATTGATGCCATTTGAAACATTTATGCTATTTTTATTGTTTTATTTAATAACATTGTCGAAATCATGGTAAAATAAGTAAGGTAAATGCAGTAAGAATTGATGAAATTTTAGGCAATAAGAACAATCATTTTGTTTTTGTTTGATGTTCCTAATCTGTTTAATGTGTTCATGTGTATATCTACTGTAAAAGTAAACAAAAATGTACAAAAACAACACACATATGAGTTTGACATAAGAGAAACACCTAAGCAAGAACACAGTTCAAATCTGCTGTTCTAACGAGTTTACCTTACTTATTTTACCGTGGTTGAAATGGTGCATTTATATTGAAATATTCTATAAAGAGAATAAGACTCGTTTATGGTCTTTTACTCAAACTCTCTACATGAAAGCGGAAAAAGAGTGCAATAAGTTCTTTATACTATTCAATACTTTTTGTCGCCGCTCTGTTTATGACAAAACAAAAACAATTATTTCAGTGAGATAAATATTGGTTTATTTATTTTAACCATATTACATCTAATGTTAAAGCAGATGTAAGAAATAAGAATGTGCAATAGCAAAAGAGCCTACAGCACAAAACCTATTCTTTTTTTATTTACCAATGTAACATTTTCTAATGTTTTCATAGAAATCGAACAGGTACCGTGTAACAAAAAAGTGTTAACACATCGTCCGTGAGTTCGAACACTCATTGATTTTTTGGGCGTTCGTCAAATTATGTGGGATCCAAAGAGAACAAATCTTTATTACGGCCAAATGATCATGAAATATCTTATTGATGTGTGTCATACTAACGCCCAAGGATACCTCAATCTCAAGGTATGTCACATGTCTATCTTGCTTTATCAGTCCACGCACAGCATCGATGGTTTCCGGCACAACGACCGAAGTTGGACGACCTTCACGAAATTCTTCCCGGAGCGAACTGCGTCCGAAAGTAAATTTTTGGTACCAGCTATTAACAGTGGTTTTTGATGGTGGTTCGTGGCAACTACGTACTTCCGTATTAGGATCTCCATTAGGATGTAGAAGAGCTACATTTTGCAGAATTATATCAGATTAGTAGGGACACCAAGATCAGATAACACTTTGTCAAGTTTTCTCGGTATAGGGAATGGACTGGACATAAGACATTGTCCACGATAGTTGGTACATATACTCGGGTCTTCTTTCTTAAATACAGGGCATATTACACGGACACTAGAATTATGACTGTTTTTATTTTAAATTATTGGTTTGCCTCTCTCCTTTTCTATTTATACCGCTCTGTTGCGAGCCGACATTTTAAGGTTTGCATCTCAAATTTGCAACTAGCTCGTGATACAATAGCTGTGAGGAGCTAGCTCCTCAGGAGCACCTCCTAATTCAAAAAAAATTACATGGGGTATCAGGGGACACCCGGTTGGAACGAAGTTGTTTTCGCTGTATTTTATGTACTAGTTAATTCCAACACGTCTAAGGCACCCGTTCAAAAATACGATAATTTAAATTGATCTCTAAGAAAAGATACTCTTTTGTAAAATGATAAACATTTTTTTAAGAAATTTATTTTTTATAGAATGTATTTAAAAAAAAAGAGTATATTTTGAGATCCTTCTTGTAAGAATATTATTGTATTTTCCCGAAAAGGTCCTTTTTTAAAGAGAAGAAAGCTTATGCTTTTTTTAAGAAAAGGTACTATTTTTAAGAAGAAGTAAGTTCTGTAAGAAAAGGCCATAAGGGTATGATTTTTTTTTGTTTTACAAATAACTACTTTTTTAAGAAGTGGTACTCTTTTTAGGAAAAGATTATTTTTTTAAGAAAATCTATTTATTTTCAGAAAGGTTACTTAACTCAAGAAAGGAAAAGAAAATGTATTATTATATAATTTTTTAGAAATGGTACTTTTAAGAAAGGAATTTTTGTAAGAAGAGGTATTTTTTTAAGAGAATATGAATAGGTATTTTTTTTTTGAGAAAATTTACGTTTTTTAAGAAGAGGCTCTTTTTTAAAAAATGTTCTCCACATAGAAAACTTCCCATTAAACAAGAATTTTGTTTTCATTGAGCCCCCATTAACAGATTTCATTATTGTCTCAATCGGAGGCATCGTTGTTGCGATATTCGTCTTATCGAATTTTGCTCATATCAGAAAATCGTTAAAACAGATAAAAACGACAAAATATAAATTAGAGTTATTAATTTTGGCCAGTTTTAAGATTTTAGAGACATCTTATTAATTTTTCCGAAGCCTAAATTGAACGTGTCGTCTCGCGACTCGGAAGCCAAAATTTAATTTTGCGATCCCTCGCGCGAGCCGTATGACAACCTTTCAGATGTCTAATTTGGCTCACCGAGCAAGTTTCAAACGCAAACAAATTATCGTGGCCAGCTGTGGTGCAATACTAGTGTGCGCAGCTCTTGTATATGAGAACGTGAGTTTGATTCCTGGTCTGACCATCTTACATATATTTCACCGATGGCCTCTTTTCTTAGTGACGGCTACAACATCGAGTATTTAGCAATGGAAAAACTTCTCCAAATACCATTCGCATATGGAGTAAAACTGTAGGTCTCAAAATAAATATGTTCCCATAATATCCCATGAAGGGACTATGGAGAGCTTCTCACAACCTGTGAGCTCTGCGCTCTCTAGTTTCACACTCACTGATTGAGACCTACAGTTTTGCACTGGATCCGAACGGTATGTTTGAAAAGCTTTTTCATGGTTAAGTACTCGATAGCGTCGTCGCCATCACTAAGTGAGGTGACCTTCGGCGAAAGAAATGTAAGGTGGCTAGAGCAGGGTCAAACTCAAGTTCTCATGTACAAGAATCGCGCACACTAATCATTGCAATACCGATGGCCACGTAGCTCTCAGTTAGGGAGTGTGAAACTAGACGGCGCACAGCTCAATGTATGTGAGAAGCTATTTCCAATTTTGTCATGGGATGTAATGAGAATCCAAACAACTTTTCGGAGATATTAAAATCATATATCCAACGAGCCGTGAGGAAAAAGTGAAGATGGTGACTCACGGCTCGCTAAGCAAACAGATTTATGTTTCGCTCCCAGCTCGTCAAATGATCGTGTGCAAGATAATACGAACCTTGTGTCCATCGCAATGCCTGAATAGCTGTAAAGTCGGCCTAATAACTTTCTAGGACTTGTGGCGATTAGATACAACGATTGTTTCATTTATCCTTCTTGTATTTTATTGTCATTATTACGGTGGGGGTTGGTAAGACCAACCCAGCGGGGTTTATCATTTTACAAACCGCGAGGATTTGTATATCAGCCGCCCATTACAGATCAAACTAAGACCAGGGTACAGCTCACCGTGATTCTGCCAGACCTGGGTTTTATTCTATTTTTGGGGTTTCTCCGCCGATGACCAGTAACGATGGCTCATCCTCATTCGAAGGACAAACCCAATGCTCTAATAGCGCTATGAATATAAGTGACTATTGTAGCCTGATAATATGAGGGGCACAAGTATTAACATGCCATTCAGTCTGCTCATCCAATCGCCTTCACACTTTAGTTACTATCGGACAGGACGATGAAAATGGAATTACCAGGGGAAACTTGGCCTAACGACAGTAGCGAGTTGTTTGTGATTTTTTTACGGAACTTGCAATGTAGGACACATTGAGAAAGACCCGTCCGTCACATCTGCTTAATTATGCATGCAATTTCACGACATCGATTAATTGATTGTAAATTTTATTCAGAAATTCAATTCCTATCTTTTTCACCCATTATGGTGCTCATAAAGGATTAGGTAAATCATTTCATGACCAGTGAGCTTTGCGCGTTATATTGTTAGACATATTGATTTGAATGTTCATACTGATTGGGCTGCTCATACACCGAAATTGGTGTCCAGGACAGAATAATACTCTCGTTCCTTAGTGATACATTTTCGGCTGACTCACGCTGAAAAATATGTTTTTTTTTTTATTGTTTGGATGCAAATATAACGTGTTTGTAGTTTGTCTCAAATATAATCTACTTGTGTCCAAAAACATTTTGTTTGTTATTTAATATAACATGTTTGAGACACAAGGACAATTAGGTTATAATATCTGATTTTGTGACCCAAATGTAACTTTGATTGTTGATAACTGCTGAAAACAAAAACATGACAGACAGCAAAGAAACAATAGGGCAGCAGATCTTCAATTCTTGAAGACAACATATACATGTTACTTGCAACATGTTGCGGGGGCCGTTATTTTCCACCGTGCTGTTATGAAAATTCCCTTTAAAAAAACCACTCAGAGCTCAAATGCGATTTTCCTGATTTGAAAACTTAGGCACAAAGAAGAAAAAGTACATGAGGTGTCAGGGGACACCCGGTTGGAACAAAGTTCCTTTCGCTATATATTATGTACTAGTTAGTTCCAAAACGCCTAAGGCGCCTGTTGAAAAATACTGTAATTGAAATGGATCTTTAAGAAAATATACTTTTTGTAACTTAATAAACTTTTTTTAAGAAATTTTTTATTTATTGAATGAATTTATTTAATAAAAGTATATTTTAAGGTTCCTTTTGTAAGAATATGTATGTATTATATTTTCCCGAAAAGGTAATTTCTTTATTGAGAGGTACTTCTTTTATTAACAGCTAATGAGTATGATTTATTTTTATAAAGAAGTACTTTTTTTAAGAACAGGTACTTTTTAAAGAAGTGGAACTCTTTTTAGGAAACGGTTATTTTTTAAAGATAATTACCTTATTCTCAGAAAGGCTACTTATCTCAAGAAAGGAAAAGAGCAGGTATTATTTTATTTTCAAGAAAATGTACTTTTAAGAAAAGGAATTTTTGTAAGAAAAGGTATTTTTGTTTAAGAGAAGGTATATTTTTTTTGAACAAAAGCTTTTTGTTTACGAAAAAACATGTACAATTTTATGAGTATGAACTTATCTCAAGAAAAGTTATTTTGTTTTACAAAAAAGGTACTCTTTAAAGAAAAGGTAGTATTAAGAAAATGAAACTTAAGAAAATGTTATTTTTTTAAACTTCTTTCCCTTTGGCTTTTCTAAATTTACTTTTTATTCGTTTCAAAACTACAATATGTAATAAACAGGCTAAACTTAGAAAATTTCACATTAAACAAGAAATATCGCCCCACATGTTAGTCTAGACACAAACCAAACCAAAAATACGAGTGCAAGAGGAAGTGTGCTGCCAAATGTATTTCCATGCTCAGGGTTGTATTTCATGGATTTACCAGTCTTGCACTTTGGCATTTCTAAATGTACTTTTTATTGGGTTCAAAACTACAATATGTAATACACAGGCTCCACCTAGAAAAACAAACCAAAAGTACCCAATATAGTTGATAATAATGGGTTGTAACAAAGTAGTTAACAAAATTTTGTATAAAATTTGTTCATTTAGCCCCCATCCCGCAACGTGCGTTAAGGAACTCCATTCCAATAATACCGTAGCAATCTGAATATGGTTCATAAGTATATGTAGTTTCCGAAACCCTGAGGCAAACGGCCACATTATTTCACTAAACAAAGGAACAAATTTTAACTTCCCTGAATACATTTCAGATCAACTGTATTACAAATTGAGAAATATAATTTATGTGTAGGACATTAATTGGTCTATGTCGCAGGATCCAGTATATTGTATTTGTTAACATCTACGAAAATGCATTAGCGTGTGTGTACATAATCCATATGCCTTGGTGGTTGTGTATAATCCTTCATGTTCTTCGTGCGAAGTTGTGTACGCGTGAGTTATATCGGGGCTGTGTCGCTAAATTTCCGTTTCATTTCCGTTTTTCTCAGTCACTATGTCATTGCGCTTGTATTTCTACGATTAAATAAATAAAAGCTACAAAAAAAGGCAGCAAAGGAAACTGTTTTCGTAAGAAGAAAATTCGTTTGTTTAGCATATACATACATTTACATAGTTTTTCTTTAGCAGAAACGTCTAAATGTCTTGCCCTTAATGTTTCCAACATATTCGTTCTATTTTAAATGCGGCATTGTTGTGCCTTTGCCAGTTGTCGCCTATTGTGCGGGAGGACTCCAACAGTTGAATAAACGAATGCATGCATATGTCATTCATTGCTCCAGTTGTTGTCTTATTGTGGTTTCCCTTTTGATATGACTATTTCTGTCATTTCTAGGGGGTTTGTATTCAAAAACACCTATGACGACGTTTAGGCGTTTATGTTAATTTCGCTTTGGGATTATCTGTTGGGAGTTCAGAAGAAGTAGGTCAATGGTATAAATTGGTGAATGTGTTTAGGTTGAACACACGTCATGTGACAGTTTAGAGCAAAATCACTTCCTGCACTACGCAGATTCATCTATTTACATATAAATTTATTTAAATCGGAGAAAGTCCAATAAAAATATGACTACAGATGTACTTAATCTGAAAACATTTAAAATTAGGTGATTTATGAAAAAATCCTAGGGATTTTCTTATAAATTTGCGAAAAAATTCATGGGGAAGCGGTTAAAATTTATTTGAAATTTAAAAAAAATATTTTTAAAGTATAATATTCTGAATCAAATTTGTGTAGAAGATGTCGCCACCTAAGAATTGGAATGATTTAAAAGCGTAGGATTTTAATTGCCTATGTATCACTGTAATACTGGGATGACGATATGTTTCATTGACCATGTGACAGACATTGGCAAAAAATATCACAATAACTTTGTTTCTTTTCAATTAAACATCCATTCCACATTCTTATATGCCCCTTTTGTTGCTCGGTGTATTCTACATAGTCGTCAACAATATTGTGGGCTAAATCTTTGGTGACTGAGAAGTTTGTGATTTCTCAAGCATGTAACATTTAAAGGTTAAAAGCCAAGAAATATATTTTTACACAATAACAAACAAATTTTCTTACCTTATGTGTCACTTTTGTTCTTGTGTTCAAAATCACAAATAAAAACCTAAAATATAGAAAACAAAATGATTAATCGAAAGTGGATTCAATTTAAATTTATCATAGTAATCTTAAAATATACCACAGAGTAAGTATAAATTCCGCTCGCTAGCCGAAAAGTTCAGCTCCTCCTCAATATAAAAATTTAAATCTCGAGCGAATTTAATTTTTAAAATTTTTGTTTATTTGAATCGCTCCCGAGCGAGTTTCACACATATGTATTTTTTTGAGAAAATTTACTATTTTTAAGAACAGGCACTTAGTTAAGAAAATTTTCTTTTTTTAAATTTCTTTCACTTTGGGTTTTCTAAATTTACTTTTTATTGGGATCAATACTACAATATATACTAAATATTGGTTACAGGCTCCACCTAGAAAACTTCCCATTAAACAAGAAATTGTTCAACATATGTCAGACATCTAGTTAGTCTAGACACAAACCAAAGCAAAAGTAAACAAAGTAGTTGATAATAGTGGGATGTAGCATAAAAGTGTTAAAACAAAAGTCGTTCAATTTTGTTCATTTATTCCCCATCCCGCAACATGCGATAAGGAACTTCGTTCCAATAAATATTTGGATGAAGAGTGTCAACATTGTAAAACATATGTTTTAAGTTTCAGAGCGCTACGTTGTTTGGTATTTTTATTGGATCCACTAAAAGCAAACGATCTCGGTGGATTTGTAAACATGGAAAAAATTGGTCGACCTAGATTCTACTCTGGGGGAGTCTGCTCCTTCGTTTACGACTGTAAAATATTGGGTACCAGAGCTTAAAAAAAGCCGTACGAGCTGCCAAGACGAACACCGTGGTCGTCGACCAATAGAGGTGTCCACGCCAGACACGGTTAAGAAACTCCACAAAATGATATTGGATGATCGTCGGCTGAAGGTGCGTGACCTAGCTGAAATGATAGGCATTTCAAAAAGTGTTACACATCGTAAATTGACAGAAGATTTGAAGATGAGAAAGCTGTGCGCCAGATGGTTGCCGCACTTGCTTTCAGTAGAACGAAAACAGCTGCATGGAGATGTTTTAGTAGAGTGTTTGGCGATATTTCATCGCAATAAAGCCGAATTCTTGCGGGGATTGATAAAATTAATCTGAGACAAATGAACAGTGAAAGCAGTGTACTGAAATGGGGGAATCGCGTCCAAAGAAGGGGATGACGTTTCCATCTGCAGGCAAGGTCATGGCGTGTTTTTTTTAGAATGCGGATGGCATAATTTTTATTGATTATCTTATGAAAGGAAAAACCATCAACGGCGAATATTATGCTAATTTATTGCATCGTTTAAGTGATGAAATTGTGGAAAAATTACCGAATTTGGCGAAAAAGAATGTGTTGTTTAATTAAGACAATTCTCCAGTTAACACATCCGCTATTGCGCTGGCCAAAATTAACGAACTAATGCTCGAATTGCGTCATCACGCACCTTATTCGCTAGATTTAGCTCCATCGGACTATTTTCTATTTCCAAACTTGAAAAAAATGCTCGGTGGTAAAGTGTCCAAAATCGCAACCTATTAACCTTGTGCCGGTTTTTTAAAAAACGTAATTTTTGAACAAACCGAAAACCGGTGAAACCGGCTATCCGGTTTTTTTGGCTATTAACCTTGTGCCGGTTTTTCCAAAAACGTAATTTTCGAACAAACCGAAAACCGGTTATTTGATGTCGGTCTTTGAAAAATTAATAATAAATTAATTATATGATTGTCGAATTTTAATGAAATTTTTGATTAAGAAATATGATTTATATTTTCAAATATGATTTTATGCTTCAATAAGTTTTAAATGTCATTTCTAAACAATTTTTTGAGTAAGATTTTATTAACATTTTTTGAATTTTAAATTTCATAATGTAAATCATTTCATAATAATTGAAAACCGAAAATAGGTTTATGAAAAACTGATTTTTCGAACAAACCGAAAACCGGTTTTTAAAAAATGCCGGGTTTTTCGCACTCTACTCGGTGGTAAAAGATTTGCCAACAATGAAGTGGCTCTCTCTATGTTCGCATGTATTAACCTCTATTCCCAATATGACGACGTTTAATCCCGTCGTCTAATGTAGCTGTGACAAACTCTAATGCAGTTGTGTCAACCTCTAATTTGGTTGTGATTATCTGCAGTGAGATTGTGACGTCTTCGGATGCCTCCACTTATTTTTTCCGTGGGTGTAGTTTGGAATCTGCTCACAAAATAGTCTCTGTTTAAGCCCGAACCTAAAGATATTGTTTTTAATAGTGTGTTGGCAAATTCTAATTACAATTATAAATTGGCGTAAATAAAAATGGAAACGCGATAAATTGAAGACCATTTCCACTTTCTGCATTAGATTGAAGTTCTTAAACAATTTAGAAAAAGAATTAGGTTCCAAAAAAATACGTGGTTCACAATATTCCATATATAATATAATGTTGCCTAGAAGTTTTACGGCTGCCAAAGAGGAATCTATCCAATCTATTTCATCTATTTACATTTGTCTATCTACTCGTATTACAGCCATTTATATTTGTGTCAAATTTATTGGAAAGTTAACAACTTGTTAGGCTTTATATATTTCTTGCTAACACCTCCAACATTACGAACATTACGAATTATTTCCAATACTAGGAATCTTGTTAATATCGAAATGTAAGATTTGTGCTGATTCATTGTTGGAGAAATTTATTGAACCAACATTTCATTCATTGTTGTAGATTCAATCGAATGTTTTGCTCGAAGATGTGGGAACGAATATTGGACATCATTCGCATATATTTCAGCATAATATTGCTCCCTCACAAATGAAGCATGTGGCACAGGACCTAACTATTCGCACGGTCATCATCACCATCATCTCTGGCTTGGGGACAAATTACACAAATCTTTTGGTAAATAGCATTACATTAGTTATGGGAGTTTGTGGATGAATCGCTTCTTCCTCAACGGCGGCAAGTAATCGGATGAAGTGGCCAAACATATGACAAACATTTCCGTTTTCTTTTGGTCTCATCCTGTGTTTCCCCTAAATTAGGGCATTGTACGTACTGCCATGCTGTTGTCGTGGTCACTGATTGTACTTAGTTTGTTTTCTGCCTTCATTATATGTATGTATGTATATGTCCTCACCATTGTCTTTTCTCGCAATCGCAAAATTTTTGTTGATTTTCTATGTATCGTATTGTGATTCAATGGTAATTGGCCCAGAGGCATTAAAGCAGATCTAAGCCATTATTTTCTTCGCTCATTCAATATATCTAATTGATTTCAAGAGCCATGTGTTTGCCATCTGATTGCCCTGTTGGTGCTATTGTTCATGGACTTGTGACATGACATTGGTATTTATGATGACTGTTGACCCGATAAGGGTCTATCACAGTGTCGCCTTAATTAGCCAACAACGCGTAGCATTCAGAATGTTGGATGGTTGGATGATAGGTTAGCATGACATCGTTGAGGGTCATTGGAGGGGTTCTAGTGTGTTTCTTTGAATTAACTAATGATTAATGTCTGGAAACATATTTAAGAACAATAAGGAATAAAGTGTAGGAAAAAATATGTTAATATACACAACATCCGTAGACTCTCATCCGTACTCAAATTATTTGTACAGAATTCAGTGTGGGTCTAAACTTGAAAATATTGTGGTTTTGAATTTTGTTCGTGATAACAAAAAAATTTGCCTTGGTGTGTTATAACATTATGTATATACATTTTGACCCACCAATATAAAGATGTTTCTGAAATTATCGAAAAAGGATAAACAAATGTATGGCGGTGCAAAGATTCGACTGTGGCCAATTATTCTATTGCCCCTTACGACTTTCCAAATAAAACGATCCACAATTAATACTACGAAATGTGGCAACATTTGCTGTAATGGGTGAAAAAAAAAATACGATACGGCAACACCTTTGTAGCTAGTGCCAAAAAATACATGGTAGCTGCAGATGATGTTGTAGTTGTAAGGAGCAACAACAGAGATTTTATTTTCATTCATTTGTTTCAGTGTTCAATCTCTACACCAATACATACCAACAATAAAAGAATAAAAAAAGTATAAAAACAAAATACATACGAGTTTGACAAGTGAAACGAAAAATGGCATGGAAAAAATGTAATCATCTGTTTGAACAACTATACCCGATAGATAATTCTACCATGATCAATACGTATAACATTTGCCGCGCTTTACTATGACAAATTTAATTCCAATATTGTTTTCAATCGGAAATAAAAATTGATCCTTCGAATTTAGATATATAAATCTTCTTCCATTAAATAAAATAATTTGAATGAACTTATTATTTGTAAGCCACTTTGCAAAATTTCTGCTCTCCTTGATATCATTTTTATTCACAAGAAATGATAACAAAATTTATCTAAGATAACTTATTGTTGCCATTTTTGAACTTGAACATGTGGCAACATTGTCATTGCTCAAGTCGGAAATTAAGTGGGAAATTTTAATATCACTTAATACAAATTAAGCAATAATTAACTTAAGGGGGTAAAAAACACCCTTACTATCGAGTATGTAGCCATGAAGAAGCATCTCAAAATATCGTTCGGAAGCGGAAAATCAACAAAAATCAGTTCGTGCCAAATTACAAAGTGTACAGTTCACTGGTGGTGAGAAGATCTCCCCAATCCTTTGATGAGATGTAATGGGAATCAATCCATTTTGTGTAACAATAAATACGAACAATATTAGAAAATAGAAACGATTGGGTAAATAAAGTTTCGTATTGGTCGTGCAGGTTTTCTTTTTTTTGACTCCTGAGAGTTCGTGATCGTGAAAGGTTGAAAATTTGTGGTGCGTAACAATTCCTCTGAACTCACTTCATTCAGTTACCCTCACCTCTAGTTCTGACGCAAACAACGATAATTATCGTCGATAGAGTCCAGGCTTCAGTTTTGGAAGAAGACTTCAAATTGTCAACTTCTACAAGATCGCCGACTTTTGGATAGCCCTAAACCAGTGGTGAAAGATTTCGAGTTAATGCTTCAGTGCCGGTAAATCAGCAATCGGACTTCGACTCAACAGTGGGAATCGGCGCTGGCCAGAATCGGGTACGGGTACAGCAATCGTAGGCATTGAATCAAATACTACAGGAGTGTCGGTATTTGAAGTAAGCGGTTGTCAAACGGGTTCGGGTTACTGGTTTGGTGATTGCAGATAAATGTTGTGGGTTCAATATTTCGGGTGAGTTATCCGCATGGGACTGTCCGTGGAGGTGGAAAGTTTCTGATTGCGATTCAGAAATGATTCCTTCATAGGGCAGTCCAAGCAGCTCACTACTTCCACGCAGTATGTCCTGGGCAATGGCTTTTCGGAAACCTCCGTTAGCTAGCTAGAGTGAGAAAGCGATACAAATGAGCATCAAATCAGGTTTAGTAGGTGACTGATGTCACTGAAGCTCATCAAACAATCGGGCATATTCTTTTGTCCTTAGAAGGCGGATGAGCCAAACATACGGGCCAACGGCGGATAGAAACTAAAAGAAGAAAATCCAGGTTCAACATATCGCATCCTGGTCAGCGTCTGATCCATAATGGGCGGCTGCAATCAAATATCCTGGCAGTAGGTAAAATGCAAAAACCCGGTGGGCTGGGTTTGCCTCCCGCCACCGTTCATAATGGCAGTGAAAATACAAAAACGAAACAGAAAACACAAACAACCCCTATTTGTTGACGACCCCCGCAAACGTTATAAGGACCACGATTTACGGATATGCACTTGGAATGTAAGAACTCTATATAGATCCGGTGCAAGTATCCAACTGGCAGATGTCCTCGAAAGTTATAAGGCTGACATTACCGCTATCCAGGAAATGCGATGGACAGGACATGGCTGCACAAGAAAAAGAAACTGCGATATATACTACAGTTGCCATGAAAAAAAACATGAATTTGGTTGTGGATTTGTAGTTGGCAAAAGACTGCGACATCTAGTCTCTAGGTTCAATCCTGTGAATGAACGAATAGCCACAATCCGCATAAAAGCGAAATATTTTTATATTTCCCTAATTTGTATGCATGCCCCGACAGAAGAGAAAGATGATGATGCCAAAGACATATTCTATGAGCTCCTAGAGGAAACGTATGACCGCTGCCTTGGCCATGACATTAAGATTGTACTAGGAGATTTTAATGCCAAAGTAGGAAGGGAGAATGTGTTTAATCCAACTATTGGCAATTTCAGTCTTCATGCTGACAGTTCCGACAACGGTATGAGACTGATTGACTTTGCCGCGGCAAAAAACATGGTCATTAGTGGCACAAGATTCCAGCATAAAGACATCTACAAGGCTACTTGGGTATCCCCTGATCAAAGAACTAAGAACGAAATTGATCACGTGGTAATTGATGGAAGGCACTCATCCAGTGTAATGGACGTACGAGTGATCAGAGGAGCTAACATCGATTCTGATCACTACCTGGTAACAGCAAAGGTTCGCACAAGATTAAGTAGAGCGAAAATCGTACGAAACCAGACGCAGAGGAAGCTGGACATCGGAAAGCTGCAATTACCAGAGGTAGCCACAGCCTACTCAAGGAAGCTCTCACAACTTTTGGCACAGAACCCACCCCCTCCCGATGACGATCCTGATGCGCAGTGGAAACCCATTTCCGACTCTATAAAAACTGCCGCAACAACCGTACTTGGTTTCGAAAAACCGCTTCGCAATAAACCGTGGTACGATGAAGAGTGTCGCATAGCAAATGACGAAAAGAACGCTGCACGTATGGTAATGCTTCAGTCAATTGCAACGCGAGCTGCAACTGAGCGGTATAGGGAGAAGAGAAAGGAGGTAAACCGTCTCTTTAGGCGTAAGAAACGGCAGTGGAGAAAGCGCGAGAGTGAGAAAATTGAGACATATAGAAGGAAGAACGAAGCCCGAAAATTCTAAAAAAAAGTTAAAAACAGAACTAATGGACATGGTTCAGGGCCCCCCTTCTGTAAAGACAAGGACGGAAATCTCGTCGCAGATGTGCAGAGCATGTTGGGAATATGGAGAGAGCATTTCTCCGCGCTACTAGTACCTGAGATATCCGATGACGATGGGACAATAGATCACAATATGGACGACGACGTCGATTGCCCCCCTCCTAACCAAGATGAGGTCAGAACAGCTATTGCCCGGCTTAAGAACAACAAAGCCGCAGGAGCCGATGGATTACCGGCGGAGCTGTTTAAGGCTGGCGGCGATGAGCTGATAAGGTGCATGCATCAGCTCATTAGCAAAATTTGGTTAGATGAATGCACGCCCGGCGATTGGAGTCTCAGTGTACTATGTCCCATATTTAAAAAAGGTGACCCGAGTATTTGTGCCAACTACCGTGGAATAAGCCTTTTATCCATAGCATATAAGGTTCTATCAAGTATAATGTGCGAAAGACTAAAACCAATTATCGCTGACCTGATTGGACCATACCAGTGTGGCTTTAGGCCTGGAAAATCGACAACTGACCAGATTTTCACGCTACGCCAAATCCTGGAGAAGACACACGAAAAACAAATCGACACCTATCACCTATTTATCGATTATAAAGCAGCCTTCGATAGTCCGATACGGGAGAAACTCTATGAAGCAATGTCTGAGCTTGGTATTCCTGCAAAACTCATACGCCTTTGCAGGATGACCTCGACGAACACCAAATCCGCAGTGAAAGTTGGTAAGGATCTTACCGAACCTTTCGAAACTAAGCGAGGCCTCAGGCAAGGCGACACCCTATCGTGCGATCTCTTTAACATCTTAATGGAGATCATTATGAGAAAAGCTGCAGTCAATATGAATAAAACCATCAGCAGCAAAAGTCACATGCTCCTCGCGTATGCTGATGATATAGATATCATTGGGCGCACAATTAGAGAAGTTACTGCGGTTTTTTCGAGAATTGAGAAGGAGTCAGCAAAAGTGGGTCTGACGGTGAATGAGGACAAGACAAAATTAATGGTTCCAACGAACAGGGCCTCCACGCGATTAGACCAAAGCGTGAACGTTGATAACCGTTATAACTTCGAGGTAGTGGACGAATTTATATACCTCGGATCTGCCGAGAACAAAAACAACAACGTCAGCCTTGAGATCAAGCGGAGAATTGTGCTTGTGAATAGATGTTATTTTGGGCTAAGCAAGCACTTTAGAGATAAAGCCCTCTCTCGAGTAACAAAAGTCCAGCTGTACCAGACTCTCATTCAACCTGTCTTGCTTTATGGCGCAGAATCCTGGGTCCTATCGCAAGCAGACGAAACATCTGTAGGAGTCTTCGAGAGAAAAATACTCCGAAAAATTTATGGCCCTATAGTGCACAATGGCGAGTATCGGCGACGCATGAATCATGAGCTGTATGACCTTTATCCTGACATTGACATAGTTAAACGGATCAAGATAACGCGATTGCGCTGGCTAGGCCATGTCAGTAGAATGGATGAAGATGAACCAGCGCGAAGGGTTTTCGAAACCGAACTCGAAGGAAAACGAAAAATAGGAAGACCAAGACTCCGCTGGAGGGATCAGGTTGACGAATCCCTGCGTACACTTGGTATTGCCAACTGGAGAGATAAAGCAAAAGATCGAACTGGTTGGCGAAATATGTTATCTTCGTTTTGTAAGGTCCCTGACCCCCGGGGTTGTCCGAGACCGGATAAGTAAGTAAGTAAGTATCTGCATTCGAAGTGGCCATCGGTGGTGCAATGGTTAGTGTGCGCGGCTCTTGTACATGACAACGTGAGTGGAGTTCCTGCTCTGACCACCCTAAATTTCTTTCGAAGGCGGTCACGTCGATTAGTGACGGCGACACTCTCGATTATTTAGCCATGAAAAAGATTCTCAAAAAAATTGTAGGTCCCAACCAGCGAGTGGAAAAAAACGAGAACGCGCACATCTCACTGATTGTGAGAAGCTCTCCCTAATCTCTTCATGGGATGTAACGGAAAATCATTCAATCTTAACGAGACGGTCTCAGTAAGACTGCGCATTTTAAATTTAGTGTAATCTTTTTGTGCAAGTGGCAATTCTGAAATTTGGCAACTGTCACATATGTTTATTCCGATTATTAAAAATGGAGCGCTTTACGAAAGAACAACGCGATATAATTGTCAAAACTTATTACAAAAATTTGGAAAGTTATGCTGAGACAGCTCGCAAACTTTGAAGAATTTTCAGTCGAGAAAGTGCAGCTAATGTGTCAACCATTCGAAGAGTGGTCAAAAAATTTGAAGGAACTGAGTCGGTTATGCACAGTATTACTCCTGTGCGTCAACGTACCGGTCGGTCTCTTGAAAATATTGCAACCCGAAATCATCAAATCGGCATCGTTCTCAACAACTTCAAATTTCACGAAGCACTACGCAGCGAAGTTTGATAAAAGACCTCCATCTTCATGCGTACAACATTCAGCTTATTCAGCAGCTCAAACCAGCAGACCATGGAAAGTGCCGGCAAAGTGGAGTCAATGCCAATTTGTCACAAAAAGTCATATTTTGCAACTTCCGTCTGAATGGCTTCGTGAATACACAAAATTGTCGAATTTGGGGCTCAAGAAATCCTCATGAAATCCATGAGAATCTAATGCACCCACAACGAATAACTGTTTGGTAGGGATTTTGGTTAGGAGGCTTGAATGGGCCTTACTTTTTTGAAGATGAGGCTGAAATTGGAGTGACTGTGAACGGTATTCGTTACAGAAACATGACAAAGGAGTTTTTATGGCCTCAACTGAACGGCATGGATCTGGACGGCACGTGGCTTCAGCAAGACGGCGCTACCTGCCACATCGTGCATGACCCGATTTCCAGGACAAATTATCTGAACACATTCAGATTTCAACTGGCTACCAAGATCATGTGATTTCTTTCTTTGGGGTTTTGTGAAATTTCGGGTTTATGCGAATAAACCAGAAACAATTCCTTAGCTCAAATCGTCAACGGTAGATACAGCCACATCTCTGTGAAAAATTCAAGGAAAATTTCATGCAAAGATTAATGGCTTATCATTAGAGCCGTGTGTGCCATTTGACAGATATTTTACTCTATACTTAATGGGAACATGTCTTCTTTACAACCCATTAAAAAAACCATAACTATCTCAAAAAATACGTACTTTTATTTCAAAATGAAAAAGTGTTAGTATTAGTCGGAAGCAAAAATATTTTTAGAATTAGTGATCTGTATTTCGACTTATGGATATCGAAAAATTCAACTATATCACTAAAAACATATATATTAAAATTATCATAGTAATGCTTACGCAGAAGTAAGCTCAATATGTTGATACCCAATTTTAAAGTTTGTTTAACAAATTTATTTGACCCTGAAACTCAAGACCAAAGTACAAAAATTTTATTATCCCGGAATCGATTTCTCTGATTTGCTTTAATTTTTTACCAATTATGACATTATGACAATTGTCTATGACATGTGTAAAAATTAGAGTGGCGTTCGGCTTAGTTCGTGAAAATATCAATTTTAAACACATGCGTTCATGCCCTTGAGATTGAAAGTCGAGTGTGTTAATGTGGATTATAGAGTGAAGTCAAAAAAATAAAGCGTTATAGAGTGAAGTCAAAAAAATACGTCGGATTAAACGTTGATTAAGGATAATTTCGGAGTAAGAAAATAATTAGGACCATTGTTGCATTAAATTTATATAATACATATACATAAGATATACATATGTATTGAGAAGTCATTACTTACACCTTGTTAAAGGAAAAAAGGGGTGAAAAAGGCAATAATATAAAAAAGAGCTAAAACATACTTGATGTTTTTTTGTTTTAAAAAGAGCAGCTGTCAAATAAAGAGCTAATAATTCTGTAAAAGAGCTAAATTGACCACTAGAAGGAATTTAAACCCCCCTTTTTCTCTTGGGTGGGTTATTTCAGGTTGATTTACCGCCTTCAGCATCATGATGTAATCGAATCATAAATTTGTGTAACAGTAAACATATGACACTAACATGTTTGACATGAATATGGTTCTCATAATTAAAATATGCTGTTCTACCATTTGAAGGATTAATTTATCTGTGAGTTGATTCTCTGAGGCACATCTTCTTTATCACAAAGTTCGCGAGTAGTGTCCAAAAAACCGGAATTTTCTAAAAAGAGGTTTTAGGTTTGTTCGAAAAATCAGTTTTTGATGAACTGGTTTTCGGTTTTCAATTTTGCCAAAAACCAGTGGAACCGGTTTTTCGGTTTTTTGATCTAAATAAAATTGCACATGTAGCCTTTCAATACATTTGTTTAGCAACCATTTCATACACTTATTCGTGTTTAAAAGTCAAAATTTTACAACTCTATTTAAATTTGACAATCACGTTATAATTTTAAACTACAATTTAACTCGTATTCCAATTTGGTATTCGAGTTTAATATAAAATTTAAGTTTTATTAAAATTCAAGTTATACTGGTTTAAATTGCAAAATCAAAATCGAAATACAAAATATGAAAGAGATTTTCATGCATGAAAATCTTATTAAATTCAAAACATTTATCATAGAATAATTTACATTATGAAATTTAAAAAAAAAATAAATTGTTACCCAAATCATTTTTTTTTTTTGAAATTTGAATAAAAAAGTTGTTTGGAACTGACATTTAAATCTTATTGAAGCATAAAATAATATTTGAAAATTGAAATCATATTTCTTAATCCAAAATTTCAATAAAATTCGACAATTAAATATAAAATTTGTTATTATTTTTTGAAGGATATTAATACAAATTGGGTAAAACCGGTTAACCGACATCAAATAACCGGTTTTCGGTTTGTTCGAAAATTCGTTTTTTAAAAAACCGACACACGGTTAATAACCAAAAAAAACACGGTTACCGGTTTTTCGGTTTCGGTTTTGGACACTCTAGTCGCGAGTCCATACGTTTTACTGAACATTGACGATAGGGTTGCAAAACTGAGAAAGCGTCAAAAATTACCCTATCTCTTCTTATTCTTATATCGGGATTATTTTAAAGTTTCCATTTTCCGGCAACGATTAACCGGTAACAAATTGTACAAATCTGGCAACGCTATTATCAACTGTGCTCAATTTGGTCTGCCATTTCATCATGAATAGACTAACTTCGGAACACAGCTTGTAAGTTGTGCAAATTTACTTTGAAAATCATGGGTCAGTTCGGGAATTTACCGTGCGCTACGTCCATTTTGAAATCGACATAAATTTTTTGTTCAATGGCTCAATAAGCAAAATTGCCGCAGTTGAATACAAGAGAATCAACATGAGATTTACAAGGTAGCGTTAAATTCACAATAACTGCTTGTTTGATGGGCTTGATGGACCGTTGGAATCGTTGGTCTTTACTTCTTTCAAACTGAGAACGGCGAGAACGTTCCCGTTAACGGCGAGCGCTACAGAGCCATTATTGCTGATTACTTCGTACGCCGTACAGCGGGTCAAGCAGTCGACTTATTGAAGATTAATTTCTCCAACGGGATCATTTAATTTAACACAGAGATCATTCGATTTAACGCCTCTAGATTATTTTCTCTGAAAAAGTGGTCGAAAATTGGACTTGCAGAATGCGCCACTTCCGAGCCAGACGCGTCACACACATTCCTCAAATTATATTCAATCTCTAATGGCATAAAATTATCTGCTTAATACAGTAAAGTTTCAGTTTGAAGTTGTATAATCTCATTATTTCATTTCAATTTAAATTTCGCCACGTCAAAAAAACAATTCTAAACAAATTGTGTAAACTTTATTAAATTTTAATATTGATATTTCTAATTGTTAAATCAAATTAATTTACAATAAAAACAATAATAATAATCAATTCGAAGCACTCAAATTGCGAATAGAGCAAATGCACAAGATGCAAATTGACAATTGAACAGACTAAAATTATCCTTTTTGTTGCAGGGCACGACAGCAAATGCAGTGGCAGGGACAGTGCAAGTGTTAGTGTTTTTTTTTTTGGTTTTTTGAATTATTTCAACGAGAATTGTTATCACAGCTGGTGGTGGTGACACAATGTCAATATTGATTTAGGCAAAAAATTTCATGAATATTTGCTACACTAATTATTTGCCCAAGGACCGTCAGTCAGACAGCCAGAACGAATGCAAGACCGTCGTCAGTGGCCTGACAAAATGCAAACAAACCACTTTATGGCAAACAGTGTGTCTAAACTTGAGTGTCTGTCAAATGGAAATGTTTACCCGGCTGTCTGAAATCGTTCACTTGAACTCAAGTGTAAGGATGACAAGCAAAAGAACACGAACAACAACATCACTTGCTACAATGAGGCCATTATACCGTCTTAACCAATTTCGAGAGTTTTACACGATGACATTATAATGATAATTAAAAATGTATTGTTGTTGCTGTAGCTACTGCTGCTGCTGTTTATTCGTAACGATATTGATCTTTTAATTACTGCGGCAAATATATATTAGAGTACTTGCATTTCTTTAAGTGTATTTTCTTGTCATTCTAATCGATGTATCAATCAAAATATGTAAATGATTACGCATTTCGTAAATACTTAATAGTGTTTTCTTACCTAACGCCCACACCCTACAATCACCTGCTACGAGATATAAAGGGTGATTCATTTAGAGCATTTTTTAATTTTAAATAAAACACTTAAAGTAGAACTGGATGTCGGAATGTTTATTATGACTTGAAGGAAAAATGTCTGACTTTTACTTTTAAAAGATAATTTCATTCCAATTGTGGCTGCGACTACTCTGTAGGTGGTTCATTCGGAAGGCCTACTTTTATCACTCTTTCCAGAATTCCACTTTTCCAGTTTCTCGCAAATTACGCAAGGAATGTTAGCTTTCACGTTTTTAATAACAGGGCTGTTTTTTTATTCCATTACGCTATTGCTGCTTATAACTGTCTAAATGAAACGATCCACACTTAATACCACGAAATGGGGTAACACTGGCTGTAATGGGTGGAAAAATATGCGAAACGGCAACCCGGTAGCATGGTAGCATTATTACATGGTAGCATGGAAAGTGTTGTCGTGGTTGTAGGTAGGAACAACAACAAGCATTTTGTGTTTGTTCATTTGTTTCAGTTGTCACACTCCACACAAATGTATACCAATAATACAAAAAATTCAAAATTTCAAATTTCAAAACAAAATAAATACGCGTTTGACACATGGAACACATTAAATCATCTGTTTAAACGACTATACCTGATAGATAATTCTATCACGATCAATATGTATATCATTTGCCGCTCGTTGTTGTGAACAATTTTCGTGCAATTTTGTTTCCAATCGGAAATAAAAATCGGTCCTTAAAATTTACAGATATAACAATTTTCTTCCATTAAATAAAAAATTTCAATGAACTTGTCATGTGCAAGTCTTTTTGGAAATTGCTCTTTTTGAGTCTCTCCTTCTTGATATCATTTTTATTCACAACAAATGATAACAAAATTTATGTAACATAAGTTTTTGTTACCATTTCTTGAAATTGAACATGTGGCAACATTGTCATTGCTCAAGTCGAAATTTAAGTGTGAAAATGAAATGACGCTTAATATCGCTTAGCTGCCCCTTACAAATTAAGCTATAATTAACTTTAGCGGGGTAAAAAAAAAATACACTTAGTAGTTAACTCAATGACAAAGACTCTTGACTTCTCAAAAGTGGAAAACCCCCAAGATTTAGCCAACAACAATTGAAGATGTTTTTGCTATATTAAATTTATTGTAATATTGTAATACATTAGAAGAGATCTGGTAGTTGGTTAACATATGACCAGTCGCAGAAAATAAATATTGAGAAAAAAACATAACTCCAATATAAAAAATAAAGAGATGTGATATCACACGATATGGGCGGCCAGTTAACAGGTCCGGAACGTGAAATAAGTTGCTCCACAAACAGATTTCTCAATAAACTCATTGCTGCCGTGTGCTCCATCTTGCTAAAAACAAATGCCAATGGCATCACGGGCTTCACTTTCTGGTAAAAAAAAAGTTTGTGCTATTCTGTGCTTCCCCCTTTTTAAAGAAATATGAACCGATGATACCACCAGCCAATAAATCACACCAAACAGTGCATTTTTGTTCGAGAATCTGTTCGGGTTGCTCATTATCCCAAATGCGCCAATTTCTTTTTATTTACGTATCCATTTTGCCAGGAATATATCACCATATGTTACTCGAAGTGCATGAAAAACTTTTGTCACAGGACGCTTATTCTCGTAATACCCCTGAACCGATGATACCACCAGCCAATAAATCACACCAAACAGTGCATTTTTGTTCGAGAATCTGTTCGGGTTGCTCATTATCCCAAATGCGCCAATTTCTTTTTATTTACGTATCCATTTTGCCAGGAATATATCACCATATGTTACTCGAAGTGCATGAAAAACTTTTGTCACAGGACGCTTATTCTCGTAATACCCCTGAATAATTTGAAGACGTTGTGGCGGTGAGAGTCTTTCCATTATACATTGTCCAACAATGCTGAATAAAAACAAGATGACAGTATGACACCAGTCACGCGTGATCTGTGAAACAAAATTCAAATGAAAACAAACCTCTAAATCAATCACACGTTACACAATTTCCAGCAGGAACTAAATTAGTACTCTAAGGGGAGTTGTTGGAATATCCTTGGAATATTGTTGGAGAATTGCTACAAATATTCATTACATTTAAGTATAAGTATGTATATGTTCCATCAAATGATGTTATTAACGATATTAATTGCACTGGTTAGGTTGTTATTAGCATTTAAGTATAAACACAATTATAAAAATGTTCACCATACAAATGAAATCACAAATCACAATTATTGTGATTGTTATAGTTATAATTATAATTAGTATTCCTCTATTTGACACAACCAATTAATGATTCTGATTCAGATTCAGATTTGGATTTATAGATATTTCCATTTGACATTAATTTTTAATGGCATTCAATATATAAACACAAAAGATTTTCGTTAATTTTATTGTCGTATACTTCAATTAGTCAACAATTTGGGGTATACAGGGTGGTTCAGTCACGACTGGGGAATCCGTAAATGGATATACATATTTTCATGAAATGAGCCAAGGAATACGCTGGTGAAATTTGTCCAGTCGTGACTAAACCACCTTGTATATACGCATGACCCCAGCATAACAAAATTAATTCATCTTAAATTTTTGGACTTAACCTCCAGAAAAAAAAAATTAAAAAAGGATATCAGCGATTTGCGTTTTACCTTCATGAATGACTCTTGTGTATTTACGAGATAAACACTCGCAATAGTGTCGTATTTCGGCAGTGGGAGCAGAGAGAGAGTGAAAGAACCGAAATGTGCAGGATGAATGGTGAATCGCGAAAGTTTTTCCAGAGGGTAAGAAGATCGACCAACGGGCCTAATAATGGGCTGCCCTCCTGCAAGGACGAGAATGGAAATCTGGTGACTGAGAAGCAGTGTGTGCTCAAAATGTGGAGAGACCACTTTTCAGCACTACTCCACTCAGATTCTTCCACTGAAGATCAGGAGGTAATGATAGTGGAAGATAGTATAGATTGTACCCCCCCAACCAAGGCGAGATTAGAAAGGCGATCTCCCGCCTGACGAATAATAAAGCCGCGGGTGCGGATGGCCTACCCGCTGAACTTTTTAAGGCAGGTGGCGAAGGACTGATAGCCCACATGCATCAAATGATATGCGGTATATGGCTGGGGGAATCTATGCCCGACGACTGGAGTCTCAGTGTATTATGTCCTGCATTCAAAAAGGGTGATCCGTGTGTCTGTTCCAACTATCGCGGTATCAGTCTTTTATCCATCGCGTATAAGGTCTTGTCGAGCGTATTATGTGAAAGAATAAGGTCAATTATTGAAAACCTGATTGGACCTTATCAGTGTGGTTTTAGACCAGGCAAGTCCACAACTGACCAAATATTCACGCTACGCCAAATCCTGGAAAAGACCAACGAAAAGCAAATCGATACATACCACCTTTTTGTCGATTACAAAGCTGCTTTCGATAGCCCCATACGGGGAAAACTGTACGAAGCTATGTCAGAGCTTGGTATTCCGGCAAAACTGATCCGCCTCTGTAGAATGACGCTGACCAACACCAAATCAGCAGTGAAAGTGGGGAAGACCTCACTGAACCATTCTGTACCAAGCGAGGACTTAGACAAGGCGACACACTTTAGTGCAATCTCTTCAACATCTTAATGGAGATAATAATGAGAAAGCCTGCAGTAAATACGAACAAGGCCATTAACATGAAAAGCCATATGTTGCTGGCGTATGCTGACGACATAGACATCATTGGGCGAAATTTGCGAGAGGTTACTGCAGTATTTTCAAGAATCGAAAAGGAATCAGCAAAGGTGGGTCTTGCTGTTAATGAGGGCAAGACAAAATTGATGGTGTCAACAACTAGAGAAACCTCTCGACTTGGTCCGCACTTGAACGTTGACAACCGATTTAAGTTTGAAGTGGTAGATGAATTTGTCTACCTTGGATCCGCTGTGAACAAGGACAACAACGTCAGCCTGGCGATAGATAGGAGAATTGTGCCTGCAAATAGATGTTATTTTGGGCTCAGCAAGCAGTTTAGGAACAAAGCCCTCTCTCGACGGACAAAAGTCCAGCTATATCAGACTCTCATTTTACCTGTCTTGACATATGGCTCCGGAACTTGTGTCATATCGCAAGCGGATGAAAAACACCTGGGAGTTTTCTAGAGGAAAATTCTCCGTAAAATATATGGGCCTGTTAGGGAAAACGGCGAGTACCGACGTCGCTGGAACGCAGAGCTATATAGTCTCTATTCTGACGTGGACATAGCTAGACGAATCAAAGTGTGCCAATTGCGTTGGCTAGGCCATGTTATCAGAATGGATGAAGATGAGCCAGCGCGAAAGATTTTTGATAACGTACCCGATGGAAGCAGGAAAACAGGACAACCAAGACTCCGCTGGAAAGACCAGGCAGAAGAATCCCTCCGTATCCTTGGTGTTACCAACTGGCGAGAAAAGGCGAAGGATAGAGCCAGTTGGAAGAATATGTTGAAATTTGTTTAATTTGTTTGTTTAATTTAATATGTGTAAGACGTCTGACGTCATGAGGTTGTAATATAGTCAATAAAAGTAAAAGTGTCGTATTTCACTTGATGACTTATTCTCTCGATCAATTTTTATTGGTGAAATTATTCAGTTGCTAAAGTGGTTAAAGTGAAAAAATAAACAAACAACAGAAGCAAAATAATACTGAAATAAGAAAACCAGTAAACCATCTATTGTTTACATCTTATTTCTCATTCTCTTTCCACAAATCATCAGCTGTTCTCCCAGGTATTTGTATTTATAATTTCATAGCAATTAGCATTTATATATGTCAATTTTGGGTATGCACAGTAGTACATTGCTGATATTGGCATATAGATGGCGTCCCACTCGAACTCAGAACTGACTCCTCGGAATAATTTAACTCTATTCAGGGTTCGTAAAATCCAATAAACTAAATATATATCATCCACCGACAAATATAGTAAGTATACATATTCACATTTTACGCCATATATACCCATCCTTTGATGATTTGGACAAAAATAACGGTTGACGTATATTTTTCTCTACGAAATCAAAAGAAGGTCATTAAAGTCCATGTATATTTTGCTGTTTCTGAATCGCATGCATTTTTTATTTTACTAGTGTTACCATAAATTGAGGTGAGGTCTCAGACTTTTAAAAATTATATTAAAATTGTGGTTCCTTGTCTGGACGAACTATTATTGTGGATGACCCATGTGTAACTCATACACATCACCGTGGGGAATGAGTAATGAACGTTTATGGGGCTTGCTAAGGGGTTTTCATATAGTAGTCCAATTCGGATAGAAAAGATGTGCGTCATAAAAAACCCACATACTGGCTCAGTAAAAACAATTCGTCTTCAAATCGATTTGCTCCTCTCCAAGAAGTTAAAAGTCAAAATATCCACAATAATGAACTTTTCCCTCAGCCACCTCTTATATTTGAAGGTAATGTCACCAACGTTCAGCCCGTCATTTCATTATTAAACAACATAGTAAAAGAATATGGACACTTCAGTAAACACAGACGATATAAAACATTAGCTTCTTACTCGGTCATGAAGACACCAATATGTGGAATATTCGAAGAAGAGGAACAAAGAAACCCCTTTCACTATTCGAAGTTGATCACAAGTTGAATCCCGACAACAAAGAAACATACTCCATCAAATCTCTTATGTACTGTATATTGTATTCGAACCAGCCGGAACGAAAAAGACTATACCTCAGTGTCCAAACTGCCAGAAATATGGTCACACTGAATCATTATGCAAAAGAAGGCTAAAATTCATAAAATGTGCAGAAAATCATATTTCAAGTAAATAAAGAAGGAAATGGTTTAGTCGTTTGAAAAAAGACGGCAATTTCTTCACTTCAGCTATTTCCATAACTATCGCGTAGTAATGCTGTCTTTTCTCAATAGTTTTCAAATGAAATGCCATCTGTTGTCGATTGTTTCAGACTGTTCTTGCGATATCATCAAACAGTCGTGGTGAGTAGTTATATGGTAGTGACTGCATTCTTTTGGGCGTATTTAACATTAGACAATCGAATTGCAATATATTCACCACAAACTGCTTGTTGGCATTCATTAGATATAAATGTCAGTTAACCCAAAAATTAAATGCATTTATCGTCACATTATGTGCAAGGGTTGCCATTTATTTTTCTGGCCTATACAATTTTTTTTGTGTTGCCACGTGATATCTGGTATCAGAGTTGGAATTTATTTAAAGGTACTCAGAACGTGCTGACGAGTGAGTAATATTTCTGAGTTTTTTAGTGGCTCGAAAAATTCATCTCAGTCAGAAAATAGAATTAACTCATCAATATTTCCTTGCTATTAGTTTATGCAACTTTGGACGTGGATTCTTAAGAGAAGAGTGCACTGATGAACTTAGATTTTTGTAGTATGGTGAAAAACTGTGATAATGAATTTAATGTGGGCCGACGCAAGTCGTTCAAGAACGGTTGTTGAACCAAAATACATCCACGCTGTGCGTGAACAGTTATTGGAAGATCGTCATGTGACATACTGTGAGATAGAGGCATTACTTCAGCTTACATATATTCAATACCGCATGAAGATATGGCCGTAAAAAAGTTGCTTGCGGTGGATACTGCATAATACAATCACTGACAAAGCGCTCGTATCAATGACGAATCATGGATCTGTTTGTATGAACCTAAGATTATACAGCAATTGACCGTGTAGTTCATCCAAGACGAGCCTAACCTATCAAAAGTTGTTAGCGCACGAAGCACTCCAAAGCAAATGGTGGCCTGTTTCTGCGGCATAACTAGTCATAACAACACAACCATTTGTTTGCCAGAAGATTTTAGGAACTAGGGAAAATGCACCCACAAATAATAATCATTCCCTATCACGACCATGTTAGCTCTCACACATCGTCTCAACAAAAATCGCATTTAACCGACAAACATCTCGATTTGATGGTTCATCTGCCCTACAGCCCCGATTTATCACCTAATGGTTTCTTCTTATTCCAGCCCATGAAAAAACATTGTGTGGTCACCATTTTTTGACGCTTGATGAAGCGGTTGCTGTATGTTTTGGAGCTACCTCACTCGGAGTAGCAAAAGTGCTTCCAGAACCGATTCAAACATGTGCAAAAGTGTATTGGTCAATCATCCTCGTACTTAGGGTGCAATATGTTAGTGTGTGTAGAATTTCCTAACATTGTTCTATACATGCTGAAAAATTTGTCTTTTTTATTGTTTAGATGCAAATACAACGTGTTTGTAGCTTATCGCAAATATAGTATACTTGTGTTCAAACATATTGTGTTTGATATTCAATATTACATGTTGCAGGTAGAATGATTTAAAGCTTATAATATGTATATGTTTTTGTGACCTAAATGTGACTTTGTTTGTTGAATGCTGCTGAAAACGAAAACGTGAAGAATCAAAAATGTATCAGATTTTCAATTCATCATAACAATGCTTGCAAATATGTACATGGTTCCTGCAATATGTTGCTGGGGTCGTCTTTTTCAGCATTTAGTGAATGAGTCATTAAAACCCTAAAACATTTTATCTGGATTTAGTTATTCTTAAAATATTAGAACAATCAAAAACAAATTAAAAATATTATAATTACACTAAAATATGTAAACAATGTATCTCATATTCATTCTCAAATATTTTATGTATAAATTTTTACAAGATTGACCTAAATTTAAAATGTTTTCCACTTGTTAGTGCAACACTTGTTCCTAATAGTTTTGCCTCATGTGAAATAAATAGAATAATCAATTAGTACATTATTCATGACAGCCTTCTTACATACCCTTATGTGTATGCCATCTTATGTACGATATGTACATATGTAGTTACGTGTAAATTGTAGTCTGTATATGGAGAAAATATAGTCAAACATGGCTCCAAGGTATTGTTATGCCCCGGACATGACACACATATCCGATTTTAACCTACAACTGGAAGGAGTGACAGGTGGGCAAACATTGTCCGTAATAAGGTAAATGTAAATGCGATATCAAAGGGGAAAGAAACGCTATTAATTGCCCTCATTTACAAATGATATGCTAATATTTAAATATACGATGTAACACTGGGTGATAGATAGTAAGGTGAGCGTTTTCTTTTTTTTATTTGATATCGTAAGATATGGACAACTCTTGGCAAATTATGTACGAGTATCGTGTGAATATTTATGTAAATGAATAGAGAAAGACAATGTTGTAAAGTATATGATATAATGAGTCAAGAGAAATAGAGTGCCCATGGCGATGCTGCTGTCACCTGTAGCGAGCATTGTGATAGAGTGGTATTAGCGGGCAAATGGATATAAAAACATATCCTGAGTAAACATAGTCAAAGTAAACGCTTCTCAAAAAAAAAAACACAGTACCTCGAAGTTTTGATTTAGCAGGCATCCTGGTAAATGGTTTGCAGTCTGCCAAAAATGTTTACTGTTAATACTAAAACGATCATACAAATATGAATTTTCGTCTGTTCCTTGACTTGAGTTTACTCTGCCTTTGTTGCACTATTATGGTATTGAAATTGCATAAATAGTTGGGTGTTGAAATTCTTGTTATACAACAGAAGCTTGATACTATAATTCGTACATTTCAATATATCCACGGTATACAATTTACATATAAAATTATCTCAATATTTTCAAGTATGCCCAAATATGACACCAACATTAAAAAAAAAACGCTAAAAATAAAAATCGCTAAAACGAAATATAACTAAATTTTCGAAAAGGATCATCAGATAAAGCAAAAAGTTTTGGTATATAAATTTGTAGAGAGTGTGAGCAACGTGACACCACATTCTTAACCGACACCTTTATTTTAAAAAATCTCCCAAATGTCAATCGCTTAAACATAATGATGCCTAAAATTCGAAAAAGAAAGGACAAAATCGAATTTTTGCAAAATTTACAAAATAAATACTGATATACAGGGTGGAGCGCGGTAATTTACTTTTTTGCACTGCAGGCTATGGCAGCACTGTTGGTCGAAGAGAGTGGAGAGTGTGCGTGACTTATAGTGGCTGACGGGAGATTTGTGTTCGTCTGCCTTTCAGTTGCCATCATGCATTGGGCACGTGAGGAGAGGTCATTTTGTGTTGAAGCGTATTTTTCAAATGCAGGGTGCTTTTCGTTTACGATTCGCTGTTTCCCAACGCGGAAGTGTTCCTGGACGGCAATCAATTGTAAATTGGGTAACTTCATTGAGAACAACAGGCAATGTGTCATGTGTAAGCACTGTGTGGTGCGCCATATCAGGAGTCGGCATCATTGGCCCTTAGAGTTCATGAAAACTTCAGAAAACGTATACAGCAGTGTGTGGATAGTGACGGTCGACATTTGCCAGATACACTATTTAAAACCATGTAATTTACAAATTCCCTTACTGTTCAATATAATTAAAATATAAAATATATTTTTCTAAGGTTCATAGTTTTTTTATTTCATTCCCAAATAAGCAAATTACCGCGCTCCACCCTCTATACTTATATCTACAAGACGCTGTAACTCGCTCAAACTAGAAATTGTTTTTTTTAGCGAGTTGTAGGTAAATATTCTCATCACCTAGAAAATAAAAAAATCGCTTAAATATAAATATTCTCAGGAGTCTGAAAATTTCTAAAGTTTTTACCTCCACAAAATTACAAAACAAAAATCGCCACAATCGAAATTGTCATTTTGGCGATTTTTAGTACTAACTCCATCCATGTTAAGAAAATGGTATCGCTTATTCTCTTAAAAATTTGTAAAATGGGAAAATTTTCTTAAATTGAAGCTTCATTTCGAAGATTTTTTCGAATTTTTATTTTATCAATTGTTTAAATTAATGTTTAATTTGTTGTGGAGATAATTTGATGCCATATTGAAAGCATCGCTCTGTCTAGACCTCCGACGAAGTTCTAGAAAAAGGTTATATTTGAGTTTTGACACACAGTTGACGATATTTTTCACTCCTGTTTCGAGATATAGACTTTTTCTAAATGCTTTACATGTTCAGTTTAAATAACATGTATGTATGTGAAGATAAAATTGACATGTCTGTGGTGTGTATTGCTAAATAAATAAATAAATGGTTTCCCATTACATCCCATGAAGGAATTTCTAGATTTATACTAACTGATTTGGGCCTACAGTTTTACACCGGTTCCGTACTGTATTTTGAGAAGCCGTTTCTTGGCTAAATACCCGATAGTGTCGCCGTCACTATGCGAGGTAACCGATTTAAGGTGGCCATAGCAGAGGTCGAACCCAGGATCTCATGTACAAGAGGCGCGCACACTAACCATTGCGCCTAAATGTTGCACGTTCAAAATCTACATCATACCATAGATAAAGGAATAACTATAAGTAGATATATGTAGGTGCTGTCCTGTCGTTCTGTAACTGTCATTGAAGTAACTTTCAGTGACGTTGATTCAACACTGTGGGAAATTTTGTACACACAAAAAAAGGAATAATTTTGCAGGATGCGTTGTTAGACCCAAACTCATTTAATTTTTTCATTTCGTTGTGTTCACCTTGTTCAAATTCAAAAGTACTTTTTTGTGTGATTTTTTGATTTTGTTTTAGGCTCGTTTGTGCTGAGTTTATCAGCGTCAGCCCTCGAAACAAAAACCAAAATTCCTGTTGATGTTGCCTACAACACCTACTGCTATCACCTGTTGTAATTACATATATTTTTAGGGATCAAATGTTGTAATTATTGCTTTTAGCTCCATCTACAAAATATAGCATTGAACAATAAATTTAGCAACACCTGTGCGATATCTAATTATTTCCATTATCTACGCCTCATGCCAACTCACCAAAAATGTTTGATGGCATTGCGGGAATAGCATGGGACAATCGGCAAGATATAGCATCTCACCACAAATGATTAACTCAATGCCCAATTTTCGAGAACAATCGAGGATGAACGTCGTTGCTGCGGAATGGTTCTGGAAACGGGTGAAGCCGGATATAAACTAATGTAGGATGGAACTGGAGTTTGTTTCATTTTAGACGGGTAAAGGTACGCATCGTTGGCAATAGGAAAGACCAATTGTAGTTGGAAAGACCTAGGTAAGACATATTGTAGACCTATTGTGTAGTTGTAAGTAGGATTAAAATAATAACTCTTTTACTAATGGTAAGAACCCGATTTTAATAGGGAGAAAAGAAAGAGCAACAAAAAGGACAATAAGACAATTTGTAGCAATATGTTGAGTTTCAAATGAGTTCCGAAACCTGATTGGTGAATGTAGGAAATCAATAATTTCCAAAAAAAACCCAAAGCAATAGTTTTACATAACAGATACTTTCCGGCGAATATGTTTAATTTAAAATGTATACCCAATGGATTATATGTAGATTGGTTCAATCCTTAGACCAGTTTATGGTGGACCGGGCATTAAAAGACTGGTATATATGAATAATCTGCGGTTCCCATGTCATAAATATTAGAGACAGGGTGCAAAGTGTAAGTCCACAAGGGGGCATTATATCACCACTCTTATGGGTCCTCATAGTGCACAGTCTCCTAAGGAAGCCTACTGTTGAGGGACATAAACCAGTTTGCTATGCAGACCATGTTGTAGTACTTCTTAGGGGAAATGATCTTAATCAATTATGCAGAAAGGCCGAGGCGGCACTGAATATAGCTTACAACTCGGAACTGCAAAGGAGCTTAAATGTGAACCCAGACAAAACGGAAATACTTCACAAGGAAAACGATATTCACAAGGAAAACGAAAATCTCAGTGCTTGAAGAGCCAAGATTCCTAAAAAACACGATTAAAATATTCGATAGGTTTAAATACTTAGGCGCAATCATAGATCGGAAATTGAATTGGAAACACTACAATAAGGCTTACAGATGTTGGTCGCTATGCAGAAGGGCTATAGGATCCAAATGGAGCCTCAACCCGGAAATAACACACTGGCTCTATAGAAGCGTAATTAGATCACTGCTGACATATACTTCTGTAGTATGGTGGACGGCAGTTGAGAGGAAATGCAATATCGCGATACTGCAGAGGGTTCAACGAATGTGCTGCATTTGTATTAGCGGTGCAATGACGGGACATTCGGGATTAGGAGCCAACTTATACCATATTGGACTAGTGACAAATAGTAAGTGTGGGGCGTGCATGGAGGATGATGAGACGATGGAGCATTTCCTATGCCAATGCCTTCACACAAGCTAAATTCAGGTGTCTCTCAGAGATCATAATACCGGAAATGACCAATCTTGTGGGAATGGATTGGAATATCTTAAGGAATTTCGTGAAAGCACCGAATAACTATGAGAGGTATAGTGACTTAATAGGGCAAATTGAGAGCGAGTAATCAAATGAATAACAGCTGACCACCCACGACAGTTTGGAAGACGTAATCAAAATACACAATTAAATTTAGTTGATACTTATATTTCGTAGACGGTGTATATTCTGAATTTATATTCAGAAAGGCAGTTTCAAAAGCGTGATCTTTCGTAAACATAAAATATTTAACAATTTAAGAAATTGAAATAAGTAATAAATTGCACAAAATAAAAATTATTAAAATCGGAGCATAATTTATTAAATTCTCCATATGAAGCAATTAACATATCGCATAATTTCAAAGTTCCACCAATGCACAAAAGGAAGGGCTTTTAATTGTCCTGAAATATACATGATTTCACAACATCCAAGCTGTTACTAAATAAGCTATTTTGGTCACCTCTTTATTAGTGCTGCCAAGTGGGATATTTCATACAAAAATCATGCCTTATTTCAGAAGGTAGGTAAGCGATTGCTAAACCAACTCTTCCTTACAAACCTGCCTCTGAATAAGCAGTATTTTTCGCTGGGATGTCTAATATGGCGACTATTGTATACAAAAAAAAACAGATGCAAAATCCTCGCACCACAAGTACTAACACTTAATCTATGGTAAAACCGTTTGGAATCGATGCAAACGAATATGACCCGAATAGTGACGAATAGTGAGCGTTAATTTAAAGCGTTCTGCTTACAAATTTGTGGAAGGTCTGTCCAGATTCGTTATGGGATGTATTTTTTACTTATTTCCCCAGAGTTTATCAAGTTTTTCCTTGGCTTGTGACATGGCAAAATCACCCTGTTTGATCAAACTGAATGGAAGCCGTATTGCATTGCAAGTTACACTACGGGAAAGTAAAAAGTCTACTGTCCCAATAAAATATGAATGGTTTCCCATTACATTCCATGAAGGAATTGGGGAGAGCTTCTCACAAGCAGTAAGCTGTGCACTTTCTAGTTTTATACTCTTTAATTGGGACCTACAGTTTTTAAACCGATTCCGAACGGTATTTTGAGAAGCTTTTTAATGGCTAAATACTCGATAGTGTCGCCGTCTCTATGCGCGGTGACCAGCGCCGAAATAAATTTAAGGTTTTTCAGAGCATGGACCGAATCCAGGATCTCATGTACAAGAGGCGCGCAAACTAAACATTGCACCACCTCAGCCTGTTCGTAAATGCATCAGTGCTCTTTATCTAAAACGCTTATGGCATCAGTGATATGAACAAGCCGATGCTGATGCTTTTTTGATGCACATTTTGTTTGCAATAAACAAACTAAAATGTAAAGATTCGTGTTGAAATAAATATGTGAATTGGATTGAAATCCCAATGAAATAAAATTGCCCAGGGAAAGCTGCTTATTTAATAAAAAGAGGAATTTATTGTTGAGGAATATATTTTCGTCTGAGCTATACAACAAATAATGTACAAAAATCAAAATTTTTATAAGCGATGGAGGGAACTGGAGTTTTGTATTTACTTATTATATTTATTTACAATTCGAACCTGTTTCCACCATAAGTATAATTGTTATCCACTGAGAACACTATAAATTACTTACGGTTGCAACTTCAGGAAAACAAAATTTCACTTCTATAAGTGATGGAGGGAACTGGAGTTTTGTATTTACGCTTTACATTTTGCTTTAAAACCATTCTGGACAACAAAGTCAAAGGGTCGGCTGCCACATACCTTTTGCAAAGAATATTTATATGTGTGTACAAAACTCTCTGGAAATTCCAATTTATTCGTTTCTTGTTTAGGTCTAAATTTGCTCTTGACTGTTTAATTTTTTCAATTACTCTTCTCCACAAAACTGACTTTATTCTTCTTCTGGACTCAAATTCCTCCATACCCAAAGGGATATAAGGCAAATAAAATGAAAAATTAATTAAATTAAACAATAAATAAAATGAAACGAATTAAATAGTAAACATAATTTGAATTTCTGTGCCTCAGACGTTTTTATGACGCAAATTAGCAGAAAGTTTGCGCATCATATCGTCGCCTGTATCTTGATTTGCCGTATACGCCAAAATGCCGTTTTATTTTTACTCTATATCTCTGAAACCAATGAAGATAGAAGAATGAGGATCAGCGAGTCGTAAAATATGAGTATTTCTCGCTCCAAATTCGCCTCTAAATGAAAAACTTCAAAATGGCATATACGGCAAATCAAGATTGAGGCGACGATATGATGCATTGTTGCATTTACGACCGTGCTGCGCATCAGCTGTATTGTAGTGATGCATACATGAATAGGCCCTCTGCTTTATCAGCCCTCGTAAAGTATGCCCTATTGATCTTAGAGGTAAAAACTTTGTATGCCATATGCAGTTTACGGGATTAAAATAGGTTAAGAGTTATGAGAGGTTTATTAGGCTATCATTAAATAAATGTGTTTTTTACGATTCACGGGATTTATTTTTGAAATTAAAATAAACATTCAATTAACCCTCTAACTGACAAAATTTAACCCATGGACATAATTTTCTGAAATTTGGCACAGTGGTATAAGTGGCCAACATCAATATTTATTTAAGAAAAGATTTGATTAATGTTGTCTGATGTAGTTTCCAGGAGAGAAAAACTGATAGCGGCCTCAAAGCCACTATGGCAGTTAAGGCAAACAAAAATTAAGAGAATTACTACTTTATTTGGTTTGACTTTATTTAAAATTATTTTTATTTGGAGTGATGCTACTCATAAAAACAGTCTTTTGAGTTTGAACAACAACATACATTAATATTTTCACATATACATTGCGTTTGCGATGATTTGCAATGTTTGGATTCCTGTTTTCCACCTTCCTTTTCTAACAAAATAAGAAAATGGTTGTATTGGTCAAACCGAACATCTGACACATGATTTTTTCCTTTTACACCATTTGAAGTACTACTTGGCGGTGCTTATAGGCAACGAGACCTGCTGCAGTTTCTTCACGGAATTGTGCCAATTGGAATAACTTTAGACTTTCATATTCATAGTCACTAGATTCATTACGGTTTTGAAACTGGCTTCGTCGATATAAAATATATGCTTCGATGCCCTCAAATCAACAAAATAATAAAAAAACATGTTCATCATTGGGCTGCGTGTTATGGCTCTCAAGTCGTACCGAACAATCGATCCGTCCAAATGGTTTGCCACACTCATATGCCTATTATTCGCATAGATAATTTGTAGAGCATTTATTTTAAGGTAGGGTTTCGGCTGGTGGCCGTCGGTGGTGCAATGGTTAGTGTGCGCGGCTCTTGTACATGAGATCCTGGGTTCGAACCCTGCTCTGACCACCTTCAAATTTCTTTCGACGGCGGTCACCTCGCATAGTGACGGCGACACTATCGAGTATATAGCCATGAAAAAGCTTCTCAAAATACCGTTCGGAATCGGTGTAAAACTGTAGGTCCCAATCAGTGAGTGAAAACTGAAAAGCGCACAGGTCAGTGATTGTGAGAAGTTCTCACCGGCCCCTTCATGGGATGTAATGGGAAACCGTTTATTTTTTTTTTTAGAGTTTCGGCTGACGGTCGTATCTCCAGAGGCAACTTTTGCTCCTTTAATATTTGCATCTCCTCTGTCAAATGCCGCAATACCAACATAAGTGGACATCAAGCGCACAATTTTATTATCCTGCCTAAGGACTGTGTTCATGTCTACTCCGACTGCAGTACCCACAAATTCAGTTGAGTATCCTCTTGGTTGTTTCACAATATATATTCGGAGGGTAGCTTACAATACGGAATACGGTTTAATTTCACTGTGCCTAAACTAAATTCGCCAATAATGGCGGAGTGGTGGAAAAAATGTGATTTACGAAATCCGGTAGAGTCTGTGAAAAGTGAACACATACATTTGCTGTGTCAAGAAGATTCGAAGTTGCTGGCAATATTATATTATCTCCTGGCCATTGTACACTTCAAAACGATATGTGTAACCTTGAGAATCACAAAGTACAAATTATTGTATTCCCCGTTTCTGAGGTTTGTTGGGAAGATATTGCCTGCGATAGTGCTTGATTTTTATACTGCACATTTGCTCGTGCACCCGATTTTTTAGTGGAATTGAGTCGATCTTATTATTAGTTTCGTCAGCAAATTTATGGATTCTAAAAAGTGGATCATATACCGGATGTCTTTTTTGGATTCTTATGTTTTCATGTTCAAAGAAAACGATTTTTTTTAATTTTCGTAAATCTTGATCGTCCCAATATGTTGGCAGTTGTATTGCAGGTATATAAGAACACCAAAGTAGTGATAAATCTCCAGAGAATTTCTTTTATATTTGTATTTAATATCTTCGTTCAGGGCTGCTCTATTTGGTTCCTCACCATCAGATTCGCTACATATTTTGAAAAAAAATTTGAATAAACAATTCAAAGAAGTTTCGTAATTAACTTTCGAAGATACGAATTTCTGCAAAAGGCCAATTCGCTGACATGTGAATTTAATTTTTTTTTATGCCAAGTAATATTTGTAAACTCTTTTGAGTTCTTAGAAATACCATACAATCCTTGAAAAGGAGTAGTATATTAGTTGAATTGTTTATGTTATAAATTGTTTGAAGTTTAAGGTTTGGGTTAACCCTTGGGCTAGTTATTTCTAGTACTGGTAGTGGTAAACGAGGCATATTTGTTGGCTGATCTTGAGCTAGATGGAACAGGTTCTACTAAAATCTGACAAGTTATCCTGCATAGAAATATCAGTTGTTTTTCCTTCTATCATTTCTCGAAGGTAAATATGTAAGCATTGCTCTTTCTCTTCGGCTATTTGATCAATACGTAAGTCTGTTTCATTTTGATCAGCATCAGCATTAGCTCTTCCATCATCATCAGCGTTACCTCTTCGAATTACTAATCGGAACTTTCGGCAAGCGTGGACTTTTTGATATGTTAACATCTATAGCGGCGTATAGGGACTAAATCTATCAAAGTCAACACATGCAAACAACACACAGACAGGTTTTCTGCTGCTGCTAAAACCAGATTTTATGCTGCTGCTAAAACCAGATTTTCTGCGACTGCGAAAGAGAATAATGACGTGTTAAACAAAAATGAGCGAGCAAGAGAGCAATGAAAGAGTGTTGTGGCAGGGGTGCGGCAAACGAAATTGTGTCTATAGCGTATGTATTAACACAATAATGTATGTATGTACATGTGTCTGTTGCTGTTGTTGACCGGAGATATAAAGCATAGCCACGCAAAATTTCATTTGCAAGCCTATGTGTGTGATGTTGTGTGTTTGGCTGTTTCGTTGCTGTTGATATGGCAAACATGTGGTTATGTGACACACGTATACATAAGTCAGCTACTTCGGACAAAGTATGTGTGAAGTTGTGTGTTTGGTTGTTTCGTTGTTGTTGCTATGGCCAAACAAAGCGAGTCATTTGATGTTCAGCATTGCCCGGTGTATACAAAAACAAGTAGAAACGGTGTTAAGTTCGGCCGGGCGGAAGCTTATATACCCTCCACCATGACAATTTACACTCACACTCTCCACTCTTTGCATTCCCTTAACAGTTTTGGATGTGTTAACATCTATAGGCGCGGGTACGGCCTAAATTCACAAAGTGAATACATCCAAACACAATTTGTCCGACTGCGCTCACACAGATTGTCCGACAGCGATCACACATTCTTTGCCGTTAAACTCCTCCAAAACGGCTGGACCGATTTGTATGAAATTTTGTGTGCATATCGGGTAGGTCTCAGACTCGGCCAACATCTATTTTTCATACCCCTAAATGAGAATGGTGACCCACCCCTATATAGAACACAGATTTGTCCGACTGCGGAACACAGATTGTCAAACTGCGAAAAAACACACACACTGATGTAGCGGCAGCGAATAGTTGTATTGTGTGGGTGCGAAGCACTCTCAGAGCAAAGAGAATAATGACGTGTTTATACGTATATAAAATTGAGATGCAACTTCAGGAAAACAAAATTTCACATTAAATCTGTAAAACCATCACAATTTGAAATAATAGCAAACACCTTCACGCGTCACAAAAGTGTGACAGAATAACAAAAACTGGGCAAGTAAATGAGTTTTAAAATATTTACCGTTATCACGAATATTGTTTTGTGTGGATGTAAATGCAAGTACTGGCGTTTTTTACATGCATATATTAGATAATGGGGGAATATCGATAATGTCGTTGAGGCCGCCTTATCAATTAGAACGTTAATATACTTTCTCGGAGGCTGGCATATGATATTTGATTATCTACCTTAAGGCCGTTTGGACTATTAGTGCAACTGGAAGGATTCGCGGAGAGAGAAACGCAATGAAATTCTCTTCCATTTGACATAACTCGTTATATGATTCTGCTTGAGATATATACTATCAGTTTTGGAGAACGAAAAAAAACATCTGTGACAAAGTGACAAACAAAATACAACAGTTCTCTGATTTTGTTCGTTTCATACAAAATACAACCCTGCCCGCATAATTTTCTAAGCAACATCAAAAAATGCGAGAAATCGAACAGATCTGACAAAATGTTGTTTGCAAATCATTCTTCTCAAGTTTATACTATTTCAACGGCACTTACAAAATGAAAATCTTGATATATCCAACGAATTGCTTAACAGTCTAGCACGGCCTTTAGCCTTTAGCATCTGATGAATAACTTGTCATAAAGTTCAAAACTTGTAATGACAGCGAGTTTATTTTCCTGAAATGTATTTACTCCAACTACAACCTATAACGTTTTAATTATAGAAATTTCAATACAAAGAACAATGGCTAAGTTATGAATTTGATTAACTTAAACGCAGTTTTTCGACATGGAATTCTAAACATTCTAACAGGCATGTAGTTGATTCCTGTGCCACTGGTTCTGAGTGTCATTTCCTTTTGCATTACAGCTTACGGCGAGCATATTTCAATATTATTATCACGAGGTCAGAGTATATTTACCCAACATTATTACCCATATAAAACTATATTGTAATGTAGTTTATTCGATGTCCCATTCTGTACCATATATTTCTAAGAATAAAACCTTTGACCTTTTAAATACACTTACGTATAATTGAAAACAATTACGTGATCACAAGGCAGCAATAAGGAAGCGGACTGTATACATTGCCAATATTAAAGTCTAATGTGTTCCGGCATCGTGTTTTATAGAGTCCTTAACCCACTTTACAAAGTTTCGCCTAAACGCTTGTAAGTGTATTTGGGGTTGCGTGTGGGTTTCGCGTACGTGAGCATTAGGCTTGGGATACCTGAAAATATTCAAAATATCTGAAAGTCATTTATTTAGATAATTAGGTTTACAAGATGTCAGAAACAATAAAATCTATAAATAATATTTTGTTGAGTAGCGTAAGGCAATGGGCCGCCCTTGCGAGCCCCCGATGCTTGTAATTAATTAAAACTTTATGCGTTCATTATGTAGTTGGTTGCTGTAGTGGCGTTCTATTGATTTTGCGCTGAGGCATTTAGCAATTAGTTGCAGGTGAAAACTTTAATGAGATGACATCGAAATATTCGAAATATTAAAAAAACAAATACCTGCCATTAGAGGTGTCATCCAAAAGTGAAATGAGCTAAAAGGTACGAAACAAAATAAGTGATTATTTAAAAAAGGATTGGGTCCAAGCAACAGTACCGGCACATGAAAGTATGTGATTTCAGCATAAGGACATCCACAATCAGGGTGATAACGTTGGCGTCAATTCAAAAAACGTTGTCGATAAACACAATCACTTGGCGTCAAAATGTATCACCCCTTTTTACTTTTACATGTTTGGTCCCTCACCCATAAGACACAAATCTCGAAAATTATTCTTAAATTAATATTTGTTACAGGCCGGAAGGACAAAAATCAAATCGACCGTAATTTTTCACACCGTGGAATATGAATTTTCCATTTCCGTTCATATCTCTTTAAAAATTTCAAAATATTTGAATTTTATTAGAAGAATATTTTTTCCATTTCCTACAAGGTACATTGCAGAAATAAACTCCTGATCTGTGTAGCCCATAGGATATGGAAAAATATAATTTCAGATCGAATCACTTATAATAAAACTATTTTAATTTTAGTTGTCAGAAAAATAGAAAAACATTTTTCAACACTTACTAATTTTAGAATTAAGCTGGCAATATTGTGCACTTGATGCCAGAAAAATACAAAGAATTATAATATTTCTGGACACTTATTCTTCTTCCATAAGAATATGTGAAGAACGACTAAGTTATGGCTCCAGTTGGGGTACTTTGAAAATAGAATTGCCAGCAGTGAAATAAATTCAAAATAATTAAAAACATTCCCATAATTCGTAACAATTGACATCCGAATCCACAACCTGCGAATGCAAGTGAAAATTCAACAGGTTTTAGTTGTCATTGCGAACAATTGTAATTCTTTCTGCAAGAAATTACTGCAGTATTTTTGAGAATTGAGAAGAAATCAGTAAATGTTGGTTTGGCAGTAAACGAGGACAAATCCAAATTAATGGTTTCGACTATCAGAACATGAACCGGATTGGATAAAAGTATGAACGTTGATAAACGGTTTCCCATTACATCCCGTGAAGGAAGGGATTGGCAACAGCATCTCACAACCAGTGAGCTGTGCACCGGTTCTGAACGGTATTTTGAGAAACTTTTTCATGGCTACGTTCTCGATAGTGTCGCCATCACTAAGCGAGGTGGACGTCGTCGAAGGAAATGTATTGTGGATTGAACCTACGCTCTCATGCACAAAACCCGCGGACACTAGCCAATGCACCACCGATGGACACATGCTACTATGATGATAGCCGTTATAATTTCGAGGAATTGAACGAGGTCATTTACCTTGGAACTGTCATAAACAGAAGCAATAACGTCAGGGTAGAAACCAAACGAAGACTTGTGCTTGATAACAGGTGTAATAGAGAGATAAGCAAGCACTTCAGACATAAGACTCTCTTTTGAGAAACAAAGATCCAACTCTATGACTCTTATACAACCTGACTTTATGGCGCAGAATCCTGGGTCATATCTAAATAAATGAATGGTTTCCCATTACATCCCATGAAGGGACTGGGGAGAACTTCTCACAATCACTGAGCTGTGCGCAGTTTTACACCAATTCCGAACGGTAATTTGAGAAGCTTTTTTTCATGGCTAGATACTCGATAGTGTCGCCGTCACTATGCGAGGTGACCGCCGCCGAAAGAAAATTTGAAGGTGGTCAGAGCCGGGATTTTCGGATTTTCCGGATTTTCGGTTTTTTTGGATTTAAATTAAATTACACATGTAGCACTTACAATACATTTGTGTACCGCTATTTTAAATACTGTAAAACTCAAAATTTCACAAGAGAAAGAGAGATTTTCATGTATGAAAACCTTATTAAGTTTGAATCATTTATTTATAAAATTATTTTAATTTTTGAAATTTGAAAAAAAAATTTCAAAACGCTTAATTTATTCTAGTCATTTTGAAATTTGAATAAAAAAAATTGTTGGAAACATCATTTAGAAATTGTAGATTAAAGGAATATTTAAAAATAGAAATCATGTTTCTTAATCCCAAAATTTCATTAAAATTCGAATATCATATCGTTTATTACGAATTTGTTTAAGGATATTGACAGAAATTGAAAAACCCGGATAACCGACGAGCTTTATAATCTGCTCGTACTCGTAGGCAGTGTTATTATATTTTTTTTCAAAAAAATCTGTACTTTTTGGCAAAAAAAATTTTTTTTCTTGAAAAAAAAAACTCTGTTTTTACGCAATATTAAAATCAGTTGTATTTATAGTTGACCTTTCTTATTATTATAATTTTCCGATATTTCGATCTAATTCGTTGATCATTTTCAAGGATCTAATATAAGAAAAACACAACGATTTTATAAAAAATTAGTGAAAATAGTAAACACAAAATTTTTCTTTCAAATACAATTATTGTCTGTTAGAGATTATTGTGTAGGAAAACACTATAATATTTATGCATATAATTGCATTGTGAGGTAAAAAAGAGTATACGACTAGCCTTTGCTGCAAGCTTTTGTCAACTAATTTGATTTTTCCGCCTAAAGGTGTCAATTGTATGTCTGTCAACTTGTGCACATTGGCCTGTAGTTAAGTCTTTTTTCAGATGGAACGTCAATAATATGTAGCATTTCCTGAAAGAGATGTCGTGAGTAAATTTTCTCTTCAGTTAGAATTTTCACTTCGTCAAAGTTTGGTCTGTGTCCAGTTAACATACAGTGGGCTGCGAGTGCTGTTTCTTGTTCTTAAAGCTTATAATGTGCCTTTTGGTCCGACTTATTTGATGAAATTGTCGTCTTCAGGTTAAGGGTATCCTTGATATAGAACGACAGTAATTCCATAAAAATACCGTGTAATCCGCAATTTTACTCCATTTTTCCTCTTTGGCCCGTAATGCCAAATTTATGTGGATTCTTGGAAAAAGATTGATTGATTCCAAAAGAATCTTCTTGGAAAGAATAATTTATCCACTAGTTTGTATTTTTCTCCTGTAGACTCGACGTCAGATCTCTCCTGAGTCGTCTATACGTGCATATATCGCCCAGAATATTTCCCATCTTCATCTTATATTCATCCTTTGATATCGGAACTGTCTTTCCTAATTTGTCAGCGCTCATGATGAGAATGTCTCGTGCGACCCACTGTGCCTAAAATAGTCTTATCCCTCATGTCCAATTTTGGTAAGTAGAGGTGGTCATCGATCAAACCAACGAACTTCGCTCTTCTCCTGCTCTGCTTTGTTACAAATTGTCTGTATGCACTGCACTCTCCCCTTTGGCGATTCTTTTGAAAGTCATTTCCTGATTGTTTTATAATTTTTACGTTATATACAAATTATCAAAAACTGCATTTTACAAAATCTGTTTTAATAAGAAAAGAAACTGGAAATCTGTTTAACACCAAAAAAATCTGTGAAAAACAGATAAATCTGTTAATATCATAACGCTGCTCGTAGGACATCGAAAAATAGGACGTCCAAGACTTCGATAGATAGGCCAGATGGAATATTGCCTGAGAGAAATTAGTGTTGCCACCAACTGGAGAAGAAAGCTGAAATTCGAGCCGGTTGTAGAAACATGTTATCATTTTTGAAAGGCCCTTGACCCCTCTGGGTTGTTTGAGGCCACATTAGTAAGTAAGTAATGAAAGTAATGACTCTCCTAATCTTAGACATGTTCCATAGGTGGGGCGAACACTGTTCCAACACTAGTAATTTTCTGGCTAGAATTTCTTAATATCTGGCAAAAGTTTGCCGACGTCTGGTACATAGCACAGGGGTATTGCAGGGAAATTGGCATTCCACAGACTGATGAGATGGAGAAACTAGGGTATACATTATCTGTACCACAAAAAAGTTAATTTTGTCCACCCCTCAAAATGTACTTTAGTTTGTTTTATGATGGTTCCGATAATATTTCGTCTCTAGTATTAAGATTCCGTGAGCTGGACGATATTAAAAAAATATTACTTTTTTAGTTCTTCAAAGAATTTTGTACTTTAATTACACGCTGACAATTTTTTAATGTTTGGATGCACATATAACGTGTTCATAGCTTATCGCAAATATAGTATACTTGTGTGCAAATACACTGTATTTGCTATGCAATATAACATATTTGGCACACAATGACTAATTGGATATAATATATACATTTGTGACCCAAATGTGGCTTTGTTTGTTGAACACTGCTAAAAACAAAAAATTGACAGACAATAAAGGAATAAAATGCGTCTATTCAAGAAAACAATGCTTGCAAACATGTACATGGTTCCTGCAATATGTTGCTGGGACCGTTATTTTTCTGCGTGTATGGACAGTGAGTACTGTATTGGTATCGTACGAAAGGCTTTTCTAAGGCCCGTCTGACGGAGTATAAAATAAGCCAAAGCATGTCCTGACACATCCTAATTTCAGGGATATTCTGCAAAAAAAAAACATTTTTAAGTTTTTAGTACGGAGATTTTTCTGATGTAGATGTCAGATTGACATACCTGAATCTTTAATCGATTAAAGTAATTACGTGATTCAGGCTTTTTTGAAAGTAGTTCATGTGTTACCAACAATTCAATACGGTCAGAAAAACGTAATCAACGACGAAAAACGGGTACCAAATCTTTACATTTAACAAGGACACAATTGTTGTGTAGATATATTTTTGTTATTTTTTAATACATTTTCCAAGGTGCTCTGGTTCACTTTTTGAATATTTAGAATTTCATCAATTTGGCATTTAAATCAGAAAATCCTCCGACCTAAAATCTAAAAAATTCATATTTTTGCAGAAAATCCCTGAAAATAGGATGTGTCAGGACCTGCTTGACTTGTTTCATATTCCGTTCAATGCGCCGTAAGAAACTCTTTCATATGATACTAATATTGTATACATTGTCTTTAGCAAAACTACAAATTTCTTTGAAAAACTAAAAAAAAACGTTTTTAAAAAGGGTCCAGCTCACGGAATATTAATGCTAGACACGAAATGTTTTGGAAATCATCAGAAAACCAACCAAGGCACATTTCGAGGGGTGGAAAAAAGAAACACTTCTTTCCCCACCGTACAATGTGAGTCGGTTTAACTTATGTAATCACATTCTAGGAACAAATGGTGTGAGACAGGCGAAGACCGATTATTTGGAGGGACAAGATAGAGGATGGATACTGTTTGGTCAACAGGTACAAATCTTAATCAGGATTTGCACTGTACCGAACAAACTACTGTACATAAATATGCATACCCTATTAACTTCAATAGTAATGGTGATATTTCTATAAACGATCTAATAAAGAGTCTGTTTGTATTTTACTGCATTAAAGCGTATAGCAGCGATTAAATATAAGCCCTCCTTAACAAATTGTGACTAAATTTTGTTCACAATACTTTGATCCACTATCCTTACTAGCGCCAAAGAGCACTAGTCACCAATGCGGTATTTGTTGCGTGTACAAATTTCATACAAACTTCATCAAATAAAATTTGAATATTGACAGTGGTGAATACAAAAAGAAGACGACAACTTCACGGTTTGGTTGAATTCTTGTGCAGTTAAGTGTTGTAAATAGGCCACCTGTTGCCTAAACGACGTACTTTACGACGAACTCGACGCACTCGTCCGGGCACTACTGCCGCCTTCTATAGATATTAAATGCTACACTTCTCTTTTTCCGCTAATAAATGCCTTAAATATCATTCATTTGCGTCATTATGCTGTCATCAGTCACGCAAAATTATGAAAATGAGAAATGAACGAAACAAATCGAAGGCAAAACGAAATACGACATTTATATTTCATACAGAATATAAAAATAGAATATGAAAATAAACATGTACATATACATACATACATATGTATATCGAATGACATCAAGGTAAAGTAAAAGAAAATAACTCCAACAGCACTAGATGAATGACACAAAATAATAAATCAAATATTTATAAGGCAAAAAGTTCGCTAAAGCGCAAAAATACCATTCGACGCAAATAAAGTGGCATCTAAAATAATGTAATAATAATAACAATAATAATGACAATGGCACAAAGTTTAGCTTCGACATGCCAACTTGTTGAAAAATTCCAGAAAAACGGAATGGATTGAAAGCCACTTATAGTATTTATAGAAAATTGTCGTTCAAAGGATATATGGCCACATGACAATAATAAACTTGTGTATTAGGGTGATCTATAATTTAAGCTCGCACGAAATCTTTAGTTTCAACTAGTACAAGCAAAAAAAAGGGTAAAGCTAAAAAATTCTCATTTTAAGGTTTTGAATGTCTTCGTGCAATGTTTTGGATGGCTGAGTTCATTGAGTCTAGATTAAGAAAACTCCTACACGCTGAAAAATTTGTGTTTTATTGTTGTTTGGATGCAAATATAAAGTGTGTTTGGAGCTTGTCGTAAATTTAATGTACTTGTGTCCAAACATATTGTGTTTGCTATTCAATATTACACGTTTGAGAGGCAATGATTAATATGTTAGAATATATGTGTTTGCGACCCACATATATTTATGCTTGTGATACAAATACAGCTGTGTTTGTTGCACTGTCTATGCTCTCTCGACAGCAAGAGAATGGAAGAGGGACAACGAGAGAGTCTATGTTGTGTGTATCTGTATTTTTGCGTTATTCTTTCAGTCAGTGAGTCATAAATATTCCTGAATGTGCGTGCAAATTGCAGATGAAGTCAGTGTTTCTTATTTTCGCTGAAGTATTGCGGTTTGGTTTCATGTATTCAGTCGTCAATGCATTATCGGAGAGATGATATCAAAAGGGCTTGATCAGTGAAAAAAGAATAAACGAAGGCTCGGACGCTTAAATGGTTTGTGCTGTTACTTTGGTTTTTGTGTATGTGTTTCGGTGCTACCAAAGTGACAAACGATTTTGAGGAAAGAAACTGGAAAGGGCATGTTTTCCAGTAAACATGATGCTGTTTACATTTAAACGCAAGTGAGTTTGAGACTTGCAAACATATTAATGTTTGCAGTGGGTTCCAAACAAATACATGGTTACTGCAGAATATGTTTGGGAGAATATTTTAGAGAGGCCATTATTTTTCAGCGTGTAAATACTTAAACAAATAGAAAGAGAAGAGAGACTCGGAAGAGGACATCTGCAATTAGAGGCAATATGAAACAAGATTGTCACAGGCCTAGAAGAGTCACAAACTTCGAAACGATCGTCCGCCAACGTAAGTTCAAATCCTGGTTCCGACTGTGCACATTTTTGCTAATTGCAGGAGACCCCTGATCTGTATAGCCCAAAGAAAATCGGAAATCTTCTTCTCACAAATAATTTCCAATCGAATCAAATATGTGACCCAGCTTAGGAAAACCCACGTAGTGTGTTAAATATCATGAATTCACTATTTTTTGAATTTGTATCGTTGAATGCAAGTCAAAATGCAATTATTAAAACTGTAAACTATGAAATTGCAACACAGAGGGGGCACTTTAATTGCGTTTTACTCAAAAACTTGTTTTGACATGAGAAAACATTAATGATGACGAAATATATATCGTTTATATTAAATCGAAAGAATTTATAGGAATTTGGAGTTACTATTATAACACATTTACAGTAATCGAAGAAACAGTTGAGGGAAACTTTTTAGTTTCCCGTAAAGGTTCGTTAGCTTAGATATCTTAACTTGTTGTTTGTTGTAAATGTTTCTTGGTTCTCGTAAACGTTTTTATGTGTCATAAAGTAAATTATAAATGTGATGCAGTAAACAATCATTTGACGCAATTACAATCCCCAAACGAAGTTTATTTAACTGAGATTTCGTTTATTTGCGTGCAAAATTTCTCCAATTACAGAAAAAACCTGCTAAATAAACAAAATCACTTCAATCAAATGCAACCTACTTGTACCATTTTCTCAGTGAATGCAAAACATACAGCGGCTGGAAGTTGAAAATGGAAAAAATTTCAAAGAAGGAGTTTTGGCTGTATTATCAAATATCTTCCATATCGTCAGAAAATTTACATAGACCCATCAATATAATTAAAAAACTGTATTTACTCAAAATTTTTATTACAACACTGTACTAACTTAATATTTTGGAATTTTAATTTTTTGTCTTAATGGAATAGGAAAGCACTGTTTATATCTACTGTACATTAGGTTGTACTGAATTCTTATTTCGAAGGGGGTTCCCAAGGATGCTTGTTGAAGAGCTGACCACAGGAACGACCAACTTTTTTTATATGAGGGTACTTATATGTCCCCTACCGGTCGTTGCAGTTTCGACTCCTAGTGAATTCCGGTTTTATTTGTTTATATTTTTTTGGTCAATATTTTCAAAAAAATTTTACTAGACTATTTTTTTCAAGGCAGCAATTGGAAATATCGATTAGGCATACCTTTTTTTTAAATCGAGCGATCCCATGGCCGCCACTCCTCCCCGCCCCTACCGACGTCCCCATAACGTGAGGACAACTTACACATTATAGACCGGTCTATAACGGGAGAGCAAGGATTATAAGTTCACACGTTGCAACCAACTACAGAAAATATTCACCAGTTGCTATTACACTAACATAAATAAGTATATAAGTATATTACGATATATTAATATAACAAAGACTTCATAAAATATATATTAATTACGAACAAAACCAAAACCAAGTTATAAATCACACCAGATAATAAGGAGAAAGTAAATTGACTTATGTAAAGGAATATATGCACTAATGCAATTGGTTCAAATGACAAAATATCCTAGACTTTGTAGTTTCCCAACTACCAGTGATATCAGTAAACTGATCCAGCTCATTAAAGTCACAACACATTCCCCTAACTGTTTCACGGTCGCATAATTCGAACGCTGAAACTCGATGTGAATGAGTAGGTCTCAATGGGGTCTCAATGGGACATTTATGAAAATCCTAGATAACAGAAATTCAGATAATATACATACATTCATCAGTTATCTTCAAAACTGTAATAGAGTTTATCATGGAACGTCTACTACTAAGAGTCGGCAATCTGATCAATGTTAGTCTACTGCTATACGAAGGACGATTATGGTTCGGGTTCCATTGAAGGTTTCTTAGCCAAAAAATGAGAAACTGTTTCTGGACCGATTCAATCATATTAACATACAAATTGTACTGAGGGTCCCAAACAACAGATCCATATTCGAGAATTGGGCGGACTAGTGAATTAAAAAGATTTTTCGTAACGAGCGCACACAGCGTTCGCTGCGAATCTATTTATTCGCGAAGTCGCGAACTACAATAATAAAAATCGGAAACTTCATAATGCAGACGTAAAATAAATATACTTTATATAATAAATATATAGTACAAATATATATTGTACATTCTTATAATGAATCGTCATGGGAAATCGTCATAGGATCCTTACATTTTATGTATAGGATGTGTTCAGCAATTTTGTGTAAAATTTTAAAGTACAAGAAATATTTTTGTGGAACACTTTAATCCTCTAGCTCTTAGGGTAAAAAACACCCCTAAAACAGGGACGTAACGGGTTAAAGTGTACAACAAAAGTATTTCCAGTAAAGTTCTACTATAAGTCCCTGAAAACACCAAAGTTCAAAACTCAACCTAAATGCCAGATATAGGTGAAAACTGAAAATTCCTTTAATGCGTTCATTTCTTACTTATTTGTAGACGTAGATATAGAATCTGTAGATATAAAAGCTCTAGATATAATATCTATAAAAACAAATAAAAAATTACAAATTTGGGTATTAAAGCAAGAATTTCTTTATTATATTTGGGTTTTAGCTGTTGGCAATTCTACACCATTATCCAACAATGTCCAGCGTATCGTCGTTCCGAAGTTACCTTCACGTATCTCCAAAAAATATTTTTTGGGAAATTGACCCTAATGTTTCAACAATTTGTATAAAATAATTGGTGTGAAAAAGTGGTCTAAAATTTTTGCCTGTAGTAGTGCCTGAAGCTCGGCATCGATTGGAGTAACAATATCCAAAGTCACTGATGAAATTTTATTATGGCTATTTTTATCTCAAACCAAAATTTCACATTTTGTTGTATACGCCACCTTTTGGAAAATATTATTTTGTTTAGGGCGCATACGTGAACATAAGCTGAAAAAAGCATTAAATTTATAGTCCAAAATTATATTCACGTATATGGACAATACATTAGGGTGCAGCGACAATGTATGCAATTTTTTCTTTTGTTACTTTTTTGTAATGTTATAGACTTTATCCGGAGTTACTTTTGAGATATAGAACGAAAACAAAATGCAAAATGATAATTTTTTTTTTACGTCTGTCAAATATTTTTTTTAATTTAAAATTTGCATATATTTTTCGTTGTATATCCACAATAATGGTTCATACGGTATCATAACGTGTTAAATTTTTACCAAAAGTGGATATACAAGTAAACGACTATATAATATTTCTGAAACCATGGATAGATGGATGGAGAGATCTAAAAAATGTATCGCAGGAAATAGTCTTATTTAATTTTTTCTCATTTTGTGATACACGTGAAGATAACTTCGGAACGACGATATGTCAGTTATACTCGTAAGAGAATGAACCAATTTGTATTTTAAGGAAAGTGTCATTTCCTCTAAAATGATGAATATCTGGAAAACACAGTATCCAATTGAACGTTGATACTTGTCATGGGGTAATGTTAGAAAAATATTTTAAGTTGTCGAAACCTGCACTTGAACACCTGGATTTTGTGTTGGTGACTTTTCTGTTTACTGACCGAGACTGAGAATAACAACTCACTAGAGTAGCTTAGAATAAAAATTGTCTAACGATTCTTGTTACAAGTCTTGAGTAAATCGGTAAATGTAGTAATACTTGGAAAAAATATAGATTTTTTAATAAGTTCTAATAATGCAGGAAAAAATACTGTCCTAGAAAAATAAAATTGTTAAATTTTTTGAACAACATATATGTGTACATTGTACATAAAATGGTGGTTTAAAAACTGACTCGGAATAGAAAAGAGTCACGCTCGACATAAAACGTGTAACAACATATTAACAATTATCAAATGGTCTTGTTGGTATTCATAAATCCCCAGATTCGATTTATTAATTTTGTTATACGGCATTTGTACCAAACAAAACTAATGCATTTCGAAGGTTAACTCCGTTAACTCCGTTAACCAAGCTAACTTTGTTACTCACAAAATTGTAATCTGTAGCATCTGAAGTTTAATTGTTAACCTCATTTTAAACTGGTGTACATTTCGATACAACACTGTTAGTTACTAAAAAATGCAACCATTATAAAAACATACGTAAAAAATCAACTGTTTGACAGACGGAAGCCGATCGAAAAATTTTTGACGCGTCGCCACCTCCAAAACTTTTTGAGGCACACGCCGCTATCATATAGTTGGCTGTAATTGGTTTAAAATGTGAGCCGATTTTATCGACTAGCCCGATTTGACTCACTGATAAATTAATTCAAAAATCCCAAAATTATACAAAACTGGCAATAGCCACCAACTTAATTTTTCTGTTTTGCCACCGACTTTGACAATTTTGTCTCGGCGTGGAGTTTTTCTAAGCACGGAGTTGTAACTGAAATGTCGATTTCATCTCAATTGGTTGGCAGAGATTAGAGAACAAGGTTATCGATATCCTGGCCGCGATAAACTGCAGTGTAAATGCGTTATTACTCTCTAGTACAAAAAAGGTTATAGACATCCACTGTTCCTCACAAATTGTGGGAATCTTTACATTTGATGATCTTCTTGAGAAATCGTCTAAAGTACGCTTTGAACGGCATGGAATTAAATGTATAAATCCAGTTCAATGTTACCCCGGATGTCCTATTAAACATTCTGTTGACTTCTATTTACCATGAATATCTTAAGGTCACATCAATAGTTAAAAAAATGTCACTGTCACAAACATCTAGACACTGCAATGTTTGTCGCTCGATGACACTCATGTTGGTGCGGTTATAGCTTTAGCATTGTAGTCACTTCAGTCATTTTTGACTTATTGTTTACTATCATGTAAAGCATGTTGTTATTATAATTTTAGGCATGTTAACGAGCAAAATGTTTGAAAATTCCTATCATTTTGACAGTTTTTGTCATACACCATCACCCTGCACTGCCGGAAAATAATCAACCACTTGGAAAAAAGAAATAACATTCAAGAGACCTTAAGTAAAATCAACAAACATGTTAAACATTTTTATCAGACATTTGTATTACACAGACGCGACATTTGGGCTTTCGTCACGGGGAAAGGAAGACAACATAGACAAACATATCAGCTGCCATGGGTTTGGCATAAAGCCAAATACGAAAAACAACAAATGTATGCCAAAAACTTTGGTCATAAAGCAATTCAACAATGAACAACAAAAATATAAAAAACAACAACACAATAATGAAGCTACAGGGACTGCTGGTCGTTTATTTGTAGAGCGTTACGTAGGTCTGCGATTGTTGCTGCAAAAGTTTTTGGGTTGACTTTAGATGTAACATTTCAAAATGTACATACATTGGTGGCGTAGTGCGTAATCCGATTGAGGTTTATATTAAGGTTCAAGAATATTTGGCAAGAGTACAAATATAACAAAGGAATGCCCGCGCAATGAAGGCTGTGTCTACGTACTAGAGTGGCATTACAGCCCCTTTCGTTCAATCAGCCGGTGGATCTGAAAGGTGAACATTTCATTCTGAATAGAATCCGAGGGAGAATGAAGGATTGTATTTTCTTGACACTTATGACTTTAAAAACAACGTTGCATAAATTTTGATATGAGCGCACCAAAACTACAATTAGCCCAAATACTTTCAACGAGAATGTAATGGACCTTAATAACTCTTGCACTAAGTTAATGCCTCACCATGCGAGTGTATCTCAACTGAATACCTGAAGATTTTGCTATCATTTACCCCTTTGCAATAAAAATCATTACAGTTTTCGAGGAATGTCATATAACTGCCCTGAATGGGATTATGATATAGCAGTCTAGTTCCTAGAACAAAAACTGGATTAAACAAGGATTTAAATAATGCAGATATATTGCTGATCTAAAACAATATTATATGTAGAGTCTGGAAAGCTATTAGCGAAACTAAACCGATCATCTATTTATAGTTCATTCCGAACCTAATGGGTTCAGCCCATACGCGGAACTGGTGTAATAATGCTTTGTCCCAGGCGAGCAAGGACCAGTCCGAGTTCATGTAAAGGGCGTATTCAAAACTTAAAACGGCGTTGATATTGGAAAGGTACATTGACGCCTCTAAGTAACCTTGTGACTTGTCTTGGACTGCACCATGAAGACCATTGCCAGATTCGAGTCGTAGCGCTAGCCCAATAAGTTTCGATAAAGAAACTGGAACATAATTTGACTTTCGACTATCGGGGAATAAGTACTTTAAGTACAATTAATGTTCAAATTCTAGCTGCCCCAACAATTGGAAACTTAGCCAGAATTCTATAAATTATAAAAACACGCTAAGCTTATAAGGACATTTCCAAACACACAAGGTAAGTGCTGGTGGTAGCTAACGGATGACTAACTTTAAGCTAATACGACGAGTTTATGAGATTACGCCCACCAGAAAACCATTTAGTTTGCTCCAAGAAACCCAAGATCCTGCATACAACAAAATGTGATACTTATCCAAAGTCCCTAAACAGGTAGGATATCATAGTAGACTTCGTCCTGCCGGAGGGTGATAGACACGTACAAGGAATATGTTCAGTGGATTCGTCCCCATCTCCATCGCTACTGCTTCTACAGAAGTCATTTGCATTGATCTATAGACACACCACAAGTCTACAAATCAGACACTGTCCCGTTCTAAACTGAAATAATCGTTTATACCGTGACAGAAGTTTCATTGATCTCTTTCTATTCACTATAACTTACATTTTTCTTACGTATACACAATCAGTGATCCATATGCATTTCCCCTGCATCATTAACTAGGAACGTTCTTAAAGGATATGCATGCCAACACGTTCCGTTCGCTTGGTACATCTTAGGTAACACGTAGTGTGGCCAGCTCATCCGCTCTGGAGTTTCGCGGAATGTATCTGTACCCTGGCTCCCACACAAGGTGAATATCGTACAGCCAGGCTATCTCATTAGGAGATCTGTAGTCCTGGGCGGATGTTAAATTCGGTAATACTGATACCAGGGACTTGACCACCGCCTGACACCTCCGAGAAGACATTGAAAACAATGTCTACCGAACTATTATTCCTTATCCAGCCAGTCACTCTCTTGTAATAGCCAAAGTTTCTGACCTATCCGCGGTACAAAGGTTAGATACTATACCAGAAATAGACACCCGTATTTCCCTAACGTACACCCGGTACCAACTCATTCATTTTCGACCTTTCGGTTAAGAATTCAACATATCCCTCTATACCAGAAACTCCTTTGTTCCCGGAATTCATCTCCGCTATGAAAGTGTGGAATTTCCCATAGAATAGTGGCTTCGCAGTTGAGCAGTCACTAAAGGAGGGAATATTGGGAACTGCTTCCAGTACTGTTACATGGCTCACTCCGACCATGCCACATTCCGAGAATTTCCCTAACCTGATAACACAAGAAAGGGTAATCTGCCTCTTTATGCTGTCCACCGGCAACAAATATTACATTACATTTAGCGCATCAGTGGGAGTGGTGCGCAGAGCACTCGTGATTCACAGTGCAACAAAAAGAGGTGGGTTTATTAAGCCCATAACGAATTATCGATCTCACTACAACTGAATAGATCCAGTGACCAATTCCCGGACAATATCCCCATTTAAAACCTACATGAGGCTACAGTCCTTTCCACTATATTAAGGCTACGATGTTTTCCTAAAATAACCCCCAGCTATTTGCCACATTCCCCAAGCTTATTTGTAGAAACATTCAACGTGATAGGATCCACGGTAGATACCTTCAAGTAAAACGGACAAGCTCGGTTTGACCGGTTTTACACTTCGTATATCTTCAAATGCCCATTTGGAGAATTTTCATTATGGGTACTGGGATACTTGCACTTTCTAGCTACTGCCACGTCGTCTGTAAAATTTTCCCACCCAAATTTTTGAAAGTGACCAGTGTCCCACTCAGCGCAAGTCTCCATAGATGTGGAAACAAGCCCCTTCCTTCAGGCGTGCCTGTGTTAACGTACCTGGTACCTGTACCTCTTGTGCATGAGTTTGTTGGTTCGATACCTGCTCTGACCACCTTATATTTCTTTCGACGGCGATCACCCGCTTAGAGACGGCGACACTATCCAGTATTTAGCCATGAAAAGCTTCTCAAAATACCGTTCGGAATCGGTGTAAAAGCTGTAGGTCCCAATCAGTGAGTATAAAACTAGACAGCGCACTGCTCACTGGTTGTGAGAAGCTGCTCCCTAAAATTCCTTCGTGGCATATAACAATAGGCCGCCGGTGGCGCAACGGTTAGTGTGCGCGGCTCTTGTACATGAGATCCTGGGTTCGAACCCTGCTCTGACCACCTTAAAATTTATTTCGGCGGCGGTCACCTCGCATAGTGACGGCGACACTATCGAGTATATAGCCATGAAAAAGCTTCCCAAAATACCGTTAGGAATCGGTGTAAATCTGTAGGTCCCAATCAGTGAGTGAAAACTGGAGAGCTCACAGCTCAGTGATTGTGAGAAGTTCTCCCCTGTCCCTTCATGGGATGTAATGGGGAACCATTTTTTTTTCATATAATGGGCAACCATTTATTTATTTAGAGGTCGAAGTGCCCAATTCACAACCGAATTTGTGACTCCTGGCTACCATTTGGTATATCAGCCCCATAAACGCACATGCACCTTGAGATTCGAAGGCACCCTCTATGTCAAAAAAGGCGTGCGCCGTGCGGTCCTTAGCAGCCAGCGATTTCTGATCTACAAGTACATGCAGTATTGTCTGTGTAGATCCGTCCAGTCTTAGTATGTCATTACTCACCCACAAAAGTCCATTTATCAGCAGTTCCACAGTCTTTACTAGGACTAGGTGATGTGTGGGAACTTTTTCCCGCTTTGGGGACAAAACAACTCCTGCATTCTTCCTGTGTTGTTAGTTCATATGCGACCTGGTCTACAGGCGGAAGAATTTAATCATGTTTTGGATCGAATTTTATAGCAAATTTAACGTAATTTTCAATGAAAAAAATGCAAAATTCTAACTTAATTTATGTTGATTCAAATTTCACTTGAATTTTGAAGGAAATCACAGCTGTTTTCTCGAAAACTCCGCAGATGTCGACGTACTCTGTGGCCTTAATTCTTTACTACGATTTCAAACACTCATCAACAACTGTTACCGTGGAGAGCTAGTGCGGCTCTTGCACATAAAAACGAAGATCCAATTGTCTCTCTAACCACCTATAATTTATTTCAACGGCGCTCGCCTTGTTGATGGCCTCCAATTAGCTTCGTGAAACTGGCTCGATTTTGATCAGAAAGTGTAAATCGTAAACAGCGTCCAGACCCTCGATATTAAGAAGCTCTCCCTTTTCCACCACGGAATGTACGGGGATACTAAACGTTCGTTTCTGTTACCTTAAATCAAGAGTTATATGTTTAAAATTAAATATTCGTTCTTCGGTGATTAGGTTGAAACATTGGTTCGTTCTCCTATTAAGCGTTGAAATTAATGTGTGTGTACTGCTTCTACAAAATGTACACAACCATGTGGTGTTTCGTTTTTGAAGCTAAAATATTTGATGTAGCTATAATTTGTGGTTCACTTTATGGCAAACACAGCCAATTTGCCGTTGCCAGTCGAAAATATAAATTATTTGTTAATAAACTTTGGTTTTACTTTTATGAATTCAATTTGCGGTAATATGACGGTGGTGCTGCAAAATTTGAATCAACAGGTGGTGACATGATGCCTGAATGCACACGATTTTTATGTCTGTCATAAAATAATTTTACCAATTTATTACCATGCAGATATAAAATCAACACCATTTATTCCTTACCTTAACTACGTTGCTTATGATTTATATTATTCATTCAATAACATTCATACACCCCGTGGCACAGAAAGTGGTAGCGTATAAGTGTTCACAATATGATTTACACATCTAACACCACATTTAAAGTTTACCTACTCGCAAGTGTTAAATACATGAGTTGTAATCGATATAAATACATAGAATGAATAAAATTTATGCAGTCATAAAGGATATATTCGAACCCAAAGATTGTTGTATGCAAAAGTCCTACACGTTTATAACATTTAACACGTCAGTGTTTTAAAAAGGAGGTTACAATTAACTGATTTCTATTTTTATATATAAGTAGTCCAGTTATATATGGGCATTTCCACAGAAAGGTCAACCTTTTGTCGCATCACGTCACCCTCGATAATTACTTATATTTTAGGATCAATTGGTTTGATTGTCTTCTTCTCTTTTACTAAATATGTATTTACTTACATTCTGTATTTATGGAAGAATAGAAAACAATCGAACCACATGGTCCTAAACTATAAGCAATTAACGACGGTGATGTGATGTGACATAGGGTAGCACTTTCTCTGGAAATGCCAATATAATGTATAATTTAATTACGTGATAAATTGTCATAAAGTGTCAATTACATGTTTGAGTGTTTTTATTTTATAAATACCACTTAAGTGAATAGTAGTCATTTTGTTGAAAATAAAATTGTAATCCTATTAAAAATCTAAATATAACACAACTTTTAAAACACCATCATGTTTAGGTCGGCTTCGACGGAATTCGAATTATGGGAGTATTTATTTATACATTTCATACTTGGGTCAGGCAGAAATTCGTATCAATTCTGCTGGGATATTAATGCATAGGCGTTTTGGGATTTTGAGAATACTTGACCACAAATTAGTAATTACGTGTGAAATTACTTGCCACTGTATTACGTTTTGGTGATTGGTGGTAAATTTTGCAAAAAAAAAAAATACTCGATAATAAATTTAATTACAAAAACGTACCTTCTTTTTAAACTCTTTTCTATTTTTCATCGAAGGTACTATTATTAATTTCAACATGCGTTGGTGCAAACAACATGAAACCTAACATTCGTGTAGAGAGCTCGAATCAGAAGGGAAAATCAGCTTAAAGAATTTCATAACTTGAATGGGGTTTCTTGGAAAATGTCAGCTTATAATTTTGTGGCCTCATATATTTTCATAAATCTGAATTTTTGTGAAATCCGAACAACGTTCTCTTTTCAAAAAATTTGATTTAAGATATTCTTTCTAAAATTAGATACGTTCGAAAAATACAAATTTAACTACTATACTATATATAGTTGCTAGTTCAGAGGGATAGCAAAGTTCCTGCCAAGAACATAGTCCGAGATGAAGAGCCACATCCTGTTTGAGGTGCCCCTGCCGGTTACTTACCGCTACGGATCGAGACAGGTAAGTAAGGATACCCGCCTAGAGGTTGTTCGCAGCGTCAGCACTAGGATCGGGTGCGATGGTATAATAAATCACCCGTCTTAAATTGAAAACATTATAGGAACGTCAATGAATGCAAAATATCTCCTCTCTGCAATGAAATTTGGCTTTAGACAACGTTATATCATTGGTACTTGAAATGTAGGAACTCTCTCCAAAAAAACCGAGAATTTAACAGGTTATATGAGTTATGGAATGCTGCAATATACACATCCTAGCAAAGTGAAGTACGTTGGATAAATAGGGCCAGTCTTAATTACCATCTGGTACTCCGGCAATGATACCCAACGTATAAACGAAGTTGGCTTTCTTATTTCACCTAGGGCTTGAAATGGTCTAGTACTACACAAAACAATATCTGATCATAACGTCATTGCGAGTTTGAATTTAAAATTCCGCAGGATTTCTGCACTAAATACGTATGCACCTACTGAGCCTGATGAGGATACTGTTAAGGACGAGTTCTATATCAAACTGAATTTTGCATCAATCTCCTTATAACTTGAAGACATTAAACTATTCTTGGGAGATTTCAGTGCCAAAGTTTACAAAGACAACGACAACCTACGGCAAGTGATGGGAGGACATGGTCTTGGAACCGTGAGGAGTAATAAGGGTGACGGGCTCATAGATTTCAGTACTCGCCATCAAATGTTTATCGACGGAACGAAATTCTGACATAGAAACAAATACAAGTACAGATAGGAATCACCTTGTCAGCAAGATGTTTTTGGATTCCTTGCTGGACGTCAAAAATTGACGTGGTGCTGATACTCGTACTCAGAGCTTTCATCGATTCAAGCACCTTCCGTCTCCACCCAGCGGCTGTGAATGGTATTAGAGGCAAAATACAATACAGACCGTCTGCAGCCCCCATCCATATAAATTATGCAGGATTAAATACTACACTCCTATTCAGCACAGAACATTCAAAATACGTGGACAGGCACTGTTCAAACGCTGAAGAAAACAGCCATGGAGGGCCTTGGTGAGAAAATAGGTGTGAATAAACCTTGGACTAGTGTAGAATCCTGGGCCGAAACCGCAATCAACATGTAGAGTGGGTTACATGGTCCGTTCAGACTACGACAACTATCTAAACAATATAGCGGACGAAACCGAAAATGCTGTGAATATAGGTAACCTCCGTATTGTATACACTTCAATAAAAAAAGCTGAGCGGCAACAACATCAGGAGTATCTCGTCGTTAAAAGATAAATATGGCAGGGAAATATCAGCACCAGATCAGCAAGTGGAGCGATGGCGTGAATTCTTTACGACACAATCTAGACTTCCGGATGATAAAAATCAGTGTACCCCTTTGGCAAAATACTTACGTCGCAACCCGAGAGGGGATATTTCATTGGAACGCCGTCACAGGCAGAGCTCGAGGCGGCACTGGGAAAATGAAGGATCACAAAGCTTCTGATCATGATACGATTCCAGCGGATGTGTTAAAATGCGTTGCATCAGCGTTAGTAGATATCATTAGGCACGTAATTAGAAGTGCATGGATGGTCAAAAAAATTCCTACGGAGTGGAAGGAGGGAGTGGCTGTCACTATCCCTAAACAAGATAATCGATCGAACGCTATGCTGGAACTGGAGAGGTATTGCTCAATGAGTGGCTGTGGGAGTGGCTGTCACTATCCCTAAACAAGATAATCGATCTAACGCTATGCGGAAACTGGAGAGGTATTGCTCAATGATATAGGCAAAGTAATGGCGAACTTTATACGAGTACTACAGCAAATCTCGCCGGTGCAAGAGCAAATTGTGCGGCGGGAGCAAGCGGGCTTCAGGCCTGGTCCTTCGTGTGCCAACCACGTAAACACACTCCATATAATTATAGAACAGTCAGTGGAACTGCACTTGTCTCTGTATTTAAATTTCGAAGACAATGAACACGCGTCTGATTGTGTACATTGTAATTCTATGTGGTCTACCTTGAGCAAAAAGGGGATACCGGACAAGATATGGTCCATCATTAGTGAACTTTACAGAGATGCAGCGTTTGAAGTTCGTTTTCATGGGAAGGAAAGCCAACCTTTCACCCCATCTGCGGGAGTTAGACAAGGATATGTATTGTCCCCCACATTATTTCTTCCACTTATGGACGTGGAGGGAACAAATGCAGAAGCACCGTTCAGCATAAACCTCTACATGATGTCGACTACGGATATGATAAATGTCTTATGGCCCACAAATTTGATGACATCGAGGCCACGTTAAACAGTCTCTCCGAAAATTCGAAAAAAAGGAGGATTGAGAATAAATATAAAGAAGAAAGATCTAATGCGTATTCGAACGGAACGGAATACTCCACTATTTACAATGCAAGATTACCAAGGATAGAGGCTCCGCGGCGGATGTAGTTGATCGTATAAATAAAGCTCGTGTTGCACTCTAAAAACTGCACATAAACTGGCGCAATAGAAAAGTATCAGCCATCACAAAATTGCGAATATTTAATTGCAGTGTGAAGTTTGTACTATTGTACGGTTGCACTACTTGGAGCTTGACGAAGCTGACAATGCACAAGGTCCACATGTTAGACAATCGTTGTCTGAGACAAATACTCCTTATATACGTAGAAGCAAATGGACTTGGATCGGCCATATACTTAGGCACCCAACAACAGATATGTTAAAGCGACACTTGAACGGAACCCGCAGGGATGTTGAAGGCCGGGAAGACTACCAAGTACATGGACGCTGTGCCAGAAAAAGGAATAGAAATAAAATAGACTATCATGGAACCAAATTAAATCGCTTGCCAGACACAGAAATCGATGGCGGGAATTCGTTGATGCTCCATATTAATCGTGAACCTTTTATTTAAACTTTCGATTTCAATTTAGTTTTATATTCTTATATTCTATTTAAACAAATATGGGAAATATGTATATGACAAATTTTACATACTCTGTGAATTTCATTGTACGAGGTGTGTACTTATTTGTACAATTTTTGTACTTTTTGTGTGCTATTTGGTGCATTTTCCAATATATGTTTTGAAAAATGCAAATTCTTAAAAATCGATATTTGTTGTCTGCAATTATAAACAATAATATTTTCTCAAAGAATGGAATTGAAACTGCAGCTAAACAACAAAAAATACTACGACACCGCAATACCAACAGCTGGAGAAACAAGCAAAGATAGCTGCAAAAGGAGACGAAAGAAAGTTCCTGGAAATAGCAGCAGATGCAGCTGGTCAGAATAATATGAGAAAACTAGGCAGACGATCGACTGCCTAACAAATCGAAAGTGCAGGAACCAAGCAGTTGCTGATCGTACGCAGAGATGGATAGAAAATTTCAATGAAATTAGCAACATTATAGACGCAATTGAGGGTCACGAAATAGATCAGAGCAGCCCCGCATAAAATAACTTAAGAATATCGAACAACCTTCTCAACCTGAATGAGATAAAAGAGGCGATTGGAAAATTGAAAAATAATATAGCGGCAGATGAAGATGGATTACCAGTGGAAATTCTATGGGTTGACAAGGAAACCATTGCTGAACTGTCTCACATCACATCAGTATGGGAGTCAGAAATATTGACTCCAACTTGGAAAAAGGGGGTCATTGTAAAGTTACCAAAAAGTGGCGACTTGTATGATTGCAACAAGTGCGGAGGAATTACTCTGCTTAACACCATAAACAAGATACTCACAGTCATAATACAGGGAATGCTTCAAAGCAAAATAGACAACGAATTGCGAGACGAACAAGCACGCTTCCGGCCAAATATATACTGTGTAGATCTTGACAACACTAAATAAAATAAATGGTTTCCCATTACATCCCATGAAGGGACTGGGGAGAACTTCTCACAATCACTGAGCTGTCCGCTTTCCAGTTTCCACTCACTGATTGGGACCTACAGTTTTACACCGATTCCGAACGGTATTTTTGAGAAGCATTTTCATGGCTAGATAATCGATGGTGTCGCCGTCACTATGCGAGGTGACCGCCGCCGAAAGAAAATTTGAAGGTGGTCAGAGCAGGGTTCCGACCCAGGATCTCATGTACAAGAGCCGCGCACACTAACCATTGCACCACCGACGGCCACAATTCGCATCATTATACAACAGTCTCTGGAATGGCGTACCCCCTCTATCTATGCATATGGATAGCATTGACAAGAAAAGGTGTACCCGCAGAAAATAATTCGAATAATTAAAGCGATGTAGGAGGATGCAGAACTCTCAGTTCTTTACAAAGGCAGATATTGTCAATCATTCCACACCAATGTTGGAAAAAAACAAGGATACCAACAATTACCTCAGCTATGCACCATCGTGCCGGCTTAGATAATGAGCGAAGTCTGTTAATAGAGTTTAGGAATAACATGGAGTCTGTCACGCCAACTCGAAGATCTGGATTATGGGGCCGACATATGTCAACTCTCGCATAAGACCTCCAATATGCAGTCAAAACTGGAAAGAATAGTATGGAAAAGCTCGCACATATCCAGACGAACTAAGCTGAAAATATTCGGTTCATGTGTTAAACCAACTCCGTTGTACGGTAGTAAAACTTGGCTTGTATCTCATAACATCACGTAAAATTGCCTCAGAATCATATGCAAAATGTTCTGGCCTAGCGCCATAAGTAACACAAAACTGTGGAACATGACCAATGAGGAACACATACAAAAGCAGATAAATAATAGAAAATGCAGGTAGATCGGACACACCATCCGAAAAAATCAGTACAGTATCTCACAGTAAAATCAGTACAGTATCAGACAGTATCTCAAGCAAAGCGCTTGAGTGGCATCCTCAAGGCTGAAGATTTCGGGGTCGACCAAGAAACATTTGAAGACACACAATAATCCAAGAACTAAGACATAACAATCTACATAGGTAGAAGCAAAAACAACAGAAGTGGACCGTGTAAGATGGAAATGCTTAGCCATATGCTCGCAAGACGAGTAATGGAAAAAATAAACAATATACTTTTAGTACCGTCGAAAGTGCATTCTAAACTTTTGAGTACACTTTTTGTCCTTTTTGGGATTATTTCCGTAGTTTTATGCATACACTCCGGTTCACTTATTTAAAGGCACTAAAAACTACATTTTCAGCAGTTTGTATCTTTTTGCAATTTGTAACCGATTGCAGAATTTTAAAATGGAAATGGAAGCTAGACATCTTGAGATATAAAAAAACCATGACAATAGTGGTTTCTTAACTAAAGAACTTTTTTTGAGCAATTTATAAAAAAAATTGCAGTTTTTTTTTGGTTCACTTGAACAAAGTGCCTTTAAACTAATTTTAATGAGAAACAGCTTTTCATGTTTTTTTTTTATTTATTTTACTTTATTTAAGAACTATTAGTAATGGGTACAACTCCCTTTGTTTTTAATAACTTCAAATAGACGGGTTTTCATTGAGAGATAAAGAGAATTTATGTAATCCAATGAAATTTAATTCCAAGCATCCTTAATGGCCTGAATTAGTGACTGCTTGTCATCAAATTGTCTACATCCTTCATAGACTTTACGAGATAACCAACCCCAGACATTTTCGATAATGTTTAGATCTGGCGAATAGGGGGGACAGTCCAAAATATTATCATGTTGGCTTGCTATGAACTCCTTTACTACTCTGGCGTTGTGTATACTATTGCAATATCCAAGATACGAGACCAAATACTTCACTGAACTTCGGAAAAGCCGATTCCAATAAAGTTTTATAGCTTGCACCAGTCATTTTTGCACTTTGAAATTCAAGATCGATGGTGCCATAGTACGTAATAGCACCCCACACCATAACGCCGCCCTCTCGGCTGTGATGTCGGCTCAAAAACGCTTTTCTTTGCACAGATCATGGAAATAATAGTTGTAGTAATCAGGCCCATCCAAATCAAACTTCTTCTCATCCGTAAATACAACGGTTCTCCAATAATTTACATGACCTCTTGGCAGCACATCCCATACCATGTAGTCTCTTGCGAATTAAAGCCGCTTTTCCGTACGAGAAGCATTAGGTGGCGGCTGTTTTTGTAATTTCAGGTATTTAAGGAACAATTTATTTAAGGTATAATTACTCTGCGTACTGATGACTTGCTCGCTTCCACTCCAGCTTGAGCTCTTATTTTTGACAAGGATAAGGCAGAATTAGAAGCAATTCTGATGATTTTTCTTTTCTCATACGTAGATAAAGACAATGAAACCCTTCCTTTAAAATTTTTTCAATACCCCTCGGGGTCCTTGATGTAATTGTCGACAACTGTTGGGCTCCGTCCACTTCTTTTAGCTATTGCGCGGTTAGAATATCCTTCAGAACGGTAAACATCGATTTTAGTTTTTTCCGATAGATTTAATACTTTTTGTTTCGCCATTTTGACTCGTAAAATGATTAAGATGTAATAAATTGTAATAAACAAACGGTCCCTACAAAAAATCATCGCTTACTTTAAAAATAATAACGTGCCTTTATTCAAGTGAACCAAAAAAAAAATAACAAATTTTGTTAACTTTCTTTTATAAATTGCTCAAAAAAAGTTATTTAGTTAAGAAACCACTATCGTCATGATTTTTTTTTATATCTCAAGATGTCTAGCTTCCATTTCCATTTTAAAATTCTGCAATCGGTTACTAATTGCAAAAGATACAGTCTGCTAAATATGGAACTTTTAGACAAATTCATTCTTGGTACACTTTGAACGTAATATCTGTGAATGTATGAAACATTTTGTAAACTTTTGCTTTGGTTTGGTACTATTTGCATTCTATCCTGTGCACTTTTTGATACCTCAAAAAAAATAACAAACTTCACCCATGTCCTTTTATTGTACCACTTTTAAAGAATACCGTTATTGATCTAACGGAAAAAGTCGCAAAGGTGTATACTCATTAACTCCTCATTAAAAGTCCAAATTGTAATTTGGAAACCATCATCGTAAAAGTCAATCATGTTTTAAAATCCTGGTTATTTGTTTCCGTTTTGTGCTTCATTATAAAATTGTAGACTTTTGGAATACCCACTTTCTATTTCATTTAAATAAATACAAATTATGTTAATACAATTTTGAAAAATTTCGCTCGATCTGTGTTCTATGTTCTTTTGGTACATTTAGTGTATTTTTTGTGTTATATGTGTACACATTGTGTACCGTTTTGTGTACTGTTTTATAAACTTTCTGTGTTGTTTTGTACACTTTGTGTACTATTTGGTGCTATATTTTACATTGGTGAACTTTTGAAAAAACACCTTTTAGTTTATTTATAAAAAATGGATATGTTAGTACAACTGTAACAAATGTCACTTCCTTTATGCACTTGTTGGTACTATAGGTGTATTGGCGGTACTATATGCGTACTTCTTGAGTACTATTTTGTATATTTTGTGTACTACATTCATTATAAAATGATCCAGCTTCATTATAAAATAGTAAATTTTTTAAAAATTCACTTATTTTGTATATTTGTTAAAAACATTTTGTTTTTGTTGCAGAATTTGGTAAATTGCTTATTGGTAGAATTTCAACGAGCTTTTTGAATATTTAAGGAGCATTTTGTATACAAAGCATTTCGTAAACAAAGTGTACCTTTTGGTACTGTCTGTGTACTTTCCTGTACCCTTTATGATATCACATGTTATATTGCTGAGCCACTTGTATATTCGTGATTAAAAGAGAAATGCCAAAGAAATTACTACTTTCCAGCTTTGTGAAAAATCTTGAGATATTCAAAATAAAACTTTGCCAGCCATCTGCGTATAAACCTATAATGTTTTCCAATCCTGGTTATTAGTCTCCAATGACCGACTGTTGAATGTTTCAACATTTTTATATTGTTTTTGCGCCACAATGGTCCCTATTGTTTTGACATTAAATTGGTAACTTTGTTTACAAACTTTGGAGCCAAAAGCACAGCTGCTGCGAACTTTAACATGCAGGGAGGAGAACAAACCAAATCCAGCCAAAGGAAACTCAGCAAATTGAGATGTTGTTTTCTATAAGCGGAAATTGATGATTTTCCATATTGGTGACAATAAAGCTGTGACACGAGATCGGTGTACGGCAACACCCCTCCTCAACCCGCCCCAAAAAAATAAATCAATCAATCATTATGCATCAGCGACTCTTTATCTGGTTAAACATGATGTGTACTACATTGTACAGATTGGCTCACGTCTGTGTGGCTGTGAGTCTGAAGGATATGGTTTTTCATATTTCATATTTTCTGGATTAAAAAAACTTTTCTTTTGTTTGTGTGTGTGTGTGAGTGTGTGTGTGACTGTGGTTGGTGTCAATAACATTTTGTAAACAAAAGTAATTCAAGTAACTGACACACTGGACACATTTTAAATGAGATATGAAAATTGGGAATATCTCAAAAGTTTAGGCTTATTTCTATCACGCAGATGGCAGTTCTTGTGGAAGGGTTAGACAAGTTTTTAAAAAGTTGAATTTTTTGTGTTCAAATCAATGCAAACTTAGTCAAACTATCAAAGAAATCTGTGATTGGTGACATTTGGATAACTCATACACATTGCCTGTAACTGTTGCAATAATAAATTGCAGGCGTTGCCTATAAATATCATACGAATATCAGTAGACTACATGAAAAAAAAACATTATATTGAATTGTGTTCTTCTTAAGTTTTGAAGAGGGTCTCCGGACGCAGTTTAACTTTCTGGACCCCGAAGATAATAGTACTACACTAAACTAACGAATTTCTTCAGTCAGAACGGATTTAGACTTCTGATGCCCTAGGCCGCACTGAATACGGAACAATAAAACACAAATCACATTTGAGTAAATGTCAGTATGAATCGTGACAAGTAAAGAAGGCGTCCAACATAGTGGAGAGGGCGAACAATTGGACGATAGCCCTCTGCAACTGCAAGTGGGATATAGGTAGCAAAAGGGGGCTTGCTTGGAGGATTTTTCACTAGGTCCGCTAATGACCGCTATAGGCCGCTAATGCGTAATGCCTCTAATGTCGTGTGTCTTATGGTCTTGAAAAGCCAACCTATTGTCCACTACTGACTACGATTCAAAGAATGGCGACGAGGTATATTAGGGGTGCTCTGTGCACCACGCGTGTCGATGCACTCTATGTAATATTATATTTCTGTTCGGTGGCTATTATAGGCAGTCAGGCTGCTTCCACGTCTGGCAGCAGGTTATGATAACTCTCGCAATGGGACACGGTCAGACTAGGTAATGGAATAGTACTGGAAGGTACTCCTAGCATACCTCCATTTGTAGACGAATTGAAAGAGGAACCAATAGTCGATCGGAAATAACGCATTCTCATACCGGAAGGGGATTCCTGGAACAAAGAAGTTCCTGATAAAGAAAGATATGGAATTTCTACACGGATTGACGAAAACGAAAGGAAAATGAAACGAAAACCAGTGAACGAATGACTGTTGAGGCAGGCTACGAGGTCAACGGGGTATCATGCGGACATTTTTGGTTAGAAATATAAGGCGGTGAGAGCAGGGATCGAACACACGTTCAAGAGCCGCGCACACTGACCATTGCACTAGCAAATTGCAAGCACAGTATGAAATATTTGGGCATAAGTAGGAGCAAAATGTTTTTAAGGTAAACAATTATAAAATTATGTTGTGCCAAATTATGATTGGTTCCAGATCAAATGAGTTCTTTTAAAAATTAGTTTTTGAAATATTTGGGCGGAACTGGAGTTTAAAAAAAATTATTGAAAAAACTTTAGATTAATGTTCTGCAATCATATAAGGTTCGAGATCAAATATTTTCTATTAAAAATCATTTTAAAAGAAAATAGATTTTTCCAAATATACAAATTGAATTGATTATTATAGTGGATGGTAAGGAATATAGCTATTTCGTTGTCCACCAAGGCACATCATCCGCTTCCTTCTCCAGAAGTATTTGTGTATATCTCATGGCAATCGTTGCTTCCTTTTTGCAATTAAAATGAGGAAATTCTACTAAATCAGACGTAACAAGAACTATGAAATCAAAATAATATAAAAAAAATTACATGAGGTGTCAGGGGACACCCGGTTGGAACGAAGTTCCTTTCGCTACATATTATGTACTAGTTAGTTCCAACACGCCTAAGGCGCTTGTTGAAAAATACTGTAATTTAAATGGATCTTTAAGAAAAGATACTTTTTGTAAAATGATTAAATTTTTTTAAGAAATTTTTTATTTATTGAATGTATTTTTAAAAAAAAAAGTGTATTTTTAGGTCCCTTTTGTAAGAATATGTATTATATTTTCCCCAAAAAGGTCCTGTTTTTAATGAGAGGTACTCTTTTATTAACAGCTAATGTATTTTTTAAGAAAAACTACAATTTTTAATAAGAAGTGCTTTCTGTAAGAAAAAGCCTAAAAGTATAATTTTTTTTACAAAGAAGTACTTTTTTTAAGAACAGGTACTTTTTAAGGAAGTGGTACTCTTTCTAGGAAAAGGTTACTTTTTTAAGAAAATTTACTTATTTTCAGAAAGGCTACTTATCTCAAGAAAACAAAAGAAAAGGTATTAGTTTTTTTAAGAAAAGGTACATCCTTCTAAGATAAGTAATTTTTGTAAGAAAAGGTATTTTTTTAAGAGAAGGTATTGTACACTCTAGCGGGAGAGATTAATTTGGTTAATCTCTTGATTTTCGTTACTTGCCAACGTAACTGGGATGATATCTAGTGGACTGTATTTTAAAGAGGGTTTAGCTAGTGGTTATGGCCAATTCCTCAGTTAGGCGGAGTGTTCGCTGTGCTAAGGAATTGGATTTCGATTGTGTAATTTCTCAAGCAGACGAGAAATTATACAAACGAATGCGAGGTAAAAGGAAAAATGGGACGAAAACCAAATGAATTAGAAAAATTCAAGATGTTTGTATTTATTGGGCGTTGTGTTGCTCACCAATTGGGGGTTTGAAAATAAGTGGCGAGATTGTGGTCGACCACTTAACATCAAATTTCATGTCGTCTTCTTTTCAGCAAAATTCACAATTCAAATTAGGTACTCTACACAATTCAGCAATACAGGGTACTTCATAACTAATATAATTTAAATACAATTCATAGGTTACAACTCATTTTCTTTCATAATCTAACATTATAAATTCATATTTGAAATTCACTTTAATACATTATAATTCATAAAAAATGCTTAAACTTAAGGATAAACTTTGAAGTTTAGACATGCCGCCGGCCTTGCACTTGTGCAGATGAATGGGTAGCGCATAGGACCGAAGCTAACGAGCGGATTGCTTCGGACAAAATATGTTGGTCAGGTGTGGTGGTGATTTATTCCTTCTGTTTCCAGGCTTTTGGCTTCTTGCGGTTCGGTTGGATTTGCTGGGTACTGACACTTGGCGGTTTTATGCGTGGATGGCGAGGGTGAAGCAAGGTGTGGTGGTAACTTTGACATTTCCTACACGTATTCTTCGACTTGCATTGTCGGAAAGTGTGACTCTGCGCCAAACAGTTGATGCAATAATCAAACTTTCGTACCACTCGATTTCTCTCCTCGAAGTCCAGTCTTAGGAATTTTGAGCAGTACCGAATTGAATGAAAATGGAGTTAATGGATTTCCTTTAGGCCATGAATCCGAGGAATTAGCTATCCATTTAGGGCCGTTCCACCAAAGTGAGCTTTGCGCGAGATCTAGCGGTTTAGAACCACGAGTGCCCAAATCAGCAGGGTTGTCATTCGTCGGCACATGACGCCACGTAGCTTCAGGAACTCGTTCGTGAATCTGTGATAGGCGATTAGCCACATAGGTTTCCCATGTCCACGGCGATTTTGAGAGCCATCCAAGCACAATTGAAGCATCCGTCCATAGGATCGTCTCTGTTTTCTCCATCTTCAATTTTGACTTGACGTATTGCACCAGCTTCGAAAGTAATACTGCTCCATTAAGTTCTAATCTCGGTAGAGAGACTGGTTGTAAAGGGGCTACTTTGCTTTTAGCTATTAAGAGATTCGAAAAGGCAGACGATTGCGCCGACTGGCATCTTAAGTACACGCAAGCACAATAGGCTCCCTTGGATGCGTCACAGAATCCGTGAATTTGAGTGCTGTCGGAAGGGTTGCAAAGCGTATATCGTGGAATATTTATGCTTCCAATGTGAGCAAGAGCAGATACTAAATTGTTCCATGTTTTCAGAGAATCGAAACAGACTTCATCATCCCAATCTAGCCCTTTTAGCCATATTTGCTGCAGCAACACTTTCGCCATAATTACCACGGGAGTTATCCAACCCAAAGGGTCGTAAAGGCGTGCTACAACTGACAGAACCTTCCGCCTAGTAACTTTCGAGTTGTGTTCCATATTGGGCATCGAATATGAGAATGAATCAGTTAGCGCGTTCCATTTTAGGCCTAGAGTTTTCACTGAGCTTGTTTCGTGAAAATGGAAAAAAGATTGATCGTATAAATCTTCAGGTGGTAAATGGGACAATAGCCGAGGGTCATTTGCGGTTATCTTCTTTAAAGGAAAACCTGCTGAGTTGAGAAGGGATATAAGTTGGTTTTGCTTTTCCACAGTTTCCTCAATAGTAAACCCTCCAGAAAGGATGTCATCCACATAAGTCTCATTACGAATTATGGAGGCAGCGAGGGGAAATTGAGCAGTTGAATCAGATGCCAATTGTTGCAATGTTCGTATTGCGAGAAAGGGGGCGCAATTAATTCCGAATGTTACTGTTTTGAGCTGATAACCTTTGATAGGGCTAAATTTATCCTTTTGATGCAGAATCTTTTGGTAAGCCCTATCAGCCGGGTTCACGACAATTTGGCGGTACATTTTTTGTATGTCTCCGCTAAAAGTATATTTATACATCCTCCAATTGAGAATAGTACCGACTAAGTCGGTTTGTAATGTCGGACCGGTATGTAACACATCATTAAGTGAGAATCCAGACTTCGTCTTGCGAGATGCATTAAACACAACTCGAACCTTTGTGGTTTTGAGCTCCGGTCTTACTACCGCATGGTGTGGGAGATAAAAAGTTTTATATTTGCCATCAGAGCAAATTTCCGTCGTAGAAGTTTCCTCCATATGGTCAAGATCGATATACTCATTCAGAACCGCTTTGTATTGTTCCTCGAGCTCGAGATTTTTGGACAAGTTCTGCTCCATGCGTGAAAATTGTCCCAGAGCTAGAAATCGAGATGATCCAAGAAACATAGTGTCAGGAAACTCTTTTTTGAAGGGAAGTCTCACCACATATCTCCCGTCGGCATTACGTGTAGTCGTTCTTTCGAAGAATTTTTCACAGAATTTGTCTTCAGCCGATAATATATTTGCCGTTGGAATCTCCACCTGTTCCCAGAACTTTCTTACAATAGTGTTGAGTTCAAAATCTTCAGCGGGGATGACGTTTGTGGTGAATGACTGAATTTGGGTTGCGCGTATGGGACCACTGAGAACCCATCCGAAGATGGTGTTATATGCGGACGTTTCACCGCAAATATTCTTTATCACACCATCCAAGTTTATAAATCGCTCCGAATCATTTCCAATAATCAAATCGATCTGTGAGGATTGATTAAAGTATGGGTCTGCTAAATCCAGTTGTTCCAGCTCTTCTGGGTTAGTGAGATTAAAGGAGGTCGAAGGAATGCGTCTTGTCACCTTAGGTAAGACAATTGCGTTAATGACAAATGAGAAGTTTTGTCTCGAAGAAAATATTTCAATTTCACATTCCTTATTAGCAGTTTGGCTCTGGCCCCCAATACCAATGATCTCAAAATGTGATTTGTGATAATGGAGCTTTAGGAGATTTCGTAATTTTTCCGACACGAATGTTCGCTGAGAATCCGGATCTATTAACGATCTTGTCGTGTATAGCTCGCCACGATGTCGTATTTGAACTAGAGCTGTTCTGAGAAGGATTGGTTCGTCATTTGATGAAAAATTGGCTTGAATTTGCGAACCTCGCACTTGAGAAAAAGTGCTTGGATGCTCGTTCTGATATTTATCACCATGGTCAGAACTTTGTTTCACATCATGGGATTTATCATTGGATTTGTCCAAACCAGAGGGAGTAGACGAAACTTTTGATTGCATATGTAACAGAGTGTGGTGATTCTTTTTGCAAACGAGACAAGTATTTTTGCTCTTGCAACTACCTTTAGTATGAGTAGGAGACAGGCAGTTATTGCAAAATTTATTTTTAAAAACAAAATCAATCCTCTGTTGAGGTGTAAATTTTCTGAATTCAGGACAAACTCTAATGCTGTGATCTGACTCACATAGCGTACACATGTTATGTAATTTATCTTGCGATAGATAAGTTTGCACTTTATTGTTGGAAATTGATTCACTGCTTTGAACTTTAGTTGTCCGAACACTAGAGATTCGTTCAACAACTTCGAATCTATTGCTGAGGAACTCATCCATATGAGACCATTTGGGCAACTCCCGATGGGAGTTTAAAGATTGCTCCCAAAGAGCAAGAGTATTATCGGGAAGTTTTGTTGAAATTAGATGAATGAGGATTGGATCCCATTCATCTGTAGGAACACCGAGCGACGTCAACATTGAGAGACAATCAACGACTGTAGCGTGTATTTTTTGAATAGATGCGCTATTCTCTACCGTTGCAACTGGAATATCAAAGAGGACTCTGAGTTGCTTGTCCACTAAAACCCGTTTGTTATCGTACCGGGTCTTGAGAGCATTCCACGCTAAATCAAAGTTATCGTCACAGAGAGGATATCGTTTAACAATTGCGCCAGCATCTCCTTTTATTTTGTTCCTGAGGTGGTACAGCTTCTGAGCACGAGAGAGTTTTGGATGGTTTACGTAGACCGCTGTGAACATGTCACGAAATGACGGCCATTCTTCGTAACCGCCTTTGAAAATCTCTGTATCACATGGAGGAACTTTGAGAAAAACTCCGGAGTTTTCGATAGAAATATCTTGAGGTGCAAAAGGTCGATGAGTCACGTTAGGAGGCAGAGAAAATCTAGGTACTTCTCCAGGGGCATTGTGTCCGTGGGATAACCTCATCAAATCTATCATGTTCGATCTTGCGACATAATATGTTTCTGAACAAACATTGTAGTTTAGTTTTGCGTTCTCTTTAAAATCGCGCGAGTTGGATGTGGCAGGAGACAATATGAGTGTTTCATAACTATTTTGAAGCCTTTTGTACCAGCAATCTAAATCGCTCAGGCGGACCTCTAAAATAGAGTCTGTTTGCTCTTGGATATTGAGTTTTTCAATGTTAGAGCAGAGTGTAATGAGCTGATCGCAATCAAACAGGTATCGATCATGTTCCAGGGATGTTAAACTACTCTCCCTTTGCTTCGCTGCACTAGTGGAGCCTGAAGCTATGGATTGTGTGTCGATTGCGACGTGGGAGTTATCTACTGGATGATTGGGATTTGACATTATGTACGTTTTATAAAACCTTTATGACGTTTTATGAGTACCAGTAAATTTTGATCGTTTGAAGAAACCCTTTAAAGAAATTTCGAACTTTCCACAGAATTATGTGAGGGAAATGATTAAAAATTGTCAAATATTTTCCAAATGTACAGGAATTTATCACTGGTTAGAGTAGGAAGTTCTTTCCTGTAGGAAACAAACCCAACCGAGATATTTAAGAAAAGATCAGGATTGAACTTTTGATAAATCCTCGTCTTGAAAATTTCTAAAAGAATTTAAACACTTTCCTGACGAGAAAGTTAGTTTATCCCTTTTGTTTCTTTTTTTTTTCATACAAAAGTCCCCTACCGTTCGTCGAAGACTTTTGTCAGCGAAATTTGTACAAAGTTTCTCCAGTTCGGCGAAGACTTTGTCACTGAAATTTTCCTCAAAGTCTACTACAGTTCGTTGCAGACTTTGGATCAGAGTTGCTAAATGTGGGAAAAAGGGATTAGTGTATAATGAAAATAAATGTATATAGAGAATGAAAATATTTTCGTGTAGTATGTAACTCAGTTGTGATGAATTGCCTCGTAGCTTGATCAAATCTTTCAGATTTTTCGCAATTGTTCGACTTTGGTAAACAATTTTGGAGATATGTTTTTTTTTTTTTTTTAATATGTCCTCTTGTTGACTGTGTAATAGTGCTGGCTGTTTTCCTTCGTATTTGTGGGGTTACAATCAGATTTCAATGTCGAGTAACTCCGTAAACTATTTTAGAATTATTGCAAGTATTTCCAAATCAATTCATTGTTAGTCTAGCAATTAGCAGTTGACCAAGCTTTGTACGCTTTGGGGCTTTGAAATATTTTGTGATGTAATTTTTAAATAATAGTGTAAATATTTTGTGTATTTGAGAATATGTATGTGAAAATGTGCAAGTGTGGGTTTTTTATAAATTTTTTATAAATTAGCGCTTGTAAATTTTTATCAAAAATTATGTTTCTAATTTTTTTAATGTTTGTAAAGTTTTAATTTATCAAAAAATTATGTTTGTAATTTTTTAATGTGTTTGCGCTTTATTTATTTTCCGTAACTCGTTGAATAGTTTTTTTTGTTTTAATTTAATTTTAATTAACTCGTTTTATATACTTTTTTTTTTTTTAATTACATTAAATTTATTTATGTTTAGTTTAGATGTTAATGTTTTATGTTAAACCCCTTTTAAAAGGTACTTAACTTCCAATTAACAATAATATGTGTATATGTATTTTCGGTCATAGGTGGGGTCAACTTTTCGACACCACTGAATGCTAAAACCGATCGTATAAGAGAGGACAGACAAACAACAGTGAATCAAAATCAAAAGATATCATGTCCAACAGACAACATAGACTTAATAACCTTAAAGTTTTACGAAAAATGTCAAACCTCTTGCTTCGATCATATAAATATATTAGGCAGTGGATAGTAGTCCTGTAGTTTTAGTGTAATTAGTTGTAAGTTTTAAAATTCTCTAGACCTAGTTTTTAGTTTAAGAACCTAAAGGGTTAAATTTTTTCCCTTCATAAATATCAAAAATTGAATATAATCAATAATACTACCAAGAATGTTGTAGTGGCAAAACGCCATGTGCGTTGATCCCTATAGGCAATTATTCGTAGTTAGCTCTAAGTCAAAAATGTTAGTTTTAAGGGCAAATAAATAAATTGAATTGAATTGAAAAGATATCATGATTTAGTGTGGCCGTTGTTGATCGTTGATTGTGGCTGTGTCTATAGCAACCGCTAATATTTTTTTACGCTCATTTTCGATATCACTGTACGCTTGTAATTATCATATAGTCTCTTATTATCTTAGACCGCAAAAAATAAAAATCTGTCTCTTCCCTTTGGTCTTCGTTTTTTTTCTTTCCCTCTTTTGTACTTATATATATATGTACATATATATATTTTCCTCTTGTTGTTAGTTGTTCTCTTGTTCAATATACCGGTAGCCTGCTTTTCGTGATTTTCTTCAACAAATTTTGTTCACTGTATTATGTTATCCGTCCGCAATATACTTTAAGTTAGTTTCGTCTTTTTCATTATTATTATCATTCACATATGTATATGCCTGCACACTGCTTTTTTGAACCGACTGTATACCGCTTAGCCGTATCGGCTGTGATCGTATAATTCCTTTTGCATCAGGAAGAGTGAAGGATGTAAGAGAGTTACGCCAGTAAGAGTAACCAATAAAAGAAATGACCTAACAAAAACGTATGGATACAAAGCCAAACGTAGTCGACATAAAAGGGGGTAATGCAAAACAGCGATAAATTCGGAGCAGTGACGAAACTACAAGTAATAGGGATTTCTGATTAGAGAATTTTATTTTCAATTGCCTTTATGTCTTTGCATGTTCAATTGTATTGCCTTCATGCTGTTTTCGTTGGAATTTACTCTTTCTTTTTAGTCATATATTCCTGCACCCATGTGTATACATATGGGTGCATACATACAACTATTCTCTATTGAAAATATTGTTGTGTTGTTTGTGACAAATAAATTATCATCTAACGGTGCAGGAAAACGGAGCTTTTGATGTTTGCCTGAAATTTACAATTTTTTTCGACAATTTAAGTTATTTTCGTTTTGTTGTAATTTTACCGTAAATGTGTTTTAAATTTTTGTTTCGATTTTGGTGAAGGTTTTTGTACGAAACTGGAAATTTGGCAAACTTGCCAAATTCTACAAATAGGAACTCTGTTTCCACGAATTTATGTAATTTTACGTAGCTACCGGGTAATTGTCTTTATGTGTATATTAATTGCTCACTTTTGTTAAATTTTAAATAATCTTTCCCTTCTTTATTTGAATTTTAATGAATTTTGTGGGATTGTTTTCATTTATTATTATTTAAAATTTTTACAACTTTTACTCTTTAGTTTAAGGGAGGTACGCGAAATGGCATTTGCAAGAATTTAGTTAACTTTTTATCGACTTTTTTATCCGGACAAAATATTTTAATTTGACAAATTTTATCAACGTAGGAGAATCTAATGGTTTATATTTTATTAAGACAATTATAAATTAATCTCACTCTATGCGATTGTAATAAAAAGAATTCATAAAAAATCATTTAATTTAGTGAAAACTTCTGTGCTTTTCGAAGATAATGAAATTTTAGTGCGAGTTTATGTTATCTTATTGTAGTTTTTTTTTACTTATGTAGGAAATATAGTTTCATTTTAGCGATTTTCATTTTGGAAATATTGATAAATGTTGGCGAATTCTATGAAATTGCTTCCTTTTCTCAACTTCGAGAAATTTTGGTGAAGTTTATATAGAAAAAAATTTGTTTACGTTTAAAATCACGGTTCTGACAGTTAAAATTAGCGACATAATCTAAATTACAGTTAATGGGTTTTTAGTTAAATTTTAGTACTTTTGAAAACGAACTTATCAAATTTGCAATTTCTTTCAGCGAAATTCGGTTAAAATTACGACAAATCTTGTTGTGGTACTTACGGCTGAATACATCTGCTTTCCCGTTTTTCAAATTTTCCGGTAGTTTACGTCCTTGGTTTCGCTGGTCATCATTCTTTGTAATTTAGTGTCTTTTGTGGCATTCTTTAAACCATTTTTTCAGCAGTTTTTCTGGTTTTTACTGCGCTGTTCTATTACACGTTTCGATTTATTACGTCTTTCACTTTTTCTATTTTGTTCTCTTTTTTACAGCAATTGTATTTCACTCGCTTTTCCAATTGTATTTTTTTTTTAAAATTATTTATTTAAATTATTCTTTCTTTTCTTGATTTCAATATTTTTTTTTGCAATAATTTTGTTTGATTTTTCACGATTTAGAATAGTTTTATTAGCAGTGTCTTTTTTAATTTATTTTCCACACACTTGCGCAGTATATTTACACTTTACACACAAATCATTAGAAAATAAATGAAGTGTTCTTCCACTCACCGACTCCGAGTAACTAATTTCAACTTTAATCTGAGATCTTTCGTTACCTCATGACAGCGGTGATTGCGTTGATCCTCTGTTTCCTTTGTTATAATTGCTCTTCTATTTGACGGTTCGATAGGAAGGACCATGTACACTCTAGCGGGAGAGATTAATTTGGTTAATCTCTTGATTTTCGTTACTTGCCAACGTAAATGGGATGATATCTAGTGGACTGTATTTTAAAGAGGGTTTAGCTAGTGGTTAGGGCCAATTCCTCAGTTAGGCGGAGTGTTCGCTGTGCTAAGGAATTGGATTTCGATTGTGTAATTTCTCAAGCAGACGAGAAATTATACAAACGAATGCAAGGTAAAAGGAAAAATGGGAAAAAAACCAAATGAATTAGAAAAATTCAAGATGTTTGTATTTATTGGGCGTTATGTTGCTCACCAATTGGGGGTTTGAAAATAAGTGGCGAGATTGTGGTCGACCACTTAACATCAAATTTCATGTCGTCTTCTTTTCAGCAAAATTCACAATTCAAATTAGGTACTCTACACAATTCAGCAATACAGGGTACTTCATAACTAATATAATTTAAATACAATTCATAGGTTACAACTCATTTTCTTTCATAATCTAACATTATAAATTCATATTTGAAATTCACTTTAATTCATTATAATTCATAAAAAATGCTTAAAATTAAGGATAAACTTTGAAATTTAGACAGGTATATTTTTTTGAAGAAAAGCTTTTTTTCGAAAGAACATGTACAATTTTAAGAGTAGGTACTTATCTCAAGAAAAGTTATTTTGTTTTGCACTCTTTAAAGAAAATGTAGTTTTTTAAGAAAAGGCAATTTGTTGTAAGATAATGAACTTTTTAAGAAGAGGTACTTATTTAAAAAAATATTTTTTTTAAGAAAATGTACTTTTTGTAAGAAAATTTACTTTTTTAAGCAAGGGTACTTCTTTAAGATAAGGTATTTTTGTAAGAAAAGGTAGATTGTTTAAGAATATCAATAGGTTTTCTTTTTGAGCAAATTTACTTTTTGTAAGAAAATTTAATTTTTTTAAACTTCTTTACTTTTTAATCGATTCAAAACTACAATAGCGGCATTCATGCAAACGTGAAAGCCGAGAACTTTTGCTCAGCGCAAGTTTCCCTCGCACCGTTGCATGAAACCATATCAGCTGACCAAGATGGATACATAAGGTGGTAGCAGTAGCAATTGCATGTATTATGTATGTGTACTTTTTCTACTGTTCTAGTGCTATCACCTTATTTATCCATCCTAGTCAGATGACAACGAAATGTCAAAAGTTTACACGTTTCTCCATCCCACGTTTGCGCAGCAAATTTGCCTCGAAAACTTTCCACTTTTGAGCAAGTCGCTTTGTATGGGAAATTTGTTTGTTTTGACGTTTGCTGTGCAAGTTTACGATGTTTTCGAGTTTACGAGGTTCTTTCGAGTTTTCATGAAGACCGCTAATATGTACTAAACCGGCTCCACCTAGAAAATTTCCCATTAAACAAAATATACCCCTGTAATGTTAGTCTAGACACAAACCAAATCAAAAGTACGAGTGTAAGAGTGTAAGAGGAAGTGTGCTGCCAAATGTAATTCCATGCTCAGGGTTGTAATTCATGGATTTGCCAGTCTTGCACTTTGGCTTTTCCAAATTTACTTTGTATTGGGTTCAAAACTAAAATATGTAATACACAGGCTCCACCTAGAAAACTTCCCATTAAACCAAAAAAGGTACCCAATATAGTTGATAATAATGGGTTGTAATAAAGTAGTTAAAAAAAAGTTGTTTAAAATTTTTTCATTTAGCCCCCATGCGTAGCGGGATAAGGAACTTCGTTCCAAAAATTTCCTAAGTTCTTCTAGGACAAATTCCCTCAAAATGAGTACAATTGCAACAAATTTCAGGAAAATTATAATTAGTTAAAGGAAAACCATATTAAAATTTATTTCACAAAATCCTGAAAAAAAATTTTCCATGTGTTGAGTTCATCATTGAACTTAATTAAAGTACATGCCTACATATATTTGAACACGGTTAAGTTAAAATGTCTTTAATATAATGAATGAAAGGCGTCAGTGTTGGGATTTTTTAATTTGCATTGGATTTTATTTTGAATTGCTTTGTCCAATGCAGATGCGATGGAATGACAACATACAACATTTTGAATTTGCATTTGCTCAGGCAATACAAATGCAGGTTGTGGAATTGGATGTCAACTGTAATGAAATATGGGAATACTTTTGATAGTTGAATTCCTTTGAATGATGGCAAGTCTGTTTTTAAAGTTTGTTGTTTCGATTGGTGTTGCCACGTAGAAACATTTGAAAACCAGAAGTGTCAGATATGAAGGAAACGCTTTGAAAATAAATACAATTGCCAATGGTAATGCAATTTTTTTAAGTTCCATTTGTAGAGGTAATTTGAATTAAAGTAGAAATTATACTTCTCATACAATTAACTTGCCCATATGCGTAATTACTTAAAAGTCATACTTTTAACATTTTTCATATTCACTTTAGCAAAGCATAGCTGCTTCTACACGTTGAAAAATCTGTCTTTATTTGTTGATTGGATATTTATTTACATTATTACTTTTTAATTTTATTAATTCGAGCATTCTATATCTCAAATGTATTCCTATGATTCCTGGCAAACCGTATAACTATTTCAGATCTAGCCACAGATCGGTTGCTTGGAATGATGCTATTGAGAAATTCATCAAGCTAAGTGGAAATGAAAATTCACTTCTATTGAGAATTTTCAACTACTATGCAAGTGTTCGAAAAATATCGCAAGCAAAAACACACATTTACATTATTGTTGGTTGAAAACTGCTGAAAACAAAAACTTGATGGACAACAAAGAACCAAAAAAAAAACAGTAGCTTTTCAGTTTTTGAAAACAATGCTTGCAAGAATACACATGATTCCTGCAATATGTTTGCTGGGACATTTGCAGACGAAACATCTGTAGGAGTTTTCGAGGGAAAAATACTCCGAAAAATTTATGACATCAACCATGAGCTGTATAAGCATTATCCCGACATTGACATACTCTAAGTTAAGCGTATCAAAACATGTCAATTTACCAGCAAGAAGGGTTTTCGAAACCCAACTCGAAGGAATTCGAAAAATAGGAAGACCAAGACGCCGGAGGGATCAGATTGACGAATCCCTGCGTACACTTGGTATTGCCAACTGGAACTGTTTGTCGAAATATGTTATTTTCGTTTTGTAAGGTGCCCGACCCCTCGGGGTTGTTCGAGACCGGATAAGTATATAAGCGTCTTTTGAGAACTTATTTGTGCAATGTGTGTACTTGTTTATAAATTTTTGGACAAAATACAACCGCTGATGAAGATTCGGGGCTAGATCTGAAATAACTATACGGTTTACCAGGAAACATAGGAATACATTTGCAAAACTCCTGAAAACTATATTTCTATTAATAGAGATATAGAAAGGTCTCGAGCTTAACTAATAAAATTAAAAAGTAATAATGTAAATAAATATACAATCAACAAATAAAGACAGATTTTTCAACGTGTAGAAGCAGCTATGCTTTGCTAAAGTGAATATGAAAAATGCTAAAAGTATGAATTCTATATGGCCTCGAGCTTAACTAATAAAATAAAAAAGCAAAATATATATATTGATGATGAAAATAAAAATTGTTTCTATTTTATTTCAAAATATTCTCCATGAAGATCAATAGTTAGTAATTTGCATGCATTTGAACCAATTTTCGAAGCAGGTTTTTAATTTCCAATGAGGTAGCATTTCGAACGCATCAACCCCATCTTCAGGCGTCAGCAAATTTTGGCAGCTCAAGTTATTATTAATGTGAGGAAATAAAAAGCAATCATTAGGCGCCAAATCGGGACTGTTAGGCGGATGAGTCACCAATTATATATATGTTTTTGCTGGTCAAATACGTGTTTGCATCTGGCAACACTATAAATTGTCTATTGAAGAAAGAAATCCTCAACCGAACTGCAACTATAATCTCAGCATTTTTAAAACAATCTTTCAACCCAAACGTTTAATTGCGGGTACAATATGAGCAGGTTGTGTTAAAACTCACTTTACTGCAATACAAAATTTTCAAAATTTACTACTAAAACTTCGGCTGAGATTTTGGGAATTTTGGCACATGAAATTTAAGCCATATTTAAATGGCTAATAATGTTTTTTGTGGCGTTATTTTCCTGGAACATGGGTTCGATCCCTAATCTGACCACTTTAGATTTTGTTCTACGACGGTCACCTCGCTTGTAGAAGGCGACACTATCGAGTACTTCTATATAGCTTCTTAAAAATACCGTTCGTGACCGGCGTTAAACTTTAGGACGCAATTAGTGAGAATAAAACTAGAAAGCGCACAGCTCTCTGGTAGTGAAAAGTTCTCTCCAATCATGGGATATAATGGGAAACCATTTCTCTTCCACGAATCGTTTTTAGAATATCTTATGATCCTATTCAAGTAAACATTCTATTTCTTACTCCATAATCACACACCTATTTCGATTGCGATTTGTTAATCTCTCTAAAAACTTAAAAAACACACTCACTAGCTTTACATTTCAAGGCTTTCCCAACTACAGTTTAATTTAACAAAGATATTTAAATGTTTAAAATGTTTGAAATCGATACTTTCTCGTTTGAACTAAACCAACAATTATTATGGCTACGGGAGAATTGATAGTCCATTCCCCCACTAACCCACTATCGCAGAAGCAGAGAGGGAAATCTAGAACAATACAATGCAAATCAAAAACATTGTACGAGTAGTGAAAATGAAAACAAACGCTGTAAATGCTTAATCCTATGGATAGAAAACTATAATGAAAATACTCGTAAACGAATAGAAAACAAAACTTTAATACAAAAAGAAAGAACTACCCAACACTATTGTTTGTACAATTTCTAATACAGTGGATCCTACAAATCGTAGCAAGGGTAGTACAGTGGTAAATGTAAGTAAATACTGCACACAAAATAGTAGATTCAAGTAAAAAGTATCCTGGGAAACTAAGTTTTTATTTTTGAGTTCACTATTTTATATTTAGTATTTACATGCACAATTCACAAAGGAATTCGAGAGAGTTTAGAGTCTACATTTGAAACACTGATTGAAATCTTCACTTTTACAGCGATTTCGAATGATTTGATTTGAGAAGCTTTTTCTTGGCAAATTACCTGATAGTGTATTTTTAAATTAAGTAACTGCTAGTCAAATACGTTTAAACTTGTTACCAGGTCTCCAACTACAGTATTTTGAAAATGCACGATTCCACTCCGACTCTGACTCTGGCGCTTTAAAAAGTCACGTCTCCGCTCCCACTCCAGCTGTACATAAAACTACGACATTAACACCAAACATTTTATAATTAATTTAGAAACGAATATCGGCAAAAGGCGAAGAAGTTATCTATAAGTTTTGTAAATATCGAACCAATACTGATTTGTACCCCAGCAAAGAAAACCCCGTTTGGAATTCTGATCAAAAGCATGCTACTTTTATCCGATACTGTGTAAAAAAAAGTAAAAGAAAAATTATAAAAATAGTAAAAAAATGTCTCGAAAAGTTTAGACTTTCAGAAAACCCCGCTGTTGTTCAAATTTTTACGACGCCGACTACAGGCATTATTCACAGACTCCGACTAAAAGACTGACTCCGGGTAGGACTGCTCAACACTGTTTCTTAGAACGGCTTGCATGTCCAGCGTTCAATGTACAAAAGTTGTTCACATTCAATATTGCGGCACCAACGTTCATAAACTATTCGACGGCTAGCATTGATTAAGCTTGTATACGAATTCAATTTGATACCCTGAGTAAATAACGGGTTTTTCAACAGAGACGCTACAAAAGTAAATCGATAGGTACAGGAAACGCCGTCATATTTTTCCCGCTCATTTGACATTTCTCTTCAGTAAGGTTTGCCATTTCATCATGGAAAGATATACGAGCCAACAACGAGTCGAAATTATTACAATTTACTACCGTAATTTGGAGTCAGTGGCCTCAACTTTTAGAGCGCTACGTCCAATTTATGGTCGACATAATCGCCCTACCAGATCAACACTTGAGCGTCTAGTGGAAAAATTTGAATCCACAGGCACAATACAAAATGTTCCCGTGTCAGTGAGACAAAGAAGTGCCCGTAGTGTCGAGAATATTGCTGCCGCTGAGGCTTCAGTTCAAGAAAGCCCAAATGTGTCTCTCACACGTCGTTCTCAAGCGTTGGGCATCTCTGTGACGTCGTTGTGGCGAATTTTGCGAAAAGATCTTGGCCTACATCCTTACAGGACCAAATTGACGCAGGAACTGAAGCCGCTTGACCACCATAAGCGTCGTATGCTCGTGAATTGGGCTGAGCAACAACTTGAAAATGATTCGGATTTTCATCGAAAAATCATCTTCAGCGATGAGGCTCATTTCTGGCTGAATGGCTTCGTCAATAAGCAAACTATGCGTTATTGGTCAGACAGCAATCCACACGTAATCCATGAGTCATCATTGCATCCCGAAAAAATTACGGTTTGGTGCGGTTTATGGGCCGGCGGCGTCATTGGGCCGTACTTCTTCCGTGATGATCAAGACCGGCACATTACTGTGAATGCGAATCGCTACCGTTCAATGATATTGTGGACTTGGAGGACATGTGGTTCCAACAGCACGGCGCCACAAGCCACACAGAGAATGCCACAATCAATTTATTGGAAACCAAGTTTGGTGAACGTGTTATCTCACGAAATGGCCCAGTCGATTGGCCGCCTCGGTCGTGCGATTTGACACCGTTAGATTATTTCCTGTGGGGCTACGTCAAGTCTATGGTCTATGCCAACAAGCCAGCGACGATTGATGAACTTGTTACGAATATCGAACGTGAAATTGCAGCAGTATCGGCCGATTTATGCTTGAAATCCGTCGAAAATTGGGTTCAGCGTCTGGACTTCTGCAAGCGTGCCCGTGGTGGCCATGCAAAAGAAATCGATTTCCATACATAATGGCATCGAACGTACTTTCACAGGAATGAAGAATTTCATTGGTATCTAAAACCGGTTTTGTTTTATTTAAAAAAACTTTTGTAGCGCTGTTATTGAAAACCCCGTTATTTAGGTCCAATCAGTACCTACGTCAAGATCCCGTTTACTATCTCATAGTTGTAATAGTTTATTTATTGTGCCCACTGTATTATATGGGCGAAATTAACTCACAACCAAAACTACTGTTTATGTAAAAAGGAAATCAAAAACATTCTACACCATATGTACAAGTATATTTGTGTTTAGTTCTATAATGTAGCAACAACTACTAATATATTAGGGTGCCCCGTTGTAAAACAAGAAGATACTGAAAATTAATTGCTGTAAAAACAAAACAATTTTCATAACTGTTAATTGTCACTTTTCTTCAGAATTCGTATTTACCCACCTCTGTATAATCCATCCACTTGAAAAAATATCGAAGAATATTTTGTATAAAAACTCTCCAAAATATTTAAATCGCTACAATAAAAATATGAATATAACTCAAAAACGGTGCGTCAAATCGCAAAAATAATAAATTTTTGAATAATAGCAGAGGCTTTGATCAAAAATTAATTCCATCTTCCAACCATATGAAAAACCTTAGAGTTTCGCGAATTTCGTTATATTTTCAATTGGACGCACCGAATCCGAGATACAGACATATGCGCGTTTTAACGATTTTTTATTTGAGCATATTTTAGTTTTAACGATTATTGTAAAAAAAACGTTGCCAAATTACATATATCCACTGGTTAAAGCCTACTATGGGGGTCAAGAAAATATCATTAATTTATTTGAAAAGAAATAAAAAATAATAAAGTGCCATTTTTCAAGTGAACCAAAAAAAATAACATTTTTGGACGTTTTTATAAATTGTTAACAAAAAGTTCATTAGTTAAGAAACCACTATTGTCATGATTTTTTTATATCCCAAGATCTCTAGCTTCCATTTCCATTTTAAAATTCTGCAATCGGCTACAAAATGCAAAAGATACAATGTGGAATTTTTAGTGCCTTTAAATAAGTGAACCGGAGTGTATATACCAACACATGTCTTTAACATGACACTTAAGTTTTGTCTTTGTTTTTTTGCAAAACTCGCTAAATTGGAAAATCACCAAGGTGCAAACAGGGTCATAACTCGGAAATGTAGATTTATTTTGCATAATGCGAACCAGCTTTTAACAAAAAGTTCTGTATACATATAATTAAATACTGGCATATGTTAAAAATCCGAGTTGGAAAATATGTCTTGAAGACATTGTCAGTAGAATGTCCTTAGGACAATGTCAGCAGGTTCTGACACTTTATAGAAGACATGTTCATGACATGTCACTAGTTTTGCCTTGGGTGACATAAATTGTGAACGGGCTGACAAACTATGTAAGACCGTCTTATTGACTCGTCAGCATTACGTCATGACTGGCTCTTAGTAATGCCAATGCTGAATATCGATAGAGCAAGTCTTTGCCTTTTGTCAACAGCGAGTCATGCGTATAAAGTTTAAAGTTATTCAGAAAACATACAACTGAAAAATTTATGTTTTAATTGTATGTCATAAATTTTCAGAAATAATATCCAAAATATTCGAAAATTTATTCAAGAATATGCACATTTTCAGGGAATTATACTCGTATGTACTTATGTACATTAATGCACCGACTTCTTATTATCAATGTAATATTTATTGCAGCTTTTTTTTGATGTGTTTTTTGATGTGTGGTGGTGGTGCAATGGTTAGTGTGCGCGCCTCTTGTACATGAGACCGTGGGATCGTGAGTACGAACCCTGCTTTGACCACCTTAAAAAAAAATTCTTTCGGCGGCGGTCACCTCGCATAGTGACGCGACACTATGCAGTATTTAGCCATGAAAAAACTTCTCAAAATACCGTTCGGAATCGGTGTAAAAACTGTAGGTCCCAATCGGTGAGTATAAAACTAGAAAGCGCACAGCTCACTGATTGTGAGAAGCCCTCCCCTTTCCCTTCCTGTAGTGCAATTCACTATCCCTTTTTGACCACAATTGTTTCGTTTAAAAGTGTTAACCACAAAATTGACCATTTGGCTATTCACTAACACTTTAAACGATATCTGCTGGCGTTTAAAGTCAGCTGTTTCAGTCAGCTGTTATTTTTAGCAAGACAAATTGTGGTTTATTAACACCAGCATTTTTGGTGTGGTTTAATTCGTTTAGAAAAGCGTATATCGTTGTATACAATCGTTGAATATAATGGCTTTGGAGTATTTAGCCTACAATTTATTGGAGTACTAGCCATTCTATTTTAATATCTACAAGCGTTTACTAAATTAATAAAATATTACAAATTTAAAATGTTTTACTTACTTTGCACAAAACTATTCAAAATTTACAAATCACAAGGTTTTTGTTTTTTTTTTGTTTATTCTTCTTTATTATTTTCTCCTATTTTGACATTTCGCTTGGCAGAGTTGCCACTTAATATCAATTTGAATACATTGGTTAAAAATAAGTTAGTGAATCACATAGTGGTTAGTGCAAACATCAGAATGTGTGGTTAAAGTTAACACCTGCTAAAGTGTTAAAAGTTAGTGAATCGCACTACTGGGATGTAATGGGAAACCATTTATTTTTATTTATGTTAACATCTATAGGCGCGGGTAGGGACTAAATTCACAAAGTAAATACATCCAAACACAGTTTGTCCGACTGCGATCACACAGATTGTCCGACTGCGATCACAGATTGTTTGATATTAAACTCCTCCGAAACGGCTGGACCGATTTGTTGAAATTTTGTGTGCATATTGGGTAGGCCTCAAAATCGGCCAACATTAACATCTATTATACAACTAAATGATAAGGGTGGCCCACCTCTATATAGAACACAGATTTGTCAGACTGCGAAAAAAACACACACTGATGTAGCGGCAGCGAATAGTTGTTTTGTGTGGGTGCGGTGCAATCTCAGAGCAAAGAGAATAATGACGTGGTTATACGCAGTGATGCCAATATAGCTCATCTGGGGCTGGATTTAGCACTTTTTGACCTTGCAAAACCCGAAAAAAATTTCAATGGCGCTGTTTTTGCAAAAACGGGTTATGTGAACGCAACAAAAAAGTCAGACAATGCTGGTTCCGTTACATCTGCACTCCAAACATCGTTTTCTTCGGTTGACCATCTGAAAGTATTTTCCAAAAGGGAAAGTTACAATTTAATAAAACCAAGTTGCGTGTTAGATATTATCAAATATGCCCACGTTTAAATGACGGTTGGGGCTTCGGTGGTTGGTCGAAACCGAGAGTTAAAATTTCCGATAACTGGCGCATAGATCAAGGCATAGATCAATTCTGGCTTATTGTTATAGATCTGCGACTTATGGAAAGAAAAAGTCCAAGTTGGTAAAAATGCACGGTGTCTGTCGCCATTCACGTTGCCTCTGCGTGCGATAACACTAAAATCGGTTAACCTAAATCCGGTAGTGCTTGTTTATGCACCGGTTGATTTAAAAATGGGTCTCGTCGGCACAACGAATCACCCTTTTTGTAATAAAGTTTTATCATTCGTACGTATTTCTCGGCGCTGTAACGTGCCATATTGATTTGTCTCTATTGTCTGAAAAATAGATAACAGGAATACTAACAATAGATAAAACAACGTAACCGCCAAGGACTGTCAAAATTTACCGGTTCCTATTGGAAACCACCTTATTTATTTAGCGCGTTTTAGCACTTTCGGGATTTTTCTAGTTGTTTTCGTTATTTGGCGCTTTATAGCACTTTTTTGGTAGTTCGACGATGCGTTTCGTTCCAGCAGAGTTGGCATCACTGGTTATACGTATATAAAAATGAGATAGCAAGAGAGCAACGAAAATTGTCTGAACTTGTGTAGCGTATGTACGAACATAACAATTAATGTATGTACATGTGTCTGTTGCTTTGCATTCTCTTTGTTTTTTTGTGGGAATAAAACAAAAAGTATTAAGCAAGAAAATTATGACACATGTGCTTGCACTGGGCTTTAAATAATTTTAAAAATTCATATTATTTAAATGTAACGTCATCATATGATTGAATGGTGTTTTTTGTTTTCCAATGTAACATTTACTAATGTGATCATAGAAATCGAACAGGTACCGTGTAACAAAAAGGTGTTCAAACATCGCCCGTGAGTTCGAACATTCATTGGATTTTTTAAATTAGAGATCATCCATCTTCTAGACTCTAATATAATAATTATATATATAGGAAATGACACAAGGTCACCACATTTTGAGACGTCGTAGCCAACTGACTCTCTTATGAATTGTGACTTAAGGACGACTTGTGTACATGCCATAAGGTAATCGCCACTACTGACAAACTGCGGAAAATTCCTGCTGACTTTTTACTAAATGTATGAAAATGTCAGCGTGTGTCATGAAGTTTTTTATATGAGAGCGGATCGGCAAGTCAGCAGGGACTCTGGCATGTCACTTCTTAGTCACTGATGATGTCTTTAGAAAATTTCCAACTGGAAAATTTCAGAATTTTTTTTCAGAACTAAAAACGATATTTCGTGTGACTTTTCCAAGGGATTTCTAGTGGACCAAAATAATTCGTCGCGATTCGCTTATTCGTTTATTACGCAACATTGGATGCTTATGATGCAAAAAAAATATTTTCTCTGAAAAATTCACTGGGACGCCCACTTCAAACGTTGGTGGGGTCTGGAAAATGTGCTTAATTTTAATTTATGTGCCACTAAATGTGCTTAAATTTAATGAGCTGAAAGCTATTACGTAAATAAAATCCAAAATTAGCATTTGACAGAACACACTAATACATATACGATATGCGTACAATATATAATACCAATTCAATGTTAACATTTGATATTCTTCTTAATAATTTATGCATTACAAATGAAGAAAGGATATACAACACATACATACTTACATATATGTACAAACAAAAAAACAAAACACTAAGCAAACGAAAAAATCAATAATCAACCAAAGCACAGTGGAGCAATAATCAACCAAAGCGGGAACTGAAAATATATCCTCAAAATATTATATACATTTTTCTTTAAAATATAAAAAAATGTACTATAAAACATGATTATGGTGTTTCATTGGAAATCATAAATTCCTTATATTCCTCGTAAAATTGATATACTTATGAAACGACCATATAATAATGCATACCATAGAAGCTTTTATTCGCTCAATAAATTAAACGTCGTCGGTACGATGGAAAGTAAACATTGGATGGTGGAAAATATGGGTTCAATAATACCAGATAGTGGCAATAGTATACAGCGATCAACAAAGGGACAACAACCGAATTTCGTGTTTTTGTGGCAAACTGGTTGTGTTAAATACAATACAAATGTATACCAACGATAAAAGTCAACAAAAAAGTGCAAAATACATTTAAATTTTTCAGTTCTACACCAAAACGACAGGAAAAAGTTAAGTGAACATATTTTGTAACTCCACCTGGTGTAAGGTAATTTTAAATTTAATTGCTCTCATTTCCACAAACCTACGATGAAGAGTGTAAAATGAAACGTCAGATGAGAGAATAAGTTTATCTATGTATGTATCATTCTATGGAAATGACAAACATTTTCTTAAAAATTTGAGGTTTGAATTTAAATTTATGGGATATACGAGGTATAAGAAGTATTTGAGCGTTACAATGAAACCCCATAATATTTTGGCGAAAAACGCTCAAATAGCTTAATGGAAATATTGGGAATATTAAGTTTGCGACAATTTCTTAAGCTTTGACATACCGTGTGTAAAACAATGAAATAAAGTAAATCAATACACAGAAAAGAGCTTCATATAATCAGTGAACGCCTCGCTTTCTAGTATTACACTCACTGTTTGTTACCGACAGATTTACGCAGGCTCCAAACGGATTTTTAAAGGCCTATTCGTGGCTCATTACTTGATTGTGTCGCCATCACTAAGAGTTGTCCAAAGACATGTAAGCTGTCCAGAACAGGGATGGAACCTCAAATATTTGTCTCATTACCGCACGTCGAAAAATAAGGACCCCAGGAACATATTGCAGGAACGATGTACATGTTTTCAAGCAGTGTTTACGTTAATTCAAGATCTGCTGCTTTTTGTTTCTTTACTGTGACAGATAGCAGTGTTGTCAGCATTTTGCAACAAACGAGGTCACATTTGGGTCACAAATACATATACTATAAACTACTAATCATTGTGTCCCAAACATGTTATATTGAATAGTAAGCACAATGTGTATATATTTGCACAAATATACTATATTTGCGACAAGCTACAAACACGTTATAATTGCATCCAAACAACTAAAAAAGACAAACTTTCAGCGTGCGGCGACTATTTTCATTAATTTGTTTTATTTTATTTTGTTGTTTTTTTGTTTACGTTTAATTGTATTTAAAAGAAGATAATACTTTTTTGTTTGGAGTCTTCAGAGTGACCCCGATATCATCTGCCTATTGATTTCAATGCATAACGCTTCAACTAGACTTCTGTAGGCCATATTAGACTACTACAAAAATCGTTGGATATGCCAAACTTATAATTTGATGAAAACGAATGGAACAGTGTTAACTTGAGAAGAATGATCTGCAGAAAAATGTTGAGACATCTGTTAGATTTCTTTAATTTTATGGCTTTCCTTGAACAAATTATGCAAACAGTGTTTCATTTCGAATGAATGAATTTCGGCAAGTTTGGGGTGTCATAACACCCATGGACATTACAATCCTGCACGTTATGACGAGTCCTGAGTCATAGTCACCGCTTTTATAATCTCCCCTTCAAATTCCGTCGAAAACTGCAACCTAATCAAGCCAGCTGTGCCAAATTGACACATGTAAGTATAGTGCCGTCGGTGGTGCAATGATTATTGTGCGAGGCTTTTGTACCTGGGAACGTGGGCTCGATCCTGCTCTGATTACCATGCGTTTCTTTCGACGACAGTTGAGCAAACTTCTCAAAAAACTGTTCGGAACCCATGTAAAACTGTAGGTTCCAATCAGTGAGTATAACACTTGAAAACGCACAGCTAACTAACCGTGCGAGGCTCTCCTCTGTCGCTTCATGGAATGTAATGAAAAAATAAAGGGTGGTCCTACCATAATGCACGATGTTAATCAACGGGGTTTTTCAATAAGAGCGCAACAAAAGTTTTTTTTAAATCAAACAAACCCGGTTTGAGATACCAATGAAATTCTGTATTCCTGTGAAAGTACGTTCGATGCCATTATGTATGGAAATCGATTTCTTTTGCATGGCCACCACGGGCACGCTTGCAGAAGTCCAGATGCTGAACCCAATTTTCGACGGTTTTCATGTATAAATCGGCCGATACTGCTGCAATTTCACGTTCGATATTCGTGAGAAGTTCATCAATCGTCGCTGGCTTGTTGGCATAGACCATAGACTTGACGTAGCCCCACAGGAAATAATCTAACGGCGTCAAATCGCAAGACCAAGGCGGCCAATCGAATGGGCCATTTCGTGAGATAACACGTTCACCAAACTTGGTTTCCAATAAATTGATTGTGGCATTCGCTGTGTGGCTTGTGGCGCCGTCCTGTTGGAACCACATGTCCTCCAAGTCCATATTATCCAATTGGGGCCAAAAATATTCGGTTATCATTGAACGGTAGCGATTCGCATTCACAGTAATGTGCCGGTCTTGATCATCATGGGAGAAGTACGGCCCAATGACGCCGCCAGCCCATAAACCGCACGAAACCGTAATTTTTTCGGGATGCAATGATGACTCATGGATTACGTGTGGATTGCTGTCTGACCAATAACGCATATTTTGCATATTGGCGAAGCCATTCAGCCAGAAATGAGCCTCATCGCTGATTGTGGAGGCCTCTTAAAGTTGAGGCCACTGACTCCAAATTTCTGTCGTAAATTTTAATAATTTCGACTCATTGATGTCTCGAATATCTTTGCATGATGAAATGTCAAAAGAGCGGGAAAAAATATGGCGTCGTTTGCTGTCCCTATCGATTTACTTTTGTAGCGTCTCTGCTGAAAAACCCTTTATAAGTCACAGCTTAATGTCACATTTTATGTCCAACTTAATTTGACAATTCTCTGTTTTAGTGTTTGAGAAATTCAACCATGGAGAGGTACACAATTGAGCAGCGCGCTAAGATTGTTGAAGCCTTTTACGAAAATGGGTGTTCAAATCAAAATGTATTTCGTGCGCTTCGTGAGTTTTTTCGTCAGCATGATAACGGAATTCTTGTGGCCAGAAATTGAGTATATGGACCTGAACGATATGTGGTTCCAGCACGATGGTGTCACTTACCAAATGCCTGTTTTGCGCGAAAAATTCAGTGGCCGGGTTATCTCACCACGATCATGTGATTTGACACCGTTGGATTTCTTTCTTTGGGGATATTTAAAAGAAAAAGTGTACGTCAATATGCCCAAGAATAATGCAAGATCTAAAGGATGAGATAATTCGACACATTAACGGCATTGAACCTCAATTATATATCCGACTCAATGAAAATATGGACCATCGGTTAGAGGTGGCGTGCATTTGGCCGGCGTGCATTTGGCCGATATTTTGTTTCATACTTTCCTTCTAACATAATAAAAAAAATATTAAGATAATTCTCTGAAAACGTTTTGTTTTATTTAAATTTAACATCATGCGTTTTGGTTGGACCACCCTTTATTTAAGTATCGTGCAATGATAGGCTCGTGCCTGCCATTTACCTGTCTCGATTGAAAAGAAAATGTTCGTGATAAAGTTCAAATTGTACAAGCCTTCCATTCAATTTGTATTAATTATTATTAATTTTAATTAGTTCATTGGAAACTATGTAAATATAAGTCAGTTTAAACCACTGTACATTAAAATGGCTGAACATATTCAAAATACTTTGTTGTTCTTTGAAATACTTTTCCAAAAAGATTTCTATAAATACCCATACATGTTCACGATTTCGTATTCAACTTATGATAAACTTATATATATAGCAAAGATTATAAGGGGCACTACACACGTGCCAGTCTTGACAATGTGATGGGCTAACAAATTTTGCTTTAAGTCGTTAATTGATCAATGATTTTTGTTTCTTTTTTTTTAAAGAATTCTTCTAAAGAATTCTGATGGTTGCTGGAATGGTGCTATGTTATTAGAAACGTCGCCAACAGAAGTCCAATAATTATGCTAATTTTAACCAGTGTATGCCCCCCTTAAGACTGTTATAGCAGTCAGCTACCCTTAGTTTAAGTATCTATATACCCATAAATATATAAAACTGAATCAATGTTGTTACATATATACATATGTATGTCCTTGCAACTTCGAGGGTGCTGTTGTGTGGACTAAATGTAACAGAAAAATCAGTTTGTAACAAATACGTAAAATTTTACTAAATTACACAAAAGTTTGCTGGTTTGACACGAGTTCCATGATTGTACTCGTACTGTAGCTGGGTTCTTATTGTGGCTGTTGCTGTCGAATGAAACTCCACAAAAGTCACTGAGACTGAAGTGAAAATTACAATAAAACTCTTTGGAGGGGAAACTTTTGATTGCACTTCTGACGTGTTAAAATGCCAACACTAATTGTGGTCTCACTTGTTCTGTAACTACATATATAATATTGGTATACTTTCGTCTACTTATAAGTACTGGGGTAAAGGACATACACGTGTGGTGTTCAAAATAGCAGTAGAATATGTAGTTGATTTTTTTGTGAAAGATGTGTGGCAATCCTTTTAAGCAAATAGACCAGATCTGAGAAATTTGGATATTAAGATATTTGCATAGATTCGGGGCGAAAGTGATGCTCCCAATTAGGAACTAAGGTGAAAATTGTACGGTAGGGCTTTAGCGAATCGTCTATTGAGATTTCCAGAGATTATAGAGTTTAGTGACATATCCAGATTCAATGGTACATGACCATTGGGTATGCCAAAAATATCGCCAAAATGAATTATGCATTTGCCTTACAATGACCACAATCTGGTGAGAAGGTTGAATAAGTGGTAGGGATTGTTAAGTAGCAAGCCGGACGAGTTTTTAAGCTGCTTCATAAACGTCGGCGAATTTACGACAGTTCAATGAGCACACAATAGGCTATAGCAAGGGATTGGATGGTCACATCTAATAACTCTTTGGAACTAAAGGTGATTGCGAACGCTAAATGCAAATCTGAGTTCAAAATTGTATAATTAAACAATTCGGAGGCCAAATATTTAGAATTTTAAATGGCGGACATAATATCTGAAAATTAATATTACGCTTAGTTCTAGCGGCTTGTCAGGGTCGCGGATTCGTATTACAAATCTAAGGTCAAAGAATTTTTTGTGAACCAAAAACTTCAAATTAATTGATTGAATATAAACTAAGTGCTTTGAGCTTTTTAGGCTCTATAATTATGAATCTGATGTCGAAAATATTGTGTCGGATCTAATATGAACTCAAAATGCCGTATCCCATATAATGGATGAACTATCTAAAAATTAACTGGTTTGCTGAGTACTGGAGGGGTATCACTGTCAGTGATTACAAATTTCAGACAAATCTAAAATCAAATATTTAAACTAAATCCAAATCAAAAGTTCAAACAACGGATTCAAGAATAGAGAAATAAACACGAGTTTCTGTCCCTATCTTTACGTTCTCTCGATGACGACGAGGTAATAGGTCATTTTATCGAGTTGGAGTTGCTTCCATATTTTCGTTCGATGCAACCAACATAAAACATAATTCAGCTGTCATTAGTACACGCCGAAAAATAACGGCCCCAGCAACATATTGTAGGAACCATGTACATATTTGCAAGCATTGTTTTAATGAATTGAAGATCTGCTGATTTTTGATTCCTTATTGTAACAGACATCAATGTTTTCAGCAGTTTTCAACAAACAAGTCCACATTTGGGTCACAAAAACATATATATAATAACCTATTAACCATTGTGTCCTAAACATGTTATATTAAATAGTAAACACAATGTGTTTGGACACAAGTATACTGTATTTGCGAAGAAGCAAAACAATAAAAAAAATAAAAATTTTTCAGCGTATATTAATCGTCTGTTGAGATATTTAAACTTAGTTTGCTGTATGGTTTGCTTCTGGTTGCTTATCGCTCTCTCGCCTATGCATTCTGTTTTTTGTAATTTCTGTATCATATCAACATAGCCGATCAACTGTTCAACATAGTCGATCTGGTTCAAGATGGTGGTCAAGAGAAGATCTGAATATTAATTGACTGATTTGGGGGCAAATATTTAAAACTCAAGATGAGGGGCGACTTGAATTGACTTGAAACTTAGAATGTGGGGGCTTTAAGACTCGTTGTTAACAAATCAGATAACAGACGAAATGTCGAAAAATTTATTAATGGACTATAACGTTAATGCTTAAGATCTTTACGCCTCGCTGGTTACAAACCTGAGGACCTGAGGAAAAATTAAAACGGCGGATGCAGATAGTGGTAAAAAAAGCTGATTATCAATTGATTACCTTAAAACTCGCAGATTACAAATGTGAAATAATAACTTTAAAACTCAATACAGCGGATCCAAGACGGCAGACGAAATATTTATAAATTATCTGAATGACTTGAATCTTACTGCTCGGATTGCCTTGGCTCCCAGATTACGAATCTGAGGTCAAATATTTGAAATGCACAATGGCGGATCTAAGATAGCCAATAGATTAATAGAGTGACTTAAAACTTAGAGCTTGGGGTTGATATACTAGTATGTTTCAAATCGGTGGTCGAGATTAAAACTAAAAATAGTGAATCCAAGATGGCGGTCGATATTTTAAAAATTAATTGACTAGTGCTTTCGTGTTTTTATGAATCACAATGGTGGACAAAACACCTGACATTTAATTGACTGACTGGAAACTGAGTGCTTTGTTTTTTCAGGGTTGCTGATTAAAAATCTAAGGTAGAAGCTTTAAAACTCAAGCTACTGCGTCCTATATGACGGACGGATTTTATTCATTGACTTGCAACTTAGTGCTTTGGGGTTTTCAGGGCCACTGATCATGTCCGTGGTGCAATGGTTAGTGTGCGCGCCTCTTGTACATGAGATCGTGGATTCGAACCCTGATCTAACCACCTTAAAATAATTCTTTCGGTGGCGGTCACCTCGCATAGTGACGGCAACACTTCGAGTATTTAGCCATGAAAAAGCTTCTCAAAATATCGTTCGGAATCGGTGTAAAACTGTAGGTGCCAATCAGTGAGTGAAAACTGGAAAGCGCACAGCTCAGTGATTGTGAGAAGCTCTCCCCTTTCCCTTCATGGGATGTAATGGGAAACCATTTATTTTATTTTATGATCACAAGTCTGACGTCACATATTTCAAATTAAAAATGTTGTATTTGAGATGGTAAACAAAAAATACCGAAAATAATTCGATTGATTTAAAACTTGATGCTTGGGGTGTCACGTCACGACTTTTTGATTACAAATCTAAGGACAATATTTTAAAACAGAAAATAGCGGATCCAAGAAGGTGAACAAACAACTAAGGAATTTATTTCGTTTGCTTAATAATTAGTGCTTTCGTGACTTTAGAGCAGCTGGCGGACCCAAGGCGTTGGACAACAAATTAAACTTTAACACCTTGACTTCAAATTTAGTACTTGGAAGTTTTAAGAAAATTCCATATGACTGATCCAAGGTGGCGGACGAAATATCTGAAAATTATTGGATTGACTTGAAGCTTGGTGCTTTCGTGTTTTTAAGGTCTCTGATTACTCAGGTTAAATACATAAAATTCAAAATGGCTGATACAGGAATGTGAAAAGAAATCTAGAAATTAACTGACTGACTAAAACCCGTTCGGAATCGGTATAAATGTGTTGGCCCCAGTCAGTTAGTCTAAAAACAAAAAGCATACAGATCAATGATTGTGATAAACTTTCCCACGACACCCTAGGAATGCTTGGAAGAGGTTTAAGTTCACTGAGTACGAGGCTGAAGCAAAATTATACAATTCAAAAGACCAGTCATAATTAGCATCAAGTGGAGGTTTCTATTGCAAGTTTGTTCGGTCCTTTCCCACTCGGTTTCTACTTTTTTTAATTGTTGTTTCGTCTCCTAAAATGTGCTTCAATGGATGATGAAGAACATCAAAGGTATTTGTTACTACCTTTAGTGGTAAATTTAAATATTGTTTATCACCTTTTTTATGTGTTTTTTTCAGTTTTTCACATGGAAACAACATAAAAATCGTAAAAAAAATATAAGAATTTCGGAAGCACATCGGAAGTTGCGGAAATATGTCTACCGGCATCGGCACTGTATTATTTTGATGGCTTTTTTAATTGCTGCAATGGTAGTGCGTGCGGCTCTTGTATATGAGAAAGTGGGTTCGATTACAGCTCTGACTACCTTACGTTACTTTGACGGCGACATCATCGACTTTTTAGCCAGGAAAAACCCTCTCAGAATTCTGTTTGGCACCGGCGTAAATGTGTAGGTCACAATCAGTTTCCTATTCAAATATGTGTAATAAACATTTTCAACACAAACCAGTTTCAAAGTTGTTATTATTTATTTTAGAGTCCACCTGGGCTGTTCATATTCTTTACCAAATATTGTTCCCGAAAATGTCACACTGAGAAAAAGGCAATGCTTAAATTAATGTTTTAGTTCTGAAAAAAAAATCATATTACTTTCACAAAAACTGGTCTTGTGTCACTGTGACACCAAATCCTTTTAATGTGAAAATGGAATACGTTTCTGAAACAAAGTTCCATATCGCACGTTGCGGGATGGGGTCTTAAGGAAAAAAAATTAAACAACTTTTAATTTAACACTATTATGCTAATACCCACTATTATCAACAATATTGTTTACTTTTTCTTTGGTTTATGTCTAGACTAACTAGATGTCTCACATATGTTGGGAGATTTCTTGTTTAATGGGAAGTCTTCTAGCTGGAGCCTGTAAATACTATTAATAAAAACTAAACTTTTCTTATAAAGGGTTTCTCAATAAGAGCGCAACAAATTTTTTTTTAAATAGAACAAAACCGGTTTTAGATACCAATGAAATTCGTTAGTCCTGTGAAAGTACGGTCGACGCCATTATGTATGGAACTCGATTTCTTTTGCATGGCCACCACGGGCACGCTTGCAGAAGTCCAGACGCTGAACCCAATTTTCGACGGTTTTCAAGCATAAATCGGCCGATACTGCTGCAATTTCACGTTCGATATTCGTACGAAATTAATCAATCGTCGCTGGCTTGTTGGCATAGGCCATAGACTTGACGTAGCCCCACAGGAAATAATCTAACGGCGTCAAATTGCACTACCGAGGCGCCAAATCGACTGGGCCATTTCGTGAGATAACACATTCACCAAACTTGGTTTCCAATAAATTGATTGTGGCATTCGCTGTGTGGCTTGTGGCGGCGTCCTGTTGGCACCACATGCCCTCCAAGACCATATTATCCAATTGGAGCCAAAAATATTCGGTTATCATTGAACGGTAGCGATTCGCATTCACAGTAATGTGCCGGTCTTGATCATCACGGAAGAAGTACGACCCAATGACGCCGCCGGCCCATAAACCGCACCAAACCGTAATTTTTTCGGGATGCAATGATGACTCATGGATTACGTGTGGATTGCTGTCTGCCCAATAACGCATATTTTGCTTATTGACGAAGCCATTCAGCCAGAAATGAAATTCAGAATTCAGAAATCAGAAATTTGACGTAGGGCTCTTAAAGTTGAGACCACTAACTCCAAATTTCTGTGGTAAATTTTAATAATTTCGACTCGTTGTTGGCTCGTATATCTTTCCATGATGAAATGGCAAACCTTACTGAAGAGAAATGTCAGAAGAGCGGGAAAAAATATGGCGTCGTTTGCTGTCCCTATCGATTTACTTTTGTAGCGTCTCTGTTGAAAACCCCTTTAAAAAGTAAATTTTCTCAAAAAAAATACCTGTTCATATTCCTAAACAAATTATGTTTTCTTAAAACAAATACCTTATCCTAACGAAGTACCTTTGCTTAAAAAAAGTAAAAAAGTACCTTTCTTAAAAAAATTTTCTTAAAAAGTACATCTTCTTACAACAAATTGCCATTTCTTAACAAAATTATTTTTTCTTTAGAATGTACCTTTTATGTGAACCAAAATAAGCTTCCTTGAGATAATTACGTACTCTTAGAAATGTACCTAATCTTAAAATTATCGTATTTTTCCACGGGCGACTTAGGCGTGTTGGAACTGACTGGTACATAATATTTAGCGAAAGGAACTTCGTTCCAACCGGGTGTCCCCTGACATCTCACGTGATTTTTTGGTTTTTTGTATTTATTATTTTCCCAGCTATTTTCTTGTGCACTACTATTTTGAATTGACATTTATAGAGTGCGGGTAGTCTGTCCTTTCAGGGTCTTAATTGAGTATAGATTTGTATGTAGATAAGTGCATTTAGTATGTGGCGTCGAAACTTTTCGATTGTTGCTATTTCTTGTGACTGATAGAAAAGATATGAAGTCTTTTATGGAGAATTTTAGGGTTTTTATGTTGGCTAGGTAGATATAGTTAATTATTTGGGAATTACTGAAGAACGATACATGGAAATGCCAACAGAAATTAATTGGAGAACTTAATTTTATGCTTCGATAAAGTGAGTATTTCTTGTATGGTTCTATTAAATGGAAGAGTAAATTAAATTACATATTTTACTGCCGCAATGATCATTGGTTTATGCGTATTTGATGCACATAATGTTGCATGAATGCTTTGCCTGATTAAGGCAATGGGCGTTGAAGTATTTAGATTATTCGCCAGAAAAAAATCTTTTGGTATTTTTTGGATTGACGATCAATTTTGTAATTATCTGGCTTTTTAACTAAAACATTCATATAACCGTCGGTGGTGCAATAGTAGACTGCGCGGAGCGAGCCTTGCTGTGGACAGCTTACATTTAATTGCGACGGCGGTTAGCCCGCTTAGTTATAGAGGCACTATCGAGTAATGCAACATGAAACAGCTTCTTAAAATACCGTCCATAACTAATGTAAAACTGTAGAAAGCGCACAACTCACTGGTTCTGCGAAGATCTCCCCAATCCCTACATGGGGTGCAATGCGCAAGAATTGTTTTTTTTTATCCGTAAATTTTAAACTTTTCTTTGAATTCCATTTCAATGAAAATGTTGCATTGAATTTAAGAAATCAGTATGGTATTTAGTTCTGATAATTATATGCCTAAGTGTCCGTCCTGAGTTGCAATAAAAAAATACTACATAACAAACTACTAGGCAATATTATAGAAATTAGACTCGTTGTAAACCTGATTTGATGCAGCAACTCAGTTGATGTTCAATATTTAAAAAGTATTCTAAAATCCCAATATTAATAGTTTAAATCTTAAACTCGTTAAACACTTTCCGAGCAATTATTGGTGGATTTGTTGAAGTATTAGAGCAATACTTGCTTTTCTTTGTAGAGATTAACTCTGAGTTTTATTGACGACGCGGGCTGTCGTTACGAGGTTCTAAATTACAATAATAAAATTGTATTCCTTTGTATTTTCCTTTCGGTATAACGATAATAATTACTGTACTTTTTAAATTCGGTATGGCATTTTAGATATGACCCTTAGATTACTAAATTAGGAAATTAGTAAATTAGTACCCTTAGACACTTAAATCACTTTCCGAAAATGCATAAAAAATGTATTCGTTGTAACAACGAAATCTGAGTTTGTGCAGCAACGCAACGACGAACGTTCATAAATATTTCGTATATGTGTCGTTGCTGGAACAACAAAATTGCCGAACGTACTTTTCACTGCACTATCCAGCAAAAAAAGAGTATACCAAGAAGTAGAATTTGCACCACAACTCCTTGGTAAGATGTAGTGCTAATTTAGGTGCAGAAGTACTTCTTTTAATATTGCGTTGTCCAATGCAGCACTACTTCTTGTTTGACTGTTTGGAAGTGCAGTTTATGCTAAAATTTGTATGGTATATTTCGTCCGCAAACGAGCAACTAAAACTATTATTTCAACAATTTGTAAATTACTTGTCATTAGAAACTTGGCAACAAGTGATATGCTATTAAAAAGTTCTGACTTTAAGCAACAACTTTAGGGTTTAACTAATTATTTTATTAATTGTCATTTTATTAGTACTCCAAAAGCTTCTGTCAACAGGTGAAAAAGAAAGGAAATGAGAATCAATTTGAAAGAAAGTAAATACATATTAAATACACGTAATATATTTAGGCATCTTTGTACTTGTCCACTATCCCTTTAGCTCTTTAATAAATTTGCATCATAATACTCATAATGGATGCGAATGTAGATTTTTCGGAGTTGTTATTGATCAGCGTCAAAATTGCATTAAATATGCACATAGTGTTGCAGAAGATGTACAAAAATAATAACATCTACTAGAACTACTTCATTTTATTTTTGCTGGGTAATGTAACGAACCTGTTCTTCCCACTGTCGAAGTGACTGTGTGTAATTTTTATGTTATGGAGTTATGGAAATATAACCATTTATGGGCACCACCACATGATAAAAAACATAAAAAAGACCCGTGTCTCCCAGTTTTGCCCAAAGTCGTGCACTTTTTCTTACGGGCCCCCAAAGATTTGGGGCCTCGGTGTTATTTTTAGAATAAAGTGATCATTTTGTCAGGCTCATATCTTGCAAACCATTCCAGAATGGGTGTGGGAAAACCGATTATTTTCTATAGGAGAATAATATTGTTCTAAGTATTGGCTAGTACAACATTTTTAAAAGATTGGATCGGTCTTGCGGGACTTATAGTGCCAACAACCCGACGGCCAAACAATTTTTGTATGGGAGGTACAAAAATGGGTGTGGCGAAATCACTCTTGTTTTAATTGGTGATTGGCGTTTGATGACGTAATTTATCGGATTGACAACCTGGACGAAGATCCAGTTTTGAATGGGAGGTATCAGAATGGGCGTGACAATCTCGCCGATATCCTCCAGTTAACTAGAAATTTACAGATTATTAACCAAAGTGTGAGTTGAAGCTAATCACATCTACGAGAAGAAAGGTTTTTAAGAAATATGATTCTGTCCAAAATGTGCCGATTTGTGTGGGAGCTACCAGAATGGGTGTGGTCAAAACCCCATTTTCAATCTAAAACTAACTTTCTACAATTAATAGTCACAGACAAAATTTCATTGTGACCTTTGAAGATTTACGGCAGTTACGGACATGGCTCAATCGTCTTAAAAAGTCGTAAAACGAATTTCGTCCAAAGATACTAAGGGCCTAAAATGTCTCTTTCTATGCGTTAAATTTTTTGCGTATTAAATCATATATAACCCCATACTACGAGTGAGGGTATAAAAAGAAAATAAATAATCCGCCTTATATGGTTCCCATCGTCGGCCCAAAAAGTCGTTATCTTGTGCCGTCGTGTCGCCGTTATGATTACTATCGATGACTGTTAACATATACTAGGTAACTATTTATATCGTGAGCCTGTACCACCGAATTGTGGTTTCCACAACCGACCTGAGGTAGCACAACTGAGAATTTAGTCCCTACAACTGAAATTCGGTTGGAGCAACACTGGAGCAACGACTGAATCTACAATCATATTCGTTCTGTTAACTAAATTTTCTATTGAAACAACCGAATTTTTTTAAATTAATTCGGTTGCAACAACCGAAATTGGTCACAAATTCGATAGGATTGGCCGCAAGTGGCATCAATTAAATTGCATCAATTCGGACGCAATAACCGAATTTAGCCTTAAGTCAGTTGCAGTGACCGAATTTGAAGTCAATTCGGTTGCTGTAACCGAATTTCTCATGATTTCTCATGATCCAAGATTTAAGGCTATGTAGCCGAAATTTGGGGACACTATACAGGACGGGTGCCACTTTCAAACTGGCGAATGTCCTCGGAAAATATAAAGCTGACATCACGGCTATCCAGCAAATGCGACAGACATGATATGGTTGCTCCGGAGGAGAATACTGCGATATTTACTCTAACTGCCATGATTTATAGTTGACAAGAGACTGCGACACCTAGTTTCAAGTTTCAACCCAGTGAGTGAATTCGCATCAATGCGAAATATTTCAATATCGCGTTAAATTGTGTGCACGCACCTCCAGAGGATAAAGAGGATGAGGGCAAAGAAACATTTTATGAGCTTCTGGAGGAAGAGTACGAACGCTGTCTTGACCACGACATTAAGATTAATCTCGACGATTTTAATGCCAAATTGGGAATGGAAAGTGTCTTTCGACCAAACATCGGTAATCACAGTCTACATGACACCACCTCCGATAGTGGAATAAAACTGATAGACTTCGCCGCTGCAAAGAACATGGTAGTTAGTAGCACACGATTCCAACATAAGTATAAATGTACACAAGTTGACTTGGTTATCTCCTGATCAGAGAACGAAGAAGCATATTGGCCACTTGGCAATAGATGCCAAGCACTCTTCCAGTGCAATGACTGTACGTGTGATTCGAGGTGCTAATATCGATTTGGATCATTAGTTGGTGGCTGCGAAAGTTCGCACAAGACAGAGCAGGGGAAAAGCGTACGAAGCCGAACCCGGGAAAGCTAGATTTCGACAAGCTGCAAATACCGAAGATAAGTCTATCAAAAAGCAAAGAATTATATTTATTTTAAATTAGAGGTCATCACAAAGACTAAAATATAATAAGTAATTACATAGAAGATGACACATGATTACCACATTTAGTGACGTCTTGACGAACTGACACACTGATGAATTTGGACATAAGGACATCTTTTTTTTTTTTTTTTTTTTTAATCGAGCGAACCCATCGCCGCCACTCTTACCCGCCCCTACCGACCGAGAGGGCCACGTCCCCATAACGTGAGGACAGCGTACACATTATAGACCGGTCTATAACGGGAGAGCAAGGATTATAAGTTCACACGTTACAACCAACTACAGAAATTCTTCACCAGTTGGTATTACACTAACATAAATAAGTATAAAAGCACATCACGAGATATTAACATAAGATACTTCAATATATAATAATTACGAGCAAAACGAAAACCAAATCATAAATCAGACCAGATAGTAAGGATAAAGTAAATTAAATTTACATATGTACGTCAACGAATATACAGCACTAATGCAATCGGTTCAAATGACAAATTATGCTAGACTTTGTCGTTTCCCAACTACCTGTGAAATCAATAAACTGATATAGCTCATTAAAGTCACGACACATTCTCCTAACTGGATCAAAGGACGCATAATTCGAACGCTGAAACTCGATGTTTACGAGTTTATAGTACCTCGTGGGCCTCAATGGGACATTTATGAAAATCTTAGATAACAGAAATTCAGAACATATACATCCATCAATTATCTTCAAAACTGTAATAGAGTTTATCATGGTACGTCTACTACTAAGAGTCGGCAATCTGATCAATGCTAGTCTACTGCTATACGAAGGAAGATTATGGTTCGGGTTCCATTGAAGATTTCTCAGACAAAAAATGAGAAACTGTTTCTGGACCGATTCAATCATATTAACATACAAATTGTACTGGGGGTCCCAAACAACTGATCCATATTCGAGAATAGGGCGGACTAGTGAAGTAAAAAGATTTTTCGTAACGTAGGGATCTGAAAATTCCTTTGCCCAACGTTTAATAAAGTTCAGAACGCCATAAGCCTTGTTCACCATCGTAATTATGTGGGAGTTGAAATTCAATTTTCTGTCCAAGAGAACACCAAGATCAACAAATGAATCCACCGATTCAAGAACATTGCCACCTAAAATGTATTTTGCCGAAAATAATGATGACCTAGAGAACAGCATATGCTTACATTTCGTAAAATTAAGCTCCATCAAATTGGTCTCGCACCACGTCTGGAAAGTAGACAAATCCCTCTGAAGTAAAGCATATTGACAAGGATCCTTGTAAGAAAAATAGATCTTCACGTCATCAGCGTACATTAACAATTTAGAGTGCATTATGGAGGCGGGTAAGTCGTTAATGAATAACAAAAATAGAACCGGCCCAAGATGACTGCCCTGAGGCACCCCAGATGACACAAAAACAGATCTTGAGAATGATCGACCAAATGATACCATCTGTTCTCTGTTCATTAAATAAGAACTAATCCAATTCAGCATGTTACAATTAAAACCCATTGCCCCTAATTTATATAATAACAAATTGTGGTTAACTTTATCAAAAGCCTTACTAAAATCGGTAAAAATCACATCAGTTTGATCTCCATTAATAAAGCCGTCAATAATAGAAGAGGAAAACTGAAGCAAATTAGTCACGGTGGAACGACCCTTCCGAAAGCCATGTTGACATGGATCTAAAATAGAGGAAACCTGATGAGAAATTACCTCTGTGACTAACTTCTCAAAAAGTTTAGGAATGGCACTCAATTTTGCAATTCCCCTATAATTTGCAACATTTACTAAACTACCAGATTTGTGGAGAGGGATTATATAAGAGCTCTTCCACTTTGCAGGAAAATGGCCGAACTTCAACGAAGCGTTAAATAAGAGAGTCAACGGTAAGCTGAGAGAATTCGAGCAGTATTTCAACATAGAGTCCGGGATACCATCAGGACCAGCTTTATTCGAGGCTTTCAAGCTGATTAAGTTATCTAGCAACCACGAAGAATTTACGACAGGTGCATCAAACGGAATGGTAGAACATCATAGGCTCGGGTGGAATAAATAGATGCGAAAAAATCGGCGAAACAATTAGCAATAGACTCTTCATCTGAATATTCAATACCGTTCATTTTGATCCTACAAGGTGTGGAAGACGAATTACGCTTCAAGTTAACAAATCTAAAGAATGATTTGGGGTTCCGTTTAAAATTAGCCTTCAACCTATCCAAATATAATCTGTAACTCTCACGAGATTTAGAGTTGTATCTACTCCTAGCAACAATATACCTAGCATAGTCTGCTAGTAGTCCAGATTTTTTATACTTGTTCGAACATCTATTCCTTACATTCTTGAGACTATTTAGAGCCCTTGAGGACCATGGGGGACCAGTATTACCCCTTATTGGCCTCTTGGGTACAGACTTAGAAATATAGCCATTAATAATATTATAGAAATCATCCAGGGCGATTTCAAATTCAAAAGAATTATCACACTGACATATACTATGCCAGTCGGTATCAAAGATAAGATTATTCAAAAGTATAAAGTTCGCACGCGAAAAGCATAGGCCAACATAGGACGAAGAGTAATTGCAACCAACCTGCATGGTATCATATGTATAATTAATTCCCAGCGTTGGATGGTAACTATCCTCAGGAGAAATTAACGGATCAATTCGAGAAATATCAAAGTTGTTAGAATCATCCACTAAAACTAGATCAAGGACTCGATTCATAGAATTGGGAATGTCGTTCAATTGAATCAACCCAAGTTCGGAAATATGCGTAACAAAATCAGATGACCAATCATATGGTGTCAATGGAGTCAGAGAATTAGTATCGGGTAAAGACACCCATGTCACAGACGGCAAGTTAAAGTCACCCAATACTAAAATACGGTCCTTTCTACTGGCTAACGCAATAACTTTTGCAATAGCGTCAATATGCACTTGATATACCTCAAAGCATGATGATGGCGGAATATAGGAACACGTGACAAACAATTTCAAATCGCCTAAATTAATGGACACCACAAGAAACTCAAGATCGCCAATGTCATCAACTGTAACCAACTCAGAAGATAAAGAATTCTCAATTGAGATTAAAACACCACCACCAATTTTACCAACACGATCTTTTCTATAAACTACGTACTTATCGCAGAACAACTCAGAATAAAAGACATTAGGTTTAAGCCATGTCTCAGAAAATGCAATGACATCAAACTCAAAACCAAAGCTATCAACAAATAATCTGGACAATTTAGTATTCAAACCGCGAACATTCTGATACGCCAAATTCAAACTCCCAATTAGTTTTTTGGAGCTGGCTTATCTCCAGACGGTAATCTAGCAAAATTATCACGCCTACCATTATCCCGATACTCAAATTCCCTTACGAATGTTCTGTGAGGCCAAAATTCCGAATCCACCAGTTTGACAAATAGATCATCCGGTGCAATAATTTTGAAAGACGACCTACGTTCCGAAAATTGTGACTTCAGCTTGAAGCACTGTATGGAATCGTTAGAATTATTCCCGACTAATTTAGACGATATGTAAAGTCGTATATCCTCTTCGGTCGTGTCGGGGGAAAGTCTAGACACAAAAACTGTCTTCCTTGCCGGTACGACAGTCAACGTTCTTGGTCCCGGTCCTGGCACTGGGGCGGGATTACCACCCGGAGGAGACGACTTATCGCTGTCCGTGGAAGCTATAGTAACTACAGAAATGACTTCAGCAAAAGTAGGAGGGGCAGAAGATTTCATTGGACTTGAAACTGTAACTGGAGAATTAACGTCCATTAAATTCGGCGAGGAAGGAATTACCAACAATGGAGGGGCCTTCTTAGCCGTCTTCTTCCTTTTCGGCGAGGAAGCTTTCGGTGAACCCGCTCTCTTTTCCAATCCCGGATATTTATTAAACATCCCAATAAACTTGGAAAATCGACCAGATAAAGCCGAAAGCTCCTTTTCCATCTCAGAAAACTCGGACTTCATGCTCCTGAAAAATTTGTAGAACTCCACATCCAATTTTCTACAATCCACGCAACACCAACGCAGACCCTTGTCATCACTAAGATTGTCCGCCACTCTTGCATAAAGGCCAACACATTTGACATGTATCAAGCCATCACACAACCAACACGAAATAAGAGTATCGGTATCCGATCTAACCTTACAGTCTTTGTTCATGCAAGTCATCATTATAATTAATTCAGAGTAAAAAAAAAAAAAAAAAAAAAAAAAAAAAAAAAAAAAAATAAATAAAAATAAATAAATAAATAAGAAACAAATACTAAAAACAGAATTCCAAAATCGACAAAATTCCCAAAAACGTATGAACTTATTATCCCTTTGATATTAATTCCCAAAACCAGATGGCAACTCTGCACACAAATAACGAAACAAAGAGAATGAAAGAAAAACAAAAATCAAACAACTACAACGTTAGACGTTCTCAACAATGACAAACAAATATTATTGTTGTTGTTTGTGTTTTACACGATCAACAGAATTTCCAATTGCACACAATAATACAAAAACAGTATAAACAAGCACTGCACTGAACACACAATTATATCAAGCAATGTAATTTAACTTATCTTCGCACTATTAACACAACAAGCACTATTTAAACTTTTAAAATACGAAAATAAAGTAAATTCACGGAGCACAACTAAAAAACGAACTAAACGAGAGTAGAGTTGCCAAGCCAAGCACATGTCATTAGCTGATCACCACTACTGACAAACTGTGGAAGATTCCTACTGACTTTTTTTTTACCAAATGTATGAAAATGTCAGTGGATGACATGAAGGTTTTTGTTTGGTAGCGGTTCAGCAATTAAGCAGGGAGTCTGACATGCCACTTCTTAATCACTGATGACATCTTTACGAAAGTTCCAACAGGGATAATTATAAAATCGTTTTTTATGCTATTTTCTTTGGTGTTTTTTGTTGGGGCAATCTCCCTGCAAGTTCCAGCAGTAGACTGCCATCATATACCTTACACACCGGCCGTGATATATTTCTTCCATAATCTTGATGCTCTGGTGTCCTTATTCTTCACAATAATCGCTAAGGTTGTCTGGAAATTTATTAAAATGACTGTGCAAATAACTCACTTTAATACCCATATTAGCCCCCAGTTCTTGGGATTTCTGGAGCATAGTTTTCAACTTCGTTATTGCCCTAAAAATTTTTGACAACTGATACAAAGTTTGTTCAAGCTTCCTGTTCCACCTGAGTCATGTGATTGGTGAAATCGTTGTCGTTTATAAGAGTATGTATTTGTGGAACTTCAAAAACGTTTGCATTTAACTTTTCTGTGCAAATGCCAGGAAATGACTGACAATTTCATCTAAAGCAATCGTCATTCCTAACTGAGGCTTACACAAAATGTTTTATAACCCAAGTTTAATGTGTAGTTGTGACTTACCAAAGGTTCATGAATAATTTTGACTTTCTACACTCTTGTTTATTCCTGAAGGCCAGTGTTTCCTGCTCCAGTGTTAATTTTTTCGACGACTGTCCCAACTGTGGCCGTCGATGGTGCAATGGTCAGTGCATGAGACCGGCTCTTGTGCATGAGACCACCTTACATTTCCTTCGACGACAGCCACCTCTGTTACTGATGGCGACACTATCGAGTTCTTAGCCATGAAAAAGATATTCACAATACCGTTCGGAACCGATGTAAAACTGTTGGCCTCAATCAGTGAGTGAAAAACTAGAAAGCCCATAGCTCACTGGTTGTGAGAAGTTCTCCGCAATCCCTTTAGGGGATGTAATGGGAAACGGGCTTTACGGGATCCCACAACAAAAAAAAAAAACAGGGATATTTTGTGTGTCCACTTTCCTGGCCCAATAAAAAATTAAATATCTTTAAATCTTCACAGATGGAACACTGCCGTTCTCATATTTTTTCCCAAGGTTTAGCTGAATGACCTATTGGAATTGAAGCTAATTTACTTCCATTATCTAGTAACACATACTTCCAACTTTTTTAGGGCTGTCTATAAAAACTCTCCTGTCTTTTGGGCTGGTCTACTGGAAGGTCCATTAAATTTTACAGCCCAGAAATATCATTAGAATATACAATATCATTTACCTTGGTAAGGAATTGAAGAATGTCGCGCTATCAATTTCGGTAAGTTATTATTAATACGCCAGGACGAAGGCAAAGTTTTCTTTTGGTCCTGATGCAAGAAGATCACCTGATTTATTCGATAAATTTAAATCTCGAATTAAGTGTAACCTTGAGAACCCCTTGAACTGAAGAACTGCATTCTACGAACTCACTTTCACTGTTTTTTTTCACTCTGACTATCTAATATTTCAACATCATCACAATATTCGGCTGATAATGAAGTAGAACGCTTGGGTACAAACAAGGCCGTTTTCATATCGGTTCGTTTACAGCTAACGCAAGTAGTTTAAATATATGGTGGGATTGACCTCTCAAAAAGTCCACTTATGTTAAACATAAAAGTCATACATGTTACAGATATTCATTCAGCAGTTTTTTTTAGGTGAGGTGCCATCACATGCATATCTGTGAGGCAGCTCAACCGAACGAAGTCGTCGTAACTATTGAGAGGTCCTTAGAACACAAGCAATATACCCTCGCGTCCTTCTTGGATATAGAGGGGGCATTCAATAATGTGAGTTCAGCGCTGTAGAAGAATCACTTGAAGATCTAGGCGAGGAAATATTCCCTAAGAGTTGGATAGCGACAACGCTACAGAGCAGAATTATCAACGCCTCTATGAGCAACAGCGAGTCATCCAAGCGACTGAATAGGGGAACTCCGCAGGGTGAAGTCATCTCTCCCCTACTTTGGTTACTCGTGATCAACAAAATACTACTAAAACTGGACAATATGAAGATCAAAACCATGGCCTAGGCGGATGACGTGGTAATAATAGTGTCTGGTTTGTTCCCATCCGTGTTGAGTGAAATCATGAATTGGGCCTTGAAATCGCTTAACGACTGGTCCACTGGGAATGGTCTTGTAGTGAATGCAGGGAAATCTGAGGTCATGCTTTTTACCGCGAAGACCAAGATATCAAAGATTAATCCTCCTCTGCTGAGTGGAATAGCGGTTCCACTATCAACTCACGCCAAGTACTTGTGCGTGATTATACACCCTAAAATATTCTAAACTAGAGCGTAACATAGACCATCGCGCACAGAAAGCAGCCGTTGCGTACTACGGTTGTCGGAAAATGTTCGGAAGCCGATGGGGTCCCCGACCGAAAATGATGCTATGGATGTACACTGGTATAATCAGACCTATACTCTCCTACGGGGCAATGGTTTGTTGGCCTGTCGCGGGAAAGACGTCTACCATGAAACTGTTGTATAGAATACAGAGATCAGCTTGCATCGGCGTAACAGGAGCAATGAGAACGTGTCCAGCTGAAGCTCTTAATACTAATTGACCTTCTCATAACAGCTAATGCGGCGTGGAGCGCTACCCGATTGAATGCTTTTGGAATCTGGAAGAGCACCGCATACGGACATGCGAGAATACTACAGATAATCCCAAGAGAACTCAATATTACCACCGATTTTAAGTTTCACTTGTAGAAAGTTTCATTTGTAGAAAACATCTTTGGGCACAATTGTATCCAGGGGCTCGTACTAACGGGGTTTTTCGTCAGTACATATGTCTGCTCTGAAGGCTTTATAATTTCTTAATGTTTTTTCACTTTCCGACACTCTCAAATTTGTCGGACAACCGGCCTGTAACAAAACGGGCAGTTCAACTACTTTAACATAATCGAAGGTGCCATGGTTAATTTACTGGGAAAATGTATTGCTTATGCAGCTCATGCAGGCCTTATGTCAGCAAAGACTACCTATGCCTCCATTGGAGGCGCTTGTCAATTTATGAGTTTTCATGTGCTTATCCTGGTAGTGCAGGATGTCTAAGGTCTAATATCATCCAACTCAGACTGAATGTTGTTGCAAAAATAAGCTGTTGTTGACAAAATGCAGGAATTTCTGCCCAACTAATTAAAACAGTTGAAGTGAAAAACGCTCTTCATCTTCCTTCTGTCATTCATTTAGAATATCAAATTCTGTTTTTATTTTTATCAAGCTATCGACTAATACTCGACGTCGTCTCAAGGCAGTCACATAATACCAAATTAGAGGCGATATGATGTCGAAGTTGAAACGAACTGTTGTTGATATAAAAACGACGATGACAGCCGTAATAGGGCCGAATAATTGTAATTAAAAACCTTTAAATATCTCATCGTAGCTTTTTTAATTTGCCAACTTACTTAAAAAGTCAAACTAAAGCTTAGGACTGAATTAATAACAGTAATGCCCACCCGGAGCCAAAACCCAATGGCCAAATGGAGTAGATAGAATATCAGGCAACGTTGCAAATGTCTCATAGAATTACTATGGAATATAAAGGAACAGCAGATAAAATGCGAATTATCCTTATCGGGTAATTAAACGAACGAGTACTTTTCCAGACACTTGAACACTTTCGCTGCAGCTACCCATATTTCACTTTAAGTCCCTCAAATCATTTGTAACATTTAAATCCTGTTCGTCCTAGCAATGGAAGGGGGGGGGGGGGGGGGGAGGGGGGATTTTGATGTTGTTAGTGAAGGTGAGTAGAACACAAGGGGGCGGCAGCTAAGGCCTTGGTGATTGTGGCTTAATTTCACACTAATTTTCTTTCAAGGTTACTCTACCATTCTGCTGCTGTTTCCCCGTCGTTTGCCACATCTGCAGTTAGCGATTTGCTGTGGTTTCTGTGGTTCTCATCGTTAGTGACCTAGAAAATGATACTCTCTAATTGTGGTGGCGCGCGACATTTACAACGGGAAAGTGAAAACTTTTCACATTATTTGCCTTTATAATGTCTTTGTTCGTTTCGTTTTCCTTTTCATTTTTCGTTTACTTGTTCCATCATTTATCCTTCCACTTGGGCATTATTTATATTAGCTTTTCCTTTCTTACGTTCTTGTGATGAAATAAATTTATCACCAACAAAGTTCTCATGGCATTTTCCGCTGAATTTTATCTTTCTAGATGGCCACACGGATGCTGAAGTGCAGCTGCAAGTGCCACGTTACGTTGAGCGTGGTACCAGCGCGACATTGGAGTGCCTGCATGATGTTGATCCCAGCGTACTGTTTAAGGTAAGTCTTCTTATTATACTTTAGGGTATTCCCTAGTATTTCGTTTTTTTTTTATACTTATATATTGTCTTCGTTTAGGGCTTTAGTTTTATTACAATCCTACGAATTTATTGTAGATGTTTGTTGGTTTTTATTTGCCTCTCTGACGATGTAGAGGCAGGTTTTATTAGGGCCACGGAATATACTTTAGTTGCTAGCATCCTCATCCAAACTCCACTTAAATGAGAAGTACATAAAATGCCATATAAAACTGTCAAGATTCGTTTATATATGTATATATTTTTGTCAGTGTTGGCTTTGCGAAGGTAGGTGTGGAACTATAAAAAATTAACGATGTTACTCAAAGGACAAAGGATTTTGTGGTTGGTTTCAGGTGCTGGAGATTACGGCTATAAACGAAATCTAGTACTTTTGTTAACATTATGTATTAATAACAAAAATATATAAAACATAAGAAACCATATTAACTATAATAATTGTAGGTATTATGTGAGAATGGCGAAATTTTCAACACAAAAGATGCGTAATTAAAAGACATAATAAAACGGTGCCATTTAAACAAAACTGTCAAAATTGAAAGCAGCTACGAAATTTGTGCTAGACATTCCACTTTTGAATTGGAATTATTATACCTTTTCAGAACTCACATCACTCTTATAGCTCTCTTACTTTTTGTATCCAACCAAAATTTTGAGGACATGATAAGCGACTGATGTTGCACTCTAATGAGTGAAACAGATTCCAAACAATACATACGACTCAGTTCAAACGCCCGACAAAAGAATTGCTTCCAAGGAGGTAAAAAGTAATAGAAACCTGAACCGGGATAAGTGGAAAATGTTATCCACTTTAAAGGCTTTAACATGGTCTTGGCTTTGGAGTGCACCTTTCCTATGGACCATTCAATACTTTCTCAGTAGTGCTGGTAATCTTCAAACAATTTAATTTTTGTACATATTTACATTTTTATTAAAGGTAAAGAAGTCAAGTGGATTTTTTGTAGTGAAAAAATTAAAAATAAAAAAATAAAATTTCACTTTAAAAAAACAAATAACAAAAAATAATTATTATGAGGTTGATTGTTGACATTTATTTCGACTGTGTTGATTTACTTGAAATTTGGAGGTATATTTATATATACAAACGTATGAAACCCCGACGAACAGCTTACAGAATGAGAATATTATGACATTTACACGGACGAAGACTATCGCATTTCGAAGGTTAACTACGTTAACCCCGAAGTGTACTGATAAAATTTTTATCTGTAAAATCTGAAGTTTAATTTTTAACCTCATTTTAAACTGTACCTCGTTTCTGTCGTTCTCGAATCGAAAAAGTTTTCACATGAAACATGTGAATTGAAACAAAAACGCTACGAATCGGTACAAAAACTCGCTTCTCACAGGTGACTGTTTCTACAACGTTTGCTTTGCGAAAACTTTCTGTCAGGTACTGTTTTTTTTCATGCTTATTGGAAAAATGCGAGAAAAAGTGTTTCTAAAGAGTAGGGAGCCGAAAAAATTAAAATTGTAAACGTCAAAAATACTCAGAAATTAAAACGGTGCGAGATTTTGATATTGTTTCTACAAAAAGGTTTTTAAGAATAAATATTTTAAATTGAGAAGCCAAGAATTATACCATTTTCTTATGTATTTCAATTAATTTGTCCTAAATATTACAGAAAAATCAAAAAAGAAAATATAGTTGAATATATGTCAACTAATTTAGAATTTGCAAGAGACAATTTGGAGGGTTAAATTCCAACACAAATGGTCAGAAGTAGTGGAAATCTCTTAAAATAACTTCTGTTTGTTGTTCTTTTTCGCACTAGCTTATTTTGTTTGTTTATATTTTTGTATTACTTGACAGCTTTCTTGGAATATTCTAATAAAAACGTAATCAGTGTTGCCTCTTTTCGCATTGATATACAGAAACACTTTTTACTCACAAATCGAGAAACGATGAAATTTTTTGTTTCATGCATAATGTGAAAACTTTTTCGATTCGAGAACTACAGAAACGAGGTACTGGTGTATATTTTGATGCACTGTTAATTACTAGAAAAGAACAACAATACCTAAAAAATCAGCCGTTTGACAGACGGAAGCCGATCGAAAATTGGCCGTTGGCGCTATCAAAATTTTTTTCTTGTGCATGAGAACGTCGGTTCGATCCCTGCTCTGACTACATTAAACTCCCTTCGACGTCGGCCATCTCACACAGTAACGGCGACACTATCGAGTATTTAGCCATGAAAAGCTTCTCAAAATATCGTTCGGAACCGGTATAAAATTCTACGGTCCAATCAGTGTGTAAAAAATTAGGAAGCGCACAGCTCACTGGTTGTGAGAAGCTCGTAATGGGAAGCCATTGATTTTGATTGGTTTGCTAAACAAACCACTTCAACAACATTCCACTCGTACAGAGACTTTCCAGTCTAACAAAGCCAACACGAACGAGTGATTGCAACAACCAGGGTATCGTATTTCGTGGGTAATGAGTTATTATTATTATTGCCGTGGGGAATGGGTAGCGATCGTTTACCCATTACCCACAGGGTATGGGGAAAATAATGAGTAGCAACCCACAAAAATGAGGCATTACCCATCACGATTACCAATTACCCTCAGGGCAATGGGTAAAATAATCGGTAGCTATCCACGACAATGGAGAACTACACATCACGATTACCCATTACCCTCAGGGCAATGGTGAAAATAATGGGTAGCTAGCCACGACAATGGGGAATTACTCATCACGATTACTCATTACCCTCAGGGAAGTGGGGAAAATAATGGGTAGTTACCCACGACGATAGGTAATTTGTTACCCAGGGTAACTCATCCCCATTTTTGGTCGAAAATATCAAAAAATTAGGGAAAATTTCTATATCTCGGAATCGAAAAAATAACCAATTTTTGCCGGTTTCTAAGGGGCTTTCATAAAGTGGTCCAATTCGAATGGAAGAATTTTTTTTCGAAAAATCGCCAATATAAGAAAATCGCTAAAATAAAAAAGTGGCTATAACTCGATAACGGTGCATCCAATCGAAAAAATAGTAAAAATGTTACCTTCATATGAGGCTTTAACCAATGGGTGTCTCCAATGTGACCTCACTTTTTTTTTTTAAAAAAATCATTAAAAGTAAAATTTTTCAAACAAAAAATCGCTAAAACGCCCTCATGTTTATATCTCGGAAACGGAGCGTCCAATCGAAAAAATAACCAATTTTTGCCAATTTCTAAGGGGTTTTCATAAAGTGGTCCAATTCGTATGGAAGAATTTTTTCCGAAAAATCGCCAAAATAAGAAAATTGGTAAACGTTAATTACACATTCCCCACGACGATGTGTATGGGTTACACATGGGGGGGTAAATACGATATCTGGCTACAACTAAAAGAAGATTAGAAGAACGAAGAAGTAGTCATAGAGATAAAGTTGGTAAAATATTTTTTCTGCAGAAAAATATTATTTATTTTCAGAATTTATTAGAAAAGTGTGCGTGAACATTAGTAGCGAAAAAGTCTTCGCGCGTGAGTGAGCGTTTTACTTTCGTGATCGTGAGTCCAAGCTTATTCAAGTGCCAATCTCTAGTAGAGACACATATCACAAAGAGGCAGGACATATGGCACAGTGTTTGAAAAATCTCACTTTTTAACTCCAAGAAATCACACACCTATGGATAGAAAAGTTGCAACGTTTATAAAATCTTTGAATGCTTGCATCCCGAATGAATCTGGGGAATCTCGAATTAGTGCATCAGAATTAAAATCTTTTATTTTTAGTTTACAATCCAATAAATCTCCTGGACTGGACCGAATGAACTCTATTATTCAAAAAAAAAATTACGGATGTTATGTTTGATGGCATCACAAAAATTTGTAACTTCTGTTTGTATAATGTCATTCAATGAATCAAAAGAAATCCCAGCCTTAAAAAATGGCAAAGACCCCAAGCTGCCTTCGAGCATTAGACCAATTAGCTAATTAAATATATTGGATTAAGATTTCAAAATATTATGCTGAAACGTCTGCTGAAATTCACCGATTCGAATAATATAATTAATAAGGAAGAGTATGGCTTCCGCAGAGAACTCTACAATTTATCAAATTAAATGAGTCGTTAATATCATTGATGGCAATAAACAAACCCGAAGGAGCACGGGTATTATTACCTAGATTCCGAAAAGGCCCTCGACTCTGTATGGCATGATGGGCTCATATATAAGCTGAATGTCTACGTATTTGCAGAAAATCATAAGAAGCTTCTTACAAGAACGTACTTTTGTCGTGGATGTTGAAAATGTTGTCTCATCTGAAAGACTGGACAGGACTTCCTCAAGGTTCTGTTCTATCCTCCTCGCTGTAATCTATCTTCACATCAGATACTACTATCAAAAGAAATTATAATGCCGCGTTTTATGCAGACGATAGTGCAATTATTTTTTCCGGAAATATTTCAAATGTAATAGTAAAACGAATCAAGGATTCTTCTAAAAGTACTTTTTTGATAAATGAAAAATTCAAGTCAACGAAGAGAAACTCAAGCGATTATATTTCCATCTAACAAATCTCATCAAAGAATTGCTACAATACCTCTGGAAGTACAGGGGATAGTATTGCCATAAAATATGAAATAAAGTACCCCGGCGTCATTTTGGATAAGAAGCTGTCTTTTCCTTTCGTAGTTGTCTTTTAAACGCCAAGTGAATCAAGTTTGTGACAAAACTATAAGACGCTGGCTATCATTATACCCGCTACTTAATATATGATCTTATCTAAGTACAAGTATATCTAAGTATAACACCGCGTTACAAAAATGAGCTTTTGTTCTGTCCTCTGAACCAAATATACATTTTCGGAAAGAGGGTAAAAAATAAAAATACACGTGTATCCACGATTTTCATGTAAACGTCAGAATTTGTTTTTATGTTTAAAGTTCTCTGGTGCCACACAGTGAAATTGCTCCATATATTTGAGAGGAAAAAAAGAAGGAGTGGTGGGCATATAATGAAATTTAGTTTAACAATAGTAACTTTCTAACACTAAACTGTCTATGACTTTTACAACACTTACAACTTGTAGGACAGTTGACACATTGTATTGTACAAATGTTTTAAGTTGAGTTGTGCGAAAATGTTTTTCTGTATATGTATTTCATCTGAGACACCAAATAACTTTTGTTACGTTTGTGGGTTACTCGCACAAAGTAAAAATTTTGCGAAAACAGTGGTCAGTTTCAGAAACTATTCAAGACTGCTTAGGTTTCTTAGTTGTGGTGTACTCCGGAAGTCGTGTGCGACAATTGCTATAGAAATTTATGTAAGTTTACTGATGGAAGGTCAACAATAAAATGCGTTGTACCAACAATTTGGCCACGCGTAACTTTTACTAACTCTCAAGGGTACCAATACCTTAGCCGCAACAAAATTCGCTACGCTAATATAGCATCGGTTATTCCTTCGGTTCTGTACTCACCAGAAGAACGTATAGCGGTTTCCGTGAAGATTTTTGATGATATTCCCGAAATAAGCGAAGGAGATCCAACAGTAGTACCAACTCTGCTATCAACATTTCTTGCATCGAATGCGAGGGGCGACAGTCCAGAAATATCCGAATTTGTACCAACACCCAGTGAACTTGGGACTTCAGTGCCGCATTTAGCAACGCAAACCGACTTCAACGACCTTGTACGAGACGGAAATTTGTCGAGGACATCAGCGGAACTCTTTGCATCGCGCTGTATGTAGTGGAATATAGTGGCGGCTGATTCGCTCGTGATCGAGGTAGCATTATTCCATATGACAAATTTTTTAAATTGCACGAAGATCGGGGAAAAAGCTTGGCTTATTGTTATGATATTTGATTCAATGTTAGCAAAAATCGGTTACTCTCATATTTCAGAGTATGCATCGGTCAACAGCCTTAAAGTCGTGCTGCTTCATATCCTTAAGAAGCCTTAAAGAAACATACGACGGCATGGAATATTGGACCTGATAAAGTAACAAGAGCACAATTGACAAATATGCTGCAATCTGAAAGTGGTCGGATTACTCAAGGGTGTTAACCGTGGATTTCCAACCCACCACTGCTTTTTGTGTACATGGGAAGGTCGCAAAAGAGATCAGCATTACACTGAATTTAAGTGGAGCCGCGCACATTCTACAAAGTAGGCATATAAAGTATAGAGCACCTACCATTGGTGTAGCCATCTCAAGTCATTTGGCCACCACTACACAATAACCTCGGTCTCGTATCAAATTTTGTTAAAAAACTGGATCGTGAGGACGAGGCGATTGCGAATTTGCGTAAAATTTTTCCGAAATTGAGCTGTGCAGAGCTTCATGCAGATATTTTTTAGGAAGTCAATCAGTAACTTTATTTCTTTTGAATGATGTGTATGACTTAAGGTGTTTTCAATGGTCCGCAGATAAAAAAAAATAGTTGTAAGTTATGAATTTTCCTCAAAATTTAATGCTATCGAACAACGTGCATGGAAAGGCACAGTTGCCGTTATTGAACAGTTTCTTGGTAACAAACGAGTCGCCAATTATAAAAATGTTGTCGCGGAAATGATTTTGGCATATGCCGAAATTTGAATTCTAATGTCGCTAAAAAATCCACTTCCTTCACAATCATTTAGATTTTTCCCCTGATGATTTAGGAGCTTGTAGCGATAAGCATGAAAAAAGGTTCCATCAGGATATTGCGGCTATTGCAATCCGTTTTAAAGGACAAGATATTGCGCATATGCTTGCCGAATACTCCTGGTCTATTTGCCGCGATACTGAGACAAATGCCTACAAACCCCAAAATAAAAGGCATTTTTAAAAGCATTGACTTTCTAACGTTCGCCTATTCTCAGATAATAAAATTCATAAGGGCCCATTCTCGTAGCTTTTATTTTTACTATTGTGAAAAAATTAATTAAAAAAATAAAAGCAGTACACGGTACAAAAAAAAAGCATTTCTGGGATCACCGCATAACATATTTAGGTATTAACAAAATTAATAAAAATTCGGTTTTTTAGGAACTGAAACCGGTACAAAAAAGTCGATACCTATTTTTAAACCGGTTTATGATTATAATTTTAGAAATTAAATTTCATCATATTCCAACCAGTCCTTCTTTTTTTCCTCTCAAATATATGGAGCCATTTCACTGTGTGGCACCAGAGAACTTTAAATAAAAAAAAAAATTCTTTCGTGTACATGAAAATCGACGATACACGTGAATTTTTATTTTTTCTCCCCTTTCCGAAACAGTATCTTTGGTTCATAGGATAGAATGTGTGGAACGTAGTGTAATAAATAATAAATAAAAAATTTGATTTTATTCTATAAAATATGCATTCGCCTTAGGATGACCTATGGTTGTCAAATTTGGTTTCCTAATATAACCAAAACCTATTTCAAAAAAGCCTAATTATTCAGAACAAGAATATACAAATTATATACATTCTGTCTTCAAGATTCTCCACTGAATAGCTTTACAATACACATGGGCACACATTGATGGTGCGAATGATAAGAATTTGACCTTGTTATTTCCCGAAAAATTAAGAAGATCTGCATTTGAAACAATAAAATAAATAATAATAAAATCTTTTTTATTTTATTAGTCAAGCTCAGGACCATCTATATCTCTATAAATAGAGACAGAGTTTTTAAAAAAAGAAGATGTTTTGCAAATGATTCCTGGCAAACTGTATAGCTATTTCAGATCTAGCCACATATCTTCATCAGCGGTTGATGAAGGCCGAATAAATAACAATCATTCTTAAGAAATAAACACTTATATAATATCATCTATATTTTATACTTTAGCTCATACAGTGTTCCTAAGTAATTGTTGATTCATGAACTCTAACAAATTTTTAATATTTATTAATTTATAGGATTTTTTGGAAACTATTTTTCCCTAATTTGTGATATTTAATTGATTTATCATTTTCAAAACTTGTATGTTTCCGACTGCTGTAATACTATTAAGAAATATCTCATAAAGCTTTAAACTCTTTATACGTATCCGAATAAAGCAACAATAATAATAGGGCAGAATACCCTCCTATCCATCTCCTGAGGACACAGAAGCGCAGTGGAAGCACATCCCCCATTCTTTGTAAAACTGAACTTGTCTTTCAAACCCGCAGACGAGTAGGCCATGGTACGACGAAAAAAGCCGCATTACAACTTATGAAACAGACGCGGCACGTATGGAAACGAAACAGTCAGTTGTAACGCCATCTGCGAATGAGCGGTACATGAGGATGAGAAGGGAGGAAAACCAACTACTTAGGGGAAAAAATAGCACTGGGAGCAGAGAGTGAGAGAGTAAAACAACCGAAATGTGAAGGATGAATAATGAATCCCGAACATTTTTCCAGAGGGTAAGAAGATCGAATAACGGGCCGAATAATGGGCCGCCCTCCTGGAAGGACGAGAATGGGAATCTGGTGACTGATAAGCAGGGTGTGCTTAAAATGTGGAGAGACCAGTTTTCGGCACAACTCCACTCAGATTCTGCCACTGAAGATCAGGAGATAATGATTGTGGAAGACAGTGTAGATTATACCTCCCCCCCCCAACCAACAAACCAAACGAGATTAGAATGGCAATCTCTTGGCTTAAGAATAATAAAACCGCTGGTGTCGGTGGCCTCACCGCTGAACTTTTTATGGCAGATTGCGAAAGACTGTTAGCTTACATGCTTATATGCTGTATATGCTTGGGGGAATCAATACCTGACGATTGGAGTCTCAGGGTTTTATGTCATGTATTCAAAAAGGGTGAGCCGTGCGTCTGTGCCAACTATAGGGGTAGCAGTCTTTTATCCATGGCATATAAGGTCTTACCGAGCGTATAATGTGAAAAACTAAAACCAGTTGTTGAAAATCCGATTGGACCTTAACAGTGTGGTTTCAGACCATGGAGGTCCACGACTGCCCAAATATTCACGCTACGCCAAATCCTGGAAAAGACCCACGAAAAAAAAATCGATACACACCATCTTTTTGTCGATTACAAAGCTGCTGTCGATAGCCCCATACGGAGAAAACTGTACGAAGCTATTTCTGATAAAACTGATCAGCCTCTGTATAATGACTCTGACCAAGACCAAATCAGCAGTGAAGGTGGGGAAATACCTCACCGAACCATTCTGTACCAAGCGGTGACTGAGGCAAGACGACACTCTTTCGTGCAATCTATTCAACTTCTTAATGGTGAAAGTAATGAAAAAAGCTGCAGTAAATACGAACAAGTCCATAAACACGAAGCCATATCGATGGTGTTGCGTAAAAAGGGTCAATCTGCATTTTTTTACGAAGGCCGATCTGATTTTGTTTACCTTGTCACGACAAGTCAAAAGGGCGAAACTGCTTGGGTATATCTGCAACGAAATAGGTAGATAATTACACTGCTCGAAGAACCCAACCATAACTTTCTATAGCCATAACCATTTTTGCTACGTTATAATCTATGAATATCTTACAGACAATTGGAAACAGCAGATTGGCCCTTTTTACGCAACACCATCGATATGTAGCTGGCGTATGCTGACAACAAAGACTTCATTGCACGGAATTTGCAAGAAGTTACTGCAGTATTTTCAAGAATCGAAAAAGGATCGGGGAAGGTGGGTTAATGAGGGTAAGACAAAATTGATAGTGTCAACAACTAGACAAACCTCTCGACTTGGTTCGCACTTGAACGTCGACAACCGATTTAAATTTGAAATGGTAGATGAATTTGTCTACCTTGGATCCGCCTTGAACAAGGACAAGGCCGACGTCTGGAGATAAATAGGAGAATTGTGCTATTTTTGGCTTAGCAAGCAATTTAAGAACATATCCCTCTCTCGACAGCCAAAAGTCCGGCTATACCAGACTCTCATTTTACCTGTCCTGACATATGGCACCGTAACTGGGGTCATATCGCAAGCGAATGAAGAACACCTGGGTGTATTCGACAGAAAAATTCTCCGTAAAATGTATGGTCCTGTTAAACAAAACGGCGACTACCGACGTCGTTGGAACAAAGAGTTATATTATTTGTATTCTGACGTGGACATAGCTAGGAGAATCACATTAGGCCAAAACAGTTGGCTAGACCATGTTAGCAGAATGGATGAAGATAGGCAGCGCGAAAAGTTTTCGATATCATGCCCGATGGAAGCAGGAAAATAGGACGACCAAGACTCCGATGGAAACACCAGGCCGAAGAATTCCTCCGTATCCTTGGTGTTACCACCTGACAAGAAAAGGTGAAGGATAGATCCAGTTGGATAAATATGTTAAAATTTGTTTATTTATTTGGTTAATTAATGTGTGTAAGGCATCTGATCTCATGAGGTTCTAAAATAGTCAATAAAAGTAAATTAAATAATATGAAAATAAATAAATAAATGGTTTCCCATTACATCCATGAAGGAATTGGGGAGAGCTTCTCACAATCAGCTCACTGCGCTTTTTTGTTTCATACTCACTGATTGAGACCTACAGTTTTACACCGGTTTCGAGCGGTATTCTGTGAGGTGACCGCCGCCGAAACAAATTTAAGGTGGTCAGAGCAGGTACCACCGACGGACACAAAATTAAATACACGCTGAAAAATCTGTTTTTTTTTGATGTTTGGATGCAAGTATAACGTGATTGTAGCTTGTCGTAAATATACTATACTTGTGATCAAACCTATTGTGATTGCTATTGAATATAGCATGTTTGAGACACAATGATTAATAGGTTGAAAATTAATGGGTTGAAGACCGCTAAAAACAAATACGAACCAGAAAACAAAGGAACTGTTTCAAACATGTAGATGTTTCCTGCAATATGTTGCTGGGGCCGATATTTTCCAGCGTGTAATAATACTAATAAGAAATGTCAGAGTATTTTTAACACACCCTAGCAAATAGTTTTTGGTCAAAACCACACTCTTCGCCAAAATATATTTTTACTTAAGGATTATGTTTCCAGATGGATAAGTGATTACGAATTTTTAATAATTAGGAACCTGATTATAAAATATATACTAAACGTACTTATGACAAAATTTCAGAATATTATAATATGGGGTCAAGAAAGATAAAGTTTGAGATAGTGACGTGATTCGCAGATATTTCAAAGAAGGTGGCCAAATTCAAATTTGTATTTAAAGTTGGAACCGGTGGGAGTACGTTAAAAACGGTACAACGAAAGTTGCAAAATTACTATTACGGATTAAAATAATTAGGTTAAGAAATTTGAGTATTTTTCACGCCTAATCAATTTAGAGGATTCAATAATTGATCAGTACACTTGCATGCTTTTGAATAATCTATGCCGCGATAGCTCACTATCATTTCCCTAACATGTTTATTAAAATCTGGGTCAATGAACTGCTTTAAGGTTTCAAATCCATCTAATTTCATTTTATTCACGTCCAATAATGACAACAATCTTAATGCCAAAATCTTATTACAAAAATGCTTTAATATATCTAATTACTTAAACCTATGAACAAACAATATCCTACAAAGAGAATTAAATCAAAATAACTTAAGAATAATTGGAAATATTTCTTAGAAAATCTACTCGAAATGTTCGTTGCTATCGGTTACATCATAAATAACTAAACCGTTGATATCTAGTCAAATGAACAGTTAATATAATCTATTAGTTATTCATTTTAGTAATTAGAATTTTACATTTTCCCAGCACGTTGCTGGCAACAATGCATGGTGTTATTTGCATTTTATATAAGGAAATTAATATTCCATAAATATATAATTAATACACAAACCTCAAATGCGTTAAGCTATGAACCACTTGAATTTGGAAGTTTCATTCTACAACTTAATTCATAGCAATTGCATGCACAATCAGGATTGCAATTTCTGCATAGATTTGAATTTGCGTAATTGAATGTAAAGACAAATAATTGATTCTCCATTGAATACATTTGGTATTGGTCTCCTAAGGTATTAAAAGAGTCATTATTTATCTGTAACTATAAAGTAAATAGTTTTTCATATTACAAGAAGTGTGTTAGTTCCAATATGCAATAAACTTGTTCATTTGTATGGTAATTTGAAAACCACTTTGTTCTTCATATTTTAAATTGTATTAATTGCAGGACGTTTCTAAATATTTAAAAGATTTAGTGTTCGTTCACATACGAAAATAATCTGTTTTTAATCCAGAAAATTTAAGTTATGAAACAAGCGTTGATAGCATGTTGGTTAAGGTCACCCGTCAATAACAAATCAGGAAACTAAATGCTTTGATAATGTTGCCATGCGAGAATGCGAGGGAAAAAGAAGAACGTGGAGAAAAAGAGCTGTGGGAATAATTAACTTTTAGTTGAGTTGCAACTAAGGGATTTTCTATCGATACAATTCGCGTATGTAAATTTCTTATAAAGACTGTATAACGGGGTTTTCAATAAGAGCGCTACAAAAGTTTTTTTAAATAAAACAAAACTGGTTTTAGATACCAATGAAATTCTTTATTCCTGTGAAAGTACGTTCGATGCCATTATGTATGGAACTCCATTTCTTTTGCATGGCCACTACGGGCACGCTTGCAGAAGTCCAGACGCTGAACCCAATTTTCGACGGTTTTCACGCATAAATCGGCCGATACTGCTGCAATTTCACGTTCGATATTCGTACGAAGTTCATCAATCGTCGCTGGCTTGTTGGCATAGACCATAGACTTGACGTAGCCCCACAGGAAATAATCCGAGCCCCACAGGAAATAAACCGAGAACTTGGAGGACATGTGGTTCCAACAGGACGGCGCCAAGCCACACAGCGAATGCCACAATCAATTTATTGGAAATCAAATTTGGTGAACGTGTTATCTCACGAAATGGCCCAGTCGATTGGCCGCCTCGGTCGTGCGATTTGACGCCGTTAGATTATTTCCTGTGGAGCTACGTCGAGTCTATGGTCTATGCCAACAAGCCAGCGACGATTGATGAACTTCGGCCGAATTATGCTTGAAAACCGTCGAAAATTGGGTTCAGCGTCTGGACTTCTGCAAGCATGCCCGTGGTGGCCATGCAAAAGAAATCGACTTCGATACATAATGGCATCGAACGTACTTTCACAGGAATAAAGAATTTCATTGGTATCTAAAACCGGTTTTGTTTTATTTAAAAAAACTTTTGTAGCGCTCTTATTGAAAAACCCGTTATATATCATGTTAAGAACAAATTATATCGTTTGCAATATATATTTTGGTAAAAAAAAAAAAAAATTTGGAAAATTTCGAAAGAAATTAAAAAATTTTGTGCTAAATTTAATTAATTTAATTTTGTGGTAAATTTAATATAAACTGGCGATTTTTGAAATAAAAAGTTGTGGATATAATATGGAACTGAAAAGCGAAAATTACCTGCCCCTTTGAATAGCTGTCAAACGCGAAATTACTGGCCGATATTTGAAAACTTGGTATCAGGTGAAACTGTGATTTAAACGTCATTCGTTCCTTTTTGAACTAAGCTTTTATCTCTAGTAGTTGAGGTTTCAATAAACATTGTACATTTTTACTTTATTTTTCAAAAATAAAAGCAGACATATTTGTTAACGTGTGCACTCTTTGAAATTATCCTTTTTAGTATCCTACTAAATAATTTGCATTTGAAACAACTAGAAAAAGTCAGATGTTTACTAGAATTATGGAAGACGTGCCTTTGAAAAGTGTCCTTATTGCAAAACATTTGTATTTTTGTCCTTTTGGAAACACGATATGTGTACTTTTTTTAATTGCTACAACTCAGCACTTCCACAGAGTGATGGCAAAATGTTTAAATCCATTCCTTTGTTACTAGTTTATTTGTTAACCACCTATAAGTTAAAGTTCACGGTTTTAGCATAAACCAAAGCATTAAAGCGAGCCCATCCCTTCATTCCCTGCTCGAAAGCAATAACAAAATTCTGCGCACATAAACTGTAACTGAAAACTATAACAAATTCCTTGTTATACTAAATTTATAGACATATTTGATATCTATTGCAATCGGAGGTCTACACGAATATTTCAGGGTACTTCGAAATATGGTTTCGTTATCAAAGTAAGGAACAAATACAATAAAATTATTCCACTGCTTTTGCTTGGGGTCATAGAAAAAGTAACTAGAAAACTGGGTTAATTTGCTAAATTTTTTACGAGAATTTGGGTGCGAGGGAAGCGCTCATCGTGATAAGTTCGAGTTACCTGTTACCGTTAGCCATTGCTGCCGCCAATTGAAAAGGGACCGTCACGCTTAAGGCCAGAGTAATAATGGTGCGGCTTTAACAAATGCGGTCACTCTAATGACCACAGTGCACAAACTGCGGCCAATAAGAATAATTTATTGGGTTCAAAGAAAAAATATCGTACGAAGCAAACACACACAAATGTGTACTCCTAGCTACAATTGACATGTACATATGTATGTTTGCTTGGTTTCCGAGCTTAAAGTGCTCGCCCTCTGTAATGTGTTAAATTAACCAGAAACGTAGCATTTTGTACTACGTAACTACGGCCGAAAATAAAACCAACAACAAAAAAGGCTCACCAACAATTAACGTTCAAAAGTGGTTCTTCAAACAAAACTGAAATGAATGGGTCATGTTGGGGTAAGCTATGAGAGTGAATGAGGTCTTTCACTTTGAATACCAAAATTGAACGAATAGGAATACGACATGGGGATGGAAATACAAGTACTTTGGTACGTTTTTTTTTGGCAATGTAATTTTGGTACAAACTTGTGCCGTTTGCTGATAGGTACAAACTTGTGCCGTTTGCTGATTTCGAAAGAATTGTAAAGTAAATTTATGCTGGAGTCATCTATCAATAAATGTGTCATATCCCACACATAACAGACTGAACTAATGCATCAAAGAGTAAGTGCTTTTCAACATTTTTAGAAAAATAATTCAATACACATGAAATTTTCAAGATCATTTAAATTTTACTAGTCCAAAGTTTAAACCGTACTACTGTTCCTATTTTCATATCATATGAAATAATGGGTGGGTCAAATTACAACTTGGAATTTAATTTCGTTCAAAAAAATACTATTTGACGCATTTTTAAACTTATGATTACATTGGCAAGGTGCATCATTGACATTCATGAATGAAGTACAAAAACAAATGGTGTCCCATAACATTCTTCTCACAATCAGTGAGATGTGCGCTTTCTAGTTTTTACACTTACTGATGACTGGGACCAACAGTTTTACACCGGTTCCGAACGATATTTTGAGAAACATTTTCATGGCTGAGGTCTCGATAGTGACGCCATCACTAAGCGAGGTGCCCGTCGTCGAAAGAAATGTAAGGTGGTCTGAGCAGGGATCGAACCCACATTCTCATGTATAACAGCCGACCACACTAACCATTGTACCACCGACGGCATCATCGTTCAAATAACGTCAACGACTTGCTTTACAGTACCTCATTCGGTCTACCTAATTTTTCACGACATTTTCGATTGTTTGTGCCTCTAAACTCGTGAAAGACAGCGTCGAATTCGTTTCTGAAGGTCTCAATGGACTCGGGATTTTTTTTGTATCATTTATCCTTATATATCAAAGCTTATCCTTATATATAGCTGTGAGACGGCCAATGGACTTCCGAGTTTCTGCTGATTATGCGGTTTTCGAACATAGTGCGCAAAATATCAATTCCAAAGCTGAGAGAATTATCGTACACCGGATATGTCAAATTTATTTTTGCTAATCTCCTTGTGGTTACACTACCCGATTCGCTGTACACAAATAAAAATTGTGACACATCTAACGATATCTGTAATACATAGTGAGGAGTTAGGTAAGATGATGGTGGTCACTGATAACTTAGACTCATTGTAATACCTCGGTCTAACGCGAGAAAACGCTAGTCCCACCGGAAACCCATTTAGTTTGATCTTTAAAGCTCAGGGTCTAGTCTACGCCTATGTGAGATAATTTTTCCAAGTCGTAGGATCTCATTGTAGACATACTCGTGCCGGCTAGACCTGGATATGATGTTCAGTGGATTCTAGCTATTTACTCTAGTAACAGTTATATAGAAGTTATTTGCCATGCCCTTTTGTATCGCCACATGTCTACAATTAGTAAATGTCCCGTCAAATCCGAAATCATCATTGATAAATATACGCTGAAAGTTATAGGCCACAGCTACATATTGCAGCAATAATGTACATGTTTGCAAGTATTGTTTTCGTGAATAGAAATTGTTTGATTTCAAAAACAACCACATTTGGATCACAAATGCATATATGATAACCTGTTAATAATTCCGTTCCAAACATGTTATATTAAATAGCAACCACAATGGATTTGGACACAAGTATACTATATTTGCGACAAGCTACAAATAGGATATATTTGCATCCAAACAACAAAAAAGGAAAAAAATTCAGCATGTAGTACCTGGCTACAGACAGAGGACTCATGTGTCTCCTATTATCCACCATCGGTTAGATTAGTCTTGTGCGTACAAATCCTATGCACATTCTACAACTAAGCTACATTATAACGTACCCAGGAGCGTTCTTGTTTGTCGTACTGCTGGATAAACTCGCTAACAGATATGTGGATTTCCTGGGCATATTCTAAGTTCTGGAATACTGGTTGTCTGACAATCACAAATGATATTGACCCAAATGACTGCTGAACTAATATCCCTCAACCAGCCAGTCAAGTTCCCAGTTGCAGAAATGTCTGCCTAATACACGCTACAATGACCAAGTGGTCGACAAAGATACAACGAAAGTTTCTTAGAGTAGACTCCACACCCGGTCAGTAATATTTGACCATCCCTGTAGAAATTCAAATATCCCTCTATACTAGGAACTTCTTTGTTTCAGCAATTCCCTTCCAGTGTGAGAGCGTAGTATTTATGTTCGAATAGAGCTTCTGCTTTCGAAAAGTCGACAATGGCAGGAATGTTAGGATAACTTTCAAGCATAGCTCTGTGACCGATTCCGACAATGCCCCGTTGTGAGAGTTTTCTTAGCCTGGTGGCAGACGTGGTATGTCCACCGGCAACAAATGTAACATTACATTCAGTGCATCAATGACAGTAGTGAGCAGAGCACCCGAGATGAACATCGTCTCCATTCTATGAACCTTCCTCAGTTGTGCAGAATAGGTGGGTTTATCAAACCGCCACATGATATTCCTATATAGCACTATCGGTCTCATCTCCGTTGTTCAGATCCAAAAAACTATCCTCAGAGAAAATTCCTGTTAGCGATCTAAACCCTCTTACGTGTATATTGGGATATCCATGTAATTTTCTCCCTTTTTTAGACGGTGGTTGTGGAACCAAGCTTACACTCAGAATGGTTAATTTGAGGGTCATTCAATGCGATAGGTTCAATGGTTGGTATTTTATACCTTCCAGTAAAATGGACCAGTTCGGTCTTGACCTGTTTTACACCTAGACCATTTTCACCAGCCCATCGGCACAAAGTCCGTAAGCTGCTCTAGAGAATAACCCTTAGGGTACAGGAATACTCGCCCATTGTAGCTACTGCCACGTATAGCTACTACTGTCGCATTTTCGAGAGTGACAAGTTTCATTGAAGTGGATACAAGACACCTACATGCGGCGTGCCTCTGTTACCACAGCTAGTAGAGGTCGATGTGTCCAATTCGGCCCCGACACATCCTCTGGTGAGCATTTTGTATGCAACACATACACAAGTCATGAACACATTCAATGAGTTTTTGGAAACAAAAACTTCCTTCGAGCGTAGTCAGACGAAACTCACAAATTTTACAGATTTAAAAAAGGCTAATTTTCTTACCGAAGAGCAAGCTGGCATATACTTCGTTACCCAGAATGATATTATATACATATTCAAAAACCTTAGAGGTAAAGTGTCATCAGGCCTTGATGGTATACCTAATATAATTCTGTAAAATTTGCCCGAAAAGACTATGCAAGACTACTGCACTCTGTTCAGTAATATGATCAATAATGCATACTTCCCAAATATTTGGAAAAAGGCTAAAGTTGTAGTAATACCCAAAAAAGATAAGGACATTACCAACCCAAGAAATCTTAGACCCATTAGCTTATTACCAAACATAAGTAAAATATTCGAAATGTGTATCAATAACACTATCAATACAACCTGTAAGAATAATGACTTGATAAGCGATAGACAATTCGGTTTCAAACACAGGCATTCCACTATTAATGCGATAAATTTACTAGTGTCGGACATAAATTGGAATTGGAACAAAAAGTTGTGTACAGGAGCATGTCTAATAGATATGGAAAAGGCATTTGACACTGTCTGGATTCCCGGATTAATACACAAATTAATCAACTTCAAATTTCCTATGTGTCTAGTCATTCTAATTTACAATATGATAGCAAAAAAAAAAAATTCACTGTAAATAATAATTGCAAGTTTGTGGATTACGAAATGGTCAATGGACTACAACAGGGCACGGTTAATGCTCCTATTTTATTTAACCTTTATATAAAAGATCTAATTGATAACGTAGAAAACATTATTTCGTACGCGGATGATATCATTATATATCAGCCGGGCGACAAAATAAGTCAAATTAACAACAGTTTACAAGATTCGTTCAATAAGGTTGAAAAATTTGCTCAAGATTGGCATATGAAAATTAACGCAGAAAAGTGCGACACTATCCTTTTTCGACCCCCTGTTAACAAATGTAACCACAACATAAAAAAGAACTGGAAGTGTTTTGGGATAAAATCCAGGCTGAACAATATACAAATACAGAATAGAGAAGTCGTAAAATATCTCGGAATTTATTTAGATAAGTTTTTGTATTTTAATAACCATGTTGTCAAAGCTATAGAGAAGTCCAAAAAAGCCTTCTTCATGTACAAAACACTATTCTACTCGAAACATTTAACAATGAGAATTAAAATATTAATGTACCAGTCTTTAATAAGGCCAATACTAACATACGGATGCCCAATCTGGTACAATATATCACCATCTTACATGGAAAGGTTACGCTTATTTGAGCGTAAATGTCTTAGAGCTTGTACCTCTATGTATAGATCCCCACAATCCAACTTCGTAAAATTCTCTTCAAACTCAAAACTTTACAATACGGCAAACGTGAACAGAATCGATAATTTTATAATTAATTTAATTAGAAAGCATATAGTTAGATGTACACTTTGTACAGAATTTAATTTAATAATGGCACCATTCTACACCGATGAAAAATACATAAAAGATTCCATCTTAAAGGGATTTGTGCCACCTGAAGCCTTTTTGTTCCTTGACAGAATAAAATACATTCAAAATGAAAATGGCGTCCCGTTGTTCTTTCACTTATATAGGCGGGCGAATATAAAATCCATAATAGAAACGACCTAAACAATGTCAGGTTTGATACGAGTATTCCTCAAAGAGATAGAATAATTACATCTACTTTAAATAATAAAAAGTTTTGGTGGCTTGGACCACAATAATTTCTTCCCCCTTTTTTTTTAACCATCTGACAACTAGTTTATTATAACCACAAAATCTATAAAAGTAATGTTTTTGTAATAGTTTTCATTACAAATAATTAATACTAATTTCAAATACGAAATAAAATTTGTTATAGTTAATTAAAAAATAAAAAACAGCTTAGCATAATATAAGAGTATACTAGAGCACCCTTATCCGGGTCGTTGTATATATACATATACCAATCATATAACTATTGTTTATTGTAGTATTAAAATATTTATAATGTAAATAAATAAACAAACAAAAAAAAAAAAACAAAAAAGCAACCAGCGATTTGGCTATGTATCCTACTAGTTCATGCACTGCTGAATTTTTAGGTCTTCCCTCGTAGTACGTATGCTACGGGTCAGTTAACAATTTTACACTAATACTTGCCCGCAAGGGTTCATCTATCAGCCGTTCCAGAATCTTCAGTAGGAACGATGACAGGTTTAACGGTGAGAGGCCTATCCCGTTTTGGGAATAAACACTACCCTTTTATCCTTTTAGGTATGTATCTGCAGTCTATACCCGCAATATGTGGGTTTCAATAGATTAACCACAGCCTGAAGATACGCTGGTGATATTAAGTTCGACCCGGAGACTTCATCCGCTTCGTCAATTATTTAAATCTTGTTGCTAACACATCATTTTGGAATCATAAAATAATTGTTTAAAATAGAAATGTGCTACACAAGAAATATGCAGATGTTGTCATATAGCAATTCTGATTTGCTGGAGTCCATAGAGTACGGAAATGCTTATAGTTTTTCTCGGTCACGTCGTTTAGTAACTTTTTAACCGCAAAGTAAGTAAAATTACAATATTGCTAAAATTGCAAGTTAAAAAAATCATAACTTTATGCTCCTTGAACCGATTTTCGAAATTTTCTATATGTTTCAAAGATCTGAGTTTTGCCTTTTAAACAAAAATAAGGCGTTGAAAATCGGCTACAAAGTGGCGGAGTTACGGTAATTTAAATAAATCAAAAAAACATATTTTTTTTCATTTAAATTTTCTTCACTCTCTAAGTCGATCGATTTGAAACAAAATTATATTAAAGTAGGTTTCTAAAACATGTAAGTGCATAAAAATTGATTTAAAAATTAATGAGTTATTATAAGTTCTGTCAGAAAATATTTTTCAGTTTTTTTTGGTGTTTTCTTAGAAATGTCTGGGTTTTATTTGTTTTTTTTTTGTAAATATCGCTGTCAGAATCTCGCTTTATAGACCAGCAGTAGTTGGAGAGCATACTGACTTTACTTTTTCCAACCCAATGCTATTCAATTCTTGAAATTGTAAAATCGCTTACCTTGTTCCTCACCTAGTTCAGCACTCATCTGACCTAGTTTGTAATAGGAAATTCACTGAAATGACAATATTGCGAAAATTACAAGTTTAAGAAGATCATAACTTTACTCTTCTTAAACCGATTTTCGAAATTTTGCTTCTGTTAAATTAAAAGAACTGATAGAATTAATTAAGCAACGCATACTGTTGTTGTCGCTTCCATCAGTACCACTAGCTTGGGTGGGGTAAAACAATTTGTAGAAACACTTGACAAAAGTGGTGCAACATTCAAATATCTTGAAAAATTTTTTACGCGAATAAGTTATGGCAAATAAGAAACAGAATATATTCTATAACATTTAAACAGAATATATAAAAAACATTGTATTCTTCAGAAGGTATCTTTGGTGGTCCACAAATACGCAAATTGATGAAAGACGAAAATGCCTTACAACAAATGACATTACTTGAAAAAAATTCATGGAATGGTTTTGTTTCGGTGTGTGAAAATTTTCTTGGAAAAACAAAAAGTGCAAATTATGAGGAAATAGTACACGAAATGCTAACTGCCTACCATGCAAATGTTTATAAAGTTGCACCATCCCCATGCTCACTTGAATATGTTCCCAGCAAATTTAGGTCAGATGTGTGATGAACAAGGTGAGCGATTTCACCAAAAAATTTTAAGAATTGAACAGCGTTGTGTTGGAAAAAGTAAAAGTTAGTATGCTCTCCAACTACTGCTGGTCTATAAAGCGAGATACTGACAGCGATGTTTACAAAAAGCAAGTAAAACGGAATCATCTCTAAGAAAACGCCAAAATGCTGTAAAACATTTTATGATAGAACTTAGTATAACTCATTCATTTTTTAACTGATTTTTATGCACTGACATGTTTTAGAAACCTTCTTTAATACAAGTTTTTTCTAAAAATAAAAAAAACGCAATTTTCTGCCGCATGATCAATTTAGGAAGTGAAGAAAATAAATATTTAAAAAAAATATTTTTGTGTTTTATTTAAAAAACCATAACTAAGCTATTTATTACCTGATTTACAAGACTTTATTTTTGTTTAAAAGACAAAACTGAGATCTTTTAAACAAATGGAAAAATTCGAAAATCCGTTTAAGGAGCGTAAAGCCAAGATTTTATCAACTTGTACTTTTAGCAATATTCTCATTGCACTAAATTTGCTGTAAAAAAGTTACTAAACGAAGTGACCGAGAAAAAACTATAAGCATTTCCGTACTCCATGGGCTCCAGCAAAACAGAATTGCTATATGAGAACCTCCGCATATTTTTATCTGTCACTTTTGTATCACTGTGTAATGGCCTAAACATTGTCCCTATATAGTAAGAGCAATAAAACTTTACTGAAAACATTACTAATTAACTCAATGTGTAAAAGCCACACCCCTTTCCGTCATCTAAAACGATCAAACTTTTCGTTAAAAAATCTACAACTTTTAAGTTGTTGTATAAAAATTTCGCGTGTCTGTCATCCCTGTTTTTAACCCTAACCCACACAAGCAAAATTACACATACTCATATGTATACCTAGGAACAGTTTCATGTTTACACACACATTGTACCCAAGTTCCTGTCAATTGGCATTTACACACATTTGGACAAACATGTAAATAGTTATATGTTCTGCCTTAAAGTGACCTTTTTCGAGCATGTCCAAATGAAATAGTCACATATCTGGACTAAGAATACACTGGACGGGATAAATTGAATGGCAGAAACATTTCAGGTACTCAATTCAATGGTATTGGCTTTGATACATTCCCTCACGAATTCATTTACAATTAAGTTAGAACAAAAAGAAAGTTAATATAATAAGAGGTGCCAGCATTACACTCGCAAAACTAATTTTTTTTGAAAAGATGTTGTAACAATCGCATAGTCGTCTGCTGCCACCGAATTACTGTCGACAGAAACGAAATGAGGTTCTCACAACTTCATTTAGTCCCCACAACTGCAATTCGGTTTAAGAAGCCTCTAATAGGTTGTGAGAACATCTAGTACGGTTGTGAGAACCTCTAATAGAGTTGTGACAAAATCTAATTCGGATGTAATAGCATTTATTTTGATTGTGGCAACCTCTCAGTTCGGTTACGGCTAATACTCGTACGGATATTTTTTCTGTGGGTACATCAGTGCTTGGGTTAAATATATGTCACGTGAGGTGATATTTTGTCTTTTAATGCCTACGGGCGAGTTTGAATTTGAAAGCTCACAGCTCCTTTATGAGGATGGTTTCTTCTCTTGGTAGTAAATTTGAAAATTATTGTTACGTTTTTCTTTTTGCATTTCAGTAAAGTAATTAAAACCTAGTCAATCCCCAATCACTAAATTAAATTAAAATGTCGCCATGAGGATACACATTGTAGTAAAATTTTTTCAAAATTCAGCAAATAGCACAACGAACGAACCGGAATATCTGCGTTTTTTTAACTTTCGTAAGAATGACTCAATTAAGAGTTTTGACAGTGCAAAAATAATTTAATTGGATGCCGGAAAGTTTAAAGTGTTTCGCGTACAGTATACAGTACATAATTCTGTTAATGTAATCAACTAAGCAAAAGGTCGTCCTTGCACTTATCCTGCCGAATATATAAATTTGGTTTAGACACATTTTGTGCATTAAATTGTCAGAGATTAATTAGGTGGCCAAAAAATAGGTAACATGTACAAAATGATGTACACAATTTCCGAGAAAATCCCTTTTAAGCATTTCGTTTCAAAAGTTGCGAAATTGTTAGAAAAGTAAGATGTGATGGATTTTTACTTTGATTTTGTCAGGAAAATTTGATCTAAGATGAAGAAACAGTCACAAATTGTCTTTTAACGCTGACAAATTTAATTTATAAAATGTCAATAAATATATGTCGCTGAGCTTTCAAAAAGCATTTCTACCTATATTAACTTTTCACGAAAATGACAAGTTCATACTACAAGCTTTCAAGGTATGATACAATTTTCTATGTGAAAAATGGTTGGTTTCGTCGGAATAATAGATAAATCAAGAAAGCACATTCATTGGTACATATACATTTTTTGGGTAATAGTTATATTCATGTCCATGCGAAAGCTCGAAATCCTCGTAAACTTGCATAGCAAACGTCTTAACAAAACCAAAATGTTCAAATACAAAACGACCTGCGCGTAGAAGTAAACTTCTATAGAGACAAAATGTATCTCACCTTGAGTTTCATTCCACACTCTTCGTGGTGTGGACGGTTTGATAGAGAGATGTTCAACTTACACCAGGTGGAGGGAGTTACGAGAACTGTTGACTTACATTTTTCATGTCTTTTGGCGATGAACTAACTGTGAATATTAAATATATATTCAACTTTTTTGTTATATTTTATTGACAGTATACATACCCTTCTCCAAATACTGTTCGGAACCGGTGTACCACTGCAGCGAGTGAAAAATTAGAAAGCGCACAGCTCACTGGTTGTGAGAAGCTCTCCCCAATTCCCTTCTTGAGATGTAATGGGAAACGGGTTTTTTTTTATAAATTTGTGTTGCATATAAGACAATTACTTCAATGCACTATCGCAAAGTTATAGTATCTTGTTCTAATGCCTCTATCTGTTATAATTAAACCAATTATTTTCAACATACAATGTTCATATCACATCAGGGCTAATGGCATCAATTTGTTAAGAGATTGTATGTTCCCTCCAGGTATATGTTTACTCCATGATCCGTCGTTTCGTTTCGATGTTTGCTCAGGAAAATTGACCCGGAACTTTCCTACGTTTGTGCAAGTCGTTTTGTATGAGAAAAATGCTGGATTTAATGTTTGTTGTCCAAGTTTATTGCACACTCTTGCGCGTTTACATCAATATCACTAAAATTGTTTGGAATACTTTTGTAGCACGCTTTGCTAGTACTAAGAACTTTTCGGCAATTTGTCGAAAAAATATTTATTATGTTATGTCTACTTAACGCTACCAGTAAAAGTTGAAATGTTTCCCTAAATTAAAAACATTTATCGCAAACGAAGTGTATATTTTTGTCACCGAAATTTCATTTACCCCAAAAAATCGTGTATTTTACTTGAACGGCAAACGTAGAAAACGTTTGTGTGAACATGTTAAAAACAAGCAAGGCTTACTCTGACACATAGGAATGGGCGTATATTTAATTTAATACGGAAACAAAATTTAACGCATAGAAGGGCCTATATTAGACCCTTCGTATATTGGAACGAATTTCGTTTTAGGACTTTTAAAGGCGATAGAGCCATATCCTTCTGCCTATATGTATTACTGGTTGGCTGATCAACACAATAACTGCCATAAATCTTTACAGATCACAGTGAACTGTTGTGAGTGAATATAACTGCGTTTGGGATTGAAATAGACATTTTGACCACGACCCTTCTGGTACCTCCCATGCAAATCGAAGTATTAATTACAAAATCATGTTTCTTCTAAAACTTTTTTCTGGTGCATTAGCTTCAACTCTGACATTGGTTAATACTCTGTAAATGTCTACTAACTTAATTACTTACTTATCTGGTATCGAACAACCCCGGGTTCAGGGACCTTACAAAAAGAAGATAACATATTTCGCCAACTAGTTCGATCTTTTGTCTTATCTCTCCAGGTGGTAATGCCAAGTGTACGCAGGGATTCGTCAACTTGATCCCTGCAGCCTAGTCTTGGTCTTCCCATTTTTCGTGCTCCTTTCAACGACCGTTTGTCTTCATCCATTCTATTGACATGACCTACCCAGCGCAATCGAGTTATTTTTATCCGGTTAGCTATGACAATGTCGGTATATAGCTCATAGTCGTCGTTGTGCACTACAAACCCATACATTTTTCAGAGTAGTTTTTTCTCGATGACTCCTAGACTTGTTGTTTTCATTTACGGCAGTTCCGAGGTATATAAATTCATCCAACACCTCGATATTATAACGGTTATTCATGTTCACGCTTTGGTCTAATCGTGTGGAGGCCCTGCTCTTTGAAACCATTAATGTAGTCTTGTCTTCTAATTTCTCGAAAACACCGCAGTAGCTTCTCTAATTGTGGGCCCAATGATATCTATACGCGGGCATCATCTGCATTTTGCTGCTTATGGTTTTATTCATATTGACGGCAGATTTTCTCAATGATCTCCATTAAGATGTTAAAGAGATCGCACGATAGGGTGTCACCTTGCCTGAGGTCAGCGATAATTGGTTTTAGTCTTTCGCACATTATTCTTGATAGAACCTTATATGTTAGGGATAAAGGGCTTTTTCCACGGTAGTTGGCATAGAGACTCGGGCCAACCTTTATAAATATGTAGCATAGTACCCTGAGGCTGCAATCGCCGGGCATGCATTCATCTTACCAAATTTTGCTAATGAGCTGATGCACGCACCTTATCAGCTTATCGCCGCCAACCTTAATCAGCTCCGCCGGTAATCCATCGGTTCCTGCGACTTTGTTGTTCCTAAGTCGGGCAATAGCTGTTCTAACCTCGTCTTGGTTAGGAGGGGCGCAATCGACGTCGTCGTCTAAACTTTGATCAATTGTCTCATCGTGCGATGAGATTTCCGACCTTGTCTTTACAGAAGGGGACCCTGAACCATGTTCATTAGTTTCGTTTTTGAATTTTTGGTAGAATTTCCGGGCACCGTTCTTCCTTCTGTATGTCTCAAATTTGGTAGTCGCGCGCTTTCTCCACTACCAAACCCAGTCCACCGGCTTTTTGCATTTTACCTACTACCAGGATATTTTACCTACTAAAATATTTCCGATCTTAACGAAATTAAGTATTAGACTTCATGCTACCAAAGGACAGTCAACTAGTAAAATACGGGTGATTTTGCCACACCCATTTTGGTACCTCACATGCAAAAGTTGTGGGGCCGACTGAATGTTCGAAAGAAAACTCCCGTAACATAGATCCAACCTGTGGTAATTAGGCAATATTAAAGTTGACAGAAACCCTTAGAATATGAAAGAAATCCCCGAATTATAAATGATGGATTTGAAAGAAAAAACCATAGACGAATATAGGTATAGATATATGTATTCTCTCAATAAATTAAATGTCATAGGTACGGTCGTAGGTGGCCGTCGATGGTGCAATGGTAGTGTGCGCGCCTCTTGTACATCAGATCCTGGGTTCGATCCCTGCTCAGACCACCTTAAAATTTCTTACGGCGGCGGTCACCTCGCATAGTGACACTATCGAGTATTTAGCCATGCAAAAGCTTCTCAAAATACCGTTCGGTATCGGTGTAAAACTGTAAGTCCCAATCAGTGAGTGAAAACTGGATAGCGCACAGCTCAGTGATTGTGAGAAGCTCTCCCTTGTCCCTTCATGGGATGTAATGGGAAACCATTTATTTATTTACAGGTATGGTGGAAAGTATACATTGGATGGTGGAAAACATGGGCTCAATAATTCCAGATAGATACAATAGTATACAACGTCCAACTAGCAAACTAGTTGTGTTAAATACAATACAAATGTATTCCAACGATAAAAGTCAACAAAAAAAGTGCAAAATACATTTAAATTTTTCAGTTCTACAGCAAAACGACATGAAAAAGTTAAGTGAACATATTTTGTAACCCGACCTGGTGTAAGTTAATTTAAAATTTAATTCCTCTCATTTCCACAAACCTACGACGAAGAGTGTGAAATGAAACGTCAGATAAGAGAATAAATGTATCTATACCTATATTCGTCTATGGAAAAAACTATTGGAAAAAAAACTATTTAACCATCCATTTTGCCTTCTGTATTGTCAAAAATAATACCAATATGTATTTTTTTAACGATGATAAAAACCCCTGAATGGTCAAATATAAGTGGTGGATTTGAAAGTAAAGGAAATTTTCTAGATAGCGCATAAATGGTTGAATAGGGAACATTTGCGTGAAAACTATTTAACGATGTTTTTGCCTTTTGAATTGTCAAAAATAACAAAGGAAATATCTACACAGAGAGTAAATCAAAATTCCGAACTGTTTGCAAGATATGAGCCTGACAAAATTGTGACTTTTTTACAAAAATGACACCGAGGCCCCGAAATCTTTGAAGGACCTTTTTTGTCTTTTATCACATAGTGGTGTTCGTACGTAGTTATATTTTTTCGTGGTGCACTATGTTATCAATGATGAGTTCTGAGTCCTTTTTCGTCGTATTCGGTGAAAAATTGTCAAAAGGAAACAGTCTTAGCCATCTGGTGAAAATGGTGAATAATCGAATGCACCATCTGAGGTGTTTCCATCATCTTAGGCAATATTTATTCCAACGTCACTCCACTGTAAAAAATTGGTAATTTTTCGACTCCCAATCTGGTACCTCCCATACAAAACATAGGGGGCATAAACTATGACTTGGTTCTGGGAAATGATTTGTCACCCATGTAGAAGTTCGGCGGCAGTCTGGTTGGTCGACACTATATCTCCCGTAAATCAAAGCTATCTGCATAAAATTTGGTACCAGACAATTTGGTTCCAATTTGTAAAAAGCTACTTTGTAATAAAAAGTGGGCAAGAGTGGCAAATCCATTTGTGTATCTGCCATACAAAATATTGGCAAGTGTCCACTTGATTACTGCGATATTTCACAATAGGTAATAATTAAATTTGGTACTGACCAAAGTATTGCCCAAAGCTACTTTGTAGCTAAAAGTTTACACTTTTGCCACTCCAATTTGTTTACCTTCTATACAATAGTATGGCGGGTTTCTGGTTGATTGACACGAAATCTACCGTAAACCAAAAACAATTTTAATGAAATTTTGTGCTTGCTAATATTTTGTAAAAAAAAATTCACCAATTTGCCACGCCCATTTTCGAACCTCCCATACAAATCTTGGGTGGACAATTGACTGTTAGTCACGATTAATCCTCACAACAGGACCTAATTAACTTGGAAGTTATATAATATTATGGGCGAGGTGAATCTGCTATTGAATATGTGCGAATCAACCACGCCAATTCGGGTAACTGAAGACTGTGGTTGTCACTAAATGAGAATAAGACAAAATTAGTGGTGTCGACAAGCAGATCATCCACCTGATTGGATGGTAACCGTTATCATTTCGAGGTAGGGGACGTATTTAATTACCTCGGATCTGCCCTGAACAGAAGCAATAACTGCAGCCCGAAAATCAAACGGAGAATTGTGATTGCAAACAAGTGTTCTTTCGGGCTAAGCAAGCTCTTCAGAAACAAGGCACTGTTTCGAGAAAAGAAGATCCAAGTATATCAGGCTCCCATACAACCTGTCTTGCTTTATTGCCTACAATCCTGCGTCACTTCGCATAAATGATGAAACATCACTGAGAGCGTTCGACAGAAAAAACGCTCCGAAAAATATATGGTCCTATTATAGAGAGCGACGAGTTTCGGTGGCGAATGAACCACGAGTTGTACAATCTGTATCCCGACATCGACGTAGTTATACGTATAAAAATAGCGCGTTTACGCTGGCTAGACCATGCCTGCAGAATGTATCAGAATGAACCAGTACGAAATATATTCGAAGACGTACTCGAAGGACATCGAAGTATTGATTTTTTGTTTGAAATATTCAGCAGTTCTTAATCTTCTCACTTTTGTAATTTATATTGTTTATAAAAACAGACCGGGGCCCACTGCCCCGATTTGTGTATGCCTAGTTCGATGATAGTGTTGCCGTCGCTAAGGGAAGTGGGTGATCGATGGCGAATGAAAGAAAACTTGGGAGTATTTATATGCAGCTAAGCCCCCCTTGGAATGTACAAGAATCGTGCGTCACCGACGGTCAATAAATAACAAATAGTTTACTCGATGAGTTAAAACTAATTATTCAAATTTACATCAAAATAATGATAGAAAGAGGGGGGTTAAGGGTATGATGTCACTTTAACTTTTTAATTCTTCAATTATTCAACAAGTACATAAACTACGGACACGAATTTTTAAATAACACAACATCTGTATTTACAGAAAGGTATGTCGTTCTAATACTCTTACACACTGTCATCTCTATACTCTACACCAGGTGTGGCGAACGTTTTTGGGTCCGTGTGCTAAAAACAAAATAGAAAAAAAATTCTTTCTGAATTTTATTAGCAAGCTTACAAATTACAGTACATTTTCTTGAAAATAAAGTCGTGATCAATAAAAATACACATTAGTTATTTATTAATGAGATTTTTGCTGATGCACATTCGATGCAAATTTCCAACTGGACCAACTGGATTCATCGAATTCATACATTTTATAAAATTCATTTCTGAAAATAATGACTCACAAGCATATGTAGATGAGAAAATTGATAATATTGCCCTCGCTATTTCTTTAAATCGCTAAAGATGTCTGGAAAGGCGTTCTAAGTTTACATTATTTCTTCTTCTGTATTTTAATAATTATGTTCGTTAATCGATCACTTTCAATTATTTCCAACTCATTTCTCAAATCGACAACTTTTTGTTTCCACATCGAACTCGATTGGAATTCAATAAATTGCATTTTAATGTCTTCTAGATTTAGCCACTCGAAAATCTCCAAACTGAGGTCAACGGTATTAAGAATCATTCCTAGATCTAGAAAGTTGTTTACTGTGATCTTAGGTACATTCTAGTAGTTGATGGTTTCCTTGAATTTTGAACGGTTTGCTACCTATGGACCTGAACAGGGGAAAAAAGGTAAAAAAATCAAATTTTTTTTAAGTTTTTTGCAATTTTGACCTTGAAGATGAAATTTTTTTGCTCTTATATGTTCACAGTTTTTGTTCTTTATGACAAGAGCTACAACCTTCCCCCAGAGAGTAAATCAAAATTCTGAACGAATTGCAAGATATGAGCCTTTTGCAAGAATGACACCGACGCCCCAAATTTTTGGGGGCCCATAAAAGAAAAATTCATGACTTTGGGCAAAACTGGGAGACACCGGTGTTTTTGGTTTTGGTCTTTCATCACGTAGTGGTGTCCGTATATGGTTATATTTTTTCGTGTTGCACTGTGTAATAAACGACTGTCGTATATATTGTCGAATTTTGAACGGTTTGCTACCTATGGACCTGAACACGGGAAAAAAGGTTAAAAAAAATCGAATTTTTTTAAGTTTTTTGCGATTTTGATCTGGAAGGTGAAGTTTTTTTATATGTTCGCAATTTGTTCTTTATGACAAGAGCTACAACTTTGCCTCAGAGAGTAAATCGAAATTCTGAACGGTTTGCAAGATATGAGCCTGAGAAAATGATCACATTTTTACGAAAATGATACCGAGGCCCCAAATCTTTGGCGGCCCATAAAAAAAAAAGTGCATGACTTTGGGAAAAATTGGGAGACACGGGTCTTTTTTTTTTTAGTCTTTATCACGTAGTGATGTCCGTATATGGTTATTTTTTTTCGTGTTGCACTGTGTAATTAATAAAACAGAATAAAGTAATAACTCACGGATTATTTTGGTAACCAAAATTAAAATTTTTTAAACTTAAAAATTAAAAAAAAAATTATCTCGTAAATCGTTCGGGTGCCATCCGAATTATCAAACGTGCCATCTCGGGCACGCGTGCTCTAGGTTCGCCACACCTGCTCTGCACCCCACAGGCGTCGTTCAAACTTTAATTACACTCTAAAACCAATCATTCAGTACGAAACCACAATAACAGTAGAACATGGGCCATATTAGTGTAAAGAGTATGAAGCCACTTTCACTTAGTATCATATTAGTTGTCTGGAAATGAGACTATTGATATATTTAAGAATTTCTGTGTAAGACCATATATATATGGGTCATTTCATGTCAAGTGACCCAACTTTTGAAACCGATGTCTTCCGATCCGATGTAGACAAAAACTTTCAACGAGATCGGTCAAGAACTCTCTGAGTTAGAGGGGGTCGAATTTTGAAATTTTGGCCAAACAGGTGTTTTTTCCCGACCATGTAACTTTTTACCTATTGTTCTTAACAAAATTTGTCCTGAGTGTTTTAGATCGATATTTCTTCAATCTTTTATAAAAATATAAAAAACAAATTTTCTTTTAATTTTTTTGCAAGAGAAGACCTTTTATTTTTGTTTGCTCAAAAAAAAGTTTATGTATTTTCCTTTAAGAGCTTTATAGTCCCTTAGTGGGATTCGACCTATTTATCTATCAAAATAAATGTTTTGTAACTCAAAACAACGGTTTTTCAAGTTTTAACATATGCACTATTTTGAATTTGTTTATATCGTTGTGTAAGTGTTTCTAAAACCTTAAAAATAGAATTTATACTGAGAAACTAGACAAATTAACCTGTATGTAACATGTCTAACTAAAGTTTCATACCCTCGATAATATAATACCCAAAATATGTCAACCTCAGGAATAAAATCACTGTTTTCTATAGAAATGGGGGAAAATAAAAAATTTTATTTATTTATTTGTAATAATAATTAAATTAGTATATAATAATAATAAAATAAATAGATAAATAATTTAATAACATTTAATCTTAATCACATTAGAACCATTTGTATCATAACTATTTGTACACTTAATTTATTGCAGATGATGAAGTGTTTAAGTTTTGCTACCAGGCGTTAGTTACCAGGCTCAGCTGTCGATTTTGCTCCTGGTTTCTTTTTTGGCTTTGGAAAGAAATCGCATTGAGAAGAGGCAGAAAACTTTTTCAACTTGAGTCTGTCATCGCCAAGCGGTATAAAAGCATGGTATTGAGCGGTGCCATCGATTGTTACCGCAGCATCGAATCTGCAGTTCAGTGTTCTCAATGTTTCTTCATGATGCCCTTTGCTACTAAAAACTATTTTAGTTTCGTTACTGTTATTCTTTGCCCAATTGAATAAAGCGGTTGCATCTAAGATGCGATCATTTTTTTTGAGGTTTGCTCCAACACCATCACATGCTCCTTTACCATGAGCAGTAGGATGAAAATGCCACTCAGCTGGCATTCCAAAATCCTTTTGATGAGCTATAAGATTTGCGAAGCTACTTTACTTTTTAAAATGTTGACGAGCTCCGTCCGAAACGTAGTATACATTCTCTACTGTAAATCCGGATTTTAGTTAATTTAGTATTATCTTCTGGTACTCATAAACTGCAACGGTGTCATGCTTTAAATCGTCGGATATGATTGCCATACTTTTGTGTTCCAGTTTTCCATCTTTCATATAGTACATAACTACTGTAAATACAGTTGCTTGGTCGTTATTGAAGTGGAATGCTAGTATGGCATCCTGGAGAACGTATTTATAGTTCTTTGGAAATTCATATGAAACAACGAATTCACCAGACTTCAAATGTATCTTCAAATCTTTGAAGAATGACCATTGCTCTTTGACTAAAAAGTCATGTGTCCGATTCATCGATTTTCATGATTCATGTCTCATTTTGTTTATAGATTATGATACTTTACATGAAAGTAACACAGTGCAACACGAAAAAAAATAACCATATACGGACACCACTACGTGATAAAAGACTAAAAAAAAAAGACCCGTGTCTCCCAATTTTTCCCAAAGTCATGCACTTTTTTTTTATGGGCCGCCAAAGATTTGGGGCCTCGGTATCATTTTCGTAAAAATGTGATCATTTTCTCAGACTCATATCTTGCAAACCGTTCAGAATTTCGATTTACTCTCTGAGGCAAAGTTGTAGCTCTTTTCATAAAGAACATATAAAATCAAAAAACTTCACCTTCCAGATCAAAATCGCAAAAAACTTAAAAAAATTCGATTTTTTTTTACCTTTTTTCCCGTGTTCAGGTCCATAGGTAGCAAACCGTTCAAAATTCAAGGAAACAATCAACTACAAAAATTTACCTAAGATCTCAGTAAACAAATTTCTAGAACATATAAACTTCCTAGAGATGATTCTTAACACTGTTTAGGTAGCACGCAAAAGTGCAAAATTTGCCGAAAATTTTTTAATTTCATTTTTTTTACCTTTTTCTCCTGTTCAGGTCCATAGGTAGCAAAAAATGAAATATGCCTGGCCAGAACCATGTGTTTGTCCAAGGGTTAACACCGTTTAGGTAGCGCTTAGGTATCACGCGATCATGCCCCGACAGCAGCAGCACAGGCAATGCAGTAAGCTCAGCACACGCAACAAGGGACGCAGCACACAATATAAAAGCGACACGACGCTCACATCGAGGCATTACACAGCGCGATGTCAACGAGAGCTCAGCGGTGAAAGTTATAAAGTGAAAGTGAAAGTAAAAAAAGTGAAAGTGCTACAGTATAATTCGCACACAACATTGGCAACTGACAATTTCAATATGCAGTGTGAAAATATTGATTTATTTAGCTACGTTTGCGGTCATCAAACCAGAAAAAAACATCTACAAGATTTCAGAAGGAAAAGAATCTTTTAACTAGTGAATTCAAAAGTGCATATACATTGTTTTTCGACGAAGTGGACTTGACCGGTGAAAATTACACACCTAATACAGTGTGTCGCCAATGTTATAATAATCTCATGGCATGGTTGAGTGGAGGCAGAGGTACTATGAAGTATTGTAAGCCGGTAAACTGGATTAATCGCCCAGGTGATCATGATGCAACCAGTTGCTATGCATGCGTAAATTACACATGTCGTTTAAATCGACATTCTGAGAAGAACAACCAGTGCTTGCACCTGAAAATTTTGTATCACCAAGGCCGCCAACTCCAGATCGTACTACAGAATTTACAGCAATGAGTACAGCAAGTGGTGTTACTTATGAAGATCCATTTGATACCGATTATGAGCCCCAACAGGGAAGAGATGGACCACAACTAATAACACAAATGGAAATGGATTTCATTGTGGCCATATTGGGATTATCGCAGCGACTTGCAATATTTTTGACAGCTTTTTTAAAGCAAAGAAAACTCACACATGCTAATGTTAACTCTACGGCGTACCGCAAACGACAAGCTGAATTTCAGATGCTCTACACTCTAAATGATGACAATTCGTTCGCTTACTGCAACGATATAAAAGCTTTGGTGGTAAAAATGGGAATGAACTACATCGCTAGTGAGTGGAGATTATTTATTGATGGTTCTGTTTCAAGCTTGAAAGCAGTGTTGTTGCATGTGTCGAACCGAAAACCTTCCATTCCGCTAGCAATGGGTATCAACATGAAAGAAAGCTATGAAACATTGAAAGATATAATGGAAAAAATCAAATATTACGAAAATAAATGGAAGATTTGCTGTGATTTGAAGGTCATCAACATTTTGCAAGGGATCATCGATAAGGGCGGCTTCCCAAAATTCTTTTGTTTTCTTTGTAATTGGGATTCACGCTCACCTCTGAATCAATTCCAATGTAACTCGTGGAGGCCAAGAGGAAGTGTGGATGAACAAATACAACAACATAGACTGAAGAATGCACATGGTTCTGGCCAGGCATATTTCATTTTTTGCTACCTATGGACCTGAACAGGAGAAAAAGGTAAAAAAAATTAAATTAAAAAATTTTCGGCAAATTTTTCACTTTTGCGTGCTACCTAAACAGTGTTAAGAATCATTTCTAGGAAGTTTATATGTTCTAGAAATTTGTTTATTGAGATCTTAGGTAAATTTTTGTAGTTGATTGTTTCCTTGAATTTTGAACGGTTTGCTACCTATGGACCTGAACACGGGAAAAAGGGTTAAAAAAAATCGAATTTTTTTAAGTTTTTTTGCGATTTTGATCTGGAAGGTGAAGTTTTTTTATATGTTCGCAATTTGTTCTTTGTGACAAGAGCTACAACTTTGCCTCAGAGAGTAAATCGAAATTCTGAACGGTTTACAAGATATGAGCCTGAGAAAATGATCACATTTTACGAAAATGATACCGAGGCCCCAAATCTTTGGCGGCCCATAAAAAAAAGTGCATGACTTTGGGAAAAATTGGGAGACACGGGTCTTTTTTTTTTAGTCTTTTATCACGTAGTGGTGTCCGTATATGGTTATTTTGCCATGACTTAAAAAATTACACAATTACAAATAAGACCCGACACTTTTTGCGTTTTGGATTTTTCATGATTTTTAAAAATACAAAATTTTAATTTTTAAAGCAAAACAATTATTTGCAGTAACCTCTCGCAAATTTCGCACAACCATGTCTATGTCGTCGGAATACGCCAGCAACATATGACTTTTCGTGTTAATGGTATTGTTCGTAATTGCTGCAGCCTTCTCATTATATTCTCCATTAAGATGTTGAAGAGATTGCACAAAAGTGTGTCGCCTTGTCTAAGTCCTCGCTTGGTACAGAATGGTTCAGTGAGGTCTTTCCCGACTTTCACTGCTGATTTGGTGTTGGGCAGCGTCATTCTACAGAGGTGGATCAGTTTTGCCGGAATACCAAGTTCAGACATAGCTTCGTACAGTTTTCCCCGTATGGGGCTATCGAAAGCAGCTTTGTAACCGACAAAGAGATGGTATGTATCGATTTTCTTTTCGTGCGTCTTTTCCAGGATTTGGCGTAGCGTGAATATTTGGTCAGTCGTGGACTTGTCTGGTCTAAAACTACACTAGTGAGATCCAATCAGGTTCTCAATAATTGGCATTAGTCTTTCACATAATTCGCTCGACAAGACCTTATACGCGATGGATAAAAGACTGATACCGCGACAGTTGGACAGACACACGGTTCACCCTTTTTGAATACAGAACATAGTACACTGAGACTCCAATCGTCGGGCATAGAGTCATCTATTAGCCACGGCAAAATGTGACAGATCCAAGTCCATTGTCTTAAACCTGTATCTAAGGTATTATTTTCAAAAATCTTACGCCAATGATTTGCATCTGTTCAAATATATTTTTGATGTGTTAACAGCTATAGGCACGGGCAGGGCAATCTATCAAAGTGAACTCATGCAAACAACACACAGCGTTAGCATCATACACGTGGTTGTTGTACAACAACAGTCTCTACCTGAAAATGAGTATAATGGTATTGATGTAGCGGTAGCGAACCAACAAGCAGGTCGTCGTCACCAAAGAGTAATGAATATTATAGAGAACTCATGGAACGAATTGTGTGACTCAAAAGCACTGGCGACATCTGACGAATGATTCAAAATGTATTACTCTCTTTTTGCCATAACTTGGAACATTCATAATTTTGATGTGAAACATTGACGCCTTTTGAAACATTTATGCTTTTTGTATTGTTTATGTAACAATATTGTCGAAATGGTGCATTTATATTGAAATATTCTTTAAAGAGAATAAGACTCGTTTATGCTTTTTTACTCAGACTCTCTATATCAGAGCGTAAAAAGAGTGCAATAAGTTCTCTATACTATTCAATACTTTGTTGTCGCTCTGTTTATGATGAAACAAAAACAATTATTTCAGTGAGCTAACTATTGCTTTATTTATTTCAACAATATTACATCTAATGTTAAGGCAAATGTAAGCAAAAAGAATGTGCAATAGCAAAAGAGCCTTCAGCACGAAACCTATTCTTTTTTTATTTACCAATGTAACATTTACTAATGTGTTCATGGAAATCGAACAGGTACCGTGTAACAAAAAGTTTCAACTTTTTTTGTGCAAAAAACACTGCGGAAAATGCAGAGATTCCTCTCCTTAATTTTATACTCATATGAACATCCTAGACAGACAATAATTATTTGAATGCTGGATATCCTTCGATATTTGAAAGTATTTTAAGGAAAAACCCGTCCACGAAATGAAAAATGTACACTGCTCTCAAGTTACATGTGCACATCGCTTTCGCGTATGTGAAGATTACCGCCGCACTGTGTTACAGTGTCGTAATGTAAACTTTACATTACGCCACGTAATTTGTCCTTGTTTATTGTTGTGGGTGTGCGTGTGAGGGTGTGGGTGTGTATCACATAGTGATATTGTGTGCACAAGATTTACTAATAAGAGACATTTGACGTACATATGTATATGCGTTTATTTTCAGTACCATTCATTTGATTATTGCCGTTGTTGTCCTCCTTGGTGTGTTTATTCACGGTTTCTAGTTATTTCATGTACCGGAGACATTTAGATACAACTGATAAATAACACCCACATACACAATGACACAATTGTATGCCAACACACTCATAATGAAGTATAAGAAGGATGTGGTGTCGCCACTGCCACACACAAAAATAAATATTTATCGAAATATAATTATAGTAATGAATGAAATGGCATTTTCTGTTGTATATATTCCGTAGCAAGGATGGAATACTTGGATATTTAAAGGATATAAATTTTCAAATACAGGCGATTTCTCGCGTTATACTTAATTAATTCATATCATTCTTTATAGACGTATGTGGATGGTACCATTTTGAGAGACACAAATTTAAATTGTAGCGGTTTAACCATAGCCAACAGCTACTGGCCTAATATTTGAACTACGTTTGTTTGTTAATTTCAAACGATATCATATTATTTTAACGAAGAACCACCAAGTGACTAATTTTATAACAGAAATGTGTTCCAATAATATCTGTCTTTTCGATTATATTGGTTTCGTTTTCAATTTTAATCCACATGACGTTTATGTTAGAAGTAGAAGTCATATTAAATCAAACCACAGATGCCACATCGTGATGCTTAATGTCGAAAATGTTCCAGCCATGAACAAGTCGATTCTCCTAGTACTGAAAGGTTACATTGTGTGGTGTGGCTGTGTGTGAACGTTTGAACGTCAATCGATTATTTCTTTACTTTTGATTTCATTTCAATTCAATTTAATAAATGCCACAATTGAGAGGCTGTCAATAAATGTGCAACTCACTTCATTTGAACATTTCCTGAGTAGCAAATACGAGTATCGAAGTATTGAAACGATTGGGCAAAAAGTGTCTATCAATTGTGACATATGTCATGAGTTTGACAATCAGTATTATTTTCTTTGGTATAGATACAACGTATATTGAATTTGTTATTACTATAATATTTTTGCAGAAAAATAGTAATGACATTAGATTCAGGGTTATGATATTTCAATATCCAGGTTCAATATGGAGTGCTTGCTTTTTAATTATTTTTAGCAAAGCGTGTACTAATATAATGGTTATCTAAATCGCCTTTTGACTAATCGTATTTTTGTGGGGAAACATTTTTAACCTTCATTGCTCTATATTGATGTAATCAATAAGTGAGCTTCCGTTTCCGAGTTCTTGTTTTTTTTAATATTTTTGTAACAAAGGCATCCAAATAATTATACAAAAATAAATCATGTGTTTTTATTTACCTTGAAGAGACTGGGGAGAGCTTGTCACAACAAGTGAGCTATGCGGTTTTTAATTTTTCACCCGGTACGAACAGTATTTTGATACGCCTTTTCATGGCAAAGTACTTGGTACTGTCGCCGTTCCTAACCGAGGTGACCGTAGTCGAAAGAAATGTAAGGTGGTCAGAGCCCATATCAAATGCAAGTTCTCATGAACAAGAGTCGCGCACACTGTCATCTCAGCACCGACACACAGTGGCTAAGAATCGATTTTTTTTTTCGTACTACAGATATTTGCTTTTTTCGGATTTTGAAAATCGAAAAATGTTGATATCTTTCTCCAAATTTCTTGAACTGAGTCTCATTCAGATTTCGAGATATTGCCCTTAATTTAATTGTCGCGCTTTCACTGGCTAGGTCGTGTCTGTAGAATGGATCAGAATAGACCAAAATCCTAAAGGTATTCGAAGACGTAGTCGAAGGACATCGAAAAATAGGACGACCTAGACTTCGCCGGAAAGACCAAATGGAATATTGCCTGCGAGATCTTGGTGTTACCCAGTGGAAGAGAGAAGGTGAAGATCAAGTCGGTTGAACAAACATGTTATTCTCATTTTGTAAGGCCCATGACCCTTCTGGGGTGGTTGAAGCCACCTAATGGAGTAAAGGTGTACACGCTGGAAAAGTACATTTCACACGCGTAGTATCCAGGATTAAAAAAAGATTAAATATTAATACTCAATCTATGATATGATAAAATGAAAAAGGTAAATTTCTACGATATTAAAAAATGTAAAGGGTTTTTTTTAACAAAACAGACAAATATAATAAAATGTCCCTTAAAAATGTATCCTTAATATCGGTGTCCCTTAAAAATGTATCCTTAATATCTTATGCAATGGTGGTGCAATGGTAGTGTGCGCGGCTCTTGTGCATGAGAATATGGGTTCGATCCCTGCTCCTGACCACCTTAAATTTCATTCGAGAGAATACCGTTTTTTAAAAATATTACAATTAATTTTGCAATTATTATCCGGTTTGACATTAAATAGTTTGTATTCAAAATTATTGTAAATATATATTTCCCAAAAAATATAGGAAATTGTTAATCATGGTGAATGATCGCGAATTTTGTATGTCGTTGCATGCCAATTAAAATCATCAGCTGGCTTCTCTGCAAGTATTTTGTTTTTGCCAACAATATTTAAAATTGTTTTAATACTTCAGAGATTCTAACCATTTATTTGATACCCATATTATCATCATACAGTGAGCAGGGGTGTGGAATTCGAGTTGAAGTTTAAGAGTCAGAGTCCAGGAAATTTGCCCGGTGCCGGAATAGGAGTTGGAGTCGATTTTTTTTAGCCCGAATCCGACTTTGTATTTATAAAATTAATAATAATTTGACAACAGTAAAATATGTAGTAGTAGACAAATGAATACTCTACTACCGGGAGGACGTAAACCGCTTGGTATTATTAGTGAGAGTGAGTTATAGATAATGCACTCTGACAAATCTGTTATTTTTTTATGTGGATGAAGTTGTAACGTATGATTGCAGCTTGTTGCAAATATAGCATACTTTTGTTCAAACACATCGTGTTAGGTATTCAATATTGCACGTTGGAGACACAATGATTAATATGTTATAATATACATATGTGTTTGAGATTCAAATATATCTATATTTGTTATACAAATACAGCTGTGTTTGTTAAACTGTTTATACTCTCTCAAGGGCAGGAGAATAAAACAGGCACAAAGACAGACTATTTATTCACAGTCTATATTGTAAGTGTGTAACTGCATTTTTGTATTACTCTTTCAGCCAGTGAACGATTTCGAAAAACGAAACGAAAAGCGTAACAACGTGATGTGCTTTGCTGCCCGAGCCTCTACTGAGAAAATCGGAGCGGGGCACCGTTTGTGAAATTTTATAAAAAAAACACAAGTATTTAAATCGCGTTTGGGTTTCCCAAAATGGTAGTTTAAAACATTAATTTTTAGAAGCCTTTAACCTTGAACTAAAACATTTTTGATGTGTTAACATCTATACGCGCGCCTCTAGGGCAGTAAACTATAAATTTAATACATACGCAAGTGTTAGGTTTGTAAGAGTAAATCATCGTTTGTTTGTTCGTTGCTTGGCAGTCGGTATTGAAAGTGATTATTGGGCGATTTTCATATAATTTTCCCACGCGATTTTCTCCGGAAGTTCATAGCCGATTTTATTAATTTTTGGAATAAAAAGCTAGTGCGGGTTTCGACGAAGAGTTTAGGCCAAAAATTAAGGCGATCCGATATCGGCGAGCCGAGATTGAAGTGTTTTAATTTGGAGTATTAATTTGGAGTAATATTAAAAAAGTATTTTATGTTGATCTTCGGTTATATCGTACGAATATAACAATGTATGTATGTATGTACAAGTGTCTGTTGCTTTACATTCTTTGACTTTTGTGGGAATAAAACAAAAAGTATTGAGCAAGAAAATAATGACACATGTGCTTGCACTGGGTCTTCAAATAATTTTAAGTATTAATATTATTTAACTGTAACGTCACCATATGATTGAACGCTGTTTTTTATTTTCCAATGTAACATTTACGAATGTGTTCATAGAAATCGAACAGGTACCGTGTAGCAAAAAGGTGTTAACACATCGCCCGTGAGTTCGAACACTCATTGGATTTTTTTTAATTTTATTTTATTTATCATTTTGGTATCACTTGAACTAATCGGAGTTCCTTTGCCTAAGTTATGTCACAAACACAACATTTAGCATAGAAAGTATATCGAATTGCTGGTATTGCATTGCATACAGGTGGTACTGAAATTCATCAAAAGACAAACATTGGCATTATTATAATATTTGTACAGGGTTGCCCATATTCGACGGACCCATCTGGCAACGCCATAACTTTTGACAGAGATGTCAGATCGCTTAATGACATACCGCGTTTGAAGCGTCAGTCCAAGCAGATTTTTACCATGCAACAATACACGCCACGCGAGCGCTCTGAAATAGTTGAAATTTACATTCAACAGAACAAGTCAATTGTGAAAACTCGACGTGCTTTTAAAATATTAAAAAATGTGAGAAGTGCGCCTTCTAAGAACACCATTAAGCGTTTATACGAAAAATTTTCGACTGGTGAGGCTCTTTCTAATCCGAAAAGGCCAAATAAAAGTCGACCAAGGCGATCGGCCGAGAATATCGCTGCCGTACGAGCCAGTGTTGAGAGGTCCCCAAGAACATCCCAAAAACGCCGTTCTCAGCAGTTGGGCATGGCTCGGTCCACTTTACAACGGATTATTCGCGTTGAATAATTCGAACAAATTAAATGATTAAGATTGCCAACCGCCAAAATTTTTATTTTTTTCTTTGATTTTTTTAAAAAAAACATGGGTCCGTCGAATATGGGCAACCCGTATATCTGAATAACAATAAAATTCACATCAGGGACCAAAAACTTAGTCCACATGGGTTATTGAGCAGGATTTTATTTGTATTCACTTCCACACGGGTTATTGAGCAGGATTTTATTTGTATTCACTTTAAAAACATGAAATTTCAGTACCACCTACATACAACTCAACAGCAGTAATTCGATATAGTATATGCAAAATGTTGTGCTGCAAGGGATGTTTGGCACTTAACTCCGACAAACGAACTCCTATTATTATAAAAAATACCAAATGAGTACGAATATATTATCACCTTTTGAGCTGCGTACTTATTTTTTAAAAGTTGTTGAGGAAAAAATAGACATTCACGTTTAGGACTAAAACATCTGAATTTATTCATTAAATTATCACTATCTTCTATGTGTTCACTCGGGCGGTAGCAAAAGTTACCCTGAGAAATTGGGGTACAGACCAGCCTTTCCAAATGCCCGTGTATCATATTCACTGAAGGCTTTTGATGCAAAAAAGTTATGTTAGAAGTTAACGATATATTTTGAAATATTTTGTCGATCCGAGTGGTATCAGGTACTATACTTAGTTGACATACTAAAGCCATATAATCACTATTTTTAAAAAAGAAAAATTAAGTGCAATATCTCTAAAAGTGAATGCAATACAATTCAAGAAATTCGAAAATAGAGGTCAAAATTTTTCGATTTCCAAAATTCGAAGAAATCTCTGTAACACGAAAAAAAAATATTATTTTGTGCACGTCATAAGTAATTATATCAAAATATGCATGTTAAAATAACATAAAAACAGACAAAAATTTTGATTTTTTGGAAATCGAAAAAACAAAAAGTACGATAAACAAATTTGGAATTTTACTGCAACATACCCCACTGTGCGGCATTCAATGGTGATAAGCCGTAAGAATCCCTGACTCTTTGTCTACAATAGGTTTTTTACAGAACTCAGAAATGTTTACTAGATCAAAAGCTCTCCCCTTTCCCTTCATGGGATGTAATGGGAAACTATTTTTTTTTTTAGATCAAAAGATATCGAATTTTGGACGATGGAATTTGATTCTGAACCACTGTGCGATGGTCTCCTGTTCATTGTATTTTGGAATTTGATTCTGAACCACTGGGCTCAGAATGGCATAAGCGTCCCTTGCTCAAAATAACTGAAACTTTGTCGTCGCCCATTTATGTCGGCCCTAAGTTAAGAGGTGGTGGGCGAAAAACAATTGACTGTATATTTCGATTACCTGTGAAATTTCGTTCACAAATTTTTAGGGCGGATTCGTTAATATTCGGCAAAGATCTATTGCTTTAAGCCACTATTAAATAATAAAGTAACCAGAGTTTTGCTTAAATAGAAAAAACATTTTTTGAGCACTGGGCCACTGTTGAAATAATTTTTTAAAAACAAATCGAAAAATTAGTTTCTGAACTTTTTCAAAAATTACTACTTTTAGGCCATTCAAGTTAGTATAGATTGATTGATGACTATTCCTAACTATTCTTGCCTTTCTCTTCATACAAAAATGTTGTCCAAAATCATCTCACATATATTGGATATTTTTGAGTTTTAATTTTACTTTGGTTCTATTTAACTTTATAACAAAACTGCAGCATAACATTTGTAATTATGCAGATTTGTTTTTTTTCAAATTTTTTTTCAATGTGACCCTCCCACTTCGTATTAATGTTGACCTAATTCATTGCACTGACCGCTTTGTTTTTTCTTTCACTTGCCATTCAAGGTATCTTGGTTCAGAGAGGAAATGAAATTCTTTGAATATGTAAAAGGACGCAAACCACCGTTCAAAAACTTCACCATGGAAGGTGCGACTATCGATGTAAGTGCCAACACCTGCAAGTTTCCTTTTTCCACATTTCACTTTCTGCCTTCCATGCCACCAATCATGGAAACAAACAAAAAAGGAAATGTGAATAAATATGAATAAATTGTGGTAATTATTAATTGTTGACTTTTGTTGTATTCCATATATTGCTGCCGCTGCTGCTCCTGCTGACGCCCTCATTGTCATAATCGTTCATACTCTTGTGGGAATAGTGGGAAAACTCTAATGATTCTCAAGTGACACTGGCCAATGTCGACTTCAAATTGTCGGGCCAATTCCATTGTGAGGTATCGATGACATCACCGCTGTACACCAAAGCGTCTGGAGAGCATTTACTAAGCGTTTTTTGTAAGTTTAAAAGTTTTCTGTTACCCACTATATTAAATTATTATTATTAGTACTTGTATTAGCATAGTTAGACTATATTTCGATCGATAGTTTAAAAATCCAATCAATCTTATTGTTTTTTGTCATCGTTTTGTTTTTACCATTAGTACCACAAACGGGCCCACCGGTGATTAGGTTTCGCAAACGCAGTCCTGTGGCTATTGGAGAACGTCTAATGGTGCTGTGTAATACGACACGAGCTCGTCCGCCACCGCATATTACGTGGTTAATCAATAACAAAAAGGTATGTACCTAACATATACCTACTTACCTATATATATTTGGAAATAATTGAATTTACTATATTTAAACAATTATGTATAAATACGTGTATGTATAATAAATTCGAGTGAGGTTTTCTGGAAATAACAATTCAAGAGCAACACAATGTTTAATTTATGTCACACTGTTTGTTTCGAGCTTTTATTGGCAGGAGTTGGCTGCCATCTTTTCACCGTGCGACAATAATCAAACTAGAAAAATCAAAGTACATGTGAGACTTAAAAGCCCATAAATTAAAATTGTATACTACGTTCTTGGTTTCGTGGTAATTTTTTTCCTTCAATAGTATCTGACATTTTCGGAAACTATTCAGGATTCGACAAAATTTTAGAAATATTTATAGATATAGACCGTAGTGTGAGGTAAAGAGCCACATCCTGCTCGAGGTCCGCCTGCTTTACTAAACACTACGGAATTAGACTGGCAAGTCGACAGAAATACCGCTCCTAATACACGAATAGATGACATAGATGGTACTTGCATTTCAGAAACTGGGCTTAAGAATTCAGCACAGGATTGTATGATAATGCCTGATGAATATAATATCCATAGGGCGTATAGGGTGCGCCATGCTGGAAGAGCGGCAATTTTTTGTAGAATCTAATCGTAAAATTGACAAGAGGTTTCTGTTTGGTAGCGTGTATAGGCCGAATCGCAATATAAATTTTGATAAATTTTTCAATATGCTGGAAGTTCTAACGGTATCGTATAAAGACAAAATTATTGCAGGAGACATTAATTCTAACGTTCTGCTTCTTACTGCTTCAAGAGTTTTACTATATGATCAAATCGCTGCCCGTGCTTCTCTAAACACGACCTAAGTTGTACAGTTGGTCAAAGAGAGTGGTGAGTGCCTTAGAATTCATGAAAACTTCAGGAAACGTATACAGCAGTGTGTGGATAGCGAAGATCGAAGATTTGCCAGATACACTATTTAAAACCTTGTAATTTACAAATTACTTTACTGTTCAATATAATTAAAATATAAAATAAATTTTTCTAAGGTTCATAATTTTTTTATTTCATTCCCAAATAAGCAAATTACCGCCCTCCACCCTGTATATCTGTCGATTTTTAACTCCACATGAAAGTTCCAGAAAACTTTTAAAGAGATTTAAAAAACCGGAATTACCTATTGCTTGAGGAAAGATTCAAGCAATTTGAATGGGGTTCTATTTTTAATAACTACTTTTCCAACAAGAACCTGGAGAGTAGTAAGCGATATTTGTATCGTATTTGGTAAGGATGATAATAACTATAGAATACACCTGACTTGGATGAACTCAATATAACTTTTTAAAACTTGCCCACAGTTTTGACGCTATCGAGCCTGATAGCATTAATATTGACAACTCTGTTGAACTTGCATGTGTCACTTTATCAGTTCTTTATCAGCTGTATCAGTTTACTATTTTGGCTTCTGCTTCCGTACTTTACACATTTCTTTAACTGTATTCTAACTTGTAGCTACTTTCATGAAATATGGAATATAATACCATTATCTAAATCGAAGACTGAGTACCGTCCAACTGTCATCCTTTGATTCCCTTCAAAAGTTTTAGAAAAAATTCTGCATTTCCAAATGTCTGAATATATAAACAAACACTATGTTATCTGAAAAACAGACAGCACGCTGTCTAACACACCTAGGCTAAGGAAGCCCATTGTGATACCTGCAGTTTCCTCCATAGCAACTATTGACTAGTCCTCTAGCCAATTTGCCCTTTGAATAAATTTGTCTATAAGACCTACAGGAAAATCCTGTAGGGCTACGGTGCTAACTAAATGTGTACGGAATATCCTACTTCTCAGTCCTGCCAGAGCAGGGCAATCCAAGAGAAGGTGTTTCGTCGTTTCCTCGTCCTCTTCCATGCAGCATCTACAGAGAGTGGAGTCTCTATGTCCCAATCTTAGGGCGTGTTTTCCTACGAAACAATGTCCCGTTAGTGTTCCTATCATTGTGAATAACCTGCCTCTCGGCAAGGTAAGTAGTTGCCTAGTCCTCTTCCTGTCCACCTGTGGCCAGAGGACCCTGGCTTGTTTGCAAGTTGAAGTAAGTCTCCCCTTGTCCTTGAACATATTATCGGCCCAGTGCCTGATCTGCAAACGGCAGGTAGAGATTGGCATACTAACACCTTCTTTTGCCGGAAGAACCTGTGCCGTAGTGCCCTGTCTAGCTAACGCATCCGCTACGCAGTTGCCTGGCATGTCGCTGTGTCCCGGTACCCAGATGAGCCTGATGTCAAAATACTCTGCCATCACCCTAAGTGGTGAATGGCAGTCTTTCACCATCAGAGACGTAGCAAACATGGCTTCCAGGGATTTTATGGTAGCCTGGCTGTCCGTGTAGATACGTATTTTTCGGAGGGTTGTGACACTACTTTTCAATAGTTCAGCAACCTCCAGTATGGCGGTAACTTCCGCCTGAAATACACTACAGTGATCAGGCACCTTGAAGGATATATTTACATTTAGGTCCGGTGAATGGACTCCATAGCCTACTGGCTCGTCCAACTTTGGTCCATCAGTGAAAAATATGATACTACTGGTATCCCCTTCCAGTGACTTTCCCCAGGTATTCCTGGTTGAAATAGAAGTTCTTAGATTTGTCGCTGGTAGAAGGTAGGGGATACAGTAGTCCGTTTTTACGGGAATAGAGTTGATCCGGTGTAGTAATTCAGCGTGTCCGGAATGCCCCGATATCAAAACCCCACAATCTCTGATTCTCACCAGGGATGTAGCGGCTGCCGATTCGGCCATGATATCGAGAGTACAGATGTTCAGGATAGCACTGAGTGCAGTACCTGACGTCGTGCCCATTGCCCCACTAACGCTAATCAGTGCTGATCTTTGAATTTTCATCAAGGAATTCAGAATATATTTCTTTTGGAGGGACCTCCACCAAACTACGATGCCATAGAGAAGTATTGGTCTGACTATTGCCGTATAAATCCACATGGTCATCTTAGGAGACAGTCCCCAGCGCTTTCCTATCGCCCCTTTACAGCAGTAAAGCGCAACAGACGCCTTTTTGACCTTCTCCTCCGTGGCTGTCGCCGTGGGTAACTACCCATAATTTTCCCCATTACCCTGAGGGTAATGGGTAATCGTGATGGGTAATTCCCCATTTTAGTGGGTTGCTACCCTTAATTTTGTCCATACCTTGTGGCTAATGGTTAAACGTTCATTACATATTCTCCACGTAGACGTGTATGGGTTAAACATGGGGCGATAAACACGAACTCTGGTCTTGACGGCAAAGTTGCACTCATAGTTTTCTACACCACACCAGGGATTGACTAGGTTGAAAAGGGTTTTCCAACAGAGACGCTACAAAAGTAAATCGATAGGGACAGCAAACGACGCCTTTTGTTCCCGTTCTTTTGACATTTCTCTTCAGTAAGGTTTGCCATTTCATCATGGAAAGATATACGAGCCAACAACGAGTCGAAATTTTTAAAATTTACTACCGAAATTTGGAGTCAGTGGTCTCAACTTTAAGAGCGCTACGTCCAATTTATGGTCGTCATAATCGTCCTACCAGATCAACAATTGAGCGTCTAGTGGAAAAATTTGAATACACAGGCACAGTACAAAATGTTCCCGTGCCAGTGAGACAAAGAAGTGCCCGTAGTGTCGGGAATACTTCAAGAAAGCCCAAATGTGTCTCTCACACGTCATTATCAAGCGTTGGGCATCTCTGTGACGTCGTTGTGGCGAAAAGATCTTGGCCTACATCCTTACAAGATCAAATTGACGCAAGAACTGAAGCCACTTGACCACCATAAGCGTCGTAAGTTCGTGAATTGGGCTGAACAACAACTAGAAAATGATTCGGATTTTCACCGAAAAATCATCTTCAGCGATGAGGCTCATTTCTGGTTGACTGGCTTCGTCAATAAGCAAAATATGCGTTATTGGTCAGACAGCAATCCACACGTAATCCATGAGTCATCATTGCATCCCGAAAAAATTACGGTTTGGTGCGGTTTATGGGCCGGCGGCATCATTGGGCCGTACTTCTTCCGTGATGATCAAGACCGGCACGTTACTGTGAATGCGAATCGCTACCGTTCAATGATAACCGAATATTTTTGACCCCAATTGGATAATATGGACTTGGAGGACATGTGGTTCCAACAGGACGGCGCCACAAGCCACACAGCGAATGCCACAATCAATTTATTGGAAACCAAGTTTGGTGAACGTGTTATCTCACGAAATGGCCCAGTCGATTGGCCGCCTCGGTCGTGCGATTTGACGCCGTTAGATTATTTCCTGTGGGGCTACGTCAAGTCTATGGTCTATTCCAACAAGCCAGCGACGATTGATGAACTTCGTACGAATATCGAACGTGAAATTGCAGCAGTATCGGCCGATTTATGCGTGAAAACCATCGAAAATTGGGTTCAGCGTCTGGACTTCTGCAAGCGTGCCCGTGGTGGCCATGCAAAAGAAATCGAGTTCCATACATAATGGCATCGAACGTACTTTCACAGGAATAAAGAATTTCATTGGTATCTAAAACCGGTTTTGTTTTATTAAAAAAAACTTGTGTAGTGCTCTTATTGAAAACCCCTTTACATTCACTTCATTTATGGAAACTCGAAAATTTCTTCAACTTTTCTTCAACACGAACGCATTTAATTCAGTCATATTTCATTAGACACTCAAAATCTGCATTTTCCACAGGCTAAACAAACGGCACCAGAAACTTTTAGCAGCAACTATGTATATGTTTGAAAGTATTGTTTTCATGAATTGAAGATCTGATGCTTTTTTGTTTCATTGTAGTCTGTCACGTTTTTGTTTTCAGTAGTTTTCAACAAACAAAGCCACCTTGGGTTACAAAACATATATTATAAACTATTAATCATTGTCATAATTACTGTGTTTGGACACAAGTATACAGCGACAAGCTACAAACACGTTATATTTGCATACAAGCAACAACAAAAGGACTGATTTTTGAGCGTGGAATAATAAATACTCAACAATTCTTCTGAAGTCTAGAGGTGTTCTCCAAGGTTAAATTTGGACTTGCCTCAACAACTATTATCTTCTATAAGTAGTGTGCATATGTATGCAGACGTTGTCCAACTCTTATTTAGCAGCCCGATTAATTGCCTTGCAGAATATGTTGATAAATTAAATGCCGAACTGTCGAGGCTACATCTGTAGGCAGCAGCTAATGGACTTTGTTTAAATCCTGGGAACATAAATGCCTTCTCATTCAATAGAGCCGTAGTTTGACCTTAGATGTAGGTAATTTGGTCATAGGTGGTGAAACGATTAAAGTAGTGTCATGTGCTAAATATTTAGGAATTTTAACAAGAGGCTGACCTGGTCGAACCCTATTAACATAATTGTTGGATAAACAAATTCGAAACTTAAATCTCTTTGCAACCCGATAAAATACATGGTGTATACCTGCATAGAGCTTGTTAGCAGCCCCAGCACTCAGATAAGATATGGGCTTGGAACTGTGAGGAATGACAATGGTAACAGATTCTTACATTCCTGTACTCGCCGTCAATTGTTCATCGGCAGCAGGAAATTTCCCTTGGAAATATACACAGGTATGTATATAGGCTAATCACCTGATGGTCAAACCTTCAATTAAATTGGCCATATACTTGTCGGCAAGATGTTTTTGAGTTTTTTGCTGGATGTTAAAACTAGACATGGTGCTGATATTAGCAGCGATCACCAACTCTTAGTGGCACCGTTGAAATATTTCATCACGCGTTCCGACGTGAGTATGCTGCTTTCCGTCTCTGTCCAGCAGCTATCAGCGTTGTTAGAGGCAAAATCTTACAATACAATAATGACTGTCTGCAGGACCGACCCATATCAATAATGTACGATCAATCTTTATGCTCTAATTTGACACAGGCCAGTCAAAATACGTTCTCTGGCATTGTTCGAACGCTGAAGGAAACCGTCATGGAAATCCGTGGTCCGTAAAGATGTGTGAATAAGTTTTGGATTAGTGAAGAATCATGGACCGAAATTCGGAAAAGTGAACGCCTGCACAATATGTGTATACGATCCAAGACACCAACGTAGAAGAACCCGTAAGAACTAGACTATCGGCAATGAGCACGTAGAGTGGGTTACATGGTCCGTTTAGATTTCGAAATCTGGCGCATTTAGAGAGATATAGAGATATCGGAACAGACCAAATTGCGAATATTCAATTGCAGTGTGAAGTCTGTACTCTTGTACGATTGTACTACTTGGAACTCGACGAAGCTGATAACGAAGAAGGTCCAAACGTTTACCAATCGTTGTCTGAGACAAATAGTCCGTATCTACTCGGCCAAGACAACTTCTAATGATTTATATTTGCGTAGAAGAAAATGGAATTTGATTGACCATATACTTAGGCACAGATACGTCATATATTGCTAGAGTGACACTTGAATAAACCCGTAGGGGTATCGAATTCCAGAAAGACCACCAACTACATGCAAGCGGTGCCTTGGAAAGGAATATGAGCAAACTCGAATATCATGTACCCAAATTAAATCGCTTGCCAGAGACAGAAATCGATGGAGAGAATTCGTTGACGGCTTATGTTCTCCGTGAACCTTTTATTTATATTTTGTATTGAAATGTTGTTGTATATTTCAAATTTAGTTGTCTTAGATCCTCGTTACGTTTAAGGTTGCAATTTCAATGTTAAGGCTATAAGAGATCATGTTTTCTCCGGTTAGTGAAAAAAATGTAAATGCCGCGGGTGGGAATCGAACTCGCATTCGCTGGACGACCGTTTCGATGTTTGTGAAGCATCATCTTCAGCAGCGTCTAGCCCGTTAAGCAACTGCGGTGTGTATTTACACAAGTCACTAGCCGAAGACATTTATTGATTATATTTTATGAGTATATTGTTATAGTTTGTTTTAAATAAACAAAGGACATATCCGTTTCAGTTTGTATTAGTACTCGTATGACATATAAATATAATATTTATAATCATCAATTCTCGGGTTTTTGGCCGCGACAAAAAAATATTTAAAACGTATAATTAGTAGGATTTGTCACAAAATTCCATTGAACAACTTTCATAATCTAGTGCTACTATTATTAATATTAAATAAAAGTACCGCCATCAATGTATTCACATCACGTTAATTCTACGTTTGTTTTACACAGAGGAAAACATGGGAACAGCAAAATTATTTAATTACATTTAAAGATAATGATCAACATTTATGCACATCTACCCATAAGCGAGTATACTTGTAGAATGCAAAGTATATCGTATTACTATACAAATACAGTACCTGTTTATTACAGTCAGAACGCTAACAAAAAAACAAAAACATTTGAAATACAAACAAAGTTGGATCGGCATTACGAAAACCATTGAACTTTCCTAAAGTGCTAAAGTTGCCGATCCATTGCACTTACATAAAGCGCTAAAGTTGACGATCTTACTAAAGCACTCATCTCAGGTCTTAAGAGATCACTTGATCCGCACCAGTTAATACTAAACATCTGCATGATTCATCCGTAATCCGCATTCATAAATATTTCTCGTTCCTCAGTGCGCAATAATGAATTTGAATGCATATGAATGAATGAAGTTATGTTGTACTACGTTGTGCTTCGTCTCGTCGAAGATTGTATTCATTCGTCATTCAAACGATTACACGCGAACTCACAATATTCAATAACAGAGAGACCACAAAAACAAGAGCTTCTAGCAATGAGACTAATGAATGATGGAGAGAGAGAGAGAGAGCACACCGAAGTATAACACAACTTTATTGGCGGCATTCGTAAGTACAAGAAATATGCATGAATGCAACTGTTCATTTATTGTGCGAGTGATTTCAAACACTGTTTCAGTAGGAAAGATTTTGTTTGCATTAAATATGAATTATTATCTTAATTGTTTTCCTATGTTTGCGTATATTTAATTAACTTATTTATTTATGAGTAGAATATTTATTTGGTTTATGTTATTTACTCTTCTTATAAAGGAAAATTCGAAAGAGTAATTACCAAGTTTAATTTATGTTTTTCCCTAATAAAATTTTTTTGATTAACTCGGGTAACTCGAATTTCCTGAATAATATTGTATGATTCGAATTCGGCCTTACTACACTATGTATATAATGAATGATGAAACTCTGCTCAACTCATTGAGTTGGATAGAACCCAGGGCCTCACGTACGTTATGTGTTTGAGATAAAAATACAGTTTTGTTTGTGATACAAATACAGCTGTGTTTGGAGCACTGTTTACTTAATTTTGTTGTCGCCATGCTCTGTCAAAAGAAACATAAGATCGTAAAAGAGAGCGTTTTCAACCTAAGTTAAGGATATTGCAAGTGTATAGCTGATTCGTAAATATTCCTCAATGCGTGTGTAAATGAACTGAATGTTTCTTATAGTGACTGACCTTTTACTTCGATATAAAAGTAATGCGCTGGATGATCGATTACCCCGTGTTTTGTGCTCTACTTGTAAGAGAGATCTGTACCGAGTGGAAGATGGTTCAGAGAAGTGTTTGAGACTTCCAAATTTCTCAGATCTCAAGGTCATCCGGAAACCTACTAGATCAAGCATCAGTGCTACGTGTGACTGTTTTGTTTGCGAACTGGCTCGAAAACCAGCGACTGGAAATTTCGCGATCGGCAATCATTTGCCTAAAAGAAAAAGCATAGTAAAAGAGTCTTCAGAAGAAATTTCAACACAAATTTCCAGTAAGTGAAAACATGTTTTTGATATTATGATTTTTTCCCGTAGAGATATCGTTAACTTCTTTGATTTTTCGAACTTACAGACGAATCATCGCAATTTCGTTGTAGTACGTGTTTTGCTGTGGTGGATACGGTAACATCACACAAATGCAATCTGACTTCGCGTTACCTGAACATTACGGAGGAAGTTGCATCAGTGGGTTCAAAAACTACACATCAAGTGGTTAGTTCGCTATTAAAAACAAAGGCATCCGAATCAGGAAGTAACAGTAAAACTGTCTCGTTAGTGCAAACTCGTCATCATCAAAACGTCAGCTATTTTCGGTGGACGAATTTCGGAAACTACAAACGGATTTGCACCTCAGTGAAAATAAAACACTCGAAGCGGCAGCAGCTTTGCGCGTGGTTACAGACAAGTGTGGTCTTTACAGAACAGTGGGAAATTCTCTTGAGAACTATTTGAAGTGACAGCATTTGATACTAGCTAGTTTTTGATACTATCAACGACAGAACTTTTCTGGAAATCATTCCCCCGCCAGAACTGCATTTGATGCTTGGCTTAGTCAAGACGTTATACAACAACTTATTGAAAGAGTCCGAACAAGATCCTCTTCAGTGGGCGCAAAAATGTATTGTGAGGCGTGAAGATTTTTATGGCAGTTCTAGTTTCAACGGAAATTCGTGCAAAAAATTACTGTAAAAACTCGATTTCCTCCGATCAAATTGCTGTATAAGTTCGTTAAAGTACGTGAAAGCTTTTGATGAGGCTAAGCCTCAAGGACGGCATGAGACTCGAATGTATACAAATTACAAGCTAGAGAATATAAGAAAGACCTAAGATCTTCACGGAGGAAAAATACACCGAAACCGTTTTATAGAGCTCAATAAAGAAATTGAATACAAGACGAGTTTAACAATGTCTTGCCGTGGTCTATAAAATGAGTCCTATCTGCATTTTGTGTTTACCCAGGAATCATTAGTTTAACCTCGTGCCTGGAACCGACTTTAACTCGAAATTTAAATAGAGTAACACCCTCCAAACAAACAAACCTCCAATTCCCTGAAATAATGGAGGACGCCCCAAGGCGGAGTCTTATCCGCATTTCTTTGGAATTATTCATTGGTAAAAATTCTATCCCAGTACATCCCATGATGGAATTGGGGAGAGGTTGTCAGAACCAATGTGCTGTGCGATATCTAGTTGTAAACTCACTGATAGAGACCCACAGTTTTACATCGGTTCCGAACGGAATTTTGAGCAGATTTTCATGGCTAAATACTCAATAGTGTCGGGGTCACTAGGCGAGGTGACCTCCGTCGAAAGAAATGTAAGGCGGTCAGAGCAGGGATCGAACACTCGTCCTAATACTACCGTTGCTGCTTGACAATATGTGTGTATCTTCACATTTATTTGTCCACCCTCATGATTAAGGTATCTTATACATTCCGTAATCACCACTAAATCTACCTGAAACACAGTATTGGATCACAATTTCCGATCTATTCTCCTACTGCCTGTAGTGGTTTCGTCGCCAAGGCCGCCTCGTACTTAATTTATAGCTGAATGGGGTTTAATAAAAATATTGTCTCAGTTGGAGTTATCGATGTGGTTCTTAGCATACCGCTGACACCCAGAAAGTAGATGCATTTAACAGTTTTTCAATGTAGCACTTGTTCTCAAAGGGCATCCACCATAACAGCAGATGTGTAAGTCAAAATCGGTATTATCGCGCTAGTGAAGTGCCAGTGTGTTATCTCAGGAATGTGAAGTCCCATTTTTCTGCAAACACACCAACATCTGTGTGCGTTTTCCACTCAGCTTTCTATGTGGTCGTCCAAAGTATTGGAAAGTAAGTAATTTCGGTTTTTGGTTAACAGTAATTTTCAATTATTTTATTCAAATAAATCATTTCAAATAATTAATTTTAACTTTAATCTGAATTTTGTTCATTGCCCTTCTGACATCGTTAAGGAAACTGTATGATCCCAGATTCCTAGAAAGACTGGTCCGTCCCACAAATATACTCGAACAACTCGGATTGTAGGTTCTCTTCTGTATTGAAGGATTTTCAACTCAAAAAGTTTTTCAGACTCCGGAACAAATCAAAATTCAAAGATGATAGATCCGAATTATAAGCTGGATGAGGCATCACCTCCCATCCAAGCTCTAATATTGATTGCCGAGTCTGCAAAAATATATGAGGCCTAGCTGGCAATAGACGTCAGAAATTATCCTTTGATTTTTAGGAAGCAGTTCAAAATAAATTACATCCTTACAATCCCACCAAGTGGACAAGATAACCCTGTTTGGTGCAGTTCAGCATTTGATGAAATTTGAGCGCGTTCATCGTGTTTGGTCCAGGATCTTTTGCGGTTGACACTGCTGTAAAGAATCCATTTTTCAACATCAGAGATAACGCGTTTCAAAAATGGGTAATTTTTTTTGCGTTTGAGTAATAAATCGCAAGTGCTTTTCAGCTTTGGTAAGTGGATTACCTTAAGCTCGTGCGAAGCCCAAATATCAAGTTTTTGGACAAGTCCAAGCCGTTTCAGCTTGTCTGTAACTTCTCAAACAAAAACTTGTCGGCCAGATTCGAAAATGTCTTTAGTTTCGTCCTCATCAGACTCATTTGGCCTACCGCTGCTGTGGCCATTTTTGATCGTGAACCAGCTTAGGCACATACTTTCTGTTGAAGGATCCAAGCCATACACGTCACAAATATCCCGGGTGTGCTTCCGCGGATTTTCAGAAATAAAAGAGAGAAAAATATGACGAAAATTCTTATTTTGATCATCCATAGTCACAACGCGATTTAAATAAAAACTGACCACTGAAAATAACGTGACATATTACAAATTTAAGCTTGAAATGTCAGGTGTTTATCTGTATAACAAAGAATTTAGTCAGCAATACAAAAATAACCAAAGCACCATCTAAAAACCGAAGTTACTTTCTTGCCAACCCAAAGTATTTGAACGTGGTGGTCAACTTTATAGGCTTTTTAAAGTGGCTTGTTTTACGCAAGCAGCAATCTTCGTCTTCTCTAAACTAAACATAGCTATTTAATTTTTTTTTTGTGGTCGCCTAGGCTGTTTCCAGTTATACGATATCTCAAGCGGGCTGGAAGTACTTCTATGAAAAATATTCTGATGTGTTGCCATACAAATTATCGCCACCATCGTATGTAGTGCACAGGGGTTTACATACCGCGTTGTTCAAACTCCTCAGTAGATTATTTATGGTGGTGATTCAGAGAAGTGTGGCCGTCGGCGGTGCAATGGGTAGTGTCTGTTGTCGTCTTTTAAATGAGATCCTGGGTTCGATCCCTGCTCTAACCAGATCACCTTAAAAATTCTTTCGGCGGCGGTCACCTCGCATAGTGATGGCTACACTATGGAGTATTTAGTCATGAAAAAGCTTCTCAAAAGTACAGTTCGGAATCGGAGAAAAAACTGTAGGTCGCAATCAGTGAGTATAAAACTAGAAAGCGCACTATTCACGGGTTGTGAGAAACTCTCCCCAATTCCTTCGTGGGATGTCATGGGACACCAGTTATTTATTTTTCATTCAGAGAAGTGGTGATAAAATCCCAACTTTCGGTCTTCCACGTCATACTTTGCCCTTATAGACTTACAGGAAATATAAACGAATTAGGCATAACTGAACCGTATTAGAGGTTGTCACGACCATATTATAGGTTGTTACAGCCATATTAGAGGTTGTTACAACCATATTAGAGGTTGTTACAACTATATTAGAGGTTGTCACAGCCGTGTTAGCAGGGCCAGCGTCAACCTAATTTCAGATGTAGGAGCAGAATTCAGTCAGTTTTTAGTTCAATTAGTTTTGTGAGTGTGTGGACATTTTTGGGCCCCACAATAATTCATCTGTTCCTTAGAATAAGACTAATTCTGTCCATTTCAAACTGATGAGGACTGGATTAGTGTAGCAGTTACTACATAGGTAAGTGCACACGTGATGTCAATAAAAATCGCTGCGGTATACATTCTGTCACTAACTGACTTTTCCACATTGTTGACTTCCTCGTTCAATGCGGTTTCCACTGATCACCCCTTGATGCAACGAGTTTCAGCAGCTAGTCGCGGTATCTACGATTTGACCGTGTCGGCGATAATGCTCTCCATGGTTTTACGTAAGCAGGATGTTGGCCAATTGGTCGAAATGCCTTTGGATTCGCTCGCGCTAAAAATCTTTATTTTTTATGTTGTTTGAATGCATCTATATAACATGTTTGTAGCTTGTCACAAATATAGCACACTTGTGTCCAAACACATCGTGTTTGCTACTCAATATTACATGTTTGAGACACAATGAATAATAGGTTATAATGTATGTTTTCGTGGCCTAAATGTCAATTTGTTTGTTGAAAAAAGCTGCAAAACCAAAACGTGAAAACAGAAACAAATCTTGAAAACAATGCTTGCATACTTATACATATACATACATGGTTCCTGCAATATGTTTCTGGTGACTTATTTTCAGCTTGCACGGATTGGGGAAAAAGACCACCCTCGACTCCTGCATTAACCTTGGAGTGTATACATACGTGGGGCATGCGGAGAATATGCCGCCCAAATTTTCAATTATAAACTCCATTCCATGTTTCAATTTGTCTGGTAATATACCATTTGGCTTCCCTACCTTCAAACTATATCGCTTGAAATGGTCTTGTTTGAACGTATGACACTAACTGTCTTCTGCTGCTATTCCACCATGCGTCCGAGTTGTCCGGCCAGAAAAAGAGTTGTCGGCAGTAGTCTCAGAATATGAGGTTTAGACAGGAAATTGTAAACCTTCGACGCATCGTTAACAGCGTCAACCTGTCCATTAAACAGTTTCCAAGAGTTCCGTTTCACTATCCATAATACCTTTTTGTACACGCTGAAAAATCGGTCTTTTTTGTTGTTTGGATGCAAATATAAAGTGTGTTTGGAGCTTGTCGCAAATATTAAATACTTGTGTCCAAAAACATTGTGTGTGCTATTCAATATTACAAGTTTGAGACACAATGATTAATATGTTCTAATATATGTGTTTACGGCCCAAATATATCTGTGTTTGTAATTCAAATACAGCTGTGTGTGTTGCACTGTTTATGATGTCTCGAGAGCAAAAGAATAAAAGAGGGACAACGAAAGAGTCTATTTTGTAAGTGTGGATTAGGGTGGACCTTGTGTCGATATTTTGGTAGATGAGGGCTCTATTCCGTGCCTTTTTGAAAAAAAATTACAATGCCGAAAAAAAAAATTAAAAAAAAAAAACATTAGGGGTTGCGCACGAGCCGAGAAAAAGGTCCACTTTGCCAAAATTAGGGGGGAAATTGCCATATGTCATCAGGGGTCACCCGTAGGGGGGAAGAATGTATGGCCGACCCCCATTAACTTTTTACCGCCAACATTTTCCCCCAAGACACCCACCCCCTATCTCCTCCCCTTAGGGGGGTCACCATACAAAAATGGAGGTTGCTCAGTATTTGCGAAAAACACCATAGGTCATCAGGGGTCACCCCTAGGGGGGCAAAATATATGACCGACCCCCATTAACTTTTCATCCCCAACATCTTTTCCGAACAAACTTACCCTCTATCTCCACTCCTTGAGGGACTCCCCATACAAAAATAAAAGAAGCTGTAATTGAGTAGTACTACTAAGCACTCTTAATATAATATAGTCAAATTAACATATTTTTGTTCGCTGATGGGTATTTCTTGCGGTAAGAATCGATAACATGTAGTAAATACTGTTTCTCTTCTTCGCCTTGACACAGTATTCTATTATAATATTGTATCATTTTTACTCCTCTTTCGGCAGTGTCGTTCACAACGCGCAAGTTATTTACAATTCTACGACCTTCTTGATAGTCTGCGCGAGATTTCCAGGTTGCTGGATTTTCAAGAATGAAATCTTGCGATATTCCAAATCGTACAAATAAATTTTTGGTATTATGAGAGACGAAGTTGCTCAAGTCTTTAGCCAAGAATTCCTCATTCACATCTTTGAATTTCACCTCGATTTTTTTAACGCTGGTGCTTTTGATTACGACGCGAGGAGCTGGGGGAACCGGGTCGTCTTCTTCATCTTCTTCACCTTCTTCGTCTTCTTCACCTTCTTCGTCTTCTTCATCTTCTTCACCTTTTTCGTCTTCTTCATCTTCTTCACCTTCGTCATTCTCATTTTCTAGCAATGCTTGGGCCATTTTGGCCTTCAACTCATTTGAAACCTTGTCATCGAAAAAGGCAAGGGCTATGTGCTATCGGCGAGGTACCATAGGTGACCGATAAATTTCTTTATCATTACCCGAGATAAATCCTGGTCAACGGACTTGTACTCGACGATGTCCTTCAAAAACTTCCAATCTTGATTCGGCGCCTCAGCTGCTCGAGAAGAACCAAACCATGCCTTGACGTAAAGTCACACCACAAAAATACAAACGTGTCGAATACCATTCAATTCACATACAGATAAGTGAAAAGTTCTCCGAAACAAAAACATCTTGAGGCTGTAAATGGCTTTTGCCATCCATCGAGCATGGGAAACGGGTCCTGGAGGTCGGAAATGGTAATTCTCAAGTTTTTCACCCAGAAACAAAAGAATTAATTGTAGCATTTCTTTGTAGTCATCGCGAGGGTGTTTCTCCTTCAATTGATCTAAGCAAAACTTCTTTATGCCGACTTGCATTGCCACAGGAATTTTTCTGACGACTTGATCGTCTATCAAGCCAGAATGGAATGGTTTAACCTTTACAGCGTCCCATTCCTGTTTGAAACGGTCAAAGCAAGGAACGCCTGGTGCACTGGTCTTTCCCATTTTTGTCTCAAAAACTTCCCTTAGCACCAGTTCGTATACGTGGTGTCTGCAAGGTAAATATAAGATTTCTCTCTCCAACAGCCGCTCAAGAGCAACTGCGGCTCCGGAGAATGGGCCACTGTTCGTTGATGTCGTGTCGAAAGAAAGTCCTTGTATTCGATGTGTCATATGCCAAGATGCCAACAGTTGATAAACGGCATGTGCTATTCTCCGGCCTTTTCCTTTCCCATCTTCTACTTTGGGAACTCCAAGAAGTTGTTCTTTTTCTCCGTACGAGACAATTACCGGTAGACGGTCCACCTTCTTTGTACCCACAAAATCCAAAAGCATTTTGCCATCCCAATGGACTACGAAGGATTTAGCTGCGACAAGCTGGAGATGAATGAAACGCGTTGAAGAATAAGAATTCTGAATGAGAGCAAATAAATCTATGCGATCTTACTTCTGGATTGTCTTTCACATAACTCAGCATGTTCTCTCGATTTGAACGCCGACATCTCCGAAGCGACGTACGGTTTATTGTGTATTGTTGAGGATCGCGTCCAAATGCTTCTGCCGCCGCTATCATAATGCCGACCACGTCTCGGTCAGTCACTTTGCACTTGTCCAAAGCTGATAGGACTCGTTCAGTAAAACATTGTTTGTAACCTCTTCTGTCACCAACATTTGACGGGCCAGCTTCTGCCGGGAAGTTTTCGTCCTGTCTCCCATTATCATCGCTTGAATCACTGCTTGAAAATTTAACCACTGCAATTGAACGAATTTCATTTGAATATAAACATTGGACGAACACACAAAGCGCGAAATAGCTTACCGGCTTTTAGCGAACTGATCTCTACTAGATTCCGTTGCACGTTTGCGTCGCAACTCTTCTTGTTCTTCGCGCTCAGCTTTTCTTTTCCTCGTTCGAGTATCAGTAGCGTCCACACCTCCCATAGTTCCTGGCCGGCCATCTTCTCTTTGCTTTAGCAGAAACTCAATGTCTTCGGTATTTGTCATTTTCTCAAGGGCGTTGGCGTGTGCGATGTCGAAAAGATTATCCAAGCTATCAGAAAACGTATTCTGTTTTTCTCTAGTGGACTCAGTCTTTCTGTGAGATGACTTTCTTAAAGCATCCCACTGATCGTGCAGCGCAGCTATTTTTCTTGTAACATCTCCTCTGGCTTTCGTCGGAATAGCTACTTGGCGCCAAAAAATCATCACTGCGTCCGCGACTATAACCGCACTATTTTTCTTCGACATGTTTCGTTTGCGAATGTTGAAGAAATGCATTCTTAGCACTTGCTTCTTCCACGGTAATTTGTTCCCTGTAATATTCATGCTTGGATAACTTTTGAAAAACGGGAGAAAAATCAATTTACTTTTCGCGGTCGTCGGCACTTGTTGAATGACAACAATCGATGAATGAACTGCTATTTATAACTACTACGTATTTTGCAATATTTTACTGCCAGGTACTGATGAATGGGGGCATCTGCTAAGGGTGCCTATGTACCTGATTCAGCACGTGTGCGTTTCAAATTTTTCAAGACTTTCCAAACAATGACCACTCTTGAATATTGGTGGAATTTCTGTAAAAAAATCAAAAAAAATCAAAAAAATCTCGATATTGTGCAACTGTAAATACATAGATTTTCAGTATTTTTGTATGGGGAGTCCCTCAAGGAGTGGAGATAGAGGGTAAGTTTGTTCGGAAAAGATGTTGGGGATGAAAAGTTAATGGGGGTCGGTCATATATTTTGCCCCCCTAGGGGTGACCCCTGATGACCTATGGTGTTTTTCGAAAATACTGAGCAACCTCCATTTTTGTATGGTGACCCCCCTAAGGGGAGGAGATAGGGGGTGGGTGTCTTGGGGGAAAATGTTGGCGGTAAAAAGCTAATGGGGGTCGGCCATACATTCTTCCCCCCTACGGGTGACCCCTGATGACCTATGGCAATTTCCCCCCTAATTTTGGCAAAGTGGACCTTTTTCTCGGCTCGTGCGCAACCCCTAATGTTTTTTTTTTTAAATTTTTTTTTTCGGCATTGTCATTTTTTTTCAAAAAGGCACGGAATAGAGCCCTCATCTACCAAAATATCGCAAAAATGTCATTTCAAGGTCCACCTTAGTGTGGATCTGTATTTTTACATTATTGTCTCAGTCAGTGATTGATAAATATTCCTGAATGCGCGTGTAAATTGCAGATGAAGTCAGTGTTTCTAATTTTGACTGATGTATTGCGTTTTAGTTTCATGTATTCAGTCGTCCATGGTTCATCGGACAGAGGATATTAAAAGCACTTGATCAGTGAAAAAAGAATAAACGAAGGCTCGGACGGTTGAATGGTTTGTGATGTTGCTTTGGGTTTTGTGTATGTGTTTCGTATAAATGTTTGTGTGCTACAAAAGTGAAAAACGATTTTGAGGAAAGTAATTGGAAAGGGCAACAAAGTGAAGCCCTTTGTCTGTCCGAGCCTTTACTGGGGACATCGGAACAGCGGGCCATTTGTGGAATAAGTATAATAAAAAAAAACACAAGTAATTAATCCACGCTTGTCTTAGATGAACTATATTTTTATATAAATATATTGTTTGTGTATCAACGTATAGTTATAACCAACACCTAGCTGCAACCTTCTGAACACATAAACGGGAGGGACAACAAAGAAAGGAGAACTAAACGAACAGCAGATCCACCTTTCATGAAAAAAAAAACAATAATCAATGCAAGTAACTGTAAAAAGAGCCGTTTTAAATCTTTTAATTTTTTGTATTAATTATTTATAAATGTGGATTTATATTGATAAAATTAATTATAATAAATAATACATATATATTGAAATCACGCATGTGTTTCCTCGTAAGTATATGCAGGTTTGGGGAAACCACGCGGATGCTTCCACGTAAGTTTATGGATGTTTGAGATGAAGAACGCATATGTTTCCACGTAAAAGCATACATGTTTGTTAGTAAACATGATGCTGTTTACATTTAAAAACAAGTGAGTTTGGGACTTGCATACATATGAATGTTTGAAGTGTGGTTCCATGGTTCCTGCAGAATATATTCGGTAGAATATTCTCTAATACATTCTCCGTTATTTTTCAGCGTGTACTCACCAAGTTTCCTATGATCGCCAAATCCAACTGGTGGCTTTGTTCCTTCCGAAGTGCTCTTTTCAACAGCCTACCGGCTGATTTTCCTATATTTTGTATACTCGTAGCAAAAATCTAAGCCAAATAAAAAACGTTAAACAAATTAAGTCATCGTTCTTATTATAATCACCAAGTACTGTACCGTATTGCATTAGTCACATAATTTCGAGCTGGAATTTGAAACAACTAACCATATTTGTGTGTTTCTCTGTGTGTGTAACATCTCTCGGTATATTCATAGGGATTAGTTCATTAACATCAGTGAGGGTATTAGCGCTCGACATTATTATGTATACTTCACTGAACACTAAACACAACCGACACCAAAGAACTGAACATTCATACTCATTATCCAACGTGGCTGAGTGGAAGTTTGTGAGAGATGGGGCTTGAAAGTTTAAATTGTATTGAGCCTTTGGGAAACATAGACATAGTGTTGTACATACGTGTAAAGCACATTTTCAGCTCTGTAGGACATTCATACATAGTTAGACGTTAATATATGCGTAGGAACAGGTATGTAGTACAACATCTATTACATGCAGTTCCTAAGCATGTAATACATAGTGTGAACAAAAATTGTATTTAAAAAAATTCACTCAAAGCAAATCGCAAGGTGTAGTGAATTGGTAGTCACGGATTTTAAAACTAATAAGCCTATCATATATAAAAAATTGTTTTTTTTCCCAGGAATACCTTTTGCATTCAAGTGGAATAATAATGAAATGAATATTTGAACAAATTTAAAACTGTAAATATTTTGTAATAACTTCAACTTTTATAGAAATTTAAAAAAAAATTAGAGAAACAGAATTCTTGAGTTCTTAATCCAAAAAATGTAATCGGAGAAAATGTTGCAAAAACATCTGCCGAATGAACCATTTCATTATAATCAACCAAATAATCAAAAATAAGTGTCTACATTGCTGCAATAAAATGCTTTGTCGTCGCTGCCATGAATTCATACGTTGGTAAAAAATCATTTGACGAAACTATTCATCGAGGTGATGATGCTTTTCTTTTCAGAATGCGATAGCTCTGAAATAGTAGGCGTGTTATCGTTAGAAGCTAGCGATTGTCACTAGCTTGCAGGCAATGAAAACGACAGAATAGCAATAGTTGTCTTTTATCAGTAATTTAGCAGGAATATGTTTAAAGTATTAAGAAAATACATTCTTAAAATGTATTTTCATCATATTTTGGTATTTTATTTCCGAAAAGGCAAAAAAGGCGCGGAAGCACTTTGGTATATTTGTGACGAGTATGGTTGGGATGCTTAAATAGAGCCCACATGCCAAAGTTAGTTACAAATATGTGATTCTGGAAATTTCACGACCAAAAATGACCACAGGAGCGGTACGCCAAATGACGCCGTAAAATTAAATTCGTTATCGAATCTGACCGACACGTTTCTGTTCGAGAAGTTGCAGACAAGCTGAAGGTGTTACACACGACCACTGAAACCCATCTGAAACGGCTTGGACTTGCCAAATAGCTTGATATTTGGTTCCTCATGAGCTGAAAGAAAGCGGATAAACACTTGCGATTTATTGCTCAAACGCAACAAAAATTATAAATTTTTGAACGTTTGATGAAAGAGATGAAAAATGGATTCTTTACAACAATGTCAACCGCAAATGTTCGTGAGCCAAGCACGATGAACGCGATCAATTTGCATGCTGAACTGCACTAAATATCGTTATGTTGTCCATTTGGTTGAATTTTAAGGCAGTAATTTAAGAAATATGGGACTGTCCCTGGAGGTTGAAAGTTTCTGATAGCCATTTAGTTGGTAGTGGCCAGAAATGATTCCTTCATTGGGCAGCCCAAGCAGCTCACTACTTCGACACAGTATGTCCTGGGCAATGGCTTATCGGATACCTCCGTTAGCTAGCTAAAGTCCGAAGGCGAAACGAATGAGCAACCTGAGTGGTAATGCGATCACTGATACGTCTCAGGATTATTAGGTGACCCTGTCACTGAAGCTCTTCGAAGTAGTGGACATATTCTTCTGTCCTTTGAAGGCGGATGAGCCAACACCCCTGGCCAACGGCGGATCAAAATTGAGGAAACCAAAATCCAGTTTCGACACACTGCATTCTGGTCAGCGTCTGATCCATAATGGGCGGCTGAAACATAATCATCCTGGCAGTAGGTAAAATGCAAACCACGGTGGGCTGGGTTTGCCTCCCGCCACCGTTATATTGGCAATGAAAATACACAGAGAAGATAATGAACAAAGAAACCCCCCAACTGTTGACGACCCTCGCAAACGTTATAAGGACCGTTATTGAAGGATATATACCTGGAAAGTTCGAACGTTATACAGGACTGGTGCCACTTTCCAACTGGCGGATGTCCTCGGAAAATATAAAGCTGACATCACAGTGTTCCAGGAAATGCGATGGACAGGATATGGTTGCACCAGAAAGAATAACTTCGACATTTACTACAGCTGCCATGAGCGTAAGCACGAATTTGGGTGCGAATTTATAGTTGGCAAGAGACTGCGACACCTAGTTTCAAGGTTCAACCCACTGAGTGACCGCATAGCCACAATTCGCATCAAATCGAAATATTTCAATATCTCGTTAATTTATGTGCACGCACCGACAGAGAATAAAGATGATGAGGTCAAAGAAACATTTTATGAGCGCCTGGAAGAAGTATATGAACGCTGCCCTGACCACGACATTAAGATTATTCTACGCGATTTTAATGCCAAATTAGGAAAGGAAAGTGTATTTCGACCAACCATCGGTAATCACAGTCTACATGATACCACCTCCGATAATGGAATAAGACTGATAGACTTCGCCGCTGCAAAGAACATGATAGTTAGTAGCACACAATTCCAGCATAAGGACATTCATAAGGCGACCTGGATATCTCCTGATCAAAGACGAAGAACCAGATTGATAACTTGGTAATAGATCGCAGGCACTCTTCTAGTGTAATGGATGTACGTGTGATTCGAGGTGCCAATATCGACTCGGATCATTGCCTGGTGGCTGCGAAAGTTCGCACGAGATTGAGCAGGGCGAAAAACGTACGAAGCCGAAGACAGGAAAAGTTGGATATTGACAAGCTACGAATACCGGAGATATCAATGTCCTATCGACAGAAACTCTCTCTCCTGCTAGAGCAGAATACCCCCTATCCCGAAGACCCAGATTCGCAGTGGAAGCACATCTCCCAATCTTTGGAAACCGCTGCAATGACTGAACCTGGCTATCAAAAACCGCGGAAGGATAAGCCATGGTACCACGAAGAATGTCGCATTGCAACTGATGAAAAAGACGCTGCAAGTATGGCAACGAAACAGTCAGATACAACGCGTGCTGCGAATCAGCGGTACAAGAAGCTGAGACTGGGAGGAAAACCAACTATTTAGGAGAAAAAAATGGCAGTGGGAGCAGAGAGAGAGTGAAAGAACCGAAATGTGCAGGATGAATGGTGAATCCCCAAAAGTTTTTCCAGAGGGTAAGAAGATCGACCAACGGGCCTAATAATGGGCTGCCCTCCTGCGAGGAAGAGAATGGGAATCTGGTTACTGAGTAGCAGTCTGTGCTCAAAATGTGGAGAGACCACTTTGTAGCACTACTCCACTCGGATTCTTCCACTGAAGATCAGGAGGTAATGATAGTGGAAGATAGTGTAGATTAGTGTAGAAAGACTAAAGCCAATTATTGAAAACCTGATTGGACCTTATCAGTGTGGTTTAGACCAGGCAAGTCCACAACAGACCAAATATTGACGCTACGCCACACCCTGGAAAAGACCCCCGAAATGCAAATCGATACATACCACCTTTTTGTCGATTAGAAAGGTGCTTTCGATAGCCGCATACGGGGAAAACTGTACGAAGCTATGTCTGAACTTGGTATTCCGGCAAAACTGATCCGCCTCTGTAGAATGACGCTGACCAACACCAAATCAGCAGGGAAAGTGGGGAAAGATCTCACTGAACCATTTTGTACCAAGCGAGGACTTAGACAAGGCGACACACTTTCCTGCAATCTCTTCAACATCTTAATGGAGAAAATAATGAGAAAGTCTGCAGTAAATACGAACAAGACCATTAACACGAAAAGCCATTTGTTGCTGGCGTATGCTGACGACATAGAGATCATTGGGCGAAATTTGCGAGAGGTTAGGAGAGAAGGACAACTACGTCAGCCTGGAGATAGATAGGAGAATTGTGCTTGCAAATATATGTTGTTTTGGGCTCAGCAAGCAGTTTAGGAACAAAGCCCTCTCTCGACGGACAAAGTCCAGCTATATCAGACTCTCATTTTACCTGTCTTGACACATGGCTCCGAAAGTTGGGTCATATCGCACCTGGGAGTATTCGAGAGAAAAATTCTCCGTAAAATATATGGTCCTGTTAGGGAAAACGGCGAGTACCGACGTCGCTGGAACGCAGAGCTATATAATCTATATTCTGACGTGGACATAGCTAGACGAATCAAAGTGGGCTAATTGCGTTGGCTAGGCCATGTTATCAGAATGGATGAAGATGAGCCAGCGCGAAAGATTTTTGATAACGTACCCGATGGAAGCAGGAAAAGAGGACGACCAAGACTCCGCTGGAAAGACCAGGCAGAAGAATCCCTCCGTATCATTGGTGTTACCAACTGGCGAGAAAAGGCGAAGGATAGAGCCAGTTGGAAGAATATGTTTAAATTTGTTTAATGTGTTTGTTTAATTAATATGTGTAAGACGTCTGACCTCATGAGGTTGTAAAATAATCAATAAAAGTAAAGTAAAGATGATTGATTGAAAAGCAAATCATTTGATTTCAAATCGGAGCTTTTTAGGGGATGGATTACCCACCAAATCAATGTTTTAGGTGGTCAAATATGCATATGTTTGAGACGATGGGTCAGAGCTACCATTGTCGTAATGGATAATGATTTTTCATTGGAGATTCGATTTCCATAGTTCAACAAAAATTTCTGGTACGTAGATGGTTACGTACCATTCACAATTGACCATCTTACGGTGCTCTAACGAAACTCTTGCCACATGGCCAGTTCTGTCGAAGCACCAGGCCACCATTTGCTTTGAAGTGCTTCGTGCACGAAAAACTTTTGTTATATATATACATATATATTAGACCGACTGGCACAAAAAAGTTCCGTATGTCCAACTCTCATAATGTACTGTGGTTTGTTTTCTAATGATTCTCCAGATATTGTGTGTCTTGCATTAAGATCCCGTGAGCTGGGCCATTTTTGAAAAACTTTTTTTTTAGTTTTTCAAAGAATTTTGTAATTCAACTATGGACAGTGTATATAATATTGTTATCATGCAAAAGGCTGTTTTAAAGCGCGCCTAACGATATACGAAACATGCATCCTTTCTTCAGGAATATTCTGCAAAATAATAGAATTTTGAAGTATTTAGTACGAACATATTTCTGATTTAAATGTCAGATTAACATATTTTAATCTTTAGTGAATGTAAGCAAATACGTGTTTCAGTTTGTTTTGAAACTCGCACTAGTTCGCGTTTTCCCAAAAATGGGTATCCAACCTTTTCTTGTGACAAGGACATCATTGTGGTCTACATAAAGTGTTTTCATTTTATAATACATTTTCCGAGATGATCTGGACTAAATGTTGAATATTGGGAAACACTCCAGTCTGACATTTAAATCATAAAAACCTCGGTACTAAAATATTGAAAGGGCGTTTTTATGTTTGCAGAATGTCACTGAAAATCGGATGGGTTAGGACATGTTTGGACATGCTTTATATATCGTTCGACGCGTAATAAAAACCCCTTTTTTATAATACTAATACTGCATACATTGTCTTTACCTACCTTTCTTTGAAAAACACTGACCTAGAACGCTAAGGCGCTGATGAGAAGAATCAGTAACTTCGAAGCGATCGTCCGCCAACTTGAGTTCAAATCCTGGTGCCGGCTGTTTACATTTTTATAATTGCAGAAATAAACCCCAGATCTGTGTAGATGGTAGCAAATGGAAAAATATTTTTCTACAAAAAAAAAAGTTTTTTTAAAAATTCTTAATGCTAGACTCGAAATATTTTAGGGAATCATCAGAAAACAAACCAAAGTTCGTTTTGAGGGGTGTACTTTTCCCCCACTATATAATTTGAGTCGATCTAATATATAACGACGCTGAAAAATACAGGCCTCTCTAACACATTCTCCCAAACATATTCTGCAGGAACCATGTATATATAACATAAACATTTATATGTGTGCAAGCCCCAAATCCACTTGTATTTAAATGTAAATATTATCATGTTTACTGGCAAATATATATGCTTTTACGTGAAAACACATGCGTTCTTCAACCCCAAGCATCCATCTACTTAGGTGGAAGCATTTGCGTGTGTCCTCCCAAACCTCCATATTCGTACATGGAATCATATGCGAATTTTCTCCCAAACAAATTAATATTTAGAAACGAATTATTCGTCGATTTCAATAGATGTGTATTATTTACTATAATTAATTTATTCAATATAAATCCACATTTATAAATAATTAGTACAAAAAATTAAAACATTTAAAATGACCCTTTTTACGTTTACTTGCATTGAATGGATTATTTTATCATTATTTTTCAAGAAATGGAAATGTGCTGTTCTGTTGCTTTTCTTTTCATTGTTGTCTCTCACGGTTTCAGCTTTGAAGGTTTCAGCTATGCGTTGGTTTTCACTATGCGCTGGTACACAAACAATATATTTATATACAAATCTAGATCATGTAAGCCAAGCGTGGATTAATTACTTGTGTTTTTTTATTGTACTTATTTCACAAATGATACGATGTTCCAATTTTCTCAGTCAAGGCTCGGTCAGACATAGGGCTTCACGTTGCTGCCCTTTCCAGTTTTTTTTCCTCAAAATCGTTTCTCACTTTGGTAGCACACATCATACATACATATATACGAAACCCATACACAAAATCCAAAGCAACATCACAAACCATTTAACCGTCCGAGCCTTCGTTTATTTTGTTTTTCACTGATCCACTGACGACTGAATACATGAAACTAGACCGAAATACACCAGCCAAAATAATAAATACTGACTTCATGTGCAATTTACACACACATTCAGAAAAATTTATGAATCTCTGACTGAGAGAGTAATGCAAAAACACAGTTACACACTTACAAGAAAGACTGTGAGTAATCTCTCTTTTATTCTCTTGCTCTCGAGAGACCATAAACAGCGCAACAAACACAGCTGTATTTGTAACACAAACGCAGACATATTTGTGACATATATTATAACATATTAATCACTGTGTCTCAAACATGTAATATTGAATAGCAAACACAATGTGTTTGGACATAAGTATATTATATTTGCGACAAGCGTCAAACACGTTCTATATTTGCATCCAAACAACTAAAAATACCGATCTTTCAGCGTGTACGTCTTTTGAAGCGCCTCAATTGAATTTGTTCAATATTTCCTGTCACCAATCTACACGAGCATCTTTTTCAACTGTAGGCAAATTATGCGGTATCCACCACGAAAGTAATTGAAAGTAAAGGGTTTTTCAACAGAGACGCTACAAAAGTAAATCGATAGGGACAGCAAACGTCGCCATATTTTTTCCCGCTCTTTTGACATTTCTCTTCAGTAAGGTTTGCCATTTCATCATGGAAAGATATACGATACATATTATTAAAATTTACTACCGAAATTTGGAGTCGGTGGCCTCAACTTTAAGAGGCCCCAACAATCAGCGATGAGGCTCATTTCTGGCTGAAGGGCTTCGTCAATAAGCAAAATATGCGTTATTGGTCAGACAGCAATCCACACGTAATCCATGAGTCATCATTGCATCCTGAAAAAATTACGTTTTGGTGCGGTTTATGGGCCGGCGGCGTCATTGGGCCGTACTTCTTCCGTGATGATCAAGACCGGCACACTACTGTGAATGCGAATCGCTACCGTTTAATGATAACCGAATATTTTTGGCCCCAATTGGATAATATGGACTTGGAGGGCATGTGGTTCCAACAGGACGGCGCCACAAGCCACACAGCGAATGCCACCATCAATTTATTGGAAACCAAGTTTGGTGAACGTGTTATATCACGAAATGGCCCAGTCGATTGGTGGCCTCGGTCGTGCGATTTGACGCCGTTAGATTATTTTCTGTGGGGCTACGTCAAGTCTATCGTCTATGCCAACTAGCCAGCGACGATTGATGAACTTCGCACGAATATCGAACGTGAAATTGCAGCAGTATCGGCCGATTTATGCTTGAAAACCGTCGAAAATTGGGTTCAGCGTCTTGACTTCTGCAAGCGTGCCCGTGGTGGCCATGCAAAAGAAATCGAGTTCCATACATAATGGAATCGAACGTACTTTCACAGGATTAAAGAATTTCATTGGTATCTAAAACCGGGTTTGTTTTATTTAAAAAACTTTTGTAGCGCTCTTAATGAAAACCCCGTTAATACGCAAGATTGCCCCTAAATCACACTATGCCACATGACGGATTTACAATACCAGTTCACGCACAGTATCATTATTTTCTGACACAACAACCGATCTTGGACGATCTGCATTTAATTCATTAAACCAGTTTGTTGACAGTGCTACACTGAAAGAATTTTCTTCATAATATTAATGTAACATTCTTCATTAAAAATTCTTCATTAATCCTATGAAGTTTTTAGTAGATTTCATAGATCCTATGAAGAAAATATTATGAATTTTACGAAATTTTCGAAACGTATTCATAGAAAAGTTGCATTAAAAAGTCTACATTAATTGTATAAAAACATTTCATTTTTCATTTTAGAAATTTGTTAGACTTTTTAATCCATTTCATGATAAAGGATTTTATAAATAATTTACGAATTTCATTCTTTGTTAACGTACACATATTTTAGATGCCCACATTTATTTATGCTGGGTTGTGAAATCGAAATATGTGTCTATAAAATTAGAAGTGTAAAAGAGTCAACGACTAACAACAAGATTCAACACGAATAAACAAAGTAAACAACAAAGTACAATAACGAAATTCCCTGTATTTGACAGTTGGGTCTATAAGAAAGCACAATCTAATGCGTCAACCTCTACTGACTCAGACATGGATTTGGCACAAACATGCACAAGACGAAGCATTGATATTGATATTGTTGGAGATGTCGCTGTACAGCATGAAAAGAAGATTATTAGTTTAGTTTTACAACAGAGTTTGAGCCGGCAACATATAAATTATTTTATTTCTAACGTGGTGTTTTACTATGTTTCTGGTCTTCCTTAATCTGCTGTTTCTGCATGACATTAACGGCAACAACACATATTTTCATTTCGTATTTCTCTATGCCCAATAAAACCTAATAATCGTTACAAATACGATAAGCAATCGTTATTATTTCCTATGATCCTCACCCCCCTCTCTCTATGAAAATGATTCATAGAATCTATGAAACATATTCATAAATTCCACGAAAGATTTTCATAGGTCGTATGCAATTCATTCATAGTTATTATGACAGATTTTCAGATAGTTTAGGAAGCTTTCGTAGATTTAGTTTCATATAATCTATGAAATGTTTTCATAAAATCTATGGAAAATAATAGCAATTTCATACATTTTACGAAGTTTTCATAAATTTAACATCGTGGAATCTATGAAAATCTTTCATAGATTCTATGAAATGTTTCCTTGGCTGAAAATATTGAAACATTTCATAGAATCTATGAAGAAATTCATAGGTATTATTAAGATAATTTTCTCAGTGTATAGGACGGTGCATCATCGTCATAAAAAAATTTAAGGTTATCAATGCAATGTACTCTTGAAAGTCCACGTCAAAAGTTGTAAAAAATAAACGCACGAAAATGTTCACGAGTTAATTCTATTTTATGAGTGAATTGAATTTTCCGAATCACTGAAAAAAAAACCAGAAATATTGCTCGCATGTTAACAAGTTCTGAGATTGTGTCTGGTAACACTAAATATTGCATTGGACTGATATATAAATGGCAACCCTCCTGCACATGTTTATCAATTTTTAAATTTGTGAAAATTTCATTAAATTTCAAGTTAAAATTTAAAAATTTGCTCATTTGAAATAAAAAACTTTATTTGAAATATAAAAGTTTTAACTAAACAAGAAACTATAACAATTTAACTCAGAGATGATGTATGTATGTTTGTTTTACCCCATAATAAGCAGACAATTTTTTTAATTTCGTAGGATACAAATAAATGTTTTGAAAAGATCTCCCCAAACCCGCCATGGGATGTAATGAGAAATCCTTTATTTTTTATATGTAAAAGTTTTCCACTGCCGATCACTTTGTCCTTTCGTCGAGTGTATTAACATGAACATTCCAAACGACCAAGGCTAGATTGAACATAAAACACACAAAGCTACATTGTCATTATTTAGTACAATGTAAATACAAATATGTACTTGTATGTACAAATTTAATGTAAAATACTTGACACTGTTGCACATTACACAAGAGCAGCCTCGCCACTTTCTTCTTTCCACTCTTTGTCCAAATACAATTCACGTGTACAGGATATCCCCCACTAATTCTTTTTTATTACTTAAGGGATTTACTTATACATAGGCAAACTAGCTTAATTCATACATGCATACTCGCCCATACATACATACCTACGTTCATTTACATGTAATGTAGCCATTTTACTATAATTTGGTACGAAATGTAAAAATTTGGTGGTAAACACTTCAGTACTGTAATGTTAATGTTGCAAATCGCGTGTTGACCTTAATTAATATTGTATTACAAACGTTGTCCAGCACAACCCAAATATGACCGAGCAGATAAAGTATGAATTGATGATATCTGTACATATTGGATATGTATGCACGGGTATATTAACGGATGCCAAATATTATCGAACGGATATTAGTGGAAGTCAATGCATTCGTTAGATACTCGTATGTACAAAGTTTGATAACTGATTACATGGACGTTTCGACCAGGAGTGGCAGCAATTCAATCGCAAATGGAATGAATGGATGAAAATCTGATTGGGTCATGTGCTGGTGGGGATAATGTTCGACAACAATTTGATCATAAATCAAATACGAAACTTCGAATTTAGGATACGTCAATTATGCGGTCATTATTTAATTATTGACTCAAATCATTTTGCCGGATAAACATTTTGATGCAGAACATTGGATCAATAGATACTAATCTACTTGTATTGTGGTCAATGGTTGAATCAAAATTTTACTTTATTTCTCAAAATAATTGAATGTGATTTATAGACAATATTCGCACTATTTTAGTTTAATATTTTTTCGATTAAAATAATATTCTAATTTCTATTACAGGTTGATGAAAAATTTATACGTACCCATCATGTTTATTCCATTAGTGGCAAAGGTCATCGTCGTCCAAATCATGAGCAGGAATATGATATTTTGACTGCAAAACAAAAGAAAGAACAGCATCAACAACAGAAACATCATTATGATCCCCAGCAGCAGCAACAGCCTCAGTACTATCAGCCACAATACAGTGTCTATCATCCGTATCCAATTCCCCATATACCGGATCGCTATGACAAAAGTCGTTGGAGTGGAATAAGTAAGTTCAGGCAGAGCATACTAGATTTAAGTTTTAGCTTCTTGTTTTATGCTAATTCGGGAACGAGGAATCGAACTGCATCAGTAGTTGTTTCAGTTACAATTACGGTTTCATACAAAGTATATGTAAGCTTGACACTCTTACTGTTTCAACAGTGCGGGCACTTTTTTTGTTCGCAGTGCTTTCTTCTGCATAACCCATAAAAAAGCAGGCTGAAGAAATTTTTTTTAAACCATTGTATTTTTTTTAAACAGTGGTAATTTATCCTACCGTAATTTTTAGATCGATTCCTCGTTCCTGAATTAGGGTAAAACGGTCCTGCCTCATTTTTCGACTTCCACAGTGTTATTAATTAGGTCATAAATATAATGCAAAAAACTTTAGGAAAAGAATTGAAAAAGAATATTTAAAAATAGTAACGCAAAAAAAATCATATTTTTACCAAAAATACTATTCTCATTCTTCATGGAACATTTCTCTCAGTGTAAAGCTACCGACATTCAACCTTCTTGATCGAATGCTCAAGTGAGATTTCGGTTAGAGATGAGCGATATTCTAGGAACGGTGGTTTAATAACCGTCATTGAATAATCACTGCATGAAGTAACTATGGTATACACAAGAAAATTTACTCATGGAATGGAATGCCAACATAAAAAAACGAGTGAAGCGCGTCGTTTCTCTGCAATCTCTCTTACTCTCTACTCAGTCATTACAGGAAAATTTATTATAATATACCTACATATCTACTTAAACCAAAAGTAACATTATTTACACTAACAGTGCTATTCTCGACCGAGTGGCAATCGCATTTGTCATGATAGTAACTACATTAGTGACAAAACCGTCAATTTGCTATTCTGGGTGTCAAATAAAAGCTACTTTTGTTTTAGTTGATAATAATAGTTACAACGTTTACAATAGCATATGACAATAAACATTTTGTGTAAATAAACAGCAAAAAATAAGACTTAATGGTTATATGTCGCAAACTGAGCGTCCAAATGTAAAAATAACCAATTTTTACTAGTTTCCACGGGTTTTACAAAAGTTCATCCAATTCACATTGTAAAAAAATTTGCCGAATTTTAAAGAAAAAAATTACGATGTAAATTGGACAAAGTTTTCCAAAACTCTTGCAAAATTGGTTATTTGTTTGATTGGACGCTTTGGACGTTTTAACATTTACTACTGACAAGACTCAAAACTTGATATAAAAAAAACAAGCCAAAATTAGAAAAAAATAAAGAACACGATAACTAATTGGCTTTGTCAGTCGGATGTATGTATGAGGCCCGCAGGGTCCAAAAACGGGTTCATTTAGGCGCGGGTAAAGAGAGGCAAGTGTGGTTACTGAAATGGAAGGCATTCTTTTACCAAATTTAATGGTGCTTTTATTTTTGTGGTACGTCATCTGATGACCCACATGAGAATGGAGAGCCTCCAAAAATATAGTGTGGTTACTCAACTTAAGTTAATGAATAAATCTACTTCAATGCTACAAATTCTGCAGTTCTTTACGAAAATTTTAAATTTCTGCTTAAAAAATTGAGCAAACAATGTACCTGTGTCTATGAACTTCAAATTTTTGTTGCACAAAAGGTTTATTCCGAAGCCGGTGCCGGAACCTCCGCATAGGAGAAAATACTTGAAATCGGTATGGCCGGTCTCGGTATGGCCGGTATGCTAAATCGGATTCTATAAAAATATAATAAACAATCCTTCTCTTTAAATTTTTGAGTAAGTTCCAAATTAATTGAACTTATGTACATTTTAACGTTCGATATCTCGGTAATCAGGTGATAAAAATGTAATTTAGGTTTTCGCGACTATTTGTTATTGAAAAACAGACAATAATAGCAAGGAATTATTTAAAATTGATATTTATTGAAAAGGTGATGATTTTTTCGACCTTTCGTTTTATACTCACAATTAAAATGTTCGAGCGTTCGGTACCCTTTGGGTAGCATCGTCAGGAAGATGAAAAATATTTAATTTAAGCAATATTTAATCTTCCGATAACTCGATAATTAATCGAGTTATCTAAAATTGTTATACACGTTTTTTTTGTTTGACTTCTTCTGAGGATTTCTATAAAATAAAGGTCATAAATCCTGCACTTAGTTCTCGCGATAAAGTGGGTTCTTTGGATAATACATACATACGTCGTCACAGATATATTTTCTGAACTATGGAAAAAAAATATGCAGTTAAAGAAAAATATGCATTAATCATAAAACAAATTCAAAAATATGCACTAGCAAGTCAATGTGATTTTTCTGCAAATTGTGTGATTCATCAAGATATACATGTATTCCTTTTAGACTTTTGAGAAAGAACGAGTATTTGCATTTTAGTTGTTTCCAACACATACAAAAGATCTTCAGAATGTGTTTTTTAATTCTATAATAATTATATACAATTATACTAAAACAAAAAAGTTTTCGTTTTGTCACAGCAATTTCAGAATAGTAACATAGAGGAAATCAGAATAGACTAGTTTATTCTCTCAATATTTTTAATTTCATAGGTATGGTTGCATTTAAACCAGGGTTCGTATTTCGTGGGTTATGAGTTACCCTGGGTTAACCAGGGTAACCCATTATTATTGCCGTGGGGAATGAGTAGCGATCGTTTACCCATTACCCGCAGGATATGGGGAAAATAATGGGTAGCTACCCACGAAAATGGGGAATTACTCATCACGATTTCCCATTACCCTCAGGGAAATGGGGAAAATAATGGGTAGCTACCCAGGATGAGTAATTCCCCATTTCATGGGTAGCTACCCATTATTTTCCCCATTGCCCTGAGGGTAATGGGTAATCGTGATGGGTAATTCCTCATTTTCGTGGGTAGCTACCCATTATTTTCATCATACCCTGCGGGTAATGGGTAAACGTTCATTATACGAACTCTGATTTAAACATTAGATGGTAGACAGCATGGCTTCAATAATACCAGATAGAGGCAATAGTAAACAACGTCTAACAAAGGAACAGCAGCCGCATTTCGTGTTTTTGTGGTAAACTAGTTGTATTAAATACAATACAAATGTATACCAATAAGTCAAGAAAACAGTGCAAACTACATTTTAATATCACAGATCTCTACCAAACGACTTGGAAAAGTTAAGTAATTAGTTCTTGTAACTACACCTGGTGTTAGTTAATTTTCGTCGAATATCTCTCATTTGCACAAACCTACGACGTAAATTGTGAAATGAAATGTCAGATGAAAAATTCCTCTATGAATAGTAAATTGAAATGTCAGTGACAAGTTGTCGTGAATTCCAGAATGTCACTGTAAAACTCAATTAAATATAATTTAATTTAATTTTTCAGCAAAAAAAAATATTTCGATTTAATATGCCAATCTGGTATATTTTGAGTTTTATTATTTATTATTTAAGTTGTCATATGTTCACTAACGCATGGAATTGGTCCAAAGCTGCAGGCACAGCCCATATGACTCACACGTTGGCCCGAGCATTTCTGCTCCCTGTTGGGCGCCACTGTGTCATATGGCCACTACAAGTGCCGGTGCGACATTATGTCACATATTCTATACAGTGAGGGTACCACAACTCCTGGCACCACTTAGGTAGGGCCCTTTCAGGCCCTACGCTGGGCGCCATTATGTCATATCCACCAAATGCATGGAACTGATTCCTCCAGATTCTCAACTGCGCTGGCATGCTGGCGTATTGCGCGGCTAGAGCTCGCCGGACGGGGTGGTCCTTGTTGATCCTTCTCTGGTTGCGATGACATAAACATTTCTAAAATCATGCCAGCTAGGCTACGGTGACCCACCGAAGCCATACAAAAGTGAAACTTCCGAAGAAGGAAAAAAATTAAAAATAAAGAACGAAAAGAAAGAAGGGAACCTTCCACAATAACACACCTTGTCTCAAGAAAATAAGATAAACAATAACAACAAAACACATGCATACCAAAAGTACACTGCACTATGAACATCGCTGAACTTTCGTTGTCGACTGATGACTTGTCGACTTAGGCATCTTTACCCTCCCAATACGGAGAATTATCTCCACCGTGACATCGTAACCTTGACTTATTTTAGATGTCCCAAAATAATAATTCTGTTTGGGATTACACACTCACTTCATCTTATGCCATTACCTACCTGTTTTCTTATGCCTGCATCATTTCAAAACTATTGATCATTTCAAATTTCAAAATCATAACAATGCATAACAAACTTTATTGAAACTACTTTAGTGTCTAGATTCAATAAACTTATGGGCATAAATAGACAACTATTTAATCGGTAGTACTCTTGAGGTACTTGAAAACTTAATGGATAATATTTCGCATGATATTCAAATCATGTCAAGCACTCATAGTTCAAAAGAAAATTAAATTTAATATGACTGCGAAAAATCAATCGCATAAATCGTAAGCTTTTTCATAAAGACGACTATATTGGGCTCGCTTGGCCATTCCCTACCTAGCAATGAGATCTCAGAGCCTTTCGGGTGGGCAGAATATTTCTTTTCCCTTTTGAACTTAGGCTTTTGTTGCGCTTAAATTCCCTACATCTATAAATTCAAAATGTTTCAGTATTTCACGCTTAAAAAATATTTAACAATCTCTTATCGAATAATTAATCTATAATACTTTTATAAACCTACACTAATTGTTTTCTAACCAAAACTGAATAAAGCTCCTGAACTAAACTTACTAAACGTGCCTCGTATAAGCATATTTGACACTACCTACATAAATCATGTAATAACAAAATTAACTATAATCCTACTTATTATTAGAATATACACATATCGTTATCAAATTTATACACCGCGGTATCAGTAAATTGCAATATCTTCTCGTTTACTGAGAATTACTACTCTCTTTCAGAGAGTAATTCACACCCGTATATATATATATGTACATATGTATGTAGACATAGTTAAGTATGTATACTTGCATATTTGTGTACATATATATGTTTATACATATACCACCAATTGGGGTGGGGATAATGTACTAAAATGATCGCGATATATATATGTATGTACAAATACGTATGTATACTTTAAAACTTCACCGGTTAAGGTATGTATGCGCAAAAATATATAAACGAGGGTTAAATGATATGATTGGAAAATGTAAAGGTAAAAGAAATGATATAAAGGAAATTAATAACAACTAACTGACAATGTAATAAAAAGGTAAGGTAAATTTCATACCACGGCACAAATTATGAGCAATTCCAGTGTTCTACTTTATGCCCCGTTATTACCAGGAGTTATATTTATTTTCTTAGATCCTAATTTTTTCTCTAGAAATCCAGTTAAGTTTTACTTATTTCTTAATCTTCTTATTTTCTATTTTCTTATCTCCTAGTTGTCTTATTTCCTATTATATCGATTTTAATTTCTGATTTATTCTTTTTTTATAACATTTTTCTTCGGATTTCGTTTTTAATTTACTCTAATTTTTCTTCAGATTTTGTTTTTTAATTTACGCTGATTTTTCTTCAGATTTTGTTTTTTAATTTACGCTGATTTTTCTTTAGATTTTGTTTTTTAATTTACGCTGATTTTTCTTCAGATTTTGTTTTTAATTTACGCTAATTTTTCTTCAGATTTTGTTTTTAATTTACGCTAATTGGATATTTTCTTTTGGCTGTATTCTTAGAATTAACATTGGGTTGGGATTTTTCCAACCTTTGGACCATTGTTCTTAGAGGACTGATAAACTCTCCTCTGGAATGTCACTTTTGAACGATGGCTTTGGACGAAAGCCTTACGGTTACTAAATTTACGGGCCTGGGGTTCAATACCCTGACTTCACGGGATACGTCCTGAATTGGCTCAAATAATTTAAAGAATCTGATGGACTTACCGATTCTTTGATGAAATGGGGGATGATGATGATTTTTGATGAAACTTCTGAAATGATGATGTTGTTGAATCTATTGTTATGGCTGCTGAACTGATGTTGTCTGTTGTTGTGGTGTTGACTATTTATGTGGTTTGTTGCGGCTCGGAATCTGGCTGCCGATATTTCCTGTCGTTGCGGTTATAGGTGATGAAATGTTGCTACAGCTGGTGTTTAGAAATCTGGTGTTACTGGAGGCCGATTTGGCACTATTAAAAAAAAAAAATGTTTTTGCAGCGTCTCGTTCGTGTGTTCGGAGTTTTGGTTTTGGGCTTTTCTTGCCGTATATCGACTGTGCGGTGGTAGCGCTTTCCTTCTCGGTCCCTCGAAACCACTCGCCCAGGGATTTAGCCTGGAGAAGCTCGAGGCCAACGGTCGTCACCTAAAAGGGTCAGAGAGTCGGACACTGAGCCGCTCGCTTGGATAAGCCCCTGGACTTAAACGGTGGTTTCGAAACTTTGAAGTTCCGCGGGTTCCACCGTAAAGAGGACTTTCAAGTTTGCACCAATCAGTCTCACCGCCGAATCCAAAATGTTCACGAACTACCTGATGAGCAAAACAAGCAAATAAAAGGAAAGAGTATTAGCTTCCCGTCTTATCCACTCAGAACCCATTTTCCTACATGCTGGAAACTTACCCGAGCTTCGCGATTTTTTTTTTCTTTTTACTTAGGTATCTTATTTTCTTTCTTTTCCCTTTCTAGGGATGTTGTTCAATAACCACTTCGCACGAAATCACGAAAGTGCACTGGCAAATGGTATCTCGTTGCTTCCTCTACGTTTTCTTGACGTTGTAGCTGGCTTTGGCAATATATTTGGTCGGATTGTTGAAGATTACTTCTGATCGATTTGATTGCCGCTGATAGAAAGAAATTTGGAAGATGCCGGAAATGCCTCGCCCAAGTCATTTGACATTTCGGTGACAGCCGGTGCTGCCATTCTCTTGGTGCGGAATACCACTCTGCGGCATTGCCAGATCCTTACGTTGGGTGCGTTTTATTATCTGTGGTGGTGAATGAAACTGATACGCACCTGTGACTGAGGTTTGTTCCCTCTAAGGGTGCACATGACAAACCCAACCATCCTGCCATCATCCCTGTTCAAGGATGGGAGGGAAAAACCGGCACCTTAACATCGGCTCTCCTCTGCGATCTAAACTTGGAACACATGTTTTCACGGATGTTGTTGGATCGTTGTTTGTTAGTGGCCAACTCCATATGGTGTTATTAGTTCTACTAAATGTGGTTGGAGTGGCTGCAGTTGTTGTCTGCTTTCAATGTTGGTTTTAAATGGCCCTAAGCTGTGGCTACGGTGGCGCTTCTAATCTGATGAGCTATCCTCGCTGCGGACTACTATCGGTGGATGTTTGTTCCTACGGCGTGCGGGTAAAGCCTCAAGACGGGCGATTAACTGCTCGAGCTGTTGCTCACTGGTGATCTCTATCGGTTGCTGCTCGCTACTCAACTTAACCAACACTTGGCCTTCTTCGAAACGGACATAGTTAACCCCGCGCTTGCCATGTAATCGGGTGCTAACTCTTTTGTGGTGAGCCGTCGCGTCTAGCATGTCAAGGAGCACAAGGGTTCTTAACGTTGGAACGGGGTGATTCTGCAGATTCGGGAACTTTGTCATGAGTTCTAATTTGTCGGCCACGCTGACGAATTCGAGCATGATCTGATATCTGCCTTGCTTTACTACCATCTCGGTGCAGGATATCACTCGGACATTATCAGCATTGAGGGCCACAGGTATTCGGCCGAATAACCCTAGCACTTGGCTTATCGGGTCCGCCGCCACTGCGGAAGAGAAGTTCTGGATGCTCACACGATTCCGTCCCGTAGCATTCGGGGTATTTCTCTCCTGGAACTGCTGTGAGGCTGCCTGCAGACTACGGTACTGTTCCCTGACCTGCTCATACCGTCTACCACGTAGTTCAGCTCGCCGCTCGGCTTCCTCCACTCTGCTGCGCAAATGGCTATTCTCGTTCTGCAGTGTAAAATTCTCTTCATGAACAGCTAGATAATTTTGCCGCCAATGCTCTAAATCATTGGACAACCCCTGAATGCGGCTCTCGTTCCATTCTTCTCGTGCAGTCGCCTGCTCTTGCTGATCACTCGCCCCTTGTCGCACTTCACTCAGCGTAGTCAGTAGCGATATTTCACGGCTCCGCAGTCGATTAATTTCTGCGGTCAACTCTCCCATTCCGAAATTCTCTACACAGCGGGCAGTCGTTGTGGTTACGGGTCCATCCCCGAAGGCATTCTTCGTGGAAGAGGTGTCCACAACTGGTGACTGTGGTCGCCTGATCATCACCCAGGTTGCTTAAACAGATGGTGCAACTCATGGCGGTGGCTGTTGAATATCTAATGCCGATCTGACTTGCTGCTGAAAAGATTCCAAAAGACGAAACCGGGCTTCAATATTTACGTCAATTTAGATACCAGTGCGTCAACCGAGCACAGACTACTTACTACCGTAAATTCAACTAAACTATCAGAAACTAACATTTCCCTCATAATTGTCGTAGGTCCTTTGCATGAAAAATTCCTAACAATTTACCCTGTAGGTCTTCCACTTCGTACAAGCTATTACCTACAGGTTTGACTATCCTACAGCGTAGAAATTTTCTGGCGAGTTTTGCGTTAAAGTTGTTCATAAAATCACTTTGTTGGAAGTTCCTTCTATAAACTTCCTGTCCAGGAACGAACTTAACTGAGCGACATCGGGTATTGTATGTCCTCTGATTTCTCTCATACGCCTTGTGAAGATTCTCTCTAATTTTCTGTCGCATTAATTCCATTTTTGCCGATTTCGGAATAATTTCACTCTCAGGGTCACTTAACGCCTTTAACTTTCGAGCAATTCGGTAAAAACTACCGTGACCTACCATATTCATTCCGAAAAGTGCAAAATATGGTGTAACACCTATGGAACTATGCACAGACGAACGCAATGAGTACTCAATTTCGGATAAATACTTATCCCACTCACAATGGTTGTCCTCCAGGTAAGCACGTATCGCTGCCAGAATAGACTGGTTCACGCGCTCTGATGCGTTAGCCTGTGGAGAGTGCGTTGCAGTTCGAATATGTCTAATTGCGAAGTTTCTCACAACATCTGCGAATTCCTTACTCACGAATTGCTGGCCATTGTCAGAAACAATGGTCTCAGGTGTACCAAACTTGTGAAATATTTCTGATATTAAGAATCTGACTACATTTCGACTGTTAGCTTTGGCCATCGCTTTTAAAAACACAAATTTCGTCAATTGATCAACAACAATGAAAATATAACAATTGCCTGCCTTAGACCTGGGATATGGGCCGAGAAAATCTACATATACTCGCTGAAATGGTCTTTCTGCTGGATTCTCGCTTCCCATCGGTGGTATCAAAGTTATGTTGGCAGGTTTTGTTTCCTTACATACTTGACAATTCCTAACATAGTTCCTAACCTGCGTATTAAGATTGGGCCAATAAAAATATTCTCTAACTCTAAATAGAGTTTTCGAGAAACCTCCGTGTGCTGACTCGGGTGGATTATGTGCCTTCTCTATAATACTGGCAGTAAGTTCTAAAGGAACCCATAATTTCCAACAAAAATCTTCATTCAAAGCAACTCCGTCATAAGGACGTGTACGCTTATACACTATTCCATCTATGACCTTAAGATCGGGTAACTGATCTGCTTTCTCTTTCACGACGTTAATAAGCTCAAGATAATCCTCTGACTTAAAAGCTTCCGAGGACAAATCCAAGAGACCGCTTAGGTTGGTGGCTACTTCCTCCATCTGGTAGCGCGATAGGGTATCGGGAACAACATTTTGACTTCCCTGCCTATGCTCTATTTTAAAATTGTATCCTTGGAGAAGTAAACTCCACCTCGCCAAACGTCCACTTAAGTCTTTGTGAGACATTAGCCACTTCAAGCTGCTGTGGTCCGTGATGACTGTGAATGGCATTAATTCCACGTATGGTCTAAACCTTTTCACCGCCAAGACTACCGCTAGACATTCCCGCTCCGTGACGGAATAGTTTCGTTGCGCAGAAGTTAATTTATGCGAAAAATACGCAAGCGGATGTTCGCCTTCCAAATCATCCTTCTGAAACAACACGGCGCCAATTCCTACATCCGATGCATCACATTGGATGTAGAAATGTCTAGCGAAATCGGGATGGACCAATACGGGACTAGTCACCAAAGCCTTTTTCAGACCATCGAAAGCCTCTTTGGCTTCTTCGGGGAAATTAAAAATCTTTCCCTTCTTTAAGGTATCAAATATCGGGGCGGCAATGGTCGCATAATTCGAAATAAATTTACGATACCAGCCGGTTGCTCCCATAAAGCTCCTGACTTGCTTCGGTGTTTTTGGATACACATACTTGGTAATGGTGTCGACTTTCCCCGGATCGGGTTTAATCTGACCTCTACCAACGATATAGCCTAAATATCTAAGCTCTCTAAAACAGAATTTCGATTTGGCCACATTGATGGTCAAACCAGCGTGCGACAAGGATTTTGCCACTTGGGACAAAACTTCCAAATGTGTCTGAAAATCTGGCGAGACCACCAAAAGATCGTCCAGATAGACGAAAACGCGTTCTCGCAGTGCCGATGGGATCACTCTATCCATAAGACGACATAACCTTTGGGCTGCGTTACACAGACCGAAAGGCATGACCGTAAAATGATAAAGTGGTCGTCCCGGCACTGTGAAAGCCGTTTTCTCCCTACTGGACTGATCCAATGGGATCTGCCAAAAAGCATCCTTAAGATCCACACTTGATATGTAATGAGTATCACCCAGTCTGCTCAGTAAGCCCTCAATATGCGGAAGAGGATAGGCATCCTTGACCGTAAGCGCATTTAGTTTGCGAGCGTCCAAGCAGAGCCTGTTCTTTTCACCTTTGCGAACAAGGGTGACAGGATGACTCCATGGACTCTCGCTCACTTCAATGACCCCAAGGTCAAGCATTCTATCTAACTCAGCATACATCAACTTCTGCACAGCTGGTGATACGGGATAGTGCTTGTCTTTCACTGGGACCGCATCTCGTGTATCGATGCTATGGGTCTCCAAGTGAGTTTTTCCTAACCCAAATTTCGAGAAGCACGGAAACTTGTCGATCACTGCATCTAAACCGTCACGTTGCCATGTGGATAGAAGATGTTTATCAGGATCCTGAAGTTCATCGCCTTCGCCTAAATCAATTCCGTTCACGTTCAAGGTATCCATATTCGCAAAAAGATTGAAAAGTTTCATAAAGTCTATGCCTAGAAATAGTTCACGATTCAATGTTGGAACCAGGTAGAACGTGATCACATGGTCCATATTATTGAAGTGGACCCTAGTCCTGACACGACCAACAATGTTGTGAGCGCTGCCGTCTGCCGTTCTGACTGCTGATCTGAAATGATGGATCTCAAGACCAGATTTTCCAACAAATTGAAGACAATTTTTCCCCAAACAGGTAACTGTTGCTCCACTGTCGAGTAGTCCTACAACTTGGTTTCCATTTACACAAATCTTCGCGTAAAGGCGATTGTCTTCCCCCTCAAAAAGAGTTGTAGACGCTATCTCCTTCCTTAGCCTTCTGCGTCTCGAATATCTCTCACGAGCTTTCCTAATTTTATCCGATATCACTCCAAAAATTCTTTCCCTGGCCTCTTTATATTCCTTTATTCTTAAGTGTAAGGGTTTTAACTCTCTGAGCTTCGGTCTTAAATCTACACTACAATTTACCTTCAGATTTTCATTCACAAGCAAAGTAATTTTCCTATCTGTAGTATTCACATTCTGGTCGGTGACTGGGTTTAAGCTGGTGTTAACCGCGTCTCCCCAGTTTGAGACGGGTTTCGTGGTCCGTTTCCCTGACACCTAGGGCAATCAGGTGTCGCCACATTGTCATGTCCGCATCGAAAGCAGAAAATTCTTCTTGGCATCTTACAGTCTACCCAGCCATGACCCATGTTTCGGCAATTCCAACATGTGTAATGGGCTTGTGACCGGATTGCATCCACTTCCATACCAGTTTGAGGCACTTCCTCTACTTCCCAAGTTAACTCTTGAACTCTTGGGTTGTACTGCTGGCGTTGCGAGTACTGCTGCCGCTGGGCTGCCATTAGATTTTCAGCTCTCTTTGCCTCTTGACTTAATTCTGGTAACGTTTCAATTTTTGTTGCAAAAATCAGCTGCGCTAGAGATGGTTTCAAATTTCCCTTAATTATCTCAACCATATCTTTCTCAGCATATGGTGTCTTCTGCTGATTCCTAAGCCTGACGATCGCATTAAAGAATTCTTCAAAAGATTCTTGCGGGAGTTGTCGTCGGTTTAAAATTTGGTTTTGAATTTGAAATTCGCTCTCGAATCTTTGATATTGCGCCAATAGTGCTGCTACGATATCTTCGAAGGTGTTAAATTGGGCCAATTTCCGTTGATTCCAGTACCAATCTAGGGCTGGATTTTCCAAAAGCTGGTGAAACTTCGGGACAAGATCTTCTTCAGAACAATTTAAATCCCGTTTCATTTCGCTCACTCGAAAAATAAAATCCTGTACATTCATCGTCTTGCTCGTTCCGTCGAATTTAATTCCCCATTTCGCTAGGTTCACCCCATCAGATCGCTCCGACTGGTTAAATGGTGACTGTGTATTGCAGTGGTTCTGCTGCTGAGCACTCGGATACCTAAAATTCGATGCCACACTTGTGGGGTTTCGTATTACTTGACTGTTAGAAGGTGGTAACCGCTGCTGCCTCGTAGACTGCTGCTGCTGCTGAATCGGCGGCTGCTGCGACTGCTGAGTCGGCGGCATATTGCTTGTTCCCAAAGGTTGTGAAGGAAAACCATTCGCTCGCTGCTGCTGCAAACTATTTACAGACAAAATACTCTGCGAAAACGGACCTAATCCTACCGGTGTCGGAAATAAACCTGATTCCGGCCTAGGTAAAGCTGGTAGCGTCTGCGGTATCGCAGGCGTTTGCACAGATTGCTGACTGTAACTAAAAACTGGACGAAAACTTTGTTGACTTGATCTCGATCTCCGTTGATAATTAGGGTTAGACGTTCGGATACTACCCTGATAATCCTGGCCATATGTCGGCAGTGAACTCCAGTGTTGCTGCTGCTGTTGGACCGCATTCCAAGGAATCGCATTCGGATTAAGAGCCCCGACTGCTGGCGCTACTTCAACTGCTGTTGCTGTCCCACTTGCTGCTTCTGCCACTGGCGGGTTCTGCTGCATCTCTCGTACTGGACTAGGTGACGGAATGCTACTTATTAGCCTTCGCGTGGTTTCCTCCACGATCCGTGGTATCATTCTAGCGAAAGTTTCTTCTTCTTCTCTCCGAAGTTCCTGTCGGGCAAGACCAATTGATGACTCGATGATTGCTCGAACTCCCGCTGATACTGCTCCTTCGGTACTCGGTTCGGTTCCGTTCTGCCCCTCATTAACCGTAAGATTACTGTAAGTTGGTGAAGGACTCGTTGCACGTTCGGTCGAAGACAGACTATCGGAGTTCGCTAAATTCTCCCGTATCTGATCCGATACCGCGCTGCCACTTGCATGGTGAACATTCGCAACCCCTGTGGATGTCAATCCCGTCGACTGTCCACTCTGTGCCCCCGTGGTCACAGATGGATTGACTGCCACTGCTGCTGAAGTCACAGGAGGTATTGAGCCTTCTGTATCCATATTGGACTGACTTGGAATCGCTCTTGGGGTAGAACGAGTACTCACCATAAGGAGAATAATTCAGCAAATCGAACAAAAACAAATCGAAAACAACCAAAATCAACAAAAATACTTCAAAATGTAGTCAATTTTCAAAATCAATCGCCAATCAAACCCAAAAATTTAAATTTAAATTAATTAAAAACTAGTTTCGACCCAAAATTAAAATATATTAAAATGATCACTCAGATTTTACTGTGAGCGTAAAATCAAACCAAAAGGTCATACAATTTCCAGAAAAACAGACGAACTAATGTTTTCCTGTAAACTTAAATCCGAAAATTAAGCGAATAGCAAAAGAAACAAACGATGAAATTAAGATAAAATAGAATTCAATATCATTATGATACTATCAAAGAGATTTAGCTAATATTATAAAGTAAAAGTAAAAGGATAGAATAACTGAAAAAAAGGTAAAATAAAAAGCATAAATAGAAATAATAAAAAAAATCTATCTAGAAATAAACGGTAATGGCTTAAAGAAAAGTGTGTGTATAACCCAAACAAAAAGTAACTTATGTATAATCTTATAACTATATTTCTGAAAGTTCAATGACAAATGTTCAAAAGTGTTTAAAAAAAACTTGAAGTATTGGAGCTCATCATCTCCTCATTGTGAACGAACTCAGTCGCAAACACTAACACTCAACGAAGGAGTATATGTAGTGTGACTTACTGCAGTCCAATCCACAAAAAATCAAATCAAAACTTATGGTCTATTACCATGAGATACAATTACTGAAACTAAATCGATTGTTCTCGGTCTAGATATCCAAGATGAGTAAGAAGGTACCTGTGCAACGCGAAATAGAACTAAACTTCAATCTCGGGACTTCAGGACCTTACTTATCTTGAAGACGCGAACGAACAAATAAAAAACTATACATCTTAAACTTTACTCTACTCTATTGCAACTACCATTCTAAATTAGCAAACCTTCCATGCGCAATTGAGGATTACCAAACCAGGGTACCCATCCTCAAGACTTCATAAAAGCTTTACTAACTAGAAATTATTCCACGCTCGAAACTAATTCACGACTTCGTATTCCGCAACGTCGCAACGCGTTAAGGACTCTTAGGCTATCTAAACGGGACTTACGTGTTTCGTACAAAACGCGAGCTAACTCTAAACGTAAAACAAACAAAAACGATTTGAATTGAAACGTAGGGTGTTATTGTTTCGGGCCCCACTTTGTGAAACCTAGGGTGTTACCATCCCAAGCCCCACGTTGTCAAACCTAGGGTGTTACCATCCCAAGCCCCACGTTGGGCGCCATTATGTCATATGTTCACTAACGCATGGAATTGGTCCAAAGCTGCAGGCACAGCCCATATGACTCACACGTTGGCCCGAGCATTTCTGCTCCCTGTTGGGCGCCACTGTGTCATATGGCCACTACAAGTGCCGGTGCGACATTATGTCACATATTCTATACAGTGAGGGTACCACAACTCCTGGCACCACTTAGGTAGGGCCCTTTCAGGCCCTACGCTGGGCGCCATTATGTCATATCCACCAAATGCATGGAACTGATTCCTCCAGATTCTCAACTGCGCTGGCATGCTGGCGTATTGCGCGGCTAGAGCTCGCCGGACGGGGTGGTCCTTGTTGATCCTTCTCTGGTTGCGATGACATAAACATTTCTAAAATCATGCCAGCTAGGCTACGGTGACCCACCGAAGCCATACAAAAGTGAAACTTCCGAAGAAGGAAAAAAATTAAAAATAAAGAACGAAAAGAAAGAAGGGAACCTTCCACAATAACACACCTTGTCTCAAGAAAATAAGATAAACAATAACAACAAAACACATGCATACCAAAAGTACACTGCACTATGAACATCGCTGAACTTTCGTTGTCGACTGATGACTTGTCGACTTAGGCATCTTTACCCTCCCAATACGGAGAATTATCTCCACCGTGACATCGTAACCTTGACTTATTTTAGATGTCCCAAAATAATAATTCTGTTTGGGATTACACACTCACTTCATCTTATGCCATTACCTACCTGTTTTCTTATGCCTGCATCATTTCAAAACTATTGATCATTTCAAATTTCAAAATCATAACAATGCATAACAAACTTTATTGAAACTACTTTAGTGTCTAGATTCAATAAACTTATGGGCATAAATAGACAACTATTTAATCGGTAGTACTCTTGAGGTACTTGAAAACTTAATGGATAATATTTCGCATGATATTCAAATCATGTCAAGCACTCATAGTTCAAAAGAAAATTAAATTTAATATGACTGCGAAAAATCAATCGCATAAATCGTAAGCTTTTTCATAAAGACGACTATATTGGGCTCGCTTGGCCATTCCCTACCTAGCAATGAGATCTCAGAGCCTTTCGGGTGGGCAGAATATTTCTTTTCCCTTTTGAACTTAGGCTTTTGTTGCGCTTAAATTCCCTACATCTATAAATTCAAAATGTTTCAGTATTTCACGCTTAAAAAATATTTAACAATCTCTTATCGAATAATTAATCTATAATACTTTTATAAACCTACACTAATTGTTTTCTAACCAAAACTGAATAAAGCTCCTGAACTAAACTTACTAAACGTGCCTCGTATAAGCATATTTGACACTACCTACATAAATCATGTAATAACAAAATTAACTATAATCCTACTTATTATTAGAATATACACATATCGTTATCAAATTTATACACCGCGGTATCAGTAAATTGCAATATCTTCTCGTTTACTGAGAATTACTACTCTCTTTCAGAGAGTAATTCACACCCGTATATATATATATGTACATATGTATGTAGACATAGTTAAGTATGTATACTTGCATATTTGTGTACATATATATGTTTATACATATACCACCAATTGGGGTGGGGATAATGTACTAAAATGATCGCGATATATATATGTATGTACAAATACGTATGTATACTTTAAAACTTCACCGGTTAAGGTATGTATGCGCAAAAATATATAAACGAGGGTTAAATGATATGATTGGAAAATGTAAAGGTAAAAGAAATGATATAAAGGAAATTAATAACAACTAACTGACAATGTAATAAAAAGGTAAGGTAAATTTCATACCACGGCACAAATTATGAGCAATTCCAGTGTTCTACTTTATGCCCCGTTATTACCAGGAGTTATATTTATTTTCTTAGATCCTAATTTTTTCTCTAGAAATCCAGTTAAGTTTTACTTATTTCTTAATCTTCTTATTTTCTATTTTCTTATCTCCTAGTTGTCTTATTTCCCATTATATCGATTTTAATTTCTGATTTATTCCTTTTTTATAACATTTTTCTTCGGATTTCGTTTTTAATTTACTCTAATTTTTCTTCAGATTTTGTTTTTTAATTTACGCTGATTTTTCTTCAGATTTTGTTTTTTAATTTACGCTGATTTTTCTTTAGATTTTGTTTTTTAATTTACGCTGATTTTTCTTCAGATTTTGTTTTTAATTTACGCTAATTTTTCTTCAGATTTTGTTTTTAATTTACGCTAATTGGATATTTTCTTTTGGCTGTATTCTTAGAATTAACATTGGGTTGGGATTTTTCCAACCTTTGGACCATTGTTCTTAGAGGACTGATAAACTCTCCTCTGGAATGTCACTTTTGAACGATGGCTTTGGACGAAAGCCTTACGGTTACTAAATTTACGGGCCTGGGGTTCAATACCCTGACTTCACGGGATACGTCCTGAATTGGCTCAAATAATTTAAAGAATCTGATGGACTTACCGATTCTTTGATGAAATGGGGGATGATGATGATTTTTGATGAAACTTCTGAAATGATGATGTTGTTGAATCTATTGTTATGGCTGCTGAACTGATGTTGTCTGTTGTTGTGGTGTTGACTATTTATGTGGTTTGTTGCGGCTCGGAATCTGGCTGCCGATATTTCCTGTCGTTGCGGTTATAGGTGATGAAATGTTGCTACAGCTGGTGTTTAGAAATCTGGTGTTACTGGAGGCCGATTTGGCACTATTAAAAAAAAAAAAATGTTTTTGCAGCGTCTCGTTCGTGTGTTCGGAGTTTTGGTTTTGGGCTTTTCTTGCCGTATATCGACTGTGCGGTGGTAGCGCTTTCCTTCTCGGTCCCTCGAAACCACTCGCCCAGGGATTTAGCCTGGAGAAGCTCGAGGCCAACGGTCGTCACCTAAAAGGGTCAGAGAGTCGGACACTGAGCCGCTCGCTTGGATAAGCCCCTGGACTTAAACGGTGGTTTCGAAACTTTGAAGTTCCGCGGGTTCCACCGTAAAGAGGACTTTCAAGTTTGCACCAATCAGTCTCACCGCCGAATCCAAAATGTTCACGAACTACCTGATGAGCAAAACAAGCAAATAAAAGGAAAGAGTATTAGCTTCCCGTCTTATCCACTCAGAACCCATTTTCCTACATGCTGGAAACTTACCCGAGCTTCGCGATTTTTTTTTCTTTTTACTTAGGTATCTTATTTTCTTTCTTTTCCCTTTCTAGGGATGTTGTTCAATAACCACTTCGCACGAAATCACGAAAGTGCACTGGCAAATGGTATCTCGTTGCTTCCTCTACGTTTTCTTGACGTTGTAGCTGGCTTTGGCAATATATTTGGTCGGATTGTTGAAGATTACTTCTGATCGATTTGATTGCCGCTGATAGAAAGAAATTTGGAAGATGCCGGAAATGCCTCGCCCAAGTCATTTGACATTTCGGTGACAGCCGGTGCTGCCATTCTCTTGGTGCGGAATACCACTCTGCGGCATTGCCAGATCCTTACGTTGGGTGCGTTTTATTATCTGTGGTGGTGAATGAAACTGATACGCACCTGTGACTGAGGTTTGTTCCCTCTAAGGGTGCACATGACAAAGTCATTCATAAACGAGTATATGATTTTTCTTTTTCTTTCAGCTTCAGTTTCGTTGTAAAACACACACATGTGCATAGGTTCTGTAACTTTGTTCAAAAACTTTTACAATTATCAAGAAGAATAAAAATACGAAAAGATATATCCGATATAGAAATATGTAAAATAATTAACATAACCATAACACGAATGCCACACGCATGATGCAAACACATCCCAAACCATTTTCATATTTATGGTAATGCAGAGTTGTTTCAGCTGTTTTTCTGGCAAATGTGGATATTTGCATTTGGTATTTTACGGTGTTGCCACATCTATACGCCAAACAAATGGTTGATATAATTTAATATTGACAAGGCAATTCAGATTTAAACTGCATTTACACCTACCAAGATGATCGCTTTTTCGGGATTATAAATGTCAAACTCCATAAGAAAAAAACGTCAATAATCCCGAAAATGCGTTAATCTTGTTTGGTGTAATTGTCGTGAAATTATCGTTAACCCTTCGGTATGTTGATGCCATATGGCGGGTGGTTCTTGAAGGCGTCCATTTTTAATTAGCCTTGTTTAAAATATTTTTTTGTTTTCAGTACAATATTGCACTGTGAAGTTATAAAAGCAATATTTAAATACATATGTACTCATATATACATGTTAACAACGCTGGACTGAAATCCTGCAGTTTAAAAGCTTTACTAAAATATTGACTTTTCCCGTAGAAAAAGGTGCATTGTAAAACAAAATATTTTAAGTGAGGATTTTTCCGACCTTTCGTATTGTATTCAAAAATTAAATTGTCCGAGCGTTTGGTCGTGTTTATTAATTAATTATATTTTTTTCGATAATTCGCTATCCTTTGGATAGCATCGTCAGGAAGATATATTATTAATTAGAAACTAGTGAATTGGATCTTCCAACTAAGAGTGGCACAACAATATATGTAATTTTTTGTTTTTTTCGGTTTTTTCGTTTTTTTTTCGTTTTTCTTTGTTTTTTTTCGTTTTTTTGTTTTTTTTTCGTTTTATTGTTTTTTTCGTTTTTTTTCGTTTGTTTTTCGTTTTTTTCGTCTTTTTTTGTTTTTTTTTATGTGTGTATATATATAAGTGTTCAAAAAGTGTGACACAAAAGTGTGACAGAGTCAGTGAATCAGCGATGAGCGTAACTCTTTATATAGATGAAAAACAATTGATAAACAACACTTTTTCATGTCATTTGAAAAACCAACAATAACAAAAAATTAAAAAATTAAACAATTGAAGAAATTTTCTTGTCATATGAAAAATGTTCTAAGTTACAGCCAGAAAAATTTTTGTGTAGAAATAGTATCTCTAATTTACAGCCAGAAAAATAATATGGTTGATAAAAATATGTACATAATGGTAGATTCAACAAGTTACATCCGGATGTATTAAAAATGTTACCTAGTGACAAATTCAATGATACATCAAACAATTTTCGGTGAAATATTCTACATTTTACTAATTAAATGTCTATAATTCTGTGCTACATTATCCGCTTTAAAGTTTATTCTATTCGCTATTTGAGTCCTTATTATCTGTAACGTTTCTAACATAAAACGACATTTACAATTGTCTTCCCTATTCAAAACTGACGTGTCTTGAAAGTTTGGAAAATGATTTAAGTTTGCACAGTGTGATGATAATGCTGTTTTTTGTGTTGATATGTGTCTATATTTTTGATCTGACTTGTATCCTGCAATTCTAGTCTTAAGTTTATTTTTAGTTGTACCTACATATACCATATTGCAACTTTCACTATTATTTCCTCCACAAGGTATTTTGTATACTATATTAGATCTATCAAATTTATCTATTCTATCTTTGGTTTTACTAACCAAAGCCAGCGAGCCATGTGGATAATATATATGACGATCTGCGGCCAGAATATCGACACTACATCCGAAGGTCCGATTTTGTGGCATTGGAGGAAATTATCACACTTACTGAGGATTTTGAATTACTCAAACCAGAGGAATCCTGTTCCGAAAAAACTCATACCTCCTATATGGTCTCATGCCTCGCGGAATATTATACGGGTCGTAACCGGTGTACCGGAAAGAGGCACCGTCGGTGGAATTGCCCGAATCCGAGTATCATATTTTGCTCACATTTTTTTTTTTTTTTTCCCAAATCGAGCGAACCCATCGCCGCCACTCTTACCCGCCCCTACCGACCGAGAGGGCCACGTCCCCATAACGTGAGGACAGCGTACACATTATAGACCGGTCTATAACGGGAGAGCAAGGATTATAAGTTCACACGTTACAACCAACTACAGAAATTCTTCACCAGTTGGTATTACACTAACATAAATAAGTATAAAAGCACATCACGAGATATTAACATAAGATACTTCAATATATAATAATTACGAGCAAAACGAAAACCAAATCATAAATCAGACCAGATAGTAAGGATAAAGTAAATTAAATTTACATATGTACGTCAACGAATATACAGCACTAATGCAATCGGTTCAAATGACAAATTATGCTAGACTTTGTCGTTTCCCAACTACCTGTGAAATCAATAAACTGATATAGCTCATTAAAGTCACGACACATTCTCCTAACTGGATCAAAGGACGCATAATTCGAACGCTGAAACTCGATGTTTACGAGTTTATAGTACCTCGTGGGCCTCAATGGGACATTTATGAAAATCTTAGATAACAGAAATTCAGAACATATACATCCATCAATTATCTTCAAAACTGTAATAGAGTTTATCATGGTACGTCTACTACTAAGAGTCGGCAATCTGATCAATGCTAGTCTACTGCTATACGAAGGAAGATTATGGTTCGGGTTCCATTGAAGATTTCTCAGACAAAAAATGAGAAACTGTTTCTGGACCGATTCAATCATATTAACATACAAATTGTACTGGGGGTCCCAAACAACTGATCCATATTCGAGAATAGGGCGGACTAGTGAAGTAAAAAGATTTTTCGTAACGTAGGGATCTGAAAATTCCTTTGCCCAACGTTTAATAAAGTTCAGAACGCCATAAGCCTTGTTCACCATCGTAATTATGTGGGAGTTGAAATTCAATTTTCTGTCCAAGAGAACACCAAGATCAACAAATGAATCCACCGATTCAAGAACATTGCCACCTAAAATGTATTTTGCCGAAAATAATGATGACCTAGAGAACAGCATATGCTTACATTTCGTAAAATTAAGCTCCATCAAATTGGTCTCGCACCACGTCTGGAAAGTAGACAAATCCCTCTGAAGTAAAGTATATTGACAAGGATCCTTGTAAGAAAAATAGATCTTCACGTCATCAGCGTACATTAACAATTTAGAGTGCATTATGGAGGCGGGTAAGTCGTTAATGAATAACAAAAATAGAACCGGCCCAAGATGACTGCCCTGAGGCACCCCAGATGACACAAAAATAGATCTTGAGAATGATCGACCAAATGATACCATCTGTTCTCTGTTCATTAAATAAGAACTAATCCAATTCAGCATGTTGCAATTAAAACCCATTGCCCCTAATTTATATAATAACAAATTGTGGTTAACTTTATCAAAAGCCTTACTAAAATCGGTAAAAATCACATCAGTTTGATCTCCATTAATAAAGCCGTCAATAATAGAAGAGGAAAACTGAAGCAAATTAGTCACGGTGGAACGACCCTTCCGAAAGCCATGTTGACATGGATCTAAAATAGAGGAAACCTGATGAGAAATTACCTCTGTGACTAACTTCTCAAAAAGTTTAGGAATGGCACTCAATTTTGCAATTCCCCTATAATTTGCAACATTTACTAAACTACCAGATTTGTGGAGAGGGATTATATAAGAGCTCTTCCACTTTGCAGGAAAATGGCCGAACTTCAACGAAGCGTTAAATAAGAGAGTCAACGGTAAGCTGAGAGAATTCGAGCAGTATTTCAACATAGAGTCCGGGATACCATCAGGACCAGCTTTATTCGAGGCTTTCAAGCTGATTAAGTTATCTAGCAACCACGAAGAATTTACGACAGGTGCATCAAACGGAGTCAAGTCAAGTCAAGCAAAATGTGCCACACAGCAACCCGACTAACTAAAATGATTTCTATGAATCCTGCGGCCACAATGTCACCGATGCAATCCAAATCCGCCTCAGATGTACAGCAATCCACTACCGTCGTAGGAACAGCCAATTGCAATCCGTTATTGTCACTACCCACCCTCAAACGCCGATGCAGCACCCTCCTTATGCCGATCCCGGTGCATAGAACGTCGCCGTGAGAAAGCATGTCCATAGACAAATGACCTATGTTCCACTTTTCCAAGCTCAAGTAATCTTTGCTTGACGTCATAATCGGCTCGTAGATAATTCAAGCAAACACCGTACAACCATGACTCACACCAAACACCTCAACCAGCCAAAAACGCCCGCGAACAACCACACACACGCTCTATCGGCAGTGTATGGTAAACATAAATACCAGTCAACATCAGTTATGAACACACACTAATAAGAAAGGTCAGTGTGCGACAGCGACCACACAAGAATAAGTGGATCGCTGTAATTCTCATTCCCATCAATTCGGCTGGAGTACTTAATGTATGTGTGGCCGTCGGTGTGGCCGTCGGTGGTGCAATGGTTAGTGTGCGCGGCTCTTGTACATGAGATCCTGGGTTCGAACCCGGCTCTGACCACCTTCAAATTTTCTTTCGGCGGCGGTCACCTCGCATAGTGACGGCGACACTATCGAGTATCTAGCCGTGAAAAAGCTTTTCAAATTACCGTTCGGAATCGGTGTAAAACTGTAGGTCCCAATCAGTGAGTGAAAACTGGAAAGCGCACAGCTCAGTGATTGTGAGAAGTTCTCCCCAGTCCCTTCATGGGATGTAATGGGAAACCATTTATTTTATTTTATTTTACTTAATGTATGGTTTGACTAGCAACATCAGTCAGTCGCTACCCAGCGCACAACCCGATACGATCGAATATAGATCTCGGGACACTAATTCCGAAAGGAATCCATTCACTTTTATCAGGGGCAGTGTTGCCAAGTATTTTCTGTGAAATACCGCCAAATTTATCCAAAAATTCGGTAAAAATTTCATTTAAAATTTTTCAAAACCCCACTAAATTATAAAAATATCGAAATAAAAAAACATTTTATTCAGGAAATTCATATGAATTCAATATATTTTTCGTTAAATGGTATATACAGTGACGAACAACATTTTAACAAGGTTGACACAGTTTGGAAATAAATTTGTATATTTTAAATATTTAAAAAAAAAACAATTTATTTTTCTTACGTGAATAATTCTATGTTGCTACCCTGAAGGAAACGTCGATTGTAGAACTGTACTGATTCACTATTGACTTTGTCACCTGTTCTACTGACGAATTATACCCCACGCCCTGTTAACTTCTGTAGACATTTAACATGTGCCGGTCATTGCGAATCCAGTAGTGATTAGGTTGTTCTCATGGGACCATATGTAGACATATGAACCAAAGATTCACTAGTGACTACGTAGTTGTTATGGGACCATATGTAGACATTGGAACCAAAGATCTCTGCTATAAAACCACTTGGAGATATTGGAAGCAGGCATTCTGTAGTACATGTAAGTAATTCCTGTCAACACTTTCGGAACTTTTGACTAGATTTTCAAGGTACCAATATTGGGAGGGGTAAAAATTCACACAAGGGTGTTTATTTCGATATTATTAAGTATTTTATTTACCAAAAAAAATTGATTGTATTAAAAAAAGAACAAAAATTAAAAATGCACAAGTTGTGCGTTGCAGTCTTTTTCTTGTGCTAATTTTCTTCAAGGCTGGCTAAACCGTTCAGCATTTTGGTCTAGGTACAGGTACAGGTACACGTTTCTTATCTTCAAAAGGCTCATTACAATTTTCAATAGGCTCCGAAACGTTTTGAATTGGCTCTGCAAAATGTGTAATCTCGCAATTGTCACCAAAAATTGATTCATCTTCTTCACAATTTCTATTTTTATACAAACTAGCTTGTTTTTTTACAAGTCTTTTATAATGTATTTTGCTCATTATAGTTTTTTACAATTTTATGTTAATTTCACCTTCTTATTTCACTTTCATTTACTTTTTGTTTAATAAAAACCTTTGATTTTCGCGCAGCCACGTGTCTTTTCAACAAACTAAAACCAAACAATAAAAAATCAAAAAGAAGCCTAGCTTTGTAGCTGTCAACAATTTCTCTACCCATCAAAGTCAAAAAAAAAAAGTGTAGACGCTTCGTTGACAAAGGCACCACATAAAATAAATAGTTTCCCATTACATCCCATAAAGGGACTGGGGAGAACTTCTCACAATCACTGAGCTGTGCGCTTTCCAGTTTTCACTCACTGATTGGGACCTACAGTTTTACACCGATTCCGAACGGTATTTTGAGAAGCTTTTTCAAGGCACCACATAGTCGCCCAAAATAGTAGACACAAGTGTTGACTTGGAGACACTTAACCCGAGGTTTCCTTCAGGTTATATACAAAGTGAACAGTAAATCTTGTAAAGTTATACAAATGTTACAATTTTGCACTCTTGTTTAATGTTAATTTATATGTTTTCTGATTCAATATTTTGTCCAGTAGACTTTGGCTTTTTTATGAGCTTGTATACGGCGAGGCATGCTGTTGCAAAATTTTGCCGTCATATACGCTGGAATCGCATCCCAAGTTTATTGTTCTCTATCCTACAGCTCGTTTATGCCATTTGGAGCATCTGGGTACTTGGCGATCTGAGATTTTATGTAACTCCAAAAGTTTTCAATCAGGTGAAAGTCGAGTTGATTGTTGAATGTGTAACCAGTATTTAACTATTTTGGCCGAATGTTTTGTTTCGTTGTGTTGCTGAAAAATCACTCTTTCAGTAGCAAGACCCGTTTTTGCTCTAGCAGCTGCTGGTAGCTGATTTTGCAAAATTGAAAAATATTGTTCTTGTTTCATAATACCTTCAATTTTAACCAGAGGACCTACTCCATTCTTCGTCATTCATCCCCATACCATGTTTATTTTAAAATATTTTCAGCAGAGAGAAGATTATCACTTTTTTAACACAGACAACATTGTAATTTTGTTACCTCCAGACAAAGAGAATCGCTAAAGCTTCCGCTAGCCGCTAAAAACACATTTTTCCCGCATTAGGCATTAAAAAACCACTAGATTTAGCGGGAAATCCGCCGAATTGGCAACACTGATCAGGGGTGACGAATATTGGCACTCGAAATTGTTATTTCTGTCAATTACATGGGTTGCTTCATAAATTTTACTATATCTCCGATCAGAAATGGAACCAGGATAAAGTTGGCATTAGAATATTATGCGCCCTCATAGGGCTTATTTCGAATGTACAGGTAGTGTATTCACTGTTATCATATGTGCCCAATATTGACACTTGAATGCTGCCATGGGCCTAATTTCGTATATACAGGTAGTTCATTCGCTTTTATCAAGACTACCCAATATTGACACTAGAAATCATTATTTCTATCAACGACATGGGCCGCTTCATAAATTTGTCCATATCTCCAATCTGAAATGGAATCAAGATGTATATAGGATGCGCTTGTAATGTACTTCTACCGTGTTAGGCGGGTAGGCATCTTTATCAGAAGTAAAAAAATATCTTCTATAACAAAATGTATCTTCTCACACTTTTCATTTATTATCCCTTATTTCACATTATTTCGTCTACAGCCACAGAAAATCGAATTAGCCGCATCCGAATTAGAGGTTGTCGCAGCCGCATTATAGGTTGTCACAACCGAATTTCGGTTTTTGGAACCATATTCTGTTGAGACAACCTCAATTCGGTTGTGGTAACTGCCATTCAGTAGCATGAGCCGAATTTGCAGTTGCTACAACCTCTTTTCAAGCAAATAATTGGCATCTTGAAAATAGCATTGTATTATTTTATTTCCATTTCTCAATATATTTTATAATTTTATTTCCACGAATCCAGAGTCGGGTTGAAAAAAAATCGATTCAACTCCTTGTCCGGTTCCGAACAAATTCAAAATCCTTAACTCTAACGCCTAAACTCCAACTCAGATGCCACGCCACCGTTGTTGTAACTTTGCTGTGTGTTTCTTGTTGAAAATTAAAACCCAAAAGATTAACAAATCAAGCGTAATATAGTCAAGCTTCTGGCTAAGCTCGTGGAGCTAGACTCATGATGTTTGTGGAATATTTTATGATATCGACATCTTATAATAATACTGTAGTGGATTATCCATTTGCCTCCCATAATATATATTTTTAAATAGGCCATTTAAAAAAACTGATTATGAACAGCAGACAATAAAAATCAAATTGCCAGAAACGAAGAGAATTGAGAAATAAGTATTGGAATAATTTAGCCATGCACAAAGGACAAAGGTGAAGAATCAAATGACCCACGACTGCTACATGCGTTTAGCATCACTTGTATTAATTTTGTTGTTTTTGGGTTCAACCATCGTCATTGCCTAGAGCCACTCAAAGTTTAAACCCAGCCCCGTCGTTATTTAAAAAAGGACTCCCCTATTAAATTCTGAAATATTGATACTTTGGTAAACAAAATAATTTCTCAAACTTCTTTTTAAATATGTACGTCCTAAGAAAATAAATTTGCTTTCCGTTATCTATTATCGCAATAATATTTCTCTTCTCGGACATGTTTTCATTTCTTTTACAGAATCCTTATATAAACTTCTAAACTATTTTGGGTTTCAATTGATTCTTAAGACTTCATTTCAAACATGTGTGTGTGTGTGTGAATGTGAGCATCTTCTGTACTTTGAAAATCCCCTATGAATTCGATATTAAAATAATCGTCTTTGTTGAAAATAAAAAAATTTATAAAACAACCGCCCGCTCACCCACACGCATGAAGGAAGGAACAACAACGTTTATTTCTTTAAGACTTTTCACATTAAACTGCTGCTGCAGATTTATCTGGCAAATCCAAATTCATTGGAATATCCTTTCTTACTGTTCTCCTTGGTTGCCTTCGGCTACTGCTGCGTCGTCCTTTACGTGTGTTTTTTTTTGCTGAAGCATTCAGTCATGTCCTTCGCATTGTGTTGGTTGATAGTATAGTTTAGTATAGTTCGGTTTAGTTTAGTATATTTGGTTTGTAATTGTTCTTTGAATATTGTGTCGCCAGCAATCAAGTGGCAGCAGCCAGCATGATGTTTATCCTCGAAGAATAAATGCACTTCCAATGCAATTGTTGAGTAAATATTCTATTAAAGAACACTCCTATTGTGCTTGTATATACCTCTAAGTTCTTCTTAAAATGGCAAAAAGCACTTTAGAAGTTGTCAGTGCAATGCAGTACAATGAAATCCTGATAGTTGATTGTGAGAGGTGTGAGGAAGTATGAAGATGGCAGGACGAAGATGGTTGGTCATGATCGACTTTAGGAGCTATTTTACGAAATCAAGATTGAGGAAATCTGATGGTTGACGGCATGCATGATGATAAATTTTCTATTATCGTTTTGTGTATTTCTTTTTTTGAAATAAAAGATGATGTTTCTTTAATAGTAAGTGCTGCTTTAAATTGTGATTAAATATCAAAATAGTATGTTAATACTTCTTCGATACGATATGGCTGAATTATTTATATGAAAAGCCTTACAAGCTTGATCAAGTATTTTCATGTAACCGCAGATTTCAAGGTATTCGAGTATTTGAAAAATATTTTTCCCAATTTGGAAATGTAGACACACAATTGAATTTGAAATTATTCACATTTGAAATAAAATTCTTGATTTAATTTTGAAATTTTCTCAATTTGAAAGGGGAATCCCCCTGTAAAAAGAGCATGAGTATTTCAATTCCACTTAATTGTCGTCGAAAGTAAGTGGTTTTTCTGACACAAATGAAACTTATCCCAGAATTTGGACGTTGCGCTGGCCATACACGTTACAATCGTCGGTACAACATTTTGATGGTTGTAAACGAGTTGTAATGTGTGATGGCAAGTTGGTTGGCGGTTGGCCGTCGGTTGTATGAAAATCAAAATATTTAGATTTTTGCTTAAGTTGGGCCAACTAATTGAAACGTGTGTGGGCTTTTCGTTCAATTTCGTTTCTCATTCTCATTCCGATGCGGTAGAAGCATCGTTTGGCTGTGCTCGCAAAAGCTAAATAATATTATTACTTGCTAAAAAAAATTAAAACAAATTATAAATAATAAATTAATTAATAAATATTGTATTATATTATTTTTTTTCGTTGCCTCTAAAATTTAGTCTATCAAAAGAATCGTGATAAGGTCCGAGTTCATCGTCACGTTGCAAAAATAGTTTCAATGTGAGAGCGGTAAGCAAAGTTGCTTCAAAGATTGTTGCGCATGTTGGCAACGACCAACTTCCTTACACAACTCAGTTGTGCCAACGTTTGTAACGTGAATGGTCAGTATAATACTAATGCCGGTTTTTCAACTCGCGTATCGCTCATTCCCACCCACATTCTATGCTGAATGAATTTCCAACTATCACGTCGATCAGTTTTTTCTACAGTAAAGGCTGATCCAAATTGATTTGGAAATCAAAATATTAATATTTGAATATTCTCACCTACATTTGGAATTTTATTAATTTAAAATTAAACATCATAAAAACATTTGAAGTTTCGGAAAATTAAAATAATAGTACACTAAAAATTCATTTGTAATTGATTAGCTACGACTTAGAATTATAAATAAGCAAGAGCACAATGGAAATGCGAAAAAGAGAAAATAAACAATTTGCTTCACATAACTGAGCAGTTGGGTTCTGCTTACGCAGTCAAGGGAAGCAATGCATTTTCACAGAATTACTGTTGCTGCAAGTAGTCTGTTTTTCGTTGCTTTTGCTTAACTTATTTACTGTGTAGTTTTAGCTGACAGATGCAGCTAATGTTTGTTAAAAGTGGCTGTGATTAAAATGCTAACGTCGAATCTGCCGCTTCAAAATTTAAAATATTGAAAAATTAGAAACAAAATCCAATAGCGCGCAACGAATAGAAATTACCAATTTTTGAGATTTATGAAAGATTTTAAAAAAAAAACGCCAAGATATGGAAAAATATGTAAGTATGTATATAAAAAATTAACACTCGCGAAAATAACCAAACATTTTGAAAAGGAAGTCAAAAAATCAAAAAAAAATCGACACAGAAAAAAAAAATCTCTAAAACAAAACATCATTCAAATAAAAGTACGCTAACACGCTCATAGCTCTTTATATCGGAAACGGTGCTTCCAATCGAGTTTATATTAAAGTGTCCTCCTTCTTTTTCGATAGGCATTTTAGCAAATTTTTATTTGAGCGACTTTTAATATTTGCGATTTGTTTTTAAATTATTGTTATCATATTAAAGACATCGGTTGGTTGAAGCGTCCTTGAAAGGTCAATAATTTCGCGATTTGACGCACTGTTTCCCAGTGCTCTGAACTTGGTATTCCGGCAAAACTGATCCGCCTCTGTTGAATGACGCTGACCAACACCAAATTAGCAGTGAAAGTGTCCAGTGTCCCAAAGGCCAGCTATATCAGACTCTCATTTTACATGTCTTGTCATATGGCTCCGAAACTTGGGTCATATCGCAAGCGGATGAAAAACACCTGGGAGTTTTCGAGAGAAAACTTCTCCGTAAAATATATGGGTAAAATATATATTAGGGAAAACGGCGAGTACCGACGTCGCTGGAATGCAGAGCCATATAATCTATATTCTGACGTGGTCATAGCTAGACGAATCAAAGTGGGCTAATTGCGTTGGCTAGGCCATTTTATCAGAATGGATGAAGATGAGCCAGCGCGAAAGGTTTTTGATATCGTACCCGATGGAAGCAGGAAAAGAGGACGACCAAGACTCCGCTGTAAAGACCAGGCAGAAGAATCCCTCCGTATCCTTGGTGTTACCAATTGGCGAGAAAAGGCGAAGGATAGAGCCAGTTGGAAGAATATGTTGAAATTTGTTTAATTTGTTTGTTTAATTAATATGTGTAAGACGTCTGACCTCATGAGGTTGTAAAATAGTCCATAAAAGTAAAGTAAGTCAGAGCAGGGATCGAACCCAGATTCTCATGTATAAGAGCCAACTGATAGGAAACTTTATTCAAAATCCATGTCAACTGTCAGAAATGGCTTACTTTTTAGATGTTCCCGAGATATAAACATATGAGCGTTTTAGAGATTTTTTTCGACTTGAGGGATGTTTAGTTTTAGGGATTTTTTATGCCATACTAGGGACATCGCTTGGTTCAAGTCTCCTATTGGGAGCTATAATTGTATAGGTTATTTCCACGATGGGATACACCGTTTGGGAGTTTTGTATAAGTATGTAATGCTTTTGGCGATTTTGATGGTTTTTTAAAGACAAGTGTTCCATATAGATTGGACCACTTATTCAGAAACAGGTACTAATTTGTGATTGGTTTTCGATGAAAGGCTTCGTTGCTAAGATATAGACAATTGTTGATTTTTTCATATTTTGAATCAAAAGGGCTATCTGTTTTTCTTCCATATCGTTATTGTTGTTTTTAACAAATGAGTTAACGTTTAAATAAATATCGTTTAAAAGATAAAGATAGTTTAAATTATACTTAAAAATTTCTCATACATTAACCAAAACTAACAAAATCGTCCATAAAATTCAAATTCAATAAAATACATAATTTTTAGATCTTGTAATCTTTATTTCTATTATTTAATCTTTATTATTATTTACTTGTATATTTATTAACAAAATATTTAGTTATAATTTATTTTATTTTTGTGGTTTTCAAAGCCAGACAAAAAAATAACTCATCACAACTAGAAACGATTTTCCTCTTAACCGAGTTTTGAAGTCAGCGACTCCAGTGTAATTTGAAATTAGTTTGTTTTGAGACCTGTTCAAATATATTGCCCATAACAAGCATATGATTACACCAATTTTGTGACCCATCCGGTGTGAAAAAAAATTAGGTATATCAGACTAATGTGAAAAAAAAACGACAAAAACCCCGAGGAAATTATTTCAGTTAGTGACGCATTTGAACAGGCATCAATAGCGTGCAACTGAGCCCCTGACGATGAAGTTTACAAACTTCGAAACGATCGTGTGACAATGTGAATTAAAATACTGCTTGTGACTGTGGAAAATTTTATATTTAAAAAACATTTGGAAGCTATAATATACTTTACTACTTCGAAAGACAAAAAAGTCATAAAGCATGGCATATTTGTAAAAGGCGGGATGAGGCATCGAAAATCGGGAGAATCCCGCCAGAAGCCAGATGGTTGGTCAGCGTAGGTATGGGTGAAAATATGATGACACGACAAAATATAACCATATACGGACATCACTACGTGATAAAAGGTGAAAAACACGACCTGTGTCTCCCAGTTTCGCCCAAAGTCATGCACTTTTTTTCAATGGACCCTCAAAGATTTGGAGCCTCGGTGTCATTTTTGCATAAAAGTGATAATTTTGTTAGGCTCAAATCTTGCAAACCGTTTGGAAATTTGGCTTACTTTGTTGTAGCTCTTGTCAGAAAGAACAAATACTGTGAACATGTAAAAACAAAACACTTTCAAGGTAAAAATCGCAAAAAACTTTAAAAAATTCGATTTTTTTTACTTTTCCCTTGTTCAGGTCCATAGGTAGCAAACCGTTCAAAATTCAAGGAAATAATCAGCTACAAAAATGTGCCTAAGATCTCATTAAACAACTTTCTAGAACATATGAACTTCCTAGGAATGATTCTTAATACCATTTCGGTAGCGCTTTGGTAGCGTTTAAGTAGCCGGAAAAGTGAAAAATGTTCCCTGTAATACATTCTTAATAATAATCCAGTTGGAAATTTTGTCCTGAAGATATTTTCAGTAGCTTTTCATTAGGACATTATCAGTAATTAACAGTAGTGGCCGTCGGTGGTGCAATGGTTAGTGTGCGCGGCTCTTGTACATGAGAACGTGTGTTCGTTCCCTGCTCAGACCACCTTACATTTCTTTCGACGACGGTTACTTCGCTTAGTGATGGCGACACTATCGAGTACTTAGCCATGAAAAAGCTCTCAAAATACCGTTCGGAACCGGTGTAAAACTGTAGGTCCCAATCAGTGAGTGTAAAAACTAGAAAGCGCCTATCTCGCTGATTGTGAGAAGCTCTCCTCAATTCCTTCATGGTTATGGGATACCATTACCATTTTTTTTTCCACAATCTATGCAAGACCGTCTCATTGATTTGTCAGCATTATTGCATGGCAGACTGTTACTAAAGTCAATGCTGAATGTCTATAGAGGAAGTAATTATCAGTTGTCAACATTGGCTTTGTGTGGATTTGAAGTTTATTAAAAATTTCAACCTGAAAAATTTATATTTATATTTATTTGTAGTTATGGAATGTACGTCATAAATTTGTAGAATTTTTTTTAAAAATATTTGAAAATGACAAAAGTAATATGATAATTTTCAGGGATTCATATGTATGAATGCATAGGTTTCATGATGTTAACTACTCTTCTTCCAAATATTATTTAATAGGCGGCCAAGCAGACGCAATACTTTACAGTAAAATAATATAAGAATTTAGAAGATTACACGAGAACACAACATCTATCCAGCCAGCCACAGACGGGGCGCTCCAAAATATAAGCGTGTGGGGACTCCCATAGCGGACTCCCATATAAAGGGCCGAAAGAGCTCCACATGGGATTGTTTTAGGAGGGTCGAATCATGAGATATGAGTTTCTTACCGAAAAAAATATTAATCAATTCTGTAAAATCAAAAGAATCGTTGAAATATACATATCGTCGCTGGGTCTTCAAAATGCGCTATGTATAACTTTTACAAATTTTGTTTTATTGCACTACTTTACAGCCTTTTTACTCATACACATACCCAGCTAATCATTTGCCCGATACCTGGATTGGTTTAGAAGTTCGCGGTGCTAATAAAGTCTACGCAGTCGAACAAATGTTCTACGAAAAATTCAGTTTTTTTAGTCTAGTGAAAAGTTGATAAAAAAAACACAAACGCAGCGACGATATACTTCTTTTTCTAAAAAATGTATTTTAAAGAAAAACAGATTGCATTGCAGAGAATATTGAAGATGTGGTGGAAGTCCTATCGGAGCACCTTGGGAACTCCGTTGGTTGGCTGGGTAGTGACGTATTGACCAACTGACCCACTGATGAAGATTGACGTAAGAACGCCTTGTGTACATGTCATATGGTGATCACAACTATTGACAAACTGCGGACGATTCCTGCTGACTTTTTACTAAATGTATAAAAATGTCAAGGGTGTGATGAAGTTTTTGCTATGGAAGTGTATCGGCAAGTCAGCAGGGACTCTGACATGTCACCTCTTAGTCAGTGAAGATGTCGTTGGGAAATTTCCAACTGGGAATTTAAAATTACGGTTTTTCAATTGGATGGCCCTAAGCGATTCTAACATTTTGATGCGATGTGACATGTAATGCATGTGACATGTAATTTAGAGATTAAATACTCCGTTTCCCAGTTATGGCCATATTTGTACCTTAGCTAAATTTTTGTTTGGTAATTTGACAACGAACGTTACCACATGTTCGAGGCATCAGTTTATCCAACAAACCGCCGAGATATTTAATTTTTTTCTAGTTTGTTAATAGTTCAAGGAGTTGTTAATAGTTGCTCTACGCTCGCAAACCGGGAACCAAATCTTAACCTGTTGGATCATGGGCCGGAGCCAAAGTTGAGTTTAGTTGCTCTCGGCTGGGGAACGCGCTAAAACGAACCCTGGTTGCAAATTGATTCAAACTACGACATTTTGCCTTGAAGATGGCAGTTTATGATTTTACATTGAAAGTAACTATATTGACTACATGTTTTTTGAAAACAGTTTTTAAGGCAGAACAGTAGATTAAATACAGTGGCCAAAAGTTAATAATTATTCCGACCACAAAAAAAAAATCAGAAAAATTGGGGAAAAAATTTACTACATTCAATTCAATTCTATTTTCAAAACTTCTCAGAATACCTTTCGGAACAGGTGTACAAGTGTAGGCCCCAATCAGTAGGTGTGAAACTAGAAAGCGCACAACTCACTGCTTGTGAGAAGTAATAGGAATTTTTTTTTGTTTCCTAATATAGAAGTTATAACCCATTAACCCGGTTTTTGAATTTTTTCCTTTATAAGTAATAGCTGGTATAGTTGTTTTGTTTATTTCGTTTATTAATCTAGTGACATTTGAGTATAACTGGTATAAGTTTTGCTTTAAGAATCGGTTTATTTCCGATGAACCTAAATTTTTGCTCAGTGTACTTAAACCACTGTACCGATTTAAAAAAAAATTACAGCAGACAGTTGTCCGAGGCCTTCGGCCACGGACTGTCCCTGCAGGCTGTGTCAGAGACACGGCCATTAAGTTTAACGTAGAATACGCCATCCGATAAGACAGAAAACATATATAACAATAAATTCATTTGCTTATATTATTTATCATTTATTGTTATATATGTTTTCTGTCTTATCGGATGGCGTATTCTACGTTAAATCCGTAAAAGTCCGTTTAAAAAAAAAATATTATGTTCAATTTTTTTAAACTTAATTTAATTTATGTATTTTAATTAATATTTTTAGTGAAATAAGTTCTGCGAATGTTGAGAGGGCCGCCCTAATATTAAAAAAGGTTTACCTTATCGAGCCTTCGCATTAGCATTCGAGCGTTGTGTGAAAGCTTTACGCTTTACAATTCAAAATTAATGTTACAACAGCTTTATTGAAGCTTTCGCAAAAAAGCTTTATTACGTTAGCTTACTGTTTTTTTCACTTTTTACTAGATACATGTTGCCAAGCAACATTAGCTTGCTGTTCGTTTCACTTTTTACTAGATACATGTTCCTAAGCAATGTTGAGCAACCAAAAACACTCAACCAAACACCACACATATGTTTGAGTGTATGTGTTTAAACAATTTTCATTTGAGAAATTAAAATACTAGAAATATATCAACCAATATGAAATGTATATCAAACGAAAGATAATATCTTCATTTACCTACAAAAAAAATTCATCTAGCCGTTTCCTCAAATTCAATGAAATAAAGATTACAACAATACAAACCTGACATGACTCCTCATACCGTAAGTTAAGACGTATTCTACTTCAAAAATATATTTTAGTAATTTTAATAATAATAATAATTTAATAATTTCAAACAACCGTAGGACGTAGTACACACAAAAATTTATGTTTTATTTACCATACATACATTTTATTACGTAAAGTAGTGATCTACTTTACAATGAAATGAAAATTCTTCTTCACTAAATTATTGTCCTCAATTGCCGACAGTAGCATCCAGCAACCATAGCTGAAGGACATTCGATGGATCACAACCACTAAAACCTTAAATTAAAAATGTAATACCACAAAGTATTTTCCATGGATTATAGATTTTGTTAAAGAATTTTCCTTTAGCTTCATTGTTGCATCCCTCCCCCGTCTTGTGATTGTGGTTTCTGATTTCTCTCCATTTCAATTTTTGACTCGAATTCGCCTTTGAGAAGAAAAAATCAATTCTGTGTAAACATGAACAGATGGGTACAAGATATTTAATTTAACGTAATGAAAACGAAATTTACCGGAAATTCAATGCTATCATGACGTATGCGATCTGTTGTCATGAAAACATTGAATTTCCTGTAAATTTGGTTCTCCAAATAAATCGATGGAAATGTTCGTCTTCAATATACATAGAAACAAACATACATATGTATGTATTTATAAGGCTACATAGACTGATTTGTAAAATTGTGAAAGCAATACAAAAACAGACCTGCGTCAGACCTTGTGTTACAATCAATATACATTTATATACATATATGTACCTTCACCCAATATTATATTCTTTGGGAAGGACTGGTATCACACAAGGACTTGGAAGTCAAAATATAATCGGCTTACAAATGAGTTGGTTCAATTATGATGATATATATATGTGTTGACCATGAATAGGAAAGCATAGGGTGAACCGGAAAATGTAATGTGGTAGACTAGCTGTATTTTTTTATCGACCTTCATATTTCATATTTTACAGTCCTGTTTACATACAGTCCTTTACATGCCTTCAAAGAAGCCTTTCTAAAGGTCGTCTTCAAGAAGACGCGAGTGTGGAACGCCTTACTCTCGTATCTCACCATTTGTTGTTTTGAAATGAAGATGCAATACTGCTGGGAGTCTTATTCTTAAACATTTCAAATATAGTCCTGATAGAAGTGTTTCAATGGCATTCTCCCGCAGGGATATGTTCGGTTGTATTTATGTATGATGATTGTCAACAACATGTGTGACCAGCAATTTGCTTGCTTGTATATTTCTTTAAAAGTGGCATTTTGGTTATTAAGAATATGGACACAAGGATGTTCAATTAACTGGGCCTAAAGGCAAATTAAATATAAATCACACTAATCCTACTTTCAGTCAACGATCTAATTCCTTCGTACATAGAAATATTAAATAAATAAGAAATAAATGGTTCCCCGTTACATCCCACGAAATGATTAGGGAGCGCTTCTCACAAATCAGTGAGCTGTGTACGTTCTAGTTACACACTCCCTGATTGGTGCCTATAATTTTACACCGGTTCGGACCGGCATTTTTAGAAGGTAGGGATCGAACCCTCGTTCTCATGCACAAGAGTCGCGCACACTACAATTGTACCACCGACGGCATTTTCAAAGAAATATTACCATTGAAAATATTATTGATTGCATAAAAGATAGTTTCATTACAAAAATATTAACAGGATGAACCAATTTAATTACACACTCACGATTTAATTACACACTCACTCCACCGGGCTGGAATTCCAATTAATATGGGCGTGGAATATTCGAGAACACTCAATAGCAGAGAATGTTCAGAAAATCAGAAAAATTGGGGAAAAAATTACCACTTTTTTCAATTCATTTCCCAAACATCTGAAAATACCGTCCGGAATAGGTGTATCTTATTCTCTTTAAAGAATATTTCAATATAAATGCACCATTTCGGCAGTGTTATTACATAAAACAATACAAAAAGCGTAAATGTTTCAAAAGGCATCACTGTTTCACATCAAAATTATGAATGGACCAAGTTATGGCAAACAGAGAGTAATACGTTTTGAATCATTCGCCAGATGTCGCCCCTGCTTTTGAGTCAGACAATTCGTTTCATGAGTTCTCTATATTATTCAATACTCTTTGGCGACGACGACCTGCTTGTTTGTTCGCTGCTGCTACATCAATGCCAACATACTTATTTTCAGGCGGGGACTATTGTTGTACAACAACCACGTATGTTATGCTAACGCTGTGTGTTGTTTCCATGTGTTCACTTTGATAGATTGCTCTACCCGCGCATATAGATGTTAACACATCAAAAATTATATTAATTAGAAACTGATTAAGAGAGAATTATTAAATAACATTCCCATATTCTCAGAAATAATACCGAAAGGAGGCATTAGTGTTCACTGTGTTTGAGGTAATCCTTAGGGAACCAACTAAATTTGTCATGACACTGAAGTCCCAGCATTCATGGGTCACACCCCCAATTATAGTGTGCTGTGCCCATCAATTTAGGTATTAAAACTCACCATTCGACCCCTCTATACAAAGATGATGGTGTACTACCTTAATTTTGTCGTGTATATCAGTACATGTCATTTGACCGGCCTTGAACATTTACCGAACTGATGGCATCTGCTTGTACTGCATGTCGTAAAATATGGGCATTATCTTGAAACCAAAACATTTTAAAGCAGAATCCAAAATAACACTATTTTAATTACCTGCCTTCATAAGCAACACCAACTATTGTAAGGTACTTTTTATGTTTAAACTTAATTAATACCTGTTTTTAGAATTTGAAATACGTCGAATTATTTTTAGTCAATGTATGAGAACATCATACTACAAGCTTAAAAGGACTGGAAAATTGTCTAACTGAAAAATGGTTTGTTTTGTAGGAATAATATACACTAGCATTACTAGTCTCGAACTGCGAAGTATGTTGTGGCAACAGTATTGAAAATGAATTCGGTTCTACCAAAAGAATTCATATGAAATGTAGTTACAGCAACAACATTTTCATAATTGCGGTTTTCCCAAGCGAATTAATGTCAAACTCGGTTTCTGCACCAGACTTAAAGCCAAATTTAGCTGTTACAACATTGATACCAAAGTCAATAGCTGCAACCGACTTGGTACAGTTGTTGCTACCGAACTGGTACAAAATTCGGTTGTTGCAATAGAAATTATACAACAATTTAGTTGATAGAACGGATATAATTGTGAATTCAGTTGGTATAACCGAAGCAATTATGAAACGAGGTTATTATACTTTATTTTAGTTGTGGGGAATAAATTCAGTCGTGACAACTTTAACTTGGGTATGGCAACCGCTTTTTCGGTGGCAACATCAGAATTTACGGCTGCTTTAACCTCTGTTTACCAATTAAATTTTGTGGATTTAGAGAATTTGGGCAAAATGCGAAAGACCGAGTGGTCCAGGTTTCGAGATAAGATGACGAATAGTGATTATGCTTTAAGTAAAAAATAAAATAAATGGTTTCCCATTACATCCTATGAAGGGACCGGGGAGAACTTCTCACAATCACTGAGCTGTGCGCTTTCCAGTTTTCACTCACTGATTGGGACCTACAGTTTTACACCGATTCCGAACGGTATTTTGAGAAGCTTTATCATGGCTATATACTCGATAGTGTCGCCGTCACTATGCGAGGTGACCGTCGCCGAAAGAAAATTTTTTTTTGAAGGTGGTCAGAGCAGGGTTCGAGCCCAGGATCTCATGTACAAGAGCCGCGCACACTAACCATTGCACCACCGACGGCCACACACCTGTTTTTTGCCCCATCTCACTCTACAGCCGAGCCAATTTGAAGACTCTGCCAAAGCACATTGTCTCCTCGGGTTAGAGAGCTCACTATATATTTTGTCTATCATGTTTTTTTTCCAAAATTAGAGTAATGAGACAAAACGCTAATATAACATTTATAGGATTTTCAATTTAATTTCAAATAAGTAATGGGAATCGCGGAATTGCTAAAAAAAAGTTTTAAGCGAAACCAGATCTCGTGTACACTCACAGAGCAAATTGTTGGAAATGAAGTGGTAGCAACCGCAAATTCAATTGATGCCACCGAATTGGGGTTGCCACAATCGAATTCAGTTAGTCGCGACTGAATTTAGTCGCTACAAATAAAATTTGGTTGCAGCAATTTCTAATAGGTTATGAGAACCTCTAATGTGGTTGTGCCAAACTCTAATTCAGATATGATGACAACTTATGTGATGACAACTTATGAATTTGTCGATTTGTATGTTGCATGGCGATAACGTCAAATTGAATTACAACCAAATTTTACCTAATTTTCTTATACAATTCAACAACATGGTTTCCCATTACATCCCATGAAGGGATTGGGGAGAGCTCTCACAATCAGTGAGCTGTGCGCTTTCTAGTTTAGCGCTCACTAATTGGGACCGATAGTTTTACACCGGTTCCGAACGGTATTTGGGAAGCTTTTTCATGGCTAACTACTCGATAGTGTCGCCATCACTAAGCGAGGTGACCGTCGTCGAAACAAGCACGGATCGAACCCATGTACAAAAAAAGCGCGCACTAGCCATTGCACCACCGACGGCCACTCTTATATAATTACTAATAATTATCAGTCAAAATAGTATTATAGTCGGTGCAGATTTAGGGGTTCTATGTCCTATCTTTGTTTCCGTTTATGTGATATATATCGATCTCTCTATCGACAAAAGCAAATAAAATCTCTGAATTTATATCACCCAACAATTCAAGGTACTTATTACTTAGATGTCTGCACAATACGTCTTGATAGACATTTGATTTTTTTCAAGACATGTACTGTAGCGAAGTTGCGGCAACCAAATACTTCCGTGTTCTGAGGAAAAGCATTCGTGTATATGTGTGTAAAACGTATGAGAATCGGAAATTGTGGAGTAATCCATTACTCACAAGGGAGCGATCCAAGATTTATCTTTGGATGATCCTAGTTTTTGCTGGGAACAGATAATACTACTACTTCTACGTCGCTTCTCAGCTTATTGTGTTTTTTGTGTACACGCACATAAAAACATACACCACTGCTTTCACGACAGTACTCCGAAGTACTTTGTTGGCGCTACTTCGCTAAAGTACATGTCTTGAAAAAACTCAGACATTTGACGACACTGCAAGACGTCTTGTGCAGATATTTAGCACTTAACTATATCAATACATCCCAATTTTAATAACATTAACCTCATCTACTAAATATGATTTATCTGTATACATCAACATTTGTAGCGCTGTATTTAATTTAACCTTCTTAAATGCTCCAAACAAAGCAACATTTCCAAGAAGATGTCATATTACGACATAGTTAGTTTTTGCAGAAATTCCCCTATATATTTTCTTTTATTTTTTGCAAAATGAAATGTAATTAAATTCACAATTTTTTCATTTCTTTTTTTTCCGCTGCTTCGTTCGTCGATTCCTTGGACATACTCTTGTTGTGAATGGTGCTTTATTACTGCTCCTGCTGCTATATGGTCGTGGTATCATTCACAAACATAATACAAAGGCCATCACAATCGGGGTACATCCATATACAACAATCCCTTCAGTGCCCTGACCATCATGCATGACATTGATATAGATGATTATCACGAAATCCAGCAGCAACATCACTCGAACAGCAACTATGACAATAAACATCATATGGACACAGTCAAAAAACACTTTGACGTCAAGAAACACAGGTGAGTGGGTCAATATTTATTGTGTAAAAAAAAAGAAGTGATGTACAGGAAACCAACGAAATATTTGACGGTGAAACGAAAATATCATTACTGCTATAAACAGGATTTGTATTAAGAACGATGTGATATGTAAATAGATGTTACATCCCATAAAAGAAGAGGTGTTATCCTTTAATATGGCACCTCATTTATATAAATTTTATGATGGGTTTGCCAAATAGCGCTAAAAAAGACGATAATTCGCAAAACTGATGGAATTCCGCCTCACACAAATTGCATCGAAATCGAACCTGCCCGTTCTGAAACTTCGCTTGTATCTCCCATATATAGATGCACGTCGCTGTCAAATATACACGCTGAAAACTCTGAATTTTTTTGTTGGTTGGATGCAAATATAACATCTGTTTGGAGTTTGTCGCAAATATAGTATACTTGTATCTAAACACATTGTGTTTGCTATTCAATATTACATGTTGGGGAAACAATATGTTATAATATATGTCTCTGTGATCCAAATATGGCTCTGTTTGTGATGCAAATGCAGCTGTATTTGGTGCACTGTTTAGATAATTTTTTTGACGCTATGCTCCGTCGAGAGAAAAATAAAAAAGAGGAACAAAGAGAGATTATTCTTAGCTTGTTGCAAATAAAGTATACTTCTGTCCAAACACATAGTATTTGGTATTCAATATTAAATGTTGGATACACAATGATTAATATGACTTAATATATAATACATATATTTGTGATCCAAATATAGTTGTGGTTGTGATACAAATACAGCTGTGTTTGTTGCACTGTTTATGCTCTCTTGAGAGCAAGAGAATAAAGGAAGGACAAAGGGAGATTATTCACAGTCTTACTTTTCAGTATGTAATTGTTTTTTTGCATTATTCTGCATTATATTCTGCATTGCATTCTATGTGTGTTGCAGATGGAGTAAGTGTTTCTTATTTTGGTGGATGTATTGCGTTTTAGTTTCATGAATTCAGTTGTAAGTGGTTCATGGGACAGAGGGCTTGAGAGGGCAGAAGAGCTTGGTTAGCTAAGTACGTATGTAGTTAAAAAAGGGTATATTTGTATAAAATTTTTGTGACCAGTAACGGAAGGTTAAATGGTTTGTGATGTTGCTTTGGTTTTTGAGTACGGTTTCCATATATATGTGCGGTACCACAGTGCGAAACAATTTTGAGGAAAAAAAAAACTGAAAATACCAAAAACGTGAAGCCAGTTTTTGAGATGGCCAGCATTTATTGAGAATATTGGAAAACGGACCATTTGTGAAATTTAATAAAAAAAACAAGTGTTTAACCCGCGCTTGGCTTACATGAACAGGCTTTATATATAAGTTTATTGTTTGTGTTCCAATCCTTAGAGATAATAGTGCTTTAAAGTGTAAGTGCAGCGAAGTTGATACCTTCTGAAAACAAAACGCGAGAGACAACAAAGAAAGAAGAAACAGAAGATCAGAAAATTCTCCTTTCATGTGAATGAAAATGAAAGTAAATGTAAAATAGGGACGTTTTAACTTTTTTAATTTTTTTACTAATTGGATTGAATGTAGGTTTGTATTGGAATCAAAACGGAATTGGTTTCTAAATTTTATTATGTTTGGGAGGAAATTTTTTCACTAATTGGATTGAATGTAGGTTTGTATTGGAATCAAAAAGGAATTGGTTTCTAAATTTTATTATGTTTGGGAGGAAATATGTACATCTTTCCATGTAAGTATATGAAGATTTGGGAGGAAAGACACGAATGCTTCCACTTAAGCATATGGATGTTTGGCCACGCATATGTTTCCACGTAAAAGTATACATGTTTGCCAGTAAACATTCCAATGTTTCCATTTAAATACAAGCGAGTTTGGTACCTGCGAACATATTAATCTTTGGAGTGTATAAACATAAACATGGTTCCTGCAGAGTATTTTTGGAATAATTTGCCGTTTTGTTAGTTCTTATATTCCACTGTGGCATATTCATGATGATAAAATTGGAATAAGGCAATATGGTTGTTTAGCAACAAGTTATTCGTTTATAAAGTCGGTCGCTAAAACTAATCGTTATACACGATACAAACTACAAGACCGAAAGCAGGGTATACAAAAACACCCCCACTCTTTCGGAAGCAAACCTTTTCTAGTAACTGCGGTTTCCTCTTTATTCACTATTTACTTTGACTAGATTATGCTTTTTCAAAGGAATAATCTCGCAATACTTACATAATTAAATTTCTTCCTATGTCACCTGTACTTGTCACATTGATATTAACATCTTGGTTACATACTCATAAATTTAACTTATAATAACGTTTGAACCGCCTTCCAAGAAGTTAGGTCTTCGTTTACGTTGAGGTCTCTGTTTTACATTCAGTTGAAGGCGACAAGGAAACAAAACTTTGCCTAATTACTGACACCTCAAGTAAACTATTTCAAATTACAGTACTCGTACAAAAATATCAAATATAATATCGAAGTTTTCATAAATTACATGTCTATTAATTCCAAAACTTGTGTTCCAGGAAAGAATTCAATTAGTAAATCTAGTTCCTCCCAAACTCAAGTTTCGCCTCCCGTTTAGAACTTTCGCTAATATATTTTAACTAGAAACCTTTTTTTAAAAACTAACAAAATTTATGGCTTAATTAAGCCACACTCTTATGCAGTCTTTAAGGCCCGCTGACTAAAGTTTTTGCCATTATTACAGCAGAACTGCTATTGAAGTTGGCCTTACGTATAAGAGTGTGTGTGGGTTGGTGTATGGATATTATAGGCATTTCCATCATAATGCCTCCGCATTCCACAAGTTGCATGGCTGTACGAGGAGGTGCAGGCGGTAGTGCGAGTATCGTGCAACACATTTCTCAAATATGTTACACATAAAATTGCGTGTCGTAGTTTCTGTTCCTTTTTCCGCTCTCCTTCACAATGTCTGCTCAACAAACAAAACTATTTGCCTTCCAAATGGATATATAGTTTTACATTTTCCACCTTTCCTCATTCAGTGTGACGGTCTTTCCTTTCCCACAAGCGGGCGTTAGTAGTTTCTGTACAGCAATTGGTTAAATTTTTGTGGGTCTGACAGCAGTTTCCCGTCACTCGGGTCTGTGGACGACAGGATTTGTGGTATTGAATTATTTGCTGTAATTATAGTTAATTGTTTTATTTTTCATTTAATACAATGTCGAGTGTTGGCTGTTGCTGCTCCCGGTTTGCTTTTGCACTCGCACCAAATGTAATTACTCAATAGTTATGGCAAACATACATATATATTTAATGAGTTTGGGATAAATTCCAGTTGTTATTATATAACTTGTTATTATATAAATTGTGCCAAGAGCATTATAAAATTCCCAACAGTGCTGATGCCAGTGCCAAACTGTCACGAGCTGAGCCCCATATATGGGATGTAAAATGTTGCAACAGAGTTTAGTAACTTTATATACAGATTAAGGTTCACAAGTGTTCAACCAAATTTAATAAAATATATATTGCCCTGAACATAAGTAAACAGTTGCATTGCAGTAGCAATTTGAAGTGTAATATTCTTCTAGAAATAATTGCATAATTGCTTCTGAGGTTGTTATACTTCACTCCTGGCAACTCTATACTTATACAGAAGCTCATACACATTTGAGTTTGCTGTCAATTCGTGGGTATACGTTTTCATTTACTACAGCTTATGCATTCCAAAGGTGGCAAGCCTTAGGAATTAGCTGCCAAATCAAGCGTTGAGGGCGAAATATTATATAGTTTTCCAGAGTCTCAACATGCTACAAAGAGGGATTGTGCAATTGTACTAATTTTCCTGAACCGCGAAATTGCCAAGTGACAGCCCATTAGAGACAGTTTGCAACTATTTCGAAGATACTTCTGCTTTCCATTTTAAGTTTTGAGCTGAAATCAAGGATAGTCAAAACAAATGTGTGACAACCCTGACATATTCATACGTTTAATTTGTTCATACCATAGATAAAGTAAACAAATAGATGAAGCACAAGTGTTGGGAAAATTTTAGTGTAATGGGTAATTTTCTAGATGTCGTTGAAAGCAATAAATGGGATTTTTTTTGATCCCAAAACAAAAAGTCAAAAAATATGACAATAAAAATCTAAAATTTCATATCAAAAGAAAAAATAATTTTCAATACAAATATCAAGAATACAAGAATACAACACGTTCCTTAAAGTACAATATCTTATGGCCATCGAATTGCAAAGCTACGTCACCACCGTCTATGTCCTAATAAATTGGTTCTTCCTTCGGTTCAGCTACCATTCCTTGTTGAGAGTCCTCAGGCACTCTAACGATTTTGGCATCTGCGACCACAGAAGTTGAAACAGTTTTTAGATTAGAAAGGCTTTCCGGGATGTTCATCTTTGGGCGGTCTTACGGGCTTTCTCCTATTGATATCCCAACACCGGCCTCATGGCTTTGAAATAGTTTTTGGAACGAAGTTCCTTATCGCACGGTGCGGGATGGGGGCTAAATGAAAAAGTTTTAAACAACTTTTTTTAACTAATTTATTACAACCCTTTATTATCAACTATATTGGGTACTTTTTGGTTTTGTTTGGTTTAAAGGGAAGTTACATATTATTACCCAATAAATATGAAATTCAGTAGAGCCAAAGTACAAGACTGGCAAATCCATGAAGTACAACCCTGGGCATGGAATTACATTTGGCAGCACACTTCCTCTTACACTTTTTCAACAGAGACGCTACAAAAGTAATTCGATAGGGACAGCAAACGACGCCATATTTTTTCCCGCTCTTTTGACATTTCACTTCAGTAAGGTTTGCCATTTCATCATGGAAAGATATACGCGCCAACAACGAGTCGAAATTATTAAAATTTACTACCGAAATTTAGAGTCAGTGGCCCCAAGTTTAAGTGCGCTACGTCCAATCTATGGTCGTCATAATCGTCCTACCAGTTCAACAATTGAGCGTCTAGTGGAAAAATTTAAATCCACAGGCACAGTACAAAATGTTCCCGTGCCAGTGCGACAAAGAAGTGCCCGTAGTGTCGAGAATATTGCTGCCACTGAGGCTTCAGTTCAAGAAAGCCCAAATGTGTCTCTCCACACGTAATCCATGAGTCATCATTGCATCCCGAAAACATTACGTTTTGGTGCGGTTTATGGGCCGGCGGCGTCATTGGGCCGTACTTCTTCCGTGATGATCAAGACCGGCACATTACTGTGAATGCGAACCGCTACCGTTCAATGATAACCGAATATTTTAGGCCCCAATTGGATAATATGGACCAACAGGACGGCGCCACAAGCCACACAGCGAATGCCACAATCAATTTATTGGAAACCAAGTTTGGTGAACGTGTTTAGGACAAATTCTCATCGGCAGACAAGCAGCTCCTACATTATTTAAGCAATTTGCTTAAATTGACTAAAACCCCTTTAGCCACAAAATCATAAAAATAAACTAAATTAGTCATGTCTAAAACAGATGCATTAATAAAATATATATCTAATTATAAATGTTCTCTAGTTTAAATATTTCTCCATGACTTTATGTGAGTAAAAAGTTTCAGTTAAAGAATTTTCCAACCGAAAAATGTTTGCGTTCTTTTTACTTCCGCTACAAACTGTATGCGAATCGAGTAATGTGTAAAGTGAATGCCATAAATTATTTACATGCACCTTTGTATGCCAATGCCACCATCACTACCAATAGCGGCAAAGTTTGTGTTCGCATCTACTTATTTTCCAAAGGACGAGCGTAAAAAAAAACTCGACGAACTAAAAACTTTTTCAATATAATACAAATACATGTATAAATACCGACACGTACATCAATACTGCCACTAACTTAAACTAGGATACGAATACATATACGGGTAAAATGTTTTTCAAAATAGTGTAAGTATAACATTGAACTAGACATCAGGATAACTCGTTTTTAACACTTTATCTTTGATGTAGTCGCTATATTTCGGAAACTTGTCCCACGGAAAATGGAAACACAGGATTTGTTCACATCTCTAGGATTTTAAACAAAAGGCTTGCAACTGGGATAGATCTTAGACAAATTTATTGAGAAATTGGAATATACGTACTATAAGTTAACGACTGCTTGTAAAGGGTGTTTTTTTACAGACGTATAGAACTTTAAGTTGGCAACACTTTTTTAACTGACAGCCATTTTGTCAGCTGTCAAGTGATTTGTATTTAGTTTGTTTTGACATTTAGCCATTAATTCGATTAACTATGAAACGTTTTCTCACCACGTTTACTCTAAATGATAATACGCATCCACAGAGACGTCGTACTGTGGGTACAGAAGAAGTCATTACTGAAGTCATACCCGAATCAGTATATCCGCCATCGTGCACAGGAATTGGATAGGTGTCCATCTGCTTTATGGAAGATTTTCCGGAAAGATCTTGGTTTGCGTGCTTACAAAATCCAACTCGTGCAACAATGGAGACCACACCATCACCTAGCAAGGCGTAGATTCGGTGAATGAACCCAAAACAAGATTGCCGTTGATCCCAATTTTGGTTGAATGGATACGTCAATTAACAAAACTGCCGCATTTGGAGTGATGATAATCCTCAAGTGTCTGTTGAGACACCGTTACATCCAGAAAAACTGAATGTTTGGTATGATTTATGAACTGGTGGAATCATTGGTCCGTATTTCTTTAAAAACGATGCTGGTCAGAGCGTTACAGTCAATGGTGCCCGCTATAGCCCTCTATACTGACCTTTTCGAACAACCATGATGTGCAGGATCTGTGGTTTCAACAAGACGGCGCAACATGTCACACATCTAGTGCCACAATTGATTTATTGAAGGAAACGTTTGGTTGCCGCATAGTTCACGTTTCGGATCCGTGAATTGGCCTCCAAGATCGTGCGATTTAACGCCGTTAGACTATTTTCTGTGGGGGTATGTGAAGTCTCTAGTCTACGCCGATAACCCCGAAACGATTGACCACTTGGAGGACAATATTCGCTGCGTTATTGACGATTTACAGCCACAAATGTTGGAAAAAGTCATCGAAAATTGAACCTCCAGATTACACTACGTCCGAGCCAGCCGTGGCGGTCTTATGCCACAAGTCATATTAAAATTATAAAGTCAGTAGATTATCTTTCGCATAAAGTAAACTTCATGTGAATTTAAAAAAATCATCTTCGTTTTATTCCATTTCAAAGTTCTACACCTCTATAAAACACACCCGTTATTAACGGCTTAGAATACAATTTAACAACCAAATGTCTGAAATTATTATACCTTCTTTACTTATGCTACGATTTTCCAAAATACAACTAAATGTCGTTACCATCCAGTGCAAAAGTCAATGGATCCATTTATAACCAAAATATATTCCAGCTGAAATGGAAGGTCTATCGTGCGATCCCTTTAAACTCCGAAACATATTTAAATGTTTAATTCAACGGACAAATAACTCTATTGTTATAGGCTGCAGTGGGCATCACTTTTGTATATGAGAACGTGCGTTTGATACCTGCCCTGACCATCATAAACTACATTCCATGTCTGTTACCTCGCTTTGAGATGTTGATATCATCGAGTACTTAGCCATGAAGAAGCCCCACAAAAAACCGATCGGAGTCTGTATAAAACCGTAAGTCCAAATCAGTGAGTGTAAAACTAGAAAACGTACAACGGATTCTGAGAAGCTCTCGCCCGCCCCTTCGTGGGATGTATTGGCAAACTATTTCTGTATTTATTCATTTTTTTATAGGTGGATAACAATTTACTGGATTACTTAATGTACGTCATGTGCTTCGTGCCACTATACCTACAAGTACATTTGGGTACATGTTTTATACTTCAATACAGCTTTCCCCAATCCATTTTTTTAGATTTAAACCCGACTATCGAACAGAAACCATAGTTATTTTGACAAGATAGAAAAAAAATAAAATTGTAATCAAGCCATCCTTCTAACCATATCAAACTACGTGGATCCTCGTACGTTTAAGCATTTACTTTATTAGAAATTGCTTCAACATTTTCGTACAACGCATGCACAAGGCAGAGGAGGTCGCACGTCTTGGAAACCTTTATCGTACCACCTAACTTTTGCACTATTTTGAAAGTAGTTGTGTCGGCGGGGAGAGGGTTTGGATCAATGGGGTGCTGTCAGAGAACTATATTGCTCTAAACGGAACCACATAAATTAATGTTCGCAAAAAGAACACAACACATGCGAAAACATATTAACGAACGTACAATAAATAAATTATAGTAAAAGTCATGGTTAAGTGCAATTTAAACAACATTTTTCCTTTTACAACAACATTTACACAATTTTTTCTGGACATTGTGGGTAAAAGGATACATGTAGTATTTTTGTTTACATGGTCCAAAATTTAAATTTAAATTATAATTTTTTTGTGCCATTTTATATATTATATTATATACATCATGTATTTCTATATATAAATATACATATATGTATATTACCTAATTTTTTTTGGCCACGTATTTGAAAAAGCTTCGAAGTAACAAGTTTCGTGTTAATAAGACAAATAACTAACTCCTTATTTTTAATATAATCGAATATTTTTGCAACTCAAATCTTTGTATGGACACGCAGAAAAACATATTTTGTTTATTCGTAACTACAATATTTTTACAAACTACCTTATATATGTTTAGAATGTGGACCCTATTACATGAATTTATATACAGGCGGCGCCCCATATATCACCCACTCAATTTAACGAATTCACGATTTAACGAATAGTAAACAAACAAATTAGATGTCTGTACTCGATTTAGCGAACCCAAACAAATATTATATAAAAGACATTTGGCTAATTGCAGTGCTTCCGGGATTAGGGATTTTCAAAATGCAATGCGATGTTGGTGTTGAATTTTAATGCATATATGCACACTGAAAAAGCGGCTTCTGTAACATATTCTCCCAAACATATTCTGCAGGAACCCTGTAACTGTTTAGAACACGTTCCAAACTCACTTGTATTTAAATGGGAATGGGAATATTTTACTGGCAAACATTTATGCTTTAACGTGGAAACATATAAATGCTTCATCCCATACATCCATATACTTAGCTGGAAGCATTCGCCTGTTGCCTCCCAAACCTCAATATACTTATGTGGAGACATGTGCGTATTCCCTCCCAAATATAGGGTGTCTGGTAGCAGATTTATATTTTCAAACTTATATAAAAAACATAATACTTGACACAAAGTTTTATTAAGAGCCATTGAACGATAGAATGGAAATGCGGATTTTATTTTTTAAATAGTTTTCACCGTTGACATTCATCGCCTGGCCTCGATAATTTTCGATGCGTGGATAAGGCACACCAAATAGTTACCCAGGGGCAATGCAATGGTTTTTGATGTTTTAATCGAGAGTTACGGGTGCTTGGAGACCAGTAACGGCAGTTTCGCTTGTTGACGTGGCGGTTTAAGCGAAAATGAGCCTCGTCGCTCTAAAATATGGGATTTACAGTGCGAAAACGCTCCAACATCGTTTCACGAAAAATTTTGCGTAAATAAAAGTCACTTTTTTTCAGTTCTTGAACGATTTGAATTTTAAAAGGCTGGAAATCTGAAGTTTTTTAAAATTTCATGAATAATTGCTCTTGGAAGTCCCTTGAGGCTGCACTTTTCCGTATTGAAAGTCGCGGATTTTCACGTAAACTGCTTTCAACCAGTTCAATGTTTGCGGGAGTCCTTGAAGATCGACTGGGCCCTGGCCGTGGGACATTCATAGCCGAAGCAGTTGTGCGGAATGTCTGCACCCACGAACGAATTAAATTTGCACTCGGTCCATCATTAATTCGCCGAATACCGAACTTTGAACAAAATTGTCGACGAGCAGTTGCGTAAGAATCATTACTCTTAAAAAATGTCTCCACAGCGAACGCACGATGCTCACTCGACCACTACGGCATCGTGACTGACAAATCCGCACAATCGATAATTCCAACGGCGCCACCCTCCCTCCGCACCGTTTTTTCCACCAGACACCATGTATAACAGAAACAAATAATTTTTGGATTTCAATATACATACATATATAGTATGTATTTGTGGCCGTCGGTGGCGCAATGGTTAGTGTGCGCGGCTCTTGTACATGAGATCCTGGGTTCTAACCCTGCTCTGACCACTTTAAAAAAGATTCTCAAAATACTTTTCGGAATCGGTTTAAACTGTAGGTCCCAATCAGTGAGTCAAAACTGGAAAGCGCACAGCTCAGTGATTGCGAGAAGTTCTCCCCGGTCCCTTTATTTTATATATATTATATATTATAAACATTTATAGTCAACTAAAAACAAAAAGTAAAAGATTTAAATCGACCTTTTTTACATTTTCTTGCATTGAATGCATTATTTAATTTTTTTATGAAATGACATTTACATTTTAAATCACAATAATCATTATACGTTGGTACACAAACAAAATACATATGTGTATACAAACCTAGTTCTTGCAAGCCAAGCGAGGTTTACACACTGTGTTTTTTATTAAATTTCACAAATGGCACGCCGCTCCGATTTTCGCAGTAAATCCTCGGGCAGACAATAAAGACTTCACGTTGTTTCTCTTTTCAGTTTCTTTCCTCAACATCGTTTATCACTTTGGTAGCACACATACATATATGCGAAAGCCATATACAAAAACCAAAGCAACATACCAAACGATTAAACCGCCGAACCCCTTATTAATTCTTTTTTACTGAACACAAATATTTTCTACGAAGCGCCGACCAACCGCATTTGATATCTTCTAACCGAAGAACCATTGACAACTGAATACCAGAAACTAAAACGCAATGCTTCAGCCAAAATAAGAAACACTCACTTCATCTGAAAGTGAGAATGAATAAAGCAAAACCACAATCACACAGTCACAAGAAAGGCTGTGGGTAATCTCTCGTTGTCCTTCTGTTATTCTCTTGCTCTCGAGAGACCATAAATAGTGCAGCAAACACAGATGTATTTGTATTACAAACATGGATATATTTGGATCACAAACACATATATTATAACATTTTAATCATTGTGTTTTCAACATGTAATATTAAATAGCAAACACCAAAACTCGAAAAGCAAACAACAGAAAAGATAGATTTTTTAGCGTGCACGAGTAGTACAAATTTTGTCCACAGCATGCTTACTTAATCGACCAAGAGCATTTGCTATCCTCTGTCCGATTGACGTTTGAATACATGAAACTCAAACGCAACAGATGTAAGAAATACTCATCTCATCTGCAATTTGCACACGCATTCAGGAATTTATCTGAATCACTGACCGCAAAATAATGAAAAAATACGGTTCACACATACAACTTTGACTGTGAATAATCTCTCCTTGTACCTCTTTTTTCTCTTGCTCACAATAGAGAGCAAATAATGCAACAAACATAGTAATCATTATGTCTCCAACAAGTAATATTGAGTAACAAACATGTTGTTTTTGGACACAAGTATACTATACTTGATACAAGCTCCAAACACACGTTAAATTTCCATCCAAACAACAACAAAAGACAGATCTGTCAGCGTGTGAGTCTTTAGGTATATTATGTCAGAGAATGTAACCATTCGATCTCTTTCACAAGTTAAATGCAAACTGTCGTTGCTCTTTCCATTTCTGGTGCGAAATATATATAAAAGCAACATGGAAAGTGAACCTTTTTCGAAAAGTATTAAATAAGAATTAAAACAGGATTGAGTTTTCTTTGTTTGTCAGTTCATATTTTTAAATTAACGCAGATCAAATTAAAAAAAAATATTATATAGAATGTCTGGGAGAAAGTAGCTTGGTAAAAAAGAAATGGGAAGCATTGAAGATTATCATGATGAAGAGTTGTCCAATCGCCAAATTTCGAGGCGATTGAAAAGATCTAGCTGTGTCATTTTAATTTTAGGGTGGTCAATATCGAAACACAAAATGACCAGGAAGGACACCGTTGATCTGTGACCGTTCCAAAAGAGAGTTAAAAAGAGTTGCTGTTTAAGAAAACTTCAGCGATAAATAAATTATTGCTGAACTGAGCTTGGGAGTAGGGTTGCGTCGTGGTCAACAAACAATGAAACGCGACTTAAAACTGTCATATGGGAAAAAGTATGCGAAACTTGGTCTCTTGCTAAGACACGAATTCTCCAGATGTAAATTTGCTGAAAATACTTAACATATTTTTGTATGAGGAGTGATATTTTCCGATGAAAATAAATTCAATTTGGATGAACGTGAGGCTTTGGCAAATATTGGCGTTCCAAAGATTTATCCAAAATTTTGCGTCAGCGGCAAACTTTTGGCGGTGGCTTCCTTATGGTTTGGGCAGGTAGGAGTTAAAGAGGAACCACTCCAATATGTTTCGTTTCCACAAAAATGGACTCCGAGTATTATATTCTTCATTAATTTTGGAGAGGAAATTTGTGTCCCAGAATTTATCTTCCACGACAACGCAATAATACATCGGTCAAAACCTCCAAAGTTTCTGTAGTCCAGAAATAATACCAACTCTCGCCTGGCCTACACTTAGATCCGATCTTAATCTAATGGGGAACCTCTGGCCTATTTCACATATCCAAGTTTACCACCATGGGTGCCAGTTTAGGTGCTTTAATGATCAAAAAGGGGCAATTCAAGAAAAGTGGAAGATAACTAATACCGCGCATATTCATTCACTGATAAACTCAATGCCAAAACGCTTAGAAGAAGTTGTCAGTGATAATAGAGATAATTTGTCTTACTAAACTTTTTAAAATATTTAAAACAACCTATTTTGTTCTGAAAATTGTTTAATTTTGAAAGAACTTTTACAATATAAAATAAAAACTTGTAAAATTAAAAAAAAAATTGTGTTGCCTTTGTATAGGGTAGTCCAAGACAAAAGAAAATATTTTCCAAGTGACATGTCACCGATTTTGATGAAATTTGGTGGAAAGTAAGCCCATGCCAAGAAGAGCTCAACCCCAAAATTTGAGCTTTTTTTAAATTTTTTTTGTGTGGTTTATATGCTTTGCAAAGGAATCAGTATCGGTACTATCGGTACTAGAACACGGTAAAACCTAGACTTTTGAAATTTTCCACGAATGTTCACAAGTAAATTGGCTATAAAACATGTTTTTTTCAAAAGACTTAACGTAGCAAAAAAAAAACAATCCTTAATTTTTATTTCAAAAAAATGTATGTTAAAGCGGTATTTGTGCCAAACATTTTGCGGGGTTCGGCATGAGGGAGTTATAGGCATTTTTGTAAGGCAACCTCCCACATTTCAACACAAGAAAAATTTAATTTAAATTGTAAGAACTCCATATACAGTGGTGGTCCAGTATAATGAATGATATAATGTTCAGGGTCGTTCGGTATATAGAAAATTCGTTATATCGAAATATATATTTCTTTTCATAAATATTAGCATAGTATCTAGCAAGTTAAACTCTATTCGTATTATATTAATTCAATTATTAAAAAAAAAGGAAAAAATTTACATACATGAGCAAAACTATTTATTTTTAGAACAAAAATCTCCAATATGTGTTTGTTTCTTTTTAATTGTTGTACTGAAGTCAACAGCTTGTTCTTGCAATCTCCTTAAAATAAATACTTTGGTGTGCTCAATTCCATTTTCGGCGTAAAGATCCCGTCTGTGTAGCTCTCACACTTTTTAGAATTTTTTTCTGTTTTTTTATAATTGTGCAAACACTAGACTTTACTAGTCCATGCTTTGTGCAGATCTCATTTAATGTTCTTTTATCATTATAATCATCAATTATTTTTATTTTATCAGCCAGCGAAAGTCGCTTACGTGTCGTCATTTTCACTTACTACACAGATTGACTGATTTAACGTACATATGTATTCTTTATCGCAACCAGTGGTCAACAAATCTCAAAGTAAATAAACGGGGACTTCCCTTTTTAAAAATTAGGCAAATGAAATGTTTTCTATGTGTAAGTACACAAAGCAAACAAACAAAAATAACAAAGAATAAAACAAAGCATAGAAAAAGAGAGCATTCGTTATATAGAATACTTAATTTTTCAACCGATCGTTATTTAGAGTCATCAATGGACTAGAAAAACGCGTTCGTTATACTGGGCATACGTTATACTGGACCACCACTGTACATACATACATTGACACTCTCTCTTTCTGCCTACCACTGATTTAGAGCATTTTTGTTGTACTGAAATTTGGGAGGTTACCTTACAAAAATAGCTATAACTCCCTCATTTTGCACCCCATGCCGAAATGCCGCTTTAACATAATTTTTTTTTTCAAAAAAATCGAAGGAGGGCTCTTTTTTGCTGCGCTAAGTTCTTTGAAAATAAACATGTTTTTTGCACAAAAAAAATTTAATTATTTTTTTGAAAAAAATATTTTAAAGCAAATTTACTTGTGTACAATCGTGGGAAATTTCAAAAGTCTAGCTTTTACCGTTTCGAGTTATTTGAAAATAAAAAAAAAACGAGACTGATTCTTTTGAAAGCTTACAAAACACACACAAAAAGCTAAAAAAGCCTAAATTTTGGGGTTGGGATTTTCTTGGCATAGGCTTACTTTCCACCAAATTTCATCAAAATCGGTGGCATGCCACTCGGAAAATATTTTGTTTACCTTGGACTACCCCATATAAAGGGTGTTTTTTCAAGCCCGATAGAACTTCAAATTGTAAAAAATAACACAAAAAATTTAATTTTAATAAAGTTTTTTTTTTATTCGAAAGATCAATACGTGGCATTAACATTTGAAAATGATTTCGGGCATATGGGCACCGTGGCTGTTCTTGACGAAGCGCATTCTGGACGTTCAATTTTTGGCCACTTTTTCGAGCACTACTGGCCGTATGTCACGAAGAACACGAACAATGTTGGCCTCCAAGGCGTCAGTTGTTGCTGGTTTATCAGCATAAACCAGTACCTTCACGTAGCCCCACAGGAAATAATCGAGAGGTGTCAAATCGCACGACCTTGGAGGCCAATTGACAGGCCCATTTCTCGAAATCAACTTATCGCCAAATTTTGATTTCAATAAGTCGATGGTTGCGATCGCCGTATGGCACGTAGTGCCATGGTGTTGAAACCACATCTCGTCTGGATCAATGTCATCCATATTTTCAAACAGAAAATCATTGATCATGGTGCGGTAACGATCTCCATTGACCGTAACGCGAGCTCCGGCCTCATTTTTAAAGAAATAAGGTCCGATGATGCTACCAGCGTGTAAGCCGCACCAAACGGTGCATTTTTCTGAATGTATTGGAGTCTGGAGGGTCTCTTGTGGATTGGTCTCACTCCATATACGGCAATTTTGCTTACTAACAAACCCGTTAAGCTAAAAATGAGCCTCATCGCTGAACACAATTTGGTGATAAAACAACGGGTCAGTTTCCAACTGAGTTTCAAAGTAAATTTGGATAATTTGGCCGAGTTGTTCAAGCGTGAGTCTATTCCTGACGATTTGTCAGAGTATACCGAAACAAATAATAGAAATTGTTTTCTTAAAATTAAATTTTTTGTGTTATTTTTTACAATTTGAAGTTCTATCGGGCTTGAAAAAACAACCCTTTACTTATATATAAATATTACGTGGGGTGTATATTACCTAAAGCGAACCTTAGATTTGTAGATAGTGGCCACGTATGTCTTAGGGCGAGTTTCACACTCGAAATTTAAAAGCTCTCAAAAATTTTTCATATTAATTGACATTTAAATGACAACAAGAATCGGGCTTTTAAAGTACATTTAAATAGAGAATGTCCAACTGTGAAACTGGCCATTAGAGACTTCAGTTTTTTGTAAGTCGGTCGTCGGTGGAGCAATGGTTAGTGTGCGCGGCTCTTGTGCATGAGAACGTGGGTTCGATCACTGCTCAGACCACGTTACATTTCTTTCGACGACGGTCACCTCACCTTAGTGATGGCGACACTATCGAGTACTTAGCCCTGAAAAAAGCTTTTCGAAATACCGTTCGGAACCGGTGCAAAACTGTAGGCCACAATCAGTGAATGCAAAAACTAGAAATCGCATATGTCACTGATTGTGAGAACCTCAACATCATGGGATGTTATTGGACACCACTTTTTTTGTATTTTGTAAGATATTTATGTCCTTTAATTTCCGACAAAGTACTTTTCTTATACTTATCGCTCTACAAGGACGAATTGGTGATGCTGTTGAAATTCCCAAAAAAATCATTTTTTTCTCTCCTGAAAATTGCGATTTTGTTATTAGAGAGCTTTGAATATAAGACGCCAATATGATATGATTTCCTAACTAAATTAAACCACAATTAGACTCGTGGGAAATTTGTCTGTCAACACTTAGTTGAGCCAAGGGGTTTACTCACACATTCCTGAATTGTTGCTTGAGAATGAAACCTTTGAATTGTGTGTTCTCATATTTAGCTATAACTAAAAGGATCTGCACCAATTTTACTCACATCCTTCATCTGAACGCAAACTCATGAAAACTCAAAGGAATTTAGAACTAGACACTGTGCTGGCAAATTGACCTCTCGATAAAAGTTATTATTTTTCCCTATTCTTTCTCTCTTTCTACCGTTCTTTACACTTTTTTGTCATCAATTTTTTTTCTAGCCATTTCCCCACTGGCAATTTGCAGTACGATGAACGGAAGGGAAAAAATGGGTAAGAAACAAATGCAGAAATAACTTGTGAAGACCGTAAATGTGTTACCTGGTCTATGAACAAAATCGTGCTCATACATGAAATGTGCAACAACGTGTAAACTGCCTCATGACTGCATTGTATGGTTAGAACGTGATACAACGTTTTAAACAGTTGCAAGCTCGAAGAAAGTAAATACTATGCGAGGGCAACTGTTGTAGTTTCTGAAGTACGATAGATATATTTGAAACATTTATAAGTATAAAGAACATAAAAAAAAACTTTTGTGAGATGTAATAGTAATTTCACTGCCCTGACGTATTAATTTTAAAGGAACGTTTATTTGAATTTTGAATTTTATTGACCGATTTTTGTTAGTTTTTGGTTAATGTATGAGAAAGTCATACTACAAGCTTACATGCCATGAATATTTTTCTAATTGAAAAATGTTTAGTTTTTGTTGGAAATAATAGACAATTCAGTTCAACACACACTCACTGGCATGACTAGTTTCGAACTAAATTTTGCACATCTACACTTGGGATGGGTACGTGAGTAAGTTTTGGATTACGCACCTAATGGGCGACGATTTCTTCACTTCTCACGTTTACGTAGGCTCAATGAGCAAAATTTGATTCTACTCACATTTATACGTTAATCACACCTGATTCACGTGATTCACGGAAATCACATCATAATTACTATCAGTTATAAAACGTGGTTTTTTATATGAACAATTTCCGTTATTTTTCAACCAATATATAAAAATATATCCAACACAATGTTCGTAAAATTAAGTGGTTCGTACCATAGAGTAACGACGTATAGAGTAGCGATGTGATACAGTAAATTTACGTAGTGTGGTGTGGTTGAATCAAAAACGATGTAATGAAATTTCCCTCGACTCGAATTCCAACAAACAAAACGAGTGAAACCTTAACATTCTCATCTCTCTCGCTTTATTATATATTTCAATCAACGAGCAGCTTTTCCAAAGTGTTCTTGTATATGACTATACAAATTCCTACCACGATGATGTAAGATTACATAAACTATGCAAAAAGTATGAAATAATCAAGATATGACGCGAGAGAGAAATGCGTTTGAGTAAATTGTGACCACTTGTGCACATCTTCTGGTCGTCAAATTTTGGATCGTATTTGGTTGCATATGGACGTTGCATGTTGGAAAGTATAGCTTTAATAACATCAGATAGAGGCAATGGTTCAAACCAATCAACAATTAATCCGCAATTGCATTTCACTTTGTGTGCTAAAATTTTTGTATAAATACCCGACAAATATATACTAACAATAAAATATAACAAAAAAGTCTAAAATTCGTTTAAATTTTACATTTCTTCATCAAAACAATTTTTGTAATACCACCTGGAGTAAGTCAATTTACGTCAAATAACTCTCTATCGCACCGACCGCACCACGACTAGTTTGAAACCAGAAGTCAGATGAGAAGAATGGCAGCTCTATACACTCCGGTTCACTTATTTAAAGGCGCTACAAATTCCATATTCAGCACCCTGTACCTTTTGCACTTTGTAACCGATTGCAGAATTTTAAAATGGAAATCGAAGCTAGACATCTTTAGATATAAAAAAAAATCATGATAATAGTGATTTCTTAACTAAAGAACTTTTTTTGAGCAATTTATAAAAAAAGTCCAAAATTGTGCTATTTTTTTTTTGGTTCATTTGAATAAATGCACTTTAAATAATTTTAATCAAAAACAGTTTTTCTTTTTTTTTTAATTTATTTTACTATTTTTAAGAACTATTAGTAATGGTTACAACCCCCTTTGTTTTTAATAACTTCAAATATACGGGTTTTCATTGAGACATAAAGAGAATTTATGTAATCCAACGAAATTTGAAAAATAGTTCACTGAACTTCGGGAAAGCCGATACCAATAACGTTTTATAGCTTGCACCACTAATTTTTGCACTTTGAAATTCAAGATCGATGGTGCCATAGTACGTAATAGCACCCCGCACCATAACGCCGCCCTCTCGGCTGTGATGTCGGTTCAAAAAAACGCTTTTCTTAGCTCAGATCATGTAAATAATAGTTGTAGCCATCGGGCCCATACAAATTAAACTTCTTCTCATCCGTAAATACAACGGTACTCCAGTCATTTACATGGCCTATTGGATGCACATTAGTGTGCGTCGAAAAAAAAGGTCACCCGGTCACCCCCTAGTTTTAAAGATTGTCGCTTTACAATTTCAGAACACAACTTTTTTTTGACCTGTGCAACCTTCGGCCCCCCGAAATGGTTTTTTGTGCTATTTTGGCATTTGACTTCTGAGCAAACCAATTTGTATATCGTTGTTCGTGTTTAATCAAGGGACACATATTTCTTTATGAACACTTTTGACTCCGACGTCAATTTTGACAACTGACTTCTTGTAGCTCGTTTTCATTACCCTATTGTTGCCTATTTTTTAAAACGTCCGTAAAGAACTAAAAAATATATGACAGTTTTGCCTTTAAATTAATTAGTTGTATCCATAACCACCCTATAGGCCACCCTATTTACCGCACACTAAAGTTTGTTTGTTCTGCGTTGGTATTTTCAGCCCGATCACAACAAGGCGCACACCGTTTGATCACAGCCTACTTTTCAAATTTAAATTCACCATTCTACACATTTCACACACTTTCATATATTATTTAGTTCTTTACGGACGTTTAAAAAAATAGGCAACAATAGGGTAATGAAAACGAGCTACAAGAAGTCAGTTGTCAAAATTGACGTCGGAGTCAAAAGTGTTCATAAAGATATATGTGGCCCTTGATTAAACAAGTTTTGATCAGAAGTCAAAGTTCAGATCAAAAAAAAATTTTGTGTTCTGAAATTGTAATGCGACAATCTCTAAAACTAGGGGGTGACCGGGTGAACTTTTTTTTTATATATAGGGTCCGACCCATATTAATGCACATCCCATACCATGTAGTATCTTGCGAATTGAAGCCGCTTTTCCTTACGAGGAGCATTAAGTTGCGGCTTTTTTGTAACTTCCGGTATTTTAGATACTCACAGCTCTTAATTACTCTGCGTACTGATAACTTGCTCGCTTCCACTCCAGCTTGAGCTCCTATTTTTGACAAGGATAAGGCAGAATTAGAAGCAATTCTGATGATTTTTCTTTTCTCATACGTAGATAACGACAATGAAACCCTTCCTTTAAAATATATATCCTTCAGAACGGTAAACATTGATTTCAGTTTTTCCCGATAGATTTAAAATTTTTTGTTTTGGCATTTTGAAAAATCATCGCTTACTTTAAAAACAATAAAAAAAAATAATAATAAAGTGCCTTTATTCAAGTGAACCAAAAAAATATCACATTTTTGGAATTTTTTTATAAATTGCACAAAAAAAGTTCTTTAGTTAAGAAACCACCATTGTCAAGATTTTATTTATATCTCAAGATGTCTAGCTTCCATTTTCATTTTAAAATTCTGAAATCGGTTACAAATTGTAAAAGATACAGGCTGCTGAATATGGAATTTTTAGGGCCTTTAAATAAGTGAACCGGAGTGTATGATACTCGTAGTACTCTGTGTTACGTACGTTAAATATGATAAAATTCATCTATTAGATACTACTACACTTAAACACAAGTCCCTAAGTTAAATTGGGTGTCTTTGTTTTTTAATAAATTTAGCCTTTTTCTTGGGAGTGATTACTAATCTGTTGTACAACTGGATTCGACTAAAGTCTGTGAGTTTCTTACAATGTTTTGTATATATAACTTCTCCAGTTGCTGATAACCCTATTGTTAAGATCCCAGGCGGCTACAACCAGTTACAGCTACGATACCTCCAGTAAAAGTGATGTCGCAGCCAATCAACTTGAACTGCTTGACTCAAATATGGAAATAAGCAAAAAAATATTTTCTTTTTCTCCTCCTCCAGAGCAAACTGAAGATGATGTTAGCTATTCATCAGATTTGCCAACAACTTCAAGAAAACACATCAAGGTCATATTTATATGCTCTCCCGAGTACCCAAGTTTAATAAACACTTTAGTAAGTTTGATCAGAACTAATACGGAGAAAAATGCAGTTATTTATATTCTCAACAAACAAACAGACCTCAGTGAAATGAGCCACAAATTATACGGATCAAAACAGGGTAGTCCCAAAAGATCTTTCGCTACTCATATTCACGCAAGCTCGCGTGGTCAGATTTTGATCCAGGCAAACGCTCTCACGCAAAGATCGTTCCCATGCCGCTTACGCACGATATTCACGTATGCTCACGTAATCAAATTTTGATTCTACTCACACTCACAAGTGAATCACGCGTGATTGAATACTCACGCACGAAAACATTTTCTCTACTCACATACACGCATGCTCACGTGATCAAATGTTGATCCTACAAACACTCACGTATGAATCACGCGTTTTTCACGACCATCACGTGACTATCCCCCATCTCTAATCTACACCACATCCTTAGTAAACATCATGTGTTGCTTGTTGGAATAAATGCCGCTTTAGTTTTATGTTCAGTTCTCTTTATGTAAAGACCCCCCAGGTATTTTGTTATTCAGTTGCTTTTTTTTTACATTTGAATGTTAAAGTATCAGACTGATTCCAAAAAAGGATGCATCTGTATTCATTGTCAGTGGACTGTGGCTACAGACACCTTCCAGCAAATGTAGCCTCAACTAAAACACATTTTTCTTTATATTGGGAAAAAAAGTCTATGCAGTCACGTCTTGCAGGATGAGGTTAAAGTTTATTTTTAGAACTTCAAACATCCATTTTGTGTAATTTATTAACAAGGCAAAATACATACACACATGTTAAATTATCGTTTTAGTTCAATGACTTTTCGAATAACTTAAATTAGTTACAACTATTTAATTGGTGAAATAATTTGAATAACTTCCAGTGGGTTTAACCTGACGTTACCTCGATCTACCCGACGTGAACTCCACAACGGGTGCAATTTCATTACCATGACTCTGTGTAGCACCAGCTAAACTCAAATATTGATTTTGAATGTCACGCACAGCTGTCTCAGCATCTTCAGGGGTGCGATATTTGACAAAACGTACTTCCGGTTTGTTGGGATTACCCTGTTTTGATTCGTGTAATTTGTGGCTCAATTCACTGAGATCTGATTGTTTGTTGAGAATATAAATAACTGTCTTTTGCTCCGTATTAGTTCTGATCAAATTTGCTAATGCGTTTGTTAAACTTGGATACTCGGGAGAGCGTATAAATATCACCTTGATGTGTTTTCTTGCATTTGTTGGCAAATCTAATGGATAGGTAACATCATCTTCAGTTTGCTCTGGTGGAGGAGAAAAAGAAAATATTTCTTTGCTTATTTCCACATTTGAGTCATGCAGTTCAAGTTGATTGGCTGCGTCGTCGCTTTTATCATAGCTGTAACTAGTCGTACCCGCCTGGGAACTAACCAATAGCGTTGCCAGCAACTGGTGAAGATATTGAAACAAAACATTGTAATAAACCCACAGACTTCAGTCGTTTCCAACTGTAAACCAGTATAGCAATTTCACAATCTCTCCCAACTTACCACAAAACTCCTCATCATATTCTGTGGATAACCGTGTTTAAGTCACTATTTCCTAATATTTTTAATACAAATGATTAAATTTCGCCCTTTAGTCTCAGGCTTTTATACAAAAGCATCAAATATATTTGAAGAATTTCAAGCCAACATTTGAGTTCAAAACAGTTTTGACGAATAAAGGCAAAATATTCAAAGGCAACCAACTCAGTGAAATCTGACTTTCAGCCGGTCACACATGTCACAGCAACAAAACTGTTTAATCCAAATCATACGAGTTTTTATTGTGAACAAGTGATATTGTATTTGAATTTAAATATTGACCACAATCTGACATGACCGCAAACGACATAATGCCGCATATTAGCCATCATAATAATAGCCATGCTGGTAACCATATAATCAAACATATTAGCTTTGATGGTCATCGATTTTATGCAGATTAATACGAATGTGTTATGTGTCATGTTTGCCGCCTCGCCAGTGGTTAGCCGGGTGCTGTGAAGCAACTGCGATGTTCAAGCAGTTGGCCAGTCTATTTGGTTGGTATTATTTGATAGTTGAATTTGCCAGATAATGATTAACAATATTAATTGGATCAATGATGGTATTAGACAACAATGATAGGGTTATTGATCATATACTTTCGATTGGATGATGAATCAAAATAACTCATAAACCACTCAACGCTCTGATACACCGCACAGTGGCGGATATGGCGAATAAATTGAATATAATTCTGTAATTTCTTAGTGGCCAGTACGAAATATTACGAACTTCAAAACAAAAATATTAGTAAACATAGCACTGTGGTCCAATAGTTACTTTGCGTGACTCTCGTATACGAGGTCATGTGTTCGCTCCCTGCTTCGACCACCTTACATTTCGTTCGACGATGGCCATTGTGCTTAGTGAAGGTGACACTATCGAGCTCCTAAGCGTGGAATAAGTGTGTCTCAGTAATATTGCACTTTTTAAATTTAGTGTCTTTTTTTTTGTGGAAGTGGCAACTCTGAAACTTGGCAGCTGTCACATACTTTTATTCCGATTATTAAAAACGAAGCGCTTTGCCAAAGAACAACGCGTTATAATTCTGAAAACTTATTACAAACATTTGGAAAGTTCTGCTGACAGCGCTCGCAAACTTCGAAGGATTTTCATTCGAAAAAGTGCACCTAATGTGTCAACCATTCGAAGAGTGATCAAAAAATTTCAAGAAACTGGGTCGGTTATGGGCGGTAGGGCTCCTGTGCAGCAACGTACCGGTCGGTCTCTTGAAGACATTACTGCTGTAAACGCGAGTGTCGCCGAAAATGAGGAAACATCAATTCGTCATTGTTCTCAACAACTTCAAATTCCGCGAAGCACTACGCAGCGAAGTTTGACAAAAGACCTCCACCCATAGGGTAATACTTAAGAGTTTCCATTACTTTCTTCGATGCCTCTTCATGACGACGAGGTTGTAGGCCATTACATAGAGTTTTATTTGCTGCTGTATTTTACCAATTTTACACTTTCGTTGGACATAAAACGGACAGAAATCAAAGGGAATGCGTATTTTCGTTCAATGCAAACAATATAAAACATAATTTAACTATCATTAGTATCAATAAACACTATTTAAAATAAGTTCCTGTCTTCTTTGCTCTCTCATTCTCCATCATCGGCCTATTACCTTTTCGATCAGCTGCCGGCAATTCGTTCAATGAGTAATGGCGCATAGTGAAGTCAATGTCAATTTTCCAGAAAAAGTCATATCTCCGATGAAGCGCATTTCCATCTGAATAGCTTCGTGAATACACAAAGTGGTAGAACTAGGGGCTCAAAAAATCCAAATGCAGTCAATAAATGGGAAACATATGCACCCACAACGATCAATTGTCTGTCTGGTTCGATTTCAATCGATTTATTGCAGCAACGATTTCCAGAACACATTATCTCAAGAAATTCTGATGTCACCTGGCCACCACGATTATGATATTTACGCCGTGCAGGTTTTGTGAAATCTGTGGTTTATTCGAATAAACCAAAAACAATTCCTGAGCTCAAATCCGAGATCCAACACGCCATCGATGAGAAACAGCTACATCTCCGTGCAAAAGTCATGGAAAATTTCATGAAAAGAGTAATGGCCTGTCACCAGAGCCGTGGGGGGTCAACTGACGGATATTTTATTCCAAAAACGTTGAAAAATCTGTCGTTTTTTGTTGTTTGGATGCAAATATAACATGTGTTTGGAGCTTGTCGCAATATACTTGTGCCCAAACGCATTGTGTTTGCTATTCAATATTACATGCTTGAGACACAATGATTAATATGTTATAACATGTGTGTTTGCGACTCAAATATATCTGTATTTGTGATACAAATACAGCTGTTTTTGTTGCACTGTTTATGCTCTCTCGAGAGCAAGAGCATAAAAGAGGGGCAATGAGTGTGTATATCTTGTAAGTGTGCATCCGAATTTTTGCATTATTCTCTCAGTGAGTGATTCATAAATATTCGTGAATGTGTGTAATGTATTGCGTTTTAATTTCATGTATTCAGTCGTCAATGGTTCAACGGACAGAGAATATCAAAAACGCTTGATCAGTGAAAGAAGAATAAACAAAAGCTCGGACGGTTAAATGCTTTGTGATGTTGCTTTGGTTTTTGTGTATGGGTTTCGCCTATATTTCTGTGGTCACAAACAATAACAGCCTAAGTCGATTCTAAAATTTTTCAGGGAGAGCAGTTTGAAGTTTAATACTCTACTGGAAATAAGGAGTCGGAGTTTTTGTTATAACTTTGTTACAGATAACAAGGAAACGAATTCTTTTATTTACTTCTTAACAAAAAAGAGTAGCTTATTTGAGCACGGTGACTTAGGCTGTTATTGTTTGTGACCACAGATTTATGTGTGCTACCAAAGTGAGAAACGATTTTGAGGAAAGAAACTGAAGAGGGCAACAACGTCGGAATGGCGGACCATTTGCGAAATATTAAAAAGCACAAGTAATTAATAGTACACGCTTGTCTTGCATGAACTAGATTTCTATATAAGTATATTGTTCGTGTACGATAATCAACATATAGATGATATAGATAGATGAAACCTTCTGAAGACAAACACGTGAGAGACAACAAAGAAAGGAGAAGCAAGAGAGCAGCAGATTCAAAACAAAACAAATAATGCATTCAATGCAAGTAAATGTAAATATCATTTAAATCTTTTAATTTTTTGTATTAAGTATTTATGTATGTAAGTAAAATATTGATAAAATTAATTATAATAAATAAAGGAAGAAATTAATTATAATAAATAAAGGAAATTCGTTTCTAAATATTATTATGTTTGGGGGAAAACATGAATATGCTTCTACGTAAGTATATGAAGGTTTGGGGGAAACACGCGAATGCACGCATATGTTTCTAAGTAAAAGTATACATATTTGTCAGCAGACATGAAAATGGTTGCATTTAAATACACCTGAATTTGGGACTTGCAAACACATAAATGTCTGAAGTGTGTTCCAAACATATACATGGTTCGTGCAGAATATGTTTTGGGAGAATATATTACAGAGGCCATTATTTTTCAGCGTGCAGAGGCAGTCATTTAAATGACATTGTATTTCATACATAATGGCAAGATCCAAGTATTTTAATAAAAAACAAGACTCATATAAATCATAGCATTATGTGTGTTTTATTTAACTTTACCTTACCTTAAAATTAAAAAAATAGATTTTTTTCCGAAATTCTTTCCGTGAGATTTCTTTCTTTGGTTGCGTCAAACACATTTTGGTTGGTTATTTTAAAAATTCAAAAATATATTTTCAAAAATATAATTTTTGTTAACAAAAATCTACTTCGAATCAAAAGAATTTTTTAGTGTCAAGAGCCATCAAAGAATTTAATACATGTATAGAAAGTTTAGTTTGAAGAACTGTTGTATATTTTCAACGTCATAGAATTTCGAAATGAAGATTTCATGTAAATCTTATACAGCATTAATTTTATTCCTGGAATTCATTTGTGCTGCATTTGATTGTGGAAAAATGTCAGACAAAGCAAAATGCCTATTGTTGTCGGCTTGGTGTGTTTGTTGTCGAAGTAATACTACCTCGTCAATGCGCCTTGACTTAAATCAAATCAGGAAAAATCCCAATGCGAACACTTCGGATTTTGTTAGGACTTTTGATACGAAATCTATTAGTCTGATTGTAGGTAAATAACAATTTCCTCTTACGTTGACTTAAGCTGTTCTGATATTTTGTCCCAGATATATTTACACCCACACCTTTTATTACTAACACAAGCTTCTAGTACATTTCACACAAATTCGACAATGTTACAGAAACAAAGTTGTTTATGTTTCAAGGTAACAATGTTTCCAAAATTCTATTTAGGATAAGGGTATTTTAATCTCACATATTTCAAGGACGATATTTAATTACATATAAAATGGCCTTTATTAATAACAATTTTATAACATTCGACAACAATTGCAATTCAATAATAATAATATATGAAAATATTTAATTAGATATAAAATTACCCTTAATAATAATAATTACTATTGCATTTAACAACAATAACAATTCAATAATAAATTAGGACACGTTTTGGATTTTGTTGTCAGTCACTCTAATTGTCGTCAATAATAAATATGTTTAATTTGGAGTGATAGAGTTTTGAATTAAACTAAAACATTGAATTCACTGAGCACTAAAGTTAACCAAAGCACCAAAACTGAGCAATAAATTCATCCCATGAAGGGCTTGAAGAGAGCTTCTAAAAACACTCATTCCGAATGGTTCCACTTCGACTGGATTTATCATGGGTAATTGTTATGTACCCGCAATTTTAAGTACAATCGTGACACACGCTGATCATTGGAGCACGGATGGTCATATTATATTGAATTGAATTTTTGAATTTTTTCAATAATGAACGACTAAAATGCAATTTCCCCCTGTTATCTAAATAACAGCTGAGTTTAATAAAGTTCATGCACCATCTGGCAATACCAAATTTATAACAATCAGATGGATAATTAATTAAAATGCATTTAAATGGAGAAGTTAATTTTGAGCAATGATTAAGCACTTCCTGTAGATGCCCTAAACGTCCCTAAACAACTACAGCGAAGTGAATTATATATAAGGGCGCGTTTCGAGAACAACAGTTCCATGACAGCACTAAATGATGTCAGGCTGCAAAAAAACATCATACCACTTACAGCTGGGCTAAGTAAGGAGGCTGCAAAATATTGCGTTGGCTACCCGGCCTCATGGATAATACCAAACATTTATACGTTTCTCGCGAATAATAAAATATTATCGCAAAAGTCACTGCATTTGTTGCAAACAGAGTTTTGTTTACCTCAAAAATTTCATAATTTATTTGTACTTTTGCGGCAAATATTATAAATCATTTATTATAAAAGAAAAACCTCTTACGAATGAATGGTTTCTCTCTTCTTTGAGAAAAACAAGTGTATGCAAACACTCACATATATTACACTGTCTCTTAAACTGATTATATATTCTAGTTATCAAAATAATCGACTTAATTCGACTGTGTCCAAAGTAAGACTTGGCTCAGTGGCAAGAGGCTTGGCCGTACAGTAAAGTAGCAGTGGCCTGGTTTCACCGCAGCTTCTATCTAAGCGAAATTTCTAGATAACATTTAAATTTAAAATTCAACAAAATCCTACAATTAATGAGCGTATACTTTCATCCGAAATAAATTCTTTTCACTGCATATATATCTTAGTTTCGTTGCACGAAACTGTAATTTCTCGCAACCGTTTTTCGTTCCTCGCAAAGTTTTTCTTTAAATTGAAGTCACCTCGACTCCATTGCGGTGAACAGTATAAAAATTAACGGGTACATTTTTCGTTTCTCGTGAAAATTTTTGGAAGTTTGGCGATACCATGTATCGTTTATGGTAAAACATTTTGGTTCTTGTAAACGAATTTATTTCATTATCTCAATGAAATGACATGGTTGATATAAGGCGGCTCATAATGTATCACCTTATTTAAAGATGCTGTAACAAATGGAGGAAACTAACAGCTTCGGTGAAGTAAGCAGCCATAGTATACATATCGACAAGCGATGGAACCATATACTCGTCAAGAACACGAAACACTCGTGACAACTTTTTTATGAAATAATTCGACACTGACTTAGCCGCAACGTGAATTTCGGCGCACATTTTTCGGCAGTCCTATACCAGCTTGTCAAACACTAAGGCTTGTAGCCGCTCTCTTCAACAAGTCCAGAACAACATGTGACAGAAGGGACTTCGTCAAACCTCGTTATGTTCGTTCTGGCGACAATATCGGCACTGTGGTTAAAGATATCGCGCATGAGCCATCAGCGTCGAAGAGACGGCGTTCCATGTAATTGATCATTATACTTACGTCTGTGCAACGCATATTGGTGGTACAATTTCAAGATGTTACCTTTCAATGTTCAGATTGTCCATGTGACAATCTCAATTGAGTTGTGGCAACTGTAATTCTGGGCTCACTGGCGAATTTACGGTTGCTACAGAATATTTTCAAACAAAGAGTGATTTTTTTCTTATGTGGGTTTTCAGTGTTGAGTTTTTGACACTTCACGCATGATTCGTGATGTCTGCCAAAGTCAAAAATATTAGGTTTACCTTGCCATTTCATCATGAAGAGACTTTTCAACCTAAAGACGCTTGAAAATCATTTAGTTCTATTATCAAAAGTCGCACTCTGTGAAAAATATGTTTTGTAAGGTACGCCCATTTTATGGTCGTCCAGGCTATCCAAGCCATTGTGGCAAAATTTTACACCAGTTTCATCCCGTATCCGTAGATGGCGTACCGAGAAGTATATTGTTGCTGCATCCGCCAGTGATAATTAAGATTGCGATATGTCCATCCGTCGATGATCGCAGTACTTGGTTTTGAGTTATTCGGCCGCCTGGAAGATTTTACGTAAGGACATCGGTCTACAACCAAACAAAATACAGCTGGTGCGGGAGCTGAAGACGGGCGACCTACCACAATGTCGACTTTTCGGTGAATGGGTCAAAGAGAAGCTGGAAGAAGATCATCTTTTCTTATCGAAAATTTGCAATCCAACCACGGTTGCTACCTTGGGAGACAATATTACACGTGTTATTGGTGACGTATGAGCCGAAATGTTGGAAAAAGTGTGCCACAATTGGTCCTTCAGAAATGACCAAGTAAAGCATAGCCATGGGCAACAATTGCATGAAATAATCTTTAAAAACTAAATGTCAGGCATTGATTTATCAACCCCAATAAATACTTCATTCACTTGTACGAGCACCGATTTTCCGTACTTTTTTTTTAATATTGAAAAACCAAATAGGATAATAATAACCCTAGTACTGTGAGTGTCCTGGCCACAATGCCCTCGCTCTTGGCATTTTAAATTCTGAAGCCACAGCGTTCATCTATGAAAAATTTCGAAGACCATAAACTGTTTCTGATAGTTCATACCATATATCTGTCATGAAAGATTCATAATTTAGGTAGCCAAATCATGAAAATGTATCAAGTTTCATTCACCGATGAACAAAAAAGTATCCTTAGTTAATATTCTGTCATCCAATATTTCAATTTTCAATATTTTCTAAAGGTTAATAAGCCAAAAATAATATTATATTTAACAAAGATAATGGTCTTAATTTGGTGGGAACAGAGCAGCTGTAGAGACACATGTCAATAACACGATAAGTGGTGACATGTCATTTAGTAATGTCATGTACCTTTGAAATGAATAACTGTTGATGAAGATTTGTTAAGTTATTTCCCCATAATGGCAAGTAATAATTTCATTCCCAACTGCATGTTCCTTGCTCCTTCAAACTCCACCTGTTAACGCACCGAGTAAATTTATGGCACAAGGTGATAATTATATGTGGCGTGACAGTAGAGCTTTTTACATTGTCGTATGTGAGAAGACTAACTACTACATAAAATGTATCAACAGTTAAAAAGAAAATTGTGTAGATATGTTAGCATTTAAATGTATAAATTGTATTCAACTGTATTAACAATTAATCATTTGTAAAATAAGAGTGTGGTAGTTTAGTCTTAAACAAGGTCGTTATGCGTAACTTGAGCCTAGAAAATGTAATTACTCAGAGGTTTTTACAAATGTAAATAAAAACCTTAAATACTAAATAAGACAAATTTGTTTTCGAAACGAGTCGATATTTCTTGGTAGAGCCCTATGTTTTAATTTATTTAGAAATTTTATTTTATTCATATATATCCAACAAGTTTAGAAATAAATTTAACTTCAGCCTAAATGTATGCAATCAAGCTGGGGTATAATTACCCTAAAAGTAGGCTACACATATCTATTTTTAGCAACTAATTGTTCTCAGCGATGGTTGAGCAGAGCACACATTTAGTAATAATTCTCATAGAAACCAATTTATTATTCTTAAAGTTTATATTTGTTTAACGTCAAACAGGCTGACCATTTCATGGTAAATATTTCAACATGCAATGAAACCATCCCAAGTAGCAATAAAGAATAAATCTGAATTAAATTTAATTCATCCCGATAATTTGCATACACTGTCGTACTCACACAGTGCCTATGTTTATTAAATGGAAGTCATAAACTTGCACTATATTTTTAACTTATCAGCGTTTAAGATGAGCCTTTGTTACTACTCTTTGTTAGCAGGAACTATGAACAAATCATTGTTATTTATTAATTAACGCTAAATCTTTTTGTTGGCACATTGTCTTTAGTCTGCACCATGACAGACCTAATTTACAAAAAGAACCACACCTTTCAACAGAATTCACATCCTTGCCACAATATTGACACTTCAAATTCGTTAACATACAAAGACTGAATGAATGAATGAATCATAAACCATTCGACTTCCTTCCTTTTAAATTTGTGCCAACCCCACTCAAATATCAATGACTTGTATACATATGAAACCTCTGGTTAAAGTGGTACAACCCAGTGTTGCCCCTTAAGACAAAATGTATTTGATTTCAGAGGTGCCGCTCATGAAATTAATTTTTTTGGAATGTTTATTTAACAGTGAGGAAATACATTCTCAGAAAATGCGTTCTCAGTCTGGTTATACAAGATGTATGGTCCACAATTTTGTGTATTGTGTATTTCAAAGCAGAATGTGAGCCATCATCGGACAAGCAAGGGACATGGTTGCCGACGATTCCCAAAACTTCAAGAAACATTCTTCTTTTCAAATCATTGTACAACTGGCGTAAGAAATAGGTTCCTAAATTTTTTCACAGACATATGGAAATTGTAAGTCTGGAAAAATGTTGAAAGTTCTTTAAACACATGTATAGGGTGGGCCATATAAAATGTGGAATTTGAGCCCCCGTTATTTCGAAGTAGATGACCAATTTAATATTTATGAAGCGACATATAAATAGTTATAGGTTAGAAATTTACGAAATGGGTCGCTTCTTGCTTGAAGTATATTGGGAAATATTAAAAACTCTCTTCAAAAGTTCTGAGTCTTCAAATCAAACTGTGAGAAATCTACGAAATAAATTCGATAGAAATAGAGTGCCGAATTGAGGTTGCTACAACCGAATTGAGGTTGTCACGACCGAATTTAATTCCCACCACTGAAATTCGGTTGAAGCAATCTTGTTGCATAATTGATTTAATCGTGACAAATGAATCTTCAATTATATTCGTTCTGTTAACTAAATTTTCTAAAATTTCAGTTGGAACAACCGAATTTGGAATCAAAACAACAGAAATTGGCACCAAATTCGGTTGGAATGACTGAATGTGGCATCTATTCGGTTGTAGCAACCAAAGTTGGCATAAATTCGGTTGTAGCTATCGAATTTAGTATCAATTCGGTTGCAATAACCGAATTTAGACTTACGTCGCTTGCAACGACCGAATTTAGCGTCAATTCGGTTGCTGTAACCGAGTTGCTCATTAGTTCTGTAGGTACAACCGGATTCATTTGGAATTCGGTTACCACAACAAAATTCTATGTATTTTAAACCTGACGTTTAAAATTATGAAAACAAATATTATGTTAACGAAAGATAAAGAATGCATAATTATTGATGTCCCGGCGATATCAAGGTTTTTTTGTGGTTAATCAGAAAGGTAAGTAAAAATATTGGAACTACGGGTTTTGTATTAAAACGTCTTTCTTATAAAACAGAAAATATCCAACCAGATGTGAACAGTTTTCATGCCTTTCAAGGTCGGTCGGTTGAGATATTCTGTAATCATCTGTAGATAAAACAGCTTAGGACCTACATCAAAATGATGGCCGGGACTCCAAGGTCAGCATGATTTAAATTACTTTATTTCCTCGCTTTGTAATATATGTATTTATAAGGGAACAGGAAGAAAATCATCACTTAATAATAAAAAAACATTCAAAATTAATTTGTGCCACTATGTAAATTCGGTTGTAACAACCTCTAATGAAGTTGTGTCAACCTCTAACGCGGTTTTGTCAACCTCTAACGCGATTTTGTCAACCTCTAATGAGGTTATGTCAACCTCTAATGAGGTTGTGTCAATCTCCAATGACGATATGTCAACCTCTAATGAGGTTATGTCAACCTCTAATGAGGTTATGTCAACCTCTAATGAGGTTGTGTCAACCTCTAATGACGTTGTGTCAACCTCTAATGACGTTGTGACAACCTTTGATGAGGTTGTGACAACCTCTAATGAGGTTGTGTCAACCTCTAATGAGGTTGTGTCAACCTCTAATCAGGTTGTGTCAACCTCTAATGAGGTTGTGCAACCTTTCATGAGGTTTTGACAACCTTTGATGAGGTTGTGACAACCTTTGAAGAGGCTGTGACAACCTTTGATGAGGTTGTGTCAACCTCTAATGAGGTTGTGACAACCTCTTTTGATGACGTTGTGTCAACCTGTAATGAGGTTGTGACAACCTCTAAATTCGGTTACGGCTAATTGGGCTCTCTCAACCGAATTCTTCAGTGAGTGTAGGACAAACAAACTCGTGTAAGTGATGGACAAACAAACTCGTGTAACTGATCGTCGTGTAAGGCTTTTAAAGTTCTATGAATCCATGAACTGAAGCATCGTAATCATTCGATCCGTTTTCGCTGCAGTTCGATTGGCTGGAGATGATAATTTTTACCAAGAAATCGTCAATTCCCATGAAACTCATTTTCACGTCGTGGTCTAAGTTAATCATCAAATTTTCCGCATTTGGGGCACGAAAAATCAACACGTCATCGGGGAGAAGCCGATGCATCCACAACGAGTAGATATTTGGTGCGGGTTTAGGCACGACGGCATCATATGCCCATTTTTGAACAAGGACCCGGTGGTATGGTCAATTTCGGCCGTTTCCGTTCCATGTTCAGTAATCGTTCGTACCTAAAATTTGAAGATGATGACTTGGACTATGTCTGGTTCCAACAGGACGGCGCCACACAGCTAACGTTACAATCGATTTATTGCGCTGTGAAAGATAAGTGTTACTCAAAACAATCTCGAGTCCATTAAGGCCTTAAAACACGAAACCGACGCTGTCGTTCACGAGGTAGAGGCCCAAACAATCGAAAATGTACTGAAAAATTGGGTAGATCGAATGAGGTACTAAGAAGAAAGCCATGGAAGCTATTTATTTCTTTATTTCTGTGACATGCTATGACCGCGTTAAAGAAATAAAAATTACCTGCCACATTTCCAATAAAATTACATTGTTTTAAAATTTTTTGACATTTTTGAGATCAAACAATGAAGTTTTCTTAAAACTTCTGCTTAAAACTTCTGCTCTATAAATATAACTCTACAATATACTCGTACAATATATCAATCCGCAAACAATCTACAACTTCAAGTAAGCCGGAGGCAGAGCCCCAACAAAATGAAGACAGTTGAATTGATCTTTAGCTTTTCTCATCCAACTGGTACCACCAAAATCTCGCAGGAACGCTTCCACCTGGTCTTTCCAGCGATGTCTTGATTCTACTATTATTTGGCATCCTTCGAGTACGTCTACGAATACTTTTCCCGCTGATTCAGTCTAATTCATTATACTGCCATCTTCTAGCCAATGTGAACACGTAACTCGCAGATCTACGTCTTCGACGGGATACAGATTATGCAGCTCGTGGTTTATCCGTCGTCGATAATCGCCGTTTTCTTTTAGAGGACCATATATTTTCCGGAGCATTTTTCTCTCGAAGACTTTCAGTTATGTTTCATCAGCATGGGGTATGACCCAGGATTCTGAGCCATAAAGAAAGACAGGTTGTATGAGAGTCTGATATATTTGGATCGTCGTTATTCGAGAGACGGTCTTATCTCAGAAGTACTTGCTTAGCCCTAAATAACAAATGAATATCTTCAGTTGGATTTCTAGGATGACGTTATTGCTTCTGTTCACGGCATATCCGAGGTAAATAAATTCGTCCACTACCTCGAATTTATAATGGCTATCAACGTTCACCCTTTCATCCAATCGGGTGGGTGTTCTGCTGTACAAACCATTAATTTTGTCATCTCCTTTTTTACTGCCAAACCCACTTTTGCTGATTCCTTCTCAATTCTCGACAATACTGCAGCAACTTCTCGCAGATTTTACCCAATGATGTCTAAGTCATCAGCATACACCCAGATAACTAATTGGTTGAAAAGAGGACCAAATTGGGGTTGCCACAACCGAATTGAGGTTGTCACGACCGAATTTAGTCCTCACAACTGAAATTCGGTTGAAGCAACCTCGTTTCATAATTGATTCGGTTGTGACAACTGAGTCTGGAATTATATTCGTTCAGTCAACCAAATTTTCCAAAAATTTCGGTTGTAAATTTTAAATAATTCGTATACAACTACCGAAATTGGTCCCAAATTCGGTTGGAGTAACCGAAGGTGGCATCAATTCAGGAGCAGCTCGGTTATTGTGACCGAATTGATACCAAATTCGGTAGTTACAACCGAATTGATACCAAGTTCGATTGGGACAACCGAATAGATACCAAATCCGGCAATACTAGTGTTGCCTGATGCAAACTGTAACTTCCATTGGAAAGTTTGACATTTTTTAGCTTAACGTGCGTAGAACGTTTTCACTTACGAGCACTATTTGTTGTATTTACATTGTGTTGGAAAATTCATCTGGGTCAAAAAACGGAATTAACCCGTGAAAATTATCGAGCGATGATTTTTAAGGATTATCGGCGTGGATTATCGAGACAAGAGTTTCTCAATCAACTTCTTTCGACGTTTGGTGATGAAGCAGCATCAAAAACCAGTGTTAATCGCTGGTTGGCCTTGACATCTGTAATATCTGCGTCCAAAAGGATAATGCCACATGGTGCACAGCGTTTCAGCTAATTGATATATTGAAGGGGAAGTCCGGTAATCTTTAATAGTCTCCATTAATAGCCACCTCGTTCGAGCGTTCGTTGTGTCAACGTTCGTTGATTCATGTCAACGAAGATAACAATGCTAGAAGAGTTCAGGAACAATATTGAAACGAAATTTCCAACGTTACGGCCGATATGTGTCGAAGAGTGGTGGAAAATTGACCCTATAGAATCGTTCGCTGCAAGTATGGCTGCGGTGCTCGTATGCAAGAAATTGAATTCAATTCTACACTTGGAATAAATTTCTGCCCGACAACTCAATTATTCAGTGATTTATTTAAGTACAAAATTGTTATGGCATTACTAGAAAACCACCAAATCCAATGAGAAAATCCACAGTAAACTAGTCTGATTTTTATTCGAGTTTTCATAAACAAAAATTGTTATATTTATACTATAAGTACAATCAGCCTTTTGAAATTTACATAGTTCATTTTTTAGCACTCAAATACTGCCCCCTTAAATTTTGTATTTTTACTACGTCTCTGATTATCCTATTCGTCATTAACACTCATCATCAATGGGGAGCAAAAAATGGCGGTAAATTAATACCAGAACCAGTCCAACAAGCACGAAAACTAAAATATCAAGGTTATAACAATATCACTCTTCTGTCCGAAACCAACTTTATGTATCCAAGTGGAAAAAGTAATCAATGTAGGAGTCGTTCTGCCTCTGGTCTTTTAAAATCAAATCAACAGTTTCTTTTGTTATACCTACCGATGATGACCTTAGAAGGTGGATGATTTCTAGTTCAGTTTGTAGTTGTTGCTGTGTTGTTCGTGGGGAAACTTGTTCCCAACATTTCGAGAAAGGTGTGCAATGAGCCGTTGGGCGTGAGTTAACATTAGTGGGTATTGTTATTGTTATGGAATTGTTGCATGCCATGGAGAAGTTAAAACTATTTGGGTTTGATAATATCGAATAATGAAACAAAAAAAAACAAACAAAAAATGGAAAAGAAACATGAAAGACACACAAGAAATATAAAAAACACATTTATTTCGTTTACTGTTCTTTCTGTTGTTCCTTTACTGCGTGTGAACTTTCACAATATCCTGGTATAACTTTTGATTTGAAAAATATAGAATTGAATTTAAAAACTATTTTATGACGAAAAACACTGGATTCGGTCATAAATGCCTAGACCACGGAGTCTAGGCTCCGCCTTTCAGAAATTTTATGTGAACTGAGAAATGAATTACATACTATATTGTAAAGATAAGCGACATTGCTAACTTAAGGGTTTAATTTGCCACATTTTAAGCAGGTTGTTATATTGCTGATGATAGGTTTTGTATTAGCAATGTTATTTATCACAAAATTTATGTTGTAAGATCTAGAAACAAAAGTAATGTATTTAGAGTTTACATGGCATCAACAAACAGAGAGGCAAGCTGACAGGTGATTAAGAGGTAAGATGGCAGCAACAAATGTGATATGTAGTAAAAGCCGACTATAGGATATCATTCACCATATTTTTACAGTACTCTGTTTATAAAAAAACAATACGTAGGTACAGCTGTGTTACAACTGGCACCGATTAAATGTAGTTTCAAATGCGATCATCCTTAGCCTAATTTTATATAGCTGTAATCTCTGGAGTCGCTAGTACCAATCATGCCGGGCACAATTTATGTGGGGACTTTATTAACAAGCGGAACACCATATCTCAATTCCGAATGCGATCATCCTTGGAATAAGAAAACATTATGTACCAAAATTTTGTTAAACTCAGGTAATATTTGTAACCTATGAAGCCGACACTAATTACCATGCTTGGTAGACGCAACGTTTAAATTTCCTTTGGTACAAAAATATTATTTTGCCCCAAAACTATTTCAAATACTACTTACTCTCTTAGGTGACCGCAAAAGTGCGGTTTCTTTTGTTGTAAAACTCTACTAACCTACATACTTTACTTAGGTGTCCTCAAGCAAACAGACGGGTCAAGAACCTTGCAAAATATCGATAACATGTTTCTCCAACAGGCTCGTTATTTAGCCGTTCTTCTCCAGTTGGTAACACCAAGCTCTCGCAGACAATCATTCACATGGTCTTTCAAGCGAAGTCTTGGTCGTCATATTTTGCGATGTCCTTCAACCTGATCCATTCTGCTGACATAGCCTAGCCAGAGTAAACGCGCTATTTTGATACTCATGACACTATCGATGTCGGGATACAGTTAACACAGCTCGTGTTTCATCCGTCTTCGATAATCGCCGTTCTCTATTATAAAGGGTTTTTCAACAGAGACGCTACAAAAGTAAATCGATAGGGACAGCAAACGACGCCATATTTTGTCCCGCTCTTTTGACATTTCTCTTCAGTAAGGTTTGCCATTTCATCATGGAAAGATATACGAGCCAACGAGTCGAAATTATTAAAATTTACTACCGAAATTTGGAGTCAGTGGCCTCAACTTTAAGAGCGCTACGTCCAATTTATGGTCTTCAGCGATGAGGCTCATTTCTGGCTGAATGGCTTCGTCAATAAGCAAAATATGCGTTATTGGTCAGACAGCAATCCACACGTAATCCATGAGTCATCATTGCATCCCGAAAAAAATACGGTTTGGTGCGGTTTATGGGCCGCCGGCATCATTGGGCCGTACTTCTTCCGTGATGATCAAGACCGGCACATTACTGTGAATGCGAATGGCTACCGTTCAATTATAACCGAATATTTTTGGTCCCAATACGATAATATGAACTTGGAGGACATGTGGTTCCAACAGGACGGCGCCACAAGCCACACAGCGAATGCCACATCAATTTATTGGAAACCAAGTTTGGTGAACGTGTTATCTCACGAAATGGCCCAGTTGATTGGCCGCCTCGGTCGTGCGATTTGACGCCGTTAGATTATTTCTTGTGGGACTACGTCAAGTCTATGGTCTATGCCAACAAGCCAGCGACGATTGATGAACTTCGTACGAATATCGAACGTGAAATTGCAGCAGTATCGGCCGATTTATGCTTGAAAACCGTCGAAAATTGGGTTCAGCGTCTGGACTTCTGCAAGCGTGCCCGTGGTGGCCATGCAAAAGAAATCGAGTTCCATGCATAATGGCATCGAATGTACTTTCACAGGATTAAAGAATTTCATTGGTATCTAAAACCGGTTTTGTTTTATTTAAAAAAACTTTTGTAGCACTCTTATTGAAAAACCCGTTATGACCATATATTTCTGGAGAATTTTTCTCTAAAAGAATCCTAGTGATGTTTTATTGGCATGCTCTATGACGCAGTATTCTGTGCCATAAAGCAAAACAGATTGTATGAGAGCCCGATAGAGTAGGAGGTTTCTCGAGAGTGGGTCTCATCTTTGATGTGCTTGCTTTGCCCGAAATAATACATGTCTATTGGATTTCTAGGCTGATGTTATCGCTTCCATTTACGGCAGATCCAAGGTAAATGAATTCTTCCACTACCTTGAATTAATAACGGTTATCAACGTTCACCTGTTCTGCTGGTCGAAACTATTAATTTGGTCTTGTCTAATTGGTCTTACTGCAGTAATTTATCACAGATTTCACCCGATGATGTCTAAACCATCAGCATACACGAGCATCATTTGCTGCTAATAATTTTGTTCGTGTTGACTGCAGCATTTCTCGCGATGCTCTCAATTAATATGTTGAAGAGACCGCCTCGCCTCGTACTAAATGGTTCGGTAAGATCTTTTCCAATCATTACAGAACATTTCGTGTCGGTCAGTGTCATTTTACACAGTCTTGTCAGCTTGGACGGAATTCCAAGCATCGATATAGCTTGGTACAGTTTTCCCCGTATTGGGCTATCGAAAGTAGCCTTATAGTCTACAAAGAAGTGGTAGTGGTTTTCATGGGTTTTGTCCAGGATTTGTCGTAACGTGAATATCTGGCCGATAGTTGAGTTGAATCATGAGGCGAATGTGCATTCTGCGCCAGTATCTGAGTGATCTCTGCATAGGCCGTGCATACATCTAGTAATTGCTGCTTTCCAATGTCCGGTTTTCGAATCGTTATTAGCTCCTCGAATCGCACGTACGTCCATTATACTAGTAGAGTGTCTTCCACCAATTACCAGGTGATCAATGTGGTTCTTAATCGGTTGATCAGGGGAATCCAAGTAGCCTAGAGGATGTCTTTATTTTGGAATGTCGTACAAATGACGACCATATTTTTCGCCGCGGCAAAATCTAACAGTCTCATTTCATTATCGAAAGTGATGGCGTGTAGATGGAATTTGCCAATGCTTGGATCAAAGATATTTTCCCTGCCGACTTTAGCATTATAATCACCTATAGCACTCTTAATGTTATGTCCAGGGCAGCGGTCGTATGTTTCCTCTAGGCGATCATAGAACATGACCTTGATGCCATTGTCTTTTTCTTCCGTCGGGCATTGTACAGAAATTAGCGATCTGTTAAAGTATTTCGCTTTTATGCGGATGGTGGCTAATCGTTCGCTCACGGGGTGGAACCTTGAGACCAGATGTTGTAGTCTTTTGCCAACTACAAATTCGCTACCAAATTCGTGATTTTTCGCATGGCAGCTGTAGAATATGTCACAGTTATTATTTCTTGTACAGCTGTCTGTCGCATCTTCTGGATAGCAGTAATGTCAGCCCTATAATTCTCGAGGACATGTGGTTCTAACACTCCAAGTGCGAATCCGAAAATCGTGGTCCGTATATCGTTTGAGGAGGTTGTCAACAGATAGGGGGATTTTATGTTTCTTAATCTCGGTTTGTATTTTCATTCAGTGTTCCGACAAAACACAAAATCGTGCACAAAAAGTATGAAAAACACTGTTGTGTGAAGTGTTTGTGCTTTCTTTCTACACGAACACTCTGCGATGGTGCGTGTCTGCATGCTAAAACTCTATGTTGGGTGTCTCTAAGCCGTGTCGCACCGTTGTCTTGCTATCTCAGACTTGAGCTGACACCAAAAGAAACACCTAATTGTGCGAAACATGTGTGCAAGCACACAGTTTTATGTTGAGCTGATGTGTTGTGTGGACACCGTATGATCGGGTGTCGTTAAATCGTGTGGTTCGGTACAAAACTCTCAGTGTCATATTTTGGATTATTTTGTTATATTTTTCTATTAATTTTAACTTTCAATATTTGTCATATTTTATTATGTACATACATTTTATTTATTTCTGATGTATAGTATTTGTGTTTAACTTATCTATTAAATATCACCCACTGAAATGTTAATATTCAACAGGTTATCATATATATAGATAACATTCAAATAAATTTTTATAAAATTTTTTATTAAAAAAAATAACGAAATAAAATACACTTCAGTGGTTAAAATAAAAAAAAATATTCTTAATCTTCTTAATAGAATTCATTGACGTCCAATAGTGGCATAATTGTGCTCGCTAAATTGACATATATTGTTTTTCTCTCTTATTCTCATCAAGAGCGTCGGCTGCACACAGAAAAATGAAGCACACATAAATATGAATGAATGTTGTAAACAATGAAATATGGCTATGTGTCATTGATGTTGAAACATTGCACCGAACAGTGCTGTTCATACTTGTGTGCACGATTAATTATGTCCGAACCGTCGATCGAACACAAGCGACAGTGTTTGTCACAAACTTGTGCACTGTTTGGTGTTTTAAATTAGTGGTGCAGTTATATTATGTGTGCTGCACTGAAATGTGTGCACACAAAAGTGTTTTGTTTTTGTGTCCTCTGTGTGCAAGTGGTTTCGTTTTTGAAACACTTGTGTTGTGTGTCCATTAGCAACACTGTATCACCACGTAGAATGTGCGGTGTCGAGTGTTTTGGTGTCATTCTGAACGCTGTTTTCATTGACAATATAACGGCGGCGGAAGGCAAGCCCAGCCCACCGTTGTAATACATTTTACCTACTGCCAGCATGATTATGGATCAGCCTCTGACTAGAATGCAGTGCGTCGAAACTGGATTTGAATTTATTTACTTTTGATTAGCTGTTGCCCAGTAGTATTTTGTCATCCGCCTGCAAAGAACAAATGAATATGTCCACTAGTTCGAAGAACATATGTGACAGGGTCAGTTATTTAATGTGAGACGCATCAGATATCGCATAACCTAAGAGGCTGCTCATTAGTTTCACCTTCTCACTCTATCTAGCTAACTGACGGTTCCGATATAGCTATTTTTCCGGATATACTTAATCTTAGACCGAAAGTTGTGCGTTGCTTGGACTGTTCTTTGAAGGAATCATTTCTTACCACTCCCAAGTGAGTGGCTGCAAGAAACTTTCCACCTCCATGGTAATTCCCATGTCCCTTGTAAAACTCTGGAAATACCTTTCGACGACGGTCAGTTTGATCAATGACGGCGAGACTATCGAGTAATTGGTCGTGAAAAGTTTCTTGGGTGTAAATCTATAGGTCCAAATCTGGAAGGCTAGAAAGGCCACAGCTCACAGAATGGGTTTTGTCCAGGATTTGTCGTAACGTGAATATCTGGCCGATAGTTGACTCTCTAGGCATAAAGGCACTATGCTAAGATCCGATCAAGTTTGCTACGAACGACCTTAATCATTGGCATATTACGCTTGAGAGGGACTTTAATGTTTATTCCACGATAGTTGGTACATATACTCGGGTTGCTATTTTTGAAAACAGGTCCGAAAGTTGTGCGTTGCTTGGACTGCCCTTTGAATGAATCATTTCTTGCCACTCCCAAGTGAGTGGCTGTAAGAAACTTTCCACCTCCACGGTAAGTCTCATGTCCCTTGTAAAACTCTGGAAGTTCTTTTCGACTATCGAGTAATTGGACGTGAAAAGTTTCTTCGGTGTAAATATATAGGTCTAAATCTGTGAATGTAAAGCTAGAAAGGGCACAGCTCACAGAATGTCAGAAGCTCTCTTCTGTCTCTTTAATGGGTGTAATAGGAAAATGTTAATTTCCCAATTATATAAAATTATTTATTTTACTCAATTAATAAATAATTTTTCACACTTCAGACTTTTTGTGCTAATACAAATGGCCATCGGTAGTGTAACGGTAGTGTGTGCGACTCTTATACATGAGATCGTGGATTCGATCCCTGCTCTGACCACCTTAAATTTCTTTCGCCGGCGATCACCTCGCTTAGTGACGCCAACTCTATCGAGTATTTAGCCAAAAAAGCTTCTCAAAATAGGTCTCCATCAGCGAGTATAAAACGAGTAAGCACAGAGTCCACTGCTTGTGAGAAGCTTTCCCCAATCCCTTCATGGGATGTGGGAACCCATTTTTTGGAACGGACATCCTTATCGCACATTGCGGGATGGGGGCTAAATGAACAAGTTTTAAACGACTATTTTTAACTACTTTATTACAACCCATTATTATCAATTATATTGGGTACTTTTTGTTTGGTTTGGTTTAAAGGGAAGTATTCCAGGTGGAGCCCGTGTATTACATATTGTAGTTTTGAACCCAATAAAAAGTAAATTTCGAAAAGCCAAAGTGCAAGACTGGCAAATCCGTGAAATACAACCCAGAGCATGGAATTACATTTGGCAGCACCCTTACTTTACACTCTTACACTCGTACTTTTTGTTTGGCTTATGTCTAGACTAATATATCGGGGCCTAGTTTTTGTTTAATGGGAAATTTTCTAGGCGGAGCCCGTTTATTACATATTGTAGTTTGAACCGAATACAAAGTAAATTTAGAAAAGCCAAAGTGAAAGAAGTTTAAAAAAATAAAATTTAAGTGCGTTTTCTTAAAAAAAGTAAATTTTCTCAAAAAAAATACCTTATGATATTCTTAAACAATCCCCCTTTACTTAAAAAAAATACATTGTCTTAAAGAAGTACCTTTGCTTAAAAAAGTAAATTTTCATACAAAAAGTACCTTTTCTTAAAAAAATTATTGTTTTTAAATAAGTACAATTTCTTAAAAAAACATTATCTTTAAAGAGTACTTTTTTTGTAAAACAAAATAACTTTTCTTGAGATAAGTACCTACTCATAAAATTGTACATGTTCTTTCGAAAAAAAAGCTTTCTTCAAAAAAAAATATACCTTCTCTTAAAAAAAATACATTTTCTTACAAACAAAATAAAATAATACCTTTTATTTTCTTAGGATATGTAGCCTTTCTGAAAATAAGTAAATTTTCTTAAAAAATAACCTTTTCCTAAAAAGAGTACCACTTCTTTAAAAAGTACCTGTTCTTAAAAAAAGTACTTCTTTGTAATAAAAAAAATCATACTCTTAGGCTTTTTCTTACAGAAAGCACTTCTTATTAAAAATGATAGCTTTTCTTAAAAAAAACATTAGCTTTTAGTAAAAGGGGTACCTCTCAATAAAGAAAGGACCTTTTCGGGAAAATATAATACATATTCTTACAAAAGGGACCTAAAAATATACTTTTTTAAAATAATACATTCAATAAATACAAAATTTCTTAAAAAAAGTATCTTTTCTTAAAGATCCATTTAAATTACAGTATTTTTCAACAGGCGCCTTATGCGTTTTGGGACTAACTAGTACATAATATATAGCGAAAGGAACTACGTTCCAACCGGGTGTCCCCTGACACCTCATGTGATTTTTTCTTTTAATATTAAATAAAATCTCATAACTTTCCCCAAAAATAGATCTATGGATAAAGGTGGTCTTTAGGTAACTGATGACAGTACTGAAGGGTTGTAAATTTCAGGTAATTTGAAAAGCATGATTCTACGGTCAAATGTTGGCGCCAAAGTTCTTAACACCTTCCGGGTTAAATTATATTCCTTAAATTTTACTTGTTCTCACATTTGTAGTAATTTTATTAACACGGAGCCCGAGTCGGGCTGAAACCATCGACTTGAACTCCGACTTCACACCCCTGGTATGACACAAAAGTCTTCTCTAAAAATCATACGGCTATCAAGTCCCTGAACTTAATACTATTAGATCAGACGTGCTGCAGATCTCTTCAATTGTAGTCTCAGCTGTACAATATTGAAATGATATTGTGCGAGAGTATAGGGTCATTCAGAGGCACCGCAGAGCGGATGTGCTGGCGATACTAGAAAGTACAATACAGGTTCCACAGGAACTTGAACGGGTTAGAGATTTGTAGGCGTAGGCTGAATGAAGGGTCCTATGTGATAATACAGAAAGGGTTCACGAGAGGCACAGTTTGTGCACACACAAAGCAAATCTATCTGACATTGTATAAGATGAGATCTATGGGCCTTTGTGTCTCTATCTACACGCTGAATATAGACGGCCTCAGTAACATATTGCAGGAACCATGTATATGTTTGCAAGCACATATGTGTTTGTAGAAAAATAGAGATTTTTCAGCGTGTAGGCTCAAGGTCTCGACGACTGACTTGAAGGGACACTGGCTCAACAATTTGGTAAGTTATTACAGCGGATTGATGAAAAGAATAAAGCAAACATGTTTGGAATTTGAGCAAACATATCTTTGTTGTTTCAGCCCACACATGTCCTGAATTTTATCAACATTGGAAATAGATCTAATAAAGCAACTATGGTAAAGAGAAGAAAATGTACTCATGGAGTGGAATGCCAACAAAGAAAACGAATGAAGCGCGTCGTTTCTCTGCTCTCTCTCTCTGTCTTACTCTCTTCGCTGAATATTTTAATATAAGATCAGTTTTCTGATGATGCTATTGTATCTAACTATAGAAATTCCAACCATATTTAAATAAAATCACATAAATTATGCAAAAAGTATGAAATAATGAAGCTATGGCGCGTGAAAGAAATGCGTTTGAATGAGTCGCGTCGACTTTTTTTGTTCTCTTCTACTAGGGTTGCCAAACTGCGCCGTTTTCTTCTTCTCTACTTTTACATCCTTTTTGTAGATCTTAACATACTTACATACATAGTTTCCCATTACATCCAATGAAGGGGAAGGGGAGAGCTTGTCGCAATCAGAGATGTGGGCTTTATAGTTTTACACTCACTGATTGGGACCTACGCCGGTTCCGGACGGTATTTTAAGAAGCTTTTTCGTGGCTAAGTACTCGATAGTGTCGCCGTCACTAAGCGAGGCGACCGTCGTCGAAAGAAATGAAAGGTGGTCAGAGCAGGGTTAGGTACAAGAGTCGCGCACACTACCCATTGCACCACCGATGGCCTTAACATGGAGATTAATAGCAAATATTTGTATTTGATAGAGTGCAAGCGGCGAGATTGTAAGCCATAGCAAATGGCTTTTACAGAAGTTGTCACGATAAGCAAGGGTAAGAATCTTTTAAGCATCGTCTGATCGCGTGTACAGCTCTAGCTCTATGATGCCTGCAATGTCGCCATTCTTCATTAGGAACCTAGGAGAGTCGGTCCCTTTAAACGTCGACAGGTTTTGGAGCTTCTTAGATTAAAGTGAATGGTTTTCCGGTGGTGCTAGCGCACAATTGACTAAAGAGTGAAAGTGAGTATTATATCGACTACCACTAATACTTAAGCTAACCTATTGCGATGGCATTTAATATTAGCAACTAGTAGACCAACTTTTAGGCCAGCATCACTCATTCATTATTTTCTGCTGGACTGCCAAATTTTTTAAAATAGAAATAAAATAATTAAAGTAAATTAAAATAATGAAGTGTGATTAAGAATGGTGTAGTAATAGTGTAGAAGAAAAAATGCACAGTGGTTCCTAAACTAACAAACCAACTAAATTTAGAGATAGTCAATAAGACAACTGTTCATTTTGTGGTTAAAGTTCAAGTCCATATTTATTTATTTAGCAGCAGGTAGGTCAATATTAAATTAATGACAACATTAACCCAAATTAAGGTCAGGGCAATTCACAAATCGAAAAAGATAATTACTAATACGTATTAAGTTACTCCAATTTGTATCCTTACATCTACATATTTTATTTTGACATTAATAATAAAATGATTGAACTACTTATTGTAAAATTGTGTTTGGCTAAATTAAGTTGCTTGTTGGAATTATTGACAAATAACCATGGATGGCATTTGGAGTAGAACCCATTACTCGATCACTATTTTCTCCTTTTTCCCCCACCCGTTGTTCAGTAATTTGGCGTCTGCTGACTGCGCTTAAATTACCGGTTGGCTGTATATTTGAGTATTAACTGACATCGTTGTCGATATGTAAAATCAATAAAATCCATTAAGTTAATTAGCCGGGTAAAAAGTCGACAAAAAAGAGCATTGAAAAGAGTGCGAGGGCTGAATGTGCGATGTTGCCGCAGTTAAATTGCTTTTGATGAATGCACCATCCAAGTTAATTATCCGGAGGATTTAAATTTTTTGGTTGGTGGTATTTACAGACGCATTAATTGCTCCTCAATTCGAAATTTAGCACACACCCACAAACACACACAAAACAACAAACAAACTGAAAATGAGTTTGAAAGTGAAAAGCGGAAATTCCGACAGCCGCAGAAATTAAGCTGTTACGCGAGTGATGTGTAAACAACTTAAGTCGATTCTTTAACTCCTATTGTGCAAACGTTAAACGGGATTTAAAAGTTTGACTAATAACACTTAATTTTAATGAATGAGTAAACAAAATCATTTCATAAAGTGTGTATGTTAGGGTGACTTGAGATTGATCAATATAATTTTGATGTCGCCTCGCGTCACAATCGTAAATTGTTTATATTTTAGGACCATGATGTTCGATTGTTTTCTATTCTTGTAATAAATACAGAATGTAAGAAGCTCTATATTTAATAACAGATGAGAAAACAATCTAACTAACTGGTCTTCAAATATAAGCAATAAAAGACAGGGTGACGTGATGTGACAAAAAGTGGAACTTTCTGTTGAAATGGGTCCACCTTTTGTCACATCACGTCACCCTCGTTTATTGCTTATTTTTAATTAATTATATACTTCGATATTTCGCTACCCTTTGGATAGCATCAATTGTTCAATTGTTTTTCATTTCTAATTAATAATTGTGTATATCTTCCTGACGATGCTATCCAAAGGGTAGCGAAATATCGAAGAATATAATTAATTAAAAATTCGACCAAACGCTCGAACAATTTAATTTTTGAATATTATAATTGATATTATATTATAATGGATAAATCTATGCCCGACGATTGGAGTCTCAGTGTATTATGTCCTGTATTCAAAAAGGGTGATCCGTGTGTCTGTTCCAACTATCGCGGTATCGGTCGTTTATCCATAAAGTCTTGTCGAGCGTATTATGCGAAAGACTAAAGCCAATAATTGAAAACCTGATTGGACCTTATCAGTGTGGGTTTGGACCAGGCAAGTCCACAACTGACCAAATATTCACGCTACGCCAAATCCTGGAAAAGACCCACGAAAACCAAATCGATACATATCACATTTTTGTCGATTACAAAGCTGCTATCAATAGCCCCATACGGGGAAAACTGTACGAAACTATGTCTGAACTTGGTATTCCCGCAAAACTGATTCGCCTCTGTAGAATGACGCTGACCAACACCAAATCAGCAGTGAAAGTGTGGAAAGACCTCACTGAACCATTCTGTACCAAGCGAGGACTTAGACAAGGCGACACACTTTTGTGCAATCTCTTCAACATCTTAATTTAGATAATAATGCGAAAGGCTGCAGAAATTACGAACAAGACCATTAACACGAAAAGTCACATGTTGATGGCGTATGCCGACGACATAGACATAATTGGGCGAAATTTGCGAAAGGTTACTTGAGTATTTTCAAGAATCGAAAAGGAATCAGCGAAGGCTGGTCTTGCTGTTCATGAGGTGATGGTGTCAACGACTAGACAAACCTCTTGACTTGGTCCGCACTTGAACGTTGACAACCGATTTAATTTTGAAGTGGTAGATGAATTTGTCTACCTTTGATTCGCCGTGAACAAGGACATCAACGTCAGCCTGGAGATAGATAGGAGAATTGTGCTTGCAAATAGATGTTATTTTGGGCTCAGCAAGCAGTTTAGGAACAAATCCCTCTCTCGACGGACAAAAGTCCAGCAATATCAGACTCTCATTTTACCTGTCTTGATATATGGCCCCGGGAGTATTCGAGAGAAAAATTCTCCGTAAAATGAATGGTCCTGTTAGGGAAAACGGCGAGTACCGACGTCGCTGGAACGCAGAGCTATATAATCTCTATTCTGACGTGGACATAGCTAGACGAATCAAAGTGGGCCAATTGCGTTGGCTAGGCCATGTTATCAGAATGGATGAAGATGAGCCAGCGCGAATGATTTTTGATAACTTACCCGATGGAGGTTTATTTGTTTAACTTTTGTAACGAAGTTCCTTATCACACGTTGCGGGATGGGGGCTAAATGAAAAAAAAATTAAACAACTTTTTTTTAACACTATTATGATCCAACCTAGCATTATCAACTATATTGGGTACTTTTGCTTTGGTGTGTGTCTAGACTAACGGCTTGGATCATAGAGAAAGAAATTAACTAGATGTCTCACATATTTTATGAAATTTCTCGTTTAATGGAAGTTTTCTAGGTGGAACCTGTAACCAATATTAAGTATATGTACATATAAATATATTGTAGTTGTGAACCCAATAAAAAGTAAATTTTGAAAAGGCAAAGTGAAAGAAGTTTAAAAATAAATTCTTTAATAAGTGCCTTTTCTTAAAAAACTTAACTTTTCTCAAAAAAAAACTACAAAATAACTTTGCTTAAAAAAGGTTTATTTTCTTACAAAAAGTACCTTTTCTTAAAAAAAGGTATTTTATAAAATAAGTACCTTTTCTTAAAAAAGTATATTTTCTTACAACAAAATTGCCATTTCTTAAATAACTTTTCTTAAGATAAGTACCTACTCTTAAAAATGTACCTATTCTTGAAAAAGGACCGATTCTAAAAAAATTCCCATTTCTTAACAAAAATAATCATTTCTTAAAAAAAATACCTTCTCTTAAAAAAATACATTCCTTAGGCGTGCTGGAACTAACAAGTACATAACATACAGCGAAAGGAACTTCGCCACAACTGGGTGTCCACTAAAGGCTAGCGCGAGATGAATTGTTGTGATTTGTGTGACACTAATCCATTGTCATGCATGTTGTTACTACTTGGTATACATAGGAATTAGACGGCAATGTTACGTTCGACTCAAGTAAATCAATCCAACGTGTTCGAACATGAATCGTTTTACTTGAGTGTTGCATGAGTGTTGTTGTGTAGTTCACGAACGAACTAGTTCAATTGAACGATTCACTCTTGTGAACTAGGTGAACTAGTTCACACTGTTCCGCTCTTTTGTTTCAATACTTCACTTGTTTCAGCAGTTTTTTGTGTTTCCGTTGTGTAGTTCTCTTCGTCATTTTCTAGTGCATGCTCTTTTTGTCTCACTCAATTTGCATATGGATATGTAACCGGCGTCTACACAATAACTACGGCGCTAATCACCACTTTTTTTTCCAAAATATAAAAAGATTACGGAAACACCAATATTTCAGAAACGGAATAACATATCGTTAAGTCGACCTTAAATAGGGCGATTTAGTATAAACAAATTTCACAGTATCCAAAACACTTTAGAAATCTGCAAAAATCATATCATTTTCACGATTATTCGCTCCGATTGAACTAAAACTACAAGTTGAACTGAAATGAGCTCTATAGTTCACAGCTCATATGAACTGTTAAGCTGAAATACTACAATGAACTAGAGAACTAAATGAATGAACTAGTTCATTCTGATGAGCTGAACTAAAAAGAGCGCTCACTTGAATGAACTAAAATTCCCAACTCTACATGATACATACGACCACTCATCCAAGACTGTTTGGATGACGTTTTGTCGCCCACACTGAATTTATGTTATTCTAACGTTTGATTTGTGTGCGCACGATTGTAATTAAAAAAAGGGAAAATGAAGAATATTGATGTTTAAATTATCGCAATTAATTATTTTTCACTTGTTTTCTTAAAATATGTACCTTTTCTTTAAAAAATTATTTTTAGTTAACAAAAGTACCTTTTCTTAAAATGAAGTACTTTTTCTTAAAAATTATATTTTCTTAAAAAACATTCCTATTCCTAAATAATCAGCTTTTTCTTAAAACAGTAAATTTTCTTAAAAAATTACATTTGCATATGTAATGAATTCCTTTTTTATGTTACTAAAGTAAATCAATAAAATAAAAGCAAAACAGTCACAAACATATGTACATATGTAGATTGCTGGTACAACACGTATCACAACACAGTTCAACCGAATCATTGGGTAGTCATAGCATCGTATGACTCGACGGTTGCGTCGCAATGACTACTATGAGTGGGTTTACGTTGAGACATGGCATGGCTAGAACCGCTGTTGGAGTGGGCCTTACACACACAGCATAACATTTTGCACGATGAATTAAATGAACCGAAACATGCACTTGTGCTAGCCCTTAGTGTCCACCTCATTTAATTTTTTTTAATGGAGAGCAAACAAAAAGTTTGCGAAAAGATAATTAAATTTTTAAACGAGAATGAAAGATTGCTAGGATGGCATGGGTGGCCCGTAATACAGTTTCTGGAATATATGTATATAAAATCTGGGTGTGGCATAAAAAAGGGTTTTTAGTCGTCGGGAAGGCAAAGAAAATATTAGACATTACTAAGAAAAAATCAAACGAATTGCTCGGAGTCTTTGGTAAGAAAAATAAAAAAAGTGCCCGATAGAAGTTCCAAAAAAAAATCCAATGAGTGTTCGAACTCACGGGCGATGTGTTAATACCCTTTTGCTACACGGTACCTGTTCGATTTCCATGAACACATTCGTAAATGTTACATTGAAAAATAAAAAACAGCGTTCAATCATATGATGACGTTACAGTTAAATAATATTAATACTTAAAATTATTTAAAGACCCAGTGCAAGCACATGTGTCATTATTTTCTTGCTCAATACTTTTTGTTTTATTCCCACAAAAGTCAAAGAAAGCAAAGAAACAGACTCTTTTATGCATACATACATTGTTATATTCGTTTATACGCTACACAAGCTCACAAAATTGTCGTTGCTCTCTTGCTATCTCATTTTTATATACGTATAATAAGTCATTACTCTCTTTGCTCTGAGAGTGCTCCGCACCCACATTTTATTGGACTTACCTTTCACTATAATAAAAATACAACAACACCAACAACAACAACAACTACTACTACTACTACTGATATGTAGGTGATTTATTTATGCTTGCTGTGTCGTGGAGTGTTTGTGTGTGTGGTGGGTGTAGGGGGGGGTACCTAAAATAAAAACAACCAAACACAACATCACACATACTTTGTCCGAATTAGCTGACGTATACGTGTGTCACATAACCACATGTTTGCCATATCTACAGCAAAGAAACAGCCAAACACACAACATCACACACACTTTGTACGAAGTAGCTGACGTATTAGGATGTCACCATAACGTCGACTGCGATGGTTTAAGCAGCAGCATAAAATCTGGTTTTAGCAGATTTTGACTTTGATAGATTTAGTCCCTATACGCCGCTATAGATGTAAACACATCAAAAATCGAAAGCAATACTGCGAGCAAAAATTTACAAAGAAATTTCATTCTAAATAATGAATGGTGTGTATTGGATGATGAAACCTAAGTGCTGTTCGACTTTATACAGCTTCCTGGCCAGGGCTTTTACATTGCAGATAGTAGACGATACGTTGCAGAAGAGTACAGAGTTAACAAAATACAAAGTTCCCGAAGAAATTTGTGGTGTGGCAATCCATTTGCAACTGTAGACAAAGGAGCAGCTCATTCGTTACAACCTACTTACTTACTTATCGGGTCTCGGACAACCCCGGGAGGTCAGGGACCTTACAAATCGAAGATAACATATTTCGCCAACCAGTTCGATCTTTTGCATTACCTCTCCAGTTGGCCATACCAAATGTACGCAGGGATTCGTCAACCTGATCCCTCCAGCGGAGTCTTGGTCTTTCTATTTTTCGACTTCCTTCGAGTTCGGTTTCGAAAACCCTTCGTGATGGTTCGTCTTCATCCACTCTACTGACATGGCCTAGCCAGCGCAATCGCGTTATTTTGATCCGCTTAACTATATCAATGTCAGGATAAAGGTCATACAGCTCATGGCTCATGCGTCGCCGATACTCGCCAGTATGCACTATAAGGCCGTACATTTCTCGGAGTATTTTGCTCTAGAAGACTCCTACATATGTTTTGTCTGCTTGCGATAAGACCCAGGATTCTGCGCCATAAAGCAAGACGGGTTGAATGAGAGTCTGGTACAGCTGGACTTTTGTTACTGGAGAGAGGGTTTTATCTTTAAAGTGCTTGCGTAGCCCAAAATAAGATTTATTCGCAAGCACAATTCTCCGCTTGATCTTAAGGCTGACGTTTTTGTTTACGGCATTCGTTACAACTGCTACGATAAATACTGAAGTGTATATCAAGGAATGTCTAAAAACGAATTCTTCTATTTTTAAGAAAACATGAATATTCCACATTCTTTTGGCCCGATCTCCCGTCTTGCCAATACAGTAAACGAGCTACTGACTAGTACCAAAACAATAATGTAGTGTTTGTACCAAAGGACGCAAAACCACCTAAATGTCCAGAACTCGGTCCCAAAGAAACGATATTGGGCCTTAGTTAAGCGGCATTTAAGGAGCTGCTAAAAACCCTAAAGATTTTAGAAGAAGGTGGACTACAAGCACTAATATGGTAACAACAAGTACAATTAAAGCCCTAATGGATGGCATCCCTGAAAATACAAAAAAATTATAAATAAAAACTACATATTTGTAAGTTAGAGTAAAAAGTGAATTTAGACTTAATTTTTGTTAATTTAAATACTACTAAACAAATTAATCCATGCATCTTGATTTTTTTACCCAAAATGTGCGCACGATTTATTTTATTATACGAACCCCCCCCCCGGCGTCCATATGACAGAAATACAATTCAGGTTGGTTGGTTGAAAAAGCTGCAACACAGCACGCTGTCTAGCACACTTAGGCGAAAGAAGTCCATTGTGATACCTGCAGTTTCCTCCATAGCCCACTATTGACAAGTCGTCTAGCCAATTTGCCCTTTCAATAAATTAGTCTATAAGACCTACAGGAATAGCCTGTAGGGCTACGGTACTAACTAAATGTGTTCCGAATATCCTACTTCTCAGTCCTGCCCGAGCAGAGCAATCCCAGAGAAGGTGTTTCGTCGTTTCCTCATCCTTTTCCATGCAGCATCTACAGAGAGTGGAGTTTCTATGTCCCAATCTTAGGGCGTGTTTTCCTACAAGACAATGTCCCGCAAGGGTTCCTATCATTGTGGATAACCTGCCTCGCGGCAAGTTAAGTAGTTGCCTAGTCCTCTTCCTGTCCACCTGTGGCCAGAGGACCCTGGCTTGTTTGCAAGTTGAAGTAAGTCTTCACTTGTCCTTGAACATATCATCGGCCCACTGCCTGATTTGCAAACGGCAGGTAGAGATTGGCATACTAACACCTTCTTTTGCCGAAAGAACCTGTGCCGTAGTCCCCTGTCTAGCTAACGCATCCGCTACGCAATTGCCTGGAATGTCGCTGTGTCCCGGTACCCAGATGAGCCTGATGTCAAAATACGCTGCCATCACCCTAAGTGATGAGTGGCATTCTTTCTTCGAGGGATTTTATGACAGCCTGGCTGTTCGTGTAGATGCATATTCTCCGGAGGGTTGTGACACTACTTTTCAGTAGTGCAGCAACCTCCAGTATGGCGGTAATTTCCGCCTGGAAACACTACAGTGGTCAGGCACCTTGAAGGAGATATTTACATTTGGGTCCGGTGAATGGATCCCATAGCCTACTTGCTCGTCCAACTTTGATCCATCCATGAAAAATCTGATACTACTGGTATCCCCTTCCAGTGACTTTTCCCAGGTATTCCTGTTCGGAGTAGAAATCCTTAGATTTGTCGCTGGTAGAAGGTAGGGGATACGGTAGTCCGTTTTTACGGGAATAGAGTTGATCCGGTGTAGTAATTCAGCGTGCCCGAAATGCCCCGATATCAAAACGCCACAATCTAGCGGCTGCCGATTCGGCCATGATATCAGGAGTACAGATTAACATGATAGCACTAAGTGCAGTACCTGACGTCGTGCTCATTGCCCCACTAACGCTAATCAGTGCTGATCTTTGAATTTTCATCAAGGAATTTAGAATATATTTCTTTTGGAGGGACCTCCACCAAACTACGATGCCATAGAAATGTATTGGTCTGACTATTGCCGTATAAACCCACATGGTGATCTTAGGAGACAATCCCCAGCGCTTTCCTATCGCCCCTTTACAGCAGTAAAGAGCAACAGACGCCTTTTTCCCCCTCTCCTCAACATTCGGTTTCCATGACAGTTGTCTGTCGAGAATTATCCCCAGATACTTGAACGTTTCCGTCAACTGTAATTGCACCCCATTAACTGACGACAGTTCAAATGCGGGTATTTTATATTTCCGAGAGAACAAGATAGTCTCGGTTTTAAGTGGGTTAAGTGATAGTCCGTTGTTAGCGGTCCAGTTAGAAATCAGACTAAGTAGGCTGGTTGTACGAATGCTAAGTAAATTGGGGTTTCTACCCGTATAGATGATAGCAATATCATAGGCATATGCAAAGACCTGGAATTCGGCCCTGTCCAATTCAAGAAGCAATTCATTGACAGAAGTTAACCATAATAGAGGAGACAGAACTCCCCCCTGCGGTGCAACACCACCCCATTCAGCTTTGACGGATCTATCCACCAGAAGCTTCCCAATTAAGCGTCTCACTAATCTGTCGGCTCCTAGATTCTGTAACGACCTAAGAATCGCCGAAGGTTGAATGTTATTGAATGAAATTTCTAAAATGGCAAACAACAAACTGTTGATTGATACATGTTTTGACCGTCTCTATGCAGTCCCTTCGATGACCTTTGCCGAAATGTGTGGAGACGAAAATGTAACTTTGTTCGAGTACAGTGACTTAGGAAACTTGTTTCAAGAGTTAATAACAACAATATAGATCCTTGTTTGCTTTTAAGAAATGCTAAAACAAAAGACCTCCTTGACGCGAGGATGCTAAATAAGAAGATACGTTACAATTTTCAAGTTTCAGCTTTACTTCGAATTTGCTCCACTTTAGATAATTACATTCGGTATCAACTTGTTTCTCCAAAACATAATTATGTTAAGGGGATCACTTTTCGTAGCCAAAACCCTGCAAAAATTATAAAAATTCCTCAATTTTGTACAGCAAACAACTTGCTATTGCTTAGCGATGTAGCAACTGCATATCCACCGTAATTTATTTCCCAAATGTGGTGTGGCTTCTTCCTTTTTTTATAATCCCGAAAACGGAACCCTGCGACAAAAATGTAGTAAAGAATGAAAAAAGTTGTTCTAATTTTCGAGCCATATTTTACTTTTTTCATACTTTTAACTTCGTAAACTTGAGGACTATCGACTCAAAATATTAACTTGGTCGCCGTGTTTGTTATTGCCAACCGGAACGTATTAGCCGTTTTATTAATGTCCTGGTCACACTTTAGGTTTGAAATCGCTAAAGAATTTAAAGATTTAAAATATTACAAAATAGATGTGCAGAAGTTTGTGCAAAATAGTGTTACAATTTGCAGATGTGATCTCATAACACAATAATTGTCTGCGTGCAAATTCAGTTTATTATAATACTGTACACAGTCACTATAACCGACATTATGCCTGCCCCCACATGTCTACTTGTACTGTAGGTAACGCATATCTAATGAGGCAAAAATCATCAATCAAAATTACGTGCGAATTCAAAATTAACATAATTGAATTACAATCCAAAATGCAAATGGTGAATTTGCATTTGTAGAGTGAAATGAAATTGACTTGGATTTCAACTGAAGAGGAAAAGTGTCGTTTACGTACATTTTTCTTTTTACTCAAAAACTTCAAACCGCGTGTAATTTGCAATGGTTTTACAATTTATTTTAAAGAGTAATGCTGGAAAACGACTCACTTGAACACATCAATATTCCAAGTGGATTGAATTTGAGACAGCACCTCGCTGAAAACACGCAATTTAATTATATAAGACAGGGGGTATTTTGGTAAGAAAGCAAGGAAACACTATTTGAAATTGTATAATAGATTTGATTCATTGAAAGAATGTGTAAGGAGTAGTTAAAAGTACAAGTTATTATAAATAATTCCCAAGGATTCTCATTTTTATTAGATCCAAAGAAGGAGTATCTACATTTTCTCCACTGCCCAAAGGGTGTCTTAAACCACTTAAAAAAATACAGCAGACAGTTGTCCGAGGCCTTCGGCCATGGACTGTCCCTGCAGGCTGTGTCAGAGACACGGCCATTAAGTTAACGTAGAATACGCCATCCGATAAGACAGAAAACATATATAACAATAAATTCATTTGCTTATATTATTTATCATTTATTGTTATATATGTTTTCTGTCTTATCGGATGGCGTATTCTACGTTAAACTTAATGGCCGTGTCTCTGACACAGCCTGCAGGGACAGTCCGTGGCCGAAGGCCTCGGACAACTGTCTGCTGTAATTTTTATATTTACCAACGGTAATTGATTCAAGTCCGTTTAAAAAAAATATTATGTTCAATTTTTTTAAACTTAATTTAATTTATGTATTTTAATTAATATTTTTATTGAAATAAGTTCTGCGAATGTTGAGAGGGCCGCCCTAATATTAAAAAAGGTTTACCTTATCGAGTCTTCGCATTAGCATTCGAGCGTTGTGTGAAAGCTTTACGCTTTACAATTCAAAATTAATGTTACAACAGCTTTATTGAAGCTTTCGCAAAAAAGCTTTATTACGTTAGCTTACTGTTTGTTTCACTTTTTACTAGATACATGTTGCCAAGCAACATTAGCTTGCTGTTCGTTTCACTTTTTACTAGATACATGTTCCTAAGCAATGTTGAGCAACCAAAAACACTCAACCAAACACCACACATATGTTTGAGTGTATGTGTTTAAACAATTTTCATTTGTGAAATTAAAATACTAGAAATATATCAACCAATATGAAATGTATATCAAACGAAAGATAACATCTTCATTTACCTACAAAAAAAATTTTTAAAAAATTCATCTAGCCGTTTCCTCAAATTCAATGAAATAAAGATTACAACAATAAAAACCTGACATGACTCCTCATACCGTAAGGTAAGACGTATTCTACGTCAAAAAGTGTCAAATAAAGTTGTAATCAAAAATTGGCCTCAGCCTACCATTTGTTCTGGATCCAGTCTCAATAACCGAATTTGTTATAAACTCATAGAAGTGGCGTTGATAAAGCGTAATTGTTTTCTTAGTAATGTTACACAGAAAAAATTCAAATCCAATTCAATTACAAAATTTGTGTGGCAAATTAAGTTCGTTTAAACTAAATGAAGAACATTAATTGAACTTTCATTGACTGCATTATCAAATTTTTAATCGATTTAAATAAATATGATAATAAAGTTCCTACGATGTTAAATTGCAAAGTTGAATTGAACAAATTAAATTGAAAGTTTTGACAAAATTCAATTTACCATATATTAAAATTATTTCAATTATATGTAGCAATATGTCAAAAACGACTTTTTGCGAAAAATAACTTTATTATTGTTGAATATGAATCTTTGGGGACTCAGAAACAATATTTATTCCACGAGTTTTTTTTTTAAAATTAGTTGTATTTCAAAATATAACACAGTTTAACCATTTTCGTGGGCTTAAAAATTAAAAAATTAAATTAAAAAAAAAAAAAAACTGGAATTTTTTAATTTTTTACAATAAACTGGGTTAGTAGCCTTTCATTTAAGATGAATATTTCATTCGTACACTGAGAGAAAAATAATTATTATAATAATAAGTGGTAAAGGTAGATTTACGACTTTTTCATTTAAAATGGCACAAAAACGGCTAAAGATTTTTGGCCAAAATTTTCTATTTCTCGTTTAGAACCTTAAAATCTAAAATTCCACTAAGGCGCTTCACGTCACAAAGCTTAGTTTGGACGTTATGACTTGAGGAAGGTAAAAAAGCTAAAAATTTTGGATTTTTTCCATTTTTCTTGAAGTTTTGTCAATTTTTTTTCCAAACGAAACATTGTACTGCGAAGCGCCTTGGTAGAATTTTAGATTTTAAGGTTCTAAACGAGAAATAGAAAACAAATTACACAGACAAATATTTATATTAGGGTGTCCTATCAATAACAATTTGTTTTTGCTCAAGCTTTATTTGAAAGCTTATTGGGTAAAGTATTTTTGGGTTTTTTTTCAGACTTTTCGGAAGAGGTGGATTTTTTTGTACTTTGGATGCTAATATAAAGTGTTTGTAACTTGTCGCGAATATTGTATGCTTGTGTACAAACATATTGCGGTTGCTATTCAATATTACACGTTGGAGACACAATCATTAATAAAATAACCTCTGACAGACAATAAAGGAACAAAATCTCAGTAGACCTTCAATTCATAAAAACAGTGTTTGCAAACTTATATATGGTTCCTGCAATATGTTGCTGGACCGTTTTTTCTGCATTCTTTGTCGTTATTCAGCGCATGTAGATTTAATCATTAATGCAATGTTTAAAGCAAATTCGATGAAAAAATATCAAACAGTTTATAAAATTATTAGTTTCATACAATGGGTAAAAAGCTTTAAAGTTGTGTAACTCTGGAACAGCAACTGCAAATTCAAATTTTTTGTACAAAATATTTAAAAAGGTATACGCCTTTTAAAGCGCATCATTAGTTCTTTAAATTTTCATAGAAATTTTAAAAGTTATAAAGCGCTATTTTATTTTTATTCAAAATTTACGAAAAAGTTTAATACATGGTACCTTATTGAGCAAAATCATTGACAAATCATTTATGCATATAACGGGTTCTTCAATAAGAGCGCTACAAAAGTTTTTTTAAATAAAACAAAACCGGTTTTAGATACCAATGAAATTCTTTATTCCTGTGAAAGTACGTTCGACGCCATTATGTATGGAACTCGATTTCTTTTGCATGGCCACCACGGGCACGCTTGCAGAAGTCCAGACGCTGAACCCAATTTTCGACGGGTTTCAAGCATAAATCGGCCGATACTGCTGCAATTTTACGTTCGATATTCGTACGAAGTTCATCAATCGTCGCTGGCTTGTTGGCATAGACCATAGACTTGACGTAGCCCCACAGGAAATAATCTAACGGCGTCAAATCACACGACCGAGGCGGCCAATCGACTGGGCCATTTCGTGAGATAACACGTTCACCAAACTCCGTTTCCAATAAATTGATTGTGGCATTCGCTGTGTGGCTTGTGGCGCCGTCCTGTTGGAACCACATGTCCTCCAAGTCCATATTATCCAATTGGGGCCAAAAATATTCGGTTATCATTGAACGGTAGCGATTCGCATTCACAGTAATGTGCCGGTCTTGATCATCACGGAAGAAGTTCGGCCCAATGACGCCGCCGGCCCATAAACCGCACCAAACCGTAATGCAATGATGACTCATGGATTACGTGTGGATTGCTGTCTGACCAATAACGCATATTTTGCTTATTGACGAAGCCATTCAGCCAGAAATAAGCCTCATCGCTGATTGTTGAGGCCTCTTAAAGGTGGCCTCTTAAAGTTGAGGCCACTGACTCCAAATTTCGGTAGTAAATTTTAATAATTTCGACTCGTTGTTGGCGCGTATATTTTTCCATCGCAAACCTTACTGAAGAGAAATGTCAAAAGAGCGGGAAAAAATATGGCGACGTTTGCTGTCCCTATCGATTTACTTTTGTAGCGTGTCTGTTGAAAAACCCTTTACAATAAAAGTTAGGACGTTTTGCTTTAAAAATATTGACATACAAACTAAAAAAAATTGAGGTTAATGACCGAGTTGTAAGTCAAATTCAAAAAAGTCCGGAATATCCGATTTTAGGGAAAATTCGACTTACGTGACCTCTTTACCTCTTCCGAAAGGTCTGAAAAAAATCTCAAAAATACTTTTACCGTATAGGCTTTCCAATTAAGCTAGAGCCACCATGAAAATCGAGAAATAGAAATTTGTTGGGACACCCAAATGCATATTTGAGTGGGACGATTTTTTTTGGTACCGCGGCTCAGCAAAAAAAAAATGTGGAGAATTTTTGCCAAAGAAACCAGCAACGAACTCAGTCCCTCCCAAAAATGCAGTACAGATTTCACAACTTTGACTTTGGCCGCTGATCTTGAATTCTAAGTCAGATTAGCGCCATTATGGTTCATTGTAAAAATTTCAAAACGGCGAATCCAATATGGCGGCAAAATCTTTCAAAACTGTTGCGAGTCATCAATAAATTTGTACACAGATTATTTTGAGGTCGCTGCTATCAGATTTTAAACTGAAAATAGCGGGTACAGTATGGCGAGGAATATTTCCAATGTGGTCCCATTGGGGGAAAATATGTATATAGCACATTATTATAACTGGTTTCACTTACAATCTGTATCCCTATAAATATCAAATGCCACGGCCCATAAACACGTGACTTACTACTGATGTTTTCATGCCGAGATCGACTTGATCCAGTGGGTATACTTTATATGCCACAAGTGATCGACTATGAAATAGGCAATTGATAAAACACATAGTAGATAGGTGAGAGAGCGATAAATAATGTTTGATTGATACTAATGAGTGTCCAGCGAATATGAGTTCGAATCCCACCCGCGGCATTTACATATTTTTCACTAACAGGAGAAAACATGATCTCATAGCCTTCAAGGAAATTACAACTTTAAAAATAACTCGGATCTAAGACAACCAAACCCAAAATAATGACAGCCATGTTGTATGTTGGTTGCAACGAACAAAAATACTCATTTCTTTTATTTATATACGTTGTATGTTCAACCAAAGACTAACCTGCAACAGCAACCCCAACTCGATGAAATTTCCTACTACCTTGACGACCTCAAGAGGACGCTACTAGAGGGACGGAGACTTTTGTCTATTGCTTTATGACTGAATACTGAATTCATATTTCGGTATTTCTTTGATCTTCCTCTGTTGCTCTCTTCTACAAAAGAATATGGTAAACGAGTAGACCATTTGTACACAATCTCACTAACGTACGACACCCTGGCGGGTTATTAAAATATTTAATTGATTCTTATAAAAATTGGTTGGCGTTTTTGTATAATACGAAAAATGTTAATCTGTATTTATTTGTTAACCCAAGAGTCAGCTTTACAACTTATAAGTCAAACATATTTTTAATTTACTAGATCTGAGCAGTGGTAGTCAGTGGTGCAATGGTAGTGTTCGCGGCTGTTATACATGAGCACGTGGGTTCGATCCCTGCTCTGATCACCTTAAATTTCTGTCGACGACGGTTATCGCGCATTGTGACGGCGACAGTATCGAGTATTCAGACATGAAAAAGCTTCTCAAAAATACTCTTCGGATCCGGTGAAAACTGTAGCTCCTAATATGTGAGTGTAAACTAAACCCCCCACAGATCACTAGATCACTACAGCCTTCATGAGCTGTAGTGGGAAACCGTTTCTTTTAGATCTGAACAAATATTTGCTTTTTTTATGAAATTCTTGCACCTTTTGTTACTTTTCTAGAAGCAATTTTTTGCTGGAAAATTTATTCCAGAGTATCCAAAAATCTGGTAACTGTTCGTAGCTTGAGCAGCTTAGTTTAAACCATAGATAAAACAAATATGCAACTAGATATCGCACTATCACTAGGTGCTGTGTTGTTGTTTTGTAACTCTCATTGAAGTTTCTCATAACTTTCATTGACGTTTATTCAACACTGTGGGAAATTTGATACATACAAAAAAAGTATAATTTTCCAGGTTGTGCTATTCGAACAACTAACTTAATTTTTTTACGTCGTTGCGTTCCCCACTTTCAAGTTGAAATTTTGTTATTTTGATTATGTGTCTTTTTGTTTACTGTTATTGATGGTGTTCGTTTGTGTCGAATTTGTGATCAACGGACCACAAAACAAAAACAAATTCCCTGTTGCTGTTGCCTACCACACCTATTGTTAGCATCTGTTCTAAATACATCTCGGAAGGTATATTTTTTTGGGATCAAACGTTGTAGTTATTATACATTCAGCTCCATCTAGAAAATATCCCATTGAAAAAGAAATTTCCCACTGCATGTGCGATATCTAGTTAATTCCTTCATCTATAGTTAGCAATATGTCAAAAACGACTTTTTGCGGAAAATAACTTTTTTATTGTTGAATATGAATCTTTGGGGACTCAGAAACAATATTTATTCCACGAGTTTTTTTTTTTTAAATTAGTTGTATTTCAAAATATAACACAGTTTAACCATTTTCGTGGGCTTAAAAATTAAAAAATTAAATTAAAAAAAAAAAAAAAACTGGAATTTTTTAATTTTTTACAATAAACTGGGTTAGTAGCCTTTCATTTAAGATGAATATTTCACTCGTACACTGAGAGAAAAATAATTATTATAATAATAAGTGGTAAAGGTAGATTTACGACTTTTTCATTTAAAATGGCACAAAAACGGCTAAAGATTTTTGGCCAAAATTTTCTATTTCTCGTTTAGAACCTTAAAATCTAAAATTCCACCAAGGCGCTTCACGTCACAAAGCTTAGTTTGGACGTTATGAGTTGAGGATGGTAAAAAAGCTAAAAATTTTGGATTTTTTCCATTTTTCTTGAAGTTTTTTCAATTTTTTTCCAAACGAAACATTGTACTGCGAAGCGCCTTGGTAGAATTTAAGATATTAAAGTTCTAAACGAGAAATAGAAAATTTTGGCCAAAAATCTTTAGCCGTTTTTGTGCCATTTTAAATGAAAAAGTCGTAAATCTACCTTTACCACTTATTATTATAATAATTCTTTTTCTCTCAGTGTACGAATGAAATATTCATCTTAAATGAAAGGCTACTAACCCAGTTTATTGTAAAAAATTAAAAAATTCCAGTTTTTCGGATATTAATAAAATTACAGGAAAAAATTCGTAGTCAGTTGAAAAATCAATGACAACAAGAACACCCTATAATTCACATATCATGTAATTGAGGGCCACCCTAATGAGCATTTCAGATAGCCGAATGCATCCCCAAATCAGTACATATAATTTGGTACATATATCTTTAAATTGGAAAAACCACTTTTTTTGACATATTGCTATCTATAGTTTAAACTATTTCTCCATTTAAATCATTCCAACAAACTGTAACGTGGTTTTGCTCAAATCTGAGGTATATTTAGATCAGCCATATTTGAATCCACCAAACCATTCGAAATAAGAAAGGAATTGCTTAGCCTTTGCTGGAATTCGAATTCAGATTCTTTATTAACCCTTAATTTACACAGTAATTTGCTTTACAGAAATAACATCAACTGATTCAGCCGTTAGGAATCCTGCTTGTAGCTTAAGAATACTCATTTTGGTGTAATGTCAATCTTCTGGGAACACTTGTCTTGGCTTGCCAACTCAATATTGGGAATAGGTGCCTTGACTGGTATACTCGTTATATACTTTATAGTTCGATAGATTTAAGGTAATCTTGAAATTATTGTGTCGCAGACGCTATTATTCACTTTTATTGTTATTTGAATGCAAATATAAAGTGTGTTTGGAGCTTGTCGCAAACATAATATACTTGTGTCCAAACATATTGTGTTTGCTATTCAATATTACATGTTTAAATGTGTTTGCGACCCACATATATTTATGTTTGTGATACAAATACAGTTGTGCTGTTGCACTGTCGATACTCTCTCGAGAGCAAGAGAATAAAAGAGGGACAACGAGTGTGTATCCGTATTTTTGAATTACTCAGTCAGTGAGTTATAAATATTCCTGAATGTGCGTGCAAATTGCAGATGAAGTCAGTGTGTCATATTTATGCTGATGTATTGCGTTTTAGAATCATGTATTCAGTCGTCAATGTTTCATCGGATAGATGATATCAAAAGCGCTTGATCAGTGAAAAAAGAATGAACGAAGGCTCTGACCATAAAGTAATCTCAGAGAATATTTGGCTCATCTGACGTTTCCTTTCACACTCTTCTTGATGCGGTCGGTGTGATAGAGAGCTGTTTGACGAAAAGTGACATACACCAGGTAGAATTACAATAACTTCTTGCTTTAATTTTTCGTTTTGGTGAAAAACTATGAAATTTAAATGTGTTTTAAACTTTTTATTGATTGTTATTGCTAGCATATATTTGTGTTGAACACACAAAACGAAATGCCGTTGTTAATATTTTGTTCGTTGTTTTGAATTTATTGCCTCTACCTGGTATTAGTAAAGCAATTCTATTCAACATCGAACGTAAGTATCACACCAGGCCAAATCTTATAAATTTGGTGAGAGAACTATTAGTTCTACTACAAGTATTAGTCTATGGCTCGGACGCTTAAATGGTTTGTGATGTTACTTTGGGTTTTATGTATGTGTTTCGCATATATATGGATGTGTGCTACCAAAGTGAGAAACGAGTTTGAGGAAAGAAACTGGAAAGGGCATGTTTGCCAATAAACATGATGCTGTTTACATTTAAACACAAGTGAGTTTGAGACTTGCAAACATATTAATGTTTGCAGTGGGTTCCAAACATATACATGGTTCCTGCAGAATATGTTGGGGAGAATATGTTAGAGAGGCCATTATATTTCAGTGTGTATGAACTTTACATTTAGAGTCAAACCGATTCGGGATTGGGTATTCATGAGTAAATTTCATAGGGACAGTCAATCGGAGCCACTGTGTACGAGCAGTCTGGTGAAGCCGCTGTGTGTTCTTCTAGTCTGCAGTAACCGCAGTGTAAGAACACTTAGCCGAATTCGTTGCATAAGAACAGTCAACCGATGCCGCTATGTACGATTAATCAGCCGAAGGAACAGGCAGCGCCTGCCCCTTTGAACGAACAGTCAACCGAACCACAGTATAAAATGTATTCACAGTCTTGGAAACGACAGGTTTACAAAAGGTAAACCCCTTTTTTAATTTTAGAACTACAGCACAAGATCGTCTGCAACGATAAGTTGCACTAGCAGTTGGAAATCGACTGACAATGCGGCTAGTCACACTCATCATTATCTACTATAGCTACATTAATGTAAATGAGAATTACATAGAAACATTCATCCTTGCGTGGTCATTGAAAATCAGTTTGATGTTACCAGGTTTATTTATTGTGCACCATCGCCAGTGTGTGTGTGTTTGTTAGTGAGTGTGGTTATTCTTGTCTAGTTGCAAAATATGGAATGTGACAAATGGTACGTTATTTGTGCTAGGGGACGATCAGCCCAGATAAATATTGATGGTTGTTTTAATTAGGGAGATCCTTTATTTAGGATAATCACGTAAGGAGTAATTCCAAAAAAGGTTGCATCAACAACGTTTTTGCTTCCGCAACCCGAACCCCCAATGATTTGGTGAAATTTCGCCAATCTAGTGTCTTATACGCAAAGTTTGTTGGACTACGTCTGTCAAGCTTCGTCATTATTTTTGTCTTGCTCATTGTAGAAAATGGATGCACTGTTTCGGATAAAATAGTTTTGGAATTAATTATCGTATTAGATATAAAATAAAAGTTCGCTCATTTTCAAAAACGGATTTGAACTGTTTGTTTGTTTGTTTGTTTGTTTTGGGATGGTTGTTTAAATAGAGGTTAGGTTTCGTTAGCAGTCGACGAACTAGTCACTTACGTTTATTTGTTCACTATGATACCACGGGCTAACGAGATTAAGCATTAAACCCACCGGAGAAACATTTTGTTTTCTCAAAGAAACTAAAAGGCCATGTCTGCGATAATTCTTCCTGGGTCCAATATAGGTTGGATCTCATTATATACACCCTTATGCCGCCTATGGCTGAACATGTGCAGAGAAGTGGTTCAGTTAATTTTTTCCTCTACCTCATCGTTGTCGCTTACGAAGTCATTTACCCTGGCCTTTAGTCTCACCGTTTGTCTATCAATCAGACTGTGTGCCGTCAAAACCGAAACAAGCATTGGTACCTTGGGTCTGGTTAAAGACAGAAGGTTCACAAATCTCCTGCTATCCACCAATATCGTCATGATTGGCCCACCTCTCCTGCACGATCATATAAAGGCCGTCTTGGAAATTACCAAGCAGCGACGAGCAAGCCTACACCTTCCAATTTAGACATGTAAACGGGTCTCTAGTCTGGCCAGCTAATCTATTCTGCAGTTCCCCGGAATGTCGCTTTGCCCTGGCACTCAAATGAGATGAATATCGTACTGCTGGGCCATGTCGTTAGAGATATGCGGCAGTCCTGGGCAGATATTGAATTCTGGAATACATATTCCAGGGACTTGATTACCGCCTAAAGATTGCTGGACTATTATCCCTCAGTCAGTCGACTGATTTCCCTCAGATCTCTAATACCCAAAATGTCGGCCTGATACCGGCCGCAACGATCAGGTAGTACACGACAAAGTGGCAACCCTAGTTCCCCCGTAACAAACCTGATCACTCATTTTCGATCCATACATGTAGAAATTCATATATCCCTCTATACTAGGAACTCCTTTGTTCCAGGAGTCTTTTTCCGGTAAGGGGGCGTGGTATTTCCGATCGAACAATGGTTCCGCTTTAAAATACAAAATTATTTAATTTTTGTTTTTTTATAATCAAATTTCAAAACTAGTTAATAATTAAGAGTCTTCCATTTCTGAGTTCGTATTTGAACACAAAATGCTCAACAAACACCAGATGTGCATCAGATGCAGAGCAGTGATTCATTTCCGAATAGGCCTGTTATTTGATGCTATTGTCGGACATCTTTTTTTGAGTGTATCTACATTTAGTCATAGTGTTATTTATATCTGTTAATAGGAATCGTTTTTGTTTGAGTGTAACAAAGTTTTTAAATATTTACCGCTGTGTATTATTTATCATATCATATGTTTGCGAACTGTACACGTTAAAAAAGTGTCATAACTCGAACAAATTTTAATTCACTGTCATTTATGTATGCATAAGTATGTGTGCTTTGTCATTCTACAGGCAGGTATCAATTTTGTTTGAAATTATTGTATAAACAAAAAACCAGACTTTATGAACTCTCCTGTCAATTGAGATATAATAAAAAAGCGACTGCAAATAAATTTGGGGGTTCCAATTATGATCCCAACTACTTCATGTCTGCCGAGGAACGTTCCTAATTCCCAGACATGCTAAATTTTCAAACCCCAGTGTTAAAAGGGTTGCTCGACATTTGCGTATTCTTAACATACCCTCTCACATCGTTCGTTGTGTTGGGTGAAGGGAATGTGTGCAACATACATACACACTTATGTACATAGTTTAGATGTGAGTTAATAATAAGTCAGCCACATTCTTTACCCACTCCGATTAGCACTGCTGCCTCTGTGCTTGCGTACGTGCTCCAAGCAATTCATTACAGTCTTATCTCGAATTTCAGCTGCTTTAAATGATTTACATTGGATCAAATTTTCGTCAGAGACACATACATACACATATCCCCACGCTCGTAATGACACACACACATACAATCATCCAGGACCTTGCGCTAGCCAGGGGTTACGAACGGTGAAGGGTGGGTGGGGGTGGTGGGGAATGTTGCCAATTTACATAAGGTAAAGGTACTTTTTTGCCTTTGTTTTTTTGTCTTTTGAATATTTTATTTCCATTAATTTGGCTTCTTTTCATCAGGGTTTTTTTATCGTTGTCCTTTTTACGAGTATTCTTTCTAACCTTTTGGGGCTGATTTAAATATGTTGCTTTGTTTTGTTTCGTTTACTCTGACCAGACATATATGAAGGATTTTCTCCGTATTATTGGAGAAAGATTTAGCCCTACACATGTGTTAATTGCTGAGCTGTAGTGGCCTAAAGGAAATAACATAATTTTTGTTGGATTTGATATTCAAATACCTTCGGGCTGTAGAGTGTTGTATCGTGCATGTTAACGTGTCTAGGCCTGATGCAAGATTTGGGTTTCTTAATTAATGCAAGTTACTACATCAAAAGTATTATTCCCCCCTGTGAAAATTAAAAACTTTTTAATTAAACATTACATTGAGTGGACGTAAAGCAAAAACTATTAAAAAATAAAAAACAAAATCTATCAGTGACTCATTTAAACACACGGTAGATAGGTTAGTTCACTAAACACCGAGACACAAAGTCTCACGAAGTTTGAGACGATCGTCCTGTTACTACATCACCTTCGTGGCTGTTAATACCCATTTTTTGTATGGAATATATATCTGAATATTCATGCCTCTTCTGATGACATCTATGTAAATGGGAGGATAAGAAAACACATTTTAGTGATAAGTTCCAACCTGATCTATACACAGAGCAGAGATTCGTTGTCACAACTATATTTACAGCCAACTAATATTTGGCGGTTCCTTGGACTGTCACATTATTCAGTTGTGATTTTATTAAAATTATGTGTTTTATATTTAAATAGAAACAAAATTATTATAAAGGGTGTCCCAAAATTCACGCAACATTTGAATTGAATAGAAAACAAAGTTTTTATTCTTCTTATGGTAATATTTTTATTGAATCGTAAAGTACATAGGATAGGGTTATTTATGGAATAAAACATCTGGCAAATGGCCTCCACGGCTTTCCATACACATACGTATTCGTTTGTCGAAATTTTCCATGACTTTTCTGCATAAATCTGGTCGAATTTCGTTGATGCAACGATGAATCTCCTCCTTTAAAGCACGAGTGGTTGTGGGCTTATTAACATAGACCTGTGATTTTAAAAAACCCCATAAAAAAATCTAATGGTGTTAGATCACACGATCTTGGGGGCCAGTTCTGGTCACCAAATCGAGAAATCACGCGACCTGGAAATGTCTCTTGCAGTAATTGAAGAGTTTCACGAGCTGTATGACATGTGGCACTGTCTTGTTGAAACCAAATATTGGCCACATCAATTTCATTCAATTTCGGCAAAAAAAACTATGTTACCATGTCGCGAATTCATATCGAATTCATATCGAATTGCGACCGCAAAACTTTCATTACTTTTGAAATATTGTTCAATAATGAACACACGCTGTTCTATCGTGTAATTTGCCAGTTTTATTAACCCTGAACTGTCAGCTGTATTTTTTAGGGTTGCCAACTCCTTTCTACGTCGATAGCAGCAAATTTAAATGTTGCGTAAATTTAGGGACACCCATAAATTATAACCAGGTTTTGTCTTTCGTGGGTAATGGGTTACTCTGGGTAACCCATCCGTCGTCGAAGGGAATTTAAGGTGGTCAAAGCAGGGATCGAATCCACGTTCCCATGCACAAGAGCCGCGCACACTAACCATTGCACCACTGACCGAAAACCTCTAATAGTCAAAAAAAAAAAATTTATTTTTTCGATTGGTTGCTCTGTTTCCAAGATATAGACACTATCCATCCCCCAGGGTAATGGGTAAAGACCGTTTACCCAGTGCCCATGTACAATGGACAATCGTGCAGGATGATTTCCCATCGTCATGGGAAACTACCTCTTATTTTCCCCATAATGAGAAAACATTCATTACCCATTATGGGTGTGGGTTATATCTACGTCTTTCTTTTGTTCAATGACTTATAGTGAAATTTTACATAGAACATTTGTTTCATGCACACCATCCCCCTAAAATTCAGTGTTTTGAGACATTTTAGCACCAATTCGGAATAAGTACGAAATTAACCCATAAAAGACATTTTCAGTTTTGACTCATATCTGGCATTTAGATTGAGTTTTGCGCTTTGGTGTATTCAGTAGTAGAATTTTACGAGAAATATTTTTATCATTTGCCTTGCTCGAGGTACTCTTCGTCAGCTTTCATCATTGTCCTTGCGGAGTTTTTCAGTCGGTTTGTTTTTTAAACTTACAATTTTCTAAATTTATTCAAGTTCAAGACCTTTTTAATACAAAGCTTATTTATTTATAAGCTTTATATTATTTTCAAAAAAAGTCGAGCACAAATAATAAAGCTGATAAATAAGCTTTATATTAAAAAGGTATTGAACTTGAATAAATTTAGAAAGTTGTAAGAAATTTTTTTATTGTACATTTTAAGCCGTTAGGCCGCTGTTTTAGGTGTGTTTTTTACCCTTTTTCGCAAAAGGGGCATAATACACCCATATATTGAGGAGGTAGAGGGTTAAAATGTTCCACAAAAATATTTCTCGTAAAACTTTACAAAAAATTGCTGAACACATCCCATACTTAAATTGTAAAGATCACATGGTTTCCTATTCCGATTCATCTTAAGAATGTAAAAGAGGGGAGAGGCTTTAAATTCCTCTTTAATTACGCCAATATGTAAACTTTCATAACGCCGATACATTAAACTTTTTTTAACCCCTCTACCAGAATCCGTTGTCAGAACCTTGCCATTTTTTTTTGTGTTCTACAGTGTTATAGACTGAGCAATCATTTGGGCTCAAATTAGATTAGAGGAGTTAATATGACTATTTGGAGCGGCAAGAACTTAATTTATGTAACATTCAAATGGTTTTCAGCTCTGGAATCGTTTCGGGGATATCGATGTAGACTATACATTTCACGTAGCCCCCGAGAAAGAAGTCCAATGGTGTCAAATCGGAAGAACTCGACGGACATTTGAGATACTGAGTCTTGGCAGCTTTGTTCGCAATGGGTCATAGTTTCATGCGCTGTGTAGCAAGTGGCACCGTCCTGTTGAAACCATATATTGTCCAAGTCCAGGTCAACTATTTTAGGCCACAATAAGGTTGTTATCATGTCACGATAACTTTCACCGCACACCGTAACTACGTCATAATTTTCGAAGAAGTACGGCCCGATGACTGTAGCAGCCCAAAAACATACCAAACAGGGACTCGTTGGGGTGCAACGTGTGTGCTTGAATGACCTGTGGATTTTCGGTGCCAAAACTTTGGCAGTTTTGGTTGATAAAGTATCCGTTTAGGTGAAGATGTGCCTCATAATTTATTATTTTTTTTTAATCTGCCTCAACTGTTTGTTTTTCAACCATCCAATTCTCTTCATTCATCCAATTCCCAATCTCTGACCTTCAGTTTCTGTCCCAATTGAATTTTGTAGGCACGTAAAACTAGGTCTTTTGTTAAAATCTTCTGAATGGTGCTGTTCGATTTATGTTTAAGACAATGAATTGAGGTTGTCGGGGCCTGGTCTGCACTTTATTTCAATGCAGCAATATTTTCGGCCGAACGACCTGTACGAAGACGCAATGGAGTTGTCACCTTTTGCACCGACCACTTTTCGTCGAATTTCTGCTCCAATCGGCTGATTGTTAGCACAGATGTTGACCGATGTTGACTGCACTTCTTGCAGAACGATCATTTTCATAAAACTTTTCTACGCGTTGTTCAACTGAGTATCGCTCCATGCTAAAGCCTGCACCGCAATTTTGTAATTTTTTAACGAGTTGTCAAAATTCGTAAAATGTCAATACAAAATTTTCGAATTTTGTCAATTTTACTACCGATTTGTATCGTTAAACGTTGTAGAATTACGGTATGTTAGTCGGGAAAAAATAAAAAACAATTTTAGATATCACAAATAATTGCTGTCAAAGATATTAATTACAATTAAATCACCCTGTAATGATGCCTTGCCTCTGGCGAACATACAAATCTTCACAATTGACGGCATAAGCTTAGACTGCGCGCTGATAAAAATATGGCCATTATTTGCTAAATATCACATTTTAATGTAAAATCCATAACTACAATTTTTACCTTTCTTCAATATATACAAAAAAAATTTTGTTAAAATCGCGACAGCAACCATTCTGTGTTTATATTATTTTTGAATATAATAATTCCTTTATCAATTTTAAACGTTTGGTTTAAAATATATCGAATACTGTTGTGGTAACCGAATTGAAAATGAATTGAGAAACTCTGTTTCAGCACCTACGTTTTCTTAAATACGTTTGTTGCAATCTAATTAACGCCAAAGTTTGTTGTTGCAACTGAATTAACTTTAAATTCAAATGCGGTTGTTGCGCCCGATTTGATAACAAATTCGGTGATTGCAACCGAATTGATGCCACGTGCGGAAGTTGCAAACGAACTGATAACAAATTCGGTTATTGCCATAGAAATTATAGTATTTAGATCCAATATAAGTGGAAATACGTTTGTCATGATCACATCAAATATGAAGCGATGTGGTTTCAACTGAATTTCAGTTGTGGGGACTAAATTATTATAAAGAAAATTAATTGAGAGACTCTGTTTCAGCAGCCTACGCTTTCTTAAATACGCTTGTTGCAATCGAACTAACGCCAAATTTTGTTGTTGCAACCGAATTAACTCTAAATTCAAATGCGGTTGTTGCGACCGATATTGATGCCACATTCGGTAGTTGCAAACGAACTGGTAGCAAATTCGGTTATTGTAACAGAAATTATAGAATTATAGAAATTATATTTTTTAGATCGAATATAAGTGGAAATATATTTGTCACTCACGATCAAATTAAATGTGAAGCGAGTGGTTTCAACCGAATTTCAGTTGTGGGGAGTAAATTATTATAAACAAAATGAATTGAGAAATTATTTAAAATTATTATAAACAAAGTGAATCGAACAAACTTTAAATTCAAATGCGGTTGCTGTGACCGATTTGATAACAAATTCGGTGATTGCAAACGAAGTGATGCCACGTTTGGTAGTTGCAAACGAAAACTCGGTTATTGCAACAGAAATTAAAATTATAGAAATTATAGTTGTTAGATCCAATATAAGTGGATAGATACACATTTGTCACGATCAAATCAAATATGAAGCGAGTGGTTTCAACTGAATTTCAGTTGTGGGGACTAAATTATTATAGAAAAAATTAATTGATAAACTCTGTTTCAGCAACCTACGCTTTCTTATACACGCTGGTTGCAATCGAACTCTAAATTCAAATTCGGTTGTTGCGACCGATTTGATAACAAATTTAGTGATTGCAATCGAATTGATGCCAGTAGCTGCAACCGAACTGGTAGCAAATTCGGTTATTGCAACAGAAATTAAAGAAAATTTAAATATTATTTGTTGTACGATCAAGAATTCGTTGTTAGATCGAACATAAGTGGAAATACACTTGCCACGATCATTTCAGTTGTGGGGACTAAATTAAGTCGTGACAACCGTAACTTGGTGGTTGAAACAAAACAAACAATTGATTCTGTGAGTGAAGGTAGCACAAGAAATTTTTTTATCATCTTAAAATACGAACTAACCCGAATCAGAAAAACAACACATGACTTTCGTCCAATACCAACATGTCGGTAAATCAGCCTTTTAAAAAATAAAATGAGTGTTCGAACTCACGGGCGATGTGTTAACACCTTTTTGCTACACGGTACCTGTTCGATTTCTATGAACACATTCGTAAATGTTACATTGGAAAATAAAAAAACAGCGTTCAATCATATGATGACGTTACAGTTAAATAATATTAATACTTAAAATTATTTAAAGACCCAGTGCAAGCACATGTGTCATTATTTTCTTGCTCAATACTTTTTGTTTTATTCCCACAAAAGTCAAAGAATGCAAAGCAACAGACACTTGTACATACATACATACATTGTTATATTCGTACGATATAACCGAAGATCAACATAAAATACTTTTTTAATATTACTCCAAATTAAAACACTTCAATCTCGGCTCGCCGATATCGGATCGCCTTAATTTTTGGCCTAAACTCTTCGTCGAAACCCGTACTAGCTTTTTAATCCAAAAATTAATAAAATCGGCTATGAATTTCCGGAGAAAATCGCGTGGTAAAATTATATGAAAATCGCCCAATAATCACTTTCAATACCGACTGCCAAGCAACGAACAAACAAACGATGATTTACTCTTACAAACCTAACACTTGCGTATGTATTAAATTTATAGTTTACTGCCCTAGAGGCGCGCGTATAGATGTTAACACATCAAAAATTTAAGGATTTCTATCAAAGATTGTGGAATTACTTTTCTATGCTCCTTAAGGATTTGACAAAAAAAATCAACCATGCTGGTATGAAACTCAACCACATCCTTATTTTGTGGTTTAAATCCATAATTCCTTAATGTGCGCTCTGGTTGCTGCCATTAAACGGCACTCATTTCTTTAATGGTTTTAACGGATTGACAATGTGGTCGGGAGAGCAGGCAGAGTGGAATCTCCGGAAATGTTATTGTACGCAGTCGTGTGTGGAATGGGTGGAGGGTTCATTTAGTCGTAAACTGCCTTAATGTTTGCCTTACATTTGCTTTGCGTTTGTCGTGATAACAATGGCTTAAAGCTTATTAAAAATCTGCCATACAAAAACTGTGAATCAAACGACACAAACAAATCGCAAACAAATTTTCTGGCAAGTCTTACATAAAACAAACTATGTCATACTGTATCGCTCACACCCCGTATGCAAATGTTTGAAAGGCTTCCGCGCGCCGAGAATGAATAAATTTAAATACGAAATACGATTTTATATTTACGCTTGAGTTTAGCAATCAGAAAACGTCTTTTTTGTTTTACTGTCCCTTTTGTTTCTCTTGGGGTGTTAGACGACAATGTAAAGGAGCGAAATGAAATGGTATCGCAATCGACGTGACTGACAGGAGTTAGAGGATGAAGGAACTTGAATTTATATAAACGTCTTCAGCCAGACGCCATATAGAGCGAAGTATAAATTACAGTATTTAATAAAAACAAAAGGAATGAATGTAAGAATTGTATTCCACAAACTGAATAATAAATATCGTAAATATACTAATAATCTGACTAAAAATACATTTGTGCGTTATTGAAACCCCAATTTACAAAATACTTTTGAAGGAATTGGTTTTAATGGTTTTATTAATTTTGAGGTAGGGCCTTTAGGATACACCAAACTGTCATAATCGTTTTTTCAGCATTGTTTGACATTTCATTATGGTAGCACCTAGACCCATAGAGTAAATATGAAGTAGAGCCGCCATTTGTCTCATCTGACGTTTCCTTTCACACTCTTCGTGATGCGGTCGGTGTGATAGAGAGATGTTTGACGAAAAGTGACATACACCAGGTGGGATTAAAATAACTTCTTGCTTTAATTTTTCATGTCGTTTTGGTGAAAACTGTGAAATTTAAATGTGTTTTACACTTTTTTATTGACTGTTATTGTTAGCATACATTTGTGTTGTATTTAACACAATAATTTTAACACACAAAACGAAATGCCGTTGTTGTTATTTTGTTCGTTGTTTTGAACCATTGCCTCTATCTAGTATTAGTAAAGCAATTCTTTTCAACATCAAACGTATACATCACACGAGGACAAATGTCAGAAATTTGGTGAGTGAAAGATTTTCTCTACCCCTATTTGCTCTATGCCTAGACCATAGACTAATACATACATAGATACATTTATTCTATCAAAAAAATAAATTAAACGGCATAGGTACGATGGAAAGTAAACATTGTATGGTGTAAAGCATGGGTTCAATAATACCAGATAGAGGCAATAGTACACAATGTCCAATAAAGGAACAACAACCACATTTCGTGTTTTTCTGGCAAACTAGTTGTATTAAATACAATACAAATGTATACCAAAGATTAAAGTCATCAAAAAAGTGCAAAATACATTGAAATTTTTCAGTTCTACACCAAAACGTTATAAAAAAGTTAAGTGAACATATTTTGTAACTCCACCTAGTGTAAATTAATTTTAAACTTAATTTCTCTCATTTCCACAAACATACGACGAAGAGTGTGAAACGTAAGATGACAGAGTTAATGTGTCTATACTAAATTCGTCGATGGGCACAGCGTTGACGTATAATTCAGCTGTACCGGAATTCTGTAAACCAACGTTGTATGGGGAATGTGTTGTGTGCTCTAAGAGCAACGTATGGACCTCATAATCGGCCAACCGAACGTAATAAAAACAAAAGTAGTGTAAAATTTGGGGTGCATTAACGAGCTGATGCTTCACCAAAATCGAAACCAGCATTCAACGAACGCGAGTTCGAATCCTACCCGGTACGTTTACATTTTGTCACTAACCGAAAAAAAACTGTTGGCCTAAAAGGAATTACAACTTTCTAAAAATTTAATAACCGATTTTATTTTTCCAATATTACGTGACCACATATAGACCACATTTAGCGCCTATTGATGTAAATAAAGTGGCGTTATCAGCAGCTTGGGTTTATAGTACGCAAGGATTTTGGTTCAACAGCATACAAAATACAACAGGCGCACGATTTGAAACCTTCCGAACTTTCACCGTTTCAGTTTTTATTTATTGAAAACATTGAAGAAAATCCACTGTTTTCGACTAAAAGTTTGATCAGCGTTGAGGCAAATTTCTGGTTCAATACTGGCGTAACTATTGAGCAAAATTGCCTTATTTTGGTCTGAATCAGAGTGTATCCATGACAAAGCTGACCGACTATGAAGTCGGAAATTGATACAAAACAGAGTAGATAGGCGAGAGAGAGAGATAAGCAAACAGTAACTTTAAATGGTGTTTGTTTCATGCTATGCCAGCTAACTTCTGTTTAATGTTGGTTGCATTCCCTTCTATGTCTGTCCGTTTTGTGTCCAACCAAAGAGTAAAATACAACAGCCAGTCCAACTCAATGAAATTGCCCACTACTTCGTCGATATCGAGAGAACGTAAAGAGAGCGTAGAGACTATAATCTATTGCGCTATGATAGAATAGCAACACGAAGGGATTCAAGAGCTGCTACTTAAGGGTGGGCCATGTAAAATTTGGAATTTAAGTATGTTTTAACAAAATTACATGAGGTGTCAGGGGACACCCGGTTGGAACGATGCTCATTTCGCTATGTATTATGTACTAGTTAGTTCCAACACTCCTAAGGCGCATGTTGAAAAATTCTGTAATTGAAATGGATCTTTTGGAAAAGATACTTTTTATAAAATGATAAACCTTTTTAAGAAATTTTTTATTTAGTGAATGTATTTTTTTACGAAAGAGTATAGTTTTAGGTTTCTTTGTAAGAATATGTATTATATTTTCCCGAAAAGGTCCATTCTTTGATGAGAGCTACTTCTTTTATTGAAAGCTAATGTTTGTATGTAAGAAAAAGCCTAAGAGTATGAATTTTTTTTTACAAAGAAATACTTTTTTTAAGAACAGGTACTTTTTAAAGAAGTGGTAGTCTTTTTAGGATAGGGTTATTTTTTTAAGAAAACTTACTTATTTACAGGAAGGCTACTTATCCCAAGAAAAGAATAGAAAAGGTATTATTTTATTTTTAAGAAAGGGTACTTTTAAGAAAAGGAATTTTTGTAAGAAAAGGTATTTTTTGTAAGAGAAGGTTTTTTTTTTTGAAGAAAAGTTTTTTTTTACGAAATTTTAAGTGTAGGTACTTATTTCAAGAAAAGTATTTTGGTTTACAAAAAAGGTGCTCTTTAAAGAAAAGCTAGTTTTTTAAGAAAAGGCAATTTGTTTTAAGATAATGTACATTTTTAACAAAAGGTACTTATTTAAAAAAACTAAGTTTTTTAAGAAAATGTACTTTTTGTAAGCAAATTTACTTTTTTAACCAAAGGTTCGTCTTTAAGATAAGGTATTTTCTTTAGTAAACGTACTCTGTTTAAGAATATGAATAGGTATTTTTTAGAGAAAATTTACTTTTTTTAAGAAAACGCACTTATTTAAGAAAATGTTTTTTTTTAAACGTCTTTCACTTTGGCTTTTCTAAATTTTATTTGTATTCGGTTCAAACTACAATATGTAATAAACAGGCTCCACCTAGAAAATTTCACATTAAACAAAAAATATCCCTCGATATGTTAGTCTAGACACAAACTAAACAAAAAGGACGGGTGTAAGAGTGTAAAGTAAGGGTGCTGCCAAATGTAATTCCATGCTCAGGGTTGTGTTTCATGGATCTTGCACTTTGGCTTTTCTACATCTACTTTTTGTTGGGTTCAAAACTACAATATGTAATACACAGGATCCACCTAGAAAACTTCCCTTTAAACCAAACCAAACAAAAAGTACCCAATATAGTTGATAATAATTGGTTGTAATAAAGTAGTTTAAAAAAAGTTATTTAAATTTTTTTCATTTAGCCACTGTCCCGCAACGTGAGATAAGGAACTGCGTTCCGTAAATACCTGTATATATTTTCCCAAAATTATGATTTTATTGGTTGTTTTTTATCATTTAGATTTGTGAATGAAACACAACATCGATCAAATGGCATCCATGACTTGCGTTCTAGTACCCCATTCGATTTACCCATTTTTTCAGTACATTTTCGATTGTTTGAGCTTCGATTTCGTGTTGTAAAACCTTAATTGTCTAACAAGCTAACGTGATCAAATCGCAGCTTCGAGGCGGCCAATGGATTTCCACAAATGCTCTATTATAACGTTAGCTGTGCGGCACATAGCGCTGTCCTATTGAAACCATACGACGAAACCAACCAAACCAAATCGATGAGCATGGCACAATAACTCTCGCCATTAAAGGTAACGGCGGCTCAATGCTATTTTTCGAAGAAATGATGCCGCCATACCAAAAACCGCATCAAAGAGCCACTCGTTGTAGATGTATTGGGTTCTCCGCAACAACATGTGGATTTTCCGAGACCCAAATGGTGAATTTGTGTTTGTTAACGTAGCCCCCGAGATGAAAATGAGCTTCATCGGAAAAGATAATGTTTCGGTAAAAATGCTCATCTTCAGTTAAGTGATCTTCAGCCACTCAGCGAAGCGCAAATGTATCAGATAGCCACGAGGCTTCAGTTCTTGGACTCATTGCACTTTATAGGCCTTCATGCCGATGTCTTTATGAAAAATTATGCGCCAAGAAGTGCGAGCAATGTTCAGTTACTGCTAGCGGTGGCGAGTGGATATTGATGGCTGTTCGAGCACACTTTTTTCTTTCCTTTCTTCTGTCTCACAAGGACCTGGATTGACGAACTCCCCTAACAAATTGAACCACAAACTGTGTTGATGATACTCTACTTATATTTCATTCGAAATTATTTCGTAGATTTCTTACAATTTAAGTTGAAGTCTCAAAAATTTGGACGAATGTTTTTAATATTTCGCACTTTTTTCAGGTGTAAAGTGACGCATTAGTAGGGGCGTTGAAAGAATTCTCGGTATTTTGAGAATTGTTTATCCCCACAATGTGTGATGATATACCTAAATACTTGTGGAGAAGGGAGCTGATGAGATGCCTTTGGTGGGCATCGAAATAGCTATATTCCCAACCATCCACCGAAATAATCAATTTCACTTTATCGTTAGATAACAGCTTTCTGTTAGAAATAATTAGAATAAGAAATAAATAGTCTACAGAAGTCTACACGCAAAAATGCTACTGTTGACAAAAGTCAATATAATGCGAATTATTCCCCAAGTAGAGCTCGAAATGCTGGAAATAGTCGTCGAAATGTTGACCATGTTAGCAGCAGGGAACATTCAAAAGCAATAAATGTTCCCGTTACATCCCCTGAAAAGATAGGTGATAGCTTCTAACAACCAGTGAACTGTGCGTTTTATAGTTTTACACTCACTACTTGAGATCTAAAATTTTACACCGGTTTCGGATGACATTTTGAGAAGGTTTTTTCAAAGCAAAGTACTCGATAGTGTCGCCGTCAATAGGAGAGGTGGTCGTAGTCGAAAAAAATGCTGGGCAGTTAGAGCAGGGGCGAACCACTCCACCACTACTGCATCACCACTGTACCACCGACGGCCAAATAGTCTTTAAAAAATTAATGTCAATAGTAGCTATTTTCTATGATAATAAAGATAACCCCATAACATGTCGTTTATGAGTTAGTCTCTGTACTTACTTACAGTGTTGAGATTTATGAATTTACATTGGTTGTGGAATCGGATGTCAATTGTTATGAAATATGGCAATGCTTCTAATTACTTTGAATTTGCGTGACTGCTGGCAATTCTGATTTTAAAGTACTTTATATGTAGAGGTTTCGGGATCCGATTAGTATTGCTTCGTAGTACTTCCAAATGAATAAACCTGTACATATGCAACAGTCGCAGGCAAAACCGAACGCACTTATCCAATGCTATTATGTGTTTGTGTGCGGTCGGCAACAGAAGCTATGTCGCACACTGGTTCAGCTTCATACGATTGGTGGCATTAAATATAAGGAAACATCGTAGAGCTTTGAATTTTGGTATAGGCTAATATTTCGTTATTATAAAAAAATGCTGAAAATTTGAACAAAATCGGAGCACAACCACGCCTACTTCCCATATAACACAAAAGTTAAAAATCATTGTAGAGTCATAATTTTTGGCTCATTGCAAAAGTGTGTTTTTTATTTGATAAAAAATATATACAAATAAAGTGCAGCAACAGTCATGCCCATATTAAATATAAATATCTGTAAATAAATGAAAAATAAATAATAAAAAATTTATAACAAAGTAATTCGTGTACCTTTATTAACATAACAAATTTTTTACTTCATCAGAAAATTCCAATATATCCTTCTTGGGCTGGTTACGATATGAATTTATGTATGGATCTGAAGATGCTAATAACATATGCATTACATCTTCATTTGTTGATATGCGATCCGTTTTTCTGGAGTGGTTTAGACGATAACTTCTGTAATCTTTATTACGAGCTTCCTGAGCTTCCTCCGACAACATGCCAAGTGGCAATATTGCTGCTGACACAATTTCACTCCCATGAATTAGCACTTTGTGTACAGTAATAGGCATATAGTACCAGCTGTAGAGTTCTATATATCGTTCTGCAGTGGCCAAACAATAAACTTTAAATTTATCCGTATCTATTTCAAAATTACTATTTATTACAGTTAAAATTGTACTAAAGCGATGAATTAAATTTTCATCAACACCAAGAACATCTGCCGTCAAGGAAGGATTTGCAAAAAAACGTCGAGAAGTATTGCCAGTGTTCGATGAGCCCATTCCTTGTTTAACCATATCCACATTTATGCCTAAAACCGATTTCAAATTTCTTTGTATTTCCGCTTTTGCTTTTTCTTTTTCATGCTTTGTTTCTTTAGTGACTCTCCACTTTGAAAAACTTTTGTTGTATGCTATATGCAATATGCACTCCATAAATTTTATCCTAGCATGTAAAGGGGAAATTCCAAATTGAAGCCCCTCCTCCGAAACTGTTTTTGTTCTTAATAATTCCAAATTATTCATTTCGCTAGGCTTACATTGACATATAAAGCATACAGACATCCCTGATGTTTGTGTGATTACATTTGCAACTTTTCCATCAATCATGGTTAAAGTAGGTGTATGCAAAATTTCATGACTTTTGCCATATATATTAACAACAGTTTTTTTCAAATTTTTAATTTCATTTTCTACCCTTTCAACTTCTTCAGAAATTACATTTGCTGTTTCTTTTACAAATTGAAATTTTATTGGCCTACATAAAGCTGTTGATGATGGCCTTGGGTTTCGCCAGTAATCAGATGTACCATCAATACATTTCAAATTAAGAGGAACAATACTTGTCAAAAATATATTTTTGTCATTTAAATTGGGATCATTGAATTTTTGGTGGTATTCGCTATGACCCGAAGATCCATCACAACCCCATTTAGAAACAAGTTGTAGTTGGCTTGGAAGTACATCCGTCTCAGCTTTCGTTTTCGCCTTCAATATTCTGGATACAGTATGATCTAGTAATTCTTGCATACTGACTTTACTATAGTTCTCCTGTACTTCCAAATTTTTAGGATAACATTCTTTTTTAGCACTAAGAACTTGATGGTATGAGGGGAAAATATCACATCCAATTTCTTTGGCACTCCATCTTAATATTTGATACTGTTGTTTTGATAAACAAGCATCAATAATAAGGCTTAGTGCTTTTTCTCGACTAAACATTTTCGACGTTTGTTCATCCTTATTTATTTTTTTTGCAGCTGATGCAATAAGTTCTGCCGAATTACTATCACATAGCTGCTGTACTTTAATCCTTTTAGCACGAGTTTGGCAAAGTTCAAAGGTTTTAGAAGGCCGACCACGTTTGACTTCATGGGAACACGTAGGTTTTTCATACTCTGAAAAATCTTCACCAAAACAGTACATATTTTCCAACCAAACTTCATTTTGTTCAACAAATCTGTCTTTCATACGTTTTGCATTGACCCACTTAGTTTTCAGTTTTGGTAAAAATTGTTTACTTAAAAATGTTTTAAATTTATCTAACTCAATAATTGACAAATTTTTATTATTTGTTGAAATAATATCACAAACTACATTAATGTCCTTATCACAATCTAATAAAAGATCAGAAATTTCATAATAAGATATCTGAAGATTATCCATTTTTAATAATTTTTATTTCTATTTTTCACTTCTAACACAATAATCGAATTAGCTTTATTCATCTAAACACAACTAATAAACAAAACACCTGTCAACTTCATTTCAAAATCAAAAAGCTAACTACAAAAACAATGCAACAAACAGTCACAGCTGATGCGAAAAAAAATGGGAAGAAATGCAAATTAGTAAACCTCATGATCATGATAGACAACTGTTTTACTATTTTTTTCATATTTTATGTTTACGCAAATGTCAATTCAGTGCATTTTGTTTTGTTTTCTTTTTGTACCACCATTGCATTGTTGCTACAAAAGATGACCGAAAGTCAATTTTCAAAAATGCTTCTGCCTGACTTATAGTGTCATGGTAAACATGTGTGTTGTTGTTGCCTTTTGTAATCGCAACTGTTGCCTTTTGTGTGTTTTTTTACAACAAAAAAACGAAACAACAAAGCAAGCAAGCAAACAAAAAAAAACAAAAACAAACAATGATGCACAATAACGCGTTTATGAAGGCAATTTTTCCTTACTTGTTTTAGTTTTTTATACCGGAATTGCTTAGGGGCAAAAACGGGCAGCTGAATTTTTTATGAATCGTTAGGTGAGATTACAAGCTTTAATTTGATATAAGTCTCGAGCTAGAGGACGTTGGAGATCAAAAGATGCAATCGATAGAAGTTTGAGAAAATAAATATTTTTGCACAATTTATAGTAGTAAATACAAAAAACAAAATTGAGCTTCGAAATTTTTTTTTCTTTTTGAATATACATTTCTTATAACATCTAATTTCAGAAAAAAATAATTCTAGTTTCATTACAAGAGTATATCTGAAGCAAGATGTGATAGAAGGTAGCACATATAATACGATAATTTCAAATGCATTCATTTTGGTCAACTTTGAATGCCTCTGGACAAAAAAGTAATAAAGATATCGACCTAAAATTTTTGGTTCATGCTAGTAAGATTCTTTTCTACAAACTATGAAAAAATTAGGTAGATCTGAGTACATGAAAAAAATGAATTAATGCCGCTCTTGAACCAGTGTGTGTCGCTGTCGAATTGTACCCAATGCACAAGCAGAGAGAGAATCAAACATAGTTGTTGTGTTCATGTGAGTTACCGATCTTGTGTGTGTGAAAAATACGCTTATTTAGGGAGTTCACATGGTGTACTATTGTGTTGTATGTATCGTATATGCTAAAATAATACAACAGTTGTAAATATGTTGTTGGTATTCTTCATGTAAATATATTTTACGACTAAACAACCTGAGCATGACTGTTTTTCTAGTGTACTATGTTGTATGTTCAGTGTCAGCTGTTTTTTGTTTGCTATTTAATCAGATATATTGTTGTGTAATGAAAAAATTTTGCATTTTTCTACAACATTAACTCAAGAATTAATTTTAATTGGAAAAATAATAAAAAAAAAGGATATTGGACAAATGGAAGGAGAAGAAACTACTTCAGTATGTTTGTGCACAAACTTTTCATACAAAACCGTAAAAATTTTATCTTTTTCGCTTCTTGTTGGCATTTTCTAATTTTTTTTAATAATTTTCTTTTGTTGCTTGACGTTTATTTGACGTTTTTATGACTTATGATTTAGCACATACAACATGCTGCTCACATGCATAAGTCATGTGTACTAATTTGTTAAATATGACTTTACGACTTATGACTTTAGGAGACCATGTGAATTCCCTAATTGTCTGCCTCGCGAGGCTATGGGTTGGTTACCACTGATATACAATATGAAGGAAATGCTTTGAAAATAAGAACAATTATGTGTCCCCTTAAAACGAAAACAAGCATAGAGCTTGAAATTTAGGTCGAAAAATAGCACTACGTTCAACAGTCACCATCCAAGGCAATAATTTCGGAAGGGGGGGGGGAGGGGGCTCGCTGTCTCTCCGTGCAAGCAAGCATAAACTTCTTGGACGTGGCTAGAGACAAACGGTTTATGTATCTCCTGATGTCCATTATATTGTACCTACACTCTATGTGCATCACCAGAATATACATGTGTCCTTGCACCTACATGAGGAGAATATCCTACTGCACCAGCTCAAGTTATTCTACAGTTAATGCTCTTAGTTAGCATTCATGTCAGTTAGAATGGAATTTAAAAATAATACCAGTTAGTTAGCTTCAACCAGTCATTGTGATAACGGCCCTGAGAGTGAGAGCTTTAAAGTGAAGATGAGCTGAATTTTATGACTCGCGAGTGGAATTTTTCGAATTTGGATATAATAAGAGGCAATTGAGACAGAAATCGATTAGAATGTTGTGGAAGATGTAAAAAATAATCAACGTCTTTCAGAAAGGACAGAGTTATAAAACGAGGACAAAATCAGTTGGAACGATGGCGAATGTTACTATATATAAAGTAAAGTAACTAGTATAGGTGACGAAAAAGTACAAATAACGAGAACATTAGTTTGGAATGATAGAGTGTAGAGTTCGACTATTAATTGGAATGATTGGGTTTAGAGTGCGCCTATTAATTGGAATATATGTTTAAATAATGCTACTAACGGTAGAGCAATATTTGGTTTGGACAAGGATTGGGAATAAATTAATTATAGTCTATATGTTAAAAAGCGTCAAAAATTGTCGAAAAGGAGTTCGACTTCAGAATGCGAGAAAAATCATGTGGAATGATTGTTAATTGGTTCGAAATAGTGACTGATGGTAAAAAGGGGGAGAATATTTGAAAAAGGGTAGAAAAAGGTTCCAACTTAAAATAAGGGCATAAATATTTAGAAATGATAAGACAATTATTAAAAATAATGTGTATGATTAAAAAGGGGTTAATGGGTCATAAATGGGTTAAATAAACTTCAAAATGCAAGAAAAATCATTTGGAATGTTTTAAAAATAGTGTGTCTGAGAAATCCCCTAATAAGGGTAAAACACGCAAAAATAACGTAGAACTTGAAATGCGAAATAAAATTGGCATCATTGGAAATGCATGAAAGATATTGTAAGTGCGTCATTAATAGTGGGTAATAGGTTACATTACTTTAGAACAGGTTACAAGGAGAACATTAGTTTGGAATGATGGGGTCTGTGTTAATAATTGTGTATGAGAGTAAAAAATTAGAAAAAGTGTAAAATTACAAATATCGGAAAAAATTTGGGAATTTAATAAAACTAGTGTATTGGCTGAAAAGTGATAGAACTTCCAATAGAGTAATAGAGGCAAAAGTAACAAATGCAAGAAACATTTCACGAAATAACTCGAACCGTTAAAATTTGTGTTTCTCACTAAAAAGTGTAAAACATAAATAAGCAAGAAAAATCTTGCTATTAAATGTTAAATGTGGGTAAAATATGTCAAAAAAGTATAAACTATAAAAGTGATGGAAAGTCGTCTCAAATGTTTTAAAAATAAAAAATAAATTAAATAAACATAAAATTATAAAAATAAAAAAGGGTAAAAAGGCCAAAAAGACGTATAATTTCAAAATGTGGTTAAAATCATTTGAAAAGATTGGAAATATGTTAACCCTGCTGTTAGATTAGAAAAAACTTACGAATCTTAGATTGAGGGACCATTTGGTCCATACTGCAATTTTCATCCAAAATAATAATTTTATCTTATTCTTTGTAACTATTTTGGTTCAAAAATTTCTAAAGCAAGTATTTGACATATCAAAAACATCCGCTAACATATCAAAAACATCTTCTAAATATTTGACATGAATTTACATTCGCTTGGTAATGAAAAAACTTACGAATCTTAGATTGAGGGACCATTTGGTCCATACTGGAATTTTCATCCAAAATAATAATTTTATCTTATCCTTTGTAACTATTTTGGTTCAATAATTTCTAAAGCAAGTATTTGACATATCAAAAACATCTTCTAAATATTTGACATGAATTTACATTCGCTTGGTAATGAAAAAATGTACTATTGACCAAATGGTCCTCTAATCTAAGATTCGTCATTTTGTATTTTTCTCAGTCCTGAATAAAGTTAGAAAATTTAATTTTCGCACATAACATTGTTTTATTAAAAGACCCCATTAGCAGAAAAATTTAGTCAGTATATATCACCGTTCCAAAGTTACAAGGGAAAACAGAAAAAATTTGGACCAAATGGTCCTAATCTAACAGCAGGGTTAATAATAGTGTATGTGTATAAAGCGACATTCCTAATTTTTCCAAACGATTTTTCTCCCATTTCCAAGTTTTACCCCTTTTCCACAATCACAATTTTTTCAATACTCCGAATATGTATTTCCTTATGGTTTTTATCCCATTTTAAAGTTTTACCCTTTTCGCCACCCATTATACTCTTTTTACCCACATTCACAATTTGTTGCCACATTCCTAATATTTCCAAACGAGTTTCCTCCCAGATTGAACATTTAGCTTTTTCACCCCCTTTTTTACCACAATGCACAATTTTTGGTACGTTTCTTTTCGTAACAATCTATTTTTGTCGCATTTTGAAATTTTTCCTTTTTCGGTCTCTCCCCTTTTTATTTCATTTCACCCACATGCCCAATTTTTGCCACACTCCAAATCTTTCCGAACGAGTTTTCTCGACTTTTTTTTTTGGAGATTTGCCACGCTGTTTACTCGAATTCAAAATTTTGATCACATTCCTAATTATTCCAAACTAATTTTCTTGTTATTAGTTTCATAGTCACTAGATACTACTTTTCTCGCATTTTAAAGTCTTAGCACACTTGCCAACTTTTTCACACCTTCACATCATTACAAACAATTTTCCCGTCTCATTAAATTTTACAATTTGTTGCCAGCTTTTCTATTATTTCACACATCAATATGTACACCCAGAAAATTCCGTGGTTGATTGTAACCAAAATTTCAACCATGACGTAGGTGAAATTCCCCTGATTATGGCGTAGTTAATATGAATTGGTTGATGGTAACTAGGTTTATGAAAAGTAATTATTAAATTAAAATAATTATGACATTTAATTGAATTATCTACATCGATTGTTCTTGTCTATGATACGTGATTCATTTTGACAACACCCTTTTAAAATAAAGTATTTAACCAATTTTTGGTAACAAATAACTTCGATGTAGTTGTTTTGAATTTAACTAGGCTTTGATGTTTAAATAAACTAGAACAGACAATTATTACAAAATACATTGAATGTAATTTTTTAAATATTTTATTTAAAGTTATAATATTTTACAACAATGTCGTTTATACGATCGGGAACTTTCACAAATAGAATCAGTTTCCTAAATGTAAATACAACAAAAAATAAATACAACAACAGCGAAATTTATAATATTTATAATTATTCAAACTCCAAAACAATTCAAGTATCTTGTAGTGCTTAACATGTTTTCAAATATTTGTATAACTTTTCCAGCTTATATTTGAATTTGAACACGGTATTTAAGGGTTTGAATTAAACCTCATACTGCGTTTCGTCCCACAAATAAATAAAGTTCCGTTTTGTATTAAGATTTGGTACAGAAAATATAGTAAAGTACATATATTTTAAAATTCATGACAAACTTTGAATTTAATTACGTTTACAGTTTTTGTGAAGAGTTTTCTTTATTTGTATTGAGAATTAAAATTTAATTAACAAAATGTTATGGTCAACTTTACCAATGATTACAAAAGATTTCTGTAGTTGATTTCATTTCTTTAGAATTCAACTATGTATTTGTTCAACTAAAGAATTTTACCGGTTTATAAAAATTGTTCCTATACATTTAATTATTAGCAAATATTCTGACATTTCGACACGCGAATCAAAGCAATATTTTAAAACCTTTGAAAATTAAAATTCGGTTCCCGGGCTAAAAATAAAACTCGGAAATTTAAAAAAACTTAGCAGCCTGTCACCTTACATATATTTCGACGACGCTCAACTAGCTTAGTATTGGCGACAATATCGAATACTTCGCCATGAAAAGTCTTCGCAAAATACCGGTCGGAACCAGTTTAAAACTAAAATAAAAACGCGTATCCCACTGATTGTGAGCAAACCATTAACAGCCTGTCACATGATGTCGAACGTTTATATTAGCTATCTTTCTATGCGACTAACAGCTGATTCGGAGCCCAGTAACAAGCCAACGAAAACGTATAAAATTCCGTAAAAATTCTGACTCCACTTACACCCTCTCCACGGCCATTGCCAACGAAGGCAGTCACTCACTTTCGTTTCCGAGAGCAACCCACTATCTTTCGACTTGTCGTTCGCTTGGTTTTACGGTTAGATTACCATATACGAGATGCCCAACTCAGTCATCTCTTTCAATCGAACGTTAGTCAGTGTTTTGTTCTAAAATCGAACCAAATTAGGGGGGAATCCATGACACAGCTGATCGACTATGTAGTAGGAAATTGATAAAAAAGACAATGGATAAGCAAGAGAGCGGCATACAACCAGAAACATACCATAAAGCAAACTAAGTTTAAATAGTATTTGATTGATAGTAATGATAGCTAAATTATGTTTTATGTTGGTACGTATTCCCTTTTATTTATTTCCGTTTAATGTCGAACTAAAGAGTAAAACACCACCATGGAGAAATATACAATAGTTTCTATCCCTCTCTTTACGGTCTCTCGATGACAACGAGATACGACATTTCATCGAGTTCGATTTGCTATCGAATTTTACTCTTTGGTTGAACATAAAATGGACAGAAATTAAAGGTAATGCGTGTTTTCGTTCGATGCAACCAACATAAAACATAATTTAGTTGTCATTAGTATCAATAAAACACTATTTAAACTTAGTTTGCCGCATGGTATGCTTCTAATTGCTTATCGCTCTCTCGCCTAACCAATCTATTTTCTATAAAAAAGTAAACGGTGTTAAGAATTATTCGTAGGAAGTTCGTACGTTCTAGAAAGTTGTTTATTGAGATCTTAGGTACATTTTTGTAGTTAATTGTTTCATTGAATTTTTAAGGGTGTGCTACCGTTGGACCTGAACAGGGGAAAAAATGTTAAAAAAATATAATTTTTAAAGTTTTTTGCGATTTTGACCTTGAAGATGAAGTTTTTTTGATTTTAAATGCTCACAATTTTTGTTGTTTATGACAAGAGCTACAACTCAGAGAGTAAGTCAAAATTCCGAACGGTTTTCAAGATATGGGCCTGACAAAATTATCACTTTTTTGCAAAAATGACACCGAGGCCCCAAATCTTTGGGCCCATAAAAAAAGTGCATGACTTGGGGAAAAACTGGGAGACACGGGTCTTTTTTTGTTTTGGTTTTTTATCACGTAGTGGTGTCCGTATATGGTTATATTTCCATGACGTCAAAAATTACACACAGTGTAATTTGCCTACTACATAGTCGATCAGCTGTGACATGATACAACATCAAGTCGAACTCCACGAAATGGCCTACTCCCTCGTCGTTATCGAGAGAACGTAAAGAGAGTACGTACATTTCTCTATGACCAAATCATCCATTGTTATTTTTGAGCATTCACGATGGTCATTATTTACATATTTTGTACATTGCACATTTACATACAGTACCAATTTCGGCTGCATTTATCGAAAACTTGCAACTTCCAGACGCTCGATTCTCTTCGGTCAAAAAGCCAGAGCGGACGTATAGTATTTTAATCTATGTATGCCACATCTAAAAAATAACTGAGTGGGTTTGACAGTTACGTTGACATTGATGTCAACAAACATAGTTAGTAGGCCCCGATTTTGTAAACACACTACCACCAGCCGCACAATAACACTTAAAGCCAGGCGACAGATAAGTCGAAGAACGAAAGTGACTGGTTTTCTTTCGAGATCGTGGGGCAGGCTGTAAATCTTCAAAGAATTAAAAATTAAACTCCCTTACCGATTTAAATTTTCCGAGCGAATCGATAACGAATGGTTCTCCATACTCTGGTACCAGGAGTCCGGTACATGCTGAAAAAGTTGTCTTGTTTTGTTGTTTGGATGGTAATATAACGTTTTTGTAGCTTGTCGCAAATATACTGTAATTGTACCCAATCACATTGTGTTTGCTACTCAATATAACGTGTTTGAGGCACAATGGTTAATAGACTATAATATATATTTTTGAAACCCAAATGTGGTTCTGTTTGTTGAAAATAGCTGAAACAAAAACGAGACAGACAACAAAGAAACAAAAAGGCAGCAGAACTTCAACTTATGAAAACAATGCTTGGAAACATGTACATATTTCCTGCAATATGTTGCTGTTTTTAAGCACGTAGGATAGTGTGGCATTTCCGAACATAGTGCAGGAATGTTGCGAGTGCCATGTCTGAGTCTGATCGTGCGCCATTAAAAGAGTTGACCTAAGTTGATGGCAGACGTAAATGTCCACCGGCCTGCATATAACGCCCACCATCAGCGAATATACCAGTATAGTCAACCGTGATACACAGCGTTGCCATTCTCGGAATCCTGGCCAAAAGTGCACAATAAGTGGTTTGCTCAAGCACTTGCTACCATATGATTACCTCGTAGAGCATTATTGTTTTGACCACCGTTGATATATACCCATTGAGCAATCCTCGCAGATTGTGCCCATTTACAATCTGCAGTCCTCATACAAGTGTATATGACTATCATCGCCTTTTTCATTTTCACCTTTTCCAACAGCTAAAGCTGGCGGAATCAAAATAGTGCGATCACTCTCGCTATGCCATGTCTGTATAATGGATAGGGATGAACCACAGCGAAAGGTAGTCGAAGACGTTCAGGACTGTGCAAAGTTGCAGCTGGACGAACCTCAGCCGCAGCTTGATGATATTAGCCGAATGGAAAAGGCAAAAGCTAAAAATAGAGCCCGTTGGCGAAATATGTTATGTTAGTTTTGTAAGGATCCTTACAAAACATCTTACAAATCCATTGTTTTATTTTTCAAAATTCAAGGACACAGATTAAATTAAAAACCGTGTAGTTGAACTGCCTTGGCTTTTTTATAAGTTCATTTGAAACACATAATTCAAACAGAATTCAAATACCACGTGGCTATAATTTTACCTTTACATTAATCCAAGAAACATCTTTGATAGATTATCACCAATAAGGAACTCAACAAAAAGTACTTTTACTAAAAAGGGAATTTCAAACCACTGTGCATTTGTAATTTTTACCACATCCTTTTACATTTACATTTTAGAAATTTTTATTTGGAATACGCGAGAGTTAGGTAGAGGGGAATGTACATACTACACACGAGTATATATGTATCAACTTGTATTACGTATTCATTATTTTGGTCGTCGTTCTGGTTTGGGTTTGTCGTACTTGAATCCCATCTGTTTTGAATTCATAATCTCGCGTATTGTTTGATTGCTATATGGTATAGTAGTAGTACAAGCAGTAGTATTGGTAGTACAACGACAACCATGTTAGCAAGGATATGAAAGGATAACTTATATGTTAGGATTTGTGTGCACGTATATGTTCAGCTGTTGTACACGTACATCTTTACATTGATATGTCAGCTTGTTGTTTCCTCATATTGTACATATATTTGTTATTCTTGTTTGTCATTCGCTATCGCTGTTGTGTTCACTTTATTCTGCTGCAGGAAAAATTCATTGAAAGACACGACTTATTGTCATTATTGTTATCGTCATTATCATCATCACCATCATCAAAATCATTGTCATCATCATCAGTGACTATAATGGAAAATTTGCGCTGAAAGACTTTCAATTTTGTTGATATGGATTGTCTACGCTAATGCAATTGTGTTAACTCTCTAAATATGCAAAATATGACTTTCGGCGTGTGATAATATCTGTTTGTTAAAGAGACCCACGAAGGGGGTTTGAGATTTTGGGTACGTTTCTTTTTTGCATATTATTACAGACGTTGATTGTGATAATACCTAGAAAAATTTGTTACAACCTTTGTCGACATCATATGTGGCAGAACAACTCACCCGTTAATAACCTTCCATTTGCACTACTGATTTCATGGAAGACACAAAAAATTATTCAGAAAAAATTACCAACAGCTAATATTCTGTTGACCAGAAGAAATGTATCTCTGGTGCTGTAATTGTTCGTCTAAGCGCGATATCCTCCGTGGACAACAGTCAACAATTCACAGAGGCCTCAGAAATTCAGATTCATACAAGAGTAAACTATATCAGTAATTTCTGATCGATTATAATTCGGAGTCATAAAAGACATATTTCAGAAACTAATAAAAAATATTCTAAAAAGTATAAAAAAGACTCATAGATGGCTCTTTTATGACTGCGCAAAGGCTAAAAAGAAAAAAATTAAATTTCCAGGTTCATATCTGTGGCTTGGTGCTAAAAGGGCCAATGTCAATATTTTGCTGTTTTGAGTTAATCTTTGCATTAGATTTCTTTTCTTCCTCGCTTTCACAATGCTAAAACAGCCAATGTCAAATTTAACCCAGAAAAGATTAATGTATGTAATGGTGGCCAATGTCAATATGAACTCATCCATAAAATTTAAAGCTAAAAGGGCCAATGTCTATTTTGGCCCTATTAGCAATCACTAATGTTATATATTTTTTTAATAACATTCGGCATTTGCTCAAGGACATATGTATATATCTCAATAAATAGAGAAATAGTTTTGTAAACAGAAGATGGTTTGCAAATGCATCTTCATGATACCTGACAAACCCCTTTTATAAAACAAAATAAATAAAAAAAAAATAAAGATATAGTATTTCTTGAGGTTGAATAATAAAATAAAAAAGTACCAATAAATGGCAAAATAAATAAATCATCCCTGATGAACGTAGAGCACGACGAAACAACAGGCAATAGCAATTGCCTGAAAACATTGTGTTGTCTTTTGGACAACAACAACAATCATTTCTAATGGGGAGCGAAGGTTTTCTGGAGATGGCAAGAAGTTGTTTGTAAATGTTTTCTTGTTTGTTTTGCTAGCGATATTTTTCGAACACTTACATGGTGGAAAATTCTCAATTCATATGAGTTTTCGTTTGCATTTAGCAAGAAAACACGACAAGGAAATCTTCTCAAACTTCTACCACTCAACAAAAACCCATTTAGTTTAAGTACAGGAGAATTGAATGAATTAAAGGCACTTCTGCCATACATTACCAATACGAATCGAACATACTACAATCATTTCATGAAACAAATAACTAACGGGTTTTTCAACAGAGACGCTACAAAAGTAAATCGATAGGGACAGCAAACGACGCCATATTTTTTCCCGCTCTTTTGACATTTCTCTTCAGTAAGGTTTGCCATTTCATCATGGAAAGATATACGAGCCAACGAGTCGAAATTATTAAAATTTACTACCGACATTTGGAGTCAGTGGCATCAACTTTAAGAGCGCTACGTCCAATTTATGGTCGTCATAATCGTCCTACCAGATCAACAATTGAGCGTCTAGTGGAAAAATTTGAATCCACAGGCACAGTACAAAATGTTCCCGTGCCAGTGCGACAAAGAAGTGCCCGTAGTGTCGAGAATATTGCTGCCGCTGAGGCTTCAGTTCAAGAAAGCCCAAATGTGTCTCTCACACGTCGTTCTCAAGCGTTGGGCGTCTCGTTGTGGCGACGTCGTTGTGGCGAATTTTGCAAAAGATCTTGGCCTACATCCTTACAAGATCAAATTGACGCAAAACTGAAGGCGCTTGACCACCATAAGCGTCGTATGTTCGTTCGGTTGAGCAACAACTTGAAACTGATTCGTATTTTCATCGGAAAATTATCTTCAGCGATGAGGCTCATTTCTGGCTGAATGGCTTCGTCAATAAGCAAAATATGCGTTATTAGTCAGACAGCAATCCACACGTAATCCATGAGTCATCATTACATCTCGAAAAAAATACGGTTTGGTGCGGTTTATGGGCCGGCGGAGTCATTGGGCCGTACTTCTTCCGTGATGATCAAGATCGGCACATAACTGTGAATGCGAATCGCTACCGTTCAACGATAACCGAATATTTTTGGCCCCAATTGGATAATATGGATTTGGTGGACCTGTGGTTCCAACAGGACGGCGCGAATGCCACAATCAATTTATTGGAAACCAAGTTTGGTGGACGTGTTATCTCACGAAATGGTCCAGTCGATTGGCCGCCTCGGTCGTGCGATTTGACGCCGTTAGATTATTTCCTGTGGGGCTACGTCAAGTCTATAGTATATGCCAACAAGCCAGCGACGATTGATGAACTTCGTACGAATATCGAACGTGGTATTGCAGCAGTATCGGCCGATTTATGCTTGAAAACCATCGAAAATTGGGTTCAGCGTCTGGACTTCTGCAAGCGCGCCCGTGGTGGCCATGCAAAAGAAATCGAGTTCCATACATAATGGCATCGAACGTACTTTCACAGGAATAAAGAATTTCATTGGTATCTAAAGCAGGTTTTGTTTTATTTAAAAAACTTTTGTAGCGCTCTTATTGAAAAACGCTTTACAAATGACAACATCGTGGATTACTTGGCAAATGAAGGCATGGAAGAGGAATGTGAATTAACACAATAATGCTATTATTTCGTTAGTTTGCTAAAATTTTTTGTTTGTATATCCTTTGATTACAATCAACTTTGAAACAACATAATAAACAACTGAAATACAATGGTTTTCTATTTGTTATTATTCTTATTATGACGGCCAATGTCACAAAACATAACGTAAAATAAAAACATAACTTTATGCTAAAAGGCATATCAACCTTTTCTTCTAAATTTTCCAAGTTTTTACAAAATTAATTTTACTATCGTATTCTATTCAAATATATTATATATCCGAGCCAAAGGTGATAAGTGAAACTTGGAAGATTTGTCTGCTATAGTTAAAATAGATTTCTGTAAAACAGTCAAGTACAATTATCTCAAAAGTGTATTTTTTGACATTTTCCCTTTTAGCACCAAGCCACAGATATTATATCTCTTTTCCGAGTTATCTGAGTCACAAAAGAACGCTCAGAGAGAGGTGACACTTTCAAATAGTTCGGAGGGTTCTCCGACTCTTTCCGACTCAGAATATTGACTAGGTAGAAACACGGCTGAGAAATCAAATTGCCTGGATTCGAGTCCCAATCGGGGAAAATTTGGTAACCTAGACAAAAAAATAATGTATATAAATGTAATCACGTATAGAATACTTTCAGGCGTATACCCTTAATATCAAATACATATATTCCAAGATGCCGCATAATGACAACTTGTCGATTCAATATCATACACGGGCTTTTTTCAAGTTGTATTGAATTTTAATTTGCACTGCTTTATCTACGCAAATGCAAAAGAATTACCATTGTTCGCAATGGCAAGCAACAAATTTTGAATTTGAATTTGCTGATACAATTCAAATGCAGGTTGTGGAATCAGATGTCAATTGTAATGAAACATGGGAATGCTTTCAATTATTTTGAATTTGTTTGACTGCGGGCAATTCTGCTTTTAAAGTATTTTATATATAGAGGTTTGTGGCTTCGATAGGTATTGCATCGTAGTACTTTAAAATTCATAAACATGTACTGTATGACATATTTGAGAACTAAAACTGCTAGATATGAAGGAACTGCTTTGAAAATAGGTACAGTTACCAATGGTATTGAAATTTTTTGAATTTGCATTTGTAGAGGTCATTCAAATAATACTACAAATAATAATTGTCATACCATTCAATTGCCACATGTACTATGTTCAAGATGGCCAATAGCTGCAGATGAAGTTAGCATCAGATGGTAAATTAACAGTGTGTTAACAGTGAATTTCCGAAATAAGTGTACATAGCTACCATCACTAAAGAATACGAATAACACCAATTTCAGCCAAAAACACTTTCAAACACAAAAACACAAACCAGTATTGGTTGTATTACCAATAATTTTCTGAAATAGCTTTTTTAACACTTTTAATTTAATTTAAAGCTTGGCAACCCTAAAAGACAAACAACGTAAAAGTAACATAGTGTTATCCTTTTAACATAGATTCACCATCTACCCTTAGCCACCTATTGGAAATTATAACTTTCTTGATGTAACATCTTGTTTATGACTTTGTAAACATCCTAAATCTTCTTCACATTTAAATGCGGACGTCGCTATATGAAATTTTTGGAACGTTGCAGGATGGGGGCTAAACGCAGAAAAATTAAACAACTTTTTTTAACAGCCCAGTATTATCAACTATATTGGATACTTTTGCTTTGGTTTGTGTCTAGACTATAATATGTTGGGAGACTCCTCGTTTAATGGGAAGTTTTCTATGTGGGGCTGTAATCATTATTTAGTATAGATTGTAGTTTTGGCCCTACTAAAAAGTAAATTTAGAAAACCCAAAGTGAAAAAGTTTAAAAAAGATAATTTTCTTAAATAAGTGCCTTTTCTTAAAATAAGTAAATTTTTGGTTAATGTATGAGAAATTCATACTACAAGCTCAGAAGTCATGCACATTTTTCTAATTAAAAAATGGTTAGTTTTTGTTGGAAATAAAATTAAAATTCAAATAAATGTAACTGACAATAGCACGGTTTTCAAAAATTATATACCACGGAAGAATACAACTCTGTGACAGATTAAAGCTCACCTCAAAACATTGCAACAATGCGAGAATGCATGAGGAAAAAGAAGACCATGGTGGAAAAATTCTGTCCATTCTTGTTGTTGGAATGATAGGCCTTTCAGTGATGTTGATACTTAGAGATCTTCGATCGATACTAATTCGCACATGTGAATTGCAGAATTAAGTTTGTATATACATATACGATTGATGATCAACCCATGGTATCAAAGTTAGGCATCTGATGATGAACTTATCACGGAGTTCGAAACTAGTCATGCCAGTGGGTGTGTGTTGACCTGAATTGTCTATTATTTCCAACAAAAACTAACCATTTTTCAATTAGAAAAATGTTCATGACTTGTAAGCTTGTAGCATGAATTTCTCAAACATTAACCAAAACCTAACAAATATCGGTCAATAAAATACAAATAAATTTTCTCAAAAAAAAAACCTTACCTTAAATAAGTACATTTTCTTAAAAAATTTCATTTTCTTACAAAAGTACCTTTTCCTTAAAAAACTGCAAACAAAATAACTTTTCTTGAGATAAGAACCTACACTTAAAAATGTAGCTATTCTTGAAAAAAGGTCCAAGTCTAAATAAAATTCCTATTTCTTAAAAAACCCTCCTTTTCTTCAAAAAATACCTTCTCTTAAAAAAATACATTTTCTTATAAATATTCCTTTCCTTAAAAATAATTAAATTTTCCTAAAAAAAATCACATTTTCCTAAAAAGAGTAACACTTCTTTAAAAAAAAATACTTCTTTGTAAGAAAAATTCATACTCTTATGGCTTTTTCTCCAAGAAAGTACCAACTTCTTCTTAAAAATAGTACATTTTCTTAAAAAAACATTAGCTTTTAATGAAAGAATTACCCTTCTTTAAAAAAGGACCTATACGGGAAAATATAATACATATTCTTACAAAAGGGACCTAAAAATATACTTTTTCTTTAAAAAAAATACATTCCATAAAAAAAACTAAATTCATCCCAGATCCCCAATAAAGGACTTTTAAGAAATATAAAATATACATATGTATTTTTATTTTTTGCAACGAAGTTCCTTATTGCGGGAAAAAAAATTATACAACTTTTTTACAAACCAGTATTATCAACTATATTAGGTACTTTGGCTTTGGTTTATGTCTAGACTAACATAGCTATGTTGGGAAATTTCTTGTTTAATGGGAAGTTTTCTAGGTGGAGCCTGTAACCAATATTTGGTATATATTGGAGTTTTGAACCCAATAAAAAATAAATTAGGAAAAGCCAAAGTGAAAGAAGTTTAAAAAAGGAACATTTTCTTCAATAAGTGAATTTCCTTAAAACCAGTAAATTTTCTCAAAAAAAAATACCTATTCATATTCTTAAACTAAGTAACTTTTCTTAAAAAAATACCTTATCTGAAAAAAAGTAAATTTTCATACAAAAAGTACCGTTTCTTAAAAAAATTATTTTTTTTAAATAAGTAAATTTTCTTAAAAAAGTAACAAATTGCATTTTCTTAAAAATCGACATTTTCTTTAACGAGTACCGTTTGTGTGAAACGAAATAACTTTTCTTTATATAAGTACCTACTCGTAGTAATGTACCTATTCTTGAAAAAGGACCAATTCTAAAACAAATTCCCATTTCTTTACAAAAATCCTTTCCTTCAAAAAAATACATTTTGTTAAAAAAAAAAATTTTCTTACAAAAAGTACCTTTTCTTTTATTTTCTTGAGATAAGTAGCCTTTCTGAAAATAAGTACATTTTCTTAAAAAAATAACCTTTTCCTAAAAAGAGTACCACTTTTTTCTGACAGAAAGTACTTCTTCTTAAAAACAGTACCTTTTCCTAAAAAAACATTAGCTTTTAATAAAAGAAGTACCTCTATTTAAAAAAATACCATTTCGCGAAAATATAATACATATTCTTACAAAAAGGACCTAAAAATATAATTTAAAAAAAAATACATTCAATAAAAAAAATTTTAAAAAAGTTTATCATTTTACAAAAAGTATCTTTTCTTAAAGATCCATTTAAATTATCGTATTTTTCAACGGGCACCTTAGGCGTGTTGGAACTACCTAGTACATAATATATAGCGAAAGGAACTTCGTTCCAACAGGGTGTGCCCTAACACCTCATGTAATTTTTTTGTTGGTCGATGTTTTCAACAGTATTAAACTAATACAAACAATTTTCATTATAAAAATCATTAAACCACTAAAAGAAACTCAAGGAAAACAATGTTTCAAGTCTGCTGGTAATCAAAGCTGGGACCCCCATTATCTCCGGTTTTGTGGTCGGCTACGGTAGCATCGTGCCAACTGGTATCAAAAAAAGGTTCGTGTGTTTGTCCAAAAACTCAAACAAATATAACCGATTGTAGAACCTTCTTGTTTTACACTGGAAGATGTTCCATATCCGATTCTATACTAACGAATATTTTGCTGGGTATCGACACTTGGTTATTTCAATCGGTTTAAAATTATTTTTTGCATTGAATTAAGTTTCTTAGATAATATTGACGATTTTATTCAAAATGTAAAAAAATTTATGTTTTTTCTTAATAAAAATAGTTATGCACGGCTCGTATATTCCCACATGCAAATTTTGGCTCATAAGAGAGAGTCAGAACTGGAGATATGTTCGGCCAATTCAAATCGCCGAAACGGGAGATTACACAGCAGAGAAATTTGTGTTTCAAAATCTCCATCGTTGCCCCAGCTGTCTGAGTGCTTGCTCCGTCCTGATCAAACTAACAACGCTCGAGATCAAATTCAGCAGCTAGTGGCAAACAAAAACTAGTGCAACTTAGAAAAACTAGTGATGACGTCGGGCATTCTAACACAAAATAACAGCCAATCAGTTTTTAACTGCAAATGCCGCACCCAACATTCAAAAATCATAATCATAATCAAAAAAGTTAAATCTCCGAAAATGTATAGTCGTCAAGGGGTTAAAGTACGATTACTGGATAAATGGAAGACTCATGCACTTGTATCTGAAACAGTGCCATCTACCGCAAATAAATATAACTACGAGGTTGAATTTTATGTTTCGGGATTTGGCAACCCTAGTGTTGCAATCTGGCAACTGGCAGCTCTATCGTAAATTTCGACATTTGTGAGGTTTTGCGTACTGAGAACGTTTTGACATACGAGCGCTATTTGTGTTCTTTGCTGTAACTTAAAAGATTTATCTCGGCCCAAAAATGGAATTAAATCGTGAACATTTTCGTGCGATTATTTTTTACAACTTTCGACGTGGATTAACTCAGCAACAGTGCATGGATGAACTTAATTCAAATTTTGGCGATCAAGACCCATCAAGGACCAGTGTTTATCGATGGTATGGTGAATTCAATCGGGGTCGTAGTTCACTCCAAAACGAATTTCGTGAAGGTCGTCCAAAATCAGCTGTTGTTCCGAAAACCATTGATGCTCTGCGCGAACGGAGTTTGCAAGATCGTCATGTGCCCTACGGTGAGATTGATACAACCTTAGGCATTAGTGGGACCAGCATACATTCAATATTGCATAAACATTTGACTGTCAAACAAATTTGTTCGCGTTGGATCCCACACAATTTGTCAATCGCTCAAAAAAAGGCTCAAATACGATCGAGGTGCTTCGAAACACGTCTATGACATCGTGACAGGTGATGAATCCTGGATTTACGCGTATGAGCCCGAAAGTAAACAGTAGTCAACTGTATGGATGTTTCAAGATGAGCCAAATCCAACAAAAGTTGTTCGCGCCCGAAGCACTTCAAAGCAAACCGGACATGTCGCAACCGTACCACTAGAACAACGCAGAACAGTGAATTCTAAGTGGTACACAACCATTTGTTTGCCAGTTGGTTTCCAAGAAATCAGGAAAACCAACCGCCGAAGACGGATCACTCTTCACCACGACAATGCGAGCTCTCACACATCGGCTGAAACAACTGTATTTTTGAGCACCCAAAACATCGATTTGATGGGCCAATATCGATCAAAATGTTCCAAATTATTTTTGAGTCAATAAAGGTCATTCTAATATCTAGTTTTTTATTTATAAGTACTTAGACTTGTAACTACTGAGGGCATGAGAGTGAGCGTGGCCCGATCATCCCAAAAAATTGTGCATTTCACATGTTTTGTGTGCAGTACAAACAGGCAAAATTACAAGTCTCTATCTACATTATTCGAATTTTTCCCAAAATATTTGATTTGGAACTAGTGTGCACTGGTTTACTTGCCCTGGGTTTCAAACAAAAATAGAAAGAATTTGATTTTAATATTTACACCAAAGTTTCGACGTTATAAAATCTTTGAAATCCGTATAGATTTTATATGCAAGCAAATACTTGATAACAGCACTATATTTAACATTGTCCGCTTTCGTAGCAATACAAAAATTATTCACTTCTAATGTCTTTTGAGTGATTGCCGCAACGGGACGCTACTATGCCCACTTCCTATTAGTCCAAAGGATACCATGTACATACGTTGTCTCTGTTATCAATAAATATCATATTTTATTAGCAAGGAAGGGTCAACTTTCAATAAAGTCTTCTTATCTTTCGTAGCAAGTATTTTCTAAGAAATATTTGATCACAGATTTCTGACTGCTTCGTTTTTATGCTTCACTAAATATTATGACGAGTTACGCGAACTTAAGTTCAAATCAGTTGAAATCATTTGAATTTCATTGTGACTAACCTTTACCGTAATGAGAATTTGTTTTGATTGACCTCATTCCCGATTACAAGCATTATATTTTTTTTTATATAAGTATGTGGGTGTACAAAATACAAAATAAATACAACTGATCTTCTTAACCTACTCCATATTTGGCACACTCGACCCACACTGTCGGCCCTTAATAGCTTAAGGATGTTATTTTTGTGTACATTTTCACAAAATCCACAATGTCTGTCTGTGACCTTCTGAGGATTGTACCATTTGTATATTTATTAATTCTAAAAATACCTGGCCAGCAGTAGATACCAGCTACAGTATGCAAATTAATGCCGAATGATGAAACAACAAGTGGCGCTAAAAGGCGTTTTCATTTGTATTTTGCAAATATTTTCTTTTAATTTGCAAAAAGATGTTAAACTAAATCCCATTTGAATTTAGCTGGAAAGCAAAACAAATGAAAATATTTATTTTAAGCTACATAATCTGTGTGTGTGTGCGTGTTTTTTATATGATATACATATACCTGCGACTGACAATGGCTGTGAATATCTTAAGAAAGGTCAGTTCTGGTAAGGTACCAACGAATATACAAAAGGAAAGGTCTTGCCAACAGTTGCATTTAAATCCTTTGTACTCTCTTATAAATGGGGTTTGTTCTTGTATTCCTCACAGTAATGATTATGTATAGACCATTGTTGCCACTTTCATCTACATTGAGCCATGGTACGATATATAGGATTGTCTGTGAAAACGAAATACCCTAACAAGGATACACAGTGGTACATTTCGTGAGAAGGTGACCAAAAGTCCATAACTTTTGGTAGAGCTAGTATTTTTTAACGCTGCTTTTAGTGTTTTATATTCCTATTAGGTGACGTGACAAAGCCCCCCAACGAAATTTTAAACTTCGGATTAAGCCCCCACGAAAGAGGAAATTTTTTAAGACAGTCCAAATTATGCCAGCATTGACCAGCTACACAATCCAAAAAAAAAACAACGAATAAATAACGCTCAATTGTATTTGGATCTATGACCGTAACACACCCATAGAAAATTTAACTGAAATGTGCGAAATCGAATATCGAGATTGTCACAACCAGATTAGATGTCATCACATCCGAATTAGAGGTTGTCACAATTGCATTATAGGTTCTCACAACAGCATTAGAGGTTGTCACAACCGCATTAGAGGTTGTCCCAACCGCATTAGAGGTTTTCACAACCGCATTATGGGTTGTCACAACCACAACAGAAGTTGATACAACCGCAATAGAGGTTGTCACATTCGCATTAGAGTATGTCGCAACCGCATTCGAGGTTGTCGCAACCGCAGTAGAGGTTGTCACAACCGTATTAGAGGTTGTCGCAACTACATTAGAGGTTGCTTCAAACTAATTTCAGTTGTGTTAACTAAATTTATTAATTTTCGACAACGTCAATTCGGTTGTGGCCACTGCAATTCGATGGCACCAGCCAAGATTACGGTTGCTACAACCTCTTTTCAAACAATCAGTTCCATCAGGCTAGACATGATCATGGACCCAAGTTTTTTTTGAGACTATATCATTGTCCGCAGTATGCTGCTGATTTCTGAAGTATACAGGTGAAATTTAGCTTCCCAGCGTGGCATCAATTAATGAGATCGAAAGGCCAAACAAAAATTAAATGAACTCCAAGGAAAAATGGAAACAAAGGCGAAAAAAAATTCCTTTCGAAAGTGGAAAACGAAATAACGTCCAGAAAAAAAATTAAATACATCCCAAAAAATTTGTTTATTTTTTCATATGAAATAACACCCAAAAATGTGTGAAAAAATATTGGAGATTATTTCATTTATCGTTTGGGGGTTATTTCCCTGGGGATATTTCGTGAAGCCGATCGAAATAAGTGTTTCTCTTTAAAATCTCTGTACAAATGTAAATTCAGTCGTGCTGTAGTAAGGAACCATTTACTTAAAAAATCGATTTATCAGTACACTGAGGTAAGCTCAGCAATGATCAGGACCGTTCGTTAGGATCCTGTAAATCTTTCGAACTAAGAACGTAATAGTTTAATCTTTACTGTGGTTCGAATTAAAATTTTTTATTAATCCTTTTGATTTTCCTTAAGTAATTTGATTTTGAAAAATTCCTGCAAGTAATACATCCGTTAAGAACACTCATCTTAGCTTGGAAGTACTTGTCTTAACTTAAGAATACCCTTCTAAGAACACTTGTCTAGGCTTAACAATACCCTTTTGAAAACGCTTGTCTGGTATTGGCTTAACAATACTCTTCAGGGAATACTTGTCGTAGCCTGAGAACTCTCTTATGGAAACACTTGTTTCAGCTTGACAACCCTCTTCTGATTTAAGATAAGCTGTTGTACAGTAGATAGTTTGGATTTGCTGGACAAGAAAGGATCCGAAATGCGGGTTACTGGCTCAATTTGGGTTTCACATTTCCTGGGATAACCGCTTTGGATCGGTTGTTAATGAGTGTCTTGCCTCTGACCTCTTCCGTGGTGAGGGCCGCGGAACCCATGTTTCGAGAATATGCACCCACCAAGCATTCTTTGTTACAATGTAGCTGATATACAAGGCAATAACATACCCTCTCCCAGCGATTTTGTTGACAACCACAGCCAGCACCTGTGATACCAGATAGGCAAACTCCCTGGTCTGAGTGTCGTAGTACCTAGACTTGGTACTATCTAAGGGGGCTGATAGTATGATTGTGAAACAATTACACAAAAGAAAATCAACAACATCACAAAAACATTGGCATTTAAATTCCAAATAGCCACAAAGATGGTAACAACGACACTCGGCTGTAGCTTGGTCACCGTGGGAGCGAAGCTGGTTCCACCTCTTCCGATCAATAACAATCAATAACCTTAGTCACCAGGGTTGGTACCCTGAGCTGGTTGGGAATAACAAGCGGAAGGTCTCGAACTCGTGCCTTCTTAGTTTGTGTTTTATGACTCCAGTTTGTATCTTCGGGCGAAGCCTGATGAATGGTTACCGCTCACTGTTATTGATCGGTAGACTTTCAAATTCGACTCCGACGTAGTCCTGGAACTGGCTGCCCCTGTTTGCAGGCTACAACAGTACCGACAAAAGACCTAATGGAGGAATAATAAACTTGGAAAAGGTGACACAGACCAGCGGTAACTCAACACCATAATTTAACCATCCTAACGCGATGACTCGCGAAACCCCTAGAGTCAAGCTGCGTTGCCACAGACACCGCATCCGAACACAGAAGCATATCAATCACTAACCACTCGCCATCAAATCTGGTGACACATGTCCCGACTAAATCCCAAAAAACCCAGTAAAAGGGGCACTCGTGTAAAATATGGAGCCAGTCTTCGACTGACGCATCACAATCACACAACTTACGATAAGGAAGTGGCATTCCGTGCAAGAAAGCATTTAACGTTACGTTACGTGTCAGTATGAAACCAAGGCTTAAATTTAAACTAAAACCAAGGTTCTTCCGACGAAACCTGCACCCAGAATAAACCTATACTTTACTCGAATGGACCCAGTACCCAGTGCGTACCCAATCTTGATGGTAAAGTCCATGCTAAGACTCATCATCAGATCAAGAGGAGTGGCACCCATCTACACCTTTAGGACCTCTGTAGACACAGTACGACATACGTACTTCACACAGTGGGATTTCTTCATACAAGCCGCGGCAAAAATTAGAAGGAATCGAGCTAGGGCTTTGAAATTTCGCACACATCTCTTATATTGCTAAATTAGAAAAAAAACAAGTTTTTGTTCGAATCCGCCCACAACCACGCCTACCTCCCATATAACGTAAAATAAAAAATCGTTGTATTTTCCTCATTTTCATATCTATGTCAATAAAAATTACTGCCAGTGCTTGCATTTGAGTCCACAATTATACTAAAAATTTAAGTGCCACGCCCAACGCCCATATACAAATTTTCATTTTTCAAAATTTTCGAAAACACAGATATAATTCTTTGTAGTTTGTGATAGATGCAAATCAGCACTTACATCTCTATAAATAACTAAAGCCTAATATGTTAGCTGAATATTTGCAAAAAAATTATAGGGCCATAGTTTACCGTTTTTTTTAATTATAAATAAAATTCCAAATAAACGTCAAATTTGTACTTTAAAATTATCGAAATTTATTAATTTTTCAGCATTTCTCAGTGCATACTTTTAGGGATATGATATATAAGACACAACCGCTGTAAAAAAAAAATTAAGTTAAAGTTAAAGTTAGATTTATTGAGCCTTTTTTAAAACAAATTAAGAAACATGCTTACCCTAAGTTTACAAGTAGTTTCTTAGGACTATAATGTATTATCCTAATTGTATTTAAAACAAGATAACAGTTCCATACTTTTTAATAATTATTGGTAACTATATAAATATACATTTTATCATATAGACAAATACGACCTTGTTCCGGGAGCTACTTTTGACATGAGTGTTTCACCCAAATAGTATACTTATAACTACAACTAATACTTACTAAAACTAAACTAAAACTAACTTAAATAATAACCTTAAATAACTACTAAATAAGGATCGAAAGATAGAAACCTTTCAATTTGAAGAGCAAAAATCTAGCCACGATGCGTGGCAGGAAGAGTTTTATCATAAAAAGCATGGCGTATAGGTATTGCAGTGTTATAACTTGGCAAAGGTTCATTAAGATATCCCAAAGGGGATAAATAATTTATATTCGACCAACTAAAATTTCTTTGGGCATCGTAAATTTTCGAGACAAATTCGTTCTCGTGAGTTGTTACCCTGTTAGCAAATCTTTCAATAATATCACAAACATAAATACCTACTGGCGTGACTTTCGAGTTTTCATATACAAACGAATTTGAGTAGCTCTTACAGACAGCTTCAAAATTTTTCCCAATACAGAATCTTAAAATCTTTCTCTCAAAAATTTCAATTTCTCTCATCACGGTAGGAGATATGTGGAACCATATTGGAAACCCGTACAATACGACTGGTCTCAAACACGTTTTATATATTAGAAGTTTTAAGCTGCGTTGCATTTCCTTGTTTTTTAAGATTCTTGAAAACATTCCTAGAATTTTGTACCCCTTTCTCAGTGCACTTCTAGCATGCTTATTAAATTTCAACAACTTATCGAAATTAATACCTAAGTACTTTATCCCATCTTTGAGGGAATTTCCTCGCCGTCCAAAAAGAGCTTTAACTGTTTGCTTTCCGGAACAACAAAATATTTACACTTACCCGATGCATTGCGAATACAAATAGCCTCGCTATCCGTATCCCCCAGAGGTCATAAAACCTTTTAACTTCCATAAGATGCGTAGAAACAGCACGCAAGGCAGCAATTGGTGACTCATTGTGCGCGTATAAATTAACTAACGTTTCTATTATCGACAGCATTAAAACACATATGCCTAAAAGTAAACACCATTTTATATGGTGTTTTCATCCATTTTTGTGATGAAATTTCGTAGCACTTTTTTTTATAAAATTTATAACTTTGTTCAACAGTATAAAATATTATGGGAATTTTATTTATGAAATCAAAAGAATACACTCCCACCTTTCACATTTTAGCAACCAGATCACAACGATCGATAACGACCACCTTTTTTTAGTCTAAAAAAAACCAAAAACACTTAGTTTTTTGAGTGTCATCATAAAAGCATGAATATATTTTAATCTGTTATTGTTATTCAATTATTTTTTCTTAAAACTTAATGTAGAAATACCATATTTTTCAAATATACATATTCCAAATCGATACGACAAAAAGAAGTTATGTTTCCAGCCCATTGAAATGCATGAAAATCTGAGGCAGGTTACTGCAAAGTTTCATTTTGTTGACTGCGCGTTTTTTTGTACAAAAGAAAATTTGTTGAAAAAAACTAATGATTTATTTCTCTTAATTAAACAATTTTCTACAAAACTGCATCATTACATTTTTGATAGGGTATTTTTGCCGGCAAAATCCCTCTGTGCGGCATACAGGCCAGTAGCATCACTCTCTGAACAGACAATAATCGACGCTGCCTGAAAACACTCCTCGCAGTATCACACCAAACAGAGGATGCAAATGTTTCCATAACAACAAAAAGGCCGCTGTACACGATAATAACTGCTTGACGACTCAGACCCCAATCACTCTTCAAAATGCGCCCAACCATTCCTTCCATGGTTTGCAGTTATTCGCGGAGCCTCCCTTTATGAGGAAAAAGGTTCATCATTTCTCCCAGGCTGAACCCGAAGTACTACACCTCATTGAAGTACCGGATCGCTCTGTGTAGGAACAGTTGACCGTCGCCGAAAGAAATGTAAGGTAGCCAGAGCAGGGTACGAACCCACATTCTCATGTACAAGAGCCGCGTACACTAACTACTGCGCCATTATACGTTATGTATAATGTTGTTCACAGAAATAGGCCATTCACAGCGTTTAAGTTTTGACCGCCGACAAATAGCATTCACATAGAATTAACACTTTTTGAATTTGTAGCGATATTTTCGATTATTGTGCGCTTAAACTCAAACTGAAGCACTGTGCGGCGTAACAAAAGAACACATCCTACGTTATAGCAACGACAAGGAATGTAATACTACAACATATTTAAGGATTTATGCAAATATTTTAAAAGACTTATTGTGCGTTCACAGAGAACAAAAGAGAAGCAAAACATAACATTGTTTGAATACTTTTGGAGCATGAGGATCGGTTGAAAAGTTTTGAGGATTATGGCAGACATATTTTTAGCATAAGTGACTAAAGGTCAAACGTTTAGGAAATCATTCAGGGTTTTAATGCAGCTGAATATTTAATGTCGGTACTTAAAAAATTGAAAATGACATTTTATCAAGTTTCAAGTTACTTATGAGTTTTGGTTTGGTTGCTGTGGTTTTATGAAATTTTCTGAAAAACAGCAAAAAATTCAAATTGTATTTAGAACATCCCATGACAGGAGACGGCAGAGCTTTTCACAATCGGTGAGATGTGCCTTTTCAATTTCTTATTGTTCTGTGGTGGCTGATCAGGACCTACAATTCTCACAGATTTCGGTGAAGAGTTATCCTTGGTTAAGCTTTTAACAGCACTGACTTTTAACAGCAAGGACTGAAATCTGGTCAGAGCCATAGACTAACATATTATAGATTATTTATTTATCTCATCTGATATTCTACTTTGTACTTTTTCCGAGGGGAATCGAACTTCTTTCAGCAGTTTTGCTGTTCACTTAGAACAAACTGTGCGAACATCGAACCAAATTCTTCATTCTCAATTTGTGCATTCACGATATTCATATATTTGCATATTTTCCACATTTACAGTTACTCTGTATCAAATCTTATCAAACCAATTCTCTCTTGATGTAAAACCATGCAACAACCAGACGTTCTAACAACAACCAGGGTGTCCAACATTTTTGTTTCACTGGATCTCATTGCTAGAAGACATGGAGTTTTGGTTTACAAATATATATATAATACCACAACTGACGAGCGACAAAAAAATTTATATATTTTAAATATTAGGGCGTCATCTACGAGATTTCCTGCGGTGATAAGTTTTAGTTTGGGCAAAATAAATCCGTTCGGTTGGATCACTTTTCTCAAGAGTCTCGAAAGTTATGGGGATTTAAATTAGAAAATTTATAAATAAACTTCGAATCTAGTTTGGATTCTTAGATCGTAGAAACCTTTTACATGCAGAGATCTCTAAGTGGGCCACGGAGAATGGACTGGGTGCAAATCCAGAGAAAACCGAGCTCGAACTCTTTACCAGAGAAGCAGAAGGTTGCATATACTCATCCCTTGTCTCTATGTAAATCTAATTTCTAAATTTGCTTAAAGGACAGTACAAGATAACTATGTGTGATTCTAGACACAAAGTTTGCTTTAAGTCAAACAGTATGGCCTGGATCAGTAGAGCCACAGTGGCTCCATATTCGTGCAAAAGTGGATCGATAAGGCCTATCCCAGAAAATAGTTTACTGGATACACACAGCTTTTGTCTGACCGATATTGTGCTACAGCATTGTTGTTTGGTGGCCGATACTGGGAAAACCCATTTACCGAAAACTGCTGACAAAAAGTCTGCATACCAGAGAATGTTAATGATGTGTATCACGGGTGGCCATCGCTCAACCCCTCCGAGGGTTTGGGGGATATCCACCACCTGTTACCACTTGATTTGTTTGACGGCAACGGCAGCAATTCACTTAAGACATTCCTCGCAATGGATCGCCCAAAATAGTCATGGCTCGGCATTAAGGGGTCTTCAGCAATCCACAATAAAAGAAAACTATATGACAACCACTTCAAATTTTGAGGGGAACTCTCCACTCATATCTCAGACAGGTAGGACTGGATGGAATGCATACTCGGTTATCCAAGATATTTGGACTTCAACACTAATTGGCTCTAAACTTGGTCGTAAGGTAGGGTTTGGAGTCTATTCTGAAGAGCTGGGACTAGGCATTGCGAAAAGGCTAAAAGACCTCTCCTCGGTATTTGTACATATGAATTACAATGTTAACTAACATTTTGCCCCAAATTTAGTTGTAATTCAGCAAAATTGCTCACAAGTAAAATTAATTCAATTTAAAGAAAAAACGCCAGGATCTAGAAGCCAACCTTCGTATGTTACACTAAACCAATTTAAGACAACACTCTGTTTTGCTTGCAGTTATTGTTATAGAAAGGATGTAAAATTGTTCTGTGTTTTACGGAATTTAAACATACAGTTACTCAGGTCTGTCAATATTAGGGTGACTATTTTGCAGTTGTTTTCTAAGTGTTTTCAAAGTATCTTATTGAGTTGATTCCAAAGATTAACACTCAAATAGCCGTTGAACACCAGCCAGGATTTTTGCTATTAACATGATTTTTTAGCACAATAACCCCAAGCGCACCACCACTTCGACAATGTATAGAAGGACACAACTGTCTACATGAAAAAAAAAAACAATTGCAAATCGTAACTGCTGGGACCACCCTACTGCACTAACATATAAGTGATGTATACACATGACAAATGTATTATACATTCAAATATTCACGAAGGTGTTGTCTCTTCTCTATACAGTCATACACAGAACAGCATGTTATACACATGATGCCTCTGCAGCAGTGGGTCAAATTTTGTTTTCGTACACTACTGCTGACATTGACTTATTCCTCCATTTGGAGGCAACATGACTCTGTGTTTACTTAGCTCTATATCCCTTTAAGGACATACATGCACATTTTACGACTCTACAATTTGGATGTACAATTCCAACCAAGTGCACAGATGTCATATATTTTCCATAGATATTCTCATCTAACAAAGTTTTAGAAATTTGTCTTTTTTTTTTGTTTTGGTTCTACTTACATGTGTTGAAATATGTACGAGTTTGTTTATTTAAAAAAAAATGGTAGGATATATGAGCATTTGTGGATCACAAAAAATTAAAGAAGTCTGCATCATCCTGATGAGATAAGGAGTAAAAAGACATTTAAAATTCACCCAAATATACACTTTATAATAGAGTTTTGAATTTTGTATGAATATTTCATAGATGACATCGTAGATGAACAAGTAGTAAAATATTGTTTTGTATCCAGTAGAATCCGTTGTAGTAGCTAAACTTCAAAAACCCGATAGGCATTGTTAGCTGAAATGTCAAATACATTGCTACAATACAGGAGCAGAAATGGGGAAGCCTTAGAACGGGGTTTTCAATAAGTTTTTTTAAATAAAATAAAGCCGGTTTTAGATACCAATTTATTCCTGTGAAAGTACGTTCGATGCCATTATGTATGGAACTCGATTTCTTTTGCATGGCCACCACGGGCACACTTGCAGAAGTCCAGACGCTGAACCCAATTTTCGACGGTTTTCAAGCATAAATCGGCCGATCTGCTGCAATTTCACGTTCGATATTCGTACGAAGATCATCAATCGTCGCTGGCTTGTTGGCATAGACCATGGACTTGACGTAGCCCCACACGAAATAATCTAACGGCGTCAACTCGCACGACCGAGGCGGCCAATCGACTGGGCCATTTCGTGAGATAACACGTTCACCAAACTTGGTTTCCAATAAATTGATTGTGGCATTCGCTGTGTGGCTTGTGGCGCCGTCCTGTTGGAACCACATGTCCTCCAAGTCCATTTTATCCAATTGAGGTAAAAAATATTCCGTTATCATTGAACGGTAGCGATTCGCATTCACAGTAATGTGCCGGTCTTGATCATCACGGAAGAAGTACGGCCCAATGACGCCGCCGGCCCATAAACCGTACCAAACTGTAATTTTTTCGGGATGCAATGATGACTCATGGATTACGTGTGGATTGCTGTCTGACCAATAACGCATATTTTGCTTATTGACGAAGCCATTCAGCCAGAAATGAGCCTCATCGCTGAAGATGATTTTCCAATGAAAATCCGAATCATTTTCAAGTTGTTGCTCAGCCCAATTCACGAACATACGACGCTTATGGTGGTCAAGCGGCTTCAGTTCTTGCGTCAATTTGATCTTTTACGGATGTAGGCGAAGATCTTTTCGCAAAATTCGCCACAACGACGTCACAGAGATGCCCAACGCTTGAGAACGACGTGTAAGAGACACATTTCGGCTTTCTTGAACTGTAGCCTCAGCGGCAGCAATATTCTCGACACTACGGGCACTTCTTTGTCTCACTGGCACGGGAACATTTTGTACTGTGCCTGTGGATTCAAATTTCTCCACTAGACGCTCATTGTTGATCTGGTAGGACGATTATGACGACCATAAATTGGACGTAGCGCTCTTAAAGTTGAGGCAACTGACTCCAAATTTCGGTAGTAAATTTTAATAATTTCGACTCGTTGTTGGCTCGTATATCTTTCCATAATGAAATGGCAAACCTTACTGAAGAGAAATGTCAAAAGAGCGGGAAAAAATATGTCGTTAAAATGGCAAAGAATACAGTTTTGACAGCCTGGTAAGATCTTACTTAAGGTAAGAATCAAAAATGCGTTTCTTAAACCGTATTTTTCACCATTTTATAATTCGTCCTTTTGTTGTATTACATTTTAGCTAACGATATATTAGAAGTTTTCAACACTTAATTACAATGTAAGTAACGTAAATGCCAGCACAATTCAAGTCTGTGCGTAACACTTCAATCAACATGTACTGCCATTATTATTGCATTATTATTTTCTCTCTAGTCGTATTTAATTCCCTTTGAATCCAAACGTTTACACGAAAATGGCTTTCAATGATATGCACAAAGGGTGTTTGTTCTTAAGGGTGATACAAATAGATCCCAATGACCTTTTTCATTGTATAATCTAGGGTGACTAGAGTTGTAAAAAAGGGGATTTTATTACTATTTGGGTCTTCCATGTAGAACTTTTGACAGTTTTCTTGCGATTCGTAACAAGTGTCAATGTAAGACATGGTCAGTTGGCATTGCCGTTTCATCATTAAAGGATGGGTGCAAGTCCTTAAAAATTCTTGAATTTTATTATCAAAATTCGTGCTCTGTGAGAAATGTTTTTCATATAGTTAATTTTTGTTGGAATATGTAGGTAAAAAAGCAAACTATCGTCCGTCCAGCGAATTTGAGTTCGAATTCCACCTGCGGCATTTACATGAAAAAACATGATCTATTAGCCTAAAAGGAATTACAACTTTGAAATTTACTCGGATCTAAGAGAACTAAATTTGAGAAATCATGTGGTAGGGCCAAACCTATAACAGAATACAAACTACAATATGAATAGTTGCGTTTTATAATTTGTGCGTGTAAGTAGGAAATAAATATCTGCATGAATACCTAAAAAGCTACCCATAAGTAATGGCACACATTTATTCACTTGACTTTCAGTAAGAAGCAAAAAACTTGCATTGCCTATAGTATGAAAGCATCGAACTCGTTTGTCTTGTAGCATTCACGCAAACCACGATTCACACTCGGCATTACCCGGTAAGAATTGAATATGCTTGCTTCGCTATGAATGAATGTTGTACGTTATGAAGTTGAAGGGAGTTTTAATTTGTTCGTGATATGCAATGAGTGTTAAGGTCGCATTCGAATCACACAATATTATTCTACACGCTGAAAAATAACGGTATCCCAAACATATTCTGAAAAATCCATGTATATGTTTGGACCACACTTCCGCCACCCGTGAATGCTTCCACATAAGTATATGGATGTTTGGGATGACGCCGCATATGTTTCCACATAAAAGCATACATATTTCTCAGTAAACATGCTAATGTTTTCAAATAAATACACCTGAGTTTGGGACTTGCAAACATATAAATATTTGAGGTGTGTTCCAAATATATACATGGTTCCTGCAGAATATGTGTGGGAGAATATGTTACAGAGGCCGTTATTTTTTCAGCGTGTATGAATATGTTTCGAATTTGTTTAACTCCTCGCAGTTCTGTTTTTAAAGTATTTTATATAAAATCCTTGATTTCGTTTTCTACACCTCTTGCTTGATATGACCCCAGAAAAAAAGTCTGGTGCAGTCTGGATATTAATGTGTTTGGGAATTTTCATTGGAGGTCAGCCATAACCGGTCTGGCTATGTGTGCAGTCGCTTCATCTTACTGGAACCAAATGCTGCTGAAGTGGATACGTCATCGGCACAGTTTTGGGTAAAAAACTCTTTCAACATTGAAAGCCTTCTTCCCCCACAATACACCTTGATGAAACTGCTCACCACACAGTGACTCGTTCTGAGAGAAGTTCCGTCTCATAGACAATTTCTGTATTAGATTCAGTCCATATACGGCAATTTTACTTGTCTACGTTGCCGTTTAAATCACAGTGGATCTGGACATAATGGACATAAACAAGCAATTTATCACGTTGTTGTCTTTCGGCCATTTCAATAATTTTTTTCGCAAAATTCCAGGCAAATTATCCGTTGTAATGACCGCCTGCTAAATCCAATTTTCGTGTTAAGCGTTAAGTTTCGTGTCGAAACGCTTGGATTTGCCTGAATGGACGACGCCACAGCCGCACTTGTGTCGACCTTCCAGATTGATACTTCCAGATCTGGCAAACATATTTAACCAACTCATAATAGTTCATCTACTCGTGCGAGTGCCGCCAAACTCCCGCTTAAATTCCCTTTGGACGTCAATGAAGGACTTCGAACCATGGTACCACTGCCCTATCCAAGTCCCCTTTTCGATATCCCGATATCATCCCAAACATCCATATACTTACGTAGAAGCATTCGCGTATTTCCCCCAAACCTCCATATACTTACAGGCAAACATGCGTATTTCCTCCCAAACACAATAATATTTAGAAACCAAATATACTGTGATTTCAATATATATGAATTATTTAAATATAAAATTGTTCGAGCGTTTGGTCGTATTTTCAATTAATTTTTTTTTCTTCGATATTTCGCTACCCTTTGGATAGCATCGTCAGGAAGATATATTAAAAATAAATAAATTGAAAATACGACCAAACGCTCGAACAATTTAATGTTTAAATACAATACGAAAGGTCGGATAAAGCATCACTTATTATATGAATTATTTATAATAATTAATTATATCAATATTAATCCACATTTATGAATAATTAATACAATAAAGTAAAGATTTAAAACGGCCCGTTTTACTTGTCTTTACTTGTTATGTTTACTTGCATTGAGTGCATTATTTCTTTTTTCATGAAGTGAGAATCGGCGGCTCTTTTGCTTCTCCTTTCTTTGTTGTCTCTCACGTTTTTCGTTTCAGAAAGTTTCAACTATGCGTTGGTACACAAACAATATACTAATATACAAATCCAGTTTATGCAAGGCAAGCGTGTATTAAATACTTGTGTATTTTGGTATTATATTTCACAAATGAGTTCCAGTTTCTTTCCCCAAAATCGCTTTTCACTTTGGTAACATTCACACATACATACGAAACACATACACTAAAACCAAACCAACATCACAAAAATTTTTCACTGATCAAGCGCTTTTGATATCCTCTGTCCGATGAACCATTGACGACTGAGTACATAAATCTAAAAGGCAATACATCAGCCAAAGTAAGAAACACTGACTTCATCTACAATTTACAATATTTATGAATCACTGACTGAGAGAATAATGTAAAATACAGAAACACACTTACAAGATAGACTCTCTCGTTCTCCCTCCATTATTCTCAACAAACACAGGTGTATTTGCATCACAAACACAGATATATTTGGGTCACAAACACATATGTTATAACATATTAATCATTGTGTATCAAACATGTAATATTGAATAGCAAACACAATGTGTTTGGACACAAATATATTACATTTGCGACAAGCTCCAAACAAAAGTTATATTTTTATGCAAAATAATGAAGGGAAATATAATACTCGAAATATGTTTTGTTTGTCAACGTCAATTTCAATAAAAAAAATTTCTCCTGAAGATGTTGGAAAAATCAACGAAACATCGAGAAAGGAGCTAAAATATATTGGTTTTATTTTAATCTCGTCAATTTCCTGAACAAAATTCTCTCGATAAAATGAATATTTCAAAATTAAATTCATATAGGTCATAAACAAATATGAATCTTCTTATTTGAGTGTGTGACATTAAATATTTAGGCAAAAATGTCTCCATCCATCAGAAGGTGAGTGGTGGGTGTGGGCTCTCCCCTTGGTCCATGGCCTATGTTTGCAATTTCAAATTTGCTTCCCGAAACTCGCATTTGGTTTGTTTATGCTTTTACGGACACGTGGCGGATTCGCAAAATCGCAATTTCATTAATTGGTTTTTTAATTCGTAAACGTGTTCGACCAATAAAAAACGTATTATAAACGGATCCACCTCCATTTTTGTGAACATTGGGAAGCTATAATGTTTTGTCTGTGATTAATGTTGATCCCGATTTTGATTATAAATTGAAATCGTCACAAACAAAATTCATTTGAAACAAAAACATAATTTATGTTTAAAATTTTTTGGATTTGGAAAATTCTCTCTAAATGAGATTTAAAATTCTCCTCATATCTGAAGCTCCTAAAGTGGATAGTGACACTTTCATGGATGAAAAAAATAGCAACTTGTTGGTTGATGCTTTCCTCTTGTTCTATTGGTGCGATGTAGGTGAAAAATGAGCAACAAGGCAACGATCGTACAATTTATGGTTTACAAATATTTTTAAACTCAACTTCATGTAAACATTGTTGAACATTCCTAAACAATTCTGAAGCTACTACGGACTTAGGAAATTTCCAATTTTGACTATCACTTTGGAACACCAACATAGCACACCCTGCGAATTACTCGCAACAGACGTTTACATTTTTTTTTGATGCTGCTGAAATACTCTCTGCTCCCTTAATGTAATTTTTAATGGATTTCAATTTCTGTACAATGAAACGACAAAAGATTGTATTCTCACATACAATCCCTATATTTCAATGTTTCATATACGCAAATGCCTGTTAGTGCGTGTGTATGAATGTATGATAAAATGTGTATAGCTTTAAACATACAACTATACTTAACTCCTGAAAATATGCTGCACCAAATTACATTTTATGTTGCACGGATACAAGTGAAATGGCAATGAGCAAAAAGCTCTAGTATCGTATATGCGGTTAATATTTTCTTTATGTTGGAAATTTCATTTAGGCAATCATTGATACAACGACCACAAGGACGATCAGGCAGGGCAACCAAACAGACGGAAGGAAAGACTTTGTGTCTGTACGAACGACTGATGATATGTGTATGTGTACGAGTATTCACTTAAACGTTTTTAGAATTTTTTTTTCATTTTCCCACAAGTAACAAGAAAAAGAGCTTTAGTTGCGTTTTAACTGTAATGGATGGGAAGCATTTAAAAGAAAGTAGGGTAATTTTAGCCAACACCAGCCAGTGTAAAATGGCGTTGCAAATGTACCTGCTTTTATTGCCACACGTTAACTTGGCAATTAGAAAGATATACTGACTGAGTGCATGAACGAGCAGCTACATACACTCGTGTATTTTGTATATACTATGTTTGGTGTAGGATATGATGATGTCCTGACGTTTATCAGTAAGCGCAGTCGGTCGTAAATTTTATTATGATTTATGAATTTTAAAACAAATTTTTTAGTGCATTTTAATGTCTGTTAAAAGTATCGTAAAAAGAGTCTGGCACATTTTTGTTTTTATTTCTGCTGCCAATGAAACAAACAAAAAAGTTAAGAATTGGAGGTATAAGTACTTTTCTTTAGGTTTTGTTTAAGAGTGAATGTAGTCATGCTAATGATGATGATTTCTTTTTAGGGCTTAGAAACTGGTCATCATGCCAATATTATGCATTTTGTTGTTAGGATGAACTTTTACCTAAACTTTTTTGAGATGAACTTTTCACGTGATGTACACGAAATAGAATTTGTTTTAATAATTCAATTGGGTTTTTTAAATTTTTTATAATTTGGCGGTTTGCTGCTTCGTTTTATCGCCTTCCAAAATCTCCATCTTGATGCCGCATGGTATTAAGCATTTCACACTTGTCCTGTATTAATTTATACGGCACATAAGGTGGAGTTTATCGGCCAAAGTGATCAGACAAATATGATTAAATAACGTCGCATATAACATCACTGTAGTACAATACATCATATAAGCTTCTCAGCTCAACCGATAGAGGGTGGCCCTAGTCCAAAAACAAACAACAATTGTTATATAAAAATTTTAGTTGGTACTAAGGTTGCTGTTTATATAGGGTTTTCCAACTTGAGGCAAGGGTTGCTGAAGACCGCAACTTATTGATTCCAAGATGTTGTCAACAATTGGGACTGTCTCACACTACAACCTGGCGAATTTCGAGAAAGGATTTGGGCTTGCATCCCTATACAATTGTTATCACTCAAGAACTGAAGCCGAACCATTGGCAACGACCCAATTATTGCGAGAAAAGTTTGGAGATTCGATTACTTCAAGAAATTGTGACATTGAATGGCCTCCAAGAAGTTGTGATTTAACACAATTAGACTATTTCCTGTGGAGTTCTATGAAGTCATTGTTCTTTAGGAATAAACCAGACTCTCTTTAAGCTTTACAAGTCAATATTGAACATGCTATTCATGACATACGACTTGATGTAGTGGAAAAAGTAATCGAAAATTCGGTTCGTTGAATTCGTTCCTCCAAAAGAAGACCTGAAGCCCACTTGAAAGACGTTTTATTCAGAACTTAATTGTATCGATTGCACATCACACTAAATAAAAAACATTTGAATTTCCTTAACAATTAGTGTGTTTTTTTTTAAAGAAATCATATCACTCAAATTGGGAAAAACTTTATTTCTGGAATAAGAATGAAAAAACTACACTAGTCCTATAAACAAAGAGCTATAGCAAAGAAAAATGCAACTCTGTCATATAGATTCAAAAATGATGTACAAGTGGAGAAGAAAAATCCGGCGCAATTGTGCAACCCTAGTAGAAGAGAACCAAAATAGTCGACGCGATTCACTCAAACGCATTTCTTTCCCGTGTCATACCTTGATTATTTCATACTTTTTACACACTTTATGTAATTTTAATTAAATATGGTTGGAATTTCTTTAGTTAGATACAATAACATCATCAGAAAACTGCTCGTGTTTTGAAATATTCAATGAAGGCAGTAAGAGAGAGAGTAGAGAAACGACGCGCTTCACTCGTGTCCTTTGTTGGAATTCCACTCCATGAGTAAATTTTCTTCTCTATATCATAGTTGCTTTATGATAGATTAAAAGTCACCTCAAAGCACTGCTACAATGCGAGTATGCAAGACGAAAAGTAGAACATGGAGGAAAAAGCTATCTGTGCTTGTGTTGGCATTATGGACCATTCAGTGTGTTTTGGTACTTAGGGATCTTCGATCGATACTAATTCGCATATGTAAATTTCATAACATATTTTGTATATATACGAGTGACAATCCACCGATAGTATCAATTCAAGCACAGTAGTTAGGCATCTGACGATGAACTTGTTACGGAGTTCGAAGCTAGTCATGCCAGTGATTGTGCTTAACCAAATTGGCCAACAAAAACCAACCATTTTTCAATTAGTAAAATGTTCCTGACCTAGTAAGCTTGTAGTATGATTTTCTCATACATTAACTTAAAAGTGACGAAACCGGTCATAAAATTCGACATTAAAAAACGTAACTGACACTAGCTCGGTCATCAAATAGATCTATACCACAATAAAATTCAACTCTGTGATATAGTAAAAACTCACCTCAGAGCACTGAAACAATGTGAGTATGCAAGAGGAAAAGAAGAATATGGTGGAAGAACGAACGAAATCGGTCATAAAATTCAAAATCAATGAAAACAATTTTGAAAATTTTACAAATTCGAAAAATTTCGAAAAAAAAACGTTAAAAATTCTTTATTTTATTTGTGGTGAAAGAACATTTTATTTTAATAAAACGGGGTTGTGATGAAAAATGACGAATACAATTATATTTTATGTCTATGTATAACTGTTTTTGATTTTAAGCCTGAATTGAATTTTTCAGTACTAAATTAAATCAACCATTTCTTAGGGGTAAAATGCCAAATGCAAAAATCGACATTAGCCAAAAAAAAAACATCTGAAAAACTCTGCATTACCAGGAATATGACAACGATTTGCTTGTGTTTGTGTTTACACAGTTTACAAATTTGTGCATATAATAAATAATTTTGGTCATTCGATTATCATACAACATTTTATAATTCTTTTATTCATAACGCTTAGAATTCATAATGTTTAGAAATTTAAAAACCTACTTTTGTTGAAATTGAAATTGACAGATAAACCGCAATGTAAAATTCCCGCTTAACTTAAATATAATTTAAATGCACAAAACTGACCATAAAACTTGAATTTAATTTGCTGTTGAAAAACTAAATTCTGTATTTAAATACCATTTCCGTATATAAAGAATATAATTGTGAAATGAAAAATTGGGCCTAAGACTCTGCGCCCACTAAAAAACCCCATTAAATACACATAGTTTGGAGGTCGTTTAACGGAAAAGGTTACTCTTGCTACGTCAATTCAATGCTCATCACATCAGTTGGATTATTCCCCCCAAAGAAAAACATTTATCACTAAATCCATTTTTCTTGTTGTGAATAAAATTGCATTTGTTCCAAAAGTGTGGTAGGTTACTTTTGGGGGAATCACAAACAACGTTTGTGAACAGGTGTACGATGGACAAGTGACCTCTTTTGAATTGCTTATTTATTCTTTCACCAAATATGAACAAGGAAATCCTAGTGTACATGTATTGTACGTCATAGCGCAGTGCTTGCGATAGCTCGGTGCTAAAGTAGACCGGTTTGCAATAATGATGCCTCAATAAACTCAACATCAAGAAGTGTAAAAACTAAATTAATAAATTAAATTTGAATTTCAAATTCAAAAAACTACTTTTATTTTACTTATAACACAGTATGACAAAATCCAACATATATATACACACAAGAAACAATTAAACCAATTCCGAATTATCTGAATCTTCGAGCCTGCAACAAAATCTTCAAATTCTCTAGAGTTGTTAATATGGCAACCCTGCATGAATTTTATTTATTTTCTCACGTTCAGCCCCTCTAATTTTGTGTTCTACTTTCAACATTTAATTTATTTTGACAAGTGTGTAAAGTCGTGTCGTACAGTATAACAGGTAAACTTTACCACAAATTAACAATATTCAGAATAATTATCATAATGGGTTGGCAAGAAAGTAATTTCGAATTTTCTGTTCAAAGTAATTTCAATAATTTTATTCAAATAATTAATTTTAGTCTATAAACTAGTTGCCATTTTGTTCAATGTGTTTCTGGCATCGCTCAGTCAACTTTTTGATATCAGATTCATGGAATGACTGGGCTGTCCCACAAATATACTCGATATACACAAATATAAAACTCTTCTGTATTGAATGATTTCCCCCTCCAAAAAGTTTTGCTGACTCCGGAATAAATGAATCCGAAGGTACCAGATCAGAATTATAACTTGGATGTGGCATCACTTCCCATAAATAAAAATAAATAAATGGTTTCCCGTTACATCCCATAAAGGGATTAGGGAGAGCTTCTCACAAACCAGTGAGCTGTGCGCGTTCTAGTTTTACACTGACTGGCTGGGACCTACAATTTTACACCGGTTTCGAACGGTATTTTTAAAAGGTCGAACGAAATTTAAGGTGGTCAGAACAGGGATCGAACCCACGTTCTCATGCACAAAAGCCGCGAACACTACCATTTCGCCACCGACGGGCACATTACTTACCATCCGTTCTCCAATATTTTATGCCAAGTCTGCTAATATGTGTGATACCTAGCGTTGCCGAGATGGAAAATCACGCCTTTGAGATTTACCAATTCAGGTCGTGTGTCTTTCAGTGCCCTATCACGGTTCGTCATTTCTGACAATAGACCACAGAATTTATGATCTGGTTTTTGAAAGAAGTTCAAAATAAATTGCTCCATTAAAATCTCACCAAATGGACATCATAACCTTTTTTTGGTGCAGTTCATCATTTGATGAAATTTGAGTGCGTTCGTCGTGCTTGGCTCAGGATTTTTTGTGGTTGACATTGTAGTAAAGACTACATTTTTCATCTCCAGTGACAATGCGTATCAAAAATGGATAATTTTTGTTGCGATTGAGCAATAACTCGCCAATGCTTAACCGCTTTGTTAACTGGTTTTCCTTAAACTCGTGCGGACCCCAAATATAACGCCTTCTGACAAGTCCAAGCCACTACAAATGGTTTTCAATAGTCGTGTGCGACACCGTCAGCTTGTCTGCAACTTCTCGACCAGCAACGTGTCGGTCAGATTCGATGACTGCTTTGATTTCGGCCTCATCAACCTCATTTGGCCATTTAATCGTTAAATTCTCAGAACAAAATTTTTTAACCCTCTTCTATACACCCCAACTATACACGTTACAAATATCCCTGTGGGCTGGCGCGGCTTTTTGCCTTTTCGGAAATTAAACAGCAAAATTAAAACTCACCACTGAAAATAATGTGACGAATCACAAATGTCAGCTGTGTAACTGTGTTACAAAGAATTTAGTCAGCTGATAAAAAGCACTTCATAAAAAACAAAAGCACCATCTATATGAGAAAATCGAAGTTACTTTCTTGCCAACCCAATAATATTGGTACTATAAGTGCTGTGCAAGATTGGCTTAACTAAATTTTATGTGAAATTAACATTAGAATGCCAACAAATACTTCGTGGTATATATTTGCAGCTTGCTTGGCTATTGTTAATTGCGCCTCAAAGTCTGCCGTCGCGGTAAGTGAAAACAGCTGTCTCATACCAACTCACCACGAATGTTTGATGATATCGCAAGAACAGTCTGGAACGATCTAGAAAATAAGCTGTTACTGAGAGATGGTTCTGGAAACGGCTGAACTGGTGCAAATATCTGATTTGCAGCGAATCTGAAGTATGTGTCATTTCAAACTGGAAGGAGAAAAATCGTCGAGTAACAGTGTAACCGAAAAAGTCATATTGTAAACTGTTAAACTTGTACTGTACAAGTAAAGAGAAATATGTTGAACCCATCCTACCAAAAGAACCATGTTTTATTAACGGGAAATAAAACAGCGCTAAAAAGGACAATTATTTATTATGTGACAAAATTTCTCTTTTGCTCAACTATGTCAAAAACGTAGTCTCGTATTCAAGAGAGCTCGGAGAATTAAAAATATAGAAATAAATACAAAGAAAAATTAAAAACAATTTAAAAGTTTGTTAGTAAAAAAAAAGAGAAAAGTGGGACATTAACCTGAGCCAATCGCCGTTTTGTAGTTGGATACTCTACAACCATAACATGTTAAATTAATCAAACATATCTTAATTGTGTACAATTTAGTTTATCCGGAATGAGAATTGTAACCGTCAATACAATACTTATAATAATTTCTTTTGTTTTTTAATAAAAAAACAAATACCTTACAAAAATCATGTGTGGCTTATATAAAAATATTCGATTCTAGATATTTTGACATTTTGAGATTGTGATATCTTCTTTTCATCCGATTGGTTCTGATTAATTTCCCTATCATATTACTTTCCTATTTCCCACCCTCGAGTGTTGTTTTTGCACCCTAATTGCCACCTCGCAAGCTTGTTTTGCACGAGTCTATACAAAATAATTGGTTAGTATTGAGGCAACATAAAATTTATTGCAAGAAATTGCCATTTTCCCATTATTGACCCTTTGAACCTTCTAAACCAAAGTTGGAATACCTGTTAAAGGGCGAGACTGTTGACATATTGTGTACATTAGTTACACATTTCTTGGATAAAATGCATTTGGTGATGAACATTCATCTTGTGCGTGTGGCAGAGTTATAGTCGTTATACATGCACTACTTAACACAAGTAGTTGCTTGCATTTGCAAATGTATGGGTTGGAAGCAAAAGCTGGTATCTCTATTAGACAAAATTTCGTGAAGAGTTTTAAAGCAATTTGACATATTTTGCTGAAACTCCATATTAATAGTTATTTTTTGACCAACATTACCAATAGTAGTAGCAGTAGTTCGATAGTACCATTCAATTATACACGCTGAAAAATAATGGCTCCAACAACATATTGCAGGAAACATGTACATGGTTGCAAGCATGTTTTTCATGAATTAAAGATCTGCTGCATTGTTGTCTCTTTGTTATCTGCCTCGTTTGCTTTTTAGCGGTTTTCAACAAAACATCCAAATTTGGTTCTCAAAAACATAAATTGATCATTGTGTATCAAACATGTTATATTGAATTTAGCAAACACAATGTATTTGAGCACAAGTACAGTATATTTGTGACAAGCTATAAACACGTTATATTTGCACCTCCTTTAGTGATGGCGACACTATCCAGTACTTATCCAGAAAAAGGTTATCAAAATACCATTCGGAACCGGTGTAAAACTGTAGGTCCCAATCAGTGAATGTTAAAACTAAAAAACGCCCAGTTCACTAGTTGTGAGAAGCTCTCCCCCAATCCCTTCATGGGATGTAGTGGAAAGCCTTTATTTGACTTCGTGAATATATATTCGGATATCAACTGCAGATACGCAGATACGCGACTTTGACTGCAAATTATTTTCTGTAACATCTGGAGATATCCGATCTAATGTTTGTTTAACCAAAAATGCTAAACCAAATATCGGAATGTTAATATAGTAAGACATTTAATCACGTATAATGTAATTTGCAGTTTATTAATATATAATTTTCAAAACCTTGAAGATACTACATTTTACTTCCTTGCCATACAAATGGCAATCACAAAGCGTGACATTTTTAAACTAACAAAGAAACAAAAGGACGCACTACGAATATCTACCTACAGTCGTGGTCAAAATAACGGTAGTACTGCTACAAAATACAAAAGAGATGTCGTCTTCTTGAAATTTAACTTTGTTTACGTTATTGGTAACTGCTGCATAGAAAGAGTACAAAATGAAACACGACACCAAAGTCTGTTTTCATAGACAGTGAATTTTGAATCAGTCAAAACTCTCGCATGTAAATAGTAGCTAATGCTGACAAAGTATTTGAATACACGCTGAAAAATAACGGCCTCTGTAACATATTCTCCCAAACATATTCTGCAGGAAACATGTATATGTTTGGAACACACTTCAAACATTAATATGTTTGCAAGTCCCAAACACACTTGTGTTTAAATGTAAACAGCGCCATGTTTACTGGCAAACATGTATGCTTTTACATGGAAACATATGCGTATTTCCCCCCAAACATAATAATATTTAAAAACGAATTATTCATTGATATCAATATATACGTACGTATTATATATTATAATTAATTTTTCGAATATAAATCCACATTTATAAATAATTAATATAAAAAATTAATAGGTTTAAAACGGCCCTTTTTACACTCATTGGCATTGAATGCATTATTTGTTTTTTTTCATGAAATGAGAATCTGCTGCTGTTTTGCTTCTCCTTTCTTTGTTGTCTCTTACGTTTTTGTTTTCGGAAGGTTTCAAATATGCATTGGTTATCACTATGCGTTGGTACAGAAATAATATATTTATATACAAATCTAGTTCATGCAAGCCAAGCGTTTATTTCACAAATGGTCCGCCGTTCCGATTCTCTAAGTAAAGGCTCGGACAGGCAAAGGGCTTCACGTTGCTGCCCTTTCCACTTTCTTTCCTCGGAATCGTTTTTCATTTTGGTAGCACATACATGAATATTATGAATGAATACAAGAAACGGAAACGCAATACATCAGCCAAAATAAAAAACACTGACTTCACCTGCAATTTACACGCACATTCAGAATAACGCAAAAATAGAGATACACCCTTACAAGATAGACTCTCTCGTTGTCCCTCTTTTACTCTCTTGATCTCGAGAGAGCATAGACAGTGCAACAAACACAGGTCTATTTGTATCACAAACATAAATATATGTGGGTCGCAAACACATACATTCTAAAATATTAATTATTGTGTAATATTGAATAGCAAACACAATATGTTTAGACACAAGTATATTATATTTGCGACAAGCTCCAAACATACTTTATATTTGCATCCAAACAAGAAAGAAAATACGGATTTTTCAGCGTGTATAAAATATAATTCATGCAATAATTTTTGGGTTCTCCGTGAAGATAATACTATGTCATGCACTTTACAACGCATCTTGAAAAATCCAGTAAACCTCCGTAATTTAAGCAAATATTATTTGAGTTTACAGTTAGCTACCCAGTCTGAACTAGTTTGTTTGATAAAATATGAATTGAATGTAGAGACAATCATCGAAAATTTCCGAGAAAATAATCGTAATCCTATAAGAGACACTTTACTAGCCAATTCTTATATTGATTTTTTATGTCAGGTTAGGCGACTGTCACTATTGACGCACTTCCAATGAGGAACATTGTGATGTGGGACATTATATTCTGTCCATGCAAACTCCCATTGTTAAGGGGAAATCAATCCCTATGATACCTCATCACGATATTCCAGAATGTGACTCAAGAAGAGACGTGCATTAGTCCCGGGCGAAACAATTAGTACTTTGGATAAAAGTCCCAAGAGCATACACTTTAACTCCCTAAATGACTGATGGATCGAACATGAAAGGTCGGAGGTGTTCCCTTCTACTCACACAAAACTCTGGGCAGTAGCCTATAACATGTTATATTTTCTCTTCCCCCTTTTCACCCTCCCAGGTTCTGCAGTAACCCTGCGCTGAAATTCCAAGTTTGGACGCGTATGTACTTATTAAACCTTTCCCAGTAATACCACCTAGATATATATATTGTCTAGGCCTGGATATGAAGTTTACGGTTTAGGTCAAAACTTGGCCATACTTGCCTTCTGATCCTGCAATTTGTGCCATGAGACCAGCTATCATTTGCATGTCTGAGAGCTTCGGTCGTAATCATAAGCTTGCATACCGAAAGGAATGCTCTATATTCAGTGGAATTCGTAAGGTAGTTCCTAATCTTGCCAGCTCATGTGCGCTAAAGTTCCCTGGAATTATACTGTGCCGCGGAACCCGTACAAGGTGAATATCGTACTGCTTGGCCACCTCATTCTTGATTGCAGAGATTTAATAGCGGCTGTAGGCGTTGATTTGGCAGGCGGTGATGACGTTTCGTCCTAGCCGAAGGGCATCTTATGCGATTGTCATAACGTCTGCCTGCAAGACAACTACAATGGTCTGGTAGCCTTAGTACAAGATTTGTGCATCTAGTTTGGAGCCATTAGTTCGACAAGCAGAATATCCACCCGTAGTCAAATTGCGCGTTTACTGACTGGCTAGGCCGTGTCAGTAGAATAGATCAGAACGAACCAGTTGCAAAAGGTATTCGAAGGACAAGTAAGACCTCGCCGGAAAGACCATATGGAAGATTGCCTGTAAAAGCTTGGTGGAACTAACTGGAGGAGAAAGCTGAAGATCGAACCGGTTGGGGAAACATGTTATCCTCATTTTGTAAGGTCGTTGACCCCTCTGCGCGTCCATTGTGAAAATGTATTACAAAAATTTGAAAAGTTGTGCTGAGTCCGCTCGCAAACTGCGAAGAATTTTCAGTCGAGAAAGTGCACCTAATGTGTCACCCAATCGAAGACCGGTCAAAATATTGCAAGACATTGGGTCGGTTATGCACAGTAAGACTCCTATATGTCAACGTACTGGTCGGCCTCTCGAAAACATTACTGCTGTGAACGAGAGTGTCGTCGAAAACATCGCTTCACTCAATAACTTCAAATTTCACGAAGCACTACAAAGCGAATTTTTGGCAAAAGACCTCCACCTTCATACGTACAAAATACTGCCTACTCAGGAAAGCGCCGGCAATTCGTTCTAAAAGTAAAGTCAATGCAAATTTTTCAAACAAATGTCATCTTCTCCGATGAAGGTCATTTCCATCTGAATCACTTCGTGAAAATCCTCATGCAATCCATGAGAAACAAATGCACCCACAACGTGCAACTGACTGGTGCGGATTTAGTTCAGGCGGCGTGATTTTGTCTTACATTTTTGAAGATGAGACCGAAATTGCAGTGACTGTGAACGGCACTCGATACAGAATCATGGCAACGGAGTTATTGTGGCCTCATGTGGATGGCATGGATCTGCACGACATGTGGTTTCAGTAAGACGGCGCCACCTGCCACACCGCGCATGAAACAATCGATTTATTGCAGCAAAGATTTCCAAAACAAGTAATCTCAAGGAATTCTGATGTCAACTGGCCACCAAGACCATGCGATTTAACGCCGTGCGATTTCTTTCTTTGGGGTTCTATGAAATCTCGGGTTTAATAAATCAGAAACAATTCCTGAGCTCAAATCCGAGATCCAACGCGTCATCGGTGAGATACAGCCACATCTCTGTGAAAAAGTCATGGAAAATTTAAAGTTTGAATTTAAAGTTTAAAGTTTGAAATTGCGTTAAAAGAGTAATGACCTGTCACCAGCGCCGCGTCATCATTTGACCAATATTTTATTGCATACTTAATCGCTACATGTCTTCTTTACAATCCAATAAAAAAATAACAACCATCGCAAAAAATAAGTGTTTTTATTTCAAAAGGAAAAAGTGCATTCTTACTGAGACACCCTGTACATGGGATCGTGGGTGCGATGCCCGCTCTGCCCTCCTTATATTTCTGTCGATGACGGTCACTTCGAATAGTGACGGCGTATTGGCCATGAATAAGCTTCACTTAAAAAATAAACTATTAAGAACCGGTGTAAAACTGTGGGATCCGATCGATTAGTCGAAATAAATAGAGAAAGCTCATAGTTCACCGCTAAATAAATAATTTATGTTGACTTTTCATTAGGACCTCGTATAAAATTTCATTACAATCTCCAGCATTGCGCCGTTTAGTAACAATTGCATTTGCATACACAAATTTGTGTTGGTACTCAAACTGTCGCATTACCCACATAGGCAGTGAAATGTTAAGCAGGTTATTTGAACTACATGGCAATTATGCCGGATGTAAAATAAACTCTTTATAAAGTCAAACACAAACCCAGTCATTATCTTTACACAAACACACACGAGAACATTGACTGCGCCTGTTTGGGTGGGTGTGGCAAGCTTAAACCTGTGCTACCACCAAAATATTTAATGCTGAAAAACATGTTGCATTAAACACAGCATTACCCACAATGTTGTTCTACCTTCCGCTACCATTTGACATAAATCTTAGTTCCTTAGCAAACATACTCGTCCCTGTACAGCCACTACTTTCATCCCATGTATGTTTTGCATTTTTCGCTACACCCACGACGAGTCCTTCGTTCCCCTTTCCCCAAACGCTTTAACAGTAACGGATATTACTTTTTGAAATTTGAAATGAAAAACTGAAAGTTACGTAAAATATGATTAAATCCATTTTCTTCCCAACACGCACCACCTCCTCCAGAAGCACAATTAAGTTCCTTTTTATGAATGTTGATACACATATGTATGTACATTTGATGGTAAAGTATGCATATGTGTGTGTTAATTGGTGGTGGGGGTGGTTTATTTATGTACTTTTCGAGGGAACGTTTGCACGTGTGTTATGTTATGAATCCTTAATGCATTTAGCAAAATATCATAAAATTTTATATTTACGTACATTCGTTTTCTTCAATTGCACATTTGTAAATTCCTATGTTTTTCTTATCAAAGCAATTTACTTTATTACACAATTTATGTGTGCGAGGGGTGTAACAAAACGTTTATGTCGGTAAATATTATTAATATGTATCAATGGGGCGTCAAGTATTTGCGGCAGCTGTTGTAGGAAGTAATTTCTAATATTCCTATCCGAGATACAACAACTTTCAGATTACAGCATGCAACAAATTGAAATTTAGGTTTCCTTTATTAAATGATTACTTTGGTGAGCATATCCGAACTTTTAAAATGAAGACCGCTCGGTAGCTACACCCAACACTTTTTTTGGAACCTGTATCTCTATTATAGGAGATATAGAATGGTCTCGAGCTTGAATCGTCAATGATCGGACAATGGATATTTTATACATTACGAGGTTCTGACACTGGTTCTAAAACTATATCCCTATTGCTGTCCCAGATTTTAACAATGCCGATATGAGATTTCCATTGAGCCTAAAAGCAAGTGTCTTGAGTTTTTTAAGTAAACATTAACTTAACTTTGTGAAAAGGCAGGTTGGACTTCTTTAAAACAAGAACCACAAATATTTGGAGCATAAATTATAGACTCAAAAATTATACACTCAATAACACTGTGCAACACCAATTTTGTGGGTAAACGATTCCTACGCCAAATGATTACACTTGGTGGGTATAGTCAAATCCCAAACATTTAGACCACTGTGTACCTACACTTTTTTATGGGCGTGGCAAGTTCGGATTTTCTTATCCGATACTGTGCAAGATAAATTTAAAAATCGATTATAAATATTGAATTAAGCGAATTCGTGTAATAACTCGCCTTCCGTGAAATTTGACAAGCATTATTTTCATAGAATATTTGAATGCTCTATTTCGAAGTTTAAAGGGTCATTTTCGTCCTTTGAGCAAAAAGTACCATATTTATATACTAAAATTACTATCAAGGGATTCCGAATGTTTTACGAATTTCTTCCTGATTAAATTCCATTACGGGTCGTCAAAGACCTATCTATCTATCGTTATTTTCAGACGTCCTTATTGTCCTTTTTTGAAACAAGGTCAAGAAAACTGCACCAAAATGACCGGCAAAATATCAAAATGTTCTTCCTGTTTATAGTGGAATAGATTTCTCTAGAGGATTTCGCAGACGAGAATGCTTCATCTTGAGTTGGCATATAGTCAGTTCAGTACTATAAAGCTCCATACGCCATTTTCACTATTTTTAAGCTAAAATTAGAAACAGAGGTTTGAAATGTTGCTCTTTCAAACGCTGTCTTCAGAATTTCGCTATCCCAATCCGTTGCTAAGATACTCAGTGTTTTATTAATTTAATTTATTATATGTGACCTGGTCTATGGAAAGGGGGCTTAGGTGTCAAATGTTCCACACTAGCAACTTACACGATGAACTATAATAATATTCCGACCAACAACAACACTTACTGGACCAACAACAACACTTATTGGACGTCCGGCGCGGAGAACAATTAACGAGATAATGAGAAACTGACGAAACGAGTTGCTTACTTTTAACAGCTTTTGCACAGAAAACTAGTTTTCGCACGTAAGCTCCCTTTTCGTAGACCAGGTCACATATATTTATATTTATATATAATTATATATTATATATATATACGTATTATATTATTAATTATATATATATTCTATATATAATTATATTTATTATATATTTAAACCCTTTAGGCAAACAGTTATTCCGATTCAGCTGACGATAAGTCCTTTTAGCCCTTTTCTAATAATTGAAATCATGAAATCTTAAAATTTAAATCTGAAATGGTTTATTTTGAACACACTATGTTCTACACCTATATTGTCAAACAAATAAGTATATATTGCTCAAGTAGTGTCTCTTTATTGTTTATATGTCCATTTTCCAAAAAAAAATATCATAAAATTCCACCAAAAGTGAAAAAACAAAATAGCATAAAACCCTTGTTAAAATATGGAAGAATTGATGTATTTATGGAGAAATTTAATTTTTTACAAACCAAATACAATATTAATCAGATTAGTCGCCAGTATCGAAATCAAATAAATAATATACATAAGTGTATGTTGCGCCTGTAGACCCACTTATGTACATTTTGCTGGGCTTGGCAAAAGCTACGCCGAAGTCGCGATTCAGGTGTTGGACATACCTCAGGTGAAAATAGTTTAATTTTCTTAATATCTAATCTCCATTTCGACATTATACATTTTTAATAAAATCATTTGCAAAAAGAAAATTTGGTTTTTTATTAACCATGTATTCTATATTATACAAGCGCTGAAGTTAATTGCAACTATTACTATTAACAAAAGAATGGTAAACTTCAACCGTGGTCGAAACTCAACTTCGTATCGTATCAACTTTGACAATAACTACCGACGTTGTTGAATTATATTTTTTCCTTAAATGTAGTTACCATTAACCAATTCATGTCAACTAAGCCAGAGTCAAGGGGCATTTCACCCACTACGTGCTTGAAGTTTTGGTTATTATCAACTACGGGTTTTTTGGGTTTATGAAGGTTTTACATTCAAAGTTCGATTTAATTTAAAACAATTCAATTCAATTCCATTCAATTCAATTCAATTCAATGCAGTTAAATTCAATTAAGTTCAATTCAATTTAACTTAATTCAACTCAATTCAATTCAGTTCAATTCCATTCAATTCAATTCAATTCAATTCAATTCAATTCAATTCAATTCAATTCAATTCAATTCAATTCAATTAACTCAATTCAATTCAGTTCAATTCAATTCTATTTAATTCCATTCAATTCATTACAATTCACTTCAATTCAATGCAATTCATCTCACATCAATACCATTCAATTCAATTCACTTTAATTCACTTCAATTAAATTTTATGCGTCAATTAAATTCAATGCAATTCCATTCAATTTAAGACAATTCAATTCCGATCAATTCAATTCAATTCCATTCAATTCAATTCCATTCAATTCAATTGAACGCAGTTAAATTCAATTAATTTCGACTTTATTTAACTAAACCCAGTTCAATTCCATTCCATTAATTCCATTCAAATCACTTCAATTCAAGTCAATTGAAATCAGTTCAATTCAATTCCATTCAATTCACTACAATTCACTTCCGTTCAGTTCAATTGAACCCAAATCAGTTCAATTCAATTCAATTCAAATCAACTCAATTCAATTCGGTTTAATTCAACTCAATTCAATTCAATTTTGTTAAATTAAATTCAATTTAATTCAATTCAATCCAATTTAATTCAATTCACTACAACTCACTTCAACTCAATTCAATGCAATTCAATTCAACTAAACTGAATTCAAATCATTTCCATCAATTCAATTCAATTTACTTCAATTCAATTCAAGTCAATTCAATTCAGGATTTCAATTCAATTCAATTCCATTTCATTTCATTTCATTTCATTTCATTTCATTTCATTTAATTCAATTCAATTCAATTCAATTCAATTCAATTCAATTCAATTCAATTAAATTCAATTCAATTCAATTCAATTCAATTCAATTCACTTCACTTCACTTCATTTCATTTCATTTCATTTTAACTAAATTCAATTCAACTCAGTTCAATTCAATTCGGTTCAATTCAAGTCAATTCAATTCAACTCGACTCAAATCAATTCAACTCAATTCATTTCTTTTCATTTCATTTCATTTAATTTCAGTTCAATTCAATTTAATTCAATGTCATTCAATGCACTTCAATGCAGTCCAGTTCAGTTCAATTCATCTCAATTCAGTTCAATTCAATTCATAGTGAGGAATTAGAAATTCAAATAAGTTTTCGTTTGCATTAAGTTTGATGAGTATTTCAATATCATTATTCCAAACAAACGCTGATGAAGATCTGTAGCTAGAAAACTTAAATATTTTGGAAATCTGAGATTTGAATAATAATGGGCAAAGGATGTTATTGTTAGAAAGTGTAAATTTTGCATTAATTTTTCTACAAAAATTTAAGAATATTTTTTTTTCATTCAATAAAAAAAAGGAAAATAATCCATAAATAAAACCGAAAACTAACCGGTTTCACTGGATTTTTTCGTTCTGTGAAACCGAATCCTGGTTTTTCGAAAAAGTGGTTTTTCGCCAAAACCAAAAACCGGTTATACAAAAATGTCGGCCTTTTGAAAACTCTACTGAGCACGAACGAGGTAGGTAAGTTCTAATTTTCTCATGAAGTTTAAAAGTAACCCTTATTATAAAAGAAAGTAAATCATTACGGAATGGATCTCAAATCTTGGAAATTCTGATAGGCGGAACAAATCATGAGCGAAACACGTCAAGGACTGCAATATTTGAGAGAACCTCTTCCCCATCCATTCTTTGGGATGCAATGGAAAACTAATTTTTTTAAATTATGCTAAAAATACTTCTGCATAATGTTTCGAAGTATGAGCCCAAAACTCTCGCAATTATCGTTTTTCTTTTGTTATGACTCATTAAATTGTCTAACGACTCAAAAAATGTGCAATAGTATTGCATTGCCAGGTGTGAACAATATATAACAAATTCTTTGTATCTCCTATGAACAAAAAATAGTCGCTTACACTGTGAAAAATGTATAAAACATTATGTTAATAAACGGGTCAAAAGGCCAAAATATGTCTGAAAAACGAAATAATTCACTGAGGACTCAAATACGTATTCGAATATGAAAACAGGCATTGCAGGATATGGTTGGCCCTGGCTATTTGCTTTGCATGAATACATTGTCCTTACAGTAGTTAATTTATCCAAAATTTGTCTTGTCCTTGCCGCTCCTTGTATGCCCAACATGTTTATTAAACTCTAAATTGTTTGCATAAATTCATTATTACTGCAGCAAAATACAAATGTAATCTAAAAATGAAAAATGTGGTATGTATGGCAGTTATGGCCATTCCTGTGGGCATGTACCTGGAAAAGCATGGATATCTGACCTGTGGCAACAGAATCACACAGCGCTTTGAGGTCCCTGGTACTATTAACAAAGAAACGAGTAAACAAACTATCTGCGGCTCGCAAATAACATATTAATTCATTTCGCAGAATGTGATTTCGCTTTATTGCCTCGTGTGTTTGGTTTTCTTTTTGCATTTATTTATTGACATGACATTTGCATCCCACGTAGAACGCAGCTAGTGGCAAGTATCTGTTGGCAATTGGATCTGTTGGCAATTGGATTTTTGGAGAATTGCATTTTTTACGTTTCTGCATGTACAACAACTAGCGAAGAACTCCCGCAACGCGTGGCTTGCTGAATGGCAATGTACACGCGGCCACTTGGAGGCATAACAAAACTGTCCGTCTTCTGGTGCAAACGTGTTGAAAATGTTTATTTGCACTGAAGCGCCGGAAACTGCAAAAATGTTTCAATGTGCTGGCTGGCTGGTTGGGTACAACTTCCGTCCGGGCCATCAATCATAAAATGCAAATATTTACGATATCGCTTCATATATTTATTTATTTACTTGTACACATTTACTGTTGCTTTCGTTATTGTTGGCGTTGGAGTTATCGTTGCCATTATTGTTGCCGTTAAGGCCGTGCAAAGTGCGAAAAACTGGCCAAATTGCTGTGGTGTTATGGCATAATTTTCACATTCCATTGTGTGAGGATGGGAAATGGCTTTGAAGTATGCCCACATGGTGTTGCTATTATAAATAGTATTGGTGAATTTTCTTTGGCAATAGTAAGTACTTTGGAGAAGGGAAATCATATTACAACCCACAACATAATGTGACAGGATCCAGGGTCTCTTTTCCTAAAATAGGCGAAATATCTATCTATTATAAGTTTAGTAATAAAAAAAATTAGGAAGCACTAAAATTTTGTACATGTACCCATTTTGCAATATGTACCAGAACGAATGTTCCTTTTTCTATGAACGATGTTTGTTTGAAATTCTAATCTGAAATGTCGAAGTTTGTGGATTTTTTGAGAGACACTAGATATGCATCTTATAGATATAGTACAGGATTTTATACGTTCAATTGAATTTAATGAAACATGTGTTAATGAAAAGTAAAAATTCATAATACTTGTAAGAGAATAAACTAGTAATAATAAAAACAACCAAATTAGCCTAACAGTTTGAAAAATGCAATTTTAATTGGAAAAACAAAAATATGAAAATATAAAAGTATAATCAAAAAGTATTAAAATCACAATAAGACAGAAAGATAGATTGACAAATTTCATAGAGACCAGATTTAATAAATTAAGTACAAAAAGAAAAAAAATAAATAAATAATAATAAAAGTTTGTTAGGTTCTAAATGTAGTGTCGATACAACAACAAAAGAAAAGTTTAATTTAAAAACTAGTTAAAGGGTTTTCAATAGAGACGCTACAAAAGTAAATCGATAGGGACAGCAAACGACGCCATATTTAAGTAACTAAGGTTTGCCATTTCATCATGGAAAGATATACGAGCCAACAACGAGTCGAAATTATTAAAATTTGATACCGAAATTTGGAGTCAGTGGCCTCAACTTTAAGAGCGCTACGTCCAATTTATGGCCGTCATAATCGTCCTATCAGATCAACAATTGAGCGTCTAGTGGAAAAATTTGAATGCACAGGCACAGTACGAAATGTTCCCGTGCCAGTGACACAAAGAACTGCCCGTAGTGTCGAGAATATTGCTGCCGCTGAGGCTTCAGTTCAATAAAGCCCAAATGTGTCTCTCACACGTCGTTCTCAAGCGTTGGGCATCTCTGTGACGTCGTTGTGGCGAAGTTTGCGAAAAGATCTTGGTCTACATCCTTACAAGATCAAATTGACGCAAGAACTGAAGCCGCTTGACCCCCATAAGCGTCGTATGTTCGTGAATTGGGCTGAGCAACAACTTGAAAATGATTCGGATTTTCATCGGAAAATCATCTTCAGCGATGAGGCTCATTTCTGGCTGAATGGCTTCGTCAATAAGCAAAATATGCGTTATTGGTCAGACAGCAATCCACACGTAATCCATGAGTCATCATTGCATCCCGAAAAAATTACGCTTTGGTGCGGTTTATGGGCCGGCGACGTCATTGGGCCGTACGTCTTCCGTGATGATCAAGACCGGCACATTACTGTGAATGCGAATCGCTACCGTTCAATGAAAACCGAATATTTTTGGCCCCAATTGGATAATATGGACTTGGAGGACATGTTGTTCCAACAGGACGGCGCCACAAGCCACACAGTGAATGCCACAATCAATTTATTGGAAACCAAGTTTGGTGAACGTGTTATCTCACGAAATGGCCCAGTCGATTGGCCGCCTCGGTCGTGCGATTTGACGCCGTTAGATTATTTCCGGTGGGGCTACGTCAAGTCTATGGTCTATGCCAACAAGCCAGCGACGATTGATGAACTTCGTACGAATATCGAACGTGAAATTGCAGCAGTATCGGCCGATTTATGCTTGAAAACCGTTGAAAATTGGGTTCAGCGTCTGGACTTCTGCAAGCGTGCCCGTGGTGGCCATGCAAAAGAAATCGAGTTCCATACATAATGGCATCGAACGTACTTTCACAGGAATAAAGAATTTCATTGGTATCTAAAACCGGTTTTGTTTTATTTAAAAAAACTTTTGTAGCGCTCTTATTGAAAAACCCTTTATGTCCAGTTGGCTTAAGAGTCGAGCCTCAGTCTCTTCAAATAACTCACGTAGTTGTTTTTGTATTTCCTCTGTTTATTTATCCAACCGTTTTTCAGCGATTTGTAGCCGTCGCAATGGAGAGTCAGAGAGTCGTGGTGTTTTCGTTGCGCTCGCCAGGTATACAAAAAGGATACCCAATCACATTCCATGTAGGGCTTGGGGAGAGCTTCTCGCAAATAGTGAGCTGTGCGCGTTCTAGTTTTTATAGATACTCACTGATTGTGACCTACAGTTTTACACAGGTTCCGAACGGAATTTTTGAGAAGCTTTTTCATTAATAAATAATCGATATTGTCGCCGTCACAAAGGCGAAAGAAATGTGAGGCGGTCTGAAAAGGGATCGAACCCACGTACTCATGTCCAAGAGCCGCGCATACTACCAATGCTCTACTTCTAATAAACATTGATTGAAAGCTCGTCCCTTTTCCACACAAGAAAAAAACGTGTATATCACTGAGTCTTGGACATTCTTTTGGGTCAGTTGGTGCCCGACGAATAACTCGATTTGGAATCGTTGCTTGACGGTACAACGTATGTGGTTTATCCTCGATTATATACCTCATATTGTATGTGTTCATCATGACACTGGCGGGCACGATGTACTAAAAGTATTGAGTCGAGAGTTTGGGAGACTCCATAAACGATTTTCAAATCACATGTAAATGTTTTAGGAATCGTTAGGTCTTCTCTTTTGCGTTAGTTTCCGAAATAGGAGCTGTCTTTTTGGACAATTTTTGTCGCTGGCAACATGACCTTCGCGGTCGTAGTTCACGAACTTGACCTGAAATGCGGCGCGTTCTGAATATTCTCCAATAAACGGGTTGGCGACGATTTCCGCCGCAATAGCCTCTCACCTTGGCAACTTTAAACAGAAAGTGGGAAACAAATTTGTGAAAAAACAATGAAGTACATAGATATCATACACCGAAGAATATGGTAAGTATACTTATTCATATTTTACGCGCTGTAGACCCAGAATTTGTCATGCTTTGGACAAAATCAACGGTTGGCATATATTTTTCTATACGAAATCAAAAGAAGGTCATTCAATTTCATGTATATTATACTGTTATCGACAAGACGAATATGCCCAGTTGATGTATTTCACCACGCTAGTTTCTGAATCGCACGTATTTGTTGATTTAACTAGTATTATCAGAAATGCAGGTGAAATGAGACTTTTAAACACAATTTGACGCCACAATTGACGCCTTCACAAACATTCAAAAAATTGGGTTTTTTGTCTGGAGTAACTTTTATTGTGGATAACACAAATTAATGTAAACATACATATGATATTATTAAATTATATCAGTTTGTATGTGGTTACAAACCGAGTTCGTATTTACCGCCCACCGTGGAGAATGGGTAATGAACGTTTACTCATTACCCAAAGGGTATGGGAATAATAATTAGTAGCTACCCACGAGAATGGGAAATTACCCATCATGATTGTCCATTACCCACAGGGTAATCCATTACCCGCAGGGTAATCCATTACCCACAGGGTTATGGGGAAAATAATGGGTAGTTATCCACGTCAGTGGAAATTACCCGTCACGATTAAACATTACACACAGGGTAATGGGTAGTTACCCACGACGATGGGGAATTACCCATCACGATGGTACCTACTAGTTATCCACGACAGTGGGAAATAACCTACCATGGTTACCCATTACTCGTGGGGAATGGGTAAGTGGCCTTTACCATTAATCGAAAATGTGAAAAATTTCAATATTTTTTGGAAACGGAGTGCGCAATCGAAAAAATATCCAATTATTGAGGGGTATCTAAGGGTTTTTCATATAGTGTTCCAATTCGTATGGAAGAACATTTTTTCCCAAAATCGCCAAAACAAAAAAGTTGTAGTGGTAAATCGTTATGGTTAATTCCCCATCGTCTTGGGTAACCACCCATTATTTTCCCCATACCCTGTGGGTAATGGGTTAATGCTCGCTACCAACTCCCCACGGCAATAATAATGTGTTACCCAACATAAACCAGAACACACGAAATGTGTTATGGTTACATAATAATAATATTATTCGTCTTCAACTATAAAATAAAGAATTTAATAGCAAATTATTTATATTTAATTTTTTTTAATGGGATAAGACGTCATTCCAAGCAATTAATTGAGCATGCGAATATATTATTTGCTACAACCAAATTAGTTTAAACATTTTTCGTTGATCCAACAAATAGAATATTCTCCACTACAGGATATTTTGATTACTAGAACTAAAACTCGATTGACAGATCACATTTATTTCTTGTTACTGTGGCTTCAACTAAATATTTCAGTTTGCAACCAAAATTGAATTTCAAATAAATTGACACGCAGAATATTTGGTGATTCGGAACATTGGTAATCACAACTGAATAATGTGGCATTACAAGGAACGGCCAAACATGTATGTGTGTATGAGCAAGTACTATCAACGTAGCGATATCGTTTGAATGATATCGCTATACATAATATGGCCCCTGGGTCCTAATTGTATAGGAGGATAATCGTCCGAACGATACTGATATGTCGATAATGACAGTTTGTCTACCAATTAAAATACATGTGTTCAAAAACTTCACTACGGACAAAAGGATAATGAATTCGATATAGTTTGTTATAACTTGCTTTTCCAATCCAAATATTTTAATTGTCATTGTGAACAAATTTTAATTCTTTTGCATTTGCATTAGATAAAGTAATGGCAGTAATGCAAAAATCCAATGTAAATTAAAATATCCCAACACTGCTCCCATGTGACCCTATTAGTTCGTTTAGTAATGTCACTTCTATTACTGGCACAAAATGTTATTGATTTCTGGTGAAAAGGGTGTGTCCTGGACCCTATGCAACCCTGCGTTGAAGATACGTTTACCTGGAGGAAATTGTAAAAAATGGAACATATTTCAACATGCACCATTCTGCGGAGAAATTAATAGAAATTAACAAAATTTGGTTGAAGTTATATTGACAGACATCTAACAGACTCGGACATCGGACAGACTGACATCAATAAATCGGTTAAGAAACTGACTCTGAGGCAATCGATTTCTACTATATATATATTTTTGGGAAGGTTTACAAGCTAAGGATTCGAATATTAACTTATAAATACTCTGTATAAAAACATACTCTGTATAAAATTCTCTGTATAAACTATATTTATACCCTGTATAAACACTCTGTATAAAAATATATAGGTTGAAGCTATTAGACTTTCGGTAATATTCAAATATAACTTTATACAATTTTCGTCTGTCTTAAAAATATTTATTTTAAATAAACCAATTACAAGATTTTAATTATGTTTGTATGGGCTATCCGACAATTTTTTTCAAGTGATCAAAACCTGTAAGAAATACCTCACAAGAAATTAAAATCTTTTACGCCACTTAAGATCGAATTCTATACAAATTTTCTCTCTTCTTAAATATTATTTCAGAAGCTCTCGCAAATATCGTCACATCAATGAAAACGCTCTTGGTATTATACGCACAACACTGAACAGTGGCGGCTTTGGCCCTCAACCCCCAAATTTGAATAACGAATTGGGTATTCCACCCAATGCTGGTCCAATGAATGCATTTGCCGCTAGCTATGGCAGCAGACCACTATCACATCCTGGCGGTGGTAGCGGTGTAGCAGCAGCAGCTGCTGCTGTAACCGAAGCACAACAGGAGAAGGGTATGTTTTCGGTTAGTCAATTGAATATTGACCTGACGGAGCAACATGTGGGTCCTAATGGCAAAATGGAACTAACATGTTTAGCGACAATACCCTCGGCTGTGGGACCGGGAGAGGAATTTGCTGATTATAAAACATATTCCATAAGAGGTGAGTTTAAAGAAATATTAGTCAAGATTCAATAGATTTAAGAACGAAGGCTTCATTAAAAACAATACTGTGAAAGATTCGTATAATGGCCGGGGCCTTGAGAGGTGGCAGGAGAGCGTGTTCAATGTTCGATATGCCATCCAGATGCTTCCACAACTATTTGCTATCAATCGTATTAAAATATTCAAGTGTTTTCTCGAATATTAGTATACCATGGCGAATTCATTATATTTGTTACAGCCAAAAAGTATGCAACGGTACTGTTACTGCTTATTAGCAGTATTTACACAATAACATTACATTCCACTAACATGGAAAATCTGTTGGAACAACTGTTGACTTTTGAATGTTAGGTTAATTTAAGTGGAGTACATTTTTCGTAATAGTACAATTGGTTTTTAAGTAGGTATTTTAAGAACTTATTAAATTCTAGTTTAATGTGAATATTTTTAGCAATGTGGTGTTGCTTTTATAATATTTTTCTAAATTATGAGCCAGTTTTACGACTACAGAATTCAAATTTCTTTTGCAACTTTAATTTTCGTAGAGGATCACTAAAGGGTACATTTTTGCCACTTGTTTCACACATCAGCAATTTCATATTATTCAGACTCTAAAATAATCTTTTTTTGAACCTGAGACGGCAATTTTCCGAATATATCCCCACATTTTAAGGTAAATCGTTTTGGTTGTAATGTACAGGGTGTCTCAAAAGAAAGTTTATATTTTGTGAGTCGATAAAATATAAAGTACGATGTCTTTAAAAAAAAAGTGAATTAGTTATCAAAGTAGAATATTTGGGAATTTATTTTTTTAAAATAACTTTCACATTCCCGGCATTCATTTACTCGAAGGGTAAAATTTCCAATGACTCGGCAGGCTCGGCAGGTCGACTCCGTGGTGCCTGCGATTTCGTAGCGAATATTTTCTTTCAAATGCGCCAGAGAAGTTTTAGATCTTTATGCAAAATATGGTGCAATGATGATCTAAGCACATTTAAAGCACTTACGTGATTCCGAATTGAAAGATTCGAATCCTCACGGACATACTGGTTTACGTTCTCGACGTTTTATGCCGCCCTTGCTGACCTTATCTGCCTAGATTTTGTGTTTTTTTAGTATTCAGCCGGTCTCTTCTATTTTGTTGAGCCATTTTCGAATGATAGGGATGCTTGGTGCATCATTCAAGTGACGAAAATCTCGAATACTGGAGAATCTTCTTCGCGCTATAGTCGCTGAATCGCCGTTTTTGTTAAACTCTCGCAAGCACAGCGCTCGATCCGAAGAGCGAAGGTACCTACTCTCATACCCCCGCGACCCTCTGATTCAATGCGTTCGAGCAGTCACCTAAACAAATATAAATTTTCTTTTAAGACACCCAGTATAGAAGACATATAGTCCTTAAGCAGGAAATGCCAATGCCAATCAGAGTGAAAAATCAAAATGATTTTCATATTTGCATTCAATAATGAACGTTTTTCTTGTACGTCTGCAGCCAAATAATGTTTTTTCACTGCACCAGACAGACATGCACATCTATCTGATGTATCATGTTTCCCGCATTAGGTAACGGCCGTAGTGGGAGTGTTAGGCTAAAAGTCGCCAAGGTCCATCGTTGTGCTTTGTTTTAACTAGTGAAGTAACTAGTTACTTTACATTCTTTTGGGCTATACATTCAAGTGTGTTGTAAAATATTACAATTTCAAAATATTGAAAAATTAAATATTGAAATAAAAATTTTTAAAAAAATTTGGATTTCGTTAGGTTGTAAAAGTTCAATCCAAAAATATTTAAGTATGATTTATTCATAGAGAAAGATATAAACATAGACTAATACTTATAGTAGACCTAATAGTTCTCTCACCAAATTTATGACATTTGGCCTGGTGTGATATTAACGTTCGATGTTGAAAAGAATTGCTTTACTAATACCAGATAGAGGCAATGGTTCAAAACAACGAACAAAATAACTACATCGGCATTTCGTTTTGTGTTTTAAAATTATTGTGTTAAATACAACACAAATGTATGCTAACAATAACAGTCAACAGTTAAACCACATTTAAATTTCACAGTCTTTCGCCCAAAACGACATCAAAAATTAAAGCAAGAAGTTATTGTAATTCCACCTGGTGTATGTCACTTTTCGTCAAACATAAAATAAAATTTCAAGTCTGTTTTTTTCAATTCGCCATCGCTCATTCTCTTTGAAATTCTATAAAATTATATAAATATAATATTTACAGCTAGGAGTTCGACAAGCTGTATCATCGAAACCCCTGGTTTTATTTTAATTTAATTCCCTTTTGACAAATTATTCCATTGGCCTACAATTGTAATGGATTCTTACAATTTTCCATAAAAATCAATATTTTATTAATTTATCCAATTTTATTCAATTTGTTGGAAATGATACCAATTTCGTAATAAATCGAAGGCATATGCATCATTAATATGTCGTTTAACATTTCTCTCTCTTTCTATTTCTCTGTATTCTCCATTTCAGTGGAAGTTGGCCGACCGGAAACAACCACCGTCTCCTCGACCACACCAAAAATAGGTATGGATGCTCTGAGCAATGGTGCATCAGAATCGTCGGCGTCTTCAGTGACGCACGCCAGCAGATGTCCCCCCATCCAATACATGAATCGACTGTGGATGCCCTTCAGTGTGGTCATCTTTGTACTTTGGCGAACAGTACGACATTAAGTGACGGTCGTAAAGCTGCACAAGCAAATAATTTAATTTGTACCATACACTATATAGATTGCTTAAAGATAAATGGAGCTATCCGGAACCAAGAGAAGATAAAAACATATACCTATATACATATACCAACCAGAGAACAGACAGTGATGACGGTGGGTTTGATATTCACTCTCCGATATATGACCACCGAGCACAAAAAAGTAAAATAAACAAAAAAAATGTTTATAGAGAAATTAAATCAGTAAAACAAAATTAACATGTATGTACGTAAGTGAATACCAGATATTTTTGCTTTTTTATATTGAAAACAAGTGCAGAGATTAAGAGAAAATGTAAAATGTATAAAGACATAAGAATATAAGAACATAAGGACATAAGGGCATAAAATGGCTACATTATGGTTACAATCTGCAATGATTTTCCCAATTAAGACAAATGGCCGGCAATTGGTTAGTATTTGGCTTAATTTTTATTGTTATATACGTCAATATTTTTAACATTCCAAATAAGTAGTCGACATTTAGGACAATTACTAGATGAATTGATAGACCTTCGGTTTGGATCCTAAATATGTTACCTAACATGACTTTTTTTTTTATTTGACAAACGTAGATTAAAACAGACAAGTACCTAAAACATTTGTGTGACATTATTGGGGTCTTTGATAAGAACTGAAGTTAAGCGATCAAACACATTAAGTCAATATTTGAGCAGGTGTTTTTTTTTTGTTTTTTTTTAACAAGTTAGTTTATAGGAAGTTTGACTGTTTATGGAATGAATTTTTGAATGAAAGCAGGATTACAATCTGAACTTTTACTGGCAAATTGTATTCTTTGATAACGATGGTGATCAAATTGCATTTGTTTCAAAGAAACTTTTTAAACAGAAATGTTTGCTTTTGTTGGCATAGCAATGTTTTATGTTTTTTTTATTGTAATGTCACGAACCGCATGAGTTATCAAATTCATATAAGTCATACGTAAGGTTCACTTTAAAAACTCATCTCTCATTGGTCAAATATAAAGTATACTTGAGCGTATGAGTTATTAAATTCACATTAATCATACACAAGGTTTACATAGAATAAAGATCACATCTCACTGATCAAATAGGAGCTAAAGATTTAATTATTTTTGGTCATTAATTGGCATTAAATTGAAAGTGCTGCGAAGACCATTAATTGCAAATAGGTTAGTTGCAAAAAGTTAATTTATGCAACGATTATTCGAAGCTCAAGTTTGTGCGTGCACACCGTTTGCTTGCATTAATATTACTAATACGACAGTATGGCAAATTATGCATTTTGCCTTTTAAATACCTTAATTATTCATATAACTTAAACCCACTGACTGCACAATCAGTCATGTTTATTAAGTTACACATTCTTAAGTAAATGTATGCCCCAATCAGTGAGGGTAAAAACTACAAAGTGCATAGATCAATGGTTGCAAGAGACCCTCCCCAGTCCCTTCATGGGATGTTTTTGGTAACAGTTATTTTATTTTATTGTCCTTAAGTAATCCATTTGAGATTAGGTTTCGATTTAACAACTTATTTGCTCACGAAATAAAGATATTAATTAACCCGTATTATAGAACACTTCTCCGGAATTATGAATTGATCCATTTTTCAATACCAGTTTAGCAGAAATTTTTTTCGAGAATCCTGGGAAGTTTGCAAAAATAAGATATTGGTAGATTTTATTAAGAAATCGTCCCATATTGAAGTCTCTCTCACATGTTTTGCATTTTCGAAGTTTCCTTAGAGATGCTGTACCACCCGATAGGTGAAATGTATGACATCGTAAACAAAGTATGATTTAATTTTGACTTTAATCCAATTGACACCAACAGTTTGATCTTAGAATGTGCCACAAAGAGAGCAAATTTACATTCATGTTTAAAATTTGTAATCGCTAAATAAGGGCTGTCCAAAAAAATCGAACTCTAAATAAATGAACAACGAGCATTCATTGTTGAAAAAATTTTAACAATAATGAAGTGTTTTGGGGCAAAATGAACTTCAGCGAAGATGCTCATTTTCACCTTAATGGCTTGGCTAATCCCATTAGGAATTTAGAAAATACACCAGAGATTGTAGAACTACAAACGAATTAACAACATGTCACAGTTTGGTGTATATTTTTCACTGGGACTATCATCAAAACATTTTTCTTCGAAAATGAGGATGGTCAGTCAATATATGTCGCTGCATGATAGTCCAGTTCAAACACGATTCCACATGCTATATATATCCAGAACAATGCAATTACACGTCAATGTCGCCTGAAGTCTAGGACGCACTATAGATACTCTTAGGGGCGGATGAAATAAAAATCTATAAAAATTCGAATTCATTTTATCCACATCTCCTATAGACTGAAATCTTGCTGGGGTGAGAGTTAGGTAAGTTACGCCGAATTACAGAGTGAGACAAATTCAAATTAACTTTCATCAGCATCAAATGTTACAAGGGATAATAAATTTCAATACAACTCCGATATTTGGATTACGCTACTATAATACTACTACAATAAATGTATTAGTTTCTTCTTATGTTCCTTCTTTGTGATAAAACTTTGAACTAGAAAATGCAATGACAACATGCAAATCAAAGTTTTAAACTAAAACCATCATAAATTGATACCAAATAAGGTCATTTGTATACCAGTTTATTGTTTTCTATTGTCCTGTAGAGTAGACCATCATTGTGTATAAGTTATATCAATTATATTATAATAGAAAATTATAACGAATACGTATCATAAACATTTCTTTCATTTCATATCATTTATTACGTATGAGTTATATTAATTATATTATAATTTAAAAGTATGTCTAATATATTTCACCTTTAAAAATGTCTTACTAGAATAGACAGTCAATGGTAGGTTCACCAACTTTGTTTCTTAGAGCTTTAAAAGAATCTCAGTAATTTCTGAGTATTAGTCAGACTTACCAATGGCTCTGTCTTTTATAAATTTCGAAACCCACAATTTATGCCTACATTTGTAAACAAACGCATTTTGCCTCAACTCTATATTGACTTAATTGATTGCAAAACCATAAAATTTGAAACTTCTAACTAGATAAAATACAACCACAAAAAATATATTTTTTTTGATTAAAGCCTAATCTTCAGAATATTACATTCAAGGAGATTAACTTCAAAAATAACCTTACAATGTCGGTGTATATAGAGAAATATCAGATATATTTAAAAATCGTTATGAAAATTGCTGCAAAGCAGTTCTCTTGGGTAGGCAAATATGATTTTTTATACAGAAATTTAGAAAAAGACAAAATTAAAAAAAAAATTAATATATTAAATTATAAAAACTACATAAAATTTATTATTACAAAAATACCAACTTTTGTATAAAACCTATTTATAGTATTATATGTTAATAGATTTTGTTTTCTTTTTGTGTTTCAAATATTTTGAGAAAACAAATTAAGAACAAAAACACAAAGAAACGTTTTCTAGAAAACCAAAGAAGCTTATTAAAACAATCAGTGTTGAAAACATTATTAACCCACAATAAGAAGAGGAAAATTTAAATAATCTATTAAAACTAAACAAAAAACAAACTCTACAAAAAGAAAACACAAAAAAAACACGAAACTAAACCTCAAAATTATAATGTATCACGGCAAACATATTTGTTTTTCCAACTCCCCCCCAACCACCAAAAAGGAATACCATGATTTCATCTCTTCAATAGGTAAAGTTGCGTGTTCTCGTAGTTGTTTCAAACCTGAAAAACTATTTCAACCAAACCATGGCTTTGAGGATGAGGCTTAGCATTAGATTGGATATTTATTAATTTCAATTAGAAAAGAAAATGTTTGTAAATAACTTAAGTGTAAATTAATATTTTGCTTTAGAGTACTAAGTAATTTTACAATTTTTATACAAATAAAATTAGAAAAATTATGGCTTTAAGTTATTGGAGAGAATTTTGTACATGTCCTTCGTTCAAAATTAACTGAGTATGCAATTTTATTTGAGTTGTTGTGTTCTTCAATTTCGTAGCATATATGGCGGTACGTAGGCAGTTTTGAAATAATTCAACTTTTTTCAAATTGAATTACGTTAGTACTAGATGATTACTATGTGTATGTATAGTCCAAACCCTAAAATACAGAATGCTGTGTTTTTTACGCACGAATAAGGTTTTGAGTTTCCCGCACAACATTGTTCAAATGGTTTAAAAAATTGTCAATGAATTGCCTTTTTTCTTGTGACACATGCCTCTAGTTTTATTTGAGTAAGATTATTTTTGTTGTAGAAAAAAAATTCGAGAATTACCAAACAGAAGACCACTAAAATAAACAGCTGGTGGTTCAAAATTTAACATTTTTTCCAAAATTATAACGTAACACATTTTACTACACTGGAAGAAGATCCTTTTTAAAATGCGTGAAAAGTAAGTCGACTCAACTAATACTTCTATCAAAAGTGAGTATAGTTGCAGATTCATCCTCGTAACGAAATTGTGTTCATTAAATGCAAAAGTTTCTTCACTATGACCCAGTTTCAACTGGTTAAAGTTTTCCCCCAATTGGAAGAGAAAGCTTTTATCTGTTAGTACTCTGGCCCCCGGGCCACATCTGGCCCACCGGCTGTTTCAGTCTGGTCCCAAAACTTGTCACGGTAATAGTTCAGCGCATTTTCAATATGGAATCTTTCTACATTCAGAGGAAAATTTCCTTAAGTACATACAACTTCGGAAAATTTAGAGATCGTAATAACCAAACCATTCCGAATCGGATACAAGTGCGTATGATGATTGAGTCCTAAATCTGAAAATGAGATTTAACATGAATTTATGTATATTAGACCGACTCACACAAAATGTTCCTTTTGTCCACCCCTCAAAATATACCATGATTTATTTTCTAATGATTTCCCAAATATCCCGTTGAACCGTTTTTGAAAATATTTTTTTTTTTTTTTTGTTTTTCAAAGAATTTTGTACTTTAACGATACAATACAATATTGATGTCAAACAAAAGACTCTTTTAATGGCTTTAACGGTAACGTGTCAAATCATGTCCTGATATTCTGGAAACGAAAAGATTTTTTCAGTTATTAGTACGGAGAGTTTTCTGATTCAAATGTCAGATTGTCATATTTTAATCTTTAGTCGACTTACGCAAATTCTAATTTGAGCTTTTTTTACTGGACCTAATCGCACTAGTTTATTTTTGATCTGGACCTAATTGTGAATATTTAGACTTACTCCAATCTGTCATTTAAATCAGAAAAGCCTCCGTAAGAAAGTCTTAAAAATGCGTATTGTTGCAGAATATCCCGGGAAAAAGGAAGTGTCCGAACACTCCAAAACACAAATCTTACCCCAAGTGCTAGATAATAAGCAAAAACTAACTGCCTTCTAAGGGTTAATAACGAATTTTGTCATTTTGCTGTTACCATTAAAAATAGTTCACATAATATAATGAATTTTGTCATATTTCAGCTTTTATCTAGCGCTTGGGCTAAGATTTGTGTTTTGGAGTGTTCAGACACGTATAGTGAAATTTCATGGCGAGAGCATAATTTATGGAAGAACATTTTGACCACGACCCCCTTCAATTTGGAGCAGTTTTTTTCGAGTTTAAAAAAAAAAAGTAAAAATTTTGGTTATACGTGACAGTTAGAGGGTTAATTTGTTCCACAAAAATGTTTATCTGTATCTTTTCTATTAAACTTCTGAATATATTTTGTACCTCAGAAGTAAGGAACACACACTTTTGCATGCCGATATGTTGCAGGAAATTTCCGAGGGGCGGAAACTTTGACCCCGCTAAAAAAAAAATTCTGATCAGATCTGGCAAAACGCCGCTACACGTATATTTTTTTTTAGATCTTTCTACCCGAATCCGTTGACAGAACCCCATCTTTTTTTTTGGCGTCGCACAGTGTAATTACTATACCTGGATTGCATAGTGATACACTCAAAAAATTAAGTTTGTTATTAATAGCAAACAATGTATGCTACTTATCAGCAGACAATTTGTTTGTTATTACAGCAAATGAACTGCAATAGCAACAAACTTTTTGCAGGCTTGATAAAATAGCTGACATACTGTTTGCTGAAACAACAAACCAATGTTTGCTGTAATAGCAAATTAGTTTGCTTTCCCCTTTTCAGCAGACTTTTCTGCTGTGTTTACCAACATATTTTTTTGAGTGTAGCACAAGATGGGAATGTAACAGTTAACTGGTCTCAAAAGTTGGCAGTGCCAGGACGACGGATAACTTATTATTTTGTGCATCCTATAGGGGACAATAATTAATACATCCAAGAACTTCATTAACAGAGTGCTTCAAAACAGCGGCAGGAAAACAGGAAAACGATTTTACGAATGAACTACTTTCCCTCAACGCGATTGACGACTTGCTAATACGATCAGATTTGAAACCACCAACCCCAAAGTATAATACAACACTGGAACAGATATATAAGAAGAAGATATATATATAACGTATGTTCCTGGACTGTCTGACAGAATCAACAATTCGAATGTTTATGACTGGGAGGAATACCACTTAGCACCAAATTCGAACTTTACCCTAAATCGCCTTTTTAGTAGCACTGGATCGGGAATCGATAAAGATGAAAATCCAAATGTGGTATATGGGTTGAATTGCAACGGATACAAATCCAACACATGTCAGAAGGTATATATGGGTAGTACGATGGACAAACTGAAGACGGAAATAACATCACAGAAATCGGACCAAAAGGAACATTATAAGCCTTTTGAACAGAATACGGAACTCGCAGCCCACTGTACGTTAACTGGATACTGACCGAACTTTAACGAAGTGAAAATGAGGGGAAAATGTACTGACGACGTCTCTTTCAGAAAATGCTACATATTATTGACGTTCCATCTGAGAAAGACTCAACTACAACGGACCAATGACCAATGTGCGCAAATTTACAGACATAGAATTGACCAATTTAGGCGGGACTACACGCAAAGAAAAAAAACGTTTATTGCTCGGTTGCCACAACAATACTTTGATTGGTTTGTATTAATTTATTAATCGCAACCGTTTATGTAGTTCTCCCAAATAAACTCATATATCACAAATGTGTATCATGTTGTTGCAAACGAGTTCTCGTTTGCATTAAACGCGTACAAAATTACATTTGTCGCAACTTAAAAACCGTTTGCGATAACTGTCGACTGTATACACAATCCACTCGTTTGACATACACACTCACGCATACATATAAAAGTCTTTTGTCTTGTCAATATAACTTGGATGGACAACTGACGCGTTGTAGTTTGCTGCGCTTTTAGTTGTCATTTGAATGCAAGGCGAGACAGACGTGTTAGTAGACACTGAAAAGATAGACAAAAATTCCAACTTTTTTTAAAACAAACTTTATGGGTAAAACCAAAATCATAAAAGCTGCAAAGTTACAAAAAAAAAGAGTTTATGGAAACCATAAATATAAATTTTAATGTACAAGTAATGTTGTACTGAGTACAGTAACTACAACTACAACTCGGTTGCTGTAACCGAAAAAACGTTTTTCGTTTATCACAAACGTTTTTTCAGCTTTAATTTTTCATAACTCGTTTACTGCAAACGTTTTTCAGTACCTGCAAACGTTTTTTTAGTTAGGATCAACAACAAATCGGTTGCTGTCACCGAGGGAACAGTTGGCGGAACCGTTTTTCGTTTCTCGCAAACGTTTTTCAGCTTATGTTTTTCACAACTCGTTTGCTGCAAACATTTTTCGGTTCTCCCAAACGAAATGACATGTTGACATGTTTCTCCCAATTACAGTCCTCAAAGGAACTTCAGTTATCTGCGATTTCGTTTGGGAGGAACGAGTTTTTTCTTTGCATGTAGTCGTTTACTTTTTGTTACTTCACAATGAAATTATATGCAGAAATATTATTGATATTTCCTACTCAATAATCCCTACAGAACACGATTACACAGTGTAACACGAAAAAAAATAACCATATACGGACACCACTACGTGATAAAAGACTAAAAAAAAAAAGACCCGTGTCTCCCAATTTTTCCCAAAGTCATGGACTTTTTTTTTATGGGCCGCCAAAGATTTGGGGCCTCGGTATCATTTTCGTAAAAATGTGATCATTTTCTCAGGCTCATATCTTGCAAACCGTTCAGAATTTCGATTTACTCTCTGAGGCAAATTTGTAGCTCTTGTCATAAAGAACAAAAATTGCGAAAATATAAAATCAAAAACACTTCACCTTCCAGATCAAAATCGCAAAAAACTTAAAAAAATTCGATTTTTTTTTACCTTTTTTCCCGTGTTCAGGTCCATAGGTAGCAAACCGTTCAAAATTCAAGGAAACAATCAACTACAAAAATTTACCTAAGATCTCAATAAACAACTATCTAGAACATACGAACTATGTTCGCAATTTTTGTTCTTTATGACAAGAGCTACAACTTAGCCTCAGAGAGTTTATCGAAATTCTCAACGGTTTGCAAGATATGAGCCTGAGAAAATGATCACATTTTTACCAAAATGATACCGAGGCCCCAAATCTTTGGCGGCCCATAAAAAAAAAGTGCATGACTTTGGGAAAAATTGGGAAACACGGGTCTTTTTTTTTAGTCTTTTATCACGTAGTGGTGTCCGTATATGGTTATTTTGCCATGACTTAAAAAATTACACACAGTGTTATAGTTAAGGGGAAAATTTTGTGTTTACTGTTTTCACTAATGTTTTATGAAATCTTTGTATACAGAAAAATATGAAATAAAATAGTAAAAACAACCCCAACCTTTCAACTTTTTCTGAAAATGTACTATAAAATGGCAACGTTTGCCAGTTAAGTTGGGTCTTACCAGCTTAAGGAAAAGAAGAAGGATGAACAAATCTAATTGCACCAAATAATATCTAAAAGTTCAAACAAATTTTGTCTTAGCCGTTTCGTTGCCCGAACGAATGAGACTTTCGATATAAGAAACCCTTCATGGTAAACACAATAATGCACATGTTTCATTACTGCGTCAAAGAAAGTTCTTTCAGTGTAAAAGTCATCAAATTTTGGCATGAGTCCTTCGAATACTGTTACAAACTCAAAAAACTGATTTTAAATTGTGGATCTAAAATTGTGGAACTGCTTTAAAACAGATTCATAAGAGACAAAATTTATTAAAATTTATCTCGCATGATCTACAACCATTTGTAGCAAAATGTCGAAAAAACAATTTTTTTCTGTTGAAAACTTCGACACAAAATTGCCACTAGGAATATTTTTGAAACAAGATTAGTAGCATAAAAAAAAGAAAAACGCGGGGAACTCTTCCTGTATCCATTGCTGAGGGTTTCCAAGGCCTCAACTATGTTGAAAATTTAATACTTAATTGAACCCCACTACCGCCATCATTTATATACCTTTTTAAACTTTACCCTTTTAGTGGAAAATTTTAATTTTGTGAACCGGAGGTAGTATGACATGTCAGCGAGATAATTAGATAGTAAAAGCTGCGACCCAAGGGATGAAATACAAAAAAAAAACAAAAATAAACAAACAACTCAGAAAGGATATCTTAAATATCAATTCAGACATACAAATATATTTCTTAACGCTTTATGTGTCTAAAAAATACATAACTTATAAAACTACAACAAATAAGAAATCTGAAAACCAAATTACAACCTAAATATGTATGTAGCATACAACCGTTTTTGCGCAAATAGAAACCGCAACTAAAACCGATTCGGAACTACCGAACATACAATGATAACTATCGATGTGTACGTATGAGAATATATATAGCAAATATGTAAGTATATAAGTGTATAACTTAAAAACACATACATATGTAATAATAACTATTAACTACATAAATTTAAAACTACAAAAACAAACACAAATATTTAAGATATACCAACAAACACTAAATCTAAGGAGTAGTTTTAACATTTGAGCCTGCAAAAAGAAAAAAAATCTATATACAAAAAAAATTACAACAAAAACCTATTTTCCTAAAACATGATTATTAAGCAAAAAAAAAGCCTAAAATATTGAATTTTTAACAAACAGGAAACAAAAAATAATTACGAACTAAAAAAAATTATTGAAAACGTAAAATGGTTGTTTGAAATTGAAAATTTATAACATTAACACTAAAGCCATACAATTCCACAGATGATCCCCAAGTAATTAACAACCGTTTAATAAAATTATTCTAAACAAGCAGTAAACAAATGTTTAGATAAAATGGTATTTTAAACAACTCTGGTTTAGTTATTTATAAATTAATATAAAGTTACATACAACAACCACAACAACCCAAAAAAAGAGAAATACTGTGAAATGGTAAACAAAATTTAAAATCTCACAATTGTAATTTATTTTATAAACAAAAAACTTTAATATAATTTCGATTTTCAACATAGTTTAAAAATATAAATAAATAGTAAAACAAATCAACAACAACAACAACACGTGAAAAACATACATAATTTTATATATATAAATAATGATTATATTTATATATATATATATATAAATGGCTAAAATGTCTTATGCAGGTATTGACGTCTTCCTATGCTACGCTGTCTATTATTAACTAAAATATATTTAAATACCAATAAAACAATTAAAAAAAACAACAAAAAAATTAACAAAAATACGACAAGAAAAGAAAAATATTAAATTAATTTATACATTTACAATTTAGAAATTTACATTTATAAATATTTATACAGTAAACATTAAAAGAAACGTAAAAACTAAAATGCAAAAAAAAAATAAATAAATAGAAAAAGTAATTTACTTTTAAGATATAACATTAATTTATAAATGTTTTTTACAAAACAATGGAACCCCCCAACCAACTTCTTACCAAAAAATATATTTACGAGATGCCAGCAGACACCGATTATTAGTTAATTATAACTATTATTATCTAACTAACAAAAATATATGTTGCATTAATTTTTACTCTACTGAACTTTTCTATTGCAGTGTGGAAGAAAGCGTTTCTGGGCCAGGTTGCATATAAATTAATTGAGCTTGTTACCTTGTTGTCCTAAGGTTTTGACTTAAAAGGCAGTTTGTCTATATATGTGGTTTCAAAATTATTGAGCAGAACATTAAAGATTTTCTACGAGACTTTGCCATTTACCAACCCTAATAGGACCTCTACAACATCGCACCCTAATAACAAAAGAGTCATAACTCAAAATTTTCAAATGTTCGGTAGAGGCCATGAACTGGGTTTCTTAATTAAAATTATTGCCATGGATTTTCTAACTGTCTTTTTAGTGCTGTTTTCTTTCCCATTACGAAAACAATGTTCTATTTAAATTACGATAGTGAATCAAGTACTCAATAACTGTACACTGTTAGTACACATTTACGACTATGAGTCCAAACTGTATCCAGACGCTGTACTAAAGTAGACAGTCAAAATTTCTCTCCCCTCGAATACCAACAAACAAAACGAGTGAAGCGTTACGACTCTCTGCTATATCTCTCTTACTATCTTCATTGAATATTTTAATACACGAGCAGTTTTTTATTATGTTATTGTATAAGTATATAACTATACAAATTCCACCCATGTTTAAGAAAAACTACATATCCAAACACGGATCCGTTTCAGCGGACATTTTGTCCGAAACGTACATCCGTTACGAACTCATAACGAATTCGTTTTCATATGATACTCGTATTCCTCTTGAAACCGCGAATAGTTTTTTGTGGTTTTTCGGATGGATCCGTCGCGAACTCGTAACGAACTTCATATACGAATCATGTTTTTTTAATGTTTTGTAACAGGTTCAAAACGAATTCGAGAACTCACAGTTCGCTTTTTATGATTTTACGGACTCGTTACGAGTTCGAAATGGATCCGCATTCGTTTTTGTGCACATTGGGTAGTGCTCTATTACACGATAGCATTTCTTTCGGGCATATTTTTCAGTTCTCTTTTAAAGTTGCTACGTAATTCATGGAGCTATTACACGTTGAATTTTTACAATATCGAATTATTGAATTATCACAAAAGTAAGAACCATGAACTGTCAAAATCAAGACAGAAAACGAAAAATACACAAAGAAAAATTTAAAAAAATTCCCCGAAAGACAATGCATTTCATGGAATTTGTTCATCCTCTTCTGCGTCACTACACCTCTTGCTGACGAACGTAAAGTTCCCGAATTTTCTTGCGGGGATAAATTTATCGTGTAATAGTGCTCAAAGTACGAAAAAGGTATGAAATAGTCAAATTATGGCGCGAGAGAGAAATGCGTTAGAGTGAATTGTGTCCACTGTTTGGTTCTCTTTTTCGAGGGTTGCCAAATTGCGCACATCTTCTGGTCGTCTTTGGCCACAACTTTTTCAAAGAACTTTTTACTTTAACTATGAACAATGTATACAATATTGGTATCATATGAAAGGTTTTTTATAACGCGTCCAACGGTTTATAAAATATGTCAAACTATGTCCTGACACATCCTTTTTTCAGGGATACTCTGCAAAAAAATTTTATTTTTAGTACTAAGATTTTGCTGATTTAAATGTCATATTGATATATTTTAATCTTTAGTCGATTTAAGTAAATGCGTGTTTCAGTTTTTTTTTTTTTGAAATTCGCACTAGTTCATGTTTCACTAACAATTCAATACGGTGGGAAAATTACGTTCCATACAGGGAAACATGGGTATCAAATCTTTTCATTTACTTTTGAATACATTTTCCAAGGTGCTCTTGCCCACTTTTTGAATATTTAGAATTACACCAATCTGACATTTAAATCAGAAACATCTCTACACTAAAAATTAAAAGGTGGATTTTTTTGCACAATATCCCTGAAAAAAGGATGCATCAGGGCATATTTTATCCGTTGAACGCGTCATAAAAACCCCATATGATACCAGTATTTTATACATTGTCTTTAGCAAAAGTATAAATTTCTTTGAAAAACAAAAAAAATATGTTTTTTTAAAAAACGGTCCTGCTCACGGAATCGTACTGCTAGACGCGAAATATTTTGGGAATCATAAGACAACAAACCTAGGTAAATTTTTAGGGGTGAACAAAACACTTTTTTCCCACCAAACAATGTGAGTAGCGCTAATGTACATACGTTTATGTACCAAGATGTTGCGCAATGCCAACTTGTTGCTTCAAAATGGAAGATTGATGTAGATGGTGTTAGCATCAGATGGTGAATTAACAATATCTTAAAAATATGCCTTTTTTGGTTACACCGCTTGCTTATATAATCGCTTGTTTTGTATGAAGCACTTAGCGGAGACTTAGCGAAAACATAGCGACACGAATCATTTTCGCTAAGTTTATAATTTTTCTTTTTTGACATCTTTCACCATATTCAACTTTTTGCAATATATTGGAATAATTTGACTTTTCGCTAAATAGTCATTTTCTTTGCAACTTAGCAAGCGATACTCGTTTGCTTGTAACCAAAACACGACTAATGACAAGATGAAATAGGTATACCGAGTTACCATCAATACGGAAAACGAAAAACACAAAGTTTACCAAGTACTGAAGTAGATAGTCAAAATTTCTCTTGACTCATATGCCAACAAACAAATCGAGTGAAGCGTTAACTCTCTGATCTCTCTTTCTTACTCTCTTCATTGAATATTTCAATAGACGATCAGTTTTTTATGATGTTTTTGTTCATAACTATACATAAACTATGCAAAAAGTATGAAATAATCAAGATATGACGCGAGAGAGAAACGGGTTTGAGTGAATTGTGTCCACTTGTTGGTTCTCTTTGACGAGGGTTACCAAACTGCTCACAACTTCTGGTCGTCTTGTTTTTTATCGTCTTCGGACAAGTCTCTGTTGGTTGTATTATTATTATTATTATTATATTGTATTATTATTTCATACTTTTTGCATAGTTTATGTAATTTTACTTCAACATGGTTGGAATTTGTATAGTTATATACAATATCACTATCAAAAAGCTGCTCGTGTATTGAAATATTCAATGAAGAGGGTAAGAGAGAGAGTAGAGAAGTACTAGGGTCTCACGCGTTTTGTTTGTTGGCATTTGAGTGAAGAGAAATTTTGACTGTCTACTTGTACATCGTTTTTGTATTATCTATAGTTGCGTGTAACTATTGGAGTAGCATATTTTTTTTCAATATTATTTAATCAAAAATGCGATATATTTGTTTTCCGAAATAGCTTTTTCAGCACTTTTAAGCTAATTTAAAACCTGACCCTAAAAGGCAGGCAGCATAAAAATTAACCTATTGTTTTGACGGAAATTCACAATCTACCCTTAGCCACCTATTGGAAATCATAATATTCTTCTTGCAAAATAAATTTGCACAAAACGTTGTCAAAAAAACAATCATATTTTGTTATTGCATTGTAGTTCTAGCAACAAAAAAATCTAAACACAAAAATTTAAAATGCATATTCTGCTTTAAAAAAAAACCAAATCTTGGACGAACTTTTCAATCTTCTGCTCATGTTTTCCAGCAATATCTCATACGTCAGATTTTATCTGGACAGTAAAAAAGCACCAATTTAATTTTTTTGGAAAATGATCTATTTTCAAAATTAATATAAATAGTAATGTTTGAAGTTGTAATTTCCTTTAAGGCTGTAAGAGATCATGTTTTCTCCGGTTAGTGAAAAAAATATAAATGCCACGGGTGGAATTCGAACTCACATTCGCTGGACGATCGTTTCGATGTTTGTGAAGCATCATCTTCAGCAGCGTCTAGCCCGTTAAGCCACTGCGGTGTGTATTTACACAAGTCACTAACCGAAGACATTTATTGATTGTGCAGAGTGATTGATTGTCCTACTTGCACATTGCTTTCCTACTAACACGCACTGATGCAGAAGTTTTGAAAGTTCTATTTATAGAACGATCTATTCTAATTGTAGTTGTCTCGTTCTGTTTTGGTGTGGCCCTACCATATGGCCCTACCAATTGAGAGTTGTGGTGATTTCGTTTCTAACAAATAATGTTACCCTTGTCAAAATATTGTCATCGCCCCTTCAAAGTTGTTTTTTTTAGGGTGAGAAACGAACATTGAAATGTTGCATTTTCTCACAACTGTATGCTCCCTTTTGCATGTCTTTATTACCTAGCTCAACTAAGTTATTCGGCCAGTGTATATGGAACCTTAAGCGATAATAAGCAATTTTAAGCATTTCTTTGTACAAACTGGTCAATGTCTACCGATACAAATGGTATTTGTCGTTATTACCTCTGAACCAAAAATTCGACCACTTTGTTTGAGAAAGTAAGTGAATTTAACTGAAACAGCTTAAATCCCTCTTGCCAACCCCACAAAAGGTAAAAAAATTTGCTTAGCGAAGACAAATAAGACAAACAAACTAACAGAAAATTTGCCATTTTATGGGGCAACATTCTCCCCCATGACTCGCTGAGAGGGTAGAAAATACAAAATTTTTCCACCTTTTGAGCGCAACACTCTCAGAAACGAACACAAAACCTTCAAGTAGGATTGCACTTTTTTTTACAAAAGAACACAAGGGCACTTTTAGGGCAAAGGGAAGAAAAAATTTTGAATTTTTTCTCAGAAAAGAAATCGCGATTACTGTCGTTCGCAATATCGCGTGAGGACAGGCGGTCAATAGCGTGACAAGCGGCAATTAGCTCGGTCCATTGCTTTAGTTGTTTTTTTTGCCACGTGGGTTCTTTTGTTTTCTTTTCCATTACACAATCTTTATTAGTTCTAGTGGAATAAATACCACTGTAGGCAACCGTTCTCGATCGGTTAAGAATTTTTGGAATTTCACATGGCTTTTTGCAATCACTACACATATTGAATATAGTGCGCATTTCCTCTGGCGAACAATCTTTCCCCCGCCCAATTTTTAGGAAAAGTATATTTGTGAAAGAAGTGCTGTTGGACACAAAATACGCACCAAAATAACTTTTTATGACCGTTCCGCTCGCGTTGTGGTAATTTACTGCCACAAAGAAAAGATGCTAATTTCCCATTCCAGCGAACAGAACAAAAAAGGAAAATAGATATAACGGCAAAAAAATTATTTGGCACAAGCTTGTTGTCCTGCTGCAACACTGCAGACCATAATAATTGGTATATATAGTTAAAAAGTAAAAAAAATCTACGTCTAACTAAAGACTAGTTTTATGCTAATTTAGTGTCCATGGCTGTATATCTTTGCTTAGCGGAATAATCGTTAGAAGTGAGATCAGTAGCGCCATCTGTTCTCGATTGGTGCGAAGTTTTTATTAGCGAATTCACCAACCGTTCGTGGTGAGATCGTACGTAGTAGCTTTCAACTTAAAGTGACCCCTTACGGCTTATCAGCATTGAATTTTACTATTCTACCAAACTGTCAGAAAAATTACACCACATACTGTTTGTTGGCAATTTGATGTTACTTTAACAGACTGTGGATTCAAATGTTAGTTAACATAAAAATGTCAAGCATTTAACGCAACTATAAGTATGTAAATGCATAATGTTAGAAATATTCCTTCGGGATACCTTTTGAACTAATAGCCCGGAAAATATAAAAATTACAAAATTGGAGTTATGGCTCTTTAGTATTTAGTAGTAAGAATATAAAGAGTACATTGACAAATAGAATTAGAATTACTATCCTACTTGCATAGGATTCGAATTCTTATAATTCAGAAAGGCAAACATAAAGTTGGGTCGAAATATAGGATAGAGTTTTTATCCCAAGGTGGCAAACTATTTGTCAAATGTATTTTTTGCCTAATATTTTATACTTAGTTGCCATTTGTTCTAATAATGCTAATAATACAAATTTTTTTTGTTTCTGTGTTTCAATTATGGCGACGACGTTGCCTCACTGATTGACATACATTTAACTTCCGAATGAGAAAGGAAATTGGTCCGATTTCCTCTTAGACTGCGCAATAAATTGACCTCCAATTTAAAAAATCTAAGTCACATTTTAGCTATGCGACAAATGAAAAATTGTTGGTTAGGGCCTCAATCAAACAAATCGATCAAAGGGACATCTACATATAAATTATTTGTCTGGGTGGTACGATATATAAAGGGGAGTGATAGCTCAACCATTTTACAGATAGAGGAATATTTGACGAAATATTGTACAATTTAAAATTTCATAAAGATTGGTGTTCTCTCACATGTCGACCACTTAGCAGGCCACTCATCTTGTGTATAGGATGTGTGGGAAAATCAACGTAGTTTTCGTGGGTGACTGGGTGGTAGACTCTCGATAATGGAAAATATTTTGTGTCTGGGTATAGGTTTACTTATATGTTAACAATTTAGGTGTCAACTTCGAGTTAACTGACAACAAAGCCAAGTTCTTTTAATTTATCATAAAGTACTCGCCTCAAAAATGGTCAAATTGGAGCGTTGAAAGTCTTCTTGCAAGTTCATTCAAATTTAATACCCCCCAAATAAAGCCTTCCACACTGATCCCGGAACAATATAAAATGATTCGTTTCTATCACCTCTTCGCCTATCGTCGTCATCTTTCATCTTTAATACCCTTTTTCGAACTAAAACACTTTTCCTTTACAACTCTCATAATTGTAAAAGAATTACCCAAGTAAAACTGAATATAAATCCAAATAAACTCAAACTGAAACGAAATGTCACCAAGAATGACATCCATACCCAACAAAATAAAACATATTAAGTGTCATAACAATACGCAAAACATATCATAAATGTTGTAATTTCACTGTGTTATTCTGTACTGATGATGGTGATGATCCACATTGTCAGCATCATCATCATTATTGCCATTATTGTCACGATGTGTGTGAATGTGTTTATAATGATACCTAGTAACATAATATTACATACTCGTATATACAAGCATGCATACATACAAACATTACACTCATACAAATGTAAAACAACCAAAATGTACATGTATAAAACAAAATTTACATTTGAAATTAATAATAATACAAACAAAAAAAAAACATAAAATAAAAATAAAACAGTCGCAGGAAAACAACATGAACATGAAATAATTTGTACTCGTTCTTATTTTAAACAAAAAATCTTTTTTTTTTTTTGCAAAATATTATTGTATGTTAATAATATATCACATACAGATACAAATGTATATACAAAATATTTACTTAATCACACATATCGACTGAATGTGAGACGTACGAATTGGCAGACTGATGGGACACTCTGGACATGTTTAATTTGATTGTATTAAAACATTTAACATTTGTGCAATTTTATGTCATATCATTTTGGAAAATAAACCATTCGTTTAAATGCTTGACTGTTTCATACAAAATATGATTGCACATCCCTCGCCTATCTAACTTGATTCAGATATTCATACGGTAGTCACAAAAATATGCATAATCTTTTTCAAACTTGTATTCAAATCAAATAAAATAAATAAAAATTTTAAGTTTCTAAAAACACAAATTTATAAACTAATTTTAAAATTGTTTCCTATTCAACAAATCAAAACTTTCAACAATCAAAAATGTAATCATTCACAAACTAACAGTTCAAATGTTGAAATAAAACACTAATGCAATACATTAAAAGCAATTCCAAGTATATTTACTAATTCCCAAAATGCTGGTTCGTCCTGGTTATCTGCACCAGTTGCAAGATTAGTCCTTTAATCCATAACCTCAGCCCATACTGGAACAGATGTTGACTGTACATTGGCGTAAAATGTTCAGCCACATTCAATCGAATTCATGCAAACAACTTTTGTACTTAAAAGAGCAAAAACACAAAACGCCAAGATATTGGAGAAAAGTTATCTTAAAAATTTTGTAATTTTTAACCGTTTACTATTAAACCCTCTTTTGCTGATACCTTCTTGATTCTCAATAATACCGAAATAAACGACAGAAATATTTTCTGCAAACGTTTCTCCTCAGATTGACATTATTCCACTCAGTCTCCGCAAGTGGCAACTTTGATATATCCAACGATTTATCTAAGAGTCTAACATGGTCTTAAACAATTGAAAATGTTTTGGAAATAAGAAAGAAAATGCAAGCATTAGAGATAGATATATACACCCTGAAAAATATCGGCCCCAGCAACATATTGCAGGAACCATGTACATTTTTGCAAGCATTGTTTTCGTGAATTGGAGATCTATTGCTTTTTGTTTCTTTATTGTCTGTCACGTTTTTTTTCAGCAACTTTCAACAAAAAAAACACATTAGGGTCACAAATATATATATTATAACCTATTAATCATTGTGTCCCAAACATGTTACATTGGACAGCAAACACAATGTGTTTGGACACAAGTATACTATATTTGCGACAAACTACACACACGTTTTATTTGCATTAAAAAACAACAAAAATACAACTTTTCAGCGTGTAGCTTCCATTTGTACCGATTTTTTTGTGAGAAATAGGTTTATGAACGATCGGGTTAATTACGTTTTCTTATCAACTATACAAAGGTAGCCTCGGGACAAAAATCACTATTAGGGCACTTGGTTATCAATATATCAATAACTTTGCCGTCAATACATCGCGCTGCATTTTGATAAATTTACCAGTGCTGTAGAGTCGGAGTTGGAGTCAGAGTCCTGGAGTCTTGGAGTCGGAGTCTGGGATATTTGCCTGGTGTCGGAGTAGAAGTTGGAGTCGTAATAATTGGATCACTCAGACTAGAAGCTGAGCATTTCAATCAAACTCAACATTTTCAAAAAGATTTTTTTGCCGACCAAGAGTATAACAGAAACGTAACCTACGGAAAATTTTATGAAAATGTTCCCAAGAAACCATGGTTTTAAAATCAAAATCCAGCCCGCGATGTTTCACTTGAAAATTTCTATGCATATTAATGTAAAAAATCGACCCAAAAGCCATTCTTTTGAAACTTGATGCTGTTCGATTTCGATGAAATTTCACACATATATTCTAGTCGTTACTGCCTTTACAAGGACGTTTATTTTAGGTAGAAACTCCCCACGGTACATGTTTTATAGCTGTGCAAAGTTGGTCATCTTCAGCATTTTTGCCAAGAGATACCTGTGTTAATGTTAGAATAACTTGTGAATTAGATATTAGATTTGACTTTTGTATTTTTATTCCTACAGAGAAGGTTAAAACCTATCAGGCGATACCTTTACCGCTACAATCTGATATCGCATTCAAAAGATATTCTAACATTACACAAAAATGCTGTAGATGGCCAACTTTACACAGCTATAAAACATGAATCATGGGGACCTGCGACCTAAAATGAACGTCATTGTAATGGTAGCAACGAGTAGAATATATATGTGTAGAATATATATATATCAAGTTTCAAAAGTATGGATTTTGGGTCGATTGTTTACGGTAATATACATATTTTCAATTGAAAAATCACGGTCTCGATTTTTATTTTAGAACCATGGTTTCTTGGGAACATTTTCTTAGAATTTGCCGTAGATTACGTTTCTGCTCTACTCATTGTCAAGTTTTTTGGTCCCATGCAAACTGATCAATTTAATATTTGGTAACATCAATTTGCCTTAGGTCTAACTAGATTTATTTGATTCTGAAAATTTCAATAAAATAAAATTTTAAACGTGTTAATTTACAAAAACAAATAAATGTGTGCTGTTATTTCGCTTCCAAAAACAAAAACAAAAATTGTTGCATTTCAGTAAAATGGTCATAACTTTGGAACGGTAAGACCTCTGGGCTTCGTTTAGATCACTCTGGAGAGGTAAGAGGTATGGCTATCTTTCAACAGAAAAAAAAGATAAGTTACAGAAGTTATATGGCTGAGCAAATTGAGGTTATGTGAATTTTTTTTCCCGAAAGCTCTGTATCTCGGCGATTTGACTTTTTTCTACTTTTTTTATTGATTCTGAAAGGCCTCTTAAAGACCTTTCCAACAAGCCCAAAGACCACTGGCTCAGAAGTTAGCAACTTTATCCTACTACACTCCGACCGCCAATCCGAAAATTTTGAACCCGCTGCCATTTCGCACCCTTGCATTTTCGAACATGGTCCCAGTGGACTATTCTTCATGAAATGAGCCAAGGAATACGCTGGAGAAATTTGTCCGGAACTTCCTGAATCACCCTGTATGTGTCCCAACTCATCTCTAAATTATTCTTGCAAATAAACCACAGAAGTGCTTGCGACTTACAATAACAAAAATAAAAATCGATAATCAACTTCGAGAACATCATTTAAATTTGAGAACATAGCCACTTTATTTTGAAGAGTGAATTCGTTTTATATTATTTTGAGTAGGAGACATATTGTATGCAGTTCAAGATATTTCGTTGATAATGTATATCATACCTTAGAAAATGCTTTCGTTTAATATTGGAATCGGAGAGGAGTCAGGTAGTTTTAAAATGCTGGAGACAGAGTTGGAGCGGAGTCGTGGATTTTCAAAATGCTGGAGTCGGATTTCGAATCGGGGTCATCCAATTCTGGCCAGACTCCACAGACTCCACAAGTTTATACATATATTTTTGTCGACTAAAAACTTTCCCTTTAATATCTCATTCAGATGTTGAAAAGATCGCACACAACACTTGATACCATGATAAAAGAATTAATCGATTTTAAAAATGTATGTACCGAGAATATCCCCCAAATTGAAAATCCCTTCCTGAGAATGACTAAAACATTATTTGTTATGTTACATATCACAAGTCATTTTGGCACTTTACACTTGCAAACTGAATTAAATTTAATTTAAAAAACACATCATCTTCATATCATGTCATGACATATTAAACTTTCACATTAAGAAATGAAATCAGTTTTACAACAAAAGAAAAAAACAACCAGTAAAAGAAGCTTTAATATACCTTTTTCATTATGTACTCGATAAGTTTCGTTGAAATTTATTTATCTACATTCCATTAAATGAATTATATTACGTAAAAACGATTGAGAAAACATAAAAAAATTAACACAATTAATTATTATTCAGTTAAATGAACAACAAAATGTTAAACAAATACATTCCTGAGAACTCAAACAAATGTTCGACAAAAACAAACCATGGAAGAGGAAGAATATTCAATACAAACAGTTAATTAAATAAGAGAAGTAACAAAAAATTTAAAGTACTATCGTACAATTTCTGGATATGAAGAAATAAATAACAATAATTATAATAAATACCTACATGGAAGTACCAGACACATGCTGTCATATTGTGACATTAAAAATGTAAAACAAAAGCTAAATGACAAGAAAATCCAAATTATACATTATTTGTTTTGTTTTTAAGAAAATTTAAATAACAATTACAGACATACCGAAATCCGAAACCATAAATTGTTGTGTAAAACAAAGTGAAAACTCCCAAATCACTTCACTCGATTACATTAACAAACAAACAAAAACACGTACATTAAATTAGTAAAGAAATTTAACAAAAAAAAAACCCACACAAAATAAAAAGCTATCAAAAAAGATGAAAGCTTAATAACAAGCAAACTATGTATTTATGTAAAATTTACAAACTAAGTTAATCTCATTTTATGTACTCAGAAAGAAACCAAAACATAAAAACAAAACTAAACATAAAAATTACAATAAATACGACAGAAGTGAACAAAACTATTTAGTGTATTATTAAAATTTTTCAAATAAACAAGAACAAAACAAATGAAAAATAACAAGAACAAGAAAAAAACACACAAAATACAACGTAATAATTATCTTCAGATGTAATATGAGGGCAAACAAAAACAAAAACATAAGTACTAAATATATGAAAATATAATGTAACTAAATACAAATCCGAAATTTAAGTATAACTGATGATCAATGTACATTTCATGACTAAACCAAAAAAGAAAAGAAAAACAAACAAAAATTAACAAACAATAAATTATACGAATATTTATGAATAAAGATAAATGTTTAAAATTAAAACAAACAAAAAAAATAATGAGTTTTATTTACAAAAAAATTAGAAGAAACAATTAAAAAAATATCAATTTTAAATTGTTTCTGTCGGCGGTGCAATGCAACGGCTCTTGCAAAATTTTAGAATTGTAATTGCGAGCAAAGTTAATTCTTTTTGTATTTGCATTAGCATAGATTAAAATACTAGAGATCCACCGACTCGCTCTTGCTTTTTTGACTGAAGGGAATCGAACGTCTAGAAGTTGCAAGTTTTAACGTCAAGATAAGAATTATGGAGGTGAGGTTTAACTCTCACAGCTGATATGCTTACTGTGAATGTGCAAAATATTCAAATAAAGGGTTATCCATTTCGTGGTTTCAAAAGTATAGGGCTGGAATTCGCATCTGTCAAACTAAGTTGTTAAACCAATTTTTTTTGTTTTCCGTTGAAAGTCTGACATTGACGAAAATGGGTCGCTTAACTATCACACAACTCATAAAAATTATTAAAACCTACTACAAAAATTATGATTCTGGCACAGCCACATATCGTGCTTTAAGAGGAGATTATGGTTTACATAATCGTCCATCTACGCAAGCAATTGGCAAAATTATGAAGAAATTTGAAGAGACTGGAACGGTTACAGATATTGTAAGGCCTGTGCATCATCGTTTCGCTCATTCCGCTGAAAATATCGCGGCTGTAAGTGAAAGTGTTGCCGAAGACCCGAATGTGTCGATTCCTCGTCGTTCTCAGGAATTAGGACTGTCTTGCGGCACATTATGGCGTATTATATGGATCTACACCTACATCCATATAAAGTCCAGCTCACACAACAACTGAAGCCAGCTGACCATTCACAACGTCGTAGATACATGTAATGGGTGCTTGAACAATAGGCGGTGGACGGCGATTTTTCGAACAAAATTTTCTTCAGCGATGAAGCACATTTCTCACTCGGTGGGTATGTTAATAAACAAAATTGTAGTATTTGGGGTTCTGAGAATCCTCAAGTAATTGAAGAGAGGCCATTACATCCAGAAAAAGTCACTGTTTGGTGCGCTCTTTGGTCCGAAGGCGTGATTGGACCTTATTTCTTCGAAAACGACGATGGAACGACTGTCACCCTCAATTCGTAGCGTTATGGTCATATGATAACCGACTTTTTTTGCCCGCTATTGAAGAATACGACGTGGAGAATATGTGGTATCACGAACACGGTACCACATGCCACACAACTCGAGCGAATATGGCTTTATTGCAAGAGACATTTCCTGGCCGCGTAATTTCTCGTCGTGGCGGTATCAACTGGCCACCAAGATCATGCGATTTGACACCATTAGACTTCTTTTTGTGGGGCTTCGCGAAAGTCCGTGTTTATGCAGATTAACCTTTAACTCTTGAGCACTTAAGAACCAACATTCGTCAAGTTATGGCTGAGATACCGCCCAATATGTGTCAAAAAGTGGTCGAAAATTACCTCAAAAGAATCAGTGCTTGCAACACTTCGCGTGGTAGTCATTTAAATAATGTCAACGTTCAAACTTTATAATAAAAAAGAAATATCATGAAAAAAAATATTTTATATGTCTTTTATTAATGTTTACTTTTGAAACCGCAAAATGGATAACCCTTATATGAACATCGTGAATACACGAAATTGAAAATGGAGGATTTTGTTCAATGTTACAGCAAAACATATAACAGACGTTCGAAGAAGCACACAAAAGCGAAACGTAAAATGAAAGAGTTGTGAGTACAGACACATTAAATTGTCGTCAAACATTGTCAGTGCATTAGTAAAACTCAATTTGACGTCGAATACAGACATATCAAACATGAAGTTTAAAACATTCAATTTTATGCAGATTTTCTAATGTAAAGATACGGATGTGACACAGATAATTGTATCTTTGCTGTAGCAGTGGCGGTAGTTGTAAGAAAGAAAAACAAAAAAAAATTGTAAGAAACTGCTTTGGGTGAAGGAATGACAAAAAAAGGAAGCTAATTTACTCAATAACTTCAAGAAGAAAATTTTTATCCTCAATTTTATCCACAATAAAAAAATGTCTACCGACGATGCTAACACTTCAGTGGCAATGCAAAAATGATTTTTGAACCACAGCAATACACACATGACCTTCGCTACACATGACCTCCGCCTTTCTTTTTAACATTGGGTGAGATTGGGGGGCAAGGCCTTCCTAGCCCATTGCCTAAAGAATGCCTTAGAAGGTATGCAGAGAGGAAGGCCTTAGAAGGCCTCAGAAGGCATTTACTTTAATTTATTTTGGTTAAACAAAAATAAAATTAAAATAATTTATATTATCACAAAATCATTATCCACTTCTACATATTTATTTATAAGTATGTCTGTATCTATCTTAGAAAGTTTTACCACGCCCAACTTCAAATTGAAAATTTGAAAAATACCCTGAAAAATATTAAATAAACTACATAATTTTAAAATTTGTATGAAATTTTCCAATTAAATTACTGTCAAAAAGAATCGGAAAAGAAATTTCTCAAAACTGTAAAAATTTTCATCTTGGTTATATATGATGAAAAAATGCATGCATTCCGCAGGCCTTATTTTGGGAAGGCATCACAAAAGAACCATTCCGCATACCTTATTTGTGGAAGGTCTTGCGTTGTTTGATCGACATCAAAATGATTTGATTTTGCTCCAAACATGACACCGATGTATACGTGTGTAGTTTTACACTCATACACTCTCAATCTTTGACGAGAATTTGATGTGTCTGTTCTAAGCTTTATACCCTTTTCACATTTACCGCGTTTCAGCTGAAACGCCGGCGTTTCGCTCTCTTTCGATGATTTCAGCGAAACACACTTTAATTGGCACTTATTTCCATACAAAAAAAAACCAAACATTATGCTCTTTTTACTGTAGTTTGTTTGAAACCACAGTAAAAATGAGAGAGAGCACAGTGTTGTACTCCAATAGTAGTTAAAAAAAAGGAGTAAAATGAAAAACTTTCCATTGCTGGTTCAAAGCAAATGTCAGAAAAATGAGGGAAAATAACTTTTTTCAACATACATATGTATGTATCAATGTCATTTTATATTTCTTTATTCACAACTGTGCGTTTGTGTTGTTTACAGTCAATACAGAAAACACAAAACAGAAATGAGAAATGTCACATTAAACCACAGTAGTTAAAAAAAGTACAATGTGAACACCATGGTTTCGAAATGATCTCAAGAGAGCGAAACGCCGGCGTTTCAGCTGAAACGCGGTAAATGTGAAAAGGCTATTAGATAGAATAATGAAAACTAAAAGACAATGCAAATTAAAACTGCCAATAATGGTGAGTACGGAGTTATTAACAGTGATATATAAACGTTATCGGAATTTAGCCTTCTTCTTTTTATTATGCCAGACTTTATGTAGATATTGGAATGTAACCCGGGCTATGTTGTTCGATCATTTATAGCCGTTGCGGAGTTACCTTCCTTGGTAGTCGTGCATCGACAATATCACCACAGACCTCGCCCCAACAGACGGAATTTAAATTGGAACTTTTGCTCACGATACAGCTGCTTTAGCCGTCAGTGAAGACCCCATTGAGGTAAGTATCTCCCTTCAAAAATGTATCGATACTATCTCATCTTGACTAAATGATTTGAGTATCAAAGTCAATGAAACAAAATCAACCCAAGTCACGTTTACCCTCAAACGTGAAACTCCAAATGAACCAGAAATACTACAAGCAGTAGAAGTTAAATATCTCGGAATTCATTTTAACAAACGGCTCACATGGATAAAACATATCCTGAGAAAAATAAAGGCTCTCGACATACAATTGAATAAACTAAATTCGATCATTAACTATAGATCTCCACTTTCGCTCTAAAACAAACTATTAATCTCTACATATATAAAAATTACGTGTATGTTCGTGATCGCTAAACTCAAAAACTACTGGAACGATTTTGACCAAATTTAATATGCATGCTCTATGGGCCGTGAGTAGTGTTTCTGTGTTGTTTGAAGTTCGTCCGACAGATGGCGCAATATTTAGTTTTTTTGTGTTTTTGAACCGTGATAAAATAGATGGCGCCCACGTCGAGATATTAATCATTGATTACCATCTGATGTTATAAATACTTTTGAAGGCAGGACGAAGTCTGCCGGGTCAGCTAGTGTACAAATATATTTTCAAACCGATGCGCACATATGGGGAAGAGGCTCGAACTCTAATTGGCAAATTCTGCAGCGGTTTCAATCAAAAACTCTTCGGAAAATCTCAAATACTACATGGATTGTTATTAACACTCAATTACACAATGATTTCAAAATTCTCACTGTTATAAAAGAAGTCCAGGCTAGAATGGTCACATATAAATCTCGAATAGAAAGTCATCCAAATCGTCTAGCGGCAAAATTGATAGCCAGTATCGTAACCTTTAGAAAACTCAGAAGAAGAGCTCCCCAAGATCTGTTAAGCCCAATTTTTGACTGTTTATTTAAATTAGTAATCAGTTGATTTTGATTTATGCTTGATCTGACTTTAAATATGAAAAAAATTTTCAGAGCTTTGTCAAATAATCTTACCACCATATGGCAACAGTGGCAAATGCTACGAAAAATATCAAGTATTCATACATTTAGCGGCTAAACGTTACCATGTATCAAACTGACGCCATTTGCGAAAGAAAAGTGAGCAGAAATAAAGTTGTAACTGCACTATGAGTTAAATTATACGTTTTTATTGGTATTCCAACTAGGATGGTGTTTATAATCGTTCACATTAACAATTAAATAAGCTTTGTATTTGTTCTTCTTGTCGTTTTCTGTCAAAATCGTGTGGTCACTTGATCCTGGTTTAAACGCCCAACTTTGACTGTTTAAACAGCAATCTTAACCTAAAAAATTAATTAAGAGTTTAAATTATGTTTGATCGTTGAACAAAGATGATTTCCAAAATTATTTTATCCATTTAGGTTACTAACCTTTTGTTTGTAAGACAGGAAAATAAATCATGACTTAATAATTAAAAAGAAACCACAATTCATTTGTCACACTGTCAAAATTCGGTTGTAACAATGCGGTTGTAGCAATCTATAATGAGGTTGAGACAACCTCTAGTCAGGTTGTAGTAACCTCTAGTCAGGTTGTAGTAACCTCTAATGAGGTTGTGGTAACCTCTAATGAGGTTCTGACAACCTCTAAATTCGGTTACGGCTGCCCCAAACAAATTTTTCTGTGAGTGTGCGTATGTATATGTAGGGAGCGTAACAAATACAATCTTTTTAGCTGTCCGAATGCACCTATAGATATATACATTGCATACTTAGTGGCTTAATTGGTGTCACAGGACCTCTACTCTGAGGTCACTTCTAAAGGCTGTCTCAGTAAGAATGCACTTTTTCATTTCAAAATAAAAACACGTATGTTTTGAGATAGTTGAGTTTTTGTTATTGGATTGTAAAGAAGAAGGAATAAAATATCCGTCAAATGAACCACACGGCTCTGATGACAGGCCATTACTCTTTTCATGACTTTTTCACAAAGATGTGGCTGTATCTCACCGAAGACGCGCTGGATCTCGGAGTTGAGCTCAGCAATTGTTTGTGGTTTATTCGCATAAACCCGAGATTTCACAAAACTCCAAAGCAAAAAATTGCACGGCGTTAAATCGCATGATCTTGGTGGCCAGTTGACATCAAAATTTCTTGCTATAATATGTTCTAGAAATCGTTGCTTCAATAAATCGATTGTTTCATGCGCGGTGTGGCAGGTAGCGCCGTCTTGCTAACACCACGTGTCGTCCAGATCCATGCCGTCTAGTTGAGGCCTCAAAACCTCCGTTATCATGTTCATGTAACGAATGCCGTTCACAATCACTTCAATTTCGGTCTCATCTCAAAAAAGGAAGGCCCAATCACGCCGCCTGACTAAAATCCGCACCAGACAGTTGCTCGTTGTGGGTGCATTTGTTTCTCATGGATTGAATGAGGATTTTCTGAGTCCAAAATTCGACAATTTTGTGTATTCAGGAAGCCATTCAGATGGAAATGAGATGACTTTTTTCAAAACTTGTCATTGACTTCACTTTGCTCCATTACCCATTGAACGGATATCCAGTGCTATCCATGGTCTGAAGGTTTTATACGCTGAAGGGGAGGTCGGAGGAAGGGGGAAGGGGAGGAAGTTGTTGAGGCCGATGCCGAGTTGATGTTTTCGGTGACACTCGCGTTTACAGCAGCAGTGTTTTCAAGAGGGCTATCCATAACCGACCTAGTTTCCCCAAATTCTTTGACTACTCTTCGAATGGTTGACATATTAGGTGCACTTTCTCGACGGAAAATTCTTCGAAGTTTGCGAGCGGTCTTAGCATAACTTTCCAAATATTTGTAATACGTTTTCACAACTATAACGCGTTGTTCTTTCGTAAATCGCTCCATTTTTAGTAATCGGAATAAACATAAGTCACAGTTGACAAATACCAGAGTTGCCACTTACACAAAAGAATAAAATTACACTAAATTTAAAAGGTGCAATCTTACTGAGACAAAATGTGGCCACATTTGCTGTAATGTGTGAAATAAAATGCGATACGGCAACACGTTTGCAGCAGATATTGTTGTAGTTGTAAGCAACAACAACAGACAATTTATTTTTGGTTCATTCGTTTCAGTTGTCAAACCCTACACAAATATATACCAACAATACAAGAATTCAAAAATATATAAAAACAAAATACATATGATTTTGACAAGTGAAACGAAAAATGACATGGAAATAATATGATCACTTATTTAAACGACTATACCTGATAGTGGCCGTCGGTGGTGCAATGGGTAGTGTGCGCGCCTCTTGTACATGAGACCCTGGGTTCGATCCCTGCTCTGACCACCTTTAAAAAAAAAAATAAAAAAAATTCTTTCGGCGGCGGTCACCTCGCATAGTGACGGCGACACTATCGAGTATTTAGCCATGAAAAAGCTTCTCAAAATACCGTTCGGAATCGGTGTAAAAACTGTAGGTCCCAATCAGTGAGTGAAAAATTAGAAAGCGCACAGCTCACTGGTTGTGAGAAGCTCTCCCCAATCCCTTCATGGGGTGTAATGGGAAACGGTTTTTTTTTATACCTGATAGATAATTCTAACATGATCAATATGTGTAACATTTACCGCGCGTTGTTGTGAACAAATTAGTTCCAGTTTTGATTTTAATTGGAAATATAAATCTATCCTTCAATTTTAGAGATATAAAAGTATACGCATTCTTCCATTAAATAAAATAGTTTTAATGAACTTCAGATGTGTAAGCCATTTTGCAAATTTCTGCTTTGAGTCTCTCCTTGATAACATTTTCATTCACAAGAAATGATAGCAAAATAACTTTTTGTTGCCATTTCGTGAAATTGAACATGTGCCAACATTGTCATTGCTCAAGTCAGAATTTAAGTGGGAAATTGAAATGCCACTTAATAACGCCTAGCTGTCCCGTACAAATTCAGCTATAATTAACTTCAGCGGGATATAAAAAACACACTTAATATTGTTTGTGCTTCAGTTGTTTTATAAATTAAATCTTCTGTTTGTTTGTCATTTAGGCTTTGGTACCACAATACAACAACAATATTTGGTTTGCATCCTTTTATTGTTGTTATTGTCAGTTTGTTGTTATTATTAGTTTTTCTACTCTCTTTTGTACTATTTTTGTTTGTATTCACAATTCTAGTGTTGATAAACATCCCGTTTTTTATTGTAAGTGTTTAGCAGTGTTGTCTATTATAGCGATTATTTAGTTATTTTAGCGATTTCTGCAAATTTTAACAGCGTTGTCTATTGTAGCGATTATTTTGTTATTTTTAGCGATTTATTATGTTATTTAAAATTTTTTTTTTGTTTCTTGGTTTTATTTGAAATAGCGTGTTTAAATAAAAATTGTTCTTTAAAATCTGATAATGAACGTATGTTGTCGTGTTGGTTATGCGACAATCTATGTCATATTAAATGTGCTGGAATAGTAACCAGAGTTGCTGATTGTCTGAATGGGGATAAGGGTATTCGTTGGTGCTGTTCTAAGTGTAGAAATATTGAAAATAGTTTTTATCGTTTTCTTAAGAGCATGCAGGGATAAGGGGTAAGGGTATTCGTTGCAGGGATGAGGGTATTCGTTGGTGCTGTTCTAAGTGTAGAAATATTGAAAATAGTTTTTACCGATTTTTTAAGAGCATGCAGTCAGAGTTTTCTGGAATGGAAAGGGATCTGTCTGCGCTCTCGTATCGTTTCTCTAAATTTACGAAAATGTTTGAGGAATATCCTGATTTGGAGAAATGCATAAATTCTCCATCTCAATCTTCTCCCAAACGCAAGAAATCATCGAGGAAATTAATTCCGCTGATAAATGTGAACTTATCACCTTGTTAAATTGAGGTTAATTCGCCTTTGGCTGCTACTGATAACTCTGTTATCCGGTCGGTCGTAGCCTCTTCTGTGGCTACTGGTGCTGATATTTTGGAACCTACCGCTCCATGTGGTGCTAGTGAATTACAGTCCGAGCGGGTGCAAACCGGGGACAATATTTCGAGGGACATCTTGTCGAATAATTCGATTGTTGACTCTGGGGGCTTGACGTTTGCTAAAGTCACCGCTTCTTCCGCACCATTTGATGCTGATAGATTGGGCACCGTGTCAAATGGTTCAGTCGGTGACTCTGACCCTTGTTCTTCCAGGTTACGGACTAGAGAGCTGACTGTAGTTCCGGCTAGGCGGGTAATTTTTATTTCCAGATTCCCACCGGAAACCACTGTGGATGATATTAATTTTTATTTATCATCTAAATTGAATACCACGGATTCTATAGCGAGTTATAAGCTTAACTCCGCGCATTCCGAAAAACTAGCCTCTTTTAAGCTTTTTGTTCCCGATGGTTTGTTTGGGCAATTAGTTAACTCTAATTTCTGGCCTTCAGGGGCCTTGGTGAAAGAATTTATACAACGCAATAATGGTAGGCGTTCGAGCCCTGTTTCTCTCCCAAAATCGAATAAAACGGCTTCAAAAAACTAAATGGATTTGCCAACATTTTGTATCAAAATGTTCGTGGCTTAAATACTAAACTTGCTAGACTCTATGTGGACAGTTTTAATTTGTGGAGCACTTTGCTCAATTCTACCTTGGGGAAATCGAAAACTTTTTCGGGAGCAAAGACTCACATGAAATTTGAGTGGAAAAATTTTGAAAATATAAAAATTTAAACGCTTCACATGGGAAATTGATTGGAACCCTTCACATGGGGAATTGAATAATAGAATTTGAATACATAACATTACCGAGAGAGGAAAAAGTTAATCTGAAATATAAAAATAAAATTCGTACCAAATTCTGTAGACAAATTCCTTTACCATTTTGGAAAACAAAACTGGACTTACTTTGGATAGAGAAAAATCAAGAAATCGAAACTCCTTTGTCACAATAAAACCTGGACTTTACTGTTTAAGTGAATTGGGTATCGAGGTGCCAAAATACTCATTATTTCGGGAAAACTGGACCTAACTTTAGGGAACTGGACTACAAGAAGCTACAACACCCTTTTAAGCCAATAAGTTCTTATCACCGTTCTTTTGACCGATGCGCTACGAATCAAATTGCTCCCAAGTTGTTAAACCGTAGTTTTCATCAGGAACATTCACCAATTCTACTTGAATCAAAAGCTGATAAAAAACCACAACTTTAAAACAAGAATAAGGAGTTAATAAATAAGGAGTAACTATTATCTTAAACCAACTTGGGATGATCAGTCTGTTAAGTGGGTGTCCTCATTTTTTTAACTATGTATGTCATATTACGTGACACATTAACACAACTTAAATTGTTTATATGTACATACATATTTTGTTTTTGGTCATAATTTATGTCCTTTACTATCTATACTCTATTATCTTCCTACATTATTACCACTACGATGTACTACTTATAATGTTCCTGTCTACGACGCAGCGATCGCTTCAAGGCAACAAGGAATTACGTAAGTAAATTATTTGTTTAAACTATTTAAATACCGATACACCGACTTAATTAAAACCTAAGATTTTTATCGTAAAAGTTTTTTTATTAATTGCACTACACTTTAATAGTTCTAAATAACATGTTTAATAATTTCTTGCATACGAAAATAAATGGTATTGAATTTAAAATGTATCATTAACTAGTTGTATTTGTTGACGAAACATGGATTGATTAGGCAAGTTTAGCATCACGGCAGCAATTTAAATTCTCTTAGATCCTTCTATCTGTTCCCTTCTTTTTATTTTATTTTTTTACTTCTCTATTCTTTACTTCTCTATCCCTCTTTGTAATTGTGTAACAGGCTGTCTTTAATTTACCCTCCCAATTTCAGTGAGCAAGGCCGGAAAGACATCCTGACAGCGGTTTTCGTTACAGGCTTAAATACTAAACTTTCAAGACTCAATGTGGACAGTTTTGGTTTCGATTATGATATAATAGTTTTTCCGAAACATGGCTTAAACCCAATGTACTCGATTCAGAAGTCTTATGTGACAGATTTTCAATAGTCCGAAGTGATCGCGCGGTTAAAGCTGGCGGTGGTGTTTTAATCGCTGTGCTCAGATCATTGTCTTATGACGTTGTGAGAACCAACATTAGTGATATAGAGTTCTTAGCACTCTCTGTAAGGTTGGGCGCTGCCAAACTTTATATAACTTGTTCGTATATTCCACCTTCGTCAGAGTTTGGAATTTATGAGATGCACTTGGATGCCATCTCTGAAGTGTGTGGGAAGCTTGGTGACAGTCACAGCTTACTGATATTGGGTGATTTCAATTTACCTTTGGTATCATGGTTACCCTTACCTGATACTAAACATCTCACTCCGTTAACTCCTTGCGACTGGACTTCTGATTTTGTTAGACTCATTTCTTCTCTGAATCTTGGTCAGATTAACGATATTGTTAATGCTATGAATAGGACACTTGATCTTGTAATAGTTAATAATTCTGATAATTTTGAAGTTTCCCGCGTTAATCCTCTAAGTTTGCCCGAGGACTCATACCATCCTACAATTTGTTTTCGTTTCTATCTCCAGACTGAAAGCTCAATCTATTCAAAATCTACCAGGAAAACTTTTTGTTTCTCACGTGCTAATTTTGTGTTACTGAACAGTCTTTTTGAATCTGTCGATTGGAGGTCAATATTTGATTGTGAGGATCGCCAGAGCTTTGATCGGAACGTAATTAATTTTTCTGATGTAATGTGGAGATGTATACGTAAATCTGTGCCAAGGGTATCTGCAGGAGATGAGAATTGCTCACCTCCTTGGTCTTCTAAATATTTAAAGCAGTTAAAAAATGCCAGAAGTAGATTACATAAAAAGTTTAGGGTATCAGGTAGATCTTTTCATTATAGTAAGTACACTATTGCCAGATGTCGTTACGAGGCAGAATCTCGCAAGTGTTATCAATCTTACTTGCCCAAGGTTGGTAAGAATTTTAGGAACAATCCTAAAAGTTTTTTCAACTTTGTTAACATTAAGCGTAAGTCCGTATCAAGACCTTCTCGAATTGTGATGAATGATGTCGTATACATAGACTCTGAATCTATTGCCAATTGGTTTGCTGACTTTTTCTCATCTGTTTACTCGGTTAATTCAGTCTCGACTACCTGTGACTATCCTTATGATATTCGGTAATTAGATCCGTTCGGGATCACTTCTATGAGTGATACGAACCTTTCATCACTGAAGCCCACGAACACTTATGGACCTGACGGGATCCCTAATTCTGTGCTAAAATACTGTTCTACGACATTAGCTACACCATTGACTATACTATTCAATGCATCTTTGAAATTTAGCTACTTTCCGGCTCGTATATTGTCCCTCTTCATAAGTCGGGTAGCATTACAAATGTGTCAAATTATAGAGGTATTGCGAAATTGAGTGCGATTCCAAAACTTCTTGAGAAACTGGTCACTGACATTATATCTTACAAAGTTTCCTCTATTATTGACTGTAGACAACATGGTTTTCGCAAAGGTCTATCTACAGTTACAAACTTACTTCAATTTTCTTCTCACGTAATTGATGGTTTTATTTCAGGAATGCAAACCGATGTTATTTACACGGATTTTAGTAAAGCTTTCGATAAGGTTAACCATCGCCTCTTACTGAGTAAATTAAGCGCTATCGGCTTTAATAGTAATATTATTGAATGGATTTCATCTTACCTTACGGGTCGCGAACAGATTGTAATGTTTGGGGATTCGTTATCTAGACCTATCCAAGTGTCTTCCGGCGTTCCTCAGGGAAGTCACCTGGGTCCTACTTTATTTCTCTTATTTATCAACGATTTGCCTAATTTGATAGCTGAGTCTAATGTGCTTATGTACGCGGACGATGTGAAAATATTTATGTCATATAAAAATGCTTCAGACTATATTCTACTTCAAAATGATCTGGATCGGTTTGGGAGTTGGTGCAATCTTAACCTTATGGAGTTAAACTTGGGTAAATGTAAACATATGGCGTTTTACAGATCACGTATGATTACCTCCCGGTATTCTATAGGTGGTTCTACATTAGAATTGGTCAATTCATTCTTGGATTTAGGTTTTTTACTTGATAGGAAATTGTCTTTCAATAGTCACATTATTGCTACTGTTAATAAGGTTTATGGCGTACTTTCGTTCATTAAGCGCTGGGCGAAGGAATTTTCTGATCCATATATCACGAAAAATCTTTTTGCATCCCTTGTTAGGCCCATATTAGAATATGGATCAGTGGCATGGGATCCACAATATGACTTTTATGTGAATATGATAGAATCGGTACAGAAACAATTCCTTATTTTTTGTCTTAGGAACCGGAGATGGGATCCTAACGTCCATCTTCCTCCATATGTCAGTAGATTGTCTTTAATTAAATTACCTACTCTGGTTAGTAGACGGACTATGTTTAATTCGCTTACAATATATAAGATTATCAGGGGCGATATACGCTCTGAGTATCTTCTTGTTCGTATTTCGATAAATGTTCCTTCGAGAACTTCTAGGAACTATAAACCCCTGTATATTAGTTTTCGACGCTCTAATTATGCTTTGAATGAACCGGTTCGGAGAATGTGCACAGATTTTAATGATGTTTATCAGTTTATTGACTTTTATTTATCACCGGACACGATAAAGTCTTTTATTATAAATCATCTAAATAGCTAGTGTGTAGTATTTTATGTACGAGTATTAATGTTGTATGGATAATTTGGGGTTTTATGTTTTAAGATTTATTATTTTTCAATAAGTATATAGTGGTAATCTGTAGATTTTATTCCTCTTTTAACTGGTATTGCTTTAATCGGCTGTGAATTTTTATGTAGCCGTTACACGTTTTCCTCTCAGTTACTCCCCGCTACGGATCGGTATGTGGTATGTACGTTATCCCTACGTCATAGGGATGAGGCCCCCTCGGTCGGTTGGGGCGGGTGTGAGTGGCAGCAATGGATCGTTCGTATAAAATGCGTTATACATTTGAATTACATTTGCTTTCAAACACATTTCTCTACATCAGCTACATGGTGGAAAGGTATACGTTAAACGCAAATACAAGAGGGCATCACCAGGCATTTTGATTTGTGTTTCTTTTCTGTCAAATTTAATACTTGTTTATGCTACGAATAAAAGTAAATAAAAACAAGTACAAAAACAAAGAGGTGTTTTTTTGAAATTAATAATTGAGTAAAGGCAAATAATCAATTTGCAAATGATTTATTGTATCGCCTCAAGTATCGACATAATGGTCGAAGAATACAAGTTCTAATTACAGTTATTTTGTATCTCAATTTAGGACCTTTACCTACTAACAATAACTTTTTGAAGCCTAGATCGAAATTTGAAACCAAATAATACGACAACAACTTGTTTTCTCGACTGTTTGAAACTGAACCAAGAAAATGTTCTTGCCGTATTAGGTGTATCGAATGAAATGTTATAGGAGTAGTGTCGTAACTGAATTAAATAACATAATGAAAACGTCTACAAGATCAAAGACTTGCAATAATAGATGGTTTTCTGTATTTGAATAAAACATAAACGAGATCTAACAATAGAGATCTCTCAATCCAACTCTCTCAGTTTCGCCAACATTCACGATAAGCAAAAGAGCTTTCTCCAAATCGAATTTTCTAAAAACAAATGAAGAAATCGTCCAAAGCTAACATTTAAATTATGTATATACTATTTTTTCAAAGATTACTTTCGAAGGTCTATAAAAGTATAGCATCATTTCAAATTATGTACTTATGTGCATTGGACAGTTTTTAAAAGAAATCTGTTTTTGTAAAATGATTTCAACCTTAGTACAGTTGTTCTATTGCATGTTGTTTTACAACGGATTATGAATTAAATCGGTTTATTAACGATTTTGTAACGATCTGGCAACACTTGAATATTTATAAAATGTTTCACTTGCCAACTAACTATAAAATACTTATCGAATCTTTAACAAATGTCAAGTAGCGTCCCCGCGTATTCGCCAATTAATACTTACAAGTTTGTTCATACGCGGTGCTAAGGTAGGATAAAATTTGCATAAATAAAGTATCTTTAAAGTTCTAGTGGTTTCCAGACCAAAAAGTAGGTTCCACTTTATGTTAAATATTTTTGTAACCTTTTTTAATTCCTAATTTATTAGCCTATTTGATTAGGAATTTTAATATTAATACGCTTTGTGAAATAAATTCAATTTTTTGTGAAACAAGCTGTATTTTATTTAAAATCCCCGTGGCACGGGCTGGTTGCCTTTCCAACAATTGCTTTTTGTTTTTAGTAAAAAATATTATCCTACCTGTATCTACGTTGTATTTTTATTAAAGCAATCAAATATTGCCAGCAATTTCAAAAGTTTAGGATTACTCGAATATCTCGAGTAATTTAAAAACTTTATGCAATTGTTCGAGTAAGTCAGAAACCCAATTTTCGAGTTACTCGATTGTTCGGACAAAGAAAGAACCCGAATAATTAGATACCCTACTATTAATCGAGCGAGATTAATAGCACATTCCTCGATTTATTGGTGTAATAATAGAACACTCCACTTTGAGACCATATCTAAATCGAATTGAAGAAGCCTACACAAACGAGGGTAGGATATGTGAGGAGATAGAGGAGAGAATTCAGTGTATCCTTTATCCCATTTTTGGACTAAAGAAAGGTCCGACGCCTCTCCGTTGAAACTATACTCATTTTGGAGTCTAAGTGGGAGCACAACCCGTGAATTAATTGAGCGAGAAAAATGGCAACTTGGTTGATTAATTGGTGTAACAGGACAGCCCATCTGAGGTCACAAGTATACCGAGTTGAAAAATTCAACACAAGTGTAGGCCGGGCCTGTGAGGAGGACGTTGACGCTATCTATGTTTTTTCTGCATATATTCCAACACCTACCCGATGTTGCAATGTTCAGTGTTTATGATCTCAGGGTGCGGATTGGGTAACACTGAGGAAAATTGTATCATATTTAAACTACTTATGAAGAAGACGAAGTAGTCCCGGGACCCTCTTTTGAATTCTGAATGTGAGGAGGACGTTGACGCTACGAAAGATTTTCCTGCATATATCCCAACACCTACCCGATGTTGAAATATTCAGTATAGATGATCTCAGGGTGCGGATTGGATTACACTGAGGAAAATTGTATCATATTTAAACTACTTATGAAGAAGACGAAGTACTCCCGGGACTACAAAAAGGGGACAGCAGACCAGACTAAGTATTGAGACCCTCTTTTGAATTCTGAATAGTAAGCGCTGTTGTAACAAAGTATCTCAGAATGTACTAAAGGCGTCAAAATGTGTCTAAGGAGTCTAATTTTACTTTATTTTTTTACGCGTTTCAAGGTTTATATTATTTTGGTAGAAGTATGAAGATCAGTTGTCCCCTTCTCGAAAAATTGTTAGGTATATTATCACGCATTTTAAGGATCCTTAAAATGGAACACGTTGAGAATTATTATGTTTTCAAAGAAAAGTGAGAAACTCCCATTTACTTCTATCTCAAATATCAATACTCACTCGTCATGTTATTATATTTTATTGAATTATTTTGAGTGCTGGTCGTTTACAGGAAAACCTCTATATTTTCCGGTTTTGATAACTTTATTTAAACCTTTACATTGTCGTCTGGTTCAATATCATATCATAAATATCCCCCCAATATTTTTAAAATTAAATTAGTCGAATTTATTCCAACTTTCAATGCAATCACCCGCTGCTATCAACTATCCTTTGGCTCAGCGAACAAACAATATATCCTTGTAGTAAAATCATAAGGCTTCCAAATCCTACCTCCAACCGACACCTCTTTGAACCAGTAGTTATGTGATTTTATCTTTATATCTCCTTAGAGTTATCCCATTATCCTTGTAGCGCAAATATACGAGTATGTGTTTGGTTCTAGAAGAAGTTAAGAATGCCGCCTGCTTTGATCCTTTATGGGTGTTACTTCGTGTTTGTGTTTTGGATTGATTTTTCTTACTGTCGCCCCTTTGTTTTATTTATTTTATGCATTTTGTCAACTCTCTATGGCCCCTTATACGGTCAGAGATGTTGTGGGGTATAAGGGACGATTTCTGAGTGTGTGTGTATGTGGAAGAAAAGGAAATCGGTTGTAAAGTTTGTGGGCTAGATGGTTTCAATTATGAGCCCTACAGGGAAATCGTGTGGTATGTCAGATTGTGCAAAAGCCATAGTACTTGAACAAGATAACGAAATTCCCATGCATGTATAATTGGAAAAATAATCGTATTTATTGTATGTGGTATATAGAGTGGTCCATGTGGGTAGGTATGTCCTGGAAAGCGAGGATTTTGGTTGAGCGAACTCATCTCATACATATACATATAAAGTTAATAATAAAGATTTCTAGTAAGAGCAAACATTGTTTTCTACTGATTTATTTAAACAACATATAAGAATATAAAAATAAAATGTGTTCGATAACATCCCATGAAGGGATTGAGGAGAGGAGAGTTTTGAAGGAGAGCTTTTTTATCAGTGAGACGTGCGCTTTCTAGTTTTTACACTCACTGATTGGGACCTACAGTTTTACACCGGTTCGGAACGGTATTTTGAGAAGCCTTTTCATGGCTAAGTACTCGATAGTGTCGCCATCACTAAGTGAGGCGACCGTCGTCGAAAGAAATATAAGGTGGACTGAGCACGGATCGAGCCCACATTCTCATGTACAAGAGCTTCGCACACTAACCATTGCACCACCACCAGTATATAAAACAAAATATAAATAAAAGATTCACATAGAACATAGAGCGTCGAATTTATTGATTTTATAGATTGAAATTTAAGACGAGTAATTCAATTGACCAATATATCCGATCCTAGTGCTGGAGCTGGCAACAACCTCTGGGTAGTTGAGAATCAGCAACTACTTATATGTTGGGTGTTTATGTTGCCTTATTACCTAATATGCATATGTGTTAGAGTGATGTTCAAGGTTGCTCAACTAATAGCCTTCTCACTTTAGCTACCATCAGCCAAGGATCTGATGGCATGATCAGCGGATACTTAACTATATTCAGGGAAGTAGTGAGCTGATTCTGAATTCCTCAAAGAAGTCGCTACAAAGAGCTTTGGATACAATGAGAAGGACCCCATTCCCTACTTATCAGCTGGCAGTTTCTAAGATACAACCGTAAATTTACCAATAAACTGTCGGCAGTGTTGATCAAATACTTGACAAAATAATTGATTTTCTCAGAATGAACGTTAATTGTAAACGTGTTATATGTTAAGCTAACACAGGAGTGCCAACGAACAGTTTGTGGTGTGTTCCAGCTGGATTGTTTTAACCGTTTAAGATCTCACCACGAACGGTTGATGAATTCGCTAAGAAACTTTATAGAAGGAACGCGAGCGCTACAACGGGATTGTTTGAGATACGGCTGGATGTTGTTATGTAAAGTTGTGACAGATGTAAATAACGATTCAGTCTGTGTTGAAGCGCGCAAAAGCATGTAATTCCAGGTAATAGTAAATGCGTTGGTAATAAAGTAACTGTGAATTTTTAGTTTGTGTAAATAAAGAAATCTATTGTTATAAACAACAGTGTTTTTTAACCACAAAGTAAACAGCGCGAAAACGGGCATCTAACAAGAGTTGTAATCTTAATATGAATGGTATAGATATTACCTGGTCTCGCTCTGTGCGATACTTAGGTGTATTCCTGAATACTCGTTTAACTTTCAACGATCATGTCTCGCACATTTTAAGTAAAATAAATCTGACCATTAAGCTTCTTTATCCATTAATAAATGGAAAATCTGAATTAAATTTTGAAAATAAAATCTGCATTTATAAATCGATATTTCAGCCAGTAGCTCTTTATGCATGCCCTGTGTGGGGTTCCTGTGCCAAAACTCACATTAAGAAAATACAAGTTTGTCAAAACAAAGTTTTAAAGCTAATGTTTAATTCACCTTGGCATTTTTAGCACTCGAAGGCTCCATGAATTGAGCAGGACTGAACTAATAAAAACGAATATTTCTCGTATTTCAAACAATTTTTACATTTTGTGTTCCCAAAATGAAAACATTTTAATTTCTAATCTAATGAATCCAATGTAATGTAATATTCATTAATTAATAAAGGTTTTTGTTAACTTTTTCCTTTTCTTGAATACATTTTTATTTATAATTATTTATAATTTATTTGAAATTTGTATTAATAATCTAGATGTAAGGTTGTATATAACCATCTCTTAAATTAATAAATATTTAGATCTTAAGATAAATACTGGTTTAAATAAAATTTACGAAAAATATATTTACAAACCGAATCTTTGTAGGGGCCAGGAAATCATGTATTACCGCCATGAAATTCCAGCTAACTATTTATAACTCTATTCTTTTGTTTCCTTATTCGTTGTTTTTCAATTTTCTGCTAAGTTTAAGGTGGATTAAATAAAAGCAACACCCACACATACACAACACACTTCCTTTCTCGCTTACAGCCTTCTTCCTGCAAAAACATTTTTCACCATGACCATGGCACATTTCTAAAATCATGAAATAAATGTGTTCAAATTAGATATTGGTATACATTCTCTTCTTCTGAATTCTGGGATGTCCTTTTGATTTTCGGGTTACGGATTGTCACCTTCTTAGAGAATTGAAAATCTTGTAATAAATTGTTTTCTATTTGAGCAGATCCTTGTTCTGTTACCGCCAGCGCAGCCCCTGCTCATTTTTTGGGTATGCTTGTGTGTTTTTCATCCATATTATTTAAGCTTAAGAATCAACAAAATTGCCTCAACACACTATCTAGTAATCCGGACGGATAAACCTTTGATTACACCATCATCAATTGAGATTAATGTCCGAAGTGTTTGATTATTTTGTTTTGTAGGTCAGTGTGAAAAAAATTGGGTATTTACTGTGTGTAAATTTGTTATACTTTAGAGTGGCAAATTTATGTTAATTTCTGAATAAATTGTTCACTTTTTTTCTCTTTTAAATGGATTCCTTCAATCACTTCACTTATAATAATAATAAACCAATTGTAAAAACCAACAAAATCACAATAAAGACGTACGGATATGTAACCGGTAGGCTTATCCCAATTTGGCAAAGTTCTATAATATGGGCTAACAGATGTCAGGTCCAGTGACAACCTCTGGCAAACCCGTTTTCCCGATAACGTTATTAAAAATCAAGATATAATAGCGACTTCCACATCGCTTACCCGATGTGCACCCACATCCACTAATTAGATATTTGTTCAAAGGTTCTTTAGTGACATTGTAACGGACGACCTGGTAGTGACTGTTATCGACAAAAACAGAAAGACGGAGTTGTTTCGTAGAAAAATTGAAAATATATTGTGGATGCAACATCTTTACTATACGTTCACAACAGTAAGGAAATGCCGGGTTCAAATAGGTACTAGGTACATAGGTACATCGAGACAGAAAAAAATACGTCACAGTTTCTAATTTTCGTGTTTACTCTTTTAAAATAAATAATACAAATTTTAAGATAAGCAATGGCCTCATACACAAAACTGAAACTGAAACGGCATGCGCAGAAAGAGAGGAAATAAGTTGCACACTTCTTTGAATAACCTTTATTTTCTCAACCGTGCAGTGGGGTGGCCTGGCTTGCGATTGGACAGATAACCCTAAAAATGTGTAAATAGGGTCAGGAATACAAGGTTGTTGATACAATATTTGTAGACCGTTATCGAGATGATGATTGAGACTCCCGGAAACGGGATGAAGAACTCGAGGCTATGGATACCTTGTCGCCTGTGATCGGGAATATGCCACAAAATGGACGCCCGATGCCCTCAGCAGGCCCGGAAAGGGGTTAAAACTTATGCAAAACTGATTAACCTGTAGATGCACTTCGACACACAGCTGCCAGTACTGACTTATGTGAAAACGCTTTTTCAGAGTATGACGATAAACATCGGAACCACGTCATAGCAAAGTGACATTAGGCGACATCATAGGAAATCATAAAACGTGTGAGACAAGGGGCGAGGCGGACGTGCTATTAATCCAAGAGCTCTGGGATATACAGGACGGGGTTATCGGTTTGAGGATGAATGGGTACAAGACAATGGGCACACCAGGTGTAAGAATTTTCTGACCACGCATTAAAACTAGATACAATATAAAGCCTGAAGTCGACGAAAAAAGCCTGTCCCAAACAAAAAATATCAATTGTCATCAGTACCCTTAAGACGTCTCATAGAGTTGGAGAAAATAGTAGGTGTCGCACTGATAGTGGGTGCAGTTGAAAACGTGCACCCTTTATTATAGGGTAATACCGATACCACTTAGACGGCCGAATTAAGTACTGAGTAGAACTTAGTACAAACCATTCCATATGCGACTAGCGGCTTTCGTAACTAGCTCCGGACAAGAGATATTATATGTCACCTTTGCAATGTAGGACCTGTATCAGGTGACTAGGGAATGGAGTGTTCTTGGGGAATATTCATTCTTTCCCAAACTGTATAAGTTCACCGGAATGAATGGAGGACTAACTGTTCCTTCTATAAAAAGACCCTCTGAAGGGTTTCGGCATCAATAATAAATTTGCCTTAGATGACATAGAGAATGTCGCGGATAGGCTCTCAAAAACTCACTACTAACCCGTTGAAAAATGAATAAACCCAAAGTAGAGCACACAACAGGTTTAGAGCGCACAACAGGTAGAACTTAGCGGCTTAAGTGTATGTCTTTAATGACATGGGAAGGTTTAGAGTGCTCCTTCTGAACACTCAACACCACGCCCCTCTTTCCGAACTAACTAACTAACTAAAGAACAAGCATCCCTGATGGAATTGAAAAATTGGGTATTACTGACATTATGGAGTCATGCAAAGTCTTCGAGGAATTAGGAGGACTACAATAGGTACAAAGTCGTGCCAAGCCGGTATAAGAATGAGCTCAGACGGACGAAGATAAAACCGAGGCCTTAAGACTAAGAACAATATACTGACCTCAAACAATGAGGACTTTTCCGTTCACTATAAATAAATAAATAGTTTCCCATTACATCCCATGAAGGGTTAGGGGAGAGCTTTTCACAATCAGTGAACTGTGCGCTTTATAGTTTTATAATCAGTGATATGGGAAGCTTTTTCATTTCAAGTACTCGATAGTGTCGCCGTAGGGATGCTAAACGGGATTGATTTTAAACAATCCCGGGATTCGGGATTTTCGAAATCCTGATCCCGAAATCCCGGGATTTTCAGGTTTTTCGGAATCCCGGGATTTTTCGGGATTCTATTTTCAAATTTTTTTGGGAACAGGTCTAATTTATGGCTTACACTCCAAAAAACAACCACAAGGGGGTAGACTACGATATTCTAAGCAAAACAAAGTAAAATAACAAAATCGGGGCAAATGCACAGTTTGGGAGTTATGGGCCCCGTAATTTCGGATTTGTGAGAGGGTTATGGCGTTAACGTACCGTGTAAATCCATTGATATCAGTTTTTTGTATAAAACAATTCAAAACGAATTCATAAAATAATGCAGCACTTTTTGATAAGCCGCTTAGTTATCGAGTTATCGGATGTTGACATTTAGAAAAATTGTCGATTTTTTTACTTTTCTCAAACAAAAACAAAAATTATTTTGAAAACATCGCGCGATTTTTCGAATATTTTTTTCTTCAAACAAAAACAATAATTATATTAAGAAACGTTGTTTGAGAAACGTAAACATCCGATAACTAAGCAACTTATCGAAAATGGCTACATTATTTTTTGAGTTTGTTATGACTTGTTTTATACAAAAAAGTGATATCAATGGGTTTACATGGTACGTTAATGGAAAAAGTATCCGAAATGTTGGGGTCCATAACTCCGAAACTATGCATTTGCGCCGATTTTGTTATTTTAATTTCTTTGCTTAAAATAACATGTTCTACCCGACGAAATAATTTTTTAAATTTTTGGAGAGTAAGCCGTATAATAGACATACATATGCCAAAAGTAACTTACGTTAAGATGTGTTATTAAACTTTTGTAGAGCCGCCATTGGTTTTTTAAACCCTTTTTGCACAATTTGCATTTTGCTAGAGGTGCGCCTTTCGACTCTTCCAAAAAATAACACAACACTGAACTTTTGTCATTGTTTTTTGTTTTGTGTTTTTCAAAATTAATAATAATACCGAAAAATCCCGGGATTTACTTCGGGATTTCTTGTTTGGCATCCCTAGAGCACACTAACCATTACACCACCGACGGCCACACTAGACACTGGAGATTAACCCAATCCCCATACGAACACCAATTTCCCTGGTAAATCGCTAGACGAGGAGCCTGATGTAAGTGAACATACATTTAGAAGTCGCCAGGGATATTGTTCATCAATTGGAAATAAAATGAGTTATCGAAAGATTCAAACAACTTGTGACTCCCGTATTTGGGTATTAACAGGGGAACTTCAGGCTGTGGCGGCTCAATTGGATCAGTGGATTGATTATAAGGTTCATCGCATATATGTACATATATACTTAAAATACATACATACCTCAGGAATAGAGGTATACAAGATAAGTGTGTATTTCAGGGTTTGTGATGGGTAATTCTTCATAGTAGTGGGTACCTACCCATTATTTTCCCCATACCCTGTGCGTAGAGGATCGCTACCCATTCCCCACGGTAATAATAATGGGTTATCCAGGGTTTGTGATGTGTAATTCCCCATTATCGTGGATACCTACCCATTATTTCCCAATAGCCTGTGGGTAATGGATAAACGTTCATTACCCATTCCCCATGGCAATGTGTATGGGTTACACATGGGAGGGGGTAAATACGAACTCTGGTTTATTTCTAACGCAGCTCCCAGCGACTTTAGGTGTGAAGCCCTTCATCGTTTCGAATGAAGACTTTGGAACAGCGGATTGATGGCCCCTTGCTAGCAAGTATTGATGTAAGTCTCCTACCTAGTGCAGGGCATGCATACTTCAAGGACGGACCTACAGAGACAGCTCTGCATAAACCACACCATTTCCAAATGCAATTTGAAAAAAAATCAAATAAAATTTAAAAATTCTATTTGAAATTTGAAATACATCAATTCAAACTTGAAAATTCTATTTGAAATTTGAAATACATCAATTGAAATTTAAAACACATCAATTGAAATTTAAAACACATCAATTGAAATTTAAAACACATCAATTGAAATTTAAAATATACCAATTGAAATTTAAAAATCGAATACATAAAATCAGTTAATAATTTTAAAATTTCAAGTAACGAATTTTAAATTTCAATTGATGTCTTTTAAATTTCAATTGATGTCTTTTAAATTTCAATTGATGTGCTTCAAATTTCAATTGATGTGTTTGAAAATGTGTTTTAAATATCAATTGATGTGTTTTAAACTTCAATTGATGACTTTCAAATTTCATGATGTCTTTCACATTTCAAATAGAATTTTTAAATTTCAATTGATATTTTTCAAAATTAATTTGATTTTGTTCAAATTTCAATTGAAAATAGTGTAGTAGGATACATAGACAAATCGTAGGCTGTTAAAGTCGGCTTTTCGACTTTTTCAAAGACAGGAGAATGTTTCTTCCGTAGAGCAGCATCGATTCGAAAAATAAAGAACTTTTTCGGGTTCTTCTGCAGGTGACTGTCGTTTGACAAAATATAGCTTAATATCAAACTTCGATCAAATCGGAAGTGGTTTCTACAGTTGTCGAGTCATAGAGCCAGTCGATTGCTCAGGTTTGATGGGAGGTACCAGAATGAGCGTGGCAAATACTCCAATTTCCTTCCGCAAAATAAACATTTTCAACGTCCGAGTTAAAGCTAATCACAAATATCGAAGAAAAGTTTTAAAAGAAATAAGAGTTTGTAATATTCTTTGTCGATTTGTATGGGAGGTACAAGAAAGAAGTGAGCATAACGCCCCAACTATACACAAAGATGGTGACTGGCAAAATTGCATTCTAATCAGTAAAGCCAGACAGCCAAACAGGCGGACGGAAATGGCCCAATCGTCTTCAAAAGTTCTAAAACGAGTCGTCTTAAAACCCCTAAAAGAATCTGGCACATGCATCTCAAGAAACTAAAACCCTTTACCTTTTCTTCAAAATTAAATCGGGAGAAGGAATTACAAAATTAACAGGTAGACCTCTTTCATCATTGACGTATGTATACCTACATAAGTTTCGGACAAAGTTTATACCGCATCAAAGAAACTTATTTAGCGCAACAATGAAACATATTGTTACGAAAAATTTTTGGATTAATTAACTTGTATGTATGTTTGGAAACTAAAAGTTGGTTCATGTTGCAACTTGACTATCTTAAAAATGCTAGTTACAGCTAAAACTATATATTACAGCTATATATATATTACCACAATAAAAGCTACTCAACACGAATGTTTGATCTCACCACTAATCATGAATTCAATTCCGAATCTTCCGGAAACGTCGAGAAGAGATAATATACCACGAATAATTTCTTTTCAGTGTACAGTTATTCACGTAGTCTAAGATACTAAAAAAAGATGGATCATAAAAAGTATTACTAATTCTAAACAGCAATAACATTTCTCTTCAACATCCTCCAACATAAATTCAAACTTCATACATACATATGCACTCGTACGTACATGTCTCCATATATATTATTGAAAGTTACCTTGCACGATGACATGTCCATGTGTGGTTTGTTCACAGAATTAATATGTTTGTGAAATGTCATTTCCCAAAATGTCACTCTCACAAAACCAATACGAAATGACGATAACGGCGAAAACTAAAAACTACAAAAACTTATAACGTTATACATTGTTAATTTCACAAACTTAGTTTTTCCGTTTCACAATTTTCCAGTAAAATACGATTTGTACAAACTTTTTGTACGCGTAATTTTAAGTGTTCCATTTACCGGATACTGTCATTCAGTTGTCGAAAACTTTCACTCCTTTTCGAAGGAGAAAAGCAATATAAAAGTAAGTAGAAACACAAAGTGCATAAATACAAACAAACTCCGAGTTCTTGTAACAAAACTTTTACGAAAAGCAGAATATGTCCGATAGAGTGAGCAAAATAACTTTGTATGAATTTAGCAAATGCATTTGGCTACAAAACTGTATATGGGCATTTTCAGCGTTACTGACGTTACGAATTTTGTTGTCTCTCCCCCATATCTTTCATAATTTTGCCTTTAGGCAAAGGAATCAGATGGAAACTTGTAGTGATTATTGAATACCATATCGTATATTGCATTAATGGAATGTTTTCGAATTTATTCATATGGGTGAAAATGGGAAATACGCATAGTTACGGGCATCACTAAAAATCACAACACATAGTATAAAAATCAAAAAATTTCAAAGAATTCAGTAAAAATAAATTTTTTTGCATTTTTAAATATTTAAATGTTTAGTTTCACTATAATTACATACATATTAGATACAAGAAGTGTTGATTTTCAGCTTAATAATTAATCAATTTTTACAAAATGTATATATATACAAATGAATATTTACAACAGTGGGAAAACCCCTATTTGAATTACTTAAACTTATTTTTCGTTACTGTAGACTATATAGTCACCTATGATGACTCAAGTTCACTGATTTGAGAGATATCAGAATTCAGGTGTCTAGACACTTGGGGGATAGGACTGTGCTTAGAGGTGAAAGATTACTGATAGTCACTCTGGAATGACCAGAACGACTGCCCAAGCAGCTAACTACCTCCGGTCTTAAACCAAGTATTCCCCGGCAAATTGCTAGAGCAACCGCTTTAAAGTTAGCTAGAGTTTGAAGGCATTATAATCATGTATCCTGAATGGTCAGAGAGACGTCTGAGGAAAGTATTGGAAACCCGTCGAAGCAGTGTTGCACTTTCGGATTGGACTCGAAGATATCATCCCTATCACCAATCTAGGGGACGAGGGTTAGCAACTCACATCTTCCGAAATCTAAATTGTTAGTGAATCGTTAATTAAACAGCATCTAAATGGAAACCCGAATCACTCGTTGATGACGTTTGCATATCGAACTAGGACTATGATTGGATACTGGAACGTAAGAAGCAGTGATATCATCGCCACCGATTTGAACGCCAGGTATTTGCAAACGAGAAATGTTGCGTTTACATCCTCGCTTTAAGCGAAATCCGCTAGACTGCTTCTGATGAGTACTCGTCTCTAAGCTCACAGACAGTCATGTAATATTCTACAAGGGAATCAGGTAGCCATCACGAATAAGGTGTTGGAATAATGTTAATAACAAATTCACGTAAGAGCCTAATTAAGTGGAAATCTGTATCGGACCGACTTATTCTTGCCCGATTTGGATAACAGAAACATGTCTCTGATCCAGTGCTATGCCCCAAACGAAGTTGCCACCGATGATGTTAAAAACGCATTATAAAGACAGCTGAATGCAACTTATAACTATACCACGATGTCATGAATCACTGAAACATGTAATGGACTTAGTACACGCAACGACAACGGGGAACGCTTTATTGATTTTGCAATGCCAGAAATTTAGTAGTCGTCTGCACTCTCGTTACCCATAAAGATTGTCATAAGGGAACGTGGATGTCTCCCGCCAGGCATAAAACCCCAAATAAAATTAATCACTGTGCTACCACTCACCGTTTTAAAAAATGCCAAAATTACGTTTATGTACAAAATAATAGGCAGAACTTTCGTCCCAGAAAATACGACGTCTGTATATTAAGGGCTGTAAATAAATATAACGAATAACCCACGATATAAACATTCAAAGCCTGCAATTACAAGCAGTAATAGGTTCCAAAGCCTATCCCATCTAGACAGTGTAGAAAGTGTTCAAAATATTAAGTCAAAGATAAGCATTCCAGCAATTATTGTGGACAACAGCCATAAATTTACTACGATTATGCAGCTGCTAGGCTCTAATAGTAAATACAAGCACGTTTCTATTGGAACAAAGATATTACCAAATACAAACGTCGATTATGACGAGGCATTAAAGCTGCTGAAAACCAATGCTATGAAATATTTCCGATTAAGGATACGAGAAAATTGAAACTGATGTTATTTGGTTTACCACAGATCGATATTAAAACGATTTACGAGGAATTTAAAAGTGCCTTTAATATTGGACCTATTAACGTAAGATCTTCGCCAGACGATGCACTCTATATGGTAGAATTCGACAGAAGTCAAATCACAAAAAAATAAATGTTTAGCATAAAATTCTTTAATGGTATCGTAGTACATTGGGAAATTCGATACGTCGATCGAGAGGACCTACGCATTGTTTCAGATGCGCGATGCATGGTCATGGTTCATCAAACTGCCACAGAGTAGCTGCATGTACTGGCTGCGGTGGTGCACATGGCTATTTAAACTGCACTTTAAATAAATCGCCTGTGGATGGACCAGTCGTTTACAAATGCTACAATTGTGTTAAAAAGAATCTGAAAACAGTAAATCATCGAGCTTATGCCCATGCCGAAAGGAATATTTGGATATTCGACAAAGAATCATTAGTACAAATAGCCCAAGACGCTTAATATTGCAAAATTTAAATGGCACTCATCTATCACATGACGAATTTTCAATACTAGCCAATGAAGAACCAGTAACTAGTACACATACAAAAAAATAAATAAATGGTTTCCCATTACATCCCAAGAAGGGACCGGTGAGAACTTCTCACAATCACTGAGCTGTGCGCTTTCCAGTTTTCACTCACTGATTGGGACCTACAGTTTTACACCGATTCCGAACGGTAATTTGAGAAGCTTTTTCATGGATAGATACTCGATAGTGTCGCCGTCACTATGCGAGGTGGCCGCCGCCGAAAGAAAATTTGAAGGTGGTCAGAGCCGGGTTTAAACCCAGGATCTCATGTACAAGGGTCGCGCACACTAACCATTGCACCACCGTCGGTACACATACTACCAAGCTAAAACTGAATATTTCAAATCCCTTAAACAACAATGAAGATGATATACCCAATAAAAATACATTGGAAATATATTCTGAGGCTTTAGTTGCTCTACAAAAGTGTAAGAACAACTACGACAAGATGAGAGTTCTTGGAATGATGCTTCAACATGCTATATAATCAAAGAATACAAAGCATGGCTAATCAAGCTTCTGTTTACGAAACAGGAAAGGCAATTCAAGATTTTAAAATAGATATTCTCTGTGTAAACGAAACCGTTTTAAACACAAACCATAAAATCAAAATAAGACATTTTAAAAATTATAGAGAAGATCGCCCTACGGATGGAGGAGGAGTACTCAATTCCACACGAACGTATACCCAAAATATAAACATCATCTTTTGAAAACGTTTCTATCAAAATTTTTTTGAATAACCACCCAGTCAGAATAACATCAGCATATTGCCCTAGATACTCTTCTAGTTGTATTAATTATATTGAGAAAGTAACTAGTGGAAATAAAGGATTCTTTATTTTTGGCGAATTTGACGCCCGCCACTTCAATTGGAACTGTCACAAAAATAACACAGCTTGCAAAAAACTATATGCCCATCAACTTAGCTCCAACTACTACGTGCATTTTACAACTTCCTTTACCAGATTGGGACAAAACGCAACACCTACGCAGCCGTGACATTCTCCTGACTAATTCCCCTCTAGATTTTGGTCCAATTGAAATACTTCCTGGGCTGTTAGACTCGGACCATGTCCCAATTAGGTGTAAAATTACTGGTTCAACCACAACTGGAACATTCACTTTCCCGCTGTACAACAAAGCAAACTGGAGTACAATCCAGAGTTGGGTTAACGCCGAAATACATCGAGCAAGCTTACATTCTGCAATTATAACAGAATTAAATATTGAAAATATATTATTGAAACCCACTTATATTGTGCTGGAAGCTTCAAAACAAATTCCACATGCTAAGAGAGAAAACTGGCAACGAATTATCTTTCAATTTAGTAAATTTTTAATATTCCAAAGAAATAGATACCAAAGAAGACTTCAAAGATCTACAAATAATAGTGAGATACAAATAATCACATATATTTTAAAACAGCTGACAATATTGATAAACAATCCAATGTCCAAAGCAGATGTTTTTGAAAGTCACCACAAAACAACTTCCAGCCTTAACTCCACAGCAGATAGTTCCGGGAAGAAAAATTCCCGATGGATAAACACTAAAATTATCCAATCTCTTGAAAATGCAGAACTTACATCTAAAGAAGAGATAGTATTTTATATTAATGGGCTTCGTAATACAAAATCACCCGGCATTAGGGCCGTAATGCCAGACCATTTTTCCAATACACTAACTACAATTTTTAACTGGTGCTTACAAAACGATTATTTTCCAAATTGCTTCAAAAAGGCAAAAGTGATCCCAATACAAAAGCCTGGCAAAGACGCAATGTCACCTAATTAGTATGTTAAACTGCCTGGATAAGATATTGGAAAAATTTATTCTACGACGTATAAATGAATTGTAGAAAATAACTACGTTCTAAAAAAGGCATCGATCGAAATACGCAGTCCCTCTTATTTCTCTCCGTATTATGCCAACCAAAGAGTAAATTACAAAAGCAACTCGAACTCGATGAAACGGTCTACTACCTCGTCGTCATCAAGAGAACACGAAAAGAGGCATAGCGGCTCTATTCTATTACTCCATGGTCGTACCATCGCTTATCTTCCCGCGGATTTTAAAAGCCATCTTCGGTTCTTGCAGCGGTTACTAAAGAGTGGGAGATGTGGTTCCACTGCGCTTCTGTGTCCTCGGGAGTATTGTGCTCTAATAAGAGAGTGATCTTTGGTTCATGGTCGTTTGATATCTCCAGTATTTGCAGCTTGGCAACAACGATCTTTCCTCGTGTTCGGCGTCGTACGTTTTTCGCTCTCCTCAGTCTTGTTCGAACTTCCGCAACAACCAGGTAATGAGCCGTGTCTATATTGACACGTCGAATCACACGTACATCCATTACACAAGATGAATGCCTGGCATCTCTTACCAAATAATCAATCTGCTGATCGAATTTGGTACCAAATCGGTTGCATCAACCGAATTTGACAGTTACATTAGGGTGTGCCAGCTCCCATATAAAAAAAAAACATTTTTTAATGTCATATGCTTTTACGGCACATCGTTTAAACCCAAAATTTAATAAGTTCGCTCTATCGATTTATGTCTATGGCAGGTTATTCAATTTGGTTTCATGACAGTTGGGTTTGTTTATCTTTTTTTCTAGCCACCGCATCCATGTATTTCGTGATCTTATATATCTGATGCGTCTAGCAATATCTGATGCTGGACGCATAATTATGTGGTCGATCACCGTTAATTTTCTTCTACGTCTCTGCAATTCAATTGCGTTGTTACTTGTGCCTTGCCAGAGGTCTTCATTAGAAATTTTATTGGGACTGTAAATACGGAGTATTTGACTCAGACATCGATTAACAAACAGTTGAGCATTATATCGTATGAGACAAGATACATCGTAGTCCAACACCCTCAGATGTGGTGGAAGGTTGGCATCTATCCCATTAAAAAAATCTTTATATAGTTTACCGCTGAATAGCTTCCGAATCATCGGCAATATTTTGTACGGTATATCCTGGTTAGTCAAATTATACCATACTAGTTGAAAAGCCCGTCAAACGACGCACAGTGGCGCCATTTGAGTTTTTTCGTTGCAAAAATCATATCTTTTGAACCGAATAAGATAATTGAACAGTTTAAACAGCATATGATAGATAACTGTTCAGCCTATGAAATGAGCGTTTGGCCTAGTTTGTAGGGGCCTAGTTATGGGTAATCAAAGTTAAAATTTGTAGAAATATCAATTTTATGGTAACTAAAAAAAAATTATTTTTACATTTTTAGATTGTTTTTATTTTTTTTCTTTAGGGTTTTATGTTTTAAATTATTACCCAACAAATTAAAAAAAAATTACTTCTTTTTTAAATTAATTTTTTCAATTTTCTGTAAAATATTCATCACAATTCATAGGAGAAGGTATATCTAAAAGACTAATCATTTCTAAACTATAATTATTTTCTAACTCTATTCGTGACTTCACATGCCGCAGGGAAGAAATAAGTGGATCGGAAGATGCTGCCAACATGTTGAAGAGGTCCTCATTTTGCCTTACCCTTGATGCTTTGAATGTGTTCTGCAATCTATATTTTTATAAAATTTGTTAAGAGACTCCTGTGCTTCTTCAGAAAGCTCTCCAATTGGCAAACACTGGTACTCAATTATGTCTTTGCCATGCGCCAATATTTTATGGACGGTCGGGGTCAACTTCTTCTGTGGATACATTTCTGCTAAAAGAGATGCAGTTTTCGATGCATAGTTTAAAACATTCAAGATCGTTCCCAATCTTTTCACAATTTGATTGTCAATTCCAGTGATTGTAGTTACTGCCTCATCATTTTCAAAAAATCTCCTAGAAGTGTTTCCATCGTTTGAGTTCACGTATCCGTGCTTGGGACAGTCTACTTTTAGTCCAACTTCTTTAAAAAAAGCATCCTGTATTTGCTTCTTTCTGATCTTTTCCTTATCCTTTATTGATGTATTTTCATCGAAGTTTTCCTCCTCTTGTGGTAGGGTATACACCAGTTTTATCAAGAACTCTATACACCTTATTCTCCTATACACGTAATTCTCCTCGTTTGTAGAATCGTTTAAATTACCAAAGTTCTTCTGACTCTTTTTGCAAATCGGGCATGACAATGTTGACGTTGTTCCTGTCAGTTCGTTTACGACTTTTCCGTCAACCATGGTCAGGTGGAACTCGTAATTGCATTCAATATATTTTCCTTCTCCAATTTGCAGCTTTGTAGGCTTAATCTTGCTTATTTGTTCTTCAATGTCCTTCACCGTGGTCCTAATGAGTTCTGCCGATTCCCTTGCAAACTGAAACATTATTGGTCGGCAATAATGCACTGATGACGGACGTGGATGTTTCCAGTGAAGGGAAACATCAGATTTTAGCCGCAAAGGAACAACAGATGCCATAAACATATTTCCGTCCGATATTGTAGCGTCATCGGAAGATATCCTTTGCTTATAAACGCATTGTCCGGATGATCCATCGCAGCCCCATTTGCTGACCCATGTCAGTTTCTCAGGACGAATTTTCACCTCATTTTCAGGAAGACTCTCCAACAACCGTTTTGCTGTATGGTCCATGAGATCCTGCAGATTGGCTTTCACAGAGACTTCCGTAAACTCCGTATGCAGTGGTCGTGAATTTATTTTGGCTTGCGTAATATGCTTGTATCCTGGTAAAACGTCAGCCCCGTGTCGCATCAAGGACGCCCGTGGTATCTCATATTTTTCTTTGGAAAGTTATAAGTCCATAAACAAGGCCAAGGCTTCTTCGGAACCATACTTTTTAATGTGTGCGTTTGTGGGCGTGGGAATGCTTTCCTTAATCCTTTTTAGTCGCAGTGGGCTTGCATCAGCAACAGATTTTGTAATCTGCGACCTCACTCTTTCACTATCCTTTGTATATTTAAAAGACAGCGCGTCCGATAAATGCTTCGTGGTCAAGTCATTGGTGGCCTCGGCAAGTTTCCTCTGTCTTGTGAAAATTGAACACTCCTCAATAATTTTTTTTGGCCTTCCTTTTGCTCCTCTGGTTGATGTGGTGGGTTTATCTATTGGCAATATATCCAGGATGGTGTCTTCATTAAGCCAGTCCTCGTATTTGGAGTTGAATTTCTGAATGGTTCGATTAGTTTTCACCCATTTTGCCTTAATATTTGCATATATCAGATAAAAATTATTTTTTATAATTTCGCTTCTCTCAATATTTCCGTATAAGCTATCAAGTTCTTCTAAAGCAGCTTCCGTGAAAATGGTTGGTGTGGTTGACTTTCTGAACAGTTCAAATAATTTTATATTGTTCAACGCCATGTTTTCAATAACTCGCGGTTAGATGGTTGGTCAATAGTAGCACAATTAGGTTGGTTGAAACCACGCTAAGTGTTTACACTTATATAGTAGCTGTGCATGACGCAAGTTTTTACCACCATGTTTTGGTCATTGGTAAATTAGGTAGATTTTTCCAGTGTGCGCTTGGGTTCTTGTGGGCGGAGTCTTAACGGGGTTGGACTGTGCGTGGTGTGGTGGAGTGCTGGCCTACCTGCCTACCTACAGGGCGGGTGACCAATCGCATCGTGTACAGGTTCTAAAAATACGAATGCGTGTGGACTGGATGACAATTGTTGCGTCCATTTTATCACGTAATTTTGTTTTTCCAAGAATTGTTAGTTCTTTCCACGAATTCAGACAAAAAAGGGGTTTCATGTTGGAAATGATGGCATCCCATGCTGTCCGTACAGCTAATTTTCCCAATAATTCTATCATGAGTGCCAGTTACAGAAGTTTACGCGGGTTGTTTTTATTGTTTTACAAAATGAATACACAGTTGGTCTGGCCTGACCCATGTGTTACGAATGTGACTATAGAAACATGTGTATGACGGATTAACCCTCCGAATTGATTTTTCCCACTCAAGAACCATGTCTTTTTTAACTCTTTGACCTCTAGAAGCCAAAGGGGCACTTAGAGACAGATAAAACCTTTGGAATTATGTAAAGGAATACTCAAAGAACATATTTTGAAAATATGGCAAATATAGATTTTTTTTATTTTCCGTCAAAGTTGAAAAATAGTGAAAAAACGGATAGTTTTTAAATAGTGTTTTACCAGGAGAAACACAAAGCAAACAGTTAATTTTTTTTATCATTATACATTTAATAAATACATCAATAAATACAAACAAAAAATAAGGCGATTCGTTACCTATTTTTCGTGATATTACACCTGAAATCGCAACAAATTGACTAAAAATTGTGTGTTTTTTGAAAACCGAAAGTCGGTCAACTTTGAACAACTTTATCTTCTAAACTAAAAATGTGATATTATTAAGAGTAGCATATTTGAAATCGTTGAAAAGTTTCCTATAACATGGGTTTATTCGAAACTTCGGCGGCGCACATGAAAATTTTGATTTTTGCAACCTCGTTTGCTCTACGGGTGCCACTGTGCGACGGTCAAAATTTAATAATGTATATATGTACATGTGCCTGTTGCTGTTGTTGAGCGGATATATAAATTGTTCGCCTAAAAGTATACTAGGATTTAAAACATTTTAAACCGTTTTTATATAGTTGGCAACGCATTAACCTTCACCGCAGTGAGGCTAGCAAATTATTATGTAGTATGTATGATTAAGTTTCGGTTTTTACTATGTAAGGCTTGTTAAAAATCTACGAATATTAGGTACAGATGCAATTCAACCGATTGGTATACGCCTATTTTTGCTCATTATGGACAATTTGATGCACCACTGGTGAGGAAGGTAATACCCCTCCAGTTATTGCATAGCGTTAGGTAGCCCATTTTCGGGATAGTGATATCCATACACTTCTAATGATTGCTAACCTTGAGGCACCATATTTCATCAGCTGGAACCCCTAAAAACCCCTCCTGTGGGATAAAATTCTCGCTTTTTGTTCAAAAACACTTGGTTAGGTTAGGGATAACCCACGTACCCTAGTCTATGTGCCTATTGCCTGTAACACTGTTGTAATCGAAAAATGTATCACCGTTCTAGTAAATTGTATCGGTTAGAGGCAAGTCTACTGAATTGATCGGTACCCATAAAATGTTTGTAGAACGTCAAATTTTTTAAAAAATCGGTTTTTACCTGTTCTCAGAATTTGTTGCACTTTTTTTGAAAAATAAAACATTTGTTGCTACTATTTTCTCATCATTCTTACACTAAATTGTGGATAAGAGCGAAATTTATTATCCATGTATCATTTTGTGCAAAGGTCAATGTGACTTTAGGACAAACTACTAAAACTTTACACCTGTTGCCGTTTCTTATGTTTCTTGTTTTTTAATACTAACAAATTTTAATTTTTTGAACAAAAACATTTTTTTTACCATTCTATTTTTATAAATGCGAGTCTCTTGATAACATTGATAAATAGTATAGGATTAGAGGTGTTGAAATTCAAAATTTTTCTAAATTAATTCGGACAAAATCGGTTACACCGTTCTCGTATACAAACTGTTTTTTAATTGTGAGTGTTAAACCCGAATTTTAAACCGGTTTCCAAAACTGATTATTGTAAGCAATTGTCGTATCCGATTTTATGGAATATGTTTTTAGCTCATATTTTGCTATTTTTATAATTTGACACCCTTATAAGGCCATTTTGCCAATTTTTCCTCGAGATGGCCTAATTTGTCGCACAATATCATCCTGAACCCGTTGAATTGCTATGTCGTGTTATCGCTGTTTGTAAGCATATAGACTTCCACTAGAAGCCAATGATTGGTACCCGCGGTGAATGTTTGTTCCATTTAGATACAACTTTTGGGAAATATCTGAAAACCCCAAATTTCAATTTTTTAAAAAACATTTAAATTTTTTCAAATTAAAAGTCTGAACCCCTAGAGTGGTGGGATTTCACTCAAATTTTTGCGTCTTTAAATTCAGTTCAAACTAAATCAAAGTGAAATTTTTTATTCAAATGAACTGAGATATACAAATTTGCTAGTGTATACAAATTTACACCCAAAATGACAAAACCCGAAAAATTTGACTACAAGTCGGGCCGGCTTAGAGTTATGCGATTGAGTACAAATTTTCACCACGTTAGTTTTAGACCAAATTACATAAGAATCCGCTTGGTATTTGTTAAAATTCGAGGAAAATAATTGCTCCATACATTTCATTGCCACCCTACTATAGGCCTTACACATTGCCTGGATACTTATTGTACTATTTTTTACCGTTTTCCGATGGTTATGAGGACGTGTAAAAAATTTTTGCAAATATTTCAATAGTATCATTCCAAACTAACGCTGATGAACTAAGGCTAAATCTGAAATATACAGCTACACGATTTGCCAGCAATCATGAGTATGCATTTTGCAACACTTCTTTTCGAAAACTAATCTCTCGTAATAGGATGTGCAGTTGCAGTCAAAATAATAGCAGCGCACGCAGGCACGTACGCAGGATTTTTTTCGGGGGACCCTACTTGAAATTTAGGTTGAAAAATAACACTACTTGCACAAATAACCACTAAAAGAAATAATTTCCGATCCCCCGAGCCCACCCCCCGCACACATGCCTGAGCGCATGACTGTTATAAACGTCTTTTATTGTTTTTTGTGTAATAATCTTTATATTGGTAGTACTAGTTGAAACGATGTGTTATGTGACTACAAACCAAAACTAACTGCTTATTCGGTGATGTTGTTTTAATTGAATCATGAAATTCGAAAAGGGCTCATCTCTGTAAATCCCAAGTTTTCAGGAAACGAAAAAAACTAAATATAAACCACCAAGCTTATTGGATCAAACTGATTTTTCGTACCTTCAAACAGTGCCAAGACCATGAACGAATGGCCATGTGAATATCTGTTTCAGCAACCTAAGGATTAAGAAAAGAAATTTTCCGAGATGGGCCCTTTTCGAAATTTACGACAATATCAATAGATAGGGTAGTGATAAGTGTATCTCAATAATTAATTCAAAAGAACACCAATTATTAAAAACGATTAATAGAACATTTTCTGCTCAATAGTACATGAGTACAGTTAATGAAAAAAATTAAAACTAATGTATTGAAGAAGTATTTGACTATGGTAACTTCAAAAATCCTCTTCTGGAGGCTCTGCTAATGCTGTTGATGGCCATGTCAAGATATCCCTGTAGAAAGCCTCATGTTCAGCTGGGATTTATTGCTCCAGTTTCTTCAGGTCTTGTAGTTTTAGAAGATTTATTGGAAGCTTTCCTGGATAACAAGGAAAAAGTGTGGTGGTGGGCAACATGGCACAAATCCCTTTCCCCCTAGACAGCGTGAAAGTTTCAATCACCAAATCACTGTCAATATACTGACGAGCAATCACGCTCCCAGGTTTGTTGGGATCGAACTGAAAATGGTTAAATTAAGCGACGTGAAAGGAGACCTTTTGGTCCCGAGGTACATTTTTACCATAACTGCGATCTGACAGCGGACGTTTTTTGAAATTTCCAGCGGCCCACTTTTTAAACTCAATGATGTCAGTGGTTTCCACCGTTCGGATGTTAAATTTATCAACTTTTGATGAACCCTATGGGTAACTATATGTAAATACGTAATAGTTAAGTTTCAAAATCAAACAAAGTTCACATCACCCGGGTGGCCTCAGCGTATGTTCTTCGAAAAGGGCTCACGTCGCAGAGGTGGGACCTTTTCGAAAACCATTCTGGAACAACCACTTCATTTTCAAACTGAAAGAGTACAGAGTTTAACCCCTCTCGCCCATCATAGATGCGTCTAACTTTTCCCATGACAAATATAGAAAAAAATAAAAATGGCAGAAAATCGGAGATGAGTCCTTTTCGAATTTCATGATTCAATTACATGCGTAATGTCACATTTTTCGGATTTGTCGAAATTTTGGAGCGGTCAAAATATTAGCGGTTTTCAAAGCAGAATTCAGGTAAAAGTGATTTTATGTGCAATTTTCGATTTGGTTCGAAGACTTTATCAAATCCACACTGCTTTTAAAGAATTGTGTGTTATTTATTTATTAAGTGAGATGAGGAAAGCAGGAGGTCTCACTAGCAAACCCAAAAAACAATAGCGAACTTCTGTGAGTTATAAAGAGGCATGGCCAAAAATATTTGATGAAAGGTGCAAAACACTAGTTGACTCAATGAAACGCCGTTGTGAAGCAGTAAGTAGAAAGAACTGTAGTACAACTAAGTGCTAAATTCAAAGAAATATCGATATCCAAAATAATCCAAATAACTTCGTAAACAGTTAATGAAAAAAATTATATTTTAAGTTTTTTTTAACACTACTATTTTGTGGACCTATGTGAATGGTTCCAAAGGCTGCTTCTTTTCATCATAATCAAAAATTTGGGCTATATTTGAAGTAAAATTAAGAATAGCCATCTGTAAATATTTACCATCTTTAAATCAACGCAAAAACTTACAATGTTTGCTAAGGAAAACTAAAATTGATCATCGTCGACAACATTTATGTCTTGGAGCTGTTATTTTTGACCGCAGCTGTACTTATAGAATGGTCTTCAGCTTGTACACAAAACCCAAAAAAATACCATTTCACTTTTATTTCATATTGTCTGCATAGATCCAAGATCCATTTCTTACATATACGTCGCAAAAGTGTGCCTGAAACCAAAAAATATTTATTTTCTTTGAATATCATGCAAAACGTATAATTAATTTTTTTACGTTTTCTTTTTTTTGTCAAAGTAAAACCAAACATTTTCTAAGAGCCGTAAGAAATTTGGAGTACTAAAAATTGCAGTATTTGTATTACATTTTATCCTACATTTAATTGAAACCCCCCAAAACCTATTTAACAATTTTACAATTTTACCTTATACGAAGGTAGATCTTTCCTAAATTATCAGCTCATTATATATTAAACATTATGTCTTATTGTTTTTTCAAATGTTCAAATATACAAAATTATTCAGGATCCAGATCATCAGCACACTCAATCGAAATCGAAATTAAATGAAAAAGTGTTGAATGATTATAAAATAAATCCATATGTCTAAATTTTAAATTTTACAAAGTCAAATCCATGGTAGAATTATATGTACATGGTGGTAGCAGCAGGTGTTGTTGTAGCTGTAGTCAGCAACAACAGACATATTGTGTTTGCTTCATTAGTTTCAGTTGTCAAACTCTACTAAATTATAAACAATAACAAAAGAATGGAAAAAAGGTACAAAATCAAAGTACACATGAGTTTGGCAACGACACCGAAAAATGGCATGAAAAAATTAAAATCAGCTGCTCTAACGGCTGTAACTGGTAGATATTTCTACCCAATTGTTGTATATTATATAACATTCTGTATTTTTTAAAAGGCTTTTTAGTGTTAAATGTTTTGATTTACATCGAACCGAAAGTGTTTTGGATATATATATGTCATATTAAGTTATTAAAACAATCCGTATTCATGCAGCAAACAAAATAAGAAATTCGAACTTTGACACTTGAATTTTGGTTAAACCTCAGCAAAGTACTTTATTACCATGATTTGGAATTCAACTTTCAAATTTGAACGCTACCATTTTAAAAAAATTGATAAATTAAATAAAATTAGTTGAAATAAGAAAAAAGTTTCACGAAATATTTAAAATTGTGCGAAAATTGCGTAAATATTATGCTAAAAAATATTTAGCAGTTTTTAAATATATTATGCTGACATCAAAAAATAATCTGCTAAAACAGCATTAATTATGCGAGACTGGTAACACTGGTCATATGATCAGACGAAAGCTTTAACTGGTATCCCTGTAAAAGCTACTCTTTTATGCGGTTTGTACATTTGCCACTAGAGCATTAAAAATGATTAAAAGTCTATTATTTCTCACCACCCACGATGTTTACAAAATGTTGTATAACTGTAGCCCGCTGCCACCAGGCTGTGCGAATGGCTTAAATCCAACTATATTTGTAAGCTTTACAATTGTGTGTGATTCGAGTGTGTGACTGCGTGTGTCAGGCAGTGCCTCTTACTACATTTTTCAATTATTTTGGAAAGCTTTTTGTTTCTCGACTAATGTGTGCGAATGTGAAAGGAAAAGGAACCCAAATTACCGTATAATATTTGTTTCCTTCTCTATGCCGAGTTTCTCTATTCCACAAGTTTCTTAAGTAAATTTCTTAATATTAAATTGTCGTAAGACTTACCTTGTGATAATTAAGTTCAATGTAATTTGTTTTTGATTAATTTTATGAACAAAATATACAACACGCCGCGACTAAAGGACGCGAAACCGAACAACGCAAGCGTAACAAACATTATCCACCGATAACGAATACAAACAACAATAACAAATTACTAGCCATTTTAACAACAGTTCGAACAACATACGAAAGAATCTTTAAAACACGACACTCTTTAACGCGAGAAAAACACTGAGCGGCACGACTCACACGGGAACAAAAATTACGACGTAACACCATTGGAAATCTATGCAGATTAGTAAAACGTACTTACATATCTTATTTAACACTATAGATTTCAACAAATAAATTATTTGATTGTTTCTTTTTCACCGACAAAACACAAAGTTACCGAATTCTTACGTACGAACGGACGGACTGTTAAAAGATAACTAAGGATAAGTGCAATGAGTGAAATGCAGTTAGGTGAGAAATTACCAAAAAGCTCTTTCGATCGCTCGCTCGATTCTATTGACCAGTGAGGGGAAATGTGTTACAATTGTACCACAATTGTACCCCTGTTAAATATTTTTAAGTGCAATAATGTATTAGCGGTGTTCACAATCTGTAGTTTTCGTGGTAAATTTGTACAATAAAATAAAGCCGACTGTGAGCACACTCTTAGTATATTTGACAGATTGTTTATTATTGAGAGATAATAATAATCTGATGAGATATTCATCTTATCAGATATTTACAAAATATATGATTAACGCGTATAGTGAACAATTTGTATGTATATTATTTTATATATTATTTATATTATATTATATTATATAAAAAAATCTTCATCACTGCTTTAAACGAAGTACCTAATTTGTTTGTTTTGTTATTGATTTAAAACAGTGGTGGGAAAACTGGGTACGGGTGCTGCTTTTTGTACAGTCGTACAATTAATCCTATTAATCGCCAATGATCTGGGATTATTTCTATTCTAGTGCTGTGGGTGAATTAAAGCAAATATTTTAAATGGGCTAAAATCTTGACACTAGGTGGTGAATGTTTATTGTCAAAATTTTCAATAGCCCCAGGGCTACTCAAAATTTTGACAAGTAGTCCAAATTTCAGGGTTGATTTTATGCAGCAATTACGCGAAACAGTAAACAATTCAAAATATCAGCAAATAAAAAACAAACCTAAACAACGTGGAAGTATAAAGACGGTTTCAAGGAACATGTATCTTAAGTTAATATGATGTTATTTTAAAATGCAGGGAAATACTTGCGGAAGAACACATTTACAACAAAGGTGCCAATTACCAAATAAAGTCCGTAAAATCCAATACTTTTTATCAATACATCCATAAAAAATATAAAACATTAACGACATGTTCCCGGCAGAATGTATTAAGCGACATATTTGGCGACAATAACTTTTTTCCATATTTTCAAAATACATGTCAAGCTCCACACTTCGATATACACAGAATGTCCCTTGCATAACTACGTCATGAGTTATTAAGCAATTGAAATGGTAATAACCGAAAAAATAATACATATCAGCTACTTGACAGAAAGTTTTTTTCGTTTCCTGAACAATTTACATTTTGTCACTTAATACATTCTGCCGAGAACGTGTCGATAAGATCATACCTCACGTCTTCTACACTCCATTTGATATATCACAATACGCATAACATTTCAGCTGCCAAAATTTTGATTTTCTATTTCACACTGCAAAATCGAAATTCTATCTTCACCACACAAAAATAAATTGAACACAATTAACCACGACCGAAATATTTTCAATGATAGTTGTTTCTAAAACCTTTGCCAGTGACTGAAACTTGTGTTCAGCGCTTCAAGTCATCAAGTTCATCAAGAGGTATACGACCAATAAAGTGCGGAATTTACCAACTCTCGCAAAAGAGTACCCAAAAGTGGTCACGAATCACTCAAACGCATTTCTGCCTCACGTCATAACTTGATTATTACATACTTTTTGTATACTTTATGTACTTTTACCAAAGAGGGTGAAAGGGTAGAGAAGAACATTTACTCACGAAGTGGAATGCCAACAAAGAAAACGAGTGAAGTGCAGTGTTTTGATAATGTTATTGCATCTAACTATAGCAGGGACATGCGGTGAGGTTTTGAACGAGGTGTTCTCCAATTTTTTTTTATTTCTAAATTGCGTCTATACTTAGTTTATATCCAGGACCACGACGAGGACGTGATAGACAACGATCCCATTTTTGGTTTGAAGTTTTTTTTGTTTTTTTTTTGGTTTTTTTGTATTTTTTTTTTGTTTTTTAAGTTTTTTGTGTATTTTTTTAAATATACATCATTCGTTCCAGGAAAGAAAGTTGAAAATAAGTGATTTTCTGAATTCACATCCTCCGATTTTGTTTATATTGACAACAGAGAGACTCTATGGAGCCATTAAGAAAATCCCATTATCAGACATTTGAAATTTAAAAAACTCGCGATTTTATTCGCGTTTTTCATTTTTGAAAAACCTAAAAAAATGAAAAAAGTTGTGAAGTTTGGAGAGCTATATTTTTTAAGTAGATGGACTATTTCAAAAATTTAAAAGGTTTCTGAATGATACGGTTGTCTATTTGTAGAATCCGTACTCTAAAATTGAGGGCTTGATTTCAGAAATGCATTTTTATAGCAACTGCACTTTTTGAATGCATTTTCCACTTCTTTTTCCCCCTATGATTTTAAAAAATTTAACATCATTGCAAAATTCTGAATTTTTTATAAAAAAGACAAGTAATCGTTTTTTGGGACAAGGCAGCTTACTATTTGTAATGATTTTTTAAAAAAAGACTTACTTAATTTTTCATATAAAAAAAAATAAAATTTAATTTTTTTTAGGATTTTGAAAATGTTTGTACAAAATATGAAAGAAATTTATTTGGTATGTAACTTTGAATTGCTATATTTGAAACAGTTTTTGTCGCATTACTATTATTTAAAAAGTTACTGTAAGGTATTGTTGTCATTTAAAGTGTGTTTTTCTAAAATAATGCTGATTGAGAATAATGCGAATGCAATTACTTGTAATATAAATGCTATTTTTGGATTCACTTTGCAAAAAATTCTAATGTACAGAAAAAAAATTGTTTTTCTTTTGATTTTTTTGTAAGTAGGCTTACTTTTTGATGCCAAATACTTATTCCTAGGAAACTACATGCTACTAGAATTGGATGATGAAATACTTATTCCCTATTTCATCATGTATTGTGTTCAGCGTGTATACACACCTATGTACACATTTGTACATATGTGTGTACAATTCTGTGACAAGCAAAAGTAGCAAAGATCGAATCAAAATATTAGTTATATGAAATATTTCACATGTTTTTTTTAAAAAATCATTAAAAATAGAAAAATTCTTTGTCCCAGAAAAAGAGAACATTTATTTAATAAATACTATTCTAAATTTTACAAAAATGTTTTTTTTTGAAAATCGAAGGGGGAAAACGCACTGCAAAATGCACTTTAAAACTGCATTTGCATACAATTTTTTTTTTTTTATAGTGGTAATTTTTAAACTGCAAATCATAAAATAGACAAAATCAGCTTTCAGAAACTTTTTAAATCTTTGAAAAATTCGGTCCACTTATGGAAATGTGGCTCTTCAAAGTTCACTACTTTTTCCATTTTTTTAACTTTTTGAAAAATGAAAAACGCTAATAAAATCGCGATCTTTAACAATTTTAAAAATGTAAAAACGCAAATGTATATTTGGCTCCATAGAGTCACTCCGTGCAAAATTTGAAGAAAATCGGAAGACCTTCGGTCAGATTTGTGGGGTTTTCTCATGGAATGTGTTGGCGAAATAATCCATAGCGCCAACCACAACATCATCCTTGTCAATTATATTCATAAATTTCGATAATATCGTAATTTAATATTCAAATTATACAGATTGAGAATATTCACGTTAACGATTTATCAACGTTCTACTGTATTTTTTGATATAAATATATCTTTCCTAAAATATAAGTCACCTTGAGCTATTCTTTCGTAAATATCACATATATATATATTTCTATATTTGCTAATGTTTCTTCGGCTCTTAAATTCTTTGTCAAACGTAACAGATAGCATTTACAAGTGCATACGTATGTAAATATTACTGTCTTTGTTTTTCATAAATAACTTCTGATCTTATACTTCTGATCTTATACATTTGGTTTATTGCTGCTGTAACAAATATATGTCTGCTCTTTCTATTCTTTGGCAAACACAGCAGAAAGCAGCAACAACATATACATATGTATGTACATACGGGCTACTGTCTTTGCTTTACTTTAGTTACTTCAGACCTTACTTTTACTCTAGGTATAGACATATATATATACATAATTACACATGTAACTTGTTCTGCTGCTGCTGTGACAAATAAATTTTGTTCTGATTTTTGGTCACAGCATAAGAGAAATATTTCGGATCTTTCACTTCTTTTTGTACAGCGAAGAAAATAAGTTGTAAGAGGGTAAAATAAAAATTGTTACTAACCAGATTTATTTTCAGATTTGTCTTTCTTTTTTTTTGGGCATTTTAACTTTGGAACCTTTTCTTTCGAAAAACAATTAAACATTGTTTTTTGGTGCCGAAACCCGGGAATCTTTAGATAACTTGGTGATTTTATTGATTGAGTGAAATTCAGTAGTGACAAATATTTTCTGAAGTGCTTTCTTAACTCTACGGAGAATACACGATAATTCATTTGCCATAAAAATTTAATAATCGCTGTAATTTGCCTTCAAATTTTCCCAAATTCTTTCATTTGAATTGCATATCATTTAATTATTTGATTCGTGAAATGAATAGCCTTCATCACACAATTGCCAGTCAGAGGGACATCATTGACACTGTAACGGAGTTGTACAACAGTTTTGTGACAAGAGAAGGTTCAAGTAAGGGTCCTGGTTATATTAACACCCTTGCTCAGGAGCTGAGTGATTTATATCAGCAGTTCAAATATCAGCATGAGGAAATTTTGAGGAATATTCGCGAAACAGGCCTACAGATGGAGGATGTTCCATACATAACGGAAAAGTGTTCCTTTGAGTTTTCTGAGCAATATTTTTTGTTCAAAGGTAGTCTTTTGGACTCAATTCCACGAAGTTCAACGTTTAGTGGCCCTTATAATAGTACATTTGTTTCTTCTCCATGCCATGCGGACACAACACTGGCAACAGAAGCGAAGCTTCCAAAGATTTCTTTACCATCTTTCAGTGGCGATTACATGGAGTGGATACCGTTTAGAGATATTTATATCTCACTCGTCCACAACAATTCGTCTTTGTCAAAAGTCCAGAAGTTTTTTTATTTAAAGGGTACTCTTTCTGGGGAGGCCGCAGGTCTTATTAAGACCATTTCTGCCACTGAGGCAAACTACGATTCCGCTTGGTTAACTTTGGAGACACGATATCACAATAAACGCATGATTATCGGTACCCTCACTTCAAAGCTTTTTAATATTCCAAAATGTGATGGTACCTTCGAGAGCATTAAAACGCTACTTGACGGTACTAGGGAGTGTCTTTCATCCCTAGGGAATATGGAAATTGATACCAGTACTTGGGATCCCTTGTTAATTTATTTGATGTGCCAGAAACTAGATCTACAGACCAGAAAGGATTGGGAAAGTTCTTTAAAATCCTCAACTGAAATACCAAATAGATCTGAAATGTTTTCATTTTTAGAAAGGACTTTTCGAACTTTGGAGTGTTTATATGGCGATTCTCCGACTACCAGTAAATCACAATATACAAAACTTAATTTCAAAAATAAGAAGTCTTATAATTCAGCGAATATAGTTCAATCTAGGCCCTTATCTTGTTATTTTTGTAAAAAGAACCATTTTCTATCAAAGTGCTACCAATTCCTGGCACTTTCACGTAACTCCAAAAATGAATTCTTGTCCAACGGTGGTATTTGCCGTAATTGTTTGACCGTCGGACATGACCATGTCAGCTGCCCCTCATCTTTTCGATGTACTACTTGTAGACAGCCACATCACACTGTTCTACATGAGGAAGATTCAGATACAATGCAATCTTCCAACGCTAAAATTGAAGAGGGATATTCTACTGAGAATACTCAACTAACTTCTCACAGTACGCAAATCTTTCAAAACGTTTATTTATATACTATTAGATTGTTAGTTGAGACACAAAATGGTCGTTTTCCAATGAGAGCACTTTTAGACCCTGGGTCTCAAGGTAGCTTGATTTCCGAAGCTGCTACCCAACTAATGGGTATTCAGCGTATGAAAACCTACTGTAAAGTCGTTGGGGTCGGTGAAGGACGAGATAACGTATCGAGATATTCCGTGCAGCTTGACTTATGGTCTAGGAGATCCCGATCAGTTATATCATGCAATGCTTTGGTACTAAATTGCATATCTTCATATAGACCGAATTCTTGTCATAAAATCTCACTTCCCAATATTCATGAGGAGAATTTGGCTGACCCTTATTACTACCGATCATACCCAGTTGATATTATTCTTGGTTCCGATGTATGTTCGAGGATCAAAATTCCTAAGGAGTCTTTTGTACATGGCCACTTATTCTTTCAGAATACACATTTCGGATGGGTTTTTACGGGTTCCTCAGATGTTGAGACTGGCAACGTTTTACATCTCCATCATGTCAATCTGGAGTGTATATTGAAGTCATTTTGGGAACAGGAGGAAGTGATATTAAGAAGAGAATTGACGGAAGAGGAGTTGCGCTGTGAAACCCTCTTCAAAAGCACCACCACAAGATCCCCTTCCGGTCGGTATATAGTATATTTGCCATTCAAATGCTACCTGGCAAACAAATCTTTTCCACGACTTCATAACAACGTATTGGGGGCATTCAAAAGATTTACACATCTGGAATGTTCATTTTCTAAGCGACCCTTGTTTGCTAGGGAGTATAAAAGATTCATGTTTGAGTATGAGTCATTGGGTCATATGACAAAGGTTGGCACATACCCGAGTGATGTGTGCAGAAATTCTTATTTTTTACCTCATCACGGCGTTCTCAAAGAGAGCAGCACCACTACAAAACTGCGTGTCGTGTTTGACGGCAGTAGTCATTTGCAGGGACATAATTCATTGAATGATGAACTTTCTCCTGGACCCATATTGCAAAATGATCTACCTCAAATCCTTACGAAGTGGCGTAGACATAAATACGCTTTTAGTGCGGACATTGAAAAAATGTTCCGCCAAATTGAAGTATGCCCACAACACCGTCCTTATCAACAGATTTTGTGGCGATCTGACCCTTCGCATGAAATATCCATATATCAATTGAATACCATTACGTATGGTACTACACCGGCTCCTTATCTCTCGCTTCGAGTCCTACATCAGCTGACAGATGACTTTAGGAAAGATTATCCGCAGGAGTCAGAAATTTTACTATCGGATTCATACGTCGATGATATTATTTCGGGCTCGGATTCCCTGGAGCACGCTATATCACTACATAAGGGTCTCTGTACCCTCCTAAAATTGGGCGGATTCAACCTGCGAAAATGGGTTTCTAATTCCCCTGAATTGCTGAAAGTAATCCCTGAGGAATTTAGAGATTCTGCTGTTACAATAGATTTTGATCAAAATAATATTGTCAAAACATTGGGCCTCCAGTGGAACACTAGCGATGATTCATTTTCCTTCAAAGTGAACATTGGCGACAATGTTTCCATTTCGAAAAGATCTATTTTATCTGAATCCGCCCGCCTGTACGATCCTTTAGGGTGGCTAACACCGTCAACCGTGATTGCTAAAACTATATTTAAGGAACTCTGGGAACACGGTGTAGACTGGGATAGTAAAATTCCTCTTGCAATAGAAAGAAAGTGGTCGGAATATAGATCAAACTTATCGGTATTTTCGACCCTGAGAATTCCGAGATGGACAAGCTTAACCATTAATTCCTCTATCGAACTGCACTGCTTTTGTGATGCGTCCACAGTGGCATACGCAGCTGCGGTGTATATCAGAGTAAAAACGGAAAACGGTATTTCTGTGAATATTTTACAGGCAAAGTCCAAAGTTGCTCCTGTAAAGACCGTGACTATACCAAGGCTTGAACTTTGTGCAGCTACTTTGTTGGCCAAATTGTCCCATAAGGTAGCATTGTCCTTCTCGAATGCTAACATCTCGAACATATTCTTTTGGAGTGACAGTTTCACTGCTCTTAGTTGGATTCAAAAGCCACCCTCAAAGTGGACTGTGTACGTCGCCAATAGGGTAGCTGAAATTCAACGATTGACAAACCCCTGCAACTGGAGATATATTCCACCTCCAATCAATCCAGCAGATTGCGCCTCAAGAGGCATCTTACCTCAGGAGCTTCTGCATTGTGAAACATGGTGGCATGGCCCACCCTTCTTGCAAAAATCTATTCACAACTGGCCCGCCAACCTTACTAATCTAAATACCACAGAGGAAGAGAGAAGATTTTTAAATGCTCATACTGCCATTGGTATCCATTATCCAGATTTTATTACAAAATTCTCAAAACTTTCAACCTTACTTAGAGTTTTATCACTCTGTTTGCGTTTTTGCAACAATTGCAAAAACCCTACAAAAAGGAAAGTTGGTACGTTGAGTACTTCTTCGTTGGCACAAACTCTTCTTGGCATTGTGAAGACAACGCAGTGTATTGATTTTTCAGATAGCGTTAAAAACCTAGTTTTTGAAGGCGAGGTCAGACATAAACCTTTGATGAAGTTAAGACCATTTATTGACGAACATGGGGTTATTCGTGTTGGTGGACGTTTGCACAATAGTAGCTTTCCATATGATGTAAAACATCCAATACTTTTGTCTAAATCGAATCCTTTGTCACGCCTCATTATAATGGATGCTCATGAGAAAACGCTGCATGGTGGTATCACCTTAACCATGTCCTATGTTAGTAGGAAATTCTGGATTTTATCTGGAAACCAGCTAGCAAAAACAGTAGTTCATAGCTGCATCCGCTGTTTCAAATACTCTGCAAAAACATCAGGTCAAATCATGGGGAATCTACCTGCTGTTCGTTTAAATATAACTCGTCCTTTCAAACATTCTGGTGTTGACTATGCTGGGCCAATTCCAGTGAAAAATTCAACATTCAGATCTGCAGTGATATCTAAAGGTTACATTTGCCTGTTCGTATGCATGGTCACTAAAGCCTTACATTTGGAACCTGTATCTGACCTAACAACTAATGCGTTTTTAGCTGCGTTTCGGCGTTTTGTTTCACGTAGGGGAATTTGTACCGACATTTACTCAGATTGTGGTACGAATTTTGTCGGTGCGTCGAAAGAATTACGTGTTCTCTACAACAAGAATTCGAAATCTTTACCGGAAGACATCCGAGAATCATTGGCTTCCTGTGGTACGAATTGGCACTTCATTCCACCAGCATCCCCAAATTTTGGAGGACTTTGGGAAGCAGGTGTAAAATCTGTCAAGTACCATTTAAAGCGAATAATACACGACAGGATTTTAAGCTACGAGGAACTTGCAACCGTACTCTCACAAATTGAAAGTTGCCTAAACTCTCGACCCCTTTGCCCGCTATCACCAGATCCATCTGATCTGGATGCGCTCACACCTGCGCATTTTCTTATCGGCGAACCTTCTACATGTATACCGGAAGAAACATTGTTGGATCACAACATCAACCATCTCACCCGCTGGAAATCTATCGAGAAAATAAAGCAACATTTTTGGAAGCGATGGTATTCAGAATATATAAATCGCCTACAAGCTCGTCCAAAATGGTTATCACCTAAAAAAAATGCTAAAGTTGGTGACCTAGTTCTCATAGCTGATGAACGATGCGGTCCTGCTCAGTGGTTGCTAGGACGTATACAAAACATTCATCCAGGCAATGATGGTCGCGTGCGAGTAGTATCAGTTTTAACTAAAACCAAAATTATTAAAAGACCAATCACTAAAATATGTTTTTTGCCCACAGATTCATCTGCAAATATTTCTGAAACCGAGGATGAGGAATCCCACTTGCCAACCAAAATGAAGGATGGAGCCTGCCCTTCCCCCGTTGTGAGTCGGAGCACAACGCAGTCTACTGACTAAACAAATTACTCCCATCGATAGGCCATTCTTCATCTGCATGTCTTAAGAACAGTCGTTCTTCGGAGGGAACAATGTTGGCGAAATAATCCATAGCGCCAACCACAACATCATCCTTGTCAATTATATTCATAAATTTCGATAATATCGTAATTTAATATTCAAATTATACAGATTGAGAATATTCACGTTAACGATTTATCAACGTTCTACTGTATTTTTTGATATAAATATATCTTTCCTAAAATATAAGTCACCTTGAGCTATTCTTTCGTAAATATCACATATATATATATTTCTATATTTGCTAATGTTTCTTCGGCTCTTAAATTCTTTGTCAAACGTAACAGATAGCATTTACAAGTGCATACGTATGTAAATATTACTGTCTTTGTTTTTCATAAATAACTTCTGATCTTATACTTCTGATCTTATACATTTGGTTTATTGCTGCTGTAACAAATATATGTCTGCTCTTTCTATTCTTTGGCAAACACAGCAGAAAGCAGCAACAACATATACATATGTATGTACATACGGGCTACTGTCTTTGCTTTACTTTAGTTACTTCAGACCTTACTTTTACTCTAGGTATAGACATATATATATACATAATTACACATGTAACTTGTTCTGCTGCTGCTGTGACAAATAAATTTTGTTCTGATTTTTGGTCACAGCATCAGAGAAATATTTCGGATCTTTCACTTCTTTTTGTACAGCGAAGAAAATAAGTTGTAAGAGGGTAAAATAAAAATTGTTACTAACCAGATTTATTTTCAGATTTGTCTTTCTTTTTTTTTGGGCATTTTAACTTTGGAACCTTTTCTTTCGAAAAACAATTAAACAGAATGAATGACATATATTTTTTTATTTTTTGTCTATGTACTTTTTACATAAAAAATAACTTATTTTAATATTAATTCAATACGTCATTTGTTTTTTTTTTATATTTAAGAGTATTTATTTATTTGTAAGTTATTTTTATATATGTACTTAAATAGTCAAAAGTATAATTTACATAGATTAAACTTAAAAACTAGTCTCTAATCGAGCTCTCTGTTTCATAATTAATATTAATAACAATTTCCTTTTCAGAAAAACAACAAAGAAACTTAATGAGTACTAATACGTAAAATTTAAATTTTGATCTAAATTGCAGTGAAAATTGTTCAAAAACAGTGCATAGATAATTCTATAAGATAAAATAATATAATAAAATAAACGTATATGATGGGATGGACAAAGTGGGAAAAGGACAGGGATAAAGGTGAGGATAGGATAAAAATAGGTTGCCTTAGGAAATAAGCCAACAGCATTTCTTTCTGGTTGAAAATGATTTGTATTTGTCCCTGTCAGATATAGATATATCGTATCTTGTATTGGAGACGTTTAAAATATTTTCCTTTATTATTTTGTTGTTGGCCCTTCTGTAGACATGATATAGTATTGGAACGCAATCAGTATTTTGTACAAATCCTTTTCTGTCCAAGTAGATGAACGTTTCGCGAGGTGCATTTAAAATAGCTAAATTGAAATACTCGTCACTCTCGTAGTAGGAAGCTTTAATCAGTATGTTTTCTGAATTACTGAGACAACGGCTTATATGATTTCGAGTTAAATTGATTATATGGTTATCAATACGTTCGATATTTGCGGCTTTATAAAGTTTTATGTTGGACAGATATCGAGTGAACTCGCTGTTAGGTGATCTATACTTGGACAAACAAGATCTTAATATTTTTCTTTCAAATTTTCTCAATCTCTCCATATACGAAGGAGAGATGTTGAACCAAATTGGACATCCGTATGAAAGTATTGGTCTTACCAGAGTTTGATACATTATTATCTTTAACCTACTATCTAGTATCTTTGAACCAAACATTCTTTTGTATAGGTGAAACGCTTTATTAGCTTTATCAATCTGAAGATTGACGTGATCGTCAAAGTATAAAAATTTGTCAAGGTAAATACCTAAATATTTTACTCTTTCGGAGATCGGAATAACTTCGTTAGAGTTGTTCGAAATTATTTTAAACTGTTTCCAACCTTTTCTTATATTATTGTTGCATTTGCTGACGGGAGGACGAAACAGAATGCTCTCGCATTTGCTAATGTTAATTTTGAGATGCCAGTTGGACAAAAAAATTTCCAAAATATTATATGTATTTTGCAGATGTTCATTTAAGTCTTTTATTTTATCGCTGGAGTAGTAAATGACGATGTCGTCCGCGAAAGCAATTATATTGTCTATAGTGACTAATAGATCATTCAGAAATAAGCTGAAAAGAGTTGGTGCATTAACAGTACCTTGCTGAAGTCCATTAGCTACATCAAAAAGTAAATTAGAGTCAGAATTATTAATGTTAACTTTGAATTTCCTACCGAAGATCATATTGTAAATAAGAACAATCATGTTCAGTGGAAATTTATAACTCATAAGCTTAGGCATTAAGCCCTGCAACCATACCGTATCGAAAGCTTTTTCAAGATCAATAAAGCAGGCACCTGTGACGAATTTTTTATTCCAATTCCAATTTACCTCTGAAACCAAAAGATTGATTGCGTATATTATCGAATGGCCATATTTAAACCCAAACTGTTTGCAACATTTCAAGCCATTATTTTCAATAATTTTGTTAATGTTTATGTTTATGATTATCTCAAAAACTTTGCTTATAGTTGGCAATATGCTTATTGGCCGAAGATTATTTAAATTATTCTTGTCTTTGTCCTTTTTAGGTATAACAATTAGTTTAGCTATTTTCCATTGTGAAGGAAAATAAGAGTTGTTTAACATATTGTTAAAAATAGAGCAATATTCTGAAAGAATTTCGAAGGGGATGTTCTTCAGGACTATGTTTGGGATTTGGTCAATGCCTGATGATACTTTATTTTTTAGATTAGAAAGAATATAACTTATTTCGTTTGTCAATACAAAATAATTGTCTGTTTGTGCATTTGTCAAGCTATTAGCGATTTTAGAAGAGCTAAATGATGTTATTGTAGTATTCATGCCATCAAATCTATTTTTTATGTCCAAAAATTGATTGAAGCATTGTTGAACTTGATTATGCACTGTGTTATCTGGTACATTTTGCTTCGCAGAGTGTACTGATTGAAAATGAAATCCTATTAGATTGGTTATAGATTTATCCTCTTTGACAATGAAGCAGTTTTTGGCGTTATCTTTTTCTAGAAGGCTAGGAACCAATCCTGCCTTAATGATTGTTTGTTCACTTGTGAAAGGCACATTAACGTGGCTGAGGGTGATCTCGTCGTATTTTAGAAAATTTTTCTTTATTACCGAAAATTTAAGAGGATTACCTGGTTTGAGAGATGACAGTTCGAATTCTTTCCGTTTGTTTATCTGTAGGTTTACATTATCGTTTATAAGTTTTTTTAAAAGTTTAATTTTGGCCTTTTCTTGATTTAGAATATGCGGTGGTAGAATTAATTCTAAGCGGTTATGCTTTTTAATAATCGAGAGAACTTTGTTTTTTTTCAGTTTGAAGTTTTTTAATTATGGCAGACGAAGCAAGTGTTTGTAGACGACTTTTCTTTTTAATTTCAGGAACGTTTTCCGCAATTGAAGATGTGATTATTTTATCTAATTTGTATAAATGTTGATCAATCTCCTGATTTGACAAGTTTCTATTATTTGGCGTTGGGATCTCGTTTTGAAGCATGCTTTTACATGTGTTTCTAAACTTTTTCCAATTAGTATTCTTGTAGTCTAGGGTTCTTCTATTGTCATTTTCTACGCAATATAGATTCGTAACATCTTGATTGGAAGTTATAATTTGAATTGCGGAGTGATCACTATCATAATCAATGCATTTTAGGCAGTTAATAGAATCGACTGATTTCTGAATATCAAGACGATAGTCCGCAAGACAAATATCTAGAAATGAATTTGCTTTTTCATATGATGGTGTCATTGAAGCATATAAATTGCATCTATATTTATATTCATATGTGGAAAGCCAATCGTTGAGAGCGGTTCCTTTTGAATTGTTATTTACATTTCCCCATTTGGAATGTTTACTGTTAAGATCGCCCGCTAAAATATAATAATGATTAGGATTTTGTAAGTTAAGTTCCTCAATAATCGTGGTAAGTTCCGGTTTAAACGGACTGTTATTATTGCCTGAAGGATAATATGCCGCAATTAAATATAAAAGTCGGTTAGATTGCATATATAGTTTCACAATGCAAGTTTCCATTTGCGTAAGTGTGTCGATTTTCCTGTTATAATATTTACTAAATTTTATGTTTTCCTTAATTAATATGGCAACTCCGCCGCCTCTAGTTGATCCATTTCTGTAATTTCTTATCATCGTGTAACCATCAAATCGAAGTCAATGTTTGGGATTTAATTTAGTCTCGTTTAATAATAATATGTCTCGGTTGTTATCGTTCAAGAATTTTGTTAGTTCTAGTCTTCTGCTTATTCTGATTAGGTAATTAACATTGAGGGATATAATATTCAATGTTTTGGTAAAATTTTGGATGGGATTTTGGTTCAAGTTCATACTGAATCTACTAAGTTGCAAATAGCGTCCACACGGGCTGTTTGTATATCTAACTGTTTCTGAAGGTTTAAAATTTGCTTACTTAATGACAACATAGTGTTTCTAATTTCCTCAAAGAAAGAGTTATATTGGTTTTGGTTAGAATGACGTTCGCCGGAATTCTCTCTAGCTATATTGGCGTAGCTTATATTGGGGTTGACAAATGCTGAAGTGTAGTGTTTCTTAGGTGGTAAATTCTAATTTTATTAAGAAGTTCCTTGTATCGTTCACAACCTCTGTATGAGGCAGGATGTCCAAACTTTTTACAGAGAACGCAAAATATTTTTTCTCGTTCCACATTAGGCTCATTTGATAGTGGGCAGTCTGCGCTTCTGTGTGATTCGCAACATTTGACACATCTTGGAGTTAGCTTGCAGTTTGCCGACCTATAAAATAGACTCTGGCAATTTCGACATTGTGAGATGTCCGGTTTACGGAGTGGTTCCCATTTGATACAATCGTTAATATTGCTATCAGCACTTATTTGGACCATAAAGATTGGTAAAATTATGTTGTTTTGTTTTGATTTTTTTGTAGAAAATTGTTCAACTTTAGTATTTTTAAGTTTTCTTTTTGGGCATTAGATAGCTCATCAAATATTTCAGTAGGATCTGTGTTTCCCTTTAGACCTTTTAGTAAAAAGGTTTTTGTTTTTAAACACTTAGGAGAATAAGAGAAAAATTTTGCATTCGCTTTCTCCAAGTGACCACGCACTCTCTTATAATCGTCAAAGTTTGGCAAATATATTGCAATTTTGTTTTGTTTAAATTCTTTTAGTTTAAACTCTGTTATTTTTAAACCATCTTTCACAAGTTTGATTAGTTGTGTTGCTTCTATTTCAAATACGTTTATTGGTGGAATATTTTTGTTATTGTTTTTATGCACAAGCTTATCGGTCTTGCTTTTGTTTGTTTCGCTTACGCTCAATGGTTTGTGGAGAAAGGCTCTCTATGGTGGTTGTTTATTTGAACTCGGTTTATAGAAAATTAAATTCCTGAGATTTGTAGAAAGCACAGGGGTTTAAATCACTTGGCCACTGAGATACGTGTTATTCGCACCACAGTCACAATTAGACTCCAATACGTCATTTGTTTATTAGTTTCGATGACCATGTCATAGAATGATTTTTGGTTTTATATTTTTAAGAAAATATTTTATAATTAAAATTCTATTCATATTTTCATGTTTTTCTATTCATATTTTTCTATTTCATATTTTTCTATATCCTATACATTTTATATATTTGAAAATCTAAAATATTTTTTATTTATAATAATATTATTAGAAATATTTTTTATTTATAATAATATTATTATGCGTAAAAATTATTTTAAATTTACAAATATAAAAATATACAAAAAATAGAAAAATATGAAATACAATAACAATTTTAATTATAAAATATTTTCTTAAAAATATAAAACCAAAACTCATTCTATGACGTGGTCATCGAAACTTTAATAAACAAACGACGTATTGAATTAATACTAAAATACATTTTTTTTATTTAAAATTTTTATTTATACATCAGCTCAATACGTGGAGTTTTTTGTATAAAAATTTCGATGACCTGGTCATAGAAAATATTTTTTGTTTTTATATTTTTTAAAAAAGCCTTTTCAATTGAAATTAATACCAATTCAGATAATCTTTCTTCGTGCATTTGATTTCTTGAATAAGTTTTTATTCTCTTAAGCGCAGAAAACGACCTTCCCACTGAACTAGTTGATGTTGGAATTGTTAGAGTTAGGGAACTTAAAGTAAATATCTCAGAAAATGTGTCCCTCAAGTCCAAATTTAATAAAATCCCAGGTATTTCGTTTATAGAAATTTGATTGAAGTGTGCATTTGAGTAAAAAACTGTTAGTTCATTTTTAAGTTTTACAATATCAAAAAGATCCATATAATTGTTTTAATATTGATTTTATAATTGTTGATTAAATTTCTTTGAATTTAGTAACTCTAAAAATTTCAATTTTTTAAAGATTTAAACCTGGGTATCCATTTGAGTGTGCAATGTGTCGATTATTTTGTTAAATACATGTTTATATCGCAATTCAAATGATTCCAAATCTTCTCCTCGCTTGGGAATTGCAGAAACAATATCTTTTGCAGTATTAAATACATAATTAAAGTTAGATCTAGTATATATTATACGTTTTTCTGCTATTTCAATATGTTCACAGCAATATTGAATATCCAATGGCTTTTTTTGAAGACTATCGAATAATATATCCGTGAATGAAAAAATTTCATTAAAAGTTTTTAAGATAAAAACTGTGTTGAAATTATTTAAAAATTGAAGGAACCCTCTTCCCTGAATTGCGTCCGCGCCGCAAGTATCTGGATCATCAACCATTTCTGCAAATAATGTCATAAGATCAGAATGGTATGAATGTACTGTATTGACTAGCCGAGATGAATAATTCCATCTCGTTGTGGTAATAGTGGGAAGCCTTCTTTTTACCACCTGATCAAAAAATTATGTTCTCCTAGTAGATTGGGAGAAAAATGCTGATAATCCAGACAAAGCTGTAAAAAATATTTTGACTTCCTGGAGAAAGTTTACAGATTCTGATAGAACTAGGTTTAAAACATGTGCATTACAGTGAATAAAAATGGCATTTGGAAACTTCTCTCTAACTTTAGCTTGGGTTCCATTCAATTCACTTGACATAACCGCAGCGCCGTCATAGGTCTGGGCTACAAGCTTTTCCCCCCAATTTTAAAGTTCTATTAAGTCTACTATATTTTTAGCGATTGCTTTCGCTGTTCGATCATCACTAACATCCAAGTATTTATAAAATTGTTATCTTGCAAACCCTTTACAATCTACATATCGAAAAACGATAGACAATTGTGATTTTTTTTAATATCTGTAGTTTCATCTAGCATTACCGATATACACGAGGTTTCAGAAATTTCGCTGTCAATATTATTAAATATAACGGTAGCAACACAGCAAATTAAATCGTTTCGTATGTGGTTAGAAGTGCCCTTAAAACACTGAGCAGAAGATAAGTGACCATTTAATTTACTGTCGTATTTACCAATTAAATTTAAAAGTTCAATGTAATTTCCCTTATTATCTGAATTTTCCAATTCGTCGTTGCCTCTAAAAGCTAGTTCTTGAGAACCAAGATAACAAACTGTATCAATTAGTCGTTCTAATACTAGTCGATTTTCTGAGACCTGCTCATTGTGCCTTGATACAGAAATCCGTTTTTGTTCGTCGAGTAATAAGACAACGCGAATATTTCCGAATGTTTTCAAATTAATGCTGGTATTAAGATGAACTTGAGTCATCTGATGTTTTACCGTTGCAGCAGTTAAGTGGTTTAAATCATTGTAACCTGTGGTCCAAACAGATTTTTCATTGTTACCTGCAAAAAGCAAACAAGGCCAACAAAATATCTTGTTAATTACAGGGCAACCGCATAGCCAAGATTTTTCCTTATAATTAGAAATCTGAAAATGCCTAGTATATGATTTATTTTTCGTATTTAAATAATAAAATAGTACCACTGCACTATTTGTTTTATTGTAAACCAGAGATATGCCAGAGGAAAAAAATCAAAAAAGAATTTAAATATATTCCAGAGAAGAAAATTAATTTACTTTACCGCTTTAGCTCAAAACAAAAGGAGAAATATTTGAATATACGTTTGAAATATCCCAGAAGCGAAAAACGTAAAGATGTACACTCCGGTTCACGTATTTAAAGGCACTAAAAATTTCACACACAGATACGAGGTTCGTTGTCACAACTATATTTACAGCCAACTAAAATTTGGCGGTTCCTTGGACTATCACATTATGAAGTTGTGATTACCAATAATTGTGGTCCGTGTCACCAAATGTTGTGCATATCAATTGATTTGAAATTCAGTTTTGGTTGCAACTACTGAAATATTTAGTTGAAGCCACAGCAACAAGAATCAAATGTGATCTGTTAATCAAGTTTTAGTTCTAGCAATCAAATTACCCTGTAGTGGTGAATATTCTAATTATACATAATTTTGTACTTGATAATTATGTATGTATGTAATTATGTTTTGTAATTCTGTACTTGAATTTGATGGTGGTCACAACCATTTGGTGATGGTTTAACCCATTATTAATTTTATATAAAAAAAGTAAAAAAAATTATTTTTTATTAAAATTGAGTATTTTATATTTAAATATAAAAAAAATATTATTATTTATAATCAGGGTTCGTACTTTGTTCCTATTTTTGATCGAAAATAGGAAAAAATTCCAATATCTCCAAATCGAAGCGTCCAATCGATTTTTTGAAAAATAAATTATTTCATGCGAATTGAAACACTTTGTGAGAAACCCTTAGAAACTCGTAGAAATTTGTCATTTTGTGCGATTGTACGCTTCATTTTCGAGATATAGACATTTTTTCTAAATTTTTCATATTTTCGATCAAACATGAGGATGGGTTACCCTGGGTATCATATGCATGTATGTATGTTTAAGTTAATTTGTGTCATCAACAATCATAGCTTCTTCAGACAAGTGCCCACAATTGTTTGCATGTGTTTGTGAAGGCGTCAATAGTGGCATCAGATTCAACGATTGTATTTAAAAGTCTCACCTCACTTCAATTTTGATATCATGCATTCCTCGCTGGGTGATATCTATACACTTTATTGTTTTTTCACAACTTTGTTTATCACTTTCTGTTTTAAATAATAGTTTTTCCGTCAAGTCCTCCTATAACATTCAAATATGTGTAGTTTATCTTTAACAGCAAAGCCTCTTGAGAAAAGACGAATACATAACTTTGTAACAAGTGCTTTTGTAACAGAAACTAAATTGTGGTTACAGTGACTAATATTTGGACACGAATTCTAATATTGTACTTTTTATTAGTTGTTTCTTCCATTTCAGATGAATGAGGTTTTGGAAATACTCAAATTGGTTAATAAAACTAAAATTAAGTAGTAGCAACTTGTAATTAATAAGACCGATTTTTAATCTATCAACAACATCGACATATAATTCTGATGTTTGACAATTACGAATTCTGATCAAAATATAGACTTTATCATGGAATTTCCAATGCCTGAATTGATTTCCAACTAATCTTTTCCCTGTGTGCATATTCAGCAGCCTGTATCTTTTGCAATTTATAACCGATTGCAGAATTTTGAAATGGAAATAGAAGATAAGAGATATAAAAAAAAATCATGACAATACTGGATTCTTAATTACAGAACTTTTTTTTTTTGGTTCACTTGAATAAAGGCACTTTATTAGTTTGAGCGATGAGTTTTTGTAGGGAGTGTTTGTTTATTACAATTTATTACATCTTAATCATTTTAAGAGTCAAAATGGCAAAACAAAATATTTTAAATCTATCGGAAAAAACTAAAATCTATTTTTACCGTTCTGAAGGATATTCTAACCGCCCAATAGCTAAAAAATTGGACGGAACCAAACAGTTGACGACAATTACATCAAGGAACGCGAGGGGAATGGAAAATTCCGCCTTATCCTTGTTAAAAATAAGAACTCAAGCTGAAGTGGAAGCGAGCAAGTTATCAGTACGCAGAGTAATTAAGAGATGTAAATATCTTAAATACCTGAAATTACAAAAAAAAAACCGCCACTTAATGCTCCTCGTAAGGAAAAGCGGCTTCAATTCGCAAGAGCCAAGAGGTCATGTAAATGACTGGAGAACCGTTGTATTTACGGATGAGAATAAGTTTAATTTGGATGGGCCTGATGGCTACAAGTATTTTTTCCAGGATCTGCGCAAAAAAATAGCGTTTTTAGAACCGACATCACATCCGAGAATGCGGCGCTATGGTGTGGGGTGCTATTACGTACTATGGCACCATCGATCTTGAATTTCAAAGTGCATAAATGACTGGTGCAAGCTATAAAACGTTATTGGAATCGGCTTTTCCGAAGCAACAGGATAATGCCCCTATACACAATGCCAGAATAGTAAAGGAGTTCATTGCAAGCCAGATCTAAACATTATCGAACATTATCGCGTTGGTTATCTCGTAAGGTCTGTGAAGGAGGTAGACAATTTGATGACAAGCTGTCACTAATTCAGGCCATTAAGGATGCTTGGAATCAAATTTCGTTGGATTATATAAATTCTCTCTATCTCTCAATGAAAACTCGTATATTTGAAGTTATTAAAAACAATGGGGGTTGTTACCCATTACTAACAGTTCTTAAATAAAGTAAATTAAATTAAAAAAACAAGAAAAACAGTTTTTCATTAAAATTAGTTAAAGTGCCTTTATTCAAGTGAACCAAAAAAAATAGCGCATTTTTTGACTTTTTTTTTATAAAAACAAGAAAGAAACCACTATTGTTATGATTTTTTTTATATCTCAGGGTGTCTAGTTTCCATTTCCGTTTTAAAATTATGCAATCGGTTACAAATTACAAAAGATACAAGCTGCTGAATATGGAATTTTTAGTGCCATTAAATAAGTGAACCGGAGTAGTGTAAGTACCATTTTTAAGACTTTTAAATTCAAGTTATTAGTCTTTAAAGATGATTTTTTGTACTAAATTCTGTAGTCCATTTGGTACAATTTGTATCTATGCAAGACTCATACCTGACATAAAAGCAATGACTAATTACAATGGCGTTTTGCTGTTGCATTTAGACTTGAGTTGGGAATTTTAGTTCATTCAAGTGAGCGCTCTTGTTGGTTCAGCTCAACAGAATGAAATAGTTCATTCATTTAGTTCACTAGTTCATTGTATCATTTCAGCTTAACATTTCACATTTCATGTTCGCGAATTCAGCCAGCATAAATGAAAACATACATCTGAGTAACAATACTAGTTTCGATGACAAACCCATTATAATTCCGTCACAAGGGTTATCAATGGTACTTGTATAAAGAGATCCGGGGTTTATGTTTTGACGATTCAAAAAAAGATTCGGTTGCTCCTCTTCCTTTGGTCTCTGGAAATGGAAACGAAGAGGAGGATTCGGAGGAAGTGGACAATCCTCAAGAAGTGGAGCCAGCAGACGTTAAGAAGAAATCGAAAAAAACAAAGGACCGGTACCGTCAAGTTCTAAGGAACCAATTCGCAAGAACCGTCGATTAAAATGATTTTTCTATTTTTTTAAATTGTTCATAAGGAAAAAAATTAATTTTTTGTAGTTTCGTAAAATCAAGTTATTTTGTTAATTTAGTAGGGGAAAAAATTAAAATAAATGAATTTTACCGTTAGGTCCCTTTCTATTTGCGCTTAGAATCGTCGACTTCACTTTCATATAAAAATTGATGTATGTGTGTATGTTACGAATTGACTCGAAAACGGCTGGACCGATGTTGATGAAATTGTCAGACGATATTCAGAATCATCTAGCGGGTGGCATAAGATATACAGCCAGGGTGAAGGTGGGCGGTGCCACGCCCCTTTTCAAAAACCGCTCTGACGGCTTTTCTAATAGACCGATTGTTATGAAAATTTCTCAATGTGGTACTGACGATCTGCTGATACTCCTTGGCTATACTTGGTTGTGATTGGATAAAGGGGGGTGGCACCGCCCATACAACTTGAAATTTACATTGGCTATATCTCATGAATGGTCAGAGATATGAAGATGAGGTTTGGTATATATGTTGTTGGAACTGTATGAATTACAACCAGGGTGGAAAAGGGCGGTGCCACGCACCCTTTGAAAGAAACTTATATAACAGCCATAACTATAGTTTGAAACGTAGTGGAACAACAAATTTTGTTCACCCTTTGGCATTACAAAAACTTAGAAGGCAAAACGCAGTTTGCCGGATCCAGCTATATGTTATAATAGGCGTGTTTTGGTTACATCGCTTGCTTAGATTATCACTTATTTTGTATAGAGAGCTAAGCGATATTAAGCGACACTTGAAGTTCCCGCTTCCAGTTTAGTCCTAAGCAGGCATAAAGTTACCAGCCTGAAAAAAAACAGAGGAGCAATATTGGATATCGTATTGTCAGGTCAAAGATAAGGAGAAGAGTATAAAAAATTACAAGAATGACTACACACCATGCGTTAGAGCAAGGCGATTATATGTATTTCTGGTTGTATGCAAAAGCCAGAAAAAGAGTGTTGGATATTGTTATGTGAGCCAAAGACAAGGACGAGAATATACACATATTCAAGAACAACTACAACCCATGCGTTAGAGCAAGACGATTATGTACATTGTAATTATTTATCGCTAGTTTGGTGTTTTGGTTTTTCTTACAACAAATTGCCTTTCCTTAAAAGACTACATATTCTTTAAAGAGTACTTTTTGTGAAACACAATAACTTTTCTGGAGATAAGTACGTACTCTTAAAAATGTACCTATTCTTACAAAAAAGGACCAATTCTAAAAAAAATCCCATTTTATAAAAAAAATTTTCTTCAAAAAAATACCTCTTAAAAAATTCATTTTCTCACAAAAATTCCTTTTCTTAAAAGAAATTTTTCTTAAAAATAAAATAATACCTTTTCTTTCCTTGAGATTAGTAGCCTTTCAGATAATAAGTAAATTTTATAAAAAAATAGTTTTATCCTGAAAAGAGTTCCACTTCTTTAAAAAGTATCTGTTCTTAAAAAAAGTACTTCTCTGTAAAAAAAAAATCATACTCTTATGGCTTTTTCTTACAGAAAGTATTTGTTCTTAAAAAAACTAGCTTTTAATAAAAGAAGTACCTCTCTTTAAAAAGGGACTTTTCGGGAATTATAATACATATTCTTACAAAAAGCACCTACAAATATACTTTACTGAAAAAAACACAAATAAATAGATTCTTTAAAAAAAGTTTATCATTTTACAAAAAGTATATTTTCTTAAAGATCCATCCAAAGATCCATTTAAATTATCGTATTTTTCAAGGGGCGCCTTAGGCGTGTTGTAACTAACTAGTACATAATATATAACGAAAGGAAATTCGTTCCAACCGGGTGTCCCCAGATACCTCATGTATTTTTTTTAAGATGTCTAGAGTATAGTAGAATACCCGTGGCCTTGTCCTTAACCGGCACTCATTACATTTCTAAATATGAAAAAGCCTTCCGTCCGTCCGTATTGATAGTCTTCTCATATAAAAATGTTCCTATTGATACTCTTCCTACAGAAAACTGACCGTAAAATGTCAGTACTATTAACATGTCTTCCCATGAGATTCGGTCGAAATTGTCGCTAAAACTGTCTAAAATAATAGATTGACTAGTTTTCCAATATTTTTATAAAAGAATTTATTTCATTTCCAAATGCTTTTCTTCAGCTCAGTTTCCTTTTCGTTGTACACATTCGGAACCTTCCTTTTCCTTTTTGGTTTTTCCAAAATACCTCTTTTATTTTCGCCACCTAAGGTTCTCTCGCCAGAAATGTTCATCCACTTCTTCCATATACATATATAGGAGGACATGGTGACGCTCGTGCCTATTGTGAATTATCTTTTGCAGACATAGACGCCCCAGCAAAGTACGCATGCTTGCTTCCAATATATGTATTTGTAGTCATGAAAGATGTCTGCACAAACATTTATCAATATTATCATATTATTGTGATCAACTATTAAATGATTACCTTATTGTTGTACCCAGGGCAATAATGTCTTCGAGGACATAAGCGTATGCGTTCTTCTTTTTTGTAGATGAGAGAATACATCTTTCGAGCATTGTAGCAGTTAAGAGAAAGTCAAGTGTTTCCTCACGAGATCAAACCAAAGTCAAGTGTTTCCTCACGAGACCAAACCTTGCGTTTACTGGAAATACAAATATAACTATGTATATTTGGCAAAAAAAATTTATATTTTGCTTACAAAATTACTTACCCTTTCTCTACAAACATAATAATTTTTAAAATGCCATGAAAATGTTTACAGGGACATGACAAAAATTAAGTCAATAAAGGATAACTTAGTAAGAGTTTTCACAGTGTTAGTTTCAAATTGTAAAATTATACATGTTAAAGTGCAAGTTGTCGTTTTAACTTGTATACGTTTCGAATAAACAGCCCTATTGATGGAGATGTTTGTAAATTGATTTAGTTTTCTAAATTGTTCACTATATATAAGCGTAAACTATTTATTTTATAAATATCTGATAAGATATTTTGATTTTTGAACTTATGTGCGGTTTGTCAATAACAAATTATTTCCAAATTTACTAAGAGTGCGCTCACAGTCGGTTATAGTTTATTGTACAAATTTACCACGAATACAACAAATGGCATATAAATATTTGACAGAGGTCCCATCATACCAAAAGTACTACAATTACACCATACATATTTCCCATCACTGATCAAGAGCAGCAATAAATCGAAAGAGCTTTTTGGTAATTTCTCTCCTAACTGCATTTTACTTGTTGTACTTATCCTTAGTTATCTTTTAACCGTCCGTCCGTTCGTGCGCATGAATTCTGTAAGTTTGTATTTTATCGGTGAAAAAAAAAACAATCAAGTAATTTATTTGTTGAAAACTATAAAGTATTAAATAATATACATACATATGTATGTATATAAATGCGATTTACTGATCTTCATATACATAAGTAGATTTCCAATTGTGTTACGTCGTGAACTTTGTGTGTGAGTCGTGCCGTCGGTCATTGTTTTTATCGGGTTAAACAGTGTGTTAAAGATTCTTTCGTATGTTGTTCGAACTGTTTTTGTTAAAATGGCAAGTTATTTTTTCGTGTTATTCGTTATCGGTGGATAAAGTTTGTTACACTTGCGTTGTTCGGTTTCGGCTATTTTGTTTATAAATTTATTCAAAAACTCAACGACTTCATCTTAACTGTAAACAGTTTAGTACAAACAGGAGAAGTCACAAGGTAAGTCGTTAACACAATTGAATATCAAGTAAATTCCAATCGAACATTTGAATTTACTTAAGAAAGTTACGGAAGAGGGGAAAACACGGCATAGAGAACGAAACAAATCTCATACGCTTATTTGGGTTCCTTTTCCTTTCACACACACACACCAGTCGAGAAACAAAAAGCTTTCCAAAATAAGTGAAAAGTTTAGCGCCTTATTCTTAAAAAGTTGTGAGAGACTTTAGAGACGTTGTTTGTATCGTCGCTCAAACCTCTCATAATTTTTCATGAATAAGGCCGTTAGTTCTTGGCGCTGCCTGGCACACACACTCGAATCACACACAATCGACAAGCTTTCAAATAGAGTGGTAATAAAGTCATTCGCGCAGCCTGGTGGCAATGAGCTACAGTTATACAATATTTTGTAAACATCGTGGGTACTGAGAAATGATAGACTCTTAATGCTCTAGTGGCAAATGTACACAACAGAAAAGATATAGCGATAACAGTTAAAGCTTTCATCTAAGCTTATGATCAGTGTTACCAACATGTTGAATGCTGTTGTAGCTGATTTTTTTGGTGTCAGCATAATTTTTTTAAAAAAAATTCTAAATGCTTTTTAGCATAATATTTTAAATTTTTTGCAAAGTTTTAAGTTTTCGTATAATTTTTATCACGTTTTTAGCAATTCTAAAATTTTTCAACTAATTGTGTTTTATTAATCTACTTTTTAAAATGGTAGCTTTTAAATTTTAAAGTTCAATTGCAAATCCTGATAATAAAATACTTTGCTGAGGTTTAACCAAATTTCAAATACCAAAGCTCGAGTTTCTTCATTTGCTATGCCAATGCGGTTTAAAGAACAACATACATACATATAATCAAAACATTTTCGATTCGATGTAAATCATAATATTTAAAACTGAAATGCATTTTAAAAAAATAGAGAATATTATATGATATACAACGATTGGGTAGAATTAACTATCAGGTAAAGCCGTTTGAACAGCTGATTTTAAATTGTTCATGCCATTTTTCGGTGTTTTTGCAAAACTCATGTGTATTTTGTTTTTGTACCTTTTTTTTATTATTGTGGTATTGTATATATTTGTGTAGAGTTTTATAACTGAAACTAATGAAGCAAACACTATATGTTTGTTGCACAAAAACGCAAACTTTGCGGCGCCTGCAGATACTGGTACTTCGTACTCTTCTCTATCGCTCCGAAATTAAATGGCGAACGTCAAGTTTATGTTATTGCTTTGAACAACAACCACACAATCACACGTAAACCCATGCGAACGACAAGTAGAAAGATAGTGACTCGCTTTTTGAAACGAAAGAGAGTGACTGACTTCGTTCGCTTGGATTTTTTAGGAGAGAGTGTAAGTGGGGTCAGATTTTGTACTGAATTGTATTTGTTTTCGTGCGCTTGTTAGTGACTCCCAAATCAGCTGTTTGTCGCATAGAAAGAAAGCAAACGTTAACGTTCGACATCGTGACTTTGGCTGTATATGTTTGTTGTTGATGTCCACAACTACAACAACACCTGCTGCTACCACCATGTACATACATATAATTCTACCATGGATTTGACATTGTGAAATTTAAAATTTAGAGAAATGGATATATTGTCTGATCACTTAACACTTTTTCACTTAAAACCAATTCGGCCGTCACTTCGTAAATAAAGGATGGATTTCGAGTGAGTGTGCTGATGATCTGGATCCTGAAAATTGTTGTATATTTGAATACATAAAAATACAATTAGACATAGTTTTTAAAAAATAATGAGCTGATAATTTCTCTTTTTCGAAAAATTAAAAAATATTTAAAAAAATTAACAAACATTTAGAAAAGATTTATGTTCCTAAAATATATTTCCTTTGATGGCTTTGTGGTATTTTGTGCCAACATTTGCAGGTAAAATGTTCTAACATTTTATTCCGGTCGGCATATTGGAAAATGACGATGGTTTTGGGGGTTTCAATTCAATGTAGGAAAAAATGTAATACAAGTACTGTAATTTTTAGTACTTAAAATTTCTTACGTTTAATATAATAACTATAATAAAATAATTTAAAAAAAACGACCAAACGCTCGAACATTTTAAGTTTGAAAATAATATACGTTCGTTATAAATTCAAATGAACATTATATATTATTGTACTACAACTGTATCCATTGCATAGTAAATTTCAAAATCTACTGGGAAGATTAGTTTAACCCGCTGATAGTAACATGTCAATAGTTTTGAAAAATGGAGTTAGTCAGAATGAGAATGAGAAGGTAAACTCAGTAAAACAGCTGATTTAAATTTGTTCTTGTACTTTAGTTGACCGCTTCTGTCAGATTCAAAGGTAGTGTTTTTATACTTTTTGTTGACATTTATTGTTGGTATGAATATGAATTTATTGAATTTGATATGAGGAGAGCCTAAACAAAAACAAAATGCCGATTGTTGCTGCTCCCAATTTTTGATGTATCTACTGCGAATACTTTATAGTTTTACTATACTATATACAATAACATTGTGAAAACACTTTTCTTGTATTGCAATATTCAATGAATAGAGTATAGGGGCGCTTAGACCTGTGGATAAGTTGCAGCGACTTCAAGTTGACATCAACTTACGCATGGTTTACGGTGAAGTTGGTAGTTGATACAAATTAAATAAATAAATGGTTTCCCATTACATCCCATAAAGGGAAAGGGGAGAGCTTCTCACTCACTGATTGGGACCTACAGTTTTACACCGATTCCTAACGGTATTTTGAGAAGCTTTTTCATGGCTAAATACTCGATAGTGTTGCCATCACTATGCGAGCTGACCGCCGCCGAAAGAATTTTTTTAAGGTGGTCAGAGCAGGGTTCGAACCCACTATCTCATGTTCAAGAGGTGCGCACACTAACCATTGCACCACCGACAAATTAGTTGATGGAAAATCAAAGCGGTTTTGATTTTTTGAAGTTAATATCAACTTATCCAACAGTCTAAGAGGAAGTTGTATTAACTTTCATACGCATTTCGAAGAGAAACGTTCATGAGGCAACATTATCGGCAAAAATGTAAATAAATAAACAAAAAAAATAAATTAAATAAATTTATTTGTCGTGTTATTTATAAATATTTACAGAATACGATATAAAAACAGTGTTTTTTCTTGCAATTGGTGATATTTTGCCAGTGCACTCATCAACTTCCCTTTCGCCATCTGACAAAGAAATTAAGTTGCCTCAGCTTGTTTGAGAGTGTTAGGGTAAAAAAGAAGTTGATATGAAATAATCGAAGTTGATATCAACTTGAAGTCGAGCAACTTATCACAGTTGGCAACACACCATTGCTTCATTTTTGTTGAATGTCGTATTTATTCAGCTGATTCAAGCAACAGTTGATTGAAGCCAGCAACAAAAATTTTACAACTGTTGTAGTTATAAAAATACGACCAAGTACGACAGCTTTTGAAACCCCTAATTGTACTCTTATATTAATTATTTTTAAGTGGAAGTTTTGTAGCTTGTTCAACATTTTTTGGTCCCTGGTTTTGACGTTTCGTTTCGTATGTTACGTTTGGTTTCGTGCTAAGGGAAACCAAAATTACATACGAAAAAGGGAAACGTTTATGTTCTCACAAAAACATGCATAAACGAACTACACAGCAAAAATGTGCTAAAAAAATCAAAAATAAATAATATGGCAATATGAAAATAAGCAGAAAAAGTTAAATAAAAATTGTAGATATATCGCGGAGTTTTCGAAATATCAGCAATTTAAAATGTTAATCAATTATTTTTCCAAATATAGAAACATTTTAGGCAGTTAATAGAATCGACTGATTTCTGAATATCAAGACGATAGTCCGCAAGACAAATATCTAGAAATGAATTTGCTTTTTCATATGATGGTGTCATTGAAGCATATAAATTGCATCTATATTTATATTCATATGTGGAAAGCCAATCGTTGAGAGCGGTTCCTTATGAATTGTTATTTACATTTCCCCATTTGGAATGTTTACTGTTAAGATCGCCCGCTAAAATATAATAATGATTAGGATTTTGTAAGTTAAGTTCCTCAATAATCGTGGTAAGTTCCGGTTTAAACGGACTGTTATTATTGCCTGAAGGATAATATGCCGCAATTAAATATAAAAGTCGGTTAGATTGCATATATAGTTTCACAATGCAAGTTTCCATTTGCGTAAGTGTGTCGATTTTCCTGTTATAATATTTACTAAATTTTATGTTTTCCTTAATTAATATGGCAACTCCGCCGCCTCTAGTTGATCTTTTTCTGTCATTTCTTATCATCGTATAACCATCAAATCGAAGTCTATGTTTGGGATTTAATTTAGTCTCGTTTAATAATAATATGTCTCGGTTGTTATCGTTCAAGAATTTTGTTAGTTCTAGTCTTCTGCTTATTCTGATTAGGGAATTAACATTGAGGGATATAATATTCAATGTTTTGGTAAAATTTTGGATGGGATTTTGGTTCAAGTTCATACTGAATCTACTAAGTTACAAATAGCGTCCACACGGGCTGTTTGTATATCTAACTGTTTCTGAAGGTTTAAAATTTGCTTACTTAATGACAACATAGTGTTTCTAATTTCCTCAAAGAAAGAGTTATATTGGTTTTGGTTAGAATGACGTTCGCCGGGATTCTCTCTAGCTATATTGGCGTAGCTTATATTGGGGTTGACAAATGCTGAAGTGTAGTGTTTCTTAGGTGGTAAATTGTGTTTCTTAATTCTAATTTTATTAAGAAGTTCCTTGTATCGTTCACAACCTCTGTATGAGGCAGGATGTCCAAACTTTTTACAGAGAACGCAAAATATTTTTTCTCGTTCCACATTAGGCTCATTTGATAGTGGGCAGTCTGCGCTTCTGTGTGATTCGCAACATTTGACACATCTTGGAGTTAGCTTGCAGTTTGCCGACCTATAAAATAGACTCTGGCAATTTCGACATTGTGAGATGTCCGGTTTACGGAGTGGTTCCCATTTGATACAATGGTATTGTAAAATTTCTATTGATTTTAAATCGTTAATATTGCTATCAGCACTTATTTGGACCATAAAGATTGGTAAAATTATGTTGTTTTGTTTTGATTTTTTTGTAGAAAATTGTTCAACTTTAGTATTTTTAAATTTTCTTTTTGGGCATTAGATAGCTCATCAAATATTTCAGTAGGATCTGTGTTTCCGTTTAGACCTTTTAGTAAAAAGGTTTTTGTTTTTAAACACTTAGGAGTATAAGAGAAAAATTTTGCATTCGCTTTCTCCAAGTGACCACGCACTCTCTTATAATCGTCAAAGTTTGACAAATGTATTGCAATTTTGTTTTGTTTAAATTCTTTTAGTTTAAACTCTGTTATTTTTAAACCATCTTTCACAAGTTTGATTAGTTGTGTTGCTTCTATTTCAAATACGTTTATTGGTGGAATATTTTTGTTATTGTTTTTATGCACAAGCTTATCGGTCTTGCTTTTGTTTGTTTCGCTGTCGGCTGACACAGGTGCATCTGCACTTGTTGATACATTGTTTTTGTTGAGAGCATTGATGCCCTTTTGGTCTCTCGGATTGCGAGAGATTTTTAAATTTGACTGAACATGCTGTTCAAAGTTTTTGAGCACATCTTTATCGCACTCCTCTAACTCATTATCGAGTATAGAGTAATAGTTGTTCTTGTAGGATTTTGCCATTGTGGACTCTGGTAAATTGTAATTTTTTCGTTTTCTTGTTTTTTGGTTTTCACTGATTTTAATATCATTGTAATTGACTTTTGCGTCAACTACAGTTTTAGGAGCATTACGCTCAATGGTTTGTGGAGAAAGGCTCTCTATGGTGGTTGTTTATTTGAACTCGGTTTATAGAAAATTAAATTCCTGAGATTTGTAGAAAGCACAGGGGTTTAAATCACTTGGCCACTGAGATACGTGTTATTCGCACCACAGTCACAATTAGACTCCAATACGTCATTTGTTTATTAGTTTCGATGACCATGTCATAGAATGATTTTTGGTTTTATATTTTTAAGAAAATATTTTATAATTAAAATTCTATTCATATTTTCATGTTTTTCTATTCATATTTTTCTATTTCATATTTTTCTATATCCTATACATTTTATATATTTGAAAATCTAAAATATTTTTTATTTACAATATTATTAGAAATATTTTTTATTTATAATAATATTATTATGCGTAAAAATTATTTTAAATTTACAAATATAAAAATATATAAAAAATAGAAAAATATGAAATACAATAACAATTTTAATTATAAAATATTTTCTTAAAAATATAAAACCAAAACTCATTCTATGACGTGGTCATCGAAACTTTAATAAACAAACGACGTATTGAATTAATACTAAAATACATTTTTTTTATTTAAAATTTTTATTTATACATCAAGTCGAGTTTTTTGTATAAAAATTTCGATGACCTGGTCATAGAAAATATTTTTTGTTTTTATATTTTTTAAAAAAGCCTTTTCAATTGAAATTAATACCAATTCAGATAATCTTTCTTCGTGCATTTGATTTCTTGAATAAGTTTTTATTCTCTTAAGCGCAGAAAACGACCTTCCCACTGAACTAGTTGATGTTGGAATTGTTAGAGTTAGGGAACTTAAAGTAAATATCTCAGAAAATGTGTCCCTCACGTCCAAATTTAATAAAATCCCAGGTATTTCGTTTATAGAAATTTGATTGAAGTGTGCATTTGAGTAAAAAACTGTTAGTTCATTTTTAAGTTTTACAATATCAAAAAAGATCCATATAATTGTTTTAATATTGATTTTATAATTGTTGATTAAATTTCTTTGAATTTAGTAACTCTAAAAATTTCAATTTTTTAAAGATTTAAACCTGGGTATCCATTTGAGTGTGCAATGTGTCGATTATTTTGTTAAATACATGTTTATATCGCAATTCAAATGATTCCAAATCTTCTCCTCGCTTGGGAATTGCAGAAACAATATCTTTTGCAGTATTAAATACATAATTAAAGTTAGATCTAGTATATATTATACGTATTTCTGTTATTTCAATATGTTCACAGCAATATTGAATATCCAATGGCTTTTTTTGAAGACTATCGAATAATATATCCGTGAATGAAAAAATTTCATTAAAAGTTTTTAAGATAAAAACTGTGTTGAAATTATTTAAAAATTGAAGGAACCCTCTTCCCTGAATTGCGTCCGCGCCGCAAGTATCTGGATCATCAACCATTTCTGCAAATAATAATTCCATCTCGTTGTGGTAATAGTGGGAAGCCTTCTTTTTACCACCTGATCAAAAAAATATGTTCTCCTAGTAGATTGGGAGAAAAATGCTGATAATCCAGACAAAGCTGTAAAAAATATTTTGACTTCCTGGAGAAAGTTTACAGATTCTGATAGAACTAGGTTTAAAACATGTGCATTACAGTGAATAAAAATGGCATTTGGAAACTTCTCTCTAACTTTAGCTTGGGTTCCATTCAATTCACTTGTCATAACCTCAGCGCCGTCATAGGTCTGAGCTACTAGCTTTTTCCCCCAATTTAAAGTTCTATTAAGTCTATTATATTTTTAGCGATTGCTTTCGCTATTCGATCATCACTAACATCCAAGTATTTATAAAATCGTTCTCTTGCAAACCCTTTACAATCTACATATCGAAAAACGATAGACAATTGTGATTTTTTTTAATATCTGTAGTTTCATCTAGCATTACCGATATACACGAGGTTTCAGAAATTTCGCTGTCAATATTATTTAAAATAACGGTAGCAACACAGCAAATTAAATCGTTTTGTATATGGTTAGAAGTGCCCTTAAAACACTGAGCAGAAGATAAGTGAACATTTAATTTACTGTCGTATTTACCAATTAAATTTAAAAGTTCAATGTAATTTCCCTTATTATCTGAATTTTCCGATTCGTCGTTGCCTCTAAAAGCTAGTTCTTGAAAACCAAGATAACAAACTGTATCAATTAGTCGTTCTAATACTAGTCGATTTTCTGAGACCTGCTCATTGTGCCTTGATACAGAAATCCGTTTTTGTTCGTCGAGTAATAAGTCAACGCGAATATTTCCGAATGTTTTCAAATTAATGCTGGTATTAATATGAACTTGAGTCATCTGATGTTTAACCGTTGCAGCAGTTAAGTGGTTTAAATCATTGTAACCTGTGGTCCAAACAGATTTTTCATTGTTACCTGCAAAAAGCAAACAAGGCCAACAAAATATCTTGTTAATTACAGGGCAACCGCATAGCCAAGATTTTTCCTTATAATTAGAAATCTGAAAATGCCTAGTATATGATTTATTTTTCGTATTTACTAGAGAAGTTAGATTTGGAAGTTCTGGAATAGGTCTTCCACTTTTAATAACTTCATTTTTTCCTTCAGGGTTTAATTGTGAAAAGGGCTTATTTATTAAACTCTCAATGGTGCATCCACAAATCATTTTAAAATTTCCGTCCGCTTTTATCTAAGGATAAACATAAAATGATGTGATTTTAAATTTCGACAAACTACAAAGATCTCAATAAACAACAGAACCACACAACTCAAACCAACAAATATCAAATGTATCAAACCATTTGAGTTACGCGGCCTGGCTGTAAGTTTTGTTCTTCATGCGTTGGCGCACATTCCATATCGCTCCCCTTTCAAATTGCTGTTTTAGAAAGAGGTTGTTTTGTCAAAAATCCACAGATATGTATGTACTTTTCATCCACCCCCGATACAAATTGCTGTGTGTTGTATTTTGTTTGCTTGTAGATTATTTGGTTCTCGATGCTCGATGCTTCATACAAGTCTGCTGTACGTTCGTTGACGATTGGGTTCTCTATGAGTTGGCGCACCATCGATACGTACAATTAAATTTATTTTGTGTATATTATAATTTGTTTTTAGCTGTGGATTTGGTTCGCCATAAGTTGGCGAACGGCCTACATCAGTGAATGATCAAAAGTTAAAATGTGTTTGTATTGGTGAGAGAATGGAAGCTAAACAGAAGAGCGTAAGAATGAGCGTAGGAATACGTGTGAGTTGGGCATGAACTTGTGTTCTATGAAATGCTCATGGCTGGTCTATATGAAAATTTTGTTTTCTTTTTAAGATGTTGGTTCGCTATGGGTTGGCGAACGGTCTAAATGTAAAATTGTGTTTCCTGTTTGAGATGTTTTGTTTGTTGTTTCGGTTCGCTATATATTGGCGCACGTCCAACGTTCAATTTGTATAACAGTTATTGTTATGGTTTCGAATTGTCGTTAGTAGATATATCACACTTCATTAAATGCACATATTGGTGTTTTGTGACCAAGCTTCATAAAATTAATCAAATGAAAATTGAATATTTTAGGGTGTTCGGAGAACACCTGCGCACCTTAGAGGGAACGTCACTGAACTATAGAAAATCCAACCATGTTTAAATATCATTGCATAAAGTATGTAAAAAGCATGAAATAATCAAGTTATGACTCGAAAGTGGAATGTGTTTGAGTCAATCGCGTCGACCTGTTGGTTTTCTTTCTTCTACGGGGGTTGATAAATTGCGCGCTTTTTTTCTTCTGTTTGCTTTTACTTCAACATAGTTGCAACAAAAAAAAATTTTCATGTAACGGGTGTCCGCCTTTTTATTATACTGCCGCCATTTTGGTAAACATTAGTCTTGACAGTTCATATTAAGCAGTCGTGAAGTAGAGACGTTGGAAATTTATTATTAATTTAAAAATATTCGATAAACCAACGTGTTTCAATCGTTAAAACATTTTATCAAAATCAATCATCGATTACTGTGACGATGAGAATGTTATGTAAAATTTTTGGGAGAAACAACGTGCCAACAAAATCTACTACGATATTTATCGTGTAGGGAATGTTTCGAAGGAAGAGGGTCTGTAGCTGATAGGGCCAAGCATGGACCACGACGCACAGTGTCGTGTTTTCATATAACGAGCGGCCAAAAATAGAAGGAGTTGTCGTAGAGTTATGAAATTTGGCACACTTGTTTGACTTGGTGAAAGATAGTCAAATCTCAAATATGGGAAATTTCGGAGCAAGGATTCGGGTCCTTCCCATATATCCTGAAAATTAAAAATGTCATAACAGAAGAAAAAAAAGTTCTACCATTATGAAATTTTGTACACTGATTACCTTAAACAACTTTAACGTTTCGGCCAAATTTGGTCCAATTCAGAGCAGAGACAAGCACAGTTCAAAAATGTCCTTTTTCGAAAATTTAACAAAAATTAACAAAATCCATTTATTTAACCATATTCATTTAAATTTAATATTACAAAAAAAATAAAAGCAATTCTATGTACTTTATACATTAAAAAATAAACATGTATTAGATGTTTATTCGCTTAAGCTATCATATTCCGTTTCATTTGCTTCATATCGATCTAAAATATTATCTATTAAGAAATTATCTTCATTTTCACAAGCTTCTTCGACAATTAAGTCCATTATTTCATTGTTATATGGCTTCTTTTTATTATCTGCTTGTCTAAAGAAAGATATATGTGGCTCAGACTGCAAAATCATTCTTTCAATGAGATCTTTATTTGTAGATAGACGACTATTTTTTCTTGTGTGATTAAGTCGAGTTTTCCTAAATATTTTATGCGTTGCTTCTAAAGCTTCCTCAGATAACATTCCTATTGGTATCTTCGAATGTTTTATAAATTCTGCACCATGAACAAGTATTTTGTGTACTGTTGCAGGCATATAATACCACCCATATTTGTCTGTATACAAATTCCAAGTTTCTTTAAGAAGTTTTTCGAAGTTTTCAACGTTTATGTCTTTACCACTAGAAAGTGCACGCAGTATATGAGAAAAATTTCGTATTAGAGACGGATCGATTTCTGTTATTTGAGAAGATATTTCAATATTGTTGAAAAATCGTCTCGCGGTATTCCCATCGTTAGTGGTACCATAACCCGTTTTTACTTTGTCTACAATAATTCCAATTTCTTCTCTAAATTTCTCTTGAATTTTTAATTTTCTTTCCATTATAATTCTTTTGTCAGCTGGCTTAAAAACTTTCCAAGTTCGTAGAGGTAATCTATAAGAAATGTGCAGCAGGCATTCAAAAAATTTTATCCATGCATGTAATGTTGATAACCCATACGTATAGAAATCTTCTTTTTTTACACTTCTTTCAAAAACCTTAACTGAGTTCATTTCTGAGGGTTTTGCCCCACAAGCAAAACAGGAAGAACTGCTTTTATTTTCTGTTAAAACATTTAGCACTGCTCCGTCTATCATTGTTAGATTCATATTGAAATGAACATTAAAGGTTCTCTTGTCACTTACATAGCAAAAGGGTTCTAAATTATCTATTTCTGCTTGAACATGATTTTGCGTAGATTTTATTAAATTTGGATTTTCTTTTTGTAAATAAAAACGAATGGGCCTACAATGTTTTGTCGAAGAGTGTTTAGAATTATTCCATAATACTTCTGCAGTCGTTCTGTCCAAGAATCTTAAAGGAACGAATGAGACAATAAATAGAAATTCATCATTTGCATTAGGATCGTTAAATTTCTGTTTATAAACACTGTGTCCCGAACTGCCATCGAAACCCCACTTAATTTCACAGATAACATCATTTTCTGATTCAAACTGATGCAGATCTAAATAACTATTCATAGTCATATTGAGAAAAGTTTGTAATGGAACTTCAGCAGACGTTTCTGAAACAACAATTGGTTCTGGAATGTATTTTTGTTTCGCATTTTGCAAGGCATAATAGGATGGAAAGCAGTCTTTATGAACTTCATTAACAGCTGTTCTCATCATATTATACTCTTTGTAAGATAAATCCATGTCCAAAAAAAGTGCCAATGCTTTTTCTACAGAAATATCAGATGAAGTTGTTGGACCTGAAACTCTTTTTGCAGCTTTTTGTAAAAGTGTTGAACTTGTTGTTGCCACAAGCTCTTCAACTTTTCTCCTTTTGGTTCGTTCGGAACAACTTTCGAAATTTACTGCAGGTCTGCCTCTTCTACTCGTGCTTGGTTCCTTTAAAAGGTATTACATTAGTAAAAATAAATTTAACTTATGTTAAATACTTACAAAATTCAAGTTATTATCAGTAACAACAAACAGTGTATCTAGCCACGAAGAAAATTTTTTCTCAAATCGTTTTTTGGCATAATGACACTTTTTCCACTCATTTTTAATTTTTAATAATATAAAATGTACTTCATTAGTTTTCTTTTTATCCAGTGTTATTTTGTAGCATTTTTCTAAATATTGGACTACTTCACACTCTGCTGCACTTTGTGTACTATGCTTTAGCCAAATGTTAAAAAATTGACGAATTTGAACCTGAGTAGCCACTGAAAATTACGAATAAAAATTAGAGCTGGACGAAAGTAGAAGTAAAACCAACTTTTTTTAAATAAACTTACTTGTAGAAATGTTATATTAAAGTATAAAATATACCTTTTTATATCTTTTTTTTTTATTGTCCGCTGAAGTTAAAACTTGCTAATATTGTCACTTATTTCTCTTTGTTTATATTCTTAATAACAGTACATCGCATGTGACAATCACATTGTAGTAAAAAGCAGTGTTGCCATATTTTAACATCACTGTAATTATATTTTAGTTTAAATAATTCTGCTTTATCGACATTTTGTTTACCAATTAACCCTTATAAGTTATAGCATTTTTTCAGATTTTTTTCAATAATTCTGTATTTACTTATAACTTTCAATTTTGAATGCTCAGAACTTCCTTAAAAACTAACTTTTTTTTTTAATTCTTTCAGATTTGTTTTAATTGGAATGTACTTAATAAAACTGTGTTAACATTTTGTTTTAAATTGGATAGTTGACTTTTTTATTTTTGGCCGCCATCACGACACTGTGCGACGTGCTGTAAGATCGGCTGAAACCATTACTACTGCTCCAGAAAGTGTTCAAAACAATCCATCAACCTGAATTCGACGCCGTGCTCACGAGCTTGGTCTTCAAAGAACAACTTTGGCCACAATTTTGCACAAGAATTTGCATTTGTTTCCATTCAAGATTCAGTTGACACAAGAGCTTCTTCCACAAGACCATTTACGCCGCAGTACATAAGCCAATAGGATGTTACAGCTCGCCCATGACAACCCCGAATTTCATGAAAAAATCATAATGAGATACGAGGCACATTTTCATTTAAATGGATATGTGAATAAACAGAATAGTCGGTTCTGGGCAATGGAAAACCCTCAAATTAATCAGCAGCCACCTTTACATCCATTAAAAGTGACAGTCTGGTGTGCAATTTGGCCAGGAGGAGGAGGAAATGTGTTAGAATGTAATGAAAAATGTGCTCGCATTTGTGAGGCTAACAGAGGCGGACATTTATCTGATATTATATTCCATACCTAATTGCCGACGTTAAATAAAACATTAATCAATATAAGATCCATCATTTAGTCAAAAATTATAAACAAACAAAGTAGTCTAACTTCCCGACGGACACCCTGAATTAAAATATTCAATGAAGAGAGAGTAGAGAAATCTATCAGTTCCCTCTTTCTCTTTGTTTGCAGCGCACTGAACAGAATTTTTGCCGCCTACGTAGTAAATGGAGTTTGTTCAATAAAATTTTCTTTGCGGCGGCTCCTATTTCCTGTGTTAAGGGCTCCAAATTTTGGAGATATAATTCAGCATATGTATTTTTTTTCCCTCTTCTTTATTTGCGATCTATTTTTAGTACAAATAATAAGCAAATTTTGTAAAAACTTAACAATAACAGACTAGTTAAGTTCCATTGAACTCAACATATATAGAATATAATACAAAACATATTATTTATTAAAGACATGATGTTGTTACAGAAAGGGAAGATCAAGAATATGTGGACTTTTTAATCTTTTGACTTCTTCTGTGTCATCTAACAGACTTATGGCTAACATATTTGTATGATTATTTAATCTGCCAAGATAATTAGTGCTAAGTTTTTTTATTTCCTCTCTTACGGTATTATTATTTAGATCTTTTCGTATATTTTAATTTTTTACAAACCAAGGTGCATTTACTAACAGTCTAAGAGTTTTGTTTTGCTATCTCTGTAAGATTTCTACGTTCGAGTTGCTAGCGGTTCCCCATAATTCAATGCCATATGTCCATACAGGTTTAAGAATTGCTTTATATAGTATAAATTTATTTTCTAAGCTTAGTTGTGACTTGGGTCCTAGTAACCAATACATTTTCTTGGTCTTTTTATTTAGTTGCTGTCGTTTCGATTTTATGTGATCTTTCCAAGTCAATCGTCTATCCATTTGAAGGCCAAGGTATTGTACGCTATCAGCTGTGGGAATATTGACTCCATTTAACCTTGAAGTTGGACAACTTTCCTTCCTTAATGTGAATGTTACGTGAGTAGACTTATCAGGATTCACTTTGATGTTCCATTTATTCAACCACTCCTGAATCGAATTGAGTTGATTTTGTGCAATATTTGAAGCCTCTGCAGGGGAAGTGTGGGTAGATAAAATTGCAGTGTCATCCGCATACGTTGCGATTGTAACGTCATTATTTGTAGACATATCCGCCGTAAACATTGTATATAAAACAGGGCCCAATACACTCCCTTGTGGGACGCCTGATTTTATTGTTCCTTTTTCCGAGTTCTCATCGTTAATTTAGACATAGAAGCTTCGCCTGTTTAGGTAAGATTTGAATAGTAAGTAAAAAGGAGTAGGTAACAAGATCTTCAGCTTATATAATAACCCTTTATGCCATACTTTATCAAAAGCTTGTTTGACATCCAAAAAGACAGCTGAACAGTATTGTTTATGGTAAAGTCGTCTCAACAGCCGATTTCATTTTTTTCATGTGATTTTTCGCTTCTGTTGTCAAACTCACATGAATTTTGTTTTTGAACTCCTTTGCATTCTTGTTTTGTTGGTATGTATTTGTTTAGGGTTTGACAACTGAAGCAAATAAAGGGTTTTTCAACAGAGATGCTACAAAAGTAAATCGATAGGGACAGCAAACGACGCCATATTTTTTCCCGCTCTTTTGACATTTCCCTTCAGTAAGGTTTACCATTTGGAGTCAGTGGCCTCAACTTTAAGAGCGATACGTCCAATTTATGGTCTTCAGCGATGAGGCTCATTTCTGGCTGAATGGCTTCGTCAATAAGCAAAATATGCGTTATTGGTCAGGCATCAATCCACACGTAATCCATGAGTCATCATTGCATCCCGAAAAAATTACGGTTTGGTGCGGTTTATGGGCCGGCGTGATGATCAAGACCGTCACATTACTGTGAATGCGAATCGCTACCGTTCAATTATAACCGAATATTTTTGGCCCCAATAGGATAATATGAACTTGGAGGACATGTGGTTCCAACAGGACGGCGCCACGAGCCACACAGCGAATGCCACAATCAATTTATTGGAAACCAAGTTTGGTGAACGTGTTATCTCACGAAATGGCCCAGTCGAGTGGCCGCCTCGGTCGTGCGATTTGACGCCGTTAGATTATTTCCTGTGGGGCTACGTCAAGTCTATGGTCTATGCCTACAGGCCAGCGACGATTGATGAACTTCGTACGAATACCGAACGTGAAATTGGAGCAGTATCGGCCGATTTATGCTTGAAAACCGTCGGAAATTGGGTTCAGCGTCTGGACGTCTGCAAGCGTGCCCGTGGTGGCCATGCAAAAGAAATCGAGTTCCATACATAATGGCATCGAACGTACTTTCACAGGAATAAAGAATTTCATTGGTATCTAAAACCGGGTTTGTTTTATTTAATTTGTAGCGCTCTTATTGAAAAACCCTTAGATGCTGTATAATGGCAAATTGTCGATTAAAGATGGCCGACTGATGTACATAGATAGTGTTAGCGTCAGATGATGAATTAAACGTGTGTTAACAGTGATAAACTGAAATAGGTGTGCAGAGTTACTACCAGCACAGAAAACGAAAAACAAACTATTTTATTAGTCTGTTTCTAGACGTGCAATTATAACTGCTGCAATTCATGAGTTCGTTGGAGAGAGAGGTAAGAAGAATGGAACGAGGAAATAAATTGCATGAACTCTGCAATTCTTTCAGTTCTTCTCATTCGTAATGTTTTAGTAATGGCGGCTGCAGAATAATTTGACATTTCTTTTCATTTACTCATTCGTTAAAATTTCACACGAATAGTCTGCATATGTCTCAGATTTATACGAATGTCAGAAGCAGCAATAATAAAAACCAAAATTGCACAAACAGAATTGCGTGCTTGCAAAGCAAATTGCAATTCCAAAAGAAAATCATGAAGAATTGCAGCAATTACAATTGCACGTCTAGAACCACGAACGAAAATTAACTTACACCAGGTGGAGTTACAAGAGCTGTTGACTTATCTTTTTCAACTCGTTTTAGTATAGTATGATTAGTATGATTTTTATCGTTGGCTTACATTTCTATTTTATTTAACTCAACTATTTTGCCACACAAACACGAAATCCGTTTGTTACTTTGTTGGACGTTGTGTACTTTTTCCTCTATCTGGTACTATTTAAGCCATGGCTGGAGTCATCCAACATTTGCATGCAACCAAGCCTATAACGTTAAAATTATTCAGAGATAAAAATACTCTATTCTAATTTCCTCTATGGTATTGTCTATTATTGCGTGTAACTGCGTGTAGCTACTTTGTTTTTCAATATAATTTAGTCAAAAACGTAATTTTTTGTTTTCCGACATAGCCTTTTTAAGTTAATTTAAAACTAGGTAACCTTAAATGGCAGGCAACACACAAATAACTTATTGTAAAATTGTTAACAGATATTCGCCATCTACCTTTAGCCACCTATTAGAAATCATAATTTTCTACTTGCAACATCTCGGTGTACTTATGTATATGTACTGTTATTGAAGTACATATGTTTGCATAATACATTAACCCTTTGAGAGTCAGTTTGAGATGTTCTATTTTGTATCCTTACTTATTATTGCAAAATAGTACCACTGCACTATTTGTTTTATTGTAAACCAGAGATATGCCAGAGGAAAAAAATCAAAAAAGAATTTAAATATATTCCAGAGAAGAAAATTAATTTACTTTACCGCTTTAGTTCAAAACAAAAGGAGAAATATTTGAATATACGTTTGAAATATCCCAGAAGCGAAAAACGTAAAGATGTACACTCCGGTTCACGTATTTAAAGGCACTAAAAATTCCACACACAGATAAGAGGTTCGTTGTCACAACTATATTTACAGCCAACTAAAATTTGGCGGTTCCTTGGACTATCACATTATGAAGTTGTGATTACCAATAATTGTGGTCCGTGTCACCAAATGTTGTGCATATCAATTGATTTGAAATTCAGTTTTGGTTGCAAGTACTGAAATATTTAGTTGAAGCCACAGCAACAAGAATCAAATGTGATCTGTCAATCAAGTTTTAGTTCTAGCAATCAAATTACCCTGTAGTGGTGAATATTCTAATTATACATAATTTTGTACTTGATAATTATGTGTGTATGTAATTATGTTTTGTAATTATGTACTTGAATTTGATGGTGGTCACAACCATTTGGTGATGGTTTAACCCATTATTAATTTTATATAAAAAAGTAAAAAAAATAATTTTTTATTAATATTGAGTATTTTATATTTAAATATAAAAAAAATATTATTATTTATAATCAGGGTTCGTACTTTGTTCCTATTTTTGATCGAAAATAGGAAAAAATTCCAATATCTCCAAATCGAAGCGTCCAATCGATTTTTTGAAAAATAAATTATTTCATGCGAATTGAAACACTTTGTGAGAAACCCTTAGAAACTCGTAGAAATTTGTCATTTTGTGCGATTGTACGCTTAATTTTCGAGATATAGACATTTTTTCTAAATTTTTCATATTTTCGATCAAACATGAGGATGGGTTACCCTGGGTGTCATATGTATGTATGTTTAAGTTAATTTGTGTCATCCACAATAATAGCTTCTCCAGACAAGTGCCCACAATTGTTTGCATGTGTTTGTGAAGGCGTCAATAGTGGCATCAGATTCAACGATTGTATTTAAAAGTCTCACCTCACTTCAATTTTGATATCATGCATTCCTCGCTGGGTGATATCTATACAGTGTATAGTATACACTTTATTGTTTTTTCACAACTTTGTTTATCACTTTCTGTTTTAAATAATAGTTTTTCCGTCAAGTCCTCCTATAACATTCAAATATGTGTAGTTTATCTTTAACAGCAAAGCCTCTTGAGAAAAAACGAATACATAACTTTGTAACAAGTGCTTTTGTAACAGAAACTAAATTGTGGTTACAGTGACTAATATTTGGACACGAATTCTAATATTGTACTTTTTATTAGTTGTTTCTTCCATTTCAGATGAATGAGGTTTTGGAAATACTCAAATTGGTTAATAAAACTAAAATTAAGTAGTAGCAACTTGTAATTAATAAGACCGATTTTTAATCTATCAACAACATCGACATATAATTCTGATGTTTGACAATTACGAATTCTGATCAAAATATAGACTTTATCATGGAATTTCCAATGCCTGAATTGATTTCCAACTAATCTTTTCCCTGTGTGCATATTCAGCAGCCTGTATCTTTTGCAATTTATAACCGATTGCAGAATTTTGAAATGGAAATGGAAGATAAGAGATATAAAAAAAATCATGACAATACTGGATTCTTAATTACAGAACTTTTTTTTTTTGGTTCACTTGAATAAAGGCACTTTATTAGTTTGAGCGATGAGTTTTTGTAGGGAGTGTTTGTTTATTACAATTTATTACATCTTAATCATTTTAAGAGTCAAAATGGCAAAACAAAATATTTTAAATCTATCGGAAAAAACTAAAATCTATTTTTACCGTTCTGAAGGATATTCTAACCGCCCAATAGCTAAAAAAATTGGACGGAACCAAACAGTTGACGACAATTACATCAAGGAACGCGAGGGGAATGGAAAAAATTTTAAGGGTTTCATTGTCTTTATCTACGTATGAAAAAGGAAAAATCATCACAATTGGTTCTAATTCTGCCTTATCCTTGTTAAAAATAAGAACTCAAGCTGAAGTGGAAGCGAGCAAGTTATCAGTACGCAGAGTAATTAAGAGATGTAAATATCTTAAATACCTGAAATTACAAAAAAAAAACCGCCACTTAATGCTCCTCGTAAGGAAAAGCGGCTTCAATTCGCAAGAGCCAAGAGGTCATGTAAATGACTGGAGAACCGTTGTATTTACGGATGAGAATAAGTTTAATTTGGATGGGCCAGATGGCTACAAGTATTATTTCCATGATCTGCGCAAAGAAAAGCGTTTTTAGAACCGACATCACATCCGAGAATGCGGCGCTATGGTGTGGGGTGCTATTACGTACTATGGCACCATCGATCTTGAATTTTTAAGTGCACAAATGACTGGTGCAAGCTATAAAACGTTATTGGAATCGGCTTTTCCGAAGTTCAGTGAACTATCTGATCCCATATCTTGGATATTGCAACAGGATAATGCCCCTATACACAATGCCAGAATAGTAAAGGAGTTCATTGCAAGCCAGATCTAAACATTATCGAACATTATCGCGTTGGTTATCTCGTAAGGTCTGTGAAGGAGGTAGACAATTTGATGACAAGCTGTCACTAATTCAGGCCATTAAGGATGCTTGGAATCAAATTTCGTTGGATTATATAAATTCTCTCTATCTCTCAATGAAAACTCGTATATTTGAAGTTATTAAAAACAATGGGGGTTGTTACCCATTACTAACAGTTCTTAAATAAAGTAAATTAAATTAAAAAAACAAGAAAAACAGTTTTTCATTAAAATTAGTTAAAGTGCCTTTATTCAAGTGAACCAAAAAAAATAGCGCATTTTTTGACTTTTTTTTTTTATAAAAACAAGAAAGAAACCACTATTGTTATGATTTTTTTTATATCTCAGGGTGTCTAGTTTCCATTTCCGTTTTAAAATTATGCAATCGGTTACAAATTGCAAAAGATACAGGCTGCTGACTATGGAATTTTTAGTGCCATTAAATAAGTGAACCGGAGTGTAAGTACCATTTTTAAGACTTTTAAATTCAAGTTATTAATCTTTAAAGATGATTTTTTGTACTAAATTCTGTAGTCCATTTGGTACAATTTGTATCTATGCAAGACTCATACCTGACATAAAACCAATGACTAATTACAATGGCGTTTTGCTGTTGCATTTAGACTAGAGTTGGGAATTTTAGTTCATTCAAGTGAGCGCTCTTTTTGGTTCAGCTCAACAGAATGAAATAGTTCATTCATTTAGTTCACTAGTTCATTGTATCATTTCAGCTTAACATTTCACATTTCATGTTCGCGAATTCAGCCAGCATAAATGAAAACATACATCTGAGTAACAATACCAGTTTCGATGACAAACCAATTATAATCCCGTCACCACGGTTATCGATGAAGCGTCAATGGTACTTGTATAAAGAGATCCGGGGTTTATGATTTGACGATTCAAAAAAAGATTCGGTTGCTCCTCTTCCTTTGGTCTCTGGAAATGGAAACGAAGAGGAGGATTCGGAGGAAGTGGACAATCCTCAAGAAGTGGAGCCAGCAGACGTTAAGAAGAAATCGAAAAAAACAAAGGACCGGTACCGTCAAGTTCTAAGGAACCAATTCGCAAGAACCGTCGATTAAAATGATTTTTCTATTTTTTTAAATTGTTCATAAGGAAAAAAATTAATTTTTTGTAGTTTATTCAAGTTATTTTGTTAATTTAGTAGGGGAAAAAATTAAAATAAATGAATTTTACCGTTAGGTCCCTTTCTATTTGCGCTTAGAATCGTCGACTTCACTTTCATATAAAAATTGATGTATGTGTGTATGTTACGAATTGACTCGAAAACGGCTGGACCGATGTTGATGAAATTGTCAGACGATATTCAGAATCATCTAGCGGGTGGCATAAGATATACAGCCAGGGTGAAGGTGGGCGGTGCCACGCCCCTTTTCAAAAACCGCTCTGACGGCTTTTCTAATAGACCGATTGTTATGAAAATTTCTCAATGTGGTACTGACGATCTGCTGATACTCCTTGGCTATACTTGGTTGTGATTGGATAAAGGGGGGTGGCACCGCCCATACAACTTGAAATTTACATTGGCTATATCTCATGAATGGTCAGAGATATGAAGATGAGGTTTGGTATATATGTTGTTGGAACTGTATGAATTACAACCAGGGTGGAAAAGGGCGGTGCCACGCACCCTTTGAAAGAAACTTATATAACAGCCATAACTATAGTTTGAAACGTAGTGGAACAACAAATTTTGTTCACCCTTTGGCATTACAAAAACTTAGAAGGCAAAACGCAGTTTGCCGGATCCAGCCATATGTTATAATAGGCGTGTTTTGGTTACATCGCTTGCTTAGATTATCACTTATTTTGTATAGAGAGCTAAGCGATATTAAGCGACACTTGAAGTTCCCGCTTCCAGTTTAGTCCTAAGCAGGCATAAAGTTACCAGTCTGAAAAAAATCAGAGGAGCAATATTGGACATCGTATTGTCAGGTCAAAGATAAGGAGAAGAGTATAAAAAATTACAAGAATGACTACACACCATGCGTTAGAGCAAGGCGATTATATGTATTTCTGGTTGTATGCAAAAGCCAGAAAAAGAGTGTTGGATATTGTTATGTGAGCCAAAGACAAGGACGAGAATATACACATATTCAAGAACAACTACAACCCATGCGTTAGAGCAAGACGATTATGTACATTGTAATTATTTATCGCTAGTTTGGTGTTTTGGTTTTTCTTACAACAAATTGCCTTTCCTTAAAAGACTACATATTCTTTAAAGAGTACTTTTTGTGAAACACAATAACTTTTCTGGAGATAAGTACGTACTCTTAAAAATGTACCTATTCTGACAAAAAAGGACCAATTCTAAAAAAAATCCCATTTTATAAAAAAAATTTTCTTCAAAAAAATACCTCTTAAAAAATTCATTTTCTCACAAAAATTCCTTTTCTTAAAAGAAATTTTTCTTAAAAATAAAATAATACCTTTTCTTTCCTTGAGATTAGTAGCCTTTCAGATAATAAGTAAATTTTATAAAAAAATAGTTTTATCCTGAAAAGAGTTCCACTTCTTTAAAAAGTATCTGTTCTTAAAAAAAGTACTTCTCTGTAAAAAAAAAATCATACTCTTATGGCTTTTTCTTACAGAAAGTATTTGTTCTTAAAAAAACTAGCTTTTAATAAAAGAAGTACCTCTCTTTAAAAAGGGACTTTTCGGGAATTATAATACATATTCTTACAAAAAGCACCTACAAATATACTTTACTGAAAAGAACACAAATAAATAGATTCTTTAAAAAATGTTTATCATTTTACAAAAAGTATCTTTTCTTAAAGATCCATCCAAAGATCCATTTAAATTATCGAATTTTTCAAGGGGCGCCTTAGGCGTGTTGGAACTAACTAGTACATAATATATAACGAAAGGAACTTCGTTCCAACCGGGTGTCCCCAGACACCTCATGTATTTTTTTTAAGATATCTAGAGTATAGTAGAATATCCGTGGCCTTGTCCTTAACCGGCACTCATTACATTTCTAAATATGAAAAAGCCCTGCCACCTTCCGTCCGTATTGATAGTCTTCTTATATAAAAATGTTCCTATTGATACTCTTCCTACAGAAAACTGACCGTAAAATGTCAGTACTATTACCATGTCTTCCCATGAGATTCAGTCGAAATTGTCGCTAAAACTATCTAAAATAATAGTTTGACTAGTTTTCCAATATTTTTATAAAAGAATTTATTTCATCTCCAAATGCTTTTCTTCAGCTCTGTTTCCTTTTCGTTGTACACATTCGGAACCTTCCTTTTCCTTTTTGGTTTTTCCAAAATACCTCTTTTATTTTCGCCACCTAAGGTTCTCTCGCCAGAAATGTTCATCCACTTCTTCCATATACATATATAGGAGGACATGGTGACGCTCGTGCCTATTGTGAATTATCTTTTGCAGACATAGACGCCCCAGCAAAGTACGCATGCTTGCTTCCAATATATGTATTTGTAGTCATGAAAGATGTCTGCACAAACATTTATCAATATTATCATATTATTGTGATCAACTATTAAATGATTACCTTATTGTTGTACCCAGGGCAATAATGTCTTCGAGGACATAAGCGTATGCGTTCTTCTTTTTTGTAGATGAGAGAATACATCTTTCGAGCATTGTAGCAGTTAAGAGAAAGTCAAGTGTTTCCTCACGAGATCAAACCAAAGTCAAGTGTTTCCTCACGAGACCAAACCTTGCGTTTACTGGAAATACAAATATAACTATGTATATTTGGCAAAAAAAATTTATATTTTGCTTACAAAATTACTTACCCTTTCTCTACAAACATAATAATTTTTAAAATGCCATGAAAATGTTTACAGGGACATGACAAAAATTAAGTCAATAAAGGATAACTTAGTAAGAGTTTTCACAGTGTTAGTTTCAAATTGTAAAATTATACATGTTAAAGTGCAAGTTGTCGTTTTAACTTGTATACGTTTCGAATAAACAGCCCTATTGATGGAGATGTTTGTAAATTGATTTAGTTTTCTAAATTGTTCACTATATATAAGCGTAAACTATTTATTTTATAAATATCTGATAAGATATTTTGATTTTTGAACTTATGTGCGGTTTGTCAATAACAAATTATTTCCAAATTTACTAAGAGTGCGCTCACAGTCGGTTATAGTTTATTGTACAAATTTACCACGAATACAACAAATGGCATATAAATATTTGACAGAGGTCCCATCATACCAAAAGTACTACAATTACACCATACATATTTCCCATCACTGATCAAGAGCAGCAATAAATCGAAAGAGCTTTTTGGTAATTTCTCTCCTAACTGCATTTTACTTGTTGTACTTATCCTTAGTTATCTTTTAACCGTCCGTCCGTTCGTGCGCATGAATTCTGTAAGTTTGTATTTTATCGGTGAAAAAAAAAACAATCAAGTAATTTATTTGTTGAAAACTATAAAGTATTAAATAATATACATACATATGTATGTATATAAATGCGATTTACTGATCTTCATATACATAAGTAGATTTCCAATTGTGTTACGTCGTGAACTTTGTGTGTGAGTCGTGCCGTCGGTCATTGTTTTTATCGGGTTAAACAGTGTGTTAAAGATTCTTTCGTATGTTGTTCGAACTGTTTTTGTTAAAATGGCAAGTTATTTTTTCGTGTTATTCGTTATCGGTGGATAAAGTTTGTTACACTTGCGTTGTTCGGTTTCGGCTATTTTGTTTATAAATTTATTCAAAAACTCAACGACTTCATCTTAACTGTAAACAGTTTAGTACAAACAGGAGAAGTCACAAGGTAAGTCGTTAACACAATTGAATATCAAGTAAATTCCAATCGAACATTTGAATTTACTTAAGAAAGTTACGGAAGAGGGGAAAACACGGCATAGAGAACGAAACAAATCTCATACGCTTATTTGGGTTCCTTTTCCTTTCACACACACACAACAGTCGAGAAACAAAAAGCTTTCCAAAATAAGTGAAAAGTTTAGCGCCTTATTCTTAAAAAGTTGTGAGAGACTTTAGAGACGTTGTTTGTATCGTCGCTCAAACCTCTCATAATTTTTCATGAATAAGGCCGTTAGTTCTTGGCGCTGCCTGGCACACACACTCGAATCACACACAATCGACAAGCTTTCAAATAGAGTGGTAATAAAGTCATTCGCGCAGCCTGGTGGCAATAAGCTACAGTTATACAATATTTTGTAAACATCGTGGGTACTGAGAAATGATAGACTCTTAATGCTCTAGTGGCAAATGTACACAACAGAAAAGATATAGCGATAGCAATTAAAGCTTTCATCTAAGCTTATGATCAGTGTTACCAACATGTTGAATGCTGTTATAGCTGATTTTTTTGGTGTCAGCATAATTTTTTTAAAAAAAATTCTAAATGCTTTTTAGCATAATATTTCAAATTTTTTGCAAAGTTTTAAGTTTTCGTATAATTTTTATCACGTTTTTAGCAATTCTAAAATTTTTCAACTAATTGTGTTTTATTAATCTACTTTTTAAAATGGTAGCTTTTAAATTTGAAAGTTCAATTGCAAATCCTGATAATAAAATACTTAGCTGAGGTTTAACCAAATTTCAAATACCAAAGCTCGAGTTTCTTCATTTGCTATGCCAATGCGGTTTAAAGAACAACATACATACATATAATCAAAACATTTTCGATTCGATGTAAATCATAATATTTAAAACTGAAATGCATTTTAAAAAAATAGAGAATATTATATGATATACAACGATTGGGTAGAATTAACTATCAGGTAAAGCCGTTTGAACAGCTGATTTTAAATTGTTCATGCCATTTTTCGGTGTTTTTGCAAAACTCATGTGTATTTTGTTTTTGTACCTTTTTTTTATTATTGTGGTATTGTATATATTTGTGTAGAGTTTTATAACTGAAACTAATGAAGCAAACACTATATGTTTGTTGCACAAAAACGCAAACTTTGCGGCGCCTGCAGATACTGGTACTTCGTACTCTTCTCTATCGCTCCGAAATTAAATGGCGAACGTCAAGTTTATGTTATTGCTTTGAACAACAACCACACAATCACACGTAAACCCATGCGAACGACAAGTAGAAAGATAGTGACTCGCTTTTTGAAACGAAAGAGAGTGACTGACTTCGTTCGCTTGGATTTTTTAGGAGAGAGTGTAAGTGGGGTCAGATTTTGTACTGAATTGTATTTGTTTTCGTGCGCTTGTTAGTGACTCCCAAATCAGCTGTTTGTCGCATAGAAAGAAAGCAAACGTTAACGTTCGACATCGTGACTTTGGCTGTATATGTTTGTTGTTGATGTCCACAACTACAACAACACCTGCTGCTACCACCATGTACATACATATAATTCTACCATGGATTTGACATTGTGAAATTTAAAATTTAGAGAAATGGATATATTGTCTGATCACTTAACACTTTTTCACTTAAAACCAATTCGGCCGTCACTTCGTAAATAAAGGATGGATTTCGAGTGAGTGTGCTGATGATCTGGATCCTGAAAATTGTTGTATATTTGAATACATAAAAATACAATTAGACATAGTTTTTAAAAAATAATGAGCTGATAATTTCTCTTTTTCGAAAAATTAAAAAATATTTAAAAAAATTAACAAACATTTAGAAAAGATTTATGTTCCTAAAATATATTTCCTTTGATGGCTTTGTGGTATTTTGTGCCAACATTTGCAGGTAAAATGTTCTAACATTTTATTCCGGTCGGCATATTGGAAAATGACGATGGTTTTGGGGGTTTCAATTCAATGTAGGAAAAAATGTAATACAAGTACTGTAATTTTTAGTACTTAAAATTTCTTACGTTTAATATAATAACTATAATAAAATAATTTAAAAAAAACGACCAAACGCTCGAACATTTTAAGTTTGAAAATAATATACGTTCGTTATAAATTCAAATGAACATTATATATTATTGTACTACAACTGTATCCATTGCATAGTAAATTTCAAAATCTACTGGGAAGATTAGTTTAACCCGCTGATAGTAACATGTCAATAGTTTTGAAAAATGGAGTTAGTCAGAATGAGAATGAGAAGGTAAACTCAGTAAAACAGCTGATTTAAATTTGTTCTTGTACTTTAGTTGACCGCTTCTGTCAGATTCAAAGGTAGTGTTTTTATACTTTTTGTTGACATTTATTGTTGGTATGAATATGAATTTATTGAATTTGATATGAGGAGAGCCTAAACAAAAACAAAATGCCGATTGTTGCTGCTCCCAATTTTTGATGTATCTACTGCGAATACTTTATAGTTTTACTATACTATATACAATAACATTGTGAAAACACTTTTCTTGTATTGCAATATTCAATGAATAGAGTATAGGGGCGCTTAGACCTGTGGATAAGTTGCAGCGACTTCAAGTTGACATCAACTTACGCATGGTTTACGGTGAAGTTGGTAGTTGATACAAATTAAATAAATAAATGGTTTCCCATTACATCCCATAAAGGGAAAGGGGAGAGCTTCTCACTCACTGATTGGGACCTACAGTTTTACACCGATTCCTAACGGTATTTTGAGAAGCTTTTTCATGGCTAAATACTCGATAGTGTTGCCATCACTATGCGAGCTGACCGCCGCCGAAAGAATTTTTTTAAGGTGGTCAGAGCAGGGTTCGAACCCACTATCTCATGTTCAAGAGGTGCGCACACTAACCATTGCACCACCGACAAATTAGTTGATGGAAAATCAAAGCGGTTTTGATTTTTTGAAGTTAATATCAACTTATCCAACAGTCTAAGAGGAAGTTGTATTAACTTTCATACGCATTTCGAAGAGAAACGTTCATGAGGCAACATTATCGGCAAAAATGTAAATAAATAAACAAAAAAAATAAATTAAATAAATTTATTTGTCGTGTTATTTATAAATATTTACAGAATACGATATAAAAACAGTGTTTTTTCTTGCAATTGGTGATATTTTGCCAGTGCACTCATCAACTTCCCTTTCGCCATCTGACAAAGAAATTAAGTTGCCTCAGCTTGTTTGAGAGTGTTAGGGTAAAAAAGAAGTTGATATGAAATAATCGAAGTTGATATCAACTTGAAGTCGAGCACCTTATCACAGTTGCCAACACACCATTGCTTCAATTTTGTTGAATGTCGTATTTATTCAGCTGATTCAAAAAACAGTTGATTGAAGCCAGCAACAAAAATTTTACAACTGTTGTAGTTATAAAAATACGACCAAGTACGACAGCTTTTGAAACCCCTAATTGTACTCTTATATTAATTATTTTTAAGTGGAAGTTTTGTAGCTTGTTCAACATTTTTTTGATCCCTGGTTTTGACGTTTCGTTTCGTATGTTACGTTTGGTTTCGTGCTAGGGAACCAAAATTACATACGAAAAAGGGAAACGTTTATGTTCTCACAAAAACATGCATAAACGAACTACACAGCAAAAATGTGCTAAAAAATCAAAAAGAAATAATATGGCAATATGAAAATAAGCAGAAAAAGTTAAATAAAAATTGTAGATATATCGCGGAGTTTTCGAAATATCAGCAATTTAAAATGTTAATCAATTATTTTTCCAAATATAGAAACAAGTTAGTTAATATTGTCAGCGTTACAATGTTTCATAAAATATTCTGCTCATATAAATAAATGTCATTGGAAGTACCAGATTAAATCTGATCTTTGTGGTCCCATATAATTTTTGAACACCGAGTGACGAATTCGATTGTCGTTCAAACTTTGAAAAATATCCGAGCTATGTGGGTAAAGTGAATTTTTACTCTGAAGTCTATGCTTTATTTTGGTTTAGTCAAAATTTTTAAATGAAAATCTCATTGAGTAGATGGTGAAGAGTATACTTACTAACTTAGGTGGCATCAAACAAACCCGAAGGGTCAACGGCCTTAAAATATGGGGATAACATGTTTCTCCAACCGCGTCGATCTTCTGTTTATTTCACAAATGACAGACAAAGATCTTCACGTTGTTGCCCTTTCCAGTTTCTTTTCTCAAAATCTTTTCTCACTTTGGTAGCAATGGATTTTAATTGTAACCTGCTCAATTGGATTAGTTCTTACTTAATGAACCAACAACAGATGGTATCATTTGGCCGATCATTCTCAAGATCTATTTGTGTGTCATCTGGGGTGCCTTAGGGCAGGCATCTTAGCCCGGATCTATTCTTGTTATTCATTAACGACTTACCCGCCTCCATAATGCTTTTTAAATGGTTAATGTACGCTGATGATGTGAAGATCTATTTTTCGTACAAGGATCCTTGTCAGTATACTTTACTTCAGAGGGATTTGTCTAATTTACATACGTGGTGCGAAGCCAATTTGATGCAGCTTAATTTTGCGAAATGTAAGCATATGCTGTTCTCCAGGTCAACATTCTTTTCGGCAAAATACATTTTAGGTGGCAATGTTCTTGAATCGGTTCTTGAATCCCTACGTTACGAAAAATCTTTTTACATCACTAGTCCGCCCTATTCTCGAATATGAATCTGTTGTTTGGGACCATCCGTACAATTCGTATGTTAATATGATTGAATCGGTCCAGAAACAGTATCTCATTTTTTGTCATAAATAAATGTCCCATTGGCCCATTGAGACCCACGAGGTACTATAAACTCATTCACATTGAGTTTCAGCGTTAGAATTATGCGTCCTTTGATCCAGTTCGGAGAATGTGTCGTAACTTTACTGAACTATATCAGTTTATTGATTTCACTGATAGTTGGGAAACTAAACAGTCTAGGATAATTTGTCATTTGAACCGATTGCATTAGTGCTATATATTTCTTTACATATGTAAATTTACTTTATTTATGTTAGTATAATACCAACTGGTGAAAAATTTCTGTAGTTGGTTGCAACGTGTTAATTTATAATCCTTGCTCTCCGGTTATAGACCGGTCTATAATGTGTACGCTGGCCTCACGTTATGGGGACGCACAGTGCTTCGTCCCCAAACATTGATGGGACAAAAATAGAAGGAGTAGTCGCAGATTCATGAAATTTTGTGCGACATTGTCGCTGGTCAAAATCAAGAAATTTCGAGCAAATCGGACCAAGGCTTCTGGTACCTCCGATACAAAGGTTTAAATAGCTCTGAAAAATTCAACGCGTTATAACACCCTATCAGACAGTGCGCATTGTACCAAACTTTACACTATGTAATCGGTTTACTTCCAAGAAAAATGTGCCAAATTTAGAAGAGATCGGATCACGGGTTCTGGTACCCCCCATACAAATCGAGCAAAGGGTCTCGAATATTTATCATACCCTATCAGACAGTTTAGTTTCTATGAAACTTTTTTAACCTCATTTTTTGAATTGTCAAAAACTATGAACTAAGTTTGAAAGAAATCGGAACACGGATTCTCGTACCTCCCATACAAACCCTGAAATGGGTCTCGAAGATTAATCATGGCCTAACACCCTATTAAACTGTCAAATTTCCGTCAAACTTTTTCAACCATACTTCTTTAATCCCCAAAAACTTCCTCCCAAATTTGAAATAAATCCGCTCAGGGATTCTGGTACCTGTCATACAAAAGTTTCCATGGCTACCGAAATTTATGACGTAACAACCTACCGGTTAACCCGATTATTACCAAACTTTCCAGAATATGTTTTTTAATGCTGAAACCTCTGTGCCAAATTTCGACCATGATTTCTGGTACCTTAAATGAAAAGGGTTAACACAATTATCATTTATTGCAACTACTCTTCGGAAGAACTTTCTGCTGATGTAAGACATTGCTCATTTTCATCATCACAACCACTATTTAATACATATTTTGAAATATCACCAATATTTGCCCATCTACTGGGAAAACGGCTATGCCTCTTTGAATTGATAAATGGATCTGACATTATTATTAGCCGGGACATTAAATCCTTCTTTTTTCTTGTAGGGGACAAACGATTGTTTCGTAAAATTTTATGGTTGGCTTCAAGTGCTTCCTCAGATAAAGAACCTGTAATGAAAATATCGTTAATATTGTTTTGGGAAATAAGAAACTTAATATTTAAGGTACTTATTGGTAATTCAAAATAATTAATTACTTCACAGCCGTGGATTAGTACTTTGTGGACACTACTCGGCATGTAGTACCATCCGTACAGGATCAATTATTTATTCCTTGTTATTCTAAGGAATTCTTTAAAAGTATCCTTATTAATTTCCATGCCACAGGATAGGACTCTCAGTATTACCCCAAAATATTCAATAAGTTCTCTATCGACACCAGTTATATCTGCTGACAATTGGCTATCGGAAAAAATCGACGAGCAGTATTCCCATCGTTGATAGTACCACAACCAGACTTAACCATGTCTATTAACAGCCCAGTGTTAGCCCTAAACTGTCTTTGAATTCTGGGTTTGGTGTCAAGATATTCTTCTTCATTGTCTTTCTCAACGCGCCATTTTTTGAAGGGAAGCCGATATGCAATATTTTTATTATTATTATTACTTTATTAGTATTTCAAATACTTTAATTATTTATACAAGAGAATTAAATTAACAATTTTACCTTATTGTACTATAATATTTAACAAAATATACACAATTTCTTTTAAAAGCATTTATATTTCTTTCGATTTTAACATTATCAGGTAACATGTTGTATAGTTGCAATCCTTTATAGAAGAGGGAGCGTTGCATTTTAGTTGTTGTTGTTCGTTGTAGTCTAAAATTTTCCATATTTCTTAGTTGATAGGGCTGTACTTCGCCAACATATCTTAATTGTTCGATTAAATATTCTGGAGCGTTTCCAATTTTCATTTTCTGAATAAAGTTCAACGTGTTAATTTCCAGTCTTTGTTGAATGTTGAGCCATTTTAACGATTCTAGCATAAATTGAATTGATGTGTATCTGTTGCATTTTAATATAGTGCGCATAGCTTTGTTTTGTAGTTTTTGGAGTCGGTCAATTTGTGTTTTTGTGCAGCATGTATAGAGAATTGTAGATCCAAATTCAAAATGTGGCTTTATAATTGTATTATATATATTTATTGCCGTCAAAGTTGATAGTTTTTTTCTCACTCGTTTAAAAAAACCAATTTTTTACCAATTTTTTGCATATGTAGTCAATATGCTCTTTAAAATTTAAATTTCTGTCTATTATAAATCCCAGATATTTGATTTGTGTTACTTTTTCGATTGTTTCGTCGTTTATTTTAAATACTGAGTCGCTATTCATATTTATCTCCATTACTTTTGTTTTACTTTCGTTTAGTTTTAGTTTGTTCATTTTTAGCCAGTTGTTAATATTTATCATATCTCGCGTAAGTGTGTCTTGACATTGTTTATCCGTGTCGCCTTCCGTAAATATCAACGTATCGTCTGCGTACAGTATTATTTCGCATTTTTCTAGTACATTTGGAATATCATTAATATATATAATAAATAGTAATGCTCCCAGAATTGAGCCTTGGGGTACTCCAAAATCGTTATTGATTGTATTTGAAATTGCGTTATTCACTCTAGTTCTTTGTTTCCTACCAGTGAGATATGATTCGAACCAATTTAATTCGATGCCTTGTATACCATAAATATATAGTTTTTGTAGCATTATATCTTTATCTATTGTCTCAAATGCTCTTTTAAATCCATAAATATGGCCATAATTTTCTTATTTTTTTCTATATTTTTCCATCTGTTTATTACGTAATCAATTGCTGTTTCACACGAGAACTTTTTTCGAAAACCTGACTGATATTTTGATAGTATATTATTTTTTTCTATATATTTTTCTAATTGTTCTTTAACGACCTTTTCAAGTATTTTTTCACATGTTTTTAAAGTGTTTATTGGACGAAATTCTTCACATTTTTTTGTTTTGGCAACTTTTTCTATTGGTGTTATCATTGACTCCTTCCAGTTTTCAGGGAAAATTCCGGTTTTAAGCGATGTGTTTATGATAAAAAGCATATGTTTTCCTATAACATTCCAATTATTTAATAATAATTTAGTCGATGTTTTGTTATAGTCTGGGCTTATCGTTTAGTTTTTTACAAATAATTCTTAGTTCTTCTAATGATATTGCACGAAAGTTAAATTTTGAGTTCATCACAGTTATTTGGTTCACATATAGCACATTTTCTATCGTATCTCTAATTGATTGTATGCTATTAACAAAGTAGTTATTAAACTTATTTGCTATTTCGGTGTTTTCTTTATATTCTATTTGGTTAAATATCACAGTTTTTATCACATTCTGAGATTTATTAAGTACTTGATTTTTAATTTCTTTCCACATTTGTTTCTGACCTTTGGCGTTATTTATTCTATCGTTAATGTACAAATTTCTTGCATTTTCAGTTTGTACTTTGTATTTATTTCTTGTTATTTTATATCTATTCCATGCTGCTGTAGTGTTATCTCTTTTTGCCATATCATATTTCATAATTTTTTCTCTCTTCAGTAGTCGTAGTTCACCATTAAACCATTTATTAATGTTACTTTTTTCTTTTATTGTCTTTTTGCGTGTGAACCTGTTAATAGTATTTTCCATACACATATCAAAAAAACCAACATAGTCATTAATGTTACAATCTTCATTAATTTGTTCCAATAATTTATTAATTTCTCCATTAAACAGATTTTTGTTATATTTAAATATTAGTATTTCCCTTTGAGTTTCTTGCTCCTGGTCTTTGTGTTCGATAATGATGTCAATTGATTCGTGGTCTGCGATTTTGTTTGCCGGATTAACTTTGGCTGATATATTTTTAGTATTTGTTATAATGTAGTCTATTATTGTTTCTGAGCTTGATGTTATTCTTGTAAAATTTGTCATTATTTGTTTTAAACCGTTATCGATTATGATGCCTTCTAATTTTTTTTTGTAGAAATTTTCCTTTTTCCAGTCTATATTAAAATCGCCAGCTATTATCATATCACAGTTAGACTCACTTAATTCTTATATTATGCCTTCAAAAACTTCGATGAATTCTGCTTCCGAACTACTTGGAGATCTGTAAACAGCTGTTATTATTACTTTATTTGTTCCAAAAGCTGCGCTATATGCACTAATCCAATATTTTGAATCACAAATTGTTTCGCTAATTTTGGTAACATTCCACATTTTTTTTATGTATATACTGATTCCCCCAGTTCTAGTCGAGTTTGATGATGTTATATAGTGATCATAATTTTGTATTTGTGTTTCCGCTTCTTCTATATCTTCCGTTAAATGGGTTTCTGTTAGGATTATAAATTCTGGTTTGTTAAACTCCGCAATAATTTCCACCTGACTAAAGTTGTTTAAAAGTCCCTGAACATTTGTGTATATTCCATGCATTTGCTTTGGTTGTTAGGCTGTTAGCCCCATCCTTCTTTTTCTTATGTTCAATTTATTCTGGTACACCGGGCATTCTTTATTTGATGTGATATGATTTTCATCTAGTCCTAAGTTAAGCCTTTTATTCATTCGCACACAATTGATACATTTCACAATAAATTCCTTATCACATTCTATATTTTTGTGGTTTCCATGGCATTTAAAACATGTTTCCTGATTCCTGCAATCCACTGATTTATGATTAAATCCTTTGCATTTAAAGCATTGCAATACATCCGTACCATCAAATACTCTACATTTCTCCCATCCTATGTTAAGTTTTTGGGCTGTTAAGACTTTTGTGTATGATTCAGGATCAATTTTTATCTTTGCATTGTATATGGTTGTATTATTCTTTATGTATTCATATTGTCGTATTATTTCTATTTCACTGTTATTCAATATATTATTCTGCTTTTTCAATTTTTCAATTATTTCGTTTCCCGTAAATTTAAAAGTCATATCTGTTATTACAATTGTTGTATCAATTTCTTTCGGAACTCTAATATCATAGCTTTCGCTCATCTCATTTTGTATCGCATTTCTTATCTTTTCTCTTTCCTCATTATTTTCGCTTTGAATAACTATCGTTCCATTTTTCCTTTTCTCAACGTTTATTATTTTCAAATTAATTGGATCAACTTTTTTATTTAAATCTTCCTTAGTTTTGTCTATTCCTTGTTTTTCCTTTGGTTTGATAATCAGCGGCATTTGTTTTGTTACTTCTGGCAACACTGTTTTACTTTTTAATGCATCCGCGAATGATAGCTTGCTGCTTTGTTTGACACTTGTTTCTTGGATTGTTTTTTTGATTTCATTACACATCTTCTTGTTGTTTTCTTCGATTGTGTTAACTATTTCTTTGTTTTTATCTCCATATTCATTTATTGCTCCATAAAGTTTTTTAACTTCGATTACATTTCTCTCACATGATTTTTGCGCCGAATCAATTTTCTTAAGTCTCTCTTCATATCTTTTTTCTATGGCTTCCAATAGCTGTTTAATTTCACTTTCATTTTGTTTTAATGACATTTCAAATTCATTTTTGTACTCAGCCAGATTTTGTTTGTTTCTGTATACTCCATCTTGAATGTCTTTTAAAACTAAATCCACATTATGAATATATTGGACGCAATCATCGCACATAAAACGGATAAAATTATTGGCCTCAAGAATATTAAGTGAATATTGATCAATACCAGAACATTTCGTTGCACAATGATAGATTTTATCACATACTCCCGAACATTTTATTCCCGTTTCGCCGCGTATTGAACTTTTGCATTTGCGGCACTCAGCCATCGCTGAGCTAGAATTTAATTATTGTGTTTCACAGAAATAAATATGTTAAAATAAAAGCCTTTAACATGTACGAGTTCAATTTTATTTATTCTATGGTTTTTTATAGTCCTATCTATTTTTAAACCGTTAATTATTTTATTTTATTTAAAAATTGTAGAGCTCTGACGTCAACCTTTGTTGTATTCATATACGAAGAAATGTGAAGAAGAAATATGTAAAATGCATTCTAGAAATCGTATCCAACAGTGAAGGGAAGAAAGGCCAAATTTGTACGTATCAACATTTGGAATATACTTCATATTTAGGTTATTTATTTCGGTTGGTTTTGCATTACAAATGAAACACCTACTGCACGAATTCGTATTTGTGAGTACATTAGTGACTGCACCATCTATAATAGTGCAATGCATTTTGAAAAAAACTTCAAAAACCATAGAATTTCTTTCAATAACGGCGCACTCGAGTTTTTCAAATTTTTCAGTTACTATTTTGTATTCATCACGGATGAGTTGAGGATTTTCTTTCGCACAGCAAAATGTTATAGGTCTGCAATATCTTGTTGAAGATGGTGTTATTAAACCAATGTAACTAAATCCAGGAGACAAAACAACTACTTTACGAAACAAAACATAACTCAGTAAGGCAGTTGAACAGACCTGTCAGTGGATTAGGGAATTAATGTGCTGCTAATAACAAATCACAAATCGTCAACCGATCTAAGTTCAAATCTCCTTCTGACTGATATTTTTTTTACTGATTAAAGATTGATTAAACTTGTAAGAAATTATTAATTTTTTAAATAAATTAAGAAAGTGATTTTCCAATCAAATCTTACTATTACGACTACCAACTTCAATTAAAAACACAATTTCATACTAAAGCTTGTAGCGCTTTACAATAACTAATTATATGAAACATATCGCACACAATCAGTTAAAGGGGCACAACTCAAAATTATTATAATTTCATTTTTTGTCCCAAAATATTAACCAAGACCCGTATCTATCCACTGTAAAAAATTGGCATCATTTACTCTTCCCCATCATAAAAAAACTCCCGCAGGAATATATCCTTTATTTAGAATTTTCATATATTTTCTATCTTAACAAAACCAGTTTTTTGCCTCTACTGAAATTTTTTAAATTTTGACTTGTGCCCCTTTAACTGATAGTGTGCGATATATTTATAGAATCAAACAAAAAAAATGCTACATGTTTTCAATGTATGAGAAATTCATACTACACCAGCTTACTAGGTCGGAACATTTACACTTTGCTAATGCTAACAATTTGTCACAAAACCGATGTTTTGAGCTTTTAAAAATAATGATTTTTTTCAAGTTTGTGCACTTTTTTTTCGTTTGCTTTTTTTATTGTAAAGATAACGGCTTGTAATTTCTTTTTCCACAATACAATTTTAAGGAGCTTTTGAAAAAAAATTTTTGAATTAAACTTTTTGAATTTTCGGTTTAAAAAAAAATTCTCAATATTACAGCTAACTTTTAAATAGTTATTTTAACGATATTTAAAAATAAAATAAGAGGGGGTTTTTGACAATTTTTAGGAATTTTTTTCGCATTCCACCAAAAAGGTCAAAATGAAGAAATCCATTTTAGAAATTTTTAAAAAATGAGCTTTTCCACATTTGTGCACCTTTTTTTTGGTTTTTATATTTTTATTTGGTAGCCATAGCTTCATAGTTTATTTGCAAAAAATAAAATTTTAGGGAGCTTTTAAAAAAAAATTGTTATTTTCCACCAAAATTTGAAAATTGTTATATTTTTCATTAAAAAATACAACGTTTTTACTGAATTTTTTAAAATAAAATTGCGGAATTTTGTGAAAGTACAAATTTTGTATTTTTTTAAATTTTATTTAAAAGATTCTAAAAAACTAACTCATTTCCTACCAAATGTAACACCCCTAGCGGATACAAAAGGCGGTATAATCGGTCAGTTTTGTGTTATTTCTTTTAGTTGGTTTGTTTGATTAACAAATATAGGTACTAAATAGAGCCAAGAGTTCAAACATTTGGAAAACTTTGATTTTTGTCCACCTTCAAAGCAGTGTGGGACGTGCCCCTCTCGGTCGGTAGGGTCGGGTAAGAGTGGCGACGATGGGTTCGCTCGATTTGAAAAAAAGGAAGGTTAAACACCGGTTTTGATATACTTTTTTATGTTACAAAGTTTTCTGAGTAGCCGGCCTGGTAATATATATCTTTATATATATAATTCTACTGCACGTGTGTTGTGACTAAACTCCTCCTAAACTTCTGGACCGATTTGAATAAATTTTTTTGTATGCGTTTGGGTGGCGCCCTGGGTGGTTTAGATTTACTATTCGGTCCAATTGGACAAAGGGGCGTGGTACCTCCCATACAAACCACAAATTAAAAATCCATTATTTCTGCTCGCTTGAAATATTATGCAGGACAACGTCTGCCGGGGCAGCTAGTAATATATAAATTCGTGAGTATAATATCCTTCATTGGAGTATCTACACTTGCTTTTTCCTAAATGTACCTTCGGTGGGCCCGATTTCCGGGTCCAGCGGGCCCATGGGTCCTACCGCACATTTTCTTTTTAATATTTCGTGTTCCTATATTTTTGTCTAATTTTTAATTGTTTAAAAAAATTTGAGGTCTATCCGTCGATTGCACTTCAGCCAAAATTGATAACTGATTCAATTTGTAATTTTTAAAGTAACGCGAGAAATTATGGCGGTTGCATTTGACAGCTGTATTGATCGAAAACGTTACGCTGTAAACTACCCATTAAATAACATAACTCAACACAGGTAGTCACGGAACAGCTGTTTCGTTTTACAAATTAACAAAAGGACAAAAGTAACTCGACGAGACTGATTCACAACGAATATCACTATTAAAGTATGAAATAATCAAGTTATAACGCGAGAGAGAAATGCGTTTGAGTGAATCGCGACGACTTGTTGTTTTACTTCAACATAGTTGCAATTTGTACTGCTATATACAATAACATTTTCAAAAAAACTGTTCATATATTAACTGTTCATCATGTAAAAAGAGTGAGAGAGAGTAGAGAAATCTAACATTTCACACTTTCCTTTGTTGGAAGCCCGCTGATGAGAATCTATGCCGCCTACGTAGTAAATGGGTTTTGTTCAATAAAATGATTTTACGGCGGCTCTTGTATTGAAATATTCAACAAAGAGAGTAAGAGAGAGAGCAGAGTAATGAGACGCCTCACTAGTTCTTTGTTGGAATTCCACTTCGTGAGTAAATTTTCTTCTCTACCCTTTCGCCCTCTTTGGTAAAAGTAGAAACAGAGAAATGAGTGAATCGTGTCGACTTTTTATTACTCTTTTGCGAGGGTTGGTAAATTGCGCACTATATTGGAGGTCTAGCTCTTGATGGACTTTGCACTGAATACAAGTTTCTGCCAATAGCGAAGGTTTTATAAATAACTATCTTTAATTTACTAAGGCTGTGTGTTCATTGAAAATATTTCGGTCGTGGTTAATTGTGTTCAAATTATTTTGGTATGGTGAAGATAAAATTTCGATCTTGCTGTGAAATATAAAGTCAAAATTTTGACAGCTGAGAGGTTATGGCATAGACGAATTTAGTAAAGATGAATTAATTCTCTCATCTGACGATTCATAATATGAGAGAAATTCGACTAAAATTAACATACAGCCGGTGGAGTTACAGGAACTGTTATAGAATTGTGGAATTTAAATGAATTTTTAAATTTTTTTTTTAAATTTAATCGTTGGTATACATTTGTATTGTATTTAACACAACTGTTTTGCCACAAAAACACGAAATGCGGTTGTTGTTGCTTTGTTGGACGTAGTGTACTATTGCACTATCTGGTATTATTGAAACCATAATTTACACCATCCAATGTTCACTTGCAACCACACCTTTGACGTTTAATTTACTGACAGAATGAATGTGTCTATACTAAATTCGTCTATGGGTAATGTGTGTATGTGATATATCAAATGGAGAGTAGAAGACTTGAGGTATGATCCTAGTATTTTATATTTTCTATGAATATGTTGACAAAAAGTATTGGATTTTACGGACTTTATTTGCTATTTGTCATCTTTGCTGTAAATTATTAATCTAGTTCAATACGTTTTCCCACAAGTATTTCCATGCATTTTAAAATAACATCATATTAATTTAAGATACATGTTCCTTGAAACCTTATTTATACTTGCACGTTGTTTAGGTTTGGTTTTTGTTGCTGATATTTTGAATTTTTTACTGTTTCGCGAACTTCTAAGCAATTCCTGCATACAAAAAAACAAGCCCCAGGGCTACTTAAAATTTTGACAATAAATATTCCACGCTAATTTCAAAATTTTAGTCGGTGTAGATTTGGTTCAATTCACACGCAGCACTAAATAATAGAAATAATCCCAGAACATTGGCAATAGATTGTACCACATAGACTGTACCAAAAGCGGTACACTTACCCTGTTTTCCCATCACTGTTTCAAATCAATAACAAAACAAATTGCATACATACATACATTACACACATAATTACATACCTGGTTTTTTTTTTTTTTGAAATTCTAAAGTAAACTGAAGAATTTTTGTAAATTGTTCAATATATACTCGTATAAGCGTAAATAATATATTTTATAAATATCTGATAAGATGAATATCTCCTAATATCTCTTTATGTGCTGTTTGCCAATAATAAACTCTGCCAAATTTACTAAGAGTGCGCTCACAGTCGGTTGTAGTTTATTGTACAAATTTACTACGAATACAACAGATTATGAACACCGCTAATACATTGCACTTAAAAATATTTGACAGGGGTTCCATCACCCCAAAGGAGACTTAATTGTACCAAAAGTGGTACAATTGTACCACATTTCCCCTCACTGGTCAAGAGAATCGAGCCACCGATCGAAAGAGCTTTTTGGTAATTTCGCACCTAACTGCACTTCACTCATTGTAGTTATCCTTAGTTATGTTTTAACCGTCCGTCCGTTCGTACGTATGAATTCGGTAACTTTGTGTTTTATCGGTGAAAAAAAACAATCAAGTAATTTATTTGTTGAAATCTATAAAGTGATAAATAATATACATATGTTGTAAGTGCGTTTTACTAATCTGCATAGATTTCTAATTGTGTTATGTCGTAATCTTTGTTCCCGTGTGAGTCGTGCCGGTCAGTGTTTTTCTCGCGTTAAATAGTGTTCGTGTTAAAGATTCTGTCGTAGGTTGTTCGAACGGTTGTTGTTGTAAAACTGGCTAGTCATTTGTTATTGTTGTTTGTATTCGTTATTCGATATCGGTGGACAATGTTTGTTGCACTTACGTTGTTCGGTTTCGGTTCCGTTTGTCGCGGCGTGTTGTGTATTTTGTTTATTCAAAAACAAATCAAATTCATCATAACTGGAAACAGTTTAGTACAAACAGGAGAATCATACAAATTATCACACGGTAAGTCTTTACCACAATTGAGTATCAAGGCAATTGCAATCGTATATTTGCACGTACATAAGAATGATGTGGAATAGAGAAAACACGGCATAGAAGAGGATGCAAATCTTAAACGCTTATTTAGGTTCCTGTTTCTTCCACACACATACACATCAGCCAAGAAACATAAAGCTTTCCAAAATAATTGAAAAATTTTGTAATAGTCGCTGCCTGACACATACAGTCACACACTCGAATCAGATACAATGATGAAGCTTTCAAATATAGTGGGAATCAAGTCATTCACGCAGCCTGGTGTCAACAAGATACAAAACACATAAAAGGGTAGATTTTATAGCAATACCAGTTAAAGCTTTCATCTGTACATATGATCAGTGTTACCAGTCTTGCATAATTAATGCTGTTTTATCTCATATTTGTTGGTGTCGGCATAATTTATTTAAAAAATGGTAAATGCTTTTTAGGATAATTTTCCCGCAATATTTCAGCAAACTTAAAATATTTCGTCAAACTTTTGTCTAATTTCAACGATTTTTTTTTAAATTATCTATTTTTTCAAATTTGAAAGTTGAATTGCAAGTCATGATAATAAAGTACGATGCCTTGCTAAGGCTTCACCAAAATTCAATTCTTTTTTTTCTACGTGAATGCGGATTGTATTAATAACTTAATATGACATACATATAAGCAAAACATTTTCGATTCGATGGAAATCGGAATATTTAAAACTAAAGAGCCTGCCAAAAAAATAGAATGTTATATGATTTACGCCGATTGGGTAGAATTAACTATCAGGTAAAGCCGTTTGAACAGATGATATTGTAAAATTAAAAATTTAGAAATATGGATTTATTTTCTAATCATTTATGTAACACTTTTTCACTTAAAATCAAGGCGATATGAAATATGACCCAAAGGAAAATGACCCAGAATTAAAAATGAAAAATCACCCAAAACCAAATCGCCCAAATATAAATGAAAAATCAGCCAAAAAAAGTTATGAAAAATTACCTACATTAAAAATGACTCACATTAAAAACGAAAAGTGACCCAATAAATTTAATAAAAAATCACCCAAACGCATCAATGCAATTTAAAGTGCAGAATTTAAACAACATATCAACAATGTGAATAATTTTTAAAAAATGTATTTAACGAAAGTTATTTTAAACAAAAAACTGCATGGAAACATCAACTTTAGCCCGACAAAAAGGACAAGTGTAAAAATTTCTAAAAAAAAATGGTGTCCCATAACATCCCATAAAGGGATTGAGGAGAGCTTCTCACAATCAGTGAGATGTGCGCTTTCTAGTTTTACACTCACTGATTGGGACCTACAGTTTTACACCGGTTCCGAACGGTATTTTTGAGAAGCTTTTTCATGGCTAAGTACTCGATAGTGTCGACATCACTATGCGAGGTGACCGTCGTGTGACCGAAATGTAATGTGGTCTGAGCAGGCATCGAACCGACGTTCTCATGTAAAAGAGCCGCGCACACTAACCATTGCACCACCGACTGCCACTTTTTTGCCATTTATTAATGCTAGTGCCTGCAGTTTCAGAACGCACTCGTTGCAAAAATTTCATGTGCTTTCACGGTAACAAAACTGTGTTGGCTGTAATGTCTTAGCATACAATGCATTTATTAGGCCCATAGTGTATTGCTGATGAATCTACTTCTTCTTCATTCATGCTCTTCGATTCTGAATCTTCCCATACTTCCTTTTCAAACGGTTCACAATCTGTACAAATTTGATTTTTGGGGAATTCCATTCTATTGAAAAATGAGACTGGAATTAGAAGACCCTTCTCTAATAAATTGGCACCCTTTAGAATTTTGGATGCCTTGACATACGCTTTTTTTGATTTCTTAGTGCAACATGTTCCACCACTCTCAATTAGTAGGCTTAAATTCCTACTTCGATGAAATTCCTCATCTCGTAATAGTACTGAGACTAAGTTTGAAGAATTTTTGCTCTTTTTGGCAACAATCAACCTAATACTCCATTGTATGCTTCTATTGCGGAAGTTGTCCTGGTACGTAATTTAAATACGGAGATCTTATTTGGCCCAACATGAAGAGAAAGACAACATATATTCTGTGGTACTATATATATTCTAAGAATAACGTAGGCTTATACTTTAAACAATACCTTTTTAAACCACTGTTTCTCGAAGTAATTATGAAATTGCGTGAAGTGGTTTGAGTCTTCCAATGAATTTATTTCATCCTTTAAAATATTAAAAGTATCTGGAATGCTTTTAGCTGGCAGCAACGGTAACGATAACAATTTATGGTACATACGAGACGCATTTGCGTTTCTCCTAATGTATTCCTATATATTTTTGTGTTTGCTTGCTACATTTTATCTTACAGATTGGCAGTAATGAAATCAACACCCATAACATTGTGCATTTGGGAAAGCCGATTTCACAGCGCTTTGCAAAGATGTTTCGTAAACCGTCATAAACCTTTTGGGTTCCATGGCGTAAATATTTTCATTTATATATTTAAATAAATGTTCATAGGAATTTTTTGTTTTCTTGCCCATCAAAAAAAAAAAATAAATGGATAAATCTGAAATAGTAGATTTAAAATCAATTGCACATTGACGCTGGTGAGAACTAAATTTAGCTTAAATTTTCTTCAAAATAATCTACATGTATTATAAGCAATTGCTTAAAACTGCCTTGAGGAACTATTTTTAACGTCCCATTTTTAAGTACGTAGTTCCTATAGCTTAACGGAATGTATTGTTTTATAAGGTTTCCAGTGAGCTCTGAAAAAAAATGCAATATGCTAAATCTGGCTCCTGTAAAGCGTAAGGTGTATCTTCATGTTTCGTTAAGCCATATTGGGTCCAAACATTTTCTTTGTTAAAGGCTTCAATTATTACCAATGGTATTGCTGGGGAACTCCTCAGCCCTCGTTGCATTTTAGAAAAATCTAACTTTTTGATTGCTTGCTGGTTGCTGTAGAAAAAGTATAAATGATATAAATACGAGTGTGTTATATTTATAAACTTTAATAAGCTGAGAAAATTTACAAAGAATATTTTCGTTATTGCAGGTATTGTTTAAAGTATAAGCTGCGAAGATTTTCGGAGAATAGCGTAATGTAAATTGTTATGGAATGTAAACCACCGCTGGCGAAATATTTTCGTTTTTTAGGATTTTTTAAAGTATTGTACCATTTCCTAATTGAAGCACAGCCGCGAATAACGTTGTAAGTGCCAAAATGTAAATTGTTCACGGCCTCTGTAACACATTCTCCCAAACATATTCTGCAGGAACCATGTATATGTTTGGAACACACTTCAAACATTTATATGTTTGCAATTCCCGAACACAGGTGCATTTAAATGCAAACATTAGCATGTTTTTACGAGTAAACATATGCGTTCTTCATCCCAAACATCCATATACTTAGGTGGAAGCATTCGCGTTTCCCCCAAACCTACATATACTTACGTGGAAACATATGCGTATTTTCTCCCAAACATATTTAGAAATGAATTATTCTTTCTTTCTTTATTTATTATAATTAAAATAAATAATAAATACAACAAAATAAAATATTTAAAATTACCCTTTTCACATTTACTTGCTGAATGCATTACTTTGTTTATGAAATGAGAGTCTGCTGCTCGTTTGCTTCTCCTGTCTTTGTTTTTCTCTCACGTTTTTGTTTTCAGAAGGTTTCAACTATGTCTCGGTTATCACTATGCGTTGGTACATAAACAATATACTTATATACAACTCTAGTTCATGCGTGTATTAATTACTTGTTTTTTTATTATATTTCACAAATGGCCCGCCATTCCAATTTTTTCAGTAGAGGCTCGTGCAGAAAAAGGGATTCAAGTTGTTGCCCTTTCCAGTTTCTTTCCTCAAAATCGTTTCTCCCTTTGATAGCGCACATAAATATATGTGAAACACATACACAAAAACCAAAGCAACATCACAAACCATTTAACCGTCCGAACGTTTGTTTATTCTTTTTTCACTGATCAAGCGCTTTTGATATCCTCTGTCCGATAAATCATTGTCGACTGAATACATAAAATTAAAACGCAATCCATCAGCCAAAATAAGAAACACTGAGTTCATCTGCAATTTTCATGCACATTCAGGAATATTTATCAATCACTCACTGAGAGAATAATGCAAAAATACAGATATACACTTACAAGATATACACACTCGTTGCCCCTCTTTTATTGTCTTGCTCTCGAGAGAGCATAAACAGTGCAACAAACGTGGCTTTATTTATATGACAAACACAAATATATTAGGGCCGCAAACACATATATTATAACATGTTAATCATTGTGTCTCAAACATGTAATATTAAATAGCAAACACAATGCGTTTGGGCAAAAGTATATTATAGTTGCTACAAGCTCCAAACACATGTTATATTTGCATCCAAACAACAACAATCCTACAGCTTTTTCAGCGAGCAGAGGCAAAAAACTATTGAAACTTGTGAGCACTAGTATATTTAAGAATTAGATTAATTTTCAATTTTATTAATATTAAACAGAAAATTATAGTAACTAAAACATTAAGTAATTTAGAAATTTAAATTTTTATGGGGTTTACAATGAAATAACGGTTTATATCCAAAACAAATTGGATGATAACACTTCGAAGATTTACCGAGAATAGCGTACAGTACATTATTTTGGGAATAGAAAGCGCCACAGGCAATTTTTTTGAATCAATCGGTAAATATTCAAAGGGTTGAGTACTAATAATTTAAGTAACCTTGTACTTGCACGTTTATAAGCCACTCGGATGCAGTTGAATCACTCATTGTACTTGTTTGATCAATGCAACCTATTTTTATGAACTCAACTGTTTTGAGTTCGTTATCATGATTATGTTCTTTGCATTTTTTTGGATTTACGCACGCATTATTGCCAACCAAAATTTCCACACGTGAGTTACAGCTGCTGTTGTAACATGTATAACAATGTTTAACCGCACTACACTCTTCGACTTTAATTTAAATAATTGTTTTTCTGATTGCAAATATAATAACTTGGAATTCTTTTTTTTTCACATACAAATTCGTAGTTGAATAATTTTCCATGCTTGTTTTGATTATGTTTAACCGGTTCTTTTCACATTAACTGTACTGTAAAGACTGATCTTTTGTTTTGATGAAGTCAATGCAAAGATTCTTGCAAGCATTCCATATTAAACATTCAGAGTCGTAACAGGAGACCATTTCCAAATGCCAAACAAGACAAATTTTTGTATAATGTGATTATATTGAAAATCAGCGAATTTTGTGGATATATTTTCCCTAAAATTTAAAAACAACTTTAAAGGAATTGATCCCAAAAATAGTGTGTAGATATACCGCCCTGACAATAACTATAACTGTATGTTAACTGTTAGAAACAAATTTTAAGTGAATTCTGTCACTTTAAAGAAAAGGAAAAATCACAAAAAAAAAAATAATTGGTTATTTTTCATATATGGTTTTTGGCTAAAATTTCGTTTTGAAAAATCGCCCAAAACACAAAAATTAAAAATAACCCAAATAAGTGAGAAAATTAGCCCATTTTTTGCGCGGTATTTCATATGCAGTTTCGCCCATGCAGTTTTAATTTTTTGTTGTGGGCCATTTTTCGTAACCCCCAAATCAAACCTGCCTCACTTCATAAATTAAGGATCGATTTCGATTGAATGTGCCGATTTAGTGATCTGGATCATGACTAATTTTGAGTATTTTAACATTTGAAAATACAATAAGACATAATTTTTAAAATATAATGAGTTGATAATTTAGGATAGATCTACTTTCCTAAAAGGTATTCCCTTGGATTGTTTTCTGGTATTTTGTGTCAACATTTGCATGTAAAATGTTCTACAATTTTATTTCTGTCGGCTTTCGGAAAATAACGATCGGCTTCGGGGGGTTTCAATTAAATGTAGGATAAAATGTAATACAAATACTGGAATTTTTAGTACTCCAAATTTCTTACGGCTCTTAGAAAATTTTTGGTCATACGTCGGCCAAAAAAAGAAAACGTCAATAAAATTAATTATTCGATTTCCATCATATTGAAAGAAAATAGATTTTAGAGGGCGGATCAATAAGTCCGTGACTTTTTGAATGAAACACAATTTTTTTTTGTAAAAAAAATTATTATTCAACATAATCTCCTTATAGGTCCAATGCACTTAGTCCAACGTTTCTCCAATTTTTGTATCCCTTCCAAAAAATATGATTTTTCGAGGTCCATAAAATAGGCATTTGTTTGATCAATAATTCCATCGTTGGAGCTAAATCTCTTTCCACCGAAACATTTCTTTAGGTTTGGAAATAGTCACTGGGGGCTAATTCCGAAGAATATGGCGGATGAGATATCCCAATTCTTTTGCCATTGAGACCACACACGTGTGCACCCGTGCGTTTATGGTCAATTGAGATCAAACGCGGCACCCATCTTGCAGACAGCTTTCTTAAACCCAACTGATCATTTAAAATCGAAACCACACTGTCATATAAAAAGCCTATGGCATCAACAATCTCACGCACTTTTACTCCTCGATCGGCCAACACCATATCGTGGATTTTTCGACATTTTCGGGTGTATTGACCTCAATTGGCCGTCCAGAACGTTCAGCGTCCTTTGTACTTGTGCGACCACAACGAAAGTCAGTAAACCACTTTTTTACCATTGAAATCGATGTTGCTGGGTCCCCATAGTATTTATAAAGCTTTTCTTGGTTTGATTGACGGTTTTTTTTCGAGAAAAATAATGTTTAATGAACACTCGAAATTCACTTTTTTCCATTTTTTAAAAAATGCACGAGGTTGTATGTTTTTTCGCAAAGTAAATGACGGAACTTGCTCAAATTTTTTGAATTTTCTTTAAAAAACACATCAGCTAATATTTTTTTATGACGATAAAAAGAATTGAACTGATTAAGACTAGATTGTGTTAGATTATATTGGGCTGAATTGAATTGGTCTAAATTGATTGAATTGATTTGTATTAAGTTGAATTGAATTCAATTCAATTGAGTTGAATTGAATTGAATTAATACTAGAGGGAGATTAAACACAAAAGGATATGTGTTTAATCTCCCTCTAGTTCCCAAATTTTTTTTTCAAAAAAAAAAATTATTTTTGTATTGGTTTCGCCTCAAAATGAAATGTTTGTTCTGGAAAAATTTTATATTCTTAGAGAATTTGGACTTATAGCGTCAAATACTTACCCCGCCTACAGGCGGTCTTGGGAAACAAAGCCAAAAAAATTTACGATACATAAAATTTTATTTTTTTGTTTATTAACATAAAAAAGTGGGTAAAATTCATACATTTTTAATTTTCTTAAAAAATAATTCTAAAACTGAACAAAAAAGTACATATTCGGTAAACAAAAAGGGACTATTCCAATAGTTTCAACATAAAATAATATAAGAAATTGATGAAGAAAAGTTCATTTGTGATGAAAATCAAAGAAACAATCTTTTTGCTGGGAAAAACAAAGATTTATTTTGCATTTTCGGCACATAACTTGCGTTTCAGAAGCGCATCCTGGATTTTTACAAGTCTTTTTCCCCCCATTTCGTGGCAAAAATTCTGGAAAATGTTCAACTCCATCAAAGCGAATCTCTACAGGCGGTAAAAAAGTCTTTTTACCATGACCTTTGTTTTGAGGAGCTGCGCGTGGACGTCCAGCACCTTTGGTAACGTTTTTTAACGTACAAAGCACTTGTGCAACCTGTGCTCGGAAATTCGGCAGTTGATATTGCTTATCATTGGGGTCCGGATTGTTTATTCTATGAAACAAAATGTAAGAATTCACCATTGCAACATCAATTAAATGTGTAAATATGCGATTGGTGTACTTTTCAGTTTTCCAAGTAATTTTGTATCGACCAATAAGTCCATCAATATGGTCGACGCCGCCCATATGGCTGTTGTATTCATTTATTGCATTAGGACATTCGATATCCACAAACTTTTTTTCCGAGCGTACAAAACGCGAGACAGTTGTTTTTGCAGATGCTTCATTCTGAAATGGTTTGACGCCAACGTAGTATGTTGAAGCGAGTCGGACAGCTTTATTGTCTTTCCAAAGCGTTAATGAAATATCAATATTTGCTGCAGAGCCACAGAATTCAGTCGAGTATCCGTGGATGCTTCTTGAGATCATTATCTGTTGGGAGTTTGCAATTGGGGATTCGGTTTGAGCGAATTGTCCCCAAAGAATAAATTCCACGTGATCGGAGGAACACAAGCAGTGGAAGCGATGTATAATAGTTGTCGAAAATTATAATATGGTTTTTGAATGCTGGCACAATACGTGACAATCGAACGACTACGTTTGACGACGCTCCAAGATCTGGTGCACCAGGTTGAATGACATTGTCGCCTGCACCACCATATACTTCAAAGTTGTAACAGAAACCGGACGAATCGCACAAGACGAATAGTTTCACTCCCCATTTATGTGGCTTATCTGGCATGTACTGCCGAAGAAAGGACTTCATTTTTGTTGCGCACATTTGTTCGTCTACACACAGATACTGAGGCATTGGCACAGACTGGAACTTTTCATTAAAATGTTTGGTAATCGAACGGATTTTGTACAAAGGATCGAAGTCCGAAGAGTTTTTGGCAGGCAATTTGCTATTATCATTAAAATGTATATTGCTTCGAATTTGGTCAAAACGATTTCTCGACATTGTGTCTTGGATGCTTTGAAATGCATAATTGCTCCAATAAGAACGGATACTTGGATAGTTAAATACTGACATAAAAATCAGAATGCCAATAAATTGACGCATTTCCAAGTTGTTTGTAGTAAATGTAGTCGCAATGTTTTTTTGGGCGGCATAAATGTTGGTCTGCTGAACGATGTGAGTTATTATTTCGTCATTTAGAAAATATTCAAAGCATTTATATGGTGTGTCGAAACTTTTAAATTCTTCCAGATCGGGATCACAAAATGAGATAGCCGATTTATTTAGCACAAGATTTTTTTGACGCCATAATATCTTTTTGAACGCCTCTGATTTCGGATTTATATCCAGAACTGATCCTACAAATGCACCAGCATCATTTACGTTGTTTTCTGTAGGCTCATTATCAGTGGCATGACGTCTACTGACACGACTTTCAAATGCGCCTTTATTCTTTGTTATATTTTTAGGGTCAATGATAGCAAGCGGACGGCGTTTACGTTTCGGTATCGGAGAATTATTTTAAGTGTTCGAAGTTGATGGTGATAACATTGAAGCCGTACTGCCATCTAAGCAAATCGCTGACTGAAGTACTGATTCCGACATACCTACAACCTCGTTTATCCCCATATCGATTTCATTATACTCACAAGGATCTTCATCTAAATCGTCTTCATTTTCTTCTTCATTATCCGTGTCGCCATCAAAATCTATCATATTTAAAACTTTTCTGATGTCATCATCAGATAACGATGATAGTTTAACAGTTTGTTTACGATCCATGGCTAAGGAAAGGTCTTTTAAAATAAAACGATTCATATAGTATAATAACTCGCTTTTGATACTTACTTTGAAATATTTTTTTTGACAAGCTATCCCAATACCGCCTGCAGGCGGGTTACCTATGCACACAGCTAAAAAGCTCACAAACACGTTCCTTTTATAATTAAATGACTTTTTGTTAAATAAAGATATGCAGCAACACACAGATAATTTTTTTTTTCACCTACGTTTATTAATAATATTTATTTTAATTATTTGATTTTCGCACTCCGTGCAAAATAATTATTTTTGGTGATTTTCACAAACTTCTGCATTCAAATGACATTGACAACTGACTTTCGTACTAGCGCAAGCTGCAAAAGCACCAATATGAATATTTGGGATTCCCCAAAACAGATGAAACGAAAAAAAAAGCAAAACCTAATTAGAACCATGATTGACCGTGTACTGAACTTAGACCGCCTAGAGGCGGTCGTGGGAACTAGAGGGTTAACTTCTTGTAAGAATATTTAACACAAATTAGTAAAAACCGGTTATCCGTTTAGCGTATGTCAAATAAACGGGTTTCGGTTTATTTGTTAAGTATTGTTGAAAAACCGGCAGACGATTAATTGCAAAAAATTACTGGTTAACCAGTTTCGTTGGTTTTCAGGTTTCAGTTTTCTAATTCTCACCCTCGCCCGTCATGAAAATAACCAAAATAAAGGTTGTCCCAAAATTCAAGTAAGATTGAATGTAATTGAATTGTGGAAGAACAAAACTAGACAGTCATATCGCTTAAGAGTGCCACTAACTGTTATTGTCAGTCATGGGGATTCTATGGCACAGCTGATCGTAGCTGATCCCTTTGATTTATGCCCGTTTAATGTCCAACGAAAGTGCAAAATTGGTAAAATACAGACGCAAATAAAACTCTATGAAATGGTCTACTACCTCGTCGTCATGAAGAGGCATCGAAGAGATTAATGGAACTCTTAAGTATTACTCTATGGGTAAGTCAAGCCGAATTTTGAAAAAAAATGGGCGGATGATGATTCCAGCCAAAAATTTACACTGGCGATTAACGACGTGTCGATTACCGAAACCAACAAGATGAAAATTAGCCACATCGCTGAAGACGATATTATTCGAAAAGCCTTTATTATTTTTGATGTGTTAACATCTATAGGCACGGGTAGGGCAATCTATCAAAAAGAACACATGCAAACAACATACAGCGTTAGCATCACAGACGTGGTTGTTGTACAGCAATGGTCTCTGCTTGAAAATAAGTATGATGGTATTGATGTAGCGGCAGCGAACAAACAAGCAGGTTGTCGTCGCCAATGATTATTGAATGGTATATAGCACTCATGAAACGAACTGTATGATACAAAAGCACTGGCGATATCTGGCGAATGATTCAAAACGTATTACTCTCTGTTTGTCATAACTTTGATGTTAACATTGATGCCTTTTGAAACATTTATGCTTTTTGTATTGTTTTATGTAATAACATTGTCGAAGTCGTGCATTTATATTGAAATATTCTTTAAAGAGAATAAGACTCGTTTATGCTCTTTTATTCAGACTCTCTACATGAGAGCGGAAAAAGAGTGCAATAAGTTGTCTATACTATTCAAAACTTTCTGTCGTCGCTCTGTTTATGACAAAACAAAAACAAGCATTTCAATGAGCTAAATATTGCTTTATTTATTTTAACAATTTTACATCTAATGTTAAAGCAGATGTAAGAAAAAAGAAAGTGCAATAGCAGAAGAGCCTTCAGCACAAAAAGTATTCTTTTTTTATTTTCCAATGTAACATTTGCTAATGTGTTCATAGAAATCGAATAGGTGCCGTGTAACAAAAATGTGTTACCACATCGCCCGTGAGTTCGAACAGTCATTGATTTTTTTTTAAATCTCTCTCAACAATGAAAACGTCGTTCTTTTATTTAGAGTTCCATTTTTAATAACACCGACGGTCAGCTGTCTTTTGTGCTTCAACAGCAAAACTTTAAGGCACATATGGCACGAAATTAAAATATTGCGTGAATTTTCGGACAACCTAGTTCCATTATTCAGAAAACACCAACATAAGTAAAAGAAAAATCAGCTCCCGATTTGGAGTTTTTTAGCTAACTAATATTTTTGATTTATATTCCTACTCCAGAGGAATGCTATTTGATAAACAGTTGGTATGAAAAATATGGATTTTTCGCTGAATTTGGTCAATAGGATTAGCTAGTAGTTTTAGAAGAGCCCGGTGATTTTAAATATGAAAACCAAAAAAGTGTGATTTTGGTGTTCCGATATTAAAACCAGCATCTGCAATATTTTATGCATAAGTTTAGTGTGACATCTGCTGAATAAATAGTTTTACAATAGTTGTAACTTTAAGAGCTCGAAATTTGTCTAAATTGATAGAAGATAAAATATGACAAGATGTATTATATTTCATCTTCATTTTCTCTTAAAACAATACCGCCCGCATAAAGCAAGAAATATTTAAACTGAGTACCTTTCCACTTGCACAAGCACATAAAGTCGACAAATTTTCTTAGGAATTCTACAGTTATATATAATATTAAAAAGATTCATTTGAAGTTTCATTAAATTTTTTTCTGAAATATGCGAGTTTGTGCTAAATAATATTAAATGTTTTCTAATTCTAAGATTCAAGATTTTCTGATTCATTTCATCGAGAGGGACACAGTTTTTAGGATAGAAACTAATTATGTATGTTCGAGTGGAGTTTTTCTTTTGCTAAATGATTTTGAAGGTTGGCATTTCTCAGAACATGCCAAGTTTACTTTTTTTTACAATTAATTTGTATTGTTTACTATTTCTCATTAATAATTCATCAGTCGAACGAAAAAAAGTATGATGACAAATTGTCAACTCGACTGTTTTCGATTTTATTTATATTTGAAACATTTGAGAATGTATGGGATTTGCAGATGTAATTTTTTTTTGTCTCCACAAGGCCGCCCCAGTTTCATTCATCAAAAGAAGTGTGCATACCAAAAATTGGAACAATCGGACAATATTTAGAGGTCGCCAGATATTTCAACTTTTTGGTTTTGTGTAACAAGTTACAGTTTATAATGTAGTACTATACTTATGATTTGTTTATATTACTTCTAATTTCTGTTAGTGTACGTATGTTTTTACAGTGTATTTATTCGTCATTGTCAATAGTTGTCCTACTCTTACTTACAGCGTTAACTTTGTTTAGGTTTATTTGTACAATAAAACGCGGGGAATTCCCTTTAATTTGATTTAGTGCACATAAAAAATAAAGAAATCAATACAGACGCATTCCTTAAATCTAAACGTACTAGTTTTATATAATTTTTGCTGCAGGCAATAAGCAACTTTGAATGATAGTGTTGTGCATTTTATTAATGGATAAAATTGTAAGCAAATGCAAAGAGATATTGATGTTATAAACGTTTATTTACTTTCAGGATCTTTTTAGATTTAAGTCATGACTTTAAATACGGGTTCAAAATTTATGAGAAACTCTCCAACAGCGTGGCTAATAGGAATGCCAATAGAAAGTTTTTCCACAGCAAGGCTTCCATCACAAATGGATGTGCTTAAAATGTATAATTTTTATCATTTTGTTAAAATGAGGACTGAAAAGGTTAGTATTAAGGAGACAGTAACTGCAGTATTGGATATTTGGGACAAAGCCAAAATTCCTACTCAACGGTCCGATGCCATCGAAAGAAAAATGCGCAAGCTGCTAGGTGAATTTATACTTTAAAAAAAAATTGAAAAACAAATTCTGAAAGGTGCCGCATCAAAGAAGAAATCTTTAAGGAGCATTCAAGTGAATTATTTGATATTGCCATTAAAGATGCTTATAATAAAATGAAAAATGAAGAGGACAAGATGTTTCTTAAAATGCAGAGAGAAGACAACATGAGCTGCAGTATAGCTGGAACAGATTTGTGCTCAAAGAATGCCGAAATTAGAATGCAGATTAGAGAAGCGAAAGCTGAAGCCAGAAAACTGTAATACGTTGGAAAACAAAAAGCAAGTGAAGAAGTTGTTAGCTCCATTTCTGCAATAAAGAGTTATGATGGTTCCACTGAGGCCGAGTCTGATTATTCATCGGGTGATGAATTTATTTTTCATGAAAGAACAAGTAAACCAAACATAACCAAATCAATTTTAAATAAAGACGTTATTGCAGCAATTGATCGCGTAAATCTTTCTGATAGAAAAGCAATGTTTGTTATCGGAGCAGTTTCTCAGGCATTGGGTGAGCCTGTGCCCGATATGGCTCTTTCGTCATCTACAATACAACGTACAAGAAACAGTCTTCGAAAAAACATAATACAAAATGATAAATAAACATTCCGTCTCCAAGGTCCACTCGTATTGCACTGGGATAGCAAATTATTGCCCGATATTTCTAACGAAAAACAAAAAGTCGATAGGGTTGCGGTAGTCATCAGTTCTGGTAGAGAAGAAAAACTCCTAGCAGTCCCGAAGATAACCAAAGCGACCGGTGCACAACATGCTAATGCTTGTTTGCAGGTCTGCGAAGATTGGTCAATTAAAAATAAAATTAGCGGGCTATGTTTTGACACAACAGCCTCTAACACAGGTTTACATATGGGGGCCTGCACTTTAATTGAGAAAGGTCTACATAAAGTAATGATATGGATTGCTTGCCGCCATCATATGTCTGAGGTCATGATTTCGTATATATTTAAAGAATTGTTTGGGCGGACAGTAGGACCGGAAGTGCAATGGCCAAAAATTGATAAAGAAAATTTTACATTAGGAGAAAATGCATTACTCGATACCAGCCACTTACTAGAACTACGAGAAGAAATGTATAAATACTATTCAGACGCTATTAAAAACCAACAGCCAAGGGCCGATTACCTCGAACTCTTAATGCTATGTCGGTTATTTTTAGCAGACACAAAAAACAAGGTAGAGTTTACATTTCGTGCACCAGGCGCTTGTCACCATGCTCGTTGGATGGCAAAATCCATATACTGCCTAAAAATATTTATGTTTCAAGATGAGTTTCAACTCACTGAAAAGGAGAAGAAAGCAGTCACCGAAATAAGTTTATTTATTGCTCTTGTATATGGTCGCAATTGGAATGAAGCCCCAATAGGCATAAAGGCTCCACTTAATGACGGCAATCTTCTTAAGCAACTTGAATTGTATCCTAATGAAAAAGTCGCTGCAGCGGCAGTTAAAGCTTTTCATCGACATCTGTGGTATTTTTCCGAACACCTTATTGGACTTGCCTTTTTCGATTCGCGTGTAATATTTGAAACTAAAAGGAACATGGTCAAAAGTCTCCAAAGCAAACGGCTCAAAGAGGCTTGAAAGTAATGGATTTAATCACCACAATCCTCTTGAGAATTTTGTTACCAAACGCACAAGTATTTTACCAAACGCACAAGTATTTTCTTTGACTTAAAAATTCGAAATTGAGCAGCCTGTATCTTTTGCAATTTGTAACCGATTGCAGAATTTTAAAATGGAAGCTAGACATCGTGAGTTATAACAAAAATTATGACAATAGTGGTTTCTTAACTAAATAACTTTATTGAGCAATTTATAAAAAATGTCCAAAAATGTGATATTTTTTTGGTTCGCTAGGATAAAGGCACTTTATTATGTTTTTTATTATTTTTAAAGTAGCGATGATTTTTTGTAGTGAGCGTTTGTTTAGCACGATTTTTTACATCTTAATCATTTTACGAGTCAAAATGGCAAAACAATAAATTTAAAATCTATAGGAAAAAACTAAAATCAACGTTTACCGTTCTGAAGGATTTTCTAACTATGCAATAATTAAAAAAATTGGACGGAGCCCAACAGTTGTCGACAATTACATCAAGGACTCCGAGGGCCCTTGTCTTTCAGTGTCTATCTAAATACGTATGAGAAAAGAAAAATCATCAGGTTTTCTTCTAATTCTGCCTTATCCTTGTCAAAAACAAGAGCTCAATTTGTAGTGGAGGCGAGCAAGTCATCAGTACACAGAGTAATTAAGAGATGTAAGTATCTTAAATACCTGAAATTACAAAAAAGCCGCCACTTAGTGCCCCTTAGTGCCTGACTACATGCTATGGGATGTGCAGTCAAGAGGTCATGTAAATGACTGGAGAACCGTTGTATTTACGGATGGGAAGATTAATTTATTATTTCCATGATCTGAGCAAAGAAAAGCATTTTTTAGCTGACATCACAGCCGAGAGGGCGGCGTTATGGTGTGGGGTGTTATTACGTACTATGGCACCATCGATCTTGAATTTCAAAGTGCAAAAATGACTGGTGAAAGCATGAAACGTTATTGGAATCGGCTTTTCCGAAGTTCAGTGAACTATTTGGTCCCATATTTTGAATATTGCAACAGGATAATACAACAGGATAATAATACGCCAGAGTAGTAGACGAGTTCATTGCAAGCCAAAATGTTAATATTCTTGACTGGCCCCCATATTCGCCAGATCTAAACATTGGTTAACTCATAAGGTCTATGAAGGAGGTAGACAATTTGGTGACAAGCAGTCACTAATTCAGGCCGTTAAGGATGTTTGGAATCAAATTTCGTTGGATTACATACATTCTCTTTATCTCTCACTGAAAACCCGAATATTTGAAGTTATTAAAAACAAAGCGGGTTCTACCCATTTCTAATAGTTCTTAAAGAAAGTAAAATAAATTAAAATTAAAAATAAATGTTTTTCATTAAAATTAGTTAAAGTGCCTTTATTCAAGAGAACCAAATAAAATAGCACATTTTTTTGGACTTTTTTTATAAATTGCTCAAAAAAAGTTCTTAACTTAAGAAACCACTATTGTCATGCTTTTATTTTATATCGTTTCGATGTTTGTGAAACTGAAGATGATGCTTCACAAACATCGAAACGATCGTCCAGCGAATGTGAGTTCGAATCCAACCCGCGGCACTTACATTTTTTTCACTAACCGGAGAAAACATGATCTCTTACAGCCTTAAAGGAAATTACTTAAAGGAAATTACTCTTACAAATGTACATATTCTTGAAAAAAGGACCAATTCTAAATAAAATGCACATTTCTTAAAAAATCTTTTCTTCAAAAAAATACCTTCTCTTAAAAAAATATATTTTTTTTACAACAAATTGCCCTTTCTTAAAAAACTAAATTTTCTTTGAAGAGTGCCATTTGTGTGAAACAAAATAACTTTTCCTGAGATAAGTACCTACTCTTAAAAATGTACCTATTCTTGAAAAAAGGACCAATTCTAAATAAAATTTCCATTTCTTAAAAAAACCTATTCTTCAAAAAAATAACTTCTATTAAAAAAAGTCCTTTTCTTACGAAAATTCCTTTTCTTAAAAGTACCTTTTCATAAAAATAAAATTATACCTTTTCTTTTCTTGAGGTAAATAGTCTTTTTGAAAATAAGTAAATTTTCTTAAAAAAAACCTTTTCCTAAAAAGAGTACCGCTTCTTTAAAAAGTACATGTTCTAAAAAAGTACTTCTTCGTAAAAAAATTTCATACTCTTATGGCTTTTTCTTCCAGAAAGTACTTCTTCTTAAAAATATTAAATTTTCTTTAAAAAAAATTAGTTTTTAATAAAAAATTTACCTCTCTTTAAAAAATTACCTTTTCGGGAAAATATAATACATATTCTTGCAAAAAGGACCTAAAAATATTAATTATTAAAAAAAATATTATTATTAAAAAAACATACATTCTATAAAAAAATGTTCTTAAAACATGTTTATCATTTTACAAAAAGTATATTTTCTTAAAGATCCATTTAAATTATCGTATTTTTCAACAGGCGCCTTAGGCTTGTTGGAACTAACTAGTACACAATATATAGCGAAAAAAACTTCGTTGCAACCGGGTGTCCCCTGATACCTCATATATTTTTTTTGTTTAATTTAAACATTATTATTAAGAAAAATAAATTTGCACTATGGCTATCCATTCAATGGGCCCATAAAATTTACTAAACTTTGTAAATGCTTCTTCCAATATCATTTTTTAAGATGCTTCTGCCGTTTGTTCTGTTTCAAATGCTAAACGATGGTAACATAAGGTATTGTGCCCCAAACCATAACTCCACTTGCCTTGCTATGTCATCTTTGAAGATACATTTCTTATTTTCATTCATATAAAATATTTCTTTCGTCGAAAACACAACTTTGAACCATTTTAGGACTATGTGATAGTGTTTCCTGCAAATTCTAATCGCTGCAAATTACGATTGGCATTATGGGGAGGATTTTGTGCAATTTCCGATGAATTAGGTTCTTAGTCGACTTTAAAATTTGTCGTACCTACTGTACATACGCTGACATTAACCCCACTTTCCTGCCGAATTTTTAAAGCCGACGTTGACGAATTTCTTTAATTATTTTTTCTTCTATTGCCAATTTAGTGCGGCCTTCCATAATTGGCCCGTACTTTTCGATGTTATTCAAATAATTATACACAACTATTTCCCACTTTCTATTTTAACAGCATTTTAACAGCAAATCCTTTAAGGATTTTTTTCGTTTCGGAGGTGTCAAGAGCTTTACCGCAACCCATATTGTTGAAAAATCTTAACAGAACTATTTAATTTTTGTTGTTTACAAAATGTGTACACACTACAAATTGAAATTATGTAATACTTGATCAATATTTAAAAAATATCTTCTTCATAAATAAATACTCATTAATCAGTATTAATATTTAAGAAGAAAAATAAACTGATATTGAACTCTTTAGTTTGTAGAATAGAAGAAATCCTTTGTATCATAGATAAAGGAAATAATGGATATCATTAAATTGAAGTTTCCCATAATTTTCATTGACGTTTATTCAAAATTGTGGGAAATTTTTGAGAAAGTAATTTAAACAAGGGAAAATGTGACAAAATTTAAATGATTTTATATAATAGCATTTGTTTCGTATACGACCACCCAACAATGAACATGCCGGAACGGCTTTTTGATTTAAAAACTTCCCCGCCCAAACATGGTAGCAACTTCTGTGGTCGCGGATGCCAAAACCGTTAGAGTGTCTGAGGACTCTCAACAAGGAATGGTAGCTGAACCGGAGGAAGAACCAATTTATTAGGACATAGATGGTGGTGACACATTCTACTTTAAGTAAAGTGTATTATTGTATCGAGGTGATATTTCTGTTGAAAATTATTTTTTCTTTTGATACAAAATTTTAGAATTTTAATGTTACCATTACACTAAAATTTTCTTCTGCTTCATCTATTAGTTTACTTTATCTATTCTTTGTATTATACAACATACAAATAAAAATTGAATTGACTTGAATTGAAATACTCGATAGTGTCGTCGTCACTATGCGAGGTGACAGCCTCCGAAAAAAAATAAAAAGGTATACAGAGCTGGAATCGAACCCAGGATCTCATGCACAGGAGGCGCGCATACTAATCAAGAGACTTCACTATCTTCAAGTGATTCAACAATTTAGTTGCTTGTTTACAGGATAACAAAAAACATACATATTTTGGACAAGTTCTCTTTCATTATTATTAAATGGTTTAGTTGTTGGAATATAAACCTAGGTTTGACATTTATTATACAAAATTTATGTAAATCTACTACGATTCGCCAAGATGATGAATTGTATAACTGGATTCCTTATTCATGTGATTCGCTGTTTACATATTCAATTCAAATATTGCTTATTCTTTGAAAGTTCAATACATACTTATCATATTTTGAATTGCATATTGAAAACTTCTCGAAAATAGCTCGGAACCGGTGTAAAACTATAGGTCCCAATCATTGAGTGTACAACTATAATCTATACAGCTCAATGATTTGCAGAAGATCTCTCCTATCCCTTCATGGGATGTAATGGGAAAATATTTATTAACTTATTTTTTATTAATGCATTCCATCCTATTACGTTATCTGTGGTCTGAAGTCTAGCCCGAGCTACTAGCCTTTTAAGGGTACCCAGGCACGTACGCAAGATATTATTTGGTGATTTTTGTATGTAGTGCTGTTTTTCAACCTAAATTTCAACTTGGCCCCCACCTCAAAGACAATCCGCATTGCCTTTCCCTATGATCCGTGTCAAACAATCCAATCAGATTCAATATTTTAAAGTCTGAAGTGATAAGTTTTATATATTAACCTAATTTTTATACTGGACAGCTAAAATAAAAAATTTTTGTGGGCGTATAGATTTTCCCAGATATAAATGGTATACATTTTGATATAGGTAGCTTCACAGTCGCCATATTGAGTTTTAGAATGTCACTTAATGTGAATTTAGGGTCATCTTCGGAGATGTGTGGGCACATTGCAATTAATTCAGCCGTTTCTTACATAGCTGAGATGCTGTGCCATTGAAATTCCTGAATTGGAACTCCACAGATCTCCATGGAGCCCAAAGTTATCAAAATTGGTGATCAACAAAATTTGAATCGTTGCCAAACTTTGTTTATACTTCAAATACATTTGTATATGTTTGCAGCGCTAGTAATTACAAACCTACAAACGAACATACGACCATCTCTATTTTTGATTTTTAGGGTTCAGTAGATATTCTGAAAAATTGCAACTGACGTCGTAATCTGGCAGAAAACCATTCGTACCTTTGTAAAATTTGTTCCATACCTTTCACATCATATCTTTCATAAAACGTTTTTTTTTAAAATTTTGATCATGTTAGCTTGAAAAATATTTACTCTTATAATTAAAAAAGGCACGTTCTTGCCAGTCAGAAACTTCAACATAGAAAATCGGTTTAAAATGTAGGTCTGCTAGACCCCACGTCGGTTATATTGTTAAAATTAGAGTACGTCTGTTGCAGATTATTTAGATTACGTTTGTTTTTTTTTGCCGGTTATTTTTCAATATTTTAACTGACTAAAAACCAATTTTAATATCAAAAAAATATTAACTTAACAATAGCAGATATTTTAACACGAGATAAAAATCGGTGCACTATATGAAGTTTTGTGAGACTTACATACATTTAACACCAATACAGTGAAAGACGTTACATTTTTACGATTTTTTGAAAAAGTTCCCAAAACATATTAAAATAATTTATTTTCAATTATGCAATTTCTTTACATTGTTACCAATTTTCTAGTTGCCCGTACATGCTACAAATGACTGGTTTTCGTTGGATAATTCAGGAAAGCACATCCACTGGCATGACTAGTTTCGAACTCCTCAGATGCCTACTCACTGTGCCTGAATTGGTAACATTGCTAAGATAATCAATCGTATATATAACAACTTAACATGTAATTTCCATCTGCGAATTGGTATCGATCGAAATCCCTCAGTACCAACTCAATCTGAAAGTCAATTATTACAAGTTTTAGTTCTTATTTTACTTATACAGTACAACAGTTCACTTTATTTACACAACTTATAGCCTGTTTTTGTAGCTTAATTTTTGATCATTCGTACGCCAAATGACTAGCGAAGACAACGTTTGGTTTTTGTACGCTTAGTTTTGAGTGAAACGAAAAGAGCTTTCGTTTTGCTTAAAAAATTTGGTTCTGCTAAATCTAACACGAACGAAACAAAACGTCAGAGTAGACAATCAGAAAATATCAATCGTTTAGTTTGTTTACAAATGTGTTTCTTTACGATTTACAAGAAAATTAATTAAAATTGTTGTTTAGTATGGATATTTCTAACAAAAAAGTCGCTACATGTCGCCCCAAATGCCACGGATGCAATCATTTTAAAAACACTTTAATTATCTCACTTAACAACTTTAATTTTACCACTTTTCTTCTGGCAATTTGTTGGTTGTTTATTTTATTTTGTCTGCAATCAGCTGCTTCCAATTAAACATCTGATAGAGCAGTGTTGCCTGCAGTTTGCTAAATTTTGGTATTTTCCAATAGAAAGAGCTTTTAAGCAAGAATAACACATTGGCAACAATGTACTTTGAAATAAGGGCAGCTAGTAAAATGAGCTTTCACTCCCGGACGAAAGTGGAACAAAAACTCAAATATAAACTTGATCACCTGGGTAGCAATCGCACGTCTGCTTGAACAAAAAAGTTCGCTGAACAGGCTATTAATTGTCTATATTCACCCTTTTCACGGTTACTTCGCGTTGCTTACTTTTGAGCTTTTAATCGCAGATTAACTCACAAATTTATACATCTCTACACTTTGGGCCAGAGTTATCTCTAGCAAATTCACGATCCTTCTATTTGTTTCACCTTAATAACTCCATCTGGTAGCAATGCTGCCAATATTATCGCCCTCTGGAAGCGAGTAGAACAAACAAGAATAGTCGAGAGATATATCGTTAGGCGAGCTCGTATGTTGTTGTAAGGCATAACCGCCAAAAAGTGCTAAAACTCAAGCAAACAAACAAAAAATTTTAGTACTGCGGCACTTTACGGCCTATATTCAATAAATTTCGTAAACCATACATATTCGAACACCCTTACCCATAGGGATGGGAGTATATATCATTTGATACGGAAAAAATTTTGACGCATACAAGAAGTCTGAAGTTGAGCCATGCCCGTCTCTCTGTATAGCTGACTGGTCAATACGACAATGAAATTTTGTCATTGCCTATAATTTAACCAAACTTAGTTTGTGATTGAAAATGGGTGTTCTGATCAGGGTTTAAAATTGCTGGCTGATTTTCTTTGCTAAAGTGATTTATTACTGTGACTGCGAAAATAATCCAAACAAACTGACATGAAACCGCATACACAACAATTTTTTTTGTCTGCGGCTTGGCTAGGAGGGGGCAATCGACGTCGTTGTCCAAATTGTGATCGATTGTCTCATCGTCATTAGATATCTCAGGTACCAGTAGCCGGAGAAATGATGTCTCAATACATATTCCCAACATGCTGTGCACATCTGCAATGAGATTTCCGTCCTTGTCTTTACAGAAAGGGCTTTTGATTGGTAGAATTTTCGGGCTTCGTTCTGTCTCAATTTTCTGACTCTCGCGCTTTCTCCACTTCCGTTTCTTACGCCTAAAGACATGGTTTACCTCCTTTCTTTTTTCCCAATACCACTCAGTTGCAGCTCGCATTCCAATTGCCTGACGGATTGCAATACGAGCAGAGTTCTTTTCATCCTTTGCTATGCGACAGTCTTGCGAAGCGGTTTTTCAAAAACAAGTATTGTTGTTGTGGCAGTTTTTGTTGAGTCGTAAATGGGTTTCCATTGCGCTTCCGGACGTCATCGGGAGGGGTGGGCTCTGTGCCAAAGTTGCGAGAGTTTTGTTGAGTAGGCTCTGGCTACAACTGTTAATTGTAGCTTTCCGATGTCTAGGTTTCTCTGCGTCCGGTTTCGCACGACTTTCTCGCTACTTAATCTTGTGCGAATCTTTGCTGCTACCAGGTTGTGACCAGAATCGATGTTAGCTCCTCTGATCACTCGTACGTTCATTACACCGGATGAATGGCTACCATCAATTACCACGCAATCAATTTGGTTCTTCGTTCTTTGAGAATGGCATACCCAAATAGCCTTGTGAATGTCTTTATGCTGGACTCTTGAGCCACTAGCGACCATGTGTTTTGCCATCGCAAAGTCAATCAATCTCATACCGTTGTCGGAACATGTAGACTGAAATTGATTAATCAGTAAATTTGTACTTAACTAGAGAAAATTGCCGAGGTCACTACGCCCTCCTATACAAAAGCTGGGCGATTAACCAAGTTAACCGCTTTAATGAAAGCTGTGTCCGTTTTTTAAACTTATTAAAGCATTTAGAAGGTTGGACCGTCTATTCGATTATGCCCAGTAATATACTTACAGGCAAATTCATATTTATTTTTATTTATTAGTCATGTTCTCCGCAAATCAAATTTAAAGAAATTGCTAACAAAAAGTCTAGACCAACATACTTTTGCAATAAAGGAGATTTTAAATGCCAACTTACGTCCATATTTAACATCTACACCCGTGACAATTCTATATATGTATGTTATAATTCCTGGTTGAGAATAAGCATAATTTCAGAGTTCAATTCCTGTTCAATTAAACAAGAAAAGTCGAAAGTTAGCAAAAATTTATCAAAAAAGTGATAAAATGCATTTAGCATGTTTTTTCAGAAAAAAAGTGCAAAGCCAAAAAAAAGAACCCAGAATTGCACTTAAAGTGCTAAACTGGCAACACTGCTGTTAACACTAACCGCACTGTTATTTACAATAGACCAAATAAGTAACCATGTGTATTACATGACTGACAAAAATAAAGTTTTTAATCCTAACAATATGTTTTGTAGAGATAACTGAACGTACATTAACTGTCACACAGCTTTTTTCGATATTTTGTGAATTTTTGCAAAAAAAAAAATTCTTTCGGCCAAAAATATCTCGACGATCAAGGCAGCCCCGAAATCGGCTTAATCCAATTATAATAATTATCAGTATGTGCTCCAAATAAGTGTGCTCAAAATTGTCACGCCAAATATGGGACTGTATTGGGCCGAATATTTACAGCCAAAGTCACGATGTCGAAAGTTAACGTTCGCTTTCTTTCTATGCGACAAACAGCTGATTTGGTAGCCACTAACAAGCGAACGAAAACATACACAATTCGGTACAAAATCGGACCGCACTTACACCCTCTCCAACAAAATAAAGCGAACAAAGCCAGTCACTCACTTTCGTTTCAAAAACCGAGTCACTATCTTTTGACTTGTCGTTCGCATGGTTTTACGTGTGTTTGTGTGGTTGTTGTTCAAAGCAATAACATAAAGTTGACGTTCGCCAATTAATTTCGGAGCGAGATAGAAGAGTACGAGGAACCGCAAAGTTGGCGTTTTTCTGCTGAAATGGAAATATATTTTAATAACAAATTTATTATAATGACATTATTTTCTCTCCATTGTGTTTCTTCGATTGAACTCTATGTAAATTGTTATTGTTTCAAGCTTTTATTTGATTTCAAGCTATGCGACAACCAAAAGACAAGTGACTGGTTTTGACATTTTCGTTCGCATAGATAACAGCGGAAATAGTTAGTGGCTTCCGCAAACGCACAACCACACAAGAACATTTAAAGCCTGGGATAAGAGCGAAAGTGAGCTTTCGTTCGCTTAGGTTTTCTTTAGAGATCGTCACTTTGGCTGTTTAAATATCCGATTATTATTGATTATAAATTATGCGACTAAAGAAACTGACAATAATTTTTTCATATCTCTTTTCCAACTATATTTTTTGATTGATCAAATTTCAATTAATATCCGAAATACATATATACATAATAACACAGTACAAGTCGACAAATAAAACAGAACTGGACTGAACAGATTTAATTCGGGTCCTACGAATCGAACTACATCATTAGTTTTTTGCCCAATGATGATGGTTTTATAAAAGTTTTTTCATACACAATTTTAATTTTGTATGCAATAAATTATTATTTTTTCTTCATAAATTTATTTATGAGAAATAGTATAGGCATAGATTAAAGGTATTTTAATTTTCTAAATTTCTTTAAATAAATTCTACTGAGGCACTCTCGAGTAATGGTGAAATATGTATAAACTTGTCTCAAAAAATGAGCTCTAAATCGGAGCTTCTGAGTAAGAAATTAAAAAAAAATTCTGTATGAAACCATCATTATAGACCAAAATCTAATCATGCAGTTCGATTCGTAGGACCCGAATTAGTGTAAATCCGTTCAGTTCGCATATGTTTTCCAAAATTTTTTTCAAAAACTTGCACAGTGTAATTAATAAGTGATTACATGAGTAGCTCTTCTTATTAGCTTATAAACAGTGTAAGAAAATAGAGGTGATATCGCTTCCAGTGGAACCAAATTCTAAAATATACAAGTGTGAAGCTACGTCTCAGATGATCTCAAGCCCCAAGGCTTCGAAGTTTTTACTAGCACCACTGTGCGGTTCCGCTAATGTCTTGCAACAGCAAAACACCTTAGATATGTCGATTCAAGATTTATCTTGATCGGACAAGTAGTTACGGCTGAATTATTTGAATTTTTTTGAGAAATACCGCCCGTCCGTTTGTCCAATGATCAGATTGGAACAACAGAACTATAATTATTGGCAAAAATGTATCGGAAAGTGATATAACTTTTAAAATTAACAATAATTGTCAGTTTAGTTTTGGTATTTGTGAAGTAAGCAGATACTGAATATAAGTCGACAAGTCATACTCCTGAAGAGCGTGGAATATTCATGACCACTTTTTTACGGAATAATTCGTCAGTGATTTTGTCGCAATGCAAATTTTGGAGCAGATTTTCCGACCATCCTACGCCAACTTGTCAAACTCTAAGGCGTTGAGCCGCATGCACCGAAAAGGCAGGATTAACACGTGATTGAAGCGACGCAGGAAGGCCTCGTAGTTCTCGTTTCGACGAGAATAACCGCGCCGTTGTTGAAGATGTCGCGGATGAGCCTTCAATTTCATTTGCAATTTAACATTACACTTTCTTCTCCGCATCATATTTTGTTTACTAAGCAAATACAGCATAATCTTACCGTCACTAATATTGGTTATTCCTGCATTATTCACTGGAATCAACATTTCGAAAACAATATATTGTATACTTACAGGCGATTGCGTATAAACTAATTCACCCCAAGTCAAATTTCATCTGGTAACATTGTGTTGATTGTTTTAGTTAAATTCACCACGCTTATAAATGCCTAAAATGCTGCTGCAACATTAATAATTAATTACGACGCAAGCCTTATTAACATTCCACCATCTCGAGCAGACCTGTATGATGCTGGTTAGTGCGGTAGTTCGCTGCGTACGCTCATAAATGTTTGTGTCTGTCTGCAGCGTACACTCATAAATGTTTGCCATGCATAGTAATTATTGTTATGACTTTTTTCCTTGTTCATCTCTAGAGTTTTTGGGTATGTGGGTGGTGAACTATGAATATAAAAACAACGGAAAAGCAAACAGTAACATTTGAAGGAGGGAGTTGAGGCAAATCAACATTATGCTGAACTATTGGGAATACATTTTAATTGCAAATGAATGGAAGCGAAGCAACTGTGGCAGCATTCTAAACGAAAATATTGAAAAGCTAACAAGTCTCCATGCAAACTTATGTACTACATATGTATGCAGTATGAGAGACTGGACATTTGAATTGCGAACAACTGTTCAATTCGGCAAACGAACGGAATAATTATGAATTGTCCATAGAAACTGACTTAATAGTGTGTACGAGTTCGGTCACCTACACCATTTTGAATTGAAAGTGGGAGTTTTATTTTTAAATTTACTTATATAAAACAAAATTTCACTTTGAATTTTCTCAAGTTGCAATCTCAATTTTATTTCGATTCGTTTTGAAAAGGAAAACCTTAGCTACATTTGATATTTTCTAAAATTACAATATTACATTGCAATTCCATTTGGGATTATTTTGAATTTAAAATTCAGAATTTTCCGAATTGATAATGGGAAATCTGAACTTTAATTAGCATGTACCCAATATTAATTGAAAATTGGCAATTTTTTTTAAAATATTTTCCACTTCATTCGGAAACTTAGAAAATTTGTAATGGAAATTCTCAAAATAGAAAATCTAAGCTAAAATAGAAAATCTGAAGATAAATTAGAAATTGAAATTTTACTCATACGAAGTAGAAATTCTCAGTTTCATTTGGAATTTTCACAATTCAAAATGGACCACTGTGTTGTAGGCATCGTCTTCAGTGTTTTCCAGAAGGCTATCTGAAGGTTCATCTATAAGCCTGGACTCAGGCAATGATGAGCCAACCAGCTCTGCTCATTGAAAATTTTATCGTCACCGGACCACCCGATTAGAAACCGCTGAATTATTTCCATTTTTTTTCAAGATATATCCCCTTTAGTAATGGCGTTAAGAGTGGCCACAACACCTAGCAAACATGCCCTGAGCCTATGGCCACCATATTCAGGCTTTCCTTGACAATTTACTCAGCTGCTTCAGTTCGTGTGTTCCGGTTACCTTGGATTGTTTAGATTTCGTCGCATCATTTTGCGGTAGCACTAGCGTTCGCAACCTTGTTGAGATGCAGTCAGCGAACTGTTGTGGGCCGGTCAAGTACTTCCGGATCGATATTATATCTCGATAACTCTAGAGGCTAAATGGGTTTATTACACTTTAGGTCGGCAATTCTGCACTCACAGAAAACTATCACAACCTCATTGGAGGTTGCCAGAACCTCATTAGAGGTTGTCATAACCTCATTCGAGGTTGACACAACGTCATTAGAGGTTGACACAACGTCCGTAGAGGTTGTTACAACCTCATTAGAGGTTGTCACAACCTCATTCGAGGTTGACACAACGCCATTAGAGGTTGACATAACTTCATTATGAGGTTACCACAACCTCAGTATGAGGTTGCCACAATTTCATTAGAGGTTCACACAACCTCAGAGGTTGACACAACCTCATTAGAGGTCGACACAACCGAATATACATATATAGTGTCACAAATTAATCTTAAAAGCTTGTTTATTATTAAGTAATGATTTATTTTCCTGTATTCTTATTAAAAAAATAGGGTAATCTTTAGGGTAACACATTTAATTTACACGTTACTACCGACCTTTTTGGAAGTCCCGGCAATCATGGGTAACCGTTCCAATCTTGGCGTGTTGTTCCTATTGATGTAGGTCCTAAACCGTTTCACAAACAGATAATTGCAGCATCTCTCCAACGACCAACCGTGGAAAGTTTCAAAATTGTTGATATCTGCTTGGAAATTTTGATACCAAATTCGGTAATAACAACCGTCATTACATAGGCTTTAAAATACTGACACTGATCTGGAGAACAGTAGTGTACAACATTTATTAAAAATGACGGCATTATATTCAGCAGAGGACCGGTCAATCAGGTTCAGAATTTCTTTAAATGAAGCATCTTGGACCACTGATTTGCAGAGAATAAAAGTTTAGACGAGTGTGTGACTCTAAAATGCAACTGTACTTTTTAACATTAAGTCAAAGTACATTAGCCATATCCCACTTAGATTGTATTAACAGTTCTAGTTGTCATTTTTTATGGAATTAGAAATCTATAAATGTTCGTTACATCTAACACGATTCTGATATGTATAGTCACCTTTAAAATATTTACAAAATTAAATGAAGTAACAAATTTCAAAAACTTTTCAATTTGAATTCGAAATTTTCAGTGTTAAGGATGATTTTTATTTATTCGGCATTTTTATTGGTACTTTTTTGTTTTATTATTCCACCTCAAGACCATCTATATCTCTATAAATAGAGATATAGTTTTTTAAAAAAGAATTATTTGGAAAAGGCATCCTCATGACTCCGGGCAAACCGTATAGCTATTTCAGATCTAGCCACAGATCTTTATCAGGGGTTGTTTGAAAGGCTGCTGCTTAAAAATTCATCAAACTAAATGCAAACGAAAACTCATCTGAATTGACAATTTTCCACTACGCAAGTGTTCGAAAAAATCGCAAGCAAAACACACAAGAAAACATTTGCAAACAACTTCTTTCCATCTCCAGAGAACCATCGGTCCCCATTGGAAATGATTTTTGTTGTAGTCTAAAAGACAACACAGTGTTTACAGGCAATTGTCATTGCCTGTTGTTTCGTCGTGCTCTACATTCATCAGAGATGAATTTTAGATTTGGGTTTTATTGGGAATTTTCACATTTTTATTATTCTCATTTGAATTTTAAAACGTCGGCAATTACATACTTTTAACATTTTAATTTTTTTCGTATTAATTACCCAATGTTTTTATCAAGTTTCTTTGTTTTAACTGGACATGGTGTAGCTCGCCGCGCTGACATCATTTGGCAACCAGTGGTAGCTTTTGTATCCGATTAGCTAACTATGAGCTGAAGATGGCGTTTTTGTTTCACGGTCATATTTATGTACTTCTATACATACATATATGTAACTCTTTAATCCATATTTTTGTAAATATTTCATTTTGCAAATATTGTTGGGACTCGTGCTGCTGCTGCTGCCTGCCACTCATGGTTGCACACACACAACCACTTGCTATTTGCTGCCAAGAAGTTTTATGCCAACAGCTTTGTTGTCAAAGGAATATGATACCTGCATGCGCATATGTTGCGTCAGTTTTCCTGAATTCTACTAATTGAATCTAAGAGTACAAGATATGAGGGAAGTATGCTGAGTTAAGTAACATGTGTAGCCAAGACCATCAGTTAAAAGTTTTTCTAAAATCGATTGCTGTTGACAAAAAAAAAAAAAACGAATAGAAACATAGTGTTTATTTTTGGATTTGAGCTTCCTCTGGCGCCCAATTATGTATGACCATAATGGTCCAAACGATATCGTTATGTCGATAATGCTGATAATAGAACCATTTAAAATACATGCGTATATAAAACTTCACTGCCAACAAAACGATACTGAATTCGTTATGGTTGTTTACATAATTAGCCCCCTTTCCTTGGTAGAAGTATGTATTCAAATATTAAAACTGTCCAAATAATTGTAGCAACCCTCCTTGTCGAAAAAGTCGGTTATTAAATAATTAAAACTTTATATACAAAAGACCCATCGGGTTAATGGGGCATATCCCCGAATATAGTCTTCTGGATATACACAGCTATTGCCCGACCGATATTGCCCTCGGCCATTGTTGTTTGGTGGCGAATACAAGAAAATTCCACTTACCTAAGTCTGTTGACAAAAGTCCAGAGAATGGCAATGGTGTGTATCGCGGGTGCCCTTCGCACAATCTCTACTGTGTGTTTGGGGGTTATCCTTCTCCTGTTACCACTAGATTTGCTCGGAACGTAAATGGCTGCAACATCAGCAATTCGCCTAAGGGATTCTTCGCAATACATCGACATTACATAGGGTCATGGGTCGATTTTAAGGGTTGTACGGCAATCCACATTAAAAACGACTATATGACACTCCTTCAAAATTTGGGAGAAGCTCTCCACTCATATCCTGGACAGGCGGTAGTGGATGGGACGCATACCAGGTTATAGAAGGTATTTAGGCTTCTATGCTGATGGCTCTATTCTAAAGAGCTGGGACTAGGCTTTGAAAAAGGCTGTCAGACCATTGCAGTGTCGTCCAGGCAGAAGTCATGGCAATCGGCGAGGTTGCCTTTTACTACCCCGCCTGGGGTATCAATACCAACTCTCACAGACAGGCTGCTATAAAATCTTTGCAACCTGTAGACCTGAGTTGAATAACTACGCATAACTGCCGCCCATCTCTAAATGAGATGGTCTAGCAGTTCGATATTCACCCTATATGGATCCCGTCCACCGGAATATTCCAGGGAGCCAAAGAGCAGATACGCTGGCAAGATTAGGGACTACTTTACTTGTTCCACGGGATATGGAGCATGGGTATTACCAAACAAGTATGACCAAGGTACGACCTAAATTGTACGCTAAACCTGGTGTCCATTCCTATACAAGATATCTCTGCTAGTAGTTGTGAACACTGATCACTGTTAAATATATACACGCGTCCAGACTTGGGGTTTCAGCTCATAATTATTCTAGATGCTGTGGGGCTTCTAGAGCTTTTGTATACGTAGCTGGAAATGTCTAGAATCTAGCTTCATGTTGGATCTAACAGAAAGTCAGGAAGTTAAACTGAATGATCTTAGGTCCTTTCTGCAGAGTGCTACTTGGTTCTCCACAGACCAATCTACATCTGTTCTTCAGCCACATCCTGGAATATAGGGATGAAGTATCATATGGCTTGAACGTCCTATAACCGTACCATACAGCTTCGACGATGGGGACAGAATATGACGTGGCGTGGTATCACAATGGTCCTCATTGAATTAGATTTGTCAATAGCGACATCCACTTCTACCTAGCTAACTTCTTAACCAGAATTGTGTGTCCATCTATTAAAATATTAGAACCAATTAAAAAAAGTTATTTCTATATTTCGAGAAGTTGTGAACAAATTTAAATTTTTAACAAAAATTTATTAGTATTTCCATGTACCAGAAATGTAAAAAAATACATGATACATTGGCACCCGAAGAAAGGTAAACCAAGCCGAATCTTGACATATTCAGTAAGAGTATGTGATCGAAACTCCAAAACGTGAACAAAAAGTATTAAAAACTCTCTTCATTCGCGTGTTCGAACAGCAAGTCCAGTTCGCACCCTAACTCATGAAGTCTGTTAGCATGTAAACTCTTTGTGTCGTGTCTCCAGAATCGGAATTTTTTCTCTTAATGGGTCAGAATATGTGAAATCAATCAAAAATAGGTGAAAATTTTCAGGACCCCCACCGATTTTAATGAAAATTGGCACAATTGTTACACTAGTTCAACAACTGACAAATCCAAATTTTTAGCCACCTACGTCCACTGGGGCCGAAAATATGGGGGTAACAATTTCGCCGGAAATTTTTAGGTTGTGACGCTCTTTTACACTAAAAATTCATTATCTTGGATTATGTAATAGCTGAGACGCTCATTTTTTTTTTGTTTTAAAGCTAATAATATGCGTTTCAAAACTGCTATAACATTTTTATTTTTTTTTTTTATTAAGGGGTGTACCTCTTATATTAAGGTCGTGGCAAAGAGTGGGGGATATGGGGGGGAATGTATCCCCCGGTTTTTTTTGAACTTTTTATACTCAAAGAGTTAGTCCCAAGGAACATATTCTGAAATTTTCAGCTTGGGACGGGGTCATTCCATGAAATATCAATCAAAAGTTGTTTACTTGAAGACAAAAGAAGGGTTCCTAACAAATTTACAGGTCGCTCTAAAAGGTGGAAGAAATGTATACCCCGATTTTTTTAAAACTTGGAATAAGATTTTAAAAATTTTAATCTCGGGACACAATGATTCCACGTTTAATCAAAATAGTCTATTTGACCTCCTCCGATTTTGATTAAGTGGTCTGAAAATATAATTAAAAAAAAAAACTTTTTTTTTTTTTTTATTTTATTAAAAATAAAAATAACATAACAAAATAAAGAAAATTTCAAGGGGTTTAACAAACTTCAAAAATAAGCATGTATTTATATTAAAAATAAAAAATAACACAAAACAGAACAAAATAAAGAACATTTCAAATAACTTAAAAATTAACTAATTTTATTAAAAATAAAAAATTACATAAACCAAATTTCAAGGGGCTGGCACCAGTATAAAATTGATCGTCAGAACTTATTTAAGCTTCAAAATAGAATCTACCGATTATAATTTCTCTCCAATAATTGAGACTTTTGTGCTGTCTTGAGATCCAGAAAAAGTTTGTACATTCAAAATTGTGGTTGAAGTTGAAAGAGGAATGAAGGCATGGAACTTTCTGGTTCCAGGAATACTTCTGCACAGACTTAATCTCTCGCTCAATAACTCTTTTTGAATTTCATACTCACCAGCAGTAACAAAATTATAAATTTCTTGTGCAAGATGAAATCCAACGTTTTCATTGGAATAATTCACAAGTAACCATTCTTCCCTTCGTAATTTATTGCAAGATAGAAGGCAAGCTCATTTCAACAAGCTTTGTGATCATATCTGACTGCCTAGATCACGATGCAATTGCAGTGTATTTATATACACAAAGAATGATTACTTTTTTGAAATCAAAATTTCCTACGGTTGAAAAAATGTATTACTTTTTTGATGGAGCCGCCTCTCAATTCAAAAACAGAAAAAACTTTATGAATTTATGCAAACATACTGAAGATTATGGTATCTCAGCGGAATGACATTTCTTTGCCACCTCGCATGGTAAAGGAGCATGCGATGGAGTGGGTGGTACGGTAAAAAGATTGGCTACCCGTGCAAGTTTACAGCGACCATACCAAAATCAAATAATGACTTCTCGCCAGTTGTTTGATTGGTGCGTGGAAAATATACGCAATATTCATTTTAATTTTGTTACTGCTGGTGAGTATGAAATCCAAAAAGAGTTATTGAGCGAGAGATTAAGTCTGTGCAGAAATATTCCTGGAACCAGAAAGTTCCATGCCTTCATTCCTCTTTCAACTTCAACCACAATTTTGAATGTACAAACTTTTTCTGGATCTCAAGACAGCACAAAAGTCTCAATTATTGGAGAGAAATTATAATCGGTAGATTCTATTTTGAAGCTTAAATAAGTTCTGACGATCAACTTTATACTGGTGCCAGCCCCTTGAAATTTGGTTTATGTAATTTTTTATTTTTAATAAAATTAGTTAATTTTTAAGTTATTTGAAATGTTCTTTATTTTGTTCTGTTTTGTGTTATTTTTTATTTGTAATATAAATACATGCTTATTTTTGAAGTTTGTTAAACCCCTTGAAATTTTCTTTATTTTGTTATGTTATTTTTATTTTTAATAAAATAAAAAAAAAAAAAAGTTTTTTTTTTTAATTATATTTTCAGACCACTTAATCAAAATCGGAGGAGGTCAAATAGACTATTTTGATTAAACGTGGAATCATTGTGTCCCGAGATTAAAATTTTTAAAATCTTATTCCAAGTTTTAAAAAAATCGGGGTATACATTTCTTCCACCTTTTAGAGCGACCTGTAAATTTGTTAGGAACCCTTCTTTTGTCTTCAAGTAAACAACTTTTGATTGATATTTCATGGAATGACCCCGTCCCAAGCTGAAAATTTCAGAATATGTTCCTTGGGACTAACTCTTTGAGTATAAAAAGTTAAAAAAAAATCGGGGGATACATTCCCCCCCATATCCCCCACTCTTTGCCACGACCTTAATATAAGAGGTACACCCCTTAATAAAAAAAAAAAAAAAAAATTTTATAGCAGTTTTGAAACGCATATTATTAGCTTTAAAACAAAAAAAAAAATGAGCGTCTCAGCTATTACATAATCCAAGATAATGAATTTTTAGTGTAAAAGAGCGTCACAACCTAAAAATTTCCGGCGAAATTGTTACCCCCATATTTTCGGCCCCAGTGGACGTAGGTGGCTAAAAATTTGGATTTGTCAGTTGTTCAATTAGTGTAACAATTGTGCCAAGTTTCATCAAAATCGGGGAAGGTCCTGCAAATTCATGATTGATTTCACATATTCTGACCCTAATACGATCTGAATTTATGTGTTGCAGCTATGAGACTAAAATGGTCATGGAATCGTGTCTAAATAATGCCGACATAATTAAATTTATTGTAATTTTGTCAATTTCTTAGTATTAATTTCACAAAATTTTATGCTTTAGTATTAATATTATTAATAGGCATTGATTGTGTGCATGCTATTGACTCGGAGTTGAGTCGGAGTTGGAGTCGTTAAAAAAGTCAACATTTTCGAAAAGAATAAATTTTCGGTTAATATAAATTTTTACACTGTTGTAGATAAAATCAATCGATTTGTTGTTGGTTTCTTGGTTTCTCGAGCACATTTCGTGAGTTTTCGCGACGAAGTCGATTTGTAGTGGTTGATTAAAGTTTATCTAAGTCTTGTATTTTGCGTTCGTCACGGTAGTCAACGACGTACAGTGGTATACAAATGTTGCCTCATGTGCAGAGTTTTATCAAAATCGTAGGAGTTGCGGGTTGTAAATGTACGATTTTGCAACTTTATTTAGAAATTTCCCAACTTTTATGTTTTTTTGATACGAACTCGGTCTGTATTACGACCCATATAGGAAGATTTGGCGTCAGCTGTAAGATTATTATTTAGTTGACATTTTCTAAACACATTTTTGTCAACACAAAATTTCGGCAAAAATACACTTTATGTGATACACTAATACACCTAAAAATCATGGTCCCATCCACTAATTTTGACAAATTATATTTCTTTTAATCATAAATCATATCGACTTCAAATATAAATTATCACGACTTCAAATATGGCCTCACTTTTGAGATCGAGAAAGTATGGATTCAGTTAAACCTATTTTAGTTAAACTTCTGGCGCAGGGGATTCAAATACGTATCGATATTTGAGTACCATATTGTCAAAATAAGTACACGCTGAAAAAAAAACGGTCACTGTAACATATCCTCTCAAACATATTCTACAGGAACCATCTATATGTTCGGAACACCCTCAGGTGTATTTAAATGCAAACATTAGCATGTTTACTGGCAAATATGTATGCTTTTACGTGGAAACATACGCGTGCTTCATCCCAAACATCCATATACTTACGTTGAAACATATGCGTATTTTCTCCCAAGCGTAATAATATTTAGAACCGAATTATTCTTTCTTTATTTATTTATTATAATTAATTTTATCAAAATATATTCACATTTACTTATATAAATAATTAATACAAAGAATTAAAAGATTTAAATGATTTTTACATTTACTTGTATTGAATTCATTACTTGTTTTGTTTTGAATCTGCTGCTCTGTTGCTTCTCCTTTCTTTGTTGTCTCTCACAAGTTTGTCTTCAGAAGGTTTCAAGTATGCGTTGGTTAGCACTATGCGTTGGTATACGAACAATATACTTATATACAAATCTAGTTCATGCAAGACAAGCGTGTGTTAATTACTTGTGTTTTTTTTTTATTATATTTTACAAATGGTCCGCCATTCGGATTTTTTCATTAGAGGCTCGGGCAGAAAACTGATTCACGTTGTTGCCCTCTCCGGTTTCTCTCCTCAAAATCGTGTTTCACTTTGGTACAACATATAAATATATGCGAAACACATACACCAAAACCAAAGCAACATCACAAACCATTTAACCGGCTGAGCGTTTTTTTATTCTTTTTTCACTGATCAAGCGCTTTTGATATTCTCTGTCCGATGAACCATTGACGGCTGAATACATGAAATTAAAACGCAATACTTCACGTACATTCAGGAATATTTATGAATCACTCACTGAGAGAATAATGGACAAAACAGTTTCACACTCACAAGTTATATACACACTCGTTGCCCCTCTTTTATCCTCTTCTCTCGAGAGAGCACAAACAGTGCAACAAACATCTGTATTTGTATCACAAACACACATATATTTGGGCCGCAAACACATATGTTATAACATGTTAATCGTTGTGTCTCAAACATGTAATATTGAATAGCAAACACAATGCGTTTGGGCGCAAGTATATTGTATTTGCGGCAAGCTCCGAACATGTGTTATATTTGCATCCAAACAACAAAAAAACCAACAGATTTTTCAGCGTGTATGATTTGCTTAATGCAGCTGCTAAGCAAATCGATGATCCAACAGACATTTAAGAGTCACTTTCATAACTGAGGCATAACTTACTAAATTCTTTAAACCAACAAATATTTCCCAAAACTCACCTCGTTTAACTTATTTCCTTTAAAATACACTAAGAGTCGATGTGCAGATTGTTCAAGATTTCGTTTCAACAAATACTGAGACACATTTGACTGAAAGTTTTTCGTATGTTTTGAGCTTTTTTTGTTTCTTTCTTCGAGGTAACATTTCCTGCATTTGTTTTGCTTAATCGTTCTTTTTTTTGATATTCCATTGTTGTTTACATGGCAGGAGGACAAAATTGATTCGACCTAGCCGAGGACGAAGACCAAGTATGCAGCCCTTTTAATTTTTATGAAATATTTGTACCTTCTGTTAGAGGTTTGGGGGTGGTGTTGCGAAGGTGTGCGTATGTGTTTAGGATGATGTTTCACAGAGAGGAAACAGGAAACTATAAAGCTTTTTCTAGAAACACAATACAAGTCAGACACCCAACACTGGTATTCAGTATCACATATGAGTACACAGTTCTACTACACACACCCTCAAACTAAATACTGCTAACTACATTTCTGTCGCTCACGCCGACGTTGCTTTAGGTGTCGGTGTTGGCGTCAGCGTCAACTTTTGTACAAGAAGGAGTGCTGGTGTTTTTTTGTTATTCCCCTTTGAGTGGGTGAAGTCAGTTGGTGTGGTGACTTTGCCTGTTGAATCCCTACGTATGAATCTCGTCTTTTAAGAGTTACTAAGGTGAAACACCTGGTGGCTATATCAACGTTTTGCTAACTAGTGTTTTAGTTTCCTTCTTCTGCTTTGTATGCTTTATTCCAGTGCTCGTTGTTGCTCTTGTACATCTTACAGATACACAGTTTTACCTTCTCATATGTAGCATTACCCAGTTGGCAAAATCGTCCTAGACAAAGTAGTCGTCTGTTGGACATTGTGATTTTTGTTGCTTCAACTGTCTTTGAAGAAGTTGTAATGAAAATTTCCGTTAACGACCAGCTACATGACAAAATATATTTCTCGTCGCGTACAAAATACCGTCGTACTCTATTGACGACATGGTGAGCGACAATCTCTTTAGGTTGTCACTCATCATAAAAAATTTGACCTTGCCGTTAAAAGAAATGCGAGGAAAAATCAGCAAACGGTAAGAAGTATCACAAAACTCTAACGGGACACAATAATTTCTACAAAAAGAAGAACAGAACACAGTCTACAATTAAAATTATCAGTTGAACTTGAACGTCGTAGTGAGCAGGTTTTATGTCAATATTTCGAAACAAGTCTGACATTTACATTTATGGAAGCAGTTTTTGATATTTGTAGTCTCTTTTGCGACATGGTGGGATATAGCCTTTCCAATCTAATCGTCGTTGGGCAGATTGGCAAAAATGTGGGCCAGTTGGTCGTCAAGGATAGGATTGTCATGATGTAGCTCACATTGTCGTTGGGGATCATATGAACGATAATGTCACGATGAATGTCGTTATTGATAAGACTTCCAATAGGTCGCCACCAGTGTGTCAACGATGCCATCAGCAAAGTGTCGCTCATTTTATACTGTACAATTTTGCAGACACTTTGCTGAAACACTTCCTTTCCATTTGCATGGACTTTCGTCAGCGATTTATAGTGGCCATGCCACCAGTCATTTAAGATGTCTTGAAGACGTGGCCAACTGGGTCGTAGCCTACCAATTGGGGTCTGCATGTATGTGAATTCATGAAAAGTATACAAGATGTACGTGTATCCTTACTTGTATCTAAATGGTTACTACGAACCTGTAAATAATTGTAAAGGTGGAGATCCGAAGTGTAATGCATCTAGAGCTGCCATTCTTCTCATCTGACGCCATTCCATTCTTCTCATCTGACGCTTTATTTCTTCGCGGTGCGGTCAGTTATTTGACGTAAATTGACTTACACCAAGTGGAATTACAACAATTTTTGACTTAATTTTTCATGTCGTTTTGATGAAAAACTGTGAAATTTAAAAGTATTTGGACTTTTTTGTTAGTATATGTTTGTAGGGTATTTAAACAAAAATGTTAACGTACAAAACGAAATGCCGTTTCTGTTTCTTATTGGTTGGTTTGAGCCCAACATCCAACGTTAATATGCAACTACTCCAAACTTCCTGAATTTACTGAGACAAATCGCTAGTCTAGATGTCATTACTCTATGGCAGAGCCCTTGCACAACATATATGAAGGGGGTCACGACCGACGTAGATTCTGAGAAATCTACTATTAATCTAACACCAATATAATCTGTCACCAAAATAACTGCACAATTATTAAGTGATTTGAAAACTTCTATTAAAGTACAAAATATACCAATTTCTATTCATTAATTATTTTTAAATTGAAATATTGAAAAGTTATAATTGAATTTAGAAATAAATCAATTCTTTACATGTTATTCTATGAGAAGTTCATACCACAAGCTTAGAAGTTCTGAAACATTTTGCTAAGAGATTAACAATTGGTTTTTGTTGGAATTATATACTATTCAGGAAAGCACTCTTACTGTCATAATTAGTCTCGAACTCCGTCACAAGTTCATCATCAGATGAGACATCTACTGTGCCTGAATTGGTAACTTTAGTTGGTCATCAATTGTATATATACAAATTCTTATATGACATTCACATAAGTGAATTAGTATTATATCCAAGATCCCTAAGTAATAACTCATATTGAAAACCAAAGACGAGAAGAAAGTATTCCCCTACATGTTTTTCTCTCCTGGGGCATTTATTGTTGAAAATACCCCATTCAAGATAATACAAATTTTAAATCCCATCAATGCAAATTCAACTGATATTATTTGAAATTCACAACACGTTAACTTAAATTCAAAATAAAGTATTTGTAATTAATAAAAAACCAATAATTGGAATTGAAAAACCCAACACAAAACAATATTTTAAATCTAACCTTCGTACACTGAAAAGGAAAAGTTCGCCTAACAAGTTAAATTGTTCAAAATATCCCCAAGGAAAACGGGTCCATGAACTAACTTGGTTTTATCACCGCAATAAATTCGATTCACTTCTTTATTGAATATAAATATTTATTCATTAAAGTGATCAATATGTTTCATTGCTGGGGTAAAAACGTTTCATTGTCATAGTGAAATGTGTTCCATTTCCACACTATGCAACATTTTTGAAATCATTGAGTGCAAACTCCTTCTCGTGTGAACTTGCTCGAAGTACTTCTCGAATCTAACAAAAACCAAATAGGGTTTAGCTGCTTTTCGCATGTTATATCCTCATGTATATTTTGGTTAAAACTTAATGTTTCCGACGAATATGCAATTATTCTAACAGCTATATCTGGGAAACCAATTGGAATTTTGTTTTCCTATCTTCGGCACAATTGTAGCTATAGACTCGGAGAAAAACAAACTAACCCCAAAAAATACATCTAGTGCCTCAAAATTACAAAAATTTTCAAATATTTAAAATTGTTCTATCTTTTTCACCATTTTCGGCCCATAGCTGCCAAACTGTGGACTTACATCAGTTTTTCCAACGAAAATGCAAATGTGTAACTCATATCTCGTAAACCATCCACAAAGATCTCCTTTCAACTTTATTTCCATCAAAATTAAAAAAAAAATTATTAATTTCCCAGCTGTATTTTACATTGAAAATTCGAGAATTGTAGCAAATGGCAAAAATATAAATTAATCAATATAGATTGAAGTTGATGCTCTCGTTGAAGCCTGTGAAGCAAATTTTCCTGAAAGGTATTTCTGAATGGGTGCTATTGTCAAGTATGGTATATCTACCTGATTTAGTTTCTTGATACAGTACGATAATTTGGATTTCACCCTTTGTATGTGATTTTCGTGAGAATTCAACCATAATTCTAAGAATCAAAAATAAAAAAAGATTCATAAATTTCAAATGTTTTTTCCGAACAATTTGATCAGTATTGTGTATATATAGCCAGCTCTTTATTAAAAAAAACATTCATCGATTTCATATGATTTTTCCGACGAATACGATCGCTATTGTTGTAAATAGGGTTTGGCCAAATCCGTGTCATGAAATGCACGTGTGTTACTACGTACTTCATTTTCAATCTGATATTTGATACATAACATGGATGGAAAGTTTTTAAAATTGATTGAATTCAAATAAAAACAATAATTATTTATTATTATGCAACCCAAACAAAAATCGCAATTCTTGTCGAAAATATAGGCCGAAAATGGTGAAAAAATATAGAAAAAATTAAATTGTTCGACATTTCTACATTGTTGAGGCTACAGGTACAATGGCCGTCGGTAGTGCAGTGGATAGTGTGCGCGGGTCTGTACATATCAACGTGAGTTCGATCCCTGCTCTAAACACCTGACATTTCCTTCGACCAAGGCCAACTCCCTTAGTGATGGCAACACTATCGAGTACTTAGCCATTAAAAACGTTTCTCAAAATACCGTTCGGAACCGGTGTAAAACAGTAGGTCCCAATCAGTGAGTGTAAAACTAGAAAGCGCACAGCTCACTGGTTGTGAGAAGCTCTTCCCAATCCCTTCATGGGATGTAATGGGAAACTTTTTTTTTCCTATAGCTATAATTATGCCGAAGACAGGAAAACATAATTCCACTTGGTTTCCGAGACATCGCCGTGAAAAAAAAATCAATGAGTGTTCGAACTCGCGGGGGATGTGTTAACACCTTTTTGGTGTCACAGTGCCTGTTCGATTTCTATGAACACATTAGTAAATGTTACATTGGAAAATAAAAAAATAATGATTTTTGTGCTGAAGGCTCTAGAGCTATTGTACTTTCTTTTTTCTTACATCTGCTTTAACATTAGATGTAATATTGTTAAAATAAATAAAGCAATATTTAACTCACTGCAATAATTGAGTTTATTTTGTCATAAACAGAGCGACAACGACCTACTTGTTGGAATGCTGGCATACAACGGAATAAAAAGCAATAGTTAGCTCACTGAAATAATTGTTTTTGTTTTGTCATAAACAGTGCGACGACAAAAAGTATTGAATAGTATAGAGAACTTATTGCACTCTTTTTCCGCTCTCATGTAGAGAGTCTGAGTAAAAGAGCATAAACGAGTCTTATTCTCTTTATAGAATATTTCAATATAAATGCACCATTTCGACAATGTTATTACATAAAACAATACAAAAAGAATAAATGTTTCAAAAGGCATCAATGTTTCTTATCAAAATTATGAATGGACCCAGTTAAGACAAAAAGAGAGTAATACGTTTTGAATCATTCGCCAGATATCGTCAGTGCTTTTCAGTCATTCAATTATACCATTCAATACTCCTTGGCGACGACGACCTGCTTGTTTGTTCGCTGCCGATACATCAATACAATCATACTTATTTTCAGCAGACACTCTTGTTGTACAACAACCACGCTTATGATGCTAACGCTGTGTGTTGCTTGCATGTGTTTACTTTGATGGATTGCCCTACCCGTGTCTATAGATGTTAACACATCAATAATAGCATGTTCTTCAGAAAAATTAAGGTTTAGCCAAAATATACATGAGGCTATAAAATCTGAACAGCAGCTAAACTAGCAAAATCCAAATAGGGGTTTGTTAGTTGCGATAAGTACTTCGAGATTTCCGTTTTATGTGGTGCACTGTGTTATATAACAGCAAGCAACGGACCGATACACACCAGTAGAATGTCGAATTATTCTTTCTGCTTATTTTTGGTAATTTTTAACGCAGCGTAAATTTCGTCGTTGCTTTCCTCGTCGTTGTGTACCATGTAGCGAAGAATTAAGCGTTTGGCTGGGCGCCTCATGCAAACTGGGTCCACTAGAGATGTAGTAAGAAGTGGACGATCTCGTATTGCACGTTCGAACGAGAATATCGCTGCTGGGGCCGAGGACGCCAGAGAGAACCCACAAACATCGACGAGATGACAATGCACACAATTAGACATCAGCAGACGTTCGTTGCAACGAATTTTAGTGAAAGACTTGGAGATGTTCCCGTACAAGGTGCAAACGTTCACGAATTACTGCTTGCTGACTGTCAATCGAGATTAACTTACTCCCATGCTCTGTTAAACTTGGTGCAAGAAGTCGATGATTTCGTGTCCCAAATCATAAGGAGCGACGGAATCCATTTCCACTTAATTGGGTATATATATTAACAAACACAATATGGGTTTCTGGTGTGGCATTTGCAGGGAAAAAGTGATTGGTCCTTATTTTTTTGAGCACGCGCTTTACAGGCAGATGTTAAACGAGTTTTCTCCCGCGAGTCGCATTGAATATGGTGAATTGTTGGTTCCAGCAGAACGGAGCAACTGCTCACACAGCTCGAGTAACCATGGAGATTTGGAGGCGCCAATTTCCGGACCGTGTGATCTCCTGTTTTGGAGATTTGAACTGACCGTCCAGCCCTCCAGATCTAACGGCGCCAGACTTCTTCCCTTGGAACATTTTAGAATCTCCCGTTTACACCACAAAACACCACTAACCTTGCAAGAGTTGAAAGCTAACATTGAAGAAGAAATCGCCAATTTGGAGGCAGATGTTTTGCGAGCAACAATGCAAAATGCAGTAAAACCAGCCCAAATGTACATCAACTCGGGAGGTGGTCATTTGACCGACATAATTTTTTCAACTTAATGTAATAAATTTTACATATGTATATAAACAAACTTTTTGTGGAAACACAACTCTTTTTTATTAATTTATAACAAAATGGTAGGGAATTTACATTATGACAATACATTTGCGCCACCTTGTATATACACTCCGGTTCGCTTATTTAAAGGCACTAAAAATTCCATATTCAGCAGTCTGTATCTTTTGCAATTTGTAACCGATTGCATAATTTTAAAATGGAAATGGTAGCTAGACATCTTGAGATCTAAAAAAAATCATGACAATAGTGGTTTCTTAACTAAATAACTTTTTTGAGCAATTTATAACAAAAAGTCCAAAAATATGCTAGCTTTTGGTTGAATGGAATAAACGCACTTTAAGGTTTTGTAGCTTGCACCAGTCATTTTTGCACTTTGAAATTGATGATCGATGGTGCCATAGTACGTAATATCACCACAGACCACAAGGCCGCCCTCTCGGCTGTGATGTCGGTTCAAGAAACGCTTTTCTTTGTGAAGATCATGGAAATAATAGTTGTAGCCATCAGACCCATCCAAATTAAACTTCTTCTCATCCGTAAATACTTTCTTTTCTCATACGTAGATACCCCTCGGGGTCCTTGATGTAATAGTCGACAACTATTGCGCTCCGTCTAATTTTTTTAGCTATTGCGCGGTTAGAATATCCTTCAGAATGGTAAAAATCGATTCTAGTTTTTTCCGATAGATTTAAAATTTTTCGTTTTCCGTTTTGACTCGTAAAATGATTAAGATGTAATAAATTGTAATAAACAAGAGAAGAGTGACAAAGAGGTAGAGGGCTAGAAATTGGTACCTATCTTCTATTAACGACGAAATTATCAAGCTTGATCCGGATTTTAGATTTTCGGTTTGAGGAAGAAATGGCGTTGCAAACGTATTTTTTACAGATACAATGTTGAAAATTGATGGAGGAAACCCATATTTCGTTGGGACAGCGCGTTTTCTCAGAGATTGGTAAATGTAGGCGCCTGCACTTTTTGTCGAATGTTACTCTCTACGGAATAAAACTTTCTATGTTAGCTTGCCTTATTCGGGACTATTGAGAGTAATGGGTTTTCGGAGCACTAAAAAAAGGTTTGAAGGAGTGTGCTTTAGATGGAGTAAATTTTAGTATTCGCCACCGATTTAGTTAGGATCATTATAAAGAAAACTTTTGTGTTTTTAACGGAAACATAATCTTTACTACTATATGTAGGTTAGGAGATCATTTCTTTTTTATCACGACAACATCATGATTATAATTCTACGGCAACAAGGTGTTGACATACATTTTTACGCAATTCAGTTTTGGCACGTTTGTATTTAATGATTTATCATACATAATGTACTTCATTTCTTTCTATTGTTATTTCGAATCCCAACCGCGGCATTTACTTTTTTCACTGAAAAATTCACTGAAAAATGACCTGTTAGCCTAAAAGGAATTACAGCTTTTTATTTAATTATGGAAAATATATTTAGAATTTATTAAAATTTTGTTAGTATTTAGAAAATAGAGAAAAAAATATAATAGCTGTTCTTATAACACTACCTCTTATATCAATAATGCATGTTCAGAGAAGTACATTTCCTTTTCATTTCCAACCTGACGATCATCAATCATTGAAATGATTTGTGATATGGTAGTAATATTATCGACGTAAATCTACTCGATTTTGGTTAAAGAAAGATACGAGAAATCACATGATAATAGTGTGAATTGTCGATTATCGAATCGATGAGAAAGATCGAGCGCATGTAAGTGCTCTATCACACTTTAACGCATGCCCAACTGTGTAGTTTTTTATATTTATTATTAGATGTCAGAAATACTTTTGTAGGCAGTACGAAGTTTGCCGGGTCATCATATGATACTAAAAAAAATAATATAAATAATAAAATAAAGTAAAAAAATATTCAAGTGAACCAAAAACATAGAACATTTTTGGACTTTTTTTTATAAATTGCTCAAAAAAAGTTCTTTAGTTAAGAAATAACCATTGTCATGATTTTTTTTATATCTCAAGATGTCTAGCTTCCATTTCCATTTTAAAATTCTGCAATCGGTTACAAATTGCAAAAGATACAGGCTGCTGAATATGGAATTTTTAGTGCATTTAAATAAGTGAACCGGAGTGTATTTATATGAGCGCCTACCGATTTTTTTATTTGACCGCGGATGAGTTTAACCGATGTTTTTTTTTTTTAAATATGTAGGTGCCATTTTAAAAATAAAAACTTCGCTTGATTGAAGCTTACTTCGGAGGTGATTGGACGCACCGTTTCTAAGTTTGGACATATTTTATTTTAGAGATTTTTTATTGTAGCGATTTAGAAAAAAAACAAATTTTTCCACTTTATCAATAGCCTTTACAAACCGGGCAAAATTTGATCTTATTGGATTGTTGGCACCGTTTCCGGGATTTTCCATATTTTACATCAAAAATGGGATGGGTTACCCTGGGTAACTTTGAATTTTCCAACTATGTTCGAAAAGTTGTAATATGTTTGATGTTATTTTTTTGCACTCTTAATACTACATCGATTCGATTCTAACAAAACAATTCTTCTTTGGTCCTAGTGTCGTACGTAACAGGACTGTACAAGAACAGGGCACCGAAAACAAAATACCGGGCAATGAATGTATTCGATCACGTATGATAAAACAGTACATGTTCATTGCTTATGTGTTATGTTAGTCCAGTACAGTTCCTAATATTAAAACTTTAAAACCGATTTGAAAAAAAGAGTATTTTGTCACTACTGTCAACTGCACTTGTGCCTTTTTGCCACCACAATTGTTTGTTAGAAGTTACAATTATGATTTATGCAACAGTAAAACTGCAAATATATTATTCTTAGGAGGAAAATGGCAGAATATGCACACACTTTGAGACATTTCCCGAAAACCCTGTGGATAATAAATATAATTATAATTTAATAGAAGCTGTATTCCAAACATATATATAGTAGTTTGTTAACATATTATAATTTAGTGTAAACATATTGACATTGTTTTCTTTTTTTTTGTTTCAGCGTGGAGTTAACTTGATTGTAAGTAGTTTTCATATATCTTATTCCTCTGTTAATTGAAATTAATTTATGTAAATATAAGTGGGATCAGTGATATATAAATTGCCGACCTTAATAGCTCTATCTGATTTATAGCATCTGAATTATGGGTATAGTGTGGTGTTCGATACCTTTAGCTTTTATTTGGATTTTTCCAATTTACTACATGAGTTTAGACGAAACTTTCCGTCGCGTTACTGTAATTTAACAAATACATAACGGGCATGGAATCATCAATATCCGTTTCTTCTTCAACGACGATTAATTAATGAATACGTTAGTAATCTATATCTTCCTACCCAATGCAAGTATCGGGGAAATGATTCAAATTCCGTAGTTGTATCCAGGTCTTCCAATTCAGAATTTGTACTCTAGTGGGTTCCAGCCAAAGATAATAGAAAACCCTAGATGGTAAAATATAAGTATTGGATTTGAAAGGGAAATTTTTTAGTTGGCGCCGATATGGGGGAAATGGGTAAATTTCCCTGAAAACAAAAACTATTGAAAAAAATATTTCACCACTCTTTTTGCCTTATGTATTGTCAAAAATTAACAAAAGCAATATCACTTCCTACTACCTATATTTTATTTTCAGCGTCAAACAACAGAATCGAAATGAAAATAAGTTTTACAGTGATTTTTCGTCAAATCCGAGTGATGAATGGTCGTACGGAAACCGTCTTTGCCATCTGTTGAAAATGGCATTTAATTGAACACACCATCTAGGGTATTTCTATTGTTTCTACTCAAGTGCTAATAAGAATGTCCAATTTTAAAAAATTTTTTTTTAATACGACTCAAGTCATCAAAATTGTTGATAAATAAAAAGTTGGTGCAAGAACTTTCCGAAAAAGGTCATTCGAAAGTCTTTACAACTAACTAAGAGGAATTTCGTAGATCGGTTAGTTTTGATTATATTCGATTCGTGGAAGAATTTTCGTAGAATTAAAGATGTATTTCGCCTTTGATAAAGGCGAAAGGACTTATTAAGCCACCCAGCGTATTTTTAACATAACGCGTGGTAGCTTGTTATAAGATTTTGCATTCTTAGACTTCTTACAATTTGGTTTGTTTTAACTTCGTTTTGTCATAATTAGAATGTCATTACTCTACAACTCTCCAAACAAAAAAATGTTGCAAGGTGTTTGTTTTTGCTTCGGTGGCGGCGTCGGGATCTATTATCAAACTGACCATGCTGCTGCTGTGCAGAGTTTAATTCTTAGGAAATTTGACCTGCTACTGTTATAGTTGTAATGTTTGCTGTAACCTGTTAGGGAATGGGAAAATGCAAACTGTAGTTCAACTCCATACGTTAATTCTTGAAAAGTTAAGCTGACTGTTATTAGGAAATATTCTGATTATGGTTGTGTGCAGTTTATAGCTTGTTGCTTGTTGTGGTTGCAACGTATTGTAGATCAGGATACTGCTATTAATTGATCGATTATACATACAAAAGATTAAACAATTTAAATAATAGTGATGGCACTTTGATGCTATGATTAGTAATATATTTTGCTTAGAGAAAAGTGAAAAACCGTATTGAAATAATTCTAAGTTATTTTATGATTTTTTAGACATAGTCAGTTGAAGTTTTTGAATAAAACTTGTTTATAGGTATGTCCGATTTGACGTGGAATGCCTCATATGTTACATGCAAATAAGCAACATAAATGAATTAGTATTTAAAATATATCCTACGAAATCCTAGGGAATTTTTGCACAGTGGTTTAAATTTGAACCGATTGCATTAGTGCTATATATTTCTTTACATATGTAAATTTACTTTCTCCTTACTATCTGGTCCGATTTATAATTTAGTTTTGGTTTTGTTCGTAATTATTATTTTATATTATGAAGTCTTTGTTGTATTAATATCTCGTGATGTATTTTTATACTTATTTATGCTAGTGTAATACCAACTGGTGAAGAATTTCTGTAGTTGGTTGCAACGTTTGAATTTATATCCTTGTTCTCCCGTTATAGGCCGGTCTATAATGTGTACGCTGTCCTCACGTTATGGGGACGTGGCCCTCTCGGTCGGTAGGGGCGGGTAAGAGTGGAGGTGATGGGTTCTCTCGATTGAAAACAAAAATATTAAACTAGACACCAATACCTATTATTTGATACTAGTCTCACTGACGCAACCCGCTGCAGATCGCGTCAGCGATCATGAATCCTTTTGAAAACATATTTTTGCCAATGTTCTGAAATATTATATATTGCAGTCATACAGTCTATAGTGTTTTCTAATTAATTTAATAATACAGCTTTAAAATTACTTTTAGATTTCTTAAAATTAGTGACATTGTATACTCGTATAATCCATATATTAAAGCTGTTTAACATGGGTCTGTTAACTAGTAAACATATCACTCTCGAAGTAATATACGAATTTATCTGCACATACACAAACAGACATGAGCCTGGCGAGAGTGAGAACTTTTAGGGTAGCAACAAAATTTATGATTATGTCGAGGAATTGCTGTCAGTGTACAATACCATGTGGCGCAACATATGTCTTAAAGTACATTTCCTGCACTCACATCTGGACTTATTTTCTGAAAATTTAAAAGAAGTTTCGGTTGAAAACGGCAAACGCTTCCATTAACATATTGGTTGGTTTTTGTTGGAATAATAAACAACTCAGTCAAGCACTCTTAATGTCATGACTAGTTCCGAACTACGTGACAAGTTCTTCATCAGATGCTTAGCTACTGTGCCTGAATTTATACCATCGCTAGATCATCAATAGTATATGTATACAAACTCTAATATGCAATTTACATATTCAAATTAGTATGGATCGAAGATCCCTAAGTATCAGCATACACTGAAAAGACAATAAGTCTAACACAAGAACCAGAGGGTATTCATGACTCAGCTGATTGACTATGTAGTAGGGAAACAAAGATAATAGAGTGGATAGGAAAGAGAGCGATAGGTCGAATAGAGGGAATAAAAGTATACCATTTACATGACAGAGCCTTGTATCCGAATGGGAATTGTTCATTTATGGCGTTCGTCTTTGGAATTCACTCCCACACAACATTCAAATATTCAGTAACACCAATAAATTTCAGAAAACTCTCCTCGAAATAATTTAAATGCTATTAATTTGTTCTTGGATATTCATTAATTTGTTTATCTCTCCCTTAATTTGTATTAATATTGTACTTGTTCCAATTTAATATTGAATGTAATTTATTATTTTATTAGAAAACTTTATATTATTTGTGATATTATTTATGATTCATGTACTTAGGTCTAATGGAATTTTATGTACGATATCATGAATTTCGTTTCTATTTGATTGTCAAACGTTATTCTGTAAAATTCGAAATGCCTGTGCAATAATAATAAGATTGACTCTTGTTATGCAGGATAGCGAGCATTTTTCATTCCTGTATCTCAACGCTTTTCTTTCAGTGCAAATGCAAAGAAGAGTAGAATTAATTTATGAAAAGCCCTGTGATTTAAATGTTGTCTTTATTTATGTTTATTTGACTTTTCCTTCTATCTTGACAATGGAGGGTCAATGGACCATTCCGCCCATATATTCGTCTTATTCATCTGTCTCTTCAGTAAATTTAATTTGTGTCTGACCTTCGTATAAAAATCGTTCCCTAAGAACTTAATTAGTAATCTTTTAAATACAATACTTTGTCCCTTTTGTTGCAACAAAATGACATTAATAAATCTTCAAAGAGTTTAACCAGCTATATGACATGACATAAGATAAAGCGTAGGGTTTTGGTATAAAGGAATTCATTTCGAAGTCAAAACTAAAGTGTCACACTAAAGCCATGTTAATCACACACGCATATATTAAGCTCGAAGGAAAACTATTCTATGGAAATGCGTATTTGGTTTGGGATTTTCTTGGTAACCAAGAAATTGGTAATCCAACTTATTTCTAAAGCGACACACAATTTGTAAGGTTTCGAAAGTTTGTAATAAAATAAGGTAACTAAGTGCTGAATAATACGGAAGTATGTATATACCTGGAAGCACTTTTGCTTATTAGGGTGTGTTTTACTTTGGTTATTTTAAAATTTGCAGTACGCTATGCATTATGAGCATAAATTGAGATTTTCCAAAATAAGTCAAATTTATTCAGCCTCTTATAATAAATTGAATATAACGTCTCCTATTGTTATAGCTTGGTTAGGTGTTCGCATTTGATATCGAAAGGAGTTATTTATGTAAATTTATTTAAATTGGGTGGCTTTAAAGTGATGCATATCAATGGGTAAAAATGAAAGGGTCGTATCTTGCTGTTTTTACGAAATCGGGCTTTTTGCATCTTCTGGAAGGAGACTCTCAAATACTTATACACCTATCGTACAAAAAATATTTTTTTTAATGTTAACAAATATAACTTGTTTGTCTAAAAACTGCATTTAAAAACAAATATTGTGCCAAATCTCTCCGATTTTATTCAGTTTTTTCCTTCTCCTGTAAAGTAGCAAAAAATTGGGATACGTCTTTTCTATATTAAGCCATCGATATGTATCCAAACACCCATATACATCAGCGCAACTAGATGGTGGCGGGTAATTTGTTTACCATTTGTGTATTTAGTTTTAAATGTTTTGCCATGTGTGAAAGTCAAAAATATTCAGTTTGCCTTGCCAATTCATTATGAATAGACTTACAAACGAACAACGTTTGCAAATCACTTACATTTATTATCAAAATTTACCAAAAATTCAGTGGTTGGTGCGGTTTATTTCCAATTAAAAGACGATGATGGCCGCATCGTTTCGATCAATGTTGGTTGGCATGTGCTTTCAACAGGACGTACCACAATTCGTCACTTGAAATTTAAAAATTATTAACCGATTTTATGTACATATTAGATTTTTAAATTTCAATTGGTGTATTTTAAATATCAATTGATATGTTTTAAATTTCAATTGATGTCTTTTAAATTTGCATTGATGTGTTTCAAATATCAATTGATGTATTTCAAATTTCAATTGATGTATTCCAAATTTCAATTGATATGTTTTAAATTTCAATTGATGTCTTTTAAATTTCAATTGATGTGTTTCAAATTTCAATTGATATATTTTAAATTTCAATTAATGTTTTTCAAATTTCAATTGATGTATTTCCAATTTCAAGTAGAATTTTCATATTTCAATTGATGTATTAGTCACATTTTGGATTGACAGCGGCACGCTACTAACATCGGTCGGGCTAAATACAAATTGATTTTAACAACATCTTAAAAAATTGTTGCAGAAAATCAGGAGACATTGATAAACCGTTCGGAACCGATGTAAAACTGTAGGTTCCAATCAGTGAGTGTAAAACTATAAAGCGCACAGCTCTCTGTTTATGAGAAGCTGTCCCCTATACCTTCATGGCATGTAATGGGAAACTATGGATGTATGTATTGATTGTGGAAGACGGTGTAGATTGTCCCCAACCCAGAATCTTCCAGTGAAGATTAGGAGACGGTGATTATGGGAAGATGATGTAATCTGTCGCCCACCCAAAAGAAGAATAAAGCGGCAGGTGTGGATGGGCTCCCCGCTGAGGTTTTTAACACCGGTGGCGATGCGCTGTTTGCCCACATGCGTCAACTTATATGCGGTATATGGTTGGGGGAATCTATGCCCGACGATTGTAGTCTCAGTGTATTATGTCCTGTATACAAATAGAGTGACCCATGATCCGATGTTTTAACTATTGCGGTATAAGTCTTTTATCCGTCGCATTTAGGTGAAAGACTAAAGCCAATTGTTGAAAACTTGATTGGACCTAATCAGTGTGGTTTTATACCAGGGAAGTCCACGACTGATAAATATTCACGCTACGCCAAATCTTTAAAAAAACCACGAAATCAAATCGACATGTACCATCTTTTTGTCGGTTACAAACCAGCTTTCGCGGGCCCCATGCGGGGGAAACGATACGAAGCTACGTCTGAACTTCGGTTACGAGCAAAATTCTTTCACCAAATCAGGGAGAGACCTAGACCTACCCGAAATTTACTGTACCAGGCGAGGACTTATACAAGGCGATACACATTCGTGCAATCTCTTCAACTTATCAATGCAAATAATAATAAGAAAAGCTATAGTAAATATGAACAAGACCATCGACATAAAAAGTTATATGTTACTCGCGTATGCTAACGACATTTACATCATTTAGCGACATTTCCGAGAGGTTACTGAAGTATTTTCTAAAATCGAAAAGGAATCGACGAAGGTGGGTCTTGTTGTTGATGAGGGTAAGAAAAAATTGATGGTGTCGGCGACTACACAAACGTCTAGACTGGGTTGACACTTGAACGTCGACTACCGATTTAATTTTGAATTAGATGAATAATAAGATATATTTATCTACCTTGGATCCACTGTGAACAACAATGTTAGCCTGGAGATAAATAGGAGAATCGTGCTTGTAAATATAAAGTATACTATTTTGGACTCAGCAAGCAGTTTCAGAACAAAGCCCTCTCTGGGCAAACAAAAGTCCAGTTATACAAGAGTCTGATTTTACCCGTCCTGACTTAAGTATGACTGCGAAACTTGGGTCATGTCGCAAGTGGATAAAAAACACCCGGGAATTTTCGAGAGAAAACTTCTCCGTAAAATTGATAGTTCTATTAAGGAAATGGCGAGCAATATTTTTGTAATGCTTCAACGAAACGGGTTCATACTAGGGATGCTAAACGGGATTGATTTTAATAAATCCCGGGATTTTCGGGAAATTTCGGATATGAGAGAGGGTAATGACCTTAACGTACCGTGTAAAGCCATTGATATCAGTTTTTTGTATAAAACAATTCAAAACATACTCATAAAATGATGTAGCACTTTTTGATAAGTCGCTTATTTATGGAGATATCGGATGTTGACATTTAGAAAAATTATAGATTTTTTTTTAATTTTCTCAAACAAAAACAAAAATTATTTTAAAAATATTGCGCGATTTTTCGAATATTTTTTTTAAACATCCGATAACTCGATAATTAAGCGACTTATCGAAAAATGCTACATTATTTTTTGAGTTTGTTGTTGGACTTGTTTTATACAAAAAAGTGATATCAATGTCTTTACGCGGTACGTTAGTGGAAAAAGTATCTGAACTGTCGGAGTCCATAACTCCGAAACTATGCATTTGAACCGAGTTTGTTATTTTACTTTCTTTACTTAAAATAACGTGTTATACCCGACGCAATAATTTTTTTAATTTTTGTAGAGTAAGACGTATAATAGACACACATATGCCAAAATTAACTTACGTTAAGATGTGTTTGTTATTAAACCTTTTGTAGAGCCGCCATTGGTTTTTAAACCCTTTTTTGTACAGTTTTCATTTTGCTTGAATCTTCCAGAAAAAATAACACCATACTGAACTTTTGTCGAACTTTGTTTTTAGTTTTATGTTTTTCAAACTTAATAATAATCCCGAAAAATCCCTGGATTTACATATTAAAATCCCGGGATTAGGGATTCATCAATCCCGAAAAATCGCGCGATTTCGGAATTTCCCGTTTGGCATCCCTAGTTCATACGTACGATGATCTGGACAGTGCTGCAACGAAATGTGTGCTACGTTAATGCACTTGTTGACCGTTCGTCGTTGGTTTACCGCTACAGCTCAATGTGTATTGAAATATACTACCTGATGTACGAACATTTTTACAGAAAGACGAGATGGTAATTTAAGTGCACAACAGTAGCGACACTCCTGTTTGTCTGTTGCGTGTTCATGAGAATATTGCTGCTACGTATTTTTGTGTCCCAATAATGATAAACAATGACAAAGAGGCATGGCAGCCGAATTATTGTGGTCAGAAGTTAAGGTCATTGAGTTGAACGACATTTTGTGTTATCAAGATGGTGTGACATGCCACACACCCCATAACACTGTGTAATTTTTTAAGTCATGGCAAAATAACCATATACGGACACCACTACGTGATAAAAGACTAAAAAAAAAGACCCGTGTTTCCCAATTTTTCCCAAAGTCAATGCACTTTTTTTTTATGGGCCGCCAAAGATTTGGGGCCTCGGTATCATTTTCGTAAAAATGTGATCATTTTCTCAGGCTCATATCTTGCAAACCGTTCAGAAATTCGGTTTACTCTCTGAGGCAAAGTTGTAGCTCTTGTCATAAAGAATAAACATTGCGAACATATAAAATCAAAAAAAATTCACCTTCCAGATCAAAATCGCAAAAAACTTAAAAAAATTCGATTTTTTTTTACCTTTTTTCCCGTGTTCAGGTCCATAGGTAGCAAACCATTCAAAATTCAAGGAAACAATCAACTACAAAAATTTACCTAAGATTTCAATAAACAAATTTCTAGAACATCTAAACTTCCTAGAGATGATTCTTAACACTGTTTAGGTAGCACGCAAAAGTGAAAAATTTCCCGAAAATTTTTTAATTTCATTTTTTTTTAACTTTTTCTCCTGTTCAGGTCCATAGGTAGCAAAAAATGAAATATGCCTGGCCAGAACCATGTGCATTCTTCAGTCTATGTTGTTGTATTTGTTCATCCACACTTCCTCTTGGCCTCCACGAGTTACATTGGAATTGAATCAGAGGTGAGCGTGAATCCCAATTACAAAGAAAACAAAAGAATTTTGGGAAGCCGTCCTTATCGATGATCCCTTGCAAAATGTTTATGACCTTCAAATCACAGAAAATCTTCCATTTATTTTCGTAATATTTGATTTTTTCCATTATATCTTTCAATGTTTCATAGCTTCCTTTCATGTTGATACCCATTGCTAGCGGAATGGAAGGTTTTCGGTTCGACACATGCAACAACACTGCTTTCAAGCTTGAAACAGAACCATCAATAAATAATCTCCACTCACTAGCGATGTAGTTCATTCCCATTTTTACCACCAAAGCTTTTATATCGTTGCAGTAAGCGAACGAATTGTCCTCATTTAGAGTGTAGAGCATCTGAAATTCAGCTTGTCGTTTGCGGTACGCCGTAGAGTTAACATTAGCATGTGTGAGTTTTCTTTGCTTTAAAAAAGCTGTCAAAAATATTGCAAGTCGCTGCGATAATCCCAATATGGCCACAATGAAATCCATTTCCATTTGTGTTATTAGTTGTGGTCCATCTCTTCCCTGTTGGGGCTCATAATCGGTATCAAATGGATCTTCATAAGTAACACCACTTGGTGTACTCATTGCTGTAAATTCTGTAGTACGATCTGGAGTTGGCGGCCTTGGTGATGTAAAATTTTCAGGTGCAAGCACTGGTAGTGTGGCTGTTGCAGTTGCTTTATAAATTTTGTTCTTCTCAGAATGTCGATTTAGACGACATGTGTAATTTACGCATGCATAGCAACTGGTTGCATCATGATCACCTGGGCGATTAATCCAGTTTACCGGCTTACAATACTTCATAGTACCTCTGCCTCCACTCAACCATGCCATGAGATTGTTATAACATTGGCGATACACTGTATTAGGTGTGTAATTTTCACCGGTCAAGTTCACTTCGTCGAAAAAAAAAGTATATGCTCTTTTGAATTCACTAGTTAAAAGATTCTTTTCCTTCTGAAATCTTGTAGATGTTTTTTTTCTGGTTTGATGACCGCAAACGTAGCAAAATAAATCAATATTGTCACACTGCATATTGAAATTGTCAGTTGCCAATGTTGTGTGCGAATTATACTGTAGCACTTTCACTTTTTTTACTTTCACTTTATAACTTTCACCGCTGAGCTCTCGTTGACGTCGCGCTGTGTAATGCCTCGATGTGAGCGTCGTGTCGCTTTTATATTGTGTGCTGCGTCCCTTGTTGCGTGTGGTGAGCTTACTGCATTGCCTGTGCTGCTGCTGTCGGTGCATGATCGCGTGATACCTAAGCGCTACCTAAACGGTGTTAACCCTTGGACAAACACATGGTTCTGGCCAGGCATATTTCATTTTTTGCTACCTATGGACCTGAACAGGAGAAAAAGGTAAAAAAAAATGAAATTAAAAAATTTTCGGCAAATTTTTCACTTTTGCGTGCTACCTAAACAGTATTAAGAATCGTCTCTAGGAAGTTTATATGTTCTAAAAATTTGTTTATTGAGATCTTAGGTAAATTTTTGTAGTTGATTGTTTCCTTGAATTTTGAACGGTTTGCTACCTATGGACCTGAACACGGGAAAAAAGGTAAAAAAAAAATCGAATTTTTTTAAGTTTTTTGCGATTTTGATCTGGAAGGTGAATTTTTTTTATATATATGTTCTTTATGACAAGAGCTACAACTTTGCCTCAGAGGGTAAATCGAAATTCTGAACGGTTTGCAAGATACGAGCCTGAGAAAATGATCACATTTTACGAAAATGATACCGAGGCCCCAAATCTTTGGCGGCCCATAAAAAAAAAGTGCATGACTTTGGGAAAAATTGGGAGACACAGGTCTTTTTTTTTTTAGTATTTTATCACGTAGTGGTGTCCGTATATGGTTATTTTTTTTCGTGTTGCACTGTGTAACACAATGGATATTCTGCTCCCAAATTTGTAAATTCTGCAATTAGTCATTGGGTTGATGCCAGCAAGCAAAAATATTCTTCGCAGCAATTAAAAATATTCTTCGCATCAATGAAACACTTCATCGCAGCAATGTAACACACTCAACGCAGTCCTGAAACATTAATAATAAAGGGTTTTTCAGCAGAGACGCTACAAAAGTAAATCGATAGGGACAGCAAACGACGCCATATTTTTTCCCGCTCTTTTGACATTTATCTTCAGTAAGGTTTGCGATTTCATCATGGAAAGATATACGAGCCAACAACGAGTCGAAATTATTAAAATTTGCTACCGAAATTTGGAGTCAGTCGCCTCAACTGTAAGAGCGCTACGTCCAATTTATGGTCGTCATAATCGTCCAATTGAGCGTCTAGTGGAAAAATTTGAATCCACAGGCACAGTACAAAATGTTCCCGTGCCAGTGAGACAAAGAAGTGCCCGTAGTGTCGAGAATATTGCTGCCTCTGAGGCTTCAGTTCAAGAAAGCCCAAATGTGTCTCTCACACGTCGTTCTCAAGCGTTGGGCATCTCGTTGTGGCGACGTCGTTGTGGCGAATTTTCCGCAAAGATCTTGGCCTACATACTTACAAGATCAAATTGACGCAAGAAGTGAAGCCGCTTGACCACCATAATTGTCGTATGTACGTGAATTAGGCTGATCAATAACTTGAAATGATTCGGAAATCATCTTCAGCGATGAGGCTCATTTCTGGCTGAATGGCTTCGTCAATAAGCAAAATATGCGTTATTGGTCAGACAGCAATCCACACGTAATCCATGAGTCATCATTGCATCCCGAAAAAATTACGGTTTGGTGCGGTTTATGGGCCGGCGGCGTCATTGGGCCGTACTTCTTCCGTGATGATCAAGACCGGCACATTACTGTGAATGCGAATCGCTACCGTTTAATGATAACCGAATATTTTTGGCCCCAATTGGATAATATGGACTTGGAGGACATGTGCTTCCAACAGGACGGCGCCACAAGCCACACAGCGAATGCCACAATCAATTTATTGGAAACCAAGTTTGGTGAACGTGTTATCTCCCGAAATGGCCCAGTCGATTGGCCGCCTCGGTCGTGCGATTTGACGCCGTTAGATTATTTCCTGTGGGGCTACGTCAAGTCTATGGTCTATGCCAACAAGCCAGCGACGATTGATGAACTTCGTACGAATATCGAACGTGAAATTGCAGCAGTATCGGCCGATTTATGCTTGAAGACCGTCGAAAATTGGGTTCAGCGTCTGGACTTCTGCAAGCGTGCCCGTGGTGGCCATGCAAAAGAAATCGAGTTCCATACATAATGACATCGAACGTACTTTCACAGGAATAAAGAATTTCATTGGTATTTAAAACCGGTTTTGTTTTATTTAAAAAAACTTTTGTAGCGCTCTTATTGAAAAACCCGTTACAAACATATTACAGTGACACAGCTTTTCAAAATAATGAATCCGTTTTCTATGCGGCGAGGAGTCGGTATCAAGTTGGCCTTAACGAACATAGTGCAACAAAGTATTTGTTGGTCGAAATAGTCGTTCTAGTGGAAAACCCTTTACTCTTGCACATGAACATATCCTAAACTGCTTTATCGATTTTTAAAATTAAAGACTAACGTTAATAACTTACATAAATTCAATCAGAATTCTATATGATTTGTTTTATTTATTTTAACTACTTATGTATAATTTCCAAGTGCACCTCGTATATTTTCTCTGTCATGTTGTGTTGCTTTGTGGGTGAGGGTGTCATTTCGTTTTTGATATGAATTTGTTTCAGATTTTTGTTATTTATGTGTGTGGGTATTTAATTCCAAGGATTAATTTATGCTAACACACACACACGCACGTACACTCACCAAACCCATACACTCACATATTGGCATCATTAAGGGCCACACATACGCATACAATGCCAAAAGTTAGATGTTATATTTAATGTTAATTGACTTTTTAGTTTTCCCTTAAACGGAAGAACCCAAACCTTGACATAAGATTAAATACAATTGACCTATGACGACTTTGGGATACTTTATCTTATAAATATAACGATGTGTATTTGAATAAAATATTAAAGCTTTTTGGTTTTAATAAATACCCATCATTTCAAAGGGACTTTTGCAGTGAGAAAAATATTTTTAACAACGACTCTATACACGCAGACAATAATTTCGGTCGAAAAATATGAGATAAATGCAGTAAGTTTGGGGAATGTACTGCCGGCAAACGAATATTTGTTTAATCAAACAATTCATTTGTTTGTGATAAACAAATAAAATCGTTTACGAGACTCGCAAAACGTTGACAACAAAAGATACATGTTTTGATTATCGAACACTCGAGGTATCGAAATCAATAACAGGGTAGAGGACTAGCCCCACAACATTCGACGGAACGGGGAACAAACATTGGACACAGCGTAACACGAGGGAAACCGAGCGCCGGAGACGAAACGACTCGACGAGGAGGAGTCGGAGGGGAACGACGAGGAGGTGGAAAGAAAAAATAGAAACGAGCTGTAGAGATAAGACGAAGGAGAAACTTTGTTACTTTAATACAAATTACGTAAAGAAAAGCCTGGTTGCTTTAATGGAAATATCGCGAATCAGCCGTTTGTTTTAAATTTTTTGTAACAGAACAGCAAGACTGAGTATACCCCGGCAAAACGAGCCGACTATCCGAACTTTGAAGGCTCATAACACCGAAAATTTGTGTTAAAAAAAATAAATGGTTTCCCATAACATCCCTTGAAGGGACTGGGGAGAGCTTCCCACAACCAGTCAGCTTTCAAGTTTTATACTCACTGATTGGGACCTACAGTTTTATACCGGCTCGGAATGGTATTATCAGAAGCTTTTTCATGGGTAAATACTCGATAGTGTCGCCGTCACTATGCGAGGTGACCGCCGCCAAAAGAAATTTTAAGGTGGTCTGAGCAGGGATCGAACCCAGGATTTCATGTACAAGAGGTGCACACACTAACCATTGCACCACCGACAGCCACATACTTTGTGTTGCGGCTCACTTATTTACTTCAAATTTTTTTTGTTTCAAATTATGTGTTGTATCCTGCCCAAGATTTTTTTTCGTTGGAGAGTTGGACCTAAACTAGATTTAAGCACTGCATCTACCTGAGATTATTTTGCCCGGCAACTCCCTAAAAAAAGGAACTAAACGGTATTCAGAATCATTCCTAGGAAGTTCATATGTTCTAGAATGTTGTTTATTGCGATCTTAGGTACATTTTTGTAGTTGATTGTTTCCTTGAATTTTGAACGGTTTGCTACCTATGGACCTGAAGAGGGGGAAAAAATCCAATTTTTTAAGGTTTTTTTTTTGCGATTTTGACCTTGAAGATGAAGTTTTTTGATCTTATATGTTCACAATTTTTGTTTCTTATGGCAAGAGCTACAACATTCCCTTAGATAGTAAATCAAAATTCCAAACGGTTTGCAAGATATGAGCCTGACAATATTATCACTTTTGTACAAAAATTACACCGAGGCCCCAAATCTTTGGACGCCCATAAAAAAGTGCCTGACTTTGTCAAACCGGGAGACACGGGTCTTGTTTTTTTTAGTCTTTTATCACGTAGTGGTGTCCGTATATGGTTATATTATTTCGTGTTGCACTGTGTAATAAACGGCTTTCTTTAATTGCCGCATATAAAATTAAGAAATTAATTTTATGTTAAAAGATTTTTATTTGCGGGAAAGATATCATATTCTGCAGTGAATCGTGAGACTAAATAGGAAACAAAATATTGTTGAAGCACAAGAAATAATTTTTCCTGCAAACGTACTTTCAATGTTTTTTCCATTGCGTGTTAATTTTCCGATCATATTGTTTTTTTTTCAATATTTTTTTTTCAATATGTTTTGTTGGCCAGGCATTTACTCTTTCTCAGTTGTTATTATAAATATGTATTTTTGTACAAATTTGTTCCCCATTTTCCAGCATTTGCCATATTTTTCATTCGAATACTCATAACCCACTTTTATTTAACCCTCACGTTACGTGCCAGCACATGATCTTAAAGTGCTCACACCAGGTAGTGTAGGTGAGCATAGAAATCAGCAAAGAATTCAAATTAGTTACAATTTGTTACGATTGTGCCATTCTCAATAATAAACTTTTGATGAAGGTATAAACTCTCCTTTGTACCAGCGTGTAGAGTTGGCACGACTTAATTTGTGTAACAAGGATTCCGAGCAAAAATGCTTGGTAAACTCTTCTCATAAAGTATTTATTTACAGGACATTTTCTAGCACACATGTACATTTAAATACATTACAAACTTCGCAACAATGACATACGGCAGTAAAATATTCACAACAAATCTTTTCACCTCGGATTACCTTTATTTAGGGATGAAGGAAAATAATCCTTTGTCGGTTTGGATATAGTAGACAAATTTTGTTGTTCAGTAAGCACTAAAGCATGAAACGGTGCTGGAGCTGAAACTGGATATTTGACAGCACCACCAACATTTGAGGCATTATTCAAAACCTATATTCACGGAACAAGAATTACCCTGCAGCATATTGTATTAAGCCTGAGTGACTCTTTGGACATTAATGGCGTCCTCAGCGGAGCGATATTTAATAATATGGACCTCAGGTTTACTTTGACTTTGCGCCTTCTCATTATTCTCATTATTTATGGAACACGATTTCATTTCTATGGGTTCCGCGGCTGGCTTCGTAGTAGCTCGTCCTGTCAGTCCAATTTTCCAAAACTTTGTTGATTTTCCAAGACTTGTTGATATCACGAATGACGCTCAGGCGATATTAGCCTTAATGGTGTGGATCGGCACACCACATAAAAAACGTCTAAAGGGGTCAAGTCGCAACTCGATACGATTACTGAACCTTGTGCGCAAAACATCGATTGTATGATGAGCTGTGTGACGTGGTGCGTCATTTTGCAGAAAGAAAAGATTATCCAAGTTCATATACTCCACTAAGAAGAAAAGTGAATTATTGTAAACTGAACTCCTTATAATAATTTATTTCTGAATTTTAAAATTATCAATAAATATATATACATACATAGATACCCTCCATTACAGACCGTAAACGGTCCATAATCAAGGCTTTACAGCGCACGACATTGACTGAAATAGCGTTTCCGACAGTCTTTTCGAAAAAGGTAGGCCAATTTCTATCCGTTTTATGTCCGGCCACAGAGTAAAATTTCATAAAGTCTAATTTACTAATAGAACAACAAACAAAATTCTCACATCTGCCGATTCATTTCACTCTTAGTCATGGGTACCCGACGAAAATGGACTTGCACCAGGAGGAGTTTCAAGAATTGTTGAATTAAGTTTACATGTCGTTCTGGTATAGAACTGTGAAATTTTAATGTATTTTTAATCTTTTTGTCGACATTTATTGTTGTTATACATTTGTGTTGAATTTAACACAACTATGTATTTTACTATACAAACACGAAATGCCGTTGGTGTTGTTTGGTACCAGTACCTCTATCTGGTAATATTGAACTTTGCATTTCACCATCCAACTTTTACATGCAACCTTAAGTATGATTTTAAAATTATTGAGAGAATAAACCTCTCTACTACGTTTTACTCTATATAACATACAACAGCAACTCAAACTCGATGAAATTTCCCACTACCTCGACAACCGTAAGATAATGCTAAGACAGGGATGGATACCCTTATATACAGGGTGATTCAGGAAGCTACGGACAAATTTCTCCAGCGTATTCCTTGGCTCATTTCATGAAGAAAAGTGCACTAGGACCATGTCCGAAAATGGAAGGGTGCGAAATAGCAGCGGGTTCAAAATTTTCGGATTGGCGGTCGGAGGCTAGTAGGGTAAAGTTGCTAATTTCTGAGCCAGTGGATTTTGGGCTTGTTGGAAAGGTCTGTAAGAGGCCTTTCAGAATCAATAAAAAAAAGTAGAAAAAAGTCATTCGCACGCTTTCATTTTCGGACATGGTCCTAGTGGACTTTTGCTCATGAAATGAGCCAAGGAATACGCTGGAGAAATTTGTCCGGAACTTCCTGAATCACCCTGTATTCACTTATGAGTAAGCTAATCAAACACATTGAACAATTTAAAAAAAAACTTCGCTTACGCTGATACTTGAAAATGGAATATTCGCCCTTATTACGGTTGTCGTCGTCGACGTCGCTGTCGTTTTTATGTCAACATTACTTTGTGTCAACATCGCCGTCACATCAACGCTAGCTTGGTATTCTGTAACTGTTTTGAGACGACGTCGACCATAGACGAATATAGTATAACCACATTTATTCTCTCATCTGACGTTTCATTTCACACTCTTCGTGGAAGGTTTGTGGAAATGAGAGAAATTCGACAAAAATTAACTTACACCAGGTGGAGTTACAAAATATGTTCACATAACTTTTTCAGTCGCTTTGTTGTAGAACTGAAAAATTTAAATGTATTTTGCACTTTTTGTTGACTTTAATCGTTGGTAGACATTTGTATTGAAATTCGGTTGTTGTTCCTTTGTTGGACGTTGTTTACTATTGCCTCTATCTGGTATTATTGAACCCATGTTTTCCGTCATCCTATATTTACTTGCAACCGTACCTATGACGTTTAATTTATTGAGAGAATTAATGTGTCTATACTATATTAGTCTAAGACGTCGACTGTTTATCGAGAACCTATTAAAAATATAAACAAAGTTGTTAATCGTAGTGAATGAAACCAGGAAGAAGAACATTTTACATTTGTACTTCTGTTATTTTACTTAATTTGGTAAAAGTTTTAAAAAGTGTTTACGTATCGTAACCATATCGACTCCGATTTGGAAGTTATTGTATGTAGACGACTTATATCACCAGATTAGACGAATGGAAGCGGTGAATTGAGACGAGCTCTCCATGGAGCACATACAGCCTTTACTGAACCAGAGCTGCGTGTATTGGAGACAAGGACGTAATGGAGACCAAGAAATGATCTCATCAAATTCACCATGGACCCACTTGTTTGGAAGATATCAGACTAAAATGAAGACACCACTTGCATGACTGAAAGCGCGCAGAGCAGGCGTATATGTCACAAAAAGAACACAACCAATGGCTAGGCAATGCACTTGACACTGAAGACACCGTATCAGCTAATTTTGATTCAGGGCAGTGACCGCGTTAATACCCAATATTATTTTTCTTTAACTGTTTGTATAAGTTCAAATTATTAAAAATAACGCCAATAAATTAGCATCAAAACGAACCCTTTGTTCATTGCATTTACCGTCAGACAGATAAGTGCACTAACATATTTCTCTTACGTATAAAGGGGATCCTGTTCTGGAACACTCCTGCATGCTCTGCTTGGGGGTTTTCGTTGCGCCATTAAAAGTTGCGAGGTAAAAATTGTAAATTGTTAATCTACAATTCAAAAATAAAACTGGACATTTCTTTAATTAAGAATGGTTATTTGGGTTACTAATAAATACATTGGAACTTTTCACTTGCGACGCCTACTACGATACTGGAAAATTTAAGTGAAACTGATAATCAACAAATTGTAAAAATTTGAAAAAATCGTGCGAATTTTAGAAAAATACTCAACGACCGCTAAGAGATGGATGGAGACTTTTATCTATTGTTCTATGAGTAAACTTGGTTTTAATTGAGTGTGATTCATACTTATGACAGCTAAATTATGTTTGATGGTAAAGGGTGGTCCAACCATAATGCACGATGTTAAGTGTGAGTCACACCTTAACGTCAAGCTTTTTGCCCAACTTAATTTGACATTTCTTTGTTTCAGTGATTGACAAGGTCTGTTTGATTTTCAAATGTCTTTATATTGGCATTTATCTTCTGCGCCCTACACACAAAATATAGCTTTTACTTTTGAATTGAATAATTAATTTAAACAACCTAACATTGAACAAAAGTTGCAGTGGAGATTTCTCATTGCATGTGAAATATTTGGAAACTCCCATCACACTAAAACGCCTTGTAGCATGACCATAATCATCGTATGCATTTTATACCATTATTTTACCGATTACAATCATATGGATGTGTTTACAAGTTTTATAAATATTTAATGACCTATAAACGAAAATGTTGTGTCGTATGCATTTTATTTCATTGCATTTGATTTGGCTGAGATGGTACATGAAAATTCAATTTAGCCATGGCCTCTGTTCCACGTGATCTGATCAAATATACAATACAATACATATGTGTATATGGGTATTTTCAATTGTTTCGCTAAAATTGTGGCAACGCTAAATACATTTCTTTGGCGCAAGGGGGTTTCGATGCCACAGCTGATCGACTATGAAGTGGAATATAGTCGATGGAGGAATGAGCGATAGTCAAACAACGTTTAAATTATGTTTGTTTGATATTAATGACATTTAAATTATGTTCGATTGATACTAATGGCGTTTAAATTCTGTTCAAGTGTTGGTAATGACTTTCAAATTAAGTGTGATGCTGGTTCAGCCATCTGCAACTCTAATGGCCAGTTTTTAAGTGGGTTACTTAATCGAAATTGAAACATAATTAGGAGTTAACTTTACATTTTGTTTTTCAGTGGTTCTAAAAAGCAAGCCGTCATATTGTCAACGATTGTGGCAAACCTTATTGAAATAAATTTTTAGGATAAGTACCAAAATAGCAAAGAGGAACAACCAAGATGGAATTATGTACATATGTAATATACGAAAGAAATGCATAAAACCGAAGTCATTTTAACAAAATATGTAAAACACAATATTGGCGCAACAATTTAACGATCTAGGCTCGAAGCCCCCATTTTTGACTGGTCAATCATCTTTGATCAACGATCAAACATTATTTAAACTTTGAATTCATTTTTTAGGTTAATAGTTGATTGCTGTTTAAACAGTCAAAGTTGGGCATTTAAACTATGATCAAGTGACCATATGAATTTGACAGAAAACAACAAACACAAAACTTCTTTAATTGTTAATGTGAACAATTATAATCACCATTCAAGTTGAAATAACAATAAAAACATATCATTTAACTCGTATTGCAGTTAGAACTTTATTTATGCTCAAATATTCTCTAATTTCATTAAATATTTTAAATTTTATCACTTCACTTTTGTTTTGCAAATGGCGTCAGTTTGATGCATTGTAACGATTAGCCGATAAATGTATGAATACCGGTTATTTTTCGTAGCAGTTGCCACTGTTTCCACATGGTAGTAAGATTATTTGACAAAGCACTGAAAAACTGTTTACGTATTTAAAGTCGCAGATGCGCAGTGGAAGCACATCTCACATTCTTTGGAAATCGCTGAAAGGACTGAACTTGGCTTTCAAAAACCGCAGAAGGCTAAGCCATGGTACGACGAAGAATGTCGCATTGCAACTGATGAAAAAGATGCGCACGTATGGTAACGAAACAGTGAGTTATAACGCGTGCTGCGAGTAAGCGGTACTACAAGAAGCTGAGAAGGGAGGAAACCCACTATTGAGGCGGAAAAAATGGCAGTGGGAGCAGAGAGAGAGTGAAAAAACCGAAATGTGCAGGCTGAATTGTGAATCCCGAAAGAAGATTGAATAACGGATCTAAGAATCTGGTGTGTGCTCAAAATGTGGGGAGACCACTTTTCAGCACTACTCCACTCGGATTCATCCACTGAAGATCAGGAGGTCATGATAGTGGATGATACAGTAGATTGTACCCCCTTCCCCCATCCCACCAAACAAGACGATATTAGAACGGCGATCTCCCGACTTTACAATAAAAAAGCCGCTGGTGCGGATGGCCCACCCGCTGAACTTTTTAAGGCAGGTGGCGAAGAACTACTAGCCCGCATGCATCAACTTATATGCGGTATGGCCGACGATTGGAGTCTCAGTGTATTATGTCCTATATTCAAAAAGGGTGATCCGTGTGTCTGTTCCAACTATGGCGGTATCAGTCTTTTTTCCATCGCGTTTAAGGTCTTGTCGAGCGTATTATGTGAAAGAATAAGGTCAATTATTGAAAACCTGATTGGACCTTATCAGTCTGGTTTCAGACCAGGCAAGTCCACGACTGACCAAATATTCACGCTACGCCAGATCCTGGAAAAGAACCACGAAAACCTTTTGTCGATTACAAAGCTGCTTTCGATAGCTCCATACCGGGAAAACTGTACGAAGCTATGCCTGAACTTGGTATTCCGGCAAAACTGATCCGCCTCTGTAGAATGATGCTGACCAACACCAAATTAGCAGGGAAAGTGGGGAAAGAAGTCACTGAACCATTCTGTACCAAGCGAGGACTTAGACAAGGCGACACACTGTCGTGCAATCTCATCACCATCTTAATGGAGATAATAATCAGAACAGCTGCAGTAAATGCGAACAAGACCATTAACACGAAAAGCCATATGTTGCTGGCGTATGCTGACGACATAGACATCATTGGGCGAAATTTGCGAGAGGTTACTGCAGTATTTTCAAGAATCGAAAAGGAATCAGCGAAGGTGGGTCTTCCTGTTAATGAGGGCAAGACAAAGTTGACGGTGTCAACGACTAGAGAAACCTCTCGACTTGGTCCGCACTTGAACGTTGACAACCGATTTAATTTTGAAGTGGTAGATGAATTTGTCTACCTTGGATCCGCTGTGAACAAGGACAACAACGTCAGCCTGGAGAGATAGATAGGAGAATTGTGCTTGCAAATAGATGCTATTTTGGGCTCAGCAAGCAGTTTATGAACAAAGCCCTCTCTCGACAGACAAAAGTCCAGCTGCATCTGACTCTAATTTTACCTGTCTTGACATATGCCACCGAAACTTGGGTCATATCGCAAGCGGATGAAAAACAACTGGGAGTTTTCGAGAGAAAAATTCTCCGTAAAATATATGGTCCTGTTAGAGAAAATGGCGAGTACCGACGTCGCTGGAACGCAGAGCTATATAGCCTATATTCTGACGTGGACATAGCTAGGCGAATCAAATTAGGCCAATTGAGTTTGCTATGCCATGTTATCAGGATGAATGAAGATGAGCCAGCGTGAAAGGTTTTCGATAACGTACCCGATGGAAGCTGGATAAGAGGACGACCAAGACTCCGCTGGAAAGACCAGGCAGAAAAATCCCTCCGTATCCTTGGTGTTACCAACTGGCGAGAAAAGGCGAATAATGGAGCCAGTAGGAAGAATATGCTGAAATTCGTTTAAGTTGTTTGTTTAATTAATATGTGTAAGACGTCTGACCTCATGAGGTTGTAAAATAGTCAATAAAAAAAGTTTAAAGTCAGATCAAACATAAATCAAAATCTACTGATTACCAGTTTAAATAATCTGTCAAATATTGGGCCTAATAATCAGTCAAAAATTGGGCCTAAAATTGGACCCCATGAGGTTGTAAAATAGTCAATAAAAATTGTAATTCAGATCAAACATAAATCAAAATCTACTGATTACCAGTTTAAATAATCAGTCAAATATTGGGCCAAAGTGGTGTACAAATAGTCCAATCAGAGCCATGTATTTTATACAATCTTACAGTTCTTATATTGACGATCAGTAATGTCAAAATCATACGGTTCTGACTATAAGTTAACCAATCAACATTGGGTGGTTAAATCATTGTTAACCATTCACTGACTAAAAAACAAAATTCGGTGTTTAACCGCAATGTATACGTAACTAAGAAACGAAGGTCACCGCTGACTGAAAAACTGACCATATCTCTATGAAATTCACACACACTCTTTTATGTAACCCTATGGGTAAGATCAGCCAAATACAATTTCCTTCACCTTAAGGTATCCCTTGGGGCCGAGGTCCATTGAAAAAAGGGTTATATTAGCCTTTCAGTTACACCAGTGAGAGTGGCAAATGCGTCTATATAAATATCTGATTTTAGATTTATGGCAGTTATCATGTTGGCCAGCAAGCCATCCATACCATGCATATAAACAGCCTCGTACAACAAACACCTTGGCTTTCTATAATCAGCTCTTCAATACGCTGTGTTCATTACATCCTAATGTACAGGTCCCATTTAACTCCAAACAACAGTTTCAACTACAATCACCAAAATCCAAAACAGTCAGCAATCAAATGTTTAAAACAAATCAAATTCGGAAGAATTGCTCTGTCAAAATTGTAGAAACATATAGAAAATAGGGGAAATATTACGTACGGGAACAATGCCAATATATCAACAGTATTCCTATATTTTATTGCAATTGATATCTGATTTCACAATCCTGCATTTGCATTATCTGATCAAATGCAAATACAAAACATTGGAATTGTAATCGCGAACAATGCTAATTCTGTTTGAATTTGCATTAAATTATGTAATGCAAATTACAAACTCCCAATACTGGTTCAAGTAAAGCAAATGCAAAGTTATACATTTGAACAATGATTCGTATTACATTACAATCGTTGATTTGTTGCCACAACTATTCACCTACAATGTTTAATCCACCAAAAGTTTTCCTCAAGTCATAATGACCACGATTTCAAGAAAACGAATCTCAAAAATTTTCAGTCAAATTTAATGAGTACAACTATGTAATTCTTTGAAATCTAATTTCGCAAGTACGTATTCGACACATCCGCAGGCGGACTGTGCTCTTTATGCTGCTAGCTGGCTGTACTGACATGAAACTTTAATGAAAACGTTGCCATGTTGCCGCTGTGTCAGCACCTGTTGTTACCGCCCTTCCAATGTTGTTAATTTTGTTGTCAGGGAAATTCCAGATTATTCTAAATAAACTGCTGGCATAAATAAGAAATGGGAAAATGAAATAAGTTTTTCTGGTAACTTTGGCACTTTGGATGAGTGGATAAAGAAGGACGCAGTTTTGAATTTTATTTTCGTACTTTTTCTTTCTTTTCAAAGAAAAAATGAGGAAGTTCGTCATCATAATGAAGTGATTATAATTCTTAATTTGAAGATTAACAAGGAATAAAATAATATTATAAATTAAGTAAGAAACAACAAACAGTCAACATTGAACAGCAGAAAAAGTCAGGCATGTCGACGTTTCGGCTATTTAGTCGCAAATACGCATCGCGTTTTTCGGGTTGTACTTAATTTGGTAACCATTAATACTTAGGAGTACAACAAAGGAATAAAATGTGAATGTTTATAGATTTTATCCTCGTTAGATGTCTATAATAACTGAACTCTAAGATAACGGCATGAAACTCATCTTGTTTCTATCGAATTTAATGACGAATTGGTTTTGCGTAGAGTTTAACCGAAAAGTGCTGGTATCAATGCATGACTGTGGCCAGGGAATCTTGGTTAGTGGTGGATCTTTGGATTTGTTGTAACTTCATGGTAAAATAATAAGGAAAATTATATGGTTAATGGTGAAAGAATAAGGTAAACAGCTGATTTAATCTCTTCGTTAGTTGGTTTTTCTGTCAACTACTCATGCATTGTGTTTGCACTGTTTTTGTGTACAATTACTGTTGGTATACTTATGTGTCAACTTTGACATGTGGAGAGCCCAAACAAAAATAGAATGTTTGTTGTCCACAACTACAACAGTATCTACTGCGAATATTTGTGTAATGTTACTATGGGCTACTTCGCCGAAATATGTGCGTCATGATCGAAATTGATTGCGCTACATTATTTTTTCTTTGCGTCTATCCAAATGATTTTGTGATAGTAATATTCAAATGAGCTTCACATTCTTGAATATATAGAGGCAAGAGGAATAAATCTTTCAATACTGTGTCATTGTGGTTATCACAACAAATTTTAGAAGTGTCAACAAAATTTATGAGGTTTATGCAAATATATTCTATACATTTCAACCCTGCAGATGGTGTTATATTACCTAACAATAACCTCTCTATAAATTGTGACAAAAGTATTGTATAGCAAATTTTGTTGCGTCTCTCAAATAATAATGACGCAAAACCGGAAACTTGTGCTGGTTCTTGATATAAATGCGCGCCTCGTAGGTGGGCACGACGATCCCTCTAACTACACTGTGGAACACAAAAAAAATTGCAAGGTTCTGACAACGGATTCTGGTTCGTCTTTTGCGAAATTTTGTGTAGAATATTTTTCCATACATACCATTCCCCTAAAATTTGGTTTTGTGAGACATTTTAGCCCCAATTCGGAATAAGTAAGAAATTAACCCGAAAAAGACATTTTCCGTTTTGACTTTTTCTGGAATTTAGGTTGAGTTTTGAGCTTTGGTGTATTCAGTAGCTTATAGTAGGTAGAATTTTCAAGAAATAGTTTTGTTGTACATTGTAACCCGATACTCCCATATTTTAGGAGTGTTTTTATCATTGTCCGCTAAAGGGACATAAAAAAGATGTTCCACAAAAATATTTCTTATAAAATTTTACACAAAATTGCTGAACTCATCCTACACCTAAAATGTAAGGATCACACGGTTTCCTATGTCTATTCATCATAAGAATGTATAAGAGGGGAAAACTTTAACCCCCCGTTTAATTACCACCATATGGAAACTTTCAAAACCCCGATACACGTAAACCTTTGTTTTAACCCCTCTACCAGAATCCGTTGTCAGAACCTTTAAATTGTCGAAAATGTTTAAGTTTGTTTCACAGTACTATAATCAGCACAAAAGCAAATGGGGGGTGGCTATGGAAGAGGTCGGAATTCAGTCAGGAATCCTCGCTGGAACATATAATATGTGCGCTCTCATCTGCCCTAAAAAAATTATTTAATTTGTTAGATTTGTTAACACTCAAGACTTTTTAATATAAAACTTCTTTATTAGTTTCATATTATTTTCAAACAAGTTTTCTTATTTTAAACGCGGCTGTCGGTATTGATTTTTCTGATCCTGCCAAGATCTTCTTCAGCAGACGTTTCAGAAAGTAACAGTTGATTGTGGGATCCTTTAAAGACATTTCTGAAAATCGTCATCAGATAACCCGGTTTGTTAGACTTTTGGATCTTCATTAAAAAAGAGAAAAATTAGATTGAGAAAAATTAGAAATGTTTAAGCAAATTTTATTTCAGTCGATAAACCAACGCCAGCCATGTACTTTTCTGTGAATATTTCATATAAATGCTGATCATGAATACAAACGTAGTTTGCTATCCTATAATTTGTTAAAATGCGGCTAGTATCTTGCTAATAACATGTGCAATGTTGATTTCCAAGGGTGGAATTGATGCTTGTTTTTCGGCATACACCCACAGAAAATATAAACGAATTAGCCGTAAACGAAATTAAAGGTTGCCACAAACACATGAAAAAGCTTCTCAAAATACCGTTCGGAACCGGTGTCAAACTGTAGGTCCCAATCAGTGAGTATACAATTAGAAAGCGCACAGCTCACTGGTTGTGAGAAGCTCTCCCCGATTCCTTCATGGAATGTAATGGGAAACCATTTTTTTTTTTTTTTTACAAACACATTAGACGTCGTCACGTCCGAATAAGTGGTGGCCACAACATCAGTAGAGGTTGTCATAACCTTTTAGAGGTTGCTCCAACCGAATTTTAGTTGTGGGACGTTAATTCAATCGCAACAACCTCATTTCGTTTGTGGCAACTGCAATTCGGTAGAAATAACCGAATTTTTAATTGCTACAACCAATTTTCATACAATTAGTCCCATGAGTGTAGCCGAGCTACTTCACGTAACACTCTAAAAAAATACCCCAGAGATGTCAAATCCCACTATCATGGTTGCTGGTGCTAGATTTGAGATAAATTGCACACCGAACTCGTTTCTCAATAGGTCCATTGTTTCTCGTACTATGTGGCATGTAGTTCCGTGTTGCTGGAACCACATTTCAACGAGATTCAACTTCAGCAGTTTGGACTAAAAAAAAGTTTGAAATCATGAAACGATAACGTGTATAGTTGACGGTTACACTGTGAGACAAAATTAGATTTTTTTCAAAATGATGGGGTTATGTCAGCGAATTCTGGTAGAAATGTTTAAAAAAAAAATATACGAGTATCGGCGTTTTGCCAGATCTGATCAGAATTTTTTTTTAGGGCGGGTTAAAGTTTCCGCCCCTCGGAACTTTCCTGCAACATATTGGCATATGGAAAATTGTGAGTTCCTTACTTCTGAGGCACAAAATATGTTCAGAAGTTTTATAGAAAAGATTAAGATAAACATTTTTGTGGAACAAATTAACCCTCTAACTGTCACGTTTAACCATAATTGCTCCAAAATGACGGGGGGCGTGGGCAAAATGTTCTACAAAAATTATCGCCATAAAATTTCACTACATGTGTCCGAACACTCCAAAACAAAAATCTCAGCCCAAGTGCTAGATAAAAGATGAAATATGACAAAATTCATTAAATTATGTGATTCATCATATTGCACCGTGACCGTCGGTGGTGCAATGGATAGTGTGCGCGGCTCTTGTACATGAGATCCTCGGTTCGAACCCTGCTCTGATCATCTTAAAATTTCCTTCGGCGGCGGTCACCTCGCATAGTGACGGCGACACTATCGAGTATATAGCCATGAAAAAGCTTCTCAAAATGCCGTTCGGAATCGGTGTAATACTGTAGGTCCCAATCAGTGAGTGAAAACTGGAAAGCGCACAGCTCAGTGATTGTGAGAAGTTGTCCCCTGTCCCTTCATGGGATGTAATGGGACACCATTTTTTTTTATTTTTAATGGAAACAGCAAAATGACAAAATTCATTATTGACCATTAGAAGGCAGTTAGTTTTTGCTTATTACCTAGCATTTGGCCCAAGATTTGTGTTTTGGAGTGTTCAGACACATATAGTGAAATTTTATGGCTATAATTTTTGAAGAACATTTTGACCACGCCTCCCGTCATTTTGGAGCAGTTTTTTGCGAGTTTTCAAAAAAAAAAGTAAAAATTATGGTTATACGTGACAGTTACAGGATTAATTTGATCCACAAACATTTTTATCTGAATCTTGTCCATAAAACTTCCGAACATATTTTCTACCTCAGAAGTAAGGAACACACAATTTGGCATGCCGATATCTTGCAGGAAAGAGGGGCGGAAACTTTGACCCGCCCTAAAAAAACTTCGGATAGGATCTGGCAAAACGCCGATACACGTATATTTTCTACCATAATCCGTTGACAGAACCCCATAATTTCGCACAGTGTAATTTGTTGGCAATCGTCATCATTAAATAAATGTAAATCGATGATTCCGGCGGCCCATACACCGCACCAAACATGCATTGACAGCTCTTGTATTGCCTTTAGTTGCTCATCAAACCAAATTTTCAACTCACTAAGATCTGAGCTTCGTCACTGAATTCAAAAACTAGCAATTCTTAAGCGTTTATAAGGTCCCCACATCGTAAAGACGTCGCTGTGGCAGATCGACCGGATTTTCGACCAACATACTGGCGCAAAATGTTCCAGGTAGTCGAATAACTCAATCCCAATTGCTGCGAACGGCAATCGATACACAAATCACGTTGTTCATCAACACTGGCAGCTGCGGCAACAAGGCTTTCCTATGTACACCCACAGTAAAATTCGGCTGATACAACTGAATTAGCCGTTAGCGAATTTAGACGTTACCGTACCGACGTAACCACACTATAGGTCATCACAACTGCATTATCATAACCGAATTAGAGGTTGCCTCAACGGGATTAGAGTTTGTCGCAACTGCATCAGAGATTGTCACAATCGAACTGGAGTTTGTCACAATCGCATTCGAGTTTGCCACAACCGAGTTTAGAGGTTATCACAACCTAATCATATTTTTTCTCTATTGATTGGAAACACATTTGTGAGAATTTTAGAATGTTTTGCTTATAACTTGATTTCCTATATTAATGTAATTTCCTATCATAAATAATTACCAATCGAGCAATTAATGCACTTCAAATGGGTAATCTTTTGGGAACAAATTAATTTTGCCTTCTACTTCCGAACGATCCTGCACGGGTCACTGCCACAATTATAATGTACAAGGTGGCGCAAAAGTAATCCTCCTATCAGAAAATGCTATAAATTTTGCGATTGGCCCCTAATGCCAGTTCTGTTTTGACATTTGTGTAGTAAACACATGCGAAATACATGTTTATAAACAATGTTACGCTACACTGCTCCAGAACGCGGAATATTGCTGACTATTTATTTGACCAATAATCGGTCGGTGACTTTGGCACAACGTGAATTTCGTCGCAGATTTCCTGGCCGTCCAACGCCTACTGGTGAAACACTGCGACGTTTAGCCGCTCGTCTCGAAGAGACTGGCACAACACGAGATGCTGCCAGGCGTGGCAGACCCCGGAGTAGCCGTTCTGCAGAGAATATTGCTGCTGTAGCCGAGGATGTCATGGAAGCGCCGTCGACATCGACCAGACGACGTGCCACGCTACTGAGCAATGATCAACGAGTTCTTTTTGCCGCAACTTGATGAATTGGGATTGGAAAACATGTGGTTCCAACAGGACGGTGCAACGGCACACACTGCACGTGCCACATCCGATATGCTGAAGGATGCATTTCCCGGGCGCCTAATCTCCCGTTTTGGCGATTTGCACTGGTCAGCAAGATCGCCTGATTTGACCGCTCCAGACTTCTTTTTGTGGGGCTTTTTGAAGTCGCGGGTTTATGTCAACAAGCCTCAGACTCTTGCAGCTCTTAAAGACAATACCCGTCAAGAATGTGAGGACCTATCGCCTGAAGTTTTGGCCAAAGTGATGGAAAATGCCATAAAAAGGGCTCAAATGACAATCAACTGTGGCGGCGGCCTTTTACATGACATCATATTCTCGACTTGATGTAAAAAAAATTAAAAGACCAAATAAAAAAAATCCACAAGAAGAATCCTTTGTTTTTTTTTTAAATTACAGCCAAAAAACATCGGAAGTTTACTTTTGCGCCACCTTGTATTATGTCTGTCGATTTAGGTCGTAAACCCAACCATTTAACAGTTCTATATACACATTGTGGAATACAACCTAATTTTGTTTATTACATTTGTCCTTCACTATAAGTCTGTCCATGATGAAATGGCAATGCTAACTGAGCATATTTCACTTTGACACAAGCCACGAATGACTTCTCAACTATCGAATATTCTACACTGAAAAGCCAAAACGCTATAAAATTATTGTAGCGCGTTAATAAAGTCTATTTTCAAAATATAGTGATCCCTTTCGATTTTGATAATATTTTTGTTGTAATGTTTAGCGTGCTTCATCTTCTTTCGGTGTCAGGCAGCTCGCATAAAGATGGCGACACTGTCCAGTAATTAGCCATGATAAAGATTCTCAAATATCGTTCATAAAAAAATACCGAACAGTACAGTGATTATTATGGAATGTAAGGGGAAATTAGTGATCTTACGCCTGACATCATTGTGGATGAGTATTGCATCTATGATATTGACAACATGGAACAAATAGAAATATGTATGTACATAATAAGAAACACTTCGTTCCCCACAAACAAAATGTAACGTGACTAAACTTCAGTTACGGCATTTATTTGCGGCAAACGAACATTTATATTTCTAAGAAAACAAACTCCCCAATTAAACAAAAATTGTTATGGAATTTACATTTTAGATGGAAGTACAATAGAACTTGTGTTTCGAATCGTAAATGCAAATTAGTTTTAGTGCGTACACTTTCCTTGTAATTGAGTTGTGCCCAGGCGGCATGATGGTAAAATCTTAACATGGGGGTTAGGGTGATTAGTTCGGGGTTTTCTGCTCGTAAAAACCGTCGAATAAACCAAATAAATTTTTTCGAAGCCGGTTTTTTTACAATTGGCATTTTAGTGTTTGCCTTTAAATTTAGTAATTGTGTCAAGTTTTTACATGATTTTTTTAGTTTTGCTACTATGAATTGGATTTCAATAAAATTTCCCGGACTCGGACTCGGATTAGGAGTTGGAGTTGATGTTTATGTTTTTTGAGCCCGACTCCTCCTCCTCCGTTTTAATAAATTTACTAAACTCTGAGAATTTTTAATAAATGGGAGCGGATTAAGGAATACTATACTACCTCGAAAATGTCAATTGTTTAAAATTTTTAGAGACAGCACTACCATAGGCATTGGTTGGCGTGGAAAACCAGCCTCCGGTCAATATTATTTTTTTGTCAGCGATGTGAGATAGGGTTAATAAATAAGGTATGAAAACCAGACTGTATTGGAAACGGTTTTTTTATTGCAGACTTAAGTTTTCGAGTTAGGGTTGTGCGATTAATCGAGTAATTAAAATGTTGATTATTCGATGTCGGCATTACTCTGTTAATCGAATAATCAGAAATTCTGATTAATCAAAACTAATATTAATCAAATAACTTTAATTTTGGCTTATCATATTTGAATAATTTTGTTCGTCACTCAAAACAGTTTTAGGAAAAATACAAATGCATACTTTACGAACAATAAGAATCATGTGAGCAAATAGGATGTACAGGTAGAGAAAAAACGGTGAAATTTGGCAACCCTCGTAGAAGAGAACCAAATCGTCGACGAGATTTACTCAAACGCATTTCTCTCTCGCGTCTAAATTTGATCATTTCATACTTTATGTAATTTTATTTAAATATGGTTGGAATATCTATAGTTAGATACTCTGACATTATCAGAAAACTGCTCGTGTATTGAAATTTTCATTGAAAATAGTAAGAGAGTGAGCAGAGAAACGAGGGGCTTCACTCGGTTTTTTGTTCTCTTCTACGAGGGTTGCCAAATAGCGCAGTTTTTTCATTTTTACCTATACATCCTTTTTAATGTGAACATTTTGAGTAATGAAGGTTTCTGAAAAAAAATCAAACTAAGAAAACTTACAAACATGAATTAGTCAACTATTTCAATTTCTGAATAATAAATTTATAGATTAATCAATTACTCATAAATATTAATTACTCAAAATGAAAATTAATCTATTAATCGTTCATATGATTAATCCAAATATATAATTATGCAGATTTTCGATTAATCAGGGTATCGAATAATCAGATTGCCTGATTAATCAATTAATCGTACATCTCTAAGGCGAACAAATTAGTTTTAATTAAGTCTGGTATAGTGATATTATAAGCGTCAGTAGTTGGTAACGTTGAGCGTCTCCAACTTTGAATATTATCTTTCCAGTGTGTTGCTTTAGTTCTAGAGATATATCGGAAATCCTTAACACAAAATGTTACTTTTCGCTCATGAACCCTCAAAATATGTAAAAGAATTGATCCGAACTTATTTTAGAGCATTCTAAAGAACAACACAAAAACCCTTTACATATAAATGACGACATTCTCTTGGGTTGAGCGAGTTCAGTAAATCATCGTCATTCCAGGTCAAAATTATGCACCGACTATGAAACATTCAATGCATCAAAGTGACAAATTAAACACAGTATTGAAACATATTCATTGCAGCAGTGAGCCATATTCATCTCAGCAATGCAACAAATTCATCGCATCAATAAAATATCTTCATTGCAGCATTGAAATAATTTCATCACAACAAACAAAGGTTGTCATTGCAGTAGTTAATCAATATATCGGTACAATGAAACATATCCGTCAAAATCAAGCAACATATTCGTTAAGGTTATAAAAGTTTTTCATAGTCAGGCCATTGTCGTTGCGGTGATGATAACGTACGTTCACCCAAATTCAATGAACATTTTCTTTTTATACACCTTTTCTTTCAATATCGTCCGTTAGCGGTGCAATGGTACATGCAGAAAAAAACGACCCCTGTAACATTATGCAGGAACCAAGTATATGCTTGGAACATCCATATAGATACGCGCAAGTATTGTTTTCCTAAATTGAAGATATTCTCTTTTTTTGTTCTTAGTTTCTGTCACGTTTGTGCTTTTAGCAGTTTTTAACAAATAATGCTATATTTGGGTCACAAAAATAAATGTTATCATTGTGTCTTCAACATGTAATATTGAATACCAAACACAATTTGTTTGGACACAAGTATACTATATTTGTGACAAGATACAAACATACAAGAACAATAGACGACGGGGTTTTCCGCGTATCGTGCGCACGGCTCTTGTACATGAGAACATGGGTTCGATCCCTCCTCTAACCATATTAGATTTCCTGAGGCGCAGGTCACCTCGGTTAGTGGCGACAACACCACGGGTTTCTTAGCCATGAAAAATCTTCATAAAATACCTTTTGGAACCGGTGTAAAACTATGGGTCCCATACAGTGAGTGTAAAAGTAGCTCTCCCCAGTCCTATCTTTGGATGTAATGGGAAACTATTTTGTTTACAATGAAGTTAAAATTGGTTGGCAATCTTTTTAATGGATATTTTTACGAAACTTGATTGCAGTGAACAATTTGCGTCCCCACAAAATCTAACCCATAATGAATTCGATAGGAAATGAATGCGCCAGCAATTCCGCGAACTACGAATTCTTTTGTGCTTGTTGTAATTGTAACCAGAAAAAAATTCGTCGTGTCTGTTGAATTAACTGCAGGAGTTTCCAGTAGGGACGGGAAGATTTTGACACTTCGTGGTGGCTATCTTGTTTATGCCACAATGCACATTCTGCACGAGCGATTTGAGTTGAGGGCATAGTTGTCGATCGAGATCGCGCGATTTGACTCCGCTAGACTTTTTATTGTGGGGTAAGTCGTATATATACTATGGAATCACAATTGACTGGTGGCCTCAAAGTGAACATAACCCGTATTTTCGGTCAAATTAGGCATGATCTATGCGCCAGAGTCATCGAAAATTGGAACTCTCGCAACCCAGGGATTCCATGGCGGCCATTTGAACGCTGTCATATTCCACACATAAAGTCACTGATAGCATACATGTGGTACATTAATTAGATTACAATTACAATTTGTGGTTTAATTTGAGTTACGAGTTAAAAAAAATAATATCATTGGCAATTGTACTTAATTTCAAAGTATTTCCTTCATATCTGACAGTTTTGGTTTTCAAATATTTTATATGAACAGGTTTATGAATTTTAAAGTACTACTAGGCAATACTTATCAAAGCTACAAACCTCTACATATAAAATACTTTAAAAACAGAATTGCCCGCAGTCAAACAAATTCAAAATAATTGAAAGCATTCCCATGTTTCATTAAAATTGGCATCTGATTCCACAACCTTCATTTACGTTGCCTGAGAAAATGGAAATTCTGAATTGTGTATTAATTATAATATGTACAATGGTAATTCTTTTATGTTTCATTTAGATTAGATGTTTCCAAATTAATTAAATTTGAACATCTACCGGGCTCCGCCGGAGACCCTGTTAGTTGCCACATCGTTTAGAAATGTTTGCAATTTTTCTTAGAGCAGGGAAATATTCACAAGCGAATAACGTTTTTTCGAAACGAAAACGACACAACCTTTAGTTAATGTATGAGAAGTTCATACTACAAGCCTAAGGGTCAGGAACATTTTTCTAAATGAAAAATGGTTGGGCTGTGTTCGAATAGTAGACAATTCAGTTAATCGCACTCAATGGCATGACTAGTTTCGAACTACTGTGTTTGAATTGATACCATCGGTAGATCATCAGTCGTATAAACTCATCTTTGAAATTTACATGTGCGAATTAGTATCCATCGAAGGTCCCTAAGTACCCACGCGCACCGAAAGGTCCATTATTCCAACAAAAGAGCAGAAAGCTATTTTCTCTCCTTATTCTTATTTTCCTCTTGCATATCTATGTTACAGGGTTGTATTTGTGGTATAGCTTTTTAATAAATTTAAACAAAAAACTCATTTCTCAACTCATAATTATATTTTCAGAAAAAAAAACTAATTATAGAAATTATAATATAACAGATAAATTACATATCTAACAGTCTTCTATAAATATCGAACCTACTTTATATCTTCAAATATCGTCTTATTCTAAACGAGATGGTGGCAAATATTGATGATATTCCACCTCCGTGTTATCTCCAGCTAGTTGGTCATCTGGCGCTGGTTTGTTATTACGTCTTATTATCTTGAAAATTACGGGAGAATCTGAGTTCGGATCCAATGATTTTTGATAAAGTTGTCGAGATTTCGAATCAAAATCGTATACTGGTGCATCTGTATCCTCGTGGTAGTGAGATGAGCCGGGTAAAGATTCAAAATCATTAAATATCGCTTCTTTGGCACGATTTATATCATCTTGTGTTCTGTATTTGATGAAATGTACATTTGGTTTTTGTGCCACCCTTTGGCGTACTTCATCAAGTTGACTCAGAAGACCCGGGGCGTTGGTCTCTCGTCTTAATAGGAATATGTTAAGGCTATCCTTTTTGGCCAGCTGCTCGGCTGTAATGGAGAAAATGTTTTTCTCTGGGGTACGTATAAAAACCACTCGTTGAGGTCTCACTATACCAGACAAACGCCTGACATCTTTACTATCGTTATAATCTTCAGGAGCGGAAAACGTAAAATATTCTGTCTCTAGCTGGGATGCAGGGGTTCGGTAGGGGAGCTGTGCCTGTTCTCGTATGTGAGTGTAATCCTCCTGATAACTGGGATAATAATCGGCATGGACAGTTGAAGCAGCAATACCAATAAAGCACAAAATCTAAATGTGAAAATATTTGTATTTAAAGGCCATTTTCTATAGGGATGTTATAATAATGTCAAACTCACCATAAATTTAGGCATTTCGATTTGTTGTGACAGTCATACACGACAGTTTGGTGTTATAAACACATTTAATACTCCATTAAATATATGAGCAGACTTTTATACTCATATCTATATAAAATATCAACTTAGATTTTATTCTCTCCAGCTTAAGAAAAACAACAACGCAATGAAAAAAATCGATTCGAATCGAATCAAATATAAATCGAAACTATAGCAAATTATCTGCTTGCTCACAATGAATAAATCGATAGATCGATACATCGGTTGCTACATGACTACATTCATATATCACTTGGTTACTGATCTACATTAAATCGATTTGTACCAACAACATTCCATGTATGCTGCTTTATTGTACGTAGGGTGCGTGAAAAGTTTGATGTTGTAGAGACAAATTTAAAATTTTAATTGCAGTTTGAGGCTTAATTTTGGTCACAATTGAAATATATTTAAACCATAAAATAACCTGTGCTCTTGCACAAATTATTGAATTCGCTTGGGTTGCAATTAAGGACATGAAGGCATTCTGAATATAGAATAATGATAACACAACTATTATTTTTGTGAGGATAGCAACACGTTTGTACTTTTTTAAAATACTTAACAATTGTAATTAACTCTGGTCAAATTGGCCTTCTCACCCAGCCGACGTAACTCTAAATCCATATCTTATCTTGCTACTAAGCCAGTTTATCCAATGTGTAAATACTATTTTTTATTAATGCTCTAACTCAGGCCTCGGGGTCGAAGAAAACCATCGTATGGAGCAATAACTAATAGCCACCAAAAAAGTGCCTTAACAAAACATAGAAATATTTTTATACCATCAGTCGAAATTAATGCGCATAATATTTAGATCATTTGAATATCGATAATTATGCGGTGCGCGAATATCATTTATCGTTGTCCATCAAAACATAATTTTATCATTTAATGCCCTCTGTTTTATTTAACGTGTTTCACATTGTACTTGTATGCCATCCCATTCCTTTACAATGGCTCGAAATGAATTTTTATTAGTTTGTCTCTGCGTTTTATTATTTTTATCGATCGCCACTTAAAGTCACTTTAATGGCTTTTATGCCCGCTGTGCGTCATTGTTCGGTTATTTTATCAATCAGGAATTAATTATACCCTCTACAATATCCAATGTTTATGTTGATATTCAGAAATTGTTTTTAATATTGACTAAACGTTATACCTCTCCAAATATTGTTCATAAAAGCTACTGGTGCCAGAGTTACGTATTGCCAGTGATTTCGATGTGTTCAAAGCTACACTAAAGGGAAAAAATTTTCGCCAAGCGGCAAATAGAACAGGCTGAAAAAACATCACATGAGGTGTCAGGAGACACCCGGTTGGATACAAGCTAGCTCCAACATGCCTAAGGCGGCCGTTGAAAAATACGATAATTTAAATGGATCTTTAAGAAAATATACTTTTTGTAAAATGATAAAATTTTTTTAAGATAAGAAATTTTTTTAAGAAAGAACATTTTTTCGTATAGAATTTATTTTTTTTTTAAAAAAAGTATATTTTTAGGTCCGTTTTGTAAAAATATACATTATATTTTCCCGAAAAGCGCCTTTTTTAAAGTGAGGTACTTCTGTTATTAAAAGCTAATGTTTTTTTTTTTAAGAAAAGGTACTATTTTTAAGAAGAAGTATTTGCTGTAAAGAAAAGCCATAAGAGTATGATTTTTTTTACAAAGATGTGCATTTTTTAAAGCACAGGTACTTTTTAAAGAAGTGGTACTCTTTTTAAGAAAAGGTTATTTTTTTAAGAAAATTTACTTCTTTTCAGAAAGGCTACTTATCTCAAGCAAATGAAAGGTATTATTTTATTTCTAAGAAAAGGAATTTTTACAAGAAAAAGTATTTTTTTAAGAGAAGGTATTTTTTGAAGAAAAGGGTATTTTTTAAAGAAATGGTATTTTTTTTTAGAATTGGTCCGTTTTTCAATAAGAAAGTTAAGAGTAGGTACTTATCTCAAGAAAAGTTATTTTGTTTCACAAAAAAGGTACTCTTTAAAGAAAAGGTAGTTTTTTCAGAAAGGAAATTTGTTTTAAGAAAATTTACTTTTTTAAGAAAAGGTATTTATTTAAAAAAACTTTTTTTAAGACAAGGTACTGTTTGTAAGAAAATTTACTTTTTTTTAAGCTAAGGTACTTCTTTAAGAAAAGGTATTTTTTTTTATTTTTTTTAGGAAAAGAAATGAGGAATAGGTATTTTTTTGTTAAGAAAATTTACTTTCTGTTTTTAAATTTCTAAATTAACTTTTTATTGCGTTCAAAACTGCAATATACTGGGTGATTCAGGAAGTTCCGGACAAATTTCTTCAGCGTATTCCTTGGCTCATTTCATGAAGAAAAGTTCAGTAGGACCATGTCCGAAAATGCAAGGGTGCGAAATGGCAGCGGGTTCAAAATTTTCGGATTGGCGGGCGGAGGTTAGTAGGGTAAATTTGCCAACTTCTGAGTCAGTGGTCGGATTTTTTTGCTCTGGGCTTGTTGAAAAGGTCTTTAAGAGGTCAAATCGGCGAGATATAGAGCTTTCGGAAAAATGGAAAAATATACACATTACCTCAATTTGCTCAACCAGATGGCAGGTGACTTATGTTTTTCTTCTGCTGAAAGATTGCCATACCTCTTGCCTTTCCAAAATGACCTAAACGAAGCCCAGAGGTCTTACCGTTCCAAAGTTATGACCATTTTACTGAAATGCAAAAATGTTTGTTTTTGTTTTTGGAAGCGAAATAACAGCACACATTTATTTGTTTTAAGATTTTATTTTATTGAAATTTTTGGCTGAAGAATCAAACACAAAGGAAAAAAACATTTGAAGTTATCAATGTGGTTCCCATTTTCGACTAAACACAATTGCACCCGTTTGCGAACCACATCCGCCACGTTTAGTTCACGCATCTTTCACCGCAGCTTCCTCAATGCGTGCAAGTAACTGCTCACGATTGTGGATCTGCACAGAATACACACAATCTTTCATGTAGCCCCACAAAAAGAAATCTTTCACTTTTCACTAACCGGAGAAAACATGTTCTCTTACAGCCTTAAAGGAAATTACAACTTTAAACATAACGAGGATCTAAGACAACTAAATTTGAGACATATGGTAGGGCCAAACCAAAAACAGAACGAGACAACTACAATTAGAATAGGTCGTTCTATAAATATAACTTTCAAAACTTCTGCATCAGTGCGTGTAAGTAGGAAAGCAATGTGTAAGTAGCGACAACAATCGCTCTGCACACAATCAATCAATCAATAAATGTTTTCGGTTAGTGACTTGTGTAAATACACACCGCAGTGGCTTAACGGGCTACACGCTGCTGAAGATGATGCTTCACAAACATCGAAACAATCGTCCAGCGAATGTGAGTTCGAACCCTACCCGTGGCATTTACATTTTTTTCACTAACCGGAGAAAACATGATCTCTTACAGCCTTAAAGGAAACTACAACTTTACTTTTTTTATTGATTCCCTTAAAGACCTTTCCAAAATCCGACCACTGGCTCAGAAGTTAGCAACTTTACCCTACTACCATCCGACCGGCAATCCGAAAATTTTGAACGTGCTGCCATTTCGCACTTTTCTTCATGAAATGAGCCAAGGAATACGCTGGAGAAATTTGTCCGGAACTTCCTGAATCACCCTTTATACCAAATATTGGTTACAGGCTCCACCCAGAAAACTTCCCATTAAGCAAGAAATTTCCCAACATATGTTAGTCTAGACACAAACCAAATCATAAGTACCCAATATAATTGATAATACTGGGTTGTAGCATAATAGTGTTAAAACAAAAGTTGTTTAATTTTTTTTTCATTTAGCCCCCATCCCGCATCGTGCGTGCGATAAGGTACTTCGTTCCAAAAAATAAGTACATATGCTTTGTGTCATTTGGGATTTATATTTATATAGTTTTCCGATGCTCTTCAACAAAGTGAGCTACGAAGCAGTAACGTTTGGCTGTAACCGAATTAATAATGCAGCAACCGAATTTGGATGTTGCCCAAACCAGACTAGTGGTCATCGTAGTCGAATTAGAAGTTATATCAACTGATTTAGAAGGGTTCGCAAACGAATTAGAGGTTGTCACAACCACAATAAAAGTTGCCACAACAGGAATTCGGGTTGCTACAACAGCATTACAGGTTGTCACAACAGGATGACAGGTTGTCACAATCGAATTAACAGTGCTGTGGATTCGGAGTCTTGGAGTCGGAGTCTGGAATATTTGCCGGGAGTCGGAGTCGTAAAAATTTGTACGACACTGACTCCAAATTTAGCATTTCGATCAAAAGTCCAAATTTTTGAAAATAACAATTTTTTAATTGATTTTTCGATCAATATTAATTAAAAAAAAAATCAAATTATCAAAATCGATTTGTCATGGGTTTCTCGGTTTGTCATGCGAAGAATGCAATATATTTATGGCGGTCATATCTCGCAACAAATTCGAAGTATTTCTAAATTCTTGGTATCGTCAAAAAATGTTCCAAATCACATCTAAATCTACATAACTGCAAATAAACACTGAGAAAGACGGCCTCTGTAATGCCAATTGTGCTACAATAAGAAATTCAAATAACTTTTTTCTTAATCAGTGTATTTCATTTATTTTTGATTGCAAAGAAAATTAAATTTTATTATACACTCCGGTTCACTTATTTAAATGCACTAAAAATTCCATATTCCGCAGCCTGTATCTTTTGCAATTTGTAACCGATTGCAAAATTTTAAAATGGAAATTGAGATATAAAAAAAATCATGACAATAGTGGTTTCTTAACTAAAGAACTTTTTTGAGCAACTTATAAAACAAAACTCCAAAAATGTGGTATTTTTTTGGCTTACTTGAATAAAGGCACTTTAACTAATCTTAATGAAAAACAGTTTGTCTTGTTTTTTTTTTAAATTTATTTTGCTTTATTTAAGAACTATTAGTAATGGGTACAACCCCCTTTGTTTTTAATAACTTCAAATACACGGGTTTTCATTGAGAGATAAAGGGAATTTATGTAATCCAACGAAATTTGATTCCAAGGATCCTCAATGGCCTGAATTAGTGAGTGCTTGTCATCAAATTGTCTACCTCCTTCATAGACCTTACGAGAAAACCAACACCAAACATTTTCGATAATGTTTAGATCTGGCTAATAGGGTGGCAAGTCAAGAATATTAGCAGTTTGGCTTGCAATGAACTCCTATACTACTCTGGTGTTGTGTATAGGGACATTATTAACTTCGGAAAAGCCGATTCCAATAACGTTTTATAGCTTGCACCAGTCATTTTTGGACTTTGAAATTCAAGATCGATGGTGCCATAGTACGTAATAACACTCCACACCATAACGCCGCCCTCTCGGCTGTGATGTCGGTTTAAAAAACGCTTTTCTTTGCGCAGATCATGGAAATAATAGTTGTAGCCATCAGGCCCATCCAAATTCAACTTCTTCTAATCCGTAAATACAACGGTTCTCCAGTAATATACATGACCCCTTGGCTGCACATCCCATACCATGTAGTCTCTTGCGAATTGAAGCCGCTTTTCCTTACGAGGAGCACTAAGTGGCGGCTTTTTTTGTAATCTCAGGTATTTAAGATACTCACATCTCTTAATTACTCTGCGTACTGATGACTTGCTCCCTTCCATTCCAGCTTGAGCTCTTATTTTTGACAAGGATAAGGCAGAAGTAAAAGTAAATCGATAGGGACAGCAAACGACGCCATATTTTTTCCCGCTCTGTTGACATTTATCTTCAGTAAGGTTTGCCATTTCATCATGGAAAGATATACGAACCAACAACGAGTCGAAATTATTAAAATTTACTACAGAAATTTGGAGTCAGTGGCCTCAACTTTAAGAGCGCTACGTCCAATTTGCAGGCACAGTACAAAATATTCCCGTGCCAGTGAGACAAAGAAGTGCCCGTAGTGTCGAGAATATTGCTGCCGCTGAGGCTTCAGTTCAAGCAAGCCCAAATGCGTCTCTCACACGTCGTTCTCAAGCGTTAGACATCTCTGTGACGTCGTTGTGGCGAATTTTGCGAAAAGATCTTGGCCTACATCCTTACAAGATCAAATTGACGCAAGAACTGAAGCCGCTTGACCACCATAAGCGTTGTATGTTCGTGAATTGGGCTGAGCAACAACTTGAAAATGATTCGGATTTTCATCGGAAAATCATCTCAAAAAACAAATCAAATCAAACATTTTTGGCTGAATGGCTTTGTCAATAAGCAAAATATGCGTTATTGGTCAGACAGCAATCCACACGTAATCCATGAGTCATCATTGCATCCCGAAAAAATTACTGTTTGGTGCGGTTTATGGGCCGGCGGCGTCATTGGGCCGGACTTCTTCCGTGATGATCAAGACCGGCACGTTACTGTGAATGCGAATCGCTATCGTTCAATGATAACCGAATATTTTTGGCCCCAATTGGATAATATGGACTTGGAGGACATGTGGTTCCAACAGGACGGCGCCACAAGCCACTCAGCGAATGCCACAATCAATTTATTGGAAACCAAGTTTGGTGAACGTGTTATCTCACGAAATGGCCCAGTCGATTGGCCGCCTCGGTCGTGGGATTTGACGCCGTTAGATTATTTCCTGTGGGGCTACGTCAAGTATATGGTCTATGCCAACAAGCCAGCGACAATTGATGAACTTTGTACGAATATCGAACGTGAAATTGCAGCAGTATCGGCCGATTTATGCTTGAAAATCGTCGAAAATTGGGTTCAGCGTCCGGACTTCTGCAAGCGTACCCGTGGTGGCCATGTAAAAGAAATCGAGTTCCATACATAATGGCATCGAACGTACTTTCACAGGAATAAAGAATTTCATTGGTATCTAAAACCGGTTTTGTTTTATTTAAAAAAACTTTTGTAGCGCTCTTATTGAAAAACCGCTTAGAAGCAATTCTGACGATTTTACTTTTCGCATACGTAGATAAAGACAATGAAACCCTTCATTTAAAATTTTTCCATACCCCTTGGGGTCCTTGATGTAATTGTTGGGCTCCGTCCATTTTTTTAGCTATTGCGCGGTTAGAATATCCTTCAGAACGGTAGACATCGATTTTAGCTTTTTCCGATAGATTTAGATTTTTTGTTTTGCCATTTTGACTCGTAAAATGATTAAGATGTAATAAATTGTAATAAACCCTCCCTACAAAAAATCATCGCTTACTTTAAAAACAATAAAAAAATAATTAAGGTCCTTTATTCAAGTGAACCAAAAAAATATCACATTTTTGGAGTTTTTTTTATAAATTGCTCAAAAAAGGTCTTTAGTTGCGAAACTACTATTGTCATGCTTTTTTATGTAGCTTCATTTCCATTTTAAAATTGTGCAATCGGTTACAAATTGCAAACGATTCAGGCTGCTGAATATGGAATTTTTAGTGCATTTAAATAAGTGAAACGGAGTGTATATCTCTTTTAATAGAGATATAGTTTTAAAAGAAACTGGGTAGCTACTTCATACGATGCTATTGAAAAATGTGTAGTTTACCACGACCTAAAAAATATATTTTCAATAAAAATAGAGTTTTGTTTAAAAAGAAGTTCTGCAAAATACATCGTCATGATTCCTGGCAAACCGTATAGCTACTTTGGATCTAGCCACAAATCTTCATATCTACGGTGTTAGGCGGTTAGGCATTAGAAGTTAGATAGGTTAGATAGAAAATAACCAAGGTAAATTTTTTACAGGAAGAAAAAATATTTGTTTCTATACAAATCAATATTCAATCATAAATAGCTTCAAAAACGCTTATTGGCTCTTTTTTCTGTACAAAATTTCTTTTTTTTTGTGCCAAAAATCAGGTTTCAAAAATTTTGTATAAGTGGTTTTTGTCTTCGATAAATAAATTTATCGGATAAATTTATCTTCACACACTTATCCCAGACTGTTGCTTTCACGAACTTATCTCTTACCTAGGTACCTGTGCAACTCACGAAACAAAACCAAGTCAACCATTTTCTCCCTTATTGTTTGTGAAAGCAAATCTTGGGTAGCCTTGCAATGACTGAAGTTGATATGCGGTACCTTCATTTCCTTCGTTGGGCATTCAGAGATCTCCTAAATAGTGGGCACATATCGCTGCCACTGTTGGTCCTTGAAACAGTTCTTAATAACATGCCCGTTTTCCTAGCATCGTAGCCATACATGAACGGTCCGACTCGCTATTGGAATTCCTGGCTATATATCGGTATTCCAAGGACCTGTTGCATCTGGTGAGACTATTCCTTTCCCGTACGCAGCAGAGTGGTTCAGAATACATTTCAGTCGGCCAAAATTGAATGTCGTTTGTTATAGTAAATATTTTTAAGTTCTGTAAAAAACCAATTGTAGGCATGGAGTCAAGGATTATGGCGATATATCAACATTGAAAACCGCACTGTGAGTACTAATAAAATTCGCCTTAATAATAGCCGTGGAACAATTTTATGGCGTGGATTAAATTGGTGTTCAGGTATAAAAACATTATAATAATATCAATGTTTCCTTTTTGATGAATTTCAATACCACCTGTATGGAATTGAACGGCAGTTATTCGATTTATAAGCTTGTTGTAAAGGATGTTTGTGTCATTACTCCGGAAAATTAACTTCGATTAGTGGAAAAAATACCAAAATGTGAAAGATAATTGTATAACCTTTTTAGTTGGGTAGTTACTTCTTGAAAGTTGTTGAGAAAAAAATTTATTATTTACATGTAGGCTAGGGGTGTTCTTATTTTGAAATATCGGATTTTTATAAACCGCCGGGCAGATTCTTGTTCCTTTTATATTAAAATGGTGAATAAAACAAATCTGGAGTAAATCCGATATGTTTTAGTGGACCCGGAAACGACATCAAATATTGGAATTTTTCAAATATAAAATGTGGCACGTTACCCCAAATGAGGTATGTGAAATATCAATTATAAGCCAAAATAAATGTTTTCTGTTATGCAAAAAGTCCACTCCATAAAATATACCTTTTTTAAGTTAAAAAATATAGGTGGCTATTTTTTGGCTAACCTATACCGCAATCCACTTTATCACTCTACCAACTATAGTAGTTATTATTGAAGCTTTAAAAGTATATGCGATTCGAAAAAGAATGTATTGTTTAGAACACTACTGTTTGCGTAGACTTTTCCTGGAAATTATCTATTTCTCAACGAGAGACGCTGATGATCAGGCGCGGATCCAGAGGGGGTCAGGGGATTCATAACCCTCCCCCCGCAAAAAAACAGCCCAGTCTGCTTTGATTATTTTTTTTATTTTTGATTTTTTTTCAATCCTGCGACCCCCTCCCCCTCAAAAAAATTGATCAGCTCCTGCTGGTGATAACGGGACATTTCCTAACATTATCAGGAAAACGGCAAATGTCATTGTTGAAAAATCCGTAGTTCAGTTGATTTTTTCATTTGTAATGTGAGTGTTGATCGGAGTGTATTGAGTTCTAAACAGTGAAATTAATTAATTTGTAACTCAAGTGGTGTTTTCAGTATACATGTATAACAATTAATATGTCCAAAATATCATCGAAATCTACTACTGAAGAAGCACCAAGCACTTCAATCGTTACAACACGCAAATCCATTGAAAATTTACAGAAAATCGACTTAATAGGGAATGTGCAAAGTGCAAAATTGGCAATCGATGCAGTTCAAATATTTTGGCATCAAGCACGTATACCGATTCGAGAAGGGCATAAGTGTATTGAAAAATTACTAAAATTATATGAAAAGTGGAAAAATTTTCAAAAAACAATCTCTGGGAAAAGATCAAATGCCCAAAAACAAGCCGTTGAAACATTTGTTGAACATATGGATGAGTTATTTGATATTGCCGCCGCCGATGCACTAGTCCAAATTGTTATTGTGGAAGATAGGCAGTTTCTAGAAATGCAAAGACAAAAAGGACGCCCTGGTTGCATGGCTGGCGTGGATATGGCTTTATGGAACCGAGAAAGAAAAGCACAGGAACGAAAAGATAAAAAAGCTGCGCGAAAAAGGAAGTACGAAGAAGAAAAATCGAGTCAAGCAGGTATGTTTTGTATATTAATACATTTTAGATTTGACCGTCCAGTTTTCTATAGACGTTTCTCAACTTATGGAGTGGTCTGATGAAGATAGTGTTGTCAACTTACCGGTTAACGACACATCTATTGACAAGGAAAACCTAAGCTCAAACTCTGTGTTAGGCCAAAAACGGGGTCGCAAAAGTTTTATTACAGCTCGGTTAGTAGCAGCGCTAGACAATGCCAAAGTGTCTGATGGAATGGCAGTTCACATCCTTATAGCAGCAGCAGAGGCATTAGGACATCATGTAGAGGACCTTGTCATTAATCGTTCAACTATTCATCGTTTACGCCAAGAAAATCGTATAAAAGAATCTAATGAAATTACGACTGGATTTAAAGACAATTTAAGTTGATTTTTAAAAATGTTTCAAAAAAAGGATTTTTAGCAGAATCTCATTACTATTTATAGTTTAGTAAAATTGGTTCACTGGTAGCTCATTTCGACGGAAAGTTTATGAAAGATTTGATTGGATCCACAAAAGTTGAGCGGATTGCAATTTTGGTTAGCTACAACGGCACATCAAAGTTTCTTGGTGCACCGAAACTGGAATCTTCAACTGGCAAAAATATTGCAGACGCAGTTTATGAAGTTCTAGTTAAATGGAATATTGTTGATCAAGTAAGCGGCTTCTCATACGATACAACGTCTACAAATACTGGTATCAACACAGGCGCTGCTGTTCTGTTGGAAAAAAAAATTGGACGTAGTGTAATCAACCTACCTTGCCGCCACCATGTGTATGAGATTATATTGCGCAGCGTTTTCGAAACCAAATTATATTCAACCTCTGCTCCAGAAGTTTCAATATTTGAAAGATTTGCAAAATCATGGCCAGGTTTTAAGAAAGAATTATTCAGAAGTGGCAATGAAGATACAACTGTTTGTCTACAAATAAGTCCATCTGAACGTGAAAATTGTGTAAAGTTTTGTTTTGATCAACTGACTAAATCTCACAATCGAGAAGACTATACAGAACTGTTACAGTTGGTCTTAATCTTCCTTGGCGCAGAACGGTATAATTTTCGAACGCCAGGTCCAACTAGTCATGCACGCTGGATGTCAAAAGCAATATATTCTTTAAAAATATTTCTATTCCGTGACCAATTCTCACTTACGAAAAATGAATCAAATGGATTACGTGATATATGTATTTTTCTAGTAAAACTTTATATTAAAGCCTGGTTCAGATGTATGAATGCCATAGACGCAGCGCTTCAAGATTTGACCTTCATTCAAGGTGCTATAAAGTATTCTGAAACCAGCCCAGAAATCTCAGCAGTAATACTTAAAAAATTTAGCCACCATTTATGGTATATTTCTGAGGAAACAATAGCTCTAGCCTTTTTCGATTCAAATATATCTTTTGAAGAAAAACGTAACATGGTTGAAAAACTTAAATTAAAAGAACCAACGGTGAAATTAAAAAATGGGCGATCCTATTTCAACTTAAAAGACTTCGAAAGATACTCCATAAGTGATGTTGTATCAGAGAAAACAAAGTGTTTCTTCAGACGATTTAATTTATCCCTGGAATTTCTAGAGTTTGATCCTTCAACTTCGGAAACGTCGTTTGAATTTGAGGAAGGCTGGACATTCTGTAAGGATTTATTTGTTGTAAATGATACAGCAGAGAGAGGAGTTAAATTCATTCAAGATTTTAATAGAATATTAACAAATGATGAAGAGGAAAAACAACTGCTGCTCCAGGTTGTTGAGGCATATAGACACAAATATCCATCGTATAAAAAATCGGATCTAATAATACATCCATAATATCAAGGTGTATATATCCAGAAAACTATTCCCTACTTCATTTTGATTTTTTTATGTTTACCAAAATTATAAAAACATTTTTCGAAAAAAAATTTCAAAATTGCCCATGTTGTTTTATTTATTCGCATAGAGGCATATTGAAGTCGTTTCCGGGTCCACTAAAAGTTATCGGATTCGTTCAATATTTAAGTTATATCATTTTTTAATATAAAGGAACAAAAATCTGCCCGGCGAAATGAATTCAGAACACTTTGAAATTTCGCCATACAAATAAGAACACCTCTAGTGTAGGCACTAAAAAATCAGACCGTTTCCATTAAATTGTAACGATCTTCTTGGTGTTAAATCGGACGGCAGCAAAAGTTACCGTGAGAAATTGGGAAACAGATCAGTCTTTCCAACTGGGTACTGATGGCGAATGAAGCAAAGAAGTTATGTTGGTCCATGGTAGAGTGTCCAAAAAACCGGCATTTTTTGGAAACTGGTTTTCGGTTTGTTTGAAAAATGCACTTTTCAAGAAATCGCTTTTCGATTTTTAATTTTGGCAAAAACCGTTGGAACCGGTTATTTTCGGTTTTTTTTGCTTTAAATTAAATTATCATGTAGGACTTACAATGCATTTGTTTAACGTTCATTTCATATACTTATTCGTGTTGAAAACTCAAAATTTTACAACTGTATTTAATTAATTACGTGTCAATTCTAAATAAAAACAATGTATTTTTAATTAAAATGTTCGAGTATTAGGTATATTTTAAACTATTTTATTGTTCAATATTTCGCTCACCATTGGGCATCATCGTCGGGAAGGTAAACACAATTATTAATCAAAAATTAAATGAAAGATTTAATTAATAATTGTGCTTATTTTCCTGACGGTGCTACCCAATGAGTAACGAAATATTGCAGAATAAAATAATTTAAAATAGACCTAACGCCCGAACATTTTAATTTCAAATATAATACGAAAGGTCGAATAAATCATCAGATTTTAAAAAATATATACCATATTCCAATTTGGAATGCGTGTTTGATAAAAAATTTAAAAGTTCTATTCAAATTCCCATGAAACTAAGTCAGTCAGCCGAAAATCATATTCAAATTTGAAAAAGATTTTCGTGTATTAAAATCTTATTAAGTTTAAAACGTTTAGTTATCAAATAATTTTAATTTTTAAATTTGATAAAAAAAAAATGTTTGAAAAGCTTAATTAATTTTTAATTAGTTCTAATTCAAATCATAAATTGTTTGGATATGTGAGTAAGATCATATTTCAAATTGGAAATCATGTTTCTTAATTCCAAAATTTCACTAAAATGCGAAAATCATGTAATTTATTATTAACCTATTTAAGGATATTAACACATATTAAGTAAAACCCGATTAACCGGTTAACCGACGTCAAATAACCGGTTTCCGGTTTGTTCGAAAATTACATTTTTTAAGAAACAGGCTCACGGTTAATAGCAAAAACCGGTTAACCGGTTTCCCGGGTTTTTCGGTTTCGGTTTTGTACACCCTAGTCAAAAGTCTAAAATGTTTTCAAAAACGATATTTTTGAAATACTCAGTACAACCGAATCTCATCAAAACCACAAAATCAGTCTTTTTAACAAAGAAAAATTGCGTACAATATCCTTAAAACTGACTAAGGTACAGTTCAAGAAATTCGAAAAAAGAGATCAAAATATTTAGATTTTCAAAAATCCAATAATGAGAATATCTATAATTCGAAAAAAAAATTTTTTGTAATCTATCTCATGAAAGCCACCCAATTGCTCTTTTTAACAAAGATAAATTGAGTACAGTATCTCTAAAACTGAATGGGATACAGTTCAAGAAATTCGAAAAAAGAGATCATAAAATTTCGTTTGACAACTGTGACAAAATATGTTAAAAATCATAAAAAGAAAAAAAATCAACATTTTTGTTTTCTTGGAAGTTAAAAAAAAACAAAAGTAGTTAATTTGGAAATTTCGATATATCGCCTCCTTGTCTACTCCTTGTCTACAGTTGGTTTTTACATAACATAAAAATTTTTACTAGGTCACAAAATGTTTAATTTTGGCCGATGGAAATTTGCCTTTTCCAGCAGTACGTCAGTCGCGAGATTAGCTGTTGGTGTTTGCGTTCAACGTATTGTTTTAGGTCTTTCTGAAGCCTTCTCCAAGCTGTCACGAGATTCACGTTTAATTTGATTTGAAATTTCACCATGAATAGACTGACATGTAAAACGCTTGCAAATTATGAAGATTTATTTTGCAAAAATGGTTCTTTTCGTTGAACGGATCTGTCATTTGCACAAAATAATTTTATTCAGCGACAAAATGAATTTTTGGTTGAGTCACTACGTCAATAAGCACACTGCCGGATTTTTAGTGAATATAGCCCTCAAGTCATTGATGAGAATGTGTCACATCCAGAAAATATGAATCTTTAGTGTGCTTACGTGTGATGGAATAATTGGACCTCACTTCTTGAAAAACGACGCCGACCAGAACGTTACAGCTAATGGAGCAATGATCTACGACTAATTCGTTCCTGAATTGGCACGCCTTGATGTGGGAGTGTTGTATATTCAACAAGATGGCGCGCGTGTCACACAGCTTATGACATAATCGATTTATTGCAGGAAATGTCTGGTGATTGCAGAATTTCGTATTTTGGTCCTGATAATTGGCCTTCAAGATCTGAACGGGTAAGTTGTACAAAAATGCTAGTCAGTCAGTTAAATGTATGGACATTTCTTCGGTGTCGCCCGTTGCAAGTGAACGCCTATTTCACAAGTGCACTCAATTCGGTTGGTTTATATTATAGGCATTCAGCATTTAGCACTCGGGTGCTCATCCTCTTCATTCAATAAGATCAAGTTTGCGGAAAAATCAGTGATTTTGAACGTTGGTTAAAAGCTATGGGCAATTTTATTGCTGTTGATCAAGTTTGCAGGAAAATCAGTGTTTTTGAACGTTGGTTAAAAGCTATGGGCAATTGTATTGCTGTAAGGGCCATGGAAACGTTAGAATGTATTAAAGAACCTGTTTTAGACATTGATTGATCCCTGGGATTTTACGGCTCTATATTGGTAGATGCGACGAAAATTTAGTTTCTACAGCAACGCCTTGAAGATTGAGCAAAAAATCATGTAAAAAATGTTTCGTTGGAGCAACGAAAAATAGGTTACATCTAGGAAATTTGTCGTTGCTGCTATTTACACAGAACAAGATGTCAGGTCTATCGTAATTTTCTATGGTTCAATTAGATTCTTACAATTTATTTTGCCCTGAGAAACTTTATCATGGGATTGCAATAGTGTCGTCATCAATAAGGGAATTCAAAGTCACCAAAATACATGAACACTCTTTGAGCGGGGTTTAAACCCGACTTCAGCGTAGGCAAAATCAATTTCTCAGAAAATATGGCATATTAGAGAACTTCGCGTGACAGGTTTGCGATTCAAGTGTATCCAAATCTGTATTATTTACCTTCCCATTCCATTCAGCATTAAGTCCAATTTATAGTTTTTCTTTTATATTTTCAACAATTTAACATACAACAGAGCTATAATTATATTAACAATATCACTTCTTTGGATCTACGAGATAACAAACCATTATTAATTGCTTTATAACTGTTTAAAAGCGGAATACCGATGCGGGCAAGTAAGAACCAGATGGAGCAGTGGCTGAACCAATGCCATTGGAGGCAGGAGCTCTGGAGGCGAAGTTCAAAACTGGAGCAATACCGCCATCAATACTTTGAGAAGGACCACCCAAGTTATCATATTGACCTTGAATAGCTCTTTGAGCGTTGGCAGCATCTTCGGGAGTGCGATATTTGACAAAGTGAACTTCGGGTTTGTTGTTGACATTATTGCCGACGTTGTTAAGTTTGTTGCTCAAATCACTGATATCGGCTTGCTTGTTGAGCACATAAATGTCGGTCTTTTGGTTGGAAGCTTGCTTGGCCAAATTGAGGGCAGCATCTTCGAGACCCTTGTTTTCGGGACCCTTGATGAAAATAACACGGATACCTTGTTTCACGGAGTTGGCAACTTGGTTAGTCGAAGCGGGATCGTTGAAGTCATTGTCGTTGGCAGAGAAGGTATAATATTCCTTTTCCAATTCAGCGGGTGCAGAGATTGAGGGTTCATCGTTGCTTGAAACAGGGAAATCACCTTGGGGAGAAGGTGAGTTTGCAATGTTCGAAGGGGAGCTTAGACCGCTGCTAGGTCCTCCCAATCCACCTCCAAGTCCACCCAAATTGCCACCAAGTCCGCCCAAGCTGCCACCAAGTCCGCCCAAACTGTCACCAAGGCCTCCTAAGCTGCCACCAAGTCCTCCCAAGCTGCCACCTTGTCCTCCCGAGCTGCCACCTTGTGCTCCCGAGCTGACATCTTGTCCTCCTAAGCTGCCACCAAGTCCGCCCAAGCTGCCACCAAGTCCGCCCAAGCTGCCACCAAGACCACCCAAGCTGCCACCGTTTCCTCCTAAGCCACCAAGGCTTCCACCCAAATTGCTGCCACCACTACTGGGTTGGTAGCTGTATTGAGCGTAGGCAGTAGCCACTAAACACAGAACCTATATAAAGGCAATAAAAGGATATGAATTGATTATATTCTCTGGCAATTTGTGTATCCTTACAATAAAAATACGCATTATGATGGTTCTTCTGGAAATACTACTCTATGAGACAATGCACAGAATGGGTTTGATATTTTATCGATCGAATTAAAGGTTTTATACTTAAATTAGTATGATGTGAAAATGCATATTCCTTCAAAGCAATTAAAGACGACAAGATCTTGCAAATATTCAAATGTATCAAATTGATTAAATTTCAAGTTCACTAGAGCGATAACTTAGAATGGCCTACTTCCTCCCTGACAGTTGCTGCGATGTCAGAAGTCGAAAGGCTTAAACCGAATTAGTACCTCGTTGATGTTTTCGGTTGCGTATCTGGTAGGTTTTTTTTCTCATAAAATTTTGTTGTTGTAATTTTGCCTTCAGATTAAATTGAAATATTTTATTTTTAACCCGCTTGAATATATTAAATCGTATTCGATCGAAAGCAGAACTTGATTAAACATAATTTAGTTTGGTCTGTCTTTACAATGCAAGACAGCACAAGTTGAAACAGTTTAAAGTTAATGTCTATTTGTATGGGAAATTCGATATCACAGATTGATTAGCGTAATTCCAGCAGAACGTCGATAACGCTGTTACTACAGTTTGGTAATATATTCAAGTTAAGACGAAGACAAGTAGTCTGTCTAAAGTTATTTATACTATACAATTCCCAGGTTGGTGTACATTGTTCTCGTATTTTCTAGAATCGTAAGACTTTGTCGCTGCAAGCATTAGCTTAGTTGCTATGATATTGGAAGACCTGATGATGACACCATATTGTGGTCAATGTACTTTGAAATATAGACAGATTGCAAATGTTGATTTAAGAATCAGCAAGGACGCAAGTTCATGAACAGGGTAAGAATCGTTCGGTGTTTCGATTAAAAAATGGTTAACTGAAAGTAGCGATGATACTAGTCCAGCAGGCAGTATACTAGTAAAACACGTTATTCACAAACTTTGTTTGAAAGCCGTTATCATATCATGGGACATTATGTTTCGACCGCTTCATTAAATGTGACCTGTTGCGTATTCGTTTCCGAACATGGCTGACAAATAGAGGTTTTCTCATACGTGATGAAACGCTCCTTAAACCGTTTAACTCAAGTCCCCACAAATCCAAAATTTGCTAAGATCCTTAAATGTTTCTGCTACTCATACAAGGAACCTGGCAAGAGTATATGAAATATTCCGCTCTATTATATTCCTCTTTTTCTCGACAGCTTTTGTAGTCCAGGGATCAGAAGTAATAACAAAGAAATATTAATTTTCCTTGGTCAAGCCCGGTGATCCTGTGTTTCGTGCCTTTCTTATCTGTCGTTCGGGTGCCTAAGGTTTTCGTTACTGAGAGTGCGTTTGCATATATATAAGGGCAAACTCATGAGCACCAGATACAGTAAAACTGATAGGGTGGTTCCGAATCCCGCCATTTCACCCGATCTATTGTTCTCTGCAATTTCCCAGAGAATATAGACATTCTCTGCAGTAGAGGCATTTTTGGAAGTCGGGAATATATATCCCAAATCAAAAATAATGATACCCGCCATTTCGTCCCTGACAGAGTGCAACTTCTCTTATTGCTATGCAATATGGCTGAAAATTGTATAGCATTGATCCGGCTTTTTACAATAGACGCCTAAACCAGTCTTACCGTCTGGTTTGGAGCCTTCAGCTCTGAATAATTACATCAAATAATTACATCAAATGTGTTCAAACAAAAATATACAAATTAATTACAGCAACGACAAAATTGTGGCTGTGTGAAGCTTTTCATTGCCAACATCCATACACGCTGAAAAGAAAAGCGGCCCAGCAATATATTGCAGGAACCATGTATATGTTTGCAAGCATTGTTTTCATGAATTGAAGATTTTCTGCTCTTTTGTTCCTTTGTTGTGTGCCACGTTTTTGCTTCAGCAGTTTTCAACACACAGCCAAGTTTCGGTCACTAAAACTAATATACTAGAACTATTAATCATTGTGTCACCAACACTGTAATTTTGAATAGCAAACACAATGTGGTTGGACACAAGTATACTATATTTGTGACAAGCTACAAACACGTTAAATTTACATCCAACCAACAAAATTTACATCCAACAAACAAAATACAGCTTTGAATTTTGAAAACGATTTTCAAAAATTAATTGCACTGAAACAGATGAAGAGGGGATATGTTTCCCAACTGGTTCCAAAGTGGTAATGAAAAGTCAATTCGCCTACACTGCAGTTGGTAGAGCGGGACTAAAAAAACGAACTTAGGGAATGACCAGTTTGTAATTTTTTTGACTTTGGCGCTTTACACAAGTAAACATTTGCTCCACTTTTCTAGACTTTAAAGAAACGTTAAAGATAAAATCTGCTCGATGTTAGCACAATTTTAACTTTCAATGCCTCTATAACTAAATTTATTAAAAGAACCCAGATGATTAAGGCATTCGAATTTATACACTTTTAAACTGTATTCTTGCGATAACGCCGTGGTAACTAAGGGAGTTATCGAAAAATTGTGTTTAATATTTTTCACTAGCTGATTTCATAAACTAAATTCCAATAAATCGAATTTTGGAATATGTGAGCTTTAAGTAACTCGATAACTATGTGAGTTATCGAAACTTTCACTTAATATTTAAATATAAAATTTTTGGCTTCGGAGTTAAAATTTTTATACACAAGATTGCAAATTTCTTTACTTTACTAGACTTGAAAAAAATCAAATTTATCGAATTTTGGAAAATGTGCACATTATCGAAAAATATCATTTAATATTTTACGATTATTTTTTAGTATTCTATTGAAAAAATCAAGAAAATTAAATCACATGAATTTAAATTCTTGTTACAATTTATTCATCCGATATCGAGATAACTATGACTTATGGACAAATTATGTTTACTATTTTTCACTAAAGTTTTTCAAAATTATTGATTGAATTTTGAAAAAAGTTGACTTTCGATATCTATGCGTTATTGAAAAATTTAATTTACTATTTATTATTATTCTCATTTCAGTTGAAAAATCAAAAATTTAAGAAATGAAATCATTGGAAGTTATCGAAAAAAATTAAGAAAATTAAAATAATAGGAAAATTATATTTAATATTTATCACTAAAGTTTTTCAAAATTATTCATCGAATTTTGAAAAATTTTCGCTTTCGATAATTATGGAAATTATCTAAAAATTGCATTTACTATTTTCAATTATGTTTCACTTTTCTTTCAAAATCTAAAATTTAAGAATTGAAGCCAGAGGAAGTTATCGACAAAAATGAAGAAAATTAAATCATAAATTTATAGTTATTGAAAACTTATATTGACTATTTTTCAACATGCAAGTTAACGAACTATTTCATATACTAACTTCGATTTTTTTTTCTTTTCTATTAAAAAAATCAAACATTTAGGAAATGAAGTCATTGGCAGTTATCGCAAAAAATCGACCAAATTAAATCATGAATTGAAGAAGTTACCAGAAAATTATATGTAATATTATTCGCTATAGATTTTCAAAATTATTAGTCGAATTTTGAAAAACTTTCGACTTTCGATAACGCCAAAACTATGGAAGTTGTCGAAAAATGCAATTACTATTTTTCCCTTCCTTTGAAAATTTCCCTTTTCTATTAAAAAAATCAAACCTTTAAGAATTGAAGTCCTTGGAAGTCATGAATGGAATCATGAATTAAAGGAGTTATAGAATTTCGATACTATTTTTCGATTATTTTTCACTTTTCTATTAACAAATCAAAAAATTAGGGAAATGGAGCCATTGCAATTAATAGTTCGTGGAAAATTGAATTTATATTTTCGACTTGTGTCCAAACACATTATCTTTGCTATTCAAGATAACATGTTTGGGACACAAGGATTACTTATAATATATGTATTTTTGACCCGAATGTGGGTTTGTTTGTTGAAAACTGCTGAAAACACTGCTGTCTGTTACCATAGAGAAACAAAAAGCAGCAGATATTCACTTCACGAAAGTAATGCTTGCAAACATGTACATGGTTCCTGCAATATATTGCTGGGGCCGTTATTTTTCAGCGTGCACATACATACAATTAAAGTTGCCGTAGGTATGTTTCCTAGTATTACCCAGTATTACCAAGTATTATCAATTATATTGGGTACTTTTGCTTTGGTTTGTGAAGTTTCTTGTTTAATGGGAAGTTTTCTAGGTGGAGCGTGTAACCAATATTCAGAATATATTGTAGTTTTGAACCCAATTAAAAGCAAATTTAGAAAAGCCAAAGTTTAAATTTTTTTTTAAAAAATAGAATTTTCTTAAGTAAAATGCCTTTTCTTAAAAAAAGTAAATTTTCTTACAAAAAGTACCTTTTCTTAAAAAAGTAATTTTTTTAAATAAGTACGTTTTGTTAAAACAGTAAATTTTCTTACAACGAATTGCCTATTCTTAACAAACTAAATTTTCTTTAAAGAGTAGCTTTTTTTGTGAAACAAAATAACTTTTCTTGAGATAAGCACCTACTCTTAAAAATGTACCTATTCTTGAAAAAGACCAATTATAAAAAAATTTGCATTTCTTAATAAAAACCTTTTCTTCAAAAAAATACCTTCTCTTAAAAAGCCTTTTCTTACAAAAATTATTTTTCTTAAAAGTGCCTTTTCTTAAAAATAAAATAATACCTTATCTTTTCTTGAGATATGTAGCCTTTCTGAAAATAAGTAAATATTGTTAAAAATAACGTTTTCCTGAAAAAGTACCACTTCTTTAAAAAGTACCTGTTATTAAAAAAGTACTTCTTTGCAAAAAAAAATCATACTCTTATGTCTCTTTTCCTCCAGAAAGTACTTCCTCTTACAAATAGTACCTTTTCCTAAAAAAACTTTAGCTTTTAATAAAACAAGTACCTCTCTTTAATAAATGGCCTTTTCCTAATACACATTCTTGCAAAAAGGATTGTAAAAAATACATTCTATAAAAAAATATTGTTCTTAAAAAAAGTTTATCATTATACAAAAAGTATCTCTTCTTAAAGATCGATTTAAATTATCGTAGTTTTCAACGGGCGGCTTAGGCGTGTTGAAACCAACTAGCTAACTAAAATGAAAGGAATTTTGTTCCAACCGATTGTCCCCTGACACCTCGTAATTTTTTTTTTGAAAAAAATTTTAAATTTTTTTTTGAAAAAAAACCAACTATAAATGAATCACCCTTTAGCAAGTTAAAAATGTTTGTTAAACTTGTTGTGATTCGTACCGTCTCATAAAAGTGATAAGCGTCTTAAAGACTTTGCATGTATAAGTATTGTAGAGTATCTCAGCTGAAGCACACAATTAAAAAATTTTGAAGATTTGGGCATTAATTTCATCATAAATTTAGCGTTTCTACTAATCAAACCTTTTATGTAAATTTAGATTATGGACATTTATTAATTTGCGTGTATAAAACATCCACGACATTCTTAATTTAAATCAGTGCACAGCACAATATACTACTGAGGATGATTTATATTTCCACTTACTAGTTTCGTTTGAATATTTGAAGTATATACTTAATGGATTCAACTCGACCCGTCACACTGGCGGCTCTTCGGAAGTGATTCTGGTTTTTTAACCTTAGGTGTATGAACTGCATCAAACGCTGGCCAAGGTATTGCCATTAGATACTTGCACTTCCATTGCATATATTGTAGACACTACTGAGGCGATCGCTTAAAACCTGCAATGCTCAATATAACTTACTTACTTACTTACTTATCCGGTCACGAACAACCCCGAGGGGTCAGGGACCTTACAAAACGAAGATAATATATTTCGCCAACCAGTTCGATCTTTTGCCTTATCTCTCGAGTTGGCAATACCAAGTGTACGCAGGGATTCGTCAACCTGATCCTTCCAGCGGAGTCTTGGTCTTCCTATTTTTCGTCTTAATTCGAGTTCGGTTGCGAAAACCCTTCGTGCTGGTTCGTTTTCATCCATTCTACTGACATGGCCCAGCCAGCGCAATAGTGTTATCCTGATCCGCTTAACTATGTCCATGTCGGGATATAGCTCATACAGCTCATGGTCCATGCGTCGCCGATACTCGCCATTGTGCACTATAGGGCCATAAATTCCCCGGAGTACTTTTCTCTCGAAGACTCCTACAGATGTTTCGTCTGCTTGCGATAATACCCAGGAATCTGCGCCATAAAGCAAGACAGGTTGTAAGAGAGTGTGGAATAATTGGACTTTTGTCACTAGAGAGAGGGCTTTATCTCTAAAGCGCTTGCTTAGCCCAAAATAACATCTATTCGCAAGCACAATTCTCCGCTTGATCTCAAGGCTGATGTTGTTGTTTTCGTTTACGGCAGATCCGAGGTATATAAATTCGCCCACTACCTCGAAATTATAACGGTTATCAACGTTCACGCTTTGTCTAATCGCGTGAAAGCCCTGTTTGTTGAAACCATTAATTTTGTCTTGTCCACTTTTCCTGACTCCTTCTCAATTCCCGAAAACACCGCAGTAACTTCTCTAACTGTGCGTTCAATGATATCTATATCATCAGCATACGCGAGCAGTATATGACTTTTGCTGCTGATGGTTTTATTCATGTTGACAGCAGATTTTCTCATAATAATCCCTATTAAGGTGTTAAAGAGATGGCACGATAGGGTGTCACCTTGTCTGAGGCCTTGCTTAGTTTCAAAAGGTTCGGCAAGATCCTTACCAATTTTCACTGCGGATTTGGTGTTCGTCAGGCTCATCCTGCAAAGGCGTATTAGTTTTGCAGGAATACCAAGCTTAGACATTGCTTCGTAGAGTTTTTCCGTATCGGGCTATCGAAGGTCGCCTTGTAATCGACAAATAGATGATAGGTGTCGATTTGTTCGTCGTGGGTCTTCTCCAGGATTTGGCGTAGCGTGAAAATCTGGTCGGTTGTCGATTTTCCAGGCCTAAAGCCACACTGGTATGGTGTAATCAGGTCAGCGATAATCGGTCTTAGTCTTTCGCACATTATGCTTGATAGAGACTCGGGTCACCCTTTCCAAATATGGGACATAGTACACAGACTCCAATCGCCGGGCATGCATTCATCTAACCAAATTTTGCTAATGAGCTGATGCATGCACCTTATCAGCTCATCGCCGCCAGCATTAAACAGCTCCGCCGGTAATCCATCGGCTCCTACGGCTCTATTGTTCCCAAGCCGGGCACTAGCTGTTCTGACCTCGTCTTGGTTAGGAGGGGGGCAATCGACGTCGTCGTCCAAATTCAGATCGATTGTCCCATCATTCGACATCCCAGGTACCAGTAGCGCGGAGAAATGATCTCTCCATATTTCCAACATACTCTGCACATCTGCGATGAGATTTCCGTCCTTGTCTTTGCAGAAAGGGGGCCCTGTACCATGTCTATTAGTTCCGTTTTTGACTTTATGGTAGAATTTTCGGGCTTCGTTCTTCCTTCTGTATGACTCAATTTTCCCACTCTCGCGCTTTCTCCACTGCCGTTTCTTACGCCTAAAGAGACTGTTTACCTCCTTTCCCGTCTCCCTATACCGCTCAGCCGCAGCTCGCGTTGTAATTGACTGAAGCATTGCCATGCGTGCAGCGTTCTTTTCATCATTTGCAATGCGACACTCTTCATCGTACCATGGTTTGTTGCGAAGCGGTCTTTCAAAACCAAGTACGGTTGTCGCGGCAGTTTTCATAGAGTCGTAAATGGGTTTGCACTGCGCTTCAGGATCGTCATCTGGAGGGGGTGGGTTCTGTGCCAAAAGTTGCGAGAGCTTCCCTGAGTAGGCTGTGGCTACCTCTGGTAATTGCAGCTTTCCGATGTCTAGCCACCTCTGCGTCTGGTTTCGTACGATTTTCGCTCTAGTTAATCTTGTGCGAACCTTTGCTGCTACCAGATAGTGATCAGAATCGATGTTAGCTCCTGTGATCACTCGTACGTCCATTACACTGGATGTGCACCGTCCATCAATTACCACGTGATCAACTTCGTTCTTCGTTCTTTGATCAGGGGATACCAAAGTAGCCTTGTGGATGTCTTTATGTTGGAATGTTGTACCACTAATGACCATGTTTTTTGGTGCGGCAAAGTCAATCAGACTCATACCGTTGTCGGAACCATCAGCATGTAGACTGAAATTGCCAACAGTTGGATGAAACACATTCTCCCTGCCTACTTTGGCATTAAAATCTCCTAGTACAATCTTAATGTCATGGCCAGGGCAGCGGTCATACGTTTCCTCTAGGAGCTCATAGAATATGTCTGTGGCATCATCATATTTCTCTTCTGTCGGGGCATGCACACAAATTAGGGAAATATAAAAATATTTCGCTTTTATGTGGATTGTGACTATACGTTCACTCACAGGATTGCAGCTAGAAACTAGATGTCGCAGTCTTTTGCCAACTACAAATACGCACCCAAATTCATGTTTTTCCCCATGTCAACTGTAGTATATGTCGCAGTTTCCCCTTCGTGTGCAGCCTTGTCCTGTCCATCGCATTACCCGGATTGCGGTAATGTCAGCCCTATAACTGTCGAGGACATCTGCCAAGTGGATACTTCCCCACATATCCATAAATCGTGGTCCTTATAACGTTTGCGGGGGTCGTCAACAAATAGGGGTTGTCCATGTCCCCCGTTTCGTTTCCGTATTTTCACTGCCATTATGAACGGTGGCGGGAGGCAAACCCAGTCCACCGGATGTTGGCATTTTACCTACAGCCAGGATATTCCATTGCAGCCGCTCATTATGGATCAGACGCTGACCAGGATGCAATATGTCGAACCTGGATTTTAATCTTTTGGCTTTTTATCCGCCGTTGGCCCATATGTCTGACTCATCCGCCTTCTAAAGGACAAAAGAATATGCCCTGTAGCTTGATGAGCTTCAGTGACATCAGTCACCTACTAAGCCTGAGACACTTCAGTGATCGCATAACCAAATCAGGCTGCTCATTCATTTTCGCCTTCTCACTCTAGCTAGCTAACGGAGGTTTCCGATAAAGCCATTGCCCAGGACATACTGCGTGGAAGTTTTGAGCTGCTTGGGCTGACTGGCCAATGAAGGAATCATTTCTGGCCACTCCCAAGTGAATGGCTATCAGAAACTTTCCACCTCCACGGACAGTCCCATGTCCGAAAATTTAACAAAATCGTTTCATTTTGAAATCTTAAATCCTACAAATTTTCCATTCAACTGAGTCACGTTACGGATTGGCCTGAAGGACTAACTCATGGGAATGCTAATTATGTTTTAGGTAGCATTATAGACTGTTTTTGGTGTATCTCCTACTGAGCACCACCCCGCGTGGTGGGTGGGAGAACACACTTCAGATATGCGTTACTAGTTCCAGCATGACCAACCAGACTTGGATGCTAATTCCGTTGCATGCCAAATTGTCAAGTGGCAACCATCACCGTTCCCGACAACCGACCAATTACAGCATTTATTGTGCCATTAGAATGCGGATGAACTAATAGTTCTGGTCAACGGCGGATAACAAACTAAAGCCAAAGAAAAAGAAACACAGAGGTCGGGAATGCTCACTGAAAGCTGTGCCCTGGCCAGCATCTGCTCCAGATCCTGGTAGTACATATAATTCAAGACCCCGGTGTGCTGGTCAGATTTAATCCGATGGGGACCGTTGTGATGCAACGGGACTTAATGTCCAATCATCAGTGTTGAACCTGTAAATTTGTCTACTGTGGTTAAGAGGCATTCAAGCCGAATTATGTCCCATTCAGGTGTTCCAAGATGGGAGGTATGTTAGTGCCTCATCAACCAACTCCGTGGACGAAAAGACCCAAAATACCTTACGAAATGAAACAGTGAATCTCTCCTTGACTGGGTCAATAATAAGGTCTTGGTTTTATTTAGTTTAATTCAATTCACAAAGTTAATATATTAAGTTTTGAGAAAAACAATTCACGATCCATTCAAGAGGTAGATAACCAGCATCTGCGTGCGATCGATCGAAGGTACTAGGACGGACTCGGCCAAGAAGGTAACGGTGGATAGATTCGGGTACACGTACTCTGATAGTGAATGATGGCTAAATAGCTTGGGTTCTCAGATTCTTTATAAATGACGGAAGTCGAACAGCCTTAAAATAATGGGATATAATCAGAACTCGGAATTTGGTTATCCGGTGAGGATCGGTGCTGAGTAGGATCGGGTACTGGCACAAAAAATAAATGGTTTCCCATTACAATCCATGAAGAAATTGGGAGAACTTCTCACAACCAGTGAGCTGTGCCCTTTCTCACTCACTCACTGACAGAGAGTTCGTAGTTCTTGAGTGGGTGATTAAAGGTATGTCGGTATTGAGTTATGATCGTTGATATTCAGGCTCGGGTTACAAGGGCGGTGACGCCGAAACGGGATATCGTCCTCTCCACGAGCACTGGCATTTGGTTGAGATAGGCGGTGTTCAGGTTCGTTTTACAGGTGCGGTGACAGCGAACTGGGATATCGTTGGGTTATGATCGGTGGTGTTCTGATTCGGGTTACAGGTGCGGCGACAATGAAATATTCATTACAATAGCTCGGTAACGCCTACGCCTAATAGTAAAGCCTATGTAATAACAAAGATGCAATACCCAGGAGGAACAATGTCTTCGTAATATCAAAGGTGCAGTACCCACGAGGAATAAAGCGCTCTCAATATCAAAGGTTAGTTCTCGAAAGAACTAGTTGGAGCAGTTATAACAAGTACTATTAGGATTGGGTATTTTCTCCTCAACTTGGCTATGAACTTCATCTTGGAATGATTGCCGACTCTTACTTAAAACCAGGGTCGACTACTTATACAACGACTACTATAACCTAAACGAGAATTATCAAGGTGATATAAAAAAGTGATCCACTTCCGGCATTCAATAGAGTTGGCAAATGTTGGGTGGATGTATTAGTTGTAGACAGGGCTGGCAAGTATTCCTACAAATTTACTATTCTCGGGTGCTGTATCAACTGGCGCATTGTTATATTTTCGAATTTTCCATTATAAATTAATTTCAATGTACCGGCAAAAAGTTTTCCTCACGTTACAAAGTCCATAGTAAGGCCCAAAATCTTGTCAAAATGCAGGACAATAGCATATGTTCGACACTCTCACTCTCCTATTCATTCCGCAGCTTCTGCAGAAATAATTAGCTGAGATTCAAAGTATAAGTATGTGTCGGTCTATCAAACAGTGTCCAGTGACCACAGCTACTAGCGTAGAGATACCCTGTCTGGTATACGTACCTATAAAGTTTTTCGCTAGATTCAGGTCAATAACTTGGTCACGCCGCCTGCCTGGTGATCCAGCAATTTGTGCCCCCAGACCATCATTCGTTCACACGTTCAAGAGCTTTGGTTTTAAGCATGAACTTGAGCGCAGAAAGGGACATACCCACATGCTCCATATTAGAGATGGGCACGTGAGTAAGTTATGACTCACGCTCACGCACGCTCACGAAAGGAACACAGCCACTCACGCACGATCACGCACGAAGATTTTGTCGGTACTCACGGTCACGCACGCTCGCGTGTGCAGAATTTGATCCTACTCACATTAACGCGTGATTCATGTGATTCACGACAATCACGCAAAAATTACTCACAAAAATAAAAAAGGGTTTTGACATGAACCACTTGTTTATATACAAACCAATATTAAAAACTATACAAAACAGTGTTCGCAAAAAGTAAGTTCTTAAATACGTAAATTGAGATCATGTTCAGCAATTCGATACTACTACACTACTACACTTAAACGTAATTGCCTTAGTTAAATTAAATGTCGTTTTTAATAAATTTAGCAAATGAACTTAAGCGGTTTGCTACAGAGTCTGAAACTTGTAACCAGATTCTTTGTTTTTGAAATTCTGCTAAGCAGCACAAACAAAAAGCACTCTGAGTCTGACCGCTAAAATGATAGTTGAAATCAAAAGTTTAACATGTCAATTTTTGCACTGACATTGTTTAGTCTTTTGACAATAACTTGGTAATTTTCAGTCAAACTGCTACATTGACTAAACTTCAAACAGTAGTAGGTTGAACAAATTGTTAAAGTCTTTCAAATCAGTCGGTAAGGACAATCTCTCAAAATTAAATTAAAAAGGAATGTTTTAGAAAGGGTACCAATACCAAAGATGAAATATTAAACCTAAATAAGTTTGTGTTTTATTTTAAAACCGAAGTAAATAAAATAAATAGTTTCTGCCCGAACAAATTTTTATAGGTGGAAATTCTAAACTTGGAGTCAGAGCCGTGCAAATTGTTACGACACAACTTCTCACTCCAGGCACATATCCCCGACCCCGAGCACTCCACAGTACTGCATGGAAAATTAAAAGATATTTTTTTTAATTCTGTGCAAATTGGATTTGAAGTGTTATATACCGCAATTTTGTATTATATCCTAGTATATGTTTAATATAATGAAATTAATATTACTTGACAAATAGGGACAAAAGTGTGGGATTTTTACTCCCAAAAAAGTCTGTTATGAAAATTCAGTTTTTTTTTTTTGAAAATTTAGCTTTGCTTTTTTATGCCTTGTAGTTAACCTCATTTCAGTCTAAAAATTATGAAAATCAACAAGCAAGACTTTTCCCAAACTCAAAAATTTAAAATTTTGTTCAAAAATCAGTAATTTTCTGCCAATGCTGGCTGTAGGGTGAATGCCCAAAAAATTTTAAATTACATTTAACACCTTTGGAAGGCCCTTGCTTAAATAAAATACAACATTTTGTGTCTTTCTTACAAAAAATTTGAGAAACTATTGAAAGAATGACAAATTAAATTTTGTTTCAGTTTGAAAACATTTTAAATTTGAGAAGTTGTCACTACCTACCGGTTTTAAATAATTTTAAACGGTTTTTAACTTACGTTTGGTTGCAGTCTTGCCAATGTAGCTGGTTTTTGGAACTACATTTTGGCTCAAAATTGCCAAGTTATTACCAAAAAACTAAAGAAAGTCAGTGCAGTGCGTATGTTTACATTTTAAACTTATAATCCCAAATTTCTTTGTAACGGTTAGAGAGACGACGCACGACGCTAAATGTTTTTGGTTTGTGCGGCTCAGTAGAAACTCAAAAACAAAGATCATTTAAATCAGACCACAACTTAGGAACTTACATGCCATGAAAGTTTTGTCTGCCTGTAGTGAAACGTACGTTGAAACAAGGTTCTTCTAAATACAAGATTCTGAAAGCCTGACTTCTCCCCTACAAATCCTTACTGCATTCTCAAACAATCGGACCTATATTTTAGAAGTTCTGATATTATTACCACTTTTGTTTGCAACGATCCCACTCTAAAATTTATAAAAACTCCTTCGCTTGTAGCAGAGTTCCTTGAAATACAGTAGATGATTAACTACGCTTTGTTAGAGGAAAATGTTATCAGAAGCCTTCCAAAAATACTTTTTGTAACAAAGTAGTAAGAAAGTCGAATTTAAATGATATCAACCATTCGGTAATATGCGTGACTCCCGCGAAAATAGTTCTCACGCACACTCACTCACGCAAATATTGGACTCACGCACGAAGATTTTTTCACTACTCACGTTCACGCACGCTCACGTGAGAAAAATTTGGCCCGCTCACGTTCACTCGCGAATCACGCCAATCACGTGACTCGTGCCCATCTCTACTCCATATCCAGTTCAACAGGTAAAGTGTAACCATAATGCTTGGAAAATTTTTGAAGGCAAAGTACTGATTGTAGAGAATTTTAAGGTAGGCTCATTGTCAGCGTAGATATTGATTCGTCTATCGGTGACGACGATACGCCCCAGCCAAAGTGCAAGTTCTCTGAAAATTCCCTACAATGGTCTGGTGGCCTTCAGCTCTTTGGAACAGACTCCATAATATACTTTAACATCTACTTTGGAGCCATTACTGTAGAAATATAAATAAATTCTACTGTCTGGTATACGTCAATTCCAGTCCAGTCTGTCTGGAATATGAGCGGGGAAGTATCTCGCAAAAGAAGACGTTTGAGTTATGTAATCCACTTTTAACTTGGATTACCGCAGATCTCGTACTGTGAGAATAGGGACTGTTGATTCATAGTGAAGAAAGTCCTGGGCGGATCGTTGATATTGCCGCAATTTGTCTGTCCAGAAAATCTAATAGTAACAGGTGAACCATCATAAACCCCAAACTCTTAGTACATGTTGTGGGTAGGAGACCTGATTACACACCAATGCCATTCCTTGGACCTTTGTCCACAGTCTTGGGTATGTTGCTTATTCCAGCACAGGCGACCAAACGACAAGGCAGTAAAACAATATCAAGCGGACAACAGTAGTATATATCCAATAAACTATATTTGGAGATAGGCCCCATCACCCTTCGGTGTTGTTTTGCACAGATAAAAGGCCACTCTGACTTTGCTGGTCCTATCCATAGTGTTAGGTTTGAAACCGAGTTTTATATCCAGAATCAAGCCGAAGTATTTTGCATGATCTTTCAGACAAATTTCCCTACCACTTAGAGCTATTGGCTCAATATGCGGAAAGTTCTAGTTCGTGACAGTGAGTTCGAGCTCGGTTTTATATGATTTTACTCTCAACCCATTATCTGTTGCCCACTTAAAGAGACTCCTGATAAAGTCCTGGAACACTTCTCTACATGTGGAAAGGTATTTCCCCGCACTTCAGTTGCCAGGTCGTGGGCATATGCAATGAGTTCGTAACCTGATCCCTCTAGTTCCTGCAAAATTTAAAAATAAAGTGGTTTACCGCTACATCCCACGAAGGGATAGCGACAAGACTTTATTTGGGGGTTCCTCTGTTCACATTTCTATTTAAGTTAAGTTAAATTAATCAACTCCTGGTCAACAGATAGTGTCGATATGGAAGAGTGTATAAATTCCGGAAAACGATGTTAAAATCACCCTCTGTATCAATGAATGCGACAAGAGTGTACTTCTTCAGATATACAACATTCTCTATGAAGCAGTGCCGTTTCCGTCAGCTTGCCCGAGAATGCACTTCGACAGCTGAAAAGTACCTCTGCAGAAGTTCTACGCAGATATGAGTCAAAGACGAACGAATAATTGGTCTAATGACCTCTACGGATACATATTAATGCAGTTTGTTTAATCATTTAGGAGGCAGGGAGCCAAAATGGGTAGTCCACTTTGTGACTCCACTGGTGCTATGTCGATGGTGTCGATGGCGTCCACCGCCCGGTGAGTTGCCTCAGATATTCTAGAGAGGTGGGAGCCATCGAGATGACTTTGTGCAATCTAGCTGTCTCTGATGCGTTCTATATTCTGTGCAATAAATGTTCCTCTTGGAAGTCCTTAAATCTTTGTTAAGTTTCTAAGCAATCCAATCTCTCTCCAACTTTGAGGGCAGAGACATAATAATATGTTTTCTGCAGGATGTGCAGGTCCTTGTTTCATAATTAAGGTTACTTTTCATTTCATTTCGGCTTGGGCATCCAGATTCACGTTGTATTTTCAGGACTGAGGTGAGAGTATCTGTAAGAATACTCAGAATTATTAGTTGGTTCATAGAGAGGCCTGGTTTTCATAATACCATTCAAATTCTGTATGTACAGTTTGATAGACGAACATGTCTTGGTATCGACAGAGCGGCCACGTTAAGCGCAAGTAAAATCTCAATGTAACGATGATCGAACAACCAATATTCAATCGATACTTTCTGTTCTTTAGTCAACTCTTAAATTTCTTGTGATGCGAAGGTGATACCAAGGACCTCTTGCCTACATTAAGTTAAAAAGTTTGGCCCCAAACTTAGAAATTAGTTGATAAAACATATTATTATATTTTGCAGCGGCGAAAAACATGGTTGTAAGATATTCCAACATAAAGACATCCACAAAGCCACTTAGATATCCCCTGACAAGCAGACGAAGAACCAGATTGATCACCTGGTAATTGATGGAAGGCACTCTACTAATGTGATTTTAGGAGCAAATATCGAATCGGATCACTACCTGTATGCAGCAAAATCTCTCACAAGGTTAAGCTGAGCGAAAGTCGTACGAAACCAGACATAGAGAAAGCTGAAATAACGGGAGATAGTCACGTCCTGTGCAGAGTAGCTCACTCAGATACTGGCGCAGAACGCACATACGCCTCATGGTCCTATAGCGCAGTGGACGTACATTTCCCACTCTATAAAACTGCTGCAGAGACCGCACCTGCACGATGAAAAACAACGCCCTCTCTAATATATTTTCCCAAATATGTCAGGAACCATGTATATATTTGGAACACACATCAAACATTCATATGTCTGCAAGTCCCAAACTTACTTGTATTTAAATCCAAACAGTGTAACTTTTACTGGCAAACATGTATGCTTTTACGTGGAAACATATGCGTTCTTCATCTCAAACATCCATATACGAATTTCCTCCCAAATATAATAATATTTTTAATAATATTTAGAAGCGAATTATTCTTCGATTTCTATATGTATGTATTATTTATTATAATTAATTTTAACAGTATACATCAACATTTATAAATAATTAATACAAAAAATTAATAGTTTTTTTTAATAGAATCAGCTGATCTTTTGTTTCTCCTTGTTGTCTCTCACGTTTTTGTTTTCAGAAGGTTTCAGCTATGCGTTGGGTATCACTATGCGGTGGTGCACAAACTATATATTTATATACAAATCAAGTACACGCAAGCCAAGCGTGGATTAATTACTTGTGTTTTTTTATTACACTTATTTCACACATGGTCTCCCGTTCCCATGTTATCGGTAAAGGCTCGGACAGACAAAGGGCTCCACGTTGTGCCCTTTCCAGTATCTTTCCTCAAAATCGTTTCTTAGTTTGGTTTCACACATAAACAAAAGCCAAGGTAACATCACAAACCAATTAACTGTCAGAACCTTCGTTTATTCTTCGTTCCATGATCTCGCGCTTTTGATGTCCTCTGTCCGACGACACATTGACGACTGAATACATGCAACTAAAACGCAATACATCCGGCAAAATATCAAACACTTCATCTGCAATTTACACGCTCATTCAGGACTATTTATGACTCACTGACAGAATAACGCAAAAATACAGATGCACACTTACAGGATAGACTCTCTCGTTATCCCTCTTTTATTATCTTGCCCTGGAGAGAGCATAGACTGTGCAACAAATGCAGCTGTATTTGTATCACAAATATAAATACATATATTATAGCATACTAATCTTTATGTCTCAAACATGTAATATTGAATAGCCACCACATAGTGTTTCGACACAAGTATATTATATTTGCGACAAGCTCAAAAACATTTTAGTATATTTGCATCCAAACAACAACAAAAAAGACAGATTTATAAAAACCGCTTAAAGACAAACCATGGTACGATGGCAGGTAATTCATAGAACACTGCACATATGGTAACGCTTTAGTCAGTTGCAAAGCGAGCCACGATAGGGCGGTATAAGGAGAAGAGAGGAAACCCGTTCCTTTGTGAAGATGTAAACGGTAGTGGAGAATCTTACAGTAGGAAGATTGTTGGGAATATGGAGAGATCGCTTCTCTGTTTTATTTTTCCCTGTAGACTTCCATATAGTTGAGGGTTTTGGGCACATACGGGACGATTACGTCGAATGCCCCCTCCTTGCCAAAGCGATTTTAGAACTGAAATTTCCCGACTTAAGAACAGCAAAGCCGCTGGGCTACCGGCATAGCTGTTTAAGGCTGGCGGCTATGAGTTGGAAAGGTGCATGCATCAGCTGATATGCATAATCTGGCTAGACGAATGCATGCCCGACGATTGAAGTCTTTGCATGCAATGTTTTGTTTTCACAAAGGCGACCCGAGAATATGTACCAACGGTCGTGGAATGAACCTTTTGTCGATCGCAAGCAAGGTCCTCTCGAGCGTAATGTGCGAAAGAATAAAGCCATATGTTGTAGACCAGATCGGACCTTATCAGTGTAGCTTTAGGCCTGGAAAGTCAACTATAGACCAGATATTCACATTACGACAAAATCAGGGGGGGGGGGGAAATCTACGCCTACCACCTCTTTTTAGATTATAAGGCTGCCTTCGATAGCCCGATACGGTGGAAAACTGTATCGAGCTATGTCGGAGCTTGGTATTCCTGCTAAGACATCACGGCTTTCTGGAATGACACTAACGAACCCAAAATCCTCAGTAAAGATTGGTAAAGATGTCACCGAAACGTTTAGTAGGAGGCGAGGCCTCAGGTAGGGCGACAGTCTATCATGCGATCTCTTCAACATATTAACTTTGAGCCTCGTCAACACGAATAAAACTATCAGCAGCAAAACTCACATGCTTCTTTCGGATGCGGATGATTTAGATATCTTTGAGCCAAATGTGGGTTTGGCAGTAAACGAGGCCAAAACAAAATTAATGGTTTCGACAATCAGAACATCCACCCGATAGGATGAAATGGTGACCATATATAACCGTTTTAATTTCGAGGTAGTGCATGAAATTATTTACCCCAGATCTGCCGTGAATACAATAACATCAGCCTGGAAATCAAACGGAGAATTGTGCTTGGAAACAGGTGTTATTTCGGGTTTAGCAGGCACTTCTGAGACATAGACCCTCCCGCGAGAAGCAAAGATCCAACTATATCAGACTCTCATGCAACCTGTCTTGATTTATGGCGCAAAATCCTGGGTCTTATCGCATGCTGATTATGATTTGTTTAAAAAACAACACTTCTCGTTGTGGCAATCGAACTGAAAACTGGTTCGGTGGTAGCAACCGAATCAGAAAAACTTTCAGATGGTGCAACTTATATAATTTACATTTTCATAGCGTCGGTTGTTGCAACAGAATAAATACTAAATTTTCTGGTTGGAACGGATGTAGTGGAACATTTTCTTGACACAAAGTAAATATAAGGATGTTCGGTTCTGGATCTTAATTTTTATTATGGATCTTAAATTTGGTAACCTCGAGTCATTTGTGGGCAAGCAGTTTTGTTGGAACCGAAATTTCTTTTGTTGAAACTTCTTTGCAACCAATTAATTCAAATAATTTTGCAATTAATTTTGTTGACACAAAGTAAATAGAAGTTATTTTCCACAACCAAATCAATTGTGAAATTAAATTTTTCAACCGAGTTCCAATTGCAGCGACTGAATTCAGTAGTATCAACTCCAATTAGGTTTTGATAAACATAATTTAAGTTGCACAACCGAATTTTTGGTTGCCCCAAACTCTGTTCAAATAAATAGTTCTGTCAGTGTATTCGTTACCGTTCCTTACTCATCAAATGATATATAAAGTACTTATGGTTTAGGCAATAAACACGGGATAGAAATTGTTTTTTGGTGCTCAATAGAAACATATACAAAATAACCCTTGTACTTCTTCATAAAATAATTTACACGAAGGCACCTCCTTATAAAGGGGTTTTCAACAGAGACGCTACAAAAGTAAATCGATAGGGACGGCAAACGACGCCATATTTTTTCCCGCTCTTTTGACATTTCTCTTCAGTAAGGTTTGCCATTTCATCATGGAAAGATATACAAGCCAACATCGAGTCGAAATTATTAAAATTTATTACCGAAATTTGGAGTCAGTGGCCTCAACTTTAAGAGCGCTACGTCCAATTTATGGTCGTCATAATCGTCCTACCAGATCAACAATTGAGCGTCTAGTGGAAAACTTTGAATCCACAGGCACAGTACAAAATGTTCCCGTGCCAGTGGGGTAAAGAAGTGCCCGTAGTGTCGAGAATATTGCTGCCGCTGAGGTTTCAGTTCAAGAAAGCCCAAATGTGTCTCTCACACGTCGTTCTCAAGCGTTGGGCATCTCTGTGACGTCGTTGTGGCGAATTTTGCGAAAAGATCTTGGCCTACATCCGTACAAGATCAAATTGACGCAAGAACTGAAGCCGCTTGACCACCATAAGCGTTGTATGTTCGTGAATTGGGCTGAGCAACAACTTGAAAATGATTCGGATTTTCATCGGAAAATCATCTTCAGCGATGAGGCTCATTTCTGGCTGAATGGCTTCGTCAGACAGCAATCCACACGTAATCCATGAGTCATCATTGCATCCCGAAAAAAATTACGATTTGCTGCGGTTTATGGGCCGGCGGCGTCATTGGGCCGTACTTCTTCCGTGATGATCAAGACCGGCACATTACTGTGAATGCGAATCGCTACCGTTCAATGATAACCGAATATTTTTGGCCCCAATTGGATAATATGGACTTGGAGGACATGTGGTTCCAACAGGACGGCGCCACAAGCCACACAGCGAATGCCACAATCAATTTATTGGAAACCAAATTTGGTGAACGTGTTATCTCACGAAATGGCCAATCGATTGGCCGCCTCGGTCGTGCGATTTGACGCCGTTATATTATTTCCTGTGGGGCTACGTCAAGTCTATGGCCTATGCCAACAAGCCAGCGGCGATTGATGAACTTCGTACGAATATCGAACGTGAAATTGCAGCAGTATCGGCCGATTTATGCTTGAAAACCGTCGAAAATTGGGTTCTGCGTCTGGACTTCTGCAAGCGTGCCCGTGGAAAGAAATCGAGTTCCATACATAATGGCATCTTCGTACTTTCACAAGAATAAAGAATTTCATTGGTATCTAACCCCGGTTTTGTTTTATTTAAAAGTGTAGCGCTCTTATGGAAAAACCCTTTATATTTTTCGAAAACTGCGTTTCTATAAGGCGCCTCTAATCCGTAAGTAACACTAATGAATTTTAGGAAAATGTTTTCTCAATAAATTAGTTTAATTTCTATTAACTTGACGCTGCAAACAAGCGGTGCTAGAAACATATTGCAGGAACCATGTATATGTTTGCCAGCATTATGTTCATGAATTGAGTATCTGGTGCCTTTTTATTTCTTTTTTGTGTTTCACGATTGCACGTTTTCAGCAGTTTCAACCATACATGGGTCAAATTAATTATATGACTATTAGAATTTGTACTTTAATTTGAGTTGCCATTTAAATACCATTGGAGATTGTACGTATTTTCAAAACATTTTCTTCAAAAATTACAGTTTTGGATTTCATATATTTCATACAGCACAGGTTTATGAATTACACCGGTTCCGAACGGTATTTTGAGAACCTTTTTCATGGCTATGGATAGTGTCGCCGTCACTAAGCGAGTTGACCGCCGTCGAAAGCAAGTTAAGGTGGTCAGACCAGAGATCGAACCAACGTTGTCATGCACAAGAGCCGCGGACAATAAATTAAATTAACTAGTCTTTTGCACCGCATCACAACAACTTTGGGTTGGTGCAATGGTAGATCGAAGTTATTTTAGTATTTATAGTTAAAACATATTGTGTGTTGAAATTTCAGTCGGTTCCTGGAATGCGACGACAACCGGAGATAGCCACTATATACTTGTTGGGAAAAAAGTTTGTTCAGATAATTTTTAACAAATAAGAATGTTAAAATGACATTTCCTGATTTTAATTAGCGGCGTATCACCATCATCTACGACATAATCTAGCAATGTTAGATTAATCTACCATAGTGATTAATCAAGAAATGTTGTTAGATTAATCTACGAACCTTGTATTTAATAGCCTATTTGTCATTCATTAAAAACACCAAACATTTTTATATATTTTCTGATACAAATTCGTTTATTCGCATTCAATTAATCATTATCTAACAAAGTCAACAACTTAACAAAAAATAATCAGTCCTAAATTAACATTAACTGTCTAAAATAATGAATTTAGACGCGACGGAACACGGATGAGGGCAAGTAAGCATTTTGAGGTGCTTGAGCGCTGCCAGCACGAACTGGTCCTTGAGAAGCAAAGTTAAGGACTGGAGCAATGCCACCGTTGATATTTTGAGAGGAACCTCCCAAGGAGTCGTATTGCGATTGGATGGCTTTTTGGGCATTGGCAGCATCTTCAGGGGTACGGTATTTGACGAAGTGAACCTCGGGCTTGTTGTTGGTGTTCTTGCCAACGTTGTTGAGTTTATTGGCCAAATCGCCGATATCGGCTTGCTTGTTGAGAACATAGATGGCCGTCTTTTGCTGGGAAGCTTGTTTGGCCAAATTGAGGGCAGCTTCTGCGAGACCCTTGTTTTCGGGACCCTTGATGAAGATAACGCGAAGGCCTTGTTTTACGGAGCCGACAGCTTGTTGGGCGGCATGGGAGTCTTCGAATTCACCTTCGGGTGCCGAATAAGTGTAAAATTCCTTTTCCAATTCAGCGGGAGCGGAGTACGAAGGAGCATCATAGGAAGTACCTATAGCTGGGCCAGCATTTGAAGCTCCACTAATACCGGAACCGGGAGCGAAAGACAAACCACTGTCGGAGTGGCCAACGGGTTGATAATTGTAACCCAACTTGTCCGCACAAGAGACGGCGACCAAACACAAGATGATAAAGGCGCGCATTTTGCTGATGTCCTTTTGTTTTTTTTTTTGAAACGGTTAGATAATATCGGTTGAAGTTGCGAGTTGAGAATGATACTCGTTGTTCTCTGCGCCCTTTATATATGTCAACAAATAATGAAGAACTGTGTCTATGATTACATGTTATCGCAGCCATTCATCTTAGTCAACATTACTATAACTAGTTTTTGGTGTACTTCCATTATCGTGATGGTCAAGAAGATGCGACTGAAGATGATGTTGGTGGTATTTCTTAGTTCATTAGTTTTTGTTTCCATTAAATTGGTGTTGATTGTTGCTGCTGCTGGTGCTGCTGTTGCTGGTATTGACACGCGATCATTGTCACTCCGAGCCCAAATTATGGAATTATATTTGATGAACTTGTTGAGTTAATAAAATGGTTGTTTTCATAGCGACTGATGCTTTACGGCGAAAGTAGCATTTTAGCTGGGTCAGTGGTAAGTATATGTTTTGTGTCTATATAGATTATTGATTGTGGCGCCATGTTGACCGCAGTTGTTGATTAGGCGGTGTACCGGTAACTCATTTTTTTAATGAAAGGGTTTGTGACATTCACTTCACTAGGGTGTACCGAAAAGGTATTTTTGTTAATTTGTAATGGGGGCCTTCACTAGAGTGTACCGAAAAGGTATTTTTGTTAATTTTTAATGGGGGCCTTCCAAACGATGCGTATTCAAGAGCTGACTTCGGGAAAGTCAAACAATTTGTTGTCAGCGAAGTTTTCGGTTGAAGTAGTAGTTGCCAACTTGACTCTATAAAGCCAATTGGAGCTGAGGCGTAACTATATTATGAATTTCTGTATAATAAGGAATAAAATAAATTTCAAAAAAAAAACAAGTTCCGATTCCTAGTTACAATATTCGATATCTACATCCTGTCATCACAAATATTCGATTTAAAAAACCAATAACAACTAAATAATAAAAATTACATGAGGTGTCAGGGGACACCCGGTTGGAACGAAGTTCCTTTCGCTATATATTATGTGCTATGTAGTTAGTTCCAACACGCCTAAGGAGGCTGTTGAAAAATACTATAATTTAAATGCATCTTTAAGAAAAGATACTGTTTGTAAAATGATAAACTTTTTTTAAGATTTTTTTTTATTTATTGAAGGAATTTTTAAAAAAAAAAAGTATATTTTTAGGTCCCTTTTGTAAGAATATGTATTATATTTTACCGAAAAGGTTCTTTCTTTAATGAGAGATGCTTCTTTTATTAAAAACATGTTTTTTTAAGAAAAGCTACCATTTTTAGTAATGGGTACTTTCTGTAAGAAAAAGCCTAAAGGTATGAATTTTTTACAAAGAAGTACATATTTTAAGAACAGGTACTTTTTAAAGAAGTGGTACTCTTTTTAGGAAAAGGTTATTTTTTTAAGAAAATGTACATACAGGCTACTTGTCTCAAGAAAAGAAGAAATGTTTTGTTTTAAGAAAGGGGAATTTTTTTTAAATTGGTCCTTTTTTCAAGAACAATTTAAGAGTAGGTACTTATCTCAAGAAGTTATTTTGTTTTACATAAAAGTTACAGCCAAAGTCACGATCTCAAAAGAAAATCTAAGCGAACGAAAGCCAGTCACTCACTTTAATTTTTATCCCAGGCTTTAAATGTTATTGCGTGGTTGTGCGTTTGCAAAATCGGAAGCCACTAACTGTTTTCGCTGTCATCTATGCGAACGAAAATGTCAAATCCAGTCACTTGTCTTTTGGTTGTCGCATAGCTGGAAATCAAATAAAAGCTTGAAACAAAATCAATTTATATACAATTCAATGGAAGAAACACAATGGAGAGAAAATAATGTCATTATAATAAATTTGTTATTAAAATATATTTCCTTTTCAGCAGAAAAACACCAACTTTGTGACACCTGCAGATACTGGTCATAGAATAACACATACTATAGAAGAACTTATTCTCTCATCTGACGTTTCATTTCACACTCTCTCGGTAGGTCTGTGGAAATGTTTACATACACCAGGTGGAGTTACAAAATATGTTCACTTAACTATTTCCTGTCGTTTTGGTGTAGAACTGAAAAATTTAAATGTATTTTGCACTTTTTTGTTGACTTTTAACGTTGGTATTCATTTGTATAGTATTTAACACAACTAGTTTGCCACAAAAACACGAAATTCGGGTGTAGTTCCTTTGTGGATCGCTGTATACTATTGCCACCATCTGGTATTATTGAACCCATATTTTCCACCCTCCACTGTGTAATTTCCATCGTACCTATGACGTTTAATTTATTGAGCGAATAAAACCTTCTACGTATGTGTTATTCTATGATACTGGTTCCTCGTACTCTTCTCTCTCGCTCCGAAATTAAATGGCGAACGTCAACTTTATGTTATTGCTTTGAACAACAACCATTAAACACACGTAAAACCATGCGAACGACAAGTCGAAAGATAGTGACTCGCTTTTTGAAACGAAAGTGAATGACTGGCTTCGTTCGCTTGGATTTTGTTGGAGAGGGTGTAAGTGCGGTCCGATTTTGTACTGAATTGTATATGTTTTCGTTCGCTTGTTAGTGACTCCCAAATCAGATGTTTGTCGCATAGAAAGAAAGCGAACGTTAACGTTCGACTACCTGACTTTGGCTGTTACTCTTTAAAGAAGACCTAGTCTTTTAATAAAATGCAATTTGTTGTAAGATAATGTACTTTTTTAAGAAAAGGTACTTATTTAAAAAAAATTACTTTTTTTAAGAAAAGGTACTTTGTGTAAGAAAATTAATTTTTTTAAGCAAAGGTACGTCTTTAAGGTAAGGTATTTTTTTTGAAGAGAAGGTACTCTGTTTAGGAATATGAGTAGGTATTTTTATTTGAGAAAATTTACTTTTTTTAAGAAAACGCACTTATTTAAGAAAAAGGTATTTTTTTAAACTTCTTTCACTTTGGCTCTTCTAAATTTACTTTTTATTCGATTCAAAACTATAATATCGCCGGCTTAACCTGCAAACCTGCTAACTCCTTTTCAGCATATTATATTATATTATATATATTATTATATTATATTATTTATATATTATATATTATATGTGACCTGGTCTACGGAAAGGGGGCTTAGGTGTCAAAAAATCAATTTTCACTTTTTGGTTGATTCGGATGGAAGATGAGATGCTTTTTCACGTGGTGAAAATCAGAAAATCCTAACTTGCTTAGAAGTGTACTAAAAATGTAGAGAAAGAAGAGTAAAAATGTTAACAAAAGTTTGTTCGGTATCATCTTCTGCCTGAGATACACATACTTCGTCTTCATCATCATCGCTCTCTTCATAGTTTTCATCATCGTTTTCATCATCCTTTTCATGGAAATATTGTCCGTATACGGCACTGAACTCCTCATCAACACTCATGTTTCATTTCATGCGAAATGCGAAGACGATAATCAACAGAAACAGTAAACGTCACTTCTTCAGTGTTACTTTTTTAAATGTTCCACACTAGCAACTTACACGATGAACTATAATAATATTCCGACCAACAACAACACTTACTGGACCAACAACAACACTTACTGGACGTCCGGCGCCGAGAACAATTAACGAGATAATGAGAAACTGACGAAACGAGTTGCTTACTTTTAACAGCTTTTTCACAGAAAACTAGTTTTCGCCCGTAAGCTCCCTTTTCGTAGACTAGGTCACATATATATTATCAAACCTTTTTACCCACTTCAAGACTCAAATTAAAGAAAAACTACATGCTGGTCAACGAGGCGTATTTTTCTCTACCATACGGCATCAAAATCTCAATTTACTTAAAAAGTGGATTTAGCAGGTTTGCAGGTTAAGCCGGCGATATGTAATAAACAGGCACCACCTATAAAATTTTCCATTAAACAACAAATTTCTCTATGTTAGTCTAGACACAAACCAACCCAAAGGTTAGAGTGTAAGAGTAGTGTGCTGCCACATGTAATTCCATGCTCGGGGTTGCATTTCATGGATTTGCCAGTCTTGCACTTTGGCTTATCTAAATTTACTTTTTATTGGGTTGAACACTACAATATGTAATAAACAGGCTCCACCTAGAAAACTTCCCGTTAAACCAAACCAAAAGTACCCAATATAGTTGATTAGAGTGTCCAAAAGCGAAACCGAGAAACCGGGGAAACCAGTTAACCGTTTTTTCGCGATTAAGCATGTGCCGGCTTTTTAAAAAGCATAGTTTTCGAACAAACCGGAAACCGGTTATTTGACGTCGGTTAACCGGTTAAGCGGATTTTACTTAATTAACAATAAATGATATGATTTTCGAATTTTAGTGAAATTTTGGAATTAAGAAACATGATGTCCATTTTGAAACATAATATATAAATGACATATTCAAACAATTTTTGATGTGTTAACATCTATACGCGCGCCTCTAGGGCAGTAAACTATCAAACTAATACATACGCAAGTGTTAGGTTTGTAAGAGTAAATCATCGTTTGTTTGATCGTTGCTTGGCAGTCGGTATCGAAAGTGATTATTGGGCGATTTTCATATAATTTTCCCACGCGATTTTCTCCGGAAATTCATAGCCGATTTTATTAATTTTTGGATTAAAAAGCTAGTGCGGGTCTCGACGAAGAGTTTAGGCCAAAAATTAAGGCGATCCGATATCGGCGAGCCGAGATTTAAGTGTTTTAATTTGGAGTATTAATTTGGAGTAATATTAAAAAAGTGTTTTATGTTGATCTTCGGTTTTGTCTTATCATCGTTTGTTTGTTCGTTGCTGTGCAGTCGGTATCGAAAGTGATTATTGGGCGATTTTCATATAATTTTCCCACGCGATTTTCTTCGGAAATTCATAGCCGATTTTATTAATTTTTGGATTAAAAAGCTAGTGCGGGTTTCGACGAAGAGTTTATTTCAAAAATTAAGGCGAGCCGAGATTGAAGTGTTTTAATTTGGAGTAATATTAAAAAAGTATTTTATGTTGATCTTCGGTTATATCGTACGAATATAACAATGTATGTATGTATGTATAAGTGTCTGTTGCTTTGAATTCTTTGACTTTTGTGGGAATAAAACAAAAAGTATTGAGCAAGAAAATAATGACACATGTGCTTGCACTGGGTCTTTAAATAATTTTAAGTATTAATATTATTTAACTGTAACGTCATCATATGATTGAACGCTGTTTTTTATTTTCCAATGTAACATTTACGAATGTGTTCATAGAAATCGAACAGGTACCGTGTAGCAGAAAGGTGTTAACACATCGCCCGTGAGTTCGAACACTCATTGGATTTTTTTTTATATAATTTTATGATTAATTAAAAATGAATTAAGAATTAATTAACCTTTTCAAACATATTTTTTATCAAATATCAAAATTAAAATGATTTGACCACTTAACAAGATTTTCATACATGAAAATCTTTTACAAATTTGAATATGATTTTCGATTTTAAATCAGTTGAATTCGAATTTGAATAAAACTATTAAATTTTACTTTAAACAAGCATTCCAAATTTGAATATGATATATATTTTTTAGAATGTGGTGATTTATTCAACCTTTCGTATTATATTTAAAATTAAAATGTTCAAGCGTTAGGTTTATTTTAGATTATTTTATTCTTAAATATTTCGGTAACCATTGGCTGGAATCGTCACGAAAATATACACAATTATTAATTAAGAATTTAATTTTTATTTCATTATTTTTTTTTCATTATTTTTTTTCATTATTTTTTTTTTCATTTAATTTTTAATTTATAATCGTGTTTCTCTTCCCGTGAAATATTAAAGAATAAAACAATTTAAAATAGACCTAACGCTTGAACATTTTCAATTTAAATATATAGCTTTTATTTAAAATTAAAACGTAATTACGAGCATTTAAATACATTTGTGAAGCTTTGAGCTTTCTACTCGAATAAGTGTAGATATGGTCGTTAAACAAATGTATTGTAAGTTCTACATGTGTAATTTGTGTAAATAAATTTGAAATTTTGTATTACTTCAGTTTCCATTTAGTAGATACAAATTTCAATGTCAACATTACCCGACAGTGCGTATTTCAATATGGTCGGAATCATGGTAGAATTATCTACTAAACCTCTGAAATGAATGTCTTGAATGACATATCAAGACATTTACTTCAAACGCGAATGCGTCAAATAATACATTCACGGCTCACAACACAAACTAATATTTATGAGATTATTCATTTAGACACAAATTGCAAAATAAATGAGAACGTAAACATCAAAGATTCAAGCACATCAAAACAATTTGAAGCTAAACAAAAAAACTACTTTTCAGAGAAAACTGAAATGAGTACTCACTGACGTTTCAAATGTAAAAAAAACTCGGCTTGTGTGACTAGAGTTGTTGCGTACATACATACACCCCGCGAAATAAATATAAAGGCAACACCATTTTTTGTTTTTTCCAAATGTTGTGAGGAATTTTCAAGTTTTTATTTTATATTGTATTAGTTATTGCAAAATTAAATACTTTTCAGCAAAAAATACTTTGACTATGACTTCTTAAAGGTGAATCAACAAAAATAAACTAATTACTAGTGCGAAATATTTATAAAGGCAAAAGGTTTATTTAAATATTCTAAAAAGTTTCGTAAGACATTTAATCTCCATTATCGCTAATAACTTCTACTAAGCATCTTGGCATTGAGATTTATCAACGAATGAATATGCGCAAGATCAGTTATCTTCCATTTTCTGGTATTGCTACTCTTCGATCCTTTGCATTCTTCAACTGGAGTCCAGTGTGGTAAACTTGGGTAGGTAAATAGAGCAGAGGTTCTCGTTCGGATAGAGATCAGAACTAAGTGCAGGCCAGTTGAGAGTTGGTATTATTTCTGGAGTCCAGAAACTTTGCAGTATTCTTAGACCGATGTACTGCTGCGTTGTCCTGCTGGATGATAAATTCTGGGATACAAATTTCCTCTCCACGATTAACTACGACGACATCCAATAGTCGAATATAATACTCGGAGTCTGTTTTTGTGGAAACGAAACATATTGGAGTGGTTCCTCTATAACTCATACCTGCCCAAACCATAAGGGAGCCACCGCCAATATTTCGCCGCTGACGCATAATTTTGAAAAAATCTCTGCAACGCCAATATTTGTTCGAGCCATCAGGGCCATTCAAATTTAATTTTTTTGCATCGCAAAATATTATCCCTCATCCAAAAATATATATATTTCAGCGAATTTAAATGTGGCTAATTCGTGTCTTGGCATGAGACCAAGTTTTCCATACTTTATCCCATATGACAGTTTCAAGTCGCGTCTCATTATTTGTTGAACACGACGCAACCCTGCTCCCAAGCTCAATTCAGCAATAATTTCATTATCGCCGAAGTTTTCTTTAACAGCAACCCTTTTGATCTCTCTTTTGGCTCTGCCACTGATCAGTGGTGTCCTTCCTGGTCGTTTTGTGTCTCTATTTTATAATTGTCAATGACGCAGCTAAATCTTTTCAATCGCCTCGAAATTTCCCGATTGGACAGCCCTTCATCATGATAATCTTAAATTTTTCCCTCTTCTTCTTTACTTAGGAACTTACCACCAGGTATTCTATATAAATTATATTTCTTTTTAATTTGACCTACGTTAATTTTAAAACAATAAAATAACAAGCAAAGAAAACTCTCTTCTGTTTAAATTCCTACTTACTACTGTTCGAATTCGGGTTATTTTCCATGTTGCCTTTATATATATTTCGTACCAGAAATAGAAAAAACAACGTTACTTTTCATATCGTTTCTAAAAGAGATCGAATGACTACATTCTCTGACATAATATACCTCATGACTCATATATGCATTAAAATTCTACACCAAAAACGCAGTGCGTTAGGCGTACAGAAAAAAATTTATTGCCTTTATAATTATTTCGCTGGGTGTATTAACCAACTTCATTGAAAACATTATCAAACACATTCTTTGTTGAAAGCTGATTAGCTTCTGAATTGAATTTCACAAGAGGTACCGATGCGACAGCTGATCAAATAAGTACTTGGAGGAGAATTCGGGTTGCGTTGTGCGATTTTCATACTTGTGCAGCCGCGTGTCAAGCCAAAAGTAGAAAACACATCCATCAACTGGGAGTAAATTTTGCCAATTAAATCGATGAAAAAAAGTGATACTTGGGGGGCAAAAAAATCAAAATGTTATGAAGTGTTAGAGTAAATTAATTTGTGTAGATCTTAATTAACGCGGATTTGTGGTGCAATTAAAACAGCTGTTGCAGCCTCTTTCTATCACACTCCCTTCTAATATCTAAATTTGTTCGTATTGTATACGACGAAATGCCGATCGTGATCGGGACATGGTATTTTTGGATCGGGACATGGTATAATTGAATTCGTTTGATAAATTTAAATGTTTTGGTGTACTCGGTGTATTCGTGTATATTGCATAACATTTCAATACGTCAAGACATTTGAAGAAAAGAAGCAAACAGTCAGTGTTGCCAGAAGCTTTCTAAATAGCGATAGAGTTTAAAAAAAGAGAAAAAAAATAGCTAAATTACAAAATTCACAGACAAAACAAATTTCAAACATAAACTGGTAAAAACAATTTCCCAATGCACAATTTTTGGAAATTTTGTGGTCAGACCAATGAGAACCAAAAAAAGGGGTTACATTTTTATAAGAAACCCACATGTTTTTTGCCAAATGCTTTAATTGATAAATATCACATTTAGGTACTCTTGTTTTCATTGATTGTAGTCTAGTTATATAGTATGGGTTACCATCCAAACTCATAAATGCGTCGTATACCTCAGAAAACTTGTGTTTTTACGAAATGTCAAATATTTTCCACACAAATTTGTAGTCTGAATTTAAATTTATGAGGAATTCGAGATGTACGAAGTTTTTACGAGTTTGAATGAAAGCGCATCGTGTCATAGTTTGCATAATTTCTGGTATTTGCGAGAGATAATTATATTTCATACATTTAGTAAATATACATAAAACAAATATATAGCAAAAGTTTTCAATGATTTCAAATGAAAATGTAGGGAAAGTAAAAAAAAAACAGAAATGAGGTCTCAATTGATATATCTGTGCGGCAGTAGATTTAGGGTCTCAACCAAACCAAAAAATGATGTCACAAATGTTTATTCCGATTATTAAAAATGGAGCGCTTGACGAAAGAACAACGCGTTATACTTGTGAAAACTTATTACAAAAATTTGGAAAGTTATGCTGAGACCACTGGCAACTTCGAAGAATTTTCAGTCGAGCAACTAATGTGTCAACCATTCGACTGGTCAACAAATTTGAAGAAGTTGGGTCGGTTATGGACAGTAAGTCTCATGTGCGTTAACGTACCGGTCACTCTCTTGAAAACATTTCATTTCACGAAGCACTACGTAGTGAATTTTGGCAAAATTCCCCCACCTTAATGTGTACAAAATTCAGCTTACTGAGAAAGCTCGTGCAATTCATTCAGTGGGTAATGGAGCATTTCAGCGCATTTCCACAGAAAATCCTGATGCAATCCATGAGAAACAAATGCACCCATAACGAGCAACTGTGTGGTGCGGATTTTAGTCAGATCGTCTGATTGAGCATTACTTTTTGGAAGATGAGACCTAAGTTGCAGTGACTGTGAACGGCATTCGTTACAGGAACATGATAACGGAGTTCTTGTGGCCTCAACTGGACGGCGTGGATCTGGACGATACGTGGTTTCAGCAAGCCGGCGCCACCTGCCACACCGTGCATGAAACAATCGATTTATTGCAGCAACGATTTCCAGAACAAATTATCTCAAGAAATTCTGATGTCAACTGGCGACCAAGATCAAATGATTTAATGACGTGTAATTTCTTTCTGTGGGGTTTTATGAAATATCCGGTTTATGCGAATAAAACACAAACAATTCCAGAGCTCAAATCTGAGATCAAACGCGTCATCGGTGAGACACAGCCCCATCTCTGTGAAACAGTCAGGGACAATTTCATGAAAAGAGTAATGGCCTGTCTTCAGAGCCGTGGGGGCCGTTTGATTTATTTTGTGCTTAATTGGAACATGTCTTCTTTACAATCCAATGAAAAGATCACAATTATCTAAAAATTACGTGTTTTTATTTTAAAATTAAAAAGTGAATTTTTACTGAGACACCCTAACTTGGATGTGTTATCAAAAATCGGTATTTTTCGTTACAGGCCAAAGACGATTTCGGCTGAGGGGCAGGGCTTAATTTCTGATTTTAGTTTAATAAATTTTGAGCGTTACGAAATTTTGCATTGAACTTTTGGCAATATCGTAGCTCCTCTTTCCCCATTTCCTGATTCTTTCTAATATGTGTTTCAGAAACAATGCACCAATACTCCATAAAATGACGAAACGTCAAGCAAATTTGAAATATTTTATATTTTACAAATAAAAAAAAGAAACCAAAATAAAAAGAAATCTTTGAATTGTTACGATTTGTATTTTGGAAACCTCAACGTAATGTATTTTGTACACTATATTCGACAATAATCTCAAGAGTCTTAAGTACTAAAACTTTCCAGCATTTAGTCATACCCAATTGCTTCAATTTTGGAAGATGCACTTATTTTTGCAAATGGCCGCCAATGTCAAATCTGTTTTGACATTTGTGGACTAGACAGATGTAGAATACAAGTCAACAAAACAAGCCACGGAGCGATACACTCCCCAAGAACGCGCAATAATCATGTTTATTATTTTGCGTAACAATTCGTCTGTGGTGTTGACGCAGCGCCAATACCGTCGCCGATTCCCCGGCCGTCCGACACCGACTGCGCAAACACTGCGCCGTTTGGCTACTAACCTTGAAGAGTATGGGACCACACGAGACGTTGCCAGGAGTGGCCGGCCCCGGAGCGCCCGTTCTGCCGAGAATATCGCCGCTGTTGCTGAGGATGTCGTGCTGTCGCCGGAAACATCGACCAGACGCCGTGCCTCGCAATTAGCCATCAGCCGGTCGTCCCTATGGCGAATTTTGGTCAAAGACCTGCGCATGTTCCCATACAAAGTCCAGTCCATGCATCAGCTGTTGCCTGTCGACCGCCAAACGCGCGTAACCTACGCCCAAGCCATCCTCAATCTCGTGGACGAAGTGGACGATTTTTCCACCAAACTCATAATGAGCGATGAGGCTCATTTCCACCTCAGCGGGTACGTGAACAAGCAAAACTATCGCTTCTGGGGCACCGAAAATCCACGAGTGATGCACGAGGAGCCATTACACCCGCTCAAAGTGACAGCATGACAACAGTGGACGGTGCGCGCTATAGGGCCATGTTAACCGAGTTTTTTCTGCCGCAATTACACAAATTAGGACTGGAGGACATGTGGTTCCAACAGAACGGAGCAACGGCATACACTGCGCGAGCCACAACCGACATTTTGAAGGCGGCGTTCCCGGGTCGCCTCATCTCTCGTTTTAGCGATTGGCGAAGTGATGAAAAATGCAATAAAACGAGGCCGTATGGTAATCAATTGTGACGGCGCCCATTTAACCCATATCATCTTCTCAACTTAACCAATAAAATTCTAATGGTTCAAATAAACATAATCAAAAAACAGAATCGAAGTTTTTCATTTAGAAAAAAAAATGAGAGCCAGACAACATGGGATGACTTTTTTTGAAACACCTGGTATAAGCGAAAAGTAAAAATGGTAAAATATTTGATTGTACATCCATTATTTGGATCGAAATATAAATTTTGTTGATTAGTGTATTGTGTAAAGTTGCGAAGAAATTTGTAGCCTACAATTCGCTTCTCTAGAGTGCCGCAAAAAAAGTTAAAATATTTCAAATATACTTCGACGTTTCATCATCACGTTGACGTTTCTGAGGCGTTTCCTGAGACGCTAAAATGAGTTATGGAATGAGGAAGAGCTACAATATAGTCGAATATTGCAAACCAAATTTTCGAACTCCTTAGGGTTTACTGAAGAAAATCGAAAAATAGCCCTTAGCTTCAGATGAAATCTTGAGGTGCTAAAAAATAACCTTCCAATGGCCGCATAATGTGTTGTTTTATTACGACGCAAATAATTCTTATACTGTGTGTGATTCAACCAAATATTTTGAATCTACTAAAATTTTCGCATTAGTGTGGTACGGATTTATTGTCAAAATTTTCATTGGCGCAGGTCTACTCAAAATTTTGACAAGTAATGTCAAATTTGAAATTTGTTTTTTATGCAGCATTTGCTTGGAAGTTGGAACGCGAAACAGTAAATAATTCAAAACCGTATGTAATGCCAGCAAACAAAAATCAAAAGAAAACATAAAGAACGCGTAACTGTCCATAGTCCTGTTTAAAAAACCTAGAATAATAAGAGAATACCCCACGTCTTCTATTGCCCATTTGATATATGACTATGCACATAACCTTTCAACAGTCAATATTTTTATTTTCCATTTCACACAGAGTAAATTCAACACAATTTAGCACGGCCGAAATATTTTCAATGAATACACACTATTAATGTTAATAAAGTATAAGTTAATAAATATAAAATATGAACTTTACATTATAAAGTGTTTATTTAGGTCTCGAGTTGTTAAAAGAGTAAAAAAGCCGCTAGCTCTTTTTCTAAAAAAAGAGCAAAAAAAGAGCAAACAAATTCCCTAAAAGGGCTATACAGGCAGCACTACAAACAGTATATAATTCAATTCGTAACAGCAAGTGGTGTACTGTGTTAGGACTTCTTTTTCGAATACTCATTCTTCTATCATGCATTTGCAAAATGTACTACTTTAAAGAGTGCAATGAAATCAAACTAATTCATGTCTCGCTGTAGACGTTTATTATCTACCGGGTAGACGCATTAGATATTCCGTGGTTAAGTTGTCAAAATTAGCTGATTGATTAGAAACACTATGTACCAAAAATGTAGAAAGTTCAATAAGTTTGTCTTACTTGATACAACGTCTATGCTTTAAATTGCATCTCGATTGAAATTCTTTGAATTTTATCAACAAACAAAAAGGAACAAAACCAAATTTGACAGCTTATCCACGGAAAAGATGAAAAAGTCACAAATCAACTGGGCTGACACGTTTACCTGATAGATAATTCAACCATTGTCGGAATATACCCATTTTTTTATTATTGTCTTTTTTCTTTTAGTTACTCACTTATTTGATTGCTGTTTTTAAACGCCGATTGATGGGTTTGAAATGCATGAATATTTGATTTTCATGAATCTCAAATCATGATAATTAAATTAATTTGAAAACAAAATTGTGCAAAATGTGTGTTTTACAAAAACGGTTCTGCTCACACCTACAAAACAAATAATAAAAATCGCCATAAGAGAATTTAGAGGTTGTCAAAACCACAATAGACGTTGTCACAGCAGCTCTGGAAGTTGTTACATTACAACCTATTAGACGTTGCTTCAACCGAAATTCGGTTATCGAGACAAAATTCACTCGGGGCAATTTCATTCCGGTCGCATTAGCCAAAGTTACAGTTGCTACAACCTCTTTCTAAACAATGAGTTCAGCGATTGTAATTGATTTGTAATATTTTCGGGATAGAGATGTGCACGTGAGACGAATGTAATATGTGCGTGATAGTGAGAAAGTACTCAGCAGGGGAATTGACAAGGACTTACTTAGAAAAGGCATCGTAGAGAACTATTAAACCAAATGAATATCTATAAGGCCTTGATTTTTCGATGTCCTTAACGTTCTTTCAATCATCTTCAATCATCTTACTGCATCTTCATAAACAGGGAACCCGCTAATCGTAGAAGGCAGCATCGAAGTTGTAAATGTTTATTAGCTATTTCCATTCCATTCTGTTTGAATGTTTTGTAAATTTGCAGATTGTACAAATATACATTGTGTTTTCCACTGTTTTACCTGCTGGTGCTCTGATGAGTCTATCTGAAAACTCACATTTTAATGCCCCACAGTCTTATACACTACGAACCGTTGTGTTAATATTTCGCAAGCGTTGGGCAGTTCCTTGAAATTATTAAGAAGTCTTTCAATTTCTCCGTTGGTGACCTATTAATGATCGTATACCCTATATAATTTAGGAGTAACCACAAACGTCACCTTCCACCATATGCGGTTTTGTTGAGCAACCAGAAATCTTTAGAAGTAAACGAAGTGTGCGTGTGTTTTATTCTGCTCAGGTCCAACCACCCCTTTTGTTACAGAAACTCGCAAAACAGCATCGCAGACCGAATAAATAAAAAAGCATCCCTGATGAACGTAGAGCACGATGAAACTGCGGGAAATTGTTGCCAAGAATTGTGTTGTCTTTTTAGGCAACAAAAAAAAACATGTCTAATGGGAACCGATGGTTCTCTACACATGGAAAGCAAATTCGGCAGCTGTTTTGCTTGCGATATTTTTCAAACATTTGCATAGTGGTGACTTCCCAATGCAAATGAGATTTCGTTTGCATTTAGTTTGATGATTTTTTAAAGCATCATTCTAAACAACCGCTGATGGCGATCTGTTGCTTGATCTGAAATAGCTATACGGTTTGCCAAGAATCATGAGACTGTATTCTGCAAAACTTTTGTTGAGCAACCAGAAATCTTTAGAAGTAAACGAAGTGTGCGTGTGTTTTATTCTGCTCAGGTCCAACCACCCCTTTTGTTACAGAAACTCGCAAAACAGCATCGCAGACCGAATAAATAAAAAAGCATCCCTGATGAACGTAGAGCACGATGAAACTGCGGGAAATTGTTGCCAAGAATTGTGTTGTCTTTTTAGGCAACAAAAAAAAACATGTCTAATGGGAACCGATGGTTCTCTACACATGGAAAGCAAATTCGGCAGCTGTTTTGCTTGCGATATTTTTCAAACATTTGCATAGTGGTGACTTCCCAATGCAAATGAGATTTCGTTTGCATTTAGTTTGATGATTTTTTAAAGCATCATTCTAAACAACCGCTGATGGCGATCTGTTGCTTGATCTGAAATAGCTATACGGTTTGCCAAGAATCATGAGACTGTATTCTGCAAAACTTCTTTTGGAAAACTATATTTCTATTAATAGAGATATTGAATGATCTTGAGCTTGAATATTAAAATAAAGAAGTAGTAATAAAAATACCGAGTAAATAAAAATCATCAATATTTAAATTTTGCTTAAATGTTTCATCATTTTATAGAGTATTGGTATATTAATTCTGACATCCATATTAACAATAGGTTAGGTTGGGTTACAGTTACTATGAGTTCTTCCAAAGGAAGCTCACCCAAGTATCAGTGATACCGATTGGAATAGCCATGTTACCCGGAAGAGAGAATAATAAAGAATGTGCCAGTAGTAAATTGAAGTTACGCAATTATACTCAACTACACGCAACGCAAATATACAACAACTACTCCTTATATGTACTTTCGAAGGCTGGGCTTTGAATGAGATGCTGTTCAGTGGTTTCCGCCATTAGCTCGTCGGGGCAGCTACGACAGTAACGGCTGCACTGTAATCCGATGTTAGCAGCATGTGTACCAATCATCTAGTGACCGGTTATGACAGCTGCTATTTTGGCTATTGTATTTCAATTTAGAGTCACCAGGAACTCGGTTCTCCTACCGTTATATCTAGGACAGGTGGTGAGTTCTCTCCATTTTCCGTCAGCCTCGTGGTGGTAGTGGCGATCAGTCGCGTTACCCACCACTCTTGGAGGCCTTCAATCACGTTTCGTCCATCCGCATTTTTACTACTACTTTTTCGAGTATTTTCATATGACACGAAACCCACACTATGGAAAATCTTACCGTGGCGCCGATCTGGTGTAGCAGACTCCTGCATTCATTCATTCTCCATTGACTATAGAACCCTTATCGCGGCTTGGCTGTCCGAGACAATTTTCACAATCTTCCCTAATATAGCCTGATTTTGCAACTGACGACATGCCTCTGTCATATTAACAATACTTATGAAATTAAAAAAGGGCTTCGTTATCGATCTGATAAGGATATATTGAAAGAAAGGGAAATAGGACCCTGATCCGCAGCAGAAACCTAAAAAAATGTGATGATCGGGGGCAAAACTACGTCCATGTACTTTCACAGGTTGTTGGTTTGATTGAGGCACAAAATCCACTGTCGCACAGTGTTATTGAGATGATTTCTTAAAATAGTACTATTTTACGTTGTTCGATTGAATGTGTGGCTGCCATTAATCGATTATTTGGACCCTAGAAGGTAGCCAGCAATTTCGGACCTAATTCCTTCTCAGAAATATCTTACGACAATACAAAGCCATTTTAATACCAAAAACCTTAAAGAGAATGATAACATTCGCACATAGGTTAGGGGTTAGTGGCCATTGCAATCGATGAACGACTCACTTAAAATTACTGGTCCATTGTGATATCACGGGCTAATGAGATTAGGCATTAGCCCCACCGGAGAATCATTTCGTTTGCTCCAAGAAGCTCAAAATCTTGTCTACGTCTAAAAAAAAACCCCATATTCATTACATTCCATAAAGGGATTGGGGAGAGCTTCTCACAACCAGTGAGATGTGCGCTTTGCCATGGCTAAGTACTCAATAGTGTCGCCATCACTAAGCGAGGTGGCCGTCGTCGAAAGAAATTTAAGGTGGTCAGCCCATGGATCGAACGCACGTTCTCTTGCACAAGATCCGCGCACACTAGCCATTGCAGCACCGGCGGCCTATGTCTATCGGAGATTATTCTCCCAGGTCCTTAAATTGGTGGATAGGTCCTCAAATTGGTGGCAGATATCCCCATGCCGGCTAGTGCTGGATACGTCCACTGCAAATGTTCAGTGGATTCATCTTCTTTCTAATCGTTACAGCTTCTACTGAAATCATTTGCCCTGAAGTTTAGTCTCGTCGCATGTCTACCAGTCAGACAGTGTACCGTCAAAACTGATACATACAAGCATTGATACCTTTGGCCTGACTAGAGGAAGAAGGTTTATGGATCTGCTGCTATCCACTATCGGCCAGATTAGTCTTGTATAAGTATGTATACAATCACCAACCCTGCCCCCCATCCCTCCAGCCACATCATATAGGAGCGTTCTTGCAGAATATGCTTACAAGTCGTTACACTCAAAGAAAATTAACGACTTAAGGGCTAAGTCCGTTATTGCGACCGAATTGATACCAAATTCGGTAGTTACAACCAAATTGATACTAAATTCGGTTGTTGCACCTGAATTGATGCCACATTCGGTTACTCCAACAGCATATGGTACCAAATTCGGTTGTTGTATCCGAATTATTTCCAAATTCGGTGTTTCCATCCGAAAATTTGGTTGACAGAACGAATATTATTTAAGATTCGGTTGGCACAACCGAATCGATTAAGCAACGAGGTTGCTTCAACCGAACTTCAGTTGTGAGGACTAAATTCGGTCATTGCATCCTCAAGTCGGTTGTGCCACTCTCAATTCGTAGTAATAGCCGAATTTAAGGTTGCTACAACCTCTTTTCAACCAATTAGTTGTCTTGGTGTAGGGGCATGCCAACGCACTCCAATTCCTGTGAATCTTGCAAGGTAGTCAACAGTCTGATCAGCTCATCCGCTCTTCTGTTCCCCGGAATTCACCACACGAGGTAAATATTGTTCTGCTGGGCCATCTCGGTAAAGGATGTGCGACAGTTCTGGGAAGATGTTGAATTCAAGAATACTGCTTCCAGGGACTGATTGTCAGAGAAAACATTGACCCCAATATCCCTCACCACTCGGCACTTCTCTAATAGCCAATGAACATGTAGTCTAAGAGAAAGATACAGCTTAAGATCCCTAGAGTAGACCCCATATCTTACCTGATAATTAATTTTTGAACCATCCGTGTACAAACTCGCATATCTCTCTAACCAAAAACTGCATTAGAAGCTCATATTACTTGTACATGTCCTTATCTTTACTAAGCTTGATTTTATTAAAGGACAATGGAAAAAAATTATTCTGTTGGAGCTCATAAGATTGGATAATCTGATGTTCCTGAAAATAAGAGGCTATAAGTAAAACAAAAAACAGGAAAAATATGATGACCAATACAAACAGAAAAGGGTGATATAAAAATATTAAGCGAATATTAACCATTTTTTTGATGAGATGGAAATACATGAGCCATCGACTTCTAAAATAAAAGCATATAATACAGTAGAAATACCAAAAGTTTATATGCCAAGCTTCAGAAATAGTTTAAATCTACACGCAAATGTTAAAAGCGGTTAGAGGTCGTTTGGTGCAAAAATAGTTCTATTGTCTATAGGTGCCATAATAGTTATCTTGTTTGATAACCCTTGCGATACAACTAACGCTATGCTGACAATGAGCCACCCAAGTAAACCGTTTCCAGGAAATGAAACCTATTAAACTTTATGTAATATACACAGATGGAAGACAACTTGTTCTCTTTACGCCACAAAAAGACCACCGCACGCAGAAACCAGCTGAAATTATTGCTGAAAAATCTAATGTGAGAGCAGTGATGATAAGATTGAGTAAATAGGCTCCTATAGTAGTTATTTTTTTGCCATGCTGGATGTCACTCCTCCCCTCGCCCTTCAGGTAACCCATTTGCCATCACCAGAATTTTATTCGTCAACTCAGAACTCGAGTCTGAAGAAGAGGTAATACTGTGGCATGACTTGGCTCCCGGACTACTTATAGTATCCCCGAGTTCAATATCATTTCTCTAGTTTTCCAGATATGCCCACTCATATTTTTCTTCCATTTTCTTAGGGGACACCCCCACCCCGAAATTGAAAATGAAAAATTTGGTAACAGAGTTGCATATCCAGACACCCGGGTGACTTATGGCATCTCCGTGATCGATGCAACCCCTCTATTTTGCCAGATATGCCTACCCATCCTCTCCAGAAATTTACAAATCAAGGCTAGTTTTCCGTAGCGGATACTTCATCTCAGAAATTGAATCAGAAAAAATTGCGAATAGGTTTGGATACCCAGGCAACCGGGCTACGTATGACCTGTCACTACAAAACTGGGATCGGTTTCACCTCTCGGGTTTTCCAGATATATCTACTTATTCTCTCCAGAACTAAGATCATAAGATTCACATTTTTCCATTATGGATATGCCCACTCAGAAAATTAGATGATTCATAGCCTCTCTGTGCTCGATGCCACCGCTCCAGTTTTCGAGATATGTCATTAAACCTCTACATAATTTTTCAAATAAGGGCTATTATTCCGCAACGGGTACCCCAACTCAGAAACCGAATGTTGAAAATGTGCGAATTGGGTTGGATACCCAGGCACCCGGACTAGAAATTACCTATCCATCATCGATGTCACCCATTCAGTTTTCCAGATATATCTACCTATACTCTGCACAATTTTCCATGTTAGAGCTACATTTTCCACTAGAAATATGAAAACTCAGAAAGCGAATCTGAAAACCGTGGTAATTGCATTGGATACCCAGGCACGCAGATGACACATGGTCTCTCCATGATCGATGTCACCCATCCTGTGTTCCACATATGTCTACCTATACTCTGCACTATTTTCCATGTTAGAACTACCTTTTTCCACTAGGAATATGAAGACTCAGAAAACGAATCTGAAAACTGTGGTAGTAGCATTGCATACCCAAGCAAGCAGATGACTTATGGCCTCTACGTGATCGATGTCATCCACCCTGTTTTCCAGATATGTCTACCTATACTCTGTAGAATTTTCCATCTTAGAACTACGTTTTTCCAAAAGGGATTTTAAACACTCAGGAAACAAGTGTTGGATACCTAGGCTCCTGAGTTGTTTATAGTATACCCATGATCAATGCCACCCCTTCTGATTTACAGATATGCACACTATCTTCTCCAGAAATTTTCATAACAGAACTATTAATTTCCGCTAGGGATACGCCAACTCACAAATCGATTATGAAAAATGTGGGGACAGGGTTGGCTACCAAGGGTTCCGTCCTACTTCTGGTAGCTTCGTGATCGATGCAATCCCTCTCGTTTTCCTCTCATGTGGTTTCTTTCAATTGTAGTTTTGAACAAAGATTCTATACCGTTAGCCAACTTAATTAGGTGATAATTTTACCTAGATTGCTTACATTATAAATTTCGAGCAAAACATCTAATTATGCAAATTTCTCGTAGTCAATAAGAGAAAACATAAATGTTAAGTTTTACTTGAATTTTAACATTAATATCTTGTACGAATTTATTATAAGTAACCCGATTGGACGACACTTTATCAATTAGAAACTAGAAATACTCGAACGCTTAACTAACAATAGACAGACAGCGCTGCCGTCCATTGTCCGCGTATGAATTCCATTAACATAAGATTAAATATGCTATAAATGCGGTTTAGGTGAGACTAGTTAACAATCTGCTAAACGATCATAAAAATGTCAAATTTAATTAAAGTGATAATTACGCAAATTTTAAGTAACACATAACTACCTATTTTTCCCATCAATTTGCATTTGGGCTTCCCAAATATAAATCCGTTATCTGAAGCTTCTGCAGGATGTCATATTTGAATTTCATATTTCAATGCATTGCATTGAGGAGATTCTTTAAATTCCTTTACAACAAATATAGTAAAACACTGAACTTGTCTAAACTGAGCTACTATTTCTGAGTCCGTAGAAAAGTTTACGAAAAACATAGTTTACAAACCTCAAAATTTAAGTTTTGAAGTTTGAAATTACTGTTTGCTTTCAATTTTAAATCAATGATCGATCTCCATTAATCCACGAACATATGCAGAATTTAACCGTTATTTGTAGTTTTGTATAAAACATTAAATCTTTTTAAAATAACGACATTTTCCGGAAAAAAAGTCTCGGGAAAATGTTACTAATCAAAGTTTGCTTAGACCGTTTGTCGTTGGTCAGTTCGCCACCACTAGCGATAAATTATCCATGGAAAGACTTCCAAACGCACAACTAATCGGATTTCAGATTCACTGCAAAACTGTAGATCAGTGATAGAAAATTAGACAGCGGTCAGCTCCGTTTGGGGAAGCTCTCCACTTTCCATTCCTGGGATCTACGCTAAGGAGAACTACCCCAATTATAACAATCTCTGGTTATCCTACAGGTAGAGCAAACTATAAGCTTCGGATGGGAAATTTGAACTGACCTTGAAATTTCTAACTGTAAGTCGGCTCTAACGCAACACAGTGATACTGGCCCTTGGTAAGTAATACCCTTTTTTGTCCTTTTCAGTGGTTTGGTGTTATTTTATTCTTCCTTATGCAGAAAGCCAATAAAAAATTTTACCACTTAAACAATATAAACTACACAGAAAACATAACTTGTGTTAATTAATCAAAGTTGTTATTTTAATCATTTAGTTTTAACAAAAATAGAACTCGGTGGCAGTCTTAACTTAGTGGCAGTTTCTACACCATTTAACGACGGAAGCGGCGGAGAATGGATGCTGGCAAGTAGGAAGTACGTGGGCCTTGGCCACCACCAGATGGAGCCAAATATTGACCAGATGGAGAAGAGCCAGCACCATGTGAACCGCGAGGGGCAACTGGAGCTTGAGAAGCGAAATTCAAAGCTGGGGCAACACCACCGTTGAAATGTTGGGATGGGCCACCCAGGTTGTCGTATTCACCTTGAATAGCTCTTTGGGCATTGGCGGCATCTTCAGGAGTACGGTACTTGACAAAATGAACTTCAGGTTTGTTGTTGACATTGTCGCCGGCTTGCTTCAATTTGTTAGCGAAGTCACCGAGATCGTGTTGCTTGTTGAGGACATAGATGGCGGTTCTTTGATCGGCAGCTTGTTTGGCCAAAGCGAGAGCAGCATCTTCCAAGCCATTGTTTTCGGGGCCCTTGATGAAAATTACACGAAGTCCTCTTTTGGCACTATCGCCATATTGGTTGGAAGCGGCTGGCTGAACAAAGTCGTCTTCATCGGCGGTGAAGGTATAGAATTCCTTTTCAAGCTCTCCTTGGGGTGCATAGGCAGGATCATCATTCGATGCAGATCCGGGGCTGCCGCCGTAACTGGGGCTAACACTGGAGCCAGAACCGTAATTGGGACCACCACCGTTGCCGCTATTTAAGCCTTGCTGATAGTTATACTGGGCGCAGGCAGTAGCCACCAGACACAAAACGATAATGGCTTGCATTTTCCGATAAGATATTCCTGAATGCACAAAGACCCGAGACTAGAATGCTTCTGAAATAATGCTACAAAAGACAAACTCTTTTATACATTTGGACACATTGTGTTCATCTTTAGCGCTCCCGGTCAAAGCGAGCCGTTAATGAAATTATTCATAATGCATTCGGGCAAATTACGCCATCACTGTGGATGAGTTATGTTGAATACCAATAATTCAAGATTTAACGCAGTTTGCATAAGACTGTTGCCCTGCTCCAAACACATAAGCACATAGAAAACAATAGCAATCTGGCGATTTTATGTCTGTGAACGCCGGTACTTGTGCCGGTATTTGTTCCTATGCTTAGAACATATTATCGCAAACCGGTGGTTTGCAGCGAATTCAAATGATCCTAGGCCGGTTTCTTCACTAATGGGGTAAACCCTCCATAATAAACTGAATGCGCGTTGTCAATTTTGCAAAAACAGATAAAAGTCAAGCGTTGCCAACGGTGGCAAGCTAACAATAAGAAAAGAGTTGAGAAAAGTGCTAGTGGAACTATGTTCATATTGACGCGAGAAAAATCAAGGCTGTTCGACCATAAAACAAATAACGCTAAAGGGCCAGTGACACCAAGTTAGGAATGCAAAGTGAACACTGAGAAGGCGTGTACTATTGTCGAAGCTGGCTAGATTTTGTTTGCGGTTGATCACGCTTTACTGTACGATTACAAGAAGAAAACGACAAGGTGTTACAAACAAAAGGCAATTCAGTAACTTTTCTCTTGGTTATCGACAATAAGACCCATTCTCACAAACTGTAACATGGATACACGCAGAAAAATATGTTAGTAATCACAACGCTAAAGACTTGTGAAAATGGGGACGCCAAGATGTTTTTCTATTTCAGCAATCCTGTCTTTCATTATGTTGCATCGTACACAAAATGGCGATTAATTTAGGGCTAAAATTTCTTGTTGTTACAATAAAATAGGGTTAGTACTTAAATATATGAGTTAAGTTCGGAGGCAATGAATCTTATATCTGAGGTGTTCGCAAATAATAGGTTATCTCTCAAAACCAAAATTTTCAGGGGAGCTACAGAACAATAATTTTATAATTTCAAAACCCAGTAAGAGATTTTTAGCATTTTTTCTTAATTGTCATGTAGGTAATGATGATACAATCTTAATTAATGCAAGAAGGGTTAGGTCCTGTGCAGGGCTGTGAATCAGCACATAAGTAGTTTCAATTGTTGCCATCCACAGAAATTTTGAAGAACCCCACAAGGGCACATGAGCCGTTATCAACAATCGTTATATCAAATAGTCATTTCAATGAAAGCCGACATAGTCAAGAATTTGGGAATATTGATGATTTCGCTAAAGTGTTGTTTTGGATGATTTGGATGTTGAAACAATACTCGTTAATCTGAGAATTGTTTATCCCTATACTGTGTGATGATATACCTAAACACTGGTGGAGAAGGGACTTTATAGATGCCTTGGTGGGCATCGAAATAGCTATATTCCCAACCATCCACCGAAATTATCAATTTCATTTCTTCTTTTATATACTTTTTCTATTACAAATTAATTTTATTGAAAAAAATTGTCTTGAACCGGACAATGATTGAAAAACGTATAATATTTGTTTTTAGAATTTTTAACGTCAGGTTTGAAACACATATTATTGTGGTAACCGAATTGAAAATTAATTCGGTTGTAGTACCTATACCGAATTCGCACAAAATTCGGTCATTGCAACCGGCTTAAGGTTAAATTCGGTTGTTACGGCCGAACTTATACCCAACTCTACAGTTATATACGAATTGATGCAAAATTCGGTTACTCCAATCGAATTTGGAACTAATTTGACAGAACAAATATAATTGAAGATTCAGTTGTCAATCAATTACGAAACGTGGTATCTTTAACCGAATTTCAGTTGCTGGGACTAAACTTTGTCTTGACAACCTCATTTCGGTTGTGGCAACTCTTCTCAAGCAATAAGTTATCTGGGTGTATTGCGTTCCACAGTTCATGTTCATGACCTTATAAGGGTTTTTCAATAAGAGCACTACAAAAGTTTTTTTAAATAAATGAAATTCTTTATTCCTGTGAAAGTACGTTCGATGCCATTATGTATGGAACTCGATTTCTTTTGCATGGCCACCACGGGCACGCTTGCAGAAGTCCAGACGCTGAACCCAATTTTCGACGGTTTGAAAGCTTAAATCGGCCGATACTGCTGCAATTTCACGTTCGATATTCGTACGAAGTTCATCAATCGTCGCTGGCTTGTTGGCATAGACCATAGACTTGACGTAGCCCCACAGGAAATAATCTAACGGCGTCAAATCGCACGACCGAGGCGGCCAATCGACTGGGCCATTTCGTGAGATAACACGTTCACCAAACTTGGTTTCCAATAAATTGATTGTGGCATTCGCTGTGTGGCTTGTGGCGCCGTTCTGTTAGAACCACATGTCCTCCAAGTCCATATTATCCAATTGGAGCCAAAAATTTTCGGCTATCATTGAACGGTACCGATTCGCATTCACAGTAATGTGCCGGTCTTGATCATCACGGAAGAAGTACGACCCAATGACGCCACCGGCCCATAAACCGCACCAAACCGTAATATTTTCGGGATGCAATGATGACTCGTGGATTGCTGTGTGACCAACAACGCATATTTTGCTTATTGACGAAGCCATTCAGCCAGAAATGAGCCTCATCGCTGAAGATGATTTTCCGCTCTTAAAGTTGAGGCCACTGACTCCAAATTTCGGTATTAAATTTTAATAATTTCGACTCGTTGTTGGCTCGTATATCTTTCCATGATGAAATGGCAAACCTTACTGAAGAGAAATGTCAAAAGAGCGGGGAAAAATATGGCGTCGTTTGCTGTCCCTATCGATTTACTTTTGTAGCGTCTCTGTTGAAAAACCCTTTATATGGAAAAAGGAGGTGGTGGATAATGATGAATGTTGCACTGCATAGCCGTATTGTCGGTATCCTACAAAAAGATCTCAAGTCCACTATTTTGTGAAATGGAGCTAATGATGAAAAAGTGTCCCCAAAGTCATAGTGTATGCCCTGTAAAAAAATCCCATGTCTAGTTAAAGTAGTTTTGTAGTTATTGTATCAAAACAAATCTTTCTATGTCCAAAAACACCCAAATGTGTGGAGCAAAAAAGACCCAAGTCCACAAATCTTTTTCTCTATTTTTGCAAAGATAATACACCCAGCAGAAAACACAAGTATGTATTTCATAACCTACTTAAAAATTTATTATAAGGGGATTTTCCAATACATTTGGTATGATTTGCTTTGAAATTGCATTTAGGGAAATGATCAATATTTAAAGTTGTTAATGTGCTCTAAAAAAAAATTAATTTCAATAAAAATTGTGAAATAAATTTGTGCAATCAGTACTTCAACAGCAAACTCCACGGAATCAAATGGTATTTCCTGACTTTTACAAATGATGATGCAGTCCTTAAAGCTGAGTTTGTATTTTATGTTTAGATTTTCCAGAATCAATTCCTGGATGCAGTAAACAAAACATTCAAAAATAATGGAATGAATCAAGCCTTGACCAAGAATTTTCAGGCGACGACGATGACCTGGATTATATACCTGAAAACAATAAAGATTCAAGCGAATTAATTATTAAGGCCCCAGAACTCGATTTAAATGATGATTCGCAATCAGATCAAGATTAGCAAATTTAAAATAAAAACAACACATTTTCATAAAAAACCATGTCCATAAAAATATATATTTTTCCAAAGTTTAATTTTTTTTGTATAAAATAAGTTAAATAAATAAAATTGAATTACTTTTTTGACTTCATCTTATTTATAAGTGCTTTAACTATCAGATTTTAATATCGATTTTCAAATCAAAACTACTTAATGATTTTTCCAGCGGCCATAAACTTTAAATCTTAAATAACTCAGAAACACAATTATGTGACTTGAGATCTTTTTGCAGGATACCGACGATATCTTCTTTTCGTTTTGTTGCATTTTTAATAACATATTTTATTTTATTAAAATCCAAAATATGGAATTTCATTAGTTTTATAGATTTTGGAATATACAATTGTTATTTATGTATAAGTAGATGGCATCATTACCTAAATCTGTTAAGATATCACTCAATTTAAAATGTAATATTTGTTTTGCTACGTCACTGGCGTTTTGTAACAACATGTTATTGTTATGATCCGTACGTATTTTATAACTTACTCAAAATCGAAAAAATACTTCTGTTTTTTTTTTTATACGAAGGATCCCGTAGCCGCCACTCAAACCCGCCCCAACCGACCGAGGGGGCCTCATCCCTAAGACGTAGGGATAACGTACACACCACAGACCGATCCGTAGCGGGGAGAAATTGAGAGGAAATCGTGTAACGGCTACATAAAATTTCACAGCCGATTAAAGCAATACCAGTTAAAAGAGGAATAAAATCTACAGATTACCACTATATACTTATCGAAAAATAATAAATCTTAAAACATAAAACCCCAAATTATCCATACAACATTAATACTCGTACATAAAATACTACACACTAGCTATTTAGATGATTTATAATAAAAGACTTTATCGTGTCCGGTGATAAATAAAAGTCAATAAACTGATAAACATCATTAAAATCTGTGCACATTCTCCGAACCGGTTCATTCAAAGCATAATTAGAGCGTCGAAAACTAATATACAGGGGTTTATAGTTCCTAGAAGTTCTCGAAGGAACATTTATCGAAATACGAACAAGAAGATACTCAGAGCGTATATCGCCCCTGATAATCTTATATATTGTAAGCGAATTAAACATAGTCCGTCTACTAGCCAGAGGTAATTTAATTTAATTAAAGACAATCTACTGACATATGGAGGATTTCCTATCAAGTAAAAAACCTAAATTCAAGAATGAATAGACCAATTCTAATGTAGAACCACCTATAGAATGCGGGAGGTAATCATACGTGATCTGTAAAACGCCATAGTTTACATTTACCCAAGTTTAACTCCATAAGGTTAAGATTGCACCAACTCCCAAACCGATCGAGATCATTTTGAAGTAGAATATAGTCTGAAGCATTTTTATATGACATAAATATTTTCACATCGTCCGCCTACATTAGCACATTAGACTCAGCTATCGAATTAGGCAAATCGCTGATAAATAAGAGATATAAAATAGGATCCAGGTGACTTCCCTGAGGAACGCCGGAAGACACTTGGATAGGTCTAGATAACGAATCCCCAAAAATTACCATGTGTTCGCGACCCGTAAGGTAAGATGAAATCCATTCAATAATATTACTATTAAACCCGATAGCGCTTAATTTACTTAGTAAGAGGCGATGGTTAACCTTATCGAAAGCTTTACTAAAATTGAATTGTCAGCATCACAAAATAAAGCAATATGATTAAATTGAAATATACAGTCCGCTCTTTTTATTTGCACATTGAATTATAAAATAATGTTACAAGTCCAATTCAACACCTTAATTGTTGGTCCTCCTTCGCCAGCGGATACCTTTAACGATAACCTTAAACGCTGAATATTTTTGGAAAACGCCGACAATCAATAGTTTGAAGGCAAAACGAAACAGACTTCGTTCCGGTATTACACACAGTCATTCCAATTGTAACACCATCGATGAAAACCCTAGTAAACAGTAAAATCATACTGGGATCAGTATGTAGAGGTTGTGGATGCGTTGTGTAAATTGGAGCAAGATCAGTCGAAATAATACAGAAGTCGAAGTCGGAGAATCAATAGAAGTATATGAGGCTAAGTATTTGTATATATATTCATCTCTTTTAAAGGCTATTCGTATGATAAAAGAATCGTCAGACGGCACACAGAATGCTTTGGAGAAACTTGCTGGGCAGCACAACAATTTTCTTACTCAATTGGGCAGCATTGTTCCGAAGGAAAATGATGTTGCACTGCCTAAAATTCTTATTCCAAAATTCGGCGGTGAGTACATCAAATGGGCTACATTTCGAGATATTATTCCTTGGTTCAGTGGATAGAAAAGCAAATTTGTCAAAAACTCAAAAGTTGTATTATTATTATAAAAAATAAAAATAAATGGTTTCCCATTACATCTCATGAAGGACCGGGGAGAACTTCTCACAATCACTGAGCTGTGCACTTTCTAGTTGTCACTCACTGAATGGGAGTTTTACACCGTTTCCGAACGGTATTTTGAGAAGCTTTGTCATGGCTATATACTCGATAGTGTCGCCGTCACTATGCGAGGTGACCGCCGCCGAAAGAAATTTTTTTTTTGAAGGTGGTCAGAGCAGGGTTCGAACCCAGGATCTCATGTACAAGAGCCGCGCACACTAACCATTGCACCACCGACGGTTTATTATTAGAAAGGATATTTTCTGGACAGCGAGGCTGCAGATCTTATCAAAACATTCCAATATCTGAATATCACTACTTGAAGGCTTAAGACAAATTAGAGAGCAGATTTGAAAGACCACATTTATGTACGTATACGTATATAAAATATTTTCTAACGTTACCACAGATGTCCACCACAAGTTCTAAGTCTCTTCGTAAGATTATTGATGGTGCTGATGAGTGTCTCAGAGGTCTAAAAGCGAAGCGACAGGTATGGATAATACAGATCCCTGGCTAATATTTTTATTACTTTCAAATCTTGATTCTGGAACTAGACTTCAATGGTCAGAAGAGGTAGGATCTAATTCGGATGTGCCTATTTACAAGTTTTTAGAGTTTCTGGAAAGAATATACATATACACCGAGTCAAATGAAATGTTGGGTTCATCCCCAGCTGGTATGATATCTTCTCTCCGATCAAATATTTCTCGCACTTCAACTGTGCCCTGCGCTAAATGCAAACAACAACACTACCTATTTCAGTGCCCTGACTCCAAAAATCTTAACATTGCAAATATACGCAAATTTATTAAGGAAATTGCTATATATTTTAATTGTCTGAAAACTGGTCATAACGCATCTAATTGCATCATAACGCATCTAATTTCGTTGTCGAACCTGCAGCAGTCGCCACCAAATATTAGTTCACTTCCTGCCTCAAATCTCGTCGAACTCTACAAATGATCATGAAGCATCCAACACTCCCAATCATCCAACACACTTAGAGAATCCAAATCGCAACTGTCTTCAGTTCAACATGTCACTCGGAAAAATAGTGGAATCGAATTGTACACTTCGGGATGCATCAGTTTCTCAAAATCTTTCGCAAAGGCAATGTGAACTCCGAGGAACAACGCATGACAGTACTAATGGGTGGTCAAATCCTCCAAGGTTTCATCCTCGCTCAATTGCAACTACAGTACTGAGTAATCATATTGTTTCAACACATCCATCGTAAGAGGTATTACCTACTATCGTTCGTATGAAAAATCAATTTGGAAATTTTGTTAAGATGTTACATTTGTTACGGAAACATGTGTCCAGTTGTTGCGACTCAAGAAAACAAATGCTCGTTTGTCAATTGAAGGGATTGCTTCTTCAAATGCAGGAGTAACAGAAGGACAAGTCACCGTCTTCTCGTCGTTCGACTTGGATATGGTTTCTGTAAATGCCAAAATCACTACAGATATTCCAAACTACAACTTTTTGGAAAACAGCAAAGCATTAGTCTGCCATTAATTCAATATTTGGTTGGACAATTGCTGGCCAATTTAATACACCTGTTGGAAACACAACATTAAAATCGTACACGGTGTCTGCAAATATTGACAAAATGCTTCAACAAATTTTAGGAGATTGAACAATATCCTGGTGAAACACGTAATGCACTTTCAGAGAACGATGATCTTGCTGAAATTTATTTTCGCTCAACATATTCCAAGACATTAGACGGAAAGTATATTCTTGAGCTACCTTTTAAAACTGCAACTCCCAAGTTTGAAAATACTTTATCCGGATCAATTTCTAGATCACGTGGCATGGAAAATCGTATTAATAAAAATGGTGAATTGAATCTATGCCCGACGATTGGAGTCTCAGTGTATTATATCCTGTATTAAAAAAGGGTGACCCATGTGTCTGTTCCAACTATCGCGGTATCAGTCTTTTATCCATCGCGTATACGGTCTTGTCGAGCGTATTATGTGAAAGACTAAAGCCAAATATTGAAAACCTATTGGACCTTATCAGTGTGGCTTTAGACCAGGCAAGTCTACGACTGACCAAATATTCACGCTATGCCAGATCCTGGAAAAGACCCACGAAAAGCAAATCGATACATACCACCTTTTTGTCGATTACAAAACTCCTTTCGATAGCCCCATACGGGGAAATCTGAACAAAGCTATGACTGAACTTGGTATTCCGGCAAAACTTATCCGCCTCTGTAGAATGACGCTGACCAACACCAAATCAGCAGTGAAAGTGGGGAAGACCTCACTAAACCATTGTGTACCAAGCGAGGGCTTAGACAAGGCGACATCTTAACGGAGATAATAATGAGAAAGGCCGCAGTAAATACGAACAAGACCATTAACACGTAAAGCCATATGTTGCTGGCGTATGCTGACGACATAGACATCATTGGGCGAAATTTGCGAGAAGTTACTGCAGTATTATCAAGAATCGAAAAGGAATCAGCGAAGGTGGGTCTTGCTGTTAAAGAGGGCAAGACAAAATTGATGGTGTCAACGACTAGAGAAACCTCTCGACTTGGTCCGCACTTGAACGTTGACAACCGATTTAATTTTGAAGTGGTAGATGAATTTGTCTACCTTGGATCCGCCGTGAACAAGGACAATAACGTCAGCCTGGAGATAGATAGGAGAATTGTGCTTGCAAATATATGCTATTTTGGGCTCAGCAAGCAGTTTAGGAACAAAGCCCTCTCTCGACTGACAAAAGTCCAGCTATATCAGACTCTCATTTTACCTGTCTTGACATATGGATCCGAAACTTGGGTCATATCGCAAGCGGATGAAAAACACCTAGGAGTTTTCGAGAGAAAAATTCTCCGTAAAATATATGGTCCTGTTAGGGAAAACGGCGAGTACCGATGTCGCTGGAACTCAGAGCTATATAGTCTATATTCTGACAGAGACATAGCTAGGCGAATCAAATTAGGCCAATTGCGTTGGCTAGGTCATGTTATCAGAATGGATGAAAATGAGCCAGCGCGAAAGGTTTTCGATAACGTACTCGATGGAAGCAGGAAAAGAGGACGACCAAGACTCCGCTGGAAAGACCAGGCAGAAGAATCCCTCCGTATCCTTGGTGTTACCAACTGGCGAGAAAAGGCGAAGGATGAAGCCAGTTGGCAGAATATGTTGAAATTTGTTTAATTTGTTTGTTTAATTAATATCGTCTTACCTCATGAGGTTGTAAAATAGTCAATTAAAGTAAAAGTAAGAATTGAAAACACTATAGAAATTTCATGACAAATTACGATTTGCTGGGGCATATGGAAAGGATTCCTGATGACGTAATTGACAAACAACTACAATACTATCTCCCAGACCACTCTGTACGGAAGCCGGACAGCAGCACTACCAAATTGAGGGTGGTGTTTTATGGATCCTTCAAGGATTCATCAAGCCAATCTTTGAACGATACTCTCTTAATTGGACCATCTATACAGAGAGATCTGTTTGGCGTATCAATTCGTTTTCGTAAATATTCTTATGTTTTTGCAGTTGATATAACGAAAATGTTTGGACAAATTTGGGTGTCAAAGAAAGATCAAGATTACCAACGTGTGGTTTGGAGAAGTGATCCTAACTGTCCTATTCAACATTACCGTTTATGTACAAGAATGAATTTCACTATTGGATCAGGAGGTTTCATGATTAGGAAGTGGAGTTCTAATTCGAGTCAATTTCTACAGAATATTCCTATAGAATATTTGGAATCTGGTAGAACGGATAATGATTCTTTCTTAGATTCACATATTAAGGTGCTTGGACTTTATTGGAACACCATGGCTGTCACCTACTTATTTCATGTGAATATTGAATCATATTCTGATTCCATTACAAAGCCCAAAATCCATTCTGATACTGCCAGTATTTTTGAAATGTTTGGTTCTTTGGCTTCGTCAACCATTCTGATGAAAATATTGTTGCAAAGATTATGGTTAATGAAGATTTCTAGGGATGATCCACTACCATACCAAATAGCTCAAGAATAGACTCGACTTAAACATTCAATTAATCAATTTGAAGACGTTTCTTTTCCTCGACATCTTCATATACTTTCAGATTTTAAAATTCACGGATTTTATGATGCATCTATCCTTGCATACGCTGCAGTCATGTAATGCGTTTCTTGACAAAATGGAAGTATTAGCATAATAGCAGAAGGTTGCATCCATTAAGGCACTATCAATTCCGAGAATGAAATTGTGTGCTGCAGCACTATTATGCCTATTGTATAACTCCATAAAGACTTCGCTCAACATCGTCACTACCAAGCTTTACGCCTGTCTGATTCAGAAATTGTATTGCACTGCCTTTCATCGCCGCCGCGATCCGGGAAAATTTTTGTTTCCCATCGTACCGAAGAAATTTTGTCAACTATTCAGATTGTTTCTATTATAGGACAATATATTTTTCGGAGTATTTTTCTCTCGACGACTCCCAGTGACGTTTTATCAGCATGCGCAATGAATGAGGATTCTGTGCCATGAAGCAAGGCAGGTTGTATCAGAGTCTAATATAGTTGTATCTTCCTCAAAAGAGGATATTATCTCGGAAGTGCTTGCTTACTTCGAAATAACACCTGTTTCGAGGACAATTATTGGTTCTGTTTACGGCAGATCCGAGGTAAATGAATTTGTCCACTACCGCGAAATTATAACTGTTTTCAACGGTGCATATTTCATCCAAACGGGTGGATGTTCTGCTTGTCGAAACCATTAATTTTGTGTTGCTCTCGTTTACTACCAAACCCTCGTTTACAAATTTTCCTGAAATAACTTCTCGCAGATACGCGAGACTTATTTGCTGTTGATATTGTTATTCCTGTTGACTGCAGCTTTTGTCCCAATTCATATGTTGAAGAGATCCATTGATAGGGTTTCGCCATACCTGAGGTTCAGTGAACTCTTTTCCAATTTTTACCGAATATTTCGTGTCGGGGGTGGTAGGTGTTGATTTGTTTTGCGTGGGGTTTCTGCAGGATTTGTCGTAATGTGAATATATGTTCGATAGTTGTCTTTCCAGGCCTAAAGCCACACTGAAGGCCAGATGAGGTCTGCAACAAACGGCTTTAATCTTTCACACATTACGCTCGAGAGGAACTTACATATATGCGATGGATAAAAGGCTTATTCCTCTGTCGGTTTGCAAACAGTGCACAGTATTCTAATACTCCAATGGTCGGGCATGTATTCGTCTATCCAAATTTTGCTATATGAGCTGATGCGTGCACCTTTCTAACTCATAGTGGCCACCCTTAAACAGCTCAAGCGGTAGTTCATCAGCACCAACGGCTTTGTTGTTCATAAACTGGGAAATTGCAGTTCTAATTTCGTTTTGCCTAGGAGGGGGGCAGTCGATGCCATCCTCCGGTATGTGCTCAACATCCTCATCTATATTGAAGTTTCCTGGGACAAGTAAAGCAGAGCAGCGATCTCTCCATATTCCCAACATACTCTGCACAAGACTCTCGCTCTTATCTCAACAAAAGGGGGTGCCAGATCCATGGTCAACAATTTGGCTTTGTACTTTTAGGTAAAGTTTACAGGCTTCATTCTTCCTTGTGTCAGATTATTTGCTTACTCCCGGGATCAAACGGGATCGCTCTCTCCACTTTTTGTCCTACCGATCTGTCATGACTCGCGTTGCAACTGACTAAAGCATTACCATACGATCAGGGTTTTATTCATCACTTGCCATCGTACCATGGTTTGTCGTTAGGCAGTTTTTCATAATCAATCACGATATCTGCGTCAGTTTTTATAGAGTGGGAAATGTACGTCCATTGCGCTTCATGATCATGGAGCGGGAAGTGCTTTCGGCGCCACTATCTGAGTGAGCTTCTCTGCAAAGGCCGTGATTATCGCTGGTAATTGCGGCTTTCCGATGCCCAGCTTTCTATATGTCTGGTTACGTGCGACTTTCGCTCAGCTTAACCTTGTGAGAATCTTTGCTGCATCCAGGTAGTGATCCGAATCGATATTAGCTCTTTGAATCACATATAGTCTATTACATTAGTAGAGTGCTTTCCGTCAATTACCAGGTGATCAATCTGGTTCTTCGTCTGTTGATCAGGAGATATCCCCTTGTCGTTGTCTTTATGTTGGAACATCCATGCCCTTCGCCACGTCAAGATCTAAGTCTCATACCGTTATTGGAAGTGATGGTGCGTAGAATGAGTTTACTGATGGTTGATTCAAAAACATTTTCCCAGGCGACTTAAGCATTAAAATGACCTAGAACAGTCTGAAAGCCAAGGCGAGGGCAGCGGTGGTATGATTCCTCTAAGCGCTTATAGAACATGTCATTGATGTCCTCATCTTTTTCCTCTGTCGGGGCATGTACACAAATTACCGATATGTTAAAGTAAAGGGTTATCCATTTCGTGGTTTCAAAATTCGACATCTGTCAAACTAAGTTGGTAAACCAATTTTTTTTCTTTTCAGTTGAAAGCCTGACATTGACGAAAATGGATCGCTTAACTATCACACAACGCATACAAATTATTAAAACCTACTACAAAAATGGTGATTCTGACACAGCCACATACCATTAGACTTTTTTTGTGGGGCAACGCGAAAGACCGTGTTTACCTTTAACTCTTGAGCACTTAAGAACCAACAATCGTCAAGTAATGGCTGAGATACCGCCCAATATGTGTCAAAAAGTGATCGAAAATTACCTCAAAAGAATCAATGCTTGCAACACTTCGCGTGGTGGTCATTTAAATGATATAGTGTTTCACACATAATGTCAACGTTCAAACTTTATAATAAAAAATAAATATCATGAAAAAAATATTTTATATGTCTTTTATTTACGTTTACTTTTGAAACCGCAAAATGGATAACCCTATATTTCGCTTTTATGTGGATGGTTATAAGTTCATTCCCGGGATTGAATCTTGAGGTCAGATGTCGCAGTCTGTTGCCAACCAAATTCATGCTTTTGCTCATTGCAGCTGTGGTATATGTCATAGTTCTTCGTCCTTGTACATCCATAACCTGTCCATCGCATCTCCTGGAGAGCAGTAACGTTTGACTACAAGTAATTCTCGAGGACATCTGCCAGTTGGATAGTGACACAGGATATGTATAGTGTTCTAACATTCCGAGGGCATATCCGTAAATCGCGGTCACGTTTGCGGGGGTCGTCAACAAATAGGGTGTTTTATATTTCTCATACTCATTTTGTATTTGCATTGCCAAATATAATGGTGGTGGAAGCCATGTCCAGTCCGCCGTGTTTTAGCATTTTACTTACTGTCAGTATGATTATGTTTCAGTCGCCCATTATGGATCAGACTCTGAGCAGAATGCAGTGTGTTGAAGCTGGATTTTAAATTATTTACTTTTAATCCGCCGATGGCAATTAGGGTTGGCACATCCGCCTTAAAACACCAAAAGAATATATCCTGTATAAAGTTGTAATTTCCTTTAAGGCTGTAAGACATCATGATTTCTGCGGTTAGTGAAAAAATGTAAATGCCGCGGGTGGGATTCGAACTCACATTCGCTGGACGATCGTTTCGATGTTTGTGAAGCATCATCTTCAGCAGCGTCTAGCCTGTTAAGCCACTGCGGTGTGTATTTACACAAGTCACTAACCGAAGACATTTATTGATTGTGTGCAGAGTGATTGTTGTCGCTACTTACACATTGCTTTCCTACTTACACGCACTGATGCAGAAGTTTTGAAAGTTATATTTATAGAACGAACTATTCTAATTGTAGTTGTCTCGTTCTGTTTTGGTTTGACCATATGTTGCAAATTTAGTTGTTTTTGGATCCTCGTTATGTTTAAAGTTGTAATTTCCTTTAAGGCTGTAAGAGATCATGTTTTCTCCGGTTAGTGAAAAAAATGTGAATGCCGCGGGTGGGATTCGAACTCACATTCGCTGGACGATCGTTTCGTTGTTTGTATATATTTGTAATATATCCTGTAGTTCGCAGAGCTTCGGTGACGATATCACCTATTTAACCTCAGACGTATCAGTCATCGCATAGCCAATGAGGTTGCTCAGTCGTTTTGCCTGCTGACCCTAGCCAGATAAAGGAGCGTTCCGATAAAGCCTCTGCCCGGGACGTACTTGTAGGAAGTACTGAACTGCTTGGTTTGATCTATGAGGGAATCATTTCTGGCCATTCCCAATTAAGTGGCTATCATAAACTTTCCACCGCCACGGTTAGTCCCATGTCCCTTAGTGTACAATCATTTCTGGCCATTCCCAATTAAGTGGCTATCATAAACTTTCCACCGCCACGGTTAGTCCCATGTCCCTTAGTGTACAAGGGATAAATTCGGTAAATTTAATATGACCGATAATCTCAGTAATTCTATGGCTAAATTTGTCATACATTCCATATACGAGCAGACTAACAAGCTACGCTATTATCTCGACTCCTATTAAATTTCCTGTCTTAAATTTGAAAATGTATCTTCTACTAAATTTATGTATTCAAACTGTTTGTATAGAATTGCAGTCAACTCTCAGAGATAGACATTTTGGCACCATAGAAGGGCCAAAGCTCACTGTACAGTTGGAGATCGTCATATCGTCGGCTGGTTATTGTTTTGTCGTATACGACATTAATGTTTTTACTAGTTGATATTGTGTTTACAGGTTTTTGAGCGTCCTCTTTCCGAATCTGTTGTCAAATTTTTGATATATCTTACCATTACTCTGATGTTTACTATAATTTGTTTGTATATCCCTAAAAACCATGGTCCCTAAATCAAACCATTTAAATTTTGAATAATACCAGCAGAACCCACTACTGGAAATTCTAGTGGTACGAATGAGCCATTAAAAAGCCAAACCGATCAACTCCACTTTGCCGAAATTTTGATTTTTTTTCGCCAGGGGGGTTGAAATTAAGAAAAGTTATTTATTTAAAAAAAATAATTCCAACAATGTGGATAACTGTATCACTGGCTGATAAATTTGGGTTTCGGCAATGAATTGGAAATATTTTCGAATTTGAATTTTGTGCCCGATTTTGTTAGTTTGAGTTATGCCTGAGAAGTTCGTACTACAAGCTTACAAGGTCAGGAACATATTGCTAATGAAAAATGGTTGGGTTTTGGTCGAATGATTGACAATTTAGTTAAACACACACACTGGGATGCCCAATTTCGGACTCCGTGACAAGTTCAGCATCAGATGCCTAACTAATAATTTCTTTCAGTGGGTAATCCGAGTAACTCCACATTAATGTCAATACCTGGAAGAGATATATTCTAAGAATGAATGTAACAAATACAGGGTGTTTTTTATGTTCCAGGCCGATGTTTTTTATAAATAAATTTAAAACGGTATAATATATTTTAATAATATTTTATTGCACGAAAGTTAGGTTTATAATAATTATGTATGAAATATAATATCGGCTAAATAGCCGGCTCTTTTAACCATATTTTGCATAACTTTTTGGAATATTACAGGTGTTATTAATCCAATTTCCTCAATAATGTTGGTCTTTATCATCGAGTTCTGCCAGACTTCACGTTATGTCCTAGTGTAAACAAAGTTTAAAAATTCTTTACAATACGCTGAACGGTTGACCTGCTCGGCACATTATTTAAACCAAAAAAAATCCCACAAAATTCTTCTAGTTTTTACAATTAAACGAGTATTTAGATGAAATATTGTACTATCATCGACACGTTATAGGTGTGTTAGATGCTTCACAATAAATTATTATCGACTGCTCTGCACAACTGTCAAATACAAACTGACAAATGTCAACCAAACATAAATGGCGGTCAAAATCATCTGCCTGGAACATAAGAAACACCCTGTATAATCCCGATTTTTTTACTTAGGTAAGGCTGGTGTGGCAGCATGCATGTCAGGCTCAGTTAGACCTTGTGGGTCATTGTGGTACCACAGGGACAAAAGGAAAATATGAGATTTTCCTAGTTACTTCCCTTGAACCAGTTTGATTGCTTCAAAACGATCAGCCAGATTTGCTAACTCCCCAAAGAAATTTATGCCTAGTGCAGCCTACCACCTTCTGGAAAGAACGAAGTGCGGACACAGAAGTTGTTCTATTGACTCCACATCCTCTTCGTCACCGCAGCTTCTACAAAAGTAATTTCTCAAGAAATGACGTCCAATGAGATAGTGACCCGTCCTGATAGACACGTTAAGTGATATCCGATAAGATAGACATCCAGTCTCTATAACAACAGCAGGGAGTTAGTGCGATTCATGTCTAGGCGGGACCACATTAGCTTAGAATGTACACGGTTCCATACTAAGGACAACTTACCGTTAGTAGTCGAAAGGGCTCTATTCCTTAAGAAGAGCTTGCAAGTTGCTGGAGACGTGCCGACACGTTGCAGTTCCCCTGGTTCGTGGAAGGTAATCCCAGTCTGGCAACTTCCCTGTGAATTGTGGCCCGGCATACAAATAAGGTTAATACTAAAATGTTCAGCTATCTCATTAAGAGATCTGCGACAGTCGAGGGCAGCTCTTGATTTTAGGAAGACAGATTCGTTGGGCCTCATGGCAGCTTGTCTATGAGAGAAAAATATTGTTTCCAACATCAGAACATTACTTCTCACCCATTCTGCTACTGTCCTAATCAGGGGGTGTCGATGACACAGCTGGTCGACCTCTTAGCTGCAAATTTGATACAGAATGTGAAAGAGAGTGAGCGAACTAGTTCTGTTAAATACAATACAAATGTATACCAACGATAAAAGTCAATAAAAAACTGCAAAATATATTTAAATTTTTCAGTTCTACACCAAAACGACAGCAAAAAGTTAAGTGAACATATTTTGTAACTCCACCTGGTGTAAGATAATTTTAAATTTAATTGCTCTCATTTCCACAAACCTACGATGAGAGTGTGAAATGAAACGTCAGATGAGAGAATAAGTTTATCTAGGTATGTATTAGTCTATGTAGAAGATTTGAAAAACACAAAAATTTTCATTAATTTTTACTTGTATTACATCCACATTCTGACAGAAAAAAAACTCGCATAAAAAAGCTGTATCAAAACTGTCGTTAGCTCAGTGACTTTCAACGGAAATTTGGTGGAACTGAAACACACATGGCTTCTCTTTATTATTTCTCTATGGTCCTAATATCTAAGATTTCATCCCGGTAGATAGTAAAGCGATCAAGCGGTCTGTTCTGAATGGATACCCCTAGATCCTTAGAAAAGACACCAAACCCTATGTTATTGTCCAGTTTTGATCTGTCTGTATAAAAGTTCACGAAACTCCTATATCCGGGCATGGGACCATTCCATTCTTATCTATCAGGTATAAAAGTGTAATCGACAGATCATGTTTTTCAGGTTATTGACAACAATTTAAATGCAGCGGGTAGGATTCAAATTCACATTCGCTGGACGATTGTTTCGATGTTTGTAAAACACCATCTGCAGGCGTCTTTTCTGTTGCCAAAACGAGTAACTCCCATTACTTAGATAATGGAAAAAATTGTGTTGAAAATACAGATTTCTTCAATATTTCTGAATTCAGCACTTTCCTAATTTCAGTATATAGAGTGTGGGCAATGTAAAGTTTGGAATTTAATTTCGGTGTAAGAAAGTAACACTAATAGACATTTTTTCAAAGTTGTGATTTTATTAGTAAAGCCCATCATTGCTCTTTAGTGAAACACGACATCGCTTAAATGGCTTCCACGACTTGCTTTACAGTACCTCATTCGATCTACCCAATTTTTCAGTACATTTTCGATTGTTTGGGCCCCTATCTCGTGAACAGCGGCGGCGATATCGTGTCTTAGGCCTCAATGGACTTGGAATTTTTTGTATAACACATACCTTTAACGGCGACCAATAGCAAATTGTCTAAGGGCGTCAAATCACAACTGCGAAGCGGCCATTGGACTTCGGTGTTTACGAACACAGTGCTCAAAAAATTGCGATTGTAGCGTTGGCAGTGTCGCCGTCCTATTAAAACCAGACGACGTCCGTGCCATCCTCTACAACTTTTGGGAACAAAACATTGCTGAGCATGGCATTCCCAATGTGCACAGAAACGGATGCGGATCCGTATCGTACTCGATACAAGTCCGTAAAATCATAAAAAACGAAATGTGATTTCTGGAATTCGTTTCGAACCCGTTACGAGTCCGAAACGGATTCGAATATGAAGTTCGAGACGGATCCGAAAAAGTACAAAAACCGATTCGCATTTTCGAGAGGAATTTCACACGAAACCGAATTCGAATTTCGGACAAAATGTCCGCAGAAACGGATCCGTCTCGAATTCGTAACGGATTCATATGGCACATTGGGTTAATACTATTTAAAATTGCTTCCACCATTCTCTTATAAATTTGATTATAAACAAATTATTTTGTTTCAATTTCATTTTTTTCCAAAAAACCAATCCGAAACGGATTCGAATATGAAGTTCGTTACGAGTTCGAGACGGATCCGAAAATGTTCAAAAAACGATTCGGGTTTTCGAGAGGAATGCGAATTCGTTTCGAATCAGCAAAATTTTATGAAATCGAATCCGTCTCGAATTCATTTTACTTCCAAAAAACGAATCCGAAACAGAATTCGTTATGAGTCCGTAACGCACGACCTCTTCGGACAAAATGTCCGCAGAAACTTATTTTCGAAAGAAAATAGACCTATGATTCCGCCATGGCAGAAACCACTTCATACAGTCATTTGTTGTAGATGCGTCGGCTTCTTCTCGACGACGTGTGGATTTTCGGAGCCCCAAATGCCACAATTTTCGAGAAGTTGTCGAGAAGAAGCCAAACTTCAGCATATTCAGCGAAGCGAAAACGCATTGGATTGTTTCGAGGCTTCAGTTATGGGGCTAATTTGACTTTATAAGCCTTCATACCAAGGTCTCTATACAGAATTCTGCGCAAAGAAATGTGAGAAATGTTCAATTGCTGCCAGCGGTGGCGACTTGATGTTGGTGGCTGCTCGATAACACTTTCAGCTACAGCGGCAATATTTTCCACTGAACGCACAGGAGTTGTTTTGCCGAACAAGGTCCCGCATTGACGAACTCGTTTCGCAAATTGATACACGAACTGCGTAGATGGCAACTGTATTTCTATCGACTTGATTTCGTAGAGTTCTTACAGTTTGAATTGAAGACTCAGAAATTTGGAAGAACGATTTTAACATTTCCCAATTTTCTTCCTGCATAAAGCGACCAATTTCGAAAAATCCTAACCTTTAACTAAATACCTGTTACTTCATAAATTTAAAATTGGCCATCAGCTTCTAAATAACGGGGCTTCAAATTCCAAATTGCACATTGCCCACCCTTTTAGTAGCTACATCTTTAAATCATATAGTAAATTATATTCAATTGAATTTATTATGCACGTGTCATTTTAAAATACACCACTTCTTTCTCGCTTTTATCCAGTTCTTGTTTGATGGAGTTGATCGTTTTGGCAACTGACACATCGATATTATTGTTTGCGTTTTATTTAAAAATAATATGATTGTGCACATCTTTGAGACAAGGTCTACCCAATGGCACAATTTTTTTTTTTTATATATGGATGGTAAAAACCACTCTAAGATTATACCAGCGAAAACCTTGTTGGTTCGCCGTTTTATTATATTGATTATCTTCACTAAAATTGCAACTATTATTATCCCAAAAGAAATTAATGCATGATGCCACTATATTAAGCAAAATCGTATAAGTTATGCTTCAAAATTATGGCACAGCAAGGCTATAAATTGGATGATCGTGTTCAGATAAGAATAAATACAGGTTTTAAGTGATAAAGTTTAGATCTAATAAACTGTTAAGAAAGTTATAAAAGAGGCAATTCGCAGTAAGATTGAACAAAATGAGATAGCAATAATATTTATTGCATGAGAAAAATATGCATTAGTTGCATATAGAAAATTAGAATTGTAAATATGGAAGTCGCGTTTTATCCATTTTAATCGAAAGTGGGAGACCAGATGTTGTGGATTCGTTGGGGTTTCCCCGGTTATCCCGCTTTCGCAGAGTCTCTAGTATTGGAGTAGTGTAGATCAAAACACCGAGTTAACAAATTTTACTGCAGCAATTTTATTTCGTAAATATAGGTAGAATGCAATGATCAGTGTGCTCGATTCCTGTACAGAAAACATTTTGATCGATCACTGCGCATACCATCTTATAACTAATTCCTTTGACGACGATTATCTCTATTAGTGACGACGACACTTTCGAGAAATTAGGACGGAAAAATCTTCTCAAAGAAACATATTTTCGTCAAAATTTATCAAATGGTTCTTCTGTAATTTGATAATAAAGAAGTCCACCCAACTACGGCGTGATTTAATTGGATTTTTTTTAATTTTAAATAAAACATTAAAATATAATTGCATGTCGGAATCTTTACTACGAGCCAAGATAACATATAGATTTTAAAATTGATTTCATTCAATTGTTGGCCGCCGCGACTATGATGTAGGTTGTCCATTCGAAAGGTCCAATTTTCGATCACTTTTTCGAGCATTACTACCGGTGTATCGCGATCTACGCGAGTAATATTGGCTTCCAAGTCTTAAATTCACATAACCCCAAAGCTAAAAATCCATTATCTATGCGGCCAGTGGATGTGCTGTTCACCAAAATGATTTCTCAAGAAGGCCGTTGTTCCGGGCGCTGTGTGTGCCATTGCATCGTCTTGTTGACACCAAATATCGCCGGAATCACCTGCTTCAAGTTCAGACAACAGTAAGTCTGTTATAATTTTTAAACAATTGCGGACCGGTAATTCCACCAGCCTATAAACCAAACCAATCAGTGCATTTTTGTGGATGTAATGGTACACTGAAAGAAAAACGTACATGAAAACGAAGAATTTGTGTGTTGTCCTGATGTAAAAGTGCATACATTTCCAACCTACAACACATTTCATAGGATAAATGTAAATCCTTAAATCAATTATCCGCAGATTCATCCTTCTATTTAATGTAAAGTGTACATTAAGGTACGGTCAGATTGGGAAAATATTTGAACAAAATATGTTTCATCATATTTGCTCAAAATGTTGTCAAATCAATACAGGGTTGATTTTGTGTTCACCCTATGCACATTTATTTGCCTCTTTTTGTTTGATCAAACAGGTATCAAATAGCATCAAATAAACAGTAGGGCAAATACATTTACCCTGTGGTCACACTTGAACAAATATTTGTAACAAATAATTGTTTGATCAACCTGCCAGAAAATACAAATTTGTTTTCTCAAAAATTTTAAGCATGCTGTCAGAAAACTCTAATTTGTTTTCTGAAAAGTTTTAAAGAAATTAGCAGTAAATACGATCCTGTTTTTTCAAAAGTTTCAAACAAACTGCAAGAAAATATTTTAAGTAAATATGATGCAGGAGGATGAATGTTTTCTTGTTTTATGCTGTGGAGCAGCGTCGGAGTTAGTTTTGGAAGAGAAGAAATCTTAAAAGCAAATTTGGGCAAGTTTAGCTCCCACTGTCATAGTCAAAAAAAAATCTCACTGGTTTGAGGTAGAACTCATTGTTTTAAGCAAAAAATTTTGAATACCAATTTTGGTGACGGCCCCTAATTCCGGAGTTATGGGCCTCCAAAATTTGGATATACGTATTATGGTATTATGCTAAATGAGCCACCTTAAGCGATTGATGTGGCCTCTAATATATTTTTGTTATAAACGAAGTTAAAATTAACAAAAAAAATTAAATGAAATTTGTTGATAAGTCGCTTAGTTATCGAGATATCCTTTGTTGAAATTTTGAAATATTGTCGAATATTTTTTAAATTCTTTTTTTGCGAGTTTGACAAGCTTGCTCTAAAGTCACCTAGCATAATTGAAAGGTCTGACGGAGGAGATTATAACACCATTTTCAACATTTTCAGTAGCTCCAAAATATGGCCAAATTATCCTAATTAGTCGCAGCTTAGTCCGTTTAGATCCGATTTGACAAGTTAGTACAGATTAACAAAGCTAAAACTTGGCGCTTTTAACTATGTACACAGTTTTATAGCCGTTGAACAAAATTTCCAAAACATTTTTAAAAATGTTTATAATATTCAATTCTTCTTTTTAGTTTAATGTGGGTGATTTTTTTTATTTTATAATTTGAGTCGTAAAAGCTGACAACACTGCTTATACCACCTGTTATTTACCATTGTTTGCTCTTTGTTTGATCTTACAATTCTTTTGTAAGATGAAATAAATGTTTGCTCAAAAAAGAGAAAACTATTTGCTCGTTGGTGGTCACACTGTGGTCACATTGAGCACACTTTTATTTGATGGCAAATAATTGTGTTTGACCAAAATCAGCTGTTTTGTTGTTTGCCACACAAAAATATTTTGTGGTCAGACTGGGGCCAAGAAATATTTGACGTTTTTCGTCAAATATTTGCCACATCTGACCGTACCTTTAGTAACATGTACTTGTTTGCTCACATTAATCACAGTATTTGATCAAGTATTTGAAAATTTTCCACCATTTGCATGACAATTTGTCACTAGTTTTATGCATTTTTACACTAAATTGATATACATAATGTATTTCAGTGAATTATAACATTGATGCATTCATTATATTCAAACATTTTTGTTCAATCCAACGTATTAATTGTGTTAACTCGAAGTTCAGTATGTCACTGTTGGACTAGTGCCTTTTTACTTCAATTGAAGAGAGTATTGAGTACAGTTCGTTGTTGAAATCTGAGAGTTGTTCAAAGATATTTTTTGTTCAGTCAGTGCCAATTGTCATACGGAGATTAAATAAAAGTTCATCAATTTAGTTTAATAATCACAATACCACTGAACAAAAAACTACAAAAACCATAGGCATTTGAATTTGACAAGTTAGGACACCAACAACATGAAACAAATAAATCAGCTGTTCTATTGATTCCATCTGTAATAGAGGCATCGTGGGCGATATAAAAGACGTAACCAGAAAGAAACAGCACAGCTGCTCGGAATTTAAGCTGTATCTCGCAGCCGCTGAATAAGCTCCGCACAACAACGTATAAATTCAGTAAAACAATTCTTTAATATAATTTAGATGGTTCGTTGTAACAAAATAGACGCTAAATACCTAATTGTATAGAAAATTCTAAAAATATCATGGTGGTTTAAAATATAAGTTTTTAAAAATTCATCAATTCATATAAAATTTGCTTCTTCAATTCAATGATGATGATAAGGGTAAAAAAACTTGATCGTTAATTCAACGGAAATTCTCATTGCATCAATGCACTTTTATTTACATAGGTAGTCTCAAACAACCCAAAGGGGTCAAGAACCTTACAAAATGAGGATAACATGTTTCTCCAACCGGCTCGATTTATGGTATTTTTAACACGAAGCTAACGCAGACAATATTCCACCCTGTTTGTAAGCGAAGTCTTGGTCGTCCTCTTTTTCGATGTCGTTCGAGTACGTGTTGGAATACCTTTCGCACTGGTTCATTCTGAACCATTATACTGACATGACCCAGCCGGCGTAAAAGCAATAGTCTGATGCACATAACTAGAGCGATTTCGGGATACAGCTCGTGTTTCTTGCGTCCTTCTATATTCTTCATATAGTTTTCGGAGCATTTTTCTCTCGAAGACTCACAGGTTCTGCACAATAAATTAAGGCAATTTGTGTGAGAGTTTGTCATAATTGGATCTTCGTTTCTCTAGAGACGGTATTATCTCGGAAGTTCTTGCTTAGCCCGAAATAACACCTGTTTGGAAGCACAATTCTCCCTTTGATTTCTTTACCGCCGTTATTGCTTATGTTCACGGCTGTTACTTGCCACAGATGAGCAGAATATGTTGGAAATATGGACATATTACTTCTGTGCTTTACTTGTCCCAGAAGACTTCAATATAGATGAGGGTTTGGATCACATACACGACGTCGTCGACTACCCCCCTTCCTACTCAAAAGCGAAATTCGAATTGCAATTTCCTGGCGTATGCACAACAAAGCCGCTGGTGCTGATCTATTACTGGCTAAGCTGTTTTAGGCTGGCGGCTATGAGTTGGAAAGGTGCACGAATCAGCTCGTATGCAAAATCTGGCTAGACGAATGCATGCCCGATGATTGGACTCTTAGCATACTATGTTCTGTTTTCAAAAAGGCGATCCGAGTATATGTACGAACTATTGTGACTTTGACGAACAGCAAATCCGGAGTGAAAGTTGGTAAGGATCTTACCGAACCTTTCGAAACTAAGCGAGGCTTCAGGCCAAGGCGACACCCTATCGTGCGAACTCTTTAACATCGTAATGAAAATCATTATGCTAAAGTCACACGCTGCTCCCGTATCCTGATGATATCGATATCATTGGGCGTACAATTAGAGAAGGTACTGTGGTGTTTTCGAGAATTAAGAAAGAATCAGCAAAAGTGGGTATGAAAGTGAAAATTAATGGTTTCAACGAGCAGGGCCTCCAAGCGATTAGACCAAAGCGTAAACATTGATAACCGATATAATTTCGAGGTAGTGGACGAATTTATATACCTCGGATCTGCCGTAAACAAGAACAACAACGTCAGCCTGCAGAAGTGGAGAATTGTGCTTGCTAATATATGTTAATTTGGACTTAACAAGCACTTTAGAGATGAAGCCCTCTCTCGAATGACGAAAATCTAGCTTTACCAGACTGTCATACAATTTGTCTTGCTTTATGGTGCAGAATCGTGGGTCTTATCGAAAGCAGACGAAACATCTGTGGGAGTCCTATAGTGCACAACGGCGAGTAACGGCGACGCACGAGCTGTATGAGCTATATCCCGACATTAATATAGTTGGTTGGTTGGTTGAAAAGGCTGCAAGACAGGACGCTGCCTAGCATACTTAGGCTAAAGAAGCTCATTATGATACCTGCAGTTTCCTCCATAGCAACTATTGACTAGTCGCCTAGCAAATTTGCCCTTTTAATAAATTTTTCTATGAGACCTACAGGAATATCCTGTAGGGCTACAGTGATAACAAAATGTGTACCGAATATCCTACTTATCAGTCCTGCCAGAGCAGGGCAATCCAAGAGAAGGTGTTTCGTCGTTTCCTCGTCCTCTTCCATGCAGCATCTACAGCGAGTAGAGTTTCTATGTCCCAATCTTAGGGCGTGTTTTCCTTTCATTGTGGATAACCTGCCTCTCGGCAAGTTAAGTAGTTGCCTAGTCCTCTTCCTGCCCACCTGTGACCAGAGGACCCTGGCTTGTTTGCAAGTAAGTCTCCACTTGCCCTTGAACATATCATCGGCCCACTGCCTGATCTGCAAACGGCAGGTAGAGATTGGCATACTAACACTTTCTTTTGCCGGAAGAACCTGTGCTGTAGTGCCCTGTCTAGCTAACGCATCCGCTACGCAATTGCCTGGAATGTCGCTGTGTGCCGGTACCCAGATGAGCCTGATGTCAAAATACTCTGCCATCACCCTGAGTGATGAGTGGCATTCTTTCATCGTCAGGGACGTAGCAAACATGGCTTCCAGGGATTTTATAGCAGCCTGGCTGTCTGTGTAGATACATATTCTCCGGAGTGTTGTGACACAACTTTTCAGTAGTTCAGCAGCCTCCAGTATGGCGATAATTTCCGCCTGAAATACACTACAGTGATCAGGCAGGTTGAAGGAGATATTTACATTTAAGTCCGGTGAATGGACCCCATAGCCTACTTGCTCGTCAAACTTTGATCCATCCGTGAAAAACCTGATACTACTGGTATCCCCTTCCAGTGACTTTTCCCAGGTATTCCTGTTCGGAATATAAGTCCTTAGATTTGTCGCTGGTAGAAGGTAGGGGATACAGTAGTCCGTTTTTACGGGAATAGAGTTGATCCAGTGTAGTACGCCACAATCTCTGATTCTCACCAGGGATATAGCGGCTGCCGATTCGGCCATGATATCAGGAGTACAGATGTTCAGGATAGCACTGAGTGCAGTACCTGACGTCGTGCCCATTGCCACACTAACGCTAATCAGTGCTGATCTTTGAATTTTCATCAAGGAATTCAGAATATACTTCTTTTGGAGGGACCTCCACCAAACTACGATGCCATAGAGAAGTATTGGTGTGACTATTGCCGTATAAATCCACATGGTGATCTTAGGAGACAGTCCCCAGCGCTTTCCTATCGCCCATTTACAGCAGTAAAGAGCAACAGACGCCTTTTTCATCCTCTCCTCCACATTCGGTTTCCAATATAGTTTTCTGTCGAGAATTATTCCCAGGTACTTGACTTCTTCCGTCAACTGTGATTGCTGCCGGCAGTAAAAATGCGGGTATTTTATATTTCCGAGAGAACAAGATAAGCTCGGTTTTAAGTGGGTTAAGTGATAGTCCGCCATTAGCGGTCCAGTTTGAAATCAGACTAAGGATTCTGGTTGTACGAATGCTAAGTAAATTGAGGTTTCTACCCGTACAGATGATAGCAATATCATCGGCATAGGAAAAGACCTGGCAGTCAGCCCTGTCTAATTCAAGAAGCAGTTCATTGACAGAAGTTAACCATAATAGTGGAGACGGAACTCCCCCCTGCGGTGTCCCTCTGTTAACGGTCGTAGCAATTGTAACACTACCTCATTCAGCTTTGACGGATCTATCCACCAGAAGCTTCCCAATTAGGCGTGTCACTAAGCTGTCGACTCCTAGATTCTGTAACGACCACAGAATCGCCGAAGGTTGAATATTATTGAAGGCTCCCTCGATGTCCAGGAAGGTCCCTAGAGCGAAGACCTTATTCTCAGGATAGTTTTCTATTATGCTGACTATAGAGTGGAGAGCCGTCTCAGTTGACCTGCCCTTGATATATGCATAGTAGATCCTGTGGAAGATTACTTCGAACGTGAATGTGCAGTAACCTTTCAAATTTCTTAAGAACAAAGGATGATAGACTGATTGGTCTAAAGTCCTTTGGTTTGACATGAGAGCATTTGCCCGCTTTCGGAATGAAAACCACTTTGGTTTGCTTCCAAATGCTAGGAATGACTCCCAGCTTAAGGCAGCCCCTGAAGATTGCCTCCAACCAACTACAAGATAGGTATAGTGCCTCCTGTAGTTGCGCTGGAATTATCCCGTCAGGTCCGGCTGATTTATAGGGCTTAAAGCATCTAATGGCCATTTCAGAGTCTTTCTGCTCACTATTGAGCGAACTTTTTCTAAGCTAGGTGAGTTTCCGCCTAGCTCCTCTGATGCCCAGCATTCCTGTCATCGTTGGAAAAGTGGGTATCCAGGAGAATCCCAAGAGACTCTTCAGACGAATACGTCCACGTTCCATCGTCTTTGATTAAGACCCTCGCACACGGTGGGTTTTTAACGAGCACGCATCTTATGCGTGCAGTCTGGTTGGTTCCTTCAATGGATTCACAGAAGTTTCACCAGGATTTCCGTTTGTCCTTCTTGATTTCACCTTTATATAGATTAAGACTAATCTTGTAAACGTCCCAATCCCTTTGGGCGCCGCTCTTTTTAGCCTTGTTGAAAAGCCGCCTAATGGACGATCTTAGATCCTGAAGGTCAGAGTTCCTGAAGGTCAGCGTTTTCTGTTACCCTTGGCAGCATAATAACCCCTGGTCTTACAGGACTGCACGCATCAGTAAATTTGCCAACTAGTTCTTCCAGCTCTGGCACATTAGTCGGAATATTCGGATGGTAACCTAAGAGTTTCTTTAGGCGCCCACGATAGGCGTTCCAGTCCGTTTTCCTATAATTTTTAAAAACTTCCTTCTTCAGAGGTTTGATATTTATGTTGAACTGTAGATATCTATGACCACAAAATGAGTGATCAGAAAGTACGCTCCAATCGGATACAGTTACATAGTCGTAGCTAAGTAATAAAGTTAGGTCTAGTACTTCCCTCCTAACCGAAGTTATGAAGGTCGGGTCCTCGCCTCTTGTACATGTAGACAAGGTTTCGCTTATAATGAAATTAAAAAGAGACTCCCCTCGATCATTGGTGCCGGTACTCGCCCATATTGTGTGGTGCGCGTTGGCGTCTGCACCTATAATGACGCTACAATTTCGTCTTTTCGCCTCCGATACAATATCCGTGACGCACTTCGGAGGGGGTGATTCAGTATGGTCGTGCGCCATGTACGATGACACGAGCCAAATGTCCCGCTGGCCGTTTTCCAGCGAGAGGCTGATGGCGGTTGTATCGCTATCACTAAAATTCTGCAATAAAAGAGCATTAAATTTGTTTTTAATGAGTATGCAAGATCTTGGCCTACCTGGGGTTGATAGGACGAAGGTCCTGTATCCATTGCACCTGATACCAAATATACGATCATTGACACTCCATGGTTCTTGTATCAGGGCCACATCGGCTCCACCCTTCGCAAGATGGAGAATGAGGTTGGCAGATGCTGCCTTACTGCGATGAAGATTTATCTGGAGGACTTTCATCGTCTAGAGGATCTTCAACTCCGGGTACCTCGATCACGGTCGTCTCGTGATCACCCTCGCTAGTGATGGACCCATCTCGGAGTCAGGCAGAGCGGCCCCATAGGTCAATGATGCTGCCACTGTCGTCATCCAGTAGTGCTTCTTCAGCATCTACTGCCGTTTCAGGATGCTTTCCAGCATTTACAGCTGTGACTTCCGACTTCGACTCGGCCAGTTTGCCACTCAGCGTATCCACTTTGTATACCCTGAGGGGTACACTCATGAACCCAAACCGAATTTGGCCTTTGGGCTCCTCAATGGGTTTAAGGGAATCCTAGGTCAGGGCCAAAACATCCTGCCTGGAGGTTCCTACAGGATCCTCAACCTTTACCACCTTCCAATCCTTTGCAGGAATGGAGGGATTGAAGTGGCTGATGATCTTTATCATCTGCTGTGGGTCAGTAGGTGAGTTTGACGGGACCCAAACCCTAGCCCTTGGTCTAGAAGGTATATCCTTCCTATCCACGGCTTCACCTACTCGACTCATGGCGGACTTTACAAACGCGCTGCTCGTTCATCAGAGCAGCCGATCAGTTTAATACTACCCTGGAACCATCCCGCGTCTTCGCAGATTCGCACAGGGCCAGGGTTGTCGTTTACGATGTCCATGAACACCGTAAGAAGAGCTCCTTCTACAAGGCGTCATTTATCCTTGGGGATACGTCCATCCTGGGAACCTTTATCCAAGACGCCAATGATTAGGCTGTCCTTCGCGACATCGCTAAAGGACTTGCCGAGCACTGGCTTTTTATGCCTCTTAGATGAGGGACCAGGTTTAGTATCCACCTCCACAGAACGCTGTCTTTTATTAACAGCCAGTGGAGGCTTTGTCCCTACAGACTTTGAGCCCTCACAGACGCCGTTAGTCCACTTTTAGGTGTTTACCTGTGCAGGAGTGAGTGCCGCGACTGGTCGTGCAGAGAGTTGACTAACCAATCTAGTGGCCAGTCGAAGATCAACTCTCCGCTTCCGGGAGGGGCAGAGATTTTTAGTTTCCCCCGTAGTTGGGGAGGGTTGACTACCGCCCGCGTTATTCGCAGTTGCAGAGGCCCCCTTGCGTGTGACCGCAGAAGAGTTACGAGCACTAGTACTCGAGGAAGAGCCCGTAGGCTCGGGGGAAGTCAAGGTTTTCCTTTGGCCGAAGACTTTTTAATGTTATCGTTCATGATTGATTTGGGCCTCAACTTGTAGCCGCTATCTACATCCGTAATGCAATGTGTTCAAGAAGAAGGGTCCCGTGGTTGTCTATGAAGCAGAGAGTTCCACGCGAGGGTTGACACTCCCCCTTATGTGACAGAGTGTTCAGAGTGACGGATTTCGAACGTACTCCAAGACTTGCCAGGTTTTAAGGAGGCGGAGATGAACGGTACCTTAACCACGAACCATTTCGACAGAGTGTCACCTCTGCCTCCTCAGGTGGCAGAGCACAGGTAGACAGCTCGAGAGCAGAAGATCAAATAGTTACGAAAATCGTGAACAAGGGTCCTAGCAGGATCTGTGCCAAAGAGGAAGAAGATCATTTAGAGTTACTCAGGTTGCACCGCGTGGAGGCGATCTTCACTATAACCGAATATATAATATGGTTAGGCGGATAAAGATAACGCAATTGCGCTGGCTACGCCATGTCAGTGGAATATATAAAGAGGAACCAGAATGAAGGATTTTCGAAACCGAACTCGAAGGGAGACGAAAGGAAAACCAAGACTACGCTGGAGGGTTCAGGTTGACGAATCCCTGCGTACACTTGGTATTACCAACTGGAGTGATAAGGAAAAAGATCGAACTGGTTGGCCAAATATGTTATATTCAATTTGTAAGGTTCGCGACCGGATAAGTAAATTTTGTTCTCAACGGTTAATATATTTTTTTTTTCTTAAAAACTGATAACTTTGTTTTTCTTTACAGCGGAATTTTTGATCCGAGTTGTATAATTTTATGAATTATTTGTTGACTTTGAAAACACTGTATGTATTACTTTATGTATTTTGTTTTGTTGAACGGCCAGACAACCAGACAGATGTCTAAAAGACGTCAATCGTTAAAAAAGGTCCTAAACCGAATTTCGTCCAAAGATACTAAGGGTTCCTTCTATGCGTTACATTATTTCTGTATTATATGTTACATACCCCTGCTGCGGTACAGAATCTGTGCATAGCAATGAACATATTCGCTTCCCCATCTCAATGGCAGAAGGTAATGTTCTGGGGGAAAAAACTCTAAAGGTATCACACTTTAGTGTAATTTCTTGTCCAAAGATATTCCGATTTGCCGTCGGTGGTGCAATGGTTTGTGTGCGCGGCTCTTTTACATGAGAACGTGGGTTCGATCCCTGCTCTGACCACCTTACATTTCTTTCGACAACGGACACCTCGCTTAGTGATGGTGACACTATCGAGTACTTAGCCATGAAAAAGCTTCTCAAAATACCGTTCGGAACCAGTTTAAAACTGTAGGTCCCAATAAGTGAGTGAAAACTAGAAATCGCACAAGCTCTCTCCAGTCCCTTCATGGGATGTTATGGGAAAAATTGTATTTATGTATGTATGTAGTAATAGTTATCCAAAAGTGGTATCGGCAGCTGCCAACCCTAGATACGGGCACCATAAAAACAAGAGATCGAATGAGCGCATCCGTTTCGTATCGTAATCTGGATTACAAAAGTTCTTTTAAAGGGTAAATGTGATGATAACTACTGGAAATCGAGTGTTGTTGAAATCTTTGCCCTCTATTGACTCTTTTGTACAAGTTTGGAGTTCGGATTTCAAATTCCATTATATCGCTCTTCCAAAATACAGATTACGATATGAAGCAGATGCGATCATTGGACTCCAGTTGGAATGTAATAATTAACCGTTTAGAAAATCCAAAGTCATCTGATTTGAATCACGACACCTGAACAACACTTGAAATTGTGCGGATTTATTTTGAAAGCCCTGGTGAATAGGACCAAAACCAGATTGTTCACTCCAATTTTCACAAGAAAATTTTGTCTGTGAGTGCAACTAATTTCCTGATGAATGGCTACGTGATTATGCAAAACTGTGAAGATGATTCTCAGGCTATTGCTGGGACACCACTGTATCCAGAAAATTGACTGATTGATATGCTTTATGGGCTGGTGGAATTATTGGTCCTCACTTCTTCAAAAAGGAGGTCAGCCAGAACGCTACAGGTAATGGCAACTGATGTAGCGGATTGCTCAATGACTTATTCGGTTTTGAATAGACTTGCTGTGATGTGGGAGTGCTGTGACTGCAACTAAAGATGGACACTTGAGTAAGTTTTGGCTCGTACTCACGCAGGTTAGCGAAAGTAAGACGGTCCTTCAAGGGCTAAGATTTTTTCGCTACTCACGTTAACATACTTTAGGGTGAGAAAATGATGGCCGTACTCACATTCACGCATGATTCACGACAATCACGTAAGAAATACTTCATATTTAAATAGTAATTACAAAAAATATCTTTCAGTTAAAGTCATTACCTTACAATAGAATAATTCATCTGTCTGTTACTTCATTTTAAATTTATATACCTCCAAAAAATACACCCTATCATACGAGTTCTTTTGTGATCCACATTGCTCCTTCTACCAAAGCTTGCTGGATTGTACAAAACTTAAACACGGCCATTGCGGTGAGATCCAGTCTAAAAGGCATCTCAGGTGTATTGTCATTTTATTTATTTAACTTTAACAAAAATAGAACTCGGTGGCAGTCTTAACTTATTGGCAGCTTCTACACCATTTAACGACGGAACCGACGGAGAATGGATGCTGGCAAGTAGGATGTCCGTGGGCCTTGGCCACCACCAGATGGGGCCAAATATTGACCAGATGGAGAAGAGCCAGCACCATGTGAACCGCGAGGGGCAACTGGAGATTGAGAAGCGAAATTCAAAGCAGGGGCAACACCACCGTTGAAATGTTGGGATGGACCACCCAGGTTGTCGTATTCACCTTGAATAGCTCTTTGGGCATTGGCGGCATCTTCAGGAGTACGGTACTTGACAAAATGAACTTCGGGTTTGTTGTTGACATTGTCGCCGACTTGCTTCAATTTGTTGGCGAAGTCACCGAGATCGTGTTGCTTGTTAAGGACATAGATGGCGGTTCTTTGTTCGGCAGCTTGTTTGGCCAATGCAAGGGCAGCATCTTCCAAGCCATTGTTTTCGGGTCCCTTGATGAAAATTACACGAAGTCCTCTTTTGGCACTATCCTCATATTGGTTGGAAGCGGCTGGCTGAACAAAGTCGTCTTCATCGGCGGTGAAGGTGTAGAATTCCTTTTCAAGTTCTCCTTGGGGTGCATAGGCAGGATCATCATTCGACGCAGACCCGGGGCCGCCGCCGTGACTGGGGCTGCCGCCGTTACTAGGGCTGCCGCCGTAACTGGGGCTAACACTGGAACCAGAACCGTAATTGGGACCACCACCGTTGCCGCTGTTTAAGCCTTGTTGGTAATTATATTGGGCGCAGGCAGTAGCCACCAGACACAAAATGATAAAGGTACGCATTTTCCGATAAGATATTCCTGAATGCACAAAGACCCGAGACTAGAATGCTTCTGAAATAATGCCACAAAAGACAAGCTCTTTTATACACTTGAACACATTGTGTTCATCTTTAGCACTCCCGGCAAAAGCCAGCTATTACTGAAATTATTCATAAGGTATTCTCGGGTAAATTGCACCATCACTTCAGATGAGTTATGTTCAGTACCAACTATTCAAGATTTCAACGCACTTTGCATAAAATTGTTGCTCTGCTCGAAACATATAATCACATAGAAGGCAATAGAATAATGCTAATTTTATGTTTGTGAAAGCCGGTACTGGAAATTTGTTCCTATGCTTAGAAGATATTATTGCAAACCGGAGGTTTGAAGCTAATGCAGATGTTCCTAGGCCGGTTTTCTAATTAACGGGTAAACCCTCAATAATAAACTAAAAGATCGTTGCAATACCAGAAACTAGTCAAGCGTTACCAAAGGCGCAAACATCATGTGGTATGCCGACAGTACGGAGAAAGGTGAGGAAAGTTCTACCAGAACTAAGACCAGATTCGCTGAGATTTTTAAGCTCGTTCGACTGTAAAATATTCATATCCAATAGGTCATTGACACCATGTTAGGAATGCAAATACGACACTGCGAAGACGTATAGTTTTTTTCGAAGTTGGATACAGTTTTTTTTGCCGTTGATCCAGACTTATAATATGATAAGGTGAAAAAGCGAAAATACGTTAAAAATAATATAGTACAAGGTGTTTTTTATGTACCAGTTCGATGTTTTTTGACCGCTATTTCTGTTTGGTTGACATTTGTCAGTATGTATTTGACAGTTGTGCAACGCAGACGATAACTATTTATTATGGAATATCTAATGCACCAACAACGTGTTGCTGTTGTTAAAACATTTTATCTAAATGATCGTTCAATTGTAAAAACACGAAGAATTTTGCGGGATTTTTTTTGGTTTAAATAAAAAACATTTGTATACAATGCGAGATAAAGTGAAGACCAAAAATATGTTAGTAAACAGAGCAGAAATGCCTACTGAACGACGAAAGCAAACATGATGGTTGTTTTAACAAACATCTTGCCATATACATATATTATTAACACACCAAACAGTTCGTTGTTCGTTGTTAGTAGCAAACATTGTTTCGATTCGAAACGTACTCTTTTTGCACAAACTACCTAATGGTAAAACACCTTTATATCTGTGCGAAAAACTATTATTTGAACGGTCCTCAGAAATAATAAAATCGTTTCCCATTACATCCCATTAAAGGATTGGGGAGTGCTTCTCACAACCGGGACCTACAGTTTTACACCGGTTCCGAATGGTATCATGCTTTTTCATGGCTAATTACTCGATAGTGTCGCTATCACTAAGCGAGGTGGCCGTCATCGAAGAAATGTAATTTGATCAGAGCAGGAATGCAACCCCCGTTAACATGCAAAAGGGCCGCGCACACTAGCCATTGCACCACCTCACGAAATATGACACTAATAATAGCTAAGCACATCTTATTAAGCGCAAGCAGATTGTTCGCCGTCAACGTTATCAAACTATGGAATACCGTGCCAACGTCAATATAATTCATCTTCAGACACAACAGTTTTAAAAATGCAATCATTTTAGAAATGCAATAAAAATGCAAGCAACTAGCTAGATGGCAGTTCGACTACAATTTCAACGACTGCGACAATATTTTCCAATGAACGCACTGGACAGGAACTGGCACGAGTTCGTTTGTCCAATAAGGACCCGGACTGATGAACTAGTTTCACAAATTGATTCTCAAACTGCGTTGATGCAACTCTATATCCATCGAATTTATTTCATATATTTTTTAAAATTTGAGTTGAAAGACTCAAAACTTTGGAAGAAAGTTTTTAATATTTCCCAATTTTCTTCAAGCGTAAAGTGAATATTTCGAAAATTTCTAAACTTTAACTAATAACACTGTGATAGTTTTTGACCCGAAAAAAATTAACTTTGATGAATCCTTTTCGAACTATTAGGGGGGAGTCCCCTGAGTGCGAAAGTACATTTGGAAGTGTCAGATTGGCTCCAGTTTTTGAGAAATTGGTATATGTATATAGATATAGCTAAGTCTGCGCTATTTAAACAAATTTTACCGGCCATATGGCAATTTTTTTTTTGGCTTGAGTACATAATTGGCCATATCTCACATATTTATGGTCCGATCTGGTTACGGTGAATATCATTACAAAGACCATTAAAAACTCTTTAAATCTGCATATAAATATATTACATTTTATTAACTCATTGGGGACAAATTTAAAAAATACGATTTTTTAACCTCACTTTTTTGCTAAAAATCTGATTTTCTCAAAAAACAGCCCTAGTAAACATATTTTCTACCTAGACTCATGTTGTAGGCAACACTTTAGGCTTTGTTTTAAGGTATAATACTTCGCATTAACCCTTCTAAGACCGGAGATATTTATGTTCAAAGTTTGAAATGCAAGAAAAAATTAAAGTTTTTTTACTTTTTTCCAAAATTTTATTTATTTTCCTAGCATAGGCCTCAAGTTAAGCTTCAAAATTAAAATATTGGACTTTTATATATTTTTTCGTTTTTGCTTTAAGTTAATTAACCATTAAGTTAGTTAACCATAATTTTTAAGTTAATTTCTTGTATTTCAAATTTTGAACATAAATATCTCCGGTTTAGAAGGGTTAATGCGAAGTATTATACCTTAAAACAAAGCCTGATGTGTTGCCTACAAACTGAGTCTAGGTAGAAAATAGGTTTACTAGGGCTGTTTTTTGAAAAAATCAGATTTTTAGCAAAAAAGTGAGGTTAAAAATCGTATTTTTTAAATTTGTCCCCAACGGGTTATTAAAATGTAATATATTTATATGCAGATTTAAAGAGTTTTTAATGGTCTTTGTAATGATATTCATCGGAACCAGATCGGACCATAAATATGTGAGATATGGCCAATTATATACTGTTGGCCATTAAATTTTGTTTTAATAGTTATTGATCTTGAATCGGACAATTATTGAAAACATAACAACTAAAAGATCGAATAATGTAAACGAATATAAATTTGAAGACGGTACACTCTAAACGCCAATCTCATGGCAATAGTTGTTTCTTTTTTGAAACAACAACATCTATGCAATGGCTTTCGATGAAAGCATGCATAGGAAAGAAATGTTGTGAATATTGATGGTTATGGCAAAGTACTGTTGTGGATGTTTCCGCACAAGTACTAGTTTAGACAATTCTCGCTTACTTGAGATTTGTTTATCCCTATAATGTGTGATGATATACCTAAATGCTTGTGGAGAAGGGAGCTGATGATATGCCTGGGAGGGCATTGAAATAGCTATATTCCCAACCATCCACCATAATTATAAATTTCACAATTTTTCTTTTTTTAATAGTTTTATTAAAATTTACTCTTTCATAGAAAAAGTACTTTTTAATAGTTATTGATCTTGAACCGGACAATTATTGAAAACATGACAACTAAAAGATCGAATAATGTAAACGAATATAAAAGAGGAAATTTGCATTAAATTTACACAAATGAGAGGACACTAATATTTATTGCATGAGAAAAGTTTACATTAGTGTATGAACACAGTCAAAACGTTGTCGACAAATACAATCGCTGTCATATTTGGTCTCTAACTCAGACAGACAAATCTCAGCAATTATTCTTAAATTTACAGGCCGGAAAAGCAAAAGTCACATTGACCGTAATTTTTCACCCTATGGGGTTTGCATTTTCCCCTTTCGTTCATATTTCTTAGAAAATTTCATAATAATTTTACAGAAGAACTTTTCGACCTAATTAGATTCACTTTTGCACTTCGTGCACAAACTTCGATTAAATCAGCTGATGATTGATATGCCTTTTCATGTCTACAACAATCGAATGTCATTATTATAAGCTGGTTAAAAATGTGGCATCATATGAAAATCTGATTAGATATCTCGATGAGAAAAAGTTATGTTTCATACATATCAACTGAAACAAGAAAAACCCTTCAGAGTTGTTTTGAAGAAACTACACTTTTCAACCCCAATTGATGAATTGAAATCAGAAATTGAAAGTCTGGGCTACAAGGTAAGAACAATTTCTAGTGCTAAAAGCAGGATAAGTATACTGCCCCTTGCTATGTTCTTCGTGGACTTAGAACCTGCCCAAAATAATACACAAATTTACAATGTTAAGACACTTTATAATGCTTTTGTTCAAATTGAACCGCCAATAAAAATTAATACAATTGTGCAATGTCATAGGTGTCAAAAATAGGGGCATACAAAAACCTACTGCAGAAGCACTTTTAAACGTGTAAAATGTGGTCTTGACCATGCTATTAACCAATGTAAGAAGCCAGCAAATACCACTCCTCAATGTGTCAATTGCCTGGGGCAACACACTGCTAACTACAAAGGTTGTCAGATCTATAAAAAAATTATTCAGAAAAAGATGATACATCGTAACCAGGGGTATAAAACTTATAACGCAAACCAAACAAACTATGCCTTTAGATGTAATGATTTTCCACAGCTTCCAAACCAAAACGTGTCTACTCAACACTTTGCACCCAATCAACCATCATATGCACACCCTGTGATAAGTGTTCCGGAACAAAATACTTTGAAAAATATTGAGTTGTTAATACAAAAGCAAACTGAACTCACGAACACTTTGTTAAACATGATGCAACTTTTAATGACCAAGTTATGCAAATGAATTTGCGATTGGCTTTATGGAATGCAAACGGCATCTCCAATCACGTTAGAGAAACTGAACACTTTTTAAAACACAATTATATTGATGTAATGCTGGTTTCCGAAACTCATTTTACAAACCGAAGTTATATGAAAATCAAAGAATATGGCTTTATAAGTACTAACCACCCAGATAACAGAGCGCATGCTGGTTCAGGAATTCTCATAAAATCGTCGATAAAATATAAGATAATAAAATGCATCCAGGAACCCTTTTTACAAGCTACGAATATAAAACTAGTCTGCAACGAAGGTGACCTCGTTTTATCTTCAATATATTTTCCACCTAGACATAATGTCAAATGTCCTGAATATGAAACCTTCTTCAAATCCCTAGGAACAAAGTTTCTCGTTGGCGGGGACTTTAACGCTAAGCATCCGTGGTGGGGCTCAAGGCTAGCTAATCCAAAGGGAAGAGAGCTATACAAATGTATAACCAAGAATAATTATAATAAGTTGTCAACTGGTTCTCCCACATACTGGCCAAGTGACCCGCGTAAAATCCCCGACTTGCTTGATTTTGTTATTTACAATGGTATTCCCAGCCGGAGTTTGCATATAATGTCTAGTGACGAATTAAGTTCTGATCATTCACCGATTCTGGTCACAATTAATATATCGCACGAGCTAAAAGTACCTAAATAGAAGATACTTAAACCAAACACCGATATTTGTTGTTTTCAAGACTACATGGATAATACTATAAACTTGAATATCAGACTAAAATCCGAACAAGAGCTAGACGAAGCTGTAGAGAAATTTACCGGTCTTATACACACCGCTGCGCATTTGTCAACACCAGCACAAAGAGATTTACCGCAAGCTGTTGAATCCGACTTTTATGTATCAACTGAAACTCGAAGGCTTCTGAGGGAAAAACGTATGTTGAGGAAAACATGACAAAGAAACAGAAATCCACGCACCAAGCAGCTACTAAATAAAGCATCAAAGCACTTGCGAGAAATGCTTACCGATTGTCATAACGATATAATAAGTGAAAATATTGAACGGATAAACAGTTCCATATTGGGAATACCTTCTATGGAAAGCTACTAAATATCTTAAAAGGCCAACGAAGAGAAAGACAATTATAAAAAATGCAGATGGGACATGGTGTAGGGGCAACGAAAACACAGCCGAAACATTTGCGATGCATTTAAAAGATACATTTACTCCTTTTCCGCTAAACACCGTTGATGATCAAAATGAGATTTCAGAATTTTTCAATTGTCCATTGCAAATGAGTCTACCAATAAAACACATATCTCCAAATGAGGTTAACATGAAATCAAAAGATTGCGTAAAGGGAAGTCCCCAGGTTTCGATCTCATAGATGCTAAAGTCATCAAAAGCTTATCTCGTAAAAGCATAATTTTTTTGACTCTATTATACAACTCGATTCTAAGACTTAATCATTTGCCAACGAAATGGAAATGTGCGGAGATAATAATGATTCACAAACATAATAAACCAGAAAATTTGGTTAGCTCCTAAAGACCAATCAGTCTCTTAGTTATTTTCTCCAAAATTTTTGAAAGAATCATATTAAGCCGTCTTCTACCTGTTTTAGAAAAAGAAAATATTATTCCCGAACACCAATTTGGATTTAGACCTAATAAGCACGGTACTCCAGAGCAAGTTCATCGAATTGTACAGCATATAACTGATGCCTTTGAAAAGAAAAAATACTGCTCGGCTGCCTTTCTTGACATACAACAAGCTTTCGATAGAGTGTGGCATAATGGTTTGCTGTACAAAATAAAACGATATCTCCCCGCTCCATATTACTTGTTTTTTAAAAGCTATCTCGCCGATCGATTTTTCTATGTAAGAGTTGATGACGAAAATTCAGATTTGTATGAAATAAATGCTGGTATCCCACAGGGCAGTGTGCTGGGACCAGTTTTGTACACGTTATACACAGCTGACTTACCAACCACTGATAACGTTTTGATGGCTACATACGCGGATGATACTGCAATAATTGCGTCGTCAGACTCCTCAAGCACAGCGTCTGCCCTTGTCCAAGTAGAATTAAATAAGCTAGACCAGTGGCTAAAGAAATGGAATGTTAAGGTGAATCCAGACAAATCCAAACATATCACATTTGCGCTTAGAAGAGAGAATTGTCCCTCACTTCAAATGAATAGCACAACAATTCCAGCTAGTGATACAGTAAACTATCTAGGCATCATTTTAGACCGGCGATTAACATGGAAACAACATTTAAAAAGTAAACGACAACAGCTTAGAATGAAAACTCGTAAGCTATATTGGCTCATTGGACCTCGTTCTAAACTTAATTTAAATAACAAGCTAAGAATTTATAAATGTATTCTTAAACCTGTATGGACGTATGGGATACAACTGGACGTATGGGATACAACTCAAATGTGGATATTATCGAAAGGTACCAGTCGAAGACATTGCGACTTATTACAGGCGCTCCCTGGTATATGAGAAATATATGCATTTTAAAAGACCTACTGATGCCATCTGTTCGAGAGGAAATTACAAGATTTAGTGAAAGATATCTGCAAAGGCTTTGTGATCATGTGAACCCAATTGCAATTTCACTACTCGACTGCTCCGATGAGACCAGACTTGTGAAGAGGCATCATGTATTACGGTGCGTTTACACCGGACAGTTGATAATATGTATTAGTTGTCAAAAAGAGAAAAATTTGTTGTGTGACGTATGTGTCCAACCAGTTATAAAGACAGAACAGTTTTAAGCTACCGTCGATAGTGTCGTTTCTTGTAAATTTGAAATTTGCTTGAAATCTTAATTTACTAAAAGAAGATTGCTACATACATATATTATTTATACATGTTTATATCTAGTATGTGTTGCCAAATAATATTTCAATAAAACTCCAAATTACCAAATAAAACTAAATTTTCCCAATTTCTACGATCGTTTGCTATGTGTTTTGCCCTATTTCTCCAGATTACAATGAAGCTGATGTACTCTGAAAATTTCAAATGTATACATGTTTATATGTATGTATGTGATGTTTTGCTTTGTTTTTCACAAATTACCACGAAATGTCACCGATCTGACCAAATACGTCAAATCACTTGCCGAAGTTACTGTCGTCGAAAAATCAGAGACAGTGGCGAGGCAAGTGGCAGAAGTGTAAGTGTGGTAGTAAAATAGTGTGAATGTGTTGCTACTGTCGGAGCAAAACTGTCCCGTGTAAACGCCAGGTAAGGGTGGTATTCTATATTTCGAGTTACTTTTGTCGTTTTGGTAGTTTATAAAACGTTACAGCTGTTCGGTGACTACCTGCGTTGAGTTACGTTATTTAATGTGTAGTTTCTAAAACGCAGCGCAACGTTTTTGATCACTTCAGCTGTCAAATTGAACATGCCACAGTTCCTCGCGTTAGTTGAAGAAATTACAAATTTAAAGAAAAATGTCGAACGAGGATAGGCAGATGGAAGTATTTTACGTTTCATTGCTTATAAGTAGTTGCCAATTTTGGCTGAAGTGCATTCGACGGATAGAGCTCAAACTTTTTTTTAAATAATTCAAAATTATATTGTTTACGCACTGAAATTCTTATTTACAATATGAAGCGTTCAAATAAATAATGCATTGCAAAACTATTATAATTATATTTAAAAATTATAGACATCAGTTGATGTTGACAATAATAAACAAAAGAACCAATTCATTACAAGCAATACGCACGTGTTTTTGAAAAGACAACTAATTTAATATAGATGGGGAAATTTATTGGACATTGAACAAGCGTGAACACGTACTCAAAATGTCAAAGCAATATTTGTTAGAATTTATTAATTTGCTCCGTTTTTTCTCCTTTTTCTTTTTTTCTACAAGTGATGTTTACAAGCAATGTTCGAACTAGTTAGTGGGCAAATGTAATTCTTGTTGTCAACTATGGATGGCCTGCTTAATAAAAAACATAAACAAACAAAATAAGCTAGTGCGAAAAATAACAACAAACAGAAGTTGTTTTAAGGGATTCCCACTGCTCCTTACAATTTGTGTTTGTGTTGGAATTTAACCCTCAACTCAAAACTGTCTCTTGCAAATTCCACATCAGTTGACATACATATATTCAACTATATTTTCTTGTTTTTTTTTATTTTTCTGTAATATTTAGGAAAATCTAGTTGAAATACATAACAAAAAAGATATAATTCTTATCTTCTCCACTTAAAATATAAATTCTTAATTTCTTAAAAAGCTTTTTTGTAGAAACAATATCAAAATCTCGCACCGTTTTAATTTGTGTGTTTTTGACGTTTCAGATTTAAAATTTTTCGACTCCAACTTTTTAGAAACATTTTTACTCGCATTTTTTCAATAAGCATGAAAAAACCAGTACGTCATAGAAAGTTCTCGCAAAACAAATGTTGTAGAAACAGTCACATGTGAGAAGCGAGTTTTTGTACCGATTCGTAGCGTTTTTGTTTCAATTCACATGTTTCATGTGAAAACATTTTCGATTCGAGAACTGCAGAAACGAGGTACAGGAAAATTTGCTTGATTTCCCATACGTTTTGACAGCCGACAAATCGGGTATTTTTTTGTTATTTGTATAGGAATCAGGAAAGAAAATGCTTGATTTGCTTATGCAACGCTGTTTTATCCCACCAAAGACGATTTACAATTAGACGACCAGAAGATGTGCGCAACTTGGCAACCCTGGTAAAAGAGAACCAAAAAGTGCTAGGAGTTCACTCAAACGCATTTCTCTCTCTCGTTATATCTTGCTTATTTCATACTTTTTGCATAGTTTATGTAATTTTACTTCAACATGGTTGGAATTTGTTTAGTTATATACAATAACACTATCAAAAAGCTGCCCGTGTATTGAAATATTCAATGAAGAGAGTAAGAGAGAGAGTAGAGAAGTACTAGGGTTTCACGCATTTTGTTTGTTGGCATTTGAGTGAAGAGAAATTTTGACTGTCTACTTGTATATCGTTTTTGATCCCACACTACGAACGAATAGTACGTTTGTTTACAACCATTTCAATAACGGCGCACCGATGTGGTTGTACCACTAGAATACCCTACTTATTTATTTATCGCATTTCCTACGGTGCGTTTACACGTGACAGTTTGCGACAAGACAGTTGAGAATATGTATTAACTGTCAAAAACAGAAAAATTGTTTGCGTGACGTACGCGTCCAGCCAGTTATAAAGACAGTACAGTTCTAAGCAACCGCCGACAGTGTCGTTTCGATAAATTTCGTGCTCCGATTTTTTATTTCTTCACTCTTTTGCCATTGTGTTTTGTCTTACTTCTCCAAATTACAATGGAACTGATATACTCTGCAAAATTAGACATGTACTCATGTTTATATTTTTGTATTGTCAAACAATATTTCAATAAAAATTAGCAACATTTTCAAATACAAATATATTTCCCAATTTGTAAAGTCGTTTGCGATGTTTTGCTTTTTTCTCAAATTACTACGAAACGTCACCGATATGGCCGATTGCTGAACTAGTAGAGGTTGACGCAGTAGGATTTGTTGTAATTGTGTGAACCAACAACAGGCATTTAGTTTTTGTTTCACGACTCTAATCGTCAAATTCAACACAGATCCATATGAACAAACACAGTAAACAAAAAAGTACAACAACAGAATACACTGAATTTAACAGATGGAGTCATAAGACAGCAAAATCAGTTGTTCTATTGCGCCAACCTTTACTAGTTCAGCCATGATATGGCCGCTTATGTCAAATCTCTTGCCGAAGTTACTGTCATTGAAAAATCAGAGACAGTGGCGAGGCAAGTGAGAGAAGTGTAAGTGTGGTAGTAAAAATGTGTGAATGTATTGCTACTGTCGGAGCTAAAATGTCCCGTGTAAACGCCAGGTTAGGCTTGCCATTTCGTAATGATTAATTTTACTGTTTCTTAAAATTTAAAATATATATGTCAGAAATAACAAAAATATTAATATTGTTAAAATCTGGTAAATAAATCAACCAGTAATTTTATTATAATACATGTATTAATTTTGTAAAAATTGTTCATGTTACTTTTATGTTGTGTGATTTATTGGAATTGCATAACAAATGATAAAAAAATAAATGGTTTCCGATTACATCCCATGAAGGGACCGGAGAGAACTTCTCACAATCACTGAGCTGTGCGCTTTCCAGTTTTCACTCAGTGATTGGGACCTACAGTTTTACACCGATTCCGAACGGTATTTTGTGAAGCTTTTTCATGGCTATATACTCGATAGTGTCGCCGTCACTAAGCGAGGTGACCGTCGTCGAAAGAAATTTTAAGGTGGTTGGAGCAGGGATCGAACCCAGGATCTCATGTACAAGAGCCGCGCACACTAACCATTGCACCACCGACGGCCACATAACAAATGATAGATTGTAAAAAAAAAGAGAATATGAAAAACAAAAAAAAAAAAAAATTATTATAAGCGTGCTTTCGTTACAAGCTTTACATTGTCGCTAGTAGCGAAAATCTCATATATATAAAAAAAAAATTTTAAAGTTTTATAATATCTGGTAGGAATACCATAGTTCGCGGCCAATGGTTATCCAGTTATAAAATGTGTAACCCATACAAATCGCCGTCGGAATTGCGTAACAGTCGTTGCAATGTTACACATAGGAAACGGTGAGCAGCATATGCATATTATCCACACAACATAAAAATGGTTTCCCTTTACATACCATGAAGGGATTAGAGAGAGTTTCTTACAATCCAGTGAGCTGTGCGCGTTCTAGTATTACACTCACTGATTGGGACCTACAACTTTACACCCGTTCCGAACGGTATTTTGGGAAGCTTTTTCATGACTAAATACTCGATAGTGTCACCATAACTAAGCCAGGTGACCGACGTCGAAAGAAACTGCAGGTGGTCAGAGCAGGGATCGATCCCACGTTCTTATGCAGAAGTGCCGCGCACACTATCATTGCACTACTGACGGGTACACACATTATCCACGGCAATTAGTAACTGCTAGACATCTGCAAGCGCATGAAAACACAAACACCAAACAGGACCGTCATACATTGGGCAAATTAATTACACGACACTTATAATTTGGAGTTCAATTTGAATTTCCTGTCCAAATGCATATTCAAAAACATTCAATACCATTGGCAGTTGTACTTATTTTCAAAGCATTTCCTTCATATCTGGCAATTTTGGTTTTCAAATATTTTATACAGTACAGGTTTATGAATTTGAAAGTATGAAATGTTAGAAAAATGTTCATGACTTGTAAGCTTGTAATACTATGAATTTCCCATACATTAACCAAAAACTAACAAAAACCGGTCATAAAAATTCAAATTCAAACAAACGTAACTGACACTAGCACGGTCTTCAAAACCTCACCTCAAAGCACTGCAACAATGCGAGAACGCATGAGGAAAAAGAAGAACATGGCGGAAAAATTCTGACTGTTCTTGTTGGTGGAATTATAGGTCTTTCAGTGATGTTGCTACTTAGGGATCCTTGGTCGATACTAATTCGCACATGTGAATTGCAGAATTGAGTTTGTATATAAGCGATTGATGATCTACCGATGGTATCAATTCAGGCACAGTAGTTAGGAATCTGATGATGAACTTGTCACGGAGTTCGAAACTAGTCATGCCAGTGAGTTTGTGTTGAACTGAATTGTCTATTATTTCCAACAAAAACCAACCATTTTTCAATTAGAAAAATGTTTATGACTTGTTAGCTTTTAGTATGAATTTCTCATACATTAACCAAAAATTTTAAAGTACTACGAGGCAATACCTACCCAGCGGACCAAAACTTCGTATACGATATCGCATACGAGAGTTACGAGAAACTTTTGCGGGTAAAACTCTCGAAAACAGATCCGAAAACGATCGGAAAATTAATCATCAGTCGCTCAGTTTGTGGCAGTAAAAGTTTCGTTTACGATATCTTGCAAGAGATTCGTTTGCGAGACTTTTGCAATATCTTTCGCGAGAACACGAAAAATAAAACAAAATGCAATAGCCAAAAATTTGCTGTTGTGTCGTGTGCCTGCACGTGTGTGCCTCTGTTTGGCGCACGACACAACGACAACAATGTTTCTCTCTTTTCGTCCGTTTAGCACCCGTTTTTAAACCAGTTTGCGAATATTTGGGCGAGTTTAATTTCTCCCCCGGTTTTGGTCCGGTAAATACTCGCTTCTGAGCCCGTTTGCGAGCATTTAGCGTAACACTCGCTAGGGCTCGGTTTTTTGCCCGCTGGGTATCGAAGGCACAAACCTGTACGTATAAAGTACTTAAAAATCAGAATTCCCAGCAGTCAAACGAATTCAAAATAATTAAAAGCATTCCAACATTTCATTACAACTGGTATCTGATTCCACAGCCTGCATTTGCATTGCCTGACCAAATTCAAATTAAAAATTTTTTAATTGCCACTGCGACCAATGGTAATTCTTTTGCGTTTGCATTAGATAAAGTAACGCAAATTAATATCCAATGCAAATTAAAAAACCCATGTATGAGGACCGTATTATTTCAATTCATTTAGGGTGGTATTCTATAAGTAGTGAATCAGTTACTTCGCTTTACTTTTGTCGTTTTGGTAGTTTATAAAACGTTACAGCTGTTCGGTGACTACCTGCGTTGAGTTACGTTATTTAATGGATAGTTTCTAAAACGCAGCGCAACGTTTTTGATCACTTCAGCTGTCAAATTGAACACGCCATAGTTCCTCGCGTTAGTTGAAGAAATTACAAATTTAAAGAAAAATGTCGAACGAGGATAGGCAGATGGAAGTATTTTACGTTTCATTGCTTATAAGTAGTTGCCAATTTTGGCTGAAGTTTTTTTTTAAATAATTCAAAATTATATTGTTTACGCACTGAAATTCTTATTTACAATAATGCAATTAGAAATGGAACGTTCAAATAAATAATACGGTGCAAAACTATTAAAATCATATTTAAAAATTATAGACATCAGTTTATGTTGACAAAAATAAACAAAAGAACCAATACATTACAATCAATACATACCGCCAAATGGCATGTGTTTTTGAAAAGGCCACTAATTTAATATAGATGGGGAAATTTATTGGACATTGAACCTCCGTCGGTGGTGCAATGGTTAGTGTGCGAGGCTCTTGTACATGAGATCCTGGGTTCGAGCCCGGCTCTGACCACCTTCAAATTTTCTTTCGGCGGCGGTCACCTCGCATAGTGACGGCGACACTATCGAGTATCTAGCTATGAAAAAGCTTCTCAAATTACCGTTCGGAATCGGTGTAAAACTGTAGGTCCCAATCAGTGAGTGAAAACTGGAAAGCGCACAGCTCAGTGATTGTGAGAAGTTCTCCCCAGTCCCGTCATGGGATGTAATGGGAAACCATTTATTTATTTTTTTTAACCCCAAAATAACATGGGGTTCTTTTCACATTTTATGCGAATATTATTGGTATTTGCAGTATTGTAAATAATAGCAATTTTAAAATCTGTTGATCTACTGAAATAGAGCTAAATTTTTTAATCTTTTTCATTCTTAAAATTTCACTCAAGATAACTTTTTCTGATCTATAATTGTTTATTTTAGTTTGGCAACTCTATACACCGCATATGTCAGTGACAGCATTCGTAAACAAACGCAAGCGCGAAGTGATATATAAACTACCACTTTTTGACTTTGGAGTTCGCGTTGACTTTTGCGTTCACGTTCAGTTTCGGGACTTATAGAATATTACCCTTATGGCCAGTTTTTAAGTGTGTAGTTAACTGTCGGATTACTTAATCTTAATTCTAAGTTAATTAGAGGTTAACTTTGCATTTTGTTTTTCAGTGGTGAGTTAATATAAGTCGCCATATTGTCAACTAATATGACAACCCTTGTATTGTTATTGCAAAAAACGTGTGTTTTGGGATAAATACCAAAACAACAAAGGCGAACAAACAAAATGGAATTATGTAAAATAAGAAATGGATGCATAAAATCGAAGTCATTTTAACACAAATGTGTAAAAAACTATATAGGCGCAACAATTTAACGATCTAGACTCAAGGTATGTGTACAAATACGCAAATCTGGAACATGTATTTTATACAATCTTCATTTCTCCCTTTGACAATCAGTAATTTGATTGTCAAAATAATATGGTTCTGACAATAAGTTAACCAACCAGCATTGGGTGGTTAAATCATAGTTAAACAATGACTAAAAAACACAATTCGATGTTTAACCACAATTTAACTAAGAAACGAAGATCACCACTGACTGTAGAACTGGCAATTAGTGTCAAGAACAGCACACAACATAAATATAAAGCACCGATTCCAAATTCATATACGGGTAAAATATAAGTTAAACGGGCCAAGAGTTGAGTCCACGTATGCAACGAATAAATTTGCTTCGATATTTTAGCGATTAGTCTCTGCTATCCCGATTAGTCTCTGCAGCCTAACAAGGAACAATATCAGTTATGGAATTATTATTCAATTGCACCACATTTCTTATCACTGATGACAACGACAATGTCAAATAAAGACACATGTGATTTAGTATCTCATCAGGTTTCAGATACTTAGCCATGAAACATACACGAATGTGTATATACATGTGTGTATGCTCGACGATTGAACTAGCCTAGGTTGTGTTGTTAGAACAGTCGATTTGTTTTTTTTTGTACCGTGGCATACTCTAACTGTCAATAGTAGTCAAATGAAGGTTTTGTTTATAGTTTGTATCTCTTCGCTTATAGAACCACAGACGCACAATACAAGTACAAGTATAAAGTAAATAAATCCAATTATTTGCATTCGATTCGCTTACGCTTCGGATGAACTTGATTTGCTTACGATCAAATCAAATATTATTTGTTTCTTATACTTGGTTTGCTTTGTTTTTGACGATAAAGTCTTAAGACATCTTGAAAGTCAGTAGCTTGTTGCTATTGTAATTGCCATATATGTACGATAACCCATTATATGTGGGGAATGTGTTGTGTACTCACGGCCAAGCGTAATCAAAATTTTTAACTGAAAATATGAAAAAAAAAAATTAAAAATTTATGCATCTAGGACATTTTTCCGATGTCAAAGGGATTTTGGTAAATGGGTCTAATTCAAATGAAAAATTATGATAACAGACTTTGTAGTTCGGAAGCGAACCGTCGATAAAAATCGAATCGATAAAAATATACAAATTACGATGTCTGGGATTTTGATAAATCACGAATTTGTCAAATTCATATGGACGACTTTTCCAAAAAAATAAGAATATCACCAAAATAACAGTGTCTGAAAATATAATTGTAGTCTCTACCGGAGGCGTTAGCCAACAGCCAATGAAACGACTGAAGAGACCATGTTGTTCTCGCAAGAATTTGAAATATTAACACTTTTGTACAAATGACAAATGGACAGAAGGATTCTTAGATGATTCTTTTAGTATATTATCCTCGAGAATAACCTAATTTGTAACCACCTACAGATGCTAGAATCAAGTTGTCGTCTTCAAGATGACACCAAAATTTTCCAGAAAAAAATTTCAAACTTGCTTAAATAAAAAAAAAAAAAACGTCGCTAATATATCTAGTATATCTCGAAATCGGAGATTCCACTTGAAAAAACAACTAGTTTTTATCTGTTTCCAATAGATTTTGATTTAGTGGACTAATGCACATGGTATATATTTTTTTTCAAATGACAAAAATAAGAAAATCGCTTAAATGTAGAAATGTATAGAACTCGCAAGCGCGAAAATAACCTAATTTTGTACCCGTTGCGGAGGCTGTAACAACGGTTGTCTTTCAATCTTCTTCCAATCGGAAAAATAAACAGTTTCCTAAGGCGTTTGAATATATATTGTATATGAACAGTTGGGGACTCTTAATTCGAGCAATGGAAAGTTTTAACGATTAACTCGAAAAAATCATATATGTCGCAGAATAAATCGTATATGAACTATCTACGGAACGGTGTCCCACACTTTTATGTCAGAGTGTTTTTATTTCAAATTCTTGGTACAATGTTGCTGTCAGTATTCACTTAAGTCGATCCATTTACGACTGATATTACTATCAAACAATCTGCTTCGAAATCGCAGTCAATACACGCTGAAAAATCTGTCTTATTTTGTTGTTTGGATGCAAATATAAAGCGTGTTTGTAGCTTGTCGCAAATATACTGTACTTGTGCCCAAATACGTTGTGTTTGCTATTCAATATGACATGTTTGAGACACAATGATTACTTGGCTATAATATATGGTTTTGAGACCCAAATGTGGCTTTTTGGTGGAAAAACGCTAAAAACAAATACGAGACAGACAACAACAACAAAAAAGCTGCATATCTTCAATTCATGAAAAGAGTGCTTGCAAACATGTACATGTTTTCTGCAATGTGTTGCTGGAGCCGATATTTTTCAGCGTATAGTCATTTCCCTCCAAATGAATGTTGCTGTCGGCCACGACTTGGGTGTTTGTCGAAGCCGTAGTCGTAGTTGTAAGAAAGAGAAAATTTTGTGTACATCTGCTTTATTTAATTTTTTGTTTTTCAATTCATTTTCGTGGTCACAGTCAATAACGCATTTTGGAAATAAAAACAATTTAGTAATTTTAAATCCTGCCGAAAATTATAAAATCTTGAAAATATGTTTGGATCTTGAATATTTAGACAGTGCGGATAAGGGGTTGGTCCTCACTCCGAGTAATCAACATTCGTGTAATTTCGAGGTGTGTTTCATTAATGATGTCGACATCTTAAAATCTTTCTGTAGTTGTTTTTAATTTTCATCATTAATTTCATTTTTAAAAAGGTCATTGAAAAAATTAATGTCAGCAGACGGTGAAAATCGGAATACCAGAAGTGAAAACAAAGGAAAAACGGAGAATCACTCAAGGATGCAGATGATGAATCAAATAACCTAAATGTTTTGAGAGTTAATAAATAAATATTTTCCCATTGCATCCCATGAAAAGACAGGTGACAACTTCTCATAATTAGTAATTATTATTATTATTCACTATCACTGATTGGGATATACAGTTGTATATCGGTTGCGAGCGCGGTTTTGAGAAGCGTTTTCATGATGGTCAGAGTTGGGATCGAATCCTTCTTCTCATATCCATGAGCCATGCAATTCAACTATTGCATCACTGTATTGTTAGCGTCAAACTAGTATTGTTTGTAGTGATTATTGATATTTTGGGCCTGTAGTCGATAAAACCGGACCGGGGTAACCAAACGGGCGTGCTTTTACATTGGCTACTGTTTCAACAGAGCTTAATAGATATAACAAACTGTGACTGAGTTGTATCGGTTCCATTTCAAAAAGTGTTAACATTTGCATTGAAAACGTAATCTTTTTGGTCTTTCCTACATCGGTCTTATGGTTGTATGACGTTTCTTGACCTCAACCTATCTTATGGCTGCATGACGTTGCGTGGCCTTAACCTGTTTTATGGCTGTATGACGTTTCTTGACCTCAGCCACTTAATTCCATTTTAATTAATAACAAATTAAAATAATTTTATTTACAAATTAACTAAAACATATGAAAACAATAACAATTTCGATTAATCAGTCTCACAACTTGGTCTCTGTTGCTCTGAGCCGGTTTAAAGACGGAACAAACGCAAAACTGAAGCTGGCAAATAGGAGGTGTTGGGATCAGCAGCAACTGGTGCCGGGGGAATATAGGTGCTGGCATCGGCAGCAACTTGGCCTGGTGGAATATAAGAGCTGGTAGGAGCAGCATCGGCAGCAGGTGCAGGAGGAATGTATGAGCTGGTTGGATCAGATACTGGTGGGGCAGGTATGTAGGAGCTGCTAGGGACAGCTGCAGGAGCAGGAGGAATGTACGAGTTTGTTGGTGCAACGGCTTCACCAGCAGCAGGAGGAATGTAAGAATTCGTTGGGCCATCTAATGGAGCACCAGAATTGTAATTCGGAGCAGCAGGAGCCGAAGAGGCAAAGTTCAAGACTGGAGCAACACCACCATTTATGGTTTTAGTATTACCACCCAAGGAATCGTATTGACCTTGGATTGCTCTAAGAGCGTTGGCGGCATCTTCGCGAGTGCGGTATTTTACGAAATGGACATCAGGTCTGTTGTTGCCCGATTGGTTAATGTTATTAAGTTTATTGGCCAAATCTCCGATGTCAGCTTGTTTTTTGAGCACGTAGATGGCGGTATGTTGTGCTCCGGCTTGTTTAGCCAAAGCAAGAGCAGCATCTTCCAAGCCACGGTTTTCAGGACCCTTGATGAACACAACACGGAGATTTTGTTTCAACGAATTCACGGCTTGTGGGGCATCATTGTCATTGAAGTCGTTATCATTAGCACTGAAGGTATAAAATTCCATATCTATTCCACCTTGAGGAGCCAAGGCGGGAGCATCGTTGGCAGCAACCGGAAAATCACCTTGAGGTGCAACTGTAGGATCCGAGCTACTAGGAGCTAAACCTCCACTATCAGGAATTCCAGCGTTAGAACCATCAACTGCTCCACTAAGGATGGCTTCTCCGTGTTGGCCTGTAGGTTGGTAGTCATACTGAGCACTGGCAACAGCCACAAAACACAAAATAATCAGGGTCCGCATTTTCTCGCACTAGACTTCAGCGTTTGTTCTCTTACCGACAGCGTCTTGCAGAGAATGATAATATTTGGTAAACTGTTTACGAATTTATAGCAATGAATAATTTATATCGACCAAAATGATGATTGGTTCATTAAAATTGTAACACTTTATTGGTTGTTTATATACACATTGTGACATGTTGTACCACTTTCCGACTACCCATTAGTCGGAATTCCAATGTAGCCGTGATCAATATTCAAATATTCATACCGATAACGGTCATTGTAGTCATCATCATACATATATGCGACCTGACTTGGCTCTCTTGTGCGGGACATTGCAATCATTCGGCCATCGCTCGCAGTTATGTGAGTGACTGTTGAACTCTGTGGTACGGTAACAGTTCGCACTACATGATTTTATTATAAATGAGGTTGTTCGATTTGTCCATTGGCCAAATATTGGTTGTCTCAAGATGAGGGTGAATTGCAAGCAGAAGTTGCCTTTCGACTTTCATTGAAGGGTAATTTATTATATTATCAGATATTTTAATAACTATAAATTGTGTTTTTTGTTTTGTTTTTATATTGTCTTTTGTTTATAATTCTAACATTTATCTAGCTATTACCAAGTCGGTATGCGGTGAGCCAGCATAACTTCTAGACTGTTCGTCATTCTTTTAGAAGCAGAACTAGTAGAAGACACAATGAAGCTATAAATCTATAAATTTTAATCTACAAATGGTTCGGACCGTATCAGAGAATTGTATACAGTCAAACAAAAATGTTTACTTTTTTCTGCAGTATACGGCAACGAATATTTTTCTTGTGCATTTTTGCGAATTTTACTGTTATCACATACTGTTTACCATACTTTACGTACTTGTTATGTACATTGTTAAAAATGTGAAATTGACGAACATAATGTATTGGTACAACGAAACAGTTGTTTAGTCGATGCACCTAATTTGTATGACAATTTGTATACTCTGAAAATATAATAATATTTTGCTTGAGATTGCCATAAAGCACGAATGTCGAAATTGCAAAAAGTCGATTCGTCACACAGACGAAATACAAACATGTTCGTCAATGTGCCAATGTCAATGCAATGAAATGGTTCGTACAACCGAAGGTTTTGTCATTGCAGCAATGAAATAGGTCATACAAAATATTGTTCGGTTTCTGCTACAACTTAATTTTCGTTACTGCAATGAATACATTAATTGTGTATTTTGGACATACATGGGTTTTTTTTTAATTTGCATTGGATTTTAATTTGCATTACTTTATCAAATGCAAATGCAAAAGAATTACAATTGTTCCCAATTGTCTGCAATACAAATACAGGTTGTGGAATCAGATACCAATTGTAATGAAATATGGAAATAATTTCAATTGTTTTGAATTTTTTGAATGCTGGCAATTCTGTTTTTAAAGTATTTTATATGTAGAGGTTTGTGACTTTGATAGGTATTGCCTCATAGTACTTTCAAATTCATAAATCAGTACTGTATAAAATAGTTGAAAGCCAAGATTGCAAGATATGAAGGAAATGCTTTCAAAATAAGTACAATTGCCAATGGTATTGAAAGTTTTTTGAATTTGCACTTGGGCAGGAAATTCAAATTAAACAACAAATTATTATCGTCATATAATTAATTTGCCCCATGTATGATTTTGATGAAGTACAAAAAGGTTAAATAATAAAATTATTAGACGTTTGAGGTTTAAAATATTGTTGAACTATCGTTGAATTATATCCTTTATGTTATTGCCAAATTAAACCACTAAATTCGGGTTAGGTCGTCAGCTTCTACGTTGCCATCGGCTTTAGGATAGTTTGACGTAAGCGTTTATAATTGGCGGAGGATACAGAAACCATATTACAAATGCATTAATACTGAACAATGACTAATACTGAGTAATGATGATTCGGCTAGGTTTGTTGTAGAAGATGATTATATATGGCACATGACACAGACGCCCAACCCGGTGCTTTAAATCACTGGAGAAAGCGACGAAGAACAAGAACAAGGACTTACTAGTGGACAAGGACACATCATCACATCACTGACATCAATGAAAGGGGTGAGTTGTTTATGAAATATATTATGAGTAGCAACGTTGTGATTTGTAAAAGAGAGCACGAAACTACCTTCATTACTAGAAATAGAGAATAGGTCCTTGATGTTACCCTTGTCTCGTAGAACATGAGCACTAAAATATCTGGTTGGTAAAAATTTAGATCTTCATAGCTTTTCTGACCATCGATCATCGATATATTAGTTTTTGCGTAGTTGGAAAGGCTAGTAGACGTGTCACTCCACGCTACATTAGGAAGGCAGATTGGGTAAAGTTTAGATATACTTTAAACAGTTCTATTCCAAATCGACCTGGACTGAAGGTGTGAACTGTCGGGGAAATAGAACAAAGGTCGAACGAGTCACATCGACTCTATATTGATCGCTACGGGGGCCGCAAGCCCCAAACCAAGGGGGAAACTGCTACCACCATGGCAGTCGCCACATTTGATTAAACGGTTGAAACCTCTTTAATAGAGCAAATTCCATAAGGGCACAACAGAACGGGGATAGATACAAAGAAGAACTCAAGCAGTACATGCAGTTTGTGGAATCGGATGCCAATTGTAGGAAAGTGAAGAATGCATTACATTGAGAATGAATTATATAATTGCATTTCTTTTCATTTCTTTTATTTAAGTCTATGGAATTATATCCTTACAGACCAGCAAATATCTTACATAACTATTTAACAAGAATTACAAAATAAACTTAACTAATTAATTGGATTACATAGTGGTTGTCTAAAATTATTTTGAGGCAGACAAAAGTCAATGTTATTACAAAATGAATTAAAAAATATCATAGATCTATTAATCGGTTCATTGGAAGCATAATTTGTCGAATGAAATTCTATATTAAATGTATACATATGACGGAAAGAGCGAGATGGTGCATTAAAGCGTATAAGTGAAAGTAACATTGGACAATCAAAAGATCCTGAAACAATGGCATGGAGAAATATAATAGACTCTATTTTCCTTCTGGCATCTAAAGTTTTTAACGAAATAAGTGCACAATGACTTTCATATGTTGGTAAAGGTAAAGTAAAATTTAGTGATAATAAGGCAAACTTTAAGAAAACTTTCTGTACTTTTTCAATCCGCAAGTAGTGAATTGCTGCAACTGGATTCCAAATAACCGATGCATACTCGAGCTTGGATCGGACAAAAGCAGAAAACAAAACCTTTTTTGTGTAAGGATCAGAAAATTTAGAAATATTTCTGCGAATAAAATAAAACATCGAGTATGCTTTAGATATGATGAAATCTAGGTAACTTTTGAATGAAAATTTTTCCATTAACAATAATGTTATTTAGATTTTCTGTATATATATTTTTTCTGGCCTTTATTATTCTTAATTCATTGCCTTTAATTGCTAGCTTGGCGTTATTCTTATTTTCTTTGCAACTGAACGCTTCATAAACATTTATCTTGTTTGGTGACTGTCTTTTATAAGTCAGTGTCTCCGGCTGTCTGTTTTCTTGTTTAGTTTGTTGTCTAGTTGTTTCTCTTAATACACTCTTTTGTATATTTTGAATCTCTTCAAAGTCAATTCGGGACAATGCGTCCGCGGCATGGTTCTCTTTTCCCCTAATGTATTCAACAATGAAATCATATTCCTATAAATCCAAACGCATTCTTGTTAATTTAGATGACGGGTTCTTCATAGAGAACAGATATGAAAGTGGTCTATGATCACTTTTTACTAAAAATTTTCTACCAAATATATATGGTCTAAAATACATAATTGCCCAATGGATTGCTGCCAATTCTTGCTCTATAGTTGACTTATTGCTTTCGCCCCTAGTAAATGCTCTAGAAGCATAAGCAATTGGTAGCTGTTTACCTTGATATTCCTGGCTTAATACTGCTCCGCATGCGTTTTTACTTGCATCGGTTGTAATGCAAAATTCTTTTTCATAGTCTGGATACTGGAGTATTCGTGGACTTAGCAATTGGTCTTTCAACTACTGGAATGCTTTTTCGCATTCGTCAGTCCAATTAAATTCAGAGTTGTTCTTAGTAAGCTTTGTAATATGTCTTGAATATTCAGTGAAATTTGGGATAAAACGTCTGTAGTAATTACAGAAAGCAATAAAGCGTTTAGCTTCGTCACCACTCCTAGGAGTTGGATATTTCGAAATGATGTCAAATTTTGCTTCGTCTGGTAATATACCATTAGTTGTACATTTATGTCCCAGAAAAGTCACTTCATGACTGAAAAATACACATTTATCTGGATGCAATTTAAGATTGTACTTGCGACAGATCTTAAAAACATCTCGAAGATTACTCAACATGTGGTTCTCTGAACAACCGATTACTATTAAGTCATCCATGTATAAAAATGCTTTCGAAGGCGTTAAACCAGCAAATGCTAAAGTCATCATTCGTTGGAATGAATTTGGAGCTATTTTAAATCCGTATGGCAATCTTTTGAATCTAAATGATCCCTTCTCCGTAGAGAATGAAGTTAAGTCCCTGGAATCTTCTTCGAGTTCTATTTGATGAAATCCTGATGTCAAATCGAGACAGGAAAAATATTTCGCTCTACCAAGTTGATCCAGAATGTCATCAATTCGTGGCAGGGGAAACTTATCAGCAATGAGTTTTTTATTTATTCCCCGAAAATCTACCACTAATCTCCATCTTTTTTCATTACTACCTGGCAATGATTTCTTGGGCACGAGCAGTATTGGGCTGTTGTATGCAGAAACTGATGGTTCGATTATGTCGTCATCAAGTAATTTCTCAACTTTCCTAGTAATTTCTTCTTTCTGCGATTGTGGAATTCTATAATTCTTAATGTATACCGGGGTATCATCATTCAAACGTAGTTTTTGGCTATAAAAATTGTTTGATGTAATTTTCTCAGATTCTAGTGCAAATACATCCACAAATTCTTCGCAAAGATCCATCAATTTGTCTTTTATAAAAACTGGAATTTTGTTTGAAAGTTTCAATAATTTCTCCTGTTTGTTCTTAGCTGATTCATTGAAGTGTATCTGGTTATAGCCTTTTAGACTTTCCGTTATAATTTCGGTGTTCTTTATAATTACATTTCTATCCGTGGTATTCAGTATCTGTACATACGGTCTATCCCTTGATACTATGGAATTGGCTATAAAGACACCCTTGACCAATTCTTGATGAGGTATTAAAACATTGTCCTCGGTAATATTTATTTTCAGTAATCGTATGACTTCAGCCCTTGCTGGGATGGATATAGTGTTCGCGTCAGGATAGTTTGTCATAAAAATTCCTATATCATCCTGGTAATCATTTGGTCTAAGAATTAATAAATCACGATCAAGCTTATAATCAAGAATGCAATTGAAGTTTTTATGAAATCTAGACCAATGATACCATCACAAGGTAGTGGGAAATCATCATTAGTAACATGGAAATTATGTGAGACGATTACATTTTCTACTGTTAAATCAAGAATAAGATCGGTTGTCATTGTTCCGATAGTTGAAACTAGACCGTGTCCAATTCCATTTAGACTAGTAATTCTATCTGTATTTATATTCGCATTTTGATCTATTGAACCAAATTTTATTATTGATATATCTGCGCCGATATCTATTAAGAAGCATAAAGTCCTATTATTCACAGAGGTCTTCACATGAATAAAACTGCTTAAATTTAGATTCATAGTATATATATGATCTATTGTTGGTTTGATGTCATTAGGGGACCTTCCGAGTTTTCCGATTGTTGGCTGTTTGCGAGACGTACGTTTCTTTGATTTCGTCCTCTATTAGAACCTCTATATCCATTATTGAAATTTCCTTGGTATTGATTGTTATAACCTCTTCGACCTTGACCATATTGATGATTATATCCTTCTGGACCGTTTCCGCGTCCACGGTAATGTCCGCGACCGCGTCCACGTCCTCGAAAATGTTCATACTTTTTGCTCTTATAATATAAAATTGTGCTTTGCTGACTAGTACTATCTGTACAACAGTTTACGAATTTGGCTACTGCCTCATTCATGCTGTTAAATTGGCCGGTTCCCATTATAATTTTGACCTTATCATTACTTGAATTTTTGGTCATTGCCTTTACGGCTGCTTTAGTTGCATAAGTCTCAGCTAATGGTGGTGACAATCCATCATTCACATAAGCAGATCGTAATGATCTCGTCAGCTCTTCAACCTCTTTAATATATGTGTTTGCCGATTTCGAATTCTGTTTAACGTTCATTAACTTTGCGGTAATTACGTCTACAGATTCTCCTTTTACATTTGCCTTTAGTGATTCTATTATTTGTTCCAAATTTGTTTCTGATCCTTTCATCAAATTTATTGAGGCGCCCCTCAATTTGGTCTTAACGATGCCAACGGCGATTGGCTGGTTAGTATCCTCACAAACTAGGTTAGCTAAATTCAGGGCGGCTAAAAAACTTTGTAGGTTTTCAGCCCTACCATCAAACTCAGGGATGAGTTTTGAGGCTATATTGAGATACTCAACGTTAGTTTGTGGCATTGTCTCTTCTCGGTGAATTATTCCCTGTTCTTCTTCTTTTACTAAAATATCATTAAATTCTATTCCTATCCCAATATCATTGGGAATATTTAATATAACCGCGTGTTTTGCTGCAATTTGTAAAAGTCTATCTCTTAATTTCCTAAAAATTGTATAGGCATCCTCTTTATGATACAGTGTTTAAATTTATTGTTAGTAGAGTTAAATGTCTAGTTACTGTCTGTTTTCCTATGGGTGTCTTTTTATTTAAACATTTATATGACTTATTAAAATCGATTTGTAATACTTCTATTTGACTTATAATGTCTGTCCATTTTTTCCATTACATTCTTTTTTTCTAGTGAAGAATATTTTATTTTATTTTTTTTAAACTTTTGTTTTTGTTTTTGTTATATAAATTCTATATATATATGTATAATAGATTTTCTTACAACTTTTCGTTTTTCCCTTCTTTACATTTTATTATTTTACATTTTATTATTTTCAATTCAAATATTCATTTTTATATTGTGTTTTTTCTATAATATTATATTTTCGTTTAGCCTACCTAATAGTTTGTGACAGCGAAGTCGCCTTGTCACTCTACGTTAAGGTGCTCGTTGGAGCAGTTCATTCCATGCTAATGTACATACATACTCTTACTTTATTGTTGTTTGGTTCTCTGCTGTTGCTGTTGGATTTGTTTATTTTGTCTTCTTTTGCGTAGGCCTTCCTCCAGTTGGTAGATCTTCTCGTAGATTACCTGGGAAACGTCCCACGATGGTGGATTGGGTCCTCTGACGTATTTCTTTAGAGCTGTAAGGTGTCTCCTTTCCCGGACTAATTTGCCTCCTCTTCTCTTGGGGAGTTTAACTTTCGGTATCGCTGTTCTTCTTAAATCGGCCGCCACCAATTGACGTCTCTTGTATTCTTCTATTGTTAATTTCTTCTGGCCCTTTGGTGGGCTCATGTTTGTTTCTTCTTGTCCTTGGCTTTTTGGTTTGGTTTTTTTTTGTGCCTTTGCTGTTTATTTCAAGCAGGCATTGTGTTTTTTTTTTGTATTTTAAATTCATAAATTTTAAGTTTTATGTGCCTTTGCTTTTATTCCAAGCAGGCATTTGTTTTATGTATTTTAAATTCACAAATTTTAAGTTTTATGTGCCTTTGCTTTTATTCCAAGCAGGCAGGATCGCCATGAAATGATACTAGGCGTTTTTACTGTTTGTACAGAATGACTCTTCTGACAGTTTTGTTCCTTTATTTATATGGTACTATTTCTTATGCTAAACGTATTACATACATACATGCATTAGGTTTTAGTTGTAAACAAAGTAGTAAACAAACAATCATTGGGAATAAATAATGAGGGGGAGAGAGAGAGAGAGTTTATTGGATGACCATCGGCTGATTGTACCGTTACCGGTTGGAGTGTCATAATAAGTAGATCTGATGTACTTTGCCAATCTGATGGTAATGCTGTCAATCAGATGGTGGTGCTGCCAATCAGACGATGGACCCAATAAGCACGCCTACTGGCACTTTGTCGTTATATTTATACTACAAAACGAACCCATGCTGACTTGGGTTAATATGTCTCTTAATTAAAAAAAAAAGATTTTTCCATGCAAACGTTAGCAATATTAGGCAATTTTGAAATAGGCCTATAGTTAGTAACTGAGGTTTTATCTCCAGATTTAAGAACTGGAAAAACTGTCGAAGATTTCCACATCTGAATAAAATATCCAGAAGAAAGTGATTTTTGAACCAAAATTTTTAGAGGAACCAAAAATGTTGTTGAGCATTTTTTCAGAAGAAACGAAGAAATTCCATGTGAATCGGATTTGAAAGAATTTTTAAGCTTAGAGATGGCAGATAAAATATCCTAATCACAAATATCAAGCGACCCAATGTCAACGCAGGGCAAAATATTGTTGAAATTATCAAAATTATTTAATCTATTATCTTTCGTAAAGTTCGATTCAAAGAAAGTCTTAAACAAATCAATTGCTTCTTGTGCCGAGTTTGAAACAATATTATTATACATTACACCCTTAGGAATATAAAATTATTATTTTTTGACTTTATATAAGAAAAAAACCGTTTTGGATTATTCTTTAAAGATTCGTTATACGATAATATGTACTGGTTATACAAAAATTTGTTTAAACAATTGAATTCACGCATATAATGAATATACCACATTTCGTCTACGGGAGAATTAGAAATAACAAATTTATTAGAAAATCTATTCCATACATTTTTTAATTTTTTCAAACCTCTGGTGTACCAATGAAGTTTATGAACCTTTAGTTTGATCCGAGAAATATTCTGTTCAACTATAAAATTAACTTTTTTTTAAAAAACTTTTCATAACAAATAGCAACAATATTACTATCTAAAACAGAAAACCAATCAATGTCTGAAAACAGTACATTTAAAGAATAATTCAATACAGGAATTATAGACAAAATCAATAGCTAATGCTGGAATGTGAGATTTAGAAAAATTAAAAAATTTTAAGTTAATACAAATTGCAGAATGATGAACAGTTTCAGAAGAAACAGGAAAATTGCACTTAACTGCAGAAAACCACAAATCATTACTAACAAAGACTAAGTTTAATAATCGCTTTATTACTGAATTTGTTGCAGACCAATACTAAGCAATGCATCAATAAATTAAATTTCAAATGATTTGACATTAAATGGAAGAAATTTATTAGTATTTTTAACATCAGACTAACAAATATTTTTAAGATTAAAATCACCTAAGAAACACACTTTATCATTATAATTCAAATTATAGGATATATGCAAGATATTTTTTGAGTGAGCTAATTAAATTATATAATAATTACATTATGCATATAAGACATCCCAAATAATCGAGGGGTAATGTCATTTGACAAATTGCACATTCATTCCCCAGTGCATTCCCACATCTGCGATGATGGAATGTGTTGTTTCTGAGTGTGACGATTGTTCTTTCATTCGGAATGCCGTTATCTGTAGACCCCTTCATAGCGCGTACAAATTTTACGTTTTCGTTTTGCTTTGTTGTTTTATTTCTTGACAATTTTGTCAAAGTGATTACAATTGCAGGGTTGCTAACTAGCTACAAAACACACATCTTTTCACATGAAGTCTTACCTATCTTAATTAATAGTAGGCAGACATAGAGTTGGCAATCCAGTTCTTTTTGAAGTTTGTCACAATTCGTTATCTAATGGGAATTTTTTCGGATGGCTTAACCATGGTAAAATAAGTAAGGCAAACGCAGTAGCAATTGTTACAACAAACACAGGCATTTTGTTTTTGTTTGGTGTTCATAATCTGTGAAATTTTCTTCATGTGTGTATCTACTGTAAAAGTAAACAAAAAAGTACAAAACCAAAATGTATCTGAATTTGACATAAGAGAAACACCTAAGCAAGAAAAATGTTGAAATCAGCTGTTCTAACAAGTTTACCTTACTTATTTTACCATGAGCTTAACATTAGTGGTCTTCATGAAAGCTCGAAAAAACCTCGTAAATTCGAAAACATCGTAAACTTGCACAGCAAACGTCAAAACAAACAAATTTCCCATACAAAGCGACTTGCACAAAAGTGGAAAGTTTTCGAGGCAAATTTGCTGAGCAAACCTGGAAAAAGAAACGTGAAAACTTTTGACATTTCAATGTCAATATTTTTGTATTGAAAAAAGAAAGGTTTTGATTTATGTGAAAAAAATAAAATAATGGAATAGGTAAAGCATATTACTTCTAATTTTACTGTGTTTATTTACTTTATCAGCCTTTTTTGACAATTGCTGCATAGATACACTGAGCAACTTTATTTGGTACCTCATGAAACGCTTCAGGGCAAACTTACGATGGGCAAAAGTTCTAGGTTTTCTTGTTTTCATGAATACCACTATTTTATTTATAAACCTTGCATTCTTCCACATGTTTCTATTAGAATCGCGTAAATAAGTCAGTTTTTTTTGCAACGTTTAGAGGTGAAGATAGATAAATAGTTTATTTAAATAAATAGTTTATTTAATACATGTAAATATATATGTATGTCGGGGGAATGCATTATACAATAAATTCTTAATTCATTAACAATAGAATGCATTATAGAATTCATTCCTGACATCATGTTAAATAATGCATTAAAAAGAATGAATGAATGCATTCTCTGGATACATTAAAATAATTCATTATTTTCCTAGGACATCCCTGTGTTAAGAATAATGCATTCTGGAATCAACGTTTAATACACGCTACACATTACCTTCTCCCTTCCTATTCATTCAGTTTTCCTGCTGGGAATGCTTTTAATAATTTTGAATTTGTTTGACTTCTGGCAATATTGTTTTTAAAGAATTTTATATATTTAGAGGTTTGTGGTTTTGGTAAATAATATTTTCAAATTCATAAACCTGTACACATAAAATTTTTCAAAATCCACAACTGCCAGTTATGAAGCAACTGCTTTGAAAATATGTACGATTGCGAATGGTATTTATTTTTTTTAATTTGCATTTGTAGAGGTAATTCAAATTAAACTGCAAATTATAATTGTTGTATAATTAATTTTTCGAATGCATGCTAAAAATAAACCCTGGAAGTATTTCTACAACAATGTGGAAAGCTTATCAGAATCTTCCTCCAGGCTGAGGAAAATTTTGGCTTGGATATACAATTCACTTGCAACTCTGAGGGTGAACTAGATACTTCAGTCTGATATTTCGTTGAAGTACATCCATCGGATGTTGCCAGTGAAATTGTAAATGCATCTATAATTCTTTGGGCTATAAAAAGTTGCAATAATTTTAAGTCTTCAGGACCGCGCAATGTCTCGCTCGCTGATAATATGTTCAAGTACATGTGGAAACTTACTTCAACTTGCAAACAAGCCAGGGTCCTCTGGCCACTGGTGGACAGGAAGAGGACAAGGCAACTACTTAACTTGCATAGAGGCAGGTTATCCACATTGCTAGGAACGCTTACGGGATATTGTCTTGTAGGAAAACACGCCCTAAGATTGGGACATAGAAACTCCACTCTCTGTAGATGCTGCATGGAACAGGACGAGGCAACGACGAAACACCTTCTCTGAGATTGCCCTGCTCTGGCAGGACTGAGAAGTATGATATTCGGAACACATTTAGGTAGCACCGCAGGCCTACAGGATATTCCTGTAGGTGTTATAGACAAATTCATTGAAAGGGCAAATTGGCTAGACGACTAGTCAATAGTTGCTATAGAGGAATCACAATGGGAAAACACTGTGTGCTAGACAGCGTGCTGTCTTGCAGCTTTTTCAACCAACCAACCAAGCGCAAAATACTTTCCGAACAGCACTGGCAGTTGGCAGCACTGGATTTGAAATAATAGCTGCTCAAACCCATGTCGATTACAAGAACAGTTGATACGGTTCAGCAACTTTTAACTCTTAAGAGTTTAATCTAAGTAACAAGGACACTTTGGAAATGGGTTTTCAATATTTTTTAGGCAAGCTAAAGTTTTCTGGAGTTAAACTTGGTATGTCAGAAGTCGTTGTTTACACTTAAAACTGTTTATTTGAATTTGAATTTTTATGACCGATTTTTGTTAGTTTTTGGTTAATGTATGAGAAATTCTTACTTCAGGCTTACAAAGTCATAAAAATTTTTCTAATTGAAAAATAGTTGGTTTTTGTTGGAACTAAAAGACAATCAGTTAAGCACACTCACTGGCATGACTAGTTTCGAACTCCGTGAACTGAACAGTTGAACAGTTGAATATTCAACAATGGGTCACCCTGTTGGAATTACAAATATATTTCATATTTTAATCTGAACAATAAATATACCCTAGATGGTCAAAATCATTAAGTTTAATGAGTTTACAGATTTCATTGCCGTCTGCTGTGCTTACTGAAATCATTTGGCTTCTATATCCAGGTGTTTTAGTTGGTATTGCTGAAAATTCAAATATAAATTTTTATTAGTTGGTACACCCAGAGAACTAATTGGCATGAACGAGATTGTAGCAACCGTAAATTCGGCTGTTACCACTGAATTGGGGTTGCCACAACCGAATTGAGGTTGTCACGACCGAATTCAGTCCTCACAACTCAAATTCGGTTGAAGCAACCTCGTTTCATAATTGATTCGGTTGTGATAATGGAATCCTGAATTATATTCGTTCTGTCAACCAAATTTTCGGATGGAAACACCAAATTTGGAAATAAATCGGATACAACAACCGAAATTGGTGCCAAATACGGTTGGAGTAACCGAATGTGGTATCAGTTCAGTTGCAACAACCGAATTTGGAATCAATTCGGTCGCAATCCCGAATTATTCCTTAAGTCGGTTGCAACAACCACATTCGGCGTCCATTCGGTTGCTGTAAACGAATTTCTCATGAATTCTGTAGGTACAACCGAATTTCATTTCCAATTCGGTTACCACAACATAATTCTATGTATTTATATCTTGACATTTAAAATTATAAAAACAAATATTATATTAAATGAAGTTAAAGAATGTATAATTGCTCCGCGATATCAAGATTTTTTGTGGCTATTTTGAAAGGTAAGTAAAAATATTGTAATTACGGCTTTTGTATTAAATCCCCTTATTTTGCAGAAAATGTCTAAGCAGATATTAACAATGTTAAAACATTTCAAAGTCGGTCGTTTGAGATATGATTTAATAGTCTGTATATAAAACGGTTTAGGACCTAAATCACGCCAAAATTAGAGCGGTGACCCATGAGGGCCGGGACTTCAAAAAGTAATGTGTTACCGTAAAGATTACCCTAATTTTTTTATAAGAATGGGGGAAAATAAATCATTACTTGACAAGCATTCAAAATATATTTGTGACACTATCTAAATTCGGTTGCGAGAAACACTATCGAGGTTGTGACAACCACTATAGAGGTTGTGTCAACCACTAATCAGGATGTGTCAACCTCTAATGAGGTTCTTTCAACATTGAATGAGTTTGTTTCAACCTCTAATGAGGTCGAGTCAACCTCTAATGAGGTTGCGACAACCTCTAATGAGGTTGTGACAATCCCCACTGTGGTTGCGACAACTTCTAATGAGGTTGTGGCAACCTCTGAGTTCGGTTACGGCTAATTTGGTTGTCTCAACCGAATTTTTCTGTGAGTGTCGATACGACTGCGAAAAGGTTGGATAATTAGTGTCAATTAACCAAGTCAATTTAGATTGGTTCTATTGACGTTTGTATAATGATTGTAATTTAAGACGAGTGACTCATTAGACCACCGCATCCGAACTAAGTGCTGGGTCTGCCAACAACCTCTAGGCCGGTATACACTCTGAATTGGGAAGATATTTGTATCTACTTACCAATTTGTATACGTAGTGCTTAGTAAGCTGCAGGGGCACTTTGAGCAGGATGTGGTTCTTCACCACGCACTACGGCCTTTGGCAGGAAATTTTTCATGTCCCTGTACACTACCAACTTTGGTTATTCGTGAACCTTTTATTTAAACTTTTGTATTGTAATATTGTTGAATAGTGTTATACAGTTTAAATAAATAAAGGACGTATATATAACTTAGATTATACTCCAGGTAAATTCCGAATAAGATTTTTCGTGCAATTTTTTTCCACAAACTTGGACGATCTCAAGTTCCCAAAATAATTTAAAAATTTACTACTTGTTTTTTAAAATATTTTTTTTTTATTTTAACTATTTTTGTTGATGTTAGTTACAAAATTAAATATTAATCATAGCACATGTAAAATACTTTAATTAAATAAATTATTTAACACGATAACGACGGAGGAATGAGGCTGGAAGGTAGGATGCACTAGGGGCAGAACCTCCCACGCCGCCCGACGGGGCAAGATATTGTTGGGAGGGCCTAGAGCCAGCACCGTGGGAACCATAGTTACCAGCAGGAGCACTGGAGGCGAAGTTCAACGCTGGGGCAACACCACCGTTAAAATGTTGAGAGGGACCACCCAAGCTGTCGTATTGACCCTGAATGGCTCTTTGGGCATTGGCGGCATCTTCAGGAGTACGGTACTTGACAAAGTGAACTTCGGGCTTATTGTTGACATTTTCTCCGGCTTGCTTAAATTTGTTAGCGAAGTCAGCGAGATCATGTTGCTTGTTGAGGACATAGATGGCGGTTCTCTGTTCGGCAGCTTGTCTGGCCAAAGCAAGAGCAGCATCTTCCAAGCCATTGTTTTCGGGTCCCTTGATGAAAATTACACGAAGTCCTTTTTTGACACTATCGTCATATTGGTTGGAAGCGGCTGGCTGAACAAAGTCGTCTTCATCAGCGGTGAAGGTGTAGAACTCCTTATCTACTTCACCTTGTGGAGCAAAGGAGGGGGAATCATGGGAAGAGGCACCAGAACCGAAATCCAAGCCACCACTTCCACCGCCAGGAGCAAATGATAAACCAGAGGAAGAGTGATCAACAGGTCTGTAGTTGTATCCCAATTTATCGGCGCATGCAGCAGCCACAAGGCACAATATGATGAAGGCACGCATTTCCGTCGTTTACTACGATTAACACTTTTAGAGAGTTTGAATGTAGAATGATTTCAAACCGAGATGCAACGGTCTTTTATACTAACCAACAACTACTTTCTATCACACACATTGGTCAAATGCAAGACGCCCCTTTCTTTTGTACCACACACTAGAACAAGATAATATATTCACATTTCTCAAGACATCTTAGAGTACATCTCTTGAGAATTTCTCGAAAGCATATTTGACATTCATAATCTCTTTTATGTTTGCGAGAACCAGTCTTTATTGCCAGAGCAACTCGTCTACTTACAGACTTATTAAAATTGATATTAATTTGCGTTCTTAAATCGATCTTTGGTTGTTGTTGTTATCGTATCTATACTAATTTGTTTGTCGTTTAAACACAGAGTGAGCGAGTTGACAATTTCAATAGAAATGTCTTTATGTCGGTTTACCAATGCAGGTTGACGGCTTAATTTCTGTCACAAGAGTTTTAATAACTTTTAACAAATTTCTGCCAAAATTCCCACATGATATCATAAAGTAGTTAGACATGTCCAACGATATATGTGAGTATCATTACGTGCTACCACATAGTAGTTGTATTGTTTTTAAAAAATGGTTTTAAGCCGCAAGACTCGAAAGTTTAGTATTAGAAGAAAAATATTACATAGCAACTAAACGTAATGTGTTACTTTTGTGGTAGCAACAGCTTCAAATTATACACGGCTGCAAAAGAATTACAAATAATTCTTCTTGGGTTCCACTGTGGTTATATCGTCGTAGATTTCCAAAATTTATAATGAATGAAACACCATACAACTACATGTGAATTTACCACCGGACATTCAACTTGGTAATTGCCCAGATTTGAATTAATATGCACAATCTCTATTCTAAATATAATTTTAAAATATTTCAATCTTCTCTGTCATCAATTTGAAATATGAAGATTTGAGAAGGTGGGAAATATTTCATTAGGATGAGTTTTGCATGCCGATCAGACAATTGCTCTCACAACACTTTTATGGAAGGCTCAACAATAGGCGTGGCAAATCTTTCTTTTTCAATTACACTGTTGCGTGTGAAAAAGGGTATATAGGCACAATCTGCACGATAACCAAACTACGTTATGAGCAACATATACCCTAAATTATTCAAAATCGTTCAGTGCGAGAAAGGTTTTTCTACGATGGTAACAGTGATCACTATGCACTGTTGGAAAGGCCCGCACGCATCGAGATTTGTAATCTCAGGTCATTATTACTATGGGACTGTTGGTATGAAGACAAGGACATCTCCGAGCATCTCCTATGCTCATTAGGGATACGACATTTAAATTTTTTTTTAAAAAAATTAAAAATAAAACATTGTAAAACATGCTACAACAATAAGTAATAACACTTTACAACAATTTGGAACTTTTTCCAAAATTACGCGGTTCTGATAATAGATTCTGCTAGATTAGATAATAAAAAATATACCTGTCGGCGTTTTGAAAGAATACATCGAAATTTTATTACTCGGGGTGTTAAAGTTGTCTCCCTTTGGCCTGTTCGTGCAGCATATCGGTACTATATGTTCTTTACATCTAAGGTGTAGCTAATGTTCAGGAATTTTGTAGAAACTATTCCAGCCAAAAATTTGTGGAACGTATTAACCCTCTAACTCCCCCACATACTGGTAATTTTTGGCCCTATACTAACAAAACGTAAAAACCAGTTCTACAAAAATTTTGGCCATAAAATTTGACTACATTTCTCAGAACACACTGAAGTCCAAAACTTAACACAAACGCCTAACAATTGTCAAATTAATCACTGCCTGCTAAGGGCCAATTAAGTTATTTTTCACATCTGTAGGTCAGTCATCCCATCTCTGACCAGAAAGTTTGAAACTCTTTCCTGGTATCAGGAGTCTATAACCCTGACCTATAAGTACAGTACGTACAGTTATTTTAACAGGTTTCCCAGAAAGGAAGTTTAAAACTTTAATTTTTAGCGGCGTTTAACCTTAGAACCAGACCATTTGTTTGTTAACCGTCGGTGGCGCAATGGTTAGTATGCGCGACTCTTGTACATGAGAATGTGGCTTCGGTCCCTGCTCTGACCACCTTACATTTTTCTTTCGCTTAACAACGGCGACACTATCAAGTACGTGGTCATGAAAAAGGCTTCTCCAAATACCATAAATAGTTTCCCATTAAATATCATGATAGGGCAGAGCTTCTAACAATCAGTGAGCTGTGCGCTTTCTACTTTTACACTCACTGATTCGGACCTGCAGTTTGACACCGGTTCCGAGCGGTATTTTGGATAGCTTTTCGTGGCTATGTATTATGTACTCGATAGAGGCGCGCACACTAACCATTGAACCACCGACGGCCATCTAGAGAATAAAACAGAAAAAATATCAAATCTTCTCCTTTACGCCACAGAAAGATCGACGACCTCACCTGTCATTTGGCGAAATTAGTGACAAGTGACAATGCAATTACCCCAATTGCGGTAATAAAATCGTTAAATATTGACGCCAGTGTGTGGACTGTGTGGAAGGAAGTCTCAAAAGATTTGGTGCTAAGGCTGCGGAGAAGAAAAAGAAACCATTTGTATTACAAGGGAATATAAAGCTTCGCAAAGAATTCGCCCAGGTCTACGAAAACTGGACCGAGGCTGACAGGAAGAAGGTAAAGGATTAAAATCAACACGTTATAAATATTAAAGCTAGAATTGCGCCTTGTGTTTAAGATTATATGGTATGATGAGACTAAAATTAATCGATTTGAGGCCGACGGCAGTGTTTGGTACAGGACCAAAGTTCCAAATACTGCCAATGCTGTAACACAAACCATGTTAAAATTGAAGGTGTTGTGGAAAAAAAGCAATATCTTTCAAAATCAAATCTGCTGCTATAGGAAAAAATGGGCTGTTCTACTCAATGAGTAATTTTTGAATAAGACAACGACCCAAAACTTTCGGTCAAAATCGTTCAAATCTGGTTAAACCATCAACAATTTACAACTACGAAATAGCCAGCGCAGTCACCGGACTTAAACCTGATCGAAAAGTTTTGGAGTTATATACTATAATCTCACAATGATCCAAAAAGAGTTGCGGGATAGAGAAAAAGAAACTTGGTATGCGATTCCAGCGGAAATGGCGGTAAAATTTCCTATACAAGCTCTTAAAACGGCCAAAAGCTACCGGAAAAGGATAGAATCAGAAAACTAATAAATTAAAATGAGCGCGCGGGACGTAAATGATCGCCGCTCTTGAATAATATTCAAGCATCTTTGGTCTCTTTTCGATGACCGAAATTTCAAATTTTTACTAGTACTGAGTAGCGAGACTGGATACTCATCAAGTCTACTACATCATCCACTATAGGTTATAGCGATTGGACAGCCGATCCAACTCTGAGGACTAAGGAAAAGGAACCCAAATAATGTACCCCATTTGTCGTGCCAGTATCAAGGATATAAACAATATTATATAAACATTTCAATATGCTAACCGAATTTTTTTGTAAAATACACTATATGATCTTGCAGGATGACCTTGACGAACACCAAATCCGCAGTGAAAGTTGGTAAGGATCTTATCCAACCTTTCGAAACTAAGCGAGGCCTCAGGCAAGGCCCTATCGTGCGATCTCTTTAACATCTTAATGTAGATCATTATGAGAAAAGCTGCAGTCAACATGAATAAAACCATCAGCAGAAAAAGTCACATGCTGCTCTCGTATGCTGATGATATAGAAATCTTTGAGCGCAAAATTAGAGAAGTTACTGCGGTTTTTTCGAGAGTTGAGAAGGACTCAGTAAACGTGGGTCTGACGGTAAATGCGGACAAGACAAAATTAATGGTTTCAACGAACAGGGCCTCCACGCGTTTAGACTAGAGCGTGAACGTTGATAACCGTTATAACTTCGAGGTAGTGGACGAATTTATATACCTCGGATCTGCCGTAAACAAAAACAACAACGTCAGCCTTGAGATCAAGCGGAGAATTGTGCGTGCGAATAAATGTTATTTTGGTCTAAGCAAGTAGTTTAGAGATAAAGCCCTCTCTCGAGTGACAAAAGTCCAGCTGTACCAGTCTCTCATTTAACCTGTCTTGCTTTATGGCGCAGAATCCTGGGTCCTATCGCAAGCAGACGAAACATCTGTACGAGTCTTCGAGAGAAAAATACTCCGAAAAATGTATGCCCCTATCGTGCACAACGACGAGTATCGGCGACGCATGAATCATGAGCTGTATGAGCTTTATCCTGACATTAACATAGTTAAGCGGATCAAGATAACGCGATTGCGCTGGCTAGGCCATGTCAATAAAATGGACGAAGACGAACCAGCACGAAGGGTTTTCGAAGCCGAACTCGAAGGAAGACGAAAAATAGGAAGACCAAGACTCCGCTGGAGGGATCAGGTTGACCAATCCCTGCGTACACTTGGTATTGCCAACTGGAGAAATAAAGCAAAGGATCGAATTGGGTGGCGAAATATGTTATCTTCGTTTTGTAAGGTCCCTGATCCCCCGGGGTTGTCCGAGACCGGATAAGTAAGTAAGTAAGTATAAAGGCAAGAGCATTTTGCCTCTTACAACAGCCGAAATTAGTCCATCTCAGCACTTAATATATTACTGATACTTTTTTAAATAATGCTCTTTCATCGGGTAATCCTTATTATAATCCAAAAGAGTAATTATTCTTCAAAGGTTCTTCATTTATAATATTTGTTATAACTGCGGCCATCTGGTTCCAATATTTGATGACACGTTCGAGAATATCGGGTAGTAGTTGGCGAATAACACGAGTAATGTTGGTTTCCGCTTCCTCAAACATAAGCCGGCTACGTAGACTTTATACTTTACATAGCCGCAAAGGAAAGGTTAAGAAGTGTTATATCCAATCCATTATATCCAGCACGAAATTCACTATTCATGGAATGGTTTTCGCAATAATGCCGTAGCGGTCTTGTTGGAACCGAATGCCATCGAGGTCATGGGCTTCAATTTCAGGCAGTAAATAAACCGGTATTATGCCGTGATAACGGCGGCCATTCACAATTACGTTCTGGCTGACCTAATCTTTTGAACAAATGTAGACCAAAGATGCCAATGGCTCATAAACCACACTAAAACGTTTTTTTTTGTCTGGAAATGTTGATAGCTCGTGAACCTCTTTGGGTTGCTCTTCAACTCGAATGTGGTAATTTTCGGTTGTGACTAGGGAATACAAATTCCCCGATATTTGCATTTCCGGGGAAAGCGGGAATGTATTTCTGTTTAAAATTTTGCAGCCTAATTTCGGGGAAACTTACCTAACTAACTCATTTGTTTATACATTGTCACTTCCTCTGTTTAATGTCATCCAGCAAGCTGTCATCCGGCGACGAGGAACTAATTTCGAACGTTGATCGCTTTGTGACACATTCTGATGTGAAATTGTTGGTGTCGATTTCGTACATAAAAAAAGGTGATGCAATGGAGGTGTGCTCGGCTCTTATGCATGAGACCGTGGGTTCGATCCCTGCTCTGACCACATTAAATTTCCTACGACGGCGGTCACCTCGCTTAGTGAATGCGACACTATCGAGTAATAAGCCATGAAATAGCTTCTCAAAAAGCCGTTCGGAACCGGTGTAAAACTGTAGGTCCCAATCAGTGAGCGGAAACTGGAAAGTGCAGATTTAAGTGATTGTGATAAGCTCTCCCCTAGCCCTTCATGGGATGTAGTTGGAAAATATTTATTTATAACTAACAACACAGTGGAACAAATTTAAACTATTTCGAATATACTAATGTTCGGACAAAGGATTCTGGTTTTGAAAGAGTATGTCTGAGCAGGCATAATAACCTTAATATACGATATTTTTTGTTCTTTTTGTGGAAAGTGGTAAAAACACCCCCAAACTGGGGTATAACATTTTAAAATGTACAACAAAAATATTCCTCATACAATACTATTATAAGTTTCTTAACACACTAAAGCTCAAAACTCAACTTGAAAGCCACAATTAAGCAACAACTGAAAATCCATTTATGGGTTAATTTCGTACTTATTCCGAGTTGACGCTATAATGTCCCACAAAACTGCATTTTAAGGGGTTGGTGTGTATTGTAAAAATATACTACGTAAAATTTGACTATAAGTCCTGAATTTTAGGAGGCGGCGGGGGAAGGTATGTAGCCTGTAACACTCAGTGATAACGTAGCATTCCATTTGTGAAAGAGTGTTTACAATGTGATGAGTAGTTAAGAAGATTAACCCATACATACAAACTAAAAAAACTCACAAACACTTCCTATTTATTATATTAGTGTAGTCTGTATAACTTTTTAAATTTCATGGGGTTCCCGGATACGACTCAAGGGAAAGCGTGATTAGAAAATGAACCAAATTCCAGGCAATTCCCGGAAATTCCTGGGATGCATTATCTAGTTGTGACGTAGCCATTAAGCCAGAATTGTGTCTCAAGCTGAACAAAATGTTGGCCCAAAAGCGGTGAATTTTCTTTAAGCTTCCAAAAATATAGAATGGTAGTTTTGCAGTATAGTCAATTCAAGAACCAATATTGAACACTCTTGACAATAGTGAATGAACTGCATGAATATATGAAGCTAGTCCCGTGGTAGCACAGATCTTTCCCGTCAGAAATATTTCCTACTACCAATTCAGATCGGAAATATAGCTAAGTGCGTGAAACAATCCACTTCATTGGTAGTAGTAGTGATTTCGAGAGTCAGTATTGTGCACTACTGAGTAAATTAAATTAACTTCCTTTAAATATATTCTGATTCTATTCTAGATCGGAGATGTAGACAAAAGCGTGTAACGACCCAGGACATAGACAATAGTGGTGACCTCGTGGGCCAATATTGAGTACTCCTGATAAAAGTGAATGAACTACAGGTAAATTCAAATTTTTCCGCATTGAATCTATTAATAAAATCTACCAAAATCAGCCAAAAAAATCTCCTGTATATGATTATCATGACACGATGTTTAACTTTGAGAAAATTAACACCCCCTTCGAAAGTGAATCTTGATATGTTTAATAGTGGTGCAGAATAAATTACGGCTATAGGAAATGCCTCCAGTGAACTAACTACACATTTCGCCAATAAAAGTCAGCATAATAAAATTTTTAATATCTTCCAATGGAACAGAATTATTCACTACTTTATACAAATGTGGCGCTTTGATGCATCTACATATACATTCATCAATATTCACAAAATTTCTTGCCTATCCAGGCTATTAGTAAATGCCAGTGCATCTCGAACCCGTTGATCTCGAACCGGATTATGATTAAACAACATACCTAATTTAACGGTCGAACAGTCAAACAGAAACGGAAATAGTACGCAAACGGTACACTGTAGCGCCATTCTCATGCCAATCGTTGTTTCTGATTTAAACCAACATCTATGAACTGGTATTCAAACAAAGACTGTATAAAGTCATTTGAGAATATTGATGTATTGATTGTATGGATCTTATCGCATCAGTATGTGTTTTGAAACAATTCTCATTAAGTCGAGTTTTGTAGTATGACACTATGTACCTACACACCTGTAGAGAATAGAGCTGTAGTTTTCCTATAGTGGGACATGACATAACTGTGTTCCCAACCATCCGCCTATGTATTCAATTTCACGTAAAAATCAATTATATTTTTAAATAATTTTTAATTGAAAATATTTCATCTCGAACCGGATTATGATTAAACAATATATCTAATTATAAAACGAATACTCAAACAAAAACGGCTATAAAATTGTTTACTTTATAAATTAAATGTATTTCAACCTTTGAAATCGAGATACAATATAGAACTCATCTAAAGTCCGGCATATTTGAAAAATGGATTGTGATTTTATCTTGGTGATGTTTATGCAGTTACCAATATGGTGTAGATTTGCGTTGACTTCAAGTAATGTTTTACATTAAATTAAATTTCTAGACATCAAACTCGATCAAATTCGAATTCCACATAAAGAATCAATACGCCTAGCTAATTTATACATACATACATATATCCTAAATGATTCGTTAGGCTTGTAAAAAATATTTTTAAAATTTGTAGAGCTAGATTTTTCAATACAATGCCATGGCGAATTCGCAAATTGGATTGCAGATTTATAGTTGACAAGAGATTGCGACATCTAGTCTCAAGGTTCACCCAGAAATATACTAACCCTGCCACGACATTAATATTGTTCTAGATGATTTTACTACCAAATAGGGAATGGAAATTGTCTTTCGACCAACCATCGGTAGTCACAGTCGGTAGTCCTGATAATGGAATAAGACTGATAGACTTCCCAGCTGCACATAACATGGTAGTCAGTAGCGCGCGGTTCCAACATAACGATATACGAGTACATAAAGCGACTCGGTTATCTCCTGATCAGACAACGAAGAACAAGATTGGTCACGTGGTAATAGATGGCAGGTAAACTTCTTGTGTAATGGATGTACAGAGCACTGCGAAAACGTATACTGAAAGAAAAAGCCTCATCAAATTTATGAACTAATTCATCAGTTTGATAAAACATTTCCTCATTTTTCAACCTACGACAGATTGCGTTGAATTGTTGAAGAACATTTCATCAATCTTTCAACCATATTTCATCATAAGTATACGTTGATTCAATGACAGTGTTACATCAATTTGATGCATGTTAGCATCATGCTGAATTAAATTTTACACCATTTTGATGTAAAATGTTCATTAATTTCTTGTACATGTTTCGTCAATTATATGCAATTTGATGTAAGTTTATGATCAATTTGATGTAAGTTGGTAATCATTTTGATGTAAATTACAAAGTAATTTGATTTACAGAATGTGTAGCTAACTCTTTGGTCTATTTCCATCGTACAAAGTCCACAAAAAATTGCCACAAGAAATGCACATGCGTGGATAATGTCTTCTGTCCATTTCTGTGTTTTCTATTATGTATTTATTTTCAATTTTATACGCATTTTTTTCTTTTCTGTTTATTTTTCCAATTCTACGTCCATATTTTGAATCGATCCCATGAATTATTTCAACGTTCCAATGAAGCTGAAAATGATTAAAAAACGCACAATCTTCAAACTGACGAACTGTGATATTGAATTGATGAAATTTGTCATCAATTCAAGGAAACACAATTGAATAACATTTTTCATCGATTTGATGTAAAGATTTTCTTTTAGTCTACGGAGACAAACACGAGACAAGTTGAATATCGATAAACTGAAAACAATGGAGATATCACAGGCCGATGAACGAAAGCTTACTCTCTTATAAGCGCAAACTACTCCCAGTCCCGAGAGCACAGAAGCGCAGTGAATAAACATCTCCAATTCTGTAGAAACCGCTACAAGAACCGAACTTTGCTATCAAAAATCGCGGAAAGATATGCCAAGATGCGACCGAGAATGTCGCATTGCAACTGGTGTTAAAAAAAACGCTGCACGTATGGCAGCGAATCAGTCAGTTACATCGCGTGCTGCGAAGAGCAGTACAAAAGGCGGATAATGGAGGGAAACCAACTGGTTAGACAGAAAAAGTGGCAATGGGAAAAATTTTCCTAAGGGTAAGAAGATCGAACAAGGGACAGAAAATGCAATGCCCTCCAGCAAGGACAAGAATGGGAGTGTGCGCAGTGTGTACTTAAAATGTGCAGATAACACTTCTCAGCACTATTCCACTCCGAATCTTCCAGTCAAGATCTGGAGACGTTGATTATGGAAATGGTGTAGGTTGTCCCACACACAACCAAAATGAGATTACAAATGCAATCTCGCGGCTTAAGAATAATAAAGTGGCTACTGCGGATGGACTACCCGCTAAACTTGTTAAGGCCAGTGGCTAGGGACTATTTCCTCAACTGTATCAACTGAACCTGAGAATCTATACCTGAGAATTGGAGGCTCATTGTATTACATACTGTGTATGTTCCAGCTGTCGCGGTATCAGTCTTTTATGCATCGCGTCTAAGGTCTAAGCGACCGTTCAGACTGAACACTAAAGCCAATTGCTGAAAACTTGATTATACCTTATCAGTCTGGTTTCAGGTCAGGACTGACAAATATTCGCGCTACGCCTTAAAGGACCCGCGAAAAACGAATCGACGTATACCATATTTTGGTATATTTTGCTCTTTATTGTCCCAGACGGCGAACTTTGTACGACGCTATGTCTGAATTTGGGATACCGGCAAAATTGATGCGCCTCAGCAGAAGACGCTGACCGACACCAAATCAGCAGTAAAAGTAGGGAAAGTCCTCACCGAACCATTGCGCACCAGACGAGGACATAGTCAAAGCGATACACTTTCGTGCAATCTCTTCAACATGTTAATGGAGATAAGACTGAGAGAAGCTGCAGTAAATACGAACTAGACCATCAACTATATGTTGCTCGCAAAGGCGAACTACATTGACACCATCGAGCGAAATCTGAGAGGGTTTCATTGCTAGGAATAGAAACTTCAACGGCTGGTAGGCGACTATAAGTACCCTCATATACAAAAATTTGACATTCCCGTAATCACGTATTCAATACGCATCTATTGAGTCGTCCCCTCAAACACTTTCTGTTTCAGTACAGCCTAATGCACGCTATCTAGCTCTGAGGCCATGTTAGACTGTAAGTGCAGGACGAAATAAGAAAAATTAAATGACACTCTCTTCCATCTGAAAGGAATCGTAAGATAATTTTGCTTTCGGTTTACACTATCAGTTTTGGAGAAAACAAAAACATCTGTTTGCAAACTGGGAAACGTTTCCCATTACATTCCAATTGTATACAACAAGGAATTACTCGAAAAACACAAATAAAAATTGTGTTTTTCCTCGCTTTCGTTGTGTTTGTCAGTTTGATTGTGAATGCAACCCTGATAAAGATAATCAGAAACCGTAAAATCTAACATCTGTCAAAATCTCAAATCGTTCTCCTCATGGAACTATGTACATACAAACGAATACTCGATTTCGGACAAATTCTTATCCCAGTCACAATGGTTGTCTTCTAGGTAAGCACGTATCACCGTCAGAATATTTTGGCATGTCCAACTACTTCAATAAGTATCTACGTAAATTGCCGTTCAGATACACTGCGATGTCGAAGTGTTCTATATTTCAGCCCACTAAACATAGGTGTTCACGTACAAAAAGTAGCTGTTTATGGAACTCAAATCTAAGTTCAAACACCAAACGCTCTTAAACCCGTCTTAAATACCCTTCATCCAAAAAAAATTATATAATAATATAAAACTTGTTAGTTTGTTTTAAATTAGTTTTGTATTTTTCGTTGATTCGCATTCGCTCGGCAATAAATAATGATAACAATCACAGTCAGTCTCAAGTTTTTCCATATCTAACATCGATTTAGAAACGGAAACGACGACGGAAAATGGAAGCTGGGAGATAAGTGGAGCTTGGACCACCGCCAACGGAGCCTGTTGGAGAAGAAGCAGCACCGTGGGGGCCGAAAGATCCTTGTTGACCGTAAGATCCCTGGGGACCGAAGGCATTGTGGGGAGCGAGAGAACTCTGTTGACCAAAAGATCCTTGGGGACCGAAAGATCCATGTGGACCGGCACCGCCATGTTGACCAGCAGGGGCAACAGGAGCTTGAGAAGCAAAGTTCAAAGCTGGAGCAACACCACCATCGATATTGTGAGAGGGACCACCCAAAGAATCATATTCACCTTGGATGGCTTTTTGGGCATTGACGGCATCTTCGGGAGTGCGGTACTTGACAAAGTGGACTTCGGGTTTGTTGTTAACGTTGCTGTTGGCTTGGTTGAGTTTGTTGGCCAAGTCACCGAGATCGGTTTGTCTGTTGAGTACATAGATGGCGGTATGTTGTTCGGCAGCTTGTTTGGCCAAGTTGAGAGCAGCATTTTCCAAACCATTGTTTTCGGGGCCCTTGATGAAGATGACGCGGAGACCTTGCTTCACAGATTCAGCGAGTTGATTTGAGGCAGCGGGATCATTGAAATCTTCTTCGTCAGCAGTGAAGGTATAATATTCCTTCTCAAGTTCGGGAGCGGCAGCTGGAGCATCGTTGGAGGGAGCTGCGAGACCACCTGGGGAACCGCCGAAACCGGGACCGCCATTATGGCCGCCGTTATGACCACCGTTATGACCGCTAATTGAAGGACTAGCATTGCTGGCACCAAAGGAAGGTCCAGAACCAATACCACCAAAAGAAGGACTGGGGTTAGAACCAGCGCCGAAACCTCCGTTACCTCCGTGACCACCACCAGGGGTATAAGATTGATCAACTGGGCGATAGTTGTAGCCCAAGTGGTCAGCACAGGCCACAGCCACTAGGCACAAAACAATGAAGGCACGCATATTCCGGATTGTTACTAATATCTGATAGTCCGAGACTAGAATGATTCTAATTCGCTGGAGTTTTCACTTTTATACTATTCTCTACAGTTCTGAATTCTCGAGATTAATACTTTTTCATTCGTTTATGCTTCTATGCATTCTGCTAAAAATGCTCATGAAATATTCATTATTCATATTTTATTAGAATGTTACCCAAATATGCATCAATGTTTCCATAATGTTTCGCCTGAATATAGAACGCTGCCGACATACCTTAAGCATAATCGGGTTGGCATTCTTATTCTAATAAGCTGTTTTCGAGCTCGCATAAATTTCCTGCTGTTGTCAATTTCAGGTCTCGACTGGGGTTCTCCAACTGCAGAGTAATGCAAAATACAAAAAGGCTTTTTATGGCTGAAAACGTGGGTGTGTTCATTTAGCTTTTGGGCATGGGATATTTTAACTCGGCAATAATTTATGTTAAATTCTAACATTTCCGGCAGCTTATAGGAGGGGGATGTGATTTAGGGACTTCATCAGGATATGTATAACACTGATAATGTCATTAACATCTCAGACTAACAATCATTAAATTAATTTATCTAACATGTAGTTTAAAGCGTAAACATTTTTAGATTTACAATAAATTCCACAGAGTTTGATGATCGACATCGACATCTTTAGATATGTAGATCGACTACTATAGACAGAAATAACAGTATAACAGTCTTCACTAATAACAGTACATCGAAAAGCGTGTAGAATTTAGAGCACATCCATAGATTCATCAAAATTCAAAGACGGTTGATGGTTTTATTGAACTCTACAAGTTAATAGTCATACACACAAGTGTTTTAAATATAAAAAAAAACACAAATAGAAAATTGACACCTAATGTGGATTAATGCCATGACTCACCATCCTAGATAGTCCAAAGATCTGTTAAAACAAAACGAGTATGTGCAGATCTAAACAGATAGACAGAGGAGAGAGTGGAATGAATCGGAGAAAATTTGACAGGTTTGTCAGACTTGCAAATTTTTTGATACTTCTCAAAATAGTAATATTGTCTATACAATCAGGTTGAATTTTTTATACGTGCTGGTCAGTCAGTGACATTTGTGCCATAACAAGATAAATGTAGTTCAGCAGCGATGAAAGGAAAAATTCCTTTATTGCACCTCAAGAAATAATTGGATTGTTCTTTCATCCCATCGGTTGATTTCATTGTACATAAGTAGTAATTATAAATAAATGAAGTTCAGACGTTCCCGGTTCGGCTATCATAATTGACACATTATACCAGTATGATATTAGTTGTGACATTTGTATATGGGTTTCATAAACAATCCATTCGTATGTCATAAAATCACATTTTCCAGCATTGGAATTCTGTTACTTTTTAAGGATAAAAGTTGATAGTCAAGGGGTGATATGTTTATTTCGTTGTAAATTACACATGTTCGGATTAAATAAAGGAATAAAGTATCCGCCAAATTGCCGCCGCGGCTCTGACCACAGGTCCTTGCTCTTTTCATGAAATTTTCGATGACAGTTTCGCAAAGATGTGGATCTTTCACACCGATGACGGTTTGAATCTCGGCTCGAAATTATTTTTACTTTATTCGCATAGGCCAGAGAATTCACAAAACCCCACAGAAAGAAAGAATACGGCATCAAATCGCACGATATTGGCGGATATTGGCGGCTGCTTCCCATCGGGATTTTAGGAGATGATTTGGCTGGAAATTCCTCCCATAAATCGGTTGTTCCCCTCGCTGTTTGGCTGGTATCGCGTTCCTGCTGAAACCACATATCGTCCAGATCCATACAGGTGACTTCAGACCACAAGAACTCCGTTATCAAGTTCCTGTAACGGATGCCATTCGCAGTCACTAAATTTCGGACCTTAATTTCAAATCTTCACCAGACAGTTGCTTGTTGTGGATGCGATTTTATGACATACGAATGGATTTTCTAAACCCCAGGTGTGACAATTTTGCTCGTTGACGAACCGATTCAAATGAAATGCACCCCATAGATGACGGATTAGACATTCACTTCACTTTGCTTCGCCACACATTGAACCAATTATCGGCACTGAGAATTCTTTGTTGTTTTGAGGAGTTGAGTCTTGTACGAGAGAAGGTCTTTCGCTGTGCGTTGCATCGCTAAATTTGAACCTGTTGGGAACCATGCTGAATTGATGTTCCCGGGTTTAAAAGACGTTCTCATTTACAGCAGCAATATTTTCGACACACCGGCCGGTCCTCATAATCGACACAGATTCTTCAAATTTGTTGATCACTCTTCGAATTGCAAATACATTATGTGCACCACCTCTACGACGAAAAATTTCGAGAAGTTTGCGAGCCGTTCCAGCATAACTTTTCCCATTTTTGTAAGTTAACAATGATTCCTTTGTGTAGCACTCCGTTTTCAATAAGCGGATCAATCGTAGACGACAGTTATCAAGTTTCAGAGCTGCAACTTGAAATCGTGCACTCTTATTGGTACACCCTTTACCATCAAAGACAAATTACATTCTGCAGAAACTAAATTTTAAGAACTTTTTGAGGCTACGGAACATTTATGAAAATTAAAAGCACGACATGGCGACATGGCACTAGGAACGAGAAAACAGGAGCTGAGTAGTCAGGTTCAAAATCCCATCGAGTCAACTTTTTTTGTTTATACTGTCTGGGTAATTTTTCACACATGACTACATTTTTGATATGGTTTAGGAGGGAACAAATTATTATGAAAATTACCCTGAAAGGAGCAGTTATTTTAGTGGTACGTCTGCCAGTAATAATGTGCAAGACAACAGCTGATGTAGAGTTATCCTTTGCTACATACATTTTAGCTTGTAGTTACATATCTATTGCCACAGTTGTCCAATTATGATGTCGTCGGCTCAACAGAATTTGCTGCATGTCACTGTCATTATTGCTTTCCCTTTTTTTCTAGATTTCAGTGATATTCAAGCCGATTTCAAACAGTTATCCTATCCCTACGGGAAAAGTGCTGTTAATTTACCTGAGTGTACCTATCTAAGGACGGGTGAAGAGCGGATGTGGCACCAAACTGGTTCTAAAGTGGTAATAGTTGGAAAAGTTTGGATAAAGGGGCGTGGCACCGCCCATACAACTTGAAATTTAAAATGGTTGTACCTCATGAACTATCAGAGGTAAGAAGATGAGATTTTGTATATGTATATGTTGTCGGTACAGTATGAATTACAGCCAGGCTGTAACTAGACGGAGCCACGCCCCCTTTTCAAAAATCACACTGACGGCTTTTCTAATGTACCTATTGTTATGAAAGTTTCACAATGTGGTACTGATGATCTACTGATCCTCCTTGGTTATACGTGGTAGTGATTGGATAAAGAAGCGTGGCACCCCCCAAACCATTTGAAATTTAAAAGGGCTATATCCCATGAACTATCAGAGGTATGAAGATGAGATTTGGTATATATATATGTTGTTGATACATTATAAAATACAGCCAGAGTGGTAGTGGGATATACCAGGCCGCTTTTAAAATAAACCGTTATAGCAGTCATAATAATAGTTTGATCGTCCTGAAAATTTCACAGTATGTTACAGTTTGCCTACTTATACGCACAGGCTATTTGGAAGCAAGTTGGCAAAAAGGGCCGAGGTGCTGCCCATACGCGTCAATATTTGACTGTTACATAAAGTATACTATATCTAACAATTGTCCGTAAACCAGGCACTTGACAACTTATTTCAATGTATCTCAAAAAATATATGGCCGATTCGATTTAAATCATTTTTTTAAATGTTCAATGCTTCTAACTTTAAAAAAATATTTGAATCATATCGACTATATATCTTTTGAGATACATTGAAATATGTTCACAACTGTCAGGTGTACGGACAATTGTTTGATACAGTGTAGGAATGTGAGATTCGGTATTGTGGAGAACGACTGTGCAAGACACTCAATAGAGAAGCTAAGATGTAAGAGAGAAAAGATAAATATAGTTCAGTTGTCTTTATACGAGTGAAGAGAGAGGTCGTGATATTACAATAAAGCGGTATTATTAATAATATATAAATATCAAGGTTTTGTGGTTATTTGGTATAAAGGCACAGGACAAGGTAGGTCATTACAGTGGCGACGAGGATGGGATCCCGGTAGTTGCGGATGATAGCTGAGCAACAGATGGGTTTTTTTTATATATTAAATTGTGGCCTGCTGAGTTTGATTTTTTGTGATATATAATTTTATTTTTTTTTTAGCAGCAAAGCGTGGGGTAGAAAGAGACAAACGTATACACGCTATTGGTTGGAAAAGGAAAAGTACAAGAAGACAACCGGTCCATTAAATTGGCAAGCAAATCGCACACATTAAAGTGGTGCTTATAAAATATAACACAGACGTGTGATTTGGAAATCCATTAAATTGGAGGGAAAAAGCCATTAAATTGGAAAAGAAAAACTCCATTAAATTGGAAAAAACGAGTTAGCCGCACTGAATTGTGCCAGCTGACAAGAGAGAATTTAATTGCCATTAAAAATGAGCGAAGTTAAACCATTCATGTGCGATAACCTTGAGAAGTCGTTATTGCGCAATGAGTGGGAAAAATGGTTCCGAGCCTTCTCCTTATACCTTTTATCTGAAGACATAAAAGATGTAGTCAAGAAGAAGAATAAATTGCTTCACTTAGGAGGGATGCAGTTGCAGGAAGTAATATACAACCTCCCAGGAGGTCTAGTTGAGCAAGATGATAAAAACTCAGTGGACGCGTTGAAGGTGTTGGTCGACAAATTAAACGACTATTTCTCCCCTAAGCGTAATTCGACATTTGAAAGGCACCTATTTAGGACTCTGGCTCCACAAAGTGAAGAAGATTTTAGCAAATATTTGTTACGCCTGAGACAGCAAGTGTCGAAATGTTCTTTTGGGGAAACTAAAAAGGAAATTGAAGAAATCTGCCTGAAGGATAAGCTGATTGACTCATGGGCACCTGTAGAGCTCAAGAAAAAGCTTTTGGCGAAAGAACTGAGCTTGGACGACATCATTGAAACTTGCCTAATACATGAGCAAATTAACAAGCAGTCACGCAGTATGTTTCAAAAAACGGATTGTGAACCAATTAACAAAATCTCCTTAAGATCTCAATGGCCAAGAGGCGTAGCTGACGAATGTGGTAGATGTGGTCAAAGGGAACACAGGAGCAATGATGGGAACTGTCCAGCCAAATGGTCACGATGCAATAAATGTGGTTTGGTGGGACATTTTGCCAAGCGGTGTAAGACAAAGGCCTTAAAACGTAAGCTAGACGAATACGTTCCCAGGAATAACAAACAGCGCAGAACCCAAATGTCAAGAGTACGGTGTATTGAGGAATCAGGTTGCAATGGTGATGGCGAATCTCGAGAATTCGACTGCTTAAAGATCGAGAACGACAAAATGGTGGATGAAACAATTCAATGCTGGATAGGAGGACACACAGTGGCAATGGTGATTGACTCAGGCTCGAGGTTTAATCTGCTGAGTGAAAATGATGGGGCAAGGCTTCAAAAGCAGGGCGCTGTGTTGTGGAATGTTCGTACACAATCGTTTAATCAATTCCGAGCATATGCAGCGAATCAATTACTGGAGGTATTATACATTTTTGAGGCACCGGTGGCTGTGGAGGGAGGTCCAGAGATAATAGCCACATTTTACGTAATCAAGAATGGGGCCCAATCGCTTTTGGGGCGTGATACCTCAACTTGTCTCAATGTGTTGAAATTAGGATTGGGAGTAAATCAAATAGGAGTTGAAAGCCCATTCCCGAAAATAGCACACTTAAAAATAAAGTTGGCAATAGATCCGGCAGTGAGGCCTGTTCAACAGCCCATGCGGCGTATACCCGTCGCCCTCGAAAATAAAGTGGCGAATAAATTAAGAGAAGCTATTAATCTGAACATTATTGAACCAGTGTCGGGGCCAAGTTCATGGATTTCGCCAATAGTAATAGTCTTTAAATAGAATGGTGAAATGCGACTGTGCGTAGACATGCGGCAAGCCAATAAAGCGGTATTACGCGAAAAATACCCTCTTCCTACGTTTGATACCTTCATGACTAAATTAAGAGGAGCGAAGATATTTTCCAGATTGGATCTGAAGTGGGCGTACCATCAGATAGAGATTGATGAGTCAAGTCGAGATATAACCACATTCATAACCCACAAGGGGCTCTTCCGGTACAAAAGATTGATGTTTGGCATCAGCTCAGCACCAGAAATTTTTCAGCGCACATTAGAGGAATTAATATCTCCATGCTACAATGCCCTTAATTATATTGATGACGTGATAGTAAAGATGAACAAGAACACGATATAGCTGTAAAGAAGGTACTAGAAATATTTAAGAACCACAACGTCCTACTCAATAAAGACAAATGTGTATGGGGTGTTAGTAGTTTGACATTCCTGGGACACATACTGTCCGATAAGGGCATAACACCAGATCCAGGAAAGGTAAAAACGATTATGAATTTTCGAGAGCCTCAAACAAAGGAGGAAATCAGAAGTTTCTTGGGTCTTGTTACATATGTGGGAAAATTTATCCCTGACCTTGCTGACGTCACAGAACCTTTGAGAGGCTTGTTAAAATTTAACTGCAAATTTGATTGGGGTGAAGATCAACAAAAATCATTTAGTAAACTAAAATCGCTTTTATCAAATATACCCAACTTAGCTTATTTCAACCCTCAAGCTAGAACGCGCGTAATAGCAGATGCAAGTCCAGTAGCGTTGGGAGCAGTATTAATACAATTTGACGCCAGCAATGACCCGCATATAATATCTTTCGCGAGCAAAAGCCTATCGGAAGTTGAACGAAGGTACTCTCAAACCGAAAAGGAAAGCTTAGCGCTTGTATGGGCAGTTGAGAGGTTCCACTACTATTTGCTTGGGTTAGAATTTGAACTGGTAACTGACCACAAGCCTCTGGAAGCGATCTTCAAGCCTACGTCAAAACCTCCTGCGAGAATCGAACGATGGCTCCTAAGACTACAATCGTTTAAATTTACAGTCATATACCGTTCGGGGAAGGAGAATATTGCCGATTCCATCTCAAGGCTTTGTAGAATAGAGGATACTCGATCGTTTGATGAGACCGTCGAGCACAATATCTTTCACATCATTACACACTCAACACCATCATCTCTAAGTATCTGCGAAATTGCCACAAAAAGCTTACAAGATAAGGAAATAACTAAGCCATCGACTATATTAAAAATGACTCTTGGCCGCCAGACACATTAAATGTGTACTACCCTTTCCGCTATGAGCTGCTAGTGGTGGGTAGCATTTTACTACGGGGAACGCGAATTGTAATACCAAAATCTCTGAGACTAAAAATTTTAGAATTGGCACATGAGGGTCATCCAGGAGAATCAGCGATGAAGCGAAGGATTAGAGCAAAGGTATGGTGGCCTCTAGTTGACAGAGAAGTGGAAAAATATGTGAAAAACTGCTGGGATTGTCTTTTGGTGTCGCAACCTAATAAACCAAATCCAATGGAGAGACATGCTTTCCCGAACGGACCTTGGCAATGTGTTGCCACGGACTTATTGGGGCCTTTGCCAAATAATGAGTACATATTTGTGTTAATAGACTACTACTCCCGCTACCAGGAAGTTCGGTTTCTTAGGAAAATTACTTCGGAAGCAATTATTAAGATATTGCAAGAAATTTTCTGTAGACTGGGCATACCAAAATCTTTAAGAGCTGATAACGGCAGGCAATACATCAGCTCCGAATTCAAAACGTTCTGTGGAAATAACAACATCACCTTAATAACAACACCCCCATATTGGCCACAGGCAAACGGGGAAGTGGAAAATATGAATAGATCGTTGGTGAAACGCCTAAAGATTGCCCATGCCAACAAGAAGGATTATAAAGAAGAATTACAGAAGTTCATCTTGATGTACAATGTGACACCACACGGAACTACAGGTTCCCCACCGACTGAATTAATGTTTAATCGAGTCATTCGCGACAAGATCCCAGGAATTCAAGATATAACTGACGATATGATGGACTCTGCGGCGAGAGATCTAGACATGATTAACAAGGAAAAAGGGAAGGAGAAGGGAGATAAGAAAAGACGAGCAAAAGAGTCGGATATAGGAGTGGGAGACAAGGTGCTGTTGCGGAGTGTAGTGTTCCCTCATAAACTGACACCGACGTTTGATCCAACTGAATATGAGGTCGTCGAGAGAATAGGCAATGAGGTGAGAATATCTGGCGGTGGGAAAACATTTAGGAGGAACATTAGTCATGTCAAAAGAGTTCCGGGAGTGATAGGCGAGAAGGACAAGCAGCCGACAGGAAGCGTACCCATGCCAATGCAGACGACGGGAGACGAGTCTTCATTACCATCTAGCAATCCAGAAGTAATCGATTCCGAAACTGCAAGCCCATCTGCCAATCCGAAATTGATGCTTAAATTGAAAAATATAGGAGGGATGTGGAGAACGACTGTGCAAGACACTCAATAGAGAAGCTAAGATGTAAGAGAGAAAAGATAAATATAGTTCAGTTGTCTTTATACGAGTGAAGAGAGAGGTCGTGATATTACAATAAAGCGGTATTATTAATAATATATAAATATCAAGGTTTTGTGGTTATTTGGTATAAAGGCACAGGACAAGGTAGGTCATTACAGGTATGATATGATGCAAATTACTTTTTGGGGAAAACCAATAAAAATACGGCTATTAAAAAGGTCAGACTATGACGCTAAGAAAGTGACCACAGGTACGAATGAATATGAATACCATTGAGGTCAGTTTCGAGAGCATCCTAAATATCGTAATCCCAATAATGCATTATTTAAAAAAAATTCAGAATAATCTTATAGAGGCTACTATAATCACAGGAAATTATAAATGAACTGATGTACTGATTCCACGCATGCCAATCGATTTCAAAAGGTTCCAGTTTCCGATTCTGTTGCCATTTGCGATGACCATTAATGAAGCGCAAAGACAGTCGCTTAAATTTGACAAATCCGTGTTTTCCCACGGACAACATGTGTTGCATGTTCACGTGTAGGTAAATCTTCCGACTAATATACATTTGCACCAGATGGCAAAATTAGACATATTGTATATCCTAGAGCACTTGAATAAATAGAAAAAAATATAACAAAATTGTGATTCATTAAAATTACAATTCAGGGGTAGCGAAGCGCAACGGGTACAGCTATTATAGTATAATGAGAAGCTTTTTACACAAATCAGCACACGATCGAAATCTAAACAATTACTTCTAACAAATAGTTATTTTACATTCTACAGGTTTATTTGCCCATTGTGAACTAAACGTGGCATTATCCCGTGTCGCAACGCCAGCAGATATGTCCATTTACTGCAAACATAAGGGAACAAAATAATTGGGTTCTTCCTTGGGCATTACAAAAACTTTGAAGGCAAATCGAAGTTTGCCGGGTCCAGATATTCTTATACATGTATAGATATATATAGATAGATATTGAATACAGGCGCTCCTCCTAGAAACTTCCCATATGTTAGTCTAGACACAAACCAAAGCAAAAGTACCCAATATAGTTGATAATATTGGGATGTAATAAAGTTGATAAAAAAAAGTTGTTTAATTTTTTTCATTTAGCCCATAACTTCGTTCCAAAAAACATCGAAAAATATCTACGCATTTTCGTTTTTCGCACACTTTTGTGCTAATGTGTTTTCCTATATAAAATGTGTGAATTTATTTGTGGCCATGACATCATTGAAAACTTTTTGTCGGCAGGGAGAAGTCTGCCGGGTCAGCTAGTTTAATATAATAATTGCTGTGGCATTCTAATGGGGATGTTTTCTAAAACCGGTTCGTTTCGACTGGAGTCATTTGCGACTGGGTTTTAGTGAAGCTGTCATAGGGCAAGTACTGTTGAACCTGTTCAAGACACATCACATAGTATCAGTTAGGTGTCAATTTACACTTCAGCGGCCAACCCCATACAAAGCGTACCGGTTCTCTACATACAAAAGTTCCGGAACCGGTCCCGTGACTGGTACTGTACCGGTTCATTTTCCTGTAGGGATCTTGCAAATTTTTGTTTTCTAAAATTTCTCCAACGAAAATTTGAGAGATGTCTAACATTGAACTGTGAATAGTTTCGCTCTCAGGCTCTCATTTACTGGACTTTTTTTGGACTTTGCACCAGTTTTCTAGTAATCGCACAGAGCTAACAGTGATGATTTCTTCCTACAATTTGATTGATCGTTGGATTTTCTTGGAACATTAAAATGCAGCTCAATTATTGTCGCTTATTTGTCACTTTAACGTTTGTACATGTGGTGAGGAAATATTTTGTCTTATTACGCGCATATTTTTTTTGTATGGGGTTTAGTAAAATTTCACTTCAAATGTTGATTTTTGTACGGGGCTTTAGGTGATAAAATTGGGCGACAACGAGTGCCAACCACTACATGTGGGTTTGTACGTAGTAGACAGTATCGATTCATTTATACATAGATTTGTCAATTTGCTCATCGGTTTAGGGAATCGAACTTGTGGAAGTGGCAAGTTTTAACGTCAAGAGAGGATAAACGCATCTGAAGTTGTTACTGTGAATGTTCAAAATATGTTAATATATGAACATCGTGCATGAAGATAATAAAAAATGCAGGTGTTTGCTCGATGTTCGCACAATTTATTTTAATTAAACAGCAAACTAGCTGACAGAATTTCGTTTCCTCACGGAAGCAGTGCAAAAGGAAACGTCAGATGAGACTGATAACACATCTATGTATAAATTAATGTATAGTAGACATCTGCAACCGCATGAAAATACAAATACCAAGCAGGAGCCGTTTATTTCAATACGCTGAGTGCCAAACACAACACACAAGCAAACTATATTTACCTACTTATATATTCCAAATTCATACCCATCTAATTGAGATGGTCAGAATAGGTTGCAGATAAATGAGAACATAAATGCATACTAGTATTAAAAACTACTTAACTTCTACTTTGTTACTACTACTTCTAAATGTTGCTTCTTTTAAAAGTTTCGTTACTAACATCTGCGACAGTGTTGCCTGAAACTCTCTAAAAAAATGCTAAAAATCGTGAAATTTGCTAAACCAAAATCTTAATCCAAAACACTTAAACATTGCGTTTAAGTCCGCCAAAAAAGTTTCTAGAACAAACAATTAAAATTATAAAAACCGTTTCAGATTCGAAACCTGGTAAGTTGGACGTTACATCCATCTACATATTCGGTTTTATACATTTCGGATCAAATTCATACATGAACACCCTACGAATTGATAATTTTTTTCTCCGTGCATCGAAGCATACTCATTCCCCAAAAAATAGTAAAAAAAAAAATTAATGAAATTGCTAATAAAAAGTCGAGCTCTAGTTGCTTTTGCAATTACAGATATTTTAAATGCCAACTCACATACATATTTGACATGCAACCCAATGATAATATTCTATGATATATTTCTTTAGAGTGTTTTATATAACAGTTAGTTTAGAGTGTTAGAGTGTTTACGTATTAAGCTAAAAAAAAATTTCACTATCATTATTTTTTAAATATAGTAAAAAGATACTATCTCAATGGCTGTGATTAACTAACCATTCCGTTTTTAATTTCATTTTCAAACTGTTATTCATGAATTTAACAAAATCGAAATTTAAAAAGTAATCAGCCTGATCTTCGATCTCGGTCGATAGCTGTCGTTTGGTTTGGTTTAAATGCGTACAATCTTGTCATTTCAATGATACATAAAATTGTTCAAAATATGTCAGTACTAATTTCGATTCCTCTATTTCAAATATGCTGTAATTTGGGACCAAACATACAACCACAATAACGAGAATTTCGATTTAGAGGAACCCAATTTGAGTCGAATGAGAAATGTTCGCTCTATGTTTTTTCAATGGATTGCAAAAATTTTATTTGCGTCCAATGACGACGAAACTCACAATGTTACCTATAAAACCGCACGACAACAATAATAATACTACAAGTTTGAAGAGTGACCCCCAATAAATATTTTATTTTAATTTTGACCAACACTCAGGTGATGTCCCTAATAAATGTAGTGCATTGTATTGGACTTAGGAAATAGGGATAGGAGTAGGAGGAAAGAGCGAATAGTGTTTGTTTGTTTGAATTAAACATCGTCACATCAGAGGTAGTAGGGATTACACTCGCCGGAAGCTTATTCCACATACGGACTGTTCAGCTGAAAATCGAATTCTCTCTGTAATGCGTAGTCCGATCTATTGACCAAGTGGCAATGAATGAATGTGAATACCCGGACAACCTTGGAGCACGTTTAAATATTCCAACTTCCGCTATGAGATTATGAATATCTGAGGACCACTTCATATGAAAATATCGATAGAACAACGATATACAGCTCATATTTCGACGATGTTCCAAGCAGATAACCGATATGACTCCCTTGCTGTCACCTATTAGCATCACTACTCTTTTCTGTACACCGTCCAGAAGTTGGTGAGAGATATGGTGAATGTCAGATGAAGTAAAGAATTTCCTACACCGTTTTCGAAAGCCCAAACACTTGAATGCTTCCTTCGACACAATAAATACATGTGTATACCAGCGGATATCACACAGATTCAGATTCTTCAATATCTACCGCACCCATAGAAATCGACGACGGAGATGGGTCAATTGCAGAGTTTGTATTTACCCCCCCCCCCCCCATATATGCAATGAATGTTTACCCATTACCCACAGGTTATGGGAAAATAATGGGTAACTAGCTACGCACGAAAATAGGGAATTACCCATCACGATAACCACTTACCCTCTCAGGGTAATGGGGAAAATAGTGATAGTTACCCACGACGATGGGTAATGGGTTACCCTGGGTAACCCATCTCCATTTTAATCAAAAACATAAAAAATTAGAAAAAACTCGATATCTCTGAACCGGAGCGGAGCGTCCAATCGAAAAGTTAAGCAATTTTAAAGGTTTCTAAAAAGTTTTCATAAAGTGGTCGAATCGTATATGGAAGAATTTTTTTTTGAAAAAATCCCTAAAATAAGAAAATCGGTAAAATAAAAAACTGCATATAACTCGGAATAAGTGCGAAATTTTGCCCATTTCTCTTTCGCGTTAAATCTTGATGATTTCATACTTTTTACAAACTTCGTGTAATTTTACTTAAACATGGTTGAAATTTGAATAGTTTTATACAGTAAAGGCTCATTTAGACTACTGACAGATTTTGACACTCGTAAAAATTTTCTGACACAACATTTTGAACTAGTGTTTACACATGTCAAAATATTTTGTCAGAAAACCTTGTCAGTATTTTGTCAGTATTTTCTGACAGCATTTTTTGAAGTTTCATCAGAATATTTTGAAAGCCATTTACACTACTGACATATTCTGTTTGTGTTTACTGACCAAATTCTGACAATTGTTATTGTGGTTATAAAAATAAAAATAAAGTTAAAAGTTATTATTATAGGTAATGGATCCCGACATGGCTGCTATAATAGCTGCAACATTGCTTATTGAAGAGGAAGAGGAGGAAATTTCACAATGTTGGTGCGCCCACTTTTTCTTGAGAAAGATGGTTTCTTCTCTTGTTTTCGAGCAAAATTAGTGGCCAATGACGCAGAATTATTTCTAAATTTTTTGAGGAAGACTTTAAACTCTTATTGAATCGTGTCCCACCATTAATTGAAAAGAGAAACACATGCGTCCTATCTCTGTTCATTTACTGACATATTTCGACAACATGTTGTCAAAATACTGACAGTCGTCACAATTCTGTCAGTAAATTTTGATGACTGTTTACACGACGTCAGTATTTTTGTAAAAAATTTTGACATGAACGTGTCAGAAAATTTTGTGTCAGTAAATTCTGACGTTTACACGTTACTGACACATTTTGAAGACAAATACTGACAATCTGTCAGTAGTGTAAATGAGCCTTAACACTATCAAAAAGCCACTCATGTCACTCAATATTCAATGAAGAGAGTAAGAAAGAGAGCAGAGAAGTATAACGCTTCAATCGTTTTCTTTGTTGGCATTCTACTTGAGCGAAATGTTGACTGTTTACTTTTGTACATCGTTTTTGAAACCATATCAGAGTGAGTATGAGAATGACAAATTTCATTAGTAGCCGTCAGCTTTCAACGAATTAGGGTTTGAAAACATCCGATGGAAGCTCTTGTCTTTTCTCTAGGTATATAGGTAAGAAATCGACAATATGTTTAATTATGTCAGCTTAGCTTTGATCCTATTTGATAAGAGTTTCCATAAATAATATAAATTAAGAACTGCTTTGAGAATAAACACTGCGAGAGTTACAAAGCGGAGCAACTACGTTTTCGGACACACGACACAAAGAGTTTGCATGCTATCTAACTTCATCATGTAAGTATATATTGTGTACAGCATTACCCGCTCGAACACTCTGATGACCAGGGTTTTTTATAGTCATGTTTTTGAGCTTCGTCCAAACGCTGGTTGTGACATAAAATTGAGTAATAGATAAGAGTTGCCATCCCTCTCATAGTGTTATCTTACGGGCACCAAGGTAATTGGAAATTGCATCGAGTTTCAGTCGCTGCTGTATTTTGCTCAATTATTGGACATAACATGGACAGAAATTAAAGTGAATTCGGATTTTGTTTCCATGCAACCAGCGTAACACATAATTTAGGTGGCATTACTATCAAACGAATACTATTTACACTTAGTTGGCGGATTGGGTTGCTTATCGCTCATTCCCCCATCTACTCTTCTCTACCAAATTTCTAAATTAGTTTTGATTCTGGTCGCAATGAATGAAATACACACTCTTGTTAATTTCTATTCATTTTATATCCAACTATAGAGTAACATCTTCTCTGTTTTATATAAATTTGGAGCTTCATAGTCGATCAGCTGTGGCATGCATACCCCCTGGCTTAACTATTTCTCTATGAAGAGAACACAAAACAGCTGATCGAAGCTAATATCTACTACTCAATGATTCTAATCCATCAGTCGTTATCGGTATTTTGACGGAACCGGTTCAGCTTAAGACACTTAATAAAATAACAGAATTAAAATGTTACTAATTATTTTAATTTATGTGTTCCTTTTTGAAGTCATGTAAGGAATGTTTTAGACCTTTGAATCATTTTCAAATATAACTGGAAGGCTTTTATTAGAAAAATGTCTGAAATTTGAAGACACTCACTAGACCGTTAATGATTACTTATACGGGTCGTCATCCTGATCCCTCCAGCGGAGTCATGGCTTTCCTATTTCTCATCTTCCTTCTAGTTCGGTTTCGACAACCCTTCATCTTCATACATTCTAGTGAAATCGTCTAGTAACGCAATCGCGTTATTTTTATCCGCTCTACTATTTTAATGTCGAGATATAACTCATGCGTCGCCGATACTCGCCATTGTGCACTATAGGGCAATACATTTCGTCAGCTTGCGATAAGCAATAAAGCAGTACAGGTTGTATGAGAGTCTGGTGTAACTGAATTTTCGTCATTCGCGTGAGGGCTTTATCTCTAAAATGCTTACGTAGCTCAAAATAACATCTATTCGCAAGCCCATTTCTCCGCTTGATCTCAAGGCTGACGTTGTTGTTTTTGTTTACGGCAGATCCGAGGTATATAAATTCGTCCACTACCTTTAAATTATATCGCTTATGAACGTTCACGCTTTGGTCTAATCGCGCGGAGGCCCTGCTCGTTGAAACATTTAATTTTGTGTTGTTCTCATTTAGTGTCAGACCCACATTTGCTACCTCCTTCTCAATTTTCGAAAACACCGCGGTAATTTCTCTCATTGTGCGCCCAACGATATCTATATCATCAGCATACGCGACCAGAGAGTTTTATGCATTTGGCTGGAGCTTTCTCATAAAGTCAAGGTCACCCTGAAAATGCGTGTGAGTTTTGCAGGAATGCCAAGCTTACACGTAGAGTTCGTAGAGTTTCTCCCGTATCGGGCTATCGAAAGCCGCCTCGTAATCGACAAATTGATGGTAGGTGTAAATTTTTTTTCGTGGGTCTTCTCCAGGATTTAGTGTAGCGTAAAAATCTTGTCATTGGTCGATTTTCCTGGCCTCAAGCCACACTAGTATGGTCTAAACTTGATAGAACCTTACATGCTATGGATAAAAGGCCTTTCTCCCTTTACAGAAGGGCGGCCCTGAACCATGTCCGTAAGTTCCGTGTTTGACTTTTTTGTAGAATTTTCGGGCTTCGTTCTTCCTTCTGTATGTCTCAATTTTCTCACTCTCGCGCTTATGCCGCTCAGTCGGAGCTTTCGTTACAATTGACTGAAGAATTGCCATACGTGCAGCGTTTTTTTTCATAAATTACTAGGGGACACTCCTCATCGTACCATGGTTTGTTTGGAAGCAGTTATTCAAAACCATGTACGGTTGATGCGGCAGTTTTATAGAGTTGAAAATAAGTTTCCACTGCGATTCGGCATCAGGATTGGGAGGGGCTGGTTTCTGTGCCAAAAGTTGCGAGAGCTTCCTTGAGTAGGCTGTGACTATCTCTGGTATTTTCAGCTTTCCGATGTCTAGTTTTCTCTGCGTCTGGTTTCGTACTATTTTCGCTCTCCTTAATCTTGTGCGAACATTTTCTGCTACCAAGTAGTGATCAAAATCGATGTTAGCTCCTCTGCTCACTCGTACGTCCATTGCACTGGATGAGTACCTTCCATCAATTACCACGAGATCAATTTGGTTCTTCGTTCTTTGATCAGTGGATATCCAGTAGCATTTTGGAAGTAGCATTGATGTTGTGGATTCCTGTGCCACTAACGACCTTGTTTTTTGCCGCGGCAGAGTAAATCAGTCTCATACCGTTGTCGGAACTGTCAGCATGTAGACGGAAATTGCCAATAGTTGGATGAAACACATTTTCCCTGCCTAATTTAGCATTAACGTCTCCTAGTACAATCTTAATATCATGGCCAGGGCAGCGGTCAGACGTTTAGTCAAGGCGTTTCTTTCCTTAGGCCAGCCAGTTTAAGACATCTCTGGACCTTCTTCTATAATGTTATCTCTAAGAATACCTTCCGTAGGGTTTTTTTGAGAATACCTTCTATAATCTTAGCCTATTGCATAATGCCTCTCAGCCTATCGCAAATGCCTGTTTTGGGAAGGTAGTTTTCTAGGAAGCGAGGATGGAAGGACTTGCATCCAACTCCCTCGCAGTATGAAATGGAAAGGATTAAGCAACGTGACGGGAACGTGTTTCGAATAGCAGGCCTGATATAAGTCCTGCGAGCTCACGATTTACAGTGATGTGTTTGTCAACATTGAACAAATCGTGCACGACGTAACTGCCGGCAACATGTTTTTCGATGCTTGACAATGTCCAGTTTTTTTTGCCAGAAAAATGGATTATTTAAAACAGTATGTTAATGTTTATAACCGCTTTAATTTCAACATATTAAGATGCTTGTTTATCTAGAGTCCGAGGGTAACGAGAATATAAATGCAGGCTTGGGAATTGGACTAAAAGTTGGACTTGTGAATAGTTAGACTTTCATCATACTTTTTCAAGTTTCTCAAAAATATAATTGATTTTGAGCAACAATAATGCAATTGTATATTTTACCTGTTTTACTCTAACACTGTGCGACAATTTGAAGTTAAAGGTCTGCTGTGTGGATAATTGCGAAGCTCGACGGATGTAAAGGTTGTTCGAAAATTCACGCAAGATTGAATTGTAATTGTGTTGGGGATATCTTGGAGATATATGACATGTGGCACCGTCTTGTTACAACCACATGTCACATGTGTTTAGGAACAAAAAACTAGATTATCATGTTGCGACAGAGCACCATTAGTTGTTATAACCAGCCTCAGTTTCAATGAAGAATGGTTCGATAACTTACACCACATGGTTACACGTTATTGATACATTTATTTCCGAACAATTACTCTTGTATTTACTGAACCTCGAATGCGACAGATTTCAGCCTCATTTTTGAAGCTGATTTTGTTATGATTTGTGATTGCCGAAGAAGCTCATGCGCATGAATGACAAGTCTGTGGTTCGATTAAAGTATTGTACTAACCAACTCCTCACAATATTCTACTGAATATGCCTAATCTGCTGTTGAAAAAATATTTAAAAAATCTCTCGAGTCACTTCTTGAGACCACAATATCGTCCTTACAAAAAATTGTTTTAGTTTTTTTTTTTATGAATTAACTTAATGCATAAGTCGAGTGTAAGAATTAGACACCTCCGAAATAGTGTTGCACTGTGTAATCGAATAGTGCGATGTCTTGCCAGCAGCTTGTCAAGTCTTTGAAAACCATCTAAACTGGTTTACTGGCATTTAGCTTATATGTTAAAGGCAAAGGAAATGCCAGGCTATTAAATATTTATAAGGTTTTTATTTTCTTCAATTTACTTTGAGTCGCTTAGCAATAAATAATGATAACAACTACAGTCAGTCTCAAATACATCCATCTCAAAAGTCAATTTAGAAGCGGAAACGACTACGTAAAATTGAAGCGGGGAGGTAAGAAGCGCTGGGACCACCGGATACAGAGCCAGCTGGACTAGAACCAGCACCTTGGTGGCCGAAAGATCCTTGGGGACCGAAAGATCCTTGGGAACCGAAAGATCCTTGGGGACCGAAAGATCCTTGGGAGCCGAAAGATCCTGGATGTCCGTTAGATCCCTGTTGACCGAAAGATCCATGAGGAGCGAAAGCACCTTGGGGAGCGAGAGAACTCTGTTGGCCAAAAGATCCCTGGGGACCGAAAGATCCTTGTTGACCGGCACCGCCATGTTGACCAGCAGGGGCAACAGGAGCTTGAGAGGCAAAGTTCAGAGCGGGAGCAACACCGCCATCGAAGTTCTGAGAAGGACCACCCAAAGCATCGTATTCACCTTGGATAGCTTTTTGGGCATTGGCGGCATCTTCGGGAGTGCGGTACTTGACAAAGTGTACCTCGGGTTTGTTGTTCTCATTGACGTTGGCTTGGTTCAGTTTGTTGGCCAAATCACCGAGATCGGCTTGCTTGTTAAGAACATAAATGGCGGTATGTTGTTCGGCGGCTTGTTTGGCCAAGTTGAGAGCAGCATTTTCCAAACCCTGGTTTTCGGGGCCCTTGATGAAGACGACACGGAGACCTTGCTTCACGGATTCGGCGATTTGATTTGAGGCAGCGGGTTCATTGAAATCTTCTTCGTCAGCAGTGAAGGTGTAATATTCCTTCTCAAGTTCGGGAGCGGCAGCTGGAGCATCGTTGGAGGGAGAACCGAGTCCTCCTGGAGAACCTCCTAATCCTGGACCAGCGTTATTGCCGCCGAATGAAGGGCCAGCGTTGTTGCCGCCAAATGAAGGGCCAGCGTTGTTACCACCAAATGAAGGACCAGAACCTACGCCACCAAAGGAAGGACTGTTGTTCGACCCAGCGCCGAGACCTCCATTACCGCCGTTACCACCGTGACCGCCACCAGGGGTATAGGATTGATCGACTGGGCGATAGTTGTAACCCAATTGGTCAGCACAGGCAACAGCCACTAGGCACAAAATGATAAAGGCACGCATATTCCCAAGTATTAGACTGATGTGATTGTTCGACACGAGACTGATTCAAATTCGAAATAGATTTCATTTTTATACTTTCTTCGATTAAACTTTAGACGCCAATCAATATGCGTGAGATTATGCGTTCGCCGTGAAGCCTAATTAACTATTCATATTTCACGTTTAATGGACACATAATAAAATGCATGTTTGATTTGTTTGCTAAACTTTAAGCCAGAACATTTTCTGTGCATTCCGGTACAAATTTCCTGTTTTTCAATGAGAAGGTTGGAATGTTTTCGGCTGCTGTCAGCCTTATACTTGTTAGCTGACGTTAGTTAGATCATTTAATAAATGCAAATTTATGTGAAACTATTGCAAATGTCATGTCAGAACACGATTGAAATCACTCCGGTGAAACTTTAGGAAAACGGGTATTATGAAATTAGTTTGGACGTGCATTCGCAAGCTGAATTCTTTTAAATCAGTTAAAATTTTTAGCCTCATTCTAGAGGATACAAGATTAAATGTGGCGTGATACGGCGGAACAGCGTAACAACATAACTTCCGATTATTTGCGGGGGGTTTATAGCTTGAATATTTGTTGATCCTTTTTTTTTTGTAGCTTGAATTGAGACATTTGTAAGCCGTTCATCTCGGCTACAAATTCTTTAATCTTCAATTTATCTTAAACCTGCAAAAGTGGTCAAATGTCATCGGTTAGACAACTATAGATTTTAGTGTGGCTAAATGTGTAACTAGTGAATTAATAAATTCAATAATTAAAAACCAATACTATGGGGAAGAAAGAGTGTGAAAAGCAAAGCTATTTCCTTGATATTTTATGCAGTTGGTCCGTTCGGTGGTTCAATGGTTGGCCTTGTTCTAGCCAATTTTAAGTTTAAAAACAGATCGGAATTGGTGCTACAGTGAACCTCAGTGATTGTAAGAAGTTCTCCCTAATCCATTCAGGAGATGTAGTGGAGAATTAAATTATTTTCATGCCATTGGAGCTCAGTGTGATACTTGGGAATTTTTGCTGATTTTGTACTTTTCTTTTCTTATTAAACCAACAAATTATAGGAGGGTTGCTGTTTATATTTCTGGCCAAATAATGAAAAAACCAATATTGATAATCGAAATTGGTTTTATTGTTTTTCAAAATATTCTCCATGATGAAGAATACACTTTTGCATACGTTTGAAACAATTTTCGTGGCACTTTGCCACCACGAATGAGGTAGCTCCAAAACTAGAGTTTTGAACGAATCAACCATGGCCGTAGCCCGGGGGTGGCAAGACGGGAAATTGCCCCTACCTAGAACTCGAGACCCAACATTGTGGTTACAGGGCATTATAAGTTAAATTTGATATTTGTAACATGCAGAAACATAAGTCGTACCTCTGTCTTAGTATATAACGTTCAAATTACAATGTCCGTCTACATTTTTTTTGATCCCATATATTTTCGCGATCAAATTGTAGAATCCGATTTCAACAGAGTTGTTTTATAGCCTGTGGTTGGATTAAGGAGACTCTATTGAGAACGACCTACATGGGTTCACGTTTTTATATAGTGCATATATAAATTTGCCTCCAAACTTGTGGACTATTAGCTCCAGAGGTTGCATATACTATGTTTTGCATGTATCAACTATGATTGGTACTATCGCCTCCAAAGGCCGCAAATACTAACCTATTTTATCGAAGTGGAATACGTAGGTCTTTTTATGCCGGGATGATACTTTTTGGAAATCGGCACACGTTTCGATATAGCCCTATACAAAGTTTACCAACCACGTTGAACCTGTCGGCCCAGAGGGTTCAAATAGTAAACAATTTCATCATAATTTGATATGTAGGTTTTTCTTGGGACGTGTTTTGGAAATGACCCCCATAGTCCCATATATTTTGATATAAAAATGTGGGCATATAGGGGTCATATTTGATGTAAAACTATGTGGCCATCGGCAGTACAATGGCTAGAATTCGCCGCTCTTGCACATGATAGGAAGGATCTTGGCTACGCCATTGACTTCAACCGTTTCTTCAGGCGTCAAAACACAATTGGTTTTTATTGTGTGGGAACAAAAGTGAATCAATAGGTGCCGGATTAGGCCGGTAAGGTGGATGCCCCATTACTAAATTGTTTTGCTGGTGACAGCTAGCATTGTCGTAATGCAGAATGATTCAATATTGCGGGTTAGTTTTCCTTAGTTCACCAACAACTTATTGAAAACCAATGGTTGAGTGCCATTCAGAATTGACCGTCCTACAGTGATGTAACGTAACTGTTGCCATATGACAAGTTATGAAGTGCTTCGTGTACGAACAACATTTGCTGGATTTAACTCGTTTTGAAAGACCCTTACAGTCTACTGCTGTTTAGTCTAAGGTTCATATTAATAGATGTATGATTCAGCGCCGGTTGTGATCTTATTTCCTTGCACCAATCGACACGAACCCATTTTTGAACGATAGACAAATTATGCGGCATCCACCGCAAGCGTTTGTTGCGGCCAAATATGCATGTAGTAGTGAATGTATGGAGTAGACGTAATGCCCATTCCCAGAGGCGGAAGTCATGACCTGGACGGCCTGAAATTATGACCAAGCAGGCCTTCTTTCAAATACGGAAGGCCTTCCCTACACATTACCTCCTCCTTTCTTTTTAACATTGCGTGAGATTGGGAGGCAATGCCTTCCTTGTCCATTGCTTTGAAGGCATGCAAAGAGGAAGGCCTTAGAAGGCATTTACTTAAATTTATTTTTGTTGAACAAAAATAAAATTAAAATAATTAATTTTAACACAAAATCATAATCCACTTCTACATATTAATTTATAAGCATGTATGTATCTATCTTAGGAAGTTTTACCACGCCCAACTTCAAATTAAAAATTTCAAAAATACCCTGAAAAATACTAAATAAACACTATAATTTTAAAATTTCTATGAAATTTTCCAATTAAATTACGGCTAAAAAGAATCTGAAAAGAAATTTCTCAAAATTTTAAAAATCGCCTTCTTGGTTATATCTGATGAAAAATTCATGCATTCCGCAGCCCTTATGTTAGGAAGACATTACACAAGAACCGTTCCCCATGCCTTATTTGTGGAAGCCCTTGTGACTCCCGCCGCTGGGTTGTTGCCTCTATATCACTTCATGCACAGCAGCGATGTTTTATGGCACAACAACCGATCTTGGAAATCCAATTGAATTCACTGTGCTAGTTATTCACAGTACAGTTATTCACATTACTTTTGAAATACAAACCTTCTGAAAATAAAAACGTGAGAAACAACAAAGAACGGAGAAAGAAAAGAGCCGAGGATTCTCATTTCATTAGGAGAAAACACGCCGTCTATGCTTCCACATATATTGCAGCGTGTTTAGAACAAAATACATACATGGTTCCATGTAAGTATATTTAGGATTGAGAGAAAACACTTCAATGCTTCCACGTAAGTAAATGTATGTTTGGGTTGAAACGCTCATAGGTTTCCACATAAAAGCCTACATGTTGGCAAGTCATATGAATGCAAAATTGCAAGTTAATGAATGCTTGTACTGTGTTCCAAATATATTCTTGGTTCCTGAAGAACGAGTTTGGGAGAATATGTTGCAGAGGCCGTTTTATTCAACATGTCTGTACATAAGTATATGTAAGTCCTATGAGCACGTATAACATTTCTACAATCCCACAAATTTTGAGATTTATTTTTAAATTTTCAAATTTAAACTCCCATAACTTTCGACGCCTTTGGTAAAAATTATCCACGGGAACGATTTACTCTACCCAAAAAAATTCTTGTTGATAGATATAATATTACGAGCCAAATCTATGAAATTATTTTAAACGAACTGGAAATATGACAAATTAATGAATTTAAAAAATGCCAAATAAAATTAATAAAATATGAGATATATAAATAATTTTCAAATTTTTGGCTTCAACTTTGTGTTTATATTATACATAATTGCACATGAAGACAAACAGCAGATATCACTGGATAACCCTCTAGAAGATAAAAAGGTTACTTGCCTATATTGATACCTGCATATAAAAAAAGTATGTATTTTTAAGTAAGTAAAGTTTTTCGGTGTTTGTTTTTCAGCTTTTTTTTAATGTTTATAGCTTATTAATCGTAGATGGATACTGGAATTTGACTATGGTTTCCTGCTCCTGGAAAGGGTTAACTCCCATGGATTAAAAAAATATTGTTCTGCGCAAAACTGTGTAGATTCTTTTCAGATGAAATAAATGGAACGAAAGAGGTATCCGAACGTATGTAGTAGTGTAAATAGATGAGTGGTGATATAGTGTTTATATATTCTCTCATAGATCTTAGAAGGACACTGGAAAGGTGCTGACATTTTGTGCTTCAGGGTAGGTCCATAACCGTCTACTCTTCTTCCTCATGGAGTCTTTTAAGTTTTGCGCAAAAATGGATCAAATGTGTAAGCATTCAACAGATTCATTTCACTTGATCGCCCATACTTACATATATTTATTTGTTTTGTATAATGTTTACCAACACTCAGGGGATGCCGCCTATAAATGCAATTCACAGTTTTGGACTTAGGAAGTAGAGGCATGTGTAGGAGGAAAGCCGAATTTAGTTTGTTGATATTTGACTTAAACTTGCTGATACCGTAAGTAACAGGGAATACAGTCGCCGGTAGATAATTCCACATACGGACTGTTCGGTGGAAAATCGTATTCGCTCTGTAGTGCTTAGTTCGATCTACTGGCCGAGTGCCAACAGATGGAGATGACTCCCAAGACAACCTTGTTGTACGGTTAAAAAAATAAATAAATGGTTTCCCATTACATCCCATGAAGGGACTGGGGAGAACTTCTCACAAGCACTGAGCTGTGCGCTTTCCAGTTTTCACTCACTGATTGGGACCTACAGTTTTACACCGATTCCGAACGGTAATTTGAGAAGCTTTTTCATGGCTAGATACTCGATAGAGTCGCCGTCACTATGCGAGGTGACCGCCGCCGAAAGAAATTTTTTTTTTGAAGGTGGTCAGAGCCGGGTTCGAAACCAGGATCTCATGTACAAGAGCCGCGCACACTAACCATTGCACCACCGACGGCGGTTAAATTGTCTAAACTCCAGAGTGAGGTTATGTAGCTCGTGGAACACTTCCCAAGGAAATATCGATAGAACAATGACACAAAGCTTATATTTCGACGATGGCCCAGTGCCGGCTACCTTGCTATCGCATATTAGCGACACCGCGCTCTTTTGTACACGCTCTTTCACCTCCAAGGTGAGCTTAGTGGCACCAGCCCAAATACGAGAGTGAGAATAGTCGTGATGTAAATATTGAAGTGGGGGGAATAATGTCCTCTCCATGACTTTACACTGAACGGAAAAGCATCGTGACAGGGATTAAAATATTCATCACCCCAACAACTTTTGTCATCGAAAGTGAGCTAACGTACATTTTCATTCCCGCTACGAAAATGTGTCATCAACTGCAAATTGTTCGTCACTTTGATGAAAGTATGGTTGTTGCTGCAATGAATTTGAATTATTATTGCGACGAATTTGTTTCGTTGCTGCAATGAATTTGTTTCGTAGCTGCAATGAAATTGTTTAGTTGCTGCAATGAATTTGTTTCATTGTTACAATGAATAAGTATCGTTCTTGCCAATTTATTTATTTTATTGCTGCAGTGAATTTGTTTCATTACAGCAATAAAGTTCCTTCATTACTGTAATGAATTCGTTTCATCGATGTTATGAATTTCTTTCATTGCTGCTATGAATTAGTTTCGTTGTCGCTCTGATTTTTTTTCATTGGTGCAATGAATGCTTTGAAGTGGGCTTGAAATTATTTATTGACAATCGTACATAAATACAGTGTTAGTAATTACATTGCAGGTATTTTGGTAAAAAACAAATTTGTTTCGAAAACTGTTCTCAATTATATAAATATGTTAAATCCATTTCATGTTGACACACTCGTCTTGAGAAGATTGTGGTAGTCGAGGGGTTGAGTGTTATTGCGGCCGTTGAATTCAGGTCCTCTAATTAAAATCAAATATGAGGAATTTGTTATTAAGATTTATATTTAAGATATGTACATATCTATGTCTGTACTTACCATGAACATAAGCTCTACTCCTATGTGGGTTTTATCACATCAATTGATCTACGTTCAAAACTTCCTTTAACATAGAACCACATCATTGTTTTTTTTTAAATTATGTAATTGTTGTTGTGTAGAGGATTCTATCATTCAGTTGTAGCGCCACATCTCCCCGTTATTAAGTCAGTAATCGCTCTGCAAGGATTTTATTCAACTGCTCTTTTATTTATTTTAACTAAATTTGCTAAAATTCCGATTACATTAATTTCATTGTCGTTAAGTTGTTACTTTTTATGATCGTCTTTTTATGATCGACTTCTTCGGTTTCATTGCCTTCGAATCCAAATACCAATGAAATATAAAAACACGAACATTTTGTTGCCATTTATACCATACACATACCCAAATGTTTAGTGACATCCCAATGTGCACAAAAACGGATGCGGATCCGTTTCGAACTCGTTACGAGTCCCTAAAAACATAAAAAAGCGAATCAGTGAAAGTGCGATTTGGCGGATCGGTCAAATGTTTCAATTTCATTAGTTTTCAAAAAACGAATCCGAAACGGATTCGAATACAAAATTCGTTACGAGTTCGAGTCGGATCCGAAAAAGTACAAAAAACGATTCGCGGTTTCGAGAGGAATTTCATACGAAAACGTAACGGATTCATATGGCACAATGGGGTATGGATTCATATGGTTTTTCTGCTATCGATGTGCCACTTTCTTTGCTGTCCTGTTGCTCCTTGCATTCTGCTTCTTCATCTATTTGATTTATAGATACTCAATTTACACTAACCATAACAGCACACACATAAATTCACACAATTCATTTTCCAGAATAAAAGATTATTACTAAGTTGAACTAGTTATCTGTTATAAAAACATTATTTAATTTATTCCGGTGGAGAAATGTGTCTACCACTTTCGTTTGTTGCAAATGAACTGATTTAGGATGTGTATATGACCCACCACTCATGCTTACAATTTTCTCTTGCTGCCCTCTTTTTTACGCTCGCTTATATTTCGACTGCTATCCAATCTTTATCTTCATAAAAATTAGTTTCGTTACAATAACGAAATTGTTTCGTCAACTATAAATGTTGGCAAAACTCCAAAATAAATAAACAATAGAGATAATCTAGAAAAAGTAAGAGATAAACCTAATTTCAATAGTTTAAGTCTCATGCACTTATTTTCTTTTAATTTTTAACCCGTATTTCAACAAAATTTTAATTAGATAAAATTGTTATAGGAACGAAAAGCATGTTGTTGCAGCAACTAAATGAAATATTGTCAAAGAGTGATGTATGAAATTTTCCGTTGCAGCGACTACCAAAATGTTGGGTATACTAGACTTTTCATTGCATTGTTTCATCCATGCGACGAAGCGTTATTCTTTCAATGTGTACCCGTTGTTTAGTTACGTAATTAATTTCACTCCACAGGAAATAATAAAAAAAAATTTGTCTCTTATTTATTATCCAAATGACAATAAGACGACACTTGTAATTAATTAAAAATCAACACGGTTCCTGCCAACTAGCAGCTTTTAATAGACTACTGTAATTTTGAAACAAGTTGCGTCATTTATTGTATGATTGACAGCCATTCAAATCAGACAACCTCCGGAATTTCGGCAAAAATTGAAAAATTGGAAATTCGTGTGTTCGTCAATCATTATTTCTTGCGATTCCTGAAGAATTCCCATGGGGACTCTGCTGCATCAGTTTCAATGACTAGAAAGTGGTTTACTGTATTCAGTTGTAAAATTCAGGTCGCCCAAAAGAGGTCGTCAAGGCAGAAATCGCCGATAACATCCATAGAATTATATTGAGCGATAAGAGAGTGAAAGTGTGTGAGGTTGTTGAGCCTATAGACATCTCAACTTAGCGATGGGTGCCGCGATTACTCACACTTGACCATAAGCGAAATTGTACGGTCACTTCACAGGAATGTTTAGCGATGTTCATCCGCAATTCGAAGGAGGTTTTGCACCATGGACGAAACAACAATCCATCACAATACAGCACAGACCAGTCAAAGCAGTGGGCTTCAAAGCAGTCAAAGCAGTGTGCTTCTCCGGGTGAACTTGATACAGTGAGGGCCAAGGTAGGTTTGTCGGTCAACAAGGTCATAGCGACAATGTTTTGGGATGCATACGGTGTCATTCATATTAATTTCCTTGAAAAGTGTAAACGATCACTGACGAATATTGTTTACACCTGCTGATTTAAAGCAAAAACGACCGAATTTGGCCGAAGAAAAAAGTGATTTTCCACCATGACATCGAAGTGAGGCACACGTGTGTAGTCGCCGTGACAAAAATCCATAAATTTGGTTTCGAATTGCTATCTGATCTGCCATATTCTCCAGATTTAACCTCCTGTGACTACTTCCAATTTGCAATCCCGAAGAGTTGGCTTGGCTGAAAAACGGAGGTCAAAATGTATCTAACGGGTCCGCCAAATAACTTTTTTTTTTGAAAATGCTATAAAAAAAAACTACTAAATATTTTCTCAAATTTCTTTTTTTATTTAAAAGTAAAATCCTTCCGGTTAATGGAAAATAATTTCATTCAAATGGCTGCCTCGGCTGGCCATGCAGTAGCCTACACGATCGGTCCAATTTTTAAGCACATTATCGATTGTGTGCAGCTGTATTTCACCAATGGCTTCACGAATATTGTCCTTTAAAGCGTCAATTGTCTCTGGCTTGTCGACGTAACACTTATCTTTGAGGGCACCCCACAAATAATAGTCCAACGGTGTTAAATCGCAGCTCCGAGGTGGCCAAACGAAATCAACGCTGCGGCTGATAATGCGATCTTCAAAAACAGGGCACAAAACATCGAGTGTAGCTTCGGCTGTGTGGCACGTAGCGCCGTCCTGTTGAAACCAAATGATGCCAATATCCTCCTCTTCAATTTTTGTGAATAAAAATTCGTTCAACATGGCCCGATAACGATCGCCATTGACTGTAGCGGCCACTCCTTGCTTATTTTCGAAGAAAAATGGCCCAATTATGCCTCTGGACCAAAATCCGCACCAAACACTGACTCGTTTTGGGTGCATCGGCTTTTCAATGTATGCGTGCGGGGTTTAAGTGCCCCAAATGCGACAATTTTGCTTGTTTACATACCCGCCAAGATCAAAATGATCTTCGTCTGAAAAGATGATTTTTTTGGCAAAATCGGCATCTTCTGTAAGTCGATCGCAGGTCCACTTAGCGAAGCGAAAACGCATTGGATGGTCAGTTGGCTTCAACTCCTGAACCAATTGGACTTTGTATGGCGTCATACTACGGTCTTTATGCAAAATTCGTCTCAATGATGTCTCCGAAATGTTCAATAGTTGAGAACGACGGTGAATTGATGTTGATGGCGAAATAGGAAGTTTTTTCATTTCACGTTATCGTTGTCTTGAGTTAAGAGTTACAATACACCATTTGCAGGAAACACTTCTTGGTTGTCGTAAACGGGTTTCTTTATTTATCACAAACGAAATGATACGTTTGATTCAACAAACGTTAGATTGTTGCAATTACTTCCCCAAACGAAGTTATTCACCTAAAATTTCGATTGGGCGTAACAAACTTTACAGTTCTGTGTATCATTAAGGAAGTATTATAATTTATAAATAAAAAAAGTTTAAAAGGACTTGAACTGGAGCAGCTTTATCGAAGAAGATCTCACTCAGCCTGGAACTTGGACTAGAAACGAGGAACGTACTTGATGTTTACGAAAATCTATATCTTATCATTTACTAAAAACATTAAAAACACCATGAATATTCTTAATTCTAACCAAATTTATTAAGATAAACGTAAAACGTTAAACAAGTAACGTTGTCGATTATTCAGTCTAACAGCTAAATATTTTCTACATGATTACATTTAATACATCACAGGTAAGAATTACTTGGGTTCAACAACTGCATTTTCTGAGTCAGAAGCATCTGGTTCATTCGAGGCAAAATCCAGGAGAGGAGCTACACCACCCTCAATATTTTGTGAACTACCACCCAAGCTATCGTACTGTGAATGAATGGCACGATGGGCTTCTTCTACATCATCTTCAGATCGATATTTGATCAAATAAACCGCTGGTCTATTGATGCTATTTATGCTGATGCTGTTAAGTTTTTCGGCCAATTCGCCAACATTGACTGCGTTATTGAGCACATAAATATCCGTCATTGAAGGTGTTTGTTTGGCAAAAGAGAGCACATCATTTTCAAGTGCTTTATTTTGGGGTGACATGATAAGGAGAACGCGAGAAGCTTGTCTAACCGCTTCGATAGAGCGCTCAGCTTCAGGAATAGCAAAATCATTTTCGTCAGCTGTATATGTGTAGATTTGGGTAGGCTGACGGATTGGAGTAGGCAAAACACTTTCAGAACGAGCAGTGAATCCACCTTGAGTAGCAGAAGATGATGCAATATTTAAGGACGAGCTTAAGCCGGGATCATCAGTACCTATATCTTTGGAATCACCTTCAATACCAAAAGAACTTTTACTATCGTCTTCAGGGTTACCAGGTTTTTGTTCTGCTAAAATACCACCAAAGTCATCATTACTGTAATCTCCAAAACCACCACTGTCTATTGCCCCTTCTACACCGTCATCAGATGGGTTACTGTACTGGGCGCTGGCAAACACCAGAAGCGATAAAACAATAAATGCCCGCATCCTGGAAAATGTATCCACTTGCTGCTGCGTTAAGTTCCGAATGATTGTGATTCGCTAATATGTCTTTGATTTTATACTTTGTATAATTAGAAATTCATTTGAATTCGTTATTTTCTCATTAAAATTGTAATATCTCTTGTTCTAATATCCGAAATTTGTTTTCATTTCAAATGATCGCCGAATTTAAAATTAGTTCTAATGAATATTTATTTACTGATTTGATAATTCTAGACAAGTTCTTCTAAATTAATCGAAGTAGCTGCGTTAGATCCCCTGTGCAAATTGATTAGGTCTAATATTCTATCCGAACGGATGTGAAAAAAAACTAATTAACATATTAGGAAGTTTATGTCTCGAATATGAATAAGTTTCAGCTGGTCGGGATTTCACGGGGCAATTAATCAAATCGTTTTATTTTATGTTTTGAGAGAAATGACAGAGTCACTTTTTGTTTAAATATTTTCTCTCTTTGGAACAAGCGAGAGCGAAATCATTTGCAGTGTCTTGCAACGGGAGCTTGCCTTTACCCTTACTTGAGTTTGGATGTAAAAAAGGATGAGGTTGGGTTGTCGGTTTTAACGGGGAAGGTGCTTAATGAGTTCTATATATCAGCCCAGGTTTCCCGTCAATCTCTTAGGAGGGAACTTAATTAGTGTATAAGTCGATAAGACCAATACTTCCTTACATATTACACCTTTAGAAAAATTCGGTTAAGGCAACAGAATTAGCCGTCACCGAACTATGAGAATACCATAACCGAATGTAGCGGCTGTCCCAACCGCACTAGAGTTAATCACTAACGAATTGGAGGTTGTCCCAGTGGAATAAGAAGTTCTTAAAATCGAAATAGAGGTTGTCACAACCGAATTAGAGCTTGTCGCTGCCGAAATAGAGGTTGCCGCACACGAATAAGTGTTTGTCACAACCGAAATAGAGGTTGCCACAATATCATTAGATGAAAAACGCTAGTGTTTTAAACCTTTGAAAAATATCTAACTACGTATCCCATAAAACCTCATGAATGTAGTGTGGAGAGCTCGTCTCCATAAGTTAGCTTTGGTTTTATATTTTTATACTCACTAATAGGATCTCACAGTTTTTCCCAGAATCCAAACGGTTACTTTTTGAGAAGCTCTTCTAAGGCTGCACTTAACGCCAGGAGCGTAGCAGAAGGAATTAAAGGTCACCGAATGTTACACAGTTTCAACATCTCCCTAGAAAGTCAAACTTTATTTAATGGACGACATAATCTGCGATATTTCAAAGAACTTTTAAAAGGCGTTTCGAATTCAACAAATGTTGGTGTTGGTTAATTTCTCAACATGTCGTTGGACAACCGCAATTTGTTGTCCTTAGGTTTCTACTCAAAAAAATAATTTTATATTATTTGTCATTGCTAAAATTGTTAGTGCGTGTGATCTTGAGTATATGGCCCCCTCATTTGCCACATTTCTTTTTGCCGACGTCGTCATCGCTTTACCTTTCAGAATCAGTGCAAAACTGAGGGGTGCTGGACATTGCGCCTAAAAGTACAACGACCTCTGATCGTCGGTACTTTGGTTAACAAAATTTCGCCTCCCATAAAATTAGGAGGTTCTGGTACACTGCAGCTTGAGTCCACACAAAGTGTTTTACACACAGAATGACGTTCAAAATTTGTTTAGGTGAACCTATGAGTGAAGTGAGTAACAACCGCTTAGCACCATAACTGGGTCGACCAATGATTTGATGCGTTGTGACTTTATATGACGCAAAAACTGCCATAATATGCTCAAAGTGACTTGACTATCAACAAATACAAAAAAAAAGATATTTAAAAAATATCCATATTAACTGGTCACGGTAAAGCTCTCCTACTCCATTGCAGTTGCTGCTTTATAAATATGTATGTATTTGACATACTAATGTTGTTGTCATAAAATATGAATTTAACAAGTAGCCATAAAATTTTTGACATCTATTAAAAAACAAATCAAAATCAAAACTGAATTCTGGATTTAAATAATTCTCAAATTGATTCTTTTACTCATAATCAGCCATTAAATATTATATCTTATTTAAATCGAATGTTTTTCAACGATTTCAATTTCGACTTTGATTGGAATGTGAATTCATTCAATCGAAAACGAAAGCTCTGTTTGCCACATACCCAAGACCACCCCAGCACACTACAGTCCTTTCAAGTTATGCAAATCAGACATGTTCTGAAAATGTTTCTGAAACCTATAATTTTTTAAATGGTCATCAATTGATAAAATGAATTTTGTGTTATTCCTCTTCACTGTTGCTTCAAAAATGAAACGAAGACTGCAAAAAAGGGTGGATTGACCTCTAAACGATTTCACCGGAAGTAGTTGACCTAACAAGTATTGATATTTATCTCCCAAATCGGTTAATCGATGCATAACAAACAAATCGGAACGTTTCTTTTGAATCGTTTTAAATGTGACCGAATAATACTATGTTAATAAAGTTATTAGTTCATAGCTTTAATTTGGATATTTATAATATTGTGAACCGGATTTTGTTTGAAAATAATTATTTAGATTTTTTTCATATCTTTCGCATTTATAAAACAATTTGCAATACAAATACAAATGTTGCAAATGTTGAAACCAAAAAAACCAAAACAGAAATGTTGTATTTTGTGCATTAAAATACACGGCCTTTAAAGTGGAAATATGTTAAACTGGTCTTTAGTAGTTTAGGTTTGCATGACTGGGTTTGATAATGAAACATTTGCTAAATATAACACTGACATTTAATGAAAGAAGTGGCCTTGGACTATATTATTAAATACAAATTTCTATCTGATAATAATTTCTCAAAAGGGATTGGTTATCCTTTTTTACATATCTTACAGGCAACGCAGCTTAATAAGGTAAAAAGAGAATTCTATGCTATATTTGTAAATGTTTCTAATAACACACAGCAGAGCCATGATCTGTTTACAATTGTTGGCAATCATATTCATAAAATAACAATCATATTCAAGGAAAGCTCACTCTCATGCTGGAGCAGAATACTCCCCCTTCTGAGGACCCAGAAGAGCAGTGGAAGCACGTCTCCCATTCTTTGGAAACCCTTGCAAAAAATGAACTTGATTATCAAAAACCGCAGAAGGATAAGCCATGGTACGACTAGGAATGTCGCATTGCAACTGATGAAAAAGAGTCTGCAAGTATGGCAACGAAACAGTCAGTTACAACGCGTGTTGCGAATGAGCGGTACAAGAGGTTGGGAAGGGAGGAAACCAACTATGTATTTAAAAAATAAAAAATAAAAGTGAGCTGTGCGCTTTATAGTTTTATACTCATTGATTGGGACCTACAGTTTTACAACGGTTCCGAACGATATTTTGAGATGCTTTTCCCTGGCTAAGTACTCGATGGTGTCGCCGTCACTAAGCGAGGTGACCGTCGTCGAAAGAAATTTTAAGGTGGTCGGAGCAGTAATCGAACCTACGTTCTCATGCACGGTTTGGTGTGGAATTATTTTTCGAAAATAAAGCTGGGGAATGAGAAACCGTCTCCAGGGCGGTATATTGAACCATGTTAGAAAAATTTTTACGTCCGGTAGCTCTAAAAAATTCTGACATATTGGGGGCATATTGTGGAGATGGAGCTACAGCTCATACCGCGAGAAACACAATGTTATAAACTTTTCAAATCGAAGTTGGCCCACCCTGTATAACAATTTTTGCATTATTCTTCCAGTTACTGATTTTGCTCAAAGCGTGTGTAAATGAATTGAGTGTTTCTTATGCTGACTGATCTGTTTTGTTTTAGTTTCATGCATTCAGCCATCAATAATTCTTTTTGGAGGAAAACACACGAATGTTTCGATGTAAGAATGTGGATGTTGTGGATGAAGCACGCATATGACTCCACAAATTATTCATATTTGCTGATCAACACGCTAATGTTTGCATTTAAATATAAGTGGAGTTTTGAACTTGCAAATATATGAATATTTGGAGTATGTTCCAAATAGATACATGGTTCCTGCAGAATGTGTTTGAGAGAATATGTTACAGAAGCCGTTTTTTTCAGCGTGCTGCTTAGCACACACTTTCCAGGAAACTGGTCCGAAGACATAAGGTCAGTCTCACGGAACAACTACGTCATTTCGCATATTGAGGGAAATGTCGTGACAAAAAACACGTCACTGTGCAATAGGAAGTTTTAAGCCCTATAAATAACCTGGCTTCTAAAACATTAGATGAGCTGCTATCCTATTGTTCCGTTTGATGGAGGAAATCCTAATTCCGAAAGCGGAGAAATTATCGTATAGTAGTCCAAAAGTTTTTAGACAAATCAGTCTATCATTGTTTCTTCTGAAGGCATTGGAGAGGATGATTGAGTCATATCTGTGAACGATCATAGGTACTTCTCAGCTGTTTGCATGCCAGCACTCTTATAATAAGGACAATTCTATGGAATCAGCTCTGACCGCTTAAGGTAGTTTCATAGGTAATTCTATTTACCTGAAGGAATGCACTCATATTTCATTTGTCGATATAGAAAGTGACTTTAACAATGACTTTCCTCGGTCGATAAAACCAGCTTTATTTGCACCGTGTGTTGATCAGGGAACCATTAATTTGATATATGGATTGATTACGCGAAGGTGCATATCCTCTTCTCTGTGCCCCACGACTTTAATACGGTGTGTGAATATAGGAACCCCACAAGCGGAAGCCCTTCTTCACTTATCTGGAATTTAAGACTAAATAGTGTTTTGCTAGAGTTGGAGGAATCAGGTTGCACAGCTGTGGCAAGGTAAATACCCTTCAATTTGCAGAGAAGTGCTCCGGGACTTAATCAGGAGACTCTCTAAGTCGGCTACGGGCTGGGTGTAGTTCCGGAGAAACCCGAGCTCGTACTTTTTACCAGGAAGCAGAAGTTTCCATTTATTTACCCATTGTGTACTTGTGGTAGAGACATATGCCTAGACGATAGTGCAAGATATCTACGTGTGAAACACTGTGATAGTATCAGAAGAGCCAGATTAACTTTATATTCATGTTTAAGGGCCATCGGAGGATGATGGGGTCTATCCCCGGAACTAGTTTACTGAATATATAGAGCGGTTATTCGCCCGGTATTGGTTTCTGGTATTGTTTTTTGGTGGCAGTTACTGGCTAGAGAATGCCAATGGTTGGATGTCAAGGGGGCTCTTCGTGCAACCCCTACCGAGGGGTTTGGGGGTCATTTTCCACATACAACCCGTAAATTTACCGAAAAGAAAAGTTGGTAAAGCACCGGCAATCTGTCTAAGACATTTTTTGCGATGGATCATCAGACCACCTGCACATGAGACGATGTAAGGAATTTGCGACAATCCACAATATTAGCCAATTTTGACACCAATTTCTACCTTTGAGGTTCTAGAAGCTGTTAAGGCTTATACGCGATGGCTCCCAGCTGGATGACAAAGTATGGTTTGACATCGGTGCTAATGAACTGAGACCTTGTATAAAGGCAACCGGACCATTGTAGTGTATTTCACGCGCAATTCATGACAATCATATAGAAGGTGCCCTTTGGCTGGGACGAAACGCAATCACCGCATGGGGTTTCTACATATATTCTGACAATCTGTATTCCTGACCCTAATAACTGCCGCGGATCTCTAACTAAACTGACTATGTAGTTCCATATCCACCATACATATATGGGTGACGGAGAAATATTCCAGAGAACTATAAAGCGGATGAGCTGCTGGTGAGGATAGGGACTACCTGACATGTTCCACTGTATTGGTAGCATGTGGGTATGCCGCAAGTTCATGCTTAAAGCCGAAGGTCTTAGACATACGAATGATAGATGGCCTGAAGTTTTCCGCATTTTCCATCACATTTTGTAGTGTTTCGGACTGAATTGTGGTAATTTCAAGCCGAAAATTTGTATTCAAGGCAACCACACTCACAGAAAAATTAGATTGTGGCAGCTGAATTAGCCGTAACATAATTTAGAGGTTGTCACAACCACACTGGAGATCATCACAGCCGAATTAAAGGTTGTCACAACCTCATTCGAGCTGAATTGTTCGAAGTTGGCCCACCCTGTAGATTATAATTTGTTCCCGATTTAAGTATATATGTATATTAATCTATATTTATATTATAAATTAACCCATTCATGCCCACTGTTACACACACTTAACGGTACTTGATCGGAATTGAGTGCTTTGTTTACAAATTTCAGGAGTTCGCAAGTTTAATATTTTTAATAAAACTTTTCAGTCTTCGAAACCAACGTGCCAAAATTTCAGACGTCTATATAATATAAATCGCAGTGGGCATTAATGGGTTAAGAATGAAAACTGATAGAGAAATATTTGAAAAATAATTACAAATTTTGAATTAACATAGTAAAATACGATTTTTTAATTATATCTTTTCTATTTTAGGTAAATTTCAACCAACATCAGGTAATTTTTATTTTTTATTGTACTTATTAAATTATACTTTATCTCGGGTGGTTTCAAGAACCCAACCTTTGACCCCTGTTGATATTACAGCTAAAAAGATGGCGGGGCCCACGTGTTGTCATTTTCTGACAAGATGTAAGATGTACATATAACTGAAAAAAAAAAGAATTTATATAAAAATACCTCTTACATGTTTTAACGTTTCCTTTTTATAGTAAAACTCAACAAAATATGAAATGCATTTTTATCCCGTTTTCTTTATAAGTTGATTCTTGCGTTTTGAAACAAAAAGTAAAGGCTGAAGTCCCATCTACTGAACAAAAACCACTCCAGTCAAATATTATAGAATTTCTCTCGCGAAATGTCGCACTGAACACTGGTGCGTTGTCATGGCGTAAGAAATTTTTTTTTTTCACCAACTGCGCTCGTTGTTCACCAACTGCCAAATCGGTTCAACAGCGTTTTAACCTATTCAAGATAATGAATGTAAATGATACCGGAGAAGTCAACTACTTTGACTGTCGCTATGTCTTTGGTGTGTTGCTATGGATTGCTGCTGAACATCGCCAAACGCTCCTTAATTGTTTGGGATACATGGTTGTTGCGCTTATGATTGGATGTGAGTATTCGCGGCACCCATCGCACGGTTAGATTTTTCATATCCAAGTATTTAGGTAAAATGTGCTGCACCCGCACAGATGAAATGCCTACAGCCTCAGCCACCGCGCGGACTTTCATTGCCCGATGGTCTAATATCATTCCGTGGATTTTTCAACGATTTCCTGACGTGACAACATATTTTGGGCGTCCTGAACGTTCGGAGAAAAATGTTAAGAGGATTTGGTCTAACATGTTTAAATTCAGTCATAGAAAAAAATATGGTTTCCCATTTCATTTGGAAAGTGTTTCTCACAACCAGTGAGTTTTGCGAACTCAATGACGCTGACCAACACCAAATTAGCAGTGAAAGTGGGGAAGACCTCTCGGAACCATTCTGTACCAAGCGAGGAATGAGACAAGGCGACACACATTCGTGCAATCTCTTCAACATCTTAATGGAGATAATAATGAGAAAAGCTGCAGTAAATTCGAACAAAACCATTAACACGATATGTTGCTGGCGTATGCTGACGACATGGACATCATTGGGCGAAATTTGCGAGAGGTTACTGCAGCATTTTCAAGAATCAAAAATCGAAATTAGGGCAAGACACACTCTCGACTTGGTCCGCACTTGAACGTTGACAACCGATATAATTTTGAAGTGGTAGATGAATTTGTCTACCTTGGATCCGCCGTTGACAAGGACAACAAAGTCAGGCTGGAGATAAATAGGAGAATTGTGCTTCAAATAGATACTATTTTGGGCTCCGCAGGAAGTTTAGGAACAAAGCCCTCTCTGGACGGACAAAAGTCCAGCTATATCAGACTTTCATTTTATCTGTCTTGACATATCGCTGCGAAACTTGGATCATATCGCAAGCGTATGAAAAACACCTGGGAGTATTCGAGAGAAAAATTCTCCGTAAAATATATGGCCCTGAAAACTGACGTCGCTGGAACCAGGAGCTATATAATTTATATTCTGAAGTGGACATAGCTAAGCGAATCAAATTAGGCTAGGTGCGGTGGCTAGGCCATGTTATCAGAATGGATGAAGATGAGCCAGCGCGAAAGGTTTTCGATAACGTACCCCATGGAAGCAGGAAAAGAGAACGCAGGAAAGAGACTCCGCTGGAAAGACCAGGCAGAAGAATCCCTCCGTATCCTTGGTGCTACCAACTGGCGAGAAAAGGCGAAGGATAGAGCGGGTTGGAGGAATATGTTAAAATTTGTTTAATTAATATGTGTAAGACGTCTGACCTCATGAGGTTGTAAAGTAGTCAATAAAATAAAGTTTTACACTCACTGATTGGGACCTACAGTTTTACAGTGGTTCCGAACGGTATTTTAAGAAGCTGTTTTCATGGCTGTCGATAGCGTCGCCATCACTAATCGAAGTGACCGTCGTGCCTGTAGGGATCCAACCCATGTTCTCATGCACAAAAGCCGCGCACACTACACTACACCACCACTACATTACATATTACACCACATTGCACCACCTTATCCTTAGAAACAACTTCACTGAGCGGGATAGATAATATGTGCTATTTCAAAGATCTAAACAACAGGACCAGTTCCTTAGTTATGACAAGTTCTATAGAACCGTGAAGTTGTTGTTTGAGATCTCAACATGTCCTGCGATTAATATAATTTTTCATTCTGAAGATTCAATCCAACAAAATAATCTGATAGTATTCAGTAAATTGCATGAACGTCGTTGCTAAAGTGGTTAATGCTCCTCACTATTGCAACTAAACCAGTGGATTTAGCGCCCGTCCTCACCACTTTTCTTTTGCGATGTCGTTCTCTCTTTACCATTCGGCATACGAGCAAGACTGAAGGTGCGGATGAATGAGTTTAAAAGTAGATAGAGCTTTGATCATTGGTCCTGATAGGTCTGCCCAGCTGGGAGATGCTTTTATAATATTAAATATCATTAGATTTTGTATGGTTAAACATATTTGGTGTCCCTTAAAACAGCAGGTGTCTGAACATAAATCAGAGTCGCTTTATAAATGCCAGAAACTTGTTAAGGTTGCCCAGTATATAATCTAAATCAAACCACCTTACACTTAAGGACCTTCTTGATTTTTGCTTGCTCAAAATTTTTTAACGTGATTAGGAAAACAATACCGAAGTGTCGCGGAAAATAAGAGAATCGCTGTGTTTCAAGAAAATGTTGTAGTGAATTGTTTAAAATTACTCTTCTTGCGATGGGACCACTTCCTTGAATTTTTAGTAAATTTTAATACGTTTAGTACACGCCTCATAGAAAGACACTGACCGACACGCTATCCTCAGTAAAGGTTGGTAAAGAAACATACAGTACGAGGCAAGGCCTCAGGCAGGGCGATACCCTATCATGCCACTCTACACGATTAAAACCATCAACAGCATTTACGCGCTGAAAAATAATAGCCCCAGCAGCTTATTGCAGGAAACATGTACATGTTTGCAAGCATTGTTTTCATGATTTGAAGATTTGTTTTTGGCTGTTTTCAACAAAAACTCCACATCTGGGACTCAAAAACATAAATTATTTAATCATTGTGTCTCAAACATGTTGTATCGGAGAGCAAACACAATGTATTTAAGCACAAATATAGTATATTTGGGACAAGCGACAAATACGTTAGATTTGCATCCAAACAACAACAAAAAAAATCCAATGAGTGTTCGAACTCACGGGTGATGTGTTAACACCTTTTTGCTACACGGTACCTGTTCGATTTCTATGAACACATTCGTAAATGTTACATTGGAAAATAAAAAACAGCGTTCAATCATATGATGACGTTACAGTTAAATAATATTAATACTTAAAATTATTTAAAGACCCAGTGCAAGCACATGTGTCATTATTTTCTTGCTCAATACTTTTTGTTTTATTCCCACAAAAGTCAAAGAATGCAAAGCAACAGACACTTGTATATACATACATACATTGTTATATTCGTACATACGCTACACAAAATTGTCGTTGCTCTCTTGCTATCTCATTTTTATATACGTATAATACGTCTTTACTCTCTTTGCTCTGAGAGTGCTCCGCACCCACATTTTATTGGACTTACCTTTCACTATAATAAAAAAACAACAACACCAACAACAACAACCAAACTACAACAACTACTACTACTACTGATATGTTGGTGATTTATTTGTAGTAGCTGACGTATACGTGTGTCACATAACCACATGTTTGCCATATCAACAGCAACGAAACAGCCAAACACAACATCACACATACTTTGTACGAAGTAGCTGACGTATTAGTATGTCACCATAACGTCGACTGCGATGGTTTTAGCAGCAGCATAAAATCTGGTTTTAGCAGATTTTGACTTGATAGATTTAGTCCCTATACGCCGCTATAGATGTTAACACATCAAAAATACAGATTTTCAGCGTGGAGCCATCAGCGGATTGAATGAAAGTGTTATAGGTATAATTTCGAGATAGTGGACAAATTCATTTACCTCGAATTTGTCGTAAACAGGAGCAATAACGTCAGTCTAGAAATCAGACGAATAATTCAAACAGGCTAAGCAAGAAATTCAGGTATAAGGTATAAGATATGAAGGTCCAAGTATATCAGACTCTCATACAACCTTTCTTGCTGTATGGCGCAGAATCATGGGTCGTATCGCATCCTGATGAAACATCAGTGGGAGTCTTCGAGCAAAAAATATATTAGAAAACGGCGAGTAGCGACGACGGATGAACCACGAGCTGTGAAATCTGTGGCCTGATGTCGACGTAGTTATGCGTATCAAAATAGCGCGCTTTAGCGCCATGACTAGCGGCCATAACAAAGTATTCGAAGATGTACTTGGAGGTCATCGGAAAATTGGACGACCAAGACTTTGCTGGCAAGACCATGTTGAAGATTTCCTGTTATAGCTTGGTGTTACCAACTGTAGGAGAAATCTGAAGAGAAACATGTTTTCCTCATATTTCTTTCGATGACCGCCACCTCGCTTAGTGACGACGACACTATGTAGTATTTAGCCATGAAAACGCTTGACTAAATACCATTCGGGATCGGTGTAAAGCTGTAAATCTCAACCAGTGTGAAAAACTAGAAAAGGCCCAGATCATTGATGGCGAGAAATTCTCTCCTATCCCGTCATGGGGTATAATGGGAAACTATTTAAATAATTATTATCCAACAAGCAGGATCTTATGCCACTCCCTGCAGCGTTCGTAGAGATATGTGTATCTAATGTGGGGTCTTGCTCGTCCTGGTTTTCGTGTCCTTTCTTGTAGGTACCTTTCGAGGTTTATTCGTATTCAATCTACGCTCTAGCTTAACAGCGTCGATGTCAAGATACTGTTCACACAGCACGTGGCTCATACGACGCCGATAATCGCCAATGTCTATTATAATTCCATATGTTTTCTGATTCGTATTTATCTCGAAGACTCCCAATGGAATTTTGTTTGCTTGCGATATGACCAAAGATTCTGCGCCATAAAACAAGACACGTTATACATGAGTCTGGTATAGCTGCACTCACAGAACTAATTGTTTGAACCGTATAATTCGTTTGTTGCCATCGAGTTGTGCTTGCCACAACCGAATTTAGATTATCACGACTGAATTTAGTACCTACAACGGCGGAAGTTCGATTCAAAAAACCTAGTTTCATAATTAGTTCGGTTGTGGCAACTGAATTTCCAATTATATCGTTCATAAATTGTAATAAAATTTTACTTTTTATTATATGTAGTTCCAACTTTATTCGTCCAATCTGTTAAATCTCCTATAATTTCGGTAGGAACATCCGAATTTGAAGTCATTTCAGTTGCAACAATCAAATGTGCTACCAAATCGGTTGCAACAATCAAATTCGGCATACGTTCGGCTGTAACCATCGAACATGATATACATGCGGTTGCATCAATCAACTTTGGTATAAATTCGGTCGGAACAACCAATTTTGAATTTGAATATTTGAAACTTTTAATAAACTTGTCATGGAGTTCGGAACTAATCATGCCAGTGCGCTTCCTGAATTATCTATTATTCCAAAAGAAATCAACCATTTTTCCCCTAGAGGAATGTATCAGACCTTGAAAGCTTTTAGTATGAACTAGTCTTTTCGTTGAACCTTCGAAAGATCTATTTCAATTGTTAAAGGGTCCTTTTCGTTATTACTGAGATCTAAATAAAAAATAGAGAAATAAACTGAACTACGAGAATATTGCGTAAGAAATCTACGAGGTCTACGAGAATATTGCGTAAGAAGTTTCTGAAAATTACTTCACTTTGTGCCACTTCTTTCAGTGCTTTTTGCAAGCACTGCCACAGCTGTATTTTATTTTGGAGACTTCTCATAGAGACTATATTTTAACACTTTGCAGAAGACATCGATTTGATCATTGGCACACAGAATTCTCGGAAACCGACATAGACGTTAAATAAAAAAGCTGCAAAATATTTACAATTAACAACAATTTTATTAATCTAAAACAACAATTGCAACAGATTAACTGTCGCTAAATCAAAGCAGACTTAATAACGGAAACGTAAACGACGCAAAACCGAAGAGGGCAGGTAGCTGTTAACTGGGGCACGGGCAGATGGCGCAGCGATGGGAGCTTGAGAAGCAAAGTTAAGAACGGGAGCAATGCCACCGTTGATGCTTTGGGAAGGACCACCCAAGGAGTCGTATTGGTCTTGGATAGCTTTTTGTGCATTGGCCGCATCTTCAGGAGTGCGGTATTTGACAAAGTGAACTTCGGGTTTGTTGTTGTTGTTCTGGCCGATGTTGTTGAGCTTGTTGGCCAATTCGGAGAGATCCGTTTGCTTGTTAAGGACATAGATGTCGGTCTGTTGGTTGGCAGCTTGTTTGGCCAAATTAATAGCGGCATCTTCGAGGCCCTTGTTTTCGGGGCCCTTGATGAAAATCACACGAAGACCTTGTTTTACAGAATTGGCCAATTGGTTGGAGGAGGCAGGGTCATTGAAGTCTTCCTCGTTGGCACCAAAAGTGTAATATTCCTTCTCGAGTTCACCTTCTGGCTCACCGATAGATGGTGATCCGTTTGAGGGCTGGTCTGCGGGTCCTTGAATACCGGATGAGAGTAAGCCGCTACCACCTTGAATACCGGATGAGAGTAAGCCATTGCCGCCTTGACCGCCAAGTGAGGGAGATCCTAGGCCGCCGATGGATGACGGGCCACCATATCCTGGTGCTATATTTGAAGGCAGGTCGCCACCAGGAGCAAAAGATAATCCATTCTGAGAATGGCCCACAGGTTGGTAATCGTAGCCCAATTTATCAGCAGAAGCCACAGCCACTAAGCACAATACAATGAAGGCACGCATTTTAATCCTTTTTTTTTAGTTGATATCACCAGATAATTGTATATGATTGCAGAATTGTTCGATTGAGTTTAATTTCTCATCGGCAGTTGGTGTCTTTTATATGATCAATAATTTGAAAAATTCTTATGAGAACTTATGAGTTTATTTATTAATAATATTAAAAGTTTTATAGTTGACAACATTTTGTCCATGAAATTCACATAGTAATGTGAGCATTAAATAAATTTGAAAAACATTAAGAATAAAAAATCGGACATATTTCCGTTTTAATAAATTTTTCACATAAAAGATTCTAAATATAATTTTTGCATTTTTATAAATGCAAATATTGATATTACGGTAAAAATGAATTAAAAATTTAAAATACTGAACAAAACCGCTACTGCAGTTAGGCCTTTTCGAAATATCAAAAACAACGCACAGGAAGTAAAGAATATATATGTATGTACATTATAGTGCCATATAAGGCACGTTGGCTGAATTGCGATTAGGTCTCCCAAGGCCCTTTATTAACTTAATATGCATTATATTCCTTCTCCTGGTCTATCGAGAATAGACGTCGTATCTGTTGAACCTTTGGAAATGGTTACTTTTACTTCCAGTTTGTTGTTGATCATGTTATCATCACCTTAGCTATGATATTCTATTAATTTCTCGAATGTTAAATTTTTTGCATAAACAAATAATAATGCGTCGTGACCTTACACATTTATCTAAACCATAAATTGGCGTGAATCATCACGGTTTTGTGATCAACAAAAGAAAAAAAAATAATCGAATTCCGCTCCACGGTGGTATGGAGAATGGCATTGATACGATTGATAATTGGACATTTATGTATATTAACATTGAAATCCAATACTCTTTTATCGCGACATACCAGCGCACCACTATGGCCAGTTGGCGCCAGACATTAAAGAGTAGCAAATACGTTATAATTTATGAAAATTTAAATCACAACAAATTTCTTCTTTAAAACATATTTAAAACATTTTAAAAATAATGAATGTTTTGCTATCACAACGAAATAAAAAAAAAAATTTTTTTAATTATTTTGTCGAAAATAGGCAGATAACTTTAGTTCGTCAAAACAACTCAAACGGATAGGGTTAACCTATGTGAGTTCTGGATAAGCTTTTATCGCTTATCTTTTCATACCAAACTAAAAGCTAAATCTAACCAAACGGTGTAATCAAAACAAGACTTAATTCAAATGCAGATGAAGACAGCACTCAGTCAACAGTTTTCAACACCTTGTAATAGCGTCTTAATTTACCAGCTATAATAGTGACGATTGAGTTGTGATAATTTGCATAATGTTTTAATTTGTAACGAGTGTGTTTTTTGGAGGTATAGAACTTTAGAATAACTGCAATGAAATACATTTTTTTTCTAACACAAATTTTTTCAATTTTTATTTGAATACTATTGGACCCAATCGTGTGATCCAATTTTCAATCACTTTTCAAATCATTTTAAGTTGTGTATCGGTAATATCGCGGCGAAAGCTATCTCCCAAATCGGCAATCTCCTCTGCTTATCGGCCTGACTCCAACAACGAGTCCGTGTTATTAAAATTACTAAAAATTGAACAATATCAAAGTCTCAGCTGACGAGGGAATGCTATACTACCAAGTTGATACATTTTTGCCATTTTTAGTGTCAGCAATGTTATATTAACTATCCCATTTGACAAATTTGTCTTGAAGACACTGCCAGAAGAACTTCCTTAGGACCATTTCCGTAGGTGATGACTCGTTATATTATACGTCTTCTTGAATAGTCTTTGGTTTTGTCTTAGCTGACATACATTTTAAAGGAGCTGGCAGTCTATGCAAAACCGTCTATTGCCTTATCAGCATTACGTCATGGCTGACTTTTACTAAAGCCAATGCTGATTTTCGATAAGAGAAGTCTTTATCAATACCACTGTGCAAGTTTTTTAAAACAAATTTGGAAAACGCATGCCGATTCAACGGATTTACACTAATTCGGGTCCTACGAATCGAAGTTCATCATTAGTTTTTTGGCCTAGTTATATACTTCAAATCGAACTTACGTACAATTTTCGAAACAAAATTTATCTTAAAATTTTTTTTCGTATTTTTGTGTAAGAAGAAATGTTAGAAACATAAGTATACCCAGACACAATTTAGTAGAAAAATTTGCAACCATTTGCAGGATTCTTGTGGATTCTGTACTCTAACTTTTACGCTGATAAATATGAATGAAATTTGGAATTTAACTATATTACATCAAACGCCAACAGTCCTTGAAAAAACTTTGATTTTGCCACGCCCATTTTGGTATGAGCGGCTAGTTGGTCGGCACAATAATTGTAAAAATTTTATTATTAAGCCGTTTTTGTCTCCAAAGTTCAGAAGTCGTTGCAGCAACGCAACGGTGAAAAAAAATTTTCTATAACATATTTAGTTGAAGCTACGACAAAGTCTTCGGATATATACAACTTTTAATTGCAGCAATTCAAACACGCTAACGACTGTGTTCATCCCTGCGACGAATGGTTTTGTTACAGACGAAGTTGGAATTTGTATATGACTGAACTTGCATCAGACATAATTTAAAAACGATTTTCATCAATCAAACATTATTTAAAATACATTAGTATCAATCGAATAAATCACATTAGTATAAATCAAATGTAATTCATCCAACCGCTTTCTTGTTCTTTACTTTCCAACATCAGTCGATCAGCTGTGCCATAGTCGATCAGCTGTGCTATAAAAGCCCCTTGATCTTGGGCTCGACCAAAATATTAAACGTTACCAGTCCCAAAACAATCAGACTTACACTTTGTGCTTCTTCCAACTCGCTCTTGGTTTTTTGGCTTAAGGGAATCGAATGTCTGGATGTAGCACGTTTTAACGTCAAGAGAAGAATTCTGATAAACACAGGCGAAATTGTTACTGCGAATGTTGAAAATATATAAATATATGAACATCATGAAGGCACAATATTTAAAATGAGGGACTTTGTTCTTTGTTACAGTAAAACAGCTGACAGACATTCTATTCCCTTGAACCAACACAGCAATAGCGAGTTGGTGAATCTGTGGTATTGTAATCTATGGGATTGTGTTGTGTTTGAAACAACAACAATAATCGTGTTCTCTCGAAATGCAAAGAAGCTTTGTTGGTTGTTTGGGTGCTTGCGATATTTTCCGAACATTTTCATAGTAATAAATTCTCAATGCAATTGAGTTTTCGTTGACATTTAGTTTGATAAATGTTTCAGTATCACAATCACACTGCTGAAGGTCTGTGGGTAGATTTTAAATATCTATATGGTTAGCCAAGAATCATGAGAATGCAAAATGGAAATAATTTTTTTTAACGAAATCTCTATTAAAACAGATACTGAATGGTGTTGAGCTTGAATAAGAAATTAAAAATTCTCAGTACTACAATATACAGACGGAATATATAAAAAAAACTCACGCAAGTGCAAATAAAATGTGTGTACGATATAAATTTAATGACAGATCAAACTGTCATGGTAATTTTGGTTGTAGTTTTTAGGCTCTTGAAAAGCTTGCATAAGATATATTCATTTCGACCATATTTTTGGTTAACGATGTGATCCATTGCCGTATTTGGGCTAAAGAGCAATCCCAAGATGCTGCAAGCTACCATTACATCCAGAGAACGTTGAGGATATGTGCGGCTTCTCGGCTCGGCTTCTGAGGCCTGCCGGATCGTAACTGTGGATGGCGCCCGCTAACACCCATGATAACGTGCCATTACTGCCTGATATTAAAACCCATGATCTCGACGAAAGTTGGTTCAAACCGTGAAAGCCAACCATTTTTGGGTGACATAAGTCTAAGGTCTACATGGATAAGCCGGACACGATTGAGAAAATGGAAGCCAAATACACGAACCAGTCATCGTAAATCCGAGCCTCAAATAGGACCATTGGGACAGCGGGTATGGCTAACATTCGACAGAATTCTAAGAAATTTGTTTCAGAAATAATGTAATGAATTGTTATTTTGTATGATATTAAAGATTAACCAATAAAATTGATTTTTTTATATTTTTTGGCGTAGAATACGTCTTACCTTACGGTATAGGAAGTCATGTCAGATTGTTATTGTTGTAATCTTTATTTCATTGATTATGAGGAAACGGCGAGATAGCTTTTTTTAAAAATTTTTTTGTAGGTAAATGAAGATGTTATCTTTCGTTTGATATACATTTCATATTGGTTGATATCTTCCTAATATTTAAATTTCTCAAATGAAAATTGTTTAAACACATACACTCAAACATATGTGTGGTGTTTGGTTGAGTGTTTGAGTTTGTAGCGTGAACACAAACTATGCTGCTGTTTCAGCGTGGACACAAACCTTCGGCTGTTGTTTTGATTGAGGAAATATTGAAATTTCGTATATTTACTTATGTATTTAAGTGAAACAAAATGTTAAATGTGAATTTGAATTTAACATGGATATATAATTATAAAAAATATATGAAAAAATTAATTCATACATTTTTAAGTTAAATGAAAGTGCTGCCAAGTAAGCAAAATAACAATGCTGATTGATGCACTTTTTAAATTTAGTGTAATTTATGAAATTTGGCCGCCGACTATTAAAAATGGAGCGCTTTACGAAAGAACAACTCGTTATAATTGTGAAAATTTATTATAAAAATTTGGAAAGTAATGCTGAGACCGCTCGCAAACTCCGAAGAAGTTTCAGCCGGGGAACTAGTGTGTCAAACATTCGAAGACTGTTCAAAAAATGTTAAGAAACTGGGTCGGTTATGGACAGTAGGACTTCTGTGCGTCAGCTTTCCGGTCGGCCACTTGCAAAATTGCTGCTCTAAACGAGACTGTTGCGGCAAACCCGAAAGCATCAACTCGGCGTCGTTCTGAACAATTGCGCAGCGAATTTTGAGAAAATACCTACACCTTCATGCGTACAAAATGTAGCTTACTTCAGAGCTCATACCAGCATACCATGGAAAGCGCCAGCAATTCGTTCAATGGGTAATGGAGCAAAGTGAAGTCAATGCCAATTTTTCAAAAAACTCATCTTCTCCGATGAAGCGCTTTCCCATCTGAATGGTTTCATGAATACACAAAATTGTCGAATTTGGGCACAGAAACAAATGCAGCCACAACGAGCAATTGTGTGGTGCGGTTTTTGGTCAGGCGTCGTGATTTGGCCGTACATTTTTGAAGAGGAGGCCGAAATTGCAGTTACTGTGAACGGCATTCGTTACAGGAAAATGATAACGGAATTTTTGTGGACCCAACTGGACTCCTCCCTGAACTCCCTGATCAGCCATAATCGGGGAGACATATCTAGGCTAACTGACGTGCTGACCGGGCACTGGCCAATCGGTAATCACGCAAGACGGTTGAAGCTGCCATATAATGACCACTGCCGTGACTGCGATGACGCAGACGAGGAGGAGATGGTGGAGCATCTCCTCTGCAGTTGTCCGCTCTGACGAATAGACGTCTGAAGACTATGGGTCGTCCCTTCCTGCATAACCTCACTGAGATACACGAGATAGATCTAGGGAATCTAATGATGTATCTCCGATTAACAGGCTGGATATAGACACAGTACTTTGGATCTTCCGGAGTGATGTGGTATGCAAAACGGTGTCTCAAGATACTAATTGATGCTAAATAGTATCGTTAGCAACCACGAAAAACCAACCAACCAACCAACTGGACGGCACGGATCTGGAAGACATATGATTTCAACAAGACGGCGCCACCTGCCACACCACAAATGAAACAATCGATTTATTGCAGCAACAATTTTCAGAACAAATCATCTCAAGAAATTCTGATGTCCACCCATGTCATGCGATTTAATGCCATGCGATTTCTTTCTTTGGGATATTGTGAGGGCTCGGGTTTTCGCGAATAATCCAGAAACAATTCCTGAGCTCAAATCAGAGATACAGCTACATCTCTGTGAAAAAGTCATGGCCAATTTCATGAAAAGAATAATGGCCTGTCATCAGCGCCGTGGGGGCCATTTGGCGGATATTTTATTCCATACTTGATCAGAACATGTCTTCTTTGCAATCCAATAAAAGAATAATATTTATCTCAAAAAATACTTGATTTTATTTTAAAATTATAGAGTGCGTTCGTACTGTGACACCCTTTATTAATAATATTGGGCAATTAAATGTTTTGGGAATGTCATTATAACACAACAATTATATTATATTATTTTAGGGCCTTTATCAATGTCCGATGTCTTTTATCGTGACAATAAAGTGCCCGTTCGCAGCATTTCAATTTTCTCAATGTATACTTCAAATCTATCTGGCCGATATCGTTAACAGGAGGTGTCACATTCGGCCAATCTACCGGGACACAAATCAAGACATTAAAGTCGTTCAAATGATGTGAAATATTTATATTTAATAAAAAACATTCACATTAATACAGACAGTAACATTATACTGATACTTTACAGTTATTCTTCACAATATACGAGTTCAAATAATTAATAATCAATAAAATACATGGTGATAGTTTGTTAAATATAGAGGAACTTTTAGCGCTCGTAACTTGTTTATTCCTTCACCTTACCTAACAGTTTTTTCTTCCATTTTAAATACCGATTCTGGTATTTACACTAAACATAGTTCTATTCCATAAAAATTAAAATGTGTATATATTTTTTATATTTTGCTTGATTGGGTGGGGCATATCTTACGACTTCACCGAGCCACACAATTTTTTTTTTTAACTGGGAGTAACAATTACATACATCTCCTCTGCTAACAAAGGCCAAATTTTTTTCCGCAAAGTTGCGCCAACTTACGGAATAGTCCACTTTAAAAGATGCCGATTCTATAAAAATATCCACTGAATTGACATTGTGTCATTATCTAAAAATTTTTGTTCCATAAATATTGTTCCATGGTAAGGACATAACAGAATTTTGCATCCTACCAATTGGACAGCTCTCAGAAGAAGCCTCAGAAGCTAGGTATAAAGATGTAAGGAGATATCGCGAACATTTTACCAGAAAAACATCTAGAGTTGACACTAGATGACGCAGATGTGGTGAAAGGTTAGCTTCCTTCCCGTTAAAGCGAACTTTATACGCTGCACCTCTGATGTAGTTCACGGATCATGGACACTATCGTGTCCGGTATCCCTTTTTCGGTCAAAGTGGACCACATTGACTTACGGTGTACACATACAAAAAGTAGATACAGAGGCGAGTATAATTCAACTGATTATTCTATGAATATACGGAGTTTATTTACATGGTCGGCACACGAACGATCAGGGCTGAAACCCGCATACTCCTTGCACACAATTTGGCCCACTAATTGTCTTGCTGACAATTACTTTGACAATTGCATTGAGCAATATAATACAACTCCAGTTCCTGCACATCGTTAGATCACATTTTTCGGGATAGTAACGGCCACTATCTCTTTCCACTCCGAAGGGATTTTTTTGTCTATCCGTGCCCTTTTGGTGACACTGATGTACCAAATTTCCACTGGAATATTATTAGGACCATAACATTTGTGATCCTACACTTTACCCAGTGCCGCCTCGATCTATGCTCGCCAGGGGTTTCCGTTGAAATATCTTTTCTCGGATTTCGAGGTGAGTATACTGCCGAAGGGTGAGTGGCCGTCGCTGGTGCAATGGCTAGTGTGCGCCGCTCTTGTACATGAGAACGTGGGTTCGATCCCTGCTCATATCACCTTACATTTCTTTCTACGACGGTCACCTCGCTTAGTGATGGCTACGCTATTGAGTACTTAGCAATGAAAATGCTTCTCAAAATACCGTTCGGAACCGGTGTTAAACTGTAGGTCCCATTCAGTGAGTGTAAAACTAGAAAGCGCACATCTCACTGACTGTGAGAAGCTCTCCCCAATCCCTTCATGGGATGGTAAGGGACACCATTTTTTTTATACTGCCGAAGGGTATACCGATCTTAATTATCCAGAAGTTTAGATAGAGCCATAAATGGTTCTCGCCATCGTTCTACTGGCTTATCAGGTGATGATATCTCCGTACCATCATTAGCTTTTACTGATGCAGTAGTCCTGATGTTTTTACCGCTCAGCTTTTTTATTGAAGAGCACTCAATACGGAGGTTACCTCTATTTGCAGCCTTTTCGGGTTCCTCCGCCGTAATCTAAACGGAGTATGTACTTCACTCTACGTGCTGATTGTCGATGGACTGATTTTAACTGCCTCTTCAACCTCGGTGACTTCGCTGTTATATGCATATTGTGCAGGCGTGCACGATTCCGCATTTCGGGCAACGATTCTTTACTAATCCAAGGTTTAATCACACATCTTTTCTCACAAAGGGCCTCCTTGAAGAGCAATTTCCTTCAGCGTTCGAACAATGCCTGAACACGTATTTGGCTGTCCTGTGTTAAATTAGAGCGTAGAGTTTGATCCTACATCGTACATATATATGGATGAGTCCCGCAGATATTATGTATTGTTCTTTACGATTTTGCCTCTACCACCGTTCCACCGTTGATAGCTGCTGGACGGAGACGGAAGGTGCCCGCTAAGAGTTGGTGGTCGCTATCAATATGAGCACCACATAAAGTTTTGACGTCCAGAAAGGAACCCAGAAACCTATTGGTGGCAAGTATATGGTCTATTTGATTGAAGGTTGGATCATCAGGCGATTTCCATGTATACTTGTAAATATTTCTGTGGGAGAATTTCGTTCCGCCGATAAACAGTTGATGGCGACGACAGATATCTGTGAGCCTGCCACCATTGTCATTTCTCGTAGTGCAAAGACCATGTCCTCCCGTCACTTTCTGTATGTTGTTTTTGTCGTTGCCCACTTCGGCATTGAAATCTCCCAGAAATATTTTAATGGCACCACTTGACAAGGAACTTACAACAAAATTCAGTTGGCCATAGAAAACGCCCGCCCCTAACACTGCCTCATCAGGCTCAGTAGGTGCATACGCCTGTACCACAGAAATCCTGCGAAACTAAAACTAGCAATGACGATGCGATCAGATATAGCGTTGTATGATATTAGAGCATTTCTAGCCCTCGGTTTAAGAAGAAGGCCGACGCCGTTTATACGTTGCGTATCAATGCCGGAGTGTTTAAAGCAGTGACCAGATGGTAATAGAGATTTGCCACTATTAACCCAACGTACTTCGCTTAGGTCTATGATGTAGTAGGATTTCATACCTCATCTACTCTGTTCGAATCTCGATTTTTCAGAGAGAGTTTTTACATTACAGGTACCAATCAATTTTAAATTATTGACGTTTCTGTAAAGATTGAAATATAAGACAAGTGATTCATTAGACCACCGCTGGGGCTGCCGACAACCAGGTATACACCCCGTAGTAGGGGTGTAGTTTTTATCGACTTACCAGTCTAGATCCCTAGTGTTTAGTAAATAGTAAGGGCACTTCGAGCAGGATGTGGCTCATCGTCACCCACTATGGTCGTGGCAGGAACTTTTCCTGTCCCTGTACACTACCACCTTTGCACTTACGCTAGTAATTGCGTAAGTTTATTTCTGTAGGCTGGGCTGCTTTTGGTAATTTCAGCTTTCCGATTTCGACTTATCTCTGTGTCTCGGATTGTCCGTTTTTCGCTCTGTGCGAACTATTACTGAACCCACATGAAGTTCCAATTAGCGTCTCCATCCATTACCTTTCGTAAACTTCCAAGTGAACAACACTTAGACATCCAATTAGCCTTGTAGATGCCTTTATGTGGAATCCTCTACCACTGAAATTCATGGTTTTAGACGTGAGGAAATCTATCAGTCTCATACCGGTTGGTTGAAAGAGACGTTCCTTACCAATCTCAACATTAAAATCATCTAGAACTTGTTTTATAATGTCACAGTCACGACATGGAGCTCGTAGAACACGCCTTTAGTATCTTTGCCTTCATATTCCATTGGGGCATGTATACAAATTAACGAAATATTGAAATATTTCGTTTTTATGCGGATATTGGTTATACGTTTTCTCACTGGATTGAACGTAGATTCTAGATGTTGTACCCTTAAAGTTTATGATCTTTTTCATGGCAGCTGTTGTAGACGTCACAGTATATCCTCCTTGTACCGTCATGTCCTGTCGATTGCATTTCGCGGCTGGTGATAATGTCACTTAGCCATCTAATTTTTGAAAATATCTGCCAGTTGGATACTGGCACCAGGATGGTATATGCTCCATATATTGCAGGTACATATCCGTAAATCGTGGTCCTTATAAAGTTTGCGGGTTTCATCATCAGACAGGGGTATTGAATGGTAATGTATGAGAAGTTGATACTACAAGCTTTCAAGGGATAATAAATTTTTATCAATTATTCCAATTTTCGTTGGAATAATTGAAAATTCAGGAAAGCATAATCACTGGCATGACTAGTTTCTAACTCCGTGACAAATTCATCATCATATAAAGGGGTTTTCAATAAGAGCGCTACAAAAGTTTTTTTTAAATAAAACAAAACCGGTTTTAGACACCAATGAAATTCTTTATTCCTGTGAAAGTATGTTCGATGCCATTATGTATGGAACTCGATTTCTTTTGCATGGCCACCACGGGCACGCTTGCAGAAGTCCAGACGCTGAACCCAATTTACGACGGTTTTCAAGCATAAATCGGCCGATACTGCTGCAATTTCACGTTCGATATTCGTACGAAGTTCATCAATCGTCGCTGGCTTGTTGGCATAGACCATAGACTTGACGTAGCCCCACAGGAAATAATCTAACGGCGTCAAATCGCACGACGGAGGCGGCCAATCGACTGCGTCATTAACACGTTCACCAATCTTGGTTTCCAATAAATTGATTGTGTCATTCGCTGTGTTGCTTGTGGCGCCGTCCTGTTGGAATCACATGTCCTCCAAGTGCATATTATCCAATTAAGGCCAAAAATATTCGGTTATCATTGAACGGTAGCGATTCGCATTCACAGTAATGTGCCGGTCTTGATCATCACGGAAGAAGTACGGCCCAATGACGCCGCCGGCCCATAAACCGCACCAAACCGTAATTTTTTTCGCGATGCAATGATGACCCATGGATTACGTGTGGATTGCTGTCTGACCAATAACGCATATTTTGCTTATTGATGAAGCCATTCAGCCAGAAATGAGCCTCATCGCTGAAGATAGCGCTCTTAAAGTTGAGGCCACTGACTCCAAATTTCGGTAGTAAATTTTAATAATTTCGACTCGTTGTTGGCTCGTATATCTTTCCGTAATGAAATGGCAAACCTTACTGAAGAGAAATGTCAAAAGAGCGGAAAAAAATGTGACGTCGTTTGCTGTCCCTATCGATTTACTTTTGTAGCGTCTCTGTTGAAAAACCCTTTACCTACTTACTGTGCCTGAATTGGTACCATTGGCTAGATCATCAAGCGTATATTCACCATTTTTAAATGCAATTTGCATATGCGAATTGGTGTCGATCGAAAATTCCTCAGGAGTTTTGCTTGGTTTCTCAGTTTGTGTATTTTCATTGCCTGTCACTGTCAGTAGTGAAGTTTGGCCAGGATTCATATTTCACCAGCCCATTACGGAAAATATTGTGTTCTGATTACAGCACTTCGTGAGCTGTTCGTGATCGTTATTTTCTATTAAGAATAATTTTAAATTGGAAATATTTTATATATGAGGAAATAAAATTGATTATTTCGATGGATGGTTGGAATATACTATTTCTGTATTTTCATCGGCTCCCTTATCCAGAAGTATAAACAAATATTAAATTAACGAGAACGATTTTAACGACACCTAAAAAAAATAGTTTCCCATTACATCCCATGAAGGGACCGGGGAGAACTTCTCACAACCAATGAGCTGTGCGCTTTCTGGTTTCATTCTCACTGATTCGGACCTACAATTTTATACAGGTTCCGAACGGTAATTTCAAAATCTTTTTAATGCAAAATACGCTATAGTGTCGCCGTCACTAACCGCGCTTAGCCGCCGTCTAAAGAAATTTAAGGTGGTCAGCCGTGGTTGTCGACACCTAAGAAAAATGGTTTCCCGTTACGTCCCATGAAAGTATTAGGGAGAGCTTCTTACAACACCTACTAAGACGAAAACATAACCAAAAATAGGCGCGTAATGTTGCTTTGTAAAATGCAACAGTTCGCATAGTATTTGCATTATTTACACCAGGTGATGGTTGCAAACTGATTTACTACATGAGTTAATACAACCTGAAAGCTGATCACCATTAAAGAAAAATTATGCACAATATTTAGCCACGATTGTCGACGTCTTTTAAGTACTGCACTTCACAGACAACCCAAGTCTTCTTGTGTGCAGAGATTATTGACCCCAGATAACAGTATCTCGAACCACTTAAGCTGATACGAGTATCACTTCTTTTTAAACTTAATCACTAAAGTATTGGAGAAAAGATTAAAATGTCAACTTTTATTAAATACTAAGCTTTGATGTTGCGCCGCAACAATGCGGTGCATTAAATATGTAAATCTTTCTAATGAAGAAGATTAAGGTACATTCTATGAATTTTTGTGATATACACTCCATTTAACCCTCACATTGTTAGCATAATCTCTGTTGATTTTAACATATTTCATTAGACTTTAATTAAGACAACATCCGACGGAGAGTGTTTTGAACGGCATCTATACTAAAACTATTCAAACGAACTAGTAACTATTAGCATTTCTGCAAATTTAACCAATAACACTTCAAATTCTGCGCTTCTTCCTTAGTTCTATGACCTAATGACCAGAAGGCAATTTGTAATTTATTACTGTTGTATTTTCTCTGCTCTAAAGGCTTTCAATTAACTCTGTGTTGCATTAAGAATATTTGACTCTAATTCACAGCAGTATATAAAAGGCTACTGTTGCTTCTTAGTGGTTATACTAAAACAAACGTTTCGGCAATCAAATTCAAAGGTAGACATATCGTCAGATCAACAAATAAAATGCGTGCCTTCATTGTCCTGTGCTTAGTGGCAGTTGTCTGTGCTGATAAACTGGGTTATGACTACCAACCCGTGGGTCACTCCAATGCAGGTTTATCTTTCCAACCTGGTAGCGGTGCAATTGGAGGATCTGCCAACAAAAGTCCTACTATAGATTCCCAAGGACCCAGTGACGCCCAAGATTCGAATATATCGCCCTCCGGTACTGATGCAGAAGGTGATCTTGACAAGGAATTCTACACTTTTTCGGCTAATGATGATGATTTTAATGATCCTGCTGCTTCCAACCAGTTGGCTAATTCGGTAAAACAAGGTCTCCGTGTTATTTTCATCAAGGGCCCCGAAAACAAGGGTCTCGAAGATGCTGCCATCGGTCTAGCCAAACAAGCCGCTCAGCAGAAAACCGACATCTATGTCCTCAACAAGCAATCTGACATCGGTGATTTGGCCAACAAGCTCAACAACATTGCCCAGAACAACAACAATAAACCCGAAGTTCACTTTGTCAAATACCGCACCCCTGAAGATGCGGCCAATGCACAAAAAGCTATACAAGACCAATACGACTCCTTGGGTGGTCCTTCTCAAAGCATTAATGGTGGCATTGCTCCCGTTCTCAACTTTGCTTCCCAAGCTCCAATCGCTGGGCCATCAGTCAGTGCGCCAGGCAACAGCTACTTGCCCTCTTCGGTTTTCCGTCGCTTGCGTTTCCGTTATTAAGTCTGCCTTAATGTAGCGACAGTAAATCTGTTGCAGTTGTTTTCATTTTAGATAAATAAAATTGTTACTAAATGTTTTAAGACAAATATCTGGGATGTTTCATTTTATGGTCAACCAGTTTTTATTGTCAAGGATTTAGCAAAACTATTGTTCACCTTTAAAGCACTAGCCTTTGAAGGATCAACCCTTTTTTATACCTCTTCCGCAAGTGAGTCGCATTTCAGTCAGTAACTGCTTGCAATTAATCAAGGGCACTTGGAGTAGCGTACGACTATATACTGAAAAGTCTACATTTTCTTGTTGTTGGGATGCAAATATAACGTGTTTGAAGACTTTCGTAAATACAGTATATTTGTATCCAACGAGATTGTGTTTGCATATTACATGCTGGACATACAATGATTAATCGGTTATAATACATGTTTTTGTGACCCAAATGTGGATTTGTTTGTTAAAAACAGCTGAGAATAATATCAGCTGAAAACAACAAATAAATAACAAATTACATGAGGTGTCAAGGGACACATGGTTGGAACTAAGTTCCGTTCACTATATATTATGTACTAGTTAGTTCCAACACGCCTAAGGCGCCCGTTGAAAAATACGATAATTCAAATGGATCTTTAAGAAAAGATACTTTTTGTAAAATGATAAACTTTTTTTCAGAATTTTAATTTTTTTTTATAGAATGAATTTTTTTTAAAGGTTTGTTATTATGTTCTTTTTGTAAGAATATGTATTATATTTTCCAGAAAGGATGTTTTTTAAAGGTACTTCTTTTATTAAAAGCAAATGTTTGTTTTAAAAAAAAGGTACTATTTTTAAGAATTACTTTCTGAAAGAAAAAGCCTTAAGAGCATGAATTTGTTTTACAAAGAAGTACTTTTTTTTATAACAGGTACTTTTTAAAGAAGTGGTACTCTTTTTAGGAAAAGGTTATTTGTTAAGAAAATTTACTTATTTTCAGAAAAGCTACTTATATCAAAAAAAGAAAATTTATTATTTTATTTTGAAGAAAAGTTAATTTTAAGAAAAGGAATTTTTGTAAGAAAATTTATTTTTTTAAGAGAAGGTATTTTTTTGATGATTTTTGTTTTTTTTTTAAAAAATGGGAATTTTTTGTTACAATTGGTCCTGTTTTAAAGTATAGGTAAATTTTTAAGAGTAGGTACTTCTATCAAGAAAAGTTATTGTGTTTCACCAAAGAGGTGCTCTTTAAAGAAAATTTAGTTTTTTAAGAAAAGGCAATTTGTTGTAAGAAAATGTCCTTTTTTAAGAAAAGGTACTTATTTTAAAAAAAATTACTTTCTTTTAAGAAAACGTACTTTTTCTATGAAAATTAACTTTTTTTAAGCAAAGGTACGTCATTAAGAAAAAGTACGGCCCAATGACGCCGCCGGCCCATAAACCTCATCAAACCGTAATTTTTTCGGGATGCAATGATGACTCATGGACTACGCGTGGATTGCTGTCTGACCAATAACGCATATTTTGCTTATTGACGAAGCCATTCAGCCAGAAATGAGCCTCATCGCTGAAGATGATTTTCCGATGAAAATCCGAATCATTTTCAAGTTGTTGCTCAGCCCAATTCACGAATATACGACGCTTATGGTGGTCAAGCGGCTTCAGTTCTTGCGTCAATTTGATCTTGTAAGGATGTAGGCCAAGATCTTTTCGCAAAATTCGCCACAACGACGCCGCCACAACGAGATGCCCAACGCTTGAGAACGACGTGTGAGAGACACATTTGGGCTTTCTTGAACTGAAGCCTCAGCGGCAGCAATATTCTCGACACTACGGGCACTTCTTTGTCTCATTGGCACGGGAACATTTTGTACTGTACCTGTGGATTCAAAGTTTTCCACTAGACGCTCAATTGTTGATCTGGTAGGACGTTTATGACGACCATAAAGTGGACGTTTGGACGTAGCGCTCTTAAAGTTGAGGCCTCTGACTCCAAATTTCGGTAGTAAATTTTAATAATTTCGACTCGTTGTTGGCTCGTATATCTTTCCATGATGAAATGGCAAACCTTACTGAAGCGAAATGTCAAAAGAGCGGGAAAAAATATGGCGTCGATTTACTTTTGTAGCGTTTCTGTTGAAAAACCCTTTATATGCTTAAAAGTGTGTCTCATCACTTAGCTGGCACACTGGCCTTACAGGATCGTGATAAGGCCGATTTTGAATTACTCATCTGTAGACTTGTTGACAGCAATGGAAAAGAAGTGTTACATTGCCAAATTAGAAACCAAACTAAACAAATTGGGAAAATAAGAATTTTTCTACTAACAAATTATAAAAAAAAACAGAAAATAAAATGTTTTCCATTATATCCCATGAAACGATTTTCGGAAAGCTCCTCACAACAAGTGAGTTGTTGTGGGACTTACAGTTTTACTCCGGTTTCGAAGCCCATTTTTGACAATCTTATCATGGCTAACTTATCAATAGTGTCGCCGTCACTAAGCGAGGTAATCCCCGTTGAAAAAAAGTGCAAGGAGGTCTGAGCATGGATCGAACCCACATACTCATGTCCAAGAGCCAAGCACAATACCATTGGACCACCGGCTACTTATATTGCCTCGAAAGTCAACGAACTTTTGCGTGAAATGAAAAATGCTGGCAATAAATTGCATTTTGTTTTATCGTAAGCGAGTAATATTTCACTGAAAAGGATTTCTTTTGGATGGTAGTGTACCCTTATTAATAGAAATTTTTTATTTAAATTTAAATAAAAAATTTATTTTAGTACTTACGAATTCTGTGAATTTGAGTTGAAACCAGGCACGATCACACCGGGCATCTGGGCATCCGGGCATCTGTCCACAAAAATAAAAGTGTTTCCAGTAACTATGATTTTATTTATCGCAAACGAGTTATAGTAACTCCAAACTAAACAAACTTTTGCGAGGAAGGAACAATGTATGGAATAGTTTTTGGAATTTTGAACGAGTTATATCTCACTCAATAGTATTTTGGATGGGAGTGTATTTTAGATACAAAATTTATTTTAGTATGTAAGAATTCTGTGAAACTGAGTTGAAACCAGGTAACTACACTTTAATTTACCGTAAACGAGAAACTCAACAATCTTTCTCGAAACTCAACAATCTTTTGTGGGGAACGAAATGCGTTTGGAATAAATTGCATTTTGAACGAGTCAATGGTATTTATTTCGGATGAGAGTGTACGTACCCTCATTAATATAATTTTTTTTTATTGAATTTTAAATACAAAATTTATTTTAGTACTTAAGATTTCTATGAAACTGAGCTGAATCATTTCACTGGAAGTCCGAACGTCTATCCACAGAGTCATCCCACACGAATAAATAAAATAAATGAGTAAATATTTTCCAATTGCAGCCAATGAAGGCACAGGGGAGAACTTTTCATAATTAGTAAGCTGTTTGCTTTCCTATTTTGGACATACTGATTGGGACCTACAACTACCGAGCGATTTTTTGAGAAACTTTTCGACAGCTATTTACTCAATACTGTCGCCGTTGAAAGAATTATACGGTTGTTTGAGTAGGGATTGGACCCCCGTTCTCACGTCCAACAGCTACGCACAATAACCATTGCACAATCGCATACGAACAACTCCTAAGATTGTATTCTGAGTATTTGTTTTTGTTGATAAATGGGATAATCAAGTCAATTTTCGTTCATTATAAACGAATTCGTTTATTTACCGCAAAAAGGGAAATAATGGCAAAAGCGACGACTTTTATAATAACAGTTTTTTATTTCAGGGAAAAGTTTCAACACTTGCGGTCACCGTTGAAACCCTGCTGCATACAAAACATTTTCATTACATTCCATTTCATTTATCTTTGGGGGAAATAAATATTTTTGTGTCAAATGAACTTTAAATGTATCTTTTTTGCGCGCAATTACTCGACAATGTGGTAGTCGTTTGGAGAGGTTGCCGTGACCGAAAAACATAATTAAAGGTTATAAAGTAAGTTCTAGAATTCGTGATGTAAACTTGTTGCGCACCCTCGTTATTACACCACAGCCTAGCACACCAGGCTCTAGTATCGATGGAATACCCATTTTTATTTGTTAAGTTTTTGTCACCGCCAAAAGCACAACAATATAATTATCATAATTATCCAGTTAAATCATTTAGCCCTGAATACATTTTAAACAAAACATGAAATCGCAAAATATTCCCCTTCCACATTTATTCAACAGTTAATGTTGGCGCCAATCTATTAGTCTACCAGAAAGCAAACCAAGCAATATCGTATTTAAAAATAAGTAATTACATTGTTGGGCATTATTTAATATGTTGTCTGTCAGGTCGGCGTCAAATATATTATTGGAACTTCGTCAGTTTAACAGTCGCTGATTAACCCAAACTCCAGTCGACAAAACCACCTTCGTAACTTGATGAGCCAATCTAAACAATACAATATTTTCAAAACATCAATTGTTAATATTGAATCCAGAAATAACTGAATAGAAATTAAACATGATTTCAAGAAATATCTTTACATATTTATCGCACATTAATATTACGGGTATTGTCAACGCTTTGGTCAAAACACCACAAACCCGTTACAAACCTTATACTCTTTACTCTTTCAACCCAGTACCAAGCTGAGATGTGCCAAATGAGGCAAATTTTAAACAACGCATGAATCACAACTGCCTTTGAATACAATGATCCGCTGATAAAGTTTGCGAATGTCTACTTACAACAATTTACAACATCTGATGCTGCTACCGATTGTGTTTAAAGAACGTTGGGTATAAATAAAAGAGGTTGCTACCGAAACAGACAGAAACAGAAACAATTTAGATTTCATGAAAGCAATAACCCCAAATACTAACTAAAAAAATGCGTGGTTTTATTGTAAGTTAAACACCTGGACAACAAGAATAAAAGGATATCAACTAATTGGTAACTTCCGACTATTTCTCTGTAGATTTTGTGCTTGATCGCCATCACTTGCGCCGACAAGTTGGGATACTACCAACCCCTTGCTCATTCTGACAGTGGATTTTCCTTCAGTTCAGGCGCTTCTGCTGTTGGTGCATTCTATGATTCTTCTGCTACTGTTTCAGCTCCCTCTACACCCAATTTCTCCGCACCCGCTGAACTGGATAAGGCATTTTACTCGTTTTCCGCCCCCGATGGTGAATTTGTAGATACCGCCGCCGCTCAACGAGCTCTTGGTGCCGTCAAACAAGGTCTCCGTGTAGTTTTCATCAAGGGTCCCGAAAACAAAGAATTCGAAGATGCTGCTCTGGCTCTGGCCAAACAGGCAGCCCAGCAACAAACTGAAATCTACGTCCTCAATAAACAATCTGATATCGGTGATTTGGTCAACAAATTTAACACCGCTGGCACGAACGCCAACGGCAAACCGGAAGTTCACTTTGTAAAATACCGCACCCCTGAAGATGCTGCCAATGCCCAAAAAGCCATCCAATCCCAGTATGACTCCTTGGCTGGTAACTCGCTAACGATTAATGGTGGCGTTGCTCCTGTTATTAACTTCGCTTCTCAACCTTCGGCTCATACTGTCACCGCTCAACAACCCCAAAGCGCTTACTTGCCGTCATCGATTTTCCGTCGCCGATTGTAAGATGAAACCGAAATGCTGAATTATTGTTTTTGTTTAAATGTTAGTAATAAAACTTATGCTACAAGGAAATTGACAAGGTTACTTATTTCATAGATATCTTAAAAACATGGTTTCCTATTACATCAGATGAAGGAATCTGGAAGAGCTTCTCACAACCAGTAAGCTGTGAGCTTTCTAGTTTTATACTCACTGATTGGGTGGGACCTACAGTTCTAGACCGGTTCCGAACGGTATTTTGAGAAGCTTTTTCATGGTTAAATACTCGATAGTCTCGCCGTCACTATGGGCGGTGACCGCCGCCAAAATAAATTTAAGGTGGTCAGGCAGGGATCGAACCCAAGATCTCAAGTACAAGAGGCGCGCACACTAACCATTGCACCACCGACTGCCGGAAATATAAATAAATAAATGGTTTCCCATTACATCCCATGAAGGAGAGAACTTCTCACAATCACTGAGCTGTGCGCTTTCCAGTTTTCACTCACTGATTGGGACCTACAGTTTTACACCGATTCCGAACGGTATTTTGAGAAGTTTTATCATGGCTATATACTCGATAGTGTCGCCGTCACTATGCGAGGTGACCGCCGCCGAAAGAAATTTTTTTTGAAGGTGGTCAGAGCAGGGTTCGAACCCAGGATCTCATGTACAAGAGCCGCGCACACTAACCATTGCACCACCGACGGCCACGGAAATATACGGGTTAGAAACATTCACAAATGCCTGGACGGGCCGAATAATAGGCTGTCCTCCTGCAAGGACGAGAATGGAATGGTGACTGATAAGCTGTGTGTGCTGAAAATGTGGAGAGATCACTTTCCAGCATTACTCCACTCAGATTCTTCGACTGAATGTCAAGTGGTAATGATAGTGGAAGACAGTGTAGATTGTACACGCCCCCCGCCAAGCCAAGGCGTGTTAAGAACGGCACTCTCCCGGCTTAAGAATAATAAAGCTGCTTGTGTGGATGGTCCACCCGCAGGTAACGAAGGTCTGATAGCCCACATGCATCAACTTATATGCGGTATATGGTTGGGGCAATCTATGCTTGACAATTGGAGTCTCAGTGTATTATGCCGTGTCTTATGTCCTGTATTTAAAAAGGGTGTTCCGTGTGTATGTTCTACCTGTCGCGGTATCAGTCTATTACCTATCGTGTATAAGGCCTTGTCCAGAGTATTATATGAAAGACTTAAGCCAATTGTTAAAAACCTGATTGAACCTTGCCAGTGTGGTTTTAGACCAGAAGAAGATCTGTAAAATGAGGCTGACCAACACCAAATCTCCAGTGAAGGTGGGGAAGACCTCACCGAACCATTCTGTACCAAGCGAGGACTCAGACAAATCGACACAGTTTCGTACAATGTCTTCAACATCTTATTGGAGATAATATTGAGAAAAGCTGCAGTAAATATGAACAAGACCATGAACACGAAAAGCTGGCGTATGCTGACGACTTAGACATCATTGGGCCAAATTTGCGAGAGGTTACTGCAGTATTTTCAAGAATCGAAAAGGAATCAGCGAAGGTGGGTCTTGCTGTTAATGAGGGCAAGACTAGAGAGTGACTAGAGAAACCTCTCGACTTGGCCCGCACTTGAACGTAGACAACCGATTTAATTTTGAAGTGGTAGATGAATTTGTTTACCTTGGATCCGCCGTGAACAAGCACAACAACGTCAGCCTGGAGATAGATAGGAGAATTGTGCTTGCAAATAGATGCTATTTTGGGCTCAGCAAGCAGTTTAGGAACAAAGCCCTCTCTCGACGGACAAAAGCCCTGCTATATCAGACTCTCATTTTACCTGTCTTGACATATGGCTCCGAAACTTGGGTCATATCGCAAGCGGTTGAAAAACGCCTGGTAGTTTTCGAGAGAAAAATTCTCCGTAAAATATATGGTCCTGTTAGCGAAAACGGCAAGTTCCGACGTCTCTGGAACGCAGAGCTATATAATCTATATTCTGACGTGGACATAGCTAGGCGGATCAAATTAGGCTAATTGCGTTGGCTAGGCCATGTTATCAGAATGGATGAAGATGAGCCAGCGCGAAAGGTTTTCGATAACGTCCTTGATGGAAGCAGGAAAAGGGGACGACCAAGACTCCGATGGAAAGACCAGGCCGAAGAATTCCTCCGTGTACTTGGTGTTACCAACTGGCGAGAAAAGGCGAAGGATATAACCGGTTGAAGAAATATATTAAAATTTGTTGTTAAGACATACGACCTCATGAGACTGTAAAATAGGAAATAAAAGTAAAGTAAATGTATGTTATGCGTGTAAATACGCCCGTCTTCGATAGTAGCGTGATAAAATAGTGTCTAATTCAAAATTTAATATGGATCTGTTGCATTTTTCGGAATATATCGTTACATTTCAATTGCCCGTCAACAACTTGTATAGGATCTACCAAAATGAATGTGGCAATATCGTCCATTTGCAATTACCGAACTTCATTAAGGTCGCTACTCCTTTACGGGAGCTATGGCGTAATAGTCCAGGCGGCCGCTTAACTTTTGTATGGGCCGTACCGTAATGCAAGCGGTAAAATCTGAAATTTTCAATAGCAGAGAGCTGTATGACAAACTATTGCTTACAACTAAATTTCAATAAATGTCTTCGGTTAGTGACTTGTGTAAATACACACCGCAGTGGCTTAACGGGCTAGACGCTGCTGAAGATGATGCTTCATAAACATCGAAACGATCGTCCAGCGAATGTGAGTTCGAATCCCACCCGCGGCATTTACATTTGTTTCACTAACCGGAGAAAACATGATCTCTTACAGCCTTAAAGTAAATTACAACTTTAAACATAACGAGGATCTAAGACAACTAAATTTAAATTTCATAATATGTAGTTATGCTCTAAGGCAAGTTATGGTGTCTACCAACCAGCAGACCACATAACTTTGATATGGGAGGTCCAAAATACGCATGGTAAAAATGACCCGTTTACAATTGTTGACTGATGTATGACGAAATTAAGTTGAAGATTACATTTGCTAGCACCGGCAGTGTTTTATAGGATTTATCGTGTTGGCTATCCGGTCGTGCGAACATCTTTTGAAGGGGGTAGAAAAAAACAGGCGGTGGCAAAATCGTCTCCTTTTTTTGGTTACGCAAACATTTGCATAATATTTACCAACATTTGGGTAATTATATGTTAATTGTATGTATAGAAAAAAATCAACGTACCTTACTAAAGTCAACTTTTTCAGAAACCCGGATTTCGAGTAATTCGTAAAAAAAAACTTTTTTCAAAATCCGGTTTTCCAGTACCAGAACAATAATAAAACCTTACCAAAACTAATAATTGAATGAAATTCAACGAAACATACAACTTTCGTCATAATTAAATCATTTAAGGCGTTAATAGACATTTATGCATACACTAATAAATTTCCTTAGTTACGTAGTTGATTTCTAAAAAAGATAAATCAACTACGTTTGTCATTTCTAGTTTAGTTTAAGTTGACAACAACTCTTTGTTAGTTAAATCAGTAATAACTATGAATGGTGAACAAACAATTGACATAAACAGTAAAAAATAATATAATTTGAATACAAGTTTTTCTTCAAGTTGAAAAAATTTGCATATAAATTAACTATAACTTTTTTGCAGTCCGGAAATTATTAATGGCAAGAAACGACGGTTTCATTCAGTTTATATAATATATAAATATAAATTTAAATTTAAATTTAAACTTTAAAAATGTATGAAAAATGTTCAAGATATTGCGAATTTTCAAGCGTTGTGTGATACACGAAGTATTAAAGTTTAAGGTATTTTTAGACAATGCGGAATCACGTCAAAAACAAGCACAATTTCAAAATCATTAGAATACTTTCATCATTTCCCTTGCGGCAGTTTTTTAGTCGGTCTGTTTTTTAAACTTACAATTTTCTAAATTTATTCAAGCTCAAGACTTTTTTAATATAAATCTTATTTATTAGCTTTATATTATCTTCAAAAAAGTCGAGCACAAAAAATGTTCCAACGATACCAGGGCTATCTGTATAGCTATTTCTGATCTTGCCAAGTTCTTTAGCAGCAGACATTTTCGGTATGTTTTTGGTGAATTCATCAAAAGTATTTATATAGAAACACTCATCATATTAATGAGAATTCCTTTATACATACGTTCGAAGAATACCAAGCACTACCATTGGGACACTTTCGTGCACAACTCGTTTTATCATGTCGAAAAACCATTGGTTTTAAACAGACATGATTTGTTTTTGTTTTGTCATTACAAAACAACAAAATAGAGGGTTGCCATCAACAATATTATTGTTTCAAGCTCGCGGTGCTCCACGTCAACTTTCATCATTTCCCTTGCGGGAATTTTTTAGGCCGTCTGTTTGCATAAAAGTATTCCAATGTTAGTACTGGGTATTCATCGAACGTATGTATAAAGGTATTCTCATTAATATGATTATTGTTTCTATATAAATATTTTTGATGAATTCACCAAAAACATACCAAAAATGTCTGCTGATGAAGATCTTGGCAAGATCCGAAATAGCTATACAGACAGCCCTGGTATCATTGGAACATTTTTTGTGCTCGACTTTTTTTTAAATTAATAAAAAGCTAATAAATAAGCTTTATATTAAAAATGCCTTGAGCTTGAATAAATTGAGAAAATTGTAAATCATTAGAATATATTTTTGGCCGCCCAATTATACGTTAGTCGGGTAATCACTTGATGAGGCAGTTACTAAAAATTTGAAAACTAATTATAGGACTTTTACACAAAATCAGATACAAGCCACAGATTCTGCCCACGATTTAGTAAATTAGCTTAGTGAATGTCGTTTATATCGCTAAAAGTGTGGGAGCAAGTTACTTCTGAAACAGATAAATACTGTTTACCTACGGCACGATGTCCGATTGATGCCCAGGAAAATAAGACAAAACTTGGTGGTGTATTTGAGCCTGAAGTGGCACCTCATCAACTTAATGGCCGACACTTTGAAAAACTGTTTCCTAGGAATATTTAGTAGTTGAAAGACCAGCATTGGATCAAATGGATACATTGACCGAAATAATTCCCCAGATGCAAGAAATTTCTGACCACTACGTGGAGAGAATTCAACCAATGTATCTATCTTCAAGAAACAATATCTGTACTTATAAAGAGGCTACGTATATGACAGAGGACCTTTAAGCGATTGTCGAATGCTAAGAGAACATTTTAACTTTGAATATACTTCAAGTACTGTAATTAAATTTTCAAGATGTTATCGATAAAACCATAGCACTAGTGTACCGGTATAAAATATTCCTAAAACCGTATGTGTTTTTGTTATATTTTTTAAAATTTTTTAAATTCGTTCAGTTAAATAATAAACGCAATGAAATTCTGGTTTTCTATTGCATGGAATCGGTTATTAAATGAGAAATAACCTTAATACATTTTTTTATTTCACTTTCTTACTGATTGTGAAAGGTCTCTTAAAGGCCTTTCCAACAAGCCCAAAAAAAATCCGAGCACTGGTTCAGAACTTAGCAATTTTACCCTCTCCGACCACCAGTCCGAAAATTTTCAACCCCTGCAATTTCGCCCCCTTGCATTTTCGGGGGTGGTCGTAGATGGACATATTTTTATGAAGTGAGCCAAGTAATAAGCTGGTGGAATTTGTCCAGTCGTGACTGAACCACCCTGTATTGCCAATGAAAATACAAAATGAAAATTATATATGGACCACGATTTACGGATGTGCGTGTGAAATGTTTGAATTCTATACAAAGCCCGTGCCACTATCCTACTGGCAACTGTCCTCGAAAATTATAAGGCTGATATTACTGCTATTCAGCTTTACAAAGAAGAAGTACTGTGACATATATTGCAGCTGCCAATAGAGAAAACATGAATTTGGTTGCGGATTTGTAGTTGACTAAAGACTACGTCATTTTGTCCGAGGTTCTACCCCGTGAGTTATAAACAAAAAACAGAAATATTATAACATATCGATAATTTGCGTACATGCCCCGACAGACAAAAAACCATGACACTAAGGACATGCGCCTAGACGAAACATACTAGCACTGCCCTGGCCATGACATTAAGATTGTTCTAGGTGATATTAATGCTAAAATCGGCAGGGAAAATTGTGTTTGAATCAACCATCGGTAAATTCAGTCTACACGCTATCACTTGCGATAATGGAATAAGACTGTAAAATCTTGCCGTGACGAAAACCATGGTTGACAGTAGTACGAGATTCAATCATAAAAACATCCAAAAGGATACTTGGATATCTCCTGATCAGCAGACGAAAAACCAGATTGATCAACTGGTAATTGATTGAAGGCAATATCTTAGTTTAATGGGCGTACTTGTGATTCGAGGAGTTATCATCGATTCAGATCACTAGCTGGTTACAGCAAAGGTTCGCACCAGTTTAGGCAGAGTGAAAATCTTCCGAAACGAGACATAGAAGGCTGGACATCGGAAAGCTGCAACTATTGGTGATAGCCACGGCCTTTGCAGAGAAGCTCACTCAGATACTGGCGCAGAACGCACCCCCGCCTCATGAGCCTGAAACCCAGTAAGGGAACTTTTCTCACTATACGCAAACTGCTGCAGAACCTACTTGGTTATGAAAAACCATTAAAGGCAATCCCTGGTCCTATGAAGAGTGTTCCATGGCAAGTGATGAAAAGAAAACGCTGCACGTATGCCAACGCTTCAGTCAGTTGCAACGCGAGCCGCATGATGGTGGTATAATGAGAAGAGGACACAGGATACCTGTTTGTTTAAGAAGAAAAGATAGATGTGGAAAATGCGCGAGAGTGAGCAGAGTGATTCTTAGAGAAGAATAATGAGGCTAGTAAATTCTACCGAAAGGTAAAAAAGCCAAACCAACGGTAATGGATCAGGGCCCTCTTTTGTAGAGATAAGGATGGGAATCTTGTCACAGATTTGCAGAGTATAAGTATCTCTGTATTTACTGATCAAAGAAGACTTCAATATAGATGAGGGTGTTGATCACCTCTAGAACGATTGCGTCGTCTGCCCCCTTCCTAGCCAACCCGAATTAGAATTGCAATTCCCGGCTTGAGAACAACAAAGCCGCTGGTGTTGATGTACTATTGGCTGAGCTGTGTAAGGCTGGCGGCTATGAGTTGTAAAGGTGCATTCATCAGCTCATATCCAAAATCTGGCTAGACTAATACATGCCCGATGATTGAACTCTTAGCATACTGTGTCCTGTTTTCAAAAAGACGTTCCTAGTACGAGTATATGTACGAACTATCATGGAAAAAGTCACATACACTAAAGTCACATGTGCACAAAAAGTCTCATGCTGCTCGCGTATGCTGATAATTTAGACACCATTGGGCGAAATCTGCTACAAGTTACTGCAGAATTTTCGAGAATTGAGGAGGAATCAGCAAAACTGGGGTTGACAGTAATCTAGGATAAAAGAAGATTAATGGTTTCGACAAGGACAACATCCGTCCGATTGGATGAAAGGGACAACATTGATAACCGTTATAACTTCGAGGTACTGGACGAACTCGTTAACATCGGATCTGCCGTACATAGAAACGTAACATCAGCCTCGAAATCAAAGGGAGAATTGTACTTGCAAATGGGTGTTATTATTTTGTTATATTTGAGAAACGAAGATTCGTATTTTGATATAGCCTCCATGATAATATACCTAAAGGCCTGAGTCTGTCGTCCTGTTTAAATACACGCTGAATAATATCCGTCCCAGCAACATATTGCAGGAACCATGTTCATGTTCTCAAGCATTAGTTTCGTGAATTGAAGAACAGCTGCTGTTTGTTTCTTTATTGTCTCTCATGTGTTTGTTTTCAGCATTTTTCAACAAACAAAACCACGTTTGGATCACAAATCCATACATATATTATAACCCACTAATCATTGTGTTTCAAACATATGACGAATTTCAATATAACGAATAGCAAACACAATGTGTTTGGACACAAGTATACTATATTTGCGACAAGCTACAAGAAAAATTTATATTTGCAAGAAAAAAATTGTTAGCATGTATAATTCTGCATAAATTAATTACATGGCACGTGCAATAATTGAACTAAAAATAGATCACATCAGCCCACTGTTTAACATAGACCGTATACAAATGTCGCAACCAATAAGTTACACATTTGAACCAATTTCAAGGAAAATTAGTATATAAGCACTTTTAAGCCAAGGAAATCTACACTTTTGTATACATACTCCGTATACAAATTATATCAGAAAGATAGTTGGCTGCAAATTTTACCAATAAGGCTACATAGTGTCATTCCGCGACGTTACAAATACTGACCGATTGCAACATGTTGTACATTCCTGTTTCTTAGACAAGGATAATAGTTTTAGCAAATGTACTTGCCTAGCTTGATACCCAAGGAGGCGTAGGGTATTCTTATGTAGCTGGAAGAGTAAATAAAATACATCGATTCCTTTACATCCGAATAATACATAGGTCTCGCATCTCATAGCTAGTCCCTTACTTTAAAGACTTACTGATAAGGACATGCAGTTATGCACCGAATGCGAATGATCTATTGAGATGCGTGTTGGTGCTCAATGACTTGAAAGTGTCGCGTTCACTTTCACCAAATCAAATCAAATCTAATCAGAATAAGGATTGAACCCATGTTCTCACACAGAATAGCCCAGCACTTTAACCCTTGCCCAACTTTGTGTTAGTAGAGGCTTTATTTATACACAATCTGGTACGTTCCGGTTGTGTATACTATCTTTCATTGCCGGTTGTGTATACTATCTTTCATTGCCAAATCCCAGACATTTTGATTAACATGATATTTACAAGACAATAGCCGTGACATGTTTAAAAACAGAAAATTAATAAACAAAAATTTTCCAAATTCTGTCAGCAAATAATGTTGGCGCCAGTTTACTAGTCTAAGTTGTTTAAACAACAACGAAAAAAACAAATATTTTGCTTTCAATCCACATTTCGAATATTTATGAATCTAGAAATATCTGAGAGGAAAACGGAACTTGAAATTAGCTTTACATATTAATCACATATTCATAATTTGAATATTTTAAACGATTAGGCCAAATTAAATCAATCAGACTCTCATGGAAGTTGCCTATGGTGTTTAAAGAACTATTACTTTAAATAAAAGAGTTCTGTACCAACATAGGTGTACACTGAAACAATTTATATTTCAAGTAACAATAATCCCAAAAGCTGACTAATAGAAATGGGTGTTTTAATTGGAACTTAACCACTATCGCCCACAATCAACCCTGATCTTCAGTGGAAGAATTTGAGTGGAGTAGTGCTGAAAAGTGGTCTTACACAGTTTAAGCATACACTGCTTATCAGTCATAAAATTTTCGGGAGTCATTGTTCATCCTGCACATTTCGGTTTTTTCACTCTCTCTCTCTGCTCCCACTGCTATTTTTCCGTCTATATAGTTGGTATACCTCCCTTCTCAGCCTCTTGTACTGCTCACTCACAGCACGCGTTGTACCTGACTGTTTCGTTGCCATACGTGCAGCGTCTTATTCATCTGTTGCAATCCGACATTCGTCGTACAATGGCGTATGCTTCTGCGGTTTTTGATAATCAAGTTCAGCCTTTGCAGCGGTTTCCAAAGAATAGGCGATGTGCTTCCACTGCGCTTCTGGATCCTCAGAAGGGACAGTATTCTGCTCTAGCGGGATGTACTACGAGATTTTGCCGTGTTCGGCTTCGTACATTTTTCGACCCGCTCAGACAAGTTTAACAAGTTAAAAAGTTACTGAATTCCGGTGCTGGTCCTGGTTCTCCTGAACATACTGGATGTGTTTTCTGCGACCACCATAATGTTATATCGGTACACTGTTTTTGGTGTTGATGACTTGTGGCATACGGTAAAGATTGTTATTGAACTTAAATGAAGTGAACACTTGTTCGTTTGCCCATATGCCCTCAAAAGATTTCTCTGTGAGCTTTAGAAGTACATTGGAATCATTTTGGGGATATATGACAGTTCGTTTACAACAATGTAAACGAATTTCATAATAGAAGTTTTCATTTCGGTGAAAACTGTTTATTTGTTGCGGTAAACGTTGAGTGTACGTAACCGAAGAACGACGCTTTGTTACATAGTTATGTATTAAGTTCTGTATTGAAGTTGTCAATAGTACACTCAAAAAAATTCATAAGTAAAATTAACAAAAGTCGTTGTGCATTGTACAGAAATATTTGTTGTTTTGCCGGAAAAAAATATTTTGTTATATGTACACATGCTACTTTGTTATTTTTGTCATTATTTTTTTTGTACTATTTAGAAAATGTTTGTTTCAGTACAAAAAATATGTAATATAAATTACAAAATATTTAGTTTATAGTACAAAATTTGTGGATGTATAATACAAAAATGTTTGTACTATTTACAAAATTGTTGTTTCTGTACAAAAAATACTTTGTACAAATTACAAAATATTTAGTTGTTTTTTTAAATCCTCGTCATATTCAAAGTTGTAATTTCCCTTTAAGGCTAAGAGATCATATTTTCTCCGGTTAGTGAACAAAATGTAAATGCCGCGGGTGGGATTCTAACTCATATTCGCTGGACGATCGTTTCGATGTTTGTGAAGCATCATCTTCAGCAGCATCTAGCCCGTTAAGCCACTGCGGTGTGTAGTTACATAAGTCACTAACCGAAGACATAATATGTATATATTATATTGATTGTGTGCAGAGCGATTGTTGTCGCTACTTACACGCATTGCTTTCCTACTTACACGCACTGATGCAGAAGTTTTGAAAGTTCTATTTTTAGAACGAACTATTCTAATTGTTCCGTCGCTGGTGCAATGGTTAGTGTGCGCGGCTCTTGTACATGAGATCCCGGGTTCGAACCCGGCTCTGACCACCTTAAAATTTCTTTCGGCGGCGGTCACCTCGCATAGTGACGGCGACACTATCGAGTATCTAGCCATGAAAAAGCTTCTCAAATTACCGTTCGGAATCGGTGTAAAACTGTAGGTCCCAATCAGTGAGTGAAAACTGGAAAGCGCACAGCTTAGTGATTGTGAGAAGTTCTCCCTAGTCCCTTCACGGGATGTAATGGGAAACCATTTATTTTTTTTTTATTCTAATTGTAGTTGTCTCGTTCTGTTTTGGTTTCTACAATTTACAAAAGTTTTTGTTTCCGTTTCTATGATATTTTGTAAATTCAAAAAATATTTAGTTGATAGTACAAAACTTTCTTTAAATTAAATAAATTTTTGTTCTTTTTATGAAAAACTTTGTTTATTTCAAGAAATGTTTCGTTCATATTGCAAGAACTTTTTGTTAAAAAAAAATAAAAAAATCATATAATTAATTAAATAGTATAGTTCATATCTATATATTTATAGTTCATATTTATATATTTAAATATTTATTTATTTTGGAAGGACACATAATATTTTTTTGATGTTTGGAAATATAATAAAAAAGAATTTCAATGTATTTTGAACTTTTTTTTGTAGGTTAAGGGGTCGCTGCTGGTGCAAAATTTCGGATTCTGTCAATATGGACATTATTAAATTTGGTGCATTTAAATAATTTGTTGATAAAGTTTGTTTACCACTACTTAGATACATTCCAATCAAAAATTACAAGTAAGAATGACCGTCAATGTAATTAGTTTGATTTGCCGAGTTTTTAATATCATCCAATACTTTCAGTAACATGTCATCTTTTTCAAATATTTTTCTAAATTGAAAAGAAAGGGGCATAATTATTCCCGTAACGCTGTTCGTTTCGAATGTAATTTCTCCTTTGGCAGATACTTGTTCTAACTCCTTACTGATCACAAATTCTTTAAAATTGCTTAGAAGATCATGTGAAGTTAGCCAAGTTTTCATTTTAGTTTCACTATTGCAAGCAGAACAAATATTTGAGATATTGGTTTTCAAAGCCAAAGCATTTAAATTAAGTAATAAATTTTCTTTCAAATTATTTTGAATCACAAATTGGTCAATTTCTTTTAATATTGAAGAAAATAGAGTAATAACAACATTACTTTGAATGTCGGTGATGTCTTTCCTTGTCAAATTTGATTTGTTATGACAAGACAATAAAAATTTTGCACCGTCACTTGGAGATAATGTTAGTGGACTAGATTCCTGCCCATTTAAAGCTGACGAAATTGTTTCGGAAGGCGTATCGCTTGAAATTGATGCAGATTCACTATTTTGTACCGTTGCTTCGACGGATTGCTCAACCACACAGGACACAGTAGCTGATGAAGTTGTTGGTGTCAATAAAGTTGGTGCAATTGATAAATGATTTTGGAAATGCTTTTTGAAATGTGTGCAAAATATTGTTCACAATTCTCCAAAGTGCATTTGTAAACGCTATTTTATTTTTTGTTGTGTAAAAGTTTACAATGTTTTGAGACAAACGATTCGTTTGGCAAATATAAATCAGATAAATAACAATTCATTTTTAAACAATTTATTACCTTTAATAACAATTAAAATTTACCACTCGCGAAACTGCTTGCTTCTATGTTGTAATTCTTAATTCGACTGACTTTTTCGCGTCCCTTTTTAAGATAAAGCTAGAAACTGTAAACCTGTGAGAGAACGTGAGGGGAAGAAACAAACAAGCAAAGAGAATAATGAAACTTCTAGAACTTGCGTCATTCAAATACAAAATGTACAAAAATTTTGTTCATTGTACAAAATAAAATTGTATTTCCAGTCCTGAAATATTAAAGTACAAAAATGTTGTAAAATGTACAAAAATTTTATTGGTTGTAACTTTTCTTTGCTACAAAATTAATTTCGTATTTTTACAAATTTTGCATTTTGACAAAATTTGTTTGCGTCATCCAAGTACAAACATTTTGTAATATGTACAAAAATTTGTTTGGTTGGATTTTTTTCTTTGCTACAAAATCAACTGCGTATATTCTACAAATTTTGTATTTTAAGAAAAATTTTTTGCGTCGTCCAAATACAAAATTTTTGTAATATGAGCAAAAATTGTGTTCATTGTACAACAAAAAAATTTACAAAAGAAACATTTGTATTTGTAGTCATGAAATGTTTAGAGTGTAGTAGGACTTCACAAATATGCTGGTGGCTCAAATATGTTGCAGTTCACATATACTATTGGTCTAGTTTTTGTACTCAATAATTGCTAAAAAAAATATTTTATTTATCTGTGACTTGTAGGGAACCTCTAGTTGGTTGCACATATTCGTTCGTTAATCTGCTATATTTAATTTGAAAAGACATACGAGTTTTATTTATATAACCGTCCTAAAGCGGGCACTTTTAAACGCTAATGCCAAAAAATATCTAACTAATATCGGTATTCACTTAGGTGTTGTAGTGATTGTGCGATTACTAGTTATCACGTTATCCACTGTCGCTGGATATATAGAGAACATTTAGTCACTGGCTGTAGGCTCCTGTAGTTTAACTAGAATTTGCCATGGTCACTCGTTACTCAAAATATGATTCATAACAACTTTCTATCTGCTGTCTAAACAATATACGAATATATTTATTGTAGCCAAATGCAACCCTAATGGTAATGATTGTTGATAGTAAAACGACAGTTGCTCGTCTAAAAGTAGTGTGAATTTGTCCGCTTCGTAGCCACCCGTTGGGTAGAGTTTAATTAAATTGTTGTCACTCACAAATAGTTAGTCGGATGAAAGCTGGTGGCTATCTTTCCGCAATGACTTCGGGAGAAGTATATAACGGGTTTTTCAATAAGAGCGCTACAAAAGTGTTTTTAAATAGAACAAAACCGGTTTTAGTTACCTGTGAAATTCTTTATTACTGTGAAATTATGTTCGATGCCATTATGTATGGAACTCGATTTCTTTTGCATGGCCACCACGGGCACGCTTGCAGAAATCCAGACGCTGAACCCCATTTTGACGGTCTTCAAGCATAAATCGGCCGGTACTGCTGCAATTTCACGTTCGATATTCGTACGAAGTTCATCAATCGTCGCTGGCTTGTTGGCATAGACCATAGACTTGACGTAGCCCCACAGGAAATAATCTAACGGCGTCAAATCGCACGACCGAGGCGGCCAATCGACTGGGACATTTCGTGAGATAACACGTTCACCAAACATTTTAGTACTATAAGTATAACCCGGGAAATAGCGACATCTTCAGCAGGGCACGATTTAATATGATCTGTGTCAATTCACTTTCGCAGAGAACAATTTGACATCCACGTCAAACTTTGGGAGAATCTTATCCACACGCCCTCAGTATTCAGGAGTCTATAGTGATATCTCCAAACTAGTAGAAAAGGTGCAAGCCACAGAAGTCGAGGAAATCGAAGAAGTTGCTGCCTGGCTGAGTTTGATAATCAGGAAGCTATAAAATTACAGCTAGTTATATTTGTAGCTTTAGCAACTAGCTGAAATAGCCGCGAATCGCTGTACTAGTTCTTGTATATCTGCCATTCACCACTAAACAAATAACGACATTAATTCTACTACCTTTTCTACATGTAAGATCTGCACAGAAGCTCTCAGTCTTAAGAACTACAAATGTACCGGAGTTACAAAATGCAAGATCACCAAATAGATTTAGGTACATTACGGCCAGACTTGCCCTAATAATACTTAATATCAACCCTTAGTGGGAATATTTTTATGTTAATAGCTGGGATTCAGGACATTTTTTATTAGGGGGACACGCACCTAGTCTAGGATACTCCGATTATGAGTACTGCAGGAGCTGTAAAGTTTTAGTTGAGAGCGAGAGTTTCAAACGTCACTTATGCTACCTAGTTTTTTTTAGAATGGTATTAGTATCGGACCCAAAAGTTTTTCCAATAGCTAGCGATAGATTTTGACAATTCATGGCCTTTATTTTTTTTTATCTTTTGTCAGCTTTGCCGGTTTTGGTTATTTTTGTGACAAATAGATGGCAAGTTACAGCTTCGAGCAACAGGTGCAAAAGATTAAACTTTATTACTAAAATGAGTGTTCTCCTGTGGCAAAGGCACGCGCCTTGCGCCCATATTGCGGTTTCTATGGTCGTTCTTCTCAGTCCAAGAAAATCATCTTCAGAGACGAGACTCATTTTTTGACGAACGGATACGTAAAAAAACATAATTGCCCGACTTGGGACGATAACAATCCACAGAAGACCAACCAAATGAAAATGCTTTCATAGAACGTCACTGTTTGGTGGGTATTATGAGTCGGCGGCATCCGTACACGCTGAAAAATAACAGCCCCAGCAACATATTGCAGGAACCATGTACATTGTTTTCGTTTATTGAAGATCTGCTTGTTGTTGTTTCTTTGTTGTGACAGACAACAGTGTTTTTAGCTGTTATCAGCAAACAATGCCACATTTGGGTCACAAATACATATGTTATAACTTATTAATCATTGTGTCCCAAACATGTTATATTGAATAGCAAACACAATTTGTTTGAGCACAAGTATACTATATTTGGGACGAGCTACAAACACGTTATATTAACATCCAAACAACAAAAAAATACACATTTTTCAGCCTGTACTTCTTCGAAATCGATGATCGCATTGCAACGGAGTGCGCTACCGATCAATGATAACCAATTCAAAATTCGTTTTAGGACTTTTTAAGACGTTTGAGCTATGTCCGTTCGTCTGTCTGTCTGGCTGGCTGGTCAACACGATAACTGCCGTAAAGCTTTACAGATCGCAATGACAGTGACCATTATTTGCCAATATTGAGTTTGGGATTGAAAATGGGCATTGTGACCACGCCCCTTCTGGTACCTCCCATACAAATCGACATATTTACCAGAAAATCATATTTTTTTCAAACCTTTCTGCTGGTAGATGTGATTAGCTTCAACCCTCACACTAGTTAATAATCTGTCAATTGCCAAACAACGTATTGGGCGTATTCTCCAATATATCATAACCGATCTTAATAAAATTTGGTACTGATCAAAATTTTGGCAACAACTTGCTATGCCAATTTTTGTACCTCGCATATAAATATTCGGAGGGAAATTAACTAATTTAGGTATTCAATAATATTTAGCGCAATGTCAATCTGTTATTGAATATGGGCACTTTCTTTTTTCTTACATCTGCTTTAACATTTTTAAAATAAATAAAACAATATTTACAGAGCAACGACAAAAAGTTGTGAATAGTATAGAGAACTTATTGCACACTTTATCCGCTCGCATGTAGAGAGTCTGAGTAAAAAAGCATAAACGAGTCTTATTCTCTTTAAATAATATTTAAGTATAAATGCACCATTTCGACAATGTTATTACATAAAACAATACAAAATGCATAAATGTTTCGAAAGGCATCAATGTTTCACATCAAAATTATGAATGGACCAAATTATGAAAAAAATAGAGTAATGCGTTTTGAATCATTCGCCAGATGACGCCAGTGCTTTTGAGTCATACAATGAGTTCTCTATACTATTCAATACAGTGTTGCCAGAGACTGTCTAAAAAATTATGCAAAATGTCCTCAAAAATTTTGCCGTTTGCAAAAACATGCTCAAATTTGCATTTTAGTCTTTTTGTAATTCTGTGTCAGAACACACAAAGTCACTCCAAGAAATGGGTGCTTATCTGCATTTGAAAATTTAAACAGCTGTTTTATCTAACCTGACCAACTGGTTGCGACCAAAAAGCGGGACACAATGGGTAAAAAACAGATTTTTTTGGTTTTAAATAAAAATACATGTATTTAGTTAAAATAAGACTAAATATATAAATAAATCCGATTTATTTTCTATATAATCAGTTTGTTGCTATATAGATTAAAGTCTGGCTGCGACACCCAAAATGCAGGATATTCACACATAAAGCGGGAAAATCGCGCAAAAAGCGGGGTAATCCAACGGAAGGTGAGGTGGTTGGTCATGTTAGTTATACCTTAACTCTTCAACTTAAAAATTAGTTTATTATTAATTAGTTTTAAATAAATGTTTGAAAAATTCATTGTTTTTAACAATTTCTTTCAATCTTCTTGGCAAAGAGTTTTCAAAGCTTTTGATAATTTCTCTTGGAATCCGTTCCACTTATCCTAGAGAACAGTGTTCAAATCGTCTACTTCGCGGATGAATCATAGTTGTATTATGCGAAATTGATGCAAACAAGTTGACACAATACATATTAGACATTTCGATGTGGGATAATGTATAAGAAACGGTGTGCACTATTTCGTGAAGCCGTCGCTTTGCCGAAAATATGTTTACATAGGTATGTAGGAGCCCTAAAATGTGGAATTATACCACAAGCTACCAATAAATAATAGAGCAATAGATTTTACAAAAAATTTAATTAAGAAAATTTTAGTTCTAAAAATTATGCATTTTGCAAAGCAAATTGAAATTATGCCAAACGGCACTTGGCTTAATTTTTCAAAAAACAAGTGTCAAAACCAAAAAATTGTGCCAAAACGGCACAAATTATGCCATCATGGTAAAACTGATTCAATACTCTTTGGCGACGACGACCTGCTTGTTTGTTCGCTGCCACTACATCAATACAAATACATCATGACAATACATAAAATTTTCAGGCAGAGACTATTGTCGTACAACAACAACGTATGTGATGCTAACGCTGTGTTTTGTTTGCATGTGTTCACTTTAATAGATTGCCCTACCCGTGCCTATAGATGTTGACACATCAAAAATAGTTTCGCATTACGTCTCATGAAGGGATAGGAGAGAGCTTCTTGCAATCAGTGAGTTGTGCGCTTTCTAGTTGTACATACACTGATTTATTAAATTTGTACCTATTGGAAACGTCTTTATAAGACGACCTGAGCACAATTTGGAGATCTTCAGAGATTTGGGAGGGGGAGGAGCTGCTTAATTACGGACTAATCACCATCCGTTTTTCTGCACCACAATGAGGAAGCATCTGGTACAAGCGCATTCTACAAACGACGTCAGTGGTGTCATAGCACACCTTAATGGGCATAGTGTAACAATACGCTTAAAAAATCGCCACAGAGATTAAAGTTTTGTCGCAAGTGATATGACGTATAACGCCAGCGCTATAATGTAAATATGCATTACAGCAACGACAAAATATTGCAAGGAATCAGTGATTTGCTGTAATGAAAGTTTACATAGTGACGCTATGTTTATACGTTAGAAATTTTTGATTAAACTGTTCGTCAAAGTGACGAAGCCACTTCGGGCACTAACTTAACCTATATTTTTGTTTTTAACTGATTCCACTCGAAATTATGTGCGACTAACGCCCCCACGAACATGAAAATCCATGGAGGATTGTGAAGCGTTATTGTACTTTACATTACTCGTCTCGCTGCACTGCTATCAAAATTGTTCGTATTTATCATTGTAGTGGGAATATTTCATCATTATAATTGCTATGTTTGTGGTGAACTATATTCTTTTTTTCTAGCTTAGCATTTCGCATTTTGTCCCTATAATCTTATAAACTTAATTAATAAGCAGCAAGAAACATTTTCGAACACCTACCTGATATTCCGGATACATGCGCTGTAGCCGTGAATTAATGCGGCAGATAAAACAAACAAATGAATATTCTTTTTCTTCTTCCAATATGTATTTGTCAACGGTAATTGATACTTCTTGGTCAAAACAAAATGTTGGCGCCAGTATACCGGTTTTAAAATCAATTAAAACTAAAAAAAAAAAATATTTAATTGACGATGTGTGCTGCGCATAATTTAATATGTCGCCTATGAGATCTTCATCAAATGTAACCCATTATATATTATAAATCACAACACTTTTTTTTTAAAGTTCAACAAACTCTTTTTAACCCACATTCCATTGGGCATGACCAAAGTCATTAAAATCTTCCGAGACAGCAGAGATACACAATGATTTCAAAAATACACAAATCTAAATAAATAACTACGAAAATAATTCAATCGGACACAAAACGTGATTCTATCGACAATTATGAAAAGATTACAAAAAAATATAGAAATAGAAAAAAATTAAACAACAGTTTATAAGCGCAACAAAGTATTTTAAACAATTCGTCTAAAAATAGACAAACCAGTTACAAACACAATACTGGTAATCCCTCGTCCTATCACAATCACTTCCAAACTAAATTGTCAACTAAGGTTAAAAGCGATCTATCTGTCTTAGGTATGTAGGTGTTATGTCAAACAATGACGGTTCAGCTCTGAAATAGAAATACTTCAACAAAAGTTCATCTTTACAAAGGTTTTGACATCGAGTGTGTCCGTTGGTGTTGGAAGAACATCAAGTATAAATAAAAGAAGTCAGCACGTAGATTAACAAATTCAGAAACAGATAAGATTCCAAATAGCAAGAACCCCAAAATTCAACTAAGAAAAATGCGTGCTTATATTGTAAGTCAACAACTTGGATAAAATCAGCCAAAGGATTACAACTAATTTAATATTTATTACTATCTGCCTGTAGGTTTTTGGTTTGGTGGCTGTCGCCTGCGCCGATAAATTGGGTTACAACTATCAACCAGTCGAACATGCTGACAGTGGATTGTCCTTCGCTCCTGGTGTAGATGTCGCTGACGATGCCTCTTTTTCAGCACCCTCCTACTCTGCCCCCGCTGAACTGGATAAGGAATTCTACTCATTCTCCGCACCTGAAGGTGAATTCGAAGATGCTAACGCCGCCCAACGTGCTGTCGGCTCCGTGAAACAAGGACTCCGTGTTGTCTTTATCAAAGGTCCCGAAAACAAAGGATTCGAAGATGCTGCTCTTGCCTTGGCCAAACAAGCTGCACAACAGCAGACCGCCATCTATGTCCTCAACAAACAAACCGATATCGGTGATTTGGCCCAGAAACTTAATGCTGCTGGAAGGAATGCCAACAGCAGACCCGAAGTTCACTTTGTCAAGTACCGCACCGCTGAAGATGCTGCTAATGCTCAAAGAGCCATCCAGTCTCAATACGATACTTTGGGTGGTAACTCTCAAACTATTAATGGTGGCGTTGCTCCGGTTCTTAACTTTGCTTCTCAAGGTGTCATTCGCACTGCCAGCGCTCAGCAACCCCAAAACGCTTACTTGCCATCCTCTGTCTTCCGGTTCCGTTTTTAAGTTGAGATGTTGGAATCGAACAGGCTGAGTTGAATTATTGTTTTTGTTGATATTTTAGTTGTAAAAAAAATAAATAAAACTTATTACGAAAAATTTGATATATTTTCTACATTGGGGTAACTTTTCTTAACTACTCTATAGTTCACTGCAAGGAATATCTTCGCCACGCGAATGAATTTGTTCATAAAAATAAATAAATGGTTTCCCATTACATCCCATGAAGGAATTGGCGAGAGCTTCTCACAACCAGTGAGTTGTGCGCTTTCTAGTTTTATACGTTAATATGCCCGATGACCGCCTTCGAAAGAATTTTAAGGTGGTTAACGCAGGGAACGGACGCACGATCTCATGTACGAGAGGCGTATACACTACCATTGCACCACCGACGAATATTTGCCGCGAAAGTTAGCCGTTGGTGGTTCAATGGTTACTGGGCCTGACTGTTGTACATGAGAACGTGGGTTCGATCTCCTCTCTGACCAGCTGGCATTGGCGTCGATGACAGTTACTTCGTTTAGTGACGGGGACACCATCGATTAATCAGGCATTAAAAAGATTCTCAAAACATTGTTCGGAACCTGTGTAGAATTGTAGGTATCAATCAGTGACAGGAAAACGTACATCTCACTGATGGTCCGAAGCTCTCCCCCGTTGCTGCATAGGATGTAATGAGAAAATATTTATATTATCGGAAATGATTTCATTAACTGAAAAGGTTTCGGAACTATGACAAATATTTTTCGTTGCTGAGTGAAATATATTTCATTGATGTGGTAGAACATTCGTGTGGAAACTGAAGAAGTCATATATAGTTTATGTATGAGCATTAGTTTCAAGTTTATTTTGTTCAGTATACGGGTTCTTCTAATTTTTCCATTTCGATGGATAATAAAAAAAAATCCAATGAGTGTTCGAACTCACGGGCCATGTGTTAACCCCTTTTTATTACACGGTACCTGTTCGATTTCTATGAGCACATTAGTAAATGTTACATTGGAAAATAAAAAACAGCGTTCAATCATATGATGACGTTACAGTTAAATAATATTAATACTAAAAATTATTTAAAGACCCTGTGCAAGCACATGTGTCATTATTTTCTTGCTCCATTCTTTTTGTTTTATTCCCACAAAAAACAGAGAGTGCAAAGCAACAGACACATGAACATACATACATTGTTATCTTCGTACATACGCTATAAAAGTTCACACAATTTTCGTTGCTCTCTTGCTATCTCATTTTTATATATGTACGTATCATTGAGTAATCTCATAGTAGAGACAATATTTGGCCCATCTGACGTTTCCTTTCACACTCTTCTTGATGCGGTCGGTGTGATAGAGAGATGTTTGACGAAAAGTGACATACACCAGGTGGAATTACAATAACTTCTTGCTTTAATTTTTCATCTCATTTTGGTGAAAAACTGTGAAATTTAAATGTGTTTTAAACTTTTTTGTTGACTGTTATTGTTAGCATACATTTGTGTTGTATTTAACACAATAATTTTAACACCCAAAACGAAATGCCGTTGTTGTTATTTTGTTCGTTGTTTTGAACCATTGCCTCTATCTGATATTAGTAAAGCAATTCTTTTCAACAACAAACGTAAATATCACACCAGGCCAAATGTCATAAAATTTGGTGGGAGAACTATTAGATCTACTATAAGCATTAATCTATGATACGTATAATACGTCATTATTCTCTTTGCTCTGAGAGTGCTCCGCACCCACACAAGACAACTGTTCGCTGCCGCTGCATCAGTGTGTGTTTTTCGAAGTTTGACAAACTGTGTTTCGCTGTCTGACAATCTGTGTGATCGCAGTCGGACAGAATGTGTTTGGATGTATTCACTTTGTGAACTTAGTCCCTTCCCGCGCCTATAGATGTTAACACATCAAAATACATTTTTATATCGACGATTAAATATTTGGGTTGTTTTAAATTTTACGCGTATAAATTTGTGCACGGTTGCACAGAAAAGTAGTAAATGTAGACCAAAGTAAAAACAATTTTGAATATGCTAATTCCATAGCATGAATCCATACAAAATCAGCTTAGTCACATATCAGTTTCGTTGCAGCAACGCAATCATTTCGCAAAATTTAAAAACTGGACAGAATACAAAAATAAATTGGTAATTTATTGAGAAAATATGGCTTCGATTTAACAATATACTAATCTTCAAAATACAGAATTAATGTATTCATTGCATCAGGGCAAAAATTAAGTTTTTGAAGCAACGTAATGATGACCGATCAATAAAAATAAATGCAAGGCATGTTTCGTTTGCAGAAACAACAAAATCATTAAATGAACAACACATTTCATTGCAGCAATGTAAACACAATAAGGATATGTTTTATCCCTGCGCCGAAGCTTTTTCGGAACTGTAGGGTTCCGACTCACCAAGTGTCTGAGTGGGGTAGTAAATTTTTTGCGGGATCAAAATTGATACTTGCCTTTGCCTATCTGCCGTTTGAGTGGTATGATACATCTGGTGGGGAGGTTAGCAGACCAGCACACGACGTATATTTGTATTGCTATAACGCTCAGTAGCAGAGTGGTGACATGTTTAGCAGAAGTGAATCGGTTATTGATTTTATTATTCTATCCGGGCTTAGAAGCTGTAAAACATGGGTTTTTCGCAAAAGATATAGGGAGACTAAAATACACAATCCCGTCCTTGGTTTGGTGACCGAATGTGCGCAAATTTACAAGAAAACTGTACAATAAGCAAAAATTACTAAGCTGAACGAGGACTGGATCCTGCTACAAAATTCAGTTTGTGGAAAGTGCCTTGTATGATCGATGTTTTTGGATATATGTATATATTTATAAAAATAAAATGTTGGATATATTGAGGTCAGTTTAAGGACTGTAGAAGATCTCTTGGACGTAAATTTCACCTTTAATACTGTAATGTCTAGCATTAGTTTTAACTCCCTTGAGGATCCATGCAAGCCCTTGCTGCTTGACCATATGCTTGGATTGACCATATGCTTGATGCGAAGGCGTGGCACACCACAAGGGGGCTTTATGCAAGCTACATAGGGGAAACTATCGACTGCCGCTAGGTACTGTGGTTTCAGAGTCAGTAACTTATATATAACACCGTATGATGGAGTATAAAAAAAATTGATTCCTTGGATCATCGCGATCACAGTTTTTGAGGAGGCTCTCGCCCCAAAAATCACTCCTGTCCTCTCAAAATCTCAGTTAAAAGTAAATTTTCTGATATTTTAGTTCCTTAATGCTTAAACTGATCGGGATGGCCTAAGAAATCTATTGGCATATTCCATCCTGCGTAGTTACAGGTCACCACCCTGTATACAATAAATAGTTAACATTGAATTTGTTCGTTTTTTAATTTTCCGATTTTTATTTTATTCCGGATCCAAAGTAATTTCGCGACCGGGGATCCGATATGATTTTCGGACACAATTCTCGTTTGGTGAATGTAAGAGGAATTACATCCGCTCGTAAATACGCTTTCAAAACGAGAACGCATCCGTTCTAGTAATTAAATCATATTCGGATCATATTTACTTTTTTGGACAGTCTTACATTTATTTTCCACTTACGAATATATTTTTTCCAGTTTAAAGTAAATACTATTCAAATTCATCAGGGATAATTTTTATTTATTCGGCCTTTTCATTGGTATTTTATTAGTTAAACTCGAGGCTTAACTATATTCCTATTCCTTTTTGAAAACTATATTTCTATTAGATATAGAATGGTCTCCAGCTTAACATATACTATTCATATCTATATTTCATAACTATTCTTATGAAAACCAACAATTTTTCACTTCGAAAAGTGTATAAGACAATTTATCATTCAAAACTAATGAATATAAGGTCACTGGCCTATTTTATACCAAATTTCGAGTGAATTTTCGCGTCTATACCGTACTTCGCACTCTTTGGAACTTAGACATATCCAAAACTCTGGTAATGCAAATGATTATATTATGCACGCAAAGATAAAACTCGTTCCTCCCAAACGAAATCTCAGATAACTGAAGTTCTTCTGGGGACTGTAGCTGGGAGAAACGAACTTCTGTTAAGCCATATATGCCATTTCGTTTGGGAGAACTGAAAAATTTTTGCAGCAAACGAGTTATGAAAATCTAAGCTGACAAAAACGTTTGCGAGAAACGAAACACGGTTCCGCCAACTGTTGTTTCGGTTACAACAACCGAGTTGTAGTGGCTGCCAACCAAAAAAAAGTTTGTGAGAACTGAAAAACGAGTTATGACAATATAAGCTGGAAAAAAACACGTTTGAGATAAACGAAAAACGGTTCCGTCAACTGTTGTTTCTTGTATTTATGGCTTCCATAAGCTCTGTTTTGGTTAAATTTCCAACTTTTATGATTTTGGTTTTACCCATAAAGATTGTATTAAAAAAATTTGGAACTTTTGTCTTTTTTTTCACTATCTACTTTCATGTCGGTCTCGCCTTGCATTCAAATAACAACGAAAAGCGCAGCAAACTACAACGCGTCAATTGTCCATCCAAGATATATAGTCAAGGTAGAAGCATTAGAGCGTGTGATCACTTTTATGTGTATGCGTCACTTTTATGGGAAACGAGTGGATAAAAAAAGTATGTATACAGTCGACAGAAGGAGAGAAATTTACGTTCGTCGTAATCTGTGATCTCATTAGAAAAATGGCTAATTTCAGTTATCGCAAACGTTTTTAAACGTTTATAATTTTGTAGAAGTTTGATGCAAACGGGAACTCGTTTGTAACAACATGATACACATTTGCGAATATGTGCTGTCCAAATGTGTGCTGTCCAAAAACTTAATTCATATACACATGACATAACTACAGAAGCGACATAATGCAATATTTAAAATTTTTCAGTTCTAGCCAATAATAGGCCTTTTCATACGAAATGTTTTGACGAAATAGGTAATGGCAGAAATTCACAGCAAATTTTTAACAGCAAATAGAAATGGTCCTTCGCTATTGTTTTAAGCATAAAATGAAAATCTGAAAATTTTGATTTGCGACCCTTTAGTAGTTTAGGTGCGATGTGTATGAACGTAGATTCGTCAAAAGTATTTATGACAAGCGAACAAAACAAACTTTTTCAAATTAATATGCAAAAATCCATATTCTGTCTTTGAACATCAAAGGCCAAAACCCGTTCCGGATACAATGTGGTGGTATTCACTGGCGCCATCAAACACAAACTGATAAGCAACAAAGTATCATATGGATTTGTAAGTGTCTGGTTGTCTTATACTAACTATGTAAACTAGCATGGGAAAATTTGCAAAGCCTTTAGTTAACAGCAATTTGAAAATCGATCCATTTCATATTAGACGAGTGAGTAGTATAAATAAAAGATCTCTGCACTAGGATTGACATAAACAGAAGCAACTTAGATCTCAAGTAACAATAATCCTTTCAACTTACTAAGAAATATGCGTGGTTTTATTGTAAGTTACTCTCGGGGATTACAGCAAAAGGATCATAACTAATTTTAGATTTTTGATGTTCACTTGTAGATTTTGTGCTTGGTGGCTGTCACATGCGCCGACAAATTGGGCTCCAACTATCAACCAGTTGAACATTCCCAAACTGGACTATCCTTCGCTCCAGGAGCTGAAATCGACGGCTTCGCTGACAATGCTCCCATCTCAGCACCTTCGTATTCTGGCCCCGCTGAATTGGACAAGGAATTCTACTCATTTTCCGCTCCTGAAGGCGAATTCGAAGATGCAAACGCCGCTCAACGTGCTCTTGGTGCTGTGCAACAAGGTCTCCGTGTTGTCTTCATCAAGGGACCCGAAAACAAAGGTTTCGAAGATGCAGCGCTTGCATTGGCCAGACAAGCTGCCCAACAGCAGACTGCCATTTATGTCCTCAACCGACAAACAGATATCGGTGATTTGGTCAACAAATTTAATGCCGCTGGCAAGAACGTCAACAGCAAACCTGAAGTTCACTTTGTTAAATACCGTACCGCTGAGGATGCTGCCAATGCCCAAAGAGCCATCCAGTCCCAATACGATTCCGTCGGTGGCAATTCGCAAACCATCAATGGTGGTGTAGCTCCAGTCCTGAACTTTGCTTCTCAAGGTGCCGTTAGTACCGTCACGCCGCAGCAGCCCCAAAATGCTTACTTGCCCTCATCGGTTTTCCGTCTCCGTTTGTAAATGAGAAAGAAGTTCATGTTGAAAATACTGAGTTCTTGTTTTTGTTGATATTTTAGTTATAAAAAATTTAATAAAACTTATTATGTTGAAAGTTGTCTTTTTTCCCTGTATATTCCCTTATATAATTGAGCTCCAGGTCATAGGTTGTTTGCCAATTGTTGTCTTGTTTACGAGTATTTATTCAATATTACGTGCATCATCCACGGACATCTTTAGGAATTGATAAAATGTTCTAAACAAAATTCAAAACATATCCACTGGGGTGTAATTCTAGAGAGCTTGTGACCAGTTTTTCAGTCAGTGGTCATCTTCGTGTCATAGTTAAATTGTGGTTAAACATCGAATTGTGTTTTTCAGTCAATAGTTAACAATAATTTAATCAGCCAATGTTCGTTGGTTAACCTGGAGCTAGAACCATATGTTTTTGACTACTACATTACTGACTGCCAGAATGAGATATGTAAGATTGTATATAATACAGCTGTGCACGTACTTTGAGCATAGATCGTCAAATTCCAGTTTTTAGAAAATCCACAGGTGTGACACGATCTAAGTGGCCAGTTGACTGGTCCGGAATGCGAAATTAGCTGCTCACCAAAATTATTTCTGAATAAAACCATTAAAATCAAATATCGCCGGCATTAAGGGGTTTAATTTTGGAACCAAATTTTGATGAATTGAACTCTCCAACAAATTAAGGAATTTAGTGGTCCAATGTGATATCACAGGGAACAAAGGAAAACGATGAGATTTTCATAGTCCGTCCCGTTGGACCAGATTGATTGCTTCACAAATCTCAAGGGGTGGCGGTGCTTACATCATTTTAATGAATGGGACACTATTGGCTCTACCTTCTCTTTGTTACCGCAGCTTCTCCAAAAGTCATTTCTCAAGACTCTAAAGCTCTCTGCTTGTCGTCTAATGAGACGGTGGCCCGTCATGACATGCACGACATGTGAGTCTCGAAAACTTCAGCAGGGCGGTAGTGCGTTTTAAGTCTAATTCTGGACCTAGACATCAGCTTGGAATGTACACAGTTCCCTACTAGTGACCACACAATTCCTCAAGAAGAGGTTGCAAATTGCTAGAGGGATGCCCACATGTTCCAATTCACCTGACGCATGTAAGGTAGTCCCCAGTCTGGCAAGATCCTCTGCAATTCAGTTCCGTGGTATGTACATACCAGTAGATCTGCACCCAAATTAAGTGAATATTAAACTCTATAGTCGAGGGCAGTTCTCCAATTCAGGAAGACAGCTTCCAGGACTTGATGACATGTTGACTATCAGAGAAAATATTGATTCCCACCTTAGTCAGAACATTACTTCTCAGCCATTCCGCTACTTCTCTCATAGCTAAGCTTTCTCATTTGGAAGTCTTTGGGCAATGGAGTCCTAGGTCATGAGAAAAGACACCATAGCGTACTTTATCGTCAAGTCTTAAACCATCTGTATAGAAATGCACGAACCTTCTAATTCCACGGATGCGACCATTCCATTCTGATCAATCAAGATGGTACGGCAAGGTCAGGTATTATGTTGAGAATACCACTGTGCCCGAAGTAATTTTTTTAACAAAGTGTCAATTCACTAAATCTAACAGCAGTAGCCGTGGCGTGCTGCCTAGCCCCAATGTTCAGTGGCATTAAATGAAGTATGACATTTAATGCATCAGTCGGTGTCGTTCTCAATGCATCAGTGAGCAGTATCCAGAATCGCGCAGTAGGTGGATTTCCATAGAGCCGTCCAAACAAACAACAACAATGTTTTCCCAGTACATCCCATGAAGGGATTGGGAGAACTTCTCACAACCTGTAGTCTGCTTCTTCTACTTTCAATTTTATACTTTTTCAATCATTGATTAGGACCTACAATTTTACACCGGTCGCGAACGGTATTTTAAGAAGGTTTTTCATGGCTAAGTACGCGATAGTGTCGCCGTCACTAAGCGAGGTAACCGCCGTCGAAATAAATGTAAGGTACAAGAGCCAGTACAAGAGCCGCACATACTAACCATCTCAACATCGACGGCCACCCGTAGAGCCGTTCACCAGATGACAACAACATACAGGATTATCAGTCTAACTACTACCGAATACATCCAATCTACTAAATATATGTGGGTTCAAACCCCAGCGTTTTCCTATTTCCAGTTTACAAGGATATAGCGGTATCACAGCCATTTGGGCTGTTTCTATAATGCTGAGTTTGAAGATTAATTTCCTGTGGCTTTTTTGCTAAGCTTTTTTGCGGGGAATTTCAATACCCACTACAGAGACAGGTACAAGCTTATACCTGCTGTTGAAACGAAATTGGTTGGCTTCAGCTGAAGACCTTTATCCGAAACCCATCTTGAGGTGGTATATAGGGCCTTTCTGAGGAATACTTGGAGACTTTACTCTAACCACTATTACCACGTCATCTGCGTAGGCAACTGCCTTTTCATCCACCTTCATCAGAGAAAGCAGAAAACTGTTCATGTGTGAGATGCCATAGCAGAGGCGACTACACTCCGCCTCTATTGACAAATCTATAGAGGTCCGTTTACCCTAAATTAGCCAAAAAGCAAACCCGATATTGCTGTTAACTCCTAGCGCTGTGAGTGTCGCGGGGTTGAGACTGGATTTACATTCTTAAAGGCTCCCCCTGTCACCATGGTATATTCTTTGACAGCGAGAGAGGCTTCTATAAAGATGACCAGATGATGTACAGCGGTCTCGGTAGACCTGCCCCTGCTGTAGGCGTGCTGTTGAGTCTTTGACGAGACTATAGCATGTGATCAATTTTGTTTGTAAGATAGCTATCGAGTAATCTCTTCCAGGTTTCCAACAGTAATAACGTTAAGCTAATCAGTCGAAGATCTTTAGGTGCCGTATGAAATGATTTTCCCGATTTAGGAATGAAGATATCCTTAGTTTTCCTCCATTTGAAAGGGAGGTAAGCCTTCTTTGTTCTAGCGACTTGAAAGGTTTGAAGCTTTTTATAGCGCAACAAATTTTTGATTCCGTTACTATTTCACTGGCAACATCCAATGGCAGTACTTCAACGGAATCTCCAACTGTAGTATCTAGTCCACCCTCAGAATTTCCAGGAAAATGTGTCTCCAGGAGCACCCCAGTGATTTCTTCTTATCCAGGAACCATCGTCTTTCCTAATACACCAAATAATACAATGTGTTGCGGGCAAAATTTTTCTAAGCCTAGATGCGTCGGATGAGCTTACCACATTGTTGCAGATATACAGGATTTATTTATAGCTTCCCTCAACTCACGCTTGTATCGCTTCAGATCGTCTCTCCAGTTCGGTTATGTCCTTGTGGGCTATGCCCTATTAAAAAGTTTCTCAAAATACCTTTCGGCATCTCAATCAATGAGTGTAAAAACAAGAAAGCACACATCTTACTGGTTATGAGAAGACCCTTCATGGGATGTTATGGAACACCATTTTTGTTTGACTACCGGTACGCCATTACTGGGCGCCTCGAAATATTTCTCAATTAATCAATTCTAAATTTACGGGGGCAAATATTTGACGAAAAGCATTAAATGTTTCTTGACCCCAGTCTGACCACAAAATATTTTTGTGTGGCAAACAACAAAACAGCTGATTTTGGTCAAACGAAAAAATAAATTTGCTTAATGTGACCAAAGTGTGAGCAAAAAGTTTTCTCTGTAGAACTGTAAGAGCAAACAATGGTAAATAACAGGTGGCATAAGCAGTATTGTCAGCTTTTACGACTCAAATTATAAAATGATAAAAAAAATTACCAACATTAAACTAAAAAGAAGAAATGGTAAATATTATAAACATTTTTAAAAATATTTTGGTAATTTTGTTCAACGGCTATACAACTATGTACACAGTTAAAAAGGGCAAAGTTTTGTTAATCTGTACCAACTATTCAAATCGTCTCTACAACGACTATAATAAGGATAATTTGGTCATATTTTGAATGTTGAGGCTACTGAATATGTTGAAAATGGTTTATTAATCTCCCCTACCAGACCTTACAATTACCCTAGGTGATTTTAGATCTAGCATGTCACACTCGCAAGAAAGAATTTAAAAGAAATTTAAAAAATATTCGATAATTTTTCAAAATTTCAATACTGGATATCTCGATAACTAAGCGAGATATCGAAAAATTTCATTTAATTTTTTTTCTTTATTTTGACTTTGTTTATAACAAGGATATACTAGAGGTCACAGAAATCGCTTTAGGTGGCTCATTCAACATAATATTCGAACTGTGAAGGCCCATAACTCCGAAAATAGTGGCCGTCTCCAAGTTTGGTATTTAATATTTTTTGCTTAAAACAATGAGTTCTACCTCAAAACAGTGAGTATTTTTGGCTATGCCAGTGGGAGCTAAACTAGTCCAAATTAGATTTAAGATTTCTCCTCTTCCAAAACACACTAACACCGTAGTTGCTCCACAGCATAAAACAAGTAAACATTCATCCTCCTGCATCATAGTTATTTAAAATATATTCTAGCAGTTTGGTTAAAACTTTTGAAAAAACAAAATCGTATTTACTGCCAATTTGTTTAAAGTTTTTAAGAAAACAAATTTGTGTTTTCTGGCAGGTTGAGCAAACAATTATTTGTTACAAATACTTGTTCAAGTGTGACCACAGGGCAAATGTATTTGCCCTACTGTTTATTTGATTCTATTTAATACCTGTTTGCTCAAACAAAAAGAGGCAAATAAATATGCGTGGTGTGATCACAAAATCAACCCTGTATTGATTTGACAATATTTTGAGCAAATATGATGAAACATATTTTGATCAAATATTTGCCCAATCTGACCGTACCTTAATGCTTTTTAAAACTGCAGCAGTATTGAGGTACAAAACACCACAACGCTAGTTAAGACAATACATTAGACTGGATTTTTTTTAAATGTTGCTTGTTCGAATACCATTGTGCCCTCACACACTACTAAACAAGAATGTGCGGAAATTCCAATCCAAGAAACTTAATTTGACAGTATTACTCTTCTAAAAGGCAATTACGTCAAACCGATTCACTGGTGATAAAAAGTCTAAATCATATACAAATTAATATGCAAATATCCATATTTTAACAAACAGCAAGGGCCAAAACCCGTTGCTGCTACATTGCTGATGTTTACTGGGCACATCAAACACAAACAAAATAACCCTATCAACGAAGGTAATTGCAGCCCGAGGTGTGGCTTGTAGGTGGCTGGCAATATTATAATGACCATGTGAAAAATTCCAAAACCTATATTTCACAACAATTTGAAAATATTTACACTGTACATTTGAAGAGTGCCCAGTATAAATAAAAGAGGTCGTCGCTGAGATTGACATAAACAGAAACAACTCAGATCTCAAGTAGCAATAACCCTTTCAACACACTAAGAAATATGCGTGCTTTTACTGTAAGTCACACGTATATCAGCCAAAGGATTATAACCAATTTGTTTTTATAATTCTTGCTTGTAGATTTTGTGCTTGGTGGCTGTCGCATGTGCCGACAAATTGGGCAACAACTATCAACCAGTTGCACACTCTGACAGTGGATTATCCTTCGGTCCAGGCGCTGGTGCCGCTGCGTCAACCTATGAAGCACCTTCTAACGCCTATTTAGCTCCAGTAACCTCAGCTGTCTTCAATTCGGCTTCGTTTGCCTCTGCACCTTCTTACGATGTCCCTGCTGAATTGGAAAAGGAATTCTACTCATTCTCTGCACCGGAAGGTGAATTTGAAGACGCTAATGCTGCGCAACGTGCAGTCGGTGCCGTGAAACAAGGCCTCCGTGTTGTCTTTATTAAAGGTCCCGAAAACAAAGGATTCGAAGAAGCTGCTCTCGCTTTGGCCAAACAAGCTGCCCAACAACAAACCGCAATCTATGTCCTCAACAGACAAACAGATATTGGTGATTTGGTCAACAAATTTAACACCGCTGGGAAAAACGCCATCGCCAAACCCGAAGTTCACTTTGTCAAATACCGCACAACTGAAGATGCTGCCAATGCTCAAAAAGCCATCCAATCCCAGTATGATTCCTTGGCTGGTAACTCCAAAGCCATCAATGGTGGTGTTGCTTCTGTAATTAACTTTGCTTCTCAAGCTGATATTCATACTGCCACAGCTCAGCAACCCCAAAATGCCTACTTGCCGTCGTCAGTCTTCCGTTTCCGTGTTTAAGTGGAAAGTATGAGTAGATGTTGTTATTAAATTTGTAGTTATAGGAACCAAAATAAATCGTTTTATTAAAGAAAATATGTGATTGTAGTTGTCGATAGATGGGTAAATTATAGTATGTAAATGTCCGGGCGTTTTGAGAAGTTACCAAAAGATAAAACGCTGGATAGTGCCCTTAAAAAAATCAGCGAGCTTTGCGTTTTCTAGTTTTACACTCACTAACTGGGACCTACAGTTTTACACCGAATCCGATAGGGGTTTGAAAATCGTTTTGTTGGCTAATTACTATATAGTGCCGCTGTCGCTTTGTAAGGTGACCGTCGTAGAAGGAAATGGAATGGTCAGAGCAGCGATCGCATCCACGTTCGCATGGACACGAGCCCTTGGCAAGTGCCTTTTGCTTTATCCTAACTGGTCACTTCAAACCTGTTGGGGTTAGGGACTTTACATACCAAAGATAACGACTTTTTCATATTGGGGAAGTTGACGCTCGCCGTCTTCCACCGGAGTCTTAATCGTCCAATTTCAAAATTTCACACGAGTGTTAATATACTGTGGCCGTCGGTGGTGCAATAGTTAGTGTGCGCGCTTCTTGTACATGAGATCCTGGCTTCGAACCCTGCTCTGACTACCTTAAAATTTCATTCGGCGACGGTGACCTCGCACAGTGACGGCGACACTATCGAGTACTTATCCATGAAAAAGCCTCTCAAAATACCGTTCGGAATCGGTGTAAAACTGTAGGCCCCAATCAGTGAGTGAAAACTGGAAAGCGCACAGCTCAGTGATTGTGATAAGATCTCCCCTGTGTCTTCATGGGATGTAATGGGAAACCATTTATTTATTTTTATTTAATACACTTGGCGCTGGTTCATCCCTATCCTGAGTGGTCATACCTGATTTGACGAAATAGGTTCTACGAAGTAGATTCTCCCCGCTATAGATTATTTGTTAGTCTATTTTCGGGAGCATTTTTCTCTCAAATACTTCCAGCACTTCCCTTGTCTGCTTGCGAGATGCCCAAGATGGCTCTGCCATATAGGAAGGCAGGTTGTATACCAGTCTGATATAACTTTCTGCTTATCGAGACAGGGTTTTGTATCTGAAATTCTTGATGGGCCTAAACTAATACCAATTCACTGCCACAAATCTCCGTGTGACGTCGTTTTTTTTAATAACGGTATATGCGATGTTAATAAATTCCTCCACTAAACTAAAGTTTAATGGTGGTATTCTATTAGTCGTGACTCACTCAGGCACTCCGCGTTACTTTTGTCGTTTTGGTGGTTTATAAAACGTTACAGCTGTTCGGTGACTATCTGCGTTGAGTTACGTTATTTAATGGATAGTTTATAATACGCAGCGCAACGTTTTCGATCACTTCAGCTGTAAAATTGAATCGCGTTAGTTGAAAAAATTAAAAATTTAAAGCAAAATGTCGATCGAGGATGGGCAGATGGTAGTAGTTTGCATTACATTGCTTACAAGTTGTTGCCAATTTGTGAATACACACCGCAGTGGCTTAACGGGCTAGACGCTGCTGAAGATGATGCTTCACAAACATCGAAACGATCGTCCAGCGAATGTGAGTTCGAATCCCACCCGCGGCATTTACATTTTTTTCACTAACCGGAGAAACATGATCTCTTAGCCTTAAAGGAAATTACAGCTTTGGCTGAAATGCATTGGACGGGTAGAGCTCAAACTTTTTTTTAAATAATTCAAAATTAGTTATATTGTTTACGCACTGAAATTCTTATTTACAATAATAAAATTAGAAACGGAGCGTTCAAATAAATAATGCGTTGCGAAACTATTATAATTACATATAACGGGTTTTTCAATAAGAGCGCTACAAAAGTTTTTTTAAATAAAACAACACCGGTTTTAGATACCGATGAAATTCTTTATTCCTGTGAAAGTACGTTCCATGTCATTATGTATGGAACTCGATTTCTTTTGCATGGCCACCATGAGCACGCTTGCAGAAGTCCAGACGCTGAACCCAATTTTCGACGGTTTTCAAGCATAAATCGGCCGATACTGCTGCAATTTTACGTTCGATATTCGTACGAAGTTTATCAATCGTCGCTGGCTTGTTGGCATAGACCATAGACTTGACGTAGCCCCACAGGAAATAATCTAACGGCGTCAAATCGCACGACCGAGGCGGCCAATCGACTGGCCCATTTCGTGAGATAACACGTTCACCAAACTAGGTTTCCAATAAATTGATTGTGGCATTCGCTGTGTTGTGTGGCTTGTGGCGCCGTCCTGTTGGAACCACATGTCCTCCAAGTCCATATTATCCAATTGGGGCCAAAAATATTCGGTTATCATTGAACGGTAGCGATTCGGATTCACAGTAATGTGCCGGTCTTGATCATCACGGAAGAAGTACGGCCCAATGACGCCGCCGGCCCATAAACCGCACCAAACCGTAATTTGCAATGATGACTCATGGATTACGTGTGGATTGCAGTCTGACCAATAACGCATATTTTGCTTATTGACGAAGCCATTCAGCCAGAAATAAGCCTCATCGCTGATTGCTGAGGCCTCTTAAAGTTGGCCTCTTAAAGTTGAGGCCACTGACTCCAAATTTCGGTAGTTTAATAATTTCGACTCGTTGTTGCCTCGTATATCTTTCCATGATGAAATGGCAAACCTTACTGAAGAGAAATGTCAAAAGAGCGGAAAAAAATATGGCGTCGTTTGCTGTCCCTATCGATTTACTTTTGTAGCGTCTCTGTTGAAAACCCCTTTATTTAAAAATTATAGACATCAGTTGATGTTGACAATAATAAACAAAAGAACCTATACATTACAATCAATACATACCGCCAAATGTCACGTGTTATTGAAAAGACAAATAATTTAATATAGGCGGGGAAATTTTTTGGACATTGAACCCCAAAATAACATAGGTCTTTTTACACATTTTATGTGAATATAGTTGGTATTTTCAGTATTATAAATAATAGAAATCTTAAAATATGTTGATCTACTGAAATAGAGCTAAATTTGTTTATATTTTTCATTCTGAGCATTTCAATCAAGATAACTTTTTCTAATCTATAATTGTTTTAAGTTGGGCATCTCTATAAACCACTAATGTCAGTGACAGCTTTCGTAAACAAACGCAAGCGCGAAGCGATATATAAACTAACATTTTTTGAGTTTGGCGTTCGCGTTGGCTTCTGCGTTTACGTTCACTTTCGGGACTTTTAGAATATTACTCTAAGTTCGCTAAAACTTGTATTTCACAAATCAAAATTCGCTAAAACGTCCTTATGCCAATACCTCAGAAACGGAGCGTCCAATCGGAAAAACGACTAATTTTTAAAGGTTTCTACAGGGATTTCATAAAGTGGTACAATCGTATGGAAGATTTTTTTCAACAAATCACAAAAATAACAAAATCGATAAAATAAAAATCTCTATAACTCGGAAACGGTGCGTTCAATCGAAAAATAATCACTTGCTTTAAGCAATGAATGTCTTTAACACTGCTGTAGCGATTTTTTAGTCGAAACATTTTAGTTTTAGCGATTTCTTTAAATAAAAGTGATACCGTATTAAACATACAGACTCCTGTGGAGGTAAAAACTCCATTATTTTTGGGCATGGACGAACCGTTTCCGAGTTATAGCCTTTTTTTTTTGCTTAAATCGATTTTTCTATTTTGGGGATTTAAAAAAAATCCCCTACAAATTGGACCACTTTATGGAAATCTCTTAAAAACCTGCAAAGATTTGTTATTTTTTCAACTCGACGCTCCGTGTCCGAGATGTAGACATTTTTCTAATGTTTTCATATTTTCGATCAAAATACGACACGAACCCTGGTTACAAATAATAATAATTTTCGTTTTATTAAAATATAAAATACACAATTTTAATAAAAAATTATTTTTTTAGTTTTTTTTTTTCTATAAAATTCATAATGGGATTTGACATCAACAAATGGTTGCGACAGCCATTTAATTCAAGTACATAATTAGTTGAGCATACCAATATATTATTTGGTACAACCGAATTAGTTTTTACATTTTTCGTTGATCCAACAAATAAAATAATCACCACTGCAGGATAATTTGTTTGCTAGAACTAAATCTCGATTGACTCATCACATTTATTTATTGTTGCTGTGGCTTCAACTAAATATTTCAGTTCTTGCAACCAAAACTGAATTACAAATCAATTGATATGCACAACATTTGGTGATCCGCAACACAATTATTGGTTATCACAACTGAATAATGTGATGGTTATCACAACTGAATAATGTGACAACGAATCTCTTGTCTGAGTGTGTAGCTAAATTCACACCAGTTATCTCAACTCTCATCTCCCTGTTTTTTATGGAGATTACCCAACTGTAGATAATTCTATTAACTGTACTTGTTTGAAGAGAGGTTGTACTTTAGTACTTTAGTTTAATTTTGATTGTCAGCAAGGAATTGATGTTGTCACTATCGATTTGAGGTTGCATTTAGTCCCACAACTAAAATTCGGTTGGGAAAACTTTATTTCACAACTAATTCGATTATGACAACTGAATTTGGATTTATATTCTTTATATCAACTACATTTTCGGTTGCAAGTTTTTGTCGATTCTGTTGCAATAACCGAATTTCGGCTGCAACAACCCTATATGACACCAATTCGGTTGGACTCATCGAATTTGGCCTCATAAACTGAATTTGACTTTAAGTCGGTTGCAACAAAAAAAGTTGGAAATGATTTGGTTCCAGCAACTGTATTTGTGAACAATTCTATTAATTATATTAAAAAGAGAAATATCAGATGAGTTTTACTATCGCATGATTGCAATAATTTTCGTTGCGTTTATGAAGAAGGACAAAAAAAACTATTGGAGTTATGCATTTTGCATTGAAACGTTTTAATTTGCAGAAAATCCCCATATATATCAGCGCGCTGCCAATGTTACAGTAGTATGTCAATATGTTTTCATGGAACGGTCAAATAGTTGGGTTTAAGATCTAAAACGAGAGACACAATACATCATACTTGTAGCTATGATCCATGAAAAGGGTTTGAAGTTAATTTTCTTCCCTTAAGGTTACATTATACGAAGTGCAGTAATTCCACGTTTTGTAATTATTTATGGAAACAAATGTTGGAATCAAAAATAGCATATTACAACTTTTCAACAAATTCGTATTTAAAGAAAGTAATTTTGGTTAAGTTGTGATTATCTCTAAGTTCGGGGTGGCGACCGCCTCTAATTTGGATACGACAACCAATCTCCAATTCGGTTGTGACAACCACTAATTCGGTTGTGAAAACGTCTAACGCATTTGTTATAAACTCTACTTTGGTCATGACAACCTCGAATTCGGTTGTGATGACCTATATATAAATACCACTAAATTCGGTTGTGGAAGTTTCTAAATTCGGTTGCGGCAAATTCGGTTGTCTCAACCGAATTTTTCTGTAAATGTTGAACTCATTACTTCAAAGTTTTGACCATGATGAGGGGGAAATTATAAAACGGCAGAAGTTGTGTATTTTCTTATATACCACCTATAACTTTCTACGAATTTGTGATTTTGAAATTGCATATATATAAACTGGATTTGCCTACCCTATATCCGCTAATCCAGAATGTAGACGAATATTAACTAAAGAGCAGATTAAAAAGTTGCGATTTAAATTTGTTTAATATTGTCAACAATTTGCGTTTCTGCAAAAGTAATTTATATATAATTGACCAATTAGGAAAAATAATTTCATTTAATTTATCGAAAATCTAAAAATGTATATAACTTTGCTTTGAATCAAACCATACATGTTTGAGCAAACAAGATACCTGTTTCAAATATTGTGTGGAAAAAATGTCTGCAGAATCGATGCCATGCATACGATTTTCATTTAAGATCTTAATGAAATCAAGACCGTGCTACTATATATTTATACAAGTTTATTAAGTTCAACAAACTCACATTAACCAACATTCCATGAAACAAGATTGGAGCTGCAAACAATATTCCGGTCAATTGATACAATGTTTGAAACGACAAAGCAAACAATGATGATTCAGAAGGCAGATGGTGTCGGAAGTTAGATGTGAACATATTTTTCAAATACAATTTTAATGAGTTTACAAGAAACTATAGACAATAGTAAACTGGAATTGATTTATTGACCGTAACGGGTAACGAACATGTAAAGGGTAAATCCCATACGGGAGACAATACCGGTACCCACGTGCCATGTTATGTAGAAGCGAAACAAGAATACAACCGACGTAGCTGATTATGTACTATGGTACGAGTAGGTGGCGTGTAATACAAGGGTTTAGTGTATTTATTTGTTGTGATGTAAAAGCCCCAAAATCTCATCGTTACAACACTTTAGTAGTCAAACCAACTCAAACAGGCATTTGAAGTACGTCCAGCGCATATAAAAGACGTCGTCGTTGAGATTGATATGAACAGAAACATATTTGATCTCAAGTGGAAAGAATCTTCTCAGCTCACCAAGAAATATGCGTGCTTTTATTGTAAGTCAAACGCTTCGATGTCACACAAGGGATTACAGCTAATTGGATATTGAATTGTTTCATTTAAGGTTTTGTGCTTGGTCGCCGTAGCTTCCGCCGATAAATTAGCCCACAACTATCAACCTGTTGCTCACTCCGACAATGGATTGTCCTTTGCCCCAGGTGCTGGTGCTACAACTGGAACCTATGCAGTTTCGTCTAACGCCTACTTGGCTCCAACTAACTCAGTACTCTCATATAGCCCGCCATCGTACGTTGCTCCCACCAACGCGTACCTGGCGCCAATCAACTCAGAGCCTTCATACTCTGCTCCTTCGTATGACGCCCCTGCCGTATTAGAAAAGGAATTCTATACATTCTCTGCCTCCGAAGGTGAATTCGAGGATGCCAATGCAGCTCAACGTATTGCTGGAAGCGTGAAACAAGGTCTCCGTGTAGTCTTCATCAAAGGACCCGAAAACAACGGTTTCGAAGATGCAGCTCTCGCTTTGGCCAGACAAGCTGCTCAACAACAAACCGCCATCTATGTCCTTAACAAACAAGCTGATATTGCAGATTTGGCCAACAAATTTAATGGCGCCGGCAAGAACGCTAACAGTAAACCTGACGTTCATTTTGTCAAATACCGTACACCCGAAGATGCTGTCAATGCCCAAAAAGCCATTCAATCGCAATACGATACATTGGGCGGTAACTCTCAAAGCTTCAATGGCGGCGTTGCTCCTGTTATTAACTTCGCCTCTCAAGCAGCCGTTCATACTACCACCGCTCAACAACCCCAGAGCGCTTACTTGCCCTCGTCGGTTTTCCGTCTACGTTTGTAAGTGTGAAAAGGACGTAGTCATTGTTTTTGTTGAAAATTTAGTTATAGGAAACCGAATAAATCGTATTATGCCCATCAAAAGTACTCAAGAAATCATGTGTTTTTATTTAGATTAAGACATCAATAATTATTAGAACTCAAAATGGAAATGTCGTCCAGTCGAGCCTTTTCCATTCATTGAGCCATTGACGCTCGCTTACTTTGTGCATCAATGCTGATGACGCATTTGTTGCATTCGCTTCGATAATTATTTTCACTTGATATGTATGACCTCCTACAATATTTCTTCTGAATGTTTTGTGCCAATTTGCAGGCCCTACTTGTCTACACGCAATCAACGCTTAAAAAATTATATTTTCTAAGCGGTGAAAACTTTGATAGCTGGCATTCGAGACAAGTATTTCAAAGTATTATGTCCTAAGTCACAGCACATGTTTGTTTTTACATACTAAAAATGAAGGCGCCCGACACAAGCGTATGAATGTGTACACGCTGAAAAATATGTCGTTTTTTTTTGTTTTTATATAAATATATCGTGTGGTTAGAGCTTTTCGAAAATATATTATACTTGTGTGCAAACACATTGTGTTTGCTATTCAATATTTCATGTTTGAGACACACTGATGAACATGTTATAATATATGTGTTTGCGATCCAAATATATCTGTGTAAATACGGCTGTGTTTGTTGTGTTTGCAAAAGAATAAAAGAGGGACAACGAGAGAGTATATCTTGTATCTATCTTTTTGCATTGTTCTCTGAGTCACTGATTCATAAATATCCCTGAATGTGCATGTAAATTGCAGATGAAGTCAGTGATTCATATTTTGGCTGATGTACTGTTTATTAGTGGCATCTATTCAGTCGTCAATGGTTCATCGGAGAGGGGATATCAAAAGCGCTTGATCAGTGAAAAAAGAATAAATAGAGGGACGGACTGTTATGTGGTTTGTGAGGTGGCTTTGGTCTTGTGTATGTGTCTCATAAATATGTATATGTGCTACCAAAGTGAGTAAGCGATTGTGAGGAAAGAAACTTGAAAAGGCAACAACGTGAAGCCCTTTGTCTGGCCGAGACTTTACCGAGAAAATCGGAATGGCGAACCATCTGTGAAATATAATAACAACAGCAAGTAATTAATACACGCTTGGCTTGCTGAATTAGATTTTTATATATGTACGTATATTGTTTGTGTACCAACGCATAGTTGAAACTTTCTGGAAACAAAAACGTGTGAGGCAACAAAGGAAGGACAAGCAAAAGTGCAGCAGATTCTCATTTCATGAAAATAAAAATAATGCATTTTGCATTAATTGCATTAAATGTAAACAGGTCGTTTTAAATCTTTTAATTTTTTGTATGAATTATTTATAAATGTGGATTGATATTGACAAAACTAAGTATAAATAATACATATATATAGAATTCAAAGGATAATTCGTTTCTAAATATTATTATGTTTGCGAGGAAATACCCATATGTTTCCCCGTGAGTATATGGAGGTTTGGGGGAAACACGCGAACGCTTCCATGTAAGTATATTGATGTTTGGGATGAAGAAGCATTCATGTTTGCCAGTAAACAGGCTACTGTTTGAATTTAAATACAAGTGGGTTTGGGACTTACAAACAGATGAATGCTTGAAGTGTGTTCCAAACACACTGTGGGGATAGGGTTCTTGCAGAATAAGTTTGGGAGAGACCGTTTTTTTCAGCGTGTAGTTTCCGAATCCTCAATACCTTTCGCATATCTTTCTGCTCCTGCTACTAGCGAACGACAGCACCGCAAAAGTGTTATCAGATACAATCTTTATCTCTCATTAGACTTAGTTTATTTCTTCATATTTAGTTTGTATCCACAAAATTTTGTTTGTCTAATGAAATCTTTGCTTACGCTGAAAATCAACTTCGTGACAAGGATATTTATATTACTGTTTACATATAATGAAAGGTTTCTTTCAACCAACCATTTTGTCGTGTTTGTAACGTACCAGATTTTGTTGAGAGAGCATTGTCGCGTTCCTGCAATAGCTTGTGGATACAATTGTCCGTTTTGGAGAAAAAAATATTATTTAAGTATCTGTGATGTAGATTAGCCTTTCTTATATATGTTTATTTTTTTTTTATTTGCTATAATGATTCGTCAAATATTTGAAGTTAACGAAGTAGACAATAATGCGACCAAATAGATTTGTAAGGTATTAACTCATGAAATTGTCATAATACTAATTAATAATTAATTAATACTTCTTTTCTGCAACCATAGATAAACAAATATATATAAAATCATATAAATAACAAACAAATTGTAGGCTGCAATATCCATCAAAATAGGAAATATAAATTTCATCGAAATGTAAAAGCAAGAACAAACCTTAAATTGGCAAAAGGACGGATTTTTACAGGGTGACAAAACAATGATGATACTTTTTCCAATTTGTATATCCCAGATGCTGCAAAAGTTAACCATGACATTAAGCAGTCAAAATATTCAGTAAGGTTCGCCATTTCATCATGCATCATAACACGCCTGCCGATCGTGTGGAAATTATTAAAAAGTATTATCGGAATTCCATCTCAGTTGTGAAGAAGCAACGTGAATTTCGTCGCCAGGTCGGTCGTCATCAGGGATGCAGTGTGTACCCAATTCGTTGCACCGTGGAAACTTTTATTAAGAGTATACTCCGTCGGCCTTTAAACCACCAACCAGACAGAGACTGCTGAGAAATGAAGAAAACATATCCGCCGGACAAGTATCGGAGAAGACTGAGAAATGTGGATTCGGTCAACACGGCTTAATTTTCGGTTGCATTTTAGCCTACTTCCGTATAGGATTGTTTTGAAGCAAGAATTGAAGACGCACGACCGTATACAATGACGAGAGTTCGGAAATGTTGCCTAGAGGTTTCAATTTTGGCCAAAAAATCATCTTTTCGTACGAGGCTCATTATTGGCTCAGATGCTGTCATCAAGCAAAATTTCCGTTATTGGATCAAACATAATTCACAAGTGTTCGACCACGCATCACTGCATCCAAAAGATTGACTCTTTGGGCGGTTTATGGCATTGTCACATCATCGGACCTTATTTCTTTCAAAATGACAAAGGATACACCGTTACCGTCAATGGTCGTCGCTATAGACCGATTTTAACCGACTTTCTGTTACTAGAGCCCGAAAACATCAATGTATGCGAGCTGTGGTTCCATCAAGACGTTGTGACATGTCATACAAGTGACGCCACGCTTGAAGTTCTGAAGGAAAAATTTGGCAACCGGGCCATCTAACGGCGATCGTTCCTCTATTGGCTGCCGCGATCATTCCACCTGACACTTCTCGATTATTTTCTCTGGGGTTTCGTCAAGTCCTTTGTTTACGCTAACAAACCAACCATTCTGGACGATCTCGAGATCAACATTCGAGATGCTGTTGTCGGAACATATTAGATCGTGTCATAGAAAATTGGACAGAGCTATTGATAACCTCCCAGCGAAGCCGAGGCATCCGTTTGAGTGACGTGCTATTCCATACATAATGGCATACATGTAGCTTCAAAATATACCCAGAATCAATTTGATGTCTTACACCGTTGTTGTTTTATCTAAATTTAGTTTCCTATTGTTCTGATCTGGTCACCCTTTACACTATTCGCATGTAGATGATTCAGTTTCAAAACGAATTTTTTTAGCGCATCCATGAATCATCGATCGGAAACATAAAGCATCGGTGAATGAATTCATTTTAGTGGTGGTGATGAATCTGTGTGTTGCATATTTTGTGCACGTGCCCAAGGGGAGGATATCTGATATGATATCATACTTCTTTAGGTGACCTGTCAGAGTTGTCCCATCTCGAGGTCGATAAGAGTTTGACTGACTTGGATCAGACTAAATGCTTATCCTGTGGGGATAGCGTTTAGTTTCGTTAGCTCGTGTTTTCACAACCGACTAAAAATTCTAAGTCTGACTGACACCAACACCTAGGCTGTATGTTTGCTCACTTTGTCGAAAATTTTTGTTGGGACTAATAAACAAAATTCACTCATGTGACACAAATTTCCTGTAATTGTACTTTTTGTTATGCTCCTCACACTCTTTGGCTGCTTAAGTTGCCCCTGACTGCAGCTTCGTCATGCCTTAAGAAGAGTCGAAATTAGGAACTAAACGGCAAGGCAACGTCAAGTTGGCAAGTTAAACGATACAAATATGTACGTTGACAAGTTCAGTGGTATATTATTAAGGATTCGATTATAAGTTCCACATAACTATGAAGAAATTCTTCGGAAATCGATAGAAGATGCGTCGTGAACCCCGCATGATAGAAGATTACGTCGGGACCCCCAATAATGAAGCAGTTACGATTGTCAGGACAACCTAATAATGTTAGACATAAAGGTCGAGTATTCGCGGAAAATTGTATTCGAAGCAGCCGTTATAATGAGGTTAAGCAGTTATATATTTTGTATACTATTTCCAGAAGACCTTATTGCATATTCTCACCTAAGCGTCAACCGATTGGCCACTTGTGCTTATCTGTGGCAGCCCAAATCACTAACAAGATCCACGGCTGAAATATAAATTACATTGGACTTAGAGATTCTGAAACAATAGCGGAAAAGAAAAAAAACACACGCCCCAGACAGTTCAGATGCATGCATTTGCCTTTCTAAAATGCAAAACAATATTTTATATCCGACGTCCCAGTTATGATGCCTGTTTTTTGCTATAATAATATCTATTATTCTCTTATGTCACGTCGAAATTACAAGGAACCCCGATGCAAATGTTATTTTGAAATGATTAAATAGTAAGATTTTCTTGATGAATTAGTTGAGATCTAGACAATCTGGAAGACACAAATAGTTTGTTACAAATTCTATTTATAGAAACAGTTTCATTTTCCACTTGTACAAGAGAAAGTTACAAAATCAGTTGAGACAATTAAATTCATAGAATGTCTCAACAAAATTTAGAGAAAGTCACAACCCCCAGCCGTATCGAGTAGTTATCACCACCGAATTTAGAGGTTGTCACAACAACTCTAGATGTCATCACAATCGAATTAGAGGATGTTACAACAGAAATGTAGCTTGACACAACCGAATTAGAGGTTACCATAGCCGAATTTCAGGTTGTCCCAATGAAACTTGAGATAACAACAACCGAATTTAGAGGTTATCGCAAAATAACAAAAAAGATTTAATAATCTTTAATGCATTTAAAGATGACAATTTGTTTCAATTGATTTTCATTGTACGGACAAAAACGCTGCATGGCCACGCTGTTCCATACGAAACTATATATTTTATAAAGTATGTGGTTAAAGCTAAGCAACCTTCCCCATGTAACAGAGTAAAATCGGACCGATTTGGCACGTTATTTGTTTTTAAACGCAGTTTTTTAGTAAAACTAATCTTTGTTTGTTAACATTAAAAAAATATTTTTTGTCCGAAATATTTTTTTGTATTTGAGAGTCCCGTACCAGAATATAAAAAAATGCGATTGTGTACAAGATACGACCTTTTAATTTTTAGCCATCGATATATTGCAGACGTTTTTGTTCTTGACAAGATATGAATTAAAATTATAGCACAGAGGAACAAATGTATGGATTGGTGGGGAAAAACCCCTTTTGCGAATTTTAGTTTGTATCTGACACACGGTCGAAAAATCTCAACCACAATCTTCTGTCAAGTAGTACCCGAAAATATTGTTGATAACTATATAACTAATTTTAACTTGTTTTCCGCCTGGGCAATTTTCACTTGCCCACCTTTCCCGGATAACACAGTTTCGAGACGAAGCGAATGAAACACCTCTTTACGCGTTCAAGGTAAAATTAAGTCTGAATCTTTATTAAAGTATTAAGTGCTTAAGAGCTGGTTGAGTGATGTACAATTGTTTTGTTTATCCATGTGCAACTTAATCTAGTTGGCGTCGATCGTATCGAATCGTGCCACGTATGCCATGATCTAGTGCAGGTGCAATGTTCTGCAGTTGGCGACCTTTCCTAATGTTTATGTTTACAATGTTCTACATCTTACATCTACACATAACGTTAACTGGGGTGTTGGCTAATAAGTGAAATTGGAGTATTGGGTGAGTATGTTCCTTAGTTAAAGTTGTACAAAGCGAAGGGGGTTTTTCTTAACATGTTTATTTATTACAGGTTGGATTTGAGATGGAGTGGGGAACTTTGATGGAAATAGGGTGTGGTTATTATGGATCGAATGGCATCTTATTACTAACTATATAAGACTCAGTGTTTGACATTTTATTTAAATATATTTACTTGCAATTAATATCTGCTATGACTTTAAATCTAGAGTGCGTTTATCAGTATTAAATTAAATCAGTCGTTTGCATTTCTGTTTTTCAGAATTTTTATAAACTCAACTTGGGTATTATTGCTACATACTTATGTAAATTCTCATACTATATACAGAAATAATAATGAATTTTGTAAAGGTATAATAAAAAAGATAAAAGAAAAAGAACGTCATGAATTCAAATATCGACGTTTGAGAGAAAAACAGCTGTAATAACTTTGCATTACCACAAACATTAAAGCGGTTGGGGTATGTTTTTAAATATTTAATATTTTACAGATTTCTACACCCAATATATCTTTATCCTAATTTTATTCTCTTCCAAAATTTCATAAACTTTTATTCAAAAGTTTACAAAAACCATATGTGTTGGACAAATAAATTGCAGCTGGCAGGAAAAAACAAACTGTCAAAATATTTTATTCATTTCTGGGTAACTTAGATATAACTTAATAGCACACATCTTTATATAGTTATGTGGTACTTAATTTTTTGTTGAAAAACTAAATTCTTTACTTAAATCAAGTTAATTTGGATGTGAAAATTGGTTCTATGTAGCAGAAATTACATTTATAATACTAAACTAAATAAAATATTAGCAAAAACCAATTTTCCACGTTCTACCCTCTGTCTGTCGGCGGTGCAAAATATACTATAGCCTATTAATCATTGTGTCTCAAACATGTTATATTGAATAGCAAACACAATGTGTTTGTGCACAACGTATTATATTTGCGACAAGCTCCAAACTCATGTTATATTTGCATCCAAACATGAAAAAATACAGTTTTTTTTCAGCGTGTACCTGATTATAAGTCGCTCACTGATTATGAGAATCTCTTAGCAGTCTCTTAAGGTGTCGGTGTTAATCTGTTTTTCAATCTTTCAACTGACATTAGGTGGAACTCGTGCTGAAATATATTGGACACGTGAAGAAATAATTGTCAGTTCAAAATTTGAAGTTCCTGTTTTATGTGTTACAAAAAATAGATTAGTAGAAGCATGTGATAAGCGACAAACAATTGTTTGCAAACATCTTACATCTGTAGCACTCGTATTGTCTCTATTATAAATAGTACTATTTATATACTATTTATAATATTTTATTTGATTCCAAACATTTTTGCAATATTTTTTTATTTAAATCATACAGTAAATATACATATAGTAGACTACTGTCAAATTTTGAACAAGTTCCGGCATTTGCTTTGCGTTTAACAGTTGTTCAAAACATACAACGTCGTGGATTTTTTAAAAATGGAAAAAAGTGAATTTCGACTGCACATTAAAAATTATTTTTTGCGAAAAAAAAACCCCGTCAGTCAAACCAAGGAAAAGCTTGATAAATACTATGGGGACTCTGCGCCATCGATTTCAATGGTAAAAAGTGGTTTACTGACTTTCGTTGTGGTCGCACAAGTACAAATGATGCTGAACGTTCTGGACGGCCAATTGAGGTTAATACACCCGAAAATGTCGTAAAATCCACGATATGATGTTGGCCGATCGAAGAGTAAAAGTGCGTGAGATTGTTGATGCCATAGGCATTTCTTATGGCAGTGTGGTTTCGATTTTAAATTATCACTTGGGTTTAAGAAAGCTGTCTGCAAGATGGGTGCCGCGTTTGCTCTTAACTGATTGGGCAATTTGTTTAATTGGGCTACGAATTCGTACTACATCCACCATATTCTCCTGATTTAGCCCCCAGTGACTATTTTCTATTTCCAAACTTAAAGAAATGGCTCGATGGAAAGAGATTTAGCTCCAACGATGAAATTATTGATTAAACAAATGCCAATTTTATAGACCTCGAAAAATCCTATTTTATGGAAGTGATACAAATATTGGAGAAACGTTGGACTGTGTATTGAGCTAAATGGAGATTATGTTGAACAATAAATTTTTTTTTGCAAAAAAAACTGTGTTTTATTTAAAAAGTCACGGACTTATTTATCCGCCTTTTTTATGACTTTGTGTGCCAACGGTATAAAAACGTAGATGATCTGACGGAATCTTACGAACAAAATATTTTTTAAATCTGTCACGATTGGTAAACTCTGAAGCCGATATTAACAAGCTTTGGTAGTACGTTTTGCATGGGCGGTATTGTGATATCGGTTTTATGCACTCTAACTTACCAAATGTAGTTGAAACTGGTTATGATTTGTAAAATCTAATGCCGACAGCAACAAGCATGATTGGACAGTTTGTGAGGGGAGGTTATATCAAAATGTGAACCCCGGTGACTCATTTTCGGTCTATCTACTTTTTTAGATATTTTCATTACTAATGAAAAGTGTTGTTCCGTTCCAATGAAAAGTGTTCTACTTGTACCCATATGTGTATAGTCCTCCTATCTGGAGGCTACGTCAGAACATCGACCAATTGTTACCATTTTCAATGGGCTTCATGGCCGTCGGTGGTGCAATGGTTAGTGTGCGCGGCTCTTGTACATGAGATCCTGGGTTCGAACCCTGCTCTGACCACCTTAAAGTTTCTTTCAGCGGCGGTCACCTCGCATAGTGAGGGCTACAGTATCGAGTATATAGCCATGAAAAAGCTTCTCAAAATACCGTTCGGAAACGGTGTAAAACTGTAGGTCCCAATCAGTGAGTGAAAACTTGAAATCGCGCAGGTCAGTTATTGTGAGAAGTTCTCCCCGGTCCCTTCGTGTGGATGTAATGGGAAACCATTTATTTATTTTTTTCATGCTTCGTACAAGTCTGAACAATTTGCCAAATTTTGCAAATATCGGGTCATATTTGCTGATTGTACTCTGATTTCCAAATTTTGATTACTTGATTACCAGTCAAACATGACTTAATCGATTCGCATTTTTGATTTTGCATTTGTCGAAGTAATTCAAATTAAACTACAAATTATAATTGTCATATAATTCATATAATGCTACGTATCAACTGCATTTTTATGACTTTGAACGGAGTATCGTTGACTTTATAATGACACGTTAGTGGATGAGCTCTCGGTGAATAAACTTTCTATTGAGCGGAACATGAGGTGTCGGAGATCGGGAGCATCACCAAGATTAAACATAGTGGAACTACATGACAACATTATTGAGCTTATTGTGCAGAAGAGGCTCCTTAAGAGACAAACACACATAATTTCTAACAACGGAAGAGAGATTAGCGTTAAAGAAATAATACGGAACATATGGAAAATAATACCAAATCACACTCGGATATTCGAACACGAGTATAGGTTGGAAAAGTTTTAGAGTATCAGGGAGGGCTCTACAATTTTCAACAGGGTTAAGCGATTTGGTGCCATATATAAGCGCCGGAAAATGCCTGCGAGAACTGACAAGCATGGGCGGTTAATAGACGATCACTTTATACTGGTAAGCCTAACAGTTAAGTTCGCTTCAATGGTGACGGAGTTGTCGTACTCCATAAAGGATACTGCTGCAGCGTCATTGAGGAATCGTAGTCGAATGGTTCATTGCAATCAATTGAATAGTGCTGAGTGCTCGACGGCTGTGAGGGTGCCTAGTCGACTGGTTAAACCTGATGATAATACCCTAAACTATATTCCGACCAAAACTTGTTTAATATGATCAACTATTTTAATATGAGCTACTTCCTCAGAAATCGGAAATAATCTAGTGTAATGTCTCTGTTGAAGCCCGGTAAGGAGTCCATGGAGCCTAAAAGCTGCTGGATAATTCCACTCCTGTCGAAAGATAGTAAATTGTTTGAGCTCATCTTGTTCGACAGGATGCTATTGCATGTAGATGATGGGAAAGTACTCTCAGACTTACAATTTGTTTTACAATTCCGATTCTCCACGAATCTCATGGCCTTCATCGATACAGTCGTAAAATAACAAAATAAGACGAAGCCGACGATACCCTTCGGTCTCGATTTTGAGAAGGCTCTTGACCCGACCTGGCAGGAAGGGATCGTTTACAAAAATGCGTCGCAAGTATGGCTTTGTCGATATTCGGTGGAACATACGTTCGCGGTCGAATTAGGAGGTACAAGTTCGGCTACTTTTGCGATACTGCGATGCCACAGTGATCAATTTTGGGCCAGTTATAGTACTGTCCGTATTGGCATGATATTCCTACATCTGAAATCCGATTATATAATCCGACGTCCCGGTTTGGTTGAATATAGTGGATATAATTCGAAAAATTTAATTTTCGTAACAATACAGATAGTTCCTATTGCAATTCACAATTATAGCAACAAAAAGACACACTTCTCTTCTGGACAACAACTTTTTTGTAGACCACATTTTTTCCCGGGACACTCTGAGGCGGATGTGTAGGGCCCCGCAAATAAACAAACAACAAAACAAATTTCTTTCTGATTATTGCAAATATAACTTTATAAATGCTTTTAATCGATCACGTTTACAATTCACAGAAAATTATTATGATTTTGTTTATATTTATCTGCTGATTATACTACTTTCCAACGAATCATTCTACAAATACTATGTGCCAAAAAATGTAAAAAAGTGAAATTGTAAATAAAATTGTAATTTATTGTTAAATTTCTTTGAACGTGACAAGAAACTCTAAATGAAACGTAGTTGATTTTGAATCAGAATACAGGACTTGTAATTGACGAAGACAAAATATTGGTATCGTTTGACGTTGTTAACCTATGTATTTCCTAGCATCAAATGCTCATAAACTTGGCTATTTGGACTATAGAGCAAACATCGAGTGAAATTTATATGTAGACAACTATATCACGAGATATTTTCATGAAACTATTGTCATTTTGTAACAAGGAGACACGTTATTTTAAATATGAAAATAGAATTTATCAACTGACAAAAGATCTGCCTATGGGTTCTCCTGCATCACCGATAATGGTGGAGATTATAATGGAACAATAGTTGCGGTAATAAATGGAGGCGAATGATGATTCATACAGTGCCGGAAAGGCCGAAAATCTTAACTAAATACACCCGCTGAAATATGCCGTTGACACAACCGAATTAGCCGTAACAAAATTTATAGATTGTCACAACCACATTATAGGTCATCACAACCGAATTCGAGGTTGTAATCACCGAATTAGAGATAATATTTGTATTTACCTTTCTTAAAACACAAAAAAAAATTTTGTTAAAATATCAATACCAACCATTCTACGTTGTTTTTTCTTTTTAATATAAAAATAATTTTTACTATTTTAAACGTCAGGTTTGAAATATAAAGAATTATATTGCGGTATCCGAATTGAAAATTAACCGCCGCGCATTTTTATAAATTACATTGTTGCGGTTGTTGAAACCGGCTTAAAGCCAAATTCGTTTGATGCGACAGCATTGACACCAAATTCAGTTGCTGCAACCGAATTTCTATGGCATTCAGATGTTGATAGCGAATTTTGTGTTTTATTTGTCTATAGAAATTATCCTTGCAGACTGTTTATACAATTCATGGGCAGTAATTAAGAATTTAAAAAAAATATTATATTGCTTTTAATTACATTAATGTTCATACCGGAAATTATTAAATTCCTTATACATTCTCGTAAGAGGATCAGCATTTGCATAATTTGCTCTCCAAAATTGAACAGATACGGGTGAGAGGTATCGTGTTGGTCGTTAAAGAATATTGATATGATACGTTATTAATTAAGAAAACAGAATAGACATCACCATTGATTAAATTCAGGAGAACGATGTGTTGAGCATGGATTTGCGGCCTTTTAAAGTTGGACATTTAATAAGAGCAATTGTACTTATTTTCCTTCATATCTGGCAGTTTCGGTTTTCAAATATTTAATACAGTACAGGTTTATGAATTTTAAAGTGCTACGATGCAACACCTATCGAAGCCATAAACCTCTACACGTAAAACACTGTAAAGACAGAATTGTGTGCAGTCAAACAAATTCAAAATAATTAAAAGCATTCCCACATTGCATTACAATTGGCATCCTATTCCACAACCTGAATTTGCAACTTCAAAATTTTCAAATTGCCATTCCAAACAATGGTAATTATTTTGCATTTGCATTAGATAAAATAATGCAAATTAAATAACTCATGTTGTGGTAGAAATACATGAGTTCATAAGGGAAATAAGGCAAGAATACGAAATGGCAGTGTTTCTCGGAAACGGATTCAGGACTTGTTAACATGAAAGAAAATATATAAGACCCTAACATATGTTTTCGGACGCTCAAAAATTATCAGAAATTCAAAAATTTATGACAGGGCGAAATGTGAATTACAGCCTAGGTCCAACATGGCCGTCGGTGGTGCAATGGTAGTGTGCGCGGTTCTTGTTGGTTCTATCACTGCTCTGTCCACCTTACGATACATTTCTTTCGACGGCAATCACCTCACTTAGTGACGGCGACACTATCGAGTATTTAGCCATGAAACACCTTCTCAAAATACCGTCCGGAACCGGTGTAAAAACTGTAGGTCCCAAGGTCCCAATAAATGAGTATAAAACCAGAAAGGGCACAGTTCACTGGTTGTGAGAAGCCCTCCCTAATCCCTTCATAAGATGTAACAGGAAACAATTTTTCCCCAACTTGACTGTGCAGTATGTTTTAAGTTTTGTTTATGTGCTTGAAATCAGAGTGAAGAACTTTGATATTTATACTTGTATATAATAGCGCCGCGTAAAGCGCACCACAGATTTGTCATTCATGAGCACGAACATCAGCTAAACCAAAGCAATATCACAAACCATTTAACCGACCGAGCCTTTGTTTATTATTTTTTCACTGGTGAAGCGCTTTTCCTCTGTCCGATGAACCATTGACGACTGAATACATGAAACTAAAACGCAATACATCAGCCCAAATGAGGAAAACCGACTTCATCTGCAATTTACACGCCCAGTCAGGAATATTTATGAATCACTGACTGAGATAATAATGCAAAAATACAGATACATACTTCCAAGATAGACTCGAGAGAGCATAAACAGTGCATCAAACACACCTGTATTTGTATCACAAACACAGATATATTTGGATCGCAAACACATATATTATTACGCATTAACGATTGTGTCTCAAACATGTAATATTGAATGGCAAACACAATGTGTTTGCCCACAGGTATATTAGATTTGCGGCAAACTCCAACACACTCTTTATGTTCGCATCCAAACAACAAAAAATCACAGTATTTTCTGCGTGTGTATATTTAAATCAACCAGTCGAACATCTGGAATTTGTTGTATATGTTTACGAAGCAAATGTATTTGCAAATATAAGTGATTGGATTTTTGAATTTGCATTGGATTTTAATATGCATTACTTTCTCTAATGCAAATGCAAAATAAATTGCACTGTTCGCTATTATAATTAAAAAATTTGGCAATTGTATTAGCTCAGACAATACAAATGCATTGTTGTGGAATCGAATGTCGATTGTAATGGAATACGGGATTGTAAATGTATTTTTTTTTTTTTGACTACTCTAAATTCTGTGTCTGGTTTGTGGCTTCTATTAGTGTACTTTCAAATCCATCAGTGTTTTTATTAATTTATCTAATGGAAATGCAAAAAAATTACCACTCTTCCCAATGACAATTAAACAATGTTCAGTTTCCATTTGCTCAGGCCATGCAAATGCAGGTTGTGAAAACGGATGTTAATTCTAATGAAATATGGGAATGCTTTCAATTATTTTGAATTTGTCAGACAGCTGTCAATTCTGGTGTGTACGAATCAGAATCCTGTACATATACGACGGCGGATCAATCAGTCCGTGACTTTTTGAATGAAACACAATGTTTTTTTGAAAAAAAAATTTTATTTTTCAACATAATGTCCTTTTAGCTCAATACACTTTGTCCAACGTTTCTCCGATGTTTGGACCCTTCCAAAAAATAGGATTCTTCGAGGTCCATAAAATAGGAATTTGTCTAATCAATAATTTCATCGTTGGAGCTAAATCTCTTTTCACTGAGCCATTTCTTTAGGTTTGGAAATATGAAATAGTCACTGGGGGCTAAATCCATGGAATTCATGGAACTCCGAACAATCCTTTGAAGTTGTCACACGATTACGTTTATGGTCAATTGAGAGCAAACGCGGCACCCATCTTGCAGATGGGTTGGGTTGCTTTCTTAAACCCAACTGATCATTTAAAATCGAAATCACACTGCCATATGAAATGCCTATGGCATCAACAATCTCACGCACTTTTACTCTTCGATCGGCCAACACCATATCGTGGATTTTTTCAACATTTTCAGGTGTATAGACCTCAATTGGCCGTCCAGAACGGTCAGCGTCCTTTGTACTTGTGCGACCACAACGAAAGTCAGTAAACCACTTTTTTACCATAGAAATCGATGGTACTGTTCCTTGGTTTGATTGACGGATTTTTTTTGCAAAAAATAATGTTTAATAAACACTCGAAATTCGCTTTTTTCCATTTAAAAAAAATCCACGAAGTTGTATGTTTTGAACACCTGTTAATGGCAGAGGAAATGACGAAACCTGCTCAAAATTTGACAGTGCTCTGTTAACAGGTGGTACTTGATGGGAGCAGTGTTGGATTTTATATAACTACTAGTGAAGTTCAAAAAGTTACGGACTTATTGATTCGTAAAATATTTTGAAATCTAAAATTGTCAGATATCAAATAAATGCTTTTCAAATGAATGCATTGCCAGTGACATTTAATGATGTTTTAATTTGAATTTCAAATTAACCTGCGAAATATTATTGTCATCTAATTAATTTTTCCCATGTGTGGTATATATGCACGTCTTTCTCTCTTTAAGATTATGTTTAATTAACAAAATATATACAGTTTCACGTTACATCCCATCGCTAAGCGTGGTAACCGTCGCCGAAAGAATGTACTTATGTACAAGAGCCGCGGACTTATGTACAAGAGCCGCGGACAAGGAAAATTCTGGATTTCAAAACTATTTCAAAAAATTGTTTCATTTAAATATACAATTTTCTTGTTTCATTTAAATATTAAAATCATTTAAATATTAAGGGCTGATTTCAAGCGCATCCACGTTTTTAAAACTTTCCTTAAAAGTTGCTTTCGACCACAAAACCTACGCAGTAAAGCAGATAAGCCAAAGCAAAGTAAGTATAAGCGATAACTGACTGATTGCTACAACAGCACTTCTATGAAAAGTCATTGATTCGCTTGACTGCGCAAGCAAGCACCTACAGCACAGTTATGCCAAGCAAGTGATTTCTTTTCACTTTTTTGCATTTGCTCTTTTGGTTTGCTTGGTTAATAACAACACGTTAAGATAGTGTTTGAAAACTAATTCTTTGTACTTTCCTGACAAAATGTGAGGAAAGTTAAAAATTCGGTGCTGTTGTTATTTTGAAGCCACCAATTGAAACAGTGTATAAAATCATTTTGATAAACTACGGGAGTAAATACATTTATAAGTAAACTACATCATGAAGTTACTCTAACTTGATTTCCTGTGTTTTACGACCCTGAGGAAATTGCCCTCATTTCGACTGTGACTCCACAGACTCTGTGCAAAAGGAACATGAATAGCTGTGAAAGATCAATAGATCAAATGGGCATTGCCAAAATTGCTCAGCATTTGGTCCAGATAACTAATTGGATATAATTACCTAAATTGTTAAGTCCAAATGATCAACTTTTTTTTAGATTCCGAAATGATTAATGTTAAGCGAATACTATGTTTATGAACTAAATGAAAACACTTAAGAGATTATTAATTTTTTATAAATGTATTTTTAATAACTAAAACATAAACAAAATAAACAATGACTCACAAACATTTGGCTTCGCATCTTGTCAATTAGAAACGGAAGCGGAAGACAGATGAGGGCAAGTAGGCGTTTTGTGGTTGCTGAGCGGTGGCAGAGCGAACTGCTGCTTGAGAAGCAAAGTTGATAACTGGAGCAACACCACCGTTGATGTGTTGAGAGTTACCGCCCAAGGTATCGTATTGGGATTGGATGGCCCTTTGGGCATTGGCAGCATCTTCAGGGGTACGATATTTGACGAAGTGAACTTCAGGTTTGCTATTGGCATTCTTGCCAGCGGCATTAAGTTTGTTAGCCAAATCGGCAATATCAGCTTGCTTGTTGAGGACATAAATTGCGGTTTGTTGTTGGGCAGCTTGTTTGGCCAAGGCGAGAGCAGCAACTTCGAAACCTTTGTTTTCGGGTCCTTTGATAAAGACGACACGGAGACCTTGTTTCACGCTTCCAGCAATACGTTGAGCTGCGTTGGCATCCTCGAATTCACTTTCGGGGGCAGAGAAAGTATAGAATTCCTTTTCTACTTCAGCGGATGGGGAATATGTAGCAGCAGCATAAGAAGACGAAGCGTATGAAGAAGCGGAGTTTGTAGGGGCTAAGTAGGCATTCGATGGAGCATTATAGGAGGCACTGGCAAAACCAGCACCTGTAGCGAAGGATAATCCAGTGTCGGAGTGAGCAACGGGTTTGTAGTTGTAGCCTAACTTATCAGCGCAAGCGACGGCCACCAAGCACAATATCTATGTGCCGTAAATACAAAGTCAACCATCAGTTGTAATCCTCTTCCACGTGTGAAAACAATAAATACTTACAATAAAAGCACGCATATTCCTGTGTTGATTTCGGAGTTGCTTATCACTTGAAAGTCAAACAACTTGTGATTCTGTCAATAGCAGTGTTGACGTGTTTTATTTATACGCGTTGTTCTTAAACACCTAGTAATATATTCTAGCGCCAATAGTGTTTGGTGTAACAGTTTCTGATTGACCACAAACACATTTTTATATTTCATATAAGAAACTATATACAAGATACAACATATAGTTGATGTATCTAATATATGCCTATATATTTGCGTATAAATTGGTTATTAATATCTGTCTACGAAAAGCGGCCGCAGGTACGAAACATGTTTAGGGTATTTAGAATTTAAATATTAGTGTCATATTTTAGAGTTATAATTTATTCACTACCGTGAATCTGTCAAGTGTTTTATTAAGGGGTCTTAGGCGCCAGCCAAGTGTTTTATTGAGATGCCTTTGAGGCGCACTGATAGAAAGACGCTTCGCCACTGGCATGAAACATGTTACTATAAGGCTGTTTTTTTATTCTATTAAGCTAACGCCACTTACTGCTTACCAAATAAAACGATCCACACTTAATACTACGTAATGTGGCAACATTTGCTGTAATGGGTAAAAAAAATGCGATACGGCAACACGTTTGTACCAAGTGCCAACAAATACATGGTAGCAGCAAATGTTGTTGTAGTTGTAAGCAGCAACAACAGACATTTTAATTTCGTTCAGTTGTTTCAGTTGTCAAACTTTACACAAATATATACCAGCAATACAAGAATACAAAAAAGAATAAAAACAAAATACATATAATTGGGACAAGCGAAACGAAAAATGACTTGGAAAAAATGTAATCACATGTTTAAACGACTATATTTGATCGATAATTCGACCCTGATCAATATGTATAACATTAACAGCGTTTTGTTGTGAAAAATGTAATTCCAATTTTGTTTTCAATCGGAAATAAAAATCTACCTTAGAATTTAGAAATATAGAAGTATACGTAGTCTTCCATGAAATTACATGATTTGAATGAACTTACCGTTTGTAAGCCATTTTGCAAACGTCTGCTTTTGAGTCTCTCCTTGATAAAATTTTCATTCGCAAAAAATGATACCAAAATTTATCTAAGATACATTTTTGTTGCCATTTCTTGAAATTTAACATGTGGCAACATTGTCATTGTTCAAGTCGGAATTTAAGTGGGAAATTGAAATGCCACTTAATATCGCTTAGCGGTTCCGTACAAATTAAGCTATAATTAACTTTAGCGGGGTAAAAAAACATGCTTTATGGTTACATTGTTGCAATGACTTCGTCGGTGCTGCAGTAAAATTTGACATACATGACTTTCTTCGGACCGTTTGTTACTACTCTAGAAGCGTAAATTTTTGTCGAGGCAACGAATTATAATATTATGCATTGTACAGGAAGAAGGTGACGAATTATAACTTTCTATCTGTTTGCAATTTAAACCATAGACTATAATCGAGAAACAATTTCTTCCATTTGACGTTTCATTTCACGCCCTCGACGTTTCCCACACCATGCCGATGACCGATTTTCGCTTAAATCCATGCAACTAAAACGCAACAGATGTAAGAAATACCCAATTCATCTGCAATTAGTACTCACTTTTTTGAATCACTGTCTGAATTATCTCTCTCTGTACCTCTTTATTCTATTGGTATCAATAGTGAGTAAATAGTGCAACGAACACAGTTGTATTAGTATCCCAAACTCAGCTTTATTTGGGTCACAATCACATACATATATTATAACATATTAATCATTGTGTTTCCAACATGTAATATTGAATAGCAAACACGATGTGTTTGAACACAAGTATACTAAACTTGCTACAAGCTCCGAACACACGTTATATTTGGATCCAAACAGCCGCAGCAAATTACAGATTTTTCTGCGTGTAGTAGCAATCACATGTATTCATACAAACAAACATTATTCATCGCATCAGTTTTTCGTATTCACTGTAATGACGAAATTTCCCTATTTCATAGAGGGGATCTGTACGATAGCTCATATTCAATGAAACTACGCGCACGCTGAAAAATAACGACCTCTCTAATATATTGTCCCAAACACATTCTGCAGGAACCATGCAGGAACCAACATACGGTTTCCATCACAAATATCCGTATACTTACATCGAAGTATTCGAATGTTTCTCCCAAACATATATATACTTTCGTGGAAACATATGCATAGTTCCTCCCAGACATAATATTTAGAATCGAATTATTCTTTGATTCCAATATATATGTATTATTTATTATAATTAATTTTATCAATATAAATCCACATTTATAAATAATTTATAAATAAAAGATTTAAAGCCGACGTTTTTACATCTACTTGCATTGAATGCATTAACAGTTTTTTCATGAAATGAGAAACTCTCTTTTGCTTCTCCTTTCTTTGTTGTCTCTCAGGTTTTTGTTTTCGGAAGATTTCAGCTATGCGTTGGTACACAAACCATATGGTACTATACAACTATGCATACCAAGCCTGGATTAATTACTTGTGTTTTTTTTTTTGTTATATTCCGCAAATGGTCCGCCGTTTCGATTTTCTCAGTAAACGGTCGGTAAGACAAAGGGCTTCACGTTGTTTCCCTTTCCAGTTTCTTTCCTGAAAATCGTTTCTCACTTTGGTAGAACACCTAAGTATATACGAAACATATACACAAAAACGAAAGCAACATCACGAACAATTTAACCAACCGAGCCTTTGTTTATTCTTTGTTCATTGATCAAGCGTTTTTGATATCCTCTGTTCTAATGACGACCAAATGCATGAAACAAAAACGCAATACATCAGCCAAAATAAGAAACACTTCAGAATCAGGAATATTTATGACTTACTGACTGAAAGAATAATGCAAAAATACAGATACACTTTCAAGATAGACTCTCTCGTTGTCCCTCTTTTATTCTCTTGCTCTCGAGAGAGCATAGACAGTGCAACAAATACAGCTGTATCACAAACATAAATATATGAGGGTCGCAAACACATCCATATATTATAACATATTAATCATTGTGTCTCAAACATGTATTGTTGAATAGTAAACACAATGTGTTTTGGACACAAGTATATTATATTTGCGATAAGCTCCAAACACACGTTATATTTGCATCCAAACAACAAAACACGACAGATTTTTCAGCGAGCACCAATGCTTGGTACCTTATACTTCTGCAGAATGACACCGACCAACACCAAATCTTCAGTGAAGGTTGGTTAAAATCGTTCTGACCCACTTGATATCATGCGAATCCTCACACAATGCGACAACCTATCATGTGATCTCTGCAAGATCTTAACGCTTTTAGTTTTATTTTTCGTTCATGGCTTTGACTCGTACATTTTGGTTTTATTTTTACATCGAACGTCATGATAAAAGGGTTTTTGGTTTTTGAATTTTGTTTTATCCCATTTTTCGTTTCAGTTGTCAAATCTACATTGCATTTGTTGTTGAGTCTGACAACTGAATCGAATGAAACACAATTAAAACAAAATGCCTGTTATTGTTGCCTACGATAACAGGAACACCTACTTGTACTACCTTATTGTATTGTATTAGGTCTCCTGGCTAACGAGTAGGTTCGTGTTTCTACATTTCGTTTTAAGCAAACCATAGACTTGTCATTCATGAGCATGAACATCAGCTATCGCTGGCGCTGTACCGCCCTTCTTGATACCAAATAAGGATGTAATCGAAGTTGTTCGCATCACTATCACGTTTACAGGATTTGTTGGCAATATTTTTTCAAATTCATCAGACAGATAAAAAGTTATCGACCTACCTCTTTCTTTTACTTTTATTGACTATATTACAACCTCATGAGGTCAGACGTCTTACACATATTAATTAAACAAACAAATTAAACAAATTTAAACATATTCTTCCAACTGGCTCTATCCTTCGCCTTTTCTCGCCAGTTGGTAACACCAAGGATACGGAGGGATTCTTCTGCCTGGTCTTTCCAGCGGAGTCTTGGTCGTTCTCTTCTCCTGCTTCTATCGGGTACGTTATCAAAAATCTTTCGCGCTGGCTCATCTTCATCCATTCTGATAACATGGCCTAGCCAACCCAATTGGCCCACTTTGATTCATCTAGCTATGTCCACGTCAGAATAGAGATTATATAGCTCTGCGTTCCAGCGACGTCGGTACTCGCCGTTTTCCCTAACAGGCCCATATATTTTACGGAGAATTTTTCTCTCGAAAACTCCCAGGTGTTTTTCATCTGCTTGCGATATGACCCAAGTTTCGGAGCCATATGTCAAGACAGGTAAAATGAGAGTCTGATATAGCTGGACTTTTGTCCGTCGAGAGAGGGCTTTGTTCCTAAACTGCTTGCTGAGCCCAAAATAACATCTATAAGCACAATTTTCCTATCTATCTCCAGGCTGACGTTGTTGTCCTCGTTCACGGCGGATCCAAGGTAGACAAATTCATCTACCACTTCAAAATTAAATCGGTTGTCAACGTTCAAGTGCGGACCAAGTCGACAGGTTTCTCTAGTCGTTGACACCATCAATTTTGTCTTGCCCTCATTAACACATTAACAGCAAGACCCACCTTTGCTGATTCCTTTCCGATTCTTGAAAATACTGCAGTAACCTCTCGCAAATTTCGTCCAATGATGTCTATGTCGTCAGCATACGCCAGCAACATATGGCTTTTCGTGTTAATGGTCTTGTTCGTATTAACTGCAGCCTTTCTCATTATTATCTCCATTAAGATGTTGAAGAGATTGCACGAAAGTGTGTCGCCTTGTCTAAGTCCTCGCTTGGTACAGAATGGTTCAGTGAGGTCTTTCCCCACTTTCACTGCTGATTTGGTGTTGGTCAGCGTCATTCTACAGAGGCGGATCAGTTTTGCCGGAATACCAAGTTCAGACATAGCTTCGTACAGTTTTCCCCGTATGGATTACAATCTATACTATCTTCCACTATCATTACCTCCTGATCTTCAGTGGAAGAATCTGAGTGGAGTAGTGCTGAAAAGTGGTCTCTCCACACTTTGAGCACACACTGGAAGCCCATTATTAGGGTCGTTAGTCGATCTTCTTACCCTCTGAATAAACTTTCGCGATTCACCATTCATCCTTCACATTTCGGTTCTTTCACTCTCTCTCTGCTCCCACTGCCATTTTTTTCGCCTAAATAATTGGTTTTCCTCCCTTCTCAGCCTCTTGTACCGCTCACTCGCAGCACGCGTTGTAACTGACTGTTTCGTTGCCAGACGTGCAGCGTCTTTTTCATCAGTTGCAATGCGACATTCTTCGTCGTACCATGGCTTATCCTTCTGCGGTTTTTGATAGTCAAGTTCAGTCATTGCAGCGATTTCCAAAGAATGGGAGATGTGCTTCCACTGCGCATCTGGGTCTTCTGCTCCAGCAGGAGTGAGAGTTTCTGTCGATAGGACATTGATATCTCTGGTATTCGTAGCTTGTCAATATCCAACTTTTCCTGTGTTCGGCTCCGTACGTTTTTCGCCCTGATCAATCTCGTGCGAACTTTCGCAGCCACCAGATAATGATCCGAGTCGATATTGGCACCTCGAATCACACGTACATCCATTACACTAGAAGAGTGCCTGCCATCTATAACCAAGTGATCAATCTGGTTCTTCGTCCGTTGATCAGGAGATATCCAGGTCGCCTTATGAATGTCCTTATGCTGGAATCGTGTGCTACTAACTATCATGTTCTTTGCAGCGGCGAAGTCTATCAGTCTTATTCCATTATCGGAGGTGGTAGACTGTGATTGCCGATGGTTGGTCGAAAGACACTTTCCTTTCCTAATTTGGCATTAAAATCGCCTAGAATAATCTTAATGTCGTTCATATACTTCCTCCAGGCGCTCATAAAATGTTTCTTTGACCTCATCATCTTTATCCTCTGTCGGTGCGTGCACACAAATTAACGAGACGTTGAAATATTTCGCTTTGATGCGAATTGTGGCTATGCGGTCACTCACTGGGTTGAACCTTGAAACTACGTGTCGCAGTCTCTTGCCTACTATAAATCCGCACCCAAATTCGTGCTTACGCTCATGGCAGCTGTAGTAAATATCGAAGTTTTTCTTTCTGGTGCACCCATATCCAGTCCATCGCATTTCCTGGATCGCTGTGATGTCAGCTTTATATTTTCCGAGGACATCCGCCATATGGAAAGTGGCACCAGTCCTGTATAACGTTCGAACATTCCAGGTACATATCCTTAAATCATGGTCCTTATAACGTTTGCGAGGGCCGTCAACAGTTGGGGGGTTTCTTTGTTCATCATATTTTCTGCGTATTTTCAGTGCCGATATAACGGTGGCGAGAGGCAAACCCAGCCCACCGTGGTTTGCATTTTACCTACTGCCAGGATGATTATGTTTCAGCCGCCCATTATGGATCAGACGCTGACCAGAATGCAGTGTGTCGAAACTGGATTTTAGTATCTTCAATTTTGATCCGCCGTTGGCCAGGGGTGTTGGCTCATCCGCCTTCAAAGCACAGAAGAATATGTCCACTACTTCGAAGAGCTTCAGTGACAGGGTCACCTAATAATCCTGAGACGTATCAGTGATCGCATTACCACTCAGGTTGCTCATTCGTTTCGCCTTCTCACTTTAGCTAGCTAACGGAGGTTTCCGATAAGCCATTGCCCAGGACATACTGCGTGAAAGTAGTGAGCTGCTTGGACTGCCCAATGAAGGAATCATTTCTGGCCACTCCCAAGTGAATGGCTATCAGAAACTTTCCACCTCCACGGACAGTCCCATGTCCCATCGACCTACCTCATGCTCATAAATAACTAGTTTGTGGTTCGCTCTACGGCTCGTGGAGGCTATCGAGCTTTAACCGTGCTTTTACGATGCCTGTAATTTTTCATTCAAATGGGCCTCCAAAAACATATTTTATACGTGATTTGTAAAAACATTCATTGTGAAATTTCTTCGCAGAAATCGTTTGGTTGAAAAGTAAGTAAACTTTTTAAATATAAAAAATCTTTCGAAACAAAATTATCTGCAGGTGATCCCAATGCCTAGAAAAATGTCATAAAACGCTTATCTTCTCCCTCACAAAAAGGCATGATTTTAATACCGTGGGTTACCACTTAAATCCGCTAGTTTTTGAAAAACAAATGGGGCGTCATTGTAACACTTTTTAAGTTATGAAATCATGCCCTCAATAATCATATTCAGGAATGTAATGTGTTACATTTTTATCCATCTATGGTTTTCTTCAATTCCGTTTGGACTTTCTGGACCACTTATTTTACACTTTATAACTATTTCACAAGTCAACAAAATGAAAGAAATTTAGCGCCACTAACATCCTTTATATAGATTTGATGCGCTATGGTCCGCTAAGTACGAAATTGACCGAAATTTTAAATTCTATGGATGATTTTTTTTTAAATATGTTTGAAGTAAAATTTACAATTTTTTCTGACTTTATTCCATACATATATGGTACGATAACTCAAAAACGAATTGCCATATTTTGCTAAGATAAATTTATAAAAATTCAAACTTACATTAGCTTTAACTTATGCTTACGCTATTTTTTAAGCTGGTCAACAGTCTCGGAGCTATCAACAAAATTGTGAGGGGAAAAACCCTAATTTTTTTTTATTTTTTGTTTGAAAAGAGTCATGAAAAATCGAAAAGACCAAAAGTGTAACATTTTATTTTTTATTGTAAAGCCAGTGGCCTTGTAAATAAAATGCGACAGGGCTGATGAAAAGCTATGGATGAGTTTTGTTTTTATATGCAATTAAGTATAGATATCTTATGTTGACAAGAATTTACAACACACAATACACAGAAAAAATAATTTTTCAATTCAATTAAAAACTTCGAAAATTCAAACAAAATATTAATTGAAAATTCTGTGATAAAAAAAATCACATATCAGCTACCATATTTGTAGGTTGTTTATTGGAAAAATATTATTTTTCAATCGATGTAAAATTTCACCCATCTCGAAAATATTTATACGTTATTTATCAAAAATATTTTCGTTTTTTTTCGATGAAGAATTTGACATATTAACAACCTAAATTGTATCTCAGTTTTCGTTTTATCTTCGATCCGAAGTATTTTTAGAAATTTTGTTTATTTTAAAAAAAAGGAAACAGTCGCGGTAGGATTCGAACTCCACTGGAAGATCGTTTCGATGTTTGTGAAACAGAGTCGTTTCGGGCAGCGTCTAGCCCGTTACGCCACCGACTGTCTCTACGAACTTATATCTAACTGAAGTTAGGTGGTTGTTCGTATCGTAATTACTTCGTTAAATATTGGGGTGTAGCGGATGTACTCACCGAATATATTATTACCTATTTTATTGTACTTTTATAAACTATTATTGGTATTTTTATGTTAAAATTGCTGTCAATTATCAAACGTCCTGCTTAACTTTGTCTTATACAAGAGAATTACATATGTATGTTTCATTTCCATTTCATTTTTACATACTCTCATTGGATACTAGACTATGTTAATTATTTTACTTGGAGGCACCTAAGCCTGTAACTTTTGTTTAAAAGTGTGATTCGATTTCATCCTCAGACGAATAAAGACGTTATAAATAAAGCGCTCCCCGCCTTTTCATTTAATAAACCAATAAATTATAGAAAGCATTATGCCTCTAACTGACCTTCGGGACCTTAGAGGCTACTGCACTAATTCTGAGAACGAGTACTGACGACACTGTCTTACCCGGGCCAGAATATAATATTCCTAAAACTTACATCATTTATTACATTTGGCGCCCAACGTAAATTATTTAAAAGTATTTTTGCATAAATAAATCAATTTTGTTTTCGGAAATAAGCAAATTTTTGGAAAATAAATCGAAATTTTGCAAAAATACAAACCCCGAAGAAGAGAAGTTCCATAGTTGCAGTTGTTTTCACAAAGCTGACCATTTGAATATCAATAGTATTAACGATATTCACAGAAGACAATTGAAAATATTCACTCCTGTTGTTGTTGTTCAACATAAGCTGAAAAACCACTGCAGTCGTTGCGATCATCATCAGCAGTGTTTTATTGTGGTGCCCATACGCCAGCGGCAATACAGTTGTTGTCACAAATAGTCAACGCAGACAACGGTTTCCCTAAGAGTTTGTTATTGTTGGACTGCATTACATTAGGCGTTTTACACATCACATTGGACCTATAATATTGTTGTTGCGTTCTTCCAGTCTGGATATCATCAATTTACACTGTTGTTGTTGTTGAATACTTCATTTCTTTGCGTTTCGTTTCACCACGAATGTGTATATTATTATTGCACAATCCCACTCAAAATGTTAGCCAGAATTTAACTTCTGCTGAACAAAACATGAATATGGTTCAAATGTCAAATGCTGAGTCTGCTAATGCCAATGCTAGTAGGACTAATGTAGCATCGACAGTCTCCAATTCATCCGGAAATAAGAGCCAGGGTTATTATTCGGCTATTCAAAATACAAATATGCATCAAACGTCAAATGACCCATCTGCAAATGGAAATACTAGTACGGCTAATTCAGCACCGAACTTGAATACAATGAATCAAAATAACGAAAACTCCACAAACAATGGTTCAGTCAACATAGCTCTCACCGAACAGCTTGTTTCAGCATTAGTAGGTAGTCTACAAGTCCGACCACAAATAAACTCCACATTCAGCACCTGCAGTGCACGATTCAATGGTGGTAGTGATAAGGAGAAGATAGCGGATTTTATAGCAACAATCATGGTTTATAAAGATTCTACGCACATGTCAGATAGATTAGCACTTATAAGTATGCCTCTTTTACTCGAAGGATATGCGTCATCATGGTGGCAAGGAGTTCAACATGAGGCTAGAACATTCGACGATGCCATTGACCTTTTACGTAGCGCCTTTGCGCCGATAAAATCTGATTGGAGAATTTACTCCGAAATATTTAAAGACAAACAAAAACCAACAGAAAGCACAGACAGCTTCATATGTAGAAAAAGGCGATTGTTTGCTCTACTCAAAGAAAAGGACATGATATTTTTTCAAATCAATGTACAAATCCGAGAGAAGATACCTAGAGAAACGTTTACAACATTTCAGGATCTTCTTGGCAGAGCTCGTGAAATTGAACTTTTCATAAACGAAAACCAATCACAATCTTTCCATAGATCAGAAGCACCTAGAGAAAAATCCAATGCTCGTTGCACATATTGCCGCAAGAAGAACCACACCGCAGACGTATGCTACAAACGTATCGAGGTGGAAAAGAGGGGAAAACAAGAAAAAAAGAAGAATTCAAGTTAAACTGCTTGGCTGTGGAGCTCCAGGATTCTACAGGTCAAATTGCCCGAAATGCAACAATAAAAATATGATGGAGAGTCCCAAAGAATTGGATTTTAATAGTATACAAACCACATTAGTTGGTAGAGATGTTCCTACAATAAATAGTAATGTATGCGGATCAGACCAAGAAGCTTATCTGGACACAGCTGCCAGAACAAGCATAGCTGGTTATGAACTCTTCACAATTTTGAAGAAGAAGGAGTTTGAATTTCAAGAAGTTTTTGCGGAAGTTACATTGGCTGATGGAAGATCCAGAAAAGAAACGGTTTTATCAACCGTAGCCTGTATATGTATAGGCAAACGTTTTTTACGAATTCGTTTTGTTTGTTTACCAAACGCAAGACACAATCGTACATTGATTGGTATAGATTTTTTGCAGCGAACAGGAATGGTAATGGATTTAGCTCAGAGGACGTGGCACTTTATAGAAGATCCAAGCCAAATCTTTCCCTTTAAGTGTACACCATCAAAAGCTATTGAAAAACATTGCCAAACGAATGATGTCACAAAAAGTTTACAAAATACACCTCAAGGTATTAAAGATTTCCTAACATGGTTTGAGTCGGACAGTAAAGATGACCTCAAAAATCCACCAACTATTGCTGCCATGTACTCCAATGATTACTCCCCAGGAGGTATAACAAAAATCTTTGCTGATGCTATACCACAAGATTTTGAAATCCCCAAAGAAAGGGAAATATTTCCCCCATTAAAAAGGGCTAGAAAAGAAGCGAAAAGAGAAGAAATACCGCAAGCGTTACACATTAACGCATTCGATTTTATACTTCGTAAAAACGAAGCTCTTCACTTGACTGAGGCTCAGAAGAATAATTTACAAAAATTTGTCAATTACAATAAGGACATTTTTAATAATATCTCCCAGCCAATAATTGGTATTGATCATAAGATTAACACTGGAACTCATTCACCAATAACTAACACACCCTACAGGATCTCACCAGCTATGAAAATAAAGCTGAAATCGGAGTTAGACAAAATGCTGTCTGAAGGCATTATTGAAGAAAAGGAATCACCATGGGCATTTCCGGTGGTTCTAATACCTAAAAAGGATAACGGAATACGTGTTTGTGTAGATTATCGTAAACTAAATGCGATCACCGTTACCGACACCTATCCTTTACCGCGAATCGATGACCTCCTTCATGCAGCCAAAGCAACGCCGTATATGTCCACACTTGACCTGAAATCAGGATATTGGCAAATTAAGATATCTGAAGAAGATAAGCCAAAAACAGCATTTACTACGCCGTTCGGTATATTCGTTTTTAACCGAATGCCTTTTGGGCTTAAAAATGCTCCTGCGACATTTCAGAGGATAATCGACAAATTCCGCGCAGGCCTGCCAAAAACCCTAATATTAGCATACCTAGACGATATTATTGTATGCTCTAAAGATTTTGAGTCACATTTGAATGATTTAAATCAAACTTTTGAAAGATTGAAAAAATTTGGATTTCATTTAAATAATGATAAATGCTTCTTTTACCGACCAGAGGTCAAATACCTAGGTCATATACTAACAACAAATGGTATAAAAATCGACCCTGAAAAGTCAGCGGCTATATTAAAACGCCCTATCCCGAAGAACTTGAAGCAGCTAATGTCATTTCTACAAACGTGCTCGTGGTTTAGACGTTTTATTCCTGATTTTTCGAAAATAGCAAAACCACTTTTCAGTCTAACGAAAAAGAAGGCAACATGGAAATGGAAACAGGAAGAAGATCATGCATTTAATAAGCTAAAACAACTTTTAAGTTCTCCTCCAGTCTTGCAACAAGTCCAAGAATCCGAACCATTTTTTCTAAGAACAGACGCAAGCAACTACGCGATTGGGCTTGTACTACTGCAGGGGGTGAAAGACAAAGAGCATCCCATAGAGTACGCAAGCCGTCTGCTTATACCGGCGGAACGAAACTACTCAACTACAGAACGCGAGGCTTTGGCAGTAGTATGGGCCGTGCAGAAGTTCAGAGGCTACATAGAAGGTTCGGAAATTACAATTCTAACAGACCACCAACCACTAAAGTGGCTTTTCGCCTTGAAATCTCCAACAGGCAGACTGGCAAGATGGTCCTTGCATTTACAAAGCTACAATTTACGCTTCGAATATGTTCCTGGCAGGCAGAACGTCATAGCTGATACACTTTCACGACCACCATGCACTAGTGACCAATGTTGCATATCCTGTGAATGCAACTCGATCGAAATTGATATTCCAAGAAAAGGATCTGATGAGTATCGAAAATTACAACTTGAGGACCCGGCATTAAAGGAAATAATAACCTCTTTTGAACATAACGATGAAAATGTTTTTCGACATACAAACCGTGGTTACATAATGGTTGATGGAATTTTATACAGATATTGTTCGGAATAGGATTCGGAAAATGGACAGCTAGTTGTTCCAAAGTCATTACGCCAAGAAATGCTGTGCAAATACCACAAAGATGCCACTGCTGGACATTATGGAATCGATAAGACCATATCCCGAATAACCCCGTTGTTTTACTGGTCTGGAATTCGTACAGATATAGCGAACTACGTTAAAGCCTGTGACGAGTGTAAGAAATACAAACCCAGCAATATGAAACCTGTAGGATTGTTACAAACCGTCAGCAGCAGCAAACGATTTGAAATCATAGCAGTTGACTTGTTTTGCCCTTTACCCCGCACCATCGATGGCTATCAATGGATTTTAATCGTCGAAGACATATGTAGTAGATGGGTAGAAATTTTTGCCCTTAAAGAAGCATCCACAGAAAATTTTGTCTTAATGCTTTTAAATGAAGTGATTCTACGATATGGCGTCCCACGAAGAATTCACACCGATAATGGATCACAATTCATATCGGCACTAATGCAAAAATTGACGTATTGTTTGGGAATCCAACAGTCATTTACACCAGTGTATCATCCCGAAGCAAATCCTGTGGAAAGGGAAAACAGAGACCTAAAGACTCAACTTTCAATTTTAGTTGGAAAAGACCTCACTAAATGGAACTTAATGTTACCAACTATACGGTTCGCAATGAACTCTGCCAAATGCGATAGCACAACGTACACACCAGCTTACTTAGCTTTTGGAAGAGAATTAAGAACTCCAACTGAAGTTCATTATGACTTCAAAAGCATTATTAAAAGCGAAAATTTCATACCGCAGATTACACCTCATTTGCTTAGATTGGCCACTACTCTCGAGATCGCAAACGAGTCACAAGACAAAATGCAGGATAGGAAGAAACAATACGTGAATCGAAAACGTAAACTTCAAAAAGATATACAAATCGACGATAAAGTATTAGTTTCAACCCATATACTAAGTAAAGCCAGCCAAGGCCTAACATCCAAATTTACACCACGTCGTGATGGTCCGTATATCGTCATTGCAAAGAAAGGATCTTGCTGTTATACTGTAGCTTCAGAAGATGATCCAAACACACCAATTTCAACACATCACGCGTAAGCTCTTACACTGTACGATGGAAATTCCTCGACACCGATTTATCCGATGCGGAAAAGAGGACGTCCAAAATCCACAACCAATACTAACGAACAACACAACAACGAAAATTTGAAAGTCACCAATGCGTACGTAAATCAACAGAATAATAACACAAAAATAGCAACACAAACATCAAAAGCGGATATGGGCACTACGACAAATAGCAACCAACATACCACGCACACTGAGATGTTGAGAAGATCAAAGCGATTGATGAACAAGTGAAGCCATAACTGAGGTCCTGGTGGCATAATCGAGGCGATTAATGCACCAGAGGGGGAGGCTGTAGCGGATGTACTCACCGAATGTATTATTACCTTTTTTATTGTACTTTTATAAACTATTATTTGTATTGTTATGTTAAAATTGCTGTAAATTATCAAACGTCCTGCTTAACTTTGTCTTATACAAGAGAATTACATATGTATGTTTCATTTCCATTTCATTTTTACATACTCTCATTGGATACTAGACTGATCAAGATTTTACTTGGAGGCACCTAAGCCTGTAACTTTTATTTAAAAGTGTGATTCGATTTCATCCTCAGACGAATAAAGACGTTATAAATAAAGCGCTCCCCGCCTTTCCATTTAATAAACCAATAAATTATAGAAAGCATTAAGCCTCTAACTGACCTTCGGGACCTTAGAGGCTACTGCACTAATTCTGAGAACGAGTACTGACGACACTGTCTTACCCGGGCCAGAATATAATATTCCTAAAACTTACATCATTTATTACACGGGTATTTTTTATGAATGTTTTTGTTGGTACCATTTATCGATTTTCATTTCAATATTTGAGTAATTTTTCAGTATATCAATGAAAAATGTAATTGAGTGCTGAGAGTTTTCACGTACCAAAATTTTTTTGTTACAATTTTACAGTCGTCTTTTTGCTGTGTAATATTTTAATTTTTATTTCTCATAATTAAATTACAAAATTTTTGATTCTTATGCTACTTATAATAATAATTATATTATTAAATTATTTCAATTTTTTTCACTAAGACGGGAATGTAACGGGTTTTTCAAAAAATAAAACAAAACCGGTTTTAGATACCAATGAAATTCTTTATTCCTGTAAAAGTACGTTCGATGCCATTATGTATGGAACTCGATTTCTTTTGCATGGCTACCACGGGCACGCTTGCAGAAGTCCAGACGATGAACCCAATTTTCGACGGTTTTCAAGCATAAGTCGGCCGACACTGCTGCAATTTCACGTTCGATATTCGTACGAAGTTCATCAATCGTCGCTGGCTTGTTGGCATAGACCATAGACTTGAAGTAGACCCACAGGAAATAATCTAACGGCGTCAAATTGCACGACCGAGGCGGCCAATCGACTGGGCCATTTCGTGAGGTAACACGTTCACCAAACTTGGTTTCCAATAAATTGATTGTGGCATTCGCTATGTGGCTTGCCGCACCGTCCTGTTGGAACCACATGTCCTCCAAGTGCATATTATCCAATTAAGGCCAAAAATATTCGGTTATCATTGAACGGTAGCGATTCGCATTCACAGTAATGTGCCGGTCTTGATCATCACGGAAGAAGTACGGCCCAATGATGCCGCCGGCCCATAAACCGCACCAAACCGTAATTTTTTCGGGATGCAATGATGACTCATGGATTACGTGTGGATTGCTGTCTGACCAATAACGCATATTTTGCTTATTGACGAAGCCATTCAGCCAGAAACGAACCTCATCGCTGAAGATGATTTTCCGATGAGAATCCGAATCATTTTCAAGTTGTTGCTCAGCCCAATTCACGAACATACGACGCTTATTGTGGTCAAAGGGCTTCAGTTCTTGCGTTAATTTGATCTTGTAAGGATGTAGGCCAAGATCTTTTCGCAAAATTCGCCACAACGACGTCACAGAGATGCCCAACGCTTGAGAACGATGTGTGAGAGACACATTTGGGCTTTATTGAACTGAAACCTCAGCGGCAGCAATATTCTCGACACTACGGGCACTTCTTTGTCTCACTGGCACGGTAACATTTTGTACTGTGCCTGTGGATTCAAATTTGTCGACTAGACGCTCAATTGTTGATCTGGTATTACGATTATGACGACCATAAATTGGACGTAGCGCTCTTAAAGTTGAGGCCACTGACTCCAAATTTCGGTAGTAAATTTTAATAATTTCGACTCGTTGTTGGCTCGTATATCTTTCCATGATGAAATGGCAAACCTTACTGAAGAGAAATGACAAAAGATCGGGAAAAAATATGGCGTCGTTTGCTATCCCTATCGTTTTACTTTTGTAGCGTCTCTGTCGAAAAACCCTTTACTTAGCATTGTAATATGATTTTATTGGACACTTGTTATATGACTCTGAAATAAATAAAGTGAATAATTATTAAAACTAAAAACTGAGGAATTTTCTTTTATATGATTTTCTACTGTTGTTGAATGACGAAGTGTTACTCTGAATACTCGAGCAAAAATCAGGCATCATGTATGCATCCTAGCGACCCTGGTGTCGTTCCTCCATTGTCCGGATATTTTGGTGGAATCGTTCGCCCTGTTCCTCACTTAAGTCTACCAGACTTTCAAGAAAATAATGTGCAGGAATTGTACTTTGATGCTCATGTTGCTTCCAATTCGATGGAAGTGAGGTAACATCTCTTCAACGAGCGCAACGAAATCATCACCGTTGTTATTTCCTAAGAAATTTTTGATAACACATACAAAGGAGTCCCATGCATTCTTCTCAATTTCTGACATTGAACTGCCAAAATCAGCATCGTTCGCCAATTTACCAATTTGTGGGCCGTCAAATATGCCTGCTTTCAGCTTTTCCATTCTCAGATTGGGAAACATCCTTGAAATATACTGGAAACATTCATTATCTTTGTTAAGAGCTTTAACATATTGTTTCATCAGACCAAGTTAAATGTGGAGAAGAGGTAATATGACGTGATCTCGGGGCACTAGAGCCACATTTATAACATTTGGCTTCCCTAGAAGGCCATTGTTTTCTCGTCCAATGTTCTGATTTAGCCCTGCTGTGCCATAAACATATAAAACAAGGATATTTGGTAAAGCCGCTTTGTTGATCTAAGAGAATCTTTACCATCTTCAGATCAACACAAATTACCCACGTATGTTCACCATACTTTATCTTGTTCATAACCAATGAAATTACAGAGTATTCTTCTTTTACTTTCGTTGAATGTGCGATCGGCAGGTAGCCAATTTTATTTCCATTGTGCAATGGGACACACTTTAAGCTGCGTTTGACGAGTCGATAAGTAAACGTCATTCAAACCAGAAATATCTGTACAAAAAACAAAATCATCCTCTTCAGGCAAATAATGAAGTAAGTAACGAGTACGGTAATACAAAACTTTAGTTTCTTTAGTTATGAGATCTGTTTCTTTCATCCGGGACGCAAGTAGTTCAGAAAATCTTTTCGCCAATCCAGGGTCTCTAATTACATCATTAAGCTGGTTTTGATGCCATGGTCTCGGCGAGAAATGTTCGTATGGGATGTTCGTAATGAACTCATCATTTTTAGATGTAGATGGTAGTGCTGGATCTGAACTATCTGATTGATAACACATACTTGAGGTTGAATGCCTAGTGAAGATGAAAACAGTTGACTACAGCTTGCACCCTTTTTTAGGATATGTGATTTCCTCCAAATGTAGAACTGAAAGTGTAAACCCATCAGCAGATCTCTTGGGATAAGACCATCGCTATGATTTCTATAGAACATCGACGAGTAGTTTTTCAATCCATTCAATAAAAAAATATTATATAGTCATTATTATGTAACCCAAAGAAATAATGACAGTGCTTGTAAAATTCCGATACCTTAAATTAATTGTGAATAAAAACGTAAAGCATGCACCGATGTTCATGCTCCATATCTCGATTAATTCACATGATATGTAGCTTAACTTTTAATAAATATAAGTAAAATTTAATGTTTTTGCAGTTTTCGACTCTTTCCAGATTTTTTTTCTCAAAAAATTTTTTTAACATTTTTGTTTTTTTTTCCAAACAATTTGTTTCATAACTTTGAAACTACTCATCGAATTAAAGATAACTGTACCCATGATTTACAGATATTGCAAATTAACATTTTTATAAATTTATCTTAACATAATCGTACTTTTAGTTGTCGAGTTATGATAACGTAAGTGGAGAAATGTCTTAAATTATTGATAATTCTACTTAAAAATTATAAAAAAAAAAAAAAATTTCGATGGAATTAAAAATTTGTACGATTTTTAAACTTAGGATGATTATCGTCGGTGGTGCAGGGTTAGTGTGCGCTGCTCTTGTACATGAGATTCTGGGTTCGAACCCTGCTCTGACCATCTTAAAATGTCTTTCGGCGGCGGTCACATCGCATAGTGACGGCGACACTATCGAGTATATAGCCATGAAAAAGCTTCTCAAAAATACCTTTCGGAACCTGTGTAAAACTGTAGGTGCCAATCAGTGAGTGAAAACTGGAAAGCGCACAGCTCAGTGATTGTGAGAAGTTCTCCCCTGTCCCTTCATGGGATGTAATGGGAAACCATTTATTTATTTTAATGATGCATCAAATCTTTATAGTGGTTATTCGTGGAATTTTTGGCTGTTGACCTGTGTTATTGAAAGGGAATTCCATTTCTATTATTTTTGTTTGTTTTGTAAAAAATAACGGTTAACCGTGCGTTTTATCATCAGCTATCGGGAGACTGATTTCTTTTTAATTTCGTCATTGAAAATATCGTTAACATTCCGATATTGTTCGATAGAATTCGTAAAAGTCTCTTAAAATACACGATTACTCATATTGCAGCCTGATGAGTTAGTTGTAAGCGAAATGGGAAAGGCCTAACAATATATTGTTGTTTTTCTGCCTTACATCCTGCTACGCGGTAAGGGATAGTTTGGAAATGTTTCCCAATTTCAGCATAAAAAACTTTTAAAACATTTTTATACTTTAAAATATTGGAAGTTATTGAAATGTTCTAATTTTTGTAGTACTTCGATGTAAGCCTACTCTGAAGCTCGACAGTAAATTTACTTCTAAGATTTTGAAAAACTTTTTACTAAAATCATTCTTTAAAGATATGACATATGTATGTATGTCAACCTCGTAAAAATCACTAACTGTCATCTATCGAACATAATCCGCACGACTTTGCTGACAGAGGATTAAATTTAGATTCGAAATAAGAGGTTTTAGTGCTTTCAAAGGTTTTCATCCATAAATGCCAGCAGGGGCGTGGGTCATATCCTTTGTGTATTGAAACGAAAAATTGTCTAAAATACAAATTTAAAATGTATTATTTTCCAAAGTCTGTATTAATTTTATTACTTAATAACTACAATTTCAACAATAACAAAGAGTCAGTCTCATTCCCTGAAATGTCCCACTTAATACCGGTAGCGTAAGACTGATGACGGCAAGTAACTGTTTTGAGGCTGCTGGGCGGTAGGGGCACGAATGGGAACTTGAGAAGCAAAGTTAATGACTGGAGCAATACCACCGTTAATGTTTTCAGTGATACCACCCAAATTATCGTAATGGGATTGTATGGATTTTTGGGCATTAGCTGCATCTTCGGGGGTGCGGTATTTGACAAAGTGAACATCGGGTTTACTGTTTGCGTTCTTGCTGACATCGTTAAATTTGTTGGCCAAATTTGCAATATCAGCTTGCTTGTTGAGGACATAGATAGCGGTTTGTTGTTGGGCAGCGTGTTTGGCCAAGGTGAGGGCAGCATCTTCGAATGCCCTGTTTTCGGGTCCCTTGATGAAGATCACACGAAGACCTTGTTTCACACTACCGATAATATTTTGTATGGTATCAAGATCTTCGAATTCACTTTCGGGGGCTGAGAACGTATAGAATTCCTTATGCAATTCAGCAGGAGCGTTGTAAGAGGGATCCGTATACGATGGAGAGGAGTAAGATGGTGCAGGGTGGGAAGGTGTAGTGTAGCTTGGTGGTGTGTAGGAAGGTGCAGTGAAGGAAGTAGGAGAGTAGGACGATGCAGTGTGAGAAGGAGCGGTGTGAGAAGGAACAGAATTAGCAGCAGCTAAATACGAATTTGATGGAACTTCATAAGACACTCCTGCACCAGCAACTGGGCCATAGGATAATCCTCTGTTTGAGTAAGCAACAGGTTGGTAAGAAGCAGGTTGGTAATTGTATCCCATTTGATCAGCACCAGCGAAGGCGATAAAACTCCAGATCTAAATGAGAATAATGCGAAAAATTCAATAATTTTTAATTTTTAAAATTTTCTACTTTTGTACTTACAATAAAAGCACGCATGATACCGAACCGAAGACTTTCGCTATTTGAAATCCTAAGTGTTTCTGTTGATAGTTATCTTTGCGACTACTTCTTATATTATTGATTGTGTGGCTTTTTAAATGCCACCAGCAATGAGTGGCACACCCTGCAGTTTTCTAATAGTTCATGTTTGGCTGCACATATGTTTTACTATTGGAATACACCTACTCTGTAATACCTTTGATGGTAAATAGTTCATTCATATTTCTTAACATGACTTGAGGCGAACTGTTATATTTTTTCAATGAAGACCATTTATAGAGAATTGGGTCAGTGACCAGCCATCGAATTGGTTTTGTGTTTGTTGTTAAGTTCAATACTAATTCATGATGAACTTCATATATATGTATGTATTAAGTTTAGTTTCTGTTTTGAGCTTAAAGTAGTAACGCAATTTTACAGCATGCTCGTAATCATTTCAAAAGTATGTCATCAATTGACTGAACTCCGAAAGCACTGCCTGCTTTTTATCCCGGACAATTCATAGGGTTATATATTCGATAACAAACCCGGCGTCGTATAAAATTGTAAGGCTCCGTTTTTTCAAAATTTGTTGCCTACAAGTTTTTCGAAATTAAATAGGTAACGAAAGTCTAAAAACATTAGATGAAACACGTGAACAAGTGTCGAAATATATTAATTCGAGAGGTTAAAAGAAATATGTGCTCTTTAAGGTGAATTCAATGAGCTCAGATACAAAAACTATATTATTTAAATCACATTGACTCAATACTTGCTATATTGACTCAATACTGACTTCATTCTTAAGAATATAAGCATCGCTGTGAATGCCGCTGGTCAAGCATCACTATAATTGAAACTAAGGGATATTCATTGGTAATAATATCAAGTTTTGAAAAAGAAATACCGGCATACCGGCACCAAATCAAAATTATAAATTAACGACGATTGCAAAATTATTGAAAAACTACGATATCATATTTCTCTAACCACTTCTATCATTTGGATGTTTCTGTCCACTTGGAAAGAACAAGCTTTCGTAGGAATTCTTCGATCTGTTCCTTCCGTCGTAGTCTTGGACATCCTATATTTGGGGTTCTTTCGAGTAGGTATTGGACTGCTTTTCGCGCTGGTGCATACTTATCCATTCTAGTGACATGGGCTAGCCAACGTAGTCGTGTCATTTACAGCAACATATTGCAGGAAACACGTATAGGTTTGTAAGCATTGTTTCAGTATCGTCTGACTGGCACGTTTTTGTTTTCATCAGTTTTCACCAAACAAAGCTACATATGGGTCACAAAAACATACATTACAACCTATTAATCATTGTGTCTCAAACATCTAATATTGAATAGCAAACACAATTTGTTAGCACACAACTATACCATATTTGCGAGAAGCTACAAACATGTTACATTTTTGCATCCAAACAACAAAAACAGACAGATTTTTTAGTGTGTACTCTCCGTCATCTATTATTGTTCCACTTATTTTCCTGACTATTTCAATCGGGAACACTCCCAGTGCTATTGCGGTCGCTTACAAAGTAACCCAGAATTCTGCGTCACAAAACTATATACGTTGTATGAGAGTCTGATATTGCGCGTTAGAGGGCTTTATCTCTCAAGTGCTTGTTTAGGTCGAAATCACACCTGTTTTCGAGTACAGTTCTCGAAAATACCGCAGAAGCTTCCCGCACATTCCGCTTTTGCTGCTGATGATTTTATTCCTTTAAACTGCAGCTTTGGATGGTGAACAGATCGTGCTATATGCTGTTTTGATTGTCTGTCGCCTGATACCAAATGGTTTGGTAAATCCATTACGAAGCTTCACTGAGGATTTGATGTCGGTCCGTGTCACTCTGCAAAGGTGTATGCGTAGCCAGTAATACACAAGTCAGACATTACTTCGTATAGTTTTTTGCGTATCGGGCTATGGAAGGCAGCCTTATAGTCAATAAAGAGATGGTAATTGTCGATTTTCTTTTCGTGGGGTATCTCCAGGAAATGACATAATGTGAGGTCTGTTGTAAAGTTTCCAGGTCTAAGGCCGCACTGATAAGGCGCTATCAGGTCTGCAGCAATTGACCTTCGTCTTTCACACATTACGCTTCGGCAGACCTTGTACACGCTGAAAAATTAGTCTTTTTTATTGTTTGGACGCAAATACAACGTGTTTGTAGCTTGACGCAAATATAGGATACTTGTGTCCAAACACATTGTGCTTGCTACTCAATATAACATGTTTGGGATACAATGATTATTAGGTTATAATATATTTATTTGTGACCCAAATGAGGATTGGTTTGGTGAAAACTGCTGAAAACAAAAACGTGATAGGCAATAAAGAAACAAAAACCAGCAGATCTTCAATTCACGAAAATAATGCCTCCAAACATGTTCAAGGTTCCTGCATTATGTTTCTGGGGCCCTTATTTTTCAGCGCGTATCTTTTAGATAAATGATTTATTCCGTGAAAATTGGCACACATACTCGGGTCACCTTTTTTAAATATGAGGCATAGTACACAGAGACTTCAATCGCCGGTTATGCATTATTCTGTGCAGATTTTGGTTATGAGGTCCTGCGTTGCCAACTGATCGTCTCCTGCCTTGATCAACTCAGCCGGTAGTCCATCAATATCATCGGGTTTGTTGTTTTCTATGTATAGAAATTACTGTTTTGATCTTACCTTGATTATGAGGGCTCCAATATACACCATAGTCTTTTATTTGCTTATCTCGTTCGTCTGCATTGTGTTTCTCCATGGACAAGTAGTGCAGAGAAACATTGGACACTGAACTAGGGCCCTCGGGAAAGGTTTCCGTCATTTGCAATTTTCGATGATTCCACTCTCACGCTTCCACTGCAAGTATGACGCTAAAATAGACGGTTTAGCTTGTTTCTCATCTTCTTATACCACTCTATTGCGACTCGAGCTGCGAATGCCAATCGCAGTGCTATAATGAAGCGTTATTTTCATCAGTGCCATGGAACACTCTTCATCGTACCATGGTTTCACCAAAGGCGAGATGGTTTCACCAAGCTCGGGTTTTGCAGCAGTTTCTATTGAGTCAGAAATACATTTCTTTTACGCCTCAGAATCATCGTGAGGTATTGCGCGCTGCGTTTGTAATTGAGTGATTTTCGCTCTGAATATTCTTGTGCGGACCTCTGCTGCAACCAGGTAATGTTCCGAATCGATAGTAGCACCTCAAACCAGTGTCTTTCTTCTGATCAATCTGGTTCTTTGTTTTCTGATCAGGAGATAACCAAGTAGCATTGAAATGCCTTTGTGTTGGAATCTCGGTCCCCGACAATTGTTTTGCTGCGACGAAATTTATCGGAATTATTCCGTTGCCGGCATGTAGACGGTGTTTACCGACGGTTGGTTGCAAGTTATCTGCCAATTTTGGTATTAAAATCGCCTTAAAGAATCTTAGTGCCGTGGGCAAGACAGCGGTCATTACTTTCTTCTAGACGCTTGTAAAAGGTGCTCTAGGTTTCATCAGCTTTATCGTTCATCGGAACATATACACAAATTTGGTGGTCGGTGGTGTAGTGGTAGTGTGCGCGGCACTCGTATATGAGAATGTGGCTTCAATCCCTGTTCCGGCAACCCTACAGTTCTTTCGACGGTGGTCACCTCGTTTCCTGACGGCGACAATTTCAGGTATTTAGCAATAAAAAACCTTCTCAAGAATACCACTCGAAACTGATGCAAAACTGTAGGTCCCCGTCCATTCATAGGTTGTAATGGCAAACCATTTGTTTAGAACCCACCTAGTGTGTCAAAACTAGTTTTTGAGTAAAACGCAATTAAAGTTCCCCGTCTGTGTTGGATTTTCATAGTTTAATGTTTTACATAATTGCATTTTGATATTACTTTCCGATGTTTTTGAAACTTGCGAGCGGTTTCATATGAAAATTTAAGGTTTTTTATATACATGAAAAGTGAATTCATGATATTTAACACTCTACGTGGGTGTTCTTCAGCAATTTATGAAATACTGATGTATTTAATATTTCGGCGGATACTGGCATACTTTCATTCCTTGGCTCGAATGTAGCGCGTAGGTGCCGTAGCCTCTTTCCAACTAGAGCTTTATGCTACCGCCGCCGTTTTTTGAGTTTTTTTCCGCGCCTCCGCCTGATTCCTTAGAAATAGGAGCAGCAACAGAGGCGGCGTGGTTCTGCGGCGTATAATTTGTTGTTTCATTTTTTATGTAATCGATCATCTAATGACATTGTCCTGATTTACAACACAAGCAAAAAAACTACCAACTACCCATTGTGCACAAAAACGGATGCGCATCCGTCTCGAACTCGTATCGAGTCCGTAAAATCATAAAAAGCGAAATGTGAGTTTTCGAATTCTTTTCGAACACGCTACGAGTCCGTTACGAGTTCTTAAAATCATAAAAAAGCAAATCAGTGAAATTGAGAGAAGGCGGATCCGTCCCCAACCCGATACGGGTCCGTAAAAAGAGAAAAAGCAGATCATTGAAATTGTGATTTCCAAAGGTAATATATGGACAAACCAATATCAACAGTTGAGGACGTCACTAAGAAGTTTTTTCACTACGCTCATGATCGTATTTCTAAAAGAATAAAATATACCAAATAAATTAAACTTCAAATTTAGATAAAATTCGCGTGCAAAGTATGTCCAATAAATAGAATTAAATAGACAGAAATTCCTATTAATGCAAATGTCAACTCAGATCGAATCCGTTTCGAATGCGAAAAAATTGATAAAAGCGAATCCGAATCGAATTCATTTTATTTCCAAAAACGAATCCGAAACGGAGTCGCAAATGAAGTTCGTTACGAGTTCGAGACTGATCCGAGAAAGTACAAAAAACGATTCGCGTTTTAGAGCGCAATTTCATACGAAAACGAATTCGTTATGAGTTCGTAACGAATGTCCGTTTCGGACAAAATGTCCGCAGAAACTGATCCGTCTCGAATTCGTAACGGACTCATATGACACATTGGGTATAAACTGCACACAAGAACAATCACAATCCAGAATAATGATTAATCAATCATTAATTTATGAAGCTAAACAACAATTCGGATTTTGCATAACAGCAGCCAGGCGAAATTCCACACGCTACAACGAAAACATATGTATAGACGACCCATTCCCTACAGGTTACAGCCCACATTAAGACCATAGCAACATCATGTCAAATTTAGCAATAACCGCAGCCGCCGTTAGCCATCGCCGCCGGTTTTTCCAGATCCCTACGACTCGACAAGTTGGAACTTGCGAGACGAGAACCGCCAGATTAAATTTCGGTTCCTGGCTAATGAGGCGGCTCTCGGTACGCGAGCCTGCTCATAAATTCACGAGAATCGCAATCTCTGGAGCGGCTTACGATCATCCTTTCACCAAACTAACTTATTTTTTGATTATTTCTGAGGCATATGCACACCTACCTTCTACATAATACCATTTTTTTGGGGGAAAAACTGCCTAAAATGAAAGGTTCGCAAAAATACGAATATGTTTATATCGTAAATTGGGAACAAAGCATTTGGATCCATAAACAATTTTTATTAATAATTTGAAATTACCTTATATTTTCGATCGTATGCTCCGTTTTCTAAGTTATGACCATATTTGCAATTTGGTGAGCATATTGGACTGCCCAATGAAGGAATCATTTCTGGCCACTCCCAAGTGAATGGCTATCAGAATCTTTCCACCTCCACGGACAGTCCCATGTTTGTCCATTATTCCAACACAACCAACCATTTCTCTCGTAGGAAAATGCATTTGACCCTGTAAGCTTATTGTATGATCTTATCGTAAATGTAACATGTTCTTTCATTTTCCCGTAACGTGTTATCAAAGTTAAACTCAATTATACTTTATACTTATGTTTGCGACAAACTGCTTTTTCGTTTAACGCAAAGGAATTATATTTCCCTCCTTCGTACAAGTATTTTATTGCATTTTAATACAAATTTAATTTACCCCCCACGCGTTCGCTAAAATGGATTAGAACGACGGCACCGTCACTGCAAATCGGCGAGTCTATTAACTGAGTGATCGCAGACGTTCCGTGGATACGAACAAAACCTTTATATTCGGAGTTTCTTGTTTGTTTTTACTGAAAGAAAATAGTCAACCTACTGGACGGTTTATTGTATGTGTGTGTTTTATTTATGCACTCTAATGTTTTTAAAAAGGGTTTCATAACAGTTTTCATCATTTGGTGCAAACGTAAATTATGTAAATGCTGGTGTCAAATGAAATTCGTTTTCCACAAAAGAAGCTTCTATTATGATAAACATTTTGTTTTTGCGGAAAGCGTAAAACGTAAATTGCAAATGTATATTATGTAAATTTTGGTGGCAAATAAAGTTCGTTTACAACAAAAGAAACTACTTTTATAATAACAATTTTATTTTTGCGCGAAAGAGTCAGCTTCCCCAGCCAATCATAAGACTATGTAGCCAACCAAATATTTTTGCGATAAATAAATATGTTTGCGCCAAATGGGCTTGAAACACGTTTTCTTTGCGTGTACTAATTGATACCAACATTAAAATTAAAAAGTTGAGTTCATTGATTTAATTATCGCTCACCACAGAACCTTGTTGCTGCAAATTATGAATTTGTATTTGTATATGATTTTATTTTGATTTTTACAAAACTTATACCAATCTATTGAATGATTTAGAGTGCTTTTCAACTTTTGTTCAGTTTAGCTTTTGTGACATTCAGTTTGATAGATGACGATTATAAATGATCTTATCAGCAGCGGATTTTTGTTCCGTATTATCAATTAAAAAGTCATCTAATTTAAATTTTTCTCTTAATATTTTATTATTTATCAATAATTTAACACATAACAATATAAATATTCAAACGAATTAAAGAGAAACGAACCCCTGTGTTCGCTTGAAACTCTTCACTTAAACACGACGAACGGTGCGAAAACGACGGAAAATGGAGGAAGGCAAGTAAACGGATTGTGGGGCTTGACCTCCACCACCAGGAGCAATATGAGGAGATTGAGAAGCGAAATTCAAAACGGGTGCAACTCCACCATTGAAGTTTTGAGAATTTCCCTTTAGTGCGTCATACTGCGATTGGATGGCTTGTTGCGCATTGGCGGCATCTTCGGGTGTGCGGTATTTCACAAAGTGGACCTCAGGCTTGGCATTGGCATTGTCGCGGATAGCATTGAACTTATTAGCCAAATCTGCAATATCATGTTGTTTGTTGAGCACATAGATGGCGGTTTTCTGTTCGGCAGCTTGTTTGGCCAACTTGAGGATGGCATCTTCGTAAGCCTTGTTCTCGGGGTTCTTAATGAAAATTACTCGAATGTTCTTCTTCAACATCGCGGACAATTTTTGGACAGCAGCAGGATCAAAGGAATCATCTTCGGGGGCCACAAAAGTATAAAATTCCTTGACATAACCACCGGAGGTTGGGATAGGGAAGCCACCAGAACCACCCAAGGGACCACCAGAACCTCCCGAGGGACCACCACTGACACCTCCAGACTGTCCAGAGCCATAGTTGTATTGGGCACAAGCCGCAGCTATGAAACACAACAGAATGAATGAGCGCATTTTCGTATTCTTCCTAGCTGTACAGGCGATCTGTAGGCGAAACAAGCTGAAAGGTTCTCAAAGAATGGTAATGAATTAATAAGAACACGTTGTTTTTATACCGGTCGAGATGAATGTGCTAATTTTTTCCATTCAAAATGTTAATGCGTCCACATTCTGGTTAGCTAAATTATAATCTCCGCATAATGATCCACGTTCGTTTTAATGGAGTCGATAATATTCCATCATGATTCATACCGATAATTATGTTGTCTACGGGTTTTTCGTAAGTTGTTTGGTTGTGTTGTCTTGTTTTTTTAATGGCGTCAATAATGAATTCACAACAAGCCAAAATAGATGCGGATTAATATTACCAGATATGAATAATAGCAGTAAAATGATTGTAACATCGTGTGATAATCCGTCGTAAAGATACATCAATACCACACAACTAGATAGAGTGCAAATGGTGCGGTCAATGGCTGAAGATTAGACAAAACTTAAAGGAAATAAGCAAGAGTTCAAGTTAAGGGCATTAAACACCTCTGAATCGATAATTTATTACTGAGTTTAAAAGTCGATGACATTAAAACAATACACCCACCGGACTGAAACATTTCGACTCCATGTAGGTACATTCGTTCAGATATTACACTGTGATTAAGTGAATTGCCTGCCTCAGTTTGTAATCAGTCTGTGCAATCTGTCTACTGTCGACAAGTGTAGTACGAAATTGTTATACTTTATATAGAAATAATTTGGGATGATCGAGAATTGGACTGACTGCTGGCTAAATATATTCATTCTGTCATGAGCGACCATAAGACACCTAAGTGCTTACAGGTTGCTCTGTAAATTGCGCTCATATCAATTGAGACACTTGTAAAAAAATGAGTACTTTTCTACCCATAGAGTAATGGCGTATAAAGTAGCCAAATCTCTCAGTAAATTGATGACATTTGGTGTGTTGCAGGTGGGCGGTTGGATGTTGGAATGTATTGCATTAATAATACCAGATAGAGACAATGGTTAAAATCAACCAACAATAAATCAGGAACGGCATTTTGTTTTGTGAGTTAACATTTTTGTGTAACTACACCACAAATATATACTGACAATAAAATATTACAAAAAATTCCCAAAAATACCTTTAAATTTCACAGTTTTTCATCAAAACAACATGACAAATTTAAGTCAACATTTTTGTAATTCCACCTGGTGTAAGTCAATTTACTTCAAATAACTCTCTATCGCACCGACCGCACCGCGAAGATTGTTATAGTAAATATCAGATGAGAAGAATAGCTGCTCTATATGACATTACTCTATGATTCTACCACTTTTCAGAAAGTTGAGTTAGTAAAAAATTAAAACAAACTAAAAACCTGATTTGAATATGTATACAGGTCTTTTTCTCAAATTCCCAACACCTTTTCCATCTATAGTCATTTTGAAAGTTGACAGCTAATTTATGTTAAATTTAGATTAATTTGTTTTGTTTGAATACAGTATGAATGAATAACTTAAGAATCAAAATAAAATCTGATAAGAAAAACATATTCATCTTTGGCAATAAAATCGAACTGGGAGATTGTTATCTAAGTCAATTAATTCCGCTTATAAAGCTCGATATAAGTGTCAGGTGGTACACTCAAAGAAACAACATTCTAGTGCTCGTTTGGCACAAAAATATTTATTTTGCCCCAAAATCTTTTCGTTTGCTACTTGTATACAAATGGACCGATTACAAAACAATCACATGAGGTGTCAGGGGACACCCGGCTGGAACGAAGTTCTTTTCGATATATATAGTGTACTAGTTAGTTCCAACACGCCTAAGCCGCCCGTTGAAAAATACAATAACACTGTGTGTAATTTTTTAAGTCATGGCAAAATAACCATATACGGACACCACTACGTGATAAAAGACTAAAAAAAAAGACCCGTGTTTCCCAATTTTTCCCAAAGTCATGCACTTTTTTTTTTATGGGCCGCCAAAGATTTGGGGCCTCGGTATCATTTTCGTAAAAATATGATCATTTTCTCAGGCTCATATCTTGCAAACCGTTCGATTTCGATTTACTCTCTGAGGCAAAGCTGTAGCTCTTGTCATAAAGAACAAAAATTGCGAACATATAAAATCAAAAAAACTTCACCTTCCAGATCAAAATCGCAAAAAACTTAAAAAAATTCGATTTTTTTTTACCTTTTTTCCCGTGTTCAGGTCCATAGGTAGCAAACCGTTGAAAATTCAAGGAAACAATCAACTACTAAAATTTACCTAAGATCTCAATAAACAAATTTCTAGAACATATAAACTTCCTAGAGATGATTCTTAACACTGTTTAAGTAGCACGCAAAAGTGAAAAATTTGCCGAAAATTTTTTAATTTCATTTTTTTACCTTTTTCTCCTGTTCAGGTCCATAGGTAGCAAAAAATGAAATATGCCTGGCCAGAACCATGTGCATTCTTCAGTCTATGTTGTTGTATTTGTTCATCCACACTTCCTCTTGGCCTCCACGAGTTACATTGGAATTGATTCAGAGGTGAGCGTGAATCCCAATTACAAAGCAAACAAAAGAATTTTGGGAAGCCGCCCTTATCGATGATCCCTTGCAAAATGTTGATGACCTTCAAATCACAGAAAATCTTTCATTTATTTTCGTAATATTTGATTTTTTCCATTATATCTTTCAATGTTTCATAGCTTTCTTTCATGTTGATACCCATTGCTAGCGGAATGGAAGGTTTTCGGTTCGACACATGCAACAACACTGCTTTCAAGCTTGAAACAGAACCATCAATAAATAATCTCCACTCACTAGCGATGTAGTTCATTCCCATTTTTACCACCAAAGCTTTTATATCGTTGCAGTAAGCGAACGAATTGTCATCATTTAGAGTGTAGAGCATCTGAAATTCAGCTTGTCGTTTGCGGTACGCCGTAGAGTTAACATTAGCATGTGTGAGTTTTCTTTGCTTTAAAAAAGCTATCAAAAATATTGCAAGTCGCTGCGATAATCCCAATATGGCCACAATGAAATCCATTTCCATTTGTGTTATTAGTTGTGGTCCATCTCTTCCCTGTTGGAGCTCATAATCAAATGGATCTTCATAAGTAACACCACTTGCTGTACTCATTGCTGTAAATTCTGTAGTACGATCTGGAGTTGGCGGCCTTGGTGATACAAAATTTGCAGGTGCAAGCACTGGTAGTGTGGCTGTTGCAGTTGCTTTATAAATTTTGTTCTTCTCAGAATGTCGATTTAGACGACATGTGTAATTTACGCATGCATAGCAACTGGTTGCATCATGATCACCTGGGCGATTAATCCAGTTTACCGGCTTACAATACTTCATAGTACCTCTGCCTCCACTCAACCATGCCATGAGATTGTTATAACATTGGCGACACACTGTGTTAGGTGTGTAATTTTCACCGGTCAAGTCCACTTCGTCGAAAAACAATGTATATGCTCTTTTGAATTCACTAGCTAAAAGATTCTTTTCCTTCTGAAATCTTGTAGATGTTTTTTTTTCTGGTTTGATGACCGCAAACGTAGCAAAATAAAGCAATATTTTCACACTGCATATTGAAATTGTCAGTTGCCAATGTTGTGTGCGAATTATACTGTAGCACTTTCACTTTTTTTACTTCCACTTTCACTTTATAACTTTCACCGCTGAGCTCTCGTTGACGTCGCGCTGTGTAATGCCTCGATGTGAGCGTCGTGTCGCTTTTATATTGTGTGCTGCGTCCCTTGTTGCGTGTGCTGAGCTTACTGCATTGCCTGTGCTGCTGCTGTCGGGGCATGATCGCGTGATACCTAAGCGCTACCTAAACGGTGTTAACCCTTGGACAAACACATGGTTCTGGCCATGCATATTTAATTTTTTGCTACCTATGGACCTGAACAGGAGAAAAAGGTAAAAAAAATTAAATTAAAAAATTTTCGGCAAATTTTTCACTTTTGCGTGCTACCTAAACAGTGTTAAGAATCATCTCTAGGAAGTTTATATGTTCTAGAAATTTGTTTATTGAGATCTTAGGTAAATTTTTGTAGTTGATTGTTTCCTTGAATTTTGAACGGTTTGCTACCTATGGACCTGAACACGGGAAAAAAGGTAAAAAAAAATCGAATTTTTTAAGTTTTTTGCGATTTTGATCTGGAAGGTGAAGTTTTATATGTTCGCAATTTTTGTTCTTTATGACAAGAGCTACAACTTTGCCTCAGAGAGTAAATCGAAATTCTGAACGGTTTGCAAGATATGAGACTGAGAAAATGATCACATTTTACGAAAATGATACCGAGGCCCCAAATCTTTGGCGGCCCATAAAAAAAAAAGTGAATGACTTTGGGAAAAATTGGGAGACACGGGTCTTTTTTTTTTAGTCTTTTATCACGTAGTGGTGTCCGTATATGGTTATTTTTCTTCGTGTTGCACTGTGTAATTTAAATGAATCTTTAAGAAAAGATACTTTTTGCAAAATGATAAACTTTTTTTAAGAAATTTTTTTTTATAGAATTTATTTTTTTAAAGAAAACTATATTTTCAAGTCCATTTTGTAAGAGTATATTCTTTTTATTCTTTTTTCCCGAAAAGATCCTTTTTTAAAGAGAGGTACTTCTTTTATTAAAAGCTAATGATTTTTTTAAGAAAAGGTACTATTTTTAAGAACAAGTACTTTCTGTAAGAAGAAGCTATAAGAGTATGAATATTTTTAGTGGTACTATTTTTAGGAAAAGGTTATTTTTTAAGAAAATGTACTAATTTTTTGAAAGTCTACTTATCTCAAGAAAAGAAAAGAAAGGTAAAGGTATTATTTTATTTTATAATTTTTGTAAGAAAACGTATTTTTTAAGAGAAGGTATTTCTTCGAAGAAAATGTTTTTTTAAGAAATGGGAATTTTATTTACAATTGGTCATTTTTTTCAAGAATATATACATTTTTAAGAGTAGGTCTTATCTCAAGAAAAATTATTTTGTTTCACAAAAAAGGTACTCTTTAAAGAAAACGTAGTTTCTTTTTAGAAAAGGCAATTTTTTGTAAGAAAATATAGTTTTTTAAGAAAAGGTACTTATTTTCTTTTTTTAAGAAAAGGTATTTTTTTGTAAGAAAATGTACCAATTTTAACCAAAGGTACGTCATTAAGATAAGTGATTTTTTTTAAGAAAATGTACATTGTTTAAGAATATGAATGTGTATTTTTTTGAGAAAAATTATTTTTTTTAAGAAAATTTAATTTTTTTAAACTTCTTTCACTTTGGCTTTTCTAAATTTAGTTTTAATTGGGTTCAAAAAAACAATATACACTAAATATTTGTTACAGGCTCCACCTAGAAACTTCCCAGTAAATAAGAAATTTTCCAACATTTGTGAGACAGATAGTCTAGACACAAACCAAAACAGTGTACAGTAAACTATATAGTTGATAATAGTGGGTTGAAGCATAATAGTGTTAAAACAAAAGTTGTTTAATTTTTTTCATTTAGCGCCCATCCCGCAATGTGCGACAAGGAACTTCGTTCCAAAAATTTTAATAATATCAGAATTTCTAAATTATTGTTCGGATCCTGTAAGAATGTACCAGACATTTGTAGGGAAGGAATCGGGCTTTCAGAATCTCTTATTTAAAGCCACTGTGTTGCAACCAATATTGTGGAGTCGAACTTGGAGTCTTCGAGTTGGAGTCGGAGTTGGGGTCGTACAAACTTGGACGACTCCGACTCCAAGTTTAGCTTTTCCATCAAAAGCCAAAATTTTCGAAAAGAATAATTTTTTGACAAAAATTTTAGGTTAATATTACAGAAAATCAGATGGCCTGAGTTCTAATCCGAGTTGTCGATGGTTTCTTGGATTGCCATTCAAAGAATGTTGAGGCGGGCATATCTCGGAACAAATCCAATATATAAATGTATAAATTATACTTGCAAATATGCCTTCAGAAACTTTAGCACAAGTGCGTGTAAGTCAGAGAGAAAAACGTGTTTGTGAAGGAATAAAGCCATTCACATGAAAGGTGAAAAGACGAGAGAAGCCCCGGCGATGACAACTGTAACTAGTGGCAATTTGAACAAGACTGTCACTGGCCTAGAACGCTAAGGCGCTGAGGAGAAAAGCCGCAAACTTCGAAACGACCCTCCGCCAACGTGAGCTCAAATCCTGGTTTAATTTTTTCTAATTGCCGAAAATAAACCTTGTTCTCAAGAACTTTTTCCATTTAAAATAAAAGCACGTATTTTTTGACAGAGTTGTGATTTTTTTCATTGGATTGTAAAGAAGACATGTTCCGATTACAGAAACAATAAAGTGGCCACCACGGGTCTGTTGACAGGCCAATACTCTCTTCATGAAATTTTCACAGAGATATGGCAGTGTCTCCCCGATGACGCGTTGGATCTCGGATTTAAGCTTAGAAATTGTTTCTGGTGACATCAGAATTTTTTATCGTTGCTGCAATAAACCGATTGTTTCGTAAGCGGTGTCGTAGGTGGCGCCGTTGGGCTGAAACCACATGTCGTCCAGGTCCATGCCGTCCCGTTGAGGCCACAAGGCCATGATTCTGTAACGAATGCCGTTCACAGTCATTGCAATTTCGGGCTGTGGATCCATTTGTTTCTCATAGATTGTATGAGGGCAATTGAATTCTCTGTGGTCCATTACCCATTGAACGAATTGCCGGCGATTTCCATGGTCTGTTGATTTGAGGTCCTGAGTAAGCTGAATTTTGTACGCATGAAGGTGGAGGTCATTTGTCAAAATTCGCTACGTAGTGCTTCGTGAAATTTGAAGTTGTTGAGAACGATGCCGAATTGTTGTTTTCGGGTTTTCGGCGACACTGTAATTTACAGCAGCAATGTTTACAAGAGACCGACCGGTAGGTTGTCGCACAACCATCTTACTGTCCATAGCCCACCCAGTCTCTTCAACTTGTTTGACCACTCTTCGAATTGTTGACGTATTGGGTGCACGTTATCGACTGAAAAGTCTTCGATGTTTGCGAGCTGTTATGCTGACATAACTTTCCAAGTTTTTGTAATAAGTTTTTACAATTATAACGCGTTGTTCCTTCGAAAAGCGCTCCATTTTTGGTAATCGGAATAAACATACGTAACAGCTGCACAATTTTAGAGTTGGCACTTCCACCACACAAAAAATTACACTAAATTTTTGAAACTGCAAACTTACTGAGACACCCTGTATTAGTCTAAGAAATAATTTCAGATCAAATCGTATATAATAAAATTATGTGACACATTTACAAAAATAAAAATATAAATCGAACTCGAATTATTTTAATCCAATTATTTTAAAAATTTGATTCATTTTATTTTATTTTGAATAATTTAAATTTAAACCAGTGCAGAAATTTCAGTCGGAGTGAACCGACTTAAACATACCCTCACCCGAAGCCATCTATTGCGACCGAGATCAAATGTGCCAATATTCAAAAGCAGAGTGGCATTGCGCTAAATATTATCCAATACCCAACTGAATTACGATCCTAGATGACTATGGGGAGTTACGTGGCTACAAGCCAATTGTCCCCCCAATATTTATATAGGAGGTACAAAAATGGGCATAGCGAAGTTGCCCAACTGTCTTTACACAATATTGCACAAAATATTGATCACTACCAAATTTTGCTAAGCTCGGTTTTGGTATACGGGAGATATCGAGTCGGCCAGCCGGAAAGCCGCCCAACTTGTATGGAGGTACGACAGTGGGAGTGGACAGTAGTTTATCTTTAATTTGTAGGAAAATATCGTGTCGATCAGCCGATCATCCCCTCACCTTTTGTGTGCATTTGAGTGAATTTTGTCTAGCACCAAACTTCATAAAGATTGGTTCGGTTTTGAGGGGAGGCCGCACAACTTATCTTCATAGGGCGTGGCAAAATCACCCTTGTCTTAATCGATGAATTGCGTTTGATGACACGAAGCCTTTGATGACCTAATTTCATTAAGATCGGAAGTGTTTCACGCGACTTATCTCATTGAAAACCCGAACGACCACCAAGCTTGTATATGGGAGGTACCAGAATGGGAGTGGCAAAACGAGTCATTTCCCATAGAAGAGTGGCATGTGACCAAGTTTTGTCTAGTACCAAATTTCGTAAAGATTGGTTCGGTTTTGGGGAAGTTATCTCGCCGAATAACCAGCCGGCCGAACAAGTTATGTATGTGAGGCACCAACACGGACGGGGCAAAATCACCCTTGTGTTACTTGGTGACTCGCGTTTGATGACATGAAGCCTATAACCTAATTTCATTAAGATCGGAAGTATTTCACGCGACTTATCCCATTGAAAACCCGGAGGACAACCAAGCTTTTGTATGAGAGGTACCAGAATGGGCTTGTCAGCCTCGCCAATTTTCTGCAGTTAAGTAGACATTTACAGATTTTGAACCAATGTTTGAGTTGAAGCTAATCACATCTACCAGAAAAAAGTTTTACGAGAAATATGATTTTGTACTAAATGTGTCGATTTGTATGGGAGGTACCAGAAGGGGCGTGGCAAAACGCCCATTTTCAACCCCAACCTAAGTTTGGACAAATTATGGGCACTAACAAAATATCACTGTGAACGCCAAAGATTTACGGGAGTTATCTGGCCACCAGCCTGCAGGCCGAACAACTTTTTCAATTTTTTCGAAGATATAGATCCTAACACCTGCACTAAGTGAAATTCCATTATTTCCTGCGAGCATTATTCGGAAATGGACAATTATTGAACAAAAGTTTTCTTTGTAGATTTGTACACTTTTTAAATTCACATTGTAAACTGAAATCTTTGAAATATGCTCATAACATCTGTGAAACATATTCACAGATTCTATGAAATTTGTTCATAACATGTTGAAAATTTGGTTCTGGTTTCTCTCGCTAAGATAAGTGTGGTAGTCGTGGGCCGATGTTGTATTCAGGAATGCTGATTCCAGGAATTTGATGATCACATGACTCTCCGAGAATACATGAACCCCAATTACTGGTACTCTAATATCCTTCAGCTAGTGGACACCTCTCAGGCAGCAAAAATTTCCGGCTCATAGACTCTTCTCTACGATGATCAGATAGGCTACGATAAGGGAGAACTCTAATTCCCTAGAATAGGCCCCGAAGCATACCTGCGCATTCGATTTCGACCCACCCGTGTATAAAGTCACGTATGCCATTATATCAGGAACTCCTTTGTTCGAGAAATCCATTTCTAGAATAGTGATTCCGCTTTGGAGTAGTCAACAAATGCAGCAATGTTGCTCTTTTTCATGACCGAATCCAACCATGACCCATTGTGAGAGTTGCCTTAATCTGATGGCAGACGTGGGAGCAACCTGCCGGCCTTTAATATCCACCGGCAAAAAAATAGCATTACTGTGGCAGTAGTGCGCAGAGCACCCGTGATGCACATCAGTTGATTGGTATCAAAAACCACGGTGCTGTAGATACCTTTGCCTTACGTTTGCTCTTTTCTGCCTGATTAATAATTCCTAATATATGAAGTTCCTCGACGAAATTATTATTTTTCTTTTGTAGTACTTTCGTAGGGTCTTTGTTGCCTAGATTGTATTCTGATGTACTTCCTACAATATTGTCTATTCTTGAAATGTAGTCACGTTTCTTAATACACGCAAAGAAGAAAAACGTTTATTGCTCGGGTGCCACAACAATACTTTGATTGATTTGTATTAATTTATTCATCGCAACTATTCATGCAGTTCTCCCAAATAAAGTCACATTTCGCAAATGTGTATCATGTTGTTGCAAACGAGTTCTCGTTTGCATTAAACGTTTTAAAATTCTCTAATTCTCTCATTCTGTCGACTGTATACACAGTCTTATCCATGGTAAAATAAGTAAGGAAAACGCACTAGGAATTTTTACAACAAACACAGGCGTTTTGTTTTTGTTTGGTGTTCTTAATCTGTCAAATTTTCTTCATATGTGTATCTACTGTAAAGGTAAACAAAAAAGTACACAAACACAATGCATGTGAATTTGACATAAGAGAAACACCTAAGCAAGAAATATGTTGAAATCAGCTGTTCTAACGAGTTTACCTTACTTATTTTACCATGGTCTTATCCACTCGTTTGGCATACACAGTCCCGCCTACACATAAGAGTGATCAAACACTCTAATGCTTCTACCTTGTCGATATGTATATCTTGGTTGGGCAATTGAGGCGTTGTAGTTTGCTGCTCTTTTGGTTGTTATTTGAATGTAAAGCGAGACAGACGTGTAGGTATATAGTGCAAAAATAGGCAAAAGTTCCAACTTTTTTTAAAACAAACTTTATGGGTAGAACCAAAATCATAAAAGTTGGAAATTTAAACAAAGAAGAGCTTATGGAAGCCATAAATAGAAGTTTTAATTACAACTCGGTTGCTGTAACCGAAAGAACAGTTGGTGGAACCGTTTTTTCAGCTTTAATTTTTCATAACTCGTTTACTGCAAACGTTTTTCAGTTCTCGCAAACGTTTTTTTAGTTAGGATCAACTACAACTCGGTTGCAGTAACCGAGGGAACAGTTGGCGGAACCGTTTTTCGTTTCTCGCAAACGTTTTTTTCAGCTTATGTTTTTCATAACTCTTTTGCTGCACATGTATGACATGTATGGCTTAACAGAAGTTCGTTTCTCCCAACTACAGTCCCGAAACGAACTTCAGTTATCTGAGATTTCGTTTAGGAGGAAGGATTTTTTTCTTTGCGTGTAGCTACCGTTGTATTTCCTTTATCAGCATTAACGATTAATATTTCATACTTCAAACTTTTTAAATTTATTTTTATTTTTCAAGAATTTCTCTGCTTTATCTACTTTGCCTAAAACAGGTTTACATTCAACTTTAAAACAGTTACCTATAATGTGGCCCAGAAGTACAGACATTTAATTAGCAAGTAGAAGATCATTTGGCATGCAAAAATAATTTTTCGTTTTTTTCGCATCAATATTTTTCTTTGCGTAACTTACTTATATAAACTTTTTTCAGTGTATTATTTTTATTTTACTAACTTAAAAAACTTTAATTTTGAAAATTTTTATTAATTAGTTAATTTTTGTTACCCAATGGTGTGGGAATTATCGAAAATAAAAAATGCAATATTGACCTCAAGCTTCTTATTGTACTTGATGTCTACGTTCTGCTTACAAATACGTCTAACTCCGCAAAAACATACGAATACAACTGATACTACTGAAAATATGGGATGATTTAATAAGACGGCGGATTTTCTTTTATAAATAAAACACACCAAAATTTATAGAAATGATTTTTTTTAGTTCATCATATCTTTAATTCAATATCCTCCTCTGGCAACACAGGATGCGCAAATCAAAATTTCCATGACTTTTTATAACGCGTATAATTTCGTTCTTTGGCTCTGGAATCGTCTCCGGCTTATTGGCAAAGACCGTACTTTTCACGTAGCCCCAGAGAAATAACGTTAGTGGTTTCAAATCACAAGATCTCTGCTGCCATTTGACCTCTTTGTTTCGTGAGATAATGTATCCAGGGAACTTTGTCCTCAATAGGGCCATTATTTCATGCGCTGTGTGGCAAGTGGGATAAAAAGTTTAATATCATGTGACGATAACATTCACCGTTCATCGTAACAGCGTTATCGGCATCATTTTTGATGAATCCGCCATCCCAAAATCCACACCAAACAGTGACTCGTTGTGAGTGCATATATTTTTCTTGAAAGACATGCGTATTTTCAGTACCTCAAATGCGGTAGTTGTGCTTGTTAACGTGTCCGTTTAGGTGAAAATGTGCCCCATCGTTCAGTGTAACTTATTTTTGTTGTTGTTCAAACATTTAGTTGGTAAATTTATGGCGCTATAATTGATTTTTCGGCTTCAGTTCCTGTGTCAAGTGCATTTTGTAGGCGTGTTTTTACAATCCTCTGAACGGTGCTATAGGAAAGGTTCAATTGCTGTGCACGACGATGACTTGAGGCTCTCGATACCCGGTCCACACTTTGTTCCACTGCAGAAATATTTTCAGCCGAACAACCTGTACAAAGTCGGACGTTTTGCACCGACACACTTTGTTCGAAGTTTTGCACCAAACTTCTGATTGTTGACTCAGATGGCCGTAAACAGAAAATAACACAAACATAATTGAAAAAATGTGTGTCAGGTCTTCTACCCCTACCACCTGGTATAAATATATCTTGTGTTTTGGTTTTGTATTGTTTTTTCTTGTAAATGACATATTTTTTTAGTGATGGTCTTAAAATGATTGAATGATGCATATAGTTATATATAAAGAGTGCGCATGAGTATTTCCGTTCCACCAAACTCTCGTCGAAAGTCACTCGTCTAATGACAGTTTGAATTGATGCCAGAAGTTGGACGTAAGACAAATGAAAATTATTGTGTTCGTTCAAATCAAAACACATTTATTGTAGTATATAAAGTCAAAGATTAATTTATACATAGATTTGCCAATTCGCACCCATGGAGTAATATATGAAGAGTGTGCATTAGTGTTTCAGTTCCACCAAATTCCCGTCGAAAATCACTGGGCTAACGATAGTTTTGATACAGTTTTGCCAGTTCTTTCATCCAGAATTTGGACGTTATACAAAAAAAAAAAAAAGAAAAACCCCAAAGAAAATTGTAGTGTTCTTTAACTCAAAATTAATGTACTGCATAAAAAGTTATTTTAAAGTCATAAGTGCCAATAAAATCAAATTTCATGTCAGTTTTTTTCTATTCGCCTATCGCTCATTCTCTTTGACATTCTATCCTATATCAAATTTGCAGCTAGGAGGTCGATCAGTTGTTTCAACAAAACCCCCCGTGTTCGTTCCTCAGTTTATTGATGGGAGGGAAGCGAACTTGTGGAAGTGGCAAGTTTTAACTTCAAGGGAATAATTCTGTCTGATGTTTGATACACACAGCTGTACGTCTTACTGCGAATTTGCAAAATATATAAATATGTGATATATCTTATTGTTAAACAAATGTCATTTATTGGTCCGTGGCCAAAATTTAGAGTAGCTCCGGGATTAGTGTAATTTTTGACACTAGAAATTCACCACTCTAGCTTAAAATTTTTGTTCGGTGCAAAATATTTGAATCAATCCGTCCACAGCCAAAGTATCAAATTGATTGAAGACGCAAGATGTGGCCTAGTGTGAAAATGCCATAAAGAAATGAGCTTCATAATGAAATGGGTTCATATAACGTGCCGTAAATTTTTCATTAATGTCGGGTATCAAGAAATTGGAAAAAAATTAAAATAATTCCCTTCACAAAACCAGAATCATTCATTTAAGAAAACTTTAAATTAAAAAAAAATTAAATTTTCCTTCCTTCTGGTTTTGTGAACGGAATCATTTTTATTTTTTTCGAATTTCTCGATACCCGATATAATATCTTGGTCCACATAGTATGTCCCACATCAAAAGTATATATACCACTAAATTCGTGAGGATAATTCTACCTACGATCCTACGATGTCTCTAGCTGGACCCGTTTTTTTGGGCGGTACACTGAAAGTAAAACGCTTCGTCGCATGGATGAAACATTTTCGTTGATGTTTTTACATTGCTATAGTGAAAAGTGTCGTATATTCGACAATTTGTTAGTCGCTGCAACGAAAAATTTCATACATGATTTCTTAGACAATTTTTCATTTCGTTGCTACAACTTACTTTTCGTTCTTGCAACAATTTTATTTAATTTGAATTTTGTAGAAAATTGGGATAAAAATTAAAACAAGTAAAGGAGGCATGAGATTTAAGCTACTGATATTTGGTTTATCTCTTACTTTTTATAATTTATATTTATTATTTATTTACTTTGGAGGTTTCCCAACACTGACGAAACAATTTCGTTATTGCAACGAAAGTAATTTTTAAGCAGATAAGGAGAGAAAAGCAGGCAAAAAAATGAGTGAGCGTAAAATACAGCCCATCAAGAGAAAACGGCGAGCGTGAGTGGTGGGTCACGTACACGTCTTAAATCAGTTCCTTTGCAACAACCGAAAGTGGTAGACATATTTCGCCGGAATAATTTAGATAAATTTTTTAAAACAGACTTAGGAATAATTAATTCGGTTGCGCTTGTTTCGGTGTATTGGCACTTGGATAAAGAACAAATCCAAAGACACATATATTTTGCGGGCAGCCGAAGGCAAAGAAACAACGTGTTTCAAGTAAGACGAACATAAAAAATAACAATCTAACGAACAAAATGAAATTTGAAAAAATTTGGTTAAAATAAGTAAAAGAGCAGTTGAAGAAAATGCTTACAGAGCGATCACTGGGTTAATAGCGGGGATATGTGGTGCTCTAATTGAATGACAGAACCCTCAATACAACAACAATTGCATGATTTAAGAAACCAATGATGCGGTTCTGTGTTAAAGGAGTAGACCATAGGGGGGTAGTGCTAATGTTCATGGTAAGTACAGATATAGATAGATATGTACATATCTTAATAATAAATTCCTCATATTTGTTTTTAATTGCAGGACCTGAATACGACGGCCACAATAACACTCAACCCCTCGACTACCACAATCTTCTCCAGACGAGTGCTTCAACATGGAATTGATTTAATATATTTGTATAATTGAGACCACTTTCGAAACTAAAATTTTAATTTTTTTATCAAAACACTTGCAATGTAATACTAACAGTGTTTTAATGTACAATTGTCAGTAACTAATTTCCAGCACACTTCAAATCATTCATTGCAGTAATGAAACAAAACCATTGTAGCAATGAAAGAAATTCATTGTTACAATGACTCACATTCTTTGCACCAATGAAACAAATTCATAGTAGCAATGAACAAATTCATTGCAGCACTGAAGCAAATTCATTGCGGTAATGAAACAAATTCATTGCAAGATCGACACTTAATCATTGCAACAATGAAACAAATTCATTGCAGCAGTGAAACAAATTCATTGCAGCAACGAAACAAATTCGTTGCAATAATGAAGCAAATTCTTTGCAGCAACAAACATACTTTCACCACATTAACGAACAAGTTGCAGGTGATGAACATATTTTCATAGCGGGAATGAAACTGTACGTGACCTTACTTTCGATGACAAAAGTTGTTGGGGTGATGAACATTTTCATCCCTGTGACGATGCTTTTCTGTTCAGTGTAGGAGCCCCATAGGTCCGATCGGCGAACAATTTTTTGATATTTGAACTTCACTTATTTTGACCGATTTTCCGTTTTTGTTTCTTTTTTTGGAGCCCGGCTCGGAGAAGTGCAATTTTGAGAAAAATTTCATACAATGTCACTCTGCCCTCACAACTTTTCCGATTTTTTCACAAATATGATAAATCGTTTGAAAGTATAACAACAAATTTAAAAACAATGTAACATAAATAAGAAAAATATATGTATTTACAAGAAACGTTTCCTTTTGGTAGAAATCCAACATGAAACCCTACCACCTGCCTACAATATTTATGAAAATCTTCATAAAACCAGTGCTACATAAATCATTTCTTCAATATTTTCAGTTTTCAAATTGATGGGCATTCCATTGCAACCAAATCTATGGAAATTTTCCATCCAAATATTTATGAAGATATTCTTATATTCAAAGAAAGAAAAGGTTCTGTTATGACGGTAGTGAAATATATCAACAGTTAGGTCACTGATATTTTATAACCGCACATTCAGACGAGCATCATTGGGTTCAACCATTATGGAATTAACTTTTCCCTGGAGAATATCCCCTGCCAATAAGAAAGGTTCAGGCAAATACATTTGCAAAACAAACAAAAATTACCTTGAGTTTAATGACCCCAATCAAAATGACGACAATACTGACCGAGGTTTCTAAAAATGTTCGCATGCGAACAGAAAAGGGCCTCCAACCGAGCAATTGTCCTCCTTGACGCTAGTCCAGACTTGACCCGTTTGTTGTAAATTGAATCCGTTCGCCATGATTGGTTACATTTAACAAATAATCTCTATACTCACCACTTATTTCTTAAATAAAATTTGCCAACTCATGGTTCAACTACAGTTAGTTCAAAATTGTCAGTTGCTACGTAACGGGGAATATTTTAGTGGCCTTATGATTTACTTTATTATTCATAAATATGCATTTAGCCATATCTGAACAATGGGTGGCAATTTGTTTGGCTCAAACTCCCCTCCTGTTTTGTGTGATTTGTTTGTGTTATTAACACCCAATTGCTCCAACCGTTCGCTGCTGGAGACTTTTTAACCAAATATATAGATACAAGAATTTGACAACTACTGCTCGTATTAAACTCGTTGAGAAATTTAAAATCGACTACAAATAGTTAATACATATTTTATGGTTATAAATTGGCTAAAAATAAAGGGGAGAAAAAACAAAACACTTAAATATGAAATTCTTGAAGCTGTTTTTATTCATATTTGCCGGGTTTTTTTCGGCTCCATCAAAGATATGAAATAAATACTTATGCAAAAAATTAGCATAACTTAAGCACTTAAAGAAATTATATTTTGTGTTTTTTTTTGGGAAAATCCCAGTTTTGTTATTAAATCCGCATTAAATTTAAATTTGGAAAGACCCAAACCTTCCGAAGGTTCAAAGGTGGTGTGGCTATGGATAGCTTGGATGCGCTTAAGGCTGTCAAGCCAAATTTGAAAATGTATATGGTGTTCACCCACACGCGAAAATGCGGTTGAGACAACCCAATTAGCAATAACCGAATTTACGGGTTGACACATCCGAATATAGAGTTGATCACAGCGACATTAGAGGTTGCCCCAACGGAATTAGAGGCTGTAAAATCCGAACTAGAGGATGCCACAATCTCATTAGAAATTGATACAACCACGGTAGAGGTTTAAGAACCGAATTACGAATGTTGATATTTTTATTGCGGGTCTTGCCAAGTTGCCAGATGAAAACTGGAACTTCCATTCGAAAGTTCGACATTTTTAGCATAAACATACATAGAACGTTGTCTCTTACTAGCACCATTTGTTGTATTTACAGCGTGTTGAAAACTTCATCACGGTCAAAAAATGAAATTAACCCGTGAACATTTTCGTGCGATTAGTTTTTACGATTTTCGGCGTGGATTATCGAGACAACAGTGTCTCAATCAGCTTGTTTCGACTTTTGGTCATGAAGCACCATCAAAAACTAGAGTTGGGTAGTTCATGAACTATATAGTTCATTTGTGGTGACCAGACATCACCCTCCCGAACATAATGCACATGTTCGATACTCGAGTATATTCGTGATTGTTATGCCTGTGCACCTTAAATGAACGAGTTCGCGAACTAGTGAACGAGTTCGACACAAGTCTATCAAAAACCACTGTAAATCGGTGGCATGAATTTCCTGAAGGTCGTCAAACTTCGGTCGTTTTGCCGGAAACCATCGATGCTGTGCGTGAAAAGATAAAGCAAAACCGACATGTGACATACCATGAGATTGAGGCTTCCTTGGGTATGCATTAGTATCACTTCCATTAAAATGATATTGCATGTTCATTTGGCCGTGAAAAAGATTTGTTCTCGTTGGATCCCACATAATTTGACGAATGCTCGAAAACAGGCTCGTGTCGATTGGAGCAAAGAAATTTTGAAAAAATACCAACTCAAGTGCAGTGTATACCATCGCCGTAGGTGACGAATCACGGATCTGTTCATATGAGCCCGCAACAAAACAGCAATCTACCGTATGCACGCTGAAAAATCTGTAGTTTTTTGTTGTTTGGATGCAAATATAATATGTGTTTGGAGCTTGTCGCTAATATAATATACTTGTGCTCAAACGCATTGTGTTTGCTATTCAATATTACATGTTTGAAACACAATGATTAATATGTTATAAAATATGTGTTTGCGACCCAAATACATCTAGCTTGTGATACAAATACAGCCGTATTTGTTGCACTATTTATGCTCTCTCAGGACCAAGAGAATAAAAGAGGAACAACGAGTGTGTATATCTTGTAAGTGTGCATCTGTATTTTTATATTATTCTCTCAGTGAGTGATTCATAAATATTCCTGAATGTGTATGATGCATTGCGTTTTAATTTCATGTATTCAGTCGTCAATAGTTCATCGGACAGATGAATGCTTGATCACTGAAAGAAGAATAAACAAACCCTCGGACTGTTAAATGGTTTGTGATGTGGCCGTCGGTGGTGCAATGGTTAGTGTGCGCGGCTCTTGTACATGAGATCCTGGGTTCGAACCCGGCTCTGACCACCTTCAAATTTTCTTTCGGCGGCGGTCACCTCGCATAGTGACGGCGACACTATCGAGTATCTAGCCATGAAAAAGCTTCTCAAAATACCGTTCGGAATCGGTGTAAAACTGTAGGTCCCAATCAGTGAGTGAAAACTGGAAAGCGCACAGCTCAGTGATTGTGAGAAGTTCTCCCCAGTCCCTTTATGGGATGTAATGGGAAACTATTTATTTATTTATTATTATGTTGCTGTAGTTATTGTGTATGTATGTGTTTCGCATATATTTATGTGTGGTACCAAAGTGAGAAACGATTTTGAGGAAAGAAACTGGAGAGGGCAACAACGTGAATCCTTTTTCTGCCCGAGCCTCTACTGAATAAATCGGAATGTCGGACCATTTGTGAAATATAATAAAAAAATACACAAGTAATTAATATACTGTTGTCTTGCTTGAACTAGAGTTGTACGATATATACTAAGTATATTGTTCGTGTACCAATGCAGAGTGATAACCAACGCATAGTTGAAACCTTCTGAGGACAAAAATGTGATAGAAACAAAGAATGAATAAACAACAAAGCAGCAGATTCAAAACAAAACACACAATGCATTCAATGCAAGTAAATGTAAAAATCATTTAAATCTTTTAATTTTGTTTATTAATTATTTAGATAAGTCAACGTGGATATATATTGATAAAATTATTTATAATAAATAAAGAAAGAATAATTCGTTTCTAAATATTATTATGTTTGGGTAAAAATACGCATATGTTTCCACGCAAGTAGATGGAGGTTTGGGGGAAACACGTGAATGCTTCCACGTAAGTATATGGATGTTTGGGATGAAGCACGCATATGTTTCCACGTAAAAGCATACATATTTGTCAGTAAACATGCTAATATTTGCATTTAAATACACCTGAGTTTGCGACTTGCAAACATATAAATGTTTTGAAGTGTGTTTCAAACATATACATAGTTCCTGCAGAATATATTTGGGAGAATATGTTATAGATACCGCTGTTTTCAGCATGTGGGTCTTACAAGACGAGCTAAATCCGACAACAGTTGTTCGTGGAAGAAGCACATCTGAGCAAAGGATCGAGTTTTTTTCGGTATAACCGGTAATGTGGCTACAGTGTTTTCAGTGGAACGTAGGGCGGTCAATTTTGAGTGGTATACCATCATCCGTTTGCCAACAGTGTTGGAAGAAATAAGGAAAAACAACAAGAGAAGACGGATCATTTTGCATCTGGACAATCCGGGCTCTCACACTTAGCTGAAACCATGGGCTACTTAAGCAGTCAACATGTCGAATTGATGGGGCATTCGCCGTACAGCCCTGATTTGGCACACAATGACTTCTGTTTACTGCGTGGTCAAAGTTTTTCGACGCCCGAAGCAGCTGTTGAAGCCTGCAAAACTATGTTTTGGAGGTGTCTCAATCAAAGTGGAAAAATTTCTTCGAAATTTGGTTTAAGCGCATGCATATATATTGAAAATATGAAAATATTTTGAAAAACAATAAAACCGTTTCCAATGATAAATGATGGTGGATCCGAAATATAAATAACAACCTCATACCGATTATAGACGTACTCTCGTCCAATCCAAATGTTTTTCTATTAATTACAATTTCATTTACTGAGAATTTTATAATGTTTTATTGCAATTTAATTTCCTATATTCTCAGAAATTATTACAAAACTAGGAATGGCGAAATTTTCTGATGAGGATTAATTTTTATATTATTTTCCTCTAAAAATTAAACCTTTCATTGGGTCTTTGCCAAAAACTTCAGATTCGCTTCGTTCTGACTTGGATCTTCAAAGTTTTTAAGTCAATTTATTCCCAACTTTAATGACGTCTGTTATTTTACAGAGTGAAATATGTTCAAGGTCAAGTTAAAATAAATGTTATGGAACTGATGGTACCTTTATCTGAAAACTATTAAGGATTATTGGCAAGAAAATTAAAACATCTAATGGAATACTTTAATAAAGTAATCGTTTATTCGAACACTTCGCGTACTCAATAGTCAACAAATAATTAACATGAACTAAAGTTCCTTAACACTTAACACTCGACTCAGTCTAATCTTTACACTAATCTGCAGGTTTTTAATTTAGCGGCGATGGCGGTAGAACACTGATGAGGGCAAGTAAGCGTTTTGGGGAGCATGCGCGCTGGGACCTTGAATGGGTGCTTGAGAAGCAAAGTTAAGGACGGGAGCAATGCCACCATTAATGTTTGAAGACGGACCACCCAAGGAATCGTATTGGCCTTGAATGGCTCTTTGGGCATTGGCAGCATCTTCAGGAGTGCGGTATTTGACGAAATGAACTTCAGGGCGGTTGTTGGCATTCTTGCCAATATTGTTGAGTTTGTTGGCCAAATCACCGATATCGGATTGTTTGTTGAGCACATAGATGGCAGTTTTTTGTTGGGCAGCTTGTTTGGCCAAATTGAGGGCAGCATCTTCGAGACCTTTGTTTTCGGGGCCTTTGATAAAGATAACGCGAAGACCTTGTTTCACGGAGCCGACAGCACGTTGAGCGGCGTTAGGGTCATCGAATTCACCTTCGGGTGCGGAGTAAGTGTAGAATTCCTTTTCTAATTCAGCGGGGGCAGAATATGAGGGGCCATCCAAACCTCCAGATGATGGTCCAGCACCTAGACCGCCAATAGATGGACCGGCATTGAGACCACCAATTCCTGGACCAAGACCACCCAAACCTCCGTTACCACCCAAACCTCCGTTGCCACCCAAACCTCCGTTGCCTCCCAAACCTCCGTTACCACCCAAACCTAAGTTGGCACCACCAATTCCAGATCCAGGAGCGAAGGACAAGCCACTGCTGGAGTGACCAACGGGTTGGTAATTATAACCCAACTTGTCGGCCCAAGCTACAGCTACCAAACACATAACCTGAAATGTTGTAAAATTGTACACTTAATCCTCCTCTCTGGGTAAATGCAACTGTCCCAATACTTACAATGAAGGCACGCATTTTGAATTTGTTTTGAAATGTTCCTTCGTGTTGAGATGTGAAATGAACTCTGGCTTTTATCATGTCCCATCCACACTTTATATACCAAATGCAATGACATGTCGGCTCTACTCGAGACATTCCAATTTATATCTTATCGAGCGCAACATCTTCTGCTTCACCTTCTTCTTTGATCGTGCTTCAAGTTCATTTGCAATCTAATGACGGCTAACCATGGCGTTTTTTCTATTGTTTCGATCAAAGTCGGAATTCAAATAACGATGCTCGATAAGAACAACAACAATCACAATAACAAATGGGCGTCTTCGGACCAAATATCGCCAATGGAATTGCCAAAAAATTAAAAACACAGTAAAGCAAAAGTTGCTAACTTTAACAATCATCAGGCGGCACTGCGGCCAGCCGACGTCTTTGTTATTTTTGAACTTATAAAGTCATTAAAAAAAATCGAACATATTTCGCAAATTTGCTTAAATTGTAACCAACTTTGGAAGTTAAACCAGTATAGCGGAATGACATGTGATATTGCGCGAAGCGACAACAATGTTGCACTTCTTGGATTTGTGATATTGTCTATGGCACATCAATGTGGATCAATACACATGCATACATCGATAGCTATGCTACGATATAATCGGTGAGCACCGATACATCAGCACAAACATGCATTCTACCTATGAAGATGATTGTGGGCGGATTTCATGTTGATAAGAGTTATAATTAAACTGGTTTAACAAAAAATTCAGCAGATTGAATTAGATGTTTTTTGAACTGCAATAAGTAGCTATATTGAATATTATATATTTTGCAGATACCAAACACAATTTTGTAAGATGTTATTTTTGAGTTTGTCCATAGCATGTGGATAGCATTGGATGTTCACACAAGTTTTCTATGTTTGCCGTGCGTGTAAATTATAAATGGTGATGAACGAAAGTAAATTTATAACAATGCAAACGACTTTTACGTTAGATGTTTCTTTATGGAAAACGTTTTAATTGTTGCATTCATTGCAGGGTATACTGAGCAAAAGAGATATTTTCGCAGCAAACGAACTCCAAACGATTTTCCTCTGGCTTGCACTGATTATAAAAAGCTCTGGCCTATTTCTTAATGGGAACGATTTGTAGATTGAAGACCCGCGATTACAATCTTTTCGCTTTCAAAGCAATAGGTATGCCGTGGGCGTCTGCACAAGCGAATAATTATTTGTGTACATTTTTAAAGTGTTAAAATTTATAGGCACGGGTAGGGCAAACTACGAAATCAAAGTGAACACATGCAATCAACACACAGCGTTAGCATCACATACGTGGTTGTTGTACAACAATAGTCTCTGCCTGAAACTAAGTGTGATGGTATCGATGTAACAGCAGCGAACAAACAAGCAGGTCGTCGTAGCCAAAGAGTATTGAATTGTATAGAGAACTCATGGAACGAATTGTATGATTCAGAAGCACTGTCGACATCTGGCGAATGATTCAAAACGTATTACTCTCTTTCTGTCATAACTTTTTCCATTCATAATTTTGATGTGAAACATTTGTATTGGTTTATGTAATAGTTTATATTGAAATATTTTATAAAGAGAATACGACTCGGTGTTGCTCTTTTACTCAGACCCTACATGAGAGCGGATAAAGAGTGCAAAAAGTTCTCTATACTATTCAATACTTTTGTCGTCGCTCTGTGTGTGACAAACCAACAACAATTATTTCAGTGATGCGTTGCTTTATTGATGCGTTGATGATGTGTGCTGTATTGATGCAATCTAACAAAGTCACCACATTCAAATAACACACAGTGTTATCTACGTCGAAGCTATGCAGCGTTAGCATTGAATATATTTAATGTGTGGTTGTTGTATAACACTAGTCTTTGCCAGAAAACCAGTTGTAGAGTTGTAGGCGAAAATATGTTACAAAAAAAAACGCTATGCTATTTACGATTTGAAAAATATAAACTCAAAGCTTTGAACGCAAAGATTAAGTGCATACTTACCATTACATAGCCTTAAACAATTGGAAAGCACATATCGGGTTTTTCAATAAGAGCGCTACAAAAGGTTTTTTAAATAAAACAAAACCGGTTTTAGATACCAATGAAATTCTTTACTCCTGTGAAAGTACGTTCGATGACATTATGTATGGAACTCGATTTCTTTTGCATGGCCACCACGGGCACGCTTGCAGAAGTTCAGTTGCTGAACCCAATTTTCGACGGTTCTCAAGCATAAATCGGCATATACTGCTGCAATTTCACGTTCGATATTCGTACGAAGTCCATCAATCGTCGCTGGCTTGTTGGCATAGACCATAGATTTGACGTAGCCCCACAGGAAATAATCTAACGGCGTCAAATCGCACGACCGAGGTGGCCATTTCGTGAGATAACACGTTCACCAAAAATATTCGGTAATCATTGAACGGTAGCGATTCCCATTCACAGTAATGTGCCGGTCTTGATCATCACTGAAGAAGTACGGCCCAATGATGCCGCCGGCCCATAAACCGCACTAAACCGTAATTTTTTCGGGATGCAATGATGACTCGTGGATTACGTGTGGATTGCTGTCTGATCAATAACGCATATTTTGCTTATTGACGAAGCCATTCAGCCAGAAATGAGCCTCATCGCTGAAGATGATTGAGGCTACTGAAGTTGGGGCCACTGACTCCAAATTTCGGTAGTAAATTTTAATAGTTTCGACTCGTTGTTGGCTCGTATGTCTTTCCATGATGAAATGGCAAATCTTACTGAAGAGAAATGTCAAAGGAGCGGGAAAAGTATGGCGTCGTTTGCTGTCCCTATCGATTTACTTTTGTAGCGTCTCTGTTGAAAACCCCTTTATTTACTTACATGTCTTTCGTGTGCAAAATGAATAATAAGAAGCTGTTTGTACCCACAGGATGGCACAACGGACAAAGTTGCATCAACTAAATAGTGCCGATCAACAGGAGGCACGTTTTGTATACGATTTGCAATTGGTCACAAGAAAATGTGTGTACGCAGTGTTTCTCTAAAACCGTCTTATCTATCGTTGGTCTGATTCACTGTCGCACATACTACATTCTTCCATAAACTTTTTTAAATGCATTTTAAATGCATCAATGAAATCTTGAGGCAATTTTGGCATTACTGCTGCCTTAATTCTCCGTAAATTCCACTGCATTTTTTTATGCCGTACTTTATTAGCCTGAAGGGTTGGTTTGGAAACGTCCGAATGTAGTTCATCTCCAATACGCTTATGGCATATTTCATTGTTTACGATCTTCAAAATAACTGTACTTTTACTGTTTTAGAAGTTATCATCGTCCAAGTATGTAGAATACTTAGTAAAATGACATTTGGGCGTTATGTCCGTTTGTAAGGCGGTCATAAAGCCCAAAAACTTTGGGTTGTAAGTCCGGTTTCATTTTGGGCTATCTGTCCGTTTTGAGGGCGTTATGTCCGTGTCTGTGGCATGGATTGCCTTTGGTATAGAGCAGTGGTCGGCGTTCTTAAAACCCGGAGGACGAACACGAACATCATAACAAATGGCGTATGAGAAAAACATGCTTTATTTATTAGCTTTCTTTTAAAGACTTGTGCATTATTGTAGAATATAATCACAGAGCAATAGACAAGAGTCTATATCCCACTCTTTACGTTCTCTCGATGACGACGAGGTAGTAGTCATCGAGTTTGAGTTGCTGTTGTTTTTTACTCTTTGGTTGGACATAAAACGGACAGATATAAAAGGGAATGCGCATTTTCGTTCGATGCAACCAACGTAAAACATAATTTAGCTCTCATTAGTGTCAATCAAATACTATTTAAACTTAGTTTGCTGCATGGTTGCTTCTGGTTGTTTATCGTTCTAACGCCCATCCACAGTGTTTTATATAATTTTTCTACTGCTTAGTCGATCAACTGTACCACGGATACCCCCTGATATAACTCATATTTTTGATTTCTTAGCACATGATTTACGCTATTATCAGATATACTAACTTTTTACATTATATTTTAATAACTTTTTAGGACACCGATTGGAAATACGATTTTTTCCATGATACAAATACAAGGTAGTAGCGTCAGCCCCTATGATTTCCTTTGTTTACATTTCATCGTACCCAGTAAATGTCAAAGTAGTTTGTGTGAGTGCGTTCTCTTTTTATTTCATCTATCTATGTTCACAATTGCACATGTATGTGTAGATTTTTATCAGCTGATTTTGACAATAACTGGGTATGGAAATTACAACAATACTAATGCCACTACCTTGTATTTGTATCATGATTTTTTCATTGCATTTTTAGAATGGAGTTGGATACCTCGAATACAAACGGGTAATGAACAACTTACTGAATACAGCTTTAAGCGCAATTACTTCATTAAATTATTAATTATTTCTTTATTATCAGTATTAAATATAAATGCATTGCGCAGTGAAGGTTAAAACAACACCAGCACTAATTTCTTTCAGTGCAAATACACCAACACATTCACGTTTCTCTTCGTGCCGGCTACTGGTGATGATGATTTGAAATTCGTCACTATTATATCTTTTATACAATTTACCACTGGATAGTATTATGCTTGGGCTAGAGCGATCAGGATGCGAAATCGTAGCATATTCTGTCGACCTCGTAATTGCAGTGCAAATATATACCCTTTCCACGGCTTTATCAGATGGATCACGGAGGATGAGTTAGGAGAAAACTGGGCCCCTATTCTTTACCAGGAGCCGGAAGTCATTGTCTCTAGGCTGTATAGAAACGCATAAAGGATAAATCACAATATCTAGGGAAGATTCTCGGCAGGATAATCAGTAATGTCGTATTGGTCCTATATTCTTGCAGGAAGGCCAGCAGAGGGCAATGACGCCTATTCTCGAAAATTGATTATTATTATTACTAAATACTTATACAGTTGTTGTCTGTCGGTGTTGCAATGGTTAGTGTGCGAGCTTCTTGAACATGAGATCCGGGGTTCGATCCCTGCTCTGAACACCTTAAAAATTCTTTCGGCGGCGGTCACCTCTCACAGTGACGGCGACACTATCGATTATTTAGCTATGAAAAAGCATCTCAAAATACCGTTCGGAACCGGTGTAAAACTGCAAGACCCAATCAGTGAGTACAAAACTAGAAAGCGCACAGCTCACTGGTTGTGAGAAGCTCTCTCCAATTCCTTCATGGGATGTAATGGGAAACCATTTATTTTATTTATTTATATAGTTTTTGTACATCCGATAATGCCTTACGGCACCGTCGTTTGTGAATGGCAATGGAGTGCCCTTCGCGTAACTCCTACGTAGGGTTTGGGGGATATCGTATCTTTCACTTGTTACTACTACTACTAGATTTTCTGGCAGGCAAATAACTGCAAGCCAGCAACCCGCCTGAGACAGTTTTCGCAATGAGTAAACATATTCTATGGCCTCGGGAGGTTTAAAATGGAACAGTGGCAGACAGGACTGAAATCGACACATAACGGTCATAAAAGCTTATAAAAGATATTTAGGCTTCAACACTGATGACTCCCATTTAGATGCCAAAGTAAATTTTGGAGTATATTCTAAAGAGGTAGGTTTAGACTTTACACAAAGGGTTTTGTAGTGTCTTTCAGGCAGAAGTTACGGTTTTGGAGGATATTACAATCTGGCTAGAACGAACCGTTATCACGGTCAGTGTTATCAATACATAATCCGGTAGTACGAATGCTATATAATCTCTTCAATTTGTATTCCTGACCTCACAAATAACCCATAATTGCGTCGCATCTCGAAGTGAGTAAATCAAGCAATTTGATATCCATCTAATATATGTGTCGAGGCACAATCACATTCCAAGAAACGATAGAGTGTATGAGCTGGAATAGATTGGGATATTTTTTCTGCATGCAATCTCATGCTTAAAACCGAAGCTGTCAGAGACGCAAGTGAGGGCTGGGAAGCACAACTCGGGATCACCAGGTAGGTATGGTCAAGTTATAACCTGAATCAATCAGAAAACGTGATATCCAGTCCTATCACTGGTCACTGACATTCGCCTAGGCTTGGAATCTCAGCTATTGACTACTGTAGATGAAGCTCGGATGAAGAGGTGTATGACAGTAACCACCAACTGCTATGTTTGCACAGTTTACCGGGAGAGATTAATCGGGAGTTGATTGATCTCTTGTGTATTTCTTCTGGGGTAGCTGCTAGCAGGGTGCTTATATCTATCTATTTATATAAAATACAATGTTTGTATGTTTGCCCTCTATAGACTCTAAAACTATCCAACCGATTTGGCCCAAACCGGTTGCATTTGAAAGGTTATAGTCCAAATTAGGTTTTCGGCTATATATCTTTTTGATATTTCAAGTGGACGTGGCCCCTCCCACATAAATTGAATAACATCATATATCTTGACCGATTTGGCCCAAACCGGTTTCATTTGAAAGGTTATTGTCCAAATTAGGTTTTCGGCTATATATCTTTCTGATATTTCAAGTGGGCGTGGCCCCTCCCACATAAATTGAATAACATCATATATCTTGACCGATTTGGCCCAAACCGGTTTCAAAAAAATATTTTGGGCAAAACGAAGTTTGCGCCGGGTCAGCTAGTATATAATATATATAATTAGGGTCAATTCCTCATATAGGCGTAATTATGCGCTTCACTAAGGAGTTGGATGTTTGATCAGTATAATATCACACGAGGTTGAGATGAGAGTTTCCACGATCACTTACCAAGAGTTTTCTTATTTGTTTTCCATTTTCAATGACAATTCGCAATTTCTTAAATTCTACACAATTCAGTAAAATATTAATTCACAAGCTCAGAGTTCCACCAATGAGGTTTTTGTTACCCTTGGCAGCATTATAACCACTGGTCTTACAGGACTCATTAAGCGCGTTCCTGCACGCATGAGTAAATTTGCCAACTAGTTCTTCCAGCTCTGGCACATTAGTCGGAATATTCGGATGGTTACCTAAGAGTTTCCTTACGTGCCCACGATAGGCGTTCCAGTCTACCGCCGTTTCAGAATGCTTTCCAGCAATTACATCTGTGACTTCCGACTTCGACTCGGCCAGTTTGCCACTCAGCGTATCCACTTTGTATACCCTGAGGGGTATACCCTGAGGGGTACACTCATGAACCCAAACCGATTTTGGCCTTTGGACTTCTCTAGGGGTTTTAAGGAATCCTGATTCGGGACCAAAACTACCTGCCGGGAGGTTCCTACAGGATCCTCAACGTTGACCACCTTCCAATCCGGAATATAGGGATTGCAGTGGCTGATGACCTTTAGGATCTCCTGTGGGTCAGAAGGTGAGTTTGACGGGACCCAAACCCTAGCCCTTGGTCTAGAATGTATAGCCTTCCTATCCACGGCTTTGAGTTTGGCCGCCGGCCAAACCTCACCTACCCGAATCATGGCGAACTTCTACAATCGAGCTGCTCGTTCACCAGAGCAGCCAATAAGTTTAATACTTCCCTGGAACCATCCCGCGTCTTCGCAGATTGGCACAGGACCGGTGTTGTCCATGAACACCGTAAGAAGGGCTCCTTCTACAAGGCGCCATTTATCCTTGGGGATACGTCCATCCTGGGACCTTCATCCAAGACGCCAATGATTAGGCTGTCCTTCGCGACATGGAACAAATCATACAAATCAGAAAATAAAAATCCATTTAACAAAATTCGGTAAATTGGTTAGGTGTACATATTCTAAGATCTGTTGCAAATATGGGCTTGATTGGACAAAGGGGCGTGGTACCTCCCATACAAGTCACAAATTAAAAATCCATTATTTAAATTTGTGTCTAGAGTAAAGTGTAAAATAAAAAACCATGTGTCATATATATAGAATTTGTAGTCAAAAACTGTGTTTTTTATGGGTTGCTTTTTTTACGTTTAAGTTATCAAAATTCCACATTAACGACGAGTAATAAAAACATCACATGAGGTGTCAGGGAACACCAGGTTGGAACGAAGTTCCATTCGCTATATATTATGTACTAGTTAGTTCCAACACACCTAGCGCGCGCGTTGAAAAATACCATAATTTAAATGTATTTTTAAGAAAATATACTTTTTGTAAAATGCTAAACTTTTTTTAAGAAAATTTTTTTGTTTTTATAGAATTTTTTTTTTAAATGTATATTTTTAGGTCCTATTTGTAAGAATATCTCTTATATTTTCCCGAAAAGGTAATTTTTTTAAGAGAGGTACTTCTTTTATTAAAATCTAATGTTTCTTTTAAGAAAAGGTACTATTTTTAAGAAGTACTTTCTGTAAGAAACAGCCGTAAGAGTATGAAGTACTTTTTTAAGAACAGGTAGTTTTTAAAGAAGTGGTACTGTTTATAGGAAAATTTTATTTTTTTAAAAAATGTACTTATTTTCATATATGCTACTTACTTGAGAAAAGAAAAGGCATTATTTTATTGTTAAGAAAAGGTACTTTTAAGAAAAGGTACTTTTAAAAAAGGTACTTTTAAGAAAAGGTACTTTTAAGAAAAGGTACTTTTAAGAAAATGTACTTTTAAGAAAAGGTACTTTTAAGAAAAGGTACTTTTAAGAAAAGGTACTTTTAAGAAAAGGTACTTTTAAGAAAAGGTACTTTTAAGAAAAGGTACTTTTAAGAAAAGGTACTTTTAAGAAAAGGTACTTTTAAGAAAAGGTACTTTTAAGAAAAGGTACTTTTAAGAAAAGGTTAAAAGTACCTTTAAGAAAAGCAATTTTTTTACGAAAAGGTATTTTTTTGTAGAAAAGTTTTTTTAAGAAATGGGATTTTTTTAGAATTGGTCCTTTGTTCGAGAATAACGTATGCGTAATGGAATATCGACTGACATATTAACAGTAACAAAAACATTTTTTCTTGTACTAAAAACTTCAAATTAATATATGTTAAAATAGACAACTTAAACTCATTTTACAAAAAAATATTATATCCACAGCAATGAGCTTTTCTTATACTCTTAGGCACGTTAAGCATAGCCCCCTGGATTTCCCTTGTGTTCATCTTCTGGAGATCTCATTTAATTTTATTTATTAGGCAGTTCGTGGACGTTTTGGTGGGGGGGGGGTTTGGTCCTTGGTACAAATTCTATGCTTAAAATTTTCAAAGAAGACTCGGCGGCTCTAGCATAGTGTGACGGCGCTAATTCCGCCCAAAATATAATTTTGTAATTCTTGTGATGCTCATCGATAAATTTCTTAAGTAAAGGAAGACATTTGACTTTAGCGTTTACCGCTAAGCCCGATTTTGTGAGCACAAGCTCGCTGATGCCAGCCACAATAATACCTTTTTGGGGAACTTCGTTTTAGTAATTTTGGTTACATTATCAGGTGGTATAGTTAGTATTAGAGAGCTTAAAATAATATTTTAGAGTCCATTCATGTCCCTCCACCGTAAAATAGCTCTCATCGTCCATGATGCAAGTGTATCTCGAGCCGTTGTTTGATTACATATTTTTTTTGTATTGTTTTATCACTGATATTCTACTTATTTGCCAACGCACGATAAGATTTTCCAGCATGTCGCATAATTTCTAGCTGGAGTTTGGATGCACTGCAAAACACATTTTTTACCGGAGCCGCTTTTTCTATTTATGATTTTCCACTCTCGCAAGCTTTTACTGTCTTATAAATAACCCATTTTTTGAATTGCATCTCAGAAAAGTGACGAAATATATCATAGTTGCTTCTTTGTGGATTATTTTCACAAAAATAACAAATCAACTTGCGACGTTCTAATTCGTTAACTGGCATTGTAACTACTAATGGTTTTTTATCGAACTGATTTCTCCAACCGAATAAATACTGGAATAGTACGGTTACTTTTTCATATATTGTTTGGATATTCTATTTTGTTGTGTTTTGGGAATGAGTGTTGAAAAGCAGTCCATATTTCAATCTGCATACGTTAGGTACATTTTTAAGAGTAAGTACTTATCTCAAGAAAAGTTATTTTGTTTCACGAAAAATGTACTTTTAAGGAAAAGGTATTTTTTTACGAAAATGTACTTTTTGTAAGAAAATTTACTTTTTTAAGCAAAACTACTTTATGATAAGGTATTTTTTTTAAGAAAAAGTACTTTGTTTAAAATTATGAATAGGTATCTTTTTTTTTGAGAAAATTTACTTTTAGGAAGGGCACTTATTTTAGAAAATGTTCTTTTTTGAACTTATTTTAGAAAATGTTCTTTTTTGAACTTCTTTCACTTTGGCTTTTCTAACTATACTTCTTATTGGGTTTAAAACTAAAATATATAATAAATATTGGTTACAGGCTACACCTAGACAACTTCCCATTAAACAAGAAATTTTCCAACATATGTTTCTTTCTCTATGATCCAAGCCGTTAGTCTGGACACAAACCACAGCAAAACAAGACAATATAGTTGATAATACAAACAAACAAAAGTTGTTGTTGTTTAATTGTTTTTCATTTACACCCCATAACGCAACCTGCGATAAGGAACTTCGTTCCACAAATAAAAAAAAATTAAATTGATTTTAAAATGAAGAAAGTACAAACTATTTAAACCCCCTCGTGTCTCTTGCGCCACCCTGAATAAGCGTGTATCAAAAACAAGTCAATCGACTGCATGGATTCTTCGACAGCTTATACAATTACCTACACATATTGTACCTTACCATCTGACTTGCCACCGGTAGGGTATTGTATAAAACAACAATGCTGAAAATAGTTAATAGTGTGACTATGGTAATGACCAGTTGCTCGCATATTTTTATTATCTTCGATTTTAACAATAGATTTTTTGCTTTGTGGGAATTCCCCTCTATAATCACCAGTGCTGGAACTGTATCGGAAACGTCGATGATAGCACACTTCGACTGAAAACAAAAACTGAAATGGTAGTTAAATGCTTGATTATAATTATAATTATGTTCAGAATTAAGCTGTGATTTATGATCACCGTAAAATGGTATCATCGCATATTGAGAGTATTTATAGTGTGGCGCCTCTTCGTAACATCGTACTCGTATTTCACTCGTTGGTCATATGTGATTATTGTGGATTTCATCATCTATTCAGAAAGGTGTTGAAAACTATACGCCTCTCTGACTGACATCCGTAGGCAACAGACACGAACATCAAAGATAGTTTATATATTTAGCGACATCCGCACAATTTTGATTCCATATCGCAAGCAAATGAGTAGCGTGAACTTCAATCGCCAGCGGTTTTTTAAAATATTTTTTTGCTAATGATTATTTCAATATTTATCTCATCATTTTTCATACGATAACCGTCTTTAATTGCTGATAATTATTTGAGTGTCTAAATACTTCCAAACATGCAATAATTATTGGTATAATCTTCTAAATTATTAAATGAGAAAGGCCGCCAAACATCAGAATTTTAGCTTAATTAACCAGATTGTTGTCTTCTAATAATTATATGTACATAGTTATGTAAATGTTTTTGCATTCTCTTAACGTCAAATTTATTCATCTTGATTTAAAGTAGATCTTCCAAAGTTATATTAGCTATTATCAATTATATTATTGATAATATATATGCAGTTTTAAGTTAAGATTGTAGTATTTGAATGTTGTATCACAAAAAATTCCATAGTTAATTATAACTATTATTTCAACTATTTAGAAGGTGAAACTCCGCTGAATAGTACGTAGTTGATATGAACTGGTTGATGCTAACTACGTTTATGAAAAGTAGCAAAACCATTAGTAGTATTAGTTCGTTAGAACTAAAAGTTTGCGTTAGAAACTAAATTCTACGTAGTTGATCTGATGTTAACTACGTTTTTGTTGATGGAATTATCTCAGTACAACTACGTTTGTGGTTGAAATTAACTAAGAAAAACGATTATATTTAATATTAACTTAAAGAATGTCATCGCATACTATTTTTAAATGTTTATTAATTTTTTTTACATTAATCCCTATAATTGAGTTTGATTTTTTATCACAGTTAGTGTTAAAATAAATGCAAAACTGTTATCCTATTCCCTATTTGACATATATAGAAACCTGTTACTGCAGTGGATATGATCATTCATATCAGAGAAAGAATCGTAGAATTTGATTTCCCAACGTCTTCCTTTTGCTGTAAAAAGATACATTGTAGAAACTGCTTTCAGAAAGATTTTTGAACATGTCTTTGAACAATTCTTGAATAGGCAGACGTAACAGGTGATCCAAATATATTTATCGTTTTAAATACTATGTTATTTTGCACTGATAGATTTTTTCTATTCGAAATATTGACTGTGTGTCAGTATCATACCTCCTCGAACTTGAATTAGTCGCTTTAAGCTTGAACAACGTTGGGAAATATTTCAAATATTCCAAACTCCAATCGGTCATCGAATTTTCTCAGACCTTCTTTTTGACAATTTTGACTGTTTCGTGTGGGGTGCTGTTATAATAGCCCTTACGGCACCCCACACGAAACAGTCAAACCTTAATACTAATATCGTCCGAGCCATTCGTGGGATAGAACCACAAACCATCAACAAAGTGTTGGAAAATTTGGACTGTATACAAAACGAACTTAAGTTTATTTGTTTTTATTTATTTTTAAAACAAGTACTTGTATTTGGACCCCCCCCCCCCCCCCCCCCCTTTAATGAATTTCAAATAAACTAATTATAATTGATTTCTAAGTTTTTCAAGTTAATCACAAACTTGAATTTATATTGAGTGAACATATTCCAATTAAACTTTCTTTCCAATTAAACTACAGCAATGAGTTATGGCCAACTTAAGCCATAGTTGCACACTATTACAGTGGTTGACTTAATACAATTTTTAAACATAAACTCTGTAAGGGTGTCGCAGTAAGATTGAACTTTTTAAATTTAGTGCCACTCTTTTATGCAAGTGGCAACTCTGAAATTTGGCAGCTGTCATATATGTTTATTCGGATTATTAAACTTGGTGCACTTGACGAAGAGAACAACGCGTTATATTTGTGAAAGCTTATTACAAAAATTTGGAAAGCTATGCTGGGACCGCTCGCTAACTTCGAACCATTCTCAGTCAAGAAAGTGAATCTAATGTGTCAACCATTCGAATAGTGATCAAAAAATTTGAAGAAACTTGGTCGGTTGTAGATAGTAAGACTCCTATGCGTCAACGTACTGCACACTGGGCGAAACCATCAATTTAGCTGGGATTAGTTCAATTTTCAAAGTGAATATTGGCGCCGATATTGCTTTGCATTCGATTACTAATATATCCGATAGGCCAAAAACACTTTTCGTTTTGTTTTGCTCTAGATATTCGCACAGCTGGACGGTGTCAAAGTAACAGGTGTTTGCATCAGCTGCAGTCAAAAGCTTTCCCGCCGTTTTTGGGTGCCTGCTGCAAATTTATGCAAAAAATATTTAAACTAAAAAAATTAATAAAGTGAGTGTTTATAATGACCATAAAGGGTATGTATTTAGTAAAAGTGTTGTTTTCGTGACCTGTCATTGTGTTTTGTGGCGTCTACCTGTGGTTATTAAAGGTGCAATTAAAATTCAGTGTTTTGACTAAAATATTAAACTTTCGTGGAGCGAAACTTTCCAGTGCCGTCCTGTGCCATTCTTATTTTGTTTTCTAAAAATTGTATAATGTATTGTGATGTGAAAAAACCAAAATTTGTATCCACCTACGTCCGTCTAATGGCTGGATTATATTTTTTAGTAAAAATGTCGGTGTCCAGGTAAGAGCTGTTTTTGGTTTGGCATGCGGAAGCTGATCCAATTTGCAACAAGGTGGAGAAAAGGCCATTATAATAATGATCAATTTGAGAAAAAGAACAAAATATGGTTGGATGGTGAACTTGTTTTAGTGGATTTGATCTCAAATGCTGGGCGCCCTATAAGGAATTTTAGTGATTCTCAAGAAAGTGCGAAGAAAAAGAGAGTATATGACATTGTCAAAGAAATACCGTGCGAGGAGCTCATGTCTGCAGCCGGCACAAGCTTATACAGGGCCGGTAAAATAAATGCATCTATGGTGGTATCTTCGATGGCTTCCGATGTTGAGATGCCTAAAACAATCAAAACTTTCATTCAATCTGACGACAATAAGCCAATTAAATATACAGCAGAGGCAGCCTTAGCCCTTTATATTGATGGTGGTTACACAAAGAGAGTTTACATGGACTTGGTGTGTGGCACAAAACAAAGGAATGCAAATATTTTCCCTTATATGATGTTCTACGGTCTGCAAAGAAACTTTGTTATCCTAATGGATTGCTAGTCTCTGATCATTCTTTCGAGGTAACCTTATAATCTTAGGTTGATCACACAGTGGCCAGAGTGTTTACTGCGCATAGGCAAGAGCTGCAAATTACGGATAGTAATAAGGCAGCAGAGATAACTGCCATATATAAATGGGGTTGTGATGGGAGTAGTGGCCATGCAACATATCGACAGAGTTTTGATAATATTGATGCTTGCATGATCGACCAATACATGTTTGCGGTTTGCTTGGTACCTCTACAAATAGTTTTTGGATCTACTGTTGTTTGGCAAAATACGAAACCATCAACAACTCGTTATTACAGGCCATTGAAACTACTTTGCCAAAAGGAAACAGCTGAATTGGTTATAAGCGAGGTCCCTGCCGTGTTTCCGATTTGATTTTGGTTTTTTCTAAAACTTTTTTCGGGATTAAAAAGGAGCTCTATAATTTTTTTTTTAAACCTTCCTGATGTCATTCATTTAAAATATTTCCATCGTGTTGTTTCTTAAGTTTTTAAGGACACTTCGTAGATTTCCCGAGTTATACGTAACATAAAACGCAATGGAATCAATTTTACATTAAAATACGAGTTTTTGTTTAAAATTTTTTGATAATGACGAATAATTTTCCCAATCAGCTGATTACACCTACAGCTGATTTAATTAGTGATGCCAAAACTTTTGCAACTTATATCGATAAGCCATCACGAGTATTTTAGAAAGTGAAACGTTGCCTTCGACGAAGTGAAGCGCATGTTTACGAATCGACCTGATAAATATTAATTTTTTCCTTGATTTCGATTTAATAACTCTAAGAACCATAATTTTACATCCAGAAGTGGGATGAGGGTAAATATTACGCGATACGGAAAAAAGTGTGTCGCATATAAGGTGACGATAAGGTACTAGACGCACGGTAGTTTTGAACGAACTTAGTTTTGTGAGATTTATTCTTTATTATTCTATCAATTTTACAAATAATATTTACCATTATTTATCATAAGTGTGCATACTAAAGTAGAAATAATCCACTGGTCAGTCTACACTGGAAATCTATAATAGTCATAAATAGTGAAGATAAAGTGGCAAACCCAAAAATGTTGCAGTTGCGTTTAAGCTTTTAACGAAAAATATTAAAAAAATTGTATAAGAAGAGATCTTGGGGGAGATCTTCCACTCAGCATTCGAAAGGTTGCGATAGTTGACATCAAATTAACCACTAAAGAATTTGGAGGACTTTCTATTCGAGATTTATATGGGAGCATTCTAGCCTGCCATGGGACTGATCGTGGAGGTGGAAAGTTTCTAATTGCCACTCATTTGGGAGTAGCCCGAAATGATTCCTTAATACGGCAGTCCAGGCAGCTCACTACTTCCTCGAAGTATGACCTGGGCAATGGCTATCGGAACTCTCCGTTATCTATCTAGAGTGAGAAGAGGAAACGAATGAGCAGGCTGATTGTTTTTACGATCACTGATGTGTCACAGTTTAAATAGGTGACATAACGCCGGATCAAAGGTAAGGAAACGAAAATCCAGTTTCGACACACTGCATTCTGGTCACCGTCGTCTGATCCATAACGGGCGGCTGAAACATAATCATCCTGACCGTAGGTAAAATGCTAAATCTTGGTGGGCTGGGTTTGCCTTCCGCCACCGCTGTATTGAGAATGAAATTACGAAGTGAGAATGATAAACATAAAACCCCCTATTTGTTGACGACCCCCGTAAACATAATAAGGACCACGGTTTACGGATATAAACTTGGAATGTTAGAACATTATACAGATCCGGTGCCACTATCAAACTACCAGATGTCCCCGAGAATTATAAGGCTGTCATAGCTGCTATACCGGAGACACGATGAACGGCACATGGCTGCACAAGTGAGAAGATCTGTGGCATGTGCGGATTTGTAGTTGGGAAAAGACTGTGACACCTGCTCTCAAGGTTCAACCCCGTGAGTGATCGAATAGCCATTATCCGCATTAAAGCGAAGTACTTTAACATATCGTTAATTTGTGTGCATGTCGCGACGGAAGAAAAATACGATGATACCAAGAACATGTTCTCAGAGCGAATAGAGGAAACATACGACCGCTGCCCTGGCCATGATATTAAGACGGTTCTATGTGATTTGAATGCTAAAGTCGGCAGGGGAAGTGTTTCTCAACCAACGATTGGTAAATTCAGAGTATACGACCTCACTTCCGATAACGGAATAAGACTGTAAGATTTTGCCGCGGCGAACAACATGGTCATCAGTAGTATAGGATTCCAACATAAAGACATCCATAAGCCTACTTGGATATCCCCTGGTCAGCAGGCGAAGAACCACATTGATCACCTTGTCATTGATGGAAGGCACTCTAGTAGTGTAATGGACGTGCGTGCGATTCAATGAGCTAAAATCGATTAGGTTACAGCACAAGGTTCGCACAAGTTTAAGCAGAGCCAAAGTCATACGAAACCAGACATATAGAAAGCTGGAGATCGGAAAGCTGCAATTGCCAGGGATATCCATGGTCTATGCAGAGAAGCTCACTCAGATATCTGCTCAGAACGTAACACAGGCTCATGTTCCTGAAGCGCAGTGGAAATACATTTCCCACTCTATGAAAAATTATGCAGAGTCCGTACTTGATTATGAAAAACCGCTTAAAGACAAGCCATGGCAATTCACGAAAAGAACTCTGCACGTATGGCAAAGCTTCAGCTAGTTGTAACGCGAGCCGCGACAGAGCGGTATAATGAGACAAGGATAGAGGACACCTGTTTATTTAGGAAGAAAAATCGGTTGTGGAGAGAGCGTGAGGGTGAGAAAATTTAATTTTGTAGTAAGAAGAATGAGGCCCTTAAATTCTACCAAAAAGTACAAAGACAATCAAACGGAAATGGATCAGGGATACCCTTTTGTAGAGATAAGGATGGGAATCTTGTCACAGATGTGCAGAGTATATTGGGAATATGGAGCGATCACTTATCTGCTTTAATTGTCCCATGTGATTTAGATGTAATGAGGGTGTGGATCACACACAGGACGATGGCATCGACTGCCCTCTCCTACGCAAGGCGAAGTAAGAACTGCAATTTCCCGGCTTAAGAACAAGAAAGCCACTGGAGCTAATGGACTATAGGCTGAGCTGTTCAATGGGGGTTGCTATGAGTTGGAAAGGTGCATGCATCAGCTCATCTGCAACATCTAGCTAGACGAATGCATACCCGACGATTTGAGTATAAGCATACTGTGTCTTCTTTTCAGAAAAGATGACCCGAGTATATGGATGAACTATCGTGGAATAAGCCTTTTATCCATAGCACGAAAGGTCCTCTCAAGCGCAATGTGCGAAATATTAAAGCCTTTTGTTGTCGACCTGATCGGACTTTATCACACGGAAAGAAAAAACTCGTTCCTCCCAAACGAAATGAAGTTCGTTTGGGGACTGTAGTTGGGAGAAACGAACTTCTGTTAAGCCATACATATCATTTCGTTTGGGAGAACCGAAAAATGTTTGCAGCAAACGAGTTATGAAAAACATAAGCTGAAAAAACGTTTGCGAGAAACGAAAAACGGTTCCGCCAACTGTTCGCTCGGTTACAGCAACCGAGTTGTATTTGATCCTAACGAAAAAAACGTTTGCGAGAACTGAAAAACGTTTGCAGTAAACGAGTTATGAAAAATTAAAGCTGAAAAAACGTTTGTGATAAACGAAAAACGGTTCCACCAACTGTTCTTTCGGTTACAGCAACCGAGTTGTAGTTACAGAAATCGAGTTGTAGTTACTCTATTCAGTACATTACTTATACATTAAAATTTATATTTATGGCTTCCATAAAATCTTTTTTGTGTAAATTTCCAAAAAAAAGTTGGAATTTTTGTCTATCTTTTCAGTGTCTACGAACACGTCCGTCTCGACTTGCATTAAAATAACAACTAAAAGCGCAGCAAACTACAACGCGCCAGTTGTCCATCCAAGATACATATATTGACAAGGCATAAGCCTTTTATGTGTATGCGTGAGTGTGTATGTCAAACGAGTGGACTGTGTATACAGTCGACAGAAAGAGGGAATGAGAGAAATTTACGTTCTTCGTACTCATTAGAAAAATGGCTAATTTCAGTTATCGCAAACGGTTTTTAACTTGCGACAAATGTAATTTTGTACTCGTTTAATGCAAACGGGATCTCGTTTGCAACAACATGATACACATTTGCGCTATATGAGTTTATTTGGGAGAACTACATAAACGGTTGCGATTAATAAATTAATACAAATCAATCAAAGTATTGTTGTGGCAACCGAGCAATAAACGTTTTTTTTCTTTGCGTGAAGTTTGGCTTTAGACCTGGAAAGTCAACTATTGACCAGATATTCACATTACGACAAATCCTTGAGAAACTGTACTAAGCTATGGCGAAGTTTGGTATTTGGTAGCCAAAAACAAAGTTTCTCAAAATACCTTTCGGAACCGGAGTAAAAATGTAGTTCCCAATCAGTGAGTGAAAACTAGAAAGCGCACAGTTCACTGGTTGTGATACGCTCTCTTCAGTGCCTTCATGGATTGTTATGGGAAAATATTTATTTTCAGATCTCCTCTTGGCCATAATCCTGACGTTATTATTGTTGATTACGAAATTATAGCGGTTATAAACGTACACGCTCTGCTGCAACGGGGTAGATGTTCTACTCATTGAAACCATTAATTTTGACTTGTCCTCAGTTACTGCCAACATCACTTCTGCTGTCTCTTTCTCGAAAATATTGGAGTATCTTCTAGCACAGCCCGCCCGATAAGATTTTTAGCATCAACATACCCGAGTAGTATTCATGGTAACTTCTGCTTTTCCTGATATAATCTCCGTGAAAATGTTGAAGAGATCGCACGTTATGGATATGGATATACTTTGTTTGAGGTAGTACAGGATTCGGTAATATGTTGATCAAACTTCACTGCGGATATATTGTCCGTCAGTGTCAATCTATAGGCGCGTTTCATCTTAGCACTTAAACCACGCTAAGTTGAAGCTTCTTAAAGTTTTCCCCGAAACCGGCTATCTAAAGAAGTCATATTTTATGTATTCACCATTTGTGATCAATATATTACCGAAGCTGGTTGTGGATTTTTCGGTTCCAAAGCAACACTGATAAGGCTTGATCGTTTTTCGTACATTATGTGCATTACCTTTTACGCGACGGCTAAAATGTTTTATCTACGGTAGTTCGCTCATACACTCGGATAATTTTTTTGAAATATACTCATACGAAGGTACGCCGAGAATCTGATATCCTAACATGCATTCGTCTAACCATATCTTGCACATGGGATGGTGCATGCACCTTGCAAGATAATCACCATTAGCCTTGAACAAACCTGCCGGTAGTCTATCAATGGCGGTGTTGCCTTTAATACAAGAAATGGTTGGAAATCTCCACCATCGTCTTCTATAAGCTCGACTCAATCAACTTCACTGGACAATTAATCCAGAGAAATGGTCCCTCTTCATTCCCAAGATACTCTGTACATCGTTATCTTTAAGAAAGGAGGCGCTGCGTTATGGCCGTTAGTTCGTATTTTTACCTTTCGGTAGAATTTTCGGGCGTCATTCTTTCTCATATACGTTTTAATTTGTTGACTGTCATGATTTATCCAATGCCTTGGTTTTCACTGAAATGTGTGTTTTAACTTCTTCCTTTCCACCTTATACCACTCACTCGCAGCACGTGTTGCGACTTCCAAAAGCATTGCCAAACGTGTAGCTTTCGTTTCCTCAGTTCCAATGAGATACTCTTCATCATACAATGGAGATTACCTCCAGACGTTTTTGTTTCGCAACCAAACATGGTTTTTGTGGTAGCTTTTATAGCGTCGGAAATGTTTTTCCACTGAGCTTCAGGATCATCGTGAATGGTTGCAATAAGTGCGTCTAATTTATATAGCTGCGGCCACTTCTGGTAACTGCACGATTTCACACTACGATTTTCACACTGTTTATCCTTGCTTCAATACCTTCGTTACAAAATGGTAATGTTAACACTGCGAATAGTGCCCTCCATCAATAACCTTATTCAATTATACAACTAACTGTGTATTCGGAAATGATGAAGCTTCTCAGGGAAAAGAAAATAGAATCATATTCATTTACGCCAAAAGAGCTGAAGAGAATTAGCATTATATTACGAGGGTTATGTAATGGTACTGATTTAAGTGCGATTAAATTGAAATTTAACACGCTTGTTCCTGCTACAGTGGAATCGATAACAAAATTTTCGACCAACTTCTCACGGAAAAATAATTTTGGTACAGGCCTATTTTTGGTAACCCTTTTCTCGGGGAAGTCACCTAGTGAGAATGTTGCCATAAAGGACTTGCTTCATCAAAAAGCTCCTTTGGAATCTCCAAAGGCGAATTTGATAATTGTTCAGTGTTGGCGTTTTCAACAGTGGGGACACTTGTTTCGTAATTGTAATAGGACGTATGTTTGCGTTAAGTGTGATGATGATCATGAACCAGGGCAGTGTAAATTTGTGTCCAGCGAGCGGAATTTACCGTATTGTTCCAACTGTGAGCAGCGGGGATATGCATCGAGTTATAGGTGCAGTTCGGCTTACGCCAATTATGTAAAACTGAAATGTAGCTTCCGCAACCAAGTCAGAGGCAAAAGACAAGAAGCAATGTTGTTAAGGCTTTGAATAATTTTGTGATTCCGAACACATCACTAGCTAGTTTAGTTCATGATGGTGCTAGTTTGCACGTACAAACTTATCTTCCGAAATCTCCCTTAATTGATGAGTTCTTGAAAATTGCACAGATAATTCGTCAGTCAGACATTATTTCGCTGGATTGCAGACATCTGCTGGATTGCAAACTTTGTGAAGGGGTATGGAAATCTTTCTAAATCGGAAGCTAGTAAACAATACCAGTGTTTTATGGAGGATATAAAAGTACATTATGGCTCGTAAAAGTTTGAATATGTTGACTTTAAATGTAAGATCGGTCGTAAAAGCGAGTCGTAAAGTAGAGCTTCCGTGAATCTTGACTCTCAACGATAAGATATTGCTTTCATTAAGTAGACCCATTTGGATATCTTTAGTTTTATTAGCGACAGCAGTTCTCAGGCCGTTGGAATTGCAATTCGACAAAAATGCAAGTAGTATATCAAATTTGAGTTTGCCGAACGTTTATTTGAGTATTAGTGTTATTGAAGGTGGAATTCGGAAGAACTTTTTATTTGCTTCGATCTACATTCCCTGCAAAAACGAATTTATCAGGGTCTATTGATAATAAATAGTAGTTCTACAAATTTTGACAATGTTTGCATTGGTGCAGATTTTAATGCTAAGCGATTCTGTCGCAAATTCAAATGGGAATGTATTTTCCGATTGGTTACAAGATTTATCTTTACATTTCGTGCGACTTTTAGATTTCCCTTCTTATCCAAATGGATCATCATATTTGGATAATTTTCTTGTCGGTACGAATTTGACAAATTTCCAAATTTCTGATCTTCCAACATTTTCGGATCATAAAGTTGCATGTACAATTTTCGAAATTTGAGATCATGTTGCTTAGCCCTCCAAGGTATACCTCTTTCAGGAGGGCAAATTTGCAAAATTTTCGTAATGATATTGTCCTGGAAATTATGAACCAATTCCAAGACCCTTATAGGAATCTTACGAACGTGGAAATTGATGCATTTATTGACAGGTTTACGACCACTCTTAATATCGTGCGTGATATACATTCGGTGGAAATTAATACTAAGAGTGTGAAATTTGTTGCTTCGGATTTTGTGCAATGTCTGTTCAAGGTGAAATACAGCTGGCAGAAACAATTGAAGATAATGTTCCATCAATTCATGAACAGACAAAATCGTCAGTACCTATTAATGTCGAGACAGATCCAGTTGCTGAGCGTCATTATAGGAATACAGGTGGATGTTGATCAATCCCATAATATTAGCTCATAGGTAAATATTTAACATGACTTCGTATAATAGGAGGGTTCCCCTAAGATCACTTGTAGTAGTTGGGCAGGTTGCCGAGGAAGGTTCTGCAATGTTAGAAAAGATGAAGGGTAATTTTTTACACATATACTGTGAATCAGCTTCGGAGAGAGATGTTACCGATATTGAATCTGCTTTGGATAGTGTAATTTCTGGGACTACGGAGAACATGCATACATTTAATACGGCCTTTTCGGCACTTAATACAGTATCATGTACCGTTTTGGACAACCATGAACAATTGAACAGTTTTTCCAAGAAGGTAAACAATAAGAAGTCCTCAGGTCTTGATGGTATTTCAAATTTTGTATAAGAAACCTACCGGCAAAGGCTCTTGAATATTTGGTTAGAATCTTTAATAATTGTCTTAAGAACTCCTATTTTCCGAATGTTTGGCAAATTTCGAAGATTATCCCAATTCGAAAACAGCAGTGTAGTAATTATCTTAAAAATTTGAGGCCGATACCAATGCTGTCCAAGCTAGGGAAACTTTTTGAACGAGCAATCCGCGATAAGATGGACAGTAGGGTAATAACTTTTTGCATTTTTTGCAAATATCAAATCTCCAATATCTGTAGGGCATGGACAAATATTAAGAACTGCGTTTTTAGTTTTTCGCTATCGTTAAAAAAGGTTATGCACCAAACGCGTTAAAGTTTTGAATCAAACAAAGTTAAAAAAAAACTTTTTTTTTTCATATATTAGTTGTAATTTAAAACAAAAAATTAAATCGGTTTTGTAGTAGAATTTTACTCCTAAGTACTATTAAATGCAAATCTGTTATGTTATTGTTCAGTGGAATTGTGTGTATGCATGTATAAATTAAAAAAAAATATATTAAGGCATTTTAGAAATCGCTGTCGGTGCGTAAGGTTTTTTTTTACCAAATTGAACTGAAATAGTTTTTTTGTCATTAATACAATATTAGCCATTAGAAAAGCCCTGGGGATAATGTTGTCTAAAAAAAGTTATCACCCTAAGGGACAGGTTCATGTCTGAATCTTATATTCCAAACTTGCAATTTGGGTTTAAGAAAGATTTTAAGCTTGAAGATTTGTTGAAATTTGCGAATGACGTTAGTTCTAATTTTCGGCAAAGCTATTGTACAATTGCGGTTTCGATAGACGTCAGGAAGGCATTTGATAATGCTTATCACAATGGCATTAAATTACTTGCTAGTTGTTTTTCTCAGAGACTTTTTTTGTATTCAATTCAACGGTAATGTTTCCTCATTTGGTGATGTTAAATGTGGAGTGCTACAAGGTTCCATATTGGCCCCCCCATTTATTATATTTATGAGGGATTTTCCACACTCTACTCCTAATTCAACCAGCCTATTATACGCGGATGATAACCTCATGTACGGTCACAATGAATCACCAATTTCTGCTTCGCGTACATTGTTTGTAATATATACCAATGTCAAAAGTAGCTCCGGGAGCAAGGGCGTACCGCTGTTTTGAATTAAATATTTATTAGTACATATATATAATTACAAAATTCTAAAGTAAAAGTATGGAACTAACATCCTACACAAATAATTAGGATAATATATTATAGTCTTAAGAAACTGAGTAAGCATGTTTCTCAATTTGTTCTGAAAAAAGGCTCAATAAATTAAACTTTAACTTTAACTCCGCTGGGATTCGAAGCCGTGACTCCCATCATATCCCGTTTTGTAGTCTCAGGTGCCCGAACTGTGGTTAAAAGAACAGATTGGTTTTAGGAAAAATCCGAATACAAATACCCAGTGGCGGAACATGGATTCGTTCAAGTTGGTTTTCCATTATATGATGTTGGACACCTGGTTCTTTTCAATCGAATATTTTGCTGGGCTGATAATGTCATGACCTGGCCACCAGGAATAGGTTTTTTCTAGACGCTCATAGAACATGTTATCGATGTCATAGTCTTTATCGTCCGTTGAGGTATGTAAACGAATCCACGAAATGTTAAAGTATTTCGGATGTTGCATCCCCTTGTCAACTACAGATTAGCAACTAAATTAATTTGTTTTAACATGATAGCTGTTTTAACATGATAGCTGTAGTAGTAGATGTCAGAGTTCTTCCTCTTTGTTCAGTCAGAGCCTATCCATCCCATTTCCTGAATACCAGAAATGTCAGCCATAATTTTCGAGGAGGATCAGTATAGGGTTCATAGAGCCTAGGTGCATATTCGTAAATCGTAGTACATTAATAGCGCCATTAGATATCGGAAAATAATAACACTTCCTGCCGAGTTAACAAAAACATAAAAACAACCAAGTTATTGGCAGCAGCGAATTCTCTATTACCACAACAAAGAGCACTAACAGACAACACAATAAGATGAGATTCACTAATGGTATGGTATATGACCTACAACAAACACATCTTAACTTACTGTGTGACGCACAAGAAGTGGAATAACATTAAATTTTGGATAAAATAAAATATTATAAAATAAATAATATTTCTTAAAAGTATTGCAAATCTTTTTTATATTATGAATATTACTAAGTTTGCTGATGCTGCCAATTATACGATAACGTTTCAATTAATATGAGCAGAACTGAAATAAGCAGAGATGTTGCTTGACTTCATATATAAAGTGGTTACGAAAAATGGTAAAAGTCAGAGTTCATCTCACATCTAAACAAGAAGCAACAAACACAATTTAATCAACAATGCGTTCCTTCATTGTAAGTTATTGGTTATTTGGATTCAACCAGAGGCGAATTTAATTTATAACTTCTTGAATATTTTGTAGGTTCTGTGCCTAGTGGCCGTTGCCTGCGCCCAACAGTCGGGCTACAACTATCAACCGATTGAACAGGGTAGTAGTGATCTCTCGTCGCCCATATCACCTGGCGGCGGTGGTCCCTCATACTCTGCCCCCGCTGAATTGGACAAGGAATACTATACTTACTCCGCACCCGAAGGTGAATTCGATGACCCTAACGCCGCTCAACGTGCTGTCGGCTCCGTGAAACAAGGTCTCCGCGTTATCTTCATCAAGGGTCCCGAAAACAAAGGTCTCGAAGATGCTGCCCTCAATTTGGCCAGACAAGCTGCCCAACAAAGGACCGCCATCTATGTGCTCAACAAACAGTCAGATATTGGCGATTTGGCCAATAAACTCAACCAAGTCGGCAAGAATGCCAACAGCCGTCCCGATGTTCACTTTGTCAAGTACCGCACCCCAGAAGATGCTGTCAATGCCCAAAGAGCCATCCAAAGCCAGTATGATGCCTTGGGTGGCCCCTCTCATAACATCAATGGTGGCATTGCTCCCGTTCTAAATTTTGCTTCTCAAGCCCCCATTCAAGGTCCCAGCGCACGTGCTCCCCAAAACGCTTACTTGCCGTCATCTGTGTTCTACCGCCGTCGCCGCTAAGCAGACGACAGACAGATGTGTTTGTATGTAGATGTTACAAAAAATAGACTTAGTGATTAGATGTAATCGTATTAAAACCCGATTCCTGAATCAAATTCTTGTTGAATATTTGTTGATTATTGATTATTTTACATGTGCAAATAAATAAATGTATAAGTAATGTTAATTTTTACGTTTATCAACTGTTTGGAAACTTTAGTTAACACTTTTTAAGGATAATTAAAATCTTAAATTTTTTCTTTAAATTATTCAAGCTTAAGGCCATGATTTACTAAATATAGTGCTTATTCATTAGCTTTATGGTATTTAAAAAAAAATAGTCAAGCACAAAATTATATTTCGATTACCAGTGACAACTGTCGGTATAGCTAAATATGTCGGATACTCCTTCGATCTTCATCAGGATACGATATTGGAATTCTTGCTCATCAATCATTTATGCATCGAAACAAAAAAAAATAGATTCCCCGTACATCCCATGAAGGAAGTTGGAAGAGCTTCTCACAACCAGTGAGCTGTGCGCGATTTATTTCTAACACTCACAGATAGGGATCCACAGTTTTACACCAGTTCTTAATGGAATTTGGAGAAGCTTTTTCATGGCTAAATACTCGATAGTGTCGACGTCACTGTACGGTGGTCAGAGTAGGTTCGATCCACGTTAAAAAAATAAAAAAAAATGGTTTCCCATTACATCCCATGAAGGGACCGGGGAGAACTTCTCACAACCACTGAGCTGTGCGCTTTCCAGTTTTCACTCACTGATTGGGACCTACAGTTTTACACCGATTCCGAACGGTATTTTGAGAAGCTTTTTCATGGCTATATACTCGATAGTGTCGCCGTCACTAAGCGAGGTGACCGTCGTCGAAAGAACTTTTTTTTTTTTTTTTAAGGTGGTTGGAGCAGGAATCGAACCCAGGATCTCCTGTACAAGAGGCGCGCACCCTACCCATTGCACCACCGACGGTCACATGCCTCGTAATACTCATCACATGAATTGCAATTTGTTTATACAAGAACCGTAGGTGGTGCAATGGCTAGTGTGCGAGCCTCTTGCACATGAGATCAGGGGTTCGATCCCTTCTCTGACCACCTTAACATTTCTTTCGGCGGCGGTCACCTCGCTTAGTGATGGCGACACTATCGAGTACTTAGCCATGAAAATGCTTCTCATGATACCGTTCGGGACCGGTGTAAAACTGTAGGTCCCAATCAGGGAGTGTAAAACTAGAAAGCACACATCTCACTGATTGTGAGAAGCTCTCCCCAATCCCTCCATGGGATGTTAAGGGACACCATTTTTTTTTTTTATACAAGAACATACGAGAATACGAAGCATTAATATTAGAAATTTGTATATATATGTATACTATCTGACCCGTCCGACGTTGTCCTGCAAATTTTGTTTAAATACCGTTAGCAGGAGCAGAAATAATGGATTTTTAATTTGTGGCTTGTATGGGACGTACCACGCCTCTTTGTCCTATTGGACCGAATAGTACATCTAAACCACCCAGGCGCCACCCAAACGCATCCAAAAAAATTTATTCAAATCGGTCCAGAAGTTTAGGAAGAGGTCAGTCACAAACACACGTGCAGTAGAATTATATAACGGGTCCGCCATCTAGCGTTTTTTTTTTAACTAGTGCTTATTTCGTGAATGGTAACACTTAGCTCATGTCTGATTTGACAGATAATTAGTTTTATCCTTCCGCTGAACGAATATGGTTGTGTATACGCCTGAACAACGCTGGGAAATATGGGAAAACTGGGCCTGCGATCGACTTACAGAAGATGCCGATTTTGCTAAAAAAAATCATATTTTCAGATGAAGCTCATTTTGATCTTGTCGGGTATGTAAACAAGCAAAATTGTCGCATTTGGGGCACAGAAAACCCGCACTCATACATTGAAAATCCGATGCACCTAAAACGAGTCACTGTTTGGTGCGGATTTTGGTCCAGAGGTGTAATTGGGCCATTTTTCTTCGAAAATGAGCAAGGAGTGGCCGTTACAGTCAATGGCGATCGTTATCGGGCCATGTTGAACGAATTTTTGTTCACAAAAATTGAAGAGAAAATTGAAATTTCGGTTTATTGTATTCAAAGACACCTGTTGTTGCGCAGAATTTGGTACATGGCGTCAAACTTGACGACTTTGTTGCTGTTCATGTTTTGAAGGCTTGCAACTTTTACAATTTGAGCCAATTTTTAAAGATATTTGCTTGAAGAACGCAACATCGACACTATAATAAGTTTAAATCATAGTTTTATGAAATAATGCTTCTAGGGAGAATTTTATGGTGATTGGTGAAGTCGTACGGAAATTATCATACAGGTGAATTCACCTTCACATCACATCACATACTGCAAATCCAGGTCGAACTGTTGGTTTTACGTACCCCAGGTGGGGCCGTTTGAAAAAATATAGTAATATCACAACTTGTAAAGTATTATTCTGACGATTTTAAAATGTACTAGACATTTCTAGGGGCATTTGTAAGGCATTTGTAAGATTCAGAGGCACCCTGTGTAAACACAGTTGGTACTACAGGCTGTCAAAGTTGACCACTTTGGTGCTGTTGAAGCTTTCAAAGCCTACTACTTCGGCGGAATGAAGACGGGCCCCAGGAAATAGCACCCCAATTGCAAAATGAAAATGGGCCCCAAACCAATTCACAGTTTACAACAACACGAAATTTTGGGGTGTTATTTCGTACATTTTCGCTTGCACTTGGGGGTGTTTTTTTTCATTATGAATGTGAGCCCCAATGAAAATTTTACCCCAATTATTTTTTGAGGAACCTTTTCATTTTACTTGGGCCTTTGGGACCTTTTCATTTACTTCATAAATAAATTGGGGTGTAATTTCTCGGGGTGCAATTACGTATGGCTGCTATAAAACTTAACGGAAAAACACCCCATAATAACAAATGAAATTAGGCCCCAAATACTACCAAAAAGTGCACTACTAATATAAACCCACTTCTAGAAATGCAAATGAAACATTAACCCTCGGAGGCGCTAAACGGTATATGGGATTGTATGGAAATGCATAGTCAGGTGTCCTAAAAGTGTGTATAAATGCATTTTATGCTAGAAAACCCACAAAATGAACAATAAAAACGCATTTTTATACATCTTGGGTAGCTATTTACGATATTTTATTAATACTATGAAAAAAAAATTTTGTGGTTTAGACTTAAAATTTTGTTGATATAAAGGGTTTTTCAACCGAGACGCAACAAAAGTAAACGACAGCAAACGACGCCATATTTTTTCCCGCTCTTTTGACATTTCTCTTCAGTAAGGTTTGACATTTCATCATGGAAAGATATACGAGCCAACAACGAGTCGAAATTATTAAAATTTACTACCGAAATTTGGAGTCAGTGGCCTCAACTTTAAGAGGCCAACTTTAAGAGGCCTCAACAATCAGCGATGAGGCTCATTTCTGGCTGAATGGCTTCGTCAATAAGCAAAATATGCATTATTGGTCAGACAGCAATCCACACGTAATCCATAAGTCATCATTGCATCCTGAAAAAATTACGGTTTGGTGCGGTTTATTGGCCGTACTTCTTCCGTGATGATCAAGACCGGCACATTACTGTGAATGCGAATCGCTACCGTTCAATGATAACCGAATATTTTTGGCCCCAATTGGATAATATGGACTTGTAGGACATGTGGTTGCAACAGGACGGCGCCACAAGCCACACAGCGAATGCCACAATCAATTTACTGGAAACCAAGTTTGGTGAACGTGTTATCTCACGAAATGGCCCAGTCGATTGGCCACCTCGGTGGTGCGATTTGACGCCGTTAGATTATTTCCTGTGGGGCTACGTCAAGTCTATGCCAACAAGCCAGCGACGATTGATGAACTTCGTACGAATATCGAACGTAAAACTGCAGCAGTATCGGCCGATTTATGCTTGAAAACCGTCGAAAATTGGGTTCAGCGTCTGGACTTCTGCAAGCGTGCCCGTGGTGGCCATGCAAAAGAAATCGAGTTCCATACATAATGGCATCGAACGTACTTTCACAGGAATAAAGAATTTCATTGGTACCTAAACCCGGTTTTGTTTTATTTAAAAAAACTTTTGTAGCGCTCTTATTGAAAAACCCGTTACTAATATTTTGTTTGCGCTCTATTCAATATGTACATTTTATATACATTTTCTCCAGAAAATCCCACTCAAAAACGGTTTTTATCACCTGCCCCCCATTCATTCCATACAAATTACATGTAGTAGGTCTGCACAGACCTGGTTATAACGTTTGGACCAAAATATTTGTAAACCCGGATTAACCCTAACCCGGATCCACAATCGCTCTGATTTTTTGCTCATTGTGTTCGGAGATTGTTGCCCCAGGATTACATCGGAGGATTTGTCTCTAACATGAAAAACAAAGAAGTTATACACACTTTTATGTACAAAAAGTCTGCACGACCTGGTTATACCTCCGAGGGTTAAGGATATTGAGGTGCAATGATACTGCAATGAAACCTATTGAAAAATAATGTAAGTGTTAATATTTTATATTTTTTCTAAATGCACCATTTGAAGCTTCAGCTAAAAATAAAAAAAAATATTTTACCGTTTTAGAAACAATTTAAAAAATTTTTTCCCAAAAAAAAATCGTGCTTCAACACGCGATCAAATTTTTTGCCTGCGGAGCTTCAACACACACTCGATAACAATTTTAATAATCTATATTTTACTGTTTTAGAAAGAAATGAAAAAAATTTTTCCAAAAAATATTCGCGCGATTTTTTTGAGCAAAAATTTGTTGCCTGCGGTGCTGTAACACACGTTCAACAGAAATTTTAATAAACTATATTTTATTGTTTTAGAAAGAAATGAAAAAAAAAGGGTCAGTATATAAATATATACAACTATAATAGAATGTTGTTACTGCAATATTGAATAGAGTGTACAGTGAATTATAAAAAATTTAACACTGATATTGACACAGAAAGCAGAGACGTCACAAGGAGGGTAGACAAATATTTGAAATAACTATTCTATTCTATCATCTTTTGTTTAATGTTTCATGGAATATGTTTGTGTGTGTATTGTATATTCATTCTGAAATTAATCAAATCGACGAATAAAACAAACACAATTTTTTTCTATTGGGGCCGATTTTCCTGGGGTGCAATTTCTATTCTTTAAAATTGCATTTCAAGAAAATACACCTCAAAGAGTCAATGAAATCTGGCCCCAAATTTTTTCATTTCATACTTTATTTAAGCCAAATAGGCCAAACTGATTACATAGAAAACAATAATTCATGACACATATATTCATTAACTTCAAAATACTTCAAATATATAAATTCTTATAATTAATTACAGCACTTAATAATAATCAAACATTACCAATAACAATCGCACGAAATTTATTAAATGAAATTTTTTTCAGTATACAACAAATAATTATTTTGGGGTCACCTTGCGCTTATTGGGGCCTTATTTTTAAACGGTTTAAAACAAAAAAATGAAAGCCGCCCCCACTAAAATATTTGGGGTCATGCCTCACAATTGCTTGGGGCCCTTCATCATTGCTTGGGAGGCTATTTCATTTTAAAATTTCATAATGAAAACACACCCTAAATGTGGGACCCATTTTCATTTTGCAATTGGGGTGTTATTATTCCTGGGGCCCGTCTTCCGGCCGCCTGCTACTTCTACACTTAGTTGAGCCCCAGAAAATTACCTTGCAATTTCAATGTGAAAATAGGCTCGAAATTCGAAAATTAAGTAGCTTGCGCAGAAAAAAACTGACAAAAACGGAGCTGTGCGCTTACCGGTTCCCAACGGTTTTTTGAGATGCTATTTCATGGCTTATTACTCTATAGTATCCCCGTCACTAAGCGTGGTGGCCGTCGTCGAAAGAAGTGTAAAGTGGTCAGAGCAGGGATCGAAGCCAAGTTCTCTCGCACAACAGCTGCGCCCACTAACCGTTGCACCACCGACGGCCAACGAAATGCAATTTCAGTGAGCGAAATTACACGCCAGGCGAATCGGTGCCAATAAAAAATTTTGCTGTTGTTGTATCTGTAGTAGTTGGCAAAGCAATTCGAGATCTGGTCTCAATGTTCAACCCCGTGAGTGATCGTATAGCCACCATCCGCATAAAAGCGAAATGCTTTCACACATCGTTAATTTGTGTACATGCTCCGCGCTGGCCGTGTCATGACATTAAGATTGTTCTACGTGATTTTAATGATAAAGTCGGCAGAGAAAATGTCTTTGAACCCATCATCGGTATATCGTTCTACACGGCATCACTTCCGATAAAGGAGTAAGACTCTTAGATTTTGAGGCTGGCCGTGTCACGGGTGTCAGTAGTACGACATGCCAACATAAAGGCATCCATCCCTTATCAACAGACGAAGAACCATCAGAGCAAAAGTCATACGAAACCAGACATATTGAATTATCAGCGATAGTCATGGCCTATGAAGAGAAGCCTCATGATCCTGGAGCGTAGTGGAAGTACATTCCCCACTTTATGAGAACTGCTGCAGAGACCGTATTTGGTTATGAAAAACCGCTTAAAGACAAACCATCGTCCGATGAAGAGTGTCCACTGACAAAAGATGAGTAGTTTGTTAGGGAAAACCGCTTGAAGACCAACCATGGTACGATGAAGAGTGTCTCCTGACAAAAGATGAAAAGTACGCTGCACGCATGCCTGTGCTTCAGTCAGTGGCAACTCTATCCGCGACAGAGCGGTATAAGCTGAAGAGGAGATAGGAAACCCAGATTATTAAAAAAGAAAATACGGTTATAGGAAATCGCGAGAGTGAGAAAATTGAATCTTAAAGAGCAAGAATTAGGCTCGTAAATTCTTTAAAAAAGTAGAAACCCAAAGCAACGGAAATAGATCCGGCCTCCCTTTATGTAGTGATAAGGACGGGAATCATGTCCCAGATGTAGAGTATGTTGGGAATATGGACAGATCACTTTTCTGTTTTTCTTCGCCCAGGGTACTTTAATATGAATGAGGGTGATGAGTCCATACAAGACGATGGCATCGACTGCCCCCCTACTAGACAAACCGAAGTTAGAACAGCAATTTCCCGGCTTATGAACAAGAAAGATGCTGCTGCTACTGGTTTACTGTTTAGGGCTGACGACTATGATAGGTTCATTAAGTTTCTTTGTTGTTTTTCTGAAAAGAAAATTGTTATTAATATTAATTATGAAACAGAGAGCTCGATTAGAGACTAGTTTTTAAGTTTAATCTATGTAAAATAAATAAATAAAAAAATAACTTACAAATAAATAAATACTCTTAAAAAAAAAAAGGTCCTCTCGAGCATAATGTGCGAAAGTCTAAAGCCGTTTGGCACAGACCTGATCGGAACTTATCAGTGTGGCTTTAGGCCTGGTGGTCAACTATCGACCAGATATAACGAGAAAAGAAAACAGCAACGAAAAATAAATCGACACCTACCAACTATTCCTGCTAAACTGACACTTCTTAGGATAATGACACGACATTCTCAGTAAAGATGTCCCAGAACCATTTAGTACTAGGCGGATCGATACCCTATCATGCGATCTCATGATAATTGATCATATTAATTGAGATCATCGTGAGAAAAGCTGCAGTCGGCCCGCGTAAAACTATCAGCAGCAAAAGTCACCTGCCATCATCATTGGGCGAAATCTGCGACAAGTTACTACAGTATTTTGGAGAATTGAGAAGAAATCAGCAAAAGTGGGCTTGGCAGGAAACGAGGACAATACAAAGTTAATTGTTTCGACAAGCAGAACATCCACCCGATTGAATGAAAGGGTGAATGTTGATAACATTTATAATTTCGAGGTGGTGGACGAACTCATTAACCTCGGATCTGCCGTTCACAGAAGCATAATATCAGCATAATATCGAAACCAAACGAAGAATTGTGGGTGTTATTTTGGGCTAAGCCAGCACTTCAGTGACAAGAGCCTCACTCGAGAAACGAAGATCCAACTATACCTCACTCTCGTGCAAACTGTTTGTGGCGCAGAACCCTGGGTCATGTCGCATGCTAATGAAACGTCACGGGGAATATTCGCAAGAAAAATGATCCAAAAAATATGTGGTCCTATAATAGAAACAGCGAGTATCGACTACGGATGACCCTCGAGAGCAGTCTAAACTGTATCGATATATCGAACGATGTGCGGAAGTTATTTCGACAGATCTGTTAGATTTCTCTTTTTGTCTGATTTTGCTCAAAAAAATATGTGATCACAGTTACATTTGATGTGAAATCAATGAGACAAAGGGAACGATAATATCACATTTTATTTCGACTTTATGCACACCAATCGCCTTTATTTGAAGTTCTCTTATTCTCTGTTCCATTTCATCTCTACACCATAGCTCTTTGTAATTTACCGAAATATAGGATATATAAAGGTGGGTGGTGTTGTGTCAACGACTAGAGAAACCTCTCGACTTGGTCCGCACTTGAACGTTGACAACCGATTTAATTTTGAAGTGGTAGATGAATTTGTCTACCTTGGATCCACCGTGAAAAAGAACAACAACGTCAGCCTGGAAATAGGTAGGAGAATTGTGCTTGGAAATATGTGCTATTTTGGGCTCAGCAAGCAGTTTAGGTACAAAGCCCTCTCTCGGCGGACAAAAGTCCAGCTATATCAGACTCTCATTTTACCTGTCTTGACATATGGCTCCGAAACTTGGGGCATATCGCAAGCGGGTGAAAATACCGGCGAGTATTCGAGAGGAAAATTTTCCGTAAAATATATATATGGTCCTGTTAAAGAAAAAGGCGAGTACCTACGTCGTTGGAACCTAGAGCTATTTCATTTATATTCTGACGTATACATCTTTAGGCGACTTAAATTACGCCAGTTGCGGTGGCTAAGGCATGTTATCAGAATGGATGAAGATGAGCCAGCGCGAAAGGTTTTCGATAACGTACCCGATGGAAGCAGGAAAAGGGGACGACCAAGACTCAGCTGAAAAGACCAGGCAGAAGAATCCCTCCGTATCCTTGGTGTTTCCAACTGGCGAGGTAAGGCGAAGGATAGAGCCAGTTGGAAGAATATGTTGAAATTTGTTTAATTAATATGTGTAAGACGTCTGACCTCATGAGGTTGTAAAATAGTCAATAAAAGTAAAGTAGGATATAAATCCATCTTAGTGTATGCCGATGAAGTAAGAATCACTTTCGAAATTTATATAGCCATGTTCGTCTGTCCACCCATTTGTCTTTGTAATCGGAGTAAAGCTCCGAAATATTAGTTAGCTTCAACAAAGTTTGGTACATAGTCTTATTTGGCCGGGGGTGAACTCTATTGAATCATGTTTTGATATACCCTCCACACAGTGAAAAATAACCGCCTCTCTAACATATTCTCCCAAACATATTTTGCAGAAATCATGTATGTGTTTGGAGCACTCTTCAAACATTCATATGTTGGCAAGTCCCAAACTCACTTGTATTTAAAGGGAAACAGTATCATGTTTATTGGCAAACATGTATGCTTTTACGTGGAAACATATTCGTTCTTCATCCCAAACATAAATATACTTACGCGGAAGCATTCGCGTGTTTCCCCCAAACCTACATATACTTACGTGGAAACATATGCGCATTTCCTCCCAAACATAATAATATTTAGAAATTAATTGTTCTTTGATTTCAGTATATATGTATTATTTATTATAATTAATTTGATCAATATAAATTCACAATTTTTAACTAATTAATACAAAAAATTAAAAGATATAAAACGGCCCTGTTTACACTTACTTGCATTGAATGCATTCTTTGTGTTTTTTTTTTGTCATGAAATGATAATCTGCTGTTTTTTGTGCTTCTCCTTCCTTCGTTCTTTCTCACGTTTTTGTCTTCAGAAGGTTTCAGTTATGAGTTGGTTATCACATGCGTTGGTACACAAACAATATATTTATATACAAATCTAGTTCATGCAAGACAAGCGGGTATTAATTACTTGTATTTATTTTACAAATGAGCCGCCGGCCAGATTTTCTCAGTGAGGGCTCGGACAGACAAATTACTTCACGTTGTCGCCCTTTCCAGTTTCTTTCCTTAAAATCCACACAGACACGTACACAATAATAAAACCGATACCACGAACCATTTAACCGTCCGAGCCTGCGTTTATTCTTTTTTCACTGCTCAAGCCCTTTTGATATGCTCTGTCCGATTAATCATTGACGACTGAATACAGGAAACGGAAGCGCAATACATCAGGGACAATACGAAAAACTGACTTCATCTGCAGTTTACACGCACATTCAGGAGTACTTATGAATCACTGACTGAGAGAATAATGAAGAAAAACAGATTCACATTTACAAGATAGACTCTCTCATTGTCCCTTTATTATTCTCTTGCTCTCGAGCGAGCATAAAGAGTACAACAAACACAGCTATGTTTGTATCACAAACACATATATATTTGGGTTGGAATTACATGTAGTATTGAACAGCAAATACAATGTGTTTGCACACAAGTATATTATATTGGTGACAAGCTCCAAACACACTTTATATTTGTATTTAAACAACAACAAAATTCAGATTATTCAGCGTGCATATAATGGCCCAAAGACCTTGCAGTCACGTTTAATATAGAAATTATATATTATTGTGCATAAATCCAGTCCACTGTTTGAGCCCTTATACAAATCTCTCAACCAATAGGTTACAAATATAAACCAGTGTCAATAAAAATAGGATATCCACATTGTGATATATTCCCCATATAAAATATGGGGGGGTTGTACCAATCAGGTTTGCTAGTATCATTCATTTTTCTTGGACAAAGAAAATGAAAATGTACCTACGTAGATTGATACACAAGGTGGTGTAGGGTATTATTACGGAGTAGGGAGAGTAAATGAAATACACCGGTAACTTTACAGCCGGATAATAAATAGGTTTCGCATCTCACAGTCAGTCAGCTAGTTTGAAGACTTACTATTATTATGTATTGAGAGCCATTTTCGAGACCAAAGACTTGAAAGTGTCGCGTTCACTAATGGAGTAGACCTTCACCAAATCTAATGAAATCTAATCAGAATAGGGATTGCATGTTCTCGTACACAATAGCCCAGCACATTAATCATTTCACCACTTTGTGTTAGATGAGGCTTAATTTATTCACAATCTAGTACGTTCTCTTTTGCGACTGTGTATACTATCGTATGTTTCAGTGCCAAATCCCAGACAATTTTATTAACATGATATTTACTAGACAATAACCCTGACATGTTTAAAAACAGCAAATTAATAAGCAAAAATCGTCCAAAATCTGTCAGCAAATAATGTTGGCGCCAGTTCAATAGTCTAAGTTTTTTAAACAACAACTAAAAAAATCAAATGTGAAGCTTTCAATCCACATTACAAATACTGTTAAATCCATAAATAACTGAGGGGAAAACGGAACTTGAAATTAACTTTACATATTTATCACATATTCATAATTTGAATGTATTAAACGATTAAATCAATCAAACGTAGTTAAAGTATCAAAATAGAGCGCTTACGCAGGCTAGGTCATGTCGGGGGAATGGATCAGAATGAACCAGTGCGAAAAGTATTCGAAGACGTACTCGAAGGACATCGAACAATAAGACGCCGCTGGAAAGACCAGGTGTAAGATTGCCTGCAAGAGCTTGGTGCTATGATTATTTTGTTTATTCACGTAACCGCTAAGATGGAAATGAGCCTCATTTTCAATGAAAAATCGTACACCTCTTCTTCGAGATTCAGGATGGCTTGAGCGTCTTGTAAGTGAACATCTTCAAATCTTTCACTAAAATTCTGCATAGGGACCACCGGCTAATGCGCAATTGAGTGGCACGCCGTTTGGTCATTGTTCCGGGCTCCTCTTCGATATCTTGGATAACAGCAGCTATATTCTCAACAGAACGACTGCTCCGGGTCCGGCCAGCCTTGGGACGATCTCGTGTTGTTCCAGTCTCTTCAAGGCGAGCGGCTAAACGACGCAGTGTTGTCCCAGTCTTTTCCAGCCGAGTGGCCAAACGACGCAATGTTTATCCAGTTGGTGTCGGGCCGCCAGGAAATTTGCGACGAAATTCACGCATTTGGTGCCATTTGCAAAAGCTATAGGGTTTTCCAATAGGGTGATTACTTTTGCCACACCTTGTATAAGGTGCGTGTGATAATATATCATTGTTACTGTCCACCTAATAACCACTATATATTTGACTTTTAACTATTTTTCATTCGTCGAAATTTAAATTCGTCGATCTGGATTGAGGAGCTACTCAAATTCTCGATTATACTGGCACTGCCCGGTTGTTTTCCTGTGCTTGTGTTGAAGTATTGCTGTTGCTGTTTTATACGTATATGCTGTTGCTATAGCGACAAGTTTACTGCCTCGGGTCAACGAGACAGTCTTAGATATAAAATGCTCTGCCTTTTGTTATCCTTCGTCCTTGCTGTATTCTTCACTTTAGCGAATGTAGCACCAGTATTCACACAACCGCAAATAATTCTTCCAACATTAGTTAAGGTCCTTTAAAAATACAAAAACATTTCACTCAGTATTTCTTTTCAAAATTACGCATGAGTGTGAGCGAAAGGACACAGACTCAAAGCAGAACCAAACCAAAAAAAACTCATATATACCGGGTTTATCAATAAGAGCGCTACAAAAGTTTTTTGAAATAAAACAAAACCGGTTTTAGATACCAATGAAATTCTTTATTCCTGTGAAAGTACGTTCGATGCCATTATGTATGGAACTCGATTTCTTTTGCATGGCCACCACGGGCACGCTTGCAGAAGTCCAGACGCTGAACCCAATTTTCGACGGTTCTCAAGCATAAATCGGACGATACTGCGTGTGGATTGCTGTCTGACCAATAACGCATATTTTGCTTATTGACGAAGCCATTCAGCCAGAAATGAGCCTCATCGCTCAAGATGATTTTCCGATGAAAATCCGAATCATTTTCAAGTTGTTGCTCAGCCCAATTCACGAACATACGACGCTTATGGTGGTCAAGCGGCTTCAGTTCTTGCGTCAATTTGATCCTGTAAGGATGTAGGCCAAGATCTTTCCGCAAAATTCGCCACAACGACGTCACAGAGATGCCCAACGCTTGAGAACGACGTGTGAGAGACACATTTGGGCTTTCTTGAACTGAAGCCTCAGCGGCAGCAATATTCTCGACACTACGGGCACTTCTTTGTCTCACTGGCACGGGAACATTTTGTACTGTGCCTGTGAATTCAAATTTTTCCACTAGACGCTCAATTGTTGAAGAGGTATGACGACCATAAATTGGACGTAGCGCTCTTAAAGTTGATGCCACTGACTCCAAATTTCGGTAGTAAATTTTAATAATTTCGACTCGTTGTTGGTTCGTATATCTTTCCATGATGAAATGGCAAACCTTACTGAAGAGAAATGTCAAAAGAGCGGCAAAAAATATGGCGTCGTTTGCTGTCCCTATCGATTTACTTTTGTAGCGTCTCTGTTGAAAAACCCTTTACATTCTTCATCTTTTTAATATAATATTTTTGTTTTTAGAATTTTAAACGTCAGGTTTGAAATACATAGAAATATGTTGTGGTAACCGAATTTAAAGTGAATCTACTGAATTCATGTGAAATCCCGTTGTTGCAACTGAATTGATGCCACATTCGGTTACTGCAACCGAATTTTAGAAAAATTAGGTGACAAAACGAAATTAGGTGAGAGATTCTATTGTCACAACCGAATCAATTATGAAACGAGGTTGTTTCAACCGAATTTCAGTTGTGAGGACTAAATTCGGTTGTGGCAACTTTAATTCGGTTGTGGGAACCAAAATTCGGTGGTATCAGCCGTATTTACGGTTGCAACTATCGCTTTTAAAAAACTAGTTCTCTTGGGTGTACACTCACAATATAAATAGTACCCGTGCAGCGCTCCCTCCACGCAAGTTTTCATTTTTCGGGTATATATCTCAATTTCACATGTGTATTTATTAAATTTGGCACTTTGTATTGAATTACAGTGTTTTTAAAAGATGACAAGACCATTTTTTCTATTTTTCGCATCTACTATCAATAACATGATTTTGCTCGGCTCGAATGTTGAAAGATTATCTAGGAGTTTTTGGGGTAGATCACACCGAATGTTTTTCAAAATTTGCAATTGTGCCATTGGTGTATCGAAAGAGTTTTTGTAAAGTAGCGCCTTGAAGCGGTAAACCTCTTATGTGAACTGATCTCATTGAGGTTATTCCCTCTGTTGTTTCGATGTGTGCTCCATTTATACCAAACTGGAATTGATGATATGACGAAGCCACCAATACGAATTAGAGGTTCGTAGTAGGCATCTGCAAGCGCATGAAGAAACATATACCAAGCAGAACCATTTTCTATCAATTCGTTCAGTGTCAAATTCAATACACAAGGAATCATAAACTACCTAAATTCGAAATTCATTCGCTCAGAGTATACTTGCCACAAAACGAAACTTTACAATAGATTACAGAGTAAAGAGGGTATCAAGATATACCAGGACGAAGCCTGAAGAGAATCAAAATATTGCGATAGTTTCATTATATCACCCTGCAGTCATTTGATGTGTTTGAATACGATGATCTGCGAGCATCATTTCAATGAGCGATTGAGAACAACAAATTTCATTTAGTAACTCATCAGCTTTCAAAATGTTAGAAACACTCACGAACAAAACAGTTCTTTGTTGGCGCTATTTTTAAATGTATAAGGAGTACATGAGAACGTTACCGCAGGAACAAAGTCGAAAGCAAAACGAATATTTATTGAATTGAACCATAGAGCAATAGACAAGAGTCCCCATACCTCGGAGCAATAGACGAGAGTCCCCATACCTCTCTTAGCGTTATCTTGCGGTGTTCTAGATGTAAGAAATTTCATCGAGTTTGAGTTGCTGTTGTATGTTACTCTTTGGTGGGACATAAAATGTGCAGATGTAAAAGGGATAACGTATTGCGTTCGATGCAACTAATATAAAAAAATTTTGCTGTCATTAGTATCAATCAACCACTACGCAATAAGCACAAAGTTGACTCGCATCCGATTCGGATCCGGTTTGAGTCCGACACCTCAAATTACACATTTGCTGAGCCGATTCGAACCAAGCTGACATGTTGGATTTCGCTTTTACTGATCCGATTCGTATCCAATCCAGATCAGGTTTTGCTGATTCTATTCAAGTAACCAAGACGAAATAATTTAGTGTTTTTAATTAAATTAAATTGCCACATATTATTAGTTTTATTTTAAATTTCATTTTATATATTTGTATTTTATGTTTTTTTTTCATTGTATAAAGTATATAATCCCAGTGTGCATAGTGTGTAATACGGATCCATTGTGACCCCGTAACGAGTCCGTAAAAACATAAAAAATCGAAGCAGCAAAATTGTGATTTCCTGGATCCGTTTCGAACGTGTTACGAGTCCGCAAAAACATAAAAAACGAAATGCGAGTTTGTGGAACTTACTTACTTACCTAGGTGGCCTACATATCTCTCCAACCCCCTCGATCTTCAGCTTTTCTCCTCCAGTTGGTAACACCTTGCTCTCCACCAGGTCTTTCCAGCGAAGCTTTGGTCCTCTTCTGATCCAACCTACTGACATGTCTCGAATTAGATGCTGTAAACGCCAATACCAGAGTTACATTCGTGCAAAATTCCCCACCGCTTCTCTGGTCACAATGTAACTGAAAGAATAGAAATCAGATTCTTTATTTTTAAAAGCTATAATTACCTACAGCAGGAGTACAACAAGAAAATATACTGATAATTGACTTTCCATGTTGATTTTCGTGTTTAGGTGCCCAAACCCAATTATAAAGTACAGTGATAATTCTGTTGCATAGTGTAATCAATAGTGTATTCAAAAAACCGGTTTATCAAAAATGCCGCTTTTCGGCTTCTTCGAATATACCGATTTTGGCGAAACCGGTTTTTGGTTAAACCGAGGTGTAGAAGCCGGTTTATAACCGGTTTCGGTTTTAAAAACAAAATGGACAACTATTCGCTTTTAATTCCTCCCTTTGAATTTTGAGATCGACTACACTGCCATGAAAAGGCTTGTCAAAATACCGTTCCGAACCGGTGTAAAACTGCAGGTCCCAATCAGAGCGTGTGAGCCTTCCTGTCTGTAACTTTTGGGAACAAAAAATCGCTGATCATGGCACGATAACGCTCGCCGTTGACGGTTTCGGCGGCTCCTTCCTGATTTTCGAAGAAAAATAGACCTATGATGCCGCCATGCCAAAAACCGCACCCAACAGTCGCTTGTAGTGGATGTATTAGCTTCTCCTCGACGACGTGTGGATTTTGCGAGCCCCAAGTGCGACAATTTTGTTCGTAAACATAACCCCCGAGGTGAAAATGAGCTTCACCGGATATGATTTTTCCGTAAAACCGGTCAAATTCCTGGGGAAAGAAGTGCGAGAAATGTTCAGTTCTACGGACGGTGGCGAGTAGATGTTGGCGGCTTTTCGAACACACTTTCAGCTAGAACGGCAATATTTTCCACTGAACGCACCGATCGAACACGTACACGAGTAGTGTTGTCCACTAAGGATACGGATTGATGAATTCGCTTCACAAATTGTTCTACAAACTGCGTTTATTTCGTAGAGTTCTGACAATGTGAGCTGAATATACAAGACTTTGGAAGAAAGTTTTTAATATGTCCCAATGCTTTTTCGAGCGAAAAGCGACCCATTTTGTAAATTTCTAGCCTTTAGCAAGTAATCTGTCACTTCGTAGATTTCAAATTGGTCATCTGCTTCGAACAAACGGGGGGTTCAGATTCCATATTTTACATGGCCCACCCCTTATTTATTTATTTTATTCAAATTTATATTTTATTCAATATTTGACTTACCCAATTCGGCAATACTATCGTTGAGTAAATATTCCTTTGGACATTTTGCACTTCTTTTTGGAGAGTGAATACTGTGTTTTTTGCATTTCTGCTAACATACCACCTGTGTTGTCACTAGTTCCAGAATATGACTTATATTGCCATTGGACAACTAATCTTTTGTGTCGTCTGATGGGGTTAGTAATCATACTGAGTTGTGTAAAAACCGAAATAAACCCGGGTTATCGACTTGAAATATTCGGTGAAACCGGTTCTTCGAAAATAACAATTTTTAGAAAACCGACACACGGTTAACCGGTTAACCTGTTTCGGTTTTGAATACACTAGTAATCAACCTTGTTCAATCGAAATATGGTGTCCAAAGTCGGAAAAATACAATATTCAAATGACTATAGCTTTTAACCCATTAAGGATTTGATTAATTTCTACAGAGGCTACTAAACTTGCGTAGTTGTCAAATACACATTTTCTTATTATCATTCATCTTTTGTGGTTTAAAGAAAAATGGAAATGATGTCTAAAAACTATTTCAAATAAAAGTCTAAAAAATGGGGTAAAGTTCGCTTAACCCATTAACATTACCACGTTACCATATGGTAAAGCAACGTTTTCATATGTTAAAGCGACGATACCATGTGGTAAAGCTGACACAGTTTCAAGGTATGCTCAATTTAAAAAGCATTTGGACGAATGTCACTAAGCCGAATTTAGATATTAGATACCATATGGAAACAGTCACCTCAATCAATTTAATTTTTTCCCCTCAAACATTTTTTCTGGATATTTTTTTATATAAAACGCAATATATTTTTATTCCAAATTGGATAGAAATGTGTTTGTGTGATACTCATTTTTAACAAATTGACATATTTACATACACATTTAGTGTGATAATTTATTGCATTTGTTATCTGTATTTTATTTTGTTTAAATGTAAATAGTTATGGTAAATTTCAAAATACCGATGCAGCTTTATATTATTTAAAAACCTTGGAGGAGTCCGCCGACCAAGAAGTTTGCGTAGCAAAATCTACCACGACCAGGAATGATGATGGCGACGAAGATTAAGGAGTTACTAGCGATGATTGTCATTGGATACTAAAAACAAATGCAAATCATGTTAGCCAAGACCTTTCAATCTTAGATCATGAGCAACAGAATTGTTGGCAAGCGCAATTATTTGGTATAATTACTGATCAGGTAACGTTTTTATGTCTTATGATCCTGTGCTTTTAGGAATAAAAAAAACACTTCAGCTACACCCATTTCGTCTACAGTTCTAATGAGGCCTATATCTTTCTCCGATATAATATCGATGTCTTTGACCAAGTTATCATATCTAAAAAAAAAAATGGTTTCCCATTACATCTCATGAAGGGACTGGGGAGAACTTCTCACAATCACTGAGCTGTGCCCTTTCCAGTTTTCACTCACTGATTGGGACCTACAATTTTACACCGATTCCGAACAGTAATTTGAGAAGCTTTTTCATGGCTAGATACTCGATTGCGTCGCCGTCACTATGCGAGGTGACCGCCGCCGAAAGAAAATTTGAAGGTGTTCAGAGCAGGGTTCGAACCCAGGATCTCATGTACAAGAGCTGCGCACACTAACCATTGCACCACCGACGGCCACAAGTTATCATATCTACGTCAATTATATTCAAGCTTGTACTAAGCGCAAAATGTTGCGTGAAATTTTATAAAGCTACGTACATACAAAATGCCTCCGAAATATTTCCGCGAGTGTGCTGCTAAGATGTTCCCACGAAATATCAGCAACATGTATGTAGCAACTTTTTAATTTTTCTAGGAAAAATGTAACGAGCAATCAAATTGTAGGAAGAAATTATCAATCTTGTCAACTCCCTCTCTCAGTTTCCAAAGTTTTCAGTGAAAAAGTAAAATAAAAACCAAAGAGAAATATAGTCGTTAAGACTGATATGCTGATGACCAATGTCGCAGCAAAACAAATTGATGTTGTAGAAGTACAAAAGTTTTTGTGCGAACAAAGTTAGGACCAATCTTAGTTCGAAATGCCCTTGCAATTGAGGTTAAGTTGGTTTAGTAGCAATGACTCGAAGTGGTTGGTATTCCAGTCATCTACGACAGCTGAGACATCAACTTCAGATACAATCAATTTGTTCAGTGCTAGTTGACAGGCAACACGTAAGTGATATGCCACATATAAACTGAACAACTGACAACAAATCGAAGTTTTTTTGGTTTTAAATAAAAAGTTTAATAAAAACACACGTATTTAGTTAAAATTATATTAAATATATAAAATGAAGCGCTGTATTTTGTTAATAATCATTTTCTTATATTAGATTCATGTCGGAATGAAACGCCAACAATTAGGACAGCCCCAGAAAAAGCGGGACAATCCGGTCAAAAGCAGGATGGTTGGTCAGGTCAGGTAATCAACATCCCAAGGCTTAACGTATTCAACGAGTAAAATAAAGCAAAGCATGCAATGGATCGCATAAACTGAAATGTATCCTACTATAGATTACCAACCCGCCAAAATAAATGGTGGTGGTCGGATTCGCAAGGTCTTAGTTTAGCATACTCATATCCCACACAGATACCTTTCGGAAGTGACATGACAGATGTCAATATTGCATGATAATGTCACCATAGTGAGGCTATCCTTCGGCACTTCACAAAACGCCTACCGTCCGCTGTTTCCGGTTACCTCGGGTCCTTTAGACTTTGGCGGATCATGGAGTGAACGTTAGTGCGTTCCTGACTTCATCAAGGCGAAGTCGTTGGCGTTCCATTGGCCGGCCAAATTCCTTGCCCAGTTAATTGACGCATTTTGCTTCTCTGTGAGTTCTGCTGGGTTGACCTTGCAAAACATCTCTAGAGTTCTTTTGGCTAAACGTCGACTATTTAGCCGAATCCGCGACGGCTTTCTTGAACGATAGTTGAGCGGTAATTCTAGCCCTGTACTAGTCGTTTCGAATTTATTTTAGTTTGTTGTCCATTAGAATGAAATAGTCATTATCGTTTTCTGATCTTTGTGGAATTAATTTTCGGTTCCACGAGTGTAAGGTATTTGAGAAGGGGGTATCCATAACACAGCAGATCGACTATGTATCGTAGTAGGAAAGTTATAGAAAAATTATAGCAAACCATGCAGCAAACTAAGCTTAAATAGTGTTTAATTGAGATACTAATGAAGGCTAATTTTTGTCTTCTGTTGATTGCATCGAACGAAAATACGCATTCCCTTTTATTTGTGTCCGATTTATGTCCAAGCAAAGAATGAAATTCAACTGCAACTCGAACACGATGAAGTGGCCTACTAACTCGTCGTCATCGAGAGAACGTAAAGAGAGGGATATAGACTCTTGTCTATTTCTCTATGATTTGACCTCGGCCGCGCCATTTCCTCCAGTAGTACGGCAAGAAGTTGTCCGACAGCCTGTTACTCACTGAATCGCCTAAGTTTTCCTGAGGCACCGCTAAAATGGAGTCAGATATCCCCGACTTCAAAATATCCGTAAGCACGATACGCGTGACACCCCAGATTGGGAAGGTTTGTTTTGAGTACCACCACCACTACGAGAAACAAACGCCCGCCCCTAAAATGCAGAACAGACCAGAGAGCAGCCAACTATGGGCAGACGCTTGTGGATTTAATTCGATTGTGGCACCAGGGAGGCGTCACTCTCCTGTAGAGAGATACTGAATAAATTTCGGCTTCCTTTCGTCATGCCGCAAAATCCTATTCGAACATTTATACCCTTTTATTGTTCGTCCACGGACACTGCCGATCTTTGTCTTTGACTGCTTTTTCTTCGTAACTGACATAATACTTATTTGTAAGCCGTGCAGCTATCCACCACCTGCTGACCTCCATGTTACTTGAGCTCAGCCATATTTACACAAAATGCGGCTCAGACAGTCGAATTAGCCGTAACCAAGTCACAACCATTAGGCAATTATAACCGAAACAGAGATTGTCTCAACTGAATTATAGGTTGACACAACCTCACTACAGGTTGACGCAACCTCATTAGAGGTTGTCGGAACTTCATTTGAGGTTGTCACTGCCGAATTAGAGGTTGGGCTAAAGGGCTTTAGACCTAGAAAAAAATATTTTTAAATGTTAGGGGTAGAAACTGAAGTATTCATTAGAAAATTACGTCGCACATCAGCAAATGTAGTACTCGTCGAGACCTATACAACTGAATGTGTATTTAACGATCGACCAGAAACAATAAAAAACACAATAATAAACGATCTTGGCTGTTTTTCGCGGGCTCGGAAATTAAATTTACCGCCGTTCCATGTGCTTCATTTGTTGGAGAAATCTCTCGCTATGTGCGTCACTTACGTTGCCAAGATTGTCAGAAATAAAATCTAAATGCGAATGAATGAAGTGACGTTTCAGAGACATATCTATACCAGTTGGTATATATAAATCGAAAAAATAGGCCAGAGAAATAAATGCGAGATACAAATTTGTTAATTCTTACCATTTTTCAATTGTTCTATACAGCGCTCTTTTATTGAATCCAAGAAAATTTGAAACTGAAACTTAAGCGACGTCCCATGCTGAAATTTTATCCAATGACAAACGTAATTCAAAATTGTTAGCCTTTATCAGTTTTTTATTTGTGGTTCATCAAAAACGGCTTCTATGATTTTTTGGATAGAAACAATTTTAAATGGGTTTCTAAAATACGAGAACGATTTACCATCTGTACTTAAAGCTCTGACAACATTTTTGACGAGCCCTAGCTTTATATTGAAAGGTGGCAAAAGTATGTCTTCTTTTTGGACGAGAGGCACGTACTTAATGGTGTAACGATCTTCGCGAACACGGCTATCCCAGATGCATAAAAAACAGAAATGTTTAGTATATCCACTTTGCATTCCACATAGCACACTGAAAAAATAAAATGCATAAAAGTTCATATTATCTATTCACAAACTTTTTACAATTATTTTTATCAAAAAATTCCATAAACTTCGGAATAGGTCTGTAAATTTAAGGAATATGTTCACAACTATATAATGATCGATTCATTCAAAAAGTTAATAAATCCCTTAATTTTTTCACAAATTTGCGTACACAAACACAACAGTTTTTTTTTAAATTTTTCCTGGCTTTGTAATTTTTTTGTTCATTTGCGTACTAAAGAATTCTCATTGTATTTAAAGTTTTCATTATATATAGCTTAATGATTGTATCAATAGCATCATCCCGAACAACCGCTGACCAGTTTTTGCATCTTGATCATAAATGGAGTAATGCATTGAAAATTTGAGGAAAACATCAAGCTAAGAATATTCAAAGGTGTGAAGTTAAATTTATCCGATAAATTTATTTATCGAAGACACAAACCACTTATAGAAAGTTTTTCAAATCTCATTTTTTGTCACAAAAAAAAGAAATTTTGTACAGAAAAAAGAGCCAATAGCGTTTCTGAAGCCATTTAGGATGAATATAGCATATAATTAGCTTTATGTATAAACAAATCTTTTTTCTTCCTGTAACAAACCTACATTGGTTTTTTTTATCTAACCTGGGTCGCTCACGACAAAGGTGAATGAACTTCTAATGTCTAGCCGCCTAACACCGTAGAAGTGCATAAACAGCGCAGCCTATATATCCTGATTCTATTTGAGATCGGAGATATAGTCCAATTTATGAAGCGACCCATGTCGTTGACAGAAATAATGATTTCGAGTGCCAATATTGGACACTCCTGATAAAAGTTAATGGACTACCTGTATATTCCAAATTAGCACCATGGGAGCACATAACATCCCCATTACAAATATATGCTGATTCCATTTGAGATCCGAGATATAAATCATTATTTCTGTCAATGACATGGGTCGCTTCATAAAAACTAGAAAAGTTTCGTTGCTGTTTATGAACGATTTCGTGAAAAGGCAACCACCGAACAATTTCTTTAAATAAACACGTTGAAAAAAGCCGTCTCTTTAATATATTTTCTCAAACATATTGTGCAGGAACCATGTATATGTTTGGAACACACTCCAAATAGCCATATATTTGCAAGACCTTAACTGACTTATATCTAAATGCAAACATTGGCATATTTACTTACAAAGATGCATACTTTTACATGAAACCATATTCGTGTTTCGTCCCTAACATCCACATTCTTTCATGGAAGCATTCGTGTGCTTCCTTCCAAAGGACACAAACGAACGATTTGCGACTGAATGCGTGAAACTAAAACGCAGCAGTTCAGTCATCGTAAGAAACAGTCAATTCATTTTCACCCGCATTCAGGAATATTTATGAATCACGGACTGAAATAATAATGCAAAAATACTTTATACACTTGAAATAACATTAACTTGAGCTGAGAATAATCTCTCTTTGTCCCAATTTTAGTATTTTACCCTCGACAGAACAAATACAGATATATTATAACATATTAATCATTGTGTCTCAAACATGTAATATTCAATAGCAAACGTAATGTGTTTGGATACAAGTATACTATATTTGCGACAAGCTCCAAACACATGTTATATTTGCGTCCAAATAAGAAAAACAGGCAGATTTTTCAGCGCTTATGAATTTTTTCATTAAGATTTATGGAAGTTTCGTAGAATTTTTTTCTGCTTCCTAATGATTATTTTGTCAAACGCAAATCTTGCAAACCGTTCGAAATTTTGATTTACTCTCTTAGGGAAAGTTGTAGCTCTTGGCATAAAGAACAAAACTGGTCGACTTATAAAGTCACAAAAACTTAATCTTCTCAATGTTGAAGTAAACGGTGTTAAGAGTCATTCCTAGGAAGTTCATATGTTCTAAAAAGTTGTTTATTGAGATCCTAGGTACATTGTTGTTGTTGACTGTTTCCTTGAATTTTTAACGGTTTGCTATCTGACCTGAACAGGAGATTTACGTTTTTTGATTCTATATGTCGACCAGTTTTGTTCCTTATGACAAGAGCTACAACTTTCCCTCAGAGAGTAAAACAAACTTACGAACGGTTTGCAGGATATGAGCCTGACAAAATGATTATAACAAAAATTTGTGCGGCTAAGACACACCAGAGAAGGGCTGGGGGTGCCAAGTCCTACTAAGGAACCATCGATTTGGTTTTTGAAATCTAATAAATGACTGAAAATTATTTGAAATCTAATAATCTTCGAAGCCGCTTTTCCTTAATTATACAATTTGTTTGGGACAAAAGCATGGACTTGCCAGCAAGATAATGCTCCAATTCATACCGCCAAAGCTGTAGCACATTGGATATGCATTGGCCTCCAAACTCATCCGATCTAAATATAATGATTTAATTTGAGCAAAAACATTAATTGAGGAGGGTCTTTTCAAAACTTTACCATTAATTTTGAAAGCATATATTAATTTTGACCTCTTTGAGGCGGGATCAAATAGTCAATTTATCAATGTCAAATTTACGCACATACTTACGTAGTGGTGATGAATACAAAGTCAAATACCCAGGTATTCATCTAGTATCGTTTTTTAACGAAAACGCAAAAACAAAACCCATACAAATAACGCCCTAACCGATCGGCATTTTGAGGGTTGGGCTGTACTAACACAGTGTAATTATTTGGCAATGCAATTATCGACCCCAAAAAGGTATGTAGCACCGTGTTATTTGGGTAAAATTAACCAGAATTTCCCAATGTTGTAGAAAACGGATGGTGCGGTCACTCGATCCTTATGCTTTTTCAAAATACAACAATGTCCTGTTGTGTATTTTGGTAAACTCCTTTTGGCATTTGATTTCGGAATGAAACTGAACCATCCACATAAATACTAAAGCAATTAATAAACAATTAATCCACAACTATTATTAAATCTCGATGATGCCTGAGTTGCCAGCAGCATTTAATGTTAAAATGTAGACTGCATATTTTTAAGGGACGTTTATGTGTTTTAAATTCAATTAAAGTCAACGGATTTCAACTTCGTACCCTCAATATTTTTTTGTTTGCTTTGCAAAACGATAAACCAGCCAATCAATTGGTTTCAATCTATCAGTATGTATCGATGCCTCCCTCATAAAATTATGCATATTTATGATTGTGTTGGATGACTCTGCTTAACAGAAGGCAGCGTTGGCTGTAGCAGAGATGTCATTTCATTCGATATAAAATGTGATGTTGGGACACGAAAAAGTCAGAGTTCATCTCATTTCAACAGAAGTAACAACAAACCATTCCAACTCAAAATGCACTCCTTCATTGTAAGTTTTTGGATTTATAAATTGAAATAAGGCAACCACAAAGGATAATTTATAACATTTTGTGTATTTTGTAGATTCTGTGTTTAGTAGCCGTTGCTTATGCCGAACATTCGGGTTACAATTACGATCCCGTTGAACAGGGTAGCAGTGATCTCTCTTTACCAATTGCCCCGGCTGAAGTAAACAAAGAATTTTATACTTATTCTGCACCCGAAGCAGAATTTGAAGATCCCAATGCCGCTCAACGTGCTCTTGGCGGTGTGAAACAAGGTCTCCGTGTTGTCTTCATCCGGGGACCCGAAAACAAGGGTCTCGAAGATGCTGCCCTCAATTTGGCCAGACAAGCTGCCCAACAAAAGACCGCCATCTATGTGCTTAACAAACAAGCCGATATCGGCGATTTGGCCAATAAACTCAACAACGCCGGCAAAAATGCCAACAGCCGCCCCGATGTTCACTTTGTCAAATATCGCACTCCAGAAGACGCTGCCAATGCCCAAAGAGCCATCCAAAGCCAATATGATTCCTTGGGTGGTCCCTCTCAAAACATCAATGGTGGCATTGCACCCGTTCTTAACTTTGCGTCCCAAGCTCCCATTCAAGGTGTCAACCCTCATATTCCCCAAAATGCCTACTTGCCCACATCTGTGTTTAATCAGCGCTACTAAGCCACGCCCATAATATATTAGTTTCTAGAGTTTGACTGATTGCTCATTTTCATTCCTATTTGTAAGGATTTTTAGAAAATAATTCAGGTTTCATTTACATTGAATCTTTAAATAAATAAATGTCTCGTAATATATAGTTTAATGTGTTGTTCGTTTTGAGATTGTCCATGACATACCTGATCGACTATGTACTACGAAACTGATAGAGTACAGAGTGGATAGGCGAGAGAGCGATAAGCAAGCAGAAGCAAACCATGCAGCAACCCAGCGGCGGAAGTCATGACCTGGAAGGCCTGAAATCATGACCAAACAGGCCTTCTTTAAAATACAGAAGGTCTTCCATACACATTACCTCCTCCTTTCTTTTTAACATTGCGTGAGATTCGGAGGCAAGGCGTTCCTTGCTCATTGCCTAAAGAAGACCTTATGAGGCATGCAAAGAGGAAGGCCTTAGAAGGGATTTACTTTAATTTATTTTTGTTAAACAAAAATAAAACTAAAATAATCTATTTTAACATATAATCATTATCCACTTCTACGTATTTATTTATAAGTATGTATGTATATATCTTAGAAAGTTGTACCACGCCCAACTTCAAATTGAAAATTTTAAAAATACCTTTAAAAACATTAAGTAAAAAATATAATTTTAAAATTTGTATGAAATTTTCCAATTAAATTACGGTTAAAAAAATCGGAAAAGAAATTTCTCAACATTTTAAAAATCTTCTTCTTGGTTATGTCTGATGAAAAAATGCATGCATTCCGCAGGCCATATTTTATGAAGGCATTACAAAAGAACCATTCCGCACACCTTATTTGCGGAAGGCCATGCGACTTCCGCCACTGGGAAACTAAGTATGATTTGGTTGCATCGAACGAGAATACGCATTCCCTCTTATTTCTGTCGGCTTTATGTCCAACCGAAGAGAAAATTCAACAGCAACTCGAACTCGAGAAATGGTCTACCTCGTCATCATCGAGAGAACATAAAGTGAGGGATAGAGACTCTTGTGAACTTCTTCACTCTTATCCCGGACAGACAGGACTGGAAGTAACGCATGCTAGGTTATAACAGGTGATGATGGCATATACAGCGTGGAGCGCGGTAATTTGCTTTTTTGCACTGCAGGCTGTGGCGGCACTGTTGGTCGAAGAGAGTGGAGAGTGTGCGTGGCTTATATCATGAATTGGACACGTGAGGAGAGATCATTTTGTGTTGAAGCGTATTTTTCAAATGCGCACTCGATCATTGAAGTGCAGCGTGCTTTTCGTTTACGATTCGCTGTTCCCCCACGCGGAAGTGTTCCTGGACGGCAATTAATTGTAAATTGGGTAACTTCATTGAGAACAGCAGGGAATGTGTCATATGTGGTGCGTCATATCACGAGTAGGCATCACTGGCTCTTAGAGTTCATGAAAACTTCAGAAAACGTATGCAGCAATGTGTGGATAGCAAAGGTCAGATACACTATTTAAAACCATGAAATTTAAAAATTGCCTTATTGTTCAATATAATTAAAATATAAGATAAATTTTCCTAAGGTTTATAATTTTTTTATTGCATTCCCAAATAAGAAAATTACCGCGCTCCACCCTGTACATACAAATGTACATTTTTAATATACAAAGAGGTCTTTATGTGCTATTTAAGATGACTAGACACGTTCAGATTCTATTAATATGCGCAATGAGGTTGTTCAGCTTTGACATGACTACAATTTTGCCAAATATTGTGAGTGAAAAATGTAGAGTCCCTTGACGTTATGCTCAATAAAGTGAGAAAAAAATCAGGAAAATTTGAGAATTGGTAAAAATCGGTTATTTCACAAATTTGACTTGATATAGACATTTCATGAGTACTGATCAACTCAGTAGACTTTGCCTCTAAACGGTAAAATTTACTACGACGTTGATACAAAAATTGCATGCCAAAATACAACAGTGTTATTATTCTTTGCTGTGGCACTGTGGCAGCTGTAAATTTATACTCTTGAGGTTTATAACGCTTAAGACACAGTTTAATAATTTTAATGACCTTATTTTTTAAATATCAAATTGCAAAAATATTTAACTAAATTAACCCTTTTTTAATTCCAGCAACTGCAACGTTGCTTTTTATTAGTTTCAAAACATATGACTTTAATTAATCAAATAAATTTGAATTTTTAACTTTCTTTGTGATTTAGTCCAATATTAATTTAAAAAAGGATTGGAGTTTTCCCTGAGGCACAAAATAATGGTAATACTGACAGTTGAAAAATTACCATAAATTCCAATTTCCTCTTTGATTTTATTTTTCGTAGTTTCCAAATGTGCCCTAAATCTAAATCGTTTATATCACCTCTTTACGGCATTCACACAAACGGAGACTAAAGCATTAGGAGGATTTCTAATGTCACATTCCATAAGAAAAAAAAACACCGATAATCCCGATAATCTAGCTGTGTGTAAATGCTGTATAAAACTATGAAGTTCAGCGACACAAACCTAATCTGTGACTTACAAAAATATACACTCGGTAAAACCAGTGCGAATTTTGCATAAAGGGTGCAATTTTTGGAACGAGGTTCCTTATCGCACGTTGCGGAATAGGGGTAAATGAATAAAAAATTAAACAACATTTGTTTTAACACTATTCTGCTACAACCCACTATTATCAACTATATTGTTTATTTTGGCCTTGGTTTGTGTCTAGACTAACGGCTTGGATCATAGAGACAGAAATTAACTAGATGTCTCACATGCACTCCGATTCACTTGTTTCAAGGCACTAAAAATTCCGTATTCAGCAGCCTATATCTTTTGCAATTTGTAACCGATTGCAGAATTTTAAAATGGAAATGGAAGCTAGACATCTTGAGATAAAAAAAAATAATGACAATAGTGGTTTCAAACTAAAGAACTTTTTGAGCAATTTAGCAGTTGAATAATTGCACTTTATTATTTTTAAATTAAGCGATAATTTTTTGTAGGGAGCGTTTATTTATTACAATTTATTACATCTTAATCATTTTACGAGTCAACATGGCAAAAGAAGAAAATTTAAATGTATCGGAAAAGACTAAAATCGATGTTTACCGTTCTGAAGGGTATTCCAACGGCGCAATAGCTAAAAAAAATGGACGGAGCAAAACAGTTGTCGACAATTACATCAAGGACCCCGGGGGTATGGAAAAAATTTTAAAGGAAGGGTTTCATTGTCTTTATCTTGGTTTGAGAAAAGAAAAATCGTCAGAATTGCTTCTAATTCTGCCTTATCCTTGTCAAAAATAAGAGCTCCAGCTGGAGTGGAAGCGAGCAAGTCATCCGTACAAAGATTAATTAAGAGCTGTGAGTATCTTAAATACCTGAAATTACAAAAAAAGCCGCCACTTAATGCTCCTCGTAAGGAATATAGGCTTTAGTTCGCAAGAGACTACATGGCATGAGATGTACAGCCCAGAGGTCATGTAAATGACTGGAGAACAGTTGTATTTACGGATGAGAAGAAGTTTTATTTGGATAGGCCTGATGGCTACAACTATTATTTCCATGATCTGCGCAAAGAACAACATTTTTTGAATCGACATCACTGCCGAGAGGGCGGCGTAATGATGTGGGGTGCTATTACGTACTATGGCACCATCGATATTGAATTTCAAAGTGAAAAAATGACCGGTGCAAGCTATAAAACGTTATTGAAATCGGCTTTTCCCAAGTTCAGTGAACTATTTGGTCCCATATCTTGGATATTGCAACAGGATACAGCCCCTATACACAACGCCAGAATAGTCAAGGAGTTCATTGCAAGCCAAAATGTTAATATTCTTGACTGGCCACCCTATTCGCCAGATCTAAACATTATCGAAAATGTCTAGGGTTGGTTATCTCGTAAGGTCTATGGAGGTGGTAGACAATTTGATTACAAGCAGTCACTAATTCAGGCCATTAAGGGTGCTTGGAATCAAATTTCGCTGGATTACATAAAATCTCTTTATCTCTCAATGAAAACGCGTATATTTGAAGTTATTAAAAACAAAGGGGGTTGTACCCATTACTAATAGTTTTTAAATAAAGTAAAATAAATTAAAACAACAAGAAAAATTTTTTCATTAAAATTAGTTAACGTGCCTTTATTCAAGTGAACCAAAAAAATAGCAAATTTTTGGACTTTTTTTATAAATTGCTCAAAAAAAAGTTCTTTAGTTAAGAAGCCACTATTGTCATGATTTTTTTTATATCTCAAGATGACTAGCTTCCATTTCTATTTTAAAATTCTGCAATCGGTTACAAATTGCAAAATATACAGGCTGCTGAATATGGAATTTTTAGTGCCTTTAAATAAGTGAACCGGAGTGTACCTTTTCTTTTCATTTCTTGAAGTTTCTTTAAAAAATAACATTTTCCTAAAAAGAGATGGCTTATGGCTTTTTCTTACCGAAATTAATTCTTCTTAAAAATAGTACCTTTTCTGAAAAAACATTAGCTTTCTTCGTTCCAACCGGGTGTCCCCTGACACCTCACGAAATTTTACAAACAGGTGTAAAAAAGCAGACACAATTGCGATAAAAAGCACAGAAAGTTCCAACTTGGCAACACTTTTTGGAATCTGATAGATAGTAGAATGAGCGATAGGCAACGAGAAGCACACTAAGTTCAAAAAGTGTTTCATTGAAACTAATGACCGCAAAATTATATTTTATGTTGGATCCATCGAACGAAAATACACATTCCCTTGTTTTCTGCTCGACCATAAAGTAACACACAACATTAACTTAAACTAGATGAATTTTCCTACTATCTCCACGACCGTAAGAGAACGCTAAGAGAGGGATCCAAACTCTTACTCTTACTCTATTTCTCAGCTGTCTCAGTTTCCACTCACCTGCACTTACGCGTTCGCCATTTATGAATGCATTAGAGTGCCCAAAATAGATACCGAAAAAACGGAGAAACCGGTCAATCAAATTGAATCAAATTGAAATATGATTTAAATATTAATTTAAAGTGTAAACATTAAATAAAAATAGAGTTTTGAAATGTTGATATTTAAAAACGAATAAGAAATATGCAAGGATCGCTAGACAAATTTATTGTAATTGGTACATGTGAAATTTATTAAAAAAAAAACAAATAGAACCAGTTTCACCGGTTTCTACCACAATAAACAAGACAAGACAACATCAAAAATGTTTTGAGAAGTGCTTTTTAATGTTGAAAACGAAAAAGACGCCAAGCAGAAGTCCACGCAACTATAAACACACCAAGGCGTATTTGAAGCTATCCAACTTCTAAGTTCCTATAAAATTTAATATTTTTAAATTTATCAATTTATTGTCCATATTTGATTTTCGAAATTATTGTTTTCTGGTCTATTTAAGTTTATTGAACATATAAACATCACGAAAAAAACGACAAACATACCGTGCCAAATCAAACAAATTGTGGAAGAAGCGTTTTTGCAAAAGACGCTGCCTAAAATTCGACGCCCGATTTTAAGAAGCTCCGGCACGAAAGCCTTCATAAGCATAGGTGTACACAACTTGTTAAAGTCGACGTTAAGCATAATATGCGCCTCGGTGTGTCCAAGGCTTAAAATCTTCAACTATTGGAGCTTCTCTGATGCCAATCGTCAAAAACGATGAACTAAAGTAGACAGTCAAAATTTCTCTTCACTCGAATGTCAAGAAACAAAACGAGTGAAGCCGTAATCATTCTCTGCTCTCTCTCTCTCTTACTCTCTTCATTGAATATTTCAGTACACGTGCAACTTTTTGATAGTGTTATTGTATATAACTATACAAATTCCAACCATGTTGAAGTAAAACAAAAAGGTTGTACAAGTAGAGAAGAAAAAACCGGCGCAATTTGACAACCCTAGTAGAAGAGAACCAAAAAAGTCGACGCGATTCACTCAAACGCATTTCGCATAACTTGATTATTTCATACTTTTTACATACTTTATGTAATTTTATTTAAATACGGTTGGAATTTCTATTGTTAGATACAATAACACCATCAGAAAACTGCTGGTGAATTGACATATTCAACGAAGAGAGTAAGAGAGAGAGAGAGCAGAGCAACACTCGTTTTCTGTGTTGGCATTCCACTACATGAGTAAATTTTCTTCTCTACACCATAGTTGATTTATGAGTAAAATTACATAAGCTATGCAAAAAGTATGAAATAATCAAAATATGACGCGAGAGAGAAATGTGTTTGAGTGAATTGTTGCCAAATTGCGCTTATCTCTTGATCGTCTTTGCAATCGTCGTTGCTTCAAATTGCCGCCAAAGAGCCGCATAAGGAATTGTGAACATATGAAATCACAAAAACTTCATCTTCAAGGTCAAAATCACAAAAAACTTAAAAAAAATCGATTTTTTTACCTTTTTTAACCTGTTCAGGTACATAGGTAGCAAACCGTTCAAAATTCAAGGAAACAATCAAAAACAAGAATGTACCTAAGATCTCAATAAACTACTTTCTAGATCATGTGAACTTCCTAGGAATGGTTCTTAACACCGTATAGGTAGCGCTTAGGTATTGAAAAATTTTCCGAACATTTTTTAATTTCTGTCTGGAAAAATGGTTAAAAAATCCAATTTTTTTTTTAACTTGAACATGAAGTTTTTTTGATTTTATAAGTTTACAATTTTTATTCTTTATGACAAGAGCTACAACTTTCCTTCAGAGAGTAAATCAAAATTCCGAACGAATTGCAAGATATGAGCCTGACAAAATTATCACTTTTTTACAAAAATTAAACCGAGGCCCCAAATCTTTGGGGCCCACAGAAAAAAAGTCCATGACTTTGGGCAAAACTTGGTCTTTTATTACGTTGTGGTGTCCGTATATGGTTATATTTCTTCGTGTTGCACTATGTATGTCGATTCTTGAACGCGTTTTATGGCAATTTGCGCCGACCTGTTGAAAAATGTTGTCTTCAGAAAATATTCCATTCAATTGGGGCACGGAACAATCGTGCAATCATGGCTCTAAAGTGCTCGCCATTGTCGGTAATGTTTTCGCCGTTCTCATTTTTAAAGAAGTAAGAACCAACGAGTCCACCGGCCCATAAAGCACGCCAAACAGTGAGATTTTGTGGATCCAACGGTGCCTCATAAATCTCTCGTACATTCTCTTAACTGCAAATGCGAATAGAGGTCAATTGAGCCTTAAATGGGTATCATGACTGAACAGAATATTGGGTTAAAACTGTTTGTTGACTTCCTGTTGATTTTGGTTGAATTTGAATTCACCGAACGTACGGCGGAAATGATATTCATTCGGTATATTCATGATGAAATGGCAAACAAAACTGAGCACAATTGTTAATAGCGTTGTCAGATCTGACCAATTAGAGAACGTTTAATCGTTTCAATATAGTCTCTAAAAAAATCACACGATGCTTGCACGTATTGTAAATAATTATAATTTCTGCAGTTTGGAAACCATTTTAGATCACCAATTTATTGTAATCGAATCATAGAATTCTATTACGTAGTGCTGCTCATTAATGTCGTGTCGCAAATAAAGGGTGGGCATGAAAACTTTGGAATTTGAAACCATCATTATGTCGAACCAACTGGCCAATTTGACGTTTATGAAGTGACAGATTATTAGTTAAAAGTTAGATATTTTCGAAATCGGTCGCTTTAAACTTAAAGAAAATTGGGAAATATTAAAAACTTTCTTTCAAAGTTCTGTGTCTTCATATCAAACTGTAAGAAATCTACGAAATAAATTCGATAGAAATAGAGTGCTTTCAACGCAGTTCATGAATCAATTTTTGAAGCCAGTTTAAGAATCCGGATCCTTATTAGACAAACGAACTCGTGTACATACTCGTTCAGTACGTTCATTGGAGAATATTGCCGCTGTAGCTGAAAGTGTGCTCGAACAGCCATCAACATCCAATCGCCATCGTTTGGTGCAATTGAACCGTTCACGCACATGTTTGCGCAGAGTTTTGCATAAAGACCTCGATCAGAAGTCCCATAAAGTGAAACTAGAATCCGTATATGCAAGGTTGATATTCTGAATTGAAGTAAATCTTCGTTCCTCGGCTAGCTCGTAATGAGGTCTAGGTCATTCATCATTTTGGGTTAGGCCTTACAACTGCCGCATGTTTGCGAGGAAGTCTCTGCAATCTCGCTAAACACTTTGCCATAGATCATTGTAAGTTGCAAATTGTGTTGAACTTGAAAACAGATCAGACGAGAGCGTTCAAGTTTCCAAATTTATGATTTAATTTTGTCAATCTCGGGACGAATCAAATCTGCCGACTCTTTTGCAGCCATTAATCGAAGAGCTCTGGAATACCGAGTTGATGATGGCGCGGATTTTTCCAGTGTAGGCAGCTACCCAATTGTACTTGTAATGCCACAATACAGACTGCAAACAAATGTTCATCTACCGTATTGTGCTCAGAATTAGTAAATCTTTGCCGATATGTTAACTGCCATGGATGATGCCGTCGATGGTGCAGTGGATGGTGTGCGCGGCTCATGTACGTCAGTAAATAAATTTAGAAAAGTCAACGTGAAAGAAGTTTAAAGAAACAACATTTACTTAAATAAGTGCGTTTTCTTAAAAATTGTAAATTTTCTCAACAAAATACCTATTCATATTCTTAACCAAAGTACCTTTTCTTAAAAAATACCTTATCTTAAAGAAGAACTATATTTTCTTACAAAAAGTACTGTTTCTTAAAAAAGTACATTTACTTACAACAAATTGCATTTTCTTAAAAAACTACGTTTTCTTTAAGGAGTACCTTTCTTGATATAAGTGCCTGCTCCTAAATATTTACCTATTCTTGCAAAAAGAACCAATTCTAAAAAAATCCCATTTCTGAAAAATAACGTTTGTTCAAAAATATACCTTCTCTTAAAAAAATACCCTTTCTTACAAAAATTCCTTTTCTTAAAAGTACCCGTTCTTAAAAATAAAATAATACTTATACCTTTTCTTTTCTTTTCTTGAGGTAAGTAGCATTTCTAAAAATAAGTAAATTTTCTTAAAAAAATCACGTTTTCCTAAAAAGATAACCTCTTCTTTAAAAAGTACCTGTTATTAAAAAAGTACTTGTTTGTAAAAAAAATTCATACTCATACACTCAAAGTACTTCTTCTTAAAAATAGTACCTTTACTTAAAAAATACATTTGCTTTTAATAAAAGAATTGTATCTCTTTAAAAAGAACCTTTGCGGGGGAATATAATACATATCCCTTCAAAAACTACCAAAAAATATCCTCTTAAAAAACTACATTCAATAAGCATAAAAAAATTCTTTAAAAAGGTTTATCATTATACAAAAAGTATCTTTTCTTAAAGATCCATTTAAATTATCATATTTTTCAATGGGCGCCTTAGGCGTGTTGGAACTAACTAGTACATAATAGGGCTGTTTTTTATTCCATTAAGCTATTGCTACTTACGACTTTCCAAATAAAACGATCCACGCTTAATACTACGAAATATGGCAACATTTGCTGTAATTTGTAGTCAGCGCCAACAACTACATGGTAGCAGCAGATGTTGTAGTAGTCGTAATCAGCAACAACAGACATTTTATTTTCGTTCATTCGTTTCAGTTGTCAAACTCTACGCAATACAAGAATACAAAAAAAGTATAAAAACATAACGAGGATCTAAAAACAACTACATTTGAAACATATCGTAGGGCCAAACCAAAACAGAACGAGACAACTACAATTAGAATAGTTCGTTCTATAAATAGAACTTTCAAAACTTCTGCATCAGTGCGTGTAAGTAGGAAAGCAATGTGTCAGTAGCGACAACAATCGCTCTGCACACAATCAATCAATCAATAAATGTCTTCGGTTAGTGACTTGTGTAAATACACACCGCAGTGGCTTAACGGGCTAGATGCTGCTTCACAAAACATCGAAACGATCGTCCAGAGAAAGTGAGTTCGAATCCCACCCGAGGCATTTACATTTTTTTCACTAACCGGAGAAAACATGATCTCTTACAGCATTAAAGGAAATTACAACTTTAAACATAACGAGGATCTAAAAACAACTACATTCAAAATACGTATGATTTTGACAAATGAAACGAAAAATTGCATGGTAAAAATGTAATCACCTGTTTAAACGACTATACCTGATAGATAAATCTACCATGATCAATAAGTATAACATTTACCGCGCGTTGTTGTGAACAATTTAATTCCAATTTTGTTTTCAATCGCAAATAAAAAAAAGTATTAAAATATTCCATTAAAAAAAATAATTTTAATGAACTTAGGTACCATGTGTAAGCCATTTTGCAAATTTCTGCGTTTGAGTCTGGCCTTGATATCATTTTCATTCGCTGGATGTGATATCAAAATTTCAATGGGACTGGCAATCGGACTGGCATCTGTTGATTTCAAGCAGAAATCAGGAAAATTTTCTTGATTTCCCATACGTTTTGACAGACGAAAAATCGGGTATTTTTTCTTATTTGTCTGGGAATCAGGAAACAAATGCTTGATTTGCTTTATGCAACGCTGTTTTATCTCACACTACGAACGAATAGTACGATTGTTTACAACCATTCCAATCATGGCGCATCGATGTGGTGGTACCACTATAATACCCGCAGTTCTTAGGTATTTATTGTTTCTCACACATAGTTTTTATACTTTTTTGTTTTATTTTATTCCTGGAATACATTTGTACTGAATTTGATTGTGGAAAAATACCAGATAAAGCAAAATGCCTATTGTTGTCGGCTTGGTGTGTTTGTTGTCGTAGTAATACTACCTCGTCGATGCGCCTTGACTTTCAATCGAATCAGGAAAAATCCCAATGGGAATCGGGAAAATATTTTGTAGTGCGTATGAGCTATAACATAACTTTGTGTTGCCATTTCTTGAAATTGAACATGTGGCAACATTGTCATTGCTCAAGTCGGAATTTAAGTGGGAAATTGAAATGCCACTTAATAACGCTTAGCTGTCCCGTACAAATTAAGCTAGAATTAACATTGGCGGGTAAAAAAAGACACACTTAAAAAAAAATTCCAATATGATTTTCCACAATTTTTCAGCACAATCTGTATTCTTGCAAAAACGCCGCAAAATGTTTTTGTCGCGGCTGTTTTAACTTATGTTGTATTCAAAGGCTCACAGTTGATAAATTATATCAAATTTATCAAATCAAATTTTGGTAAATATTGAAGTTCGAAAATTTCGATTTCGTTACACTAGATAATAGCCTAATCGACGATAGCCACTAGTCGACGAGAAGCCGATGCATCCACAGCGAGTGACTGTTTAGAACGGTTTTTTGGCATGGCTGCATCAGAGGCCCATTTTGAAAATGAACAAGGAGCCGCGCTTACCGCCATATGGTTACAACAGGTCGGCGTTACGTGGCACGCAGCCACCATGATAATCAATCTTTTGTGCACCGTGTTCGAAAAGCGCATATTCAGCCAAAACTCGAAAGACCATTGGCCGCCTCGCAGCTGCGATTAGACCCAGTTAGGCTATTATCTCTGGAGCGGCGTTAAAGATAAGTGATACGCAAACAATCCAGAATCAATTGGGACCTTACAATACGAAATCGACGCTGTAGTTCACGAGACAAAGGCGGAAACAAACGAAAATATGCTGAAAAATTGGGTATATCAAGTGAGGTACTGTAAACCAAGTCGTGGAAGTCAGTTGAACTATGTTGTGTTCCATTTATAATTGTCAATGATGGACCTTACCAATAAAATCATAATTTTCAAAAAAAATGTCTGTTACTATTTTTTTTAAAGCAACGACAAATTCCAAATTGTGCATGGCCCACCCATTACTAGAAATTATTTTAAAATTTTCTATTTTTTCCAAATTTTTTTTTCATATTTCTTGTTTTACTGGCCAATGATATGAACGTGGAATTACTACCTCCAAGTTGGTAAAAATTCCACAAAAATATGCGATTCACTTTACCTATTATTTACATAAAACGATCTTTGCAAAAAATACAAAATCGAAGTTAAATAAAATTTAATCAAAACAAATAAAAATTTCAAGGTCGCCAGTAAAATATTCAATAAAAAGAAAGAAGAAAAACAAAAACAATATGGTACTATTAAAAAAAAACAACAATGTCCGTCTGTGGTCCGAAATGCGGATGGCGTCTCGTCGCTCGTCACCATTATTAACATAATTCCATCAAATTGCGATTAATAACTTTCGGTGTATGCAGATTTTCGATATTCAGTCTGAATTTTCAAACTCAAAGCCTCAGATGTGTCTGTATGTGTGTGTGTGTGGTTGATATGATAATTATATGATAACTCCCTATGGGTTAATTTATGCAAACGATTTTTTTAATGAGATTTCATTTATTTTGGGATTTTTGTTTTCATCTCGACTACTTAGACTTTCTTGACTCTTAAGCGGTATTTAATATTTCTGCTATAAGAGTTGAACATTTATGTTGATGCTGACTGCCGGTGATGAAGTTGATGAGTATAACTATTTATGAACTCATCTATATATATAAAAAATTCGTGTCACGATTTTGTGTTCGAACTCCTCCGAAACGGCTTAACCGAATTTGATGAAATTTTAAACGTAGATTTGGTAGGTCGTTCTCTGTGTTCTTATCTATATTTGATGCCCCTAAGTGATAAGGGTAACCCAGGCTGTGCCACGCCCCCTTTTCAAAAATTGCCCTGGCCGCTTTTCTAATATACCGATTGTTATGAAAATTTCACAATGCGGTACTGATGACCTGCTGACAATCCTTGGCTATATTTGGAAATGTTTGGATAAAGGGGCGTGGCACCGCCCATACAACTTGAAATTTAAAATGGTAGTAACTCATGAATTATCACAGGTAAGAAGATGAGATTTTGTATGTATGTTGTTGGTACAGTATGAATTACAGCCAGGCTATAAGTAGGCGGTGCCACGCCCCCTTTTCAAAAATCGCACTGGCGGCTTTTTTAATGTACCGATTGTAATGAAAATTTTACAATGTGCTACTGATGATCTACTGATAGTCCTTGGTTATACTTGGTAGTGATTGGATAAAGCAGCGTGGCCCCGCCCATACCATTTGAAATTTCAAATGGCTATATCAATCATACTATCAGAGGTATGAAGGTGAGATTTGGTATATATGTGCGGTGTACCAGACCCATTTTAAAATAAACCGTTAAAGCAGTCATAGTAATAGTTTGATCGTCCTGAAAATTTCACAGTATCTTACAGTTGGCCTAGATATACGAACAGGGTCTTTGGAAGCAAGTTGGCAAAAAGGGCCGAGATGCTGCCCACACCCATCAATATTTGACTATTACATATACTATATCAAACAATTGTCCGTAAACCAGGCACTTGACAACATATTTCAATGTGTCTCAAAAAATATACGGCCGATTCGATTTAAATCATTTTGTTTTAAAGTTCACTGTTTGATGACAACATATTTCAATGTATCTCAAAAAATATACGGCCGATTCGATTGAAACCATTTTTTTTAAAGTTCACTGTTTGATACAGTGTAGGAATGTGAGGTTAGGTAGGTATACTACTGATATGATGCAAATAACTTTTTGGGGAAAACCAATAAAAATACGGCTATTAAAAAGGTCAGACTATAACGCTAAGAAAGTGACCACAGGTACGAATTAATATGAATATCATTTTTATTTTTTTATCATTGAGGTCAGTTTCGAGAGCATGCTAAATATCGTAATCCCAATAATGCATTTTTTAAAAAAAAACTGAATAATCTTATAGACGCTACTATAATCACTGGAAATTATAATGGAACCGATGCCCTGATTCCGCGCATTCCCATGATACCTACAGCCATGCACATCGATTTCAAAAAATTCCAGTCTCCGATTCTGTTACCATTTGCGATGACCATTAATAAAGCGCAAGGGCAGTCGCTTAAATTTGACAAATCCGTGTTTCCCACGGACAATATATGTTGCATGTTCACGTGTAGGTAAACCTTCCGACTAATATACATTTGCAACAGATGGCAAAACTAGACACATTGTATATCCTAGAGCACTTGAATAAATAGAAAAAAAATAACAAAATTGTGAATCATTAAAATTACAATTCAGGGGGTACCAGCTATTATAGTATAATGAGAAGCGTTTTAGACAAATCAGCACACGATCGAAATCTAAACAAATACTTCTAACAAATTGTTATTTTACATTCTACAGGTTTACTTGCCCATTGTCAACTAAACGTAATGGAACAAAATAATTTTGTTCACCCTTGGGCATTACAAAAACTTTGAAAGCAAAACGAAGTTTGCCAGGTCCAGCTATACTTATATATGTATAGATAGATATTGAATACTGGCGCTCCTCCTAGAAACTTCCCATTAAACAAGAAATTTCCCTCCATATGTTAGTCTAGACACAAACCAAAGCAAAAGAACTCAATATAGTTGATAATACTGGGATGTAATAAAGTTGATAAAAAAAGTTGTTTAATTTTTTTCATTTAGTCCATAACTTCGTTCCAAAAAAACATCGAAAAATATCTACGCATTTCCGGCTTACGCACACGTTTGTGATGATGTGTTTTCCTATATAAAATGTGTGAATTAATTTGTGGCCATGATATGATTGAATACCTTTTGTCGGCAGGGCGAAGTCTGCCGGGTCAGCTAGTTTACATATAATACTGTATATTTTTATAGGCAATTTTTGTTTATTGTGTGTCGTTGTTTTCTGATTTTTTTTTAAATTCAATCAAATTCCTCAGATTTTGAATTAAACAATCAAATTATAGTTATTTTATTAAGTGAATTTATGGTTGGCATGCGTTTATTTGACATTTATAGATCTCACTGGCTGGAATGATAATATCCACTGAGCTCGTTTCAAACGATAAAAAGTCAAAGTGCATGAAAACAAAATTTTTGCAATTTGAATATATGTATATTTTTTAACTATGCAAAAAATGTGTCAAAAACTTTTAATGAAAAAATAAATGGATTTGGGAACAATATTGCCTATTTGCATTCATTTGAATATTTAAATAGCGTGGGGGAATTTTATCTCTTCAAAAATCAACAATTCTTGAATATCTATCAAGAGCAGTAAAATATGAAAATACAGAAAAGTTAAGATTTGTTAGTAAAATATTGCAGCGCCCTAGTCCATACTAGACGTCTGCACAAGACGTCTTGAATTGCTATTCAAGACATTTGCTTTTTCCAAGGCGTGCACTGTAGCCAAGTACTTCGTGGTACTGTCGACGAAGCATTCGTGTATGTGTGTACGATGTGAAGCGAAGAAGACGTATTTATATTAGTACATATTGTGTTTTTGTCATCTACAACTTCGAAGAGATGCGCGAATGATTTTTCATAACTCTAAGTATTCGTTTGTTGAAACTTCGCTACAGAACATGTCTTGAAAAAAAAGCTAATGTCTTGAACGGCCATTCACCAGATGTCTTGTGCGGGAAAGTAAGAACTATGGATAATTAGAAATGATTTGAATTTGTACTTCTGTTAAAGCATTTTGGTCAAATTGTTTACCTTTCACGGGGGAATGAATACACACTCCGGGGAAAAGCAGCAAAATGTTATAATGAAAATAAGGCCCAAATAATTATACAGTTAAGATAATTGCTTTACATGTCCGGCTTTACATGTTCGGCTTAACCCATTATGGTCCGACCATATTAGGAACCTCGGTAGACCACAATGAGTATTATATCCGAAGTACCCATTGTATAAGTAAGAAAAAGAGTTGATACCTGAAATTTTCAGGTGCACAGGAGAGCCAGGTGGCTGGTGGTGCGAAAACGCACCACTGGGCTTTATGAACTGGGGAAATGGACGTTGAAATAATTACAGGAAATATGTGAAAAGTGAGAAAAATCATATTTTCTTTGAAAAAGGTCGACGAAGGAAAATAAAATACATTATAATTCAATTCCAGGGTTATACGCTGTATTTACTCTCGTCAACTCTCTCCGATCGAGGTGTTTTAGAAGCTGCTGCTTCATGGGATTGTTTGAATCACTGCGGATGAAGCGCTCGTTCTCATTTGGAACATTCGTAAATCGGCTGACCGTTGGAATGCTCTAATACACATCGACAACGCCTCCAAACAGTCATCTAAAATGTTGGCTGGAACATGATTTGCCGCTTGTACTTTAGTTTTAATTGAATCAGTTAGGCATTCTGTCACGAAAACGTGAAAGTCAACTTGGGGCATATGATTCAGTTTGGCAATTTTTGAGCAAATGTGTATTTCATGTGCTGCTCGTCGCCCGAATCTGAATAATTTATAATTTATACAATTTGTTTTATGCTGAATAATTTTTATGAGGCACTTCAGCAAGAAAACACTATTGCCAACCACTCAATTTACTTTTCGAGATACAAAGGATAATAAAAAAATGCTTTCCCTTTACATCCCATGAGGGATTTAGGGACAGCTTCTCACAAACCAGTGAGCTGTGCGCGTTCTAGTTTTACACTCACTGATTGTGACCTATACTTTTACACCGGTTCCGAACGTTATTTTAAGAAGCTTTTGTCATGGCTAGATCGTCGATGGTGCCGCCGTCACTAAGCCGTCGAAAGAAATGTAAGGTGGTCAGAGCAAGGATCGAACCCACGTTCTCTTGCACAAGAGCCGCGCACACTACCATTGTACCACCGAGAGATTATAACAAATATATAAAGAAGAAATACTGTTGTAGTAACTGCAATGAATCACTAATTGCAGCACATTGGGCGCCAATAGCAACAGCAAACTTAGCTTTGAAAGCTGTGGTCTAGTTTTACATCTAACGCCCGGCGATGAGTTTTCGCATCACTCTCTATGAATCCAGGTGGATAAGACCTGAAATAGATGGGTGCATTGGAACTAACCTATAATCACAAAAGAAGCAACTAAATTTATGATTCGAAATTAGTTTTGGTATTTTGACGATTTTCCCAAAAGCTGCAGAAATTTTACAAAATCAAAAAAAAAAAAAATAGCATTGGCAAAAGGTTTGCATGGATTTTTCATAAAGATGATCTCGAGGTCCAAAGTGGTACCTATGAACAAAATTGTGGAATGAAATCTAAAGTTTTCGGGTATATGATTATAATCGTTATAGCCGTGGCCGTTTTTTCTCGAGGTGTCCAACAAAATGCGACGCGTTTTCCCATCGCTGCGCCCTAATGGGTTAACAAACATAATATAGCTTTAGAATGTCAGGAAACAGTTTGCTGTGTATATTAAAATTATAATTGGGAATTTTTTATTATTTTGTAGTTAGCTAGTCTTTGACGATTGCTAGAGAAATAGAGATAGATAGAAATCAATAAATAGAGAAATAAATATTGATGCTAATTACGCCTAAAAGTATGCAGTCACTGCAAGTTGAAAAGCTACCTTATACCAACTCACCACGATTTATTAATGATATTACAAGAACATTCCGAAAAAATCGGGAACAGATGACATTATGAACTCGTTTTATATTACACAAAAAATTTAGGTTGAGATATCCGAATTAGGCGTAACCAATTCCCAGGCGGGATATACCGGGACCCAAACTCTAATACAATTTTAATGAAATATATGTGAATTTACGCTCTACAACTTGTATATGATATACGCAGTTATCGTCGTCATAGTTCGAAATTCGAACACTACAAAGAAAAAATACATTCGCCAATAAATTCTTTAATAATTTTTTAATATCAGCAAACGAAAGAAATTTATAATATATTTTCACAACCAATCTTATTTTGGTTCCAAAGCACAAAAGCGTACAACGAAATACGAGTAGGTATGGCTTTTTTTAGAGAAAAATTTCACTTTTTCCGATGGTGTGCCCCGAATTTATCACCACAGTTTATTTCGATACTTAACTTCATTAAAAGGCAAATTTGATTCTAACGCGTGTTATGAATTATATTTTATACAAAAAATGTACGGGCTCATTCATTACCGAGTTGGAAATTGCCCACCTACATCATCAGTGAATAAGTGGTAACATGTCAGAGTCCCTGCTGACTTGCCGATCCACTCCCATACAAAAAACTTCATCACACCCCCTGACATTTTCTTACATTTGGTAAAAAGTCAGCAGGAGTCGTCCGCAGTTTGTCAATAGTTGTGATCATCATATGACATGCACACAAGACGTTCTTAAGGCACTATACATCAGTGGGTCAGTTGGTCAAAACGTCACTAAATGTTATGCTCATGTGTAGTCTTCTAAATACTTACTTTTTTTTATTCTTTGGGTATGTATTAGGTCAACTTGTCCGATAATTAAATAAAATCTGGGAGAAAAGTTGTTCACATCTTGAAACCTGTGCACGTATATTGGAAAATTTGTCTTTTTTTGTTGTGTGGATGCCAAATATAACGTTTTTGTAGCTTGTCCCAAATATAGTATAATTTTGCCCAAACACATTGTGATTGGGACACAATGATAAATACGTTATAATATATGTTTTTGTGTCCCAAATGTGACTTTTTTTGTTGAAAATTGCTGAAAACAAAAAGGCGATAGACAGTACAGAAACAAACGGCAGCAGATCGTCAATTTACGCAAACAACGCTTGCAAACATATGTACATGGTACCTGCAATATTTTGGTTGGGCCATTTTTTCAGCGTGCATAAACTTACATATGTATCCCTTAAAATGAGTATATTCTTTTTCATTTTCCAATATTTTTTAAATAAATTCTTAAAGTTTATGACGTACATTCCTTAACGACAAATAAAAATACAGTTTTTCTGTCTGAAATTTTTTGAAAACTTAAAATCCTCTCAAATGACTTGCAGTTAACAAATGATAAAGATTTTTCTCTAGAGACATTCAGACTTGCTTTAGTAACAGTCAGCCATGACATAATGTTGACAACTCAGTAGGACGGTCTTACATGGATTGTCAATCACTTCAAAATTGAAGTCACCTAAATCAAAACTACACGCTGGAAAAAAACGGCCTCTGTAACATATACTCTCAAACACATTCTGCAGGAACCATGTTAATGTTTGGAAGACACTCCAAACATTCCTATATTCCTATATTTAAATGCAAACATGATGATATTTACTTGCAATAATGAATACTTTTACGTGGAGCCATATGCGTGTTTCATCCCAAACATGCATGCAGTTACGTCGAAACATTCGAGTGTTTCATCCCAAACGACCTACGGAATGCATGAAACTAAAACGCAAAAATCAGCAACCAATTCATTTACGTACGCATTCAGGACTATTTATGAATCACTTCAAAAATACAGTTACAAACTTTCTCTAACACTAACTTAGGCTGAGACAATCTGTCTGCCCCTCTTTTACAATTACGATATCGTCAGAGCAAGGCTATAAAAAAAACTGAAGTAAACAGTGCACCAAACACAGCTGTATTTACATCACAAACAAAGCTATATTTGAATCGCAAACACAAATATTATAATATATTAATCACTGTGTGTCAAACAAGTTGTATTACATAGCATACATAATGTGTTTGGGCACAAGAATACTATATTTGCGACAAGCTTCAAACACACGTTATATTTGCATCCGAACAAGAAAAAATTCATATTTTTCAGCGTGTAGTGTCATATCGTGAAGATGTCTTATACAAATTGTTTTTGCCTACTGGCATTGTCTTTAGGAAATACCACTCAAAATGTCTTCAAGACAAAATTTCCAACTGGATAATTATTTCGAAATATTTTATTTTGTTGTTTATTTTTGTTAAACAACATTTAGATTTGTAAAATTTAATCCATATTTGCCCACTGTAGTTTGCTTTAAAAAACCCCTACAACAAATATAAATAATTCAAAAACGGAAACTTTGGCAAGAATTCCAAATATCTTGGACCACTTTGTATTATATTTAAACCAATTTTAACTATCGTCACATTGTGGAATTTGAAAAAAAGTCGTAAATCAATTTCGGTTACACTCACTTAATAAACCACAAGCAAAATTAAATTAGGCGATAACCAAAGTTAGAGCTGAAACTAGAAATATCTATCTCATTAGCATAAGTTGTTTTGTAATCAGATATCACCCTCGGTTTCTTGGGGTGTCATCGAAAAAAGAATTAATGTTGTAACTCTTGTGCCGGACTTGGTAACAGTAACTTTTGTCACCTCTGTTCAAGTTTTATTTATGAACTCGATTTATATGTGAACTTGTTTCAACAAACAAAATTATCATAAGAAATTCATGGTCAAGGTTGCAATAAAATAAAAATTCCATTCCACTGAACTTTGACACAATTCAAACAAACCTACTACTACTGTACTTCTTAGTACTGGCCAAGTGTGGCCAGTGCCTGTGCAACTACAAACATTTGCTGATGTTGAGAGTTAAATGAACCGTCGAACTTGTTTGCCACCGCATTCGTGGTCTTCCTGCCACTGAACAATAGATAAAGCTTGAAATGATTGTGGGCTCCTCATTTGTACAGTCATCCTCAGACAATAACCCAGAGCTCGGTCACTGCTTGCAGCGCGAATGATAACAAACCGTAATATCTTGAATTTATAAGTGATGTATCTGTGGTGTATCAGCACACTACCGCCCAAATGTATTTTAATTTATGCTAAAACGACCGACTCATACGCTCCCAAAGTTTGAAGCATTCACTTAGTTCTTGGTGTTTGCCAGTGAAGTCATTGTAAGACGAGAATACGAGCTTTGACTTAAATGTCAGACAATTTCCGGGAACATGAAAAGGGCTGTTTAGATTGTACTAGAAAGTTTACATTGAAATATATACACCCGAGGAAAAAATAGTAATAATGAAAACGTTTCGCAGTCACCCATTTATTTCAAACACTACATGCTGAAAACTCTGTCTTGTTTTGTTGTTTGAATACAATAGTCTAACATGTTTGTAGCTTCTCGCAAATATAGTATGCTTGTCTAAAAACACATTGTGTTTGCCATTCAATATTTCATGTTGGATACACAATGATTAATAGGTTATAATATATGTTTTTGTGACCCAAATCTGGCTGTTTGTTGGAAACTGCTGAAAATAAATAAGTGACAGACAACAAAGGAACCAAAAAGCAGCAGGTCTTCAATTCATGAAAACTATGCTTCCAAACATGCACATGGTTGCTGCAATATGTTGCTGGGGTCAGGTTTTTCAACGAGTACACAGTACTGCATCATTGAACTATTTGCGTTTGACAAAAAAAATAAAAAAACAATACGATTGTTGACCGTAATGTGCAGATTTTGGTAATATACATAAAAAATGTAATTTGTTTATCTATCGTACGATATTCGCAGAAATTTAATTCTACACGCTGAAAAATCTGTCTTTTTTTATTGTTTGGATGCAAATATAAAGTGTTTTTTAGCTTGTTAACGTGTTTGAAACACAATGATTAATGGGCTTTAATATATGTTTTTGAGAACCAAATGTGGATTTTTTTCTTGAACGCCGATAAAAAACAAAAACGAGAAAGACGACCAGGAAACAATCAGGCAGCAAATCTTCAATTCATGAAACCAGTGCTTGCAAACATTGAGATGTTTTCTGCAATATGTTTCTGGGGCTGATATTTTTCAGCGTGTATTAATGAGAATCGCAGTTTAGGAGCCGAAGATCAGGAATTTTACCCGGAATCGGCCTAGTAGAAAAATAATTCAGTCATGTTAAATCGCAAGATCTTGGAAATCAATTCAAAGGTTCAAACCGCGAACATATGCGCTCACAAAACGTATCCTTCAAAATTGTATCATTCGCTGTTTGACATTTCGCGGTGTCTTCTTGAAACAACAAATCAAAATGCTTTTCACCTACATCCCATAGAAATATTATGGAGAGCTTCGTACAACCCGTGAGCTATGCGCTTTCTAGTTTTACACTCACTGATTGGGACCTACAGAGGATCCGAACGGTAATTTGAAATGCTTTTTGCCGGCGAGATCGGAATAAACGCAAGGTGGTCAGAGCTGGGACCGAAACCACGATCAACGGCGGACACTAGCATTGTGGCTTGCATGGTTTTTGAAGAAATAAGCACCAATGATTCCACCATCCTGTACGGCACACCAAACATTCAATGATTATGGATGTAATTGCGCCTCTACTATGTTTTGACCTCAATTCAAAATGAGCCATCAACAGCAATCTCGTTTGAAAGCATTCACCGAATGTATTAACACGAATTCATAAAGGTGAAAGCATTTGCTCAGCAGATCCATTTTGTTTACATTCGCATTCCGTGTCTTTAATTGTCAAATGTTGTTTACATATGTTTGTTTGCATTGTTGTAGCTGCTGGATGCAGCACATGCGGTTGTTGTTACGGTGGTTAACTAAAATTTTTCACAATTGAACTTATCGGTAAAAACTAAACTCACAATTTAGTTATTTGATTTCTGTCATGTGTGCTTGTGTCTGCGGTTCAATAAAAATGCAATGCTGAGTAAAAATTCAATTGAGGACATACTCAATTTGCCTGAAAACACACCCTTTGCTACTATATTTAATAATTTCTTGAAATGAAATAAAAGTTTTTCCGTTAGTATTTGCTCAGTAAGATTACACTCTTTATATTTGTGTTATTTATTTTATTGTATTATATTATATATTTTATTATACAAGGTGGCGCAAAAGTAATCCTCCTATCAGAAAATACTATAAATTTTGCGATTGGCCCCTAATGTCAGTTCTGTTTTAACATTTGTGTAGTAAACACATGCGAAATACACGTTAATAAACAATGTTACGCTACACTGCTCCAGAACGCGGAATATTGCTGACTATTTATTTGACCAATAATCGGTCGGTGACTTTGGCACAACGTGAATTTCGTCGCAGATTTCCTGGCCGTCCAACGCCTACTGGTGAAACACTGCGACGTTTAGCCGCTCGCCTCGAAGAGACTGGCACAACACGAGATGCTGCCAGGCGTGGCAGACCCGGGAGTATCCGTTCTGCAGAGAATATTGCTGCTGTAGCCGAGGATGTCATGGAAGCGCCGTCGACATCGACCAGACGACGTGCCACGCAAATGGGTATCAGTCGACGGTCTTTACAGCGAATTTTGGTACAAGATTTGAAGATGTTTCCGTACAAAGTCCAGACAGTGCATCAGCTGTTAGCTGCTGACCGCCAATCGCGTCTAACATACGCTCAAGCCATCCTTAATCACCACCAAGAGGAAGATGATTTTCATCAAAAATAATCATGAGTGATGAAGCCCATTTCCATCTTAGCGGGTACATAAATAAGCAAAATTTACGCTTCTGGGGCACTGAAATCCGCGTGTAACCCACGAAGAGCCATTACACCCACTCAAAGTCACTGTATGGTGTGCTGTTTTCGCTGGAGGAGTCATCGGACCTTTTTTCTTCGAAGACGTCGCGGGCCAAACGGTTACTGTGAATGGTGAGCGCTATAGAGCAATGATCAACGAGTTCTTTTTGCCGCAACTTGATGAATTGGGATTGGAAAACATGTGGTTCCAACAGGACGGGGCAACGGCACACACTGCACGTGCCACAACCGATATGCTGAAGGATGCATTTCCCGGGCGCCTAATCTCCCGTTTTGGCGATTTGCACTGGCCAGCAAGATCGCCTGATTTGACCGCTCCAGACTTCTTTTTGTGGGGCTTTTTGAGTCGCGGGTTTATGTCAACAAGCCTCAGACTCTTACAGCTCTTAAAGACAATATCCGTCAAGAATGTGAGGACGTATCGCCGGAAGTTTTGGCCAAAGTGATGGAAAATTCCATAAAAAGGGCTCAAATGACAATCAACTGTGGCGGCGCACAGTGTTGCGAAACCGGAATTTTTTGGAAATCATATTGCCTAAACTGTAGTTTTAATTGTATCGATGAGAAACTTCTACAGATTGGTCAGAATGAAATCCCAAACAGAATGAGTGAAAAAAAAATTTACACCGAAAAAAATTGTTGGGTCAAATTTTCAACAAAAGTCAAAAAAAAAAAAATTGTTCGCAAAATTTACAAAAAAAATTTATTTTAATTGTTCTTTTATTTCTGATAAATACCCTATGATTAGTTTTTTAAATAAACTATAGGGTGGTCCGAACAAGAATTATAAACGTCAAAATTTCATGATTTTTCGATATTTGTTGAAAAACTCTGAAATTTTATATAAAACCAAAATCTATTTCATTTCTTATTTGAAAGGTGGCAATAAAAGCTTTAATTTGATACCGGTTTGAAGTCAATAGCTTCAGTTTTAAGAGAGTTATGCTCATTTTTGTGGAGTGCTAGAATAGATGTAGAATAAAAAAAAAATTTGAAGATACTATTTTATAACACAGGCATATTTTATTGCATTCTACAGAAAAATTACAAATTATCAGTCATCTACCAATAAGTTCATTGCTTCCTCTGATAATTCCAGGTGTTTCTTCTCCTTCAGTATTCTCCTACTTGTGATTGCGGGATCAGAATTGGCGAGCAGATAATGTAATATGTCTTCACAATTGTCTTTTCTTGATGTTTTCGTCGCATGGTAAAGCCTTGTGTTTCTGAAGTCCTTGTTTCCTGCTTCCAATACTTCTTCTGATAGTTGGCCAATGGGGACCAAAAATGAACGAATTATTTCAGCTCCATGAATAAGAACCTTGTGGACAGTTGTTGGCATATAATGCCACGAATATTTCTTTACACAGAGACCAGCAGTTTCTTTTCCGTACTTAGAGAACTTAAGCGCGCAATAACGGATTATTTCACCCACCTACCTTGACGTAAAAACAAAGGGGGAGAGAGAGAGAGCGAAAGAAAGAGAGAATATAATAGTAAAACAACAGAGAGAGAGAAGGGTACCAACACAAGCTAAAAGAAAACACTATATAAAGACAGACACACATGCGGACTAATTAGTGACAAAAAAGAAAACACTGAAGATGGCGATTAGCCGAAACCGGTCTGAAAATAATAAAAATTTGACGTGGGATGACGGAAAGTCACCCGAAAACCAATATGATTAAATTATTCAATAAGTGATTCCGAGAATTTCCGTTCTATTTCTATGGAATAAATACTGAGAGTGATATACTAAAATCGCTATAACTCCCAGGAGGGCAGGTATGGGCAGCTGATTTTTTCACAGTTCGTTGAAAACAAATTATGTAACATTTCTGTAGTGGTTTGGAACTGGGACTCTCTGGGACTTTTTAGATATTGCTTACCTAACCCAAATTTAAAGGAAAAATGGACCTTTAGTCGGGTTTTCGCTCTAAAAAAGGTGCATATGAAAATGTCTCAAACAACATTCCTGTTTTTTACAGAAGATACTTGTCCGAAGGCAGATTTTTTTCCGAATCAAAATATCTGTCACCAAAATCAAATGAGATCATTTTGAATACAGCCCAGAAATCCCCTCTTTTCGTGAAAACTTTGTATATTTGACTTCTAAAATCAATTAAAAATCAACGGGCCAACATAAAAATAAGCTTTATGTGTTTTTTGTTTACTTGGAATGTCTGTGACAAAATTGCATCATTAAAAACACTGAAAAAAATAATCGGAAAAAAGTTACTTTTCCACTAGCCGCAACACAGTGCGGCGACCATTTACATGACATCATATTCTCGACTTGATGTAAAAAAAATTAAAAGACCTAATAAAAATAATCCACAAGAAGAATCACAGTTTTTAATTTTTTTTTAAATTACAGCCAAAAAACATCGGAAGTTTACTTTTGCGCCACCTTGTATATTGTATTTGACAACTCTGAAAAAGGGCAAAATTTTCGGTAGTACCTTGCAACGAATTTTATTAAAAGTTTTATGTATATTTTTATGCTTAGGCCGTTTAATCAAATTATTTGTTTAGCGTTACTTAAAAAGTACATTTTTTTTTATCTACATAGGTTATTATTTTGAAAGTACATTTGTATATTTTAACAACAGTGACTAGTTATAACATCGAAATAGACTAACCTTTTCGACTACATATTAGAATTAAAAATATTGAACAAATTTAAAACTGATGTATCGAAAACGGTTATTTAATTCGAAGGAGTGTATTGTAAGTAATTTTAACAAACAAGATATACAAGATATAACAAGACACAAGATATAACATCGCAACAGACTCTTTTTACCGATTAGATAATATAACTTTAAATTATTCGAAGTATAGACTAAATGTTGTATCGAAAAATACCATTTTTCTCTAACTAATCTGTAGAAAATTTCGAAAAAAGGAGTCGGGTCGAAACATTGCAGGTTGGGTTTAGATATAAAAAAATGGTTTCCCTTTACATCCCATGAAGGAATTGGTATGCGAGGTGACCGCCGCGAAAAGAAATTTAAGGTGGTCAGAGCATGGATCGAACCCAGGATCTCATGTATAAAAGGCGCGCACACTAACCATTGCACCACCGACAGCCAAAAAAAAAATAGTAAAGAATCTAGGTTAAAACCAAATAAATATAAACTCCAATAATTTTCAGACTTAAAATCATTAAGATTCTTAAATTCCGTTACAACTTTAGATTTGCAATTGTGAACATAGTTATTAATGCTGATTTAATATCAATTAATTTAAGTGTACAACTTAAAATTTAATGCAAATTAAAATAGCTTTATTCCATTACAGTGTTTCCATTACAGTGTTTAAATGCTTTTGGTTCATTTGTATGTGTCTCTAAACTTGATCCACCAAAATGCACGGCATCCGAACGGAGTATTCGTTTGCCCCAACTGTTCGTAGAGGTATGTATATCTACGTTTCTTTAGACATATTCACATACATCTCTTTATTAATATCAGTACTTAATTGATTCTCTATTAAATGCCTTGAATTACAATAGCGGCCATTTTTAACTTAGACATTTGCGTAAGTATAACAAAAGTCACAGCGACAATAATCTAAAAACACAATACTAAACTTATCCCCCCATCAGCCACCAGCCAAACGGCCGGCGAGTAAATGCCTGAAAATTTGTATTTACCATAATTATCCTCTCAGAACAAATAGGCACTGGAATCATTTGTACTACTTGCTTTTGTCGAAGAAGTTCTTCAAGAATTTCCAGTTAAAAACTGATTTTAAAAATTACAATTAAAACAAATATTTCTGGAAACCAAGATAAAGTTCATAATTATAAAGAATACAAGTTGTTGGAGACCTTAAATGCTAAATTGAAGAATCGTAATGAAATATTAGCGGTTTCTTGATATTCATGAGAAAAAACTTAAAAGTTTAAGATGGAATTTTAGCAATAAGAATTCATTTGGTGTTTGTTTTGGGATTCCGAATGGTCTTATGACAGAAAACATTAATTAATAATTTCCAGAGAAAACTTTCAGTTTTTTTTTGCTTTTGATTTCCCAACAAAAATTAAATAGGATTTGTTGCTATAGCTTGTTGACGTGATTGCTATGAAATATTTTGCCTAGATATTTGTAGTATTCACACGTATTTTGTGAATAAGTCGCTGCAGTCGATTGATTGGAAGCAAAAAAAGTTTCATATTTTTTTCGGAGGAATTAACGAAAGCAGCACATAAAACTTTAAGAATTAATTCACACTTTGTGCACTTCTTTTTTTTCTCCTGTTTTTTTTTTCTTTGTTTCTTGTTGAATCTTTGTTATTGCGATTTAGTCAGTTTTAATAAAGTTTACTGACAAAGAGATTGTTAACACTACACCTACCAAATGTTAGGAACTATTCATGAACCACATTATTTTCATGCTACTTGGAAGTCCTTACATGTATTCCATAGAAAATGCCATAAGGCACATCATAGTATGTAAAGTAATGTTGATTGCGTATCGTGTCACTTCCTTGTAGGCGATATCGTAAGCCAATAATTCTATTTTTTCGTCGTTCGCTTACTAAGATGCGGTAAAGTAAGACAATTGATATGATGCGACGGTTTCTAATGAATACCCCCATATCTCTAACGACAGTTTGGATGATGCACTCAGTATACAGTTTTATATAGTTGATACTTAAATTTCGTAGAAGGTGGATGTGCCCACGTTTTGTACAGTAAACCCGTATCAAATGCATTGTAGTTGTCCTCATCTATAAGTATATAAAAAACATTTAAAAAATTTGAAATCGGAAAATAATATGCTTAACTTAGGAATGAAGCAATTTAAAAAAAAACATCCAATGAGTGTTTGAACTCACGGGCGATGTGTTAACACCCTTTTGTTACACGGTACCTGTTCGATTACTATGAGCACATTAGGAAATGTTACATTGGAAAATAAAAAACAGCGTTCAATCATATGATGACGTTACATTTAAATAATATTAATACATAAAATTATTTAAAGACCAGTGCAAGCACAAGTGTCATTATTTTAAATTTCAAGTTCACACAATTTTCGTTGCTCTACGTCATAATTCTACGTCATAATTCTCTTTTCTCTGAGAATGCTCCGCACCCCCATTTGATTTGACTTACATACCTTTCACAATAATAAAAAAATGAGTTAAATCATATGATGACGTTTCATTTAAATAATATTAATACTTAATAACACTTACAGCATGTTTCTCTATCTCGAACTAATAGCTAAGCGAACGAAAATCAGTCAGTCACATTCGACTCAAATTTGGTTTCTCTAAGTCGAAATTTTCGTTCGCCTGACTTCATGTTTGTTTCTAAGTGACACCACATTCGCAATAGAGAAACCAAAATTGTTACTTAAAATTTTATGGTTTCATTCGACTTGCAACGACAAGATTGTGACCAACTTTGTGTCGTATAGAAACGAACGAAACCTGCGTTCGAGATTGAGAAACAGGCTGTTAAAAATATATAAAAACAAGTGTCATTATTTTCTTGCTTAATTCTTTTTGTTTTATTCACACAAAAAACAAAGAGAATGCAAAGCAAAAGACACATGAACATACATACTTTGCTATGTTCGTACATACGCTACACAAGTTCACACAATTTTCGCTGGTCTCTTAATATCTCATTTATATATACGTATAACCACGTCATTATTCTCTTTGGTCCGTGAGAGCTCCGCACCCACACAATACAACTATTCGCTGCCGCTACATCAGTGTGTGATTTTTTTTTTCAGTCTGACAATCTGTGTTTCGCAGTCGAAAAAAATAGATGTTGGCCGATGAAAAATAGATGTTGGCCGATTCTAAGACCTACCCGATATGCAGACAAAATTTCATTCAAATCGGTATGGCCGTTTCGGAGGAGTTTAACGCGAAACAATCTATGATCGCCGTCGGACAAACTGTATTTGGATGTTTTCACTTTGTGAGTTAAGTCCCTACCCGCACCTATAGATGTTAACACATCAAAAAAGCATTTTCCATTACATCCCGTGAAAGAATTGGGGGGAGCTTCTCACAACCAATGAGTTGTGCGCTTTCTAGTTTTATACTTGAGAAGCATTTTCATGGCTAAACACTCGATAGTGTCGCCATCACTATGCGAGGTGCCCGCCGCCGAAAGAAATTTAAGGTAGACGAGCAGGGATCGAACCCAGGATTTCATGTACAAGAGGCGGGTACATTAACCACTACAGTTTCCCCGGTGTACAGAACAATGTAAACAACATCTTAGCTGATACTAAATAAGCGCTTCTGGTCGCCCTTAACAAGTGCCGCCTAGTGGAACATTTCGTACAAAAATCATGCATTAATTTTAGCAGGTTTGTAAGCGATTGCCAGCTTTATTCTCGGTTACAAATCTGCTTCTGAGTAAGCAGTATATTTTTCTGAGTGTCTAATCCCTGGATTTTTTTTTATTATTATTATTTTATTAAGCCTCATGCTCTTTAACTATCCCGAAGCATTTCTAGTCCACGTAAAGAGAAAATATCTTTAGCGCTCGTTTGGCTCAAAAATTTTTCTTTCACCTCAAAATTATTTAATTTGGTACTTAGTGTCATAGTTGACCCCCAAAGTTGATACTCTTTCCTCAAATAAAGTTTATTTTATCGTGTAGGATATTTCTTTTACTGTAGTTGAACTTTCATTTACCTCAGTATAGTCCTACGTTACTTTTGACGCAAACAAGCCCATTCATCGTAAAAGCTGTATACACACACCCATACACTAAAAGGAGACCACTCTTAGGGATTGTTTCTCTATTTTTTTTTGAGAGAAATCAGGTTTATATAAACATCCACTCAAGTGTCTCTCGTAAAAGCTTTTTGGTTTCAAGGTGCTATAGCTCGTCTACGCTAAACAAAAGAACGTTACATTCGAACATTATTCGTTTCTCGTAAACGTTTTTACTTATGTATCAAATTGGAAATGATTTATTGCAAGTCTGCAATAATATTTTGCCAGTGTTCGTCAATCAATTCAGCCGAGATGTTCCATAGTTTATGGACGGACAGATGTTTGACTCTTATTCTAACGACACTGACAGGCAAATTTTTCCACTACTGAGATGTCCTCAACTCACGACCATGCGTTTGTTTTGTCAGCTTGTTTAGTCCTTTGTATACGTTGCGATGCGTCTAGTGAGAACACCCATGAATCGACTGTGTCCGAGTAAATTGAAAGGCGGCCATCGTGGTGGAAGTTACCATATGGGGCGGGACTGTAGAGACCCGCGAAAACTATCAAGATCTCCAGCGACGACGCGCGATAGGGGACGAGTAAATGACCCTCCTCATGAAATCGAGCATACGCATGACTCTAAAGCCGAGATCAAGGAGTCAACTACTAACTTCCGATCTCTGCGAATAGAGTCGGACAATGAGTGGTTCACGACACAGAGAACTAATCCTGTATTGTAAAAAAATATTTCGGCAAAAAAAGAGGATAGGCGATTAACGCGGAATGAAATCGCTTCAGAAAGCCCCGTTTTGGAATTGTATTTGGTCCGGTGGAATACCCTGTGATTTCTAGATGACTGTTTGTACCGTGTATGGGAAATTGAAGACTGCCTCGAACGTGAAAGAGTGAATTGCAGAGTCTCATAATAGCCCGAGTGGAAGTCACCGCGATAAAGGCAAAACTATGAAGGAACTGAATCAAAGTTTCTATTGGGTTGGCACGAGCAAAGCTGGATCCGAGTGTATTGTAGGCTGCACTCAGTGCCTGACAATTAAAATACCAACGAGGAGGAGTTGCAGACAAAAACAACCGGAGAACCCAGGTGCTACCTTCGAGGAAATATCCATGAATGTGGCTGTTGCATTTCCAACAAGTTGCTCCGGGAACCAATATGTCGTTATGGACTACTTCAGTGTATGACCCGAGGTGTGCGCTATTCCGAATAAAGACGCGAAAACAATAAGCAAAGCTATCGTGGACAACTGGATGAGTCGGTTTGGTGTCCCTTTAGAACTGCATTCGGAAGTGGGTAGGAATTTTGAATCTGCCATATCGAAGGACACATGCGAGATGAATGGATAAGACCAACGTCATTGCGTCCTCGTACTAACGGCATAGTAGAGAGATATAACCGGGCTCTTGAGGATTACTTGAGAAATGTCGTCAGTGTGAATTTAAAAGCCTGGGATGAGTGCATTCTAAAATTGCTTCTGGCATGCGGGTCAGACATTAAGTATGGGACACACAATTTTACAAATAAATTGTGGTAGGGCAATGTCGGCAATGTGCGAGGTAGGAGAGGTAATGGTAGAACGACAGTGTAGTTTTGCTCTCATTCAGGAACCTGCTAGTGGATTTCGCTGAGACTTAACTCCGCGGTGGTCGTGAATGACGGTAACGTAGGGTGTACCGTAGTTTCTAGGACCGACTTGGGGGTTTAGAGCCGTATTTGGCATATATGGACACGGTACTACTACTTGCGAGTAGTAACCCTCTCGTCCTAGGGATAGACGCTAACGCATCAAACCCGCTATGGTTTAGCAAAACACCCAGACTTTCGACTGGGTCGCAAAACCATTACCGGGGAGACATGCTAAGTGAATGGATTGTTTCGGGCCGCCTTCATGCCTTGAATGAGCCGAGTGAGCAGTACACTTTTGATAATGGTAGAGGAGTTAGCGATATAGATGTGACGATTGCGAATAGCGCAGCTTTGAGTACGTTTCAGTTTAGTTGGAGGGTCAGACCGTCCGTAAGTGATCACAATTACATTGTAATTGATTTCACTTACGAACGGACTGATGTTAGCAGCTTAGACATCGTGCGGTGGCGCACCAGGGATGCGAACTGGGATGTGTATCGTGAATTCATCGCAGCTGAGGCTAGCGAGATTCCAATAGAAGTCTTTCGTCGTAGGACCGTAGATGAGCAAGTCTCGTGTTTACGCGAAGTTGTTCATAGGGCTAACGACGATCTCCTTGAAAGGTGTCGCAAGAAAACTTTGACGAAATTACGATGGTGGACACGTCAGTTGACTCTCAAGCGGAGGGAAGTGCGCCGTCTCAGGAAACGTTTCCAGAGGGGCAAACGGAAGGAAGCTAGTGATCTTGACCAGCTCAGATCAGCGTACAAAAGTTGCCTCAGCGATTACAAGGATATGCTTGTAAACGTGAAAGAGGAAGATTGGCGACAGTTTGTTGCCTGCCATAGGAATGATCCTTGGGGTCATGTTTATAGAATCTGCCTTGGCAGAGGTAGGAGGACAGATCTCTCCGGGTTGAAAGATGGCGATGCCATTCTTACTTCCTGGAGTGATTGCGTCAAAGTTTTGCTGCGAGAGTTCTTTCCGAGAGCGGAGGCAGTGGCCTCTTCTTCTTCTTCTGGGGTAGTTGAGACTGTTGCACCCGAGCTGGAAAGATCAGAGATCGCAGAAAGCATGGCGTTGGTTAAGTCGCGAAAGTCACCTGGTATGGATGGAATAGCTGGAGAGATGTGTAAAAGCGTCTGGAAGGCTATTCCGGAATACCTAGAGGCTTTGTATGGGCGGTGTGTACATGAGGGATATTTTCCACGCGAGTGGAAGGTAGCCCGTGTCATTGTACTCTTGAAGTCAATCGATCCTCGTTCTTATCGGGGTATCAGTCTCTTACCAGTATTTGGAAAAGTACTGGAGACGATTCTGGTGCAGAGACTGAATGAGAGAGTCGCTGACAGCATGTGCCGTTGGCAGTTCGGCTTTGTAAGGGGCCGAAGTGTCGAAGATGCCTGGGCGCACGTGAGGAGAACTGTTGTAGAGTGTACTCAGAAGTATCTTCTGGGTGTTTTCATCGACTTTAAAGGTGCGTTTGATTATCTGAGTTGGGCGAGCGTGGAAGAAAGACTAGCGGGGCTAGGGTGTCAGGAAGTAGCACTCTGGAGAAGTTACTTCTCTGACAGAAAAGCAGTGATAGTCGGGGCAAATAGTTCTGAGTGTGTTGATGTGGTCCGAGGATGTCAACAGGGTTCCATTTGTGGACCGTTTGTGTGGAATCTTATGATGGACTTGCGTTTGCATGAGCTTGAGGCCGAATGCAAGATATGTGCGTACGCTGATGACTTGCTTATTATGGTCGAGGGTAGTTCTCGTTCCGAGTTGGAACAGCTATCCTCGGCTATGATGAGTATTGTCACTCGGTGGGGCGAGCGTGTAGGAGTTAGTTTGTCGGTGGAAAAGACAGTGACCATGTTGCTGAAGGGTAGTTTCAAGTCCCATTTTCCAATCGTGCGTTTGAATGGTGGTGGCACAATCCGTTATTCCACGGAGGTGAAGTACCTCGGAGTCACCATGGGAGAAAGGATGAACTTTTTGCCTCATATAGGGAGACTTCGCGAGAAACTGACGAGCGTTGTAGGAAAGGTTAGGCGTGTTATGAGGAGTGAGTGGGGTCTGAGTCGTCTAGCAGTCAGGACCGTGTACAGGGGCCTTTTTGTTGCCATGGCAACATTTGGGTCTTCTGTTTGGTGCGAAACTGCTAGAAGCGTCTTCGGGCAAGGTCGATTATTCTCTGTTCAGAGAGTAATGTTATTGGCATGTATGCCAGTATGTCGTACGGTGTCTACTGAGGCCCTACAAGTTTTGATGGGTGCCACTCCTCTTGATCTAGAGGTGATGCGTCGTAGCATGAACTTCAAAATCAAGAGGGGGTACGCACTGGGTGAGTCAGATTGGCTCATAGTTGGAGCAGAGAGCATGAGTAGAAGTGAGCGGCGGGCTCGGTTAGATGCGTTAGTCACATCTGAGTGGCAGGGCCGTTGGAATTCCAGTACCAACGGTCGAGTAACGTATAGATTTATACCGGATGTAGAATTCGTCGGGAAGAACCCTGAGTTTAGCTTCAACCTAAGCCTTGGTTTCATACTGACAGGTCACGGGTCGTTAAATGCATTCTTGCACAGAATGAGACTTGCGGATCGGTAGTCGTGTGATTGCGAAGCGCCAATCGAAGATTGGCTCCATGTTTTGTGCGAGTGTCCCCGTTACGGGGCTTTTAGGGATTTAGTCGGCATGGGTATCACCAGATCCGGTGGTGAGTAGTATGCTTCTGTCTCCGGATGCGTTGTGTGTGGCAACCCGGTTTGCCTCTCGTGTTTTCGCGAGTCGGCGCGCTAGGACGGTTTAGTTGTTGTTGTGGATTTCACTGGTCTCTATCGGTGTCTCCCTTTTATAGTGGTTAAATATTTTTCGTGATCCTGGCTTTTTCAAGCTAGTTATTCAGCCGTTTAGGATCCCGTTGTCGGTACTGCTGAACCCTGCGAACACAGGGACTGCCAGTCCCGGACTTCGTCGGAGTCGAATATGGGAGTGGATTAGCCGCGAGGTCTGACCAGAGGCCTGTTTCTGGTACCGTGTGCTGTTTGGGATTGACACGTGCAAGGTCTCGAACTCGTGCCCTTTCAGTTTGTGTCTTGTTGTTGTGACCCACGGGGGCATCATCGGGCGAAGCCTGAAGATTGGCTGCCGGTCGCTGTTATTGACCGGAAGAGGTGGAAACAGCCTTGCTCCCACGGTGAGAAAGCTGTAGCCATCTGACTGTAGTTATTAGACCGTTTATATTGCAATTTTTAGCATTTAAATGGCAATGTCACGTGATGTTGTTGTTGGTGTTGATATTGTAGAATTGTTTCACGATTGATGCTTTTGTCGCCGGGGGTGACCATACCCCTACTTAGTACAAAGTAAAAACTGGAAGCAGCTTCACTGCGAAACTCGGACGAGAGAGTATGCCTATCTGGTAGCACGGGTGGTGTTGGCCCCCTTGTGGGAGATCGTGCTGGCTGTGGTTGCCACCAAAATCGCTGGTAGAGGCTATGTAGTTGCCTTGTATATCAGTTACTTGTAACGAAGTATGCTAGGCAGGTGCATATCCTCGAAATATGGGATCCGTGGCCCTTATCACGGAAGAGGTTTGGATAGTACCTCACTCTTTACCAAGGAGGAGTAGCTCATGTACAGAGAGTTTGCTCAATTGGTAGCTCGTGGACGGAAGAAAGAAGTCGCGCTGGCGGATATGCGAATACGGGGCTTTGTTCTCCCACGTAATCGTGTATACCAATGGTGTACGGCTTCCTATTCCTGATCTCTTGGCTGCCCCTCTATGCGGGGTAGCACGGATATCTCACGGGCGGCGCTAACAGTCGTATCAAACATGTCCTTGGTGGGGCGGTGCTCACCTGTGGTTAAGGACTTCACGTCGAGAACCACATTAAATCACACGGACTCTGTCTAACATCGGACAGTGGGGGAATGATGGTATTCCGGGAAAGCTTAGTTATCTTCACCAGATTGTTCACAGCAGAATAATGAAGATTGTAAATAATAAGATGAAAGCAAGATACAACCGTGCGGCAAATTCAGACGAATTCATGCAGGCCAGCAGTTTTACTGTTCAAACCGCCGCGCAAGAAAAGTTTATCTCCAAGACTGCAGACTCACTGGGAAAACCCTTACAAGGTTGTCCAACGAATAAATGACGTGGTTTATAAAATCCAGAAATGTTAAAGTGCAGGAAAGACTAGCCATGTATGGAAAACGTGGAGTTGCATTTGCGATGATGTATCAAAAATAAAGTGAATTTTATGAAAAATAACATTTCTTTATTTTTTGTATTGTGGCATGTAATGTAGATTTTTTAAAAAATATAAACAAAAATTGCTTTAAAGGGTGGATCAGTAAGAATGCACTTTCTCATTTTAAAATAAAACACGAATTTTTTTGCGATAGTTGTGTTTTTTTTTATTGGATTGAAAAGCAGATATATTCCAATTAAGTATGGAATACAATACCTGTCAAATGGCATCGACGGCTCCGATGACAGGCCATTACTCTTTTCATGACTTTTTCACAGAGACGTGGCGGTATCTCACCGAAGATCTCGGATCTCGGATTAAAGCTCGGGAATTGTTTCTGTTTTATTCGCATAAACTCGAGATTTCACAAAACCCCAAAGAAAGTAATCGCACGGCTTCAAATCGCATGATCTTGGTGGTCAGTTGACATCATAATTTTTGGAGGTAATTTGTTCGGGAAATGGTTGCTGCAATATATCAATTGTTCCATTCGTCTTGCTGAAACCAGATGTGGTCCAGATTCATGCCGTCCAGTTGAGGCCACAAGAACTCCGTTATCATGTTCCTGCAACGAATGCCGTTCACAGTCACTACAATTTCGGCCTCATCTTCAAAAAGTTAGGCCCAATCACGCCGCCTGACTAAAATCCACCCCAGACAATTGCTCGTTGTGGGTACATTTGTTTCTCATGGATGGCATGAGGATTTTTGTGTTTCGTCAAGTTTGTGTATTCACGAAGCCGTTCAGATGGAAATGCGCGATGCTGACTTTTTTTGAAAAATTGGCGTTGACTTTACTTTGCTCCATTACCCACTGAACGAATAGCCGGCGCTCTCCTTGTTCTGCTAGTTTGAGCTGCTGAGTAATCTGCATTTTGTCCGCATGAAGGTAGCGTAGTGCTTCGTGAAATTTAAAATTGTTGAGAACAATGCCGAATTGATGATTTCGGGTTTTCGGCGACAGTCTCGGTTACAGCATCAATATTTTCAAGAGACCGACCGGTACGTTGACGCACAGGTGTCTTGCTGTCCATCATTGTTTAACCACTCTTCGAAACCACTCTACCTAATGTACACTTTCTCCACTGAAAATACTTCGAAGTTTGCGAGCGGTCTCAGAATAACTTTCCAAAATTTTGTAATAAGTTTTCACAGTTATAACGTATTATTCTTTCGTAACCGTTCTATTTTTAATAATCGGAATAAACATATGTGGCAGCTGCCCAATTTCAGAGTTGCCATATGCACAACAAATACACTAAATTAGAAAGTGAAATTTTACTGAGACACCCTTATTTGCTGGAGGAATAGTTGTGTGTGTGAACGCGAATGCATGAATATGTGATTGCAAGATTGCTTGCTAAGAGTACTCCTCATAAGTTATATATGTCCTGTTTGCGCCTTTTCGCAAGCAAGGTCCAAAACCAATTACTTAAAAATCGAATTTTTTGAGATTTTTCGACCTAGTGGTCATGATTAAATTAAATTCGGTTAAAACACAGAACGACTAAGGTCAAATATACTTTGAGCTCTTAATAGTTGTGTGGAAAATTGCCAATGAAATTAAATTGGCCGAGAAAGTATGATTGCGAAACAAATATACTTATGTCTTAAACAACGCCATCTTACGCAAACAAACAACTCTATACTATGCTATGACTCTTTCACATATTTATGTAAACAAACAATCGTTCAAAATTTTCCGATCGATATTTTTGTGATCAACCATGAGGCCAAGTAGCAACCAAAATATTTTTGCGACAAAAGACATATTTTTGCTCCACACGACCTTTTTATATTTTTTCTTTCTGTGTATACAACTCATCATCGAAATATAAAAATCCATTGCAGTAAAGAACATGCTACGATCTTGTCGTTACTGCACTGAATATGTTGTGGTTGCGGCGATGAATGCATACATTAACTTACATTGGTGCAACTTTTATTCTACGTATGAACATCAATGTACTGCATTTTTTAGACTGCCTCCAAAAATGCACTACCCTGTAAAATTGAAATACATTTTCTGATTTTTATTCTTTACTGCCACATTATTATTAGGGTTCGAATCCATTTTCGTGTCTGAGAGCTTCTGAAAAGAAGACAAAGCTTTGTAAAAATGCATTACCATTGATCGAAATTTCAGTTTAAATACACGCTGAAAAATCCGTCTTTTTAATGTTTGGATGCAAATATAACGTTTTTGTAGCTTGTTGCAAGTATAGAATACTTGTGTACAAATACATTGTGTTTGCTATTCAATATAACATGTTTGAGACACGATGATTAATAGGCTATAATATAGGTTTTTGAGACCCAAATGTGGTTTTGTTTGTTGAAAATCCTGAAACCAATAACGAAACATGCAACAATGAAACAAAAAGGCACCAGCATCGTGAAAAGAATGCTTGCAAACATATACATGTTTCCTGCAGTATATTGCTGGGGTCGATATTTTTCAGCGTACAGATGTGGACAACCTTCTATTGGGATTGTGAAGAACTGTTGTTCTTCATCAGCTTTTTAATTTCTCACCACTACTCTATCGGTCAAATAGGAGCTTTTACGGTATTCACATAGATATTCGGATCAACGATTTCCCTGATGATTGTCTGACGATTATAAGTACCATGAAACCAAAATAGAATCAACACGGACTTACGCCACTTCGGTGTACCCAAAGAGGAAGGAATCATTTGTACAGCCGTTCCGGGAAACTCTAGTGTTAATCATAGTCTAACTAATCTTTAATGAATGTAAACAAAAACTTTTGTTAAAATATAAATGTATCTATGTTCGTTCATACGTACATGTAGCTTAACGAGAGTAAATAAGTAATAAGCCCAACATAAACAATAACAAAGTTCAGGATCCCGTTCAGGACACGTGCTAAAGTCTCTTTTTGCAAGTATCAAAACAAAAAAGACATCTTGGCAGTACCCGACAACTACAATACCAATAAAGACAATAGCAAACGCTGACATCAACAACAAAATTTGGTAGTACGAGTATTACTTTCATTTGGCACTTACCCATAGACTCACTAACTCAACGCACTGAAATAGTCATCTTCATACCCTTTCCGAACTTATTGTTTTGTCTCCTTATGCATTCGAAAACTTCCCTCGTCTGGTTCCTTTTTTTTTGAACTGAACATCTATTCATTCAAATCACGAGTCACGATACTCCATCTGATGGACGTGATGACTGCCAACTTATTGTCTTCTATGTTGGTAGTTACAATTAACTCATGTTCGGAACTATGCTCCGGTGTATGAATGTGTCAATGTGTATAACTATCAGTACGAGAATTTGGGTGTTAAGGAAGTCAGGATGTCTACACTTCAATGCCAACCATTCATTTGATGATAATTGTAAAAGAGGGAGAGAGAGAGAGAACTTTAAATAGAGAGAACGAATAAATAAGTGTAGTATGAATATCTGTTCTCTGGACCACTTTATAATATTCGTAATTCTGAAGATCGCACAGTGCCTTTTAAATTATTACAACCAACATTAGCAAATAGTAGACTAGAGAATAGTAGACATCCGAAACGATCTCAATCGGTTATCAATAACACAGTATACCATTTTCTTAATGAAATACGTTGTGTATATGGCTCTACCACTGGCCAAATAAAATATTCCTGGTTCAAAGTAACTTTAAGACCAATGAGACAAATGTAAACCTGAATTTTCAGCGGAATTTCAGATTCAAACACTTTCAGGTGACTTTCAGTTTCAGCTGAAAATATAAGCCAACGGAACTTTTGACATTTGCTGTGCATTACAAGGTTGCTTATGACAAACAATGGGGGCTTTTTCCAACACAAATTAATAAAGGAATTTGTGACATATCAAAAATCAAATCACTTAACCGGTTTTTTTTTCAATTGTGTTAAATATCCTTACAAAAATTTAAAAATTTTACAAAAATTATATAATTTTCGAATGTTAATGAATTCTCTGTATTAACACGACATCTATTTCACTATGCAACAAAATTTAGATTTTTGGTTTGGGGGTGGATGGATTCCAGCGCCAAATGATCACACTAGGTGAATATAGTCCAAGCTACACTCGTTTTATTGCAAGTTTGATTTTTTTTATCCGAAACTGTCCGAGATAAATTTAAAAATCGAGTATAAATATTGAATTGAGGGAACAAGCCGCCTACTATAATCATAGATGTACAAATTTAATTTTCCTTGAACTTTTGGCACCTGTTTTAACCTTTATCAAGCCGATGGATGCGGTCGATTTCGCACAAACTTTAGGCTAACATATGATTTGGTATAATAACTTAAGAGATCTCCTTCTATTTTTGGTCACTAATTGATTGGAAAGGCTGCAACCCTGCCAGAATATTAGAGTAAGAGAGAACAAGAAGCAAAACGCCTTCTGTTCTTGTTTTTGGAATAATTGACTTTCAAGATTAAGTTGGTACCGACCAACGGTACCAATTCAGGCACAGTAAGTAAGTAAGTAAGTATCTCGAGACTAGTCATGCCAGTGAGTTTGCTTTCCTGGATTGTATATTACTCCAATGGATTTCAACCATTTTTCATCTAGAAAAATTCATCAGACCCTGAAATGCATTAACTTTCACAATTTGTCCAAGTTTGGTAAAATGAGTATCGGAAAATTCGATTTGAAAAAGTGTCAAAAAATTCGGTCGAAAAATATAAATTTTTGCGGCAAAATAATTTTTTGTGAAGGGTCTCTCAGTAGGAATGCACTTTTTAATTTTAAAATAAAAACACGTATTTTTTGAGATAGTTGAGATTTGTCAATTGGATTGTAAAGAACACATATTCCGATTAAGTATGTAATCAAATATCGACCAAATAGTCTCCAAGGCCATTACTCTTTTCATGAAATTTTTCATGACTTTTTCACAGAGATGTGGCTATATCTCACTGATGACGCGTTGGATTTCGGATTTCAGCTCAGGAATTGTTTCTAGTTTATTCGCATAAACCCGAGATTTCGCAAAACGTCAAAGAAGGAAATCGGTGGTCGTGAAATTGCATGATCTTGGTGGCCAGTTGACATCAGAATTTCTTGAGATGATTTGTTGTTGTAACCGTTCCTGCAGTAAATCGACTGTTTCATGCGCGGTGTGGCAGGTGTGACCGTTTTGCTGAATCCACATGTCGTCCAGATCCATGCCGTCCAGTTGAGACCACAAGAACTCCGATATCATGTTCATGTAACGACTGTGGTTCAGAGTCACTGCAATTTCGGCCTCATCTTCAAAAAAGTAATCTGACCAAATCTGATCTTCACACCGTCTTACCAAAATCCGCACCAGACAGTTGCTCTTGGTGGGTGCATTTGTTTCTCATGGATTTCATGAGGATTTTCTGGGCCCCAAATTCGACAATTTTGTGTATTCACGAAGCCATTCAGTTGGAAATGCGTTTAATCGGAGAATATGATTTTTTTTTTGAAAAATTGTCATTAACTTCACTTTGCTCCATTACCCATTGAACGGTCTTTCCATGGTCTGCTGGTTTGAGCTGCTAAGTAATCTGAATTTTGTCCGCATGAAGGTGAATGTCTTCTGTCAAAATTCGATGCGTAGTGGTTCGTGAAATTCGAAGTTGTTGAGAACGATGCCGAATTGACGTACGCTGACGTACACGAGTCTTGTAGTCCATAACCGACCCAGTTTCTTAAAATTTGTTGACCACTCTTCGAATCGTTGGCCCATTAGGTGCATTTTCTCGACGGAGAATTCTTCGAACTTTGCGAGCAGTCGCACCATAGCTTTTCAAATTTTAGTAATAAGTTTTCACAATTATAACGCATTGTTCTTTCGTAAAGCGCTCATTTCCACATTTTGTTTGGGTTACGTAGTAATGAGTATCAAATGTTTGTATTTTTATTGAATGAATTTTAGAATGTTTTCTGTTAATTAATGGACAAAATTTCAAATTGAAAATGTAATACACAGGAACACATTTGCATTTTATAATACGGATTTTGATAAAACTCGTATTGTAATATTTTGCGTCTTCAATCGAGAAAAAAACATTTCAAATTAACTTTTTAAAATATTTGTGATTCTTTGGCTTAAAAAATTGTAACAAACAGTAACATATTTGTTTTTTAAAATTGTGTTCCTGTAAAAACCGTAGACAAGGGGCCTTATGAAAAACAAATGATCTTATTATAGCAGACAGATAACCCACACTTGACCATCGTGTCTATGCAAAAATCTTTTCCAAGAAAATTTGGCATAATATTTGTGTACAGGTACTTTAATTTAAACGTGCGCAGTATTTATAAAAGTTCATTCCTCCTTTTATTGTCAATCAAGAAGTGTCTGTTGAAGTGAATACTCGAATAAAGATAAAGCTCACTCTTCGTACACGGTAGATATAAAATGTGAAATGTTTTGTGAAAGATTAATAAAATGCTTGACCAAAGATATGATGCAAGTGAATGTCGACTATTTGTCGACAGCAGCAAAGAAATCGTTAAAGTACGTTTACTGACAATGAGGATCATCAATTTCTATTACGTGTGACGTAAGTATGAAGGAAACTTACGAATCTATGGACAAATTATTAAAATATTTAGACTACGAAAAACACGATTGGAAGGATTGTTGCGCCTTGAAAGTTTTTGCTATATTGTTAGGTCCACAAGGTCATACGTTTTCTCTAGGCGCTCATTTAAAAGACATATTTTCATAATCTTTCTCTTTTGTCGGGGCATGCATACAAATTAGGGAAATATAACATTATATCGCTTTTATGCGGATTGAGGCTTTACGTTCACTCACAGGATTGAACCTAGAGACCAGAAGTCGCAATCTTTTGCCAACGGTGGTTTCATCAGCGTCCTCAAAAACACTGCAAATGCCACACCAAATAGTTACATTGAGGGGATGGAATGGCTCTTCTTGAATTTCTCGAACGAACCGATGTTCTCGAACGAACCATAGAGAAATAGACGAGAGCTTCTATCCCTCTCTATACACTCTCTCGATGACGGCGAGGTAGTAGGCCATTTCGTGGAGTTCGAGTTGCTTTCGAATTTAAGTAATTGGTTGGACTTAAAACGGACAGAAATAAAGGGAATGCTTATTTTTGTTCGCTGCAAGCAACATAAAACATAATTTAGCTGTAATTAGTATTAATCAAACACTATTTGAACTTAGTTTGCTGAATGGTTTGCTTCTGGTATGCATGGTTTGCTCTTGCCTATCCACTCTGTTTTCTATTTCCTACTACATAGAACATCTGATATGGCATGGATGCCCTCTGATCGAACGTGGAACACGACGCCGTCCACTTCTTGCGACATCTCTAGTTAATCCAGTTTCAACGAGGCGCCTAATTGTTCGCGCACATGGTACACAATGACGAGAAAACCGACGAAGAAATTGACGCTGCGTTAGAACAACAGACCGATAATTGGTCAAGTAAGCAGTAACAATAATTCCACGTTCTTCATGTGCGTATCACTCCATTGCTTGTTGTTAAATATTTCTCTATCTGTCTACAACATAGATGTCAAAGCACAATGACATTTGACGCCATTTGCTAAAATTGCAGCACATTCACATTATGACATTAATTTTGCGTCTCCTTGTATATCTTGTTTCAACGAAACCAAACAACTCTTCAGTGAAATACAAATCGCTAGCATTAAACAATATCGCAATCAATTTCGTGATATGGTTCGTTTTGCGGTAAATGAAAGAACAGTAATCGAGAAGGCCTTCCTTTCTCACAAACGTTTTTTTTTTGCGTTTAGAGTTTCCAAATATTTCTTGTTGTAAAAGCTTTTTCGTTGTTGTAAATATTTTGATTTATTTATCACAAAGGAAACGGTATGTTTGATACAACAATTGTTCGTTTGCCGCAATTACATTTCACAAACGAAGTTCATGTATAACAAGGGAAACGATATATTTGTTTCAGCAAATACTTGTTTGCCGCAATTACATTCCTAAAACGAAGTTCATTTTCCTTAGATTTCGTTTGGGTCTAAGGAAACTTTTATTTGCGTCCAAGTTACTTAAAAATTTAATTTGTCGCCAAACATTTCGGAGTTTGAAGCACTGTGCAACAAAACTACATATCAAAAGGCTAGCGAAACAGAGCTCATTGTCATGTAGACCACATAAACCGATTTTTGCAAAGTTGCACAAAATCCCCTGCAAGACAACAATGGTCACAAGAACAATAAAGGAAATAGAAAAGTAAACCTGACACACATTAACATAGACTTACTTATCTTTTCTATTATAACGAATTCTTGTTATCATTGGGATTAATAAGAGAAAAATCAAAACAAAAAAAATATACACTGCTGTTCAATATAATAGCCCGTTAGAAAGATAAAGTTTTGTGATCACGCTTAACTCATGTAGAGGGAACCTCTCTTTGTCTCTTGTGTACCGTTAGTTTTATTATTGACTTCACAAATATTTCTTGTTGTATTTTGGAATTTATTCGTAATCATTAGTACGTTAAGCTAAAAATCAAAATAAAGTGCAATTTTCACTTGTTCAAAATAATAGCGCTTTTTCTTATAACTTTGTTAAATTACGAAATTCATTCCGTGTTTTTGTACTTTCATCTTAATTACTAATAGGATGTAAGTAAAATACAATTCTTTCAAAACACGTTTAATGTTTGATGTTGTTAAATATGGGCCGAAATGTACATTGCACTGCTGAGGAACGTCGAGTTGCTAAACAACTACTAAGTGTGGGCAAAACTCTGGGTTTCATTGCTAGTTCAATTGGAAGATCTGAAAATTTTGTTAGAAATGCATTAAAATAGAAACCAGTTACTGAAACTCGGGTTAAGCCGCGACAAAGCAGCTCAACCACAAATTCCCATATTGTGTTATTGGCTAAAGAGAATCCATTTATGTCATCAAAGACTATTTCTGCAGAAATAAATAATGAAGTCAGTACGCCGCAGATTGTTAGAAAACAATTTGCCAGATAGAGTAGCCCGAAAGGTTCCACTGCTAAGTAACAAAAACAAAAAAGCTCGCAATAAATTTTCTACCAAATTCAACAACAAAAGCATTGATGATTTCAAGGACATATTATGGAGCGATGAGACAAAAATTAATATATTTGGTTCTGATTGTCTGCGCAACGTCCGAAGACCAAAAGGTAAAGAGCTTAATGATAGTTCCAAAAAATAAAACCTTGAAGCACGGTGGCGGCAGTATTATGGTCTGGGGTGCTTTTTCGTGGCATGGTGTTGGACCTTTACACCTAATCACAGAAACTATGAATAAATAAATTTATTGTGATATTTTGAAAGATGTGATGCACCCCTATGCAGAGATTCACATGCCACCTGATTGACACTTCCAACAGGATAATGATCCAAAGCACTCTTCAAAATTAGTCAAATCTTGGTTGAGTGAACATGAAGTTTCCGTCTTGGAATGGTCTTCACAGTCTCCCGATCTCAACCCGATTGAGAATATGTGGATGGAACTGAAAAGGAGCTTAAGTGGGAAGATTTTCACAAACAAAAATCAACTTTGGGAAGCAGCAAAAAATAGTTGGGAGAGAATTCCCATTGAAAAATGTCAACATTTAATAGAGTCAATGCCCAGAAGGATCCGTGCAGTTTTAGATAATAATGGTGGACATTCAGGATATTAGTATATAAGTATGTTCATACTTATTAAGGATATAAATGTTTTGTTTAAAAATAATTGTTTTTTTTTTTTTGCAAGATTTTTGAAATAAGTCTATTAATTTGAACGGGATAAAAAATATTGTTTTTAATTTTTTTTTAATAAAAACGCAATGGAGAGAAATATTTAAATTTAAAACAAGAATTTTTAATTTATATTTAAAATATGTACTAAAATTTTCAATAGCTTAATTGAATTTCAAAATTATTAAATAAATAAAAATGGGCTATTATTTTGAGCATCACTGTATATGTGGACAATTTAGTAATTCCTTTGCCAAGGATTTCTTTAAAAGAAAACATGACTATATTGTAATAAATATAATAATATTAACATAATAATTGAAGCCCCTGGTGGAAGAAGGTGTTCACTCACTTTTTTCAAAAATATTCCATCTTCTTTTAATGTTTCCATGGTATCTGATTTTGTTTTAGATAAGAAAAATGCCAACATCTGATATTTAGATTATTAAAATAAAATTTTTTTTAAATCAGATACCATGGGAAACATTAAAAGAAGGAAAATATTGTTTTTGAAAACAAGTGAGTTAACACCTTCTTCTACCAGGGGCTTCAATTATTATGCACTGCGAATCAGTTAAATAAGGAAATATATTTTTCAAGTTTTGAACGTAGATATCATTTAAACTGGATTTAGGAGGATTTCGAAATTAATTGCGAATGAAGTCAATAAATTGCAAAAAACAAACCGTTACTTAATGCGAAACGTAAAGCTCAACGCCTCCAATTTGCTAATGATACAATTACATGGTCAGACAAGAGGTCGAAAGTGGTGAACACAAATTTTTGCAACGAAGACATAGCAGAGAAGGAGGAATTATTGTATGGGCTACCATGTCCTACTACGATACCATCGATTTGGTTTCTGAAACCGAAAAAATTACTGGAGCATCGAACGATTTGTTTGGATCAATTGCATGGACTTACCAGCAAGATAATGCTCCAATTCATTCTGCCAGAGCTGTAAAAAAGTGAATTCGTGAACCAAATATGGAACTTTTGTATTGAACTCCAAATTCACCCGATCTAAGTATAATGGAAAATGTCAGGGGATGGTTTGTACGAAAAGTATATGAAGAAGGAAAGCAGTATGAAACAAGAGTCATTAAAAGACACGATAAAAGATGCCTGGGACTCCATTGCTGTGAATTGTATAGGGTCTCTTATCAGTCAATGCCTGACAATATTTTAGAAGTTATTTCCAGCACCCATTACTAAATGTATTTGTTTTAATACACAATGCAACATGTTTGAAGTCATCGACAGCATCCTCCATCTCGTGTGGAATTTCTCGAAATACTTATCGAAACTAACAAAACTCAATTTGGGTTGTGCTAGTTTAGCTGCTGTTCGGATTTTGTGGCCTCATGTATATTTCGGCAAAAATTTAATTTTTCCGAAGAACATAAAATTTTTCTACCGGCTATTGTAGCTATAGAGTGTGCGACTCTTTTTATTTCATTCATATCACTAAGGCGCCAATATTGAGTACTTGAATGAGTGAAAAATTAGAAAGCGCACAGCTCACTGGTTACGAGAAGCTCTACCCCATCCCTTCATGGGATGTAATGGGAATAGTTCCTTATCGCACGTTGCGGTATGGGGGATAATTTTTGTTTTAACACTATTATGCTATAGCCCACTATTATCAACTATATTATCTTTTTCTTTGGTTTATGCCTAGACTAACGTCTCGGATCATAGAGAAAGAAATTAACTAGATGTGGCAAATATGTTGGGAAATTTCTTGTTTAATGGGAAGTTTTCTAAGTGGAGGAAACTGTAACCAATATTTATTATACTCACATTTTGTACTTTTGAACCCAATAAAAAGGAAATTTAGAAAAGCCAAAGTGAAAGAAGTTTAAAAAAGAACATTTTCTTAAATAAGTGCCTTTTCTTAAAAAAAGGACATTTTCTCAAAAAAAAAACCTATTCATATTCTTAAACAAAGTGCCTTTGCTTTAAAAAATACCTTATCTTGAAGAAGTGCCTTTGCTCAAAAAAAAGTAAATTTTCTTACTAAAAGTACCTTTTCTTAAACAAGTAATTTTTAAAAAAAATTTAATTCTTAAAAAAGCACATTTTCTCACAACAAATTGCCTTTTCTTAAAAAATACCTTTTCTTTAAAGAGTACCTTTTTTGTGAAACAAAATAACCTTTCTTGAGATAAGTACCTACTCTTGAAAATGTACCTATTTGAAAATAAAAAGACCAATTCTAAAAAAAAATCCCATTTCTTAAACAAAAAACCTTTTCTTCAAAAAACTACCTTGTCTTAAAAAAATTATCTTTTCTTGCAAAAAGCCTTTCTGAAAGAAGTAAATTTTTTAAAAAGTACCTGGTTTTAAAAAAAGTATTTCTTTGTAGAAAAAATCATACTAATGGATTATTCTTACAGAAAGTGCTCCTTCTTAAAAATAGTACCTTTTCTTAAAAAAACATTAGAACAAACAAACAATAAAACAGGTACCTCTCTTTAAAAACAGACCTTTTGGGAAAAATATATTACATATTCTTACAAAAGGAAAAAAATACATTCTATAAAAAAAAAATTCTTAAAAAAAGTTTATCATTTTACACAAAGTATATTTTTTTAAAGATCTATCGTTAAAATCTTTAAAATCTAATTTAAAAAAAACCTGAAAAAAGGCCTCTATAATATATTTTCACAAACACGTTCTGCAGAAACCATGAATATGTTTGGAACACACTCCAAATAAGCTCCAAACTGACTTGTATTTAAACGCAAACTTCTTGCCATCTCATCTGGTGATATTTTTTTTTATTTTCAGAAATGTTCAGAATTGGTTCGTCGCACCGATTATCTCAATAAATGCTCGGGCAGACAATGGACTTCACATAATTGTTCTTTTCAGTTTGTTTCCTCAAAATCATTCCTCACTTTGGTAGCACTCATATATTTGGAAGACATACGCCTAAGCCAAAGCAAAATCACGAACCATGTTAACCTTTCGAGCCTTTATTTATTAATTTTTTCACTGATTACAAATATTGTTTACTAATTTCTCTTCTTAAATCGACCAAGCGCTTTTGATAGATATTCTCTGGCCGATGAACGATTGACGACTGACTGCATGGAACTAAAACGCAATACATCAGCCAAAATAAGAAACACTCACTTCATATGCAATCTACACACGCATTCTCGAATATTTATGAACCGTTGACTGGAATAATATTGCATAAATACAATTATGCACTCACAACATTGACTATGAAAAACCTACCTCTTATCCACCTCTTATTCTCTTGCTCACGACAGCATAAATAGTACAACAAACACTGTTGTATTTGTATCACAAATATAGATATATTTGGAGCACAAAGGCATGTATTATAACATTTTAATCATCTTAAAAAAAAGTATACAATATTTGCGACAGACTCCAAACATACGTTATATTTGAAATACATTTCTAACGAAACTAATATATTAGAAAACCATAATTTGCAAGTACCACCAATACAAATTACAACGGAATTATGTGAAACGCTAGACAATAACATTAGTAGCGTATTTATAAATGTAATTTACAACAAATAATTCCAAAGACACTACAAATCTGTCAAATTACGGCAAAAAGCGATGTCATTGCTTCATTGGAATAATGACGTTCCACCCACGAGATATAGTGCGTTTAAAGAAATGTTCCTTGTGTGAAATATATTCGCCCAAATTCATCAGGGATGATTTTTATCTATTCGGCCTTTTCATTGGTACTTTTTAATTTTATTAGTTAAGCTCGAGGCCTTTCTATATCTATTAATAGAAATACAGTTTTCAAAAGGAGTTTTTCAAATGTGTTCATTCCTGGCAAACCGGATAGCATTTTCAGATCTAGCCACAGATCTTCATCAGCGGTTGTTTGGAATGATGCTATTGAAAAATTCATCAAACTAAATGCAAATGAAAATTCACCTGAATTGAGAATTTCCAACTAGTATGAAAGTGTTCGAAAAATATCGCAAGCAAAACACACAAGAAAACATTTGAAAAAATTTCTTTCCATCTCCAGAGAACAATTGGCTCCCATTAGACATGTTTGTTGTTGTTGCCTAAAAGACAACACAATTTTGTACATGCAATAATAATTGCATGCAGTTTCGTTGTGCTGCACGTTATTCAAATTCATCAGGGATGATTTTTATTTATTCGAATAATAAAAATATTATATTAAAATAGTAATAGCAGAAATGCTACTTTATTTGCTGTAATGTAATATATTCATCGCTACAATGAAACCTATTCATTGAAAAAATGAGACATATTTACTGCAACAATAAATAGCATTCACCGCCGAAATAAAATATGATCGAAACTGTAATGAAAACTGTGAAACCACTCAGCAGCAGTGTAACAATCACAGCAGTGAAATAATCCCAGTCGGAAGTTTTATCACAGTGAGGAAATATTTGCAGCTTATGAACACATATTCGGAGCAGTAACGAAACTTCACGTTAGCGAACTTTCGATGATAAAAGTTGTTGGAGCGGCGCACACTTGTGTTCGTTTGACGTAGTTTTTCCGTTTAGTGTAATATCGTAAGTCAAAGTGATTTCAGAAAATTAATTTTATTAATAAAGAAGGCCAGATTCGCCAAATATTTCGACTCCTTTATGTCATATCCAGCCCAGGTATAAGCAGCTAAGATTTTAGATTCCCAACATTGTTATAATTCTGATTCCTAAAGGACTTAAATATACCATAATACGTTGTATTTCACCCAATTTTCTAAAGACTCTTTCACTTCACTCAGTTAAAATTGCAATTAAATTTCTTTCAGTAGACAAAATATATACAGCGACTCAATCAAGTCATTCGCACAAAGTCCGCAAAAAAAAACCTGTAATTTACGATGACACTTTTTTATTTTCTGATTACTTGTGTAAAGTTCCCCTCCCCAATTCTACCAGCTACCTTACAGTCGAACACAGGCGTAAATTACTGCTTTCTTACCCACAGTCAACTTCCACATCCAATTGAAAGTTAAGCACCCACGGTTTTGGCTGCCACTCGCGAACAAAGGGACGATATTTGAGCTGCGTCTTATTTTAGCTGGAATATTTTAATTTCATTTCATTACAAAGCGCCTCGTTCTGTGTAAGGTGGTGCCAGTGGGTGAGATGTGAGGCAGCAATATTATATTGTACAAGGAGTAACATGAGTTCCTGGCATTTAAAATACGGGATATTTATTCTTGCTACAAATTCTGTTGGCAGTTAAGAAGCAAAATGAAAACCATTTACACGCGGAAACAGTTGTTTGGGGCAACGTTGAATTGAACTGATTTTGTATACATCGTGTATAGTGGTTTCATAACATTTTGTGATTCTTAATACATTTTCCCGATTTTTAATGGAAATGCTCAATTATATTTGCATTTTAATAATTTGAACAGAAAATGCTCAACAACTGCAATTTTCTTAAATTGGAATTATGTATTGTAGTTTTATTAAATGAGCTTGAATCATCAGTAACTTCAGGAGTTGTCACCGAATTTCGGTTGCCACAACCGATTAGAGGTTATCATGACTGAATTCAGTTGTGTAGGTCAATATCCAATTATACTCGTTCGAACAACTACATTTTATACAATTTCGGTTGCACAAACCGAATTTGGAAACAATTTAATTACAACAACGGCACGTAGTACCAATTCGGTTGCAACACCTGAATGTGGCATCAGTTTGTTCGCAGCAATTGACTTTGGCGTTAGTTTGTTTGCGACTATAGATATTATGGAAAATAAGTTTACTGCAAACCATTTTCTCCTGGGTTCTGTTGTTGCAACCGAATTCAGTTTCAATTCTATTGTCAACATCATAATTCTTTGCTTCACACTTGATGCGTAAAATTTGAACTCTATCAAGAGCTTTTTTGTGTTTGTGGTAATTACAAATTATTTCTCAGAGAATGTCCATATATTCATCGCAACAATTAAATCTATTCATTGAGAAATGAGACATATTTACTGCAACAATAAATTGTATTCATCGCCGAAATGAATGATGATCAGCTGCAGTGAAAAATGTTCATTAAGCAAAATTAGTGCAGCAATGAACAAATCTCATTGCAGCCGTGAAACCATCGCAGTCAAAACTTTCATCAGAGGGAAGAAAAATTTCAATCATTTTCCATGACAAAAGTTGTTGTTGCTTTGACGTAGCATTTCCGTTTAGTGCATCAGTTTTGAGGATTCACGTGGTCAGTCCTTTGAGATTTGATGATATACACACCAAGAGTAATGTATGAATGTTTGTGTTTAAGGTCTAAATCGACAGACAAAATACACCATTATTAGGGATGTGACCCATAAAAAATGGGATTTTACAAACGGTTGAAAGTGGCATATAAAATTTAATTGTTTTCCTAAAGATTACTCCGTAAAAAGTGCATTAATTCCTAGTTTTATAATCATTTATGAGAATGGAGCGAATTAAGTTATCAATAAAAACTAAAAATATCTCACTAATTTCGGGTCTAAGAAATAAAAAAAATTGAATGACCCCTTAAACTCGGTTGTGGCAACCTCTAATTAGGTTGTTACCTCCTCTGTCTCGGTTGGGACAACCTTTACTGAGGTGGTGGAAACCTCTAATGCGGTAGTAAGAACGTCTAATTTGGTTGTGGCATCCTCTAGTTTAGTTACGATGATCTCAAATGTGGTTATGACATCCTCTAAATTCAGTTAGGGAACCCTTTTATTCGGGTATGGTGAATTCTCGTGTCTCAAGCCAACAAAAGGCAGGATAATATTATGCTGCACATACTATGCAAATAAAAAATTCCCAACACTGGTGGAAGTCAAAACTTATCGTGAGCAACAAATCAATTTTCATATGAACTTCTACCTTATTTTTACGAGGACGCCGCACAGTGGTCCAAGACGCCAATCTAGCTGGAAAAAAGTAAATTTTTTTATGTTTCAAAGTTCACATAATTTGTTTGGTAAATGTTAGATATCTATCCACTGTTCATAACTGTATATCAGGTTTTTTTATTTTTTGCTTGTTTGCTTTGTTATGATGTTTTGAAAATGAACAATTGCATTATCACTGTTGTTATAGAAGCCCAGTTGATTGACAGCATCATATTTGAACTGATCGTAACATAAAACAAGAGCAAATTTTGTCTTTATTTTTTTTGCACTGCATTATGTCAGGTATGTTTAAGCTATATGATAAATAAATGTCGAATTTAAATGTTCTGTGTGCAAAATAATAGGTAAAAGGAAATATGTGTTTTGTGTAGTAAAAATTTAGCATTTTATGGTTTTTAGAGTAACTTTTAAATAGGATTCCCGTGGATTCCCGTGAAATGAATTGTGCCCTGTTGATCTGTGTAATGTCCACTTTTTATGGAAAAAAAATTAGCTGCAATTATTGACGGGAAAACTTTTTATATACATATACAGATAACATACCCATTACACGAAGAGAACTATACAATGTGTGGATTTCCGAAATGGAAGGCAAAAGGCTAGAAGCTGTCATTAGCTATTTTTTTGCTAAGAGTGGGTTACAGAAAACTAAACCAGAAGATTATTGTAATAAAGTTAAGTTGGCTGTACGGAGATTAACGTATTCAATCAATGACAGATGGATAAAAGCAAAAAGATCAAAGAAAACTTTTGAACACTCCAACAAAATTTGGTTAAATGGCGTATTTGGCCTTCCTTCTGAAAACGTGACTAAAATTCCAGAGGATTTAGGGTTTCAACCGTCAACGTCAAATTTTGGTAGACCTCGATCAGATTTTTCAGGTAAATCTGAAAGAGGAAAGCGTTTGGAAGTGTCGGCTTTAGTTAGTGGATGTTCACCTGACAAACTAGCTTTCGCTGCTGGCGTTAGCCTTTATAAATCTGGCAAGAGGAATGCTGCAGCGATTTTAAAGAACATAATTGACTCTCCAACGAGAGCAACAAAAATTAAAAAATTTGCTAATGCACAATCTAAGGAACCAGTACCATATACAGATGAAGAAGCATTACGTCTGTTTATCGATGGAAAATATACAAAAGCAAGTTATAATGCGATGCGTACTGGTGCTAAGATCCGTAACGCGGATATATACCCATCTTATCATAGAATTTTGGAAGCTAAAAAAAAGTGCTACCCAAGTAATGGAATAAAGGTATCCGATGTAATAGCAGAAGTGCCTCTGCAGGACTTAGTTGATCACACTGCATGTAGAATTGTGAAGTTACAAAAAGAGGTCATAGAGCAATTTAATTATACGGAATTGACTTTGATTTATAAATGGGGATGTGACGGTAGCAGTGGCCACTCAACCTATAAGCAAAACTTTAGTTCAAATGATTCCCGTAAAACAGATCAATATTTGTTTGCAATTTGCTTGGTACCTTTGCAGCTAAAGGACGATAACCACATCATATGGGAAAACCCACGTCCATCATCTACACGTTTTTGCAGGCCAATTAAACTGATTTTTGAAAAGGAAACAAAATCTTTGATTCAAGATGAAACTAATTTCATAAAAAATCAAATTAATGCAATAGTGTCAACAGTTTGTAACACTGAAGATAAAACAGTTACTGTTAAACATGTGTTTTATTTAACAATGATTGATGGCAAGGTTTTCTCAATTCTAAGCGATTCCTCTACTCAAACATGTGGTATTTGTGGAGCAACGCCAACTACTATGAATAAACTGCACGAAATTAAAGCCTTGAATGTAAGGGCCAATCTTTACGAATATGGTTTATCGACATTGCATGCGTGGATAAGGTGCCTGGAATGTGTATTGCATATATCTTACAAAAGTGATATTAAAAAATGGCAAGCTCGTAGTGAGTCCGATAAAGCTTCACAGAAGAAAAGAAAAGAAGAAATAATTAGCGCTCTGAAATCGGAAATGAATTTATTAATTGATATTCCTAAGCCGGGAGAAGGAAACACAAATGACGGTAATACCGCTAGAAAATTTTTTCAACAACCCTCCTTAGCTTCTCAAATAACAGGAGTAAATGAAACTTTAATAAAAAGACTAGGAATAATTTTGAGAACTATGTCATCTGGTTATGCAATTAATGTGGAAGCATTCCGTAAATATGCAATGGAAACTGCGGAACTATACGTAGAACTCTATGAATGGTACTATATGCCATCGAGTGTACACAAAATTTTGATCCACGGCGCAGACATAATTCAAAATGCGGCACTACCGATAGGAATGATGTCGGAGGAAGCACTAGAGTCTCGAAACAAAGATTTTAGATTTATTCGCGAACATCACACTAGAAAAATGTCACGAGAGAACACAATGGAAGATCTTTTCAATTATTTGCTTCTGTCATCAGATCCTTTAATTTCATCTTTCTCAACAAAGCCATTTCGTAGCTCTCGAAATGAAGACCTATTAGACGATGAAGTCATTTCGTTACTTTTAGATCCTTTCATACAAGAAGATGTAGAATAATTTAAATAAATGATTATTATTTGAAGTATATATTTATATTCTTATGTTGTTTTGTATATTAGTGCAATATATCTATTCGAATCTAGTGGGGTACCCAGGGAGCATATTGGTGGTGGGAATTTGTTACAGTCGAACTCCTCTATAACGAACTCCCTTATAGAGAAAACTCCCCTATAACGTAATTTTTTTATCTTTTATCTTAAAAAGAGATGCCCGAAACCTCCGTTCGAGTCGTCCTTGAAAATATTGCCAAAATAGGTACTCTTAAAAATGTCATAAAAATTGCCACGCCCATTTTACCTACAACGCCCATTTTTTGTACAAAGAATGCTTTCAATAAGAAATACATAATTCCAAAATTTCATACTTCTAGCTGCTTCCGAAGAGAAGTTGTGACTTTTTTCCAGCTAGATTGGCGTCTTGGACCACTGTGCGCCGTGGGTAAACGGCTATTGTGAATCATTAGCTATACAGAATCAAGATCAATGAGTTTATATTACCGTAAATTCATGAATTGGGACTGGATGACATGTGGTTTCGAGACGTTGATACAACTGCACACAACTCTCGCTCGACAATATACATACATTTTGAAGGCTAAGCGATTTGCAGTTACTTTTGGGGGTTCTTTGAAATCACGGGTCTGCACCTAGAGAACTAATTCTTTGAAAAGAGGTTGTACGAACCGTAAATTCTACTGTTGCCACCGAATTGCGGTCACCACAGTTAAATTGTAGTTGCCACGACCGAATTTAGTTCACACGACTGAAAATCGGTTGAAGCAACATCGTTTCATAATTAATTCGGTTGTGGCAACTGAATCTACAATTATATTAGTTCTGTCAACTAAATTTTCTAAAAATTCTGTTGGGTCTACCGAACTTGGATTTAATTAGATTGCAACAACAGAAATAGGTACTAAAGTTGCATCAACCGAATTTGACATCAATTCGGTTGTAACTATCGACTTTGGTATCAATTCGGTCGCAATAACCGAATTTAGCCTTAAGTCGGTGGCAACGACTGAATTTGTCGTCGAATCGGTACCGTAACCGAATTTCTTACGAATTCTGTAGGTATTCAACTCGGTTACCAATACATAATTCTATGTATTTCAAACCTGACGTTTACAATTCTAATTACAAATATTATATTAAAACCAGAGCATGTAAAAAATTTCACCCGCGAGCCAAAAAATTCATCTAGTCCTCAATATAAAGCTCTCACTCCGAGTTTAAACAAAAATTAAAATATCGAGTGAATTTAATTTTTAAAATTTTTCAAACCTGACGTTTACAATTCTAATTACAAATATTATATTAAAACCAGAGCATGTGAAAATTCCATCCGCGAGCCAAAAAAATTCTTCTCCTCCTCAATATAAAGCTCTCACTCCGAGTTTAAACAAAATCCAATAAAATGTGGGTGCGGAGCACTCTCAGAGCAAAGAGAGTAAGTCCCTGGTCATACAGGGAAACATTTGGAAGGGAAACATCTGGAATTCTCTTTTGTATTTTCCTTCGCGGTCATACAGGGAAACATTGTTGTCGGAAACATTCCAGTTTATATTTGTTTTGTTGACATTTGTCTAATTGCAGTGTTGTTTTGTTTTTAATTTATATTTATACATACGTTCGTATGTACACACAAATAGGAAATTGCAAGTATGGAAAAAAGAGAATAACTCACCCTAATTGACGATATTTATTTATTTTTCCTTTTATGTATTTTTAATTTTCCTTTTTACCGCGCACTTATTATGAAATATAAAGCAGAGAAGCAAAGCTCGCCGAAAAGAAATAAAGTAAATGTCAAAAACCAAAGCAAATATTACAATAAGAATGAAAGCACAAAGCGTGTATCCGAGAACAGTCAACAAATTTCATATTCTCTTCCCCACCCGCCCTTCTCTCACAAACAAAATGTTTCCCTTCCAAATGTTTCCCTGTGTGACCGGTGACTAATGACGTATTATACGTATATAAAAATGAGATAGCAAGAGAGCAACGACAATTTTGTGAACTTGTGTAGCGTATGTACGAATATAACAATGTATGTATGTATATACAAGTGTCTGTTGCTTTGCATTCTTTGACTTTTGTGGGAATAAAACAAAAAGTATTGAGCAAGAAAATAATGACACATGTGCTTGCACTGGGTCTTTAAATAATTTTAAGTATTAATATTATTTAACTGAAACGTCATCACATGATCGAATGCTGTTTTTTATTTTCCAATGTAACATTTACGAATGTGTTCACAGAAATCGAACATGTACCGTGTAGCAAAAATGTGTTAACACATCGCCCGTGAGTTCGAACACTCATTGGATTTTTTTAAGTAGAGGTTTGTGTATTTGATAGGTATTGCCTCATAGTACTTTCAAATTCATAAACCTATACTGAATAAAATATTTGAAAACCAAATGTGCTAGATATGAAGGAAATACTTTGAAAATAGGCAAAATTGCCAATGGTATTGAAATTTTTTTTAGTTTTCATTTCGACAGGTAATTCAAATAAAACTACAAATTATAATTGGCATATAATTACCTTGCCCCATGTATGAAAAAACCAAAAAAATTGTTTTTAAAAACAATTGTGAATTTATGTCATTATATTTTAAAACTATAGCACAACCACATCGGCATAGGGATTCTACAACTTTTTAACGATAAAAATCCGAAGTTAAAATGTCAAAATTCGTAAAATTTCAATACAAACTTTCCGAATTTTGTCAACCTAACTACCGATTTTTATGTTAAAAAGTTACAGAAATCCAGTGCGCTTGAGTGTTTTTGAGCCATTCACTCGAATTGTCTTTCAATGATCTGGCGCTCTTGCGCCATTTCGAAACCTTTACAACAAAATAATTGGATAAGGCTAATCACCATAAGAAAATACTACAAGTTAGAGTATTAAATATTTTGTATTTAATTTTATTTATTTTCATGTCCTGCCACCTTTATCGCTATTTGAGTTCTTTGGAACTATTTTTTGTGAAAGACCGCATGAGCACTAGTCCTAATTTTCTATAGACTGGTAAACTTGTACTAGAACCAACTCAATCTTGGACCTATCTGCATGTTTGTGATGGTGATGTGAAATTATTTTTTTATATTATCCTGTGGGCTTGTCTCTAAACTGCAAATACAATCGAAAACAAATAAAAATCAAAATAACAGAAAACATACATACGTACACGTAGTCGTGTTCGTGAAATGATTTTAAACTCCTACGCCTCGAAGCCAACATTGATGAACTTTCCATCCACCTCACTGCTTCCCTTCTGATTTTTACAAATTTCTCCCATTTGCCAGTTCTTTGAAATGAAAGCAATCATATGAAGCAAAAGAAAATAATGACAAAAAGATTTCAGAATTATGTGAAACAGCGGCGCGTACGAGTTAAGTGGATATTACGAGTAGAAAGAAAAAGAAAATTATCATGGATTTCATTTCCTTGCCACGATGACATAGATAAATGTATTTCATATTACAAAATGCCTTTAGCGTATAAAATGAATGAAGCTGATTGTCAACTTGAGTTTCCCTCACATTGGTAAATTAACACTAAACGATTCCCGGGGGCTTTAGCAGTTATGCAGATACAACATATAGGATCACATACTCGAATGGTTGCAGTACTTCCGCATCAAATGCTGTAGTCATGTATGATATTTCTGGAAATATTTGTATGTGCAATTCAACCTAATAGCTAAGGTGTTCACACTTAAACATTTCCAGAAATTTATGATCAGTCTGTGTCTCCTCAACTTCATTGGAATCACTTAATTTGTGTAGGGGAATATTTCTCATTAAATGATGCATATAAGTTTAGTAGTTCCAGTTATTTCATAATAGTTGTTACATGTTTCTGCCACTTCTGAGAAGGATAATGAACACGAACTTGCAAAATGTTAATACACACAGGGAAAAGATTAGTTGGAAATCAATTCAGGCATTGGAAATTCCCTGATAAAGTCTATATTTTGATCAGAAATCGCAATTGTCAAACATCAGGATTATTTGTCGATGTTATTGATAGATTAACAATCGGTCTTACTAAGTACAAGTTGCTACTACCGAATTTTAGTTGTTTTAACCAATTTGAGTATTTAAAAAACCTCATTCATCTGAAATGGAAGATACAATTGATAAAAAGTGCAATATTTGAATTCGTGTTCAAATATTAGTCACTGTAATCAAAATGTTGTTCCTGTTACAAAAACCCTTGTTACAAGGTTATGTATATATTCGATTTTTCTTAAGAGGCTTTTCTGTAAAAGAGAAAGTGAGAAACAAATTTGTGAAAAAACAATAAATGTCATCCACCGAAAAATATAAGTTTACATATTTTATGCCGTATAGCCCCAGAATTTGATATACTTTGTACAAAAACAACGGCTGAAATACATTTTTCAATACGAAATTAAAAGAAGGACATTAAAGTCCAGGAATATTTCACTCTTATCGACAAGTCAAAAATGCACAGTTGATATATCTCCCAGCACTAGTAATTTTTGATGTATTTTTTGATAAGTTAACATCTATAGGCACGGGTAGGGCAATCTATCAAAGTGAACACATGCAAACATAACAATTGTCTCTGCCTGAAAATATGTATGTTGGTTTTGATGGGAGCGGCAGCGAACAAACAATCAGGTCGTCGTCGCCAAAGAGTATTGAATAGTATAGAGAACTCACGAATCGAATTGAAGTGTTACTTGGTCCATTCATAATTGTGATGTGAAACATTGATGCCATTTAAGCATGATGCCATTTAAGTCTTTTACTCAGACTCTCTACATGAGAGCGTAAAAAGAGTTCTCTATACTATTCAATACTTTTTGTCGTCACTCTGTTTACGACAAAACAAAAACAATTATTTCAGTGACCTACATATGGTTTTTTATTCAGTTGTATGCCAGCTTTCAAACAAGCAGGTCGTCGTCGCTCTCTTTTTGACAAAACAAAAACAATTATTTCAGTGAGCTAAATATTGCTTTATTTTTTTTTAACAATATTACATCTAATGTTAAAGCAGATGAAGAAGCAAAAGTGACTTCTGCACAAAAACTATTAATATTAATCGATTCCATTGAAACATGCCTCTTTTTATTTGTAGCATATCTATGTTTATAACTAAAGATTAAAAAATAGCATTTGCGATGTTTTTAATTTTTTATGAATTTTAAAAAACACTAAAATTTTAAATTTTGCATGAAAAAAATTTTTTTTGGAAAAACTTTCTGAATATTTTCGAAACTATTGACTTTATCAAAAAAACATTGTTGGTGTAACTTGAAGGTAATTTATCTGCATATTTTCAAATATTTTACTTATTCCTCCTTCATTTTTAAAATAACGATTTATTTCGAAAACCAGAGTATTCATGTATTGTGGCCGTCGGTGGTGCAATGGTTAGTGTGCGCGGCTCTTGTACATGAGATCCTGGGTTCGAACCCAGCTCTGACCACCTTCAAAAAAATTTCTTTCGGCGGCGGTCACCTCGCATAGTGACGGCAACACTATCGAGTATATAGCCATGAAAAAGCTTCTCAAAATACCGTTCGGAATCGGTGTAAAACTGTAGGTCCCAATCAGTGAGTGAAAACTGGAAAGCGTGCAGCTCAGTGATTGTGAGAAGTTCTCCCCGGTCCCTTAATGGGATGTAATGGGAAACCATTTATTTATTTTTAGAGTATTCAAAAAAGTGAATTATAAGCTTTGATCTTCATTAACATATGCACCAAAATTTCTGTACAAACCCCGCAACGCAGAAGCAGTGTTGCCCTGTGTAATGGAAGTAAGTACTTTTTGTATAATGGGTTTTTGGAATTGTCTACTTTCTGGGCTTCATTTAAACCTTGATCAATACTTATTAAATGAATTTATTAATGTTTAAAAGAGCTTGCAATTTTTGAAGCACAATAAAGCATCTTGATGTTTTCATTATAATATTATATTTTTGCAATATTTCAGTACATAATCATATCAATATATTTGAAGCTTTGTCAATAGATTTTTTCTTTCTTATTGAACGTTTATATGATACATTATATTTTGCTATTAAAATTGTAATTTTTAATAAAACGATTCAGGACTCATTGTTGAACAACGGCAAGAGCAATCGATACAAGAACGTCTTTGTACATCAAATGCATTTTTTAATTTCCAATGTAACATTTCTTAATGTGTTCATAGAAAACGAACAGGTACCGTGTAACAAAAAGTGGTTAACACTTCGCCGTGAGTTGGAACACTCATTGATTTTTTTATTTTACCTTAAATTGAGCTGAAGTGAGACTTTTAAACACAATCGTTTAATCTGACGCCACTATTGACGCCTTCACAAACATTCAAAAAATTGTGGGCACTTGTCTGGGGGAACTATTATTGAGGGTGACGCAAATTAACTTACACATACATACATGTGATATGTATGTGTTTGTAGTTGGTTACAACATATTCGTATTTACCACCAGCTATGTGTATCCCATACACAGCACCGTAGGGATTGGGTAATGAACGCTTACTCATTACCCATAGGGTAGGAGGAAAATAATGCGTAGAAATTACCCTGCACGAGTATCCATTACATATTGGAATACGGTAACCGGCCTTTACCCATTACCCACGGCGATAGGAAATGAGTTACCCAGTTGAAGCATCCTCGAATTGCTTGTTACAAATGAATCTAAATTGATATTCTTACCGTCAACTAAGTTCTCTATAAATTTGGTTGCTACAACCGAATTCGGAATTAATTCGAATGCAACATTAAATTCTTTTACCAAATTGGGTTCCAACAACCGAATGAGGCGTCAATTCAGGTGCAACACCCGAATTTGGCATCAATTTGGATGGTAACTGTTGAATTTACTGTCAGTTTGGTTGCAATAACGGAAAATAGCCGTATGTCGGTTGAAACGACTGAATTTGCCATCAATTTGGTTGTTGCAACCGAACTTCTCTTGATTACTGTTGGTGCAACCGAACATTTTTTCAATTGGGTTACAACAACATACATACTTGTATATATACATTTCAAACCTGATGTTTAAACTTCTAAACATAAATATTATATTAAAACAGATAGAGGATGTACAATTGTTGCAGTGGCGATACAAGTTTTATCAACATTTTGTTTGTAGTTATCAACAAAAATGCGTACAAATATTGTAATTACAGTTTTTTCGTTAAAACGTCTTATTTTCCAGAAATTTTTTTTTTTATATTTTTTATCTACGATACTCGAAGCCGTTTTCATCGTCTTATATCTCCTTGAGAAAATTTGTCATGGCTATATACTCGATAGTGTTTCCATCACTATGCGGGGTGACCGCCGCCGAAAGAAATTTTAAGGTTGTCAGAGGAGGGGAGCAGGAAGCCGAGCACAGTAACCACTGCACCACCGACGGTTACCGAAAAGCTTTTCAAAATACCGTTCGGAATCGGTGTAAACCTGTAGGTCCCACTCAGTGAGTGAAATCCAAAAAGCGCACAGCTGAGTGATTGTGAGAAGCTCTCCCCTGTCTCTTCATGGGATGTAATGGGAAACCGTTTATTGTTTATATCTCCTTGAATCACGATCGGGCCTAACGACACTTTGTTAATATATCACCCAACCATAAGAAAAAGTTATACTATTTTGCGGATAAAAAATAAAAATAATAATTAATAATAATAATAATAAATAAATAAAAATAAACCAAACAAATAAACAAATTAAACAACTTTTAACATATTTTTCCAACTGGTTCTATCCTTCGCATTGCCTAGCCAGTTGGTAACACCAAGGATACGGAGCGATTCTGCGGCCTGGTCTTTCCAGCGGAGTCTTCGTCGTCCTCTTTTCCTGCTTCCATGGGGTACGTTATCGAAAACCTTTCGCGCTTGCTCATCTTCATCCATTCTGATAACATGGCCTAGCCAACGCAATTGGTCTAATTTGATTCTCCGAGCTATGTCCACGTCAGAATACGACCCTATATTTTACGGAAATACTCCCAGATGTTTTTCTTCCGCTTGCGATATGACCCAAGTTTCGTAGCCATGTATTAGGACAGGTAAAATGATAGTTTGGTATAGCTGCTGGACTTTTGTCTGTTGAGAGAGGGCACAATTCTCCTATTATCTCCAGGCTGACGTTGTTGTCTTTGTTCACGACGGTTCCAAGGTACAACAATCCAGCTACCACTTCGAACTAACTCGGTTGTCGACGTTCAAGTACGGAAAAAGTCGAGAGGTTTGTCTAGTCGTTGACACCATAATTTTTTTCTTGCCCTCATTAACAGCAAGACCCACCTTCCCTGATTCCTTTTCGATTCTTGAAAATACTCCAGTAACCTCCCGCAAATTTCGCCCAAAGATGTCTATGTTGTCAGCATAAACCAGCAACATATGGCTTTTAGTGTTAATGATCGTGTTCGTATTTACTGCAGCTATTCTCATTATTATCTCCATTAAGATGTCGATGAGATTCCACGAAAGTGTGTCGCCCTGTCTCAGTCGTCGCTTGGTATAGAGTGGTTCGGCGAGGTCTTTCCCCACCGTCGCTGCTGATTTGGTATTGGTCATCGTCATTCTACTGAGTCGGATCAGTTTTCCCGGAATCCCATTATTTTGCCCGGTATATTATTTTTGTATAGAAAATCAGCGTTGTACGGGGAATGTTTTTCCTGCACATAGAACAACTTATGACATACATAATCGGCCTACCAAACGAGCTATTCGCTATACCAAGGACAAATTTCAAACACAATTTTTTTATTGAATAATATGCACACATCCAGCACGTAGTGAAGAAAATACAGCGGCGGGAGCTGAAAGTGCATATTTTACCCACCTCCAGTATTTTTCTTTGGGGTCACGTAAAGTGCGAATTTACATTAGTGGTCTTCACGAAAGCTCGAATGAACCTCGTAAACTCGAAAACATCGTAAACTTGCACAGCAACCGTCAAAACAAACAAATTTCCCATACAAAGCGACTTGGTCAAAAGTGGAAAGTTTTCGAGGCAAATTTGCTGCGCAAACGTGAGATGGAGAAACGTGTAAACTTTTGACATTTCGTTGTCATCTGACTAGGATGGATAAATAAGGTGATAGCACTAGAACAGTAGAAAAAGTACACATACATAATACATGCAATTGCTACTGCTACCACCTTATGTATCCATCTTGGTCAGCTGATATGGTTTTGAGCACAACTACGCTGAGCAACTTTACCTGGTGCCTCATGCAACGGTGCGAGGGAAACTTGCGCTGATCAAAAGTTCTCGGCTTTCACGTTAGGATGGATAAATAAGGTGATAGCACTAGAACACTAGAAAAAGTACACATACATAATACATGCAATTGCTACTGCTACCACCTTATGTATCCATCTTGGTCAGCTGATATGGTTTTGAGCACAACTACGCTGAGCAACTTTACCTGGTGCCTCATGCAACGGTGCGAGGGAAACTTGCGCTGAGCAAAAGTTCTCGGCTTTCACGTTTGCATGAATGCCGCTATTAATAAACCAGCAACGACATCACTCGTGTCGTTTGTTTCGAAATGTTTCAAAACTGGAATTTCTACGCAGTGAAAAGGCACTGTGGTCCTAAACCTGTGTAGTCATATTATGACTAGACCCGTGAAGCTCGTTTCATGGAGTTCGCGAAGTGTGTTCAGTATGTTATTATACTGTACCCCACTTTAAAATGGAGAGTTTAAAGAACAGATGATTGTAATGTGGTTTTGTCAAAGGATGAGGTAACGTCAGTCATGTCCAGGGTCTTTAGTTAGGATCCACTATACCTTCCGAAATATGTAAGAACAGAATGGTTTACCCTTCTCTGGGGTTTGAATTAAGATTCTTTCTTGGTTTTCTTAAGATACAAAATAATTTAATTTTAGGTACGAATATCAATTTATCCACATGTTGAGAGCACACTTCTGGGAATAATTTGGAACCGTTGAGGGCACCCTTCTGGGAATTGTTTGAGAACACTCCTTTGGGTTCGATGTGAGAGCACTTTTCTAGGAGCGGTTTGACAACAATCTTCTGGTAACGGTTGAGATTACTCTTGGGAATGGTTTGAGAGCACTCCGTTGGGTTCGGTCTGATATCACTCTTCTGGGATTGGTTTGACAACACTCTTCTGGGAACGGTTGGGAATACTCTTCTGGGAATGGTTTGAGAACACTCCGCTGAATTCGGTCTGAGAACTTCTCAAGACCGGTTCGGTTCGTCCTTCAATACGGGCATCTTATATTCGGATGTGCAGAATTGGATCGGGTTCCCGTCGGTCAATAACAGTAACGTGGAGTAGTCGGCGTAAGCCGCTATTGTGAAATAGTTAACCGAAATCTCTCTGATGGAATAGTCAGCCTAAGCCGCTATGGTGGAATAGTCAACCGAAGTCGCTATGGTGGAACAGTCAACCGGAATCGCTATGGTGGAACAGTCTACCGAAGTCTCTATGGTGGAATAGTCGACCGAAGTCGCTATGATGGAATAGTCAGCCTGAGCCGCTATGGTGAAATAGTCAACCGAAGTCGCTATGGTGGAATAGTCAGCCTAACCCGCTATGGTGGAATGGTTAACCGAAGTCGATATGGTCGAATAGTTAACCGGGGTAGCTACGGTGGAATAGTCAACCGAAGTCGCTATAGTCGAATAGTTGACAGGGTTGTCGCATCCCCCAATATGCGAAAAGATTTTTTTTTTAAGATTTAACCGAAGTCGATATGGTGGAATAGTCAACCGAGGTAACTATGGTGGAATAGTCAACCGAAGTCGCTATAGTGGAATAGTCAACCGAAGTCGCTATGGTGGAATAGTCAGCCTAAGCCGCTATGGTAAATTTATTGAAGGAACAATTGTACTCTTGAATCCTTTCGGAAATACAGTCCCTAGATCTGTATCGCTGTAATTCTCAATCAAATGCGGCTGGAGTACTTAATGTTAGGGTTGACCAGCATCATCAGTCAGTCGCTACCCAGCGCACAACCTGATACGATCAAATACAGATCTAGGGACTGTATTTGATCGTATCAGGTTGTGCGCTGGGTAGCGACTGACTGATGATGCTGGTCAACCCTAACATTAAGTACTCCAGCCGCATTGATTTGATTGAGAATTACAGCGACCCACTTATTCTTGTGTGGTCGCTGTCGCACACTGACTGTTCTTATCAGTGTTTGTGGTCGTTCGCGAGTGGTATATATGTTTACTATACACTATCGATAGAGCGAGTGTGTGGTTGTCCGCGGGTGTGGTTGGCTGGTTGAAGTGTTCGGTGTGAGTGATGGTTGTTCACGGGTGTTTGCTTAAATTATCTACGGGTGGATTATGAAGTCACGTTACATGATACAAATGGGAATGGCAGTATGGTAAGGCTGATTAATTTGTTACCAAATGGCCGCGTTACCCCCTACTTTTCAAGTGAATAACAATTCCTTTGAATATGGTTTTTCTTGCAAACCTGATCGGACCTTATCAGTATGGCTTTAGGCCTGCAAAGTCAACTATCGACTACAACATATTCACAAAATTTTCACTAAATACGTTATTAATTATAGGAAAAAGTTAAAAATTCTATTGTGACAATCTCTATTACGCCTATGACAACCTACCATTTGGCTGCGATAACCTCTAATTCTATTGCGGCAACCTCGTTTGTGACAACCACTAATTCGACTGTGAGACCCCATGATTCGGATGTTTCGGCTATCTCCTCCGAGTTTTTCTGTGAATGTACATAATGCTGTTATATCTTTAACATACTGAATTTTTTTTTGCCCATCCAAAATATGCTGCTGTAATAATTAATTCTCAATTTTCAAAGTCATTCTAATTAAGAAAATCCTTATACTTAAAATCAAATCCTGCCCAAAGTGGCCTTCATACTCAAGTAAATAGTGCAGTCATATGCCACATAGTATTCATTCATTCATACGCATATGCTATGAAGAATTCATTCATTAGAGATTACCAGTTACTGGTTTCGAGTCAAACCCGTCCTTCCGGTTTTCTGAAACATTATTAAATTTTCTAATTTTTGGAATACTAAGTTTTCACAGATTTAACTTAAATTGTTTGAATTTGAAGTTTGAATTTCTAAGATGTTTGAGTTTCGCTCAATGTACAAAATAAGGACTATTTAAAGCAAAGGTTTGATTAAAAATATATACAACAAGCGTGTTTTGGTTACACCGCTTGCTTATATATTCGCTTGTTTTGTACGAACCCAGCGGCGGAAGCCATGACCTGGAGGGCCTGAAATCATGACCAAACAGGTCTTCTTTAAAATGCGGAAAGCCTTCCCTACACATTACCTCCTCCTTTCTTTTTAACATTGCGTAAGATTGGGAGGCAAGGCCTTCCTTGCCCATTGCCTATAGCAGGCCTTAGAAGGCATGCAAAAAGGAAGATCTTAGAAGGCATTTACTTTAATTTATTTTTGTTAAACAAAAATAAAATTAAAATAATTTATTTTATCCCAAAATCATTATCCACTTCTACATATTTATTTCTAAGTGTGTATGTATCTATCTTAGACAGTTTTACCACGCCCAACTTCAACTTGAAAATATTAAAAATACCCTGACAAATATTAAATAAAAAATATAATTTTAAAATTTGTATGAAATTTTCCAATTAAATTACGGTTAAAAAGAATTGGTAAGAAATTTCTCAAAATTGTAAAAATCTACTTCTTGGTTATATCTGATGAAAAAATTAATGCAGGTCTTATTTTAGGAAGGCATTACAAAAGAACCATTCCGCATGCCTTATTTGTGGAAGGCCTTGCGACTTCATTTTCGCTAAGTTAAAAAGAAAATTTGACATCCTTTGCCGTTTTTAACCATTTTTCATATTTTTGAATAAAATGAGTTCTCGCTAAAAATCCGTTTTCTTTGCAACTTAGCAAGCGGTAACCGCTTGCCCACAAATTAAATTCAACAACCTAAGTCTGTGGGTCAAAATTTTGTCTTGATTTTTTTAACGTTATATGTCAGGTTATATTTACAAAACGGGTTCCTAGAACGACTTTTGGAGAACTTGACAGGGTCGAAATAAGTTTTTAAGCGTTAGTGCATGAACACAATCGGAGCGATAACATAGGCGGTGAAAATTTTGTATTGTACATGCATTCTTATGGAAGAAGAACAAGAGCTGGCGTTTAAGGTCGTTATTGGCGTCGGCCATACAAATTTCAATTCTTTTTATTTTTCTGGAGTCAAGAACACAGACTGATACCAGGTTGCAAGATGAAATTAATCAGGTGATAGCAGGAGGATTGAGTATGTATTAGTAATACAGACTTCTGTCAAACTCAGTTGATTTTTCTATTTTTTTCTCCGTTTCTTTAATTGTACAAACAAATTTCCATTTAATTAGCAAAATTAATATGTGGTCCAACTGAATTTATATCGAATTTCTTGAAATCTGTTAAGTAAAGGGTTTTTCAATAAGACCCTTACACAAGTTTTTTTTAAATAAAACAAAACCGGTTATAGATACCAGTGAAATTCTCTATTCCTGTGAAAGTACGTTCGATGCCATTATGTATGGAACTCGATTTCTTTTGCATGGCCACCACGGGCACGCTTGCAGAAGTCCAGACGCTGAATCCAATTTTCGACGGTCTTCAAGCATAAATCGGCCGATACTGCTGCAATTTCACGTTCGATATTCGTACGAAGTTCATCAATCGTCGCTGGCTTGTTGGCATAGACCATAGACTTGACGAAGCCCCACAGGAAATAATCTAACGGCGTCAAATCGCACGACCGAGGCGGCCAATCGACTGGGCCATTTCGTGAGATAACACGTTCACCAAACTTGGTTTCCAATAAATTGATTGTGGCATTCGCTGTGTGGCTTGTGGCGCTGTCCTGTTGGAACCACATGTCCTCCAAGTCCATATTATCCAATTGGGGCCAAAAATATTCGGTTATCATTGAAGGGTAGCGATTCGCATTCACAGTAATGTGCCGGTCTTGATCATCACGGAAGAAGTACGGTCCAATGACGCAGCCGGCCCATAAATCGCACCAAACCGTAATTTTTTCGTGATGGAATGATGACTCATGGATTACGTGTGGATTGCTGTATGACCAATAACGCGTATTTTGATTATTGACGAAGCCATTCAGCCAGCAATTAGCCTCATCGCTAATTGTTGAGGCCTCTTAAAGTTGGCCTCTTGAAGTTGAGGCCACTGACTCCAAATTTCGGTAGTAAATTTTAATAACTTCGACTCGTTGTTGGCTCGTATATCTTTACATGATGAAATGGCAAACCTTACTGAAGAGAAATGTCAAAAGAGCGGGAAAAAATATGGCGTCGTTTGCTGTCCCTATCGATTTACCTTTGTAGTGTCTCTGTTGAAAAACCCGTTATTTACGAAATAAACAAACAAATTATATAAAATTTGACAGAACTCTGTATAACGACATGAAAAAACTTCGATCAGCTGTTCTTATAACGCAACCTCATATTTCAACCGTGCCAGCCTAATTCAAAAATTAGTATGTAAGTGTTGAAAAAGGTTTTTGTTTAATTTCTCTGACAATTAAAAATAAAATGTTTTGAAATTTTCTAAGAAATATGAACCCAAGCGGTCAACTCATACTCGTACTTACTTACTAAAGGTACGGACAGATTGGGCAAATATTTGACGAAAAACGTCAAATATTCTAGGCCCCAGTCTGACCACAAAATATTTTTGTGTGGCAAACAACAAAACAGCTGATTTTGGTCAAAGAAAATTATTTGCCATCAAATAAAAATGTGCTCAGTGTGACCACCAACGAGTAAATAGTTTTCTCTTTTTTGAGCAAACATTTATTTCATCTTACAAAAGAATTGTAAGATCAATCGAAGATCAAACAATGGTAAATAACAGGTGGTATAAGCAGTGTTGTCAGCTTTTACTACTCAAATTATCCAAATGAAAAGAAAAATCACCAACATTAAACTAAAAAGAAGAATTGGTTAATATTTTAAACATTTTCAAAAATATTTTGGTAATTTGGTTTAACGGCTATAAAACTGTGTACATAGTTAAAAGGGCAATGTTTTAGCTTTGTTAATCTGTACTAACTTTTCAAATCGGATCTAAACCGACTAAGCTGCGACTAATTAGGGTAATTTGGCCATATTTAGAATTTCGAAGCTACTGAAAATGTTGAAAATGGTGCTTTAATCTCCTCCGTCCGACCTTACAATTATGCTAGGTGATTTTAAGCAAGCTTGTCAAACTCGCAAAAAATGAATTTAAAAAATACTCGACAATATTTCAAAATTTCAACATAGGATATCTCGATAACTAAGCGAGTTATCAAAAAATTTCATTTAATTTTTTTTGTTAATTTTAACTTCGTTTATAACAAAAATAGATTAGAGGCCACATAAATCGCTTAAGGTGGCTCATTTAGCATAATACCTTCCCGTATATCCAAATTTTGGAGGCCCATAACTCCAGAATTAGGGGCCGTCTCCAAAATTGGCATTCAAAATTTTTTGCTTAAAACAATGAGTTCTACCTCAAACCAGTGAGATTTTTTTGGCTATGCCAGTGGGAGCTAAACTTGTCCGAATTTGCTTTTAAGATTTCTCCTCTTCCAAAACTAACTCCGACGCTGCTCCACAGCATAAAACAAGAAAACATTCATCATCCTGCATCATAGTTATTTAAAATATTTTTTGCAGTTTGTTTAAAATTTTTGGAAAAACAAAATCGTATTTACTGCTAATTTCTTTAAAACTTTTCAGAAAACAAATTAGAGTTTTGTGACAGCTTGCTTAAAATTTTTGAGAAAACAAATTTGTATTTTCTGGCAGGTTGATCAAACAATTATTTGTTACAAATATTTGTTCAAGTGTGACCACAGGGCAAATGTATTTGCCCTACTGTTTATTTGATACCTGTTTGACCAAACAAATAGACGTAAATAAATGTGTATAGTGTGAACACAAAATCAACCCTGTATTGATTTGACAACATTTTGAGCAAATATGATGAAACATATTTTGATCAAATATTTGGCCAATCTGACCGTACCTTAAGGTGCCTCAAACAACCTAGAGAGGTCAAGGGCCTTAAGTATTAGGATTACATGATTCGCCTTCGAGCTCAATCTTCAGGTTTTCTTCTCCAGTTGGTAATAGCAAACTCTCGCAGGCAATATTCCATCTAGTCTTTCCAGCGAAGTCTTAAAATAAATAAATAAATGGTTTCCCATTACACCCCATGAAGGGACAGGGGAGAGCTTCTCACAATCACTGAGCTGTGCGCTCTCCAGTTTTCACTCACTGATTGGGACCTACAGTTGTACACCGATTCATAAGGTATTTTGAGAAGCTTTGCATGGAACCCAGGATCTCATGTACAAGAGGCGCGCATACTACCCATTGAACCACCGACGGCGAAGTCTTGCTAGTCCTATTTTTCGATGTCCTTCGAGTACGTCTTCGAATACCTTTCGCACCGGTTCGTTCTGATCCATTCTCCTGGCATGTTCTAGCCAGCGTAAACCCGTTGTATTGATGGGCATAACTATGTCGATGTCGGGATACAGAGTATACAGCTCGTGGTTCATCTCTCGTCGATACCCACCGTTATCTATTACAGGACCATGTATTTTTCGGACCATTTTTCTCTCGAAGTCGTCCAGTTATGTTTACTAAGCGTGCGATAAATAAATAAATAAATAAATGGTATCCCAGTACATCCCACTAAGGAATTAGGGAGAGCTTCTCCCAACCTGTGCGCTATGCGTTTTCTGGTTTTATACTCACTGATGGGCACCTACAGTTTTACACCGGTTCCGAATGGTATTTTAGAAGCTTTTTAATGGCCAAATACGCGATAGTGTTGCCGTCACTATGCGAGGTGACCGCCGTCGAAAGAAATTTAAGGTGGTCGGAGCAGGGATCGAACCCCGGATCTCATGTACAAGAGGTGCGCAAACTTACCACTGCGCCACCGAGCGATATTTCCCATAATTCTGCGCCACAAAGCAAGACAGGTTGTACGAGAGTTTGACGTAGTTGGATGTTTGCTTCTCGAGAGAGGGTCTTATCACTGAAGTGTTTGCTTCATCTGAAATAACACCTGTTTGCAATCAAAATTCTCCGATTGATTTCTATGCTGACGTTATTGCTTCTATTCACGGCAGATCCGAGGTAAATAAATTCGTCCTCTGCCGCGAAATTAAAACGGATATCCACGTTCACCTTTTCATCTAATCTGGTTAATGTTCTGCTCGTCGAAACTATTAATTTTGTCTTTTTCTCTTTTACTACCAAACCCACTTTGGCTGATTCCTTCTCAATCCTCGAAAATACTGCAGTAACTTCTCGCAGATTTCGCCCAATGACATCTAAATTATCAGCATTCGCGAGCAGCATGTGACTTTTACTGCTGATGGTTTTATTCGTGTTTACAGCAGCTTTTCTAGCGAAGATCTCAATTTATATGTTGTAGAGATCGCGTGATATGGTGTCGACCTGCCTGAGGATTTTGTGACGGTCTGTTTCATTCTACAAAGACGTGTCAGCTTAGCAGGAATACCAAGCTTCAACATAGCTTGATACGCTTTACCCCGTATCGGGCTATTGAAGGCAGAATTACAATGTACAAACATAAGTTACCTGCCATCTGGCTAAGCAAATTGAGGTTATATGAGTTGTTTTTTTTTCATTTTTTTCCGAAAGCTCTGTATCTCGGCGATTTGACTTTTTTCTACTTTTTTTTATTGATTCTGAAAGGCCTCTTAAAGACCTTTCCAACAAGCCGACCACTGGCTCAGAAGTTAGCAACTTTACCCTACTACCCTCCGACCACCAATCCGAAAATTTTGAGCCCGCTGCCATTTCGCACCCTTGCATTTTGGGACATGGTCCTAGTGGACTTTTCTTCATGAAATGGGCCAAGGAATACGCTGGAGAAATTTGTCCGGAACTTCCTGAATCACCCTGTATGTCATAGTTCCTTGTTCCTTGTATGACTGACCTTTCCATGGCATCACCTGGATTGCAGAAATGTCAGCCTTATAATTATCATGTGTCAGTTGGATAGTGGCACCGAATCTGCATCTAACATTCCAATTGCAAATCCGCAAATCGTGGTCCTTATAACGCTTGCGAAACGGTGGCGAAATGAAAGATCAGCCCACAAAAAATGCATATTCTATGGGGTGAAAAATTATATTCGATGTAATTTTTGTCCTTCCGGCCTTTAAAGGATACTAATTGAAGAATAATTGCTGTGATCTGTATGAGTTAGTGACCAGATATGAAAATGTTAACAAGGGTGACAAAATTTAACGCCAAGTGATTGTGTTTGTCGACAGCGCTTTTTTGAATTGACACCTACGCTATCGTCCTGATTGTGGTTATACACTTTTTAGTAAATCTTAGTTTCTAATTTAAATTAGTTTTTATTGCAAACACAAATGTCATGAGATGAATGAGAAACAAATTACATGACAACATAATTAAAAATTATAAATGTCAACAACCAATTGTGCATTAACGTCAGTATTGCAAACTTACTCTAAAAAATTTACAAAATATTGTTTTTCTTGTAAAAGTCAATATATTGCATTTTGCGAGAAAATCGGTTCCTCATATCTGTTTCTTTGACACCCGGATTCGTGAAAATTCGAAAAACCGTACAACCCAAAAACTGTCTCATTACGAAAACCGTGTTTCTTGATTTCCCTAATTCTCATACAGGCAATCCGTAATCACTTGGCTAAGGTCATCTGCTAATATTGAATCCTTACGAATTCTAATCACTTGGAAATGAAAAAGTAACATCACGTTGGCGTTTTAGTTTCCATCTGCCATAGAATTTCGTTTATATGAATTGCAAATCATCGCCATAATTAAAATGTCTGTCGGTCTGTCTGTCTATAGAATGGGTGTTCTCTCAGTTATTGTTTCATTGTAAGAAGATAGAGTGAGCAACGCGTAACCCTTAAAATTAAAAAAAAAATTAAAACATTAAAAATATATTTCTTAAATAATTAATATACATAGGTCGAGAAACTTATTGACTACGGATTAAAATTTTTACAAAATCCAATTGTATTGAACCAATGTGCCCTCGCGGTGTGTTCTAGCCAGCCCTCACAGTCGAGCATTGCCGGTATTATGGAAACCCAGCCGCGTGCGACAAATATCCTGGTGTATGAATTGCATCCCGAATCTAATCACTTTAGCTTGAAGTATATAACATTGTATTTTAACATTTGCAATAGATTCCCATGTTTCCATGCAACATCCCGTTGTAGAATATTGTGAATGATAAATGTGAAGGTATACATTTTAAACGTGAGAGAATAAAGAGAGAGCCAACAACGAAAGGGAATGGAAATGTATCCTTGCAACAACACCAGGAAAAATGCAACTAGCATTTTCGATAAAAATGATTTAGTTGTTTTCTAATCTTTTCTTATTTTCTTTTCTTTTTTGCTTAACTCAAATTGCAATTTGTTACTAAATGCACTCAGCACTCAGTAAAGTGCACTTAAGGATTTATATCCTTAAGATGAGAAAAACCTTTGAATCCTGACGGGTTTTGACGTTGTTTTTTCTTGAGTTCCTTTCGCTTTTCTTTTGTCTTATAAGGGATATTGCAACAAGAAATGTTGGGGAGGAAAAAAGCTAAGGGCCTCCTCATAACAGGAGTTCTTAAGTGGCAATAGTCACCGCCTTTGTATGTGAATAGCTATTTTAATACGTACATACACATACATATATACGAGTACTCGTCTCCTATAAGACGTTTTGCTGAATATTTGTATGTAGGAACTTAAGTTTTGATAGTGAACAAATGTTGAAAGGAGGATTGGAATAAAGAAAAGGCCTTGCTCACTCATATGTAACGTATTACGAACTGATTTGACTTACATAAAGTTGGCATCGCAAAAACTTGCAATTGTTAAATTGATTCTTTTAAATTTTTTAACAATTTGGCTTAAAACCGAAAAGTTGGTAAAATTTTATTGTTTTCGACACTAAAGTATATTTTTCAGGGAATGTACGAAGTTAAACTTTAATACGATTTGTGCCATAGTTTGTTAAGTATGCGGGATTGAAAAGATTTAGGCTTTCAAGGGAGTTTGAATCCTTGTTGTCATATACACACGGACGGTTCCCATTTCAGTGCTAAAGCCCGGTATTCAGTTTTTATGAAATTTTCCTTGCCATAAGAAGTACGTGTATAAAACATAATGAAGATTTCATGAATTGAAAATTTCGTTAACTTTTCATTTTCTTTGTACTCAGGTCTATGCGAAAAATTCGTAGGTACCATCAAGTACAGGGTTGTTACGCCAAACTTATTTCGTACGAAAAAAATTGTTTGATAATTGTTTGGAACCGGAATTTTGACATTTAAATTATTTTAGACAACACAAAAGTAATACCACATGATAACATGGAGTGCAAAGATGAATTTCTAATGAAAACTCTGCAAGGTAAATCAGAGACATGTGGTATCTCTCAGTAACAACATTTTCCATTTAGAGATAAATGACAAATTTTCTAACGACAATTTAGCAAGAACTGAATACGGGGTTTAACCTGCAAGCAGTAAGCGTTAGCTTGTAACGAAAAAACGCCTAATATATTTGAATACCTCTGCGTAACTGGAGATAATGATCAGCACAAACTATTCCTTCGTTCAATAAGTCAAATGTTTTTCCAGAAACATGGTCTGTAAGACTATCCTATGAGACCAATGGCAACAATTTTTTTAACGCGAAAATGTTGTGGATGATTACCAGGGAAGGCATCTCACACAGCTCTTAAAGACTTTCGGCCAATAAGCCTGTCATCGATCCTACTGAAGACTTTCGAACGCCTGATAGATGGACACTTCCGAGCGAGTATTGTGGTAGGATCGCTATCTGGTCGGCAGCTTGCTTAATACAAGGGCAGATCTTCAGAGTCAGCACTGCATGAACTACAGGATGACCAGATACTATAAACGATAGGAACAGAAATTTATATAAGACAACAATGCTGAGAGATATAAATCTGATTGAGAGTGTATTTTGAAGCTACATTTATGTCATTATATCTGTGGCCACAAACAATAACAGCCTAAGTCGATTCTAAAATTTTTCAGGGAGAGCAGTTTAAAGTTTAATATCTTTACTGGAAATCAGGAGTCGGAGTTTTTGTGATAACTTTGTTAAAGATAACAAGGAAACGAATTCTTTTACTTCTTAACAAAAAAGAGTTGATTATTTGAAGACGGTGACTTCTCAAAATTTTTTTTTCAATTTTGTCATAACTCGAGTTAGGCTGTTATTGTTTGTGACCCCAGATATATTGAATATCACATCATTTAAATGACAGCCTCGGTTTGGCGGGCAGTTCTTCAAGCGAATTGGCCATATTAATTATCTAGCTCCAAAAGCATATTCTTTGTTATATTTTATTCGTAAAAATATTGCTGACTTCTCAGACCCGTACACTATAAAAATACTTTTTACTTCTTTTGTCCGTTCTAAATTAGAATATGCGTCTCTTATTTGGAACCCAACTGCTTCAAAATATATTGGATGTATTGAGAAGGTACAAAAATCATTTTTGAAATTTGCTTTGGTTTCTTTAAATTTTGCGGATCCAATTCCCTCATATGAAAGTCGTGGTATGTTGATTTCTTTAAAAACTTGAGAATCTAGGAGAGTTATCGCCTTCCATTGTGTTTCTGCATGGTATTACTTCTGGTTCAGTTGACTGTCCTGAATTACTGTCATTTATTCGAGTTAATGTCCTTTCTCGCATATTGAGTCATTTTGATACTTTTAATATAGAATTTCATACCACTAATTACGCCTCGAATGAGCCTATTGTTAGAGCTATGAAGCATTTTAATTCTATTTGTAATAATATTGATCTCAGTTTTCCAATACCTATTTTAAAAAAAATTATTATATAATAGTATTATCTACTTAATATTGTATTATTTTTATTATGAAATTGGTAGTCTGTAAGGATGTTTTCCATACACTACGATATAATAAATAAATAAATATGTGCTACGTATTTCCCGCAATAGCATCTCGAATGTTGGCCTCGAGCTCGTGGTTGGCTTGTTATCGTAGACTAAATACTTGACGTAGCCCCAGCGAAAGTAATCGAGCGGTGTCCAGTAGCACGATCGCGGCGGCCTCTTGTTGAACTATCGCCGTAAAATGAGCTAGTCGCCAAATTATTCCTCACAACTTCAAACGATGCGATGCTTGTATGGCATGTTGCGCCGTCTTGTTGGAACCTGTTGCCGAGCACAATATTATACGGATGTTGGACGAAATCCAACTGAAAAATAACCCGGATTAACAGTCTGGCGATGACCAATTCAGGTGATCGGCACCGAATCATTTCTGGGGCTTCATCGCTACTGGCCGCTACGGCGGCTATGTTTTCTTCACTTCACACCAATCTCTATCTGGTTGATGGCTTAAGATCGAATTGTGTACCCACGCTAACAGTGCAATGAATTGCCTGCGCTCTGTAGCCATGATGACGACCGACCTCACGACAAAATTTACGTTGCGTATTTACAACTGAGCCGGAACTTCGATAATATTTTTTTAAATAATTTTCACACGTTTGACAGGCGTGGAACGTTTCCGGCATCCCTTAATGAATACGAGTATTTTGACAGCTGGATATCATTGGTAACATCAACAGCTTCTGAAATATAACAATTGGAAAAAGTATCATTACTGTTTGGTCACCACTTAGTAGAGAATTCGTCGGTTAACAAGTCTTCGTTGGTAGCCTTTCTTGACAATGAGGTCGCATTGAATAACATCACTCCTTATGAGATAGAATTTCTGAAAATGGACTTGAAGCGAACCCGGCCAAGACCAAGCTAATCCTTTTTGCTCGAAGGTGTAAAATACCTGTCGTGAAACCTATCACATTGAATGGCTCTGAAGTTAGGCTAGCAGGGTGTGCCATATACCTGGGTGTTATTTTGGACACCAAGCTGAGCTTCGGACCCAACACTGTGACGAAAAAGAGCAGCGAAAAAGAGCAACGATAGAGTTATAAATTGTAAAAGTCAGCATCCTCCGAGAATTTTGCACTGAATCTATGCAGTGATGGTGAGACCGAAACACTTTTTTGGTGGCAGGTGTTTGACAGAACGTCAGAGAACGTCAATGATGCTTATCACGTGTGCTCTGCACACCACTCCCTCTGAAGTGATGAATGTTTTGCTGTATTTGTTGCCGGTCAGCATTATTATAAAAGAATATTTCTACGGATACGATCAGGTTAAGGTGACCTTCACAATGGAGCATGGTAGGAGTCGGTCATGGAACTTCCAATATTTCTGCATATTTCTACAACTCGAAAGCGGAACCACTAGGGTGCTCTGCGCACCACTCCCTTTGATGTACTGAATGTATTGCTGTATTTTTTACCGGTCGGCACTATAGCTAGACAGAATATTTCCACGTCAACGATCAGGTTAAGGCTACCGCCATGGAGCATGGTAGCAGTCGGTCATGGAATTTCCAACATTTCTGCATTTGTCTACAACTCGAAAGCGGAACCACTAGTTGATCATAAATATCACAGTCTGATACCGGATTCCAGTAATTCCGGGTGCAAAGAAATTCCTGGCGCAAATGGATAGATGAATTTCTACACGGATAAATCTAAAATTAATTATTCGATAAGCTACGGGGTCTACTGTAGTGAACTAGGGTGGTTCTTTTCTCGAAGACTACCGGATGATTGTAGCGTGTTTTTTCGGACCCTGGAACCATTATTGCTGAATTCAACATCTGCCCAGGACAACCAAACATCTCTCAACGAGATGGCCCAGCAGCACTACACTCACCTCATGTGGGTTCCAGGGCACATAGACATTCAGAGGAAATGCAAGAAAGACGACTGGCCGCACTAGGGACCACGTAACAGGTTCCACGGGAATTAAGGCCCTAAGGACTTGTACCCGTATCCTGGAAGAGCTCTTATATATAGTGAAACATTAGAGAATGACGAGTATTTGGCGTATAGCATATAGCAAGAGTTGCATGAACCTTCTGGCGTTAGCCAAACCCAAGACATTAAAGCTAGTTTCAGTTTTGACGGGCACTGTCTGATTAGCAGACATGCGGCACGACTAAAAGTCGGGGATTCTACGGTATCATCCCTGGGAGATACTACAAGTCTGAGACACAATGGGAGAACCTGTGAGAATTACCTCAGATCTATGTAGACAAGATCTTGAGCTTCTTGGAGCAAATGGTTCCCTGGTGGGACTAATGCTTAATCTCACTGACCCTTGTCAGCACAATGGAATAATAAGTCTAACTGAGTCGTTCATGACTGCCACCAACACCTAACCTAACCAATTATGCCGCACCCGCATAGGAACAAATTCTCGTGCTACTCACTGACAAAATATTCTTCGTTAAATTTAAGAAAGCACCGTCTGTAATGCAATGGTTAGAGTGTGCGGCTCTTGTACATGAGATCGTCGATTCGATTTCATCTCGCTTAGTTATGGCGACACTATGGACTACTTAGCCATGAAAAAGGTTCTCAAAATATCGTTTAGAGCCGGATAAAACTATAGGTCCCAATTAGTGAGTGTAACACCAGAAAGTTCAGAACTCACTGGTTGTGAAAAACCATTTTTATTTTATATTTTTGAATTAATATAACTTTTTTACAGCGTACTTTTTTAAACGACCAAGCGCTTTTGACATCCCCTGCCCGTTGCATCGTTGACGACTGAATGTACTCAACTAAAACACAATACACCAGCCAGAATAAGAAACAATCACTTCATCTGAAATTTACACACACACATTCAGGAATATTTACGAATCACTGACTGAAACAATAACACAGTGCAACACGAAAAAAAATAACCATATACGGACACCACTACGTGATAAAAGACTAAAAAATAAGACCCGTGTCCCCCAATTTTTCCCAAAGTCATGCACTTTTTTTTTTATGGGCCGCCAAAGATTTGGGGCCTCGGTATCATTTTCGTAAAAATGTGATCATTTTCTCAGGCTCATATCTTGCAAACCGTTCAGAATTTCGATTTACTCTCTGAGGCAAAGTTGTAGCTCTTGTCATAAAGAACTAAAATTGCGAACATATAAAATCAAAAAACTTCACCTTCCAGATCAAAATCGCAAAAAACTTAAAAAAATTCGATTTTTTTTACCTTTTTTCCCGTATTCAAGTCCATAGGTAGCAAACGGTTCAAAATTCAAGGAAACAATCAACTACAAAAATTTACCTAAGATCTCAATAAACAAATTTCTAGAAGATATAAACTTCCTACAGATGATTCTTAACACTGTTTAGGTAGCACGCAAAAGTGAAAAATTTGGCGAAAATTTTTTAATTTAATTTTTTTTACCTTTTTCTCCTGTTCAGGTCCATAGGTACCAAAAAATGAAATATGCCTGGCCAGAACCATGTGTTTGTCCAAAGCTTAACACCGTTTAGGTAGCGCTTAGGTATCACGCGATCATGCACCGACAGCAGCAGCACAGGCAATGCAGTAAGCTCAGCACACGCAACAAGGGACGCAGCACACAATATAAAAGCGACACGACGCTCACATCGAGGCATTACACAGCGCGACGTCAACGAGAGCTCAGCGGTGAAAGTTATAAAGTGAAAGTGAAAGTAAAAAAAGTGAAAGTGCTACAGTATAATTCGCACACAACATTGGCAACTGACAATTTCAAAATGCAGTGGGAAAATATTGATTTATTTTGCTACGTTTGCGGTCATCAAACCAGAAAAAAACATCTACAAGATTTCAGAAGGAAAAGAATCTTTTAACTAGTGAATTCAAAAGAGCATATACATTGTTTTTCGACGAAGTGGACTTGACCGGTGAAAATTACACACCTAATACAGTGTGTCGCCAATGTTATAACAATCTCATGGCATGGTTGAGTGGAGGCAGAGGTACTATGAAGTATTGTAAGCCGGTAAACTGGATTAATCGCCCAGGTGATCATGATGCAACCAGTTGCTATGCATGCGTAAATTACACATGTCGTCTAAATCGACATTGTGAGAAGAACAAAATTTATAAAGCAACTGCAACAGCCACACTACCAGTGCTTGCACCTGAAAAGTTAGTATCACCAAGGCCGCCAACTCCAGATCGTACTACAGAATTTACAGCAATGAGTACAGCAAGTGGTGTTACTTATGAAGATCCATTTGATACCGATTATGAGCCCCAACAGGGAAGAGATGGACCACAACTAATAACACAAATGGAAATGGATTTCATTGTGGCCATATTGGGATTATCGCAGCGACTTGCAATATTTTTGACAGCTTTTTTAAAGCAAAGAAAACTCACACATGCTAATGTTAACTTTACGGCGTACCGCAAACGACAAGCTGAATTTCAGATGCTCTACACTCTAAATGATGACAATTCGTTCGCTTACTGCAACGATATAAAAGCTTTGGTGGTAAAAATGGGAATGAACTACATCGCTAGTGAGTGGAGATTATTTATTGATGGTTCTGTTTCAAGCTTGAAAGCAGTGTTGTTGCATGGGTCGAACCGAAAACCTTCCATTCCGCTAGCAATGGGTATCAACATGAAAGAAAGCTATGAAACATTGAAAGATATAATGGAAAAAATCAAATATTACTAAAATAAATGGAAGATTTGCTGTGATTTGAAGGTCATCAACATTTTGCAAGGGATCATCGATAAGGGCGGCTTCCCAAAATTCTTTTGTTTTCTTTGTAATTGGGATTCACGCTCACCTCTGAATCAATTCCAATGTAACTCGTGGAGGCCAAGAGGAAGTGTGGATGAACAAATACAACTACATAGACTGAAGAATGCACCTTTAATTGACAATACTCAAGACATCTTGCTGCCACCGCTCCACATAAAATTGGGAATTGTTAAAAAATTCATCGAAGTGGCCGTTGTAAATTGTCCAAACGCATTCGACTATTTGACAAGCGTTTTCCCAAAGCGTAGCGATGACAAAATTAAAAAAGGTATTGTAGTAAATTTAAAACGAATTTTTGTTCACCTAATTGTACTATTTACACTATGTTAATGTTTTCTTTTCTGTCTTTATTTTTTGTTTTCATTTAACAGGCGTACTTAATGGCCCTGACATTAGAAAGCTATTCAAGAGCAACTTTGATTCATCGCTTGATGAAAATCATTCAATGGCATGGATTTACCTTCAGCGTGTATGCACCAGAGTCTTGGGAGGGGATCGAGGCGCGGAACCGGAAGCAAGAGAATGGGTGAAACAAATGCTGCATTATTTTGAGATAATCGGCGCGTCGATGACATTAAAGCTGCATTTTCTTCATTTTCATTTTGACGATTTTATCAAACAACTCCCTACCGAATCCGATGAGCAAGGAGAACGGTTTCACCAAACCACAATGCCCATGGAAAAACGGTACAAAGGCAAAAACCTCAACGCATTGCTTGCAGAGGTATGTTGGTGGAGTCACAAGATCACCCTGTATGATGTTAATGAAGTATTTGAAGAAGAAAGAGCTGATGATAGAGGGCAGTCTGGAAGCAACGTGCCTGTGGACACCGTAATTGCTGAATCAGGGTCAGATTCGGACGATTCGGACGACGATTTGGATCCACAACTTAAGAGAGCGCGATTTGCAAGTCCAGGGCCATCAACATTATAAACATAATACGAATACTTTTTTTTAATATTTCTGTAATAGATAGCATAGTATCTCAATATTGAAAACGGTGTTAACAATAATTCCCAGGAAGTTTATATGTTCTAGAAATTTGTTTATTGAGATCTTAGGTAAATTTTTGTAGTTGATTGTTTCCTTGAATTTTGAACGGTTTGCTACCTATGGACCTGAACACGGGAAAAAAGGTTAAAAAAATCGAATTTTTTTAAGTATTTTGCGATTTTGATCTGGAAGGTGAAGTTTATTTGATTTTATATGTTCGCAATTTTTGTTTATGACAAGAGCTACAACTTTGCCTCAGAGAGTAAATCGAAATTCTGAACGGTTTGCAAGATATGAGCCTGAGAAAATGATCACATTTTTACGAAAATGATACCGAGGCCCCAAATCTTTGGCGGCCCATAAAAAAAAAAGTGCATGACTTTGGGAAAAATTGGGAAACACGGGTCTTTTTTTTTTAGTCTTTTATCACGTAGTGGTGTCCGTATATGGTTATTTTGCCATGACTTAAAAAATTACACACAGTGTAGCAAACACGATGTGTTTGGACAAAAGTATACTATATTTGCAACAGTGAGTGTTTGGAGACTCATTATATTGCATTCAAACAAAAAAAAAACATATTTTTCAATGTTTATGTAGGCATACAAGTGGAGATTCAGCAACAATGTTGGGTGTTGATGTGGACTGTTGATAATCTCTCTTTGTCCCTCTTTTATTCTCTTGCTCTCGAAAGAGCCTAATCAGAGCAATAAGACCACATCTGTATTTGTTTCACAAACGCATATACATTTGGATCACAAACACATAAAACATTTTAATCAATGCGTATCCAACATGTAATATTGAACAGCACACACGATGTTTTTGGACAAATATATATTATATTTGCGACAAGCTAGGCACACATATTATTTGCATCCAAACAACAAAACAAAAATACACGATTTTTTAGCGTGTAGGCAGGTATACAAGTTGAAATTCAGTAAGTATGTTGGACGTTGAGGTTGCTTTATTACCTAATACGCATCGGTGTTAGCATGAGTTTCAATTTGCGGGTATGATTACCAGAGGATATTTAACCTACTGTCAGAAGTAATGAGCTGCTGGGAAATCCTCAAAGGAATTGCTACAAAACGCTGGTCACAATGCGAACGACACCCTTCTCCAAAATAAAATTATACTTAAAAAAATATATTAGCAAACACAGCCGCAGAGACTGCTGAAAAGGGAAAAGCAAACATGTTTGCTATTTCATTTATTTGCTATTTTAGCTAGCAGTGTCTCAGGTATTTGCTCAAATTTGTTATGACCGTAGATTTGTTGTAATAGCAGACAAGTTACTTGCTAATAAGTAGCAAGAATTGTTTGCTGTTAACACCGAACTTTATTGCTTGAGTATACCGCATTTAAAGTATATGACACTTTCCCAATACCTAAAAATCGCTACCCGTTCTCTATTATTCAAAACCATTTTCTTGCATTTACGAATTCAACTTTGACCTACTTAGACAGACATTTTTGTAATTTTGCGATATTTCTCTTAAGGATGCGACGTTGCGTGTGCAACTTCCTCACGCTATTGGAATTCCTGAGAATTCACTTGCAAATCCCAACATTTAGCAAGAGATTCTCTTCTATTTCAATTCCGTTTTCAATGCAAATCTGTCATTTAAATGTCAATTTATGCTAAAGTAAAAAATGCTTAAAACAAATTCGACAGACTGTATTTGATATTAGAATACTTTTGTGTTGCAAATATGCATTGCAATATTGCATTGTTCTCTGCCTCAAACATATTTGGAATAGCAGTTGAAGTTGTTTATGTGGAAAAGAAAAAGAAATTTTAATTTTCTTCGATTTGAATAAAAATGAAAAAATCATTGAGTCATCTAATCTAGAGAACTCAGGGAAGTTGTTTAGATATTTAAAGTTTTGAGTGTGACTCTTTCTCAAATAGTAGAGGAATAGAATAGTCTACTCGGTGGCTATTATCATGTAGTAATAATCATTACCTGTTCCGATTGTCAAGTATTAACCATAGGCACCACAAAGTAAAGTAATTCTAACCGGATCACATTTTCATGACTTCGAGTAGCAGTACATTTTCTTCTGAGAAAGTACTTTTAACCTGCCTTCAAATATATTTACAAAATTATATCCAAAGAAAAATGTCTTGTGTATTAGGAAATTTGCACTATTAGACACAAATACACGAATTGTCAGTAAACCTGGTTTAGTGTTCTTAGCAATGTCCTACATGCAATGATTCAATTGCCGCCACCTTTCAGAGTTCTTATCATGTACTAGATGCAATTTATTAAATTCTCCTTTTCCAACAATTTATTTCAACCCAGTCCAGTGCCCAATTACATTTTGACAAATTTTCTTTTTTGTGCAATTTCTAAATGTGGCAATTTATAATTTTCACACATTTGTGCAACAGTTGAAAATTGAGTCATTATTATTGTAATGCATTTTATTTTTTATATGTATGACTTTTTTTGCTATCGTCATGGTGGAGAGTCCTACTGAGTGTATGGCAAACACGCCCAGTTTTGTGGAGATATTTTTTTGTTGGAGTTTGTGGTCGGTAATGTTTTCTTAATGGTTACACCCGTACTAGCTGTCATTTCCGGCTGTCGTTGTGGATACAGTGGGCAAGTTTGGGTATAAAATATTTGACAAAATTAATGTGATTGTGAAAGGTTTTAACGTGGATTTGTCGGCAGCTGGGGTAGATTCAGTCATGCCCAGGCTATTTCCTTAGAATCCACTAAATGTTTCAAAATATGAATATAATAGTTTGCCCTTAAAAACAATTAAATTTTGACAAACAACTTGACAAACCTCTTATGCTGGCTCAAGAACACTGGGTTAGGCTTGACAACACCGAACACTTGTCTTGGGTCGAGGACACTCATCTTGGTTTGAAATACTCTCCAGATACTGCGCAGACTGGGCGATTTAAAATAACCGGGAACTTAGTGCGTAGTACATTCGACGATTCGGTAGGCAAGAAGGGATCGGGTTTAAAAAAAATCCCATGCAGGGCTTGAGGAAAGCTTCTCACAATCAGTGAGATGTGCACTTTCTAATTTTTACAGTCACTGATTGGGACCTACAGCTTAGTACTCGATAGTGTCGCCATCACTAAGCGAGATGCCCGTCATCGAAAGAAATGTAAGGTGGTCTGATCAGGGATCAAACCCACGTTCTCATGTTCAAAAGCCGCGCAAACTAACCATTACTCCACCGACGGCCATCGGGTTTACTGGTGAGATTCGGTGAGAAGGGGTTCGGTTTGGGGTGAGAAGGGGTTCGGTTTGTAGTGTTCTAACTCGTTATGAATAGTTCAGGATCAATGAGAACAGCTTAGGATCGGTATGGGCAAGTGACAGCGGTTGTTGAAGAATCGGCGAATACAATAGAATACTACGCCGAAGCCGCTATAATCGAATAGTCAGCCGATGCCGCCATGGGTGAATAGTCAGCCTTAGCTGCTATGATCGCAGTCAAACTCTCAATACAAAGTTACACATGTACACACGTTACCGATAAACTCCAAAATAAATACCATGGTGTTCCCGTGGTCACACAAAGCATCTAGTAAGTATTTTGAAACGAAAATTCAACAAAAAATCATATAGGGACACCCTAAGGATCGTGAACTCAAAAACAGTGTCTTGGAATAAACTTGCCTACAGAAAAATGTATATCCTAAGATAAGTTTTGAGTAATAAAGTTTTCTGCAATACACTCGTGAATCGTGAATATATTTCTACACTTTGAAAAATCTATCTTTTTTGTTATTTGGATGCAAATATAAAGTGTGTTTGGAGCTTGTCGCAAATACAACATACTTGTGTCCAAACATATTGTGTTTGCTATTCAATATTACATGTTTGAGACACAATTATTAATATGTCAGAAGATATGTGTTTGCGACCCACATATAAAGGGTTTTTCAATAGGAGCGCTACAAAAGTTTTTTTTAAATAAAACAAAACCTGTCTTAGATACCAATGAAATTCTTTATTCCTGTGAAAGTACGTTCGATGCCATTATGTATGGAACTCGATTTCTTTTGCATGGCCACCACGGCCACGCTTGCAGAAGTCCGGACGCTAAACCCAATTTTCGACGGGTTTCAAGCATAAATCGGCCGATAGCGCTGCAATTTCACGTTTGATATTCGTACGAAGTTCATCAATCGTCGCTGGCTTGTTGGCATAGACCATAGACTTGACGTAGCCCCACAGGAAATAATCTAACGGCGTCAAATCGCACGACCGAGGCGGCCAATCGACTGGGCCATTTCGTGAGATATCACGTTCACCAAACTTGGTTTCCAATAAATTGATTGTGGCATTCGCTGTGTGGCTTGTGGCGCCGTCCTGTTGGTACCACATGTCCTCCAAGTCTATAGTATCCAATTGGGCCAAAAACATTCGGTGAACATTGAACGGTAGCGATTCGCATTCACAGTAATGTGCCGGTCTTGATCATTACAGAAGAAGTTCATCTCAATGACGCCGCCGGCCCATAAACCGCACCAAATCGAAATTTTTTCAGGATGCAATGATGACTCATGGATTACGTGTGGATTGCTGTCTGACCAATAACGCATATTTTACTTATTGAAGAAGCCATTCAGCCAGAAATGAACCTCATAGCTGATTGTTGAGGCCTCTTAAAGTTGGCCTCTTAAAGTTGGGGCCACTGACTCCAAATTTCGGTAGTAAATTTTAATAATTTCGACTCGTTGTTGGCTCGTATATATTTACATGATGAAATTGCAAACCTTACTGAAGAGAAATCCCAAAAGAGCGGGAAAAAAATGGCGTCGTTTGCTGTCCCTATCGATTTACTTTTGTAGCGTCTCTGTTGAAAAACCCGTTATTAATATTTTTGATACAAGTACAGCTGTGTTTGTTGCACTGTCTTCTATGCTCTCTCGAAAGCAAGAGAATAAAAGAGGGACAACGAGAGAGTCTATCTCGTAAGTGTGTATGTATATTTTTGCATTATTCTTTCAGTCAGTGACTCATAAATATTCCTGAATTCGCGTGTAAATTGCAGATGAAGAGTTTCTTAGATTAGCTGATGTATTGCGTTTTAGTTTCATGTATTCAGTCGTCCATGGTTCATGGGACAGAGGATATCAAAAGCGCTTGATCAGTGAATAAAGAATAAACGAAGGCTCCGACGCTTCAGCGGTTTGTGATGTTACTTTTTTATTTGTGTATGTGTTTCGTATATATGTGTATGAGTGCTACCAAAGTGAGAAACGATTTTGAGGAAAGAAACTGGTAAGGGCAACTATGTGAAGCCCTTTGTCTGTCCGAGCCTTTACCGAGAAAATCGGAACGGCGGACAATTTGTGAAATAAACGCTTGGCTTGCATGAACTAGGTTTGTATATAAATATATTCTTTGTGTACCAACCCATAGCTGAAACCTTCCAAAAACATAAACGTAAGACACAACAAAGAAAGATTCTCATTTCATAAAAAAAATTCAAATAATGCATTCAATGCACCTAAATGTAAAAAGGCCGTAGTAAATCTTTTAATTTATTGTATTAATTATTTATAAATGTGGATTTATATTGATAAAATTAATGATAATAAATAATACATACATATATATTGAAATCAAAAAATAATTATTTTTTAAATATTATTATGTTTGGCAGGAAATACGCATACATATGTTTCCACTTAAAAGCAAACATGTTTGGCAGAAAATATGATGCAGTTTACATTTAAATACAAGTGAGTTTGGAACTTGCAAACATATTCCAAACTTCTAAACTTATACATGGTTCCTGCACAATGTGTTTGGGAGAATATGTTAGAGAGGCCGTTATTTTTCAGCGTGTATAGAAAAGTGTCCCGCATTGCCAGAATTTTTCTACACAAATATTTTGAAATAACAGTAATTATGCCTTGATATGCATTATAACAGTAAAAAAGTGTCTTCTAATACCCATTTTCGGCGAAAAGTTTCTTGCAGGACAGTTTTTCTACAGAGACGTATAATTATTGGTATCAATATAGAAATGCAACGAAGGTATATGTAGATGTGTTATATCTGTGGAATTGAAAGCAGTGCATTTTATTGAATCCTACCAAAGTTTGTATGTAATAATGTGACCACCAGTGGCAAATGTAGTATATAAAAAAAATTGTTTCCATTACATTCTATGAAGGGATTATGGAGAGCTTCTCACAACCAGTGATATATGTGCATTCTAGTTTTACATTCACTGATTAGGACCTACTGCTTTACACAGGTTTGGAGCGGTATATTGGGAAGATTTTTCATGGTTAAGTACACAATTGTGTCTCAAGCGCTAAGAGAGGTAGCCCTCGTCGTTGTCGTCGTCGATATGTAAGGTAGTCACAGCAGGGATCAAACCCACGTTCTCATGAAAAAGTGCGGCGCGGACTAACCATTGCACAAAATGTATACAGACGATGTAAACTCTGATAGCATTCATGGGATATGTGTATGAGGTCGAAAGCGTCCTGATTACTACGATGACAATTAAAGGTGAGTTTTTGTTGTTGCACCTACTGACCGGTATACAATAATTTAACAGGTACGCGCTCTTAGAAGAGTACATGCAACAAAAATAACGTTAACTGTTCCTTTGGCGCAAAACTATTTATTTTATCCGGAAAATATTTCGTTTGCTACTTAGATTCATGGACCGCAAAGGTTGATACTTTTGCTGCACATAGACTTCGTTAGATTGCTCTCCTTAATTGCGTTGCTTAACAAAAGTTGTATTAATTTACAATTGCGGCAAATATACTAGAAACTGCTTTATATACACACCCATAAACCCAAAGGTGATGCCTCAGGAATTGATTATTTCTTCTTCGAAAGCGAACAAGTGTATATAAACCAAAGACCTTCGGCCAATAGTCGATAATCGGTCTGCAGACGCCGATTAGCCGAAGCAGAACATTTTTCTTTCAGGGCTCTTCTAGATGGATGTATTATTTCGTTGTTTGCTGTCAATTTCCATTGTGTTTAATATACATTATATTGAGCCTTGAAATACAACGCTGTGATTATCGGCCATGTTTTGTTTTGACGTCTGGGTACGGTAATTAAAGCAAACAAAAAAAATATTCAAAGTGTGCCTACTTAAATTTGAAAAAAAAGGTTACTCCGTTTTTGTATTTTAAAAACACCGGCTATAAAATATTTGAGTGCTTCACGAAGCAGTGTTGCCAGTCATCAGTTATATACCGCTGGGCGGCTCTATTCCGACAGAAGATACAGCGTTAATGGAGTTGACGCCGGAATGTTATTAATGTTATTATTCTGCCACTATATTAATAAACTATGGAGTTTTGATTACTAATATGGGTAATTGTACGAAAATTGTGACATTGTTATACAAATCTAGAATTTCGTTTTTTAGGTATTTTTCCTATAACAAAAACAATAATAGCAAGATGGGATAGTGTTATTTACAGCCAAAGGTCACGATCTCGAAAGAAAACATAAGCGAACGAAAGCCAGTCACTCACTTTCGGTCTTATCCCAGGCTTTAAATGTTATTGTGTGGTTGTGTGTTTGCAAAATCGGAACACTCTAACTATTTTCGCTGTCGGCTAGGCGAACGAAAATGTCAAAACCAGTCACTTGTCTTTTGGTTGTCGCATAGCTGGAAATCAAATAAAAGCTTGAAACAAACCCAATTTATATAGAATTCAATGGAAGAAACACAGTAGACAGAAAATAATGCCATTATAGTAAATTTGTTATTAAATTATATTTCCATTTCAGCAGAAAAACGCCAACTTTGCGGCACCTGCAGTACTGGTTCCCCGTAGTCTTGTCTCTCGCTCCGAAATTAAATGGCGAACATCAACTTTATGTTATTGCTTTGAATAACAACCACACAACCACACAAACACACGTAAAACCATGCGACCGACAAGTCGAAAGATAGTGACTCGCATTTTGTAACGAAAGTGAGTGCCCGGCTTCGTTCGCCTGAATTTTGTGGGAGAGGCTGTAAGTGGGGTGCGATTTTGTACGGAATTGTATATGTTTTCGTTTGCTTGTTAGTGACTCCCAAATCAGCTGTTCGTTGCATAGAAAGTAAGCGAACGTTAACGTTTGACATCGTGAATTTGGCTGTTAGTGCCCTATTACACGATGAATTAATGCCTGAACGAATATTCACGAATTTCAAAAATCGCGAAAAAAAATATCATCATGTAATTGGGGACTTAGACTTTGTTGTCATACAGCAAAAATGTAGTCACGGATGACATTGAGTGTACTTGTAACCATAAAATCATTTATTTTGGTTTTAAATATTTAACTACCTCAGTGTAAATAATTGTTAAAAAAATAAGAGTTAAAAAGATCATAATGCCGTCGTTATCGCCATCATCAGCACGAATGCGAAAATTATTTCCTACATCCCACGGTAAAGGACCTGTCGATAGCGTGGGAGCAGTATTGAAAGGCAAGTTTGGGATAACGTTACAAGTAGAGTAGTGACAGTGTCCAATGGTTTAGAATTTTCAAACGCTATTGGAAATGCGACGAAGGTGAACGTAATTTACATGGATAAAGACAATATCGCCAAACGATACTCTTGGATGAAAAATGGAAAAATGTAGCCGATGTTTTTGGTTTTCTAACTAACTTTTGAGAAGATATGATGCAGTTGTAAATTCAGGAGACCATGCTTGCAAACAAATATGTACACGTTTCCTGCAATATGTTGGCGTGGCCGTTTTTTAGCGTATAGTTTAATACAGTACTGATATGAAATCTTATTCAACGTTTCATTATATTTAGATCTCGCAACTGACATTGTAGTTGTTCTACCGAAGGTATAAATCGGGGTAAACTGTAAAATGGCTTCCATGTCCAAAGTTAGACCGGCTCTCCTGAATCCTGGAGCAAGAAAACATGCCAGATGCTCTACTTTCGCCAATTCGTGGCATATTTGTGGGACTATTCCACACGCTGAAAACCCCAGTAACATTATGCAGGAACCATGTATGTGTTTCGAACACCCATATACTAAAGTGCAAGCATTGTTTTCGTGAATTGAAGAACTGCTGCTTCTTTGTTTCTTTATTGTCTGTCACGTTTTTGTTTTCAGCAGTTTTCAACAACCTACGCTATATATGGGTCACAAAAACTTTCAACACAATCACAATGTGTTTGGACATAAGTATACTATGTTTGTGACAAGCTACAAACACGTTATATTTGTGTCCAAACAACAAAAAATACCGATTTTCAGCGTAAAAGTGATGCTATTTAGTATTTGATCTATCAAACCAGAACCAACAATAATTTTCAGTCTTAAATGTAAGTTTCGAAATGATAGTGGTTGAACCATAGCAATTTACCAATTTCGTTCGATTTTATATCGTAAACTATTAAAAGTGGGAAAATTGTAAATATGTTAAACATTTTTTAGAAATATTAATAGCGATTGTATCGGACAAATTCTGTAAGTTTAGTTCCAGTTAGTCAAATAATAAAGAACGTATCATACAATAGTATTGTACGTAAATTGTGACATTGTTGTGAAAATCTAGAATTTCGTTTTTTTGGTATTTTTTTTGTAACAACAACAATAATAGCAAGATGGGATAGTGTGATTTAGTGCCCTATTACACGATGAATTAATGTCTGAAGGAATATTCGCGAATTTCAAAAATCGCGAAAAAATAAAAATAATTATGTAACGTCATTGACGCAACACACTCCAATTAAACACCAATCTGTTCAATTTTCTAATAAGTTTTGAACACCACTTTACTTACTAATACTTACATTTCTAAAACAGACACAGAAAACTAAACATCGAAGGCATTGGGTGGTAAATAGGGACTAAGTTCCCGTTTCGGTAACGCAGCTAACATTTTTTCTCAGCTATCTATCTCTGCAAAATGTACACAAAAATTGAAAATAAAATATTTTCATACCTTGCACACCTCCTCCAACATCGGATTTAGAACTAAAAATGACATGCACTACATCAGAATAACTAGATATGTATTATTAATGCAAACATTTGGGTTACTATAAATAGATTATGATAAACGCTTGAAAGGTTAACGGAATCGATTTACTTTTCTAGTAAGCGTCATCTGAAACTAAATTGTTGTAGACGTATTTCTCAAACCCTTTTATTTATTTGTCAGAAATGAAATGATAAGATTCACCTTGAGGGGTTAAAATTCAAATTTAAGTAAACTGTTGACGTGTTGAAAATACATAATTTTAAAAAACTTTAGACGTTGACGTGTTAATGTTTTTCGATTTCCTTCAAATTTTCAGCAGATAAACTATAGCTAAAGTGTAATAATTTTGCAATGTTTCAAATAAATCCATCAAAAAATTTATAATTTTCTTTTTATTATTATTTAAGCTTATGACATAAATTCAAAACATCTGAGCTGTATGAAACAAATGTCAATATATAACCTCAACTGGAAGTAAGCACCTTTAACGCCACTTGAGATCGTACGACGATTATGCTCCACAGTATTTTTCAAGCCATGAATTTTTATCGAAATAATGAGAGGTGACGAGTACACGAATTTCACATTTATGTCATTCTTACTACCGTAGTTAAACTATCGTAATCGTAATTAAACTATTATAAAGGCAATTAGAAAACAAACTTGTCGATCATTTTTCACTTACACCTCACAGTGCAACGGTTATAGGTTGCCGACTGGCAAGTAGGACACCATGTTCCATAGTTGTTACTGCTGAAGCATTGTTGTCATTTGGCTCATTGCCAATAATAACAATAATAATTGTCGCATTTTGTCCAGGACATTGGACAAATGTAATTTTCCGCCTGCCACACAGAGTCACTTCACTATTTTGTATCATAACAATCAACAGTTTGCTGGTTGCATAAAGCCAAATTACAGAGTTTTCTTCGTGTCGTTTCGACGTTTATCATAAAGTCATTCAGATTGTTGGCATTGCTTTGGAAGTGGAAGAAAATGTGATGGTTTGTTAGACTACGACGAGGTTTGTCTGCGAACTGTGTTAATGGAAATATTTATTTTCTAATAATCTTAGTAGTTTATGGGGCTAATGCGTATAGTAAAGTGTATTAACTGCAGCCTACAGGACCGAACCCACCATAAAACCGACTAAAAATAATGCATCAAATTCAGTGTCACCATATATATATAGAACCATCCCAGCAAATACTGAACGATAGTATAACTCAGCTTTAGCCAGAAAAGATAATAAGTATTTGAATTTAAAACATAAATCAAATCTCTATCTGCATATGGGTATCTAAGTAAGAATGCATCCAGAGTGGTGCGAACATTATCAACCCAATACACAGATACTAACGGCATTGAGGTTACAATCAGTCCAGACAGGATATCTTGGGCTATCCGTAGCATCTTACCATATAAATCTCCGGGCCCAGATAGTATTATACCAAAAATGCAGCACAGCGCAGAGGTAATAACTAAGCCGTGGCTATGTATCATATTCCGATCTTGCCTGACTCTTAACTACTTACCAACGAGTTGGAGCCAGGTAAGAGTGGTTTTCGGAGTCATGAGAGTGCAAAGGATTTCAGACCGATCAGCCTCTCATCGTTTCTTCTGAAATCGCTTGAAGTGCTAATTGACGTATACATCCGCACGAAAACGGATGGATCGCCCAAAATATCATGCAACCAAAATGCATATCTAAAAGGCCGCTCAACCGATACAGCCCTACACGAAGTGGTCAGAACTATTGAGAGGTCCTTAGAACACAAACAATATACACTCGCGGCCTTCTTGGATGTAGAGGGTGTATGTGCTCAATAATGTGTGCTCAGCGGCTATAGAAGATTCACTTGAAGATCTAGGCGTGGAAACATTCCTCAAGAGTTGGATATTGATAATGCTACAGAGCAGAATTATCTACGCCTCTATGGGCAACACCGAGTCATCAAAGCGAGTGAATAGTTGAAGTCCTTAGGATGGAGTCATCCCTCCCCTACTTTGGTTCCTCGTCATCAACAAAATACTACTAAAACTGAACAATATGAGGATCAAAACCGAAGCATATGCGGATGACGTGGTAATAATGCTGTTTGGTTTGTTTCCATCCGTGTTGAGCGAAATCATGAATGGGTTCTTGAAATCACTTAACGACTGTCCAAATGGGAGTAGTCTTATAGTGAATACAGGGAACACATAGGTCATGATTTAAACTACGAAGACCAAGATAACCAAGTGTAATCCTCCTTGGCTAAGTGGAATAGAGAATCCACAATCAACTCACGATAAGTACTTGGGCGTGATTCTAGACCCTAAACTATCCTGGAAGCGTAAGATAGAGCCCCGCGGACAGACAACAACCGTTGCGTACTTCGCTTGTCGGAAATTTTTCGGAATCCAATGGGGTTTCCGACAGAAAGTGGTGCTATGTATGTGTACTAGTATAATCAGATCTTTACTCTCCTACGTAACATTGGTATGGTGGCCTGTATCGGGGAAGACGTCTATCATGAAACTGTTGTATAGCGTACAGAGATCAACTTGCATCGGTATAACAAGGGCAATGAGGACGTGCCCAGCTGAACCCCTTAATGCAATGCTTCATATTATATCAATTGACTTTTACATAATAGCTAGTGCGGTCTGGAGTGCTACCGGACTATATGCTGTTGGAATCTGGAAGAGCAATGCATATGGACATGCGAGAATACTACAGACAATCCCAAAAGAACTCAATATAAACACCGTTCGCTTCACCCCCTCGTTCGATAACCTATTCTATTCGATGTCAGGTTTCCCAGAAGAATAGAGTGAGATAAAGCGGAATTACTGATAGATTTTGTCAACAAAGTATTTACGGACGGATCCAAAATGGAATGTGGAACCGGCTCGGGTGTCTTCTCCGAAGTATCAAGCCTCAATTTATCATTCAAACTCCCAGACTACTGCAGCGTTTTCCAAGCGGAGGTAGTGGCCATCAAGAAAGTCTGCGCTGAACTTACTATAATGGAGAACAGAACGCATCAAATCTTACAACATCGCATCTAAACTCGTTTGTGAATGTAGGGAAAAACTAGGCGAGCTTGGCCGGCTGGCCAATGTGGTTCTTACTTGGATACCAGGCCATTAGGGTCTCCTAGGGAACGAAAAGGTAGACGAACTAGCTAGGGCAGGATCCTCTTCCACCGAACTCCATATGGTGTCAGTCGCAACGCCTATAGCGTTGGTCAAAACAGGTATTTTCCTGCATTACCATGAACGAGCGAAGACCAGATGGGATAGGACGGAGACGTGCCGCATATCCAGAAACACATGGCCAGAATTTAACATTCACCTGACTAACTCCCTAATCAGCCATAATCGGGGAGACACATCTAGGCTAACTGGCGTGCTGACCGGGCACTGGCCAATCGGTAATCGCGCAAGATGGTTGAAGCTGCCATATACTGACCACTGCCGTACCTGCGATGACGCAGAAGAGGAGGAGACGGTGGAGCATCTCCTCTGCAGTTGTCCGGCTCTAATGAATAGACGCCTGAAGACTATGGGCCGTCCCTTCCTACACAACCTCACTGAGATACACGAGATAGATCTAGGTGATTTAATGAGGTATCTTCAATTAATTAACACTGTTCATTAGACTGTTATGCAGTGATGTGGTATGCAGATCGGTGCCTCAAGACACTAGTTGATGCTAAATAGTATCTTTAGCAAATACGTGAACCAACCAACCAACCAACCACAGTCACTGCAATTTCGGCCTCATCTTCAAAAATTTAAGGCCTCAATCACGCCGCCTGACTAAAATCCGTACCAGACGGGGGGTAGTTGTGGTTGTATCTCTTTCTCATGGATTGCATGAGGATTTTCTGAGCCCCAAATTGGACAATTTTGTATATTCACGAAGCCATTCAGGTGGAAATGCGCTTCATCGGTGAAGATGACTTTTTTTTTGAAAAATTTGCCTCAGTAAGACTCGGTGTATTTTCATTCCGTACAGTTTGAAAGAATTACAAAACAATTTTCTAAATTTGTCATTTATGACTCCGAATTACGAACGCTCAGATATTGGTCACATGTTTGACTCTGCATTTCTGAGCGTTCATAAATTAGTAACAGGGAATAGCTTTTCATCTTTAACCACTGCCCTACATTAATGTATTCAGTACAACTCTCCAGTCGTCATAGTATTCATTACATGTGATCTCTTCGAGTTCAACAATCTCTTTTTAACCCATAATCCGGAACAACCAAAAAATGTTCAAGTTATGAAACAATATTTTAAACTTACAACAATTAAAAGTTATTTGAAAGTATTATCATAAAATTTACATTAATTACAAGGAAAAATTCATAAACCTTAATAAGCATATTAATAACATATTTGATAATATTAATATGCAAATTTGAATGCTTAGGCCGTTTAGGCTGGCAAGCTCGATACAATGCCGATAATGGCCAACGGCCTAAGCATCTAAACTTAGAACCATCAACTTTTTGGGCAGCTTTAAACACGTTCGCCCAGTGATTTGGTAAACCCGTAAACAACTCAGTTTTACAACAAATCACTACTTGTGATGTTTGGAGAACGTGGAGTATAAATAAAAGAGATCGTCACCTAGATAGACATAAACAGAAACAGTTTAGATTTCAACTAGCAAAAACCTTAAGAATCAACTCAGAAAAATGCGTGCTTTTATTGTGAGTTTCCATCTTAAAGGAAAATACCAATTGTGGGGTAACAACTAATTAAATTTTTCAATTTTTTGTCATCAAAGGTTTTGTGCTTGGCTGCTGTCACTTGTGCCGACAAATTGGGATACAACTATAAACCTGTTGCTCACTCCGAGAGTGGATTGTCGTTCGTTGCAGGCGCTGCTGCTGCTGGTGTCTACTATGATGCCCCTAATCCAGCACCTGTTGCAGCTCCCACCTACTCAGCGCCCGCTGAATTGGATAAGGAATTCTATACATTTTCTGCCAATGAAGCCGAATTTGATGACGCCAACGCCGCACAACGTATAGCCGGTACCGTGAAACAAGGACTCCGTGTCGTCTTCATTAAGAGCCCTGAAAACAAAGGATTCGAAGATGCTGCTGTTGCGTTAGCCAAACAAGCTGCACAACAACAGACCGCCATCTATGTCCTCAACAAGCAAGCTGATATCGGTGATTTGGTCAACAAGTTTAATGCAGCTGGCAAGAATGCCAACGGCAAACCTGAAGTTCACTTTGTCAAATACCGCACAGCTGAAGATGCTGCAAATGCCCAAAGAGCCATCCAATCCCAATACGACTCCTTGGCTGGTAAATCACAGAGCATCAATGGTGGCATTGCTCCCGTCATTAACTTTGCTTCTCAAGCTCCTGTTCGTACCGCCACCGCTCAGCAACCCCAAAACGCTTACTTGCCCTCATCGGTATTCCGTTTCCGTTTGTAAGTCAGGATTAAAATAGGTTGAGTTACTGTTTTTGTTGAAATTGTAGTTTTAGAAAGTCAAATAAACCTTATTATCTAAAAAAAATCCAATTAAAGAGACTTTGTTTCAAACCAAGTTCAGATATAGGCTGTGATGGTTGGTGTTTAGATCTTTGGGGTCATTTAGATCCCAGCACTCGACCTTAGAGTTACCAATTTTTCTATGAAATAATTCCAAGAATTACATCTGCATTTATCCGTGTGTATTAATTAAGACAAATCAGGGGGTAACCTGTGGCCAACGGTGGTGCAATGGTTAGTGTGCGCGGCTCTTGTACATGAGAACGATTCGGTTCGATTCCGGTTCAGACCATCTTACATTTATTTCGACGACGGTCACCTCGCTTTGTGATGGCGATACTATCGAGTACTTAGCCATGAAAAGGCTTTTCAAAATACTATTCGGAACTGGTATAAAACTTTAGGTCCCAATCTGAGTATAAGACTAGAAAGCGCACAGTTTACTGGTTGTGAGAAGCTCTCCTGAATTCCTTCAGGGGATATAGTGGGAAACCATTTATTTATTTAATTAATTGACAGTGCCGGCGGCATCACTATGGGGGCTGACCATCTCCAAAAAATAAGTGAAAGTTGGTTATGCGCAAAAGACCCGATGATCCCACAGCTGTTGCTACAATAGAAAACAGCTAATGCCAGTAATACATCCGAAAAAATAGACTAAAATTGGTTGCGGTTTTAGGTTACGCTAAGTTTTGTTGACAGATGATGAGCGGCTTACCAAGACGTTTGTCCATTGTGATTCCACCGGCTGACGCCATTAAGCAACAGCGCTATCAGAGAACAATTTGGTCTACCCCAGCTCAGCTCAAACTCCTGTCGCGATTTAAAGGATTATCCTAGAACCCTAAAGAAGTAGAATCGCATAGTAAATATCTTAATTTAACCTTAGTTACATTTGGGTCAAATTTGGCCATGATGATCATAAGGATTTTAGTAGTATGTTGCACTTGCTCCATTAAACGCCATAGGGCACTAACCATTTCCCAGGTTACACTTGAGTTTGTATGGTCATGATTGGTGTATGAGATATCATCTGTTCTCGGTTGTTTCAGACTTTTCTGGCGATATCATCAAACATTTGTGGTGAGTTGGTATGAGGCAGCATTTCAACCTGAAACGACGGCATACTTTTAGGTGAAATTATTATTAAACAATTATATACACCACACACTGCTGCACACTGCTATTTTGACACACTCAAAGAAAAAACTCGTTCCTCCCAAACGAAATCTCATATAACTGAAGTGAGTTTGGGGTCTGTAGTTGGGAGAAGCGAACTTCTGTTAAGCCATACATGCCATTTTGTTTGGGAGAACCTAAAAATGTTTGCAGTAAACGAGTTATGAGAAATATAAGCAGAAAAATACGTTTGCGAGAAATTAAAAGCGGTTCCACCAACTGTTCTTTCGGTTACATCAACCGAGTTGTAGTTAATCCAAATTTAAAAAAAAAACGTTCGCGAAAATTAGAAAACATTTGCAGTAAACGAGTTGTGAGAAATACAAGATTAATTAATTGTTTGTGATCACTTTTAATTGTATGCATGTGTGTGTATACCAAACGAGTGGATAAAGACTGTGTATACAGTCGACAGAATGAGCGAAATTTACGTTCTTCCTTATCTGTGCTCTCATTAGAACAATGGTCAATTTCAGTTATCGCAACCTTTTTTTAAATTTGCGGCAAATGTAATCTTGTACGCGTTTGATGCAAACGAGAACTAGTTTGCAACAACATGATGCACATTTGCGATATACGAGTTTATTTGAGAGAACTAAATGAACGGTTGCGATTAATAAATTCATACAAATCAATTAACCTTTGCCTTACCAATACCCACCCGGGTGACCATTTCGGATTTATTTCTTTAATAACTTTAATAATTTTGCTCCGATCTAGATGAAATTTTGACTCACTGAACAAATTGTTGAGTTCTTTAAAATTTTGCAAAAATATGATAAAATTTTTATAGTTTTTAAAGATTTTTTTAACTTTTTTCAATTCTGTTTCGTGGTTTACCAATACCCACCCGGGTTACCCTTTAGGAAAACCTAAGAAAAATTTAACTTTATAACAGTTATTTCAGTTGCAATTTATTTCACTTTTGTAATTATAACATTTCATTCAATTATGCTGATGAGCCTTAGGTGCATTTTTCACATTTAGTTTGACTGACACTATGCTTGACTGACAAATGGGCTTCTTGCACCTACCGCAAACTTATCGAGTATTTCTTCTTTGTTTAGAAGAGTAGCATATATGTGACTTGCTCCACGAAGAGGGACCTCTGCGCCGAAAAGAAGTTATTGAGAAAAACGCGTTTAAAAAAACGCTTCGTTTTTCCGTGTTTTGCGCATGGTTATGCGTGGTTATGCATGGTTATGAGTAAAATTTTGATATTTCTGTAATTTTGTACTTTTGATATTGAACTTTTTTTAAATTTCAAATGTTATATATATTATCTGTTTATATCACATTTTTTTCATTAATTATGTTCATCTTTACAGGTGATTTGTAAAACAACTAAAAGACATAGAAACTTGCGGTTTGCGGTCGCTAGCGGTAACTGGTTCACCTGAAAAGTAAATCTTTGTTATCAATTCTTTTGGTTTTTCATAGTTTTTACCTAAAATGCATTCAATGGCTGATCTGATTGCAAATCTTCCAATGACTTGTGGTATTTTAGTCAATATAAGAAGACGACATAGGTCTTCACCAAGGCTCTCAAGGAACTGCTTTCGCTGCGATCGGTTTACAGATCTTTCTCCAATATTTTCATTGTATATTATGAATGAAGCAAAGGCCGCCGTATCCAAAATATTTAAAACTATTGATAATGGCCAGCGCAATGTTGTTCGTTTTGTGGAATACTGTGTCAACATTTTGTCCATGGTGTCCACACCACCCTTAGTCTTATTGTAATATAGAATTATTTCTGGTTTATTTTGTGGACCAGAAATAGTTTTGTCATTATGCATAGTGGACAACAAAACAACTGCTTTGTTTTTGGCTGGTACATAGGAAACCAACGTAACATTTTCGGAGAACCCGAATAGACTTGATTGGACTTCGCGGCTTTTGGACGGCTTGAATTCATTTGGAACATACCTCTTGTTTTTTTTTAAAGTGCCTACAACGGATAATTTCCAAGTGGCCAGCTCCTTGGCTAACGGCAATATTGTAAAAAATTATCCATAGTGACATTTCGTCCATTGTTTTTGTACATTCCGACTAGATCCTTTACAACACGCTCACCTTGGTTAGTGTCCCTTACATTGTTTCCTTTGCCAGTGTAGATTTGCCCTTGAAGTGGATAATAGGTATTTGAATCACACGCCCACCAGATTTTGATACCATATTTGGCTGGCTTCCGAATAATTGCTCGTCCACGGTAATTGATTCATGAGGTCTATAATGCGATTTTGAATTGGAAATTTCCGTAAATCTGTCACGTGACATGGTTGCACGGTACAGAGGATATGCAGTTTTTTCCATAGCTCTGCAAGGGGCTCCTGACAAGACTTGTGGCTGCCCATTATTAGCGAAATGACATAAAATGCTGATAATTCCTCGTTTATAATAGGATTCCTTTACGTTCTGGTTTTTCGGTGTTTTCAGAATTTCACTTGTTGTAAACGGCTTCGGCTTTTTTGTTTGAAAATCTTCGAATTAAATCTCTAACAGCGGCACTGAGAATGCAGTTGAATGTATCAACCATGGACATATTTTTAGTGATTGGATTAGGGCCCATATAAAGTATTTCGCGAATAATATTTATCGAACGTCGGCGATTTATATGTGGCACCTCCTTGAACCATTTCACACTATCTTTAACCTCGTAATAAGAATTATTAGTACACGGCGACGTCGGATTTTCATTACTCGATTCATCGTTATCATCACAATCACTTTCATCGTTTACCTCAACTTCGCAAGGCTCCTGTTCCACGTCAGATTCTTCTGCTTCGCCACTAGGCATATAGTCCTCATCTTCATCACCATCCCCAAACAAATTTGCAGTATCATCCAAATCTGATTCAGCGTCAATTAATTGAAAAAAATATGCTTCTCTATCTTCATGGGATAGCCTTTTACAACATAAATTACAATAGTTGTTTAAACTTTGAAAATATAAAAATAGAATTTGTAAAACACATACCTTGAAATGGCGCTAGCAGAAAGATATTGCAAATTGTTTTCACCACTCATGTTTAAATATTACGCGACCACTTGCCAACGTTCTCACATTACAACTAAATTCTAAATTATATCGAAAATCTGCATCGCTATGAATACGTTTCACATCAGATGTATGTACATACATATATATCTGAATTACCGTTAGTAAATGGTATAGCAGAAAAGAGAAAGACATGAAGTTGTTGTTTTTTTTGTGATCGACTACATTAACGAAAAGATGTAGCCTCTCATAAGTTTAAAACAATAACATTCTTCGCTTTATGTGCCTATCCAGGCTTCATCGCCAATATATCGCATGTGCATAGAAGTGCAGGTCACCCCGGTGGGTATTAGTAATCGATGAACATAAAAACCTTTGGTAAGGCGAAGGTTAAAGTATTGTTGCGGCAACGAAGCAATAAACGTTTGTTTTTCTTTGCATACATAAATCCTAGTTCAGCCACACATGTAAAGCATTTATAATAACAATATATATTTAACAATATGTAAATGTAAACTAATGTCTATTGAATTTCAAATCATTTATTTATTAATGAGTTATATAATACCAGGGGGTATTGTATAATACCAGGGGGTTTCTATGGCACAGCTGATCGAAAACGTACTACGGAAATGATGTAGACCAAAGAAGATATAGATATTGTAGACCTGTAGATCCAATAGAGTTTGATTGAGACTAAGGACAGCTAAATTACGTTAATGTTGTTTGCATCGACCGAAAATACGCATTCTCTTTTATTTCCGTCCGTACTATGTCTAACCAAAGGGTATATGATAAAAGCAACCGGAACTCGATGAATTGGCATACTATCTCGTCGTCATCAAGAGAACGTGGATAGAGGGATAGGGGTTCTTGGCTATTTCTCTATGATAATACTGAATGTTTTTTTGATGTTTCTAAATGTTAATTTATGCATTTTAAATATCACTTGATGTATTCTCAATTTCAATTTCAGCATTTTGATTTTCCATTGGTAAATTTTATTTGATTTGACTTTCAATTGATGTATTTTAAATAACTTATTCTGTGAGAATTTCAATTGCCTAATGTGGTCAGTATTTAAATTATCAACGAACTCTAACATTTATTGTTCTTTAGGCAGAACAAAAATAAATGTAAATTGTTTTATGTTTGTGGGGGTTCTTTTTTTTTGGCAAAATTTGTCCTTAATAAAACAAATCCTAAAATATTATTGACAATCCAATTTTTTTTCTCAATTTACAAACAGTTACTATGGACATTTGTACTGTTGTGAATTGTTTGTTTTCATAATTAAAGTTTCCCTAAAATATACGTAAAGATAAAATGGAATGTAAACGACAATAGTTTTAATGGCAACCTGAAAAAGACTCCCTTTCCATCCGCTGAAGAAGTCACCCACCTCCTTTGAAATACAAAATATCTGGCCCTGAAAGGGGAATCTTTATTGTCCATAACTAATGAAGTTTTTTCCTTTCTTTTTTTTGCAGAAACACTTATACGTATAAACTCATATGGAAATGCATGTGGAGATGCTGTACATACGTGCAAAAACATTGAGGTGGTACGTATTTCAATTTTTCATACCTATCGAATGTTTTACAAACGTATGAGTAACACAGTAATGATGCTAATGTTAAGTTTGCCAAAAATACTTTCAAGTTCTTGAGTCATTAAATTATATTATATTTAACCAAGGTTATCTTTATCGAATAGTGAACCACCCTAAATTGTAACGGTTATTCCAATGAAAATATGTGAAATATTTTATGGTAGCATATTGAAAAATACCTTTACTACGAAAGTAAACACAGATAAAGCTAGTAAAGTAACCACATCAAAAAAAGGATACGAACTGACTTCCACCAGAATGAAGTGACTACCACAACTCCTTTAGGGTTGACAACATTTTTGTTGAGTTTATTAGGGTTATACCTAAGCAGAAACCCTAACATATATGTAAGACATATATGTACATACGAGTACATTCAGATATCCTTAGTCTTGTTACACAATATTGAATATCAAAACAAAATGTGGTCACACATCCACGTATATTTAGAAACATTCATACACTATCCATAGATCCTTGAATACATATGTACACCCATGAGTGTAACTACTGCTTTACAACATTTGCATGAATGGTTGGGATGTTCGATGCCCTGATGTCCTGATGTCATGCGAAGATGGCAGCAGTCGTTTTTAATAACAGTATTCTGAATATTTCCATAGATTATCAGATATATTCAAATTGCTGAGATGGGGAGAGAGCCACTGAGGAAATAGAGATTTCCCTCAAGATTCAGTTTTATGTGAAAGTAGAGTCATTATTTTGTTTTGTCTTTCTGGTCAAAGGAAGATAAATGAAGTTGTTGGTTAGGCAACTTTGCCTTAACAATGAGTACCCCATTGAGTTGCCACAATGAGTGGGAATAAAACTGCTGAAATAGAATAGAAATTGAAATAGTTTTGCTCAGTAGTGATTCAAACATAAAACTAAAGTTATTTTGTTACTACACTATGACAAACAGTGAAGATTAATAACAATCTCCTAAGGAGAGCGTGCGAAATAAATGGTGCCTTAAAACTTTTAGGCTTAAAACTTTTTTGTATCCAATACATTTAGATGTCATTGACATTTTGACATCTATCAGTGCCATCAAAAACCACGTGCTTAATATAACGTCAATCGTTGCTTTAGTTTGTTTTAAACGGAGAGCCAACAGAAGTTCTCCAAAAGATAATTAAAGTTTTCAACGAAAATGAGAGACGTCCATATAAAACCATTGCAAGTGTCCCGCAATATACTTCCTAGAGTTACAAAAAAATATAGCGAGCTCCTGACCATCGACAGAAAAACTGGGTGTGGCAGAAAAAGGGATATTCAAATGTCGGGAAGACAAAGAAAATATTAACATTATTCTTAAGAAAATCCAAACGTATCAGGAAGAAAAGTTGCTCAGCAGCCCACTTGCTCGGAATCTTTTAGAGTTGGGTAGTTCATGAACTACCTAGTTCATTTAGGGTGACCAGACATCACCCTCATGAACATAATGCACATGTTCGATACAGTGAGTATGTTCGTTATTGCTACGACCGGGCACCTTAAATGAACGAGTTCGAGAACTAGTGAACGAGTTCGACACAAGTCTAGAATCTTGGGTAAGAAATGTGAAACAAGAGGCAGGTCTCAAAACTAACAAAGTTCAAAAAGTGCCCGATAGAAATTCCAAAAAAAAATTCGGAAGTAATACGGCGACTAAAAATGTATAAAGAAATTTCATTCCAAATTTTGAATGCTGTGTAATGGATGATGAAACCTACGTGCTGTCCGACTTTTTACAGCTACATATCCCGGAGTTTTATATTGCGGATAGTAGAGGAAATGGCAATGCAGAAGAGTACAGAGTTCAAAAAAGTACAAAGTTGCCGAAGAAACTTTTGGTGTGGCACGCCATTTGCACTTGTGGACAAAGGATCAGCCCAGTCGTTACATCTGGCACGATAAATACTGAAGTGTACATCAAGGAGCGTCTACAAAAGCGACTTCTTCCATTTTTAAGGAAGCACGAAGGTTATACATTATTTTGGCCCGATCTCAAGACTTGCCATTACAGCAAACGAGCTATTGACTGGGGCCAAAATAAAAATATAGTGCTTGTACCAAATGAGACGTAACCACCTAACTGTTCAGTACTCCGACCGATCGAAAGATATTGGGCCTTAGTTAAGCGGCATTTAAAGGCTACGAAAGAGCTGCTAAGGATGCAAAAGTTTTTCGTTCTACAAGCAGTACCAGAGAATACAATTAAAGCCGTAATGGAAGGCATCCCTGAAAAATAAAGTATATATAAAAATATAAACAAAAAAATTACATGAGGTGTCAGGGGACACCCGGTGGGAACAAAGTTCCTTTGGCTATATATTATGTACTAGTTAGTACCAACACGCGTAAGGCGCCCGTTGAAAAATACGATAATATAAATGGGTGTTTAAGAAAATATACTGTTTGTAAAATGATAAACTTTTTTAAATTTTTTTTTTTGTAGAGTGTATTTTTTAACAAATTACCGAAAAGGTAATTTTTTAAAGAGAGGTACTTCTTTTATTAAAAGCGAATGTTTTTTTTTAGAAAAGGTAAAAGTTTTCAGAACAAGTACTTTCTGTAAGGAGAAGCCGTAAGAGTATGATTTTTTTATAAAGAAGTACTTTTTTAAGAACAGGTACTTTTTAAAGCAGTGGTACTCTTTTTAGGAAAAGGTTATTTTTTAAGAATATGTACTTATTTTCAGAAAGCCTACTTATATCAAGAAAAGAAAAGGTATTATTTTATTTTTAAGAAAATTTACTTTTAAGAAAATGAATTTTTGTAAGAAAAGATTTTTTGTAAGAGAAGGTAGTTCTTTGAAGAAAAGGTTTTTTTTTAAGAAATGGGAATTTTTTTAGAATTGGTCATTTTTTCAAGAATAGGTACATTTTCAAGAGTAGGTCGATGGCTTAATATAAAAAGGGCCTAACTCGATTTTTTGTTACTTGACAGGAGAAGGCAAAACTTAATAAAATCCGTACAATTTTAGATACAAAAAAGTTTTAATGCAATTTTTAATAAAAAGAGGCAACACATTTTTGGAAATTGCATTGAAACTTTTTGTTGAATCTAAAATTTTACGGATTTTATTAAGTGTTTTCCTTCTCCTATCAAGTAACAAAAAATCAAGTTAGGCCCTTTTTATATTAAGCCATCGAGGTACTAAAGTTAGTTTGTCTCACAAAAAGGTACTCTTTAAAGAAAATTTTGTTTTTTAAGAAAGAGCAATTTGTTGTAAGTGTAATGTAAATGTGGCCGTCAGTGGTGCAATGGTAGTGTGCGCGCCTCTTGTACATGAGAAATCCAGGGTTCGATCCCTGCTCAGACCACCTTAAAAATTTCTTACGGCGGCGGTCACCTCGCATAGTGACGGCGACACTATGAAGTATTTAGCCATGAAAGCTTCTCAAAATACCGTTCGGAATCGGTGTAAAACTGTAGGTCCCAATCAGTGAGTGAAAACTGGAAATCGCACAGCTCAGAGATTGTGAGAAGTTCTCCCCTGTCCCTTCATGGGATGTAATGGGAAACCATTTATATATTTATAATGTGTTGTAACAAATGAAAAGGTACTTATTAAAAAAAATTACTTTTTTTAATAAAAGGTACTTTGTGTAAAAAATTAACTTTTTTTAAGCAAAGGTACTTCTTTAAGATCATGTACTTATTTTAAGAAAAGGTACTTTGCTTAAGAATATGAATAGGTATTTTTTAAGACAATATGCACTTTTTTTAAGAAAAGGCACTTATATAAGAAAATGTTCTCTTTTTAAACTTCTTCCACTTTGGCTTTTCAACGTTACTTATTATTAGGTTCAAAACTACAATATATACTAAATATTGGTTATAGGCTCCACCTAAAAAACTACCCATTAAAAAGAAATTTCCCAACATATGTTAGTCTAGACATAAACCAACCCAAAAGTACCTAATATAGTTGATAAAACTGGGTTGTAGCATAATGGAGTTGAAAAAAACTTCTTTAATTTGCGATAAGGAACTTCGTTCCAAAACTAAATATTTGTAAATAGTGAAAATTGAACTTAATGTGAATAGTGAATTTGAACTCAATGTTTGTTAATAAATAAACACTTGTAAACAAATTAATCCATGATATTGAATATCTAATATCAAATAGAATAAAATAATATCAAAATACAAAAAGTCATACAATTGTTAAGACCGGGTCAAGGAGATTCGAACCCCATCCACAACAAAAAAAACATGATATATATGACTTTGCTTGCGATCGGAAGTTTCCCAAACTCACGACTCAACAATTTTGTATGCCGGTCACATCGAAACTTATGTACAGAACCAAACCACAATATGACTTTTGCCTACTAAAAAAATGGTTTTCCAGTAAATACAGCCAATGAAGGGATTAGGGAGAGCTTGTCGTAACCAGTGTGCAGCTAGCAGTTTTACACTCACAGACTGGGCCATACAGTTTTACACCGGTTCAAGGCTAACTACTCGATGGTGTCGCCATCACTAAGTGAAGTGACCGTCGTCGAATGCAATGTAAGGTGGTCAGAGTAGGAATCGAAACCACGTTCTTATGTATAAGAGCCCCGCACGCTCACCAATGCACCACCAAAGACACCCTGTTACTAATAATATAATTAAAGCGTAAATTTTCAGAATGTTTGATTTCATTTAATTTTGAGTTTTCGATTTCGTACAAGAGAGACGGTCTGCAGGATCCATCTATATCGGTGATGTAAAGTACGATCGAACTCTGCGTTCTAATTTGGCACAGAACAGTCAAAATACGTAGTCAGACATTGCTCGAATGAAGAAGTAAACTGCCATGGAGTTCCTTGGTGAGGAGAGATATGTTAATAAACCTTGGATTAGTGCAGAATGATGGACCGAAAATTGGAGCCGTGCACGCCCGCACAATATGCGTATGCTATCGGAGACACCAACGTTGAAGGGATAGTTAAAATCAGACTATGAAGTGGGTTACATGATCCGTTTGGAAGAAACCGGAAAAGCTGCAAATACAGGTAACCTCCGCATTGTGAACTCTTCAATAAAAAAGCTGAGCGGCAACAACATCCGGAGTACTGATGGCAAAAGCTATCATGCGGATCAGCAAGTGGGTATATGGCAGGAATTCTTTACGACACAATCTTGTCTTCCGGCTGATGAAGATCAGTGTACCCTCACATGTATTCACGTCGCAACCCCGGAATAAATATTTCAACGGATCCCCCGCAGCAACCAGGGATCGAAGCGGCACCGGGAAAAATTAAGGACCACAAGTCTTCCGGTCCTGATAATATTCCAGTGGAACTGTGGAAATATGGACATGTAACAGCCCTATTGATTCCTTCATAAAACAAAAAAATCGTATTTACTTTTGAGAGTAGTTTTTCGTGATTTGTGTAAATCACACGTGATTCACAAATTCATGCATAAGATCCAAATTTATTCATATAATTTTGTATGTCCGTGAGCAGCTAACAATTCTTTGTGCGTGAATGACTTTTGTCAACGTGCGTCAGTGTGAGTCGCAACTTGCTCAGGTGTCCATCTCTGGTAGAGTTAGGAAATGGAGCAACACCGTTTTCCGACACCCGACATCCATAACATGTTGTGGGTGCAGAATCTGCAGCTCAAACACTGATGAACAGTGTTTAATACGAATATAACTGTTTATATTGGGAACCCAATAGTAAAACAATTGTAATTACTGAGGCAAACTGGCTTCATTGCTTTGCAAAATAGTCGCCTTCAAAATCTATACACTTTTGCATGCGTTTGTACCATTATACTCGTAGCAATTTTATATCCTCACACATAGGGATAGGGGTGTATACACGCTCAAAAAACTGTATTTTTTGTTGTCGCAAATATAGTATACTTGTATCCAAACAAATGGTGTTTGCTGTACTATATTAAATGTTGGAGACACAATGATTGAAAAATAAAATAAATGGTTTTCCATTACATCCCATGAAGGGGTTGGGGAGGACTTCTCACAACCAGTGAGCTCTGAGCTTTCTAGTTTTATACTCACTGATTCGCACCTACAGTTTTACACCGGTTCCGAACGGTATATCTCCGTCACTATGCGAGGTGACCGCTGCCGACAGAAATTTAAGGTGGTCAGAGCAGGGATCGAAACCAGGATGTCATGTACAAGAGGCGCGTACACTACCATTGTACCACCGACGGTCACAATGATTAATAGGTAATAATATACGGTTCTGTGCTCCAAATTTATCTTTGTTTGTTAAAAACTGCTGAAAACAAAAACGTGACAGACAATAAAGCAACAAAACAGCAGCAGATCTTCAATTCATGAAACCAATGCTTGCAGACACATATATGGTTCATGCAATATGTTGCTGGGGCTGTGTTTTTGAGGGTGTTGCATATAATTCGAAGATAAATGTAACACAGAGCCATATTAGACACTTAGTCTGCACTGCAGCCGATGTTGTGATGTTTCTGAGAGAAGAAGTGATGGCTGTACAAGGAGGGAGAATTGTGATATATACTATAGCTACCATGAGAAAAGCGATATCTGGTCTTTTTATGTTCAACCCCGTAAGTTATTCTTCTGAGACACGAGGCGGCAATACTTCTTCGAATATTCTTTGCAGAAGGGTTCCAATGGCACCTGATATATCATTCAACTGAACTCAGCCTTGGACACTGAAGATAAACCAGCAAAAAACGTAAATATGCTTGTCCACGAAGATAATGTCGATTACCGATTTAATTTTGAAGTGGTAGATGAATTTATCTGCCTTGGATTCACTGTGAACAACAGCAACAACGTCAGCCCGGAAATAAATAGAAGAATTTTGCTTGCAAGTGTACTCTATTTGTGGGCTATACTCTAGAACAAAGCCCTGTCCCCACAAACAAAAGTCCAGCTATACCAGACTCTCATATTACCTGTTCTGGCATGTGGCTCCGAAACTCTCGTCATATCGCAAGCGGTTGACAAACATTTGTGAGTATTCGGGATAAAATTTCTGCGTAAAATATATGATCTTATTAAGGAAAACAGTGAGTACCGACGTTGTACGACGTATAATTTGTATTCCGACATGGACATAGCTATTCTAATAAAATGGGGCAATTGCGTTGGCTAGACCATGTTATCAGAATAGATGAAGATGAACTATTTACATTTCTTTCGACGACGGTCACCTCGATTAGTGATGGATATACTATCGAGTATTAAGCCATAAAAAAATCTTCTGAATATACTGTTCGGAACCTGTGCACAAGTGTAGATTCCTATTTTTGTGTGAAAAACTAGAAATAGCACAGTTTTACACTGATTGTGAGTGGGTATCGCTAGGCCCTTCATAGCATGTTATGGGAAACTATTTAGTTTTTTAATTTTAAGTTTATGAGGATCTAAGATTCCTTGGAAAGACTATGAAGTAATCATGTATCGTAATCTACTTTGAAAAGAGCATATAAAGAGCAGAGTCGAAAATACTGACAGACGTTGGTCAATTTTCAGAACAGCTACAGGATTGTGTCTCACATCTAACATGGCCTGAGCCTGATAAGGCAGATTTTGGCTTACGCTTATCAAACTTGGAAGTATAAAATATGTTTAAACTGCTGCTTTAGAACGAAATTCCTTCCCATGTTTTTGCTAAATGAATTCGAATTCCCATTTAAATTTGTTGCTGTTGTTGTTTCCTGTTTCCACTCGTTCGTCCCTGGAAGATAGAAAAAAACCAAATTATGTGTAATTCCCCTATGTGTCACTGGAGGTAGCGGTGGAGAGCTGGAGAAATTGTGCCACCTCCAAGGGTCTGTCCCATAGGTCTACTGGGCGCAAGTCAGTAGACCTATCTGGACAGTTAAAAATGTGAATAGTGTCATGAGGGCTTTGTAGGCAGTGTGGGCACTGATCTGAGGTCCCTGGGATTATACTTGATCTGTATGAGTTCAGATCCTGCATCAGAATATGATGGTTGGGGTGAGAGAGGCAGATGACAAGCCAAAAGAAACTGTTTTGTCAACAACACATTATGTTGTTGCACTGACAGTAACTTGGTCTCCTCATGTAAATGATCCACGTTCGTCATTTCTGTGCATCCGGTTGCGATTCGAAGTGCACTATTTTGTATCCTCTACCGACCTTTCCATTGGGCATCACTTAAGAAAGATGACCACACCGGGGCGGCATATTTGAAGACCGAGCGACTTATAGCTGTATAAGTCACTACAATTTTCTCCTTCTCCTTGCTCCAAGTTGTCCCTGCAAGGGCCTTTAGAACCTTGTTGCGGGTGTGGACCTTTCTTTTGAAGTAATCCGCATGTTTAGAGAAAGTAAGGAGATTATCGAAAATAACTCCGAGTATTTTGGGGTTACGGACTGTGGGTATATACCCCCCATTGACAGAGATGGTGGCCGTCGGTGGTGCAATGGTAGTGTGTGCGGCTATTGTACATGAGGACGTGGGTTCGATCCCTGCTCTGAACACCTTACGTTTCTTTCAACGACGGCCACCTCGTTTAGTGCTGGCGATACTATCAAGTACTTAGCCATGAAAACCCTTCTCAAAATACCGTTCGGAGCCGGTGTTAAACTGTAGGTTCCAAAACTAAAAAGCATACAGTTCACTGTGTGTGAGAAGCTTTCCCCAATCCCTTCATGGGATGTATTGGGAAACTGTTTATTCATTTATTTATATAAATTTATATTTCATCGTCCATTTAAATGCGTACGTAACAAAAATGGGACAAACTGGGGGTAAGAAAGGACTAACGCTCCATTATACCACGTTTAAGTTAGAATTATGCAACAGGTGCTTTTATGTTAATCATCCTAAGATTGGCTTTTACTCCATGACAGCTTAAGGTTATTGTTTTTGAAAATGCTTAGAACTAAGTTGTCAAATATTGATGTACTCGCACAAATGAATTGTAAGCGCACCAACATATAAAGCCAACCAACAATGATTTCCATTGTAATATAAACATCTTCATACAGATACCATACGTGACTATCAAACTATCCATCAAATCCTTTCAGTCACTGCAGATGTTGGCCAACAATTCATATTCCAACAATAACGATTTCCATATTAAGAATACATCTCTATATGGTTGGCTATAGAAGTATCAGGATGTCGTCATCTATATGTGTTTGGTTGTACTTGTAAGACCTTGGTATTGTAACCATTGAGGAGGCTTCATCCATGTTTGTTGGCATTGTTGTGGTTTTCCTTGTTGTATCTTCTCTGGTCTCTTTCTCAGCAGATGGACATGCAACAGCTATAAGGACATTCATCACTCATTCGACATTCAATACATTGTAAGAGTATTATCCGCATAACTACATAGTTGAATGCTACTACAAGTTGACCGAGTACTCTTCTTTGATTCAGATGAAGGACTCTATGATGCAACATTTTGGGGAAAACCACAACAAGTGGGTTGGCTGCAATACTGTTATGTGTACAAGTACAACAATTTCTTAAATTTATCTCTAAAGATGCCCCATAGTTGTGATTTAATGACAGTTTGGCTTAGGGAAAGACAACGTTTCGATAAGAACATAATATATGAATTGTTTCTAATTAATTCCACAAAATTACGAAATCAGTTAGTTCATTAGTTCGGTAATATAGTGAATACAAATTCAATGTTTAAATAAATGTATAATTCTTTATGTGGAAGGGATATTTTGAATATTATTTTAATACTATATGGTATGATTGATAATGGTAGTTTTTGCATTTACACACTGACAGAAAACTCTTCGTTGCACAATTAAATTTGTCTTCTCTGAACATTTTTATTCAATAGCAAATAGGCTCACAAAGCGATAAAGATTCGTCACCGCAAATAATACGTCCCTTTGCTGCGAAGAACATTGCAATGGGTCGGTCCCCAAACAAAGACAAAATCAATTTGGAACCACACACATTTTTTGTTCGATGCACTTCTGCCACTGCATGGATTATGAATTTCAATAGAGATTTTTTGAATTTCAAATACGTATGTATGTATTTATATGAGGGTGAACTGATACTGAGTATATGGTTAAAAACATAATTATATTTTTTGGTCAATACGGGGCGGCTCAACCGACGTGCCATGATGAACATAAACAGAAAAATATATTTTAAAAATTTTGATAGACTATTTTTTCCCCGGTAGCATTTTGAAATCTTAACCCAGCATACTTTTTCTCATCAGTTTTACAATCGAATTTTCAATTGACTTTTTTTTAATTTTACATTAAAACACTAGAAATTTATACAATAAATAAATATCTAAAAGCAGAGAAATACGAGAAAAACTGGAAAAAATATGATTGATCAATACATTATGAAGTCATGAAGAAAATGCTCTGTTACAATTTTGCAAACATATTTTTCTACTAATATTCATCATGGGACGTCGTTTGAACCCCATACCGGTCAAAATAATAAAAAATAATTTTACCCATTTACACTACGAATCGAAACTTCAGCGGCCGGTAGGGGACTATAGGTACCCTCGTATACAAAAAGTTTCACGTTCCCGTAACCAGCACTTCAATACGCATCTTTTATGCCCCTTTACAATTGTAATTTCAAAAAACTCGGTTGTCTGTACATCCTACTGAATATTAGCCATGACTTTTTAAATTGTTTAAATGAATTTAAAATACATGGCGGTACTAAACATAGACTAATGCTTACATAGATACATTTATTCTCTCAATAAATTAAACGTCATAGGCACGGTGGAAAGTAAACATTGGATGGTGGAAAACATGGGTTCAATAATACCAGATAGAGGCAATAGTAAACAACGTCCAACAAAGGAAAAACAACCGCATTTCGTATTTTTGTGGCAAACTACTTGTGTTAAATACAACACAAATGTATACCAACGATAAAATTTAACAAAAAAGTGCAAAATTCATTTAAATTTTTCAGTTCTACACCAAAACGACATGAAAAAGTTAAGTGAACATATTTTGTAACCCCACCTGGTGTAAGTTAATTTTAAATTTAGAAAATGTTTTTGAAAATGCTAAATTTGTATTTCTTTATCAAACATTTTCTTAACGTTAACTAACTTCAATCCAATGATGATGATAGTTTTAAAAAAAATCCCAATATTTCAAAAGATTCCACATGCGAGTTTGAAACAAAGTCAGATTTTGAAATAAGTTAAATTTGCAACATGCCAGACTTTCTCAAAAATGTCATGGTCGGATGGTAGTTCAAAATAGGCCATCTAGAGGAAAATGCGTCAACATAGCCTAGTATGCCCTAGATCATTAGTAAGTCAAAAAACGGGTGATTTAAGTGCAATGCAGATCTTTGACAGCAATTGTTTTTGATGGAACGATACTCGGTGAAACAACGCGTAAAAGTGGTGCAAACATGTAGTACAAATTTTCGTTCTTCCAGAAGTGTATTTCGCTCTTTGCGTGATTTTTTCAGCCATCATGACTGGCCATATAATGGGGTTTTCTTTTTCAAAAAATTTCGCCCTGGCACATTGCATATAGCATCTTTATATTACGAACTCAAAAATACTTTTCTCGTTTCTAAAATGCTTGGACAAAGCTCAGAAAACTTGTTTCCATTTGTCAAAAAATAAATCGGGGTTAGTCAATAACACTGTGCAACAGTGGGTCTCGGGCCTCAACCAAACCAAAAAATTGTGAAAGTACTTGGACGTGCTATCACAAAACCCCGCTCGGTTTTTTCCCTTATACGTAACAACAATTTATTTTTACAGGCCGAAGAAAATTTTGGAGGTGGGTTAGGGCCCTATTTCAGATTTTACTTCAATAAATCCTAAACGGATTGAAATATGGGATTACAACCTTTGACAATATTGTAGCTATTTTCCTATTTCACAATGCCCTCCAATATATTTCTAAGGAAAAGTACACTGTTAATCGATTATTTTACGAAACGTCATGAAAAATTGCACATGTTTTATATGTTTTGACATTTCTTGCCTAACGGTAAATAAATTGCGGTAGCTGTTTTCAAAACAATTGTAGCTTATAAGTTTCTTGATAACTTTTGTAGACACAATAATCAACAAAAATTATATTTAGAGCTCCATAATTGGTGTAGAAATACTGCGTTTAACCATATTCTTTAAATATTCACCTATATGTATTCAATATTAAAGAAATTACAAATTGATCTCTTCCATAAAGTTGTAGTGCTTAATATACTTAATGATATTGTCAAATACACTACTGAACAAAAATTTAATTTTGGATTCCAAAATGATTGAACCAATTCATTGAATTGATTAAACCAAACACAGGGATCTAATAATGTTCTCCAAAGTTGTACAACTTAAGACTTTCGACAAAATTTCCAAATACATCAGCGTCCAAATATCACATATGATCTCAAATGATCGCATAATACAAAAATTTGGTTGTTTTTTATCCTCTTGAAAAGCTTTTTCAAGCAACCAAAACAACAATCGAGTCACTGTATACGATGCTCAAGAAACAGTCCCTCGAGTATATACTATGTACTTTAAATAACCGGCAAAACCGACCATGGTTTTGTGATACCTAAGTACTTTCACAATTTTTTGGTTTGGTTGAGGCCCGAAACAAATTTCTTTCATTTGTGCCGTTTTGTGTAAAAATTCGAAGAAACTGGGTTGGTGCAAAATGTGGCAACACCAGTGCAGTGTACGGCATTTACACCGATCACAATTAGCGCATTTCGAAGGTTAACTCCGTTAACACAGAAGATTACTCATAGAATTGTAATCTGTAAGAGCTGTAGTTAAATTTTTATCCTAATTTTAAAGTGGTGTACAATTTGATGCTCTGTATCAAAAAAAATCAAACATATACAAAATTTGGGAGAAGTCCCTGCAATATTTTGAAGAATTGAAAAAAAAATCAGCAACAGTGGTTTTGGCAGTAAACGAGGACAAGACAAAATTAATGGTTTCGACAAGCAGAACATCATCCCGATTGGATGAAGGATGAACATTGCCAACCGTCTTAATTTCAAAGTTGTGGACTAGACTGCCACTAGCGCATATGGGATTTTTTGTTTTTGTGAATTTGCCTGATGGCACCCCACAGATCAGTTGCAAAATTTTATTCAATTCGGTGGGGGGAAATGGTGCCTCAAAGCCCCCAAAGTCTACTAAAATCAGCATTTTTGCACAAAAGTTGACTATGGGTTTGAATAACTCAGCTATTACCCATTACTCATAAAAATGACATATTACTGAAATGAAGAAAATTTAACGCTGAATAATTTTGCCCAAGAAAGTTTTTGATTATCTCCAACCGTTTTCGATTTATACCCCCCCCCCCCAAACAAGATTTGCGCCTTCAATAAGTTAATTTGCTTGCAAAACGTTAAATTTTGTGTTATTTATTGTATTACGTATGTAGGTATTTGTAACAATGTATTAATAGTTTGTATTGAGTAAAGTGTATTTGTTGCAGTCAGGAAACCTGCGGCGATAATCTTCAACTATTTGTAGTATATATTATTTTTGTTCTTCATTTGTTGATAGAATGGAATTATAACCTTGTATCAATTTAACCCCCCTTTCTACCGCATCATTCACAACTTTTATCGTTTTAATTTTTTCTATTGCCTCTTTATAATTTTCATCTACTTCCCACTCAGAGGGTGGCTTTTTTAAAAAGTTTATATTTATATTAAATCTGGTAAAAAAATTTAATGTTGTTTTCGAAACAAACTGTTCGATGCCCTCTTCCAGGATTTCAGAAATTGTTACATTTGCCTTTTTATCATTTTGTTTAGACGATGATTCTCTATTTAATCTTTCCACCATTTTCGCCTTAGTCTCCGAACTTACGCTTGAATCAAAAAAGGCAAAGGCGACAGCTTCTGAACCTAAGTACCAAAGATGCCTACAAAATTTTTCAGACGCTATTTTTGAGATTTCGCTTTCATATTTTGCATATTCGTGAAGCTTAATTAAAAAATTAAAATCACAAAAAGGTGCTTTTATTGGTAAAGGAGATGTGAACCATGCATCAGCATAAATTTTTATAAGAAAGATAGAAATTTCGCATAAAGCCTTTTCTTCTTTCTTGGTAAGCTCAAATTCATTTCTAAATAAAAATATTTTCAAACTGTATATCGTCACCTAAAATGCAAAATGACGTAACAACAAAATTGCAAAATTTTCTTTCTCATTGATTACGATATGTTTGGCTAAAATACACGATTTAACAAAGTTGTAAACACCTAAGTTCAAAATCAACGATTTTATTAAAAAGATAAAATATATGAAGTTTTTGATAAATCCACGTTTTTTCTTTGAATTGTCATTTTATATAAAATTTCGATGCCCCTATACTTACAATTGACTACACTACATATTCACACAAACTTTTAGACATCTAACGCCCGAAATGGTAATTTTATTCACAAAATTCCGATTCTATATCTAACTATTTTTTGCCTCTCCTGTAAAGTGATGAAAATGTTGTTACGTCTTTTTGCATTTTAGGTGACGATATGGCCTTTGACATCCATCTGGCATGATGCATAGCTCCTGGAGCTTTAATTTTTAAACCACGACTTGGAGTTTCCCCAAGAATATTATTATAAGTTCAAGAAATTCCTTATAATCGGCACGGGGCTGTTCGGCATTTAAAAATTTCTATTTCACTTGCACAGAATTTTTTTTCAACTCTTTTGTCGCTAATGCCACTGCTAATGTTTTTGACATTTATTTTTGGCCACGGTTTTTGAAATTTCTGGAAAATGACAACATTAGGGTTTTCGGAAATCAAACACGCTTTTTAAAACTAGTTCATAGATATGATGCCGGCATGGTAAATACAAAAGTTATTTTTCTAATAAGTTTTCAAGAATCGTAGCTGTTCCGTTTAGACGACCGGTGTTCACTGCTGTTGTATCAAAAACTAACGCTTTCACTTTGGAGATTGGAGATTGGAGATTATAATAGGGAGCCGGTCTACTTTCTGTTTTCCTTTTAATCCTGGAAGTAGTTTACCGTTCCAATGCAAACAAACAGTTTCCAAATCAGTATTTTTCATCTTGGCTTTGATTTCATCAACACGTTCTTGCCGCAATTGTTGTCTAGCAGTACGAACTGAATTTTTATTTAGAATGAAATTATTTATGCTCTGACCAAACGCTTCTGCAGTAGCAACGATAATTTTAACAGCATTTCTGTCACTTATTTTGCAAGAATCAAGAACAGCAGCAAGTTTTGGAGTTACAAAATTAGTATTTCCCCTAGCTTTCTTTAAAGGTGGCTCTTGTGCAATATCCATGTCAGAAGCACTTTCTTCACAATTTGAATTTTCCATGTCAGAAGCACTTTCTTCACAATTTGAATTTTCCGGGTCAGATAACGAAATATCGTTTATTGGAACAGTTCTGAATAAATCGTTAACTTCTTGTGTACTTTTTGCTCTCCTTTGCAACAATTTTCTTTGCCTCTCTTCAGTTTGTTGTTCGCAATCGATGCCATGCATATATCCTGGTCTTCCCTCTTTTCTGTGATTCAATAACAATATTTTATCTTCTTCAAATTTCATAATATTCAATGCATTTGCATGAGCTATATCTAGCAATATGTCAAAAAAGTGGTTTTTCCAATTTAAAGATATATGTACCAAATTATATGTACTGATTTGGGGATACATTCGGCTATCTGAAATGCTCATTCGGGTGGCCCTCAATTACATGATATGTGAATTATAGGGTGTTCTTGTTGTCATTGATTTTTCAACTGATTACGAATTTTTTCCTGTAATTTTATTAATATTCGAAAAACTGGAATTTTTTAATTTTTTACAATAAACTGGGTTAGTAGCCTTTCATTTAAGATGAATATTTCATTCGTACACTGAGAGAAAAAGAATTATTATAATAATAAGTGGTAAAGGTAGATTTACGACTTTTTCATTTAAAATGGCTCAAAAACGGCTAAAGATTTTTGGCCAAAATTTTCTATTTCTCGTTTAGAACCTTAAAATCTTAAATTCTACCAAGGCGCTTCGCAGTACAATGTTTCGTTTGGAAAAAAAATTGAAAAAACTTCAAGAAAAATGGAAAAAATCCAAAATTTTTAGCTTTTTTACCTTCCTCAACTCATAACGTCCAAACTAAGCTTTGTGACGTGAAGCGCCTTGGTGGAATTTTAGATTTTAAGGTTCTAAACGAGAAATAGAAAATTTTGGCCAAAAATCTTTAGCCGTTTTTGTGCCATTTTAAATGAAAAAGTCGTAAATCTACCTTTACCACTTATTATTATAATAATTTTTTTTCTCTCAGTGTACGAATGAAATATTCATCTTAAATGAAAGGCTACTACTAACCCAGTTTATTGTAAAAAATTAAAAAATTAAATTTTTTTTTTTTTTTTAATTTTTAAGCCCACGAAAATGGTTAAACTGTGTTATATTTTGAAATACAAATAATTTTTAAAAAAAAACTCGTGGAATAAATATTGTTTCTGAGTCCCCAAAGATTCATATTCAACAATAAAAAAGTTATTTTTCGCAAAAAGTCGTTTTTGACATATTGCTAGCTATGTATATCAAATAAGATTTCCATTTTTTGGGTAAACACAGATTCTTTTTTCTCTTGTTGTTTTGTCTTTCTAGCTGAGTTCTTTTGCAGATTTCGCCATTCATTATAGAGGTTTTCTAATTTTTAAATACAGTGCTTTTCTTCTCTTGTAGGAATTCTTGCCATTTTCCAAATTATTTGCACTTCTTGTATTGTTAAACGAGCACTTTCTCTCAAGCTCAGCTTAACAACACGCGTATTGAAAAAAATCACTTTCATGACTTCTTTAACAGATGGCAATTTAGAACCAACCAAACTATTGGAATAATCTCCAATCAAATATATTCGCTCACGTAAACACATAGACATGTTAGCACAACGATCACTTGCAAAATAATAACTACTTATAAATATGAAATACTCAAATTCATTTATTGTCGCAAAAATAAAGTTCCGTTATCAAGCAAAGCACAACAACACTTTTGCAAAAACAAAGTAACAAAAACAAAGTACCGTAATCGGCAGCGTAGGTAAGTTCAAACATCAAAACACTTTTGTAAATTCTTTGTGTTTACAGATTTTAAGGGAATATCTGCTTATTAGCGGATTTTCATGTGAAATGAATAGTTGCTGAGATATTGATAGTCCAAAGTCAATTTTACGCAAAAAACCCGTTTTTTCTGAACTTTGGGGGCCTTGAGGCACCATTTCCCCCCAACCGAATTGAATAAAATTTTGCAACAATTACTTTTTTGGGAAAAGGAACCGATCTGTGGGGTGCCGCAAGATTTTTTTTTTAAAGTGGAAGTCTATTGTGGACGCATGTAATTACCTCGGGTCTGCAGTGAACAGACGCAATAACGCCAGCCTAGAAATTAAATGCAGAATTGTGCTTATTTATTATATTACTCTATGCCGTAGAGTAATATTTATAAGAGGCTGCTACAGCAGGTTTACTTACACCACAAGTCCGCCGAACACTTGGAAATCATACAGTGAATGAGAGAAATCTTTAATATTAACCATTTGTTTGTTAATTGGGATCTACACAAATAGTTTTACTCTTCCACTTCCTTACATTTTGATATTTTTCACTGAATATCTCTTTTTTTAATCGATTTATTTGGCAAAATTTACTCGCAGTTGATGTGTTTTGTACTTTTGGTTTGTTACGCCGCCGCAAAAGTTAGAAAATGGCACAACACAACCCAAAGTCTACCGGACACCTATCACCGTTTCTTCTTTGAATGCATCTTTGATATTAGTTCTCCAAGTACCTACTTGATCAGCTGTCTCATCGGTACCCCTTTGCCCGAAGCAAGCACAGCAGAGGTAAGACCATAGAGTAATGTCATATAGAACCACCATTCTTCTCGCCTGACACTTCCTTTCACACTCTTCGTGGTGCGGCCAGTGCGATAGGGAGTTATTTGACATAAATTGATTTATACCAGGTGGAATTACAAAAATTGTTGACTTAAATTTTACATGTCGTTTTCATGAAAAGCTGTGAAATTTAAACGTATTTTTGACTTTTTTGTTATATTTTATTGTTAGTATATATTTGTGGTGTATTTATACAAAAATTGTAACGCACAAAATGAAATGCCGTTGCTGATTTAATGTTGGTTGGTTTGAGCCATTGCATCTATCTGGTATTATTAAAGCAATACTTTCCGACATCGAGCGTTTTCATCTATCCGACACGACACCGGCCCGATACCGACAACGACATCAGTGGGGGCTAGACCGGTTCAAAAATGTATGGGAAAAATTATGTGTCTTATTTTCTTCGGTGTGCGTCCATTTTCTGAAAGTTCTACCCCTAACGAGATGAAAAATATTTCAAGACCCCAAAAATTTTGATCCCTAGGTACTCCGCAAATCGTTTAAAGGTAATTTTAGGGCTGTTTACGACTTAAAACCTTTTGAATAATGTGTTGTCCAAACCAAATGACATATGGATAATATTTTGGTGGGAGATCATTAATAATAATCCAGGCAATTTTTGGATTTTTAAATTTTTTAAAAAAACTTTGTCCGTAATATTTGGCGGAATTTTTAATCTGCAATTTAACACACAAGCGATCATTATCGTTTTCCCACATCAAATTTTTTTCTTATTTTGTTCTAGCAAAAAAGATTTAGAATTTTTGTATTTCTGGGCAAAGATTTGCCTTTCTAACGGTATATAATAATGTACATTCTTTGGACCATAAAATAAAAAAACAAAAAAAATAAATTTTAAGAAGTTTACTTTTTGAAATGTTTTTGAAATTTTTTCTGTGGTTATCTACAACCTGCACATTGTACTGTGTGGACATTCGTTTTGAACTTAAAATAAATTCATAAAATAATTGTTTTGCACTTTTCTTTATTGTATTTTTATTTTTCGCACAACACAACTTTAATTTCAAACACCACTAAAACAGCTGATTTTAAAACAGACCCCTTATGAGTATGCTTAATACGTTTTTCGTTTCTATCCTTTTTGCTGACATTCGTCGTATTAAAAGTTTTAATTTAATTTCAATTTTGTTATTTAAAACACGTGTTGAAAAAATGTCCTAAAGAAGAGCTTGCAATAAAAAAATATATTTAATTGGGAGTGAGATCGAAGAACTGAAATATGATTCACTACCATTAAATCGCGACGTATTAGCTTTTTACTTTTTTTTGCACAAATCGGAAAAGAGTGTAAAAATGTGTGTAAATAAGGTGATAGAAAAATGTGAAGAATCGTGGAAAAATCTTGACAAAAGCATTACATTAAGAAAAAATTCTGTTGCTAAACTAAAAAGGTTATTAAATAGTTGGAAAATATTAAACAAAGATAAAAAAAGATTGAAATCGAGTCTTATATTTGACATATCTAAAAAACAAAACGGAACGTCAATTAAAAAAAAAACAGTTATCGAAGACGAAAACAAAGAATGTATGGAATGTGATAATGAAAGTGAAATAAGTGTAGAATCTGTAGATGACGACGAGCCTTATCACCCATTTATTCCAAAGCGTTTGGAACCAAACTTAAGTCCCCCAACAAATATTTTATCTTTAGCAATATGTTCTTCTCTGGATAGAGCGAACATATCGAACTGCAAGGGAACTCTAGTTCTCGGATCTGTTCTGTCTGAAATGGGTTATAAACGTAACAATGTTATTTTAAGTACATCAACCACGAGGAGAACGAGAATGAAATCGCGAAAGCAAGAGGCAGAAAAAATAAAGACTGCGTTTTACACCAAAAGCCAATTAACAATTCATTGGGATGGAAAATTGTTGCCCTCTTTAACAGGACACGATACTGTTGATCGCCTACCAGTTCTGGTTTCAGGAGGAGGGAAGTCCCAACTGCTAGGGGTACCCTGTCTTCAAAGTGGCACTGGTAAAAACCAAGCTACTGCCATTTGCCAGTTGATTCACGAGTGGAAATTAAAAGAAAAAATTAGTGGTCTCTGCTTTGATACCACTGCTACAAATACAGGTAGCTTTATTCTTATGCACAATAACATTCGATAGCTTTGATAACAACTTATTTTTATAATTCAAGGGAAAAGAAATGGTGCTTGCGCTTTAATAGAAAAGGAATTAGACACAAGTTTCTTGCACTTTGCTTGCAGACACCACATTCTCGAACTCATTTTGTCCACTGTAATGAAAAGTGCTGAAGGATCGACGATCAGTCCTGATATTTCTTTATTTAAAAAATTTCAAAAGCAATGGCAAACCATTAAGCAATCTGAGTTTCGGATAGGAATAGATGATGATTACGTTGTTGAAAATATTGGTGACTTAATAGCAGAGAGTTTGGATTTCGCTAAAACACAACTTTTGGTATATCTTTCATCTAATTATTTCGTAATTTAAAGAAAATTATTTGCAATTATAGATCCATCACGCAAGACATGATTATGCCGAATTATTGGAGCTTATTGTAATCTTTCTTGGGGGGGACAAAGAGAAAAATATACGCTTTAGATATCCAGGAGCAATGCACAGAGCAAGATGGATGTCTAAAGCCATTTATTCCTTAAAAATTTGGATGTTCCAAAATCAGTTTCCTATGTCTCCTCAAGAAAAGAAACTAGTACAAGATGTATGCTTATTTGTTGTTGGAGTGTACAAAAAATATTGGTTTTTGTCTCCACTTCCCGCAATGGCACCTAAAAACGATTTGGAGTTTCTGCAGAGTCTTGAAAAGTAAACAGCGCAACTAAATTTGTTATTTAACTGCCTAAAGCCACATTTATTTCTTTATATAGGTACGAACGTATTAATCCTCAGATAGCAGAAATTGAAAAAAAAAAATTTGAGAATCACTTATGGTATCTTGGTGAAGAGCTTGTGGGGCTATCCTTTTTCGATAGATCACTAAGTGTTGACACTCACAAAAAAATGGTGGAGTCAATTAAAAAAAATCCAGGAACCGAAAAGACCTTGAAAACGGCTACTTGCAAAGCTTCATATTTAAATGCCAATTTATATGATTTCGTTACCATCAACACGCAGTTATTTTTTGAAAAACTCAAAATATCTACAGATTTTTTAATGCTTGATCCTGCTGAGTGGCTTAATAACAGCGCTTATGTAAGTGGTCTTCAAATTGTCACAGAGCTTAAAGTTATTAATGATTCAGCAGAAAGAAGTGTGGCATTAATAACTGATTTTAATAATTCAATAACATCGAATGAAGAGCAAAAACAATATTTGCTGCAGGTTGTAGATAACCACAGAAAAAATTTCAAAAACATTTCAAAAAATAAACTTCTTAAAATTTATTTTTTTTGTTTTTTTATTTTATGGTCCAAAGAATGTACATTATTATATACCGTTAGAAAGGCAAATCTTTGCCCAGAAATACAAAATACAAAAATTCTAAATCTTTTTTGCTAGAACAAAATAAGAAAAAAATTTGATGTGGGAAAACGATAATGATCGCTTGTGAGTTAAATTGCAGATTAAAAATTCCGCCAAATATAACGGACAAAGTTTTTTTTAAAAAATTTAAAAATCCAAAAATTGCCTGGAGTATTATTAATGATCTCCCACCAAAATATTATCCATATGTCATTTGGTTTGGACAACACATTATTCAAAAGGTTTTAAGTCGTAAACAGCCCTAAAATGACCTTTAAACGATTTGCGGAATACCTAGGGATCAACATTTTTGGGGTCTTGAAATATTTTTCATCTCGTTAGGGGTAGAACTTTCAGAAAATGGACGCGCACCGACAAATTTTAACAATTTTGAAATGTGAACCGGTCTAGTGGGGGCGCAAACTCCTACAATTATATGGGCATGCTTTCACACTTGCCGACACGACGGTTTTATGTCGTTGCCGTCAACAACATGTCGGCGAGAAGCAAACACTCCACTCATGTCGTCGACGACACTTTTATATTTTTGCAGACTGTTTTGTTATTGTGCGAAATTTTGTTGGTGAAATTTAATAAAAATGGCCAAATATGATATTGTCACATTGATTGAATTAGTTGATGATGATATTTCTTCGATCGACAAACAACTGCCTGTCGGCATCGTGTCGTCTCGTGTAATGTGTAAGCACTTTTCAAAAATCATGACCGTGCTGGTGTCGTGTCGGTGTCGTTGTCGATTACTGTGAAAACGCCCATCTGCAACACACCAAATTTCATCTTTTTACTGAGAGAGCTGGCTACGCCATTACTCTATGGATAAGACTCTGTCTCTCTAGAGAGACGAATATCTAACTATATCAGACGCTCATACAACCTATCTTGCTCTATGACGCATAATCCTGGGTCATATCGCATGCCGATGAAACATAACTGGGGGTCTTCGAGAGAAAAATGATGCGAAAAATATATGGTCCTATAATGGGGAAATGGCGAGTATCGACGACGGATGTACCACGATAGTCTGTAATCCGACACTGACGTAGTTATGCGTAACCAAATAGCGTAACCAAACAGTGCGAAAGGTATTCAAAGAGGTATTCGAAGGACATCGACAAATAGGACGACCAAGACTTCGCAGGAAACCCCAAGTACAATAGTGCCTGCGAGAGCTTGGGGTAACCAAGTGGAGGAGATAAGCTGAAGATAGAGCCGGTTAGAGAAACTTGTTATCCTCATTTTGTAAGGCCCTTGACCCCTCTGGGTTGTCTGAGGCCACCTAAGTAAGTAAATAAAATTCTGTAGAATACTCCTATTAATGAGGGTAAACTTATGTCCAAAGCAAATAATATTCAGTGAAATATAACTTGTTTGTTTTAACAACATCCATGATCTCTTTAGATCAAAGGAATTGAAAAATATATTATTCCAAGAAATAATGTCAGATCGAATCTATGTAATACTTATAAGCAGTTTGCTACAATTAGTTTTCATTTCTTGTACAAGTTTTTTATATTTGCAGGAACAACAATTCGTTTCCGGTAAACGACAAACAGTTAATGGAAAAAACCCAACCATTTTTCAATTACAAAAATGCTCCCGACCTTGTAAGCATGTAGTATGAACTTCTCATATGTTAAAGGAATCATATAAACTCAAACGGAAGGAAACATTTATTGGTTTTCGAAAACGTGTTTGAGATAATCGTTGCCACATATCGTTTGTTGTAAACGTTCTATTTTTATCACAAAGAAGATTGTATGTTTGAACAAATCTTGGTCTACAGCAATTACATTCCCCAAATGAAGTTAATATCCCTTACTTCTTTTTCTCCCGTACTTCATCCATTATGTGAATTGCTTCAAGAATCACTGAATCTATGTTACCCCTCCGAATGAATTTCAGTGAATACGGTTATTCGCAATAAATTGTATTAATACCTCAGCCATTTCTGCCCTATTTAATTGGCATTGCAAGCTTTAAATGAAAGCTCATAAGGAAAAGCTCGCAAGCAAGTTATAAATGCAGGTTAGTTGCTGATTCCAAAATAAAGATATTATCCCTGGGATGTAATTAAAATGCTCCAGGTATTTCATTAGAAGATTATCTAAAAGTTCTCGAGACAAACCGAATCTCATATTTGTCTAGGATGTGGAGCCATGCATTCACTGAAGTGGTATCCTTTTTCCTGTTAACAACTTTATTCCAATTAACCCTAACAACACTTAGCATTTAATGCTATTAGTGGCCACTAATGCGATTCAAATCTTATAAAATTTCCAACAATTTGTGAACTACGTCGCTAACCTAGATTCCATACACTGACAGCGATTCGGAAATGAGCAACTGCTGTAAGTGGGTATTATCAATTGCCCTCAATTTATTCGGGAATGTGTTAATTTGTAAATGGAATCATACTTAAAAACCAATATGGCGGCGCGCAATTGCTTACAGTGATTTAGGAGACCAAAACTTGGGAATGCCATGAATGGGAAAAGCATTGGTGTTATTTCGACTTAATATTGCTTGGAGGGACACCCCACCAAATTGCTCGAAGGCATTGGTAATGATGGTTATGGCGGCGATTTGGTAATAAACGGCCGAAAGCTAAATGTGGTGGCAACAAACTTTAATAGTCATGCTGCCGCGGCAGTTAGCCAATAGACCCCGGGCATGATAATGTATTTATGTATGAACGCGAGTATCTCCGTAAGTGAACTAGCAAAAAACAGCCATAAATTCTGATTGTTGTCAAGTTGGCCTATCTGTGTCACTGGCATGCGGAAGTTAGACATTCCACACCAAAACAACAACAAAAAACAAGCAGAAACTCAACTCACACCAAATGAGTTTATATCTGAAATAAGTACATTGTAATGGCTGGAAGATGACTCTAAATAGACAGACAGCAGATACTCGTGTACGAAGGACAACAGGACCCCTAGCATAAGGCTCATATATAACAATTACAATTCACAGAGAGTTAAGTAACACTGAAAATAATTTTATGTGGGCATCAACGGCAATCTTCCTGCATCTATTCACACCCTTCCTCCGCACACATCCTTCCTGTTGCAAACAAGTTAGTTAACATAAGATGTTGGCGAAGGAAAGAAAACGAAACTTTTTTAAGTACCTCGTACTTTCTTCTTGTTTCTCATCTGCAGTGTTTTCTTTTTCCCCGTTCTTTAAAGAAAATTATCAAGATTCTTTCTGAACATGAAATTACTTAAAAGTTTCACTTTTTTCCTTCTTTTATTACACGAAGAACTTAAAAACATTGCAAAGCCGGGCGGGTGCCACACATTGCTTGAGGGCGAAGAAGTCAGTCAGCTTCAAGCATTTCTTGGGAATTCCAAGACGCACTTCCCACAACAGAAGTCGTATGGGTGGTGAATGTTGTTTCTGGTCCGGAAGGCAGTGATGTTGAGGGTGTGTGTGGAAGCATAAAATTGCTTCAAGTGTCAATAAGACACACACCCAGATCGCTTATAACCATAAAAAAGTATGAGTTTGGTTGGAGAAACTTTTCTTCTGTTACATAAACAGTACATGAACGACAAACTTATACAGGATTTAACAATTTCTGCCGTATTTTGGGATATTGTGGCGAATTTCATGTACCCAGCTTAATTGTTTTTTTTTTGTGGGAAAAATTGCCACAACCTTTATATTTACATATGTATATGAAACATTTTTCATATTATTTTATATTTTTATGAAAAATGCATGTAACTTACGTAAAAGTAACATCTGAATGTCAACAGCTGTTGCAATATTTTTGCCAAGTAAATGATTGGAATATATTATTTTTAGATCTGGACTCTCCAGAAGAAGTTTGATGACATACAAGGTGTTTCTAGATGGCTCCATAAATTCCTTTCCAAGCAGGTTGATCAATTCGCTAACAATAGAGCATTGTGGAAAGTACAAGATATTTATAAAATGCACTAAATGGTGCGTTTTGAAGAGTTATCACTGCTCTAAATAGAATGGTCATGACGCTTTTCCAGTCGGTTTGTTCTGAAACTATAAAGAAAACAATGCTAAAGAACAACTCTCACACTGAAAAGTAAACATACACATAAATTATAAATTTGTGCATTGTCGTAATGTAAAGTTCATTAATTTACAACCTACAACACATTTCGTTGGAAAATTGCAAAATATTTAAATCAATTGTTCTCCAGATTTGTCCAAAAATTTTATGTAAATGAAACATCAGTCTGATGCAAACTTGTTGTAAATTGAATGCATGTTATTCATAGAGTTGATGTTAAGTGTACATTATTGAATCGTTCTTCTTTGCTCATGTTTCTGCAATTATTTTATTAGTTTTATGAATAATTTTCGTTATTTGCATGAAAACTTGTAATCAATTTGGCGATTTTTTACATTCAATTGATATAATGCGTTTCATTGAATTAAATCAGTGGTGCATGACTTATATTCAAACTTTTGTTCCATCCTACGTATTAATTACCTTAAGTCAACATTCAGGATTTCTCTGCTGCAATCCTCCCTTTTTACTTCAATTGTGAAGAGCGTTGATGACATTTCGTTTTGAGAGCAATCCAAGGATATTTTTATTCGTCAGTACCATTTGTCATACGGGTGAAAATAAAAGTTTAAAATTTTCGTTTAATAATGGCAAAAAACTGAACAAAAAAGTAAAAAAAAAAAAATGGAATGAGACAAGTTCGGACCACAACTACTTGAAAAAATTAATTCAGCTGGTCTTATGTTATCCATTGAAATGGTAGAATAGGAACCAGAAAGAAACCCGATTGAATTTCGAGTTGTCTGCCGGCGCCACCAGCACTTGCTTCCAGGCATGTACACTTCTTGGACCACGTCTAGTGAGAAATCACTGGAGGTGCAGTTGGATACACATTTCGCTGGCAATTCTGAGGGTGCACTTCAGTTATAGATTCCATTGAACTACAGCCATTGGTTGTTGCCAGTGAAATTGGAACCGAATCTAGAATACTTTGTGCTATAAAAAGCTTCATATGTTTCAAGTTGCCAGGATCGGACAATGTCTCGCCGGCGAGACTTCACTCAGTGGCTGACTGACTTGTGCCCAGGCTCAAAGAGCATTTCACACGATGTATCAAGCAGGCCTACATACATTTGAAACGAATGGATGCTAAGGTTGTCTTTATTCCTAAGGCGGGGTAGCCATTCAATACATTTCTGTTGAAAACCTTGGAGAGATTACTCGTTAACTATCTTAGGGCCAACATATATCACAGGCTACTATCTGCTCAACAAACCCGTCTGCATGATGTGGTCAGATCTATAGACGGTTCTCTCGCTGTTAACGAATGTGGTCAGATGCATAGACGGGTCTCTCGCTATTAACGAATTCACAACACCGGTAGCTTTCTTAGACATAAAGACAGCCATTAACAATATTAATCCAGTCGCAATAATTGCGGCTCTGGAGGTCTGAGGGTAGGCAGCAATATCCGCTTGCTTGTCCACATCCTCCTTACAAAGACACACATTTTTGACTAGTTTGGCATCAACGGACCTCTATAGATTTGTCAGCAGAGGAATGCCTGAAGGTTGCATTTTGTGGACTACTACTCTTTCCGGAAGAAGGCAGGCTACACTATGGTCATATAGTAGTTAGCATCTCTGGGAGATGATAGCATCCGCCAACACTTGAGTTTTTGAAGCATTCAAACTGATTCAACGGGAGGGACTAGGAAAATCTCATCTTGTATCTTCTTTTCAGCGTTCATAATTCATCTCAGCGACGAATAGTCTTCTTTCAGTGCAGGTATTATAGCATGAAATTTTCAATACTCAGGCCTTAGGGTACGTACACAGTGGCCGCTTGTTGCCGAGCCGAGCCGACTGACGCTTATTGAGAGAACCAATGCGAGAAAACTGGTACTATACTATACTGGTAAAATAAGCGCGAACAGGTCATGGTGGGCCCCCAGCTGGTCAGAGCGCAAAGCTGATTGAGTGCAAGAAAACAGTTCCAAAGCGTATTTCAGCGCCGAAAACATTGTTTATATTATGTTGTTATGATTTGAACTTGTTTGGAAAACATAAAAAAAATAAAAACAAAAATTTAAGAGAAAATAAATAAAACATGCAATCACAAAATTTCAAAAATAATAAAAATTAAAAATAAAATAAAAATTAAAAAATAAAATAAAATTAAACAAAAAAATAAAAATTTAAATAAAGAAAAAAATTTAAACAAAATTATAAAAAAATTAAAAAAAACAAACAAAATTAAAAAAAAAATTAATAAAAGAAGTAATTAAAATATACAAACATATATAAAACACAAATAATAGATAAAATATCAGCGCTGATTCTCGCATCCACTATGCACACTCAAACTTGTTTCTCGCATCAACAAGTTCTCGCAATAAGCGTCAGTCGGCTCGGCTCGGCAACAAGCGGCCACTCTGTACGCACGCTTAGAATTGTTTTCTGTGACCGCTAATGCGATTTTGACTGCCAATCCCATACTGGGAATTGTCACTCATGCTCAAGATTCGTTGACGTTTGGGTCTATTGGTATGTAAAAATGTAATATACCGGTTTTATGTAAGTATTTCCTAGATAAATATAGATACGCTTACGATGTCTTGGGGACATAGAATGCAGTGTTGCTGCTAAATGTCGCTCGATTTAGAAACTCAAATAAATTAATTAATTAATGTAAATTCTTGTTTCTCTATTCGTTTGTAAAACTATACGTTTTTAGTCTGGGTTTTTAAAATTAAAAATTATTGAATTTTAATAAGTCGCCACGCTTGGCGACTCATGTGAGACTCATGTGCGACATCTTCTCATAAAGTTATTTGTTACTGCCTAGAGGGTTGCAGCGAATATTTTTTTCAATTATCAGGATTGCAACATACAGGGTGATTCAGGAAGTTCAGAAGTTAGCAACTTTACCCTACTACCCTCCGACCGGCAATCCGAAAATTTTGAACCCGCTTCCATTTCGCACCCTTGCATTTTCGGACATGGTCCTAGTGGACTTTTCTTCATGAAATGAGCCAAGGAATACGCTGGAGAAATGTGTCCGAAACTTCCTGAATCACCCTGTATAAATGTTTGAACGGAAGCCGAAAGTCTGGTGTTAGACAGAACCTAAATTTAAAAAAATTTATGTCCGATGAATATGAAAATAAAATGTCCTAAAATTAAAAAAAGTTGACAAAAAACACAAAAAAAAATTAATAGCATAAATTCATAAATTACAGAAATGGTGACGGAAACTATATGTTTTGTTGAGTTTATGTAACTATTTATACCCTACTTATATCGTATGGTCCGCGATATCTCTGGTTTAAATTATAGTTTAGACAACATGCAATTATATGCTAGGCTTTTAGAGGAATCTAAAGTACACAATAAAGTAAGAGATAAACAACCTATATGTGGTCCAAGAAAAATAAATTTCCTGTGAGTTTTTAAGTTTACTCGATTTCAAGTTTTAGAGTTGCCTGATATTCAAAATGTCCCCTAGCCCACTGCTCCGCAAGTAGGGTACCTCTTATAACTATCGTTACCCAAAGTTCCCAAATTACATGTAATTGTATACGTGTTAAATGCTGCAGACGTGCGAATAACCATCGACCAGAACAAATAAAATCGAAAAAGTTTTGTCACTACAATAACATTTACATTAATAATGACACAGTGCTAATGGCAAAGACTTTTTTTATTATTTATTTATTATTATTTATCGTTAAACAAAAACTTAAGTTCTTATTGGGAATAGAAATATTTTGATTTCGGCCGGCCGCCCATTCGTTTTAAATGTATTTCGTATGATTGTCTTTTCATTTGTTTCTTTGCTCTATTATTTGCCCATTATAAAGTAAAAGTTTATTATTGTATTCTATTTATTTCGATTTGTTTTCTTCCTTCGCAGTTTTTCCTAATCATGTTTGCTATAAGTTTGTATCAGGAATGCCCGGAGTACGAGGAATGGTAACGTTTAGAAATGTTGCTCTACAATGAGGGAGAGTAACTATGCAACAGGTGATATATTCATTGTTGCGAAATCTGTCGTCTTACTGTTTAAAGGACCAAGGATGATTTAGGCAAAATATGTACAAGTTGTGCATTATTTGAGAGATGATTTCGTATGATAAATCGTCTTCAAAACTACTTATAAATTAAAATAATTCTCAAGAATGAAAATGCGTTGATCTTTCATGTACATTGTGGTTCAGTAAGACTGCAGATTTTCTTTTATAAATAAATCACACTAAACTTTGCCAAAACGATTTTTTGTCTTCCACATAATTTACTGCATGGCATGTCTGTGTGAAACACAATATCAGTTAAATTTCCACCGCAGCTGCTCTTGGCAGCACAGGATAAAAAAAACTAAATGGTTTCCTATTACATCCTACGAAGGGACGCGTTCTAGTTTTGCACTCACTGATTGGAGTGTACAGCTTTACACCGGTTCCGAGCGGTATTTTTGAAAAGCTTTCTCTCAAGCGAGGTAACCGCCGTCGGAAAATACCGAACTGAAGTTGGCCCACCATGGCTGGCCCTCTTTTCTGTACAACGTTACAATAGACCAAATCGATTGGAATAGTTCTAACGTCAATTCTAGTTACGTTATTCAGGATATTATATGTAATCTAAAATTCAGGACATTGATATATGAACAGATCCTTAAAATGGATGAAATTTAACATTTTTAATGTACGTTTCAGAAAAAGTTCACTAAGGTTAAAAACGATAAAAAAAATTTTATTTCTTTGTATTTACTATTACTAGAAAATTTAGAAATAAAAACTCAAGGACTACGAAACAAGACAAGATCCTTTAAATCGGTGAAAACGAATTCCCGCGATATATGTATATGAAAACTTTCAGAAAATTAAAAAAAGTTTGGTAAATTTTCACACTTTAATATTCACAGATGTTAGAGTAAATATTAAGTAGACATTTTATAAACCATTTCAAGGACATTGAAACTGGACTAGGTCCCTAAAAGCGAAGAAAACCAATATTTCAATGTCCTTGAAATTTTTTATAAAATGTCTACTTAAAATTGACAATAACAGCTGTGAATATTAAAGTGTGAATATTTTCCAAACTTTTTTAATTTTCTGAAAGTTTTCATATGTATGGCGTTTTTTTATTTTCTTCGAGTTTAAGGACCTAGTCCAGTTTCAATGTCCTTGAAATTTTTTATAAAATTTCTACTTGGTATTTGCAACAACATATCAGAATATTAAAGTGTGAAAATTTTCTAAACTTTTTTCAATTTTCGGAGAGTTTCCATATATGTATATGGCGGGAATTGGATTTCGTTGATTTTAAGGACCTAGTCCTTTTTCAATGTCCTTGAAATTTTTTACAAAAATGTCTTATCATTAACACTAGAGGCGTGTATGGAAATAAAGGTGGGAACCTGATCGATAAAAATATCATACAATTTAATGGATAATGGCGTAAATAGGGCAGGATAATTGCATTTAAAGGTCCTTGTATCCTTTCGATATCTCCAATGTCTATTTGAACATTATGACACTATTAATGACCAGTGCAATGCAATTTATATGCTTGGTCTGATTTAAATACAATCAAATTTGAAGGTGGGCCAACTTCACACTACTATACAGGGTTGCCCATATTCGACGGACCCATGTTTTTTTTAAAAAAATCAAAGAAAAAAATAAAAATTTGGCGGTTGGCAATCTTAATCATTTAATTTGTTCGAATTATTCAACGCGAATAATCCGTTGTAAAGTGGACCGAGCCATGCCCAACTGCTGAGAACGGCGTTTTTGGGATGTTCTTGGGGACCTCTCAACACTGGCTCGTACGGCAGCGATATTCTCGGCCGATCGCCTTGGTCGACTTTTATTTGGCCTCTTCGGATTAGAAAGAGCCTCACCAGTCGAAAATTTTTCGTATAAACGCTTAATGGTGTTCTTAGAAGGCGCACTTCCAACATTTTTTAATATTTTAAAAGCACGTTGAGTTTTCACAATTGACTTGTTCTGTTGAATGTAAATTTCAACTATTTCAGAGCGCTCGCGTGGCGTGTATTGTTGCATGGTAAAAATCTGCTTGGACTGACGCTTCAAACGCGGTATGTCATTAAGCGATCTGACATCTCTGTCAAAAGTTATGGCGTTGCCAGATGGGTCCGTCGAATATGGGCAACCCTGTATACTACTGTGAAGTTAGCCCACCATCGAAATATGTGGATTCGAATTAATTCAAAATTCGTTTCTTGCAACCGAAATTTTAGAAAATGTAGTTGACACAACGAATATCGTTGAATATTCAGTTGTCACAACCGAATCAATTATGAAACGAGATTGCTTCAACCGAATTTCAGTTGTGGGGACTAAATGCAGTCAAGTTCGGTGGTAACAGTCATCTTTACGGTTGCTACAACCTCTTATTGAGTCCTACGCATTGTTCAGCCAATCAATCTGCATGGCAAGGTTTGCTTAAGCCTGTAGTACAAATTATCTGGAAAAGGAAATAACAAAAACCTGAATATTGCTGTCCAAGATGTTCATTGCAATTGAATCGCCCTACAAAGTTAAATTTTTAATGACCCTAAACTGTCAACTGTTACCCTGTAAGTTTTTCTTCAACAACAACACACATGGCACAATATTCAGATCTTAAGCACAATATTCATGTCTTAAATTAATCATAGTGTCTCCGATATGTAATATTGAATAGCAAACACAGTGTGGTTGGACACAAGTATACAATAGTAATATTAGTGACAAGCTATAAACACGTTATATTTGCATATAATCAACAAAAACAGACCGATTTATCAGCGTGCAGCTTCTGTTGTGAAGACAACAAAAACATGATACACAACTAAAATCAATTCGAATTTTTAGAGGAGTTATAAGCATTAAAGTAAACCTATCTAATTTCAAAAACTATTCTAAACTCGCAAAGAAGGAACCGTTTACTTTTGGCACAAAATTATATATTTTACCCCCAAACAAAATTCATTTGGCGCATGCTCTCGTGGTTGACCGCGAATGTTGATATATTTTCTATAAATTTTGAAATCTTTTATTCCCGAAGTCGTTTCTTTTTTAAGTCAGTTTAGGGAGTTAAATTGGGAATCGGATGAAGAAAGCGAAGTCAACTTGTACACAACTGGTTGGTGCTATACGTTCAATTTTCTAACAGAAATTCCACAGGCTCAGCCTAAGGGCACACAAATTCAAATTCGGCGCTGGTAACTATATATTCTAGAAGTAAATACATATTCCTCGAATTGGGGAAAAAATTTCAATTTTTATAGTCAAGTACATATTAACGCATGCAATGTTGTGATTGACGTCAAAAGAGGTGATTAACGAAGACAGAAATGAAACAAGCTGGGTTTGAACCCACGTGCCCATGTAGAAGGGACCCGCACGCTGACTTTTGCACCACCGATATTACACATTAGTTTAGGAGTACGAATTTTGCGGGGACAAAACTAAAAAGAATGGCGAAAAAAATTAGCCGAATGAAAATTACGACCACATGCAACACAACACTACAATATTAGTTCAAATCAAAAACGAATTACACTGTGCAACACCAATTTTGGGGCTCACCATCATACTAGGTGAGTATAGTCAAGCCCCAAAAATTTAGACCGCTGTGTAGCTACACTTTTTTGTTATAGGCGTGGCAAGTTTAAATTTTTTTCCCGATACTGTCCTAGATAAATTTAAAAATCGGGTATAATTATTGAATTGCGCGAATTCTTGTGATAACATGTACAGTGAAATTTGACAGGGATTATATTATATTCAATATTCAAATGCTCTATTTCAAAGTTTAAAGGGTCCTTTGTGCAAAAATTACCAAAAATTTACACTAAAATGACCAGCTACGGATTCAGAATATTCCGCGAATTTATTCCTCATTAAATTTCATTAATTTCGTGGAACATTGAATTGTGGAGCATAATAAACAAACACGTAGTTCGTTAGATATATATATTCGTTGAGAAATAATATTGATGCCACCACGTCTTATTATGGTGGGAATTGCATAAAAAAATTGCATTATTTAAATTTTAAGATTTTAAGATTTAAATGTTTAAAACGGAATAAAAGGACATGTGTAAATTCAATATGAAATCCTCTAATAAAAAATATAATCTAAATAAAAAATAAAATCTATTCCACAATACATTAGCAGAACATTTGGATATTTTGCCGGTTATTTTGGTGCAGTTTTCTTGACCTTGTTTCAGAAAAGGACAAAAAAGACGTCTGGAAATAAAGATATAGAATTTTTGTCTTTAACGACCCATAATGAAATTTAATGGGGCATAAATTTGTGGAACATTCTGTATCCGTAGCTGGTCATTTTAGTGTACATTTTTGGTACTTTCTGAACAAAGGACGAAATGGACCATTTAATCATTGAAATAGAGCATTTGAATATTCTACGAAAATAATCCCTGTCAAATTTCACTGAATACATGTTATCACAAGAATTCGCGCAATTCAATAACTATGCCCGATTTTTAAATTTGTTTAGGAACGTATAACAAAAAGTGTAGCTACACAGCGGTCAAAATTTTTGGGGTTTGACTATACTCAACTAGTGTGATAATTTGGCGCAGGAATCGCCCACCCCCAAAGCATAAACCTAAATTTTGTTGCATAGTGTTACTGAATTACACCTTCGTTCAGAATATTTTGTTTCATGTTAGATGGCACACAACAAATAAAATTAGCTTTTAGCAGCACACAATGTTGATTCCTTATTAGTAAACCAACAAAATGTTTGCAGTGTTGGTAAAATACCAAACAAAATATTTGCTTAAACAGCAAGTATGTGTTTGGTGAAAAAGTAAATATGTTTGCTGAAATAGCAAATATGTTTGCTGAAATAGCAAATATGTTTGCTGACTTAGCAAATATGTTTGCTGACATAAAATATGTTTGCTGAAATAGCAAAAATGTTTGCTTTCCCCTTTCCAGTAGTCTTTTCTGCTGTGTTCACTAACACATTTTTTTTGAGTGTTTCTATAATCCTGATGGTTCGTGTAATACACTAGTCTGGAGTATAATCTTAAGTTTGTCACAAGAGTGTCACTTGTGTGATTTACAAAGTGAAAATAAAACACCATGAATGTTGTTAGCATCAGCCAGTATTAAAACCCAGCAAAACAATTGTGGGAAATGTATCATTTCAGAAAATTTTGGCCAATAACGAATTATTCCAATTCGTGACGAATTATTTTTAACTTGTCTAATGGATTTTTATATGTGTTTTGTGTTGACATATCTCAATGTTCCCCTCAATTTTCTGGCCTGCAGATTTTTTTGTTGTTCTGTAAATTTCTACAATTATTTTATTTTAAGTTTGGTAAAGTAGAATTGGCAGTCATAATTGGCACACTTAGTTCAAGGAGGACCGTTGGGATACCAAGGGACATCATATTCCGTCCTCTTCGTTGAACCTGTCAAGTGAATGAACCTTTTATGATGTGATACCTCATCCCGATATTCCTGGATATGGCTGAAGAAAAGACGTACATTAGTCCCTGGTGACTCAATTAGTAATCTGCAGAAAGGTCCTAAGATCTTTCATCTTAATTTCCAGAGTGTCTGGTAAATCCATTATTGTCGTTTACTTCTACATTTCTGAGCTTAGTCTTGCCGACATCAGTTAGTTTTGTCCCTGACTGAACTAGTGAAGTTAGCAGCAGTGGGATATGTTGTAATTGTGGGCTCCAACAACAGCCTTTTGGTTTATGTTTCGTGACACTTACTGTCAAATACAACACAAATACATACGAACAGAAAAAGTACAATAAAAAATACACTGAATTTGATAGTTAGAGTTATAAGAAAGCAAAATCACCTGTTCTAATGCTGTAACCTCTACAAGCTATGGTCTTGCCTGAGGTAATTTTATTTATTTTGTTCCGAAATTTCTGAATGAAATCGCAAATAATTCTGAAGTCTTTGTCCAAGGTATTTGTACTTTTTAGCTTTGAACTGTTTTTACAGTTATTGTCGGTTTTCCCAACATATCTGATCGATCGAATACGTAAGGATTTCCAAACTCTACGTCTGAAAGATTGGATTTAATTCTATCAAACATGCGTGGCACCTAGACAGATTTTGGTTAAGGGGGTTTTATATTTAATGGATGTATTTAAAATATATATCCAAATGTATTGCCGACAGATCGAAAACCACCAACAGAAAGCTGCGTTGATTCTAAGCAAATTTACTTAAGGAAACACATGTCCATATTCAATTTCGAGATTTCGTTTGTTTAATATATGTTTGTCCTGAGTATCCGCCGGTGATACAATGCTTACACTCACAGAAAAATTCGGTTGAGACTGCCGAATTAGCCGTAACCGAATTTAGAGGTTGTGACAACCAACCTCATTAGAGGTTGTCACAACCTCATTCGAGGTGGACACACCCTCATTAGAGGTTGACACAACCTCGATAGTTGTTCTCACAACGAAATTATATAGTGTCACAAATAAATTTTGAAAGTCATCTATAGTCATCTTTAGGGTAATCTTTAGGGTAATATATTTCTGTGACACTACCGACGTTTTTTGAAGTCACAGCCATCATGGTCGCCGCTCCAACTTTGGTGTGTTTCATATACAGATGACTGCAGCATATCTCCACCGACCAACCTTGAAAAGTTTCAAAGCTGTTGATATCTGCTTGAAAATTTTCTGTAAAATAAAACGATTTAATACAAAAACCATAATTACAATATTTGTACTTACCTTTCTTAATAACCACAAAATATCTTATATCGCCGAGATACGAACAATTATACATTCTTTAAATTCTTTTAATTTAATATTTATTATTATAATTTTAAATACATTTTGAATTTTGTTGTAGTAACCGAATTCAAAATGAAATTCAGTTGTACCTACAGAATTCATGAGAAATTCGGTTACAGCAACGAATTGACGCCGACTTCGGTCATTGCAATGGACTTAAGGGTTAATTCGGTTACTGCGAACGAATTGATACCAAATTCGGTAGTTACAACCCAATTGATACAAAATCGGGTTGTGACAACCGAACTGATGTCAAATTCGATTGTTGCACCTGAATTAATGCTACATTCAGTTACTCCAACCGAATTTGGGACCAATTCCAGTTGTTGTATCCGAATTAATTCCAAATTGGGTTGATCCAACCGAAATTATGGAAAATTTGGTTGACATGACGAATATAATTCCAGATTCAGCTGGCACAACCGAATCTGTTATGAAACGAGGTTGCTTCACCCGAATTTCAGTTGTGAGGGCTAAATTCGGTCGTGACAACCTCAATTCGGTTGTGGCAACCCCAATTCGGTAGTAACAGCTGAATTTACGGTTGCTACAACCTCTTTTAGCCAATTAGTTCTCTTGGTGTAGTGTGTGCGTTTCTGGTGCATAAGAATGGGGATTCGATCTCTGCTCATAACGGCTATAGTTCTTTTTGACGTCGGTCACCTTGCTTGGTAACGACTATCGGATAATAAACCATAAAAAGCTTCACAAAATCCTGCAGGGAGCCGCCGTAAAACTGTCGGTTGCAATCTTTGTGTTTAAAACTAGAAAGCGGACAGCTCACTGATCCTGAGAAACTCTCCCCTATAAGTTTTTTATTTATGCCCGTTCAGGTCAAAATTTTATTAGATTTTATTTAACAACTGTGTGACTTTTTAAACAAACGATATTTTGTTTGTCAACATAGTCCCCTTTTAGCTCGATGTAGTTAGTCATCGTTTTTTTCAGTTTTTTTTTCTTCTCTCCAAATATTAGGTTCTATCAGGGTCTTCAAAATAGGCGGTTTTTTCAGTGATGACCTATGCATTCGACCCAAAGCTCTTCAAGCCGATTCAGGTTTGGAAATAGAACGAATATGGCGGAAGATGGCGTAAGTCGCCAAATGCGGTTATTTTAGCCTCAAACAAATGCCGAAGCTGTCCAACAGCTGCGAATAATATTTGCGGGTGATCGTTTTACCTCTTTTAAGGTAATCGATATGAATAACACCGCATGCAACCCAAAAAAACTGTCGCCATGATGTTGTTGGCCGACAGATATACCTTGGCATTCTTTGGTGCAATTCACCAGGATAAGTCTCTGGTGTGTTGAGCCACGTTGCGTCCGCTGTTACGAAATGGGTCAACAACTCCTTAGGCTTTAAGCTAAACTTCGCTAAACACTTCTATTAAGTTGTCACACAGTTGCGCTTATGATCGAGTGTGAGTAATCGCGGCACCCATAGCACGTATAACTTTTTCGTGTTCAAATATTAACGTAAAATATGATTTATCCACCCAGTTCAGTTGCCTACAGCCTCAGCCACCTCACGCACTTTCATTCTATGATCGTCCAATTTCATTCCAAGATTTTATCGACGATTTCAGGCGTGCTGATCTTTTTTGGTACACCTGCGCATTCGACGTCACTTGTGCTGGTACGACCACAACGGAATTCAGTAAACCACTTTGATACCATTGAAATTAATTGTGCCCAGTCCCCATAGTATGTATCGAGGCATTCTTTGGTTTCGATGATAATCCTAATGCTTGATGAGCAAACGAAATTCAGTTGTTTCCATTTTCCTTGAAATTCACGGGGTTGTCTGTTTTCAATGGCTGTCAAAGCCAAACTAAATGACGCAGCTTTCATAACATTTTAATGTAGTCTAGTACCAGATGGTAGTTGAAGGAAGCTGTGCTGATTTTTAATTAACTACGAGGGATGCTCAAAAAGTCACGGGGCTTTCAAACCGCTTCTGTTAATACGAAGTGGAAAATGCAACTTAAAATTTAATTACCATAAAATTAATTTACCGTAAAATTAATTTTAAAATTTAAATTCCATTGGAATTCAGATATTTCAATTATGGTGGATTCCATGGAAAATATCCATCTCAATTGTGCTTCTTTTGAAATTTTGTTTATAAGCAGCACTATGTGTTAGTCATTTATGAGCCGAGTATTGTGGAATTTCGTCAAATGTCGGCAGAGCGGAACGGGTCAAAGTTTGACGTTTTATGGTGCTACGATATAGTTTGTTACTTTTTTTGGTATTATTAACGAAGTATTTCAAACATCTTTCGGTCTGAACACAAATCGTGAATCAGAAATTTCATCAGACTTTTGGACGAATTCTAAATAGTTGGTTTGCTGGGAAGTCTCATACATGTTTCGTACAAATTAAGTGAAATGTAATATCCACAAAATTTACTGATTAAAAGAAGCTCCTCAGCCGTATTCTCTTTATGGAATGGGTTAACTAGAATTTATTACGCCCTCCAAACACTGTGCACTGTCAGAGGCATTGGTGTCATGTATGTTTTCGTAAATGCGTGTTTGTGTATGAGTTTCTCCTTTTGGTAATGGCACGAATTTATGAAGATAAATAACATCCTGTATGTTATCGCCGAAGTATTTTTTCGTCGTTCCTATTCCACTCGCATAGTTCGCACTTAAAAGGAGCAACATAGCAAATATATATTGAAGCAAATATCGAAGCAAGCATGCACCCAACCACAGGATTCTTACAACCATACGACTACAATACGCATTGCCGAGCTATTCATGTACGACATGTATATAGTATAGTAAATAAATATAAATATGTATCTAAATGTACATAGTGCGATACATAATGACAATGGGTTTTTGATTGCATAGAAATTTTTCATTTCGATGTTTTTTCTTTTCAATTCTACTACATTTTCTTTCGCCTGATCTCTCTTGAAGAAATAGACGAAGTGGCTACAAAAAATGTCTTTCACTTACACTTATTTGTTGTAATTTAACAACTACAGAATGACAGAATTTACTTGGAAACTCGCTAAAATATTTGCAAATAAACATTCTGTTGCAGGTTCAAATAGTATGCAAAACTATGATTCGTACAGTTATCTTTGTATCCAAATTACTTAAAATTTTGAAAACTCAGGGTTAGAAAAGTTTACTTGATTTGTGTACGTGAAAAATATTCTTAGTTAACTTTAGTTCATAATTTTCGATGAAACATTTTTCTTCAATATGAGTAAAATTTTACCGATGTCATGGAACACAGTTTGTATATTCATTTAAGTTTAAAAAAGTATGAAAAAATCCACGTCACAGAAAATGTTCAGAATGTTCAGAATTTCATGAATAGAGCGAATTTCCTCCCAGGTATAATAATATTTAGAAACGAATTATTCTTCGATTTCAATATATATGTATTATTTATTATAATTAATTTTATCAATATAAATCAACATTTATAAATAATTAATACAAAAGATTAATAGATTTAAAACGGCCCTTTTTACAATTATTTGCATTGCAGAAAACACTTCTAAGCAATACGCCATTGAGAATGTTCCAGTGAAGATCAGGAGACATTGGTTGTGGAAGACGGTATAGATTGCCCCCAATCCTGTCCCTGCTTAAGAATAATAATGCGGCGGGTGCCGATGGGAGTCTCAATATTATATTTCCTGTATTCAAACAGAGTGAGTCGCGTGTGTGTATGCTTTACTCTTTTAGACATCACGTATAAGGTTTTATCGATCGTTTTAAATGAATGTCTAAAGCCCATTGATGAAATCTCGACTGGTCCTTATCAGTGTGGTTTTAGACCAGGGAAGACCACGACTGACCAAATATTCATGCTACGCCAAATCTTGGAGAAGTTCCACGAAAAGCCAAGCGAGACATACCGTCTTTTTGTCGATTACAAAGCTGCTGTCGATAGCCCCATACGGGGAAAACTGTACGAAGCTGTGTCTGAATTTGGGATACATGCAAAATTGATTCGCCTCTGCAGAATGACACTGACCAACACCAAATGATCAGTAAAATAAGGAAATGACCTCACCTAACCGTTCTGTACCAGGCGAAAACTTAGACAAGGCGATATACTTTCGTGCAATCTCTTCAACATCTTAATGGAGATAATGGAGGGAAAAGCTGTAATGAATATGAACAAGACCATCAACATATAAAGTCAAAGGTTGCTCGCGTATGCTGACATTATTGGGTGAAATCTGCGAGAGGTTACTGCAATATTTTCCAGAATCGAAAGAGAATACGCGAAGGTGGGTCCTTTTAAAGAGGGTATTAAAAAAAATTTTAGTGTCAACGACTAGACAAAACTCTCGACTGGGTCTACACTTAAACGTCGACAGTCGATTGAATTTTCAAGTGGTAAATGAATTGATCTACCTTGGATCTGTCGTGAACATCAACAACAACGACAGGCTGGAGATAAATAGGAGAATTGTGCTGGCAAATATTTTTGCAGTTTTGGACTCGTCAGATGAAAGTCGACCTACAGCAGACTCTCATTTTACATGTCCTGCAGATGGCAATGAAAAACATCTGGGAGTATTCGAGAGAAAAATTCTCCTTAATATATTTGGTCCTATTTACGAAAGAAAAATGCGAGTACTGATGACGTTGGAACCCCGAGCTGTATTATTGGTATTTCGACGTAGACATAGGTAGGCGAATCATGTTAGGGCAGTTGCGTTGGCTAAGCCATGTTATTAGAATGGACGAAGATGAAGCAGCACCAAAGGTTTTCGATGACGTAATCGATGGAAGCAGGTAAGACAAGACCGAAGAATCCCTCCATAGAAAAATGTTTTGTGGTTCGTTCTCGGCGTTATCGGTTAGAGGGCCATATATTTTCCGATGAATTTTTCGTTCGAAGACTCACAGGACTTGCCGCCATATAGCAAGACAGGCAATAAATAACACCTGGGCATTAGGATTATTAAAAGGGATATGGAACTCATTCAAATGACCGCGGCGGCAACGCTGGCGTTCACCTGAGAGTGAGTCTGGTGTTCTGACTCTGATGTAGTATAGATCGGGCTGAATTTGTTAATTTTGAGGTCACCGAAAATTTGTGGCTGATTTCATTCCATTTCCATTCATTTATTCAGTCTATGCACAATAATTCCTTACAAACTAATTGACAGAGACTTGCGACTTAAGTGACTCAGTGCCCAGTTCACATCGCCTCTGTGTGAGATAACCATGCCCTCAAATCGTTCGTCCAGAATGTACATTATGTCATCAGTTGTGTGGCACGTCTGTTGAACGGCAGAGTTCTCCGTTGACGGTGATGGGAATGCTGTAATCGGTTTCGAAGAAGTATAAACCAAGTTGATCGACTTCCAATTATCTTCACAAATGATGGGAACGTACAGCGTGTCAAAGATACTTCCGGGTAACAAAAAGGCAAACGAATTTCGGAGGCTGTTTACGGACTTTTGCTTTAGTGAAAAATCGTATACCGCGTTTAAACTACTTCTTTCGACATCACATCAACAAATACTGGCAAATTCCAATGTTCGTCACTATTGGTTGAGGAAATACTGGTGGGAGATAATTTCTATCTGCCATGCAGACATCATATTTATGAACTGCAATTGAAAAAAGTGTTCAAAACCAAATTCGTCAAAATGTCAAGGTCAGGATTGTCAATGATAACTGCTTTGAAGAGCAATGGGAAAATATTGAAGACAAACCCTACAGTCCTGGCATAGAAGATGATGGAGTCGCAGCCAAAATACCAGTTCAAGTTCAAATTGAGATATTGTTTGACTCAATTGAGAGAAACAACAACTACAAGGAATTCCTTCACATCGTTGCTGAAAATGTTACCAATCAGCATTTCAAGCTACTAGTCATAGATGGCAAAAGGTGTATACTGCCGAAAAATTTTTTAGTGAATGCAATTGAATGGACTTCGAGATTTTACCATTTTCATCGTAACATTTTACGAGAAAGCTGAGCAACCGAAACTCCAAATAATGATTTGAACTTTGATACGATTGCTGATAATTATTCAATTGATAAGATTGTGTAGCAAAGATTGAAGAGAGTATGTGAACATCTGTTGTATCTTAGTGGTGAAGCTATTGCTCTTGCATTATTTAATCCGAGTACCCCATGTGACTTCAACCGGAAAATGACAAATCCAATTCGTGTATTTAAAGAAGAGAAAAAGGAATACGAGAAAGAGTAATCTGACGATGAAATCGACGTATACGCGAGAAAAAATGGAACGTGGATGACATCGCAGAAGAAGAAGACGATGATATCGAGGAAGAAGACGAAAATGATTTGTAGAATAGCGGCAGCAGTGGGAACCAAGATCATGCTCGTTGAGTACATATAGTTGGCATCGAAGGTGTCAAAAGAATTACATCGGCATCCAAACAAGTGAATCAAAAACTGTTGAAGAAATACTTGAGCCATTACGTCATGCCTGAGACAGCAATATTTTTCGCCAGCTTGGGATTGTCAACAGATTTAAATTTTACCGATCCAGAAACCTGGGTTGGGCGTGGAAAAGACCAGAAAGTGATAGAAATCTTCTGTAAATTACATGTTGTCACTGACGCTGACGAAAGGAGGTACAACTAATAGGGGAATATAGCAACATGTTATTCAGTAACGAGGAGACAAACAACATTTTCGTATTTCGACAAAAGAGCAGCCCGAAGAGGTTCGACAACTGCAATTACTTCCAGACAAAACAACGCTTCCATGTGTTTTATGGGCTGGTGGAATCATCGGTCGAAATTGCTTTAAAAATGAGGCCGGTTGAAACTTAACTGTGAAAGCCGCCCGTTGTTGCGACTTGACTGCTTGCTACCTGAAATTGAAGCCCGTGATCTCGATGTCATGAGGTCTCAGCAATATGGCGATACCAAAGTGTAAACTCATGACATTATTGGGACAAAAATTTGATTAATAGTTCATTTATATAAAAACTATCGTTTCGAAAAATTGTTAAGTATTTTGAAGCAAGAAATATTAATATCCATACATTTCAAATTAAAGAAGAAAGAACACATAGAATTGTTATTAAGTGATTACATTAGACTACACCATTTGCGGACATTAAAGCCGAGTTGATTCAACGTGGACACTAAGTGAGATATATTGCTAATGTTAAATTACGTGCAACAAAGCAAACTTTGTCATTGTTCTTCGTAGATCTTGACTCAAATCCAAATAATGAAGGTGTGTTCAACATTAGAGACATCCAGCAGTTGAGTGTGTAAAGGACAGAAGTGTGCTTCGACAAGGCGTTCATTGCCTTCAAAAACAATTGGACAAAATATAAATTTCAAAATTTCTTTTAAAACCGGGTCCGAAATTGACTACGAAGTGTAATCTTTTACAAATCTAATTCACGAAGATGCTAATCTATTCGCACCCCAAATTACGGAAAAGAATAGTGTCATGGTAATACCATTGTGTTTGGTATTACATGTTGGAGACACAATGACTAGTGGGATATAATATATGTTTCTGCGACCCAACTGTTGCTTTATTTGTTGAAAACAGCTGAAAAAAAACGTTACAGATACAAAAAATGAAAAAGGCAGCATATCTTCATATATCCATGAAGAAAGCTTCTCAAAATACGGTTCGTAACCGGTATAAAACTCTAGGTCTCAATCAGTGGGCGGAAAACTAGAAAGCACACAATATAATTGTAAATTATTTTTTAAAAACAATTTGAGCTCTGTCCGTCGATTACAATTCAGCCGAAATAGGCAACTATGACTAAGCAGTCTTGGTAGTGTGAAGCTCTGCCTAATCTCTTCAGTGTATGTAATGGGAAACAATTTTTTCATATAAGTGACAATAACAGTTTGTTTAAAAAACGTCCGAACGAATGAGATTTCCACATACTGTACATTGCTAAATAATAAATAGGAAACAATAATGTCAATACAAGTAGTACTTGTACTACGAGTATATACATACATACATGTATACAAAAGCAGTTGCACTTATCGACAAGCTCCATAGTAGTAAATACTTGCAAATTTTGCAGTTTTGTTGGTAGCGGAAATGATGGTGTTGGTGGTGTCTAATGTTGTTTAAGGAAGAGAATGTTTGTGTAGTAACAGTACTCTAGTGGTATTTGAATGTGGTGTACATTAGGATAGTTGAAAATTGTACTGGATTTTCAAACGTTGCACCAGTTTTGTTTTACAGAGCTGTATCATTAACTTTAGTCCCAAGAAATGTATGTGAAAATGTTTATCAACATTTATTCACGTTAGAGTTCATTCAAAACATTTTCAAAAACATTTATCACACTATTAAAAGGAACCCTTAATTTCTTAGTTATTTAACACAATTTTGATAATAACAGATAAAAAAATAGGCACAACGTTTGAACTTTTTACGCGATTTTAACATTCAACATTCGCACGAATCGATGGAGGCTTTTGGAGTTGTAAAATGCCACCTATTAAAATTTATGACCACCCTAGTATACATCTACATCCCCTGGTGGCATTTCAAATTTTGCTCCGCATTTGAATGTCGTATTGGGACACACCTTGATATCAAGTATCAATACATTGAAGAATTTTATATTAAGAGTGATACATTGACAATTTGATAGAGAAAGTGAAAAAGATCAAATGCATTTTTCTTACTATTACACACATAATAAGGGAATTTCACGGGAAAAAAAGCTAAAAAATAAACAATAAATAACAAAGCTAAATTTTTTTGGCCAAAATAAGAGAAAAAAAACTTCAGAGTGTGGCAATCCTGCGTTAAGATATTAAATACATATGGCGTTGTAATCGACGAAATTCAATTTCTCCTTTTTAGAACACACGCATTCGATTGTGCAATACGTTTGAAATAAAAAACATCAAGTAATCATTGGAAATACTCGAAATTCGTCATCAAAACAGTTATAGCTTAATGCTGGGCTGCCTGTTGTTTAACCACAATTATGTACAACAAGTTCTTTATTCTTAGACACACTTCTCAGTTATGTACAATCATTTGAAATGCGGATTAATAAGTGAATTGAAGTCGCAGGCCATCATTTTGAACACTTATTACCTACCATTTACATTAATAAATTGTTTTGATGACGAATTTCGAGTATTTCCAATGATTACGTGATGTTTTTTTATTTCAAACGTATTCCACAATCGAATGCGTGTGTTCTAAGAAGGAGAAATTGAAAAAATTGAATTTCGTCGATTACAACGCCATCTATCATGAACCGAACAAAATATTTCATTCAAATCATACGTACTTTTAGTCGTTGAATCTGTATCTGCAATAAAAAATATGGCTTCCTATCTTAGTTTAAAAGTTACCCCCGCCCCACCTACAAAGCCGTGGGTGGGGGACTATTTTGTTTGCACTAATGTATTTCCCCCCGCGGTATGATTAAATTTTGTATATGGACATTTTTTCCGTAGAGTGGCTATTTTTCGAGATATTTGATCGTCAGTATGTCAAGAGTGACTTTACACATTGGAAAAAAATTAAAATTTGCATATTTATTATCAGAATGAATACACTTTTTATTTTAAAACATAATTTGTTTTTATTTATTATAATTATATATAGTATTTATAAAGGTTTGATGAGAAACAAGATTAAGTTTAGTGCAAAAAACAGAAGGTTGAACAAAAAAAAATATTATTTAATTTTTAGTAGTGTCAAGAATGTCTTTTCACAAATGAGAAGATGTGTATTTTGTTTTAAGTAAACTAACGAATAACAATATTTAGAACTTCTAATTTTCGTATGACCACCCTTTGCATCTACCACGCACTGTAGCGGCTTTTTCATGGAATGAATTAACTTTGTCATATCATAATTGGTAGGTATTCTCTGCCATTCTTCCAATATAGCAGTTTTTAGGGCGTTATGTTCCTTATGCTTGGGATCGTTGTCCTTATAAAGTTTGTATTTCGAGTTATTATCCCTGATAAATGCAAATTTTCTGGCACTGTTAACCAAATGGGTTTTTAAAATATTCAAATATTGTTGCGCGTCCATAGTAGTCTCAATAAAGGCTAAGTCTCCCACTCCTTTACTTGAGATACACCCCCAAATCATAATAGACATTTTTCCAAATTTTACGGTTGGAATGATGTTCCGCTTTTCTAACGCAATTAACGCCTTGCGTGACACTCTATTGGGTCCATCGTTGTAATACAACATCATTTTCGTCTCGTCGCAGAAAATGTCGGAAATGGCGAAAGAAAAACGCTTCTCAACATTAAGTGTAGAAAGGAGTGGTTTTTTACGCGCTGCTCTTGATGAGTATCTGTGTTTTAATATGGCCTGCCGAACTGTTTCGTGGGACACAACCACGCCACACTTTTCCTTAAGCTCTCTCGCAAGGGCTCATATAGAAATTTTAGGGTTTTGATCAATTTTTCTGATCATTAAGAGCTCTGTCCGTCTAGTTATCTTAAGCTTAGGGCAACCTGCACTCTTTGGCTCCAATCTACCTTCTTTTTCAACTCGATTCAGAATGTTGTAAATTGTTTTTCTTGACACTGAAAACATTTCCGCTAGCTCCTGCGCACTTTTCCCCAACTGGTGATTATAATAAATCAGTTGAACTACTTCGAACGATGCCTTCTTGTTGCTTGGTATATTTTTAAAACAATATTATATGCGTGCACAACAAAAATTTAGAACCGACTGACTAACAAAATCTTAGAAAAGAGCAATGCAGATCAAAGATAACGGTAAAATTGCCGTTGATCGTTAAATGAGTGGAAACGGGAGTAAAAAATTAGTTGTGTAAAGGGATTCTTGACACTAACAAAATGTAGTAGTATCAGATTTTGTTGTAATTTTCGGTTCTTGTGCACTGGGCTTGCACTCTTTTTGCATGACATTTCTAAATACTGTATAAAACAATAATCGATGAAAAACACTTAATGTACAGAAATAAATGTTTATATTATTTTGAGTAAAAAGTTAAAAAATGGAATTTATTTTCAATGTGTAAAGTCATTCTTGACATACTGTAAGTTAGTTTTTCGACTACTACAGGGTGGTGAAGAAATAGCTACATGATTTGAATTCTTATTAATTAAGCAATTATTATTAGTTTTTTTTAATTTTTATTGCGGATTGTTTTTTTTTTTTTAATTATGAAAAATTATAACCCAGAAGTGGCGCTTGGTTTCTGCTTCTTCTAATACATTTTCATAACATTTCGGAATATCGGTTTCCTAACGAATGTTGGTTTTTAGTCGGTTGATGGTTGTGCACCCACAGAAAAAAAAAGTTGAGTGGTGCCAGTGGGACTCCGGGTTGGAACGAAGTTCCTTTCGATATATACAAAAAAAATCTATCTACGATATTCTATCACGATATTTGGTACGAGGTTACCCTGGGTTACCTAAATTTGGTTAAAGCCTCCTGCGGAAGTAAACAATTTATTATGTATGCAATTGAGCTTACCGTTTCCGAGTTATTGTAAGTTTTTATTTTTATCGATTTTCTTATTTTGGCGATTTTTTTTCTTCTTCCACCCGAATTGGACCACTTTATGAAAAACCCTTAGAAACTCGGAACAATGAGTTATTTTTCGATTGGACGCTCCCTTTTCGAGAAGAAATTTTTTCAAATATTTTCATATTTTCAACCAAAAATGGGGATGGGTTAGTAGTCTGGCTAACCCACTACTCATCGCCGTGAGTAATGGCTAATTCCACATCATCGTGGGTAACTATACAATATTTTCCCTATGACCAGGTAGATGTTTCAGCGATTTTGAATTTAGAAAATTTTAAATTTAGGAATTTTTTTTAAAAGTGGTGTATTAAAGATATTCTCTGGTTACAATCTCCTTTGGAGGTAAAAAAAATTATTATTTTTGCGATTGGCCGTACCGTTCCCAAGTTAGAGCTTTTTTCTATTTTAGCGATTAAAAAAAACCTTTCATACGAATTGGACCACTTTATGAAAAACCCGTAACACGAAACCTTCAACAATTAGTTATTTTCGATTGGACACTCCCGTTTCCGAAACATAGGTTTTTTTCTAATTTTCTCTTATTTTCAATGAAACGTGGGGATGGGTTGCAGTGGGTTACCCTGGGTAACAAGCGTTTCGGGGACTCATAGAAAATAACAAAATGATGGTAAACAAAATGAAAAGATTACTGTTTTATATCGAGCCTTATTTTACTTAAATATAGTGTGTCTCATTAAGATTACACGTTTTAAATTTAGTGCCATTTTTTCGTGCAAGTGGCAACTCCGAAATTTGGCAGCTTTCACATATGTTTATTCCGATTATTAAAAATGGAATGCTTTACGAAAGAATAACGTGTTATACTTGTGAAAACTTATTACAACAATTTGGAAAGTTATGCTAAAACCGCTCGCAAACTTCGAAGAATTTTCAGTCGAGAACGTGCACCCAATATGTCAACCATTTAAGGAGTGGTCAACAAATTTGAAGAAACTGGGTAAGCGAGAGTGTCGGCGAAAACTCAGCATCCTTGTCAACATCACGAAGCACTACCCAACGAATTTTGGCAAAAAAACCTCCACCTTCATGCGTACAAAATTCAGCTTACTCAGGAGCTCAAACCAGCAGAGACCATGGAAAGCGACGGCAATACGTTCTATGGATAGTGGAGCAAAGTGAAGTCAACGCCAATTTTTAAAAAAAAAAAGTCATATTCTCCGATGAAGCGCTTTTCCATCTGAATGGTTTCGTGAATACACAAAATTGTCGAATTTGGGGCTCAGAAAATCCTCATGCAATCCATGAGAAGCAAATGCACCCTCAACTAGCAAACTGTCTGATGCGGATTTTGGTCAGGCGGAGGGAATGGGCCTTGCTTTTTTGAAGATGAGGCCGAAATTTCAGTGATTGTGAACGGCATTCTTTACACGAAAATAATAACGGAGTTCTTGTGGCCTCAAATGGACGGCATGGATCTGTACGACATGTTGTTCAGCAAGACGGCGAAACCTGCCACACCAAGCATGTAGCAATCGATTCATTGAAATTCTGATGTCAACTGACCACAAAGATCACCCGATTTAATGCCATGCGATTTCATTCATTGGGGTTTTGTGAAATCTCGGGTATATTCGAATAAACCAGAAACAATTCTTGAACTGAAATATGAGATACAAAAAGTCATCGGTGAGATACAACCACATCTCTGTGAAAAAGTGATGAAAAATTTTAAGAAAAGACTAATGGCCTGTCATCAGAGCCGTGGGGGCCATTTAACGAAAATTTTATTCCATACTTAATCGGAACATGTCTTCTTTACAACCCAAAATCACTACTATCTCAAAAAATACGTGTTGTTATTTTAAAATTAAAACGTGCATTCTTACTGAGACAACCGTTACATGTACTTTTATTTGATTTGTTATTTGAAATCAAAAAATTATTCATTTTTACCCGTTACATCCCGCTTTTTGGTCTCAACCAGTTGGTCGGGTAATGGTTTATCGTTCATTGACTATTCCCCACGGCGATGTGTATGGGTTAAACATTGGACTGTAATTACGAACTCTGCTATCCTGCCTCAACTTGTACTGAATCCATAGGGAAATAGAAAAGAGCCGCTATGCCCCTCTTCCTGTTCCCTTGATGACGACGAGGTATTAGGCCATTTCGTCAAGTTCGAGTTGCTATTGTAATTTACTCTTTGGTTGGTCATAATACGCACAGAAATAAAACGTAATGCGTATTTTCGTTCGATGCAAACAACATAAAGCATAATTTAGCTGTCATTAGCATCAATCAAACACTTTTAAACTTAGTTTGCTGCATGGTCTATAATCTGTATGTCTTCTTTGGTCTCTCATTCTACATTATTCCCCTAGTACCTTTCCGATCAGCTGTGCCATAGAAACCCCCTGACTGAATCACGTTCACATTTCATTGTTTATTATTTATTAATAACAATATCGTTCCCTCTTCGAGCGCTGAGAGAGAAAGAGAAGTACTGTAACGTACTGTACACGGTTTCAGATGGTACACTGCGATATGTAACTTCGTTACGATAACCGAATTAGCCGTCTCGAATATATAGGTAGTTTCAACCGAATTCCAGTTATGGGAACTAAGTTCAGTCGTGACAACCAGAATTCGGTTGTAGCAACTGCAATTCGGTAGAAACAGCCGAAAGTATGGTTGCTACAATCCGGTAAATAAGAATCACTTATGCGCAACCATAAAAGAACCTGCAGCGCGTGCTGTCGCTTAATCTTGTTGGAGACACAATGTTAAAGGGTTATATGTCTGAAACAATTTCCCAACATCTCCCAAATTTCACCACTGTAATTCTCGCTGATGAACAGCTCATGGATTCTGTGTACACCAAATCCTGCAGTTTTGCTTATTGATGTTCCTATTTAATAGGAAATAGCTAGTTATGAAATTGTGAATCAAATCCGGGATTTCATCTGCTCTTGAACGGAAACAAGTGAGATAAACAATGCATTCTTGGTATTCTGTCTGTTTCAATTCTTGCGGAAGTTGAATTTGAACTGGGTACATGTAAAATTTATTCCGAATTCTCTACTACGACCTACGCAATAGCTCAAGTTGTGTTAAACGTCTCCTAATTGATGCTATTGGACTATGGTGTACCTTCTCCCGTTCACGTTCAATATTTTGAGCAGTGTTGGGTCGGGGTCATGAGAGACCATGTAGACTAAAATTTACAACCAATTGGTTTATTGCTGATGCTGTAAGTGCAAACCGTATACTAAAACGTGGACGATGTACACGCTGTGCCAACACTATGGATCGTTGATTTAGGGAATACATTTCAATGATTAGGCTTAGCTCTTCGATAGGGTAGTGCTCCTTTGAAATTCCGCAAAATATAGAAAAAATAAAGAAAATGTACTAATTAACACAGATATAATGAATTGAAACCATGTATCGCATTCTGCGCCTCCATATAGAATTAGTGCTCACAAATCACTAAGATTTTATAAAAATTGGCCAACTTCACGCGTGTTTCCACATATATACATTTTAAATATTCGAATCTGGAGTATCCATTTTATTAAGAACCTCTCCTAGGCCCAGTAAATTAAATGTGTCGTTTCAGGTAAAGCCAAGTGTCCTTTTAAGTACAGTCAATTGAAATGACAAGATGTCATCGTAAGTAACAATTTGGTATTTAAGAATGGTGGCAGCGTATATGTGTTCAGTTTATCATACATTATAGATTGCTGCAATGCTCTTGTACCTGAGAACGTGGGTAGATCCCTGCTCCGACCTCTTACATTTCTTTCGATGGCGGTCGCCTCGTTTAGTGACTGCGACACTATCGCCTGTTTAGCCATGAAAAAGTTTCTCAAACATGACATTCGTTACCAGTGTAAAACTGTAGATCCCAATCAGTGAAAGTAAAACTAGAATGCACCCAACTTATTGGTAGTGATAAGCTCTCCCCAATCCCTCATAGAATGCAATGGGATACCATTTTTTCTGTTATTGTTTGTTTATTTGTTCTATATTTTACTTAGGTTGTCAAATGTGATCTCTGCGAGAATCCACGAGGACATGAAGACTATGAACGAAAAACGCCGTCTGCTCTTGTTGCTGGAATAATTGACTTTCAGATTGAGAAATTTTCGACCGATACAACTCGCATATGTAAATTTCATGTAAAGACTGCAGGCTGAAAAAATAGTCGCAGGATCATACTGCAGGAACCATGCAAATGTTTGCAAGCACTATTTTCGTGAGTTGAAGATACTCTGCTTTTTTGTTCCTTTGTGTCTGACACATTTTGCTTCCCAGCAGCATTCAACAAACAAAGCTACATTTGGGTCAGAAAAGCATATAGTATAACCTATAATTCATTGTGTCTCCCACATGTTATATTGAATAGCAAATGCAATGTATTTTAACACAAGTATACTATATTTGCGATGAGCTACAAACACGTTATATTTGCATCCAAATAACAACAAACGAAACAAAATGCAGCAGACCTACAATTCATGAAAACGGTGCTTGCAACCACATACATGGTTACTGTAGTATATTGCTGGGCCGATTTTTCTGCTTGTAGTCATGCCAGGGAGTGTGATTCCCTGAACAATCTTTTGTTCCAACCAACCAAAACCAACCATTTTTTTTAGAAAAATGAAACACAACTTCAAGTAGTAGTAGTAGAAACTTCTCGTACATTAACTTGTATGTACATGGTTTCTCATTAAATACATTGCTTGGAATTTTATACATTATAATTTAATATAAATTTAATATTAGTATATCCAACTTTCCATAATGAAACATTATTATTTTCTTTCTAATATTTATAAACCAAATAGTTTTTTAAATATACAAAGAAGTTACGAAATTTAATATATTCAACCTATAATAACAACCAGCAACCGTTGCACTTACGCACTGCAATTTTGCTGCAATTTCAGTAGAAATACATGATTATTTTCTTGATATTGTAATGTTTTTGTTTTAGTAGGGTGTTTTTTCTTTGTTTAGTGATACAATTTCAATGACAAAATTGTTTAATAAGAGAAAAAAAATTAAACTCCAGTCCAACGAAGATTGACCATAACTCTGTATATAAATCTATTGATGACTTCAAAATGCTTTTGAACAGTCTTGTGTCACCTAATCACCACAATTTTCATTAAATAATCTATTGTTCATATTTTATTCTATATTAAATATTTTTCGATACTTTTTTTGATTTACTCGCGGTGTCACAATTTTAAACTATTTATTTTCATTAAAGATTTTAACAAAACTGAAGGACTGAAACTGAAAGCGACAACAACAAATTTAGCGAACGCGGATTTCAAGCACAACCAAATTTTTCAAACGTTGCTTCAATGCTACATTCGACAGCGACAACTGCACTGTAAAGAACATGAGCACAAACAAAGTATGTGTAAATAATAACTGACTGCTGGCAGCAATAGCAATTCTGTGAAACTAATTTGATTTGCTTGACTGAGTAAGCAATGCAGACTGAGCAGTTAGGTGAAGCAAATAATTTTCTTTCTCTTTTTCGCATTTGCTGTTTGTTGCTAGTAATTTTTTATTTTTAGTCATAGCTAAGCAATTTCAAATGCAGTGACCATAGTCAAGTAATTTCAAACAGCTTTCCTGGATATTGCCTAATTTGTCTACATGCTGAAAAAAAACGGCCTCTGTAACATATTCTCCCAAAAATATTCGGCAAGAACCATGTGAATGTTTCGAACACACTCCAAACATTCATATGCGTGAAAGTCCCAAAGTCACTTGTATTTAAATAGGAACATTTGAATGTTTACTGGCAAACGTGTATGCTTTTCAGTGGAAACATAAGCGTGCTTCATCCCAAACATCTATATACTTAGGTGGACGCATTCGCGTGTTTCCTCCTAAACCAACATATACCTACGTAGAAACATGTGCATATTTCCTCCCAGACATAATAGAAACAAATTATTTTTGGATTTCAATGTAGATATACTAATATAAATCCACACTTCTAATCAATTAATGAACAAGAAGTAAGAGATTTACAACAACGCTTTCTACATTTTCTTGCATTAAATGTAATATTTGATTTTTTTATGAAATGAAAATCTGCTGCTCTTTTCCTTCTTATTTTCTTTTGTCTCAGGTTTTTTCGGAATGTTTCAACTTCGCAAAACGCTAAAACACGATAATCATTACGTTTTGGTACACAAACAATATACTTATGTATGTGTATACAAAGCTCCTTCTTGCAAGCCAAGTGCGGTTTAGACTTTGTATTTTCTTTATTGAATTTCACAAATGGCACGCCGCTCCAAATTTCACAGTAAAGCCTTGGGCAGAGAAAAACAAAGTTTCACGTTGTTAGTCTTTTCAGTTTCTTCCCTCAACATCGTTTATCTCTGCAATTTACACACACATTCAGAAATATTTTTGAATTACTGACTGAGAGAATAAAGCAAATCCACAGTTACAAACTCACGAGAAAGACCGCGAGTAATCTCTCGTTGTCTATTTATTCTCATGCTCTCGACAGAGCATAAATAGTGCAGCAAACACAGCTGCATGTGTATTACAAAAATGGATATGTTTGGCTCACAAACACATATATTATAACATTTTCATCATTATGTCTCCAACATGAAATACAAAACACAAAAACCAGACAACAAAAAAACAGATTTTTTAGCGTGAAATATAATTTTTTCCACACCATGCTTTCTTAATCAACCTAACGAATTTGCTATCCTTTCTCCGATTGACGATTGAATACATGAAACTCAAATGCAACAGATGTAAGAAATACTCATTTCATCTGCAATTTGCACACGCATTCAGGAATTTGTATGAATTACTGACTGCAAAATACTGAACAAATACATCTACACGTATACAACTTTGACTGTGACTAATCTCTCCTTTTACCTCTTTTATTCTCTTGTTGTCAATAGAGCGTAAATAGTGCAATAAACACAGCTGTATTTGTAACCCAAAGACAGATATACTTGGGTCAGAAAGGCATACCGCACCCTATCTACAAAAGAGTCATAACTCAAAATATTCAAAAAATAGATTTTTCAAATTTTCAATAGAGCCAAAAAACTGATTCGGTTAATTAGAAATATGTATGAAACTACTCACTAATAGACATATTCATAAAGGATTTTTTTCACGAAAGAGAAGAGTAAACGACGTCAGATTTTTACAGTGGATGGAAATGGTCCTTGGTTATTGTTTTTAAGCAAAAAATTAAAATTGGAAAATTTTGAGTTATGACTCTTTTGTATTTAGGGTGCGATATGTGTATATTAATCATTATCTCCAACATGTAATATTGAATAGCAAACATGTTGTGTTTGGACACAAGTATACTTATACTGTACAACAACAAAACAATACAGATTTTCAGCGTGTACCATGTTATCACTATACCACTCAGATAGTGTATTGTGTTATACCTTATTATAAGCGTGCAGACTTCAGCTGTATTTCATGTAGCTGCGTTTTTGGGAAATAAATTATAAGCAAAACTCAAATTTGGCATTTTTCTTAACTCCAGAGTTGAACCCTCTTCAGTTGTTGGATTCTTCTCGAAAGTTTACCATTTTACGAGAATGCCAAGATCAAGCTTAATCTTTTTCTAAATTTCCTTGGAAATCTACTGCTTCAACAGAATTTGCTGGTATATACCACAAATGCCAAATGTGTGACGTTTTCGCTCTGTCCGGTTTGACTCAAATTTTAAGTCTCATTGTTTTAGATCCAGTGTAACAATTTTGACTGCATCTAATTCCAATTTTTAATTTTTCCTATAGAAGAAAAAACTGTCACCCTAATATACATGTTATGATATGCATTTCATATATTAAAATGTACAAGTTACGTGAAATTCAACAAAATTCAATGTGATCAAAAAAAAAACTTTGGCAATGCAAAAAAAGTTTATAAATATCATTTGTTTTTATTCCTTGTTTCTTTCTGTTACATAAAAATGAGAAATGCAGTTTCGTTTTGCATTAAATATGCAACTGATGTTTCACAACGAAAATCCATTTGAACGCGTGTGTCTGTTGTTACGAGTAGTTCATATCAGGAACAAGAAGGATTCCAGGATGATTTGCGCTGTTTTTGCTGCCAAGAAGTGTTAAAATAAACAAATTACATGCATGAATAAAGCGCATATGATTACGATGTGTATATTCATGTGAAAAGGGGTGTCAGTTTCGCACAGCGAACATTTTTTATATAGTTTCACCGAATTTTTTATGTCCAAAAACGATAAAATTAAATATTTAAAAGGTTAATTACTAGACACACGATTTATGTTTTTACTTTTTTGAGGAATAATAATGCCTTTTGATTTTCATATCGGGTCTACATATCTCTGGATGCATTAACAAATCTTTTCAAGTTTTCATTTCACATAACGGTAAAGTGCTAAAAAAATAGACAATTCCCAAAAAAAAAATCGATAGAAATTCGAACACCCATAAATAAATAAATGGGTTCCCATTACATCCTATGAAGGAATTGGGGATAGTTGTATTCTTACTGATTGGGGCCTACAATTTTTACGCGGATTCCGAATTGTATATTGAGATGCTTTTTCATGGCTAAATAGTCGATAGTGTCGCCCTCACTATGTGAGGTGACCACAGCCGAAGGAAATTTAAGGTGCTCAGAGCATGGATCGAACCCAGGATCTCATGTAGCAGAGGCGCAGACACTAACCATTGCACCACCGACGGCCACATATACAAGTAATATAGTCTAATTTATAATCTAATTTTATTATTATACATTTTCATGTTGTTATACATTTTCTTCTCCAAAATGCGTTGTAAAATTATTCCTTGTAATAACAAAATTTGAAATCGCCGGATGTACGAACATTTCCATTGCAGTAATGTAAACACATTGTACGAATATGTTTTTTTTCCATCAGCGTATTGCAGACATCAAAGGAGGTATCATTTCCTTCTATCAACTGATATCGAATACATGTCAATTATATCATGACATATATATACGATGACTATACGTATGTTACTTACTTACATATTCGGTATCGAACACCCCCGGGGGTCAGGGACGTTACAAATCGAAGATAACATATTTCGCCAAGCAGTTCGATCTTTTGCCTTAACTCTCCATATGGTAATACCTTATGTACGCAGAGATTCGTCAACCTGATTTTTCGTCTTCCTACGAGTGCGGTTTCGAAAACCCTTCGTGCTGGTTAGTCTTCATCCATTCTACTGATTTTGATCCGCTTAAATATGTCAATGTCGGGATATAGCTCATGGTTCATGCGTCGTCAATACCCGCCGTTGTACACTATAGGGCCATACATTTGTTGGAGTATTTTCCTCTCGACGACTCCTATAGATGCTGCGTCTGCTTGCGATCAGACCCAGGATTCTGCGCCATAAAGCAAGACAGGTTCCAACAGAGTCTGGCATAACTGGACTTTTGTCACTCGAAAGAGGGCGTTTCTCTAAAGTGCTTGCCTAGCCCAAAATAACATCTATTCGCATGCACAATTCTCCGCTTGATCTCCAGGCTGACGTTATTGTTTTTGTTTACGGCAGACCTGAGGTATATAAATTCGTCCACCACCTCGAAATTATATTGGTTATCAACGTTCTCGCTTAATCGCGTGGATGCCCTGTTCGTTGATACCATTAATTTTGTCTTGTTCTCATTTATTGTCAGACCCACCTTTGCTGACTCCTTCTCAATTCTCGAAAACACCGCAGTAACTTATCCAATTTTGTGTCCAATGATATCTATATCATCAGCATATACGAGGAGTATGTGATTTTTGCTGCTGATGGTTTTATTCATGTTGACGGCGGCTTTTCTCAATAATGATCTCTATTAGGACGTTAAAGAGATCGCACGATAGAGATCGCTTAGTTTCTATAGCTTCGCGTAGTTTGAAAAGCTTCGGTAAGATCCTTACCAACTTTCTTTATGGATTTGGTGCTCGTCAGGTCATCCTGCAAAGGCGTATGAGTTTTGCAGGAATACCACCCGCAGACATTGCTTCGTAGAGTTTCTCCCGTATCGGACTATGGAAGGCCGCCTTATAATCAACAAATAGATGATAGTTGTCGATTAGTTTTTCGTGTGTCTTCTCCAGGTTTTGGCGTAGCGTGAAAAACTGGTCAGTTATCGAGTTGTCAGGACTAAAGCCACACTGGTATGGTCCAATCACGTCAGCGATAATTGGTTTTAGTCTTTCGCACATTATATTTAATAGAACCTTATATTCTATGGATTCCACGGTAGTTGTCACAGAGACTCGGGTCGCCTTTTTTAAATACGGGACATAGTACACTGAGACTCTAAACGCCGGACTTGTACTCATCTACCCAAAGTTTACTAATGAGCTTATCAGCTCATCGCCGCCAGCTTTAAACAGCTCCGCCGGTAATACATCGGCTCCTGCGGCTTTGTTGTTCTGAAGCCGGGTAATAGCAATTCTGACCTCGTCTTGATTAGGTGGTGGTAATCAACGTCGTTGGTCAAATTTTGATCGATCGTCTCCTCGCCTTGGATATCTCACGTACCAGTAGCGCGGAGAAATGATCTCTCCATATTCCCAACATGCTCTGTACATTTGCGATGAAACTTCCATCCTTGTCTTTACAGAAAGGGGACCTTAGCCACGTCCATTACCTCCGTTTTTGGCTTTTTGGTAGACTTTTCAGGATTCGTTCTTCCTTCAGTATGTCTCAATTTCTCACTCTCGGGATTCGTCCACTGTCGTTTCTTACGCCTAAAGAGACGTTTTACCTTCTTTCTTCGCTCCCTATACCGCTCAATCACACCTCGCATTGCAATTGACTAAAACATTGCCATGCGTGCAGCGTTCTTTTACATCATTTTCAATCCGACACTCTTTATCGTACTTTGCTGGTTTGCTGCGAAGCGGGTTTTCAAACTTAAGTACTGTTGTTGCGGTAGTTTTTTTAGTGTCGGAAATGGGTTTCCATTCCGATGCATGATCGTCATCGGAAGGGGGTGGGTTCTGTGCCAAAAGTTGCGCGAGCATCCATGAGTAGGCCGGGGCTACCTGTGGTAATTGCAGCTTTCCGATGTCCAGCTTTCTGTACGTCTGGTTTCGTACAATTTTCGCTCTACTTAAACTTGTGCGAGCCTTTGCTGCAACCTGGTAGTAATCAGAATTGATGTTAGCTCATCTGATCACTCGTACGCCCATTATCCTGGACGAGTGCCTTCCATCAATTACCACGTGATCAATTTGGTTCTTCGTTCTTTGATCAGGGGATACCCAAGTAGCCTTGTGGATATCTTTATGCTGGAAGCTTGTTCCACTAAAGATGACGGTTTTTGCCGCGGCAAAATCAATCAGTTTCATACCGTTGTCGGAACTGTCAGCATGTAGACTGAAATTCCCAATAGTTGTATGAAATATTAATGTCATGACCAGTGCAGCGGTCATACGTTTTCTCTAGGCGTTCATAGAATATATCTTTAGCATTATCATCTTTCTCTTCTGTCGGGACATGCACGCAAATTAGGGAAATATAAAAATATTTCGCTTTTATGCGGATTGTGGCTATACGTTCACCCACAGGATTGAACCTAGAGACTAGATGTCGCAGTCTTTTGCCAACTACAAATCCGCAACCAAATTTATGTTTTCTCCCATGGCAACTGTAGTATTTGTGGCAGTTTCCCTTTCTTGTGCAGCCATATCCTCTTCATCGCATTTCCTAGATAGTGGTAATGTCAGCCCCATAACTTTCGAGGATATCTGCCAATTGGATACTTGCACCGGATCTATATAGAGTTCTCACATTTCAGTTGCATATCCGTAAATCGTGGTCCTTATAAAGTTTTCGGGGGTCGTCAACAAATAGAGCTTGTTTGTGCTTTCTTTTTCGTTTTTTTATATTCACTGCCATTATGAACGATGGCGGGAAGCACACCCAGTCCACCGGGTTTTTGCATTTTACCTGCTGCCAGGATATTTGATTCCAGCCGTCCATTAAAGATCAGACGCTGACCAGGATGCAATATGTCGAACCTGAATTTTCTTCTTATGGTTTCATCCGCCTTTGGCCTATATGTTGGCTCATCCGCCTTCTAAGGACAAAAGAAAATGCCCTATAGTTTGACGAGCTTCAGTGACAGCAGTCACCTACTAAACCTGAGACATATCGGTGATTGCATAACCAATCAGGCTGCTCAGTTGTTTCGCCTTCTACTCTAGCTGGCTAACGGAGGTTTCCGAAAAAGCCATTGCCCAGGACATACTGCGTGGATGTAGTAAGCTGATTGGACTCCCAAGTGAATGGCTTTCAGAAACTTTCCACCTCCACGGATAGTCCCATGTCCATGTTATCAATAACATCGATAAATAATTCTGATTGTATGATAATTACGAATTCTAACCAAAGTACAGACTTTGGGCACTATTACACGATGAATTTATCCCCGGAAGAAAATTCGTGAGTTTTACGTTTGTTAGGCAAGAGGTGTAGAGAAGTAAGGGAGAAGGAAATATTCCATGAAATGCCCTGGCATAGTGTTTCGGGGATTTTTTTTCAATTTCTCTTTGTGTCGTTTCTGATTTTGTCATGATTGTGACATTTCATGGTTATTACTTTTGTGATAATTCAATAATTCAGCAACTTTTAAAGATAACTGAAAAAGATGCCCACAAAAAATGCCATCGTGTAATAGAGCTCGTTATCATGGAACTTCCAATGCCTGATTTGATTACCAACTAATAATCTTTTCCCTGTGTGTACATATTTAATATATTAATTTTTTTCATTTTAGAAATATTTTCTAATTTTCTAATTTGTATTTATTTTAAACTAAACTAAATGAAATTGCATAATTTAAAAAATATCATTAATTTCACTATCGAAGTTTCTACCCACTTTTCACCAGCAAGGTTTCATGTATTTTTGATATGGTGATACCTAACCTACCCCAACATACATTAAATAGTTTGAAATCAGCATCAATGGATATACCATGGAAAGCTCTATCTAAATATCAGAGGCCGTCTAATTAAATTTAGTTAAATATTGAATGATTGTCGCTACAAGGAAAATATAAATCTGGAATCGAAAAATTTCTAATATTGATAAAATTGTTGAATATTTTCATTCATTTTCGGAGTGTGTTTTTTAATAGAACTCACAAGATATACACGTTACTAGCATGAATGTATTTAGTGGCTGATGATACGAGATGTTGAACCAGTATTATCTCAAATTTGCTGCTCTAATTTTGGTTGTTATTTTTTAGAAAGATAGAAAGGAAAAAACTCACAATGAATATTTTTTCAGTGTATCAGATAAAATATGGTAGATGCATCAATCAATCAATGAATTCGTACTCAAATGGTTTTAGTGCATAAAAAGCAGGAGCACATATACAAAATTTTATAAATGCAAATTTAAAAATAAACTCCACTTTTTTTAACTCCATAGTTTCAAATATTGGTAATGTCTCCAATAATACATTAATATCTGCAAAAGACAACACCCTTTAACTTAACTCTATTATTAAATTGCGTATCACATAACATTTCTCCGAAATACAGTCTTATGAATATTAGTCACTGTCTTGAACGTGATTAGAGTGTAACGTGTGTGCAGGTGACACATTTTGTACACGTTCAACGTTTTTTGTTGTATTTATTTTCAAACTTGTATTTCGTCTAAGGACGTGTCCAACCTAAGAACCTGCCAAGCATTTTACTCGAACGTGTATAATATCGAAGAGCGTCACTACACAGTTCGTAACACACATAAATGTTGCACAGCAAATAATTATTCGGTTATAGCACATGATCGAAATAGGTTACATAGACAAAATGACTTCCATCAAGGTCATTAGAAAATAAGCTGTTGTCTTCTTTGGAGTCATGCAAAAAGGAAGCGAAAAAATATTTTAGAAATAATAAAGAAGAAACATTAGTCTTGAGTCATTTTTGTACAAACTTAAGTTTGAAGTAAGAAACAAAATGTTTATTTAAAAAATAAAATATTTTCGAATAAAAATTGTATTATTTAAATTTGGTTTTTAAGTTTTCATGTGTAACAACAAAATTGCACAACATGAAATTATAATATATAGTGTAAAAGTACTTTTTTGAATCAAGTCGGATTTGGAGACTTAAAAATTTGGACAACTACGACTACAAGTTAAGCAGTTTTCATCAAAGGTCAACATTTCCACAAAGACCGACCGATTGTTTTGGTTAATATATCGCCGGCGGTGGTGCAATGGTAGTGTGCACTGCTCTTGTGCATGACAACGTAGATTCGGTCTCTGTACTGACCACCTTAGCTTTCTTTCGACGGCGGTCACCTCGCACAACAAAACGAGACAGGGATCATAAAAATCGATGGACGTGTTTCGCTCTTATTCAATATTTAGTGAAGGTTTCTCCAAATTTAGTTGATACAGACATTTCATGTGTACCGATCAACTCAGTAGTCTTCCCTCTAACCGTTACAATTTACTAGAACATTGATACAAACAATTCATGTCAAAAATGATTTTCAGGGACTCATATTAGAAGTAAATTTTATGGCACCAACTACTACCTTTGAGACAAATGCATACCCGGTAATAGAAAGTATTTAAGCTTCTACACTTACGGCTGCCAATTACATTGCAAATTAGGTTTTGGAGTCAATTCTAAACAGGGGTGGTTATACTTTGCACAAAGACTACTAGGTAGATGTAGTGCCTTTCATGCAGAAGTCATGGTAAGCAACGAAGTTGCCCTTGGCGGAGACGAAACATTATCAACGTCTCGGGTATCAACGTATATGCTGACAGTCAAGCTGCTATAAAATCCCAGCAATTTGTATTCCTGACATCAGGAACTGCCCTCAACTGCTGCGCATCTCTAAATGATTTGACCAAGCTGTTTGAAATTCTACTTATAACGGGTTTTTCTATAAGAGCGCTACAAAAGTTTTTTTAAATAAAACAAACCCGGTTTTAGATACCAATGAAATTTTTTATTCCTGTGAAAGTACGTTCGATGCCATTCTGTATGGAACTCGATTTCTTTTGCATGGCCACCACGGGCACGCTTGCAGAAGCCCAGACTCTGAACCCAATTTTCGACGGTTTTCAAGCATAAATCGGCCGATACTGCTGCAATTTCACGTTCGCCCCACAGGAAATAATCTAACGGCGTCAAATCGCACGACCGAGGCGGCCAATCGACTGGCCCATTTCGTGAGATAATACGTTCTCCAAACTTGGTTTCCATTAAATTGATTGTGGCATTCGCTGTGTGGCTTGTGGCGCCGTCCTGTTGGAACCACATGTCCTCCAAGTCCATATTATCCAATTGGGTCCAAAAATATTCGGTTACCATAAACCGCACCAAACCTAAATTTTTTGGAATGCAATGATGACTGTCTGTCTGACCAATAACGCATATTTAGCTTATTGAAGAAGCCATTCAGCCAGAAATGAGCCTCATCGTTGAAGATGATTTTCCGATGAAAATCCGAATCATTCTCAAGTTGTTGCTCAGCCCAATTCACGAACATACGACGCTTATGGTGGTCAAGCGGCTTCAGTTTTTGCGTCAATTTGATCTTGTAAGGATGTAGGCCAAGATCTTTTCGCAAAATTCGCCACAACGACGTCACAGAGATGCCCAACGCTTGAGAGACACATTTTGGCTTTCTTGAACTGAAGCCTCAGCGGCAGCAATATTCTCGACACTACGGGCACTTCTTTGTCTCACTGGCACGGGAACATTTTGTACTGTGCCTGTGCATTCAAATTTGTCCACTAGACGCTCAATTGTTGATCTGGTAGGACGATTATGACGACCATAAATTGGACGTAGCGTTCTTGAATTTGAGGCCACTGACTCCAAATTTCGGTAGTAAATTTTAATAATTTCGACTCGTTGTTGGGTCGTATATCTTTCCATGATGAAATGGCAAACTTAACTGAAGAGAAATGTCAAAAGAGCGGGAAAAAATATGGCGTCGTTTGCTGTCCCTATCGATTAACTTTTGTAGCGTCTCTGTTGAAAAACCCGTTATGAGTGCCGGGGCACAGACACATTCCAGGGACCATACAGCAGATGAGCTGGCGAGATTAGGCACTAGCTGACCTATTCCACTGAATATAGGGCATCTGGGTATGCCCCTTTTCTAATGCTATTATTGTCTGAAGCCAAACAATACAGGATTACCAGGCAGGATTCATATGATGAATCTTATCAACCAGCGTCAATTGCAGGATTGGAAAATACAATTACACGAGTTGTCACCGAGGTAGCGGCCACTATGCTGGCAAGCATTGATCTATTAACACAAATAACATTTCCTTACTCTTTTGAAATTTGTCTGTTGTGCAAATTGAAACCCATATGGTTAACAACAAATCATCCATTACCACTCGAAATTTTCCAACACGACGTCGCAAATCGGAACATTAGAATGGGCCATATTAAATGAACCAACCATTATCTGGCCCGATGTATTTGACGATGTATTTTAAATTTCAGTTAATTTTTTTAAAATTGATTTGAAAATGGTGTAGATTCTTTGGAAAGTAATAACACTGAATTTCTTCAAATTTTAAGTCGAAAGCATTTACATGGCCTGCCGCTTCTACGCCTATAGACATAAATCTGTTTCATGTCAGCATCGAATTTACAATAAAGTTTGACAACTCCAGAAGTTTTTGAATACCAGATAGTTTTTTCAGCAAAACCCCTTTTATTTCTCAACATATCCTCCTTTTAACTCGATACATTTACTGTTTTCTTCGCCAAATGCGGTCGATTTTGATGCAAACCAATGTCGAACTCTCCAACAGATATGAGTAACATATCGGCGAATATTTTTTGTTTACCATTTCTGGGTAATTGATGTGACTTACGTCGCATGCATCATAAAACTTGTGGCCATGTCCTTGTTGGCCGACAGAACCACCTTGGCCTTCTTTGGTACACGTTCACCCATTCATACCCTATTGGTACTGGGTAAATGATCATTGTTTCCGCGAGTTTCTTATTTTGATGATATTTATGAAAAAAAATTCTTCCATGCGAATTGGCCCACTATATTATCTAATTTTTTCATATTTACGAACAAAATATATTTTCGTGGTAAACCAAGACCCACGGCGATGGTAAAAGCCGCCCACCGTCGTGGGCAACTACCCATTATTTTCCGCATTACCCACAGGGTAATCGTGACGGGTATATCCCCATTGTCGTGAGTAGTTGACTTATAGCCTGCGAGTAATGGGTAAACGGTCATTACCCATTCCCCACGGCGATGTGTATGAATTAAATATGGTTGGTAAATACGAACACTGATATCTTCACTATTCTCAACTTGTAGTGAATGACATTCACAATTCATTGTTTATTATTTATTTTTTAATATTTAATATTATTTTATTAATATTTAATATATTATTAATAAAAAAAACATTTTAAACACCGGTTCCGTTGACTTCGGTTCTGAGCAGAACCGGGTATTTGGACCGGTGCCGGTTCTCAGCAAATATCTGTCCCAAACAGGTTTAAGAGAAATATCTTATTATATGAATATAAGATTTGATAAAAATTACACATTTTCGTACCCTCACCAAAACGTTAATACTTTTGGTTCTTTTGGAAAGCGTGATCCTGTTCAGGAACCGTTTACGATCCCTTTCAATCCATTTTTCAGTTCCTATAAAATCGTTTTTCGATATTTTTGGAATCGTTTTCGGCACTTTTGAGCCCGTTTTTCTGTCCTTAAAGAATCGTTTCCATTAATCGTTTCCATGAAGGGAATTAAAAGCGTGCTAACTTACTATAGCAAATGACGGATTCAGATGTTACACTTTTCTCAGCCTACCCCCCATTCCGTAACGTGCGATAAGGAGCTTCGTTACAAAATGTTCCCTGCAACAGTCCCACTATTCCCCAATCAAATTCCACATCGCTTATCGCATTCATACTTGTATAAATGTAAGTACATATTCATACTTACGTAGAATGTCGCCTACACGCTTTGTTGTTTTTATGCGAATATGACGTGTCTGTAACTTGTCGCAAATATAGTATACTTGCGTCCAAACATATTGTGTTTGCTATTGAATATTACGTGTTTCAGTAATACGTGTGGCTTTGGTTTTTGAAAATTTCTGAAAACCAAAAAGGGGCTGATAGAAGAGAAACAAAAAGCCAGATCTCCAATTCATGGAAACAATGATTGCAAACATATACATGGTTCCTGCAATATGTTACTGGGGCCGATTTTTTCAGAGTGTAGTAATGCCAATATGTTCATCTATTTCCCTTCCTTTAAAAGGGCCTCAAAGGAATATTTCTTTCGTTTTGCTCTTCCAACATAAATATCATAGTCACTGCATTTTGGGCAGTCTTGTTGCTTTAAATGACCAACGCAAAATAAAATGTACCATTTAATATCCTTGAGGGTTTCCAATGAATTCTCTTTGAAACCAGTATTTCAAAAGACTTGTTTGTGCTGTAGCTTAAGTGCAATAAAAAAAATACAAGTTAAAATAAAATCGTTTGTTGGGTTTTTTTTAAATAAAACTAAAAAAAATCGATTGAAAAAAATAAACAAATATTAATATTTATGCCATAAGGTTTGGTCATAGTGGTTTCCTATTTAAAAAAAATTACTAGTGAAGCCCGGCAAAAAATATTTTATTTTTATACAATGTGAAGGAAAAAGGAAGTTTTATTTGGTTAAGCCAAAGTTAAATACGCCGCACCCATCTCCTAGCAATATTCAATTTTAAACTTTTGCCTCATAACTTTCCTCCGACCTATTATTCATGATACTCCATTGATGTCCTGCGAGCCTGTGCATTCCACATTGCGTTTGTTTACTGCGATACGTAATTTCCCCCACAATAAATTAATAATTTACAGCATTTTCAACCGACAGGTTGCTATTTCAGTTTAACAATTTACAACTGAAATTAAAAAAAATAAGTTGCCTTTGGTTTTACAAAATAAATCAATCTGTTAAATATTTTGTATATAAACCAATTAATTTGTTGCTTGAGGCAATACATCTGGTAGTACAATAACCCTTTAAGGATCGCAAAATGTTCATAGTGGGTGTTACTAACAGGTAAATAATACCGTGTTTTGCAAAAAGAGCGAAAGTATGTTGATATTATTTATCTAGTTGTGTAATTCAGCATTAGACAAAGTTTGGTTGGCAAACCTTACCTTTAATATCAGGCCTATTATTTCATCCCCTGCGAAACTAATTTTTGAACTACCTTACATAGAGGACTAAGCGATTTTAAACGGCTCCCATAAAAAGTAATCGAAAAATTAGTTTAGCAGGTTCTATTAACTAAAAGTAGGTACGTAATGGGTTACTTGAAAACAATCGTTTGTCATTAACTGCAATTAACTCAGTTTTCGTTTCATCTGCAATATGGTTTGGATGTCGACACTTAGAATTGATTATCTTTAAATTATGTAAATTTGCATACAAGTACACTAGTGTATGCAGACCAATTACAGGGTTATTTAATAAACAAATGGCGGGAAAATAAATTGCTAACACATACCAGACCAGACATTAATAATTCGACGATTCTCGTACTTGTGTTGATTCTCTGGCTATCACCATCGGTACTGTATGTGATTGCGTACTTCACTAAAATAACTTTGACTAGTAGTTTCTCTAAATATGATACCCCTTTATGAATAGGGACTCACCGAGAGTACAAATGGGGTATTTTTTGCAGGGAAACAAACTAGTTGATCAATTTACAACTTTACATTGTTTTAAGATTACAATTAAGACCAAACGGTATTATACTGAAATCGGAACTTCAAAAAAAAAATGGGAAAAAAATTACATAACAAGGTGCACATAGCTTTAATTTTCTCTTAAAAAATATCCCTACCTCTTACCTTTCCAAAATTATTTAAACGAAGCCCAGAGGTCTTACCGTTCCAAAGTTATGACAATTTGATTGAAATGCAAATGCGAACTAAGAGTACAAATTGTGAATTAACACGTTTAAGATTTTATTTTATTGAAATTTTTGGCTGATGAATCAAACAAAAATGGAAAAAAAACATTTGATGTTAAAGGGAGGAAAGAAGTTAAAGGAAAGCTCCGTATCTCAGCGATTTCACATTTTTCAATTATTCTGAAAGGTCTCTTAAAGACCTTTCCAACAAGCCCCAAAACAAAACAAAAATCCGACCACTGGTTCAGAACTTAGCAATTTTACCCTAGTACCCTCCGACCACCAATCCTAAAATTTTCAAACCGGTGCCCCCTTGCATTTTCAGGGATGGTCGTAGATGGACATATTTTCATGAAATGAGCTAGCAATACGCTGGTGGAATTTGTCCAGTCGTGACTGGACCACCCTGTATATTGGTGTAAAATCAGAGTTTCCGTTATTTGAAACAAATCAGTTTAGTCGCTATAATGACTGATACGTTGCAGTAACACATTCGTTTTGGTAACTTTAAAAATTGGACTACATACAGTAATAAACAAATTAAGTATTGAAAATGGCGTAAGATGCCCTAATAATACGTGGAGTTTAATTTAAACATTAATTAATTAATTTAAAATTACATTACTAAACAATTGTTTTTCTTCAAAATGCAAAATTGATGTATTTGTGATGATGAACAATCAGAAAATTTAACAAAACATGCTTTATACCAGCAACGGTACTTATTATCGTCGGGAGTATAAAACTTTTCATTATATCAATGTAAACCAACCAACGAAAATTTATCATCCCTACGAATAATCGAATTTATTTCAGTGAACTACTGATGGTAATATTTTACGAAAATACCAAAATGTAAAACATATCGAATACCCTAGTGCAAGAAGAGCTTGCTAGGTTACACTTTGTTGTTAAAAAAAACCCATTGTATTCATTTGGAAGTATCCCGGGATTCCTGGTCAAAATTCCCGGAAAAGCGGGAATTGAAAATAAATGAAATTCCCGGCAAAACCGAGATTAATCGTCGCTTCGATTAGCTGGTGTTGTTGTGGACTACTTATATATTCAAAGGGGTTGGTTTAGAACTTTGATGTGGAAATTCATGCGCTTTTTCAAATTTGGAAAACTCATTTAAAAGAATTAAAAGTAGTAGAAAAGGAGGGGAGTAGAAAAGGAGGCGAGTATTGGGTAAACGATATTCACTTGGGTTAGAGATATTCGGCTGTGCGAATAATCGCCCAAGAGAAAATCGCCCAAAACACAAAAATGAACAATCGCCCAAAAAAACCCCTCAACAAAATTGAGCGATTGTTCACCACCTTTGGGCGATCTAACATTAAAAAATTTTGGGCGATTGGTCACAATGAACAATCACCCAATAATACAAAAATGACTAATTGTACATTTTTTTTGCTTTTAAAATTTTTGGACAATTATTCGCAATGAACAAACACCCAATAATACACAAATGCCAAAAAAAAGTTATTTTTAGCGTAAGTAGTTTACTCAAAGGTTAACTGTTTTTATTCAGATCTTGCAAACAACTGCAGTGCAGCTTTGCTTAACGCAACTAATACAAATTAATTTTAAAGACTCGAGGTTGCGAGGCTAAACTGTATCAAATTTATTTACTGCCTTCCGCAAATAAAGGTAGAGAAGTTATTTCTTCATTCTTGTTGGTCGCTGAAATCGTAAAGTTGTGAAGTGAGAAAATAATTGTTGAAAAATGGAAAATTTGGAATTTGAGTTTGTCAATGGTAAAAAACATAAAAGAAGAGAAACAGTTGTTTAAAATAAAATCGAAAACAATGCAGAAAACATACTACGTATGTTATGAAAAAAACTGTTTAGTTCGTGTAGAACTTTTTGCTGATGGAACATGCCATAAGCCCAAAAATAATACAGCTGTGCATAATCAATTACGTGTTCAATTACGAGAAAATGAAACGCGGCCTTCAAAAGCTAACAAACAAAATATTTGTCAAATCTCCTAAGTCGGCGTTGGAAGTTACGGAAGCCTTCAAAAAAACTGACATTTGGGATCAATTTGGCGCCACCAAAGGCGATGAACACCTTCCGTTTTTTAAGGCATGCATACAAAAAGATGACTTTGAATATTGCATTTTTTCTTCAGAAAAAATTATCAATATAATTCAAGAGTTCATTCCTCCTCGGCAACGAGAGTATTTGATTGATGCAACATTCAAAATCGTTCCTCAGAGATGTTTTAAGCAACTCCTTATAATACACATTAACTATTTCGATGAAAAAGTAAGTACTCTGAGGTAAATATTAGTACCGATACGTTAAAATTACTTTTTTTAAACAGATATATCCGTTTCTGTTCGTTTTAATGAACAAGAAATCCACGGAAGCATACACGCACCTATTTGAATATATTAACAATAATATTTTCAAGCTAGACGCAAACAGCTTTATTACGGATTTTGAAGTGGCTCTAAAAAACGGTTTGAAAAAAAATTATCCCAATGCAAAGTATCAGAGCTGTTGGTTCCACTATTACCAAGCACTTCGTCGGAACTTGTCAACAAAGCACAAAAAGTTAGCACAAACTGTAAGGAATAATAAAGAAGCTTCCACGTATTTCCACAAATTTATGGCAATGGCTTTATTGCCCGACTATTGTATCGCGCCGTCTTTTATAACATTGCAACAAAAAATCAAAGATTATTTTCCCGACCAAAAATTCAACTCATTCCTTGTAATTTTTTATTTTCTTTTTTTATATGAATTCTTTTGATATTTGACGTATGTATGGCTAACAAAAGAAATTAAAAAAAAAAACCCTAATTCTAAGTCATTTTCGAAATGCTTCTGAATGTAAAAAGGCAAATTAATTTGCCTTTTACAAAAAAATTAAAAAAAACCCCTAACAAATATTGTAAATAGAAGTGCTCAATTTATTTTTCAGGTTGGTCCCAGTAATTTTTCTGTGTCCAAAAAAGTGACAAGGACAACGTCAGACATTGAGGCCTACAACGGAGTTTTAGGCCGAATGGTTACTAAAAATGGCAATTTTTTTAAATTTGTGAAAGCCCTTCAAGAAGAAGAGCTTCTCAAAAGCAGGCAATTTCAGATGCTTATTGATAGCGGTGGACTTATTGGCGGAAAGCAGCGAAAGCTTTCGTCTATACAGAAACAAAAAAAATATTTGAGGCTTCAGAGCTTCTTGAAACCGGTTCGATTACAGCAATGAGGTTCTTGGATAGAATGGTGTTTCCAAAGAACGATATATGTGCGGATATGGAGCCATACGAGTACATTTTCGAAGAATATCCAGATGAAGAATCTGGAGAAGAATCAGAAGAAATGGAAACCGATGCAGAGCAGAATCAGCCACAGAGAAATGTCTGCATAATTTGCTGCAATGTACCGTCAGATATGATTTTGCTTCCATGCAGACACCTTCTAATTTGCAGCGGATGCAACTTAAAGTTGCAGGCCCAAAGTATAGCTGATGGCAACAGCAACTACACTTGCCAAGCTTGCCGGAAAGAAGTTGAAGATACTATGCAAATTTATACCAATGCATAATAAAATATAAAAACCGTTGTATTTCTTAAATTTTGTTTTTATTTGGGCGATTGTTCACCTCAGTTTTGGCTGATTTTTCGTTATGAATAATCGCCCGAAAATAATTTGGACGATTGTTCATCGCAGTTTTGGTTAATTTTTCATTATGAATAATCGCCCAATAATTTTGGGTGATTGTTCATAAAGCGTAAATGAATGTTGGGTGATTATTCATTGTGTTTTGGGCGTTTTTCCCCTTTTTTTTGGGTCTTTTTTCTTTATGAAAAATCACCCACATTTTTTGGGCGATTGTACATTTTGTGTTTTGGGCGATTTTCTCTTGGGCGATTATTCGCATAGCCGAGATATTCTCTGGTTTTCTCACCTGTGTGTGTCTTCCTCTGTGCAAAAGTTGTTGGAATTTCAAACAACGTTATAATACTTCGGGATTTATAGGGATTAAAATAGATTTAAGGCAAGTTAATTTTAAGTAATGAACTTAGAATTTCGAATCTTGCGTGTCGAATAATGTTTAACGATGAAGTGAAGTTTTTGTGCTTCGTGCACTTGGAAAGAAAACTAATCTAGAACTCTATTCTTGACCATTCTCAATAGCACAGTTCATTGGCAGCAGCCTAATTTACTGTTGCTACAACCTCTTTTCAAACAATTAGTTCTCTGGGTGTATTGGATCCCTCTTTATATGTTAGCTGAAAATAACGGTTGTCGCAGTCCAATGTCTTCTGGTCTGTAGGCCCAAGATGCCGTATCAATAGATTTGTCTAAATTTAAACCCGCTTCTTTCGAAATATTTGATATACATATATTTTGATAGTTTGGTAGACTCGCGTCCAGACAAGGAATCTCAACTCTGATTACTGCATGAGCTGTTTGGATGAAGAGTAGGACGACAGTAATTTTAGAAATGAACTTTCATGAATTAATGGGTATACCTACGTACCCAGATTGTATGGAACTGATATCGTTGTTTCTACTTCCATAACCATATCCGTTTGATGGAATATCTCCCGGTACCAATATGAAATTGATATGAAACTAGTTCGTTTTGGTCGGCAACATTTTCCTAAGTGAAAATGGTTGTTTTTGTTGGAATAATAGACCATTCAGGAATCACTGGCATGACTAGTTCGAAGACCGTGATATATTTGAATTTTCGAATTTTTCAATTGAATTGAAAAGCTCAATTAGTCCCACACAAGATCAAAAAGTTTTTTTTTTCATGTTTTTTTTTTACATGTTAATGTATATGAATTTCATACTACAAGGTAAGAAACATTTCCTAAGTGAAAAATGGTTGGTTTTGTTGTTGTTGTTGGTTGGTCAATGTGATGGCACATGGGCCACTTCAAATGTGGATTCCCTTAAGGCAATTGAACGTGGCACAAGATTTGTGAATGTCATTTACCTTAACCTCAAAGAAACACAGACTATTTCCATTGAATCCAGGATTAAGCTTATTAAACTTTGATAGAAAATTGTTTGACCGTCGATGGCTAACAAACGCGACTTATATATCGAGTTATTAGCCAGAAAGAAGCTTCTCAAATCATAACCGTTCCGATTCGATGTAAAATGTTACAGCTTGGGTTATAGTTTCTAAGTTTAAGATCATGAGCCCTCATTCATAGATATTGACCTCCTGCTGTCAAGTTCATTGACTGATGGGTCCAGTCCTTTGGCCCATGGGTCATGTTCATTTAAGAAAATTCGTGCCATTAAGTAAAGTTCACTGACAGTTAGGGAAGTTCAACAAGATCGTTGATTACACTGCTGTAGTTTTGGCACGAAATTTGTGTATAAAATTTATGTATCAAATCTTTTGGGTTGATCGGTACCCATGGAAAGCCTGTATCACATCAAATTTTTCAAATTCTCGGATTTTCCTGTACTTTTTTTTTGGAAAAAAATTGTTTTTTCACTTTTTACAGCATAACTTCAAGGGACTCCAAATTTTTTAACTCACAATATTTGGCAAAATTACAGCCATGATAAAGCTGAACAACTTTTGTGAACATATTAATACAATTATGTTATTCTGCGACATAAATCAATACAGATTGTACTAGAGTCTGATATATCTTAATCATTTGTTCTCGAGAAAGGGTTATATCTCTAAAGTGTTTTCTAAGCCCGAAATAAAACATATAAAAAAGCATAATTTTCCACATGAACTCACACCGGACTTTTCTGGTACATGCTGAATAAAACGGCAGCAGCAACATATTTCAGGAAACATGTATATGCTTGTTTCTTTATTGTCTGTCACGTTTTTTTTTCAGCAGCTTTCCACAAACTTATATTATAACCTATTATTCATGATGTCTCAAACATGTAATATTGAATAGCAAACATACTGTGTTTGGACACAAGTCTCCGCGACAATCTACAAACACGTTATATTTGCACCCAAACAACAACAAAAAATACTGATTTCTGAACGTGTATTGTTTACGGCAGATCTGGGGAAATTAAATTCGTTCACTACGTCGAAGTTACAACGGTTCATGTTTCATGTTTATATTTGTTGAAACCATTAACTTAGTTTTGTTTTGCTGAACTCTATTCTAAAATCTGCCATAATTTCTCCCACAGTGTTCCCAGTGATATCCATATTATCGACTTAAGCGAGCAGTTTGTGTTTTTTTGATTCTGATAGGTTTATTCGTACTAACTGCAGTTTTTCCGATTGTTATTTTCAATAAGATGTAGAAGAGATCTCACGATATGCTGTCGTCTAGTCTGATACCTCACCTGGTATCAGATAGTTTGGTAAGATTTTTAGCAACGTCCACTAGGGTCTAGATGTAGGCCAATGTCAATCAGCAAATTCGTATTAGCAGAGGTACCAAGTTAGCAGAGGTACCAAGTTTAGTCATAGCTTCGTACAGCTTTCTGCTTTGTGTGCTATGGATAAAGGGACATATTTTTTAAAGACAGGACTTAGTATTCTGCGACTCGAATCATCGGGCTCATCCGTTCCTTGCCGCCAGTCTAAGCAACTCAGTCCTACGATATCTGCACCTTTGTAGGATTTAAGCCGGGAAATTTCTTTTGTTACGTCTCCTTCATTAGAAATGGGGAATCGACACCATCGTCTGCTTTTTTCCGACTCTCATTTACATTGGATTCTCCTGCGGTAAGTAGGTAATGCAAAACAATGGTCTCTAAATATCCCCGTCTTTATATTTACCAAAGGGGTCCTCGGCAGAAGGGGCCTTTAATTTGGCCATTGGATCGGCTTTATACCTTTTGTTCAAATTTTCGGCCTTCATTCTAAATTTTTTAAGTTTACATTTTTGACTTCACTGCTGCTTATTTGCTTAAATCGACGGTTTACCTCTTGCATTTTATCCTCATACCTCTCTGTCTGAGCATGCGTTGCGATTGAATGAATGGTTACCTTAAGGGTAGCGTTCTTTTCATGAGTTGCCAAACGTTCTAAGGCTGTTTTTCATAACCAAGCAAGGGTTTTGCGTCAGAATTTATGCTATCAGTGTGACCGTCGGTGGTGCAATGGTTTGTGTGCGTTTTTCTTGTACATGAGATCCTGGGTTCGATCCCTTCTCTGACCACCTTAAATTTCTTTCGGCGCGGTCACCTCGCATATTGACGGCAACACTATCGAGTATTTAGCCATGAAAAGGGTTCTCAAAATACCCTTTGGAATCGGTGTAAAAACTGTAGGTCCCAAGCAGTGAGTATAAAACTAGAGAGCGCCATTTTTATTTATTTTTTTTAATCTATCAGCCTCATTCCGTTGACGTGAACTCCGGCATGTGGGACGAATTTCTGACGGCATTAAAATCGCCTAGGCCAATCCCAAATTCCCATGACAGCTGTAGTAGATGTTAGAGCTCTTCCTACCTATGCCGGCGTGTCCTTGTCTATCGCATTGGCTGGATATCAGAATTATAAATTCTTATAATTTTCGAGGCAATCTGTCAGTTGTTTTGTATAAGAGTCTAACATTCAAGGTGCATATCCGTGAATCATGTTCATTATATCGTCTCTCAGGGTTGTCAACAAATATGGAAGTGTATGTGCTCCTTCTTTCTTTTACCATCACATTGTAACTAACGCTAATGTGCATTTTTTTATTCGCACCCCGTATATTATTTTTGGCGGACTATAGCTCGACACATCTAAATGGCGTTCCACCATCCAGATGTTCAGTAGGAGAAATATCGTAACAAAAAGCCTCAGGGGTCATTTCAATGGCATCGCATTCAATCAATACAATATCCAATCTTTTGCACAACTCTATTATATTAGAAGTTGTTAACTTCATACTGAGTTATGGCTTCACTGTGGAGCATTATACTTATTAATTATTAACCAAACCTCCGATTAGAAATTTAAATTTATTATTAATCTCATTTTAAATGGTATCCTTTGCTGCTTTATTAACATATGCTAAAGGTACGCATTGCATTTTATAAAATAATATATTGTACAATTAAGCTGTAGTATGTTACTTGTATATCCATCATATTGTGCATTAATGAAATTGCATTTAAGTTGTATGGTATTGCGTCTTCTGTCGCATCCTGTAGAAATTGACGCTTCAACAATGCTTTATTGTGTATGCCATTGAAGAGTACCTACTTGAGGCACTTGTGTGTCAATACATGCAAAACAAGCACAAATACTGTTGCATATTCGAACATGTGTTCATATCTCAGCGGGAAAATTGGCAAGGCCTTCTCAAAGAACGTCATCTAATAGACAGTGTTTGTCCCTTTATAAGACAGATATCGCCTTTTATAAAAAGGAATAAATCATTTTTTGTATAAAAAAAATCAAGTACTCACTCTTATCTCGCGTCGGAAAGTAGATATGATAGAACCTCTTGACTTTAACCTTTAACATTTTCAAAAACATTATTAACTGTCTTCTTCGAGCAGGTACTCTAGAAGGCCTTCTCACCACCGATTAGCAATGTAAATAAGAATTCCGGCATATACTGCATAACAAGTACATATACTCTCCGGTTCACTTATTTAAAGGCACTAAAAATTCCATATTCAGCAGCCTGTATCTTTTGCAATTTGTAACCGATTCCAGAATTTGGAAATGGAAATGGAAGCTAGACATCTTTAGATATAAAAAAAAATCATGACAATATTGGCTTCTTAACTAAAGAACTTTTTTTGAGCAATTTATAAAAAAAGTCCAAAAATGTGCTACTTGTTTGGTTCACTTGAATAAAGGCACTTTAACTAATTTTAATGAAAAACAGTTTTTCTTGTTGTTCTAATTTATTTTACTTTATTTAAGAACTATTAGTAATGGATACAACCCCCCTTGTTTTTAATAACTTCAAATATACGGGTTTTCATTGAGAGATACAGAGATTTTATGTAATCCAGCGAAATTTGATTCCAAGCACCCTTAATGGCCTGAATTAGTGGCTGCTTGTAATCAAATTGTCTACCACCTCCATAGGCCTTACGAGATAACCAACCCTAGACATTTTCGATAATGTTTAGATCTGGCGAATAGGGTGGCCAGTCAAGAATATTAACATTTTGGCTTGCAATGAAGTCCTTTACTACGCTGGCGTTATGTATAGGGGCATTATCCTGTTGCAATATCCAAGATATGGGACCAAATAGTTCACTGAACTTCGGAAAGCCGATTCCAATAACATTTTATAGCTTGCACCAGTCATTTTTGCAATTTGAAATTCAAGGTTGATGGTGCCATAGTACGTAATAGCACCCCACACCATAACGCCGCCCTCTCAGCTGTGATGTCGATTCAAAAAACGATTTTCTTTGCGCAGATCATGAAAATAATAGTTGTAGCCATTAGGCCCATCCAAATTAAACTTCTTCTCATCCGTAAATACAACGGTTCTCCAGTCATTTACTTGACCTCTTAGCTGCACATCCCATACCATGTAGTATCTTGCGAATTGAAGCCGCTTTTCCTTACGAAGAGCATTAAGTGATGGCTTTTTTTGTAATTTCAGGTATTTACGATACTCACAGCTCTTAATTACTCGGCGTACTGATGACTTGCTCGCTTCTACTCCAGCTTCAGCTCTTATTTTTGACAAGGATAAGGCAGAATTAGAAGCAATTCTGATCATTTTCTTTTCTCGTACGTAGATAAAGACAATGAAACCCTTTCCATACCCTACGGGGTCCTTGATGTAGTTGTCGACAACTGTTGGGCTCCGTCAAATTTTTTTAGCTATTGCGCGGTTAGAATATCCTTCAGAAAGGTAACCATCGATTTTAGTTTTTCCGATAGATTTAAAATGTTTGCTTTGCCATTTTGACTCGCAAAATGATTAAGATGTAATAAATTGTAATAAGCAAACGCTCCCTACAAAAAGTAAAAAACTTTAAAAATAATAAAAAAAATAATAAAGTGCCTTTATTCAAGTGAACCAAAAAAAAATTGCACATTTTTGGACTTTTTTTATAAATTGCTCAAAAACAGTTCTTTAGTTAAGAAACCACTATTGTCTTGATTTTTTTTATATCTCAAGATATCTAGCTTCCATTTCCCTTTTAAAATTCTGCAATCGGTTGCAAATTGCAAAAGATACCGGCTGCTGAATATGGAATTTTTAGTGCCCTTAAATAAGTCAACCGGAGTGTATGTAACGTTATTGGGAATACGGATAATTGAAACTCACATAATAATTCTCGTCAAATGTTGTATTAACTTTTTTAGAATATTGTTTTCTTTTGTAGGCTGTCTTCAAAAGCTTTTTTCAGGCCTTCTTTGTTAGGCAATCCAGAAGAGCTTTCAATGGAAGCGACTAGAGGTGGGCACAAATCACGTGATTAGCGTGAATCACGCGTGATTCACGCATGAACGTGAGTAAAATTTGATTTTACTCACGTGAGCGTGCGTGAACGTGAGCGAAAAAAAATCGTCGTGCGTGAGCGTACGTGAGTGGAAAAATTTCGTGATTCACGAACTTTTCCAATAAAAAATTCGGTTTTTTTTGCCGTTTTTTCGTATTTTGGATGTTTAATTTGTCAAATACGCAAATTGCATATTTTTTAGGAATAGCAAGTTTTACCAACTTTTTTTTGCAACATTTTTTCACCGATTAAATCAACAGCACCTAACTGGAAAAATAGGCCTTGGAGCCAAATTTTTTGTTTAACATTTTTTGCTCAAAATAACTTCATCAGTTTGTTATAAACCATAAACACTTTTACTATATTTTAAAGGCGTTGCTAGTCAATAAGTTGTCGGCCGCTACCGCATGGCGGCGTCAAGTTTTTACTCAGTTGCCCGCGGTATTCGCATGTTTTCATATTTCTTGTGTAAACAAACAAAACAGCACCAATTGTTTTTCGCTATGGATATTCGCTTGAGTGTGAAGCATTAAAAGACTCTTTTTACAAAAGACACTAAATTACCTGAATTTTTTAACCCCAACGAAAAAGAGACTGAATTAAAATTTTGTTTTATAATCATTAACTATAATTATAACTTGAAGTATTTTATTTTAATTATATGTGACCTGGTCTACGGAAAGGGGGCTTAAGTGTCAAAAAATCAATTTTCACTTTTGGTTGATTCGGATGGAAGATGAGATGCTTTTTCACGTGGTGAAAAGCAGAAAATCCTAACTTGCTTAGAAGTGTACTAAAAATGTAGAGAAAGAAGAGTAAAAATACGACAAAATATAATTTATTGGTAATGAACAAAATACATTGAATTATAAGCTATAAAGACATGATTATACAGTAGAAAAACGTATTATGGGCCAAAAATAATAATGCTGAGTAGTTCATGTATTTTTCTTTGTTGTCGTTTTCCTTGAGATCTTTTTACGTGTTGATCCTGAGGAAGATGGACCTGGTTCCTCGTCTGGTTTGAGAAGTTCTTCACTAGTTTTTGCCTTCCGTTTCTTCGATGGCAAATCTTTCGGCAATGGAGCCACAATATCTACTTTAGATATATCCGAAACTAAGCTGCGAAGATTGTGATAGATGTACCACTGACGTTCCAAAGATAAACCGGCTGGTTGTATAACTTTCGGCATTTCAGGATCGATAGGTTTTAACAGAAGCTTAAAGGACTGCACTTCTTCACTGTCTGCGAATTTCTTTGTTTTTACACAATCTGTAGAGATTATGAAATGATAATGGTTTATTTGCCAGTCCGTGTTGGCGCACTGTTACACCCTGTGCGTGAAAATGACGTAGTAAATCTTCGTAACGCTTCGTCATACAGGCATGTAGAAAATGGAAAAACGAACGACAAACAGGTACTCTGTAGAAGGTAAATTGAATTCTATGCCTCATAACTTCTGTATCCTGTCTCTGTCCATATTTCTTCCGCTCAGCAAGCTTTGCGTATACACTTTCTAGCTTTTCGTTACTCATAATTCCAGCTTCGATGTGAGTTAGTATCACTAAATCAAGTTCATTTTTCGACATCTCTAAACAATTGTTCCGCGTACTCTCGATCATTTCCCGTGGTATCAGTGTATGACATTCATTATTACAACAATCTTTTGACAGAAATTTTGTTACCAGCTCCTCCTCCTTTACATCAACAACATACAGGTCCATGTTAACAAAAGTTTGTTCGGTATCATCTTCTGCCTGAGATACACATACTTCGTCTTCATCATCATCGCTCTCTTCATAGTTTTCATCATCGTTTTCATCATCCTTTTCATGGAAATATTGTCCGTATACGGCACTGAACTCCTCATCAACACTCATGTTTCATTTCATGCGAAATGCGAAGACGATAATCAACAGAAACAGTAAACGCCACTTCTTCAGTGTTACTTTTTTAAATGTTCCACACTAGCAACTTACACGATGAACTATAATAATATTCCGACCAACAACACTTACTGGACCAACAACAACACTTACTGGACGTCCGGCACGGAGAACAATTAACGAGATAATGAGAAACTGACGAAAGGAGTTGCTTACTTTTAACAGCTTTTTCACAGAAAACTAGTTTTCGCACGTAAGCTCCCTTTTCGTAGACCAGGTCACATATAAACTTTGCTTTATATTTTTAAGTTAATTTAATCTATTCATAAAAATAAAACTTGTTTTTGAAGCTTTCTGTAAATAAAAATGAGATTTTTTTTTTGTATAAAAATGTGTTTTTTCTTTTGCGTGAGTTTCGTGACTAACGTGATTCACGCATGAACGTGAGTAAAATTTGATTTTACTCACGTGAGCGTGCGTGAACGTGAGCGAAAAAAAATTCGTCGTGCGTGAGCGTGCGTGATTCAAAATTATTACGTCGTGACCGTGCGTGAGCGTGAGCCAAAATTACTCACGTGCCCATCTCTAGAAGCGACAACGGAGTCTTGTACTCCAATCCAAAACTATGTTAATTTGAAATGTGTATGGAATGCAGCAACCATGTTCTGTGACTCAACAAGAAGGCCCAGTTCAGGCGTTCCCATCCCCGCTTTGATAGTACTTATGTACATATGTACTATAAGATACATTATTGTTGATAGTCGAATTCTGCAGACAATAGTTGTCATTGTCACAGTCATAGCCATAGTCATTGTCATAGTTCTAGTCAAAGCTGTAGTCGTAGTCTCAATTGTTGTTAGTACAGTCGAGTACAATCTGGGTTCGAATAGTTATGCTAAAATTATGCATATACACAATGTAAACAATGATATCGAGTATGACAGAGAAAGAGAGAGCGAGAGAGAGGCAGTAGGAGTCAATATGGTCGCCAGCGATGTGCAAACTACATACAGTAGTTGGCCGATAAATTGGACATTTAATCAACAGTTAGGATTAATTGGGATATATAAAGAATATCTAAACGCAACAACCCCTATATACACGTATTTTACCCATGATATTAACCCGCCAATGGTGACGTACTGGTCTGTGAGACCGGCTGTGTTAAAAAATTCGTATAACTTTATTCTCCGTTATTGTTTTTTGTTGCGATTTCGAGTAGCTGCAGCATTGCACGTCCCCCACCATCAGTTAATGACGAAGCGGCTTAGTGAGCACAACGTCTGTATTTTTTTTTCTAACCTGGTGTGCGAGACCGTGAGTCACTTTTGTATTATATTTTGGAAGGATACCAATTTTTGTTCATTTTATAAAAGTTCCTATTGTCGAAAGACTTAATAATTCCTTAATGAATATGTGATTTTTTTATTTTTTCTTAATTTTAAAAATGTATTGCTAAAACATTGTTACTTTTAATGCTCTATTTAAAAACATTTTTGAATTTTAATATTGATATAAAAGAACTTAAAATGATTATATATCTTTGTTTTATTGTCAAAGTGCATAAATAAAAAAAAACATTTACTATTAGCAACACGTTTCGAAAAATCTTCAGTTGAAAACCCTGGTGCATAAGACCGGCGTCACCATTAATCAAAGTCAAATTTGCGTCACCATTGGCGGGTTAATAATTAATTAATTAGTTCTTAATAAAAATAGATTATTTATTAATAAAGAAAAATAAAACCTTCCATCAACAATTGCAAAGGGTGTTTGTATTATTGTAGGTCGGTGAAGAGCTTTCAACATTTTTAAGTAAAATAACTTCATTAAGCGATAATTTCGATAACAATCCATAGAATAATCACTAAACTCTATTCTATTCTAAAATCCGCCATAATTTCTCGCACAGTCGGCTCAATGATATCAGCTTACGCGAGCAGCTTTTGATATTTCTTTTTGTTCTGATTGTTTTATTCGTATTAACTACAGTTTTTCAGATTCTTCAATAAGATGTAGAAGAGATCGCACGATATGTTGTCGTCTAGTCTGATACCTAACCTGGTATCAGATGGTTTGGTAAGATTTTTACCAACGTCCACTAGGGTATAGTTTAGCCATTGTTTCACGCATCCCTACCACTATCATTAAAGAATACCTTCATATACTTCCTTTGGAGCGGTTATAAAAGGCATATATGTTCGCTCGCCCTGTAAAAGGTCTTACATCAAAAACGAGAACGGCAGGCCGTTCACTTAGGTTAGGTTCAGTCGATGAGAGGCTACTTATGATTACACTCGGAGGTCAGTGGATCAATTGTTATTGTCCCGTAAAGTTGAAAGAGCTGATATGGGATTGAGCCCACATTGACAGATAGTGTGATAAATTTCCAATACAAAATGGGTATATTGAGAAAACCAAAGCACAATCGAAGAAAACTTTTCAAGGAAAATCATGGGCTTCGAACAATTATCAAATGTAACATTTGTAAGACATAAATGCACATACCATATACACAAGGTATATCCATAATGCCCCTAAATACCAAAAATCACTAGTGCAACATACCCAACTAACTGTGACGAATAACGCCATATGTTAGTGAACAACTCCATCCTCCATCGCTGAGCGAATTGAAACAAAGTGCCAACACCAGAAGCTCCACAGTACCTAAAGTACTCCATTCGGAAAAAATACAAGGTTACCACTTCCTCCTATATTACCGGATTGGGCACCAACAGAAAAGGTGTTCAGTGGTCTAAATTTCCTACTTGTCTCTTCAAAACAGACAGTGGTCAACCCCGTCAGTAACCCACTTGCAGGTTGAATTTCTAACACAATACTGGCGCGTAATAAGACGATCGTGAAGTCGCATGCCAACCTTATCCAGTTGCAGTAGCGATCTAGTCGCAATCAAATCCATTGTTGGTCATATATCTCTTCCAATACTGCAGTTCGCCTTCGCCACCTATGTGGCTTTAATTGTATCACATAACTAGCGAATAACCAGATCGCAGAGGTTGCAAATCGGTACATCAATTGATGCGTACAATGTCTGGCCAGAAGTAGAGCAGCCCATTTTTTGTAAGAGCATCCGCTGCTACGTTACCTGCAAAATCACTATGGTCTACACCCCGGCAGACTCACAGCTTACTGGCCATAAATAGTTCAGATTTGCAACAGTTCGAAGTAATTGCAATGAGTGTCGTCTTACTATCAACCTAGATAAGAAAATCATATACGCCCGAGTTCATCATACCATTACACCACCGACGACCACAGAGAAACTAGAAACGAAGATCCATCTAAATCAGACTCTCATAAAACTGTTTTGCTTTATGGCGAAGAATCCTGAGTCATATCGCATGCTGATGAAACATCACTGGGAGTACTGGAGAAAAAAAATGTATGGTCCTATAACCACGACCTTTATAATCTGTATTCCGACATCGACGTAGCTATGCGCACGTCTGCTAGGACATGTCAGTAGAATGGATCAGATTGAACCAGTGCGAAAGGTATTCGAAGACGTACTCGAAGGACATCGAAAAATTGAATGGCCGAATAAAATTGAACGGAAAACAGAACAGAGTTGAAGGCCTTCACTGAAGATCCCATGTCCATTTTTAAGTCAGTTTACCAGAAAGTTAAGAGGTAACTCATCCACCCAAACGCTCCCATCCAACATTATTATTTTCGGTGATAGTATAAAGTTCACAGTCGGCAACATGTAGCCAGGTGCGAAACTCAAGTATTCATCCTCCTCGATCATCACAGGGAGAATATTGACATGCTCCATAGGAGAATTTTTCAGGATCCCAATTCTCTCAAACAAAGAGCGCTTATAGCAGGCCACCGCCTCTCATACTCATCAAGTGTAGTTAGATCGAGAATGATATCCAGCTCTGGCCACAGGGTACTTCTCCTACCGCCACTATTGCACTTTGCCAAAACAATTTCACCTAACCTTGCACTTTCATTCTACCCTGTCTACCTTCGAAACGAGTGTGGAATGCAACGAACATGACTTGATCCAAAACAGAGAAGACCATATGGCTGGTCTATTAAAAACCGGAAAATACCTTCCAGAATGCATTCTCCACTAGTACTGCTAAATCGGGGCTGTAGGGCGGATAGCCCATCAAAATAATGTTTTTGCTGGTCAACTACGCGTTTGTTTGCGGCGATGTCTGAGATCTAGCACTGTCGTCAGGAAGAACGATTGATCTTTGGGGGTTCGTTTCCTTAGTTCACCAAAAGCTTCTGGTAAACAAATGGTTGCATATCATTCAAAAGGGTTCTGAAAAGTAAGCTTCCTAAGTCCTCGCAACACATTAATACCACTACACACGTACAAAAAGTGAGGAGGGATGACGGGACATGGTCAAATAGCTCAGCTGAATCGCTAGAGATACTCGTGAAAACATAATTCTGGGGTGCGAGTACACACCCAGGGAGGTGCGAACATTATCAACCTAATACTCAGATACTAACGGTATAGAGGATATATAAATCGACAGGCCCAGATGGTATTGGTATATAATACCATATATATTATTATTTATATACACTCTAAACTACTTACCAAAGAGTTGGAGACAGGTAAGAGTAGTTTTAATTCCCAAGGCGGGGTGACGGAGTCATGAGAGCGCAAAGGATTTCAGACCGATCAGTCTCTCATAGTTTCTTCTGAAAACGCCTCAAAGGATAAATGGCGCATACATCCGCACGAAAATGGATGGATCGCCGAAAATATCATGCAGCCAACATGCATATCTAAAAGGCCGCTCAACCGCTGCAGCCCTGCACGAAGTCGTCAGAACTATTGAGAGGCCCTTAGAACACAAACAATTTACCTTCGCGGCCTTCTTGGATGTAGAGGGTGTATTTAATAATGCGACTTCAGAGGCTGCAGAAGAATCACTTGAAGATCTAGGTGTGGAAACATTCCTCAAGCGAGTGAATATTGGTACTCCTCAGGATTGAGTCATCTACCCCCTAATTTGGTTACTCGTGATCAACAAAATACTATGAACAATATGAGGATCAAAACCGTGAAATATGAGGATGACGTGATAATAATGGTGTCTGGTTTGATCCCATCCGTGTTGAGCGAAATAATGAATGGTCACCCTGAAGTCACTTAAGGTCTGGGCCAGTGGGAGTGATCTTGCAGTGAATCCAGGGAAAACTGAGGTCATGCTTTTTTACCACCAACACCAAGACACCAACATTTAATTCTCCTCGGCTAAGTGGAATAGAGATTCTACTATCAAGTTACGACAAGTAGTGTAATATAGTACGCCGCGCAGAGAAAGCAGCCGGTGGGGTACCCGACCGAAAATGGTGCTATGGATGTAAACCAGTAAAATCAGACCTATACTCTCATACGGAATAATGGTATAGTGGCCTGTCGCGGGGAAGACGTCCACCATGAAACTGTTGTATAGAGTAACGAGATCAACTTGCATTGGCATAAATGCTCTATTTCAAAGTTTAAAGGGTCCTTTTCGTCCTTTCTTCAAAAAGTACCAAAAATGTATACTAAAATGATCAGCTACGGATTCAGAATGTTTTACGAATTTATTCCTCATTAAATTTTATTATGGCTCGTCATGGACCAAAATTCTCGATCTCTACTTTCAGACGTCCTTTTTTGAAACAAGGTCAACAAAACTGGACCAAAATAACCGGCACAATAGCTAAATGTTCAACCAATTTGTTGTGGGATAGATTAGACCGTCGGTGGTGCAATGGGTAGTGTGCGCGCCTCTTGTACAGGAGATCCTGGGTTCGATCCCTGCTCCAACCACCTTAAAATTTCTTTCGACGACGGTCACCTCGCTTAGTGACGGCGACACTATCGAGTATATAGCCATGAAAAAGCTTCTCAAAATACCGTTCGGAATCGGTGTAAAACTGTAGGTCCCAATCAGTGAGTGAAAACTGGAAAGCGCACAGCTCAGTGATTGTGAGAAGTTCTCCCCGGTCCCTTCATGGGATGTAATGGGAAACCATTTATTTATTTATTTATTTTAGATTTTACTAGAGGATTTCGCTGACTTGAATCCTTCATCTTGAATTTGCATATGGGCATTTCCACAGAAAGGCCAACCTTTTGTCACATCACGTCACCCTCGATAATTACTTATATTTTAGGACCAGTTAGTTTGATTGTATTTTTTTCTTTTACTAAATATGCAGTTACTTACATTCTGTAGTTAGGAAAAGAATAGAAAACAATCGAACCAAATGGTCCTAAAATATAAGCAATTAACGAGGGTGACATGATGTGACATAGTGAAATGCCCATATGTCGTTTTAGTCCAAATGGCGTCTAATTATTAATCATCTTTGGTAAAAGTAGGTCGTTTTTGGTAGGTCTACTTCTAATCCGGCTTCAAGTTTGTTCGAATAAATAATATACTATTAAGCGGTAGATGGCGCTGTACTTCGAATTTAATTTTCAAACTTAAAAACATCAATGAAAGTGTAAACCATTTGTGTTAAAAGATGCATTATAAAACGTTATTTTATCTGTAGAATCTTTTAATAGGAAATATATTTAAATACATTTACAATTTTTTAATATTCAAAATACAAATCTGGATGTGATATTTGAATCATGAGGTAGCTAATAGAGATTGTGTTATAAGAACAACTTAAATTATTTGCTTTTCCATCTGTTCACTACATGAACAATCAAATTCAAATGTATTTGGTTTTTGTAATTTCTCGACATACATTTGTGTTAACCTGGACACTAAACAAAATATATTTTATTGTTGCTTTGATATATTGGCTGTAATAATGGTATCACCTGTTAGAAAAAATATCTCGATTCGTAGTAAACTGTTGCTTACATGGCGAATGCCTATTGCAAATGGCGCTTGCATTATGATTCCTGCTTTAAATTCAGCAAATGTAGTCTATTTGATCCGTTGTTTTTGTCGTACAGCCTTATTATACTTTTGAAAAATAAATTGAAGTTATAGCTAAAAATATATAAAACAAGCTTAATTTAAAATAAATCAAGAATCTACGCTTAGTAGCGGTTCTAGTCAAACACAAGAATTTAGTAGTAAATGTCGAGAAATCCGAAAAACATTATTAAACTGCAGAAAAATGTATATATCTTGTGAATTTTATAATATTTTAATTTAAAATGTAGTTAGGGTGGTCAGAACAGAATAGAATTTTACAAAAAATCAAAGGCAGCTATGATCAAACCGGTATCGTAATTGTTTCATATTTTCCAGGACTCAATAAAATATTACATCTCCCAAACTCTCCATTAAAAATTTGTTTTTCTCATTATCACTTTTTATCTTTTCAATTACAATTAATATTTTGTAATATGAATGAACACGTTTTTAGGTTACAGTCCAATTTTGTCGATTTTAACGAAGCATTTTGTAGGCCGTCTAATACTCGCAATATTACCAGGAAATAACGCTCATATCAAGTTATAATATCGTATCACGATACTGTCAAATATCGCTGCATTGTTCCTGAATGTGACCGACGAAAAGAGCAATATATATGCATGTACGCATATTTACATACAAATGTGTGAAGTGTAATAATTGATGAGAAAATATGCACTGGGGAAAATGCAGTGCATGCATGTGTGTTCTCAATGTAAACGGGTGGGATCTAACGTTTGTTATGTGGCGGCAGCAGGAGCAGTTCTCCTATGCCAATATTGTCACAGTTGTTTTATTATGTTTATGTTAAATTAGCGATTTTCTGTATTCGAAGTAAAGAGGAACAGGCCCGCTAAAGGACCAAAGATGATTTTTTTTAATTCAAACTAAATTTTTAAGTATATATAAGTAGTTTCAGTTGTATACATAATTTTAATGTCACTTAGTAAGAAGTCCTGCAAATCCTGAGGAAGTTTTGCAAAAATCTTTTTAATAGGCCAAAATCCTCAAGGACGGAGCAAGTTAGGGATGTGTACAAATTTACATTGAAAGAATATAGGAAAGAGTTAAGATCTTCAAAGAGAAAGTCTTGGAGTTATTTTTGCAGTGGCATTGAAAACGCGGCTAACACTTCCAGACTGCATAAAGTCCTTCCGAAGACTCCCACCTCTCAGGGATATCTGAACGAACAAAACAGCGACGGACTACATCGATTGAAGAATCGTTAAACCACCTGCTTAACACACATTTTCCAGGAAAGTGGTCCGAGGACGTATGGTTGGACTCAAAGAAACAACCACATCATCTCGCATTTTGCGGAAATAACGTTGCAGATGAAACACTACTCTGGGCAATAGGAAGTTTTAAGTCTTACAAATCACCTGGCCCAGACGGCCAGTGGTGTTACGTACTGGACTACATATTTTGGCCCAGTTCTTACTGAAACTTTATACGAGCTTTAACAAGCTATCCTATATTCCAGTTTGATGGAGAGAATCCAAGGTGGTATTCATTCCGATAAATTATTCGGGGAAATTATCGCATATTAGTCCAAAGGACTTTAGACTAATCAGTTTCTCATCTTTCCTTCTGAAGGCATTGAAGAGGATGATTGGCTCATACCTGCGAACGACCATAGGTATTTGTCAGTTGTAGACATGCCAGCACGATTACAAAAACAAAAAAAACAGACAAAATGGTTCTAATGAAAATGGTTCATCTAATGAAGGAATTGGGGAGAGAGAACTTCTCACAACCAGTGAGCTGTGCGCCTTTCATGGCTGAATGGCGGGTGACCTCCGCCGAAAGAAATTTAAGCTGGTCGGCGCAGGGATCGAACCCAGGATCACATGTACAAGAGGCGCGCCCACTGACCATTACAACAAGGGTAAATCTACGGAAACCGCTCTGGATGCGCTAGGGAGCGTCATAGTGATACCTATATACTCTTGACGCATTTGCTGATATAGAGGGTGCGATTGAGAACGTCTTGCCAGGATCGATAAGATCGGCTTTATAGGCACTTTGTGTTAGTTAACCAGGGGACCAGACCATTACTTACTTATTTATGAGAAGGCGCATAACCTCGTCCCTAGGACACACGACCTTAACTCGAAATGTCTACAGAGGAACTCCACAAGGGAGAGTATTGTTTCCTGACTTACTTACTAATGCGGCCTCAATCAACCCAGATCGGTCACGGGCCTTACAGTATGAGGATAACATGTTTCTTCAACCGGCTCGTTCTTAAGCGTTTCTCCTCCAGCTGGTAACACCAAGCGATCGCAGGAAATCTTATATCTGATCTTTAAAGCGAAGTCTTGGTCGTCTTACTTTTCCACATCCTTTGTGTACTTCTTTGAATACCTTTCGCTCTGGTTGCTTCTGATCCATTCTACTGGTATTGCCTAGCCAGCGTAAATGCGTTGTTTGGACTCTCATAACTACGTCGATGTCGTGATACAGCTCGTGGTTAATGCGTCGTCGATACTCGCCGTTTTCTATTATTGTACCATATTCTATTATTGTACCATTTTTTGCTCGAAGACTCCCAGTGATGTTTCATTAACATGCGATATTATCCAGAATTTTCTGATATGGTTGTGCGTGCTTAGCACAAAATAACACCTGTTTGCAAGAACAATTCTCCGTTTGATTTCCAGGCTGAAGATATTGGTTCTGTACAATGTAGATCCAGGGTAACTAAATTCGTCCACTATCTTGAAATTATAGCAATCGTAAACGTTCACCATTTCCTTCCAACGGGTGGATCGAAAACACCCGAAACCATTAATTTTGGCTTGACCTTGTTTACTGCCAAAACTACTTTTGGTGATTCCTTCTCAATTCTCGAAAATACTGTAGTAAGTTCTCGCAGATTTCGGCATGATGTCTAAATCATCGCCATACTCCAGCAGCATGTGACTTTTGCTACTAATAATTGTATTCATGTTGACTTTAGCTTTCCTCACTATGATCTCAATTAAAATTCTGAAGAGATCGCATAAGAGGGCCTGAGGCCAAACCACGCACCAAATGGTTCAGTGAGATCTTTACTAATCTTTACTGAGAATTTCGTACCGGTCAGTGTCATTCTACAAAGGCGTGTCAGATTAGCATGATACATGTCCGGTGTTTTGACATTGTGCTTTTCGGTAAAATTTAAGGGCCTCGTTCTTCTCTCCTCTGTAATTTAGGACTGAACAGGGCCTGCTAGAGTTCGACGGATCAGGTTGCAAAGTTGTCGCATATGCTGACGACCTGGAAATTGCAGTGCAGGGAAAATACACCTCCACACGTATAGATGTGATCCACAACTAAATCAGAACACTCTCTATAATGAGCCATGGAGAATGCAAATACAGAGAAAAGTGAGCACGTACTCATTACAAGGGAGCAGAAGGGTCCGTATATTCATCCCTTGTTTCAATGTGGTACAAAAATTTACCTAAATGATAGTGCAAGATATCTAGGTGTGATTCTCGACACAAATATCAGTTTCAATCAAATACTATGGATAGGATTAGTAGAGCCACAATGCCACTATATTCGTGTAAAAGTTTCATCGGAAGACGATGGGGCCTGTCCCCGAAAATAGTTATAGTTATTGCTTTACGGCATTGTTGTTTTGTGGCCAATACTGGAAAAAATGCATTTACCTAAGTCTGTGGACAAAAGTCCAGTGAATTGGAATGGTGTGTATCACCACACTGAACGGAAAGACATCGTCACAGGTATGAAAATGTTCATCACCTCAAACACCTTTCGTAATCTAAAGTCAGCTAACGTACAGTTTCATTCCCGCTACGAAAATGTGTTCATCAACTGCAAATTGTTCGTCACTGCGAACAACGTATGGTTGTTGCTGCAATGAATTTCATTCATTATTGCAAAGAATTTGTTTCGTTGCTGCAATGAATTTATTTTGTTGTTGCAGTAAATAAGTATCGTTCTTGCAATGAACGGGTTCGTCGGCGGGTTCAGTGTTATTGTAGCCGTTGTACTCAGGTCCTGCAATTAAAAACAAATATGAGGAATTTATTATTAAGATTTCTATTTAAGATATGTGCATAATCTACATATGCCTGTACTTACCATGAACATAAGCTGTACTCCCGTATGGATTTCATCACAGCAATTGATCTATGTTCAACATTTTCTTTAACTTAGAACCACATCATTGTTTCTTAAATTATGCAATTATTGTTATGTTGAGGGTTCTGTCATTCAATCATAGCGCCACATCTCCCCGTAATTAAGCCACTGATCGCTCTGTAAGCATTTTCTTCAACTGCTCTTTTAGTTATTCTAACCAAATTTGTTAAAAGTTCGATTGGATTTATTTCATTGTACGTTAAATTGTCACTTTTTATGATTGTCTTACTTGAAACACTTTGTTTATTTCACTTCTTCGTTTTCATTGACTTCGAACCCAAATACCAATCCAACGAAACAGGCGCGACCGAATTATGACAAAAACACGAAACAGGAACATTTTGTTACGATTTATACCGTCACGCTCATACACACACACAAATGATCAGTTACATATTTCTGGGTAGTTGTTCTTCTATCGATGCGTCACTTTATTTGCTGTCGCGTTGCTCCTTGCATTCTGTTTGTTTATCTATTTCATTTATAGATACACACTTTACACAAACGATCACAGCAAACACATAAATTCACACAATTTATTTTTCTGAATAAAATATTATTACTTTACTAAGTTTAACTAATTAGTCTGTTTTAAAAAATTTATTTAAATTATTCGGGCGGAGAAATAGGTGTACCACTTTCGGTTGTTGCAAGTGAACTGATTTAAGATGTGTACGTGACCCACCACTTACGCTCACCATTTCCTCTTGCTGACCTCTTTTTTACGCTCACTCATTTTTTGACTGCCTTTTTCTTTTTATGTTCATAAAACTTAGTTTCATTGCAATAACGAAATTGTTTCGTCAACTATAAATTTTGGCAAAACTCCAAAATCAATAAAAAATAATCAGTAAAAAGTAAGATATACACCAAATATCAATAGTTGAAATCTCATGCACTTCCATTTTTTTAATTTTTAATCCATTTTTCTACACAATTCAAATTAAATAAAATTGTAGCAGGAACGAAAAGTACGATTTACGATTTACGATGTAATTGGGTAGAGAGACGTGTCCTCCTGCACCGCGACCAAGGTAGATCTATTGTGCGCCCTCCATTAAAGTTTAATTCATGGTATCATTCAGGAACTTTACAATATCCTTCACCGCTAGTTTTTTATATGCGTCCTCCATAACTTCGGATCCGCCAAGTATCTTAAGTCTCTGGTAAGCAAAAGCAGGGCACTTCGCAAGTATATGTTCCATGGTTTCATCGTCCTCCAAACAATATCTGCATGTTCCCTCCTCCGCTATTTGCATCTTATTCAACATGAAGTTGCATGTGTAGTGTCCAGTGAGAGCTCCACATAGGAGCCTTAGATTGGGTCTGTTCAATTGAAGAGCATCCTTGCTCCTTTTTTCATTGGGTGATAGGAATTTTTTCGAGTGTTTGAGTGGTCCTTTTTTGATCCAAAACTCCTTCGATTCTCCTTTTGTTACTTTTGTGATCATTGTTTTAATGTCCTTTTTAGTGAAGCCATATTGAGGATTTGGGCCTATGAATGGCCGTTGCGCTCCCAGTCTTGCTCTTTCGTCAGCCAAGTCATTTCCATCAATCCCACTGTGCCCTGGCACCCATACAAGTGTTACCTTGTTATTCTCTGCCAGCTGATTTAGGGCCCTATGGCCTTCCAACACTGATTTGTGGTGAAAGATGGGTTTGTTCAGTGCCTTTAGAACTGCTTGACTATCTGTCATTATGTTTATTTTCGTTCTTGTTAGATTTCTGTCTAACAGCGTTTCTGTAGCCGTGTTGAGTGCGTATAATTCTGCTGTGAATATTGTAGAATCCTTGCTTAGGGGAATCTGGAGCCTGCACCTGGGTCCTACTATGCCCGCTCCCACCCCTTCTGTTGTTTTTGATCCATCAGTGAACCATTTTTGGGCTCCTTCACGTAGCCATATAGGGTTTGAATCCCATTCAGTCCTTTTTGGGATAAGAACAGTGTAATTTCGTTTCAGCTCCAGTACAGGCTCTATTTGATCACTACATAAAGTCATCTCTTTAATATGATTAGCTTTATTAAGGATTTTCAGGTGTCCTGTGTGGTCGCCTACTTTAAATTTAAATAATTTATGAAGCTCGATGGCCTGTTTAAAGGCTTCTCCTTGTATTGCCAAATGCAACGGGTCAAGGTTTAAGATAACCTCCAAAGCAGCCGTTGGCGTTGTTCTCATTGCCCCTGTGATATTCAAACAGGCTAGTCTTTGGGTTTTCGACAATTTATTCTGGGCTGTGATTTGAGTGGTTTTCTGCCACCATATTACCGAGCCATAGAGTATACTGGGAAGAACCATTTGTTTGTATATCCATAGTGACATCTTTGGACTTAAGCCCCATGTTTTGCCTAGGAGTTGTTTACTAGCCCAAATTGATTTTGTAGCCTTTTTATGTATCATGTTTAGATGAGGATTCCAGGAGAGAGTTCTATCCAGCATAATACCAAGATATTTTACCTCCTGCTCGAATTGAACCTCCGTATCTCTTATGTGAAGCGTAGGGATAGTTAATGTCCTTCGTTTTGTAAATGGGATAATTGTGGTTTTGTTAGGATTTATAGAGAGTCCCTCATTTTCGCACCATTCCCATGTTAATTTTAATGCATTTTGCATTTGTTCTCCAATTGTATCGTCATGTGTTCCTTCTACAATCACTGTGATATCATCTGCATATCCCACAGTGGTAAAACCATTTTCGTTCAGTTTTACTAGTAGATCATCAACCAATATTGACCATAAGAGCGGAGAGAGAACTCCACCTTGGGGACATCCCTTTATAGTGTTTATTTTCCTGCTAGTATTTCCCATATTAGCAATAATTTGTCTTTGTGAGAGTATTTTGCTTACCCATTTTATCACTATTGGGTCTGATTCTCGTTTTATCAGCGCCCCTTCCATAGAATTATAGCTGGCATTATCAAAAGCGCCTTCAATGTCCATAAAGGAACATAAGGCTATTTCCTTCCTTTCCAGTGCTTTTTCAATTATGGAGGTTAGTTTGTGTATCGACGTTATGGTTGATTTGCCTTTTTGGTAGGCAAATTGCAGATTGTGTAGTGGCTTTTCAGTTAAAAGTTCATTACGAATATACAGATCAATAAGTTTCTCCATCGTTTTCAGCATGAAAGACGAGAGACTTATTGGTCTGTATGATTTTGGATGATCTGCTGGTTTGTTCCCCCCCTTTGGCAGAAAAACCACTTGTACTTTTTTCCATTTAGTAGGGATAAGGTTAAGAGCGAGACTGGCCCTGAAAACATGAACCAGTCGTCTTCTCAGTGAGTCTGGTCCATTTACCAGCATAGCTGGAAATATCCCATCAGGTCCCGGTGATTTATACGGTTTAAATGAGTTTATACTCCATTCTATCTTTTCATATGTTATGATTTGTCTAATTATAGGGTCGTTAGAATTAACTGTATTTTCAGATTCATAGTTCCTAATAGAATCACCTTCATCAAAGCTACATCCGGGAAAGTGAGTCTTAAGAAGAAGCTCCAACGTTTCCCCAAAGGATGAGGTTTGATTTGCATCATCTATTCGGAGATTGCCTATTGTCTGATTTTTCTGTGAAGATAAGGCTTTTTGAATTCTAGCCGTTTCTGGCACATCCTTCAGTTCTTCACAGAAAGTTTTCCAAGATGATCTTTTCGATTTTCTTAGCTCCTTGTTATACTTTGTAAGGGCCTTTCTATAATCTTGCCAGTTACCGCTAGATTTTGCCCTGTTAAATTCTCGTCGTGCCAATTGCCTTAATTTCTCAAGGTTTTTATTCCACCATCTGACTTTTCTATTTGTGTTCTTAGTTTTCAAAGGACAGTTATTTTCGTAAGATTCCAAAATATCATCGGTTAACTTATCCACCGATTCATCTAGATCTACTCTTGAAATTATCGGTGACGCGTGGGTTTCTAGCCTACCCTCAAGGTCAGATTTATACCCCTCCCAATTTGTAGCCTTCGGTGACCTGTACCAGATTTTCTGTATTAGGTCCGTTTTCAACTCAAAGAGAATATGTTTGTGATCAGAGAATGAGTTATTCTGTGAGACTCTCCAGTCTTTGATCATATCTTGAACATTGTGTGAGACGAAAAGTAAGTTCGTACAGCAACGAAATGAAAAATTGTCAAAGAAATCATATATGAAATTTTTCGTTGCAGCGACTACCAAATTGAGTGATATACGAAACTTTTCATTGTAGCAACGTAAAAACAATAACGAAAATGTGTCGTCCATACGACGAAGCATTATTCTTTCAGTGCATGTGTGCACTTTGTAGTTTAATTTGAATTCCCTCTGCAAACGCACATTTTAAGTATATTCTTAACATGCCCGTCATATTTGGCAGTTTCGGCTTTCAAATATTTTATATGTACAGTAGTGTGGCTCTTATTTTTATGGAGAGTTTTTAGCGATGAAAATATTTTGATCATGGCTCGAAATACTGGTGTGTTCAAAATTTTCCGCCGATGCGTGCCGCAAACACCCTAAAGATCTTGTAGCCATCACCCTTAGGTTTTTTACACATTTTATGTGAATATTGTTGGTATTTGCAGTATTATAAATAATAGCAATCTTAAAATCTGTTGATATATTGAAATAGAGCCAATTTATTTTATCTTTTTCATTCTGTGCATTTCACTCAAGATAACTTTTTCTAATCTATAATTGTTTATTTTATTTGGGCAACCCTATAAACCACAAATGTCAGCGACAGCTTTCGTAAGCGAACGCAAGCGCGAAGTGATGTATAAACTACCATTTTTTGACTTTGGCGTTCGCGTTGGCTTTTGCATTTACGTTCACTTTCGGGGCTTTTAGAATTCTACCCTTAAAGAAAAATGTCGATCGATTTTATCTCATTGTTCAAGCTCAAGACCATCTATATATCTATAAATAGAGATATAGTTTTTTAAAAAAGAGGATGTTTTGCAAATGCATCCTCATGATTCCTGGCAAACCGTATAGCTATTTCAGATCTAGACACAGATTTTCATCAGCGTTTGTTTGGAATGCTGCTTTTGAAAAATCCATCAACTAAATGCAAACAAAAACTCATCTGAATTGAGAATTTTCCACTACGCAAGTGTTCAAAAAATATCGCAAGCAAAACACAAAAGAAAACATTTGCAAACAACTTCTTTCCATCTCCAGAGAACCATCGGTCCCCATTAGAAATGTTTTTTTTTTGTACGGGAGCCGGCTACGATTGGAGAATTGGAAGCCAACATTACACGCTGCATTCGTCAAATACCACTAGAAATGATGCAACTAAATAAATAAATAAATGGTTTCCCATTACATCCCACGAAGGGACCGGGGAGAGCTTCTCACAATCACTGAGCTGTGCGCTTTCCAGTTTTCACTCACTGATGGGGACCTACAGTTTTACACCGATTCCGAACGGTATTTTGAAAAGCTTTTTCATGGCTATATACTCGATAGTGTCGCCGTCACTATGCGAGGTGACCGTCGCCGAAAGAATTTTTTTTTTGAAGGTGGTCAGGGCAGGGTTCGAACCCAGGATCTCATGTACAAGAGCCGCTCACACTAACATTGCACCACCGACGGCCACGAAATGCAACTGGTCATTGGAAATTGGAATCTCACAGGGGCAGGTACCAATAAATCATTCACCCGTTTGTTATCCCCCAACAAAATACGTTCGCAAGGACATATATGGACAAAGCATTTTCGAACATTCTGAAGAATCGTTCTTATAGTTATGAAGTTTTATAATTTTTATAATTATTTGTTTTGTAAAAAAATTGCCTAGAATTTTCAATTCACATCGGGTACAAACAATTGGAAATTAAAAAAAAAAAAACTTTTCAGTTCAACCTAGTATACATGCGTTACGAACTTTGAATAATTGTTGGCATATGTGAACATCGAAATATATGTCATTTATGCTTGAATTTATATATGTATGTTTGTATGAATCTATTTTTCTTGCTGCTGCCGACAATGATGATGGGTTGTACATCAAAATGGAAGTGGGCAAAGGAAAATCAATTCCTTTCTGTATATAAAGCACACACACACATATATTTTCATACGAATGATAATATTTTCCGTGCAATTTTAATGTTAAACAATGTTAATGCATATCAACAACAACAAACAAATCGTCAACAACATTAAAATTTTGCTGCAGAATGTGACAAATGTATAATTTTATGACGAACAGATACTACAGCTACGATATGCTCGTCACCATCATGATGCCAAAGTTGATGGTAATGGATGATGGTGGCGATACATGAAAATATGCTGCCATAATACATTTTTCATTTCAAATATCACGAAAACTTCAGTATTAACGACTACGCATAGAGACTGCATAACCAGGCAAATATTAAATTAAATGGTTTCAAATCAAAATAAAACGCAGAAAGTTGTAAAGTTGGATAGGAATTACGTTGAAGTCGGATAGGACCGAGCATATAATACCTTTCATGATCAGCCGAACAGTAAAATTCCATTATTCCCACACGACATCTCACATAAACTAACTTTGTTCGCTGAATGAAATACAGCATTTCTATTGTGACAAACAAATAAAATGGTTTATGACAACAGAAAATGTTTACGACAAACAATATATGGGAACTCTATATTCAAAAAACGGTCATGGGAAACGAAATACATTTCTACTAACTCCTCTGTCGCCAGCAGCAAACGAGTCGATTTAGCTCCAAACTCAAAAACAAAACATTTACGAAAATAAAAGTTTGCGTCAAACTGCTTCTCCCTTTCCCGCAAACAAGTTATAGGAACCCCAAAATTAATTATTCCCAAACGAAATCTGAGACAAACTAACTTCGTTCGCTGAATGAAATACAGCATTCCTATTGTGACAAATAAATAAATAAAATTGTTTATGACAACAGAAAATGTTTTCGACAAACAATATATGATAACTCTATATTCCAAAAACGTTCACCGGAAACGAAATACATTTCCATTAACTCCTCTGTCGCTAACAGCAAACGAGTCGATGTTGCTCCAAACTGAAAAACAAAACTTTTACGAAAACAAAAGTTTGCGAGAAACTGCTTTTCCCTCTCCCGCAAATGAGCTATTATATAATTCAAAAAAACTTTTACGAAAAACTCAAAATGGTTACGGCAGCATAATACAGATATTTCACGGAATAGTATTTATTTTGGATCGAAGTAGTGTACCCTCTTAAAAAGAAGGGCTCCACGAAATACCTTCAAGGAAATAACCCCCAAACGAGAAATGAAATAATCTCCAATGTTTTTTCACACATGTTTGGGTGATATTTCATTTGAAAAAACAACCAAATTTTTTGGAAGTATTTCATTTTTTTTAAGTTATTTCGTTTTCCAATCGGGGTGGGTCTTTTAGAAGGAAATTTTTTTCGCATTTGTTTCCTTTTTGCCTTGGGGATAATTTCTTTTTGGTTTGGGTTTAATTTCATTCTTTGTTTTTTGATGTTATTTCTTTTTTGGGTTTATTTCATTGCGTGCTATTTCCTGGGCGTTATTTCCTTGGGAGATATTTCGTGGAACCAAAAGAAGTTCTCATTTGACTTTAAAATATGTACAATAACACTTTGCGACAAATGGTAGGGGTCAGTGATCAGCGGGGGTTCTGACTACCAGGAAGAGTTATATCGGTCAAAAACAAGTTATACGTGTCCTTGCGTTTCGCTGGGTCACGTCTATGAATCGACATATATCGATTTGAAGTTAGTAAATATCATATAGGGGAATTTGTCACATTTGAGGCTCTTTTGTGTGACATAACTCTAGAACGACTAATCCGATTTTGCTGCAACAAACTTAGTAATATTAAGAATTCAATTCCTTTAATCTATTGATATACTGTTTCTCAACATAATCAACAGTTTTGCAGTAATAAATAAATTTATGAAAAAAAAAATTATTTTTTGCCTAAAAAATTAAAAAATTTTATTTTTAAATATCATGAAAAATCCAAAACGGGGGAAAAAGTGTTGTCTTCTTACTTTCTTAGATCAAAAAAATTCATCTCGAGTTATGTCAAACAAAAGAGCCTCAAACGTGACAAATTCCCCTATATTATACTTACTAACTTCAAATCGATGTGCCTCGATTCCTAGACGTGACCCAGCGAAATGCCGGGCCACGTATAACTTTTTTTTTAACCGATATAACTTTTCCCGGTAGTCAGAACCCCCGCCGATTTTGGCTGTCGCACAGTGTAATTAGCCAAATATATTTTCAAAAATTTGAGAGACCATTTATTTTTACGGCAGCTTCTTGAAAACTTGATCAAGCATATTTTTTCCGATTCTTCGCGAATTTCTCAATGTCGTTCGCGAAATTACTTTTATATATTTGATAGTATTTTCTGTAAAATTCAAAAGTAAATTGAAAATTTGGTTGAAAAATTGCGAAGATCGAAATTTCGAAACGCTGCCATAAAAAAATACCCTATCAAAATTTTTAAAATACATTGTTCTGTTTATGCTCATGATGATGCGTCGTTTGAGTCCTATATTGCCCAAAAATAATAAATAAATTAATACAAAATTATACCCAATTTCACCAGCAATCGGTACTTCAACGCCCGCACAGTGGAGTCGATTAGAAAAACACGATAATAACATCACAACTTTTAAATAATTTTTTTGATCGGTTTGGAATGTACCAAAGATTTGTAAAGTATGAGCGAGGCTTTCACAATATTGAGAGGCACCCTGTGTCAACACAGTTAGTTCTACAGGGTATTAAAGTTGAGCACTTTGGTGCTATTGAAACTTTCCAAACCTGGCACTTCCACAAACACAGAGAAGAGTTTCGTTGTCACGACTATATTTACAGCCAACTAAAATTTGGCGGTTCCTTGGACTATCACATTATCCAGTTGTGATTACCAATAATTGTGTTTCATTTGTACTTCAGATTTGGTTGCAAGAACTGAAATATTTAGTTGAAGCCACAGCAAAAATAAATAAATGTGATCTGTCGATCGAGATGTAGTTGTAGCAAGCAAATTATCCTGTAGTGGTGAATATTCTATTTATCTTTTATCTTTTGCCGTTGTTAAGATATTCTGTATAAAAGATTAAAATTTACAATTTTTTCTGTGGCTTTTTTGATTTTTTTGTTAATAACTCGGCCATTTGACGGATAAGAATATTTCTGAAAACACCACTAAATTGGGAGCACTTCTATAGAAGATATACTGTACAAAGTTTGAAGTTATCTCAAGCCGTTTGCAAATTTTGAACTTGAAATTTTCAAATTTCAAATTATGAGGTTTTTCAACCTATAAAAACACAATACAGGGTGGCGCAGCAATTGTGCTACAATAAGAAATTCAAATGACTTTAATTTAATCCATGTATTTGATTTTTTTTTTATTGTATTGACAATTGAATTTTATTTTATAGAACTAATTGGTTTTGAATATGAAAGACCTTAAATGACCTTCATTCTCATAGACGCATATGCTACACTTGATCAGAAAATTATTCATTGCGGACTGAAGGGTTGAAGTCGGGATCGCCTCAATTATTGTTTTAATGGACTGCTTCAATTCAGCCAAATTCTTGCTTGCGTTTTGTACATGTCTTGATTGACATAATCCCATAAGAAAAATGTCTGGTGCTGTCAAGTCAGGTGACCTTGGGGGCCAGCAGAAAGTCGAGTTTCTGGATATTAATTTTCTTGGAACTTTTCGTTGAAGGTCCGCCACAACCGGTCTGGCTATGTGTGCAGTTGCTCCATCTCAATGGAACCAAATGCTATTGAAACGGGTACGTCTTCGGCGCTGTTATGGGTAAAAAAAACTCCTTCATCATCTTTAAATTACGGTCCCCATTAACACCGTTTTCGTCAAAGAAGAATACTGGATTATATTGACTCCATATACACTCACAGAAAAATTCGGTTAAGACAGCCGAATTAGCTGTAACCTCATTAGAGATTGTCACAACCGAATTAGAGGTTGTCACAAACTCATTAAAGGTTGTCACTACCCCATTATAGGTTACAGATAGTGTCACAAATGAATTTTGAATTTTTTTTTTATTATTAACTAATGATTTATTTTCCAATATTTTTTAGAAAAACATTAGAAAGCGAGAAAATTAAGTCATTTATGTACGGTATTCTTTAAAGTAACACATTTCTTTTATATGTCACTACCGACCTTTTTTGAAGTCCCGGACATCGTGGGTCACCGCACCAATTCTGGCGTGTTGTATCTGTTGATTTAAGTCCTAAACCGTTTCGTACGCAGATGAGTGCAGCATAACTCAAACGACCGACCTTGAAAAGCTTCAAAACTCTTGATATCTGCTTAGGACATTCTCTGCAAAATAATACGATATAATAAAAAAACCATAATTACAATATTTTTACTTAAATTTCATAATATCCACAAAATAGTCTTGATATCGCCGCGACAAGACTAATTATACATTCTGTAACATCTTTAAATATAACGTTTGTTTTTAGAATTTTAAACGTGAAGTTTTAACTATGAACATCGAATTATTTCAAATTCGGTTGTTCCAACCGAAATTTAGCAAATCTGGTTGACAATATGCATATATTTCAAGATTCAGTTTTCACAACCGAATCTGAAACGAGGTTGCTACAACCGAATTTCAGTTGTGACGACCTCAATTCGGTGGTGACAACCTCAATTCGGTTGCGACAATCGCCATTCGGTGGTAACAGCCGAATTTACGGTTGCTGCAACCTCTTTTCAATCAATTAGTTGTTTGGGTGTACGGCTTTTTACATCAAAATGAGTCTCATCAGATATAAACAAGCACTTCATCAAGTTGCTGTTTTCTTTGGTCATTTCAATCACAGTTTGGGAAAATTGTAGACGAAAAGCCAAATCCATAGGGTTTCACTTGCTTGTAATTTGGAGTTTGTACGGAAACAAGTTTAAAGCATTATGAATTATCCGTTGTAATGACCGTCTGCTAACTTCAATTTGCGTCGATAAGTTTCGAGTCGAGACCCTTGGATTTTCCTGCATCGACGATGCTACAGCCGCGACTGTGTCTTGAACCCGATCATAGGGATCTCGATGGTACGTTCTGCGTGCGATACTTCCAGATTCGACAATCATGGTTACCCACCTCATAATGGCCCATCTACTCGGGGGAGTGCCGCCAAACTCCCGCCTAAATTCCCTTCGGATAGCATGGTACCGCTGCACTATCCACATCCTCTTTTCTGTATCCCAAACATTAATTTTAATAAATCTAAATAGTAACCTGCAAAATAAAAAAAAAGTTCAGCCGATTACTCATAGAGAAAAAAGTTATAACGTTTTGTTTTTGTAGCACGATTTTCCCCAAAAGCTCCATGATTCATTACGTATTGTTTTTAGTTTTTGCCAAGAAACCAATACATATTTTTAAAATGTTCACAAAGACAAGGCTTTGGCTAATATACCTAATGAAAACTTGTAATCATTCGGAAGTGCATCAGAGGATCAGTCAAGATTCTCTGAAAATGTGAAATTTTTAAAAAAAAAAATTTCAGTTTCGATAGTTGGCAAACATCGCGCTCGTGTTTTCATATATATTTTGTATTTTTATTCTAGACTGAAATGTTCGTAAATACACGCCAAAATAGAAATAGATCCTACGCATAAACGAGCTTAGGGAGCTTAATATGTAAAAAAGTCGAATTTTCTTGGAGACTGGTTTGGGATTACAAATAACTAGGATATTTTTACTGTTAGGAAAAAATGCACTGGATTTATTTGACTGTGCATTAGTCTATACCAGACAAAAATATTAGTAGGATACCATCAATTTATACTTATACTTTAAATCAAATGCTGAAGAGATTTTTCCAAAATTATTTATATTGAGTTGTTCAGTATTTTGAACATTTATTATTTTATTTTATAGAAGAAGAGCTTACCTCTCCAACGGTATATAATATGTATATGTGCGGTGTTACGACAAGTGTAGGTATTACTCGCAAACCTAACACTTTGACCTGATTTTGACTGAGTTGCCTAATTTTGGCGAAGTCCCCGTCAAATTCTGCAGTGACATATTCTGTGCACATATTTTAAGTGTCCCAAACCTATACCAATCTTTAAAGATACAAAAATTTTCCACCAAAACAATGAGAATATTTAGAAAACCAAACATTTTTGCTCCAAAAAATATGTTCGCTTTTTTCTTGGCATTGTGAAACGCAGGAGATGTATTTAGTGCCAAAGTGCCAATGCATAAGTTCGAGCCGGTTGGGGAAATATGTTATCTTCATTTTGTAAGACCTCTAGACCAATTAAGTAAATAAGTAAAATTATGAAAATAGTGTACTTATACAAAAAAAACTAACCCCAGGAACATGTAGTATTCCACTGTAATCAAGTTGTATCAAATTAATTATTTCAATAGAAGTTGGGCTGTGTATTTCACTAGTCGTCAAATTTGTATACCATAAACTCATGTATAGGAGTCTACTTCGAGTGTTTCCTTTACAATTTTCCCTCTTTATTACAAGTTGAGTAGATCCTATGAATCGTCTTTATATCAACTTGTACCAACTTGTGTTGTTAACCTACGGGTTGCTGTTCTTGCTTTAAGGATACAATCATAATAATAAAATATCTAATAACATCCTGACTTTTAATATTTTGCAGTCATGTCCTTTCTTTGCAATTTTCTACAGAAGATTCTCCAAATATGTTACAAATGTAACCACGATCTTAATACACCCTTCCATGTTTTATGATAAATGGCGTAATAAAACAAAATAAAATACAATTCCTCCTCCCGGTCGTGAGGATATTTGGTGTGCTCGTTTTGTTCCCTCATCTCCTGCCACCTTAAGCTAAATATACAATATACATACAACATAAAACATAAAAACTTCATTGCATCGTGCAATAATAAAATGCACAGAAACAAAAAATAATAACAACAACAACAAGAACGTCAACAAGGACCACGAAGAGTTAAGCTGCCCTCCAGGTTAACTACTAACTTTTGCATCATATTGTTGCACGTGCCGCCCTTTCTGCGCTGCCAACCTAAAAATAGCAACAGATGCTACATCGACCGACAAACGGGTAAAGGGAACACAACAGAAGATGCGCTGAACTAAAGTTTATATCAGAATTAATGCAATTAAGCGCAATAATAAATTTTAAACAAAATGTTCCCCAAAAACATCACACATGCTAGAGTTGCCAGGATTTTATGGTATTCTACCAAATCGCCAACAACAACTGAATAAAATAAAATTGAGATTTTCCTTTGTCAATCAAAAATAAAATTATATAAAAGAAAATAATAAAAATATAAATATAAACAAAACAAATAATGTAAAATAAAAAAAATTACACAGCTAAATCAATTGATGGTCTGCGCCGGCGGCGAGCCGCCTGAAATCAACTCTAAATTTTTATGTCTTGTCTTGTAGAGACCAAAAATAGATAAATAAATGGTTTCCCACTACATCCCATGAAGGGACAGGGGAGAACTTCTCACAATCACTGAGCTGTGCGCTTTCCAGTTTTCACTCACTGATTGGGACGTACAGTTTTACACCGATTCCGAACGGTATTTTGAGAAGCTTTTTCATGGCAATATACTCGATAGTGTCGCCGTCACTATGCGAGGTGACCGCCGCCGAAAGAAATTTTAAGGTGCTCAGAGCAGGGTTCGAACCCACGATCTCGTGTACAAGGGCCGCGCACACTAACCATTGCACCACCGACGGCCTCAGAGACCAAAAATAGATAACCAAACTAAAATGTCAACCAAACTAACAATCGAGGTGACCGTCGCCGAATGAAATTTAAGGTGGTCAGAGCGGGGATCCATCCCAGCATCTCATGCAACTACAAGAGGCGCGTACACTAACCATTGCACCACCGACGGCCACAGATAAATAAATAAATTTATCTACCACTTCGAAATTAAAGTAAAACGATTCTCGACGTTCAAGTGCAGACCAAGTCGAGAGGTTTGTCTAGTCGTTGACACCGTCAACTGTGTTTTGTTCTCATTAACAGCAATTCGCTGATTCTTTTTCGAATCTTGAAAATTCTGCAGTAACCTCAGCAACATATGGCTTTTCGTGTTGATGGCCTTGTTCATATTTACTGCAGCTTTTCTCATTATTATCTCCATTCAGATGTTGAAGAGATTGCACGAAAGTGTGTTGCCTTGTCTCAGTCCTCGCTTAGTACAGAATGGTTCAGTGAGGTCTTTCCCCACTCTCGCTTTGATTTGGTTTTGGTTTGGCTGATTTGGTTGTCTTCAGACATAGCTTTGTACAGTTTTCCCCGTATGGGGCTATCAAAAGCACCTTTGTAATCGAAAAAAAGGTGGTATGTATCGATTTGCTTTTCGTGGGTCTTTTCCAGGATTTTGCGTAGCGTGAATATTTCGTCAGTCCTGGACTTGCCTGGTCTCAAACCACACTGATAAGGTCCAATTAGGTTTTCAACAATTGGTTTTAGTCTTTCACATAATACGCTCGACAAGACCTTATACGCGATTAAAAAAAGACTGTTACCGCGATAGTTGGGACAGACACACGAATAACCTTTTTTGAATACAGGACATAATACACTGAGACTCCAATCGTCAGGCATAGATTCCCCCAACCATGTGTGTCGTCACCGGTCTTAAAAAGCTCAGCGGGTAGCCCATTCACACCAGCGGCTTTATTATTCTTTAGCCAGGAAAGTGCCGTTCTAATCAGGCCTTGGCTGGGGGGTGTACAATCTACACTGTCTTCCACTATCTTCAGAGGAAGAATCTGAGTGGAGAAGTGCTGGAAAGTGGTCTCTCCACATTTTAAGCACACACTGCTTATCAGTCACCAGATTCCCATTATTGGCTTTACAGGAGGGCAGCCCATTATTCGGTCCGTCATTCGATCTTCTTACTGTTTGGAAATATTTTGGGGATGCATTATTCATCCTGCACATTTCGATGTTTTCACTCTTTCTTTGCTCCCACTGCCAGTTTTTCCTCCTAAATTGTTGGGTTTCCACCCTTCTCAGCCTTTTGTACCGTTTATTTGCAGTACGCGTTGTAACTGATTGTGTCGTTGCCATACGTGCAGAGTCTTTTTCATCAGTTGCAAAGCGACATTTGTGTCGTACCATGGCTTGTCCTTCCGCGGTTTTTGATACCCAAATTCAGTCCTTGTACCGGTTTCCAAAGAATGGGAGATGTGATTCCACTGCACTTCCTGGTCGTCGTGGTGGGGGGGGGGGGAGTATTCTGCTTTAGCAGGAGACTAAGCTTTTGTTGAACGGCCCTTGATATTACCGGTATTTGCAGCTTGTCGATATCTAGCTTTTATCGTGTTCGGCTTCGTACGTTTTTCGCCCTGCTCAGTCTTGTGCGAACTTTCGCAGCCACCATGTAATGATCCGAGTCGATATTGCCACCTGCAATCACACGTACATCCATTAAACTAGAAGAGTGACTGCAATCTATTACCAAGTGATCACTCTGGTTCTTCGTTCTCTGATCAGGAGATATCCAAGTTGCCTTATGCAAGTTCTTATGTTGGAATCGTGTGCTACTAACTACCATGCTATTTGCAGCGGCGAAGGTTTAAAATCAGCAGTGGCAAAATCGCTCATATTCGCTAGCAGAATGGCTGAAGACAAGATACTGTCGAATTCCGAATTTACTAAAGATCTGTTGTGTTTTTCCGATTTACCATTTTCCATCGATTGTGCAATGGGAGTGTGCAAGGCACTTGTACGCGATGGGTTCGAACCCTGCTCTGACCACTTTAAATTTCTTGCGATGGCGGACACCTCGATTAGTGGCGGCGACACTATCGTGTATTTAGCCATGAAAAAGCTTCTGTAAAACTGTAGATCCCAATCAGTGAGTATAACAGTAGAAAGCGCACAGTTCAATTCTGGTGAGAATATCTCCCCAATCCCTTCATGGCATGAAATTGGTAGGCATTTTTACAAGCACACCACATTTACCGTGGAGGTTTTAAAAATGGAAAAATAACCAAATTTTAATCATAAAGTGGCAGTTGCCAAATACTGCCCAGTATACAAATTCATTAAGATCGGTTATGGTTTACGTGAGCTATCATGTTGACCGACAAGATGTCCGCAAATCTTTTGTGTTGTCTTTAATAGGTGAGAGGCGTCAGGCAATATCTTGCATGCTACCAGAAGATGCATCGCGTTGTGATGTGATTTTATTGTGATTAGTAAAGTTATCGTGTCGACCGATCAGCTAGCCTGCTAGACAGACAGAAGTCTCAAAATTAATTTCGTCCAAACGTACCCAGGGTCTAATATGACTCTTTCCCCAACCCTATAGGTGATTTAAAATATTATTTTCCCCTTAAACCATAAAATTCTGGACTTTATAGTATGTATTAAATTTGAGTTAAGTTGTCTGCGAGAACCGGCCCTGGTTTACATGGTGCTGAATTGAAATTGAGTTGTACCAGGGGCTTTCTATGGTACAGCTGATATAAAAGGTATTAGGGAAATGATGGAGTATGAGAGATTATTATAGACCACGCAGTAAACTAAGTGTAAGTAGTGTTTGATTGATACTAGTGACAGCTAAATTAAATTATGTTTTATGTCGTTCGCATCGAACGAAAATACGCATTCCCTCTAATTTCTGTCCGTAATTGGTCCAACCAAGAGTAAATTACAAAAGCAACTCGAACTCGATGATATGGCCTACTACCTCATCATCATCAAGAGGACACGAAGAGACACATACCGGCTCTGTTTTATTTCTCTATGGTTGTATGTTAGACACGCCACTGACTTAGAATCTGGTGTGATAGAGTTGGATTGTATGAGAGAAACTATGAGTATATGGTCTTCGATATATCGCAATACAAAAAGTGTCCCTACTCGTAGAAGTGCTTATAATTTTTAATTTTTAACGTAGAATATTAAGTTTAACGTAGAATACGCCATCCGATAAGACAGAAAACATATATAACAATAAATGATAAATAATATAAGCAAATGAATTTATTGCTATATATGTTTTCTGTCTTATCGGATGGCGTATTCTACGTTAAACTTAATGGCCGTGTCTCTGACACAGCCTGCAGGGACAGTCCGTGGCCGAAGGCCTCGGACAACTGTCTGCTGTAATTTTTTTTTTTGTGAAATTAACAGATTTTCATACTTGTTCCAGCAGTGTGTTGTATGTAAGAATCACAATGACAATAAAACTGTACCTTGCGATGCTGTTCTAAACGATACAATCTAAGAGATCTGGCAGTTTCCTTGGATCGCTAGGCCAATGTTTAAAGAAGCTTTATATCATAATGTATAGCAATTTTAGAATTTCCGGTATAAATCTTATATAAGTAGAAATTTTATCAAATAATTGAAGCTAACCTTTGAATCCTCATAATCGTCTATAACTGTTTCATGCATTACAACTGGACATCTATGAACTTGTATGAAAAACTAATAATTTACATAATTAATGTTCCAAGCAATAAAATCCAGCGGTTTGAGTTTCTCCACATTTTTTCTCCACGACAGCTCTTTGCTTGATAAGCATTTAAATAAAATAGAATGAAAAGACGGTGATTAAAATTTGTAGAATAATTGTAAATATGTAATCCACCCAGAATTATTGAAATGTATATACAATAATGGCAGGGAAAAGAGCGAATATTTTGCAGCGGAAATAATCAATAAATAGAATCGAAAAACAATAATTTTAACAACTTCCTTCCTCGCCTGTATTGAGGCATTTGAATTATATTTTTCAATCAGAAAAAAGTTTGATCAATCAAAAACAATGTGGGTTTTGGAAAGCAGTTAAAAATTATAAGCACTTCTACGAGTAGGGAAACTTTTTGTATTGCGATATATCGAAGACCATATACTCATAGTTGAGGCCGAAGGCCTCGGACAACTGTCTGCTGTAATTTTTATATTTACCAACGGCATTTGATTCAAGTCCGTTTAAAAAAAAAGATATTATGTTCAATTTTGTTAAACTTAATTTAATTTATGTATTTTAATTAATATTTTTATTGAAATAAGTTCTGCGAATGTTGAGAGGGCCGCCCTAATATTAAAAAAGGTTTACCTTATCGAGTCTTCGCATTAGCATTCGAGCGTTGTGTGAAAGCTTTACGCTTTACAATTCAAAATTAATGTTACAACAGCTTTATTGAAGCTTTCCCGAAAAAGCTTTATTACGATAGCTTACTGCTTGTTTCACTTTTTACTAGATACATGTTGCCAAGCAACATTAGCTTGCTGTTCGTTTCACTTTTTACTAGATACATGTTCCTAAGCAATGTTGAGCAACCAAAAACACTCAACCAAACACAACACATATGTTTGAGTGTATGTGTTTAAACAATTTTCATTTGAGAAATTTAAATATTAGGAAGATATCAACCAATATGAAATGTATATCAAACGAAAGATAACATCTTCATTTACCTACAAAAAAAATTTTAAAAAAATTCATCTAGCCGTTTCCTCAAATCAATGAAATAAAGATTACAACAATAAAAACCTGACATCACTCCTCATAGCGTAAGGTAAGACGTATTCTACTTCAAAAAACACTCACAGAAAAATTCGGTTGAGTCAGCCGATATAGCAGTAACCGAATTTAGACGTAGTTGCAACCTTATCAGAGGTTAACACAACCTCATTAGTGGTTGCTACAACCTCGCTAGTGGTTGCTACAACCTCATTAAGGGTTGACACAACATCATTAGATGTTCACAAAACATCATTAGATGTTGACACAACGTCATTAGATGTTGACAAAACGTCATTAGATGTTGATGCAACCTCTTTAGAGGTTGACACAGCCTTCTTAGAGGTTGTCTTAACCTAATAAGATGTTGACACAACCTAATTAGAAGTTGTCACACCCGAATTTAGGTAGTATCATAAATTAATTTTGAAATTTGTTTTTTATTAACTAATGATTTATTTTCCAGTATTCTTAAAAAAAAAACATTAGAAAGCGGGAAAATAAAGTCATTTATATAGGGCCACCTTTAGAGTAACATATTTATTTTACTTGTCACTACGGAACTTTTTTGACGCCCCGGTCATCATGGGTTAACGCACCAATTCTGCCGTGTTGTATTTATATGTTGATTTAAGTCCTAACCGTTTCGTACGCAGATGATTGCAGCATATCTCAAACGATCGACCTTGAAATGCTTCAAAACTCTTGATATCGGCTTCTGCATTCTCTGAAAAATAAGACGGTTTGATACAAAAACCATAATTACAACATTTTTACATACCTTTCTTATAATAACCACAAAAAAATCTTGACATCGCCGCGTTAAATTCATTATACGCCATTATACATTCTTTAACTTCCTTTAATTTATTATTTGTTTGTAGAATTTTCTAGAAACGTTAAATTTTAAATACATAGAAGTATGTTGCGGTAATCGAATTGAAAATGAAATTCGATTGTACCTATAGAATTCATGAGAAATTCAGTTACAGCAACCGAATTTATGCTGAATTCGGTCGTTGCAACCGACTTAAGAGTTAGTTCGGTTATTACGACCGAATTGAAAAAAATTGGTAGTTACAACCGAATTGATACCAATTTAACCCAGTGGGCACAACAAACTCAGGCATGAGAAATGTATGACATGTATCGGCCGAAACAAAATGTTTTGCTAAAACCAGGCTACAGCTTTTCGGGAAATTCGATATCGTGCTGCAATAGTAGAATAGCTTTCCGCCATGGTTTATTACACTAGTAATGAGAAACATATGCAATGGTAGTGTGCGCGGCTTTTGCATATGAGAACGTGGGTTTTATTCCATTCCTCCGACGATGGTCACATCGCTTAATGATGGCGACAATGTCGGATATTTATCCAGGAAGAAATTTCTCAAAACACCTTTCGGAATTGGTGTAAATCTGTTCAGAGTTTTTAGACCCTAACGTGAATAAACTTTTCCTTGTCTGAACAACTTTAAAAATGTAGTTGAGGAGAGAAACTCGGTCGACTACAACTGCAATAAGACGGTCACTGGCCTAGAACGCTAAGGCGCTGATGAGAAGAGCCACAAACTTCGAAACGATCACCAGCCAACGTGAACGTCCGCCAAATATCCTGGTGCCGAGTATTCACATTTTTTCTAATTGCAGGAAAAAATTGATCTGCATATCTCATAAGAAATATAAAAATATTCTTCTAAGAAATATCTTCAGATCGAATCATCTACAATAAAAAATAAAATTAAATTAAATGCAAGTACGCAGTTGAAAAGATGCGAAAATTCTCTTTCTCATAATTATGTATTTTATACCAACAGGGTTCATTTGCCGGTGTTATACCCAAAAATCCCTCATAACACACAATAGCAGATACATTAGATTACTTCGGGTTAATTGCATAGAAATAGTGTTGTAATTCATTAATAATTAAGCACTGACATTGTTATAATGTTGTTATATCTGATTATCAATAAAAAATACAACTCTATATCAGCTGTGGACAAATTTGATAGTCACTGTGGCCATTAACCAGATCCCCCATTTGTGAGATTGGGATTGTAATCTTGTCGCAAATGTGCAGAGTATGTTGGAGATATGGAGACATTATTTCGCTTTTTTATTTGTCCCAGGAGACACCAATGCAGATGAGGCAGTCACCCAAATATACGACGATGGTGCCCATTACAGCGCTCCTAACTAATGCGAGGTTAGAACAGTTTCTCGGCTTAAGAACAACAAATCCGCAGGTGCTGAGGGACTATCGGCTGAGCTGTTCAAGTCTCTGGGCGATGAGTTGGAAAGGTACATGCATCAGCTCATATACAAAATTAGGACAGACGAATGGATGCCCGAAGATTGGAACATTGCGACGTCGTAAAAACCAACTACAGTGGAATTATGTGCGAAAGACTAAGAGGAGAGAAATATCGACGACGGCAACTGCAATTAGTTAAAATGTTAACGAGACGGTCACTGACCTAGAACTCTAAGGCGCTGTTGATAAGAGTCAGAAAATTCGAACTATCGTCTGCCAACGCGAGTTCAAATTCTGTTTATATTTTTTCTAATTGCAGAAATTTAACATTTTAATTAAGATTATTTGAGGAAAGCTCCAGTCAACACAAATAAAACTATCAGCGGTAAAAGCCAAATGATGCTCGCGTATGCCAATGAGTTAGACATAATGGCTTTGACAAGCAGAACACTTACCCGAGTATCGACGAAGTAGGAAGCTGTATACACTGTATCGCGTCATAGACGTAGTTAATCGAATCAAAATAACGCGATTAGGCTGGCTAGGCCTTTTCAGTAGAATGACCAGCACTAGAGGTTTTCGAAAACGTACTCGTAGGACATCAACAAATTCGAGGAGGAATATTTCGTTCGAATTATGCCTGCGAGAGCTAGGTGTTTACTTCGGGGTGTTGCCGCCGAATTGCGGTTGCTGAGTTGTCAACACTGAGTTTAGTCCACACAACTGAAATTGGGTTGCAGCAACCGCGTTTTATAATTGATTCGATTGTGACAATTGAGTCTATAAACATATTTGTTCTGTCAACCACATTTTCAATAATTTCTGTTGCAGCAACCAGATTTGGAGTTAATTCGAATTCGGTTGCTATACCCGAATTTCTCCGTTTCGACGCAAAAACCGTAATTACGTGTTTCTTAACTTTCTTAAAAACCACATTCAAAATCTTAATGTCACTCCGACAGCAACTTTAACTTTTTTAATAGAATTTAGAATTTTAAACGACAGGTTTGAAATATATTAAATTTTGTTGTGGTAGCCGAATTACTCATGAATTATGTTGGTACAACCGAATCCATTTTCGATTCGGTTACCTCAACATAATTTAATATATTTCCAACGTGACATTAAAAATTCTAAATTCTATTAAAAATTAAATAGAAAGTGCAATTCTTGCAGTTAGAGTGACACCAAGATTTTGATTGTGGTTTTTAATAAAGTTAAGTACAAATATTGTAATTACGTCTTGTTTTGCAAAAAATTACAACCATTACGAGGTTGCAATTTATATTTCGGGTCCAGCACTAAAAAAACCATAATTTATCATTGGAAATGGTTTTATTGTTTTTCAAAATGTTCTCCGTGAAGATCAGTACACTTTTGCACTCGCGCAAACCAATTTTCAAAGCTCTTTTCCCACTCCGATTGAGACACCTCCAAAACATGGTGTTTGAACGCTTCAGCAATCGTTGACCACGCAGTAAAACGACATGTTGAGTGCTCAAATAGCCCGTTGTTTCAGCTGATGTGTGAGAGCTCGCATTGTCCTGATGCCGTCTTCTATTGTTGTTTTTCCTTATTTCTTAGAACAGTGTTGGCAAACAGATGGTAGTATACCACTCAGAATTAACCGTCCTACGTTCCACTAAAGGCACTGTGGCCACATGACCGGTTATACCGAAAAAAACGCGATCATTTGCTTCGATGTACTTCTCCCACGAACAACTTTTGTTGGATTTAGCTCGTCTTGAATGGCCCATACGGTCGATTACTGTTTTGATTCAGGCTCATATTCATAGATCCTTGTTTCGTCACCTGTGACGATGTTATACACTGCATTTGAGTTAAAGCAGTTGAAGATTTTCAACATTTCTTTGCCCCAATCGACATGACTTTCTGTTTTAGAGCATTCGTCAAATTCTGTGGGATCCAACGAAAACAAATCTTTCTCACGACCAAATGAACATGCAATATTTCCAGCAAAACGACCGAAGTTCGGCTACCTTCACGAAATTCATCCTGAAGCGCACGGCTTTCTAGACTGAAGTCGTGGTACCTGCGATTTACAGTGGTTTTTGATGGTGTTTCATCACCAAAAGTCGAAACAAGTTGATTGAGAAATTTTCACGGGTTAATTTAATTTTTTGACTGAGACGAATTTTTTAACACACTGTAAATAGAAAAACTTGTGCTCGTAAGTGAAAACGTTCTATGCTAAAAATAATGCCAAACAATGTTCTTGTGCTAACTGAATCGTCAGGAAAAAGACGTCAGAATTGGCTTCGGTAACCCATGGTGGCCGGGACCTCAAAAACGGTTGGAAGTGGCACGGAAAAAACACATAAAATTTAACATATATAAATTTCATTATTCGTTGTAATTATTTATGATAATACAGGAAAATAAATCATCAATAAAACAGTAAACAATTCACACTATATACGTTTTTGATGTGTTAATATCTATAGGCACAGGTAGGGCAATCTATCAAAGCGAACGCATACAAAGACCACACAGCGTTATCATCACATACGTGGTTGGTGTACAACAATAGTCTCAGCCTGCAAATAAGTTGGATGGTATTGATTTGGCGGCAGAGAACAAAACGAGCAGGTCGTCGTCGCCAAAGAGTATTGAATAGTATAGAGAACTCATGGAACGAATTGTATGACAAAAAAGAACTGGCGTAAACGTATTACTGTCTTTTTGTCATAACACGGTCCTTTCGTAATTTTGATGTGAAACATTGATGCCTTTGGTAACATTTATGCTTTTTGTATTGTTTTATGTAATAACATTGCATTTATATTGAAATATTGCATTTATATTGAAATATTCTACAAAGAGAATAAGACTCGTTTATGCCCTTTTACTCAGACTCTCTACATGAGAGCGGAAAAAGAGTGCAATAAGTTCTCTATACTATTCATGGTAGAAAAATAATACAATTAGCCACAAACAACAGGCATTTTGGTTTTGCTCAGTGCCTGTATTGTGTCAATTCAGCAGATTGAAAAATAATGAAAATGTATACAAAATTGGAAAAAGTATCATTTACAAAATGCGTGTGTTTAATTTGACATTTTGAAAGTGTTTAAGAATGAAAATTAAAATGTTTCTATGTGTTTTTTACGGAGAAAACATTTCAAAAACAAACTTTAACATAAGAGATAACTCACTCCCAGAAAAATTTCAAATCAGCTCGGATAGTGCTTCTACCATTTGTTTGTACCATGATACTATTCAATACTTTTTGTCGTTGCTCTGTTTATGACAAAACAAAAACAAAATATTGCTTTACTCATTTTAAAAATATTACATCTAATGTTAAAGCAGATGTAAGAAAACAGAAAGTACAATAGCAAGAGAGCCTTCAGCAAAAAAAACTATTCTTTTTTTATTTTCCATTTACTAATGTGTTCATAGAAATCGAACAGGTACCGTGTAACAAAAAGGTGTTAACACATCGCCCGTGAGTTCGAACACTCATTGATTTTTAAATTCTTCATATTAACTTCTCGTGTTTGTATGCATGCATGCATGCCGAATAAACTTTGGATTTATTTGTAACCCTTTTCCCGTGATCCAATCGAGCTGAAACGTCGCAGGCAAACTAATGACGACGACAAAAATTAACTATCAAAATATGGGCGGGATTGGACAAAGGGGCTTGGTCATATATAAAGAATTTATAGTCAAAACTATGTTTTTTACGGGTTGTTTTTTTCTTTTGGTAATAGCTTTTAGTGTGGCCGTCGCTGGTGCAATGGTTAGTGTGCGCGGCTCTTGTACATGAGATCCTGGGTTCGAACCCTGCTCTGACCACCTTCAAATTTTCTTTCGGCGGCGGCCACCTCGCATAGTGACGGCGACACTATCGAGTATCTAGCCATGAATAAGCTTCTCAAATTACCGTTCGGAATCGGTGTAAAACTGTAGGTCCCAATCAGAGAGTGAAAACTGGAAAGCGCACAGCTCAGTGATTGTGAGAAGTTCTCCCCAGTCCCTTCATGGGATGTAATGGGAAACCATTTATTTTTTTTTTAATAGCTTTTAGTAATTCGGTGGTAACAACCACTAATTCGGCTGTGACAACCTCTAATTCGGCAATAACAACCACAAATATTGTTGTGACAACTTCTAATTCAGCTGTGACAATCTCTAATTCGACTGCCACAATCTGAAAAACAGTTGTGATAGTTCTAACAACCTCCACTTCGGTGGGGACAACCGCTAATTCGCTTGAGACAACACCTAATGCGGTTGTGATGACTTCTAATGTTGTTGTGACAACCTCTAAATTCGGTTAAGGCTAATTCGTTTATTACCAACGAATTTTTCTGTAGCAGTTTGCAAAGCCCCGTACCCCTCGGTATTGATTGATAACGCCTAATATGACAATATTAATATTTAACAAAACACCATTGCGCGTTGTATATTTTTAAAATTTGTTTTGCATATAAAATACAATTTTCATCTTAAATGAGCCATCGTTGGGGCTGGTATTATTTGCACATGCCCCCTCGTGCCCTTGGCAACGACCATGATATTTGTTCACTTTTCCATTTCGCTGAAAAATTAAATAACTTATTTTATTTTGATGAATGAGGCTTCACATTTTTTTAAGGCAACAAATTAGTGGCTGTCGGTGAGAACAAATTTGTTTTGGGTGTACTATAAATACAATAATTGTGCGATACACAAAAAAAAAACATTTTCACAATAGCCGTGTTTTGGTTTGCATCGATTGCGTTAATTTTACAGACTTAGTGGCGAAATTACAGCAGGCGCATGGAGAATGGATACGAAAGGATCAGAAATACTTTCACCACTATAGAAAGGAAAACAGAAATAGGAACAAAAACCAAAGGCAACCCAAATTGCTACTCAATGGTTCCATTAGATTTTATTGCTTACATTTTTGTCTTCAGCAGGCACAAAGTTTCTAGTATGAAAAATTCAGCCAAACCAGACAAATGTGTAAATTTGCATACAATACGGCATTTACACCGACCAAGATTAATGCAGTTCGGAGGTTAACATCGTTAACCCGTACTAACCCAGAAGATTACTCATACAATTTTAATCTGTAGAAACTGAAGTTTAGTTTTTAACCACATTTTAAACTGGTGTACATTTTGATGCAACACGGTTTGTTGCTAAAAAAAAATGCAACCATAATAAAAATATACAGAAAATATCAACCGTTAACACCGTTAACCCGTACTAACCCAAAGATTACTCATACAATTTTAATCTGTAGAAACTGAAGTATAGTTTTTAACCTCATTTTACGTGTAAGTATGATGCAACGCGGTCTGTTGCTAAAAAAAATGCAACCATAATAAAAATATACAGAAAATATCAACTGTTTGACAGATGGAAGCCGATCGAAAATTTTCCGGCACGACGCCGCCACCAAAATTTTTTAGAAGCTTATTTTTGGTTCAAAATGGGAGCCAATTTTATCGATTGTTCCGACTTAACCCACTGATCCAATTTTAATGGTTCAAATTTTTAAAAAACTGCCAAAATCAATAGCCGCCAACTCAATTTTTCTGTTGTGCCGACGTCTTCGTTAATTTGGTCTCGCCGCGGAGTTTGTCTAAGCACGGAGTTGCCAACTGAAATGTCAATTTAAGCTCAAATTGGGTGGTGTAAACGACGGTGTAAATTCGTTAGAAATTTGTATATATACACAGAAAAAAAATAATTTTTCAATTCAATTAAAAAAATCGAAAATTCAAACAAAATATTAATTGAAAATCCTGTGATAAAAAGAATCACATATCAGCTACCATATTTGGTAGGTTGTTTATTGGAAAAATATTATTTTTCAATCGATGCAAAACTTCACCCATCTACGAAAATATTTGTACGTTATTTATCAAAACTATTTTAATTTTTAGTCCATGAAGAATTTGACATATTAACAAACTAAATTGTATCTCAGTTTTCGTTTTGTCTTCAATCCGAAGTATTTTTAGAAATTTTGTTTATTAAAAAAAGGAATGAAACAGCTGCGGTAGGATTCGAACTCACATCCACTGGAAGATCGTTTCGATGTTTGTGACACAGCGTCGTTTCGGGCAGCGTCTAGCCCGTTACGCCACCGACTGACTGTCTGTACGAGCTTATCTCTAACCGAAGTTATGTGGTTGTTCGTATCGTATTTACTTCGTTAAATATTGGCGTATTTCTTATGAATTTTTTTTGTTAGTACCATTCATCGATTTTCATTTCAATATTTGAGTAATTTGTCAGTATATCAATGGAAAATGTAATTGAGTGCTGAGATTTTTCACGTACCAATTTTTGTGTTAACATTTTACAGTTGTCTTTTTTTCTGTGTACGATTGATAATCTACTTATGGTATCTATTTAAGCACAGTAGTTAGGCTTCTGTTTATGAACATGTCGCGTAATTCCAAACTAGTCATACCACTGAGTGAGCTTTACTGAATTGTCTATTATTCCAAGAAAATCCAACTATTTTTTGCTCGAAAAGTGTGCCTGCCCTTTTAAGTTTGTAGTAAATAAAACTGTTTGATATCTTGATTGTAAATTAAGAGACTAGAAGAAGAAAATCAACATTTTCAAGAGTGACTGCATACCATGCGTTAGAACAGGACAATTATATGCCTCAAAATTATTGCCAGTTATACATTTTCGCTATCAATTGATAATCGCCAGCTTGGAACGAAAACACGCCTAATATCTCACTTTAGCAATTGACCCACCCCGATTTAGACACGTTTGTTTTATAACCAACAATTGTCGAATAAGCAAATGTCGGCTAATTACGTGTAAGGTTAACTTTTTCCACTAATTCAAAAGTTCAATATTTATTTATTCCGACACGGATTTTGTTTTGAAAACTTTTAACGTGTTAGTGTAGTGAATTCTGTCAGAGTAGAGAGAATGTGATTTGAGGTAAGTGGTAGTGAAAAGGAGCGAGACTACGTGAGAAATAGTGAGAGAGAGAGAGAGGGAGAGATGTTAGAATATGAGTTATTATTTTGCGCAATTATTTGAACAATTGTAATTTCACTTAAATTATAATTTTATTCTTGTATAAACAACTGCTGTGTCAAAACTATTTCCCATGCACAAAGTCACCAACAAAAAAAGGCAGCTCTGACCCTGATATATTTTCCAGATAGGGGATTATCAACTCCTATATTTAGTATAAATTAATTCTATTGTTGTGTAGAAAGAGATAAATATTTATCTAAGCAATTATTGTTTAAACAATAACTTTTCAGTCCATAATGTTTTTTATTCGCTTAAGACAGTCTATGAGTCAGGTCAAATAAACAGAGGGAACCCGTAAAATGTAGACACCGACCACCAAATATGATGAGTATTAAAAGAAGTTAATGGAAAATCGTGTGATAAAAATGGGGGCTTTTAAACAAATTTGTTACTGGCTACAATTTTTGTACAGTAAGATGTTATAGCCTCAAGAAGGCGGCATATTTTGCTCTTAATTCGAGTAGTATTCAAAATGTAGAAAATTCTTTCTACATCCACAACTGTTCTTTAATTTTGTGTACGGACTTTTAGAAAAATTTTGTTTTTTTTTTTGTTTATCTCCTGTTACCATGGTTAATTTTTTCGATTTAGTGGATTACAATGTTTGGCAAAAATGCCCGCCATTAAAATTCACTTAGGCATTCAATGACAGAAAATTAATACGAAAAACGTTACACATAGAGTATTTAAAACCGAAACCGGTTAACCGAAATCCAGCCGGTTAACCGTACGTCGGTTTTTTAAAAATTGCCATTGTCGAAGAATCGGTTTCACCGGTTATTTCAAGTCAATTAATCGGGTTTTTAGTATTTACAAAACTGATATAATAACGCAGAATTTCAAACCGAAATCGTGTTTCATAGCTCACTATGGTTACTGACTTCATCAGACAGACACAAAAGATTTTCCAACGTATTATGTCGCCGATAGTTTTCTGAAATAAGTTGTCCAAGGCAATGGAAGCCATATCTGCCAACTCCGATTTAGATGTAACTTCACACAGGTAGTATGTTAGAATAAAACAATAAACAGTATTCACAATCCAAAACGAAGTACTAAACGTCCAAAGGAATATTTACTCAACGATGATTTTGCGTAATATTGGGGATGTCAAATTTTAGAACAGACCGGTGCAATATAATAAATAATTATTTCGAGCAATACTAAACACTTTCATCAAAAGTTCTGAGCCTTCAACTGAAACTGTAAGAAATCTACAAAATAAATTCGATAGAAATAGAGTTCCATCAACGGCGGTTGTGGATCAATTTGTGAAGCGAGTTTACCAACCCGGGTCCAGTGGAAAATATTGCCTCTGTAGCTGAAAGTGCACTCGAACAGCCATCAACCTGAACTCAGCACCGTTCGCATCAATTGAACCTTACGCGCACTTCTTTGCGCAGAATTTTGAATAAAGACCTCGCTTATAAGGTCCAAATAGTTCAAGAACCGAATCCTCGTGGCCATCCGATGCGTTTTCGCTCCGCTGAAGATGAGTATTTTTACCGAAAAATCATCTTTTCCGATTAGGTTCACTTTCACCTCGGCGGCTACGTTAACAAAAAAAAACTGTCGAGCTTGGGGTTCGAAAAATCCACACGTCATGGAGGAGAAGCCGATGCATCGATAACGGCTGACTGTTTTGTGTGATTTTTAGTATTGACATCATAGGCCCACTTTTCTTCGAAAATGAGCAATTAGCCGCTGCTACCGTCAATGGCGAGCGTTACCATGTCATGCTGCTCAGCAGGTGTTTGTTCTAAAAAGCTGAAGAGGATGACATGGACGATATAAAGGGTTTTTCAACAGAGACGCTACAAATGTAAATCGATAGGGACTGCAAACGACGCCATATTCTTTCCGCTCTTTTGACATTTCTCTTCACTAAGGTTTGCCATTTCATCATGGAAATATATACAAGCCAACAACGAGTCGAAATTGTTAAAATTTTCTACCGAAATTTGGAGTCAGTGGCCTCAACTTTAAGAGGCCAACTTTAAGAGGCCTCAGCAATCAGCGATGAGGCCCATTTCAGGCTGAATGGCTTCGTCAATAAGCAAAATATGCGTTATTAGTCAGACAGCAATCCACACGTAATCCATGAGTCATCATTGCATCCCGAAAAAAATACGGTTTGGTGCGGTTTATGGGCCGGCGGCGTCATTGGGCCGTACTTCTTACGTGATGAACAAGACCGGCACATTACGGCGAATGCGAATCGCTACCGTTCAATGATAACCGAATATTTTTGGCCCCAATTGGATAATATGGACTTGGAGGACATGTGGTTCCAACAGGATGGCGCCACAAGCCACACAGCGAATGCCACAATCAATTTATTAGAAACCAAGTTTGGTGAACGTGTTATCTCACGAAATGGCCCAGTCGATTGGCCGCCTCGGTCGTGCGATTTGACGCCGTTAGATTATTTCCTGTGGGGCTACGTCAAGTCTATGGTCTATGCCAACAAGCCAGCGACGTTTGATGAACTTCGTACGAATATCGAACGTGAAATTGCAGCAGTATCGGCCGATTTATGCTTGAAAACCGTCGAAAATTGGGTTCAGCGTCTGGACTTCTGCATGAGTGCCCGTGGTGGCCATGCAAAAGAAATCGAGTTCCATATATAATGGCATCGAACATACTTTCACAGGAATAAAGAATTTCATTGGTATCTAAAACCGGTTTTGTTTTATTTAAAAAAAACTTTTGTAGCGCTCTTATTGAAAAACCCGTTATGATTTCAATGGGACAGGGGTAGTGTCATACAGCCAACGTTACAAACGATCGTAGGATCAGCCGGAACTCGGAGCCCATTGGCAGTCTCGCGGATGCGATTTGAACCCGTTAGACTATTATCTCTGACAAAGCGCCGTGAAAGACAAGTGTTACGCAAATAATCCCGGGCTCATTGACCCCATACAACACGAAATAGACATCAAAACATTCAACAATGTACTGAAAAATTGGGTTGTTCGAATGAGGAATTGTGTCGATATAAGTATTATTTTAAGCGAAATTAATTTAAAATAATTGTACATTGCCCGCACGCACATTAGTTTCCCATTACATCCCATCAAAAAAGTATATATTTATATATAGTTCTCTGAAACTGAATTTGACGCACAAGCCTTCGGAATATATGTTCACCATCTAAGAACAAAATATATGAGATCCTTAGATAAAATATTTACTTTAAGATTCCTTGTCATTGGCCAATGAAAAGCCACTGAAATAGCTGAAATGTTGGAGAAGTATCTGCGGCAGAAATATTTGTTATATTAAAATACTTGAGGACTTGACTTCACAAAAATGTATATGGGAAACTTACGCGGGAAACCCGATGGTACATTAAGAAATAATATATTATACAATCAAAAATACTAATAATGTCACACTGTCCAAAAATTATAATCATCGTCTTCCACAAAGTTACAGCCCAAAATATTGTTGGTAATTTTGTTAAATGCATTCAGTATCAAGGTGTGTAAATTCGTGAAATAAAGAAAAAAAATATGTTTCTCGGGGTTTAGCTGTTCATTTACAGATATAACACAATGAAACGTAATCTCTGGCTTTGACTAACTTGGTGTTTACACGAGACTGTGTGGCGCAGACAAGAACACTACATTCAAACTTTTGTATTAATACACTCATTGTCTTCGTCACTGTCTCTGGGGTTTCAAAGACAGTAAATTCGGTAAATGACTTGATGTAAGCGGCCAATTCGATGAAGTTTCGTTGTAATTTGCGAAAAACGAAGCAAACCCTAATCGCAAATGACCGCACATTTTGGAAAAATGTATTTATATTGCTAGATTATGGAAAATGACATTAAATTCATACGACACGACACTGACGGTGATTGCTTAAGAGTGTATTATCTTAGCAATTGTCTGGATGCCAACGTTACACAAATGTTTATTCTCTACTTTGGCAACTAATCCGCCGCTTTGTGTTCCATCTCCTTTGAATGGTATTTCGCATATGATATTGTTTTGTTGTTGTTGCTCTATTGGTGTTTTTGTTTTGGAGAAAATAGTGCCAAGTATTTTGTTAGGCCCATGTATATACAGAACATATATTGTGCTGTCCATAATCGTCTGATGTGGTTTCTTGTCTATTAAGACAGGGATATATTTTATAGTGAAAAAAGTTTTCCCTTCACATTCTTCAATATTGGATGAAATAATTGTTATTTTGGTTTGACCTTATTTTTCAAATATTATCGTCCATTAGTCTGGTAATGAGGATTCTGGGAATACTGTTGTTTGTCAACATGTTATGATCAATTTAGTTTTTTTCTGGTGGTATTGTTCGTCGCTAAGTGATAATACTCAATGGATCAGACGTTTTGCTGTGACTATCACACTTTTCGCTGTGTCTATTATTTGTCGCCGTCGGTGGTGCAATAGTAGTGTGCGCGGCTCTTGCACATGAGTACGTTGGTTCGATCTCTGCTTAGACATTTCTTTCGACGGATGTCAATTTATTTAGTGATGGCGACACTCTCGATTATTTATTTTACTTTTAATGACCATTTTACAATTTCATAAGGTCAGATGTCTTACACATATTAATTAATTTTAACATATTTCTCCAACTGGTTCTACCCTTCGCCTTTTCTCGCCAGTTGGGAATATCAAGGATACGGAGGGATTCTTCGGGCTGATTTTTCCAGTGGAGTCTTGGTCGGCCTTTTTCCTGCTTCCATCGGGTACGTTATCGAAAACCTTTCGCGTTGGCTCATATTCATCCATTCTAAGGGTGCGTACAGAGTGGCCGCTTGTTGCCGAGCCGAGCCGACTGACGCTTATTGCGAGAACTTGTTCATGCGAGAAACAAGTTTGAGTGTGTATAGTGGATGCGAGAATCAGCGCTGATATTTTATCTACTTTTTATTTTATTTACTTCTTTTATTACAATTTTTTTTAAATTTTATTTATAAAGGCTTATTTAGACTACTGACAGATTTTGACACTCGTCAAAATTTTCTGACACAACATTTTGAACTAGTGTTTACACATGTCAAAATATTTTGTCAGAAAACCTTGTCAGTATTTTGTCAGTATTTTCTGACAGCATTTTTTGAAGTTTCATCAGAATATTTTGAAAGCCGTTTACACTACTGACATATTCTGTTTGTGTTTACTGACCAAATTCTCACAATTGTTCTCAGCTGTTTTTCATTTGCTTTATCCACACATGATAGCAAGTTATTGTGTTTATAAAAATAAAAGTAAAGTTAAAAGTAATTATTATAGGTAATGGATCCCGACATGGCTGCTATAATAGCTGCAACATTGCTTATTGAAGAGGAAGAGGTGGAAATTTCACAGCGGACAAAGAAATGTAGAAAGCAGAGAGGTTGTTGGGTGCGCCCACTTTTTCTTGAGAAAGAAGGTTTCTTCTCTTGTTTTCGAGCAAAATTAGTGGCCAATGACGCAGAATTATTTCTAAATTTTGTGAGAATGACTGAGGATGACTTTAAACTCTTATTGAATCGTGTCACACCATTAATTGAAAAGAAAAACACATGCATGCGGCCTCGGCTCCTATCTCTGTTCATTTACTGACATATTTTGACAACATGTTGTCAAAATACTGACAGTCGTCAGAATTCTGTCAGAAAATTTTGATGACTGTTTACACGACGTCAGTATTTTTGTCAAAAATTTTGACAAGAACGTGTCAGAAAATTTTGTGTCAGTAAATTCTGACATTTACACGTTACTGACACATTTTGAAGACAAATACTGACAATCTGTCAGTAGTGTAAATGACCCTTAAGTTTTCTTTATAATTTTATTTAATTTTTATTATTTATTTGAATTTAATTTTATTTTTTAATTTTTATTTTATTTTTAATTTTTATTATTTTTGAAATTTTTTGATTGCATGTTTTATTTACTTTCTCTTAAATTTTTGTTTTTAGTTTTTTTATGTTTTCCAAACAAGTTTAAATCATAACAACATAACATAAACAATGTTTTCGGCGCTGAAATACGCTTTGGAACTGTTTTCCCGCACTCAGTCAGCTTTGCGCTCTGACCAGCTGGGGGCCCACTGTGACCTGTTCACGCTTATTTGTACTAATTTGTATAGCACCAGTTTACTCGCATTGGTTCTCGCAGTAAGCGTCAGTCGGCTCGGATCGGCAACAAGCGGCCACTATGTACGCACCCTAAGAGCATGGCCTAGCTAAGGCATTTGTTATTATTTGAGTCCGCCTGGCTATGCCCACGTTAGAATACAAATGATATAGCTCTTGGTTCCAACGACGTCGGTACTCGCCGTTTTATACTAAAACAACAGTTTCCCATGACATCCCATGAAGGGATTGGGTAGAGCTGTTACACACTCTAATTATATTACTCTGTGTTTCAGACTGTTGTTGTTCACTTCAACGACAAACTAATGATGCTGAAATAGAAAGAAAACGCTTAAGCAAACATTTTTGAGTTGAATGATCAGAAATTGGAATTCTGCGAAACTGTAGGTTTCACGAAAACTTTAATAACTCAGTTAATTACCAACGGATTTATAAAAACTAAATTGCATTTTACTCCTTGGTAAATGTGTCGTGCAATAAATTCACAAGCAGTACGGGTTCCTTATAAAATAGCGTGTGAAGTTCAATCAAATTTATCAAACATGTTTCTTGGGCAAATACAGACAGATTTCTGTAGTGTTCTTAAATAATGTATGTACCATTTGGAGGGTCTAAGTTCGGGTTTTCCAAATCCTTTAATAAACTGAAAATCGGCAGATAATTACCTAACCTTTCGCTGCAAAAGGTACACAAATCCGGGATTTTGGTGTTGTATATCGTATATTGATCGAAGATTTGAAGATGAGAAAGCTGTGCGAGAGCTGAGTGCCGCGATTGCTTTCAATAAAGCGTCTTGAAGATGTTTCAGTAGAGTGTTTGGCGATGTTTCACCGCAACAAAGCCGAATTATTGCATCGATTTATAACCATGGATGAGACATGCGTCCGCCACTTCACATCTGATACAAAGGAATAGTCAAAGCAGTGGACTGGAAAGAGAGAATCGTATCGAAAGAAGGCGAAGACGGTTCCATCTGCAGCCAAGGTCGGGCCGTCTGTTTTTTGGAATGCGCATATGATAATTTTTAGTGGTTATCTTCAGAAAGGATCAACTAAAAAAAAATAAAAAAAATTTGTTTCATCATGACAGTTCACACATCCACTATTGCGATGGCCAAAAATTAATGAATTAAAGAATTAAAGGCCGTCAGTGGTGCAATGGTAGTGTGTGCGCCTCTTGTACATGAGATCGTGGGCTCGATCCCTGCTCAGACCACTTTAAAATTTCTTTCGCCGGCAGTTACCTCGCATAGTGACGGCGACACTATCGAGTATTTAGCCATGAAAAAGCTTCTCAAAATACTGTTCGTAATCGGTGTAAAACTGTAGGTCCCAATCAGTGAGTGAAAACTGGAAAGCGCACAGCTCAGTGATTATGAGAAGTTCTCCCCTGTCCCTTCATGGGATGTAATGGGAAACCATTTTTTTTTTAAAGTTCGAGTTGCTTCATCAGTCACCTTATTCGGCAGCTTTAGCTCTCTCGGGCTATTTTCTATTTCCAAACTTGAAAACATTACTCGGTGGTAAAAGATTTGCCAACAATGAAGGGGTGGAGTCTAGAGTTGATGGTTATTTTAAGGAGTTTGACAGTTCTTACTATAAACAGGGTATCGAAGCTTTTGAATATTGAGCTAAAAGGAGATTTTGTTGAAAAATACTGCAAATTTTTCCCAACTGTTGTGTGTCTTCTGTGTTAGGTCGGCTAGTTTTGGGACCGCCCTTACTCGACAACATCCACAAGAACAATTTTGTAATTTCCCAGGTAGTTGGACACAAATCCGGGAGTGTTGGTTGGTTGATTGAAAAGGCTGCAAGACACCACGCTGTCTAGCACCCTTAGGCTAAAGAAGCTCATTGTGATACCTGCTGTTTCCTCCATAGCAACTATTGACTATTCGTCCAGCCAATTTGCCCTTTCAATAAATTTGTCTATAAGACCTACAGGAATATACTGTAGGGCTACGGTACTAACTAGATGTGTTCTGGATATCCTACTTCTCAGTCCTGCCAGGGCAGGACAATCCAAGAGAAGGCGTTTCGTCGTTTCCTCGTCCTCTTCCATGCAGCATCTACAGAGAGTGGAGTTTCTATGTCCAATCTTAGAGCGTGTTTTCCTACAAGACAATGTCCCGTAAGTATTCCTATCATTGTGGATAACATGCCTCTCGGCAAGTTAAGTATTTGCCTAGTCCTCTTCCTGTCCATCTGTGGCCAGAGGACCCTGGCTTGTTTGCAAGTTGAAGTAAGTCTCCACTTGTCCTTGAATATATTATCGGCCCACTGCCTGATCTGCAAACGGCAGGTAGAGATTGGCATACTAACACCTTCTTTTGCCGGAAGAACCTGTGCCGTAGTACTCTGTCTAGCTAACGCATCCGCTACGCAGTTTTCTGGAATATCGCTGTGTCCCGGTACCCAGATGAGCCTGATGTCGAAATATTCTGCCATTAGCCTAAGTGATGAGTGGAAGTCTTTCACCGTCAGGGACGTAGCAAACATGGCTTCCAGGGAATTTATGGCAGCCTGGCTGTCTGTGTAGATACATGTTCTCCGTAGGGTTGTGACGCTACTTTCCAGTAGTTCAGCAACCTCCATAATGGCGGTAATTTCCGCCTGAAATACACTACAGTGATCAGCCAGCTAAAAGGAGATATTTACATTTAGGTCCGGTGAATGGACCCCATAGCCTACTTGCTCGTCCAAATTTAATCCATCCATGAAAAATCTGATACTACTGGTATCCCCTTCCAGTGACTTTCCCCATGTATTCCTGTTCGAAATAGAAGGTCTTAGATTTGTCGCTGGTAGAAGGAAGGGGATACGGTAGTCCATTTTTACGGGAATGGAGTTGATCGAGTGAAGTAATTCAGCGTGTCCGGAATGCTCCGATATCAAAACACCACAATCTCTGATTCTCACCAGGGGTGTAGCGGCTGCCGATTCGGCCATGATATCAGGAGTACAGATGTTCAGCATAGCACTGAGTGCAGTTGCCTCACTAACGCTAAACAGTGCTGCTCTTTGAATTTTCATCAAGGAATTCGGAATATATTTCTTTTGGAGGGACCTCCACCAAACTACGGTGCCATAGAGAAGTATTCGTCTGACTATTGACGTTTAAATCAACATGGTTATCTTAGGAGACAGTCCCCAGCGCTTTCCTATCGCCCCTTTACAGCAGTAAAGAGCAACAGACGTCTTTTTCACCCTCTCCTCCACATTCGCCGCACAGTGTTACTGTAGTTTAATCTTGGAAGTATTTCAGTGTTAAATTATTATTAATTTTTGTTTACACACTTTTAAATATTTCCATAAAATAAATAAAATTATTAAAAAATTTCGTAGCTTTTGTTAAATTTTTCAGAAAATTCTGGTAGAAAAATTATTTCAGTCTAGCCACTGTGACCATATTAACAGTCAATTCATTTAACTCGAACCAATGCCTTCGGTCTTTTGCTTTGCGACAAACAGCTGATTTAGTTCTCATTAAATTTTCTTTGCTTTGTCGTTGTGATGATGCGTGTTTGTGGAAACCCCATCAGCTGTTTGTAGCTTATGTCCAGTGTTAAGTTCTAGTGAAATTTTCATAACAAATGTTGTTAGTCATTTATCCCTACAGGAAATATTTTGTTGCGGAGAGTTACCACCAATCTTTTGATTTAACTTGCAAATATTTCATTTATAATTCCTCTATGCACTCCATTTTATTTTTAACGCATGTGATGTTACTTTTGGTTGTTAAGATTTCCGAAATGACAAAATTCTGGTCCCAAACAATTATCAAATAACTGTTTCCGTACGGAATAACTTTGGCGTAAGAACCCTGTAATTGATTTCGTCTACGAAATTTCCGCAAATTTCAGAAAATCTGAATACCGAACTTTAGGAAGCGAACGAAAGATTTGGTTTGAATTAATGGAGTTGGCGGTAAACCTTCATCTAACTTCCTGTGATCAAAATATAAACACCGTGGACTTTTGGAGTCGATATTTTGTAGTGAAGACTATGTCGCCCTTTCTCAAGTTAGCCACAGATTATTCGTGTACTCATGATGGATCGTAATTTCTAAATTTTCGTTCATCGCATGTGCTCAAAATATTCAATTTAATCTAGACTTCATTTTACGTATAAATTGTAAAAACAATCATAATTAAAATTTGAGCTCGCAACATTTTATCAGGTTTATAGAAGATTTGCACAACAATGAGGAAATTTCATTATAATTGATAAATTATGCACGTATCACACGCATTCCACATCTAATACCAACTCATACGCGATGCGATATACGTTATATAGATTGTATTAAAAATGTAACATTTACATTAGTGTGTGAATGTATGTGTTTGCGGGAACACCTACTTCTTTATGTGATTATAACTTCGCATAAAAAGCACTTCCTTGTAAAGGGCATTTCCACAAGACAGCAAGCACATATTCAAACACAACACGTCATCTAACAAACCAATGCACACAATGCCAATGAATTGACAACCAGTGCGAGTTTGTCCCAAAAAGCTTTCGCTGTCGAACCATTTTACACAACCAAGATAACCATATTCCAATTCTGGATCCTACGCTATATAAGTATTACATGGATTGGGTACCCCCCGTTCAACATCCCGTTTAAAAACTGTTAAGCATATGGAAGAAATCACCGGCCACAAAGCAACAAAATAAAGCTAATAACTAATGTATAAAAGAGACCAGCCAGCACAGCCGTTCCCTCTCACAAATGTTGCATGTATGGGGAAGTTGAGAGGATTTCCAATAGTTCCAGTGGAAGCAAGTGAGCAGCTTCTGTTCGCCAGATAGCAAACATGCGCAGAAACTCTCGGCTAGAGTGCGGGAGAGATTGTATAGGAATTTTTTACCAGGACTTTTGCTTTTGCCAGGTCTTTGTGCACTGCTAGCGCCGAGCCGGAATGGAGCGTGAAATGTGTAAGATAAATGTAATGCAACAGCAACAGCAACAGGCAAATGCAAATCTTTCTTATCAAGTTCAGTTTTTCATTAAATCTACCATGTTTTTCTAGTTGTTCTGTATTGCTCCTATAACGCAATGAAATGTCCTTCTTACAGGAAATTGTATAATAACCGAACAATTTATAATGCAAACTGTTAACTGATAAAGTTGTTGTTTATAAAAACAAGTGAGAAGAAGTTGTACAGGTGGGGCAAAAGTAATCACCTAATGTTATTTTGCTGTAATTTTTTTTTATAATTAAAAACTTTGATTCTGCTTGTGAAATTTGTTTATACAATCGATTAGAATTTATTCCATCAGAGCCAGACTTGAAGACAATACGGGCTCGTTTTATGGCATTTTCCATCACTCTTGCCAGAACTTCGGGCGACAGGTTCTAGCATTCTTGGCGAATATTCTCCTTAGGGGCTGCAAGAGTCTGAGGATTGTTGACGTAAACCCCCGACTTCAAAACACCCCATAAAAATTAGTCTGGAACGGTTAATTCGGGTGATCTGGCCGAATATCGGTTGTGACTCGAGCAGTGTGCTCCATTGCACCACACTGTTGGAACTACATGCTGTCCAGTCCCAATTCATCCAATTGTCCACAATCGCAGTGACTTTGAGCGGCAGTAATGGTTCTTCGTGGATGATACACGAATTTTCGGTGCCCCAGGAACGATTATTTTGTTTATTCACGTAACCGTTAAGAGGGGAATTAGCCTCATCGCTCATGATAATTTTCGATGAAAAATCGTCCATCTCTTCGATGAGATTCAGTATGGCTTGAGTGTAGATTACACGCGTTTGGCGGTCAACAGCTAACAGCTGCTGCACTGCCTGCTCTTTGCAAGGGAATATCTTCAAATATTTCATCAAAATTCTGCGTAGGGACCGCCGGCTAATGCCCAATTGCATGGCACGCCGTCTGGTCGTTGTTCCGGCCTCCTCTTCGACATCTTGGGTAACAGCAGCTATATGCTCAACAGACCGGCTGCTCCGGTTCTTGTTCCAGTTTTGGGTAGCATTTGCACAAAAAGTGTTAATTTTCTTTTTGATTGATACATTCGTCATCCACACTTCTATTAAATTTCGTGAAAACCCAGTTGACAACAGTTGTAGCATTTCAGTTATTATCTAACCAAAATTTAACTATATCCGTATTTTTTATTTTTACGCAATCTTAAAAGGAAAATATAAATAATTTAGAGCAGTTGGGCTCCAGTTGAAATTACAACCACATGGAAGTACAAATCATTACCTTTCTCCATATATATTATATTGTTCAACAAATACGTCCCAATAAACAAAGTACTACTCCAAGAAACACACGGTCAATAACCAAAACTACACAGAATATACGACACACTTTGATACAACAAAAAATTTACAACAACAACATTTTTATGAAACTTATTAATACAAATTTTTTTTACATACCTGAATTAATATTTTCCATTTTATAAAAATTGTATACAATTATAATATTTTGTTAAACAATGGATTAAATGTTAGGCATTATAAAGCTGAATGTCAGAGAACAAAACAAACCAAAAAAAAAATACAACTTTGACAGCTTGGCTTTAAGACATGGGTTGCCACCTAACTCTCATTTTTGTATTTTTGGGTATTTAAAAATGTTTATTACAAAATGCCATTATCATTTTTTTGGAATATGTAGTACACTTTAAAAATTGATTTCTTGTCTCAAAAACCATTCATTTGACCCATAGTGCATCGGAATAAACCTGTTGTGTAATAAAGATTTGAATTACATACCACCACAAGCAATTTTTTCGCATGATTTTTTAAAAGAAAATTTTTAATTTTTGTTAAGATCTGAAGAATTTGAAGCATTGAGTTGAGTACCAGCACTAAGTGGTTTGAGTTTTTCGATTCTCTCCCCAGAAGACGCACCACCAAAATAAAACACTAATAAATTTTACAAAACATTTTTTAAATGCATTATTTTTTTAATTTTTAAGGCATATTTTGAACTTTTTCCAGCATGTTTTAGGCGCACATTGTTCAAGAAAAAATGCCTCCAACATGTAATATTGAATAGCAACCACATTGTGTTTGGACGCAAGTATACTACATTTGCGACAGACTACAAACACGTAATGTTTGCATCCAGACAAGTAATAAAAGACAGATTTTTCAGCGTGGGACTATGTGTTACCACTATCTTGGTAATTTTTTCACAATTTATACAAAAGTGTATGTTTATATGAATGGGATTGATGCAGTATCGTACGCGCAACAAAGCAACAGACACGTGAACATACATACACTGTTATCTTCGTACATACGCTACCCTCATGCTATCTCATTTTTATATACGTATAAAAACGTCATTGTTCTCTTTGCACTGAGAGTGCTCCGCACACACAAAAGCAGGCCCGGCAAATAATGTGGGTATGGTGGGTAGTTATATCCACACGGAATTAAATTTAAAATTAACTTACACCAGGTGGAGTTACAAAATATATTCACTTAACTTGTTCATGTCGTTTTGGTGTAAACTTTTATCTTTGCTGTACAATTTGAATTGTATTTAACACAAGTATTTTGCCACAAAAACACGAAATGTGGTTGTTTTGTTCCTTTGTTGGACGTTGTTTACTATTGCCTCTATCTGGTATTATTGAACCCATGTTTTCCACTATCCAATGTTTACTTTCCACCGTACGTATGACATTTAGTTTATTGAGAGAATAAATGTATCTATGTATGTTAGGGTCCACTTGATTTTTTAGATTTTGCGCTATAAAGCCTTTTTGGAAGGTTTTTGCATCACTAAATCTAATGGCGTTTTTATTTTTGTTAAAATTCCAACTCCTTGGCCTGCATATCTGCTGCTAAAAACGCGGATTTTGGGCACCATTTCCTACAGAGCAAAAACGGCATAATATATTTCAAATCTGATTTCACCATTCGATTCTTTAGGACAAATTATTAAAAATAAGCGTTATTTGATATTTTCAGGATGGACCTGTTAGTCGTTAGGGTGTACCAAAAAATCACTTTTTCTTAAAAAAAAATTAAAAAAATTTTTTGAACGCGCATATTGAAATTGTGCAGTCTCCTGCAAAAAATGGTGAAAAAACTTTTATTATAGTAGTTCCGGCTTAAAAGTTATCAAGTAATATGTAAATAAAAAAAGAGAAATTTTTCAAGTTTTGTAATAGATATTACAAAGTTTATTTTTTTTTTCAAAACAACATTATTTAATTTCTTTTTCTACTGCACATTATGCTAAATTGTTTAAATCTTCTTTATTTTTTATTATATTTGAATTATTAAGCCGCGAAATTTGACCAACAAGCTGTTCAGTATAAATACTTGTAGATTGTATATTTTTAGCTTTTTCAAGAGCAACGATAAAGCTTTTTTGGGATGCCCACTGAGCAGAGTGAAACAGCATAAATGAAATATTTATTCCATAATTAACTAATGTTTTTAAACTCTGAAGAGTTATATAATCGAAAGGCGACTTTAAAACCACGAAATCCAAATTTGTTAACTTTCTAGTTGTATCTTTCGAATTACAAAACATTGCGTTGTCATCGACTTGTATACAAATTTTTTCATAAAGAATTTGGTCAGCTGTATCAATTAGCTTTACCAAGTCTTCCGTATTCTCGTCAACTGCAGACATTGTGTATATTTGAGTCTCACTATCTTCTAAATCATCTGAACAGAAGCTTACACTCGGATCTATTGTTGAGAGTTTAGCAAACTGATCCTGGCTGTTGCTGGTTAACAATTTGACGCGCAAATTTTCTTTTTCTTCTACGGATATTCTCTCATCAAAAATAGAAAATATAGCATTTTCTTCAGTTAAGTAATCCATTGCCTTAGCTGAGTGACTTTTGCGCTTCTAGCAATCAATGAAAAATATTTGCCTTCAATTTGTGAAAACTCTTCCAGTTCTATAAGAAAATCGAAATCATTTTTCGGTGCATATATTGTAGACTCGCAAGTAAACCAGTATTTTAAATATATTGTTATAAAATAAATAAGCATCGCTTCGAACTGTTCAACTAAGGCTTCCGATATGTTAAATAATTTTTTTTTTTTTAATGTTTGTTGGTTTCGAATTAATATTCAATATATAACTACAATAAACAATAGTAATAGTATCAATTTAAAATTATACACTGTCCTTATGAGGGATCTCTAGTATAATACATGTTAATATTATGAAAATGTTTAGAATTTTGGTTCTTATTAGGCTTGTTCAAGTGTACAATATAATAACAGCAAAATATGTGATGTAAATTAATTTTGAAAGCCACCTAGCATGGTGGTCTGCACCACACGCTTTCAGTTTGTAGTCAGGGTTTGTGTTGCAATGAAATAGTGCCAACTCCGCCACTTCTCTGTGATCTTGTCTTCGATGATTAATAGTTTTTTGTTTTACAAAAAATTCTGTTAATGATTGCAGTTTTTTTTTTAAATATTGGTTTAGCTGTATTCGAAAAGAGAGCCGGGGTAATTTTAAGATTTCGGTTATGGCTAAACGACTTTCGAAATTGAATAAATATTGGAATGCCAGCACCAACATTTTTCATGACAACTTCTTTAAATGGATTTGCGACGCACAATTCTTTTTGATGAAGCCGACAAGGTCTACGATTTAAACGCTTCTGATAAGGTTCTTCAGAAATTGATTTTTCAAAAAGTACTGCCGCGCCGCCCTTAACCCCAGAATTCGCTGCTGTTGTGTCATATGAAAGACCAACTATCTTATCTGTTATATTCAATTGGTCACATTGTTTCTTCATTTCACCTGCAATAGTCTTACCTGCACCATCTTCGATTAAATTACATGAAATAAGCTTTTGCAAACCATTTGGGGCAGATACACTTATCACTAACCTTTCCACTAATTGACGATCGTTATTCTCCATTCGTTTACCATCCATCCCAATGTAAAATTAAGTAGTTAGGAAACTGAAATTGGTGGAGCCTTTTTAATGATTCCTGACGCTGTGTATTTCGTAATTTTAACATAAATGTGGCAGATGTAGAACCTTCGCAGTTATTGAACCGTTTTTGCTCTAAGAATAGGCGTGACATGGAAGATGAAGAGATTCCAAGACTGTCTAGTAGTCGGCAAATTCTTGGGCTTATAAAAACAAACTTCGAAACCTTTGCCTCGGCAAGCACCCAACCTGGATCAGTAGATTCATCATCAGATTCTATTTCCATTTCATCGACTACAATTTCTTTTTCTTTGTACGCTCTTGGTTTTGTTTTTGGGGCCACCAGTTCGAATTCCGCGGTACACAAAAATTTATCACAAAGTTGGACGTAAAACTTACGTATTTGTTGTGTCTGAGTTGAGCTTTTTGGTTTAAAATTAGTCTTTGCTCTGCGAAAGGCTTTATAAAAGTTACGAATTTTATTTCGAAGATGATATTTGTATTTAGGAAAAAGATCCAGATTTTTAGCATCGGTCTCAATTTCAGATACAAGAATGGATGCAGACATAAAAGTATCTTTTCTTCCATTAACATTATGTATTGTTAGAAAACGACGTAAGACATCTAGTTTAGTACAAGTAATAATATCTTGGGCAAATACGAATATTAATAAGATTGATGTTTTAATTTAAATTAATAATTGTTTACCTGGAATACGCCTTATTCTTTTTTCTGTTAATTGTAACAGATCAGCCATTTTTTAAATAATAGTAATTCACAAATGTAACTTTAGATTTATTAATGCGAAAACCTTCCAAAAAGGCTTTATAGCGCATAATCAGAAACAAAAATGATTTTGAAAGTGGACCCTAATGTATGTATTCGTCTATGGGCACAAAATAAATACGAACAGCTGACTGAACTTTTTTCATTTGTCGTACACCTGATTTCCTTTTGTTCCTCTTTCGCTCAGGTTTATTTAGTTTACTTTTGGTTGTGTTTCTTTTGTTTCTCTCAGGGTATACCTTCCCATAGAGTAACAATTTAATATGATCTGACGTTCCTTTTGTGCTACTCGCTATTGGCTCGATGGTAATGTTTACATATCTAAATGATTTGTACCGTAGTAGGTGGTGTCCGTCGGTGGTGCAATGGTTAGTGTGCGCGGCTCTTGTACATGAGAACGTGGGTTCGATCCCTGCTCAGACCACCTTACATTTCTTTCGACGACGGTCACCTCGCTTAGTGATGGCGACACTATCGAGTACTTAGCCATGAAAATGCTTCTGAAAATACCGTTCGGAACCGGTGTAAAACTGTAGGTCCCAATAAGTGAGTTTAAAGCTAGAAGCGCACATCTCACTGATTGTGAGAAGCTCTCCCCAATCCCTTCATGGGATGTTATGGGACACAATTTTTTTTTTTAGGTGGTGTTTGGATTAGTTGGTTCAACTTGTTCATGTCGTTGTGCTTTCAAAATCAGAGTGACATTAATTTACCATCTGTCTCAGCCTATTGCCCGACAAGGTAAAAAAGTATACTTTTAAATTATCGTTTTGGTATATTTATTTTAATTTCTATATTGCAGATGGGTAGTCAGAATAAAATCTTTGAAGGTTGTTAGAGCTAATTTCTCTAAATTAATGCAATTTTTTTATGATCGTTCAGTAGATAGGGATATCGGCAATTCGGCCTCAGCCAAGGCGTCAGGATTTTTTGACTATATGGCGTCGTTTGATTGCATATTTTTTCTAACAATGATTTTTCTAATAATGTAAAAATATTAAATACGGACTTGCAAAATTATAATCTATGTGTGATCGAATCACACAAAACGATTAAAACAGTAACTGATGTTCTGTGCAGATTTCGTTATACAAAGTCTCACCCAATATGACAAAAAAAAAAAGCGTTGAAGATGTTGATGAACTGGAACTTGGCGAGCCACAAATTCCGCGCCAGCATAAGATCCCGAATCGTCTTGATCTAGGGGGTAATGAAATGTTTTTAATTCAAACCCAATTCGACCAATTAACCAGTTAATAGTGTCACTTAAAAGTCGCATTCAAAACGACTTTGCGATTTTTTTGGAATTATTAGAGCGATGTCGATACTGTAATAAACTTTTGTAACGACTTCGATAGAGAAAGACTATTAAGCGATCAAAAAATGTTCATGGAGTTATTGAAGAGGCAGAACGAAAAAGTAAATTCATTAAAAGCGATCATTGACTTCCTGAAAAAATATGAATGGTGTGCAGGCCTGTTCAAATGAAAGAAGTTTGTCAGTACTTCGGCGACTTAAGACGTATCTAAGGGCAACAATGTTACAAAATCGTTTGAATCACATATCCATTTTACATGCTTATTCAGATAAATGTGAAAAACTTGATTTAAATTTGTTACTTAATCAATTTAAACAAAATGCTCGAAGTGCAGTGCAGTTTTTGCTTTAAGCAAATAATAACAATAAAAGAAATATGTATATAAAATTAGTTGACCCGGCAATCGTTTTTTGCCTTCAAATAATTATTTTGGAATGACAGTAGCGCCATCTGTCGATAATTTGTAGTACCAACTCAGAAACCTTCGTCGGCTCATGCACAACAACTTTGCTAAAGATAATCACATGATCAAATGCATAGTTTACGATTCTATAAAGGACATATAGGTAAACATTCATTTGTATACACATACATATATAGATAAAAGGTATGGCGCATGTTTTATTCGTCGCAAGAGCTGCTGATTTTTTTAACTACCCACACGGGCTGAACACGAACTGCCGGGCCTGCACAAAACAAACAAACATCAGTGTGTGTTTTTGATGTGTTAACATCTATCAAATCTCATCTTAAAAAGTTGTTAAACGTTAACCGTTTAACTGAAAAAAATGTATTATGGTTTTAATTTGTTATAGCCGTATCTTAATTTCATACAAAACAACAATAAAACAATGTTGTCCCATAACATCCCATGAAGTGATTGGGGAGAGCTTCTCACAATCAGTGAGATGTGCGCTTTCTAGTTTTACATTCACTGATTGGGACCTACAGTTTTACACCGGTTCCGAACGGTTTTTTAAGAAGCATTTTCATGGCTAAGTACTCGATAGTGTCGCCGTCACTAAGCGAGGTGACCGCCGTCGAAAGAAATGTAAGGTGGTCTGAGCCTTACACGTTCTCATGTACAAGAGCCGCGCACATTAACCATTGCACCACCGACGGCATACAAAACACTAACTTAAAATATTTTAACAAATTCTACAACAATAACAGTGTTCAATTCGTCACTAGTTCGAAATTTTCTTTGTCGGATATTTCTCTCATAATCAACACGGAGATTTTCCCTGGAGTTTGTATGTATGTTGAGTTTCGAGAAGAAATTCCATCGGATTTAGACCATTTTACAAAAGTCATGCCTTGTCGTCCATATTTTTATTCCAGGTAAAAAAGTACGTCTTACAAGTGCTTTTCACTCATAAATTGAAGAGTGAATTATGGTATCCCTAATAATATAAGTAAATTTATAAGGAATTTTGTCATTTATTTCTATATGGAATTTTCTGATATTTCATGAATTTAGTTTTAGCTTTTAAGCCTGTGGAGTTGCTTTGTTAGCCAGTAACCTAAAAATGTGATATTGTACTTTCTATACCGATAAATAGAATGTAACATTTTCATATAAATTAAAACAAGAAAATATTAAAAAAATTGGGAAAATGTTGAGGAAATTGTGCTAAACGGCACTTGGCATAATTTTTCAAAAAACAAGTGCCAAAACCAAAAAAATTATGGCAAAACGGCACAAATTATGCCAACATGGTAACACTGGTGCGGAGCACTCTCTGAGCAAAGAGAATAATGACGTAGTTAAACGTATCTAAAAATGAGATAGCAAGAGAGCAACGACAATTGTGGGAACTTGTGTAGCGTATGTACGAACATAACAATGTATGTGAACATGTGTCTGTTGCTGTGCATTCGCTTTGTTTTTTTGTGGGAATAAAACAAAAAGTATTAAGCAAGAAAATAATGACATATATGCTTGCACTTAATTTTAAGTATGTATTAATATTATTTAAATGCAACGTCATCATGTGATTGAACGCTGTTTTTTATTTTCCAGTGTAACAGTTACCAATGTGTTCATAGAAATCGAACAGGTACCTTGTAACCACCCTTGTCATTTAGGGGTATAAAAAACAGATCACAATGATGGCCGATTCTGAGACCTACCCGATATGCACACAAAATTTCATACAAATCGGTCCAGCCGTTTCGGAGGAGTTTAACGGTACTTGAGTGTGTTCACTTTGTGAGTTTAGTCCCTACCCGCGCCTATAGATGTTAACACAAAAAAAAACCTTCCCTCCGGATCTACACAACTCTAGGAGTAAGAGCAACACGCGACGGCCGTGGAGGCGACGACGCCTTCATCTTTTTCTGGGACAATGACAAAGTAAATTAGCTTTTGAATATTCGGAATTAAAGTCCTTCAATCACCTGCTGTACAGTATACAAACCTTTACTGTATTTTTTCCCGCATAATAAACAATAAAATGTGCCCTGCTGAGCCTCCGATCGTATACAGAGTTGACAAATGTACAAATTAGATTTCTTTCATTTGCGTATCATTTTCTCCATATCAGCAAACAGATTCTTATTCTAATCACATTCTGGGAATAAATTTAATAATCTTACTAATTTTTACTTAATTAATAAGAAATATATACAGGGTTATTTTAGGAAGTTCCGGACAAATTTCTCCAGCGTATTCGTTGGCTCATTTCATGAAGAAAAGTCCACTAGGACCATGTCCGAAAATGCAATTGTGCGAAATGGCAGCGGATTCAAAATTTTCCGATTCTCCGGTCGGAGGGTAGTAAACATCATGTAGTGTTCCTTCTTCGTTGTCTTTATACGACGACTCTCAATCGAACGATCAAGTTGAGCTTTTACACCCGATCTCTATTTTGACACCTTTGTCCTCTCTCACTCTGATGATAATTTTAGTTGTTTCTTAATCCTCTGGTCGTTCGCAGTCAGCTCCCGTAAATTCGGTTAAAATTTTGGTTAAGTGTTAAAAATTATAAATAAATTGATAAATAGTTGTTAAAATCCAATTAATTAATGTTGGTGATGTCAAATAGTTGTGAAAATCAATCAGAATTAATTTTTAATTTCGAAGAATATAATTTTTCCTTTCTAGTTTACGGTGGAGCCGGTAATTCGTGTGTCGGTTGTGTGTTTGGCGTGTGTGTGAAAACGGTAAAATGCAGAAAAAGTGTAAAGAGAAAAATGCATTGTTTTGTTGATCCATAATCTAAAGTGCAATGTTTAATGGTAAATAAGTGTAAGAAAATAAATAAAAGAGAGAAATATATGTGCTTGTAAATCGTCGAATAAATGGTTATCGTTCGTCTAAATAAGGTGTAATATCGTTATCGTAAATGAATGTGTTAATTTATGGATTTATCTTGCTAACGTGGGAACGATAACCAATTCGTTGGGCAGAATAGTCTATGGGACGGACTATCGTTAACACATTAAATCAGAGAAACGTAACACTTTTGCTAACAATCGCCATCAATAATCTTGGTCGTTATAATGTTAATATTAAATTAATAAATAATAAACAATTACATATATTACAAAAATCAGTAACAGTTTTACCACACAAGCGGTTTTAAATCTATGATTCCAGGTATGTAAAGATTTTTTTTGGCAAAATTGCAGATATGAGGGAGACTCTAAAAACAAACGTACTTACAAACTTAATTATGTACTTACAAACTCAACGGTGTAACTATTTTTTATCAGATGACATCTGTAGAACGAGATATAGATATTTAAGTATCCCATCCAACATTCTGAGTCCGAAAATAGTCAGAAAGCAGTCTCAGAACTTTCCAAAAACATATCAATAAGAGTTTTTTTTTGCGTTTGAAAGTGTCTCTGTCCTCTTATCTGAACGTTGTACGACTCAGAAAAAAATCATAAATATGAACATGGGAAGTATTTGTGGCATCATAAATGGGCATGATTTCAGAGTCATTTACGAGCCAATTTTTAACTCTTTTTAGAATCTTTATGATTATTTTTTTTTACTTCTATGGATCACTTTAGAATTTTTCGAGATACGTGATGAATCATTCCATCGGAATGATTTTGGATTAATTTTATTACCAATTCCCGTGGCATTTCACAATGTTCCAAAAATTCTCCCGCTCGATTTATATACAAAAAAGTTAAAATTATTATAAATGTCCGTACAATTTTTTAAAATATGTAACATATTTTCCTCGATGTCGAACGAACGCTTCGCTAGTGTTCCATTCGAAAGAAAGTTAATGTGGGTTCCACAATTTTATCATTTCAAGTCGAATGAAAACGTAACATTTATCAAAACTTTTCAGTACAAATTTGGGTTCGTCTATTTCGAATCTGATGTCAGTTGCGAAAAAATATTGAGTCAGTTGAACGAAAAAGTCGACGTAGAGGAACGCAATTTGAGTCAAATGTGAGACTGGCTTTCGTTCGCTTAGCTTTTCGTTCGAGATCGGGGAATAGGCCATTAGTCTGAAAAGAAAATTTACGCATAAATTTCAAAAAGCCATAACCTGAAAGTTATAATTTGGTGTAATTTAAAATATGATATTAATTCTCCACTGAACGCTTGAAACCATCTGAGAAAGAGATATAACGGGTGAGCCATGTCACAGAAAAAAAAATTCTGTGATAACGAACAATGTCGCATCCTATTTCAATGAATTTTTTGTATAATTTTCAGTCATAGAAATAGTTTATCTGATGTAACAAAAGATGATTTATTGTTTTTGTTAAAACTTAAAATTAATTTCTTAGTTTCAAAAAAACATTTGTAAATATTACAAGTCTCTAATTCTTATTTTCAAAAAATTTTTCTGTCATGCTGTGATTCAACAAAAACATTCCCTCCTTTAATTAATTTAATGTATTGATTAACGAATTACAATTTGAAATATTATACATAAATTTTGAAAATTCAACGAATAACAAAAATTAAAATACGTCAAATTAAAGAAATATTTATTTCTGGCTTTTAGAAAAAAAATGTCTCAGTATTGAAGAAAAAATTGGTCAATTGTTCAATTAATCCTTACAAATTTTCAAGTGGTTTTGGTGGATACATACAATTGAATTTAAGCTTAATTTACTTTCTGGAATATTCTTGAACAAATATTGCCGTTATTAAATTGAACTTTATTTTATGACCGATTTCGTTAGTGTTTAGTTAATATATGAAAAATTCATACTACAAGCTGACAAGGTCGGGAACATTTTTCTAATTGAATGAAATATGCTTGGGTTTTGTTGGAATAAGCGGCAATTCGGTTAAGCACACTCACTGGCATGACTAGTTTCGAACTCCGTGACAAGTTCATCACCTGATGCCTAATTACTGTGCCTTAATTGATACTATCGGCTGATCATCAATCGAATATATAAAAATTTAATTATGCAATTTAAATATGCGAATTACTATCGATCGGAGATCCCTAAATATCATCAAAAACAAAGTTCTCTCGTAGGATGTGACGTCGTAAAGTGCTCATCAGAATGAAGAGTGTATTTGAAAAGTCTTCCATTTAGTGACAAAATTTAAATGGTTGAAAATTCTAAAGTTTGAATTGATTTTACTAATTCATTGACGATGAATTTTATTTGAACTGTAGAACATTTAGATGATTAAGCTAAAATATTTTGTTTACAAATCAAATAATTTAAATGTGAAAATTAAGAAAATAAAGTATTTTGATTCAAAGAATGTTTTTTTCAATTTAAAGAAATGAATATCTGAATTCCAGAAATTGTTTTCCTAGAATTGTAATTATTAGATTTTACGAATTCGGTTTTTCGGTGTAAAGTTTTTAATTTTAACCCCCCCGTATTTCGAAGCAAATGACCAATTTTACATTTATGAAGTGACAGATTATTATTTAAAGGTTAGAAATTTACGAAAGATGTCGCATTACACTTGAAAAAAATTTGGTAATATTAAAATCTTTCTTCCAAAGTTCTGAGTCTTAAACTCAATGAGAAATAGAGTGCAAAGGATCAATTTGTTAAGAGAGTTCGTCAATCCGAATCCTTATTGGACAAAATAACTCGTCCAATGCGTTCACTGGAAAATATTGCCGCTGTCGCTGAAAGTGTGTTCGAAAAGCCATCATCCGACATCGTTCGCAGCAATTGATCTTTTCTCGCAATTCTTTGCTCAGAAAGACCTCGGTATGAAGGCTTACAAAGTCTAATTAGTCCAAGAACTGAATCCTTGTGACCATGCGATGTGTTTTCGCTTCGCTGAATGAGCTGAATATCGCTTGACTGAAGATGAGCATCTTCACCGAAAAATCATCTTTTCCGATGAAGTTAATTTTCACATCAGGAACTACGCTACCTTCAAAATTGTCGCATTTAGGGTTCGGAAAATCCTCGCGTCGTCGAGGAGATCTTTTGGTGCGGCTTTATGCACATTCTTTCTTCGAAAATGAGCAAGGAGCTTTACCGTGCTATACTCAGCGATTTGTTGTTCTCAAAAAATTAAGAGGATGACATGGACGACGTATTGTTTCAATAGGATGGCACTACGTGCCATACAGCCAATGTTACAATTTATCTTCGGCGAACTATGTTCGAAACCCCCACAATCAGCCCAAACCCGGAAGACCATTGGCCACCTCTCAGCTGCGATTTGCGTGCAAGATAAGTATTACGCAAATAAAGGGGTTTTCAACAGAGGTGCTACAAGAGTAAATCGATAGGGACAGCAAACGACGCCATATTTTTTCCCGCTCTTTTGACATTTCTCTTCAGTAAAGTTTGCCATTTCATGATGGAAATATATACGAGCCAACAACGAGTCGAAATTATTAAAATTTACTACCGAAATTTGGAGTCAGTGGCCTCAACTTTAAGAGGCCTCAACAATCAGCGATGAGGCTAATTTCTGGCTTAATGGCTTCGTCAATAAGCAAAATATGCGTTATTGGTCAGACAACAATCCACACGTAATCCATGAGTCATCATTGCATCCCGAAAAAATTTACTTTTTGGTGCGGTTTATGGGCCGGCGGCGTCATTGGGCCGTACTTCTTCCGTGATGATCAAGACCGGCACATTACTGTGAATGCGAATCACTACCGTTCAATGATAACCGAATATTTTTGGCCCCAATTGGATAATATGGACTTGGAGGACATGTGGTTCCAACAGGACGGCGCCACAAGCCACACAGCGAATGCCACAATCAATTTATTGGAAACCAAGTTTGGTGAACGTGTTATCTAACGAAATGGCCCAGCCGATTGGCCGCCTCGGTCGTGCAATTTGACGCCGTTAGATTATTTCCTGTGGGGCTACGTCAAGTCTATGGTCTATGCCAACAAGCCAGCGACGATTGATGAACTTCGTACGAATATCGAACATGAAATTGCAGCAGTATCGGCCGATTTATGCATAAAAACCGTCGAAAATTGGGTTCAGCGTCCGGATATCTGCAAGCGTGCCCGTGGTGGCCACGCAAAAGAAATCGAGTTCCATACATAATGGCATCGAACGTTCTTTCACAGGAATAAATAATTTCATTGGTATCTAAAACCGGTTTTGTTTTATTAAAAAAAACTTTTGTAGCGCTCTTATTGAAAAACCCTTAATACCGAGTCCATTGAGGCCTCAAAAGACGTTGTCGTTCACGAGTCAGAGGCACAAGCCACCGAATTCATTCAATAAAATCATGATTTCGAAATGTCTTTTTTTGTACATCGAAATTAAATACCAAATTTAAAATAGCCCACCTTTTATATATTGTGAACAAGATTTTGTATATGTACGATTTCCACTTCTCTTACCTACCTAATGCAGGTTCTCCTTTATAAAACACTTGCATTCCAATTGGAGCTTTTTACTTTTTCCTTCAGAGTAACCTATATATTATACATTCCCGACATATCTGTTTTTAATGTAATGTCAACTCGATATATAAGTATTGCATACATATATATTCAATATATGTAGTATGTGCAATCTTGGTACCAGGGTTCGTATTTATCCCCCATGTGTAACCCATCGCCGTGGGGAATGGGTAATGATCGTTTAAACAAATTTTTTTTATAGAATGTATTTTTTTAAAAGTTTTTTTGTAAAAATATGTATTAAATTTTCCTGGAAGAAAAAGCCATAAGAGTATGATTTTTTTTACAAAAAATTATTTTTTTAAGAACAGGTACTTTTTAAAGGAGTGGGTACTCTTTTTAGGAAAAGGTTATTTTTTGAGAAAATTTACCTATTTTCAGAAAGGTTACTTATCTCAAGAACGGAAATCAAAAGGTGGTATTTAATTTTTAGGAAAATGTACTTTTAAGAAAACGAATTTTTGTAAGAAAATGTATTTTTTTCAAGAGAAGGTATTTTTTGGAGAAAAGTTTCTTTTAAGAAATCGGAATTTTGTTTACAATTCTTAAGAGTACGTCTTATCTCCAGAAAAGTTATTTTGTTTCACAGAAAAGGTACTCTTTGAAGAAAAGGTAGGTTTATAAGAAAAGGCAATTTGTTGTAAGAAAATGTATTTTTTTTAATACTTTTAGTACTTTTGGTAACAAAATTTCCTTTTTTTATAAGCAAGGTACTTCTTGAAGATTAGAAATTTTTCTTAAAAAAATGTACTTTGTTTAAGAATATGAATAGATTTTTTTTTGATAAAATTTACTTTTTTGAAGAAAAGACACTTATTTAAGAAAATGTTCTTTATTAAAATTCTTTCACTTTGGCTTTTCTACATATACTATTTAATGGGTTCAAACTACAGTATATACTAAATGTTCGTTACAAGCTCCACCTAGAAAACTTCCCATTAAAGAAGAAATTTCCCAACATATGTTAGTCTAAACACAAACCAAAGTAAAAGTCCTTAATATAGTTAATAATACTGGGTTGTAGCATAATAGTGTCAAAAAAAGTTGTTTAATTTTTTTTCATTTAGCCCCCATCCCGTAACGTGCGATAAGGCATTTCGTTTCAAAACTGTTTGTCATAATTTTGAGATTATATTTGTCTGTTTATGACACGCAGTTTGAACCCCATACTCACTACATACACTGGGAATCGAAACTTCAACGGCTGGTAGGAGACTACAAGTAGAAAAAGTATGACGCTCCCGTAATCAGTACACCCTAGTGTCGCATTTGGACAGTAGTTTATCGCGGCCAGGTTAGCGATAATCTTGCAACCTCACCTCTGCCGTTTACACCATCCAATTTGAGACATTAACATTTCAGGTGGCACCTTTGTGCATAAACCAATTTAAAGCAACTCCGTGCCGAGACCAAAATTTTGAAGACGGCGGCACAACAGAAAAATTAAATTTATTGGCCTTTAACATTGGATCAGTCGGTCAAATCGGGTAATTTGGTCAAATCGACACACATTTTAAACCAATGAGAACCAAAAACGTCGACATCGGCGTGAGCTTTAAAACATTTTTGGTGGCGACTACGCCTCGGAAAATGTTCGATCGGTTTCCTTCTGTCAAACAGATGATTTATTGTGTATGTGTTTATTGTGGTTGCACTTTTTTGATCACCAGTTAAAAATGAGGTTAGAAATTAACCTTCAGTCTTTACAGATTAAAATTGTATGAGTAATCTTCTGTGTTTACGTGGTTTAATGGAGTTAAACTTCGAAATGCGCCACATAAATTATTTAACTCGAATCTTTATAAAAATATCAACATTAATAGACATCGTTACTCTGGGTTCAAAAATTGTATTTCTTTTACAGGCGACTCATATTTCCCAAAATATGCACATCCACAGTTGACACATAATTTGATGTATTTTGACATAATTTACATATTTACTCGTAATATATGAGCGGAACGAATTTGTAATCACTGAAAACCTAATGCAAAAGCGTCTCAAACGACGTCTATATTTAATAGATCCATTAACAATTGGGAGTAATTTTAGATTTTGTGTTTCTTGGGTATAAATATTTGTTGGAAGCGTTTATATCTAAAACAAAATGTAAATTTTTTATCAAAAAAATTCTCAAAATTTCATATTTTATAACAATGACCAACTGTACACTGTTCGTTTGCATTCATATGCAAATTGCAAATAATGTTTACATTTTGTCTTACTAAATACAGGAAGGAAGGAAAACAGCATAATAATCTTCATTCTTGTTGGGTGTGTTCCAGCCTTTCCTACGTTTTCTACTTCCTTTCCATCTTGTCTGCTGCACTGTTTGTTTAAAGTTATAAAGTGTTTCATGCACTTAGCCTTAATCTTTTATCTCATTTTCATTTCCCAGCTTCCTTTTCCGTTTTAGTTTATTTGTCTATACGTATACCTACATACATACATATATTTTTCCAACATTGTTTTTGGTTATTTATTTCGTTTTTCTTCTCAATTCAATTTATTTTGTTTGCATAGAGAGAAAAGTTATTTACGATTTACGTCTGAACGCACAATTTCCTCACGTGTCCAGCCATGTTCTTGTAATCGTCGACGACTGCAACCATTTCGGACCAAGACAAATACCCAGAAAACTATTGAAAGAAAAATATTATCTTAGACAAGAAAATCCAAGGTAAATATAGGAAAAGATTGCAAAGAAATCCATGTAATAGATTGTATTTAAAATAAATTTCATATTAATAGAAAATACGAAATGAATAAAATTGCAGATGATGCTGTTCGTAGACGAATAAGATGGGTGACTTGCATGTTGGTCCTTTGCCGTAAGATGTAATTATGTTAGAGAAAATTCAATTTGTTTTTCAAACAGACATTGTTGCTAAGTTACTACACACAGAAAAATCTGTCTTTCTTTGATGTTTGTATGCAAATATAACTTTTTTGAAGCTTCTCGCAAATATGGTATACTTGTCTCCAAACACATTGTGTTTACTATTCAATGTTACATGTTGGAGACACAATGATTAATATGTTATAATAAATGTTTGTTTTACCCAAATGTGACTTTGTTGTTTGTGGAAAAAAACTTTTGAAACCAAAAACTTGAGAAACAACAAAGAAACAGGAAGCAGCACATCTTGAATTCATGACAACAATGCTTGCAAACATACTCATGGCTACTGCAATATGTTTCTGGGCCATTTTTTTTTAACGTGTGAGTGCAGTGGAGTAACGGCCTGACAGACAGATAGACGGACATTTCTCAATCCTTTTATAAAGTTCTAAAACGAATTTCGACCAAAGATACGTAGAGTCTAATATAGCTCCTTCTATGCGTTAAATTTTTTTCGCCCATCCCTGTGGGTGAGGGCCTATTAAGTTCGGTGGAATGTTAAAGCTACTAGTCGAGATAAAAAATTAGGACGTACCGTTTCCGAGTTATAGATATAATCTTATTTTAGCGATTTTCTTATCCTGGCGATTGGTAGAAAACAAATTATTTCATATTAGTCAGAGATTTATAAATTTTTTTATATTATCAATAAAAAATGAGGATGGATGTCCTTGGGAAACTCATTGTCCATCGTCGTGGATAGTGTGTAAATGCCTCTTACACATTCGCTATACTATACTACCAAGTGTACGCTGGGATTCGTCAACCTAATCCCTCCAGCGGAGTCTTGGTGTACCTAGTTTTCGTCTTCCTTCGATTTGGAAAACCGTTCGTGCTGATTCGTCATACAGCTAATACAGCACATGGTTCATGCGTCATACTGCTCATGGTAGATGGTCGTCGATACCCGCCGTTGTGCACGTCCATTACCTTTTTCGGAGTATTTTTCTCTCGAAGACTCCTAGAGATGTTTCGTCTGCTCGCGATAAGACGTCTGCTTTGCGCCATAAAGCAAGACTGGTTGTATGAGAGTCTGATATAGCTGGACATTTATTACTCGAGAGAGAGAGAGCTTTATCTCTAAAGTGCTTGCTTAGCACAAAAACATCTATTCGCAAGCAGAATTCAGCACTTGAACTCAAGACTGACGTTGGTGTTTTTGTTTACGGCAGATCCGAGGTATATAAATTCGTCCACTGCCTGGAAATTAAAACCATATTGTCTTGTCCTTATTTACTGTCGGATCCACAGTTGCTGACTCCTTCTCAATTCTCGAAAATCCATTATAAGCATACGCGAGCACCACGTGACTTTTGCTGCTGATTGTTTTACTCATGTTGACTATAGCTTTTCTCATATTGTTCTCCATTAAGATGTTATAGAGATCGCACGATAGGGTGTCGCCTAGCTTGAGGCCTCGCTTAATTTCGACAGGTTCGGTAAGGTTCTTACCAACTTTCACCAAGGCGAATGAGTTTTACTATCGAAGGCCGCCTTATAATCGACAAATAGATGATAGGTGACGATTTGATTTTAGTGGATCTTCTCCAGGATGTCGATTTTCTAGGTCTAAATTCATACTAGTATAGTCCAATCAGGTCAGCGGTAATTCGTGTCAGTCTTTCGCACATTATACTTGATCGAACCTTATATGCTATCGTACTCGGGCCACCTGTTTTAAATTTGGGATATAGTACACAGAGACTCCAATCCCCGGTATGCTTTCATCTACCCAAACCAGCTCATCGACGCAAGCCTTAAACAGCTCCGCCGGTAATCCATCAGCTCCTGCGGCTTTGTTGTTCTTAAGCCGGCCAATAGCTGTTCTGACCTCGCCTTGGTTAGGAGGGGGCAATCGACGCAATCGACGTCCAAATTGTGATCGATTGTGCCATCCTCATTGGATATCTCAGGTACCAGTAGCGAGAAGAAATTATCTCTCCATATTCCCAACATGCTCTGCACAACTGCGATGAGATTTCTGCCCTTGTCTTTACAGAAGGAGACCATGACCCACGTCCAGTAGTACCGTTTTTGACTTTTTGGTAGAATTTTCAGGCATCGTTCTTCCTTCTGTATGTCTTAACTTTCTCACTCTCGCGCTTTCTCCACTACCCTTTCTTATGCCCAAAGAGACGGTTTACCTCCTCTATTTTTCCTATACCGCTCAGTCGAAGCTCGCGTTGCAATTGACTAAAGCATTGCCATAAGTACAGCGTTCTTTTCATAATTTCCTATACGGCACTCTTCATCGTACCAAGGTTTGTTGCGAAATGGGTTTTCAAAAGCAAGAACGGTTGTTGCGGCAGCTTTTAAAGAGTTGGAAATGGGTTACCACTGCGCTTCAGGATCGTCATCGGAAGGAGATGGATTCTGTACCAAAAGTTGCGGTGCTTCCTTCAGTAGACTGTGTAGCTTTCTCTGCTTCTGGTTTCATACGATTTTAGCTCCACTTAATCTCTGTGCATCCTTCCATAAATTATCACGTGATCAATTTGATTCTTCGTTCTTTGATCAGGGTATACCCAAATAGCCTTGTGGGTGTCTTTGTGCTGGAATCTAATGACCAGGTTTTTTCAAATCAATTTTAATAAATCGCATAACGTTGTCGGAACTGTCAGCATGTAGACTGAAATTGCCAATAGTTGGATGAAACACATTTTCCCTGCCTTCTTTAGCATTATGGGAGCTTAATTAATTTTTATGATGTAATGTGGAGATGTATACGTAAATCTGTGCCAAGGGTATCTGCAGGAGATGAGAGTTGCTCACCTCCTTGGTCTTCTAAATATTTAAAGCAGTTAAAAAATGCCAGGAGTAGATTACATTAAAAGTTTAGGGTATCAGGTTGATCTTTTGAGTATAGTAAGTACACTATTGCCAGATGTCGTTGCGAAGCAGAATCTCGCAAGATAACACTTGTCCAAGGTTGGTAAGAATTTTAGGAACAATCCTAAAAGTTTTTTTCAACTATGTTATCACTAAGCGTAAGTCCGTATCAAGACCTTCTCGAATTGTAATGAATGATGTCGAATACATAGACTCTGAATCTATTGCCAATTGTTTTACTGACTTTTTCTCATCTGTTGACTCGGTTAATTCAGTCTCGACTACCTGTGACTATCCTTATGATATTCGGTCATTAGATCCGTTCGGGATCAGTTCTATGAGTAATACGTGGGTCCAGGAGAACCTTTCGTCACTGAACCCCACGAACACTTATGGACCTGACGGTACCCCTAATTCTGTGCTAAAATACTGTTCTACGACATTAGCTACACCATTGACTATACTATTCAATGCATCTTTGAAATTTAGCTACTTTCCGGCTCGTATATTGTCGCTCTTCATAAGTCGGGTAGCATTACAAATGTGTCAAATTATAGAGGTATTGCGAAACTGAGTGCGATTCCAAAACTTCTTAAGAAACTGGTCACTGACATTATATCTTACAAAGTTTCCTCTATTATTGACTGTAGACAACATGGTTTTCGCAAAGGTCCATCTACAGTTACAAACTTACTTCAATTTTCTTCTCACGTAATTGATGGTTTTATTTCAGGAATGCAAACCGATGTTATTTACACGGATTTTAGTAAAGATTTCGATAAGGTTAACCATCGCCTCCTACTGAGTAAATTAAGCGCTAATAGTAATATTGTTGAATGGATTTCATCTTACCTTACGGGTCGCGAACAGATGGTAATTTTTGGGGATTCGTTATCTAGACCTGTCCAAGTGTCTTCCGGCGTTCCTCAGGGAAGTCACCTGGGTCCTATTTTATTTCTCTTATTTATCAACGATTTGCCTAATTCTATAGCTGAGTCTAATGTGCTTATATTTATGTGAAAATATTTATGTCATATATAAATGCTTCAGACTATATTCTACTTCAAAATGATCTGGATCGGTTTGGGAGTTGGTGCAATCTTAACCTTATGGAATTAAACTTGGGTAAATGTAAACATAAGGCGTTTTACAGATCACGTATGATTACCTCCCGGTATTCTATAGGTGGTTCTACATTAGAATTGGTCAATTCATTCTGGGATTTAGGTTTTTTACTTGATAGGAAATTGTCTTTCAATAGTCACATTATTGCTACTGTTAATAATAGGGAATCCTAATTTAAACGAAAAATTAATTCCGGAATTTTCGGACTTACATATAATGAAATTCGGAATTCCGATATAAATCCGGAATTGCAAAAAAAAATTTAAAGAAAAAAAAGAAAATGTAAAGAAACAATAAAAGTTTAAAAATTCAATTTTTATTTAAGTATTTTAGTAAAACAAAGAAAATTCAATGAAAAAAATAAAATAATATATAAAAATATACACAAATTGAAGAAATGTCGTATCATAAAGTCGTGACCTGATTTTTGTTGAAAATGTTCCAGCGGTGGAAAAAGCTGTCTCTGCTTCAACACTTGTTGGAGGAATACACAACAGATTATTGTAAATAATTTCCAAAAGTGGTCCACGCGACCCACCTTCATCCCAAAATTTAATTTCATTTCGTATTGCTGATTGAATTGATGTTTTTTTTTTAAATTCTTGTTCTCAGGTGTAAAAGTGACCGCTGGATGTTTTGCTGCCAAGGAGGGTTCAAGTTCAGATTTTATATCAGTATCAGACTCAGAATCATTTGAATCAATTTCCGGAGAAGTTTCATTATTAAGACGTTGGGCTATGATTAAAGTAAATTTATTTAGTTCCGTTTTCGAATGAACAGAAGTACTCTTATGAATTTTTGCTGGAATTACGTATGATTTATTCGAAATAAAAAAGCGAATGATATAAAAATCCGAATAATCCGGAATTCGGTTTGTTTCGATTCCGTAATTTCAAATTTAATAAAAACAAATGAATTTCGGAATTCCGAAATCCGGATTTGGATTCCCTAGTTAATAAGGCTTATGGCGTACTTTCGATCATTAAGCGATGGGCGAAGGAATTTTCTGATCCATATATCACGAAAAATCATTTTACATCCCTTGTCAGGCCCATATTAGAATATGGATCAGTGGTATGGGATCCACAATATGACTTTTATGTGAATATGATAGAATCGGTACAGAAACTATTCCTTATTTTTTGTCTTAGGAACCTGAGATGGGATCCTAACTTCCATCTTCCTCCATATGTCAGTAGATTGTCTTTAATTAAATTTCCTACTCTGGCTAGTAGACGGACTATGCTTAATTCGATTACAATATATAAGATTCTCAGGGGCGATAAACGCTCTGAGTATCTTCTTGGTCGTATTTCGATAAATGTTCATTCGAGAACTTCTAGGAACTATGAACCCCTGTATATTAGTTTTCGACGCTATAATTAAGCTTTTAATGATGTTTATCAGTTTATTGACTTTTCTTTATCACCGGACACGATAAAGTCTTTTATTATAAATCATCTAAATAGCTAGTGTGTAGTATTTTATGCACGAGTATTAATGTTGTATGGATAATTTATGGTTTTATGTTTTAAGATTTATTATTTTTGAATAAGTATATAGTGGTAATCTGTAGATTTTATTCCTCTTTTAACTGGTATTGCTTTAATCGGCTGTGAATTTTTATGTAACCGTTACACGTTTTCCTCTCAGTTACTCCTCGCTACGGATCGGTCTGTGGTGTGTACGTTATCCCTACGTCATAGGGCTGAGGCCCCCTCGGTCGGTTGGGGCGGGTGTGAGTGGCGGCGATGGGATCGTTCGTATGAAAATAAATCTCCTAGTACAATCTTAATGTCATGGCCAGGGCAGCGGTCATATGTTTCCTCTAGGAGCTCAGAGAATATGTCTTTGTCATCATCATCTTGCTCTTCTGTCAGAGCATGCACACAAATTAGGGAAATATAAAAATTTTTCGTTTTTCTGCTGATTATGTCTATACGATCACTCACAGGATTGAACCTAGACGCTAGATGCCGCAGTATTTTGCAAGTTATAAATTCACATTTTTGTTTTTCTCATGGCAACTGTACTATATGTTGGAGGAGTTTCTCCTTGTGCTGCCATGTCCTGTCCGTCGCATTTCCCGGATAGCGCTAATGCCAGCCTTATAACTTTCGAGGACATCTGCCACTTGGATACTTACATTCTAAGTGCATATCCGGAAATCGTGGTCCTTATAACGTTTTCGGGAGTCGTCAACAAATTGGGGTTTTTTATGTTTCCTTTTTCGTTCTTATATTTTCTCTGCCATTATGAACTGTGGCGTGAGGCAAACCCAGTCCACCTGGTTTTTGCATTTAACCTACTGCCAGGATATTTGATTGCAGCCGCCCATTATGGATCAGACGCTGACCAGGATGCAATATGTCGAACCTGGATTTTCTTCTTTTGGTTTTTTATCCGCCGTTGGCCTTTATTTTTAGCTCATCCGCCGTCTAAATTACAAACGAATATGCCCGATAGCTTGATGAGCTTCAGTGACATCAGTCACCTACTAAGCCTGACACATATCAGTGATGGCATAACCAATCAGGCTGTTCATTTGTTTCGCCTTCTCACTCTAGCTAGCTAACGGAGGTTTCCGATGAGGGAATCATTTCTGGCCACTCCAAAGTGAATGGTTATCAGAAACTTTCCACCTGCAAGGACAGTCCCATGTTACTGTTACGAACATATTTAAAAGCTGCGTTGAAAATATTTCATTACTGCCTCGAATCTGTTTCACAAACCGGACCGTTTTTGGCCCGAATTACAATTTCTCGCTTTTCCATTTCGATAAAAAAATTTATATTTTGCCATTACATCCTGCTCCGACCACATTAAAATTTCTTTCGACAACGGTCACCTTGCTTAGTGACGGCGACACTATCGAGTACTTGGCCATTAAAAAGCTTCTCAAAATACCGTTCGGAACCGGTGTAAAACTGTAGGTCCCAATCAGTGAGTATAAAACTATAAAGCGCACAGCTCACTGGTTGTGAGAAGCTCTCCCCAATTCCATCATGGGATGTAATGGGAGACCATTTTTTTTTTTCATTACATCCCATTACTAATTGGGACCTACAGCACAGCACTGATTCCAAAAAAAAAATAAAAATTTATTTTCTTTGTTTCGATACAATTTAAAATTTTTAAATATTATTAAATTTAAATATTATTAAAATCGGTGGCTTTGATCCCCACTCTAACCACCTTAAATTTCTTTCGGCGGCGGTCACCTCGAGTAGGACGGTTTGACACTATCGAGTATTTAGCCATGACGTCTAAAACTAGAAAGCACACTGCTCACTGATTGTGAAAAGCTCTCCCCAATCCCTTCATGGGATGTAATAGGAAATCATTTATATATTTTTTTTATGAACTATATTTTGTACCTCCCATTCAATTTTTCACTCACATTATATATTAATTTTTACAAATAGAAAAATTTGTTGTCAGCTAAATTTATGTCGCTTTATTATTATATTTTAAGTTTTTGTGTGTTTATCAACTCATTAAATATTTCACTGATTCCCTTCTTATGTTGTTACGGACTCGTAATGGGTTGGACACGGAATCGTTAAATCGCAATTTCACTGATTCGTTTTTTATGTTTTTACGGAATCGTAACGTGTTCGCGAACTCACATATCGCCTTTTTAGGATTTTACGATACCGTAACGGATTCGGGCATTTATTGTTGAAATAAAAGGGTTGTTACATACAATACTACAATGGCCTAATTTTTTTATTATTCTGTACCGTTTTTTTCCTAACCCCATATTGCACAAATTCTTATAATTTCAACTTTCAGCAAAATCTTGTGTAACATGTTTCGCTGCAGCAACGACATAATAGTCGTATGTACAAAACTATTCATTGCAACAATGTAATGTATACTGTGTATGGCTGTGGATATTTTGCACAATAAATTCCCTTGCACATTCTTCATCTTGAAACTTTTAAACTAAATACTTTGTAACGATTAGAAATTTCCCCAACGACCGGCATATTTTTGTATTTCTTTGTATTTAATATAGTTTTGCTTATAAATCACCCCCATGCAAACAATTGCTAACTATCTTACCCTTGTCATTTTTTAGTTTCGACATTAAAAACATTTAAACTTTGACAAAGTTGCAAAATACTTTTTGTTTGGTTCAATTTAAATCGCAACAACATTAACATTTCCAAGTTCACACATCATTCATAATTAATAAAGTTTCATTCATGGTCATTTAAAGTTCAAATAGCCAAATATCAGAATCAGGAGTATAATCATATCCAATAGGACTGGCATTTAATAAAAATTCTACCAGTTCATTAAAACAAAACTATCAGCACTAAAGACATTTCAACACCAGTAACAAATCCAATTGCCAAAAATGTGGAAATGAAAGTTTCACAATGACTTTCTTAACTAAGTGAATGCGGAAAATGCAAAGACCATCATCGTTTACAGCTGAAAAAGACAAATGGTTTTTGGGACAATTCAACAATTCAACCGTAACGTGAGAGAAATTTTTGAAATTTGGGTTGAATCTCAGCCCCGCCACCCACTGTGTTGCAACATCAAATGCAGTGTAACGAGATACTACGTACACACATTTAAGCCAGCCAAAGGCAACAGCAGCAACAAGACCTAAACATATAATGAGGCTGTTGCTTTCATATTGTTGTACAATAGGGTGTATTGAAAAGTAATTTTTGGAGTTTTGTATCAGGAGGGGGATGGAAAATATTTTGAAAATGTTGACATAGAATTTTTGTTTTTAACCGCTGTATTTTGAAATTAAATTATTTTTGATTTCGCAATTTTTAATTTTTGGTTTTGATTTTCATAAAAGTTTTTAATACAAAAATATTTTGTTTAAAAACAAGTGAAATTGTTTTCTTATTATTACAATTATGCATGATTAACCTGACCATCTGGTTGCGACCAAAAATCGGGAAACAATGGGGTAAAAAGCGAAATTTTTACTTTTAAATAGAAATTTCAGTATTTTCATGTATTTAGCTAAAATAAGACTAACTATATAAAATAAGTCGTTTTATTTTGTATTTAATTACGTTGTTATTTTAGATTCAAACCGGAACGAAACACCAAAACGTGGGACAATCACACGGAAAAAGCATGACTATACTTTTATTGACTATTTTACAACCTCATGAGGTCATTTGTCTTACACATATAAATTAAACAATTAAATTAATCAAATTTCAACATATTCCTTCAACTGGCTCTATCCTTCGCTTTTTTTTCTCGCATTTTCATGTCAGACTATAAATTACATAGCTCTTGATTCCAACTACGTCGGTACTCGACGTTTTCCCTAAGAGGACCATATATTTTACGGAGAATTTTTCTCTCGAATACTCCCAGGTGTTTTTCATCCGCTTGAAAACTATAAATATAAAGTTTGTTTTTAAGAAAATCAACTTCTCCGATGAGGCTCACTTTCGTCTGAGTGGTGCGGTAAAAAAACAAAAGTGTCGATTCTGGTGCGAAGAAAATTCAAAAATAATTCATTAATACATTACATTCACCTAAATTGACAGTTTGCTTTGGTTTTTGGTCTAATGGAATCATCATCAGCGGTATAACCAACTTTTTATGGCCGAAATTGGAAGAATTTGATCTTGACAATATCTGGTTCCAACAAGACAGGGCTACGTGCCACACAGCACGTGCAACAACCGAATTATTGCGAGAAAAGTTTAAAAAAATAAATGGTTTCCCGTTACATCCCATGAAGGGATTAGGGAGAGCTTCTCACAAACCAGTGAGCTGTGCGCGTTCTAGTTTTATACTCACTGATTGGGACCTACAGTTTTACACCGGTTCCTAACGGTATTTTGAGCAGCATTTTCATGGCTATATACTCGATAGTGTCGCCGTCAATAAGCGAGGTGACCGCCGTCGAAAGAAATTTGAGGTGGTCAGAGGATCCATCCACGTTCTCATGCACAAGAGCCACGCACTCTACCATTGCACCACCACCGAGAAAAGTTTGGAGATTCGATTATTTCAAGAAATTGTGACATTGACTGGCCTCCATGAAGTTCTGATTTAACACCATTAGACTATTTCTTGTGGGGTTATTTGAAGTCATTGGTCTTTAGCAAGAAACCAGACCCTCTTCAAGCGTTACCAGTTAATATTGAACGTGATATTCATGACATACGACTTGATTTAGTGGAAAAAGTGGTCGAAAATTGGATTCATGGAATTCGTTCCTGCAGAAGAAAACGTGGAGGCTATTTGAAAGACCTTTTATTCAGAACTTAATTGTATCGATTGTACTTCACTTTAAATGAAAAACATTTGAATTGCCTTAACAATTAGCCAAGAAATCATATCACTCACATTGGAAAACCCTTATATGTTTAATTACACTGTGCGACATCAAAAAAATTATGGGGTTCTGTCAACGGATTCTGGTAGAGAGGTCCAAAAAATAGACGTGTATCGGCGTTTTGCCAGTTCTGATCAGATTTTTTTTAGGGCGGGTCAAAGTTTCCGCCCCTCGGAACTTTCCTGCAACATATCTGCATGCAAAATTGTGTGTTCCTTACTTTTGTGGTACAAAATATGTTCAGAACTTTTATAGAAAAGATTCAGATAAATATTTGTGTGAAACAAATTAACCCTCTAACTGTCACGTATAACCATAATTTTTCCTTTTTTTTTGAAAACTCGCAAAAAACTGCTCCACAGTGACGAGGGGCGTGGTCAAAATGTTCTACAAAAACTATCGCCAAAAAATTTCACTATATGTGTCCGAACACTCCAAAACAGAAATCTTAGCCCAAGTGCTAGATAAAAGATGAAATATGACAAAATTCATTATATTATGTGGACTATTTTTAATGGAAACAGCAAAATGACAAAAACTCATTATTAACCCTAAGAAGGCAGTTAGTTTTTGCTTATTATCTAGCACTTGGGCTACGATTTGTGTTTTGGAGTGTTCGGACACATATAGTGAAATTTTATGGCGATAATTTTTGCGAGTTTTTTGCGAGTATTTAAAAAAAAAAGAAAAATTATGGTTATACGCGCCAGTTAGAGGGTTAATTTGTTTCACAAAAATGTTTACCTGCATCTTTTCTATAAAACTTCTGAACATATTTTGTACCTCAGAAGTAAGGAACACACAATTTTCCATGCCGATATGTTGCAGGAAAGTTCCGAGGGCGGAAACTTTGACCCGCCCTACGAAATAGAGAATTCAGAGTCCACATCGGCAGCAGTTTCTCTAACAAAATATCCGTCGCAGCCGGTTGCCCCCAAGGGTCCTGTTTATCTCCAATTTTATACAACATTTATACAGCCGATTTTCCTAACCTAGCCCAATGCACCTCCTCAATTTTTGCTGATGATACTGCTCTCTGGTGCTCCGAAGTTTTATCGGAAGATGTAATAACAAATCTCCAAACTTCAATAGATTCGGTGCTCAGATATTTCCACAAATGGAAAATTGTAGTAAACGGTACTAAAACCCAAGCTATGTACTTCACTCAAAGACGAAAGGAATGCTTTACCCCCCAAAGATGTGTCCAAGTAAACTCCATTGATATCCCATGGGTTAATAATGTTAAATATTTGGGAATTACCCTAGACTCCAAGCTTAAATTTGGAGAACATATAGATAAAATTAATCAAACTACCAGAATTTTATATCCTTTCATAAATAGTAGATCTGAATTGAGCATTGAAAATAAGTTAATACTCCTTAAAACTATATTTCATGCCATAATGTTTTACGGAGCGCCCGTTTGGAAATCCGCTGCAAAAACCCACATCAATAAATTGCAAATTGCTCAAAATAAGCTCTTGAAGATGATATTTAATTTGCCTTGGTTTTATTCTACCAGGAGACTACATGATACAAGCGGAATAGAGATGATCGAACAGAAACTGCAAACACTGTCACAACGATTTCAGCAAAGATGCATTGATTCAAATTATACCCATATAAACAACCTAGCCTTAATTCAATAGATTAACTTTATTACCAACTTTGACTAATTTTATTAAATTTAAATTTTTTTTTTTTTTTTTTTTTTTCCTTTATTGAGGTTTTTTAAAATTTCCTCACCTCTTCCAATGTTAATACACATTATACATTATGCTTAATTTTTATGAATTTTTGAGTAGAAAAGATAAAATCTGAACTCTCTATTGCTGTAAATACAAATTGTAAAATAATATTTCATAAATAAAATTGGATTGAAAAAAAAAAAAAAAAAAAATTTAAATTTAATTTTAAAAATTTATATATCAGATGTTGACTTTTTTTCTTATCTAAAACACAATCAGATAACATGGAAACATTAAAAGAAGGAAAATATTGTTTTTGAAAAAAAAGTAAGTTAACACATTCTTCCACCAGGGGCTTCAATTAAAAAAGAGTCCTACAATTTAACATTTATGTGTTATAGTATTTGACAGAATCCATAAGGTTTTCGATGCCAAGCTCTCCATCTTAGAAAAAATTTAATTTTGTTTTGTTCTTTTTGACTGACCACAAAATTGTTCCAAAAATTTGTTTCAAAATTCATTAATTTGTGTATTTTGTTATTTAGCTCTTTTTTTTGATTATTGCACTTTTTTGAACATTAAATTTTCAATCGACAACAGTACCCTCCTTATAGGGATAAACATGAACTATATGAGAATTGTTCACCACCTACTATTGCGAAAACTACCAAACCAATTCTTTTAAATTGTAAAGAATTTTCGTATGAAAAGGGATTACAATTTGGGGACAAATTGCATTTGTTTGATAAGGATTTCTGAAAAGATATATTTTGTAAAATTACTACAAATTTTCGTTCACCAATATGATCCTCATACCAAGTCGTTTGAGCCCCAATTAACCACAAAAAATATATATTTCAATACACCCTGTTGTTGTTTCCTTCAAATGACTGAAACACAGAATGGAAAGACCAGCGAATGAAAGAATCATGTTGCCACTCAACTGGTGCTGCTGTTGCTGATGATGATGATGATGGTAATGATGATGATGCTTTGCTGCTGGTTATGATAAGAACGTTGATGATGCGACAGTGTTGTTGTTGCTGCTGCTGCTGCTGCTGCTGCTGTATCTGCATTTCCTTGTCATGTGATTATTGTAATGCAAACCAAAACATGCTTTCGTTCGTCGTCACATTAATCAAAATCTCATTTTTGTTTGCATACATTTTTCTGTACTGAACGGATATGATGAGTGACTGAGTGAGTGCATCGTCATGTGCAACAGACTTGTAATCACTGCATGTAACTGCAGCATCATCGTAAGTACCATCAGTAGAATGTTGTGATATTTCGAAGCGAGATGTAGCATAAATGTGTGGCAACTGAAAAATCCAAAAGTAAGAACCAAAAGGTCGAACTTGATGTGATTAGCCACATGTTGCAAAATAGCATAAACGATGGGCCACGTTTTACTTTTTTCGTATTCTGCCCCATAAGGACGAGTATATTCATACGTAAATATATTAGAAAATTGAATAGTATAAGCGGTTGATCCTGGTTTTCCTCATAGTCATAAGCCGGTTGCTAAAATGTGGGATGTGTGGTTAGCATCTTGTACATTCATACAGAAAAAACGGTCCCTGCAGGAACCATATATATGTTTGGAACATCCATATACTTACGTCCAAGCGTTGATTTCATGAATTAAGGATCTGCTCCTGTTTTGTTTCTTTGATGTCTGTCACATTTCTATTTTCAGCAGATTTCAATAAACAAAGCCATATGTGTGTGACAAAAGAAAATAATATATCATATTCGTCATTGTGTCAAACGCAATGTGGTTGCATACAAGTATTCTATATTTGCGAGAATATTCTATATTTGCGAGAATCACGTTGTTTGCATCCAAAAAATAAAAAATAAAAAAACGTAAATAAAGAATTGAGTATTTCAATAAAATATGATTATTTCGAAACTTTCCTATAGGTTAGGTTAGGTGTTGATGGCAGTCGATGAACGACTCACTTAGACATAGTACTTCGTTGTGATAACAAGGTTTGGTCTAGAAAGCCCTAAGCCTATCTGAGATAAGTCTTCCAGGTCCTTAAATAGGTAGGATTCCATAGTATAGATGTTCCTGCCGGCTAGTTCTAGACACATGCGAAGAACGAAGAAGATATTCAGTGGTTTCTTTCTCATCCTCATCCGTCACAGCTTCTACAGAAGTCATTTGCCCTGACCACTAGTCTCGCAAATGTCAACCCCAATCAGACCTTGGGCTTGGCGAAAGACGGTACGTTGAAAAATCTTCTGCTATTGGCCAGATTTGGTACACAATCTATGTCTCTCGTCCATCTCTCCTGCATCATAATATCTGAACGCTCGGGCAGGATGTGCTTACAAATCGTTAGAGGCATGCCAACACGCTCCAGTTCTTGTGAAACCTGTAAGGTAGTCCCTAGTCTGGTTAGCTCATTCGCTCTGTAGTTAGCTTGAATGTCCCTGTCTTCTGGCACCCACATGAGGTGAATATCGTACTGTTGAGCGATCTGCTGCGGACCAGGGCAAATGTTGAGTTCAGAAATACTAATACAGAGAATTGATTACGCCTGCACGCTGAAAACTAAAGGCATCTCTAACTTAGTCTTCCAAACATATTCAGCAGGAACCATGTATATTAGGGGTATAACTTTTTTAAATTTTTCGCGAATTTCAAAAGGTACCTATCATAGCTGTATAGACCATGGAAAAATATGATAAACTGCGTCATTATTTTTTCGCTAACGTTAAAAATGTTCCCGCCACCAACGCGATGAAGTTTGTAGTTTATACTTTTTTATTTAAAAAAAAAAAATGGTTTCCCATTACATCCCATGAAGGGTGAGGGGAGAGCTTCTGACAATCACTGAGCTGTGCGCTTTCCAGTTTTCACTCACTGATTGGGACCTACAGTTTTACATCGATTCCGAACGGTATTTTGAGAAGCCTTTTCATGGCTATATACTCGATAGTGTCGCCGTCACTATGCGAGGTGACCGCCGCCGAAAGAAATTTTAAGGTGCTCTGAGCAGGGATCGAACTCAGGATCTCATGTACAAGAGGCGCGCACACTACCATTGCACCACCGACGGATTTAGATTTATTTAGAATTATATGTATATTAAACTTAGACCAAAATAACTTAATTTTTATACGCCAGGAGCGCAAAAATGTAACAGTATTAGTGCTTATTGTTAAAGTCGATAATTGAAGTAGTTTTTAAGATGCAGGGATCTAAAGATAAAGACTGCAAATCATACATAGTCTGGTTCTAGACGTGCAATTGTAATTGCTGCAATTCTTCATGATTCTCTTTTGGAATTGCAATTGGCTTTTACACGCACGCAATTCTGTTTGTGCAATTCTGGTTTTTATTATTGCTGCTTCTGACATTCGTATAAATCTGAGACATATGCAGACTATTCGTGAGAAATTTTTACGAATGAGTAAATGAAAAGAAATGTCAAATTATTCTGCAGCCGCCATTACTAAAAAAATACGAATGAGAAGAACTGAAAGAATTGCAGATTTCATGCAAGTTTTTTCCTCGTTCCATTCTTCTTACCTCTCTCTCCTACGAACGCATGAATTGCAGCAATTATAATTGCACGTGTAGAAACAGACATAATAAATTTCAAAAAAAAAAAGTTTTTTCAAAATTTTAAATTATTATTTTTTTAATAAAAATCAAATTGAAGGAGGCCCTGTAATTAATGATACTTATTAATTCATATAATTAATATTTTATTTAAAAGTTTTTGATCTCGTTTGCGTTATTTTTCGCTCTTCATAAAATGTCTAATAAAAATAGCTTTTTAAGTACTCAAAAAAATGACATAACGTGGACTAAGTCATTAAAAACACTTGAAATTAAAAACAATAACTTTGCGATAATAAAAAGCGTTGACAAATCTTTGTCCGAGTTAAAAAGAATGCCTAAAGAAAAAGTAATTATTGATCGATTTAATGCCTTACTTAAAGAAGAAAGCTGCAAAACAAAAGGATACGATATTATATCGAAAGAATTAATTAGTTTGTGTAACAAGAATCGTGTGCCAGCATTTGCATTAACATCTATAAAAAGAAAAGTAAAAAAATCAAAAATGTTTAAAACGTTCAAAATGCCGCGATTTTAATAAAATGTTTACTATAACGTCCAAAATAGGCGATCACGAATTTAGTGATAGCCATGCCGACATACAAAAAACCAGTACCGAAATACATTATGACCTTAATAGCACTAGGGACTCTAATTTTGAATCTGGTATAGAATGTGACTCAGTTAGTGATGATGACAATTACACACCTCCAGGAAGAGAAAAAATGTGAAGAAATCTTTAAATCCAGCTGTTAACCTAGTAACTCAAGTACACGTAAGCACAAAAAAAGCTGCCAAAATTTGTAAGCATCTACCAGAATCAGGAGTTAATATATCAACATCATCCCAAGCCGGTATATATAAAGCTGTGATGAAATCCGCTGAACGGCAAGAAATTTTTGATTTAGAAACTTTGCAAAATGAATTTTGGTGTATTCACTTTGATGGGGAAAAAATAGATGATAAAGAAATTCAGGTGATAGTTTTAAAAAATGAATGCAAAGAAATAAAATTAGCCGTACTTGTTTTGGACAATGGTAAAGCCTTAACCTTATTTAATGGTATTAAAGAAGTTTTGAATAAATTCAATTTATGGAATTCAATAAAAATTATCGTCTGCGATACGACCAGAGTAAATACTGGGGAAAAAATGGAGTTATAACTCTTTTGCAGAATCATTGTGTATCAATGGGTTTAGTTCCACCACAATATATTGGCTGCCAGCACCATATTCTTGATCTTGTATTAAGACATACAATGGACGAATGCTTGGAAGGAAAGGTTTCCTCGCCTAATATTTGTTATGATTTTGTTCACGAATTGATAAATAACTACGAAGATCTTAAGAAAAGTTACAGAGTGAAGAACGAATCAAAGTTCAACACATAAATTGGCGTGATGATATGCAGTACTTATATGAACTTGGTAAAGCTTTTACATACTATCAGAAAAATACAAAATTTCCATACATTAACTTTAAAGCAATACCACCAATACACAATGCTCGATGGAACTCGAGAGCCATTTTCTTCTTTTGATTCTCCTTTCTTTTTTGTCCCTCACATTTCTGTTTTCAGAAGGTTTCAGCTATGCGGTGGTTATCACTATGCGTTGATACACAAACAATATATTTATATAGAAATCTAGTGCATGTAAGCCAAGCGTGGATTAATTACTTGTGTTTTTTTATTACACTTATTTCACAAATGGTCCGCCCTTCCGATTTCCTCAGTAAAGGCTCCACGTTGTTGCCTTTTCCAGTTTCTTTCCTCAAAATTGTTTTTCACGTTGGTAGCACACAATCAAATGTACGAAACACATACACAAAACCAAAGCAACATCACAAACCATTCAACCGTCCGAGCCTTCTTTTTTCACTGATCAAGTGCTTTTGATATCCTCGGTTCGATGAACCATTGACGACTGAATAAGTATGGTCCAATCAGGTCAGCGATAATTGGTCTTAGTCTTTCGAACACTACAGCTGATAGAACCTTATATGATATGGATAAAAGGCTTATTCCACCATAGTTGGCACATTGACTGGGGTCACCTTTTCCAAATATGGGACATACTACACTGAGACTCCAATCTCCGCGCATGAATTCATCTAACCAAATTTTGCTCATGATTCGATTAAAAGAAGCGATGTTTTGAGTTATACCAGATAAGATGGCAGGTGAAATCCTGCTTAAAAGTGTAGGTACAAATCGTTGAGCTGATATCTTTGGTCGCATCAGAATTATGGTGTTAGAAATCGAATCCTGTAATCCAAAGTTTGGTGGAAAATCTTCAGAAGATATTTGCAATATTGTAATTATCGAGCTAATATTAGGAACTAAGTTAATCGCCCCTCCTTAATTTTTCTGTTAGTTTTCATTCAAAACATTCATGATTTGAAAAATTTTGTTGTACGTCAAACTAATCCTGTTAATAACTTTTTTATTTATTTCTTCAAACTACGTTTACTATCGATGCCAAACCGAACGACAACCAGCGCCAAAGTGCCAACTGCAATGGTTGTCATTTCCGTTGCGAAATGTTTCCTTGCCATGTGACGCATTCTTGAAGTAAACGTGTCATTGGTTTGCTACCTAGTATTGCAGAGTTCATTAACGGGAGATGTGAGTAAACATGATGCGTACATCTGATATGCAAGTATCGTATGATTTGTGTAGAAACAATGTATGTGCACAGGAATATACACATCTACAATACATACATATATCTGACTGACTTACTTTCCTTTATGTCATTTACTCATATCCTTTTAAATGCACAAAAGTGTTCAACACATCCTCACAAATGCGATTGCCAGTTAAGAGTTGGTGTAGAAGGAGTTGCGTCAAAGCAGTTTTCAAAATGATTGACAAGATATGTATCACAATACAAGTGCGAGTACATACTTTCTTCTGCTTGTTCTTGTTTTGTTATGTTTTTCTTTTTTGTTGTTGTTATGTATAGCTTTGCATCATTCATACGTAAATTGATGTCGCATTGCTACCTATATATTATGAAAGGATATTTAGCGTGTAGTAGCAGGAGAAGAAAGATAAAGACAACACCGAGGACGAAGATGATGACGATGAACTATCACAGAAAAGAAGCAAAAACAAATACAAAAAGCTACTCAGAGTGTCAACAATGGAAACCTGTTGGCGGAAGTATTACACTGAAGACAGTTGCTATGTTCCATGTCATCATACATGCATATATAGGTGCTATATCACAATATATATTGTGTTACGTGGCCCACAACCACATCCACGTGAAACAATTTTCTGCTTAAATTGCGAAGTGTTTTTATTACACTTTTTTTCATTTCTGTTTTTTCTCTCTTTCGTTCTGAGCTGAAGACTTCACCTTTTTTTGAATGTTATGGGTTAAAAGTAGTGTTTTTGTTGTAAAAGAAGTGTTTTTGCTGTGATTATATTTAATCTGTTCTTATGCAGGTGAATATGGCCTATGTCGTACGGAATATCCTTGAGTGTGTAGCGAAATTGAAAAATTATTAAATTTCTAATATCAAAACGCATCCCCAATAGTAATTTTTCCGGGTATTTCAGACTTGTGTTTGTTTCACTCAGTTATAGTATTTTAAGTCCCATCAGAGAACCATATCCACTCCATCAGGTACAAGCTGAAATTTTTTTATTTTTTTGTTGTTGGGACGCAAATATAACGTGTTTGTAGCTTGTCTCAAATATAGTATACTTGTGTCCAAACATGTTGTATTTGCTATTCATTAGAACATGTTTGGGACACAATAATTAATGGGTAATAATATACGTATTTGTGACCCAAAAGTGGATTTGTTGGTTGAAAACTGCTGAATACAAAAACGTGACAGAAAATAAAGAAACAAAAAGCACCACATCTTCTATTCACGAAAACAATGCTTGCAAACATGGTTCCTGCAGTATGTTTCTAGGGCAGTTATTTTTCAGGGTGTAGTCTATATCTTCAAACCAAAGGCTTTGTTTTAACTAAATCCTGTTTAGTTATTTAGAAGAAACAAATAATAAGCTAATACGATGTTACTATATTCTCTGAAAATCTCAATTTTATAGCTGGTACAAAATTTTTGTATTTAATGACAAACATAGGGTATTTAAAGTTAAATTAAATGGAGAATTACCTACTATGAAACTGAACCAAAATATTTCGTTCGATAATCTGACAACAACAATGATGTTCAAACATTCACATCACGCACCCGTTGCTATTTGCTATTTCGTGCAGAAATCAAAAATTTTAATTTTTATGTTAATAGATGATGAGGCGGCACACAATTTCAGATAATTTGACGTTTAAATGTTTGTGAAAGCAAGTCTGTATTTCTTTGTTGTTTGGATGCATATACATTTAACGTGTGTTTGGAGCTTGCAGCAACTATAGTATACTTGTGTCCAAACACAACGTGCTTGCTATTCAATATTCCATGTTGAAGATATAATGGTTAATATGTTATAATATATGTATTTGTGACCTAAGTATAGCTGTGTTTGGGATACAAATACAGCTGTGTTTGTTGCACAAATTTACTCTCTATTCAGAGCAAGAGAATAAAAGAGGTACAAGGAAAGATTATTCAGAGTCCAAGTTGTATTTGTGTAGCTGTATTTGTATATTATGTTTCAGTTAATGATTCATAAAAATTCCTACATGCATGTGTAAAGTGCAGAGGAAGTGAGTATTTCTTACATCTGTTGCCGTTGATATGGAAATGCACTTGGTTGATTAATGGCCAGTTTTTCAGTCAGTGGTGATCTTCGTTTCTTTGTTAAATTGTGGTTAAACATCGAATTGGGTTTTTTAGTCATTGTTTAGTCAGTCATTGTGCTTGCGAATAGATGTTATTTTGGGCTAAGCAAGCACTTTAGAGATAAAGCCCTCTCTCGAGTAACAAAAGTCCAGCTGTACCAGACTCTCATTCAACCTGTCTTGCTTTATGGCGCAGAATCCTGGGTCCTATCGCAAGCAGACGAAACATCTGTAGGAGTCTTCGAGAGAAAAATACTCCGAAAAATTTATGGCCCTATAGTGCACAACGGCGAGTATCGGCGACGCATGAACCATGAGCTGTATGAGCTTTATCCTGACATTGACATAGTTAAGCGGATCAAGATAACGCGATTGCGCTGGCTAGGCCATGTCAGTAGAATGGATAAAGATGAACCAGCGCGAAGGCTTTTCGAAACCGAACTCGAAGGAAGACGAAAAATAGGAAGACCAAGACTCCGCTGGAGGGATCAGGTTGACGAATCCCTGCGTACACTTGGTATTGCCAACTGGAGAGATAAAGCAAAAGATCGAACTGGTTGGCGAAATATGTTATCTTCGTTTTGTAAGGTCCCTGACCCCCCGGGGTTGTCCGAGACCGGATAAGTAAGTAAGTAAGTCATTGTTTAACTATGATTTAACCACCCAATGTTGGTTGGTTAACTTATAGTCAGAACCATATTATTTTGACAATCAAATTACTGAGTGTCAACGGGAGAAATGAAGATTGTACAAAATACATGTTCCAGATTTGCGTATTTGTACACATACGTTGAGTCTAGATCGTTAAATTATTGCGCCTATATAGTTTTTTACAAATTTTTGTTAAAATGACTTCGATTTTATGCATCTATTTCTTATTTTACATAATTCCATTTTGTTTGTTCCCCTTTGTTGTTTTGGTATTTATCCCAAAACACACGTTTTTTCCAATAAAAATACAATGGTTGCCATATTAGTTGACAATATGGCGACTTACATTAACTCACCACTGAAAATCAAAATGCAAAGTTAACCTCTAATTAACTTAGAATTAAGATTAAGTAATCCGCTAGTTAACTACCCACTTAAAAACTGGCCATAAGTATGCATGCTGTTGGACAAATATATATTACACGCGAAAAAATTCATCGTTTACGCTGTTTGCTGTTTGTGGTTTGGTGTTTGCTAATCAAAATTACATGTTGGAGACACAATGATTAAAATGTTATAATATATGTGTTTGTGATCCAAATATATCTGTGTTTATGATAAAAACACAGCTGTGTTTATGATACAAATACGGCTGTGTTCATGATACAAACCCAGCTGTGTTTGTTGCACTGTTATGCTCTCTTTAAAGCAAGAGCATAAAAGACGGACAAAGATAGATTATTCACAGTCCTAGTTGTAAATGTGTAACTATAATTTTGCCATTATTCTTTCAGTCAGTGAATCATAGATATTCCTGAATGTGTATGTAAATTGCAAATGAAGTGAGTGTTTCTTATTTTGGCTGATGTATTGCATTTCATTTTCTTGCATTTAGTTGTCAATGGTTCATCGAATAGAGGATATCAAATTTCCTTGGTTGACTCCTAATAGAAAATACTTGTGATCAGTAAAATAGACTAAATAAGGGATCGGATGGTTAAATGGTTTGTGGTGTTGCTTTGGTTTTTGTTTATGGCTTTCGAATATCTGTGTGCTTTCAAAGCATTAAATGATTTTGAGGAAAGAAACTGAAAATAGCCACAATGTGAAGCATTTTTTTGTCTGTCCGAGCCTATTCTGCAAAAATCGAAGCGGCGTTCCATTTGTGAAATTTAACAAAAAAAACACAGTATTTAAACCACGCTTTGCTTGCACGAAAGACCATTGTATACACATAAGTATAATATTTGTGTACCAACGCATAGTGATAATCGTGATTTAAAATGCTGTAGCGTAGTTGTAGTTGAAACCTTCAGAAAAAAAAACTTGAGAGACAAGAAAGAAATGAGAAGCAGAAGAGCAGCAGATCTCATTTCATTTAAATGCAAGGAGATGCTAAAAGGGACGTTTTAAATCTTTTAGTTTTTTTATTGATTGGTTATACTTGTATATCTATATTGGTAAAACAATAAATAATATCTATACATATATTGATATCAAAAAGTAATACATATATGTCTATTATCTTTGGTAGGAAATATGAACATGTTTCCATCTAAGTATATGGAAGTTTCTGAGGAAACATGCACATGTTTCCACGTCAGTATATCGTCGGTTGATTATTGTTTTTTCGTATACGCCATTTGTGTTTTTTTAGAGTTGATATTGTTTCTACACGTTTTTGTGCGTTCTCTTTCCGAATCTATTGCCAGATTTTTGATATATCTTATCTTTACTGTAATGTCTACTATATCTTGTTTGTATATCCCTAAAAATTGCTAGTTGGTAATAGTGGTATAGTTGTGAATAATTGGCGTTTACGACAAAACAATACGATATGGATGTTTGGCATATATTTTCACGGAAAAGCATACTTATACATGTTTGCCAGTAAACATTCTAATGTTTCCATTTAAATATATGTGTGTTTGGGACTTTCAAACATATGAATGTTTGGAGAGCGCACGACTGTTATAATCGTCTTATATTATATTTTTGCGTGTGATAGTTTTTGTATTGCCGATACTTTATTAAAAGCTGGGTTATGTGAGAACAAACCAAAAATAAGTTTTTATTTGGTGATGTTGTTGTAATTACTTAAGTAATGTCACATTTTTCATATTAGGCGACATTGTGGAGTGGTCAGAATAATAGCAGTTTGCAAAAAAAGTGCAGAAAGATGTTTTTATGTACAATTTCCGGCTTGATTTGAAGTTATGCGTAAGATTTTATAAAAAATACACTGCTTGTGAATTAATACTGTGTTATTTATTTTCTTAAGTGTGACGAGGAAAACATTTTGATGAAGATAAACGGGTTCTTACAAAAAGGTTGACTGACATCTGATGGAAAACCATTTAGTGAAATTCAGAATATATACCACTGTTCGTCGAAAATTATCAAAAATGTTGTATTGCGTCCGAAAAACTATGAAACATGTGACAGAAAACCGTTGGTAGCACCTGGAACCGTACGCCGAGTATAATGGTTTGGCACCAACAACCCAATAATGCCAATCACCGCAATATAAGATAACGTTTGTCCATCTCTAAGTATTGACACCGGTCGCAGCATATTACTTGAGCATGATGAGTACTCTACAATTCCGAGAAAAGTCTCACTTTAAAAGAAAAAAGAAGTTACTAAATGATTGCAATATGCAAACACACGGCTGCAGTGATCAACTGAAAAGTGGAGGACTATTTTATGGTCAGATGAATCAAAAATTGTTTGCAGGGTCGCGACAATTTGTAAGACGTCGACCGAATACGAAATACGTCCCCCGTGATACCACCAAAATGGACAAACATGGACGATCAAATTTAAAGGTTTGGGCGTGTTTTTCATATAATGGAGTTGGATTAAAATGTTGGTTGAGAATAGTGAATTCAAAACCGAAACCGGTTTACCCGTTAACGAATTCCGGCCGGTTAACCGTACGTCGGTAATATTTTCTATTGTGCTATTTTCGAAGAACCGGTTTCACCGGTTATTTCGAGTCAATTAACCGGGTTTTTCGGTTTTTAGTCAACTGATATAACAACTCAGAATTACAAATCTAAATCATTTTACATAGCTCACTATGGTTACTGACCCCATCAGACAGACACAAAAGACTTTGCCAATGATTTATTTCGCCTATAGTTTTCTGAAATAAGTTGTCCAAGGCAATATAAATCATATGCCAACTCCGATTTAGTCGTAATTTCTGGAATCAATGACAACGCAGGTAGTATATTAGCAGAAATTCACAAAACAATAAACAGGATTCACAATCCAGAAAGAAGTACAAAACGTCCAAGGGAATATTTACTCAACGATGATTTTTCCTAACTGGGGATAGATTGAATAAAATAAATAAAAGGTGGGCCATGTAAAATTTGGAATTTGAACCCCCCGTTATATCGAAGCAGATGGTCAATTTGACCTGTATGAAGTGACAGATTATTAGTTAAAGGTTAGAAATTTACAAAATCTGTCGATTTACTCTTGAAGAAAATTGGGAAATATTAAAAATTTTCATCCAAATTTCTGAGCTTTCAACTCAAACTAAGAAATCTACGAAATAAATTCGATAGAAATAGAGTTCCATCAACGCCTATTCTGGATCAATTAGTGAAGCAAGTTTGTCAACCTGGGTCCTTATCAAACAAATGCACTCGTCTACTTGCTCGTCCAGGGGATAATATTACCGCTGTAGCAGAAAGTGTGCTGGAACAATTTGAATTGAACATTTCTCGCACTTCTTTGAGCAGAATTTTGTCCCAAACAATCGACAATGTACTGAAAAAATAGGTTGGTCGAATGAGGTATTGTGGTACGTAGTATTTTTTAAAGCGAAATTAAATTCCAAATTTTACATGGACCACTCTTTAGTTTCCCGTCACATACCATGACTGTATAGGCTTACACACTCTGATTTTACACCGGTTCCGAACGGTGTTTTGTAGTAGAAGATTTCAAAATTGAAAAAAACTGAATTAAAAATAAACGATTTTTGTAAAAGGTAATTTTTTCTTAAAACCCTAAACCGTTTATTAACCGGTCTCCACACCTCGGTTTAACCGAAACCCGGTTTCGCCAAAATCGGAATATTCGAAGAAACCGAAAACCGACATTACACTAGGTGAGAACTACCATTGGACGCTATCCAATATATAGAAATACTATAAAATATTATGCTTCCATATGCAGCAGATGAAATATTATGCAGAAACATTGAAGGTAACATTTTTCTGTAACGAAATTTTTCATGTGAAGACGCTGCTATTTCGTTGACCGAAGCTGTACATGGTTCCTGCAGAATATGTTACAGAGGCTGTTTGAGCACACACTGCTTCTCAGTCACCAGATTCCCATTCTCGTCCTTGCAGGAGGGCAGCCCATTATTAGGCCCGTTATTCGATCTTCTTACCCTCTGGAAAAACTTTCGGGATTCACCATTCATTCTGCACATTTCGGTTCTTTCACTCTCTCTCTGCTCCCACCGTAATTTTTCCGCCTAAATAGTTGGTGATTCTCCCTTATCAGCCTCTTGTACCGCTCACTCGCAGCACGCGTTGTAACTGACTGTTTCGTTGCATACGTGCAGTGTCTTTTTCATCAGTTGCAATTCGACATTCTTCGTCGTACCATGGCTTATCCTTCTGCGGGTTTTGATAGCCAAGTTCAGTCCTTGCAGCGGTTTCCAAAGAAAGGGAGATGTGTTTCCACTGCCCTATCACGAGAGAGAGCTTCTGTCGATAGGACATTGATATCTCCGGTATTTGTAGCTTGTCAATATCCAGCTTTTCATGTGTTCGGCTTCGTACGTTTTTCGACCTGCTCAATCTCGTGCGAACTTTCGCAACCACCAGCTAATGATCCGCTTCGATATTTGCACCTCGAATCACACGTACATCCATTACACTAGAAGAGTGCCTGCCATCTATTACCAAGTGATCAATCTGGTTCTTCGTCCGTTGATCAGGAGATACCCAGGTCGCCTTATGAATGTCATTATGCTGGAATCGTGTGCTACTAACTACCATGTTCTTTGCAGCGGCGAAGTCTATCAGTCATATTCCATTATCGGAGATGGTATCATGTAGACTGTGATTACCGATGGTTCGTCGAAAGACACTTTCCTCTCCTAATTTAGCATTAAAATCGCCTAGAATAATCTTAATGTCGTGGTCAGGGCAGCGTTCATATACTTCCTCCAGGCGCTCATAAAATGCTTCTTTGACCTCATCATATTTATCCTCTGTCGGTGCGTGCACACAAATTAACTAGATGTTGAAATATTTCCCTTTGATGCGAATTGTGGCTATGCGGTCACCCACTGGGTTGAACCTTGAAACTAGGTATCGCAGTCTCTTGCCTACTATAAATCCGCACTCAAATTCGTGCTTACGCTCATGGCAGCTGTAGTACATATCGAAGTTTTTCTTTCTGGTGCAACCATATCCTGTCCATAGCATTTCCAGGATCGCTGTGATGTCAGCTTTATATTTTCCGAGGACATCCGCCAGTTGGAAAGTGGCACCAGTCCTGTATAACGTTCGAACATTCCAGGTACATATCCTTAAATCATGGTCCTTATAACGTTTGCGAGGGTCGTCAACAGTTGGGGGGTTTCTTTGTTTATTATATTTTCTGTGTATTTTCGCGTTAGCATTGATAAATTGCAGTAACACATTCATTTTGTTAACTTTAATTGATTGATAAAATAAAGTACAGTACTAAACAAATAAAATATAGAAAAAATCATCAGATGCTTAAATGACAAAGATATTAAATCTCAGAAACTTATCAATAACATTATTAAAGAATTGTTTGATTTCCTCCAAAATGCACAATTCATGTTTTCGTTGCACCAACAATAATTGATTCTGCAACAATAATTGATTTTGATGGAAGAACATGTGTAGAACGTCGGGAGTACGAAACTTTACATTGTAGCAATGTAAAGCAACTAACGAAAATGTCGCATCCCTACTAATAATTGTGTTTATTTCAGTGAATTAATATTTTACGCACATACGAAAATGTATTACAAAGAAAGACTACCCTATTGCAAGAAGAGTTTGGTAGATTAAAAATTCGACAGCGGGAATTGAAAGTGAACAAAATTTCTGGGAATTGTCGGGATGCATTTGCTGTTAGCACTAGACATTAGAAAAATAAGTTTTAAGAAGATCTGAGGAATAAAAGTGAACGAATTCAATTCATACTTACTTAGTCAACACAGACTATGGGCAGTATTCTAAAAGTCCCGAAAGTGGACATAAACGCAAAACCCAACGCGAACACTAAAGTCAACAAATGGTAGGTTATACGAGTACATCACTTCGCGCTTGCGTCCGCTTACGAAAGCTGTCACTGACAGTAGTGGTTTATAGATTAGAAAAAGTTATCTTGAGTGAAATGCGCAGAATGAAAGAAAATAAAAAGTTAGTTCTTTTCAAAAGATCAACAGAGTTTTAGATTGCTATTAATTATAATACTGCAAATACCAACAATATTCACATAAAATGTGTAAAAAACCTATGTTATTTTGGGTTGCAATGTCGAATAAATTTTTCCATCTATATTAAATTAGTTGTCTTTTCAAAAAACACGTGCCATTTGGCGGTATGTATTGGTAGTAATGTATTGCTTCTTTTGTTTATTATTGTCAACATCAACTGATGTCTAACTTGTCTATGTCGAAATGATGTCTGATTTTTAAATATAATTAAAGTATAATAGTTTTCCAACGCATTATTTATTTGAACTTTCCACTTCTAATTTAAGTATTGTAAATAAGAATATAATAACCCAACTCAGGTAGTCACCGAACAGCTGTAACGTTTTAAAAACTACCAAAACGACAAGTGATGCGAAGTGACTGATTCACGACTTATAGAATACCACCCTATATAAGTAAACTGGCAATGTTGCATACAAAAAAGGCAAACTTTCTGAAATTTTGTATGATGCACAGAATGACTAAGTTAAAATTTTGTTTATTTTTTAATTTGTTTAATTTTATTTATTGTTTAATTTCACCAATTTTCTATTTTATTTGCTTTAGCGAACTGGCAGATACCCAATTTTCCTGAACAATTTTATTTCATTGGGCTTGTCATGCAATTGAAATATTTAATTCAACACAAAATTTTCTATTGTACCTTTCTTTAATGCGCATCAAAAAAGTATCTGCATCAGCTGATAGGAATGAGTGATGCCAGATGCGAATTAAACCCAGAGCAATGATACATTTACGCACAGACCCTATATTTGTTGTCCGTTCTTCGTGTTCCCGGTAGAAATCTAAAATTGTCTATGGGAGTTCGTGCTTAGTAAAGTACACATTTCCTCAGTGTTCTCGAATCCATTCGCCTTAGATTTTCGGAATTAGGCATTGTATTGTCAGAGACAGAAAGAGTGGAGTTTCAAAGCTGCGAAAGTGGGGCAATTTCATTTGCACCGGCTCGCTCTGATTTATGCAGATTTTATTAATGCAGAGAGGACGCCTCAATGATGCACTTATGAGTAGGTTTAGTTTGAGTTTAACTGCATTCGTCAGCCATCTGGTATTGTTGCCGTCCAGGTCTCCCTCTGCATTTTTACTGTTCTACTAGCACATGGTGCGTTCCATAATCATACGTGGAAATATTCGTGACCCCTGCAAAAATAATACTCACGCACACTCATTCACGCAAATGATTGAAAACACACCCGCTCACGCAACAAGATTTATTGGTTGCTCACATTCATGAAAGTTATAAATAAATGAAACATTGAAACTTTAAGCCTACTGCTTTTTATTTTGTTGAATGTGATCTGAAGACTGACTTAACTTTAGCACATTCCTCAATTTGTGTAGATATTCGTTTGTGCAAAGGAAGTCGTTGTCTTTAGAATTTGTTGTAGGATATAAATTTTTTAATTATTTCGTTAATATTGGCATTGACGTAGGGAGCAGTGTGATCCAGGTACGTAACTCATACGTTCACGTGAGTGAATTATAGTTCGACGTCTACTCTCCGGTGTCATAACTACAGGGTGGCGCATAAACATCGTTTATTTTTCACAATTAACTAAAAAAATTGGAAAATTTGTGATTGAAAAACGAACAACCAAAGTTGTTAAATTTTATTTGGAAATTCAGCATTCGATTATTCAGACATAAAGGTCATATCGAAATTTCTTACATGTTCGAAATGGTCTCCATCAATTTACCGATTGGTTCAGCTTTTTGGGCAACGATGGGCTGTCTGTAATCTTCCGCATGCAGGAAGATCTTTTGCAGTTTGAAATAATGTGAACCTTGCTCGGGTACAAGCAAGTATTTTGGAAAACCCCGAAATCAGAATGAAAATGAAACCAAATGATTTCAAAGATTTGAGCCTAGAAAACAACAAGTTTATTCGCAAACTCATAATTTTCGATGAGATCCATTTTCACCTCAATGGTTACGTGTATAAACAAAATTGCAGAATAAAATTGTGAACCATATTTTTCGAAAACGACAAAGAAATTGCGGTCAATACCGGGCAATGATTGAAAAATTGTTAAGCCGAGAGATAGACAACAATCCACAATTGTGGTTCCAATAAGCTCAGATTGCTCTTCCAACTATGGCTCTCCTACGAGAAATTTTTTGACGTTCGAATAATATCGTACTTTTTGATTTTAAATGGCCACCGCGCCCGCCCGATTTAGCGGCTCCCGATTTTTTTGTTTGGATCTAACTAAAGAGTAAGGTGTAATCCAATATTCGAGAAGATGTGAGGGCGCTGGTACCTATAAATCTAAGAAATGTTATGGAAATGCTCCTGCTTACATTACTTTAAGAAAATTGAAATAATTGAATTGTAGTTTTCAGAAAACCGGTTTTCAACACATAATAATTTTTGTATTAAGCTGGCAACAATCTGCCTTCTTGACAATCTGCCTTCTTGTCGTCTGGGCTAGAAGCGACGTTAAACTCCAGCACGTGTTCCTCAATAAGAATACATGTAAACATTTTCAACGCCTACGTTATCGCTCCGATTGTGTTCGTACACTTAATTTGCGCCAAAATTTTTTCCCCCAAAATCGGTCAAATAAAAAATCGCTAAAGCGCTCATATATCTATGTATATGTCTGGCAATCGGTGGTGCAATAGTAGCGTGCGTGGCTCTTGTGCATGATAACCTGGGTTCGATCCCTGCTCTGACCACCTTAAATTTCTTTCGACGGCGGTCACCTCGCAAGTGACGGCGACACTATCGAATATTTTCCCATGTCATCTTCTCAAAATACCGTTCGGAATCGGTGTAAAACTGTAGGTCCCAATGAGTTAGTGTGAAACTAGAACGCGCTCAGCTCACGGGTCTGTGAGAAGCTCTCTCTAATCCCTTCATGGGATATAACGGGAAACCTCGGAAAGCAAACCTAATAGCTCATTCGCACTACAAAATATGTTCCCGATTTCGTATCAAATGTTCCAACAAAGCCCCGAAGTGTTCGATTGGATTTTTCCTGATTTGATTGAAAGTTAAGGCGCATTGACGAGGTAGTATTACTACGACAACAAACACGTCAAGCCGACAACAATAGGCATTTTGCTTCATCTGGTATTTTTCCACAATCAAATTCAGCACAAATGAATTCCAGGAATAAAATTAAACAAAAAAGTATAAAAAATATGTTTCAGAAACAATAAATACCTAAGAACTGCGATAAATAAATAAGTCGGGTATTATAGTGGCACCACCACATCGATGCGCCATGATTGAAATGGTTGCAAACAATCGTATTATTCGTTCGTAGTGTGAGATAAAACAGCGTTGCATAAAGCAAATCAAGCATTATTTCCTGATAAGAAAAAATGAAATCGGGTCAAAACGTATGGGATATCAAGCAAATTTTCCTGATCTCTGCTTGAAATCAACAAAAGTGGCAAAATCAAGAAAAGCGATGTATAATCGGTTTACACATACCGAGCAGTGCATTTTCATTGTTTATATTTTATTATGTTTTATCTGTAGAGTTTGCAACAACAAAACGTTAAAAATATTTTGAAATGAGAGTAGCTTGTCGCTTTTCACTACTGCACACATGTGCCTTTTTGTGGTACACAAACATATTGCTTGATAGAAATCCCAATTATGGTTTGTGTAAAAGTAAAACTGCAAATATATTATTTTTAGGAGGAAACTGGCAGAATATGCACAGACTTTGAACCATTTAATAATTATAATAAATATAATTATAATTTAATAGAAGCCATGTTCCAAACATATTGACATTTATTTTTTTTTTGTTTCAGCGTGACGTCAACATAACGGTAAGTTTTATTAAATTAATTGTATTTAATTTAATATTTACGCATATCAGTTATATACACAGATAAATAAAAACCATAGATGATTCATTTGCTTAATCACCATTTTTACCGTGCGACCATTTTTCACTCGGATGTGACGAAAAAGCACTCAAACATAATTTTTATTTCGATTTTGTTGTTTAAATTTGAAAATAGAATATATTTTTATTGACTAAGTATTGCAGCTTAAGGTCCCTTTAGATTTCTTGAAAGTTTTATATTAATAATAATAAATAAGATACAGAAAAAAGAAATCTAAAGGGTCTTTAAGCTGCAATAATTAGTTAAGAAAAATTAATAAAATAAGGGTCGAAAAAATAGAAACAAATTATTAAAAAATATAATATAAATAATAGAAAAGCATATCGCTTTTGATATTTGTTGACAATATAAATTCCAAAAAAGCATGGATATATAGTTTTTACAATAGTTTTTGTTTCCAGGGAAATTTGCCCATATCCACCACTCCGGCGCCATCGAGAAAGTTTCCCTTTACGTTCATTTCCATCACTTATCTTTAAAACCAATATAATCTAACAAAACCAATATAACTTTATTTAAAACGTCAAACAACTGAATTGAAATAAAAATGTTTCTTACAGTGATTTTCCGTCGTATCCGAGTGAAAAATGGTCGTACGGAAACAGCCTTTGCCATCTGTTGATAATCAGCATGTTATAAGTTTTTGCATTCTTTGACGTCTTACAATTTTGCTTGTTTTGACTTCGATCTATGATAATTACAATGTCATTACTCTACCACATGTATTGCATTGCTCTATTCTAAACAAAAAATGTTGCAAGGTGTTAATTAGAAGTTTACGCCGATTGTTTCTGCTTCGCCGGCGACGGCGGCTTGGTCGGATAACGACCTGTGCTAATTATTAGGAAACTGTCCAAGCTACTGCTGTTCAGGGTTCTGTTCTTAGAAAATTTGACCTGCTGCTGGTATAGTCGTAATGTGTGCTGTAACCTGTTAGGGAATGGTCAAATTCAAATTGTTGTTTAACTCCATACGTTAATTCTGGGGTGGTAAAGGTGACTGTTATTAGGAAATATTCTGATTATGGTTGTGTGCAGTTTATAGTTTGTTGCTTGTTGTGGTTGCAATGTGTTGTAAATCAGGATAATCCTTTTAATTGATCGATTATATGAAAGATTAAACAAAAAGTTATACTCCGCCCAACCACGCCACCACCGCGACTATTTATACGTAATCAGGCGGTGGCGCTTCAAAAAAAAACTCAAAAGACGGCGGCGTGGCTCGGCGGCGTAAAGGTCTAGTGTTTATAATGCCAATATCTGACAAGCTATTGGATTTGTTTTTATTTGAATTCAATAAGGAATTGTGTTATTATGTTTTTTAAAATTTATATACAATAACAATTATACAATTTAATTATGATTAGTGTCGAATATGTATGTATAGTTATAATATTAAGTATACAAATAATAATGTATCACTTTGATATAAATGATGTTTGGAAGTTGTCATCTTTTCGTTTCTTGAGGATTTCATTTATAATGGTGCGACACAATTTCGACGCATCACCTTCGTTTGTCTGAAAAAAATTAGAAAAATTTGATTGTAATGAGTATTATTATAAATATTGTGTATTAACTTCAAAATCGTTTGACTGCTTGTCAAAACTTTTTCATATCAAATTTTTTTACCCGGCTGGAGAATTGTGGTCTATCAAATTCTTTATAGTAGACACCGACGCACGATGCCTGCCCAAAGCAGAATCTCATTTACCTTATTATCCTAGGTCCAACGAAATTTTTGGTCCCGCAGCAATTTGTTTAGTCATGTATGGGTCTTTACAACAGTCTTAAAAATTAACATATAAAAATTGGACATCATAGTGTTCGAACATTCAACGAACAATTAGACAGTACTAAAGGTCCTGATTCTTCATCCCATTGAGCCCAACGAGCTGTAAAAAGCAACGCCTGTGTGGAGACTTAATCGCATAGAGCAAAATGAATGGCAGATAATCTGACATAGGTCTATCAAACTTGGAAATTTTTTTGAAATTTTTCAAAAAATTTATATATTCGGTGCGATCGGGATTGCATTAAAGCACAGCACTGATATTTCCCCATTTCTTGTGTATGCTGGTCTATCTGGTATTGAATGCCGATTTTTCTGAACAAGAATCCAACGAATGTCTAGGATAGTGAATCTGAGATTTAAGTGCTTAATATTTCAATAACGTAGGGCTAAAATATTTTTTTTTTCTTAGAAGAATATTTACCTATTTGCTAAGAGCTACACAGATCTAAGGTTTTATTTCTGCAATTACAAAAAATGAAAATATACCCTGAGCCACAGTAAAGAAAACAAACCAGTTTAGACATACTAACATTAAACCTGGCAGCAGGTGAAAAACAAAACCATGGCGAGTTAGGCTTGCGTTCCGCTACCATTATATTAGCAATGAAAGTACAAAATGAGAAACATAAAACCCCCCTTTTCGTTGACGACCCCCGCAAACTTTATATGGCCCACGATTTACGTATATGTGCTTGGAATGTTAGAACACTATGCAGATCTGGTGCCACTATTCAACTGGCAGATGTCTTTGAGTATTATAAGGCTGACATTACTGCTCTGCAGGAGATGCGATTCTGTAGAACAAAGAAAAACTGTGATATATACTACAGTTGCCATGCGAAAATATATGAATTTACATTTATTGTTGGCAAAAGTCTGCGACATATGGTCTCAAGGTTCAACCCCGTGCGTGAGCGTATTCCTTCCGCATAAAAGCGTATTACTTTACCATATCGCTAATTTATGTACAAGCCACGACGCAAACGACATTTCTATGAGCGCCTAGAGGAAACATGCGACCGCTGTCCTGTCCATGACATTAAGATTATTCTAGGTGATTTCTATGCTAAAGTTGGCAGGGCAAATGTCATTAAACGAACCATCGGTAAATTCAGTCTACATGGCATCACTACCGATAACGGAATGAGACTGTTAGGTTTTGCCCCGACGAAAAACGTGGTTGTCAGTAGTACGAGATTCCAGCATAAAGGCATCCGCAAAGCTACTTGGATATACCCTGAGCAACAGCCAAAAAAACAGATTCATCTCCTGGTAATTGATGGAAGTCACTCTACAAGTGTAATGGACGTAAGTGTGATTCGAGGAGCTAATATCGATTCGGATAACTACCTGGTTGCATCAAAGGGTTATACAGGGATAAGAAGAAGGAGATTCGTACGAAATTAGACGTATAGAAAGCTGGACATAGGAATGCAGCAATTAGCAAAGATAGCTACGGAATAAGCAGAGAAGCTCACTCCGCTACTGGCGCAGAAAATACACCACCGCTTCTTGAACTTGCAGCGTAGTGGAAGAACATTTCCCACTCTATGAAATCTGCAGCAGAGACCGTACTTTGTTACGAAATACCGCTGAAAGACGAACCATGTTACAATGAAGTGTCGCATGGCAAGTGCCGAAAAGAGCGCTGAACGTATGGCAATGTTTCAGTCAGGTGCATCTTGAGCCGTGATGTAGCTATTTAATGAGAAGAGGAGATACTAAACCCATTTGTTTAGGAAGAATAAGCGGTTGTGGAGAAAGCTGGAGAGTGAGCAAGTTGAATCTTACAGTAGGAAGAATGAGGCCCGTAAATGCTACCGAAAAGTACAAAGCCAAACCAGCAGTTATAAATGGGGGCTCTAAGGATTGAAACCTGGGGGCTATTAGGATGGAAATCTTGTCACAGATGTGCATAGTATGTTGGGAATATTGAGAAATCATTTCTCTGCTTTACTTCTCTTCTTTACTTGGGCTAAGACTTCAATGTAGATGAGGGTATTGATTAAATTCAGGTCGTCGTCATGACGTCGGCTGTCTCCTCCTAGGAAAACAGAAGTTAGAACTGCAATTTCCCGGCTTATGAACAACAATGCCGCTAGTGCTGATGGACTCCGGCAGAGCTGTTTTAGGCAGGTGGTTATAAGTTGGAAAGTGGTTATAAGTTGGAAAGATCGAAGGCCTGAAAAGTCAGTTATCGACCAGATATTCCCAATACGATAAATCATTGACAAACCCCAAGAATAACAAATTAACACATACCACATAGATTATATCGCTGCCTTCGGTAGCCCGGTACAATTATATGTGTGGCAAGCTATGTCGGAGGTTGGTATTCCTGCTAATCTGACACGGTTTTATATAATGACACTGACCGACATGAAAGCCTTAGTAAATATTGACGAAGATCTCACATAACTATTTAGTACGAGGCGAGGTATCAAGTAGGCTTCTCCCTACGATGCGATCGCTGTAACATTTTAATTGAAATCATCATGAGAAAAGCTGCAGTTAACACGAATAAAACTATCAACAGCAAAAGTCACAAGCTGCTCACGTATTCTGATGATTTAGACATCATTGGAGGAAATATGCGAGATATTACTGCAGCATTTTCGAGAATTAAGAGGGAATCAGCAACAGTGGGTTTAGCAGTAAACGAGTACAAGACAAATTAATAGTTTCGACTACCAGTACATCCAGAATGAACGTTGATAACAGTGATACATTCGAGGTAGTTGACGAATTCATTTACTTCGTATCCGCCGTTATCAAAATCAATAACGTTAGCCTAGAAATTAAACAGAGAATTGTGTTTGTATGTATGTGTTATTTTCAGAAATCAAAGAGCCTCTCTCGAGAAACGAAGACCCAACTATATCAGACTCTCGTACAACCTGTCTTGCTTTATAGCGCAGAATCCTGGGGCATATTGGATGCTGATGAAACATCTCTGGGAAAAATCTCCGAAAAATATATCGTCCTATAATAAAAAATGGCGAGTATCGTCGTCTGATGAACTCTGAGGAGTATAATCTGTATCCCGAATATGTGAATCAAAATAACGCATTTACGCTGCCTGGGCCATATCAGTAGAATCGACCTACATGGACCAGTCTGAAAGGTATTCGAAGACGTACTCATCGAAAAATAGGAGATCCAAGACTTCCCTGGAACCACCAGATAGAAGATTGCCAGCGACTGGAGGAGAAAAGCTGAAGATCGAACAGGTTGGAGAAACATGATGTAATCATTTTCTAAGTCCCTTGATCACCATGTACGGAAGTTAAATGTATCTGTATACAACGCATGTCTTTTTCTGATCATTTTAACTTCATTCGCAAACTGTGATCCTTTAGTCGTATAAAGTTCTCCAGACATAGTACACGAATGCCATGAAGCCTCTTTTTTGTTTCGCGATGAAGACCTGTGACTAGATCTGAAATTACTATATGGTTTAACAGGAAGCATGACGCCGCATTTCCAAAAATTTCTCTATTAAAAGAGACATAGTATGGTATTGAGCTTCAATAAAAAATTATGAATATAAGTTCTTAAACAAACTAATAATTAGCGTTGATGCATCTGAATTCATTCCAAGTTTTGTGATTATGAAACAAAATAATAAATTTTTTCCCATTACATTACAGTGAGCTACGCTCTTCCTAGTTCCTGTTATATTAATTTTGTGATTACCCAAACTTTATTTCATGTTGCAAAATATAGAGATTAAGAAATTTGTAATTATATTAGCATATGATTCATGACTTTATTATATCGAAATTGAATTAGCAGAATAACAACCTAGGATCACAGTGCGTCCGGTGGTACCAACTAAATATTTTTCAATCTTAAAGTACAAACCATTTGTATGACAGATATATTTCGAAATAATAATTTAATATTTTTTAATATTTAATAATTTTAATTGGTGTGAATTAATTCATCCCGACGAAAATTATTTCGAGAATGCAAGAATGCTGTTATATCCAAAGAGGAAGCGTTTAGAGACTCTCATTCTAACAAAAACGTTAATACTGTACTGCTCCGCACACAGACAAGATCCAAGTGTGCCAAAGTACTTCAGTAGAACAGCTTATTCGTGCTAAAGTCCTTTCTTACCCTAAATGAAGTAAGAATTTTTGGTCATTTGCAAGAAGCGTTAAGGATAGTTCTTCCTCTATCCCAGCTCTTGTTAAAGATGACGTAACATTCATTGAACTGGTTGATAAAGATAATGTCCTGGTCCAAATGTTTGCCAGGAACTCATCCTTGCTGGTTAGCAAGCAACCACTCCATGCCTTGTTTCTTGCCCAAGATATTTTTCGAACACGAGGAGTTAAAAAGGTTGCTGCGAATCTCTTCGTAAATAAATCCCCGAACCCGGATGACATATCTGCACTTGTCCTGAGTAGGTGGTCCTCGACGCTGACACGTCCACTGCGCAACCTTTTCAACCTTGCATACCGTGCGGGAGTCTTCCCTGCGCGTTGGAAGGTTGCTAATGTCAAGCCAATTCCTAAAAAAGTGATGCAAGTAACCCTACAAATTGCTGCCCAATTGCAATTTGTTCTACGCTCTCGAAGGTTATGGAGATGGTTAACCACCATCTTGTGAAATGTATTGAGTCCTTCTTAATTATCGACAGTATGGCTTCCGTAGAATGAAATCTACTGTAGACCTGACGACGTTCCATTCGGAACAGTGGCGTTCGATCCATCCACCGGCTTGGTGAGAGTAAGATAGTGGCTTTTGAAATTTCCAAGGCCTTTGACAGAGTGTGGCACACTGCACTCTTGGTGTCGGTGATAACTTCTTTACTTACTCTTATTGACTATTATACAACCTCATGAGGTCAGATGTCTTACACATATTAACTAAAGAAACAAATATACAAATTTTAACATATTTCTCCAACTGGTTCTATCCTTCGACTTTTCATGCCAGTTGGTAACACCAAGGACACAGAGGGATTCTTCGGCCTGATGTTTCCATCGGAGTCTTGGTCGTCCTCTCTTCTTGCTTCCATCGGGAACGTTATCGAAAACCTTTCGCGCTGGTTCATCTTCATCCATTCTGATAACATGGACTAGCCACCGCAACTGGCCTAATTTGATTTGATGTCCACGTCAGAATATAAATACTATAGCTCTTGGTGCAAGCGATGTCGGTACTGGACGTTTTCTCTAACAGAACCATATATTTTACGGAGAATTTTCCTCTCAAAGGCTACCAGGTGTTTTTCATTCGCTTGCTATGACGCAAGTTTCGGAGCCATTTGCCAAAACTGGTAAAATGAGAGTCTGGTGTAGCTGGACCTTTGTCCGTCGAGAGAACACTGTGTATTTAAACTCCCAAAATAGCATCAATTTGCAAGCACAATTCTTCTATTTATCTCCAGGGTGACATTGTTGTCCTTGTCAACGGCGGATCCAAGGTAGATAAATTCATCTACCACTTCAAAATTAAATCGGTTATCAACGTTCAAGTGCGGACCAAGTCGAGAGGTTTGTCTAGTCGTTGACACCATCAATTTTGTCTTGCCCTCGTTAACAGCAAGACCCACCTTCGCTGATTCTTTTTCGATACTGAAAATACTGCAGTAACCTCCCGCAAATTTCACCCAATAATGTCTATGTCGCCAGCCTACGCCAGCGATATATGGGTGATTCCTTGGAAATAACGTTTTCTTTGTCCATCACGTTTATTTCCATGTAATTAAGGGACGGCAAATAAATAATCGCGTAATTTCAATACTTTTATGGTACACAAGATTTTCCACAACAATATTCTCACCTGCGTCGCGCTTATTCGATAGAAACATACAGAAACTAATGAAAATATCAGAACCGTGGCGTGTCCATTTCATAAATATCAAGGTTTATACTATATTCACTCCCTCATTTCTCAGGATGGATTGATATTTTTTTATGGTCATTGAAATTGCCTAGATAGAGGATATTTTCATGTATTTACCGAGCGTAAATCTCCTATTTAGGCCCGACTAACAAGATCTAAACTTTGTCCACGCATTTTTGCCTAATACACTAGGTCACAAATAACAAAATTTTCTCTGTGATTTGTTTCTAGCATACTTTTTCTCATTGATTTTGACCTACTAAACACGAAAATGAGTTCTAAAAATTTTTCTGTTGATTGGTTTTCGAGATAGAAATTTTTGAACTTTTTTTTTTAAATTTTTGGAGGTACACTTACAATTTTCAGCATATCTTTCGTCTTCTTTGACGTATTTGATCCTACTACTACTCAAATTAAAGCAAATTGAGCCCTCTACAACTCATTCTCAGAAAATTTTCAAATCGGGTGAGTAGTTTTGATGTTGGCGGCTTAAAAAGGTTAAAAACTGCGTTTTTTTAGTAAAAATGTGGCAGAAAAATTCATATAAAATATAAAACGCGATGCTAACAGCGATTTTGGTTTTTTTACGTATAGCTGGCATTTTTTCAAAGAAAATAAGCACTTACTTAACAAAATCTGACAACAAATGGCGGACTTATAATTTTTTTGGTAAAACACCGAAATTCCGATATTTTACGATATTTTGATTTTCATTATTTGCACAGCTAACCTACTAGGAGGGATCGAAAAAGCAAGTTTTTTATAATCCTTTTGGAATAGAACGGAACAGTTGCTCCTATACATAAGTTACTTCTGTTCAAAATTTCATCACCCTGGGTTAATGTCTTCTGTTCTGGCAAGGGACGTGAAATTTCAAAAATTTAGTGAAATCAGCAATTTTTTTTTTTTGAAATTTTTTTCAAATGTCACAGCACTTAGCAGTTTGATAAAATTTTTAAATTAATATTAATAACACAAATATTTCATAATTGTAAAAAACCTATTTACAATACCGTAGGGACGTTTCGTCGATGTTCTTAAGAAAATGGTATAATGAAAATGTAGAACATAGAAACACAGGTGCATTTTACGATTGCGGATTCAGAAGTGAAAGTAACAGCGTACAGGAAGCGTCACCAGCAGTATGCAAAATTTTATACAAAGAAAGACCAAATATGTTTTTGCAGCGACATTTCCGGCTTGTTCCAAGAGCTTCACCAAATTCACAACCCCAATGAATGGAGGTTGTTTATTGACAGCAACAAAGAGAGCTTGAAGGCAGTTCTCTTACATAATGGGAATGAAAAGCCATCTCTTCCTATTGCTCATGCGGTTCATTCAAAGGAGAACTATGAAACTATGAACATTTTGCTGAAATGCATAGAGTATAGCAAATATAATTGGAAAATATGCGCCGACCTCAAAGTTGTGGCCATTCTGTGTGGACTCCAAGGAGGCTATACGCGACATTGCTGTTTTCTGTGCCTTTGGAATAGCCGCGCTGATGATCAGCATTATATTCAAAAAAAATGGCCGGAACGAACGAAACCTGTAGTTGGAGAAGCGAATGTTCAGCGCAAACCACTAATAGAGAACCGTGAAAATATAATACTTCCGCCGCTGCACATAAAATTGGGTTTGATAAAAAATTTGGCCAAAAAATTGGACAAAGAAGGTGAAGCTTTTGCCTATTTACGGTCAATTTTCCCTTACCTTTCGCTGGCAAAAATTAAAGAAGGAGTCTTCGCAGGACCCGATATAAAAAAAATGTTGAAAGATGAAACATTCCCGAAGCTGTTATCACCCATCGAAGCCGCAGCATGGAATTCCTTCAGGCTTGTTGTGGAAAACTTTTTAGGAAACAACAAAAGCCATAATTATAAGGACATAGTTGAGGATCTGGTAAAGAACTATGAAGCAATGGGTAGGTTTTTTTTGAAACAAATGTTAATTTAAATAGCGTTTCAATTCTCGTTTTTTTTTCATTTTTGGGTAGGAGTGCACATGTCACTTAAAATACACTTTCTGCATTCTCATTTGGATTTTTTCCCTGAGAATTTAGGAGACGTGAGCGACGAACACGGCGAGCGCTTTCATCAGGAATTGAAGGCTATGGAACGACGCTATCAGGGCATCTATGACACGGCTATGATGGGTGACTACATTTGGACCCTAATACGTGAGACCAATTGCAGCGAATACAAAAAACAAAGAAGAAGTCAGCTGTTTTTCCACATGGCATAAAATGTACAGTTATATCTTTGTTTCTACTCATTTTTTATGGGCGTTGATTTGGTTAATTTCGTTAGTTTAGCTAACCTGGCACATCCATTTCTAATTGTGCCATACATTGAGTATGTAGTGCTCTAAATAAATTAAAAAATAATATACTAAGACTAATTTGTTTATTTTAAATTAAGTTCAAACGTATTTATTCGTTTGCGTTGGGTAGGTAAGCTGTGCAAATAATGAAAATCAAAATATCGTGAAATAGCGGAATTTCGGTGTTTTACCAAAAAAATTATAAGTCCGCCATTTGTTGTCAGATTTTGTTAAGTAAGTGCTTATTTTCTTTGGAAAAATACCAGGTATACGTAAAAAAACCAAAATCGCTGTTAGCATCGCGTTTTATATTTTATATGAATTTTTCTGCCACATTTTTACTAATAAAACGCAGTTTTTTAACCTTTTTAAGCCGCCAACATCAAAACTACTCACCCGATTTGAAAATTTTCTGAGAATGAGTTGTAGACGGCTCAATTTGCTTTAATTTGAGTAGTAGTAGGATCAAATACGTCAAAGAAGACGAAAGATATGCTGAAAATTGTAAGTGTACCTCCAAAAATTTTAAAAAAAAGTTCAAAAATTTGTATCTCGAAAACCAATCAACAGAAAAATTTTTAAAACTCATTTTCGTGTTTAGTAGGTCAAAATCAATGAGAAAAAGTATGCGAGAAACAAATCACAAAACGACTGTTGGCTAGTGATATCGTACATTTACGTTTTACCGCTGTGGCGCCATGTTGGATGGGTATAAAGGCGCCCTCGCTGTGAGAACTCGACCATTGTGTATCAAATGTTATGTTTACATCAATGGCTGACAGATTTATCCACATTGAATCGATTGGAGTGAAGTGTTTTCTTTACGAAGGGTAAGTCACAAAATTAGCAGTCAATACCATGGTACCGCTTTTTTATTGCGCAATATAATACTCGCCCTCCTAGTAACGAAATTTGTTCGATATATAACAGCGTGGATAAACTACTAGTTGGGTGCGTTTATAGATCAAACCGAAATATTCCTCTTGAAGCATTGTTTTTAAATATCCAAGATATCTCCTTGTCCTATAAGGACATAATAATTGCGGGCGACTTTAATAGTAATTTAATTGTGGATAATACTTTAAGAGATAATATGCTAGCGATAGACCTACATCCTACTAACAACACAGTTCCCACTCATTACTCATCGACTCTCAACAGCTTACTTGATCTGTTCTTTGTTAGCAACCAATCAAAAGTCCTGCTGTACGATCAATTAAGTGCATCAATGTTTTCGAAACATGATCTACTATTTATGATCTATGACGCTACCTTAAGCATGATTGATACTGTAATCACTTACCGTGATTTTAGACACGCCAACTATGAAATACTTCCGGCTCTTGCGGAGGGTATTCCATGGGAAAATATATATGATCTTGTAGACGTTGATGAACAGGTATCGTTTATAGAAAATAATGTTCATGAACTATTTAACATGTGTGTACCTTTAAAGACAAGACATATAAAACATAAACAGCAACCATGGTTTAGTGATAATATAAGGCGGCTTATTAATATAAGAAACTATCGATACAAACGATGGAAAAGGTTCAAAACTTCTGATCTATATTTAGCATTCACTGAAGCTCGGAAAGATGTGGTTAAGAGTATTAAAATGGCTAAATCTTCATACTATGAACGAAAATTTGCATCGGCTATTAGTAACTCATCAAAATGGAAGCAGATCCGCAGTATCGGAATCGGGAAAATAAATAAGATTAACACATCCACTGATATTGACTTAAATTCCTTAAACAGGCAGTTTGTCGGGGAAGGTTCTGTAGAGAGTTTTTCTAATATTTATGCAGATTATTCTTCTGCTGAAATTGAAAATAAATTTTCTTTTCATTGTGTTACTCCTGCAGATGTGGCGAAAAGTTTATACAGTATAAAATCAAATGCTGCGGGATCGATGAAGTTTCTCCGATGTTTATAAAAATACTAATACCTATAATTTTGCCATATATTACTTATATTTTCAACAATGTCCTTACTAAATCTATCTTTCCAACAGCATGGAAATGCTCAAAAATATTACCAATTCCAAAATCGAATAACGAGTTTAGACCGATTGCGATTGTACCTTATTTGTCGAAGGCATTGGAGAAAATTATATGCAGACAAATGGATGACTATATTTCCAAAAACAATCTGCTTGCAGACACTCAATCTGATTTTAGAGCAAGAAGAAGCTGTATAACAACACTTGTTAAGGTTACGGACGACGTTAGGGAGAAAATGGAGGACAATATGATTTCATTTCTGATTCTTTTGGACCATAGCAAGGCCTTCGATACCGTTGTACATTCTGTTCTATTGACAAAACTTGAAAAGTTATTTAATTTTTCTACTACAGCATGTAGTCTGATTGGCTCGTACATCTGTAATCGCACCCAGACTGTCTTTCTTGGAAATAGGCGATCTGCACCACTCACAAATAGAAGAGGAGTTCCACAGGGATCCATTTTGGGGCCATTATTGTTCTCCATTTATATTAATGATTTGCCAGAAGTACTTCGTTATTGTCAAATACAAATGTATGCGGATGATGTTCAACTGTACTTAAGTACAAATGTTGCGGACTTCAGAAGGTGCACTATGGACATAAATACAGATCTTAACAGTATAAGCATTTGGGCCTCCAGAAATGGTCTTTGTCTTAATCCAACCAAATCTAAATGTTTGTTAATTTCTAGGAGTAAGACTACCCTAGCACTCGAAAATTCCATCGTATTGAATAATTCTTATATTCCATTTTTCCAAACTGAACTGAATCTCGGTGTAACTTTCAATGGTCAACTGTCATGGACAAACCATATCAATGCTACAGTGGGGAAAGTACATGGAATGTTAAGAAACCTCTGGGCTGTTCAGACATCAACACCATTGCAAATTAGGATGCTTCTTGCGGAAACTTACCTTATACCTGTCCTTTTGTATGGATGTGAATTATATCAGAACTGTGATAGTACTGATTATCAAAGACTTAAAGTTACATATAACAACATCGCTAGGTATATATTCAACAGAAAACGTAGAGATAGAATATCAAGTTACTCATACAAAATCTTTAATAGGCCCTTTGATAATATACTTAAATATAAATCAATTTTATTTTTTCATAAATTAATCTACACTGAAGAACCAAATTACTTATAGGAGAAAATAAAATTTGGCCGACCACAGCGTGGAAAGATAGTGATAACCAAAAGTTTTAAGTTTTTAATTTCCGAAAGACAATTTTTCATATCTGCTACACGTCTTTGGAACAACCTACCACTCCATATACAATGCATAGGCAACGCTGCAAAATTTAAAAAGGAGCTCATTATACATTTAAGATGAATTTATAATAAAATTTGTTGTTTTTTTTTTGTTTTTAATTTTTTTTTTTTTAAATTCTAATATTTTTATATATTTTATTATTATTATTATTTATATTACAACTAGTATACTAATTCAAAACTCGTGTATCTGTACTTTTATATCACTAGCACTGTAATTTATAAGAATCATTCTTGTTGTGCTAGGTTCTCATGAAATTAATAAATGAAATGAAATAAATTATCAGGGTCCTTAGCAGACCAAACCACATCAAAATAAAAGTTATATTGATATCATAGAATTTAGGGTTTATTAAATACGATACTTTCAAAAATATTATGTTTACCTTGGGATATGTAGCGTTCTATTTGTAGACAGGACATAACTGGCACTCATTAACTGGCAGAACATGGCAGGATAATGTCACATACAAACTTATATTAATTGGATCGTGTAATGGGCCTTAATACTTACTTGAGGGTGGGGTTGAAATATAGCAATAAAAAAAACTCAATTTATATTTATATATACTTAATAAAAGGCATAAAACTATTGTATTTTGTTTTATTTAAAAACTTTTCATTTTTAGGGTTACACAATATCAACTACAGTTATAAAAAAAATGTTTATATAAGATCCATTTAAAACTGTAATATCGTGTTTTTAGTTTTTTTTTAAATCGTGTACTGTTAACGTTTTATTACACAAAAAAATATGTTTCATTTTGTATTTTGTTGATTTGTTAAACATAGTTTTTATATAATATAATGCCTTAAAAAGTGTTTTAAAATATTACAACGATTGTGCAAAATTTTCTTATATTAAATACAATTTAACTTTAAAATATTTTCGCATTTTTACCATACTCTATATATATATATATATATATAATTGTTTTTAAAGGTTTAAGTTGTTTGTTAATTTTTTTTTTTTTTTGTTTTTCTTTTACTTTTTATATTTCTATTGTAATTATTGTACTCTACTATAAAATTAAACATGGATTAAGATAATCTTAATTAAGGATTATTGCATAAATGAAAAGAGGGAAGGAGGGAAGGATTACAAAAAAAAATTACATAATAATAAGATGAGATTCATTGTAGAATACTTATGTATACATAAAATTAAAAAAAATACAATTTTGTTGTAATTATTTGTAAAAAAAAAGTTTAAAATTAGAACGGAATGATTATTTTTAAATTGCATGTTTTTCGATCGATTAATTTTACTTTAAAATATATTTTAGTTAAACTTCGATATTTGGGGCGTCGTTCCATTTAATAAGAATATTTAACCCACATACCTGGTGTAAGACTTAAAATATTTAATTTGTTTCGTATTCGATTTGATTTGTCACATTTTTGCGCACAAATATTAAACAGGCACTTTTATTTATTATTTCCTACAACGGTTGATGGCATTTTGGGTTTTAACTTTTGTGGTTCACTATTGATTCTTCTGCGAAACGAAATGAAGTTACGTAAATAAAAAAAGGGAAGGCAACAAACAAGCAAAAAATCAAAAATTATTATAAAACAAGTAATAATAAAATAGAATAAGCGAAATAATAAAATTTATAACAGGAGAAAGCAAAACAAATATTTTTATTTAAACAAATAAATTAAATTTTGTTTTTTTTTTGTTCTGAAAACGTAACACACAAAAGTACGTATGAATGTGTGTATGTAAAACAATTGACGAGTTTGCTATTGAATGAATGAATTTCATGTTTTCTGAGACTCTTTTTTTTTATACCCTTGTAAATCGTTCATCATCATGAATGAACTTTTGTCAGGGTGGAGTAAATGTTTGATGGTCGTGATATATTGGCATGTTGCTGGTGTTGAGAACTTAATGTGATGGATGATTTAACGATTTTAACGAAGTATAACAATTAAATTTTATGAATATGTTTTTCATTATTTCCTGAATTCCATGTATTGTTATGATTTTTTTTTGTTTTAACACAAAAGTATACAACGAGTTATCAAAAATGCATTCAATTAGTTACAAATGTATAAAGTAATATTTTCATTTGAAAGGATAATGATTTTGCGTGCAATTTAAATTAAAAAAAATTGGAAATTCACAATGTTTGGGAGAGAAAAGTTTCTGTATTTATTTTCAACATTAATGTTAAGGTAGTAACGATAAAATTGGCATCCACAAATTTTGAAAGCCAATAATCAGATAATAAAGTCGAAGAATATATACTATATCTGAAATAACTTACAAGATTTTGTTAAATGAATTGCTATATACCTATGTTAGGGGGGGAAAATCATTTTTTATTTCCTGCCGAAAGTTTGGTTCATCTCCAACGTTTAATATATTAAATAATTTTTAATCAGTTCATCAAAAATCATTAGCTCTCTAACAGGCGTTTGGAGCATAGAGTACTATCAAAAACAAAGTCTGCTTTTAACAGCAAACAGTGTTTGCAATTTGTCTGTTATTACACGTGGATAAAACGACCCCTGAAACAATCGTATTTTGGTTACAAGCAAGCGATTATCGCTTGCGGCGTTGCAAAGAAAACAGCTATTTAGCGATGCCATTTTATTCAAAAATGTGAAAAATGTTTAAAAATGGTAAAAGATGTCAAAACTAATTTTTTAAAATTGCGTTAAGTTCTCGCTAAGTGCTTCATTCAAAACAAGCGAATATAAGTATAAGCAAGCAGTGTAACCAAAACACGCTTATTATCTAGGAACCATGCATATGTTTGCAACATCTGGGTATATACCTACGTGCAAGCACCGTTTTCATGAATTCAAGATCTACTGCTTTTTTCTTTCTTTATTGTCTGTCACGTTTTTGTTTTCACCCGTATTCAACAAACAAAGCCACAATTGGGCAGCAAAATCATATATTATAACATATTAATCATTGTGTCTCCAACATGAAATATTGAATAGCAAACACAATATGTTTGCATAGAAGGCAAGCAACAAACACGTTATATTTGCATCTAAATAACAATAAAAAGACTGATTTTTCAGCGTCTACAGCAAATGTACTGCAGTAATAACAGACTTTTGGAAGCTGTGATAAAATACGGGACCCTGTAGTCAGTTCCTATGACATTTTGGTTCTCATAACGAGCATGTGTATGAAAAATAACGAAAATTCCGTGCACCAAATATTTCGCTCACTTTTCATTTGCGTGATATAATGAAGTCGGTTTTCTGTTTTTAAATTTGGCAAAAACCGGTAAAATCGGGTTTATCGATTTTTTTAAATTGAATTACACGTGTAGCACATACAATAAATCTATTTACCGACCGTTTCGTAGTTTTATTCGTATTTAAATCTCAAATTTGCACATCTGTTTTAAATTTGACAATCACGTTCAAATTTTTAATTTAAATTAAGTTTGTATTCCAATTTGGGATATGTGTTTAACATAAAATTTAAAACTTTTATTCAAATTCACATTAAAATTTTTTAAACTTGAAAATCATATTGGAACTTGAAATAGATTTGTATGCATCAAAATCTAGTTTAAGAAATAAATTTACATATATATAAGTACTAATATAGGGTTTGAAATTTAAAAAGAAAATGTTTGAAAAGCTCTCAAGGCCGTGTTAGAATGTTAGCGAAATCGTTGAAAATGTCGAAATTTCCATTTGGTGAGAGCGGATGGAATAGTGTAAACTTGATTAGAACGATATGCAGCCAACTTTTTGACAGATCTGTTAAATTTCTCTCATTTTTTGATTTTGCTCAAAAAATTATGCGATCACGGTAACATTTTGAATGAAACAAACAAAACGGCAACAAAAACTTATATTTCGCCACTTTTAGCAAATGTTTACCAAATGTTTAGTTTAGATCACAAGCGTCGGTGGTGCAATGGTAGGTAGTGTGCGCGGCTCTTGTGCATGAGGACGTGGGTTCGATCCCTACTCTGACCACCTTAAATTTCTTTCTTATTCAAATTATTTGGATATTCGAAAAAATTGTTTTGAAAATCCTGTTCAGAACTTATTGAAGTTAGAAAATTATATGTAAAAATAGACATCATGTTTCTGAATCCGAAAATGTCACTAAAATTTTGTTATAAAATTTTTAAATTTTTTAAAGATATTTAACGCAAATTGAGTAAAAACCGGTTAACCGATGGTAAATAACGGTATTTCGGTTTGTTCGAAAATTACTTTTTTAAGAAACTTTTTGTTATGCCAAAGTTATTTCGCACAAAATAATTGCTTAGGACCGGAATTTTGACATTTCGAATATATGAAGAATCAAATAATTCGAAAAAACATAAATATAAGAGGAATTATTCAAGAAATATTTGCCAGATAAATCGATTGATGCCAACTCTCTGCAACAAACATTTTTGTGTAGAAATAGCAAAATTATGAAAATTTTGCAAGAGCTGAATACGGAGCTTATAAAGGGTGTCCCATAATTCACGCAAGATTTGAATTTGCCGCCATTTGTGCGGTAACGCATTGCGAGCCAAAGTAGAGACAACATTTTGACAGCTGACAGTTTAGGGTTAGTAAAAATGAGGCACAATATTTTGACAAATTAGCACTTAATGAACATTGGCTATTTTTTGTAATAAAAAAACACTGAAAAGTCTGTCTTCTTTTTGTTGTTTGGATGCAAATATAACTTGTTTGTAGCTATCCGCAAATATAGTATACTTGTGCCCAAACACATTGTGTTTGCTATTCAATATTACATGTTTTAGACGCAATGATTAGTATGTTATAAAATATGTTTTTGTGACGCAAATATTGCTTTTTTGTGGAAAACAGCTGGAAAACGTGATAGACAACGAAGAAACAAAAAAGCAGCAGATCTTCAAATCATGAAAACAATGCTTACACGTAAGTATATGGATGTTCCAAACATATACATGGTTCCTGCATAATGTTACAAGGACCGTTTTTTTTTGCGTGGAACCACACATGTGAGAACATTGCGTCGGTATTTCGTAGGCTTTTTGTTTTAGCATACACTTTTGTAAAATGCCATTTTGAATGTTGATCTGAGTTCGGGTCTTAAACTTATATCCAGTAGAAGTATTTTTCTAAAATCACTGAGTCCTGAATTGGGCCGGCTATACTCAAAAAACTAAGCAAATGTAGCTAAATTTCAATGAAAAAATTTATTACCTTAGACTATACTATATATTTTCTGAATCATGAGAGAGAGATTGCTAGTTTATTATCGAAGTTTGTATATACCATACCGTAGTTGTCTTCTATTTATATCGGTGACACAAATCCCAGTATATTTGGAATTTGTGCTATGCTCTTGGTTTGCATTAATCTTTACTGTCATATTTTGGAGGCACTCAAGTGCGACTTCTCTAAAGGGTGGGCCATGTACTTCATGGAATTTAATTCAATGTCGCTTCAGAAAAAATACTAAAAGACATTTTATAAAATTATGATTTGCCCACCATTGACATTTTTGAATGAAACACATCATCGTTGCAACGAAGTGTTTACACGCTGAAAAATCTGTTTTGTTTTGTTATTTGGATGTAAATGTAACGTGCTTGTAGCTTGTCGCAAATATAGTATACTTGTGTCCAAACACATTATATTTAAAAATTACATGTTGCTGACATAATGATTAGTAGTTTATAATATATGTTTTTGCGAGCCAAATGTGACTTTGTATTTTGAAAACTGCTGATAACATAAACGTTACAGACAACAGAGAAACGAAAAAGCAGCAGATCTTCAATTCATGACAACATCGCCTGCAAACACATACATGGTTCCTGCAATATGTTGGTGTGGCCTTCTTTTAGCGTGTAGTGTTGTACTAAGTTTTCTCAAAATAATTTTAACTGAACTAATATAACAAAAGATTGTAGTGAAATTGACAATATTACAATTAATACAGTCAACGAATCATTTAAAAAATATTTTTTTTCTCTTGCTGCGTTAAAGTTTTTCTTGAAGGAATTAAAATTTCTTATGAGGATACCCAATTTTCAAACGGAATTTAAATAAAAATATTTTTTGTGTGTTAATAGTAAAACCTCAGATATTAATTTGCATAAAACAAATTGCGAGGTGGTACGACCTTTCATTAAAAATAGCTGCAAGCAGACCGTGTGCACCTTTTAACGTAATTTGAACAGAAAAACGGTTTTTGGGATAATGACACTACACTCGCTAATGGGCGATATAAAAAAATCATTTACATAACTTCTTTAAGGGTTTGTAACAAAATTTGAAAATCCACCTCTGCTTGTGAGAAATATTTGGGGATGCGTTTGACAACGCCTTCTTTTGCAGCTGGCCCGAGCAGTGGGAAGGCCACAGATACATTAATAAAAAAAGCAGTCCCTTAAAATAAACCTATTATTGCACATTAAGTTTCCGGTTGAGTCTTTTCTTATTACGATTACTATAATTACACCATGTAAACTTTCGTTTACGTCGCAAATCTGTTCTATCTTATAATGTTTAACAGACTTTAAATGATTTAAAATTTTGTTTGAAACTCTGATTTCCCAGAATTTCCAAAAAATTTGTTAAATCAGCTTCTGGTAATCTTTAAATTTCAAAAAATATCTTAATTTAATTGCAGATGCCTGAACTCGTTATATACATTTTACAAAAAAAATCATCAACAAAATAAAAATTCGAAATATCTAAACTGCCTTTCGTTTAGCATAACGATTCTTAAAGAAATTTAAAAGTTGTGTCCTTAAGATTTCTCTAAATTTAACAATTCGTTTACGTACCATTACCCCCAGAATTTCGGGCATAATGGAATTTTGTGGCTAATTTACATATTTATCATAATCAAAAACATAACTATTGTAAAGAAATTACACACCACACTACGGCTGCTCTGGAAGAATATACACACGAAATACCACCAAACATATAAACCCTCAGCCATCCAGCCAAATGGTAGAATAGCCTTTAAGCTACAATAGGTCCAGACAAACTTCTCAGCGAGCAAATGCAAACAAAAAACGAAAACAAAATCCCCAAGTCCCTGACATTCAAGCGCAGTCAATTGGAACGGAAAAATTATAAAAATGCCATCAACCCCTCGTGAAATGAAATGTGGCTTTTTGTTGTTGTATATTTTGAGTGCGGCTGAATAGCCTTCCGGAGACAATGAAGTAATGTGACTTATGCCTGTTCAGCATGAGTTGTGGTAGCAGCATTGTTATCTTTATCAGCCGCCGTATTATCATCACCAACACCACCATCAGCTGCAGACTCCGTCTTTGTCTCTTTACGATGTTTGCCACCATTTGTGGATTGTTTGTTGGAATTTCCGTGAGTCTTAACCACTTTCTCCATGGTTTTCGTAACACGTGGTATGCCACTCGTCACAATATTTGATATGGTTGTGGTCGTGGTCACAATTGTGCCATTGTCTTCCGTGCAAGTAGTGGTTGAGCTGCTTAACGCCTCGTCCGTTAATTGATCAAATATTTGTCTATGACCTCCACCGGCACTTAGTAAACGATTAAAAATTTCTTCACCTGATTCCTCTGAAAGGGCATGTGATGTCGTAGTCGTCTTTGTGGTTGTTCGGGGTGACTCGGATATAGTGGTCGTTACAATAACTTGCTGTTGTTCCAAAGGTTGAGAACTGGTAGAGCGGTGTGAGCCGCTACTCGTTGAGGTCACAACTTTAGGTTGACGAATTTCTTTTTCGCCACCGCCATCGCCGTCACCGTTATCATCATCGTCGTCGTCGATTAATAGATTTTCTACAGATTTACGCAATTGTTTTGTTATTTCAGCGTACTTCTTTTGTTCAGCCACCAGTTTCTCCAGTGTCATTAAAGAATCATCTTGTGAGCTTTCTGTTGCGTCTAGAGTTTCTGTTGCCTCCGTTGCCTGTTGTTGTTCCTGTGGTGGCGCCATTGCCACCTCAGCCTCTTTCATGGTATTGAAAGTTTGAGATTTTTGTAATTTCATGGGTGTGTTGGTGTTAAGATTCTCTATAACTTGAGCACCATCCACAAAACTAATGTGTACGGTTTCGTCGTCATCATCATCCTCGTCATCATCATCACTGTCACTGCTTTCGGTTTCTGAATCTTCAGATTCTTCCTCCTCCTCTTCGTCATCCTCTTCCACATCGTTATCCTCCACCTCTTCGGCATCTTGACTATCTTCATCGCTTTTCAGTTTCTCTTGCAATTTTTTCAAGGTATTTCGATTACTATCCCTGATTAATTCATTTATGAGATTTTGATTACCGTTATCATCGCTGGTGGATTGTGACGGTCTGCCACCAAAATCTATTACATCTTGGTGGCGATAGTGGTAGTTTGCGTCGTAGCCATCATCATCATCCTCCTCCTCATCTGTATAGGCTTCATTGGTGTCCTTCTCTTCTTCCTCAAGACTTTTCTGTAAATTATATTTAACACGTTCATTTTCGAGTAGCTCTTCCAAAACGGTTTTCATTTTGGCATTCAGCGAAAGTTCCTGCTTGCGACCAGCAGGCGAGGCGATGGAAGTGGAGGTTTGGGGCATCACAAAGGTATCACTGCGTACAATTTGTGAGGCTGGAAGAAAATCACCTTCGTCCAAATCATGTTGGTCGTCTTCATCTTCATATTCCTCTTCGTAGTCGTCTTTGTCGAATAAAGGATATACACTTTGCTGGGAACGGCTAATGGCGATACTTTGAACTTGGCCCTCACCTGAGATTAAGGGATTTACCACTTGCACTATGCTCTGGCTGGTGGTTGTGGTGCTAGTTGTCGTCCTCGTTGTTGTTGTTGTCAGCTCTCCACCTTGCAGTTCATACGCATCCGCATCCGCATGTTCATAGTCTGCTTTGCCTTTGCTTATGGAAGATGTGGCTGTGATCTTAGTTGTTGGTATTGTTGAGGGTAGCACAACCTCTTTGGCTAAGGTCTGACGCATAGTGATTGTTGTTGGCTTAATGGAAACTTTGGTCGTTGATGAGGCTACACTATCCAACGAGGATGGACCAAACATGCCGGCACTGCTTAAACTGTCCAACTCAATGGAAGGCAATTCATCGTCATCTGTACGTAGAAATAGTTTCTCGGTATTGGCTTGCACAGTAACTATTGAGGCGGTGTCGGTTTCCTCCTCCTCCTCCTCCTCCTCTTCGTCTCCTTCATCCTCTTCATCGTCAACCATTTCCTCCGGCAAACAGACCACTTCCACTTCCTTTACTTCAACATTCTGTAATGGTAGTTGTTGCTCTTGCATATTCTTGTCATAGCTTTTCGTTATGTGAACTTTTTCTAAGGTTTCCACTACGGTTTTTCTTACTTGAGGCATGGGCTGTGGCATCTCGTGTTCCTTGTTCTCCCGCAGCATCAATTGCTGTTGCTGCTGCTGGCTCATCTTCGTTGTTATGTTCGTCAACATCTGGTCCTGGGGCAGCAACTGAAGTGATGCATTTGGTGTATCGCCCCTTTCGGGATCTTGCAACTCTAATGAGATTATCTTCTCTCGACTAGTTTCCACCTGAATGAAGTTGTAAGGAGATGTAAGAATTTTTGTGCTTTTTTTTTGTAGGTATATATGTGTGTGTGATTTTTTTAAAGAATATCTTAGGATATTTGTCAGAAGAGTACAAGCAAGAAAAAAAGAAGAGCAACTTAAAAAAAAGGTATGGATAACATGTACAGAAGCATCAGCAACAGCAGTGCATGTACAGTGGTGTACAAAATTGTTTAGGTATCGATTTGGTGGACTACTTGTCTGTTTGCAATACCGAACATTAAAAAGTTTGTTCATTCCTTGCGAGGGCATTTTGGCACCCGTCCGCCGGTTAGAGTTCCCATATCTGGTGTAATAATAAAAGACACACTTTGGGGTCAAAATGGCGTTTAAACGATGTGTCGTAGGGAGCGTATGGTAGAAAAATATTTTAAAAGAACGTTCTGATCATAGCAAAATTCTTCTAGCAACGAATTTATTAGAAGTTTCAAATTTAAGTTAAATTTCCATAAATAGTTCTCATATTTTTTCACACAAAATTGAACAAACTTCTGCAGAAGAATATGTTTTTATTTGAAATTTTAATTATATTTAAATAAATATTCCGTTTATTCTGAACTGCACCGGAATTTTGTAACTTTTATACCAAAATATCGCTAGTTAAATTGTCAAAATTCATAAAATTTCAATACAAAATTTTTTGAATTTTGTCAATTTAACTATCGATTGTTATCGTTAAATAGTTACAGAATTCCGGTACTGGTGTGAAGGACCCCAACAAATATTTGATTAATTAAAATACAACTGTGGTAGCTTCAACTGTAGCTAGGAAGCCCAAAGTACAATGGTAAAGAAAAAAAGCGTTTTTCAATACACCCTAATGAAACCGTTGTCGTTAGTTAGTGAGACGAACGTTATGAAAATTGTTACTTTTTATGGGGACTAATCGCGCACATTAATCAATATAAAGGGTGCTCCAAAAAAGGGTGCTTAATAAAACAAATGCATTTTTCTTTGACCGATTGGAGATATTTTTATTGAGTTGTAAAGAAGACATGTTCCGATTAAGTATCCAATAAAATATCCAGCAAATGGCATCCGTGTTTCTGATCGCAAACCCGCGTTCTTTTCATGAAATTGTCAATGACATTTTCACAAAGACTTGACCTTCAATCTTGACCTTCAGCTAGGGTTTTGTATGTGGCCATCGGACGTGTAATGGCTAATGTGCGCAGCTCTTGTGCCTGAGAACGTGGGATCGATCCCTGCTCTGGCCACCTTAAATTTCCTTCGACGACGGCCACCTCACTTAGTGATGGCTGTACTATTGAGTACATTGCCATGAAACATATTCTCAAAATACCGTTCGGAACCGGTGTAAAACTGTAGGTCCCAATCAGTAAGTGAAAAATTAGAAAGCGCACAGATCACTGGCTGTGAGACGGTCTTTCCAATCCCTTCATGGAATGTGATGGGAATCGGCTTTTTATTTGTTTGTTGTATGTGGTTTATTCGCAAAGGCCACTGATGATCAATGTGGCCAGTTGACACCGGAATATAAGGAGTAGATTCGGAAATCGTTGCTCCAATAAATCGATTATTTCACATGCGGTGTGGCAGGTGGCGCAGTCCTGCTGAAACCACATTTCGGCCAGTTGAGGCCACAACAACTCCGTTATCATGTTCCTGTAACGAATAACTTTCACAGTCATTACATTCTTGCCCTCATTTCTAACGTCGTAAGTTGCAATCACGCCGCCAGAACAAAATCCGCCCAGACAGTTCCCCCTCGTTGTGGTGCCATTTGTTTCTCATGGACCACGTGTGTCTTTTCTCAGCCCCAAATTCGGCAATTTTATTTGTTGACGACTCCATTCAGATGAAATGGAGTGGATCATAGATGATTTCCGTCGGTCAAAATTTAATATCTTTTGATCTAGTAAACATTATTAAATTCTTTAATAAACCAATTGTTGGCAACGATCCAAGGATTATTGTGATATATCAACATTGAGAACTGTGGGGTATATTTCAGAAAAATTTCCAAAGTTGACGCTGTTTTTTTCGAATTCCAAGAAAACAAAATTTTTATTTTTTTAAATTTATATTTATATTTATAAATTTGTATGTTTTTTATAATATATTTTGACCTAATTGTTCATGATGCGCAAAAAAAAAAACTTTTTTTGGTATTACAGATATTCCCTTTTTTTTGAATTTTGACATTCGAAAAATTTTCATCTCGTTTTCGAATTTCATGAACTGTATCTGATTCAGTTTTAGAGATATTACACACAATTTTCTGTTATTAAGAAGAGTGATTCATCAATTGATTCACTGTTTGTTTTTATAAAGAAAACTTTAGTGCAATATCTCTAAAGCTGAATGAGATGCAGTTCAAGAAATTAAAAAAATGGGATCAACATTTTTCGAATTTCTATATTCGAAAAAAAGCGAATATTTGTAATACGGTGAAAAAAAATTTTGAGCAACACCAAAAATTTTTTTTTGCGTTATCAACAATTATGTCAAAATATGTTAGAAAAAAACATAAAAAGAACAAAACAAAAATGTTTGTTGTTTTGGATATCGAAAAAAAAAATTGGTCAATTTTGGAAATTTTTCTGTAATATTCTCCTGTGTGTTATTTTCAATGTTGATATACCACAATACTCCTTGACTCATTGCATACAATTGGTTTTTTACAGAACTTAAATATGTGTACTAGATCAAAAGATATTTAATTTTGGGAGATGGAAATGGATTCAGAACCACTGGGCGTCGCTGCACAGAAGACGTACTGTCTTATTCATATAAAGTTGTGAGAGATTTGCGAGACGTATTTTGTATGATAAATCGTCTCTCAAACCCTCCTAACTTTTTATGAATAGGGCCGTTAGTCTCTATAATCGACTCAGTTTCTTCCCATTTTGATCGAATAGTACTTCCATGACAGAAAATTCCGTTGAATTTACGAGCGGCCTAGACGCAACTATCTCCATTTTTGTAATGGCTACTTTGTGTAGCATCCATTTTTATAATGAGAAAAATCGTAGACGACAGCTGTCAAATTTTTAGAGCTGCCACTGTTATAGGAAAAATTCCAATTTAAATCTTGTAATTTTATTGGGACACCCATTAGTAGGCAGACAGGAGACACAAGAAGAAATTCAAATTTGTACTGAAAATTCAGCGCGTTTTTTTTTTTTTTTATTTCCCGCTAAACTCATTTTTCGACGACTTTCTATGGGGAACCGCTTAAAATCCCTCAATAGCGCTTAGCTCCCCATACAAAGCGATGGAAAAATTAGTTTAGCATGGAATAAAAAATCAGCCCTATTTTCTATGAAAAATTATGGTTGTACTGAAAATTTGGAACTATAAGACAATCCCTGTATTCCGAACTATCAATAATTCTTTAAAAAATATCATATCAATAATTAAATGGTGGCAAACAGACAAATGTTGTTATAATTTTGTACACCACTGTAAATTTGCAAGTGAGTCGAATGTTGCATACATTAGCATTTGCAACATTTTTGCATTACGTGCCACTAGTATTACTGCTAATTTTTTTTCTTTTATATTCAGTTTTGCAAATGTTTTGGTGTGTGAGGTTGTATATTTATATAAAGCTGTATGTGTATATTTGTGAAACGTATAAATAATTTAGTATTATATTTATATATAAGTAAATATAAGTATATTTAAATATGTATATAACATTAAACTAAAGTGTTACTTAGGTAACCGGCAATATAGAAGCGCACAGATTTTTAATTTTAAAGAAAAATAAAACAAACAAAATCTGTCAACTTGTGCACAAAAACTAAAAGCTTAACTAAATTAAAATCTAACAAAAAAGCTAATGAAATATATTCCCCTTAAAAATAGACAAAATATAATAGAATTATGAACTACCAACAAAGTGTAACCACAACCAAAAAGAATTTACGTTCATACCAAACTAAAATAATCAAATTCCATGCATGCACCCAAGATTTTATTATTACATTAAGGACACTCGGTACGAGTCCCACTGTGATCACTAGGATTTCATTAAAAGCGGAAGCTATCCAACAAGTAAAGGTCATTTAGGAGAATAAATAGACTGAATCAAGTGATAGCAACAAAATAATGCCACGCAAATTATTTGGAACAGAAAATTGCATCGATAACATATTTAGGATTATATCGTAGATAATGAATAAGTGATGGAGATTTTTTAATTACCATGCAATATCGAAATAAGTTAACGAGCGAAAATATTAGGGATCTTGACCCTGTTTTAGTTGAAGCGAAGTTATTTAAAAAACGGATTGATTGTACAAATTTTGCGCAAATGTTAAAAACAGATATACATATATATTTCAAAATTCCAAGTTGAAAATGTCACCTTTCTTTAAAGTATTTCCAATTTCAATCTAAAGTAATTTGGTAATGACAACTGCCAAACTTGTGTTGTTTTTCCTAGTCACGGAATAGGAACCTCTCTGCTACTTGATGTTCTGTAAAATTCACTCATTGTACAGTATTTCAATCGTTGGCTTCAAACTGGCAACATCACTGCATTTTTTGCTTCACTTAAATTTTGTTCAGCAAAATAAAAAATTCGTTTTCAAGTACATACTTGCTTAATTGCTATTAGTTAGTTAAATGCGACGAAGAGAAAGCAAATCATTTGCTTGAACTAACTTCACAGTTGGGTTCGGCTTACGCAGTCAAGCAAAGAAGTGGATTCTCACAGGACTGCTGTTGCTGCAAGCAGCCAGTTGTAGTTTCTACTTACTTTCTTATTGCTTGCCTTATTTACTGTGAAGTTTTTCGCAGTCGAAAGCAGTATTGAAGCATGGTTTGCTTGAGTTCAAAACAATTAGCAGTCGTGCAAGCAAGCAATTATCTCTTGCTAAGCTGCACAGAACAAAGCCGTTTTGGAATAAGTTGTATTAATCAAAAATATGGTCACTTCGAAAAAAAAAGCAACAAATTACATCAGGTGTCAGGGGACACCCAGTTGGAACGAAGTTCCTTTCGCTATATAGTATGTACTAGTTACTTCCAACACGCCTAAGGTACCCATTGAAAAATACGATAATTTAAATGGATCTTTAAGAAAAGATACTTTTTGTAAAAATGATGAACTTTTTTTAAGAATTTTTTTGGCGTAGAATACGTCTTACCTTACGGTATAGGGAGTCATGTCAGATTGTTATTGTTGTAATCTTTATTTCATTGAGGAAACGGCGAGATAACTTTTTTTAAAAATTTTTTTGTAGGTAAATGAAGATGTTATCTTTCCTTTGATATACATTTCATATTGGTTGATATCTTCCTAATATTTAAATTTCTCAAATGAAAATTGTTTAAACACATACACTCAAACATATGTGTGGTGTTTGGTTGAGTGTTTGAGTTTGTAGCGTGAACACAAACTATGCTGCTGTTTCAGTGTGGACACAAACCTTCGGCTGTTGTTTTGATTGATGAAATATTGAAATTTCGTATATTTACTTATGTATTTAAGTGAAACAAAATGTTAAATGTGAATTTGAATTTAACATGGATATATAATTATAAAAGTAACTATCAAATAAATAAATTCATTTGCTTATGTTATTTATCATTTATTGTTATATATGGTTTCTGTCTTATCGGATGGCGTATTCTACGTTAAACTTAATGGCCGTGTCTCTGCCACAGCCTGGAGGGACAGTCCGTGGCCGAAGGCCTCGGACAACTGTCTGCAGTTTTTTTTTATTGAATGCATTTTTTATGTGTATTTTTGGGTCCTTTTTGTAAGAATATGTATTATAGTTTCCCGAAACGGTCCTTTTTGAAGAAAGGTACAGGGTGTCTGGTAGCAAATGTATATTTTTAAATACGATTATTTCAAAAAGTTGGAATTATCGATTGTGCGGATTTGCCAGCCACGATGTCGCAGTGGTCGAGTGAGCATCATGCGTTCGCTGTGGATACATTTTTTAGGAGTAATGATTCTTACGTAATTGCTCGTCGACAATTTTGTTCAAAGTTCGGTATTCGGCGAATACGTGATGGACCGAGTGTAAATTTAATTCGTTCGTGGGTGCAGAGATTCGGCGCAACTGCTTCGGTTATGAATGTCTCACGGCCAGGGCCCTGTCGATCTTCATGGACTCCCGAAAACATTGAACTGATTGAAAGCGCAGCCTCACTGTGGCTTCCAAGAGCGATTATTCATGAAATTTGAAACAAGGATCTGAAGTTCCATCGTTTTAAAATTCAAATCGTTCAAGAACTAAAAGAAAGTGACTTTGATTTACGCAAAAAATTTTGTGAAACGATGTTGGAGCGTTTTCGCACTGTAAATCCCAACATTTGGAGCGACGAGGCTCATTTGCACTTAAACGGCCACGTCAACAAGCAAACCTGCCGTTACTGGTCTTCAAGAACCCGCAACCCTCGATTGAAACATCAAAACCCATTGCATTGCCCCAGGGTAACTGTTTGGTTGTTCCCTAACCACGTATGAGATAATTGGACCATTTTTTTTCGAAAATTCTCAAAGCCAGGCGACGAATGTCAACGGTCATCTGGATGACATACTCTTTAAAAAATAAAATCCGCATTTCCATTCTACCGTTCAATGCTCTTAATAAAACTTTGTGTCAATTATTATGTTTTTTTGTTAAGTTTGAAAATATAAATCTGCTGCCAGTTTTCTTTTATTAAAAGTAAATGTATTTTTAAGAAAAGGTACTATTTTTAAAAAGAAGTACTTTCTGTAAGAAAAAGCCATAAAAGTATGATTTTTTTTAACAAAGAACTACTTTTTTTAAGAACAGGTACTTTTTAAAGAAGTGGTACTCTTTTTAGGACAAAGTTATTTTTTAAGAAAATGTACTTGTTTTCAGAAAGGCTACTTATCTCAAGAAAGAAAAGGTATTATATTATTTGTAAGAAAAGGTAATTTTAAGAAAAGTAATTTTTGTAAGAAAAGGTGTTTTTTAAGAGAAGGTATTTTTTGAACTAATGGTTTTTTTACGAAATGACATTTTTTTTAGAATTTGTTCTTTTTCCAAGAATAGGTAAATTTTCAAGGGTAGGTACTTATCTCAAGAAAAGTTTTTTTGTTTCACGAAAAAGTTACTCTTTAAAGAAAAGGTAATCTATTAAGAAATTCAATTTGTTGTAAGAAAATGTAGAAAATTTAATTTTTTCTCATTTAACCGCCATCCAAATTTATAAACTTCGCGGAAATTGTTGTGCCTCCAAGTCTTCGCTAAGTGTTTGATACAAAACACGCGATAATCTACGCAAGCGGTGCAACCAAAACACGCCTAGTGTTGTGCTGTGCGTTTTTTCGGTTTAAACTATATATATTGGCATGTTCCTCAATCTCGAACAGAAATTTAAATGTCACTCGAATACAGCTAAACTTTGGCCTTTCTACGTCGGAAGCTTTCGTTGGTTTGGATTTATGTTGACAACATATTTCGCTTAGAAGCTACATGTCATTGAAACCCATATCAGTTTTCTTTCGACTAGAAAGCGAATGAAATAAATCTTACGTTCGATATCGATATATTACTTCAATTATTGGATGGCATTACCTTTCAATTTGAGATAAATTTAGAAACAATAACACGGTACACTACAGTTAAAACATTCTCGGTAAACGACAAATCAGTTGTCAAATCAGTCAGTCAAAATATTCAAAATCACCAACAATATTGTTACTCTGAAAACCCAGTTTCCGGGTAGGATCCAGTATTTGTGATAGCGAAGTTATTTAAAAAACAGCTTGATTGTATACATTTTGCGGAAATGTTAAAAAAAATATAAATATATTTGAAAATTCTTCTAACTTGAAAATTTCACCTTCCTATAAAGTCTTTCCTAATTCAATCTATGGGATTTGGAAATGACAACTGCCAAACTTGTGTTGTTTTTCCTAGTCACGGAATAGGAATCTTCTTGCTACTGACTTAATTGCTGTTAGTATATAAGCAAAAGCAAATAACAAATGCGAAAAAGAGAAAGAGAAAGGCAATAATTTGCTTGAACTAACTTCGCAGTTGGGTGCTGCTTACGCAGTCAAGCCAAGAAATTGATTCTCTTAGAACTACTGTTGCTGAAAGCAGCCAGACGTTGTTTCAACTTACTTTCCTATTGCTTGTCTCATTTACCGTGTAGTTTTTCGCAGTCGAAGGCAGTATTGAAACATAGTTTGTCATTTCTTAACATGAGCTTGGTCGATAACTTTTTATCCGAATGATGAATTTGAAAAAATATTACCAAAACTAATGCGAATAACTTCGATTACATCGATCAACGGTAGCTGTTGTTCAAGCTCATGAATGATGAGTCTATGGTTCGTGTAACTCATTTGTTTTTCAGCCGATTTTGATTTTTTAATCGGTTTTGAAAAGAAGAAGAACGGAGCTTTCACTGCCTTTAAAGCAGCTAGTGATTTACTAGAATGTCAGACGATAAGTTATAGCTATCGTTTCTGATGTTATCATTGAGAGCTTTCAGAGTTTATGGCTTGTTCACTTAGACCCGTGAATTAAAAAAAAAAACGACCCAATGAAAGAAGTCTAGAGCGGCCATATCGGGCGATCTTGCAGGCCACCGCAAATCGTCAAAACAAGACATTATGTGACGCATCCTTTAAAGTGTTCACTGTCGCGCGAGCTGTACGACAGTCCTGTTGGTACGACATGTGCTCCAGTCACAGTTCATAAATTTGCGTCAAAAAAAACTCGTTGATCACAAGCCACAGTAACCACGTTGCCCACGACGCGCTGTGGCGTCTTTAAGTAATAAAGTACTTTTAACCCCGCATGGGTAAATGTCGCACCATACAGTGACTTTGAATGGACGTAATGACTCTTCGTGAATTGCACGTGAGTTCTCAGTACCCCAGAAGCGCAAATTTTATCTGTCCACGTATCGGTTCAGACGAAAATCGGCCTCGGTTGGCATGATAAATTACGTCCGAAATTCGTTGACTGCGTGGTTGATGTTCAGGAGAGCGTGGTCGTACTTAAGACGCTATTGACGTCTGGTGGCAGTGGATAATGGACTGCTTGCACTTTGCACGGGAACACCTTCAAGTTTTTCACAAAAATGCGTAGAGCGTGTAATAACCAATCTCTTCGACGCCAGCGCCTAAACACCTTAGTGTTACACCAGATGACGTAGGCCGGACAAGAAACTTGCAATGAAATGAATGGTTTCCCATTACAGTCACTGATGGGATTGGAGAGAGCTTCTCAGAACTACTGAACTGTGAGCTTTCTAGTTTTATGCTCACTGATTGGGACCTACAGTTTTACACCGGTTCCGAACAGTATTTTGAGAAGCATTTTAATGGCTAAATACTCGATAGAATACGCGAGGCAAGCGCCGTCGAAAGAAATGTAAGGTGATCAGACTAGGAATAGAACCTCACTAAGGTGGTCAGAGTAGGGACCGCACCCAAGAACTCATGTACAATAGCCGCGCGCACTACTATTGTACCGCCGACGACATAGAATGTATCATTAAAATGTTCCACTAAACCGGAGATTAAATAAACCCACAGACATGTGGATAAGTCGCAATGACTTCAAGTTGAAATCAACTTATCGATGGTGTAAGGTGAAGTTGCCGGTTTGCGCAAACTAGTTGAGGTAAAATCAAAGTAATTTTTTCAGCTTGGAAATAGCTGGTTTCCCGGGCATATAGAGGATGAATGGAGCTAGCTAAAAAATATATAAGGTCATATAGGATCATGTGTTGGAAGAAAGGCAAAAGTCTGCAATTTTACCAAGTCTCACCATTTACAATAAATGGTTCTGGAAATTTTGGTTAGTGAACTTCCCGAAAACCACTTTGGTGTCTTGTAGCCCTTGCAGCCCTCTATGTTCGAAAAACTACCACGCGGGTAGCTCCAATCCTTTTGAGCTACAGGTATGATTTCGTGGCATGGGTATTCAAATGCCCACTTGGGCATTAACGGGTTCTAAAACACTTGACTTATGTATTTAATTGCATTTGTTTCTACCGATTTCGGCTTAAGCTTAAACAAACATATATTGTAAGAACACGTTAATGCCTGGGTAGGTGAAAATTTTCCCAATGGCCACAGGCTAGTGTTTGACAGACAACAATTTAGACAATCGTAGATATAAGTATATCCCGCAATCGGAGGACACGCGTTGGTGTATCGTGAAAATGGAAATTTGTAAGCCCCTTTTTTTATTCCATACTAATACGGATATATCGGGTGATTCATTCAGGTGTAGTTTTTCCAGTATGTAATTTATAATAGATCAAACTATCCAATTGTCATGGTATTTTTGTTCAAAAATGTCCTTTGACACCTCACCAGTTAACGACTAAGCTTGTCGAAACGTAAAACTTTGGGCTCATGTAATGCTTGAAGATGATCGACTGTTTTTGAACAAAATATTCTTCAGGGATGATGCCCATTTCTAGAACAATGGGTAAATCAATAAGTTCAATTGCTGTATTTGGGATGAAGAGCAGACCTAAGAGGTTCAAAAGATTGATTGCATTACCTCCAGATAAAACAGCCGGTTGGTGTGCTTTAGAAACTGATCGAATCAAGGGCTTATGTTTCTTCAGAAATGAGGCCGGTGGGAAAATAATAACTGCCGGAATGGCATGATAATGGGCAATTCGTTGCCTGAATCGGAAGTCCCTTACCGTGACAACATTTGGTTCCAACAAGACGGCGCTACTTGCGAAACAGCCCGTGCTGTTTGATTATTGTCATTATCGACATTATTGTGGGAGCAATTCGGAACAATTTCACGCTTTGGACAGGTGATTTGATTGCCTTGATCATGTGATATCACACCTTTCGACTATTTGCTATTTGCGTAAAGTTCAAGATCTATATAGATAAGCGGCCTATGATTGAGAAACTTCAAGCGAACATTACTCGCGTCATTCGGCATATACAATTCGAAATGCTTCCAAAAATTGGAAGCTCGGAATGGACCATGTTAGCCGTAGTTTTGGCCAACTTTTCAGTGAAATAAACTTTAAATAATAAATGTAAAGAATGACTCGTTTAAATAATAATAGAGATTACCTGATAAAGTTTATTTTATTTTATTTTTGAGAAAAATCTGCAAATTATCGCCCATTTGATACGGAACAATGTGTAATAATTCATATTAGACCCTAGTTGAAGTAAAGTTTTCACCATTTTGATGTAAATTTTTTTAATCAATTTGCTGTACATTTTCGTCAATTAGATGTAAGGTTGTAAGGAATTTGGTATAAGTTGATCATCAATTTGATGTAAATTGGTCAATATTTTCCTGTAGATTGTTCGTTAATGTGTAGCCTAACACTTTGGACTATTTTTCATTGTAAAAAATTCAAAAAAAACATAGAAAATGCTCGTATTGTGGATATTTTTTTTCTGCCCATTGCACTATTTTCAATTATGTATTTATTTTCAATTTTCTACTAGTTTTTTTCTTTATTTTGAATCGACCCCAGTAATTATTTCTAAAGTCCAATGATGAAGATTGATGTAGAAAGGATCATCCATTCAATAAAGCTGGAAATTGTGAAGAAACTCAGAATCTTCAATTTTTCATCAACTCAATGTAGAACAATTGATGAACATGGATCATCGATTTGATGTAAAGATTTTCTTTCAGTGCAGGATGACTGGTGAACGAATAGGTGCCGTAGATCTTTATCGATAAGAATTCAAATTTGATAGTGATTGTAATATGCTGAAAGTTAGTTTGGGATTAAAAATTACCGTTATAGCCACGCCCCTTCTGGTACACTAAAAGAAAGGGCTTAATCAAATTTATTAATTCCCTCATCAATTTGATAAAACATTTCCTCATGTTCCAACCTACGACATTGAGTTGGCGAAGAACATTTCATCAATCTTTCTACCATATTTCATCAATATTTTACATTGATTCAACGACAATGTTACATAAATTTGATGTATGTTTGCCATCAAGTTGAAGTAAATTGTTCACCACTATGATGTAAATTGTTCATCAAATTGCTGTATGGTTTTCTTTAATTAAATGTAAGATTGTAATAAATTGGATGTAAGTTTGGTCGGGCGATTTCAACGCCCATTTTGATGCCTCCCATTCAAACTTTGGGCGGTCCATAGGCTTTCAGCCATGATAAATCCCGAAAAGCTCAACAGATCTTAATTTAATTTCGTAAAAGTCAATAATTTGCCCAACGCAATGGGCTGATCGGCAGCAAAACAAAACTCAAAAATACTGCCGTCTTCACTTAAGTTTGGGACAGCCATTGTAAATGTAAATCGGACGCAATGTATGACTTAGGGTGAGGGTATGTATAAGGCAGTTTGGCCCACTGATATTTCTGTTCTGGTTCTCAGAATACTTTAACCGTTTATCTTCTGTTTTTAATCAAAACTCCAAACGTGTCTTTTCCATGCAATCTGGTCAGAAATATGAAATGAGGTCATAAACCAAAATCCTGACTCAATAGCGTTGAACGGTTTGGGGTTTTACCAAAGGAAAAATATTACGCCGTCCACCTCCAAAAGCAGTGTTTCACAGTGTAATAAAATATGAAATAATAATGGCGAAAACCATAACCTACAAACTGAAGATAATCGAACACATTTTGACATCTTGTCAAAGAAGAACAATTGATACAAATTGTCTTGAGGGTCTAGTTTAAGAATATTATCGAAAGTCCAACGGCACTCTAGAATACATTGCAGGAATGCGCTGCAAAAACAATTCAAAAATTCGATTGTTTAAAAGTTATCGATGAACGTGGTCGTCAAGCTGTTGTTTTTTTTTTCATGGCCAATCATTGAGGATGGTAATACAGTTGAAAGTTTCTTGCATTTTGTTTAAAACTTTTTACAATACAATTCCGACTTATCCCAAACGAAAACAAAAAATACTTGTGCAAACTGAAAGAGCTTAACAAAAACAAAACAACACCAAAAAAAAAAATGCCACAAGCATCCCTAACAGACATCACCAGCATCATCATCATCGTTATATAATAGTCTCGGTTCAGGTACTTTAAATGCGAAAGGTATTCTCTGTTCAACAGAAAAGTTCCATTACAAATGACATTATTTATGTCCACATTACGTGGAGCAAGCAAGAGAGTTTCAAAGATATGGATGGTCATACACAATGTCTTAAAGACGATAATAGATTTGGGTCAAAATAACTCACACACACACACACATGCACACACTTGGCACAAGCTCATCCATAACTGTGCAATAACAAAAACAACTACTATAGCACTACAACAATAACTAAAACACTTGTCCTTAGTGTACACGTAGCCTGCAGGAAGATTAGAGAAAAACTCCTTAAAGTTTAGTTTAAGGTTCCTGCAGAAAGTTTTGGTTTCTTATACTCGTATATATATATGAGTTTTTTTTGGGTTTGGTTCTGCTTTGAGTCTGTGTCCTTTCACTCACACTCATGCGTAGTTTTGAAAAGAAATACTGAGTGAAATGTTTTTGTATTTTTAAAGGACTGTTTAAAGGACCTTAACTAATGTTGGAAGAATTATTTGCGGTTGTGTGAATACTGGTGCTACATTCGCTAAAGTGAAGAAGACAGCAAGGACGAAGGATAACAAAAGGGAGAGCATTTTAAATCTAAGACTGTCTCGTTGTCCCGAGGCAGTAAACTTGTCGCTATAGCAACAGCATATACATATAAAACAGCAACAGCTAAAATACTTCAACACAAGCACAGGAAAACAACCGGGCAGTTCCAGTATAAACGAGAATTTGAGCAGCTCCTCAATACAGATCAACGGATTTAAATTTCTACGAATGAAAAATATTTGAAAGCCAAATATATATTGGTTATTAGGAGGACAGTAACAATGTTATACAACACACACCTTATACAAGGTGGGGCAAAAGTAATAAACCTATTGGAAAACGCTATATAGCTTTTGCAAATGGCTCCAACTGTCAATTCGGTTTGGACATTTATGAAGTAAACACACGCAGAATACAAATCGACAAGCCATGAATGAGTTTACTCCTACTCCGCAAGAACGCTAAGTAATTGTTACCATTTTTTGCGCAACAATTCGACGATTTTGTTGGCGCAGTGTGAATTTCGTCGCAGATTTCCTGGCGGTACGACAACAACTGGACAAACATTGCGTCGTTTGGCCACTCGGCTGGAAAAGACTGGGACAACACTGCGTCGTTTAGCCACTCGCCTTGAAGAGACTGGAACAACACGAGATCGTCCCAAGGCTGGCCGGACCCGGAATAGTCGTTCTGTTGAGAATATAGCTGCTGTTATGCAAGATATCGAAGAGGAGCCCGGAACAACGACCAGACGGCGTGCCACTCAATTGCACATTAGCCGGTGGTCCCTATGCAGAATTTTGGTGAAAGATTTGAAGATGTTCACTTACAAGACAGACAGTGCATCAGCTGTTAGCTGTTGACCGCCAAACGCATGTAATCTACGCTCAAGCCATCCTGAATCTCGATGAAGAGGTGGACGATTTTTCATCGAAAATTATCATGAGCGATGAGGCTCATTTCCATCTTAGCGGTTACGTGAATAAACAAAATAATCGTTTCTGGGGCACCGAAAATCCGTGTATCACCCAGCAAGAACCATTACAACCGCTCAAAATTACTGTGTGGTGTGCTGTTACGCTGGAGGAGTCATCATACCATTTTTTTTTGAGAACGCCGCGGGCAAAACGGCGACTGCAGATTACCATGATAACCGAATTTTTTACTTCCCCAATTGAATGAATTGGGACTGGAGAACATGTGGTTCCAACAGAACGTCGCACACTGCTCAAGCCACAAGCGATATTCTGAAGGAGCCACAAGCGATATTTCCCGGTAGCTTAATATCTCGTTTTGGCGGTTTGCACTGGCAGGCCTGATGACCCGATTTAACCGTTCCAGACTTCTTTTTATGGGTATTTTGAAGTCGCGGGTTTAGATCCACAAGCCTGAGACTCTTGAAGACCTAAAGGAGAATATTCGCCAAGAATGCCAGAACCTATCGCCCGAAGTTCTGGCCAGAGTAATCTAACGCTGAAAAATCGCTTTTTTTTGTTTGGGTGCAAATATAACGTGATTGTAGTGTACTGCAAATATGGTATACTTGTGTCCAAACACATCGTGTTTGCTATTCAATATTACATGCTGGAGAAACTAAGATTATTAGGTTATAATATATGTTTGTGTGACCCCAATGTTGCTTTCCTCTTTGACTGAAAATAAAAACGTGACAGTCAGTGTAGATCAAAACAGCACAAGATCTCCAATTCAAGGAATCATTGCTTGCAAACATATACATGTTTCCTGCAATAAATTGCTGGGGCCGTTTTTTTCAGCGTGTAAACGAATCAAACTAACGCCATTAAGGTGGCTAGTCCAAGCCAGTGGAATGAATACGTATGAACCAGCGAGAATGGGTTTCGAAGAATGCCGACAATTAGGACGATCTAGACCCCGATGGAAGGATAAGGTGGAAGAATCCCCGAAAAAGTTTGGTGTTACTAAGGAAAGACAAAAGATCGAACCGATTGCTGAAATATGTTACCATCGATTTGTAACGCTCCTAGCAGCTCTGGGATGTTTGAGGCCAATTAAGTAAGCAAGTAAACATGACGGAGCAGAAGCAGAAATTTTACCATTAGATCCCATGAAGGGGCAAGGAAGAGCTTCTCGCAATCGAGTGCTGAGTGATTTTTTTTATTCTCACTAATTGGAACTAACAATTTTACACCGATTCTGAACGAAGGTGTTATTGGCATGGCTGATTACTCAATAGTTGACCGCCTCGAAAGGCATGTAAGTTGGTTAGAGCAGGGTTCGAACCCACATTCTCATGTCCAAAAGTCACACACACTAACCATTACAAACCGAATGGCTAACGCAAAATCTAATATATAAATAAGGCTTCATCAATTTTCGTAAACACAACTTCGTCAGACTCTGCGAAAGCCGCCTCAATAATATATGCTCGTGGGTCTAAATTGTTTGGAATTGCCCAACTACTATAAGAGTAAGTAAGGATAATATTTACTTGTTGTTGTTTGGGGGTTTTATTTGTATTTTTTTTTTCATTTAACTTACAGTCACACAATCTTGGCAACGCAGCAACAAATATCTGTGACCGGAAGCAAAATGAGAAAATGTGCATAGTAATAACAGCAACACAAAAAAATATGATATAAAACACAAAAACCAACAAAACACATTTTAAAGAAAACACCAAATAAACGGAAGATAGAACCAACAAAAAAAAAATAAAAACGAAACACAAACAAACTTTGCTATTCAATTTTAAAGAAAATGCTTCCGAGGCAATAGTTCACAAAGAAATGTTGTGGTTCAGCTCAGCAGCCGTCACGCCAACACCAACTCCACCACACCACTGCCACTATCAACAAAGTGAATGCGACGACATTCATTCCTGCTCCAATTTGTTTCCTAAATGCATGACAAATGCAACACAACAAGAAATCCACAATAGCGTGCAACATTCTTCACTCCCTTTCCTACACTTCTGTATTTGTTTGTGTGGGCAGTCCAAAAAAGAAGGAATGTGTTTTAAAATGTAGGAATTTATGGTTGTATTCGACAGGATATCTTTAAAAGATATTGGGTCAAATGATTTTTAAAAATTTGATTTATATTTACTGACGTGCAGTGGTTGATGTTAGATAATCTGCACCTTAAGTCACCGAAAAATAAACAGAGTGAAAATAATATGCAGATTCAATTGAACTACTTATACTGAAGAAGAAGAACTAAAGAAGAAAGCTTCGTCGCAGAGAGGATCATTCTTCGCTAGCGTTTTTACAATGCTGCAATGGAATGTTTCGTATATCTGAAGATTTTATCTTTGAAATGTTTGTTGGTTGAAGGCTAAAAGCTGCAGAGCGACTAGGGTCATAGCCTTTTCTGGCAGCGGAGTAGTTATCAAGACCCTGGATTAAGTCTTAAGAAAAAACAATGGTTTCCCATTAATCCCATCAAGGGATAGGGGAGAACTTCACACAACCAGTGAGTTGTACGCTTTCTAGTTTTTACACTGAATACAGTTTTACACCGGTTCCGCATGGATTTTTAAGAAGCGTTTTCATGGCTACGTACTCGATAGCACAGATAAAGGACAAAACTAGACAACTCACAAGTCATGGGAAATTTCTTGTTCAATGGAATATTTTCTAGATTTGCTTAAAGCAATGATTATAACGTTTGATCCCAAAAAATATATACCTAGCCAGATGTATTTAGAACAGGTGATAGTTGTCGCTCTTGTAGCTAACATCAACAGGCATTCTGTGTTTGTTTGGACGGCCGATGCTGTAAAATTCAATTCCAATAAAAAAAAGCTCATAATCAAAATACATTTGAGTTTGAAAGTGGACATGAAAAAAATTAAATTAGTTGTTCGAATAACGCAACCTGGAAAATTATACTTTTTGGTATGGAACAAATTTTCCACAGTGTTGAATAAACGTCAATGAGTGTTATGAGAAACTTTAATGAGAGTTACAAAACGACAGCACATCACCCAGTGACAGTGCTTGACAACTCCTGTGAGATATCTACTTATTTCCTTTATCTATGCTCGATAGTGTCGCCGTCACTACGCAAGATAACCGGCGTCGAATGAAATACAAGGTAGTCGGAGCAGGGATCGAACAAACGTTTTCATGTACAGCTTAATATAAGCCAAGGACTGCCGCAGATCCCTTAACGAGGTTGATCAATAGTGCACAGGGAACCGGAGGACTGGCAAGACTAGGGTTTACCTTCTCAGCCAGTACCGACTCAAAAGTTGGATTTTTATGCTTCCATTTTTCTTTACGTTAACCCGCTAATTCAAGTGATAGTGATTGATGACTAAATCAAAAAAAATTTACGTAGATTGGCAGAAAATAACGAACAGAAGAATGAATATCTGTGCATGGGTGAATACTAAAATGTAAATACAGGCTGATTCAATTGTAATGCAGATCTTTGGCAGCATTTTTTTGTGATATATTATTACTTATTTTCAGAAATATGGTACTACAGGCGTTGGCAAACTTAGTCATGGAGGGAGGCTTAGTTAAACAGTGCGTAAAAGTAATCGAAGCGTTTTATGAAAACGGTCGTTCTACAAGAAGTGCATTTCAGGCATGACGTTAGTTTTTCAATCAACATAAACGGGCATATGAGTGGAGAAATTCCAAAAAAAAAAACTGGGTCGGTGGAAACCGTGACAACACGCGTGCGTCTACCTGCTGGTCGTTCGGCCCGCTGTGGAACAAAATGTTGACCAGGCCTCCGGAACCATAATTCGTTGACGTGCACAGCAATTGAACCTTACCTACAGTACCGCTCAGCGGATATTAATAACAGACCAATTTCTACAAGCCTACAAAACTCAACTGACACAGGAATTGAAGCCTAGATATAATTTGCAGCACTGTACATTGACCAATGCTTGAATGCGTGAACAACAAGCAGCAGATAACAAGTTTTCAAAAAATCGTCATGATAGAAGAGGCACCTTTTCACCTAAACGGATACGTTAACAAGCCGAACTGCCACATTTGGGACGCCGAAAATCCACATGTCATTCAAGATAAAACTATGCACCCGCAACGAGTCATGGTTTGGAATGGTTTTTGGACTGGCGGAGTATCGCACCGTACTTCATCTAAATTTATGCTGATAACTCTGTTACTGAAAGCGGTGTACATTATCGTGACATGATAACAAACGTTTTATGGCCTGAATTAGATGACTGAACTTGGGCAATTTGCGGTTTCAACAGGATAGTGTCACTTGCCACACAACACATGAAACAATGACCCTATTGCGAACGAAGTTCCCAGGCCGCATTCACCATTACTCCGGTTGTCGTTGTCGACATTGTTGTCCTTTTATGTCAACATCACTTGGTATCAACGTTGTCGTCACATCAACTCCATTTTGGTATTGTATAACTATCTGAGACGACGTCGATTGTTTATCGATAATTTATTAAAAACATAAACACTGTTATCAATCTTATTAAAAGAAAGCAGTAAGAACAAGGACATTTTCCATTTGTACTTCTAGTATGTTCTTTAACTCGGTAGAAGTTATTGAATTTGCTGAAAGGTATTTAATTTGCGCGGCAATATGGAGTTCGACGTGGAAGCAGTTGTCTCTAAATGCCTTCTACTACCAGGACAAGAGCATGGATACGATGTATTGACACGAGCCCTCGAGGGCACAATCAGCCTTGACTGAGTCAAAAGATAAATGCTTTGTAAAAAAAAAAACGCAATGATTAGTAGAAAATGATTGCAGTAAATTTACCAGGGACCATATGGATATTTTAAAGGGTTTTCACTGTACTTTTCTTTACTGGCCTCTTGTTCGGCAAATTGAGTGTAAACTGAAGACATAAATTTCTGGACAGAACGCGAGCAGATCAGGCATGTGTTATACTCGTATAACAAGCGGACACCTGCCATTGAGGATAGTAATTCTGGGTGATAAGCTAATGTTTATTGCTTACCATGTCACTCCCTTGTAGGCGATATCGTATGATCATAACCCACATTTTCGTTGTTCGCATACTAAGATGCATCATTTTAGGGCCGTCAGCGAAGGTGTTTTCTGAATTAAAAATGCTGATCTTCATCGGCGGTGGATGAATTTTCGCCGCATATCCATTTAATTTGTGGCGCAAGATATTAGAGTTGGGACGATTTTGGAAGAAGCTGTAGTTGTTTTGGAAAATATTGTTGCAAAAGTTTTTTTGACCTTTGTTGTCACAGGTTTCTTTTAGAAGACTTTCTTGTCAGAATTTTCTTCTAGAAATCTTTCTTAGCAAAGTTTTCTTATAACGGGGAGCCATGTAACAATTGGAATTTAATTGCCCCTCCAAATAAAATAAAATAATTATATTTGTAAGGTCCATCATTGACATTTATAAATGAAAGACAACATCTTTCAAATGGCTCCCACGACTTGCTTTACAGTACCTCATTCGATCTACCCAATTCTTCACTACATTTTCGATTGTTTGGGCCTCTGTTTCGTGAACAACAGCATCGATTTCGTGTTTTAAGGCCTCAGTGGACTCGGGTTTGTATTCGTAACACTCACCTTTCACGACGGCCAGAGATAATATTCTAATGGGGTCAAATCGCATCTGCCGTCAATGGACTTCCGAGTTTCGGCTGATTATGCGGTTTGCGAACACAGTTCGCAAAGTATCGATTGTAACGTTGACTATATGACACTTACGGGCGTCCTGTTGAAACCACACGTCGTCCATGTCATCCTCTTCAACTTTTGGGAACAACAATTTTTTGAGCAGTGCACTGTAACGCTCGCCATTGACGGTAACGACGGCTCCTACCTCATTTTCGAAGAAAAATGGGTCTATTATGCAGCCGTGCCAAAAACTGCACCAAACACTCATAGTGGATGCATCGGCTTTTCCTTGATGACGTGTGGATATTCCGAGCCTCAAGAACGACAATTTTGTTTGTTATCGTAGCCTTCGAGGTAAAAATGGGCGTAATCGGAAAATATGATTTTTCGGTAAAAATGCTGATCTTCAGTTCTTGGACTAACTGTTCAGTTCTTGGACTAACTGGACTTTATAAGCCTTCATACCGAGGTCTTTATACAAAATTTTGCGCGAAGAAGTGCGAGAAATGTTGAGTTGCACAGACAGGAGTTCTCTTGTCCAATATTGACCTGGATTGAAGAAATCGCTTCACAAACTAATCCATAATCTGCATTGTGGCACTCTAATTTTATCGAATTTATTTCGTAGCTTTCTTTCAGTTTGAGTTGAAGACTCAGAACTTTGGAAGAAAGTTTTTAATATTTCACAATTTTTTTCCAGCATAATGCTACCTATTTCGTAAGTTTCTAGTATTTAACTAATAATCTGTCACTTCATAAATGTTAATTGTCCTTAAGCTTCGAAGTTACGGGGGTTCAAATTCGAAATTTTACATGGTCCACCCTTTAGTAGTCTTGGTTGTCAAAGCCATATTTTCTTTTCAAAAACGATTTCTATATGAAAAATTCGTCAGGGAACACAGTGATAATAAAGATAACTACGTGAAAACTTTCACAACAACACATAAATTACAACATTTTGATAATATAGTCCGAGGACCGTTCTCTCCAGTTACTGTCCTAACCTATTTGTTTCTCCGCAACTGCGAACACTGAAAAAATAGACGAATTAGCCGTAACAAAATTTAGAGTTTGACACAACCACATTAGATGTCGTCATATCCGAATTATAGGTTGTCACAACTGCATTAGAGGTTGTCCTAACGTAGTAGAGGTTTCTACAATTTCAGTTGTGAAGACTAAATGCCGTTGTGACAACCTCAATTCGGTTCTGGCAACATCAAATCGTTTGTCGCAACTGTAATTCGGTGGTAACAACTCAATTTGCTGTTGCTACAACCTCTTTTCAAACAGTAAATTCTGTGAGTGTATGATTTGTAGCTTCCCACGAAACTGACGGATTCGAATTGACGAACTGACGAATTTTTGCTTTCCCCTCTTTCACGTAAATTTTGCAAAACTTATAGTTATTTAACAGTGGTTTGATTGTGATGTGCAGTGGTCCGGAATATTTTCATCACTCTACTTATGCCTCACTGCTGGTTAGAATGGTGCTGCATTCCCTCGCTGTATCCTTCTTCTTCAACAGGTGTTGATAATAATGCATTTCCATTGGCGCTTCATCACCTTCTATATTTGAATCCACCTAGGACGAAACAATTTCCGTATTTAATCATTCAATGATTTTTGTGCTGTAACGCGTGCATAAATTAAGGGCGGATCAATACGTCCGTGACTTTTTGAATGAAACACAGGTTTTTTCGGCCAACACCATATCGTGGATTTTTTCGACATTTTCGGGTGTATTGACTTGAATTGGCAGTCCAGAATGTTCAGGGTCATTTGTACTTGTGAGACCACAACGAAAGTCAGTAAACCATTTTTTATCTATTGTGCAGAGTCCCCATAGTATTTGTCAAGCTTTTCCTTGGTTTGATTGACGGTTATTTTTCGCAAAAAATAATGTTTAATGAGCAGTCGAAATTCAGTTTTTCCATTTTAAAAAAAATGCACGAGGTTGTAAGTTTTGAACAGCTGTTAAACGCAAAGTAAATGGAGTAACTCGGTCAAATTTTGACAGTAGTGTACTAACAGGTGGTACTTGATGGAAACAGTGTTGAATTTCATATAACTATGAGGTAAAGTTCGAAAAGTCACGGACTTGTTGATCCGCCCTCTAGTATGTCTGCCTTTTTTCAAACTTAATGCTAAACTTAAACTAAATGTCCAAATAGTTAAAGGACATTTTTCTCCAGCAGAAATGTATCACTTGTCTCTTAGCACGTACTTTGGTGAAATACTAAATAAATTGCATATTAAACATAGATCAGATTATTGGTGGCACTGTTGTTTGGCCGGCTTGTGTTTCAAGTCGATATAAGCCGATGGAAACGACGGCGGTTATTGGCTCACAAGGACACTCGTAACCGGTCGGCTTGTATCTCTGATTGCCAGATCAACTTTCGCTTACAAACCCGCTTCTGAGTAAGCAGTATTTCTTGCTTGTCACTTACGATCATTCCCCACAGAGGGGGTCGATATAACGATTTTGCTTCAACAGTTTATGTCCATTTTGTTGTTTGTTGTGGGTTTAGCATAATATCCCATATTTCAGGACCTTCTTTAATAACGTATTTATGTGAGTAATGTACCCGAATTAATTTACTAAACCAAACGACTTACAGTGGATAACAACGTAAATTCATCTCTAATAATAACAAGGAAACATGGTACGAAAACTTTAATGGGTTAATACAAATTTATGACAGAGGTGCAATTGTCAGTAAGACAAAGGCGTTATACTCGTACAGTGTAAGCCATCAAACTTTGCAACCCCATTGTTGGTAGATCCAGATTAATTGATAGCAGTCTTATTATGGTACTTGATGTGAACAAAATTACAAGACGCAAAATTACAAACAGATGAAGATTGCACCTCTATGTGTACTTAATCTACAAGGGTAAAATCCAATTAAATGTTATTTATGACTTTATCCTAGCATCAATTAAGAGCATGTAATCCCGCCAGGCGAACATAATGCGAAGCAAAGAGTTGAACAATAAGAAGTGAACACCAAAAAACACACTACATTAAAAATGGTTCAAGTACACACATAAACAGCTATAAACAGCCAGCGTTAGTGACATATAAACCTACTGCATGACCTTTAAATATCAGTCCTGCATGACACAGGATCAAAATTCTATTTTAGATTATTACATTTTCATTTAACTCTTTGTATTTAAATTTCTGTAAAATATAGAAAAATTTCCATAAATTTATAGACAATGAAATGTTACCGATAAAAATAACTTGCGGCACGATTTTAGGCTATACAAAGAATCCTTAACACACATCTGTATTTAGATGAATTGTTTTGAATCAATTGTATTTTTAATTCTCCATAAACAGCGTAATAAGAGCAACAGCAAAACCAACAATATAATAAACAATCAAATATAGCAACAAAAGGAAAATACAAAGACTACAAATCTGGCGGTAAAACAATTCATTCTGCAAAATATTTACAACAACCAGGAAAAAAACACAACCTAACCTTTACACGCTCAAATATCCTGTAATATAAATTTGTGTGGGTGAATAAAAATATAAATGTGTGGGCGATTTACTTCGCTTTAAACTACTTAATACATAACGTTAGCTGAAATTCAAAACAACGTAACTACATTTTTCATTTATGAGAGTGCAGGAGCCTTGTGTGTTTACTTTGTGTGTTGATAGTAGGTGAGTGGGTGTATGGATGAAATCAAACAAAAACTCTCGATGAAATATGAGTGCTATAGCATTTGTAGGCGTGCGTTTGGGTGTGTTTCTAATCTATGGACAAATTTGGTGTGGGAGTTGATATTGATGTGACTTAAACTCCAAAAGAAAATTTTCATACGAATACAAACAAAATATCACATTTACATCAACAGACATCTACAGAAACAACTAAAACTGAAAACTATACAAGTGTTTTAATGTTCTCTTAAATTTTCATCGAAAATCATATCTATGGGCTAATATCTACAGCAGTTATTCTATGTGGTGGAAATAAATATAAAACGCTTTGTCTTGCATGTATGCATAATAGGAAGAGATAACAAAACCCATGTCCACTATTCCCGAAGTTGTAGTTGTGTCCAAATAAAACGAAAAATAACAAAATGTAGTCTTACAAAGAAACTTCCATTGATTTTGTACATGTGGGGGAACAAAATGCAGAATACCATATACAATATTTAAACTAGAAGTGAAACGAAACGAAACTACAAAAATAACAACAGACACAATATGTTGGAGACACATGGCATTTTGTGGAAAGAAAATTGTGAGATATAATTTTAATGGAATATAAGTTCCAAAAGTTTAGACAACAGATTATTGGATCATAAACTGCGGGTTGATGTAACTAAGTTTGACTTTAATAAATCAAATAAATCAAAAAAACATGTTGAATACCATTTATTTATTGTCTTACAGCAGCATTGGAAGTTGCCACCGCTTCTTCTGTCGCTTACCAACTTACAACCAAGTAAGGCAAAGGTGCTTTCAGCTCTGTCACGTGTGACAGCTCAAACGAAATGTATGCCATATAGAGAATGGTTTGAAAACTCTTAAAATTGAAATCGCTCTAACTCCATTAAAATAAAGTTAATACTGGTATTATCTAATGCAAACACGCACAAGCCTGGAAAACTCGCATGCCTCGATGCCTAGCACACCAACTGCCTAAACAAAAATTGATCTCATACTTGCACAAATGTAATAAAGTCATGTAAAGTTTCGGGAATCATGTACATTAGGACGGACCGATAAAAAAAAAAGTTGAAGCTACAGGATTTGGCTAACTGCTCAAAACTGGCTAATTCTCAAAACTTTTGATGCACTTACATACAAACATGACACATGCTAAATTTCAACATCCTTACAATTTTGAAAATGTCACCAAATATACGAAAATTTTCCAAACTGCCAAATTGCATCTTGTTTTGCTTCAAGTCCATTGCGGAACGTAAAGGGGTTAATTGAACGGTTTTTTTTTGCTAACCATATCCTGTAGCTTCAACTTTTTTTTCGGCCCGGCCTAATGTACATTTTAGCAAACATTCGTGAATTAAAGATCTGCTGCTTTTTTTTGTTCCTTTGTTGTCTGTCACGATTTTGTTTTTAGCCGTTTTCAGCAAACAAAGCCACATTTGGGTCACAAAAACACATATAAAGAGCAATCACAATGTGTTTGGACACAATTTTACTATAATTGCCGCAAAATACATTGGCTTTATATTTTCATTCAAATAAGAAAAAAAAAACGGATTTGTCAGCGTGTATCCTACGCCAAGTGGTCACACACTATCGCGTTTAGCCGCTCGTGTCGAAACGATTGGTATAGAGCTCGTGACAGAAGAGGCCTCGGAAGGCCTCGTAGTGCTCGTTGTGACGAGAATATATCCCCTAAGGCTGAAGATGTCGCGGATGAGCCGCCAACGTTGGGTAAACGACTTAAAGATATTCATTTTCAAAGCGCAGGCAGTTAGCCTGATACTACCTTCAGACCGTCAATTGTATCAAAACTACGCTCGAGCTCTCCTGAAACTCTACGACTCAGTGATCGATTTTCGGTGGAAATTTATCTCAAGAGATGTTGTTGATTTTCTTCAGAACGTAGACATAGACAAACATAATTTTCGCTTCAGGGACACTAAGAATCTATGTACTCACGAAGAGTCGTTACATCCACCGAAAATCACTGCATATTGCGCAAGTTACGCCGCATACGTCATCATGACTTATTTTTCCCAGGACGTGGTTAATACGCACGCTGAAAAATCAGTCTTTGTTGATTTTTGGATGCAAATATATCCTGCTTGTCGCAAATATAGTATACTTGTGTGCAAACACATTGTGTTTGCTATTCCATATTACGTGTTATAATATGCGATATGTTTTTATGACCAATATATGGCTTTGTTTGCTGAAAACGAAAACTTGTCAGACAAAAAAAAAACAAACGCGCAGCAGATCTTCGATTCATGAAATCAATACTTGCAAGTACACGCTGAAAAATAACGGCCCCAGCAACATATTGCAGGAACCATGTACATGTTTGCACTCATTGTTTTCGTGAATTGGAGATCTGCTATTTTTTTTTCTTTAATGTCTGTCACTTCTTTGATTTCAGCAGATTTTAACAAACAAAACCACATTTGGGTCACAAATACATTTATTATAACCTAGTAATCATGGTGTCCCAAACCTGTTATAATGAATTGCAAACACACTGTGTTTGGGCACAAGTATAATATATTTTCGACAATCAAGAAACACGTTATATTTGCACCCAAACATTAAAGAAAGACAAATTTTTCAGCATGTACGTATATGGGCGTTCCATACATATACTTAGTTCCCGCATAATGCTACAGGGTCCGTTTTTTCAATGTGTCAGTACTGTAACTGACGAACGATATAAAGCCATGATCAGCAAGTTTTCGTTGCCGCAAATTGATGAAATAGGACTAGAAGACACGTGGTTCCAACTGGAGGGTTCAACTGCACACACAGCTCGCGCGACAATAGATATTTTGAAGCATGAGTTTCTGTATCCCCCAATTTCACGTTTTGGCGGTTTGCAGTGGCATCTTTCCTTGGCGTTTTCTAAACTCTCGGGTCTATATAACCAAGCCGCACACTCGGGTTGCTCTCAGGGAGGATATCCGACAAGAGTGGGAGAATTTATCGTCCGAAGTTCTAGCTAGAACGATTAAAAATACGGTAAAAAGAGTCCAAATGATCATCAACAATACCAGCACCCACGTGACCGATATCGTTTCCAAAAAGTAATGAAAAACGACTTAAAGATACAGATAAACATTAACACAAAAATTTAAATTCTTTTTTCTTCCTTTTTAAAATATAGCTAACAACATCGGGCGACTGCTTTTAAGCCACCCAGTCTAAGCGATTTGTGCCTCCTTGTCTTACCTTACAGCATCTTGGTAAGCGAGTGAGAAAACAATTTCCACTTTCAGAGCGTACGATGTATTAACTAATTGAAGTCGTTGTGTAGGCCTCAATTTTGACAGTGGAAACTTTTACAAAAATTACACGCCCTGAAAGTTTCGCAAAATTTCAAGACAAAAATCAAATTTTTACCACAAACGATCAAAGTTCCAACCTTCATATATTGCCTTTACACGGGTGCCTAATTCGACAACATTCCACATGATTGCACGGTCACGTTTAATGCCTGGTCAGTCCCAAGGAATTCAGGTGTGGATACAAACATTTTGACATGCTTCAAGGATAAGGACGCAACCGTGGCATAAATCTGTACGCAAAATAATATGTAAATCAGCAGAAAACTCGAAATCATATTATTCCAAGGACGAGAAAACAGAAGCGGAAGTAAGGGGTTTTTGTCTTTTTTTCTTCTGTCTTTTTTTGTTGATTGGTCGCAAATATAACATGTTTGTAGCTTGTCGCAAATACAGTATGCTTGTGCCCAAACACATTCTGTTTGCTATTCAATATTACATGTTTGAAACAAAATGAATAATAGGTTATAACACTAACTATGTGTTTTTGTCACCCAAATGGAGCTTTGTTTGTTGAAAACTGCTGAAAACAAAAACGTAGTAACAGACATAAAAAAAAACAAAAACGCAGCAGATCTTCAATTCATACAACCAGTGATTGCACACATATACATGTTTCCTGGAATATGCTGCTGGGGTCGTTCTTTTTCTGCGTGTAGTTAGTATGCGGAATGTTCGAAAGTGGTAGGTACCACTATCAAGCTGCCGCATATAATTTTGTATGACCGCTCAACAGTACGACTGATGCTGCAATAAAGTATATTAACAAAATGTTAACTAATTATTATAAATTGATTTTCTTTCCACAAAATTTAATTTTCCAACATACAGTGTGCACACCCTATTTAACCAAAGATATTTTCCAAAAAAAAATAAAATACCGAAAATTTAAAACAACTATAGAAGGTGCGTATCAAACAAACAGAAAGGCCGTTTACCGTCGAAATATAAATACTAAATAGTTTATATTTATGTGTCTTTAATTTAGAAAATAATCCAATCTTTTTAGCTAACCTCGGTTTCGATGATCTTTTCGATATATTCGACAGTACGCAATTGAGGACGCCCTGTTATGGGACAAGGTACCTCTTCGGTTCGGCGAACTATTTTCTCATCGAGTATTTTTTCACGTTCACGTATAATGACCGCGCCATCGCTAGATTTAATGGCAATTTTAGGGAAAACTATTTTATTTGCCTGCTTTATGGGAGAGAGAGAGAGAGAGAAAAATATGTAAAGATAAGAGAAAGAGAGAAACGGAATCATCATGAATTTTAATGCATATTTAAAGGATAATGACATTTATTGGCTTTAAGATATGACAGGCAAGAAGAAAGCAAACTTATATAAATATACACTCGGAAAATAAAAATATTAAACAAAAAAAACGGAATTAAAAAAAAAATGCTGTAAACAGTTTTAACAGGACAATATCTACCACTATAACATTGAAACCTATTGGAAAATAAATTTAAAATGCCTGTGTACCAATCTAAATTAACATAAAATTTTCTTGACAATTGGATGACATTTTTTGAATTACAAAAATTAAAAAAATAATTACAAAATAACTATAAGTGAAGATGATGATTCGCACACATCGACACGATCGTCCAGCGAATATGAGTTCGAATCCCACCCGCGGCATTTACATTGTAAAAGGAATTTAAATTTTCTAAAAATAACTCGAATCAAAGAGAACTAAAATTTGCACGAATTTTGATAATAAAACTCAATGATTTACAAGCTTTGTTCATTTGTAAGTCTATTCATGATGAAATGGAAGGCAAACTGAACATTTTGGTTTTGACACATGTCACGAATCACGCGTGAACAACTTAACACTAAAAAACAAAATAGTAAAAAATCACCCTTATATTCCTTGAAAGTATTTTCGGCAAAATAGGATTTTGGAATCTTATTGTAGAGACAATTTCCTGTAGACCCACTTCCACCGATTGTACGAATAGTTTTCAATTCATAGAAAGTCCTCCAGATGGTATTTCAGTTTATTTGTCCATAACCTCCTTAAAAAGAGACGCATTTTGGCTTGCTTAGGGTCAACGGACCTCTATAGATTTGTCAGCAGAGGAACGCCTTCAAAGGGTATTTTGTTGCCTCTGCTATGGAATCTCTCTGTGAACAGTATTCTGCTTTCAATGGAGAAGATGGGAGTTAAGGCTATTGCCTACGCAGATGATGTGCCAATAGCTGAAAGAGGGAAGTTTCCAAGTACTCTTTGGGGCATCCTGCAACACACCCTTCGGATAATGACCTTGGGGGTAAACCCAACTAAGACGCAACTGGGTATTTTCAGCAGGAGACATAAGGTATCGTACAATTCCTAATTCCTTTGGAGATATCTAAATTCCCCACTCTGAAAGCGTAAAATACTTAGGAATTTTACTCCACAGAAAGTTAAACTTCAAACTCAATATTCTCGAAAGAACCAACAAGGCCGAGATAGCGCTATATACCTATAAAGGAGCAATAAAAAACGCTGGGGTCTGACCCGCGTATTGTTAATTGGATCTTTACGGCAGTATTTAGACCGATAATGCTGTATGCCATTATCTACCGTAATGGTGGACTGCTCTACGGAAATTCTACTAATGCGCGATACTGAATAAAGTACAGCGAATGGCTGGTATGTGTCTGTCACTGGTGCGTTGAGACGGACACCGAGTGTTTGACACACTAAGTATCATGCTATATTTAATACCACTGAACATTGAAACTAGGCAGTATGCTACGGCTATAACTGTTAGACTTAGGAAACTATCATTTGGTCAGAAAAATGTCTAACCTTCCAGGTACTCTCAACTTCAATTTGGCCAGAAGACAAGAAGTACCACACTCTTATACCTGATACATCAAAATGAAATGATCGCATCCCTTGGCAGAGGAAATTCGAGAACTTCTATACAAAAAAAACTTCTATACAGATGGTTCAAAACTTGATGATAAAGTAGCCCGTAGTGTATTTTCTAAGAACCTAGATCAATCTATTTCGAAAGGACTACCTGATCACTGTAGTGCCTATTAGGCAGAAATCTTTAGAGATGTAGCTGCATGCCTGAGAAGGATTGTTGTGACTAACTTCAGAATCAATATTTTCTCTTATAGTGTAGCTGCCATCAACTCCCTGGAAACTGTCTTCCATAACTCAAGAACTGGCCTCGAATGGCGCAGACCTCTTAATCCGATGGTTGAGCATTTTAATTACACCTTATTTGGGTGCCGGGCCACAGGGATCTGCAAAACAGATGAACTTGCCAGACTGGAAACTATCTTACATGTTCCAGGGGAACTAGAACATGAGGCATGCCTCTACCAACTTACAAGCATACAACAATCACGGTAGATGGTCACTAGTAGGGAACTTTGTGCATTCCAAGCTGATGTGAAACCGCCAAAACATACTAACGGTCTGCTTTTGATATCGTGACCGAACGTCTCACTTATTGTGTTTGTCATTACTGGTCACTGTCTCATTGGACGGCTCGTAGAGAGACTAAAAGTCTTGAAAAATAATTGTGCAGAAGCTGTGGTAACGTAGAGGTGTTGGAGGTCAACAAAACACCTTCTGTGTCTCTTGCCCGCTCTTTTCAGATCCGCTCTAGCAAATCTATCTGATGTTAGCATCTGCCAACTCTTGGGCTCTTTAAAGCAATAAAACTGTTTCAAAGGGGGGGACTAGGAAAATCTCATATTTTTGCTTTTGTCCCTGTGATATCACAATGGACTGTGAGCCTTATATGCAAGCTGCCATTCTTTCGAATCATTAACTGAAAACTTCATTTGGAAAATCGGACTTCATTTGGAACAACTGTGAGACTTCTAGCATTCTGTATAATTGGTAACGAATATCGTTCAATATTTGTGTCAAATGTGTAAATTTCAACAGTTAATCTGACTCCATATCTGTAGATCAGGAAATATCGAAGTAACTTTTTGGATGTCTATATACAAATGATCCACAGCGGCAAAAGGTATCAGTTTTTTCCTGTTCTTCATATATGTACAATAGAATGGACGAAACTGACCTATATTTATAGTTGGTTTGCAAATACAATAACCCCTATCTTACAAACAAAATGTCCAGGCGGAATCTAAATATCATGTGCACGAAACGGCGAAGTTTTTAACAACTTTGTCTCTGACTTCTATCGGACAAGATTTATACAAAATATGAATTTCGCCTACTAAAGGCTGCCCAAAAATTCATGCAAGATTATAATTTTGGGACATTTGTGGGACAGTGTTATTGTTGATAATAACAAATACAGCGTGATAGTTCACAGTTCACAATCGAAAACATGTGTATTTTTTTGCTGTTTGTTTCCAAATATAATGTGTTTGTTGCTTACCCCAAATATAGTATACTTGCGTCCAAACACATTATGTTTGCGACTCAATGTTACATGTTGACACCCTCATTAATATGATATATTATATGTTTTTGTGACCCAAAATACGGCTTGGTTTGTTGAAATCTGCTGAAAACAAAAACGTGACAGACTACAATGAAAAAAAAGCAGCAAATCTTTAAATCATAACAACAATGCTTGCACACCATATACTGTTCCAAACATATACATGGGTCCTGCATAATGTTACAAGGACCGGTGTTTTTTGCCTGCAGATCGTTAAATGAAAGAAAAACGCATTTTTATTGTTCAGCAATATTTTAACAATAGCGAAGGTTTGGCAACTACAATTTCAGTTTTTGTGATCAGAATTGACTGCCCCGAATACTCAATTCAACGACAGAGAAGTTTTTTCGTTCGAATATTTTGTAGCCTAAGGTTTATGACGACAAGCCCACGACCATCCCCGCCTTTAAGGAGGATAGTGAACGCTATATCAAAGAAATTCAACCCCATTTATGCAAACCGGTTATGGTACATTTTAACAAAAGAGTGTGCATGTTACAGGAAGGCCGTGGAGGCCATTCACTCACTATGTTATTCCATAAATAACCCCACATGCTAAAAAAAAATGACGGCCCCAGCAACATATTGCAGAAATCATATACATGTTTGCAAATATTGTTTTCGTGAATTGAAGATCTGCTGCTTCTTGTTTCTTTATTGTCTGTCATGTTTTTGTTTTCAGTAGTTTTCAACAAACAAAGCCACATTTGTTCACAAATACATATATAATAATATACTCTTACGAATTTCCTTATTCGTCCTTTTTAGAGCTGGTTTATTCCCGATAATAAAAAAAGGTTCGTTTTAAATTACGATAATTACAACAGTTTAACTTCCGTTTTACCTTACTTATATAGTACAACGGTTCAATTTATTTACATCACTTTACAATAACAACTGAACGTTCCGTTCCAAAGACCTCAGGTATGTATACGAACTCACCATACGCAAATATAATTATCTCTAGCGAATTCAAGAACCTTCTAGTCGTTATTATTAGTTATCTTTCTACTAATTAATGAATACACCTCTGGAATAATGTACACGCTGAGAAATCTGAATTTTTTTGTTATTTGGATGCAAATATAACGTGTTTGTAGCTTGTGACAAATATACTATACTTGTGCCCAAACACATTGTGTTTGTAATTCAATACAACATGGTTGAGACACAATGACTAACCGGTCATAATATATGTTTTGGAGACCCAAATGTTGTTGAAAACTACTAAACCGCTAAACCGAAAACCGCAGACAAAAAAGAAACAAAATGGCAGCAGATCTGCAATTTATGAAAACAATGTTTGTAATCATGTGTGTGTTTTCTGCAATATGCTGCTGGGGCCGATATTTTTCATAGTGCAGAACCACTTCGAATAGTGAAGAATTATCTTAACTGAGGCGAATTCATGCTATTGCTTTCACGAGGTGGCATGTTGTTACAATGCATACTTTTAGGCATACACTAATCGCAATGTTATTTACATAATGTTGTTTGGTAATTAAGAGTGAGTAAAAGCTTTTACTTAATCGTAACAATATTACTCATTGTGTCCCAAACATGTTACATTGAATAGCAACCACAATGTGTTTGGACACAAGTATACTATATTTTCGACAAGCTACAAACACGCTATAGTTATTTACTTTATAGTTTTCTCAGCGTGTATATTGTATACCTATACTGTATGAATCAATAAAGAATTAAAATTTTTAAAGAAAAATAGTATTTTCTATTAAAATTACTTCTTGCGTGAATTTTGGGAACACCCTTTACAATCAAATTGTTTGGAGAATAGAAAAAATTCCTACATTTCTTAAATTACTAAACATTCGCGTGAAATTCTTGAAGTTTGTGAACACAACTCCCTACTCTGTTTCCTGTCATCGTTGTGAATGTCCAAGGAACAGAGGTTTCTTTAAAACTGAATTTGCAATCAAATTTATTATAATCCTATAATCATCTTAAGACACCACTCGAATTATATCTACCTAAAAATATATTTTTATCCTTGAATATCGTTCTTCAAATCTATATTTTCAAATTTAATCACAAGATAATTATACCATTCGGTAGACGAGTACTGACTGTAATCTGAACTACTGTCTCAAATTTCCAATTATGATTGCTTAATGAATTGTTTCCAATTGATTGTATAATCAAGTGCCAGACATTGTAATGTCGCTGTTAACCAATTATTTAGTCAAATTTTACTCAGATCAATGATTTTTATTATCTATTTATTTATATTTGTGCAATTAAGAATCAAGTTATCAAAAGGCACACAAAAGCCTACATGATACAATTTAAATATAACATCAATACATCCACTGAGATGTATGTCTGACTTTTACTGAATTACTGAATGTTGCACAATGTCAGTCAGTGATTTCATTGCACTACCTACCTTTTAACCATTTATGGTTAATTGATTAAATTTCCGCTTATACTGAATTTCCAATTAAATACGAGTATAGGCATTGTGTACTTGCATGTGGATACAGTACTCTACCCTTGAATTATAAACGAGAAAAGAATTTAAGAATTAAGTTTGTTCTTTAAACTTATTTTAAGACTCCCGTTAACTACATCTGGCTTTAAACTACAATAATCAGGGAAACCCTAAAAGCTATTTCGTTTATTCTGTTGTGTTTTGGTCATTTCAAAATATAAAGTCTTTAAATCAACATAATATTAATTTCCCCAAAGTCGTAAATTAAACAAACAATGAAAAAGTAAAACTCTGTCATCTTTCGTACCTCACTGGCAGAGTACTGTGGTGGGACCTTATACTAATTTATGACATTTTAAACTTATGACTGCCGATGGGCAGTCACACGTCAGTAATATAAAATCATAAAAATAAAACATCGAATCAGTTCTATATGTTGTGCAGAAACATGTGCTACACAATTTCCAGAAGCGCAAGATGTAACTACTACAATATTGAATTGATGGCAAAATGAAATAAAGTTTGCAGTTAGTTGGCTTAAAGCATTTAAACACAAAGTTATGTTTAGTACATTTGGTTAATTTTAGTAAATGGTAAAATTACACATCAACATGGTTAGAAATCTTAAAACCATAGTAAAGAAGCAAACAGATAGAAAGCAAATATTTGATAAACATAGAAGATATAAATATACATTGAAAATATATAATTAACTAAGAGTAATTATAAAAAATAACAGTGATGTTAGTTATGTATGATCAGCTTAAAAATGAATACATCCCATTTACGCCAATTGCAATTTACTTATAATGTAGTTAAGGAATAACAAGGATTCCTAACGACAAAGCAATCTTGTAAGCGTGATATAAGTTTTAAACTGGTAGAATTAAATACAGCGCCGTGTTTAAGTAGACGCTGAAAAGTCCACGCTGTTTTAAGTATTCGCTGAAAAAAAGGGCCCTGTAACATTATGCAGAAACCATTTATACGCACGCTGAAAAATAATAGCCCCAGCAAAATATTGCAGGAAACATGTACATGTTTGCAGGCATTGTTTTCATGAATTGAAGATTTGTCGCATTGTTGTCCCTTTATTATCTGCTTCGTTTTTGTTTTTAACGAATTTCAAAAAAAAAACACATTTGGGTCTCAAAAACATAAAAACATGATATATTGAATAGCAAACACAATGTGTTTGAGCACAAGTATAGCATATTTACGACAAGCTACAAACACGTTGTATTTGCATCCAAACAACAAAAAAAGACAGATTTTTCAGCGTGCGTTTGGAACATCAATATACTTACGTGCAAGCATACCTGTCATGAATTGAAGATCTGCTGCTTTTTTGTTTCTCTCTTGTCTGTCAAATTTTTGTTGTCAGCCGTTTTCAACAAACACAGCCATATTTGGGTCACAAGAACATATATTATAACATATTAATCATTCTGTTTCCAACATGTAATATTGAATAGCAAACACAATATGTTTGGACACAAGTATAACATATTTGCTCCAAGCTACAAACACGTTTTCTATTCATCCACACAACAACAAAAAATACAGATTTATCAGCATATACAACTTCAACATGTAGATCACGTACATATATGGTTATGGAAGTGCTGAAAGGGTCCTTGGCTCATGAGTAATTATATTGAAGTGTCGAAAAAGGTCCTTGGCTGATGAGCATTTAAATTTTAGGAACCAATAGAAAATTTCCATAATTGCGCCATATAACAATTTAAGGAAATTGTTTAGGACCTGAAACATGTGGTAATAAAATATGTCAGTTTTGAAGTTGTAATTTCCTTTAATGCTTAAGGTTTTCTCCGGTTAGTGAAAACAATGTAAATGCCGCGGGTGGGATTCGAACTCACATTCGCTCTTTTGCTTTGGCATCAGAATGTTTTTCGATAGCCACAACCTCTCAATCCGAGTAACCGATTTAGTTTCTTCCGTTCATATTTCCTAAACCGCTAGAAATTTTGAACTAGAGTCTTAAGCAATATTATAGGCCTTAAAACCATTGACAACTCTCTCAAACACACAAATAACCGAATTACACCAGTTGATTGAACATTAAGAAAAATATTTTATGTTTTTTAATTATTATTTCTTTCAAAATCAATAACTATTAAAAAGTACTTTTTCGATGAAAAATAGAAATGTGAATTGACTATTATGGTGGCATAACCAAGGATTAACATCAGCTCTCCCTATATGCATTGGTGGGCAATGAAATAGCTATATTCCCAACTAACCACAATTGACTATTTTCACGTATTTCTTTTATAGTATTTCTATTAAAATGTACTTTTTCATCGATCTCGAACCAAACAATAATTAAAAAACATAACTGAAAGATCAAATAATATAAACATAAACGGAAAATATATTTTTTTTTTTGTCGAAAATGAACAACTACCCAACCTAATGTAGTGTAGTAAGTAGCAAACGTGGCACATAAAAATAATAAATATAAATGTTCTCGCATTACATCCCATGAAGAGACATGCTGAAAGTTTTGTCTTTTTTGTTGTTTGGATGCTTGTAGTTTGTCGCAAATTAAGTATACTTGTGTTCAAACACATTGTGTTTACTATATATATAAACACAATGTGTTTGAACACAAGTATACTTAATTTATAACACGTTTGGGACACAAGGATTAATACGTCATAATATTTGTATTTGCGACCCAAATGTGGGATTTTTTTTTGGTGAAAACTGCTGAAAACACTGCTGTCTGTCACCATAAAGAAACAAAAAGCAGAAGATCTTCAATTCACGAAAGCAGTGGTTGCAAACATGTACATGGTTGCTGCATTATGTTGCTGGGGCCGTTATTATTCAGCGTGTAGGAGAGACAGCGGAGAACTTCTCATAACCAGTGGGATGTATGCTTCCTAGTGTTACACTCACTGATTGTGAACTACAAGCTGAAAAATCTGTAACTGTTTGTTGTTTGGATCGAAAATTTACCTATTTGTAGCGAGTCGCAAATATAGTATACATGTTGGAGTCACAATGATGAATAGATTATAATATATGTTTTTGTGACCCAAATGTGGCTTTGTTTGTGGCTTTGTCAGCTGGAAAAAAACGTGACAGACAAAAAGATACAAAATGTATGCAACGGGTGGTCCACATACAGGCATCTTTTTAAATCATATGTTATTTTGACACTGATCGATTATTTCTGTACATATTGACTATCAGTTATTATAATACCTCCGCGGACCAAAATGAGACGATTTACGCTTAAACGACGTTGGGAAATATTGTATACATAATTCCGAAGTAAGTGCTCAAACTATGCGTTGGTCGAAAATAATTTTTGGATCAAAATGAGGAATACACCGTCTTCGTGTGGTTTGGACTCACGAAATTGACAGTTTGGTGAGGATTTTGAAGTGGTGGCATCATTAGCCCAATTTTTTTTTTCGAAAATGTAGTTGTAAACGCCATTTCAGTCAACGGCGGGCGTTACAGAGCCATGAATACACACTTTTTATGGGCTGAAATGGAAGATATGAACTAGTATAATCTTGGGTTTCAGCAGGACGGTGCACCAAATAACACAGCATATCAACCAATCTATCATTTGCCCACTACGTGTGGTAATCGTGAATCTGGACCACCCTGTATTTGTAATCCACGCTGAAACATCTGTCCTTTTTTTGTTGTTCCGATGCAAATATGACGTGGTTGTAGCTTGTCGCAAATATGGTATACTTGTGTGCAAACACATTGTGTTTGCTATTAGAGACACATATTGGAGACACAATGACGAAATTGAGTCTACGAATAAAAGGAACTATGAATTCTAACACAATTTACGCTCAAATTATTTTGAATTTAAATTGACTGAAATCGAACATACTTTTTATGTAAGGCCTAAAGAATTTGTTGTTAAGTAGATGAATGATTTAATTGAATAAAATTTAATTAGGATTTTCTGTTTATTTAATAAATTTACAACTTCTTATATAGGATTGCTATTAAACGAATTTTCCAATTTAAAGTTCTATCACGCCACAAAGTCTACCCATTTCGTATAACAAAATTAGCTTTAATTGGTGTAAATGTGAGATCATTAGGCGCAAATTTACATAAATGTTAGTGCTACATGATAGTCTAATATGTAAATGATGTGAACAAAAATAAATCAAATACTAACCTCTGTGGGAAGAGTTTCAGTTAACAGGTCATCGGCAATCCTGTTCATATTCTGGATTACGTTTTGAGCCTCCACAGCACCCTTCTCCAAGGACCGCAAACGGGCGGCACGCCAAGAGGCACGTTTCTCAGCACTTTGGTTCAATGTTTGAGTGGGAGGAAAGAAACAAAAAGAAAAACAAAATTATAGTACCATGTTACACATGTGAACTCATGAACAATTATGTTCTGGGGTATAATTAAAGACCAGGAAATTAGCAAACTGTACCGGAAACAAAAAAAAAAGAGCAAAAAACCAAAACCCAAAACAAATGACTTACAAACTACTTTTACACATGTATCAGTCTAATTTGTATAAAAACCCAAAAATGCAGGAACAAAAGTTGTGATTTGCTTGCAGGAAAAATCTATGATTAACACATCCTGCTAAAGGGGAGATTTGTAAAAAAAACACTTGTAGCTTTAAAGTGGGTGGTATACAAAAAGATACACAGAAGGGCCAGCAAATTATAATAGAAATACAAAAATACAAAATGAAAACAAAATTATAATATTCTACGAAAAGATTAAAAAACATAACCAAAACTTAACCACATAATTACACAGTGAGAAATTTACATACTTTATAGAATTGCGTGCCAGTGCAACATATTGCCAACACAAAATTTAACAACAGTAAAACAAAAATAAAACAATTTCTGTTCTCGGAACGTGTAATGAATCTACATATGTATTGGATAGCAGCTACTACATGAATTTTCGTACACCTACATTATTGTTGTTGCAAAGGTTGCAACTTAAAATAGATGCCACAGCTACAGTGCTCGTCAGGTGGAATGTTGCTGGTGCAAATGCTTACCCTTCGAATGGGGAAATTATACATATTTTCTGCAAAAGGGAAAGTGTGCGTGTGTGTGTGGTTTGGAGTTTTCAACGTTTTAGTTCAAAAGTTGAAATTGAATGAACGAATTCAAAACAAACAAAATAGTTCATCCAAACGAAATTGTGGGAAAAGTGTAATTAGCGACAAAGAAGAAAGGATAGCACATTTATATATTTTTAAATTTTTTATCAAGAATATAAATTGCAAGATGATATGAATGTCTTAAAAAAAAAAAACCGTTTCCCATTACATCCCATGAAGGGATTGGGGAGAGCTTCTCACAACCAGTGAGCTGTGCGCTTTCTAATTTTTCACTCACTGATTGGGACCTACAGTTTTTACACCGATTCCGAACGGTATTTTGAGAAGCCTTTTCATGGCTAAATACTCGATAGTGTCGCCGTCACTATGCGAGGTGACCGCCGCCGAAAGAAATTTTTTTTGTTTTTAAGGTGGTCAAAATGTATTGGAGCGGGGATCGAACCCGGAATCTCATGTACAAGAGGCGCGCACACTACCCATTGAACCACCGACGGCCATGAATGTCTTATATGTGTTAAATATTGGGTATAATTTAACAGTTTCCTTTGAAGTATCCTATGAAGTATGATAAAATATATCGCACCCTAAAAATATGTGGGTTTCTCTTATCTTTCGTCAAAATAAAATTAAGTATAAATATGTCTGTTATTGACAATTTCCACATATTTTTATCTTGGCAAACACACGCGGTAACACATCTGGTTTTGTTGTTGTTTGGGTGCAATTACAATGTGTACATAGTTTGTCGCAAATATAGTAAATATAATTGTGTCCAAACACATTGTGTTGTTTGCTATTCAATATTACATGTTTGTGCCACAATGATTTTTTCTAATATCAATAATGTATATTTTTTCGACCCAAATGTGGCTTTTTTATTGAAAAAAAAGGAATAAAAAAGCAGCAGGACCATGCTTGCAATTATATACATGTTTCCTGCAATATGTTGGTGGGGTCGTTTTATTTGCAGCGTGCAGTTTTAAGTTTTGGGTTATGAATTGAAAAAAACTCTTAAGGATAGTGCGCGACACTAAGTATTAATAAATAATTTAAAATACTTTATTTAAGAAGTCAGCAATTTTGAATTGACGGTTCTAGACATTTGACGCCTTTCAGTAATAACCGCCTTTCGGCATAAGATTGATTTGATTATCACCCTAAAATGTTGTTGAATTTTCTTATCAAAGCCATCAATTTGACGGATTTCAATGATGATATTTATTATAAACAAAGGCTATAATAAACATCATCATGGAAATCCTCCAAATATTCGGAGTTGATAACACAATGCAGCAGCGCCTTTAGGATCATTATGAACCAACCAATCTTATATGAATTTTAAATATTTCGTCGCCTAAATCTTGACTTGCCGTATATAGCTAATTGTAGTTTTGAGAAACTATATAACAATATAACGGAAACTATTATAACAATCGGGCTTATACGGCAAAAGCAATACTCAATATCTCTGAAACCAAGGAAGATAGAAGAATGAGGATCACCGTGCCATAAAATGTTAATGTTGCTCGTTCGAAATCTGTTTCTAACTCAAAAACGTCAAAATGGCGTATACGGCTAATTAGGATTCAGGCGACGATTTGTTATACTAAAACACAGCACTCGTCTTTGCTCAACCTGAACACAATGTTTTTACCGGTCCAACGACATTCCACCCATTAAGTAAAGTTCTCGGTTCAATTTCAATCCATAGTAGCTAAACTATTCAAACTATTTTGAAAATATTAAAGTGACACGAACAACACCGGTTACTTTCTTATTTAGGATCGAAAATGCTACAAGGAAAGAAATATTTCGTTCCGCACAAACGAAATTTTATACAACTAAACATTGTTTGTTTGCGGGAAACGAATACCTTTTTATGCATGATGGTAGCACATATATGTAGATATGTATAATAGGGTGTACTCGAAACATTTTCTTGGACAAGGGTATTGCAGATCTGATTGCGGCACCGTCAAACTTTGTTTTATAGGAAGGTACTTAAAGTCCCCTACCGGCTGTTGCATGTTTAAGTTCCTAGTGCATTTTGTGGGGAATAGATAATATATTTTTAGTCCATATGCTGCTCAAATGCCGAGTCATGATGAACATAATTAAGAGAATATATTTTAAAACTTTTAACAGAGCATTTTCTGTCATTTTGAAGTCTTGATCAAGCCTATTAGTCCCGATTTTTCGAGTATGTTCCAATGTAATTCGCGAATTCGCTTTCAATTGTATTTATTTAATACATTTGTTCTCATGTAAAATACAAAACAAAGTAAATTGAAAATTTTATTGAAAAATTATCAAATGTCTAGGACCGTCAATTCAAAATCACTTCAAAATTCTGCCGTAAAAAAAAATACTCTATAAAAGGTTTGAAAATATATTTGTCTATCATATTGATCAAAAACAATATTTTTTTTTGCAAAAAAAAAACCCTAGGAATCGAACGCAGTTTCAACGGCCGGTAGGGGACTATAAGTACCCATCTTTTGAGACCCCCACGTGTAATTCCAAAAAACGAGATTTTCAGAACACCCTAATGTATATACACTATAAGAAAATATTCCCAAGAAACCATGGTTCTAAAATCAAAATCGAGCCCGCGATTTTTCTCTTGAAAATTTGCCATTCTTTTGAAACTTGATACTCTCCGATTTCGATTTCCATGGTTTTTTTTGTATTGTTTTGTAATTTGTATAAGACCAAAAAACTTGGCACTGAGAATAGCAGAAAATGTTCCCAAGAAACCATGGGTCTAAAATCAAAATCGAGCCCGCGATTTTTTACTTGAAAATATTAGCGTAAAAAATCGACCCAAAAGCCATATTTTTGAAACCTGTTACTCTTCGATTTCGATGAAATTTCACGCATATATTTTACTCGTTGCTGCCGTTACAATGAGGTTTATTTTAGGTCGAAACTCCTCATGTTTTATAGCTGTGTAAAGTTGGTCATCTGCAGCATTTTTGGGAAGGGATACCTGAGTTAATGTTAGAATAACTTTTGAATGCGATATCAGATTGTTAAGATCAAGGTATCGCCTGATAGGTTTTAACCTTCTCTTAATGAATAAAAAATACAAATAGCAGATCTGATATCGTATTCAAAAGTTATTCTAACATTAACACAGGTATCTCTACAAGTGAAAAATCGCGGGCTCGATTTTAGTTTTAGAACCATGGTTTCTTGGGAATATGTTCTTAGAATTTGCCGTAGATTATCGTACGTTTCTTCTATACTCTTGGTCAAACAAATTGACCCCCCTAATATACATACACCTATTACATCACACAATGGAAATGGGGAGAGCTTCTCACAAACTTTGAAATGTGCGCGTTTTAATGTTTTACACTCACAGAATGTGACCTACTGTTTTGCACCAGTTCCGAACGGTATTTTGAGAAGTTTTTCCATGGCTAAGTACTCGATAGTGTCGCCGTCACTAAGCGAGGTGACCATAGTGGAAATAAATCTAAGATGCAAAGAGCAGGAATCGAACACAATTGCTTATGTCCAAAAGTCACGCACACTAACTTTTGCTATATACTTGCATATCGTCACCTAAAATTCAAACAGACGTAACAACATTTTCATCACTTTACAGGAGAGGCAAAAACCATTTAGATATAGAATCGGAATTTTGTGACTAAAATTGCCATTTGGATCGTAGATGTCTAAAAGTTTGTGGGGATATGTAGTTTAGTCAATTGTAATTGTATCGAAATTTTATAAAAAAAATTACAGTTCAAAGAAAAAAAAGTGGATTTATCAAAAACTTCATCTATTTAATCCTTTTAATAAAATCGTTGATTTTGAACTTAGGTGTTTAAAACTTTGTCAAGTCATGTAATTTAGTCAAACATATCGTAATCAATCAGAAAGCAAATTTTGGAATTTTGTTGTTACGTCATTTTGGATTTTAGGTGACGACATACACTTGCTCATTTTAAAATTTTTTTTCGCCGTAAAAGTAAATTATAAAAACGTTGAGACAAATGGGAATTCGTTTGCAACAATATAACCAACTTTTACGATAAACGTTTTTATTCGGGGTAAATGTTCCTCACAAACGAAATTTTAAACAGCTATACTATATCTGTGGATTTTATTTGCGACAACCAACATTTTTTTAGTCATGACGGAGGTGCCGAGTGTCTCAGATCTAAATTCCCGTAGAGTGAAACATTAATGGTAATTCTACGGTTGGTTTTGCACCAACGATTATATCTGTGCCCACAATGAATAACAACTAAAGATTTCGGTCAGTGTTCAACAGAGTATTTTAAAAATTTTAAATCGTTGTCTAAAATCAGGGAATTTTGATTAAATTAATATTTATAAATTCTATATTAGCAATTTTATAATATTTAAATTTGAAATACAATTTATGATGAAGAAACAATTAACTTGAAAGAAGTAAACAACACAAAGTCAACTTTCTCCTTACTCGACTTTAACTGTTATTCCTTGTGGGCACAGATACAATGGTTAAGCACATTTATTTTGAAAATTATGCTGAATCGGATTCATATTGAACAGAAGATTACACTTATACCAGAAGAAGTTGGTCAGTTTTAAATGCAAATATGTTTAAGTATCTACACTTGTACGAGTAATGGATTTGAACCGAGGCATCAGGATTACACGTTCTCACGTATATCCACCGAGAATTGACAGGCATTGCGGTAACACGAACTATGTCTTAACATTAGGATATGCGCCTTCTTTTTTGTTGAAGGGAACAGGAACCAATTCAAGATGGATATCACTTTGGAGTGTATAAGTATGTATTTAAACACTGGCTCATTTCAATATGTTCACAAACGTTGTCTTTGTTTGCTGTGAAAATATATTATACAATTTTTGAAAGTTCGCTTATAGCAACACATACCACTTTTACGATTAACGAGTTTATTAGGCGTAAAAATTCCGCACAAACGACATTTTAAACGACAAAACTATATTTGTGGAATGCAGTTGCGGCAAACGGTCTAGTCATGGCGTCATGGCGATAGCACAACGGACTAGAGGACGGGAGTCAACCATTAAATTTAATTGGTTGGTTAGTTTTCCACCCATGATTAAATTTATAAAATGGTTAAGTAAAAAAAAAAGCCAGCAAGGTTATAGAATATATAACATTTTCATCGAACAGAATAATCACGAACAACTTGGTCTGAAAAACACTCAACATAATAATTTTCATAATTACGCTGAATCGATTCATATTGAAGAAGGTTTTTGAATTTTAAATTCAAATATGTTTCAGTACCTACACCTGAACTGCGTTTGAACCGAGGCACCAGGATTGCAAGTCCACATGTCTAACTACCAAGCATTCACTGACATTGCGCGAAGATTAACAATGTCTTTGCTGTTGAAAGAAAAAGGAGGAAAACCAAGATGGAGATCACTTTTGGGTATACATATGCATAGTATGTCAAAACACTTTTTTTTGAAATGTTCACCGTAAAAATAAATAATAAAAAACAATAAAAATTTTACTGCAGCAGCAAGTTCGTTTACAAAAATTCAACCGCCTTTTAAGATAAACGTTTTCATTTGTGGTAAACGTTTCAACCTATTGCGGTAAACGGTCAGTGTGCGTCGCAAAAGAAATATATTTGTTGCAAACGACAACCAATCAACTTTTGTCTATGCGTGCATTAAAACGAGAATAAATATCAACGCCAACTTCTGTTGAAATTCATGTGTGACAAATGTGTGATTCATATTTGTCTTTGAAAACGAAGCCAAAAACTTCGAGATGTGAAGAGTCAATAAGGTGACCATAATTCCAGTTCAACGTATTTATGAGTAAGAGTAAAAGATGTTCTACACTTCATTTCTTTTCAAGGATTCTGTACAATTTGTATTTTGAGAAATACAGAAGAGGATTTAAGGCTTTTCGAAAGCGACATTTTGAAAATGAACTGAATTTTATCTTGGTTTATTTCAAAGACCTTTAAAATTGTTTTGAACAATATCGTTATTGAAACTTAAATAGTAAATGGTAAAATGTTTTAGTTTTCAATTTGAAGTATATTAGATCTTATTTTTACAAACCTAAAATTTTAGAGAAAATATTGAATAGCGTTTATGTTTTAGGGTCTGCCTAGTTCATACATTAAGGTACAAACACGACAAAGTGTTCCTAATGTTGCTCCCCAGTGCTATTAAGTACCAATAATGATCCATATATCAATTTCTTGTCACAATAGAGTGACAATTTATATTTTACATTTGAAATTCAAGGAGGGCCGTAAACGACTTTTACTGAACATTTGGGTAAGTTTGAGCAACGCTAAGATGTGGTGCGTCGAGATCAACGTTCAAATATTAGGAAATCGTACATGTTTAACAAAAAACTACTGGAAATTTTCTAATTTTTCGACGGATTTATTTGAAACAAGGCAAATCTATTATACTGTTGTTATATTTTAACTGGTGAAAATTTGGGGAAAAATGTGCAATATTAACATATGGCGCTTCGAGGTCAAACTTCAAAACGTTTTGAATTATTTATGTTATTTCAACAAATTATACTTCAATATGAACTTATTATTTCAATTTATTTACTTTAAAATTTTCAGCAGCTAAATAGTAATGAGAGTGTACAAATTGTCCAATGTTTCATAAAAATCCACCGGAAAGTGAATGGATTTCTTTAAGCTGATTGTTGAATATTCAAATCTTCCTAAAATATCAACTTTAACCTCGAGGCGCCATTTCTTAACGTTGTCCGATTTTCGGCAAATTGATGTCAAGCGTCACATTACTCATGCAGGCGCTTCTTGAATTGTCCCAACAACATTCCAATACCGAATATACAACTCTGTGGCAATAATTAAACAGTCTACGTTGCCAATAGCTGTTGAGGTCATCGCTATATTTTTCTTCACGAATACGAAAACTTTCCCAGCACTGAGTAGTTTCGATTCCCTAACGCATTTACCCTCAATGTACCTCGTTAAGAAATCTCTCCAAACACACACATTTCCTGTTTCCTAAACACCTACATACACGCCATGTTGTACATACATGCATTTATATGGCAGCATCAAAAAAATACACTGAGAGAATACAGGGTTGTAGTAATATACAGGATAAATACATGAAAGAATTCATACAATCTATACGTATTTCATAAGGATTTGAGATATTGTACGTATGATTTGTACTGATAGCCCGGGGTGGTGTATCTAAATACTCATGATGATGACAATGGGTTGGGTGTGTTCATCTTTTCCCAACACTTACAAAGTGTATGATGGAAAGGATTGGTGGGTGGAATGTGGTGTGGTGTGGTGCTATGATTTTCTTTCATTCATAAGACTTACGTTATCAACGATTTGCTTGTCTTGCCATCCTTAGAGGATGCCGCTGATGATGGCGTGGAGAAGTCAAGTGAAGATGATGTCAGAGTGGTGCCCGCTAGTAGGGCTCGTTTTTCAGCATTTGCTGCACGCACTGGTATGCGACTAGTGGGTGAGGTAACTTCCGTTTCCGTATCCTGCTCTTGTTGCATTTGCTGTTGCTGCTTGTGTAAGAGAGCTGGTGGTATAACAACTTTAACCTTTGGTTTTGGCAACAATGAAGGTTTCCTTGTTGCCACTGCAGATGATGCCGAATCTGTTGCTGCATCTATTGTTGCATCGTGTGTATGTGTTTCCGCTGGCACCTGGGTTAATGCAGCCAGAGGCTTTTTCTTAACAAGTTTCGTAGACTCTTTACCAGCTGTCAATGCATTTTTAGATTTTACAGATGCAGGCGCTGTCGCTGGTTTTGCTATTTTTGTTGGTGGTGCTTCGGTCTGCGGTTGCACCACACTTGTTGTTGCCACTTTTGGTGGGGACTCATGTCTTACAATATTTTCACTTGGCTCTAAGGATTGTCTATGCTTTGTTGCTTTCAATTTCGATGATGTTGGTGGTTTTATCCTTGATGTAGGTATCGTTGTCGTTGCCGTTGTCGTTTTCGTTACCGTTGTCGCAGCGGTGCGGTTGGATGTGGTGGGTGCTGCTAGTGTGGTGGTTGACTTTAAACTCTTTGTTGGGATTACGGTTCTACTATTTAAACGGTGCCATCGAAAGGATATGTGTAGAAAGTGTATGTCCGTCGGGGTGTGTGTGTGTGTGTATATGTGTGCGTTGCATTATGTGTTCGTGTATTAATAGTTGATCCCACACATACACACATACAATATTATATATATATGTATGAAATTTGTTTGCATTTGTTGTTTGTAGTTCAGATACAATTTAAACCATTTTGTTGCCGCGCCATCACAATTTGTGCAGATTTAACATTTTTTTTATTATCACAAAATGTTGTTTGTTTATTTGAGATTTTATTAAGAAAAACAAAGTTGTTGGTTTAAGAAAACGGAAAAAGAAAAAGAATTAAAAAAGAAAAGAAGAAAATAAAAAGAAAATCATAAAAATAAAATAATTGCATCTCTATCTTTAATCGCTTTCAGTCGGATGCACAGCTGGTTAGAATATTCTTATGGTTTGTATTGAATTATATATTAAAGTTTTCAATTTTTTAACTTTGGGTGCTGATTACCATGTTGATGCTGATGAAGATGATGGAGCATTTTGTTTGGCAATTTTATGGATTTCGATTTCTATTGTTTGTCACACTTGAGACCTTGTAAGATCGTAACGCAATGGATGGGGGTGGTGGTTGTGGTTTTGCTGGTGCATAGATGCTGTGGTTAGATTTGCATAGGAGCACATTTCATGATTATTGTTATAATTTATAAATGTTGGTTTGATTAGAAACACATACAATACATACATACACCTAGTTAAATAACATTTATATTAGATAATATTTTGTAATCATATCAGTTGTGAAACAAGCACATAAACAATTGCAAATAATGCAGTCTCTGCAATGGTACTATTTAATTTACAAGATCCAATGTGTTCAAATTTTACCTGTTTTCGGCAGAATAGAATTAATTTAGCAGAAACACCACAAACCAGTAAAAGTGGAAATAATGTCAAGTTTAAATTAAATTAAATTGTATTAACAAAAAATCAACAAACAGATTTTGTAAATTTTAGTGGAGACACGGAGACTAACATGTTAATACCCACACTCTTCAGAATAACCGCAAAAAGGTCCTTCTGGGGAAAACTTAAATCATTTTCATTCATTTCTATACTTGACGTTTTGTTTTCAATTTAATCTGCCGGGCAAATTTTACGAAATTCAAGTTCAAAAAACTCAGTCTAAAGTTTTACTATATAATAGTTTGTTTCAAAAAGCTTTAATTTGTAGATATTTGTCGCCCCCATGAATATATAGGAAAAGCAGATATCTACAATTTTGAAGACCTTGTGAACGAAGAAATGAAGAAGTTGTGGCAACTAAATTTGACGGCTATGGTAAACTTCTTTACAAACGATTACATCATGTCAAGTAACAAATATAAAGGGTGTCTCAGAAAGATTGCACTTTTTAAATTTAGTGGCATTGATTTTTGTGCAAGTGGGAACTCTGAAATTTGGCAGCTGTCACATATGTTTATTCCGATTCCGATTACACTGTGCGACACCAAAAACAATGATGGAGTTCTGTCAACGGATTCTTGTAGAAAGGTCTAAAAAAATATACGTGCATCGGCGTTTTGCCAGATCTGATCAGATTTTTTAGGCCGGTCAAAGTTTCCGGCCCTCGGAACTCTCCTGCAACATATCGGCATGCAAAATTGTGTGTTCCTTACTTCTGAGGTACAAAATATGTTCAGAAGTTTTATAGAAAAGAGTCAGATAAACATTTTTGTGGATCAAATTAGCCCTCTAACTGTCACGTATAACAATAATTTTTACTTTATTTTGAAAACTCGCAAAAAACTGCTCCGAATGACGGGGTCAAAATGTTCTACAAAAATTATCGCCTTAAAATTTCACTAAATGTGTCCGAACACTCCAAAACACAAATCTTAGCCCAAGTGCTACATAATAAGCTAAAACTAACTGCCTTCTAAGGGTTAATAATGAATTTTGTTATATTGCTGTTTCCATTAAAAATAGTCCACATAATATAAGGAATTTTGTCATATTTCATCTTTTCACAGTGTTATCAAAACTGGAGCGCTTTATGAAAAAACAACGCGTTATATTTGTGACAACTTATTACAAACATCTGGATAGTTATGATGAGACCGCTCGCATTCTTCGAACAATTTTCAGTCGAGAAAGTGCAACTAATGTTGCCAACCATTCGAAGAGAGGTCAAAAAGGGTCGGTTATAGACAGTAAGACTCCTGTGCACAGACGAATTTAGTATAGTCGAATTAATTCTCTCATCTGTCGTTTCTTTTCACACTGTTCTTCATAGGATTGCGCAAATGAGAGAAATTCGACGAAAATTAACTAACAGCAGGTGGGGTTACAAGAACTGTTGATTTAACTTATTTAGCACTTTTTTGTTGACTATACATTTTTCGTTGGTATACATTTGTATTGTATTTAACATAACTATTTTGCCTCAAAAACATGGAAAGCGGTTGTTGTTGCTTTGTTCGACGTTGTGTACTATTGCCTCTATCTGGTATTATTGAACCCATGCTTCCCACCATCTAAAGTTCAATTGCAACCACACCTATGACGTTGAAATTATTGAAAGAATTTAGTCGTCTATGCTCCTGTGCGTCAACGTAACGGTCGGTGTTTTGAAAACATTACGAGAGTGTCGCTGAAAACCCCAAAACATAAATTCGGCATCGTTCTCAACAATTTAAAATTTCACGAAGCCCTACGCAGCGAATTTTGACAAGAGACCTCAAACTCGCAGACCAAAGAAAGCACCAGCAATTCGTTCAATGGGTAATGGAGCAAAGTGAAGTCAATGCCATTTCCATCGGAAGGCGTTCGTGAATACACAAAATTGTCGAATTTGAGGCTCAGAAAATCCTCATGCAATCCATGAAAAACAAATGCACCTAAAACGAGCAAGTGCTTGGTGCGGATTTTGGTCAGGCGGCGTCATTGGGCTTTACTTTTTGAAGAAGACGCCGAAATTGCAGTGACTGTGAACGGCATTCGTTACAGGAACATGATAACGGTTTCAGAAAGACGGCGCCACCTGCCACACCCCGCATGGAACAATCGATTTAATGCAGCAACGATTTATTACGAATTATCCCAAGAAATTCTGATGCCAACTGAACACCCAAGATCATGCGATTTAACGCCGTGCGATTTCCTTCTTTGGGGTTTTGTGAAATCTCGGATTTAAGCGAATAAACCAGAAACAATTCCTGAGCTGAAATCCATGATCCAGTGTGTCAACGGTCAAATACAGCCACATCTCTGTGAAGAAGTCATGGAAATTTTCTTGAGACGAGTAATGGCCTGTCATCAGAGCCGTTTGGGCCATTTGACGGATATTTTATTCAATACCTAATTGGAACATATCTTCTTTACAATCCTGTAAAAGCCATCACAACTATCTCAAAAAATGCGTGCTTTTATTTTAAAATGAAAAAGTGAATTTTTACTGAGACACCCATTAATTGTCACAACCGAACATTAAAAAAAAATTTTATAGTTTTCATTCAGTTGAAGCGACTGAATTTGGTAGTTGTTTCCACCAAATCCGTTCGGTTGTGACAATGTCTGAATTTGGATACAACCAATTCGATTGAAATTAAAACATATTAATCATTGTGTGCCAAACATGTTATATTGAATACTAAACACAATGTGTTTGGACACAAGTATACTATATTTGACACACGTTATATTTGCATCCACAGGGTGTGTGTTGCGTGTGGATGCAAATATTTTGATACCCAATGCAAATTTTTGTTGCCCAATGCAAATATCTTGATACCCAAATGTGGCTTTGTTTGTTGAAACCTGCTGAAAACCAAAACATGACAAACAATAAAGAAACAAAAAAGCATCGGATCTTCAATTCATGAAAACAATGCTTGCATTGCTAATGGATGTAAAGTAAATGGATGCTCCAAACACCGTGGACCGTTTTTTTCAGGGTGTAGTAATGTGGCCAAAGTTATATGAAGAAATCACAAAAATTCTAAACTTAATACAAGCATATGATGTAGGTTCAACCTAAGGACGGCCATGGACTTACATGTTACTGAAATTCTACCTCAGGCCTAAAATAAATGGTTTTCCGTTACATCTTATGAAGGAATTGGGGAGAGCTACTCACAACCAGTGAGCTGATCGCTTTCTAGTTTTATACTCCCTGATTGGGACCTACAGTTTTACACCGATTCCGAACGGTATTTTGAGAAGCTTTTTCATGGCTAAGTACCCGATAGTGTCGCCGTCACTATGCGAGGTGACCGCCGCTAAAAGAAATTTAAGGTGGTCAGAGCAGGGATCGACCCCAGCGTCGCATGTACAATATGCATGCACACTAACCATTTCACCACCGACGGCCACTACCTTAGGTCTATTTGTGACTTAAAGGGTGGGCCATGTAAAATGTGGCATTTAATTTTGCTATAAAAAAGTCCTAATAGTCATATTTTCAATTGACGATTTGCTTTACATGACCTCGTTCGATCTACCCATTTTTTTACTTAAAATTTTCAATTGTTTGGGTCTGTATCTCGTGAACGGTAGCTCGAGTTTCAAGGTATCAATGGACTCGGCATATTTTGCGTAACAGTTATCTCTCACGGCGCCCAGAGACAAAAGTCTAATGGGGTCAAACCGCAGCTGCTAGGCGTCCTATGGGCTTCCGAGTTTCGGCTGATTAAGCTGTTTTCGAACGGAGTACGCCAAATATTGACTGTAACGTTGGCTGTGTGGCACATTGCGCCATTCCGTTGAAACCATACGTCGTCCGTGTCATTTTCTTCGCTGAGCCTACCACTTTAACGGTCGCCATTGACGGTAACGGCGGCTCCTTGCTCATTTTCGAAGAAGAATAGGCCTAAGATGCCGTCATTCCAAAATCCGCACCAAACAGTCACTCGTTTTGGACATCGTGCGGATTTTCCGAGCCCCAAAATGCGACAGTTTTGTTGCTTAACGTAGCCCCCGAGGTGAAAATGAGCTTCATCGGATAAGAAAATTTTGCGTAAAAAATGCTCATCTTCAGCCAAACGCTCTTCAGCCCAATCATCGAAGCGAAAACGCAACGGATGATCACGAGGCTTCAGTTATTGTACTAGTTGGACTTTATAAGCCTTACCGAGGTCTTTATGCAACATTTTGCACAAAGAAGTGCGAGAAATGTTAAATTGCTGCGAACACTGGCGAGGTGATTTTGACGCCTGTTCCAGTACACTTTCAGCTACAGCGGCAACGCACTGGACGAGCACTACCTGGTTCGCAGGACCTGGATTACTGAACTCACTTCACAAACTGCGTTGATGGCACTCTGTTTGTATTGAATTTATTTCGGAAATTTCTTACAGTTCCAGTTCAATACTCAGAGCTTTGACGAAAGTTTTTAATATTTCCCAATTTTCTTCAACCGTTTCGTAAATTTCCAACTTTTTCCTAATAATCTGTCACTTCATAAATATCAAATTGGTCATCTGCTCCGGGTTGAAATTCCAAATTTTAAATGGCCCGCCCCTTATATGTTTTATCTTTAGGTTTGTTTGTAGGCGTCAAGGACCTTGAAAATTCCTTAACTCGTCATAAAAGACTGTAACACTGACAACTAACTGCAATTTTTTTCTACCGCAGCCGGCAGCAATTATGGCTCTTGTAGGGTGATCAGATTTTGGTTGCACACTAAGAAGTGATGGAATTCGCTTTCATAATCCGAGGCGTTTTAAAATGTATAACATATTTTCTGTTTTTGGGTCACGCTTATTCGAACAGAATCATAGCACAATTTATTCAATTCCTGGAAACCGAAACCGATATATTGGGATCGTGGACTTTACAAATGCTAACATATCTGAAAATGTATGTTTTACAGCTCTATCAGGTTTCTTGTGGCCTTCGCATTTTTCACATCGACAAAATATTTAACATCCTAATGGGCATATTTACTTATGCCTCTCAGTTAATTAACATGAAAACAATTACTACGCAACAACTCACAAACCGGTAAAAGGATACGAATGAAAAGCTAACAGTTTCTTTATGATGTCTCACAAATTATCCCAACCCGAGGGATGACCAGAATATATCCGTACTCCAAAAGCGGAAAGTACGTAATTCCAAGAGGAGGAAAAAAAACTTTTGAGATTTTTGGTGAATGGTAAGTTTTGTTAAAAACTAAATACGCAAATTAAGCACAAACAAAGCACTAGAGTAAAAACTCACGTTAAGTGAAAAGAAAATGAAAGTTTTTCCATTTCGAAGGACACATTCTGAAACTATTCAACACTCAACATTGAAGACAAGATATTGCATTCACGCAAAGGTCCTGGCAGACATCGTCGTCATCATCATTGTGCAAACGGCAGTAACATTGGAGTGAAGAAAGCGAAAAAAAGGTTGCATTAACTAAAACAGACTCAGCTGGAAAGAAAGAAAAAGAAAAACAATAAACGCAAAACAATTCACTGCAGAGCATCTTTAAAGTGAAACATACAAATGGTATTGACACGAAAGTTCGAAAGGACCAACATTTTGTACCAAATTTTGTATAAAAAAACTAACTGATTTCCACTTTGTCTCCTTAAAGGATGGGGGGGGGGGGGGGCAATCACAGACTCCCTAAGCAGGACTGGTATTGTAAAACCAATTTCAAATGACAAGGCTGTTATTAAACTGTTTAAACTAAATGTTTTAAATTGTAATGTTTTCATTCGTTACTGTTTCTAAACACTGTGCCATGGCGACTAAACTTGCTCATCCAGCGGAGGTAGCGGCAATTCGTCAACGACTGGTAGTCAGTCGCTTTACTGCACAAGCAAAAATACTTTCTTGCCACAGACTAAAGTAATAAAAAGTACAGAAGAGCGCACTGGAATTTGGTTGCTTGTTGTTTTTTTTTGTGCCAACCAGCTGAAAACAAGAATAATGTTGGAAAACTTTGTGAATATAATGTGGAAATTGAAAAGCATAAATCACTCTTGCGCAACCTAAACTTTTGGTTAACTACAGAAATAGTTAAAATATTTTTTTTTCACTTTTACTTTTTCTTTTGTCTGTTAAACGGTAAAGGACGACAGGCTACAAAATAGTTAGATGTTTAACAAATTTGCAAAAGAAAAAATTGCAGGAAGTTTTAATCTTTTCAAGTGTATGACTTGAGGAACTGTGGACAGAAATTCTCCAACAGCTCAGCATTAAATAAAATAAAGTTACCCGCTATAATTTTGGAGGATTGCAAGGAAAGCGGATATATTAGCCAAAACTTCAAATATTATTTAATTTTGCAAATATTTTTAAAGATTTGAGCAAAAATTGTTTATGTTCCCGTTTAGATGATGTTTAGTATATATGATATACTAAACCAAATAAACTATTCTCGAAGGACTTATTAAGTGTTTTAATCGCTGGCAATGACTTCATTGGAGGTGACACAATTATTAATTGGTTATAATATATATATTTGTGACCCAAATGTGGCTTTGTTTGTTGAAAATAGACTGTAAAGAAACAAAAAGCAGCAGATTTTCAATACACGAAAACAATGCTTGCAAACATGTACATGGTTCCTGGAATATGTTGCTGGGGTCGTTATTTGTCAGCGTATATGTGAGATACACGCTGAAAAAATGGTACTTGTAACATTATACGGGAACCATGTATATGTTTGGAACATCCACATACTTACGTGAAAGCATTGATTCATGAATTGTGTTTGTTTCTTTGCTGTCCGCCACGTTTGAGATTTCGAAAGCTCTCAATAAACAAAGCCATATTTGGGTCCCAAAAACATATATTATAACATATACAGGGTGATTCAGGAAGTTCTGGACAAATTTCTCCAGCGTATTCCTTGGCTCATTTCATGAAGAAAAGTCCACTAGGACCATGTCCGAAAAGCAAATTGAGGTTATGTGATTTTTTTTTCCATTTTTTTCCGAAAGCTCTGTATCTCGGCGATTTCACTTTTTCTACTTTTTTTTATTGATTCTGAAAGGCCTCTTAAAGACCTTTCCAACAAACCCAAAAACAAAAAATCCGACCACTGGCTCAGAAGTTAGCTACTTTACCCCACTACCCTCCGACCACCAATCCGAAAATTTTGAACCCGCTGCCATTTCGCACCCTTGCATTTTCGGACATGGTCCTAGTGGACTTTTCTTCCTGAAATGAGCGAAGGAATACGCTGGAGATATTTGTCCGGAACTTCCTGAATCACCCTGTATTGAAAAAATATAGATTATTCACATCGAAAAAGGAACGAAATTTTTTCAATTTTCAAAAGTCAAAAAATTTAAGTTTGTATAAAACAAAAAAATTTAACAAAGTTGTAATTCGTTTTAAGCTATCAGGTCAGGTTTTTCGGTTAGTGGAAAATGTAAACCCTCACGGGAAGGATTCGAACTCACAATCGCTCGACGATCGATTCGTTGTTTCTGAAGCATAATCTACGACAGCGTCAAGCCCGTCAGCACTGCGACTTCGCACTTACCACTATGGGATTTCTTTTTTTATTTGTTTGTTTCAGTGTAGAGCAGTAAGCGTCATAGAGTATGCACCGTGCATTCTTGTACTTCGTGGTTTTACATCCACATAAGCCCACGTATTGAACGAAGGCAAACGAAGTTATTCAGTCTCACTTGAGCATTCGATTTTCTGTTACACTGTACTGAGAGAAATTTAAATATGATTTTTGGTATGCCAACATTTTTTCGGTAAACCCGAATGATTAGTGTATTTCTCTTAGTGCAGCTCACCCATACCAGGACAGAATTAAGGTTGTATGAGTTTGCCGGTCACTACTGTAGAGTGATATTTTACACGTTGCTTTCCTACTTACATTCACGGTGTAAAATTTGGAATTTCAACCCCCCGTTTATGAACTGACAGATATTAGTAGTTAAAGGTTAGAAATTGACGAAATGGATCGCTTAACCCCTGAAGAAAATTGGGAGATATTCAAAACTTTGTTCCAAAGTTATGAGTCTTCAATTCAAACTGTAACAAATCTACGAAATATATTCCTTAGAAATAGAGTGCCATCTCCGTAGTTTCTTGATAAATTTGTAAAAAGTCTTCGTCAATCCTGGTCCTTATTGGGCAACACAACTCGTGTACGTGCTCATCCAAAGCGATCAGTGAAATCTGTCACCGCTGTAGCGGACAGTGTGCTCGAATAGCCATATAAATTAACTTGCCACTTTTCGCGGCAATTGAACATTTATCGCACTTCTTTGCGCAGAATTGTGCATAAAGACCTATTTATGAAAGCTTATAAGGCCCAACCAGTCTAAGAACTGAAGCCTCGTGACCATCCAATGCGTTTTAGCTTTGTTGCATGGGCTGAATATCGACGGCAAAATATGAGTATTTTTAACCGAAAAATCATCTTCTCCGATGAAGCTCATTTTCACCTCAAGGGCTACATTAACAAACAACGTTATCGCAATTGGGTTTCGTAAAATCCACACGTAGGGAAGCCGATGCATCCACAACGAGTGACTGTTTGGTGCGGTTTTTGGCATGGCGGCATCATAGGCAGTATTAGAAATTGCTCTTGTGCGGGCACACGCGAGCGCCCCGGCTCTCAAAATTTAGAGAGCCGGAGCATAGCAATTGCTCCGCTCTTTGTCAGATGAGGAGCATTTCCTACAGACCACCCTCGCAATGACAGAGAACGCAGAGCCGTTCGTTTGAATTGCTCTTTCAGTACCGAGCCAAATAATGAGCACCACTTATTGATGAGAGAGAGATGCGAAAAAAGAGAAAGCATTTAATGCACGAAGTATTGCCATACATTTGTGTTTGTTTTAATTTTAGCGATTTAGTAGTGCGAGATCTTATTTTCATTAGAATAATAAAAATACATATGTACGTAAATACATATGTATACAAATGAACAAATAATGATACAGTACAGTGGGTATAGAAATAAATGTAGAAATAAAAAATATAATTCATTATTATCCCGTTTATTATCCCACATGGAATAACTTTCCCTAAAATTTGTGGTAACACTGTTTAAAAAGCAAATCGCCTCTCACACTCTATGGACTAATCGTAACGGGAGAATTTAGAGCAAATTCTCTTCAATCGTCAAAATTTTTGTGTATTTGTTAAGAGCTAATCGTTTAAACTGCCCAAACAAGAGCTTGCTTAACGACTGTCTCCGAGAACCAGAGCTGTTGTGAAATTCTGCGCGAGGGCATTGAGCATTCGTCTGCTCCTCCTCTTTATTTTAAAAGAGAAAGAGCGCGGGCGAGCGAGCAATTTTGAACACTGATCATAGGTAAATTTTTCGTCGAAAAAGTTGAAGAGGATGACATGGACTACGTTTGGTTTCAACAGGGCGGCACTACGTGCCACACAGCCAAGGTTACAATCGATCCATTGCGCACTGTATTCGAAAACCTCATAATCAGTCGAAACTCGGTAGTCCACGATGCGGTTTGAACCCGTTAGATTATTATCTCTGGGGTGCCGTGAGAGATAAGTGTTACGCAAACAATCCCGAGTCCACTGAGACCTTAAAATACGAATTGGAGGCCCAAACAATCTAAAATGTACTGAAAAAATGGGTTGATCGAATGTGAGGTACTGTGTCTATATTAGTTTGTGTTTGAAGCGAAATTCAGTTCCAAATTTTACACGGCCTACACATTAGCTTCCCGTTACACCCCATGAAGGCGTAGGCTTAGACACTCTGATGGGGACCTGCGGTTTTGGACCGGTTCCGAAACGGTACTTTGACAATATTTTTCATGGCTCGATGGTCGATGTAGTCGATGTTTTTAAAACGCATAGTCTTCCATTTAAAACCGAAAAAGATTATTAACCGGTTTCTACACCACGTTTAACCGAAAACTGGTTTCGCCAAAATCGGAATATTTGAAGAAACCCAAACCCGACATTTTTGAAAAACAGATTTTCTGAATACAAAAAAAAATACAGGTCTGTGGTCTTTGGGGCAGACATTTTGGTTTTGCTGCCCAAACGAAATTTTTGTAAATTATATATTGATTTTCGATACACCTTAAAATTTACCTTTCAGAAATCTAGCAAATGCATTGGTTAGTGTCTTTATTGATATTCAGTTGATTTTATTAGTTTAGATTTGTAATATTCTTATCGTATAAATTATTAACAAATACAAAAATCGATAACAAAATGTGAGTGATGACATTAAAGAATACATGACAGATTGTGAAACAATTATTACATACAATCACCTTGTGTTATTAACAATACATTAATCTTAATTATTAACTATTATTTTTATATAAAAAATAGTGTTTTACTTTTAATTGCAATTAGAATTTAGGTTTTGTCAGTTAGTTTTTGTATTTAATATTTGAAAATATTGTTGGTTGACTTATATATACTCTGCATATTTATAACAAATCAGTGAACATAGTTTCTTTCAGTGTAATGATTGAAAGTTTATTGTTAGCAAATTGTAAATAGTTGCAATTTTCGGAGAAGTTGAGTGGTGTGTAGTTATATATATTTTATATTTTTGGTTTAGTTTTGTTATTGGTTAGTAATTTTTTAGATATAGGGATAATTTTTTGTCGTTCGGAGATTGTTGATTCTTGATGATTCCCATAGAAAGTACCACCCTATGTCACATCACGTCACCTTCCTTAATTGTTTATATTTTAGAACCATGTAGTTCGACTGTTTTATATTCATTTACTAAATACAGAATGTTAGTAGCTACATATTTAGTAAAATAAGAGAAAACAATCAAACTAAGTGGCGCTAAAATATAAGCATTTAATTAGGGTAACGTGACGTGACAAAAGATTGACGTTTGTGGGGAAATACCCATATGTATAATATTGGATGCTGAGTACATTTAACATTGTATGAATCAAACAAAATTATGTGGCGATAATATTTTAGACAACAAAGAAAATTATTATTTCCTGGTCTGCCTCTTTAATCATGCTGATGCTTTATGCTGCCGAACGACAAAGAATATCCGATATATATTTTGCTATTTTTGAGAATAAATATTTAGTCAGTTTTAAATGCTTATTGTTCATATGTCATTGGCACTTAGTTCTAAAATTTATTATAATATACCAAATAGTAATACCCTTTAAAGTAATAATAAATGTCTCCCCAAAAAGCCTTGTAGTTTAATGGGAATTGTAATCATCGGCCACTTGCATTCTGTAAGACATCGTCATAGTTAAAAGATTAAACTTTAAACTAAATAGAAAGACTGAGTGAGATAGTCTCCCGTCGACTTATTGGATCTTAGGAAACTACATTTAATTGACTCCTGAATTATACCATTGAACTTAGGTTTAAAGTACCTTGCAATATTAATCACCCTAAAAAAATAGTACAAGTATCCAACAATTTATTTTTTTTTTAAATATCTAAGATGACACTAACGTTATTTCCTATTATACAAAGAATATACTTTAAAAAACCTCTCAGAAAAATTATACAAAAATAACAAAACTGTACAGAAATTTTCAGTCTGGTTAACCGACTTAAACATACCCTCATCAGTTGTCGTCCAAAGGGCTTAAGTTTCATAAAAAAGGTTTATATAAATGTACTGAATACTAAACTTACTAAATTTTTAAGAAAGAAACATTTTATGCAATATCGCTAAAACTGAATGAGACACAGTCATGAAATTCGAAAAAGGAGATACACAATTTTTCGATTTTCAAATTTCGAAAAAAGCGAATATCTATAATACGAAATAAGAATTATATTCTTTGTGCGCCTTATGAACAATTATGTCAAAATATGTTCAAAAAAATAAAAACCAAAAAGAAAAAATTTTTGTTTTCTTGCTCATCGAAAAAATCAAAAACGAGTCAACTTTGGAATTGTTTCAATTTTGATATATCCTCATTATCCAATAATCTTCGACTCTTTGTCTACAATCGTGTGTCTACTGAACTTAAAAATGTTTACTACTTCAAAAGATATTGAATTTTGGCCGATGGAAATCGATGCTGCACCACTGTGCGGCGGAACAGCTCTCACAGCCCGAGACTATATTGCGTCCTCGATTCCCCGATCGCCTAATTTCGAAAAATTGTGATTATGACTGGCCTCCGCGATCACTCAACCTAACCGCTCTAGACTTCGTCCTGTAGGGTTATTTGAAGTCCAAAGTTTAAGTCGACAAACCACGAACCGTGGAAACCTTAAAAAAACAATATTCAACATGAAGTGGCCGCTATTCAGCCCGAAGCACTACGAAAAGTGATGGAATATGAAAAAAAACTAGCACATTGCGCTATTCGCTCTGGCGGCGACAATTTACGCGATGTCATATTTCACAAGTGATCAAAACAAATTTGTACGTTACAAAATAAATACGGTGCACGAAAAATCGCCTGAAGAAAAATCGCCCAAACTAATAAATTTGCGCGAAATTTTATTTGAAGTAACGCCCCAAAAATTGGTTCATATTTCTCCGTTTTTGTTATTTTTTTTGGGCGATTCTTCATAATACAACAATTACCAAAAATGTAAAATGAAAAACAGCCCGAAATTTGTAGACGATTTTTTAATACAAGCTGAAAAATCTGTATTTTTTGTTGTTTGGATGCAAACAGAACGTGTTTGTAGCGTATCGCAAAAATAGTATGCTTGTGTTCAAACAAATTGTGTTTGCTATTCAATATTACATGTAGGACACAAAATGATTAACAGGTTATAATAACGTTTTTGGGACCCAAATGTGGCTTTGTTTCTTGAGAACTGCTGCTAGACAACAAACAAACCAAAAAGCAGCAAATTCTTTAGTTAGGTTTATTATTACATTTGCTGAATAAATAAAATACTAGACGTGATAACGCGTCCAGCGGTACCAAACTGTTATCTTAGAACGTATACACATACGTCTTAGTTGCGGTTTAAAATTAATGTGCTTTAAGCATTTTTCTGAATTATTGCTTTTTTCGAGAAATCATCCATGGTGCACAGTTGTTAATAAGTCGCACAAACAATTCTCATTTGATTTGTCTTTTCGACTTAGAGAAAATTAGAATTCGAATTTAAAATTATTGATTAATCGCCCTTATTACGGTTGTGTCGACAAGAAAGTCGAAAAGAGAAATACAATTTTTTAAATTTTCAAAACTTCAAAAACTGGAAATACAATTTAAATTTTTTTGTGCGAGTTTTTGTACCCAACTCACAAATATTTACTGGATCGAAAATTATTGAATTCGACTTATAATTTTTGTACAAATAATCTAATATTTAGCTGCTAATTACAATCTTTACTTAGAATTATAATAAAAATTCTAGAAGTATTAACAAAAATGTAAAACATCTGCTCTTTGGACCCCTTGCCAAACGGGAGCTGTTATCAACGTCGACAGAATCATACACTTACATTTTTCAAACGTGACTTATGCTGTTAATTTTGAGTATTATATTTAGAAGCTTTGACCAATACAAAACTATCAGCGGGTCAATTCAAAATGTTTAAACAACACATTTTCGCAGTAATGAAACTACTTCACTATATGTTTCGCCCGCCTACTGTTATTTCCATTTTGAAACTTATTTCAACGATATTCACTACTTCACTATATGTTTCGCCCGCCTATTGTTATTTCCATTTTGAAACTTATTTCAAAGATATTCACTTTCGCCCGTAACTGTTGTATGTGGTCAGTTGTTAATTAGTATATTTGCGTTTTTAATGAGCTTCATTAACAAGTCCTTTGGGAAAACTTGCTACAGTAAAACAGAAAAAAACAGTATAATGTGTGATGTAAAAACAATAAATTAAACATCCATTATTAGCATTTAATATAATCGAGGTTTTGTTTTTTTGTGATTGTGTGCTCTTGGCACAATGGAAACTGCTCTAGGGAAGTTTTTCAGGATTCCCTGTCACTGCATTTGATAAACATTTGCAAAACAATTAACTCTGTGTTGTTCAAATATTGTTGAAATTAGTATCTAATAACTACGTATTTATGAAAAACGTGTTTATTTAAAAACAAAATTGATATTAATAAAAATGTTAAACACCCGTACAAAATGATCAAAATAATAAGGACATCACATTAGATGACAGCCGAAAGGCTATTGGGTACTAGAGGAGGCTACTTTGTGAGACTCAAAACATGGCAGTAGCATTATATGTGCATTAAACATTTTATATTCTCGAGCCAATCGTTCTTTAAGACGGTGCACAGTGGTTCAGAATCGTTCAAATTTTAAAACCTTTACCTAGTAACAATGTTTTTGTTGTGTAAAATCACACCTTGATGGCTTTTGAACCAAAAAAGTCATGTTAGTCCAAAATCAAGTTCTTCAAAAATGATTTTTTGAAAACTTAAAAAACGAACATATTTCAACACGAAAACAATTTAAATTTTTAAAACTTGGAAAAAATAAAAATTTCTAAAACAAAAAACAATTAAAATTTATTATGGGCGTTGTGAACAATTGCGTCAAAATATGGGCCTTTTCGGAAATGCATCACTGCTCTGCAACTGATGTGCAGCACGTTCGTAAATGCAACATATGACAACTTTGCAGGTGTTTTGAGACCGTAATTGCAAACAAAATGCGCAACAAACAAGCATCTGCAACAGTTGTTGCATTTCCGAATAGGCCCTTTATGAAAGAAATATAAAAACTAATGGATCACCAAGTTCGAAAAGTCCTCGACTATGCGCCGATTACCCAATTGACCGATTTGGAATGTTCACATCTCATACCACTCTGATTTTACACAAAATTTTCTCAGGAATAAATAAATTGCAGTACTCTAAAGATCCAAGAATATTATTTCCACGAGCAAGGCGTATGGATAATTACGGAAAATGTTTATTGAACTACATAATCAAAAGTAATGATATTTATTTATTTTATTGTTTCTTAAACCGAATTCATAAATATAAAGAGAATCACTGATCAATTTGAACTACAGGTGGACCATTTGAACCTTCCCAATCTGACAACCCTATAGATTTCTCTTGTTCGAAGCGTCAGTCGACTCGCTGAAAATCTGTCCTTGATTATTGTTTGGTAGATACTTGTTTGGTAGATACTTGTGTCCAAACACATTGTGTTTGATATTCAATATTACCTGTTTGAGACACAATGATTAATGGCTATAAAACATGTGTTTGTGGTCCACATACAGGTTTGATTGTGATACAAATAGAGCTGTTTGGGCACCATTTACTTAATGTGTTTGTCACATTGTTCTGTCATGGGCAAAATAGTAAAAGAGAAACGAAGATAGATTGTTCTCAGCTGAAGTTAATGCTATTGCAAGTGTATAACTGCATTTTTGCATTATGCCTTCAGCCAGTGATTCATAAATATTCCTATATGTACGTGTAAATGAATTGTTTCTTATGTTAACTGATCTGTTGCGTTTTATTTTCATACATTCAGTCGTCAATCGCTCGTTTTGGGACGCTTCGACGTAAGCATAAGGATGTTTGGATGAAACTCGAATATTGTTCCACGTAAAAGTATGCATATTTGCAAGTAAACATTCTAATGTTTGCAATTAAATAGAAGTGCGTTTTGGGACTTGCAATTACATAAATAGTTGGAGTGTTCTAAAAATATACATAGTTGCTGCAGAATGTGTTTGAGAGAATATGTTACACAGGCACTTTTTCAGCGTGTAGGTGAATTTGTGCCATGTAAGAGTACATGCCACCACATCGTGCTGTTATAGTGCAGCTTTGCATTCAAAATCGTCGATGATTTTTGGCATCATTTTTCTTTGAATGGGACCGTGAATAGACAAAATTATCAGTTCTACACCCATGAAAATCCTCATTGAATTCACGAGCAGCGCGTGACTGATTGGGCTGGAAATTGTGCGGAAAGGATCGTTGGTCCGTTCTTCTTCGGAGATGGAGCTGGAGCAGGCGTACCCATCAATGGAGAGCGTTATCGGGCAATGGTAAAAGTTTTTGCTATGCCAACTTTAACGCTAACGTCATGGACAACCTTTTGGTCCAACAGGACGGCGCACAGTGATTCAGAATCGAATTTCTTCGGCCAAAATGCAATATAGTTTGATCTAGAACACATTTTAAAGTTCTATGAAAAGTCGATTGTTGGATTATTGCGATATATGTGCAATGAAAATCGCACAGTGGGGTATATTTTAGAAAAAATTCCAAAGTTGATTTCTTTCTGTTTTTTTTCGATTTCCAAGAAAACAAAAGAGTTTTTTTTATTTTTATGTTGTATTAACATATTTCGACATAATTGTTTATAATTGGTACAAAAAATTGGTAAAACAAATTTCGTATTATATTTATTTACTTTTTTCGAATTTTGAAAATCGAAAAATTGTGATGTCTGTTTTCGAATTTCTTCAACTATATCTCATTCAGGTTTAGAAATATTCCACTGAATTTTTCTCTAGTAAACACAGTGATTGGGTGGCTTTAACATCTCTTAAAACACAACATTTAGCATACAAAACTAAATACTGCCGTTGAATTGCCTACATGTGGTACTGAAATTCATCAAAAGGCAAACATTGGCACTATTATAATGTTTTTCTACTTGAATACCAATAAAATTCGCCCCCATAGTAGCGCTGCACCACTTTTGTGGTGGTTAATAATAGCATCCGAAAATCTGGAAAATCACATAAACAAAATCCAGGATTGGTGCCAGTCAGGCAGGGAGACTCAATGTCAATGCCAATATGTCAGTGCATCCAACTTTTACTTTGAGAACCGTAACACGTCCACGTGTAAAATTTAATAAGGCACCTCTGACAGTGCACACTATCTGGGCATACACCTGGACAGACGCCTAGCTTGGCAGTAACATATTATAACGAAAAGGTAACAACTTGGTATTATATTAACATCTACACGCTGAAAAATAACGGCCCAGTAACATATTCCAGGAACTATATACATCTTTGCAAGCATTGTTTTCGAGAAATGAAGATCTACTGCTTTTTGTTCATATATTGTCTGTTAACTTTATTTGATTTCACCAGTTCTCAACAAACAAAGCCACATTTGGGTCACAAATACATATATTATAACCAATTAATCATTGTGTCCTATACATGTTATATTGAATAGCAAACACAAAGTGTTTGGACAAAACTATCTTTGCGACAAGCTACAAGCACGTATTTGCATCCAAACGACAAAAAAAAAACAATTTTTCGGCGTGTATGTACGGGTTATGGGCCGAAACCCTAAGTTATTGTTAGATTACAAGTTACTGGATTACACAGCTATCATCAAACCTATATGGACATACGGAGCAGAACTCTGGTGTTCGGCGGCAAAAAGAAACATTCAACTCATACACACGTTGAAAACTCTGTCTTTTTTTGTTGTTTGTATGCAAATATGAAGCATGTTTGGAGATTGTCGCAAACATAATATACTTGTGTCCACACACATTGTGTTTGCCGTTCAATATTACATGTTTGAGACACAATGATTAATATGTTGTAATATACATATGTGTTTGCGATCCACATATATTTATGTTTGTGATACAAATACAGCTGTGTTTGTTGCACTGTCTATGCTCTCTCGAGAGCAAGATAATAAAAGAGAGATTATTCAGTCTTTCTTGTAAGTTTGTTTCTGTATTTTTGCATTATTCTCTCAGTCAGTGAGTCATAAATATTCCTGAATGTGTGTGGAAATTGCACATGAAGTTTCATGTATTCAGTCGTCAATGGTTCATCGGACAGAGGATATCAAAAGCGTTTGATCAGTAAAAAAAAGAATAAACATAGGCTCGGACGGGTAAATGGTTTGTGATGTTACTTTGGTTTTTGTGTATGTGTGTCGTATATATGCATGTGTGCTACAAAAGTGAGAAACGATTTTGAGGAAAGAAACTGGAAAAGAAAACAGCGTGAAGCCTGTCCGAGCCTTTACTGAGAAAATCGGAACGGCGGACCATTTGTGAAATAAGTGTAATAAAAAAAAACACAAGTAATTAATCCACGCTTGGCTTGTATGAACTTGATTTGTATATGAATATCTTGTTTGTGCGGCAACGCATAGCTGAAACCTTCTGAAAACAAAAACGTGAGACACGACAAATAAAAGAGAAGATAGAGAGCAGCAGATTCTCATTTCATGAAAAAAAACCAATAATGCATTCAATGCAAGTGAATGTAAAAAGGGCCGTATTAAATCGTTTATTTTTTTGTACTAATTATTAATGAATGTGGATTTATATTGTTAAAATTAATTATAATACATAATACATATATATTGAAATCGAAAAATAATTCGCTTCTAAATATTACTATATTTGGGAGGAAATTCGCATGTTTCCACGTAAGTATATCGTCACCTGAAATGCCCAAAGGCGTAACCTTCAAAAAATAATTTTTTTATTGAATATAATACTCCACGCTAAAATATATACGTGCAAAATAGTATACTTCCAAGATCCTAAGGTAAGCTGTGGAATGAACGCGTTTAAAACTGAAATCCTTTGGATTTTATAAGGTTTTTTGCTTCTCCTGAAAAATTTTGAAAATTAGGGTTACGTCTTTGGGCATTTTAGATGACGATATGTAGGTTTTGGGGGAAACAGGCGAATGCTTCCACGTAAGTATATGGATGCTTGGGATGAAGAACGTATATGTTTCCACGTAAAAGCACACATGTTTGTCAGTAAACATGATACTGTTTGCATTTAAATACAAGTAAGTTTCAGACTTTCAAACATATGAATGTTTGAAGTGTGTTCCAAACATATACATGGTTCCTACAGAATATGTTTTGGGAAAATATGTTAGAGAGACCGTTATTTTTCAGCATGCAGAGATTCCACTCTAAATGCCTGCGACAAATGTCAGATGTACCCAACTGTGTGAAAACCGAACCGCTTCACAGGGACTTCTGAATAAATACTGTTAAAAAAGGAAATCGACAGAATGAACGAACGTTATGCTTGGAGACTGTCTTCATATACTGAGATCGTGGCATGCAGAGTGCTAGAACTAATTACGAATGAAAAAGATTAAGAAGATTTCAACTTACTTATGTAGTAAGCACTCAGTGATATGTTCACTACCCACAATGAGCACCAGTACTGGTTGTTCTCTCCATGTTAAGACTCGGATGAATTATACTTTTTTTTATAATTTATTTGAATATTTTATTCTAGTTGCCTATTGTCAAATAGACTTGATAGACTGCAATAAAGAAGGAGTTAAACAAAATAATGAAATTGTTCACAAAATTTTTTGGGCTAAATTTACATTTTCTTTTTGGGTAATTTTTCTTATTAACTTTTTGGGTGATTTCTCATGCCACCATGAGAATACATAGAAGTCAGTCGCAAACTTCTTTCCAAGATTTCTCCACTTTTTCTTTTGTGGAGTTAGATCAATTGGTCTCTTAGTATTGGCCTCATTTAACAAAAAACACTTAAACTGTCCAAAACACATCCCTAAAACTGGTAAATTTGTTGATTCATCGCAGTAAATAGTACATTGTATTTTAGGTCGTGGCCAATGGATTTTCTCTTTTCTACTTATAACATTTCAGTTACGATGTTGGAAATTAAAAAACAAATCACTGGTAACATTCACAAACAAAAAAGCAAGAATGTTCTTATTTTTTTGATCACATGTGTACTTTTAGTTATTTTTTTAGTTCTTCGTTATGTTTATTCAAAAAATGTTGGTTCAATAGAATGGAAATATTATAATTAAAGTTTTTTTTTTCATAACACTTAATTAATTTGTTATTTAATACTAAATACAAATACACGGAAATACGTAAAAAATATGATTAAATCATATAATATTGTAGCTGTTTTTGATGTTGTTGTTGTGTATAAACTAAATTATTACAAATACTTTAGGTTAACATTAACAAATATGTTAGTAGTCATATTGAGTGTAAAGGAATTCATTATTAATCTTTATGTTTTCATTACAATATAAATTCATTTGAATTTCTTTGTTTCTTTGGTGAAAATTTTTATATTTTCACACAAGTTAAATGCAAAACAGAATTACAATCAGTGAATTCGAGATAAGTTACATGTGATATCTGTCTAAAATGTTAGGTGTAAATAGCAATTATCAGTTGTTTAAAAAGAAAAAACAAAACAGAATAGTATGTGTGTTGGGTGTGTTATTAACTTCTAAATACGGCTTCAATTTCATCTAATGAATTCCTGCATTATTGCCACATTACAAAAGCAGGTGGTGGGGTGTACATACAGACAAGGACGAGCAGGATATAAATGGAGGAGAGAAAGAGTAAATGAAAATATAAAACAGAAATTATGTGTAAACTTAGTATTAGCGTATCTGAAAAGTTGTTAGCGCTGTGTGTGCACAAACACGAATGAAGGAAACAAACACACCGCAGAACCGGAAACGGAAATGCAATCATTTTGCAATTTTTTCTCCAAGTGAAAGTAGTACGCAGTTACAAAGGCACACACACACACACCAGTCGTTTTTTTCTTTTACTCACACTCACTCACAGAGCTATAAACAACAAATAGCTTACCACGAATTTTTGTTCTCAAGGATATGCAATTTCTTCCAAGTTAATTGAATTAAAAATTTGGATTTTTTTTTTATTGTACAAAGATTTTCTAAGGTTTTGGTCTTAATAGGGTCAGGTCAATGTAGATAAGGAGGTGGAGCAAATACATATTTGATTTTAATTGCCATAGACGTTTTGGACTAGATTTACACATTGCGTTAGAAAATGAATAGGGCTAGTAAGGAGGTGCAAGAGAAAGAGGGAACAACACATTTCCCTTGATCAAAATCAATTGACTTAATAACAGATAAGTTAATCGACATAAGATTTCTTAAACTAAATCCCCTGGAGGCAACACTTGTTTATTTTAATAGCGAGCTACTATAAAGGGTGGTCCAAATACAAATATCATTTTAAAAATTAAATAAAATGAACTACACTGAATTTCATTGGGTATATTATGGAATTATTAGATATAACAAATATTCCCATTATTTATCCAACACGATTTTATTCCTGTGGATGCCTTGGCTGGCTTCGCAGTAGCTCATCCAGTACAATATTTGAAGACATTGTTGACGGTGTCTCGGACGATATTAGTCTTAAGAGTGTGGATCGTTTCTGGATTATTCGCATAGCATCGGTTCCCTCACGAAAAAGTTTAAAGGTGTCAAATCCCAGCTTCGAGGCGGCCAATTGGCATCGCCAAGACGGCTGATAACATAATTACCGAACCTATACGGCATTTACACCGACCAGGATTAACGAATTTCGAACTTTAACTCACTCCCAGAAGATTACTCATACAATTTTAATCTGTAAAATCTGAAGTTAAAATCTCATTTTAAACTGGTGTACGAGTACTTTTCGATGCAACACTGTTAATTACTAAAAAAAGCAACCCTAACCAAAATATACACAAAAATCAACTGTTTGACAGATCGAAAACTTTTCGACTCGTCGCTGCCACCAAGAATTGTTTGAAGCTCACGCCATTTACAGTGGTTCAGAATCAATTTCCATCGGTCAAAAGTCTGTATTTTTTGATCTAGAAAACATTTTTGACTTCTGTAAAAAATTTATTGCAGACAAGGAGTGAGAAATTCCAATGAAAGATCAACATTGCAAATCGCACAGTGGAGTATATTTTAAAAAAATTTCCAAAGATGATTACTTTTCGTTTTTTTTCGATTTGCAAGAAAGAAAAATTTTACTTTTTTTGTTGTTATGTTTTCGTCAGTTGTGTTGACGCATTTGTTCATAGTGCGCACAACCAAATTAAATTTTTTTCGTTTTACAAATCCATATTAGGTTTTTCAGATTTTGAAAATTCAAAAAATTAGATTTCATTTTTTGACTTTTTTGAACTGTATCTCGAACAACTTGGTTTGTTGGCTTTAATACGACATCTAAGTCTTGTTTCTCCTGGGTTTAGTTAAGTTATAATAATTATTTTCAAAAATATAGATTTTGAAAAAACAATTGAGTTTGGACCAATAGTACGTCAGATCACGTCAATGAATTTGATAAATAATTGGAAAGGAAAATATGTTTCCCATTTTCTGAGGTTAACTTTTGCCTGCGGTAAACACCCACCACAGCAAGATAGGACCAATTTAGTAAAAAAAACTCGAATTTTTTTTCTCTAAAACGTGAATAACTGTTTTTTTTTTTCAACAACTTCGAAAAACTAACTACACAGATGGAAAAACGAGAAAATTCTCTTTCACCAGATGGTACATTTTATAGCGATAGGACTTCATTTGGCTGTGTTATGTCCAAAAAACTCCTTATAATACATCATTTAGCATGTAAATCCAATTACTGCACAATAATGGAACACTTGTAGTACTGCAATTCAATGAAGAGCAAACATTGACATTATTTTCGAAAAGTAGTCAACTTTGAAAAGTAGTCAACTTTGGGATTGTTTTTAAAATATTTCAAAAACATACCAAATTTGTATAAAACTGGCAAAATCAATAGCCGCTAATTTAATTTTTTTTTTGTTGTGCCGCTGTCTTCAACAATTTTGTCTCGGCGCGGAGTTGCCATCTGCAATGCCAATTTAATGTGAAATTGGGACGTGTAAACAGCAAAGATTAGAGAACAAGGTTATCGCTAACACGGCCGCGATAAACTGCGGTCTAAATGCGACATTAGAGCGTGAGAGATCGATTGTTCGCTGAGCTGTGTGACATATCCCAGTTCATGCATGCTGAAAAATCTGTCCTTTTTGTTATTTGGATGCAAATATAGCGTGTTTGTAGTTTTTCGCCAATACAGTATACTTGTGTCCAAACACATTGTGTTTGCTATTCAATATTATATATTGCAGACACCATGATTAATATGTTATAACACTATATGTTTTTGTTATCTAAATATGGCTTTGTTTGTGGAAAACTGCTGAAAACAAAAACAAACGTGACAACTAAGAAACAAAAAGGCAGCAGATCTTCAATTCGTGAAAACAATGTCCCAAGCATATACGCGGTTCCTGCATAATATTACAGGGACCTATTTTTTTTTATCAGCATTTCAATCCATAAAAAGTCTGCCATCATAGCGCTGTAGAACTCGCCCTTGACTGAAATGACATTACCAGCACCATTGTGAAAAAAATGGGTCATTGATGCTACCACTCCAAAATCGACAGCAAACTGTCAATCTCCGTGGATGGATGGGCTTCTCGACAATGACGTGCGGGTTTTGCGATCGCCAGATGCGGCAATTGTTTGTTAGCATACCCGCCGAGATGTAAATGCGCCTCGTCAGAAAAGTTGATTTTTCGGCCAAATTCGATATCCAATTGGAACTGCTGTAAGGACCACACTGAGAAATCGTAACGAAGTGGAGTCGTTTGTCGCCAATTGCTGAGATAATAAATAGCGATTAATCCGAGATCTTTGTGTAAAATTCTTATCAAGCTGGTGTGTGAAATGCCAAATTGTTGAGATCAATGGCGAGTCGACGTTCTTCGATTGAGGTGCACACATCAGCCACTTTATAGTCGGTACGCACCGTACGAAAGCAGTTTCTATGACTGTTGTTCATTAGCAAGCCAGTCTCATGAACTTATTGCACTGACTTGGGTCCTTATTTGCTTACTATATTTGGTGCTTCATGTCGGCCAAAACTTCTTTTCAACACACGCACAGTTTGGGCAACACAGCACTCACTTTGGAAATAACTTTGCAATATTTCCCAACGTTGTTCAAGCGTAAAGCGACTCATTTTGGACCGCAGAGGTATGACACTAACTACTAGTCAATATTTCGTACAGAAAAAATCTATCAGTGTCAAAATAAAATATAATTTAAAAAGAAACCTGTATTTGAACCACCCATAATATTGAAAATTAAAAAAAAAATCAAAGAAATGGTGACCGGATAGTAATGATACTTTTTCCTATTACTGTATTTCAAAAGCTGTCAAAGTTACCAATGGCATCGAGCTGTCAAAATATTCAGTAAGGTTTGCCATTTCAGCATGCATCGTTTCACGCCTGCCGACAGTGTGGAAATTATAATAACATATTATCGAAATTCCAGCTCAGTTGTAAATACGCAACATCGTGGTTTCAGTCGTCGCACTGTGGAAAAGTTTTAGTATGAGTACACTATTTTTTGAGCCTTAAGTCACCTACAAGACCGAGATCTGTGAGAAATTAAGAAAAATGAAGGAGCGGCCAGAATCGAAGAAGTTCCAGAAGTGTAGATTCGAAGGAAAAATTTGGCGACTGGGTAATACACGCAAGCGTTAATCAATTGGCCGCCTCGATCATGCGACTTGACACCCTTCCATTATTATCTCTGGGACTACGTCAAGTCCTTAGTCTAAGCTAACAAGCCAACCACTTTGGACGAGTTCGAGACCAACGTTCGAGACGCTATTGCCGGAATAACGCCGCAGTCATCAAAAATTGGACCGACCGCTTGAAGCACTGCCAGCGAAGCCAAGGCAGCCGGTTGAATAATAAAGGGTGGGACATGTGAAATTTAAATCCCACGTTATTTCGAAGCAGATGTCGGTTTTGACATTTATGAAATGACAGATTATTATTTAAAGGGTAAACATTTATGAAATGGGTCGCTTTACACTTGAACAAAATTGGGAAATACGCTAACAAACAAAATTGTCGCATTTGGGGCCTGGAAGTCCATTGGCCGCGACGCAGCTGTAATTTGAAAACCCTTTAGACTGTTATGTCTGGGGCGCAGTGAAAGATAAGTGTTCCACAAACAATCCCGAGTCCATTCTGACCCTAAAACACGAAACCGACGCTGTCGTTCACGAGATAGATGCCCAAACAATTGAAAATTTACTGAAAAATGTGGGTAGATCGAATGAGGTAATGTAAAGTAAATCCTGGAAGCCACATGAACGATGTTGTGTTTCATTCATAAATGCCCATGATGGGCGTTAGCAATAAAATCATAATTTTGAAATAATATTTGTAATTTTACATGGCCCACCCTTTACGAAACCAATTCCATTCACAATGTAATAACTGTAGCTTGGGAATCAACTTGAATCTCACACCGTTATTGTTTTGCTTAAATGTCTTCATCTATTGTTTTTATCTGGTCACCCTTTACTATTCTAAATTTTTAGATAACAATTTTATTCAAGTAAGGTGATAGCCGATCTAAATATCTTCATATAGAAAAAAATCATAATGTATAGACAAATATTTTCCCATTACACTCCATGAAGGAACAACGGAGAGCTTCTCAGAGTGAGCTGTGCGTTTTCTAAGGTGTCCGAAAATTTATGCAAGATTTGAACTTACTGTCATGTGTGCGGTTAAGTGTTGTTGAAAAAAAAGCAGTGTGACAGCTGACAGTTCCTACTTTTACTTTGATTGACTATTTTTGTCCATCAAGAGAGGGCTTTGTTCCTAAACAGGTTACTGAGACCAAAATAGCATATATTTGCAAGCACAATTCTCCTATTTAACTCCAGGCTGACGTTATTGTCCTTGTTCACGGCGGATCCAAGGTAGACGAATTCATGTACCACTTCAAAATGAAATCGGTTGTCGACATTCAAGTGCGGACCAAGTCGAGAGGTTTCTCTAGTCGTTGACACCATCAATTTTGTCTTACCCTCAATAACAGCAAGACCCACCAGCTGACAATTCAGGATTGTTAAAAATGGAAATTAAATAATAACGTGTTCTCATGGTTGAGAAATATTTCAAAAATTATGAAGGACTTTCGAACACATTGGGTTGGAAAGAAAGAAATTTTTGTTTTTTGTTCCAAGTAAGATTCAATTATTTTAATTAAATAATTAGTTTTATTCAATAATATAGGTGCCACTTTGTTCAATGACCTTATGCCATCGTTCAGGCAACTTTTCAATCCCAGATTCATAGAATGACTGGTCCGTCCCACAAATATAATCGAGCAAAGTGGATTTTCCATTCAATGTGTTTTGAAGACTCCGGAATAATTGAAAATCCGAAGGTGGCAGATCAGGACTATAAGGTGGATGTGGCAACACTTCCCATCCAAGCCCCAATATCTTTTGCCGAGTCTGGAAAGATGTGTGAGGCGTTGTCGTGCTGGAAAACCACGCCTTTGCGATTTACCAATTCAGGTCGTGTTTCTTTCAGTGCCCTAACAAGGTTCGTCCATTGCCGACAATAGACGTCAGAATTTATGGTTTGGTTTTTAGGAAGTATTTCAAAATATATTACTCCCTTAAATCACACCAAATGCACAACAGTTTGAGCGCGTTTATCGGGCTTGGACCAGGATCTGTTTTGGTTGACATTGTTGTATTTTTGTTGCGTTTGAGCAATAAGTCGCAATTGCTGATCCGCTGTGTTAGATGGATTTCCTTAAGATCATGCGGAACCCAAATATCAAGCTTTTTAACAAGTTCAAGCCGTTCCAAATGGTTTTAATGGTTATAGGCGGCGCCTTCAGCCTACATGCAGCTTCTCGAACATAAACGTGTCGGTCAGATTCGATGACGGCTTTGATTTCATCCCCTTCAACCTGATTTGGCCTATCGCGCTTGTGCCATTTTTGATCGTGAAATTTACAGAACGAAAATTTTCCAGCTTTGGGATGGGTGTGTAAAGCATCCAACGTCACAAATATCCCGCTGTGCTTCCGCAACGTCACAAATATCCCGCTGCGCTTCCGTAGCTTTTTTGCCTTTTCCTCACGATCTAAATGAAAACTGACCACTAAAAATATTGTGACATATCACAAATTTAAGCCAGAAATGTCAGCTGTAAACGCGCTGGAAATAAAACCGCCCAGCAACATATTGCGCGAAACATGTTTTCATAGAATGGAGATTTGCTGCTCATAAATTTCTATGCTGTCTGTCAGGTTTTTGTTTTCATTAGTTTCATTCATTCATTAGTCAACCACATTTGGGACACAAAAACATTTATTATAACCTATTAATCATTGTGTCTTAAACATGTAATATTGAGTAGCTAACATATTGTGTTTGGGCACAAATATAATATGTTTGCGACAAGTTAGAAATACGTTATATTTGCAACCAATCCAATTTAGACAGCTGATCAAAAGCATTTCAAAACTAACTAAAATCAACCCAATAATTGCCTTCAGTGATAGAGCTCATTTTCTCTTTATGGCTTCTTTAATGGTCAAAATTGTCGCATTTAGGGTACAAAACATATATGAGTAATTGTTAAGAAACAAATGCATCAATAACGTGTCTCTGTTTGTTGTAGATTTTGGGCTGGCACCATCATCAAACTATTTTTATTCCAAAAATGCTGTTCGCGTTTGATGATGGTTTAAACATCATTGCCCTAAACTTGGGAGAATTTGCCGAGAAGTTTTCGATAATCGAGAACGAATCCGTTAAAGTGGGTTTGGCGGTAGACGAGATCAAGACAACATTAATGGTTTTCACAAGAAGAACACATCCACCCAATAGGAGGAAAGGGTGAACGTTGATATCCGCTACAGAGTCGTGGTAGTGAACGAATTCATTTACTTCGGATCTGCCGTAAACCAAAGCAATAATGTCAGCCTAGAAATAAAACGGAGAATTGTGCTTGCAAACAGGTGTTATTTAGGGCTAAGCAAGCTCTTCAGAGATAAGACCCTTTCTCGCGAAACAACGATCCAACTGTATAATACTCTCATATAACCTGTCTAGCTTTATGGCGCAGAAAAATTTACATTTGAAATATTTGATAACCAATTTAAAAACTGTTTCATAACATCTTAAATTAATTTGCCAAATATTTCCATCACAAGACAAGGACGAACGAGTACATGAGCTTCAAAAAAAAAAGGTTTTTAATTTTTTTAAAGCGTTGGCGTGACGGGGATTTTTTGAAATATTTCTTTCAGAATGTTTGGGCGTAAATCATAACAAAAATTTTACGAAACTCGTTTTGCCATTAAAAATAGGTATGAAAATACTTAATTATAGACAGATTTTTACAGACGATAGAAATGTTTTTGGTTATTGTTTTTGAGCAAAAAATTAATATTTAAATTTTTTTTTAATATCACAACTTTCTTATCTCCTGATCGAAACATAAGAAAATAAATAAAACAAGTTGTAAAAAAATTATGGCTGAGTCTAAATGTGACTACACCGAACTAGAATATCCGTTAAGATCATTAAATAAGGTGATCGTTGGGGCGTTATAGCAGACATTTATAGCTGTCAACAGCAGTCAAAGTGAGGGGTGAAAAATTGTTCTATGCAGCTTTTTGAAAACCACTTAAAAATACTTGCATAAATTGTGCACAGCGAACAGCAAATGTTACTGTCATGAACACAAGTTATTTTGACAATGTTGTTTTGATAAAATGTTAAAACACACACTTTTTTAATGGATCATAATCTAAAAGAAGCTATTTGTTGCGGAAACCTGATACTACATTAAAACACTACAATATTCTAATACAACTTCAAAATATAGTATCTATAAATTTTAACTGTTGAGAATAAAAAATTGCCCATAATTTGTAAAACTATTGAAAAAAAATTTACTCTTTAATCAAATTTGCATAATTACTTTCGAATGTTGTCACTAAGTATGTGATATAATGCTTATTGTCAAAAAAAAAAATACAAAATCATTGAAACAACTTAGCAACCCAAATACCTATTCTGGTTGGAGTTGCTGTGCAACAATGTCTGTCATTATCAGGATTAATTGGACTTTCTAGATCCTGTCTGGGAAGCATATATCACGGCCCTCTTGAAAACTGGCTTAAGCGCAGCATAACAACGCTGTGGCAATCTCTGACATAATCGATGAAGTAATATAAATATATAAATATAATACATAAATATATAATATAATGAAGACGTATGTGCCGTAGGGTGTCCCATCAATAAAAATGTTTGTTTGCTCATGCTTTATTCGAAAGCTTATGGGGTACAGTATTGTTGAAATTTTTTTCACATTTTTCGGAAGAGGTTTAGTTAGAGGTCGCGCAAGTTGGATTTCCGCCAAAAATTCGGTATTCCGGAAGTCTTTTGAATTTTGCTTAAAACTCTGTCAATAACCACGATTTTCTTAGTTTGTAATTCGACAGTTATAAAGCAAAACGTTCAAACTTTTATTGTATACGCATAAACCACTAGTTTTGGCAATTATTTTGCTCAATAAATAGGCAATGATTTTGCTCGAAAATTTTGGATAAATTTTGTAAATAACGCTTTATAACTTTCAAAATTTCTCTGTAACTTTAAAAAAGTAATGATGCACCACTTTAAAAGACTGATATGTTCCAAGTAATTTTGTAAAACAAAATTTTGGATTTGCAGTTACTGTTCCTGAGTTATACCATTTTAAAGCTTTTTACCCATTGTGTGAAACTAATAATATTATAAACTGTTTGCCACTTTTTCATTGGATTAGGTTTAACCATTGCATTAATGACAAAATATACATCAGCTAAGTAAGGACAAAAAATTACACCAAGAAAAAAACACCCCAGCAACATATTGCAGGAACAATCAATTCAGCATTGTTTTCATGAATTGAAGATCCACTGCGCTTTCCTTCCTTTGTTGTGTGTCAGATTTTTTTTTTTGCAGTTTTCAACAAACAAAGCCACATTTGGGTCAGAAAAACATATATTATAGCCTACTCATCATTGTGCCTTCAACATGTAATACTGAGTAGCAAACACAATGTTTTTGTTCACAAGTATACTTTATTTGCGACAACCTACAAACATATTACATTGTCATCCAAACAACAAAAACAGACAAATTTTTCAGCGTGTAGTAAAAGCAGATTTGAGAGAATACATGGATCACAATAAACAAACCCAAAGTTTCATTTCAAAAGTCAGCCTTATTTTTTGGAAGAATCTAACATTTCTATTGATGTTTTACAAACAGATCCAGAAAAATGGGAAACAAACAAATTATTTCACGAATCAACGCATAAAGTTCAACGATTGCAGAATGTGGTGAGGCCTTGGCTAACAGATATGTACATCAACGTCACAAATTCTGAAACAGGTTTTCAGAATTTATTGCAAAGACATAGAACTGCATACCAGATCCCCAATAAAGGACTTTTAAGCAAAACAATATATTTGTATTTTTATTTTTTGGAACGAAGTTCCTTATCGCACGTTGCGGGATGGGTCTAATTGAAAACAAATTATACAACTTTTTTAACACTATTATGATACAACCCAGTATTATCAACTATATTGGGTACTTTGGCTTTGGTTTGTGTCTAGACTAACATATGTTAACAAATTTCTTGTTAAATGTGAAGTTTTCTAGGTGGAGCCTGCGACCAATATTTAGTATATATTGTAGTTTTGAACAAAATCAAAAGTAAATTTAGAAAAGCCAAAGTGAAAGAAGTTTAAAAAAAGAACATTTTCTTAAATAAGTGAATTTCTTTAAAAACAGTAAATTTTCTCAAAATAATACCTATTCATATACTTGAACAAAGTAACTTTTCTTAAAAAAATACCTTATCTTAAAGTAGTGCCTTTGCTGAAAATTTTCACACAAATTACCTTTTCTTAAAAAATTTTTTATTTTAAAAAGTACATTTTCTTAAAAAAGTAAATTTTCTGACAACAAATTGCATTTCTTAAACAACTACCATTTTTTTTAAAGAGTACCAAACAAAACAATTTTTTTTGAGATAAGTACCTACTCGTAGTAATGTACTTATTCTTGAAAAAGGACCAATTGTAAAACAAATTCCCATTGCTTAAAAAAACCTTTTCTTCAAAAAAATACATTCTCTTAAAAAAATGAATTTTCGTACAAAAATTCCTTTTCTTACAAATAAAATAATACTTGTTCTTACCTAGCCTTTCTGAAAATAGGTAAATTTTCTTAAAAAAAATAAACTTTTCCTAAAAAGAGCACTACTTCTTTAAAAAGTACCTGTTCTTAAAAAAGTACTTCTTGTAAAAAAAATTCACACTCTTATGACGTTTGTTTACAGAAAGTACTTCTTCTAAAAATAGTAAATTTTCTTTAAAAAAACATTAACTTTTGGTAAAAGAAGTACCTCTCTCAAAAAGTTACCTTTTCGGGAAAATATAATACATATTCTTACAAAAAGGACCTAAAAATATACTTTCAATAAAATACATTCTATAAAAAAAAATTCTTAAAAAGAGTTAATCATTTTACAAAAAGTAACTTTTCTTAAAGATCCATTTAAATTGTCGTACTTTTGAAAAGGCGCCTAAAGCGTGTTGGAACTAACTAGTACATAATATACAGCGAAAGGAACTTCGTTCCAACCGGATGTCCCATGGCACCTCATGTAATTTTTCTCTTGGGTATGAGTGGTACCTAGAGTTTTGGGGGTATGAATTTATATTATAATTGAATAATTTTATTTGTAAATTTAGATTTCCTATTAAATGCGTAAATGAAAATAATGTCAGTACTATCGGAGTTGCTATTTTTGATATCGTAAGCGAAAGAAAAAACTAAGCGCAAAAGTTCTCATTAATCAAAAGGCAAAACGTTATTAGTTTCATATGCTTTTAAATAGTATAACTCTGGAAAAGTAACTGCAAATTCAAAATTTTTACAAATTGTTTACAAAATTGCTTGGACCTTATCCTTCTTTTAAAGTGCATCATTAGTTTTTTAATTTTTCATAAAAATGTTAAAAGTTATAAAGCGTTATTTACAAAATTTATCAAAAAGTTACAAAAAAAATTTAATACATGGTGCGTTATTGAGCAAAATCATTGCCAAAACTGGTGATTTATTCATACACAGTAAAAGTTTTGTTTTAAAAATGTTGACCTGCTAACTAAGATAATCGTGGTTATTGATCGAGTTTTAAGTAAAACTCAAAAAACGTCCGGAATACCCGATTTTATGGGGAAATTTGATTTGACCGACCTCTAAACCTCTTCGGAAAAATGTGAAAAAAATCTCAAAAATACTTTACCATATCAGTTTTCCAATTGCAATTGCAGTTTCCAAAGCAACCATGACAATCGAAAAACAACAATTTGTTGGGACACCCTAATGTGCCGTCGAGAAAAATGCAGTCACCTTTTAATAATGAAATAGATTTTTATATTAAGTTTTATACGGCCGCCGAACAACTAAATTGATTTGCATATGCCAATTAAAAAATCCTGCTACATTTATTAGCGGATTAAAAAATAATTTATTTAAAATATAACTTCCCGTTAATAATAATAATATCGCTTTTGCGTAAGTTTCTTTTTAAATATTTTTTTTTTAATAGAACATGAATAAACCGCAAACATAAAACCGCAATTTCATTAAAACAAAATGTTTTGAATAGCAAATAACAAAAGCTAAATATGCGATTCTATTCAATATCTGTGCTAATTTGTAGTTTAAAGCCTTGTCAGTTGACAACTTGAAATACGTAGATATTCTTCTACTTAAACTATATTGTCATGTGCCGTATCTTCTTTTCTTGTTAGACAATCAAACAGGATGGCTGGCAACTAGACATTGAGGAATGTGATGATTCCCAAAAATATTATCTCATAAATTACTGATGCATTCTATGTCGGAACGATGTCCGTCACATTCAAATACTAAAGAATTTTGTATACTTTTAAACTATTTTGATAACTTTATTAACTAATTAATTACTTTTTTCACAACAATAGTGTTCAAAAATATTTTTTGTTATTCAACCCCTTTTAAATTGATTTGAAAAGCTGTTAAAATTTGCAAATAGCTTTAATACAACAAAGTGAAATTAAATGAAAATAACATTTGTAGACAACGAAATTGTAATACTGGTCGGTATGGTCAGGGAAGCTGGTAGTGTAGTACCAAAAGAATAGTGTTTCAGGAAACCTAAATAAAAACTTTATTAAAACCATTTTCAATATTACCTGGCCAATAACAACAACCAGTTAAAATACGTGCAAAAGTGAGGAATCCACTGCCATACTGGATCCAGTCAGTATTTTTTAGCGTGTAAGGACATTCCGGGGAACTTCAAAGCGGAGGAATTGGCAAGACTAGAGACAACAGTACAAGTTCCATAGTATTTTGAAACACGTTGGGTGGGGTGCCCCTAGAGACTTCCAGGCATATCAATGCTTGTTTCAATTTAGACGGAACACTGTCGGATGGGTAGCCATGCGCCACTAATAAACGTCAGGGCAAATCATGTCTGGAGAAACTGAAACGATAAGGTAGACGAAGAATCCACTGAATATATTATCTGCACAAGTCCAGCACTAGCCGGCAGATGGTCGTCTACTATGGGATCCTAACTGGGACATAAACGAATTATCTCAGATAGGCGTAGACAGAATCTTGAGGAAAGCTAAATATTTATCCAGTGGCGCTAACGTTTATCCTCTCTAACTCCTGTTAGTACAATGGACTAATTAGTCTCAGTAGTCGTTCGTCGTCTCCCACCAACGCATATAACTTAATATAATTGAGTATCAGCTACAAGGGTTGCCGTTTATACCTTTGACCTAGTCAACTTTTAGTGATACTAGGTGCAATCTGGTAACACCATTGGAAAGTGTTACAGTTCTAAGCTTAACGGTTCCTGCAATATGTTGCTGGGCCGATATTTTTCAGCCTGGATGAGATACAATTCATGAAAATCCCAAAAAGGAAATCAAATTCAAAACAATAAATCGAAGTCAAAAAAATAAATCTATCGAATACGACTTGACATAATAATGATGTATTTTTGTGTAAATAATTTATTCCTCTTTTTCTGCCTCTTTTCTAATGTATATATAAAATATTTATTCCCTAATGTTAGGAATTATGCCAATAAAATTCGTCAAATAGTAAAATCGTATTCGATTTTGACTCGATCGATTTTTATTACAAAATCTTTCAAATTAGTTTTCAAAGAAATCGAAATGATAATTTTTAAAATATACCCAATTGTCCGATTTCCAACACTAGTATCTCAGAATAATCCTTGACTTCCTACAGAGCGAACTGAACAGAACTTAAAAATGATTACTACAGGGTGAAGCGCGGTAATTTGCTTATTTGGGAATGAAATAAAAAAAATTATGATCCTTGGACAAATTTATTTTATATTTTAATTATATTGAACAGTACGGGAATTTGTAAATTACATGGTTTTAAATAGTGTATCTGACAAATGTCGACCTTCGCTAGCCACACACTGCTGCATACGTTTTCTGAAGTTTTCATGAACTCTAAGAGCCAATGATGCCTACTCATGATATGGAGCACCACACAGTGCGTACACATGACACACTCCCTGCTGTTCTCAATGAAGTTACCCAATTTACAATTGATTGCCGTCCAGGAACACTTCCGCGTGGGGGAACAGCGAATCGTAAACGAAAAGCACGCTGCACTGCAATAATCGAATGCGATTTTGAAAAATACGCTTCAACACCAAATGACCACTCCACACGTGTCCAACGCATGATGGCAACTAAAAGGCAGGCGAATACAAATCTCCCATCAGCCACTATAAGCCACGCACACTCTCCACTCCAAAAAAGCAAATTACCGCGCTCCACCCTGTATATCAAACCCTGTTAAATTTTGACCGAAGGATATCGATTCTGAACCACTTTGCAGGGCCATAATTGTGCTATGTTTAAGGACATTTATTCAATGACATATTTGCTGATTTTAAGTACGTATATTTTTTAAAATCTAAGAGAAAAACGAACTGCATTTGAGTTACAAAATCGTTTTATCTATACGAAGCTGAAATTTCTTTAGATTTGGTCTTAGAGCATCCTGACCTTACTGTGCTACGCCTGTTTCTACAATCACAATACTCAGAGTCTCAGATATATACACACATACTTTAGCATACAGATCCAGAGTAGGTAGAACAAGAATGATGCCCATAATTGCTCTGGTAGTTTATAAAAAACAGACTTATTTTTGATCAGTTCTAATTTGACAGCAGAAAATATCGTTCACTTTTAATATGTGTATTTTTGTCTCTCTCCTTCTTCTAACTGATACTTTGTGTAAACTACGATCAATCTTAACGATTTCAATGATACATTGAAATTCCCAATATGTCATTTAATTATTTTAATACTTAAACTATCATTGACATGTCACTAGCACTGTCCATACAAACATTTTGTATGTAAATAGATTGTATAGTATACTTGACACAGACAATGATTTATTCTCTCTTATCTTTTGAGATATGTCTCTGCTATCATTGGGGTATTTCCCTGTCAACCCAAAAATTAAAAGAAATATAGTTTACAACTAACTATATATTAATTAATATTAATCGAAACCAAAACACCAAAACAAAATGAAAAACACTAAATTGATTGTAACAAATATAGAAGAAAAAAATATATATAAAAAAAAATAAGCGGCGACAGTATTAACGCCCTCGTTTGTTATAAGGTCGTCTTGATGTTCCCAATATAATCAACAGCGTCTGCTACGGATTGGTGTTTACCACCATCCAGTCGAAAACGGAACGCCAACCAAATGTCATTTGCATATTATTGCTGGTTTTAAATGAATTCATAAAAATAAAAAGTTTTAATTTTTATAATATAAACAATTTTTTTCGACTTCTTGATTTCGATTTGTGTGCGTAAGCGGCGCGCGAATGGAAGCCGTGGCAATGATCTTCAATCTGAATGTGTATTAATTTTCGGATGTTCATTAATTTATGCATAATTTTTTGGACTTGTCGAAAAAAAGTTAATTTTTTTATTGTTTTTCTGAAAGATTTTTTTCTACTTGTTTTTTCTCTTTGTTTTGTCTGACTAACAAAACAAAATCCATTTCAGCTATGGAATGTAGTGTCAAACAAGGTCGTTCGGTTCCATTAATAATAATGATGAGACAAAAAAAAAACACAAAATACAAAATAAAGACAGCTAACGCCACCAACAATAATAAGCATTCCATAGCGGTTGCTCCTCAGCGGACCTGATTCCAATCAAGCAGTGAAGTGAAGTTAACTGATTTGTGTTTTGCCTGGTATTGTTGTTCACGGTTTTTTTTTTATTTTTTTTTGTGACAAAAACGACGAGAAACCTTTTAGATAATTGACCTTTTGATGTTGTTTCTCTTCGGTTCGATTAGATTTCTTTTAAATTTCGAAATTTTTCCGCTTTTGTTTTAAACTGTTGGAGAACAGAGTTAGTTCATTGTTATTTATTGCTCTGGTTTCATGTTTAAAAACTTAAGTGCATGATTTGTTATAATTTTTAATTTCTATTGGCGAAAAAACTGTTTGTTATTGTTTGTTTCTTTAAGCTGGAATTTCCATCAGTCGGCCAAGATGGAAGCAATATTTACCCTATCATCCCGAAGCTTTGAATTACACAGTGCAACACTTTTTCTGGAGGTTGGATAATTTTCACACTGAATCAATTTATTAAGTATGTAGATCAAAACCACCGAGACAATTGATTGCTGTGTGGGCCCAGTTATGGCCTCCAGAAGTTACCATATTTTTCCTTTTAAATGTAAACAAATAGTTGAAATGACTTTCTAAATCAGCAACAAATCAAATTTGTTGACTGGACTTGAGCATTACTCTTTTGTTGGTATATTTTCGTACAATATCGTAGCCATTTCCAAAAAAAAACTTGTAAATGTTTACGAAGCCTGGACAACTTTCTTTTCCATACTAAAGCGCTTACTTGGAAGCTATTAATAGGATAGGTCCAAAAAACAGTTATCGGAGTCACCCTTTAGTTTTGAAGCTTATGGTGTCATGCCGCCAAAATGTTTTTGTTTTGTTGCTGCGTCTTTTTGTTTGAAATAATATAATAGGCATAATATGTTCTGCAATGCTTCAATCTCTAGCACAATTCAAACGTGAGAAAAGTAATGTTTACTGCTTACTATATGTGGCTTCCTTGTAGGCGATATCGCAAGACAACGGTTATATTTTTCGTCGTTCGCATACTAACATGCAATAAAGTTGGACAAGAGAAACGATGTCACGATCTCTTACGAATAACAACTTAACTCCCACGACAGTTTGGAGGACGCAATCAGAATACAAACAAAAACGATGTACAGTAGAAAGTCAAATTTTCACTTCACTCGAATGCCAACAAACAAAACTGCTCTCTCTCTCTCTCTTACTCTCTTCACTGGATATGTAAATACACGAGCAGCTTTTTGATGGTGTTATTGTGTATAACTGTGGCCGGCGGTGGTGCAATGGTTAGTGTGCGCGGCTCTTGTACATGAGATCCTGGGTTCGAACCCGGCTCTGACCACCTTCAAATTTTCTTTCGGCGGCGGTCACCTCGCATAGTGACGGCGACACTATCGAGTATCTAGCCATGAAAAAGCTTCTCAAATTACCGTTCGGAATCGGAGTAAAACTGTAGGCCCCAATCAGTGAGTGAAAACTGGAAAGCGCACAGCTCAGTGATTGTGAGAAGTTCACTCCAGTCCCTTCATGGGATGTAATGGGAAACCATTTATTTATTTTTATTGTGTATAACTATACAAATTCCCACCATGTTGAAGTAAAATTATAGCCTTTTCACATTTACCGCGTTTCAGCTGAAACGCGGTAAATGTGAAAAGGGTATTACATAAACTATGCAAAAAGTGTGCAATTAGCAAGATATGACGCGTGAGAGAAATGCGTTTGAGTGAATTTCTAGCACTTTTTGGCTCTCTTTTATCAGAGTTGGTAAATTGCGCACATCTGCCGGTCGTCTACATCTTGATCGTCTTTGATACAAAGCTCAATAACGGGTGGTCCATACAGGTATCTTTTTAAATCATATGGTTTTTGACACTGATATATTTTTTGATGTTCGGAATATTGGCTAAAAGTCAGTTTCACACTACCGCGGTCTAAAATGAGTCGCTTTACTCTTGAAAAATGGTGGGAAATATTGCAATCTTATTTCCAAAGTGAGTACTGTGTTGCCCAGCCAGTGCGTTCGTTAAAAAAGTTTTGTCTGAAATGAGACCAAACGCGCGTGCAGTACGCAAGTATGTACTAAAAGTTCGTGAGACTGGCTTGCCCGTGGACAACACTCATGGTCACCGTCGTCGTACGGTGCGTACCGGCGGTAATGTGGCTGCTGTGGCCGAAAGTATGCAATTGCATCCAAGAACATCGACTCACCATCGATCTTCATGCACCAGCATGACAAGAATTTCGCACAAAGATCTCAGGTTATTCGTTCCAGTCCAATTGACTCAGCTATTGAAGGCGAGCGACCATCCACTGCCTTACGGCTTCTCACTATAGGCCAAAAGAAGCTCCAAACGGCCATCGAATTTGGCCGAAAAATCATACTTTCTGACGGGGCGCATTTCATCTCGTCGACTACGTCAACAAACAAAATTTCCGCATCTGAGGATCGGAAAACCCGCACCTCATTGTCGAGAAGCCAATGCATCCACAGAGAATAACAGGTTGCTGTGGATTTTGGAGTGGTGGCAGCATTGGACCATTTTTGGCGAGCCCTACAGAGCTATGATTACGGACGTTTTATAGGCTGAAATGGAAGATATGAACATGGAAAATCTTTGATTTCAGCAGGATGGCGCACCATATCAAACAGTCGATCTTTTGCGCACCAACCTTGGTAATCGTGTTATCAGTCGTCTTGGCGATTTCAATAGGCCGCCTCGGAGCTGCGATTTGACCCCTTGAGATTTTTTCTTGTAGGGTGCTGTTAAATACCGATGCTATACGAATAATCCAGAACCGGTCTCACACCCTTCAGGCTAATATCGTTCGAGCCATTAGTTAAATCTAAGAAGATCCGTCAACAAAGTCTTGGAAAATTGGACAGACGGGATAAGCTTCTGCGAAGCCAGCCACGGCAGCTACATGTATGCAATCGAGTTCCACATGTTGAAAAATATGTAGATTTTTGTTGTTTGGATGCAAATATAACGTGTTTGTAGGTTGTCGCAAATATAGTATACTTGTGTCCATACACATTAGCGGTCTTCATGAAAGCTCGAAAGAACCTCGTAAACTCGAAAACATCGTAAACTTGCACAGCAAACGTCAAAACAAACAAATTTCCCATACAAAGCGACTTGCTCAAAAGTGGAAAGATTTCGAGGCAAATTTGCTGCGCAAACGTGGGATGGAGAAACGTGTAAACTTTTGACATTTCGTTGTCATCTGACTAGGATGGATAAATAAGGTGATAGCACTAGAACAGTAGAAAAAGTACACATACATAATACATGCAGTTGCTTCTGCTACCACCTTATGTATCCATCTTGGTCAGCTGATATGGTTTTGAGCACAACTACGCTGAGCAACTTTACCTGGTGCCTCATGCAACTGTGCGAGGAAAACTTGCGCTGAGCAAAAGTTCTCGGCTTTCACGTTTGCATGAATACCGCTATTGTGTTTTGTATTCTATATTACATGTTGGAAATACAATGATATAAATATGTTATAATATAAATTTTTCTGGCCCAAATGTGGCTTTGTTTGTTGTAAACTGCTCAAACCAAAAACGCGAGAGACATGAAACAAAAAAGAAGCAGATCTTCAGTTCATGAAAACAGTGATTGCAAACAAATATATGGTTCCTGCAGTATGTTGCTGAAGCCGTTTTTTCCAGCGTCCAGGAATAAGCTTACAAATAAACAACGCTTGCAAATCATTGAGTTTAATTATCAAAATTCGTGCTCTGTGAAACATGAGTTTTATCGAAAAATTATATGCAGCGACGAGTCTAATTTTTGGCTCAATGGGTACGTCAATAAATAGAATTGCCAAATTTGGCCCGAAGAACAGCCAGAGGCTGTTCAAGAGCTGTCAATGCACCCCGAAACAAGCAATAATTGGTGCGGTTTATGGGTCGGCGGCTTCATTGGATCGTACTTCTTTAAAGACGATGATGGCCGCAACCTTACAGCCAATGGAGCAAGCTACCGTTCACGCACTGTTTCTTAGCCAAAATGGAAGAATTAGACTTGGCTGACATGGTGTTTCAACAAGACGGTGACACATGCCAATCTGCATGTGAACCAATTGAGAGGCGAGTTTGTTGAGAAATTAATTTAACGTTGTAGCACTGTCAATTGACCACCTATTTCGTTCGATTTGACCCCACTAGACTATTAGTTGTGGGGGCACGTGAATACTGTCGTCTACTGCGACAAGCTAACCACGATTGCTACCTTCGAAGGCAACATAACATGTGTCATTGGTGCTATACCAGTCGAAAAGTTGTGTTAAAATTTGACTTCAGAACGGACAACGTGAAAACATTTGCATGAAATTACCATCGTAAATATAAAGATATAATGGCGGGCCTCGGTTTAGCGGTCCAAATATATATTTAATTCACTTGTATAAGTACAAATTGTCTATGTCCTCTTCAATTTTTAAAACCCAAATAGCAAACAGATCACCCATTATAACCACAAAACCGAATAGAAATTTAATTTCAAACTTCAACATTAAATCAACCACTTGGAAGTTTAAAAAGCAGCAGTGATATTTTTGAATATTGTGTGGCAGAGTTAAATAACTGTTGCTATTCGCAACACGATTTGACTTTTTAATGAGAAACAAATTTCATAAGCAGTTTAAACACACACACACACAGGCACATCTAATTTATAGTATCCTAGCAAAATTATACTTGTCAATATATACGCCGACGCCTCGAGGAAAATCTTAAGATAACAAGTTTTGACGTAATAAAAGTTGTTCTTCTTGTTAATTAAATTCCTTCGCGAAAAACACCAGCAATAAAAAAAAAACACCCAACACATTCAATGAGATTAATTATTTTGCAAAGTTTAGCAGCGGTAGGGGTTCTCAATTACCAACACCCAAACTTTAACACCCCTCCAACATTCAATATCTTGAGGTAGTAATGTAGAAGGATAACATAAATTGCTGACTTGTGTAGAAAAGGATACGTTACGTCCTGACATCACTATCGACAAGGGTGTTGAAGGTAGAAACCATTTTTAAATTACATCGTTTGATGTTGATGTAATTGAGAAACGATGCTACGGTTACCATAACCATCTACGATGGCTACGAATGCGGCTTCACTGGATCGCCATTCCGTTGCCATCACTAACACTTGGTCCCGAGGCCAGGTCACTGATATTCTTTTTATCGTACACAGGTACCGAAGACTATCGCAAGAACGTTGTTACATTGGTGTTCCATTTCATTTTGATCAAAAGCAAACAACATCAACAACGTAACGATACGAGTTATGGCGTCTAACGTACAACGGAATTATTCTTGCCAAAAAAATAAGACACAAACTGCCACAGGATAAATGGAATATCAACAGTAAACAATTCATAGAAGAAAATAACCTTAAAAACAACAATTCAACATGGCTGGCTAGTGGTGATGGCATCCTTTGAGCGCACCATTCAATTTCTGACTAAACAATGCGACGCAACTGTGAGAAACTTTATCCTTTAAGCACTAAATTGTTTCCCCGTGTGGGTGTGTGAATTTGCGAATGATGTAACGTAACTTTGGAAATATTTAAACCACAGCATAATTAATTAAATGTTGACCGGCCACTGCGTTTTAATTATTAAAATAACACTCATCCTCAAAGTGTTTCCGGCCTGAAAAAATTTACATCATAATGGTCCCAAACAACAACACAATTAAAATTCAAATAATAGAAATAATTGTGGAAATGATAGAAAATATGTTTTAAGCGTCAATGGAAAGCATTAAACTGTGTATTTAGGATACAATTCGATTTTATCCGAGACCAACATCAGTCCTGCAGATTCTAAATGAATAAATACAGTGTTTATCAGGGAGATTAGAACAGTTTTGGAAAGTCGGGTACTCGGTTTTGCTTACACACATTCACTTTTTTTAAATTGCTGTTTTTCGAATGTCGTATATAAATTTTGTTGAAGATTTTATTTTGAAATGCTAATTCTTTTAACCAATGGCGTGGAGTCCGAGTCTGAAAATATCGTCCAAAGATTTACGACTCCGACTCAAAGTTTATGATTTTTATTTAAATCGAAAGTTTGCGACAAAAATTATTATTTTAAACTATTTTTATGATACTTCTTTTAATACTTTAGCTATTAGTGGGATTCTGTTAGCATTTCGACATATTTTTTGTTTTCCGTACGTTAAGTTTAAGATTTTTTTGTTTTCTTTGTTTTTTTATTGTCTGATACGTTTTTGTTTTCAACAGCCAAAGCCACATTTGAGTCACAAAAACATATTTTATAACATACTAATCATTGTGTCTCCACTACGTTGAAAAATCTACCGTTTTCGTTGTTTGGGTGCAAATATAAGGTGTGTTTGGAGCTTTTCGCAAATATAATATACTTGTGTTCAAACACATTCTGTTTGCTATTCAATATTACATGTTTGAGACACAATGATTAATATGTTATATTACATGTGTTTGCCACACAAACATATCTATGTGTTTGTGACACAAATACAGCTGTGTTTGTTGCACTGTCTATGCCCTCTCGAGAGCAAGAGAATAAAAGAGGAACAACGAGAGAGTCTATCTTGTAAGTGTGTTTCTGTATTTTTGCATTATTCTCTCCGTCAGTGATTCATAAATATTCCTGAATTTGCGTGTAAATTGGGGATGAAGTCAGTGTTTCATATTATTGCTGATGTATTGCATTTTAGTTTCATGTATTCAGTCGTCAATGGTACATCGGAAAGAGGATATCAAAAGCGCTTGAATATGTTACGTATATATGTATGTGTTCTACCAAAGTGAGAAACGATTCTGGGCACAGAAATTGGAAAGGGCAACAACGTGAAGCCCTTTGTCTGTGCGTCCGAACCTTTACTGAGAACATCGGAACGGCCGACCATTTGTTAAATCAGTATAATAAAAAAAAACACATGTAATTTATCCACGCTTGGCTTGCATGAACTAGATTTGTATACAAATATATTGTTTTTGTACCAACTCATAGTGATAACTAATGCATAGCTGAAACCTTCTGAAAACAAAAACGTGGGAGACAACAAAGGATGGAGAAGCAAAAGAACAGGAGATTCTCATTTCATGAAAAAATGCATTCAATACAAGTAGTAAATGTAAAAAGGGACGTTTTAAGTCATTTAATTTTTTGTATTAATTATTTATAAATTAATTAACTTTAAAATTAATTATAATAAATAATACTATATTGGAATCAAAGAAGAATATCGTTTCCAAATATTATTATGTTTGAGAGGAAATACGCATATGTTTGCACGTAAATATATGCAGGTTTGGGAGAAACACGTGCATGCTTCCACGTAGGTATATGGATGTTTGGGAGGAGGAAAGCATATGTTTCCACGTAAAAACGTATATGTTTTCCAGTAAACATGATACTGTTTACATTTAAATACTAGTGAGTTTGGGACTTGCAAACATATGAATGTTTGAAGTGTGTTCCAAACATATACATGGTTCCTGCATAATACATTGGGGAGAATATGTTAGAGAGGTCGTTATTTTTCAGCGTGAACATGTAATATTGAATACCAAACACAATGTGCTTGGACATAGGTAATTATATCTATAAGTATATTTGCGACGTGCTACAAACTCGTTATATTTGCATCCAAACAACAAAAAATACAGATATTTCAACGTGTATTTATTTTGGCACTGCTAGATTTTTTCCGTTCGACATATTGAATATCAGTCAGTACCATACTTCCGCGGACCAACATAAGTAGGTTTACGCTTGAACAACTTTGGGAAATATTGCAAATATTCCAAACTCCAATCGGACATCGAATTCGGCCGAAAAATCATCTTTTCTGACGAGGCGCATTTTTACCTCGGGCGACTATGCCAACAAACAAAACTAGCACAACTGGGGATCGAAAACCCAGCACGTCACTGTCGAGAAGCCAATGCATTCACAGATAGTGACAGTTTTGTGTGAATTTTGGAATGGTGACATCATTGGCCCATTTTTTTCGGAAATGCTGCTGGAAACGCCATTTCAGTCAACGGCGAGCGCTACAGAGGCATGATTACGTGGTTTTTACGGGATGCAATGTAAGCTACGAACTGATTTCAGCAGGATGGCGCCCCATGTTACACAGCTCGTCAAATAATCGATGCAGCCTCGGAGCTGCAATTTGACCCCTTTAAGCTTTTTCTTGTGTGTTAAAGGTCGATGCTATTCGAAGAGTCCAGAAACGATACACATCCTTAAACCTAATATCGTTCTAGTGATTCGTGAGATATAACCAGAAAGCTTCAACAAAATCTGGCCTGACAGGATGAGCTACTGCGAAGCCAGCCGAGGCAGCCAAATGAATTAAATCGTGTTTGATAAATAATGGGAATATTTATTATGCCTAATAAAGCCACAATATGGCAAAAGAAATGAAAGATCATGGTATTTAATTTTTAAAAAATATATTTGTATTTGGACCATACTGTAAAATACACAAAAATAATGGGTCATCATTTATTGAATTTTATCGACCTTTTTGTTGTTCTTATAGTGTATTTCTTAGAAATTTCTAATCAGGCGTTCAAGGCCACTCTTTAAATGCAAATAAAATGGTTTATTACAATTTATTACCTTATGTACTCGACAAGACATTCCACATTATTTTTTTTTCACATTTCATTGTCTTCGATCTGAGATATTTTTAGTAAATTGTAATTCCGTTGAAGGTAACAGATCAGTTTTTCGGTTAGTCAATGAAAGAAATTGTAAACAGTCTCGGGTAGGATTGGTTTGTAAAACATCATCTTCAGCAGCGTCTAACCCATTAACACACGGCTCTCACTGTTCAAACAAATCACAAAACGATTTTTTTTTCATTTGCATTGCGGATTTCAGAAATTATTACTACACCCTGAAAAATTTGTCTTTTTTTGTTGTTTGGATGCAAATATAACGTACTTGTAGTCCGTCGTAAATATAGTATATTTGTGTCCAAACACATAGTGTTTTCTATTCAATATAAAATGTTTAGAACACAATGATGAACTTATGTACTTGTGACCCAAATGTGGTTTTGTTTGTTGAAAACTGCTGGAAACAAAAGCATGACAGATAATAAAGAAACAAAAAGCAGTAGATCTATTCACGTAAACACTGCTTGCAAACATGTACATGTTTCCTGCAATATGTTGCTGAGACCATTATTTTTCAGGGTGTAGAGTTGGTAAAAATAGATTTTTAGCAAATCGGAAGAAATTGAGAAAAAGTTGCTAAAGATCACTCAAGTATGTTTATCTAAAATCTGTTGCACTTCACAGTGACACCCTTTACTTTACTTATTTTGTCCATGCAACACAAGTGGTTTTTATAAATACATACATTTTTAACACGCCCCCGAGAATCATAAATAAATAAAAACACAAATACCAACAAATGTGAGTCAAGTTTATTAAATATTTTACACAAATGAAATTGTGCAACAGATGTTGTCGCCTAAAGGGGGTTCACCATAATGCCAGCAACAACGAGCGTTGCTGCACTACAACAGCAACAATTGCCAACAGATTTGAAAATAGTATCCTTAATCCCATCAAATATAAGTAAATGTACATACGAACTCATGCCAATCCAATGTCATTTAGTACAGCTTATGTGGGGGGGCCAAAGTTGTTAAACACATTTTCAAACTGATTATTGACGCTGTCATGTAGTGTCAGATGTCCGTCGCTTTGTGACACACATATTACACCAGACTTCAGGGAGGTCAGGGACAGAGTTGTAATTAAACTTTTACTGATTGCTACCAAACTTTAAATGGCAACAAAGCTGTTGCAAATTTTGAAAATATTTGCGCACAACACATGTGTTGGGATGTGTCAATATTTAAATATACATTAAGTAGCGACAAATTTGTTGTGAGATTTTGGGAAATTTTCCATTAATAAATAACAAGCTTCACATTTTTATTTTGACACTAATATTGATATAAATATACGTATATAAATGTGGAGTATATACTTTTGAACAACCGGTGATGCAATGGGTGCGTGTGTGACTATTGTACATAAGAAAGTGACTGAATTCTCGCTCTGACCACCTGAGATGCAATGGGAAAATATGTATGCTCTCGATATGTGATATAAGGCATAAAAAAACATGAAGAACTGTGTCTTTACTCTTTTTTTGATATTGCAAAAAACCCTTCCGCGCCAAATACAATTACTTTTACTTCAACCAGATTTTTTCAGTTATCTTTTTTTGTGATTTTTTAAATTTAAAAAAAATTGTCCTTTTACATATTTCTTATAGCTGTTCTTAGTTAAGTTTGGTACACTGATTACGAATCTGTTTTTCAATCACTAACACTAGGTCACAAATAACAAAATTTTCCCTGTTATTTGTTTCTAGCATACTTTTTCTCATTGATTTTGACCTACTAAACACGAAAATGAGTTTTAAAAATTTTTCTGTTGATTGGTTTTCCAGATACACATTTTTGAACTTTTTTTTTTAAATTTTTGGAGGTACACTTACAATTTTGAGCATATCTTTCGTCTTCTTTGACGTATTTGATCCTACTACTACTCAAATTAAAGCAAATTGAGCCGTCTACAACTCATTCTCAGAAAATTTTCAAATCGGGTGAGTAGTTTTGATGTTGGCGGCTTAAAAAGGTTAAAAAACTTCGTTTTTTTAGTAAAAATGTGGCAGAAAAATTCAAATAAAAATTCATATAAAATATAAAACGCGATGCTAACAGCGATTTTGGTTTTTTTACGTATAGCTGGCATTTTTTCAAAGAAAATAAGCACTTACTTAACAAAATCTGACAACAAATGGCGGACTTATAATTTTTTTGGTAAAACACCGAAATTCCGATATTTTACGATATTTTGATTTTCATTATTTGCACAGCTAACCTACTAGGAGGGATCGAAAAAGCAAGTTTTTTATAATCCTTTTGGAATAGAACGGAACAGTTGCTCCTATACATAAGTTACTTCTGTTCAAAATTTCACCACCCTGGGTTAATGTCTTCTGTTCTGGCAAGGGACGTGAAATTTCAAAAATTTTGTGAAATCAGCAATTTTTTTTTTTGGAAATTTTTTTCAAATGTCACAGCACTTAGCAGTTTTGATAAAATTTTTAAATTAATATTAATAACACAAATATTTCATAATTGTAAAAAACCTATTTACAATACCGTAGGGACGTTTCGTCGATGTTTTTAAGAAAATGGTATAATGAAAATGCAGAACATAGAAACACAGGTGCATTTTACGATACGAATTTTGGCAAACCCACTTTACATGTACAAAATTGTTTGGAAAAAACGTTTACGTAATTTTTATGATTCTCAGAATTAAAAAAAATAAGTAATACACAAATAGTTATTTAATTTTTATGATTGTGGTTGCAGAGTAATTTACGCTTCTGAATGTGCGTGGACGCTCTTCGTGTTCCTTTATGACTGCTACTCCGTTCACAGTCAATTAAAGGGAATTACACTTTTTTATTGATGTGTGTTTTCCCGATGGCTACCTGTATCGGTTTTTTTTACAGAAATTCCCCCCACATTTGTGAGTGGTCATTATTTGGTGTTATTTATAGGTGTTCATTTATCGTTTTTTGTCATTCAACAAGTGTCTACGAACGCGAGTATTACGAGTAAAAAGTGAAAGAAATTGAATTTAAGTGCATATAATACCTACCCAACAAGTAAGACAATGAGTAAAAGACTACGTGTGTTCGAGTGTTTGAACAATCCAGACAATTTCTGCAATGTTTGTGGCGAGTTTATAAAGAATAATCACGCACACACGTTTACTCCAGCAGTGCAATTGCACTATTTGAATTATTTTGGTATTTCACCAAATATCACAGAATCATGGACACCTAAGTCGCTATGTGATCTTTGCTATATAATCCTAACCAACTGGGCAGCTGGCGGAAGGTAAGAATTTTTATTTAAACACATTAAGCAAAGCAAATATAGTAATTTATTTTAATTTTAGGCGCCATATGAAATTCGATACACCAATGATGTGGAAAAAGCCGCTATGCCATTCCACAGCCTGTTATTTTTGCCTCACCACAAACAGTGGGGTAGGGAGATTTTTAAAATGGAACTACGCTCAAGTGGGATCGTTTGCACTTCCAGTACCACATTCGAATGATGTACCATATCCAGTGTGCCCTGGTGCATCTCTTCAAAAAGCAGAATCGTCAGATCAAGAGTCCGAGTCAAATGCAAGCGAATTTGGGGCGTGCAGAAAGCGAAAATTACTGTTACTCCAAGGAGGCTATACGCGACATTTCGCTGGCAAAAATTAAAGAAGGAGTCTTCGCAGGACCCGATATAAAAAAAATGTTGAAAGATGAAACATTCCCGAAGCTGTTATCACCCATCGAAGCCGCAGCATGGAATTCCTTCAGGCTTGTTGTGGAAAACTTTTTAGGAAACAACAAAAGCCATAATTATAAGGACATAGTTGAGGATCTGGTAAAGAACTATGAAGCAATGGGTAGGTTTTTTTTGAAACAAATGTTAATTTAAATAGCGTTTTAATTCTCGTTTTTTTTTCATTTTTGGGTAGGAGTGCACATGTCACTTAAAATACACTTTCTGCATTCTCATTTGGATTTTTTCCCTGAGAATTTAGGAGACGTGAGCGACGAACACGGCGAGCGCTTTCATCAGGAATTGAAGGCTATGGAACGACGCTATCAGGGCATCTATGACACGGCTATGATGGGTGACTACATTTGGACCCTAATACGTGAGACCAATTGCAGCGAATACAAAAACCAAAGAAGAAGTCAGCTGTTTTTCCACATGGCATAAAATGTACAGTTATATCTTTGTTTCTACTCATTTTTTATGGGCGTTGATTTGGTTAATTTCGTTAGTTTAGCTAACCTGGCACATCCATTTCTAATTGTGCCATACATTGAGTATGTAGTGCTCTAAATAAATTAAAAAATAATATACTAAGACTAATTTGTTTATTTTAAATTAAGTTCAAATGTATTTATTCGTTTGCGTTGGGTAGGTAAGCTGTGCAAATAATGAAAATCAAAATATCGTGAAATAGCGGAATTTCGGTGTTTTACCAAAAAAATTATAAGTCCGCCATTTGTTGTCAGATTTTGTTAAGTAAGTGCTTATTTTCTTTGGAAAAATGCCAGCTATACGTAAAAAACCAAAATCGCTGTTAGCATCGCGTTTTATATTTTATATGAATTTTTATATGAATTTTTCTGCCACATTTTTACTAAAAAAACGCAGTTTTTTAACCTTTTTAAGCCGCCAACATCAAAACTACTCACCCGATTTGAAAATTTTCTGAGAATGAGTTGTAGACGGCTCAATTTGCTTTAATTTGAGTAGTAGTAGGATTAAATACGTCAAAGAAGACGAAAGATATGCTCAAAATTGTAAGTGTACCTTCAAAAATTTAAAAAAAAAGTTCAAAAATGTGTATCTCGAAAACCAATCAACAGAAAAATTTTTAAAACTCATTTTCGTGTTCAGTAGGTCAAAATCAATGAGAAAAACTATGCTAGAACCAAATAACAAAACGACTGTTGGCTAGTGTAATTGGTCATTTAGATTTCGAGATATGGCGATTTTAAAATTGGTTTGAGCGGAAGTTTAATTTTTTCGTGATTAATTATATTTGTTCATGCCCTTTATCATACTCGGAGAGCATTTGCAGCAAAAAAAAGGACTTTGTTATCAATGGAAAATAGAATTCGTATTCCTAATATCATAGAACAACCCCCTTAAAATGCATTGTTGATATAATTGAGAAGCGATGCTAAGGTTACCATAAGCATCTCTAGCTTGCGCGGCAGACCTAAATCGCCATTGCAGTGCCATCACAAACACTTGGTCCCGTTGCCAGGTCCATGCGATATTCTCTTTATCGTGCACATGTACGGTCAAATATCACAAGAACTTTATTTCCATGGTATTCATATAAAGGGTGTCGCAGGAAGAGTGCACTTTTTAAATATAGTGTAATTTTTTTGTGTAAGTGGCAACTCTGAAATGTGGCAGCTGTCACATATGCTTATTCCGATTATTAAAAATGGAGCGCTTTACGAAAGAACAACGGGTTATAATTGTGAAAACTTATTACAAAAACTCGAAAACTACGAAGAATTTTCAGTCGAGAAAGTGCACCTAATGTGTCAACCATTCGAAGAGTGGTCAATAAATTTGAAAAAACTGCGTCGGTTATGGACAGTAAGACTCCTGTGCGTCAACGTACCGGTCGGTCTCTGCTGCTGTAAACGAGTGTCGCCGAAAAAACCGGAAACTTGAATTCGGCATCGTTCTCAACAACTTCAAATTGCACGAAGCACTACGAAGCAAACGACCTCGTCCTTTATGCGTAGAAAATTCAGCTTACTCATGAAGTCAAACCAGCAGACAGACCATGGAAAGCGTCGACAATGTGTTCAATGGGTAATGGAGCAAAGTGAAGTCAATGCCAATTTTTCAAAAAAGTCATCTTCTCCGATGAAGCGCATTTCCTTCCGAATGGCTTCGTGAATACACAAAGTTGTCGAATTTGGAGGTCAATGGAGATCGTTATCGCACCATGATCAATGAATTTTTTTTTTTTTTTGAAAATATGGATGAGATTGATCCGGGCGAGATGTGGTCGTGCGATTTGGCACCTCTCAATTATTTTCTGTGCGACTACGTGAAGTCACTGGTATATGCTGCTAAACCAGCAACAATTAATGCCTTGGAGGCCATAACTGTTCGTATTATTCGTGACATACGGAAAGCAAAGCTCGCAAAAGTGACCTAAAATTGGACGTCCAAAATGCGCTTGGTCATGAACAGCTGCGGTGGGTATATGCCCAAAATCATTATCAAATGTTAATGCCAGATCTTTCGAATAAAAAATTTTTTTTGATACAAATTTAATTGTATTATTTTTTGCAATTTTAAATTGTATCGGCGTTAAAAACAATCTTCATAAACTTAGAAAAATAGTAAAACAAATAAATAAACTAAATAATCGGTTTTTTCGAGTTTACAAACACTTTAAATTACTGACTCATGTGGTTTCTGTAATCAGCGATTCAGTTAGTTGTTGAAACTACTAAAAATAGTCCTCCCTCAGAATTGCTTCTTAAAAATGTTTGCTGGGTAATTATACACCCAAAACCTATATTGAAAAGTGTTGTCGATTTTGCAAATTGAAATGTTCTGTCAAGCGTCTACTATGGAATACGAGGGCGGATCAATAACTCCGTGACTTTTCGAACTTCCCTCGTGGTTATATTAGATGCAACACTGCTCTCATCAAGTACCACCTGTTAGTAGACTACTGTCGAAATTTGAGCAAGTTCCGTCATTTACTTTGCGTTTAACAGCTGTCCAAAACATACCGATTACCTTCAAAAGGGAAAAACAATAAACGGCGAATATTATGCAAACTTATTGGACCGATTTATGGAGGATTGAAAAAACGACCCCATATGGCCAAGAAAAAAGTTCTTTTACCACAAGATAATGCACGGGTGCACACGAGTGTAGTCTTAATGGTAATTCCATGAATTGGGCTACGAATTGGTACCTCATCCGCCATATTCTGCGGATTTAGCCCCCAGTGACTATTTCCAATTTCCAAACCTAAAGAAATGTCTCGGTGGAAAGAGATTTAAAAAACCTATTTTTGGAAGGGATACAAAAATTGGAGAAACGTGGGACTAAGTGTATTGAGCTAAAAGTAGATTACGTGGAAAAATAATGTTTTTTTTTTGCAAAAAAAACTGTGTTTCATTTAAAAAGTCACGTACTTATAGATCCGCCCTCGTAATTAAGTTCTGTTAAGAGTCGATTAAAAATTAGCGAAATATTGGATATAAAAATGATTTGACCTAAATAGCAACAGAATACAAATTACAAAGAAACCCCCTATTCGACAATTGTTATTTTATTACATTATTAGCCACTTTTTAAATTTTTTTTGTTCTTTAATTTTGATATAAAAAATTCTTAAAATTGTTTACAAGTATTTTTCATAATTTGCTCAAACAAAATTTGATTACTTACTTGTTACATTGATTACAAACTTAATGTTATTAATTACTTGAGATTTAAATAAAAAGCAGTTTTGAGAATGGAAAGATTTAGGGCGAGAGAGACGTAATAATGAATATAAAACTGATATTACACTAAACTAAACTACATTTCTATAATAATAAGGACTTCCTCTAAATTCCTTTAAGCACACACAAATTTAGCAATAATTTGTATAAATTTATATTTTAAATTTCAGCAAAATTTGGTGAGAATGATGAAGGCACATTACGAAATGTAAGTGGCGGGTGGCAGAGAGGTGGTGACGGAGGTAAGCATGATTTAGGTGAAAAATAGAGAGAAAGAGAAGAAAAGAAGACACAAGACATTGGAAATGAAACCTTTAAACCAAAACCATTAAAAAAATATATATGTGACATCAATATAAAGCCTGGAATAACAAGAATAGCACCACAAATATGGGCAGCGGCCGGATATAAAGCCGCGCGAAAACAACGCTAACAAAGCCAACACAAACAAAAGGATTAAACAAAATAAATGTGTGTGCATAGCAAAATGTTCATTATCAGCCAGAGAACCAAAGTTAAAGCACAACCTTGTCTTTATATTTCGACAAATTTTGCATGTTTTCTCTATTCTATAATTATACGCAGGGGTGAAGTGGGAGGATTGTCAAAGTGGTGTCTGTGTTCAGGCTGTCATAAGCAGAAAACAAAACATAACCAAAACCGTACAAAAAATAGAGTCCTTGGCAAAAAAAAGCAAAGTCCTTAAGTTAAACAAAAATTCCAAATTTAAATAAAACGCAATAAAACCCAAACACCAGGTTTAAGGTTGAATGAATTCAAATCACACCAGCGTGCGCGTGAGTGAGTGAGAGTAAATTGGCAAGTGTATGAGTGTTAAGTAATATAGTAGTGTGAGTGTGTGAGTCTGTGGGTGGGTGGATACAATTCTTTAAGGATATATAGTGTGTGTTGGTTGTGAGTAAATTAATGTTAATATATGTATACAGTGATGGAAAAAGTAAAATAACCCTACAGTGGTGAAAATTATCTTTACCGAAACTTCTAATTATTATGAAAGAAATTACATTATTGTTTTACTACGAAATTTTTAATTTTAAAAAAGAAGGTACTTCGACTGAATATGTCAAATTAGAATAGACATAATTTAAAATTGAGATAATATTTTGCAAGCCGGTCGCAAGTAGATTTGAAAATTTGTATTTAGTTATTATTCTAACTTTCCTTTAAAATTTGAATATTTTGTAATTAAAAATATTGATGATTGTATTTTGTTAATCGACCTTTGTTCTACCAAATAATCCTAATTCTTCCAGCTCGAGGTAAACGTTGCTTTTTTTCTATTTTCCTGAGGATGCTGCCCAATGGTGTAGGACAAATATCGAAAATAAAAAAATCTCTATTGACCTCGAGCCCGGAGAATTTGGATTATTTAAAAATACTAATTGTTTTTTAAATACAAAATTTAATTTCAAAATATATAAAAAGCCGCAATCACTTACACTTTTGCATAACGTAACTATACTATTGATTTTTTTTGATACAACAAATTCTTGCCACCCCTTGCAAATCATTAACGCGATTCTGTTTGGTTTCCATCACTGTATAAATGTATTTAAGTCAAAATATGTATTATAATACTTTCACCAAGGAGAACAATTAAAAATTTGCATTTTTCTTTGATTGCATTAACGTTTAAGCAAAAAAAATTTTCATAATAAGTAAAAGGAATCATAAAATCTCAAGATTTCACTTACCTTATGTCTTCGGCATCATCGTCATCATTGTCGTCTTCGTCTTCATCATCATCATCACCATTTCCATTATTCGCATAATGCCGCTGACGATGATGCATATCAACTGCATCCAAATTGTCATAGCTATCATCATCGTCTTCTTCTTCGTCATCTTTATCGTCATCGTCATCATAGTCATCACCATAGCTATGCTCATCCTTGTCAATGTCCTTATTATCATACTTGTTGTCAGTTCTTCTATTGGCATCATCCAATAATCGCGATTTCTTTTTATCGCTACGAAATGTTGCAATTTTACGCTCTTCCTCTTGTTTCAGCTTTTCAACTTCGTCCTTTGACAGGAATGAAAAAACTTTTTCTAAAAGAAAACATTAAAAAAATACGGGATCATAAAAGAATGACAGCTACTGTGAGAAAAGTTATAGTAAAATTATTGTAAAGATATGGAAAGATTTAATTTGAAATTACTTAGGGGAGGAAGCAAGCGACTCATTAAAAGGATATTTTTTACACCAAAAAGATGTGACAATTTGAAAACTGAGCATTAAACAGGATAATCATTTGCATTAAATCAGCGATTAAAGTTTTAATTTGTTGAAGTCTTTTAATCTGATATCTTAAGTATGAGAAAATACATTTAAAATACTCATCAGAAGAACAGGTGACGGATTTAAATGAGATGTTACAGTGACAGTTATAATTCTTTAGATTAATGAAATAGATAAATGAAATATATTTCTGCGAAAGAATACATTCTTCTAGCATTAGCTTCGTACCGGGATCGACAAAATGTTGATCAGTGGATCATTGATTTGATTTATGGGTTTTACATTCATTCACATAATTGCGTCCCTCGGTTACATGACTATCACTTCAAGAAGAAATTATACACTGTAAAATGTTTATTTGTAACTATTATGAAATCCTTCAGAGATTCTATGAATTCCTCCATTACTTCTCATTCAAATAAACATTTAATAGGATCTATGAAACATTTTCACAGATTCTATGATACGAAATCTATAAAATTTAGTCATGCAATCAATGCAATGTTTATTCCCTCACCCATAGGATGGCGGTATATATCATTTAATACGGAAAAAAATTTAACTCATCGAAGGGGCCACTTTAGGCGCTTAGTAACTATGGACGAAATTTGTTTTACGACATTTTAAGAGGATTGAGCCATGTCCGTCTGTCTGTCTGGCTGGCTGGTCAACACGATAACTGCCGAAAATCTTTACAGATCACAATGAAATTTTTTCACTGACTATTATTTGTCAATATTGACTTGGGGATCGAAAATGGGCCACGACCCTTCTGGTACCTCCCATATACATCGACACATTTAGCACAAAATCATATTTCTTTCAAACCTATCTTCTGGTAGATGTGATTAGCTTCAACTTTCACACCAGTTAATAATCTGTAAATGCCTACTCAACTGTAGGAAATGGGCGAGATTGTCACGCCCATTCTGGTACCTCCCATACAAAGCAGGGTGTTCGTCCGTGTTGTTAATCCGATAATCGCTTAAAACATTTCCGATCGTAATGAAATTAGGTGTAAGGCTTCACGTTATCAAAGTTCAATCACCGATTAAAACAAGGGTGATTTTGCCACGCCCATTTTGGTACCTCCCATACAAAAGTTGTTTGGTCGACTGATTGTTCGACATGAGAAGTCCGGCACAACCGAACCAATCTTTATGAAAGTTTGTACTAGTCAATATTTAGTCAAATAAAACTTTTCTATAGAAAATGAACTGTTTTGCCACACCCACTCTGGTGCCTCCCATACACAAATTGGGTGGATCACCGCTTGATCAACACGATAACTCTCGTAAACTACAACTGACCTTGATAAAATACGGTACTAGGCAATATTTTGCTAAAAGCTACGGTGTAATTAATAACTGACTATTGCGCCACGCCCACTTTCGTACCTCCCATACAAAAGTTGGGCGTATTTTCGGTTTACCGACTAGATATCTCCAATAAATCATAACCATTCTTAATAAAATTTGCTACTGATCAAAATGTTGGCAACAACTTGCCATTCCCATTTTTGTCTAAATATTGGGAGGGGAAAAAATTCCCCAAAACCACTTAGGATCGTAATTAATTTGGGTATTCAATAATATATAGAGCAATATGAATATGGTCACTTTTGAGTATGGGCGTCTTCTAACAGAACTCCCATGCAATGGATGACTTAGTGTGAGGGTATGATTAAGTCGGTTCACCCGACCGAAACTAATGTACTGGTTTTCTATAAAAAAAAAAAAAACCGTTTCCCATTACATCCCATGAAGGGATTGGGGAGAGCTTCTCACAACCAGTGAGCTGTGCGCTTTTCTAATTTTTCACTCACTGATTGGGACCTACAGTTTTTACACCGATTCCGAACGGTATTTTGAGAAGCCTTTTCATGGCTAAATACTCGATAGTGTCGCCGTCACTATGCGAGGTGACCGCCGCCGAAAGAATTTTTTTTTTTTTTTTTTTTTTTTAAGGTGGTCAGAGCGGGGATCGAACCCGGGATCTCATGTACAAGAGGCGCGCACACTACCCATTGCACCACCGACGGGTTTTCTATAAATTATATAAAAATAAATTTATTAAATTTTTGCAATAATATGTAAGAAAGATATGCAGTGATCCCATGAAACGAAATTTAAGAAATTTGTTCATATCATCTGTCAAAAATGTATATAGACTTTATTAAACCTGTTATAGACTTACGGCCGTATTCATAAACAGTTATGAGAGGTTTGAGAGATGATTTACCGGACAAAAATCGGCTCTCAAACCTCTCATAACTGTTTATGAATAAGGCCGTTAGATTGCAGATTTATGATACCTGATAAACCCTGAAAGGCAAACCATGATACGGTGAAAAGTGTCGCATGGCAAGTGATGGAAATAACGCTGTACGTATGGCAATGCTTCAGTCAGTTGTCAGAGCGGTATGGGGATAAGAGGAGAGAGGAATCGCTATTATTTAAGAAGAAAAAACAATTTGCTTAAAGCATGGAAATGAGAAAATTTAATCATACAGAAGGAAGAATGAGGCCCGTAAATTCTACCGAAAACTACAAACACAAACCAAGGACTATGGATCATGGCTCTTCTTGGAATCTTTCCACAGATGTGCAGAGTATGTTGGGAATATGTAGAGATCAATGCACTCATCAATATGGATGAGAGTGTTGAGCACATACATGAAGATGGCGTCGACTTCCTCCTTTCAGTCAACGCGAACTGAAATTTCCCAGCTGAATAACAACAAAACCGCTGGTGCTGCTGTACTATGGGCTCAGCTGTTTACGACTGGCGGCTGTTAATTGAAAAGGTGCATGCATCAGCTCGTGTGAAAAATTTGGCTAGACGAATGCATGCCCGATCATTGGAGTCTGAGTCTGTGTGCTGTTTTCAAAAAAGTGGACCCGAGTATATGTCCCAACTATCGTGGAATAAACCTTCCACCGCAAACAAGGCCCTTTCGGGCGTAATATGCGAAAGACGAAAGCCGTTTGTTGCAGAAATTATTGGAGAAATGATCAGTGTGGCGATAGGCCTGGAATGTCAACTATCGAACAGATAATCACATTATGACAAATACTGGAGAAAACCACAAAAAACAAATCGACTCACATCATCTTTTTGTAGATTATAAGGCTGTGTCGAACCTTGGTACTCGTGCTAAGCTGGCACGTCTGGCACACAGATCCACACGAAATCGTCAGTAAAGATTGGATTGGTATGAGACGAGGCCCCAGGCAAGGCGACATCCTATCATGCGGTCTCTTCAACATATCACTTGAGGTAATCGTGAGAAAATCTGCAGTCGACAAAAGTCACATGCTGGTCGCGTATGTTGATGTCTTAGACATTATTGGGCGAAACCTGCCAGAAGTTACTGCAGTATTGCCGAGAATTGAGAAGGAATCAGCAAAAGTGGTTTTGACAGTAAACGAGGGCAAGACAAAATAATCGTTTCGACAAGAAGAACATCCACAGGATTGGATGAAAGGGTGAACGTTTATATCACTGTGGAACAAAATGAAACATTTTCCATATCAAGGTTCTAACAACGGGTTCTGATAGAGGGGTTAAACAAAAATATACGAGTATCGGCGTTTTGAAAGTTTACGTCTGAGTTTTTTTTAAGGGGGCACATTGGCACATTCGTATGATGAATCGGCATAGGAAACCATGCTATCCTTACATTTCAGGTATAGGATGTGTTCAGCAATTTTATATAAAAATTTACGAGAAACACTTTTGTGGAATACTTTAACCCTCTACCACCTCAATATATTGGTCTGTTTTATTCTTTTTGTGCGGGTAAAAAAAACCCTAAAACTGGGGTGTAGCGGATTAAATTGTACTACAAACATGTTTCTCATAAAATTCTACTCTCAATTTCTTAACTTGCCAAAGGTCATAACTCACTTGAATGCCAAAAATAAGTCAACACTGAAACTCCATTTAAGGGTTAATTTCGTACTTATTCCGAGTTGGTGCTAAAAGGTCCAACAAAACTGGATTTTACGGGGTTGGTGCGTATTCGAAAAATATTATACGTAAAATTTCACTAGAAGTCATCGAACAAAAGAAAGATGTATTATATCTTATGTTGCACAGTGTAACTGTTGTAATTTCGAGGTAGTGGACGAATTTATTTACCTCGGATCTGTCGTGAAACAATATCGTGAGCCTAGAAATCAAACGGAGAATTGTACTTGTAAACTGGTGTTATTTCGGACTAACCACTCACTTCAGACATAAGACCCTCTCTCGAGAAACAAACGTCCAATTCAATCAGACTCGCCTGCAACCTGTATTGTTTTATGGCGCAGAATCCTGGGTCATATCGCATGCTAATAAAACATCACTGGGAGTCTTCGAACAACAAATATTCCGAAAAAGAATTGACGACAGATGAACTACGGGCTGTTTAATCTGTATCTCGATATCTACGTAGTTATCAAAATATCGGATGTACGCGCTGGCATGTCAGGAGACTGGATCAAAATGAAACAGTGCGAAAGGTATTCGAAGACGTACTTGAAGGACATCGAAAAATAGGACGACCAATACTTCGCTGGAAAGACAATGTGGAAGGTTGCCTGCGAAAGCTTGGTGTTAGCAACCGGAGGAGAAAAGCTGAAGATTGAGCCGGTTGGTGAATCATGATATCCTCATTTTGTAAAGGCGTTGAGACCCCTCTGGGATGTTTGAGGCCACCTAAGTAAGTAAGTAAGATAACAATTTTTGCAATTTTAGATCAAGTCATAGATTCTCATCAGCAATTGTTTTGAATGACGCTTCATGTAACGAAATTTTGAAACTCAATGAGAATTCGTTGGTATAGAATTGAACGAAAAATAATGCTGGCACCCAAAAACAACAAGATACTGAAAATTAAAATTTGGCATTCAATTAATTAGGATTATTTTATGAGTTGTTTTTCTGAATGCGCTTCATAAATTCTTAAACTTTTTAGGAATGTTTATCATAATATCGAGAAAATTTATGAAAAATGTAAATTTATGAAAATAAAGACCCAGCAAAAAAACTGCATCCAGGGAAGTAAAAATCACCAAACTTTCACAGCTAAGCTAGAAATAGTTCGTAATCACCGGTGAAATTAATATGAATTGTTGCCGAAGACCTGTGATATCAAGACGTTCTTCAGTAGACAAGGTGCGTCCTTAGCAACTTCTACCTAACCTAGTAATGCAACAGGTAAAATACCGACATAAAAAGACTTCGGTTAGTGACAAGTGTGAATACACACTGCGGTGGCTTAACGCGGTAGACGCTGCTGAATATAATGTTTCAAAAACATCGAAACGATCGTCTAGCGAATGTGAGTTCGAATCCCACCTGTTAGCCCTAAAGTAATTACAACTATCTCTTCAACATCTGAATTGAGTCAATATGACAAGTATCCTCTTCACATTATGCTTCTAAAGTATGTGAAACATACGGAGTAAAGGCCCATTTGAACAGGACAATGTCAAACCTTTGTCAACCATTAAAAGACAAGTGAAACAGAAAGCATTATATAAAGCGTTATTTGCGAAGAAAATTCATCTGAATGCTGTCCTCCCTTCATTTAAGTAACATGTGAAAAAAGTTCTCTCGCAAATTAAAATACGATAAAAAGTCAATTAAAGTGTTCGTTGTCTCTCACTCAATCCAATTTTACGGTTCATTATAGTCACTTTGTTTAGTGGCCACTGCCAGCCACTTGTCTGATGGCTTAAACTTAATTGTTATCTGAAATTTGAAACCCATCGACCAACTACTCCTTACAATTCTTGTCAAAGAAATTAGAATCCTGCACCGCATTGTAAAACAGCAACCACGACAAAGAGAAAAAGCTGCAGAAAAAATAAGAAATTTAAGAAAGAAAACTTTTTGCTCAAAACTTTATATTCATGTTTTGCTGGCAGCTGCTAATTATACAACAAAACGTGTCACTTTTACCAACGCATATAAAAGCGGCAAATGCATTTGATTCCATTTTTACGAAGAGCACAACCAACTGCCACCACATCCAGCAGGGACGACATTCGAAGTTTTGCCTGCTTCAAAGAAATGTTTAAGATTTGCTTAACGCTTTGTCACCACTACCACACAACACACTGCATACTTACGTACTTGGCATCGTACAGTGACTGTAGTTGGGACAGACAGCCAGTCTAGTGGTATAGTGGTCGGGTGGTCTACATCAGCCACTTTTCGGGTCGATAAGTTTGCGTCCACGCTGACCACGACATTAATGTTGTAAAGCAAACATTTTTCCTTTGAAATGTAGGAAGAGAAGGATGTGAGACTTGTAATAAGAAGAGGAGTGATGTCGAAACTTTTGTAAGCCAAAGTTTCAAAATCTTTTTAGTGCACGTTAAGAAATGTTTGAAGTGATTTCTTGAATCAAAAGAAAAGTAGAAAGACTCATTCAGAGGCGGCCAGAACTTTTCGTATTCAACAGAATGTTATGCAGGTGGAAATTCATTTCAAAGAAGTCGCTTCGGAAAGCGGGAATAGAGTGATCGGCGCTTGATATAATGTCAATAAATATGCCTAGCATATCGCACAGAGTCATAACTCAAAATTTACAAGTTTTCACTAGATGTAAAAAACTGGATTTGCTAAGATAAAAAATGTCTGCAAATTTTTAACAATAGACATATTCATAGGGATATTGTGACGAAATGGAAGAGAAAATTATAACAAATTTTTACAGCGAATAGAAATGAAGCGAGAAATAAAAAACCAACCCGTAAGAAACATAGTTTTTTACTATAAATTCTTTATATATAAAATTGATGAAACTATATATTTGCAGCAGATCTTAGAATATGTACACCTAACCAACATACCAATTTTGTTCAAATACCGTTAGCAGGAGCAGAAATAATGGCGTTTTAATTTTTGATTTGTACGTACCACTCCCCTTTGTCCAACCCTGCCCATATTTGCAGCAGATCTTACAACATGTACACCTAACCAACATACCCAATTTTATTCATATACCGTTAATAGGAGCAGAAATAATGGATGTTTAATTTGTGATTTGAATGGGAGGTACCATGCACCTTTGTCCAACCAAAGTTTTTTCGGCATGCATGCATACAGACGGACGAAGTTAATATAAAGAACTTAAAAAATCTGAAAATGTTGAGTTATGAATCTTTTGTAGTTAGGGTGAAATGTGAACGTGTTTTTTGAACACTGAACGTAGAGTTTTTGTAACTAACAACATATTAATTACAAATGACAAAAACCTTTCAAAAGTCATCAATTAAAATTCTAAAATGTCGGCTAAAACTTCAATTACAATTGAAAAACATTATATTTACTTATATGTATTCAAATTACATCAGTCAAAACTTAAGAGTTATTAAATGCAAAATACAACAAATAATCTTCATTAAGATCATATGATATTTGTAAGATTAATTGAAGTTAAAAAATTCTGTTTGAAGATTTAAAAGAATTAACTGAATTGGAAAAGTAATCAATTAAAATACACAATACATTACTCGAAATTCGAGAAAAATCAATTGAACTTCAAAATTCATCACTAAATCTTCTAAAAACCAGCAATTGGGAAAAAATGATATATGTTCAAAATACATGCATCAATTCAAATTCGAAAATTGTAATTGAAATTGAAGAGAAATCCATTTTCAAAATTGAATATCATTGTAAAAATATACCTAACTTAAATACCTAACTTAACCTTACCAATTGAAAATCGAAATACATCGAGTGAAATTCAAGAGCATTCAATAGAAATCAAAAAAGTTAACTGGAATTCAAAAATTGTACATTATATTCAACATTATCAGCTAATATAATAGTTAATAGTAATATAATATCAAATCAAGAATTCTCTTAACCCTGCACCGTCATCCTTCGTCAAAACGACGACGCGCGATTTTAATTTCGAGCTTAAATATGTTTTTATCGATTGTTTTGACCTTATTTTTCGTTTAGCGTTAAACGTTTTCAAACTGATTTTTTGTTGAATGTTAATTACAAATGAACTAAATACAAAAATAACATTCACTTTGGTTCCAATTTTTGCCCACGATATTAATAATAGCGTATTGAAATAGGTCGTAGTCAAAATGACGAAGGATGACGTTAGTGTACAAAAAAATAAGGATGACGTTCTAGGGTTAAAATGCAAGCCATCAACTAGAACTAAAAAATTGCATGCGACATTTAAAATACATTAACTGAAACTCGAAGGTAATCATCTCAAATTCGAAACACTAATTAAAATTAAAAATACTTCGAGGCCGACCAATTGAAATTTTAATAATCTATTTATATTCAAAAGATAATAACTGTCTGTTCTAAACTCATCAATTGAAAATCAAAACGTATTAATATAAATTCAAATGGTAGAACGTTAATTTAAAATAACAAATGACAAATTTTTACTGGATTGACATATAACAATAAAACAAAAACAAAACACAGCAGAAATGGGATGTTCGAAAGCAAGATGTTTGCAATTACAGCAAACATATTATTACGAATTTTCTAATTATCCTTTTTAGCATTGTTTTTTTTCATTAATACAACACGGGTATTTTTAAATTACAAGCAGTACAAAAGTTCTCTTCATTTTATTGGTACAGTACGAACTTAACACTTCCAAAATGAGTCTCGACCGAATAAAACTATCACTCTTGATGAATAATTTTAAGCGTCTGAAACCAGACTCTCCCGACGTGCACCCCAATCGGCTATTTACCTTAATTACATATTGGCACAACGTCATTTGGAAGCTTCCTGAGCCTTCTCGCAGCAGCGCCATCTCCTCCTCGATTTGTCCAGAATGTGATAGCTTTTCACATTACAGAGACTGCATACTTTTAGGCGTTATTAACATCAGGATTCAAAATGTTACATAATCGCGCTGCAACATACACACCAGAAAGTGTTTGTTTACATTCAAATGGTATTTTGACAAACCGCAGAGGTAAACGATAGTTGTGCCAAATATTTAAAGCATTTTTATCATTACAATATTGTAATGATTTTAGGCTTTACTTATGCCACAGTAATGTAACATGCATGCTTGGTTATTTATTTGGCTTACTGTAAATAACTGCGACTAGTATTGTGCCTAAAAGTATGCATTGCAACAATATACCAGTTCGCCGAATCAGTGTTATGAATTCAGCAGTATTATGAATTCATATCTCTCCCCTAATCTAAATTGTTCTACTCACATCGAGAGAACGATAAAATTTATTTAATTTAATAACAACATCTGAGTATGGTGACTTAGTATAAATAGCGGAGGTTTTTGACATAATGTCAGTCTGTGCTTAAACGCCGGAAAGTAAGCAACGTGAAGTATTAGTAAAAAGGTTTGAAATATAGATTTTTTGTCAAGTGTTGACTTAAAATCTGTATAATGAAACTAAAAGGAAATAAAACTGTTGTACTTATTGTAACTTAAAATCAAAGCTTCCTTTATTGAAGGGACTTAAACAGCACCAAAAGGGATGATTAGAAAATTCATAACAATATGTTTTTTGTTTTACCAAATACTTTGTCGGGTATTTTATCAGTAATGCACAGTTTCTTGTCATAAATTACATTTGACATTATAATTGACAAAGTTACCTACTAATAAGTAGCAAATATCACTCGCTGTTAATAGCCAACCTTATTTTTTTAGTGAAAAAACAACTAGACTAGTAGGATCTGAATGCTTACAACAGTAGCGAATACTCATGTTGACAGCTTATTGTATTTGTAACTTAAAAATTTTATAAAATTAAAAACAAATGTTACCAGCACCGGAATTTTGTAACTTTTTCATTATAAAAAAACCGTAGTAAAATTGTAAAAAAATCGGAAATTTTGTATTGAAATTTTATGAATTTTGACAATTTAACTACCGAATTATATCGTTAAAAAGTTACAGAATTCCGGTTCAGGTTTAAATTGTCTTACAATTAAGTTTAAATTGTAATATGATTCTTTAAAAATCCACCCCCATACTAATAACGAATATCTAGTCACTGTACTAACTAGAATATTTATTCAGTCTGGTCACTTCTTAATCAAGAATTTCCTATCGACTGTTTAACTTTAATTTGAACATGTCTATTTTAGCTAAATGCTATCCTGAATGTCATGATTGTTGTTAGTAACACTGTTCGTCAAAACTTAGTTAATAATCGTTCACTTCGTAGCCACTCGTTGTCCGCAGTTTTGTGGAACTGTTATATATTATTAAGAATCATTAGTCAGTTGACAGCAGGCGGCTAACATTTCACCATGAATACGAGGGCTACTTTATAAGTTTCAAATTACACTAGTTTAATGAATAGTTTTAAATTCATATTAGACAGATAAGAACTACTCACAATTGAAATTCTGTGAGTATTCTATTTTGCATCTCTCTGATATGGACATATTTATTTAGCTCAGGATCAGTATTGATATATTAGTCATTGTTCAAGATTCAAATTTTAATTTACATATACACTAGGGTGTTCTGGAATTTTTTGGAATTTCAGATGCGTATTGAAGAGCTGATTATGGGAACAGTAATCTTGTAATTTTTTTGTATATACAAGGGTACCCTACCGGCCTTTGAAGTATCAGTAGACGGTTTTAAGTAAAAAAAATTGGTTTTTTGGTGCACAATTAGAAAAATTAGAAAAATATATTTTCAAAATTTTGATAGACCATTTTTTTCACGGCACCGTTTTGAAGTGTCCATCAAGTATTTAGCAAAATGGGTATCAAATCTTTTCTTTTGACACGGACATCATTGTTGTACAGATATACTGTTTTTATTTTGTAATACATTTTTCGAAGTGATCTGGATGAAATTTTGAATATTTAGAATTACTCCAATCTGATGTTTGGATCCGGAAAACCTCCGTACTAAACACTTAAAAATTAGTTTTATGCATATTACCCCTGAAAATGTAGCTGTCGGTGGTGCAATGGTAGTGTATGCGGCTCTTGTGCATGGGAACGTGGGTTCGATCCCTGCTCGGCGGTCTTACGACGCCGGTCAAAGCGGAAAAGCTTCTCAAAATATCGTTCGGAACCGTTGTAAAATCGTAGCTCCCAATCAGTGAGTGTAAAACTAGAACATTGTGAACATTCCCTTCATGGGATGTAACGGCAAACCGTTTAATTTTTAATCCCTGAAAATAGAATGTGTCAGGGCATGTTTTGACATATTTTCTATACCGTTGGACGCGCCATAAAAACCCGTTTCATACGACACTAATATTGTATACCTTGTCTTTAGCCAAGGTACAAATTTCTGTGAAAAACTAAAAAAAAACCTCTTAATGCTAGACACGAAATATTTTGGGAATCATCATAGAACAAACCAAGATGCATTTCGAGGGATGGACAAAAAACACATACATGTATTTTCATGTAAAAAATTATGGATATTAAAAATTTATTTGCAAAATTAGGAGAAAAAGTATGCATGATCGAAATTTCAAACTGTTGACGTGAGAAAAATATTCTATCAAAATTTTGAAAATATAATTAATGTTCATGCTCCAACAAAACAATGTTGACCTAAAGTACCCTCGTACACGCTGAAAAAACCCGTCCCCGCAGCATATTGCAGGAACCATGTATGTGTTTGGAAGCATTGTTTCATGAATTGAAGATCTGTTGCTTTTTTGTTTCTTTGTTTCTGTCACGTTTTTATTTTCCGCAGTTCTCAACATACAAAGCCACATAACCTATTAATCATGGTGTCTCAAACATGTAACATTGAATAGCAAACACAATGTGTTTGGACACAAGTATAATATATTTGCGATAAGCTACAAATACGCTATATTTGCATCCAAACAACAACAAATAGTTTGACTTTTCAGTGTGTATAAAAATAATTTGACGTTCGTCAGTGACGCTGTACAATACACATCTTTTGAGACCCACATCCAAAAAACAAAAAGTACACCCTAATATACACACGTTTATACAACTTACCTGTCTTTTGTGTTGGTTTGTATTGGTCCTCCATGGCAGATTCAAAGAAACGTTTTTTATCGGATACCGATTTAGGCACTTTTGTTGATGTTGTTGATGAAGATGTTGTGGTGGTCGTTGTTGTGGAGTCAACGGGCGATATCTGTAAAATGTCACAAATTTTAATATTAGAATATTAATAATATAAAAATATATTTTATTTATTTAATTTTGAAATCTGCTTTAAACAATGCTAAATTTGATGATGAAATCCTAAATGCTTTACTAACAATATTCAGGAAAATAAGTACAATATTTGTCAAATACCATGAAGTTAGGAAAAGTATTATAAACGATTTGGCTACCAAGTAAAATACACAATATTCAAATCCTTTCTGGATATGTTAACATGAATACAAAGTACTGTGAAGGCTTGATTTTCCGGAACATTTGCTTCTATAAAGTCAATGAATTGACTACATATGTAGATACAACAATACAATTTATAAATCATTTCTTATAAATGTTGTCAGAGATACAAACTACAGTGGTGGCTGGATTCACGCAGCACATGCTTATTGAATAATTACATTGTTGTTAAATATCTAACTAAATAATACTACGTACAACTATTTACTAACTATTTCTTAAAATGCACTTTCGTAAAACATTGATTAGATTGGGTTGAGAAAGCGTAGACGAAGAATTGGTGCTTGATTTAAGGATACATTCTTCGTACTCCCAAGACAAACCCAAACATATTCTATACATAATCGCCGCGTACAAATTTCATCAGTGCTTTCCAATCAGTTCCTCTGAGATGTTCCAAGCTGGATATTGTACCATTAGAGAGATGTTGAAACCTTAATCCAGGGAAAGCGGAGCAGTGGCTGAGAAAGTGGTTCGATGACCTCCTCGCACGTCCTACCTGCATTTGTATCGGCTGGCTCAAGTTTTTGTAGACGTGATAGAAAAACGAAGTCCGCATAGCAATCTTAGTAAAATTCTACATTTACTTTCTAAGAATTTCACAAAGATAATTTTCATTTACACTTTAAGTAGTGGCACAAAACGCGCTGTTACTGTTTTCACTTTAGCAACTACTAGTTGCATTTATAAAGTAAAATTTTGTATTTACGTACAAAAATTATTTATGTATAGTAAGTGCTATTGAATACAGCTGGCGTTTGTAACACGATGAGCATATGCGAGAATATTCCCCAAAGATTCCACTTCAAATACAAAATATTGATGTATTTAAATAAACGAATACGAATAACAATGGTGTCACAGGGATTTTGGGCTTTGTAGTGAATTTTGACTACATGCAGAGTTATTTAAGATAAAATATTTTGCAATACTTTACCATTTCAAATAATTTTATTGAAAATTAGAAATGTATGGAATTGTATTGCATTTGACATTTCTAATACTTCTGTTAAAATGCAAGGGGCACTAATCGAAATTTTAAAAACTCCAATTTATGGATACCCAAATTTAAATTTAAAAAGTTTGTTGAAAGCCAATACACATTAGTGGTATTCATGCAAACGTGCAAGAGCCTCTAAAACTTGCACACCAAACCTCAAAGCAAAAATGTTTCTCACACAAACCTGCATAAATGTTGAAAATTCAAATCAATTTTGTTAAACAAGCATCGAAAACGAAACGTCAGACATTTGTTGAAGTCATTTTGTATGAGAACATTCTTGCTTTGTTTTGACTTGAGCTGTGCAAGTTTTGCGAGGTTTTCGAGTTTTCGTCTTTACCTGAATACCACTATTACGATAGGTTGGTTAGGTTTAGGACACGTGACAATATGAGACAGTTTACAACTGCCTCATGCCTTATTATGCCACTATTATTTGAAAGCCATTATTTGAGAAGACCATACAGAGAAGAGAGCACAGAGGAAAAGTTTTGCAGATACAAGTCACATTGCAGAAGAGCTAAGACGACTCTGGAGGAGTCCTAAAGCTAGACCTAAACTTTGAGCCTAAAACTGGATCTACGTAATCGCGATGAGAACGATCAACTAAACACATGTCTGCTCTGTTTATAATCAAATGAGAAGTGGAGCACTAGAAAACCTCCAAAAGGTTCAACGTATGCGCTCTTTGGATATCCGTAGAGTGATAAGAACACTAAACCCCATTAAGGTACAAAGTAATTAAGAGGCGATAAAATTACTACATACAACAGGAGATAAAATCTGGCCTTTCACCTGCACATACTGGATGGATAGCGATTCTCACAATCGAAACAGAATATCGAACGCATGTCAGAGAACATAATTATGACAAACTCAATAATATATAATAGGAAACACACACCGATAGAAAAAATAACTGAACTAGTCGTAACCGAATTTAGAGGCAGTCACAACCGCATTAGATGTCTCACATCCGAATTAGAGGTTCTCACATCCACGTTAGAGGTTGACACAATCGCCCTATAGGTTCTAACAACCACCTTCGAGGTTGTCAACTGAATTGGATTTTGTCGTACCCGAATTGGAGGTTGTCGCATTAGAGGTTCTGACAACCGGTTGTCATAATCGCATTAGACGTACATAGTCACAATCAAATTAGAGGTTGTCACAACTGAACTAGAGGTTGCCGTAACAGAATTTGAGGTTATCGCATTAGAGGTTCTCAAAACAGCATTAGATTTTGTCTCAACCGAATTAGAGGTTGCCACAAACCCATTAGATGTTGTCGCAACCGCATTAGAGGTTGCTACAACCGTATTAGAAGTTGCATTAGAAGTTGTCACAACCGAATTAGAGGTTGTCACAACCGAATTAGAGGTTGCAGTAACCGAAATGGGGGATGTCGCAATTGCATTAGAGGTTGTCACATCCCATTACAGAACCGATCTTCGGTTCTTGGGACTACATCCAGTAGTAACATGCAGTGACTGAATTGGAGTTTGTCGTACCCTAATTGGAGGTTGTCGCATTAGAGGTTCTCACAACCGCAACCGAGGTTGTCATAACCGCATTAGAGATAGTCACAATCGAATTATAGGTTGTCACAACTGGCCTAGACGCGGTCGTAACCGAATTTGAGGTTGTTGTATTAGAGGTTCTCAAAACAGCGTTAGATGTTGTCTCAACCGAATTAGAGGTTGCCACAAACCCATTAGATGTTGTCGCAACCGCACTAGAGGTTGCTACAACCGTATTAGAAGTTGTATTAGAGGTTGTCACAACCGTATTAGAGGTTATCACAACCGAGTTAGAGGTTGCCGTAACCGAATTGGGGGATGTCACAATTGCATTAGAGCTTGTCACATCCCATTACAGAACCGATCTTCGGTTCTTGGGACTACATTCATTAGTAACATGCAGTTATGACAACTGCAATTCGGTGTCAATGGCGGTAGAGAATAAAGCAAACATGTTTGAAATTTCTGAAAAAATACTTTTGTTGTTTAAGCAAACAGATGTTTCTTGTTTTGCAAACATATGTGTGTTGTGTTAGCAAACATTTTGTCTGTTTATTTCATCAACAATTCCAATAGTTTGTTGCTATGCCAATACATTTGCTGTAATACCAGACAATTTATCTGACACGTAGTAAAGTTATTCTGTGAGTGTACACGATTGATCCAAATAGTGTGCACAATTGACCCAAGGGACTGATGGAGGAGGGATCCTCATACTGACGGGATCCTCATACTGACGATTTAAAGACTGATGGGAGAACAGAAATATCGTTTTATTTCAAGGACTTAAATATTAAGCAGCGCTTTTGCCAGAGCCACCATTAACACCGTGGCATCTCAGGTAAAGAAAGGTCATATAATCTGGGTAGGATGTTTACAATCTTACGGACGGTACATCTAGACTTTCAAAGCATAGAGTGTGAACTTGAACAAGTGCCAAGAATAACCCGCAATATAATATAAATCGCAATGATAGTAGCAATACCATAGTTCGTATTAGCTCGTTCCCGTGCCAAAATATAACCGACAAGTTGAAATTTCAGATCCAGCTCGCAAGACGGGAGTCGACAGGTTAAACTACGGAGTAGACAGATTGAATTTTGGCTCCCGAACCGAGAGTCGACAGGTTGGACTTCGGTTCGCGGCTCAATCCACATTTGGGCATTCAATCGTACAGATAACGCTATTTTTGATTATTATTCCAAATTGATTATGGAAATAAATGCTCCGTTTCCAAGTTATAAACATATTCGTATTTTAGCGATGTTTACCAAAATAAAAGTTAAGGTATTTGGTTGGTAGATGTCTCTGGAAGAGTCCGAAAAATACGTTAATTTGGCGATTGGATGCTCTGTTTCCGAGTTAGGGCCATTTTTGTATTTTCGCGATGTCTTTTATTTTGGTAATTTTTTCAAAAAAATTTGTCACAATGTTAAAGGCACCAGTCTATCCCAGACTCTTAGATGGTCTCTAAAAATAGGTTATTTTCTTAATCGAACGGAATGTTTCCAAGACATTTGTAATTCTAATTTTTTTATGACCGACAATTTCCCAAAATTTCCAAAACTCGTAAAACCGGTGAAATAAAAATAATAGTTATTAATTTTGTTTAATTTATATAATTTAGATATATGCTTTTAAGTGTTCCAAGATTTTCAATCATTTTAGTTGGAACTGGTCCGCTAAGAGCGAAATATATCTACATTATTTTACATGGGTATTTACACTAAATTGAATGAAGCGTACATTAAAAAAATGAACCAAATTTCGGCTATTCTCTTGCACCTCTCCGATAATAAAATTACACGATTTAGTCATCGTAGGGAAAGGTATTTTAGAACACTGAATAAGTTTGTATACGCGTCGAATTTCCTAAGAACAAACAGGAGATACTCACGGGTTTACGAAGAGCTCACCGCAAGTCGCCCTACTAGGAAATGGGGCATGAGGCGAAAAATAGGTCATGTGGCTATACAACAATAGTTCAACTACGCTTTCTCACCACAACTAATCAAACTGTACTTAGAAGCAGGCCACAAATGAAGAAACACTAATACATCTCAATCAACCTTACCCAACAAACAATATATCAATTTAAATTTTGAAAACAACTCCAATTAGAATTCAAACTGAGACATCTATTGAAATTCAAAAGTCAATGAATCCTGGAAACAAATCTACTTTACATTCCCATACCCAAAAAAAAAATGATTTCCTACTAAATGAAGGGATTTGGGAGAGCTCCTTACAACCAGTGAGCTGTACGCGTTCCAGTTTTACACTCGCTGATTGAGACCTAGAGTTTCACACCGGTTCCTAACGATATTATGAACAGCTTGTTTTCATGGCATTCTGGACTGCATCACAGTCACCCACACCAAACTCATAAATAAATGCAAATTTCAAAACATTCTTTAGGTACCACAAAAAATCTTGAATTGAGTTCTTCAAAGCAATGCTCCTCCTCATCAGCGCATATCAAAAATATTCAAGAACATATTGCAATTGGAACTGCTATCTCATTCCCAGCACAAGGTATTTCGGTCGGTCTGTGTTTAAGTAGACACTACTGTCGCGCTGTTTATGTGCGGAAATGTGGACTCAGTGTTCATTAATCAAAGCAAATCATCAGTACCCTTTTGTATTAGTAAAGAGAAGCAAAACGGCACTTCGTGATCTTTTAATAACCACCAGCCAGAATAAGCAAATACTGTCGTAAGATCTATTAATCACAGACAAGGATTATCTTTGATCTCTGGATGTGCATATATTTTGTGAAGCAAGTTGACATATGCTTATTCTTCCTGCTGTTTTCTTCCTCCGTTTTTTTTCTTTTGCAACAAAAAAAAAAACAATTTTAACTGAGTTTAAAACCCCATTCGGTATTCAAAACGTGGTATCATTCTTCATATCCAATGTCAAACTGTTAACATCATAAATAACCCTTTTAAAGAGTAACATCATGTCCTGTATTTTAAATATTAAAATTAATAATTTTTACTCCAAAACATTTCGCGCTGAACGTCCCATTCCATACAAATTGTCATTTATCACATAGCCAGAGTCAGTAACATTTTGTATATGGTTTTGCTCAATGTTTGTTTTTCTGTTTGTCGGTTTGGTTTGCTTTGGTCTCATCAACATTTAAGCTCAAACCCAAATGCAACCAGGGGCAACGAAGAGTAGCCGTCTGTCTCTGTGGTAGCAGCAACAGGCAAAAATGATTAATAACTCATAATATTTTCAGACTCAGAACAAAAACAGAGAGAGAGAGAGAGAGAGAGAGAGAGAGAGAGAGAGAAAAGCGAAAATATTTTGAAATTTATTAAATAAAATAACTCGGGGCGTGTGCATGTCATTACGTGGAAAGAGTTTGCAGTTTTAGTTCCGGAAAATTAATTGAAATAAATTTGAACAGAAACATACTGTTTAGCATTTAATTAATGCAACTAATAATTTTCATTTCATTCGTCAGTATACAAGTAAAACTCTACATAAAGATGTCGCTATTGAATGTCAAAGTTGTTGTACGGAGTTTGGTAGATATGACTAACAATTAGTATTTTTGTTGTATGTATACAAGTTATTCAATTCTATAGTCAGAACTTTCCCAACATTTGAATCAATACTGAGCCATGTGTTAAGTGTGGCATTGAAATCATAGTGTTTATAAAAGTTCGATTAAAATTAGACACAGCAAATCAACAATCGTATTTCGTTCTGTGTGAAAATAGGAAACTCAAAGCAAGTAATTGTATTATTAAATGCTATATTCAAGTAAAGCAATGCAAAACAGTAAATGCATTTCTTCCAGGGTGAAAATTCAAAACTGAGATACAGGTGTCGCTGTTGCAGCTGCTATCAGTGTTGCCAGTACTTTTGGTGTCTGCTCTTTTTTTTAGAAAAACGGTAAGAGTTCTTAGAAGTTTTTTAAATAATTACTTTACTAACTGTTGACATAAGGAAAAACATTACCATATAAAAACAATGTTCTATTACTATTTATTTTTATACTTTCAACACATTCAGAGTGTCCAAATATTCTTAAACACCATGCTAGACTATCAGTGTAATAAGATGATTCGCGGCGAAAGAAATCGAATGAAACTCATTCCATTTGAGACAAATCATACGATTAGTCTATTTCGATTTACTCTATAAGTTTTAGAAAATAAAAAAAACGAAAGACAAACAAAGACTATGTTGTAAAATAAAAAAGAATAGATAAAAAAGAAAGTTGTCAACAACAACGCGATGTTTGACAAAATCAACGAAATAGAAATGTGTATTCCCGTTTTGGTTGTGTTCATTCATTTCATTCCAAATGTAAAAGGGAAATTAAAACAAGACAAAAGACCTGTCAAATTGTGTGCTGCAAATCCTTCTCTTCAAGTTTACACTATTCCATTCCAATGATTTCTCTAATAGTCAAACATGATCTTCAGCTTTATTTAGACTCACTCGAATCCAAGAATATAAAACTATGATTATATTCATAGTATTGGATCTACATAGTACAAAACAGTTGATTTTGCCCAAATTAAGCTTTAAAAATTTTGCGAGCAGCATAAATAAACTATTATGCGATTGATAACCTCTACTCCCAAAAATCTGTATTGTTTTGTTGTTTATATGCAAATATAACGTGTTTGTAGGTTGCCGCAAATATAGTCTACTTGTGTCCAAGCACATTGTTGTTGCTATTCATTATTACATGTTGGAGCCCCAATGATTAATATGTTATAATACATGTTTTTGAGACCCAAATTTGCTTTGCTGCTGAGAAGAAAAACATGACAGGTAGCAAAGAAATAAAAAAAGCATCACATCTTTAATTCACGAAAATAATGCTTACTCGTAAGTATATGGATGTTGCAAACATATACATGGTTGCTGCATAATGTTATAGGGTATGTTTGTGTCAGCTTGTATAGGTAGCTTTCATATGGAAATATCTCTTGAAATCGTGTCTTATGAAAATCTTAAGAAAACTTGTCCCACAATTTGTTATATTTCACTAAGAGAGTCAACTCAAAATTTTACTTTTTGCAAGAAAACGTTATACAGTGTTAACACTGCAAAAATCTTACATAATTTTCTCTACTCTTCCGCTAAAAAAAAAGTAGTGAAAGACAAAAAAAAAAGACAAATTTGTCACGAAAAGGTTAAAGAGCTACCATCGCATTCAAACAAAACAACGGGTTGGTGTGGTTTATGGGCTGGTGGAATCATTGGTTCATATTCCTTCAAAAATAAGGCCGGTCGGAAGGAAACTGTGAATGGCCGTGGTTATAACGCCATGAGAACGGACTACTTGGTGCCTGTTATTGATACTTGACACAGTCCGTGAAACCGTGGCATTATTGCAATAACTATTCCGCGAAGAGTTAATTTCAAACTTCGATAGGGTGGATTATCAGTGTAGATCATGTGATAGACCACCTCTCAAATGTTTTCTCGAAGTGTATACAATCTATAGCCTACGTGGATTAGCCTGCTACGATTGAGGAATTTGAATCCAACACAACTTCTGCAAATCATTCGTTATTCTCAAAATACCAGTCGAAATTCTCCAACGCGTCATCGAAAAGTTAACCCTACGAATATACATAAATATTACCCAATAAAATTTAAACTTTCTATTTTTTATAAAACTATCTATAAATGGTATCACCCTTTTATTTTAGAGTTCCCGAAAGAAAACTATCGATACAAATGAAATTGTGAATTCTGATGTTTTCTTATCAAGTACAAGTTGTAACAAATTGGAAACAGAATAAAAATAAAGATCCGTATTCAGTTCTTGCGTAAATTTCGTAAGCAATTTTGACATTTATCTCTAACAGGAAAGTTTTGTTGCAGACAGTTACCACCATCTATGATTAACCTTGCAAATATTGCAATTATAATTCCTCTTCGCACTTCAGTTTATTTTTTGATCATGTTAAAATTCGATTGTTAAAATTATCGAAATGTCAAAATTCCGATACGAAACAATTATCAAACAATTGTTTTCCTACGATATCACTTTGACGTAACAACCCTGTATAGATTATGAGTACGAAGCAAATGAAAAGTGAACGGAATTTTCAGTTCACGAAATTTTCGTTATATTTTATACACATACTTCTTAGGCAACGAAAATTTCGGAAGAACTGAATACGGGGCTTATGCACATTGTATAATAAACTGAACAACTGAGTATGATACAGTGTTGCCACTTATTGCTCAACTTTGGACACTTTTATGTAGGGTTTCCTTACATACACATTTGCCAACCATTCAATTTAACCGGTGTATTAGTGTATTTAATTGAATCCAAATAATAAACAGGTCGCTACAAACACACATCCACATTCAATTGAAACATTTTCTGCACGATAAGATAAGATCTGACCCAAATTCTATGTTTTCAGTGTTACCTGTAATCAGCATTTTTAAATTCACGTAAGCTCAGCGAAATGTTATCTTATCTTATACACAAATGCAAAAAATATGTGTGATGGGCAAAGAACCAAAGAAATATATTCCCATTACATTCCATATGACCAAATTACATTCTGACGAAGTCGAAGAATTGAGTAATTTTCAAAGAGGAAAGAAAATACGTATCTGTCAATGTTGGTTGTCTTCGACCCGAATTTGTTTTAGAAAGCTGTGGTTGTAATTTAGTTTTCCAAAAAACATAAAATTCAATAAAAAAAAAACATTTTCTTTGTTAAACAACGTCAATGTAAACAAATAATTTTGCTTAGCGCTACGTGGCCACTCAATATGAATCGACAATATGGCAACATTATGTTATTTCCATACATAGAAACAGGAAATAATAGACAAATGCGACCATTGTCAACTATGTTCACTAGGTGCTGCCCGTACTACTGTCACCTTCACTGAAGTTTCCCATAATTCTCATTGATGATTTTTCAAAATTGTGGGAAATTTTGGTGAAAATAATTTAAACAAGGGAAAATGTGAACTTAAATAATTTTACATAATAAAATGCTTTTATATAAAACACTATTTCAAAGCCATGTGGCCGGTGTTGGAGATACCAATTGGAGAAAACCCGTAAACCTGTCCAAAGTCTAAGCATGCCGGAAGGCCTTTTTAATCTCAAAAACTTCCACCGCCCAAAAACTGTAGCAACTTCTGTGGTCGAAGATGTCAAAACCGTTAGAGTGTCTGAGGACTCTCAACCACGAATGGTTGCTGAATCGGAGGAAGAACAATTTTATTAGGGCACAGAAGGTGGCGATATGGGTTTGCAACTCGATGGCCATCAGCTATTCCATTTTAAGTTACATGTTGTATCGTACTATTGTTTTGTAGTGATATTTTTGTTGAAATTGATTTTTCCTTTTGATATGAAATTTTAATGTTAAATTTTTTACTATTTTTGGGAACAAAAGAATCTCATTTATTTGTTTCAACGATACCTAGAAAATTACCCATTACATTAAAAATTGCCCAACACTTGTGATTCGTCTATAAGTTTATTTTATCTATGTTTTCATAAACCAATCATAAAGTAGACTGTCAATGACAGTCGAGTGAGATTACGTTCCTCTGCTCTTTCTCTCTTACTCTCTCTCTCTTCGTTGAATATTTCAATACACGAGCAGTTGTTTGGTGCCATGTGTAACTAAAATTACATAAAGCATGTTAAAAGTATGAAATAATCAAGATATGACACGAGAGAGAAATGCGTTTGAGTGAATCGTGTCGACATTTTGGTTCTATTTTACGAGAGTTGCCAAATAGCGCATTAATATTGAGCGTCTACCTAGAAAATGGTTTTTGGTACTTTCTTGGAATTATATCGCTCTTTCTCTAACAAAAAGGATATACAAGTAGAGAAAAAAAACCGGCGCAATTTGGCAACCCCAGGTAGAGGAGAACAAAAAAAGTCGACGCGATTCACTCAAACGCATTTCCTTACCGCGTCATAACTTGATTATTTCATATTTTTTACATGCTTTATGTAATTTTATTTAGAAATGGTTTCTATAATTAGATACAATAACATCATCAGAAAACTGCTCGTGTATTGAAATATTCAACGAAAAGAGTAAGAGGGACAGCAGAGAAACGACGCGTTTCACTCGTTTTATTTGTTGGCATTCCACTCCATGAGTAAATTTTCTTCTCTATACTATAGTTGTGACCGTCGGTGGTGCAATGGGTAGTGTGCGCGCCTCTTGTACAGGAGATCCTGGGTTCGATCCCTGCTCCAACCACCTTAAAATTTCTTTCGACGACGGTCACCTCGCTTAGTGACGGCGACACTATCGAGTATATAGCCATGAAAAAGCTTCTCAAAATACCGTTCGGAATCGGTGTAAAACTGTAGGTCCCAATCAGTGAGTGAAAACTAGAAAGCGCACAGCTCAGTGATTGTGAGAAGTTCTCCCCGGTCCCTTCATGGGATGTAATGGGAAACCATTTATTTTTTTTTTATAGTTGCTTTATGTCTCTAATACACAGAGTTCACATTCGCTACGGAATGAAAATTTTTATTACCACCTGCTTTAGTTTTCCCGCGGTTATAAGCCGCAATAGTCAAATACCATTCATAGGTAGACGAGAAAAATTAGTGCACGATATGGCAACCCTCGGAACCGCGTTTCTCTATCACGTCACGACTGCGTTATTTCATCCTGCTGACATAATTTATGTGATTTGCCTTTAACATGATGGGGATTTGTATTGTTATATATAATAGTATTATCATATAACTATTGATTTATTAAAACATTTATCGAAGTGAGCAATAGAGAGAGAGAGAGAGCACGTTTCAGCGACTAGTCTCTGCTTTTTGGTTATTTTTAATGAGGGTTGCCATATTGCGCACTAATTTTTCCCGTATACCTATTGATGGTCTTTGTAATAGCTGAAGAAGCAAAATAAAAAACTAATATAGATTTCTACAAAATCAATCGCATTTGGTATGAACGCAGTGACGTAGCTAAATATTTGCTAATGAAAAAATGTTGCAAATTACAAAAGCAACAATTTTAATGTGGCCACACCGCAACATCTTTCTGGTCTATAATGTAGAGCGCTTTGGCAAAACCTATTGGTTGGCAAGAAGGTAATTTCGGTTTATTTGTTCATAGTAATTTCAATTAATTTATTCAAATAAATAAATATAATCCACAATGTAGCTGCCATTTTATTTAAAAGCCTTCTGCCATCGTTCGGGCATCTTTTTGGTCACAGATTTGTAGAATGACTGGTCCGTCCCCGAATATACTCCAACAACAATGTTTGTATGCCCTCTTCTGTATTGAAGAATTTTCCATTCAAAAAGTTTTGCAGACTCCGAAATATTAAATTTAACGAAAATCCGAAGGTGCCGTAGCAGGGAAGGTGGAAGTGAGAGTAGCATCACTTCACATCCAAGCTCCAATATGATTTGCCGAGTTTGCAAAGATGGGTGAGGCCTAGCGTTGTCGTGATGGAAAACCACGCATTTGCGATTTACCAATTCAGGTTGTGTTTCTTTCAGTGCCCCATCAAGGTTCGTCATTTGATGACAAAAGACGTCAAAATTTTGTTTGATTTTTAGGAAGCAGTTTAAAATAAATTACTCCCGTAAACTCCCACCAAATGGACAACATAACCTTTTTTGGAGCAGCTCAACCGTTGATGATGTTTGATCGCTACGGTTAGTCACCTTTTTTTGAGGCGAATGCTCTCGGAGTAGGGCACGAAAAAATTTGAACAACTGTGTCTTTACATTTTTGATATTGCAAAAAAACCTGCCGCATCAAATGCAATTACTTTTATTCAAGCCAGATATTTTCCGTTTAATTTTTTTGTGATTTTTAAAATATGAAAAAAGAATTTTTTCCTTTTAAATATTACTTGTGGCAGTTCTAGTTAAGATTGGTACGCTGATCACGAATCTGTTGTTCGATACATACTTGGTCATTTAGTTTTCGAGATATGGCGATTTTAAAATTGGTTTGAGCAAAAGTAGAACTTTTTTTGTGATTTTTAAAATTTAAGAAATTTTTTTTTTCGTTTTAAATTTTTCAATTGGCGGTTCTTAGTTAGTTGTGGTACGCTGATCACGAATCTATTGTTTGCTCAATAAATAGTCATTAAGTTTTCCAGATATAGTGCTCTGAATGTAGAGTTTGAGCAAAACTGTTCATTAGGCAATTTCGTGCCATTGTGTTATGGTTAATAAATACCGTTACTTATAGATTTTGAGACGTTTTTCGTTCCAGAACTACGCTGAAAGAGAATCCCTTTCAACTCTGTGTGGTTTCAACAAGATGGTGCAATTTTACACATACCCAGGCCTGTTCTGGCAGAATTGCACCGGATATCTTCAATAATCTGATTCCAAGAACTGGCACACGATCGAATGGCCCCCTAAGGTCTCCAGATCTTACTGCACCTGATCTGCTGCCTTAAGGGTAATATATAACTTGTATAGAAGAGATTATTTAAATTGATTTATTTTTTAAACTCACTAAGAAGACTTAATACAAATGAATTATTTTGCAAATGTACAAAGAAATAAAAAAAAAAAAAAAAAAAACCGTTTCCCATTACATCCCATGAAGGGATTGGGGAGAGCTTCTCACAACCAGTGAGCTGTGCGCTTTCTAATTTTTCACTTACTGATTGGGACCTACAGTTTTTACACCGATTCCGAACGGTATTTTGATAAGCTTTTTCATGGCTAAATACTCGATAGTGTCGCCGTCACTATGCGAGGTGACCGCCGCCGAAAGAAAAATTGTTTTTAAGGTGGTCAGAGCAGGGATCGAACCCAGGATCTCATGTACAAGAGGCGCGCACACTACCCATTGCACCACCGACGGCCGAAATACTAACATATAAATTACAAAAAAAAAAGGTTTTTGAGTTTCTTATGCCCAGTTTTTAACTGGGCAGTTAACTATCGGTTTACTTAACCGTAGTTGATAGTTAATTAGAGTTTAAGTTTGCATTTTGTTTTTCAGTGGCGAGTTAATGTAATCCGTGGAATGGTTGACAGTTATGGCAACCCTTGTACTCTTAGTCTAAAAAAGATGGACTAAATACAAAAACAACAAATTGGAATTATGTAAAATAAGTAATAACTGCATAAAATGGAAGTCAAATTAACAAAATTTTATAGAAAACTCTGTAAAAACTATTAAAAATTATAATTTATGGATTTAGACTCAAAGTCAAAACAGAAACATGTGTTTCATACAACCTTGAATTTCTTATTTTGACAATCGGTAATGAGATTTTCAAAAACGTATGGTTCTGACTATAGGTTAACTAACCAATATTGGGTGGTTAAATCAGTGTTAACCACTGACTGGAAAACACAATTCGATGTTGAACTGCAATTTAACTAAGAAACTAAGATGACCACTAACTGAAAAACTGATCATTAATGTAAATTCACAAAACTAATTGTTTGAAAGCAGGATATATCAACCTTATATTCGGCTGGTGCCACCGAAATGCAGTTGCTACAACCGAATTAAGGTTTTCACGACTGAATTTATTTCCCACAACTGAAATGCGGTTCAAGCAACCTCTAAAAGGTTGTGACAACCACTAATGCGACTGTGACAACCTCTAATTCGGTTGTTATTCGTAAAAGATCGTGACATCATAACCATTGCCTTTCTTTACTGTGTGTTAGTAAGCGAACTACGAAAAAAATTAACAACTGCCTTACGATGTCGGCTACAAGTAAGCGAGATAGTTCTTACTATACTTTCATTTGAATTTCGCAATAGATTGAAGCATTACATAGAATATTATGCCTTACTTTAGTATATTTTCGAGGACTTCCAAGTAATCGCTTTAGTATGGAAAACAATTTGCTCATGCTTCCTAAACATTTAATATTTTTTGCTGTGGGTGATTTATTGAAATATATAATAAGTGAAGTTCTCGAAATCGAGTCCCCAGCACATTCTTGGTTTCTCAGGATGTATGGCACGTAGCTCCATCTTATTTATCAATATCAAATAATTCCAATCATAAACGATCCTTAATTCATATTCCAAAAGAAGTCGCAAAATATATGATTTTTCGAATAAACTTTTGGCCAATTTGTATGTTGTATAAGAATCTAGGATGTGTATAGAATAGTACTCAAGTTAAATTTGATATTTTACAAGATGGCAGCTTTCATAGTTATGCATGACATAAGGCGAGGGTATGTTTCAAGTCTGTTCGCCTAAATGCAATTTTTATATTAGATTATAAATACATTTCGCGGATATTTTAGAAATATTAAACTTTTTTTGGAACGAATTTCCTTATCGTACACTACGGGATGGGGGCTAGGCCGAAAAAAGTGTAACAGCTGAAACGGTCATGACACTCCTGCTATAGTACGTTACCATGCTCTCTCTCCACTGCTCGGAAAGGGCGGTCAGAGAGGGGACGGGCCGCTGCGTAGGGCACTGCTACACAAACAATCTCTGTATCGGTTCTCTATGTTATTTTACAATTCTTATACAGCTGTATTCGTGTGTGCGTATGTCGTTACCAACTTGACATTGAAGTCCGGAAACGTGTACGAAAGTGAATAAAATAGAGGACATTTTGCGGGTGTAATGTCCGTTTTAAGATCCAAAAGTGATATCAAAAAAGACACTTCGTCGCTTATATCCTGACATAAAGTTGACCGATTTTGTATCCGTCAATCTTTTCATTTCCGGATCCAACTTCGGATGTTTATCAAATGTTCCTATGAGAAATGAAATTCTTATTTATTTATTTTTTTGTTTTGTTTTGATTGTGTTGTCGTATTTCGTATTTTTTACTTCTTTTTTTTTATTTTTATTTTTTTACTTCTGCACACCCGTAAACATCACAGGAATAATTTTTTACAAAACCGAAAAATTAGAGAGTATACAAACTAGTGTACACCGACAGAGAATGAAACATCCGTTGTTCTCCGGCTTTTCCGGATGTTGGCGGAGTTTTTATTCGTTTTTACCCGGTCAGAGCGGACCTCCGCAAGCTAGCGGAATAAATTTCAAGTGTGTATTGTTATTAATAAATAGTGAACAGTGAATTGTGAACGTGATACAGTACAAGTTGACAATAGTGAGGATATCTGAGTTCGTATTTACCCCCTCCCATGAATAACCCATGCACATCGCCGTGGGGAATGGTTAATAACCGTTTACCCATTACCCACAGGGTATGGGGAAAATAATGGGTAGCTGCTATCCACTACAATGGGGAATTACCTATCATGATTAACCCTTACCATGGGGAATGTGTAAGCGGCCTTTACCCATTACCCACGACGGTGGGTAATGGATTACGAAGGTAACCCAACCCATTTTTGATCGAAAATATGAAAGAAGTAAAAAAATTTATACGTCTCGGAAACAGAGCGTCCAATCGAAAAAATAACCAGTTTTTACCGGTTTCTAAGGGTCTTTCAAAAAGTGGTCTAAATTGTTATGGAAAAATTTGTTCTCAAAAAATCGTCAAAATAAGAAAATCGCTAAAATTAAAAAATAGCTATAACTCGGAAACCGTGCGTCCAATCGCAAAAATAGTAAATGCTTTACCTCCACAGGAGGTTTTAAGCAGTGGAGGCGTTTAATACGGCATCCCTTTTTTTTCAAAAAAAAATCGCTAAAAGTAAAATTTTTCGAAAAAAAATCGCTATAACGCCCTCTATGTATATCTCGGAGCGTCCAATCCAAAAAATAACTAATGTTTGGGGTTTCTAAGGGTTTGCCATAAAGCAGTCCAATTCGTCTGGCAGACTTTTAAAAAAAAACGCCAAATTGAAAAATCACAAATACTTATAATAATATGTGTATATTTCGGAATCGGGTCGTCCAATCGAAAAAATATCATGTTTGCGGTTTCTAAAGGTTTTTTTATAAAGTGGTCCAATTCGTATGGAAGACTTTTAAAATAGCTAAAACTCGGAAATCAGAAAAATAATAAATGTTTTTTTTTAACCTCCGTACGAGGCTTCAACCAATGGATGCCTTTAATACCGCATCGCTTCTTAAAGAAATCGCTAAAAGTACAATTTTTCGAATAAAAAATCGTTTAATCGTTAAAAGTCGTTATGGGTACATCTTGGAAACTGAGCGTCCAATAGAAAAAATAACCAATTTTTGCGGGTTTCAAAAGGTTTTTCATACAGTTGTCCAATTCGTATGGAAGACTTAAAACAAATTGCCAATATAAAAAATAGCTAAAAGTCGGAAATCACAAAAATAATAAATGTTTTACCTCCGTACGAATCTTTAACCAATGGTTTTCTTTAATACGGGATGACTTACGGTAACCCCTTATCAACGAAATACGAACACTGGATGATAGCGAGGAAGTAAAAATTACAGAAAATACAAAAAAAAAATGTATTTTTCATTGTATAGTGCAAAAAGAACTTCGTTCCATTCGGGTGTCCCACTAACACCACTCAACTTTTTTTTCAATATTATTTTTTCCCATGCCAAAAATTTAATTCCTAAGACAAAAATGCAAATGATTTTAGAAGTGTTTTGCTCTGAAACTAGAAATCCGAGAAACCACCATGAAAAACATTCTGCGAGGTGAAGCTGAAAATAATTTTTGCAACCCAGCCACAAATTCATGCGAGATTGAATTGATTTGTTCTCGGGATACATATACGGGATGTGGCACCGTCCTTGTATAAACAACATGTTGTCCATATCAATATCATTCAATTTCGGTACAACAAACCGAGATCATCATATCGCCAGAGAGCACCATTACCTTTTATTGCACGACCAGCCGCATTTTAGACGATGATGACCCTAACCCAAAATCTACACCAAACAGTGACACGTTGTTGATGCATTTGTCTGTGGATAATAACTCGTGAATTTTCTGTACCCAAAATGTGACAATTTTAACGACTAAAGAAGCCATCAAGATGAAAATGACGATCATCGCTGAAGATGCTATTGTTGGAAATCCTTTCATTATTTGTAAAATATATCTCAACAGTGAAAAATACTAATACCCTCAAATGCCATTATCGTTTTATGAAATGAAAAAAAAATTGTAATACATAAAACACAAATAACCATAATTTAAGGGGGGACAACACAAAATAAAACAACAGAGTTAAAATAAATGTCGATAAAGAGTAAATCAAAAATTTCAATCAGAATCGAATTTTGTTTTTATTTTTCATAAAATAAATAAAATTTAATTGTTAAACTTTGCCACTCGATGATTGTAACATTTTCGCAAATCAATGCGAAACCATTGGAACTGTAAACTAATAAACTGTAAACTAATATTGTTTCGATTTTTTTCTGTTTTGTTGATCAATTCAATGCAAACTAATCCATAGAATTGATTGTTAGTATTTTTTATTGGAATTTAAATAAAGTTTAAAACAACAACACACGTAGTATATACACACATATGGTATACAATAAACAACAAAATACCTAAATTTGTTAAAAAAAAAAAATAAGTTAAACCAAAAAACACTTTTTCCCTTGCGGGATTTTTATTATTGGGTCTGTCTGTTAAAAAAAATCTGGATAAAAATTAGTAAAAAATATACAAAATCAAATAAAACATTAATTTTTGAACATAAGCGGAGGGATGAGGGAAAAATGAAGTTCAGGGCATTACAATTGGCGAGTAATATAGAACAAATTAACAATATTTAAAATTTAAGAAAAATATACTTAATAAAATATACTTACGAAATACAAACTCTTACTTATACAAATAAATATAAAATATTAACTACGTGATACGGTGTAAAGGATAACGGGAATAAAACAAAACTTAAAAAGATTTAGCATATTTTATGTGGTTTTACTGGGTCCTCTAGGATCTTATTGAAAGGGTACTTGAAGGCCCTTGATGTCTAAGAGGCTTTTTTTCGATTGTCATAGACAGCTTTCTGTTCATAATGATGGCCTTAATTCACCGATTTTGCTGATGAAATCCCACAATGCTGCGTTCAATGTCTGGTTTTAAAGCACAAAAAAATTGCATTTTACCGGCACAAAAATATTTAAAACTCATCACACTTTCAGTACATCCACACGTGCAGTAAATCCAAATTTTCTGTTATTTCTAAAGACGGTGTCTTAAACAACTCCAAAAAATAACAAATAAAGCCGTAATTTATTGTTGATACTAATATAATGAACATTAATGAAACGATTTAGTTTCATATCACTACCTTATAATCTAAATCTCAAGTTCATAACTTAAATAGTAACTGTGATGAATATTTAAAGTTAAGTGCTTTCCTCCAAATCCAAGCCATGTTCACACTTGTGATGTTCAAGTTGTTCGCAACATTTTCTCTTTTAACTTCTTTGTAACAATTTTATAAATCTTTGAAATTTTTTGGAATTTAGCCAAATGTTATACAGTGAGTGCAACAATGTTGTCTTCCATAATATTTAGTATTTAATATTTTAGTCGTTTATTATTTGTGTAATCGTGTTTCGTTTACGACTACTTGATATTTAGTATTTATACTAAAAAGACATAATGTTCCGCTTCCTTTTAACTTGGTTGACTACAGCAAAGGTAACTAAGGACGCAGAAGGAACAACTGCGTACATAGAACATCCAACTGAAGGTGAATATAAAACTCCACCAAATAGCAAAAGTCATTTGGAAGATACTCTTAATTTTAATGTGAAAACTTTTCCTCCATATTTTTTTTGTTTTTGTTTTTGCTTGTTTTGTTTTAAGGGGTTTTCCTTTCATTATATTAAAGAAAGTTTTTCTTACAAAAAAAAAAAAAAAAACGACGGTCAGTACTTAAGACAAGAAAAGAAACCCTCATTTCAACTTTATGTTACTTAAAAATAAATAGAGAGTGGTTAGTTAAGATTTTGGAATGATAGAAATTAGTCGTCCAGTTATGGTAATAGCTATCGATCGGTTCGTTCGTTATAATAAATGTCGTAGAATATGGGAAATGAAAACAACAACAGTAGCACATTATAGAGAGTTACCATCATAGATAAAAAGTTTGAAAGCATTAAACATGAGTTCTAACATCACTACACATTTCAGTGGGTTTCCAGTGATGCTAAAAAAAAAACCGTTTCCCATTACATCCCATGAAGGGATTGGGGAGAGCTTCTCACAACCAGTGAGCTGTGCGCTTTCCAATTTTTCACTCACTGATTGGGACCTACAGTTTTTACACCGATTCCGAACGGTATTTTGAGAAGCTTTTTCATGGCTTAATACTCGATAGTGTCGCCGTCACTATGCGAGGTGACCGCCGCCGGAAGGATTTTTTTTTTAAGGTGGTCAGAGCAGGGATCGAACCCGGGATCTCATGTACAAGAGGCGCGCACACTACCCATTGCACCACCGACGGCCAGTGATGCTAAAATCATGAATATTCCCACACGCCTTTGTTTAAAGCCACTAAGATAGCAAACGTTGACAAGAACCTTAAGGAATTGAGACCTGATTTGAAAAGATGCATTCACATCTTTACATTCTTTAACCTAATTTGAAAGCATTATTTACCCAATGAAAAAACGGCCGTTGTAACATATAGCAGGAAACATGTAAATGTTTATAAGCATTGTTTTTATGAATTAAAGATCTGACACTTTTTTCGTTATTGTCGGTCACGATTTTGTTATCAGCAGTTTTCACCAAACAATGTTATATTTGGGTCACAACAACATATATTATAACCAGAGCTGTAAATGGAGCATTCTTTTTTTAATTAATTCGCGAATCATTCTTACACTGAATTAGCTAAATTCTGAATTAATTATTTTCACCAAAAAAAAAAAAGAATTGTATGCAATTTAAATTGAAATTGTAAAAATTTAAATAAATTAATTTGGCAAAAATTAATTACAATTCAATTGCAATTGAAATGAATTTGCAAAATGAATTGCAATTCATTTACAATTCAAACGAATTTGCAAAATGAATTGCAATTCATTTACAATTCAAATGAATTGCAATTCATTTCCAATTCGTTTGAATTGGATTGGGTTTGAATTAATTCAAGTAAATTAGAAAAATGATTTTGCAATTAATTTCTTATTCATTTGAATGGGATTGATTTTGAAACAAGAGCTGTAAACGGAGCATTCTTTTTTTAATTAATTCGCGAATCATTCTTGCACTGAATTAGCTATATTCGGCATTAATTCTTTTCACCAAATGCAATTTAAATTGAAATTGTAAAAATTTAAATAAATAAATTTGGCAAAAATTAATTGCAATTCCTTTCCAATTAAAATGAATTTGCAAAATGAATTGCAATTCATTTACAATTCAAACGAATTTGCAAAATGAATTGGAATTCATTTTCAATTCAAATGAATTTGGCAAAGCGAATTGCACTTCATTTCCAATGCAAATGAATTGGCAAAATGAATTGCAATTCATTTCCAATTCAAATTTCCAATTCAAATGAATGGCAATTAATTTCCAATTCGTTTGAATTGAGTTGGTTTTGAATTAATTCAAATAAATTAGAAAAATAATTTTACAATTGATTTCCAATTAATTTGAATTGGATTGATTTTGAAACAAGACTAGTGTAAGTAAATATAGTTATATTATTATTTTCTCAAAAAAAAAAAAAAAATGGAATGAAATTTTACTCAATTCAAACGAATTTGACAAAATGAATTACATTTCAATTACAATTCAAATGAATTTGCAAAATGAATTGCAATTCATTTCCACTTCAAACGAATTTGCAAACTGAATTCCATTTCATTTCCAATTCAAATGAATTGCAATTCATATCCAATTCGTTTGAATTGAGTTGATTTTTAATTAACTCAAATAAATTAGAAAAATGTTTTTGCTATTAATTTCCAATTTATTTGAATTGAATTCATTTTGAAAAAAGACCAGAGTAAGTCAATTTAGAGTATGCGTTACTCTCGGTTATCCAACTCATTTTATTGTACCAAAGACAGCAAGCATTGTTACTCTCGTTTTGCATTTCATGTATATAATTGTAAATAAATTTTTCTAATTCATTTGAATTAATTCCAAATGAATTATATTCAGATGAATTGTAAACGAATCGCAATTCATTTGAATTGGAAATGAGTGTCATTTCATTTTGCAAATTCATTTGAATTATAATTGAATGGCGATTCATTTTGTAAATTGATTTGAATTAGAAATGAATTGCAATTAATTTTGCAAATTCATTTGAATTGGAAATGTATTGCAATTAATTTTTGCCAAATTCATTTGAATTGATTAAAATTTCATTCAATCCTTTTTTTTGTGAAAATAATTAATTTTAAATTTAGCTAATTCGTAATGTACTGGTATCGAAAAAGAATGATTTATTTACAGCTCTAATTATATACCCATTAATCATTGTGTCTCAAACAAGTAATATTCAATAGCAAACAGAATGTGTTTGCACACAACTATACTATATTTGCGACAAGTTACAAACACGTTATATTTGCATCCAAACTACAAAATATATACAGAGTTTTCAGCGTGTACCCAATTTTAAAGCTCTATCATGCCCAAGTAAATTCTCCGAAGTGTATTCTCCGAAAAAATAAAATTAATAGAAATTGAATTTCTTTACATGATAATGATACAAGTTCAAGAAATTTGCATTTTAATTATCCTACAAGCCTATTATTATTTGTATACCAATCTAAAGAAGAAAATCCTACGACTCGTTTAATAAGGAAATATGGGCCAAACAACCGAATGTCAACTACCTATTGAAGGCGAGGATAATAACAGCGACACCAATCACATCGCCATCCACATCGTATAGCCATCATCATTATTATAATAATAATTTGTTTAAGGACATAATTGATTAGCCATCATCATCATTATCATTATGGCAATCATCATTATTAACACAATCATCATTATTATTACAATAATAAGCTAAAGGACACAATTGTTCGTATATCATTATCATCATGGCAATCATCATAATGATAATAATAATTTGTTCAACAATATGGGGCTAAAGTTGTATGCAAATGTCAATGGCAAAATGAACTAACTGCCTTTTACTCAATTTAATTTGAAAAATACAATTATCCACAAACACAAATTCCATCAGTTAAGCCGCAAATATATGTAAAGGGATATTTGTGTGTTTGTGTGTGTTTTTTTACATTTTTGTTTAGTTTTCCTCGTATTTTATTTGGAAATATTATGTATATGGTTTGCCAAAGCGTAACTATGTCTGGGATCGACTGGATCAACAACAATGTGGTAAATGTGACAAAGTCAATGGACCGCTGCAGGGGTCATACAACAAAGGGCATATCACAAACTCTAACGTAGCGACGAGCTTAGTATTCGTATTACAACAACTGGCAGTTTTGAAAGTCACAACGAAATTTGGGAAATATTCAATGTTCGATTGCATTTAACAGTCAAAGGATATTGCATAGGATCATGAGGGTATCCAGCAAACCAGATTGTCAAAATTCGTTGACAATTCCGAGCGAAATTCGGATAAATCTTTTGAATACCGAATTCTGTTCGAGATTTTACATAATAACAGCTGACTCAAACTCTAAACGAACTTTTGGAGGGACTTGTGATTATTTTTCCGATTTTCCTTAACTATTTCTTTCCGAATTCTGAGACAAATTCTTAGGGGAAGTGTTAAAATTCGTACCGAATTCTAAAAGAAATCGGAACTATTTCTAATAGAACATGGAACAATTTCTGAAAGAATTCGGGACAATTTCTGAAAGACTTCGTAACAAATATCTGACAGAAAAATTTCTGAATGAATATGGAATAATTTCTGAAAGAATTCGGAACAATTTCTGAAAAACTTCGGAACAAATTTCTAACAGAACAATTACGGAAAAAATATGAAACAATTTCTGACAGAACTTGGAAATAAGAGATATCCGTAGTTCTATTTAAATACTGTTTGAAAATACTGAAATTAATGTTTCACACTCACTTAGCTTTTCGGTAACTGACAAACTGAGAAGGAATTAAAAATCATGTTATATCGTTCACACGTAGTTTTCAGAATTAGCATCGAATGGTTGGTAGTGAATTTGAAAATAAAACATCACAAGTTCCAAATTCGGAAACTCGGAGAAATGATTAAAAAAATCATTCGAATGTTCAGTATTTCATCAGAAATTCGGAGAAGTGATTTTAAAAAAAAATCATTCGAAATTTCGAACCGTATTCGGTAGGAAAAAGGTAAGAATTTTTGTGAGAGATTTCGAAATTGTTCAGAATTTTCTGACATCACAGTTTGTCGGAACATTGGGTGTGCTGGGTAGTGACTTACATTAAGGTGTACAAATGTGTTTCAATTGCTAAACAAATATTTTTTTAAACAAAATTTGTTAAATATCCGAACTCATGCCGGTTTTTCGAAAAGGGCTCAGTAGCTCAGTACAGTACTAACAACAGTTTTTTTTTCAGTACTCTTGTATTAAAAAAAATATTTCAGTATTTTATGAAGCAATCCAATGGTTAGCTCTTTCAAAAATTTTTGCGCTCTCAAATTCCACAAAGGCTGAGAAATATTCAGTTTTTTTGGGTCTCTTGAAAAATTTGAGAGAAAAATTTGAAAAATTTGAGAGATTTAAAATCTCATTTTAATTAAAATCGTATTTTAAGTATAATGTTATTATGTATATTTAAAATCTTATTTAATTAAAATCTTCTTTTAATTAAAATCTGCTTTTCATTAAAATCTCCTTTTAATTAAAATCGTCGTTTAACTAAAATCTATATGAAAATTCTTTTGGACAATTTCTATAAAAACATTTCACAAAAGAAATAGTGCCTTTCTTTCATTTCTGTTCTACACCTTTTTCAATTATTATGAAAATAATATCAATTGCATTTCGAACTTTCCAATTGAAATTTAGAATTTCTATTAAAAAATCAGAAAATGTCAGTTAAAATTCAGAAAAAATCAAAATTTCAATTGAAATACAGAAACAAATCATTTGAAATGCGGGAATTATCAATTGAAATTCGGAAAACATCAATGTAAATTCAGAAAATATCAACTGAAATTCAGGAAATATAAATTGAAATTAAAAAAAGTTATCGTTATATAGCATCTCGCTATATAGCGCATTTGTCTGAATTTCGATTGATATTTTCAAAATATTATTTGATGTTTTCTGAATTTCAATTGATATTTTCTGAATTTTAATCGATGTTTTGTGAATTTCAATTCCAAATTTCTTAATTTCATTTGATGTTTTCTGAGTTTCAATTGATATTTTCGCACTTCAATTAATGCTTTCTGAATTTCAATTGATATTTTCTGATTTTCAATTGAGATTTTCTGATTGTCAAATGGAAACTCTGACGATCAATTACTTTCTGAATTTGAATTAGTAATTCTTAAACTAAATTGGCCTTTTCCGCATTTCAATTGATATTTTCAGAATTACAAGTGGAAAATGCGTGGTCGAACGAAATTAGGTCTGGATTTCACAATCTTGTCATTTCAAGTAGAAAGAAAACGCAAAATTTTTGAATTTCGAATGTGTTGTAATTTGCTATCAAGGATAAACTCAGTGCAACGAAATATTTTGTCTTAGATCAACACAATTTCAGACGAATTCGAGTGACCGGCGTTTATTCAAATTCAAAGAACAGGTCATTTGTCGTTAGCTAACAAAGGTAAACTTTTCGAAATAGTTGATCGTTTTAATGAAGCACTTCATTGTTTGAACGCTCACGCTTATTTAATACGTTTATTGATTTCATTAAGAAGTTCATTGGTTCGATAATTTAATATTGGTAGAAAAGGCAAATCTATTAAACCGATTATAGCGATTACTGTATTCGTGGGAATGATTTCAGTGATTATAGTAATTCTGGGAACTTTTGAGGTACATGGAAACACACAAAAACGAGGTTAATGTTTATATTGTGAGCCTTGGCAACCCTAACTGTTGTTAGGTGGCAGTTGATGTTTCCAATGGAAAGTTAGACCTTTATGACCACAACCGTAACAGAATGTTTTATAATTTGATGGCGCTTGGTGTCGTTTGTCGTTTCTTAAAAACTGTGTGTCAGCACTAAAACGCATTCAACTCGTGCGATGATTTATTACGATTTTCATTGTGGCTTATTACGACAATGCAGCGAATCATGGAATCAGCCGCAATCCGACTTTATATGTAGATTATCACAACCACATTAGATGTCATCACAACCGCGTTAGAGGTTGTCACAACCGCACTAGAGGTTGCCACATCCGCATTAAAGTCTTAGACCTATTGATCATCACACCCAGCTTCTCCACAAGGAAGATGTAATGCTCAAACTGATTCGGGGTTCGGTAGAAAATGGTGTCATCGCCCTCGAATTAGAGGTTATGACAACAGCATTAGACATTGTCACAACCGCCACATAATTAATTAGGGAGCACATAATCACAAAGACGGCCGTGTCGACTGGTGGAAACAAATGCTTAAGAAATACAATGGTGGCGCTTCAAAAGACACGTATGAATCATTGATTTATGCGTGCGAGGCTGAAACTAAACACCAGCATTCTGAAAAATTGGGGACACCAAACGCCACAGACGGATAATTCTCCACAACAAACAACGGTTTAAACACATGACTTTTTGAGCCATAAAAACATCGAAATAATGGGGCATCCGGAGTACAGTCCTTTTTTGGTCACCCAAAGATCGAAGAAAAACTGGGTGCGACAATGATTTTCGACTGCAGAAGAAGGTGTTTCTGTATTCAAAACCCATGTTTCTGATGTGTCCCAAGCGGAATGGTAAAAATTGGGCTTTTTGTTGTTTGGATGCAAATAATACGTGTTTGTAGCATTTGTTTCAAATTAGACGTTAGAAGCACAATGATTAATAGGTTATAATATTTGACCCAAATGTGAATTTGTTTGTTGCGAACTGCTGAAATCAAAATTGTGTCAGACAACAAAAGACAAAAAAGAGCACATCTTCAATTCATGAAAACAATGCTTGCAAACATATACATGGTTCCGGCAATATGCTACTGGCGCCGTTTTTTTTCAGCGAGTAGATTATACAGGAGATTGTTTTGAAAAACAATACAGCCATTTTGAAAAATAAATTACTGTTTTTTTATTATTAGGCTCTCTATAGAAATAGTTACCTTGTATGCACTCGACCAGACCTCTACTAGGTTACGTGATAAATTTGGGATGTGTTTTTGTTGCAGTACAATAATATTCCCACAGTCCCTAAATATATTCCACACATTGTTAGTCGAACTGCAGTATATAAAGGAGTCTAAATATAAAATACCCCCAAAAAAACCAAACGTGACTACAAAGCCATAAATGAAAAAAATCCCCGATACAAATATAACAAAACGTTTGTTGTAATGCGATAATGAATACGAAATAGACCCAAAAATCCTTTTCTCAAAAAAAAAAAACTAAAGCAAAATTGTAAACCCACATTTAACCGTATTAAACTAAACGGTTTAATATAAACAAATGACTGAGAATTTCCTAAATCAACGACAACCCACTCTTACTTGCACCACCCCAACCAAATATCCAGAATAACCACATCTAGGCGACCACCTTTGACACCGCATCAAACAACCAACATCATCATCATCATCATCATCATCATTAGGAGAAGAAGCAGGCACAGGAGCAGCAGCGGCGGCGGGCAGCAGTAGTATATAGTAATCTTACACAGTAGTCTCTTTACCAGTTGAAGATGGCGTTAGGGGTGACGGTGTGTGGGGCTGCTTCTGCTTCTGCTGTTGCTGATGAGGATGATTGCCCTGATTGCCGACTGTTAAGCTCAATTGTGGTTGTGACTGTGAACGCAACTTAAGCGGACTGACACCAGCTGGTGGTGGTGGAGCTTTGCGTAATTTGGAGGGCTTCATAGGACGTTTGGGCGGCAAAGGTGGTGGCGGCGGTGACATAGAAGCACGACAATTCAATGATGTATCACTACTACGTCTTGAATCGAAAAAGGAGGTATTACTATAAATAGCCTCCTCCTCGATGGTGGCATAGATATCTTCTGCCGTCTCATAGTAAGAGGCAGACTGAATGGTTTGTGAATTATGATTACGCTGCAAGGACGAGGTGGAGGAGTCTATCGAGAAGGAGGAGGTGGAGGAGAAATTAACCATGGGCGAAGTGGTGGTATTTTGATAATTGTTACCCGTGTTCTGGGCGACAATTTCGGAAATGGTAGGAAATTGTAAGCCAGTGTAGGAAGGAGTGGGTGGTGAAGTAACTTCCCTGTTTGCGCTACTACTAACGACTTGGGAAATTTCTTCCGAAACTAAGGGAGATTTGGGCTTAGCGTTGGTTTTATTGGGTGCTATTGGAGGGGTCGTTAGCTGTTGTTGTTCATTGACTTCACTCACCACTATGCGCTGCTGATGCATATGCATTTGTGGCGTCTGTTGCTGCTGCTGTTTTTGCAAGATGTGTACAGGGTGTGCAGCAGTGGTAGCACCACCTGCTGTTAGCACAGCCTGTGGCAGCAACACATAACCACCGCCCACAGCAATTATGGAATGTCCCGGCGGAAATACATGAGCAGCACTAGGCTGCTGCGGTTGGGGCAGGTTTGAATATTGTACGGGTAATATTTGAGCTGTGGGAAAGATTTGTGTTGGCGACAGGGGATCATGTTGTCGATGGACTGCTGCGGTGGTCATGGTTGCAGGCCTGGCTATGGACGACGAGGACGACAAATCCAAGCGTTGCTGGTCAGCATGGTTGGAAGATACAGAAGTTTTGTTAGTATTGGAAATATTTGAGGACTCACTCTCACAAGCGGTACTACTGTTATCACTATGATTTGGCGTATCTTTTAGTGGAACAAAGGAAATGGGAAAGTCGGGCATGGGAGGAGGTGGTAATGGAAAGTCAAGGTCTTCGCAATTATCTGTGAAATGATTTACCCGATGTCTATAGCTGCTGGGCGGCACTGGAGGAGCCATTTCCTGTGGAACACCAAGTTCAGGCGTTGTAGATTTACCACCCGTTCGACGCAACTGATTGCGCAGCTCATTCTCTTGCAGCAAAATGATGCGATGCTCTTCCTCAGACACCAATATACTGTCGGGAGAGTTTTCATGGATAAAGTCGCAAGGTCTGCGCTGGGACGGTGGCACATCGTCTATGGTCGGAGCGGCAAACATGGTCGGCAGAGAAGGTGGCAACGGTGGCAGGACTTCCATATAGTGCGACTCCTCTGTCGTACTTATGGATGGTTGTAGTTTGGGCGGAAGTTTTGGCAATGTGGCATAGTTAACGGGTGGTGGAGGAGGACTATCTTTAGGTCTGGTCGGACTTCTGGGCATATTTACCCTTGCGGGTAGTAGTTGATGCTGTGTAGAGGAGCTAGTAACCGGCGTTACAGGTCTTGCGACCTCATGTATTTCATTGGTGGTTGGATCGTGTTCAAAGACAGCAAAATCCCCATGACCCACATCAGTGCTCTGAAATGTTTCGAGGGCGTAATTTCGTACTAAATCCGCTGTTTTGATCTTCGGTTTTGGCAATATTGGCGGAGGAGGTTTCTTAGGCATTTGTGTGGACAGATTTTCCGTGGATTTTGATTGGTGTGTAACTACTCTGGAGGTGGAACTGCTTGACGCTCTTTCGGATTGCAACAGATCTTCATTTGACTTCCATCCCGATTTAGGGCCAAAGAAGTAGTTTTCTTTTGGCGAACGCGGTGATTTGGATATAGCTATGGCTATTTCGGTGTATTCATCGTCGGTGCGATTTTTATCTAAAAACGCCTCACGGAATGGATTATCCCTTTCAATTTCATTGGATACCATAACTTTTTCCGCAGCGGGGGGAGGACTACCAAGTCGTTGGGAGCTGACATAACTGGGTGATGCGGATCTCGAAGTGGCATGTTGAATGACAGGCGAATCGATTTCTTTAATTCTAGCCACTGTGGGCACCAGCGGAGGTAGCTTGTCTGGCCTTTTCTTTTCCAAAGTGGAGTTGTTCGAAGACGAAGGACTGGTTGACCTTAAAATACCCTTGCGTGGCATACGTGCCCTGGAAGGATTGTACTCCTGCTCCGAGTCATAATAACGAGGTGAATAGAAATCGGGAGTCTTAGAGCGTTCGTAGTCGGACTTGGAACGTTCATCTCCACTTAGGTCAAAACTAACGGATTTGCGATGCTGTCCGCCATAGGAGGAGGAGGATAGATCGGGTGTACTGCGACCCGATGGGTTTTGAACTTTAAATTTTTGAAGTTTTTGGCTATCACTTTCGGAGTCACTGGTATAACGAGTGGTAGAATGTCGTGACTTGTCGAAATAATCGGAATCGGTATCGACGTGTTCTGTTATCGTCTCTGGAGAAGATGTTACAATTTGTTGTTGCGTTTCTATGTCGTTCTCATACTCCTCCTCTTCTGCTTCATCCTCCTCCTCATCATCATCATCGTCATCATCATCATCGCCCTGATCTTCGTCATCATCCTCGTCATCATCATCATCATCTTCGTCATCGTCGTCGTCTATAATGTATACAGGTTCAACTCTGATTTCGTCCACTTCATCCTCGACATCTTTCTCATTCACCATTTGTTTGTACTCATAGTGGGGATCTCTCTTCATTGTCTGACCTTTTGGCGCCGTTTTGGATTTCCTCTGCTTGGATGTTGGGAAGTTTGTGGTTTTATTTATATTTCAAAATCCATTTAAATAAAAATTCAAATAAATGATTTGGGTTTTTATTTTTGTTTTGTTTTCATTTCAATTAATAACAAGGCGTGTGTGTGTGTTTGTTGTGGTGAGTGGAGAAGATTAAAGAGAGAATGGTGAAGAGATAAAAAAATTTGTATTAGAAATTGTGTAATTTAAGGTTAAAATCATGGCAACACAGGTGTAAAACACATTGAACGACAAAAGGACTATTTAGGGGTTTGTTTTTAGACAGGGTGATCCTGCGTGTTGGAGTGTGTTTGTATGTGTGTGTTGTGTGAGACAGGGGAAGTGAATTAACGAACAGTGATGAGGTGAGTTGACTCTTGTTGGCAGTGTTGGACGCTACAATGATAATAGCGTTAATTTGTTGTTGTTGTTGATTATATTCATCCACTTTAGGTAATGAAGACAGATAGGTAAGTAGGTAGGTAGGTGGTGTAGGGGGGAAGGATGGAGTGGGTGGGTAGGGTATTATTATGATGGGTGTTGAAAGACGTTTCTGGTGAGGTTAAGCTTACAATTATAGTACCATACTTTGCATTAAGACGTTTTACTTTTAATTCAACGCACGATGTTCATAACGTTTTGATGGCAAAATACAATTAAAATGATGAGAAGAAGCCTTTATGCCAATAGCGTTTACTAAACACAATAAAACAAAAGAATGATGATAAACAGACAAACAAAGGGTAAAAAGAGAAGAGAAAGCAAATGACTTGACATATGATTAAAGAAAAACTCCTTGTCCCAGAAAGTAAGGAATACTTAAAGGTTGTTGCCTATAAGAGGTACCTAAAATATCCTTTGATCAATTAAAATTAAGAGGAACAGGAGTTAAAGGTGAAATTACACTGAGGAGTGTTTTTATACGAGTATATACATTTTTCTTCGCTGTACCTGACAAAACCCACTAAGTGTCATTCTTCGAATTCTTCAGATTATCCAATTGAAATTCAGAAGAAATTTAAACTGTTTGTTTGAAAATCAGGAAATAACAGTTGGAATTCAGGAAAAATCAATTGAAATTCAGTATACTCAAATTGAAATGCAGAAAATATCAACTGAAGTTCGGAAAACATCAACTTAAATTCAGAAAATATCAATTGAAATTCAGAAAAATTCCTATAGCGATTTTACTTGACGTTTCATATCGTTATATTGATTTGTCTGAATTTCAATTGATATATTCTGAATATGATTTGTCGTTTTCTGAATTTCAATTGATATTTTCTGAATTTTAATTGATGTTTCTGAATTTCAATTCGTAATTTCTGAATTTCAATTGCTATTTTCAGAACTTCAATTGTTTTTTTTCTAAATATCTATTGATATTTTCTGATTTTCAAACGGAGATTCTGAAATTTAACTGATATGTTCTAAATTTGAATTATAAATTCTTATATTAAATTGATATTTTCTGAATTTCAATTGATATTTTCTGAATTACAATTGGAAGAGGTTAGTAAACAAGTTGGACCCAGTTTCCCGCGAATCAGGATCACCCGCTTTAACCACCAAATGATCAAATTTGATATTAGTATCAGAATCAAAATCGACATTCCATATGATAATAATACAATGATTTCTACATATTTATAAATATGTCTACCGTTGTTAACAACAAATTTTTAAAACCTGGACGATAATATCCGCAGGTAAATTCAAACCCGATATTTGAATCTGAGTAAATTTTGATATATGAAAATGCACTCATCATCGCTTCAAAAGATTTGGTAAAGTGAGTCAATACAAAAACGCAAAATGCTGTAAATAACATCGCCGAGAATTTCTTGATAAAACGGTTAAAAATTAAGAAAGCAACGTTACAAATTCAAAAGCTTTGAATTTCGTGCGCAGGTAAACACTTTAGAACCGTGACAACCAAAAGATCAAGTCATTGAATGAATTTCTGCAGTGAAAAGCAGCTGGTCAAATATTAACTTTTTTGTGTTAATGTATCAGAAGTTCATACTACAAGCTTTTAAGGTCTGCTACATTTTTGGAATTGAAAAATGATTGGTGTTTGTTGGAACAATAGATAATTGAGGAAAGCACACTCACTGGCATGAGTAGTTTCGAACTCCGTGACAAGTTCATCATCAGATTCCTATTTTGGTCCATACATCATCAATCGTATGTATATCAACTTAATATGCAATTTACAGATGCGAACTCAACCTGAAAGCAAATTATTCCAACAACTTCGTCAATTTATTTTTTACGAGTTTCTTTCATTTAGAATCCATTATTTTAGTCTGATTTTCAGTTTTGGCAGGCAACTACATTTTGAGGGGCATAAGCGGTTTGTATATTTCTAAACTGCGTCCTTAGTCCCTTTGCAACTACTTCGCTTAAAATATATCTGTTTAAAATATCAAAATTTTCATTAAATTTTCTATTTTTTTTTTAGGTAAAACTAACGAATGAAATAGTCCGGAAACAAGAGTAACACTGTACAAGAAAAAAGCCTTAGGTAAGTGATAAGTTTGAACATGACCTTCCACAGAATTTGAGTTTGAATCCTACCCCCTACAGTTAATATGTTTTTCACCAACCGTAAAACTGATCTGTTGCTTAGTTGTCTATTCATAAAGGAAAATTAAAATTGAAATAAACAACGTGAAGAATAAGATTTTGAATTGCCAAGAAAAGTAGCGAATTATCCCTTAACACGCATGGTTCGTGTTGGTTCATTCACAAGTTTCACTAAATGATTATGCGCCGCAAAAACGCAACGTATTGCCACAATTTCATAATCTTAGAAATGGAGTCAGAAACGTCATCAAAACCGTTAATGGACGCAACCCTTTATGTTTTTGGGTTACAATAAAGAAACCTGAATTATAATATGTGTTTTCTGATTTAAACTTAACACAAACAGGTCTAAAACACAACGTATTGCCTCTCCTGAATCGTGGAATTTTGAGGAAGAATTGTGAACATTGAAATCACCAGCAACAACAATTTCAGAATCTTAGAAATGGAGTCAGAAACGGCAACAAACACGTTTATGTAAGCAACCTTTTATGTTTTTGGGTTTCAAGAAAGAAACTTGAAATATATGATGTGTTTTCTGATTTAAACTTAGCCCAAACAGATCAACATTCAGGATTCCTAGACCCTGAATGTTGCTTAGACTGGAACACAACATCGTTAAGCACATACAACATAAGGGCCATATGCAGAATGAACGAAGAATAATTTGGTACAGATTGTAACTGTTTCAAAAGAGGTTGCACCAACCGCAAATTCGGTTGGTGCCACCGAATCGCAATTGCCACAACCAAATTGAGGTTGTCACGACCGAATTTAGTCCCCCAGTTAGGTTGCAGCAACCTCTTATAGGTTGTGGCAACCTCTAAAGCGGTTGTGACAACCTCTAGTTTTAATTGGGTTACGGATAATTGGGTTACGGAAACCCTGCGGATCAGTTTCAGAAAATCCAAGAAGGTCCGGGCGATAGAGCCGAACCTCCGTATGTAACAAAAATTAAAAACAAATTTTCCTACCATTTTGCTACAACTACATCAGTAGTCAAAAACCAGTACAGAAATTTTAGTCGGGTGAACGGACTTAAACATACCCACACCAACATATCGTCGGTTGATTATTGTTTTGTTGTATACACCATTTAAGTTTTTTTCGAGTTGATATTGTGTCTACAGTTTTTTGTGCGTTCTCTTTCCGAATCTGTTGTAAGTTTTTTGATATATTTTACCATAATCCCCAAAAATTGCTGTCTATCCCTAAAAATTGCTAGTTGGTAATAGTGGTATAGTTGTGAATAATGGTATCTCCGTTTCGAACAATTGGCATTTACGACAAAACAAGAATAAATCGATGATATATTCACCCTTAAGTTGAACGAATGAGGGTCGCGAATGTGCCAATATTCAATAGAAGAGTGGCATTGCGCTAAATATTATTCAATATCCAACCTAATTACGATCCTAAGTGATTATGAGGAGTTATCGTGTCTACCAGCCAATTGTCCGCCCAATAGTTATATGGGAGGTACAAAAATGGGCAAGGCGAAGTTGTTCATATGTTAGTACACAGTATTGCACAAAATATTGATCAGTACAAAATTTTGTTACGATCGGTTGTGGTATACGGGAGATATCGAGTCGGCTAGCCGCAAAGCCGACCAATTTTTGCATGGAAGGTACGAAAATGAACGTGGTACAGTAGTTAATCTTTAATTTTTAGGAAAGCATTGTCGAGTACCCTATTTCAGTGAGATCGCTTGTAGTCTACGAGAGTTATCGTGTTGGTCAACCGGTCATCCGCCCAACTTTTGTGTGCATTTGACCAAATTTTGTTTAGTACCAAATTTCATAAAGATTGGTTTGGTTTTGCAGGAGCTATCTTGCCGAACAACTAGCTGGCCGACAAACTTATCTTGGTAGGGCGTGGCAAAATCATACCTGTCTTAATTGGTGACTGGCGTTTGATAATATGAAGCCTTATAACCTAATTTCATGAAGATCGGAAGTGTTTCACGCGACCTATCGAATTGACAACACGGACGACCACCAAGCTTTTGTATAGGAGGTACCAGAATGGGCGTGGTGACTTCGGCCATTTTCTTCAATTACGTAGATATTTAAAGATTAATAATTAATAAATTTTTGAGTTAGGTTCATCTACCAGAAAAAAAATTTAGGAGAAACATGATTTCATACTAAATGTGTCGATTTGTATGGGAGGTACCAGAAGGGGCATGGTCAAAACACCCACTTTCAATCCCAAACTAAACTTGGCTAAATAAAACGCACTGACAAAATTTCGCTGTGATCGATAAAGATTTACGGCAGTTATCGTGTTGACCAGCCAGCTAGTGAGAGAGGCAGACAGACAGACATTGCTCAATGGTCTTAAAAAGTCCCAAAACGAATTTCGTCCAAAGATATTGAGGGTATAATACGGCTTCTTCTATGCGTTACATTTTGTTTCCGTATTAAATGATATATACCCCCATCCCTATGGGTGAGGGTATAAATATCTAAACAAAACAAAGCACTAGCGCCGAAGACTTCCCTGTTGTTGTCATATGATTATACGATGCTCAGTATTATGCCTTGATTACATGGTTGACTGCAAAAATGAATATTTTTTCCGCAAATAAAACACGTTTATCACAAAATTCTTTTCTTTTATTGTAAACGAACTTTAATTTACCTCAAAATAGGCATAATTTAATTTTGCAGTCATAATTTATATGTAGTCAAAACCGAAATTTCTCTTCACTCGAATGCCAGCAAACAAAACGAGTGAAACCTTAACCACAGAGCAATACTAAAGAGCCTCCATTACCCTCTTCGATGCCTCTTCATGACGACGAGGTAGTAGGCCATTTCATCGAGTTCGATATATAACTTTGATGTAATCATTACCAAAGATGATCAAGAAGTAGACGACAACAAGTTGTGCGCAATTAGGCAACCCTCGTAAAAGAGAACCAAAAAGTGGTAACAATCCACTCAAACGTATTTCTCTCTCGCGTCATATCTTGATTATTGCATACTTTTCACATACTTCATGTAATTTTACTTAAACATGGATGGAATTTCTATAGTTAGATACTATAACATCATCAAAATCATTATCGTGTACTGAAATATTCAATAAGAGAGTAAAAGAGTAAAAGAGAGAGCAGAGAGTCGCAACGCTTCACTTGCTTTGTTTGCTGGCATTTGCGTCAACCGAAATTGTGACTGTCTACTTTAGTACATCGTTTTTGGTATTACAACGTTATAAGCAAGTAATAATAAGAATAAAATCATAAGTAAAATAAGGGGAGAGACTTCGAAAAAGCGACTTGAAAAATTATAGTGTTGCCACATGTCCTAGAGTATAATGCTGCATTTATACCGCAGTTTATCGCACTTAGGCCTAATTTTTGAGTGGAAAATCATCTTTGATCAACGATAAAACATAATTTAAACTCTGAATTCACGTTTTAGGTTAATAGTAGTTAATTGCTGTTTAAACATCCAAAGTTGGGCATTTGAACTATGATCAAGTGATCATAAGATTTTGACAGAATACAAGAAGAACAAACGCAAAGTTTCTTTAGTTGTTAATGTGAACAATTATAATCACCATCCTAGTTGAAATAACAATAAAAACGTATCATATAACTCGTAGTGCAGTTATAAATTTATTTCTGCTATTATACTTTCCAATTTCATTAAATATTTTGTATTTTATCACTTCACTTTTGTTTTGCAAATGGCGTCAGTTGTAACGATTTGTAACGATGCATTGTAACGATTAGTACGATTATTTGACAAGGCACTGAAAAACTCTTTTCGTAGTTAAAGTCCGATCAAACATAAATCAAAATCAACTGATTACCAGTCTATATAACCAGTCAAAAATTGGGCCTTAGGTTATCGATAACATTCTTCTCTAATCTTTGATGTTTTTACCAAAACGCCTAAATGATAAATGTGTCACTTCTCATTCAATTTGTCAAAAAAATTGTTTTTTTTTTTTGTCAATAAAATGTTAAGGACATAGAAAATATGGTAATCAACCTTGATTTATTGCTGGCCATTGACGCTGTGCAAAAGTAATAGGTGGTAAAAACTATATCACATAAAAGAAAGTAGTACCCAGCTGTAGGAACCACAAAAAAAGGGAAAATAAAAAGTCAAATGGAAAGACTATTTACAAGTGTTTTACCAAATTTGTATTCGAAAAGAGAAAAAAACCCCCGTTTCCTATAGATTTTTTCGCAAAAATAATTTGAATGTTTGAATCAAAACACAATATTAAACAATAATGGCGGAATTGCGTGCGGTGAACGAAGCCGACACCAAAGTATCGAAACTCGCAAAAAAAAAAATAAATCGAAGGCTCTTTGTTTCGCCAGTTTTTTACAAAATTGAGATTTTTCACAATAACAGGACATTTAAAATCGGCTCAGTTGGTCAAATCGAAAAGTATAAAAAAAAAAGTTGAAATAAAAGAAATAATTAAGAATGCGAGAAATGCAAAAATTAGCCGTCGGACGAACCTATGTTCTGAACCGTGAACAATTGTCAAATGCTCTACTGATTTTTATAATTGAACAAAATTATAAAAGTCAAGGAATAAGTTTTATTTTCTGAACAAAAAATAAAAATCAAAACATAATCATTATTTTCTAAGCAATTTCAAAAACTCAAAACTTAATTATTATTTTGTGAAAAATAAATGTTAAATCAAAAAATAATCATTATCGTCTGAGCAATAAAAAAAACTAAACATAATCATTACTAAACATAATCAAAACAAAACTAAACAAATTCAGATCATAATGATTATCTTGTAAGCTAATTATAAAAATCAAACAGTAATGATTAAAAATAAATTTTTAGGATATAACTTATAATCATTACGGTCCCTGGTTTAGAATCAATGAGCACTGCCACATAATTTTCGAGTTTAATATGCCCACACTGATACATTTTTGAATTTAATATGGCCACACTGATAAATTTTAAACTTCATTTTCGAACCTATAGTAAGAATGTAACTTAGTTTAGGCTCAAGTGCAGAATATATGATACTTCGAAACCAAAACCAAATACGGCACAAGTGTGTCAAAATGAACGTTAGTTCAGTTTTGTCGAAAAGAATCAAAAAACTAGCCACTCCTCAATGCCTTTTTATAAAGACAAATTTAAAAACAATATTAAAAAACATCCTGGGGCGTGAAATTCGCAATACCACAGGGATATTGAGTCCAACAAGAATCTAACAAATAAAAATCTACCTAAGAAATAATACTCTCCTTTATTTATTTATACATACAAAATCTTTGAAATTGTTTATTTGTTTATTAATAATTTTTGTATTTTTTTTTGTTTTCAATTATCACCATCACATTAAATTTTACATAGAATAAACAACAACATTTAAAACAAAATTTTCAATTATTATACCTTTTCACTTATTTTTATAATGGCTTTTTAAAAAGGTTCAGGGGCAGGGCGGGATATATTCACAATAAATTCATAGTAGTCATTTACCTAATCAATATAACAAATTGTTTTTAATATTAGTTTTATTTAAACAATTTGATTTGTTAGTTTTTAGTAAATTTGTTTTCTTTTTTTAAATTAGAGAAAGAAACTCACGTATTGGCGAAATGATGTCAGCAATCAGTTGAATTCTTTAACACTAGCAAAGTTTTAAAAATAATTTTTTCATCAATTATATTTAAGATAAATATGAATCTCCTGTAATTTTAACGTTTAATAACAAAACTCCCGTAACAAAATTGGTAAATATAGGGCCTTAATCATAAAAATTTATGTAAAGTAGACTTGGGTAGTTAATGAACTGAGTTCATTTAGGGTGCCCAGACAAAATACTCGCAAACGTCATCCATGTATTCGATATGGTCCTTTTGTTCGTGAATGTTATGCCCAGGAATCTTAAATGAACGAGTAGTTCGATAAGTAGTGAACGAGTTCCACCTCCGCCTACTGTGTAGGTGTGTAGAAGTATTGAACGAGTTCGAGATCTAGAGAACGAGTTCGAGTTCTTATGATTAAACCTTTCCAAGAAACAATTGGAATATCTATGGCGATTTTTTTAGAGTCATGAAATATGTTATTTCAGTAGCATTTTTATGAATCTCACTTTCCCAATGCCCAAGGTATATTTGCCCACAAATCGTATAGCACCAAAATGAAGTAGCGATGATTTCAATCGAATTTCCTGACAGGGCCATGTGTTAAAAATCAACTTCGAGCCTCCACATTTTGGAAAGAATTTCGTCCATAGTCTTAATGTTGTACTATGTATTTTCTGGGTATATTGGGTATAAATTGGAAATCGAAATTTGAAATTGATGCATCATGCGATCGAATTGGTTTATTTTTTGTAATTACACAAATATTCGAAAGAAAGTCTGTAAAATGGTTAATATATTATTTTTTAAGAAGATCTCCATTGGTACAGCTCATTAAAAAAATGATGTTCCAGATCTGTGAAAATTTCAAAAAAAAATTTTTTTAAATTCCGTTTTCCAATTCATTTTAATAGAGATATACCAAGATACCAATACGCAAAATATTTTAATTTTAATTTGAAAAATTTAGTTTACCAAACAAACCGAATTATAAAAACTGATGTATGGAAAAACATGATACCAAAAAAATAATACAAATTAAGCCAATGGTCGGACATACTGTTCAAAATGAGAACTTGGTTTATGATATATGTTTCCTTCAGCAAATTTGCTTAAAATCATTGCAGATTTCTTGGGGTATTATACGATTTTTCATTTCTTTGTGTTACAAGTAAAATTAAATGGTTGAATGTTTGCCCAATTTATCAATGCTACTTTAACACTGATGAAAAACAGAAGCCTGTTACAGACCTTCAATGAACAAGAAAATCACTTTTGACCGCCTACGTAGAAATAATGTTAAAGTTGAAACTATGCCAAAGCCGCGAGACAGTATTGGACCAACTCCAGAGGATAAAATCCCAAGCAGAGAGCATTGCTATACGAAATGCACGAGGGCGCTTTGAAAGCTCCGCGAGTTTTGAAACGTCCCTCGTAGTTAATTAAAAATCAAATCAAAAACAAATCAAAAACGATGTACAAGTAGACAGTCAAAATTGCCCTTCACTCGAATGCCAACAAACAAAACGAGTGAAACCTTAACCATTTTCTCTGCTCCCTCTCTTAATGATAGTGTTATTGTATATAACTATACAAATTCCAACCATGTTGAATTAAAATTACATAAACAGTGCAAAAAGTATAAAATAATGAAGATGTGATGCGAGACAGAAATGCGTTTGAGTGAATTGTTACTACTTTTTTGGTTCTCTATTACGAGGGTTGCCAAATCGCGCACATCTTCTGGTCGTCTACATCTTGATCGTCTTTGTAAATAACATTTGGGTTCGTCTAGATAAATACTATGCGAACTCTACAAAAAGAGGTCTACGGAATTCCGTTGTGATCGTACCACCACAAGTGCACCCGAACGTTCAGTCGTCGAAAATATGTCTTCACGCCAGAAATCGTCGAGAACAACCATGGAATGATATTGGACATGGGTGGAGCCTTGGGTGGCAAGACGGGAACTTGACCTACCTAGAACTCGAAACGAATCAATTTGTATACCCTGCCCCACATTGTGGTAACAGGGCATTGCGAGTTTTTTTTTATTCTTGCAACATAGAGGAATATAAAATCATATTTTTGTGGTCAAAGTAGAGATCTAACGGAATTTGCTGAATGGCATTTAATTGGGTAAGTGATGAATACTATTGCACCTCCATTACCGATTTCAGAGAAATTTGGTACATAAGATAGGGCCAAGAATGATCGCCTTTGAAATTGTGATATGTCACATCACGCTTTAAAATAGCTGACATACAAACAAGTTACGGACATAAGATGCAGTAGGATATTATACAGTCGGCTTTGGTTGCTTTCAAATTACCGGCTGTCCGCCTTTGTCATTTAAAGTTGGAGTCGTTCATTTGACTGGCATGGCCCCCAAACAGATTTAACAGAGTGACAACATTAGGTGTTAACAATTTTTTATTAGTGTACTACATATTGCTCCTCTCTAGCCGAGATCCTGGATACGCCGTTGATATTGGACGATCGGAGAATACAAGTTCGTGAAGTGGCTGTAGGTATCTCAACTGAGTGGATATATCTCTATTATGTCATGAAAAAGCTACCGCGCGTAGAATGCCGCGTATACTCACAGTCGACCAGAAGCACAACCGTATCACCACTTCTAAGAAGTACAAAAACGATGTACAAGTAGACAGTCAAAATTTCTCTTCACTCAAATGCCAACAAAACAAACTAGTGAAACCCTAGCCATTCTCTGCTCTCTCTCCAACTCTCTTCATTGAATATTTCAATACACGCCATACAAATTCCAACCATGTTGAAGTAAAATTACATAAACTATTCAAAGAGCTTGAAATAATCAAGATATGACGCGAGAGAGAAGTGCGTTTGGGTGAATTACTGGCATTTTTGGTTCTCTTTTACCAGGGTTGCCAAATTGCGCACATCTTCTGGTTGCCTAGTTATTGATCGTCTTTGGAAGTATCAGGCGATGCTCAACCGCAATGTGACGGAGTTTTTGCAACGACTATGAGTTTTTGCAACAACACACCAGAGAACATGGAACAATCAAAGCAGTGGACCTCTCGGGGTGAACGGGTATCAAAAAATACCAAGGTGGGTCAGTCGGCCAACAAGGTCTTTTGGGATGCATGCAGGTATAAATACATTATAATAATGCCAACGTTTTCTGTTTGATGAATTTCAGTGCCACCTGTGTGCAATTCAACGGCTGTAATTCGATTTGTAAGCTAAATGTTGCCATTGTAAGGGATGTTTGGGGCATAACTCTGGGAAAAGAACTCCGATTAGTACAAAACTTACCAAAATGTGATAGAGAATTTTATCACTTTTTTAGCTGCGTTCTTCTTCTTTTAATGTTGTTGAGAAAAAAATAGTTATTTACGTTTAGAAACTAAAATCGCTGACTTTTTTCATTAAATTAGAACTATCATCTTTGTGCTCAATTGGACGGCACCAAAAGTTACCGTGCGAAATTGGAGAACAGATCAACCTTTCCATATACGTAGTATATACATGAAGCAAAGAAGCTATGTTGGTCCAAAGTCAAAATTTTGTTAACAAAACTCTATCACTCTCTAATAACGGAAAGTTGAGTGCATTATCTGTAAAACTGAATGATATACAGTTCAAGAAATTCGAAAAAAGAGATCAACATTTTTGGATTTTCAAAATTCTGAAAAAGCGAATATCTGTAATTCGAAAAACATATTATTTTTTGAACACATTGTGAAGAATTATTTCAAAATATATTTAAAAAAAAAAAAATTAAATGAATGCAATCAAAATTATTGTTTTCTTGGAGATCGAAAAAAAACGGTGAAATTTTTCTAACATTTACCCCACTGTGCAATTTTCAATGTTATATCGCAATAATGCTTGACTCCTTGCCTACCATCGGCGCTTTACTGAACTTACAAATATTTACTAGATCAAGAAATATTGAATTTTGGCCGATGGAAACCGATTCTGACCCTGGTGTAAACCATACCCCTGACAGACAATTGCTAATTCCGAACGTTAGTTGGCCACGCCGAAAACTATCCCTAAGCCGTTGCTATACCAAACCCAGCGGATAAGTTTCAACTTTCCGCCGTATACTATAATCGCTGTTAAAATTAATTTATTTTTTAAAAAAGTTATCAAAAAAATTTTTCTCTACTGTGGGTTTATCTGGTGATATCTTATTTTTATCGTCTATATGGTAAGTAAGAGTTGTCTCTTAATTGTCTTAAACGTGATTTTCGATCAATATCGCGCATTTGCCTCCTAGAAGTATTGCCATTCCTGGTGATTGGACGTGTTGTCGGCGATAAGCAGCTGCTTCCGAAAGGCGTGACTTCCGCAATACGAAAACGATTATTGACGCTATAGTATTTATCTTCCACAAGATATGATTGGCGATATCTCGGCAACATGGTTGTGTTTCCTGAGATACATTTTAAGTATATTGGTGATATCCCGGCAATATTGATTTGGGGCCTGTGATACTTGATACGTTTGTAAATTTAGTTTTTGAACATTGATTTTTCATGTTCGCCAAACTATGAGTTTCTTTTCGGGTTTTTTTTTTAGATTTTAATAATATTTACTGGCTATAAAATAACAATAAATACATTCATAATCCTTGTTTTTTATTTATTTCATAATCAATAACAACAATTTAGGAGGTTTTTTCCTTTTGGTTTCTGAATTCCATACTGTGTATAAATATTGGACCATTGAGATTATATTTTTGTTTATTTGTTTCAAATAATACTTTTTGTATTAAACAATGATAGTTTTCCTTTTATTCTTTGGTTGCAGATTGGGAAAGTAAATACCAGTATGAGTAATTTAATTTCACTTAGCTTGGCTATTTTTCTTTTATTGAGTTCATGAATGTTTTCTTACCGAGTATATAATAATATAGTAGAAACCATTTGAATGTAAAGTGTTGATTTGCTTTTTAGATTTGAATTTAATTATTTTTTAATTTTTATTTGGGTATAAAGACCCTTTGAGTTTGTTTTTGTTTGCTATAGTTTATATGTTGCAGTATTTTAGTTTTTAAGATTTAATAAAAAAAGGTAACCTTGTAACAGGGTTGTTACACAGTCAAAAGTATTTATCTATAAGTATATGAAACAGGGTACCGCAACGGTTTAAACAGAAAATAATAATTATATGTTTTATTTAATAGTACTTCACTTATATTGTTAAATAGAAAAAAAAATACAAGAATATACTAAATATCGTGTTAGTGATAACTACAATAATAATTTGACTTTAATTATCTAATAATGCAGTTTTATTTACTAATAATGAAATTAAAATTAAAAACGTATTACCCTGTACACAAAATGTATATATATACAAAAGAAATTGAGGCAGTGAACGACAATTTGTAGGACGATTTGCAGCACCGTACCGTATTTCCGCTCCACAAGCAGTAGGATTTTAAAAAATGTCGATCATTTCGTGAACCGATAAGTTTTCACACTTTTCATTTGCTGGGCACCAGTGTTGGAAATGGCTCTTCAAAGCAGTTGTAGTTAATTGTTTAGCTACGACTAAGAATATGGTTCATCTAACTGCAGAGATATGTTTTGCTTACGCAGTCAAGCGCAGCAATAGATTTTAACAGTATTGCTGTTGCTGCAAGCAGACAGTTGTTAATTGTTGTCTACACTTGCTTTGCTTTTTCTTATACTCATTACTCTGAAGTTTTCGCAGTCGAATGCAGCATTCAAACCAGCAAATCGATGGTCATAAGTTGTTATCTCGTAACTATTTTTGGGAGACGAAAAAAACGTTATAACTTTGCTAAAAACCTAACTTGAACAAAAAACTCGAAATTAGTAAATAACCTTCATTTCGAAACAAATTTAGAGTTTTGTCCTTATATCTTGGTTTTAAGCTAAATTATAACGTTTTTTACGTCCCCGGAAAAATATTAAAAAAAATCAGTTACGAGATAAGAATTTACGACCGTCGAAATGCAAACGTCTGTGTGTTGTCGCCTGAAAATTGTGAATATGGAAAAATTAACTCGGAAACAAATGGTCCACCCAGTAGAACAATAAAATTTGTTACCGCCAACGGAGGCTTTAACCAAGCGATGTTGTCCATATGGCATTAATATTTAAAAAAATCGTTCCAATAAAAATAGAGAACTCATCGTCCAATCGAAAAAAATGCCAATTTAAACCCCTTGTGGAAGATGTCAACTCACTTTCTTTCAAAAACAATATTTCTCTACTTTTAAAGTTTCCATGATATCTGATTTTGTTTTAGATTAGAAAATTATTAGTATTAAATTAAATTTTAATAAATCAGATAACATGGAAACATTAAAGAAGGAAATATTGTTTTTGAAAATAGTGAGTTAAGACCTTCTTCCACCAGGGGCTTCAATTGTTTCCGATTTTTATTTGGGTTTAAACAAAGTAGTTTGGTTTTTGATAGGCGTTTTAGTGTAATTTTTATTTATTAGTACATATTAGCAATTTTTTTTCAAATGTCGGCGTTCTATTAAAGAAATCGCTTGGTGGAAGGATCCGTCGGAGGTCAAAAGGTGAAATTAATTCCGCGGTTGGATGCGTTGCTTTTCAGATATAGACATTAGGGTGGGCCGATTTGTAAGAACAAAAATTTGTCGATATTGTGCCATCGGTTTTTCGATAGCTTTTGGCATGAGTAAAAAAAAGTTCCACTACGATATATCAAAAAAATCATTTTCGATGCGCCCAAATTTAAATTTTTTGACTTTTTCTCAAGTTTTATTTGTAAGGGTTTTTTTTAGTAGGTAACACGGTGCGACAGTCCAAAATACCTGGGAAGTGCTAGTATTTTTCGAGTGAAACAAGAATCTGATTGTGATATTTCTCAAGAGCCCTCAAAATCTTTAAAACCGGTTAAAGAACCCCGGTTTTGCGAAGCTTTGCGCATTTATAAGCCTGTAAGTTAGTTGATCATCAACCGATTTTCATTTTCTCACCGGATTCAAAAAGAAGAAACTTAGACCTATCAAACGATATATACGTTACTTAAGAAAATATGAGAAGTCTGTGTGTATCTGTCTAGCAAACAGATATTTTTATAATTTTTTTCGCCATTTTTCAACTTCGGCGATCTTTTCACACATTATTTTATAAAGAAACCATAATACTTTTGAATTAATTCAAAAAGGACGTTTCCTTATGAGTAAAACGCAAAAAACTTTTAAAAATTCGTTATTAATTGACTGAGTTATTGAAATTTTTTTTTAAAACAGCAAAGTCTTGGGAACCCTTAGCAACACGCAACAATTGCCTACTGTTTCGATTGGAAGGTCCGTACTAAGATACAATAGATTTGGTCATTTGAGAAACGTTTAGTTTTATCGATTTTCTATACAAAATTTGGATGACGTATTAGAAGCATTGCTCAAAATTTTGGGTTATTTTCACGATCAGACGTACAATTTCGGAGTTTCACAAAAAAATGGTTTCCCATTACCACCCATGAAGGGATTGGGAGAGATTCTCACAACGAGTGAGCTGTGCTCTTTCCAGATTTACACTCACTGATTGGGACTTACAGTTTTACACCGGTTCCGAACGGTATTTTTAGCAGTTCTTTTAACGGCTAAATACCCGGTAGTGTCGCCTTTACTTTGCTAGTTGACCGCAGTCGAAAGAGATGTAAGGTAAGGTGGTCAGAGTAGGGATCGTTCTTATGTACAACAGCCGCACACACTACAAATGTGCCACCGACAAGTTACATAAACAATTTTGTTTTAGCGATTGTTTAATTTTCGCGATTTTGTGACAAAAAAAAATTTTGCCTATGATCGAACTACTAACCTCAAGAAACCTAAGAAACCTCAAAAATTGGCTATTTTTTCGATTGAACACTCAGGTTTCCGAGATATAAGCATTTGGTTTATTATTTCATACCTTCAATAAAAACTGAAGAAGGGTTAAAATATGATGAATATTTAAGCACCGTCACAATTTTCAAACTCTGTTTCAATGCTGCTTACGACTGCGAAACATACACAGTAAATAAGATCAGCAAAAACAATATAAGTACAAACAGAAACTGACTGCTTGCAGCAACAGCAATTCTGTAAAAATCCATTGCTTCACTTGACTGCGTAAACAAACACCAACTGCGCAGTTAGTTGAAGCAAATTAAGTTATTTCCTTTTTCTGCATTTGCTCGTTGTTGTAAAAGCAAAAACTAACTGCCTTCTAAGGGTTAATAATGAATTTTGTCATTTTGCTGTTTCCATTCATATTTCATCCTTTATCTAGCACTTGGACTAAGAGTTGTGTTTTGGAGTGTTCGGACACATATAGTAAAATTTTATGGCGTTAATTTTTGTAGAACATTTTGACCACGCCTCCCGTCATTTCGGAGCACTTTTTTTTGCAAGTTTTCAAAAAAAAAAGGAAAAATTATTGTTTATCTGAACCTTTCCTATAAAAATTCTGAACATATTTTGTGCCTCAGAAGTAAGGAACACACAATTTTGCATGCCGATATGTTGCAGGAAAGTTCCTAGGGGCGGAAACTTTCACCCGCCGTAAAACAAATTCTGATAAGATCTGGCAAAACGCAGATATACGTATATTTTTTTAGACCTTTCTACCAGAATCCGTTCACCCCATCATTTTGAAAAAAATCTAATTTTGTCTCACAGTGTAATCAGCTCTTTGCGAAAATTACGTGGACATAATCAATTACAGGGTTGTTATGCTAAACTAATTTCATACGATAATAATTATTTCGTAATTGTTTGCTGTCGAAATTTTGACATTTCGATTATCATAGAGTGGAGATAATTCAATGCTGCTGAATACAGGGCCTGACTGAGACTAATACAAAAGGTTTCCATTAACCAAGTTCTACATGTTTAATAGTCTCTGTGACCGTCGGTGGTGCAATGGTTAGTATGCGCGCCTATTTTACATGAGATACTGGTTTCGATTCCTGCTCCGACCACCTTAAAATTTCTTTCGACGACGGTCAGCTCGCATAGTAATGGCGACACTGTCGAGTATTTAGCCATGAAAAAGCTTCTCAAAATGCCGTTCGGAACCGGTGTAAAACTGTAGGTCCCCATCACTGAGAATCAAACTAGAAAGCGCACAGCTCACTGGTTGTGAGAAGCTCTCGCCAATTCGTTCATGGGATGTAATGGGAAACCATTTAGTTTTTTATTTTGCTGAATATCCTTATCCTTTTGCTGAATTATCCAATATTATTTAAAAAACAACGAAATATATTTTTACGGCTTGTTTTCTGTTTACGGCTTTTAATTCTGCCGGTGCCGCAGAATTAAGCTTCTTGCGAAGAAATTTCGTCATTTATCTCTCATCCCCCCATCTTTGATTTACCTTGCAAATATTTCATTTTTAATTCCGCCACGCATTCCATTTTATTTTTAATGCATGTGGTGTTACTTTTGATTGTTAAAATTATCGAAATGTCAAAATTGCGACCCCAAATAATTGTTTTCGTACAAAATAACTTTGGCGTAACAACCCTGTAATTGATTTTGTTCACGAATGGAGCTGAGTATCAATCAAATGAAAAGTGAGCGAAGTAAAATTTTCGTTGTTTTTTATACACGTATGGCAAAGAAAATTTCATAAAAGCTGCATACCAGGAGTAAAGCTTCAAATGTTTTTTTAATGCGAGTAATAAATTATGGCATCCTTTTACCTAAATCTTTAATTAAAAATGTCTTCAAAATTTGAAAATATGTGATGCTACATGGAAGTTGTACATCATAACTGTTGTGATGTTTTTTTTTTTATTAAAATGTCAAAAATTGATAAACGAAAACTAGAAAATCTAGAGTTGACAATTCTCGTGAATGTTATGTCTTCTATATATTAACCGAGGACGTGGTCCAATCTCGTCTCACATTCAACATTCCTTTTTCTGTTTCTCTTTAAAAAACAAGAACAAACTAAAACATAAAACTTTTAAATAAAATATATAAATTCTTTTTACATCCCACGTTATATTGTCGTTCACACCCTATAGGTTTTGTCAAATTAAATTAAAGAATATTATAGAAAAAATAAACAGAACCGGGTGTTTCATTATAACATTTTGGCAATGCATTTTGTTTTTATCTTTTGAAACATTTTATAATTAAGATTTTTTTGCAGTGATGCTGTAGTTTTTCTTCAAGTTTTAGTTTCATTTATTTCATTTAGTTTTCGGCCATTCGAGAAGACGTCTGTCTGTCCATTCACTAACTAGCTAGTTACATTTCTCTATAATGACCGTTGTTGTTTTTTTGTGAATAAGTGAAAATATGTTGTTTGTGTGTACAGTCCGATTCACATAAATAGTTGCAAACAAAAAAAAATCAATCCAATTACCCAGATGGAAGTAGTCTGGGAATAGAAAATGCGTTTTACTTTCGTGCCATATCTAATTTCGTAGGTATAACGAAATTATTGGAAGTATAAATTGTCAAATACAAATTAGCTAAGATTGCAATTTTCCTGTCGCTGCTAATTTAAGTTGAAAATGCGAGAATATATGACTTGTAATTCAAACGTTTAATTTAAACTCTATTTTTTCATCAAACTCCGATTAACGGCCGATTTCACCATGTCCAGTTATCCTTCAGTTAGAGCTGACCAACAGTTTTAGCTGTCAGTTTGCATGGATTTTATTATTTTTAACTGTCAGTTAGCTTTAACCTTATTTGGTGAAATAGGGGGTAACTCGATTGATATTAAATACTTTAAATTAACATCCAAACGTTATTAATTGCTACTCAAATGGATTTCAATTAAATTGTAAAGACATTAATTTAAAAAAAACAATTTAAATTGAAAAGACATCAACTGAACATCAAAACTCTTTGAAATTGAATTTTATAGCTACAAAATGGTTTTAATTTAAAATATTTAAATTTTAATACAATTGTGAACTTTTGACTTTTAATCGATGCGAATGAAAAAGTATATGGCTATTGAATTTGATATTTTTGAAATTCTTTTCATACGAATGCCTTGACCACGACATTAAGATTATTCTAAGCGATTTTAATGCCAAATTGGGAAAGGAAAGTGTCTTTCGACCAACCATCCGTAATCATAGTCTACATGATACCACTAAACTAATAAAACTAATAGACTTCGCCGCTGCACAGAACATGATTCCAGCATGGGAACATATATAAGGCGACCTGGATATCTCCTGATCAGAGAACGAAGGACCAGATTGATCACTAGGTAATAGATGGCAGGCACTCTTCTAGTGTAATGGATGTACGTCTGATTCTAGGTGTCAATATCGAGTCGTATCATTACCTGGTGGCTGCAAAAGTTAGCACAGGACTGACCAGGGCGAAAAACGTACGAAGCCGAACAGGGGAAAGGCTAGATATTGACAGTCTACGAATACCGGAGATATCAATGTCCTATCAACATAAGCTCTCTCTCCTGCTAGGGCAGAATACCCCTCCTTCCGAGGACCCAGATGCGCACTGGAAGCACATCATTCTTCATTCTTTGGAAACCGCTGCAAGAACTGAACTTGGCTATCAAAGACTGCAGAAGAATAAGCCAGCGAGGAGTGAGCTATGCGATTTTAAGCACAGAAAGAAATATACCAAGAGTGTGCAACAGCTCTTTTTGTTGGACCGGAAACATTTTGAAGTCACAGGAGTAGTTGGAATTCGCTTAGAGTTCGACCTTAACATAGCAACACAAAAGACATAACCATTAATCAAACGTAATTTAAAATGTATTATCATCAATCAAACGTCCATAAATACCATATAATTGTATTTAATACACGGTTTATTACTTCCGGTCAATTATCGTTTGTTCTTTCATTAAACTCTATTCTCTACTACTGCTCAAATCCCCTGAATTTAAGCGGATGCAGTAGAAATCGTTTAACTCCCCATGCGAAGTGGTCGAAAACACACCAATTGCTTTATTTTCATCCTGTTCTTTTTCGACGAGTAAGTACGGTCAGTCGCTTCTTACTATCTGGTTGCAAAATGTAGTATAGCGGGGTAAATAATACATGCTTAAAAAACAAAAAGAAGAGGAGGAAATTTAACATTTCTGTTTTTTTTTGTTCACCCCAAAAAAGGTACAACTTCGAAGGGTGATCCAAAATTTTGTAAAAATTACCTCATTCAAGGACAACATTATCCCTGCAAAAAAAAAAATTAGTAGTTGGAATGGTTCTTCCCCATTCAGTACGTCCAACGAAGTACTATGTGCGGATTTTCGGCAAACATGAATCCGAAATTGCATTACACATTTTATGGTGTTTGTCAGAAGAGAAGTATTTTTTGTCACTACTGTTGGTATTGTTCGTCCAAGTCCAATGACTTCGATAACTCAAGGCTTGCAATCAAGCCGGCTGGCAATCAAGGCGTTTGGGTTCGAAAAATTGTTAAAGGAACAATAAATAACTGTTAAACCCTCGCTTCACACCGCACGTAATTTGCATGGTATACTTTCAGGCTACTACTAAATATAGATGGCGCTCTAGAAAACATTTCTGGTACTAGTTGGCACATTGCCGCTTTTTTTATAAAAATTTCTATAAATTTAAAACAAACCAAACGTCATAATAAAAAAACACACAAAAATAATAAAACATACGATATGACCTTGGTGGTATTCGAACCCAAGACAAACATAAAAAAAAATAGTTTCCCATTACATCCCATGAAGGGATAGGGGAGAGCTTCTCACAATCTTGTCAGAACCCAAGATATTTACCGGCTAATCCATCCATCGTGCCAATTTTTGAGTTCAAACATCGCGCTAAGGAGCAGCTTTTATTCTACGTTTATTGTGGTATTGAGCTTGAATGATAATATAAAAAACTACCAATAAAAAAAGCCGAAAAACTAAAAATCAACCCTGAATAATGCATGAATGTTATGAAAAATATATATTACATATACTTCATTTCGTAGAATCTATGAAAACGTTTCATAGATGTTACATATGAACAAGCCTCATAGATATCATTTCATGGAATCTTTGAAACTGTTTCATAGATGATATGAATAATTTTCATACATGACACACAATGTTTCACTGGCTAAGATTTAAGAAAGAAATTTATAAAATCTATGACGGATGTCATAATGTTCTTGTTTCTTGATTGTTGAGCTTTCCAAGGGTAATGTAAGCTGATTTTGTTCGCCTATTAGCTCGTTTATGCAAAAAATTTTCCTACGATCTGTTATTTTCTTAATTTATATTTAGCCAATATTTCGAGTAGCATCACTAGTCATCCTCAGGTGTTATTTATAATAAATACATTTAATTTTTCTTTGATTCTTAACGTGCAGTGAAGGCTCTTAGTATCTAATATTTACGAAGAAAAATTTTTCAGTGTACATAGGGAATAATCTTAAATATTTGACTACCATTTTAATTATTTGAAATATACCTAAGTTGCATTCCGAAGTATTCGTTTGAAACTACCTATGTAAAACAGACTGTATGTGTAAGTGAGTGAATTAGTGAGTGAGTTGGTGAATTTTAGCCAAATCATTTAAAACGTTTTTGTTTTCTTTTTAGCTCTCTAGATTTAGTTGGTTTTATTGGGATAATTTTGTCAGTCTTTTTTTTATTATTTTCATTTCATTTCATTTCTATTATTTTATTTCTGTCTCTGTGCTTTTTTATTTTGATACAAACATCCGCTTTTCATTTAAGCAATTTTCTTTTCTTCATTAGCCTGTAATGTTGTTATTGTAACCAACAGGACGAAAACAGGATATAATATGAAGAGGAAGTATACGAAGCCAGGAGGGGAAGAGAAATCAGAAAAAGAAGAACAAGAACGAGAGAAAAAAATTTTGTTTTAATGTTCATTATGTTGTGGTTTAATTTCAATTTCTTTTATTTGTTTTTTTTTTATACAAATGTCTTAAAGAAAATTTTCAGATTTTCTATTTAATATTTTGATTTTGGATTTTTTGTTATGGATGCAAACAAACAAATTACAATTAGGAATAGAGTCATCACAACAATTATCAGAGTTTCCAAAACACCAATTTTACAAATTTCAAAGAAATATAAACGAAATGAAAGGTATATGAACTTTGTAGTTACACATCAATGATACAGGGGAAAGGTGATGTAAGGTGTATCGAAAAAAAAATTTAAAAAAAAAACTAGGGGGACACGTTACAAAATCATCAGATTAAGATAACATAACATCATAATTTTTACATAATATCGATTTATTTGGTAGAGTTTGATTGTAAAAACTCGAATTCGTTCTAAAGGAACGAATCGCCTAAAAATTAATAACTATGTAAGTAATAGATTTTTTTAAATTTTAAGAGAGAATTTTTTATAAATATAACCAAGGTACGTCGTATATCCTTTACAATATTACAAGTGTTTGTCATAAAAAGTAACTTAATTCTCTAATAAATATCTAAAACAATTATCTCATTTGGCCCATAAAATTGCATTTATCTACAATATAATTTTGAGAGATTCGTTTGCTTAGACGAGTTCGTTTTATAAAAACAGACCCAGCCGTAAATTGTATGACCTTATGCTGCAAGGGGGATGTATAAACATATGGTACTCCAGATATCGAAAAACTTTAGTAATACTATAATGAAATTGTGAACCATCTTTGTAAGGTTTATTATACAAACCTAGACTGTATTTGGTTGAACTTTTTCTATCCACTTCATTTTTTGTCCATTTTCCCGATTGAGCAAAGACTTTTAATAGCTACAGGTAATTTCAAAGCCATTCGAATAGCCTTCCTAAAGGATCTCTTTTGATTTGAATAACATGTGGCACATTTATTCTACTAAAGGGTGGCTCAGTTAACTTTTACTTTTTCAATTTAGTGTAATTTTTGTTTGTACTCTGAAATTTGGCAGCTGACACATATAATTATTCCGATTATTACAAATGTAGAGCATTACGAAAGAACAACGCGTTATAATGTGTAATGGAGCAAAGTAAAGTCAACGCCAATTTTTCAAAAGAAAGTCATCTTCGTGAATGCACAAAATTGTCGAATTTGGGGCTCAGAAAATCCTCAGGCAATCCATGAGAAACAAATGCACGCACAACGAGCAACTGTCAGGTGCGGATTTTGGTCAGGTGGCGTTATTGAGCCTTACTTTTTTGAAGATGATGCCAAAATTGCAGTGAGTATGAACGGCATTCGTTACAGGAACATGATAACGGAGTTCCTGTGGCCTCAACAGGACGGCATGGATCTGGGCGACATGTGGTTTCAGGAAGACGGCGTCACCTACAACACCGCGCTTGAAACAATCTATTTATTGCAGCAACGATTTCCAGACCAAATTATCTCAATAAATTCTGATGTCAACTGGCCACCCATATCATGCGATTGAACGCCTTACGATTTCTTTCTTTGGGGTTTTGTGAAATTTCGGGCTTATGCGAATAAACCAAAAACAATTCCTGAGCTCTAATCCGAGATCCAACGCACCATCGGTGAGATACAGCAGCATGTCTGTGAAAATGTCATGGACAATTTCATGAGAAGAATGATGACCTGTCATCAGAGCCGTGGAGGCCATTTGACGGATATTTTATTCCATACTTAATCGGAACTTGTATTCTTTACAATCCAATAAAAGAATCACAACTATGTCAAAAAATACCTGTTTTTATTTTAAAATGAAAAAGTGCATTCTGACTGAGACACCCTTTAGTTAACAGTAACTATAAGGTAGAAAAATCAGAACTCAATTCTTTGTTGTCTTTGCGAAGTGTCTTATCTTTACTTCTGTTTAAATAATCATATTAATTAAAAAAAGATTCTATCGTTAATACTTATTCAGTTTTGAAAAGAGATTTGATAGTCAATATGTGAATAGTTTTAACCCATAAGTCTTTTGGACCAGTACACCACCGACGGCCGATTTTGAAATACAGATTAATGATATGCAAAAACGCATGGTAGTTTATTGCCTTTTGCATCCTTAATTTAAAAGAACTGATGCTTTTGCCCTGTATTTTGAAAAGGAGGATCTAGGATTTCGATTGATGCTAAAAATATGAAAATAAAGCAACGCGTTACAACAAAAAAAGTTTATAAAGGGTAAAGGACGATAAAGGACGTTTTAATTTTTTTGACCGTGTGGTGATAATTTTATTTCATAGTAAAGTAGGCATATTCCGATTAGATTTTAAATAAAATATCTGGAAAATTGACCCCGCGATTCTGATCACCGGTCCTTGATCTGTTCATGAAATTTTGGATGATAGTTTGACAAAGATGTGGTTCTATCTCAGGGATGACGCATTGGATCTCGACCTTGTGTTCGGAAATTGTTTGTGGTTTAGTCGCATATACCAGAGATTTCACCAAATCCCAAAGAAATAAATCGGCACGACCTTGATGGCTAGTAGTTGACATCGGAATTTCGGGTAAGATTCGGTCTGGAAATCGGTACTCCAATAAATCAATTGCTTTATACTCTTTGTGAAAGGTGGCGCCGTCATGCTGAAACCAACTATCGTCCAGAGATTTCACGAAAGCCAAAAGAAAGAAATTGCACAACGTTAAATCGGATGATCTTGCTGGCCAGAAATCGTTCGTTTCATGCACGGTGTGGCAGGTGGCATCGTTCTAATCATACCACATATCGTCCAGATCCATACTATGCAGTTGAGCCCACAAGAACTCGGTTATCATTTCCCTGAAACGAATGTCATTCATAGTTGCGCACTTTTATTGGAACACACTTGACTCCAGCGAATACACTCACAGAACCATTTGTTTGAAAAGTGGTTCTACTAACCGTAAGTTCGGTTATTGTCACTTACGTGCGCTTGTCACAATCGAATAGAAGTTGTCACGACTGAATTTAGTCGCCACAACTGAAATTCGGTTGCAACAACCTCGTTTCATAATTGACCAGGTTGTGACAACCGAATGTCCAAGTATATCCCTTCTATCAACTAAATGGTCTATAAGCTCGGTACCAAGAACGTAATTTGATGCCAATTCGGTCGCAACAACCTAACTTAGCTTTGATTCGGTCTGCAACAACAGTATTTCTGAAAAATTAGGTTCTTGCAACCGATTTTCTGTTGAGTACTGTTGATGTAACCGAATTAATTTTTACTTAATTAATAATTAATTTTTAATTCGGTTACCACAACATATTTTTATATATTTCATATCCAACGTTTAAAATTCAAAAACAATTTTTGGATTAAAAAATACATAACCAGTAGAATTGTTGCTGCCGCTGGGTTTCTATGATATTTTTTTATTTTTTACAAGGAAATGTAGGCCGGGCCACACTGGCGTTTTCTTGTCGCGCGTTTTCAAAAGCTCTAACGCAAAACAAAAAGCTCAATGTTGAGTTGTATACGTTGATTGTGTAAACTTCTACGAAAGCTTTTGAAAATGCGCGACAAGAAAACGCCAGTGTGGCCCCGGCCGTAAATACAAATTTTGGAGTGATGGATTTTGCGTTAAAGCGAGTTATTTTGCAGATAATGTTCGCATTTATTAGAGTGAAGTACAAGCAGATGCTATCAGTGCTGAAGATTTTCAAATTCGGTAATTTGAGTTGAGCTGTTATAAACGCCAAATCTAAGCTGGTATACCATAACTTTTATTTAGAATGGTCATACGGTTGGATTTCAAATCTAAATTGACAAACCATAATTGGGGCAGTGACGCCTGACGGGTGGGACTTCTGAAACGGTCGGATGTGTCATATAAAATTAATTTGTCGCTCTAAAGTTTATCCAATATAAAGTGCATTAGGTATTCGATTTGTAATTATTTATGAAAATTCAAGATATTAAATAATAAAAAAAAGCATTCCTTTCCATTCGGTTGTGATACCCTCTAACTTCTGAAGTGACGACCTCTAATTCGGTTGCGACAAACTCTAATTTGATTGTGATGACGTCTAGAGTGGTTGTGACAATATCTAAGTTTGGTTGTGACAAACTCTAAAATCATTTATAGCAACCTCTAAATCCGGTTACTGCTAATTCGGTTGTCTCAAACGAATTTTTTTTGTGCGTCTAGGAGATTAAATGTGACAAAATTCAGTAGAATCAGTAAAAAAAATCAGTTAATTTATTTTTATTTTTTATATTACTGCATGAGAAGTTTATACCACAAGCTTACAGGGTCTGGAAAATTTTTCCTATGCGAAAAATGGTTGGATTTTGTTGGAATACTAGACAATTCAGTGAAGCATATTCACTGGCAAGACTAGTTTCGAACTCCGTGACAAGTTCATCAACTGATGTCTAACTACATACCATCGGTAGATCATCAGTCGTTCGTATACAAACTCAAATATGAAATGTAAATAAATGGTTTCCCATTAGACCACATGAAGGGATTGGGGAGAGCTTCTCACTGATTGGGACCTATAGTTTTACAGCGGTTCCAAACGGTATTTTGAGAAGCTTTTTCATGGCTAAACACTCGATAGTGTCGCTGTCACTATGCGAGGTGACCGCCGCCGAAATAAGTTTAAGGTGGTCAGAGCAGGGTTCCCACCCAGGATCTCATGTACACGAGGCGCGCACTCAAACCATTGTACCACCGACGGCCCAAATACGGAATTTACATATGCGAATTAGTACTCGTACCGACCGAAGATTACTTAAGTATCTGAAGAGGTCCATTATTACAACACAAGAACAAAAAAGCTTCTCCATGTTCGCAGAGTTGCATTTTTCCGTGGTGTAGATTTTCTGAGGACGGATTTTTCTGAGATTTACGTTTTTTCGTTCAATCGCTATGGAGTTACCCTATACTTAACAGCCGCGGAATATTACAAATCTAGCACGAAGCCTGTAGAAAAAATAACGTTAATGATATCGCTATAAAGGTTTTTTCATAAAAAATTTTAAAATTATATATTCTCGGTCTAATGTAATACTGCTTGAAATACAAGGTTTTGTTTTAAATCACTTATCTTAAAAAATTGTGAGTGACTATAAAAAATGGGTTCCCGTTACATCCCGTTCACAAACCAGTGAGCTGTGCGCGTTCTAGGTTTACACTCTCTGATTGGGACCTACAGTTTTAACCGGTTCGGAATGGAATTTTGAGAAGCAAAATGGTGTGAAAAGTACGAGTATAAGACTATTATAGTATTTTACTAAACAAGTATTTCAAAATAATGATAGGTCATATCACGGAATCTCTGTTTGTACTTAGTATTACTTAGTTCACCATTACATGTCACAAACAGTGAGCTGTTCAATAGTTTTACCCCGAATTCGAACGGTTATGAATTGAGAACGATTAGGGAGATCTTCCACAGGGCTATCGCTGTTTAGACTCACTGATTGGAATCGACACATTTACATGGCTTTTAACCGATTTTGAGAAGGTTTTCCGGCTTCTCAAAAATACTGTTCGGAGCCGGTGTAATTAGTGGGTGTTAAAGTAAAGTGGTTGTGAGAAGCTCTCCCCAATCCCTTCATATGATGTAATGGGAAACCAATTTGTTTTCGTGGAAAATTATTTTGGACGTAACCGTCATCAAAAGAAATGAAAGGCTGTCAGTACGAATCAACGTCAAGGAATCAGCGTTTCTTAAATTTAAAATGGTAACAGATGACAATAAAAAAAATGGGAAAAAATTATTACACAAGAAAGTACCAAACGAGTACAGGGGAGATATGTGTTAAGCCTCAAAAGAAATTAGTAATAACCCATTAAATTTTGCTAAAATTGCCATTTTAACTTTCGCATACACATTTTTCCCTCTTCATCACACATCCCTCGCCACTTTTCATTTTATGTTAAATGAAAACAGGATGAAAATTAAACTAAATATAAAACAAGTTCATAAGGTTTTCATAAGATGACAAAAGACACATAAAAGAAAACTGTTGAAGTTTACGATTTCGTTTAAGGCCGTAAAACACAAGATTATATAATACGTATTTCATCATGCAGGTTCAAGTGAATTTTACTGTACAATATATATATATTTATATACTGAACATAAAATCATATGTTTGTACATATTAAATTTAATTTTTTATTCCAGCAAATATCGTTTCCGTATGAACAAAAAAATTGGGGATTCTTTTTAGCGTAAGCATTTTTTAAGTCAGCACAATAAGATTTTTTTTTTGTGTAATTCAGTAATGTTTAAACAAAATTTTTGTTAGTTTATCTAATATAAATTTTGTAAACAATAAAGTTATATTTACATTTTTCAACTGCTTTATCATAGAGCCGTGATTGCAAGCAATATTTCGACAACACAGAAATTGTACTGCACGCAACGAAAAAAACGTTGAGAACTCGTTTAGATAAACAATATTTCCTTTGTCTTAAAAATATTTCGATTGCTACTTCGTCCAACGAAAAAAAAACGTTTGGAGCTCGTTTGTCTGAACAATATTTCCTTTACCTTAAACATATTTCGATTGCTACTTAGTTCCATGGTTTACCACCAAATTTTATAATTTTCCCGCAAATAAACAACTTTCATCGCAAAAGACGTTTCTTTTATTGTACTTAAACGCGAACTTCAATTTAATCCAAAATTGTGATAATTTATTTTTGCGAGAAATAAAGACAACCGTTTATTATAAACACACACTCAAAGGATATCACACTCATGACTTGTTTCTCTCTTCTTTGAGAGATATCTATCAGCCAGTTCCTCGATCTCGAACAAATGCTTTCGTTCGTGACCTAGTTCTACAATATTGTCATTTCAAGTCGAATGAAAACATAAAATTGTTCAAAACTTTTCAGTACAAATTTTGGGTCCTCTATTTCGTATGTGCTGTCAATTGGAAACAAGCACAGAGTCAGTCGAACGAAACCCCAATGTGAGTCGAATGCGACGGGCTGACTTTCGTTCGCTCAGCTTATCGTTCGAGATATGTATTATTTCAGCAAAAACACGCAAGAAAATGAGAATGTATAATTATATTGGCAGTGTGGTTTCTGACGCTTCTCAAACATTGAAACGATCGACCAGCGAATGGGAGTTCAAATCCTACCTCTGAATGTTTCAAACTTGTTTTCTGTTAGCTTAAAGGGAATTACAACTTAACCGTAATGTTAAGGCTACGTAGGTCTGAGCACAACGTACATATTTGATGATTCAGAGGATAGACGAGCGGACTCACTGTGATTGTGACTTAATTCAAAATAATTTCAGGTAAAACTTGACAAATATGGTACGAACTCTTCAGTTCTAAAAACATTATAATAATGCCAATGTTAGCTATTTGATGAATTTCAGTACCACCTGAATGCAATTCACCAGCACTATATCGATTTACTTATATATGCATGGTGGTAATTGTAAGGGATGTTTGGGACATAACCCCGGCAAATGAACTGCTATTAGTATAAAAAACACCAAAATAGGAAAGAGAATTTTTTCACTTTTTAAGTGCGTATTTACTTTTTTAAAGTTTGTGGAGAAAAAATGTTATTCACGTTTGGGGACAAAAAATTTTAAAATTTTGTCGTTAAATTTGACGCTATTTTCTTTCTGTGCAATTTGGTGCATGCTAAAGTTACCCTAAGAAATTGGGAAACACATCAGCCTTTCCAACTGTGTATTATATTCCTTGAAGGCTTCTGAACCAAAAAACTTATCTTGATCCAAAGTCAAAATTCGTTTTCAAAAAATATTTCTTTTGTAAATATTTAGTACAACAAAACTATACTTATATAAGCCAAAAACTAAACTTAGTCGTCGCGATAAACGCAATTAACTACTCTTTTTAGTAAAGGAAATTTGAGTGGAATACCTTCGTAATTGTATGAGATAGAGTTCCATAAAGATGAAAAAACAAATATTTTTTGTTTTAATTTTCATTATTCAAAAAAACGAATGTGTGTAAACGAAAAAAAATTTAATTTTTTTGTTGGTATTTGAACAATTACGTCAAAATATGTTTAAAAAACAGGAACAGAAAAACCTGATTTTATATTTTCTTTAAAATCGAAATATATGTAAAGTAGTCAACTTTGGAATATCTACTTTGTAAAATACACTTAGTTATACGATTTTTAGTCTTAGTATCTGCAAATAATACCTGACGACTCTTTATCTACAATTGATATTTTATAAAACTTTAAAATGTTTACTAGATAAAAAGATATATAAAAAATTCGATGGAAATCGATTCTGAACCACTGTGCGTCGGTGGTACGTTGGATAACGTGCGTACATTAAAATACCTGTTCAAGCCCAGAGCTCAAGTTATAGCTCCGACCGTGACCCAACTCTGAAACAATGTTCTTCGAAATATTGGTGTATCATACTTCAATTCAACATTTTCCAATTATTCTTCAATAATCCTATGAAATTTTAGTTATTATGTCATAGTTATTATGACAAATGTATATACTTTACGAATTTATGAAAAATATCGTACTTAGAAAAAGCTTCATAAAATAATCTTCATTGATTTAAAAGAAATTTGGCATTTTCGGTATCATTCGGTATCATTCGGTATTTGTCATTTCGAATTATTATTCGAGCAATTGTATACTTAAGAATTCTGATTGCATGTAGAGTTTTCGTTACATATGGCACGGTGCATTTTTTAATAGCAGCATTCTGTCTTATGAACTCGGTGTGAAGTGAAGCAGAAAAGCGGAAGAAGGTGAAAAAATAAAATTAAATTTTGTATAAAGTTTAGTTCGAATTTGCTGAAAAACGTCAAGCGAACTCGCTTAGCAAATTTTATATTCACTTAACTGTTCGCTTTTTTGCCCACCCTGCTGAATTTGCCGAGTTAAGCGACGCATAGTGACGGCGACACTATCGAGTATTTAGCCATGAAAAGCTTCTCAAAATACCGTTCGGAATCGGTGTAAAACTGTAGGTCCCAAGCAGTGAGTGAAAACTGGAAAGCGCACAGCTCAGTGATTGTGAGAAGCTCTCCCCTGTCCCTTCATGGGATGTAATGGGGAACCATTTATTTATTTAAGCGAACTCGGTTAATAAGTGCAAGTCGGATATTAAGTCTCTATACACTTAGACTTTCCGAACTTCAACCTATGGCGATGATGCAAGAAGAAGACGAGGACAAGAAAAATTAATTAAAAAGCTAATATGTCTCTGATCCTGAATGCACAGGGTGAAAAGCTCAAAGCTCAATTAGACAAACAGGCGCTTGATATTGATACATTACGCAGAGATATTGTACGTTGTATGGAGGAGAATAAAGAACTCCGAAAACATATTCAGGAGGAATTCGGCGCTACACGTGATGAGCACGTGAGTGAGCTGGATGACCCATTAGCGGATGAATGCATGGCTGAAATTTAGGATGTGATGGAAGATCAAGATGCCGAAGATGGAACTCACGCCCTGCCTGGCGAGTAGAGGGAATATATTTTCGTTTGAACTGCGAGACAACTCAAGTACAGAAGTATAAGTCGACGAAAACTACTACCACAGAGGAAGAATACAGTGACGACCTCGAAGGCAAACGCTGCTGATCCGAGAGAAGAACCAGAAATCAGCACGCGTCAGTACCAACCATAACAACGTACGAGATGAGTATTAGACTGAAGATAAAATTTTACTGTTAACATTACAAATAAGCTTATTACTGACATCAAGGATTATAATCTTCCTGATCAGTCAAAATTAAGGAAGCTGTTGGATGAAGATATGGTAAAAGATTTCGCCGATACACCGAAGTCAGAGAAGCTTTTATCTCTGTTCGTCAGAGGTCTCTCGGATACCTTCGAAGCAAACGAAGATAAGTCATTTAGTTAATGTGCGAGAATTTCACTTCGTTTATAAACTTTTTCTACTAAAAATTATTTGTAATAGAGAAAATTATCTTGAACCGGATTATGATTGAAAAACGTAAACTTTCAAACATCGATAAAATAAAAAGAACATCGGAATGTATGAGAAATTCAAACTACAGCTTACAAGGTCAAGAACATTTTTCTAATTGAAAAATTGTTGGGTTTTGTGGGAATAATAGACAAATCACTCCGTGACAAGTTCGTCATCAGATGCCTAACTACTGTGCCTGAGTTGATACCATCGGTTGATCATCAATCGTATATATACAAATTGAATTATGCAATTTAAATATGCGAATTAGTATCGATCGAAGACCCCTAAGTATCAACACACACTGAAAGTCATATTTGGGGACCTTAAGGTCCACATGATGGTCCTGAGGGTTGCTGCGGGGACAGATGCCTTCTAAAGCTGTCCAGTGATACTAGTGTTCACGACATCTCCAGAATAATGTATGCAGCGTGCGGTTCGAACGTTTTGGGGAGTGGCCCCACTTAGTGTTTTAATTGCTATGGTTTTTTCTGATCTCAAACCGAACTAAATCAACATAATCTTTTTCTAAGATATTTCTAAGAAATCTCATATTTCCTGAAAGTTTTCATAAAATGTGTGAAATTTTGCAAATTTTCTTTTAAATAAACTTTTTTAATTTTAAGCATTTTTCATATAAAATGGGGCAACAACTTGAAGATTTTGGAATAAAATCAAAACCAATGTTGACGATTGTTTTTTAAATAAGCTTACTCTTTGTAACTCCCACGCACTTAGTCAAAGAATTTAAAAAACAGTCTTCAAAGAAGAATTTTGATTTAAAACGATATACACACATGATGAATCAGTGTTATATTTTTTTTAATATAAAAAAAATTTGGAAAACCTAAGAAGTTCAATTTTAGATTAAGTAGAATTCTAAATCTATAGTCTTTAAAATCCATGTTCGACGAGGATACACCCCTTTCAACTGAGAGGCCTTGTCTATAATAATGTTCTAAGTCTTCTAAAATTTCAGAAAACAAATATTATTTTCCTTGTCAAATTTTCTTGTACGATATTTTTTTAATTTTTAAATAACATTTAAGCTACTCTTGAATGTATGAACTTTGTATTAATTTTCTTCTCTTTGCCAAATCATTATTAAACTAAAGGCTACAACAAAAAAAAAAACAACAGGAAATCATTTAATAAACGGAAGGGGAAACAAATGCAAATGAAATATGAATTAAACTAAATATCCACAATTTCACTAGAATGTCTTAACTGAACAGCCGAAGTAAAAGGAATAATAAAATAGTCAACTGGAAAAACAACTTTCTTACTTTCCTCATTTCACTGGCAAAGGACTCAAAAAGAAACAAGGAAACACTGAGGAAATTAAATGGGAAACAATACGATGACCATGATGATGATGATGATGATGATGATGATGATGGTGATGATGATTGTGATGATTATGATTGCCACCCATATATAATGGAACAACGGGGAGAAGAACAGGGTATTTAATATTTATATATAAAAAGACCAATAATAACAAAAAAAAAAAACGTTCAAACATCAAAACTTATTAACTAAATGAATGATGACCAAAATACATTAAACATAGTAGGTAAAAACACTTAGAACAAAGATGGTTTTAGGTATTAAAAAAACAAACAAACATATTTTAGTTAATTTTGTGTTGGTGGTTTGGGGTGGCGCAGAACAAAACAATCAAGTAAATACGAGGGCCATTAAATAAGATGAGTAAATTTGTGATCAACATTTAAGTAAAATTTTGATCGAGTTATATGGTAAATGTGAATGTGTGTTGTTGTGGTATTCATGTACATATATAATAATGTGTGTGTTATTAACCAATACAATGTTATAATGAAAGTTTCAGTTCATTGTATTAAATCAATGGGTTTATACTTCTTTTGGCAGTTTGATATACGAAAGGCTTAACATTTTGTTGAGGCATGATAAAACTTGGAGAACATACGTGTCAGAAACATCCTTGGAAATATTTGAAGTACGAAAACATTCATCGTAGAATCTACAAACCTTTTGAGAATTTTGAGAATTTGGTTTGCTCGTTAATTACTCGTGCTTTCTGAAAAAATATTATTCGACAGGTAAAACTCGCCAAAAGTACTACGAATTCATAGACAAAAGAGACTCGTATTGGAACGTCTTGTGCAATATATAGGATAGCCCAAAATGTATCACGCTATCGGAATGTGCTATAACTTTGGCAAATCCCGGCAATTGTCAGTTTTGTTTTGATATACGGGAAGTAAATAGATATAAGCCGAGTTTTGGTTACAAGCAAGCGATTATCGTTTTCGAAATTGCAAAGAAAATGGCTATGTATCGATGTCTTATTAATCAAAAATATGGCAACACTAAAAAAAAATTAAAAACTTTGTCGCTAAATCTTCGCCCAGTGCTTCACACAAAATAGACGATAATCTAGCGATAATTTTGGTGTTACCAAAACACGCCTGCAGAATACACGTCGAGAAGCAATGGAATGCTATACAAGCACTTCTCAAAAACGCGGAATACGCGTGGCTATTTGTTAGTGATTTTGACTCAAAGTGAATTTCGGCGCAGATTTCCCGGCCGTCATACACCAATTGGTCTAACACCAACGCGTAAAGCCCATCAGCTCAAAGAGACTGTAACAACAAGTGACCGTAGAGGAACCGGAAGGTCTCGTAGTACTCGTTCCGACGAGAATATCGCCGCTGTGCCTTAAAAGGTTGCGGATGAGCCGCCAGCACAATTCCACACAATTTCCTACTACATGTTTGTCTCTGTAAAGCATTTCGGTGAAAGACTTGAAGATGTTTCCCTACTAAGTGCTGGCAGTCGATTAGTTACTACCTGCAAACCGTCAATCGCCACTAAACTACGCGCCTGCTCAAACTGTCGTGAACCTCAACAACGCAGTGAATGATTTTTGGTCGAAATATTTATCATCAGCCAAGTTAGCCATCAGTTAGTACGCATACTGTGACTGATGTGCGACACAGAACCATGATTATCGAGATTTTCTTGCCGCGAATTGATGAATTGGGACTTGAGGACATGTGGTTCCCACAGGACGGTGCATGTGAAATCACAGTTCGCGTGACAGTGAGTATTTTGAAGAATGCGATTCCGGGTCACCTAATATCACATTTTGGCGATTTGCAGTGGCCGGCAAGATCTCTCGCCTTGACCGCAACCGACATCTTCTTTAGAGTGTTTCTTTTTAAGCCACGGGTCTATGTGACTAAGCCACTGACTGTGGAAGCTCTGAAAGAGAATATCGGACAAGATTGTGGCAATTTGCAACCGAAGTTCTCTCAAGAACGATTGAACATATGACAAAAAGAATCCAAATGGTCATTTACAATGGCGGCGTCCTCTTGACTGTTCTTCGTCCTCCTGATATTTAAAAAGTAAAGGAAACAATTCAAAGGTCCGTGAACAAATTTAAAAAAAATGTAAAATTGTGTCGTTTAATTTTAAAGAGATGGCAAAACAACATCGGGTTAGTACTTTTGGGCCAGCCATAATGTGAACACAAGTTTATGTAACAAATTTTACATATTGATGTATTTCTCCAGATTTTGGCAAAAAAGGGCTAAAGGTTCAAATGTATATTGAAATTGAAGGAATCTCGTTTTCGACCACCCCTAGTGGAATCTTTTCCAGATACTACTTCCCGAACATTTTAACCCATTCACTTTCAATTAATTCGCGCAATTGGACCAAAGGTTATATGAAAACAACAGTATATATGAAACTATATGTATATGAAAACTACACTCTGAAAAAGCTGTCTTGTTTTGTTGTTTGGATGCAAATATGTCTAACGTGTTTGTAGCTTGTCCCAAATGTAGCATACTTGTGTCCACACACTTTGTGTTTGCTATTCAATATTACATGTTTGAGACGCAATGATGAATAGGTTATAATATGTGATTTTGTGCCCCAAAAGTGGCTTTGTTTGATGAAAACTGCTGAAAACAAAAAACAGAAAAGCCGCAGATCATCAATTTATGAAAGCCATGCTTGCAAACATATACTTGTATCCTGCTATATGTTGCTGGAGTCTTTATTTTTCAGCGTATAAATATGAACGGTATTTGGCACACCCTATTTGAAACCCAACATGGGAGGTGATCCAGTTAGAAGTAAGTTTTTCTAAAATCACAAAAATCAATGTTATTTTCAATATTTTAAAGAGAATTTGTTTCAAAAGTTGGCCTTAACTGCGGCTAATAAGTTCCAATTTTCGACGACGCGTTCGAGACCATTCGAGTGGTACTTGACGAATAACGCGAGTAATGTTGTCTTCCAAAATTATCCATGTAGAATCTGTACTATGGTTTAAATTAATGGTAGATGTACTGCAAATACAGCAAGCCAAAAACAACAGGCACTTTGTTTTTGTTCATTGTCTGTATTGTGTCAAGTCAGCTGATTGAAAAATAATGAAAATGTAAACAAAATTGGAAAAAGCGGCATTTAGAAAATGATAGTGTTTTGGTTGATGTTTCGAAAGTATTGAAGTGTGAAAATTAAAACGTTTCTATGTGATTTGTACCGAGAAAACATTTCAAAAACAGCAGTTGCTGGCGAACCGGGGTTGCAGACAAACAAATGTTACCCAACTTTGACGTAAGAGAAAAACTCACTCATACACACTGTAGAAAAAAGTTCAAATCAGCTGGGCTAGTGCTTCTACCATTTGTTTGTACCATGATCTGGACTTTGCGTAGCCCCAAAGTAAAAACTCTAGAGATGTGATATCACATGATATAGACGGTCAATTCACCGGTCCAAAGCTTGATATTAACTGTTCACCGAATTGTCATACGAAATAGTCCGCTATCGCGGCCAGTCCATAAACCAGTGTTTGAATTGCTGGCTTCAAAACTGCCATATTTTGTAAACTTTACTTCATTGGTGCATTCGACTGCGACATCTACACATTAAACAAGATAAGCAAAAGCAAAGTAAATATATATAAAAAACAATTGACTGCTTGCAGCAACAGCAAGTCTTTGAAAATGTATTGCTTCGCCTAACTTCGTAAGCAACCTCCAACTGCGAGGTTATATGAAGGAAATGATTTACTTTCTTTCTTCGCATTTGCTGTATGCTCTTGCTGATATATTATTTGTAGTCGGAACTAAGACATTACTACTGTCTTGCAAAGAGTCAAGCAATCTCAAAAACTGTCATAAAACGAACCAACCCGTTATTTTGCCTGGAGGTAATGGCAGCTCTTGAACCTCTTCGGGTTGCCCTTCAGCCCATATACGGCAATTTTGTTATAGACGTAGACATTAAGCCACAAATGGTCCTCGCCGTTGAGAAAAATTTTGCTAAAAACCAGTTTATCTTCCTCAAGTTGTGTATGAGTCAGAAGACTTACGCTGCACCTGGTTCAGTATTTTCGTAATGAAATGTCAAACAATACTGGTCAAAAATACCAAGCCTGATTAATCTGTCGTAAAATACGTACTGGAATAACAATTTTTAAATGATTCACTCATTATTTGGGAAACTTTTTGACTCACTAAGTGCCCATTGTAGTGGATTTGAAAAAGGGGCCCTTTAGACTTTTAAACATATTACTCAAATGTTCTATAAAATTGTTAGAAAAAATGGCAGAAACTACAACTTTAAACGTGTCAAAAATTATTTTTGTTATCCAAAAATAAAGTGACAAGACATTTACATTTTGTACCAAATTTGAACTCAGACCAATACGGAGAGGAAAAATGTCGGTTTAGAATATTTATCACGTTTCGGGATTTCAGTTTTATATAAACTTATTATTTTGCCCAGTGCTTTTACTATCTATGTACTTTCAAGTCAATCGACAAAATACTACATCTAGATCGAAGCTATACTACCTCTGGATTAGAAATACTAGTAGTTATTCATTTATATTTTTTGTATATGTGTGTATTTTCGTGGGTTATTCCTTGATAGTGGCATAATAACTTTCAGTCAAGGATATGCAAATTTCCAGCCCTCGTTCTCAATTTCTTTTTTTGCATTTGTTTACAAGTTTTATCACGCCAGTTCAAAATTAAGCCTTTAAAAAAAAATGCCTAAGTATGGGGTAAAATACAATTAGCACTAACAAAGGATTAAAACACAAACTTGCTGAAATGGATTAAACACAAAAATGACAACAAAGAACAATGTGATTTATACTAAATATATATGCGAGCATATGTATGTAGAAACATATACAGATGTATATACATATGTACCCATACGTATGAAGTCATCCAGAGTACATACGTATATGGTATGATATCATACATATACAAGGATAACGAGACATGTAAATAACATTAAAAACGACAAATACAGACACACACACTGTCTCTTTCAATACATAAGTATGTATAAAAGATTTCATATGCTACATATATAATGAAAACATTTACTTTATGTATGTATAGAAATCAGGTATAGAAATTTATGTTAAGGACTAAAAATCATATCAAACATACCTGTGGAGTTTGAGGCTGTGAAACCGGCGAGGGCGTGGCTGTCGAAGAGGCCGGTGTTGGTGTTAAAACACCACCTGCACCGCCGACACTACTGCTAGTACCCACCGTCACGGCTGAAGGCGAAGTGGTTGCAGCGGGTGGCAAAGCTGGATTTGTGTCAAGTGTATGCTTTGATATCACCACCGTTGTAGTCTTTTGTATTTTATCCTGGTCATGGTGCTCCGATGGTGACTTAGGTGGTACTGAGGTAAATGCATCAGCAGCTCTTACAATCTCCAACACCTAGAAAGGAAAGAGAACAAATATTATATACATATTTCTTTTACCTTTTTTTTTAATTTTTTGGCAGGACAATTTTTCCATTTGTTAAAATTAATTACATTTCATAGTAATGAAATTCGAAGTGGCTTAAAGTTCAAATACCACATGGTGTGAGAAATCTTCTGAAGTTTTTCTACGATTATAAAACTTTGTTAGTACTATTCACAGCTCAGCCGCGTAGATACCTTAATTACCTTGTAAATGTTTTACTTCTAGCAGAGGTGGAGGCAATAATTTACTTAAGGTTACGACAAAGTTAGAATTGTTTTTGTTTTACTTGCAGACTTTTAATTGCGTTAACAAATTTGTTGATATATTGAAAAATTATTATAATAGAAGAATCGTGGAAGTCATCAATTTGTATGTGTCCTTGAAAACTTAAAGGAACTCTGCCTTTCGCGGTCTACCAATAGGCCATATGTAGTGAGATTATGAGGTTGCCCGACGTCTCACAAAATGACTTTACCAAGACTTTCGTCAATTTCATACTAAATTGTTCTCTCCTTATATACTTATATATATATACTTTATTTATTTAAGTAGAATATAAATATATAAAACAATATTAAAATACAAAGGTTAAATAAAAATTCACGAAGTTTAGTTTTAAGTTCACGAAGAACATAGGGCGTTTTATTTATTTCCATGATAGACGAGTTTGTTTGTATCTTGGTCTTCAACCTGCTGGATCCATTCAAGTGGCGTTCTAGCAATATCTAGCGGCTAAGTATATGGCTGATCATAGTCCATTTTCTTCTACGTATATCCAATTCAATAGGACTGTATCATGTACGTTGCCAGAGTACATCATTAGAAAATGGCTTGAGCCAGTATTGTATTTTGAATTAAATATTTAATGATTTCAAAGTATTACATATTTAATTCAAAAAGAAATTTTCCAGAACTCAAACTCGAATATTTCACAAGAAAATGTAATGAGACTTATAAATATCTCTAAAAATACAGCTGTAATATTTCAAAGAAAATCTTTCGACCTGGCGGCCTTATGAAACTGGAAAGGAATTCAGATTAGGTTTTTCTTGTTTTATAGAAAAATATTCTAATGTATTTTAAAAGCATTTAATCAGATGATGCCATAACGTTATGGGGCTTGTTTTCTTACAATGAACATTCATAATTTTATTCATACAGCAGATGATTTTATTAATATTCGAGCGCTTCTAATCCACGATTATTTTGCTTTGGAAAATAGCCTGGGTTATTTAACATGTGTTACAAAATCATCAACTATACCTTTTGACCAAATTTAACGAAAACGTTACATTTTTCATGCCGACTACTTATCAAGTAGCATTCCTCTGGCTTATCCTTTGTTTGGAAATCAAAAACATTATTTAGGAAAAGTGATATAATCGCCCATATCTACAATTATTTTCGATTTTGTCAATAAATGTATTTTAAAATTAGTCTCGCTGATCCTGAAAACGTGTATTTAATTCATAATGCAACTATTATGTTAGTAAACGAATCACTGATTCCTTTAAAAATCCAATGTTTGGCCAGTCGGAAGTGCATTGACAGTCTGTTACTAACCAACACTTTACTCAGGACAAATATTTTGATTTCAATATGTTTTAATTTGTTGTGTGTAAAATATTGTTGGATTCTGATTTATTGTTTAATACATTTGAATTCCACCATGTGTAAATTGATTTCATTTGATTTTTGTTTAAAATTGTTAACACTGTGCAATCCCATTTCAATTGATGAAAGTGGATAACAAAAAATCATTTAAACCATTAAAAATATTGAATTTCAAAACAAATATTCACAGTTGTTGATGGTTAGATGTTTTACGTGGAAACCCCAGTGAGTCATGAAGACCCGTGAGAGATGTGAAACTTCATGAATTTATTGTGGCATGAATATATTTATAATTTTTTTTCCAAAGTTACCGAAAAGCGTCGACTTGAAAGATTCCAACAACTGGAGAGGAATTACTCTGCTTATCACCATATACAAGATAATCGCAGTCATAACAAAGGGAAGACTTCAAAGCAAAATAGAGAACATATTGCGAGACAAACAAGCAGGCATCCGGCCAAATATGTAGAAGCTGCGTAGATCAAGCCAACACTCTTCGCATCATTATAGAACAATCTCTAGAATGACGTACCCCCTGTATCTACTGTTCGTCGACTTCAAGAAAGCCTTTATGCCATATGGGAAGAATTGAAAAGAAAATGGGTACCCCAGAAAATAATTCGAATAATTAGAGCGATGCAGGAGCATGCAGAACCCTCAGTTCTTCACAACGGAAGCATTAGTGAACCATTCCACGTCAATGTTGGAGTAAAACAAGGATGCGCACACCCAGGCAACCAATTGAAGGTTGTAGTTACCTGTTACCTCCGAATTACGGTTGCCACAATCGAATTGAGGTTGTCACTACCGAATTTAGTCGTCACAAGTGAAATGCGGTTGAAGCAACCTCGTTTCATAAATAATTCAGTTGTGGCAACTGAATCTTGAATTATATTCGTGTTAGCAATCAAATTTTCTAAAATTTCCGTTGAAACAACCGAATTTGGAATTAATTCGGATGCACCAACCGAAATTGGTACCAAATTCGGTTGGAGTCACCGAATGTGGCATTAATTCACCGATTCACAATAACCGAATTTGGTTGTCACTACCGAATTTGGTATCAATTTGGTTGTAATAATAACCGAGTTAACCTTCAAATCGGTTGCAACGACGTAATTCGGCGTCAATTCGGTTGATGTAACTGAATTTCTCATGAATTCTACAGGCTTCATTTTCCATTTCAATTCGGTTACACAACATAATTCTATGTATTTAAAGCTTGACGTTTAAAATTCTATAAACAAATATTATATTAAAAGAAGTTAAAGAATGTTTAATTGTTCACGTCACGGCGATATCAGGATTTGCTTTTTGTGCTTATTAAGAAAGGTATGTAAACATATTGTACTTATGATTTTGTATTAAATTCTCTTATTTGGTAGAGAATGTCCAAGCAGATATCAAGAGTTTTGATGACATTTGTCTACTCTCGCATAAGATCTCCAATATGCAGTCAAAACTGGAAGACTTAGAAAAGTTAGCTCGCAATGTTGGACTTGAGATAAATATCAAGAAAACCAAAGTCATGAGAACCAACAATACTAGCACAGAAAACATCATGCTACAAGTTTAACCAGTCGAGTATGTAGATAGCATCTGCTATCTAGGAAGTATAATGTCTACAAACGCCGGCTGAGATACAGACTAATTAAAAGGCTTAATAAGGCAAGGGCGAGGTTCGGGAAACTTCAGTCAGTATGGAGAAGCTCACACATATCCAGGCGAACTAAGCTTAGAATATTCAACTCCTGTGTTAAATCAACAATGTTGTACGGTAGGGAAACTTGTCTTGTATCGAATAACATCACGCAAAAGCTTCAGGTATTCATCCGCAAGTGCCTCAGAATCATATGCAAAATATTCTGGCGTAAGACCACAGGTAACACAGAACTGTGGAACATGACCAACGAGGAACCCATATTGAAGCTGATAAATAATAGAAAATGGAGGTGGATCGGTCACAACCCTCGAAACAATCCCGATAGTATCTCAGGGATTGCTCAAGGCTCAAGAAATCGTTGTCGACCAAGAAACACCTGGAGACGCACAATAATCCAAGAACTAATACAGAACAATCTACATGCGTAGAAGCAAAAACAACAGCGGTGAACCGTGTAAGATGGGTGTGCTTTGTGGAAGCCATACCAGAGCTGTAAATTCAGCATTCTTTTTTGATTTCAATTCATTCCGAATTAGCAAAATTTTGAATTAACTCTTTTCACAAAAAAAAAGAATTGAATGGAATTTGAATAATTTCAAATGAATTTGGCTAAAATGAATTGCAATTCAATTTCAATTCATTTCCAATTCAAATTTGAATTGGCAAAATGAATTGCAATTCATTTTCAATTCATTTGAATTGAATTGATTTTGAATTAATTCAAATGAATTAGAAAAATTATTTGTAATTCATTTCCAATTCGTTTTAATTGAAATGGCTTTGAGTTAAATCCAATGAAATGCAATTCATTTGAATTGAATTTATTTTGAATTAATTCAAATGAATTTGAAAAATGAATTGCAATTAATTTCCAAGTCATTGGAGTTGAATTGATTTTGAATTAATTCAAATGAATTATATGAACACACTGGTCTTTTTAAAATCAATTCAAAAGATTTGTAAATGAATTGCATTTCATTTGATTTAATTCAAAATTAATTCAATTCAAACGAATTGGAAATGAATTGCAAGTCATTTTTCTAATTCATTTGAATTAATTGGAAATGAATTGCAATTCATTTTTCCAATTCAAATTTATATTGGAAATGAATAGCAATTCATGTTGCAAATTCATTTGAATTGAAATGCAATTCATTTTTGCCAAATTCATTTGAATTGATTCAGATTTCATTATTTTTTTTTTTGTGAAAAGAATTAATTCAAAATTTTTCTAATTCAGTTCATGAATGATTCGCGAATTAATTCAAAAAAGAATGATTCGTTTACAGCTCTGTGCCATATGCTCCTTAGAGGAGAAACGGGAAAAAATATTTTTTTCCATACATTATTGTTTCGACCTATTGGCAAATATCAAATACTTTCTTCCAACGTTCTGAGTAATCAACTTACACTGTAAGAAATCTACGAAATAAATTCAATAGAAATAGAGTGCCACCAAAGTAGTTTGTGGATCAATTTATAAAGCGAGTTCGTGAATCCGGGATATTATTGGACAAAAGAACTCATATACGTACGTTCAGTGAAAAACGGTATGAAAGCTTATAAAGTCCAATTAGTTCAAACCCTGAAGCCTCGAGACCATCCGATGCGTTTTCGCTTCGCTTAATGGGATAAAGATCGACCAGCTGTAGATGAACATTTTTACCGAAAAATTACCTATTCCGATAAAGCTAATTTTCACCTCGGGGGCTACATAGACGAACAAAATCGTTGCATTTTGGCCTCGGAAAATCCACACGTCGTAGAGAAGAAGCCGATGCATATTTAAGAAAATATACTTTTTGTAAAACGATAAACTTTTTTTAAGAAATTTTTTTTATAGATTGTAATTTTTTTAGAAAAGTATATTTCTAGGTCCTTTTTGAAAGAATATGTATTATATTTTCCCGAAATGGTCCTTTCTTTAATGAGAGGTACTTCTTTCATTAAAAGCTAATGCTTTTTTTTAAGAAAAGGTTCTATTTTTAAAAAGAAGTACTTTCTGTAAGAAAAAGCCATTAGAGTACCAATTTTTTTCTACAACGAAGAACTTTTTGTAAGAACAGGTACTTTTTAAAGAAGTGGTACTCTTTTTAGGAAAAGGTTATTTTTTAAGGAAATCTACTTATTTTCAGAAAGGCTACTTATCTCAAGAAAATAAAAAGAAACGTATTATTTTATTTTCAAGAAAATGTACTTTTAAGAAAAGGAATTTTTGTAACAGGTATTTTTTTGAAGAAAATGTTTTTTTTTTAAAAATGCGAATTTTTTCAGAATTGGTCCTTTTTCAGAATAGGTAAATTTTTAGGAGTAGGTACTTATCTCAAAAAAAGTTATTTTGTTTCACAAAAAGGTACTCATTAAAGAAAATTTAGTTTTTTAAGAAAATGCAATTTGTTGTAAGAAAATTTGCTTTTTTAAGAAAAGGATACTTATTTAAAAACAAATTACTTTTTTTAAGAAAAGGTACTTTTGTACAAAAATGTACTTTTTCTAAGCAAAACTACTTCTTTAAGATAAGGTATTTTTTTTAAGAAAAGGTACTCTGTTGAAGAATAGGAATAGGTATTTTTTTTTTGTGAGAAAATTTACTTTTTTTAAAGAAAAGGTACATACTTGTTTACGAAAATGTTCTTTATTTAAATTTCTTTCACTTTGGCTTTTCTAAATTTACTTTAACCGTGTTCAAAACTACAGGCTCCACCTAGAAAACTTCCCATTAAACAAGAAATTTCGCAACATACATACACTCCCTCTGATTCACTTATTTAAAGGCACTAAAAATCCCATATTCAGCAGCCTGGATCTTTTGCAATTTGATTGCAGAAATTTAAAATGGAAATGGTACCTAGACATCTTGATATATAAAAAAATCATGACAATAGTGGTTTTTTAACTAAAGAACTTTTTTGAGCAATTTATAAAAAAAAAGTCCAAAAATGTGCTATTTTTGTGGGTTCACTTGAATAAAGGCACTTCATTATTTTTAAAGTAAGCGATGATTTTCTGTAGGGAGCGTTTGTTTATTACAATTAATTACATCTTAATCATTTTTCGAGTCAAACTGGCACAACAAAAAATTTTAAATCTATCGGAAAAAACTAAAATCGCTGTTTATCGTTCTGAAGGATATTCTAACCGCGCAATAGCTAAAAAAATTGGACGGAGCCCTACATATGTCGACGATTACATCAAGGACCCCGAGGGGTATGGAAACAATTTTAAAGGAAGGGTTTCATTGTCTTTATCTACGTATGAGAAAAGAAAAATCATCAGAATTGATTCTAATTCTGCCTTATCCTTGTCAAAAATAAGAGCTCAAGCTGGAGTGGAAGCGAGCAAGTCATCAGTACGAAGAGTAATTAAGAGCTGTGAGTATCTTAAATACCTGAAATTACAAAAAAAGCCGTCAGTTAATGCTCCTCGTAAGGAAAAGCGGCTTCGGATGTGCAGCCAAGAGGTCATGTAAATGACTGGAGAACGGTTGTATGTACGGATGAGAAGAAGTTTCATATGGATGGGCCTGATGGCTACAACTATTATTTCCATGATCTGCGCAAAGAAAAGCGGTTTTGAACCGGCATCACAGCCGAGAGTGCGGCGTTATGGTGTGGGGTGCTATTACGTACTATGGCACCACCGATTTTGATTTTCAAAGTGCAAAAATTACTGGTGCAAGCTATAAAACGTTATTGGAGTCGGCTTTTACAAAGTTCAGTGCCATATCTTGGATATTGCAACAGGATATTGCCCCTATACACAACGACAGAGTAGTAAAGGAGTTCATTGCCAGCCAAAATGTTAATATACTTGACTGGCCACCCTATTCGCCAGATCTAAACATTATCGAAAATGTCTGGGGTTGGTTATCTCGTAAGGTCTATGAAGGAGGTAGACACTCACTAATTCGGGCCATTAAGGATGCTTGGAATCAAATTGCGTTGGATTACACAAATTCTCTTTATCTCTCTATTAAAACCCGTATATTTGAAGTTATTAAAAACAAAGGGGATTGTACCCATTACTAATAGTTCTTAAATAAAGTAAAATAAATTAAAAAAACAAGAAAAATAGTTTTTCATTAAAACCAAAAAAATAGCACATTTTTGGAATTTTTATAAATTGCTCAAAAAATATTCTTTAGTCAAGAAACCACTATTGTCAAGATTTTTTATATCTCAGGATCTCTAGCTTTTAAATTTTAAAATTCTGCAATCGGTTACAAATTGAAAAAGATACAGGCTGCTGAATATGGAATTTTTAGTGCCTTTAAATAAGTGAATCGGAGTGTATGTGAGACATCTAGTTAGTCTAGACACAAACCAAAGCAAAAGTAAACAATATAGTTGATAATAGTGGGTTGTAACATAATAGTGTTAAATCAAAAGTTGTTTAATTTTTTTCATTTAGCCCTCATCCCGCAACTTGCGATAAGGAACTTCGTTCCAATCACTATTAGTATTTGTTAAAGCGAAATTAAATTCCATATTTTACTTGGCCCGGCCTTTATAAATAAAGAACGTTATGTATAATAAACAAATTCAAACCAATCAGTTTCGCCGCAGACGCGACTAATTCGTTACAGCAACGCGATGTTTTCGTCAACAATAAATATTTGATAAAACAACAGAATTATAATTATTGAAAAGGTAAAAATTAAACAAAAATTTCAATATTTAATCCATTTTTGTGCAATATTCACAGTTATTTATTGCACCAACGAAACTTGAGATATTGCAACAACGCAATGATATACATATGGTCAAAATTTAATCCTGTATACACGTTTCGTTGTCACTACGGCAGAATTATCGAATACACAAATATTTTCATTGAAGCAATCCACATGCTAACGAAAACGTCTCATCCTTGGGACAAAGCCTTTTACTTGTGGTGAGATTTTTAAGTCGGAAATTGCATGATATCATCTCAGCCATAATCTCAAATTGTTTAATAAAAACCTAACAAATAATACATTGATGCTTTCACATTTAAAAGCATCCGAGATTTCCCTTTAATTCCGGTTTTCCATAAAAATAAAACCAGTACCCCTTTAGGGCACACCTCTGGTTGCCACATAGGTGAGCAACATCTCAACAAACAAAAAATGTTCAATGTAAAAAAAGCTCATGTACCCATTTCTAAGCGATGAGTGTAGAATAAACATCAGTGGAATGGTACCAAAAGCCAAATGGAAATACGGAAATGTTTGGTAAGGAAAGATAACATTCAGACCAAATTAAAAGATGATACAATTCGTACTATTTTTGCAACCAAAATGTTTGCAATTCGTCCACATTATTCACACACACTCCGTGCTTTAAAGAAATAGTAAATGTCCTTGTACTGTAGCGAAACTTCCTCCCTTAGGCCTCTTTGCCCACGTACAATATCAACTTTAGCACTAAATCTCGGAAGGATACATATACGAATACACTGTCAGTCACACAAAAATACTAGTATACAGAAGTAGTAGTAGTAGTGGTAGTAGTAGTACTTACTTTTTCAGGAGTACTCTTTTCCTTCGTGGAAGCCAAGGACTGTTCGGGGGTTTGTGCTAAGGCAACAACAGCAGCTACTGTTGTAGCAGTATCATGTTGTTGCTGCTGCTGTTGCAGCACCGGAGGTTGCTGGTGTTGCTGATGCTGTTGATGTTGCTGTTGCTGTTGGGTATTAAAAGCATCTGTAGGTTTAGTTATTGAGGTGGGCGAATGCACTAGAGCAGCGGCGGCTGCTAATACTGATGCTGGCTGCTGCTGTTCATTATTCGTTTCAGTTTTTGTTGCAAAAACTTCCAAATCCTTTAAATAAACAACAATTTAGTTGTGGAGACAGCAGCGGCAGTGGCGGTGGCAGCATAGCAATTCCAATTGCAATAGTTTCCGCAAAGTTTGTACAAAACAACATCAGCATCATCATCATCATGGGTGTGGAATCGTTGGTTTGAAAAGAGTTGGAATAAAAAGGAATAAAACATCAGAAATGCATTTAAAATTTAAATTCAAATATCAAACCAGTCGATTTGTAAAATTCTTTGTGTTAAAGAACTTATTTATGTACCTGTTTCAAACGTTCATCATCATCTCGATCTAAGCTGGATGTACTTTGGCTTTGACTTAGCTCTGAGCCAGTCTCGGAGGCACGAGATCCTGGAAGGTAGAGAATAATAAGTGGAGAACTGTTAGTAACTATTTAAGGGGTTTTAACCTAAATATGTGAGTAACGTAAAGACGTAAAAGCTTAAGATGTGTTAGTAAAAGTAAATTAAAGTATCTATAGTGGTTACTTGTTAAGGATGAGTTTAAACATCTTTGCATACAGTTTAATCATTTAATATAGGAAAAATACAGAAAGATTTCTCCTGGAGGGCTGAAACACTGAAAGTTGTTTCAAGCAAAATGAAAATGTTGCACATAATTCTCGAGTCCTTATAAAAAGCAATTTAAAAAAGAACTTAAAAATTTTATATTTGCTTCAACCCATAAAATGTCATATAATATTTGTCGGTTTAGCAAGTGTACACTGAAAAATCGGTCTATTTTTGTTGCTTGGATGCAAATATAATGTGTTTCTAGCTTGTCGTGAATATAGTATACTTATGTCCAAACACATTGTGTTTGCTATTCAATATTACATGTTTGAGACACAATGAGTAATGGGTTATAATATATGTTCTGTTGACCCAATGTCTCTTTGTTAGTTAAAAACTAATAAAAACTAAACTAACTAAACTAACCAAAATAGTTAGATCTTCAATTCATGAAAACAATGCTTGCAAACATATAAATGTTTCCTGCAATATGTTACAGAGGCCATTTTTTCAGCGTGTACATGCCAATACAATCGATAAATCTTTATATTATAATGAGTGATTTTTTTGCTATTTATATAAATTGAAATTATAAATTGAAGAAAACACAGAAAATTTGTACAAATGAAGGAAATAAGTATAGGGATCGACAAATCAATGCCCGCCATTTACTTTTTTCAGATTATTTCATGGAAATATTGCCCACGGTAACGCTTCAAGTAGTCCATTCTAAAAGTAAAATTTTCCAAAATTTCGGCCGCTACCTCAACAATGGCACGTGTAATGTTGTCGCCCAAAGCAGCAATAATGGTTGGCTTGTCCGTATAGACGACAGACTTAACGTGGTTCCACAAAAAATAGTACGAACGAGGCGGCCAATTGGCAGCGCCATAACGTAAGATTAATTTCTTACCAAACTTGCCCCTGCATTGGTTCATTGTATCGCGTGCAGTGTGGCATGTGTCATCGTCCTGTTAAACCACATGTCTACCAAGTTCATTTCATTTATTTTGGACAAAATAAATGCGCGAGCATTGAACGGTATCTTGCTCAATTGGCCGTAACGTTGCGGTCATTATCGTTTTTGAAGAAGTACGATTCTGTGATGCTAGCGGCCCATAAACCGCACCAAACAGTGCATTTTGCGGGGTTCATTGACAGCTCTTGGACAGTGTGTGGCTGCTCTTCGTACTAAATTCGGTAATTCTGTTTATTGAGGACCCATTGAACCAAAAATGAGCCACGTTGCTAAAGATAATTTTTCGATAAAAAAGGTGATCTTCTTCCAGCTTCTCTAAAGCGAACCGCAGACTTGTCATTCATGAGCATGAGCTTGGTCGATAACTTTTTATCTGACTGACGAATTTCAAAAAATATTACCAAAAAATTTTATGAACTTGATAGTGATAGCTAAAAACTTCGACAACATTATTACATGGTATCAAGAAGGACGGTAAACCAACAATAAAAATTAACGATATCTGATGTTCATGCTGATGAATGCCAAGTCTGTGGTTCCCTTAAGGCCCATTTACCGAAAAGACGACGACGGTGTAGGTCGCCCGGTTTCAGCACCTAAACCAGCTGTATTTTGTTAGACTTTAGACAGAGGTCCTTACGTAAAATCTTCCTGGCGGTCGAATAACATGAACCAAATAGTTGCGATCGGCGACGGATGGATATATCTCGCTCTTCATTAACGCAGGCGGATACAGAAGCAATATTCTCCTCGGTACCCACTCTACGGAAACGGTTTGGCGGGCTGATGCCCAATAAAGTGAAACTGGTTCGGAATTTGGTCACAATAGCTTGAATATCATTATGGCGTCCATAAAATGGACGTATCTTGCGAAACACATTTTTCACAGAGCACAAATTTTGATAATAAAATTCGATGATTTTTCAAGCGCTATTCGTTTATAAGTCTATTTATGATGAAATGGCAAGAGAAAATTAACATTTTTCACTTTGACACATGTCACGAATTACACGATAACCTGTCAAAAACTAAACACTGAAAACCCAAAAAGCAATAAATCATACTTTACATGATACACTGAACAAAAATTTCTGTTAGAGATTTTTCACGCTACCTTCTGAAACTGGACAAAAAAAGAGAAAAATAATACTAGTTAACTAATGCAGAAAGTTAATGGAAAACAAATCACGCAAGTAACGAACACGGCTAGTTCCATTAAGATGAAGTATCATATGCCAATAGTTCAAGTGTGGTTCAGCTCAAGTTCCAACACTTAGACACACACACAGACCTTACCGAAACCGCACTGTGGGAGCCCAAAGGTGGTCACCTCGGACACACTAACAATGTAAACAGTTATTGAGCACGTAAAACCATAAAAAGGATACTTAGATGTCTATGTTAACTGCTTTAACTCTCTACGTATTTGGGAAAGAATTGAATTTAAGCTTTTTCCCTACACCTACCCAGAGAACTAATTGTTTGAGAAGACTTGTTGTACCAACCGTAAATTCGATTCTTACCACCGAGTCGCGGTTGCCCCAATCGCAGTTGTCATGACCGAATTTAGTCCTCACAACTGAAATGCAGCTGAAGTAACCTCATTTCTTAATTGATTCGGTTGCAACAACCGTTATTGGTACCAAATTCAGTTGGAGTAAAAAGGTAGGAAGTAGCATGTACGATAAAACACATTTGTTACTCTAAAGATTTCACTATATAAATTACTATATTTCCTCGTTTTGCAATTTTTTTTATAAGAATACTGGGAAATATATCATCACGTAAAAATTTCGAAATTGATTTGTGCTATTATCTAAATATGGTTGTAACAAACTCTAATGAGGTTGTATCAACCTCTAATGAAATTGTCACAATCTCTAATTCGGTTTAGACAACATGTAATACAGATGAGACAACCTCTAATACAGTTGAGGCAACCTCTAGTGTACCTTTTGGTTATGTAAGGTCCGTATGAGGATGCAAATTTCAGGTTAAGTTGTACAAAATTACATACAAACAAAATGCCTGCCACGAAATATCGCCGAAAACATTCAGCCAGTTTAGTAACATTTCAGTGTTGCTAAAAAAAAGTTAAAGAAATTGTTGGAAGAAATGATCACTGTTGTCAACTCTCATTCAATTTATCAAAAATTGAGATTTTTAATGTAAAAAACAGAGACCAACATTACTGACAATTATGATAGGATGTGAACATTTTCGCAGCGAAAATAATATACGAGGGCGGATCAATAAGTCCATGAACTCATGAACTTTCGAACTTCCCTCGTAGTTATATGAAATTCAACACTGCCCCACCAAGTATCCCCTGTTAATAGACTATTGTCAAATTTTGAGCAAGTTCCGTCATTTACTTTGCGTTTAACAGCTGTTCAAAAAATAGAACCTCGTGCATTTTTTTAAAAACGGAAAAAAGTGAATTTCGAGTGCTCATTAAACATTATTTTTTGCGGACGAAAAACGTCAATCAAACCAAGGAAAAGTTTGATAAATACTATGGGGACTCTGCACCATCGATTTCAATGGTAAAAAAAGTGGTTTACTGACTTTCGTTGTGGTCGCACAAGTACAATTGACGCTGAATGTTCTGGACGGCCAACTGAGGTCAATACACCCGAAAATGTCGAAAAAAATCCACGATATGGTGTTGGCCGATCGAAGAGTAAAAGTGCGTACGATTTTGGATGCAATAGGCATTTCATATGGCAGTGTGGTTCCGATTTTAAATGGTCAGTTAGGTTTAAGAAAGCTGTCTGCAAAATGGGTGCCGCGTTTGCTCTCAATTGACCATAAAAGTAATCGCGTGACAACTTCAAAGGATTGTTTGGGGTTGTTTAATTGGGCTACGAATTGGTACCTCATCCGCCATATTCTCCGGATTAATCCCCCAGTGACTATTTACTGTTTCCAAACCTAAAGAAATGACTTGGTGGTAAGAGCTTTAGCTCCAACGGTGATCAAACAAATGCCTAGTTTATGGACCTCGATAAATCCTATTTTTTTGGAAGGTATACAAAAATTGAAGAAACGTTGGACTAAGTGTACTGAGCTAAAAGGAGATTATGTTGAAAAATACATTTTTTTGCAACAAAAAAACTGTGTTTCATTCAAAAAGTCACGGACTTATTGATCCGCCCTCGTATGCTGTTTAATGTATTTCAGCGAACGTAGTAAGGTTAGGTTGTTTAGGTTGGAGTTGCAGCCTGTATGACAGGCTCAATTAGACCTTGTGGTTCATTGTGATACCATAGGGACAAAACGAAAAAGATGAGATTTCTCTACTCCCTTCCGTTGAACAAGTTTGCTTGCTTCACAAAGCTCAGTAGTTGGTTGATACTAACATCACCCAGATTTGGTAACCCACCAAAATAATGTGAGCCTAGTGTCGACTGCCGCCTTCTGGAAATAGCGGGGCACAGACACAGAAGGTGTTCTATTGGCTCCACATCCTCTCGCAGGTATGCAAAAGCTTTTTCTCAAGACTTTCAGTCCAATGAGCAGTCATGACAGTCATGTCGTTGGGATTTCTTGGTAAATTACAGTGTTGGGAAATCTCCAATATGTAGACGAGATGATGAACTTGTTGTTATGAAGTTAAGATGTTGAAGATTTAAGTTAAGATAATAAAAAGTTATGTGGAATGACGATACTGGTTACAAAACTGCGGCAATCCATCCAGTCATAGAGTTCTTCAAAAACTTCAATTCAACTAAAATCATTGAGCCCAGGCAAAATCGCTATTAAAGTTAACAAAAAGTAGTTAACTGTCAGGTACATATAATGCCATCTTCGGAAATGCAATCCAATATTTTTTTTTTCCTTTCAGCTAACAACATTTCAATGAACTCTTGTTTGCACTACTTCGACTTAAGTTTGAACTCGCAAAGCAATTTTAACTTTAGTTGAACATTCATTTAAGCATAAATAAAACTAGATTGCAAAAAAAATAGACCCAACAGACTTGTACTAGGATACTACTAGGTACGATATTACAATACTTGACTGTGATAAAATTTCATGTTCACTTACCATGTCTGCTGAAGCCGGTGCTCATGCCACCAGCTGTACCAATGGAATGAATCAAATTGGATTTATCGTATCCCTTACAAACGACCAATTGGATCTCGTTGCCAGCATTGCGTAGGATATTTACAGCGTCCTGATGTGCGGCTCCCAGTAACGAGTTGCCATTCACCTCCAACAAACGCATGCCAACCTGGATTATGATGTGGGGCACGAAGACGCAGCACAACGATGGAGAGGAAAGTAAAGAAAAGAAATGCCAGATAAAGACAGATAGAAAATCAGTAAAGAAATATGTATAAACAAATCATGTATTTGACTTTAATACAGCAAAACAACTAAATTCAAATAATGTTGGCAATTGTACAGGGGTCTGTGAATTGTTGCTCCCTGTTCGCTCATGGGGCGTATAATAAATTTGTTTCTATTCGGAATGCTCAAATATATACATTTCGTTTTTCAATTTTGATTTGAATTTTATACAAATGCAATACTACATACTAGTTGTTGTTTCTTTTGCTGCTTTCGCATTTCAAATCATTATAGTTTATTGTATTCGAAAACCCCGGGGAAATTGCAGTAGACCATCATCAACAAATTGGTATTGAAATTAGAAAAAGGAAACATTGAATCAAAATGTACATACTATAGTATAAAGTGAATATAAAATTGGAACTATGTATGTTCAATTGCTTGAAATGTTTAAAAATTTAAACAATTGGCTAGTAGTTAAGGAAAACGTTTGGTTTAGGAAAATGGTTAAGATCCCGCATTATTTTTCATCTTTGAAAGACCGCATCTCCTCCCCTGAAAGAGAATGAAACAAATTGTATATCCGACGATTTTGTCGTTGTTCCGGTAAGTTTTATTTTGACCGTTCACCGTTGCAATGCTACAACAACTCACTTTTCACTGATGCAACGAATACATTTATTGAACAATTTAAAGGAATAACTGTTAAATAGTAACCAACTTTAAGTGTTTAGAATTTAAACAGTCGATATTTGGTTTCAATATTTTATCTACTAATTATGCGATTTTGTCTATCATTTGAACTAGACGAAACGCATGGCTTGCCAGAAAAATGCAGTCATTAAAATTGAGTACATCAATGAAGCAGTGGAGCATATTCATTCCTGTAATGAAATATATTCTTCATAGTAACTAATCTTTTGTAGATAACGAATACGATTTCGTTTCTGCGATGAAATCGAACTTTAACTTACTTTTGATGAACAAACATCTGAAACGAAGTAAGACTTATTTAAATAGACAGAATGAGTTAAACTGTGTTTAATGTATCCTCCAGAAATGATAACACATTTTCTCGTCCTTCAACTTGAAAAAATATGTCCAAATTTTCGTTGTTTTCGCTCCGAGATATGTGTAACCTGCCAGACCCCTCAAAGCAAAACTTCGTGGACTTTCGAAAAATGTATGTTATAAATAAATAAAGCCAAGACGGCGGCAGTTAGAATCTTCAACATAAGAAATCAGTTTATTAATGAGGTCTGTATTTATATTGTTAAAATCAGTTATATTGTTAAAATTAGAGCACATCAGTACAGAGGGTTAATAAAGTTGTAACTCCTTTTAAGTTAACAAATAGGTTTTTGCTTAGTGAAAAAAATAATAAACAGCCGCAGATAGAATTCGAAACCACAATCGCAGGACGACCGTTTTCGTCTAGCTCCTTATGCCACCGCACTGTCTGTTGAAATTCATCACTAACCGGAGTTTTTGTTTAAATATGACTAGCCGATATTTAAACACCTACTACATGCAATTCCTAGTATTTGTGGTTAAAGCCCATACGCTGAAAAATCTATCTTTTTTCTTATTTGGATGCAAATATAACGCGTGTTTGGAGCTTGTCGCAAATATAGTATACTTGTGTCCAAACACATTGTGTTTGCTATGCAATATGACATGTTTGAGACACAATGATTAATATGTTTTAATATACGTGTTTGTGATCCAAATACAAAATTTGTTTGTGATACAAACAAATCTGTTTGCAAGCTCAATACTCCGTTTGATTTCTAGGCTGACGCTATTGCTTATGTTCTGTTACATAAATTCGACCACTACCTAGAAATTATAACAGTTATTAACGTTCACCCTTTGGTATTGAAATGTTCTTTTTGTCGCAACCATTTATTTTGTCTTGTCCTTGTTTACTGCTAGTCACTTTTGCTTATTCCTTATTCCTTCTCAATTCTCGAAAATACTGCAGTGACTTAAATCATCAGAATACGCACGCATGTCATTTTGGCTGCTGATAGTCTTATTCGTGTTGGCTGCAGCTTTTCTCACGATGATCTCAATTAATATTTTGAAGAGATCGCATGATCGGGTGTTGCCCTGCTTGAGAAGCCGCAGCAGATCTTCAAATAATGAAAACCGTGCTTACAAACATATACATGTTTCTTGCAATATGTTGCTGGGGATATTTTGTTTAGCCTGTATTCTCGGATTGCCATTTTTGAAAAGAGGCACAGTATTCTAAGACTCCAATCATCTGGTATGCATTCTTCTAGCCAGATTTTATATATTAGCTGGTGTATGCACCTTTCCAACTCATAGCCGCCAACCATAAACAGCTCAGCCGGTAGTGCATCGGCACCAGTGGCTTTGTTGCTCTAAAGCCGGGAAATTACAGTTCTAATTTCACTTTGGCTAGAGGGGGGCAGTCGACGCCATCATCCTGTATGTGCTCAACACCCTCATATATATTGAAGACTCCTTGTACAAGTGAAGCTGAGAAGTGATATCTCCATATTCCCAGAATACTCTGCACATCTGCCATAAGATTCGCGTTCTTATTTCTACAAAACGGGGCCTCGACCCATTCCCGTTGGTTTGCCTTTATACTTTTCGGTACAAATTACGGGCCTCATTCTTTTTTCTGTAAGATTCAATTTTCTCACTCTCACGCTTTCTCCACAGCCGTTCTTTCTTCTTAAACAAACGGGCTTCGATTTCCTCTTATATTTTCCTTATAGCGCTCGGTAGCAGCTCGCGTTGCAACGGACTGAAGCATTGCCATACGTACAGCTTTCTATTTATCACTTGCCATGTCACTTGCATTCATGCTAAATGTGTTGTACCCACTAGGCTGAGATGCCTACAGTCTCAGCCTCACCCACTCACTATCATTCTCCGATCGTACAAAAGTATTTCATGGATTTTATCGACGATTTCTGGCGTGACGTCCTCTTTTGGGTGACCTGAACTGAACGACCGGTGTCACGAACCCAAACGAACTCAGTACGATACACCAGCTTTTAATCTTTGAAATTGATGGTCCACAGTGAACCTTGTGGTTGGGCAGCATGGCTTTTCTGATTTGGTTTCTCCAAAATCATTACCTCGATTACAAACTCGAAAAATAAAGTTTGCTATTAACAACAAACATTTTTTTAAAGTTATCAGCGGGTAATTTGCCTGGAATTATAGCAAATGTACCACCATAACAAAAACCAGATTGCAGTGTTGATAAAATATCGGTCAAAATGTTTGTGGAAACAAAAACCAATAAACATATGGCATCCTAACTACAAAAGAGTCATTACTAAAAAATTAACAGATTTAAAAAACGTACTTGAGAAAAATAAACTAGAACTTGTTTTAGCCGCTGTAAAAACCTGTCGTCGATTTGTCTTTCCATTCGTCCAACCAATTCCTACGAATATGTATATTATTTGGGGCTATTGATGCCGATTGCCGGCGAATTTTCGGTATGGACCTTCAGTCCTGCCGCGCCAAAGTAGGTCCTTTTATGCTGGAATACGCTAAATTGGAGGGAGACAATCTGAAGTCTCAGGCAATCCTGGGTCTTTTGATGGCCCTTGGGCCAGTGTAAATAGTGTGTATAGATAGGAGTTCTAGGTTTAAGTTAGTTTGTTAAGTTATTTTCGTTGGAGTATTGCCCTTGTTTTTACTGATATGTATAATATTAATAATTTTCATACATTTTATAACTTAGTAAACCCAGATGTTGCTCCCTACTAAGAATTTGTAAATTTTGAGTTATGACTCATTTGTAGTTAGGGTGTTATGACTATGTGTGCTATTTGCTGTTCCCTCTGCTCTGTTTACTATCAAGTTTTTTGAGTGTACTATAAGACTACACCATTTCCAATTGAAATTTGAAAAAAATCAATTGAAATTTAAAAATTCTATTTGAAATTTGAAATACATCAATTGAAATTTGAAAATTCTATTTGAAATTTGAAATACATCAATTGAAATTTGAAAAACATCAATTGAAATTTGAAATACATCAATTGAAATTTGAAACACATCAATTGTAATTTAAAAGACATCAATTGAAATTTAAAACACATCAATTAAAAATTGGAATACATCAACTGAAAATTGAAATACATCAATTGAAATTTGAAACACATCAATTGAAATTTAAAACACATCAATTGAAATTTGAAATACACCAATTGAAATTTAAAAATCTAAAACATTAAATCGATTAATAAGTTTTAAATTTCAAGTGACGAATTTTAAATTTCAATTGATGTCTTTCAAATTTCAATTGATGTGTTTTAAATTTCAATTGATGTTTTTTAAATTTCAATTGATCACTTTCAAATTTCAATTGATGTCTTTCAAATTTCAATTGATGTTTTTTAAATTTCAATTGATGACTTTCAAATTTCAATTGATGTTTTTCAAATTTCAATTGATGTTTTTTTAATTTTCAATTGATGTATTTCAAATTTGAAATAGAATTTTTAAATTTCAATTGATGTATTTCAAATTTCAAATAGAATTTTCAAATTACAATTGATATTTTTCAAAATTAAATTGATATTTTTCAAATTTCAATTGGAAATGATGTAGTTAGTTCGAAAACTTCTTTAGAATAGTAACAGTGGACGGCCTTAATTAAAGGACCGGTTATATATTAGAGAAACGTTGTAATACCACGCAGTCGATCATTTTTGAAGGTAACGCCAATTATATTCGCTAAAGATTATTATTATTAATATTATTAAATCCAATTAGGTTTGAAGAGATCGAGTCACATTTTGTTTCTTAATCGATATGATGTCTTAATATGATGTATTAGTTTTCAATTTAATGAAAAATATTCAATTTCTTCCATGACTGCAACAAGTGAACATGAGTGACGAAGTTAAATTAAAACCGGAATCACAATGCAATACATTTTCAAATATAAGCAACAGTTTATTTCGAATCGAGATGTTTGTTCTAACAGGTGATACCAGTATTACGGCCAATATATCAAGGCAACAATAAAATATATTTTGTTTTCGTGTCAAAATTAACACAAATGTATGTCAAGAATAAAAGTAAGCCAGAAATTACATAAACCAAATACATTTGAATTTAATTGTTCATGTAATGAACAGAAGGAAAAGCAAATCATTTAAGTTGTTCTTATAACACAACCTGTATTAGTTGCATCATGATTCAAATGTCACAAATGTCACATCCGGGTTTGTATTTTGAATATTAAAAAATGTTAATGTATTGAAACATATTTGCTATTAAAAGATTCTATGGATAAAATTACATTTTATAATGCATCGTTTAACACAAATCGTTTCAATTTTCATTGATGTTTTTAAGTTTGAAAATGAAATTCGAAGTATTCGAACAAATATGTTATAGACCAACTTCGGCAACAAATTTGAGTTACATTTTTGTAAAAAACAAAAACGAAAAGACATTATGTGAAATTCTGTGTGTAAGAACGAAACTATCGCTTGCATTGTGAATGCGGCTTAAGTTTCATTAGGACGGTTAATCGAAATCTGTAAAGTTTCGAATCTGAATCCCAAAAATGTTTACTACTACCGCCATGAAGTTAACAAGAGACCTCTGATTCCACAGCGCAATTCACTTATATTTTAACATTTATTTAACATTTTATTTTTAGCTTTAGCTTTTCAAGCAAACAAAAAATCTCAATTTTCCATCGTCGTTGTTGCAAACCACCTACAGCTTGAAAAATGCGTTGTGTCAGCAACAGCTTAACTTGGAGACCAAATAGTATATTGTCTCTGTTGTTCGTTCATGTCGGGTGACAGGGCAAAATATATGGCGGTAGTTTAGCATGCACGAGAATACAGAAACAAACAACAGCCAGGGCGCGATATTTCAATCCTTAAAACAGCCATTAAAGAAACAATCGCCAACAAACTGGCCAGCGCCAACAAAGCTAAGCCAAATGTGCACACACAGGACTTGTTGAAAATAATTATGTACATACAATGTATTTACGATGGAGGAAAAGACTGGATAACTGTAACAAAATGTACAACATCCTTTTCTTTCCGTTTCATTACAACCATAGAATGAGCGAACAAACGAACAGGATTCACAATTACTAGTAACTACGAGTACAATATAAAACTTGAGATATTTGTTTGGTGGTATTACCTTAAGCCTTCCGTCACGTCTGGCCGCTCCAACGGAATTTATTTTCGAAACAAATACGCCTTCGTCTGTGGGATCCACTGGATTGCCGCGCTGGCCATTAAGGCCACCCTTAATGTGCATGCCCAGGCGTTCGCCATCAGTTTTGCTGATGATAATTTCCTGTGATTTATTAGGAAAAACAAGAGAATGAATATAAACTTATATTAAGAGAATACCTGTGATTCTATTTCTCTAAAATTGTGTGTAATTGTATTGGTGCTTTGCCTGTATAGCATTTATATAAATAACGCAACACTTGAGGTAGGAAGGACATTCATTGTTTACATTTCTATATACATATACAGTGGTGTTAGTAGCAAATAGTGTTAACTTATGTGTGGGTGTGTGAGTTGCTCTAGCTGCTTTTGTTGTTAGTGTTGTTGGCATTAAGGATATTATAATGAAACTGGTATTTATAATAAAGTATTAACATTTCTAAACATTAACGTGCAAAATTATCCTATATAAGTGGCCAGCGGCATAAATGGCAGGCGGAAGCCTTCTCAGAAGTGTAGGTACACACAAGTGGGTTGTGAGTAACTAAAACACACGTAGGCTCGGTCCTTCAGCTGGTATAATGGGGTTTCTTCTCAGGATTACTTGTGCTGTGAGTGTGAGTGTGTTTACAACTAATCCTACGCAAATGTTGTTATGTTCATTTCCTGTTTTTAAGTTCCAACGTTAGTCGGAATGTTTGCATAACATTTATAATTCAAAATGTCCTAACGCAATGTAATAAATGGTAAGGTCAGTGTTACTTTACATGAAGAACCGTCATAAAATGTTTTCATTTGAGCGACGAAACTGTCGCAAACAATTTCAAAATACACACATGGTTATTAGGGCAATTCATGTTCGTGTGAATTTAAAAGTTTAAAAATAGTTTAAACTAGGGTTGTGGAATCGAGATTCCAGAGATTTTCCAGAAATCATAATTGAATACTAAGTGTGCAAACATAATCGGAGCTATAACGTAGGCGTTGAAAATTTGTACACGTATTCTTATGGAAGGGGAACAAGGCTGGCGTTTGACGTCGCTTCTGGCGTAGACGACAAAAATAAGAATTCTTTTTATACCATTGGCGTCAAGGAGGACAGCTTTATACTAACATTATTAGTGGTATTCATGCAAACAAGAAGACCTAGAACTTTTGCTCAGCGTAACTTTTCCCCGAAGCGTTTCATGAGGCACCAAATAAAGTTGCTCAGTATATCTATGCAGCAATTGTCAAAAAAAGGCTGATAAAGCAAATAAACAAAGTAAAATTAAAAGTATATGCTTTACCTATTCCATTATTTAATTTTTTTTCACATAAATCAAAACCCCTCTCTTTTTTTCAATACAAAAATATTGACATTGAAATGTCAAAAGTTTTCACGTTTCTTTTTCCAGGTTTGCTCAGCAAATTTGCCTCAAAAACTTTCCACTTCTGTACAAGTCGCTTTGTATGGGAAATTTGTTTGATTTGACGTTTGCTGTGCAAGTTTACGATGTTTTCGAGTATACGAGGTTCTTTCTGGCTTTCATGAAGACCACTACTATGTGTTGAAAAAGGTTTTTCTATTTTTCTGACAATTAAAATTAAATTATTCAAATTTCTGAAAGAAATGCGAACACACTGAAAGAATAACGTTTCGTCGTATGGATGAAAGATTCTCGTTAATGTGTTTTCGTTGCTACAATGAAAAGTCTCGTAAATCCGACAATTTGGTAGTCGCTGCAACGATAAATTTCATACATTATTTTTTTGACAATTTTTCATTTCGTTGCTGCAAGAACTTACTTTTCCATCCTGCTACAATTTAATTTAATTTGAATTTTGTTGAAAAATAGGTTAAAAATTAAAAAAAAAAGTAATTGCATGAGATTTAAACTATTGATATTTGATTTATCTCTTACTTTTTCTAGTTTAGTTTCATTATTTATTTATTTTGGAGGTTTCCAACATTTATACTTGACGAAACAATTTCGTTATTGCAACGAAACTAATTGTTTGAAGATAAAGAGAGAAAAGCAATCAAAAAATTGAGTGAGCGTAGAAAAGAGGCCAGCAAGAGAGAATGGTGAGCGTGAGTGCTGGGTCACGTACACATCTTGAATCAGTTGCTTTGCAACAATCGAAAGTGGTGGACATATTTCTACGCCGGAATAATGTAAATAATTTTGCTAAAACGGACTAATTAATTATACTTAGTAATAGTCTTCTATTGTGACAAATAAATTGTGTGAATTTATGTACTTGCTGTGATCGTTTGTGTAAATTGAATGTCTATAAATCAAATAGATACATATATAAACAGAATGCAAGGAGCAACACGCCAGCAAAGAAAGTGACGCATCGATAGCAGAAAAACTACCCCGAAATGTGTAGCTGAACATTTGTGTGTGCGTATGAGCGTGATGGTACAAATCGCAACAAAATGTTGGTGTTTTTGTGTTTTAACCATAATTCGGTCGTGCTTGTTTCGTTACATTGGTATTTGGATTCGAAGTCAATGAAAACGAAGAAGTCAACGAAACAAGGTGTTTCAAGTAAGGCGAATATAAAAAATAATAATTTAACGTACAATGAAATGAATGCAATCGAAAGTTTAACAAATTTGTTTAAAATAAATAAAAGAGCAGTTGAAGGAAATGCTTCCAGAGCGATCACTGTCTTAATGACGGAGAGATGTGGCGGTACAATTGAACGACAGAACTCTCAACACAACAACAATTGGATAATTTAAGAAAACAGCTATGTGATTCTGTGTTAATGGAAGTTTTTAACATGGATCAGTTACTGTGATGAAACCTATAGGGGAGTAGAGATTACGTTAATGGTAAGTACAGACATAAATATATATGTACATACATATCTTAAACAAAAATCTTAATTATAATATCCTCATATTTATTTTTAATTGCAGGACCTAACACTCAACTACCGTAATCTTTCGCCAGACGAATGGAATGAATATAATGTATTTGACAACTGAATACCATTTTCGAAACAAACATTTAAAAAGTTTTTATCAAAACACCTGGAATGTAATACTAACTGTGTACTTATATACAATTAACAATAAATATTTTCAAATACACTTCTAAACATTCATTGCAGCAATGAGACAAAATCATTGCAGCAATGAAACAAAATCATTGCAGCAATAAAGCAACTTCATTGCTGTAATGAAACAAGTTCATTGCAGCAAAGAAATAATTTCATTGCAAGAACGATACTTATTCGTTACAACAACGAAACGAATTCATTACAACAACGAAACTAATTCATTGCTAGAACGAAACCAATTCATTACAGCAATTAAACAAATTCATTGCAGCATCGAAACAAATTCGTTGCAATAATGAATGAAATTCATTGCAGCAACAACGTATGAACATATGATGAACAATTTCCATTACAAAATTTGTTGGGGTGATGGACATTTTCATCCCTGTGACGATGCTTTTCCGTTCAGTACAGGTATTGTAATTTTATATTTTATAGGGTCAAAAAGAACAGTCGATGCTGGTTTTGCCCCTCCAGCCTGTAGAAAATAATAATTTAAGAATAATTTCTGACATTGGTGTATGTGTGTGTGCCTTAGTGGCCAAAATTTGAAAAGTAAACAAGGGTGACAAATTTTGACGCCAAGTGATTCTGTTTATCGACCACGTATTTAGAATTGGCGCTAACGTTATCGCCTTGATTGTGGTTATACACTAAAACATATTCCAAAATAAAAACAAGAATATATTTTAATTTTCAAGTAAAAATTTATAAAACTTTCAAGTTTTTTTTTCAGGAAATCAAATTTGTTTGGAATTTTTTATTGGGAGATGTTGGCCTCAAAACATTTTAAATTCCTCAAATTAATAATTTTACTTGAACTCCACAATCACAACCCTTGGCTTAAAATTTTTTTTTTTTTCATAATACAATACATCTTATTAAATAACAAAAATTTGGTCTAGTACACATTGAAAAATTATAAGTTTTATTGCCTTTGCTGGCATAGGTAATTTACTTTTGTACAAAATAACAATTAGCCTGTTTTTTTATTTCTCGTACACCGACTCATATAGACGATATATTTCATTTATTCATTCCATGTATAAGACCTGTTTTTTATTCCTTGCTAAACTATTTTTTCGACGACTTTCCTATATACAGTAGTCGAAAAATAGTTTAGCAGGGAATAAAAAACAGGCCTTATACATGGAATGAATAATTGAAATATATCGTCTATATGAGTCGGTGTTTTGTAGACCCCAGTTTTACCAATTGGGGTTGTAAATCTATACTGTAAGTACCGCCATCGTTTCGAAAAAGATATTATCAAATAAATCAAATATTTTCAAGAAATAATTATGAAAAAGGTAAGTCCATACGAATTTTATAAAATTTACAACGTGAACCAATTCAAATATGTTATTTCAGATAAATAAAAAGATATGTACAACGATGCAGTAGTGAGACGCTAAGAACTACGGTAGATGGGGATGGTAAATACTATCGTAGAGCTAATACTGGAATACTGCACAATTTATCACCTGATCAATGTGGTTGATGTTAACGGTGTGAGATAGCCTGAAACAAATCCCTATTTTTGATCAAACCCGTGTTCCGTTTAATTTATCCTAACCAGATGATTTTGAAATCGAGAAGAGACTCTATGAGTGTACTCGTATCATGCGGATGTTATCCCTACATTGGATGACTTCATAAAATAACTTCTCGTACAGTGGACAAAACTCAGGAACAGCAAAATGATTATATACTAATACCATTTGTGCGGACAAAATATAAGATACGAGATGTGAGATGTTTGGCGATGGCCATGAATCGTGCCAGATGGAGACTGTGTATTTGGAGTGCCTAAAGACATTGCAATTATTTTCTGGGCAATTTATGTTTATGGGCAATTAACATGTTGAATTAAAGATATGTATTTTCTTTTGTAAGAAACAATTCCCTTGTGCCATTGTAAATTAATCCAAACAAAAATGGAGGTTCGGCATTAGAAATTGCCAATTTAGCTAATAATTATTGGAAAATTCATCAAAAATTATACGAAAGTTTACGCATTAGGAAGAGGTAAAACTTCAATCTTTTCTAGCCAGTTTACCAACAATGTTAGGTAGTTTCTCGACCATCCAAATCACGTATAATTTTTAGAAATATTATTTACACATAGGGATGTGATAGTAATCGATTAATCAGGTAACCTGATTAATCGGCTTCCTAATTAATCGAATAATTCATTAATGATACATTCTGATTAATCATATTTACGATTAATCTGTTAATCTTAACTTTGATTGATTTATTTTATTTGAAATTGATTTATCAAAAATTTTAATAATTGAACAATTTATGTTTTTTGATTTTTTCAGTTTGAGTTTTCCTTTGTGTTTGCCAAACATTATTTGAATGACGAATGACATTATTCAAATATTGATGAATCATAGATTTATTGTTAATTGATTAATCATAGTTTTGATTAAATAGAATATTTATTCACGATGTCGATTAATCAAAATTTTAATTAATCGATTAATCGCACATCCCGACCTATACTTATACAATATAGGAACTTCTATGTTGTTTATACTATTAGTTGATATTATACAACAATTATAGGCAATATTACCAACATAGAATAATGTCATATAGAGTTGCCATCTTTATCATCTAACGTTACGTTTCACACTCCTTCTGGTGCTGTCGGTGCGATAAAAAGTTATTTGACGTAAGTTGACTTACAGCAGGTGCAATTAAAAAAATTGTTGACTTAAATTTTTCATGTCGTTTTGATAAAAAAAAAACTGTGAAATTTGAACATATTTTGGATTTTTTTATTATCTCTTTTGTTAGTATATGTTTGTGATGTATTTTCTTGTCGGTTGGTCTGAGCCATTACCCCTATCTGGTAATATTAACGCAATACCTTCCAACATGCAGCGTCCATATGCAACACACCAAACTTCGTAAATATACTGAGTCAAATCGCTTCTCTATATGTCATTTCTCTACGATTACCAACGTTTTTCTTTGTATGTAGTGGGTGATTCACTTAAAGGTCATATTTCTAGTTAGAGGTACTGTAAAGCTGGCATCGGTATTTTTGTACAGTATTGTTTAGACATTTCATCATGGAAAGACCTAGACCGCCACAGCGTCAGTCTTTGTGCTTTTGAAAAAATTTAGTTCAGCGATGACACCCACTTATGGCTCAATAAGCGAACTGTTGTATTTAGCCTGAGACTCAACTCGACAAGATTCAAGAGCTGAAATTACAGGCTCAAGAGACGTACGTAACTGGCGACTGGTTCACGCCATGATAGCAGACCATTTGCTGCCTGAAATTGAATTGAACTTGACCTCGACGGCATTTGGTTCCTACAAGAAGACTTATTTTGCACCAAAAAAAATTCGTTTGCTACTTAGGGTCAGAGTTGGCCACATACGTTGATACTTTTCCCGCACATAAAAAAGGTTTAGGGTAACAGTGGTTGCTTTTACTGTATACGAACAAATAAAGAAACCCCTTAATTAAAAGGTGGGCTCACACGCGAAATAATCACTCATATAAATGCTTTGTTCTCTTTTGCGAGAAAACTACTTTCTAAGAACGCACAAATACACTACACACTTTCTTGAATTTATTGTCTTCTTTCAACAAAAACAAAGAAATTAAAACGTAAGAAAGTCCTAAAATAAATTTGTATCTAAAATTCAATAAAAAAGACTTCCAGGCAATACAAATCCTATTCAGTGAAATATAAGTATAAATATAAATATAAGTCGTTCGCGTTAAATGACAAACCAGTTTGTCGCAAACATTGTTAGTTTCTGGTAAAAGCTTTCCCGAGATTAGAGTACTTATAACTCGTTAGCAGTAAACGAAAGAAGAGATAATGTAAAGGTTGTTCGCTTCTCGTGAACGTTTTTTGAGACTTACCATATATCGTTGGTTGTAAACATTTTAATTTTTAAACATAAATATTGTTTAATATGAATTGATGTTGACCCCGAAAAATTATTAATGAAAGTATTTCGGTTCTTGTAAACAACATTATTTATTTAAACCAAAAGAACTGGTTAGTTGGAGGCGACAAATGTTTATTTGCCGCAAATATATTTTCCAAAGGAGGTTCATTTATTAAAAATGTTATTTGGGCATAATGAAATTTTTCTTTGCGTGTAGTTTTGAGATAAATTACATCAAAGAAATCATAACTGTACATGCAATTTCAACTATCTCTTCCTTTAGTTGTATAAAACAGCTATAATGTTTCCATATAATTTAAATAAACCGCTGAATAATAATTCAATTAACCCTTCCCTCCTTTGGAGTAAATTTATAATTTCTCATTTATGAATTCGAATTATAATTTTCCTAAGGCTGTTAAAGAACCCACTATAAAGCTGGGATTGTACGTGGGGTGGGTGTTACAATTAAACATTTAAAGCTATTAACTTTTGATTAAATATACAACAACATCAATATTACGCACAACAACTAGGTACTTATATAGAGATGGAAGGATGGGGGTTGGAGGAGTCATCGTAAGCTTACCTCGACGGGTACATAATCTACTTGTATTTGCTTTGATTTTTGTTTGAGGTGTTGGTGAGAAAAGTAAATGGACACATTGTACAATAATTTATATACGATGGTGATTTCATGGTTTCATTGATTGAGGTGGTTGTGATTGAGTGATAAAGATTAAAGCCAAAACAAACAAAAAATGGAGTATGAGTGTTGAATGAAAACGCCGCTTAATAATACATAATACAAAACAAAAACAAAAACAAAAGCTCACAAAAGGATAAAAACATAAAATAAATAAGATACAAAGTTCAAATGTAAACCATAAATCCAAATGATGTGATCATTAAAAATGTACATGGACCGGTGAATACACCGGCAGGTGGATGAACGGATTGATGTGTGGATGAATGGGTGGGTATATGATTCGCATACACACACATACATACCTGGAAACCAACGGGCAAAGGATCATGTTGGATGGTCAGTTTGATATCATTGCCCGGCTTAAGTAGCTCCATAACAGCCTCTTGATGAGTGGCACGTGCGACATCGGTGTCGTTAACTTTTAGGATACGGTCACCCATACGTAATTTAGCACATTTTGCGGCAATGCCACCAGGTACAATCTAAATCAAAAGAGGAGAGAAAGCATACAAATAAATAAACAATGTAATAGCAATAAATTTAAGTTAAATAAAATTACAAAGGGATTGTTTTTTGTTTTTAAGCATTTATGAAACTGAGTCATTTATGTTCAATGTGTTATTTGACATTTTCAACAAATTTAGTCTAGATGGTTTCCAGAGGAGGCAACAGCCAATTCTAGAAAAGGTGGTTTGAAGTACTGAACTAATTTCTAAGCTGTCCTTGAGATGAGCTGATAAGTCGCATCCTTTTGGTACTTGCCAAGATTTCATTACTACTCAAAACAATACCTAATTGTTAAATATGAAAATATTTGAAAACTTTGGAGTCATCAGTTTTTGCTGAGCGTAATTTTGAAAACTTTAATTTTGTCTGAACTCTGAATTCCTGTCAATTTAGACTCAAAAATATATTCACAGAATTTCATTCAAAACATCTGATGATTAACCCAGCAAACATATACTGGAGTAGTTCCACGTCCAACGAAGTATGTACTATGTGCGGATTTTCGAAATTGCTTACAGATATTATGGTGTTTGTCAGAAGTATTTTTTTGTCACTAATGTTATTGATCGTCCAAGCGCAATGTCTTCGATAGCCCGCTGGTGAGGACGTTCATAACAAAACGCAATAATAATAAACGGCTGTCATATCTGTTTATATAAGTACAATACAACTTTATTTTGAAGTATGGTTTTTGGAACAGGTTTCTACAACTGTGTACCTCAAGCCCTGTTTTTAAGCCGGTTTAACAATATAACTTACATTTTCAATTCATCTCAAACAATTGTTTGATTCCGTGTAGAGTGTCCAACCAGACCAATTCTTCTCTATGGCACCGTAGTTTGGTGGAGGTCCCTCCAAAAGAAATATATTCTGAATTCCTTGATGAAAATTCAAAGATCAGCACTGATTAGCGTTAGTGGGCAATGGGCACGACCTCATGCACTGCACTTAGTGCTATCCTGAGCATGTGTACTCGTAATATCATGGCCGAATCGGCAGACGCTACATCCCTGGTGAGAATCAGAGATTGTGGCGTTTTGATATCGGGGCATTATGGACACGCTGAATTACTACACCGGATCAAATTCTATTTCCGTAAAAACGGACTACTGTATCCCCTACCTTCTACCAGCGACAAATCTAAGGACTTCTATTCCGAAAAGGAATACCTGGGAAAAGTCACTGGAAGGGGACACCAGTAGTATCAGATTATTCACGGATGGATCAAAGATGGACGAGCAAGCAGGCTATGGGGTCCATTCACCGGACCTAAATGTAAATATCTCCTTCTAGCTGGCTGATCACTGTAGTGTATTTCAGGCGGAAATTACCGCCATACTGGAGGTTGCTGAACTACTGAAAAGTAATGTCACAACCCTCCGGAGAATATGTATCTACACAGACTGCCTGGCTGGCATAAAATCCCTGGAAGCCATGTTTGCTACGTCCCTGACGGTGAAAGAATGCCACTCATCACTTAGGGTGATGGCAGAGTATTTTGACATCAGGCTCATCTGAGTACCGGGACACAGCGACATTCCAGACAATTGCGTAGCGGAGGTTCTTCCGGCAAAATAAGGTGTTAGTATGCCAATCTCTACCTGCCGTTTGCAGATTCAGCAGTGGACCGACATGTTCATGGACAAGTGAAGACTTAATTCACCTTGCGAACAAGCCAGGGTCCTCTGCCCACAGGTGGACAGGAAGAGGACTAGGCAACTGCTTAACTTGTCGAGAGGCTGGTTATCCACAATGATGGGACACTTACATTGTCTTGTAGGAAAACACGCCCTAAGATTGGGACATAGAAACTCCACTCTCTGTAGATGCTGCATGGAAGAGGACGAGGAAACGACGAAACACCTTCTCTTGGATTGCCCTGCTCTGGCAGGACTGAGAAGTAGGATATTCGGATCACTTGTAGTTAACAACGTAGCCCTACAGGATATTCCTGTAGGTGCTATACACAAATTCATTGAAAGGGCAAATTGGCTGACGACTAGTCTATAGTCAATAGTGGGTTTTTTAGTAAATAGTGGGTTTTTTCGGGTTTTTTCGGTTTTTTGCTTTAAATTAAATTACACATATAGCACTTACAATACATTTGTTTAGCGATCATTTATTAGTGTTTATTAGTGTTTAAAACTCAAAATTTCACAAATCTATTTAAATATTTAATTTTAAATAAAACAATTATGTCTTATTCCAATTTGGGATGCGTTTTTAATATAAAATTAAAAGCTTTTGTTCAAATTTACATTAAATTGATTTAAATTCCACAATCATATTCAAATTTTAAAGATATTTTCATGTATGTATATATAAAATATTTTTCATTTTTAAATTTGAAAAAAAAACATGTTTGGAAAGATCAATTAATTCCTAAATAATTTGTAATTATTTCTTATTCAAATCATAAAATCATTTTGGAATTTGATTAAAAAAAATTGTTTGGAAATGTCATTTAGAACTTTTTGGAACATAAAATCATAATTGCGAATAGAAATCATGATTCTTAATTCCAAAATTTTATTATATAATAATGTATAATATATGTATATCATAATACACCCAGCGAAATAATTATAAAGGCAATATATTTTTTCTCGGTACGAAGAATTTTAATGCATATATGAGTCATTAGGTATATTATGTCAAAGAATGTAACCATTCGATCTCTTTTACAAGTTAAATGAAAAGTGACGTTGTTTTTTCTGTTTCTCGTGCGAAATATATATTTATAAAGGTAACATGGAAAATAACCCGAATTCGAACAGTAGAAAATAGGAATTTAACAGAAGTAAGTTTTCTTTGGTTGTTATTTTATTGTTTTAAAATTAACGTAGGTCAAATTAAAAAAATAATTAAATATAGAATACCTGGTGGAAAGTACCTAAGTAAAGAAGAAAAGGGAATATTTTAAGATTATCATGATGAGGGAATGTCATTGACATTTTTATAAAATAGGATGGCCAAGATGGAAACACAAAACGACCAGGAAGGACACCACTGATCCCTGGCAGCGCCAAAGGAGAGATCAAAAGGGTTGCCGTTAAAGAAAACTCCGGCGATAAGGAAATTATTGCTGAATTGAGCTTGGGAGCAGGGTTGCGTCGTGTTCAACAAATAATGAAACGCGACTTGAAACTGTCATATGGGAAAAAGTATGCAAAACTTGGTCTCATGCCAAGACACGAATTAGCCAAATTTAAATTCGCTGAAATATACATATTTTTGGATGAGGCGTGATATTTGCCGATGGAAAAAACTAAATTTAGATGGCTCGGACATATATTGGCGTTGCAGAGATTTTTGCAAAATTATGCGTCAGCGGCGAAATTTTGGCGGTGGCTCCCTTATGCTTTGGGCAGGTATGAGGTATAGATGAACCACTCCAATATGTATCGTTTCAACAAAAATGGACTCCGAGTATTATATTCGACTATTGGATGTCGTCTTAGTAAATTCTGGACAGGAAATTTGTGTTCCAGCATTTATCATCCAGCAGGACAACGCAGCAGTTCATGGGTCTAAGAAAACTCCAAAGTCTCTGGAGTCCAGAAATTATACCAACACTCGACAGGCCTGCACTTAGTTCTGATCTCTATCCGATCGAGAACCTCTCGTCTATTTTATCTACCCAAGTTCACCACCCAGGACGCCAGTTGAAGAATGTCAAGGATCGAAGAGTATCAATACAAGAAATTGGAAGATAACTGATCCTGCGCATATTCATTCGTTGATAAACTCAATGCCAAGATGCTTAGTTAGAAGTTAGAAGATATCAGCGATAATGGAGATCATACATCTTACGACACTATTTAGAAATTTAAATAAACCTTTTGCCTTTAATAATAATTCGCACTAGTAATTAATTTATATTTGTTGGTTCACCTTGTAGAAGTCATAGTCGAAGTATTTTTGCTGAAAAGTATTTAATTTTGAAACGACTAATACAATATAAAATAAAAACTTGAAAATTCCTCACAAGATTTGAAAAAAACAAAAAATGATATTGGTTTACATTTATTTCGCGGGGTGTATAAAATATATCATAATATATTAATAAATATCTTGTTTAAGGATATGAACACAAATTCAGTAAAACCCGGTCAACCGACGTCCAATAACCGGTTTCCGGTTTGGTCGAAAATCATGTTTTTTAAAAAACCGGCACACGGTTAAGAGCAGTAAAACCGGTTTCACCGGGTTTTCGGTTTCGCGTTTGGACACTCTAATTCCGCGGTTGTTAAACCCGGTTAAAAATACAGAAATAAAAGACCGGTTCCAATAATCAAATCCTGATTTATTTACCTATTTATTTAAACTGATTTTTAATTGCGAGTGTTAAACCCGGGTTTTTAGACTCGGGTTTTAAAACCGGTTTATAAAACCGGTCATTGTAACCAATTGTCATATCCGATTTTATAGAATCGGTTTGAGCACATAACTTATATTTTTAGATCATCTTTTGCAATTTTTATGATCTGGCACCTTTATAGGCCATATTGGTGATTTTTTCTCGAGATGGCCTACTTTGCCGCGCCATATCAGACTTCTGCTAGAAGGTATTGGTATCCGCCTTGAATATTTTTTTTTATTAAGATACAACTTTTGGAAAAAACCCGAAACCCCCAAAATTTAAAATTTCATAAAAAATAAAATTTTTTTAAATTTGGATTTTACTCATACTTATATTCAGGTCAAACTAAATCAATCAATCAAATCAATGTGCAAATTTACACCCAAAATGACAAAAAACCCGAAAACTTTGATAACGAGTCGGACCGGCTTAGAGTTATCCGATTTGGCTCAAATTTTCACCACGTTAGTTTTAGACCAACTGGTTCCGTTTGGTATTTACCAAAAAGCCGAAGTTGATTTTTCATTGTCACCCTAATGTTCTTAAATAAATTAAAAAAACTGTTTTTCATTAAAATTACTTAAAGTGCCTTTATTCAAGTGAACCCAAAAAAAAATATAGCACATTTTAGGACTTTTTTTATAAATTGCTCAAAAAAAGTTCTTTAGGTAAGAAACCACTATTGTTATGATTTTTTTATATCTCAAGATGTCTACTTTCCATTTCCATTTTAAATTTCTGCAATCGGTTACAAATTGCAAAAGACACAAGTTACTGAATATGGAATTTTTAGTGCCTTTAAATAAGTGAACCGGAGTGTATAAATATCTACTTTATATCGTTGTGTCTCCAACATTTAATATTGAATAACAAACATAATGTGTTTGGACGTATGTATACTATATTTGCTATATTTGTTACATTTGCATTCAAACAACAACAAATTCAGATTTTTAGAGTGTCTGAGATGCACTTAAAGAGAATCGAAAAAACAAATCAAATTTTACAATTTTCAATATCCATAAAGTTAAAATTTTTGAAACAAAAAAAAATAAATTTGTATGTGAATTATGATCAACTACGTGAAATTTGTAAAAAAAAGACTTAAAAACAACCATTGCAATTGCTGTTTCGTTGTGAATCGAATAATGGGACCCAGTTGTACACCTTGAGCTAAAATATACCCAATTGTTAGATTTTCAATGATAATATGTCAAAATTATCCTTGACTCCTTGCCTAAGATCGGGCTTCTACAGAACTCCAAATTGCAAAAGAAGATTAAAAGTCATTGAATTTTAGACGATGGAAATCGATTCCGAATTACTGGCGTCACACAACAGCGTTTCGTGCTAATATTACCAAACGAGTTAGCTTAATATGCCACTGAAAGCCCATTAGCTACCTTAGGACACAAACTTTTCTTCAGTTTTGACCGACTAAAGAAGACTTGAACCCATGAACTTGAGGCCTTTACAACTATCCAAGATTACGTTTGCCCAAATATTTTGGATGAATTATGCCTTTGCCAAATGTATCGACTGACACCAAATTATCAACGAAAATTATGCCTAAATTATTTTTCAACTTTAGCATACTTTTTCAAACATTACCATTACACTTATGTAAATAACAACTTATGAATGTAAAGAGGGCAATGTCAAGGATAATATATGATACAAGTTGAACAAATAACTCAACAACCTACTCGATGCATAGTATGAGAAGCTTCAATCCTACATGGTATTTGAGAAATATTTCTGTTGGTACATGTGACTTCCAGCACACGCACATTCCAGCTTAATCACACACATCCAAAAGTAAAACACGCAATGACAACGGAAACTTTCCGTTAATATTTTCCCAAAATACCTGCACGTTGACAAACAAATCATACAAATATTGTAGAGGATCGTCGGAACAGAGACGGGGATGTGACGTAGGTGCTGTCGTTGTGCCAACAGGTAAATAAAATAACTTGTTAAATTATGTTATCCAGACAAAAGTTAATTAAAGTTCGCTAAGAACAACGAACGCAAAATGATAAGACAAATATATAGATAGATATGACAAAGAGAAGAGGTCAGGGGAAAAGTAATTTTTAAAAATTATTTTCTACTCTGTTAGAAAAGTTAAGAAGGAATATTGTAATGCAGGATTTTTTTTTAAGTAATAAAAAATGTTGGGGAACAAAGTAAATTGAGAACACTGTGAAACGAAGAATCGAAAAGGAGTTTATTTCAAATTAATATTAACAAACTAAAAAATAAATAAAAAAAAAATACTTTCCTATTATCTCCCACGAAGGTGCAGGGAAGAGCTTCTCACAATAATTAAAAATAATAAATAAATAGAAAATTATTAAATTAAAAAAATCCAATGAGTGTTCGAACTCACGGGCGATGTGTTAACACCTTTTTGCTACACGGTACCTGTTCGATTTCTATGAACACATTCGTAAATGTTGCATTGGAAAATAAAAAACAGCGTTCAATCATATGATGACGTTACAGTTAAATAATATTAATACTTATAATTATTTAAAGACCCAGTGCAAGCACATGTGTCATTATTTTCTTGCTCAATACTTTTTGTTTTATTCCCACAAAAGTCAAAGAATGCAAAGCAACAGACACTTGTACATACATACATACATTGTTATATTCGTACGATATAACCGAAGATCAACATAAAATACTTTTTAATATTACTCCAAATTAATACTCCAAATTAACACACTTCAATCTCGGCTCGCCGATATCGGCTCGCCTTAATTTTTGGCCTAAACTCTTCGTCGAAACCCGCACTAGCTTTTTAATCCAAAAATTTATAAAATCGGCTATGAATTTCCGGAGAAAATCGAGTGGGAAAATTATATGAAAATCGCCCAATAATCACTTTCAATACCGACTGCCAAGCAACGAACAAACAAACGATGATTTACTCTTACAAACCTAACACTTGCGTATGTATTAAACTGATAGTTTACTGCCCTAGAGGCGCGCGTATAGATGTTAACACATCAAAAATATTATAAATAAATAAATAATATAATCCAACATTCATTCATATAAAAACTTCACATTTTCCATTCAAAATTGAAAATCAGCTTTCCCATTTGAAATTAAGGACAGAGGAAAATTACTGTTGTCCCACTTAAATGTTTTATGCAAGGCAATTGTATTACAAAGGTGTAGCAGCAAACTGGTGCACAAGAAAATAAACTATCGACTATTGGAAACCTTCCATGGTTCTCCCAAAAACGTTTCTCGTACTGAATATTATACACTTAGTAGGGACCAAAAGATTGTTACTAAATTGAACATACCCATTCGAATAGTAAAATTGAACAAACCCTGTTAATATCATATGGTTTTTGAAAGTTAACCTCTATAGCGTTAGTCAGTTACGGGAATTTGAAATTGTGTCAACTTTCACAATGGCACTTTTTAAGTGTGGAAAGAAAAAAACCGACATTTTCAACACGCTCCGCCCGCTCGGCATTAGTCGCATGTTCGTCTACAGGTGCATACAATTGTTCGAGGAGACTGGAGATATAAAAGTCGGTTGGGCCTCCCACTTACCGTTCGGATATAGCAAGTCATCAAAGCCGTCAGAGCAAGAATTCAACGAAATGCTCTGCGGAAACAGAAAATCATGGCCCGTAAGATGAAAATCACGCAAAAGTCCATGAGAGATTAGTTGACTGCAACTTTAAAACAAATAGGATAGAAATATTCAAATGTCTTTTGGTGAAGTACGCTGATAGCTTGCATAGAAAAATCTTATTTACGGATGGACAAATTTTTACCATACAGGAAAAATTTAACAAACAAAATGATAGGGTTATGCGTGATCGTCGAAAGAAGCATCTGAGCTCATCCTACGTTTGGAAAAAAAAGTCATCATCTAGCTGCAATCATGATTTGGTGCGGTGTCTTTTATGATGGGGTAACTGACTTGCATTTCTGTAAACAAGGAGTCAAAACGTCGGCCAAAGTTTATCAAGAAACCGTGTTGGAAGCAATTGTGAAGCCACTTAACAATTCCCTGTTCCAAAACCAGCCGTGGACTTTCCAGCAATAATCTCATAAGGCTAAAACGACACAAACCTGGTTTCGAAACAATTTGCCAGCTTTTATATGCTCTGAACAATGGCCCTCTTGCAGCCCTGATCTGAACCCTCTGGATTACAAATTGTGGACCGTTTTAGAGAACACCGTCTGCCACAAAAAATACCCCAACATTGACTCTCTTAAGACAGCTCTGGTTCGTGCTGTAGCCAATTTTCGAATGGATGAGGTGCGTGAAGCTATTGATGATTGGACAATGGGACTTAAGCCATGCGTGAAGGCCAAGGGCGGACATTTTGAATGAAACTTAGATTTTTGTATACAATACATAACAATAAGTATATAAAAAAAATTTGGTCTAAAACCGTTCGTTAGTTTTTGTTTTATAGCCCAAAATAAAAGTAACAGTATTTATGTTCCTACTATGTATATTAGAAAAATTCCCAGCGAAAAACAAACAATAACACGTGTCTACAATGGCTTAAAGTTTGGCAACATTTTCAGAGTTACACTACGAGGTTGCCATTTATATTTCAGGTCCTGGCAATACTAGTGTTGCCAGATGCAAACTGGAACTTCCATTGGAAAGTTTGAAATGTTTTAGCCTAAACTAGCCACAGAACGTTTTCAGTTACGAGATCTTTTTTTCTATTTACAGTGTGTTGAAAAATGCATCATTCAAAAAATGCAATTAGCCCGTGAAAATTTTCGTGCGATGATTTTTTACGATTTTCGGCGTGGATTATCGATACAAGATTGTCTCAATCAACTTGTTTCGACTTTTGCTGATGAAGCACCATCAAAAACCACTGTGTATCGGTAGTACCAAGATTTGGCACCCAATGACTTCTTTTTACTGCGTGGTCAACGTTTATCGTCGCCCGAAGCAGCTGTTGAAGCGTTCAAACACCAAGTTTTGGAGTTCAATCGGAGTGGAAAAAGTGCTTCGAAAATTGGGTTGAGCGTATGCAAAAGTGTATTGGTCTTCACGGAGAATATTTTGAAACACAAAAAAACCATTTCCAATGCTAAATGTATTTGAATGTTTTCCAAAAATAATTTGAATAATGAATAAAATTATTCAAATATGATTAATCAATATTCAAGTTGATTGATTACTAGTACTTTTGATTAATAAGAATTTTTCAATATTCGATTAACTGATTAATCATAATTTTAATTAATCGCACATCCCTACTTATAATCCATGTAACAATAGGCGTATGCAAATCCATATGACTTGTTATGCGATAGAGTTTTAATACGTCTGTTTTTTTTTCAGTGTAGAGTATGTATGAAGAAGTCAAAATTCATATAATATTTTGACATTTATAGGTAGAGTTTACATGGGTTTAATCGTGATTAATCCCACGGAATTCGTACTAACAACATCGTACTAACATACATACATACGACAAAATGATATGATACTGTCGCTTTTTAATTGGAATTCAAATTAAAACGCATTTAAAAAAAGAAATATACATCCGTTTTGTTCAATTAAGTGGTAAAAGTATACGATAGTTTGAGAACCAGAACAAATTGAAAAAATTTTTTTTTTAAGGTTTCGCTACTAGAGCTCAACTAGTGTATTAAAAAACCCGGTTTTTCAAATATGTTGGTTTTGGGTTCCTTCGAATTTTCCGATTTTGACGAAACCCCGGAACTGGGGGTGTAGAAACCGGTTAATAACCGTTTTCGGGTTTTATGACAAAATCAAGTGTTAGAAAAATGGAAAATGGCCATCGAAGGACGATGGGGCCTATCCCCGAATATGATTTGCTGGATATTTACAGCTGTTGTCCGCCCGAAATTGCTTTGTTTGGTGGCCAGTACTGGAAAAATTCACTTACCTAAGACTGTTGACAAAAGTCCAGAGAAAGGCAATGGTGTGTATCACGGGTGCCCTTCGCACAACCCCTACCGAGGGTCCTACACCTATTGCGACTAGATTTGAAGAGAAGACCAATGTCTGCAGCAAATGCGGCAATTTGAATTCTTCGCAGTCCATAAGGTCATGGGTCGATTTTGAGGAATCTGCGGCTATCCACAGTAAAAGTCGATTACATGACATCCACTTCAACCATTGAGAGAAACTTCTTCACTCATATTCCGGGCAGACATGACTCAAAGGAATGCATACCAGGTTATAGAAGGTATGTAGGAGTCTACACTGATGGCTCGAAACTAGATGGTAAAGTAGGGTTTAGAGTCTAATCTAAAGAGCTGGGTCTATACCTTGCACAAAGGCTACCAGACCACTGCCGTGTCTTTCAGGCAGAAGTCATGTTAATCGGAGAAGTTACCCTTCGGATGGGACTTCTACTCTGACAACCAGGCTTCTATAAAATTTCTGCAGTCTGTATTCTCGACTCTAATACATCCCTAAATGAGATGGCCAAGTAGTTCAATATTCACCTTGTATGGGTGCCGGGCCACAAAAAAAATTTCAGGGAACCATAGAATTGGCACGATCAGGAACTACCTTACCGGTTTCACTGCATGCTGAAAAAATTTTCTTTTTGTTGTTGTTTGGATTCAAATATAACGCGTTTGTAGCTTGTTGCAAATATAGTATACTTGTGTCCAAACACATTGTGTTTGCTATTCAATGTAACGTGTTAGGGACGCAATGATTAACAGGTTATAATATATGTATTCGTGTCTCAAATGTGGCTTTGTTTGGGAAAACTGTTGAAACCAAAAACGTGACAGATAATAAAGAAACAAAAAGCAGCAGACCTTTCATTCACGAAACCAATACTTGCAAACATGTACATGGTTCCTGCAATATGTTGCTGGGGCCGTTATTTTTCAGCGTGTGGATATGGAGCATGTGGGTATACTCCATTAAGCATGCAAGCTCATTCTTAAAACCGAAGATCTCAGATATGTGAATGATAGATGGTCTCATGGCAAAAATTGTCATTCCAAGACAAGATATTTCTATGCTAGTAGCTGTAATCACGAGTCTAGAGGAAGACGAGAGCGTGGAATATCTCATATGCTATTGGGTCTAGGATCATATTTCATGTCGGATCTAACAGACATTCGGGAAGTTAAGCCGTATGATCTTAGGGCTTTTCTGCAGAGTACTGGTTGGTTCGCTAGGGACCAATGTACGTTTATTCTTTTGTCACATCTGACTTGAACGCCCGTTAACCATAACAGTTCAATTTACAGGTTTAACGAAGGGGTCGTAATATGACGTCCCGTGGTATCACAACGGTCCTCGTTTGTATAAGTGACAGCCACTTTTACCACACTAATCCAATCACTATTCAATAGTTTAGTGGCAGATTATTCGTCGTTAACTCTACGTAAGGTGTATTATCTTTCGGAATAGAGACGTCAAGCGGCACTGAATAGTTGTGCACTAGCAACGCTACTAGATGAAAGACTCAAATATTTTATAGCCGCTGCTTTTAAAATACGAAAAGGAGAAGTCTTCCAATATTCGTATATTTTCTAATTCTATTTGATTTCAAAAGATGTCAAAACAAAAGAAAGTAGACAATAACAGCGTAGTATGTCAAGGCTCAACTTAATACACGCTGAAAACTAATAGCCGCAGCAACATATTGCAGGAAACATGTACATGTTTTACAAGCTCTGTTTTCATGACTTGGAGATTTGCTGCCTTGTTGTCTCTTTCTTATCCGCTTCGTTTTTGTTTTTAGCGGTTTTCAACAAAAAAATCCACTTTTGGGTCTCAAAAACATAAATTATTGCCTATTAATCATTGTATCTCAAACATGTTATATTGAATAGCGAATACAATACGTTTGAGCACAAGTATAGTATATTTGCGACTAGCTACAAACACATTATATTTGCAACCAAACAACAAAAAAAAGACAGATTTTTGAGCGTGTACGTATGAAACACAATGGGAATTCACAACATTTACATACATACACCCAGAAGAGTCCTGATGCGTAAATGGCTTCGGCTAAACGGCCTCTTTTGCCGAAGACAGAATTCAGACCTATTATCGATTTTTGTCCGAAGGCCGAAGCCGATTAATCGGCTAAGCTCTATTCTCTACGAAAACGTATATTAAGCATCTTTTAGTTAAACTGCTTGATTAGTTTACCACTTATTTTGTACGAAAACCTAAGCAATCTTACGCGGCACTTGATATTACAGCTTGCATTTCAGTCGAATTCCAAAATTCGTTCGGGTGAAAAATATTGGGTAACGTTTATTTGTTGCCACTAACATATCAGTGTCGACGACTATATTTATCTCTGTTTTTAAGTTGTTTTACTCTACATATCTATTGTTGGAGCAATTGAATGGCAGTTGCCAACATTGATAATTTCTTCTTTTAATTTGATTGGTCGATACATATTTCTCAAAAACATTAAAACCTTGCTCAAGGCATGTTGCTGACATTTCGCGTAATCAACATAGTATCACTACACTGGTGGAGTCTTTTCGACTATGTTTCGAAGTAATTTTATTTTGTATGTACGTTTGTACAATTTCGCGTGAAATGTTAATCTTCATACGGGCATTTAAGCTGGAGCAAAGTTGTGAGTGTGAAAAATTAAATAAAACAACGTTGGATGTCGTTATTTTGAAGTTAAACACAGAAAGTTTTCATTAGGAGGAATGACTACATACCATGCGTTAGAGGAAGATGTAGATTTGGATTTAAGTTTAAGGGTTAAGGGTTAAGTTTGGGGCAGTTCACGGTTGATTCGTGACATGTGTCAAAGTCAAAAATATTCAGTTTGCCTTCCCATCTCATCATGAACAGGCTTACAAACGAACAACGCTTGCAAATTATTGAGTTTTATTATCGAAATTCCTGCTGTGTGAAAAATGTGTTTCGCAAGTTACGTCCATTTTATGGACGTCATAATTGAGCCACCGAGCAGGCTATTCAAGTCATTATGACCAAATTTCGCTCCTGTTTCACTCTATTGGTCATCAATCCACTAACCCGTATCCGTAGAATGCGTGCCGAAGGTGCACTGTTTGGAGCGGTTTAACGGCCAGCGGCATCATCAACAGGACGGTGTCACATGCCACACTGCTCTCGATACCATAAACCAAACGAGAGGCGAGTTTCGTGACGAATCAATCTCACATTGTGGCGCTGTCAATTGGCCGCCTCATTGAGCGATTTGAAGTGAATTCTCTCGTCTATAAAACAATCCAACACAATTGCTGCCTTGGAAGACAACATTACTCGTGTCATTAGGACGGAAAGGTTGGAAAAAGTGTGCCAAAATTGGACTTTCATAATGGACCACGTGAATCGTTGCATGAAAGAATATTTAAAAAGTAAACGGCAGTCATTGACTTATCTATCCAAATAAATATTTCTATATTTCAATTTTCGATAACAAAATAGCAAAAAAAAATCACCCATTAGCTTTGGCACAATAACTATCGTTATTGTTTATAGGTGTACGCAATATGCGTTTTTATACATAAAATTGGTAAAATGGTACATTTGTTGAAATAGGAATAACATTTATATTTACGAAAAAATGTTCTTCGTTGATACCTTAAAATCTATGCTAGGGTATGGTCTCTATCCTCAATATATTTCAAGATGGATTGGAAAATGGAAAGAGATGGAAAGAGAAAAAGACTGTTTATGCTCTTTTACTCAGACGCTTTAAATAAGAGCGGAAAAAGAGTGCAATAAGTTCTCTATACTATTCAATACTTTTTGTCGTCGCTCTGTTTATGACAAAACCAAAATAATTTTCTCAGTGAGCTAAATATTGCTTTATTTGTTTTAACAATATTGCATCTAATGTTAAAGTAGATCTAAGAAAAAAGAAAGTGCAACAGCAAAAGAGCCTTCAGCACAAAAACTATTCTTTTTTTATTTTGTGTTCATAAAAATCGAACAGGTACCGCGTAACAAAACGTTATAACACATCGCCCGTGAGTTCGATAATGTTTGTCTAACATACAAATGATAAATATAGTGGCACTCATAGGCTAATTAAATCATAGTTATGTGCCACCGAGTAATTGATCGTGTTAATCATTATCATATTAACATGTTCATGTACACTTTCAGTTGTATACGAGAATTTGTATGTTTGTCAGAAATAGATTGTAGAAACTTCTTCAATATTTCATGGAACGAAGTGGTATTTAGATTTCAGCTGCTTTGTAGTGTGTTGATTTAGTTCCTTGTACTTGTGTTTTTTTTTTTTTTTTTTTTTTTTTTGATTTGATCGTATTTGTTATCTTCCTCCAAAACAGGCAGTTTTTTTAATTGTAAGCCCATTATTTAATAAAATTTTTTCCCAAACCCGTTTCCCTTTGTTTTGTTTATTTGTTTAGTTTAATCCCACAAAAATATTTAAACTTTTCTCTTTACGTTCCCAAGTTCTCATTCAGGACAAATTTCACCTACTTGGTGAGGAAATAATAATTGTAATTATCTGCTTAGTTATCATCAAGAGACTTTATACGATACCTAATTTTCGTTGTTATTATCTCTTTAGTTAAAAGTGTTTCATCTTTTGTGCCGCAGCATATGTTGTCAAAAGTTTTAATTGCTTTTACGAAGCGATATGTATAGAAAACGGAATGATTTTAATTCCAAGTAGCAGAAAGATATCCAGCAAAGAAAAACGACGAAATTTTCAATGAAACTTAACTGTATTTGTCATAATAATTATCAAATTACACACTGGGGCAGACAGAGATCGCATTTTCCGACCAAAACTCTTTAGACTTATCAAAGCCGACTGAAAAAAAATAATCCCTGGATTTTCGGGGTCGCCAAAATTCAAAAATGGGTTGAAAATAATAAACTTCAAAAGGCAACCCCAATACGGTGGCGAAAATATCGAAAAGTGGTACGAGTCATCATTAAATTGTACTAAAATTATTTTGAGGTTCCTGAGTCCATTTCTTTGCCTTCAGATCGAAAAATCAAACATATCGGAAATTGTTATCTAATGTGGTTCACTAAGAAAAAAGATAGATACAGGATTCAATTGTAATCTTTGACAGCAATTATTTGTGATATGTTACTGTTTTTTTTACACCCCCAGACTGTTGTTACTACAGGCTGTGACAAACTTTTTTTATGAAAATTATCGTTCTGCAAGAAGTGCATATCGTGCATTGCGTAATTTTTTCGGTCAACATAACCGGCCATTTGAGTCAAGAATCAACCGTTTGGTGCTAAAATTCGAAAAAACTGGGTCGGTGCAAATCGTGACAACACTCGTGCCACTTTATATAGGTCGTTCGGCCGAAAATATTGCTGCTGTGGAACAAATTATGAACCAGTCCACGATAACCTCAATTCATTGTCGTGCACAGCAATTGAACCTTTCCTACATCACCGAAAATTTAACATCATACCGATTTTTACACGCCTACAAAATTCAATTGATACAGGAACTGAAGCCTAGATACCATCTGCAGCGTCATACATTTACAAATTTAATGCTTGAACTATAAGCAGTTGATTCTGAGTTTTCAAAAACAATAAGCATCATGAGACACATTTTCACCTAAACGGATACGTTAACAAGTAAAACTGCCGCGTTTGGGGTACTGAAAATCCACATGTCATTAAAGCAAAAACTATGCACCCACAACGAGTCACTGTTGGGTGTGGTTTTGGGCTGGCGCAGACGCCGGTAACGCTGTTACGGTGAACGGTGAACTTTATCGTGATATGATAACAAACTTTATATAACCTGAATTAGATGGCATGGACTTGGACAATATGTGATTTCAACAGGACCGTGTGACTTGCTACACAGTGCATGAAACAATTGCCCTATTACGAACAAAGTTCCCAGGACGCTATATCTCTCATAACAACCAGGTCAAATGGCCACCTAGATCTTGTGATTTGAAACCATTAGACTTCTAACTCTGTGGCTACGTGAAAGTGTGGTCTATGCCAATAAGCCTGAGACGATTCCAGAGCAGAAAACGTAAGCGTTATAAATGGTATACAGCCCCAACTATGCCAAAAAGTAATGCTAAATTTTGATACGCCCATCCTGTATTGCCAGAGGAGTCGTGGTGGGCTTTTAACGGGCATAGTGTTCGGTACGTAAATGCCATAGACTAAAAACATGATCAATTAAAAAAGAATAATTTCGACAAATTTTGGCGTTTTTTGTTTAAAAAAAATCTGCTTTCTTATAGAATCACCCTTTATACAAGGTGTTTCAAAAGAAGTCATCCGATGTTGTTTGGCTCTCATTTTTTTCTAAATGAAAAACTTCGATTCTGTTTTTTGATTATGTTTATTTGAACCTTTAGAATTTTATTGGTTAAGTTGAGAAGATGATATCGGCTAAAATGGCGCCGTCACAATTGATTACCATACGGGCTCGATTTATGGCATTTTTGTTCATAATGATTTGAAAATCATAATGAGCGATGAGGCTCAGTTCCACCTCAGCGGGTACGTGAACAAGCAAAACTATCGCTTCTGGGGCACCGAAAATCCACGAGTGATGCACGAGGAGCCATTACACCCGCTCAAAGTGACTGCATGGCCATTTTTTTCGAGAACGCCGCTGGACAAACGACAACAGTGGACGGTGCGCGCTATAGGGCCATGTTAACCGAGATTTTTCTGCCCCAATTCGACGAATTAGGACTGGAGGACATGTGGTTCCAACAGGACGGAGCAACGGCACACACTGCGCGAGCCACAACCGATATTCTGAAGGCGGCGTTCGCGGGTCGTCTAATCTCTCGTTTTGGCGATTTGCACTGGCCCGCAAGATCGCCCGATTTAACCGTTCCAGACTTGTTTTGTGGGGTTTTTTGAAGTCCCGTGTTTACGTGAACAAGCCCGAGACCCTGGAAGCCCTCAAGGTCAACATTCGACACGAGTGCGAGAATCTGTCGACCGAAGTTCTCGCCGAAGTGATGAAAAATGCCATAAAACAAGCCCGTATCAATTGCGACGGCGCCCATTTAACCGATATCATCCTCTCACCTTAACCAATAAAATTCTAAAGGTTCAAGTAAACATAATCAAAAAACAGAATCAAAGTTTTTCATTTAGAAACAAAATGAGAGCCAAACAACATCGGATGACTTCTTTTGAAACACCTTGTATAAGGCGTTATTTAAAATGATTCAATCAAAAATGTAAAAAGGATAGCAGTCACATGTACTGACCTCAAAAAAAGTAATTTGATAGTCCAGTGTTGTCAACTAGAATAATTGTCAACTAATCCTACCAAAAATATATGAGATAATGAATGAGATAAAACGAATACAACTTTTGAAAAACCTGTATTTTTTTTGTGTATGGATGCAAATATAATGTGTATGTATGTAGTTTGTCGTAAATATAGTCTACTTGTGTCCAAACAGTGTGGTTGCTACATTCATATATGTTCAATATTTCATGTTGATGGCACAATGATTAATATGTTTGTTGAAAATTGCTTAAAACAAAAACGTGACAGACAACCAAGAAACAAAAAAGCAGCAGATCTTCAATACAAGCAAACAATGCACAAACAATGCAATGCTTGCACGTAAGTATATGGGTGTTTCAAACATATACTTCGTTCCTGCATATTGTTATAGGTATTTGCCCTGTAACATTATGCAGGAACCATTGTGTCAAAACTATTGGAACCATTGGAACATTGTCATCAGTTGAAGATCTGCTGCCTTTTTGTTTACTTGTTGTCTGCCATGTTTTTTTGTTTTCAGCAGTTTTCACCAAAAACAACGCCATATTTGGGTCGCCAACACTGTTATAACACATTAATCATTGTGTCCTTAACAATATTGAACAGCAAAGACACTATATTTGGACACAAGTATACTATATTTGCGACAAGCTACAATCACGTTATATGTGCACCCAAATAACAAAAATAGAAAGATTTTTTAGCGTGTATGCGAAAGCCATTTAAAGCTAAAATTCGCAGACTTTAAAATAAATTAAGACATCCGGTTTCTTCACGAAAAGTACTTGGAATGACCCACAGGTATCTCGTCTATAGCTTCTACGGACTAATTGGAAATTTTGCAATTTATTTAAAGGCATTTTCTTTTCTTTAACTACACGCTAAAAAATCTGCCGATTTTTGTTGGTTGGATGCAAATGTAACTTGTGTTTGGAGCTTGTAGCAAGTATAGTATATTTGTGTCCAACATGTTGGAGACACTATAATTAATATGTTATAATATATGTGTTTGTGACTGAAGTATAGCTGTGTTTGGGATACAAATACAGTTGTGTTTTTTGCACTATTTATTCTCTATTGAGTGCAAGAGAATAAAAGAGGTACAAGGAGAAATTATTCAGTCAATGTTGTGAACCTGTATTTATGCATTATTTTTTTGTCAGTGATTCATAAAAATTTCTAAATGCGCTTGTAAATTGCAGATAAAGTGAGTATTTCTTACATCTGTTGCATTTTAGTTTCATGTATTCAGTCGTCAATCGGACAGAGGATAGCAAATGCGGTTCGTTGATTAAGTAAGCATGCTGCGGAAAAAATGTATATTACACGCTAAAAAAAACAGTATTTTTTGACGTCTGGCTTTTGTGTTTTGGTGTTGATTATTACATGATGGAGACACAATGATTAAAATGTTATAATTTATGTGATTTTGATCCAAATATATCTGTGTTTATGATACAAATACAACTGTGTTTGTTGCACTGTTTGCTCTCTCGAGAGCAAGAAAATAAAATAAAGACAAAGAGACATTATTCACAGTCGTATTTGTATGCGTGTAACTGTATTTTTCTATTATTCTTTCAGTCAGTGATTCTTAAGTATTCCTGAATGTGTGCGTAAATTGCAGATGAAATCAGTGTTCCTTATTTTGGCTGAAGCATTGAGTTTTAGTTTATTGCATTTAGTTGTCAATGGTTCATCGGATAATGTGCTTGGTCGACGTTTAGTAGGAAGTATTTGTGATCAGTAAAAAATAATAAATAAGGGCTCGGACGGTTACATGGTTTGTGATGTTGCTCTGGTTTTTGTACATGGCTTTAGTTTCTATGCGTGCTACCAGAGGTGATAAATGATTTTGACGACAAACTGAAAAGGGCAACAATGTGAAGCCTTATTTTGTCTGCCCGAGCCTTAACTACGAAAATCGGAGTGGCGTGCCATTTGTGAAATTTATTAAAAAAGCACACAATATTTAAACCGCGCTTGATTTGCATGAACGAGCTTTGTATACACATAAGTATATTGCTTGTGTACCAAGGCATAGTGATAATCGTAATAGTGAAATCGATTTAAAATATTGTAGTGTTTGGCGAATTTGAAACCTTCTGAAAAAACTCGAGACATAAAAAAAACTAAAAAAATGCATTCAATGCAATTGAATGTAAAAAGGGTCGTTTTAAACCTTTTAGATTTTGAATTAATTGGTTATAAATGTAGATTTATATTGGTAAAATTATTCATAATAAATACTATATATGAGCATTTCCGGATTACGATAAAAATGTTGAAACTTGTTTTATTCGTTAATTATTTCTTACGTTTAGATTTAATCTGTCAGCTATTGATTGATAATCGTTGAGGAGACTATAAAGAATCAGCCTGCAAAAATACAGGATCTAACGCCTAAAGTTGAAAAATGTGAAAAAAGTGCTTGAGTTTTTGTAATTTTTGTTTATTCGTGAAAGAATTGTGGGCTTCGTGTTTGATATACATAAAAGCGATGTAGGTGAAACTTTTTCGCAAGACTTGAAGCATCTAGAATATTCAATCGCAATAGGTGTACCACCAACCGTTTCAACGCTACAGGTTGTGATAGTTTTGAGTAAGCTTTTTTAGAAATTGTAATTTTTTTTAGTTTTTTCATCAGAAAATTCGCGACCCTTCCTAAATTAAAAAGTGAATTAAAAACGTTAATAGCTGTTGAAAATACGCATCGTTCAAGGTATATCACGATAATGTGCCCGAAACAGGAACATAGTGAGGGCACCTCAAACTTTTATGAAAAAAACGTGAAAGTCTTCGAAAACCCATATTATCGCGAGGCACACGAATACTATCATATCAAATGGGCCAATTTGTCGCGTGATCCAAATATTTTCTGGTTTTACATCATAAAATCGATGGCACACGTTTTAATATTGAATTGCAAATTTTTCTGAGTCTTTTTGAAAAATGTGCAAAATTTACAGTTTTTATTTTTAAGAGATTTACGAATATAATTTAATTTTGATATAATTAAGGACATTAAGCGAATGCTTGCGATGGATTCTTTCTATACCAATCATGAAAGTGGGACAAAACTAGTTCAACGCTGAAAACGCGCCACTTTAAACTTTTCATAAAACGCCGAGGCACACCGAAGGCGCTAATAGAAATAAGACAACATGTGTACCAATCGATAGTGTTGACGATTCTTTATGCGAAAATCAATGGCACACGAAAAAAAATTAAGGATTGGAGATATGGTGGCATATTTCCCTGTATCCACAAAGCTTGCTACGTCTTACTAATATTCGTTATTTTACACTTATGTTTACTCTCTCTCTATCTCTCTCTAACCTACATAAAATGTTAGCTTTAAGTTGCAAGAAACAATAAAGAGTCAGTCTAGTTATGAACATAAACCACAACGGACGTGTTTAATTAATCGCCTACAATGACTTCCACCAAATCTTTAAAATTAAAGGAAAAGCGAAATAAAGAAATTCAAAATAAAAAAAAAATAATAATAAATTTGCGCCGTTCACGCGAAACTAGTAAAATTCCTGTTAAAAAAGTGACAAATATAGATCACAATTTTTGAAATTGGCCAAAAAATGTATTTTTTAATTTATTTTTGGCATTTTCAACTTTAAACCCCCATAACTTTGGCGACTCCAGCTTAAAACCATTCACGCAAATGAATTTGGATAGCTTAAATATCAGGTAGTAAGTGAGCAAAGCGACATTAATGTGCCATCGATATGAAAATTAAAAGTAATTTTTTGTCCTTAGGCGGAAATGCTCATATATTCAACTCAAAAAATAATTTGTTTATATTATGGTTACACGTAAATATATGGAGATTTGGGAGGAAACACGCGAATGCTTCCACGTAAGAATATGGATATTTGGGAAGCTTACATGTTTGCCAATAAACATTCAAATATTTCCATTTAAATACATGCGAGTTTGGGATTTTCAAGCATATGTATGAATGTTTGAAGTGTGGTCCAAACTTATGCATGGTTCCTGCAGAATATGTTTGGGACAGTATTTTACAGAGGCCGTTTTTTTTCAGCGTGTAGTTGCGAGAAGCTAATTGGAAACTATTTTTCCTTAGTAGTTGCTTTTTCGTAAAAAAAATATTTTTAAAATTAAACTCAGATTTCAGTTGGAATTTTTAATATAAACTGTTTATGCAAGCCTCTTAATCGAATTTTGGCTTTAAGTTAAAAACATATAAAGGATTAAGAATAAGTATTTTATACATTTATTGTACTTACATGTGAGATAAATATACCCGGTTCTCGAGCACCAAATGGAACACACGAATGATCTGTACCACCAATTATGCTGAAACCCAAGGATCCTTGATTTTTCGGCAAAACTACTTCCTGCAAAAGACACACACATACACAATCAATGACAATTATTTTGCAAAAGTTCATCTTAATATGAGTATTTACAATAGAACTTTCAATATTTACATATAAAATAGTAATAAAAAAAACAACAACAACAACACGTTTTAAATATATTTTTATAAAAATTAAAAATTTAAAACAAAATCATAAAATTTGTACAATGGCAATTAATGAAGATTTGTGTATGATGTAGGAGGAGAGGTGACTAAGTAAGATGGTGAAGCGGAACAATAACAATGTGTAATTGTGATTTATGGAAAATATAAAAAAACAACACCACAAGAATTGCAGACATACATACATATACTCGAAAAAGGACCCTCCACCAGGATACAAAAAAAAACACAATATAACAATTAGCATATAGAATGTTAAAACATGGACATATGTACATATACTTTATACGAGTAGATAGGCACAATTAAGTTCACAGAAATATGTTAATTTTATATAAAGTTTATCCACTCAAAGACCCTCCTCCACTTTTCTGATATAAAATTATTTCTTTTGTTAAAAATGATTGGTTGCTTGAAATTTATGCAAAAACTAACCGCATAAAATCCTACATAATTTGAATAAAAAATAATTCTCAGTATATAAATGCGGAACGTCATTCCTGCATAATAGGCAGAATATACTAATTATCATATTTTTCATAAAAAAGGTAAATTTCGCATGAACAGATACTGTGTTCGTCGCAATTATGCCTTATGCAAGAATAGTTCATTATTTTGTTATGCCTATGTCAATTGATCTAACTCCACACAACAAAAAGAGGAAAACACTGGAAATGGTATTTGCGACTTTGTGTATTCTTATATAAAACTAATGCTAAGCCTCTAAATACTTCATGGTTGTTCGTCCTTGTGACGATAATAAATAAGGAAGTTTAAATATGACAAGATTAACAGCCAAAGTCACGATCTCGAAAGAAAACCTAAGCGAACGAAAGCCAGTCACTCACTTTCTTTCTTATCCCAGGCTTTAAATGTTATTGTGTGATTGTGTATTTGAAAAATCGGAAGCCACTAACTATTTTCGCTGTCATCTATGCGAACGAAAATGTCAAAACCAGTCACTTGTCTTTTGGTTGTCGCATAGCTGGAAATGAAATAAAAGCTTGAAACAAAAACAATTTATATAGAATTCAATGGAAGAAACACAATGGACAGAAAATAATGTCATTATAATAAATTTGTTATTAAAATATATTTACATTTCAGCACAAAAACGACAACTTTGTGGCACCTGCAGATACTAGTTCTTCGTACTCTCCTCTCTGGCTCCGAAATTAAATGGTGAACGTCTAGTTTATGTTATTGCTTTGAACAACAACCACACAAACACACGTTAAACCATGCGAACGACAAGTCGAAAGATAGTGACTCGCATTCTGAAACGAAAGTGAGTGCCAGGCTTCGTTCGCTTGGATTTTAAGGGAGAGGGTGTAAGTGGGGTCCGATTTTGTACTGAATTGTATGTTTTCGTTCGCTTGTTAGTGACTCCCAAATCAGCAGTTTGTCGCACAGAAAGAAAGCGAACATTAACGTTCGACATCGTGACTTTGGCTGTAAGATGTTTTAGTTTGAATATTATTAAAATCTCAGACTTGTTTAAAAGTGGAGTTAGATCATTAACACTTGACTGAAACCCAAAATGCAAAAGTAACCTCTAATTATCTTAGAATCAGGATTAAGTAATCCGATAGTTAACTACCCACCTAAATACTGGCCATTAGTGTCATGGTTGATTGCAAAAGTTGCTACATTCCCCGCAAATAAAAACTTTTATATTGTGTATTTTGTTGTAAGCGAACTTTCATTTAACCAAAAATTGTCATAATGAATTTTGCGGCAAACAAAGAAAATCGTTTATCACACACGAAAGCACTCAAAGGTGATTAATCTTATTAATTTGTTGCCGTGCATACATTCTCGGCCACGGACACATCTTCTGTGGTCCCCGCTATTGTCATCTGTCGATCTTCAGCGAATACTGTATTGTAAGTAATTGAAAAATTATAGAGATTCGGCGGGAAATTCGTGGGCGTGACGCGGGGAAGTGACAAACGGGAGAACGTCAGGTTCAAATCCCCCCAATTTAATTATTAATTATTACTTTTTAATTTTATTGTTCAAGCTCGAGGCCATTCTATATCCCTATTAATAATCTCTATTAAAAAGGAGCTTTGCAAATGTGTTCCTATGATTCGTGGCAAACCGTATAGCTATTTCAGATCTAGTCACACATCTTCATCAGCGGTTGTTTAGAATGATGCTATTGAAAAATTCATCAAACGAAATCTCATTTGAATTGAGAATTCACTATAATGCAAGTGTTCGAAAAATATCGGAAGCAAAACACACACGAAAACATTTGCAGAAACTTCTTTCCATCTCCAGAGAACCATCGGTCCTCATTAGACATGTTTTTTGTTGTTGCCGAAAAGACAACAGAATTTTTTTACATGCAATAAAAATTGCATGCAGTTTCGTCGTGCTCCACGTTATTCAAATTCATCAGGGATGATGTTTATTTATTCGGCCTGATGAATTATTAATTATTATTATTTTTTTTGCTTAGCAAAGTTTTCAGGTTTATTGGTTGAATTTTAGATATAGTTCTACACACGCTGAAATGAGCGGCCCAGCAACATATTACAGAAACCATGTATATATTTGCAAGCAATGTTTTTATGAATTGAAGATCTGCTGCATTTTTGTTTCTTTGTCACACGTCAAGTTTTTGTTTTCTGAAGTTTTCAACAAACAAATCCCCATTTGGGCTACAAAAACATATACAACAGCCTATTCATTACTGTGTCTCCAACATATAATATTCAGCATATAATAATTCAGTTTCACATACACTCACTGGCATGACTAGTTTCGAACTCCGTGACAAGTTAATCATTATATGCCTAACTACTGTGCCTGAATTGATACCATCGGTTGATCATCAATTGTATATATACAAACTCAATTCTGCAATTTTCAATGTGCGAATTAGTATCGACCAAAGATCCCTAAGTATCATACACTGAAAGGCCTATAATACCAACACAAGAACAGACAGCTTTTTGCTACCATGTTCTTCTTTTCCTCATGCGTTCTCGCATTGTTACAGTGCTTTGAGGTGAGTATTAATCTATATCATAGAGTTGTATTTTTCCGTGGTATAGCTTTTTGATGACCGGGCTAGTGTCAGTTACGTTTATTTGAATTTGTATTTTATGACCGATTTTGTTAGTTTTCAGTTAATGTATGAATTAAATTTTACTGAATGTATGTATGTTAGAAATAATATTTTTAATTTTAAAGGACAATTTCAGTACATATCACTCCCTGATAAGGAGTTAAATCCAGGCCAGGCATTGATTGCAATTCAGCGCGTCTATTCACCGAGCTATGGAAACTATTATGTTACGAGCGCCGCTTGCACGTTTTCCATGCATTGGTTACGTGTTTCATAACCGAATCGGAGAATCACCACGAAAACGTGAAATCTTCCGAACAAGAAGATTCCGATTAATTACTCTAATCACGTTTAAATCGTTTGTGCCATGGTGAAGCGACTTATTTCAATAAATCTTCCAGGATTTTCTATTTGCATCCAGGAAGATTCGTATGGCTTCTCTCAAATCGATATTCAATCGCTTACGCGATATAAGGGCGATACATCCCTAAAAGATCACCAGGTACGATCGTAGAATCTGAGGGCCTACCCAGGAATCGTCCCAAATCTTTCAAAATGTTTGAAGAAAACAAACAAGCAAATACTAATTTCAATGTTTTGTTCATCTTTGCGCTGTGTTCGTTGGATCAATGGCCAGATGCGCGCGAACTTGCAGTGATAGTGCACGAATTCAACACCATTTCAGGGAAAGCGTAAAAACTAAAATCAATTTGTTTTTAAAATGCAATGTAATACTTCTATTAAAGAGGTTACGTACAACTTCATCCAAAATAAATCCTATTCAGTGAAATACATACGTACAGTGGTGAGCAAAATTGTAACCCGCTCCCTATAATGTCTGTTTAACACTTTAATTTTTAGCAGCGCTTAACCTCAGAACTTCTTCTTTCATAATGCACACATAAATATACAACAATAATACATATACGTTTAGAAGAGCGTCATATGTAAACAACCTCCAATGTTACAAATACGCACTCTCTTCAATGTTACAATATTGCACTCTCTTCAACTCTTTAAAGTTCCAAAAACTCAAATGAAACAATCACGTAGACCATAAATATATTGTTATTTTTTTAATTGCTCATCATTGTCCACGTGCTGATCAAAAATGGAAGCATCGAAAGTAGTTGAATTCATAGAAATATTAAAAAATAATAATTTTGTTCGGAAAGTTGCAAAAAAGTTGAATGCAAGTCATATGAAGATCCAGAGAATGAAACGGAAGAAAAATATTAACACTTCAACTACTCCTAACCGCCCCAGTAAGATTAACGACCGCACTTGTCGTCATTTGGCTAAATTAGTGCGGCACTAAAAACGTTGAATATTGACGCCAGTGAGTGGACTGTTCGTCGACATCTCAAAAGATTGGCTGTTAAGGCTGGAGAGAAGAATAAGAAATCACTTTTATCACAAAATAATATAAAGCTTCGTATAGAATTCGCCCAGGCCTACGAAAACTAGACTAAGGCTGACTAAAAGTAGGTAAAGTTTTGAATTGGAAACGTTTTAAATAATAAAAATACAACTACGTCTTCTGTTTAAGGTTATATGGTCTGATGAGACTATGTGCTCAATGGCTGTGCTTGGTACTGGGTCATAGATCCAAATAGTACTACCCCATAATGGTATGGAGATGTATTTCAGAGAATTGAAAAACTATGAAAAAAAACGGGCGATTTTTCAGTATGACAAGGACCCAAAACATTCGGCCAAAATCGCTAACAACTGCTTAAAAAGTCAACGTTTAAAGCTATGAAATGGACAGCGAAGTCTCAGCTCGTCAAGTACCCAGATACTCGCCTTGTCAACTAGCTGTGGGATAGAGTAAAATAAACTTGGGATGCGATTTAAGATAAAATGATGGCAACATTTTGCAACAGCCGTATACAAGCTATTAAAAAAGTCAGAAAACTAATAAATTAACATAAAACCAGAGTGCAAAATTGTAACATTTGTATAACTTTAAAATATTTACTGTTCACTTTGTATATATCAACCTAGAGTTAAAATAGTTTTTGGTTTTATTTACGAGAGAACAATAAATTGATGTAGTTAATTATTTTTGTTTTTTGTTTTTAATCAAATATTTAAAATATACAAACTTATTTCCAAACTGTGTTTAACCCTATTACAATTTTTATCGTCACTGTATATCACGCTTGCTATAGACGAAAACGCAGTTTGTCGCCACCGTTTTTCGTTTCTAGCACAAGATCTTGTGACTGTGGACCAACTATAACTCGTGCTCAGTAAAAACTAGAACAGTTAATTTAAACGGTTTCCGTTTCCCGTAAATGTCTTTTGATGTTAACATTATTCGTTGTAAACATTTTTTGTTTTAAATATTCTTGTTGTAAACGTTTTTCGGTTGTTGTAAATAATTTTATTTATGTTTCGCACTGGCAATGGTAAATTGGGTTCGCAGTTATAATTATTCATTTCCCCATTTGTTTCAAACGGATTTTCAGCAAAAATATAATTCCAATAACTTTCACATGCCAAAAGGTGTTAAAGTAGCCACCGTTTTTAGAATGTTAATACCTAATATATTCTAAAACTTGCTAATCATAATCGGAAACTCCTTGGGAAAAATACGTTGATTTTAGCTGGAATGGTTAGTGTGCGCGGCTCTTGTACATGAGAACGTGGGTTGCGATCCCTGCTCTGACCACCTTAAATTTCTTTCGACGGCGGTCACCTCGCTTAGTGACGGAGACACTATCGTGTACTTAGGCATGAAAAAAGCTTCACAAAATATCATTCGGAACCGATGTAAAACTGTAGATCCCAACCAGTGAGTGTAAAACTAGAAAGCGCACAGATCACTGGTTGTGAGAAACCATTTTTTTTCGTAGAAGTAGATTACACTATATCAAATACGTAGTTTCGTAAAAAATTAAATTACGGAATTGGAATTAGATTACACTACATCAAATAGCTAGTTTCGTAAAAAACCAAAATAAAGCTTCTTTCAGTTTTGTTCCGATCTTCAATAGCAAGGCAGTCTTGAAAAGACAATGACTGCCTATTTCCTCTTACATAACGCTCATTTGTGACATGATCGTCATAACTTAAAATTGATCTTTTTTGAGCTGAATAATACGAAACGTTCTCCGTGTCCAAATCTATCAGATAAATTGATTCGCATATGATTGGGCCAGAAAATATTTTTAAACTGTATGTTGCATACAATCCTATACAACTTGAAACTTTCAGAGTCGTTTCACTCGAAACTATGTTTTCTGAGTTATGGCGGTCTTGTCGCAAATAAGCGATATGTATATTACAGTTCGTTATTGAGTTATCTCACTCATCATTGAATTTCCCGAAACAATCTATTTCAAATATCTCCATTCGTTTCATTTTGAAAGTGACGTTGAATGAAACAGTGTTATATTTGCATGTATGAATTAATTCGCCTCTAGATATAACTTTTTTTCTTCTCTTAATTAAAGGAGATTTTAAAAACCTAAAGGTAAATATGCGAATTCCTACAGCTCTGAATTCTGTGGAATATATATTGCAGCTTTAGCTGATCCCTATGTACAGTATAAATATTCCGGAAATACACTTTATATTCTATATAAATCTGCTCACATGTATGTAGGCGAAAACTCAGAACGATTATGTTAAAAAATATTATACAATAAATTATAACAAAACAAAATACATAAATTACCACACACACACACAACATTGTGCAAGGATACCTTAAAGGAATCCTTTAAAGTTTCAACAACTTAACAATAGAATGTTAACATTATTTACATATGTAAATAAACCAGACACTTACATACGTATTAAACACAGCAATACATTTGCACACATGACGACAGGAATAATATAATGACCCTAAGCGATAACATCAGTGTTGCCAACTGTTGAAATATGAAAACTTTAAATTATTTCGAACAACCGGGCAAAAAATTTGTTAAATAGGGGTGGTGGAAGGGGGGCACATCTCTTAAAAAATTATCGCATGATAAAATGACAGACACCATGACACCAAAGGGCGGATTTATGGACCCAGCAAAAATAAAATGAAGTAGTTCTAGTAGATGTTATTATTTTTGTACATCTTCTGCAACACTATGTGCATATTTAATGCAATTTTGACGCTGATCAATAACAACTCCGAAAAATCTACATTTGCATCACATCCATTATGAGTATTATGATGCAAATTTATTAAAGAGATAAAGGGATAGTGGACAAGTACAAAGATGCCTAAATATATTACTTGTATTTAATTTGTATTTACTTTCTTTCAAATTGATTTTCATTTCCTTTCTTTTTCACCTGTTGACAGAAGCTTTTGGAGTACTAATAAAAGGACAATTAATAAAATAATTAGTTAAACCCTAAAGTTGTTGCTTAAAGTCAGAACTTTTTAATAACATATCACTTCTTGCCAAGTTTCAAATGACAAGAAATTTACAAATTGTTGAAATAATAGTTTTGGTTGCTCGTTTGCGGACGAAATATAGCATAAAAATTTTAGCATAAACTGCACTTCCAAACAGTCAAACAAGAAGTAGTGCTGCATTGGACAACGCTATATTAAAAGAAGTACTTCTGCACCTAAATTAGCACTACATCTTACCAAGGAGTTGTGGTGCAAATTCTACTTCTTGGTATACTCATTTTTTGCTGGGGAGTTAAGTGAACATCTACAAAAGAGTCATAACTTAAAAATTACAAATGTCACAGTGAAGCAGGAGAATGAATGCCTTAGGTGAGTATGTTAAAATTCCGGCAGGACAGATCACTCTTAGGTCTCACTATATTTTTTATTTTGAGCTGAAATAGTGTTTGAAAAATGTTCAAGACTATGTTTGTCAATAGCGTCGCGCATTTTTGAGTTATGGTGTCTTTAGTGAAATTGAGTGAGACTTTTTCAATCTTCTATTTCGGTTCCTTACGTCGTGTTCTTTTTGACCTTCAATCGAGAAATGTCAAAAAAGTACCTTAAACCGGAACTTTTGGGCATTATAATGTTCCACGAAAATGTTACCCTGAAAATTTTTTTAGAAGTCGTCAAAGACAATAAATCACTATCTTCAACTTTTGCCGGTCCTGTTGGTCTGTTTTGAAACCATTGTTTAGATAGCGACCTATAATAGCCAGTTTGAGGGTTAGATATTCCAGAAAATGGTTACCTGCTGATTGCAGAATAGGCGGATGAAATTGAAAGTGGGTTATTTATATAGATTGCGAGTCCTTTTAGCTGAGGAATAATAGTCCAACACTGACGGGGCGCAATGACATTTGTGATAGTCCGACAGTTAACAAATCCTTGGAATCAGTATTCCTGAACTCAGGGGCCTAATAACCGCATACGTTTCGTATCGTAATTTTAATTAGGAAAGTGGTTTTAAAGGACACATTTGATGGTAATTTCTGAAAAACTAATATTGATGAAATTCAATTCCTCTATGAACTAGATCCATAAAAAAGTTTTAATTCATGTTTCCATTTTATCGGACTTCCAAAATACCGATTACGATACGAAACGGATGCGATCATCAGACCCCAGGACTACCACAGATCTTATTAAGAAGGTGGTTCAACAATATAATATTCACCTCATATGGACTAGGATACAGGAACTTTTAGGTAAACTGTAGAGAGGATGAGTTGCTAAGACTATGGACTACCTGGCCACAGGAACTGGCACGTGTAGGCATTCTCCTAGCGACTTGTAAACATATCCTGCGTGAATGCTTCTTTGTTATAATGTAGGCAAGAGAGACGAGCACTAGCCAAGAGAAAATGGCGGCTCTGGCGTCCAGACCTAAGTTTATTGATCCATTTGAGCGTCGATAGGATTTTGAGCTTGTTGGAAGAAACTATTGCCCATTGCGATTGGAAATAAATCATAAAGTTAATTTTGCAGCACCCTCCTTCGATGTTGTGTGTTTCAATTTTTCCAATTGTCATAAAGAGTGCCAAAACTTCCCTTTAAGCTAAGACAAACAAAAAACGGCAACACTGGTCAATAAAATACTTAGCCCGAGACATAGAAAACATAAACAAAAACAAACAAAGAACGAAAGCTTCCAAATATCCTATACAGTCTATAATACATAAACACTTATGCACATATACTAATACATCACCTACATAACATGCACGTTCAATTTTGTTTAAATAACCAGCAGGAGCTGTAAGCAAGGCCAACAAAAAAAAAGACGTATTGCCTAAAATAAAGGGTGTTCAAATAAGAGAGTGAATGTAGTTGCAATAGACATTTGAAATATGACCATAAGACGGTATTTGTTTTTAAAACTTGTACAAATTTTACTTGGAGGAGATTTATAACTTATAAGGAGATTTGTTTAAACAATTTATTTAAATTCAAATATTTATCAAAATTTACAATATAATTATATCATTTTTCATTTTATTTGCAGGAGACACAAAAAACTGCACGCTGAAAACACTGTTGTTTTTTGGTGTTTGGATGCAAATATAACGTATTTGTAGTTTGTCGCAAATATAGTATACTTGTGTACAAACATAATGTCTTTGCGACTCAATTATGGTTTTGTTTGTTGAAAACTTCTGGAACCCAACAATGACAGACCACAACGAAACGAAACAGCAGCAGAACTTCAATTCATAAAACCAATGCTTGAAGGGTAAGTACATGGATATTCCAAACATATACATGGTTCCTGCATAATGTTACAGAGGCCGCACAGTGGACCGTTTCATATAAGCTAGACGAAAAAAATTAGTTTTCAGCTTAAATTGTTGCTTTAGTCGCAATTAATCATTTTCGTTCTGGGAAAGTGCCACAAACCCCATTTAGTGGGCGTGGCACGATTAACTATCATTTCTTGCAATTTCAACGTTAACATCTGCGTATTTGATATAAGTCGCCTGACGGTTGGAACCCAATTTCAAAGAACACATAATTTTTTATTTTTTTACGAAGCTTTTAAATTGCTAAAATAGTATGAAGTTACATATTTTGTTTTTCTACAGAAATATACATTAGGTTGTACCGAAAAAAAAACTGAGGATTGAATTAAATTAAGTGATGTGTTATTTTGAATTGAATTGAACTGAGTTGAGTTGAGTTGAGTTGAGTTGAGTTGAGTTGGGTTGAGTTGAATTGACTTGAATTGAATTGAACTGAATTGAATTGAATTGAATTGAATTGAATTGAATTGAATTGAATTGAATTGAATTGAATTGAATTGAATTGAATTGAATTGAATTGAATTGAATTGAATTGAATTGAATTGAATTGAATTGAATTGAATTGAATTGAATTGAATTGAATTGAATTGAATTGAATTGAATTGAATTGAATTGAATTGAATTGAATTGAATTGAATTGAATTGAATTGAATTGAATTGAATTGAATTGAATTGAATTGAATTGAATTGAATTGAATTGAATTGAATTGAATTGAGTTGAACTGAATTGAATTGAATTGAATTGAATTGAGTTGAGTTGAGATGAATTGAATTGAATTGAATTGAATTGAATTGAATTGAATTGAATTGAATTGAATTGAATTGAATTGAATTGAATTGAATTGAATTGAATTTTTTTTTTTTTTTTTTTTTTTTTTTTTTTTTTATTAGTTTGAATATTCTTTAATATAATTTCATTTACATTTATCTTATTCCCCGCGAAGCCCATGACTTGTAGGCAAGGTATATATAATATAAATATTTCATTAAATTAATTACATTCATTCTACATATGTAAGTTAACATTCTCCATGTATAAATATCTTTATATAAATTGAATTGAATTGAATTGAATTGAGTTGAACTGAATTGAATTGAATTGAATTGAATTGAATTGAATTGAATTGAATTGAATTGAATTGAATTGAATTGAATTGAGTTGAATTGAATTGAATTGAGTTGAACTGAATTGAACTGAATTGAATTGAATTGAATTGAATTGAATTGAATTGAATTGAATTGAATTGAATTAAATTGAATTGAATTGAATTGAATTGAATTGAATTGAATTCAAGTATTCATCGTTAATAGTTCTATGTAACATTTTTTTTGTTGGAAATATGATATCTTCACCACCAAGTTCAAAAGTTTGGCTGATCATACACTGCATGAGAAAGCTTCCACGCACGAGTGAATTTGTTCGTTGCTTCAACAAACATTTTCATTGAAAGTAATCTGACGTACAAATTCAGCGCCGCAACGAAACGGTTAATTGTATAAAACGTAAAATAAACAGGTGGTTCCAAAATAAAATTGTTGCGCCTCTTGCGAGATCTAAGAAAACTTTCCAATGACTATCGTATCGAAATTACACTTTGCATTTATTCCACTAACCTATATTTCCACTAACCACACTGTGTGCCGTTTTTCAACGTATGTGTAAAATTGTAACGAACCCAGTGTTGTCTAATATTACTTAAGCCACAACAACTTACTTTTATTTCTTTGAATTACAATTCCGTGATTTCGAATTTGAGCTGACGATTTATAAGTCTTATGAATACGACACTTAATGTTTATTAATTGATTTTTTATACAATTTACAACAGAAACTGGTGAACTATTTCAGCAGTAGTTTGTTAAGGTTTTCCCTGTATTAGCTTAAAGAGGGTATCATTCCTTTTTGCATATCTGAAATTTGAACTCCTGTTTGAACTCCTTTGTGAACCCCTTTTTGAACACCTTTTGTAATACAATAAACAACACATATCGACAATAACAATTGCAATCATAGCAGCAATAATAAAGAAACGAAAAGACAGACAAGACAGACAAGAACAATAAAAACGAAACAAACACACAAAATACACAGTTGCAGATAAATAAACAAATAAAATGTACATCTGTATGTATTTACAGATAATAAACAATATATGTAATAAAAATACACCACACATACAAACGGGCATCCCAGTTTCTTTCCAGCATTTGCATTTCCATCGTTTTGTTTAGTATTTGATTCTTGAAGGAATCTTTAAACAACAGGGTGTTTAATAAGTAAGGATTTAATTTTCGCAAACGCAACCAGGACATCCGCTGTATTTTCTATTTTGATTTTGGATTCCAAATTGTCGGAAGTTGTGCTGACCACAAAAGTAAATGACACGAACACAAACAATAACTATGGCATACAAGTACACAGAAACTTCATTTCCTGAAACCCATACTGATTACTCTAAACGTACACAATGACATACATAGATGTACATTGACATGTGTTTGTGTATAAATGCAATAAACAAAATGTTAAATATAATCAAGGAAATAAATAAAAATAAATTTAAATTGTCTAATAAAATATTATTGTTATACCTATTTGAAAATAAACGAAATTAAATAGACTGATTTTATTCCCCAGCAAACAATGAAATATTGTGGCGATATCGGCATCATATCGACAGGGAGAAAAACTTGCATAGCGGAAATAATTACGAAAGTTTCCCCCATCGGGTGAAATTGTTACCCGACAACAATACGAAAACAGTACTTCTACAAGATAATATCGCACTATTACCAGATAATCACAATGACGATATCATCAAAAATATCACCAAAATATCAGAGAGAAGATATCTCTAGATAAGCTTTCAGAACATAAATAGACTATATTTTCATCATTTCCCTTGCGGGAGCTTTTTAGTCGGTCTGTTTTTTTAAACTTACAAATTTTCTAAATATATTCAAGCTCAAGACCTTTTTAATAAAGGGTCCGCCATCTAACTTTTTTTTAACTAGTGCTTATTTCGTGAATGGTAACACTTAGCTCATGTCTGATTTGACAGATAATTAGTTTTATCCTTCCGCTGAACGAATATGGTTGTGTATACGCTTGAACAGCGCTGGGAAATATTGCGACATTACTTTGAAAATCATGGTAATGTTGGAGAATGTGTGCGAAACTCGATGTTTTGCGCCCTGTTTTTGAAGATCGCATTATCAGCCGCAGAGCTGATGTCGTTTGGCCACCTCGGAGCTGCGATTTGACACTGTTGGACTATTATTTGTGGGGTGCCCTCAAAGATACGTGTTACGCCGACAAGCCAGAGACAATTGACGCTTTAAAGGACAATATTCGTGAAGCCATTGGTGAAATACAGCTGCACACACTCGATAATGTGCTTAAAAATTGGACCTATCGTGTAGGCTACTGCACGGCCAGCCGAGGCAGCCATTTGAATGAAATTATTTTCCATTATTAACCGGAAGGATTGTACTTACAAATAAAAAAAAGAAATTTGAGAAAATATTCAGTAGTTTTTTTTTATAGCATTTTCAAAAAAAAAAGTTAGTATGGTTAATATAATAATATGGCCTAGCCACCGCAACTGGTCTGATTTGATTCGCCTAGAGATGTCCACGTCAGAATATAAATGCTATAGCTCTTGGTTCCAACGACGTCGGTACTCTCCGTTTTCCCTAACAGAACCATATATTTTACGGAGAATTTTCCTCTCGAATACTCCCAGGTGTTTCTCATCACCTTGCGATATGATACAAGTTTCGGAGCCATATGTCAAGCCAGATAAAATGGGAGTCTAATATAACTGGACTAAGATAACTGGTCCGTCGAGAGTGGGCTTTGTTCCTAATTCTACTATTTATCTCCAGACTGACGTTGTTGTTCTTGTTCACGGCGGATCCAAGGTAAACAAATTCATCTACCACTTCAAAATTAAATCGGTTGTCAACGTTCAAGTGCGGACTAAGTCGAGAGGTTTCTCTAGTCGTTGACACCATTAATTTTGTCTTGCCCTCATTAACAGCAATACCCACCTTCGCTGATTCTTTTTCGATTCTTGAGAATACTCCAGTAACATCCCCCAAATCTCGCCGAATGAAGTCTATGTCGTCAGCATACGCGTGTTAATGATCTTGTTCGTATTTACTGCAGCTTTTTTCATTATTATCTCCATTAAGATGTTGAAGAGATTGCACGAAAGTGTGTCGCCTTGTCTCAGTCCTCGCCTGGTACAGTATGGTTCAGTGAGGTCTTTCCCCATTTGGTGTTGATCAGCGTTATTCTACAGAAGCGGATCAGTTTTGCCGGAATCCTAAGTTCAGCCATAGTTTCGTACAGTTTCCCTCGTATGGGGCTATCGAAAGCAGCTTTGTAATCGACAAAATGGTGGTATGTATCGATTTGCCTTTCGTGGGTCTTTTCCAGGATTTGGCGTAGCGTGAATATTTGGTCAGTCGTGGACTTGCCTGGTCTAACACCACACTGATAAGGTCCAATCAGGTTGTCAATAATTGGCTTTAGTCTTTCACATAATACGCTCAACAAGACCTTATACGCGATGGATAAAAGACTGATACCGCGATAGTTGGAACAGACACACGGATCACCCTTTTTGAATACAGGACATAATACACTGAGACTCCAATCGTCAGGCATAGATTCCCCCCAGCCATATACTGCATATAAGTCGCTTCACAGAACCCATGTATTTGTATTTCCGAGAAAGGAGAGTGATTTGTCCATTGTGGAATTCGAATTTGCTCTATTTGGGGGAGAGTTTCTACTATTGTCTTCCATATAGCACTAAATATACTACTAAGGCTTTCATTCCAATTCGTTCCGTCTAGCCATAGTCGTTGCATAAGAATTTTTGCGCTTATTATAACGGGAGAGCCATCCTGTGAATGCGATTCTTAAGTTATTAACCATGTGCCATATTAAATATCAAAATGAAAATAATTTGAAAAATAAATGTTTTGAACCCAATAAGATTTTCATACATGAAAATCTCTTACACATTTGAATATGATTTTCGAATTTAGATCAGCTTAATGTGAACTTCAATTCAGCGTTTAAATTCTATGAAATTTCGTGATTACCAAATTTAAATAGAGCTGTGAAATTTGCAGTTTTCATTTTCGGTTTTTGCCTAAATTAAAAACCAAAACCGATTTCATGAAAAATTGATGTTAACATTGAAAATTAATATCAGTTATTTGAAAATTGATTGATATAAGATTAGCAGCCAAGTTATTCATCCAAATTGGAAAGAGAGAAGTAGAGAGAACAAAGCCGTGTGGTACCTACGCATTAATTTTATACTTATCAGGTGGGATGCCATCTATAACAACATGTGTAGAACGAAATATCGCAATAAATCGGAAGAAATTATTACCCAAACCAAAAGCTTAAATCTTTGATATGAGTGCGTTGTGTCAAACTCTGTCAAACATCTTGGCAATATCCGAAGCCACCACCTTCCTCTACCCAGACTATGTGCGAATCAATTTCACTGTTCCGAGAGGAACGCCATCAGTCCATCTGAAGAACGGTTTCTGCGGAAGCCATAGCGTCGCTCACTGAGTAGGCCATTGAATTCGAGATAAGTCTCGAAATTGTAGTTAATCATGCCCTCCATCACCACTGAGAGCATGGAGCAAATCGGTAGTTTGCGGGGTTATTAGATTGACCTTTTTTAGGGATCTATTGGGTATTGGCGACCTTTCAACAAGAAGGGAATATACCCGCACGGTACGATAGGCCGAAAGTCTCGAGTAACAGGTGAGCAAGCGTCGAATAACACTTTTTCAAAACAAACGTGGAAGGGCATATATCTACATCGAGCTCCACAAGAACCTTTTTAAAAAATACAGATCAATGATTTTTTTATTTGAAAATATGGATGACATTGATCCGGACAAGATGTAGTTTCAACAGACTAGCGCTATGTGCCATACGGCGACCGCAACCATCGATTTATTGAAATCAAAATTTGGCGACAAGGTTCTGCAATTTGACATCTCCCGATTATTTCCAGTAGGGATATGTGAAGTCACTGGTTTATGCTAATAAGCTAGGAACAATTGACGCCTTGGAGGCCAGAATTGTTCATGTTATTCGTGACATAGGGCCGCCCAGCAATGCTCGAAAATATAAAAAAAAAATTTTATTAAATTTTAATTTGTAGTGTTACATTTTACAATTTCAATTTCTACCGCACTTAAAAAAATACACCCTTCTCCCCAAGTCAATAGGGCAGCTATTTGTGTGTTGCTATAGGCCTTCACTAGAAATTTAAGGCTCTTGCCACAATTTGCACACATAACCCGTTTTAAATTGTAAAATCTCCTCAAAACAGAGCACTCTGCAACAAGTTCCCAAGTGTTTTGACCATAATTTGTGTTTTGTTATAATTGCCGATTTGAAGAGACTATTTTTAAATTACAGCAATTGTTTTGTAATCTCTACATTCGCAACATCAACTCATAAAACTCAAATTGGGAAAATGCAACTAAAGGGTTTTTCAACAGAGACGGTACAAAAGTAAATCGGTAGGGACAGCAAACGACGCCATATTGTTTCCCGATCTTTTGACATTTCTCTTCAGTAAGGTTTGCCATTTCATTATGGAAAGATATACGAGCCAACGAGTCGAAATTATTAAAATTTACTACCGAGTCTTTAACTTCAACTTTAAGAGGCCTCAACAATCAGCGATGAGGCTCATTTCTGGCTGAATAGCTTCGTCAATAAGCAAAATATGCGCTATTGGTCAGACAGCAATCCACACGTAATCCATGAGTCATCATTGCATCCCGAAAAAAATACGGTTTGGTGCGGTTTATGGGCCGGCGGCGTCATTGGGCCGTACTTCTTCTGTGATGATCAAGACCGGCACATTACTGTGAATGCGAATCGCTACCGTTCAATGATAACCGAATAGTTTTGGCCCCAATTGGATAATATGGACTTGGACGACATGTGGTTCCAACAGGACGGCGCTACAAGCCAGCGAATGCCACAATCAATTAATTGGAAACCAAGTTTGGTGAACGTGTTATCTCACGAAATGGACCAGTCGATTGGCCGCCTCGGTCGTGCGATTTGACACCGTTAGATTATTTCCTGTGGGGCTACGTCAAGTCTATGGTCTATGCCAACAAGCCAGCGACGATTGATGAACTTCGTACGAATATCGAACGTGAAATTGCAGCAGTATCAGCCGATATATGCTTGAAAACCGTCGAAAATTGGGTTCAGCGTCTGGCCCGTGGTGACCATGCAAAACAAATCGAACTCCATACATAATGGCATCGAACGTACTTTCACAGGAATAAAGAATTTCATTGGTATCTAAAACCGGTTTTGTTTTATTTAAAAAAAAACTTTTGTAGCGCTATTATTGAAAAACCCGATACTTCGAGGGTTTTCAACCGAAGCAAACAAATACAGGCTAGTATTTTTCACCATAAAACGCAATTGAAACTCGGTTATTGATGGCCTATACAACTGTAATTGTAATCAATCGACACAAAATTGTTACACTTAAATCTGGAGGTAAGACTCAGCTCAAGATTCTGATCGATTTCATCGAATCTAAAAATGTAAGATGAAAAATTATCGAAATTTTGATTTTTGTTTTTTTGTTGGAAATCGAACTAATAACCAAATTCCATTTGCATTCAGTGAAAAATCATACTATTACTGGAATTTGATTTCTACTTAATATTTTAACTAGTTGTAATCCTCTCAGTTTAATAATCTTTATAAATTTCAAAACTATAGCCAATCCCGCATCTTAACCAAAATTCTTCGGATATTATTTGATTGTGTGCTCTCTTGCAGCATTAGTGATATTAAGTTTGCGCCAAAGGAACAAAACGATGATGCAAATCTCCACCTCAATTACAGTCGTAAAATGTAAAAGTTGCCAGGTTCTGTTTACAGGACCTAGTGCTGACATGGAACAAACATCCCATTGCTTCATTATAATTTATAACTTGTGGAATATGAACAAAACTGTGTGTTGTAACAGCCAGTACTTTGCTACGTCTTCATGTTGCCACTTAACAACCTTGGCAGTGCTGTCTTTCAGCCACATTTCACTCATTTATAATCGCATATTCTTGAACAGAAACTGGTGCATTATTTTAACATCTCTATAAAATCTTGTTAAAATGATGGTATAAGAAATTATACAGACTCCTGTTAAGGTAGTGCGTCATGGTAACGGCTAATGGATCTGAGGTTACCGCTCCACTTCGTCGGCGGCATGTTGCGTCTGAGTCTGTGGGAGGGAGACGCAGACGGCGAGCTACCAATGAAACCTGTACAGTGATCCTTTCATTGTGAAAGCTCATTGTTATTCTCTTTGCATTTTGAAGATTGTTGAAAGTTTACAATGTCATAACAATTGCATTTCACTTACTTTACTGTTTTACTATCTCAACTCTTGAGGTTCTTTGTGCTACTCATTGTAAAGTATTTGCAGGAGTGTAATGAAAGAGCATTATTTCAAAACAGTGATTATCACTAAACTCATCACAATCGTCCTTTCCTCTAGCATTGCATTTGTTAACTTAGGAAAAACGTTGATTGCAAAAGTTGTTTCACATAATGTTGATAATTGATAAATGTGATACTAACTAGTCGACCCTAGGGCGGTTACAGAGGGAGTTACATTAATGCTGATAGCCTATTTGAAAAGCATCAATAGAAGATGGAATAATTGCATTCATCCCAGTATTGAAAACGGAATAACAAAAGCTATTTGGATTAATGCATACAGGGTGGTCCAAATACAAGTATCTTTTTAAAAATTAAACAAAATAAACTAAACTTCATTCCTTTTGGTAAATTATAGCTGTATTGGAAATATAAAATATTCTCATAATTTATGGAACACGATTTCATTTATGTGTCTACCGCGGCTGGCTTCGCTGTTTCTCATCCTTTCAGTTCAATTCTGCAGGACTTTGTTGACGGATTCTGGTGCTATCGCACGATTGGCTCAGATGTTATTACCCGTAAGGGTGCAGAGCGTTTCTGGATTATTCGCGTAGCATCGGCCTTTAACGGCACCCCACAAGAAAAAGTCTAAAGTGGTCAAATCGCAGCTCCGAGGCGTCCAATCGACATTGCCAAAACGGGTGATAACTCTCTATAACAAAATTCAACTTTTGCGAAAATAACAAGAGTCTGACATCGGATTCTGGTATAGGGGGTAAAACATATACGTGTATCGGCGTTTTGAATGTTTGCGTCTGATTTTTTTTAAGGGGGTGACATTTTGTGGAATACTTTAACCCTCTACCGCCTCAATATATGGGTCTCTTTTGTTCTTTTTGTGGAAAATGGTAAAACAAACACCCCTAAAAAAGGGTGTAACGGTTTAAAATGCACTAATAAAATTCTACTTTAAGTTTCTTAACACACCAAAGCTCAAAACTCAACTTGAATGCCAAAAAAATGCAAAACTGAAAATTAATGTAAGGGTTAATTTCGTACTTAATTTGAGTTGGCGCTAAAATATCCCACAAAACTGCATTTTAGGGGGTTGGTGTGTATTGAAAAAATATTTTTCGTAAAATTTTACTACAAGTCACCGAACAAAAGGAAGCTGTAGATATAATATCTATAAATAAAAAATAAGAGAAAAAATTGTAATTTATTCACATTGCGCAAGTTAGGCGCGCTACACCATCGGCCTGCAACAAAATCAATCGATTAATAAGTCTGTAACTTTTTTCAGTTTTTTTTTTGGAAACAAAATTTTTTTTCTACATAATCTCCTTTTACCTCAATACACTTAGTCTAACGTTTCTCCAATTTTTGTAACCCTTCCAAAAAATAGGATTTTTCGAGGCCCATAAAATATCAACGATCAATAATATTATCGTCGGAGCTAAATCTCTTTCCACCGAGCCATTTCTTTAGGTTTGGCGATAGGAAATAGTCACTGGAGGCTAAATCCGGAGACTATGGCGGATGAGGTACCAATTCGTAGCCCAATTCATGGAAGTTTGCCATTGAGACTACACACGTGTGCACCCGTACGTTTATGATCAATTGAGAGCAAACGCGGCACCCATCTTGCAGACAGCTTTCTTAAACCCAACTGATCATTTAAAATCGAAACCACACTGTCATATGAAATGCCTATGGCATCAACAATCTCACGCACTTTTACTCTTCGATCAGCCAACACCATATCGTGGATTTTTTCGACATTTCGAGTGTATTCACCTCAATTGGCTGTCCAGAACCTTCACCGTCATTTGTACTTGTGCGACCACAACGAAAGTCAGTAAACCACTTTTTTACCACTGAAATCGATGGTGCAGAGTTCCCATAGTATTTATTAAGCTTTTCCGCAAAAAATAATGTTTAATAAGCAAAATAATGTTCCATTTTAAAAAAAATGCACGAGGTTGTATGTTTTGAACAGCTGTTAAACGCAAAGTAAATAATGGAACTTCCTCAAAATTTGACAGAAGGCTATTAACTGGTGGTACTTGATGGGAGAAGTGTTGCATTTCATATAAATATGAGGGAAGTTCGAAAAGTCACGGACTTATTGATCAGCCCTCGTATGAAGAAGCAAAATCAAAACAGAACTCAAAATCAGCCTGTTCGAATTGCATTACATTTGGGCATTTCACGTGAAATGTTTTATCACAAATTTGTTCATATGTGGCTTAACTGTATTTGTAGTAGGTATGAAAGTTCTACTCATCGAATAAATCCATTCACAAAAACTGTTGTGTTACCAGAATCCGTCGTCAGAACCTTGTTATTTTTTCCACAGTGTAACACAAGTCCCGAACTAAGTGAGAAAAAGATCGATTCGTTGCTGAGCTGTGTGACATGGTGCGCCATTCTGCTGAAACGAAGTATTATCCAAGTTCATATCTTCCATTTCAGCCCTTAAAAAATTGGTCATCATGGCTGTGTAGCGCTCGCCGTTGACTGAACTTTCGTTTTCAGTAGTATTTTCGAAAAAATAATACCCAATAATGCCACCATTTCAAAATCCACACCTAACTGTCAGTCTCTGTGGATGCAATGATGTACAGTTTTCCAGATCCGACAAATTTTGTTTGCTGACTTTGCTGCCGAGATGAAAATGCGCCTCTTCAGAAAAGACGATTTTTCGGCTAAATTCGATGTCCCATTGGAGTTTAGAATCTTTGAAATATTTTCCAATCTTGGTCACACGTAAAGCGACCCATGCTGTGGAGTCGGAGTTTGCGTATTTGAGTCGGGGTCTGGGATATTTGCCTCGAATCGGAGTTGGAGTAATAAAAATTTGGATGACTGCGGCTTTAAGTTTTTGAACAACTGCAGCCGATTTTTCGGTTAATATACATTTTTACATCGTATTAGATAAACTAAGTTTGCCTTAGATCTAAGTCGATTTGTGATGGATTTCTTGGTTTCTCATGCAAAGAATGCGATATTTATAGTGGTGATATCTCGTAACACAGCCGATGGGCTGTTAAATTCTTGATATCATAAAAAAAATTTCCAACTCTGATCTAAACTATAAGTACACTTGCAAATAGACAATAAAAAAAATAAACGAACTTTAAATTATATTTATTTTCATTTCGACAATATAGGCAGTTTATTTTGAAAATTGAATTCGTTTCATTTAATGTAAAAAAATATTTCTTAAAACAAAATCGATATTCATATGTTGTGCAGTCAACAAATTATTTCGCTGTTAATGTGAGTGATACATTACTTTAGAAAATGACTTCATTTAACATTGGAGTCGGAGTAGAGTTTTGTATTTTTAAACTGGTGGAGTCGGAGCGAAGCCGTTGAATTTCAAATTGCTGGAGTCGGAGTTACCAAATTTCGGTCACACTCCACAGGCGTGAAATATTTCGGCTCAATATTTCGAACCGAAAAAATCTATCATTGACAAAATAACATACGATGTAGAAAGATACCTGTATTTGGACCACCCGGTACTGTGAACTTTATTTTTTGGCAATTTTTAGTGTAGTTCAGACGTGGTATAACTACAACCGAGTAAAAACACTAGGGAACAAAATTAAAGGCACTATAGTTGCGTAGTATTTTTTTTAATTTCTTTTTTTTCAGATTTTTCGAAATTGTACATTTACTTTCTGCTATAGTACTTGTCGAGAACAAACTAACGGATCACAAAAAAATCTTTTAATAACATCTGAAAATAACTATCGTCCATATGTACTCAGCCCTGTCAATCGCTTCACGATTTAAAATAAATTACTTTAATTTTTCGAAGGAACAAAATAAGTTTTGTCGAAAATGTGAGTTAAGTTAAAACTCATTGTTCGGACTTTATACGCATAGATCGGATCAAAACCGGTTTATTGCACAACCGAACCAAAAAAAAAGTTGTTCATTCCAAAATTATCATTTATTTGTTTTAGATTTTGTAAGAAACGATAACGAATTCATTATCGTTTAGTCGACAGCCAAGTTTTATGACCGCATATATTTCAATTGTTCTATGAGTCAGCATTATCGATATATCAATATCGTTTGGACGATTACACTGTGTGACAAATGGCAGGGGTCAGTGATCGGCGAGTGTTCTGACTACCGGAAAAACCTATGTCGGTCAAAAGCAAGTTACACGTGTCCCGGCGTTCACTAGGTCACGTCTAGGAATCGAGATACATAAATCGATTTAAAGTTAGTAAGTATCATACATGGGAATTTGTCACGTTTGGGGCTCTTTTATTTGACATAACTCGAGAACGACTAGTCCTATTTTGCCGCCACAAACTTAAAAAAATTAAGAATTACAATACCTTTGAACGCGAAACGCGTTCATCGATTTTCATGATCTACATATGTCTCATTTTGTTCATAGGTTATGTGACCTTACGTGAAAGATTTTTAAAAATAAAAAATTTTAATTTTTTTAATATTTTAGGTTCTTGTATTCATTTTCCTCGATATTTCGCTACTCCATTGTGAAGCATCATCAGGAGATATAAACAATATTTAACAATTAAAACAAAATAACAATTGTGAAAAATGATGTCAATTTAAAAATGTTCAAACACATGTTAAAATTTAATAGAACGCGTTTTAACTATAAGTGATGTAGAATTCCACAAGTCCAATAAGGAAAGGATAAGAAGCATTCTCAAGCACAACAACTTTCCGAACCATCTTACCAACAGACTGATAAGGCAATTTGAGGATAAAGGACAACCTAACAGGGTTACTACAGATGAGCCGAAAACAAGTCATACCTGGAATAACAGATAGGTTGGCGAAGTCAAAAATATTTGACGACAATAATTATAGGATAGCACACAAAACATATAACACAATAGGCAGAATATTTAGTAAAACAAAGGATAGTTTGGACAAATTTGATATGTGTAATATAGTATATAAAATACCATGTAAAGGAAATGACAACGAGGTTTGTAACAAACTATATGTAGGGACTACAAAAAATAAACTAGACACGAATTGCAGGACACAAATCAGATCAGAAATACCGGCACATTTCTACACAGAAACCAGCATTGATATCCCATTGTGCTAGTTTAAATCATTACCCAAACTTTCAGGATACAGCGGTTTTAAATAAAGAAAACAATTATAAACGTCGTTATATGTTGGAAACGCTACAGATAATTAATACACCAACATTGGAAAGAATTAACAATAAAACAGATACAGATAATGTTGCCCAAATTTACAGACACTTAATTAGTAAAAGGTAGAACTTTTTAAGCACAAATTGTTTATCGATCTAATATTTTTCTTTGGGTTAATTTAAATGAACTTTCTACGTACATTGTTTTCGTTTATATAACTTCATAAAATTTTGAAAAAGGCGGAAAAATTTGTTTGAACATTTTTAAATTTACATAATTTTTCACAATTGTTATTTTGTTTTAATTGTTAAATATTGTTTGTATCTCCTGATGATGCTACACAATGGAGTAGCGAAATATCGAGGAAAATAAATACAAGAACAGCAAATCTGACCTCAAGCTCGGAGAATATTGATTATTTATTGATAAAGAAAAGGTCGAACAACAGAATAAAAATAATTTATTTTTTCATAAATTTATTTATAACTGCAAAACTGTTGATTATGTAGAGAAACAGTATATCAATAGATTAAAGGAATTGTAATTCTTAATTTTTCTAAATTTGTTGCAGCAAAATCGAACTAGTCGTTGTCGAGTTATGTCAAACAACACAGCACCAAACGTGACAAATTCCATTATATAATACTTACTAACTTCGAATCGATATATCTCGATTCCTAGACGTGACCCAGCGAAACGCCGAGACAAGTATAACTTGTTTTTGACCCATATAACTTTTCCTGGTGGTCAGAACCCCCGCCGATCACTGACTCCTACCATTTGTCGCACAGTGTAATCGTCCAAACGATATCGATATGTCGATAATGCTGACTCATAGAACATTTGAAATACATGCGTTCATAAAACTTAACTACCGATTAAACGATAATGAATTCCTTATCGTTTCTTACATATAATAAAAATGAATAAAAATAAAAATGAATAAAAATAAAAATGTTTAAAATACTTTCCAATGCTTAACAACCACAAGAAAAAAATAATATTCATTTTCGCATGGCCCCCAAAACATCCGCCATCTACCGCGACCGTTTAACCTTCAGTGGGCGATTAAAACAACACTTGATTTTAGAACTTATACTTCCTATAAGTTGTTCGTGAAAAATTTAAAGTAGTTTGAACTCGCATTTCCACACAATCACTTCGACAATTGTAAAACTTTATATTGAGTGTTATACGTTGTAGGCTGCTGGTCATTTGTGTAAATGTATCACTAACTGAGGTTTATTTGGAGAATGAGTTTTTTTTTTTCATTACACACACGTCAACTTTCTACTTACAAACATTGGTCCTGTAATTTTAAAAGTTAGAACACAACTATGTTTGAAGTTTGTGTTCTAAGTATATAATTTTTTTTTGGTCTTGCTCTCCCACATGCTTTTTTTTCCTTTTTATAATTTTGTATAAGTTTCGTTTTGTTGGTCTTCCAAGTTCTTCTTGCTTTATCATTTCATTTGAAATATACTTAGCCAAATCTTAAACATATATATGAAACTTTTTGCTTAATAGTTTTAGGTGTGAACAAGAAGTTTGTTTATTTAAAACTCCATAATTACAAGCGCATGCAAGTTGTTAGACATAAAGCGAACATTTCACAAAACGCCCTATAGTTGGCGCCAGCAAATGACTTAAGCAGCACAAAGTTAAGATGCTTAGATGAAAATCTAATTCTCAGAACTCTTCGTAGAAAAGTATGCGACAGTGTAATTTAATAAGGATGGATTTTAATTCAAATGGTCTTAAGTTTGCTCTACCTTAAAAATATATTTTTAAATAGCTTTATATTAAACATAAAATGGTGTAGAGCTTGGGTAAATTATGAAGGTTATAATGTTAAATATATTAATAATAATAATATAAATATTAAACATAATGTGAACATTCTGATGAAGAATAAACTTTTAATTCTACTAAATTATGCATATTAGTTGTATGTACTATTAATAATAGTTGTCTATTTGTTTCGAAACTATTTGAAGATTGTTGCAAATATAATATATTTTGCTTTATTAAGGTCAGCAAAGACATTGAATCACTGTATTCTTTAAAGCAACATAATTATTTAAAAAAGGTTCGAAACGATCGTCAACAAACATTGATTCCGGCTGTTTACATTTTTGTACTAATTGAAGAAGTTAAATCTTCCAATAGTTAACAATTTATACCGACGCCGATGACCACCAGCTCAAGTTTTCCTACAGTCAAACTTAACTGAAAGTTTTAGCTGTCAGTTCGTATGGAATTCAAAAATGGTAACTGTAAGTTAGTTCTAAGCAGGCATTGTGTTAATGACCCCGAATCATTCATATACAAGTTTTAATATATGAAAAGAAAAAATTGTGATTTTTTTTGAAAAACTAAATATAAATATTTACCTTCTAGCTTCCCTTCGCTCTAATGTATATTTTCTAAAACAAAAATCTGGCATACGAAATTACAATTTTATTTTCAAAATCATTCATTTTGATGTAAATCGTATATCAAATACTAAACTATAGTTCGGCATGAAAAAACTCCTCAAAATACCGTTCGGAACCGGTGTAAAACTGTAAGTCCCAATCAGTGAGAGTAAAACTAGAAAGCGCAGATCTAACTGATTGTGAGAAGCTCTCCTCAATCCCTTTATTGGATGCTATGGGACACCATTTTTTTTATAGTTCGTACTTTCAAATCCGTCATTAGCTTTCCAACAAACCCCCACTAATGAACCTGCTGGCATTGGCTCAAATAACTGATATTGTATAGGCAGCTGGTCCAATCCCAGCTTTACTCAAAGTCAAAAGAAAAATGTGTTCCCCTCTAGTGTACACATTTGACTTTTTGCATTTATTTAAAAGAAATGACTTTTTAAATTTATTTAAAATAATTAAAACTACACGACAATTCGTTATGAGAAATGATACAAAAATAAATAAAAGTGTATTCTTGGTTAATTTGGTGACAAAGGCCTTGCCTGTGAAACCGATCAAAATATTTGTATTTTTGAATTCCAAAAAGAAATAACATGCCAGACTTTCTCAACGAGCATACCTCACAGAAAAGGCGTCAAGGTGGCCTAATATGGGTGGCAGATCACTACTAAGTAAAATATAAATGAGAAAAAAAACTCATGTATTCCAACCGGTTAAAAACAAAATCGGGTTTGACGAGTAGCTGTAATAACAAGTTGCAGGAATAGATTTCAAGACCGGGTTTTAAACCCCGGCTCTGCACGGCCATGTAAATACTAGAGTTGGGTACATCCGTAGGGAATTTGTTTCCGGAACTTAATCTCTAAAAGGAACCAGAAGATCCAGTTCCAACAAAATCCATATAATTGCACATAAGTTCCTCTTGTTGTTATATCACTGTATTATATGTTTCTGTTTTTAGGCTTCATTATTTCTCCAGATATACAATTCATCTTATTAATATTCATGATTCAAACAAACCTATAGTTTACTGCCTGTTTTCAGAAACGAATTCGAATGAACGAATCGGCCAAAACGAAAACATAAATAATACAAATAATATATGTCAAAAGAGTTATTTTTTTAGGATACTCAGTCTCCTCATGATCGTTTAATGGATTTGTAAAATCATTTCCTAATTTGATCCATGAAATCCTACTAATTTACGTTTTAGTTCTGGCCGATTGTGTATTTTGCTTTTTCTCGCTATTTTCATTCCTGTATCCAAAACCAGTGACGGAACTAAAAAGAACTGTGATCTAAAAATGGATCAAGAACCCTTTAAAGAAACTAGTAAATATAATCTAGTGTACATAGTACATGTATAAAGTTACATATATATGTACTAATACTTATGAACATCTCTGACGTATAAGTAATATATACTACGAATAACATATAACGTATACGTACCAACACCGGAATTCGGTAAAATTTTAACGACAACCGTACGTCTGTTTTTTAAAAATTGCTATATTTGAAGAATCGGTTTCACCGGTTATTTAAAGACGATTGACCGGCTTCTTCGGTTTTTAACGAATTTTTACACAACTGATATTACAACACAGACTTACAAATCTAACGAATTTTCAATTTGTCTTTATGGCGACTAAACCCATCAGATAGACGGAAAAGACTTTGCCAACGATTTATCTCGCCATCTGGTTTCCAAAGTAAGTTATCCAATGGAAATAGGAGACAGATTGGCCAACTCCAATTTAGATGTAATGTTCGGAGCAGGTGACAACACAAGTAGTTGACAGAAAAAAATAATTCTCAAATCAATCATGAAATTTTTTCAACTCATTTTTTTTTGTATTTGAATTTCAACTAATGAAGGCAAATTGTGGGACGGACAATATATTTCAATTGAACTTATAATAAGATTGAGTACAAATTTCAACAATATTCCAGTTAAATATGTAGTTGTGTTGAGTTGAAAGTTAATCAAGATTTAATTAATTTTTAAATTATATACATAACGAAATAAAGTACGAAGTTAAGTAACAGTTAATATTTTATTTAAATTACATGTGTAATCAACTTGAGGACGAAATTAATTGTGTTGATTATGAACGTATTCTGCAAATCTTGAATGACATACATAATCAACACGATCACGATGTTAATTAAAATTTAAAATTTAACTTGGTAAATTGATTATTATTTAAGTATTTAGGTTATATAATCACTTACAGCGAGAACTGGTTCAACACCTAATTGTACCACAGCATCCAAAGATATACTTTCCAACTAAATTTGATTTGAGGTCCCTTGAATCTATAATCTTGTTATTTTAAGTTCACAAATATCAATAATATTTATATTGCTGGCCTAATGATGAAAGAACAAATATTGATGATCGAAACTATTTTTATAGTTTTTCAAAATATTCTCCAAAAGGTCAATACACTTTTGCATGCAATTGAACCACATTTCGAATCACTTTTGCCACTCCGAATGACACGGCTCCAAAACATGCGTTTTGAACGCATCAATCGCTTTTTCATGCGTTAAAAACCGTCGACCACGGATGACCCATAAAATCAATGTTTTGCGTTTGTTTGAGCCTACGTGTGAGACCTAGCATTATCGTGATGGAGAATGATTCTTCTTTGAGTGTTCGATTCCTTTCTTCGTCAAAAAAATTGACCATCCTACAGTGTTCTAACCGAAATACTTTCACATCACCAGTTCTGTTGTGATCTTATCTATGTGTTCTGAAGCAACGCCATTGAACCCTTCAACATTTCCTTGTACCAATCGACATGAGCCTTTTTTGAGCGAGTGACAAATTATGCGGTATCCACCGCGGTCATATTTTTTTCGGACAAATGTTCACGCAGTATTGAATCTTTGAGGGTGAAAATAATGCTCAAGGTTACCTCTATCCCAGTTCTAGTACAACAACCAATTTTTGACAACTTATATCAGTTATTCGCAGCACTATAGGATGGTGCATCATCGCCATATAAATATTTAAGTTCATCAACGAAAATGCTCACGAGTTAGCTCCATTTCTTGACTGATATGATATTTTTGAGTCACTAAAAAAAACAGATTGCACCTGGCAACACTAAACATTTCATAGGCCGGAAATGTAAACGGGCTTGTAGTAATTGATGCTATTTGCTATTTTATAAATCGTACAGTTTTCCATTTCTTAATTATAACCGAAACCCGTTTTTAAGCAATTTCTACTCCTCGGTTTAACCGAAAACCGGTTTCGCCAAAATTGGAATATTCAAAGAAACCCAAACCCGCAATTTTTGAAAAACCGGTTGTTTTTAATACAGCAAGACTTCGCTGGAAAGACCAAGTGTAATATTGCCAGCAAGAGCTTGGTGTTACTAACTGCAGGAGAAAAACTGAAGACCGAGGTGGTTGGAGCCGGTTCTGGGTTGTTTGAGGCCTCCTAAGTAATTAAGCAGGTAAGTAGATCATCGAACGGAACGTTGCGGAAATCTTGGCCTTTGAGGAAGTACGGTCCGCGGGCCCATAAACCGTACACTGAATGTTTGAACGTGTATTGGTAGGCCTTGAACAGCCTCTGGCTGCTGTTCGAATCACAATCGGCAAATCTGTCTAGTGACGCACCCATTGAGCCAAAAATGAGCCACGTCGTTGAAGACCAGAGAACGGATATAACTTGCGAACATACGATTTTCACAGAGCACGAATTTTGATAATAAAACTCAATGATTTGCAAGCGTTGTTCGTTTGTAAGGCTTGGTAAGTTGGACTTGTTTTAGATCCATACTCTGCCCACTTTCAATTTCTGTCGACGGCGGTCACTTCCCTTAGTAGCGGCGACACTATCCAGTATTTAGCCATGAAAAAGCTTCTCTAAATACCGTTCGGAACCGTTGTAAAACTGTAGTTCCAAACCAGTGAGTATAAAATTCCAAAGTGCACAGCGCAATGATTGTGAGAAACTCTCCCCAATCCCTTCATGGAAGTAATTGGAAACCTTTTTTTACATGTCACGAATCACACGTGAACCTGGCAAAAACTTAACACTGAAAACACAAATTGCAAAAAAGTCGCCCTTTACATATGTTAAATTTAACTATGAAACTCGACTTCGTTGAAAGAAGTACCGCGGCCTCGTTTGTACCGATCGATTCTTTGGAGGCAATTTTCCACCACTCTTCGACGCATATTGTTTGAAAGTTAGGTGCAGCAACTAAAATTTCTGGAAATTCTAAGTGGGGCATTCTTCTTTACTAAATCTTTAATTTTAACCAAATGAAAGTTACAATGAACATAAATATTAAATTTAACAAATAATAAAATAAAAGTAAATTTAAAAATATAATTAATTTACATTTATATTATTATAAATTAGTAATTCCTTCTAATTTTTAATTACAAACCCCTAATAATATAAGTCCATTAATGATCGTAGGAGAGTTGGATATTCTACGTCGACAACTCCAGAACGGTGGTAAGATATCATCGCAAATCTCTAAGACAAAGTAATAAATCTTGTTTGTGTGAAGATTTCAAAATGTTCCCATTTTTAATATAAGGGCTTAAAGGCGAGTGCAAGCAGTGAGTTGTTGCTCAGCACACGTGCACGTCTCTAGTCAGGAGTTGTTTTATTGCTCGTTTTTCGAACCTACTCAAGAGCGCGTGCGTTTGATATTTAAATTTTTAAAGAACTCTGGAGCGGATTCGTTGCCTAGAACTAACGACTTATGGACGGCATTTTGCGTGCGGACATATACGATACGAATTTCGCGAGATTTGTTGTGAGTCTGCAGTGAGTCTACAGTTAGAGCCAGCTAACAGTATGAACGTCAGTTTTTATTAAATTTAAAACTGTAGGATAGTTCTCAGCAGGCGTAGTGATAAAGGCCCTTACATACTTTTGAGTTAAATATGTTTTGCCTTATCAATACTTTAGTGTTCCAAGGCGGAGAACGCTATAGTCCCATGGACAATTTTGACCTGTGAACACGCATGATATTATAAAAGAAAAATACGAGGGTGTCATAATAACGACATCATAATTTTGGCTGAAATAAAGCCCTTTTTCAATTCAATGCTTAATGGACACATTTTAATTTTAAGGATTTAAAAAAAATTTGAGTGGTATCATTACGTCCAAAACCCAAAAATTGAGATCGTTTTCAAGATATAGGGTTTGGTATAAAGGATGTCTCAGCAAGAATGTACTTTTTCATTTTAAAATAAAAACACGTGTTATTTGAGATAGTTGCGATTTTTTATTGGATTGTAAAGAAGACATGTACCGATTAAGTATGGAATAAAATATCCGTCAAATGGCCCCCATGGCTCTGAAATTTTCCATGACTTTTTCACAGGGATGTGGCTGTAGCCCATCGACGACACGTGGGATCTCGGATTTAAGCTCAAGTATTGTTTCTGGTTTATTCGCATATTCCCGAGATTTCACAAAACCATAAAGAAAAAAATCGCACGATCTTGGAGGCCAGTTGACATCAGAATTTCTTGAGATAATTTGTTCTGGAAATCGTTGCTGCAATAAATCGATTGTTTCGTGCGCGGAGTGGCAGGTGGCGCCATATTGCTGAAACCACATGTCGTCCAGATCCATGTCGTCCAGTTGAGGCCACAAGAACTCCGTTATCATGTTCCTGTAACGAATGACGTTCACAGTTACTGCAATTTCGGCCTCACCTTCAAAAAAGTAAGGCCCAATCACGCCGCCTGACCAAAATCCGCACCAGACAGTTGCTCGTTGTGGGTGCATTTGTTTCTCATGGACTGCATGAGAATTTTCTGAACCCCAAATTCGACAAGTTTGTGTATTCACGAAGCCATGCAGATGGAAATGCGCTTCGTCGGAGATCAGTTTTTTTTTTGAAATTGGTATTGACTTCACTTTATTCCATTACCGATTGAACGAATTGCCGGCGCTTTCCATGGTATGCTGGTTTGAGCTCCTGAGTGAGCTGAATTTCGTACGCATGAAGGTGAAAGTCTTTTGTCAAAATTCGCTGCGTGATGATTCGTGAAATTTGACGTTGTTGAGAATGGCGACACTCTCGTTTACTGCCGCAATGTTTTCAAGAGACCGATAAATTGACGCACAGGAGTATTACTATTCACAACCGACCCAGTTTTTTTCAAATTTTTTGACCACTCTTCAAATGGTTGACACATTAGGTTCACGTTCATGACTGAAAATTCTTCGAAGTTTGCGAGCGGTCGCAGCATAACTTTCCAAATTTTTTTAATAAGTTTTCCCAATTATAACGCATTGTTCTTTCGTCAAGCGCTCCATTTATAATATTGGGAATAAACAGTTGTGACAGCTGCCAAATTTCAGAGTTGCCACTTGCACAAAAAAAAATTACACTAAATTTAAAAAGTGCAATCTTACTGAAAACCCCTTTACTTGTCAGTAATTTTAAACATGTGTAAATAAACACGAAATCTATTCCCCTTTTCTTTAGCCGATTTTAAGTCGAGTTGCAAAAAGTTTAAAATTTTTAAAGTTATTGAAAAATACATTTCTATGGTAATTAGAGTCCGCTGAGCTCAAATCCGTCGTTAGAATTTTTTGAAAGCCAACAAAATTTGCTATAGCACTGCATCATTGCGTTTTGCATCACGTATACATCATCATAGAAAAAACGGATTGAAAATAGCTGTTCGAAAACTCGTACTGTTGCTCAATATGAGTTAATCCACTGTTCTCCCTCCTTTCAATATATACATTTTCCGACTCGCGTTAGTTGTTTTATACATATTGTCAAATTCAAGTGTTTCTTTATTAAAGCGCTGTCTTGCATAAATCTATGTCAATGCTAAACCAAATATTTAAATACATTTGTGTAAATAAATAATAAAGAAAAATAACAACCAAATAACTAACACCTCAAGAACAAAAATATTAACTAAATAATTTCATTATAAATTCGGACACGTACGTATAACGACTCGAATCTAAACTTAACACAGTCTGTATAAACACATTCGAATCATAAAATAGTAAGTGAAGTTTCTAATGATTTGTTGCCTTCGTTAGAAATTCCTGTGCATAGAGTTTGTTGAAATGATAATTGGTCATATAATATTTAATAAATAATGTATATCAATTGGTGACTTAATTCTATTTTAATGTACAAACACATATGGACAGCAATCAAAGTATTTCAAAGTCCTTAAAAGTTATTTCAATTTCCAATTTGATAATATATTGAAAGCAGCTGTTCACTTTGCGATTATTCACAATTACAAACCTCCAAAGTTAAGAATTTTTTCATTTTACGTTTGACCTACAAATTGATCTAACTCTACAAAACAAAAAGTGGAGAAAATTTGAAAATAAGTTTGGGACTTCTTTGTATTATCATATAAAACTAGTGCGGGGTTCAACAATAGGCTTCCTGCTTTAGTTTACTTAGTATAAACAAGAGCGAGTCAACTATGACAAGATTAAGATGTTTTAGTTTTAATAGCATTGAAACCTTATAATTGTTCAACCCTGGAGTTAGATAAACCGGAATCTGAATAGCCCATTTGATATTTTATCACAGTCTGGATCACGAATAGAGTGGAAAAAAACTCACAAAACTTATTTGGTAAATCCAGTGTATGTCCAATCACCATATCAGTAATCAATAGAAAATGATGACCTGTTCCCCGATCTCGAACGAAAAGCTAAACGCACAAAAGCCAGCCACTCACATTCGACACAAATTGTGTTCCTTTATGTCGACATTTTCGTTCGACTGACTCAATATTTGTTCGCAAATGACAGCAGATACGAAATAAAGGAACATGGATTATTACTGAAAAATTTTGATGATTTTCAAACCATTTGAAATAACAAGATTCCGGCACCCAAATCTACTTTCCTTCGATTAGAACGCGAACGAAAACTTTCGTTCGAGATCGAGATGCACAAATAAAACCAAATTTCACGTGTTTTTATAAATATGTTTTTCAACTATATGGCATATCATTGTTGGTAAACTAAGGTCCTTCTCCGTTTGGATGCTACATTTCCGAGATATAGACATATTTCTACCTTATAGGTTTTAAAACAATGTGGCTACTGCAGTAATGGAATAAAGTGGATACATCAATTCAAGATTTTACGAAATTTTTTATAGTTTTTTTGTTGTTGTAGAAACATAAATGATTTGTTTTAACTCAGTAGTGGACACGGGCTCTCCGTAGAACAATTTTAATGAAACTTGGTATACATGTTAATTTTGTTGTTCTGAATTTATTTTTTATGTCACCTCACGGGACGCCAATTTTGTCCAGTAATCTACTGTGCATTAATTGTGCATTAATTTCTAATGAAAATGGAGTAATTGCGAATGAGTATATTTCAATATTTATTCACCACTTATTCATTTAAAATTACAAAACACTGAATTCGTTTCAAAAACTCTTTGAACATAAAACTGATTTGATTGCCATATGGCACTTTTAACCTGTAATGGGTTAAAGCATAAAACTAAAACATTATTCTTCAATAAAAACCTAAATACAGTAGACTATATGATTAATAAGTTACTAAAACAAATATTCCAAGTTATGATCGCTTTTATCCGGTGTTGTCCATATTTGAAAATGTTCGCAAGTTTTTCCTTTAGTATTTCCAAATCCAAATCCCTTCATGGGATGTGACGGGAAACCATTTACTTATTATTTATTTGACCAAAGTCCTTTGTTCTTGAAAATACATTTAATGAGAGTAGGCATGCTTGCTTTCCACGAGACTTTTAAAAGATTGGGGTTGAATATTAGCCGATTCCACTGAAAAACATCTAAGTTGGTCGGTACTCGTTCGCATTGGGTGAGTCTTCTTTTGACAGTAGCCCACATATTTTTGATGGAACTCAAATCGGGGCTTTGAGCTGGTCACTTCATTTTGCGGGATTCTTGGACATCAACCCATTTTTGCACAATTTTGGCAGTGGGTTTTAGATTCCCGTCTTGCCGAAAAGTTATAACTTTTGCAGTGTTCAATAAAATCGGGCAAATTGTTTTGCAAAATGCTTAGAAAGAACTCCATATTCATAATAACTTCTGTTTTCACTAGAGGACCAATGCCCAACCAAGTGAAACCTTACCACACCAATACACTCCCACCGCAGTGTTTGTTTGGTATGTTGTCGCTGAATGGTTTCACCGGGCCTCTTCCAACAATATTGTATTCCATCAGATTGGAAGCGATTAATTTTTGTTTCATGCCACCAAATCACTCGTTTCCAGTCATCAAATGTCCAGTTTTAATACATTTTCCAAAAATTAATACGAGTCTTCCGATTCTTGTCCACATTCTTTTATACGCGTTTATGTATACACTTTAGTATACACGGCATACTAAAAATTAGGACAATTTTGCTGCCCTTGGTGGTGCAATGGTAGGGTGCACGGTGCTTGTGCATGAGTACGAGGGTTCGATCCCTGCTCTGACCACCTTAAATTTCTTTCGACGGCGGTCACCTCGCTTAGTGACGGCGACACTACCGTGTAGTTAATCATGAAAAAGTTTCTCAAAATACCGTTCGGAACCGGTGTAAAACTGTAGGTTCCACTCAGTGAATGTAATACTAGAACGCGCACAGCTCACTGGTTTTGTGAGAAGCTCTCCCTAATCCCTTCATGGGATGTAATGGGAAACAATTTTTTTTGTTTGTTTTTTTTATAATGTAGACATTTTTGGAAGAAAAAAAACTTTTACACAGAACTCGGAGCTCGTTTGGAACAAAAATATTTTATTTATCTTCTTGAGCTCATGGCTGACCATAAAATTTGATACTTTTGCCTCAAATAAATCCACAGTTATCGCAAGTCATTTCGTTTGTTCTACAAAAAACACTCTGATTTACCCCAAAATTTTCATATTGTGCTTTTGTGACAAATAAAAAAAAACGATTATTTTCAACAAAAAAGTGTATCAGTCTCAATCAAATATGAAGATCACTCTCATGAATTGATTATCTTTTCCTCGAAAGAAAACAAGTATATGCAAATACACACATACACTACACTGATTCATGAGTTAACAATATTCTGTCAACAAAGCCAAAGAAGCAAATCCTAATGTTAACCCTCTAGCGCATAGCCTCGCCTTTAGACGGGGTCTACATAAAACCCGATGTGATACATATTTTTTTAAATGTTAAAACTTAGACCTTTCTGACAGTATATTAGAAGCTATAAGCTACATATTTGATTTGGCAACAGTACTTCTGGCTTTCGAGTAGTGTCAATTTGAAGTGGCAGGTGGCCACTTTCACGCGGTTTTTATTATTTGTGCAAACACGGCAATTTTTGCACATATAAAAGATTTACTTTTTTTCAATTTCAATTTAAAAAAATACCAACTTGTAAGAAATTTTACGTTCTTTCAGCAAGTGCTTTTATTGTGGTGAAAACATTATTAACCGGTGAGTAAATTGAAACTAATTCAAGTCCGCCTTGAGACGGACTCACGCATTAGGGGTCAAAACAAAAATTCATGCATTAGAGGGTTAAGACTTTCTTCGTCTTCGCACAATGTAGGCGATGTATCAGCGTACAGACGCGTGGACTAGCAGGGATGGTACCTGGGTTCAACTCAATTTCAGGGAAAGTTTAACTACAAACATAAATTTGAATTTAAGTGTCAACAAAATACTTCTATTAACCCTTTGACGACCACAAGCAAGTATGTTTGCGCTAGGGTTTCTGGCATCTATAATTTTAAAGGTAGGAGCTAGAGCAAATGTATCCATGGGTGATTTATAGAAGACGGCAGGGGCAACAATAGTGTGGTAGGCGTCAATTTTGTAACTGATACAATTTGACCCTTACAAGCCATCAAATTGGGTCAAAAATAGCTTAACCTAACTTTTAAATAGTGTAAGGTCGAATTTCATCGTGCTTACATGGACCGAAAATATGTATCGCAAATATGTGTGCCTTTTAGCTAAAAAAAAAACCTACCAAATGATCAAAAAAAACTAAATCGATCCGGACGAAAATGTATTGCCGTCAACGGGTTAATGAAACTTCCATCCAAAATAATTCGTTAGCGGTAAATGAAAGAATAGTTTATAGAAACGCTTCGTTTTTCGTAAATTATTGTTTTTATGTTTAGTGTATACAAAACTGTCTTTATTATACGAAAACTGTCTTTATTTGAATTTACCAATTTTGAAAACGAATTTATCCGGCCTGTTACAGAACTCGTTCGGAATGAACATAATTCCGTAGTTACCATTCCGATCGATTTCGTTTTATGTTCTGCTGATTAGGATTCCTGGTTTTCCCTGGTTTTTATTTATTTTTTTTAATTTAGTTTGAAAAGCAAAATAAATGGTCTTCACGTAAAAATAAATTTAATTTAAGTTAGTTTGTTTAACAACTTATTTCGTTTAGGAAAAAACTAGTGTTTTTCTTAGCAATAATGAAAATCAAGTAATACGTAATGAAAATGTGTAATATTTTATTAAAATAAATGTTTATTAAGTTAAAATTTAGCAAAAGAAAATAAAAACACTATTCAAGTTTAGTTGTATTAGATCCGAGATATATTTAAAGTTATTGTTTTCTCCGGTCAGTGAAAAAAATGTAAGTGCCGCGGGTGGGATTCGAACTCACATTCGCTGGACGATTATTTATTCACAAAAAGTAATTTTACTTTTTGTTTTGTGTTTAAGTAACTAAAAATATCAATTCCAGTTAGAAACACAAAAGTGGTTTCGTTCCAAAAGAAATTTTCGTTTTTCGTTTTTCGTTTTTTAAAGAAGCAAAATGCGGAATAAATTCCACTTTCGACCGAAATGGAATTCTGTGACAGACCTGTCTATAATCTGTCGTCTTTTCCCTTGAGGCAGTTTTATTATTCTGATTGTTTTTGAAATATATTTTTTTTAATATATTGAAGCATAAAACCAGTTTTATCATTTATTTATTACCTTATATCATTTTCAAAACAGTCTAGCAAAAAATATTATAACTCTCGCAAAAAAAAAAGACGAAAGATACAAAATTTGATTTTCCAGTTTAGAATTTTGATTTTTGTACATTTTAAGAAATTTTGATTTTGTCCATGAATAAGCACTACTGTAACCCAACAAAATACAAATACAAAATGCGAATAAATAAATATTAAGTTTATAAGATGCAATTTATGGAATATTTTTGTCTGATGTTTGAATGAATTGTGGTGTGTTTGATGGTGAAATGAATTTTCAATGTTGACGTTTAGGCATTAACAAGGAAAGCAGTTACTCCTAAGTAGGCAGATATACATACATATACATACGATAAGTTTAGGCAAAAAATAATCATAAGAAAACATTTTTGTATGTAGAAAAATCGCATATTTTCCATAGTAAAATATATTTCTTTAAGAAAAAAAAAAACTAGTGAAAACCTTCAAGAGTAAAAATAACTTCCAAAAGAAAAATAAATATCCAAATAACAAATAACCAGCAGATATTTTCAAACATAGCATATCTTTCCACTTCACCCCTTGAAGAGATTTGCTAGAGCGTTTAGAATCAGCGAGCTTCGAATTTCTTCAGTTTTGTTATCGTCCATCAGCTACTGCTTGCAGACAGCAATTCGTAGTGCAGTTTATGCAATTTAGTCGCGACAATTCTGGATGAATGCTCTGGTGATCTTGTTGTCCACCGTAAGCAATTGCGGAACCCATCGACCCGACATGCTCTCATGCTTAACTTATCATGTAAAACATTAATTTCCATTCCGTACTATCGTTCGGCTATCAGCGAGAATCATTTCGGGGACCGTTTGAACGATTTCCTCGGTAACCACGTCTGCCGGGCGGCCTGGGCGCTCCCCATCAAAAACAGGTGTACGACCACGTTCAAATTCGTTGAACCAATATCATAGATGGTAAAGGGCCCCCACAGACAGCATCCAAATTCGCTTTTATTTCGTCGCTAGTTTAGCTGCTATTCGGATTATATGGTCTCATGTATATTTTGGCTAATACATAATTTTTCCAAAGAACATGCAAAATTTCAAACGGCTATATCTCGGAAACCAATTGGAATTTTGTTTTTCTGTGTTCGGCACAAGTGTAGCTATAGACTAGGAGAAAATAGTGCAAAACAAACTAACCCAAAAAACTGCAGGCGAATTTCACAAATGTCGAAAAACTTTAATTTGTTCTACCTTCTTCACCATTTTCGGCCCATAGCTGCCAAACTGCGGACTAAACTAATATTGTTAACTAATATCTCGTAAACCGTCCACAAATGTCTTTTTTTTTAATTTAAATCCATCCAAATAAAAAAGTTATTAATTTTCCATCTGTATTTTACATCGCAACATAAAAAACAACAATTACAAATTACAATTACAAAAGCATAAATTACTCAATATCCATTGAAGTTGATGCTCTCGGTGAAGCCTGTGAAGTTGATACTCTTGGTTTTTTCGTTGATGGTTCACGTCCATGATCTGAATCATCATCATCATACAAGCTTGATAGCACATTCAATGGCATATCTCTTTCGATGTGTTCTTCAAATCTATCGTCCATCACGATTTCAGTGCCTGGATCTTCATCTTCATATTGGGATACCTTATGACTCCACCAACAAACTTCTGCAAGCAATGCATCCAGCATTTTTCCGTTGTATCGTTTTTCCATTGTGATGGTGACCTGATGGATATTTCTTTTTACCATTTGTTCGTAAATTTTACGACAATTCAATCATATAAATAGCCTACTGTTTATTAAAAAACATTCATCAATTTCATATGAGTTATCCGAAGAATAAGATCAGTATGCAAGTGTGTTACTATTAGGTTATTCACGAAGGGCTGATTAACAGTGTAACCGCGTAAATGATTAACTCACCAACAACAAAATATATGGAAATATTTTCATCAACTTCGAGCAACCCTTGCCTTTGGGAAGTGATTAATAGAGTATATGATTGTTTGCAGTGTTGGAAAATACCACAACTGACAACACTAAAAACGGGAATTTTTAGCATCTGGCATCTCAAATTTGATATTTAAATATATGTTGCTTTTTTGTGCGAAAAAATAAATATCAACATGAGTGAAGGTAAGAAAAACAATTTTTTTTTCAAAGATTTCTTAACCAAATCATTTATCCATTTATATTCGGTCGATTATTTCGTCGTTTATGCTTTGCTTAGGCATTATAAAATAATTTCAATTGTAAACAAAAATTTAATTTGTAGAAAAGCTGATTGAAAACAGCTGATAGAAAAAAGTAATCAAATATGCGACTAAATAACATATAAGGGTGTTCACGCAGCACAGAGATTATTTTTAATCTTTTCATCAAATATCCTATTTATCAGCCCTTCGTGAATAACCTTTATGTACATCATTTTCAATCTGATATTTAGTACGAAACATAGAGGGAATATTTTTAAAATTGATTGAACTCGAATAAAGTCATTAATTACTCATTATTATGCAACCCAAACAAAAATTGCAATTCCAGTCGAAAATATGGACCGAAAATGTTAGAGATTGAAAAAATTAAATTTTTCGATATTTTTGCAATTTTGGGGTTAGTTTAATTTAAACTTTATTTCTCCTAGTCTATAGCTAAAATTGTGCTGAAGACAGGAAAACAAAATTGCGACTGGTTTCCGAGTTAGATTGCATGTTCTTCGGAAAAATTAAGATTTAGCCAAAATATACGTGAGGCCATAAAATTTGAACTGCAGCTAAAGTAGCAAAACCCAAATAGGGTTCTGTTAGTTTCGTAAATTACTTGGAGAAATTTCACACGAGAATGAGTTTGCATTTTGTGGGTTGTATTGTGTAATTCGGGAAAGCACACTCACTGACATGACTAGATTCGAACTCGGTGTCAAGTTCATCATCAAATGCCTACTCACTGTGCCTGAATTGGTACCATAGGGTAGATCGTATACATACCTACATCATAATCAAAACACATATGCAAATTGGTACAGATCGAAAATCCCTCAGTACCAACTAGGGATGCCAAACGGGAAATCCCGAATCCCGAAATCCCGGGATTTTTCGGGATTGATGAATCCCGAATCCCGGGATTGTAAGAAGTAAATCCCGGGATTTTTCGGGATTATTATTAATTTTGAAAAACATAAAACTAAAAACAAAGTTCGACAAAACTTCAGTATGGTGTTATTTTTTTGGAAGAGTCTATTATACGGCTTACTCTCCAAAAATTACTAAATTTATTGCGTCGGGTAGAACATGTTAAGAAAGTAAAATAACAAAATCGGGCCAAATGCATAGTTTCGGTGTTATGGTCCCCGACATTTCGGATACTTTCTATAAAACAAGTCGAAACAAACTCAAAAAATAATGTAGCATTTTTCGATAAGTCGCTTAGTTATCGAGTTATCGGATGTTTAGGTTTCTCAAACAAAAATTTCAAAAAATTTTTAAAATAATTTTTGTTAAAAAAAAAAAAATTGGAAAAAAAATAATTTTTGTTTTTGTTTGAGAAAAGTAAAAAAAATCGATAATTTTTCTAAATGTCAACATCCGATAACTAAGCGACTTATCAAAAAGTGCTACATAATTTTATTAGTTTATTTTGAAATGTTTTATGTAAAAAGCTGATATCGATGGATTTACACGGTACGTTAACGCCATAGCCCTCTCACATATTCGAAATTTCGGGGCCCATATCTCCGAAACTATGCACTTGCCCCGATTTTGTTATTTTACTTTTTTTGCTTAGAATAACGTATTCTACCCCGCTTGTGGTTGATTTTTGGAGTGGAAGCCGTAAAATAGACCGTTCCCAAAAAAAATTTCAAAATAGAATCCCGAAATCCCGGAAAATCCCGAGATCCCGAAAAATCCCGGGATCCCGAAAATCCCGGGATTTCGGGATCGGGATTTCGAAAATCCCGAAACCCGGGATTTTTTAAAATCAATCCCGTTTAGCATCCCTAGTACCAACTCAATATTAAAGTCAATTATTCCAACAACATGAGTAGAAGCCTTTTTTTCCCCCATGTTCAATTCTCCTCTTACATTCTCGCAGAGTTTTAGTTATGTTTTTCCTTGTTATAAATTGTACAACAATGTACTGGTCGTTCGTTTATTGTACCAATATATTACTCTTGCATTTTAAATATGCTTAATATTAATATATACGAGTATTTACTTAAAATATATTTGATTGAAAGCAAGTCAACGCAAACCAGGTTTTATATTGTCGGCCATGCTATAAACCACAGCAATCCGTGAATCTTTGTTGATGCAGTCATGCCGTGTCGAGCAATTGTGGATTGTGTTCGCTCCAATAACGGCAATTTATCTATTAACATAGCCGCTGAGCCTTTTCCGCGATGATTTTTTGACCAAAATGCGGATCCCCTGCCAACATTTCCACGGGAAAATTAGCGAACTCATGGCATTGTCTATGGCCGATCGTCTTAAATTTTTGCATTAGCACAATCTTATACTGATGTAGACCCAACCCAACCGCAAAAAAAGTTATGCTGACTCTCTGACGATGCCCAATTCGCCGAATCGACAGGTCAAAAAAATGGTCACAGGCCATGATGGCGAGCAACCTTACAACGACATTCACTACAACCTCTACACGCTGAAAAAACAGTCTAGTTTTGTTGTTTGAATGCAAATATGACGTGTTTGTAGCTTGTCGCATATATAGTATATTTGTATCCAAACACAGTGTGTTTGCTACTCTAAATTACATATTGCAGACAAAATGACAAATAGGTTATACTCGTAATAATATATGTTTTTGTCACCCAAATCTGACTTTGTTGAAAACAAAAACGTGGCAGACAACAATGAAATGAAAAAGCAGCAGATCTTCAAATCATGAAAACAATGTTTGGAAACATTGACATGTTTCCTGCAACACGTTGCTGGTGCCGTTTTTCTTCAAAAAATACCCCCCAACAGTTACTGGAAATTACAAATAAATTAAAGAAAGTTACATTTCAGATCAACTTTTTATATAGTCTTGTATAAACACACACGGTTGGAACTTTTGGGAAAACCAAAACTAAGCCTCATAGACAATAAACTTAAAAAATTCAGGGGCAAATAAATGTATTGCATTTTTCGTTATTAATTATGTAATATTTGCTGTAATAAGAGTCAAAGTATGAAGAGGCAAAAAATAAAATCTTTGAAAAAAGCCAGAAAAAAAGCTTTAAGCTAAATTCCATTTTCTTACACTAAACGCGTTTAAATAAGGCTAAAACTAGTGGGAAAAAAAGATAAATTGGCAGAAATGATTGTGGCAAATATAACACTCTGCCATAGCCAAAATCGGCGGGGGTTCTGACTACCTGGAAAAGTTATATCGGTAAAAAAAAAAGTTTTACGTGTGCCGGCGTTTCGCTGGGTCACGTCTAGGAATCGAGATATATCGATTTGAAGTTAGTAAGTATCATGTTGGGGAATTTGTCACGATTGGGGCTCTTGTTTGACATAACTCGAGAACGACTAGTCCGATTTTCCTGCAACAAACTTAGAAAAATTAAGAACTACAATTCCTTTAATCTATTGATACACTGTGTCTCTAAATAATCAACAGTTTTGCAGTTATCAATAAATTTATGAAGAAAAAAATAATTTTGTGCCTAAAATTAAAAATAAAATATTTTTTTTTGTAAATCATGAAAAATCCAAAACGGGAAAAAGTGTCAAGTCTTATTACTTTCATGTAAAGTCACATAACCTATGAACAAAATGGGACATAGATCATAACAATCGATGAACGCATAAATTTATTTTCGTTTGTTTGCCCCCTCGGTTCCTAAACCAACGACCCTTAGTATGGAAAATATTTAACAAACAAAAAAGTAAATAGCAAAAGAAGAACCAAAACCTTTTCCTAGGCTAAACGTCTATTTTTGTCAGGGTTCGCGTTGGCTCGCTCGAGAGCCGGGAGCTAGCTCGCAAATTTAAACATGTCCTTTCAGATTTACGAGCCGGCTAGCGTCTCGCGAGCCAGAAGCCAAAGTTGACTCAAGACTTTAGCTCTAGGGAGCGGTTCGCCCGCGAACAGATACAAAAACTGCACGCAGAAAAATCTGTCGATTTTTGTTGTTTGGATGCAAATATGACGTGTGTTTGAAGCTTGTCGGAAATATAATATACTTGTGTTCAAACACATTACGTTTGCTATTCAGTATTACACGTTTGAGACACTATGATTAACATGTTGTTATTTACATTTGTTTGTGTCACAAATACAGCTGTGTTTGTTGCACTGATTATGCTCTCCTGAGAGCAAGAGAATAAAAGAGGGACAATGAGAGTCTATCTTGTAAGTGTGTGTCTGTATTTTTGCACTATTATCTCAGTCAGTGATTCATAAACATTCCTGAATGTGCGTTTAAATTTCAGATGAAGCCAGTGTTTCTTATTTTGGCTAAAGTATTGCGTTTTAATTTCATGCATTCAGTAGTCAATGGTTCATCGGACAGACGATATCAAAGCCGCTTGATCAGTGAAAAAAGAATCAACAAAGGCTCGGACGGTTAAATTGTTTGTGATGTTGCTTTAGTTTTTATGTATGTGATTCAAATATATATGTAGTGTGCTACAAAAGTGAGAAACGATTTTGAGGAAAGAAACTGGAAAGGGCAGCAACGTGAAGCCCTTTGTCTGCCCGAGCCTTTAGTGAGAAAATCCGAACGGCGGAGCATTTGTCAATTATAAAAAAACACAAGTAATATATACGCGCTTGGCTTGAGTGAACTAGATTTGTATATAAGTATATTGTTTGTGTACCAACGCATAGTATAGTTGAAACCTTCTGAAAATAAAAACGTGAGAAACAACAATGAAAGGAGAAGCAAAAGAGCAGCAGATTCTCAGTTCATGGAAAAAACAAATAATGCATAAATGTAAAAAGGGCTAAATCTTATAATTTTTTGTATTAATTATTTATAAATGTGAATTTATATTTATACAATTAATTATAATAAATAATACATATATGTTCAATTAAAAGAATAATTCGTTTCTAAATTGTATTATTTTTGGGAGAAAATTCGAATATGTTTCCACCTAAGTATATGAAGGTTTTGGGGGAAACACGCGAATGCTTGCAAGTAAGTGTATGGATGTTTGGGATGAAGAACGCATATGTGTCCACGTAAAAGCATACATGTTTGCCAGTAAACATGCTACTGTTTGCATTTAAATACAAGTGTGTTTGGTACTTGCAATCATATGAATGTCTGAAGTGTGTTCCAAACATATACATGGTTCCTGCAGAATGTGTTTAGGGGAATATGTTACAGAGGCCGTTTTTTATCAGCGTGTCTTTCTAGCTTTAAATTTTAGCTTTAGCTTAACCAATAAATTATACATATATTTTACTATGGAAAGATATAATTTCAATTATAAAAATACTACTATATTTTAGTCGAAAATACAACATTCTTTTAAATATACAATTTACAACTTTTTTAAACTTTTAATTGAATCACCGCATTCGGAAAGGGCGGTTTTTCGAACAGTGCTCACCTCGAAAAAATGTGAACTGTTTTTCAGCACTCTTATATTAAACTAAACGTTTTAGTATTTTATGATGCAGTTCAATGTTAGATCTTTCAACATTTTTTGCGCTCTCAAATTCCATACAGGCTGAGAGAAATTCAGTTTATTGTGCCTCCTGATAAGTTTGAAAAAACCGACATGAGCCCTTTTCCAATTTGGCGATTCAATTATTTACTTCAGAGAATTGGTGAATAAAATAAAAGCTGCTAACTTGGCTACAATTATATATAAAGATTATATATAAATTCAATGCTCATACATACTGATAGCTGAATACAAAATAATAAAGCAGAGTGATTTTAAATGTTCCAAACAGTGAAGATATTCGATTAAATATAAAAATGTAATTATATTTTTGTAAATTAGGTGAGTGAGTTACGAGTGAAGGCGTGACGTGATAGCGGTTAAGTACGTGAGTGAGTGATAGTGATATATATGATAAAATTTACTAATGATGGGTGTGATGTTGTGGTGTCTGTGGTAAAATATTATTAAGTGCTTTAACTGGTTAACTATGACGTTTGTTTTATAAATAATTGTTGTTAAGATAGAGGAGAAGTTGCAGTTGAAGTTGCATTTTAAATAAATAGTTTGTTGTTTATTTTAAAGGCGTTTTTTGTTTTGTTTTAAGATGATTATTGTGAAGATGTTGTGGTTTTTGTGATAATCACCTCACTTATTAGGGGTTCCGCTAAATGATTATCGGTGACACGGGTCATAACCGTTTCCGTGAAGGTTGACTTTGTAATGGTTTCTGTAATGCGACCCAATTCGGTGGGAGCTGCTGGGAACATGGGCATATCGGGAACAGGCTTATTAACAGTCACAGTAACACCAGCCACACCAACTTCATTCGGTTTAGCCACATGCACCTGATGCTGAGATCCACCACTAAGGAAATGGGCCGGTATCATTGCCTGAAAATCTTCACTCGTCAATGGCCTTAAAGGTGCTGGCTATTTTTGGCGGGTGGTCATGATTGTGGTTATGTTGGATGTTGGTTGTTTTTGTTCAGGAGGGATACAAGATAGATGGGATTTCGGTTTTGATATTTTTATATATTGGAAGTATTCAGACGTTTGTTTACGTTTGGTAATTCAGTTTTTTTGATTTTTGTTTTTAGTTTTAATGTTAAACATTTGTAGCGGTTTTTTATGTTTTAGTTTAAATTTGTTTTAAATTTATGTAATTTTGTTGTTAATACAAAAAAGAGAGAAAAAAGAAAGAAAATCATTGGTTTAGGATACGTTTAAGGGTCTACAATTAAAATATATATATATATATATATTTCTTTTTTTGAGTTAAAGTTAAAACTTAATATAATGAACAAAATGCATAATAATGAAAAGCCAATTGTATATATTTTTTTAAATATTCACCGCCTACCAGCGGTTGTGTGTATCTTTACAAATGCAAATATTTCGCATGAATTGTAATATCCATTTAAACATAATTAAATCAATAATATACATATCAATTATGCTAATATAAAATTATTAATTGCAGTCAATTGCATAAATAGTTTTTGTAATCAGTGATGTACAACTCACGACAGTTAGAGCTAATTGAATTAATATTGGGTAAAATATCAAGAGATACCTTGTTGTCAAAAGGAAATTTGCAAACTGTATCAAATCTTCAACGAGAGTATACATTTTATTACCCACCTAACTACAATTTTATGGCAAACTGAACGATTTTCAAGTAAGATTATCTTAAACATAAGCCTAAGATTTTTTAAAAATTATTGTCAAATTGTATTCACTAATTTAACACCAATTTCCAAAATTCCAATTTTAAATATTATTTAATCAGGATGACTCAGTCACGACCCGACGAATTTCACCACCGTATTCCTTGGCTCATTTCATCAAAATATGTTCACTACGACCATATCTGAAAATGCTAGTGTGCGACATGGCAGCGATTTGAAAATTTTCGGATTAGTGGTCGGAGGGTGGTAGGGTAAACTTGCTAACTTCTGAACCAGTGGGTTTTGGCCTTGTTGAAATGATCTTTGGGAGACCTTTCAGAATCAAAAAATTTAAAAAAAAGAGAAATCGCCGAGATACCAAGGGTTTAAAAAAAATTGGAAAAAAGGCAAGAAAACGAGTACATAACCTCAATTTGCTCAGCCATATGGCAGGTAAATTATGTTTTTTTTTCTCTCTTAAAAGTTAACGATACCTTTTACCTTTCCAAAATGCCCTAAACGAAAGCTAGAGGTCTTACCGTTCCAAAGTTATGACCATCTGCCTGAAATGCTAAAATTTTTTTTGTTTTTGGAAGCAAAGTAACAGCACACATTCATTTGTTTTTGTAAATTAAAACGTTTAAGATTTTATTTTATTGAAATTTTTGGCTGAAAAATTGGCTGAACTTTGGAACGGTAAGACCTCTGGAAAGGTAAGACGTAGGGCTGTCTTTTAATAGAAAAACAACATAAGTTGTGCACGTTCTTATGTCTTTTTCCAATTTTTTTTAAACCACTGTATCTCAGCGATTTCACTTTTTTAAAAATTTTTTATTGATCCTTTCCAATAAGCCAAAAAACAAAAAAAAATCCTACCACTGGTTCAGAAGTTAGCAATTTTACACTACTACCCTCCGACCACTAATCCGAAAATTTTCAAACCGCTGTCATTTCGCACACTTGCATTTTCGGGGATGGTCGTAGTGGACATAGCTTCATTAAATGAGCCAAGGAATACGCTGATGAAATTCGGCGTGTCATGACTGAATCACCCTGTAGAGTTCAGGCAACACGGTTTTATAAAATATACGAGGTTTTATAAATATACTCCAGTTGTGAGAACAACAAATAAAAGAAAATATTCGAAAATGATTTTATGTTTAAAAAAAAAAAAAAACGGCATGAAGATCTATATTGTACGCGTTTCAACCAAACGAAGCACATTTTTCTACTCTGAATAAGTTAATTCCAAAACAGACGCTTTAAACGCATCAACCGGCCCATCAGTCGTCGAACAACTTTAATCCCGGATTTTTTTTTGTTTTGAGAGAATATAGAAATCATTTGACACCAACTCAGGGCTGTACGCCTAATCCATTACTGCGATGTTGTGTGTGCCCAAAATGTTCCTTGCTTGATCCGAGCTGTAAGAGCCGAATTGATTTCCCTCTATTCGTCGAAGACGTGTAACAAACAATTGGTTCCGTACTACTTCGAATTAACCATTCTAAGTTGCTCTAATTGATTCTTCTGATTCCAATTGTTCCGAAGACACAGGCGCCGATTTGCTTCGAATCGTTACGTGTGCGAACTACTTTCGAATTGCTTATCTTGAAAGACACTCCATTTATTGGACTGTTGTTTTGTTTCGGAATTCTATGTATAGATCCAAGATTCGTCGTCTGTCACGATTACGCTCTTTTGAAGCACCGCACTCGAATTATTTCAACATTTCTTTTGACCAATCGACACGAGCCTATTTTTGAGTGTTGACAAATCCGCGAAGAAATCCAACCGGACGAAATACTCTTGACGGATAAATATACGCGAGTGGAACGAATTGGAGCGAACAACGACCACGATTGATTTCGGAAAACCAGGGAAACGCAGTGATCCGGGATGATGATTCATTATCACACGTCTAAGCGAGGTTATCGACACACGATTGTTGAGTTAATCCGCGATGAAAATCTTAATGACAAAAATCATCAATCGAAAATGTTCACCATTTAATTTTATGTGTAGGTCGCGATAAATGTTTCAAGTCTTTGTTAAAAACGCAAAAAGTAGTAGTGTTGGAAAACGTTAAATTTCACAATGATGTTGTCAGATTTGAGGTAGCTACACCGCTATTACCATGTCGCAAAACTTAAGAAACAACGCTCGTATAAGTTTTAAATCGTACATCTTCACACATTTTAATGTTTTTTATCAGAAATTTAAAATTTAATTAATTGGAAAAGGTTGTTTTTTACTCTAGTATATGAAAATGATTTCAGTTTGACATGAAATGACTGCTCAATTTCTATATCTTTCTTTAAATTGGATACCTAGAGGCGAATTGATCTAGCTTGACAAAACAAAAAGTGTCGAAAATTGGAAAAGAAGTTTGAGACTTCTGTTTATTGACATATAAAATGATGCGTACACTTTCATAAAAATAAATGGTTTCCCATTACATCCCATGTAGGGACTAGGGAGAGCTTCTCACAAGCTGTGCGCGTTCAAGTTTTACACTCACTGATTTGAGAAGCTTTTTTTTCATGGCTAAGTACTCGATAGTGTCGCCATCACTAAGCGAGGTGACCGCCGTCGAATTAAATGTAAGGTGGTCAGAGCAGGGATCGAACCCACGTTCTCATGTACAATAGTCGCGCACCCTACCATTGCACCACCGACGGCCACCTTTATGTATGTATCTCCTTATACCTTTATCTCTTGATCCCTATGTCTCTTTATCGCTTTTATCTGTATGTCTATATCTCTTGATCCCTTTATCCCTTTCTCTCTGGATCTCTTGATCACTCTATCTCTTTATCTCGTTATCTCTTTATATCTTCATCTTTTTATCTCTTTATCACTTTATATCTTTCTCTTTCTCTCTTGATCTCTTTCTCTTTTTATCTCTTGATCTCTTCATCTGTTGATCTCTTTTATCTTTTTATCTCTTTATAACTTTGTCTTTATCCCTTTTTCCCTTTATCTCTTGATCCCTTTATCACTCTTCTCTCTTTATCGATTTATTTGTTATCTCTTTATAACACTATCTCTTTATGTCGTTCTTCGTCTCTTTATCTCTTTATTACTTTATGTCTCTGTCTCACTCTATCTCTATCCCACTATGCCTCTATCCGCCTTTCCCTCTATCCCTATATATCTCTATCGCTCTATCTCTCTATGGCAATATCTCTTTATCACTCTGTCCCTCTATCTCTCTATCTCTATATATCTCTATCTGGCGATCACTCTGTATCTCTATCTCTCTATTTCTCTCTAACTTTCCCTATCTCTCTACCTCTCTCTATCTCCCCCTATCTCTCTCTACATATCTCTATCTACCTCTGTCTGTCTATCCCTATAGCATTTTTAAAAATTAATTATAAAAATAAATATATTTTGATTCGCGTAAGGTTTGTACATCAGTGATTATTGTGTTATAAAAACAAATTCTAATATTTAAAGGAAAAAGTTCCAATAATTTTTTTTTCAACACTGTTTTTCCAGTTCAATAATTTTTGAATATTATTTCATTATTAAAGCAATTTTTAATTTCAACTGATTAAAATATATTTAAAAATCCGTTGCAATTGCTACAGCTTTCTTTGCTGGTTATTGGAGTTTTGGCTTTCAATACACAATTCAAACTAACCAAAGAGTTTTGTTAACTAGTGCAAATAAACAATTATAAAAAACATTGTAATTAGCATAAATCAAAAGAAAGCAATCAAAACCATATGCGAATTGTTGCAATTAAATAAACTTAAAACAACACAAAAACACAATAGAAAAAAGAAGAAGAAAATAAAATTGTTTAAATAAATAAATGTACCCTGAATTATGCGCTATCATTCAGTTGTTATCATTAATAATCATGATTATATTATATGCATTTATATTTTATAATACAAACACGAATACGGACAATAATACAACAATTGTTTGCTATTGAACTAATAGGAATGTAAATTATTTAAATTATTATTTATATTAATTGTTGTTAAATTCTTACTGAACCGGATATTAATAAAAGGACAATGACAAGTAGCAACAAAACACATGCAAATACACATACATAGTGTTATATATAGATGTATATGTGTACGTAACGAACGCATCCAACAGATACCACCAACAATGGACAGTGAGAGACTGAATAACAGGACTATCATATCACTCTGTTAGAAGGATACACAACAGTGTGCACAAACACTAACGCACACGCAAAGAGCTATATTATATTAGGTAGGCACAAATACACATGTATAACATTGGCGAAATGACGAAATATTGTTTTGTTATGACCAACAATCGCATGAAATCCAATCAAAAGTTATATAAATAGTTATGAGTGTTTTCTCTTTATTTATTTATTTGGTTTTGTTTGGTGGTGGTGGTGGTGGAGGGACGCAGGATAATTGATATTCAAATGATTTATTTTTGTATGTGACATTTTGATTAATTATTACTTATTTATTTAAATGTTTTGATTATTGTTGTTGGAATTTTGTGGCAGCCATTGTGAGATACCAAATACCGTAATGTTTAATTATTTACGAACATAGAGACAAAAAATATCAATTTCAATGTTGGATTATAATTTGATTGTAATTTAAAATTCAAACATACATATTAAGTTTAGTAGTAATTTGAAACGAAAATATATTTATCTATTTCAAAATTAATACAGCGAAAGCCCTTAACGTTCGAACTATTAGAGAGTTAATTAATTACTTAAAGAGATGTAACGGAATAACTGTCTTATCATTTTCCACCGTTACTAAAGGGAGCTCGGATTTAACATGAAAACTGCATTGATATGTCTGCTGTCTTATCTTCACAATATTTGTGGAAGTTACCTAAGTAACTTTTTGTTAACAGATTTCATACTGGTTTATTGCAGATTTTTCTAATGACGTTTAGACTTGAAGAAATATGTACGTGCCAGTTTTGAATAAATCGGACGGACTTTAATCGCCGATTGTTGTTGCTTCTTTTTATATTTGAATAGGGTTCCCGATATTTGGCTGAGTCTAAAGACTAGTCTAGTATTAAATTTCTTTATCGAAATATCTACTTTATGTATCCAACTATATTTTCAGGTCTATCGATGTTATATTTTAAATCCTTTAAATAATTTAACTACATAACTTAATAACTGAATGTATGCTTGAATTTTCGTTAGTCCTTGATTAAAAATTACGTTGACAGTAAACGAATTATTAGAATACAAAAAGGATTAAATGTTCATACAAAACTTGTATCAAAAAAAAAATAAATTATGAATACATTATTATTTTCAATTTCGACTTTAAACCGGCTGAACATAAGAACTGAACATAAAATGAAACTAATGCGTGCATTTCCTGAAACTTAACTTATCAAACGCAAATAAAAAATACACAAGGATAATAGAAAGAAACAAAGAAACAAACCTCCTTTGGCGCAACGAGACCTACCTGAGTTTCCGCAGGATCTGGTGCCACAGGAGATGCTGAGGCGGCAACATTAGGTATGTTGCCATTTTGGGTAGTTGCAGCTGTTGTTGTCGCCAATGCTGTTGATGTTGGTTCCGCGGGTCCATCGCCTAAAGGTATGGAATTGGAACGTCTTGGTGCTGGCACTGGCAAACCAGTTATTTTGTCAATTTGCTGCGGTTGTTGCTGTTGTTGTTGTTGCAGGGGTTGTTGCTGTGGTTGCTGATGCACAGTTGCATTCGCAAAACCATTGGTTTTTGTTGCAGGCACTGTATTAGGATTGACAGCAGTCGCCTTTGGAGCGACGACGGCAGCCGTTGTTGCTATATTCCTACTTGTGTCATAGGATAGTGGTTGAGTTTGATAGATGCTATGCTGAGTTGGTGCTGTTGATGTTGTTGTTGGATGCTGCTGTTGTTGTTCTCCAATTATATCCCCAATGGAACGTTTAAAATTAGCTGAATGGCGAACGGATACAAAGAAAACAAGATAATTCATTTTATTTTGATTTACATTGTTAAAGGGAGAAAGAAAAACACAACTACGGAAGTAAACTCACCAGGACGATTGTTCATATATCCCGAAGGACTTAATGCATTTAATACTGCCGGGCTATGAGGACTGAGTGGAGCATCCAATGGTCCACGATATTCTCTTTGTAAAACCAAACGTACAAAACGTTGCGGTTGTGTCAGACACTGGACAGCAGCGTCATGTTGGGCATTTGTCATGTCATTACCATTAATCTGCAAAATAGAAATGGAAAATGAAAATAGAAAATAGAAAATGGAAATCAAATTGAAATAAGCAATGTTGGTACAGATTAGATTAAATTAATGTAATATAGTTGAGGGTGATGGATTTTCATATCAGGGAAATCAAGGCTATTAATTTTCCTAAAGAAAAATGTTGCTTTTAATATTGAATGCACTAGGAGACTTCAACAACACAATTGATAATTTGCGCGTTTTGGTATTTCAAAGAATGGTGCACCTCTCGTGTGCAATGTTGAAATTCCGTTTGAAATCACGATAGTTTAGTACCCTCTCATGTGGTCATTGAAATTCTCTTTTTACTAAGCTGTCAGAAATTTCAAGAGAATCCATTTCAACTAAGAATCCTACAAAGTCTTTGACCCCAGGAGAAGTATTCAATTCCGCTGTTACCTAGTGTAACTAAAATATCTTGTGCTCTAGGACAATCGATCAGTTGTACGTTTGCCCTCGATAAGCTTGATCCGCCACTTGGCTTACAATGGATAACATACTTATAATTAACGAATGCTCCATCTTAAAAGTACAATCGAGGTCGGTAGCCACTTTGACTGGGGAAATTTCTGCTTGAAACATTTCTACAAACGCCAGGAAGTGTTTCTGAAATCGCCAGGAAGCTCAAAAATCTGTCTTTTTGTTGTTTGGGTTGTGAAGCTCCTCGCAAATATAGTGTCCTTGTGCCCAAACGCATTGTGTTTGCTATTTACTATTGCATGTTTGAGACACAATGATTAATATTCTATATTATACATCTTTATGACCCAAATCTGGTGTTATTTGCTGAAAACAGAAACGTGGTAGACAACAAAGTAATAAAAAAGCGGCAGGGCTCCAAATCGTGAAAACAGTGATTGCAAACATATACATTGTTACTGCAATATGTTGATGGGGCCGTTTTATTTAGCCTGTAGAACTTGGCAGTAAGACGAAGCTTCGTCACTGTCACGAGATTAAGGTGATGCATGGTTGCTCCGTTGCTCCGGTTGTGGCCGTCGGTGGTGCAATGGTTAGTGTGCGCGGCTCTTGTACATGAGTTCCTGGGTTCGAACCCGGCTCTGACCACCTTAAAATTTCTTTCGGCGGCGGTCACCTCGCATAGTGACGGCGACACTATCGAGTATCTAAGCCATGAAAAAGCTTCTCAAATTACCGTTCGGAATCGGTGTAAAAACTGTAGGTCCCAATCAGTGAGTGAAAACTGGAAAGCGCACAGCTCAGTGATTGTGAGAAGTTCTCCCCAGTCCCTTCATGGGATGTAATGGGAAACCATTTATTTTTTTTTTTATGGTTGCTCATGGTAAAAATTTAGGTTCCAGTTAGTGACTGTACAAACTAGAAAGCACACAGCTCTCTGATTGCCCTATTCCGTCGTGGGATGTAATGTGTTAGGGGAAAATATTTATGCATTTATCGATCCTCGTGAAGATCAGTTTAAGAATATCACAGCCGCAGCTACAGTTCCCAGCTCCAATACTCGTAATCTCCCCCTGGTATTTAGGCATATTAGCTCTCATCTCTTGCACAAAATTCAGTTTTTCCATTGCGACTTTCATGCAGATTAGGGTGGTCTAATCAAAACCAATTGTGACAATTCAATCACTCACAAAGTGAAGATAATCTTGTACTGTTTGAGCCCATCTGGTTGTTGGCCAGAGGTCTGTATAGAGTTCCCACGTGTTCATAATTTTCATCATTTTGAATCACAGCTACACTACTGAAGAAAATCGTTTTTTTAAGGTCGATAGAAATTGAAATTGCAAAAAGTAACACATATTTTAAATTTTAATCAAAAAAAATTGTTTGATTTCGGGAATATGGCCACCGGGGCTGTTCATGACAAAGCGCATTGTAGACGTCCAATTATGGGTCAGTTTTTCGAGCGTTACTGGCCGTATGCCACGAATAATATGAACAATTATGGCCTCCAAGGCGGCAATTGCCCTCCAAGGCGTCAACTGGTGTATCACCATAAACCAGTGACCTCACGTAGCCCCATAGGAAATAATCGGCAGGTATCAAATCGCACGAGCTTGGAGGCCAATTGACAGGTCCATTCACGAAATCAACTTATCGCCAAGTTTTGGTTTCATAAATCGATGATTGCGGTCGCCGTATGGCACGCAGCGTTAACCTGTTAAAACCACATCTCGCCCGGATCAATGTCATCCATATATTTAAATAAAAAAGTATTGAACATGGTGCGATAACGATCTCCATTGACCGTAACGCGAGCTCCGGCTTCATTTTTGAAGAAATTATGTCACCAGCGTGCAAACCGCACCAGACGGTACATTTTTCTGGATGTAATGGAGTCTGTATTGTCTGTTGTGGATTGGTCTCACTCCATATGCTGGAATTGACTATTATACAACCTCATGAGGTCGCATGTCTTAGACATATTAATTAAACAAACAAATTAAACTAATTTTAACATATTTCTCCAACTGGTTCTATCCTTCGTCTTTTCACGCCAGTTGGTAACACCAAGGATACGGAGGGATTTTTCGGTCTGGCCTTTCCATCAGAGTCTTGGGCGTCGTTTTTTCCTGCTTCTATGGAGTACATTATCGAAAACCTTTCATCTTCATCCATTCTGATAACATGGCCTAGCCACCGCAATTGGCCTAATTTGATTCGCCTAGAGATGTCCATGTCAAAATATAAATCATATAGCTCTTGGTTCCAGCGACGTCGGTACTCGCCGTTTTCTCTAACAGGACCATATAGATTAAGGAGAATTTTCCTCTCGAATACTCCCAGGTGTTTTTCACCCGCTTGCGATATGCTCCAAGTTTCGGAGCCATACGCCAGAACTCATAAAATGAGAGTCTGGTATAGCTGGCCCTTTGTCCGTCGAGAGAGGGCTTTGTTTTTAGACTGCTTGCTGAGCCCAAAATAGCATTTATTTGCTAACGGGTTAACAAACACGTTATGCCAAAAATGAGTTTCATCGCTGAACACAATTCTGCGACAAAATATCGGGTCAGTTTCCAACTGCTCTAGAGCCCACTCGACGAAAGAACGACGAATATGATGGTCTCGGGGCTTTAATTCCTGCACCAGCTGGATCTTATACGGATGGAAGCCAAGACCCTTGCACAAAATTTGCCACGTAGTGCACGGACAGATTACCAATTCCTGCGACCGACGACGAATCGATAGATTTGGATATTTTTCCACACTTTCGTTTACAGCAGCGATATTCTCTTCTGTCCGCACATTCCTTCGACGTGTTGGTGTTATTGGATCATTTAGAGAGTATGTGGTATGAAATTTATCCACAGTTCACGGATGACTTGCTCAGATGGACGATTATGTGCTGCATAAAAATCCCAAAGTCGTCTATCAGTTGCGCGATTCGATAACTGATTTTCAAAGAAAATTTGAATAATTTGGTAGCGTTGTACAGGCGTGAATCTATTCATAATGATTTGCCAGAGTATACTGATCATAGATTTCAAAAAGTAACAGCAGTATGACAGTTCGTTTGTCAATAGAACCCTTTCGAAGGTTCTATCTAAGCAAAACAAAAAGCACCCGTTATTAAGTATTTACTATTCAATTCCTATCACACCATAGTGCAATGCACCCTTTCCAATAACTTAACATCTGCTGCAACAAGAAATAACATTTCGCCAACGTGCAACATTAGCATTACATATCTCATCAGCACCATCAAGCATCACGTACAATAATGATTGCAATTTTACAATTAAAGAGGGAAAAAAGCACAAATTTGCAATAAAAATTGAATGGACGGACAGACAGACAGGCCGACAGGCGGGAGTAGTGTCAGGCTGAACGTGCCTCCATCGATAGACACCATAAAATAGATGTCCGCGCACTTAAGCACTCTCATATCGTTCTTCTTATCTCGATGGTGCAACATTAATATTGAGTCGATGCTATTGTCGGTGTCGGTGTTTCTGCCGTTGCTGTTGCTGATGTTATTGCAACATCCATCCTGATGCTATCTCGCCCCAGATCCCCTTGAATTAGTCTACATACATATGGGTTTTCAATGGATCCATACTTACCGCCATTACACGGTCTCCCACCATTATTTTGCCATCACGATGCGCTAGACTACCTTCAGTTATGCGTGAAATGAAAATTCCATCACATCCATCTTTGTAGGGTGGTGAACCCCGGCCACCGGCAATGCTGAAGCCCAATCCTTGACCAATTTGATCGCGTATCAATGTGGTGTGCAATGTAATGTAACTCAATGGACCATCCTGCAGAGAGAGAAAAAAGAGAACAAAACAATGAGATACAAGGGAAATAAATCAATGAGTCGGTGGGTGGGTTGATAGTTGGTGTTGTGAGTTGATGCAACATTTTGTTGTCTGCTTAAGGGGCGGTAGGGGGTTTACATTGGATTTTTCTTTTCAGCATTCACTGAGGAGGAGGGGAATGATGTATCATTTGTGAAATGCATAATTTTGTAATGAGGGGAGAAACAAGAGCTGGATGACATAGGATCTGCGTAATTAAATCCAAGGTCAACAAAAGAGTAATGACAACAACGATGATGTGATATGGCCACATGACATCAGGAATTCTGGACTGGTGGACTGGATTTAAAGCAGTTGATTGAAAGTGTGGGGTATACGAGTAGTTAGAAATAATGTTGGTCAGACGAGTTTTTTTTTTGTTAGCAATTCCATCAATATTGTTTCCTTCGAGAATCGAAATAACGAGTATGTCGTCACCTAAAATCCAAAAAGACGTAACAACATTTTCATCGGTTTATAGGAGAAGCAAAATATAGTTAGATATAGAATCGGAATTTTGTGAATAAAATTATCATTTTGGGTCGTAGATGCCTAAAAGTTTGTGAGGATATGTAGATTAGTCAATTGTAAGTATAGGGGCAAACAAAATTTATATAAAATTACAGTTAAAAGAAAAAACGAGGATTTATCAAAAACATCATCTGTTTAATCCTTTCAATAAATTTGTCGATTTTGAACTTAGGTGTTTAAAACTTATCGTAATCAATCACAAAGAACATTTTGGGATTTTGATGTTACGTCATTTTGGATTTTAGGTGACGATATGTCTTCTAATTGGATTGAAAATTAAAGTCAAATTATACGAGAATAACAAGGTGCTATTTGTTGCAGACCGCTGCAGAAAGGGATTACCTAAAATTATGGAGAAATATAACTTTTTGTGTATATAATATTGGACACGTTTGAGAATCCTTCTAACCACCATGGACAGATTAAAATGTTACTATATTTACTTGGAAGTTCGATGGTAATGTGAGTTAAGGCGATACAATTACATATGTATAAATATCCTTTATTTAGTTAAACAAAATGTAAAAATATAAAACAATATTACAAAAAAATGTTTAGATAAATGATCACGAAGATCATAGGGCTTCAACGAATTCTCTCTATCGATTTTTTGTCTCTTCGGGTAGATTTGATTTAATCCATGTATTTGGTCTTTATCGCCTTCGATACCCATGCCGCTCTAGCAATGTCTGATGTTGCGCGCCTAAGTATTTGGCCGATCCAAGTCCATTTTGTTCTACATACAGTAGTGGACTAAAGTGGATACATTAATCCAAAATTTAACGAAATTTGTTTTAACTTTTTTTTTACTATAGAAACTTCTATGATTTGTTTTAAAGAATAAAACTAAAACATTCTTCTTCAATAAAACCCAAAATACAGTACACTATATCATTAAGAAATTAATCATAAAAAATATTACAAATTGTGGCGGCTTTATCCAGTATTGTCCATATTTGAAAATTTCAGCAAGATTTTCCTTTAGTATTTTATCCAAAGTCCTTTGTTCGTGAAAACACATTTTATGCGACGATATTTCTAAAAGTTTGAGGTTGAATATTAGCCCATTCCATTAAAAATCTTAACCAAAGACCATCTAAGTTGGTCGGTACTCATTCGTATTGGGAGAGCCTTCTTTTGACAATAGCCCACATATTTTCGATGGGATTCGGACCAATGCCCGACCGAGTGAAAACACCACGCACTATTACACTCCCTACACCGTGTTTGCTTGACATGCTACCGGTGAATTGTTTCACCGGGCCTCTTCCAACAATATTGCATTCCATCATAATGGAAATGATTAACTTTTGGCCCAACCGACCAAATCACTCGCTTCCAGTCATCAGATGTCCAGTTTTTATTCGGTTTCCGAAAATTAATACCAGCATTCAGATTCTTGTGCACATTCTTTTATCAACATTCATATCCTACTGTATATCCAATTCAATAGGACTGTTACACGTACGTTGCCAGAGTGCTGCATCAGAAATTGCCTTGGGCCAGTAGATCCGGAGTATTTGTCTCAGACAACGATTGGCAAACGTTTGGACCTTCTTCATAGTCAGCTTCGACAAGCTCCAAGTAGTTAGTACTCGTACAAGCGTACAACAGTACAGACTTCACATTGCAATTGAATATTCGCAATTTCGTCTTTTCCGATATTCTCTTATTGCGCCAGATTTTGTGTGGGTTTAGGAATGCAAAATTGGAATGCAAATTAAATAGTTGATTGAATTCACGTCTTCAATAAACGAATCATCATCGACTGGTAGTGGAGTATTCCGTTCAGTTCGAATAGCTTGACTTGTTTATATTTATTAACAAGAAACAATTTTAGCAAGAAACAATTTGCCATGTTAATAAAATGCCGGTTGAAATGCTTGCTAAAATAATAAACACATGTATAGGTTAGGTATTTTTGGCAGTCAATGAACGACTCAGTTACACCTTCCACTCAGTTATGATACAAAAGGCTAACGAAATAAAGGGCTAGCCCCACTGGATAGTTTATTCCTAGAACCACATCCTGCGTACACTTATATGAGATAAGTCCGTAAATAAGTTTTTTTCATCTTTTTATTGCCGTCTATCAAATATTTGACAAAAAGCAACTAATATAAAATATTCAAGCAAATTTAGAACATTCTCAAATTCATCTCAGTCGAAACAGGAAGTGAAAAAAACACACGCTGAAAAATCTGTCCTTTTTGTTGTTTGGATACAAATATAACGTGTTTGTAGCTTATCGCATATATAGTATACTTGTGTGCAAACAAATTGTGTTTGTTATTCCATATTACATGTTTGGGACATAATGATTAATAGGTTTGTGGCCCAAATGTGGCATTGTTTTTTGAACACTGCAGAAAATAAAAACGTGACAGAGAACATTTAAACAAACAAGCACCTGATCTTCAATTCATGAAAACAATGCCTAAAAAAATCACATGAGGTGTCAGGTGACGCCCGGTTGGAACGAAGTTCCTTTCTCTATATACTTATATTATGTACTAGTTTAGTTCCAACACGACTAAGGCGCCCGTTGAAAAATACGATAATTTAAATGAATCTTTAAGAAAAGATACTTTTTGTAAAATGATACACTTTTTTTGCAAAAAAATTTTTTTTTATAGAATGTTTTTTTTTTAAGTATATTTTCAGATCCTTTTTGGAACAATATGTATTAGTTATATTTTCCGAAAAATGTCCTTATTTAAAGAAAGGTACTTCTTTTATTAAATCTTAGTGTTTTTTTTTAAGAAACGGTACTATTTTTAAGAAGAAGTACTTTCTGTAAGAAAAAGCCATAAGGGTATGATATTTTTTTACAAAGAAGTACTTTTTTAAGAACAGGTACTTTTTAAAGAAGTGGTACTCGTTTTAGAAAAATGTTATTTTTTTTCACAAAATGTACTTATTATCAGAAATGCTACTATCTCAAGAAAAGAAAAGGTACTATTTAAGATTTATAAAAAAAAAAAAAGGAAAAGTTTTTTTTAAGAAATGAAAATCTTTTTCAGCAATAAGTAAATTTTTAAGAGTGAGTAGGTACTTACATATCTCAAGAAAAGTTATTTTGTTTCAACAAAAAGGCACTATTTAAAGGTAGTTTTTTAAGAAAAGGCAATTTGTTGTAAGAAAATGTATTTTTTTAAGAAAAGACACTTATTTAAGAAAATGCTATTTTTTAAACTTCTTTCACTTTGGCTTTCCTAAATTTACTTTTTATTGAATAAGCCCCCAAGAACATGAAACAACTCCCAATGAAATAACAACAAAATAAAAATTAAATAAACTCCAAATGAAAAACGAAATAACTCCCCATCATTTGGGAGTTACGTCATATGAAATAACCCCTCACAAAATAATGAAATATCCCCCAATGTAGAAGGGAAATGAAACAATAACCAAATTATAAACGAAATGAAATAACTCCCGAATTTAAAATATTATTGGATGATATTTTATTGGGGTTTATATCTTAATTTAGAAACCCCAATTGGAAAATGAATTAAGCCCGAAAAAAAAAGAAATAAACCCCAAAAAATTTGGTAGTTACTTCACATGAAGTAACACCCAACAAGGTATGAAAATATTTAGGGGTTATTTCATTCCTCGTTTGGTGGTTATTTCGTAGAGCCAGTAGTAGCATAATAGTGTTGAAACAAAAGTTGTTTAATTTTTTTTTCATTTAGCCCACAACCCGCAACGTGCGATTAGGAACTTCGTTCCAAAATGGTTTCCCATTACAACCCATGAAGGGACTGGGGAGAGCTTCTCACAATCAGCGAGCTGTACACTTCCTCGTTTTACACTCGCCGATTGGAACGTACAGTTTTACGCCGATTCCGAACGGTATTTTGAAAAGCCTTTTCATGGCTAAGTACTAGATAGTGTCATCATCACTAAGCGAGGAGTAACCGTCATCAACAGAAATGTAAGGTGCTCAGAGCAGGGATGAAACCCACGTTCTCATGTGTAAAAGCCGCGCACACTAGCCACTGCACCACCGACGGCCACGAAACAATGCTTGCAAACATATACGTGTTTCCTGCAATATGTTGCTGGAGCTGTTTTTCAGCGTACAGTACTGGTCCTCATTGTGGGTAGTGTATAATTCATCGAGTGCTTACCAGATGCATTAGTTGGAATCTTCTTAATCTTGATTCATTCGTAATTACTTCTAGTAGTCTGCGTTCTAAGATGTAAGTATGCGAACACAGTCTCAAAGCAGAGCTTTCGCTGATTATGTTGATCTCCTGTTTCGTTTCTTAAGTTAGGCGTCTGTCCAGGTGTATGCCAAGATATTGTGCACTGTCCGATTGTGGTATTTCTGCCTCATTGAACTTTACACGTTGGCATGTTCCTTCTCTCAACGTAAAAGTTACATGCGCTGACTTATTGGAATTAACATTGAGAATCCATGACTGGCAACAATCCTGAATTTTGTTTATGTGACTTAGGTTATGTGAAGCCAAAATAATGGTCAGGAATAAGATGATGTGTTTGCAGTATTGGTTTTAGTCGAAGTAGTAAAATGTTGTCAATTATTTTACCCATCACTGGTAGAAGACTTATTGGTTTGTTTCATATCACATCTTTCAGCGGTTTTCCAATCTTCGTAATCATTATTACTTCAGTCAGTTTAGGCAGCAGGTATCCATTGATTTATTTGGAAGTTCCTTTAGAATTTTCGACGTGATCAGATCAAAGCCTGGTTCCTATTGGGTGGGTTTTTTATTGGCTTTTTTATTCGAGTTACAGGATGTTTTACTGATTGGCAGGTCTATTTGAGCTGGTGATGATACACTGTTGGCTGGTGATGAATACTGTATTTTTGTTGTTGTTTGAATGCAAAGACAACATGTAGGTAGCTTGTCGCAAATATAGAATACTTGTGTCCAAACACACATTGTATTTGCTATTTAATATTACATGTTGGTGACACAATGATTAATTGTTTATAATATATTTTTTTATGATCCAAATGTGGCTTTGTTTGTTGAAAAGTGCTGAAAATAAAAACGTGACAGGCAGCAAAGAAGCAAAAAACAGATATTTAATTCATGAAGACAATGCTTGCAAACATGTTCCGTTTATTTTTAGCATGTAGAATATCATGCACCTTTGCAATCATGTGTTATTTGACGGGATAGGGATTCACCGGGATATTTGTGCCGTGTGTGGTTTGGGTGCTTTAACAGAACGCACATGCCACAGTAAGTTCAAAAAATTTTGTTCTGGAAATTTCACGATCAACAATGAGCACAGGAGCTGTAGATCAAATGAATTTGATACGGACGAAACCAAAGCCGTCATCGAATTTGACCGACACGTTTCTGTTCAAGAAGCTGCAAGTAAGCTGAAGGTGTCGCACAGGATTATTGAAAACTATTTGAAATGGCTTGGACTTGTCAAAAAGCTTGATATTTGGGTTTCACACGAGCTTAAGGAAATGCACTTAACAAAGCAGATAAGCACTTGCGATTTATTGGTCAATCGCAACATAAATGATCCAATTTTGAAACGCATTGTCACTGGAGTTGAAAAATGGATTATTTACAACAATGTCAACTGAAAGAGGTGAACGGCTGAACTGCACCAAAACAAAAGAGTATTTGGAAGGATTTTAAGGGAACTTTGAACTGTTTCCTAAAAACCAAACTATAAATTCTGACGCCTATTGTCAGCAATTGACGAATCTTGATGGGGTCACTGAAAGAAACACGACTTGAATTAGTAAATCTGAAAGCCGTGGTTTTCCATCACGACAACGCTAGGCCTTACACATCTTTGCAGACTTGGCAAAAAATATTGGAGATTGGATGGGAAGTGATGGAACCTTAAGATTTTTATTTATTCCGGAGTCTGCAAAATTTTAAAATGATTTAAACCGAAATGTTCGAGTATATTTGTGGGACGGCCAGTCATTATATATATCTGGGATCAAACAGTTGCCTGATGGCAGAAGGTCATTGAACAAACTGGCACCTAAATTGTAGATTAAAATTATTATTTAAATAAAATATTGAAAATTACATAAGCTTGCGGAAAAGTTTCGACGCATTTTGTGTTATCTCGCAATATCCTTGAAAATGAAGGAAAAAGTTGGTCGATATATTGGAATTAACTAATAAAATCGTGACGAAAAGACAATCCTATACATTGTTTTCTTTTTCACATATGACCTCAAGCCGAAACAAATTGGAACACATTGAAAATTACTTCAATCAAAAAACCCGAAATTATTTTCATGCCAACTCAATAATAAAGTTATTTTTCAACTTACATTTAGTTGAATTCTTGCCTAAGTAGCTGTGTGTTTTAGAGACCGGTTTCAATCGCGATCGAGTATGTTCGATCATCCTTTGTTCATTTTCAATCATTACAACTCAACCGAACATCCGACAGCGATCACTCTTTGTTGATACAACACAAAATAAATAAACACGAACATTCATGTATGATTTTGGCTTATGATCGTAAAGCGGTTGTTTGACTTGAGCCTATGTGAAAACAATCATTCATTGTTGCTGCGCAAAAGTGTTTAATCCATATAAATCACAATCAATGAGCGAGTGTGCATGAAAACTACAGGCTCGAAACCGGTCTCTGTTATACATCATGAAAGTTTGAACATCACCAAGGTGGTCTCTTTTGTCACCCTGTAACACAACGTGCGTTGAAGCAGGGTGCCTCTGAATACTACAAATACCTGGTAAATTCTTAATCAATCTGACCTGTTGACCTAGAGAGAATCACAACTTTAATCAAAAAAAAAATAGTTAAGAAGTTCTGATATTATTACCACCTTTTTTCAAATGGCCCAATTGTGCGATCTTCAATCTTTTGCGTGTGCCAAACTTAATTTATTTATAGTAAATTTTTAAAAAAGCTTAAATTTTTTGCATCAAAAGCCTTTAATAAATGTAATACACATTCAGAAACGCGGTAGTTTTCCCGCTATTATTCAGCGTTAATTTTGCGTGCCCGAAATTTCATGTACAGAAATAAATCAATATTAAATGCTGGCTGTGACAACCTCAAACGTCGATTGTGACAATCTTAAAAGTAGTTTGCGAGAACCTATAACCCAAGTCGGTGATGGCAACCTCAAAAGTCAGTTGTGCTATATGACAATCTCCACGATCGGCTGAGGCCAATTCGGTTGTCTTCTCCGTAGTTGCCCGTGGATGTAAAGAGACAAGTCATACGTCGGTAAGGAATAAATTTTTATGGAAAGAAGGGCATGTTATTATAACAATACAACTCAAAACTTGTGAGGGAATTTGGGTTACCCTGCATTTTTGTACACGACACAAGACAATTTGAATATGAATTAACTGTCATAGAAAAGACACCATATTTGTGTAACGTTGGCGTCCAAGCAATTATAAAGACAATACAATTTTAAGCAACCGCAGTTAGTGTCGTTTCATGTGAATTCAATACCATTTACCAAAATCTTCAAATAAAAGTATATTTTCTCAACCTGTGCGGTGTTTGTCAATGTTTTGCTTTTTCGCAAAATTACAACGAAACTTTTTCCGCATTGGCCGCTAAAATAACATCAATTGACGAATTTACTGTCTTTGAAAAATCAGAGACAGTGACGAAGACAATAAGAGAATTGTGAGTGTTTTAGTAATAAAGTTTGAATGTATTGCTATTGTCTCCGCAAAACTGTCTCGTGTCAATGCCAGGTAAGACAACTTTAAGACTTTTTTCACAATTTGATTTAAGCACGATTAACACCAAAAATTTTAAAAATTAAAATCATTAATTCTAAAAATATCCTTAGCATTTAATGAGTTCGTATGTTGGTTTTCGAGTTTAGATTATCCAACTAGATCATGCAAATATAGTTTAGCTCCAGATAATATTTTCTTTGTTTACTTAGCAGTTTTGTGGAGTCCTTAAATACATTGATCAGCTGATTATTCAAATACTCGTAAAACCGAAAAATATCTTTCCTAAGTGCAACTCCTTAATTACCCTCTTCATTTAATAATACAAAAGACCAAAGACATTAAGTGTTCCTGAAAAGTTCCAAAATCATTCAAAACGATTTAACTATTTACGAGCAAGACAACCCGAGGTAAAAGACAAAAAAATTTGTTATAAACTCGTAGCTTAACTGCTCTTTAAATTGCACAATTTTACTTCTGAAAAACATAACAAACTCAAATACACTGGGAACAGTAGATGAAAACTCAATTGTTTTGTTATTACTATCATTCTGTTTCACTTTCCTTGCTCGCGAAAAAAAACGTCTGGAATCTCTGCCGTGTTTGGAAGACAGAAAACACTTTTGGTTAAATAAACACATAAACTTCACAGCCATTTTATTGCTGTGGCCCAAAACGAATAGAATGAATGCGGAGGCTAACTCAATGAGTTCTTACAACAATATCAAATATAATAAATATATATCTTCCAATTACATCCCATGAAGGGGCAAGGGAGAGCCTCTTACAATCACTGAGCTGTGTGCTTACTAGTTATACACTCACTCATTGGGACCTACAGTTTTACACCGGTTCCGAAAAGTTTTCACCTCGCTTAGTGATAGCGACACTATCGAGGAATTCGCCATGAAAAATGTTTCTCATAAAAACCACTCGAAATCGATGTAAAACTCTAGGGACCAATTAGTGAGTGTTGAAGTAGAAATCACATAGGTCACTGATTGTGAACTCCTGTCCCTACATGGGATGAAATAGAAAAATATTTATTTACTTTATATATCTGAACCAGGGAATAAGGTTTGTCGTGAAAATATTTACTCCGTATAAAATCAATACATCCGAAAACCTAATAGGTTGTCAGAACTCTTCAAGCTCCTGCTGGAGTGTCCTTGTAGAAAATTCAAAACGCATCAAAACAAATTAATTTCTCTGAAGTTGAGTGTACAAACTTATTCGACCACCTTCGTATAACAACAACAATAAGCAAAACTAACCAACAAACTTGAAATAATTTCTAAAACTTAAAACCCCAGGGGTATAGCACGAGAGATGAAAGGAGATAAGGGAAGGAATTTGGAATGACTACAAACCTTGCCATTCTCGAAAATGCCATTTGTTGCTGCTACAGCAACTTGTTGTTGTTGTTGTTGTGACTCTGGAACACCAACTCCAGCTGCAGCAGTTGTTCCTGGTGTGGTAAATACATTTGCGTGATAATTGTGCAAATTTGTTGCTGGCGAATGTTGCTGGATCTGCTCTTGATATTCGGGCAGTATCTCCAATGGTGGTGGTATGTAACGTTCATGTGTCTGTTGTTGGTGCAGCTGTTGCTGTGGTTGCTGTTGCTGCTGCTGCTGCTGCTGCTGTGGTTGTGGAATAGAAGCTGCCAAAGGACGTGTTTCAACAGATATCTGAAATAATGAAAAGAACATGAAAACACCAACACAAATGTCGAATGTAATGTAACTTTATCTAGAGAATAAGTTAAAGGACGGGCATAATACATATGTACATAAGTAGAACTGAAGAAATTTGGTTGCATAAATCAATAATGTTTTAAATCCTTTGAGTATTAAAGAGTTTCTTATTTTTGACTGTGGATGTTTTTGGAGGGTGTAATCAAAACTGTCAGGGTGCCGTCATTTCAAACTTTATATACAAATTAACCAGTAATGTCATTTCGTAATGACATTTAAGGCCAAGCGCGGTGGACGCATCCAAGGACAACTTGTGTTTTCAAATTACCACGTTAATACCATTACAATTTTTAAGCTTCCCCAAATTTCTTTTTCAAATTTTCACTTTCGTAATTTTTATCAACTCGCAACTTTTATCATTTCGACAAACAACAGATTATGACAAACAGACAGAATTCACGCCTTTAACACCTCACAAATTGTAGTTCATAATTATTCACACTTAGACTAACCTGAGACAATGAACCATCCTCACTGAATACCGGATGGCCAATTAAACGTGTGACCTCACGTTGTACAACCAATACCAAAACGGCGCCACAGGCTTTCAACACTTGCACGGCCTGATAGTGATCGGCTTCAATGACGGAGATGCCATTGACTTTCAGGACTTTATCGCCAACTTTAAGACCAGCCAAATCAGCGGGACCACCTTCGGTGACACGTGATATGAAAATGCCATCGTCATCGCCCTTAAATGGCGTAGAGCCTTTGCCACCGGCAATACTCAAGCCAAGGCCAGCAGAGGTGCGTTCAATGTGAATCTCGTACTGTTCCAGACGTAATTCCGTAACACCATCAAGGGTCTCTGCAACGAGAATATCAAATAAGAAGGAAGAATGTTTTAGCATATAGATAAAGATGAAAGGGGGTAAATACTAGAAAGTTTGCAAGGAAATAAGCCATATTTATATTTACATAAACATGGCAAGGGGTTTGGGAAGGATGTGGGGGGAGAGAGATTTTTTCGGTGTTGTGGAATGTTGCAAGGATCTTTGTGGTATGATATACATAGTCGACAAGTTGAAAATTTTGTAATGCAAGTCACGTTTTGCAATTACCAACTCCAAAAAGGCGTTAGCATGTCCATAAACAATTAGGAAGTGACATGACTTTTTTCCCCACGCCAAATTCCTTTCACCATTTTCGTGGTTTGAAAGGAGCAGTCATGTTTGGTGTCCTTACCATAGTGCTGCCTTATGCGCTGTTGATGTTGCTGTTGCAACAGGAATTGTTGCTGCTGCTGCTGCTGATATTGTAGGTCATCGGAAGGCATGTAAGTAGTGACAATTCTCACACGTTTGTCTTTGCGCTTTAGTGAATTGTTAGGACTTCGATTCGATGATGCCAATGAGCTGCGTAAACTGGTGTTGGCCGGACTGTTGCGGCCAGTAGTGGCATAGCTACCAATGCCCCCACCAGCACCACCACTGGCCGAACTCATTATAGAACCTGAACGTTTGCTGCGTGGCAATGTATTATTGCCTTCTTTAACTTTAATTTTCACGTTAAACATGATGATGTTTTCATTCGGTTTACGTTGTTCCCGTTTAGTTATTCATACACTTTGCCCGGCTGGGATTTGTTGGAGATTTGTTATTGATTCGTTTTTTATCTTAATATATTCCTTTATTTGTATTTTCTACGTCCTTTGATGTGTTTTAGCTTTGTTTTGTATTCTGTGGCATATTGTTCATTTATTTAAATGGATTAAGAAATATTATCTTTAGGATTGGGAGTGTGATTCGTGTACCAGCAATCATATCAGGCGCTGATTTTAATACCCAGCATTTTCACAGCGTACAGTTGTTATTTGTTTGCCTCTTTGGCAAAATGGTCAAAATGTTTTACAAAACTTATCGCCATAAAATTTCACTATATGTGAAATTCTTAGCCCAAGGGCTAGATAATAAGCAAAAACTAACTGCCTTCTAAGGGTTAATAATGAATTTTGTCATTTTGCTGTTTCCATTAAAAATAGTCCACATAATATAATGACTTTTGTCATATTTCATCTTTTATCTAGCACTTGGGCTAAGATTTGTGTTTTGGAGTGTTCGGACACATATACTGAAATTTTATGGCGATAATTTTTGTAGAGCATCCTGACCACGCCCTCGTCATTTTGGAGCAATTTTTTGCGAGTTTTCAAAAAAAAAAGTAAAAATTATGGTTATACGTGACAGTTACAGGGTTAATTTGTTCCACAAAAATGTTTATCCGAATCTTTTCTATAAAACTTCTGAACATATTTTGTACGTCAGAAGTATGGAACACACAATTTTCCATGTTGATATGTTGCAGGAAAGTTCCGAGAGGCGGAAACTTTGACCCGCCCTTTCTACCAGAATCCGTTGACAGAACCCCATCATTTTTTTTGGTGTCGCACAGTGTAATTTGACGACTGCCACGTGGCATATTCATTTTCAAGATGACATTTGTGCTTAGCTGGGATATTACGACTAAATAATTTCAAACACAAATTGTGATAATTAGCATTACAGCAGGCAAACAATTTTCCTAACAATTTTAAATTAAAAGTCGAAGTCCGCAAATCTTTATAGTTTTATAATGTTACTACATCCTTAAATGCTTTACGATATTGACACTAAATTTTACACATCCAGTTATTTAGTCCTCTCTACCGGCTATCGAACCGCCATATTTCTTTCATACTAAACCCCACTTAATTTGGCGATTTAAATGTCTGGCATTGTCTGAGCTGGCCTTTCTGGTCATACTTAAACATTTTCCTCTTTCGCCAAAACTAAACTGGCAATAAGCTTGTTGTAATGGTGCCCTCTTTGCTGTCATATCCTCGGTCTGGACAGTTGGAATTGTGTGTGTCAGTATATTTAAAGATACTCTTAAGAGAATATCCAATTAATGTTTCATTATTATTATTATTATTACAAAAAAATACATCAGACGCTTTCTTGCCGTTACGCTTTCGTACGCACCGCCGCCATTGCTTTTACATTAAGGACCTTCAATTCCACGTTTTAAGAAATGAAACGTTTTAAGGCGAAACATCCTTTGCGTTTCGTGTTAACAAGGTTAAGGTGAATTATTTGCACAAAAATATATTTGAAAAAAAAAAAAGATAAATTCAACATAACTGTGTAGTTGTTGGGATGTGAACTGAACTGAACAGTTTTTAAAAAAGAAAAAGGAAATATTGTAAAGCAATTTCAAGACTTGTATAATTCAGATTTGATTAGAACATCCTAACGCATCGCCATTTCAGGCGGTGGATAGGGGCCTGACTGACAGCCTCTATTTGGTTTTAATGTGTGTTGTCACATTTTTATTTCGCATTTTCTTATTTTCGCATTTATTTTCTCTTATCACATCTGCTCACCCACGCTTAAGACACTTTCGCCTCGGGATCTTCACTCGATTTGATTGGAAAACAATGTTGTAATGGCTGTTGCCACTGGCAAAAAAATGTTAAATAAAAACTACAGACATTGACACAGAAACGTGCAGAAAACGACAAACGAAACGCAACGACGACGAATCAAGATCCAATGGAAAATTAACATTGAAATTATCTTTTACAATTATTGACAGTTTGTGTTGACTACCAAAGTCGTGTCGTGTCTTCTCCTTGACTCAGGTCGTTATGCTCATTCCATCTCCTGTTCAGATATTTGGCATGCGTAAGACACACTATACGTCCGTCCATTTATCTGTCTATCTGCCGTTGCCAGTTGTCTGTTGGTCTGCTGGCATTCGTTTTAATTTACATAATGAGATAAAATTCGATTAAATTTATTTATGTGTAAATCCAGGGGTTTAGGTTACTTTGATTGGTTTCTATAATTGTCAGGACTTTTAAAGCATCACAGAAATTGGTCAGTATAAGGTGCTCAATTGATTGAGTTACCCTTGAGGATATTTCGAAATTAAATTAATGAGAGAGAGGTTCACGTTGTTATTATGAACTTAACTTTCACTTGAGTAAAGCAATTTCTTTTAAGTATTACTGGGTTCAAAATAATTCACAAATCGATTCAAATCAAAGAATATTCTTGCTAAATTTCAGTACTAGTATTTTATGCGATAAAATAAAATCATCATCCAAATATGTTCCAACTACTGACTCTGTATTATATGTATTTACTGTTCCACAACATAATTCCCCCACATATCAGACAATAAAACATGTAAGATTTCCTGCATTAAAATTTGGAATATGCAATCTTATAACTAAATATATAATGTAATATAGATGTGTTCATACATAAGTTATATTCTGATCCTTTTGTTATCCTATTAGTTTAATATGCAAATCATAATGTTTTTCTATCAATACAACGTATTTAGTGAATTCTTGTTGAAAATTTAACAACATCAAAAAAATGTTGCATTTTATCTTTCGAACATGCATAAGAGAAATCCATAAACAACGTAGTTAAGAAATTTGATATTTTATTTTTATTATTTTTTTTCAATAAAAAATCCTTGTATATCCTGAAATATCTTGTTATTCGTAAAATCAAGTGTTAACAATGCACTCATGTGTGTGTGTAAACTTAGGAATTGAAATTGTTACAATTTATCGAGGCAACATAGATAAAAACATATGTATGTACAAGTACAAAGTTATGGAAAAAAAATATGTATACTTTACATATTGCTTTGAATATATTGAAATGCATACACATGCATATTGAATTTATTGAAATTTAATACAAACTATCATCTTTTCTATTGTGGTGCACACAAGTGGTGAGGAATGATCGGTTAATAAAAATTACAAAACTAATAATAAAAATTTTTCGGGATTATCAGCGCTAAATTTTATTTACAATTGAATAAACAAATACGCTCAACTGATATTTGACTCTTATCGTTCCGGTAACAGGCCACTCCATGCTGAAAAATCTGAATTTTGTTGTTGTTTGGATGCAAATATTGCCCTGGCAAAACAGTTATATCTTTTTTTTTTTGTTCAAAGTAATTTTCAATTATTTTATTCAAATAATTCGTTTTAATCAATAATGTAGGTGCCATTTTGTTCAATGACTTTCTTTGTCATTTTGTTCAATGGTCTGCTTCAGGAAACGGTGTAATCCCAGGTTCATAGAATGACTGGTCTGTCCCAATTTAGGTCCCAATCAGAGAGTATAAAACTAGAAAGCACCCAGCTCACTGGATGTGTGAAGGTCTCCCTGATTCCTTCATGGAATGTAATGGGAAACCATTTATTTATTTTTTCTTGTACATGAGATTCTGGGTTCGATCCCTGCTCTGACCACCTTAAATTTCTTTCTGCAGCGGTCACCTCGCATAGGGACGCCGATACTTTCGAGTATTTAGCCATGAATAAGCTTCTCAAAATACCGTTCGGAACCGGTGTAAAGTTAGTATAAAACTAGAAAGCGCACAGCTCACTGGCTGTGAGAAGCTCTCCCCAATTCCTTCATGGGATGTCATGGAAAGCCATTTATTTGTTTTATCATTAATTTAAACTTGAAATGTCAGCTATGTATCTGTACGATATAACAAAGAATTTAGTCAGCTGATCAAAAGGATTTAAAAAATAACAAAAGTTCCATCTATAGGAGAAAACCGACGTGACTTTCTTGCCAGGCCAATATAGTATGTTTGCAGCTAGTCGCAAATATAGTATACTTGTGTCTAAACACATTGTGTTTGCTATTCAATATTACATGTTTGAGATACAATTATTATTAGCTTACAGTACATATTTTTGTGACAACTGAAAACAAAACACGGCAGACAACAAAAAAGCAGCTGATCTGATGAAACCAATGCTTGCAAACATGTACGTAGTTCCTGTTGCTGAGGCCTGTTTTTTTTCACCGTGTTTGTCTGTAGCTGCTTAAGAAGCATTCCGGTATGTGATAAAAATCGATCGAGTCAAAATTGAATACGATTTTTCTAAGTTAAACTAAGATTAAATAATGTTTGATTAATACTAACGACAGGTAAATTATGCTTTATGTTGGTTGCATCGAACATAAATACGCATTCCCTATTAATTCTGCCTGTTTTATGCCCAACCAAAGAGTAAACTACAACAGCAACTCGATCTGAATGAAATGGCGTACTACGTAATCGAGAGAACGTAAAGAAAGGGATAGACTCTTTTCTATTGCTATGTGGCGGCACCGTTGGCTGCTAGTCGCTCATCATTCATTATACCATCTACGCTGTTCGTTATTACATTCCAACTACCATATAGATCAGCTGTGTCATGGATACCCCCTGATCCCACGCATTTCAAAAAATTTCACGTTTTGTAGAGCGAGAAGAGAAAGTGGTTACAAATACTGAATGTGTACGGGAATTCGTTTTTATTCACCATACAGCCCCACAGCAAACCGAATTAGCCGCAAACGAATTTAGATTGTGTCACAATCATATTAGATGTCATTACATCCGAATTAGAGATTGTGACAACAGTATTTGACAACCTCACAACTGAATTTGACTTGTGGGTACTAAATCCAGTCGTGGCAACTTCAATTCGATTGCGCCAACTGCAATTCGGTGGCAACAAACGCGATAAAGGTTGAATTTTACGTGCCTAATGTAGTTTATTTACCCGTTGCACTTGTTGGTTCATTTTATTTACTTTTTGTTACGTACTATGTACTTTCTCGGTGCACTTTATGTGCTTTTGGGTACACTTGATGTACGTTTGGTACATTTTATGTATGTTTTGTATATTTTATGTACTTTTGGGAATACTTCACATACTTGGTACTTTTTTGGTACACCTTATGTAGTTTCTTGTTCATTTCACCTAATTTTTGTTATGTAAATATTATATTTTTCCGGTACACCTTATGTTTTTTTCTAAATTGTGTGTACTTTTTGGTGCATTTTGTTTATTTTATGTACTTTTAGGTACACATTATGTACCTTGTTGTTTAATATATATGTACATTTTTGTGTATACTTTTAAAGAGCCTCGTATGTACTTTTTTGGTGTACTTTATGTACTTTGTTAAACACTTGATGTTCTTTTGGTAAATTTATTGTAGTTTGCGCTACATTTTATTTACTTTTTGTTACGTATTATGTTTTTACTGGTACAGTTTATGTTTTTTGGTATATTTTGTGTACTTTTGTGTACTTTTTGGTGCATTTTGCTTATTTTATGTACTTTTAGGTACACTTTATATACTTTGTGGTATAATGTGTATACTTTTGTGTACATGATATAAAGGGTCACGTATGTACTTTTTTTGGCACTCTTTATGTACTTTGTTGTTACACTTTATGTACTTTTTGGTACATTTTGTGAACTTTTCGCTACATATTATGTACTGTTTGGTACATTTTACACTTATGTACTTTTGTGTAAATAGAATGTGCTTTTGGTAATTTTTTCTAAAATTTAGTATGTATGTTTAGTATGTTATTTCTGGAATTTATGCATTCGTTGGTGTGGCCGTTGGTGGTGGAATGGCTAGTGTGCGCGGCTCTTGTGCATGAGAACGTGGGTTCGATCCCTCCCCTGACCACCTTACATTTCCTTCGACGACGGCCATCTCGCTCTCGCTATTGATGGCGATACTATCGAGTACTTCGCCATGATAAAGTTTCTCAAAATACCGTTCGGAACCGGTGTAAAACTGTAGATCCACATCAGTAAGAGAATAAATGGAAAGCGCACAGCTCCCTGGTTGTGAAAAGCTCTCCCCAATCCCTTCATGGGATTTAATGGGAAACGGTTTTTTATGCATTCGTTGGTACATATTTTCAGTACTCGTAAGTACTTTTTTCAAATTTGTCACATATGTCATATTATAATCGTCTATTCAATACTCATTTCAAAAACGGACTTTTGAGACGAGTGCAATTAGTGAGTTATGTGAGTCACACGAAGCTGGGAACGAATAAATCTTACAAACACGAAACCAATCAAGAATTGTTTTACCGCTCGTTATCCGAACGTGCTCAAGTGTGCGTGCGTGTTAGTTTAAACGTATCGTTAGAACTCACGAGCGCTAACGGCTGACGAGACGCATTTTGTGTGCCTGTATATACGACTCGAATCTCGCGTGATGTATTTTGAGCTGTGAGAAGGATTAAATGCGCGCGAGGGCTTTTACGACGCATGATTGGAGTATTTAACTATTTTTCATACAGTTTAGTTAGCGCGCTAACAGATTTCGCCAATTTGTGATTGCTTAGACTAACAGTGAACTGAAACGCCTCTCTACACGACTATGATTTATTCAATTGAGGTTTAGTAAATTCTTCTCAAAAGACTTTTAAACGTTTATTATACAATATTAGTCCCATTAATATTTTACATATTATTGCAATTTTCATACAACCCTCATACGTATGCAAATACACGAGTTCTTATTCATAAATTTGTGAAAAAGAGAGAAAAATACATATGAAACCATATCAAGTGTGTGTAATACGAATATAGCTTATACTTGTTTCCCATCAGCTGGATTTTTTTTAACTTTTCCCTTATATTTTACGTCTACATGAAATTTAAGGATAACATTTTAAAATGTTGGTTTACGATATCAACACTAACGAATCAGCAATTGATGAAAGGATTCGGGTTAAAAATAATAATGAATGTTCGAAAGATAAAGGCACTTTGTGTAATGTGATGACTGAGGCGTTCCCGGTGAGCTGACCTACATACATGACAATAAAAATCGCTATAGAATATATCGTCGGTTGACAGGAAAAACTCACTAAGTACACATTTTAACTAAAATTACTTTTTAATACTAAGTACTATAATTTTCAATTATGTATCGCAGGAAAAACTCAGTAAGTCCCTAAGTGCTTCCAAAATACCAGTTTCAAATTTTCAAATTTCATTAACTGCGTTCTTTCAGATTTTTACGGCAGGAAAAAATCATGAACGTACTTAATGAATATTTCTTGCGAACACTCTATGCTATATACATAAGTACGTACTTAATGAACTTTGCAGAATTTTTGTTTTATTTGAAATTGTATTTTTCATACACAAAAGAAATAAACAAAAACACATAAGATAACTGCTGTTCCTCCAACATGATAGTAACTGAGCAAATTATCCTCAAACCAACTTTTACCATCGCGTTGCTACACTCAATACGGGGAAGTCCCTATTTCAGTAGAACGTATTCTTAAAACAGGGATGTCCATTTCATACCACAATTGTGGAAGACCGCCGCTCACAAAATTCTTATGCTCTTTCATTCAGTCGTCTGTGTGACTTTGGTAAGACAACTATATTTATAGTTTTTGCTTGTCAAAATTTCAATCATAATCATAAGCTCTCTTTGCAAAACTACACATATCGACTTGTGAACTATGATTGCAATAGTGTTGATACAGACTTTAGTGGAGATTCCAATGATGACCCAACTTTCCAGCCTGTACGACAGGATTCTGACAATTCCGATTATTCGGATGAAATTGACAAAAAAGTTCTAACAAGACGCAGAACAAATCACCCAGAAACCTGGAAAGTCAGTGTATTGAAATCTCGTCGAGAAAACTGTATGCCTTATACTACCAAAAAACAAAAGCCATCCTGCAAAAGCTCCAAAACTTGCTGATTGTTCCAAATGTAAGTTTAAGTGTACAAGCAATATTACAGAAGAGGACATACAAAAAATTTGTAAATTGTATTGGGGATTTTGTGACTTTGCTAGAAAGAAAGATTTTATATTAAAATTTGTCCAAGCAGAGCCACCGAAACGAAGAAAAGTAGATCCCAGCAGTGATAAAGCACGCCATGTTTCAAAAAAATATTTCTTAGAAAATAGCTCTGGAACACGTCATAGAGTATGTTCAAATTTTTTTGAAAAGACGCTGTGTATTTCGAATGGGCCTATTAATACAGCCATCAGTGGTTCCCATTTTGGATCATTTACTGATAACGATAAAAGAGGCCGAAAGGCGCCTGGTAACAAAACTAGCGAATTAGTGGTCGCTTTAGTAAAAACACATATAGAAAGCTTCCCAGTTATGGAATCCCACTATGTTCGAAAGTCCTCAAAGAAACTGTACCTAAATAGTGATCTGTCTATTTGGAAGATGTATAATCTTTACCGTAATGATTTCTGCAAAGAACGCAATATTACTGAAATTGTCAGCGAAAAAACTTATAGAAGGATATTCTGCGATAATTATAACTACTCGTTTTTTAAACCAAAAAAAGACCTCTGTGCAAGGTGCGCTAAATATGATCAAGCCATAAATAAAAACGAGCTGGAAGCAGAGCATTCAATGCATTTAATGAGAAAAAACCAGTGTAATGAAGCCAAAGAAAATGATAAACTGAGATGCAAAAATGATCCTGCGATCATTACTTGTACTTTCGATTTGCAAAGTGTCCTCCAGTTGCCGTATTCGAGTGTCTCATTGTTTTATTATTCCAGAAAGATATGCGTATAAAATGCGGAGAAAATGTTCATTGTTACACTTGGAATGAATTGAATAGTAAGCGAGGGAGCAATGAGATAGGCTCAATTTTGTTTTGTTTCCTAAAAACATTGCCCTTGACCGTGACAGATGTTTCACTCTTCTGTGACACTTGTGGTGGTCAGAACAGAAACCAGCAAGTAGCAGCCGTGTTAATGTATGCTGTAAAACATTTAAGCCATCTCAACAGAGTGGAGCTAAAATTTGTAGAGTCAGGTCATTCGCACATGGAATGTGACTCCATGCATTCCGCAATAGAGTCAGCAAAAAAAAAATACAAGCGCTTACACAATGTCTGACTGGATACGGATTTTTCAATCTGCTAGATCCTCCAAAAAAGATTAAAAGAAGGGTGAATATCAAGTTCATCTCTTAAAGTTCGCGGATTTCTATAACCTACAGGAACTAGCAGCTACCACTATCAAAAACCGGAACAAAGACGAGTGTGGTGAAAAAGTGTCATGGCTTAAAATAAAGTGTTTAAAATTCGAAAAAGAATTCCCAGAAATTTTATATTATAGATACGATCAAACATCTGACTACAAAAAAATAAATGTATCCGGAAGAGGTCGCCGAAGGACAATAGTTGAACTAAAATCAGCATACTGTAATCTTTTACCTATTTCACAAGCAAAAAAAACTGACCTTGTAAAACTTTGCGATGCTGGTCTAATTCCAGAAGAAGTTATCCCGTGGTTCAAAAGTTTGCCCACTATTAATTTTGTACATCCGGAACGCTTACCAGAGCCATCTAATGATGAAAGCGATATAGAGGACGACGAAAGTGTTTTTTTTTTCTTTAAATAAATAAATGATTAATCTTACTAAAAGTAGAATTTGTTTTTCATTATGTGCCTCTATGTTTGTGATCCCGGCAGGTAAAATTCATTAAGTCCTTCATTTCGCATTTTTTCGAAGACTTTTGCATTTAACACGAAGATACAAGCTCAACTATAAAAAAGAAATATAGTTTTATTATAATCTACGATTTTAAGTCGATAACTACTAAAATAGAATTTTGGTACAAAATAATTGATTAAAACCCCATTATCTCCATTGTGCTCTAAACGCACTTAGTGAGTTTTTCCTGTCAACCGACGATATGTAAATAATAATATATACTTTAAGTAAAATTTGAACAGCTGTTACATTTCGAGCTAAAATTTATAACAAAAAAACTACACATTTCAATACATTTTATACTTATGCATACTTTTATGCGGAGCCATTCGTGTGTTTCCCCAAGCGAACGATTGGCGACTTAATGCATGAAACTAAAACGCAACAGATCAGTCAACATAACCACTCAATTCATTTGAATATGCATTTAGGAATAATGCAAAAATACAGTACACTGTAACAACACTAACTTAGGCTGAGAATAATCTTTCTTTGTCCGCATTTTATTATTTTGCTCTCGACAGAGCATAGCGAAAAAAATAAGTAAACTGTGCACCAAACGCAGCTGTATTTGTATCACAAACAAACCTATGTTTGGATTATAAACGCATATATTATAACATTAATCATTTTGTCTCAAACATGTAATATTGAATAGCAAACACACTGTGTTTGGGCACAAGTATACCGTATTTGCGACAGGCTCTAAATACACCTTATATTTGCATCCAAACAGCAAATAAATACAGATTTTTCGGCGTGTGGTTGTGAGAAACTCTCCCAATCCATCTATGGGATGTAATGGGCAATAATTTATAATGTTTTTTCTTTCTTTTGTTAATGCAAATAACTGTTTTCGTTAATTTACTTTCTCATAGTTCTTTGTTACTTTACAGTCCGAAAACCATACACAACCTTTCTTCAACTTTTTGTGATCCATTATCGTTGAAATTTGCATTTTGTTATACTTGTTGAAATTTTTAATTGATTTGAAGAAAAAAATTGATCAACAGCTTAATTGACAGAACAACTAACTTTAATTAGGGTTTAAACTTTTTTTTTATGTTTTGTTTTTCCAAAATCGACTTTGCCACCTCCACACATAACTTACTGAGTGACATCGCCTTTGCTCATTTTTTCTTGTTGCTGTTAGTCGTAACCTTAACAGACTTTGTGACTGCCATCAAGTAATTGAGATTGTTCAGAGAAATCACGAAATGACATCCAGACACTTGAATTTACTTTGAAAAAAGTTAATCGGAGGCGAGAAAAAAACATGAACTTTACCGAGGCAATGAACTTAAAATGCCAAGAAAGATAATAAAGGGGACGACAATGTAATAACCATATTTACACGCGGATTTATGGCGTGACAAGAGACTGGATGGAATCTGCAAAAGGAACTCAATACGATGCTTGATTGATTCACCTAAACCGACAACAATAGCAATCACGGTTGTAGCAGTCAAGAAAAGTTTAGTCAAATCATAATTTCTTGGAAACGGAAAAACTGGAGATTCATTGTAACAGTAGCAGCACCGCACAAAAAAGTCAGCAACAGGTTAACAGTTCATAAACATTGCAAGGATAAACAGGGAATAGCAACGTTTATTTTCCCTTGTTGGTTGGCGAAGTCAATGTATTGTCTGTCGTCCGTGTTATTTGAGGCGAATCTCAAACAAAGAGCATCAACAAAAATACGAGTATTGTCAAGTGTAATGCTTCAATTGAGATGTTCGTGAAAATTGCTTGCATTATCGTAATTTGGCGACAATCACTTTTACAATATTATTCTTTTCGCAATTTTAATTGTCATGCCCATTATTGTTTACGTTTCGACGGAAAGTGACTTAATTGATGACGTGACTGGGAAAGGATTTCAATTTGTTTCAATGACACTTTTGGTGAGTTTAAATATTTATGCATTGCTTAATTCAAATTTAACGAAAGGTAAGAATAAGTTACTTTTTTATCAAACCGATACTTAGTTATTTTAATGGTCGAAAATTTAACCAGGTTTGTGGCATTGAAAAAATTCAGACAAAATTCATAGGAAAAATAAGAAATTGTCACAACCGAAATAGAGGTTGTCCCAACCATATTAGATAATGTCGCAACCACATGAGATTTTGTCACAATTGTATTAGAGGTTATCAAAACCGAATTTAGAGGTTCGTAACTTCATTGAGGTGTTGGCAACAATTCGGTTGAGGATCTTACTTATTTATAAATCAAGTTCGGTAGCCAAAACCAACTTCAAAGTTAACGAGAATATGTATCTTTTGAAACAATTAGTTCTGTGTTCCAGAATTCGGAAACCGTGGAAGAGAATCAATTAAAGAGTGACGAATTCTTAAATTTTGAAGCAGTTTGATTTGATTGTGGCCGTATAGTGTGCGGACTCTTGTACATGAGATTCTGGGTTCGATCCCTGCTTTGAACAGCTTTAATTTCTTCCGACGGCGGCCACCTCGCTTATTGACGGCGACACTATCGAGTATTTAGCCATGAAAAGCTTTTCAAAATACCGTTCGGAACCGGTGTAAAATTGTAGGTCCCAATCAGTGAGTATAAAACTAGAAAGCGCAGAGCTCACTGGTTGTGAGAAGCCGTCCCGAATCCTACACGCTGAATAATCCGTCGTTTTTTGTTGTTTGGATGCAAATATAACATGTGTTTGGAGCTTGTCGCAAATATAGTATATTTGTGCCTAAACAACACATTGTGTTTGATATTCAATATTCATGTTTGAGACACAATCATTAATATGTTTTAACATATGTGTTTGCGACCTAAATATATCTGTGTTCGTGATACAAATACAGCCGTGTTTGTTGCACTATTCTCTCAGTGAGTGATTCATAAATATTCCTGAATGTACGTTATGTATTGCGTTTTAATTTCATGTATTCAGTCGTCAATGTTTCATCGGACAGAGGATATCAAAATCGGTTGATCAGTGAAAGTTGAATAAACAAACGCTGGGATAGTTAAATGGTTTGTGATGTTGCTTTGGCTTTTGTGTATGTGTTTCGCATATATTTATGTGTGCTACCAAAGTGAGAAACGATTTTGACGAAAGAAACGTGAATCCCTTTTTCTGCTCGAGCCTCTACTGAAAAAATCGGAATGGCGGACCATTTGTGAAATATAAAAAAAAAAACAAGTAATAATACACGCTTGCCTTGCATGAACTAGATTTGTATATAAGCTTATTGTTCGTATAATAACGCAACGTGATAACCAACGCAAAGTTGAAACCTTCTGAAGACAAAAACGTGAGAGACAACAAAGAAAGGAGAAACAACATAGCAGCAGATTCAAAACAAAACAATTAATGCATTCAATGCAAAATATAAGTTAATGTGGATATATACTCGTATTGATAAAATTAATTATAATAAATAAAGAAAGAAAAATTCATTTCTAAATATTATTATGGTTGGGAGAAAATACGTATAAGTTTCCACGTAGGTATATGAAGGCTTGGGGGAAACACGCGAATGCTTCCGCGTAACTATACGGATGTTTGGGGTGAAGCACGCATATGTTTCCACGTAAAAGCATACATATTTGTCAGTAAACATGCTACTGTTTGCATTTAAATACGCCTGAGTTTTGGTTATAATTTTGCCTTTGGTTATAATCGCCTTTGGTTATAATTTTTAAATGTGATACCTTTTTAAGACCAGTGTGTTGACTTTGTCAACTATTATTATTGTCGAGGAAACTTAACATTAAATTAGAGGATAAAATGGCAAATAACTTTTTATTCCTTTACAGAATTTTTGATTTAAAAAAAAAACAAATCTGTAACGTCTGTAGCTGTTAAAGTTAATCAATATTTCATTCAAAATCAACGAGTATATCCATTCTTTCGAAGTGGTAAACGTCAGTTTGAAGACACATCATTGGATTTGAATTGTATTTCCTAGAATCTTACAACCTAAATAAACCAATTTGATAAACTGAGGGTATAAAATATTTCCAACGAATTCAAACCATCGTTAGCCCATTAAATGTTTAGCACAAATCCTTCTCTCTTTGTTGTCATTTTTATACGAATTTTATTTTATGTTTATGAATGTGTTTGATTGTTGTACAGACGTCATGAAATATATCAAAAATTTATGAGTCATTATGTATAAAAATATGTTTCATTGGGCCTATAAAGATTACCCACTAACAATCTGGAGGGGAAAATATATTGAGGGGCTGTTTTGCAAAACAGTTGACCAATGTGTTTAATGTTAGTTAGTATATGTTACCTAAACACGGCATTTTATATGCAAGTAGATTTGTATAAATCTGCTTTAAGGTTATATATTTATATATAAAAAACTGTATAAACGACTTGTATTACCAATCTCTTATATTGCATATAAAATTAAAATATAATATTTCGTGCAGTATTTCTGAACCTTCTTATTCTTGTACGTAATTATATTCGTATTAAATCTTTGAATATACCGTATAATAAGGGCACGAAGCTATCAATGTTTCCGGAACCCATGAGATGTGATATTACGGCACCCACACCCATCACACACAATTCTATCATAGCTATGACATATTGTTTAGTGCAAGAAACTTGAACGAAGTTTTGGAACGAAGATCCTTATCGCACGTTGAGGGATGGGGGCTAAATGAAATAAAATTAAATAACTTTTTTTTTAACATTATTAAGCTACAACCCAGTATTATATCAACTATATTGAATACTTTTACTTTGGTTTGTGTCTAAACTAACATATTTTGGAAAAATTCTTGTTTAATGTGAAGTTTTCTAGGTGGAGCCTGTAACCAATATTTAGTATATATTATAGTTTCTCAAAAAAAAACTATTCAATAACCCTTCCTTAAAAAAATACATTATGTTCATGAAGTACCTTTGCTTAAAAAAAGTACATTTTCATACAAAAAGTACCTTTTCTTAAAAAAAAGTAATTTTTTTTCAAATAAGTACCCTTTCTTAAAAAAGTACATTTTCTTACAACAAATTGTTTTTTCTTAAAAACTACATTTTCTTTAAAGAGTAGCCTATTGTGAAACAAAATAGCTTTTCTTGAGATAAGTACCTACTCTTAAAAATGTACCTATTCTTGAAAAAAGGACCAATTCTGAAAAAATTCCCATTTCTTAAAATAAAACCATACCTTGAAAAAAAATATCTTCTCTTAAAATAATACATTCCCTTAAAAAAATTCCTTTTCTTATATGTACCTTATATTTACAATAAAATAATACCTTTTCTTTTCTTGTGATAATTAGCCTCTCTGAAAATAAGTACATTTTCTTAAAAAAATAACCTTTTCCTAAAATGAGCAGCACTTCTTTAAAAACTACCTGTTCTGAAAAAAGTACTTCTTTGTAAAAAAAAAATTATACTCTTATGGCTTTTTTACAGAAAGTACTTCTTCTTAAAAACATTACCTTTTCTTAAAAAAATATTAGCTTTTAATTAAAGTACATCTCTTTAAAAAAAATACCTTTTCGGGACCCTTTCTACAAAAAGGACCTAAAAATATACTTTTTTAAAATAAATTACATTCTATAAAAAAAATTTCATTTTACAAAAAGTATCTCATTTTACAAAAAGTATCTCATTTTACAAAAAGTATCTCTTCTTAAAGATCCATTTAAATTATCGTATTTTTCAACGGCGTAGTGGAACTAACTAGTACATAATATGTAGCAAAAGGAACTTCGTTCCAACCGGGTGTCCTCTGACACCTCATGTAATCCTTGATTTGGCAGTGTACCTTTTTCTACAGTATATTTTTGAATATATATAAAATTGTCAACACGTTGGGAAACAGCGAAATATAACCTAACCACACACAAACCATTCAACAAACCCAATAACAAAAAGACAACAAATATGTCTCATATTATTATTTATTTAAGACTTTTAGCCTGGCCAAAAAGGAATTCATATAACAGAAGACAACAAAAAGGTGGCAGTCAGCCACTAGTGGCAGCAGCAGCACCGCCTGAGCAACAAGCCCTAAAAATGTCGAACAATAGGTATGAACATTGAAATGATATACAACCAGCTATAAGAAAGAAAATCTTATTGGTTTACTATTTCAAAGAAAATTGAGGAAAAGAATAAAAATGTTCAAGCACATAGGGAGAAAAAAAATATGGGCAATCAAGACGGCAACTGGAACACACATGTTTACACCAATATATGTTTTATTTTTATATATACATACATGTATATGGGATTATAAACCTTCGCACATGGTTTGACACCAATACAACGACGTGGTGTGTTTTGGTCATAAAGGCACCAGTAGGAAATTAAGACAAAATCGAAAGTGACAACCAATCATGGTAACACTTAAAAATTTATAACACTGTGGTACCAGGATTTAGTGTTTCAATTTGGAAAGGTGTTAGAAAATTTACAGTATCTAACATAAAAAATGTATTCCTACTCTATGTTACGAATTTACGACGTATCTATTTCAGCTTTGTTTTACTTAACAATAATTAAACAAGATTATTTTCAAATTACGATAGTTACAATAGTACTCTGCCTTCTAATACACCAAACTTAACACTGCACAATGATTCTATACTCAATAATAATGTTCCACAGTCACAAACACTTTTACTGATCATCAAAATGCGCCGCCAATCGGCTATTTGTAGAAGCCACCAAACACCACCATATTTGCCATACATTTTCTAGCGCCATCTAATATTTTTGCTAGATTCGTGCGGAAATTTCCTTAGTGGATTCATAAACCGTTCGTGATGAGATCGTATATAGAAGCTTTCACCCTACAGCCTTGATGTGTTTATCGATGTGGCACTAGCACTAAGCTACACATATCTGACAACAGTCAGAACAGCCATGCTGCAACTCTAACCACTTGCTCCAGGCTGAAGTTTTTTTGTTGTTTGGACGCAAATATCTCAATAATAATTCCACATAAGTATGTGTAGGTTTGAGGGAAACAGGCGAATGCTTCCATGTTTGAATATTTATGTTTTGGCTGAAGAACGCGTAAAAACTTACAGTTTGCCAGTAAATATGCTACTATTTGCATTTAAAAACAAGTGTGTTTGGGAGAGTGTTCCAAACATATACATGGTTCGTGCAGAATATGTTACAGAGGCCGTGTTTTTTACAGCGTATAATTAGCATTCAAATATTGGTTTGACATACCGCACATGCCCGTTGGTATTTAAATATTAGTCCAGCAACAAATTTAAAGCATTTTTTGTTACAATATTGAAAACAAAATGATCGTGACAAATATTGCAAAATTTTAATTTGTTGCAAAATGGTTGTAAGTCGTAAGATTCATTATCGGACAAAATGTAAATAGTAACGAAGGTTTCTACTACATCTTTTGTAAGAGAGCATTATCAGTATAAGCACAAAACCCCCTTCTGCGATGATTTTTTTTGAGAAACTCGCAAGTGAAACCCTTCTCTAGTATAATTTACATTCATAATCATTCCGCGCAGAGTGAAAGTCAGTGGTGCAATGAGAACGATCCCTGCTCTGGCCACGTTACATTTCTTTCGACGACGGTCACCCCGCGTAGTGACGCCGACACTATCGAGTATTTAGATTTGAAAAAACTTCTTAAAATACCATTTGGAACCGGTGTAACACTGTAGGTCCCAAGCAGTGAGTGTAAAACTAGAAAGTGCATAACTCACTAGCTGTGAGAAGTTCTCCTCAATCCCTTCATGGGATTTAAAGTGAAGCCATTTTTTTTTTTTTTGTTATGAAAAAGTTGTTTTAAATGAACACGCAATAATTTTTTTGTATGACGTGTATTTGTCAAGTTATGGGATTCTATAGTAAAATTTGGTTCTTTCTGTTACATTCGTAGGTTAAAAGAAGACTGTTTTATTGAATCCATTTTATCTTCAATCGGGAATAGTTAACATTACATTAAATGTCTTAGTTCTAAATAACAGTCGTGTAAAATAGTAGTAATTCCGACGGTTTATCATTAGAATATTAGAGTATACAGAAGTACCAAAATACAGTGTACAAGAATATTATTAATTCTAGGAAATATGTATCACTTTTTAAAGTATTTTTCGAACTAAAAATATTAAGGTGAGCGACAGGTATAGAAAACTGTCTGCAATTTTTAGAAGTAAAAACAAGTGACCATTACAAACCAACATTTTGCCAACTTCCATCAGATTTTTTTTAAAAATCTATAAAAACGTTCACATGCTGTAGGAAGTAAGTGCGGGTACACAAGTGAGCGAAAGAATGGCCGTCCAAACGTAAAGAGTTTCTCATCAGTAGTAGGTGCAACACCCGGTTATCCCCGTTGACACATTTCCTTTTATTAATCTCGCTAATATTGGGAAAACGGCGAGTACCGACGCCGTTGGAACTAAGAGCTATATCATTTGTATTCTAACGTGGACATAGCTAGGCGAATTATATTAGGCCAATTGCGTTGGCTAGGCCATGTTATCAGACTGGATGAAGGTGAGCCAGCGCGAAAGGTTTTCGATAACGTACCCGATGGAGGATAAGAGCATGACGAAGACCCCGCTGGAAAGACCAGGCCGAAGACTCCCTCTGTATCCTTGGTGTTACCAACTGGCGACAAAAGGCGAAGGATAGAACCAGTTGGAGGAATATGTTGTTTAAAAATATGTACACAAAATCTGACCTCATGACGTTGTAAAATAGTTTATCGACTATTCAAAGTAAAGTAAAATTAGGCTTTGTTGTCATATAAGAAATCGTAAGGCATCAATTGAATCGTGAGAAAAGTTCCTCCCACTTGTATGTTCCTTTACTTATCTCTCACTATATGAGTACGTTTTTCGATTTCTATGCCCCTAAACTGCAACTTAAACTGACAGAATTTTTAGTTAAAAGAGAAGAAGTAGCAGCCCCATACTAAAAATATTTCAGTTGTGTCAACCGAATTTTTCGGTTATCTCAATTCTCTTATAACAACCAATTATTGTAGTTGTCGCAACCGTATCATAAAAAATCGGTTGCCAAAACCTTAGACTTTTAATTCGGGTGAAGTAACTGAAATGGTGGAGATTCCAACGGTTAAAACAACCTCTAAGGGTAGAGTTTAGTATTTAACCCAATTAGGTCGTGAATAGTTTGTATGTAACGATTCCACAATATTCGTCAAGCACACAGTGCTCTGGGCAAACACGACTAGGGATCTATTTGTTATCGGCCGTTGTTTAGAATATAATACTTGTCAGTTCAAAGTTGTCAGAAACTAAACAGGTTGTCCTCGGCACAGTTAAGATTCGATATATGCCTTAACTCTGACATATTGCTTCGCTGGCCCTTACACACTGAAAAATCTGTATTTCGTTTTTATTTGGATACAAGTATAACGTGGTTGTACCTTGTAGCAAATATAGTATACTTGTGTCCAAACACATTGTGTCTACTATTCAATATTATATGTTGGAGACACATTGATTAATGTTTTATAACCCAAATTTGGCTTTGTTTGTTGAAAACTGAAAGAAACAAAAAAGCAGCAGATCTTAAATCCAGGAAAACAATGTTCCAAACATATACATGATGCCTGTATAATGTTAAAGATGAAATTTTTTCAGCGTGTAATTACTTTCGGATTGATAATATGGTGGTATTCTCGGTTTGGTGTGGTGGGCATCTCTCGCCACCATCAATTAGATTGACACATTTTGTAGATACACACAATCCCTTTAAATACTTAAGGTAAACCCTAATCAAAATGTGACTGGCTCCGCTTTTCAAACAACCGAACCCATAAAATAAATATGAAATTAAAAAATGTTAATAGCGATGATTTAGTGAACAAAATTTAAGTTTCTCGATTTGCGGAATGAACTGTAAAATGTATTCCCTGTATTGATTCAATCTCTTTAAAGTGGTCTTGTCCTGTCCAATGAAATATAAATTTCCAATGCAGCATTTTCGCAAACATATTTTGTCTTTTAACTGGGGGGTTAGGTAAACATAAAAAAGGTGCAAAAACGACTCAAATTAAGCACAAAGACATTAAAATCCTCTTTTTAAACATCTAAGACAGTCAATACACATGACGCCCGTTTTGTGTGAATATCTGGTTCAGGTTGTTTAGCTTTGGTTGTCGGTTTATCTGACGGCATATCTATACATACAAACAAACTAGAGTGTTCAAAAACCGACATTTTCGAATAACCGGTTGTCGGGTTATTCGAAAAATCACTTTTTCAGCAAACCGGTTTTCGGTTTCACACATTGGAAAGCCCCGGTTAAATTTCGGCTACATTTACGCTTATTGTTTTGGTTTTTTCGTTTCGCATGGAAAACAAATTTTTGTAGCAAAAATTAATTAATACAAACAACACAAAATAACATTTGCTAGTCTGCTTCCTTTGCCTGTAAAAAGGATCATTATTTTTCAGGAAAATACCAGATTTTACTATTTTTAAAAATAATTGAACTGAATTAGACTATGTTAGATTAGATTGGATTAAATTGAATTGAATTGAATTGAATTGAATTGAAATGAATTGAATTGAATTGAATAGAATAGAATAGAATAGAATAGAATTGAATTGAATTGAATTGAATTGAATTGAATTGAATTGAATTGAATTGAATTGAATTGAATTGAATTGAATTGAATTGAATTGAATTGAATTGAATTGAATTGAATTGAATTGAATTGAATTGAATTGAATTGAATTGAATTGAATTGAATTGAATTGAATTGAATTGAATTGAATTGAATTGAATTGAATTGAATTGAATTGAATTGAATTGAATTGAATTGAATTGAATTGAATTGAATTGAATTGAATTGAATTGAATTGAATTGAATTGAATTGAATTGAATTGAATTGAATTGAATTGAATTGAATTGAATTGAATTGAATTGAATTGAATTGAATTGAATTGAATTGAATATTCTAATTGACGTTTCAATCTCAAAATTGCAAAGCTGTATACAAATTTAACAATAACGTTTCATTTTTAAATTAAAATATAAATCATACTCCAATTTTTTGGAGTAGTCATTTTATTTGAATTGAATTGAAATGCATTGAATTTAATTGTATTGCATTGAATTGAAATGAATTGAATTGAATTGAATTGAATTGAATTGAATTGAATTGAATTGAATTGAATTGAATGGAACTGAATTGAATTGAATCGAATTGAATCGAATGGAACTGAAGTGAATTGAGTTGATTTTAATTGAATTGAATTGAATGGAATTGAATTGAATTGAATTGAATTGAATTGAATTGAACTGAATTGAATTGAATTGAATTGAATTGAATTGAATTGAATTGAATTGAATTGAATTGAATTGAATTGAATTGAATTGAATTGAATTGAATTGAATTGAATTGAATTGAATTGAATTGAATTGAATTGAATTGAATTGAATTGAATTGAATTGAATTGAATTGAATTGAATTGAATTGAATTGAATTGAATTGAATTGAATTGAATTGAATTGAATTGAATTGAATTGAATTGAATTGAATTGAATTGAATTGAATTGAATTGAATTGAATTGAATTGAATTGAATTGAATTGAATTGAATATTCTAATTGACATTTCAATCTCAAAATTGCAAAGCTGTATATAAATTTAACAATAACGTTTTATTTTTAAATTAAAATATAAATCATACTCCAATTTGCAATACGTGTTTCATGTACAATTGACAAGTGTAATTCATATTCACATTAAACTTATTTAAATTCTTCAAGCTTAAGGTCACTTCTGATTTTATAAAACTTTTTGTTTTCTCTTTTCTCCCTCGATATTTCGATTTCCTTCGGAAATCTTCTTCAGGAATATTAAATATCGAAATATCGAGAGAGAAAAGAGAAATAACGAAAAGTTTTATAAAATCAGAAGTGACCTTAAGCTTGAAGAATTAGTAAGAATAATTAAAGTGAATAAAATTAATTTATATACTACTTGTTATTAAAAATTATAAAATCATTTTGAAATTAAAAAAGGATTAAAATTTTATGTAGATCTTATTTGAAAATAGATATCGTGTTACTTAATTCAAAAAATTTATTAGTATTTGAAAAGTGTATCTTTTATTGATTAATTATTACATTTCCGTAAGTATATTTAACATAAATTTAGTAAAATCCGAATAACTGACGTCAAATAACCGTTTTTCGGATTATTCAAAAATAATTTTTTTTAAAAGCACACCACGGTTAGTGGCATGAAATCCGGTCAATTGGTTTTACCGGTTTTTCGGTTTCGGTTTTAAACACTCTAATACAGACATAGTTACCTACTGAGTACTTTTATTGTTTTCCAATCTGCCAGGCTGTGGATACCAAAATGAAATCGAAGACAATTTGGAAGAAAATACAAACACTGCTATAACCACCCCCAACGCTTTTGCGTGAACTGAGTAAAAAGATGATTTTATTTTCATCTGTTTTTATGTTCGCGCCTTTGAAACGGGTGTTGTAAATGGGAAAATGTTGGTGGTGTGTTTTCGGTAGCAAACGTTTTAAAATGTACAAATAATGAAAATAACGACAGTGTTAACATCGCGACAACAACAATAAAAAAATATACAAACATAGGGTGTAGTAGCAAATATTAGGCGGATTTGGAAACACCACCCTACCATATTTCCGTTTCCGTTTCGTACTTATCATGGTGGTGACGTCGATTATGTTCACGAAAAGCAATAGTCATATGCAGTATCATCTCGATATACGTAGATAACAAATAGGCAAAGAGGATTTAGATTTGTGTAATATTGAAGCTATTAATCTTGTAACCACTATAGCTGAATCCTGTTGGTATACATGTCTGCGCACACGAGAAAGCACAATTCTTAGGCATTTTCTACACCTTCAGGAGAGTAGTTTTGAAATTTAATGTTTATTTTTTATATTTGAAGAAATTATACAGATTTTGATACCATAAATTTGATATCATATGTTTATTTGGGTGCCGAATATTTAGTTTAGGAGTTATTGAAGAATATAAAAGATAAGCGTTTCCCCAAACTTCAAGTGGTATTTTGCATATCTTATCTTATTTTGCATATATGTTCCTAAAACAAAAATTTAACGAGAATGTGTCGAATGCAAACAAGCAAAATATTTTGTTTTGGAAAAACAACACCTGTTGGCTTAAGTTGTTATTCCACAACAGAATTTCAATAACAGTGTTCAGCAAATAAATAAATACAAATGGCTGCAATTAGGTTACACTTGAGCCAATTATTTATGTATTTGAAATTACAAAATTGTTGATTCAATAGACTTTAAATCAAATGTAATAGGAAAGTATTGTTTGAGTGTTTTCGTAGTTGTATGTTTCGAAACAATTCTCATTAAGTTGAGTTTTGTTTATCCCTATAAAGTATGATGTACCAGATGTCTTTATGGACATTGAAATAGCTAAATAAACAACCATTCGTCAAAAGAAAGGTCCCGTTTATGAGCTCACCATAAACGGTTGATGAATTCGCTAAGAAACATCGCTGAAGAATCTAGCAAGGAACTAGATGCCGGGTGAAATTTACTATGATTGTAGTTTTGTAGCTGCTATAAATATCCGATTGGCTAAGCATTTCAAACGTGCAAAACTACTATACTTTCGTTGAGTATCGAATAATTGACAAGTTTTAAATTGTGTAACGTAATTTAAAACAAAAAACCTCGAGTATTAACGATAAATAGATCAACATTAAAAATAATGAATCGTAAAAAGGTAACAATCTATCCGACAAATACGACAGATAATTGTCTAAATTCTCATATATCCTAACTCAGACATGTGATGTTATGAATCGGTGCTATAACTCCACATTAAATTTGACCGCCTAAACTGTGTCAAATGGAGTAAGATTCTGAAATGTTTGCTTCATGGGTTATGCTAGTTTTTATCAAAGCTAGATTTTGGTTGGAAATTGTTTGTTTTTCTACTGTGCGACGGACTTGATCGACTAGAAAATATCTTCCCTTATTACAAAATTTTGGAAAATCTCCTCAGACTTTTGTAAAATGCTTTGTACTCATAGTTTTTGGCGTCCATTACTTATATGTATAAGAAGTTATGAAATGGGGAGATATTGAAAACCGAATTTTCGTAATTGGCCTAAAAAAATGTGGAATGGAAACTGGAGACATTTAGAGACGCTTGGGGTCACTCGTAATCGTGCTTATCGTGCTGTGAAACTGTTTGCGTAGACTCGATTCGTTGAAATCTACTCCGAAATCAAAAAATATTGTCACAGGAGATGAATATATCGAAGGTATCCATTTCTCTCATAATTAAATATGACTTGGAACTTCCCACTTACTAAAGATACACGGCCCATCTAATAACGGCGACGTTGAAGCAGAAAAGCAAGCAAAAATCAAAAGCATTGCTTCGCGAGTACGCCAATAACGGCAGCAGAAGAATTCTGTTTACCGATGAGAACATTCTTACAGCAGATGAGTCGTTTAATAAACAAAATGATCGGGTCTATGTTCAGTAATCTCGGCAAGCAGCAGACCTGGTTCTTAGTGTTCCAGGAAGTCACTATCCTGCTTCTGTGATGGTTGTGAAAATGTAGTGAAAGCATTAGAAATCACATTATTTGAAACGAGCCGTCAACAGAACTCTGCCCCTGCCCACTCTAGAGTGGCCAAAAACCCAATTTACCAAACTTTATTTCAACGGATGATTGGCTATCGGGTAGTCAAGACCTGAATTCGTCAAAGTATAAGCTGGGGTCCGCTTTAGAAGGCATGATCACCCAAACTTGAATTTCTTAAGCGTGAATTTATCCGAGCAGTGCAGAATTTCCCTCTGGATGTGGGGCGTACTGCAATAGACGATTGACCGGACATGCTGGAAGGCAAATGGCGGCCATTTTACACATATTTTTCTTTAATTTTTTACTTAAATCCAACAAATTCCGCATTTTACCCATTGTGTCACAACCAGTACAATCCTCCCAACCATGGCGAGATTAGAACGGCGATCTCCCGGCCTAAGAAGAATACAGTCACTGGTGCGGATGGGCCACCCTCTGAACTTTTTAAGGCAGGTGTCGAAGGACTGATAGCCCACATGCATCAACTTAAATGCGGTATATGGCTGGAGGAATCTACACCTGACGATTGGAGTCTCAGTGTATTATGTCCTGTATTCAAAAAGGGTGATCCGTGTGTCTGTTCCAACTATCGCAATATCAGTGTTTTATCCATGCGTATAAGGTCTTGTGGAGCGTATTATGTGAACGACTCAAGCCAATTACTGAAAACCTGATTGGACCTTATCAGTGTGGTTTTAGACCAGGCAAGTCCACGTTTGACCAAATAGCTGAAATGCAAAACTACGTAACTACAATTATCATTTGTGTACAGGAGCAGAAAAGGAAAGCTTAAAAAATGGTAAAAAATTTAGTTTTGGCAGCCATACTTTCGGTTCTTACTTTAAGAAAGAGCAAGTCGAAAATATAGCTGCCAAAACTGTATTCTTTGCCATTTTATAATGTTTTTCAATTCTTCTGTAAAAAAAATGGAAATTGTAGTTACGTTGTTTTGCATTTCAGCTGACGAAATATTCACGCTACGCCAAATCCTGGAAAAGACCCACGAAAAGCAAATCGATACATACCACCTTTTTGTCGATAACAAAGCTGCTTTCGATAGCCCCATACGAGGGAAACTGTACGAAACTATGGCTGAACTTGGGATTCCGGCAAAACTGATCCACCTCTGTAGAATGACGCTGACCAACACCAAATCAGCAGTGAAGGTGGGGTAAGACCTCACCGAACCATTCAGTACCAAGCGAGGACTGGTACAAAGCGACACACGTTCGTGCAATCTCTTCAACATCTTAATGGAGATAATAATGAGAAAATCTGCAGTAAATACGAACAGGACCATTAACACGAAAAGCCTGACCTGCTCCACGAAGGGGGGCCTCGGCGCCGAAAAAATTTTTTTTACTTTTTGAGTGATTCTTATAGGAAAAAACGCTCTTTCAAATGCCGCAAACCGCAAGTTTCTATGTCTTTTAGTTTTTTTACAAATCACCTGTAAAAATGAAGATAATTAATAAGAAAATTTAAAAATGTGATATAAACAGATAATATATATAATATTTGAAATTTAAAAAAAAGTTCAATATCAAAGGTACAAAATTACAAAAACACGCTTTTTTGGTGGTTCTTCTGTATTTTGCTGCTTTTCACCTTTGTCTGATCAGGATGAAGGATGAGTTGCATAACCGTGCGCAAAACACGGAAAAACGAAGCGTTTTTTAAACGCGTTTTCCTCAATAACTTCTTTTCGGCGCGGAGGTCCCTTTTCGTGGAGCGGGTCACATATGTTGCTGGTGTATGCCGACGGCATAGACATCATTGGGCGAAATTTGCGAGAGGTTACTGCAGTATTTTCAAGAATCGAAAAGGAATCAGCGAAGGTGGGTCTTGCTGTTGATGAGGCCAAGACAAAATTTATGGTGTCAACGACTAGAGAAACCTCTCGACTTGGTCCGCACTTGAACGTCGACAACCGCTTTAATTTTGAAGTGGTAGATGAATTTGTCCACCTTGGTTCCGCCGTGAACAAGGACAAGAACGTCCATCAGCCGGGAGATAAATGGGAGAATTGTGCTTGCATATAGATGATATTTTGGCTCAGCAAGCAATTTAGGCACAAAGCCCTCTCTCGACGGACAAAAGTCCAGCTATACCAGACTCTCATTTTACCTGTCTTGACATATGGCTCCGAAACTTGGGTCGTATCGCAAACGGATGAAAAACACCTGGGAGTATTCGAGAGAAAAATTCTCCTTAAAATATATTTTGTCCTGTTAGGGAAAACGGCGAGTACCGACGTCGCTGGAACCAAGAGCTATATAATTTATATTCTGACGTGGACATAGCAAGGCGAACCAAATTATGCCAATTGCGTTGGCTAGGTCATGTTATCAGGATGGATGAAGATGACGCTCCGCGAAAGGTTTTCGTTAGCGTACCCGATGGAAGCAGGAAACGAGGACGACCAAGACTCCGCTGGAAAGACCAGGCAGATGAATCCCTCCGTATTCTTGGTGTTACCAACTGGCGAGAAAAGGCGAAGGATAGAGCCAGTTGGAGGAATAGGTTGGAATTTGTTCAATTTGATTGTTTGTTTAATTAATATGTGTAAGATATCTGACCTCATGGGGTTGTAAAATAGTCAATAAAAGTAAAGTAAGTCACAACCAGTTGATTACGTTACGCATAAACACATTTTGCTTGTTGCAGAAACAAAGTTGGCACTGTATACGATTATTTTTTCTCATATTTTGTGATTACTGGTCCTCGTTGGCGTTCTTTGTTCTCTCTCTTTCCCTCCCTCCCATTGTGCCTACAATGTTATTAACAAGCTTAGCGATGCATTTCGGTTTCATTTGTTTCCATTTTCTTTCCGCAGAATTTCATTATCTTACTTATTTTTACATTTCCAAGAAAATTGTTTTTCATTCTATTCATACATAAAAATATATTGCCTTTTGTATATGGTGGTGGCTGGCAATCATCTGTGATTTGTTTTCAGTATTTCTTTCCATATTCTTGATCGACTTTTAAAAGATATTATTGTAAATACTTAATATGTTGATATATTTTGGCATTTGTAGGATCTTTTTGCGTGAAATCTAAGAACAATTGTTAGAAATATTTCATCCTTTTGTTCCAAATTGTTGACTATTTTAATTAAATATGACCTGGTCTACGGAAAGGGGGCTTAGGTGTCAAAAAATCAATTTTCACTTTTTGGTAGATTCGGATGGAAGATGAGATGCTTTTTCACGTGGTGAAAAGTAGAAAATCCTAACTTGCTTAGAAGTGTACTAAAAATGTAGAGAAAGAAGAGTAAAAATACGACAAAATATAATTTATTGGTAATGAACAAAATACATTGAATTATAAGCTATAAAGACATGATTATACAAGAAAAACGTATTATGGGCCAAAAATAATAATGCTGAGTATGGCATTCATTATTACAACAATCTTTTGACAGAAATTTTGTTACCAGCTCCTCCTCCTTTACATCAACAACATACAGGTCCATGTTAACAAAAGTTTGTTCGGTATCATCTTCTGCCTGAGATACACATACTTCGTCTTCATCATCATCGCTCTCTTCATAGTTTTCATCATCGTTTTCATCATCCTTTTCATGGAAATATTGTCCGTATACGGCACTGAACTCCTCATCACCACTCATGTTTCATTTCATGCGAAATGCGAAGACGATAATCAACAGAAACAGTAAACGTCACTTCTTCAGTGTTACTTTTTTAAATGTTCCACACTAGCAACTTACACGATGAACTATAATAATATTCCGACCAACAACAACACTTATTGGACCAACAACAACACTTACTGGACGTCCGGCGCGGAGAACAATTAACGAGATAATGAGCAACTGACGAAACGAGTTGCTTACTTTTAACAGCTTTTTCACAGAAAACTAGTTTTCGCACGTAAGCTCCCTTTTCGTAGACCAGGTCACAAATATTAATGACAGCAAACTTCAGTAAGTGACACATCTATGACGAATCAGTGATGAAGCGAGTAGCACACAAAAAATTAAGACGACTGTAAAATTTTAACAAAAAAATTGGTACGTGAATAATCTCAGCACTCACTTAAATTATATTGAAAAAATATTGAAATGAAAATCGATAAATGGTACCAACAAAAAAATTCATTAGAAATACCCCAATATTTAACCAAATTTAACGATACGAACAACCACATAACTTCAATTAGAGATTAGTTTGTACAGGCAGTCGGTGGTGAAACGTGCTAGACGCTGCCCGAAACGACGCAAACATCGAAACGATCTGCCAGTGGATGTGAGTTCGAATCCTACCTCGGCTATTTAATTTTTTTTTTTAATTAACAAACTTTCTAAAAATACCTCGGATCGAAGACAAAACGAAAACTGCGATACAATTTTGTTTGTTAATACGTGAAATTCTTCATCGACTAAAAACGAAAATATTTTTGATAAATAACGTACAAATATATTCGTAGATGGGTGAAATTTTGCATCGATTGAAAAATAATATTTTTCCAATAAACAACCTACAAATATGGTAGCTGATATGTGATTTGTTTTATCACAGGATTTTCAATTAATTTGAATTGTCGAATTTTTTAATTGAATTGAAAAATTTTGTTTTTCTATGCATAAATTCAAATTGTCCAAATGATATTTTAAAAGTTATAGTTATATAAATTGTAAAATATTATGATTTTAACGTATTTGTTACAAATTTAAAAATCGCTCTTTTAAGCGCCATTTATTGTTAATAAAACGAGGTTCATTATAAAATACGAAAATGCCAAACATCTCTTTATTTATTTACCCTACCACTCCAAATGTAGGGTGTTTTTTTAAGTGTACTGAAATTGTAAAAAATAGCACAAAGAAATTAATTTTAAAAATATTGTGTATTGAAAAGAACAATAACATATGAAAACGTATGTGGCATATAGCCACCACGGCTGTATATGACGAACCGCATACCGGACGTCCAATTTTGGGTTACTTTTTCGTGCAATGCTGGCTTCATGTCACGAATAACTCGAACAATTGTGGGATCCAAGGCGTCAATTATTGCTGGTTTATCAGCAGAATCCAGTGACCACGCATCCCCATACGAAATAACCGAGAGGTGTCAAATTGCACGACCTTAGAGGCCAACTTACAGGTCTATTTCTCGAAATCAATTTATCACCAAATCGATGGTTGCGGTCGCAGTATGGCACGTAGCACTTCAAGTCATTCATCAATGCCATCCATGTTTTTCAATAAAAAATCATTGATCACGGGCGGTAACTATCTCGATTTTGGGTACTGAAAATCCACATGTCATTCACGAAGAGTCATTATATTCACTCAGGGACTTTGAGTGGTATGGTACGCCATTTACGCCCGAGGTGACATTAGCCTAATTTTTTCGAGGTCACCGTGGGCAACTCCGTTACTGTGAGTGGTGAGCATTACAGGACCATGACCTACGAGTTTCCTTTACCGCAACTGAATGAGTTGGAACTGAAGGGCATGTGGTTCCAACAGGACGGTTCAATTGCACAATAAAAAATCATTGATCACTTTCACGACAATGAACATTTTGAAGGATTCGGTAATCGATAAAAACTTCAAGGCTATAACATGACGTCATATTATGGCCTTACTTAATTTAAGTGAAGACACTATCACCCTAACCCAGAACAATATATTGTGAATACACTCTCAATCAATCACACTCCCAAACTTTTGTACACGATCTAGGGCTCTAAACGAACTAGGAGTATACTTTTTAACCCAGTTTTCTTCAAGACAGGGGATACAGCAGCTCCGGCTGACAGTTCGTATGAAGGTTCCTACACTGGAGATTCGGATGACTCTTCCTACACAGTGGATTTGACTACTGACTGTTCCTACCCATCGACTGACTTTTCTTACACAGCGGCTGACTGTTCCTTCACAGCGGTTTCAGCTGACTGTTCTATTTAATTTACTCTTTAATAACACTGTGAGACAAAATTATATTTTTTGAAAATGATGGGGTTCTGTCAACGGATTCTGGTAGAAAGGTCTAAAAAAAATATACGTATATCTGCGTTTTACCAGATCTGATCAGAATTTTTTTTTTAGGGCGGGTCAAAGTTTCCGCCCCTTGGAACTTTCCTGCAACATATCGGCATGCAAAATTGTGTGTTCATTACTTCTGAAGTACAAAATATGTTCAGAAGTTTTATAGAAAAGATTCAGATAAACATTTTTGTGGAACAAATTAACCCTCTAACTGTCACGTACAACCATCATTTTTACTTTTTTTTTTGAAAACTTGCAAAAAACTGCTCCAAAATGACGGGGGCGTGGTTAAAATCTTCTACAGAAATTATCGCCATAAAATTTCACTATATGTGTCCGAACACTCCAAAACTCAAATCTTAGCCCAAGTGCTAGATAATAAACAAAAACTAACTGCCTTCTACGGGTTAATATTGAATTTTGTCATTTTGCTGTTTCCATTAAAAATAGTCCACATAATATAATTACTTTTGTCATATATCATCTTTTATCTAGCACTTGTGCTAAGATTTGTGTTTTGGAGTGTTCGGGCACATTTAGTGAAATTTTATGGGGATAATTTTTGTAGAACATTTTGACCACGCCCCCGTCGTTTTGGAGCAGTTTTTTGCGAGTTTTCAAAAAATAAATAAAAATTATGGTTATACGTGACAGTTAGAGAGTTAATTTGTTCCACACAAATGTTTAGCTGAATGTTTTCTATAAAACTTCTGAACATATTTTGTAACTCAGAAGTAAGGAACACACAATTTTGCATGCCGATATGTAAGAGGGGCGATAAATTGCGAGGGGCGGAAACTTTGACCCGCCCTAAAACAAAATTCTCATCAGATCTGGCAAAACGACGATACACGTATATTTTTTTAGACCTTTCTACCAGAATCCGTTGACAGAACCCCACCATTTTTGGTGTCGCGCAGTGTAATCGGTCCCTAACCGTTCTCACCGGACATCAAAAGTATATACCCAGTTGGTAAACCGCATATCCGATCCTGACCTGCCGATCAAACCCGAATAATCGAGTGTACAACACATCAAGCTACCAATTATCTTAAATGGACCAGTGTCCGAAGTATCTAAAGAGTGAGTTCAATAGAAGTCTTCCCAGAAGAGTGTTGACAAGCCAAGACAAGTGTTCCCAGAAGAGTGTTGTCAAGCCAAGAGAAGCGTTCCAATAAAATTGTTACCAAGCCAAGACAAGTGTTCCCAGAAGAGTTTCGTTAGGGCAATACAAGTGTTCCCACAAGCGTGGTGTCAAACCAGGAGAAGTGTTCCCAGAAGGGTGTTGTCAAGACAAGATGATTGTTCGCATGGTAACAGCAGTGTTCTCAATGGGTGAATGCGTGGATCTTATTTTTGTAAATTAAAGATTAATAAAGAATCTGGTGGCCGTCAGTGGTGCAATGGTAGCGCATGGTAGCATGAGAACGTGGGTTCGATCCCTGCTCTGACCACCTTAAATTTCTTTCGACGGTGGTCACCTCGCTTAGTGATGACGACACTATCGAGTACTTAGCCCTAAAAAAGCTTCTCAAAAATACCGTTCGGAACCGGTGTAAAAATTTAGGTCCCAATCAGTGAGTGTAAAACTAGAACGCCCACAGCTCACTGGTATGTGAAAAGCTCTCCCTAATCCCTTCATGGGATGTAATGGGAAACCATTTATTTATTTTTGAAGAATCTGAACTCGAACTTCAGTAGAGGGCTAACTATTCTGTTCCTATTTCGAAAGGTTTGGTGGATCCTAGCGAAAGATCCGGAACACGAATGACTTTACCTCAGCCTTCGATAAACGCACTTTAAAAAGCCCAAATAAACATTAAAAATATATGAAATTATGTCGTTTCATTTTGAAGACAACATCGGATGACTGTGTGTTTTTTCCACTGAGTTATTAAATTAAATCATAACTTCAGCTTCTATTTGTTTGGCAATCTGGTTTAATAAACGTGTTGGTCCGCTACTCCCATTTCTTATTAAACACCCCACTGTGAACTGCGATAATTTCGTTATCAAACATTTTTAATATTTTTATTTTGAATATAATATTTGGTTTAGAATCTTACATTACAATTTTAGTATGTATTATCTTTTGGACGTTAATTGGTTAAAACTAGATTATCTTTATGGATTTCTAGTCCATTTAACGAAAGCCTGAAGGAAAGCATATAGCAAATCATCAAACACTGCCAGTCACGGCAACCCACTTTCGAAAATCTTAATCATATCTAATACTGAGCTGGCCTTTCAACCAAATGTTTGGTAGCTGTCATTAACATGTTACATTGAGGATTTATCTTTTTTCCAAGGAGCTTTTTTGCATACCTTTCCTTTTCAATACTACATTGAATTATGTTGTAATGCGACATAAAGTTTTATACCCATCTCATCTCTGTCATAACACGGTCCACAGTGAAGATACAATATACAAACGAAAAGCCTGGCCTACTGGTAATTCTATTAGATGTATCCTATTTTGTATGACAGTGGACAAGTTATATGACACATGTCGACAATAATGTCAACATCTAGATGCTTATACAGCTTGTTCGTCATGGCCCTTGATGTCTCGTCCTTTTTTTTGTGGTTGTAAGGTAGTTTTCAAAATAAAACAAAAGAGGGAAAGGTATTAAACTGCTGAGATCTAATAACAGCTTTATAAACAGTATATTAAAACTTACACTCTTTATCCGAGCAATTGTGAATACAACGCAAACTTTCGGGTAAACGTCAGAGGAAACAACTTGAATTAAATACATATACATATGAAAAGCTGGGTGAATTGGCTGGAAGCAAAGGTTTGTTTAGCTATTCACCATCATAAAAAAAATCTGTATAACAATCTGATTTATGTTATCTATGATCAAACTAGCAGGGAAGGGCATTCCTCTTAAAATTCTGGAAAGGTATAATTTTTTCTCTGTGGTCAATTTTGTTATTGTTGTGGCTTTGGGTTCGAGGTCAGTGCGGACCTACCACCACCACAGTACACACTATGTGTTACAACATGTAAATAAACTTATAAATATGTAAATTTTTGTGTAGGATTTAGGCCCAATTTTAGCTGAAATCTATGATGACGTGTGTAACCAAATAAATTTAAAATATGCAACAATAGAATGAGAATAAATATTATAAATTGTGTGGAGTGGTTGGTTGTATGACAACGACTTGCGGATACTGTATGATGTGCACAAAGGGGATTATAAAAAAAGCACCTATTCCATACGGATTATAAACAAACCATGGGGGGTCCTACATGCTTTAAAATCGCAGCCCCCAAAGAATCAAACCGCGTTCGCAACTGCATTAATCGGGCACACTAACTTTTGCACCACCACACACTGAAAAAAAAAAACGGTTCCAGCAACATACTGTAGGAAACATGTAAATGTTTGCAAGCATTGTTTTCATGAATTGCAGAAACGTCACATATAAAATTAGACGTTTACTCACAGGGTTGCCAATCACTCCTCCACGTTTTTGATTCCAGCAGTTTTCAACTAGCAAAGCTGCATTTTGGTCACAAAAAACATATTTTACAACCCATTAATCATTGTGTCTCAAACATGTAATACTGAAAAGAAAACACAATGTGTTTGGACACAAATATACTATATTTGCGAGAAGCTATAAACACGTTATATTTGCATCCAAACAACAGATTTTTCAGTGTGCAACTGTTAGTTTGCAATAAGAGAAATTCTATACAAAAAAAAATAAAAATATTATCTTATTACTAGTTAGTTACTATGCTAAAAGTATATAATAGACATCCAGAATTTTACGCTTCAACTCTGAGCTATATTACTAGAGAGCAATTGAAAAACACTATCTTTTTGTTTTTGTTTGGATGCAAGTATAACGTGTTTGTACCCTGTCGCAAACACGTTATATAACAATTGAGTCCAAACACATTGTGTTTGCTAATCAGTACAACATGTTTGAGACACAATAATTATTAATAGGTTTTAATATATGTTTTTCTGACCCAAATGTGGCTTTACTTGTTGAAAACTGCTGAAAACAAAAACGTGACAGACAACAAATAAACAAAAAAGCAGCAGATCTTCAATTCATGAAAACAATCCTGGCAAACATATACAATTATACATGGGTCTTGCAACATGTTGCTGGGGCCGTTTTTTCAACGTCTGATTTTTGAAATTCGCTTGTAGTTAATTAAAAATCTTCACTGCTCCTGTTAACTGTCATCTGTTGGTAGACTAAACAAGCTGCGTTATTTAGTTTATTTTTGACATTCATTGCAGCGGACAAATGGGAAAAAATTAATTTCGCGCGCTCATCACGACAATTTCTTGCGTAAAAAATCATCAATGAAACCAAGGAAACGCTTAACAAATTCTATGGGGAATCTGACCATCAATTTCAACAGCTAAAAATATTCCTTCTGAATTCCGTAGTGGTCTTACCAGCACAAGTGACGTCCAATGTTTAGGTCGCCCAAAAGAGATCGTCACGCCAGAAATCTTCCATAAAATCCATTAAATGATATTGGACGATCGGAGAACGAAACTGTGTCAGATGGCTGAGGTTGAAGGCATCTCAATTGGTCGAATACATCATATTTCTCATGAATATTTGGACCTAAAAAAAATGTATCCGCGTTATCACACTCAATCATAAGCGCAACCGTGTGACCACGAATGTTCAACCGCAATCCGAAGAAGCTTTTGCGCCACATCATAACTGTGGACGAAACAATGATCTATCACAACACATCAGAAACCAAAAAAAAAAACAGTCAAAACAGTGTACTCCTCCGGGTAAACGTGCACCCAAAAAAGTCAAGTTGGGTCTGTCAACCTACAAAGTCAAGACGACTGTTTTTTTTTGGGATATATACAGTGTCATTCACAGCGATTACGTTGAGAAGGCTAAAACGATCACCGGTGAATATTATTCAAAGCTGTTGGACAGATATGACACACAAAACCGAAGGTATTTGGCGAAAAATAAGTTGGTGTATTACACCATAATAACGTACCGGCGCAGAAGTGTGTAGTCGTCATGGCAAAAATCCAACCGCTGGATTCCCCTGATTTAGTCCTCAGTGACTTTTCTGTGTAGTCGTCGATGGTGCAATGGTAGTGTTCGCGCCGCTTGTACATAAGATCGTGGGTTCGATACCTGCTCTGACCATCTTAAATTTCTTTTAACGGAGGATACCTCGCTTAGTGACGGCGGCACTATCGAGTATTTAGACATGAAAAAGCTTCCCAAAGTACCGTTCGGCTGCGGAGTAAAACTGTAGGTCTGAATCAGTGAGTATAAAACTACAAAGCACACAGATCACTGGTTGTGAGAAGCTCTCCCCAATCCCTTTGTGTGATGTAATGGGAAACCACTTTACTACTTTCTATTTCGAAACTTAAGGTAATGACTCGGCGGTAAGAGACTTGGGTCGAACGCCTATTTTGAGGGCCTTAAGAAAACCTAATATTTGGATCGACTATAAATATTAAAAAAAAAACTATGGACTAAATTGCATCGTACTAAAAGAAGACTATGTTGAAAAATAAAAGGATTTTTATCCGCAAATAATGTAATTTATTCAAAAGGTCTCGGAGATGTCAATCTGCCTTCGTAGTCTTTTCTTGCCACAATTTTACAATCCGCTTTTGAACCATACTACTAGTATTTTCTTGCCACAATTAGGGTGTATGCCATCAAAAGGACACATTCCTTTCACCACCCACATACAAATGTATATACATATACATATATATTTTAACAACTGTCACTACATGAATAACCCAAAGACAATTTCATCTCGTTGACATTGTCGTTGTCGCTGCTCTTTCCTGTTCTCTATTTTCATTTTTTTTTTTGGTATTTTCTTTGGAAACCAAAATAGAAAATGATGTCCTTTTTCTTGAGCTACAGTTTGGTATGTTGTGCTAGTTTTTGACTTTTTGATATTGTTAACTACAACAAAAAGGAAAATATTTTCCTATGATTTCCATATAAATTAACATGTTACTTTCAGGGAGCAACAACAACAACAACAATAGCAGTGTCAGTAGCTGAATCTGAATCCGAAAGGAAAGCGGGCACAGCAAAAAGGCCATAATCGCATATCTTATTTAGTTGTCATCCAAAGACATTTCTTTTTCTGACATGATAATTATAATGTGATTTTCGGTCATCTTCTTTTAGGCAACATCATCATCACTCATTCGATATAAGTTTATTCAATTCTGTTTTTGGGTCTCATTTCGTCGTTCTTGCTTAAATGATTTCATGAGAAGTTAATAGAATGTTGATGTGTTGGATAACTTGCTAATTTAGACATGTTAAAAAAACAATCAATATAGGTAGGTGGTGAGTTTTGATTGTGGAATGAATTTTGGTAAAATTGTGAACGAAATAAGGATGTACTTATATGTGATGTGTATACAAAATAGCGACGCCAACTTTAATAAAAAAAAAATTCAAAAAATAACTAGAATAATTGTCCTCATGGCAAGAGACGAAACATTCCTAGTGCGCCTAGACTTAGCATAAATAAAATCCTTTCTAATATTAAAATTTCCATTGTATACAGTAAAAAATCGGTCTTTTTTGTTGTTTGGATGCAAATATAACGTGTTTGTAGCTTGTCGCACATACTTGTGTCCAAACACACTGTGTTTGCTATTCACTATTACATGTTTGAGACACAACGATTAACATGCATGTATATATAGTATATGTTGTGGAGACCCAAGTGTGGCTTTGTTTGTTAAAACCCCCTAAAAAAACGCTTGCAAACATGCAATATGTTGCCGCGACCGATGTTCCTGTTCCTGCAATATGTTGCCGTGACCGTTTTTTTTAGCATGTTTGTTTGAAAATATGTTGTAGCGACCGAAAATTTTATTGTTGCAACCGAATTGTGTTCGCCGCAATCGAATTGAGGTTGCCAGCAAAAAGCAAAAACGAGACAGAAGCAAAAAGCTGCATATTTTCAATGCTTGCAAACATGTACATGTTTCCTGCAATATGTTGCCGCGACCGTTTTTTTTTAGCATGTTTGTTTGAAAATATGTTGTAGCGACCGAAAATTTTATTGTTGCAACCGAATTGTGTTCGCCGCAATAGAATTGAGGTTGCCACAACTGAATTCAGCCAGTTACGACAACGTCAATTGGAACAACGTCATTTCATAATTTATTTGGTTGCGATTTAACCAAACTTCCAACTATTTACCTTGTATCTACAGAATTGGCGTTAACCGAACTATAATCGGCGAAATCGAATTGAGGTTTCCACAACCGAATTCAGTCGCCTCACCTCAAATTCGGTTGGAACAACCTCATTTTATAATTTATATAATGTCGACATAGCCGAACTCCCTTCAATATGGGTTGTATCAACAGAATTATTCATAGCTTCGTTCCAAACAACTGAATTTGGTATTTATTTGGTTGCAGCAAGAGTATTTATAAAAACTGAGGTTGTTGCATTCATTTTTCCTTATGAAGGAATTTTAATAAATATGTTGGCAAGAGGCGACATCTTTTAGACAAAATAATGTTACAGACTGGTGATAAGAAAGATAGCAAAATTCAGTTGAGACAACGAAATTTTAAAACTATTTAAGTTGTGGCAACCATTACCGTAGCCACCTCTACAAACAATACGATCATGGCAACCAAGAATTGTAGTTGCCACAACCGAATAACAAAAAAAACGGTTGCATCAACGTAATCTTTCAGTTTCCACACAAATATTCCATTTTCATTCATTTGTAGCAATCCAATTTACGGTTGTTATAAATGAATCATTTCAGTTGCGACAAACCTCTACATTCGGTTACTGTCAATTCGATTGCTTTAAACGAATTTTTCTATGAGTGTTCCTCCCCAACCGTCAATAATCTAGATAGCAAATATTTTTCAAAAACCTATGAAATATTTTTAAATCATACCTGACAATGGACTGTGGCTACGAAAGAACCAGTCCCGATGCTGCGTCTAAGTAACTTTAAAAATATATTAAAGTTGCTTCAATGGTTAGTTAAGTGGATTCCGTTTCTAGACGGCACAAGGAAGAGGAACACCAGAAAATAGAAAAAAAGAATATGCTAGTAATAAATTCAGGTTACCCGATGATACTCAATTAGTACTGCTAATGTATTTTAAATTCACATTGAGTTCCCCAATTGCGGTATTTCGTCAAAACAGGACTATCGTCCTTATGTCTGCCAAGGCTAAGCATTGTGGGAGGTAGTGTTCCGGGGCGTCCGACATTAGCTCGTAGGCGCAATTACGACAGTAATGTCTGCCAATCGTCCAGTGGCCGGTTATGACAGCTGTCATTCTGGCGATTGTATTCCTGTTCAGAGTAACAAGTGACTCGATTCTTTTAACATCATATCTAGGCAAAATACACCGTGATATGCGAGTTATGTAAACGCAAGCGGAATTTTTAATATTACGTTACAAAAACAGACATTTTTACGCTTCAGTTGCTATAACCGACCGCATCATTTCCAATTCGGTTGTCACAACCGAAATCTATGTTCAAATGTTATTTGGATTTCCTTTATGTTTTTTTTTTTTTGAAACGAAGTTTTATTTGAAATTGAAGGTTACAATTTCTAAATCAAATGAGTTCATAAATTCCGCGGCTTTACAATCAGTTGTTGTAAATGTTGAAGATTCAATCCAAAGCTCCCATTCCCATTGCGTCCCACGCTCTCTTGTTTCACACTCACTGATTGAGACCTACAGTTTTACACGATTCCGAACTGTTTTTCGGGAAGCTTTATCACCGAAGCCAATATCGATTTGATATTAACCGACCTTAACGATTAGTAACACCTCTACCGGGTAGGGTTTAGCAATAGCTAACAAGCTTGTGTAAATCATGACAGCTTTTGAAGAAAATACAACTTGTACATACAGTGACGAGCAAAATTGTAACAGGTTTCCCATAATGGAATTTTAAAACTTTCACTTTTAGCAGCGTTTCTCATTAGAACTAAACCAATTGTTTGAGTTTTACTATGATATGCTCTCTTTCATAGTGAACACTTAAACATACAGCAATTATACATGCACGTTTAAAGAGCGTAATATGTAAACAAACCCCAATGTTACAATTACGCACTCTCTTCCACGTTACAATATTGCACTCTCCTCAACTCTTTAATGATCCAGAAACTCAAATGTATCCATCACGTTGATCAAAAATGGAGACATCTAAAATAGTTGAAATCATGGAATTATGGAATTAATGGAAAATAAATAATTCTATTCGGAACGTTGCAGAGAACAAAACAGAGGGAAAATATTAAAACTTCAACTGATCCTAGGCGCCTCAGAAAGATTGACGACCGCACTTGTCGTCATTTAGCAAAATTAGTGGCAAGTGACAATTCAATTACCCCAGCTGCGGCACTAAGAACTCTAGATACTTACGCCAGTGAGTTGAGTGCTAGTCGAAGTCCCACAAGATTGGGTGTTAAGGCTGCAGACAAGAAAAAGAAACCATTTTCGTCACAAAAGAATATAAAACTTCGTAAAGAATTCGCCCATGTCTACGAAACCGGAACTGAGGCTGACTGGAAGAAGGTAAAGTAATAAATTCGACACGTTTTAAAAAATAAAAATATAATTACGCCTTGTGTTTAAGGTTATATGGTCTGATGAGACTAAAATCAATCGATTGGAGTCCGATGGCCGTGCTTGGTACTAGACCAAAGATCCAAATACTACTACCCCGAAAGCAGTAACACAAACCACGAAACATGGTGGTGGATCCATAATGGTATGGGAATGTGTTACGAAGAATGGAGTACGTCCTCTGGTCAAAATTTAAGGTATTATGAAAAAAAGAACAATATCTGTCAATTCCGCAAAATCATTTACCAGCTGCTATAGAAAAGCGGATGATTTTTCAGCATGGCAACGTCCCAAAACATTCGGTCCAAATGGGAAACCAAACAAACCCAAACAGGCAACAATTCACCGGTCTTAAACCCGATCGAAAATTTCTGGATTTTCTACATAAAATCTCAGCTCGCTCGTTAAGGCGTAAACGAGATGTGGGATAGTGTAAACTTGGGATGCGATTCCAGTGGAAACGACGGCAACATTTTGCAACAGCATGCCTCGCCGTATACAAGCTCCTAAAAAATCGAAACACTATTGGACAAAATATTGAATCTGAAAACAAATAAATTAAGATAAAAACAGAGCGCAAAATTTTAACATAGAATTGTTATTGTTTTTATTCACGAGAGAACAATAAATAATATTTTTTATTCTTTTTAATCAAATATTTTAAATGTACAAATTTATTTCCAAACTGTATCAAACCTATTACAATTTTGCTCATCACTGTTCGTCCATTTCATGGAGGGCGTGTTCTAAAAATGTAAACAGTACTTTCAGATAACTCGCCTAGTGTCTTTGACAACAATGTGTTTTATTTAGTCAAAACAAAATATTCGTAAAATATTAAAACGAAGAAATTTTTAATATTAAAAATTTGTTAAATGGTAATAAATTGCTTTTATAGGAAACACATTGTCAGATTGCTAAAATCCCACAAATCCAACAAATTTTACTTTAATATCAAATAACGAAAAATACAAATGCAATCCCGGGTATCTTGAATATTGTTTCCTTCAGATAATATACATTGTATATAAGTATATTTAGTTTTTTGTGATAACAAATTTATTGCTGATTTTTCTTGTTCACAAAATTTAAATAGTTCTATTATCCTTAGCCAAAAACACAAGTAACACACAGTCCTACACAAAGTAAATAGGAAATCTTTAGGTAACGCAAACGAAAGGACCAAACAGAGGGTCAATACGACATAGGTCGTTGTGCAAGGTACGAGGTCTTCAGCTCCTCCCACATCAACAAGTCGTCCCAATGTCATTCATCCAGAAAATACAAAATTTCAAAGGACATTGTTATATAAGTTTTTCGTTTGCCTCTTTGTTTTCTTTACAATTTGGAAAAAAAAACTAAATAAACAAAATTAATTTTCAGCCAAAGAAAAAATCAACGTGAAAATGGCAAACCAAAGAAATCAAGCAAGCAAGCTATTTGTTAACAAGTATCTAAAGTGGAGCAAAATTCACACAAGAATTCCAAACCAGAATGATTAATTACCAAGACGAATTTCCTTGTTAGTTTTTTTTCGATTTTTTGTTTGCGATGCCATTCCCTTTGGATTTCTATCAGTTCAATGGAGTATGATGCAGTGGTATGTGTATACCTGTTCCATTAGTGTCCATATACTTGAGAGGATGCAACATTAAATGTTAAATGATGTTACAGTCCGGTATGGGCAACAATTCAAAGTAAGGGGGTGGTGAGAACGATGCTGAATGATATGGATATTTGTGCTTCTCCACAATCGTACATACAGTAAGAATAAAGCTAAGTCGCTACACGCTGAAAAAATACGACCCCAGCAACATATTACAGCACACATGTATAAGTTTGCATGCACCTTTTTTGTCTGTCACGTTTCTGTTCTCAGCAGATTTCAACAAACAAAGCCACCTTTGAGTTACAAAAACATATACAGTGGTGGTCCAGTATAACGAACGCCGATATAACGAATGCCCAGTATAACGAACGCGTTTTTCTAGTCCATTGATGACTCTAAATAACGAACGGTTGAAAAATTAAGTATTCTATACAACGAATGCTCTCTTTTTCTATGCTTTGTTTTATTCTTTGTTATTTTTGTTTGTTTGCTTTGTGCACTTACACATAGAAAACATTTCATTTGCCTAATTTTTAAAAAGGGAAGTCCCCGTTTATTTACTGTGAGATTTGTTGACCATTGGTTTCGTTAAGTGGGGTACACACTAGCGATCATGTTCGTCAGTTTTGCTCATATTTCTCTTGCTTGCGTGTGTGACCGTTAATTTTCGTCAGTCAACAGTCAACCACAACAATTTTTGTGGTTGAGTGACAGTCAGCGACACTACGTAATGAAGAGGAGGTGGCGATAATTACGAGTACCCTAAGTCTTGTGCAATCAAGTTTTCCCGAGGTATGTAACGTCAGTGTTCTTAACATAAAATTTTAATAACAAAATTTAATTTTCCAGACTAACTTTAGCGTACAGGACTTGGAGACTTGGAATAATGCCGATAAATGTTTAATTGAGGAAGGCACTACTTCTGATCCCGAAGATAATACTGCAATCGATCTTACCGACAGTGAAGAAGATGATAACGCAGCTTCGCCCAAGAAAGTAAAGCATAGTGATGCCATTAATGCTTTCCAAACGTGCATCAACTGGGCAGAAGAAAATGGAATTGAGCACACCAAAGTATTTATTTTAATTAGATTGCAAAAACAAGCTATTGACTTCAGTACAACAATTAAAAAAAAACAAACACATATTGGAGATTTTTTTTCTAAAAATAAATAATTTTACTCATGTATGTAAATTTTCTCCTTTTTTTTTAAATAAATGAATTAATATAATAATAATATAATATTTTATGAAAAGAAATATATATTTCGATATAACGAATTTTCGATATACCGAACGACCCTGGATATTATATCATTCGTTATACTGGACCACCACTGTATTATAATTTGTAACATGTAATATTGAACAGCAAACAAAATGTGTTTGGACACAAGTATACTGTATTTCCAACAAGCTACACACACGTTAAATTTACATCCAAACAACAACAAAAAATACAAATTTGCCAGCTTGTAGTATTCAAAGAACCTCCCCAGGCGCTCCAAAGACAGTGCTCCTCTGAACTTCAAAACACATAACCGCCCTCAAACCATACACTTTAGTGAAGTATATACTTGCGTTACGCTACCTTCTTCTTGTAATTTGACAAATTGCACAAACAAATAGCAAAAAAAAAATACCAACAAAATAGTGCAATTTTCTTACTACGAAACTAAGAAAAAATCCATAAACTCTATGGCGGCAAAATTTAATGAATAAAGTTTTATTTAAAGAGTAGAAACGCAATGAAAAACGAAACAAAATTTGTCTTGTTCTACACGAAACTTTTCTCTACAGCAAATAAAGTGAAAATTAATGAAACTGAAAATTGTAAAAATGAACGAAATTTTTTTTTTAAATCTTAACGAAGAACTTGAACTCAGCATAAAGAGTTCTTACGCAGCACAAAACGATAAGTTAAAGTAAACAAAGTGCAAACACGGAGGGCGGGCGAGAATAACAAATTACACTCAACACTTAGTGAAATGCCTGTCATGTTATTGACTTTTGAAAGTGTCACGCAACCGGAACACTGTACGCCATAGTGCCCAGAGTGTATCTAGAACTTTGGGAATCGACAAAAAGAATTACGAATGCCAGACAACTGAAATAATTGGATAAAAGAAAATACATTTTAAGTTTTGTCGGCATTCCCCACATGCAAAAAACATAAATATTACACCTAATAGATGACGAATTAGAAAAATACAGAAACCAAAACAATACCTGTCAGTGGAAAGATACGACGATGTTGGAATTGTGTCACACCACAGGAATTCCAAAATTTGTTTTGTTATATGTAGGGCAGAAAAATAATGAGCAATGAAAAGGTAAACTCGATACTCAATAGAGTGGCTCGATTAGTTATTCAAGTAATTCTTCGAACATTTCTAAATATTTTTATGCCGAAGAAACCATATGCTTGTCTAAAACATATAAGAGACAAATTAATTATTTGGTAATTATATTTAGTAGTTTAATTTAAATTACCTGTTCAAATTTAAATATAAAAAAAATAAAGAAATTTTATATACAGGTTTATGAACTTGATAAGGAATGGATGGCAACCCTAATTAGAGACACAACCCTGTACTTAATATAAAATACGTTAAAGCCAAAATTGACAGCAATTAAACCATAGAGTGAGATACAAAGAGTGTGCATGTGTGTTTCAGTTCCACCAAATTCTCGTCGAAAGTCACTGGGCTAACGACAGATTTTATACAGTTTTTTTCTTCTGCCAGAATTTGGATGTAATACAAATAAAAATTAAAGAAAATTGTTGTGTTCTTCAAATCAAAACAAATTTATTGCATATCGCTCATTCCATAGAGTAATGTACATAGAGTCTGCAACAGCTGCTTTTCTGAGACCGAAAACCAAGAGAAGTCACATTAAAAATTGGAGCAAGAGTTATACAGACTTGACAACCCATGCAGAATGAGAAAAATCTTTATTTTAAAAAATTTGTGTTTTAATTGCAATCTCTATAAATAATTTTACTCTAACACTTCATTACATTTTGCTTCCTTTCATTTGTTATTCCGTTTTTCCTCGATTTAATTATAAAAAACGAGGTCGATCAGCTGTTTCGTCGAAAACCCTGGTTTCTATTTTTTTTTAATTCTAGGGGGCTGTTCTACTTAGCATTTAGAGTACTAGTTCACGCAAAAAAAAAACGTTTATTGCTCGGTTGCCGCAACAATACTTTGATTGATTTGTATTAATTTATTAATCGCAACCGTTCATGAAGTTCTCCCACATAATGTGTATGTGTATGTGTATCAAACGACTGAACTCGTTTGCATCAAACGTATACAAAAGTTAGCCATTTTTCTAATGAGAGCACAGATTACGAAGAACGTAAATTTCTCTCATTCTGTCGACTCGTTTGGAATACACACTCACGCATTCACATAAAAGTGATCACACACTCTAATGCTTCTACCTTGTCAATATATCTTGGATGGGCAATTGAGGCGTTGTAGTTTGCTGCGCTTCTAGTTGATATTTGAATGCAAAGCGAGACAGACGTGTAATAGACAGCGAAAAATAGACAAAAATTACAACTTTTTTAAAACAAACTTTATGGGTAAATCAAAATCATAAAAGTAGCAAATTTAAACAAAAATAGCTTATGGGATCCATAAATAAAAGTTATAATGTACAAGATAATATACAAGTAATGTTTCTCGCAAACATTTTTCCATGTCAAATTTTTCATAACTCGTTTCTGCAAGCGATTCTCAACTCTCACAAACTTTTTCTTAGTTTAGAGTAACTACAACTCGGTTGCTGTAACCGCAAGAACAGTTGGTGGAACCGATTTTCTCTTCTCGCAAACGTTTTTTCAGCTCTAATTTTTCATAGTTCGTTTACTGCAAACGTTCAGTTCTCACAAAGGTTTTTTTTTTAGCTTGGAGCAACTATAACTCGGTTACTGCAACCGAAGGAACAGTTAGCGGAACCGTTTTTCGTTTATCGTAAAGGTTCTTCAGCCCTCATTTCTCATAACTCGTTTACTGCAAACGAGGTTTTTTTTATTTTGAAGTAACTAGAACTCTGTTGCTGTAACCGAAACAACAGTTGGCGGAACCGTTTTTCGTTTCTTGCAAACGTTTTTTACAGATTATATTTTTAACAAATCGTTTGCTGCAAACATTTTTCGGTACTCCCAAACGAAATGATATGTATGGCTCAACAGAAGTTCGTTTCTCCCAACTACAGTCCCCAAACGAACTTCAGTTAACTCAAATTTCGTTTGGGAGGAACTCGTTTTTTCTTTGCGTGTACAGAATAAAGTGTAATGAAAGAATAAGCGATAAGGGACTAGAAGTAAACCTTAATACATGGTTTCTCGTCAAATATTTTTTTTGTGGTTTGAAGTTACTCATTCTTTGTTCTAGGTCTAGGTTATGGGAATATAGCGAGAAACGATTTTGAGGAAAGAAACTGAAAGAAGCAACAACGTGAAGCCCGAGTGAGAAAATCGGAGCGGCATGCCATTTGCAAAAATTTAAATGTATTTAGCAAAAAAAAACACCAGTAATTAAACCTCCCTTTGTTTAAATTAACTAGATTTGAATAATTTGATATTGTTTACCACCTGTAGAGTTTGGTGACGTTCAGTGACGTTAAACGTGAGAGTCAACGAAGAGAGGAGACACAAAAAGCACCAGATTCTCATTCAATAAAAACAAAAATAATGCATTTAAAGCTAGTAAATGTAAAAACTGCCGGTTTAAATATTTTGGTTTTATTAGTAATCGGTTAACAATATAGGTTTGTGGGTTTTATTTTAGACCAGAGATTATAAATAATTTTTGATATTTTCAACTTGGCTGTACTGGTTGTTTAATTTTCATTGAAAATTGTTGACCAGTACAGCCAAGTTGAAAATATCAACAATATAGGTTTGTGTTGGTAAATTGAATTATAATAAATAAAACTGTATGTTGAAGTCAGAAAATAATTTACCTATAAATATTATGTTTGGAAGTAAACACTCATATGTTTCACGTAAATAACCTCGAAATTGGGAGGAAATACGCACATGCTTTCACGTAAGTATATAGAAATTTAGGAGGAAACGCTCGAACGCTTCCACATAAGTGTATGTACGTTTGGGGTGAAACTGGCATATAGTTCCACGTAAAAGCAAGCACGTTTGCAAGAAATATGCTCATGTTTGCATTTAAATATAAGTTCCAAACATATACTCACAATGGTTCCTGCAGAATGTGTTTGACAGAATATGTTACAGATGTCGTTTTTTTTAGCGTGTTGTGGAAATCACATGCCTCCAAAAAATATGTTTTTCTTTATAATTTAATTCCCTACAGGTAGTCGAAAGTAAACTTGGTTTGTGTATAAGTTTGTATGAGATAATATGAGATAATCGAGCAAAGTAGACGAGAACACCCCCACCTACTATAAGCTAGCGAAAAATGTATCTTAGTCTATTTTGTTCGCTAAGCACTTTCATATTAGTTTATCAAAAACTTTTCCTACAATCGCGGTAAAAAATGTTGTATTTATATTTGGCGGTTTGATTGAAACTAATTCTGATTCAATCCTAATGAACTATTGAGAGGACGACAAAATTTGTTGTACATTATACAATTTCCCTTTAATTTCAGAAACATTAAGTGTCATTTGGTTCATTCCTACAACAGCACTCCCTCGTCCATACTTCTATCCCTTTGTGACTTCGATCACAATCACTTGTTTCTGTGTGAAATTATGAGGGTTTGTAATAAAAGTTCCCAGTTTCCACTACAATAGATATACAGGAATGTAGTTGTAGCATTACATTCGAATGTACAACAGTAACAACACCAACAAACTCATTGGAATTTTATCAAAAAATACAATGCAAACTTTACTGTATTTCTGATAAGGCACTACTCTGTTCCACTCTACTCTCTTTTTGGCCATTAAAACCCCCCGCACACAGTTTCCAACCAGTGAATTCCTCAATTTCATAGAGAACCTAAAATAAACCACACAAAACATAGTAGTGTTAACCCAATTTTGTGCCCCCTCGACAACCAGTACACTAACTCAGTTAAGTCTACATACATATTGAACATACATAATTGAAATGCAAAACAACGTAACTACAAATTTTCATGTTTAAAATAAAAAAAAATATATGGCACGAAATCATGAATCTTACCAAAAGTAAGATTCAATAATATAACTGCCAACATTGTATTCTTTACCGTTTTGTAAGGTGTTTTTCTTCTCCTGTAAAATATAATGAAAATTGTAGTTACGTTGTTTTGCATTTCAGCTAAAGACGATATGCACACATGTACTTGTACATAAAATTGATTACAATACAAACAATTGTGTTTGTGTACACACAAGTACATGTACCTGTGTACCTGCCTGTACATATTTACTGATATTTCATAATTGTAATTGGAATTTCGTACACTCAACCTTGCAACTTGGACACAAAAAAATAACAAAGTTATCAATATTTAATACATTGGGATTTGTACAAGGGATAGAATGAGTGTGTACCTTACGTTTATTTGTTTTTTACTAGAAACAAATGTCCCCAGCTTTTAATTTTTTCTGTAGGGCGACCAGCACATATTTTGACCTTGGCCATTCATGCACTTAATTGGGGACAATGATACAAAGCTGTAACGCTTCCCCAACATGTGACTCAATATGATTAGATTCAGTTATGTTCCTGTTATCAGTTATGTTAGTTCAAAGCTTGTAATCTTTAGTTGGTGGTAGGAATAAACGAAATTAAATCAATTGGTAAAAATATGATTGGCAATGACATCATTATTACCTTGACATTGTTAAAAATGTGAAATAATGTGGAGTGGAATTTAATGGAACATATTGATGGATGGTCAGTTGTAGAAAATAGAAAATAGGAAGATCACAATAGAAAAAGTTGAATTTCTACTACTCGCTGTAAAAACGGTCCCAGCAACATATTGCAGGTACCATGTAGTATATGTTTGCTAGCACTGTTTTCATGAATTCAAATCTGCTGGTTTATTGTTTCTTTGTTGTCTGTCACGTTTTTGATTTCAGCAGTTTTCAACAAACAACCCCAAATTTTTCCCACAAAAATATATATTATAACCTTTGCTTGTGCCTTCAACATGTAATATTGAATAGCAAACACAATGTGTTTGTATACAAGTATACTATATTTGTGACAAGCTACAAACTTGTTATATTTGCATTCAAACAACAAATAAATACAGATGTTTCAGCGTGTAGAATTATTATAGAAGAAATACCTTCTAAGACATATAATCAAATCTAGGAAAATTTTCACACCACGTTAGCGTGCTTTACTTTTATTCACAAAGAAAAAACTTTAGGGCACGTTTGGTGCCAAAATATTTATTTTGCCTCAAGTATATGTCGTTTGCTACTTGTTCATCGTTGAATCTACATGTCGATAGTTTTTCCACGAATAAAAAACTATTACCGTAAAGTTGTTTCTTGTTATAAATGAAATTTTATTCACTCTGAAATAAATAAAATAATTAAAACCCGGAGTGCCATATGAATCCGTTTCGAATTCGAGACGCAGTCGCTTCTTCGTACATTTTGTCCGAAACGGACATCAGTTACGGACACATAACGAATCCGTTTGCGTATGAAATTCGTCTCGAAAATGCGGATCGATTTTTCCATTTTTCGGATCCGTCTCGAACTCGCAACGTAGTTCATATTCGACTTTGTTACTTTTGTTACTAAATTCAACATACCCATTAGAATAGTACAATTCAATATACCCTTTTATTATCATATGGTTTTTGAAAGTTAACCTCTATAGCAAAAGTCAGTTACAGGAATTTAAAATTGTGTCAACTTTCACCATGGAGTGGTCAGATATGGGAACACGTATCGCAGTTATATCACCTTTTACGTGTGGAAAGAAAAAAACAGTATTTTCTAAATGCTCCGCCCCCTTGGCATTAGTCGAATGTTCGTCTACAGGTGCATAAACTTGTTTGAGGAGACTGGAGATATAAAAGACCGCCCCCGGTCGAGTCGGCCACGTACCGTTCGGACACAGCAAGTCATCAAAGCCGTCAAAGCAAGAATTCAACGAAATGATTTCCGGAAACAGAAAATCATGACCCGTGAGATGAAAATCACGCAAAAGTCCATGAGTCGAATTATTAAAAAACACTTGGGACTTGGAGCTTTCAAACGTCGTACAGGACATTTGTTGACTGCAATTAAAAAAAAATAGGATAGAAAAATCCAAACGTCTTTTGGTGAAGTACACCGAGAACTTGCATAGAAATATCTTGTTTGCGGATGAAAAAATTTTAACCGTACAGGAAAAATTTAACAAACAAAATGATAGGATCATCTAAAGAAGCATCTGAGCTTATCCCACGGATCGGAAAGGGTCATCATCCAGCTGCAGTCATGGTTTGGTAGGGTGTCTCTTATGAAGGGGTAACTGACTTGTATTTCTGTGACCAAGGAATCAAAACATCGACCAAAGTTTACCAAGAAACCGTTTTGGAAGCAGTTGTGAAGCCGCTAAACAATTCCCTGTTCCAAAACCGGCCGTGAACTTTCCAGCAAGATTCAGCACCAGCTCATAAGGCTAAAACGACGCAAACACGGCTTTGAAATAATTTGTCAGCTTTTATATTCTCTGAAGAATTGCCCTCTTGCAGCCCTGATCTGAACCCAATGGATTACAAATTGTGGATCGTTTCAGAGGACATGGTCTGTCACAAAATATACCTCAACATTGATTCTCTTAAGACAACTCTCGTTCGTGCTGTTGTCAATTTTCCAATGGATGAGGTGCGTGCAGCTATTGATGATTGGCCAATGCGACTTAAAGCGTGCGTGAAGGCCAAGGGCGGACATTTTGAATGAAACTTAGCTTTTTGTATATAATACATATCAATAAATATATAAAAGAAATTTGGTCCAGAAACGTTTTTGTTTTATAGCCCAAAATATAAGTAACAGTATTTATGTTCCTACTAAGTCAATAAATTAATATAGAAATAATGGAAAATTTGTCGAAAGTTAATTTTAACCTAGTAGGTTAGTTTTTCAGACACTAAAACCAAATATTGGAAATTCAATATTTCACATTAACAAAAACAAATAAGAAAATCCTAATGTCAGGCTTTTGTTCGACTTCGCGCTGCATATGCGATGCCCCAACGAACTGATGCACGAACTTGCAGTGTTTTCATCTGGGTACAACTCCATTTCAGGGAAAGCGTAAATGCGAAAATAAATTTGTATTAAAGTTTCAATAAACTACTAATACATAGAAATGAGGATAAACTCCATTCAAAACAAATCCTATTCAGTCAAATAACAAATCGTTTGTGTTGCACAAAAAAGCAGGTTATCGCAACGTAGTATAGCATTTCTCCTTACCAATATTTTAAAATTTGGAGATACTATAACTTGGTTGTGGTAAATGAATGGAAACATTTTTCATAAACGTTCCTTGTGTGTAGAAATGGTTCATATTGTTTGTGGTAAACGTTGTTCGATTGTCGTAAACGATTTTATTTATTTACTACAAAGGAAATGATATGTTTAACAGATATTCGTTTAGATTCCCCTAACCTCGAGCTTAAAAAATTATTGATTACGTCACCAAACGAAGTTTATATTTCTGAATATTCGTTTGGGTGCACAAATTTTTTTGAAAGTGTGCATTAGAACGGGGGCAAATCATCGCTCATTTTTTTCAGTGACGATCGCCTCTAACAGTGATGGCGATACGAGTACTATAAAGTAAGTGTTGTAAAAGTGTAGGTCCCAATCTTTATTTTAATGGGCGGTTTACAGCATATTTAGATAAGCTTATATATGCTTCCAATTAATGCGATTTTTCGAATTTTCTCTCCAAGCTTTTGCAGGGATCCATCCACCTAACTCATCCAGCGAAGACTTGGTCGACCTATACTTCGGCTTCCTTCCGAATACCTGCTACTGTTATTCATCTTTTTCCGGTCTATTGGGTTGGCAAGAAAGTAATTTCGGATTTTTTTATGAAAGTAATTTTCAATTATTTTATTCAAATAATTAATTTTAATCTGTAATGTAGGCGCCATTTTGTTCAATGACCTTCTGCCGTCGTTTAGGAAACGGCTTGATCCCAGATTCATAGAATTACTGGTCCGTTCCACAAATACTCGGAATACTCGGTGTGTGGGTCCTCTTATGCATTGAAGGATTTTCCATTCAAAAATTTCTCATATGATGAATAAATGTCAGAAATATTATAAAATCACCTGAAAAAGTGTAGAGGTTTCTTTAGGTCATGTATGGTGAATTATGTTTCGTCTGTACCGACAATTTGACCATTTTCAATACCGAACTTATTGTTGTTATAAGACGTACTTCTGGAAAATTTCAACCATGTGGGTCAATTCGTTTGGACGATAACAGCAGACGTGCGTGGATAGTGATGATTCGATACTCGAAACGCAGCAATACTTGTACTCATTAATAACAATTGGCCTAAGTATCGATACCATGAGTACATACTCGGAAAAAGTATCGAGTAAAAGATATCGTTAAAAAATGCGTGTAAATCTCTCAATATATCGTATTTATAAATACTTTTTTTACACATGTTACACGCTGAAAAAGCAGCCCTTGTAACATTATGCGGGAAACATGTATATGTTTGGAACACCCATATACTTACGTGCAACCATAGTTTTCATGAATTGAAGATCTGCTGCTTTTTTGTTTCTTTTTTGTCTGTGGCGTCTTGTTTTCATCAGTTTTAAACATACAAAGCCATATTGGGCCACAAAAACAAATATTATAACCTATTACACATTGTGTATCAAAAATGTAATATTGAATAGCAAACACAACGTATTTGGACACAAATATACTATATTTGCGACAAGCTACAAACACGATATATTTTTGCATGCAAACAACAAAAACACACATTTTTCAGTGTGTATGTGCATTAGGTTGAACTTGAAAACATATTTTTCGAATTTCAAATCAGGGGACTTTGTGTTTATCCGTAAAGGCAGACGAGCGATGTTATGCTATTGATTTAGCCGCTTGTTATGCTATTGATTTAGCCGCAGAAACACGGATTTTGTGACATCAAATACCTATTGCCGAACACTCAAAGAAAAAGTAACGGAGAATACTCGTCACTTTGTGCAGGATCAGAGAAAATAATCCGATTGATCATTTAACACTTTCAGGAGTATCCATTTGCGATCGAAGCATTGTTATTCTTTTTTTGTTAATTTTAGTGATCTATGACCTAATAATATACTTAGGTGGCGTCAGACAACCCACAAGGGTCAAGCGCCATACAAAATGAGGATAACATGTGTCTCCAACCGGCTCGATCGTAAGCTTTTCTTCTTCAGCTGGTAACGCCAAGCTCTCTCAAGCAATCTTCCACCTGGTCTTTCCAGCGAAGTCTTGGTCGTCCTATTTTCCGATGTCCTTCGAGTATGTCTTCGCATACCTTTCATTCTGATCTATTCTACTTACATGGCCTTATTGACTTGCATTTTGAGTCGCATAACTACATCGATGGCGAGATACAGTGTTTACAGCTCGTGGTTCATCCGTCGTCAATACTCGCAGTTCTCCATTATAGGACTATATATTTGTCGGAGCATTTTTCTCTCGAAGACACCCAGTGATGTTTCATCAGCATGCAATTTGACCCAGGATTCTGCGCCATTTAGCAAGACGGGCCTATGAGATACTCATAGAGTTGGAAATAATAATATACATGCCATAACAAATTTCCTGCAAAATTGTTTCATACATTTTAGTCCTTTTCCAGTTAAAGGCAAACATACTAGCCAACAAAATACTCAGTCCATGTGGACTCGGCCTTAAATTTTTTTATAGGTCACTACCTGTGGTTTCCTCCATGTGCACCCTTTTTCGACTCGTTGCATCCTCATGTATTGGCACCACTTTTTAACCTCTCTTGGGGGCTCAGGGGCAAGTCGCGGCAGATATCAAATTCTCGCTTACTACACTATTGTTGTCAAAACCCCATTCTGTAAATCATCTACACGCTGAAAAACTTGTGTTTTTTTTTATTTAGATGCAAATATAACCTGTTTGTAGCTAGTCCCAAATATATTATATTTGTGTCCAAACACATTGTGTTTGCTATTCAATATTACATGCAGGGGAACCCAATGATTAGTATGTTATAATATTTGTTTTTGTGACCCAAATGTGGATTGGCTGTTGAAAGCTGCTGAAAACAAAAACGTGACAGACAACAGACACAAAAAAGCAGATCTTCAATTGATGAAAACAGTGGTTCCAAATATATGTATACATGGATCTAGAAATAGGTTAGCACTGTGTCCAGTGCTCTATCTACTACCTGAACAACTTTAGTGGTCCAAATTCTTGGGGAGCCTTACTTCCCGTGGTCGTAAGGGGGTTAATTTTGTCATCAATAGGTTGATGATAAGTTATATGTTTCACAACAATTTTTCATCAAAAACTCAATTTTGTAAAATTGTTCGCTTATTTCTTAAGTTGGGTTTAGTAGTATTTTAGGGTTGTACACATTTCAATACTAACATAAAAGTGATCTCTGTTAAAAGTCGTGTGTATGGTAAGTTATAAGTTACAAATAAAATTTTACAAGTCAATATTACAGAAAGTATTTCAAGTTGTTGGAATTACAATACAAAAATATTTCAACTCTCATTATATAATGGAAAAAATAATGTCCACTTGTTTCAGTTAACTACTGTTTACAAGAATTTTGCTTGAAACCCCCATTGCAGTTTCTCAATTTTTTTTTAATCGACATATGGTATTTTATTGTCATGATTGGAATCCCCCAGTAGATGTTTGAAGGCGACTAACGATTTAACTTAAACCGCATCTAACTCCTTCGTATAGGTATTACTATTTTTGAATTAAACTTACAATTTGAAAATGCAGGAAAACTTATTTATTTTTAAAATTAAATAAATTGTAATCGATTAGAATAGAAATAAATTTGTCCATATTCTCTTTAATACTCCACAAACGCTAATTTCGATTACACTATTTGTAGTTCGTAGTATTACAAACCCATTGTCCTTTACATTTCACATCAAGTTCGGTTCCAATGAAAGCCATTAAACTGTTTTTAAACTAGAATTTCACAAATTTTCTTTTAAAGAATTTAAGTTGAAATTCCAAAATATTTTAAATCAATTGAAATTAATTTGTAAAACCACAACAAATACACAAAATTCAAGGTCAAACAGAATTGTTGAATCCGTTGTGCCATTAACCAGCAGAATTACCAATAACCGCCGCCTTTCTCCACCCCCTAAGATTCTTTGAACCCGCAAAATGGAATTCTACAAAATTACCTGATTACCGGTGGTGTGGGGGCGTTGTAGGAAGGAAGTTTAATGTAGGGAGTTGGAAGAGTATATGTGGCATAGGAAATATATTTTTTAATACATTCCTGGCACTAGAATGCGTATAAAAAAATACAATGTGAGGGATTTTAAAGTCAGAGAATTGAAGAAATCGTACTTGCCGTAGTTATATAGACATAATAAGAATATTGAAATTTTTGAAATGAAATTTAAATTATATTTTTCTAGACATACATCCGCTTAATATATTTTGCAGAATTGTTGATAAACATTAAATATATATATATATTAAATTTTGGATTTTAAATTGCCAGTAAATGTGATGTACAGCAATCGTATTCATTAAAAACCTTGGACTAAACACGTCAGCCGTGATCGAGTTCACAATCGAACTGTCTTAAAACTTATGAATCAGGGCTCTCTTTCGCATTTTAATTGTACCCTGAACATACCCTCGTTATCCGTGCGTTGAATACAACCTTTAAAGTTTTCTGAAAAAAATTTAATTTTTGTTAACGAAGTACAACACAACATTGAGATTCTGCTGCATTCATTCATATTCATTCAGAGTCATTATTGCACACTGAAGTGCAACAAATACTCATGAATGCGGTTGTCCATTTATTGCAAAAATGAATTCATACAGATGTTTTCTGTTTACTATTGCTCTGTTAACTAGTTCACAGACATCTGTTAATTGTTCTGCACGCAGAGCTCTGGAAGTTACAGTGACGAGCAAAATTGGAACAGGTTTCCCATAATAAAAGTTTAAAACTTTAATTTTTAGAAGAGCTTAACGTTAAAACTAAATCTTTTTTTTTTTTTTTTTTGAATTTTACTTTGATGTGGTCTCTTTCGTAATAAACAGTTAAATATAAACTACAACAATTATACACACGTTCATGTTTAAAAGAGCGTAATATGTAAATAAACCCCATTGTTACAATTAAAGTCTTTAAAGATCCAGAAACTCAAATGCAACCATCACGTAGCTCGAAAATTTACTGCAATTTTTTTCAATTGCTCATTATTGTCCACATTCTGATCAAACATGGAAGCATCTGAAGAAGTTGAAATTATGGAATTATTAAAAAATAATAATTCTGTTCGGAGCACTTCAGAGAATAAAACGGAAAATAATATTGAAACTGCTCCTGGACGTCCCAGAAAGATTGACGACCGCACTTGTCGTCATTTGGCAAAATTAGTGACTAGTGACAATGCAAATACCCCAGCTGCGGCACTAAAATCGTTAAATATAAATAACGAAATAAATTTTTATTTTTCGACGAGCTCGCAAGGTAGCTCTACCTATGTTTACTTCATTACGCTCGATCGCGATTGAGCCGAACATATTTTGGGGGTGAACGGATCTTCTGTTGCAAAAAAAAAGCAAAATTTACTGCGATCAGTTTCATTTAACATGTTGATTGCGACGGTTGATAAATACAAAATCGAGTCGCCAAAATTATTTATATGAAAAATATGCTGCTTACAACGATAACAGCAAAATTTTCTAAACGAAAATTTAGAAGGAAGTTAAATTTTTGTCACCAGATTTCCAAAACCACCATTGAAACTAATCATCACATTTTTTATCATCACTATCATGCAACATAATGTTGATCAAAGAAATGTTGATTTCCTCAACATACAAATTTGTAAATAAAATCAAAATACATTCGAAAACAATGCAATTAAAGATTATACACACACACACACTGTCTTAAAGTTTTGGGCTTGCGATCCGCTCTTCTCGTATATTGATTGCGGTCTTGAAATTTTAAAGGCGCTTGCGATTTCTTCCTTTTAAAATCGCGAACGAGTTATATTTTTAGATCTTTAAATACATATTAAACTCGCTCGCGAGTTTTATTTTTTAAAATCGCGATCCATGTGAAGTAAACTTGTGAGCGAGTTGAAAATTGCGCTCGCTAGAGATTCACTTATTGGCGAGCGAGCGGAAAAAGAACGCTCTCCATACTATGAAAACAATTTTCTATTTAATATTATTTTTAATGAAAAAATATGATGTTTCTCGTAAAAAAAGTTTGGAGTTATTATAACCTTTTTTTTCGGTAAACTGAAGAAGAGTTAATAGAAAGGTTTTTGTTTCTCGTAAACGTTTTTTTTCATTTTTTTTTTATTTTTATTTTTTTTTTTTTTATTTTAGTTTGTTGTTAATTTTTTTTAATTTGTGTTTTTCAAGTTTAGATTTACCATATATCATTTGTAGTAACCGTTTTCTGATTGTCGTAAACGCTTTTAGTTATTTATCCCAAACGAAATGATTCTTATGGTTGTTTACCTCAATTACCGACCGAGTCATATATTGATTGGGGTTTTTAATTTTTAAACGCGCTCGCGATTTCTTCCTGTTAAAATCGCGAACGAGTTATATTTTTAGATCTTTAAATAATAAACTCGCTCGCGATTTACTAAAATCGCGATCCATATGAAGTAAAATTGTGAGCGAGTTGAAAATTGTGCGCGCTCGAGATTTATTTACTGCCGAGCGAGCGGAAAAAGAACGCTCTTATAGTTCTTATAACTTGTTTGCGGTAAACTAAAGTACGGAGAGGTTTTTCGTTTCTCGAAAACGTTTTTGCAGGTTTTTTTTTTGGAGAGGTTTTTCGTTTCTTGAAAACGTTTTTGCAGGTTTTTTTTTTATCTTTATTTCGTTTTTTATTTGTTTTTATTTTTATTTTGTTTTTATTTTAGTTTTCTTATTTTTTTAATTTTGAGTTTTCAAGTCTAGATTTACCATATATCATTTGTAGTAACAGTTTTCAGATTGTCGTAAACGTATTTATTTATTTATCCCAAACGAAATGATTCTTATATTCGTTTACCGCAATTATGTTCTCCAAACGAAGTCCATTTATTTGAGATTTCGTTGGGTGTAACGAAGTTTTTGTTTTTGGTGAAGTTACCAGGAAAATAACTTTTTAATTTATCTTTTTTTTGAAAATTTTAATTTTTTGTGAAAAAAATTGGACTTTTTTAACTTTTTTGTATAAATCTGTTGAGAATTGCACTCCTTTTAACAAAGAGGTAGAGCACTGTACGCCGGTATTGTAAACTGCTGTGCAAGTTAGACTATATATTCTCTTAAAACAAAACTGTGGCAGTACATTGTACATTCATGTACATTCTACCCGCGCTCACTCGCCTGCGTGTCGTATATTGATTGGGGTCTTTAATTTTTAAACGCGCTCGCGATTTCTTTCTGTTAAAATAGTTGTCTCATTGCCTCATTTTGGGCTCGCTCGCGAGTTTTACTTTTTAAAATCGCGATCGATATGAAGTAAAATTGTGAGCGACTTGAAAATTGCGCTCGCATGAGATTGGAAAAAAAATTATAAAAATTATTTTCTATTTAATATTATTTGTAATGAACAATTTTGGCCTTTCTCGTAACAATTTTTGAGTTTGGAGTTATTATAACTTGTTTGCGGTAAACTAAATAACAGTTAATGGAAAGGTTTTTCGTTTCTTGTAAACTTTTTTTGAGTTTTTTTATTTTTATTTTTATTTTGTTTTTATTTTTGTATTTTGTTTATTTTTAATTTGTGTTTTTCAAGTTTAGATTTCCCATATATCATTTGTAGTAACCGTTTGCTGATTGTCGTAAACGCTTTTATTTATTTATCCCACACAAAATGATTCTTCTTTACCAAATGTTCATTTGTCGCAATTACATTTCCCAAATGAATTTAATTTATTTGAGATTTCGTTGGGTGTAACGAAATTTTTGTTTTTGTGAAGTTAATCAAGAAAATAACGTTTTAATTTATCTTTTCTTGACAATTGTAATTTTTTGGATAAAAAAAACTACTTATAACATGTTGAACTTTTTTGTGTATATATCTGTTGAGAATTGCACACTTTTTAACAAAGAGGTAGAGCACTGTACGCCGGTATAGTAAAATGCTGTGCAAGTTAAGGTGAGTAAACTCACATGTAGATTTGTGTGGAACTAAATTTAGATTCGCTTAAAGCAAAACTGTGACGATACATTGTACATTCATAATCAAATGATGGTGAGCAAAATCAATAAATTAATTTTGAAGTCATGTCAAAAATATTCCATTCATGTACAAATGAATTCTAAGTTCACATTGTTTAAAGAAATTTTAATATTGAGAATGTCCTCAGTTAGTCACCGCCACATATTTCGTTAATGATGAACTTGAGTTGTATTGCAGCGAATCAAAAAAATCACATTCAACACTTTAATTGTATTTCTCCCGAGGTTGTTTATGTGAGAATTTATTTTCATAATTTGATAAATTTTGCATGGATTTGTTAAACAATTTCGTGTTTAGTACGCAAAACCGAGATGACTTCATTTTATGTAGGTTATTTGTTATTCATTGTTATTTGTTATTATTTCGAGAATATAAAGTTATAACGAGTTATTTCACATTGTGTTTAGAATTCATTCTCATTTCATTGATCAACTACATAAACAATTAATATATATATTTAACTTTTGACAAATGAAAAACAATTTTAGGAAAGGGATCATCCATTTACTTTAATTTTGTATAAGTAAGAAATCTATTATTAAAAAATGCATTATAATCATAATAATAGTAGATAATTATTTTTATTATGGCATTGTTGTGATTATATTGGAGTAAACTTTTTTTTTGTCTGCTGGTCTAGAGCAGTTCACCCGAATATCTGTTGTATTCCATTTCATTTCATATCATTTCTTTTAAATTAATTTACTTTCTTCTTTAATTAACTCAATGAAAATATAGACAAATTTAATACAAATTTAACGAAAAAAGAATTGTTATAGCTTTGGTAACAAAATAAAATTAACTCAAGTACTCGGTACTCAGGCAAAAAACACACTAAAACTGTACAAACCCAACGACCAAGTAAGGTAAGAAAGAAAAAAATAAAATTAACGCAACAACATCAAGTGCTGCTAATGTTGTTGTTGTAGTTGCCTTTTCCCCCCAACACACCAACAACTGCAATAAAAAGAACAACAAACTGACGACTACTTGGACAAAATAAAAACCTAAAACAGCAGAATAGAGAGAGGACGGTGGGAAGGTAGGCGTATGTATGTCTCATGAAGTGACTGACGAGTATGAGTCAGGGATGCCAGATAAATTTTGTGAAACAAAAAATCGGCAAAAAGACGAACGTAAGCCATCAAAACCATTTTGTAAAATCGCCAAAAAAGAGAGTGTACCACATTATCCCCAAATCGAACCTGCGATTTTTACCGATATTGCTAATTTTTTTTATGTGTTAACATCTACAGGCACTTATAGGGTAATTTATAAAAGTGAACACATGCAAACAACACACAGCGTTAGCATCACATACGTGGTTGTTGTACAACAATAGTCTGTGCCTGAAAATAAGTATGATGGTATTGATGTAACGGCAGCGAACAAACAAGCAGGTCGTCGTCGCCCAAGAGTATTGAACAGTATAGAGAACTCATGGAACGAATTGTATGACTCAAAAAGCACTGACGACATCTGGCGAATGATTCAAAACGTCATAACGTCTCTTTTTGTCATAACATGGCCCATTCATAATTTTGATATGAAACATTAATGCGTTTTGAAACATTTATGCATTTTGTATTGTTTTATGTAATAACATTGTCGAATTGGTGGATTTATATTGAAATATTCTATAAAGAGAATAAGACTCGTATATGCTCTTTTACTCAGACTCCATACATGAGAGCGGAAAAAGAGTGCAATAAGTTCTCTATACTATTCAGTACTTTTTGTCGTCGCTTTGTTTATAACAAATCAAAAACAATTACATCAGTGAGCTAAATATTGCTTTATTTATTTTAACAATATTACATCTAATGTTAAAGCAGATGTAAGAAAAAGAATGTGCAATAGCAGCCGTCTTCAGCACAAAAATTATTCTTTTTTTATTTTCCAATGTAACATTTACTAATGTGTTCATAGGAATCGAACAGGTACCGTGTAACAAAACGGTGTTAACAAATCGTCCGTGAGTTCGAACACTCATTGATTTTTTCGAGTCTCAGTTTGTCTTAGGTCTCAGGTCTCAGTTTGTGTTTATTTTCCTTTTTTTGTACAAAAATGGAAATAATTTATTTTTTAATATTGGGGATTTTGTAAGTGGGGATTGATTATCTGACACTCCCCAAAAAAATCGTCGGTATTATAATATAAGTTTCAAAATACTGAATATAATAAATTTGACCGACAATATATTTTACTAGCTGACCAGCCAAACGATGTTTTGAGATATTTTCTCTAAATACAATTGTGGGGACTATACATATACCTCTACATGTACCAATTTTCAGCCTTCTATCTCTGAAAGACATTTTTCAAACTCCCCTCCGCTCAAGGTCTACAAATTTTAGATAAACCTTCCGGCCGGCAAACCCAATATATAGCCCAAGTTTGGTGTCAGTATTTCTCGAGTTTTTGACGCTCGTACCCCGAACGAGCATTTTTAGGTTGTAAGATAAATTCTTAACTCAAATAATTTCAGATCCATAATCAAAGCAAAAATTTTGGAATTCAAAAATTACTGATTCTAGCAGGGAGTAGAGTTGGAGTTGTAGTCGGAGTTTAGGAGTCGGATTAAAGAAAATTGACCCGGAGTCGTAGCCAAATTGTTTCAGCCCAACTCCAAACTGCGTGCCAATACAAATTACTACAAATTGGAGTAATAGCGAAGTGGAAGCAGATGAAGGAATACAATACTACGGGGGCGGTCCCAAAACTTGCCGACCTTACGGTGCCAGATGGTGCCAGTAGTTTGAAAAAAATTATTTTGGTGAAAAGTGGCAACCTTACCAAACATATGTTTGAAGTTTCAAGGCGCCACGTTGTTTAGTATTTTACTTGAGCCATCAAAAGTAAACGCTCTCAGTGAATTTGTAAATATGCAAAAATTTGGTCACCGTCATGTAATTCAATATTTCCATTTGAAAGGTCTCAGTCCAAGCAATATTAAAACCGACCTACGAGGGGGCTCAATAAGTTCGTGACTTTTTGAATGAAACACGGGATTTTTGCAAAAATAAATTATTTTTCAACATAACCTCCTTTTAGCTAATTACACTTAGTCCAACGGTTCTCCAATATTTGTAAAAATAGGATTTCTCGAGGCCCATAAAATAGGCGTTTGTTTGATCAATAATTTTATCATTGGAGCTAAAGCTCTTTCCACCGAGCCATTTCTTTAGGTTTGGAAATAGGAAATAGTCACTGGGGGCTAAATCCGCAGAATATGGCGGATGAGGTACCAATTCGTAGCCCACTTAAACAACTTCAAACACTTCAAAGGTTACACGATTACGTTTATGGTCAATTGAGAGCAAACGCGGCACCCATCTTGCAGACAGCTTTCTTAAACAGTGTGCCAATTACTACATCAACAATCTCACGCACTTTTACTCTTCGATCGGCCATATCGTGGATTTTTTCGACATTTTCGAGCGCATTGACCTCAATTGGCCGTCCAGAACGTTCAGCGTCATTTGTACTTGTGCGACCACAACGACAGTCAGTAAACCACTTTTTTACCATTGAAATCAATGGTGCAGTCCCCATAGTATTTATCAAGCTTTTCCTTGGTTTGAATGCCTGTTTTTTCCGCAAACAATTAACTTTTTGCCATTTTTAAAAAAATGCACGAGGTTGTATGTTTTGAACAGCCAGTAAATGTTTAGAAAAACAGTAAATGACGGAACTTGCTTAAAATTTGGCAGTAGTCTATTAACAGGTGGTAATTGGTAGGAGCAGTGTTGCATTTCATATTACTACGAGGGAAGTTCGAAAAGTCTGATCCTTCGTTTACGACTGTAAAATATTGGGCAGCAGAGCTTAAACGTGGTTTTGTAGAATGCAGAAGCATTAGGCGAGAATCTACAACAAAAATCTTTGAAGTTATTTTATAAATAAAACATATTCTGGCCTAAATCACGTGTTCCGGACACATTTTGATTGGACGTTTTGTTTATCCTCAGACTGTTGATTCATTTAATGACTAAGATTCACATATCACATGTCTTATACACATACATAAATGCAATCATATTTCCTTGTGTCTTTCTATATTTGTCTATCTTAAGTTGCTAAATTACTTCTGACATTCCAAAAGTTGCATACTTTTAATAAATGTTATTGCAATAAATCGTTATTTAGAGACCGAAAATCATCAAATCGCCACATGCCTAATTCTGAACCCAAAAATTACCACAATCGCGATGTAAATCGTTAAATCTGGCAGCTCCGATTTAAGTAGCAAAAAAGTGTTAAGTACTCATTACGTGCTGAGTACTCGCAACAACACAAACAGCCGAAACACAAATGCACTTGTCTCAAAAACAAAGCGGACGTAAACCAGAGGCACACACACACTCACGCACAATACAACACCTGAAACACATTTACATCCCCATGCATATTTTAAAAACAAAAATCGAAACTGTTAAAAACATACATATACTATCACTCTCTATGCTAGAACACCATAAAGGGAGAGGCCAAAGAGAAGCCCAACACACAAATTATGGGGAAATGCTAAAATGTACCATTTTGTTTGTTTGCTTTTCATTTCTTTCATTATCTACGCTAATTAAACGGCAGAGAGTGAGCAACTTTCTGTCTACTCTCAATAAAGTTCACACATCTGTAATAACCTATACTACTACTCATATTTATCATTAACTTATCTATCTATCCGCGACTGAGAATGTTATCACATTTTGTATTTTGCAAGATTATGAATAAAAACAAATATTTGTGATAAGAAGAGAGTTTAGCAATGTATTGGTGGAGTTAAAAATATCTGTTTACACGTGTGTGAGTGTTTGCATGGTATGCATGACAGGGAAGCACGTAAGAAGGTGTCCTAAAGCGTATGAGTAATACCTGTATGAGGTGTCAGACGTACGTACGTATACGACATAAAATCCGTATTAGCCAACCTTTTACACAGTGGAGATTGGTAATTTGTTACACCGCAACATTAGATGTGATTGCAAGAAAATGTTTAGGCAATATAAAAAAAAAACATGAACTGATACAAATGAATTGATGCAATGCGACCTAGTACAGGTAGGTCCAAATACAAGTATATATCTTTTTAAAAACTAAATAAAATTAACTAAACTTAAGTAATTTATTTTGGTATATTATGGATTTATTAGAAATAGAAAATGTTCCCATTATCTATGGAATACAATTTCACTTGCAGTAGCTCATCCTGACTTTCCAATTTTCCAAAACTTTGTTGAAGGTTTCTGGTTCTATCTCACGAATGGCTCCGACGATATTCGCCTTATGGGTGTGGATCTTTTCTGGATTATTCTCAAAACATCGGTCTTTAACGGCACCCCACAAGAAAAAGTCCGACGGGGTCAAATCGGAGCTCCGATGCGGTCTATTTACATCGCCAAGACGGCTGATAACACGTTAACCCACCTGAGTGTGTAAAAGATAGATTTTTTGATGATCTGTGTGACATGATACGCCATCCTGCTGAAACCAAAAATTATCCAAGTCCATATCTTCCATTTCAACCCATAGAATGTCCGTAATCATGGCTCTGTGGCGCCCGCGTTGACTAACATGGCGTTTCCAGCAGCATTTTCGAAAAACTGGGTCAATGTTGCCACTACTCAAAAATCCACATGGATTGGCTTCTCGACAATGACGTGCGATCTCCAGTTGTGCAAATTTTGTTTGTAGACATAACTGCTGAAATGAAAATGCGCCTCGACAGAAACGATGATTTTTCTGCCAAATTCGATGTCCGATTGGACCTTCTGTCAAGCCCAAACTGAGAAACCGTAATGAAGTGGATGGTCGTTTGCCTTCAATTGTTGGTTCAATTGGGCGTGTAAGCGAAATCCCCGAGATTTTTGCGCAAAACTCTCATCTTGCTGGTGCTTGAAATGCCGAGTTGTTCAGAACGATGGCCAGTCGATTTTCTTGGATTGAGTTTCAGACTTTCGGCCACAGCAGCCACATTGTCGGTGATGCAAAAGTGTTTGAATCAAATCAATGTCGTATCTGTCGAACAGTTGTGAATAAAATTCGTCGGTGATAGTTTTACCATGTTCAAGGTAGTCGATTTGAATCAACCGCATGAATTACAAAAAACTCTAGTCATAACCTTGTTGGCAGACAGACCCACCGTGGCCTTCTTTTGTACACGTTCACCCGGATAAATCCACTGCTTTGACTATTCCTTGCACTCTGGTGTGTTGTGATGCATTCATATTTCGTCAACGGTTACGAAACAGAGCAAAAACTCCTTTGAATTGCTGTTGAACATCGTCAAATACTCCTTTGAAGTGGTCACACGATTGCGCTTATGGTCGAGTGTGAGTAATCGCGGCAGCCATTGTGCGGATAGCATTTTCATGTACTAATATTCGTGTAAAATGTAATGTGCCAATTTAGTAGAGATACCTACAGTCTCCTTCACCTCACGCACTTTCATTCACCGATTGTCCCATATCATTCCAGAGATTTTATCGACGATTTCTGATGTGACGACCTCTTTTCGGCGTCACTATTCCTAGTATGATCACAACGTTATTCAGTAACCACCGTTATTTTTAACCATTGAAATTGATATTTCAGAGTCTTGATAGTAACGGGGGACTTTTTTTGCTATTTGGTTTTTCAGTGTTAAGATTTTGTCAGTTCACGCGTGATTCGTGACTTGTGTCAAAGTCAAAAATGTTCAGTTGCCTTGCCATTACATCATGAACAGACTTACAAACGAACAACGCCTGCAAATCATTAACTTTCGTTAAAAAAAATTCGTGCTCTGTGAAAAATGTGTCTCGCAAGTTACTTCCACTTTATGGTCGTCATAAACGACCAACCGAGCGGACTAGTTAAGCCATTGTGACCAAATTTCGCACCACTTTCACTCTGTTGAACCTCGGTCTAAAGAAGCTGAGCGACTTGCCACAAAGTCATCTTTTCAGTAAATGGGCCTTAGAGAAACTGGAATAGTCTGGACCTATTTATATCAAAAAATCGCTTTCAGCGACGAGGCTAAATTTTGGCTCAATAGGTGTGCGCTGCCTAGTTTTAGTCTCAATGATACCTTCCGTTTTGGATGGCTAATTAGTCGATCTTGTCGCCATCACAGTCGCCGACAGAAATGTATAATGATCAGAGCAGGGATCAATTAACGTTTTCATGTACAAGAGTCGCACACACTAACCATTGCACCACCGATGGCCACAAATTTTACAGATTCAATAGGAATTAAAAATAGGAATTGTTAACTCTATTTGGGATTTTGATTAATTTTATTTAAAACTTTTTAAAATTTGAGTAAAATATTTGACTGTAACACATAAAAAAAAATAATAAAAATCGGTCATAAATTCAAATTCAAACGTAACTTTCATTAGCCCGGTCATTAAAAACTATCGCATTTTCGGGATTATCGATGTTGTTTTCTTATGGAGTTTGCCATTTACGAGGGCGGTTCAATAAGTCCGTGACTTTTTGAACTTCCCTCGTAGTTATATGATATGCAACACTGCTTCCATCAAGTACCACCTGTTAATAAACTACTGTCAAATTTTGAGCAAGTTCCGTCATTCACTTTGCGTTTAACAGCTGTTCAAAACAAACAACATTTTTTCGTGCATATTTTTAAAAATGGAAAAAAGTGAATCTTGCGTGCTCATTAAAATTACATTTTGCGAAAACACCGTCAATCAAACCAAGGAAAACCTTGATAAATACTATGGGGACTGCACCATTGATTTCAATGGTAAAAAAGTGGTTTACTGACTTTCGTTGTGGTCGCACAAGTACAAATGACGCTGAACGTTCTGGACGGCCAATTGAGGTCAATGCGCCCGAAAATGTCGAAAAAATCCACGATATGGTGTTGACCGATCGAAGAGTAAAAGTGCGTGAGATTGTTGATGCCATAGGCATTTCATATGGCAGTGTGGTTTAGATTTTAAATGATCAGTTGGGTTTAAGAAAGCTGTCTGCAAGATGGGTGCCACAAAAAAAAACGGTAATCTTGGTAGGTGTAACTGCAGTTTTATAGATTAAACTTAACCTCAAAGCACTGCATCCATGCCACAAAGCAGGAGGAAAAGAAGAACAAAGAGGAAAAATGATTTATATTCTTGTGTTGGAATAATTGAGCTTTTTAGTATGAATTGATACTTAGGGGTTTTCGATCGATACTAATGTCGCATTTATACCGCAGTTTATCGCGGCCAGGTTAGCGATAACCTTGTTCTCTAATCTTCGCCGTTTACACCAACCAATTTGAGATTAAATTGACATGTTAGGTGGCAAATTTGTGCTTAAAACCATTTAGAGCAACCCGTGCCGAGACCAAATTATCGAAGACGGCGAAGTCATTGGCGTCTCTTGGTTTTGCCAATTTTATACAAATTTAGGGTGTTTTTGAAATAAATGAACCTTTAAAATTGGATAAGTCTGTCAAATCGGAACACATTTTAAACCGATGAGAGCCAATTATATCGGCAGCGGCGTGAGCTCCAAGAAAATGTTGGTGGCGGCGACGCGTCGGAATATTTTGGTTCGGCTTCCTTCTGTGAAACAGTTGATTTGTTTGTGTATGTTTTTATTATGGTTGCATTTTTTAGGAATTAGCAGAGTTGCATCAAATTGTACACCAGTTTAAAATACGATTAAAAATTAACTTAACTAAAAATATATGAGTAATCTTCGTGGTTAGCATGGGTTAACCTTCGAAGAACGCTAACCTTGGTCGGTGTAAATGCCGTACAATTCGCATACTCATGATCAACCGGGGGTATTAATTCAGGCACAGTAGTTAGGGATCTGATTATGAACTGGCCACGTACTTCGAAGCTAGTCATGATGCCTGTTATTAAAAATTATTAAAATAAAAACATTTTACACTTAGAAAATTTTTACTGAACGTGTAAGCTTGTAGTATGAACTTGTCTTATAAGAGGGCGGTCCCAAAACCATCCGACGTAACATAGAAGACTTAAAAAATTTGGGAAATTTTTTCTTTATTTTGCAACCTAATCTCCTTTTAGCTTGATACACTTTTTCCAGCGATATTCAATAGCTTCGATATCCTGTTTATAGTAAGAATTGTCAAACTCCTTAAAATAGCCATCAACCGGAGGCTCCACCTCTTCATTGTTGGCAAATCTTTTACCACCGGGCTATTTTTTCAAGTCTGGAAATAGAAAATAGATAGAGGGAGCCAAATCCGGCGATTAAGGTGCGTGATGAAGCAATTGGAACTTTAATTGATTAATTTTGGCCATGGTAATAGTGGATATGTGAACTGGAGCACTGTCTTTATGAAACATCACTTTCTTTTTCGCCAAATGTATCCTTTTTCTCCTCAATTTCATCACTTAAACGCTGCAATAAAACAGCATAATATTCGCCGTTGATGGTTTTATCTTTCTGAAGATAATCAATAAAAATTATCCCATGTGCATCCCAAAAAACAGACGCCATGACCTTGCCTGCCGACGGAATCGTATTTGCCTTCTTTGGACACGATTCTCCCACTCCAGTCCACTGCTCTGGCTGTACATTTGTCTCAGGTGTGAAGTGGTGGTGCCTCATCCATGGTTATAAATTGACGCCAAAATTCTGCTTTATTGCAGTGAAACATCACCAAACACTCTACTGAAACATCTTCACGACGCTGTTTTTGCTCTATTGAAAGCAAACGCGGCACCCATCTTGTCCACAGATTTCTCATCTTCAAATCTTCAGTCAATATACGATGTATAGCACCGTTTGAAATGTCTATCATGTCAGCTAGCTCACGCACGTTCAGCCAACGATCATCCAATACAATTTTGTAGATTTTCTTAACCGTGTCTGGTGTGGACTTCTCAATTGGTCGACCACTGCGGTGTTCATCTTGGCAACTCGTACGGCCTCTTTGAAGCTCTGCTATCCAATATTTTACAGTCGTAAACGAAGGAGCAGACTCCCCCAGAGTAGAATCTAGATCGGCTTTAATATTGCTTGGAGTGAGACCTTTCATATGGAAATATTCAATTACATAAAATCATATGTAAAAATTTACTGAGATCGTTTACTTCTCATGGATCAAATAAAACTACTAAGCAACGTGGCGCCTTGAAACTAAAAACATGATTTATAAGGTTGCCACTTTTTACCAAAAAAACTACTGGCACCATCTATACGTCAAGTCGGGGCTGGCCTTGTATTAACACATGTCACTTTTATTTGGAAGTTTTCTAAATTTGAAGTGAAAACATCAACTTTATTTGGATTTTTTTCAATCTGAAGTAGAAAAAGTCAAACAATTATTCAATTTCAAAAGAAAAATCTTAATTTTATTTTAACTTTTCACTAATCAATATGAAATCAATGTTATAAATGTACTAAGTAGTTCTTTCAACTCGAAATTAAATAACTCAATTTGACTTGAAACTTCATGAGTTTGAAATTAAAGCGTACAGTTGATTAATTTTTAAATGCAAAATTTCAAATTGATTTGTAATTATTCATATTTGAAGTACAATTTATTAAATTCATTTGAAAATTTTGCCAATGTGAAATGAAAATTTTCAATTTCGTTTAAAATGTTAACATTTGAATTTTTTTCAATTACATATGTAAATTGTCAATTAAATTCAATTTTTTTTTAAATGCTTGATTTTTTTTCAACTACAAATGTAAATTTTCAATTAAAATTAAATTTTTTTTTGAATTTCCCTTATATCTGTCAATTGTAAATTTTATTTAAAATTTTTCAAATTTTGAATGAAATGTGTCTCTTGAATTTGTTCGAAATTAAAATGCAAAATCTCAACTGCATTAAAAATATTCCCAATTTAAATTTCAAAAAGAAAAATCTTAATTTTTTCTTCATTTAATCAATATGAAATAAAAGTTTAAAAAATCCTAAGTAGTTCTCTCAGTTCGTAATGAAATTTCTCAATTTCGTTTAAAATTAATCAATTTCATTTGAAATGATCTCAAGTTTAAGCAGAGAATACAACTATTATTTAGAATTCCCCTAATGTGAAACATATGCTCGCCATTTCTTTTTTTTTTAATTTTTAATTAATTTTCATCAAACTGTACATTAAACAAATGTGTCCAATTTAAATTTTAAATAATTTTACGGAAGCGTAATCTCCGGAATATGTATATCCTTGATATCCCTTGAAAACAAACAATTTAAGTATTAAAACAAAGGCAAACCTCCCCCAATCTACCACGTCTAAACGTCGCTGCAATTCCAGAATACTCCAGTTTCATCTTTAAGATTGGGAAGCAACAGTGGTAGAATAACAAAACACAAATCAGCAAATAATTCCGAAACATAGAACACAAACACAAACTAAGTTTGTCAACATTTTGATGATGTCCCGCGTACGACAACGGATGTTAGACCCCCTCACAAACTCAATTGTAGCAGTATTGTTGGCGAATTGTACGTGACACAGTGATGCCGAATACTGACGAAGATGGCGGTGGCGGCTGGCCATGATGTTCAGTTTAATTCTCTTACTTTTATTAAATTTCTATTTAAAGCTATTTTCACTGTTTGTTTTGGTAAGTTACCATTAATGCGAACATAAACAAAATAAAAAGAAACATAAACATAAAATGTTATGGAAGTGGAAGTGGAGTAGGCGAAGAAACCAAACAAACGAATTCCAGGTGACATTGAGTGATGCAATGTAAACAATCATAACTAAACCACCGCACCAACACTTATCCTCATCATAGCCAAATAAAAATAATCAAAGACTAGTGTCGGTTAGACGGCGTCGGAGCTGAGACGAATTCCACAAACTGCAGACATGGCAATATCTGAGGGAGTGACCCAACGTAAATACACCTAGACCAAACAACAGAGGGAATGCTCAAATATACTCGTACCTTATAAATGTTAAGGCTTTTAAACATTTAATTTGGTTGTTTTCTTTTCTTCTACCATTTGCTTTCCTCGGCAAGTCGTTTGTTGTTTTGTCACGTGTGAGTGATGTAAAATTATGACCAAAAACAGTAGTGCCTGCTGCTGACCAATATCACTCATGCATGCATACAGGCGGGCCAATATGTATTCGTACACATATATTTCTGATGAGGAAAAAAATTTTGGTGTTATAGAAAATCACATCTATATACGTTCAAAAGCTTTTTACTGTTGATGATGCAAGTGCCGCCATTGCGCGACACTTGTACAGGAGAATGTGGGATCGGTACCAGCTCTGACCACATTACATTTCTTTCGACGACGGTCACCTCGCTTCGTGACGGCAACACTATTAAATACTTAGCCATGAAAAAGCTTCTCAACCGGTGTAAAACTCTAGGTCCTAATCAATGTGTATTAAACTAGAAAGAGCATAGCTCACTAACTGCAAGAAGCTCTCCTCTATCCCCTCGTGAGATGTATTGTGAAACTATTTATTTGTATTTGTAAGAACAATTTCGACATTTTGTGGGGTAAAATATTCATATCGAAGTCATACGTACGATGGCAGTTTGGAAGCTCCGTGACTTTTTGAAATGGCCTCATAGTTAATTATAATAGTTAAATAATATGTATAACAAGTTTGTATCTTGTCGCAATTATAGTATACTTGTGTCCAAACACATTGTGTTTGCTATTCAATATTACAGTTTTGAGACAAAAAGATGAATAGGTTATATAGGTGGTTTTGTGACCCAAATGTAGTTTTGTTTGTTGAAAACTGCTGAAAACAAACACGTGACAGGCAACATACGAGGGCGGATCAATCCGTGACTTCACTCGTAGTTACATGAAATGCAACACTGCTCCCATCTAGTACCACCTGTTATTAGACTACTGTCAAATTTTGAGCCAGTTCCGTCATTTACTTTGCGTTTAACAGCTGTTCAAAATATACAACCTCGTGCATTATTTTTAATATGGAAAAAAGTGAATTTCGAGTGTTCATTAAACATTATTTTTTGCGAAAAAATCCTTCAATCAAACCAAGGAAAAGCTTGATAAATACTATGGTGAACCTGCACCATCGATTTCAATGGTGAAAAGGTGGTTTACTGACTTTCCTTGTGGTCGCACAAGTAAAAATGACGCTCAACGTTCTTGACGGTCAATTGAGGACAATGCACTCAAAAATGTCGAAAAAATCCACTATATGGTGTTGGCCGAACGAAGAGTAAAAGTGCCTGAGATTGTTGATGCCATAGGCATTTCATATAGCAGTGTGGTTTCGATTTTAAATGATCAGTTGGGTTCAAGAAAGCTGTCTGCAAGATGGGTGCCGCGTTTTCTCTCAATTGGCCATAAACGTAATCGTGTGTCAACTTCAAAGGATTGTTTGGAGTTGTTTAATCGAGCTACGAATTGGTACCTCATCCGCCGTAATCTCAGGAGTTAGCCCACAATGACTATTTCCTATTTCCAAACCTAAAGAAATGGCTCGGTGGATAGAGATTTAGCTCCAACGATTAAATTAATGAGCAAATAAATGCCTATTTAATGGACCTCAAAAATTCCTATTTTTGGAAGGGATACAAAAATTGGAGAAACATTGGACAAAGTGTATTGAGCTAAAGAGATTATGTTGAAAAATAAATTTTTTCTTTGCAAAAAAAACTGTGTTTCATTCAAAACGTCACGGACTTATTGATACGCCCTCGTATATAGAAACAAAAAAGCAAGAGATCTTCAATTCATGAAAACAATGCTTGCACTAGACCAACTCACATTGTATGGTGGGGGAAAAAGTGTTTTTGTCCACCCTCAAATTGTACCTTGATTTGTTTTCTGATGATACCTGATGATAAATATTTCGTGTCTAGCATTAAGATCCCGTGAGCTGGACTGTTTTTAAAAAATTTATTTTGTTTTAGTTTTTTAAAGAACTTTGTGCTTTAGCTAAAAACAACATATGGGCATTTCCACAGAAAGGTCCACCTTTTGACACATCACGTCACCCTCGTTAATTGTTTATTTTTTAAGACCAGTTAGTTAGATTGTTTTCTCATCTGTTATTAAATATAGAGCTTCTTACATTCTGTATTCAGTACAAGAATAGAAAACAATCGAACTTCATGGTCCTAAAATATAAACAATTTACGACGGTGACGTGATGCGACATAGGGTGGCACTTTCTGTGGAAATGCCCATATACAATATTAGTATCATGTGAAATGGCCTCCAACCGTATATAAAACATGTCAACACATGTCCTGACACATCCCTTTTACCGGGATATTCTGCAAATTGTGGCAGTCGGTGGTGCATTGGACAGTGTGCGCGGCTCTTGTACATGAGAACGTGGGTTCGATCCCTGTTCGATCGAACCTTAAATTTCTTTCGGCGCCGGTCACCTCGCTTAGTGACGGCGGCACTATCGAGTATTTAGCCACTGTAGGTCCCAATCAGTGAGTGTAAAACTAGAACGCGCACAGCTCACTGTTTGTCAGAAGCTCTCCCTAATCCCTTTATGGGGTGTAACGGGAAACCTACGGAGGTTTTTCTGATTTAAATGTCAAATTAAAGAAATTCTAAATATTAAAATTTTGGTCCATATCACCTCGAAAAATGTATTACAAAATAAAAAACAAAACAAAAAATATATATAAGGATACAACAATGATGTCGTTTCCAAAAGAAAAGATGTGATCCCCTTTTTGCCCTTTTTAGAACGTATTGTTCCCACCGTATTGAATTTTTGGTAAAACATAAACTAGTGCGAATTTCAAAAAAGCTGAAACACGTACATATTTACTTAAATCGACTAACGCTTACAATATAAGTACGTCAATCCGACATTAGAAAAAACTTAAACTATAGAAAACTTCAAAATACTATTTTTTGCAGAATATCCCTGAAAATAGGATGCGTCAGGACATGCTTTGGCATGTATTATATACTGTTGAACGCGCCTTAAAAAAGTCGTTCATATGATACCAATACTGTAGACATTGTCCTTAGTTAAAGGGCAAAACTATATGAAAAAGTAAAAAATTAATACCTTTTTTAAAAACGGTCCAGTTCACGGGATCTTAACCGCTAGATACGAAATATTTTGGGATTCATCATAAAACAAACCAAGGTGCATTTTGAGGGGTGGACAAAATAAACTTTTTTTATGAGTCGGTCTAATATACTTATACATGTTTCCTGCAATATGTTGCAGGAGTCGTTTTTTCCCCAACGTGTGTCAACTACCATCTGTTTATAGACTACTGTAAAATGCTAAGCAAACTGCGTCATTTAGATTGTGTTTGACAGCCATTGAAAGCAGACAACCTCGTGAGTTTCAACGAAAATAAAAAAAAAAAAATTTTATGTGCTCATCAAGCATTAGTTTGTGCGGCAAAAACCATCACCGAATTCAAGGAAAGGCTGGATAAATATTGTGGGGTCTCTGCACCATCAATTTCAATGGTTGAAACGTGGATTACTGAATTCCGTTGTGGTCGTAACAGCACAAGTGACGTCGTACGTTCAGGTCGCCAAACAGAGGTCGTCACACCAGAAATCCTCGATAAAATCCATGGAATGATAGGGGACGATCAGTGAATGAAAGTGAGTGAGGTGGCTGAGGCTGTAGGCATTTAAACTGAGTGAGTACATCACATTTTACATGAAATTTCTACATGAAAACGTTATTCGCACGATGGGTGCCGCGATTGCTCACACTCGACCGTAAGCGCAACCATGTGACCACTTCAAAGGAGTGTTTGGCGATGTTCAACACCAATCCGAAGGATGTTTTGTGTCATTTCGCAACCGTGGACGAAACAGGGATCCATCACAACACACCAGAGATCAAGGAACGCACAAAGCAATGGACAGTTCTGGGTGAACGTGCACCAAAGATGGCCAAGCTGGGTAGGGTGTCCCTTATATGTTTTTTTTTTTTAATTTTCCTTACAAAATGAATCTAGATGTTTTGGGAACCTCGGGAGCACCCGGTTATTTATTTAAGACGGAAGTGTGGGTAAATTTGACATTGATTGGTAGTTCATATTTCATATTTGCGTTCAAACCTGGTTTATCACTAATAAGTGTTTATCGGCTGTAGGTAAATAAATTTTGTATATGCCGGTGGATAAGTGAAGTGATACACGAAACAACGAAATATTGATGTTTTCTAGATCTATTAACAGTTTCGAGATAATTGGTGTGAAAGTAGAGGTATTTTCACAAATTTATGCTGACAAAGCTCTCAATTGATTTAGAGACTTGTCATTAGTGGAAGTGTTTAATATTATTGAACTTTAATGAAGACCTACACGCAAAGAAAAACTCGTTCTTCCGAAACGAAATGTCAGATAACTGATGTTCGTTCGTGGCCTGTAGTTGGGAGAAACGAACTTCTGTTAAGCCATACAAGCCACACAGAACAGAAAAAAGTTTGCAGCAAACGAGTTCTGAAATATATATGCTGAAAATACGTTTGCGAGAAACGAAAAACGGTTCCGCCAACTGTTCCCTCGGTTACAGCAACCGAGTTGTAGTTAATCCTAACTAAAAAAACGTTTGCTAGAACTGAAAAATGTCTGCAGTAAACGATTTTTGAAAAATTAGAGATGAAAAACGCTCGGTTTCGGTTACAGCAACCGGTTTTGAATTAAAAATTTTATTTATGGTTATGGAATTTGTTTAAATTTCCTACTTTTACAAGTTTGTTTTAAAAAAGTTGGCATTTTTGTCTATTTTTTCACTGTCTATTTGCACGTCTGTCTCACCTTGCACTCAAATAACAACTAAAAGCGCAGCAAACTACAACGGCTCAATTCTACTTCCAAGATATATTGACAAGGTAGAAGAAGCATTGGAGTGTGTGTTCACTTTTATTTGTGTGAGTAAGTGTGTATGCCAAACGAGTGGATAAGACTGTGTATACAGTCGACAGAATGACAGAAATTTATGTTCTTCGTAATCTGTGATCTCATTAGAAAAATGGCTGATTTCAGTTATCGCAAACGCTTTTTAAACTTGCGACAAATGTAATTTTGTACGCGTTTGACGCAAACGAGAACTCGACGCAAAAGTTTTCACCCGATGGTCTGTACAGTTACTCGCGTTTGGCGGCCAACAGCCAACAACTGATGCAGTGTATGCATGTTGTAAGGGAACATCTACAAGTATTTCACCACAATTCTCTGTAAAGACCGCCTATTGATGCCCAATTGCGGTCACGTCGTCCAATCGTTACACCTGTGTCTCTATGACATCTCGAGCCACTGCTGTGACATTCTCAGCAGAACGGTTGCTCTGGGGCCGGCCAGATTAGCCAGAATCTTGTGTTGTCCCATACTCTTCAACCATAGTGGATAACGGCCGTAGTGTTTGCGCAGTTGGTGTCGCGCGGTTGGGAAATATGTGCAGAAGTGCACGTTACGCCAACACAACCGAGGAATTTATAGAATTATTACGCGTTCTTGATTAGTATAGGGATCCATGTGTCGTTGACGTGTATTTTTTATATGTTTACTTCACAAATGTCAAAGTAAAATTGGCATTTGCCGCCATTTGGAAAAACTATAGCATCTTCTGATAGGGTGACAACTTTTGCGCCACCTTGTAAACACAATAGACAAAAGCATTATCATGATTCGCAATTTGCGGTTCAAAAAAGTTCATGGTTATAAAATCGGATGTCAATTGTAATGAAATTTAAGGAAACGACTAACTTCTGATAGTCGCAAGTGTGTACTACCACAATTTCACCACAGACGGCCACAGAGCCAGTTTTAACAATTTGTACGAATATATTCTTGGCACTCTGTTTACCTGCATCTTCTGTTGGTTTATGGACTTTGTCTTGTATTGCTTGTTGAATTTGTCATAAAACGTGATAATTTTCCAAAACAAACGTCTTTACGTTTTGGGTTGTGTAATTTAATACCCTCTCTCTGCTCTCTGCTGCCAAATGATGACGATGGACTTTTGGTTTCTTCTACGCCCGTTGACTTGTGTTGGTCGAGGCCAAAACAGTTTTTTTCTAATTAAATTAATTTCAGAAAAATAAATAAATATTCACTCACTTGCACTTTCATGAAAATCACAAGTGAGTAAATGGGGGGAGTTTTGCAGTTTTATGCAGTGGGGAACAAAAACAGCCACACAAGTTGGTTGGCAGTTTTTAAATTAATTATCACTATAAATGAGAAAAACTTTTTGATTTTAAAATTTTTGTTTTTTTTTTATTATTTGCAGTTTATGCCCGGACAATATGTGTATGAGAAGAATCAACGTTTGAGTTAAATTTAAACAGTTTTTCTTTTGCCAACGTCTGCTGCAAGTCAACATCTGCTGCATACAACACATACATACTTATACATATAACTCACTCTAAACATATTCGCAATTAGATGCAGCATTTGGTGTTTCGTTTTAAAATGAAAAGTACGAGGGTTATAGTGAAAGTTGATTCAATAATTAGAAAATTTAGACTGAAACTATAATATATACCTATATGAAAAGTGGAGCGGCACTGTAGTTTTTTATTTAAAACAAATTTCATTCTTCACTATTAATATACGAATGTCTCGTATAATGCCAGATATCATTATTTATTGTTTTCTGTTCTATGGGCGGTGCCATGCCCCTTTACGTAATGTATGAGAAATTCATACTACAACCTTACAAGTTCAGGAACATTTTTCTAATTGAAAAATGGTTGGGTTTTTGATGGAATAATATACAATTCAGTGAAGCCATAGGGCCTATTCGGAAATGCAACAACTGTTGCAGATGCTTGTTTGTTGCGTATTTTGTTTGCAATTACGGTCTCAAAATACCTGCAAAGTTGTCAGATGTTGCATTTACGAACGTGCTGCGCATCAGTTGCAGAGCAGTGATGCATTTCCGAAAAGGCCCATATTCACTGGCATGACTAGATTCGAACTCCGTGACAAGTTCATCATCAGATGCCTAACTACTGTGCCTGAATTGATATCATCAATCGAAGATCCCTAAGTATGAATACACACTGAAAGGCCTATAATTCCAACACAAGAACAGATGGCTTTTTTTCACCCTGTTCTTCTTTTCCTCTTGCATACTCACATTGTTGCAGTGCTTTGAGGTGAGTTTTTACTATATCACAGAGTTGCATTTTTCTGTGGTGTAGATTTTTTTTTTGATGAGTTACGTCAGTTTCGTTTTTGAATTTGAACTTTGTGACCGATTTCGTTAGTTTTTAGTTAATGCATGAGAAATGCATACTACAAGCTTACAAGATCGGGAATATTTTTCTAATTTCTAAATGGTTAGGTTTTTGTTGGAATAACATAAATGTATAATTCAGTTTTGTTTCCAATTTTTTGAGAAATCCTCCATAGTGTAGCGATAGCTAAGTCTGAGCAGACTTTATGTTGGTCATGCCAATCTGTCAATGTCCGCTTTAATCATGATTTTTCCCATTATAGTTTCTCGTAAATTTTATAGACATTGTTACGATAACTATATTACATGCTAACATTTATGTGAAAATAACATTTAGAATGTCAACCGGCAGTTTGTGGTGTATATTACAGCTTGATTGCCTAATGATAATTACGCGTAAAAGCATGCCGTCGTTGCAAGTTGAAAAGCTACCTTATTCCAACTCACCACGAATTCTTGCTGATATCGCCAGGACAGTCTGAGTCATAGAGTAATATATGAATAGTGTGCATGAGTGTTTCAGTTCCATCAAATTTTCGTCCAAAGTAACCTTGTGATACAGTTTGTATTTATGCCAGAATTTGGACGTAATACAAATGCAAATAAATTAAAATTGTTGTGGACATGGGACTGTCCTTGGAGGTGGAAAGTTTCTGATAGCCATTCACTTGGAAGTGGCCAGAAATGATTCCTTCATTGGGCAGTCCAAGCAGCCCACTACTTCCACGCAGTATATCCTGGGCAATGGCTTATCGGAAACCTCTGTTAGCCAGCTAAAGTGAGAAGGCTAAACGAATGAGCAACCTGAGTGGTAATGCGATCACTGATACGTCTCAGGATTATTAGGTGACCCTGTCACTGAAGTTCTTCGAAGTAATGGACATATTCTTCTGTCCTTTGAAGGCGGATGAGCCAACACCCCTGGCCAACGGCGGATCAAAATTCAAGAAACCAAAATCCAGTTTCGACACACTGCATTCTGGTCAGCGTCTGATCCATAATGGGCGGCTGAAACTTAATCTTCCTGGCAGTAGGTAAAATGCAAACCACGGTGGGCTGGGTTTGCCTCCCGCCACCGTTATATTGGCAATGAAAATATACGTAGAAAATAATGAACACAAAAATCCCCCAACTGTTGACGACGCTCGCAAACGTTATAAGGACCATGATTTAAATAATGTGCGAACGCTATACAGGAATGTGCGAACGCTATACAGGACTGGTGCCACTTTCCAACTGACGGATGTCCTCGGAAAATATAAAGCTGACATCACAGCGATCCATGAAATGCGGTGGACAGGATATGGTTGCACCAGAAAGAAAAACTTCGATATTTACTACAGCTGCGGATTTATAGTTGGCAAGAGACTGCGACACCTAGTTTCCAATTTCAACCCAGTGACAGACCGCATAGCCACAATTCGCATCAAAGCGAAATATTTCAACATCTCGTTAATTTGTGTGCACGCACCGACAGAGGATAAAGATGATGAGGTCAAAGAAACATTTTATGCGCGTCTGGAGGAATAATACTCCCCTCCCGAAGACCCAGATGCGCAGTGGAAGCACATCTCCCATTCTTTGGAAACCGCTGCAAGGACTGAACTTGGCTATCAAAAACCGCAGAAGGATAAGTCATGGTACGACGAAGAATGTCGCATTGCAACTGATGGAAAAGACGCTGCACGTATGGCAACGAAACAGTCAGTTACAACGTGTGCTGCGAGTGAGCGGTACAGGAAGCTAAGAAGGGAGGAAAACCAACTATTTAGGCGGAAAAAATGGCAATGAGAGCAGAGAGAGAGTGAAAAAACCGAAATGTGCAGGATGAATGGTGAATCCCGAAAGTTTTTCCAGAGGTTAAGATGATTGAATAACGGGCCTAATAATGGGCTGCCCTCCTGCAAGGACTGAGAATGGGAATCTGGTGACTGAGAAGCAGTGTGTGCTCAAAATGTGAAGAGACCACTTTTCAGCACTACTCCACTCGGATTCTTCCACTGAAGATCTGGAGGTAATGATAGTGGAAGATAGTGTAGATAGTGTGATAGTGTTATTGAGTAGAGATTTATTGTAAAGTGTTAAGTTTCTGCTGTACAAGTAATTTAAAGAAAATTTTTTAATTGACGTAATTTAAAAGGACCTTGTTTAACAGTGCTATAAAGGACAATTAGAAAATTGTCTACAATATTATGAATAAATTTCATAAAAAGTTTACGAATTTACGAAACGTGTTTACAAAAATATTTTTCATTAAATGAATGGAAAAGATAAATTATAAAGTCACATACACAAAATCCAGGATTGGTGCCAGTCATGGAGACTCAAAGTCATTGCCAATAAGTCAGCGCATGTAACTTTTACGTTGAGAGCCGAAACATGTCTACGTGTAAAAATCAACAACGCAGAAATACCACAAGCCGACAGTGCAAAATATCTTGGCATACACCTGGACAGACGTCTAACTTGACAAAAACATATTATAACGAAAAGGAAACAATTTATTCTTAAACTAACATCTATGTACTGGCTTATCGGCCGAAACTCTATGTTATTGTTAGACAACAAGTTACTGCTGTACACACAGCAATCAACAAACCAATCTGGACATACGGAGCAGAACTCTGGGGTTCAGCAGCAAAAACACACATTCAACTCATACAGAGTTAACAATCCAAATGCCTACGTCTTATCGCAGATGCACCCAACTACGTAAGAAACGAAACCCTACACAGAGACTTCCGACTAAATAAAGTTCAACAGGAGATCAACAGAATCAACGAACGTTATGCTTTGAGGCTGTCTTCACATACTAACATCTTGGCACGAAGACTTCTAGACAGAAGATTAAGAAGATTCAAACTTACGCACCTAGTAAGCACTCGGTGAAATGTGCACTACCCACAATGAGGACGAGCAGTGGTTGTTTCTCTTCAGGTTAAGACTGAGGTGAATTTTAAATTTGTTTGAATATTTAATACAAGTTGCCTATTGTCAAATATCTGATAGATTGCAAAATAAAGAGGGAGAAAAAAAATTATAATGACATGACAAGTTTTATAAAATCTATAAAAAGAGTCAAAGTTGGTAGGAACAACTTTCATAAATCTGTTTTCATATAACCTATGAAAATGTTTCATAGATGTTATAAACAAATTTCGGAGATTTCGATTCATAGAATACAAGAAAATTAAATATTTATTTCCCACGAAATGCTACTCTGGCTGAAATTTAATGAAGGAATTCATAGAATCTACGAAAGATATCACAACGCATACAAAAAAATAAAAACAATTAATAAAACTCCTGAGTGCCGGCAATGGTTAGTGTGGAATAAACCTGTACAGCCCAATTAGTCTGTGTAGAACTTGAACGCGCACAGATAGATAACTGTCACCTAACCCTTCATGGGATGTACTGGGAATCAATTTTCGTACACGCTGAAAAATCTGTCGTTTTTTTATTGTTTAGATGCAAATAAAACCTGTGTTTGGAGATCATCGTAAATATAATATATAAGTATTTGTGCAAGCACATGTGTTTGCTATTGAATATTACATGTTTGACACACAATGATTAATAGGTTATAATATATGTGTTTGCGAACCAAATATATATGCGTTTGTGATACAAATTCAGCGGTATTTGTTGCGCTGTTTATGCTCTCTAGAGAGCAAGAGAATAGAAAAGGGGCAACGAAAGAGTGTATCTTGTAAGTGTGTATCGGTATATTTTGATTCTTCTCTGTCAGTGATTCATAAATATTCCTGAATATGCGTGTAAATTGCAGATGAAGTTTCATGTATTCAGTCGTCAGTGGTTCATTGAACAGAGGATATCAAAAGCGCTTGATCAGTACAAAAAGAATAAACAAAGGCTCGGACGGTGAAATGGTTTGTGATGTTGCTTTGGTTTTTGTGTATGTGTTTCGTATATAGTACATACATATGAATCTGTGCTACCAAAGTGAGAAAAGATTTTGAGGAAAGAAACTGGAAAGGGCAACAACGTGAAGCCCTTTGTCTGTCCGAGCCTTTACCGAGAAAATCGAAAAGGAAGGCCATTTGTGAAATATAAAAAAACACAAGCAATGTATACGCGCTTGGCTTGCAAGAATTAGATTTGTATATAAGTATATTGTTTGTGATCCACCGCCTAGTGATAACCAACGCATAGTTGAAGCCTTCTGAATACAAAAACAAGTCTTTTAATTTTTTGTATTACTAATTATTTATAAATGCGGATTTATATTAATTATAATAAATTATATGAATATGTATATTGAATTCAAAGAATAATTCGTTTCTAAACATTATGTTGGGGAGGAAATACGCGCATGTTCGCATGTAAGTATATGGAGGTTTGGGGCAAACACGGGAATGCTTCCACGTAAATATATGGATGTTTGGGATGAAGAACGTATATGTGTCCACGTAAAAGCATATATGTTTGCCAGTAAACATGCTACTCTTTGCAATTAAATACAAGTGTGTTTGAAACTCGCAAACATATGAATATTTGAAGTGTATTCCAAACATCTACATTGTTCCTGCAGAATATGTTTGGATGAATATTTTACAGTCCGCTTTTTCACCGTGTAGGGTCAAGGGTTTAAGAAAGGGTGAAATTGTCATAAAAATAATTTTGACGGTTATAATATGTTGAACACGTACTGTATAGCTGCAAAATATAGCACATAGTTAATTTTAAATCATGATAAAATAGGTAAATTAATTGGAATTGGAATTGGTATTGGAATTGTTCAACTATTACGCCTAACGGCCTAAATAAAAAGACAACGCATTATAGTACGAGTATTAAGTGTTGTAAATAATAATTATCCTGCTGGTGTTAATTCTTAAAGTTAAACGGCAATCGAATAAATATATAATATCTCAATTTTCTTTCGCTTCAAATCCTTTTTTAGTTGATATCCTTCTCCGTTGGGTGAGAGTATCAGTAGTTTTGTACTAAATTAAATTAAACAATAGTCGCTGCTGATAAAAGCATTTAATCAAGTTAATGATCGAGCCCAGAGTTTATTAAACGTTTAACCATAATTAATTATAGCCAACTATAAATTGTAAACAAACACTTGGCCACGCACACGCGAAAACACACACGTGAAAACACACACACACACTGACATTCACACATATAAGCGGGACGTGGTTTTGGCTTGAGGTAATAATAATCCTATGCGAGTGGATGTGTTTGTGTTTGCGCATTAATAATGGCAACAAAACGGCTTGAAAAAAGAGGAAATTAATGGAGCGCACACACATTGTCGACTAAAGTGCTTCTTCTTCACTTCGGTGTTCAGTGAATGATTATGGATTGTAAATAAATGATGAGTATGTGGGGAATCAAAACAACAATAACAACACCACTAAAACGTCTGGTGCAATATCGGCGGCTGCATTAACGACAACATCAACAACAACAATGCAAACTTAAGAGGAGAGGAGTGGAGTGGAGTGAAGGGCAATCAACACTGATTACACAAAATAAACTCTGGACCCGATCCCCCTTTTGCTTCTAAACTTATGGCTAAGAGTTAAGGCGCTTTAGTCACATCTCTGTTTCCAATGTGTGTGAGATGAAAAACACATTAGGGTGTACTGAAAATCATAGTTTTTAAATAGTTATTGGTACGGATCAGCCTATTTGAAGAAATAGGGATTGGTACGCAAATCTGAAAATGGATTATCGATTAATCGATCAACTATTCTCAGCGGGTTTTTTCAATCGATTAACCTAGGTGTAAAATCTATTTTTTCCATTCTCGATTATTTTATGACTTGGATTTGGTCATCATGCACTACACGCTGAAAATAACGGCCTCTCTAACATATTCTCCCAAACATATTCTGCAGGAACCATGTATATGTTTGGAACACACTTCAAACATTAATATGTTTGCAAGTCCCAAACTCTCTTGTGTTTAAATGTAAACAGCATCATGTTTACTCGCAAACATGCCCTTTCCAGTTTCTTTCCTTAAAATCGTTTCTCACTTTGGTAGCAAACATTCATATATACGAAACACACACAAAATCCGAAGTAACGTCACAAACCATTTAAGCGTCCGAGCCTTCGTTTATTCTTTTTTTCACTGATCTAGTGCTTTTGATGTCATCTGTCCGATGAAGCATTGACGACTGAATACATGAAACTAACACGCAATTCATCAGCCAAAATAAGAAACACTGACTTCATCTGCAATTTGCAAGCACATTCAGGAATATTTATGACTCACTGACTCAGAGAATAATGCAAAAATACAGATACACACTTACGAGATACACTCTCTCGTTGTCCCTCTTTGCAACAAACACAGCTGTATTTGTATCACAAAAATAAATATATGTATGTGGGTCGAAACACATACATTCTAACATATTAATCATTGTGTTTCAAACATGTAATATTGATTAGCAAACACAATATGTTTGGACACAAGTATATTAAATTTGCGACAAGCTCCAAACACACTTTATATTTGCATCCAAACAACAAGATTTTTCAGCGTGTATTATTATTTATCTATCTGCAATAACAAAGGAAAATTCAATATTTAATGTTTAAAACATATATTTAATTAAAAAAGTTTAAATAAAAGGTACACGAAAAACATAGGTTGGCGATGGGGATATTTCGAAAAGTTGGAAAAACAACTTCCACATGAAATATTAAATTTAATGAATATTAAAATAAATGGTCTGTTCCCCGATCTCCAACGAAAACCTAAGCGAACAAAAAATAATCACTCGTATTCGACTCAAATTGGGTTCCCTATAAATGGGGCTCTATCATTAACTTGAAATTGTCGTTAGACTGGCTGTATGTTTGTTCCTAAAATACAGTATATACGAAATAGAGAAACCAACATTTGAAAGGCCAAACGACGCCATATATTTTCCCGCTCTTTTGACATTTCTCTTCAGTAAGGTTTGCCATTTCATCATGGAAAGATATACGAGCCAACAACGTGTCGAAATTATTAAAATTTACTACCGAAATTTGGAGTCAGTGGCCTCAACTTTAAGAGCGCTACATCCAATTTATGGTCTTCAGCGATGAGGCTCATTTCTGGCTGAATGGCTTCGTCAATAAGCAAAATATGCGTTATTGGTCAGACAGCAATCAACACGTAATCCATGAGTCATCCCGAAAAAAACTACGGTTTGGTGCGGTTTATGGGCCGGCGACGTCATTGGACCGTACTTCTTCCGTGATGATCAAGACCGGCACATTACTGTGAATGCGAATCGCTACCGTTCAATGATAACCGAATATTTTTGGCCCCCATTGGATAATATGGACTTGGAGGACATGTGGTTCCAACAGGACGGCGCCACAAGCCACACAGCGAATGCCACAATCAATTTATTGGAAACCAAGTTTGGGTAACGTGTTATCTCACGAAATGGCCCAGTCGATTGGCCGCCTCGGTCGTGCTATTTGACGCCGTTAGATTATTTCCTGTGGGGCTACGTCAAGTCTATGGTCTACGCCAACAAGCCAGCGACGATTGATGAACTTCGTACGAATATCGAACGTGAAATTGCAGCAGTATCGGCCGATTTAAGCTTGAAAACCGTCGAAAATTGGGATCAGCGTCTGGACTTCTGCAAGCGTGCCCGTGATGGCCATGCAAAAGAAATCGAGTTCCATACATAATGGCATCGAACGTACTTTCACAGGAATAAAGAATTTCAGTGGTATCTAAAACCGGGTTTGTTTTATTTGAAAAAGCTTTTGTAGCGCTCTTATTGAAAAACCCGTTACTGAAAAGCTTTGAAAAATTATATGTTTTCAATCGACTTGAAATGTCAAGATTGTGGAACCCTAATCAACTTTCTTTCGACTAGAACACGAACGGAAGTATCTCTCGTACTGCCTGTTCCTCGATCTCGAACGAAAATTAGTCACTCACATTCGACTCAAATGACGTTCCTCTAAGTCGAAATTTTCGTTCGCAAGGTGCGCAAAGTTAAAAATCTCATTTACACTGATTGTCATTTCTTTACCTTCTCAGACGTTCTACCTACCGTGTAATGTTGAACTGCACGTACAAAGTTTAAATTCGTTTTTTGTTCAGTTGTAAAGATGTTTTCGCATCAGCACCCTTGTCATTAAATCAATTGCCTAACCAGTTGCTGTATCAATTCTAAAGAGAATTTTGAGACTTTCCAAAAGAAAATATATAAGTTTCTTAACCTTTCTATTTTATTTATTCCGTTTCTTCTTGTATTCGTATCATGAAAAAAAATACAGCAAATGACATCAAAGCAAGTAAACAATGGAAAATACCTAGAGAAAGATACAAACTTAATTGCTTTTTACACATCTTTGTGATAAAGTAATGAGTACTAAATTGAAAATAAAACAATCTTTGGTGTCACAACCTCCAATGTGTCACAACTAAAATTGAAATTGAATTTCAAAAAAGGTGTTTAAATTAAGTTATACTTATTTGCGTTTAATGTACACATCAAAATTATTGTCATTTACCGAATTGGTGAAGGATATTAAGGGATTTTGAAAAATAATTGGGTTAAAGACTTTTGGTCGGCCTTTTGGTGTTATAAGAAGTAACTATATGGCCATATGGCCAAGGTTAGTCAAACAGTTGTCGGTCATAAGCAGCGCTCAGATTTTGATAGTCACCCTTGTTTGTTTTACGGAGAAGATGCTTAGTCAAGTGGTGACTTCGATCCTGATTGTCACGCCTCGAAAATTTAAAGTGTTTAGGAAATTTGTTGTTATATTTCAAAATTTGTTAGTATTAGGTCTAATCTGTAGGTCTGCTTACAAAAATGAGATAGAGCACAAGCTTTTGTCAGTCTTGACGGGACATTATCTGATGTGGAGAGAACGAAAATCGTAGTAAATCACTTTTACAGAAGTTGTTACGATGAGGAAGAAACCCTGAGCATCTTCTATGCTGGTGTCCAACAATAGCCAGCAGGAGGATGTCTGCTAAAGGATGTCTGCTAAAGGAATTGACTCATTTGAGCGTTTGGGAGGATTTTGAGGTGTTTGGAGCAAACTAAATGGTTCTCCCATGTGTCTAGCGTTTAATATCATTAGCACGTGGTATCACAATGGACTTCAGTGGTGCAACGGTTAGTTTGCGCGGTTGCTGTGCGTGCGATCGATCCCTGCTCTGACCACCTTACACTTCTTTCGACGACGGTCACCTCGATTAGTGACGGCGACACTGTCGAGTAATAAGCCATGAAATCGCTTCTAAAAAAACAGTTCGGAACCGGTGTAAAACTGTAGGTCCCAATCAGTGAGTGAAACCTGGAAAGCGCACAACTCAGCAATGGTGAGAAGCTCTCTGAGAAAATAAATATATTTATTTATTTATCACAATGTAAGTCTAAGTCTAAGTAAGTCTAAGTCTAAGTAAGTCGAAGTCTAAGTAAGTCGAAGTCTAAGTAAGTCGAAGTCTAAGTAAGTCGAAGTCTAAGTAAGTCGAAGTCTAAGTAAGTCGAAGTCTAAGTAAGTCGAAGTCTAAGTAAGTCGAAGTCTAAGTAAGTCTAAGTCTAAGTAAGTCACAGTCTAAGTAAACAGTTTTATCGACTGCAACGTACACCTAACCTAAAGCGAACCACAGACTTGTCATTCAAAAGCATGAGCTTGATCGATAACTTTTTATCTGCATAATGAATTTGAAATATATCGTATTACCAAACAAATTTCTAATCATGATAGTGATGCGAACAACTTCGATTACATTCTTATTTGATATAAACAAGGAGAGTAAACCGGCAATAAACATCAACGATAGCTGATGTTCATGCTCATGAGTGGCCTCGACATCATCACTTAAAATACAAAAAAAATATAACATCCAGAACTTGTAGTTACGTGGAAGGTTATATTGGGTCATTTGTAAAAGGAGTCCAAAATTTCACGCAAAGATTGAAAGTATGCAATTGAATTGTTTCTCGAAATATACAACATGTAGCACTGTCTTGATAAAACCACATGTCGTCCATGACCACATCATGCAATTTACGAATAACAATGCTAGATTGGCATGTCGAGATAGAGCACCTTTAACTGTTATTGCCCAACCAGACGAAAATTCCAACTCAAAATGCTAGTGATGTGCGGTTCCGCGTATTTTAGGAATCGGTTCTGTTGAGTCCGGTTCCGAGAAGAACCGGGTATTTGGACCAGTCCTGGTTCTCAGCAAACTGCTGTCCCAAAGAGGCTTAAGTGAAATATCTTATTAAAAGAAAATACAATTTAATAAAACTACACATTTTCGTACCCTCTCCCAAAAGGATAACACTTACGTGTCTTTTCGAAACAAGTCCTCCTATTTAGGAACCGTTTTACGGTTCTTTTAAAGTTCCTGTTGAACTGTTTTTCGGTCTTTTTGGAACTGTTTTCGGTCCTTAAAGAACCATTTTCGGTTAATTTGAACCCGTCTTTCGGTTCTTGTAAGCTCCGGTCCGGTAGGTTCCTGTAAAAAAAAAACGGGTCTTGCGAACCGGTTCCTCGAGTATGTGCATCACTACAAAATGCACACCAAATAGTGACAATTGTGGAAAGGGACAATAGGCTACCATATTTGGACAGTTTGGTTATTAGACAGGGAAATGCTCTCAAAATGGACTGGTATCAAAAACCTACAGCGTCAGGACGATTAATAAATTATCATTCCAAACATCCCAGAGGGACAATTATTAACACTGCGAGCAACTTCATTAACAGAGTTATGAAGATAAATTACGCTGAATTCCACAAGACGAATAATGGAAAAATAGTTGAAAAATTAAGTTGAAAAATTTTCCCAGGAAAATTATAGACAATTTGATATCAATTTGCAGAGACGAGCAAACCGACAGAACGCCCTACTGAATCTGACAGAATATATAAAACCACAACGTATGTTCCGAGTTTCTCTGAAAGATTGAAACATTCCAATATATATGGAGGGCTCACAGCTGAACCGAACCATGTCATGAAATGTATAAAATACCAAAACTAGTGCGAAACTCTCCACCAACGTCAGTTCTATTTACTTCTGTAACGCACAATGTCAAAAAGTGTTTCGTTCCTAAGGTAACGGTAAAACAAAACCCAAGTCAATGCCTGTCATTTTCCTGTCATTAATGGCAGTCCATTTACTTTACCTCAAAATATCTTCGAATTGTCTTTTTCTGACTTGGTTCGCTTCAGCTGTGAGCCCTCCATATGACAATGGAAACTACGAATTGTCGTTGAAATCGAATTTAACCGCGAATAGTTTATTTAGCAGGACAAAGTCTATTATTGACAAAAATTACAAACCAAACGGTGTGTACAAAATTCCATGTAATAGTGACAAGTCCAACATATGGAAGAAAGTATATGTTGGTACTCCAATGAACAAATTGAAGACTAGAATATCTGCTCATAAGTCGGACCTAGAAGCTCATTAGAAGCCGATAGAACAAAAGACAGCACTCGCAGCCCTATGTACTTTAACCGGACACAAACCTAACTATGACGAAGTGGAAATTCTGGCTGAAGAGATAAATTACTCGCGACGTTTCTTCCAGGAAATTCTGCATATAATTGGCGTTCCATCGCAGAAAAGGCTTTACTTTAAACGAGATACAGATCAATGTGCACAAGTGTATAGACATATAATTGACAAATTCAAGAGAAGAAAAAATCAGTTGGCATAAGCCTGCGGAAAAACTTGGACGCGCTCTGTGTTATCTCAAAATGTCGTTCGTTCGTTAATCGTTCTCCCTTTGGATAAACTAATATGTATATGTATGTGTTTTATGTTGATTTTGGTTTGAACTGTTCACTAATGTGTATGAATACTTTGTGTTTATTCTTGTTTTATTAGATCCTTGAAAATGATCAACGAAATATTGGAAAATATTAATAAAATTCTAAGAAATTATCTTTTTATTCCTATGACCTAAGCCGAAAGAAATAAAAACCAATATATATATACAAAGGTCAAAACTATACATACAACTAACAAAAAAACAAATAAAATTACAAAATAAATAAAAATAAAACACAAACGAATGCCAACAAAAAAAATGTGCAAATGCATTTAAATCTCACAGATCATCACCAAAGCGACATGGAAAAGTTAAGTCAACAGTTCTTGTAAGTCCACCTGGTGTAAGCAAAATTTTTAAATTATTGTATACTGAAACGTTTAGAATTTCATCATGGAGAGATATACGCAAGAACAACGTTCACAAATTACTCAATTTTTTTTTTATCAAAATAACCGCTCTTTTATCAAAATTATCGTTCTTGCAACTTTTCGTGAGCTTTTACATTTTATGGTCGTAATAATCGCCCATCTGTGCTCGCTATTCGTCAAATTGTTGCAAATTACCAGCGTAAATTTTCTTTACATACTGTTCAAGTGTCAATAAGACAAAAAACCGCTTGAAGTAATGAAAATATTGCTGCCGTTCAGGCAAGTGTTCCAAGACAAGACAATTCGGACTGCGTCAAACCCCAACCTGACGGATTTTGAGAAAGGATTTGGGCTTGCATCCATATAAAATTATTATCACTCAAGAACTGGACTACCGTAAACATCACGAATTTGCTGATTTTGTCTTGGACGAACTTGAAAACGTTAACGATCTTTTTAAGAAAATCATCTTCTCCGATGAGGCTCACTTTCATCTGAGTGGTGCGGTAAATAAACAAAAAACAAAACTGTCGATTGTGGTGGGAAGAAAATCCACAAATTATTCATGAACAACCATTACATTCAACTAAATTGACAGTTTGGTGTGCTTTTTGGTCTGGTGGAATCTGACTTACTTCTTTCGAAATGAAGTTGGTAACATCGTTACTGTCAATGGTGAACGGTATAGACCGATTATAACCAACTTTTTATGGCCGAAAGTGGAAGTGGAAGAAGTTGATCTTAACAAGACGGGGCTACGTGCCACACAGCACGTGCAACAACCGAATTATTGCGAGAAAAGTTTGGAGATTCGATTACTTCAAGAAATTGTGACATTCAATGGCCTCCAAGAAGTTGTGATTTAACACAATTAGACTATTTCCTGTGGAGTTATATGAAGTCATTGGTCTTTAGAAATAAACCAGACTCTTCAAGCTTTACAAATCAATATTGAACGTGATATTCATGACATACCACTTGATTTAGTGGAAAAAGTGCTCGAAAATTAGGTTGTTCGAATTCGTTCCTGTAAAAGAAGACGTAGAGGCCAGTTTAAAGACATTTAATTCAGAAGTTAATTGTATTGATTGTACTTCACATTAAATAAAAAAAACATTTGAATTAGTGTGTTTTGTTAAAAAAATCATATCACTCAAATTGGAAAACCCTTTATTTGTGGTGTATGAACACAAAAATTTTAAAGCACAAAGCGAAATCCTGTTGCTGAATTATTATTGGTTGGTTTGAGCCATTGCCTCTATCTGGTATTATTAAAGCAATACTTTCCAAAATCCAACCGCCCATCTGCAACACATCAAATGTCATAAGTTACTGAGAGAGTTGGCGACTCTATACGTCATTACTCTATGAAACTAGTTTGGAAGTATCATATTTAAGTTGAATTGTCTTATATCAAGGCGAATTTCCAATGCCTACCATCTATGGAATCCCATAGAATCGCTTCAGTCTCACACATTAAATTTCCAAAATGGAATAGAATTATTTTCAAAAGTTCAACAACTAATCAGTGATGTACGTGACAATGGTGCTGAACAAGTTGGATTAAAATTGAATCCATGGGGTGAATCGCATTCGCTTCGTATCGTAACCCGTATTTTGCAAGCGCGATTAAATAGAAACTTGACTCCAAACTTAAGAAATCGTTATATCTATCAAGCCAGTAAATCAATACGATTTTATCAACACTACACATTTCCAATTGAAATTTGAAAAATTTTAATTTAATTTTGAAAATTTGAATTTGAAATTTGAAATACATCAATTGAAATTTAAAAATTCTATTTGAAATACATCAATTGAAATTTAAAAAACATCAATTGAAATTTGAAAGACAGCAGTTGAAATTTGAAAGACATCAATCGAAATTTAAAAGACATCAATTGAAATTTGAAAGACATCAATTGAAATTTGAAAGACATCAATTGGAATTTAAAATTCGTCACTTGAAATTTAAAAATTATTATCCGATTTTATGTATTAGAATTTTAAATTTCAATTGATGTATTTCAAATTTCAATTGATGTGTTTCAAATTTCAATTGATGTATTTCAAATTTCAAGTGATGTATTCCAAATTTCAATTGATGTGTTTTAAATTTCAAGTGATGTCTTTTAAATTTCAATTGATATGTTTCAAATTTCAATTGATGTATTTTAAATTTCAATTGATGTTTTTCAAATTTCAATTGATGTATTTCAAATTTCAAATAGAATTTTCAAATTTTAATAGATGTATTTCAAATTTCAAATAGAATTTTTAAATTTCAATTGATTTTTTTTCAAATTTCAATTGGAAATGGTGTAGATTTTTAGAAGTTTTCATCAAATTGCCTCTTTAAAAACACTTTCTCAATCAAGATTACAATACGAAACGGATGCGATTATTTCGTTACTGTGCTTAAGAAAGAAGGCTGAATTTTGACTGAAAGATTTGGTGGCTCGAATGCTTTATCTTTTAACGACGGCCATTTGACTGCAGTGACCTTAAACTTTGCCTCGTAATTCACGGAAATGCAATAAAATACAAATAAAAAACAATTATACTTAAAAAAAGTAAAATTTAAGGAAATTTTTCTTTAATTTAGAACCCATGGAAGCGATTGTTATAACACTAAGTAAATTTTCAATGACACTTTTCGCGTTTTTTCCAAGTCACCAAAAACCACGCGCCCAGGTCTTAAGTTTTTTTTATTTCTATACGACATTATTTCGAAAAGACTCTGTTTAAAAACGTAGTCTTGTAAAAACTGTCATCAAATTTGAAATTTACTTGTAATGTAACTGAATAAATTGATAGTTTGTTTACATGATTGATTATACAACTCAGAAAAACTGAAAACATAAAAACACTTGCTATTAAGCAAAAACACAAAATAAAAGAATTTACAAACAAGTTCAAATTAAATAAACAAGCAAATCAAATTTATTGAATATTCAAATAAATTATTAAGGAAAAGAACAAAAAATTAACGAAATATAATAAATAATTCATATACATATATATATATGTATATATGTATATATGTATATATATATGTAAGTAATACTTTTACATCAAATATTAAATTCATTTCATAATAAAAAATAAAAATAAAATAAAATACAAAAAAACAAACTCCACTGCCATTATCACACAGGTTGGACATTGGCATTGAGGTCAAAGTTCAACTGTACAATTGGAGCCCACAAAAGCACACGACGTGAGCGGTTGTTTTTTTGGACGGGGATGTAGGATCATAGGAAAAATACATAGCGTGTGTAAAAGAGTGTAGTAGTAACCCATCACCATTCAATTTGCATTGAGTGCAATTTCAAATTTTGCGTACTCACCATCAGTGATTATGGCAACTGAATGGGGGCCACCAGGTGTTGGCAGTGTTGTTTGTTGAAGCTGTTGAGTGGCAACTGGTGTTGCCAATATGGGCGAGAGAGGAGCTTCAAAGGGATGTTGTGGTGGTGGTGGTGGCGGTGGTGTGTGTTGAGCGCCGCCAATATTATTGATTTCTTGTTCGCTTTGGTCATCCGAGGGATTCTCGGCAATTGGAGACTGCACCACAGTGGGTAATGGTTGCACTTTCTTCTCTTGTTGCAAAGCATTAGCCAAGATTTCATGATCTTTCTTGTTACTGATATTGTGTTGAACACGTTTATTTTTCAAATGATGAGGAGTGTCACTGTAAGAATGGAAATAGAGAAGTGATAATCAGATTGAAAATTTATATGTTATATGAATAGCACTTACCGTCGGTGAAGTTTTGGTGGTCTATTGCGGAAATCCTCCTCTTCACTGCCCTCCACCTGAAAGCCAACACGTCTGTCCGACTGATCCTGAATGAAAGATAAAAAAAAAATTAATCAAAGATATGTTGAAAAATTAATGCAAATTTTCCATTTAGAATTCTAGTTCTACCAAAGAAAAAATCCATAACATTTCGAATGAAAATGTAAATTTTTCAATGGAAAAATTAAGTTAATCATCAAAAAGGAAGAATAGAGCTGTGAAAAATTGCAACATTTCTATGTTCTTTTCTCACCCCAAAATAAAAACAACTTTGTCTCATACAAGGGCAACATTATTTTTTAGAAATTAAATCACCATAAGATTTCCATATTTGATTCTGAAATAAAAGTCAGTTTCTGAAAAATATGAAATTGCAAGTTTTTATGCAAAAAATTCATTCATCCCAAAAGTCTGACCACTCAACCGTTTGGAGTACAGAGTTCATAACCGACCTCAATTTATCGCCGGCTGCTGTTGGACTTTTTTAGTGTTTAGTGTCGGCGACGAAGTTTTCAGAATTTGACCCGCGTCGGCTGAAATTTCGACACGTAGCCATCTTATTTCGAGCGAAACGTATCAGTGTTCGAGCAGGTTTGAAAAATCTCTGTTTTTTTTTTAAAAAAATATTGTTGCCAACAGTTTCATCATATAACTCTGTTGTCGGACTTCTTTTTTAAAACCTGTTCGTCCAAGATTTCTTTTAGAAAACAGTTGTTGTCCAGGGGTTCTTTTATGAAACTTTGTTGCCAAAAGTGTCTTTATAAAACTTTGTTGTCACAAGTGTTTTTAGATAACTTTGTTTGCAAAGGTTTCTTTTAAACAACTTTTTTGTAAACAGTTTCTATTAGAAACTTTTGTTGTACAAGGTATCTTTTAGAAATCTTTATTATCAACGTTTTCATATAGACATCTTTGTTGTCATCGTTTTTGTTTTTTTTTAGAAATCTTTGTTGGCAAAGTTTCGTTTTAGAAATTTTTGTTGTCAAAGTTTCGTTTTAGAAATTTTGTTGTTAAACTTTTCTTATAAAAACTATATTTTCTCTCCAAAGAAAAATGCAACAACAGTTTGTTCCATAAGAAAACTGATGCCATGTTTGTTTCTGTCACAAAAAATTATACTTTGTTGTTTTGCACTGAATTGGGTCAAATGGTGGCAAATTGTATTCTAAACGTAGAACAGATTGTGGCGGTTTTGTTGTTTGGCCGGCTCGTGCTTCAATTCAATATAAGCCGATGAAAACGGCGTCGGCTGTCGCCTCAGAAATTCACACGACCGCATCAGGCCCTCCGGCTTGTGATCAGTTCGGTTTGTATCTCTGTTGAAGTATAAAAGTTTTATGTCACTCATATCTTGATTTTTTAAACATCTAGCAACCATATTAGGACATCTTGAAGATTTTTCCTCGAGGTACCCTGATTAGACCCACCATCTCACCATGAAATCTTTAAGAAAGTTACATTATTAGAAGCTTCCAGATTTCAGTTAAAAGTCCTTTTGGAGTTAAAATGGTCTTCTTTTTCATGCAAATTTTGCTGTAATCAAAGACTGATTTTTTTCAAACACAGGGGGGTTTCGCATCGTGAACTAGGTTTACGGCTCTTCTTTGGAGCCAATTTAATGAAAACTGCTAAACATCTAGTATTGATGAAATCTTATTGCTGTATTGATTTGATACATATACATATCTACATAACTAAAGGGTTTTTCAACAGAGACGCTACAAAAGTAAATCGATAGGGACAGCAAACGACGCCATATTTTTTCCCGCTCTTTTGATATTTCTCTTCAGTAAGGTTTGCCATTTCATTATGGAAAGATATACGAGCCAACAACGAGTCGAAATTATTGAAATTTACTACCGAAATTTGGAGTCAGTGGCCTTAACTTTAAGAGGCCTCAACAATCAGCGATGAGGCTCATTTCTGGGTGAATGGCTTCGTCAATAAGCAAAATATGCATTATTGGTCAGACAGCAATCCACACGTAATCCATGAGTCATCAGTGCATCCCGAAAAAATTACGGTTTGGTGCGGTTTATGGGCCGGCGGCGTCATTGGGCCGTACTTCTTCCATGATGATCAAGACCGGCACATTACTGTGAATGCGAATCGCTACCGTTCAGTGATAACCGAATATTTTTGGCCCCCATTGGATAATATGGACTTGGAAGACATGTGGTTCCAACAGGACGGCGCCACAAGCCACACAGCGAATGCCACAATCAATTTATTGGAAACCAAGTTTGGTGAACGTGTTATCTCACGAAATGGCCCAGTCGATTGACCGCCTCGGTCGTGCTATTTGACGCCGTTAGATTATTTCCTGTGGGGCTACGTCAAGTCTATGGTCTATGCCAACAAGCCAGCGACGATTGATGAACTTCGTACGAATATCGAACGTGAAATTGCAGCAGTATCGGCCGATATATGCTTGAAAACCGTCGAAATTTGGGATCAGCGTCTGGACTCCTGCAAGCGTGCCGTGGTGGCCATGCAAAAGAAATCGAATTCCATACATAATGGCATCGAACGTACTTTCACAGGAATAAAGAATTTCATTGGTATCTAAAACCGGTTTTGTTTTATTTAAAAAAAACTTTTGTAGCGCTCTTCTTGAAAAACCCGTTATTTCATAAGTTTGGATGCAAGTTTCCGTTTTATCGCGCTTCCAAAATATACGAACCGGATGCAATCATTCGACCCCAGATTTACATGAAGCCCCGAGTTAGTAAATTAGAAAACATGTATTTCCTACACGATGAATTCCCTTTTTAAAATGACGACATTATCTACGACTTTGAAACTGATCCTAACTCGTTATCTACACAAATACAATATAACCTCTCTAATTCGGACAGACATAGTTTCGACCTTTGTCCGGATTACTGAATTCTCCAGACTACAGTACAAAATTTTTTAAACTCGAAAGTTTGTTATATTTATTTATCTTATTATGAACTAAGTTATTTAGAAAGCGAAATATAAAAAATAAATAATATTCAAAATTGAATTACATTTACAAAAAATAGAAAAAACAGAAATTAAAAAATTTTATTGCTTGAAATATGAATTTATTTTGGATTGAATACATTTTTCTTTATGCAGTTTTTGAGCTCTGGTTTTAAGTTCTTTCAAAAATAAGATTCACATATTCTACTGTTTGTGTAATTGTTGTTGGGCTAACGTACAAAATCTTCGAAACAAACAAAACGAAACTGATGTCCGGACTACAGATTTAAAATTTATAAACTGTCCGAAACATTGATTTGTCCGGACTATCTAGTGTCCGGACTAGAGAGGTTACACTGTATTTTTCAATTTTTAAATAATTTTAATTGTACGAAAGGGTTACATTTTGAAAAATATTTAAGTTTTCATAACAACTGTTCCAAAAGTCTGCATATTTCCCCTAACAAAGCTTAAATTCCCTTCCACATCCCATGACAAAGTTCAAAGGTGCTTCCTTCTCAAGTAAAATCATTTAAACTTTCGTTCTGTTAATAAACTTACATAGTCATCGTCTTCTTCGTCGACATCGTCATCATCGTCGTCATTATCAAAATTGCTAACAGTGGTGGCAGCAATAACATTAACATTCTCGGGTTTTATATTAACATGAGGTGGGTGTAGTTGTATTTCACCACCGGCTGCTGTTGTAGCGTTGCCACCTGTGTACTGTTGCTGCTGATGTTGGCTGGTGGTTTGTGTCCTTGCCAACAAATTTTGTGGTTGACTTTGTAGAGTAACAATTTTTAAAGGTTGTTGTACCTGCTGGTCACCAGTGTGTGTGGTGGATGGCACTGCTGTACTCTCCACGGTGGTGGAATTCATATCATGTTTCACAACCAATGGCTGTTTCTGTAGAGATAAAAGAAATGTAGGAGTGAATAAAATTAACACTAACAAAAATGTCTACAATGATATGGGCCAGGGCGACTGACATTCAATACGACTTTCTACACAGTACAGCGGCGAAGTTATGAATGGATCCATAAGGTAGATATTCAATGATGTTCTACTGAAATTTACCTTATACTACAGAAAAATAAACGTTAACAAAATAATACCGCGATATACAAATTACTAGCCATAATACAATTGACCTTATGCGAGATTCAAATGAAGCATTAGGGGTTATGTGTGTAAAACTTTGAAAAAGTGTTACCTTTAGCGGATTAGAGAAAGTTTTGCTAGATTCTTTCAATGTTATGTACACAGTGCGGACATAAGAAGAATATATAATGTCGGACCACATCTTCTCAGGGGTTGTACGCAGTCTACGCGCAAATGAGCTCAAGACCTAGGTAATATGCCGGCATTGAGATTGACAATTTTTAAACATTTAATATTAAACTAATAAGGTTCGGCTTAAGTCTACCCCAACCAAATAATAATAAAAATCATCCCTGATAATAATTTTGTATATAAATATGTAAAAAGATATTTCCCTTAATATTCCGGGCAACTGTCGAAAGCAGCTTCTGGAATATAGTGTTTTTAGTAGGGGCTAGGAAAATGGACACCAAGAAACAGAGTGGCAAGTGTCAGCGGCTGAACCAATTGTTGGTCGGCTGTGGCGAGCCGGCTGAATTCAGATTGAAGTTTTTATATTGGTGGCTTTCGTGGAGGGAGTGCCAATCCATCCGATAATGTTGTTCTATAGCACAAACAACAAAACAGCTATTGATAAATCGGGATTCGAAATTTAGAAAACTATAATTTGTATAATATTGCGGACCTGAAGTAACGAATAAAAAAACAATACTGAAGCCGGTATAAAAAGCTACCCCAGAAGACAAAATCCCTAATACCGGTCACGCTGAAAGGTTTAATAAACAAAAAAAAAAACAGCTGAAGCCTCAAAACCAGTGTTAATAATCCCTGCTGTAGGCTGATCATACAAAAATCATTCAGCGTTGAAATCTCCTGATAAAGACATAGAGTAATATTTATAAGAGGTTGCAGCAACTGTTTTACTTGCACCACAAATCCGTGAAAGACTTGGAAAACATAGTGAATGCGACACATCTTTAATTTTAACAATTTGTGTGTTAATTGGGATCTAGAGAAATAATTTTACTCTAACACTGCATTACATATGGATTTTTTCACTGAATATCAAATTATTTTTAATCGATTGATGCGCAACGGCAAATACATATATGAAAATCGCACGGGTTGTGCTGTCACCTACACTCCGCGAAATAAATATAAAGGCAACACAATTTTTTGTTTTTTCCAAATGTTGTGAGGAATTTTCAAGTTTTTATTTTATATTGTATTAGTCCTTTCAAAATTAAATACTTTTCAGCAAAAATATTACGAATATGACTTCTTCAAGGTGAATCAACAAAAATAAGCTAATTACTAGTGCGAAATATTTAAAAGGTTTATTTAAATATTCTAAAAAGTTTCGTAAGACATTTGATATCCATTATCGCTAATATCTTCTACTAAGCATCTTGGCATTGAGTTTATCAACGAATGAATATGCGCAATATCAGTTATCTTCCATTTTCTATTATTGCTACTCTTCGAGCCTTAACATTCTTCAACTGGAGTCCTGGGTGGTAAACTTGGGTAGATAAAATAGACCAGAGGTTCTCGATCGGGTAGAGATCAGAACTAAGTGCAGGCCAGTCGAGAGTTTGTATTATTTCTGGACTCCAGAAACTTTAGAGTTTTCTTAGACCGATGTACTGTTGCTTTGTCCTGCTGGATGATAGATTCTGGAACACAAATTTCCTCTCCAGAATAAACTAAGATGACATCCAATAGTCAAATATAATACTCGGAGTCAAATTTTGTGGAAACGAACCATATTGGAGTGGTTCCTCTATAACTCGTATCTGCCCAAACCATAAGGGAGCCACCGCCAAAGTTTCGCCGCTGACTCATAATTTTGTAAAAATCTCTGGAACGTCAATATTTGTGCGAGCTATCAGGTCCATCCAACTTTAAAAAATCACCGCTCATCCAAAAGTGTGTATATTTCAGCGAATTTAAATCTGGCTAATTCGTGTCTTGGCATGAGACAAAGTTTTGCATAATTTTTCCCATATGACAGTTGCAAGTCGCGTTTCATTATTTGTGGAACACGACGCAACCCTTCTCCCAAGATCAATTCAGCAACAATTTCCTTATCGACGACGTTTACTTTAACAGCAACCCTTTTGATCTCTCTTCCGGCCCTGCCACTGATCAGTGGTGTCCTTCCTGGTAGTTTTGTGTTTCCATATTGGCCACCCTATTTTATAAAATTGTCAATGACGCAGCTACATATTTTCAATCGCCTCGAAATTTCCCGATTGGACAGCCCTTCATCATGATAATCTTCAATTTTTCCCTTTTCTTCTTTGCTTAGGTACTTTCCTCCAGGTATTCTTTATAAATTTTTTTTTTAATTTGACCTAATTTGACCTAATAAAATAACAATCAAATAAAACTCACTTCTGCTTAAGTTCCTATTTACTACTGTTCGAATTCGGTTTCTTTTTCATGTTGCCTTTATAAATATATATTTCGCACCAGAAACAGAAAATAACAACGTCACTTTTCATTCAACTTGTAAAAGATATCGAATGATTGCCTTCTCTGACATAATATACCTAATGACACATATTTGCATTAAAATGCTACACCAAATGCTACACTCAGTGCATTGAGAGTGTCATCCAAAAATTACTTGATCAGCTGTCTCATCGGTACCCCTTGGATAAAGGGTCATTGGGTCAAGCAATATCACAAAAAATTCATTGAATTTTTGAAATTATCTGGATAGCTTTTATTTACAATTCTCTGCTGGTTTGGAGGTTATCGAATTGAGGGGGCACGGATATCGTACTCTCGCCGCTGCCTACTTTTTAATTCAACGACGGCCGCGGCTTAAACCCAGTTTTCAGTTCTTGCGAAATTTTCGTATGAAATTTTGTCATTTATTTCTAATCGCAAAATTTTGTTGCGGAGAGTTACCAACTATCTTTGATTTACCTTGCAAATATTTAATTTATAATTCCCCTACGCACTTCATTTTATTTGTAACGTATGTGGTATTTCTTTTGTTTACTAAAATAATGGAAATGTCAAAATTCCGGTCCCAAACAATTATCAAACAAATGTTTTCGTACGAAATATCTTCGGCGTAACAACCCTGTACTTGATTTTGCCTGCGAAATTTTCGCAGAGCTGAGTACCTACCAAGCAAATGAAAAGTGAGCGAAATTTTCGGTTGATGAAATTTTCGTTATTTTTTATACACGCACTTCTTATGGCAACGAAAATTTTATAAAAACTGAATGGGACGTGAAATATTACTTGGAAGAAAAGTGTAACAATCAATACAATTATTTCTTTGTCGACTAAAAAGCAATCTAAGTATGGAGTTCAGCCGATCTAAGCCAATGGCAAAGAAATAACAGCAGCTTATTTTTAGATCGGCGGCGTCGCAAAAATCAAAAAAGTCGTCGATGGCATTACATTCCACTCTCTGCCAGGAAGTAACCCCAATTTAGAAAATTAAGTTGAGGGCCCCAAATTTTTAGTTACAATGTGCTTCGATTTCGAAAACAAAAAATACTACAAAAATTAAAATGGTCACAATAACTGAAAGAGCGGTCCAAATATTTCTTGGGGTCTTATTCCAATATTAATATATGGGGGCTTAATAACGGGTGGGCAATTTAAAATTTGGAATTTAACCCCCCCCCCCCCCCTCCCTTTATTGCGAAGCAGATGGCCAATTTGACATTTATGAAGCGACAGATTATTACTTAAAGGTTACAAATTAACGAAATGGGTCGCTTTACGCTTGAAGAAAATTGGGAAATATTAAAAACGTTCTTTCAAAATTCTGAGTCTTCAACTCGAACTGTAAGAAATCTACGAAATAAATTCGATAGAAATAAGAGTGCCATCACCGTAGTTTGAAGATCAATTTGTGAAAGATTTCGTCAATCCAGGTTCTTATTTGGCAAAAGAACTCGTGTACGTGCTCGTCCAATTTGTTCAAACCACAATGCCCATGGAGAAACGGTACAAAGGCAAAAACAACTCGACGGATTGCTAGCAGAGGTAATATAAATTTTATTGATGCATTGTTTTTCATTCCTTTTTTGACTTCTTATCTAATTCATTTCAGGTATGTTGGTGGAGTCACAAGATCACCCTGTATGATGTTAATGAAGTATTTGAAGAAGAAAAAGCTGATGATGGACACCATAAGTTGTGTATCAGAAGTAAGATTCAGACGATTCGGACGACGATTTGGATCCACAACTTAAGAGAGTGCGATTTGCAAGTCCAGGACCATCAACATTATAAACATAATACGAATATTTTTTTTATTATTTTTGTAATAGATAGCATAGTATCGCAATGTTGAAGTAAAGAAAAAACAAATGAAATTAAAAAATTTTCGGGAAATTTTTCACTTTTGCGGCTACCTAAACGCTATCTAAGCGCTACCTAAACGGTGTTAAGAATCATTCCTAGGAAGTTCATATGTTCTGGAAAGTTGTTTTTTGAGATCTTAGGTACATTTTTGTAGTTGATTGTTTCCTTGAATTTTGCACGGTTTGCTACCTATAAACCTATAAAACCAGGCCTATAAACAGGGGAAACAAAAATCGAATTTTTTAAAAATTTTGCTATTTTGACCTTGAATTATGAAGTTTGTTTGATTTTATATGTTCACAATTTGTGTTCGTTATGATAAGAGCTACAACTTTCCTTCATAGAGTAAAAATTATCACTTTTTGCAAAAATGACACCGAGGCCCCAAATCTTTGGGGGCCCATAAAAAAAAAGAGTTCATGCCTTTGGGCAAAACTGGGAGACAAGGGTCTTTTGTTTTTGGTCTTTTATCACGTAGTGGTGTCCGTATATGGCTATATTTCTATGACTTAAAAAATTACACACAGTGTAATCTCGGAAGTCCATTGGCCGCGACACAGTACCGATTTGACGCCGTTCGAATATTATCTCTGGAGCGCCGTGACAGATAAGGGTTATGCAAACAATCCCGAGTCCATTGAGGCCTTAAAATACGAAGTCGACGCTGTCGTTCACGAGACAAAGCAAGTCATGGAAACCATGTGATCGATGTTATATTTCATTCATATATATCAATGATGGTCTTAGCAATAAAATCATAATTTTGAAAAAAATAATATTAGTGTTTGTTTTTCTTTTTTGAAGCGAAATTAAACCCAAATTTTACAGGGCCCTTAAACCCTCAATAAGATAAATGAAAATGTGGCCTAAGTTTCCGACAACGACTATTCGCTTAACTACTCTACTGGGCTTGTAAGTTATTGTACAACTTTTTTTTAAAAGTATTTCATTAAAATTAGGGGTCTTCACTTCAAATTATTTAAATTCGGAATAAATATACACAGAACAACGAATACTTGCATGTGAAAATATTGTTACGATAAATGTTGTGTGGCGTAACGAACATTTACGTCAAAATAACGTTTGAATGTTGATTATCTTAATAATGTTACTTATGCCTAAAAGTATGCCGTCAATAAAAGTCGAAAGGCTACAATCTACCAGACTCACCACGGATATTTCATGCTATCACGCAAAATAACTTTCTAGATAAATCTGGAGATGGCGATAGTCTGCGATCTCACCACTACCACTATTATATCGAAGATAAGAAAACGGATTGCAGTACTATGAGATGGCACGTTGCAATTCCTTTTAACGCTGAGGGTAGTATTCGAACTCACATTCGCTGGATGACCGTTTCGATGTTTGTAAAGCATCATCTTCAGCTGCGTCCCGTTAAGCTACCTCAGTGTGTGTTCAGACTTTTCAGTAACCGAAATTTTTCGTGTAGTTATATTTTGCACTGCTTATACGTTGCTTTCGTACATACTTCCACGCGCTGGTGGCGAAGTTTTGAAAGTTATATTTATAGAACGCAACTATTCTATTAATTTGTATTCCTGTTTTGGTTTGCCTCTACCGTATAATTTTTCAATTTCAGTTGTTGTTGATTCGAGTTATTTTTAGAAAGTTGTAATTCCTTTTAATCTAACAGGTCTTTACTTAATGCAGCAAAATTTGTATTCATTTAATTCTATTGACGTGAACTGCCTTATCATTTATCGATTGAATAGTGTTTCTTTAATATTTACTCTTGTACTAAAAAAAATTGTTTCCCATTACATCTCATGAAGGGATTGGGGAGAGCTTCTCACAACCAGTAAGTTCTAGTTCTACACTCACTGATTGGGACCTACAGTTTTTGCACCGGTTCCGAACGGTATTTTTGAGAAGCTTTTTCATGGCTAAATTCTCGATAGTGTCGCCATCAATATACAAGGTGACCGAAAGAAATGAGCAGGGGTCGAACCCACGTACTCATGTACAAGAGCCGCATACACTACACGCAAAAAAACTAGTTCCTCCCAAACGAAATTTCAGATAAATGAAGTTCGTTTGGGGACTGTAGGTAGGAGAAACGAAATTCTGTTAATCCATACATGTCATTTCGTTTGGGAGAACCGAAAAAAGTTTGCAATAAAAGAGTTATAAAAATGAGAGCTGAAAGACATTTACGATAAACGAAAAACGGTTCCGACAAAAGTTTTTGCAACAAAAAGGTTTACAAGCCAAACCTATTGATTGACAACGCACTAGTCATCCACCAGATAATGCACTTAAAACTGCGGATAAAACAAGTTTTTGACCAAAAATAAACAATAAAACAAGGGCCGTCGGTGGTGCAATGGTACAAACAAATCCCATACATTAGCAATGTCTTGCCAATTTTTTTTTTTTTTTCAAGATTTAATATAAAGAAAATCTCTAACAACATTTGGAAATCGCTGTTACTGTTATTTTAAGAAAATAAGTTAAGAAAAATTAAGTTTGTCAATTACATTTACCCAGCCAAAGAAAAGATTGTTCATAAATTAAAGACCTAAATTGTCATCAGTTGCAATCGAACCCCCTTGTATTACCAACTACATCGTTTTAACTGATATTTTAAAAAAGCTTATTTTCAAAACTTGAAGATTAGAAGACATGCGTATGAAATCAACCATTATACACATATTACATACCTCCTCTGACAATGATTCCAAATTTGCGCCACTCACATCGGTGCGATTTTTAATCAATATTTTATGGACTCTATCCCTCAATTCCTTGGGGTGTGGAGTATTTTGACGTGTGAATGGCGTTTCCTTTTCGTGTGTAGGAATGTCAGCATTAAATTTAACAGACGGCTTCCTTGAAGATTCACGCTCCTCCCAGCCCTCGGAATCCGATTCTAATTCACGTGCTAAGAATTGAGATAACAATAAGCAACAGCGAAGAAAGGAAGATAAGAGAAATAATATATATTAAAAAATTGTTACATTATGAAGGTAAATATGGGGTAAATAAGGTAATAACTTAAACAAGACAAGAAAAGAAAAACAAAAAATAGTTATTGGATAGATGTATGTATACACTGAAACAAAAACCGCTTCGTCGTAGAAATGAAACATGGAAATAAGTGTTTTTATACATTTATCGCAACAATGAAACCATTTTCGTTGCAGCGATGAATCTGTGCTATAACTAATTTCCGATAAAGATATTCGTGGAGGTGACGAACAACATCACATATGTAACGAAGTTTTTTCTTTCAGTGTATGTATGTTTATACGCATAGATATTTAGCATGCACAGTATATATATTATATAGATGGTTATATAGATTCAAAACAAGTATATGCATGAATATACATAAGTTGTAAGACAGTGATAACTAGTAAATTGTACGAACGCACTTAGTACCAAGGAATTCAACTTTATGGCTAAATGGTCATTAGTTGCATAAATAATAAATGTATGGCTAGTGAACGCTTAAAGCCGACATAAACGAAAAGCTTAAATATACAAAAGCAAAATCGGTCTAAAAATTTTGTTATTGTGTGTGGCAAGTCAATATGTTCGCTGAAGGATTTAGGACTATCCAGAGTTTGAACGGACACCTTAACGTTTGTGATGAAGGTTTCGACTAAAGTTGCATGATATGCACAGAGTAATATTAACAGGAATTTGCAACAGCTTTTTATGCTCTAAAAAAGTCGGTGGAAAACTTGGAAAATATATAGTGAATGAAAGAAATCTTTAATTTTAACAATTTGTGTGCTAATTGGGATCTCCACAAATAATTTTACGCTAACACTTCATTTCATTTTGATTTTTTCTCTAACTATCCCTTTTTTTAATCGATTTAATTGGCAAAATGTGCTCCCAGTTGATGTGTTTTATAAATTTGGCTTTACAAGCGGCTGGAAAAGTATGAAAATCGGACAACGCATCCCGAATTCTTGCAGTCATCTATCACTGTTTTTTTCTTTGAAAGCATCTTTTCTATAAGTTCTCGACGTACTTAATTGATCAGCTGTCTCAACGGCACGTACCTCTTAATGAAATATCGTCTTAAACTGAAGCCATAAAGCTTTTGCATTACAAAAATGCCAGATAGGGCATAGTTTCTCACAATCAGTGAGCTGTTCGCTTTCTACACCCTTTCCAATTTAAATTAAAAAAATATCAATACAATTTTGGTAAACACCAATTTTAAAATTCTTAATGTTCTATTTGACATTAAAAATCCATCAATTGACGTTTAAAAGACATCAATCAGTTTAAAACACATCACTTGAAATGAAACAGACGTCAATAAAAATTTTGTATTCGTCAATTGGAATTCAAAAATCATTAACAAATTTTATATATTTGGTTGGCAAATTGCAATTGATGTCTGTTGAATTTAAATTGAAGTATTTTAAATATCAACTGATCCTTTTTACATTTCAATTAATAACAATAAAAGTCAATTGATGTCTGATAAATTTCAATTGCTGTCTTTTAAATTCAAAATGATGTTCTTTAAATTCCAATTGATGTGTTTTAAATTTCAAGTGATCTCTTTTAAATTTCTAATGGTGTCTTTTAAATTTAAATTGATATCATTTACATTTCATTTGATGTCTTTTAAATTTCAATTGATGTCGGTTAAAATTTAACTGGTAAAATTTCAATTGAATTTTTTAAAGTTTCAGTGGAATTTCATTTAGTTGATGTACATATTTGAAACTTCGAACGAAATTTTTTAAATTGCAATTAATTTCTGAAATGTTAATAGTGTAGTATAGTTTTACAGAAGCTTTTTGAGAAGCTTTTTCACGGATAATTACTCGATAGAAATTTTAAATGCAATTTTTAAATTTCAATTCATTTTTTAAAATTTAAATTAGAAATAGTGTAATTTTACAGTCACTAATTGGCACCTACAGTTTTAGGCTGATTCCAAACGGGTGTTGGAAAAGCTTTTTTACGGCTTAGAGAAGATCGTCGTCGAAAGAAATGTAAGGTGATCCGAGCAGGGAACAAACCCACGTTCTCATGTAAAAGAGTCGTGCACACTAACCATTGCACCACAGACGGCCCAAAAAAACAGTTACTATAAAATTTTCTAAATAACTTAAATTTTTTCTAAATTTAAATCTTTTCTAAATTTAAATGAATGCGACAATTTCAGGAAATTTGTTTAGATCCTCAACTAAACCTATTCCATGTAAAATCGTGCTCGGGTTTGCTCCACCTCATCCAATTTCTGTAACCTCTAAATTTGAAACTTGAGTTACCGCACTGAAAAAAAAGTTTAATCATAAGTGAGCTTACATACGTATATACTTAAGCGTAATCCTCGCCCCAACGTAAGTTTTCACTGCAGCAACGACAAAACCCACAGATGTAAGAAACTGTTTATTGCTGCAATGATGTTGTTACGTTTCATGGATAATTTTTTTTCGGTAGCTCGGTTTTGATGAAACTGGTTCACAAGGTGACAAAAAAAGTTTCATCAAAAGTGATCCTACGTACACATTCCTCGGCTCAATGTAAGTATTCATTGCAACAACGACAAAATCGTCGAATGCACGAAACTGTTTATTGCTGTAATGATTATTTTGATCCATTGCAGTTATGAATTGCTTTCGGTAGCTAGCTTTTAATGAAACTGCAACAAGGTGACAAAAAAAAGTTTAATCAAAAGTGAGCTTACGTACACATTCCTCGCCATAACGTAAATATTCATTGCAGCAACGACATAAGTGACGGATGTACGAAATTGTTCGTTGCTGCAATGATAACATTTTTTGCAACTAATCGCCAAGGTAACGATTTGATTTTAAATGCGACCCAATTTCACTTCTTTAAAATAAGTGTTTGGTCCCAGAAGAATTGACAGTGGCTTTTCGTGCATCTTACCAACTAGGAACTAAAGGGTGTCCCAATAAAAGTGCGTAATTTAAATGTTGTGGCATTTTTTCTGTGCACGTGGTAGCACTGAAATTTTACAGCTATCGTCTATGATTGTTGCGATTATTAAAAGTGGAGCGGTACACAATGTACGAACGCGTTATCATTGTGAAACCCCATGTCAAAAATTTTAAAAGTTACGCTGAACCGCTCGCAAACTTCGCAGACTTTTCGGTCGTGGAATTGCATGTAATGGGTCAACAATTGGTAGAGTGATCAACAAATTTGAAGAAACTTGGTCGATTATGGATATTCAATGGATGACGGAGCAAAGTTAAGTGAATATAGATTTTTCGAAATACATCATCTTCATCAATTAGGCGGCCTATCCTCTGAAAGGTTTCGTCAACAACCAAAATTGTCATATTTGGGTCTTAAAAAATTTGCACGTAATCCATGAGAAACAAAAACATCCACAAGAGCAAATTTTGGTAAGACGACGTAATTGGGACATACTGCTTCGAAAATGGCCAGAAACTGTGAATGGCATTCGTTACAGGAACATGATAACGAAGTTTTTCTGGCCTCAACTGAATGTGGTTTCACTACGTGGTTTCAGCAGTACGGCGGCACCTGCCACGTCGCGCAACAAACATTCGTTTTGTTTACGCCACGATATTGAGCCCGAATTAACACCGTGTGATATCTTTTTTTGTAGTTTGTGAAATCTCTGGTCTATGCGAATAAGCCACAATAATACCTGAGAACAAGGCCGACATCGAAAGCGTCATCGGTGAGATAGAGCCATACTTTGTCAAGACTTCATGAAAAGAGCAAGGGCTTGTGATTAGAGCCCGCGGGGGTCATTTGCTAGAACAAGTCTACTTTCCAATTTTATAAAAATGTCACCACTGATTCAAAATATATGTGTTGTATTTTTAAATTAAATCGATCACTTTTATTGGAACACCCTTCATATCCGCTCACAGATTGAAGTAACATCAACAAGTTGTTAAATCTACTTAAGCCATTTTGAGCCGCGTTGCAAAAAGCTTTAATTTTTTATTGAAAATGACTGGTAATTACGGTCCGCTTAAGTCATATCCGTCGTCAGAATTGCGCTATCTCATATAGTATCACCGACATTGGCTCTTCGAGAAGTCGAACAATGGCCCTTTACACGGCCCAAATTTAATTTTTGCGACCGAGGGTATAACGTACTTCAACAAAATGTTATTTGTTGCATTTTCTTCAAAAGTAATATAGTTTTCAACAAAAAAAATAAAAAAAATTACCTTTTATAAATTTGGTTAAATATATGTACACAGAAAAAAATACTATTTCGATTCAATTAAAAAATTCTCAAATTCAAACAAACTATTAATTGAAAATCCTGTGATAAAAAAAAACCCCCATATCAGCTACAATATTTTTAGGTTGTTCATAAGAATAATATTAATTTTAAATAGATGTAAAATTTCAACCATCTACGAACATATTTGTACGTTCTTTATAAGAAAATATTTTCGATTTCAATCGATGATGAAATTCACATACTCGTATTAACAAACTAAATGTTATCTCAGTTTTCGTTTTGGCCACAATCCTAGTTACTTTAAGAAAGTTTCTTTGTTAAAAAAAAATAAGTAAACAGCCGCAGTAGGATTCGAACCCACATTCGCCGGACGATCGTTTCGGTGTTTGTGAAGCACAACCTTCAGCAGCGTCTAGCCCGTAACACAACCGATTGCCTGTACAAACTTATAACTTACTGAAGTTATTTGATTGTTCGTATCGTATTTATCAAAATGATCGAAAATAAAATTTGTTTTTTTTTTAATTTAACCAAAACTTTTATTAAAAATAGTACACATATTGATGAATTTATTTGTTAACCAGATTAGTTAGAGTCAATTATAGTATTTTTTAAACAAAATAAAACTTTATCAAATATTGGGGTATTTCCTACCAAATTTTTTGTTGATACCATTTATTGATTTTCGTGTCAATATTTGATTAATTTTTTTAGAATATCAATTAAAAATTTAATTGAATGCTGAATTTTTTCACATACCAGCTTTTTGTTAAAATTGTACGGTCGTCTGTTTTTTATGCGTAAGGTTTTTTTGACTTTATAAGAAAATAGAATTTAAAAAAATATTTTTTAAAAATTGTCTTACAATTTACACCTTTTGAATTTAAGCAATATTGGCAAAAAGTTTGCGGACAATTTCCAAACAATTTTTATTTATTGTCTTTTTTTTAAGCATTAGATGTGCTAAGTGCGTCCAACCGACTGTCAACGACGACTGTATACACATAAAATGAGACAATATTTTGTTAATGGTAAATTCAAAACAAAGATTCAATCATAATCGTGTGTCCTCCATGATGTTGTGTATACACCAATCCCTCGATATACACATCTATGCCTCGATTTTATTTTTAAACTATTGTTTATTTTTTGGATTTCGTTTCAATAGAGTGATATGGAAATTACCTGGATTATTTATACGATTTTTTTTAGAAATAAAACAATTTCTTCCACACATTACTTAAAGAACAATACTGAAAATACGTAAATTTTTTTACATTATTCAGCATTCAGAATTTTTCTTTATGTTTTTCTCTTTGATGTTTTTTTAATTTATGTTTAAGAAAAAATATGTTAACCAAAGTCTGGTAACGGGTGGTTCAAGCACAGATATCTTTTTAAATCTTATGTTATTTTGGCTCTGATGATAGTCTTTCTGTTCGAAATATCGACCCTCAATCAGTATAATACCTCCGCGGACCAAATGACTCGCTTTAGGCTTAAACGTTGAGGAATGTTGCAAACTTATTTCCAAAGTGAGTGCTGGTTGCCCAAACTGAGCGATTGTTGAAAATAAGTATGCAAGTTTGTACACCAAGTTCGTGAGACTGGCTCTCATGGTCCCCGTCATAATACGGTCAGTACTGACGCCAATATGGCTGCTGGGGCCGAAAGAGTGAAACTCTTCAACAACTCGTCATTTCACGCACCAGCAAGATGAGAATTTAACACAAAGATTTCTGATTATTCACTTGCAAGGTTCAAATGACTAAGCAATTGAAGGCAACCGACGATCTTAAAAATCTTAAAAATGTTAATTTGAATGTATATGTCACCATTCCTCGAGAACGTGTCCGATATTGATCCGAAATTTAGAAAAATTTTGAATTCTATTTCAACAGTTTCGCAGGTATAAAAAAAAGAATGGTGAATTTTTATTTTTTTTTTTAAATTTAAATTTTTTTTATTAAAAAACAAGAAACATAAGAGAAACGGCAAAAAGTGCCAAGTTTTATTAGCTCATCATAAAGTATCATGATCGACGAGGGTTGTCAGTTATATTTGGGTCCGGCAATACTAGTGTTGTCAGATACAAAATTAAACTTCCATTATAAAGTCTGACATTTTTACCATAAACATACATAGAACGGTTTCACTTACGAGCACTATTTTTCTATTTACAGTGTGTTGAAAAATTCATCTCGGTCAAAAAATGGAATTAATCCGCGAAAAGGGTCGTGCAGTGACTGTCTCCGATTTTCGGCGTGGATTATCGGGACAAGAGTGTATCAATCAACGTGTTTCGACATTTGGTAATGAAGCACCATCAAACCCCACTGTAAATCGCTGGTCTCAAACGCCGTTCGCTCCAGGATGAATTTCGTGAAGGTCGTCCAACTTCGGTCGTTTTGTCGGAAACCATCGATGCTGTGCGTGAACTGATAAATCAAGACCGACATGTGATATACCGTGAGATTGACGCATTCTTGGGCATTAGTATGATAAGCATCAATAAGATATTGCATGTTCATTTGACTGTGAAAAATATTTGTTCTCGTTGTATGCCACATAATATGACGAATGCCCAAAAAAGGTTTGTGTCGATTGGAGCAAAGAAATGTTTAAAAAAATACAACCGCGGTAGCTCAAATGTAGTGTATAACATAGTCACAGGTGACGAATCATGGATCTATGTATATGAGCCCGAAACAAAACAGCAATCGACCGTATGGGTCTTTCAAGACGACATAAATCCAACAAAAGTTGTTCGTGGAAGAAGCTCATCGGAGCAAATGATTGCGTTTTTTGTTTCGGTATAACCGGTCATGTGGCCACAGTGCCTTTAGTGGAATGTATGACAGTCAATTCTGCGCGGGATACCACCATCTGTTTGCTAACAGTGTACAATGACTTCTTTTTGTTCCCCCACATCAAGAAAAAACTGCGTCTTCAACGTTTTTCGACCCCCGAAGCAGCTGTTGAAGCGTCTAAAACCCATGGTCTTGAGGTGTCTGAATCGGAGCGGAAAAAGTGTTTCGAAAATTGGTTTGAGCGTATGCAAATATTCTTCACGGGGAATATTTTGAAAGACAAAAAAAACCCATTTCCAATGATAACTTTTTTTTTTTTTTTTATTGCTGGACCCGAAATATAAATAGCAACCCTCGTATAAACAAAATGAGACATGGATCATAAAAATCGATGGACGCTTTGTATTACTCATAATATGCAAACCAAGCAAAAAATCTAAATTCTTGACAAAATGAGATACCTTCATTAAATTGTGAATAAGAGCGAAACACGATTGGAGCCCTTTAGACTCTTTCTTGTGGGGTGCCGTCAAAGACCGATGCTATGCAAATAATTCAGAAATGACCCACACCCTTAAGGTTAATATCGTCCGAGCCATTCGTAAGATAGAACCAGACACAAAGTCTTGGAAAATTGGGCTGACATGATGAGCTACTGCAAATCCAGCCACGGCAGCCACATGAATGACATCATGTTCCATAAATAATGGAAATATTTGGTATTTGTAATAAAGCCATAATATACGCAAAGAAATTAAGTGTAGTTCATTTTATTTAATTTTATTTAATTTTAAAACATATATGTAATTGTATTTGGACCACCCTTTAAACGTTAATTTATCTTATTTTTGCTTTAAAAAAATGTTCACACAAAAATTTTCGATATCGTGGAAATCGAGGGATAGGTTTGCTGGTGTGTATCTATGAGTAATTTGCTGTTAACTTTTTCGTTCTACATATTTTTGGTTATTTACAACATACACATGTACTATGTTTACATATCCACAGCCAGACATACATATTGCTACACATGCATACCAAGTAAAATTGGAGTAGGCCTAACATTGGCATTCAAAATAAAAGTTGATATTTTATATTTTAGGTCTTTAACAAAATCTCTGGTAAAATCATTAATTAGAACAAAATTAAATGCGTTCAAAAGGAATTGATCCAAAAATAAAGAGGACTATAGAACGCGGCATGAAGCTTTAGCAGGTGACTGCTGTAGATGTTGAGTGGAAGGAAGGACTCACGTTTGTTTTAAGGTTAGCGGAGGTGGTATGATAAAGAGAGCGGAAATTCTACTAAGAGAATAGTAGAATAAATATTGTGCTTAATACGAGTAGGTGGTGGGAGGAAGAAGGTACTTAAGCATTTAGAAAAACAATACAAATTATACGTATACACGTGCACATACAAAAACTGTATAATTCAAATGGGGAAAAACACAAGGATAAATGGCGAACAACGTAGGATGGTGCGTAAGTTTATGGGCATGAGATCGTGTGTGTGTGAGCCAGTAATTTTCTAAGTTTGTGTAAGTTTCTATGGCTGGATGATTATAATACAAAACATAAATGTAACTAGAACGAGACGAAACGGCCTATTAAAATTATATTAGAGGAAAATTATAAATGCCTTATTATGGCCGATTATTTTGCTATTTGGTTTTTGAAACACGGAAAATTTGTACAAGTGAATGAAATCTTTATTTGGATCGATAAATCAATGCGTGTAATTTACTTTTCCGAATATTATGTCAAGCAAATGTTGCCCACGGCTACGCTTCACTTGGTCCACTCTGAAAGTTAAATGTTGGCACACTTTTTCCAACATTTCTGTTGGTATCTAACCAACGACACGATCAATGTTGTCTTCCAAGGCAGTAATGATGGTTGACTTCACGTGACCTCACGAAAATAGTCTAGTGTGGTCAAATCGCACCAAGAAGGCGGACAATTTACAGCGCCACAACGTGAAATTAATTGCTCACCAAACTCGCCTCTCAATTGAATTATTGTATCTGGTGCAGTGTTGCATGTGGAACCGACCTGTTGATACCACATGTCAACCAAGTACTAAAAACATGGTGTCCCATAACATCCCATGAAGGGATTGAGGAGAGCTTCTCACAATCAGTGAGATGTGGGCTTTCTAGTTTTCCACTCACTGATTGGGACCTACATTTTACACCGGTTCCGAACGGTATTTTGAGAAGCTTTTCATGGCGAAGTACTCGATAGTGGAGCAATCACTAAGCGAGGTGACTGTCGTCGAAAGAAATGTAAGGCGGTCTGAGCAGGGATCGAACACACGTTCTCATGTATAAGAGCCGCGCACACTAACCATTGAATGGTACCTTGCTCCATTAACCGTATCGTTGCGGCCATCATCGTCTTTGAAGGAGTACGCTCCAATGACGTTTCGCCGACCCATAAACCGCACAAAACAGTCCATTTTTCAGCGTGCATTGGCAGCTCTTTAACAGCCTGTGGCTGCCCTTCAGACAAATGCGCAATTCTGTTCATTGAGCCAAAAATGAGCCTCGTCGCTGAAAACCATAAAATGGACGTAACTCGCGAAACACATTTTTCATCTAGCAGGAATTTTGATAATAAAACTCAATGATTTGCAAGCGTCGTTTGTTTGTAAACCTATTCATGATGAAATGGCAAGGCAAACTGAATATTTGTGACTTTGACACATATCACGAATCACTCGTGACATAGCAAAAACTTAACACTGAAAATACAAATAGCAAAAAATCACCCGTTATTTAAAATGCTAAATAAAGTAACTACTAAATAGCTTATCCAAAATTGATTTGGTTGACGAATTTTTTTTTTTTTCAATATAATAAAGATATGAATTCAGTTAAAGAAATCTGTTCACCATTAAAAATTCTGCGACAGATTTAACCCTACACTCCTTAGGTCGAAATGACCCAATTTTATATTTCAAATGCAAATTTTTTTCTCTAAATTATACGTAATCAAGCTGAGACTTTATGATATCCTCCACAATCAATTTTCATTGTCAAGCGGAAGTATTATTGAAGGAGTGGAATATAGAAGATCAAATTAACAGGGAACGCTGCAACCCCATTTCGTATTTATCAAAACATCAAAGTGCTCTTTAGCAAGAGGAACCACTGCTTCAAGCTGGTAGGCTCAAGAAAATCAAATATTAACCAACAACAAACCTGGGCCTACTAAAAATATTATATCACTTATATAAAACCAACTTTTATTTTTCTTTCCAAATAAAAAAAAAAAACATTAATGTTGTAAAACATATTCAAGACGCACATTCTTCTCAGAATTTATCCTCTGGAAATAAACGGAGTGTCCTACCAAATAAGAGACAGTAGAAACTAAAAACTCAAAATTTGTATGACAGTACTGTAAGTCAGTTTGTGCTCAAATTGCAACAAAAATAACTAATATATACACGCTGAAAAATATCGGACCCAGCAACATATTGCAGGAACCACGTACGTGTTTGCAAGCATTGTTTTCGAGAATTGAAGATCTGCCGCTTTTTCTTTCTTTATTGTCTCTCACGTTTTTGTTTTCAGAAGTTTTCAACGAGCAAACCCACATTTGGGTCACAAATACATATATTATAACATATTAATCACTGTGCCTCAAACATGATATATTTAACAGCAAACACAATATGTTTGGATACAAGTATACTATATTTGCGACCAGCTCCAAAGACGTTATCTTTGCATCCAAACAATATAAAACATTACAAATTTATCAGCGTGTTCTTATGTTTCTAATTTTTCCCATGAAACGAAATGATAATTGAAGCCCTTGGTGGAAGAAGGTGTTGTTAACCCACTTTTTTTTTCCAAAAAAATGTGCCTTCTTCTGTTAATGTTTCCATGATAGCTGATTTTGTTTTAGATAAGTAAAAGTCAACATTTGATATATACATTAAAATTAAATTTTAACATTTTTTTTAACTTCTTTAAATCAGATGCCATGGAAACATTAAAAGAAGGAAAATATTGTTATTGAAAAAAATTTGAGTTAACACCTTCTTCCACCAAGGGCTTTAATTATTATATGTCTATACAGTCCTAGATAGTGAATTAGTTATAAATTGATTCTCTATTTTTCTTTTATGTATTTGTTTTATATTGTTTTATTGTGGTAACAAATTATGATATTGGGTCAAATTGACCCAAGGATCATAGGAAGGGTACATTTGCAAAGAATGCAGAAGGGTTAAGTGAATTTGCAGAAACATATTTTATCCCCAAATGCAGCAAAAATTTACCTTGATTTGAATTATATTTTCCTTATTTTATTGAATCAAATTTTTAGTAAAATTTAGATTTACTAAAATTTTAGAAATAGAATAGCTTTGGTGTCCAGCATTTAATGAGAAAATTTTATGGAAATCGTTCGTTAATTGTATGGGCATTTTTTAGTAAAAATTTTCATAATTGTATAGAATAATTGCATTGCATAGAATACCTAGAAAAATTGTTCAAAATTACATTTACATTTATGAAAAAAAAGTTCATCAGTTAACAAACAAATTGCGACATCATTACTCGGCACCCTAAATACCTTGGAGAAGAGATACATAACACATCAATGGAAAGACATATTCAAACAAGAATACTTTTATTATATTAGAGGAATTTAGGTTTAATCAACGTGTTTTTTAGGATTTCCGATTTTGATACAAATTTGTGAAAATGTTGAAAAAGGTATGAATATACGTAAAATTAGAGAATATGTGAAATTTTTTAGTGTGGCAACTCTACAGCTTTGAAAATGAAGATATTTCGAGAAAACTCGTAACTTTTATTCGCGTACGAATTTTGAGGCATTCACGATGAGCAAAATATTAGAAAATATTAGAAAAAGAAATAAAAAATAAAAAATAGGCAAGAAAATAAATAATAGAAAGTTAAAAATAAATAAAAAAAAAATTCATTTATTTAGCAAAATAGTAATGTTGTTTGTTTCAAAGTAATGTTGTTTGTTCAAAGTAATTTTCTATTATTTTATTCAAATGATTAATTTTAATCTAACGGGTCCGCCAAATAAATGCTATAAAAAAAACTACTGAATATTTTCTCAAATATCTTTTTTTATTTGAAAGTTCAATCCTTCCGGTTAATACTGAAAAATAATTTCATTCAAATAGCTGCCTCGGCTGGCCATGCAGTAGCCTACACGATCGGTCCAATTTTTAAGCACATTATCGATTGTGTGCAGCTGTATTTCACAAATGGCTTCGCGAATATTGTCCTTTAAAGTGTCAATTGTCTCTGGCTTGTCGGCGTAACACTTATTTTTGAGGGCACCCCACAAATAACGGTGGTCAAATCGCAGCTCCGAGGTGGCCAAACGACATCAGCTCTGCGTCTGATAATGCGATCTTCAAAAACAGAGCGCAAAACATCGAGAGTAGCTTCGGCTGTGTTTTTTTGGCAAAATCTGCATCTTCTGTAAGTCGATCGCAGGCCCACTTAGCGAAGCGAAATCGCAATATTTCCCAGCGTTGTTCAAGCGTATACACAACCATATTCGTTCAGCGGAAGGATAAAACTAATTATCTATCAAATCAGACATGAGCTAAGTGTTACCATTCACGAAATAAGCACTAGTTGAAAAAAAAACGTTAGATGGCGGACCCTTTATAACGTAGATGCCATTTGATTCAAACGTAGATGCCATTTGATTCAAAAACCTTCTCTCATCGTTCAAGCAACTTTTTGATTCTAGATCCATAGAGTGACTGGTCCGTCCCACAAATATACTCGAACAATTCGGTTTGTAGGTCCTCCTCTGTATTGAAAGAGTTCCTATTCAAAAAGTTTTGCAGATTCCGGAATAAATGAAAATCCGAAGGTGCCAGATCAGAACTACTTATATAAGGCGGATGTGCAATCACACATCCAGTGTGACGCCTAGTGTTGTCGTGATGGAAAACCACGCGTTTGGGATTTACCAATTCATGTCGTGTCAAGGTTCGTCATTAGCTGACAGTAGGCGTCAGAAATTATGGTTTTGTGTTTAGAAAGCAGGTCAAAATAAGTTATAAAATAAATAAATGGTTTCCCATTACATCCCATGAAGGGACCGGGGAGAACTTCTCACAATCACTGAGCTGTGCGCTTTCCAGTTTTCACTCACTGATTGGGACCTACAGTTTTACACCGATTCCGGACGGTAATTTGAGAAGCTTTTTCATGGCTAGATACTCGATAGTGTCGCCGTCACTATGCGAGGTGACCGCCGCCGAAAGAAATTTTAAGGTGGTCAGAGCCGGGTTCGAACCCAGGATCTCATGTACAAGAGCCGCGCACACTAACCATTGCACCACCGACGGTCAAAATAAGTTACTCGCGTAAAATCCCAACACATGGACAACATAACATTTTTTCGTGCAGTTCAGCCTTTGATGAAGTTTGAGCGCGTTCATCGTGCTTGGACCTGGATCTCTTTCGGTTGGCATTGTTGTAAAGAATCCACTTTTCATCTCCAGTGACAATGCGTTTCAAAAAGGCATAGTTTGAGCAATATATCACAAGTTGTATCCGCTTTGTTAGTGGATTTCCATCCTAGCCGTTTTAAATGGTTCTATATGGTCATGAGCGACACCTTCAGCTTGTCTGCAACATCTCGGTCAGATTCTATAACGGCATTGAAAAAATTTTTTTTAAAATTTAATTTTTTTTAAAATTTAAAATTCAGATTTTCTGAAATTTTTTTTAAAATTTAAAATTCAGATTTTCTGAAGGTACTTTGGAAATTCTAGATTTTAAATTTGGAAGACACTCTTTAAGGACTATCGACTGGCATATGTTTAGTTGGTGCAAAATTCTTCGTTTGGACGCAGTGGTCGAAAAACTGTTTTCGTATATCAAATACAAAATGAAGAATTTCCGGTACTGAAGGTCTTCTATTGGTGGCATATTCCAAAAGGATGTGTCAAGCACTACCAACTGCACATATTTGGTTCTTGGAGAATTTTTGCGTTGGACCATAGTGGCCTAAATCTTGCACAGGGGCCCCTCACACAGAAAATTTCAAATTCTGATTTTCTGAAGGTACTTGGGAAATTGTAGATTTTAAATTTCAAAGACACGCATAGACACTAATAGTCAGTCCCACTTTATGTCACATCTTTATATAACAATATTTCAGATTTGGTGTCATATATATTAGTTTATGCTGCTTCGAATGAATATTTATTAATTAAAAAATAATAATGGTATCCCATAACAATCAGTGAAATGTTGCGCTTTCTAATTTGTACACTCACTGATTGGGACCTACAGTTTTAAACCGGTTCCGAATGGTATTTCGAGAAACTTTTTCATGGCTAAGTACTCGATAGTGTCGCCATCACTAAGCGAGGTAACCGTCGTTGAAAGAAATGTAAGGTGGTCTTGAGCAGGGATCGAACCCACGTTCTATGTACAAGAGCCGCGCACACTAGCTAATTACTGTATATTAAATTTCTGCATCGATTTTTTTTATTGAAAAAATACAATAAATTGGTGTTAGTTCTATAACAGCTCTGCTAAGCAAATTGGTTAGTGTCTTTGCTTTTTTAAATACGAATTTATCTTAATTTAATTATTAAAAAAATTTATTAGATTGTGATAACCGCTAAATGTAGTTGTGAGACCCTCTAATTCGGTTATGAAAACCTCGGTCGTGACAATCTCGGTTGTGACAAACTCTAATACGGTTGTGGAAACATCTGATACAGTTCTGACAGCCTATAATGTGGTTGTAACAACCTCTGATTCTGTGTGTTGTGTTGTCTGAACCGAATACTTCTGTGGGACTGACGAAAAATTCGGTATACATTCCCTTCTGGCTCATTTAACGATGGCTGGCAATAAGCCTCCACTAAGCGTTTTAAACGATGCAGCATTCATGTAAAATGTCATTCTTTTACTTTTTTATTTTATTATTCAAGCTCCAGACCATACTATAGCTCTATAAATAGAGATATAGTTTTTTACCAAAAAAGTTTTTGCAAATGCATGCTCATGATTCCTGGCAAGCCGTATAGCTATTTCAGATCTAGCCACAGATCTTCATCAGCGGTTGTTTGGAATGCTGCTTTTGAAAAATTCATCAAACTAAATGCAAACGAAAACTCATCTCAATTGACAATTTTTCACTATGCAAGTGTTCGAAAAATATCACAAGCAACACACACAAGAGAACATTTGCAAAAAAAAAACTTCTCCCCATCTCCAGAGGAACCATTGGTCCACATTTGAAACTTGTGTTGCCTTTTAGGGAAAAACAAAAATCATTTCTAAGGCCAAATAAATAAAAATCATCCCATATAAATAAAGGTATAAGGTAAAATGGCCGTGGCCGTCGGTGGTGCAATGGGTAGTGTGCGCGCCTCTTGTACTTGGGATCCTGGGTTCGATCCCTGCTCTGACCACCTTAAAAAAAAATTACTTTCGACGGCGGTTACCTCGCATAGTGACGGCGACACTATCGAGTATTTAGCCATGAAAATGCTTCTCAAAAATACCGTTCGGAACCGGTGTAAAACTGTAGGTCCCAATCAGTGAGTATAAAACTTGAAAGCGCACAGCTCACTGGTTGTGAGAAGCTCTCCCCGATTCCTTCATGGGATGTAATGGGAAACCATTTTTTTATAAGGTAAAATGGATGTCAACATGCCTGTTGACAAGCCTATTAGTGGAAGGCAGAATGATTGCAAATTGGCATGCACGCTTTCCATGTTTAACCAGGCGTGTTGACAAGCTTACTAGTGGAATGCATAATGGATGCTCATAGGCATACTTCCCTCCCATAATAAGACCTGTTGGCAGACCAGTTAAAGCAAGATATGCACAAATCCTATTTTCCACATATTGTCAATTCGTCATTACAAAACCACAACAGGCAATAGCCGAGTAGCTAACTCGCCCGGCTATAATTACTTAGGCCATGTGTTCGATGCCTGAGGCGGCTGATTTTCGGGAAAAAAAATTTTAGTTTGTTAGGTTGTACATGAAAACGTGGGTTTGATTCCTGCCCTGACAACTGTAAATTCCTTTCGAAGACGTTCATTTCCAAATCTTCTAAAAATACATTTCAGAACCGGAGTAAAACTGCACGTCCCAATTAGTGACTACACTGGAAACGGCACAGCTCATTGATTGGGAGAATCCCTTTCCAGCCCCTCCTTCATGGGATGAAATGGTAAACAATTTTATTTGTAATTTTTTTGGTGCTAAAATTCGCCAAAACTTCAATAATGTATTAATAAATATTTATTTAGCATGCAGTCTAAATTTATATATATGAACATTAGAAATTTGGAAATAATTCGCATACATTATTGCTTATTTTTGCGTAAGTCCTTCCAATAATTTTGTTTCGCAGGTCTCCTAACAGACTTTACTTTGCAGTCCGCTTGGAAGACCTTCCATTAGTAGGCATACCAGAAGGGTTGAAAGAGAATGCCTTCTACGACACCTTTTTTCTACATGTCAGCTAGTAAACCTGCCAAGACAGGGTAAATCGGAAGGTCTATCATTCTTATGGTGGAGTATATTCATTTGAAAAGAGAATTTCATTTTCATGCCTGCTAGAAGGCATTGGATGGCAGGGATGCGAACACTTTTTGTGTCGAAGTAAAAGTGATATTTTTTTTACCAATAAGCAAATAAATAATTCTAAATTTTTTGGTCATATCTGTGAAAGTTGAAACAATTTCACTGTGAAATTTCCAGAGTTTGTAGACCCACAATCGTCGCTATTTATTTGTGTGTAAAAAATTAAAAGAATTAGAAGTGTTTTTAAAAAAAAAAACTATTTCCTTTTTTTGATTTTTTTTTAACTTTATAGAATTAAAAAATCTGTTCGCAAAAAATATTCAAATATGATGCTGATTGATAAAAGTTTATAATAATTCTGAACACGGCGTCTGGAGGAGATATAACTTGGTAGATTTCCAAATATCTAAGTAGTAAATAAACGAATATTTCATCCGTTACTTAAGTCTGCCGCTGAGATTTTAAGAACTGGAGACTGTGATGTTATAATTATGCGACTAACATTGGTTTCAAATGATCTATCCGTATTGATTAAGGGCTTGATTTATCTCAAAATAAAATATAATTTCTTTTCAACGATTAGAGACACTTTGTGACGTTTAAAGTAACTAAAAAAGATTTTAGTAAAACAATCCTCAACACAAAACCCCGAAACTTAATAGATTGTATTTTAATGAAACTAAACTTGAAATATTTAGTGGAATAGAGGGAGACGAGAGTAAAACAAAAAAAAACTAACTGGAAATGATTTAATTCAGAAAATGCGTCATTTTTATAGACAGTGGCGCGGCGCTCTGTTCCGAGGTTATTTTCCATTCATCTCCCATCTATTTCAGATTATTCATAATTTTTTTATTTTTATTTTCTAATACGGATATTATCCAATTAAATGTACAATAATAGGTACAACGATCATGTGTCAGTCTTGTTTGCAATTCGCTCGCTCGTTCTCTTTTAATGGATCTGAAGACTCAATTATTCAGTTAACTCACCGCCATGCATGACATCTGTTTGCGTCGGTTTTGTCTTGACGCCGCTTTGTTTTTTATTTACAAAACTTGTACATATTAGTTCGAATCGTACATTAAGTCAAGTCAGATGAATGAATAATTTTTAACATTATTTACATAAATGTTAATATTGATTATATTTATTAAAGAAGAAGAAAGAATGATATACATTTCGTCACTTGAGTGTGTTTTATATTTATTCGGTTTGTGTTTTTTGAAACTGTTAGTTTTTTTATATTTTACTCAAGCTCAAGGCCACTCTATATTGCTTAACAGAGATACAGTTTAAAAAAAGAAGTTTTGCGAAAGGTAATTGATTCCTGGGAAAGTGAAGAGCTATTTTATATCTTGTCACTTACGTGTTGACACCAAATTCTATGTTAGTTAGAGGTTAACGTTGTATTTTGTATTTCAGTCTCGTGTTAATGTAAGTTAACGGTCATGGAAACCCTAGGAACAAGCAAAATGTAATTATGTAAAATAAATAAATGCTTAAAATCGAAGTAATTTTTACAAAAATTTAAACTAAACTAATGGGTTTTTCAATAAGAGCGCTACAAAAGTTCTTTTAAATAGAACAAAACCGGTTTTAAATACCAATGAAATTCTTTATTCCTGTGAAAGTACGATCGATGCCATTATGTATGGAACTCGATTTCTTTTGCATGGCCACCACGGGCACGCTTGCAGAAGTCTAGACGCTGAACCCAATTTTCGACGGTTTTCAAGCATAAATCGGCCGATACTGCTGCAATTTCACGTTCGATATTCGTACGAAGTTCATCAATCTTCGCTGGCTTGTTGGCATAGACCATAGACTTGACGTAGCCCCACAGGAAATAAGCTAACGGCGTCAAATCGCACGACCGAGGCGGCCAATCGACTGGGCTATTTCGTGAGATAACACGTTCACTAAACTTGGTATCCAATAAATTGATTGTGGCATTCGCTGTGTGGCTTGTGGCGCCGTCATGTTGGAGCCACATGTCCTCCAAGTCCATAATATCCAATTGGGGCCAAAAATATTCGGTTATCCTTGAACGGTAGCGATTCGCATTCACAGTAATGTGCCGGTCTTGATCATGACGGAAGAAGTACGGCCCAATGACGCCGCCGGTCCATAAAACGCACCAAACCGTAATTTTTTCGGGATGATGACTCATGGATTACGTGTGGATTGCTGTCTGACCAATAACGCATATTTTGCTTATTGACAAAGCCATTCAGCCAGAAATGAGCCTTTTCATATTCTTCTTTTCCTCATGTGTTCTCGCATTGTTGCAGTGCTTTGAGGTGAGTTTTTAATCTATATCGCAGGGTTGTATTTTTCCGTGGTATAGCTTTTTTGATGACAGCTCTAGTGTGAGTTAGTTTTTGGATAATGTATGAGAAATTCGTACTAGAAGCTTACAAGGTCAGGATATTTTTTCAAAAAATTATGCCAAAACGGCATAAATTGTGCTAGCATGGTAACACTGTTAAAATTTGATTGTTTTTGTAGAAAGAGAGAAGCTATTGAATTTAGAGTTCACGTCCGATGGCCGACACAAAGAGAAGAACATGGCAAAAGTGTGAATGGATAGGTGTGAATGTATGTATATTTCAAATTCATGCTCGGATTAGTTTCATATGGATAATATATCTATCAGAGTGTCATTCTCTTTCATACCCATATTTACAATAGTTTGCGTACAAGGGACTTTGCATCTTTCAATGGCAGTATTACAAAAAAAACAGTCGCATTCTCATAAACATATTTATATTTTTTAGAAAACATATTTTAAACTAAAAAATATCAGAATAAACCTGCAGTTATTAATAATATAAAGTTTAGGTAAAAATATAAATAATTTAATTTGTATATTTTTGTTCTTGCCAAACATTTAACAAAAAATATCAGTGTACCAAGTTGCTAAAAAATATCGCCACGCTTTGTTGAAATCTAATAAGCTACTAAATGCTTTCTTCTTTCTCACAAGCCCTTTACTATTGTATTTGCTTACGTTCATGTTGCACAAGAATAAATAAGTGGATCGTGTTCGGCCCCGGGGGTTATGAATGCAGACGGTGATGGAAAGGGTTTTTCAACAGAGACGCTACAAAAGTAAATCGATAGGCACAGCAAACGACGCCATATTTTTGCCCGCTCTTTTGACATTTCTCTTCAGTAAGGTTTGCCATTTCATCATGGAAAGATATTCGAGCCAACAACGAGTGGAAATTATTAAAATTTACTACCGAAATTTGGAGTCAGTGGCCTCAACTTTAAGAGGCCTCAACAATCAGCGATGAGGCTCATTTCTGGGTGAATGGCTTCGTCAATAAGCAAAATATGTGTTATTGGTCAGACAGCAATCCACACGTAATCCATGAGTCATCATTACATCCCGAAAAAATTACGGTTTGGTGCGGTTTATGGGCCGGCGGCGTCATTGGGCCGTACTTCTTCCATGATGATCAAGACCGGCACATTACTGTGAATGCGAATCGCAACCGTTCAATGATAACCGAATATTTTTGGCCCCCATTGGATAAAATGGACTTGGAAGACATGTGGTTCCAACAGGACGGCGCCACAAGCCACACAGCGAATGCCACAATCAATTTATTGGAAACCAAGTTTGGTGAACGTGTTATCTCACGAATTGGCCCAGTCGATTGGCCGAATCGGTCGTGCGATTTGACGCCGTTAGCTTATTTCCTGTGGGGCTACGTCAAGTCTATGGTCTATGCCAACAAGCCAGCGAACTTGGTACGAATATCGAACGTGAAATTGCAGCAGTATCGGCCGATTTATGCTTGAAAACTGTCGAAAATTGGGTTCAGCGTCAGGACTTCTGCAAGCGTGCCCGTGGTGGCCATGCAAAATAAATCGAGTTCCATACATAATGGCATCGAACGTACTTTCACAGGAATAAAGAATTTCATTGGTATCTAAAACCGGTTTTGTTTTATTTAAAAAAAAACTTTTGTAGCGCTCTTATTGAAAACCGCTTTATAATAATAGGGTTAACATTAGTAATAAAACCGGTCATTAGTTCCGATTATGAATCCAAATTCTAAAAAATTTAATTTGCGAAACCTTGAATAAAATCGCGTTACAAATAGAACATTTTAGTTTTTTTGTTAGCGTCATCGCAGAGGGGGGAGTTTCATGCTGAAAAAAGCAATAACGGATTTAATTGATTCAATTCATAATTTAATCAAAAATCGCGAAATAATCAATAATTTTTTTAATTAACTTCATTACATACTTAATCAATATTTTTTGAAAAAAATCAATAAATGTTTTAATCTAATTTACAAATTTTTTAACTGAAGATTTTTTTTTACAAATTTACAAATACCTTTAATTAATATTATCATTTTGGTGATTACACCAAAATCAATTAAAAAATTAATCAAATAAAAAAAATTTTAATTGAAATAGATTTTTATTTTTTTCTGTGTACTAAGTAAAGGAAACAGCTTATATCTTACAGTGCTGACAACTGGGGAGTCGCAGAACAAACGTGACCTTTTGTATTTGTTTTCAAAATGTTTTTTTGATGTCTTCATGAATTTGGTTAAGTTGTATTGGAAATATTTCTTATTTGGATAATTTTTCTTCTCGTCTCATAGACTAGAGATTATAACTAAAGATGTACGTACAATCGGATGAAAAATATAATCTTGGATTTCCCAACATTTTGAAGTATTCATTTTGAAATAATCAATAATCAATCAAACTCCTCCACTATAGTCATTCATTTCATAAGAGTTGCCATCGTAAAGCATCCATCATCCCGTTAAATTAACCGGAGTATAAAAAAATATTGGCATTTTAACCCGATATTGAGAAAATAACCCTAAATCCGCAATTCCAAGCGCAGAAATTCAATGCAAATATAAAAATTTGATTTTGCATTACATTCGCTTTCTGTAAGTAATTGCACCCTCACTCATAGCGATGGGGTATACTCATTTGATACAGAGAAATATGTCATGCATAGAAGAAATCATATAGCATGCTAGGATTAAGCATGCCTGGCTGGGTGGTTGGTTCATATGATAACAGTCATAAAGCTAAATCGATCAGAATTAAATTGTGGCAGTGCTTTGTGTTTCCCCACTTAGTTTGGGATTGAAAATGGGTGTTATGGTCACGCTCCTTTTGATAGCTCCAAAGTTTTGTCTAACTCGAGAAAATTGGCGAGTTTCCCATTTTTCATCGTTTCCCATCGAAAGTTGATTTGAGTTTCACAATCTTGTCGTTTCAAGTCGAATGAAAACATTAAATCCTTCAGTGCAAATTTTGGTTTCTCTATTTCGAATGTGCTGTCACTTAGGATCAAACATGAAGTCAGGGGAAAGAAAATTGATTTTCGTTCGCTTAGCTTTTCGTTCGAAATGGAGAAACAGGCTCCATTTGAATTACTGATTTTCCGTTCCGTTCTTGTAGATCGCACTGTGCTAAAGTATTTGATAAATACTCGTATATAAATAATTGAAATTAAAGCTGAACGCAAAACGAGTAGAATAAACATTATACACACGTATACTCCAACTAAACGGCGAAGAGGAAGCGGAATAAGAAAGAACATTATAAACAAACAAAAAATATAGGGGAATTTAATAAACAAACACTGAGACTGTCGAATAGGAAAGTGTATTGGGAACACGTTCTCTCGTTTAGATTCGATAGATAGATATATCGCAATAGTGTGAGACGAACGTTAAGATTTGATTGAACGAAATCACGAAATTGAATAATAACTAAATTGTGCACAGCAATATAAAATTTCTCACAGAGTGATTGAGGTATTTATTGCCTCAATATCTGAATCACGTTGTGATGTGTAAATTGATTGTTGTGACATAAGCCATCATTGTTGCCACCTGTTAACAATGTACAATGTCACAGAGTTGATAGGTTAATGATAGTTTAGTGAGTGCACATTATGGCGAATCGTTATTGTGTTTCCGATTATTTTAAAATAATTTAGCACGCAAAAATAATGGAAGCAGGTAAACAAAAACAAGCGGCTGATGTCATTAATACTGCCTTAAAAGGGAACGGATTAAGAAAAAAATAAGAAAATATATGTTACAAAAACCCAAAAAAAAAATATTATTTAGTTCTGAAAACGGTTTTTGATTTCTTTTACTGAACTTTGCCACAAATTTTCTATTGATTTTGTATACTTTGGTTCGAATTATTTTTGGCAGTATTAGGCTTTAGCCTGTCTTCGTATCATCTGCCTTTGAAATATTTTTGAAATGTCTCTGAATCAAGGCGGTGCGTATTTGTTTGAAAAGTGGTTACACCAGTCTAAAATTCGGTTGATGCAACCGAATAGCGTTTGCCTCAATCGAATTAAGCTTGCGACAGCTGTATCGGTAAACTGAAATTTTGTTCCAAAAACCTCATTTCATACTTGACTCGATTGCGACAACCGAATGATTAATTATTATTGACGGTGCATCCACAAGATTTTGCAGTATTTTGGTTCCGGCACCACCATTAGTCATTAATTCGATTGCAACAGGCGAATTTATGACAAATGTGGTTACTACTGCAACCGAATTTATTATCAATTCTACTACTGCGACGGAATTTTCTCGGTCACAACAACCACCATTATTTTTGTTTAAATTGCTACGACCGATTTCAATTGCAATTCGGTTACAACAACTAAATTTAATGACATCATTGTCATTTGCGTTTAATTTTCGTTTACTGAATTAATTTTAAATTCTAATCTGAAGGATACAATTTGGAAAAAACTCTTTCAATTGAAAGCGATTCATTAAATTAGCAGTGTAATGAATGTAACATGAAATTTCGGTAATACAAAATCTGTACTGAAAAGATATACGAGTTATGTGCAGTTCCAATGTTTTTAAGTGAGCATCTTTAGGATGTACTTTCCATGTTAAGTTGTGGCATTTAAATAGGTAAGTCAAAAATCTCTGGGATATAACTTCCTAAAATAGAGGCAGAGTTCAACAAAAATTGCTCAGACACTAATTGCGATCATAGTAGTCATCGTAAGAGCTCTTAATACATTTTTCCTTTTTGGCACTGAAATAACCCAGCAGAAAATTTTTGTGGTTTGGAAGCAGGTCAGAACGAAAGCATTTACGTAAGTGTTTCGAGGTTAGGTTTACCACGATGCAGTAAAGTAAGTAAATGAATTTAAAGAAATACGTAATACAACCTGCTTCTAGGTAAGGGGTAAAATTTAAAGTTTTTGTTTATCCTTTACGTCGAAGCAGTAAGTAATGTCTTTTAAAATGACCTTACAACCTGCTCTTTGTTAGGGATAATATATTTGAACTTATGTTTGTTCCTTACGCCGAAGCACTAGGTAATGTGTTCATTTTATATACGAAAAACACAAACTTTCACGAGAATTTGCCGATTGTTTATGATGTTGCAATTAAAAAAGATGATGCAATTTTAAAAAAATGATTAGTCATTCAGTTGCTTCTGATCTACACACGTGCGTAGTTGAGTTTTTAAGTGAAAAGTGAAAAATAATAAAAAACATTAATTAAATAAACTTGCAAATACAAATAGTAATTATTACGCGTTAATTTACATCACTAAATCACTAGCGAAGCGCTTCTTGTAACACGAGCGAAGCGCTTTTAGTAAGCACAAGCGAAGCGCTTCCAGTAAGCACTAGCGAAGCGCTTCTGTTAAGCACCAAACACACATGAATTCAGCGAACAGAACATATAAAACTCATGCCTTCCGTAAGGGAGAGGGTAAGGGATGAAATGCGATTTTTCGATTACAAACCTGCTTACCCGGAAGCTCCGTTTTTTGCTGGGAAGTTAAGTAACTAGAGGTTGGCAATATTATACGACCTCGGGCAAATATGCTGACAAATTACCATGATGTCAATATCACCAGAACGGCCTCAAGCATTAGAATAAATTTATTCAATTTGCTGAAAAGTTTCCGCAAGTTTAAGAGCGTGTTTCCAAATTTTTGTGTGCTTTTGAAAACCAAGCAAATTCTGAGCTAATAACAAACCCGCATGTGTGGTTCTTTCGTACCAAATAATTACTAATGGCAACTTCTGTCACTCTGACATCTATCCAGTTTTGGGTGCCATTGAATAAGAGATTGCATGTTTGTTTTTGATACCACTAAATTGACTTAAAATCGTAAAATCAGAAATATTTTATTTATGAAATAGTAGGTTCTTAAACAAGTATATATTTTAACAACCTCTAAACTCGATTGCAATAACCTATTAAGCAGCTTGTAACAACTTCTAAAGTTGATTGTAACATCCTCTAAGGTCAGTTGCAACAACCTCTACCGTCGGTTGTAACAACCTCAAAAAGTCAGTTGTATCAACCGCTAAAGTCGGTTGTAACAACCTATAAAGGCGGTTGTGACAAGCTCTAAGATCGAAAGTGACAACCTCTAATGTTGGTTGTTACATCCTCTGGTGTCGATTGTGACAACCTCTAACGTCGATTGTAGCAACTTCTAAGGTCGGTTGTGACAACCCCTAAAGACCGTTGTAACAACCTCAATAGCCTATTGTGGCATCCTCTAATGTCGATTGTGACATCCTCTAAAGTGGATGGTAACAACCTCTAAACTCGGTTGTGACATTCTCAAAAGTCGGTTGTGACAACCCTTAAAATGACATCCATTAATGTAGATTGTGACAACCTCTAAGTTCGGAAGTGGCAACCTCTAAAGTTGGTTGTTACAACCTCTAAAGTTGGTTGAGACAACCTCTAAAGTCGGTTGTGGCTCACCTCTAAAGTTGGTTGTGACAACCTCTAAAGTCGGTTGTGATAACCTCTAAAGTCGGTTGTGACAACCTCTAAAGGCGGTTGTAGCAACTTCTAAGTTCGGTTGTGATAATCTCTAAAGACTGTTATGACTACCTCAATAGTCGATTGTGACAGCATCTACAGTTGGTTGTGACATCCTCTAATGTCGATTGTTTCAACAGCCTCTAAATTCGGTTGTGACATTCTTAAAAGTCGGTTGTGAAACCATTAAAATGACATCCTCTAACGTATGACATCCTCTAATGTCTGTTTTAACAACCTCAAAAGCCGGATCTAGCAACATCAACACCTCTAACATCGGTTGTGACAACCCCTATAGTCGGCTGTAACAACCTATAAGGTTAGTAGTGACAAACCCAAAAGACGGTTATAACAACCTCAACAGCCGATTGTGACATATAAAGTGGATTGTAACAACCTCTAAAGTCGATTGTTACAGCCTCTAATGCGGATTGTGACAACTTTTAATATTTTTGTAACAACATCTAACATCGGTTGCAACAACCTCTAACGTCGGCAGTAAAAACCTCTAATGTCGGTTGTAACAGCATCTAAAGTTAGTTGTAACAACCTCTAAAGGCGGTTGTAACCTCTAAAGTTGGTTGTAACAGCATCTAAAGTCGGTTGTAACAACCTCTAAGGTCGGTTGTGACAACCCCTAAAGCCGGTTGAAACAACATTTAAGGTCGGTTGTGACAATCCCTTAAGTCGGTTGTGAAACATATAAGTCGTTTGTGATATCCTTAAAAGTCGGTTGTGACACCCTTCAAAGTGGGATGTGCCAAATTTGGTGACAACCAATTCTTATCCAAATTTACCTCAATCTCAAAACAATACTTATATTACAAGGCTACATTTTCATCCAAAATTAATTCAGCGTCATTTTCAGCATAACCATGAGTACGAAACCAAAAAATACTACGCAGATTTGAATCTGGGGCACTCGACGTTCTAGCCGGATGTGCCAGCGCCGTGACATCATAAAGTCGTAACATTTTTCTCATAAACATAGATGAAGTTTGGTTTTCTAAGACTTCGTTTGTGCGGAACGTGTCAGTTGAATATGAGAAACCCTGTGGAAGAATAAGGGAGATTAAAAAAAATTGCGAGTAGAAATTTCACCAGAAAATTGTATTACAATTAACAGCGTCAAACTTAAATGACAAGATAAAAAAGCTTCATAGAGAGAAAACTATATCGTCCCAGAAATGAAACATATTCGCTAGTGTGATAACATTGCTACACTGAAATGTATCGGATAAATTGAAACTAAGAAAGAAATTTATGAGTGTAGCTAAATTTTTCGAACATTTGCATTGTATTCTCAATTCAATTGAGTTGCATTTGAATTATTAATTAATTAATTAATTTTTCAATAGCAACATTTTAAACAATCGCTGATGAAGATGATATGCCAGGAATTTGGATTATTTTAGTTTATTTTTCTTTAATTTTGGGAACTGTGTTTCTTTTAATATAGATATATAGTAGAGAGAATAGTCATGAGCTTGATTAACAACTAATAAAATGTTCAGTTCAAAAATAAGAAATTGGAATTTTATATAGAAATAAATAGAAGAAATTGGACAAAAATCAAGGGGCTTAATATTTTAAAGGAAGCATAAATCGTGACTGGTCTCACTCTATATGCATCAATTTTGTTTATTAACAAACCCGTTAACCCAAAAATGAGGCTCATCGTTGAAAACAATTTTGCGATGAAACATCAGGTCAGTTTCCAGCTGCTCTTGAGCCCAATCGGTGAAAGAACGGCGCATAAGATGGTCTCGTGGCCTGTCCTGCACCAGCTGGATCTTATACGTTTGTAGGACAAGATCTATGCGCAAAATCTGCCATGCAGTGGACGGACGGAAGCCAAATTCCTAAGACTGGCGACCAATCGATAAATTTTGATATTCTTTCACACTTTCGTTTACAGCGGCTATATTCTTTTTAGTACGCACATTCCTTTGACGTGTTGGTGATATTGCATCATGTATAGGAGTATGGGGTATGAAATCCATCCCCAGTTCAACGGATTGCTTGCTCAGATGGACGATTATATGCGCCATAAAAATCGCGAAATCGTCAATAAGTAGCGCGAATCGATGATTGAATTTCACAGTAAATTTTGATAATTTTGTAGCGTGAATCTATTCATGATGATTTGCCCGAGTATCGTATACTGATCATAAATGTCAAAAAGTGAGGGCAGTATGACAGTTCGTTTGCCAGAAAAACATCCCACGAAAACCCAACCTCCAAAAAAAAACACCGTTTATGAACTAACTAGGTAGTAAATGTAAGACCATTGACCCACAATTTTTAAACCAGATCATGATGACAATTTATTTAGTATTCAATTATATAATTATTACTCGTACTAAGTACCTAAATATTCAGTTACTCATTATTCTTAATTAATTTCACACAGTGATGTAGGACATTAAATTTTTTTTTCTTTTTAAATCAATGACCTCTCGGTTAGGTGGTGGTAAATTGCGAGTCACGATTTCCAATCATATCGTCTTTATTATAATTTTTGGCTGCATTTGGCATGGAATGCGTTTAGCGCATTATTTACCATAGTATAAAGATTCCTTCGAAACCAGTTAATATTCAAGTCACGAATCAATGAATTGGCTTTAAAGTTCCCTCCCGATATGACAAATTTCATGCATTATAATTATTTAGTGTTGAGTATTCGCATACTGAGTTATACGTTCGTTCACCACACATATCGAAGAGTATTAAATTGCGAGTGTTTTTTGTTTTTTATTTATTTATATTTTTTTCTTTAAGCCATTCTCTCGACCAAATATCAAACGGGTAGACAACAGCGACAACGTCTCACAAAAATGACGTAATTTTGGTGAACAACTTTGATGGAGGCATTTTTCAACTACATATAACTTTTGATTCTTTCCGACTGTTGTTATTAGTCTATTCTCATGTACTTAAAGTAGTTTGTCATATTCGATATCGTACTTGCTCATTTGGTAAGAGAGCGCAAATGAACGTAGAAAAGTACACGAAATTGCAATTCATACACAAAAATGGAGAAAATAAACTAAATAAAATACTGTTGTATTTTTAAATATTTATTCCCAGCATGTAGTAATTAGGAGGTTAACACAGCACTTAACAGGTTTTGGGTTTTGTTTTTCTCCGCCTCGAATATGAATAATTGGCACTTTAACACAGACGTGATATTGACATAACTTGACTTTAATAGTTGGCTGCTGAGAGAGCCGTAAACTGTTTGAATTTTAAAAGATGATGTGTTTTTATTTTTAGTAAATTATAAGTTAAGCTTATGTTCAAGGTCATAGTAATGCGTATTATCAGTCTCTTTACCATGGTTCAAATTGATTGAGAATTATTGCAAGTTAATATCGGTGAAGCGAGATAAAAGCGAGATAAAATCTGAGTTTCATATTAACTTAGCTTAATTTCCGAAAAGAAAATTAGTAAGTGCGTTAACCGAAAATGTAAATAACATTTGGTACATTTTTGACAAATAAATCTCTTTTTAACTAATGAGAATTGTACAAACCGTGTTTGGAGTCCACCGCTTGCTTATTTTTGTATATTGATTTTAAAACCTAAGCAGGCGTGACTATATTCACTAGGTACTAACCAAATTACGCCTAAATAAATAATAAATGGTGTCCCATGACATCCCATGAAGAGATTGGGGAGAGCTTCTATCAACCAGTGAGCTGTGCGCTTTCTTGTTTTTCACTCACTGATTGGGACCTATAGTTTTTACCCCTGTTCCGAACAGTATTTTGGGAAGCTTTTCCATGGCTAAGTACTCGATGGTGTCGCCATCATCACTGCTTGGAGCAGGGATCGAACCCACATACTCGTGTACAAAAGCCATGCACACTAACTATTGCACCACCCACGGCCAAAATACGCCTACACTCCCTAAACGCAAATCTAACACAACTTGTCAATCTGAGTTCACTTCTCAGGCAATATCATATCAAAAGAAAGATAAAGCTTCACCTCACAAGTAAAATAGTTCGTCGTCTAGACATATATATTTCCATCAAAAGTTGTCTAACGTATATATTTAGTTCTGCAATTAACATACATTGATTAACTAAGAAAATATTGGCACTGTATTAATGGTTGCGATGAATATATTCCATTGTTGCGAAGAATATGTACACGATGAAAAATCGGGGTTTTTGTTGATGTTTGAATGTAAATATAACACGTTTGTAGTTTATCGCAAATATAGTATACTTGTGTCCAAACGTATTGTGTTTGCTATTCAATATTCCATGTTGGAGACACAATGATTAATATGTTATAACATATGTGTTGGTAACCAAAATTTTGCTTTGTTTATTGAAAACTGTTGAAAACAAAAACGTACAAGACAACAAAGAAAAAATAAAGCAGCACATCTTCAATTCATGAAAACAATGTTCCAAACATATACATGAGTCCTGCATAATGTTACAAGGGCGCTTTTTTGTTTCATCGTGTAGCGATGAATGTTTACTTACTGCGGTGATTGTGTTTCAGTTTCGCTATGAATATCTATCACAACTTCAATGAATGTGTTTTATTTGTGAGATGAAGACGTTCCATTGCTGGGAAGAATGTGTCATTGCTGCGATAACATTAGTTTCATTAATGTAATATATTTTTGAAGACTGAATGTTTCGCAGCGATGAAGATGTTTCACTGCAGTAATCAATATGTGCCTTTGAGGCACTTAATGCCTCATGGATGGAATGCTACTGTGGCATTGCAGTAATCCCAGTGCTTCAGGTATGTTTTTAACAGAAGAAGTAGCAATTGTTTATATAGTTAGACCTAGTGTGCCCAAGAAAAAAATTTTGGTCGACTCTGTCATACAAAAGTATACCAAATCGACTGGCGTGTTATTTCGAACGCCTGCTTTTCACATGCTATATTTATTTTTCATTGCAGGCCACTTATACAAAAAGCTGTAAATTTTAAGTTAAGAAAAATTCCAAATTTATTCGACATAGTTCAAACCCCAGTCGCCTTTTTATTTTCATGAAATTTGTGTATGCAATCTAGAGGCTTGTACAAAAATTGTATTGTACTCATGCCAAGATTGGCTATGGTGGTAAATTTATCACTTGACAGAGTTACATTATAATTTTTGTGCAGGATGTTGCATTTAATTGAATTGCATTGAATTGAATTCAATTGAATTGAATAGAATTGCATTGAATTCAACTGAATTTAACCGAATTGAACCGAATTGAATTGAATTGAATTGAATTGAATTGAATTGAATTGAATTGAATTGAATTGAATTGAATTGAATTGAATTGAATTGAATTGAATTGAATTGAATTGAATTGAATTGAATTGAATTGAATTGAATTGAATTGAATTGAATTGAATTGAATTGAATTGAATTGAATTGAATTGAATTGAATTGAATTGAATTGAATTGAATTGAATTGAATTGAATTGAATTGAATTGAATTGAATTGAATTGAATTGAATTGAATTGAATTGAATTGAATTGAATTGAATTGAATTGAATTGAATTGAATTGAATTGAATTGAATTGAATTGAATTGAATTGAATTGAATTGAATTGAATTGAATTGAATTGAATTGAATTGAATTGAATTGAATTGAATTGAATTGAATTGAATTGAATTGAATTGAATTGAATTGAATTGAATTGAATTGAATTGAATTGAATTGAATTGAATTGAATTGAATTGAATTGAATTGAATTGAATTGAATTGAATTGAATTGAATTGAATTGAATTGAATTGAATTGAATTGAATTGAATTGAATTGAATTGAATTGAATTGAATTGAATTGAATTGAATTGAATTGAATTGAATTGAATTGAATTGAATTGAATTGAATTGAATTGAATTGAATTGAATTGAATTGAATTGAATTGAATTGAATTGAATTGAATTGAATTGAATTGAATGGAATTGAATGGAATTGAATGGAATTGAATGGAATTGAATTGAATTGTATAGAATTGAATTGAATTGACTGGAATTGAATTGAATTGAATTGAATTGAATTGAATTGAATTGAATTGAATTGAATTGAATTGAATAGAATTGAATTGAATTGAATTGAATTGAATTGAATTGAATTGAATTGAATTGAATTGAATTGAATTGAATTGAATTGAATTGAATTGAATTGAATTGAATTGAATTGAATTGAATTGAATTGAATTGAATTGAATTGAATTGAATTGAATTGAATTGAATTGAATTGAATTGAATTGAATTGAATTGAATTGAATTGAATTGAATTGAAGTGAATCGAATTGAATTGAATTGAACTGAATTGAATTGAATGCATATAATTTAAATGAATGGATTTGAATTGAATTGAATTGTCTTGAATAGTATTGAATTGAATTGATTTGTATTGTATTGAATAGTATTGAATTGAATTAAATTGAACTGAATTGATTTGAATCGGAGCAATGATCTTATATAATTATTTGGATCGTATGTAGGCACTGGACGTCCACTAATATTCACATATCGCGAACTTTCTGCGCGTATTTGCGAACACCCGGCATTTCATCATCATTTACGTTTTCCAATAAATTATTTTTTTTTTTTGTTGTTTACCAGGAATCTTAAAGATGCATTTGGCAAAACTTCTTATTCTTCTATTCTGATCTCTATTAATAGAGATATAGAATGGTCTTGAGCTTCGATAAATGTAATTAAAAATTACCAGATCTAAAACACAGACCGAATAAAGAAATATCACCCCAGTTAATTTCTTATTTTTAATTAGAATTATTTGATTATTTTGCTGTTGTGAATTGTATGTCCTTGTAATTTTGCATAGCTGAAAAATAATGTACTAAGTGCATTTTATGCAGTAAAAGTATCATTGCATACGATGATTTCATAAATATCACCTGAATACAATAATGCCCTAATAATCCTCTATGAATGCTGCCTTATATTATTGAATATTGCCTTATATTTTGAACATTTATTTATTTTTTGGATAAACAGTTTTTGCAAAATTCACATTAAAAAATGTCAAACAAATCTTGTGGGAGAGGTGTCTTTCCTGCGACGTCAAAATCATTGAATGTGCGAAACTCGATATTGCAGTAAAGAAAAAATTCTTAGACTAAGTGTTTTTCTGTCAGTGTAGAATATAATTTTTAAAATATAAATCAAATTCAGACGTTTGTTACTAATTATAATCTCTAAACCAATATTGTTACATTTTATCTACAATATAGTAAATAGTTTTGTTTTATTCCAAATCGTATTAATTTCATTTGCAAACATTTTGAAACTACAGAAAGGTTAACTCTCTCTCTCATACAATCAATGCGCTTGTTTATTCATTCAAGATTAGTTACAGGTGGGCCATGCTAAATTTCATTAAATATTCTATTGTTGAAGTTTTCTCATTCCAGTTATATTGTTGTTCTTTTTGTGAATTAATCAATCATGAAAGCACAATACGTGCGCTCACGTTCCATTTGGCCAAAACTTTTTTTTTTTGTTAATTTAATTAATTAAACTCGTATTGTTTAAAATTTTCGAATGAGCAACCAACGAAGGAGGAACATCAATACGTACTCCATCGATACTTGTATTAAGTGGGATACATAGAGTTTAACACAGGGATGCAGTTTAACACTAGGATGCTGTTTAACACAACTACAAATAAAGTTTCACTAAAGGATTTTCAAAGGTTTTGCATAACAAACATTTGTTTAAACAAAAAAGAAAATAGGCCAATTATGAAATCAAAGCAAATTTTTAAAAGTCGGAATGAACTGTCGGACTCTCAGACAGATGTAATGCAAACCTTGTTGTTGGTAACTGTGGAATTCCGTTGAGTCGAATTTCTCACTCGATCGGTAAAGTTGCCCGGGTGGAAAATCTTTTAAAGGGCGCAACAGAATATTAACAAAGATCCCCCGCCATTGTAAAGCGCGTTGTAGATGTAGTAGTGGTAAGAGTCGTGGATGAAGGATAGTAGTTAATGAATAATAAACATAGGGAAGAAGAAGAAAATCATAATGAACCGAAAAAGTGCGTTGCAGTAGAAAAAGTGTTGAGTTTTTATTGTACGCATTGGTGGGTGATTGAAGTTTCAAAAAGTTATATGTGGTGGTGGCGAATTGTGATGAAAAAAAAGAGAGAGAAATATGAAACACAAATTATTACCATTTTTAATATTACTGAAAACAAAAGAAGTCTTTATAATCAAAGTGTGAGGTGAATCTGAAATAATACTACGTGAGAACAAAAGGGGAATTTGATAACTCCCGCCGTGTTTCTCGCTTTCTACAAAGTAAGCGATGTGTTTTTGTTTTTAATTTATTTCTAAAGGTGATTTATTTCTATTTAATTTGCGTCGGAAATTATAACGAAAGTTTCTGAATTAAAGTTAAGCAAAACTGGGAAATGGAGTGTCAATTGTCGAAAAGTACTTGTCGTAAGTTAGATGAAGAGACGATATGTTTCCAAACTGGTTCAAAGTGTTAAAGAACCAATTTGGCTGAACGAGGTATATACAATTTTCTTTGGCTTAATATAATATTCCGATAACTCCATAACTGTGTAAAATAAAATAAAACAGCTAACTTTATTAATCGAAATTTCAACTTTCGATATATGCATAACTACGCACGTTATCGAAAAAGTACATTTTATATTTTTTGATAATTTTTTTAGTTTTCTAGTACAAAAATAAGAACTAACAAGAAAACGAAATCATATAAATTTATACATTTGTTATACTGTAATCTTCCGATAACTAAGAATTATGGAAAGAACGTGTTTAATATTTTCCTCATAGTTTAAGGGTTTGTATAAAATATTTGACGAACTTTATTGAACGAAATTTCAAAACCTTTACCCCTCGATATCTCCATAAGTATGCACGTTATCGAAAAATTCTATTTAATATTTTCCGATTATTTTTTAATTTTCTATTAAAAAATTAGAAAAATCAAGAAGATTAATTTGTAAATATGAATTTATAATTTCTTACACCCTAATCTTCCGATATCTCGACAACTAAGAGTCGAAAAAGCGAATTTTATTAATTGAATTTTAAAATCTTCCATCAGGAACGGTTTTTAGTTATTCGGTTATTACGGATAGTTTTTTATTTTATTGTTCAAGCTCAAGACCATTCTATATCTCTATTAATAGAAATATAGTTTGTTAAAAGAAGTCTTCCAAAATGCATCCTCATGACTCCTCATGAAACCGTATAGCTATTTCAGATCTTCATCAGCGGTTGTTTGGAATGATGCTATTGAAGAATTCATCAAACTAAATGCAAACGAAAATTCATTTTAATTAAGAACTTCTCACTATGCTAGTGGTCGAAAAATATTGCAAGCAAAACACACCAGAAAACATTTGCAAACACGTTTTTCTATCTCCAGAGAACCATCGGCTCCCATTAATCATTTTATTAGAAATGATTTTTGTTGCTGCCTAAAAGACAACACAATTCTACCAGGCAATAACAATCGCTTGCAGTTTCGTCGTGCTCTACGTTCAAATTCATCGAACACATCGCGTTTTCGTTTGCATTTAGTTTGATGAATTCTTCAATAGCATCATTCCAAACAACCGCTGATGAAGATCTGTGGCTAGATCTGAAATAAATAGACGGTTTGCCAGGAATCATGAGGATGCAGTTTGCGAAACTACTTTTAAAAAACTCTATCTCAATTAATAGAGATATAGGATGGTCGTAAGCTTGTATAATAAGCTAAAAAAAAAAGTTTTAACTTTCGATATCTCCAACATCAAGAAAATATATTGGTAAATATGAATGAATAATTTTTATTAAACTGTAATCCTGATAACTCGATAACTATGATTTCTAATTCATATACTATTTTTCACTTATTTTAAGGATTTGCACTATTCTACGAAAAAAAAAATAAGAATATTAAGAATATTTGCTTCATTAATTATAAAAGTTGGAATTGGGATTATATCTAAAACCGATTCATTTGGGATCCATTTGAAGAGGTTTAAGGGCTAGAACTGTTGAACTGGAACTACAGAGGTACTTCAGAGTGTGGATCAAAACATGGCATAAAGTGCCTAATAGGTCTTAATTCACACCTAAGATCTAGACCGGTCCTTGTCCATCACGGAACCTGTCACATGACTATTTCTGAAGCAGAGCAATTTCCCATGGAGTCGTTCCCTTCACAATAAATTCAAAAGATTATTCTACACTGCAATGAAAATAGTCATTAGACGAATGTCTGTTCGTTGGCGCAACAGACAGTTTTCTTTCGCATTATTTCATGAAAAGCAGCAACGTTGCATAAACGACTACTTCGTTAGAAGAACGCACACATTTCGTCAAATTTAAATGTTGTACAAAAACCCATTCTAAATAAACAAAATATTAACAATTTTATTAATTAGCCTTTACTTGTCCAAAATGCACAATTAAAAAATTTCAAAAACGCCCCGACAAAAGGTCAAAAATATTGTTACAGCAACGATAAGATCGTCGGATGTACGAAACAATTCAATGCAGCAATAAATGCACACTAATGAACCCGTTGCATGCATTTACACTAACAGAAAATCCGCTGTTGCTGCAATTAAAAATTACGTATATCCTACGATTTTGACGTTGCAGCAACCGTCGAATGTACGAAATTTAAATATACTAATGATCATGTTTCATGCCTGCTACAAAAAATAATTTTTTTTTGTCCGTACTGAATAATTCGTTGAGAGTATTCGCGTCTGCTGTGCCATCCGAGGCGGCAAAAGGAATATAATATTTAGTACTCCATCATAAATGGTAAGGACTGCTTTTGCGAAAAATGGCGTACAATTCGCAAACAATATTGACCCCTGTCCTGGGCAATGGCTTTATCGGAAACTTCCGTTAGCTAGGTAGAGTGAGTAGGCGAAACGAATGAGCAGCCTGATTGGTTATGCGATCACTGATACGTCTCAGGCGTATTAGGTGATCCTTTCATTGAAGCTTATCAAGATATCGGGCTAATTCCTTTGCCCCTAGAAGGCGAATGAACCAACAGCGGATAGAAACCAAAAGCAGGATACACATTGCACCCTGGTCAGCGCCTGATGCATAATGGGCGACTGCAACCGAATGTCCTGGCAGGAGGTAAAATGCAAAAACCCGGTGGACTGAGTTTGCCTCCAGACACCGTTCACAATGGCAGAAAACGAAAAAGAAAACATAAAAAACCCCTACTTGCTGACGACCCCCGCAAACGATATAAGGACCACGATTTACGGATATGAACTTGGAATATAAGAACTCTATATAGATCCGATACAAGTATCCAGTTGGCAGAGTTCCCCGAAAGTTATAAGGTTGACATTACCGCTATCCAGGACATGCGATAGACAGACCATGGATGCACAAGAAAAAAAAACTGCGACATATAATTCAGTTGCCATGAGAAAAAACATGAATGTGGTTGCGGATTTTTAGTTGGCAAAAGACTGCGACATCTAGTCTCTAGGTTCAATCCTGTGAGTGAACGTTCAGCCACAATCCGCATAAAACCGAAATATTTTTATATTTCCCTGATTTGTGTGCATGCCCCGACAGAAGAGAAAGATGATGATGCCAAAGACATATTCTATTAGCTCCCAGAGGAAACGTATGAAACGTATGACGTATGAAGATTTTAATGCTAAGGTAGGCAGGGAATATGTGTTTCATCCAACTATTGGCAATTTCAGTCTACATGCAGATATTTCCGACAGCAGTATGAGACTGATTGACTTTGCCGCGGCTAAAAACATGGTCGTTAGTGGTACAAGATTCCAGCATAAAGACACCCACCCACAAGGCTACTTGGGTATCCCCTGATCAAAGAACGAGAACCAAATTTACCACCTGGTAATTGATGGAAGGCCTCATCCAGTGTAATGAACGTACGAGTGATCAGAGGAACTAACAGAGATTCTCATCACTACCAGGTAGCAGCAAAGGTTCGTACAAGATAAACTAGACCGAAAACGTAGAAAACTAGACGCAGAGAAAGCTAGACATAGGAAAGCTGCAAATACCAGAGGTAGCCATAGGAAGCTCTCTCAATTTTTGGCACATAGCCCACCCCCTTCCGATGTCGATCCAGAATTCCATTTCCGACACGTGGTTTGGAAAAACCGCATCGCAACAAACCATGGTACGATGAAGAGTGTCACATAGCAAATGACGAAAATAACGCTGTACGTATGGCAATGCTTCAGTAAATTGCAACGCGAGCTGCGACTGATCGGTATATGAGAAAAAGAAAGGAGTTAAACCGTCTCTTTAGGCGTACGAAGCGGCAGTGGAGAAAGCAAGAGGCTGAGAAAATTTAGACACACACAAAAGGAAGAACGAAGCCCGAAAATTTATCACAATGTCAAAAACGGAACTAAGTGGCATGGTTCAGGACCCCTCTTCTGTAAAGACAAGAACGGAAATCTCATCGCAGATGTATAGAGCATGTTGGGAATATGGAGAGATCATTTCTCCGCGCTACTGGTACCTGAGATATCCAATATCGATTGCCCCCCTCCAAACCAAGATAAGGTGCATGCATCTGCTCATTAGCAAAATTTGGTTAGATGAATGCATGCCCGGCGATTGGAGTCTCAGTGTACTATGCCCCATACTTAAAAAAGGTGACCCGAGTCTCTGTACCAACTACCGTGGAATAAGCCTTTTATCCATAGCATATAAGGTTCTATCAAGTATATTGTGCGGAAGACTAAAACCAATTATCGCTGTCATGATTGGTCCACACCAGTGTGGCTTTAGGTCAGGAAAATCTACAACTTACCAGATTTTCACGCTATGCCAAATCCTGGAGAAGACCCACGAAAAACAAATCGACACCTATCATCTATTTGTCGATTATAAGGTGGCATTCGATAGCCCGGTACGGAAGAAACTCTACGAAGCAATACCTGAGCTTGGTATTCTTGCAAAACTCATACACCTTTGCAGGATGGCCTTGACGAACACCAAATGCGCAGTGGATGATGGTAAGGATCTTACCGAACCTTTTGAAACTGAGCGAGGCCTCAGGCCAGGCGACACCCTATCGTGCGATCTCTTTAACATCTTAATGGAGATCATTATGAGAAAAGCTGCAGTCAACATGAATAAAACCGTTAGCAGCAAAAGCTCGCTTATGCTGATGATATAGATATCATTGGGCGCACAATTAGAGAAGTTACTGCGGTGTTTTCGAGAATTGAGAAGGAGTCAGGAAAAGTGGGTCTGAAAGTAAATGAAGACAAGACAAAATTAATGGTTTCAACGAGTAGGGCCTCCATGCGATTAGACCAAAGCGTGAACGTTGATAACCGTTATAATTTCGAGGTAGTGGACGAATTTATATACCTCGGATCTGCCGTAAACAAAAGCATCACCGTCAGCCTTGAGATCAAACGGAGAATTGTGCTTGCGAATAGATGTTGATTAGGGCTAAGCAAGCACCTCTCTCGAGTAACAAACGGCCAGCTATACCAGACTCTCATACAACCTGTCTTGCTAAAGGCGCAGAATCCTGCGTCTTATCACAAGCAGACGAAACATCTGTAGGAGTCTTCGAGAAAAAAATACTCCGAAAAATGTATGGCCAAACAAAAGCACAACGGCGAGTATCAGCGTCGCGTGAACCATGGAGTGTATGAGCTATATCCCGACATTGGCATAGTTAAGCCGATAAAAATTGCGCTGACTAGGCCATGTCAGTATAACGGATGAAGACGAACCAGCATGAAGGGTTTTCGAAACCGAACGCGAATGAAGATGAAACATAGGAAGACGAAGACTACGTTAGAAAGATCAGGTTGACGAATCCCTGTGTACACTTGATATTACTAACTGGGGAGATAAGGCAAAAGGTCGAACTGGTTGGCGAAATATGTTATCTTCATTTTATAAAGTCTCGACCCCCGGGGTTGTTCGAGAAGTAAGTGAGTAGATCCTTAATGCTTCTTTGATTGAAACGAATTTACGAATTTATAGAATCTATGCAGTATTATTATCTATGCAGTATTATATTATATTTATACATAAACATTTTCTGTATTTTTATTTTATTTAAAAAATGAAAAATGTTTGAATGCCTAACTTAGTTTATACATGAGAAAAGCAAAATGAAATTGTACAATGACACAGCTGTAATTCAAGTTTTATTCATCTTAAATCATCCACCTGTTTGAAATCTTTCACCTTGATTCAGAAACTTTACGTTACATTTTCCCACCACTGATGAAATACTTGGAATGACTTTTATATATTTAACCGGTGTTGCCTGCCTGCCGGTAGCGGTGATACGGTTATGAGTTTAATCGAAAAAGTGCGTTAATTTTAATTTTATGTGTTTGAAATAAATTTTGTAGTGAAAAGTAGGCAACATAGGGAGATAAATAAGATAAGAAAGAGAAGGAAAATAAAACGTAATACCAACAATAAAATTATCGCTTAAAGCACCATTGCATATCTTTCCTTTTAGTTGTATTTTTAGCTTTTGTTTTGTTTTGTTTATATTCTTCATTCATTCATTCATTCATTTGTTCTACACTGTTCCACCTGTTGCTGTTGAATGCAAACAAACGGGCAAAGTTACGATATGCTCGCTTGTTGTTTTAGCTGATAGTTTTTTGTATTTCCAATTCTGCTTTTCCGTTGGCATTTGGGAAATCTTATCTGGACAGATAGCGAATGAAGAGAAACCTCATAATAAACTAAATCAATTTGGCCAGGTCGAGGTAGTGGCGATTCTTTGGCTTAGTTGTTGTCCCAATCATGTTAACCATTTACAGCGCTTCCATAGCTAAGTGCATTGCGGACGGACAGTCTACAACTCGTCCGGGTGCGAATGAGCGCGAGAAGAACCTGAGTATTTCCACTATTTTGTTTTCAGATGTTGCACAATAATTGTTTGTATCGTACGTAGCGTAGCACTCGTTAGACGCCGTTACCATAGTGAATATTAGTTGGTTAAAAGCCAAAACCAACGACAGCAAACAGTCAAAGGAAAACTTTAGAAAAACAGGTTAAATGAATAAGGTAAACATTGGCAACGGGGACATTATGTTGTGTGCTCACAAAAGGCACAACCAAACTAACTGGCATTTTATTAATTCAACCCCACTCGTCTCTCAGGTGCACACAAGATGAGTAGCTGTGGTAGCTGACAATTTAATAAACTATTTTAGGAATTTATTTTAGTCATCAACTTTGAAGGTTTTTTAATGAACAACCGTGAAATGTCAGGTATGTCTTCGAGATTCATGTTAAATTTCGTGGGTTGCTATTAAGAATTGTGAATTCTTTGAAATTAAAGTAAAAATATAATTGGAACAACTTTTGTCAACCCAGGCAAAAAATCTCTGCGTAGCGATATTTTCTGAAGCCCATCAGGGTGCCTCAACTAATAATACAAAATGTACTAGGTGAAAATAATAAATTTACGAACAATTTTCCGACCCAACCCGCATTTCGAAGTTCTGTAGGCGATCGAAGTTCTCTCTATTGATAGGGTTGCCGCATCCCCAAATTGTTTAAATTTGCAAATGAAACTGATGTCGATGAGTCCAGTGTGTTTTTGAAAAATAAGCCATTTTGGCTTAAATCTGGGTCACGGAGATAACTCAGATATTTCTCAAATTGCTACCACATATAAAAACCTTGTATTCTGAATTATGGACCGAGTCCAAACTCTCCGAGTTACGGGTCATCCAAAGTTTTAAGATTTTTAATTTCTGACATTGTATCGGCTCGTTGTAAATAAGACAAACAAATTAAGTCCAAATTTTCAACAGCTCGCTTAGTTATCGAGATACCAAAGCAAAAAGGTTTTTAACACTAAAAAAAATACAATGGCGAAAATTTTATTTTAACATTCAATAACTTGAGAACTACCCAGCAAAAAAGTTCAAATGTTTGGGAAGCATGAACAACTTTGACCGCGATACTAAAGCGCTTACTTGGAAGTCCTTACATGTACGGGGTGTCTCAGTAAGATTGCACTTGTTAAATATACATATTGTAATTTTTCTTTTTGTGCAAGTGACAACTATGAAATTTGGCAGCTGTCTCATATGTTTATTCCAACTAATAAAAATGGAGTGCTTTACGAAAGAACATTGCTTTATAATTGTGGAAAATTATTATAAAAATTTAGAAAGTTATGCTCGCAAACATTCAAGAATTTTCGGACGAGAAAGTGCACCTAATGGGCCAACCATTCGAAGAGTGATCAAAAAATTTGAAGAATCTGGGTCGGTTATGGACGGTAAAACTCCTGCGCGTCAACGTAACGGGTGGTATCTTGAAAACATTGCTGCTGTAAACTAGAGTGTCGCCGAAAACCCGAAAATCTCAATTCGGTATCGTTCTCAACAACTTCAAATTTCACGAAGCACTACGCAGCGAATTTTGACAAAAGACTTCCACCTTTATGCGTACAAAATTCAACTTACTCAGGAGGTCAAACCAGCAGACCATGGAAAACGTTGGAAATTCGTTCAATGGGTAATGGAGCAAAGTCAAGTCAATGCAGGGGAATTCTATGGCACAGCTGATCGAAAAGGTACTAGGCCGATGATGGAGAATGAGAGAGTAAAGAAGACTGGAGCTAGTTTTAAATAGTGTTTATTGACGCTAATGACAGCTAAATTATGTTTTATGATGTTTGTATTAAAAGAAAATACGCATTTCCTTTGATTTCTGTCCGTTTTATGAACAACGAAAGTATAAAATTGGTAAAATACAGCAGCAAATAAAACTCTATGAAATCGCCTACTACCTCGTGGTCTTGAAGAGGCAACGAAGAGAGTAATGGAAACTCATAAGTATTTATCTATGGTCAATGCCAATTTTTCAAAAAAAAAATCATCTCCGTTGAAGCGCATTTCCATCTGAATGGCTTCGAGAATACACAAAATTGTCGAATTTGGGGCTCGGAAATTCATCATGTAATACATGAGAAACAAATGCATACTCAACGAGCAACTGTCTGGTGCAGATTTTGGTCAAGCGGCGTGATTGTGCCTTACCTTTTGAAGATGATGCCGAAATTGCAGTGAGCCACCCGCCACACCGCGCATGAAACAATCGATTTATTGCAACAACAATTTCCAGAAAATTCGATTTCTTCCTTGAAAATTTCGCAGGAAAAAAATTTTGTGAAATTTTGGGTTTATGCCAATAAACCAGAAACAATTCTTGAGGTAAAATCAGAGATCCAACGCGTCATCGGTTTGATACAGCCACATGTCTGTGAAAATGTCATGGAAAATGTCATGAAAAGAGTAATGGCCGGTCATCAAAGCCGTGGGCGCCATTTGACAGATATTTTACTCCATACTCAATCAGAACATGACTTACTTACAATCCAAGAAAAAAATCACAACTGTCTCAAAAAATACGTGTCTTCATTTTAAAATTAAAACGTGCATTCTAGACACCCTTTATAACATACGAAAATGCCATAATGTAAGGCATAATAGTTTGTGTAATGCTACAATCTATAGTAAAATTCAAACCAAAGTAATGTAAGGTTTATTGCTTACTATGACGCTTCCTTGTAGGCGATATCGTAAGGCAATTATTATATTTTTCCGTCGCTCGCTTACTAACGTGTAGTAACGTAAGATAATGGACATGGTATCAAGATGTCTGACGAATAACAACCGATCTCCTAAGACATGTTGCATGATACAATCTGAATACAAAGTTCAATTTAGTTGATATTTCGATTTTCGTAAGAGGTGTATCTGCCGAATTCTTGTACAGAAACGAAAATTCCAAACCGTCCTCAACTGTGAATAAAATGTAATTAAGAATTTCTAATAAATAGTAAATTGCATAAAATATAAATTATTAAAATCGGACCATAAAATGGTAAAGTATCAGTATGAAGTCATTACCCTAATATATGATTTCACAGCTTCGCCAACGCACAGAAATTTTCCTTAAATATGCATGATTTCAAAATACCCAATCTACTTCTAAATAAGCTCGTCCTTAACTAATGCTGCCAAGTGGGGAATTTCATACAAAAATCATGCCTTATTTCAGCAGGTGGGTAAGCGATTGCCTGCTCAACTCTCCCTTAAGCACCACAAACTTGTCATTCATGAGCGTGAGCTTGGTCGATAACTATTTATTTGGCTGTTGAATTTGATAAAATATTACCACAAAACTTCGATGACATTTTTATTTGGTATCAACAAGGGGGGTAAACCAACATCAATGACAGCTGATGTTTATGCTCATGAATGGCCAAGTTTGTGGTTCGCTTTACAACCCTGCTTCTGAGTAAGCGGTATTGTTTTGCTGGGTAAGTTAGTTATTGAACATGTTTATAGTATAATATTTTTCTCTTGTTTACTATTTTCTATAAAAAATAAGTATTTTCAAAATTTTTATTTGTTTACTTTACTTTCGATATCCCGATAACCAACTGAGTTATCGATTTGTCTTTATTTTATATGTTATTCTTATTTTGAAGTTTCTCAGATCGAGAAGTTTGGAAATATCCTGCAATTGTCTGTAAACACGAAAAATAATAACAAAACATACATATAACGTTTATCGTTAAGAGCTTTGGTGATTAAAGGGTTATTAGGCCAAACAATGTGTCAAATGAAAGCTTGAAGTCTTGGCAATTAGCCTATTTTTACCAATATTTGCCATAATATCGAGCACATCTTAAGACATTTACCCTTTTCTTCTTTCTTAAAAAGTGAGGTTAAAAATCCGGCAATGTCTGCCGTCCCGCAATAGGTTAACGGAACTACGATAATGCATACTATTTCAAGGGTATTATAACGAGCTTTCGAACAAGCTATGTATCAGTCCAATCCGGTGCCTAAGAATAAAAATAGGTCAATATTTCGTAACACATGCATATACTCGTATTGCAGTAGCAAGCATCTCATTAGGTAACTGTTGAAAACAAATCGCGAACCAAATCTACTTTACATCAACAGCTCCTGTTTTATTACCCTTTTTTAAATTTGAAGAAGAAGAAGAACATTTTGGAAACCAAGTCCACATTTCCAGAGTTACGGGTCTCCAAAGTTCGGAAGTTGGAAAAAAATGTTTTCTCATTACATCCCATGACAGGATAGGGGACAGGCTTTTCAACAATCAGTTAGCTGTTCGCTATATAAGCAATATTACTCTCACTAATTACGAACTACAGTTTTATTCCGATGCCGAAGGGTAATTGGAGAAGCATTTTCATGCCTAAGTACTCGATAGTGTTGCCGTCACCAAGCGAGGTAAACCGTCGTCGATTGAAATGTAAGGTGATCAGAGCAGTGATCGAACCCACAATCTCACGTACAAGAGTCGCGCAAACTAACCATTGCGTCCCCGACGGAACTGGTGCGTAATCCAATTATTTTGAATCGCTTAAGTACGTACGTCGATGTAAGTTTATAGTTCATACACACCGTGGTTCGTATAAAGTCGGTACTCGTCGTTGCCGATCACAAAACCTGTATTTTCCGGAGCATTTATCCCTCCCAGACTACACGCAAAGGAAAAAAAACGTTTATTGCTCGGTTGCCGCAACAATACTTTGATTGATTTGTATTAATTTATTAATCGCAACCGTTCATGTAGTTCTCCCAACTAAACTCGTATATCGCAAATGTGTATCATGTTGTTGCAAACGAGTTGTCGTTTGCGATAACTGAAATTAGCCATTTGTCTAATGAGCGCACATATTACGAAGAACGTAAATTTCTCTTTTCTTTCTGTCGACTGTATACACAGTCTTATCCACTCGTTTGTCATACACACTCTCGCATTCACATAAAAGTTATCGCACACTCTAATGCTTCTTCCTTGTCAATATATCTTGGATCGACAATAGATGCGTTGTAGTTTGCTGCTCTTTTAGTTGTTATTTGAATGCAAGGCGAGACAGACGTGTAAGTAGACAGGGAACAAATAGACAAAAATGCCAACTTGTTTAAAACAAACTTTATGGGTAAAACCAAAATCATAAAAGTTGCAAATTTACACAAAAAACAGCTGATGGAAGTCATAAATAAAAGTTTTAATTAATGTACAAGTAATGTTTTACTGAGTAGAGTAAATACAACTACAACTCGATTGCTGTAACTGTAGCCGAAACAACAGATGGTGGAACCGTTTTTCGTTTTTCGCAAACGTTTTTTCAGCTTATATTTTTCATAACTCGTTTGTTTCAAACATTTTTCGGTTCTCCCAAATGAAAAGGCATGTCTGGCTTAACAGAAGTTCGTTTATCCCAACTACAGTCCCCAAACGAACCTCAGTTATCTGAGATTTCGTTTGGGGGGAACGAGTTTTTTCTTTGCGTATAGCAGTGATGATTCGTCTGCTAGCGAATTACACAGGACTCAGGAAAGTAAGACATATTGTAGGAGAGTCTGACATAGTTGGATCTTTGTTTCTAGAGAAAGGGCTTTATCTCCAATTGCTTCCTTAGGTCGAAATAATACCTATTAGCAAGCACAGTTCTGCGCTTGATATCAAAGGGCTGACGTTATTCTTTTTAGTTAAATTCTCGAAGTTACAACGGATATCAACGTTCAATTTGTGCTCCAAACGAGTGGAGTCTCTGCTCGTTGTAACCATTAACTTTGTCTTGTCCTCATTTACAGCCAAACGCTGATGCATTCTCGATTCTGCAGAATACCGCATTAATTTCTTGCACAATCCGCATGTGGCTTTTGTTGCTGATGTTTTTATTCGTATTAACTGCTGCATTTCTCGATATGCTTCCTATTAGCTTAACAGGGATACAATTTTCAGGCATAGGACCGTAAAGTGTACTCGGTATCGAGCTATCGAATATAGCGGTAGGAGTAGATTGATATTTCGTGGGTTTTCTCCAGGATTTGTATCAGTAAACCCAAATATCTGGTCAGCTGTGGTTATTCTAGCTCTTTCGCAAACTACGCTTAAGAGGACCATGTATACAATATGTAAAAGACCTATTTCACGATTGTTGACACTTACGAGGGCGGTTTGAAAGATCCGTAACCTTGTGAACTTCCCTCGTAGTTAATTAAAGATCAACACTACTCCTATCAACTACGATCGGTTAATAGACAAGACAACTGTAAAATGATAAGCATGCTGTGCCATTTAGTTTGTGTTTAACAGTCATTGAAAGCAAAGAAACTCGTGGTTTTCGTCGAAAATGGAAAGAAGTACATTTCCTGTGCTTTATCAAGCATTACTTTCTCCGTGAAAACCCAATCACCGAAATCGAGGAAAGGCTTGATAAATACTATGGAGATTCTGCAGCATCGATATCAATGATTAAAAAGTCGTTTACTGAATTCTGTTGTAGTCGTGGTCGTCACGCCAGAAATCGTCGCTATAACCCATGGAATGCTATTGGACGATCGAAGAATGGAAGTGCGTGAGGTGGCTGAAGCTTTAGCCATCTCAACTGAGTGCGTATATCGCGTTTTACATGAATATTTGGGTAGGAAAAACTAGAGGTGTGCGCGTGACACGAATTTGCCGTGATTCACACTTGATTGTGACTAACATTAAATTTAATCAACTTATCGTAAGTACACGTGATTCAAAATTCCAATCACGTGCGTGATAGTGCACGTAAAATTGTAGGTCCCAATAAGTGAGTGTAAAACGCGCACAGCTCACTGGTTTGTGAGAAGCTTTCCCTAACCCCTTCATGGAATGTAACGGGAAACCAATTATTTATTTATCACACTCACGAAACACAGGAACACTCACTCAGCTAAATCTACACAATTTTAACTTTCCTTATCCAAAAATACTTCCACTATGTTTGAAAAAGCGGATTTTTCGTTTTACCCGGGTACATATATTACAACCTACGTATCAGCTTTGTAGCAATAAATTTTAACAACATTTAAAAATAGAAACGATTGGGTAAATAACGTTGGGTATTAACAAGTCGTGCGTGGTCGACTTACTTTTTTTTTTTAAAAAAAAGGTTGAAGGTTGAAAAATCTTCATGCGTGACAATTTTTTTGACCTCATGTGGGTCGGTTATAGTGAGTGAAAATTCACTCACTCGCACACCTCTATGAAAAACCTACCCAAGTGATGGGTGTCGCGATTACTCACACTCGACCATATGCCCAACCGTGATACCACTTCAAAGGATTGCTAGGCAATTTTCAACCGCAATCCGAATGAGTTTTTCAACCTGAAACTAGATTTGGGTTGAATGGAGAGGTCAGCACTGAAACAAACACCTATTTTTAAAACCTTGAGAAAACCTATTATTTGGAAGGAATACAAAAATGGAAAAAGATGGACGATATATATAGGGCAAAAAAAAGAGACTACCTAAAAAATCAGATTTTTTTTGTTTGGATGCAAATATAACGTGTGTTTGGAGCTTCTCGCAAATATTGTGTACTTGTGTCCAAACACATCGTGTTTGGTATTCAATATTACATGCTTGAGACACAATGATTAATATGTTATAATATATGTCGATGGCTTAATATAAAAAGGGCCTAACTCGATTTTTTGTTACTTGACAGGAGAAGGAAAAAACTTAATAAAATCCGTAAAATTTTAGAAACAACAAAAAGTTTTAATGCAATTTCCAAAAATGTGTTGCTTCATTTTATTAAAAATTGCATTAAAACTTTTTTTGTATCTAAAATTTTACGTCTTTTATTAAGTTTTTTCCATCTCCTGTCAAGTAACAAAAAATCGAGTTAGGCCCTTTTTATATTAAGCCATCAATGTGTGTTTGTGATCCAAATACAGGTTTATTTGTGATACAAATTCAACACTTTTTACGTAATTTTTTACGATATGCACTGTCGAGAGCAGCTTAATAAAGCAGGGACAAATAGAGTTTGTTCTCAGACTTTGTTAATGTTATTTCAAGTGTATAGCTGTCTTTTTGCATTATTCTTTCAGTCAGTGAGTCATAAGTATTCACGAATGTGTTTTCTGTTGTATTTTAAGTTCGTGCATTCAGTCTTCAACCAATCGTTTGGGAGAAAACACATGAAAGATTCGCCGTAAGTATATGGAATATGGAAGTATAGTATATGGATATTTGTGAAATGTATGCATATTTGCAAGAAAATATGCTAATGTTTCCATTTGAATATAAGTGAGTTTAGGACTTGCAAATATATGAATATTTGAAGTACTTTATTGTACTTTGAAGTACTTTGATGCAGTTCTCATTCGCGTCAATGCAGCTAAAGTACTTAATGATAAGTTCGACTATCCTCACTAGTCATTCGCTTCCGAGAGCACAACCCGAAAAGATCATTGCGTTGCATCTGGGGTCTAGGTCTGCATACAAGAAGATTACCCTTTTGAAAACTTTCCTAGACCGCTAAACAAATTTTGCTGATTACGACGGCTTCGGCGAACTATTCGAATATAGCGGCTTCGGCTGACTATTCGACTATAGCGGCTTCGGCTGACTATTCGATTATAGCGGCTTGGGCTGACTATTCGACTATAGACGCTCCGTTTGACTATCCGATTACAGCGGTGTCGGCTGACTATTCGACTATAGCGGTTTCGACTGACTATACTATTATTGCGGCTTCGGCTCGATTATAGCTGCTTTGGCTGACTATTCGATAATAGCGGCTTAGGCTGATTGATCATTCGATTATAGCGGCTTCGGCTGACTATTGGATTCTAGCAGCTTCGGCTGACTATTCGACTATAGCGGCTGCCGCTGACTATACTATAATAGCAGTTTCGGCTGAATATTTTATTATAGCGGCTTCGGCTGACTATTCGATTATAGCGGCTTCGGGTGATTATTCTATTATAGCGGCCTCTGCTGACTATTCTATTATAGCGGCTTCGGCTGACTATTCCCCATAGTGGGTTTTTTTTACCGACTATTCCCCTGTACTGTTCCTACAGAATCCGTTTACCGATAACCGATTCCGAACCGTCCTCACCGGACATGTAAAACAGCACCTACCGAGTCAGTAACCCTCATACTCAGCGAATCCGAATAATCGCGTGTGCAACACACTAAGTTCCCGATCATCTTGCAATCGACCAGTCAGCATCGTGCCCCCAGTAGAGTATTGTTAAGCCAGGACAAGTGCCCCCAGAAGAGTGTTGTCAAGTCAAGACAAGTGCCCCCGGAAGAGTGTTGTCAATCCAGACGAATGTTCTCAAGCTAAGGGGAGTGTTCTCAACGAGTGAATCAGTTGATGTTATTTCTGTAAGATAAAGATTAATAAGGAATCTGAATGCGAACCCCCGAAAAGGGTAAATTATTGTGTTCCTATTTCAAAAGGTTTTCGTGGATACTAAAGGAAGACTCTTGGCATGACTGAGCTTACCTCAGCCCTCGACAAAACCATGTCACAAAGTCACGGAGTTGTCGAAGTGCCCTCGTATAAACTGTATTGCGACATCGAAGTAGTTAAGCCAATCAAAATCGGAAAAAGGTAGACCAAGACTTCGCTGGAAAGACCAGGTAGATGGATGCCTGCCAGAACTTGGTGTTACCGAACTCGAAGAAAAAAAGCTAAAGATCGAGCCGGTTGGAGAAATAGTTATATTATCTTCGTTTTGTAAGGGCCCTAACTTCCGTGGGTAGTTTGAGGCCGCCAAAGTAAGTAAGTACTGCAATCACCTTCAGTTACGGTTGTCATAACATGAGACGCGTCGGTAATAGCATTACATCCAGGTCGGTCACGGAGACGCTATCATGGATATTTTTTTTTTGATGTGTTAACATCTATTAGGGCAATCTATCAAAGTGAACACATGCAAACCACACACAGCGTTGTTGTACAACAATAGTCTCTGCCTGAAAATAAGTATGATGGTATTGATGTAGCGGCAGTGAACATACAAGCGGGTCGTCGTCTGAATTAACGGTGTATGTTTAATTTGATATTTTGAAAGTGTTTAAGTATGAAAACTAAAACGTTTCTATGTGATTTTTACGGAGAAAACATTTCAAAAACAGCAAATGTAGGTGAAGGGTGGTTGTATACAAACAAAAGTAAACAAATTTGGCATAAGAGAAAAGCTCAGTCAAGAAAAAAGTTCAAATCAGCTGGGCTGGTGCTTCTACCATTTGTTTGTACCATGATACTATTAAACACTTTTTGTCGACGATCTGTTTATGACAAAACAAAAACAATTATTTCAGTGAGCTAAATATTGGTTTTTATTCAGTTGTATGCCAGCATTCAAACAAGCAGCTCGTCGTCGCCAAAGAGTATTGAATAGTGTAGAGAACACATGGAAGGAATTGTATGATTCAAAATGACATGATGTGAAACATTGCTACTTTTTGAAACATTTATGCTTTTTTATTGTTTTATGTAATAACATTGTCGAAATTGTGCATTTAAATTGAAATGTTCTATAAGTATAAAGAGAATAAGACAAGCTTTATGCTCTTTTATTCAGACTCTCTATATGAGAGCGGAAAAGAGTACAATAAGTTCTCTATACTATTCAATACTTTTTGCCGTCGCTCTGTTTATGACAAAACAAAAACAATTATATCAGTGAGCTAAAAATTGTTTTTTATTGTGCCAGCATTCAAACACGTAGGTCGTCGAACATATTTTGTATGTCAGAAGTAAGGAACACACAATTTTAAAGTTCCAAGGGGCGGAAACTTTGACCCGCCCTAAAAAAAAATTCTGATCAGATCTGGCAAAACGCCGATACACGTATATTTTTTTTTAGACCTTTCTACCAGAATCCGTTGACAGAACCCCGTCATTTTGAAAAAAATCTAATTTGGTCTCACAGTTTTATTGGTAAATTTTACCGAAGACAAGTGATTATAATATATGTATTATGCAGATTTGGCTATTCTCCACTAGTATAATTATTTGCTGAATGAATCACGCACCTTCAAGCAGAACCCTCAATTTGGCTGCACTGTTTAACATTTGCAAGACGAAATCCGAGGAAGGGGTAAATAGTTTGCTTATTTAATCATGCAATTGTTTAGCATTTTGCAATATTAAAGTCTTCAAAGTTCCCAATAAACCCCACAAGTGTTGACATCATTATTTCAGTTCTTTAAAACAAATTTGTTGTATTTTTTTCATAGCAAATGCGATAAATATTTGCTACCCCTTTCGTTATAGTTTATGGCACAAACAGACAGTCATAAAGTATAATAAGAAGTAATAAGCGATCAAATGTATTTGTCGGGAATGGGGGAAACAAAACATTTTATTACCTACAGATACAATACAACCACCATCCAATCATAATAAAAACCTTTATCCGACATACAAATATCGAACTGAATTTCGAAATGGTATCGAACAATTAAAACACCCTAAACACCTGACTCATTTTAAATAGCATGAGGCGACGACGTCTAAGCGATCATCAGTGGAAAAGTCCAACTAGCGCAAAATTAAGCAGCGACTGTTATTCAAATGGATAACAACAACACAGCCCGATTACAGCGATAAGATTTCACAAATGACTTAAGTGTTAGCAAACAACTGTTGAAATCAATAACCATGAAATATGTTGAATTTCTTATCACACACGGTTTTCAAAATATATTTAATAAATACTTTTCAAGATATGCAAAGAACCAAAAGCGATAAATTTGTTGGTCGTTAATAAATATGTTTACAATAAATAAATGGGGGGGAGGGGAATACTTTTTAAAAGGTGGACAAAAAATGGACAACATTTCGAAAAACAAAAAGAAAAACTGCAGATACATACCGGGTGTAATTGGCTGATATTCTAGTTGGGGCAGTAGATAACATGTCAAGACCTGTAATGAAATGGCAAACAAAAACAGGAGAAGAATACAGTTTACTTGGCTAAAAATTATAGTAAGATAGTGTATAAAATAAAAAAAATAATATTTACTTTATTAACAAAGTGCTTAGTTAAACAAATATGGTTGAAACGAAATCAGTGGCAACCAATGTGGTTTGGCGTGATAGATTTTTGCGTTGCATAATCCAACTCAAGACATATTTGGTTATATAGGATTTTCCCCCCCAGATTTATGGATATGTCACAACTACTTATATTACTTACAAAAAGTCTGTCATCTACATAACAAAAACAATATTTTGGTATTTCAAATACATTTAGGCTGTAGTTCAATTTCGTTTGAAAGTGTAAACATCTACTTACAGTCGCGGTCGAAATAACAGTATTGTACACAGAAACAATTTTGAAGACAAAAAAAAAGTTATGTATTTCTTTAACTGTATGTTGTATTTTCCAATAATACATTTCTAAGCAAAGGAATAGACATTTTAATAGTTTCATTAAAAAATATAATTCAAATTATAAATACTTAGTGCTTTCAGAAAACTCGTACAATTCTTATCGCCCCCCACTGTAAGAAATCCACTAAACATTCTCTCTCTCTCTCTCTTGACAGCTATTTGACAACTGACATTTATTCTTTCTTCATTGTATTTGCTATTCAATATTACTTGTTTGAGACACAATGAATAATTATGTTATAATGTATGTGTTTGTGATCCAAATACAGCTTTGTTTGTGATACAAATACAGCTGCGTTTGGTGCATTGTTTACTTAAATTGTCATCGCTATGTTCTGTTTACGGCAAAATAATAAAAGAGCAACAACAGGACATTGGTCACAACAATACTCCATCGTCACAACAATACTCCCGGACCGGAGGTCAGGGACATAATCAGCCGAGTCATCCAGCAGCTGGAGAGGGTGAACATTCAACTCTTGGGCTGCTTCCTTATTTCAGTCACTTTCTTGTTGTTCGGGAACACTGAAATCTGTTGTATTTCATAACTTGCATATAGGAGCATTTCGTCCTGATGCGTTTTTATATAAAGGAGAACATAGCCTTGCTGCAGTTAATAGGTCGTATCTATCAAACGAAACCTATAAAATTTGGATAGAACGTCGAAGAAACTTTTTCATAGGTTTATTATATTTAAATTTATTATATTTATTCGTAACATATACGCAACATTTCCATAGACTCTGTAAAATTAAAGCTATGAAATGTGTTTGTAACTTCTATTCAACCTTTTCATTGATTTTATGAAACCTGTCATAGAATTAGGGTGCAACTTTATGAAGCCAAGCAACCCGTAATAGTTATTTCAGATCAAGCCACATATTACTACCCGCGATTATTCTGAATAATGATGCTATTGCAATATTCATCATGTTATATCTAATGCAATTTTTAAATGCAATGAGAATTATTTAGTATACAATGACTCGAAAAATAATGCTGGCACTCAAACACAAATTAACGAAATTCAAAATTGTTCAATCAGTTAATTAATAATATTGTATGAAATTTTTTATTCAGTCCGTTTCGTAAATTTCTAAACATTTTATGAACAAGATTTTCATAGAACCAAATTTCGAAGACTTTTTCATAGAATCTGTGGAAATGTTACATAGATATTATGTACAAAATTTATATCTTTCGTTTCTTTTCGTTTCGAAATCGCTAGGCGTTGAATTACACGATCTTGGTGGCTAGTTGACGACATCAGAATTTCACAAGATGATTCGGTCTGGAAATCGCTGTACTAATAAGTCGGTGTGGCAGGTAGCTCCGACCTGCTGAAACCACATGTCGTCCACATCCATACCTCCCAGTTAAGACTGTTATCATGTACCTGTGGCGAATGCCACTCATGTCACTGTATTCCGGAGTATGGATCAATCAAGCGGCCAGACCAAAATCGTCACCAGACAGTTGCTCGCCGTGGATGCATTTGTTTCTCATGGATCGCATGCGGATGGTCTGAACCCCAAATTCTACACTTTTGTTTGTTGACGAACTCTTTCAGAAAAAACTGCGCCTCATCGGTGAAGATATGTTTCGGCATCGGCTTTCAATTTGCTTCGTCATCCATTGAACGATTTGCCGGTACTGTACATGGTTTGGTTTGAGCTCCTGAGTGACCTGTATCTTGTACGGGTGAAGGTGGAGGTCTTTCGTCAAAACTGGCTTCGTGGTGATTTAAGTTGGTTGCGGAATTAGGAACTAGGTATTGATGTTCCTAGGATTTCGGCAACACTCTCGTTTACAGCTTTGATGCTTTTGAGAGACCGTCCAGTACGTCGACGTACAGAAGTTGACTCCGTTTCTTAAAATTAGTTGATCACTCTTCAAATTGTTGACACATTAGATGCAGTGCCACGACCGAAGATTTCGCGAAGTTTCCGAACAGTCGCCCCATTTTGGTTGCAAGTTTTCACAATGATATGATATTAATAATCGGAACAATCGTAGATGACAGCTGTTAAATTTTACTAGCGACTCTTGCACAGAAAAAAAATTGCACAAAATTTAAATCGTGCACTTTTTTTTTAAATTTGGCCACCCTTTATAATTCCAAATCAACTAAATTTGTGTTACAAATATCTATCACGCAAACCCCAGCAAAAATTGCTTTAACAAACAATTTCATTCTGCAGCAGCACACTTACCTGTTCACCAGTCTCCTCATCCACATCCGGTTGAAATGTCAACAGTGGCTGAGCTTGATTCTCTGACAACCAAACGGCCTTCAATTGCAAGTTTACCAAGGAATAGGGTAAATATTGTAATTGATTTCCTGAAACATCCAAAACATGCAATACACTGCAGTTGCCCAACTCTGGGGGCAATTTCTTCAATTTGTTATCACGCAAACTCAGGACACCCATACTCGCGCAATTACCAATTTCAAGGGGCAAAAACTCGAGTGCATTACGGTCCACATTGAGATTACTCAGTTTGATCATTTGACCTATTGAGGCCGGTAATTCGGATAGGAAATTTTCGGTGAGTATAAGTTCTTGCATATTTTCACAGCTAAAGGAAGAGAAAAAAGAAACAAACAAGAAATATAAATAAGAGTCAGAAAACAAAAATTTAAAAAGTTTTTAATTGGATTTCATTCTAGCAATTCTACTCACTCTCCAATATTTGTATTGAGTCTTTGTAAACGATTTTGGTCCAATTTTAAAATCGTTAAACGATTTAATTTCGCTATACCATCCGGCAAATACTCCAGCAGATTTTGTGACAAATCCAAATCGGTTAAATTCACTAAACCACTAATTTCATTGGGTATTTCTTCCAGACGATTTTCAGACACATCCAGGTACGTCAGATTGCTGAGGAGCCCCAATTCTGGTGGTAGTTTTTGTAATTGATTATGATCTAGCCAGAGTTCTTGGAGTGCGGGCAAATAACCCAAATAGGGTGGCAGTTGTTCGATTTCATTATCGCCCAAATCAAGGCGTTTCAATTTTGTTAATTTACTAATGGACTCGGGTAAATGTTTCAATAGATTCTCACGCAATTCCAATGATTCCAATTGTGTTAGACTGTAAAATAAAGCAAACGAGTCAATTAATTAAAATAGTTGTTTAATTGTTATTGTATAATAGAGGGGCATGTAAAAGGCAAAAGGGTGCTAACGGTTATACAGGCCGACAAGGGATAATTAATTGTATGTTTTTTTTATGTTTTCATTAGCGTTTAACAAATGTACCAATTAATTTATTTTGTGGATATTTTACGGATTTTAAAATTCCATTCTTCTAGAAACGAAAAGGCATTATAAGAGTTGGAGTTAGAGTTTAAGAGTTTAGTAGTCCGAGTTCTGGAAATGTTCCCTAAGTCGGAGCTGGTGTCGATTGTTTCAGTCCGTAAGAGTAGGTCTAAAAATTTGACCAACAGAAAAATGGAAGCAAATGAAGGAATATCATACTACAATGCCGATAGTTTGGCATTATTAATACCAGCACTGTCACACATTGGTTAGCGTAGAACGCTCTACTCCTCTCAATACAATTTTTTAGAGTTAATAAATCAGTTATGGGGATATTTAACCTGGTAACTCTTTTTCTATGTCGACTTTACGAGTAGTTTTCGAGTGGTTACGGTTCGGACAAATTTCTTTTTAATTAATTCTGGCATAGTGATAAATCTGTTTACATGCCATCTTTTCTGACTATGGAATGAGACTGGTAGATTTCGATCCTGCACCCACAATGAAACTTAGGTATCCCGTGATCCAAAAAAGAAGAAAATTTGATTTAAAGGACTTCTCCAGTATAATAATGGTCGTACGTGTGATCGAAGCGCTAATATCGATTCGGATCACTACCGGGTTGCAGCAAAGGTTTACGCAAGAACAATCAGGACGAAATTCGTATGAAACCAAACACATAAGAAACCACACATCGGAATGCTGCAATTACCGGAGATAACCACGGCCTATGCAGAGGTCAGTCAATTACTAGCGTGGAATGCAGCTCCACTTAATTATCCTGAAGAGTAGTGGAACTGCATTTCCCACACTATGACAACTGCTGCTGAGATCTTGATCGATTATGAAAAACCGCTTAAAGACAAACCATGGTCCGGTGCAGAATGTCGCAAGGCAAGTGATGAAAAGGACGCTGTATGCATGGCAGTTCTTCAGTCAGTTGCAACGGGAGCTGGGGAAATGAGAGGTAAACCACATATTTAGATGAAAAACTGGTAGTGGACAAAGGTCAGGAGCAGGTTAGGTTCACACTCTTATTCCAATGGGGACCGATGTGATACCACGGGACATCACATTCCGTCCCCATCGTTGGACCTGCAAAAGGATCTGTTATGGTTAAGGTGCGTTCAAGCCATATGATGCCTCATCCCGATATTCCTGAATGTGGGTGAAGAAAATGTGTATACTGGTCCTTGGCGAATCAATTAGTACTATGCAGAAAGGTCCTAAGATCATTCAGCTTAACTTCCTGAATGTCTGTTACATCCAACATGAAGTAGATCCTAGATATTTTCTTTTCCTCTTACAAAAGACCGGGCAGTAGCTTTTCATCCACACAGCTTCTGCCGTAATCATGCTTAGCACATACTGGCGCAAATTAACTAGTTGGTATTTTTCCTGAATAGTTTTGAAAATTCGATTTTTGTTTGAAAAATCATAGGTAGTGTATTTTTGGGTAGTACTATTCAGGAAAAATATTAACTAGTTCATTTGCGCCAGTATGTGCTAACTCGTGCTCTTGAAAGTCAGAATTTCAGCACTTTTTATTTACTTTTTTGACTTTGAGGTCCATTTACTCGATTTCTGTTAAGCCCATGTCAAAGCCATACTTAAAGATTATTTCAACGTTAATTTTGAGTAAAAGTTACGGAATTGAAAAATATTGAGATTGTTAGAAGTTATGATTTTTAAGTGAAAGTCTAAATTCAAAACTCCACGAAACAGACATGAAATCGAAATTGGCTCCGGCGACAGTTTTTTTTTTTTAAATCCAAAAAATTGGAACAAATAGGTTCTAAGCTCAGAAAAGTCCCAAAAATCTAAATCTGTGTGTATTTTTTAACGTTTCCAAAACTTGCAAAATTTTGGAACAGCCCAATATACAACAAAAAATATATGAAAATTTTGAATTAAAAAAAAATTAAGTTATCTTCACGTATGTGAAAACAACAGATATTGTCATCCTATTAATATATACATTTTGTTTTCGTTCTATAGCTCAAAAGTAACTCCGGATAAAGTCTATAACAATACAAAAAAGTAACAAAAAAAAATTGCATACATTGTCGCTACACCCTAATATATACATAGTGCATATAAAAAAAAATAATAAATGGTTTCCCGTTACATCCCATAAAGGGATTAGGGAGAGCTTCTCACAAACAGTAAACTGTGCGTGTTCTAGTTTTAAACTCACTGATTGGGACCAACAGTTTTACACCGATTGCGAACGGTATTTTGAGAAGTTTTTTCATGGCTAAATACTCGATAGTGTCGCCGTCACTAAGCGAGGTGACCGCCGTCGAAAGAAATTTAAGGTGGTCAGAGTAGGGATCGAACCCACGTCCTCATGCACAAGAGCCACGCACACTACCATTGCACCACCTAGTGCATATACATGAAGATAATTTTAGACTAAAAGTTAATGCATTTTCAGTTTATGTTGGAGATAAAAATAGCCATAACTCGGAAAATTTCATCAATGACTTTTTACTCCAATCGATGCAGAATTTCAGGCACCACTAATGGCAAAAATTTTGGACCACTCTTTTCACACCAATTTTATTATACAAATTTCCCAAAAAAATATTTTTTGGAGATACTACTAAACATTTTTTTTTAGTTTTCATATTTCCACCGGAATTTGTCGATAACAAATAAATACTGAATACAAATATCGTTAAAAAGACCGACATTTGTCGCTTTCGTTATAAAAGTTACGGAATCCCGATACAGGTCAAATATGATTTTCAAGTTTAACTGGGTTTTAGAAATTTCAAATTTGAATATGATCTAATTTTTAACGAAAATTTACTTTCACCTTTTTTTTTTTTTTTTTATAAACAACCCCGAATCCGGATTTTGCAAATATTTCGGTTTTGTAGGCACTTTAGTAAAATTTGTTAAATTTCTTTGACTCCTAGACATGCAATCGATTACTTACCAACCAAAATCAGCTGGCAATGTTGTGAGTGACATATCATTTAATCCTAAAACTGTTAAGTTTTTTAATTGTGAAAAACCAGCGGGTAATTTTGGAATTGGATTTGAACTGAAATCAGCCACTTGTAAACTTTTCAAGTGTTTGATGTCATCGGGAATGTCTGGTATATCTGAAAATAGACACAGAAAAAAGGGAAAAAAAACATTAGTAAATGTTAAAAATGTAACAAATAAGAAATGCCATACAGTTTCAAAGAAACAGCGTTAATAGATTCTGTAGTGTGGGACGGTTTGTGAATTTGACAATAAGGGTGTTCAGCGTCTTGTGCGAATGCAATTGCAAACACCATTATTGTATGTTATGGGGTAGTGAGTATGGGTAACTTAAAATACAACACAGCATGTTGATAATGAAGTTGAATATATATATACTTAAATTAAATTTGTTTCCCATTACATCCCATGAAGGGACTGGGGGTGTGGTTAGAACTACTTGAAATACTTATTGACTAACTGGAGAGAACGTTGTATTTACTATCGAAACCTTCCAAACGGTCACACAAAGTACGAAAAATAAAAACTCTAACACCACTTAATTTCTTATTACCACTTAAAAGAAAGATCAGTCTTAACGATTCAATCATGCAACTTGCTTACTTAGTAAAATTGCATCATATAAAAACGAAAAACTTTATTAGAATCCAACACGGAAAATCAATCAACGCAGTTTAAAAGAAGAAACTAATTGACCCTTAAAGCAAAAATCCATTCAACTACAGCCAATTTAAAAGGACTGAGATAATCCTTCTACACAACCACAAAATGTTATTAAACAATCATGACATGCAGCACCAAACGACAACTGAATATCAATAGAGAGGGAAACAGTACAAACCCCTACCTCGGTGGAGAAGATAAGGAAGAAAAGCCATTATGAAAACAAAACCCAACATGATATTTATTCCAACAAGTGTATCTAAAAACTTGTTGCCACATACAACACCAACATCCATCCCTGCTTTTACCCTCTATTCATCCATGGACTCGATGGAACAATGAAGGAAAGTATAAACTTTTATTAGAGAAAACGAAGAACGGCGTATGGAATGGCACAATACGAGGTAGTGACAAGAAGTTTGTACAGAAACGGTGTCATGTCAACCAATTATACTGAACTCACATAAAACACGTTTACGACACAATAGCGACATGACAGCTTAGAATACATGACATATTTACACGACAGCCAGACAGACTGACGCGCATCGACTCGATGGGAAGGAAATGACAACAACATTTATAGTGTGAGAAAACGGAAATGGCAACTACTTACACCCCCCCCCCCCCCCCCCCCTTGGGCAAGTGCATTTTCTTTCCCTCACTCAGAACCCCCTATACATTTAATTACATCTCAAGGAATCCAAAACATGTGTGTGTCCTGAGTAGACATTACTTTATAGCAGGGACTCCCAACCACTTTGGCATTGGCATGAAAGTTTTACAAAATAGAAGACCTGGGATCCTGATCTCACTGAATACATAAAAAGCATAGAAATGTGAACGAACGAAATCGAGCAAACAGAAATTTGGTACATGAGATGTACGAATTTTGGACTAGACTAATAATGGAAATAAAATGCGGCGTGGGATTCATTATTACAATGTATATCAGGAACGAGAATGTCCAAAAATAATGTCACCCACAGTAAAATAACCAAATTAGCCGTAACCGAATTTAGAGATTGTCGCAACTAAGTATATTCGGTGTCATCACATCCGAATTAGAAGTTGTAACTATCGTAGTATATCGTACCTTTTCCAATTGTAATTCAGAAAATATCAATTGAAATTCAGAAAATAAAGACTGAAATTTACGAAAGATCAATTTAGGTTAAGAATTTCAAATTCAGAAAATACCAATAAAAAATTTAAAAATTCCACTTGAAAATTAGAAAATATCTATTGAAAAACCGAAAATACCAACTAAAATTCAGAAAGATCAATGGAAGTTATGAAAACAGCAACTGAAATTCAGAAAACATGAATTGGAATTCAGAATTTGTGAATTGGAATTAAGAATACATCACTTAAAGTTTAGAAAATATCGATTGAAATTCAGAAAACATCAAATAATATTCAGAATAAATCAATTGAAATTCAGACAAATGTACATACGAAATGAAACATGAATTGAAATCACTATAAGAATTTTGTTTAATATTTAATTGATAGTTTACGAATTTCAATTATTGTTTTACGAATTTCAATTGATAGCTTCCGAATTTCAAATGATTTGATTCTGAACTTCATTTGATATGTCTGAATTTTCATTTAAGTTTGAGTTTCATTTGAATTTTCAAAAGCAAATTCTGAACTTAAATGGATAGTTTCAGAATTTGAATTATAAACTCTTAAACTAAATTGATCTTTACTGAATATCAATTGATATTTTCTGAATTACTATCAGAAAAGATGGTGAAAGAAGGTTGTGACACCATCAAATTCGGATGTGATGGCATCGAATGAATTTTCAATTGGAATTTCAGAATTTTAATTGATATTTTCTGAATTAAAATTTAAAAAGTTGTAGAGGTTGTATGTTGTCACAATCGCATTAGGCCGGCCGCATATTGGACACGAATTTGTATACTACGTAAATGTACGATACTGGTCGTACAAAATGAGTGCGCACACTAAATACATTTAACGTGTTCATATTTATCTTTGTCAGATTTCGTATTTTTTTAAATCCCTACTGACAAAAGTACCTATAAATGAAGCAACCAATGCATTCGAGAATAATATAGTTCAAATTTTGTATGGATATCATGGCATGACGACTTCATATTGTAAAATCTCATCGAAGAAGGAAAACTTAGCTAAATGTGTCATCAGTTTATCACCTCCAATCATTGTTCAGAGCCCAGGAATTCAGGATTGTACACAAAAGCTTAGCCACGTCCAACCCTTTACTCCAGAGTGGTGTAAAGAAATGGTCGGCCCCTTCCTAAAAGTGGGGTGAAAATCACAAAAACCTTGTTGGCACACTCACAGAATAAATGATGCAAAAAGAGGTTGTAGGAACCATACACACGAAATGCCACCGAATTGCGGTTCCAACACTGAATTGAGGTTGTCACAATTGAATTTAGGTTCTACAATTTAAATTTGGTTGAAACTTCCTGGTTTCATAATTGATTCGGCTGTGACAATTACACTTTCAATTATGTTCGTTAAATCAACCAAATTTCGTATAATTGCGGTTGCAGCAACTGAATGTGGCATCAATTCGATCGCAACAACCGAATTTTGGATCTGTTCGGTTGCAATAATCAAATTTAGTATCAATTCGGTCGCAACAACTGAATTTGATTTTAATTCGGTTACAACAACCGTGTTTTATGAAAAATTAGGTTGCTGTAGTCGAATTCCTCACAAATTCTGTTGGTACAATCGAATTAATTTTCAATTCGTTTACCACAACATAATCATATATACTTATACATATTTCAAACGTGAAGTTTAAAATTCGAAAAACAATTATATTAAATAATAAAAAGAATAGAGAAAATTTATTGTCGCGGTTTTAACGAGAATCTTTTTGTGTTTCTTACAAAAGGTAAGTAAAAATATTATAAATATGGATTTTGCGTTAAAACGTCTTATTTTGCGGATAATATCCATATTTACAAGAAGATTTCAACAGATCTAAATATTTTCAATGCCGGTCGTTTGATATGTGTTGATATATACAACTAAAGCAAGGTAGCATACCATAGTATTTATACAGAATAGTGGAATGTTTGAGTTTATGACCAAAATTTACAGAAACAGCACAACTATGTGGGGTTGTGACTAGAGTGCCCAACACCGAAAAACCGGTGTTTTAGTTATTAACCGTGTGCCGTCTTTTTAACTCAATTTGTGTTAAATATCCTTAAAACGTTTAATAATAAATGATACGATTTTATTTGGATTTTAAATTTTTAATTAATAATTGTTCTTATCTGCCTGACGATGCTACCCGAAGGTCAGCGAAATATTGGGGAATAAAACAATTGAAAGAAGACAAAACGCTCGAACATTTTAATTTTGAATATGATACAATTTCGATATTTAATGCAATTTTGAAATTAACAAACATGATTTCTATCTTCAACTATGATTCGATGTTTCAATAGGTTCTAAATGACATTTTCAAACAATTTTTGATGATACAATGATTTGAATAAGAATTAAATACGCGTCTCACAAATGTTTTCAAATTTCAAAAGATAAGTTATTTTATAAATTTTATACATGTAGAGATGAAAGTTTTGAACTTTCAAATTTGATTATGATTTTCTATGAACTTTTAGACTTTATAATTAATTCGCATTTCAAATTGGATATAAATTTTAATATAAATTGCAACATCATTGAAAATTTTTGAGTTTTAACCACGAATAACACAGAAAAAAATAATTTTTCAATTCAATTAAAAATTTCGCAAATTCAAACAAAATATTAATTGAAAATCCTGTGATAATAAAAAATCACATATCAGCTACCATATTTGTAGGTTGTTTATTGGTAAAATATTATTTTTCAATTGATGCAAAATTTCACCCATCTACGGAAATATTTGTACGTTATTTAACAAAAATATTTTCGTTTTTAAGCGATTAAGAATTTCATATATTAACAAACTAAATTGTATCTCAGTTTTCGTTTTGTCTTCGATCCGTGGAATTTTTAGAAAGTTTGTTTATTTAAAAAAATTAAACAGCCGCGGTAGGATTCGAACTCACATCCATTGGAAGATCGTTTCGATGTTTGTGACATAGCGTCGTTTCGGGCAGCGTCTAGCCCGTTACGCCACCGACGACTGCCTGAACAAACTTTCTCGGTACTCTCAATGCACTGAGTTTTTGTAGTAGAATTTTCATGGATATTTGAATAATTAGGTACATTATGTCAGAGAAGGCAATCATTCGATCTCTTTTACAAGTTAAATGAAAAGTGACGTAGTTTTTTTCTATTTCTGGTGCGAAATGTATATAAAATTCCTTATTCGAACAGTAGTAAATGGGAATTCAAAAGGAAGTGAGTTTTCGTTGTTTGTTATTTATATAGAATGCCAGGTGGAAAGAAGAAACGGGGAAAATTGAACATTATCATGATGGAGGGCTGTCCAAACGGGAAATTTCAAGGCGATCGAAAAGATCTAGGTGTGTCATTGACAATTTTATAAAATAGGGTGGTCAATATGGAAACACAAAACGACCAGAAAGGACACCGCTGAACAGTGGCAGCGCCAAAAGAGAGATCAATAGGGTTGTTTTTTAAAGAAAACTTCAGCGATAAGGAAGTTATTGCTGAAATGAGCTTGGGATTAGAGTTGCGTCGTGTTCAACAAATAAGGAAACGCGACTTGAAACTGTCATATGGGAAAAAGTATGCAAAACTTGGTCCCATGCCAAGACACGAGTTAGCCAGATTTAAATTCGCTGAAAAATACAAATTTTTGGCTGACGAGTGATATTTGTCGATGAAAAAAAATTAAATTTGCATGTACCTGATGGCTCGGATAAATATTGCCGTTCCAAACATTTTTTCCAAAATTATTTGTCAATGGCGAAATTTTTGTGGTCGCTCCCTTATGATTTTGGCAGGAAGTAGTTATAGAGGAACCACTCCAATTTTTTTCGTTTCCACAAAACTAGATTCAAGTATTAATTCAGGAGAGAAAATTTCTGTCCGATGAAAAAAAATTAAATTTGCATGTACCTGATGGCTCGGATATATATTGACGTTCCAAAGATTTTTCCAAAATTATTTGTCAGCGGGGAAATTTTGGCGGTCGCTCACTTATGATTTTGGGAGGAATCCAATTTGTTTCGTTTCCACAAAACTAGACTCCAAGTATTAATTCAGGAGAGAAAATTTCTGTCCCAGAATGTACATTACATCGGTCCATCGGTCTAAGAAAACTACAGTACATCGGTCTAAGAAAACTACAATGTTTCTGGAGTCCATAAATAATACCAACTCTCGACTGACCTGCACTTGGTCCTGATCATAATCTGATCGAGAACCTCCGGACTATTTTACCTACCCAAGTTTACAGTCATGAGCGCCAATTTAAGGATGTCAAGGATCAAAAAGTAGCAATTCAAGAAAAGTGGGAGATAACTGAACCTGCGCATATTCATTCGCTGATAAACTGAACGCCAAGACTCTTAGAAGAAGTTATCAGCGATAATGGAGATCATATGTCCTTCGAAACTTTTCAAATATTAAAAACAACACTTTGCCTTTATAAATATTTTGCACTAGCAATTATTTTATTGAAATGAAGTTCCTTATCGCACGTTGCGGGATGGGGGCTAAATGTAAAAAAAAATTAAACAACTTATTTTTTTAACACTATTATGCTACAACCGAGTATTATCGTATATATTGGGTACTTGTGCTTTGGTTTGTGCCTAGCCTAACATATGTTGGGAAGTTTCTTGCTTAATGGGAAGTTTTCTTTGGTGGAGCCTGTAACCAATATTTAGTATATATTGTAGCTTTGAACCCAATAAAAAGTAAATTTAGAAAAGCCAAAGTGAAAGAAGTTTAAAAAAATGTGTTTAGAAGTAAATTAGTAATTAAGTAAATTTTCTCAAAAATTACCTATTCATATTCTTAAACAAGGTACCTTTTCTTAAAAAAAAAGTACATTATCTTAAAGAACTAACTACCTTTGCTTAAAAAAAGTAAATTTCCTTACAAAAATTACCTTTTCTTAAACAAGTATTTTTTTTTTTTAATAAGTACCTTTTCTTAAAAAAGTACATTTCTTACAACATGTTGCCTTTTTCTAAAAACACTTCCTTTTCTTTAAAGAGTACTTTTTTGTGAAACAAAACAACTTTTCTTGAGATAAGTACCTAGTCCTAAAAAATTTACCTATTCTTGAAAAGAGGTCAAATTGTACAAAACAAAACGTTTTCTTCAAAATAATACCTTGTCTTAAATAAAATACCTTTTCTTACCAAAATTCCATTTCTTAAAAGTACCTTTTCTTAAAAGTAAAATAATACCTTTTCTTTTCTTTTCTTTTCTTTTCTTCTTTTCTTTTCTTTTCTTTTCTTTTCTTTTCTTTTCTTTTCTTTTCTTTTCTTTTCTTTTCTTTTCTTTTCTTTTCTTTTCTTTTCTTTTCTTTTCTTTTCTTTTCTTTTCTTTTCTTTTCTTGAGATTAGTAGCCTTTCTGACAATAAGTAAATTTCTTTAAAAAATAACGTTTTTCTAACAAGAGTACCACTTCTTTAAAAAGTACCTGTTCTTAAAAAAAAGTACTTCTTTGGAAAAAAAATCATACTCTGGACTTTTTCTTACAGAAAGTACGTCTCCTTGAAAAAATTACCTTTTCGGGAAAATATAATATAATACATCTATAAAAAAAATTCTTAAAAAATGTTTGTCATTTTACAATATATGTATATGTATATTTTTTTTAAAGATCCATTTAAATTATCGTATTTTTCAAGGAGCGACTGACTAGTAGATAATAAGCGTGTTTTGGTTACACCGCTTGCTTATATAATAAAATGACTTATCGCTAAATTTACGTTTTCTTTGCAACTTAGCAAGCGACAATCGCTTGCTTGTAACCAAAACACAACTAATATATAGCGAATGGAACTTCGTTGCAACCGGGTGTCCCCTGACACCTCATGTGAATTTTTTGTTGATTTATCTTGATGAAGTCATAGTCAAAGTATTTTTTCTGAAATACATACTTTAAATTTTGAAAGGATTCGTAAAATTTAAAGCATAAACTTGAAAATTCCTCTCAACATTAGGAAAAAAAAAGAACAATTTGTGTTAAATATTTGTTGCCTTTATATTCATTTCGTGGGGTGTACATGTGTAGTTTAATTTAAAACCAAAAATCGATAGAAACGTTTCCACCGGTTTATACCACAATCTAGTTTCCCGAAAAATTGATTTTTCGAACAAACCAAAAACCGGTTTTGAAACAATTTCAGTTTTTTGGACACTCTAACTATGACCCATGAAAGCTGGGCCAGGTAAATTTAATTTTTCTCTAAAAATTGCCCCATAGAAAGTGTATCAACTAACACCTTGTTTTCAATTTATTTATGTGATCCAATTAAATTATCAATAAAACATTAAAAAAATCTCACTAAATGCGTTTTAATTAATAGAAAAAATTTGGATTAGGTTGTGATAATCTCTAAATTCGATTATGACACCTCCTAAATTCGATGTAACCACCTCTAACTCGGTTGTAACAACTTGTAATTCGGTTGTGATAACTTCTAATTCGTTTGTGACAACCTCTAGTTTGGTTGTGATGAGATTTAGTGTGGTTACGACAACCTCTAAATTTGGTCACAGCTAATTCAGCTAATTTTCCTCTGGGTGAATTATGTTATATATGTATATGTAAGTACCTGTTGGAAATGTAATCCAGAAAATAAAATGACTTTCCAACACCTTTTAGACTTTCCAAGCATTGTTTTCCTTTGACTTTTCCCCATCACTGTCCTCTTGTTTTGCAAGGTAAACGAAAGGACAATAACATGTGCTTGAAGAAACACAATAGCAATGACATGAAAAAGGAGTACGAAGGATAAGTAACAGTTATTGTATATGATGAATGAGCGAGGCAGAAGAAGAAGAACAATAGATTTGCTGTTGACCCAGATACGAGGCAAATTGAATACCAACAAAAACAATCACCGGACACACACACATATATATATATATATACACACATTCCTATGTGTGAGCGAATGTAGACATTATACATATGTGTAGGTAATATATTGTTTATTATACATCTGGGAATTGCAGGGTATTCAAGGTTTGACACTGTCCCCCACATCCTCTTAGCCCGCTTTTGTTATTAGAGACATGTATTTGATTGCAGCTTTGATTTACACATTTGTACGAGTATGTAGTATTTAAACACTTGTACATAAATTACAGCCCAACCAATAGGTGTAGGTGAGCATTTGTACAATACAATACGAAGAACATGCGTTTACAGTACTCATGGATACAATGAGGGGCAATAAAGAGGAGTATGTATGTGGTGAAATGTCTTGGGCAAATGTCTACCAGGTAGTGTTTTTTTTTTTTTGTTTTGCAATAAAGGCATTACCTATTAAATTTGATGGCTAAGTTAATGACACTATATTGGTTAGTGTGTGCGACTATTGTGAGTGAGAACTTAAATTGGTAACATATTCATGGGTCTCAAAACAGTTTAGTATATTCACAATGCACAAGAATGGTTTCAAACCCCTCTCCTAATATTAAACGTTTTCAACTAAAATTTAAAATATCTATTTGAATGAAATGTAATTGAAATTTAAAATTTCTATTTGAAAATTAACAAAAACATAAATTGAACTTTTAACAATATTAATTGAAATTTAAAATTAACATCAGTTGCAATGTAAGAAGCATCATTGGAAATTCGAAAGACATCAGCTGAAATTTGAAAACTCAATTTGAAATTTAAAATACTTCAATTGAAATTTTAACATTAATTAGAATTTAAAAGACACCAGTTGAAATTTAAAATACGTGTTTTTAAAATCCAAAATTCGTGAATCGATTTTATAATTAGTTGGGGCATAGATACTGTTACAACATTCAACACACCCATTCCAATAGTAGACGCTGAAAAGTCGGTATTTTTTTCTTGTTTGAATGCAAATATAACGAGTGTTGGGAGCTGGTCGCAAATATAATATACTTGTGTCCTAACGTATTATGTTTCCTATTAAATATTACATATGTAAGACACAATGATTAATATGTTTTAATGTATGTGTTTGTGATCCAAATACAGCTTTGTTTCTGATACAGCAACAGCTGTATTTGGTGCATTGATTACTTATTTGTTGTCGCTTTGCTCTGCCAAATGAAAAATAATAAAAGAGGGACACAGAGAGATTGTTCTCAGCCTAAACTAATGTCATTACAAGTGTATAACTGTATTTTTGCATTACTCTTTCAGTTTGTGATTGATAAAAATTTCTGAATGTGTGTGTAAATGAATTGAGTGTTTCCTATATTGCCTGTTCAGTTTCGTTTTAGTTTCATGCATTCAGTCGTCAGTCGTTGGTTTGGGAGGAAACACGCGAATGCTTCGACGTAAATATAGGGCGTCACGTAAAAGTATACATCTTTCCAAGTAAACGTGCTAATGTTTGCAGTTAAATATAAGTTAATTTAGGACTTGCAACGATATGAATATTCGGAGTGTGTTCCAAACATATATGTACATGGTTCCTGCTGAATGTGCTTGAGAGAATATGTTACCGAGACTGGGGTTTTCAGCGTGTAGAATTGAACGTATACTGTTATTACCACATGGTTGAAGAAAGCTAACCAATATAGTGTTACGGCCTTTTTCATAAAAATTTGTAAGAGATTTGAGAGAGGTTTTTAGTATGATAAATCGTCTCTCAAACCTGTCATAACTTTTTATGAATTAGCCTGTAACAGGAAATCAAAATTGTTTGTTTCACCATGTACTGGTAAGATAGTAAAAACATTGCATCGCTGTTACAGCTCTCTGCAGGTGTGAATTAAAAAAGGTAAAATTTGCAAAACACTCCGCCCGCTCGGGACTAATCGCATGTTCGTCTACCGGTGCTTAAAACTCTTTGAGGATACTGGACATGTCAAAGAACGCCATCGGTCGCGCCATCCGTGCCTAGTTCGAACGGCGCAAGTCATCAAAACAATCAAATCAAGAATTCAGCTAAATCCGCTCCGAAAACAGAAATACATTTTAATAGACTAAGAGCCGTTACTAAATTGAAAACTCTGTTTTTAGCCCCTGAGATGAAAATCAGCCAGAAGACAAAGAGTCGAATTTCACATCCCGCTTCGGACATTTGTTGCATACAGCCTAAAAAAAGGGTAAAAATGCTAACGTCTTTTGGTGTATCACGCTGGAAACTCGTACAGAAAAGTCTTGTTTACCGATGAAAAAATTGATAACGAGCAGGAAAAATTTAACAAGTAAAATGATAAGAGTATATGCACGGCAATCTAAGGAGGCTTCTGAACTGATTCCTCGGGTTCAGTCATGGTTTGGTGCTATGTCTCTTACGATGAGATCACTGACTTGCATTTCTGCGCATAAGTTGTCAAAACATGGGGCATAGTTTACAAAAAAACCATTTTGAAAGCTGTGGTGAACCCACTAAATCATTCACAGTTATGGATTTTCTAGCAAGATTGTGCGCCGGCTCATTAAGCTAAAACTGCCAGATTTCATTTGCTCAGAAGTATGACCCATGAAGGAATTGGGGAGCTTCTCACAACCAGTGAGCTGTGCGCTTTCTAGTTTCATACTCACTGATTCGGACCTACAGTTTTATACCGGTTTCCAACGAAATTGTATTTGTATTTGTTGTATTTGTATTTTAAATTTCAATTGATGTGTTTCAAATAACAATTGATTCCTTTAAATTTGAAGTGGAATTTTTCAATTTCAATTGATATATTTTAAATTTCAAGCAGATTTTTTAAATTAATTTAAGTGTTTTAAATTTAAATTGGAAATGATTTAGACAATGCAAATATTTTTAACCCTTGCCTATTTCATGACTTCGAAGGATCCAAATACGAATGTCATTTCACCGCGAACATGCGCATTTCATAAAATCTGTGTCAAAAAGGAAAAACGTCTTAAGTGCACTTAGGAAAATATTGATTAAGGGCACTACGATTACCACTGGGGTCTCAATTACCTCCAGATCTAGTTTTTGTTTAATTTGACTTTGAATCAGGAAGTCATGCACCATATATTGTTTACATATCTAATTAAATTTCAGATAATCTCATGGAAAACAGCCCCTAAAGTTGTTCATCTAAAAAAGTTGGAAATGTACATAAGTCGTTTTTCCTTTTCGGCACAGAAATAGTTCAGTCTCATTTAAAAACAATTTTCTTCCAATGTTTGTGCTTGCGGTATAATTATGTATACTGAGTAATTCTCATTAATGTAAAGAATTCAGTTAAATGAAACTGGAAAATTATAAAGCTCTTGTTTCAGTTATACCACGTTTTTTATTAAAACCAAGTCCGGGTAAGAGTAAACTGATTCTTTACACGAAGTTCGGAGCAGTAAAATCTGTTTCAATTAAGTGAAGTATTTGATATTCCATAAAATACATTATTTTACAATAACAATAAGAATATTTTAATGAAATTCTTTAAAAACAAAATATACATTTTTGCAAGTACACATTGAAAGAAAAGCGCGGAAAAAGCGGATGAAGTGTTAGTGTGCTAAGAATTCTGCAATGAAAAATTTTTTACATACAATGATTGTGTCGTCGCTGCAATGCATATCATCTAAGTCTTTTGTGACCGTCTTAATCGATGCCGCAACAACTCAATTTTCGTTGCTACAACGAATAGCATTTGTAAAGATAAATTCAAATTTAACTAGCAAAGATACAAATCAATTCTGTCAGCAGAGCTCAGTTGTTATGTTAACAGAACTATGTTCCACAGTTAAATTTAAGGAAAATAATATAAATTACCGGTTTTCTAGCCAGTTGCCACATATTTATAACTAAAAGATTCAGTAAATAATAAATCGAAACTTCAAATTTAGCTATTCTATGCGAATTCATAATATGTTTACGATAAAAGCTTTACGATAAAAGCTTTACATTTTTTGCGTAACTAACATTTAAATCTACAATATGTCAAAGTAACATTAGAATGCCAAACATTAAGTGTGTATTGCAGCTCGATTTTTGAAACAGTTTGGTAGATTAGTGAAGCTTAACCCATTTTGAGCCGCGTTGTAAAAAGTTTAGAATTTTTATTGAAAATTACTTTTCTATGGTAATCAGCTGGACTAAAAATCCGTCGTCAGAATTTCGCTATCTCATATAGTTTCCGCGATTTCGGTTGTCCGAGAGGTCGAATAATAGCCATTTGAACGACTCCAAATTGTTTCTCCGACCGGAGGCATCTGGTACTTCAGTAAAATTTATTTGTAGCTTTTTCTTCCAAATAAAAATTAAAAATTTTAATATGTATTATTTTATAATCTCGTATAAATATAAGGTTTTATTCAACACCCCCAGAGCCCAGAATGGGAGAGGTATGAGCAATGTAATTATTTTTTGAAAGTCAACAACATTTTCTATAGCACTGCATCATTGCGTATTTCATCGCAACCAAAACATTGGGTTGAAAATAGTAAAGATATCTCTGTTCTCTCATTGGGTTAATGTCGATAAGTACGTAAAGCCCGGTATTCAGATTTTATGAAATTTTCGTTGCCATTAAAAGTATGTGTAAAAATAACGACAATTTCATGAACCGAAAATTACGCTCACTTTTCATTTGCTTGGTACTCAGCTCTTTGCGAAAATTTCGTAGGCAAAGTCAATTACAGGGTTGTTACGCCATAGTTATTTCATACGAAAACAATTGTTTGAAACTGGAATTTTGACATTTTGATAATTTTGACATTTTGATAATTTTGACGACAATTTTGCAAGAACTGAATACAGGGCTTAAGTTGAAAGCTACCATATACGATCTCACCATGATCGGTTAATGAATTCGCTGGGAACTTAGCGACGATTGTAGATGACACTAGTATGACATCTCACCGCTAACAGTTAAGCCGCTGTGGAATTCTCTACAATAATCGAAAACAGATAGCATTACGTCGACGTGGTTCCTGAAACGGCTGCTGGAAATTGGACTGAATGCAAAATAGCCGAATTTGAGTGAGCCTGATAGATTAATTGTTAAATTAATTGCGAATATTAGGTTTGTGAAATAATGAGAACGGTTGTATTTATCGTTATTTAAAAATAACTTTGTTTCATTAACGCGAAATAGAAAAGCTCTGATTGAAAAGACAGTAAATTTGTAGCAATATTATGTATTTTTAATAGAACTTCATGGAAAGATTTGGGGATTTTCTGGATATTCATCGGAAAAAGTCACCAAAAAAACATACCGAAACCATCACCCGATGAAGTCCTTGTCATGATTCGAAACAACAACTTGCGACGTCAGTATGTATTTTATTATAAAATGTATTTTATTATAAAAAGATATAAAAATTGTGGAAAGCCAATACAACTTGAGTTAATATAACAGAATTGAAATTAAAATTTTTCGACATTTCTAAATGTTAGTGTAATGAAACTCAACCCGTTTTAAGTGGATTTTTAAACTAGTTACTTGTTCATCCCTCCTTAACCCTTTCGGTGCATGTTTTAAAATGCAGACCCTAAAAATCCAATTTTTTTATTATTTGCCCTTTACTACTTTCAATAATTATCATTTCCCACGGGAGTTTTTCAGTCGGTCTGGTGTTTTAAACTTACAATTTTCTAAATAAGCTTTATATTAAAAAGGTCTTGAGCTTGAATAAATTTAGAAAATTGTATTTTTAATGATATTAATTATTTTTTTTTTTTTTTGCAAAAAGTTGACTATTGTGTTTTTGTTATAATGCCACATGACATCATTTGTACTAGTGGGTGTAAATGATTTTTTAATGTAATGTTACATACTGTAATGATACTTTCTGTTTTTATGATGCCATATGGCATCAATATGCTCTAGAAGGTTAGCTCCTTTACATAAAATTGATGCCATATGGCATCAGAAAAATTTAAAAAAAAAACACCACGACCTTATAATATTTTTTCGATTCAGTAATAAATACCGGTAACAAATTACACTTTTCAGCATACTTTTGCAAATTCAATTTTTATAAATTCATTAGGCAATGCACCTTTTTTCACCGATAAAGTCAATGTGTAAGTACCGTTTTAAAATTGCAGGATTTCAGTGCAGAGTGGTAAGTAAAAATGTATATATATTTTTAAATATTGCTTTTAAAACTTCGAAGTACAATATTGCATTAAAAAATAATTGTAAACGTGTCTAATTAAAAATGGAAGCCTTCAAACCCCACCCGCTATATGGCATCAAAAGCCCGCAAGGGTTAAATGAGATTGAAAGCTGAGCTGGAAATGTCCTGGATGGTCTTTTGAAGTTTGGCCAGTTTTGAACGTTTTCCCACTGTGGGAGAAAATTAAGAATATTCAAGAGTAAAACACATTTTAGAAAACCATATTTCATTTTACAAAAAAAAAACGAAAAAAACGTTTTCTTTTTCCAAAAACAAACCCATATTCTTTGCAAAAACAAACAATAAATAATATATATTATTTTTGGAAATTTCTTTTTTTATTATTATTATTCCAAATTCTATTAACAATTGAAGCCCCTGGTGGTAGAATTTTGTTTGAGATAAGAAAAAAGTCAACATCTGACATTCAAATTATTAAAATTAAATTTTAATTTTTTTTTTAATTATAGTATATAAAATACCATGTAAAGGAAATGACAACGAGGTTTGTAACAAAGTATATGTAGGGACTACAAAAAATAAACTAAAGACACGAGTTGCAGAACACAAATCAGATCAAAAAACAGGCACATTTCTACACAGAAAACAGCATTAACATCCCACTGTGCTAGTTTAATCATTACCCAAACTTTCAGGATACAGCAGTTTTAAATAAAGAAAATTATAAACGTCGTTATATGTTAGAAATGCTACAAATAATAAATGCACCAACATTGAAAAGAATTAACTATAAAACAGATACAGATAATGTAGCCCAAATGTACAGACATTTAATTAGTAAAAAGTAGAACCATTTGAGCACAAATTGTTTGTCAATCTAATATTTTTCTTTGGTTTAATTTATATAAGCTTTTTACGTACATTATTTTTGTTTGTGTAACTTCAGAAAATTTTGAAAAAGGCGGGAAAATTTGTTTGAAAATTTTTAAATTGACATACATACATAATTATTTCACAATTGTTATTTGGTTTTAATTGTTAAATATTGTTTATATCTCCTGATGATGCTGCACAATGAAGTAGCGAAATATCGAGGAAAATAAAAACAAGAACAGCAAATCTGACCTCAAGCTCGAAGAATATTGATTATTTTTGTTTTTTAAATTTTTTTTTTCAAATTCTTTTTCAAAATTTTTTTTTAATTTTTTTAAAATTTTTTTTTAATTTTTTTAAATCAGATACCAGAAAACATTAAATGAAGGAAAATATTGTTTTTCAAAAAATTTAACACCTTCCACCAGAGGCTTCAATTCTTTCAGATCTGAGTTTTTTTTTTAAGTGATATTTAAATCTATTTTCTCTCTATTTTTGTATTTATGTAGATATGTAACCTATGGCAAGGAGAATACGGATCAAAGTGGTTGTCTTGGAATTTCCCTTTGAAATTGTTAAGCTAGCGTATGCTTTTTTGCGTCGCATGTGCATTTGCCAGTGTTGGAAGTGGGAGTGGGTCAGTTGTTTGTTATGTTTTTTGTCATATGGTTTGTTATTTTTTTGCTTTTCATGTTATTCAGGTGATGACACGTGCTTCTTCTGCTTTCGTTTGTATTAACAAAAGTTACAATATTCAATATCACAAAGAGTAGTAACTACAATTCGACCTGATTGTTTACAGTCGAGTAAAATACCTTAGCGGGGGGTAAAAATGAGTTAACACATTATTGGGTAAAAATAAGAGGGTGCAGTGTGTCAAGTATGAGTCATAAATACAGAATATGCCCTTGCATTTTTGGGGGTAATTGTTTAGTATTAAAACTAAAACAAACAAAAAAAATACTAATAAAAGCATTTTTGCCCCTAGTTGTTTAAAAGGGATGACTATATCATGTCAGGTGTTTAAACATGAGTAATGAAGGTTCCCCCCACAATTTGCTACTGTTATCACCGTCCAGGACATTGGACGGTGATAACAGTAGCAAATTGTTTTCATCTGACAGCTTTAATATGCAAATGTAACCATGTGTAAAGGAAGCGGGCTAGTGTGTCAAAATATTGATTTTCAGGTTTTGGTCGATTCTGGTGTAGAAATGCCTGCCTGTTTTTCGTACACTAGATCCCTTGCTTCATTCCATGTCACAAATAGTAATGTTAATGATAATGTTATAACAAAAACTGGCCTCTTTCTGTTTCCTTTTTTTTTGCGAGAGTAGACCAAGAAATTATTGCTTTAATTTATTTCATAAATAAACATTGTTTATGGCTTTTTGGTGTGAGACACATAATCATCGTCGTTCAGTTTGTATTTGTTAGCGGTGGTGACTAAGCAACAGTTGAACTGATGTTTAATTTGCAGAGTGTAAGTTAGTAACCATAGTAATTATTATTAATAAATAAACAATAACAACAATTTAATTGTAAAAGCAATTAATTACCTCACCCCCCATTTTGTTGGGTCAGAGTTGAACAAACGAGTCAATTATACTGCGAAAACAACCCTAGAAACAAATACAGAAACTAAAATTATGTACAATGACCCTTGTGATTACTTTTGCCCGAGTTTGACTTTAAAGCAAATTGTTTACACAATAAAATACGAAATTACATTTTTATTCAGGATACGATTTGGGCTGTGATATGCTTTTGCTTCGAAAGGAAAGGAGAATAGACGAAAGATTGAACCTTCATTTATTCGGTCAAGACTATATAAAAGATATCCATATCACGGAGAAAAAATCATTAATAGTAGAAGCACTAATATTTATTTTACCCCAAAAATATTGCATAGTTAGTCTCATGGTTGACCGCAAAATGTATACGTTTCCTTCAAAAAAAATCTTTTATCGCAAAAGTCGTTTTTTTTTGTAGTGGAATATTATCCCAAATATTATTGGAATATTATTCCCTTGCGACAATAAAGAACCCCCTTTTATTATAAACAAAAAAGGTTAAATACATAAGAGAATTAAAACCCCCGTTTCCCCGCTCGGTTTCTTTGCATTTTCACGAAACATTTTTTTTTTATAAAAAAATCTAAAGAAGAATAATTTTAACTTTCCTTTAGTATAAGTTTGCAATACTGACGTTTCTAAAAACGGCGATTTGAGGTGGCCATCCACCCACATGGCCTGATTTGACTGCTGTGGTTATCTCAAAGGAAATCGTGTATGGTCACCTGAAATGCCCCACGGCGTAACCCTCAAAAATTTAAAATTTATTGTTTTGATTGATTATAATACACCAGATTAAAATATATACCGACCAAATCATAGACTTTCAAGTTCCTAAGATAAGCTATAAAAAAACTGTGGTATAAAGACAACACTTTTTTTTTGCTTCCCCTGTAAAATTGTGAAAATGCGGGGTACCTTGGATCAACTAAAAAAACATTCATGCAGAACTTGGTTTACAGCCTGTGTCTCTATCTCGAGCGAAAGAAAGTTGATTTGTGTTCCACAGTCTTGTTTCAATTCGAATGAATAGATACAATTTTTCAAAACTTTTCAGCACAAATTTTGGATTCTCTATTTCGAATAATTTAATAGGAAATTTTACAAACAGAGCAAGGATTTTGAGACTATGAACCCTGATTTACCCATATTGTTTTTCATACATAATGTAGAAAAATAAAATTTCTTTTTAAATTTAATTTTATTTGTCCATTCAAAATTTTAGTCCGAACAAAACCATATCACAAGCTTATTTAAATTTCTTTTTTTACTAAAATAATTTTTATTTGAAAAAAGGTAAAAAAATCGAATTTTTTAAAGTTGTTTGCGATTTTGACCTTGAAGATGAAGTTTTTTGATTTTATATGTTCACAATTTTGATTTTATATGTTTCAAATATGACAAGAGGTGCAACTATCCTTCTGAGAGTAAATCAAAATTCCGAACGGTTTGCAAGATATGAGCCTGAAAAAATTATCACTTTTTTTGCAAAAATGACACCGACGCCCCAAATTTTTGGGGGACCATTAGGGCGGGTTAATTTTTTTGATGAAGTGTATAGCAAAAACGTAATCTATAGGTGATTTTGAGAAATTTTGCTCAAGAGACCATAGCTCTAAGTCGGATTTGGAGCCCCCAATATTTCAAAATAGATATTTTTCCATATATACATAGAATAATTTAATTAAATTCGTCATAAAATCGGATAGAATTATAGTAGATTTCTCAATGTGGGCTTGTTTGAAAGGTATTTCCAACCAATATTCCATACAATTTGACTCCCCATAGGGACTATATAAAAAAAGTGCATGACTTTGGGCAAAACTGGGAGACACGGGTCTTTTTTTGGTCTTTTATCACTTAGTGGTGTCCGTATATGGTTATATTTCCATGACTTAAAAAATTACACACAGTGTAATCAGAATTATATTTTATAATTTTTACAGTAGGCTTAACACTGACCTTGGACGAGTTAGGTTCGAGAGACGCCGACGAGTTGGGATCAAGAGACGCCGACGAGTTGTGTTCGAGAGACACCGACGAGTTGGGTTCAAGAGACACTGACAGGTTCCATTCGATAGTCCCTGAATTATTAACCTTAAGATCAGTTGCAATCCACTTTTCAACCAACGATTCATTTTTGGTAGGTTTTTTGTAATGTCTAATCTAATAATATCTTGCTGACCCCTCTGGTATGGCTTGCGGACCGCCAGGGGTTCGCGAACCACCTGTTGGGAACCACTGATCTATGCAATGGCTTTCGATGAAAGCATACATAGGAAAGAAATGTTGTGAATATTGATGGTTATGAAAAAATATTGTTGTGAATGTTTTCGCACAAGTAGGAAGGAGTGTTGAAACAATTCTCGCTAAGGTGAATTTTGTTTATCCCTATAATGTGTGATGATAAACCTAAATACTTGTGGAGAGGGGAGCTGATGATATGGCTTGGTGGGCATAGAAATAGCTATGTATATTCACAACCATCCACCATGATAATCAATTTCACATATTTCTTTTTAATATTTTCTATTAAAATTTACTTTTTCATAGAAAAAGTACTTTTTAATAGATATTGATTTTGAATCGGACAGTTATTGGGGAACATAGGAACTGGAAGATCGGATAATGTAAACTTAAACGAAAACCCTTTTTTTAGTTGGAGTTACTATTACGACATAATAGTAAACGAAAGAATAGTAAACGTAAAAGCAGTAACCAAAAGAAGAGTAAACGAAAGAACAGTAAACGAAAGAACAGGAAACGAAAACAAAGTAAACGAAAACAAAGTAAATGAAAACAAAGTAAACGAAAGAACAGTAAACGTAAAAGCAGTAAGCAAAAGAAGAGTAAGAACAGTAAACGAACAGTAAACGAAAGAACACAGTAATCGAAAGAACACTAAACGAAAGAACAGTGAAGGAAGGAAGAGTAAACGAAAAAACAGAAAAAAGGAACAGAAAACAAAAGAACCGTAAACCAACGAAAAGTAAACCACAGAACAGTAAACGATAAAACAGTTAACGAAATAACAGTAAACGCAAGAAAATGGATTGGTTTTTTAAAAATGTTTTTCGTTTCTCAAAAACGTTTTTCAGTTATTGTATTTGTGTTTTTCAGGCTCAAGGTCCAAACCAATAAAAATATATAACTTAAAATTTATATTTTTACATGTACATATCGCACTCATTTAACTAAAGAGGCACAACTCAAAATATTGCAATTTTCAGAAAACGCAAAAAACAATTCTGCAGCTCTTGAACTATTTTTCAGAAACAAAGTGTGTAATATTTAGAAGAAAGTGGTGACAGAATAAGGCTTAAACACACTCGTAAAGAATTGCTTTTAAAATACGGTGGAAAACCAAAGATTTTAAGTTGTGACTATTTTGATGATATAACCACTCAATTCTTAGTGAAATATTTTTATATGTGACACTTTTGCTGAAATAAAAATCGCTTTTGCTAGAAATAAATTGATAAAACAAGTCCCTATGTGACATTTGATTCACTTTATATGGTTGCCCAGTTTTCTTAGCTGTTGCTATTAAAGTAATGTATTGCTCTGGTATATAAATTGGAATGCAAGTAACATGTCTCTTTACTTGCTTCTCAATGACACTGTGCACATTATCTCCCTCATTTTGGGAGTGTCCCTGAATTAAAAATTTATGCGTTATGCTTCGAATGTTGTATTTTTGGACTGCAAAAGAATACATCGAAAGTATGTATTTGTTTTTCTGTTGTCCAGCACAGTTGTCTGAATAAAATATAATGTCTATATTTTCTGGATTGCTGCACCTTTCTACTAAGTTCTTAATATATTGCAGAACGCAACTTCCAATTTCGGATGATCCTCGATTACCATTAAGTTCAGTCCAAAAGTAGCACTCTACGTTTTTTGCAAAGAGGTCACTTATGGTAAAATTATAGCAGCTTAGTTTACTTTTGTAATAAAAGCAAGATGCCAAACCTTTTGGTAGTGGCAGAACTGCCTGTAGGTCATACACAGCAACATTTGATTTTTCTTTATCGATATCTTTTTCTCTTCGAGCTAGTTCTTTTTCTTCCTGATGGACCTTATACGCATCACTTAAAGATAACTTTTCCTCGTCATTTGCGTTCTTGTACGATTCGCACAAATCGCATTGATCTTTTTTTGGTATAAAAAACGAAATGTTAAACTCTTGCTTAAATATTCGATAGAACATAGTTGGATGTGCGTACGGTAAATTTACTTCCTCACGTAGTGCCTTGTAGTCCCGGTACAGATCCGCTAGACTTTTACCGCCTTCTATAAATTCGCGTGATGTTTGTTTTCTCAAATAGTGTGACTCCATTCTGGGTATAGCGTTGATAAACACTCTTACGCTGATTTTGATTTCTGGACTAACAGTTGCATGATTTGTGTGTTTACCTCGTAAATCAGACTCAACTAAGCCTTCATTATTCATTTTTGATACAACTGTTCTAACGATTCTTGAGCTTATGTCAAGAGTAGATGTGAAAAAAGTTTTACAAACTCTAATTTTCTTATACGCTAAAACAAAATGAAAAGCGCTGTTATTTTTACGGAGATTTTGGGTGCTCGAATATCGGTATTTGGGGTTTATAACAACGATATTACGAGCTATAAATTCGCGTTGTCTTTGTAAATCGCCAATATTCCAGAAAGCAGCAAACAATTTTTGTCGCTCTGTTTCGGATATTTTATCTGTACAATGCAACCGACATTTATTTCCGCATGCTGTACGCAATTTTCTTTTTTTAATATTTTTTTTTGTTTTTGATTGTGATACATAAGATTTTCCAGTATTTCTTTGCAATTTTGCTTTCTTCTTACTACTATTGCCTGGCTTGCGCCCTCGTTTACTCTTAGTATTTGTATTTGGAGTTACATTGTGCAAATCATTTTCACATGTATTTTCAGAAGAAAAATCGGACGAACATTTTGTACTGGCTTCATCGCATAAGGCAAAATCATCCTCAGAATTTTCTTGGAATGGGTCGACAAGCCTATCATCAGTGTGTGAAGAGGGACAGTAGCTCCGCGCTGTAGATTTTCTAAGCCGAGTTTTACCTTGAAAAATGCGTTCCGAAGTGAATTCCAATGATTCTTCTGCCATACCTGCAGAAAGTATTTGTTATAAATCATCTAAGGTGTCATAACTCAAAAAACTTCATTTACTCTTTAGGAATTTTTTTTAACTAACATAAAAATAAATTCTACACGTGATAAATGAATCTGACTACAGTTATTCTGAGTGGTAAATGTGTTTTCACAAATATAAAACAACAAAAAATTAACTTTACTGTTTATTCCTCAAAACTGTTGCAATTCAAAAAACGTAAAATTAATTCATTTAAACAGCCGTATGTCAAAATAATACAATAGGATTTAATGTACCTTAATCAGCTAAAAAGGCACAACTTGAATTAATACGATCAGAAACAACAAATTAAACCGTCAAAACTGTCACAACTCTAATTGATACTCTTTTCATTTACGCGTAAATGACACTACACTTCGAAATCTCCGACACAACTAAAAATAGAACAGCTTTGCACATTGAAGCCTAGTTACCAAAATGACTTAAAGAGAGACATAACTGTTTTTTGACAGCAAAGTACAGCAAAAAACAAAGTGATCTCCTTTGAGCTGGTGAGTGTGTGTATGATGAACCGCTTTAACATGTTAACTCAAAAATGACAAATTTTGAGTTGTGCCACTTTAGTTAAATGAGTGCGATATGTATATTATTTTGAATTTGTATTTCGATATTACGATCAACTTCGATTATCATTGTCAGGAATTATGTCAACAAAACTTCAGTCGCGTGCCTAACGTGACAGTGGTTAGGCATATATTTTAAATAATATATAAAATTACAAATTTTAAGTTTAATGTTTTTATTTATTTGGACCTTGAGACGGAAAACACAAATACAGTAACTAACAGAAGGTCCAAAAATTACGTCAAATAAGTTTTTTGATGGTCGTCAGTTTTTTTTTTTTCTTTTGAGCTTAAGGTTACCATCCGGGCATGTGATGAAATTCGATAGGGTCAAAATCGAATGCGATTTGACGAAATTGATTATTTCTCGGCATAATTCCTAATATTGGGGAACAGATATTTTTAAATTTACATTATTTAATGTCAGGAAATGGAAATAAATTAATTGATATCCATTATTTGCAAAATAAAAACATCATTAATATGTCAAATCGTTTTCGATTTAAATCGATTGATTTCCATCACATACCGGTATATATTGTTTATTGTAGTTTGGATTTTAACTATTTATCACAAACGAATAATTCATTTGATTCAACAGACGCTCGTTTGCCGCTATTACATTCACCTTCGGATTTATCTGAGATTTCGTTTGGGGGGTAACGAAATTTTTTCTTGCGTGTACGGTCGTCACAATACACAAGAAAATCCGCAACATAAGTATATGACGACTTATAGAACTCCTCTAAGATTTGAGGTTCCATTGTTCAAGACTGTGGCCGTCGGTGGTGCAATGGCAGACCACCTTACATTTCTTTCGACGATGGTCACCTCGCTTAGTGACCGCGGCATTATCGAGTATTTAGCCAAGAAAAAGCTTCTCATTAATACCGTTCGGAACTGGTGTAAAACTATATCTCCCAACAATGAGTGTAAAACAAAACACGCACAGCTCACTGGTTTATGAATATCTCTCCCCAATCCCTTCATAAGATGTAAAGGGAAAACGTTTTTTTTTTTCTTTTTGTTTGTTTGTTCGCACGCACTGCTCACTGGTTTGTGAATATCTCTCCCCAATCCCTTCATAGGATGTAAAGGGAAACGTTTTTTTTTTTTTCTTTTTGTTTGATCGCTGTTGCATTGTTACAAAAAAAATTGCATGCTGAATATGGTTACAATTGTGCCTGCAGTATATTGACGAATGCTGCAGATGACACACTACGTCCAGGAAAAGTATGGCGGAAAAACAAATTTTCGTCACACTTTTTCATTTAGGACACGATGTTAGATTTGTCTCTAGCTCAATTTAACAGCCAAAGTCACGATGTCGAAAGTTAACGTTCACTTTCTTTCTGTGCGACAAACAGCTGATTTGGGAGCCAATAACAAGCGAAAGAAAACATATACAATTCAGTACAAAATCGGACCCCACTTACACCCTCTCCAACAAAATCCAAGCGAACGAAGCCAATCGCTCACTTTCGTTTCAAAATGCCAGTCACTATCTTTGGACTTGTGGTTCGCATGGTTTTACGTGTGTTTGTGTGGTTGTTGTTCAAAGCAATAATATAAAGTTGACGTTCGTCATTTAATTTCGGAGCGAGAGAGAAGAGTACGAGGAACCAGTATCTGCAGGTGCCGCAAAGTTGGCGTTTTTCTGCTGAAATGGAAATATATTTTAATAACAAATTTATTATAATGCAATTATTTTCTGTCTATTGTGTTTCTTCCATTGAATTGTATATAAATTGTTTTTGTTTCAAGCTTTTATTTGATTTCCAGCTATACGACAACCAAAAGACAAGTGACTGGTTTTGTCATTTTCGTTCGCCTTGCCGACAGCGAAAATAGTTAGTGGCTTCCGATTTTGCAAACACACAATAACGTTTAAAGCCTGGGATAAGAACAAAAGTGAGTGACTGGCTTTCGTTCGCTAAGGTTTTCTTTCGAGATCGTGACTTTGGCTGTAAAAGATTTTAATGTAAAATTTGTTGAAGAGTTTATTAAATTCAGAGTTTACTAATTTTGTGACATGTGCAAGAAAATAAAATGAATTAATATGATAGTTTATACGCTAAAAGATAATTGAGTCAATGAAACATATTCTTCGCAACATTAAAACATATTCTTCGTAGCAATGAAATATATTTATCAAAGTGACGAAGCTTTTTCAGTACAGTTTTCAGCGACGACAAACTTGTTCGTTTCTTTCGAAAGAAAACATACGTTGAGGCGACGAGTCATTTTCATTAGCCAAAATTAACTCTAAACAATTAACTCTTCTTGGTTACTTGAAGGGAATCGGATCTGGACTTGGAGCTTTTTCCTATCAATTTCGTAAAAGTATATAAAGAGAATCAGTGAAATTTGATTTGATTTGAAGCATCCGTTTCGAACCCTTTGCGAGTCCGTAAAAACATAAAAAAGTGAAGTGTGAGTTGTTCGAGCTGTTTCGAACTCATTACGAGTTCGTAAAATCATAAAAAGCGAAATTTGAAATTGCACACTGGGAAGAGATTAGTTGGAAATCATTTCAGGAATTGGAAATTCCATGATAAAGTCTATAATTTGATCAGAATTCGTAATTGTCAAACATCACAATTATTTGTCGATGTTATTGATAGATTAAAAATCGGTCTTACTAAATACAAGTTGCTACTACCGAATTTTAGTTGTATTAACCAATTTGAGCATTTCTAAAACCTCATTCATCTGAAATGGAAGATACAACTAATAAAAAGTACAATATTAGAATTCGTGTTCAAATGTTAGTAACTGTAATCATAATTTAGTTTCTGCTACAAAAACACTTGTTACAAAGTTATTTATTCGGGTTTTTCACAAGAGGCTTTCTTGTTAAAGAGAAACTATTATTTTAAACAGAAAGTGATAAACAAAGTTGTGAAAAAACAATAAAGTGTATAGATATCAGCCAGAGAAGAATACATATTATCATAAATTGAAGTGAACTGAGACTTTTAAACATAATCGATGAATATGACGCCACTATTGACGCCTTCACAAACACTTGCAAACAATTGTGGACAGTTGGCTGAAGGAACTATTATTGTGGATGACAATAGGTTAATTTCTATTTTTGGTCGAAAATATGAAAAATTTAGAAAAAACTGTCTGTATCAGGAAAAATTTTTTTGAAAAAATTATTTCATGCGAATGGGAACACTTTGTTAGAAACCCTTAGAAACCCGTCACAATTTATGTGCGTGAAGATAAATTCGTATTTAAAATAGCAAAGACACAAACCAATTTACTTAGCAGAGCTCTGTTATGCAACCAACAGAGCTCTGTTACGCACTTTATTTTAAAGTTAAATCGGCAGTTTATTGATTTTTTCAATTAAATAATCGATGCAGAAATTTAAAATACAGTAATTAATGAAAACACACTCCAAGCTAAATATATTTGCTGCACAAACTAATATATATGCAACCAAATCCCAAATATTGGTATTTAAATATGTCACATATAGTGGGACTATTAGGGCAAAATATGGTGATATGAAGAATTCTCCACGAACCAAACATATGCCAGTCGATAGTCCTTAAGGAGTGTCTTCGAAATATAAAATCTAGAATTTCCCAAGGACCTTCAGAAATCCAGAATTTGAAATTTTCTGTGTGAAGTCCCTGTGCAAGATTTTGGCCCACTGTGGTCAAACGAAGAATTCTCCAAGAACCAAATATATGCAGTTGGGTAGTGCTTGACACATCCTTTCAGAATATGCCAACCACATATTTCAGAAGACCTTCAGAACCGAAAATTTTTAATTTTGAATTTCATATACGAAAACAGTTTTTCGCCCACTGTGCCCAAACGAAGAATTCTCCACGAACCAAACATATGCCAGTCGATAGTCCTTAAGGAGTGTCTTCGAAATATAAAATCTAGAATTTCCCAAGGACCTTCAGAAATCCAGAATTTGAAATTTTCTGTGTGAGGTCCCAGTGCAAGATTTTGGCCCACTGTGGTCAAACGAAGAATTCTCCAAGAACCAAATATATGCAGTTGGGTAGTGCTTGACACATCCTTTCAGAATATGCCAACCACATATTCGCACAGTGGGCGAAAAACTGTTTTCGTATATGAAATTCAAAATTAAAAATTTTCGGTTCTGAAGGTCTTCTGAAATATGTGGTTGGCATATTCTGAAAGGATGTGTCAAGCACTACCCAACTGCATATATTTGGTTCTTGGAGAATTCTTCGTTTGACCACAGTGGGCCAAAATCTTGCACAGGGACCTCACACAGAAAATTTCAAATTCTGGATTTCTGAAGGTCCTTGGGAAATTCTAGATTTTATATTTCGAAGACACTCCTTAAGGACTATCGACTGGCATATGTTTGGTTCGTGGAGAATTCTTCGTTTGGGCACAGTGGGCGAAAAACTGTTTTCGTATAAGAAATTCGAAATTAAAAATTTTCGGTTCTGAAGGTCTTCTGAAATATGTGGTTGGCATATTCTGAAAGGATGTGTCAAGCACTACCCAACTGCATATATTTGGTTCTTGGAGAATTCTTCGTTTGACCACAGTGGGCCAAAATCTTGCACAGGGACCTCACACAGAAAATTTCAAATTCTGGATTTCTGAAGGTCCTTGGGAAATTCTAGATTTTATATTTCGAAGACACTCCTTAAGGACTATCGACTGGCATATTTTTGGTTCGTGGAGAATTCTTCGTTTGGGCACAGTGGGCGAAAAACTGTTTTCGTATATGAAATTCAAAATTAAAAATTTTCGGTTCTGAAGGTCTTCTGAAATATGTGGTTGGCATATTCTGAAAGGATGTGTCAAGCACTACCCAACTGCATATATTTGGTTCTTGGAGAATTCTTCGTTTGACCACAGTGGGCCAAAATCTTGCACAGGGACCTCACACAGAAAATTTCAAATTCTGGATTTCTGAAGGTCCTTGGGAAATTCTAGATTTTATATTTCGAAGACACTCCTTAAGGACTATCGACTGGCATATGTTTGGTTCGTGGAGAATTCTTCGTTTGGGCACAGTGGGCGAAAAACTGTTTTCGTATATGAAATTCAAAATTAAAAATTTTCGGTTCTGAAGGTCTTCTGAAATATGTGGTTGGCATATTCTGAAAGGATGTGTCAAGCACTACCCAACTGCATATATTTGGTTCTTGGAGAATTCTTCGTTTGACCACAGTGGGCCAAAATCTTGCACAGGGACCTCACACAGAAAATTTCAAATTCTGGATTTCTGAAGGTCCTTGGGAAATTCTAGATTTTATATTTCGAAGACACTCCTTAAGGACTATCGACTGGCATATGTTTGGTTCGTGGAGAATTCTTCGTTTGGGCACAGTGGGCGAAAAACTGTTTTCGTATATGAAATTCAAAATTAAAAATTTTCGGTTCTGAAGGTCTTCTGAAATATGTGGTTGGCATATTCTGAAAGGATGTGTCAAGCACTACCCAACTGCATATATTTGGTTCTTGGAGAATTCTTCGTTTGACCACAGTGGGCCAAAATCTTGCACAGGGACCTCACACAGAAAATTTCAAATTCTGGATTTCTGAAGGTCCTTGGGAAATTCTAGATTTTATATTTCGAAGACACTCCTTAAGGACTATCGACTGGCATATGTTTGGTTCGTGGAGAATTCTTCGTTTGGGCACAGTGGGCGAAAAACTGTTTTCGTATATGAAATTCAAAATTAAAAATTTTCGGTTCTGAAGGTCTTCTGAAATATGTGGTTGGCATATTCTGAAAGGATGTGTCAAGCACTACCCAACTGCATATATTTGGTTCTTGGAGAATTCTTCGTTTGACCACAGTGGGCCAAAATCTTGCACAGGGACCTCACACAGAAAATTTCAAATTCTGGATTTCTGAAGGTCCTTGGGAAATTCTAGATTTTATATTTCGAAGACACTCCTTAAGGACTATCGACTGGCATATGTTTGGTTCGTGGAGAATTCTTCGTTTGGGCACAGTGGGCGAAAAACTGTTTTCGTATATGAAATTCAAAATTAAAAATTTTCGGTTCTGAAGGTCTTCTGAAATATGTGGTTGGCATATTCTGAAAGGATGTGTCAAGCACTACCCAACTGCATATATTTGGTTCTTGGAGAATTCTTCGTTTGACCACAGTGGGCCAAAATCTTGCACAGGGACCTCACACAGAAAATTTCAAATTCTGGATTTCTGAAGGTCCTTGGGAAATTCTAGATTTTATATTTCGAAGACACTCCTTAAGGACTATCGACTGGCATATGTTTGGTTCGTGGAGAATTCTTCGTTTGGGCACAGTGGGCGAAAAACTGTTTTCGTATAAGAAATTCGAAATTAAAAATTTTCGGTTCTGAAGGTCTTCTGAAATATGTGGTTGGCATATTCTGAAAGGATGTGTCAAGCACTACCCAACTGCATATATTTGGTTCTTGGAGAATTCTTCGTTTGACCACAGTGGGCCAAAATCTTGCACAGGGACCTCACACAGAAAATTTCAAATTCTGGATTTCTGAAGGTCCTTGGGAAATTCTAGATTTTATATTTCGAAGACACTCCTTAAGGACTATCGACTGGCATATGTTTGGTTCGTGGAGAATTCTTCGTTTGGGCACAGTGGGCGAAAAACTGTTTTCGTATATGAAATTCAAAATTAAAAATTTTCGGTTCTGAAGGTCTTCTGAAATATGTGGTTGGCATATTCTGAAAGGATGTGTCAAGCACTACCCAACTGCATATATTTGGTTCTTGGAGAATTCTTCGTTTGACCACAGTGGGCCAAAATCTTGCACAGGGACCTCACACAGAAAATTTCAAATTCTGGATTTCTGAAGGTCCTTGGGAAATTCTAGATTTTATATTTCGAAGACACTCCTTAAGGATTATCGACTGGCATATGTTTGGTTCGTGGAGAATTCTTCGTTTGGGCACAGTGGGCGAAAAACTGTTTTCGTATATGAAATTCAAAATTAAAAATTTTCGGTTCTGAAGGTCTTCTGAAATATGTGGTTGGCATATTCTGAAAGGATGTGTCAAGCACTACCCAACTGCATATATTTGGTTCTTGGAGAATTCTTCGTTTGACCACAGTGGGCCAAAATCTTGCACAGGGACCTCACACAGAAAATTTCAAATTCTGGATTTCTGAAGGTCCTTGGGAAATTCTAGATTTTATATTTCGAAGACACTCCTTAAGGACTATCGACTGGCATATGTTTGGTTCGTGGAGAATTCTTCGTTTGGGCACAGTGGGCGAAAAACTGTTTTCGTATATGAAATTCAAAATTAAAAATTTTCGGTTCTGAAGGTCTTCTGAAATATGTGGTTGGCATATTCTGAAAGGATGTGTCAAGCACTACCCAACTGCATATATTTGGTTCTTGGAGAATTCTTCGTTTGACCACAGTGGGCCAAAATCTTGCACAGGGACCTCACACAGAAAATTTCAAATTCTGGATTTCTGAAGGTCCTTGGGAAATTCTAGATTTTATATTTCGAAGACACTCCTTAAGGACTATCGACTGGCATATGTTTGGTTCGTGGAGAATTCTTCGTTTGGGCACAGTGGGCGAAAAACTGTTTTCGTATATGAAATTCAAAATTAAAAATTTTCGGTTCTGAAGGTCTTCTGAAATATGTGGTTGGCATATTCTGAAAGGATGTGTCAAGCACTACCCAACTGCATATATTTGGTTCTTGGAGAATTCTTCGTTTGACCACAGTGGGCCAAAATCTTGCACAGGGACCTCACACAGAAAATTTCAAATTCTGGATTTCTGAAGGTCCTTGGGAAATTCTAGATTTTATATTTCGAAGACACTCCTTAAGGACTATCGACTGGCATATTTTTGGTTCGTGGAGAATTCTTCGTTTGGGCACAGTGGGCGAAAAACTGTTTTCGTATATGAAATTCAAAATTAAAAATTTTCGGTTCTGAAGGTCTTCTGAAATATGTGGTTGGCATATTCTGAAAGGATGTGTCAAGCACTACCCAACTGCATATATTTGGTTCTTGGAGAATTCTTCGTTTGACCACAGTGGGCCAAAATCTTGCACAGGGACCTCACACAGAAAATTTCAAATTCTGGATTTCTGAAGGTCCTTGGGAAATTCTAGATTTTATATTTCGAAGACACTCCTTAAGGACTATCGACTGGCATATGTTTGGTTCGTGGAGAATTCTTCGTTTGGGCACAGTGGGCGAAAAACTGTTTTCGTATATGAAATTCAAAATTAAAAATTTTCGGTTCTGAAGGTCTTCTGAAATATGTGGTTGGCATATTCTGAAAGGATGTGTCAAGCACTACCCAACTGCATATATTTGGTTCTTGGAGAATTCTTCGTTTGACCACAGTGGGCCAAAATCTTGCACAGGGACCTCACACAGAAAATTTCAAATTCTGGATTTCTGAAGGTCCTTGGGAAATTCTAGATTTTATATTTCGAAGACACTCCTTAAGGACTATCGACTGGCATATGTTTGGTTCGTGGAGAATTCTTCGTTTGGGCACAGTGGGCGAAAAACTGTTTTCGTATATGAAATTCAAAATTAAAAATTTTCGGTTCTGAAGGTCTTCTGAAATATGTGGTTGGCATATTCTGAAAGGATGTGTCAAGCACTACCCAACTGCATATATTTGGTTCTTGGAGAATTCTTCGTTTGACCACAGTGGGCCAAAATCTTGCACAGGGACCTCACACAGAAAATTTCAAATTCTGGATTTCTGAAGGTCCTTGGGAAATTCTAGATTTTATATTTCGAAGACACTCCTTAAGGACTATCGACTGGCATATGTTTGGTTCGTGGAGAATTCTTCGTTTGGGCACAGTGGGCGAAAAACTGTTTTCGTATATGAAATTCAAAATTAAAAATTTTCGGTTCTGAAGGTCTTCTGAAATATGTGGTTGGCATATTCTGAAAGGATGTGTCAAGCACTACCCAACTGCATATATTTGGTTCTTGGAGAATTCTTCGTTTGACCACAGTGGGCCAAAATCTTGCACAGGGACCTCACACAGAAAATTTCAAATTCTGGATTTCTGAAGGTCCTTGGGAAATTCTAGATTTTATATTTCGAAGACACTCCTTAAGGACTATCGACTGGCATATGTTTGGTTCGTGGAGAATTCTTCGTTTGGGCACAGTGGGCGAAAAACTGTTTTCGTATATGAAATTCAAAATTAAAAATTTTCGGTTCTGAAGGTCTTCTGAAATATGTGGTTGGCATATTCTGAAAGGATGTGTCAAGCACTACCCAACTGCATATACTTGGTTCTTGGAGAATTCTTCGTTTGACCACAGTGGGCCAAAATCTTGCACAGGGACCTCACACAGAAAATTTCAAATTCTGGATTTCTGAAGGTCCTTGGGAAATTCTAGATTTTATATTTCGAAGACACTCCTTAAGGACTATCGACTGGCATATGTTTGGTTCGTGGAGAATTCTTCATATCACCATATTTTGCCCTAATAGTCCCACTATATGTGACATATTTAAATACCAATATTTGGGATTTGGTTGCATATATATTAGTTTGTGCAGCAAATATATTTAGCTTGGATTGTGTTTTCATTAATTACTGTATTTTAAATTTCTGCATCGATTATTTAATTGAAAAAATCAATAAACTGCCGATTTAACTTTAAAATAAAGTGCGCAACAGAGCTCTGTTACTTGCATAACAGAGCTCTGCTAAGTAAATTGGTTTCTGTCTTTGCTATTTTAAATACGAATTTATCTTCACGCACATTCACAATTTGTTATTTTTTCGATTGGACGCTCCGTTTTCGAGATATAGAAATTTTGTCATATTTTCGATCAAAAATGGGCACGAAATACGAAAATAATAATAATTTTGTTTATATTTAAATATAAGATACACAATTTTAATAAAAAATATTTGTTATTACTTTTTTCCTATAAAATTCATAATGTGTTAAAGCATCACCAAATAGTTGTGACAGCCATCAAATTCAAGTAATAAGTTGAGCATTCCAATATATTATTTGGTACAACCGAATTAGGTTTTACACTTTTCGTTCATCCAACTAATAGAATATTCACCACTACAGGATAATTTGATTGCTACAACTAAAACTCGATTGACAGATCACATTTATTTATTGTTACAAATCAATTGATATTCACAACATTTTGTGATACAGAACACAATTATTGGAAATCACAACTGAATAATGTGATAGTGCAAGGAACCGCCAAATTTTAGTTGGCTGTAAATATAGTTGTGACAACAAATCTCTTCTCTGTGTGTGCAAACATCTTGTAAGGAAACCAAGCTCGTATTTCGGGCATGGTCCAAGAGGAAAGCCCCACCACTCCCTCCCCTTCTGGCGGCTGGAGAATTTTTTTCCTAAAAAATGCTATGTCGCAGATTCATATCAAAACCAATAAAACGCAGAAACTTTATAAAAAAATACTAAAAAGAATTAAATTTGGCTGACAACAAAAATTATTGTTCTTTATTTGTAAAAAATTAATAAGCATACGTATAATGTAAGTACAAAGGTTTAGTGTAGTAAAGGCAGACAATTCGTAACGAGTCCGTTTCGATTCCCCAAAAATTGATAAAAGTGAATCCATCTGGAACCGTTCTGTTTAAAAAAAAAATTAACTGGAAACGAATTCGAATATCAAATGCATTCATAGTTCAAGACGGATACGAAAAAGCGATTCGTGCTTTCGAGAGGAATTTCGTACGCAAATGGATTCTTTATGGATCCGTAACTGATTTCCGTTTCGGATAAAATTCGAATTCGTCTCGTATTCGAAACGTATTCGTATGTTACACTGGATATTGCAACAACGTCTGGTTGTCTAATTTAATTTTAAATTTAAATATTTAAAACAAAATTTCAGTGAGTAAATCTCAGAATTGAAATATTCACTCGCATAATTTTGGCATTTAAGAACAATCACCTCTTATTGTTGGCACCATGTGTCTTTATATTTAAATGTTACTATGCCGGTGACGGCGCAAGACTTTAGTTGTATCTTATTCTTTGCTTCAGTTTCAAACAATTCATTATTTTCCCCTAACACCGGAACCATTTACTATTGCCGGAGTTTTTATTTTGCTTTTGTTACCGAGAGTTGAATAAGAACTTAGCACAAATTTTCAACAATTACAATGGAAATATGTCTGTCCGCCTGCTTGTCTGTGTTAATATCTGCATGCAACATATAAAACATCTTGTCTGTCAGCCAGTCCGTCAGAGAAGTGAAAAAAAGCAACAAAAAATAAACACCAAAGGCAAGTAACATAAAGACGGCAAGTGGTAAAAAGAGCAATGAACAGTCAGTGAGAAGAATAGCAGCAGAAAATGAAACAGCAACATCAACACCACACAAGACATACTAAACTCTCGTGGTATTGCTGCTGCTACCTTTTGCTTGGTGTCCAAGCAAAACTCGTACGAAGACGCGCACGTGCTTTGGAATCATTAAACCAGAACCCATAAAAATGTGATTGTGTTTACATGGAATGAATGGAGAAAAACAAAACAAACCCAGAGAATTGTATTGTAAATGACAGCAAATCCTACCATTAACATCATTATCACCTTCACTACCGTAATCATCGTCATTGAAACAATAGTGGAACATAACCACACATGCTATATAAGCTCGGTTGTTGCGTCAGTGGCAGGGGTTATGAAACGATGTGGAACAAAGTATGTACTTAGCCTGTTGATGATGAGGATGATGATAAGGTAGTACTACTACTTCGTTTCCAGTGTATACCTTTACCTTTTTATCTTTTAAAATGTTTAAAATAGGTGAAGATTTTTGATAGCTTTGGCAACCGTTTAAATATAAAAGACGACGGTTAGATAGTAGAATTCTGTTAATTTTTAGAAAAAGTCATAGCTGTACTTATAGATTCTTATTATATCGTATTAAACCTCAACGAAACTTCATCGAATTTCTTCTTCAAGTTGTCTACAATCTTCAACATCCAAGGAACTGCTTCCAATCAATCAAATCACACAAAAAGTATTACTATTACACGCTGAAAAATCTGTAATTTGTTGTAGTTTGGATGCAAATATAACGTTTTTGTAACTTGTCACAAATATAGTATATTTGTATCCAAACACATTGTGTTTGCTATTTAATATTACATGTTGGATACACGTTGATTAATAGTTTATAATATATGTATGCTTCTGTGATTCAAATGTGGCTTTGTTTGCTGAAACCTGCAGAAAACAAAAACGTGACAAACAACAAAGAAACAAATTTGAAGATCTGCTGCTTTTTTATTTCTTTGTTGTCTGTAACGTTTTCTCTTCAACAATTGTCAACAACTAAATCTACATTTGGGTCACAAAAACATATATTATAACCTTATATTACAACTCATTGTGTCTCCAACATGTAACATTGAATAGCAAACACAATCTGTTTGGACACAAGTATACCACATTTTTGAGACATTATATATAATGAATCTGTTTATAACGAAAATTTAAAGAAAATCGTTTCGTTGATGCGACGACATTAATTAATTGTCGCTGCGACGAATGTGTTAATTATAATAATTAATATATTTTTGAATTTTTCTTTTTGTAGTTTTGATAGTTTTTGGGGTTTGTTATTTTACGTGTAAATGCATAAATATGACTACGCTTCAGTCTACCACGAGTATGTTTCATTTCTATAATGTATATCTTTCATTGTTGGTATGAAAATGTTCAATTTCTGCAATGAGGTTGTTTCATTGCTGCATTAAATAAATATGATGAATGAATGAATATGAATGATTTACATTTCAATTGAGTTTGTTCCTTCGTTCAAAAAAATTGTATCCGCAATATCGTTATTTCACTTTTTTTTAATTTGTACACAGGGTGGTCCAAATACAAATACATTTTTAAAATTTAAATTATATTAACATAACTCATTATCGAAAATAAAAAACATTTCATTATGTGAAGAACACGATTTTATTTATATGGTTGTCTAGCCTGCCGTCGCAGTAAAGCATTCTACCAACCCAGTTTTCCAAGACCTGTTAAGATGCTGGATTGAGACGCACGCTCTCTCGGTCACAGCGGCCACATTCTCGTCGGTACGCAACTTACGACGACGTGGACCGTAAGTGTTGTCCACTATAAAGCCACTCTTGAGACTGGCAAAACCTTCTCTTCAATAATCGCACAGTTTGAGCAGCACCTCCATCGTGGGTTCAATCCCTGTTCTGACAACCTTAAATTTCTTTCGACGACGGCCACCTCGAATAGTGATGGTGACACCATCGAGTACTTAGCCATGTAAAATTAGCTCAAAAATACCGTTCGGAACCGGTGTAAAACTGTAGGTCCCAATCAGTGTGTGTAAAAACTAGAAAGCTCACAGGTCACTGGTTGTGAGAAGTTGTCCCGAAGCCCGTAAGTTATTGAGGGTCAGGGTCAAAATAACCAATGAATCAAAAATAAACTTGCTTTTAGACCACCCTGTAATAATGATTTACAAAAGATGCTTCCACTTAGTTTAAACTTTCATTTAACAGAGGTCCTAATAGTTTTGCTTAATTAGTGGAATATAATCTTAACATACACGTGGTGGATTGTAATATTTCTGATTGTTGAGTCTCCACAAGATGGTTTGTGAATTCACTAACTATAGAGCATTCGGGAAAGTACGAGATGTTTGGGGAAAACTAGATACCGCGTTGTTAAGAGTTTTTGGAGAGTTGTGTACACAATATATGGCTGGCACAACATTTTGAGGGAGTCTGGCCGAGTAATAACGAGAGGACTAAGTACTTTCATAAATACTGGTACAATACGTATCGGCCCCACTGTAAGAAATCCACTGAACATACTCTCTCTCTCTCTCTCTCTCATAGATTAATACTTATAGTAGATCTACTATTTCTCCCACCAAATTTATGACATTTGGCCTGGTGTGATATTTACATTTGATGTTGAAAAGAATTGCTTTACTAATACCAGATAGAGGCAATGGTTCAAAACAACGAACAAAATAACAACAACGGCATTTCGTTTTGTGTGTTAAAATTATTGTGTTAAATACAACACAAATGTATGCTAACAATAACAGTCAATAAAAAAGTGTAAAACACATTTAAATTTCAGAGTTTTTCACCAAAATGACATGAAAAATTAAAGCAAGAAGTTATTGTAATTCCACCTGGTGTATATCACTTTTCGTCAAACATCTCTCTATCACACCGACCGCATCACAAAGAGTGTGAAAGGAAACGTCAAATGAGCCAAATATTCTCTCTAGTCTGAGATTACTCTATGGTAAGAAGTTTTTGGTGTCCATTACTTATAAATATGGAATGGGGAGGTATTGCAACCATATTGACGTAATTGGCCTAAAAAAATTGTAATGGGAACTGGCGTCACTCGTCATTTTGTTTATCGTGCTGTAAAACTGTTTGTGGATACTGGTGGAGTAGCATACCGTCCGAGAGCTGGCCGTTCGCGTAGAATACAACCTCCCAGAGCTGTCAAACCCATAGAGAATCGAATTCGTCGATATCCACTCCGAAAGTAACAAATATTGTCGAAGGAGATGAATATATCGAAGGTATCCATTTCCTGCATCATTAAAAGTGGCCTATGGCCTGTAGTTTAGAAGACACACGTTGCATCTACTAACGGCGGCATCGAAGCAGAAACGCAATCAAAAATCAAATGCATTGCTTCGCCGGTACGTCAATAACGGCCACAGAAAATGTGGAGAGGTCGTTCAATAAACAAATTGATAGGGTCCATGTTCAGTTAGTTCAAAGAGGTCACCATCGTGCTTCTCTGATGGTATGGTGGGAAGTCGCATATGACGGGGTACGGGGCACTTATCCGCACAGTAGGCAATTTTCCTATGGATGTGGTACGTACTGCCATAAACGATTGTCCGGTCAGACGTCGATAGTGATGGAGGGCAAATGGCGTCGTTTAAATTACGATAAATAAAATAACGCTTAAACATATAATTCGGCATAATATTTTCTTGAATACATCGTACTTTTGTCCACCGTTACTCCGTCATTTCTTAACTAATCTTCACAACCGACCCATGGTTATTTTCGTAATTTATTATTTTTTATTAAAAATAAATATATACTTAAACCGATGAACATTTTTGAAGATATTCGCATTTAAGTGACATCATCTTTTTTAAAAATATCTCAATATATATCAATATCTCAAAAACTGTTTTACTTTTGAACAATCTGACTTCATATTCGGATTCAGCAGACAATTTTACATAAAGATTAGGTGTCAGATACATTTGCTCAAAAATCTGTTACGTAGTGTTATTAGACTGTAGGGTGCTGTTTAATTTCCTTTCTATTGAAACGGAATCCATACGTTTGTCCGTCCGTATAACCATTGTGCACAGACATAGTTTTCTCAGAGGCGGGATATGAAACTAACAAAGAAACAATCCAAGAAAAAAACTAAACGATCATAATGATTCTCAGGGAGAAACAGTTGGCGGTCATTAGGTTCGGTGGAAAATATGGAAACAAAACTCCCCACACAAACAAACACAAAATGCAAAACTAGAGGAGTTACTAACAAACAACGTGAAGAATAGAAACACACAACTGGAATAAAATATTCAACCCAAATAGCAACGAACTGTTAAAAATTATTCTATTCCAAACTGTGGACCTTCTCATCAGGGATGATAAATAAATAGTACAAAGTTGTTCTGGGTGTTTCTGAAATTATTAACTACACAAAATTTAAAAGTCACACCATGGAAATTGTTCGTAGCCTTGATGAATATTTGCTGCACCGAAAATGTGTTCATTGAATGAGAAAATGTTTCAATAGTTTGACGGATATTTTTCATTGCTACGATGAAGATAATTCAATGCTATGATATTGTTTGCCGGATTGACCTCTGGTGGAACACAATAGTTTAAATCTCAAACACTTATTATTTTTGTATTCTTTAACCTTTTTGTCTCCACAATGCACAATAAATATATTCGTTGCAGTAACGCAACGACGAACTGTAAAATAAAACTGGTTTGGCTCGTTTCGTTGCAGTGACGAAAATTTAATTAGTTAAACGAAACTTTTTATTGCAGTACTGTAAACGCACTAACGAGTCATTTTTGTGATTCCAGCTTCATACGTCTCATATCTCATCCCTGATTCCACGGCCATCAGTACTTGTTCGCCACCAGGCACAACGACCGAGGAGCTCATACAGTGACACGACATTGTCTGGGATGCCATGAACATCAGCAATAGCAACATCACCGGCAACACCATGAGCAACGTCAGAGGGCATAATGAACAATAACAACAAAAAACAATATTTACATCAAACAATTGAGGAGAAATTGTACGTATTTATGTATATGTGCCTGCTCCAATTGTTGCTACAATGTTCTTTTGGATGTCTCTTCTTCGTGCATTCTTTGCACAGTGGGCTACTATTATTTACATTCTACGTTGATAATTCATTCACCCCGGCAATAATTCTAGAAAATGTATGTGTCATGGGGTCTTCTCTAGTTGATGGCCTTTTATGAATTAAACCTGATGTTGTCATTAGTGCTGGCTGCTGTTGTCTGTCAGTCATAATGCAAGTGAGTGAAATGCCACATGTGTCTTCATTACTGTCGTCATCAGTGGAATTGCTGTTAGGAAACATCCGCTCAATGGTTGTTCATTTTGTTCGCTATGGTGCTCCAGTGTTACAATGCCATGAACTAGAGCAAGATTCTACAAATTTTTAATTGATGTTACATATAATAATGATACATAATTGAACACTGTAATGTAAAAATATACAGCCTAAAACCTTACAAGGCCCAACTATCTAAAACTGTGGAATATAAGGTACCCAAACAGAAACCGTAACATACCGAATAAATTAAATTTCACTACAACTGAATTCATTTATTTTGTCCTTCCGTCAGCTCTTCCATCGTCTGTTTGTTATCCCATTATTTGCAAAACTGCAAGCAGATTTGTAAAACCTATTAGCAAAGATTAGAGCCAACTACAACAATAGCCATTAGCAAATAATAGCCATCACATAAACGAAACGAACTGCAACATTTGTACAGCATGTGCAGCAACAGTACGTCTGTGACCTGTGTTGTGGCAGCAACTTTACTTTAATGGAACGTACATAAATGAATTGAAGTTGAAGTGAGGACACAATGTTGTTTGTTTGATTAAAAATGTGGCACAATCTGTCCCAAGCATTTTGCAGCATCAAAACTACTTAGGCACACAAATGGCCTAACAAATGAGTATGATTGTTAATCTAGAACTGGAAGGAAGGATTGTAAACAAGTGTCATCGTCACAATTCTAAAGAAATTAACGAACAATTTGTTGCTTAATCTGCATATAGACTTCTTCATTAAAAAAGCACAGCCTAAGTGCTTGGTAGTTATTTTGTAGTCCAAACATTCCAGGAAGAGCAATGCCGAGGTTAATATAATAAGCCATGTACTTCTTCAGAAATAACTTCAAAGAAATATAAAATAGGTTTGTAACTATGACCGAAGTTTGGGTATTTCGAAATAATTTAACGACAAAGGTTTCCATTAACAAGGAGTATCGATCCATGTAATCAACTTTATCTTGGGTTCAGAAAAGAAAGATCAGCATTATTGTTCAAGCAATTTTCGACTACAGCAGAACTCAAGGAACGAAGGTCAGGAATCAGTGAAGCAACAGATATTTTACTGAATATTCTCTTCACTTACATCCGATCACAAAAAAGGTAAAGAAAATTGTATGCCGCACACATTTTTATTAGTGTGTTTATATTGCTGCATTAAAATTCTTTTCGTTATCCAAAATGTTATTTGCCGTTCATCATTGCGGTGCTGCAACAACTCTGTTTTAATTTCGTACAATAAAAGTTTGAATATTAAAAAAAAAAAAGTGTGTGAGATTTAAACTATTATTAATTTTATCTCTTTTAATGTTATACTTATTTACTGTGGGGTTTTACCTAACTCTTAATATTCACACTTTGATTAAATATTTTTTATGTAATTTTCCTTCAAACCCTATTATCCTGTCAATAATACACCGAAAGAAACAATGTTCAATTGAAGAAATGTGTTGACCTTTTTAAAAAATAAATAAAATAAACTAAATCTCCATTATATCTCATAAAAGAATTGGGGAGAGCTTCTCTCAAACAGAAATCATTGGATATGTCAAACTTTTCATTTGTGGAATGCGAACGGAATAGTGTAAGGGCAGTTTGAAAGCTCCGTGACTTTTCTTAACTTCCCTCGTAGTAAATAAAAAATCAACACTGCACCTTTATACGTTGAAAAAAGCAGCCCCTGTAATATAATTCAGGATCCATATACATATATATGTTTGGAACATTGTTTTCATTAATTGAAGATCTGCTGCTTTTTTGTTTCTTTCTTGTATGTCACGTCACGTTTTGTTTTAAGTCGTTTTTAACACAAAAAAAGCCAAATTTGGGCCCCCAACACATATGATATAACATATTAATCACTGTGTCTCCAGCATGTAACATTGAATAGCAAACACAAAGTGTTTGGGACACAAGTATAGTATATTTGAGTGAAGCTACAAACACGTTACATTTGCATCCAATCAACAAATATAAAAATTTGCCACCGTATACCATCTGTTAATAGACTACTATAAAATGATAAACAAGCTGCGTCATTTGGTTTGTGTTTGACAGCCATTGAAAGCAGACAACCTCATGAATTTCGACGAAAATGGAAAAAGTGAATTTTGTGTGCTCATCAAGCATTACGTTTCGTAAAAACCCCATCACCGTAACCAAGGAAGGCTTTCGGGGGGACTGTGCACCATCAATTTCAATGGTTAAAATGTGGTTTACCAAATTCCATTGTGGTTCATACCAGCGCAAATGAAGCCAAACTTTCAGGTCGCCCAAAAGTGGTCGTCACCCCAGAAATTTTCAATAAAATCCATGGAATGATACTCAACGATCGGAGAATGAAAGTAGGTGAGGTAGCTGAGGCTGTAGGCATTACAATTTAGCGGGTACATTGCATTTTACATTAATATTTTGATACCTCTGACAAATATTTATATGTGCAAAATAATTTTTTTTCTTTCCTTCTGAAAACTGGCTGTAATTTAATGTCGACCATATACAATTTTTTTAATAATATCCCTCTCTCTTTATCATATACTTTTTTCTATTTTGGACTTTATTTGTAGTCCCTTTATCTATGATTATCTCTGTAAGTTTTCAACTCAATAGAAAATAATTATATGTGCCAAAGCGTTCCAGACACTTTAAAGTGAACAACTCTATTTTTCTCGGGTGTTTAGTATAAAATATCTTTCTGTACGTGAGTAAAGTGATCGTTATGAATATATTCTAAGAAACGTTTAATTCACAGTTTTGTTTTTAGTTGAAGATGCCACGTGGAAGTGAACTTACGGATGAGGAGCGCGGAAAACTTGTTGGAATGAGACTTGCAGGTAAAGCAATTGGCGAGATTGCAGCTGCGGTAAATCGGAATCGTAATACAGTTTCGAATTTCCTCAAAGACCCCAGAAACTGTGTGTGTATTAAGCGCAGTGGACGCATCCCAACTATAGACCAGAGGACTAAGCGGCGCATTTGGCATTTAGCAGCTAATGAGAATATGAGTTGCAGGGAAATAAAGGAGGAATTGGGTCTAAATGTAACGAGACAGCGTGTCCAGCAACTGCTAAAGTACGATATAGGTCTTCGGTACCAAAGCAAAATGGCCAGACCACGCTTAAACCAGCTCCATAAAAATGCGCGTATTGCTTTTGCAGAAAAGTACAAGCTTTTTGAGGACGAATTTGAAACCGTTATATTTAGTGATGAGAAAAAGTTTATTTTGGACGGACCTGATGGTCACCATAGATATTGGAGAGATTTACGACATCCTCGTCAAAGGTGCTACAAGCGACACGACGGTGGTGGATCTCTTAGGATATGGGCTACATTTGCAGCACGAGGGAAGTCAGTAATAAGCTTTGTCCCAACTAAAATGAATTCGGGAGCGTACGTTGATCTGTTGGACAGCAATTTAATTGAATTATATGGAGATAACTGGACTTTTCAACAAGACAACGCCCCGATCCACATTGCTCGGCTCACAAGGGACGTTTTTAAGTCCCGAAATATTCCATTACTGGAGTGGCCAGCCATAAGTCCCGGCCTCAACCCAATTGAAGATCTCTGGGGGATACTTTCCGCCAAGGTGTTTTCAAAGAGGAAGCAGTATACGACGCCTAAAGAACTAAATCTACCAATATTGGCGGAATGGGAGATAATTGACATGTCCACTTTAAGCAACTTAGTGAGTTCTATACCACGCAGGCTACAACAAGTTCTTAAGCAGAAGGGCAACTCAATATCATATTAATTACATATTTTAATTGGATAAGAATAAGAATTAAATTTAAGTATCATTTTTGCATATATAAATATTTTCTATGAAGAATATATCAAACACTTTTTTTTTTGTTCTAAAACAGAAATGAAAAAATATGGTTTCTTATAATTTTAAAGAATAATAAAATATAAACTAATATATAAAATAAAAATAAAAAAAATTTTAGTTTTCAAAGCTCCAACTCAAAATGATACATTGCACATATAAATATTTGACAGGGGTAGGAAGAACTTATCCACGCGATGGGTGCCGCGATTACTCACACTCGACCAAAAGCGCAACCGTCTGACCACTTCAGAGTGCGAAACAGTTTGTAGCCCATTTTACAAACCGGGAACGGAAAATTGATCCATTACAGCACACCAGAAACCAAGAAACAGTCAAATCAGTGGACTTCACCGAGTGAACGTATACCAAAGACGCCAAAGGTGGGTCTGACGGGCAACAAGATCATGGCTACATTTTTTTATATTTTTTATGCATGCGGGTCAGTAACATAGATTACCTTGAAAATGGTACCAATATCACCGGTGAATAGTATACATAGCTGCTGTACAGATTCGATATTGATTTGAAGAACACAACACCGCATTTGACGAAGAAATAAGTGCCGTTTCACCACGCCAATGCAACCACCACGGCAATGCAACGCCGCACATATTTTTAGTCGCCACGGGAAAAATCCATAAATTAGGCTACGAATTGCTACCTCATCCGCCAAATTCTACATATAGCCTCCTGTTCACACAAAAGGCCGGGCAGTAGCATATGATATATTTGATGCTCTCTTCCTCCTTTTCATCCATACAGCTTCGATTCCAAGTCTAGACACGTGGCTGACTATTAAAAAGTGACGAGTGATCACAGCTACTATCATAAATATATCATGCCTAGCAATGCATATCAACTTTTGCGTACGATTCAGGCTATATCTTGGTCGTACTTTCATCCAGAAAATCTATCATTCGCATGTCTGAGAGCTTCGGCTTTAAGGATAAGCTTGCATGAAGAAAGGGCCATACCAACCAGTGGAACTTGTACGGTAGTCCCTAATCTCGTCAGCTCATCCGCTCTATGGGTCTCCGTAATGTGTGTGTGCCCTGGCCCGGTCATCGCATTAACAGATGCGCGACAGTTATTGTCAGTTCTTTAAGTCAAGACAACAGATTGCAGAAATTTTATATCAGCCTGACTGTCAGAGTAAAAGTTGCTATCACAGACGGTGATGACGTCGTACCCGCCAAAGACCAACGTCGTCGGTGGTGCAATGATACTGTGTGCGGCTCTTGTACATGAGGTCGTGAATTCGATCCCAATTCTGATCATCTTACATTTCTTCCGATGGCGGCCACTCGCTTAATGACGGGAACACTATCGAGTATCTAGTCATGAAAAAGCTTCCCAAAATACCGTTCGAAACCGCTGTAAAAAGGTAGGTCCCAATCAGTGAGTGTAAACCTAGACAGCATATAGCTCACTGGTTGCGAGAGAATCTCCCCAATCCCTTCATGGGATGTAGTGCGAAACGATTTGTTCTTTTTTTCAAAGATTGTCATGACTTCTGTCTGAAAGGCACTACAATGGTCTGGTAGCGTTGGCTACAGGTATACACCCAGCTCTTTAGAATAAACGCCAAACGCTACTTTGCGTATGGTCTGGAATCATCAGTATAGAAGCCTAGATACCTTCCATAACCTAGTATCGTTGTTTTTTGAATCCATTGACTGATAAATTTCTGATTCGATGGCAACCCCAATTTTAGTAAATGCTAGCGGGAATCGGATTCTTTCTATCGAGGACTTATATATTAAATAGCACTACTATAGCATGGCTGGACAAGCTGTAAAAATCGTCCCTGATATCCATGCAGCGATGGAACAAATATCGTCACAAAGTCTGAGATCCCAAACGGCACTGGAGTGATGAACAATATCTCTACCTGGGGATCCCCATATTGCTCATTTTCGACAAGACCGTCATAACTCAAAATTTGTCCTTTTTTGAACTGAATAATACAAAATATTCTCCTTGTCTACTTCTATCAGATAAATTGAAAAATTCGGCCTGAGTATTTTTAAACTAGAATTTTTTAAACTTGAAACTTTCAAAGTCGTTTAACTCGAAACTATGTTTTCTGAAACAATAGCGAATAACCAGTTCAGTGGCCAGAATGGGAACAAGAGCGGACGATTAATAAATCTAGACCAATTCGAATCAAATCGATTTATGGTAGTTATAACTGGACATTCCTAAGGCAGACCACAATTAACACTTTATGTGTCATTGTCCCCTTGATACAATATGCAGTTTAGAGAATTACAAGGGAAACTATTGGATAAGACTTAGGAAATTTGGCCGACCTTTTGTTTTCCACCTATGGGTGTTGAAATGGGCGATGAGGTAAAGCACCAGTCATTCGACTCATCATTCTTAATTTAACCTGACAAAACAGCATTAAAATGTTGAAGATATCACATGAAAGACTTTCTTGCTCACTGTCAAATGGTTTTAAAAACTTTCGCACAGGATTTGTTGATAGTCATTGTCATTCGGTAAAGACGGATGAGCTTACTAGGGATGCCAAACCTATATACAACTTCCTAGAGTTTTATCCATATCAGACTATCAAAGGCAGGTAGCATGTATATCAATTATATTAAAGACCTCTAATCAAACTATGAAAATATTCTTTGTAGATCGAGTTTTTGTTTACGACACGTAAAGTGACTAAAAGGACTTCCCAATATCTTTACATGATTGCCCTTTTACATAAATTCAACAATAAATTTGTGATATTCTGTAACAATCCGTGGATTTTAATATCTTTCCTATTTTGTCATCCCTTTCATTTTCACTGACACTAATTGTATCATTCGATAACCGGCATTGGAAAAACAATTGTTTGTAATGCAATTAAGATCAGAGAAATTACGTTATATTGTCAACAACATTACTATAGAGGAGGCGAACATGGGAACACGTATGTATAATACCAATCTAAATCGATAATTCCATCATCTAGTGATAGCTTCTATAAAGTTCACAGTTGTATCTAATGCAGTAGTCGTCAAATGGTTTAAGGGTCATAAACAAAAATTAAGCAATTCAAATTCAGTCCAGTTTTTGTGGCCGTCGGTGGTTCAATGGTAGTGTGCGTGGCTCTTGCACATGAGTACGTGGTTTTAAATCCCTACTCAGACCACCTAACATGTCTTTTGCCGGCGGTCACCTCGCTTAGTGACTGCGACACTAACGAGTATATAGCCATGAAAAAGCTTCTCAAAAATACTGCTCGGAACCGGTGTAAAATTATAGCTCCCAATCAGTGAGTGTAAAATTACAACGCGCACAGCCCACTAGTTGTGAGAAGCTCTCCCCAGTCTCTGCAGGGGATGTAATGGGACACCACCTTTTTTCAGTTCACTTAAAGAAAAACTTTGTCGAAAGGCAAAAATCTTGTTCGTTACACAGAATAAAAAACTTAAGTAAATATAATTAATTTTTTAATTAAAAAAGGAGGAGTTTGTATATTCACGGAGTTTGTAACCTAACCTTCAGTCTACTGAAAAAAACACTGCCGCAGGGAAAAATCATGTATGGTCCACACAAAAAAATTTTTTTAGTAAGTACAATTAATTATTTTATTGATATTGAGCAAATAACTGAATTTGTAACATGATTGTGAAATACTTTTTTTTTTAATTGAGAAATATATGGCGTACCTGCAGTATTAACAATAAGGTTTCTTGCTTTAATTAACACTTTATTTAAGCCTTAAATTAAATGTTAAAAAATTTATTTTATTACATGAAAAATATTACTAATATTAAAATATCTGCAATGAAAAGTATTGGTCAAGCATTGGTCGTGATTTTGCTGCAACTATGTACTTAACTTATGTTGCCTCAAACAAAATAATGGCGCTATATCAATGGGCCATTATATGCATCAAAGAACCAAATGCAATCCAGCAATGAAACATATTTATCGCGTTAATGAAACATATTCATTGCAATATATTCATCACAATTATGAAACATATTCATCATAGCAATCAAGCACATCATCGCAACAATAAACCAGTCATTGCAGCAATGAATTATATTCGTCACTGTGACGAATGTTTTACAGTTAATGAACCTATTTTCGTTGCGGCGATGAATCTGTTTTACTCGTGTGTCAAACGTTTGGTACCATTAACATTAGGGTAGCAACTAAAAATCAACTTTAAATTTTTGGCAAACCCCGAGCGGATTATTTTGCCATTTGGTGTAAAACTTATGATTGAAATATTGTTTTTTTTTCAAATTCATAGCTAAAATGTAAAAAAAAAACCTGTAAACTTTGATTTCAGTGCGCCACGTGTTCGAATTATCCGATTTGCCTCAAAATTCTACCACGCAGAGGGCGGATCAATAAGTCCATGACATTTTGAATGAAACACAGTTCTTTTTTATTATTTTTCATTATAATCTCCTTTTAGCTCAATACACTTAGTCCAACGTTTCTCCAATTTTTGTATCCCTTCCAAAAAATAGGACTTTTCGAGGTCTACAAAATAGTCATTTGTTTGATCAATCATTTTATCGTTGGAGCTAAATCTCTTTCCACGGAGCCATTTCTTTAGGTTTGGAAATAGGAAATATTCACCGGGGGCTCAATCCGGAGAATATGGCGTACAGTAGCCCAATTCATATTCGTAGCCCTATTCATGGAACTCCAAACAATCCTTTGAAGTTGTCACACGATTACGTTTATGGTCAATTGAGAGCAAACACTGCCATATGAGATGCTTATGGCAGCAATAAAGTCACGCACTTTTACTCTTCGATCGGCCAACACCATATCGTGGATTTTTTCGACATTTCCGGGTGTATTGACCTCAATTAGCTGTCCAGAACGTTCAGCGTCATTTGTACTTGTGCGGCCACAACGAAAGTCAGTAAACCCCTTTCTACCATTGAAATCGATGGTGCAGAATCGAGATTGATTGACGTTTTTTTTTGGAAAAAATAATGTTTAATGAGCACTCGAAATTCACTTTTATCCATTTGTAAAAAAAAATGTACCCGGGTGTATGTTTTCAACAGCTGTTAAACGCAAAGCAAATGACGGAACGTGCTCAGAATTTCACAGTAGTCTATTAACAGGAGGTACTTGATGGGAGTAGTGCTGCATTTCATATAACTACTACGGAAGTTCGAAAAGTCGCGGCCTTATTGATCCGCCCTCTTAAGTTTTAGACCAAATTGCAAACTATAGTGAAAGCTCTACTCGCGGACAGCTCCCGTGGATGGACAAACTTCATGGTCTCATGCTTTTGGCGACATTTTTAGAACAACTTAATCTCCCCTGGGGAACGCTCCCTTGGCCGGACGCTGACGCCTTTTCGCCTACAACACCTCACGTAGACGGACAAAAATTCCGAACGAAGAAGCTGAGACACAAATTACGATCACGGTGATTTGTCTATTTATTAAAAAATAAAGAAGTTATTAAAGAAAAATTGCAAATGGTTTACGGTGGCCAGAAGCTAGAATATTCCTGTTTCTGGGCTGATATTAAAGACTAAAGCCAAAGAAATGGCTGAGTTGGTGGGGGGTTATTGTGGGGTTTCTGCGTCGGATGGATTATAGATTAATTTACACATAGATTTGTCAACTCGCTCATCGGTTTAACGATTGAATGGAAGCGAACTTGTGTTTGAACGTCAAGAGGAGAATTCTGTCGCTGAGGTTCGACAAACACAGGTGAAATTGTTTCTGTGAATATTCAAAATATGGCTAAATACTCGATATGCGAGGTGACCGCCGCCGAAAGAAATTTAAGGTGGTCAGAGCAGGAATCGAACCCAGGATCTCATGTACAAGAGGCGAGCACACTAACCATTGCACCACCGACGGCCACACAAGAAATTAACTCCATCGAATAATATACGAGAAATACTTAAACAAAATGGTCGTTTGAAAGCCTTCGTCACAGACGATTTGGTGTCATATGAACAACTAAATAACTTAGGAAGTCATTTTGAGGATATGGACAGAAAATGGAAGCTATACAACTTTAAACAGACGACAACCCCAAATTATGTCAACCTAAACAATAATTTTGTACTGAACATATACATATGTATAAATAAATACATTACAGTCATATGTATAAGTACTTGATTTTGAATGTTCAGTTGATTTTTTTAAATAAACGATCCCGTAGGCGAACATCTCCCGTGGACGGACAAAACCGCTGCGACCATGGGTGGCCGCCCACAGGAAATTTCACTGTAATCCAGTCGAGGTTCATTAAAATTAAAAAATTGACCCACACATTTCCTTGCTACCCTAATTATGAGATGACTCTCTGCTAACAAATAATAAACTGCTTCCGGAGCGTGCCGTGCCTTAATAGCGTTATCTCATCTTAACCACTTTCTTATTATTATTAGCTATTGCCAAAATTAGTTGTTGGGAACCACTGCTTTACAAAATTGCATTACAAAGTTAGGGAGTCATAATTGAATGATCAATTACACAAATTGACAATACAAAGTAAATTAAAATGTAAGTGAACAGTCTGGCATATAATAGACATAGACAACTAAATTTCTCTGGCAAACCTCGGTAAGCTAAGGGAGAAAAGTGTTGTCACAGTTTTCAAAGGCTAATTTACACTATAAATTATTCAAAAATATTTATCATTCAGTTAAGTTTAAATCATTTCATATTAGGACTAATTTAAAATTAAACTGAGGTTCACAACACCTGTGCAGTAATATTTAGCAAAATATACAAGTCACGTTTCAGTGAATTTCCGCTGTAGATTCCAGCAGAATTATTGTATTAAAAAATTAAATTTTTTCACATTCTTTGAAATCTAAAATTTTTGTACAAAAGTTCAATTTAGTGTAATTAATTTGCATAAAATTGAGAAAAGCCACGCCAGTATGACAATTTCCTAGAGGTTAAAAATATAGACGTCATTTTAATTGCAAGGCTAGTCGTATTAGGCACAAATTTAGACAAAGAAATTATATACTATAATAATGGTAATTCGAACCAACAAAATGGTTCCTCGGGTCGTTGATATGCTCCTTCACATCGGATAAGTACACTCACAGAAGTAATCGCCCGTATTACGGTTGTCGTTATCGACGTCGTTGTGGTGTTTACGTCAACATCACTTTCGTGTCAACATCGTCGCCCCATCAACGCCAGTTTGGTATTCTGTAACTGTATTGAGACGACGTCGACTGTTTATCGATAGTTTATTAAAAATATAAACAAAGAATGAAAGCAGGAAGAAGAAGAAGAACGTTTTACATTTACACTTCTATTAATTTATCAAATTTGGTAAAAGTTATTCAAGTTCCTAAAAAGTGGTTAACTTTCGTAACCATATGGACTCCGATTTGAAAGTTATTGGATATAGACGGCCGGTCTATACCACCACGTTAGGCGAATAGGAGCGGTGAATTGGGACGAGCTATCGATGGCAGTACATGCAGCCTTTATTGGCCACATAGCTACATATCTTGGAGAGAAGGGCGAAATGATCTCATCAAATTCACTATGGATCGACCATTTGGGTATCATAAAGGATTTGAACTGTACGTTTCGTTAGCGGTTGCTTGTTTGCCAGATATCAGACTAAAATGAAAACGACATCAATTACACGACTGACAGCACTCAGAGCAGACGTATGTGTCACAACATGGAAACTAGAGCGCTAAACCATTCGTGCGATACACACACACATGACTTCAGTTCAGTTTACGAAACGATCAGAGCGGCAGTACACTGATGTATTTGTGTTTGTAGCAGCGTGTAAAACAGAATAAAAGTGGTCGGTTACTTCTGTGTCTGCAGTGAATATACGAGTAATGTTTGGTATCGTAGTTGAATAGAAGTTTTCTAATAGAAGAGAATAAGTTTCTAGCAAGTTTAGTATCTGAAATGTGGGAAATAATATACTAATTTTAAATTGGGCTGTTAAATAAGAAGTAAAATAATTTATTTCCATTTTGGTCTTAATATTCTTATAAATTTTTAACAGGGTGCCAAAAGTGTTTTTATTCGTCGGTTCTCTACAGCACACTGAGCAATTCAAAGAAAAATAAGTAACATATTCGGTGTAGCCGCCCTGTCTTCGATTACTTCATAAAATCACTTACCGAATACGAACAAAGCTCTGTTTGCGACTACCGCGTAGCAAGAATCAGTGCATGTCATACAAAGCGAATACGATGTCATTATCGTTCCGAAAAGCTGTGATTCGTTTCGCTATTCGTTTTGCTGTTTACATTCTTCGTTCGCAAAGTTCCTTTACAGCATGTACAGCAATTCAATCAACAAACAGAGTATATTCATGCAGTGCTTTACTGGTGGATACCAGTGATGATATTTGATAATTTTCGGGGGCACTTTTTGTATTCTTCTTCTTTTTCTTTCGGTGTAAATGCAGTGAAACCTTTAAATAGCCTCTAGGCATAAATATATTACACAAACAATAACAGGATAAATACATCTTGGCAATTTCGATCAGCTGAGTTTGACAACGTCGGCTCTTGATATAAATCAAAATTCCTGCAATTCCTACTGCTTCTACCTTACATAGTTTGCCATGTATTGTTTTTAAACCCCCCTCACATAAAATTTGGTGAGTCAAATCCGAAAGTACTCATATTTGACCAAAAGGAGTTGGGGACTTTTTGAAATCGAAAGGAGGTAAAAAAGTCCTTATCCACTACAAATATCATCCCTGGTGGATACTTGACACTGAAGACACCGAAGACGGTAGTTCTAACATAGAGTAATACTTAAGAGCCTCTATTACTCTATTCGCTGCCTCTTCATGACGACGAGTTAGTAGGCCATTTCATCGAGTTCGATTTGCTGCTGTATTTTACCAATTTTACACTTTGGTTGGACATAAAACGGACAGAAATCAAAGGGAATGTGTATTTTCGTTCAATGCGAACAACATAAGACATACATAATTTAGCTGTAATTAGTATCAATAAACTCTATTTAAACTTAGTTCCTGTCTTCTTTGGTCTCTCATTCTACATCATTTCCCTAGTACCTTTTCGATCAGCTGGGCTATAGACACCCCCTGGTTCTAAGTGATCCCTTTAGGTAATCAATTGCAGCATCTATATAAATTTGAATCAGGGCCATGGCCGTGTTAACAGCTCTGATAAAAATTATCACAATAGGGACTTTGGAGTTAGTTAAAAGCGGAGTAAATCAAATACCCAATATTATTTTTCATTCAAGTTGAAACTATTAAAATTAAGGCCAATAAATTAGAATTAAAAAGAACCCTTTGTTCATTGCCTTTACCGTCAGACAGAAAATTGAACCATACGCGCGTATAAAGCGGATCCTGCTCTGGAACACTCCTGCACACCCTCCGTGGGAGTTTCTGTACGCCATTAAAAGTTGCGAACCACAAATTTTAAATCTGTTAATCCACCATATTTCAAAAATATAACTGAAAATTTTTATTTAAAAAAAGTCGGTATCAAAAGCTGTATCGACAGAAATAGAGTCGTTTCGATTCAATATCGACGTCAATTCTAGTTACAAAATACCAAATATGTGTCCACAGTAGTCGTTCGATCGATATCTGCTACACAAATACTGATATTCAACTGTCGTCACAAGACGACGTCGTTTTGTGCCGTAATAACGGTGAATTGTTTGAAAGGTTAGAGAAACCATAAATTCGGTTGTTGACGCCGAAAGAGGTTACATAAACCGTAAATTCGGTTGTTGACACCGAATGGCAGTTGCCACAACCGAATTGAGGTATTCACGACTGAATTTAGTCCCCACAACCGAAATTCGGTTGAAGCTACCTCTAATAGTTTGTGACAATCACTAATGCGGTTGCAACAACCTGTAATTCGGTTGTGGTGATATCTAATGTAATTGTGAGAACCTCCAAATTCGGTTACGGCTAATGCGGTTATTTATTTCTGGGCTTGTTACTTGTTGAATACAGAAGGCGCGTTTCAGGTACAAATTGAGACAAAAAAATATTTCGGATGTTCGATTCATAATTATGGTGCTTCAAATTATTAAAATGGTTCTTCGAATCGAAAATATGGTTCTTCGCGTCGGGTAAGAAGTAGTACAGACTGTGCATGATAGAGAAGTGGTTTGAAGTTCGAGGATATTAGGTACAAATGGAGATAAAGAAACTATCTTACTTCTACGATTTGTAATGGCTGTTTCAAGTCAATAAAATGGTTCTTAGGTTCGATAATATTGATCTTCGCGTCGGATATGCAGTAGTTGAATACAGACGGTGCATGAAAGATACATAATTGTAAGTGCAATGGTATTAAGCACAAATTGAGACCAATAATTTTTTTTGCGTGTTCGATTCATAATGATGGTGCTTTGAGTCAATAGAATGGTTCCTCGAGCAGTTAATATGGTTATTCGCGTCGAACGAGAAGCTGTTGAATAAAGACGGTGTATGTTGGAGACGTAATTGTAAGTGCAAGGATATTAGGTACAAATTGAGACACAGAGATTATTTCGGTCGTTCGATTCACAATGATGGTTATTCGGGTCAATAAATTGGTACTTCGTGTCGGTAATATAGTTATTCACGTTGGAGAAGTAGCTATTGAATACAAATGGTGCATGATAGAGACGCCGTTTAAAGTGCAAGGGTATGTGGTACAAATTTACACAAAGTTGTTAGTCTCATTGTACGATTCAAAATGATGTAGCTAAAAGGCAATAAAATGGTTCTTCGAGTTATTAATATGTTTGTTCGTGTCGAATAAGTCATTGAATATAGACAGGGCATAATAGATTCGTATTGTCACCATATAACTAAGTTGCGGTATTGTTCGACTAATTTCTGCACTTCTTCGGAAAAGTGTTATACTCACAGTGCTAATTCGAATTTGTTTGATCCAACATATCATGTTTTCCCAAATGTACACTACAAACCTCACTAGACTTCAATTTCGCATTATCTTCTAGTGGGTATAAATTCGCAATTTAAATTTACAAACTTTGTACGACAAACACCTGCAATTCCGGCAATTTGCACTCAAAAAGTTATGTTAATGGTTATTGTCAAGAGTTTCCATTGAAAAAATCTAAAAAAAAAACAGGTCACGACTATTTTGCATTAACTAAATGTTCGGCATTTTAACTTCAGCATTATCACACATACTGTCACACGACGAGGGGGTGGTTGCAGTCGACAAAACTTGTGTCAACAGTTTACACTTACATTTAAGCTTATGGTTTGAATTTAAAATACATTAGTAAATGGACACGTTAAAAGGAATGAAGAAACCTTAGAAAATTCGGGCAATATCATCTAATTTGTATGTGGTGTTTCCAATTTAGTTTACGACTATAGTTAAATCCCATATAGTTAACCCTGTTGGACATCTTTATAGTTTGCCAAGAAAGCTGGACTCCACATTCATTGCATTCAATCCTGCATATGCTGTGACCACATCTACTACTGTGATTCAAAATGAATAAAAACAATTTCAATAGTTTCAATCACTAAAGCAATTCATGCCGTCGTGGCAGTTGGTGGAATAGTTATAATAGGCAAAACATTTCGGTAATATTATTCGGTTCAAGATCACCTACTATTAAAAAGTATTTTTCTATGAAAAAATACAATTTAATAGAATAAATTATTAATGAAATAATGTGAAATTGATTATAATGGTGCATGTTGGGGAATATAGCTATTTCAATGCCCACCACGACATATCATCAGCTCCTTTCTCCACAAGTATTTAGGAGTCACACATTATAGGAGTAAACAAATCTCAGGTTAGCGAGAATTGCCTCAGCTCCTACTTGCGCGAAAACATCCACAACAATACTTTGTCATAACAAGCAATATTCACAATACTTCTTTCCTATGCAGGCATTGCATAAATGTTGTTGTTTCAAAAAAGACACAACGATTGTCATGAGATTGCCGTTACAGGGTACCGCCTTTAAGTTTATATTACTCGATCTTTAGGATGTTAAGTTCTTTAGTAGGCCAAGCAAATTAGCTCCAAAAAATGGTGTGCCTGGAAATAATTCGAGGTTTTTCGAACGTCACAACATACGCTCGACTGGGAAATTGGGTCAAAACTCAAACTACTCATATTAGAGGCCTAAGTAAGTGATTAAAACAGTTTCCCGAACTCCACCATTTATTTCCAGGCAAAAGTCTAATTTGCTTGGCCGATATTCATTCAGTTCAAGATCAGTTACTATTAAAAGTAATTTTTCAATGAAAACGGACAATTTAATAAAATAAATTATTTAAGAAATAATGTCATCTGATGTTTTATTTCACACTCTTCGTCATGGATTTGTGGAAATGAGAGATGTTCGCCGAATTTGAATTACACCAGATGGAGTTGCAAGTACTGTTGACCAACCTTTTTCATGACATTTTGGTATAGAACTATGAGATGTTAATGTATTTTGCCCAATTTATTGTTGGTATTCATTTATGTTATACATAAATCATAAATCATAAATCAACCATTTCAACGCACAAACACGAAATGTCATTGGTGTTGTCTTGTTGGATGTTTTGAACTAATGCCTTTACATAGCATTATTGATCTTAAGCATTCCACCATCCAACGTTTACATGCAACCATAAACTATGAAGTTAAAATTATTGAGAGAACAAACTTTTCTACTACGTTTCTCCTAAACATCACTAAAAAAACTGTGTCCCTTTGGCGAATATATTCATCTGAAGGGAAAAAATGTAGGAAACAAACAACGATAGACCGTTAGTATTCGTCGCAGCAATGAAAAATTCCGTACATCCCACAAATTTCTTCTTGCTGCTAAGAATAATTACGTTGCACCGACGAATATTAAAACTTCGTCATATAGGCGAAGCTTTAAATTTATTGCAGGTAGGTCCGGTCATATTGACTAAATCACAATATTACTTCCCCTTTTAAATTATCTTACATTTTATAACAACTGTTTCAAGTGGAACTCGTACTCAGTGTGTGACTTACAGCCTGTCCCTCGATCGCGAACGAAAGCTTTCGTTCATGTTCTGGTCGAAAGAAATATGATTTGGGTTCCACAATCTCCTCAATTCAAGTCCAATGCAAACAGAAAATTTTTCTAAACTTTTCAGATTAAATTTTGGTTGCTCTATTTCGAATGGGCTGTCATTTGAAAATAAATATATAAATTTGAGTCGAGTGCGAGTGACTGACTTTCGCTCGCATAGCTTTTCGTTCGAGATGAGGGAGCATACCATTAGTGTGAGGGTATTGTAAGTAAGTTCAGCTTTACATCCGATAGTAATTTGAATAATCTATAACAAAAAAAAGTTCATGATAATAAACTTCTCTATGTTTCAGTTTAAATACACTCTCTAACATTCCATGCTTCTCATCTGCTATATCTCTCTATCGATTGTAAATAGCCTGATTTGAAACTAGTAATTGCATTATAAGGATATGCAAGTACACAATCCTATTTACAAATGAATCACTTCCACTACGTTTGGTAACATCAACGTGTTCCACGTTTCGCGTGTTTTGGGATATTCAGTTATGCGCCCACAACAACATTAATTAACTTAAAGTATCAACAACGTGATAATGGAATATAAAACATTTGCATAAGAATGTAACGGGTGATTCATTTAAAGGTACAGTTTTCAGTAAGGATTTTATGACAGATCAAACTGGCATGATTTTTCTGGTGAGTACTCGTATTGTTTGACATTTCATCATGGAACGATATATATTTTACGAAAATCAACGTTCTACGAGGGGCACGTAGTTCGGCATACCGTGGAGAATCGATTCGGCACCGTCTGAAGATATTGGAAAATTTTACCTAAGGATTTTGGTTTTAAATCATTCAAAATTTCTCTGGACTGAAGCCGGGGGAACTTCGGAATCGTCACCGTTTCAGTCTTTGGACTGTTGTCGTATTTGGGCTTAAGATTTGGGCTTAAGATCAAGGGTGGTTTATCATCGGTCCATATTACTTCAAAAATTATCGGAACGTAACTGAGAATGGCGACAGTAATAGACTCATGGCAACGGACTATCTGCTGCCTGCAGCTTATACACGTGATATAGACGACATTAGGTTCCAATAAGGCGGCAATACTTGTCCGACAGCTCGTGAAACCATGGCATCATTATTACAAGAACAATTGGACGAACAGTTAATTTCACGCTACCGACCGCTATATTGACTTCTAGGCTTTTGCCTATGGGGCTACACAAAAACCAAAGTATACATGGATAAGCCTGTTACGATTGAGGAATTGGTAGCCAACATTATTATTCGTCCAAAAATTAACAACAAAAAAACTGAACTTTGTGAAGCGGACCATAACAATTATGAGAGCAACATTTCTGTACGAGCTTGTAGAATACAGGGTGGAGCACGGTAATTAGCTTTTTTGCACTGCAGGCTGTGGCGGCACAGTTGGTCGAAGAGGGTGGAGAGCGTGCGGGGCTTATAGTGGCTGACGAGAGATTTGTATTCGTCTGCCTTGTAACGAACCACTTCCCTCAGACTCTATCTCCACTAGGCCAACGCTACCTTTTATTTTCCGGCTGTGCTCAGGGTTTGGGGGGTGTTCTTGCCATTGGAGATAAGTCTAGGTCCGATACTAAATAATAAGTTATAGGTAGCTTAGTATACCTGACAATAGTCGATTCCCAATGAAATGATATGAAGGAAAATCTAAATTAGTAGGAAGAGGTTAAAAATGTGTTCGTTTCCTCTCCAAAGCCGTATCCCACCCAACCATGCCGACTTTATGCTATATTCCCGTCAGCCCACATGCGCATTGCTTTATGACATCCCTTCAATTTCGTGCAATATTTATTTATTTAGGATTAGATTTAAAACATTTTAAAAATAAAAAGAATTTTATAATCGGTCGTTTAAATTGCCCATACCGTTAATAAACGAAATTGTAATATGAAACAATTTTATATGCGTATTTTGAAATTATAATATACAGAAATAATATTAACCCCGAAATTAATTAGTTAGTTGTAATATTAGGAATATTTAGTATGGAGTTTTAGCCAATTTATCTAATTTGTAAGAATAATTTTATATAATACAAAACGTCTTATACTTACTGTGCAATATTGCAGTCGACAAGCGCTTGTTGGCTGCATTAGCTGAGTACTAATACCAATAATATGTTGAATGTATTATTTTAAAATTGGCTTTGTAAAATAAAATTTGCAATAACACAAAAAAAAAATTAAACTTCGGGTGTTGAAATGATCCTAGTATCGATAGAAATTTTGCTTTACAGGAACATGTTTATAATTGATGACCAATTTCTGCGATATAATTCATTGATTTATTTATTGAGCCATTCAATTATATATCCTCTGGGTTGGCGTCTTCTTTTTGCAAAATTTTAGAGTGTAAAGTTAATAATCGATTATAATTTATAATATAGCCGGGTTCACTGAATAAATCTTTGCATCCAAGTTTAAATAAAATGAGTTGGCTGCGGGACGTATTTCCCGCAGCCGATTTTCCGAGTAAATTCGAGCAATTTCTTTATCAACAGAAATCCACATGTGCCTGTCCTCGGTATTAGTAAAGGGAATTTTCTCACTTTCCCGATCCGCAAAATATGAATTTACAAGTATATATTTCCCTTAACTTGTTATAATATATATTTTCTATGACTTGATTGTTCAAAATTTTCTTTTGAATCAAAAATATCGACAATTTTTTTTTGAAGTTAATGAAATCATTAGAAATGATATAATTTTATTTCCGTTCTCAGGTATTTCAAATACAGTAGTATTTACCAAAATTAAAGGCAGCCTTACACCTTACTGTCCATCGTTTCAATATCTTACAATTACACCAAGAATTAAAAAAAAAAAAAAAAAAAAAAAAAAAAAAAAAAAAAAAAAAAATAAAATATATATAGATAATATGTCAACTGCGGACAATAGTTCCTTGAAGTTGCTAACTCCAAATGTCCTTAGCATGGTAAATACCCTTGCCTGTTCCCACCTCATCTTGGAGTTCATAATAGACATTTCCTATTTTGCGAACCACTTTTGCTTTTATGCCCACCGGGGCCAATTTCGAACTAAATTGCTCAATTTTCGAGCTGTGAACAAAATTTCTCCTAAATACCTCCTGTCCGATATCAAAATGCTTTTCTCTTGATCTTAGATTGTACCGATGCTCATTCTTCTGATATGCTTTCGTCATATGTTGCTTAATTGACTCTCTCAACAGTCGAAACTCGTCCTGTCGTTCAAGTTTGATATCCGAGTCCGCCAGAAGTTCCAGTCTTCTCAATAGATTGTAGTCATTTCCATTGGTTATCATTGTTTGACCAAATACTATCTGGTATGGTGTTTTGCCTGTACTCTGGTGAATACTATTTCTTAGAGAAGAATTAACCCCACTCAAATATCGATCCCAATCACGCTGATCATTTCGTACGTAGGAACGTAAAGCCTCATTTATGACTCGATTGACGCGTTCACTGGCGTTGGCCTGCGGACTGTACACTGCTGTTAATACATGCTTGACACCCTCATTACTTAAAAAACTCTCAAAATTGTGGCTTTTAAATTGTGAACCATTATCCGTTACAATTATTTCTGGTACTCCAAAACAGCTAAATATTTCCGTTCTCAAATAATCGATGATAGGTTGTGAGACTAACTTTTTCAACGGTTTTAAAAAAGTAAATTTTGAATAGTGATCCAAAATTATCAAAATTCCTATATGACCAGATTTAGTACGAGGTAACGGTCCAATTATATCCATGTATAGCCTTTGGAAAGGCCTTTCGGTTTCTATCATTTTTCCCAGCGGTGGTTTCAGTGCTGCAGTTGGTGTCTTCGACGTTTTACATAGATAGCAATTTCGAATATATCTCCTTATGTCTGCTACCAAACCTGGCCAATAAAAATACCTCCTTATTCTTTCCAAAGTCCTTGCGATACCACAGTGGGATGAATTTGGAATGTCATGCGCTGTATAAATAACCTTTTCTCTCAAATTCTCAGGGACCCATAATTTCCATGAAAAGGATTCATCTTCATCCCCATTTGCGAAATCTGTACGTTTGTAAATATATTTATCGATTACTTTGAAATCCGGTAAATTTTTCTTCTGAAGCTCATTACATAATTTAACATACTGATCACTGGCAAATTCTTGAGAATTCAAATCAATTGCTGGCATATTTTCCAAATCAATTGATTCCACCATGTCTTCACCTTCATGTACTCGCGATAACGTGTCCGGAACAACATTATATTTTCCTTTTCGATGTTCTATCTTAAAATTAAAGCCTTGTAATTTTAGAGACCAACGTGCTAATCGACCTGAGAGATCCTTTTGACTCATTAACCATTTCAGGCTTGCATGGTCTGTAATAACTTTAAAATCTTGACCCTCGATATAAGCTCGAAATTTTTTAATTGCCATGACTACTGCTAAGCACTCTAACTCGGTAATTGAATAATTTCGTTGGCATTTGTTTAGCTTGTGCGACATAAATGCTATGGGCTTTTCGATCCCCTGCTCATCTTCCTGGGCTAAAACAGCCCCAATACCGTATGTACTGGCATCACATTGCAATATGAACTGTTTATTATAATTTGGGTGCATCAGCAAGGGAGCGCTGGTAAGCTTACCTTTCAGTATATCAAACGCTTCTTGAGCCTCGTCCGTCCATACAAATTTTTTTTTCTTTGTTAAGAGTTCAGTTAATGGAAACGAGATAGTTGAATAATCCCGAATAAATCGCCGATACCACCCCGTCATTCCCAGGAATCGACGTACTTCTTTTATCGTCTTTGGTCGGGGTATATTTCTTATGGCTTTTACTTTATCCTCATCGACGTGCAAAGTTCCATATCCTACTACATAACCCAGGTATTTGACTTTATTTAACGCAAAACTGCTCTTTTGGACATTGATTGTCAAACCTGCTTTGCGCAGATGAGCTGCCACCTCCAGTAAATGTGCTATATGTACATCAAAATTTTCCGAGACAATTAACAAATCGTCTAAATACACAAAGACATGCGATTTCAAATTGTACGGTATGGTCAAGTCCATAAGTCTACATAAGGATTGCAGAGCGTTACAAAGCCCGAAAGGCATTCTCGTAAATTGATACAGTGGTCTATTTGGCACTGTAAACGCAGTCTTAGGTTTCGAGCTTTCATCTAATTTGATCTGCCAGAAGGCGTCTTTTAAATCGATCTTAGATATACAATAGACCGGCGGAAGTCTAGAAAGAAGTCCATCAATATTCGGAATCGGATATGCATCTTTTTCCGTCACAGCATTCAATTTTCGGCTATCTAAACACATCCGCACTTTACCAGGCTTAATAACCACCACTGCAGGCGATGACCAAGAAGAGCTTGGTGCTTCTTCAATAACTCCTAGAGAGAGCATCCTGTCCAACTCTCCACAAAGTTGTTTTTCTACTGCAGGAGATATTGGGTAATATCGTTGTTTAATAGGTTTAGCATCTCCCGTATCGATGCTATGCTCCATTAGAGATGTACATCCTAAGCCATCTATTTCTGAATTAGGAAATGCAGCGATTGCAGCTTCCAATTTTCTGACTTGTGTCAAAGTCAGTTCAAGTTTATCCGGGTGTTGCATATTTAATTCAACTTCCTCGATACAAGGTCCTGAAATCTTTAAACCGACATTTTCCCAAAAATCATACCCACAAATAATATCCTGTTTTATTGTGGGCACAATTAGAAATTCAAATGGCAACGTTCGACCGTGAAAGATAATGTCCAAAGTTAACGATCCCAACACAACTTGGCTTTGACCATCGGCAGTCCGAACGCTCCCTTTACATTTATGAAATTGTCCCTTCTTTTGAACTATATCTGCCAACTGTCCACCAATTACACTTTTGTTGGCTCCACTATCAAGCAATGCCAAATATCCTGTTCCATCTACCCCAATGTTGACATAGGGTCTACTGTCCAGTGTATGAGTTAGCAATGTTGAAATAGTAAACATTTTATACTGTTTAAGCCTTTGGTAATAATGCTTTAAACGTCTAGTACTCCTAATTCTCTTATGCGACTTTCTTTCAATATTTATTTGCCGTATGGTTTGGAATTCTGCCAATCGTTCATGTAATGGGGTTTTCAAGGTATTCATCACTTCATCATTTTCATTACTGTTGTTTGGTATTTTTAGATTTCTGTTATTTTTCTCGGATGCCCTCTCTATTTCCAGCGGACATCCGACTTGTCGTTTCCCGGTTTGTTCTTGCTACATTTTGGACAAGTTGGCTTATACGTATCCAGCAAGCCACAGCCATAGCAAAATATTCGTCGTACCTTCAAGCAGTCTTGGAAAGTATGACCAATTTTATCACAATTCCAGCATTTCAAAATTCTAACCGCACATACTTCCTCATTAATATCCAAATTTTTTGAGTTTTCTTCAATCTCCAGGTCAACAATTTCCGAAATTCGTACTTTTGCGTCTTTAATTTCTTTCATTTTATATTCTCTCATAAAGTTTTCGTGTTTACGTACTTCCTTACGCAGCTGTGATATACTGTTTATTTCAATATGTAAAAGCTCGTGACGAACTTCGGGCTTCAAGTTTCTAATGACAGTCTCGCAAAATTCAGACTCCGACATCGGATTCCTTAACCTGTCCGTCAAACACGTAATACCATCCAAAAACTCGTCGATACATTCACAGGGCTTTTGCTTAAACTTGCGTATTTCCTCCAAAATGTCGAAGTCAGTACTATCGTCTTTGTACTGTGCTTTTAACGCTCTGGTCAAAGTGTCCCATGTAATCTCGTCATTCTGGCGGTGAAATCTCCAATACCACTGGAGAGCCTTTTCCTCGAATAAACTGCTAGCATGTCTACACAGTAGTTCAAAATCGCCACCCAAATGATTGGTGGTCAGAATATTCACGCGATAGATAAATTCATCCACCGACATATGATATGAATATCCCGTAAATTTCAATTTCCAGTTCCGAATAATATTTAGAACCCTCTCGGTGTTCAAAGATTCAAATGAACTTCGCTCTCCTAAACCATGATTCGCCTGAGGTGGTTCACGTGGTATAGAACTCCGTGGTAGCCCAAAATGCACATTACTAAGTACAGCTCTTAATTCATTCGACATCGCATTTGTCATTTCCTGTCTTAAACTATTAATCGACTCATTCATTATTTGCCGAATACGGCCTTCAGTAGAGTTGTGTAAAACTTCTGATCTCGCCGCGTCTCCGGTCATAGAAGTAGCTGCTTCATGTATTCCATTCGAATTATCGCCATGGTTCAATAATGCCCTGCCTCTTACTTCATCAGTATATTGTGGTGCATTAATTCTGTTCTCGTTTCTAGGCAAATTATGTCTCGTAGACCGTCTCTGTACGTTAGAATTGTCATCCTCTATATTAATCGTAAAACTACAGTTAGTAGGTTCCTCGATGTCCATAATTCGAGAGTTATTTTGACTTCTTGTCACCGGCATAATTGTAATTTATTCTCTTTTTTAATTATATGTATGTATATATGTTTCAGTGGTTCCTTCGTATAATTATAATGTTGAATTACTCAATAAATTAATTCTTATTTAATCAAGTTAATTAATTAATTACTTTATATATGCTGATTTGCACTACTCTTGAAGGGTTTGTCCAAGCGATGCCGATATTTATGTTAAACTTTCCTTCATATTAAAATTTACAGATACCAAAAAAAAATAAAAATACCGCCCGAAATTGCTTTGGAAGTTTGCAACCAGAATAATCCAGTCAGTAAAATCTCTACCAAATCAATTTTCAGAACAAAAACCTTCAATTTACAGTAAAAAAAAAAAATCCAACATTGAGTACGGATCAAGTGAGTATAAGCCCAATATGAACCAAGCTTATAATCTCCAACATGTTTCCATTCTCAAAATCCTAATAATATAACACTTGTAATAATTCATGTTAATTAAGGATCGCTTTCAACATTAAGATTTCAAAAACGATGATCCTCATTGACTAAAAATTAAAGCGAATTTAGTATAAGAAACTATTTCGAAAATGCATCTATCGTCACCGTTTAGTAATTTTAGGGAAACATCAGCTGAATAATTTTTAAATGTTAAACTATGTAACACAATCATATTTAATCGATTACGCTGTTTATTCTTCACCTTTGGAAAGAAGACATACATATGTATGTTTTCTTCTGTTGTTTAACCGATGTTGCCCCACGTTGGGCGCCATTATATTTATGTAACGAACCACTTCCCTCAGACTCTATCTCCACTAGGCCAACGCTACCTTTTATTTTCCGGCTGTGCTCAGGGTTTGGGGGGTGTTCTTGCCATTGGAGATAAGTCTAGGTCCGATACTAAATAATAAGTTATAGGTAGCTTAGTATACCTGACAATAGTCGATTCCCAATGAAATGATATGAAGGAAAATCTAAATTAGTAGGAAGAGGTTAAAAATGTGTTCGTTTCCTCTCCAAAGCCGTATCCCACCCAACCATGCCGACTTTATGCTATATTCCCGTCAGCCCACATGCGCATTGCTTTATGACATCCCTTCAATTTCGTGCAATATTTATTTATTTAGGATTAGATTTAAAACATTTTAAAAATAAAAAGAATTTTATAATCGGTCGTTTAAATTGCCCATACCGTTAATAAACGAAATTGTAATATGAAACAATTTTATATGCGTATTTTGAAATTATAATATACAGAAATAATATTAACCCCGAAATTAATTAGTTAGTTGTAATATTAGGAATATTTAGTATGGAGTTTTAGCCAATTTATCTAATTTGTAAGAATAATTTTATATAATACAAAACGTCTTATACTTACTGTGCAATATTGCAGTCGACAAGCGCTTGTTGGCTGCATTAGCTGAGTACTAATACCAATAATATGTTGAATGTATTATTTTAAAATTGGCTTTGTAAAATAAAATTTGCAATAACACAAAAAAAAAATTAAACTTCGGGTGTTGAAATGATCCTAGTATCGATAGAAATTTTGCTTTACAGGAACATGTTTATAATTGATGACCAATTTCTGCGATATAATTCATTGATTTATTTATTGAGCCATTCAATTATATATCCTCTGGGTTGGCGTCTTCTTTTTGCAAAATTTTAGAGTGTAAAGTTAATAATCGATTATAATTTATAATATAGCCGGGTTCACTGAATAAATCTTTGCATCCAAGTTTAAATAAAATGAGTTGGCTGCGGGACGTATTTCCCGCAGCCGATTTTCCGAGTAAATTCGAGCAATTTCTTTATCAACAGAAATCCACATGTGCCTGTCCTCGGTATTAGTAAAGGGAATTTTCTCACTTTCCCGATCCGCAAAATATGAATTTACAAGTATATATTTCCCTTAACTTGTTATAATATATATTTTCTATGACTTGATTGTTCAAAATTTTCTTTTGAATCAAAAATATCGACAATTTTTTTGAAGTTAATGAAATCATTAGAAATGATATAATTTTATTTCCGTTCTCAGGTATTTCAAATACAGTAGTATTTACCAAAATTAAAGGCAGCCTTACACCTTACTGTCCATCGTTTCAATATCTTACAGCCTCTCAGTTGCCATCATGTATTGGACACGTGATGAGAGCTCATTTTGTGTTGAAGCTTATTTTTCAAATGCGCACTCGATCATTGCAGTGCGGTGTGCTTTTCGTTAACGATTCGCTGTTCCTCCACGCCGAAGTGTTCCAGGACGGCAATCAATTGTAAATTGGGTAACTTTTTTTGAGAACAGCAGGGAATGTGTAATGTGTACGGGGACCTGAGAGAAGGATTACAACACCACAAAACATCGAGAGAGTTAGAGCAGCAGTACTGCAATCTCCGAAACGCTCTGCTCGGAAGCAATCACTTGCTCTTGGCATTTCCAGACGTTCTCTCCAGCGGATTTTTGAGGCAATGCAATTAGAGGATATATGGTTCCAACAGGATGGTGCCACTGCACACACAGCGAGGATTACCGTGAATTGTTTGAGGCAAATGTTTCCTGGACGGCTTATCTTTTTGAGGGGTGATGTGAACTGGCCGGCACGCTCACCAGACTTAGCCCCATGCGTTTTTTTTCCTTTAGGGTTGCCTGCAGTCGAAGATGTATATCAACCGTCCCTACACCTTGGAAGACCTCATTAACAATATTGAGGCTGAAATTGGCAGATTACCAGTCGACATGCTTGTTAGAGTGCACGATGAATACATCATAAAGCGTATGCAGCAGTGTGTGGATAGCGAAGGTCGACATTTGCCAGATACACTATTTAAAACCACGTAATTTAAAAAGTCCCTTACTGTTCAATATAATTAAAATATAAAATAAATTTTTCTAAGGTTCATAATTTTTTTATTTCAATCCCAAATAAGCAAATTACCGCGCTCCACCCTGTACATGTACAAGCCGAGAAATAAAACAATTGTAAAACTCTATTATTATTGAAAATTATATATTTAGAAAATGTAACTTCCAAACTAAATTATAGTTCACTATGTATTTCTAAAGACAAAAACGCCAATTCTCTGTAAAAAGCGGGATTGAAATTCAAGGCGGGAAGAAATATCGAAAACCGGGATAAACCCGTCAAAAGCGGGATAGCAGTAGATCCATGAAGTCTTTAGGCAGCCACAATTGCAACTGCGTATTTTAGTTCTGACGGGACAAAGTATGGTTGCCTACTGTGGGTTCCTACCTATTCATACTCGTAGCAGACACAAGACTTCAGTCTTAGTAGTCATCAATAAATCTCTCGATCTCACGCCGTCGAGTTTTTTGATAGATTTCTTATCGAATTAGTTAACCGTTAGTGGTGAGATCGTAAACGGCATAACATTCAAATGTTGAGTTAACATATTTCAGATGCTGTTCGAGATTCAAGTGTTAGCTTATCTCGTATTACACTTTCAATTAAAATTCAAATGTAAGCTTCTGCCAAACTGTCTAGAATATTTTCTAACTGTATTTAGTATTTAAAATATGGTTTGTAGTAACATTTATTAGGTCAAGCCTTGATTTTTTAAATTTCATCAAAATACATGTTTATGCCTTCAGTCATTCTGACGTGTGTGGATATTATAATGGAATTGGAATTGGAATTATAGCAAAAATTTCCACCAAAAATATGAAACCATTTACAGCAATTTTGAATTTGTTAATAACTTAATTTTCTGCAATTTATTACAGGTTAAACTAATGTGAAATTTATGGGGAAGGGAATTAAATTTATGAAATAAAATAGGGGGTTTTAGAGAAAATTATTAGAATGTATTTTACATTGTTTTATTTTATGTTTCAACCAACCGATGGTCCACTCTTTTAATTACAATTCATTATGTTATGATATTGCATAAAACAAGTTAATTATATTTATAAACTGCATTGAAATTGACATCACATGAAACCAACCAAGCACAGCATGGCCTACCGATTTAACAGCAAAAAGGAGTTTCAATATCCTTTAAAAAAGTTAAGCGGTACGAGTGTTGGCGAAATTGGTTGAACCATAATTTCAATAGCAATATACTTATAATTTTGTATTTATATTAAAATTTAATGATGATAATCATGCGAAAAACATACGTCTTTTCATTGCACATGAATGGTTAACAAGTTGAAAATATTAACTGATATTAAAAGGTTGAAGAATTTTATATGGAAACATAGTTAGTGGGTGTACAAAGAGAAAGCTTACAACTCATTAAATGTCAGGACACTCACGAAAAATAGGTAAGTAACCACAACAGGAAAGACTGCTGAAAAGGAGAAAGCAAACATGTTTGCAATTTCAGCAAACTTACGTTTATTGTTCCATGAAACATTATGTCCTTTATTTTATAAACACTGCAAACAGTTTGTTGTTATGTCAGTACATTTTCTGTAATAGCAGACGAATTATATTGTGATAAGTAGCCTACATTGCTTGTTGTTACCAGCAGACATTATTTTTTGAGTGTAGTTCTTAATGGAATGTTTATTTTTTTTTTTATTAATTAAAACTTATTACATTATCCTACACTGAAATTAAAAACCACTTTTTCACCTTCGCAATGCTCGTAAGGAGAAAATATAGCAAATTTCCGATAAATTTAAAAATATTTGCGAATTGCGCTTTTTCTTGTTTAAAATTATCTTGCCGTAAATGAATTATTCATTTGTAAACAAAGGCAAATTAAAACAAATAAATTACATAAATTCATACGAATGTCTGCGAAAAAACACATACAAAAGCAGTGAAATAGAATGAAAAACAAAATAATCATTCATTTAAATATTATAAACAATTGGGAAGCTTAAGATTCATTGAAACGAAAACGAGTATCTCGAGCACATAGCGAAGGCGACAAACAGACACAATGTCAATGCTTTAGTTTTTTTTTTAATTTTTTTTTTTTTTTTTAAGAAAATAAATCCGATCCGATGACGGAAGGTGCCAAAAGTGCTGCACATATACAGAAATTTCGTTGCATTTAAAATCAAATGAATTCATGATAAACTAAAAACAGCAACAACAAATAACAAAAATTTGCTTAGTTTACAAGCATTTCAACCGTTTTCTGGAAAATGCTATAACTCCACATTTGGAGCAAATTTAGTTTATGGCAATTTTAGTAAAATGTTACTAAATCGATTATATTTTTCTAATGAGAAAATGAAATAGGATTGAAATTACACTTTAACTACTGCAAAATCTTTACCTGGCTATTTATGGAAAGACCATCAGGATAATCCTTGATTTTGATTCTGACAAGAGTATCGTGTCTTAAGCACAAAACACGTAGAACACATGGCGACACTGCTATCAGATGAGAAACGAGTGTCAAAGAAACGGCATGAGAAGAAGAAATGGAACAAAATGTGAGGCGGAAACAACGCCGAATACATGGTGACGCTGCGGTCAGTTGCAAAAGGTACTCCGAGGAAGCAGAATTACGGGGGCTACTATTTAAAAATTTTTAAATAAAAATGGCTTTATTGTTTTTCTAATTCTTCCCCTTGATGATCAATACACCTTGTGTATACTATCAAACCATTTATCATAGCAGTTTATCCATTCCTCTTGAGACACCTCCAAAACACGGTTTTTGAACGCTCCAACTGCTTCTTCGACAACGCAGTTTACCTTTGATATTCGGGAACAAGAAGAATTCACTGTGTGCCAAATCAAGACTGTACGGAGGATGAGTCATCAATTCGATGTTTTGACTGCTCATAAATTCACCTGTGTGACTAGATGTATGAGAGCTCGCATTCTCATGATGGAGAATGATTCGCCTTTGGCGGTTGATTTTACGAATTTCTCCGAAGATTTCTTCCACGAACAACTTTTGTTGGATTGAGCTCGACTTGAAACCCCCACACGGTCGAGTGCTGTTTGCTTCGGGCTCATATGCATAGATCCATGATTCGTCACCTGTCACGATTTTATACACGTCTTTTGAAGCACCATTTCTAATAATTTTCTTACACCAATTGACGCGTGTCTTTTTTTGAGCGATTATCAAACTATGTGGGATCCAACGCGACCAAATCTTTTTTACAGCCTAATGTTCATGCAAAATCGAATGTATTGAAGTAGAACTAATGTGCAAGGATGCCTCTATCTCACGATATGTCGTAATCTCAAGCAAGTTGACAGTCATCGAGGGAAATTACATGTGGATAAAGCAGGACAAGACCAAGTGATATTATTCAAGAGGCGCTAAAGCATACCGTTCCACCGTCTTTGGGCTGAAGAGCAACCAGAAGAGGTTTAACAACTCGCATTACATTCATATAAAACAAGGGTGGTGTATGGCCTCTTGGAATCATCGGTCCATATTTCTTTAAAAATGTATCAGTGATTGGCGCCAGTTATCGTACTGCATATACGGCGCCACTTGCCACAAAGTCCGCGATACCACGTCGTTATTGCGACAACAATTCGGTGAACAGTTAAATTCAGACTTCGTGGCGTTTCTTTGGGGCTACGTAAAGTCCAAGATTTAAATCGATTAAGGAATTGATAGCAAACATTACACTCGAACGCGTTAACCAAAATATAAACCTCAAATGGGCCATGATCGTCGCAGTTACGGCTAACATTTACAAGAAATAATTATTTTAAAAAATATATCTGATAAACACATTTTAGTTTTCAGGTGGCCTGAAGGCAAAAACTGAATAATCAGCATGCAGGTTCACTTTACTATTCGAGAGGGTTTTCTAGCTGCTGAACTCGTTTGGTGCAAAAATATTTATTTTGTCCCAAAAATATTTCTTTTGCACCAAAAATATTTCTTTTGCCCCAAAAATATTTCATTTTCTATTTAGTCTCAAAAGTTTAACCGCAAAAACTTAAACATTTCCTGCAAAGAAAGCTTATGTTTTTTATTTTTAGTTGTAAACGAACTCGAACTTTTGTTACTATTCGAGAGGGTTTTTATGGCTGTACAAAAAAAAGAACATTTAGGCTCGTTTGGGGCAAAAATATTTATGTTGTGCCAAAAATATTTCTTTTGTCAAAAAGTATTTCGTTTTCTATTATAAAAGCCTTTTTTGTTGTAAACGAAGTTTCATCAAACGTTTTATTTTTCCAGCAAATAAAGAAATCAAGTTATTATCAACCCCAGTGCAATGGACAGGAGTCTCTATCCCTCTCTTTACGTTCTCTCGATGACGACGAGGTAGTAGGCCATTTCATTGAGTTCGAGTTGCTGTTGGATTTTAATCTTTGGTTGGAGTTTAAAAATTAAAGAGCGCAATTACGACTCGCTCGCGAGCTAATTGCGAGCCCAAAACTTTAAGTTGATTACATCCCTATCAGCTCTGACAATGTTTGTGTATAATCATACAGCAATAGATAAAGAGTCGCCATCCCTCTCTTTACGTCCACTCGAGGACGACGAGGTAGTAGGTCATTCCATAGAGTTCGAGCTGATGTTGTATGTAACTCTTTGGTTGGGCATAAAATGGACAGAAATAAAAGGAATACGTATTTTAGTTTGATGCAACTAACATAAAACGTAATTAAACTGTCATTAGTATCAATCAAACACTATTTAAACATAGTTTGCTTGCAATGTTTGCTTGTGGTTGCTTTTCGCCCTCTCGCCTATATACTCTGTTTTCTATCAATTTCCTACTTCATGGTCGATCAGCTATGACATGGATACCCCCCGATAGAGCTTAAAAAATAAAAAAAAATTCCAAAATCGTATTCGCGAGTTCGAAATATAATAATCTCGATTTTTAAATCGAGCGAGTTATCGACGATTTAGCTTGCGAGTCGAGTTTTTCCGTGGCTTGTATAGAACACACTGTCTGTACTGCCTGTGCGCGCCACTTGTACATGAGAACGTGGGTTTGATCCCTGCATTTTATTCAACGACGGCTATCTCGCCTAGTGACGGTGACAATATCAAGTACTTAGCCATGAAAAAGCTTATCAAAAATACAGGTCTTAATCAGTGGGTGTAATGGAAGGCAATTTTTTTCTCTACAGTCTCTTAATTAATATTTTCTTTCAACAAAAGCAAACCCCAATCACGAGGTGGTATTCTTCTTCGCGCAGCTTGCCCTCGTTCATCTCTCCCGTATCATTATATTGGAGCGTTCTCGTGCGCATATCACAAGTCGCTATGAACCGGTAAGTTAGTTCCAAGTCAGTCCAGCTCATCCGTTCTAAAGTTTCCCGGAATATCCCTGTGCCCTGGCACCCATATGAGGTGAATATCGTACTGCTAGTCTATATCGTTAAGAGATATGCGACAGTGCTAGACAAATGTTGAATTCAGGACTACTGATTCCAGGGTATCGATTACCACCTGACTATCAGAGGAGACATTGTCCCCAAAGACTGTTGGACTATCATCCCTCAGTCAGTCGGTCTCTTCTCTAATAGCCAAAATTTCTACCGGAAAGAGGCAATCCTAGTTCCTACCCTAACTGATCATTCATTTTCAAACCACCCGTGTAGAAATTCACATATATCTCATTGGCAGGAAATCCTTTGCTACAGGCAACACTTTCCGGTGTATGGCTGTGATATTTCCGATGTAATAGTCATTACGATTTCGATTTTCTAATGCAAGTATGGTGGGAACTCATTCTGGCTCTGTTCCATGACCGACTCCGGTCATGACCCATTGTGAGAGTTACCTTAACCTGATGGCAGACGTGGAAGCAATCTGCCTGCAATCTAATATCCCCTGGAAATAAAAATTAAAATATATTCAGTGCATTAGGCCACATCATGCAAATCTTCGCCATTATCTGAACCCTAGTCAGTAGTCCATAGGTGGGTATCTCAAGTATTTGCCACCGCACGATAACCTCATAAAGAATTTCAATCTCACCACCGCTGTATAAATAAGTAGGATCCAGTAAACAATTCTCGGAGAAATTCACCATTTACAACCTATAGCCCTCTTGCAGTTGTATAGATAGAACTATCGTTGCCTTTTCCGCCCTTTACACTATGGTGGGTCTGAAACCAAGCTTGCTGTCCAAAATAACACAACGGTATTTGGCACACTTTGCAAGCTTAATTTCAAAACCAGTCAACGTTATAGCTTCCACTATAGGTATTTTATACCTTCGGAGAAAAATTACCATCTCGGTCGTGGCCGTGTTTACGCCTAGTTCATTTTCACGTGACCATGTGCCCAAAGTCCGTAAGTTACCCCGGAGAATGTATCTTAGGGCACTGGCATACTTGCCCCTTATAGCTATTGCCACGTCATCCTTCAGGAAACACAACCAAGCAAATCTTATTGTGAAGGTTTTGTTCGTTAACATTTCATATCATGCAATTTCCTGCTGCTCCAGTTATTCCCAACTATTTAGCTTTTCTTCTTTCGGCAACATTATTACACTTGACATTTTTCATTGAGTTCAAAGCGAAAATTTTCATCTGGAAAAGAAATTCATGAGAGGACGAAATTTACTCGTGTTTGGTAAGTTTTGATGAGGTTTTCTCGAGTGCACCACAATAGGCCGATAAAGAAAAAACCTCATTAAAAATTGCAATATTTCTTAAAGGTTTTCCTTTAATTTTTTTTCTTTTTCGTTTTAAATCTGATTTGCCATTTGGCACGATTATTATTTTTGCCAAAACGAAACGAAAATAAAATACAATAATAAATGAATAACAATGATGCAAAAGGGAAACAAAAGCAACAGGGAACTCAAAGATAATAGCATTTGTCTCTGCTTTAATATAATAAATTCATTAAATGGCATTTCAAACAAAAAGTTCACGAAATGCAAAACTTTTAGTTTTAAATTTGTGTTGTATCCTCGGCTTTGCTTGAAGTTATTGTGCCATTAAATCTGCCTCAATATGGCAAAGTGTCAAGGAACACAATTATAAACTTGTACGTTAAACTTTACAATGGGGCTTGCGCTGGGATTACCAGTGTACAGGTGGTAACGTGGAATTCAAGGATTTAAGGATTTAGGGAGTTATTTTTTAAAACGCTCAAGGATTACACAATATTTACGTATAAAATATATGTAAAGTGCCACCCACTCGATTTTGAAACGTTTCAGTCAGTCATTGGATATGGAAATAATGGAATTTTAGGCATTCAATTGAAGCCGACCACTTTTAAGGTATTTTTTTTTTTGTGGAATCAACCGTTTAAGTTTTGTTGGTTGATTACACTAACAACATGATAGGAAACAAACTAAAATAAAGGAATCATATTATAAAAAAGAAAGAAATGTATGAACCATAGTTCGTATTTGGTGGGTAGTGGGTAACCTTCCTGAATATGAATGTAACAATATCTTCAGGAATAAGTGAAAAACTAAGAAATTTATTTCAACAGGTAAAAGCTTCAAAAACATAAAAATCACAAAATATAGCAGGAAATAAACCCAGAATTTTCCAAACGCCGGTGCGATAATTTTGGTGCCACTGAGATGAGGCTGCTGCAGTATTTTCAAGAATCGGAACAGAATAAGCGAAGACAAACCTCTCGACTTGGTCTCCACTTGAGCGTCGACAACCGATTGAATTTTAAAATGGTCGATGAATTTATCTACATTGAATCCGCCGTGAACAAGGACAACCACGTTAGCCTGGAGATAAATAGGAGAATTGTGCTGGCAAATACATGCTATTTTGGGCTCAGCAGGCAGATTAAGAACAAAAGCCTCGCTCGACAGACAGAAGTCCAGCTATACCAGACTGTCATTTTACCTGTCCTGACATATGGCTCCGAAACTTTGGTCGGATGAAAGCGGATAAAAACACCCTGGAGTATTCGAGAAAAATTCTCCGTAAAATATGTGGTGCTGTTAAAGAAAACGACGAGTACCGACGTCGTTGGAGCCAACAGCTATATTATTTGTATTCTTACGTGGGCATAGCTCAGCGATTGTGTTGGCTAGGCCTTGTTATCAGAATGGATGAAGATGAGCCAGCGCGAAAGGTTTTCGATAATGTACTCGATGGAAGCAGGAAAAAACAACGCCCAAGGCTCCGATGGAAAGACCAGGCAGAAGAATCCCTCCGTATCCGTAGAAAAGTGATGTAATCGTCTCTACGTCGAAATTCTCTTTGTCGTTAACCCGGACATTTTCCAAGGTGTTTATATCTGGAGCTTCGGGAAGAACTTCCATCGGACTTAGAACATTTTTCAAAATTTACATCTTGATATTGAACGAGTATTTTGAAGTTTCTTAACAACTGTCCATAATTTTATTTCAGGTACAAAAAGTACGTACGTTCGTTTTCAGCCCTCAAACTTTTTTTTCAGTCCTGATTTCAGGAAATCATTTTTGCATTCCGTTGTGGTAAGGAATTTTGTCATTTATCTCCACACGGAAATTTTTGAAATGGTGTACTATTTCTGATATTTCCGAATATCAAAATTTCGGTCCCAAACTAGTTTTGTCGCACGAAGTTAAAAAAAAAATAAATGGTTTCCCATTACATCCCATGAAGGGACTGGGGAGAACTTCTCACAATCACTGAGCTGTGCGCTTTCCAGTTTTCACTCACTGATTGGGACCTACAGTTTTACACCGATTCCGAACGGTAATTTGAGAAGCTTTTTCATGACTAGATACTCGATAGTGTCGCCGTCACTATGCGAGGTGACCGCCGCCGAAAGAAATTTTAAGGTGATCAGAGCCGGGTTCGAACCCAGGATCTCATGTACAAGAGCCGCGCACACTAACCATTGCACCACCGACGGCCACAAGTTACGAAGTTACTTTGACATAACAACCCTGTAATTGAATTTGCGCACGTAATTTTTGCAAAGACGTGAGTACCAGCCAAAAGAAAAGTGAACAAAATTTTCGGTTCATGAAATTTATGTAACGCATACTAATTTTTGAAACCGACGCTTCAACAAAAATACGCTTAGGTGTGTAGGAAATTAAAATGTGATATTATTCCACAAGATTCCGATAATTATGCTGTAAAAATATATTTTTCAGATAAACTAAAGGTAGAAAATTTTAGTACGAAAAATTAACTAAAATGAAGAAAAATAGAAAAATTTTGGGGAAATTGTGATAAACGGCATTTGGCATAATTTTTCAAAAAACAAGTGCCAAAAAAAATTATGTCAAATCGGCACAAATAATGGCAACATGATAACACTGAGGTAAATCCTTAGAAAATCTAAGTGTGACTGACTGTAGAGGAAATTCAAAAGCCAAAATCATGGTTCTATACATCTATTCTTTATTATCAGTGAAGAGATCGCATTTACTCAACTACATATTTACTTATTTATTCAAATCAAAATTACGTATTTGTTTCTTGTCTCGTATCCAGATTTTTAACCTCCTCCATCTGCATGGGAAAACTGCCAAGAAAACGCTACTCGAGTACTCGGCATGTGTGTAGAGAAAAATTACTTATGTACATAAAATCAATAAAATTTTATTAACATTTTGTACGGTCAATTTGAAGGTGTTGCATTGTTTGCGTGTAACTGAATGTGTAGAATGTAAAATCTGTCGGAATTGTTTTGATTGAAATCAAATATTTTAAAATTATTCAGGCTCGTAAGAGTTGCACTTCATACAAATGAAATGGACCGGTCTAAATTGAATGTACAGAAGAAAAAATATATAATTGTTTATTTAATTGAATTGCAAGCAGTTTGAAATAAACAGTTTTCGTTTATTGTTATAAGGTTTTTCAATATTTTTTCTATAAACACACAAATCTGCATAACTGCTTATAATGGGAGGTATTTCATCACTACATACATATGTATGTACTATGATTATAAATGCCCCCTTTGCCTCAAGGTGTATTCGTCATGTAGGGGTGTTCGTTCCACTTAAATGGGTATTGTGAAGTGGATGCTTAAAATGTATAAAGTGAATGTGAAGCATCCACTTAACTCTCTCTTGAAGTTCCACTGGAATTCCTAATAAAGATAAGTAATACTAAAACCCTATTTTATTAAGAACACAGTGCAACATTGGTTTTGTGGTGAGTATAAATTCTACACTATTATTCTATTAAGTTACGAGGGTCGCTGTTTATATTTCCGGCCTAATAATGAAAAAGCAAATACTAATGATCGAAGTTAGTTGTAGTGTTTTTCAAACTATTCTCCATGAAGATTAATACACCTGTGCATTCATTTGAACCAATTTTTGAAGCGCTTTCGCCACTCCAAATGTGGTAGCTCCAAAACATGCGTCTTGAACGCATCAACCGCGTCATTGGGCGTCAAAAAATTTTGACCACGCCATTTGTTTAGTGTGCGGGTATCAAAATAAATTATTAGCTGCCAAATCGTTGCTGTATTCGGAAATCCCAACAAATCAATGTTTTGCTGGTCAAATGCGAGTTCGATCGAGCCGATTTGTGAAAGCTGGCAATGTCGTGATGGAGAATGATTCCTCTTTGGTGGTTCGTTTTCCTTAGTTCGCGAAAAACCTCTGGCAAACAAATGATTATGCACCATTCAGAATTGACAATCCTACACTCACTGAACTAGGCGTTTGAAAAGTGGTTGTAGCAACCGCGACAACGGCTGTTGCCACTGAATTACAGTTGACAAAACCGAATTGAGGTTACGACTTAATTTAGTCCCCACAACTGAAATTCGGTTGAAGCTACCTCTAATACGTTGTGCCAACCTCAAATGCGGTTGAGACAAGCTCTAAATTCAGTTACGGCTAATTCGGTTATTTGTCTGTGGGTGTAGGGTGCTTTAATGGAACTGTTGCCACATGATCAGTTATGACAAAGAAGGCGACACTAACTGCTTTGAAGGGCTTTGTGCGCGAAAAACTTTTGTTAGATTTGGCACGTTGGCTTGTCCTGGAAGACCCATACAGTCGATTGCTGTTTCGACTTAGGTTAATCTACATAGGTCCCTTATTCGTTGCCTGTAGATTAGACCTTTACGCTGCCGAGCCTCGCCGCCGCCGCCACAGTTTTTTGAGATTTTGTTGGGCCGCGGCGTGATTACATAGAAACCGGCGTAGCGGCGGCGGCGGGGTGTTTCGGCGCCGTATTACATTTCGTTTAATATTTCTTATAATCGATCAATTAATGACATTGTCCTGATTACTACAAAAAAAACTACACACAACCTCAATCAGAATATTTCCTTATAAATTTCCTAAGAGTTTCCTAAGAATCAGAATATTTCCTTATAAATTTCCTAAGAGTTTCCTAAGAATCGGCGTAAACCTCTACTGTAGATAGATGCCTTTTGAAGCAACGCCGTTAAATTTGTTCAACATTTCCTTGCAGCAAGCGACGAGTCTTTTTTTGAGCGATTGACAAATTTTGCGGTATCCGCGCCGAGCAATTTATTTTTCGGCCAAAGGTTTTTTGCAGTATTGAGTAAGCTATGCCCAAGGTTGCCTCTATCGCGCGGTATGTCATATGACGATCTTGCTATAACATTTCAGGCACAGCATCTATGTTTTCTGGTACAACAACCGATCCTAGACGATATACACGAAATGCGTCCTGAAGCGAATGCCGGCCCCAATTAAATTCAGTTTACCACTTTTTCACAGTCCTGTAGCATGATGGTTCATTATCGGCATATAAAGATTTAAGTCCTTCAATGCACTCTTCTGTTGATAATCCACGTCGACAGGTGTGAAAAACAATCGCACCAAAATTTTCACGAGTTAATTAAATTTTTTGACAGAGATGCATTTTTCGAGTTAATGAAACCCTCAGAAATAATGTTCGCACGCCAACACTTCTGAGTACCTTTAAGCTCAAGACTGTAACATCGTATTTAGACCACAGATTATCACGGCAAGGTTAACGATAACCTTGTTCTGTAATCCATGGCGTTTTCACCACCCAATTTGAGATTAAATTGACATTGCAGGTGGCAACTTTGTCCTTCGGCCAATTTAAAGCAACTCCGTGCCGAAACCAAACTATTGAAAACGGCGGCACAAGAGACAAATTAAATTACAGGTGGCAACTTTGTCCTTCGGCCAATTTAAAGCAACTCCGTGCCGAAACCAAACTATTGAAAACGGCGGCACAAGAGACAAATTAATTACCGGCTCCTGGTTTGTTAGTTTTGTACAAATTTGGGATAATTTAATTTTTGAAATAACTGATCCTTTAAAACTGGAGCAGTCGGTCAAATCGATTCACATTTCCAAACAAGTTTCTAACGCGTTTTAAAATTTTCGATCGGCTTCCGTCTGTCAAACAGCTGCAGTGTTGTATCTAATTTTACACCAGCAGTGTTGTATCTAATTTTACACCAGTTTAAAATGAGGTTAGAAATTAAACTTCAGTTTTTATAGATTAAAATTGTATGAGTAATCGTCTGGGTTAGCGTGGACTAACGTAGTTAACCTTCGAGATGCGTTAATCTTGGTCGGTGAAAAAGACGTATAACACATTCCGATGGTGTTGCCAGATTGTAACTGGCAACACTAAGGCTTGAGTAGGCCGGAAATACAAATGGCAATCCTCGGAGTAGTGTAGCTCCTTCGAAACACTTGTTGGTTGTGGTGGCCCAATAAGATAAAATTTCGAAATCACTGTCTAAGTTAACAACTGATGGTAGGTTAGGTTAGAGTGGCAGACTACATGTCAAGCTCACTTAGACCTTGTCCATTGTGATACCACAAGGGCAAAAGGAAAAAGATCAAAAGAAATATGCACAAACACAGAAGGTGATATATAGACTCCACCTCCTCTTCGGCATTAATTTCTCAAGACTTTCGGTCTCTCTTCTTGTCGTCCAATGAGACAGTGAAGAACACCTTCAGTGGGACGCCCGGCTTCGATAACAACAGCAGGGCGTTAGTGGAATGTACACAGTTCCCTACTAGTAAACACTTACTGTTATTTGCCGTAAGGGTACAATTTCTCAAGACAATATTACAAGTTGCTAGAGGCACGTCCACATGTCCCAGTTCCCTTGTAGCATGTAAGGTAATCCCCAGTCTGGCAAGTTCATCTGCTTTGCAGTTGCGTGTATTGTCCCTGTGGCCCGTCAGCACGCATCTTGTTTAGAGAACTGACAGTCGAGGGCAGTTCTTGAATTCAGGAACACAGTTTCCAAGGAATTGATGGCAGCTTGACTATCAGAGTTCATATTTACCATCAACGTTTACCCATTACCCAAAGGGTATCGTGAAAATAATGGGTAGGTATCGACGACAATGGGGAAGTACCCATCACGATTACCCATTAAACATTGGGAATGGGTAAGCGATAAGCGTTAAGAATTTTTTAAAAAAGATCACCAAAATAAGAAAATTGCTAGAATAAAAATAGCTATAACTCGGAAACGGTGCGTCCAATCAAAAAAATAATAAATGGAGGAGGATTTAACCAAAGGATGTCTAATACGGCATCACCTTTTTTGATAAAAGGACCACTTTATGAAACACTCCCCTCCCCTCCCCACCCCCTTAGAAACACTCAACAGTTGGTTATTTTTGGATTGGACGCTCGGTTGCCGAAATATAGACATTAGCGATTTTTTATTCGAAAAATTTTAGTTTCAGCGATTTATGATGCTGTATTAAAGATATTCAGTGGATGTAAAAAATTATTATATTTGCGATTGGACGCACCGTTTCCGGATTATAACTAATTTTTATTTTAGCCATTTTCTTATTTTGCCGATTTTTCTTAACCATCTTCAATATGAATTGGACCATTTTATGAAAACCCTTAGAACCCCCAAATAATTGGTTGTTTTTCGAATCGACGCTCTATTTCCGGGATATAGACGTCAACTTGCTCACGATTTTACTTCACCTTTACAGATATATAGAGCTAGCACAGCTTTTGGCTCTTTCTAGAATATTTAGTTTGATGTTTAACTTCCTGTCGATGGTAAACATTTTTTAAATATTTTACCACTCTCATTGTGGTTTCATTTTGGTTCATTTTGGTTCCATGTGAAAAAATCCATTAATTAAAACCAAAATTGAATTGTTCATCGACAACAATATCCGTTGTCCGATTCACTAAAGTCTTCAACGACAAACAGTTAAAAATAAATGGTAACTTCATGACGCCGTAAAATCTTCCCAGACCCACACAAGAAAAAAGGGGTTTTGATGAGTTTGTTTGGTAGATTTTGAACATCGACAAAACAAGCTTTCGTCCTTTTCTAGTTTCGTGGTTTTATTTCACGTTCCCACACACGACACATTGTTGTTCAGTTCTCTATCATTTATCTACAAAAAAGGCAGCTATTTACAAGTCCAACCTTTTCTAATAATTGACACGAGTGCAAGCTTAAACGTAACCCCTACACTTGCACCGAAAATCATTGGCATATAATTTCAAGCATTTAACAAAAAGAAAATTAATACTCTCGTGTTATATACAAGTAAATTTCAACGTAACGGGGTATTAAAATTGTGCGCCCCCATTACACATCGAGTACAAATAAAATATTATTGGACACAACCCAATTAAACCCAACACTACTCTGTGCTGCCCGCCCTCCAAAAGAAAATCCGCAGCACGACCTAAAACTTGGCACGAACGATGGATTAATAAAATGGAGCGTTTTTCTTGAGGTCGACACCTAATTTCATTTTCTACATACACAACGGATATGTAGTCGCATTGTATGTGTATATGTACGTATGCATGTGTGTAGAAGTGTGTGTATTGTCATTCAACTTGTTGCTATTTGCCGCACATTCCTGCTACATGTTCTTTACAAGTACAGTACATGTTGATTGCAATAGGAACGATGGAAAAACACAAATATTTTCATAAATAGACTAGTCGTAGTTCCAATGGAAATTATGTTTATACTCCTAAGATTGTTTAAATAAAGAAGGACAAAATTAAATAAATAAATGAATTTAAATGAAAAGTAAGAAAATAAACAAGATAGACTCAAGGAATTTAAAATCCATAAATGATCGATACATTTGTCAATGTCGTACTTGATAGTTAGAAAAAAATAATACAGAAATTTCTTTGCCGACCAACCTTCAGTTACCTGGCGTTTACACGAGACAGTTTAGCAGCCTTGTAATTGGCGAAAAAATCGAAAAATATTCAAAAAAGAAAGCACAAAAAAATGAAATTTGTTTTGAAAATATAGTGAATTCACACGAAACTAAGCTGACGGCGGTTGCGTTAAAGCGTATTGTCTCTGTAATTCTCTGGACGCCTGCGTCACAAAAATATTTTCTCTTCGTTGGCAACTAGTACTTATTCTCAATTGTCTTGCCTCGTGCAAACGCATGGTTACACGAAAGACGTTACAAATGTCTCTATGTTCAATAGCAGAATGACAGTGGACAAAAATGGGAGGTATCAAAATTGTTGTGGCAGAATTATCCATTTTCAATTACAGTGCGGTATTTGATAAATCATTACCCACTACCGAATTTCATTAAGATCTGCTGTGGTTTAAAATAAATAAATAAATGGTTTCCCATTACATCTCATGAAGGGACCGGGGAGAACTTCTCACAACCACTGAGCTGTGCGCTTTCCAGTTTTCACTCACTGATTGGGACCTACAGTTTTACACCGATTCCAAACGGTATTTTGAGAAGCTTTTTCATGGCTATATACTCGATAGTGTCGCCGTCACTATGCGAGGTGACCGCCGCCGAAAAAAATTTGAAGGTGGTCAGAGCAGGGTTTGAACCCAGGATCTCATGTACAAGAGCCGCGCACACTAACCATTGCACCACCGACTGCTGTGTTTTGCAGCAGCTATTTACACGGCCTGAACATCGAAAAATAGAACAACCAAGACTTCGTTTGAAACACTAGGTTGAATATAACCAGCGAGAGCTTGTTGTTACCAACTGGAGGAGAAAAGCTGAAGATCGTCGAGCCGGTTGAAGAAACATGTTATCTTCATTTTGTAAGGCTCTTGACCTCTCTGGGTTGTTTGAAGCCACCTACGTAAGTAATTGTTTTGTCAAACCAGCACTCAGGGGATGCCCCCTATAAATGCAGTGTATTGTGTTGGTGAAGGAAAATTAAGGTAGTGGGGGGTGGAAAGGAGTAGTGTCTGTTGACATTTGCCTTGAATCGTTGTATGTGACAAATGGTGAGAAATGCACTGGCCGGAAGTTTATTCCACATACGGACTGTACGGATGAAGACCGAATTTTCTCTATAGTGTGTAGTGCGATCAACCGGCCACTCAATAAAAAACAGATGAGAGTTCCTGGAAAGCAGGGTACTTCGGTTAAATATTCTCACGTCTGGCATAAGTTGACGGATGTCCGAGGATCACATTCCGTGGAAGTATCGATAGAACAGCGACACGCAACTAACATTTCGGCGATGCTCAAGGGAGGCAATAGAGTTGGATACCCCACTGTCCGCTATCAACACCGTCGCTCTCCTCTGGACACATACAAGAAGCTCCAAAGATGTCCTACGAGCACCTGCCCATAAATGGGAGAGAAGTTTGTCCATTACGTCCCGGTAAGGGACAGGATACTCACAATTTTCTTAGTAGCTGTTCAAGGCTTGTTGGCCGTCGTCAAAACAAATGCTAAGTGGTTAGAGTAGGGTCGAACCTACCTTCTCATGTAAAAGAGTCATGAACACTAACACTTGCGCCACCGATGTGCGATCTCACCTAAAATTTTTATGAATTAGGCATCTGCACAAGAGGTCTTGATTGGCCATTCAAGACTTTAGCTTTTTTAAGAAGTTGCGGCAACCAAATATCGTAGTTGCGTCAACCAAATACTTCAGAGACAAAAAAGCATTCGTGTAGAGCACAATATACTACTTCTACTTCGCTTCACATCGTATTGTGTATTTGTGCACACACACATACACGAATGCTTTGTTGACACTACCCCGAAGTACTTCGTTGATGCAATTACGCTACAGGACATGTCTTGTACAAAAAACAAATATCTTGAATGGTCATTCAAGACGTCTTGTGCAGATATCTAGTATGAATAACGCATGAGTGTGGTTCACGAATATAGCATGAGTGGGAATTAAAAAAATTAAGTGAGTGACTTCAGTTTATGAGTAAGTTACCGAGATATCATTTGCAGTTGAGTCATTTGTAATCGATATCAATTTCCTAAATAAAATAAAATTCAAGGTGAACAATAGGTATTCAAGGTATTCGCGAGTAAAATTTGAGTGAGTCAAATTTCCTTTACTCACGTAAATAGGGCGTGAGTATAAGTTTAACACAAAAAAGTTAATTAACAAGTCTTGAGTGAATAGAATTGTCAGTGAGTGCGAGAGTGAACGTGAGTCAAAATTCACTTACAAACCCCTCTCTAATCTCAACAGATGGATTGGCGTCTGAGTCATTCTATAAAATGTTACAGTATTTGATTATGTTGCAGATTTTAAAATTGTTCATATTGCAATGGCCACAGACTGTGGGAATATGGACGTACGTTGTGTGAGTAAATTTATATCTAATTATTCTTTGGTGACGTCAATTAGTAGTGCAAGTGAGCGACCCAACACGAATCTATAGAAACACAACATACATACTCACGTCTGATTGGACGTTTGTGTGTAAACAAACAACAAACAAAAATACATTACGAGAAGGTTCACTTAATACAGAATGCTGGGAGTGGATGAATGAGTGCATGTGATTCCATCTGAGCGAGGCGTGGATGTATGTATAGAACTTTACTATGTTCTGCCTTGGGATGGGAATAGGAAAACAAAGTTGGAAAAAGTAGCAAGTGCAAACTGATATAAGAGGAACTAAACAGGGTATCAATAGCCACGCCCATTATGGTAACTTCCATACGAATGGGAGGCTAAAATTAATATATTACGTTTTAAACTACGTTTTAAATTACGTTTTAAACATTAAAAATAGCGAGTGGGAGCATAAACCTCGAACCACAATTTTGGAATATTTATGGAGGTTAGTATTGGCTCGCTCGCTCGAACCGGCTCGTAATTTTCAATTTGCGGCCAACAAGCCAAAGTCTAACCTGTCGGCTTTCGGCAGGCGACGGGCTAGCAAGTTGGTGTTACGTTCCAGATATGTGCTGCTAGATGTCTCAAAAAGAGGTCAAATATTATGTTATTTTCCCGATTGGACGCTCCGTTTTTGAGACGCTAAGTATACACGCTGAAAAATCGGTATTTTCATATTGTTTGGATGCAAATATAAAATGTGTTTGGAGCTGGTCGCAAATATAATATACTTGCGCCCAAACACACTGTGTTTACTATTCAATATTACACGTTTGCGACACAATGATTAATATGTCATAATATATGTGTTTGCGACCCAAATATATGTTTGTTTGTGACACAAATTCAGCTGTGTTTGTTGCAGTTTATGCTCTCTCGAGAGCAAGAGAATAAACGAGGGACAACGAGAGCGTCTATCTTGCAAGTGTGTATATGTGTATTTTTGCATTTTTCTCTCAGTCAGTGATTAATCAATATTCCTGAATGTGCCTGTAAATTTGCAGATGAAGTCAGTGTTTTTTATATTGGCTGATGTATTGCGTTTTAGTTTCATGTATTCAGTCGTCAATGGTTCATCGGACAGAGGATATCAAAAGCGCTTGATCAGTGAAAACCTAATAAACGAAGGCTGGACGGTGAAATGGTTTGTGATGTTGCTTTAGTTTCTGCGTTTGTGTTTCGTATATATGTATGTGAGCTACCAAAGTCAGAAACGAGCGGCAACAACGTGAGCCCTTTGTCTGTCCGAGTCTTTACTGAGAAATCGGAACGGCAGAACATTTTTGAAATAAGTATAATAAAAAAGCACAAGTAATTAATCCACGCTTGGTTTACATGAACTAGATTTGTATATATAAGTAAAAATATTGTGTGTGCCAACGCATAGTGAAAACAAAAACTTGAGAACCAATAAAGAAAGGAGAAGCAAAAGAATAATAAATCATACATATACATATATTTAAATCAAAGAATAATTCGTTTCTAGATACTATGTTTGGCGGGAAATACGCATAAATCTCCACGTAAGTATGTGCAGGTTTGGGGAAAACACACATATGTTTCCACGTTTAAGTATACATGTTTGCCAGTAAACATGGTACTGTTTACATGTAAATATAAGTGAGTTTGGGAGTTGCAAACTTATGAAAGTTTGAAGTGTGTTCCAAACATATACATGGTTCCTGCAGAATATGTTTGGGAGAATATGTTAGAGAAGCCGATATTATTTTTCAGTGTGTAATTAGCTTTGTCCAATTTGTATATTTTGGAGAAATTTTTCCGATTCTTTTTTTTGTGTTGGGAAATTTTTAATGTCTTTAGTTTGAAGCCGTGCCAAAATCCAAAAATTTTGTTCGGGCGAAATCTTGGGTATAAAAGGCAGCTGAAGAGAAAAGGCAAATGATAGAGTAGGGTGGAAAAATACAATATTTTTGTTTTGTAAAACACGTAACACAAACAATTTGAAAATTGTCCATTAAAGTGAAGCAGGTGCAATCGAAAAAAAAATTGAGATAAGTGACCGAATATGACCCCACCGACTTGTAAGCGTACCCTAAAAGAACTCAAACTCAACTCAAAATACTGATATAAATTTGAATTTAAAACTAACTAAAATAATCATTTAATGAGTGTACACTTCAGTCTTATCCATCCATCTTATTCAGTGAAATATAACTCGTTTCCTTAAAACAAAAAATTCGATTATCGCAAACATTCTTTGTTTCCCGGAAATGCCTTTATTAGCTTGCACACGTTTCCGGTATCTTGCGTTTAGGTGTCAGGATTTTTTTACGAAGAATTGTACTATAAAGAATTCCCAATCAATTTAGAGTTTTCGATACATATAGCAAAGTAAATTTTGTAATAAAAAAAACGTTTACTGCTCGGTTGCCGCAACAATACTTTGATTGATTTGTATTAACTTATTAATCGCAACCGTTCATGTAGTTCTCCCAAATAAACTCGTTTATCGCAAATGTGTATCATGTTGTTGCAAACAAGTTCTCGTTTGCATCAAACGCGTACAAAATTGTATATGCCGCAAATTTAAAAAACGTTTGCGATAACTGAAATTAGCCATTTTTCTAATGAGAGCACAGATTACGAAAAACGTAAACTTCTCTTATTCTCTCATTCTGTCGGCTCTATACGCAGTCTTTATATTCACGTTTGTGATACACACACACGCATACACTTAAAACTGATCACGCACAATTAATTAGTCTTGTATTTCTCACAACTCGATTACTGCAACTGTTTTTTAGTTCTCGTGAACGATTTTAGTTAAATTTGGAGTAACTACAACTAGGTTGCTGTAACCGAAAGAACAGTTGTTGGAACCGTTTTTCGTTTTTCGCAAACGTTTTCAGCTTATATTTCTCATAACTCGTTTACTGCACACATTTTTCGGTTCTCCCAAACGAAATGACATGTATAGCTTAACAGAAGTTCATTTCTCCCAAATACAGTCCCCAAACGAACTTCAGTTATCTGAGATTTCGTTTGGGAGGAACGAGTTTTTTCTTTGCGTGCACCATTGAAAACAATCGTTGGTGAGGCACTACGGCGTAATCTGAAATAGTTATACATATTGCCAGGAGTCGTAAAGATGCATTATAATAAATAAAGTATATTTTTTTATACAGGTACATACTTCGTCATACCAAACAGACCTTCTGAAATGCAGTCTTACAAAAAAAAAAAAATGTGTGATATAATGTGTTTTGCAAGTAAAAATAATGTCATCTATAATATCATCTATGAGGTCATGCACATTCATTCATTGACCGGTATTTTGAAGAGCGAGCAAATTTAAAAACCAGATTGAATTAATATTTAAAATCCTAAAATCACACTGTCAATCAACTTGACAGAGAACCCAACCCATTTCTCGATATTATATGAGATTAAACAAACAAAAAACTACCGGAAAACTGCGATTTGGAAAAAATATGTGGTAGTATATCGTACTTTACAATGTGAGCGGCTTCAATTCAATTTATTTTTTTTTTTTTCTTCTAACTTAACCTAAATACTTGTGCAAAGGGGTCGTTGTACAACATTCAAGTATTTCCGTATGAACGCAGTGCAAAGAGTCGTAAAGGTCTCATATCGTGTTGCACTACACAACTGAATAGTCATTTGGAAAACTAACAAGCGAGTTTAGCATAAATTGTTTTTTTTTCTTCTAATTTTTGAAATGTTAATAAAAATTCATTGCACAGACAACTGTTAGAGCGTGAGCGAGCATACGGATAAGGTCCTTGCTAAACATGAACAGCAATACCCCCACCTAGCAATTTTGGATTGGTATGCAAAGTGAACAAGTGACCTTAAGAAGCTTGAATGTGTTGAAGAGATACAAGAGGAAGTCACGACGTGTGACTGTTAAATAGAGTTCATTATGTCTGAGGAATCCCTAGCTAGCTGCTCACTTAATAACATCTGGAGAACTACATGAATTTCATGTTATTGTCAGATGTCTCATTATGTATGTATAAGTATAAAAAAATAGGCGTGGTTTTGTACGACGACGAAGGTCGTTTAGCTGCATCGACCAACTAAAAGATCAACTTGTTTTTTATGACCATCAACACATCACAATGGAACGAACGTAAGCGTACGATATGTATACTTATATATATGAGATAGTATCTGTATATGAACGTAGCGAAGTTCGTTTTATGTTAAACATTGGTAGTTTCTTTATTTCAGCATAAATTAAAACAGGTAAATATTTATAAAACACCGTATGGACTTTTGAATAGTTTCAAAACAGTAATTCTCTTGTTGAAAGCCATTTGGTACACTTAGAAAAGCATTGATCCAAAGTATAGGTAAAATTCGTTCTCCAGTTTAGTTCAACTGTTTTACGAAAATGTAGTAAAATTTCCCTTAAAGATATGAAAATTGACTACATTTTAATAAATTTCCTTTCACTCTTTAAGGAGCATACTATCTATATCTATCGATTTTAATAAATAATAAATAAATTAAAAAGCTAACAACATTTTCGCTTTCTTTTGTTTGCAATGGGACGTGCTAAACATTGTTCAAAGGGGAAACGTGATCTCATAAAAAAATTAATTTCTAAGGGCAAAACTTATTCTCAAATTAGAGAAATGTTAACTTGTTCGAATAAGATGGTTCGGAACGCGATAACCTACAAATACAAAGCTGAAACACGTGGTAGTAAAATGTCGTAGAATAGCGCGGCAGATCAAAAAATATCTATTTATGTCCGCACCAGAAGTAAAAAAAACAGTTGAATTTGACAGTAACCACTGAAACCATATACCGTAGGTTAAGGTAACATAACCTAAAAGCGCACAGCCCAAGAAAAGTGCCGCTTTTGACAAAGAGGCATGTGACTAAAAGATTGCAATTTGCAAAAAGTCATCTAAACTGGCCAATTGAAAAGTGGCGAAATATTCTTTGGGCAGATGAATCCAAAATTGTTTTCTACAGTGGAAAGGGATCTCGATCGTATGTTCGCAGGCCACCAAATTGAGAGTTTAGCCCAAAATATACCTCAAAGACGATCAAACATGGAGGTTGCAGCATCATGGTTTGGGGATGCTTTTTTTATTATGGTGTTGGCCCGATTCATCGTATAAATACCATCATGGACGCTTCCGTATATGTTCAAACCCTTAGGAAGTGATGATTCCGTAGGTATCTGAAGAAATTCCACTAATTTGGATTATGCAGCAGGACAATGACCCTAAACATAAAGGGTTTTTCAACAGAGACGCTACAAAAGTAAATCGATAGGGACAGCAAACGACGACATATTTTTTCCCGCTCTTTTGACATTTCTCTTCAGTAAGGTTTACGAGCCACCAACGACTCGAAATTATTAAAATTTACTACCGAAATTTGGAGTCAGTGGCCTCAACTTTAAGAGGCCAACTTTAAGAGGCCTCAACAATCAGCGATGAGGCTGATTTCTGGCTGAATGGCTTCGTCAATAAGCAAAATATGCGTTATTGGTCAGACAGCAATCCACACGTAATCCATGAGTCATCATTGCATCCCGAAAAAAATAAGGTTTGGTGCGGTTTATGGGTCGGCGGCGTCATTGGGCCGTACTTCTTCCGTGATGATCAACACCGGCACATTACTGTGAATGCGAATCGCTACCGTTCAATGATAACCGAATATTTCTGGCCTCAATTGGATAATATGGACTTGGAGGACATGTGGTTCCAACAGGTCGGCGCCACAAGCCACACAGCGAATGCCACAATCAATTTATTGGAAACCAAGTTTGGTGAACGTGTTATCTCACGAAATGACCCAGTCGATTGGCCGCCTCGGTCATGCGATTTGACGCCGTTAGATTATTTCCTGTGGGGCTACGTCAAGTCTATGGTCTATGCCAACAAGCCAGCGACGATTGATGAACTTCGTACGAATATCGAACGTGAAATTGCAGCAGTATCGGCCTATTTATGCTTGAAAACCGTCGAAAATTGGGTTCAGCGTCTGGACTTCTGCAAGCGTGCCCGTGGTGGCCATGCAAAAGAAATCGAGTTCCATACATAATGGCTTCGAACGTACTTTCACAGGAATAAAGAATTTGATTGGTATCTAAAACCGGTTTTGTTTTATTTAAAAAAAACTTTTGAAGCGCTCTTATTGAAAATCCCGTTACAAGCCGAAAGGCTAAGAAGTGGTTTGAGGACAACAAAATCCCCTTAATGGAATGGCCTCCGCAATCGCCAGACTTGAACCCCATTGAACATTTATGGGCGGACGTGAAGAAGAGGGTGTCTGAAGTCAAACCCACCAACAATAATGCTTTGTGGAGTACTGTGGAACAGTTCTGGTATTCGATACCAAATGACAGATGCCGTACCTTGGTCAACTCAATGGGATGACGTTGCTCAGCCGTTATTTCGAATAAGGGAAACGCAACTAAATACTGATTTTAATGTGTAAGCATATTCCAACAAGAAACTTACAAAATAAAACTGGATTGATTTTTAACCCTTTTCCCGTGATCCAATCGAGCTGAAACTTCGCAGGCAAACTAATGGCGACGACAAAAATTAACTATATGGGCGGGATTGGACAAAGGGGCGTGGTCATATATAAAGAACTTATAGTCGAAAACTATGATTTTACGGGTTGGTTTCTTTTTTGTTTATTTTCGTCATTTATAACTTCGTAATAGTTATGCCACAAACAAATTTTCCCTTTAACATTTCTATTTTTTGATGATTTTGAGACGAAGGCCAACATCTTGACAAATATCAAAGTTAGAGCCAAAGAGAAATGGCATTACGCCAAAACAAATTGTCAGATAAATTAAATCCGTATGGTGAATATAATTGCGACAAACGAACATTTGTTAAATCAGACATATCATGTTTACGGGAAACAAAAAACGTTTCCATTAATTACTCTCTCGTTTACCGCAAACGAGTTATAGTAACTACAAGGATTCGCTTTGAGTTTAAGTTTACTCTGATTAATATAATGATTTTATTGAATAGCAAATACAATTTTTGGTTAGTATTTACACTTTCCCCGAACTGTGGATTTAGGATTTGTACAAGCAATGAAAAATTCCATTACACCAAAACGACATTTCAGATAAAATAACTACGTATGGGGAATATGATTGCGGAAAACGAACACTTGTTGAATCCAACATATTATAACGTTTACGAAAAACAAAGATCGTTTACATTAACGGTTATTAAGTTACTAGTTCTTAAACGATAAATACTAGCTCAAAAAGCGTCTATGAGAAAAGAACAATTTTTCTATATTTACAACCTATTTCTAGTCAGCTTTTAAAGCCGGTTCCCAACTCCTGTTATTGTAACTATTCGGTTGGACATGCATTTCTCCACACATATTTTAACGTATTAATAGTCTGACAGACATATTAGGCCACTTTTGACTCGTTTTCCTCGAGGAACGCTACTTTGACACACCATCTCACCATGAAATCATTCAGAAAGCCTTGCATGCTACACCTTTTTAGAAGTGTGAAGACTTCAGCTAACGGAGCGTTGAATCTGGAATGGTCTTCCATTTCATGTAAATTCATATCTAGTAAAAAAGCTGAAAATTAGAAATTTCACTTGTTTCGAACTCCGATTTCGAATACTTAGAATTGGAGGAATTTTTAAAAATAAAAAAAAACAAAATAAAAAAAGGTGTCCCATAACATCCCATGAAGGGATTGAGGAGAGCTTCTCACAATAAGTGAGATGTCCGCTTTCTAGTTTTTAAACTCACTGATTGGGACCTACAGTTTTTAGACCGGTTCCGAACGGCATTTTGAGTAGCTTTTTCATGGCTAAGTACTCGATTGTGTCGCCATCACTAAGCGAGGTGACGACCGTCGTCGAAAGAAATGTGAGGTGGTCAGAGCGGGGATCGAACGCACGTTCTCATGTACAAGAGCCGCGCACACTAACCATTGCACCACCGACCACCGACTAAAACTTCTACCATTCATTAATTGGACTAAGCTAAATCAATTTCAAAAACATGTTAATCAATTCCAACATTGTAAATTGTAAGTAAAACAAGTGGTAAAATTCCAAAATCCCATAACTTTGATCTCTTCCCTCTCGTCCCAAAATAACCAAAAAAGTTTTGTTAGTTATTTTTGTAGCATTTCTCAAAATGTATGGCCATGTATTTTTAATTCTTTTAAAAAATACTTGTTTTATTTAACAAATTTTCGATTTAGCGATTTTTTTAAAGTGATGCCATATTGATGACATCCATTGGTTAATGAAGGAGGTAAGAAATTTATTATTTTTGCCATTCGACGCACCGTTTCCGAGTTATAGCAACTTTTTTATTTTAGCGATTTTCTTATTTTGGCGATTTTGGAAAACAAAGTCTTCCATACAAATTGGAGCAGTTTATGAAAAACCCTTAGAAAGCTGTAAAAATTGCTTATTTTTTCGATTGGATACTCCGTTTCAGAGATATAGAAATGTTTTCTAATTTTTTCATATTTTCGATCAAAACTGGTAATGGGTTACCCTGGGTAACCCATTACCCAGCGTTGTGGGTAGCTACCCATTATTTTCCCCATTTCCCTGAGTGTAATGGGTAATCGTGATGAGGAATTCCCCATCGCCGTGGGTAGCTAGGGATGCTAATCGGGATTGATTTTAAAAAATCCCGGGATTTTCGGGATATCGTGATTCTATTTTTAAATTTTTAGGGAACAGTTATATTTTACGGCTTACACTCCAAAAACCAACCACAAGGGGGGAGTGCATTATTCTAAGCAAAAAAAGTAAAATAACAAAATCGGGCAAATGCATAGTTTTGGAGTTACGGGCCCCGAAATTTCGGATATGTGAGAGGGTTATGGCGTTAACCTACCGTGTAAATCCATTGATTTCAGTTTTTTGTATAAAACAATTCAAAACAAACTCATAAAATAATGTAACACTTTTTGATAAGTCGCTTAGTTATCGAGTTATCGGATGTTGACATTTAGAAAAATAATCGATTTTTTTACTTTTCTCAAACAAAAACAAAAATTATTTTAAAAACGTCGCTCAATTTTTCGAATATTTTTTTTTTCAAACAAAAACAAAAATTATTTCAAAAAAAATTTAAATTTTTGTTTGAGAAACGTAAACATCCGATAACTCGATAACTAAGCCACTTATCGAAAAATGCTACATTATTTTTAGTTTATTATGACTTGTTTTATACAAAGTATCCGAAATGTTGGGGTCCATAATTCCGAAACTATGCATTTGCCCCGATTTTGTTCTACCCGACGCAATAAATTTTGTAATTTTTGGAGAGTAGGCCGTATAATAGACATCAGGGAAAATAAACTTACGTTAAGACGTGTTATTAAACCTTTTGTAGAGCCGCCATTGGTTTTTAAACCCTTTTTGCACAATTTGCATTTTACTTGAGATGCACCTTTCCACTCTTCCAGAAAACAACAACACACCGAACTTTTGTCATTGTTTTTAGTTATATGTGTTTCAAAATTAATAACAATCCCGAAAAATCCCGGGATTTTAATAAGTTTTTAAATCCCGAAAAATCCCGGGATTCGGGATTTCCCGTTTGGCATCCCTAGTAGCTACCCATTATTTTCCTCATACCCTGTGGGTAATGGATAAACGTGCATTACACATTCCCCACGACGATGTGTATGGATTACAAATGGGGGGTAAATACGAAGTCTGGTATTTTGAGATGCTCTTTCATGGCTAAGTACTTGCTAGTGTCGCCATCACTAAGCGAGGTAATCGTCGTCGAAACAAATGTTTGTTCGCTACTCACATTCTCGCACCACGCTCACGTGATTAAATTTTGATCCTAATCACGCGTGATTCACGGCAATCATGTGACTCACGCCCATCTCTAACTTATAGATACCTCATTCCCCAAAATGTATTTAAAAAAATACTTGAATTAAGAAAAAAATAATTTAATTTGTGAGCAAAATTTTATATCCAAATCATAACCTGAGAAGAAGGAAAAATATGAACTTCATTTGAGAAAAAATTGGTTTTGCACTAGGCGATGTTCAATTTTATATAAGTTACTTAATTTTTACTTATGTTGGAATTTATTTATTTGCTTACTAGGGATGAGCGATTAATCGATGAATTAAAATTTTGATTAATCGATATCATGATTAATCAGTTAATCGAATAATCAGAAATTTGGATTAATCAAAACTATGGTTTTGATTTAATTGATTAATCATATTTGAACAATTGTATTCATCATTCAATTGATTCTTGGAACACACAAATGCAAAGTATATAAATAAAACCATACAGTAGTGTCACCTAGAAATGTCATTCGCCTCAACTGACTTTTCATTTCACACTCTTCGTGGTCTTTCGCACTCTTTTCAATTAATCATGAATATTAATTAATCAAAACTGTGATCAATCGATTAATCGTAAATATGATTAAATAAAATTTATGATTACTCAATTATTCAGGGTGTTGATTAATCAGGTTGTCTCAATTATTAATTAATCGCACAAATTTCAAATTTGAACTGCAGTATCTATCATTCCAAATTTTATTACAAAATTCTGCTCGCATCGTCCAACTGCAGTGGTGGTAGTACAACCGCAAACGCATTTGTCCAGAAATTGACTGACCATATTGTCGTCCCGCCATCTGGACTCATTCATTAAGACGTAATGTTAACAAAAGAACGTTCTGCTTATACACTCAGAGAACTAATTGATTGAAAAGAGGTTGTAGCAACCATAAATACGGCTGTTACCACCGAATTGAGGTTGCCACAACCGAATTGAGGTTGTTAGTGCTGCGACATCGACCTAAAAACATCGATGTTTTACAACATCGATGTTTCAAATAAGAGGCATCGATGTCGATAAAACATCGAGCATGGACCTTTGGGGATGTTTCGTTTTTGGTGACTTTTTGAACAAAATTGACTTTTTGGTGACAAAATTGAAACAGAAGATGGTTTTGCGGATGTTTTCTTTTTGCTGAAATTCTCTTTTAGATATGTGGTATCAACATATAAATCACCCTTTTTCACGATATAAAGGTAAAAAATACAAAACTTGATTAAAATAAACAGTTTCTAATTACATCCCATGTATAACCACCTACGCATAAAGGTGGCGGTTGGCTTCTGGCTGCGAATAAATGCCGAAATATAAAAAATTCGAGTTTCTATTAATACTTTATGATTTATTTTCCTTATATAAAGGCAATTTGTCACAATCGTCACACAAAAAAAAAACATCGGTGCAAACATCGATACAAACCATCGACGTTGGAAAAACATCGGCACTAAAACATCGATGTAAAAAGTACTCGATGTTTTTCAAAAACATCGATGTTTTCAAAACATCGATGTCGATGTCGCAGCCCTAGAGGTTGTTACGACCGAATTTAGTCCCCACAACCGAAATTCGGTTGAAGCAACCCCGTTTCTTATTTGATTCGGTTGTGACAACTGAATCTCCAATTATATTCGTTCAGTCAACCAAATTTTCCAAAATTTCGGTTGGAACAACCGAATTTGAAATAAATACGGATGCAAGATCCAAAATTGGTACCAAATTCAGTTGGAGTAACCGAATCTGCCATTAATTCGGTTGTAGTAGCCGAATTTGGCGTCAATTCGGTTGTAACTATCGAATTTGGTATCAATTCGGTCGCAGTAACCGAATCTAGCTTTAATTCGGTTGCAACGACCGAATTTGGCGTCAACTCCGTTGCTGTAACCGAATTTCTCATGAATTCTGTGGGTACAACCGAATTCATATTCAATTCGGTTACCACGACCTAATGCCATGTATTTAACATAAAATAAATTCTTTAAAAATTCTATTTAAATTCTATAATCAAATGTTATTTTAAAAAGAATTAAAAAATTTCAAAATTGTTTGCTGTTATTAAGAAAGGTAAGTAAAATATGTTTTGTATTAAAACGTCTTATTTTGCTGAAATTATTGAAGCAGATATTAACAGTTTTCAAGTTTTTCATGGTCGGTCATGTGAGATGTGCTGCAATCGTCTGTATACAAAATTGTTTAGGACCTAAATCAACCGATACATCAGCCGAATGTCAGAATTAGTGCGGTGTCCCGTGATGGCCGGGACTTGAAAAAGGTCGGAAGAGGCATGTAAAACAAATTTATTATTATATAGATTACCCAATATGTATGACTTTATTTTCTCGCTTTTTGAATTTTTTATAAGAATACAGGAAAATAAATCATAATTTAATAATAAAAAACGTTAATAATTAATTTGTGACACTATCTAAATTCGGTTGTAACCACCTCTAATTCGGCTGTGACAACCTCTAATGAGGTTGTGTCAACCTCTAATGAGGTTGTGTCAACCTCTAATGAGGTTGTGTCAACCTCTAATGAGATTGTGTCAACCTCTAATGAGGTTGTTTCAACCTCTAATGAGATTGTGGCAACCTCTAATTCGGCTGTGTCAACCTCTAATTCGTTTGAGACAACCTCTTAATTCGGTTACGGTTAATTCGGCTGTCTCAACCTAATTTTTCTGTGAGTGTATGCACTACAGTGGATGTTCCCAGAGAGAGAGAGAGAGAGAGAGGGAGTATCGATGTTTAATCTTTTGTTTTATAACAATCCATTAAAATATTTCATTCGCATTGTAATTGATAATAACATAATACTCATAGTGGTGGCAATCATAAAATATAATTGAAAGTTCAGACGAACCGACATGATACCGATATTAAAGACACATACCAGACGCCATGCCACAGACAGATGTGCAGACTCGTATAAGGACAAGAAGTGTAATATACTTCCTTTGTTATAATGAAAAAATAGTAAAGAAAATGATTGTGATATCTCTGTGTTAGATTATCATTACAATTTTTATTGTATTGTGAAAAAAATTCAATTACATCTTTTGAGGTCATTCGGTACACGCAGTGATTGACAACGATGCTTAGTGGACTTTAAAATGAAATAAAAATCTACATTATGACCCGCAAAAAGTAATTTAAACGAATATTTTCCCAATCAATAGTATCGGCTGTTCTTTGTCACAGTCTGCCTTAGTTTATATACATAAATATTGTTCTGAAGAAGGGTACAAAACTCAAACTTCCGTGGTGTACCAACTAGGAGCGTTAATCATATAATTGCAACACTATAGTACCTGGAGCTTATTCGGATCTTGAATAAAATAAATAAATAAATGGTTTCCCATTACATCCCATGACGGGAATGGGGAGAACTTCTCACAATCACTGAGCTGTGCGCTTTCCAGTTTTCACTCACTGATTGGGACCTACAGTTTTACACCGATTCCCAACGGTAATTTGAGAAGCTTTTTCATGGCTAGATACTCGATAGTGTCGCCGTCACTATGCGAGGTGACCGCCGCCGAAAGAAAATTTGAAGGTGGTCGGAGCCGGGTTCGAACCCAGGATCTCATGTACAAGAGCCGCGCACACTAACCATTGCACCACCGATGGTTAGTGTGAACCTTTAACATATTTGAACATTTTTATTCGATTCCCAACAGGGACTTCTTCCATTTGATGCAGTGTCTTACGACAAACGATGTTGTTGAATATTTGTGTATATTAGTTTTCGTATTCAATATTACGTCCAGCGTCTCTGAGACGCAACCCTACTCCTATTTGAATTCCACAAATCTCCAGAACATTTTAGTTATTATTTTTTATTAACGTGTACATACAAACAGACGTTTAATGTGTGCAAGGAGACGTTTCTAGCATCGTAATGCGAGAACAAGCAAAGATGTTAATTGAATTGCATACTACACAGTAGTGCTAACTACACTATGAACATGTTGTTGCACCATTCATATTGCCATTCACAACAATGCAATTATTTTATTCAATACGAATGATGATGCCGCTGCAGGGCATCTGTATCAGAGCAGGATAAAGTAGAAATAGTCATAAGTTTATTAGATTCCATGATCAGATTATATTGTGCGAAAACAATACAAATCATTTATGTATAAACTCAAATACTTAGATATGAATAAAGGGTGCCTGCAATTGGCATTGTAGGAAATCTAATAATTAACATTGCTAATCGTTTACCATGGTAAGGAGCTCTTCAATTAAAAAAAAAAAAACTTTATATTACCAGGCATATCGTAGCTGCGCCCTGAAAAATACAGCCTCTGTAACCTATTCTCTCACACACATTCTGCAGAAACCATGTATATGTTTGGAAAACATGCCAAATATTCATATATTTACAAGTCCTAACCGCACTTACATTTAAATGCAAACATTAGCTGTTTGCTTGCAAAGATGCATACTTTTACGTGGAGCCATATGCGTGTTTCATCCCGAACATTTATATACTTACGTCGAAGCATTCGTGTGTTTCCTCACAAACGAACGATTGGCGACTGAATGCATGAAACTGAAATGCAACAGATCAGTCAACATAAGAAACACTCAAATCAGGAATATTTATGAATCACTGACTGAAAGAACAATGCAAAAATACAGTTATACAATTGCAATAACATTAACTTAGGCTGATAACAATCTCTCTTTGTCCCTCTTTTATTAGTTTCCTCTCGATAGAGCATGGCGACAAAAAAGATATGAAGTAAAAAGTGCACCAAACACAGCTGTATTTGTATCAGAAACAAAGCTGTATTTAGATCACAAACACCTGTATTATAACATATTAATCATAGTGTATCACACACGTAATATTGAATAGCAAGCACAATGTGTTTAGACACAACATTTCCGACTACCTCCACACACACGCTATATTTGCATCCAAACAAGAAAAAAAATAGATATTTCAGCGTGTGGCCAAATTGAAATTCGTCGCAATTGTTACGAAAATTATCCATCGAGCTTAGCCCTTTGACTACCACAGGCAAGTATGCTTGCTCTAGAGTTTTTGGCACGTATAATTGTAGTGGTAGTAGATAGTGCAAAAGTATCTATGGGTGATTTATAAGACACGGTAGGGCCAACAATAGTATAGTAGAGTCAATTTTCTAACTGATGTTATTTGACCCTTAAGAACAATCAAAATGGTTAAAAAGTGGTCTTCCTACAAAGGGATGCAACGGGTCGACAAAAGGTGTGGATGTGGGGGAAAAGTCAGTGCGAAAATCATATAACTTCGGTGAATATCAGAATTTAAATCGAATGCACGCTAGAAAATAAAGATTGCCATAACAGTAAACAAAGTTGGCGACTTGCCAGCGGGCAATATGTCAGTTATTACAGCTAATCCACTACCCTAACAAAAAATATTGCTGAAATAACATTCAACTTTTCAGCAGTCTTTTCTCCTATGTGTATACTAATATATTTTTTGAGTGCAGTAAGTTCAAGATATAGTAAATGTTTTCAGCCACCAAAGGGTACGGTCACACTGGGCAAATATTTGTCGAAAAAGGTTAAACATTTCTTCGTTGTAGTCTGACCACAAGAGTTAAAAAATATTTAAAACGAGTTTGAAAGTGTGAACACAACAGAACAAATATTTCCCTTTTGGGTAAATATTTACTAGTTCCTACAAAGCTTTTGTAAGAGCAAACAAAAACTTTGAAATGGGGCGAGGTAAAAAAAACAAAAAAGACCCCAAAGATAGATTTAAAAAAATACCAAAAAAATTTTCGGTTGAACCACTGGAACCAACGGGGTCAAAAAACGGATCCACGTAGTAACTCAAGTGTGCGTACTCAAATTAAATGTATTCTTCCTACTATTTCACTGATACCACTCACTTTGCGCTATGGTCCCAGACATCTTTAATACGCTACCAAACTTTTATTAAAAACTAAAAATAATTCCATTAAAAAATCGCTAAAACGGGCTTATAGCCGCAATCAAAAGATTTAATATCAGCTTATGGGCAACTGTCTATAACTTCATGGTGTTGCTATTGCCCTCCGGATGGCGTTGTTCCTCTCACGTTACCGTAGAATCCAACAGATGCTGTTACCCTCCGAATATATGGGTGCGGGGGAAACTAGAGGTGTGCGCTTTACAAGAATTTGTCGTGACTAGCATTAAATTCAATCACGTTTCAATCGCGTGCGTGATCATGCGTGTCTGTAAGTCTTTGAATTCACGTTCACAAATTATACTCACGAATCACGCTTTCAAGTATAAACATGTTATAAGCAAAATCTTCACAATTTTAAGCTTTCCATCTCCAAATATTCTTTCAGTTTGGTTGAAAAAATGGGGCTTTCTGGGTTTTGGATACACATACATACGTATTAAAATGTTGTGAGTGGTCATGTGTGATTATTTTCCTTGTGTCGCGAGCGCGCGTGATTGTGAAATTGTCGTGGGTGACAGTTTTTGAGCTCACGCTCACAAGTGAGTTATTATCCGGTTAGTGTTAGAAAATAATCCAATCAAAATATCTAAATAAAATTTAGTAGACCTGTATCGACCTCGTTCACTAGGTTCTCGAACTTTTTCATTTAAGGTGCTCGGGCATAACAATCACCAACATACTCGGCATTTCGAACATGTGCCTTATAATCGTGAGTTTGATATCTGGTCACTCTAAATGAAATAGATAGTTCATAAACTACCCAACTCCAAAATTTCGATAACAAATGATCTAATTTTGCTACTGACCGATTATTTTCCTTTCATTTAGTTATGATGATAACATACAATCATGTACTACGGTTGGTACTCCTGTAATGACTATCAAGAATACTACGAAATATCATTTGTACAATCATGCAAAGCGATATGTTGTACATGTTTTGCAAATCATTGCAAGTCGTTACAATAGTACCATCTCTGACACATAATATAGAATGGATAAATTCAAAATGTTGTAACTTCACTGTTCAGATTTCTGCAGGAGATTCAAAACCAATTATTAATTAATAATTAATCCAAGCTTTTTATCGCTCATAATCATTTTGCGCTACTCCGAAATGACCCAACAGACGTTCCGCGTGTTGAAGGCAATTCTCTAATTCTTTTGACCTGGTTTCAAATTCAGTCCCTGACAAATACGAAATTAAAATGTTTGCTCATCCTGGTAATTGAGATCATTGTACCGTATCAGCATCTATTTCGTTTTCTGACCTTCGGTTCCAGCACAGTTATGAATTATTCAATATTCCTCGCTTAGTGACGGCGAAACTATCGAGTATTTAGCCATGAAAAAGCTTTTCAAAATAACGCTCGGAACCGGTGTAAAACGGTAGGTCCCATTCAGTGAGTGCAAAAACCAGAAAGCGCCCAAAATGAAAAATTAAATAAAGCCAAACAAGATGAAAATAACCCCAAATTAGAAATGTAAGAACCCCCAAAAGATATCGGTACTACCGACTAATGAAATAACCCCCAAAATATAAAAGAAATATCCCCCAATGAAGCAAGCCCCAAGTAAATGAAATACACCCCAAAATAGTTATTATTAATTATAATATTATTATTAAAGAATTTAGAGGAATTCATTATTGTAAAAGGGGTAATTTCTTGCGGAAATGAAATAAACCCCAAATAAGATAAAGTAACCCCCAAAACCAAAACAAACTATCACCAAAAAAAGAATATTTGGGGTTTTTATCATTTGGGGGTTATTTCATTATGAAATAAGCCCTAAATTAAAAATGAAATAATAACCGAAAATTAGGAAATTATCCCCACGATCGTTTTTCGTAAAAGGAATCCATTATTTTTTCTTTAATAACTTTGGTTAAATGCTCTGATAAATGATCTGATAAATGGAGTCGGAGGCTGGTATAAATGCCTGGAGTCGGAGTCGAAAAAATTTGGACGACTCCAAGCAAATGTCCAAGACTCCGACTCCCAGAATCCGACTCCGAATTTGCTTGAAACCCAAACTAAAATATTTTGTTTACCGTTTTATGATTTTCTGTTTACAATTTCACATAGTATTCGAAAAAAGCCGGTGGTGCAATGTACATGCTATGTACATGAGATCCTGGGTTCGAACCCTGCTCTGACCACCTTCAAAAAAAATTTATTTCGGCGGCGGTCACCTCGCATAGTGACGGCGACACTATCGAGTATATAGCCATGAAAAAAAGCTTCTCAAAATACCGTTCGGAATCGGTGTAAAACTGTAGGTCCCAATCAGTGAGTGAAAACTGGAAAGCACACAGCTCAGTGATTGTGAGAAGTTCTCCCCGGTCCCTTCATGGGATGTAATGGGAAACTATTTATTTTTTTATTTATTCGATAAAAGCAGACGGGTGGAGAGAAGTTGGAGTTCAGGAGTCGGAGTCGATTTTTTTCAGCCCGGCTACGACTCCGTATTAATAAAATTAGTACAACTTTGAGGAATAGCAAAATGGAAGCAGTTGCAGGAATGAGTTTTAATTCAGTTCATCATAATGGGTTAAAAAAATAGGTTTCAGAATTTTGATTGCATTTCCGTCGTTTAATATTATTTTTAAAATAAATGGAGGGGGCTATGTAAAATTTGGAATTTGAACCCCCATTATTTCGAAGCAGATGATCAATTTGACTTTTATGATGTGGCAGTTGAAGGTTAGAAATTACCGACATGGTTCACTTTACGCTTGAATAAAATTGGGAAATATTAAAAACCATCTTCCAAAGCATTTCAACTGAAAAAACATATTTTCCGTTGCAGCTCTGTTTCAAAGCACTTTTTCAAAACAAGTCCCAAATGTGATTGCCTTCCATTCATTCAATATTTTTTGAATACAATTAAACTTAAATAGTTTACATTTCAATCAAATTCAAATCCAGCCACTGCTTTGATAATAGACTCAATAGTGACCTATATAACCTGTTGTAGCTCAGTTAAGCTATAGATCACATAGCGTCAATTTTGAGTGTAATTTTTATTAAACATTTATTTATTATTGTAAATTCAATATTTTTCCTTGTCAAATTATCTGTGCAATTAAATTTGAGATGACTTACCGTTACGTGAAACATCTAGTTCCACTAGATTTTCAAAATGTTGTATATCCGGGGGCAAACGAACAATTTCATTGTCACTTAAGCCCAATTTACGTAAACGATGAAGTCGGAAGAAATTCTGCAAAGAGAAAGAGAAGAAAAACAAAATAAAATTAATAAAATAATTTTCTCTGTGCGGCATAAACGAAAATGTAGGGCGCCACCACCATCACTTTTTTGAACTTGTTGCACGATTTCTTATGTACAACAAACCAAACAAAAGAAACGCAGCGCGACAGCAATACAAGAAATCTTCATCAAATCTCAAGTTCACGACGACGACGAATGGTGAAAGAGGTACAACAAAGAGCTGTGAAACAAAAGCCTAATAAATCCCTAACATAGAAACAACAAATTTAACAAAAAAAAAAAAGAAAGAAAACTCCCGAACATAATCTAAGCAATTGCAGTACATGGAGAAATGGTAAAGGCATTTCCACTGATGGAACTGAATGGCATTTAAGTGAAGTAAGTGTACCTACCTGACGATTGCATATTAGGGTGTCAACAAATGGGAAGCGGTTCGAGATTTGTGTCAAATGTCAGTAGAAAATTGCATTGCTAAGAGTTTCGTCTTAGGCAATAGGAATACAATTAAATTTCTCCTTTGTGAGCAAACGCGATATTCTTCCTCCCGCTACGTTTCTCATACAGTTTTACACCGGTTCCGAATGGTAGCTTTTCGTGGCTAAGTACTCAATAGTGTCGCCATCACTAGGCGAGATGACCGTCGTTGACAGAAGCAGTGATCGAACCCACGTTCTCATGTACAAGAGCCGCGCACACTAACCATTGCACCATCGACTACCGCCAAATCAATATATGCGGTAAAACACGAACGTCTATCAGAGCGAAATACTATGATTTCTACATTTGCTTTAATTGATAAGTAAAACATCTTCTCCTCCGAAGAAAAGAAAAAGCGTTTAGACTTTGTTTGAAACAAAAATATTTATTTTGCCCCAAAAATATTTCGTTTGTTACGTAGTCTCATGGTTAACCGCAAAAGCCGATACTTTTCTCACGACATAAAAAAAACTTTATCGTAAAAGTAATTTTTTACTGTAAACGAACTTGCATTCACCCGAAAATTGTCTTGAGTTTAGGTCAGACAGAAGTGGCTATCACTATTGGCACACAAAGTCCAATGAGAACCGTTTTAATACCACGTCAAACTCCGACCCCCGTCAAGAAACCTGTAAATTGACCTAGCATGGTTAAAGGCCGTGTTTACACTATCAGTGCAACTAGAAGTAGATTCGATGATACAGAAATGGAATGAAACTCTCTTCCATTTGAAAGAAATCGTATGATCATTCTACTTTCGAATTACACTATTAGTTTTAGGCACTGCAAAAACATCTGTCTGCAGAGTGAGAAAAAAAAAAAAACAGTTGTAAAATAAAAATATAATAGAGAAAAAATAAACTTGTGAACAAAGATTAAGCATTTGAGTAATAAAACTGAGTATTGTCGTTTTCTTTGTTTTTGTTCATATCATTGAAAATGCAACCCTAATCGCATCACCATTTGAGGACAATGAAAACATGAGAGAAATCCAAAAATGTCAAATCATTTTCTGCGAAACATTGTCCTACAAATTACACTATTGTATCCAATATTATTAAACGAAAATTTTGACGTATCCAACGATTTAACTAATAGTCTAAGACGGCCTTAAGGGACATTAAGACATATGATACGCCAACCCGATATTTCAGGAGGTGGCTGAAGAAGACGTACATTAAACAACGGCGAAACAATTTGTACTCCGCAAAAAGGTCCTAAAATCATTTCGATTAACTTCCTGAATAACTGTTAGATCCAAAATGAAGTACCATAATAGATACTGTCTCCTACTAGCACAAATAGGCGGACAGTAGTATACGAGATGTTCCGCGCTCTCTTCATCCAAACAGCGTTTGCAATAATCAGTCTAGACGTGTGATATTAAACAGTCTAGATATTAAACAGTGGTCAATGATCACAGCTACTAGTATAGACATATCTTGTCTAGGAATTGATATCAAGTTTAGCGTACGATTCAGGTCGTAATTTGAAGATACGTACCATGTGATCCTTCATGTTGTGCCACCAGACCATATTATCATTCGCATGTCTGACAGCGTCAGTTGTAAGCATTAATTATTTTGCAAGCAGGAAGGATATATCCAGTGCAACAGGTAAGGTAGTACCTAATTTCCTCTGCTCTATAGTTTCCTGAAATATTCCTGTGCCCCGGCACCTATTTAAACTGAATGTCGAACTGCTTGGCCAGCTGATTTATATATCCACGACAATTGGGGGCAGCTCTTGAAACCAGGAGTGCAAATTGTTCAGATTTTATAGCAGCCTGACAGCTAGAGTAGATGTTGAGAGGAGATGACGTTTCGTCCCAGCCAAAGAGAAAATTTTCTGATTGGCATGACTAGTAGCCATTGTGCAAGGTCTAGGTCAAACTCTTTAGAATAAATACGTAAATACCTTCTATTACCTGGTACGTGCCAATTTTAGTTCTGCCTGTCCGGGATATGAGTGGAGAAGATTCTCTCAATGATAGATGTTTGTGTCAAGGAATCCACAGCTATTGTGGATTGCCGTAGATTCCTTAAAATCGTGTCATGACCATTTGAGCTGGCGATCTATCGCGAAGAATGTCTTATTCGGATTACCGACCTTGTAGCCCTTTCCGTTTCCAGAAAATCTAGTGGTAGCAGAAGAAGGATAACCTCCAAACCCTCAGTCACCATTGCCATTCTCTGGCCTTTTGTCAACAGACTTAGGTAAGTGGATTTTTCAAGTACATGTCACCAACCACCAATAACAATATCGGGCGGACAATAGGTGTATACAGTAAACAATAACCCCCAACTGCTTCGTATGGTCATTATAGACGTATGTATATACAGGGTGATTCAGGAAGTTCCGGACAAATTTTTCCAGCGTATTCCTTGGCTCATTTCATGAAGTAAAGTCCACTAGGACCATGTCCGAAAATGCTAGGGTGCGAAATTGATTCTTAAAGGCCTCTTAAAGACCTTTCCAACAAGCCCAAAAACAAAAAATCCGACCACTGGCTCAGAAGTTAGCAACTTTACCCTCCGACCGCCAATCCGAAAATTTTGAACCCGCTGCAATTTCGCACCCTTGCATTTTCGGACATGGTCCTAGTGGACATTTCTTCATGAAATGAGGCAAGGAATACGCTGGAGAAATTTTGTCCGGAACTTCCTGAATCACCCTGTATACATACTTTATTATATGTCAGTCACGACTGAACATTTTTTAAGAGAAAAAAACATAAGTTATCTGCCATCTGGATGAGAAAATTGAGGTTATGTGCACGTTCTTATGTCTTTTATCCAATTTTTTTTTAAAGCCTTTCCAACAAACCCAGAAACAAAAAAATCCGACCACTCGTTCAGAACTTATCAATTTTACCCTAGTACCCTCGGACCACACAATCCGAAAATTTTCAAACCGCTGCCATTTCGCCTCCTTGGATTTTCGGGGATGGTCGTAGATGGACATATTTTCATGAAACGAGCCAAGGAATACGCTGGTGAAATTTGTCCAGTCGTGATTGAACCACCCTGTATATAAACTCAAAAGTGATAACTCTCAAGTTGCAAGTACGCTCATGAAAGGAAGACGGGCACGAAAATTTGTTCGCTACTCACATTCAGGCATGCTCACGTGATCAAATATTGATCCTACTCATACTCACTGACTCACGCACATCTCTAGGTTATACAAACCAACCCGCATATACTACAGTGTCTCTTGTAATGATTCTGTTTTAATTCAATTAAATACTTCTCTACTACCACAATAAATCATACTCAAAGAAAAATATAATTCGTTTGCGTTAAAGAAAAAAACGGTTTGGAAAAAAAAACCTGATCTGTTAGCTTAGAGGAAGCAAAGAATACTATTCTAAGAAATGACTGCGATCGAATCATATATAATAGTAAACATTTTTCGTTTCTCGCAAAAGTTGTAAAGTTTTGTCTTACCATAATTCGTTTCCGGTAAACGAAAGATAGTTGAAACATTCGTCGTTTCTCACAAACCACTTCTTATTTCATAGTTATTACCACTTATCGTTTGATATAAACATTCCCGGTTGCCGTAAAATTATCACAAGGGCAAAAGATTTAGAGTTTGGGTTTAATATTGTTCGTTTCCGGTAAACGAAATGATAGATAATGGAAGCATATTATGTTTCTTATGCGCCTTTTTTTATTTCAGAGTTATTGCCATTTATGGTTTGTTTTAAACGTTCTTCGGATGTCGTAAAGGATTTAATATTACAAAATTATCACAAAGGCAATGATATATTAATTCAACAAATGTTCGTTTCCCGCAAATAAAGTCAACTACGAACTTCATTTATCAGAGTATTCATTTGGGAGTAGCGAACGTTTTCTTTGTGTGTACAAACAAGCACATCAGCCTGATGTATCGTGGAAGAAACTTGGTTTGCTATTGTGTTCCACAAACAATATTGTTGAAGTATAATACAATAGAATGTGAAATCAAAACCGACTGAAAATAGTTTCGATACTTCGAATGTATTCTCTTAGTTATTGCAAAGGTTTATTGAAAGATCTTACAAACATTGGGATGTTTGTCCATTGACTCTTTTAATGAAATACAAGTCAGGTCGTAATTAGGAACATTTTTCGTTTTATGTAGACTCAAATTTGTCCCATACTTATATCTGAAAATCGCGTTCAGACCGAATTCCTAGAGCAAAGATCCAAATGGGCCTTAAATTTCCCGATAGCGAACCACAGTCATTCATGAGCATGAACATCAGGTATCGATAATGTTTATTGTCCGTTTACCGCCCTTCTTGATACCAAATAAGAATGTAATAGAAGTTGTTCGCATCACTATCATTTTCAAACTTCTTTTTGAAAATATTTTTTCAAATTTCAAAATGTAATCGAAGTTGTTCGCATCACTATCATTTTCAAACTCCTTTTTGGAAATATTTTTTCAAATTCATCAGTCAGATAAAAATTTACCGACCAACCTCTAGCTCATGAGTGACAAGTCCGTGGTTCGCTTTAGTGTCACCCTATTGTATATTTAACCTTCTGATGCACACTCTATGGTCTTCATCTGAACAAGCTAAGAAAGGGAAAAGAAACGTGGACGGAGATCGGAAAGTCATGGTGACGGTACCGGTGATGGTGACGTTTCGACTGAGTGCTATAGTCTGCACATTGAGAAGTAATAAATTTGCAATTTCATGCCATTTGTAACAATGAAATATTATTAAGGTACATTATACGAATATATAAGTATGTACGATACATAGGTATAAACTTATGCACTTCAAGTGCCTCGCAAAATAACGTGGAACGGGAGGAACTCATGCTGATCGTGGTGGTGCCCAGACAATGTTGTTAGAAAACACAATACCCACAAGCAACCACCACAACTGCACAGTATCGACGACGACGCTGACAATGCTTAAGATCATGTTACACAGTGTCTTTCACTTTAAACTCGTATAAAAGGTGGGTAATTTGACCCATGTTTTTGATATCTATTTCTATTCTGCTGCAGAAATTTACCAGCAACATTCACAACACAACACAGATTCGACATGGAAAAAGTTAAAAGGTGTTACAGTTTTATTTCTTCTCTCAGCACACAAATGACTTTCCAAAACGATCAATTTATTAAAATCACGTTTTCCTCTCAGAAAAAAAAAACTATTTGTATTACTTTGATTGCAGCAGGAGGGAGGTACGAGTATGATAGCTAAGCTAATGGTTAATGTGGCGGCGGCATCGATATTGCGGTACATAATGATTTCTTTATTAGCATCATAATGGAAAGGAGAAATGAATTTTGTGTAAATCGAAATTGAAATAGTAATTGTTCTTGTAAGAGAATTGATTTAGAAATTTATGATTACAAAATCGTGAGAACGTTATAGAGATAATATTTAAACCTATCAGTATGATCGGAGGTCCAGTCACCTATGATGTGATCGAATGGAATGAAGCCTGCACATCTAGCAAAGTAAGCAAAATTGTTTGGAGGTCGTTTGCTGCAAACAAATTCATTTTGCTACGATACTTAACGTCAGCTGCAAAAGTCGTTGTGTTTCACCCAAATAGAAATTCAGTGACGTCTACGTTTATTGGCTCTTAAACTTGCAGCCAACTCTTCACAGTAGTCTTCTTCTACACGTTGAAAAGTCTGTCTCATTTTCTTGTTTGGATACAAATATAGCATATGGTTGGAGCCAGTCGCAAATATAGTACACTTGTGTCCAAGTACAATGTGTTTGCTATTCAATATTACATTTATGAGACAAAATGATTAATACGTTATAATATATGAGTTCTGTCCGTCGGTGGTGTAATGGTAATTTGCGCGCCTCTTGTACATGAGATCCTGGGTTCGATCCCTGCTCAGACCACCTTAAAATTTCTTTCGGCGGCGGTCACATCGCATAGTGACGGCGACCCTATCGAGTATTTAGCCAAGAAAAAGCTTCTCAAAATACCGTTGGAATCGGTGTAAAACTGTAGGTCCCAATCAGTGAGTGAAAACTGGAAACCGCACATATCAGTGATTGTGAGAAGCTCTCCCCTGTCTCTTCATGGGATGTAATGGGAAACCATTTATTTATTTATATGAGTTTGTGATACAAATACACCTTTGTTTGTGATGCAAATACAGCTGTGTTTGGTGCACTGTGTACTTATTTTATGTTACTGTCGGTGGCAAAATAATAAAGAGGAACAAAAAGAGATTGTTCTTAACCTAAGTTAAAGTTAGCCTAAGTAAAGTTACAAGTGTATAACATTTGGTGCCAAATTCGGCACATTTTGTTGTTGCAACCGAATTTGGTACCAATTACAGTGGTTGCATCCGAATTAATTTTGAATTAGGTTGTTTCAACCGACATTATAGAAAATTTAGTTGACAGAACGAATATAATTGAAAATGCAGTTGTCACAACAGAATCAATTATGACACGAGGTTGTCTTAACCTAATTTCAGTTGTGGGCAGAGTTCGTATTAACGCAATTCCATACTTTATGAAAACTCCTTAGAAACCCATAAAAATTTGTTATTTTTTCGATTGGGCGCTCCGTTTCCGAAATATAATCATGAGGGCGATTTTGTTATTCGAAAAATTTTTAATTTTTCCCCTTTAACATTTTATATTTTATTTTAATCTCATCTGCATACCCAAATTTTTTGAATTTTGTACTACCTGTCATGCAATTTTTTTTTGGCATATTGTTCTTCGTGTTTAGTTGTAGATGAAAAATTGTGTTGCCTAGTGTTATTGTTTGTTGAATTTTTGTTTTGACCTGATTCTCTTGCTGTTTGTTGTTCTTGCAGTTTTTGTTGCTTTTCAATTGTTTAGATTCTAAAAGCGGTTTTTGTTTAGACGGCTGGCTGGCTGTTTAGAAAATGAAGATGAGCAGAAAATACCCGGCGAACAGAAAATCTAGAAACGCGATGACTTCAGCGATGAGATGACTACTACGATGGGTGATGACGATGACGATGACGATGATGAGGTTTATGTTTATGTTTAGGCCGTAAACACAAACATACACGCACACACACACACATACTGCTATGAACATTGGCATCGTGCTAAACACGTTAACAATTGTTGCCTGGTAGTATGTTCCTCGTAGTGTTGTTCTTGTTATTTGTTCGTGGTTGCAATTATGTTGTTGTTGCTTGCCACTTCTATAATAAATACTACACATACCCATACTCAGCCATATGTACACATGAGTAGAGACAACATACACGTTCTACACGTTGTTTGCCTTAACACAACAAGTGAGTGGGTAGCAGCTATGAATTGATGCAGCCACCATTATCAAGTGGTATGTATAGGAATGGAGATGGCTGAAATCAAACTAACCAAGCGATTGACATGCAGATGGAGGCTTTTTGGATGGGATATCAGTAGTCTCCTCATCTCTTCCCTTCGCTGGCTGACTGTATCTGTGTGGTTTATACATATGCATATTTAAGTGGTCGTAATCTACCGGTTAAGTCGATTCGTTTTTAATGAAGATTTTATCGTCAATTAATGTGTTCATTCTTGTTGATTAATAGTTTAATCATAAATTATAAAATTTGCAAATTGTTACAAAGATGGCAGGCTAAACGATTAAATAAGAACTCCAGAAGGTGGTGCAGAAGTTGGTGGAAGCCTTTTAATGATTACAGAATTGTAATTAAAACAATCCATAAACAGGGAAATCAGTTCCCCCTTACTTTCATTGAATGATAGGTAGTAGCAGTAAAATTTATAGGTAGCGAGAGTTATTTAAGTTAGGGTAGGGTTTGGAATTGCTAATTAAGTTGTAGTACTTAAATGCATTAGTGACTGTGTTCGTAGTCGAGTTGAACAAAATTAAATGGACCAGGATACACACAAACTGTTTCGTTTGCTACGACTACGACTGCGGCAATCACGCAAGTCGTAGCAGACAGCACAAGTTTTTCGGAGGAGAGTGTCTAATGACTGCCGTAATCGCAGCAATTTTTATGATAGCAAAAGCAAGTCAATACAAATGAATACTGAAAGCATTATATGACTATTAAGTGTTTGAAAGAATAACACTGTTGTGCAAATGATCACATTAGTATGGGGTAGAAGGTCTCGTAGATAATTCTCAAAGGATTTTTTCCGTAGATTACGAATATGTGTTAACATTTTTCCATTACAAAACAAAACTACCCTCCCAAAGAGAAAAGAACAGAATTTTTTCACTTTTTATTAAAGTATAGAGCCGACAATCTCAAGCCGGAAACTTAGAATCATTGAAATTTGCTAATTCCCATTTGAAGTTTAATTTAAGTAAATAAGTGATGATTTATCTAACCTTTCGTATTATACAAAATTAAAATGTTCGATCGTTTGGTCGTTCTTTTTATTGTTTTTAATAATTTTATTCTCCAATATTTCACTGTACTTTAGGTAGCATCGTCAGGAAGATAAACACAATTATTAACAAAAAATTAGATAATAATTGTGTTTATCTTCGTGATGATTCTACCCAACGACCAGCGAAATAAGAGCGCGGCTCAATAAACCCTTAACTTTTTGAATGAAACAGTTTTTTATTGCTAAAAAAAAATATTTTTCAACATAATCTCCTTTTAGCTCAATACCCTTAGTCCAACGTTTCTCGAATTTTTGTATCCCTTCCAAAAAATAGGATTTTTCGAGGTCCATAAAATAGGCATTTTTTGATCAATAATTTCATCGTTGGAGCTCTTTCTCTTTCCACCGAGCCATTTCTTTAGGTTTGGCATTGAGACTACACACGTGTGCATCCGTGCGTTTATGGTCAATTGAGAGCTAACGCGGCACCCATCTTGCAGACAGCTTTCTTAAACCCAACGGATCGTTTAAAATCGAAACCACACTGCCATATGAAATGCCTATGGCATCAACAATCTCACGCACTTTTACTCTTCGATATGCCAACAACATATCGTGGATTTTTTCGACATTTTCGGGTGTATTGACCTCAATTGGACGTCCAGAATGTTCAGCGTCATTTGAACTTGTGCGACCACAACGAAAGTCAGTAAACCACTTTTTTACCATTGAAATCGATGGTGCAGAGTCCCCATAGTATATATCAAGTTTTTTCTTGGTTTGATTGACGGGTTTTTTCGCAAAATATTATGTTTAATTAGCACTCGAAATTCACTTTCTTCCATTTGGAAAGAAATGGACGAGGTTGTATGTTTTTAACAGCTGTTAACTATGGCCGTAGCCCGGGCACTAGGGGCCCGGGCCCCCCGGAAATGGTTACAACCGCGCATAAATTTTTAATGGTAATTTTCTTAAAAATATCAGACTTTTTTTATGTACATAATTTTATTTTGAATCAAACAATATCTAAATTATAAAAAAACGGATAACAAGACAATTTTAGTTTGAATTAATTTTAGTTTGAATTTGAAAAACATGATCTCTTATAGCCTTAAAGGAAATTACAACTTTACACGACCTCTTCATTATCACATATAAAAGTACCTTTGAATCTTATAAGTAGAAAAAGGCTGTCATTCTCATTTAAATTTTTTTGCTTGGGGATATCAAGTGCAATTGATTGCACTTTTTTAGTAAATTAGTTTTTATCCAATTGTAAAAAACTAAACCGCTTCTCTTTCAGAATGAAATTCTCCATAAAAGGTAGCTTACAAGTATGTATGCTTTCATACAAAAAATCAAAATGGAATGAATTCAAAGTCAAAAAAATTAAAAAAAAATAATTCTTTTAGTTGTTTGAGTCAAAAAAACTAAAAAAAAATAATTCTTTTAGTTGTTTCTAGGAAAATATGAACCAGAACTGAACGATAATAAAATTATATTTATACCTACTGTTGGAAATATCTATACTTCTTCTTTTAAAAGCTGTTCTATAAATGAAAATGGGTTAAAAATCAACATATGTACGCGTTCATGAGTACTGCAACCTCTCCGAAAAATTTTGTTTCTGAATAATTCTGAATTTTGGGGGTGTTTCTGAAAATGTTAAAGCTGATTTGTGATATACTCAACAAGGTCTATAACCTACACTAGGTCGATTTTCAAGTATATATTCACTGCATCACAGTGCAATTTGTAACGGCTGAATTATAAAAAAACTGCAGTTCAGTGTGAACAACACGATTATTTCCAAATACTCTGCATAAATCTCTAAATAATAAAATCTATAATACTAGTTGATAATATAGATTTATGTATGTACATATGTCAATTATATTAGTATAGAAATTTGGTGAAAGATTTCATCTTCTTCTTCTGCCTATGCCTATCTCGCTGTGGAAATATTCGCCGTACCCGTTGCTGCGCAGCCGCAGAATATTTGTTTAGAGCTTTGGCTTTTTGTGTGTCAGTTTTCAAACGAAGATTTCACTTGCTTTGTAAGCTGCACTGTATGCACAACCTCTGTGAAGCATATATAAGAAAATTTAATATTTTATAAACTTTAAAAGTTAAACGACTTAAAATAAAAAGATTTCAAGTGAATACTATTGACAAATTCTTTGTTAAAAAAGTGATGGCAAGTTTGACTTAAACCACATACATTTCATTATTATTGTTATCAAATCGTCCCTCGGTAATTTGTATTAATGCGTACATTCGTGAACCTGCATTTTTCCTAAAATGATTTCAGTTTAGTTGAATTTGGTGTGTATGTTCATTTGGATTTATATTGGGTGTATCTGTAAGCAGTTCTGTGTTAAATCTAACCCACACTTTAGCGCGTTATTTGCAAATAGTAAATCTTGATATTGTCGTGGCATATGAGCAAACTAACTGCATAAAATCAAAACTAAGTAAGTAGTATGTGTGGAAACGCTGATCTACAGTTTGATAAATTATACGAAGTAGCAGAAAAAATATCAGAGACCTTGGGGGTCAAAGCTGAATTACCCAGAATAGTTGGCACCCAAAAGTTCAGGGCTAACATACCTATATCTGATGTCAGGGCTTATTATAGAAAACCCCTCTTTATTCCCTCTTTGTATGAAGTGTTGTCAAATTTAAATAATAGATTTTTTGAACATCAAACCATTATTGCAAACTTATATAATATAATTCCAAATCGTGTTGCAAAATATAAGACAGGATTTCGATGAAGTTGAAGTAAAGATGATGTTACTGATATCAGAGCCGAAATTGGTCTGTGGATTCATTATTGGGAACAGAAAAATGACAAGCCATCCAACCCACTAGACGCTATATCAAATTGCTTAAAAATACATAAAAGAAAATAAATAATCTCAAAATATAAACGTGACATTATTTAAAATAAATTTTTGTAAACCAATATTGAAAAAAAAATGGGCCCCCACGAACGAAAATCCTGGCTACGGGCCTGGCCACAACCCCACTAATACCATTAGACGGGGCTGAGCATTTTTAATGTAATTTCAGAGTCAGATGTTTTTGAATTTTTGGTATTATATTACCTTTTTTGGGATTTTGGCCCACTGTGTAAAGACGGGACATACTGCCGCCACCCCATATATACCATTAGAAAGCACCTCGCATGAGAAGTCAAGTGAACTGTTCCGAAACATCCACCCTAATTTCAGAATCGTTTTTTTTTAGTTTTAATGTTACATTAATTCCTTACCGATTTTTGTCCACTCTGCCCAAACGGGACATACTACCACAACACTTATGCCAATAGAACGGTCTGAGCACGTACTGTCGAACCATACATTCCGTACCGTTCAATCTAATTTCAGAGTCAGATGTTTTTGAATTTTTGGTGTTAAATTAACTTTTTTTGGGATTTTGGCCCACTGTGTAATCACGGGACATACTGCAGCCACCCCACATATACCATTAGAAAGGCTCCAACACGTACTATTGAAAACAGTATTCCATATAATTCAGACTAATTTCAGAATCTCATTTTTTGAAGTTTTAGTTTCAGATTCTTTTTGGGAGTTTTTCTGACGACTACTCACCAAACCGGGCGTAGTTTTACTTGAAAAGCAGTGTAACTAACAAAGTATGTATGTAAAAAAAGTGTGTAGTTGCCGTCAGAAATCGATGTATGTAACTTTTGTTGTATTCAATTTTCAAGACTCTGTGATATTGATCTGAATGACAATTTAATGTTATGCAAAATAAAAAATGTGTTCTTCAGTTATTTAAAAACTATGTCCCCCTCGCATATCAACAACATAAAGTATGAAAAAATCTGACACTCAAGTGTTCACCCATTTCCCTTGTAATAAATATTTCCGTATTTCCCTGTCATTGCTAATAACAAGCTTAAGTATCTATTCAAACTTTTTTTCCCTCTCAGATATTTATACACAAACGTATGTCGAACTATAAAACTTTCCTATTCAAAGCAAACAAACATTCCATCATTCAAGCTCCATATCGTTATTATCCTGCCTATCTATATCTTGTTTTTAGATTAATATAGACATCCTTTACGATTTCCTTAACCCATTTCTATTAAACATCAGGAAATTGAATAAGTCCTAACAAGTGGCATCATAACATTCTGCCTGATAATCTCCTCCTGTACAAACTTTGAGCAATACATACCAGTGAGTTTGTATGTATGTCACTGCAATTGTAATCATCAAGTACCCTAGGATAGCGTTAAAACTTAACGCTCGTACATATGGCTGTACTCGTACCTAAAGTAGAAGTACTGTAGATACAAAACGAGATATCTACATACCAGCCAACCGACTCAGCCACCGGGCAGGTGATGCTACACGGCATCTATATACTACAACTGCCAGTCAGCGTCATCAGCATATGGTTGGGGGTACATTAAGTTAAACAGAGGTACACACAAACCGAAACAGAGAGCGAAAGATACTTGCGCGTGTATACTACCTTCCTTGTACACAATCAAGGCATCCCCACCACATCCTACTTTGACTAGCGAAAATTTGTTGGGATTATTTTTCCATTATTCTTTATTGCTGTTGGTTTTACTTGCAAAGAGCATGCAAGGCCTACTAGGTTTGGGATATAATGGAGCTGCTGGCATTCATTCATGGGCTCCCATCGTAAAATGGAACAATGTAAGTTTGTAATGGTCGCCTTTCAGTGCAGAGCAAAAAGGAATAGTCTATTTGTTCAATTGGATGGGCACAACTAAAAATTTACAGAAACAGAATGAGAATAATACCATCGCAGCTACAAAATTGTTCTGTCTTAATGGCGCCCGGAAGATTTGGACATGTATCTACAGGTGAAAACAGTTGATAAATTCAATAATGCAATTCACGAAAGAACTTGAAGAAACCCCATCTTAAATAGGGGAAGATACAATAAATAAGTCATTGTAAAATGGTCAATGGAATTATTATTGATTTGTATTAAACTTCAAATTGATATAACAATATAAGAAATATGTTGAAGTTTCAAGGATCACTGTAATGCATGAATTCATTCATACAAAAAAAACACAGACGCATTCATAAGTATGGCTTGTTCCTTAGAGTGCAACAACACCATGGAATGAATGTGAATGAATGCAGCCACTGAAGTTGTGTTGTACAGGGTGTTTCAAAAGTGACCACCCTATTGGAAGATGCTCTTAGTTTTGCAAATGGCCGCCAATGTCAAATCTGTTTTGACATTTGTGGACTAGACAGATGTAGAATAGAAGTAAACAAGCCATGCAGCGATACACTCCCCAAGAACGCGGAATAATCGTGTCTTTTTTTTTGCGTAACAATTCGTCTGTGGTGTTGGCGCAGCTCGTATACCGTCTGCGCAAACATTGTGCCGTTTGGCCACTAACCTTGAAGAGTATGGGACCACACGAGACGTTGCCAGGAGTGGCCGGCACCGGAGCGCCCGCTCTGCCGATAATATCGCCGCTGTTGCCGAGGATGTCGAGCTGTCGCCGGCTACATCGACCAGACTCCGTGCCTCGCAATTATGATAGCATCAGCCGGTCGTCCCTATGGCGAATTTTGGTCAAAAACCTGCGCATGTTCCCATACAAAGTCCAGTTCGTGCATCAGCTTGCCTGTCGACCGCCAAACACGTGTAACCTACGTCCAAGCCATCCTCAATCTCGTGGACGAAGTGGATAATTTTTCCACCAAAATCATAATGAGCGATGAGGCTCATTTCCATCTCAGCGGGTACGTGAACAAGCAAAACTATCGCTTCTGGGGCACCGAAAATCCACGAATGATGCACGAGGAGACATTACACCCTCTCAAAGTGACTGCATGGTGCGCTGTTCACGCTGGAGGAGTCATCGGGCCCTTTTTTCGAGAACGCCGCTAGTCAAACGACAACAGTGGACGGTGCGCGCTATAGGGCCATGTTAACCGAGTTTTTTCTGCCGCAATTCGACGAATTTGGACTGGAGTACATGTGGTTCCAACAGGACGGAGCAACGGCACACACTGCGCGAGCCACAACCGATATTCTGAAGGCGGCGTTCCCGGGTCGCCTCATCTCTCGTTTAACCGTTCCAGACTTTTTTTTGTGGGGTTTTTCCAAGTCCCGTGTTTACGTGAACAAGCCCGAGAGCCTGGAAGCCCTCAAGGTCAACATTCGACACGAATGCGAGAATCTGTCGCCCGAAGTTCTCGCCGAAGTGATGAAAAATGCCATAAAACGAGCCCTTATGGTAATCAATTGTGACGGCGCCCATTTAACCTACATCATCTTCTCAACTTAACCAATAAAATTCTAAAGGTTCAAATAAACATAATCAAAAACAGAACCGAAGTTTTTCATTTAAAAAAAAAATGAGAGAAAAACAACATCGGATGACTTCTTTTGAAACACCTTGTACCATAGAGAAATAGACAAGAGCCGCTATCCCTCTCTTCACGTTCTCTTGATGATGACGAGGTCGTAGGTCATTTCATCGAGTACGAGGTACTTTTGTAATTTACTCTTTGGTTGGACAGACAGAAATAAAAGGGAATGAGTATTTTCGTTCGATAAAAACAACATAAAACATAATTTAGCTGTCATTAGTATCAATCAAACACTATTTAAACTTAGTTTGCTGCTTGGTCTATAATCTCTTTGACTTCTTTGGTCTCCCATTTTACATCATTTCCCTAGTACCTTTTCGGTCAGCTGTGCCATAGCAATTCCCCGGTTTTACTTCATTGTGCTTCGTCTGCCGAAGAATGTCTTCATTCGTCCCATAACACGATCAAACTCGAACCCACAATATTCAATAACAGAGAGAATAAAAAGGCAACAGCTACCAGCAATGCGACCAATGAGTGAGTGTTAGACCACAACGAAGTACAATACAACTTGAGTGGCTGCATTCATGAATACAAGAAATGGCAATGAATTGTACGGAGCCATTATTTTTCTCGAATTTTAACCAATACCAAGCCCATTCTTATGCCATTTGGTCTAAAGCTAACGTGGTGAAATTTTGAGCCCAATCGAATAACTCTAAGCCGGTCCGACCTGCGCTCAAAGTTTTCGGGTTTTGGTATTTTGGGTGTAAATTTATATACACTAGAAAACGTTAATTTCTCAGTTCATTTGAATAACAAATTGCACATTGATTGGTAAAAAGTGGTAAAAATTTGAGTAAAATCCCACCACTCCTGAGGTTCAAACTATTAATTTGAAAAAAATTAAAAAAATTTTTTAAAAAAATTTAAAATTTTTTTAAAAAAAATTACAATTTTTTTTAACAAATTTGAATTTCGCTCTTTTGGTTTTTTACCCAAAAATTGTATCTAAATGGAAAGAATATTTAACTCGGATACCAATGTCTTCTAGTAGAAGTCTATACGCCTATAATAAGGTGTAACACGATGTAGTCACTCAAAGGTTTCAGGATGATATGGTGCGGCAAAGTAGGCCATCACGAGAAAAAATCGCCAAGATGGTCCTATAAGTGTGCCAAATCATAAATATTGAAAAAGATGTGCAAAAAACATAAGTTATATGCTCAAACCGATTCTATAAAATCAGATATGACAATTGGTTACAATAACCTGTCTTAGATACCGGTTTAAAAACCCGGGTTTAACACTCGCAATTAAAAATCAATTTGTTTAAAACTGTTATTAAATCCCGATATGATTAACCCCGGTTCCAAATACTAGAAAAAATTAAAGATTTCATTAAATGATTTATAGAAACCAAAATTAAAGAGCTGATTTGTAAAGAACCCATTGATTAATTTAGAATAATTTTTATATTCACGTATTTCTTCATAATTAGTTGGAGTTGGCATTGGAGTATGGGTCGAAATTCCGAATTTAAAATTTGCCGAGTTGGAGTCGGTGTTATTTATTTTTTTGGAAAACTCCACACATTTGGAATCAACGAATGTTCGTTTGTCGCAATTAAATTCCCCAAACGGAGTTTATTTATCTGCACAATTTTCTGTATAAAAAACAAAAAGGGAGCGTGACAAATGGACCTAATTTTACAACTGAGATAAAACATTACAGGATTTGTTAGTATATTCGCTCAGTTCACTTTACTGTAGAAATATGTCTGTTTAAATATAAAATTATATGGAATTGGTTCGTTTTCAGTGAAGAACTGGTTTTGAACTTAATTTAGAAGTAAGTATTACAACGTACTGGGCGCCGAAAGGCCCGTTGTGTGTATCTGGTGAGACAAGATGTCTAAAAGGGGGTTTTTGTAACATGTAGAACTTTAAATAAAAACAAAAATAATAATAAGATTACATAATCGCAAACTGAAAATTGATTTTATTAGAAAGATAATTGTATGCCATTAGTGTTGTTAATTTTGAGCACGTGGGCGCCGCGCCTGGCTCATACTAGAAGTCCAACTTTCGGCCACTCTTTCAAGCAATGGACCCGTATCCCGGCAGTGGTTCGCACAATATTGTCTTTCAATGCGTCCAATGTTTCCGGTTTGTTCGGATAAACCAATGCCTTCACGTAACCACAAAGTATGGAATCTAGAGGGGTTAAATCCCACGGTCACAGTGGCCAATTGACTGGCCTATTTCGAGAAACAACGCCTTCACCAAATGTGTCCTTCAATAAGTCGATTGGTTGGCGAGTTGTATGGAATGTGGAGCCGTCATGTTGGAAATACTTGTCTTTAGTCAACATTCCGTTCAATTAGGGGACGAAATAATCGGCAATCATGGCACTATATCGCTCGACGTTGACGACGTGGATGTTCTCGCCGTTCTCAATTTTAACCAGTAAGAACCAACGATTCCACTGGCCATAAAGCACAACAAACAGTGAGTTGTTGTAGATGTAGTCCAGCATTTACACCGACCAAGATTACCGCATTATGAAGGTTAACCCCGTTAAACCGCGATAACCTAGAAGATTACTCATACTATTTGTATCTGTGAAAACTGAAGTTTAATTACACTGTGCGACTCCAAAAAAATTGATGGGGTTCTGTCAACGGATTCTGGTAGAAAGGTCTAAAAAAATATACGTGTATCGGCGTTTTGCCAGATCTGATCAGAATTTTTTTTTAGGGCGGGTCAAAGTTTTCGCCCCTTCGAACTATCCTGCAACATATCGATCGGCATGCAAAATTGTGTGTTCCTTACTTCTGAGGAACAAAATAGGTTCAGAAGTTTTATAGAAAAGATTCAGATAAACATTTTTGTGGAACAAATTAAGCCGCATTCACAATGCAAGCGACATTTTCGTTTTTCATGCTATCTCGTTCTCACACACTGAATTTCGCATAATGGCCTTTCGTTTTTTTTACAAAAATGTAACTCCAATTTGTCGCTGACGTTGATCTATTCCTACACCAGCAACAAATTTGTTCGAATGTATTTGATACTAGATGGCGCTGTACTTCGAATTTCCTTTTCAAACTTAAAAACATCAATGAAAATTGCACCCATTTGTGTTAAAAGATGCACTATAAAACGTTATTTTATCTGTAGAATCGTTTAATACCAAATATGTTTAAATACATTAACATTTTTTAATATTCGAAATACAACCCTGGATGTGACATTTGAGTCATGATGCAACTAATAGAGGTTGTGTTATAAGAACAACTTAAATGATTTGCTTTTCCTTCTGTTAATTATATGAAGAATCAAATTCAAATGTATTTGGTTTTTGTAATTTCTGGCTAACTTTTATTGTTGACAAACATTTGTGTTAACTTTGACATGAAAACAAAATATATTTTATTTTTGCCTTGATATATTGGCCGTAATACTGTTATCACCTGTTAGAACAAACATCTCGATTCGAAGTAAACTGTTGCTTCAATTGTGAACGCCTTTTGAAAATGTTGCTTGCATTGTGATTCCGGCTTTAACCCTCTAACTGTTATGTAAAACCATAATTTTTACTTTTTTTTTTAAAACTCGCAAAAAACTGCTCCAAAATGACGGGGGGTGTGGTCAAAATATTCTACAAAACTTATCGCCATAAAATTTCACGATATGTGTCCGAACACTCCAAAACACAAATCTTAGCCCAAGTGGTAGATACAAACCCAATGGCAAAATTTGCCATTATTTATGAAGATCATTGGTAAGATGCATGACCCATTTCCAGAAACGACTTCAACTACAAAATTATTACAATCTCAAGTCACATTTCACTTCTATTCTGAGTTTAAAAAGTGTATATTTTAGTATCGACCTATTTGTGAAATTATCAAAAAAAAAATTTCTTGCTGAAATCATTGTAAATGTGGCAACAACAATTATCTGGAATTATCTGTTAATCATCACATTATTATCGCCCGCATTATATTTTTAATACGCATATTTAAAGAACACATTATGACGAATATATCCGCAAATAGCTTACATGTCGTCCATATTGAGCACAAATCTCACAGAAATTGGATAAAGATACACTGTAGCTATACGAGTACTATAACATATTGTTGAAAGGCCCACATAACTTTAAGTCCACGGAAACAATGCCCACATTGCTATGTCCACTTTGCGATAAACATCATCTGGTGATGTTTATCATAACTTCTGGATTCCGTAAAAAGTCCATTGTGAATATCAATGCAACGAAGAACGGAACGTATGATTCATTACGCCGCTGCGACCCGGAACGCTTCAGCAGACACTTGTGATGATGTTGTTTCTTCAGTGCACTTTCGCATGTATGGCTGACACAAACACCGGAAATGATTGGAAGCCAATGCAAGCCATAGCTTTGTTATAGTACTTTAACAGGGATGGGAAATAACATTTGAAATTATTTAAAAAGCGAGTTACATTTCGAGTACTTTTAGAGATCTAATGGCCAAACAGGTATGAGTGAGAAAAGTTAGCGATCACATTATACAATATATTCATAGCTAGTGTAACTTGAATACAAGTTCAACTGAAATACAAGTGTAACTTGAACGAGTCCAAGACGTAGATATGCTACATTCATAAATCCACTCATAGAACTACTTGGTTGAAAAGAGTTGTAGCAACCATAAATTCGTTTGTTAACACCGAATTGGGGTTACCACAAACGAATTGAGGTCGTCACGACCGAATTTAGTCCTCACAACTGAAACGTAGTGATTTATTCGGTTTAACCACTGAATCTTGAAATATATTCGTTCTGTCAACCAAATTTTCCAAAATTTCGGTTGGAACAACCGAATTTGTAAATAATTCGGATACCACAACCGAAATTTGTACCAAATTCGGTTGGAGTCACCGAATGTGGCATCCATTCAGGTGTAACAACCGAATTTGGTATCAATTGGGTTGTATGTAATTTGGTATCAATTCGGTTGTAACTACCGAATTTGGTATCAATTCGGCTGGAACTACCGAATTTGGTATCAATTCGATCGGAGTAAACGAATTAACCTTAAGTCGGTTGCAACGACCGAATTCGCCGTCAATTGGGTTGCTGTAAACGTATTTCTCATGAATTTTTTAGGTACAACTGAATTTCATTTTGAATTAAGTTACCACAACATAATTCTATGTATTTAAAACTTGACGTTTAAAATTATAACAACAAATATTATATTAAAAGAAGTTAAAGAATGTCTAATGTTCCTGTCGCGGCGATATCAAGATTTTTTTTATGGTTATAAAGAAAGGTAAGTAAAAATATTGTAATTATGGTTTTTGCATTCAATGGTCTTATATTGCAGAAAATGTCCAAGCAGATATCAACAGTTTGGAACTTTTCAAGGTTGGTCATTGGAGATATGTTGCAATCATCTGTATAAGTATTATATTGAAAAGGGTAGAACGATCGACGGAGAATATTAATCACAGCTGTTGGACAGATTCGACATTGATTTAATGCACAAACACCCGCGTTTGACGAAGCGAAGAATCCTATTCCTCCATGACAACTAACCGGCGCACAGCTGTTCTCTAACGATGGCAAAAATCCATAAATGGGACTACGAATTCCTCATCTTGAATCATATTGAATTCAAAAGTATACAAACAGTCACGGACTTATCAAACTGCCCGCGTAATCTGCCAGGTACAAACTTGATCGGTGACAAGTTTGACAAGTGTGACTAAAAATGGAAGGCCCACAGTCAACTAATAGTGTACTGGACAAAATTTCTCTGTAATAAATTATAATTATAAGTATTTATGAGAATTTTTATTTTCCGTCTCTTAGTTTCGGTTCCTAGCGATATTATTCGAGAATTTGTATATAAAGAATTCTCACTGCATTTAGACCTTCCCTCACATATATCATGATGATTATTGTAATAGCATCATTCAGAAGAATAGCTGACACGTATTTGTGGCTAGATCTAAAATAGCTATACGGTTTGCCTGGATCATATTATGCACCCTAATTCTATGACAGGTTTCATAAAATCTAAAAAGTTTGTTTGAAAAAAGTTCATGATTTTCGTTTCAGACTTGTCCCGGAGTTCGAAATTAGTCACGCTAGTGAGTGTGCTTTCCTCAATTATTTATTATTCCAACGAAAACCAACCAGTTTTCACTTACAACTATATATCAGGCTTTGAAAGCTTGTAGTATGAACTTCTCACACATTAAAATTCAAAATTTAATGATTTTCGTTTCACAGAATCTATGGAATAGTTTCATAGATGTTATAACTAAAATTGATAAATTTTTTCATAGAATCTATGAGAAGGTTCAGAGATGTGAACTAAACTAGTATATTTCTTTTCATAGAATCTATGAGAATGTTGTATAGAAGTGAAATTTCATAAAATATACAGAGATGTTTAATAGATCCGTAAAATGTTTCTTTGGTTTAAAACAACAATGAAGGAATTCATAAACGAACTGTCCAATTGTCCTTCTTAGCTCTGTTTTATTTCCCGTTTATAAAATACGTTTCCTTTTAAATTAAAATAAGTACAACAGTTTTCTACAATTTACTTGTACAGTACAAACTAAACAGCTTTACTCAATAACACTATTGCCGATTTTGTGTACCTTTGAATTCGATGCAAATCAACTGTTTGTACCACTTCCGCTATTTTCAGAACCTTTATGTAGTAGCTCTGTCCGTTCTCGATTGTTCTCGACATTCGGCATCGACTTAATGATTATTGGCTGTTATTATGAGCTGTTAAAGCGATATCATTAAACATTCGTGGTGAGTTGATGTGAATTACAAGGTAGCTTTTCAAGTTGCAACGATTGCACAATATTTACTAACAGCCTCGATCTCGAACTAAAGCTTTCGTTCGTGTTCTAGTCGAAAGAAAGGTGCTTTGGGTTCTACAATCATTTTATTTGAAGTCGAATGAAAACAAAACATTTTTCAAAACTGTTCAGTACAAATTTCGGTTCCCCTAATTCAAATGTCTGTCATTAGGAAACAAATATACATTCAGTCGAACGAAAATTTCGACTTAGAGGAACCCAACTTAGCTTAGCTCTTCGTTCGAGATCGAGGAACAGGCCATAAGAATTGTTTACGTGGGTGCACTTCCAGCTACGTTATTTTTCAATAGTATCAAAACAAACAAAAAAAAGTACATTCCCTTTTCCTTTGTCATTCCTTATCATCCACATTTCAGAGATGTGAACTAAACTAGTATATTTCTTTTCATAGAATCTATGAGAATGTTGTATAGAAGTGAAATTTCATAAAATATACAGAGATGTTTAATAGATCCGTAAAATGTTTCTTTGGTTTAAAACAACAATGAAGGAATTCATAAACGAACTGTCCAATTGTCCTTCTTAGCTCTGTTTTATTTCCCGTTTATAAAATACGTTTCCTTTTAAATTAAAATAAGTACAACAGTTTTCTACAATTTACTTGTACAGTACAAACTAAACAGCTTTACTCAATAACACTATTGCCGATTTTGTGTACCTTTGAATTCGATGCAAATCAACTGTTTGTACCACTTCCGCTATTTTCAGAACCTTTATGTAGTAGCTCTGTCCGTTCTCGATTGTTCTCGACATTCGGCATCGACTTAATGATTATTGGCTGTTATTATGAGCTGTTAAAGCGATATCATTAAACATTCGTGGTGAGTTGATGTGAATTACAAGGTAGCTTTTCAAGTTGCAACGATTGCACAATATTTACTAACAGCCTCGATCTCGAACTAAAGCTTTCGTTCGTGTTCTAGTCGAAAGAAAGGTGCTTTGGGTTCTACAATCATTTTATTTGAAGTCGAATGAAAACAAAACATTTTTCAAAACTGTTCAGTACAAATTTCGGTTCCCCTAATTCAAATGTCTGTCATTAGGAAACAAATATACATTCAGTCGAACGAAAATTTCGACTTAGAGGAACCCAACTTAGCTTAGCTCTTCGTTCGAGATCGAGGAACAGGCCATAAGAATTGTTTACGTGGGTGCACTTCCAGCTACGTTATTTTTCAATAGTATCAAAACAAACAAAAAAAAGTACATTCCCTTTTCCTTTGTCATTCCTTATCATCCACATTGACTTCAATGACAACAAGTTCGTAGCATTCTGTCCAGGAAATTATACGTATACACAGATTTACGCACCAATTACCACGAAATGTTGTCTTTTGCTCGCATTCTTTAACTCGTGTATTCAGACGAACCTATGTGAATAAAATGGATATGTTCGCGGATATAAACGAGTTTATCTAAAGATCACGATGCATAACATCGGGATATAGCAGAGAGATAGAGTAGTACTAGAATTACAATCACCATCACGGCCTCCTCCCTTTGAAATACTGTGCTACCATTGCACACTGGTCCCAAAACGACAATTTTTTTTTTGCAGAAATTCAGATTTTCGTTTTTATAATTCAAAAAATAAAAAATATGTCCACACTGTAAGGAATAGGACAACATAATAATATTAAAAATAGGTGGCAGCACTGTTTTTTTTTTTTTTTTTTTAATGAAATTTTGTGGTTTGCAATATATTTTTCAAGAGCAAAGTAATGGAATTGCGGTCCGGAAAAATCTATAATCATTACTAAGAAGGAGTAATCATAAATTATATCTGTGCCTCGCATTAGTTTCATAATACTCATATTGGGTTGGCAAGTAACATCAGATTTCTCATATAGATGGTGCTTTTGTTATTTTTGAAATGTTTTTGATCCGCTGACTAAATTCTTTGTAATACAGTTACACAGCTGACATTTCAAGCTTCAATTTGTGATATTTCGAGAAGTTGCAGGCAAGCTGAAGGTGTCGCACACGACCATTGACAATCATTTGAACCGGCTTGGACTTGCCAAAAATCCGCACGAGCTTAAGGAAATCCACTAAACAAGGCGGCTAAGCACTTGCATTTTATTGCTGAAACGCAACAAAAAATATCGATTTTTGAAACGCAATATCACTGGAGATGATTCTTTGCAACAATGTCAACCGAAAGAGATTCTGGTCCAAGCACGATGAACAAAACGTCACGACGGATCAAAGGCTGAACTGCACGAAAAAAGATTATGTTGTCGATTTGGTACGATTTTTAGAGAGTAATTAATTTTGAACTGCTTCCAAACCATAATTTCTGACGTCTATTGTCAGCAATTGGCGAAACTTCGCAAAGGCGTGGGTTTCCACAGCTACAATGCTCACACATTTTTGCAGTCTCTGCAAAATATATTGGAGCTTGGATGGGAAAGAAGTGATGCCAAATTCACCTAATAGTCCTGATCGGACACCTTCGGATTTTCTTTTATTCCGGAGTCTGCAAACCTTTTTGAATGGGAAATCCTTCAATATAGAAGAGCGCCTAAAATCCTAAACAACTTTTGGGCACTGTCATTAAAAAGGTACAATTACACAAAACTATTTTTTGCCCAATTGATTTTTTCCAATTGTTATGTGTAAAGAACATTCAAATCAAACGGCTAAACTCTTAAGCAACATTTTTAAATTTTATTCTAAAAAATATGGATTTGGAACCAGTGTGCATTGAAATAATTTTAATATGTCTCTACGCTGGAATAACAGATGCCTGGAAAGGTCTAGTAAAGTGTTGGACAGGGGGGGGGGGCTAGTTCTAAAAACAATTGTCTGTCGACGTTGGATAAAAAGTCACCTAGATTTTGCCTTTTCTTTATGGTTTATGTACTAGAAGGTAATGCTGCCCCACCTACGGCACGCAGAGTTGTATCGAAATGTACATAAAATGTAATAAATAAATAAAATACATAAATACATAAAAACAATTAAATCGACAATTATTATTGCCCACAGCGATTAAGTTCAATAATTTAAATTTACATTTTAGCCACAAAAGTAAAGGGTGTGTCAGTAAGATTGCACTCTTTAAATTTAGTGTAATTTTATTTTTTTTATTTGCAAGCGGCAACCCTGAAGTTTGACAGCTGTCACACATGTTTATTCCAATTATTACAAATGAAGCGCTTTACGAAAGGACAATGCGTTATAAATGGGAAACTTAGTACAAAATGTTTCTTATATTTATATTTTTATATTTATATTTTATATTTCAGATTTGTTCTTTCTCTTTTTGTGTTTTTAAATTTTCAAACATTATAGTATCAAGTGGCTCGAAGCAGCTTCCAAAACCAAAACCGAATTGGTGTGCCGACTAGGGAGCCGGAAGCCGAAATGTCCTGCCATGCACAGAAAAAGTTGCCTTCGAAAAAATTATAATATCCTACTTGCATTCTACGACATCATCCATTAATTTTCAGCCAAAACGAAATCTCAAAGGATCTACGAAATTTTTAAAGGCTCTATAGAATGGAATATTTGCATATTCTATGGAAAGAAAATGTACACGCTGAAAATCTGTATTTCTTAGTTTAGATCCAAATATACCATGTGTTTGCAGCTTGTCGCAAATATAGTATACTTGTGTCCTAGCACTTCGTGTTTGCTCTCCAATATTACACGTTCCACACACAATGATTAATATGTTATAATATACGTGTTTGCGTCCCAAATATATATGTTTGTGATACAAATACAGCTGCGATTGTTGCACTGTTTATGCTCTCTCGAGAGCAAGAGAATAAAAGAGGGACATCGAGAGTCCATCTTGTAGGTGTGTATCTCTATTTTTGTATTAATCTCTCAGTCAGTAATTCATAAATATTCCTGAATATGCGTGTAAATTGCAGATGAAGTCAGTGTTTCTTATTTTGGCTGTCGTATTGCGTTTTAGTTTCAGTTTAGTTTAGAGGATATGCATTCAATGATAGTTAATGTAAAATTCTAAATCTCTTCATTTTTTGTATTACTTATTTATAAATGTGGATCTATAGTGATAAAAAATTAATTATAATAAATAATAAATATATATTGAATTCAAAGAATAATTCGTTTCCAAATATTATTATGTTTGAGAGGAAATACGCACATGTAGTATGTGGATGTTTGAGATGAGGAACACATATATATATGTCCACGTAAAAGCAGACATGTTTGCCAGTAAACATACACTGCTTGCATTTAAATACAAGTGTGTTTGGGACTTGGAAACATATGAATGTTTGAAATGTGTTCCAAAAATATACCTGGTTCCTGCAGAATATGTTTGTGAGAGTATGTTATAGAGGCTGCTTTTTTCAGCATGTTCTTTCAACTTTATATGTTGCATAACATCTTTCACTTTCATAGATTTTATAAAATTTTTCATAGAACAACACTCCGGTTCCGGTTCAAATTCTATACTCAGGAGCCTGTATCTTTTGCAATTTGCAACCGAATCATAACAGTGGTTTCTTAACTAAAGAACTCATTTTGAGCAATTTATAAAAAACATTCCAAAAATGTGCTATTTTTTTTGGTTCACTTGAATAAAGAAAGGCACAGATTCGACGATTTGCGTTGTATCTGTGAAAATTAGTATATTTGGAAAGCAATAGTCGTGACAGACCTAAAGGCTAAATCTGACAGTGAATCATGGCCTTAACAAATTCATCATGCTATACTTAACGAAATCTCTAAATGTAATGAGAATTATTTAGTATACAGATACTCGAAAAATAATGTTAGCACCCAAACACAAGAGACCGAGAATGAAAATTTGCAATTCAATCAATGAAGAAAGTTTTAATAAACTTGTTTCTGAATACAATTCGTAAACTTTTAATGAACGTTTTTTCAAAATTATGAATTACGAAAATTTACGAAAAATTTAATGAATAATTTTCAATGAAGAATGTTTCATAAATATGACGGGGGATATTTTTGCATTGTAGAAAGACCAAATTTGGCATGGACATTGATAATATACCAGAAAAAACATGGTAAATAGCAATTCTGAAACGCTGTATCTGAGCCTTCAATAGAAGAGTGAATGAAACAATATTCTGCCATCAAAGCTTTAGGCGGTCATAATGGACAATAACTTTCATCCGCCCTCAATTTAAGAGTTTACATTATAAGGTCAAAAATTTAAGGCATGCTACAGATCTGTAGGGCTGCCCAATTATTAAACAGCGCAAGTCTCCAAATGATGTAGAATGCCCCATATATGCAAGATTAGTTTTTTCTTTCTCACTTTTAACTGAAAATCGTGTAGTTGATTCACTACTACAGTTTGCCAAGAATTAGGCAACTGCAGCTATTCCAATACAAAGCAGAAGATTACATTCAATGTAAAATTGGTACAACTGTGTCACACTTGGACATTTCTGTTACTCATCAGTCGAGCTTACAACATTTACCTGTTGGCACAACTCACACACACACACACACAAAAGCATAGGCGGTCATCCAACAACAATCTGATTTGTCTATGAGCATTAATGTAAGAGTATAGTTTACGTTTTTATTGTGTTATTTCATAGTTGGTAGGTTACGTAGCATGTAAAAGATAACTTGGCCGGTTACAGAAACATTTCCATGCCGTGTGTATTTGTGTACGTGTGCGTGCGAGTGTGACTGCCACCTTTTGTGATTCGAAACGCAGAGAAACAAACGAACATACTTAATTCAGAATACGCATACAAAACACCCAAGTGCTGACGGGCAACCGCGGACGAGTGTGGAAACCAACAACACTCAACGATTGTCACAACGGCTGAGGCAGCAACGAGGAAACATCACTTTTCAGAAAGAATACCCAGAAAGAAAAAGCAACATGAAAAATCCAACAAAAATAAAAAAAAAATCATGGCACTGCATTTCAAGTCACTTGCAAAAGGTAACACAGAACTGGAAAAGTAGATGCGTTGTAGTAGGGCATATGGTTTGCAACATGTGTCGATGATTTCTGAACTCCGGTTCCAAATAGATACAATAGTAAAATTCGTCTGTCAGTGAGTGAGTGGTTGGTCGGGCTACCGCGTATGGTATAGCGCAGGATGTTTGTTTAAACACACATACAAAGGCACTTGGGGCTTTATACTTCATGGCATTCATTGCGTAGTTATGTGTGGGACGTGGTTGTGTGAGTTGTATTCCCTGGTTCGTATGTTCATTGTTATTGTGGACTGTGAAAACTACGCAGGCCAGGGATGAAGCGGAGTATGTGAATTGTTGGGTTATGCATTTCGCGGCACTGGTTTTACAAGGTTCTAATTGTTTTTAGAAATTTGAAGATAAAGTTTTATTACAGTGATGAGTTGTTATGCAATAATATAATCTTCTAACATTATGCAGGAATCATGTATATGTTTGGAACATCTATATAGGTGCAATTACTGTTTTCATAAATTGAAGATCTACTGTGTTTTTAATTCTTTGTTGTCCGTCACGTTTTTGTTTTACAGTTTTCTACAAACAAAGCAACATTTCGGTCACAAAAATATATATTATAATAACCTATAATTAATAGTATCTCCAACATGTAATATTAAATATCAATGTGTTTATCCAGAAGTATACTATATTTGCATCAACTATACTATATTTGCGCACAAGTCGATTAACTAGTTCTCTTGTAAATACGTTACATTTTTGGGAATACAATAATAGAAAAACAGTTATAGTATTCTCAACAGCCACAAACAAATAAAAATATAATCAATACAATCAATACAATTCAGTTGAATGTGGACCTCAGATCAAGAAAGATCGATACTTTCATTTGTAATAATTGAACTAGTATTATTATTTATTTTTAGTTTTAAACAACGAAATATATTTACTTTACTTTTATTTACTATTATACAACCTCATGAGGTCAGATGTCTTACACATACTATCAATTAAACAAACAAATAAACAAATTAAACTAATTTTAACATATGTCTCCAACGGGTTCTATCCTTCACCTCTTCACGCCAGTAGGTAACACTAAGGACACGAAGGGATTCTTTTGCCTGGTCTTTCCATCGGAGTCTTGGTTGTCCTCTCTTCCTGCTTCTATCGGGTACGTTATCGAAACCCTTTCGCGCTGTCCCACACTGCATCCATTCTGATAGCATGGTTACGCTTGCGTTATGACCCAAGTTTCGGAGCCATATGCCAGGAATGGTAAAATGAGTTTGGTATAGCTTAAACTGCTTGCTGACCCCAAAATAGCATCGATTTGCAAGCACAATTCTCCTATTTATCTCCAGGCTGCCTTTGTTGTCCTTGTCAACGGCGGAACCAAGGTAGACAAATTCATCTTCCACTTCAAAATTAAATCGGTTGTCAACGTTCAAGTGTGGACCAAGTTGAGAGGTTTGTCTAGTCGTTACCACCACCAATTTTGTCTTGCCCTCATTAACAGCAAGACCCCCCTTCACTGATTCTTTTTCGATTCTTGAAAATACTGCAGTAACCTCTCGCAAATTTCGCCCAATAATGTCTATGTCGTCAGCATACGCCAGCAACATATGGCTTTTCGTGTTAATGGTCTTGTTCATATTTACTGCAGCTTTTCTCAATATCTCCATTAAGATGTTGAAGAGATTGCACGAAAGTGTGTCGCCTTGCCTCAATCCTCACTTGGTACAGAATGGTTCGGTGAGGTCTTTCCCCACCTTCACTGCGGATTTGGTGTTGGTGAGCGTCATTCTACAGAGGCGGATCAGGTTTGAAGAAACCCAAGTTCAGACATAGGTTCGTACAATGTTCCCCGTATGGGGATATCGGTAACAGCTTTGTAATCGACAAAAAGATGGTATGTATAGATTTGCATTTCGTGGGTCTTTTCCAGCATTTGACATAGCGTTAATATTTGGTCAGTCGTGGACTTGCCTGGTCTAAACCACACCGGTAAGGTCCAATCATATTTTCAACAAATTGGCCTTAGTCTTTTACATAACACGCTCGACAAGATCTTATACCCGATGGATAAAAGACTGATACCGCGATAGTTGGAAAATACACACGGATCACACTTTTTGAATACAGGACATAATACACTGGGACTTTAATCGTTAGGCACAGATTCCCCCAACCATATACTGCATATAAGTTAATGCATGCGGGCTAGCAGTCCTTCGACACCGGCCTTAAAAATCACGGCGGGTAGCCCATCCACACCAGCGGCTTTATTGTCCTTAAGCCGGGAGATTACCGTTCTAATCTCGCCATGGCTGGGAGGGTACAATCTGCACTGTCTTCCACAATCATTACCTCCTGATCTACTGTGGAATAATCTGAGCAGATTAGTGTGGCATTTTTTTCCTAAACATTTTGCACAATGTCGCTTACTTCATCGTGAACGATAAGATCATTCGCAGTATCGCCTATTTTTCGTCAACGACAAGATCATTCACAATGGCGCTTTGCGACATTTGTATGGAAATGTTGTTGATGATTTGTTAGGAATGTACTCGTAAACAACAAGATCATTCACAGTGTCGCTTATTTTTTCGTCAACGATAAGATCATTCACAATGTCGCTTACTACGTCGTCAACGATTTTTTGGAAATCATTTGTATGGAAATCTTTTTGACGATTTGTTAGGAATGTATTCAGTATATCTTTCAAAACGTAACATTGTCTTCCACGATTCTTTGATGATGTCTTCAAGACACGGTCTACAGGGCGGCTACTATTTGCTCGACTCCCACATCCACAGTGGTCTCTCGGACAAACTACGCGGAGAAGTTGTCTCTCCATATCTCTAACATAGTCTGTACATCTGCGACTAGATTTCCGTAATTAGTACTATAGAAGGAGGCTCCTACTTCTTCTACTTCTACTTTTTGGTAGAATCAACATAACTTTTGGTAGAATACCGATGTCTAGTTTTCTCTGTGTTTGGTTTCATGCGATTTCGCCTCAGCTTTAAGTAAAACACTTTGCGTAAAAGTATTTTCTTTAACTGACACATTTGTCATAATTTCATTCGCGTTAAATAAAGACAATTAAATAAAAACGGAATTTGGTCTGACTATAACTCGTTTGTGGTAAACGAAAGGACAGTTAATGTTAACATGTTTGTTTCTCGCAAAAGTTTCACATAGAGATATTCTATAATTCACAGTGATATGTTACAATGTAAAGGCCCCAAATTGTACCGCAAAAACTACTAAAAGTACCAATGGCATCACACCTGAGCTACACTAATACTAGTAGTATCATTGAATATATACTACTCACTCACTCGAAGATACACTGCTCATCCAAAACATTCGCACACAACAATAGCCTCAGTGGAACGTGCAGAAGACAATGCCGGCCGGCCGGTAATACTGGTATGTATAATCATTTTCTATATATTTTTTTTTTTTTTGTTGTTCATTTACTTTGTTTTTCTTCCTCTATTTCCATTTTTGCCTTCGTTTCATTTTCCGACTTTTGTGTGGATCAATACTGACTGAGTGTGCCTATTGACTACTAGATAGTATTGGTTGCTAGCAGCAACCAACAGCAACAGCGTCAACAATATTTGTATTGCTCCATAGATGTTTTCTGTTTGAACGAGAGGAGTTTCATGTCGCCATCGTCACAATTGTGTGGAGACCGAACCGCCGCATCGCTTATCAATGATGTTGGAGTTAAGAAATCATGTTGCAAGTATTGAAATGCATTTGAATTTGAAAGGTTTCTTCGACGTGGTGCTCTGGTTGGGTTTGGAGTTGTTTTAACAACTTTCTTTGCACGATTACGATAAATTTGTTTAAACAGCAAGAGAACTTACCTTTCAAATTTGAATGTTGTCAAAGAGTAGACGTAAATGGATAGAGATTGTAGTTTTGTGACAAAATAAACATTTATTACATTGTTAATGATAATAAATGGATACTTGTATGGCAGAAAAGTGTCGGTCTTATAAAACAAAAACTACATTACTTCTGGCGGGGAAATGTCTTTCCGCCTGAATAGAGGATACAGCTTTCTACAAAGAACGTTTGAGAATTCTGTGTAAAACAGCAAAAAGCAAAACAAAAATTAGTTCCGCGCAAACGAAATTCATCAACTAAACATCGTTTACGGAATTTATTAGCTGATTTCATTTGGCTTGAGGTCAAAATACCAGCGAGATTGACCTTTTATTTGAAGATATATTAAATATTCCCAATAAATAGATTTGAATCGCAAATCATACTCCGGTTTATATACTATTATAAATATCAATGATGGGCCTTACCAATAAAATCATAATTTTGAATAAATTACTATTTGGATTTTTTTAAAAAGAAATGAAATTAAATTCCAAATTTTACATGGCCCACCCTTTATAAATTACAAAAAAGTAGTACTGCGTAGTTATTAGGAATCTGCGAGTGGTTCGTTTGCGCCCATGATTAAATTTTTGATATGATGTAGCATACACAAAATGCCGCGGAACGGGATTAATTTTTGGTGAAAGTGGACTCTGATATTTGGTGCGTCTATCCACCTATCCTATATATAAAAATATTTGTTCTCTCTTTATCACTGTTCTCTCCCTATCAAACTACAATTGCGAGTATGCACGTCCGTGTTGTTCGTTTCGTTCGTTTTACACATGTCCACAAACGTATTCCATTTTTGCCGCAAAAGTAAATTATTCAATTTTGAGATTAACAAACATTTTTTCCAGCAGTATAAACGACATTTGCGATGAATGTTTTTATTTGAAGGAAACAGGTAACTTGCAGGTTACTTTGAATATACGTAGAAAAATTAATATGTTTGGGGTAAAAGCTCTTTGTTATTCTGTGTAGGATTGAAACGACAGAAGCTTGAAACACTGTCCAGCCAAGGTCGCAGTCATGAAGCTGTAACAGGGCTACCTAAAAGATTGGAGTTTATCGATAAATAAATAAGTAAATAGTTTCGCATTACATCCAACCAAGGGATTAGGGAGGGCTTCACACAAACAAGTGAGCTGTGCACGTTCTAGTTTTACACTCACTGAAACAAATTTAAGGTGGCCAGAGCAGGGATCGAACCCACGTTTTCATACACAATAGCCGCGCATACTACCATTGCACCACCGAGTTTATCGATACAGCCTCAAATACTGATATAAATATATTACCATTATATCCCATGGCGGGATAGGGGACAGCTTATCACAGTCAGGGTTTTTATGTTTTTGCACTCACTGACTGTGACCTATAGTTCTACACCGGTTACGAACGTTGTTTTTAATCTAACGGCATCAAATCGCACGACCGAGGCGGCCAATCGACTGGGCCATTTCGTGAGATAACACGTTCACCAAACTTGGTTTCCAATAAATTGATTGTGGCATTCGCTGTGTGGCTTGTGGCGCCGTCCTGTTGGAACCACATGTTCTCCAAGTCCATATTATCCAATTGGGGCCAAAAATATTCGGTTATCATTGAACGGTAGCGATTCGCATTCAGAGTAATGTGCCGGTCTTGATCTTCACGGAAGAAGTACGGCCCAATGACGCCGCCGGCCCATAAGCCGCACCAAACCGTAATTTTTTCGGGATGCAATGACTCATGGATTACGTGTGGATTGCTGTCTGACCAATAACGCATATTTTGCTTATTGACAAAGCCATTCATCCAGAAATGAGCCTCATCGCTGAAGATGATTTTCCGATGAAAATCCGAACGTAGCGCTCTTAAAGTTGAGGTCACTGACTCCCAATTTCGGTAGTAAATTTTAATAATTTCGACTCGTTGTTGGCTCGTATATCTTTCCATGATGAAATGGCAAACCTTACTGATGAGAAATGTCAAACGAGCGGGAAAAATATGTCGTCGTTTGCTGTCCCTATCGATTTACTTTTGTAGCGTCTCTGTTGAAAAACCCTTTACCATCCATGTAAAAAATATTTAGATCGCAAATTTAGTTTTAGTGTGCAAGAAACTGGTTTCAAGATAACAACTTAATTTTAACTTTTCTACATCGGAATCGACCAGAACCTGGGGCCTCATGTTGTATGACTACAATCGTCCAAACGATATCGTTATGTTGATAACACTGATCATAGAACCATTTAAAATTTGTATTCCAGGTCAGAACTTTAACATTAAACGACATAAATTTTTAATTTTTTTGTAATAAATATTTTTATTACTTTTCCATTACTTTTTGAAGTTAATATCGGTCAAGTAGGTGCCGCCATTTTTGAAAAAAAATTAACAAGATCGTCCGTCTAAACTAAGACTTACTTTGCTGTTTAATAATAATTGGACAAAGATTTGTCAAACACTCACCAGATTACGTTTTTAAGTTCTGCACGCTGAAAAACGGCCCCGGCAACATATTGCAGGAACCATGCATATGTTTGCTGGCATTGTTTCCAAGAATTGAAAATCTGTTGTTTTTTGTTTCTTTGTTGCCTGACACGTTTTTGTTTTCAGCTCTTTTCAGCAAATAAAGTCACATTTGGGTCACAAAAACATATACAATAAAATATTAATCATTGTGTCTCCAACATGTAATATTAAATAGCAAACACACTTGTGTTTGAACACAAGTATACTAAATTTGCCACAAGCTACAAACACGATGTATATGCATCCAACCAACAAAAAAAGACAGATTTTTCAGCGTGTGGTAGTCGTAGAGAAATATATTGCAAATATTTTTATAGAATTTGAAGGGCTATACATACAGCAACGTTGACATACTACGTGCCTTGAAGAACATAGATTCAATTTCCCTGCCAGCTTGATCACCAAGAGATATGAACATATAATAATACAATGTGTATACTTTCCATTGAGTGTTTTTCGTCTTCCACAAATACTAATTTCTATACGCTCACAGAAACAAACAACTGAATTATCCGTAACCTAATTTAGAGGTTGTCACAACTAAATTAGAGGTTGTCATAATCGCATTAGAGATTGTCACGCCCTATTAGAGGTTGCCTCAACCTAATTTCAGTTGTGGGGACTAAATACAGTCGCGCCAACCTCATTTCGAATGTGGCAACAGTCGAATTTCGAAGTTTTCCGAATCAAATTTATATGGTATTATTGGTTATACAAAGACCAAGAAAAGTCGACAGCGGCAACCGATTCTTTATACCTTTACGATGTGAAAAATTAAAACATTTTTTAAGCCCAGTCATTTCGTTGCCTACCATTTGTCCCAATTTAGCTTTCATTTACTCATTTTTCCTTTTTTTTATTTTACAAATGAGATCTTTCGACTTGTATGTAACTATTATTAAAACATATTTCTTTGCCATCAAACCGCAAAAACAATTTATTCATGTTCTATTAATCACAACCGCAACAGAAAAACAGCAGGCCATACCACCACATTATGGAAACTGAATATGATCATGACCAAGACCACCATCGACATCATCATATGCAACGAATGTTGGTAACAATAAATTTATAGCATGTTTTTGAATAATAACGGTAATTTCCTCATTAATTTATTCATCATTTCAAATAGAAAAACAAAGAGCAGACATGCAGCGAAATACAAACGAATCAAAGATCACCTAGGAGAAATTGTTAAGAACAAGACCGACGACCGACAGACCATCTTATTGGAACAAAAAATCGTGTCTTGTCATGTCATTTTTTGATTTAGTCAATTTGCCTCCTTCATGTCATGACGTTTGCAGGAAAATTGATGCGAGGAAACCCAAAAAAATGGCATGTCGTTTAAGAGTTATTCGTCTTTTGCTCCTTCTGTTTGTCGTGGTGTCATGACTTGTTGCCGACGGATTGTGTGGGTCTTGCAACGGGAAGACTTCATTCCTTTTGGCATTCGCTTGCTGGACACATTTAACGTCTAATGACGATGGCAATGACAATGATGACTGATCACTTTGAATTCATTAGTTTGTACAGAAAATAGTCATGTTTTACAAGGAAATGATGCTTATTTGATGACATGCAATCGATGCATGAACGGTGCACCATTCAATAGATGCGGTTTTCTCAGACTGTCGTGGCGACGAGTTGGAAGCAGCAGTTTGTCAGCAAACAACTATACATGTTAAGAATTCTATAATGCCAGTCTCAATCACACTCTGCGAGTATTTAAAAACAAAACAATTTTGCGGTTTTGGGGTTTTACAGTTTTTATTATTCTGTTTTAAGAAATAAAAATAAAATCTAAAGAAAAAGATTCCGTCATTGTAAAGAACATTATTTTAGATGGGAAGTCCATTTAAGAGGTTTTGAAAATGATGAATTTTGAAGAAATTAAATTAAATCTACGAGGATAAAAATCTTCACAGGTATGAAGTTCAGAAAGAGAACTTGAAAAAAAACCTGTTACTAAACGAGAAGCGTACAAAAGTCTCCACAACTAAATTCATGTGTAATTTTGTCACATGCGTTTCCACACGCAAAGAAAAAAAACGTTTATTGCTCGGTTGCCACAACAATACTTTGATTGATTTGTATTAATTTATTAATCGCAACCGTTCATGTAGTTCTCCCAAATAAACACATATATATTGCAAATGTGTATCATGTTGTTGCAAACGAATTCTCGTTTGCATCAAACGCGTACAAAATTACATTTACATTTTTCTAATGAGCAAAATGGACAATTGACGCGTTGTAGTTTGCTGCGCTTTTAGTTATTATTTGAATGCCAGGCGAGACAGACGTGAAAGTAGACAGTGAAAAAATAGACCAACTTTTTTTAAAACAAACTTTTAAAAGTTGGAAATTGAAACGAACTAGAGCTTATGGAAGCCATAAATAAAAGTTTTAGTTACAACTCGGTTGCTGTAACCGAAAGAACAGCTGGTGGAACCGCTTTTCATTTCTCACTAACGTTTTTTCAGCTCTAATTTTTCATAACTCGTTTACTGCAAACGTTTTTCAGTTCTCGCGAACGTTTTTCTAGTTAGGATCAACCACAACTCAGTTACTGTAACCTAGGGAACAGTTGGCGGAACCGTTTTTGATTCTCGCAAACGTTTTTCCAGATTATATTTTTAATAACTCGTTTGCTGCAAACATTTTTCGGTTCTCCCAAACGAAATAACAGGTATGGCTTAACAGAAGTTCGTTGCTTTCAGCTAAAGTCCCCAAACGAACTTCAGTTATCTGAGATTTCATTTGGGAGTAACGAATTTTTTCTTTGTGTGCAGATATGATTAAAGGTTTGACATTCCCCCTAACCTAAGGCAATCAGAAACTTTTGCAGACGGTTGAAGTTTCCATTTCTAGATTATTTTTACCAGTATTTTATCGCACACATTTTTTGTTTATAGCAAATGTTCTTTCAAGTTTAGAGTTACGGCAAACGACAGAGAAGTTTGCCGAAACTTGTATTACATATCGTTTGTTGTATACGTTTTTTTTGGGTTCTCGTTAACAACTTCAATTAGTTGTCACAAATGTTATGCCTGATTTAACAAATTTTCGTTTAACGCAATTTCCCCAAACGAAGTTAATTTGCTTAGGTATTCGTACTTAATCAACATAATGCGAATAGTGATTCTTGAAGTATTTATTATTATTTATATTATTTTATATTTTTTTTACTTTTTATTTTATTATTCAAGCTCAAGACCATCTATATCTCTATAAATAGATATAGTTTTTTAAAAAAGAAGATGTTTTGCAAATGCATCCTCATGATTCCTGGCAAACCGTATAGCTATTTCAGATCTAGCCACAGATCTTCATCAGCGGTTGTTTATTTTAATACTATTTATATATTTTATATAATTTATAAATTGTACAACCCAAAATTACTCTCTTGGGAAAATTGTATGAAGAGACAGTATCCCAGCTATGTCAGAGCTTAACGTGCGATCTCTTCAACATCTTTCTTAGTTGTTTGAATTACTGCAATCAGATAATATAAAACTTATCATATGAAAAGGGTCGAGAATTAAGACGAAACCATCACGACAAATTCGATGAAAAATGATGGGTTAATGAAGTCTCTGTCTAGTCCGCTGACGAATATCCGATGATACTACTACGAGTATGTACTACTACGAGTACTACTACGAATATGTAACTGTACAATTTGATTATTCCATACATTGGCGAAATTTAATTTGCAGCGATGGATCGGCAAATATTTTTACAGCCTTAATTGCAACAAGTAAATGGACGTCAACATTAACTTCCGTCAACATTTACAAAATAACCCAACAATTTCCCGCAGATTTTTTTTTGTTACAATTTTGTAGAACCACGGCGGGATGGTTGGTATGGTGGTGAGAAGGAATGTTGCAATGATAAGAATCACACAATAGACCAGTGGGAGCTGTGCTTGTTCATACTTTACATTGCAGGTATTATGTTGTCAGTTGGTGTCTTTTTTTTTTGTTTTTGTTGTTTGTTCATTGCTATTTGTGTTGTTTCCCCTATTTCCCATTGAGAAAGGCGACATTCAACAAGTTGTGTGGTAGAGATGATTATGATGATGAGGATGATGATGATGATGATGATGAGGATGACGATGGCGATGTTGGTGCTGATACTATGCATCGACCGACCTACCTCCCACATACGGTGTAGAAGAACAAACATGGTTACCGATTCATCAGAGGCGGTTGCTCTCACTCAACCGTGTTACATGAAAGTCCAAGTAAACTAACGCTGCGAATGGCAGTGATGGTACCGACAATAATGATGATGACGATGAGGATGAAGCGCTCCACAACGACCACTGGTTATATCAGCAGGAGCTGGATGTCAATGTAGGCTTAGTAGGTATACATACATCGCTATTATAGATATGTATACAAGTATACAGAATGTTTTAACATAACCTAATTCGTGTTTTTGTTACTATACTAATGATTTTCTCTAACATTATAGTCGTGGTGTAGTTTAGTTGTTGCCAACTATGAAAGTAAGTCGTCGAAAAATCAATGAAATGTTGTTGCTGCTGATGATGATGATGATGATGACGCCGCCGCTGTCATTGGCAGCCCAGAAGTTGGGAAAGAAGTCCCAGTTGTTGTTACCCTGAACCCTGTTGTTCATCAGTAAACTCGTGTGATGCGATGTCGCTCCCCTTCAGGCAATTGATTTATTTTATTATAAAAAAAAAATACATGTTACTGCCTGCTGATAATCTAATAATGGTCCTATTGCTTCCTTTTGTCTTTGGTCAGCGGATCCATTCGCCACCCTTCCTCCAATAAAATGTAATCGTGTTTATGTTATGTTCGATAGCAGCCCGTTAAAGGAGCAACCTCTATGATGAATACTCTACCTATCATGGGATTTTGAATTACATGATGAGTCTGTTCTGGGGAACATATTTTCTTCAAGTAAGGAGAGGGTTTGAAGAGTTATTAAAGAGGATATATGCATATTGAATTATGTTCATTGAACACAATACTGCCACGATAACTAATTTATTGGGGCCAGAACAGAAGTAAACTGATTATGTAAAGAATGTATTCACATAAAAAGGGATTCATGTAATTTATGTAAAATTCTTTCTCAACAATTAAACAGCACAGCACTATTTCTGATCGGTTTTTGAATAACTCACTTTTGGTTTAACAGTTTTCGGAAATACCACTTGACAGTGTCCAGAACCCCAATTTCTAATCATTTTGGGTGTTTGAATATCTTTTCTGTTAATGTTATTGTATTGAGATATTGCGTAGTTTTTTACCACCTACTACATGCTTTCAAATATATAAATTTGCAAAATACGACAGCGATTTGAAAGCTGCGTGACCTTTTGAACTTCCCCCGTAGTTAATTAAAAATCAACACTGTTCTTATCATCAACATCTGTTACTACATATAGACCACTTCTGTAAAGGTTTAAGCACTCTGCGTCATTTAATGTGTATTTGACAGTCATTAAATACCGACAACGTCGTGAATTTCAAAATGGAAGCAAGTGAATTTCGTGTGTTCATGAAGCATTATTTTATGCATAAAAAACCATCACCGAACCCTGGGGAAAGGCTTGATAAAAACTATCACAACCATAGAGTAATGATGTATAGCGACACCATTGTTCTCATTTGACATTTCCTTTCACACTATTCGTGGTGCGGTCTGTGCGACAGAGGGTTATTTGAGTTGGAATTACAAAAATTGTTGACTTAAATTTTTCAAATGGTTTTGATGAAAGACTTTGAAATGTAAACATATTTTGGACTTGGTTGTTATATTTTATTGTTAGTATATGTTAGTGGTATATTTATAAAAAAAAATTTAACGCACAAATCGAAATGCCGTTGCTGATTTATGTTTGGATGGTTTGAGCCATTGCCTCTATCTGGTATTATTAAAGCAATACTTTCCAACATGCAACCGCCCACATGCAACACACCAAATGTCATCAATTTACTGAGAGATTTGGCGTCTCTATACGTCATCACTCTATGATCAAGACTCTGCGCCACCAATTTCAAGGGTTAAAAAGGAGATACTGCATTCCGTTGTGGTTGTATCAGCACTATTGACGCCGAAAAGAGGTCGTCATACCAGACGTTGTCAATAAAATCCATGGAATGACTGTGCGTGAGGTGACTGAGACTTTAGGCATCTCAACTGAGCGGGTAGATCACATTTTACATGAATATTTGGACATGAAAAAGCTATCCGCGTGATGGGTGTCGCGATTACTCACAGTCGACCATAAGCTCAACCGTGTAATCACTTCAAAGGAGTGTTTGCCGATGTTTAACCGCAATCCGAAGGAGATTTGGCGCCGTTTCCTGTTCGTGGACGAAATGTGGATCCATCACAACACCCAAGTGATAAAAGAAAAGTCAAAGTAGTAGACATCTCGCGGTGAACGTGCACCAAAGCCGGCCAGGGCAAGATGGGTCTGTCGACCAACAAGATCATGGTGGCAGTTCCTTTGGTTGCATGTTATTCACATGGATTATATTGAAAAGGGTAAAACGATCAACGGCGTCTTTTATTCGCAGCTGTTGGACAGATTCGACATTAATTTGAAGCAAAAACGACCGTATTTGGGGAAGAAAAAGTGATCTTCAACAATGGCAACGCCCCGACCGGTGTGTAGTTGTGTGTATTCTCCGGAGGTAGACCCAAGTCACTACGGTCTATTACCAAACCTGAAGAAATGGTTCGACGGTAAGAGATTTGGGTCGAATGAAGAAGGCATTAGTAAAATAAACGCATATTTTGAGGACCTTGAGAAGGACCCTGAGAACCCCCATTACTACTTGGAAGAAATAAAAAAGAATCGATCTAAAAGGAAATTGAAAAATATAACGTTTTTGCTTCCGGAAAAAATATACTCTATTCAAAAACTTACGGTTTGCCCTCGTATGTTGGTATACATTTTACCCTAAATCTGCACGCATACAACAACTTCGTTACGCCCAAACGAACTCTGAGATAAATTAAATTTACTTGGAGAACCCAATTGCGGCAAACGAATATTTTTTGTTGAATAAAAAAACCATCACTTGTTATGTGATTAATAAACAAACCCATTTACGAGAACCAAGAAACGTTTACAGCACATGGTATATAGTAACTCTAAACTCAAAGAAACGTTTACGAGAAACAAAGCCCTTTCCATCACTTTATTTTTTTTTAGCGGAAACTCCAAATTTTAAAAATGATTTGAGAAAAATGTTTAGTTTATCGTTTAAATCAAACGATTTATGTTCCACTGAAAAGAATTAATTTTGGATAAAAATACTACACTCTCATATCGTAAGTAAAGGCATTCCTAGCACAAATGAGTTCCTGCCAAGTGAAATTGTACGCGGATGGGTTGAAATGAAAATGGATTGGGTTTACCCTACGGCACTAGGGTTGACTCTTCCCGAAAACTACTTGATTACTGTAGCTTATTTAAGCCATACATATTTGTGATTAAGAACGTGACCGGCTGGCTGAGGAAAAATAGGCCAGAAGTCTTTGCAGTCAATGTCTTCTCTGCCTGGAATCAGTTTTCCTGAACTCAACATCTGCGCAGGACTGCCGGAAACGAGATGGCACATCAGTATGATATTCATCTCATGTGGGTGTCAGGGCACAGGACCATTCCCGGCCACTGCTGAGAGGATGAGGTGGCGAGGTTACATTTCTACGTGCATTGCAAGAGCGCCCCTATGTGATAATGAAGGAGAGGTAGACGAAGGGCACAGATTGCGTACGCGCAAAGCAAATCTGGCGAATAGTGCCTAGGAGATCCAATGCTGCTGTCTGATTAGTAGACATGTGGCGATACTAAAGGCCTGGGAAAATGACTTCTATGGGATTCTACCTGTCGTACTTAGGGACTTGGGGGAGGGTTAAGAACCCACTGAACATTTTCTCAGCATATTTCCAGCACAAGTCGTTAGGAGTATGTCTACTATGGGATTCCATTTATTTAGGGACCTGGGAGAATTACCTATGATCGCTTAATCCAGATCGCCTGTTGTGTCACAATAGACTAACAAGTCTAAGTGAGTCGTTCATCATCTACTGCCACCAAATTTAAATGTATTTCCCTGAAATTGAAGTTGAGTTGAGTCACTGTAAGTGGAGTGCAAGTGTATAAACTTGGTTTGTATGCAAATATGACGTGTTGTCGCAAATATAGTATATTTGTGTCCAAACACATTGTGTTTGCTACTTAATATTACATGTTGGAGACAAAATGAAACAAAACAAGCAGCAGATCGTCAATTCGTGAAAACAATGCTTGCAAACATATAAATGGTTTCTGCAATATGTTGCTAGAGCCGTTTTATTTTTCAGCGTGCATATTTTGGAAGATTTTTAAAATCTCTCGATTTAAATTTTAAGATCGAATGCAAAAGTTCATTTGTGTCTATTGTGAACTCTGTTAATTAAAGTTATACCAGGCGATAGTTCTTGGTAATTTCCGAATTTTTTATCTGTACGTAACAGACTCCGAATCTCGGAATATGAGAGGTTCTTTTTGAAGTCATATTTATGTATATGTGACCCACTGTGGGCAAAAAAAGTATTCTCTGTACACCAAGTGATAGTCATTAGGGAGTACATTACGAATTTCCTATATTTATACTGCAGACCTGAATAAATTGTGAATAATACATCCTGAGGCACTATAATCCACATAAGGGCATAATTTGTTAGCCCTATACTCCAGATTATCCAAAAAAAAAATGTACAAGAGTTGCCAGTTTTGCGAAATTAAACTCCAATCCCGAAAGGTTTAAAATAGGATTTCAAAATTTGATGATCAATGTTATTTAAATATTCATTTACTATCTATTATTTCGTAAAATTGATCAATTATTTCAATTTCCCATTACAAAATTTACCATATCGTATTCTATACACTCACACTATAGCGAAACCAATTTTCTCTCAGTGTCTTTCCTTTGCGTTTTCTACCAAATCCCATTAAGTGAATCAAATATATAAATTGTTTAAAACTGAAACTTATTGACTAAGCGCTTGGCTACATCCAATCCACCAGATATATATTGCTGTGGGGGGGGGGATAGCGTTCATACTAAAGAGTTAGTTAGATACCAGTTGAAACCGGCGATGGCAGAGGTAGATAAACAAGTTAATTATATAGCCAACATAAACAGCCACTTGTTGATCACGTCATTGATATAATATTTCATTTTTGGAATGGCACTCTCATGGAAACGAAACTGAAACATTCGATGTGACATAATTTTCTTCGGGCGTATTTCCACCAGCCACACCAGAGTAGTAAAACATCGATTGCAAAGAAAACTAAGATTCCATGGTCACGGATACATGAAGTTTCTTCTTTATGTCGTCTAAGCGTTCATTATTGTCACATAACATGCGCACCATTATCGTACGCCACCAGCTCCGTTTCATCATCCACCTCATCCGAAGAACCACCAAACATAATAGACAATAATTGGTGGGGCAAAACGTTGAATCGTCGTTGGAGAAACAAAAACAATAGACAATTAGGTGAAGTTCAAAATTATTATGTTATTATATGCCAGTAGTAATCACACATATGTGTGTATCCGCAATAAGACGAGGTGGGGTATGACAATTGGGAGGGGGGGTTAAGTTTAACTTTTAGCAACAACTTGCAATCAAACTTCGTAAACAATTGTGAAGTATTAATTAATTTTATGAAAATCCTGAGGTGAATGTTGTTGTAACTCAAAATTTGCAAATTTTCAGTAGAGGCAAAAAACGGGGTTCGCTTTGTTAAAATACATGAAAAAATATTCTATTATAGATATATTCTTGAGGGATTTTATATAGTAAATGGAAAGGCAAATCAAGGCAGGTGTTTACAGCATATAGAAATGGACCTTGGTTATTGTATTTAAACAAAAAATTAAAATCTGAAAATTTTAATTTGTGTTTCCACAAGCGTTACAAGTTCAGAATCATTTTTCTAAGTGAAAGAACAAAAATTTCATCAAAGGACACTCACTGGCATGATTACTAGAGAGATTCGAACTCATTAGCACCGGAATACTGTAACATTTTAATGATAAAAATCGGTAGTTAAATTGTCAGAATTCATAAAATTTCTATTGAAATATTTCGAATTTCGTCAATTTAACTACCGTTCTTAATACTTATAAAGTTATTGAATTCCGGTGCAGATGCCTAACTACTGTGCCTGAATTGATACCACCGGAATATCATCACTCGTATATACCCGTATACAAACACCTATGAGAAATTGTACATATTCAAATTAGTATCGATCATAAACCGAAAGTATCAATTCACACTAAAAAGTTCAATTATTCCAATACAATTTTGAGTTATGGCTCTTTTGTAGTTCGAGTGCAGTATGTACACGCAGAAAAATCTCTATTTTTTCTTGTTTGGATGCAAATATAACGTGTCGCAAAAATAGTACATGTACTTGTGTTCAAGCACATTATGTTTACTATTCAATATTACAGCTTTGAGACCCAATAATTAATACGTTATAATATATTGTTACCTTAATTTAGATAGGACGTAACTAAAAATTTGTTTGAAATAGCTTTTTTCATATTCGTGGGGAAAAACAGAAAATACATGGTTACTGAAAAAATTAGTGTGGTGTGCACGAAAAATTTCTGTCCCTTTTTTTTATTTCAAACTGGATTAAAACTGTTTAAAATTTCTCAAATTATGACACCAAGTTCTTTCCTCCTTTTGTAAAATTGTTAATATGTTAGTTACTTCCTTTCTAAATTAAGGCAACGGTATATGTTTGTGATCCAAACACAGCTTTGTGTGTGATACAAATAGAGATGTGTTTGGTACACTGGTTATTTAATTTTTTTTGTCGCTACGCTCTGTCGAGAGCAAAATAATAAAAGAGGGACAAATTGAGATTTTTCTCAGCCGTAGTTAATGTCATGTCAATTTCGGACATTTGGCCTGGAACATTTGGAAGGAATTTCTTTAATAATACGAGATAGAGGCAATCGCTCAAACCAACCAACAATAAAACAACCACGGCATTTCGGTTTGGGTGTTAAAATTATTGTGTTAAATACAACACAAATGTATACTAACAATCAAAGATTACAAACAAGTCCAAGATACGTTTAAATTTTACGTATCTCAACCAAAACGACATGACAAGTTTAAATCAACAGTTCGTGTAACTCCACCTGGTGTACGCCAACCAGCCCCTATCACACTATCACACCGACCGCACCAGGAAGAGTGTGAAAGGAAACGTCGGATGGGACAAATTTTCTCTCTTTAAAGAATTTGAATTTAAAGAATTTTGACATAATTCTTTCAGATAGTGATGCATAATTATTCCTGAATAGATGTGTAATTGAATTGAGTGTTTCTTGTGTGGACCTTTTTCGTTTTAGTCGCTTCCCTGCAGTCGATAATCGCTCGTTTGGGAGGAAACACACGAATGCTCCGACGAAGGTATATGGATGTTTGGGATGAAACATGCATATGGCTACATGTAAAATTATGAATCTTTGCAAGTTAACATGCTAATGATTGCATTTAAATATAGGTGAGTTTAGGACTTGCTACTATATGAATATTTGGAATGTGTTCCAAACATGTACATTGTTCCTGCAGAATGTGTTTGAAAATGCGCTACAGAAATCGTTTTTTTCAGCGTGTATCGATTAATATTTATGGGAGACTGGCTGTCTTTTTTGTTTTATGAGATAGCTTTCTTTCATTTTAAATTTTTACGTACAAAAAATTTATGTTTCAGTAATGACGTCTTCATTCGACCCAAATCTCTTACCGCCGAGCCATTTTTTCAGGTCTGGAAATATAAAGCAGTCGCTGGGACAATAAATAAGTATAAAATGGCTGATGGGGTAGCACTTCGTTGCCCAACTGATGGATTTTTTGCCTGGAGACTGGACACCTGTGTGCGTGAGCGTTGTCATGTTAGAAGAAGACCTTTTTTTCGCCCATTGTGTTGGTGTTGGCTTCAAATCAATGTCGAATCTCTCCACTAGCTGTGAATAATATTCGACTGTCACTGTTTTACCCGTTTTCAAGGTTACCGATGTGAATGATTCCGCATGCGTTTCAAAAAACTGTCGGCATGATCTTGTTGGCCGACAGACCCACCAATGCGATCTTTAGCAAACGATCACCCGGAGAACTCCACTGCTTTAACTGTTCCTTGGTCTCTGGAGTGTTGTGATGGATCCATGTTTCGTCCACGATATCGAAAGGACGTAAAAACTCCTGGTTTCTGTTGAACATCGCCAAACATTAATTTGATGTGGTTACACTACGGTTGCGCTTACGGTCGAGTGTTAGTAATCGTTGCACCCAAAGCGCATATTACATTTTCATATCCGAATATTCAAGTAAAATGTAATGCTGAGTTCAAATGCCACAGCCACATCACGCATTTTCATTCTCCGATCGTCGTATATCATAACTGGGACTTTAGCGATGATTTCTGGCGTGACGATCTCTATTGGGCGACCTGAACGTGTGGAGTCACATGTGCTGGTACGACCGCAGAGGAATTCAGTAGTATGGTAGTAGTGTTCAGGGTAGTTCAAAAAGTCACGGAACTTTCAAACCGCACTCTAAATGCTTAACCCTGCTGTACAAAATGTCTTAAATTAACCCTTATGTGGGCGTTAACTGTATGTTCTTATACTGGTAATATTATCTAAGTTAATATAACTAAAACTTTCGTAACTGCTACGACAGTTTTTCGTTTATATTGCGAAGCTTTTTGTTAATGATACGTAAATATTTCAATGTTGGGAAAATCATTGTAAACCTACTGTGTAAATATTGACCGATACCCATTAGAGATATTTTTTCCTTGAATTAAAATTTGGTTTCTATAACAATGACTAAATTCTAAAGTGATTTCGAAACTGTAATATACCTAAATTATTTAGCCCTCCCTCCATACAATCGCAAACAAGTCAACATAAACGATCTTATCTTTTGAAAAAATTATTCCTAGTGTATAAATTACAAGAACCCAAATACATAAACCTCGATCTCTAAGGTGGTGTTCAAATTGAGATAACTTCCGATGCTACGCGAAACGAGTTTGGAGCATTGTACGTGAATAAATAGATTCACATGACCACACCTTAGATTTATGAGCAAAACAAGTGTTGCTGTGTTCCATTGAAAACGACTTTGTCGTAGAACATATAAAACAACAACCAATGGAAACACATGGAACAGTGACGACACCGTTTTCTGTCTGGGATCCACTTATTGTTATACGGTCGTATACTTGTTTTATTAGTGATCATTTTTACATGTCGGTTACAGTAACGAGTGGTAGTCGTAAAAATTCTCACTTATTCACTCTTTCAAATTGAATATATATCACTTTTATTACAATCTTTGTTTATCGCAATGATCAGTTGAGGATCATAAAATTTAGAGAAAATAAGCACCCCACAAACAGGGTGTGTGTCATTTGTTTTTACAATTGTGGGAGGGGAGATTCCATTTCGATCGATCCACTAGTGTTACGAGTTCACCGACCATTACAAGTTCTTTTATAATGGGACCCCAATAAAGTGATGTAGATTTGGTAAAGGAAATTACATGCTGGGTTTGTTTGTATCTTTACAATTCACTGAATTAACCCATCATGGTAGCCGGAACTTGTAGTAATTAAAAAAAGGGGAGGGTTTTAATACAGGTAATTGTTTGGGCATCAAAGTGCAGAGGGTGTGCCATGGAATGCATTTATTAATTCCCCTTGAACATGTGCAATCGCCAGGGCGTGTAGGACGAATATATTTGCATTTGAACAACCTCTTAGTATTTTATCCACTATATCGTAAAGCTTGAAAAAAGTTTAAATATCAAATTTTTTAAAGTTATTTTGCGTCAGACATATTTTGTTTGTTACTTTTGTTTGTTTGTTTGCCACAAACGAACGTTCATTTACTTCACAATGGAAATAATTTAATATTAAAAAAAAATATAAATGGTTTCCCATAACATCCCATGAAGGGACTGGGGAGAACTTCTCACAATCACTGAGCTGTGCGCTTTCCAGTTTTCACTCACTGATTGGGACCTACAGTTTTACACCGATTCCGAACGGTAATTTGAGAAGCTTTTTCATGGCTAGATACACGATAGTGTCGCCGTCATTATGCGAGGTGACCGCCGCCGAAAGAAAATTTGAAGGTGGTCAGAGCCGGGTTCGAACCAAGGATCTCATGTACAAGACCATTGCACCATCTCGGTTAATATAACGAAATGGGCCGTCGTTGGTGCAATGGTAGTGTGCACGGTTCTTGTACATGAGAACCTGGGTTCGGATCCCTGCTCTGACCACCTTACCTTTCCTTCGGCGGCGGCCACTTTGCTTAGTGATGGCGACAATGGGAAACGGTTAATTTATACGGTTAGGAATGCTACACGACGCTTATTTATTCGCTACTTATGTATGTCCGTCGCAGAACTAACACCCTTTGTAATCTTGCATCCTAAATAGGATTCATGTCTTCAATTAACGAATCATCTACGGGTAGCGGAGTATTCCGTTCTGTTCGAATACGTATTAGCTTTGACTTCTTTATACTTATTCCCAATCCTACTTTTCCGCATTTCCGTCGAGTCTGTTTAACTTTGCCTCGGTGTCATCAAAGTTGTGGATCATAGGACATATCTGTGGGTCACAAGGCATAACAGCATATGTCTATTTTTGCAACTTTTTAGGAGAGTGTTTTAAGGGTTTAAATTTCATTTGTAATGTAGTGATTGATCGAGATTTTCTAATAAATCTATTCCAATATCTTGGGAACTATAAATTGGATTATTCATATTTGGATTATATAGTGTGCAGTACGATATATACAGCTCGATTCTCGAAAAATTTAATTTGAGCATAACTGGAGTTATGCTGTTATGCCTTGTCACCACAGATATGTCATCTGAGTAGTCGATATTATGTGGATGTTCATACATACTCCACTGAATGCCGAATGGTGCTTTTGCTTAAGTTGCCTCCATTACCTCGTCCACAAGTTGAAGAAATAACATGGGGGACAAAGCACATCCTTGTCTAACCGCCGCAGATGTGGTGAAAGTTGGGCTTTCCATTAAAACGAACTGTATTCGTTGTACGTCGTCGGTGGTGCAATGGTTAGTGTGTGCGACTCTTGTAAATGAGATCCTGGGTTCGAACCCTGCTCTGACCACCTTCAAATTTCTTTCGGCGGCGGTCACCTCGCATAGTGACGGCGACACTATCGAGTATATAGCCATGAAAAAGCTTCTCAAAATACCGTTCGGAATCCCAATCAGTGAGTGAAAACTGGAAAGCGTACAGCTCAGTGATTGTGAGAAGTTCTCCCCGGTCCCTTCATGGAATGTAATGGGAAACCATTTATTTTTTATAAGTTGTATCGCTGTATAGTTCACGGATCATGGACACTATCTTGTCCGGTGTACCCTCTTTGGTCAAGATGGATCACATTGAGTTACGGTGTAAACAATCAAACGCTTGTTCAAAGTCTACGAAAAGTAGATACAGAAACCAGTGGTGTCCAACTGACTATTTTAAGATTATGCGGAGTGTGTTTACATGGTCGGCACATGAACGACCATTCTCGAAACACGCCAGATACTTCCGCACAATTTGCTCCACCACCGACAAGATCCGCTGAAGGGTCGTCATTACTTTGCATATTGCATTGACCAATGCCATACCTCTCCAGTTTTGTCACAGCGTTAGACCACCTTTTTTCGGGATTGTGATCCACTTCACTCCGTAGGAATTTTGTTTTCTATCCATGCACTTCTGATGATCGGCGTAATGACATCTGCTAATGCTGATGCACCGTATTTCAACAGCTCAGCTGGAATATCATCAGGACCCGAAGATTTGTAATTCGTCATTTTTCCCAGTGCCGCCTCGAGCTCTGCTTGCGACGAGGGTTCCGTTGAAACATCCCTTCTCGGGTTGCGACGTGAGTATGTTGAAGAAGGGATACACTGATCTTCATCTTCCGGAAGTCTAGATTGTGTCATAAAGAATTCACGCCATCTCTCCACTTTCTGATCTGGTGATGATATCTCCGTGTTGGTGCCGCTCAGCCTTTTTATACCCTCACCCATAGGATCCCTTAGACCCTTAGTATCTTTGCACGAAATTCGTTTTAGGACTTTTTAAGACGTTTGGCCATGTCCGTCTGTCTGTCTGTCTGGCTGGTCAATACGATAACTTTTGTGTAAATCTTTGCACAATCACAATGAAATTTTGTCACTGACTATTATTTGCCAATATTCAGTTTCGGATTGAAAATGGGCGTTTTGACCACGCCCCTTCTGGTACCTCCCATACAACTCGACACATTTAGCACAAAATCATATTTCTTTCAAACCTTTCTTCTGGTAGATGTGATTAGCTTTAACTCTCACACCGGTTGATAATCTGTAAATACCTTCTTAACTGGAGGAAATGGGCGAGATTGTCACGCCCATTCTGGTACTTGCCATACAAAACAGGGTGTTCGTACGGGTTGTCAATCCGATAAATCGCGTGAAACACTTCCGACCTTAATGAAATTAGGTATAAGGCTTCACGTTATCAAACGCCAATCACCGATTAAAACAAGGGTGATTTTTCCACGCCCATTGCGGTAGCTCCCATACAAAAGTTGTTTCGCCGTCTGGTTGTTCGGCACGAGAAGTCGCGCAAAACCGAACCAATCTTTATGAAAGTATATACCAATCAATATTTAGTCAAATAAAGCTCTCCTATAGAAAATGAGATGTTTTGCCACACCCATTCTGGTACCTCCCACATAAAAGTTGGGCGGATGGACGGTTGATCGACACGGTAATTCTCATAACCTATAACCGATCTTAATAAAATTCGGTATTAGGCAATATTTTGCTAAAAGATACTGTATAATTAATTGCTGACTATTATGCCACGCGCAGTTTCGTACCTCCCATACAAAAGTTGGGCGTATTTGGGGTTTGCCGACTCGATATCTCCAATATATCATAATCGATCTTAATAAAATTTGGTACTGATCAAAATTTTGGCAACAACTTTGTACCTCGCATATAAATATTGGGACGGAAACTAACTAATTTGGGTATTCAATAATACATTTGATTCAATTTGAAGTATGGGCGTTTTTTAACAGAACTCCCACGCAATGAATGACTTAGGGTGAGGGTATGATTAAGTCGGTTCACCTGACTGAAACTTATGTACTGGTTATTGAAGAGTAAACTATTCGGAGGTTATCTGTATTTGCAGCCTTTTTGGTTTCCGCCGCTATATAAGTGTTGTTCACATAATTGTCGTTATCTGAGCGGACCATGTAGCCTACTCTACGTGCTGATTGCCGATAGTCTGATTTTAAGTGCCTCTTCAACGTTGGTGTCTTTGATCGTATACGCATACTGTACAGGCGTCCGCGTTTCCGAATTTCGGTCCAGTATTCTGCACTAATCCAAGGTTTATCCACACATCTTTTCTCACCAAGGACCTCCATGGCAGTTTCCTTCAGCGTTCGAACAATGCCTAACCACATATTTTGAACGTCCTGTGCCAACTTAGAGCATAGAGTTTGATCGTATATAATTGATACGGATGGGTACTGCAAACGGTCTGTATTGTACTTTACGATTTGATATTACGATCTAATATCGTTAACAGTCGCTGCACTGAGATGGTAGGTGCCCACTAAGAGTTGGTGGTCGCTATCTACATATATCAGCACCACGTCTAGTTTTGACGTCCATCAAGGAACCCAACGACATCTTGCTGACAAATACATCGTCAATTTGATTGAAGGTTTGATCATCAGGTGATGTGTACTTGTGTATATTTCCGCCTACAAACATATGATGGCGAGAACAGAAATCTATCAGCCTGTCCCCATTGCCATTCCGCACAGTTGAAAGATCACTTTGGCATTGAAATGTCCCACAAATATTTTAATGAGACCATTTGACAAGGAGCTTACAGCAAATGTTGGGTAATAGCTATGGGTAATTACCCTCAACGATGGGCAATTACCAATTACAAATAGCGATATATGTACTTATTTTGGGAATTAAAAAAAAAACAAAATCTACTATTCGATTTGTATTTTTTATCAGAATGCCTTAGCAATCCGCAAAAATCGGTTATTTTTTCTATTGGACTCTGCTTTACCGAGATATAGAAATTTTTAAAATTGTTCATTCACAATAGTGGTAATGTAATTAACCATGAAAAAGCTTCGCAAACAACCGTTCGGAAAAGGTGTAAAATTGTAGGTCCCGCTCAGTGAGGGGGACTGACTGATTGTGAGAAACTCACCCCTGTGCCTCTATGGGTTTTTGAGGAAATAGAATTATTGCTTTATTTATATACCATGTTTGGGAAAGTGCATAAACTTTACCAGAAAGTACATAAAGTGCAACACAAATGTACATAAAACGTACGAAAGCTGGTCGAAATTTACCAGGCGTCCATTATGGGTACTAAAACAACTTATTTTTAGGTAGATTTCTGGTACACTTGATGTAATTTTTTGGTACACTCTATGGTACACTTGATGTACTTTTGGTACACTTGATGTACTTTTTGGGTAAACTTTATGCACTGCGACTTAATCTTTATTAATTTTTTGGTACATTGTGCTTTTTTGCAAAAATTTCCTTAATTTTTTGTGTAATTTTGCGTAATATTTCCAAAATATTAACTTTTCCAATAGAAGGTTTTTACGGTGAGTGGGATTAATGAGTTGCTACGAGGGCGGATCAATAAGTCCGTGACTTTTGGAATGAAACACAGTTTTATTTGCAAAAAAAATATTTTTCAACATAATCTCCTTTTAGCTCAATACAATTAGTTCAACGTTTGTTCGGTCAATAATTTCAATTTAAACCTCTTTCCACCTAGCCATTTACTTAGGTTTTGGAAATAGAAAATAGTCACTGTGGGCTAAATCCAGAGAATATGGCGGATGAGGTACCAATTCGTAGCCCAATTAAACAACTCAAAAAAATCCTTTGAAGTTGTCACACGATTACGTTTATGGTCAATTGACAGCTAACGCGGCGCTCATCAAAACCCAACTGATCATTTAAAATCAGAGTTCGTAGTATTTATCCCCCCCCCCCCCCCCCTCTGAGTACCCATACACATCGTCGTGAGGAATGTGTAATGAACGTTTACCCATTACCCGCAGGACACCCATTGGTTAAAGCCTCCTTTGGAGGTAAAATGTTTATTATTTTTTCGATTGGACGCACCGTTTTCGAGTTATAGCCACTTTTTTATTTAAAAAAAAATTCTTCCATACGAATTGGACCACTTTCTGAAAACCCCTTACAAACCCACAAAAATTGGATATTTTTTCAATTGAACGCTCCGTTTCCGAAATATAAACATTTTTTCTAATTTTCGCATATTATCGATCAAAAATGGGGATGAGTTACCCATGAGGTAACCCATTGCCCATCGTCGTGGGTAGCTACCCATTATTTTCCCCATTTCCCTGAGGGTAATGGGAAATCGTGATTAGTAATTCCCCATTGTCGTGGGTAGCTACCCATTATTTTCCCCATTGCCCTGAGGGTAATGGGTAATCGTGATGGGTAATTCCCCATTTTCGTGGGTAGCTACCCATTATTTTTACCATACCCTGCGGGTAATAGGAAAACGATCGCTACTCATTATCCAAGGCAATAATAATGGGTTACCCTGGGTAACCCAGGGTAACTCATTACCCACTAAATACGAACCCTGTTTAAAATCGAAAACATCGAAGCCATATGAAATGCCTATGGCATCAATCATCTCACGCAGTTTTACTTTTCGATTGACCAACACCATATAGTGTTTTTTTTCGACATTTTCGGGTGTATTGACCTCAATTGGCCGTCCAGAACGTTCAGCGTCATTTGTACTTGTGCGAACACAACGAAAGTCAGTAAACCACTTTTTACCATTGAAATCGATGGTGCAGAGTCCCCATAGTATTTATCAAGCTTTTCCTTGGTTTGATTGACGGTTTTTATTCGCAAAAAATTATGTTTAATGAGCACTCGAAATTCACTTTTACCATTTTTAAAAAAGTTCACGAGGTTGTATGTTTTGAACAGCTGTTAAACGCAAAGTAAATAACGGAACTTGTTCAAAATTTGATAGTAGTCTATTAACAGGTGGTACTTGAGGGGAGCAGTGTTGCATTTCATATAACTACGAGGGAAGTTCGAAAAACCACGGACTTATTGATCCGCCGTCGTATACAAATTTTATACCGAAACAAACGCAATCACGAGTTTCTTTACTGCACGTTTTTCGAACGTATTCAAGAGCACGTGCATTTACGACTCGAATTTCACGAGATGTCTTCTGACCAGTGAGAGGGAGACTTCGATGCACGCTCGCGAACGTTTTCGATGTCTGAAAAACAATTCAACTCTATATTTGCCTCAAATCTGCAATTGCTTAAGTGCACAAAACCTCCAAAAACGGTGTTTCAGGCTATAACTCGGATTTTGAGGTTTTGTTGATTATATTGAACATAGGATTATAATTATAATGTCCTTATGTAGACATACAACATTCACCGACTCGATTTCGCAAGCGCCTCTTTTAAATTTGTTGTAAAACAATTCGCACCGGAAGACAGCCTCGTTTCCTTCAACATGTAGCAATCTGCAATATTTTAAAATCATATGCAGATACATATGTACATTTAGATTGAAAAATTAAACAGGTTTGACATTTGAAGTGACACATGCCAACGGTCACAGCAACAAAACAGTATTTGCATACAAGTTAGAGAACTTACAAATAAGTGAAAGGCCAATTTTATTCACCCATTCGTCATGCGTTCGTTTTGATACAGAAAGAAAATCCATAAGATTTATTGAAAACAAGAAAAAAAATAAGTCGGCATTTAAAAGTGAAAACCAAATTAATTATCAAATTAAGAAATGAAAAGCCGACAAACGAGCGGCATTCATCATCATCTTGAAAAACGCAACTGGCGTTCACGACACGACATGAACGAAGAAGGAAAGGCCACATAACATAAAAACTCTACAAACTGCAGCTGTAAGACGATGGAGAACAACAAAATAATGGCGCTCTAAGCTAGAGAAGACCGGATTGGGTTCTTTTGTCGGAATTATGGAAAAGTTTTGAAAATTAAGTATTTCCTATTCAGCGTTTAGCTCCTCTTTAACCAACTACAATGGAGTTGCAGGAAGTTTGAAAGGGGGAAAATCTTTTGTATTTCTCATCTTTAGTGTATGGGAAAAGTGTTGCATTCATGCATGCACTCAACCCGGTAATGTTTGCTGTTAATTTACTTAAGAAGAGAAGACTCATTTCCTATTTTCTTTCATCACCCTCGTTTGGTGGTGTGGCGTGGTGGTTGTTGCGGTGGTGCATTGGACACTCCAAGTGATATTGCATTGTCGTAGGGAAGACTTAAGTAAATAATCCTTTTGACTGCAAAGCAGTCATACAAAAAAGGATAAAACTGCACACAGGGAACTTGTATGACTTCTTCCGGAAAGTGGAGTACAGACAGCACTGTAACAACCCCTTCAGTGGAAATTGAAAGCATTTAAGTTAAGGCGTTGCTGATAAGCAAAGAAAAAGCGGATGAGCAGCATTTTTGTTTTTAAAGAATTTCTTACAAAAGAGCAGGTCATTATGCCGCTGACGGGCACACACAGGCGCAAGAAGAAAATATAATTCATTCATGCTATGAATGGACATAATTATACAAATATGTAGACGACTGTAAAGGTTCTTGGGAAGGAAGGCATTGAACTTTTAATAGTTTGAAAGCAATTCCCTTTTAAATAAAAGTGAAAATTTGACCTAAAGTCAAACCAAAGTTATAATGTACCATCATTTTTTTTATTATTTTCTTAAATTTTTTAGTTTTTTTTAATTAAATGCCTAAGGGAAAGTGTTAAATGAAACTTTATAATTTTTTGGAGCATCAGAGGCGGATTTAGCGCACTTGAAGCCCTGGGTGCAAGAACAAATATTGGGCCCCTCAATTTCTTGGAAATGTTCTTATATCACAAAGATTATATTATATCATTTCAGGTCACTTTCTCAACGTCCGGTATCTGTGATCGTAACGATAAAACGCCGCTTAGCAGAATTGCATTGTCTCAATGTATACTTAAAATGTATCCAGCCGATATCGTTAACAGGAGGTATAACGCCCGTTATTATTTTATCGATGCGATAAATGCAACAGCTGACAACTGTTGACTACAGCTGATTTGTTTCATGTTGTTCTGATTGAAGTCTTTGGTTGTCTAAAATTTACTAGCGTTCTTCCATTAAATCAACAAGTAAATATTCTTCGGAAAACTGAAAAATTCTCTCAACGGTTTCTTCATTGTTCTCTCCAGCATAGTTTGAATAAATTACGTTTTGCTCAAAAGCAACAATAAAGTAACCAACTGTGCTGACAACTTTAGTCATACATTTCATCAGAGTTGCCAGCGTAAAACATATAACATCCTGCACTGAAAGAAAAGTCTTCATCAAATTGATGAAGGAATTCATAATAACAGTTCCTCATTTTCCAACCTACGACACACCTCATTGAAATGATGAAGAACATTTCATCTATCTTTTATCCATATTTCCTCAATAGTTTATGTTGATTCAGCAACAACGGTACATCAAGTTAATATAATATTTCCATCAACTTATTTTAATAAAGTAAATTGGTAAATTTTTCACCGTTTTGATGTAAATTATTCATCAATTTGCCGTACATTTGTCATCAATTAGATGTAAGGTTGTCATCAATTTGATGTAAGTTTATCATCCATTTGATGTAAATTGGTCAATATTTTGATATAAATTGTTAGTTAATGTGCGGCCAAACTCTTTGGTTTATTTTCCATTGTACAAATTAACAAGGACAGGGTGCAAGAGAACACAGAAAATGCTCATAGATAGCATGGATAGTGTCTTCCGTCCATAGCACTATTTTATATTATGTACTTATTTTCAATTTTCTACTAGCTTTTCTCTTTATTTTTCCATTACTATGTCCATATTTTGAATCGATCCCACTAATTATTTCTCAATTCCAATGATGAAAATTTATGTAAAAAATATCATCAATTCAATGAAGTTGAATAAGGTGAAGAAACGAAGAAACTTCAAACTGAAGAACCATTTCATTAATTTGATGAAATATGTCATTAATTCAATGAAGAACAATTGATGAACATTTATCATCTTCAAACTGAAGAACCTTTTCAATAATTTGATGAAATTTGTTATTAATTCAGTGAAGAACAATTGATGGGCATTTATCATCTACAAACTGAAGAACCATTTCATTAATTTTATGAAATTTGTCATCGATTCAATGAAGACCAATTGATGAACATTTATCACCGATTAGATGTAAAGATTTTCTTTCAGTGAATTAAATTAACCGGAAACTGGCTGTATATCCGAGCGATAAATTAAAGTACCGATTAGTAAGCAGACACTTTAACCGGACATTGAGAAAATGGGCCTTAGAGTTTTAATTTGTTTCTTATAAAATTGTAAGTTTAATCCAATTTGTATTTATTAATTATTGCATTTATTGAGTATATATGTATATTGTATTGGCTTTTAAATAATAAAGGTTTCAGTATTAAATTAATAAAAACCCAATTTGCAAGATAAGGGTATAATATCTGGGTTTATTCCAATCTCGATTGTTGCAGCTGAATTGCTGCAGCCGAATTTGGTACCAATTTAGGTTGTTGCATACGAATTTATTCCAAAATCGGTTGTTGTAGCGAATATAATTGAAGATTCAGTTGTAACAACGGAATCAGTTATGAAACGAGGTATGTTCAAACCAATTTCGGTTGTGGGGACTAAAATAAATCGTGACAACCTCAATTCAGTTGTGGCAACCTCAATTCAGTTGTGGCAACCGCAATTCGGTGCCAATAGCGAAAATTCTCTCTCTATCTTGAAATCTTTGTGATAACTAACATTTATAATTCATATTCGCGTAAAAAGTAGTTGGTGTCTACGAGGGTTGAATTTTATGTTTCGGTATTTGGCAAACCTAGTGTTGCAATCTGGCAACTGACAGCTCTATCATAAAGTTGGACATTTTTGAGGTTATGCGTACTCAGAACGTTTTGACATACGAGCGCTATTTGTGTTGATTCTTAAAAGATTCATCTCGGCCCAAAAATTAAAAGATTCATCTCGGCCCAAAAATGGAATTAAATCGTGAACGTTTTCGTGCGATTATTTTTTACTACTTTCGTCGACAATTTTTGGCGATGAAGCTCCATCAAGGACCAGTGTTTATCGATGGTATGGTGAATTCAATCGTGGTCGTAGTTCACTCCAAGATGAATTTCGTGAAGGTCATCCTAAATCAGCTGTTGTTCCGAAAACCATTGATGCTGTGCACGAACTGATTTTGCAAGATCGTCATGTGACCTATCGTGAGATTGAGACAACCTTAGGCATTAGTGGGACTAGTATACATTCAATACTGCATAAACATTTGACTGTCAAAAAAATTTGTTCGCGTTGGATCCCACACAATTTGTCAATCGCTCAAAAAAAGGCTCGTGTCGATTGGTCGAAAGAAATGCTCAAAAAATACGATCGCGGTGCTTCGAAACACGTCTTTGACATCGTGACAGGTGATGAATCCTGGATTTACGCGTATGAGCCCGAAAGTAAACAGCAGTCAACTGTATGGGTGTTTCAAGATCAGCCAAATCCAACAAAAGTTGTTCGCGCCCGAAGCACTTCCAAGCAAATGGTCGTCTGTTTTTTCGGAAAAACCGGACATGTCGCAACCGTACCACTAGAACAATGCAGAACAGTGAATTCTGAGTGGTACACAACCATTTGTTTGCCAGTTGTCTTCCAACAAATCAGGAAAACCAACCGCCGAAGACGAATCAGTCTTCACCACGACAATGCGAGCTCTTACACATCGGCTGAAACAACTGGATTTTTGAGCACCCAAAACATCGATTTGATGGGTCATCCGCGGTACAGTCCTGACTTGGCACCGAATGACTTCTTTTTATTCCCGTACGTAAAAAACAAACTGAGAGGTCAACGTTTTTCGACACCTGAAGAAGCGGTTGTTGCATTCAGGATGCATGTTTTGGAGATACCTCAATCAGAGTGGCAAAAGTGTTTCGACAATTGGTTCAAACGCATGCAAAAGTGTATAAATCTTCATGGGGAATATTTTGAAAAACAATAAACTGATTTTCGATGATTAATATTTGTTTTTGTTCTCTAATACCGAAACATAAAATTCAACCCTCGTATTACCTATAATTGTAGAGATACTGACATCCGTATTGTCATAATAGGTCTAAAAAAGTGTGGAATGGAAATCGATCAGCTCGGGGTCACCCGTGATTAGGTTTTCGTGCTGTGAAACTGTTTGGGGATACTGTTGGAGTAGCAGACCTCCCGAGATCTGGCCGTCCATGCAGTGTGCAAACCCCGAGAGCCCTCAAAGCGCCGAGAATAGAATTCGTCAAAATCCAATCTGAAATCAAAACGGTTGCCGCGGGAGATGAATATATCGATGGTACCCATTTCCCGTCTCATATGACTTCGGACTTGCAGCTTACAAAAGACACACGGGGTATCTAGTTACGGCAGCATTGAAGCAGAAACGCAAGCAAAAAACAAAAGCATAGTTTGCCAATAACTCCTACTGAAGAATTCTGTTTACCGACGAGAAATTTTTTACTGTAGAGGAATCGTTCAATAAACAAAATGATAGAGTCTACGCTCAGCCATCTCGGCAAGCATCAGAACTGGTTCCTAAAGTTCAAAGAGATCACCATCCCACCATCCTGCTCCTAGGTCGGGGTAACCAAGCTCCATTTCTGCGAAAGATGTGATAAAAATTTGGGAAAGGGGTACCAATCTAACGTTTTGGAAAAAATGTGAAGTTATTTAATAGAATATTGTTCGATCACGAGCCATGGACCTTGCAACAGAACTCTGTCCCAGTTCATAAGGCAAGAACCACTCAAGAGTGGTTAAAAATACTATTATCAAACTTTATTTCAACGTATGATTGACCATCGGGTACTCAAGACTTGAATCCGTTAAACTAGAAGATGTGCGTTTTAGAGGGCATGTTCTGCACTACTCGTCGCCCAAATTTGGAGTCTCTTAAGCGTGCACTTATCCGCGCAGTGGAACATTTCCCTACGGATGCGATGCGTACTGCAATAGAAGATTGACCGGTCAGACTTCGGTAGCGCTGGAAGGTACATAAATGGCGGCCATTTTGAATAAGTATTTTCTGTTATGTTGTTCAATATTTAATAAACCAAAATACACTCCCGTTAACTTAAAATTCTGCAATCGGCTACAAATTGCAAAAGATACAGGCTGCTGAATATGGAACTTTTAGTGTCTTTAAAGAAGTGAACCGGAGTGTGCATACTAAAAAATCTTTTATTGTTTGGATTTTAGCAAAAAAAAAACACCGGATGGATTTTATCAAACAGAACACAGGTGTTACCTAAGTATAAAAATAATAACATGTGATTTCTGTAAAACAGTCAAAAATTCCTACGAGGTACTGCCGTTTAAGTCTTAAGGCTTCAACAACTTTTGTTCACAATTTCCTTTTTTCCTCTGTTCTATTTTTGTTTTATATCTGTTGTATTTTGTTTGCTACTTTGCAGACAGATGTTTTTTCATTTTCCAAAACTAATAGCGTAAATCGAAAGCATTTCTTCATTCAGTTCATTTCATTCCATTTCTCTCTCCGCAAATCGTTCTATTTGCACTGATAGTCTGACACGGCCTTAAGCTGGTACCAAGGCAGATTGTAAACAACCACCATGCGATATCTGGATAGCTGAGAGAATGTTGTGAATGTGTGAAAAAATGTTAGAAAAAAATTTTGTGAACTTGATAGTGATACGAACAACTTCGATTACATTTTTATTAGGTCTCAAGAAGGTCGGTAAACTGACATTAAACATCAATGATAGCTTATGCTAATGTCATGAATGACAAGTTTGTGGTTCGCTTTAGGGTTGTTCGTTTTACAAAACAAGCTCCCCTCGAATACCACAGTCCTGCCAAAGAAAATTGTATAGAAACATTCAAACTACTCTACTTACCTTGGGTAAATCGCGTATGTGATTCGCGTCTAAGAACAGTTCCTCCAATGTACGAGAATAACGTAATATCTCCTCGGGTACAGACGGCAGCGAACAGTGACGTTTGTCTACAAACTCTACTTGGCGGTTACAGCCTTTAAATATTGGAATGCACTTGAACATGTTGGCGAATTATGGACGACGGCGACAACGATGACGATGACAGCGACTGCGACGAGGGTACCACGGCACAATGAACAACGATCACGACCGCGACTGCGAACTGCGATGGATTATAAATAATAATTTACGATTTTACGCACGATAAACGGATATCTACGAATTTAAACGCGAACCACAGCACTAACAGACGACAACAATGATCGCGTACAGTGACACTCCAACATAAAAGTTCAGCAATGATTTTAAAAATTTCCTTTTCGTTTCAAACTTGGCACACGATCGTTGAGCGTGCAAAAAGACACACAATGCAATTAAGGAATATCTCTTCAATTGTTTATACCAGTTGTGATTTTTTTTTAAAGCTCTTGCAGAGCTTTCTTTGCTGAACGTTTTCCACTGGTGTAATAAATTTTATTTTTTCCACTTTTACTTGTAACAATTGAATAGAATTATACACATTTTGATGTTGTTATTATTACGAGAGAACACAGCAAACTTAACAAATTAACTGCAAAAGAGAAGAGAAAAAAATAAATATGAACAAATTTCATTAAATACAAAAAATAAATACGGGTTAGTAAAGTAAATTCTTATAAAAGTGATCACTTAATTCGGGGGAAATATGTTAGATTGTTTCCAAAAAGAAAATCTCTTTATTTGAATTGTTATTTAAGCTATTCGAAAATGAAATGTGATAAAAGCAACAAAAAAGTTTAAATAAAGAAACGTGTTCAGCCCATTAAAAAAATGCTGCATAAATATAAGAAAAATCTTCAAAAATAAATCGAAATCCTTAATTAACTTTCCGCTAAAGTAACAAACGAAAATTCCATCGAAGCTATAAACTTCATCAGACATTTGGTGAAACTTGTTCATAAAATCTATGAAACTTTTCAGAGTTTTTATGAAACCTGCGGTTCAATTATTGAAATAATATCATAGCATTTTTAAAACCTTTTTTCTCTGAGGGTAGTTTGAGAACCTCGTGACTTTGTGAATATAACACGTTTTTTTTGGCACAACAAAACACGGTTTATATCTCCACATGAACGTAAACGCAAAGGCCAACGCAAACGCCAAAGTCAAAAAATTGTAGTTTATATATCACTTCGTGCTTGCGTTTGTTTAAATTTTTTTTTTTTAAATATGCCGAAGCCGGTGTTGGAAACGAAGTTTAAAAAATAGTTAATTTTTTAAAAATTAAGGTTTTTGAAAGCTTATTTTTTATACTCGATAATTAACAGAAATAACAAAAAATATTATTTTTATATTTTCGTCTTATTTATACCCTTTCTACAAAAAACAATTCTAGAATCATATTTTTGTTTGTTAATTTTATCCGTCGAAAACTCTATAACTAAGACAGTATACAAAAAGTATCTAAAGTTTTTGTTTTGTCGGCCCTGTCTATAAAAAGTATTGGAAGAAATCTACTTCTTTTAAAAAGCTGACCTATTTTAAACCCTTTTTGGATCCTGTGGGCGCCATAAGGCCCTCCGACGAAAATTTTTGTGGTTTTTTGTTTTCTCTAATTTTACTTTATTTTCGTTTTTTTTTCCTTTTTTATTTTGTGCCGTTCCCCACAAAATCAAATTTTGCCAAACTTTTTGTTATAGGAGAGTACTAATAGTCTCCTACCTGTCGTTGACCTTTTATTCCTTGTTTATTTTGGTAAAAAAAATTAAATTTATTTTGCTTGATTTTTTTTAGTTCGGACGATCGGACGGATCGACTGAAATTTCGCAATAATTTTGTTTTTAATTGTCCTTTCCTCCCATGAGTATTGAAGACGGGATTTCATCCGAAAATACTTCAATATTCGGATCACTGGACAGCTGCGAAACGTCGGAAAATCACCACGAATCCACTAACGGTTCTGTCGTGTCCGATTCCGAGAAGAACCGGGTATTTGGACCGGTTCCGGCTCTCAGCAAATTGCTGTCCCACAGAGGCTTAAGTGAAATATCTTATTACAAGAATATACAATTTTATAAAAATACACATTTTCTGTCGGGTCTGGTTCAGAGAAGAACCGGGTATTTGGACCAGTTCCGGTTCTCAGCAAATTGCTGTCCCAAAAATACACATTTTCGTACCCACACCCTCAGGTTAGCTCTTTTGGTTCCTTTGGAAACGAGTTCTCTTATTCAAGTACGATGTTACGGCTCTTTTCAACACGTTTTTCAGTTCCTGTAGAATCGTTTTTCGGTCGTTTCGGAAACGTTTTCGGTTCATTCGAACCCGTTTTTTGGTTCTTAAAGAACCGTTTTCGGTTCATCTGGGCCCGTTTTTGGGGTTTTATAAGCCCCCGCCCGGTCATTTCTTTTAAGAACCGGTTATTCCTCACCGGTTCCTCGATTCTGTGCATTACTACCAACTAGTATTCGAATAATAGTATCTTTTAAATACCTAACTCGAACCGTGATGTTTTTACAATAGAGTAAGTATGATGTAGAGGGACTACTTCTCTCATTAAATTTACGACAATTTGTTGGGAATGCATATGGTGGTTGCATGATGAAAAGTATTCCTTTAATAATCGCAGATTGATGCAGTTGTACAAAACATCCAACAAGCCAACATCAAATGCGTTTCGTGTTTGTGTATTAAAATAGTTGTGTTAAATACAATACGAATGTATACTTGTGCTAACAAAAAAAGATATCGCTCATATACAAGACCGTCATAACTCAAAATTTATCTTTTTTGAATTGAATAATACAAACTATTCATTCTCCTTGTACGTGGCCGTCTTCGGTGCAATGGTTAGTGTGCGCGCCTCTTGTACATGAGATCCTGGATTCGATCCCTACCCTGACCACCTTAAATTTCTTTCGGCGGCGGTCACACCGCAAAGTGACGGCGACACTATCGACTACTTAGCTATGAAAAAGCTTCTCAAAATACCGTTCGGAGTCGGTGTAAAAACTGTAGGTCTCAATCAGTGAGTATAAAGCTAGAAAGCGCACAGCTCGCTAGTTGTGAGAAGCTCACCCCAATTCCTTTATGGAATGTAATGGGAAACCATTTATTTATTCTCCTTGTCTAGTTCTATCAGATAAACTGATTCGGATATCAAAATTATTTGTAGTTTCGGCCCGAGATTTTTTTAACCAGCATTTTATATACAATCCTATACAACTTGAAACTTTCAACGTCGTTTTACTCCAAACTATGTTTGTTGAGTTGTGACAGTCTTGTCGCAAAGGAGCGATATGAAAAAATGCTTAATACATTTAAATTTCACTGTTATCCACCAAAAAAATTCAACAAGTTAAGTCAACAGTTCTTGTAACTCCCCTGGTTTAAATCATTTTGAGTCGATAATTTCTCGTTTCCTCGATAGTGTTAGAGTGTGAAATGAAGCGTTAGATGAGACGGATGGTCCCTCTATACCATATTTACTCTATGTTTTGTTGACGCACTAAAATTTACTAAGCGTCGTCTACGCTAAGGGAACAATAGTAACCGATATTGATTTATTTTGATCTTTTCCAAACTAATGATTTCTATAAGCGCTTTTTTTACACACTTTTGTCCGCTTTAATATTTGGACTGTTTTCAAAGTTGAAAAAAAAAAACAAAATACAAAAAACATGTTTTTACTTGATTAGAAACAAATGATGCTGGCTGACATTAGGAGCTGTTGCGTTTTCAAAATTCGTCTACTGGTAAACATATAAGAGCGCTTCCTACCCACAAACAACAAAAGACGTACATACAACAACCAAAAATGTATACAATCAATACCAGTTAAAAGCGAAATGTATCACTAATTTATAGGAAATATAGGGGGGAGGGAAGAGAAAAATTACACAAAACAGCCGCCTGTTTAAAAATAACATCAACAACCAATTCCAACTGGGCTCACAAAAGATGTAACCACGATCAAAGCAAAACACGATAAATATGAGAAACACAAAGGAATTTAGAAGAAAAAAAACTACGAGAAAACATTTTAACTGCGGCGGAATTCGGCTACGTGAAGGTATGACGTCGTCAGAACCACACTGGCAAAAGTAACAACATTAGTATGTAGTTAATAATAATAATAACAACAACAAAAACGATATGAGAAACTGGTAAGCCAGTATACGAACACCAATACGAGGGCATGAGAAACAGTAACAACAACAATACATACAGATGTACATCCATACATATATTTACTACGTTTACGAAAGAGTGTTGTTGCGTCGTTGTAGCCATCGTCGTCGCCGTTTGTTGTTCTAAAAATGTGAGAATTTCGGTCGTGTTATTAAGTGCAGTGTTGCCAGTGCTCGTTAATTAAAAAAAGGTGCTAAAGCTAATGTTACACAGCGTTTACATACAGTGGCTCAAATCGAAAATCGGGCAAGTTATTACATATAACAAAATCAATGAGTGTTCGAACTCACGGGCGATGTGTAACATTTTGGTAAACGGTACTTGTTCGATTTCTATGAACTCATTAGTAAATATTACATTGGAAAATAAAAAAAAGAATAATGTTCTTGCTGAAGGCTTTTTTGCTATTGCACTTTCTTTTTTCTTACATCTTTGTGTTAAAATAAATAAAGCAATATCTAGCTCACTGAAATAATTGTTTTTGTTTTGTCATAAACACAGCGACGACGACCGCCGTTTTTGAATGCTGGCATACAACTGAATAAAAAGCAATATTTAGCTCACTGAAATAATTATTTTTGTTTTTGTCATAAACCGAGCGACGGCAAAAAGTATAGAATAGTATAGAGAATTTATTGCACCCTTTTTCCGCTCTCATGTAGAGAGTCTGAGTAAAAGAGCATAAACATTGTCTTATTCTCTTTATACTTATAGAATATTTCGATATTAATTCAATATTTCGACAATGTTATAACATAAAACTATACAAAAAGCATACCTGTTTCAAAAGGCATCAATGTTTCACGTCAAGTCATTTTGAGTCATGCAATTGTTCCATGAGTTTTCTATACTGCTTGTTTTTTAGCTGCCGCTACATCAATACAATCGTACTTATTTTTAGGCAGAGATTATTGTTGTACAACAACCACGTATGTGATGATAACGCTGTGTAATTTGATAGATTGCCCTACCCGTGCCTATAGATGATAACACATCAAAGACTGTCCAAAAACAGAACAAAAACTTCAATGAGAATAGTTGCGTTCTATAAATAGATCTTTCAAAACTGCGGCACCAACCCGTCTAAGTAGGAAAGCCAAAAATAAACTTCGGTTAGTGGCAAGTGTGAACACATACTGCGGCGGCTTAACGGGCTAGACGCTGCTGAAGATGATGCTCCACAAACATCGAAACCATTGTCGAGCGAATGGAGTTCGACTCCCATCCACGGCATTTAAATTTTTTCACTAAACGGAAAACATGATCAGTTAGACTAAAAGGAATTACAACTTTAAATATAGCTCGGATCAAAGACAACTAACATTGAACCATATGGTAGTGTCAAACCTAGAACAGTACAAAAACTACAATAAGAATAGTTGCGTTCGATAAACAGAACTCCCAAAGCTTCAGCACCAGTCCGTGTAAGTAGGAAAGCAACGCGGAGTAGGAAAGCAAGTAGTGCCAAATCATTACACTACACTATAAAGTAAAAGACTGTGGATAGTGATAAATATGACTACACACTGCGGTGGCTGAACGGTCTTGGCTAGATGATGCTTCACAAGCATCGAAACGATTGTCCAGCCAATGTGAGATGGAATCCCACAACTCTGCATTTAAATTTGTTTTCACTAACCGGAAAAAACATGATCTGTTAGTCCAAAAATAATTACGATTTTAAGTGTTGTCAAGTATTTGTATATATTCATTAAGTTTATAAAGTCGGGCAAATCAATTTATAAAATTATTTTTGGATTGGAAAATCGTCAGCTGATCGCAAGCCGTCGCCAAATCATTTTCCATTTTGGACGAAGGTAACATTTATTTGAGTTATTGATTTGGTTATTTCTCTACTAGAATTTCATACTTTATAGGTTACTTTTATAGAGAAAATGTAATTTGTTTGGATGGATTGTAATGTGCGATTGTCTTGCCTTTATGTTTGACGTAAGCGAATGAGGAATTTTGTTTTAAAAACACCAAAAAGACATTCAAGCACAGAGGCGTATTAGTTGTCGGAAACCTTCTTTTCTTGTATTTTAATTTTAACGTGTATATCGAAATCTCGATATATCGAAAAGTCCTGCAATTTGTAAAAAAAATTGCTGCTCCTTTCTGGTCGAATGAAATCAAATAACGGAGTCCGTCACTGTGAGCATTGTTTTAAGGTCTTTCCGAATATATCATTTTAAGGTATGTTGTATGTAAGCTACAGTATTTGTTTGTTGATTCATTATGTTACTTAATAAATAAAAAAAAATATTTCCCATTACATCGCATGAAGGGATTGAGGAGAGTTTCTCACAACCAGTGATCTGAGCACTTTCTACTTTTACGCTCACTGATTGGAACCTACAGTTTTACACCTGTTCCGAAAGGAATTTTGAGAAGCCTTTTCACGGCTAAGTTATCGATAGTGTCGCCGTCACTAAGCGAGGATCGAACCCACGTTATCATGCACAACAGCCGCCCACAATAATCATTGCGCCACCGACGATGGCTGTATTTGTTTTAGAAAAAGATTTCGGTAAATGTTTATTCTTTTTTAAAAGGTGTAGATATTTTTGAAATAACTTGGCCGAATTTAGATTTGATCCACTGTAAATATAGTGAGATTAGAGTGTTACGAAGAGTACAAATGCCAATTCCCCTACAAAATAGCCACCTACACCGGAATTCTTTAACTGTCAACGAGAAAAATCGGTAGTTAAATTGTCAACATTTATAAAATTTCAATGTAAAATATCCGAATTTTTCACTTTAATTACCGGTTATTATCATTAAAAAGTTACAGATTTTCTGTTATTTAATTTTGTTAAGTTATTTATTTATTTATTTATTTTTTGATATTTCAACATTAGGACAACAATTTTGAGTTAATTTATTTTAAATGGTGGTCTCAGATGGGTTTGGAATTGTAATGAATAGCAACAAAATAAACCGACACTAATTTTAGATGTATATACATACGTTCCAAAATAATGGGGCTGACGTGAGGCAATCGTAAATAAATAAATGGTTTCCCATTACATCCCATGAAGGGACCGGGGAGAACGTGTCACAATCACTGAGCTGTGCGCTTTCCAGTTTTCACTCATTGATTGGGACCTACAGCTGTACACCGATTCCGAACGGTATTTTGAGAAGCTTTTTCATGGCTATATACTCGATAGTGTCGCCGTCACTATGCAAGGTGACCGCCGCCGAAAGGCAATCGTGTCGCACACAAAAAGAAGTGAATTTTGTTGCACGATATTTGCACTGTATTGTGAGGATATTGTTAAGATTTCGCAAATGCGAAATATGATCGTAATGTTTAAGTATGTAGAATTTGGCCAGTTTTGAACATAAGTGACATCAAAAAATTGTGCCTAATATTCAGAACGGCAATAGTATGTTAACCGGAGTATGTATTTGTATTTCTCAAGAGTCGTACACTGCATTCACACTGCGGCAGGATTGTCTCATTTTAGTTATTGTACTGATAAACATATGTTTGATTAAACGAAATCTCTAAACACGAGATTTCGACTGCAGTGTATTAAGTGTTTTAAGAAGAAAACTTTGTAGAATATAGTCATATCCATTTGCTTCGATTTGTATACGTACATATAAGCTAAAAATTAAAAAAATTAATGGTAAAATCTTCTACTTAAGTACACATGTAATTTTTGTTGATTAGTGTATTTAAATGTTAGCATCCAATTTCTCCGAAAAGAGTTAGGTTATCTACAGTGAGCCTGAAAACGGCAAAAAAAAAAACTTTAAAACTTTTTGTTCTGAAAGACGTTAAAAAGGGTTATGAAATGAGGAAAGAGCTACAATATAAAAGTAAAATCGGAAAAAAGCGCCCTGCCTTTCCAATTGCCGCCCAGTGTATTGTTTAATTATTACACAGATAATACTTTATATTTATTTATAAGTATATATTAATAAAAATAAAACATGAACTTTACATTAAAAAGTGCTTACTTAGATCAGCAGTTGTTAGCGTAAAAAAGGGCAGAAAAATGGGGCAATAATTTAAAAAAAGAGCTAAAAAGTCCCTTGCTCCTTTTTCCAGAAAAAAAAGGAACAGCACCCACAAAAAAAGGAGCTATAAATTACCTAAAAGGGCTAAACTGGCAACACTGATCGGTCAACAACTCGCCTTAAGACGATATTTATACGATGACTTACGACCCTGGGACATGAGTCATGATTTACGATTCTTCCTGGTGAGGGAGAAAGAGAAGGACGAGGGGTAGCATAAGGGTCACGAATTAGAAATTCAGGGGCCAATATGATATTTCTCTTTCACCTCTTTCGTGTTTTGACATGGCGGTTTCGTGTTTTGACATTGAACAATATATAAGAAGTGTCGAAAAAATATTTTGAAGCAATTTCTTAATAAATTAAAACCATACAATTGCAAAGTTTATCTGTCATCGTCATTCATGTTTTAAAATATTGAATTTTAGATTATTACGAATGGACAAAAAGAATATTAATCGACAATACGCCACGTAGTCAGCGTCAGCCTTCGGCCAGAAAACGATAGCCGGCCGATTATCAGAATATTTTCCTTTGAGGGCTGTTCTAGGTGGATTGAAAATTTCGTTATTCGCTGTCAATTTCCGTTGTGTTTAATACATAGTTGAACCTTTAAATACGACGCTGCTATTAACTACTTTCTCTGGTTTTGACACCTGAGTAATTATTAGGGATGTTAATCGAGATTTCCCGAATCCTGAAAGTAAGGGCTTTTTCGGGATTCGGAAATTCCGAAATTTGCGCAAAAAAGCCCGGGAATTGAGTTTTCGGGCTTTAAATTGAAATTAATGGTATGAATTTGACAAGAAAGCGTTTATATTAGACACAATTAATTTCTACCAAACGAAAAATTATTTAACATCGGACTAGAATGATTAAATAAGGCTGGAGCAGCAGAAAACTTGTTGAGGGGCGTTTAATGGAATTCAGTTTGTCATTTGCTGAAGACATTTCCAGGTTTACAACGGACGGAGCGTCGTTAATGGTAAAAATTGAAAACTTACAGCTCCAAAACAACAATTATGCATCCATCTCGCTATATTGTTAGTTATAAAAAAGCACGTACTGTTGCACGCAAAAAAATCGCCCCTTTTTTGTTGTTTGGATGGAATTATTATATGTCGCTTGTCGCAAATATAGTATACTTGTGTCCAAACACAATATTACATGTTAGAGAAACAATGATTAATAGGTTATAATATATGGTTTTGTGACCCACATATGCATTTGTTTGGTGAATTCACATGGTGCAGTGCAAAAAAAAAATTCAACTCTGCTCGCTATTCATGTACGGCTAGGAAACAACTACCTGTCTGTTAATGCATGCAAAAACAAAGCACAATATTTTGGTTCTTAAGAGGATGGCAACTCCAGTATATATATTAATGGTAGTGAGGTTCAATTTGTGGTTGAAGTGAAGTACCTCGGTGTAAACTTTAGTTTTCTATATTTATATTTACCTCATCATATTAAGAAAAGAGTAGCATATACCTTACTATTTATATATCTGTTATATCTGCTACGCCTATAGGTAATCTTAAGAAAATTGAACGAATATTCAATGTGATTAGTAGGTATGTTTATTGTTTGCGGCGCTACGACCATGCCTCTGAATATGTAAAGAATATTTTAGACTTGCCCTTCAAGAATCATGTTGATCCTCTTATTCTCCAATCTTTTTACCGGCTTATAGTATGTAATTTTTTACCGGATTATAGTAGCGGCATTCATACAAACGTGAAAGCCGGGAACTTTTGCTCAACGCAAGTTTCCCTCGCACCGTTGCATGATAGCATTAGCAATTGCATGCACTATGTCTGTGTACTTTTTCTACTGTTCTAGTGCTATCACCTTATTTATCGATCCTAGTCAGCTGACAACGAAATGTCAAAAGTTTGCACGTTTCTCCATCCCACGTTTGCGCAGCAAATCTGACTTGAAGATTTTCCACTTTTGCGCAAGTCGCTTTGTATGGGAAATTTTTTTGTTTTGACGTTTGCCGCGTAAGTTTGCGAGGTTTACGCGTTTACGAGGCTCTTTCGAATTGGCATGAGGACCACTAGTATGTAATTCTTTACCACGGATTACGAAACAAGTTTGTCTTTTCTACATCTGTTAGAAATCTACAACTTTTGTTCCCTTATCGTATTACCTCTTGTATTTATGATTGATCATTTCGCGTTAGAGTTACCAGAATGTGAAATAGTTTTCCGTTGCAACCTCGAAATTTTTCTTTTTCTATCCACGTCTTTCGGAAAATTTTCACTGAATATACGCTATTGAACTTTCCATAAAACGAGATCTATTGTTAACAGGGTCTAGCTATTAATTAATTACTATTGAACGTATTATTTATGGCTGGGGAGCCATTTTTGTAGTTTACACTGTTAGACAGTTGATTCTAAATTTGATATTTATGATGTATATAATGAAATTGGCAAATATTTGTGTGCTATGTAATATAATAGTTTAATTAGCTTTTGTTAGCTTCTAGCATTACAATTGAATGAATAAATAAAAGTTTCAGCGCAACATCGATATCGAAATGTCGGATATTTACGCAAAGTCGGTTTGTATAAGAGTATTTTTTGTTTTGTTTTGACGTTTGCTGTGTGTTCCGAGTTTTCGCGTTTACATGAAATACCACTACATATTAAAATGCTAATTCTGTTGTCATTTCTTAGACAATAGACAAAGACCTAAAATTTAAAGATGATATAGAATACATTTGCAGAAAGATTGGCAAAAAGATAGGTTTTTTCAAACGAATTAGAAATAAAGTTTCAACTATTACTGCAATAAATATTTGCAACACAATTATAAAACCACATTTTGAATATGGATCAACTATTTTATACACGTGCTGCACAAAACAACAAATTGAAAGACTGCAAAAACTTCAAAACAAATCCATGTGATCGATTTTAAAATGTAATCGTTACACGTCTACAAGATACATGCTTGATGCGTTAAAATGGTTAAATATAATTCAAAGACTTAAACTTAATACTATCCTCTTTATTCAAAAACTTGAAAATGGAAACGGAGCGGAATACCCCTAATAAGGCAACTTCAATATGTCGGAGATGTACAACCATATAACCTCAGAAATACAGAAGATTTCAGAATACAAAGGGTGGCTACAACTCGTATGCAGAAGTCGCTATTTTATAAAGGTCTAGAACTCTATAACAAATTGAATGTCGATATAAAAAATAAAAGAAATATTAATAATTTTAAAGGGAAAATTGTATTTTATTAGAAATAATGAAAACTGAATTTTTGTGATATGATGATATTTTTTATAAATGGAATATTTTGTAAAGGAAAAGTATTTGAAATACTACTAAATAAATAAATAAATTATATCCAATACACTTGATCAAAATAACTTTAATGATCTCTAACAAAAACCGCATTCTCTTCTTTAATAATATTTAAAAAAAACGCTTTTTTAATTAGAACTTAAACATAATCGGTTTCGGCCGAAGATTCAGACGTTTACCGAAATTCGACTTCGCCCCAGAAAACCGCCATTGGATGAGCTCTAGTAATTAGCCATGTAAAAACTTCTCAATCCCTTCATGGAATGTTATGTTGATTCGAAAATCATTCTTGCACTGAATTAGCAAAATTTTGAATTAATTCTTTTCACCAAAAAAAAAGAATTGAATGGATTTTGATTTAATTCAAATGAACTAGAAAAATGAATTGCAATTCATAAAAATGAAATCAAAAATTATTTGCAATCAATCAAAGTAAACATGGTGTTCGGAGTTTCGTTCTACAAGTACATATTAGTTACTTTGGTTTCGACATACGCTGAACGACAAAAGACATTCAATATTCAAGAAGCAATTAATAATTTTTGAAAGCCACCCAACGAAAAACGCTTAAAAATAAAATAAAATAAATGGTTTCCCATTACATCCCATGAAGGGACCGGGGAGAACTTCTCACAACCACTGAGCTGTGCGCTTTCCAGTTTTCACTCACTGATTGGGACCTACAGTTTTACACCGATTCCGAACGGTATTTTGAGAAGCTTTTTCATGGCTATATATACTCGATAGTGTCGCCGTCACTAAGCGAGGTGACCGACGCCGAAAGAAATTTGAAGGTGGTCAGAGCAGGGTTTGAACCCAAGATCTCATGTACAAGAGCCGTGCACACTAACCATTGCACCACCGACGGCCACGAAAAACGCTTAGTAATATTTATTTTACAGTATAGAATTGTCTTTCAGAACTAATTTTTTTTTTCAAAATCAATTCAAATGATGTTAATTGTGACCGTCGGTGGTGCAATGGGTAGTGTGCGCGCCTCTTGTACAGGAGATCCTGGGTTCGATCCCTGCTCCAACCACCTTAAAAAATTTCTTTCGACGACGGTCACCTCGCTAAGTGACGGCGACACTATCGAGTATATAGCCATGAAAAAGCTTCTCAAAATACCGTTCGGAATCGGTGTAAAACTGTAGGTCGCAATCAGCGAGTGAAAACTGGAAAGCGCACAGCTCAGTGATTGTGAGAAGTTCTCCCCGGTCCCTTCATGGGATGTAATGGGAAACCATTTATTTTTTTTATTTTTTAAATTAATTGCTTTTCATTTGCTTTAATTCAAAATCAATTCAATTCAAATGAATTGGAAATGAATTACAATACATTTTTCTAATTCATTTGAATTATTTCAAGATCAATTCAATTCAAATGAATTGGGAATGAATTGCAATTCATTTTGGGAATTCATTAGATTTGGAATTGAATTCCAATTCATTTTTGGCTAATTCATTTGAATTGATTCAAATTCCATTCAATTCTTTTTTTTTGGTGAAAAGAATTAATTCAAAATTTTGCTGATTCATAATGAATTGAAATCAAAAATGAATGATTCGATTCGTTTACAGCTCTGCTGACTGGTTATGACAAAATATCCCCTACACATTCACGGAATGTAATGGGAAACCATTATTTTGTTTTTTTATAGACCCATGCGAACTGAATCCAAAACCCGTTTCACATTATTTTTTATCTGCGGGGTCTACGAGCCACGGTAACCCATATTTGTAATATAGGGGTCTGGAGATTCGAAAAAATTAGACTACTTCATTATCGTCAAATATAATTAGGCTCCAGATCTACCTGCAAAAGACTATTGTGTCGGTAATCAAATTCAATGGAATGATGAATATATTTAATTTCTAGCATTTTTGTATACATTGAAGAAAAATAAAGGTTTAAAAAAAGTCAATTAAAAAAGAATTCCATCACATAAAAAATTATTCCAAAGCGGCGAAGCCGGTTTGGGAACCATCCCAGAAGAAAAAATCTAACTAGAGGAGCAAATCTACAAGCCCGGCTGAACTTCGGTCGTGCTTGCAACTATACAAAATCCTCAAATTGGGTTATCTGGCCACACAGATGTCACACGAAAAAAGCAAAGTCCTGTCTCCGTGGTTTTATATTTTTTTCTCTAATTTCTGGGTTTTTTTTTCTAAATGTTCAGAAATTTAACCACATATTAAATACACATTTTTAAATCGTCACCCTACGTTTGCACTATAATTAAGATAGTTATCGAAAAATATGTGTGCTTATTTGAGGTTTCCACAAACAATAATTGCTGCTGGAAATTAAGGCAATTTTTTTAATTTTTGCTATTTGTAGGGCTGACAAAAAACCTTATTATTAATAAAACAAATTAAAAGACGAATTATTAATGGGCCTTAAAATGGGGTTTGTTACATTTACACTTCCTTTCTATGAAGAGCTGCAAATGTAGAAGGTATGTAACCTGGTAACACTGCCGCTCAGGCATTCGTTGACTTGCTGTTGTTTTGCTGTGGTAGTAGTAGCAGCAGTGGAGCTCGGATTCCTGACTATTGTCTACAACACGACGTTGTTGTTGTTGTGATGTATACATGTGTGTACGAGCACAAGGTGTACAACCCCATCCATGTTTGGTTCAGAAACTCTGCCGCAAAATGTGTACGACCGACTAGAATTTTGTGTTTTACACGATTCTGGATTAAAGCCAACAAATGCTATGACCAAGTAAGGTTTACATGTAGCTGGAACAGTGATTTTCGGAAAGAGGTTCATGAAAATCTATAACAATTTTCAAGAATTTTTTTAGGAATAACCAGACACACCCAAAGTATCTTAAAAGAAAAACTGGATCCAAGCGAACACATGTCACAACAGGGTCGTATATCTTGGGAGACATTAGGCTGTCGTGGGAATCGAATAAGAAAAACATAACCAACAAAAGATATCAAAGACAATTTTAGATTTGTTTATGAATCCTTGACATTTTCTTTGACAGTATCTCGCGTTTGGTATCTGCCATCAAAAGCGGTTTATCATCTATTTGTTCATGGTCGGGTGCCGTTTATTGGCGTCTTCTTCATAAGACCTTAATAAGTTTGCACTTGACCAGTTTAACATCGTCTTAGTTGTTATATTCCTTGTAAATTCTTTTTTATATATCACACACACACATCCACATATATTTGTCGCTCTGCAGCCGGAGGCAAAAATAAAACTGGGCACAGCCGACTGACTATTCAACACAAATATTTTTTGTTGCTTTTATAAACAAATTCGATTCAAAGCGGCTTCTGCTTCTTTCTTCTCCTATACCATCGTCATTGTACATTAACACTTATAAAAAGTATTGAATACTCTCGACCAAAGGAATGAAAAAACACAGTTAACAATTTGTTTTATCTTATTTTTTTAGCTTTTTTTATAATTCTACTTCGTCATCGATGGGAACCAACAAAACACAACCACCATCAATTTCAGTGCCTTTAATTCCATTATTCTCACAAAGCACACAAAACACATACAAACACGTTCTGTGAAGCATTTTGAAATACTCTCATGGCTATGGAAACTATCGTTTTTCTTTTCTTTCAGTAAAAACGTACATATATAACTTTTTTTTCACAAAATATTGCCTGCGTTTTATTACCAATTTTAATTTTGTTGTACGCGCGTTTTGTTTAATACCGCTCTACGATTTCTGGTTTATTTTTCTTTTGCAAAGAAAAAAATAAAATTTTCAACAAAAAAATAATAAATAACGAAACAATGCGCAGCGACGTTTCCGTTAATTCTTTGTTGACCAACAACACCTCTCGACGAAGAAACACAAACTAAATGGAATTTGCGAAATTGTAGGTATTTTTTGTTATTTCTCTTTGGGTTGGCATTCGGTAGTTGTTACTCAGCATTGCCAGTGAGAAATGTTAGCAGGCACAGAGTTGTTTAAGAACATTGCCATAAATGCATTGTACGTAAGTACACTATAGATGACGTTGTCATACTTCCCTGTTTTTCGAATCGTAAATATAATAAGTAGGGTTTTACGCCACCGCTGAAGGAATTGTTCGCCCATTTTGTTCGAACGTCCACTTTATATTGCTTAACTGGTGATACAAAGTGTTACAAAATTATATTAAGCTGGGGTCCACGAACCTCAAAAATATAATAGCTTCCCATTGCATTACATCAAGGGATTAGAGAGCTCTCACAATCGGTGAGCTTTGCGCCTTCTAGTTGCACACTCACTGATTGGGACCTACAGTTTTACGCCGGCGCGGAATGGTATTTTGAAAAGCTTTTTCATGATACTTTAGTATCAGTACTTTATAGTGTCGCCATCACTGCGCAATGTGACCGTCGTCGAAAAAAATATAAGGTGGTCAGAGCAGGTATCGAACTCACGTTTTATGTACAAGAGCTGCGTACACTAAAGTGGAGTTCAAATTATCAGACATATCTGAAGGAGTTATCGATAAAATATCGATTTTTCGCCCACACAGAAATATTTATCTGACAGACTTCATTTGAAGCAACACACCACAGTGTTAAAATCAACGGTTTGCGCTTGCTATTGTCCCGCAACAATTACTTGATTGCCCGCAGCAAGCGAAATGGAAGAGGAGACACTGCTGAGAACATTTGATATGCACGCGTACACACATCCCTATACACACATATGTAAATATATATCTAATTACACAAACTAATTTATAGGAAAAAAACTAAGCCCACACACCCTATTTCTATTTCTTTAGTTTATCAAGCATTTATGTTTATCATTAATTAATATTTCATTTGACCAAATTAAATTACCATAGTGTAATCTCAGACTAGAGAGAATATTTGACTCATCTGACGTTTCCTTTCACACTCTTCGTGATGCGGTCGGTGTGATAGAGAGATGTTTGACGAAAAGTGATATACACCAGGTGGAAACTCAATAACTCTTGCTTTAATTGTTCATGTCATTTTGGTGAAAAACTCTGAAATTTAAATGTGTTTTACACTTTTTTATTCACTGTTATTGTTAGCATACATTTGTGTTGTATTTAACACAAATATTTTGTTCGTTGTTTTGAACCATTGCCTCTATCTGGTATTAGTAAAGCAATTCTTTCAACATCAAACGTAAATATCACACCAGGACAAATGTCGTAAATTTGGTGGGAGAACTAGTGGGTCTACTATAAGTATTAGTCTATGTAAATTACACTGAAGATTTGTATTTTTTTCATTTCACATCAAATTCCTAAAATTCTATGTAATTTGTAGTTTTCCGCTTTTCTCTTCGCTTATTCTCTCTGCTATTTTATCTCTCGCTCTCTGTCTTATCGATAACCTCAAATAAATTGTTTGGTTTTCAAACTGTTTTTATCTGACAATAGCTGTTCACATAGACAATTTTTCTTCAGATTCGACAGATCGTCAAATCCGTCTGATAATCTGAACTCCACTTAACATACCAGGGTACAATTGGAGTTTAATCACCTGTTTCCGATTTATGCCTTGTTCACGCTGCTACAAAATTGACAATTTCGAATTGAAATTGTCTAACGAAATTGAATCCGTTCACGCGGGCATTTGACCAATTTCGTTGAAAATTACAACTGTGTACAATTTTTGTGCCTGGACACAATGACCAAAATTTAGTTAGAAACTGAATGAAAAGAGTAAAATAAACGAATGGTGCATGAAGTTTAACATAAAGCACTAATTTTACAAGGTTTATAGTTTCTTCTCACTGCTCTGTATCGATGAAAACTTAAAATTTAAGTTTGATGAATGAGGCGGCATACAGTTGCATATTTTTTGTTGGCATTTTAGCAACCACGTGTTCAGTAAACGAAGCCGACCCATAATTATCGACTGCGTTGGAGAAACACAAAAACGATGTACAAGTAGACATTCAAAATTTCTCTTCACTCAAATGCCAACAAACAAAACGAGTGAAACCCTAGTACTTTTCTACTCTCTCTCTTACTCTCTTCATTGAATATTTCAATACACGAGCAGCTTTTTGATAGTGTTATTGTATACAACTATACAAATTCCAACCATGTTGAAGTAAAATTACATAAACTATGCAAAAAGTATGAAATAAGCAAGATATGACGCGAGAGAGAAATGCATTTGAGTGAACTCCTAGCACTTTTTGGTTTTCTTTTACAAGGATTGCCAAGTTGCGCACATATTCTGGTCGTCTAATTGTAAATCGACTTTGAGAAACAAAAAAAAAAAGTATCGACGGCGGCAACTGAGTTTTTATTAAATGCGATTTTTCAGCAGACGTAGTTTTAGGCTTGTGTAATAAATTTAGATATTTTTCTCAGTAATTCGGGCCTTTAAAAGCGGCTTAACCGATAATTTCAGCTACCGTTTTAAGTCGAAGCGTGTCTTACTGACGGTGGCGTGAACTTAAAAAAATTATCTACGACGGCGGTACAAATAAATAAAAATAAATGGTTTCCCATTACATCCCATGAAGCGACCGGGGAGAACTTCTCACAATCACTGAGCTGTGCGCTTTCCAGTTTTCACTCATTGATTGGGACCTACAGTTTTACACCGATTCCGAACGGTATTTTGAGAAGCTTTTTCATGGCTATATACTCGATAGTATCGCCGTCACTATGCGAGGTGACCGCCGCCGAAAGACATTTTTTTGAAGGTGATCAGAGCAGGGTTCGAACCCAGGATCTCATGTACAAGAGCCGCGGACACTAACCATTGCACCACCGACGGCCACACGGCGGTACACCGGAACATTTTCTGTCGGCTTTGTTCTCTTGCACATATGCAAAAAAGAGTACTAGTTTAATAGTACTAGTAAAAACAGCGTAGTATACCACAATCAAAAACGATGTACAAGTAGACAGTCAAAATTTCTCTTCACTTAATGCCAACAAACAAAACGAGTGAAACCCTAGTACTTCTCTACTCTCTCTCTTACTCTCTTCATTGAATATTTCAAAACACGAGCAGCTTTTTGATAGTGTTATTGTATACAACTATACAAATTCCAACCATGTTGAAGTAAAATTACATAAACTATAGATAGTTATATACAATATCACTATCAAAAACTGCTCGTTTATTGAAATATTCAATGAAGAGAGTAAGAGAGAGAGCAGAGAATTCCTAAGGTTGCACTCGTTTTGTTTGTTGGCATTTGAATGAAGAGAAATTTTGACTGTCTACTTTAGTATATTGTTTTTGGAGAGAACCAAAACGTCTACGCAATTCACTCAAGCGAATTTCTCTCTGGCGTTATAACTTGATTATTTCATACCTCATATAGAGCTTTCATTCTTCTCATCTTTTCACTCTATTCGTGGTGAGGTCGGTGCAATAGAGAGTTATTTGACATAAATTGACTTACACCAGGTGGAATTGCAAAAATTGTTGACTTAAATTTGTCATGTCGTTTTGACAAAAAACTGGAATTTAAACGTATATTGGACTTTTTTGTCATATTTTATAGTTAGTATATATTTGTGGTGTATTTACACAAAAATTTAATGCACAAAAAGAAATGCCGTTGCAGATTTATTGTTGGTTGGCTTAAGCCATTGTCTATATCTGGTATTATTAAAACAATACTTTCCAACATCCAACCACCTATCTGCAACACACCAAATGTCATCAATTACTACTCTATACGTCATTACTCCATGAGTGTTTACATACTTTATGTAATTTGATTTAACATGGTTGGAATTTTTATATATAGATACAATAACATCATCGAAAAACTGCTCGCGTATAGAAATATTCAACGAAGATTTTAAGAGAGGCATTCCACTCCGTGAGTAAATTTTCTTCTCATCCTCTTTGTTGGGTTGTCCCTGGAATGTAAATAAAAATTCCACGATACACTTAGTTTACGGTATATGTTCTTTCAAGTTTTGGACATACATGATTCGATGTAGCTCTATCGGATCGGGTAGAAAATGCTCAGTGTTAAAATTTACTTTGAATTTCATTTTATGGGCAGTTATGACTTTTGAAATAACTTTACATGGAATAAATATTTTGATTTGAACGAACACAATAATTTTATTTTATTTTTATTTGTATTACGTTCAAGTATTGGCATAAATAAAAACTGTATCAAAACTTCTGTTAGGCCAGTGATTTTCGACGAGGATTTGGTGGAACTCTTTATATATTACATTATGGAATTGCTACTTATGTATGCTTATGTAAAAATCCATAGAGTAAATAAAGAAGAGAAAAGTTTATTCCCTCAACAATTTTAACTTCATAAGTATAGTTGGATAGTGGAATTCATAATATCAATAATACCAGATAGTGGCATTAGTACAAAACATCAAACAACACAATACCAGCGGCATTTCGTGTTTGGGGTAAAACAGTTGTGTTAAATACAACACATATATATACCAATAATAAAAGTCAACAAAAATGTGGATAATATATTTAAATGTCACAGTTGCCACCAAAATGACATGAAAAAGTTAAGTCAATAGTTTTTGTAACTATACCTGGTGTAAGTTAAATTTCGACCAACATCTCTCGTATAGAGTAATGTATACTTATATCTAGAGTTAACATTACTCTCAGCAAATTTATGACATTTGGCTGGGTGTGATATGAACGTTGGATGTTGAAAAGGATTGCTTTGATAATACCAGATAGAGTCAATGGTTCAAAACAACCTACAAGAAAACAGCAACGGCATTTCGTTTTGTGTGAAAATTATTGGTTTAAATACATCACAAATGTATCCAAAATGCGTTTAAATTTCACAGTTATTCAACAAAACGACATGAAAAATTTAAGACAACAGTTCTTGTAACTTCAACTAGTGTAGGCCGAACAGCTCTCTATCACACCGACCTTACCACGAAGAGTGTGAAGGGAAACGTCAGATTATGTAAATTTTCTCTTCTATATTCTAATTTATTCTATGTAAAAACCTTTCGAATTTATAAATTTGATGAGAGGTTTCAAGTTTTGATTTTTTTAGTCCAAACCTTTTTGGAAAACTGATCATTGTGTCAAAATATTACTCATGTGAGATTATTTTTTTTTATCATACATTCGACTATATACGGCATTTACACCGACAAATATTAGCGCATTTCGAAAGTTAACTAAGTAAACCCACAATATCCCAGAAGATTACTCATACAATTGTAACCTGTGAAAACTGATGTTTAATTTTTAACCTCATTTTAAATTGAAGTACAATTTTATTCAACTCTGCTATTTACCAAAGAAAGCAAAAAATAAACTGTTTGAGAAATTGAAGACTTTCCGACGAGTCGCTGCCACCAACACTTGTTTGAACCTCCCGCCGCCACATGTTTAATTGGTGGCCCTTATCGGTTTAAAATGTGAGCTGATTTGACTAACTGGCCCGATTTATTCGACTGATCCACTTTTAAAGGTTCAGTTAGTTCAAAAACATCCAAAATTTTTATAAAACTGACGAAACCCAAAACCGCAAAATTAAGTTATCTGTTGTGTCGCCGTCGTTGACAACTTGGTCTCGGCACGGATTTGTTCTAAATCGATCAAAGAAAAAAGTTGCCACCTGAAATGTAAATTTAATCTCAAATTGGGTGGTGTAATCGGCAAAGATTATGGTACACGGTTATTGCTGCGGTATGAATGCGATATTAATACGACATTTATACCAAACAAGATTAACGTATTTCGAAGGCTAACATACAATTTTAACAATTACATACAATTTTAATGTGTAGAAACGGAAGTTTAATTTTTAACCTCATTTTAAACTGGTGTACATTTTGATGCAACACTTTTAGTTACTAAAAATGCAACCAAAATAGAAACATACACCAAAAGTCAACTGTTTCACAGATGGAAACCGATCGAAAATTTTCCGACGCGTCTCTGCCACCAAAACTTTTTTGAAGCTCACGCCGCCGCCGATATTAATGGTTCTTATTGGTTTAAGCTGTGAGCAGATTTTATCGACTGGCCCGAATTGACTCACTGATCCAATTTTAAATGTTCAGTAATTTCAAAAACATCCAAAATTTGTACAAAACTGGCATAAGCAATAGCCGCCAACATAATTTTTCTGTTGTGCCGCCTTCTTCGATAATTGTGTCTAGGCGCGGAGTTTGCCAAGCACGGAGTTGCCACCTGAAATGACAATTTAATCTCAAATTGGGCGGTGTAACCGGCAAAGATTATATAACAAGATTATCGCTAACCTGACCGCGATAAACAACAGTGTAAATGAGTTTCAGCTTCGTTAACCCGCGCTAACCCAGAATATTGGTCATACAATTTGAGTCTGTAAAAACTTAAGTTTAATTTTTAGACTCATTTGAAAATGGTGTACACATAAGGTAATACATACATAGATACACTTATTCTCTCATCTGACGTTTCATTTCACACTCTTTGTCGTAGGTTTGTGGAAATGAGAGCAATTAAATTTAAAATTAACTTACACCAGATGGAGTTACAAAATATGTTTACTTAAATTTTTCATGTCGTTTTGGTGTAGAACTGAAAAATTTAAATGTATTTTGTTGACTTTTATCGTTGGTATACATTTATATTGTATTTAACACAACTAGTTTGCCACAAAAACACTAAATTCGGTTGTTGTACCTTTGTTGATCGTTGTATAATATTGCCAGTATCTGGTATTATTGAACCCATGTTTTGCGCCATCCAATGTTTACTTTCCACCGTACCTATGACGTTTAATTTATTGAGAGAATAAAAGTTTCTATGTATGTATTATTCTATGGGTGTACATTATGGTGCAGCACTGTCAGTTACTAAAAAATGCAACCATAATAAAAACATGCACAAAAAATGAACTGTTTGATAGACGGAAGCCGATCGAATATTTTCCTACGCGTCGCCGCCACCAACAAGTTTTTGAAGCCCACGCCGCCGCCGATATAATTAGGTCTTATTGGTTTAGAATGTGAGTCGATTGTACCGACTGGCCCGATTTGATCCACTGATTAAATTTTAAAGGTTCAGTTCAAAAACATCCTAAATTTTTACAAATCTGGCAAAACCAATAGACAGCAACTTAATTTTTCTATTGTGCCGCCATCTTCGATAATTTTGTTGCCACCTGTAATGTCAATTTAATCTCAAAGTGGGTGGAGTAAACGGCAAAGATTAGAGAACAAGGTTATCGCTAACCTGACGGCGATAAACTACGGTGTAAATGCGACATAAATCATTTTGGAAATTTCTGTTTAAAATTCTGGATAAAATTTTCATTCACAAGAAGTGATAGCAAAATGTATCTAGTGTCACATTTCGACCGTAGTTTATAGATGCTAGGTTAGCGGTAACCGTATTCTCTAATTTATGCCGTTTATTCGGCATTTTCACCGACCAGTATTATCGGATTTCGAAGGTGTACTCCGTTAACCCACGCTAACCCAGAAGATTACTCATACAATTTTAATCTGTAAAATTTGAAGTTTAATTTGTAACCTCATTGCTTAAATCTTGAAAATTAGATTTGTCGGTTTAATCGGGCCAGTCAGTCAAATCGGCACACATTTTAAACCCATGAGATCCAATTATATCGGCGGCGGCGTGAGCTTCAAAAATTGTTGATGGCGGCCAGGCGTCGGAAAATTTTCAATCAGCTTCCGTCTGTCAACCCGTTAATTTTTGTGTGTGTTTTTATTATTGTTTAATTTTTTTAGGAATTTCCGGAGTTGCATCAAATTGTTCACCAGTATAAAATGAGTTTAAAAATTAAACTTCAGTTTTTACAGATTAAAATTAATTGAGTAATCTTCTGGGTTAGCGTGGGTTAACGGAGTTAACCTTCGAAAGGCGCTAGTCTTGATCGGTGTAAATGCCGTATACGAAAACATTTTGTTGCCATTTCTTGAAATTGAGCATGTGGGAATATTGTCGTTGCTCAAATCAGAATTTAAGTGGGAAATTGAAATGACGCTTAATATCGCTTAACTGCCCCTTACAAATTAAACTATAATTAACTTTAGCGGGGTAAAAAAATACACTTATTAAACGTACAGAGAGCTCCAATATCTTTACCTAAAGTGACGTTCACCTTGACAGTTTTATCTGACGGAATTATCGATAAGCTACAGGGGTTTCGTTCACACACAACGTTTTATCTGACAGACTTTATTTGAGAGTGAACATCAAATATTGGTGATTGTTAATGACATGCAACAATGCACATTCCGCTGAGTAGACAATTGCGGATTGATGCGGAAGATAAGGAGAAACATTTAAAATTCAATGTAATTTTTTCTCGATATCAGTGAAATAATTAAACAGTTTCGAAATCCAAACGATTTATCGGACGGCTGGTGTTCACATTCTCATATTTCCGTCAGATAATTCTGATAATGTGAACTTCGCTGAGAAAGTAAATTTTTCAACATTTTGAACAGTTGATAATTTCGTCACTAGCAACTGGAAATACAAATATACAAGCCATCTTAACGAGAATTATAATCCTAAATATTTATCAACTAGTCAAAAATATCATAATGCTTTTTAATTTTATTTACAACACAACCCTACAATTAACAATTGATGGAAACTAACGCATACAAAATTTTTGCACTAAAGCCAGGTATTCACTTTTTAAGAAATTTTTGTTGCCATAAGAAGTACATGATAAAAAATATCGAAAATTTCATGAACCGAAAATTTCACTCTCTTTTCATTTGGTATGGCCCGTAGGGTAATCAATTGTGACGGCACCCATTTAACCGATATCATCTTCTGAACTTAACCAATAAAATTCTAAAGGTTCAAATAAACAGAATCGAAGTTTTTCATTTAGAAAAAAAATGAGAGCCAAACAACATCGGATGACTTCTTTTGAAACACCTTGTATAATTCTACCATGGATTTATTCATCAAATATGATTAGTCCACTGTGACGGATGTATCCATCAACTATGACTAATACGTTGATTAGTAAACACCAGTAGAGTGAGCATCTCAGATATATGTTTTATAAGCGACCGAATTCATAAGTTCGAGGGAGATGCAAAATCTCACATGCACAATATTTTCTATCCACTTTTTCATATTGGCTTTAAGTAACATGATAGAAACTTTGACGACTGATTTGACTCAGTAAATGTATGAAGTTTGGTGTGTTGCATATGAATGTTGCATGTTGGAAAGTATTACTTTAATAATACTAGATAGAGGCAATGGCTCAAACCAACCAACATTAAATCAGCAACCGCATTTCGATTTGTGCATTAAAATTTTTGTGTACACCACAAATATATACCATAGATAAAGGAATTAAGTAGATATCGCACAGGCGTTGTCAAGTCCTACCACTAGGTGCTGTGTTGGCGTTTTGTAACTCTCACTGAAGTTTCTCATAACTTTCATTGACGTTTATTCAACACTGTGGGAATTTGATACATACAAAAAAAGTATCATTTTCTAGGTTGTGTTATTCGAACAACTAACTTAATTTTTTTATGTCGTTTTGTTCCCCACTTTCAAGTTCAAATTTTGTTATTTTGATTGTGACTTTTTGTTTACTGTTATTGTTGGTGTTCGTTTGTGTTGATTTTCAGAGCAACGGACAACAAAACAAAAACAAAATCCTTGTTGATGTTGCCTACCACACCTATTGTTAGCACCTGTTCTAAATACATCTTGCACGGTATATTTTGTTTGGGATCAAAAGTTGTAATTATTGCATTCAACTCCATCTAGAAAATATCCCATTGAACAAGAAATTTCGCAAGGCATATGCGATATCTAGTTAATTCCTTTATCTATGATATATACTAACAATTAAATATAATAAAAAAGTCAAAAATACGTTTAATATTCACAGCTTTTCATCACAACACCATGAAAAATTGAAGTCACCATTTTGTGTAATTCCACCTGGTGTTAGTCAATTTACGTTAAATAACGCATCGACCGCACTACGAACAAAAACGATCAAGAATTAGACGACCAGAAGATGTGAGCAATTTGGCATCCCTGGTTAAAGAGAACCAAGAAGTTGTAGCAATTCACTCAAACGCATTTCTCTCTCGCGTCAGAGAGCAGAGAAACGACGCGCTTCATTGGCATTCCACTCCATGAGTAAATTATCTTCTCTATACCATAGCAAGGACGATCTAGAATTAGACAACCAGAAGATGTGCGCAATTTGGCAACCCTGATCAAAGAATCAAAAAGTGATAGAAATTGACTCCAACGCATTTATCTCTCGCGTCATATCTTGATTATTTCATACTTTTTGCATAGTTTATTTAATTTTACTTCAACATGGTTAGATTTTGTATAGTTACATACAAAAAACCTATCATGGCTGAATGACTAGGAATTCACCATAGAGTAATACTTAAGAGTTTCCATTACTCTCTTCGATGCCTCTGAATTACGATAGAGATTTATTTGCTGCTGTATTTTACCAATTTTACACTTTCGTTGGACATAAAACGGACAGAAATCATAGGGAATGCGTAATTTCGTTCAATGCAAACAACATAAAACATAATTTAGCTGTCATTAGTATCAATAAACACTATTTAAAATTATTTGCTGTCTTCTTTGCTCTCTCATTCTCCATCATCGGCCTAGTACCTTTTCGATCAGCTGTGCCATAGAAACCCCCTGATTTCACTCATTTTGTTTGTTGGCATTTGAGCGAAGAGATATTTTGATTGTCTACTACTTGTACATCGTTTATGACCATAGTGCCTGATGAGCTTGTACATCGTTTTTGTGATGAGTCTTGGCGCGACGATATGGCAACACCTGTGTATGTAGTATAACAAAATTAAAACAGAATACGAAATACAAAAATCAGTATAGAAAGAAAAGCAAGTGGGTGTGCGTGTTAAAATTTCCACTTTTCATCACATTTCATGTGTAGAGCATTTTTCTTATTGGCAAATTCCATTAAAACCCTACAATTTAACGATACGGAATTTACATTTTCGCGAAATTACATATAGTAGCACCTAACAAGCGCAATCACAAGTGAATTCCGGTATTTAATTGAGAAAAAACATCAGTGACAGAGAAAGTTTGTTTTTAGATAAGTGACTAATCCTGATTATATCGCCGTGAGTTAAACCAGTGGCCAAGAAATATACTTGCAAGTGAACAGTAATAACGATACATGCACATCGTCATCAAAGCCTCAATTGTATATTTCAAGTAACAAAATTGAAAGTCTGTGTGAAAGATAAAAAAAAAAGCAATTATTAATTAACAGCCACTGGCGAAGGAGTCGCGAATACACAAAAAAAGCTTAAGGCAACCATTATAATCATTTTGTTAATAGAGTAAGCAGCATATTAGTGAACTAACCCAAAACTCGCATATTCCCCGCACCGTAACATCCAAATAGCAACCATGGATAATGAACCTCGCACTGAACTGCAGGATTTGCAACTCAAATCCGCCCAAGTGGCCGATGAGTCTGTGGAAAGTACACGCCGCATGTTGGCCTACATGGAAGAGAGCAAGGAGGCAGGAATTCGCACTCTTGTGGCTCTTGACGATCAGGGTGAACAATTGGATCGCGTTGAAGAGGGCATGGACCGCATTAATGCCGACATGAAAGAAGCCGAAAAGAATCTCAGTGGCATGGAGAAATGTTGTGGCATCTGCGCTTTTCCCTGGAAAAAGGTGTCAATTAAAGATGATGGTGATGATGCGTGGAAAAAGAATGACGATGGTAAAATAGTCAATAATCAGCCTCAGCGTGTTATCGACGAACGAGAGCGCAGCGGTATGGGTCAACCACCACAGACCGGCTATATTGCACGTATTACCAATGATGCTCGCGAGGATGAAATGGATGAAAATCTTGGCCAGGTAAATTCCATGTTGGGCAATCTACGTAATATGGCTTTGGATATGGGCTCAGAGTTGGAGAATCAGAATATACAAGTCGACCGCATCAATGCAAAGGGTGAAGCGAATAATGCGCGCATGTCGGGTGTCAATCAAAGGGCTAACAATTTGCTCAAGAGTTAAATTTGAGTTTTACATTCTTGTATACAGCAACAACAACAACAACATCATCAGAAAGCAAACAAAATCAGCAATAGAAAAAACGTTTATGATGACAACAACCATCATACAACAATAACAATAGCCGTATAAGAAGATATCAACCAACAATGTCATATAACAACATTAACAGTAAAAACAAACCAACATCAACTGTAAGGTACGTGTGAATTTCTACTTCCTGCTCCACGTCATTCTACTGTATTTGGGTTTGTTTTGTGCTCCAACAATGAAATGAAACGAAAACTGACCTCACTAGGAAAATAACAATTATATCCCGTTGGACGTATTTTATGAAAAACAATCTGAAGTAGGCTTTTCGGCTTAAATCTACTATGGCTTGTATTTTTTGACATCGGATCTGATCATATCGATAGTATACCTCGTTGGCAAGCTCGTCACAATATCTTCCAACTGGCATATAAACAGTTGTGTGCGTTGAAATAGAGTCAACACTAATCAACATTTTCAAATCAAAAACAAATGTAGAAAAATTAAATTATGTTTGTAACTTTTATTTTTTATTGTTCAATTAAGAACTAGATATAACATTTTAGAACATTAATGTGGTAATCTAAAATTAAATCATTAGGTATAAATCAAAATATACCTGTGAATTAAAATAGAATCCTCGCGATTCATCATCTGAGCTAGAATAAATACCGGTGTCAAATAAAAAGTATGTTTCATTCATCCTTTATATTATCTCAGTACTTTGTGAAATAACTATTATTTTTGTCACAGCTAAGCAACGCCTTGACATTGAATCATCAAGTCTCCACACGTCATGTTTTCCACGCCGATTGTACCAGTGTCATAAGCTCATCTTTATTAAATTGGTTTATTCCTTTGATAGTCACTTTAATGTCCCGCCACAAATTCTGAATAGGATTTAAGCCCGGCGACTGCATAGACCATCTTAAAACTATGACACTATTATTTTCAAACCAAGCTTTTGCTCGCTTCGATGTGTGTTTGGGGTCAATATTATGTTGAAGCACCCATCGAAGCGGCATTTCCCATTTAGCACAAGGCATCATGATGTTTTTTTAATACAGTGGTATAATATGCAGCGTCCATTGTCTGTTCAATTTGGAATAAAGGTTCTGTCCCAATGTAAGAGTAACAACCCGTACAATTATGTTTCTGCTACCACGTTTAACTGTTTGGATTGTGTTCTGGGGCCTGAATTCGATGTTGGAAGGTCTTCGTACAGGAATATTACTCTTATCATAATTGCCCAATCTCACTTTAGTTTCAGCTGTCCTCAAAATATTTCGCCATTTGCGTACGGACTATTTCACATGCTCCTTGGCAAAATTAAACATTTTTTTAACGTTCCATTTGAATAGAAATGGAACTTTTCGGACACTTTTTGCCTTTAAATTGTTTTTAGTTAGCATTTTTCTTAATGTAGAGGTGTCAACATCCCGATCGTATTGCCTTTTAAGGGCGGAAGAGGTAACAAAAGTCGAACTCTACGTGGCGCAATATTTTTGGTTCCAAATGTTCTGTAATTTTCAGGGTTTTACCGTCTGTTTCCTGGATTGGGGTTATATTTTATTCCGGTCTCCAACATTTTCTTTGAGCATCCAATTATGTCAGTAATTTGTATGTAGCTTCTGGATTCTTTTATCGTCTCTTTAATTCTTTCTTGGCGCTCATGATTGCAATTCTTAGATCCGCCCATTTTGGAACGTCAATAATGACAATTTATTAATGCTACTAATAAACATTAATCATATTTAGAAGCTAAGCTTTGTTTTCAAATTCAAATCCAAACTACCATTAACCATTTAAAAAAAAAATATTCGTTTGTAGTTGACTCTATTTTAAAGCACACGTCATTACATAGCCTTTAAAATACTGTCACTGACCTGAAGAACAGTAGTGTACAAAATTTATTAAAAATGACTGCATTATATATTTTATTTATTTTTTTTTATTTTTTTTATTAGTATTTTAAATACTTTAATTATTCATACAAGAGAATTAAATTAACAATTTTACATTATTGTACTATAATATTTAAAAAAATATACACAATTTCTTTTAAAAGCATTTATATTTCATTCGATTTTAACATTACCAGGTAACATGTTGTATAGTTGCAATCCTTTATAGAAGAGGGAGCGTTGCATTTTAGTTGTTGTTGTTCGTTGTAGTCTAAAATTTTCCATATTTCTTAGTTGATAGGGCTGTACTTCGTCAACATATCTTAATTGTTCGATTAAATATTCTGGAGCGTTTCCAATTTTCATTTTCTGAATAAAGTTCAACGTGTTAATTTCCAGTCTTTGTTGAATGTTGAGCCATTTTAACGATTCTAGCATAAATTGAATTGATGTGTATCTGTTGCATTTTAATATAGTGCGCATAGCTTTGTTTTGTAGTTTTTGGAGTCGGTCAATTTGTGTTTTTGCGCAGCATGTATAGAGAATTGTAGATCCAAATTCAAAATGTGGCTTTATAATTGTATTATATATATTTATTGCCGCCAATTTTTTTTACCAATTTTTTTGCATATGTAGTCAATATGCTCTTTAAAATTTAAATTTCTGTCTATTATAAATCCCAGATATTTGATTTGTGTTACTTTTTCGATTGTTTCGTCGTTTATTTTAAATACTGAGTCGCTATTCATATTTATCTCCATTACTTTTGTTTTACTTTCGTTTAGTTTTAGTTTGTTAATTTTTAGCCAATTGTTAATATTTATCATATCTCGCGTAAGTGTGTCTTGGCATTGTTTATCCGTGTCGCCTTCCGTAAATATCAACGTATCGTCTGCGTACAGTACTATTTCGCATTTTTCTAGTACATTTGGAATATCATTAATGTATATAATAAATATTCAGCAGAGGGCCGGTCAATCAGGTTCAGAATTTCTTGACATGAAACACCTTGGACAACTGATTTGCAGAGAATAAAAGTTTTGACGCGTGTGTTACTCTATTTCATCGCACACCACTCTATATATCGTATATCCGTTAACCCACTTCGTGCCGGCACTAGAATTCTCAAATACTCAACTTTTTCAGAAAACCGGTTTTCTAGTTATTCGAAAATTCAAGATTTCCCAAAAACTGATTTTCGAATAACCGACCGATGTGAAAACGGTCAAACCGGTTCTTTTTTAGAATATAAAAAAAAACTAGACTCCATATTTGAAGAAAAATTTCATCTGTAGAAAAACAATCGCCCTTATTCCCGTTGTCGTCGTCAACGTCAATACAATATCGGCACCATTTTTATTGGCGACTTGAAGGCATTTGGAAAAACAAATTTTGCGTAATGTTTTAAGAAGGTTGTTTTTGGATCATAGACATCAAAAACTTTGTTGAAGTCGATGTGACAATACATTTATAACGTTCTAAAGTTGACAAAAATCTGATGACGACGTCGTCGACGGGAATATGGTCGAATAAAATATTGCTTTGAATTATGTTCAGTTTTTTGTTTTTAATTGAAAGCTTAACAAAACTTATTAATGAATAAATGTAATTCTGAATTCTCTTTTGAATCTATCGAAAGTATCAAAAATTGTCATATAAGGTGGTGTCGTCGTTATTATTATGTTTGATGGGTGGATTTATCATGTTGTTCATACTTATATTTCAGTCAAAATTTAGGGTATCGTCAAAAAAAAAAAAAATTGTTTCCCATTATATGCCGTGAAGGCATTGGGGGGAGCTGCTCATAAGCAGTGCGCTTTCTAGTTTTCCACACACTGATTGTGACCTACAGTTTAACACCGGTTTCGAACGGTATTTTGAGAAGCTTTTTCATGGCTAAGTATCGATAGTGTCCCCATCAATATACGAGGCGGCCGACGTCGAAGGAAATGTAAGGTGGTCAGAGCAGGGATCGAACGCACGTTACCATGCACAAGAGCCGCACACATTACCCATCGCAACACCGACGGCCACAATGTATTGTGAAATGTGGTCACGAGGTTTGATATTATACACGTATCTTAAAATCCTATTAAAATTCAGGCTAATTTGCTTTTTTTTATAATATAAACACACGTACCGGAATAAACCTCCAGACAATATAGTAAGTTAAGCATGGCTATCCCATGAATAACTTTAATGTTATCGTGGAAGGGAATGTGAAGGTCCAACAGTACAACTTTCGTAAAAGAAAGTTGACTTTTGAAGTAACCGAATTAGCATGTGACCCAAAATTTTGTTTATTATCGAGAACTACTCGAAGGCAAATTAATTTATGAACGATATCAATATGCGTGTTATGAAGGTCATCTGGAATATTCTCAAGTATGTGGTTGGCCGTTGGTGGTGCAATGGTAGTGTGCGCGCCTCTTGTACATGAGATTCTGGGTTTGATCCCTGCTCAGACCACCTTAAAATTTCTTTCGGCGGTGGCCACCTCGCATAGTGACGGCGACACTATCGAGTATTTAGCAATGAAAAAGCTTCTCAAAATACCGTTCGGAATCGGTGTAAAACTGTAGGTCCCAATCAGTGAGTTGTGAGAAGCTCTCCCCTGTCCCTTCATGGGATGTAATGGGAAACAAGTTTTTTTTGTTTTGTGTGGTTACCAAAGTGGTTAACTTTGGTTTTATTAAAATAAATAAATGGTTTCACATGTTTTTAATAATTGTTCGGTTCAAGATCAACATCTATTAAAATGTACTTTTTCATAGAAAAACAATAAAAAATAGAAAGTACTTTTTAATAGAAAGTACTTTCATAGAAAAAGTACTTTTTAATAGAAATATTAAAAAGAAAAATGTGAAGTTGATTATTATGGTGGATGGTTGGGAATATAGCTATTTCAATGCCCTCCCAGGCATATTTCTATTAAAATGTACTTTTTCACAGAAAAAGTACTTGACCTTGAACCGAACAATTATTAAAAACAACAATTGAAAGATCCAATAATGTGAACTCAAACGGATATAAATAGTTTCCCATTACATCGCATGAAGGGAAGGGGAGAGCCTCTCACAATATGTGAGCTGTGTGGTTTATAGTTTTACACTCACTGATTGGGACCTTCATGGCTAAGTACTCACTAAGCGAGGTGGCCGTCGTTGAAAGAAATGTAAGGTGGTCAAATCAGGGAGCGAACACACGTTCTCATGTACAATAGGGGCGCATACTCACCATTGCACCACCGACGGCCACTTTGGGGATATTAGTACGAGGGCGGATCAATAAGTCCGTGGCTTTTTGAAACTTCCCTCGGAGTTATATGAAATGCAACACTGCTCACATCAAGTACCACCTGTTAATAGACTACTGTCAAATTTTGAGCAAGTTCCGTCATTTACTTTGCGTTTAACAGCTGTTCAAAACATACAACCTCGTGCATTTTTTACAAATGGAAAAAGGTGAATTTCGAGTGCTCATTAATCTTTTTTTTTTCGGAAAAAAAACCGTCAATTAAACCAAGGAAAATCTTGACAGATACTATGGGTACTCTGCACCATCGATTTCAATGGTAAAAACGTAGTTTACAGACTTTTGTTGTGGTCGCTCAAGTACAAATGACGCTGAAGGTTATGGACGGCCATACACCCGGAATTGAGGTCATACACCCGAAAATGTCGAAAAATCCACGGTGTGGTGTTGACCGATCGAAGAGTAAAATTGTTGGTCAGATTGTTGATGCCATAGGCATTTCATATGGCAGTGTGGTTTCGATTTTATATGTCTGCAAGATAGGTACCGCGATTGCTCTCAATTCGAAGGAGTACCTCATCCTCCATATTCTCCGGATTTAGCCCCAGTGACTATTTCCTATTTATAAACCTAAAGAAATGGCTCGGTGGAAAGAGATTTAGCTCCAACGATGGGTTTATTGATCAAACAAATGCCTATTTTTTGGACCTCGAAAAGTCCTATTTTTTGGAAGGGTACAAAAATTGGAGAAACGTTGATAAAGTGTTTTGAGCTAAAATTAATTAATTAATTTTTTGCAAAAAAAAACTGTTTCATTCTAAAAGTCACGGACTTATTGAAAAGCTTATAAAAAGCTTATTATCCTACACACAATCTACCTTATCTTTAAACATCAGCTGTATGTCATCTGCATATGCGAAAGGTAAGCAATTTCTTCTGCATATACATAGTTTCAAAGAGCTCGTTCATGTAAATAACAAAAAGGAGAGTCTCGCTGAGGTACCCCGTTCCCTGAGGTACCCCATTATGGACAGGTAGAGGTACTGGAACCTTTTTAGTTACTATTAACGCACTGCAATCTATTTTCCAAACATGATATCAACTTACAAGCCGATGCTGAACATTAAAAAAGTTCCGAAGTTTATTAATTAATATGGAAATGGTCTAATTTATCAAAAGCTTTATGCAAATCAGGCGACAGTAAGATATATCAACCATGGGAATTAACAGATGCTCTCAGTCTAACCAATTAAAAGATGAAGTTAACCAATTATCAGTTAAACCAATTAAAGATGAAGTGGTACTACGATAGGTTCTGAATCCTGCCTGACATCAATATGCCTCATAAGGTGACCTTTCAATAGATGTCCCAATATTTTACATAAAATTGTTATGATGGAAATTCCTCTGAAGATATCATCTACACTTGAACTATTTTTTTTCCTAATTGGAAGTAGTGGGATAAACAGAAGACAGAAAGGTGCAACACATCAAAAGAGCTAAAATTCAAGACAATTTAAAAAAACAGATTCCTCAGTTTTAGACTTTATCGTATTATTCCAAGTGCAATACTCATTTCATAACAGCTGACTGGTTGAAAAGAAAGTCCCTTATAAACTCAACAATAATAAAAACTGTGATTTTTAATGATAGAGAGTGTAAAGATAACTACCAAATCGCTAACAAATTTAACAACTATTTTGTTGATAGTATACAATTAATAGGAGATACAATAGAAAACGTGCAATATACGAACAACATACCGGTGATAACATCTAAATTTAAATTCCGTGCAATATCTTTAACTGAACTTAAAAACGTATGTAAAGGCCTAAAAGAAAAACCAGACTTCAACAAAGTTTCAACTAAGATTGTTTTAGATAACTGGAACATAATTGGTAAAAATATGTTTAATATTATAAATAAATCCCTAGAAACAGGTGTTTTTCCTGAAAACTGGAAGTATTCAATGATAACGCCTATAGAAAAAATAAATAAAACAAATAAATGTGACGAGTTCCGCCCAATAAACACTTTGAAAACGTGTGAAAAAATTTTGGAAAAAATCATTAAGGAACAGCTTGAAAACTATATGGAAATAAATAACTTACTATCAAAATATCAATCCGGATTTAGGAAAAAATACTCATGTGAAACAACAGTTAATTATGTGATAAATAAATGCAAATATGTAGACACAAAAAATAAGATTATGGCGGTTTTTTTGGACCTCAAAAGAGCATTTGAGACTATTGATAGAGAGTTATTAATTCAAATTAGAGAAAACGAAATACAATGGTTTAAATCATATCTGACAAATCGTAAACAAATAACTAAGGTAAACGGTGTTAAATCAGATGAAACTGATAATGAATATGGGGTAGCACAGGGATCAATATTAGGAGCGCTGCTGTTTATAATATATGTATATAAACGACATGCCCAATATTTTAGAGAAATGCGAAATAGTTATGTATGCTGATGACACACTGATACATATGTATATGCTAAAGGAGATACAGAGGAACAATGTACAGACAATTTAACGCATGATATGAACAACATAAACAATTGGCTGAAAATTAATAAATTAAAACTAAATGAAAGTAAAACTAAAATAATGGAAATAAACATGAACTGTAATGTAATTTTTAAAATAAATAATGAAACAATTGAAAAGGTTAAGCAAATTAAATATCTCGGATTCGTTATCGATAAAGAATTAAAATTTAAACAACACGTTGAATATATATGTAAAAAAATTGGCAAAAAAATTGGATTTTTTAAGCGGATGCGAAATAAAATATCGGTAACAACGGCAATAAATATGTATAATACTATAATAAAACCGCACTTTGAATTTGGCTCTACAATTTTGTACACTTGCTGCACAACAACACAACTTGAAAGACTACAAAAACTCCAAAATAAGGCAATGCGTGCAATATTAAAATGCAACGAATATACTCCGATACAAACAATGCTTGATACACTGAAATGGCTAAATATACAACAAAGACTGGCTCTAAACACACTAGACTTTGTCCAAAAAATGAAGATGGGAAATATATACCCGCCTATTTAATCGATCAACTGAATTATGTATGTAGGTGAAATGCAGCCATATAATCTAAGAAATGCAGAAGACTTCAGATTACAAAGGGTGACGACAACAGCAATGCAACGATCGCTGTTCTTCAAAGGACTTAAACTGTATAATATGCTACCTAATTATATCAAAACAGAAAGAAACATAAATATCTTTAAAAGAAATATCTCAACATTTGTCAAGAATAATGAAATAACACAGTTAGGAAGAATTTAGAAATATTGTTAAATAATATGTAATGAATTTTAATTAAAAGTATAATAAATACTATTTATATATATCAAAAAAAAAAAAAATAGCAACTGATTTTTCGAAAAAAAACTCTTCAAATACTCAGGATCAATGTCTTCAATTACCTCCAATTCTTTGCTGGCCCCATGATGATTCAGAACCAAACAAATTTCCTTAACGGATATTTCAAAGAAAGTGCAAGCATGAGCTATTCTTTTAAACTTCCGCTTAATGCTTTTGGCACAGTTTCTAAACCTACAGAAAATTTTTCAACTATCTGAAATTTTTTCTCACAAATAAACTCTACATGCCAAGTCGCTAAGAGAATCGCAATATAGAATATCAGGATGTTGATACCACTTGAAAACCTAGATACATGCACTGTCCGCGGTACAATAGAATGAATGTAGTGTAAATTATTATTTAAAATGTTTACAGAATGAGGTAATATACACCTCAGAAAAGTTGCAATTATTAACAATTTTATGGAGTGTTACATTATTTACGGAATTATAATCATAGTATAGTATTTTTTAATATCAACAGCAAGCTATCATTCGCGGATGCATTAAAAAGTAATACAGTGTTGCCAGAAGTAACAAAACAAATGCCGCTGATTATCAAACCAAAGGAAAAACAAGGAATAGACAAAACTAAGGAAGATTTAAATAAAAAAGTTGATCCAATTAATTTGAAAATAATAAACGTTGAAAAAAGGAAAAATGGAACGATAGTTATTCAAAGCGAAAATAATGAGGAAAGAGAAAAGATAAGAAATGCGATACAAAATGAGATGAGCGAAAGCTATGATATTAGAGTTCCGAAAGAAATTGATACAACAATTGTAATAACAGACATGACTTTTAAATTTACGGGAAACGAAATAATTGAAAAATTTAAAAAGCAGAATAATATATTGAATAACAGTGAAATAGAAATAATACGACAATATGAATACATAAAGAATAATACAACCATATACAATGCAAAGATAAAAATTGATCCTGAATCATACACAAAAGTCTTAACAGCCCAAAAACTTAACATAGGATGGGAGAAATGTAGAGTATTTGATGGTACGGATGTATTGCAATGCTTTAAATGCAAAGGATTTAATCATAAATCAGTGGATTGCAGGAATCAGGAAACATGTTTTAAATGCCATGGAAACCACAAAAATATAGAATGTGATAAGGAAATTATTGTGAAATGTATCAATTGTGTGCGAATGAATAAAAGGCTTAACTTAGGACTAGATGAAAATCATATCACATCAAATAAAGAATGCCCGGTGTACCAGAATAAATTGAACATAAGAAAAAGAAGGATGGGGCTAACAGCCTAACAACCAAAGCAAATGCATGGAATATACACAAATGTTCAGGGACTTTTAAACAACTTTAGTCAGGTGGAAATTATTGCGGAGTTTAACAAACCAGAATTTATAATCCTAACAGAAACCCATTTAACGGAAGATATAGAAGAAGCGGAAACACAAATACAAAATTATGATCACTATATAACATCATCAAACTCGACTAGAACTGGGGGAATCAGTATATACATAAAAAAAATGTGGAATGTTACCAAAATTAGCGAAACAATTTGTGATTCAAAATATTGGATTAGTGCATATAGCGCAGCTTTTGGAACAAATAAAGTAATAATAACAGCTGTTTACAGATCTCCAAGTAGTTCGGAAGCAGAATTCATCGAAGTTTTTGAAGGCATAATAGAAGAATTAAGTGAGTCTAACTGTGATATGATAATAGCTGGCGATTTTAATATAGACTGGAAAAAGGAAAATTTCTACAAAAAAAAATTAGAAGGCATCATAATCGATAACGGTTTAAAACAAATAATGACAGATTTTACAAGAATAACATCAAGATCAGAAACAATAATAGACTACATTATAACAAATACTAAAAATATATCAGCCAAAGTTAATCCGGCAAACAAAATCGCAGACCACGAATCAATTGACATCATTATCGAACACAAAGACCAGGAGCAAGAAACTCAAAGGGAAATACTAATATTTAAATATAACAAAAATCTGTTTAATGGAGAAATTACTAAATTATTGGAACAAATTAATGAAGATTGTAACATTAATGACTATGTTGGTTTTTTTGATATGTGTATGGAAAATACTATTAACAGGTTCACACGCAAAAAGACAATAAAAGAAAAAAGTAACATTAATAAATGGTTTAATGGTGAACTACGACTACTGAAGAGAGAAAAAATTACGAAATATGATATGGCAAAAAGAGATAACACTACAGCAGCATGGAATAGATATAAAATAACAAGAAATAAATACAAAGTACAAACTGAAAATGCAAGAAATTTGTACATTAACGATAGAATAAATAACGCCAAAGGTCAGAAACAAATGTGGAAAGAAATTAAAAATCAAGTACTTAATAAATCTCAGAATGTGATAAAAACTGTGATATTTAACGAAATAGAATATAAAGAAAACACCGAAATAGCAAATAAGTTTAATAACTACTTTGTTAATAGCATACAATCAATTAGAGATACGATAGAAAATGTGCTATATGTGAACCAAATAACTGTGATGAACTCAAAATTTAACTTTCGTGCAATATCATTAGAAGAACTAAGAATTATTTGTAAAAAACTAAACGATAAGCCAGACTATAACAAAACATCGACTAAATTATTATTAAATAATTGGAATGTTATAGGAAAACATATGCTTTTTATCATAAACACATCGCTTAAAACCGGAATTTTCCCTGAAAACTGGAAGGAGTCAATGATAACACCAATAGAAAAAGTTGCTAAAACAAAAAAATGTGAAGAATTTCGTCCAATAAACACTTTAAAAACATGTGAAAAAATACTTGAAAAGGTCGTTAAAGAACAACTAGAAAAATATATAGAAAAAAATAATATACTATCAAAATATCAGTCAGGTTTTCGAAAAAAGTTCTCGTGTGAAACAGCAATTAATTACGTAATAAACAGATGGAAAAATATAGAAAAAAATAAGAAAATTATGGCCATATTTTTGGATTTCAAAAGAGCATTTGAGACAATAGATAAAGATATAATGCTACAAAAACTATATATTTATGGTATACAAGGCATCGAATTAAATTGGTTCGAATCATATCTCACTGGTAGGAAACAAAGAACTAGAGTGAATAACGCAATTTCAAATACAATCAATAACGATTTTGGAGTACCCCAAGGCTCAATTCTGGGAGCATTACTATTTATTATATATATTAATGATATTCCAAATGTACTAGAAAAATGCGAAATAATACTGTACGCAGACGATACGTTGATATTTACGGAAGGCGACACGGATAAACAATGTCAAGACACACTTACGCGAGATATGATAAATATTAACAATTGGCTAAAAATGAACAAACTAAAACTAAACGAAAGTAAAACAAAAGTAATGGAGATAAATATGAATAGCGACTCAGTATTTAAAATAAACGACGAAACAATCGAAAAAGTAACACAAATCAAATATCTGGGATTTATAATAGACAGAAATTTAAATTTTAAAGAGCATATTGACTACATATGCAAAAAAATTGGTAAAAAAATTGGTTTTTTTAAACGAGTGAGAAAAAAACTATCAACTTTGACGGCAATAAATATATATAATACAATTATAAAGCCACATTTTGAATTTGGATCTACAATTCTCATACATGCTGCACAAAAACACAAATTGACCGACTCCAAAAACTACAAAACAAAGCTATGCGCACTATATTAAAATGCAACAGATACACATCAATTCAATTTATGCTAGAATCGTTAAAATGGCTCAACATTCAACAAAGACTGGAAATTAACACGTTGAACTTTATTCAGAAAATGAAAATTGGAAACGCTCCAGAATATTTAATCGAACAATTAAGATATGTTGACGAAGTACAGCCCTATCAACTAAGAAATATGGAAAATTTTAGACTACAACGAACAACAACAACTAAAATGCAACGCTCCCTCTTCTATAAAGGATTGCAACTATACAACATGTTACCTGGTAATGTTAAAATCGAAAGAAATATAAATGCTTTTAAAAGAAATTGTGTATATTTTGTTAAATATTATAGTACAATAAGGTAAAATTGTTAATTTAATTCTCTTGTCTAAATAATTAAAGTATTTGAAATACTAATAAAGTAATAATAATAATAATAACAGAAATACATATTACTGAGTGATGAGATATATGTAAGTACCAGGGTTCTGAAATTGATTCGACAATTTAATTGAATTAGGCGACAACACTAGAAAATAGTCAGTGAAATAATTTGAATTGTGAGCAATATCGTAATGAGTAGGAACACTGTTATGAACCACCGAAAGATTCATGTTACTACAAATATTTCTAACAAAGTACGACTTATTAAAATCAAACAAATTGTTGTTGAAATCTCCCATAACAATGGCATTTAACCACTTAGTCCGAAATTTGCTCTAAAATATTAAAATTACCAAGCGGAAGCTAAACAACACCAGTTAATACTTTAACGCCACCAACAATTAACTCAACAAAAATACACTCAGAATCTCCAAAACGCTCACCTGAAAACACAACTTTATGCTTGATTTTCCTAGACACATAAATTGCCCACCACCACCTCTTACATTTGGACGATCATTTCTATGGCAGACGCATCCTGAAACCCCTACGGCTTTTGTAGATACATGCGGTTTCAGCCATGTCTCACAAACACCAATAACACTCAAATAACCTCCTTCCAAAATATTTCTAATTTCGCTCATTTTAGCTGAAATTGAATTTAAATTGAAACTTTGACAATTAAAGTGCCCAAAATTTACGTTTCCTTTAAAATTGTCTAATTGTTTTGATAGAAAACTATTATTAGTAGCTACATTATAATTTGGAATCAGATTCATATTGAAAAGATGTAAATATTTAAAGAAACAAATAAATAAAAATAATAATGGCAAACAAGATGCTGCGACGAAAATAGTAAGAGTCGTTATATATAAACATGTAACAGAAAAAATATACTATCGTCCTTGCAAATTTGAATGAAATAGAAATAATTAACTACAAAATAAATAATTAACTACAAATTAAGATGAATAACTACTCAACATTATCACATGTCATCTTCTGTATCTAACAGCTCAGCACATGTCGTCTTCTGTATCTAACAGCTAAACACTTTGATAGCTCCATTCAACATTTCAAATTGTGCTTTCAGTCGATCAGCATTGATTAACTTCAAGTTTTTCATTTTGATAAATTTTCTCAAGCGTCTACAAATGACCATCTGTTTGGATGACGCTTGACTTAAATGATCACTAAAGTAGATTCTACTTCTCATATTTACATTAATAACGTTACAAAGCAGAATCGGATCTCGTCTTTACTAATTGACCATTATTCAGTCTCTCGCATAAACCGAATTAAATTTAACTGAAACTGATTTCGCATTAGCAAAATAGCAACAATGCTGAACATCTAATGGGCTCAGCTCAATATTGCATAATGATGCTATTTTGACGATCGGTCCTCTAAGGTTTGCATATACAAAAGTAATGTTTTTATTTGAATTTTCATTACAATAAAAATAAATATATTCTTCTTCAATGAAACAATACTATACTCTTTTGTAAATACAAATCTACTTTTATATGAGTTATACTCGAGAGCCCGTTTTGGGGACTTTGTATATATTGTAATTTATTGTTAATTATTGTTTATTATAGTTTAAGATTGTTATGAATTACAAAGTAATAAACGTCAAAAAAAAAAAAAAATATCTGATTGGTGGTATAGGGGAAAAGGAAAGGAGGTAAACCACGGCAGTCGAGAAGGCACAAGAGTGAGATAATTCGGACATACCCCTCTATTATCATCTCAAACACCTCCAACTACGCCAAAAATTTTGTTGGCGCTTATGAACGCCGAAAAATAAACAGCTGAGCCGACACCTACCATTGCAACCATTTTGCGAAAAGGCGATAGGCGCTTGGAATCACTTTTTGCAAAATTGTAATACGAAGCAAGAGAATGCAGCCGCCTATCGCCGAAATCATAATAGGGGTATACTTAATTAAGGAAGAACGAAACGCGAAAATTCTACCAAAAAGTCAAAAACGAAACTAATGTGCTCTGTGTACTATGCCCCATATTTAAAAAAAAGTTGACCCGAGTCTATGTGCCAACTACCTTCCAAAACCGTTGTTATTAATAGCATATAAGGTTCTATCAAGTATAACGCTCAAAATATTAAAACCAATTATCGCTGGTCTGATTGGACCATACCAGTGTGGGTTTAGGGCTGGAAAACCGACAAATGACCAGATTTTCACGCTACGTCAAATCATGGAGAAGGCCCACAAAAATCACCTATTATCTATTTGTCGATTACAAGGCTGCCTTCGATAGCGGAAGATACGGAAAAAACTCTACGAAGCAATGCCTGAGCTTGGTATTCCTGCAAAACTCATATGCCTTTACAGGATGAACACCAAATCCGCAGTGAAAGTAGGTAAGGATCTTGCCAAACCTTTTGCAATCCCTTTAATATCTTAATGGAGATCATTATGAGACGAGCTACATGAATAAAACCGTACATATAAGTAGATATCATTGTTAGAAGTTACTGCGGTGTTTTCGAGAATTGAGAAGGAGTCAGCTAAAGTGGGTCTGACAGTAAATGGGGACAAGACAAAATTAATGGTTTCAACGAGTAGGGCCTCCATGCGATTAGACCAAAGCGTGAGCGTTGATAACCGTTATAAACTGTTGTGCGTAGGCATGGTCGAATTTATATACTTCGGATCTGCCGTAAACAAAAACAACAACGTCAGCCTTGAGATCAAGCGGAGAATTGTGCTTGCGAATAGATGTTATTTTGGGCTAAGCAAGCACTTTAGAGATAAAGCCCTCTCTCGAGTAACAAAAGTCCAACTATACCAAACTCTCATACAATCTGTCTTGCTATATGGCACAGAAAAATCAGAGACAGTGACGAAAGAAATGAGGGAAGTGAGAGTGGATTAGTAAAACAGTTGAATGTATTGCTATAGTCTCCGCAAAACTGTCTGTTGCAAACGCCAGGTTACTCATTGCATACTTACTTTTGTGACATCAATGTCGATGTTTTGTGAGATAAACAGGATGGAATTGGACTAATATTTTTCTTGTTTTTGTAATGTGCACACTTACAAGTGCATACTATATTTATGTCAAAACTTACTACTCTACTTTAATACGTATTTCTAATGGTGTCATCAAAACTTCTGATCGAGGTGCATCGCCTTCCTATGATTGTAGGGTTGCTAGTAGAATATAAGGAAAAGCTGCTTTCAACATCTGATATTTCTTTTGTTTTCCATATAATGGTGGGTCGCACTACAGTACATATTTTTTGTCAGCTGAATACAATTATGAACCAATAAATTCAATTGTCAACAGGTTTCCTCTTTTATGACAAGCAAGATTATGTGATTCCCTTTAAATTGGCCATCAAAACTATCAGTGGTAATACCACTGGACATTCCTTAACTGATTTAGAACCACATTCTTAACCGACAGACTTTTAGAGAAACAAAGAATTGTAATTTATACATATATCGTTTGCTTTCGCCATTTGTACAAACCCGTTGCAAGTCGTGCTACAAAACTTGTTTTGTTTATACCAATGTGACTAATATCGATTAATGGGGAATTGTATCCGTATAGGCTGAATGATTAATACGAAAGACTTTTAAAATTTTCTGTATAATGTACTTTTTTCTACTTTACACATATATTTTGAATACAGGCGTAAATATATTATATTACTTATGTATATACTTTCGTATAAATATTTATCTTGTCTTTGTTAACTGTAGACATTTCCGTTTCCGAAGGCTTGAACACCTCCACGAAATTTCTTTAAAATTATTTTGCACTTAATAATAGATGCCTCTATCTCCATTGCATATTAATAACTAAACCAAAATATGAAATGCCTGTGGTTTGTGTAAATATTTACATATTTATATATACATATGTATCTATTATATACGACAATCTTGTAACCAAGTGGCTGCGCCACTCTCTGCCTAATGATTTTTATTTATTTATAACCTCTACCTCATCATGATTAGATTAAGTTGGTAATGTATACAGTTGCTTAGTGGTCTCCACTTGAAGTCAAAGTCAAATATAATATACATTTAAGTATAGCAAACTGCCTGAATACTTCTTGTTTGTTTGTAATTACGTTCCCCAGTCCACCCTCCAGGATGCTTACTCGTATAATGGTATTATTAATAATGTACAATTATTACTGGAGATTTTATGAATTATGTTGGCAATTCATGTGCCTCCGTATTCAATAGAATGTAAAGGGACGTTATTTTCTTACTTTTTATGACATCATATAGAAATCAGTCTATTTCTTAAAATATAACGTTGCTAATGACAGTTGTTATTATTACGGCACAAATAGTTTTGTTTGTATTATTTAATCGTGTATCGCTTTCTATAGACAGCGTAGACTATTATTAGCGAAGAAAGATAATAAGTCTTTGTTTGTCGATAACATTCAGTGTTTCAATGTGTGTAAATATTGCATAAAAATTGTTACCAACATTTAATAAATTATTATTATATTATTTTATACGACTGTTGTGTTTGCTAGTTTCCAAATTTTCACTGTTTACAATTTAAAATAAAATCAATTTTTGAAGGGATTGCCTGCTCTAGCCTGCTCGGTAGAGCTCTTCGGTGACCGCAGTGTTGCACCATCTTAATTCTCGATGAAAACAGAGCCATGGTGCTACCGCTCGAAGAACCTCTAAATGCATTTGGTTCTTTATGACAACGTGTTGATTTTTTGACGACAAATTTGCCGAGATGGAGAAGTGCGTCATCTGAAAATATGCTTTTCAAAATTTACACTATTTAAGGAATTTAGTCTCCACTTTAAAAAATGTTTAGAATACTTCGAAACATAGTTGTAGTCTAAGACATGGTAAAAAATAACATGGTAACTAACTGCCGGAACATTGTAATCATAATACTGGTCATACACGTTACAACCAGTTGGTACAAAATAGAGCAAAAATCAAAACATTTTGATTTTTATACAACCTGTAACCCAACTTCAACTCATGTAGAACTGTCAAAAAGTTGTACAACCAGTTGTAAAGTATGTGGGCAGCATAATTTTTAGATGGCAATAGTAATTTGGAACTCCAAAATATTTGGCTGTCTGGAAAAGTGTAAAAAACTGCTAAGTAATATCCTCTGTATTCATAAATAAAAGTTTGTCGTTCGTTACACAGTGTCTTGACCAGCTATAATTGGCAATGTTCATGTTCAAGTCAGAGAATGTTTTAACGTCAAAACGCGAGAGGTGGGCAAATTATGTCTAGACATTTCATCCTCTTATCTAGCTCCTAGCTGCAAATATGATACAGGACAGAATGTGAAAGAGAGTGAGCGATAGGCGAATGTAGAAAACTGACTTTAAATTTGATTTTGCTGGTACTTTTGACTTTTAAAATAACTTTATAAATAAAAAATAAATGGTTTCCCGTTACATCCCATGAAGGGATAAGGGGGAGAGCTCGCAAACCAGTGATCTGTGCGCGTTCTAGTTTTACACTTACTGATTGGGACCTACAATTTTACACCGGTTCCGAATGGTATTTTGGGAAGTTTTTTTTCATGGCTATGTACTCGATAGTATCGCCGTCACTAAGCGAGGTGACCGCCTTCGAAAGAAATTTAAGGTGGTTAGATCAGGGGTCGAACACACGTTCTCAAGTACAAGAGCCGCGCACAGTACCATTGCACCACCGACGGCCATTATATGCATTAAATTAGTTGTGATTTGAAGAACACTTTTCTTTAAACTTTATTTGTATTATTGCCAAATACTGGCAGAAAATAACTGGCATATAAAATTGTATCAAAACTGTTGTTACCCCAGTGACTTTCGAAGAGAATTTGATAAAACTTTAGTATTTCTTCGGTATTTCTCTATGCGTAAATCAACAACTTCATCTGCCGTATTCTTAAATTTGTGTCTAATTTCCTCCCACGCTTTTCTTTGTAAATCCGTTCTTTAATAGTTTTCACTTTTGTAGTTCCATAAACACTCATATTCGCGATATAAAATTAATAATTTCGCTTATATTTAATTTAAGTTACGCCATTTTGAAATACCTAAACGTCAAAGTCGAATGAAACTTCAAATTAATGGCAGGGTTTGTGGTAGAATTTCTGTCATTGCAAAAATTTAGATTTTTGAGTCATGGCATGAACATTAGCGGTCCCCACTAGCCATTGACTTGAACATTGCCATGAATTATATCTATTCGAGACACCGTATTAGTCAAGAGTTAATAAGTAGCGACAACAATCGCTCTGCACACACTCAATATATGTCTTCGGTTAGTGACTTATGTAAATACACACCGCAGTGGCTTAACGGGCTAGACGCTGCTGAAGATGATGCTTCACAAACATCGAAACGATCGTCCAGCGAATGTGAGTTCGAATCCCACCCGCGACATTTACATTTTTTTCACTAACCGGAGAAAATATGATCTCTTAGCCATAAAAGGAAATTACAACTTTAAATATGACGAGGATCTAAAAACAACTAAAATTAATTCATTATAGTTTCTTATTAATTGTCTAACTCTAATAGGAACATATCTGTTTTACCCAAATGCAACCCAAATCGTCATGATTGCTGTTGGTAAAACGACAGTAATTCGAGTGAAAAAGTATTATGAATTAAAAATTGTTAGGCAGATCATAACCGGTGGCGAAAGTTTTCGTTATTAATATGGGCGTATACAATTAAGAGTTGGCAATTGTTGTATTTTATCTGTTTATACAATACATCTACCTAAAATTCACTAAATAAATTAAAGATTTTTGTTTCAATATCATGACTTTTATAAAGTGTTTATTCTGTTTTTTTATTTATTTATTCGATCAATAACCAAAGCAGTAATATCATTTTTTATTAAATGCGCTGCAACAATTTTGCTTCTGCATAATAAAATAATTATAACAATAATAACAATTGGAATTTTAATTTATACGGACATGTACTTTTTTAACTTTTTATAGACTATGTCGTACCTGACATGTACAAATAACTAAATTAGAGAAAATAAATGAAAAACTGTCATTTGTGTACTACTCACAAGATTATGCTACAACAAAGCCTCTACATTTAACGTTAATTTAAAACTTATTTAAACCGTAAATATAAAACAATATATTATTATTTACTAAGCTGTCTGAGTTATCAGCAGAGGAGACTGTGAAAATCAATTAGAAGCCTGAAAGTAAACAAGAAACTATCTGGGAGCATCTATATCATCATCTATATTTAGTGATTGTTTATACCTAGGTTCTTTAACTGATTCAACAGATGTGTAATGTATTTTCTATTATGTAACAGATTACATCCTGGTCTTTAGTCCTACATACAAAATTTTTAGATAATTCATGAAATATGGCAAATATTGTAAACAAATCCGGATCCAGTCAATCAACATTCGAAATTTTTAGAGTTGAATTCAAATTTCACCGAAATTCTTACACATGGAGAAAAGGTGTCTTAGAGTCAAATTATAAATACGAATCAAGTTAGCTGCTGAAGAACATATATTTTCATTAAAACACTATTTATATATAATTAAACATTGGTTTTTATATTTTGTCACGTACGTACAAATCGCGTCACGTACGGGACATAGTTGAACTTAAATCTATAAAATAAGAAATAATCACTAGTTAAATACAGTTTTGTTTGGGGATTATCGATGTTTTCTGCACTCCACAATTTTCTCCTTACATATAATAAAAAGACATTTGGAATTCCAGTTATCGCGTTGGTATTTTCCCCTAGCGATGTAGACCAAACTTTTGTTGAAAAATTGCGTGATTGCGTAACGACATATTGTTTGGCACTCCAAGTATTTCAATAAAAGTGATAAGCATCTCATAGTTTTTAGAAATTATTATAGATAAAAATACAATCTAGCTAATTTATGCACAATTGTATATAAAAAGTAATATTTTTGAAATGGTTACGATTCCACTTTTGCATGGAATGCTCCTCTGGCATAATCATGCGAAACAAGTTTTGTTGTCACCCACCGAGTTTAAAATTGATTTTTTCCATAGTATTTTTACAATTTTCCTTATAAATTAATTTGTCAGGACTTATGAAACTGAACAGTTAACTTATGACAATTTTCCAGTTGAAATTGATTAATTTGAATTCATGAGTCTCGCAAGCGTGAAATCTAACATCCTAGATATCCTAACATTAAGATTTTTAATTATGACTAACTGATAATAACATAATAATTTCTTCTTATCTTTTACAGCTCAAATTATTTCCATTTGAGACCGATGCCAACAACAACAGCCACCTTATAAATGCACAAAAAGAAAAAGACACAACAAACCTAGTGATGCAATTTATGGCACAAACAAATACCAACTTTAAAATGCTGCAGCACAACAACACCTCAAGAATTTATCTTCGAAATTTTACAACATTTTTGGCAACAAGAACAAAAAACAAACCCACCTAATACAACAAGTACTACAATATACACCAATGTATTTTCATTGGTACAGGATAAATGTATATATAAAAATATGTGTAAATTGTATGTACGTACCATTTAACAAGGACAGAACCAACTACCAATACTGTACTATCTATTCAAAATGACAAAAAAACACATACATATTTATATACACAAAAATACCAACAAACTTATATACAACATATGAAAAACAAAATTGAAGATTTGCTAAATATATACATACACATATACATAAATGCTATCCATGCAAATAATAAATACATACATGTTCAAGGAGCAGAAGGAGGTAGGAGAAGGACATAAAAAACTAGTAATTAAATTATATTAAACGTACGTTACAGATTTATACAATATATTCAAGAGGAATTCAAACAAAGCATACGTAAATATACAGCATTAAATAACTACACTAAACGGTGCAAACGTTGGGCGTGAAAACTTCTGCTCCGTTGGCCACAATGTTTTGCTGCGGTGGAGCACGAAGTCCAATTTGGCTACATTATTATTTTAATTAAAATATCATTTAATTGTATAATTTATATTTTTTGTATTAATAACATTTGAAGTTTTTAAAGATTTGTGGAGAATATTTGATCAACAATGTAGTTCACTGTGTTTTTTTTTGTTTCTTACACGTTCAGATTTCCTAATTGAATCGTTTGTGCAGTGATTTAAGTCGGGTACTATTATTTCATGTTATATGTAAAGTATATACATACTATTAGTTAAGTTTCTTATTTATATTATTTCTAAATAAAGCATCTATTTTCATACATTTACTTTTGTTTCTATTATTTTATGTGTTCATTTTGGCATCTGCTATTATTAAAGGTCGTGTTATAAATCCATTATAGACCTTATTATTATTTGACTTAGACCTGTTCTGTTTCCCTTCACATGGTTTGAATATTGAATTTGATGATAATTTTAATATACATGAATCATGTACACTTTTAAGTAACAGCCTTTGACAACGTCAAATGTATTGCTGCTGACCACACTGGTAATATACAAATTGTTTAGGCGTTGTGAATTCTTATTGTTATTTCTCATCCCAGGAATTCAAAAAACTTTGCTGATGATCTATTTTTAGAATATAAATGCCTTCAACTTTTGTTGTTCATTTCCAAAATAGTTAATGAACGACGAATCCATTTCGTATCGAAATCTATCAGGTATGCCCTAGAAAACAGTACGTAAATTCAATATTTTTGAGATAAAAAAAAAAACAATTGGTTCAAAATGTAGATTTCCCCGTCGTAAAAATGTTTACTCTTTTTAATCGAATTTATTTTTAAACGATGTTTAAATGTGAAACAGATACAAATAGTTGCATTCTTTCCTCGCACCGTTCATAATTCAAAATGTGTTTGTTACATGTACTCTTAGGAGACTGAGTACATTCCATTCAAATCAAATTTCTGCGATGAATGAATCCATTTTTTGTGATGTAAAATGGGCTGAACCTAATTTATTAACCCCATTCGATTTTGCAACTGCATTTAAAGCAAACGCACTCTTTAAAAAAGTGTTAAAATTCAAATACCCAAAAAAATTTTTTGTATTCTTTTCATATACATACATAACCAAGCCATTAGTCGTGTGTTGGTTACAAGCAAGCGATTATCGCTTCCTAAGTTGCAAAGAAAACGGCTTTTTAGCGAGATGTCATTTTATTCAAAAATATGAAAAATGGTTAAAAACGGTAAAAGATGTCAAAATTTTTTTGTTTTAAACTTAGCGAAAATGAATCTCGTCGCTAAGTTCTCGCTAAGTCTTCGCTAAGTGCTTCATACAAAACAAGAGAATATATAAGCAAGCGGTATAACCAAAACACGCTTATTATACGTTATATGTGACCCTAGTATGTCAAAACAAGTTTTTGAGTAAAACGCAATTAAGTCCATTTACATGTCCATGTTGCATTTTCATAGTTTACTGTTTTATATATTTGCATTTTTACATTAATTTCCGATGTTTTTGAGACTTGCGAGCGGCTTCATATGAAAGTTTTTACATACAAATCCAAAAAAAAGTGAATTCATGAAATTCGACACACTGCGTGGGTTTTCTTAAGCAAAATTTCTACAAGAATTCTTTCAATAGATACATAAAATAATTTTCAATTTAAAATACCATAATTAGAAGTTACTTCATGGGTTCTATGAAATATCGTCGTTCCGAAGTTATCTTCACGCATCTCCAAAAAATTATTTTTTTGGGAAATTGACAACTTGTATAAAAAAATTGGTGTGAAAAAAGTGGTCCAATATTTTTGACAGTAGTAGTGCCTGAAATTCTACATCGATTAGAGTAAAAATATCCAAAGTCATTGATGAAATTTTCCGAGTTATGACTATTTGTATCTCCAAAACAAATTTCACATTTTGTTGTATACGCCACCTTTTGGGAAATATTTTTTTCTGTTTATGGCACATACGTGAACATAATCTGAAAAAACCGCATTCATGTTTTTAGTCCGAAATTATCTTCACGTATATGCACTATACATTAGGATGAAGCGACAATGTATGCAATATTTTTTGTTACTTTTTTATAATGTTATAGACTTTATCCGGAGTTTCTTTTGAGATATAGAACGAAAACAAAATTCATATATTAATAGGATTATAATATCTTTTTGACGTCTGTCAAATATTTTTTTCACATACGTGAAGATAACTTAATTTTTTTTTTATTTCAAAATTTTCATATATTTTTTATTGTATTTTCACAATAATGGTTCATACGGTATCATAACGTGTTAAATTTTTAGCAAAAGTGGATATACAAGAAAATGACTCCATAATATCTCAGAAACCATAAGAGATATCCCAGAAATAGTCTTGTATCCCAGAAATAGTCTTATCTCATTTTTTTTGATTTTGTGATATACGTGAAGATAACTTCGGAACGACGATATATAAACAATGCCATGTTAAAACATTCAATTTCTATTAAAATGTATCATTTCAATAACCGTGCCTTTAGGCCATAAATGGTTATAAATTTTCTACAAAACATGTTTCATTCAATTCGATCGATGCTTTCTGTGACGTTTCTTACACATAAGTTTCGGGGTATGGACAATTTAATGATTAAGTAATTGGAAAAGTCCAAATGCTGTCGATAATGCTGACCATTTAGCACATTTTTTCACATAATTAGCCCCCTGATGTATTATATCGTTGGTTGCAATGTTTCAATTGGATATTATTGTGACCTGAATGTTTGATAAAAAGAAAGAATGTTTATAATTTAAGTTGAAGAAAATCTAATTTTACAGCTACTTCATTCATAGGTCCATATACATACATGTATACAATTTCTGTTTCGGGAATATCTGATATTAACGAAAGTGAAATTGAACGATACTGAAGAATTATAAAAAGACAATTCAAGGAATTAAATTCAACAACTAAGAAGATATTGAATGGATCTATTTTAAATCTATATAAAAATAGAACACAGTTTCCCATTATAGCCCATGAAGACTCACATAGATGATTATAGGGAATATATTATATAAAGTTGTGCAGTGTGGGTTAGTGTTTTCAGAGTCAGAATTTCAATGAAACGATATTTGTATATAAAGTCCTGAACACGCTACAATCAAAATCTCGTGTTTGGAGAAATATCTGTTTTCAATACAATAATCAGCTGTTAATTTACTCGAAGTCCCGAAATGAATGAATCCTGTTGCAGTGTGAATGCAATATACGATAGATTTTCAAAATCGTAAATATATGGACCGATACTCCCGTTAATAAAGCCAAACATTTTCTGTATAATTGCAGAACAGTCTTGCCTAACATATTTATTTCTCTAATATCCAAATATAAATAATTGTGAGTTCCCACGGTTGCGAGAACAAAGCAAACAATTTACGTTAAAGAAAATGTTGTGAAATGTTGCCGCCAAGTCTATATGTACCACTCCTCCTACTACTACTACTACTACTACTCATACTACAACTACAGCTACAAACTATATACATATGTATTTATATAAGAAATGATACAAATTTTTACAAAATATACACTTTATTATACACTATACACATATATAAACTAAATGTTGTCTTAAATCTTGTATTAAACATTATATACTATGTATTTTTTTGATTGATTGTATTAATTGTTAGTTATACAACATTAAGGGTCAATAAGCTTAATGCAGTTTTCCTATTTTATGTAATGAAGTAATGTGAAGACTTAACCAAATCATTTCGCTATTAGTCACGTTATCCTCTTACAGTTAAATTTATATATACAGCAAAATATTTAATTATTAAACAATTTATACAACAAATAAATGTTACACAAATTTCTATAGCAAAACCCCGGCAGCAAAACACAATTACACAAGCTGTGTCATGTCTAAATTAAGTAACATCTATGTTTAAATATGAGCGCGATTGCAGTTATCGACATCGTTAGAAAGAATGCATATAAAAGGGTGTGATCATAACCACAAATGTTTAAAAAAAAACTTACAATATTGGGCCTCGTATTAATAGCGAAAAGTTAGCCACTGGATATCGAACTAAAATAGTTTTTAGGCCAAAAGAGTTGACTCGTAACATTTTTGTATCTACTGTCTAAATCTAGTATGAACATATCTGTTTTACCCAAATGCAACCCTGATTGTCATGATTTTTGTAATTAAAATTACAGCTGTTCGCCAAAAGGTAGCACGTATTTGTTCGTCTGATAGCAGATGGCTACATTTTCGTTATGAATACGGTGGTAAGGCTTTCGGTGGACATATATATATTATCTAGATTTCAACATCCATATGCACTAAATGACATGTAAAATCCCAACTAAGTACCACGTTTAATAGTATAGACGAGTGAAGTAACGAAAATACGGTTTTGAGTTACTATGCGCTTGCACCAGTTTTCAATGAATGATCATAGAACATTAAGGGCGAGTTTCACATTCGCCATTTAAAAGCTCAATTTAAAAGCTCACAGACATTTTTCATATTAAATGACATTTAAATGTCAAGCATCGGGCATTTAAACTACATTTAAATGGAGAATTTTCAACTGTGAAACTGGCCATAAGTTTTTTTAATTTAAATATTTTCAATAAACAGAAAATTCTCGTTTGAACTAAAAATAGTATGTTTATAGGCGGCCCGAACAATAAATTGGAATGATTTTGGGCCTGTTCGTAACTGCATCATAGCTCTACATCTAACATCACTGAGTTTTCAATGAATGATCATAGAACCTTAAGTTGTTTTAATTTAAATATTTTCAATAAACAGAAAATTCTCGTTTGAACTAAGGCATTTACGACCATTGACGCGTGCAATGATGCTAGAGTTTGGCATTTACGAAAGTGCTGCGCATCAGATGCAGATCAGTGATGCATTTACGAACAGGCCCTTCTTAATGAGTCATAAGCATTTTTTTTAAGATTACAGGAATAACAACATTAAAGTTGAATTCGTCACCTGAAATGCCTGAAAAAATAAAATCTGTTTTTTTGATTGTATATAATACTCCACGCTAAAATATACATATATGTGCAAAATAGTAGACTTCCAAGTTCCTAAGGTAAGCTGTGGAATGAACGCGTTTAAAACTGAAATACTTTGGATTTTATAAGGTTTTTTGCTTCTCCTGTACAATTTTGAAAATGAGGGTTACGTCTTTTGGCATTTTAGGTGACGAAAGCCCGGTATTTAGTTTTTACAAGAAGTTTTCATAAGAAGAACGTGTATAAAAAATAACGACATTTTCATGCATTCAAACTTCGCGCGCATTTTTCATTTGCTGGTACTCAGGTCTTTGCGAAAATTTCGTAGATAAAATCAATTACAGGGTTGTTACGCCAAGTTATTTCGTACGAAAACAATTGTTTGAAATTAATGATTGGGACCGGAATTTTTACATTTCGATAGTTTTAACAACCAAAAGTGAATGTTTAGAGGAATTATAAATGAAATATTTTCCGTTTAGAGATAAATGACAAAATTTCTTACGAAAATTTCGTAAGAACCGAATACAGGGCTTTAGGTCGGGAGAATATGGTGACCAATTAAGAAAACGAACATTTTGGTTTGAAATTAATTATTTTACAAAACTCTGGCATTATGAAAAGAAGCATCATTTTGTTGCAGAATCCATGGAATCGGTTCAAAAATATCATTTACTTTAGGGAAAGCTGATTGTAACAGAGTCTTGTAAGTTTCTCCAGTCAGTTTTGCACTTTGAAATTCTAAATCGATTGTGCCGTAATACGTTATTGCACCCCTGACCATAATTCCACCCTCTCTGCTGTGATGGCGATTTAAAAATATCTCCTATTTTCTCGTATCGTGAAAATACTTGTAGCCATATAAATTAAATTCCTTTTCGTCAGTAAAAACCACAGTACGTCAATCATTAACATGACCTCTTACTTGAATGTCACATGTCATATTCTCTCTAGCAAATTGTAACCGATTTTCTTTGCGACGGTTTTTCTTTTCATATTCAAGTATGCACTTACAGCTTGCAATGGCTCTTTTTAGTTGTCGAGCTTGAGACCTGATTTTTAGTGCTGAAAGATAAATGTTTGACGCAATTCTCAAGATTTTTCTCTTTTCTCTCTTGACTGGATACCAGCTTGAGACCTGATTTTTAGTGCTGAAAGATACCAAGTTTTGTCTACATTTATTGAACCAAACAGATTTCACAAGGTATAGAAGTGAAAGTGACGATTTTAGATTATTAAGAATATATTATATTCTGTTAATTCTGTTCGAAGTTTTTGTTTATAGAATTAAAATTATATTGTGTGATATATATAAATTATTTATATATTTCTGAAGGATATTGCACTTAAAATAGATCTTCGTGATGTATATCCCACCTGCCGGCAAAATTTTACTTTGAATAGCTTACATTATCGGACTTTGAACGAAAATTACTTTCATTGAGATGAAAAATCGAAGGTGGTTTAAGCTTCTATTAAAAATTGCTTCAAGCGCACCGTGAAGACCGCTATCAAAGAAGAACTCTGTCTAATTAATATGAATGTGAATTAGGTAAAACTGGTAAAACAGCGTAGAAGCAAGATGTGGTTTTCAAAAATAACCTCGACAAATTTATGTTAGTATGAACAAATTGAATTATAAGGACAATTTCAGTTAATCAGTTGAACCTAACATATGGTTATGATCATCATTCGCTTCTTAACAAAATGAAAATATCAATAAAAATCTCTTCCACCTTAAATAAACATAATCTATATAAAGTTACAAAATATCAACATTATCAAATCAAAAAGGAAGAGTCCATAGAAGAAATCCCTCTGTTATTGTTAATTTAAAATTATTGTTGCTATTTATAAAACTACTTAATACAAATCTATTGAAATTATTATCTATATATATATATATATTAATAGTCAAAAAAGCCCAACATAATATATAAAGACAGACATACATATGTATTTAGATTAATTTAAATCATTTATTTCATAATTATAGAGCAATTATAATTAAACTGAGTAAAAACAAAAATAGTCAAATCTCTCTGTTGTACGCACGTTGCGGGGGGATGATACAATTAAACGGCCCATTAAAACTAGTGATGTTTTGAAAATTATTATTATTATTAGATACTATTATTTGTGTTATGCGATACGAGTAATTATTACTAATCATACATACTTACATAGACATACATACATATAATATCATTAATCATAAAAATTAAAAAAAAACATTTAACATACTCCATTCATTGTTAATCAAATTTAACTTAATTTAGTTATAATATATAACTTATTATATATTACATATTAAATTGAAATGCAACACAAATAAAAAACAAAAATCCCAATAATTCAAGTGAAGCAATTCATTGTGCATTGTATTTAAACAAAATGAAAAATTACGTATTTATACATTTAATAATATTACAAACAATTTCAATAAAAACTTACATTCATATTGATTTCATTACATCTCAGTGGAATGTGTGTTTTATTTTAAAACGCTATTTAAATTCTGCGTTGAAATTTATTCGAATGGGTTAGCAGTAATAATCATTACTGTATAATCTATATAAAAATATAAAATACAAATATTTTTCACTTAAATTGTATTTTTATTTCAATTATTAAATATTTCTAAAATTTAAATTTTATCTAAGTAAAAAAATATTTAAAAACGATTATTTTTGAGTAGTAAATATTATTATTGAGATTATTTTATTTCCTTTTAGAATGATTAGAATTAAATTAGAATTATTTGTTTTAATTCAGAACCAAAGGTTTTTTTATATCTAAGTTTTTTATTTTACTTCGAATAAAATTATTTGAAATACAAATTAATATTTTATTTATATTCATAAAGTTTGAATAAAAATGTATTTTAGTTAATACTAAAATAATTTTTATCTTGAAAAGTTTTCTTGTATTTTATTTTAATAAAAATTATCAAAAATTATTAACTTGGCGCTGAATTTTATTCAAAACAATTATTTAGTTGGTAGAAAAATAATCGTATCAAATTTTCAAATATTTTAAATTATTTGAAAAATAAAATTTTGAATATTAGTTTTGATTAGTTTTATTTGTTTATATGAATATATTTTGTATATGAATAGATGTATTATTTATTTGTAAAGTCTTCGAATATTTTAGTTTCGAAAGGAATTTTTTTGATTTCGATAATGGCTAAATTTTTTCTGGAGCTGTCGCAAAATGTGGAGCCATGTAATTGTGATTGACCGATAACAATCATGAAAAGCATTAGCTAGCTTGTTTAATATACGTTAGTAAAATTTTTTTATTGAAGCAAATAAATCGTATATATACACTCCGCGCAACGTGAATAGTTCATTCTTGACGTAAGTTTAATATTAGAATTACGATTTTTTAATACTCAAACAGATGTAAGCGTGGTTCGATTATCTGTAATGGTTGATTTTATATCAATTGTTGGAGAAAAAGTAATCGGAATGTAAGTTACCCCTTTTCGCAGTTCGTCTTGGTACGACACGACCGTCGGAAGTGCTTGGATTTTTTCTAATACGGGTGTTTTTTATGTTCCAGGCCGATGTTTTTGACCGCCTTTTTGTGTTTGGTTGACATTTGTCAGTTTCTATTTGACAGTTGTGCAGAGCAGTCGATAACAATTTATTATTGACCATCTAACGCACCAGCAACGTGTTGAAGTTATTGAAACATTTTATTTAAATAATCGTTCAATTGTAAAAAACACGAAGCATTTTGCGGAATTTTCTTAGTTTAAATAATGTGCTTATTGTAAATAATTTTGAAACTTTGTATACCCTGGGAGATGACCGAAATCGCAGTGTACGTACAGCACAAAATGCTAAAGAACAACATTATTAAAGAAATTGGAGCAATAACACCCGTAATATGCTCAAATGTTATGCCAAGTATGGTTAAAAGAGCACACATTTGCGCACCGGCCATTTAACCGATGTTATATTTCATACATAATTGCTATAAACCAAACTTTCATGCAATAAAATATTGAAAAAGTGATGATTTATCCGAACTTTCGTATTATATTCAAAAGTAAAATGTTCGAGCGTTTGGTAGTTTCTTTTAAATAATTTGGTTTATTAATTAATTTTATTTAAAACAATGACCAAACGCTCGAACATTTTAATTTTGACTGCAATAAAATATCAAAAAATATTGTACCGTCAAAAATGAATTTAAAAAAACATCGGCCTGGAACATACAAATTTTCACAATTATTTCTAACGTTTTTTAGGAGTCGAACTGTTTCTCGGGAATCGACTTATAATACACTCCGGTTCACTTATTTAAAGGCACTAAAAATTCCATATTCAGCAGCCTGAATCTTTTGCAATTAGTAACCGATTGCAGAATTTTAAAATGAAAATGGAAGCTAGACATCTTGAGATATAACAAAATCAGAACAATAGAGGTTTCGTAACTAAAGAAGTTTTTTTGAGCAATTTATAAAAAAAAGTCCAAAAATGTGCTATTTTTTTGGTTCTTTATTATTTTTAAAGTAAGCGATGATTTTTTGTAGGGAGCGTTTGTTTATTACAATTTATTACATCTTAATCATTTTACGAGTCAAAATGGCAAAACAAAAAATTTTAAATCTATCGGAAAAAACTAAAATCAATGTTTACCGTTCTGAAGGATATTCTAACCGCGCAATACCTAAAAAAATTGGACGGAGCCCAACAGTTGTCGACAATTAATCAAGGACCCCGAGGGGTATGGAAAAAATTTTAATGGAAGGGTTTGATTGTCTTTAGCTACGTATGAGAAAAGAAAAATCATCGGAATTGCTTCTAATTCTGCCTTATCCTTGTCAAAAATAAGAGCTCAAGCTGGAGTGGAAGCGAGCAAGTCCTCAGTACACAGAGTAATTAAGAGCTGTGAGTATCATAAATACCTGAAATTACAAAAAAAAAGCCGCCACTTAATGCTCCTCGTAAGGAAAAGTGGATTCAATTCGCAAAAGACTACATGGTATGGGATGTTCAGCCAAGATGTCATGCAAATGACTGGAGAACCGTTGTATTTACGGATGAGATGAAGTTTAATTTGGATGGGCCTGATGGCTACAACTATTATTTCCATGATCTGCGCAAAGAAAGCAGTTTTTTGAACCAACATCACAGCCGAGAGGGCGGCGTTATGGTGTGGGGTGCTATTACGTACTATGACACCATCGATCTTGAATTTCAAAGTGTCAAAATGACTGGTGCAAGCTATAAAACGTTGTTGGAATCGGCTTTTCCGAAGTTTAGTGAACTATTTGGTCTCATATATTGGATATTGCAACAAAGATAATGCCCCTATACACAACGCCAGAGTAGTAAAGGAGTTCATTGCAAGCTAGTGATGCACAGGACCGAAGGCCCGGTTCCGCAGACCCGGGTCTTTACAAGAACCGACCGGACCGGTTCCTGCAAGAACCGAAAAACGGGTCCAAAGAACCGAAAACGGGTCCAAATACCCGAATACGGATCCAAAGACCCGAAAGATAGGGCGAAAGAACCGAAGAACGGTTCCAAAGAACCGAAAGCGGGTCAAAAAACCCGAAAAACGGGCCACAGAACCGAAAAACGGGTCCCAAGAACCAGACCCAAAGTATCGAAAAATGGTATGGGTAGATCCAAATGATACCAAAAGTACCGAAAACGGTATGATACAATCCGAAAACGACTCCAAAGGAACCAAATATGTATTACCCAGTCAGCCATAAGGAATATATATTCCATATACATAATCCACTTTGTTATATACAATCCGTTAGCCGAAAAAGTTTTTCGTTGCATTTTCGTTAGTTATTATTGTATTCATACTTAAATAATGTCTTAAACCCGTTTTATTTAATAACCACAGAATTGTCTGCAGAACAAAATGTATCGTGTTCAAAAGTTATTATAATTATACGAGAACTTGCAAAGGCCTTGAGTTTATATTCGAGAAATGATGACTTGAAGCCCGACAGCATAAAAATGGCAACACGTTTACTAGAAGGTATTAAAAAACGATTTCCAAATATGGAAGAAAATATTCATTTGTCATTGGCGACAAATTTAGACCCTCGCTTTGGACGTTATGGAGTTCCAGATGAACAAATAATATCTAAATGTAAAAAGTATATAGAAGGTGAAATATCGCAAATGATGGAATTTGTGAATGAAAATATACCACATGAAGACACAAATATAATCGAGCTTGATGGTTCAATTTGGAACCAAGTTGACGCCAAATATGCAAATCACATAGCATGTCTGAAAGAAGGAGCTTTTTCTAGCAATGAAATTCGTCAGTACTTCGATGAAGACCCTATAAATAGGCAGGGAAATATTATATCCTCGTCTAGCAAAGAAACGAAATCGCAGCGATAACACTGAAAAAATTATGTTTCTAAACGGAAACATGAAGTGGTTTTAAAAGAACACTAAAAAATGTGTTTTACTATTATTTTATATTTTAGCGTATTAGTAATGGATCTCATATTTTATTTGTATACATTTTTTATAAGCACTAATAATAAAAAAGTTAAAAAAATAATTATTTTTTAAACCACTTGGGTTAGCACTTAATTGAGAACCGGTCCAAATACCCGGGTCTTCTTGGAACCGTACCCGACATACCCGGTTCTTAAAATACGAGGAACCCCACATCACTATTGCAAGCCAAAATGTTAATATTCTTGACTGGCCACCCTATTCGCAAGATATAAACATTATCGAAAATGTCTGGGGTTGGTTATCTCGTAAGGTCTATGAAGGAGGTAGACAATTTGATGACAAGCAGTCACTAATTCAGGCCATTAAGGATGCTTGGAATCAAATTTCGTTGGATTACATAAATTCTCTTTATCTCTCAATGAAAACCCGTATATTTGAAGTTATTAAAAACAAAGGGGGTTGTACCCATTACTAATAGTTTTTAAATAAAGTGAAATAAATTAAAAAAATAAGAAAAACCTTTTTTCATTAAAATTAGTTAACGTGCCTTTATTCAAGTGATCCAAAAAAATAGCACATTTTTGGACTTTTTTTTATAAATTTCTCAAAAAAGTTCTTTAGTTAAGAAACCACTATTGTCATGATTTTTTTTTATATCTCAAGATGACTAGCTACCATTTCCATTTTAAAATTCTGCAATCGGTTACAAATTGCACAATATACAGGCTGCTGAATATGGAAATTTTAGTGCCTTTAAATAAGTGAACCGGAGGGTATGTGATTATTTTTAAACCTTACCACTATTGAGGGAGAACTTAAGATCCGGTTAGATGGACTAAATTCAAGAAGCACGTCTCTACTTTTGAGTATTTGCATGATACGCACAGAGAAGAGGTTCGATTACAGCCAACTAACATTTGGCGGTTCCTTGAACTATCACATTATTCAGTTGTGATTACCAATAATTGTGTTACGTATTACCAAATGGTGTGCATAGCAATTGAATTGTAATTCAATTTTGGTTGCAAGAACTGAAATGTTAGTATTTAGTTGGAGCCAAAGCAACAAGAAATAAATGTGATATGTCAAACGAGTTTTAGTTCTAGCAATCAAATTATCCTGTAGTGGTAAATACATATTTTACTCATATTAGTTGGGTCAAAATGTAAACTAAAAACTAATTCGGTTGTACCAAATAATATATTTATATACTCAACGAATTACTTGAATTTGATGGCTTCAAACTCAAACAAGAATTTAATTTGCACGGGACCAGCATTTGAATGAGAATAGGGCTTCAGCGACAATCTACTCAAATAACTAATCAGTAATACTTTATTTGAATAATTTAAAACAGTTTTTGTCTTTAGTCGAAAATATTGAAAAAAATATTTTATCTAATTTATTTAGAATAAAAATAATAATTTTAAATATTTTGTTCGATGATAAAAAAAATAAAATAATTCTGTATTCATTTCCTTGGGAAACATATAAAAACAAAAAAAATTAATTTTCTGAACCTAAATTTCTTTAAAAAGCTTAAAATAACAGAAAGTTAGATTGGTAACGTAGCCCCGCACAACGATTGTCTAATTAAATAGAACGTTTCTTAGGCTGTCACTCTTTAAGTCCCGTATTCAGTTCTTCCCATATGAATTACAGAGTTGTTATTCCAAATTTATTTCGTACGAAAACAATTGATTGATAATTTTTTTGGGACCGGAATTTTGGCATTGCGATTATTTTGAAAAACGAAAGTAATATTTCATGTGGTAAAAATAAAATGGAGTACGAAGAAATATTTACAAGGTATATTTAACCTTCTGCAACAAAATTTCCGTTTTTAGATAAATGGTAAATTTTCTTGGGAAAATTTGCAAGAGCTGAATACGGAGCTTTAGTCAAGAGTTGATCCATAACAGTGTTCTGTCTACTGTTTGACTGTAATATGAACTAGTCTGTTTTAGCCAAATTCAAATTGATTATAATATATGATATATATAAAGAAGAAAATTTACTCATGGTGTAATGCCAACAAAGAAAACGAATGAAGCGCGTCGTTTCTCTGCTCTCTCTCTCTTACTGTCTTCGTTTGCTGATTATGTTATTGTATCTAACTACAGAAATTCAAAACATGTTTTAATACAATTAAATAAAGTAAGTAAAAAGTATGAAATAATCAAGTTATGATGCGGGAACGAAATGCGTTTGAGTGAATCGCGTCGACTTTTTTGGTTCTCTTCTACTAGAGTTGCTAAATCCTTTGTGATCAAAAAGGATGTACAAGTAGAGAAGAAAAACCACCTTAATGTGGCAACCCTCGTAGAAGAGAACAAAAAAACGAGTGAAGCACCTCGTTTCTCTGCTCTCTCTCTTCGTTGACTATTTCAATACACGAGCAGTTGTTTGATGATGTTACTGTCTTTAACTATAGAAATTCCAACCCTGTTTAAATAAAATTACATAAAGTATGTACAAAGTATGAAATAATCAAGTTATGACGCGAGAAAAATTCGTTTGAGTATTCAATTCTTGCGAAATTTTCGTTAGACATGTAAGCTTCACGAAAATTACCACCTATTGCCCCGTATTCAGTTCTTGCGAAAATTTCGTAAGAAATTTTGTCATTTATCTCTAATCGGAAAATTTTTTTGCGGAGTTACCACCCATCTTTGATTTACCTTGCAAATATTAAATTTATTTTCCATCTATGCACTCCCTTTTTTTAGAAAGAGGATGTACAGGGCTTTGTGTGCAGGTAGAGGAGAAAACAGTGCCCAATTTGGCAACCCTCGTAGAAGAAAACCAAAAGGTCGACGCGATTCACTCAAACGCATTTCTCTCTCGCGTCATAACTTGATTATTTCATACATTTTACCATAGATTAATACTTATAGTAGATCTGTGATATTTACGTTTGATGTTGAAAAGAATTGCTTTTACTAATACCAGATAGTCGCAATGGTTCAAAACAACGAACAAAATAACAACAACGGCATTTCGTTTTGTGTGTTAATATTATTGTGTTAAATACAACACAAAACGTATATAACAATAAATGATAAACGTCAACTGTCAGCTGCTGTCAAACACCATCAAGCAGCATTGTTATTTCATTTAACATAAAAATGTATGAATTAATTTTTTCATATATTTTTTATAATTATATATCCATGTTAAATTCAAATTCACATTTAACATTTTGTTTCACTTAAATACATAAGTAAATATACGAAATTTCAATATTTCATCAATCAAAACAACAGCCGAAGGTTTGTGTCCACACTGAAACAGCAGCATAGTTTGTGTTCACGCTACAAACTCAAACACTCAACCAAACACCACACATATGTTTGAGTGTATGTGTTTAAACAATTTTAATTTGAGAAATTTAAATATTAGGAAGATATCAACCAATATGAAATGTATATCAAACGAAAGATAACACCTTCATTTACCTACAAAAAAATTTTTAAAAAAAATTATCTCGCCGTTTCCTCATAATCAATGAAATAAAGATTACAACAATAACAATCCGACATGACTCCCTATACCGTAAAGTAAGACGTATTCTACGCCAAAAAGTTTAAAACACATTTAAATTTCACAGTTTTTCACCAAAATGGCATGAAAATTTAAAGCAAGAAGTTATTGTAATTCCACCTGGTGTATATCACATTTCGTCAAACATCTCTCTATCACACCGACCGCATCACGAAGAGTGTGAAAGGAAACGTCAGATCAGCCAAATATTCTCTCTAGTCTGAGATTACTCTATGCATTTTACATACTTTATGTAATTTTATTAAAACATGTTTTGAATTTCTATAGTTAGATACTGTGACAACATCAGAAACATGCTCGTGTATTGAAATATTCAACGAAGAGAGTAAGAGTGAGAGGAGAGGAACGGGGCGTTTCACTCGTTTTCTTTATTGGCATTCCACTTCATGAGCAAATTTTCTTCTCTATTTAAAATTCCATAATTCCATTCCAATTCCATTTTAACGCATGTGGTGTTGCTTTTGGTTGCTAAAATTATCGAAATGCCAAAATTCCGGTCCCAAACTATTTCCGTGCGAAATATCTTTGGCGTAACAACCCTGTAATTGATTTTGCTTACGAAACTTTCGCAAAGACCTGAGTACCCAACAAATGAAATGTGAGCGAAATTTTCGGTGCATGAAATTTAGTTAAGCCCCGTATTCATTTCTTGCGAAAATTTCATAAGAAATTTTCTCATTTATCTCTAGACGGAAAAATTTGTTGCGGAGAGTTGGCACCAATGTTTGATTTACCTTGCAAATATTCCTTTTATAATTCCTCTACGCACTCCATTTTGTTTTTATACAAGTGGTGTTACTTTTGGTTGTTAAAATGATCGAAATGTCAAAATTCCGGTTCCAAACAATTAAGCCCGTTATTCCGTTTTATAAAATTTTCGTTGCCATAAAAAGTACGTGTATAAAAAAATAACGAAAATTTAATGAACGAAAATGATAATGATACTCAGCTCTTTTCGAAAATTTCGTAGGCAAAATCAACTACAGGGTTGTTACGCTAAACTTATTTCGTCCGAAAACATTTTATGGTGAAAAAGTGAAAGCCAGCATAGGGGTGTATATAAAACATTTTTAATCGATTTATCAGTTGTCGTTTAAATTCAAATCAATTTGATGGGCATTCCTTTAACGGTGTTCTTTGTGTGTGTGCACCTTAAGCATGGAAACTAAATTTGCATACGCGACTAGGACATATGAATATGTTCCTTTATATACATACGTTTATTTGCTGTGAATTATGAATAATAATAAAAAAAACAAATAACGAACTTTTTCATTGTTTAATACAGCTTCATATACTCGACATGACTAAAATGGAAAATGTATAGACGAATCTTTGTTCACTTGTTGTCGGAAATACGAAGTACATACATATATGAAATTGTTGGTAATTTAATTACTTTGTTAAAGTACATACACACATATATGTATATGTACCATATATGTATGTTTGTACATTAGGTTGTGGTAAAAAAAATAATTTGCTCCAAAACGAATTGCAATAGTTAGTGAGGAAAAGCTCACGATACACTATTTTTCTTTTCACCCTAAGAACTAGAATGGTGACATATATCGAGAACTCCTTTTGTAATGGATTTTAGGTAAACTTTTTTATTAATTCCTTCGAAGTTTATGACAAAAAATGGATATGGTATTCAATTCCAGGAATCCGTAAGACCTAAATCTTTAGGCATTACGAATGTGACACAAGTGATTTTTAATATGACGTTTTCGCCTTTGGCTGGCATTACTACGACGTGTGTATATCAATCCGTCGTTTGGTATATATAATGGTGGGTCAATGAATGCCTTATATTAATGCGTATTAAAAACATTTGGTGGTGTATATTATTCCGATTGAACGTAAATCAAATTTGAATTACTGTACATTTTTTTATACACTTCCAAATCGCTAATACACATTTCACTCCACTCTAATAAAATTGTTTTTATTAGTGAGAAAATTTATATTGAATATTTAAGACATGAAAAAAAAGCATTCATGACACGTGATTATGACGTCGAATGATATCATACCCCAACCAGCATCACTAGAATGTAGTCATTGAAATTTTTCATTTCCATTGTACTAAGTATAGAAAGAAATTCCATTACATTAATAAGAAAAAAAAAACTATTGCATGAAATGTTTGGAATACAACAGCGTTATGTTAAGTTCCAAGTGCTGGTATATGAGTAACAAAACTAAAGTGCAAAAAATTATCGATACGAACAAGCAAGTTACAAATTGAACAGAGAAATATTGCTGAGTTGGGGACAATTGTCATATATATTAGGTTGCATTTCAATTTCAATTGAAAAATTCTATTGCTGACTTTTAAAATTCAAAATTGATGTCTTAAAATTCAATTGATGTGTTTTAAATTTCAATTGATGTCTTTCAAGTTTCAATTGATGTCTATTACAGTTTAATTGATGTCGATTACATTTCAATTGATGTCTCTCAAATTTCAATTGATGTCCTTTAAATTTTAATTAATGTCCTGCAAATTTCAATTGATGTCCTTTAAATTTCAAATGATGTATTTCAAATTTCAATTGATGTGTTTAAAATTTCAATTGATTTTTTAAAATGTACCGACTTAATCATACCCTCACCCTAAGTCATCCATGGCGTGGGAGTTCTGTTAAAAAACGCCCATACTCAAAACTGACCATATTCAACAAGAGATTGACATTGCACTAAATATTATTGAAAACCGAAATAAGTTAGTTTCCCTCCGAATATTTATATGCGGGCATGGCAAGTTGTTGCCAAAATTTTGATCAGTTCCAAATTTGAACTACAAATATGCCCAACTTTTGTATGGGAGGTACAACCCCGGGGCGTGGCACAATAGTCAGTTATTAATTACACAGCTTTTAGCAAAATATTGCCTAGTACCGAATTTTATTAAGATCGGTTGTAGTTTACGAGACTTATCGTATCGATCAATCGGATATCCGTCCAACTTTTATATGGGAGGTACCAGAATGGGTGCGGCAAAACAGCTTATTTTCTACAGGAGATTTTTATTTGACTAAATATTGACGAGTACAAATTCTCATAAAGATTGGTTCGGTTTTGCGGGACTTCTCGTGCCGAATAACCAGACGGCCAAACAACTTTTGTATGGGAGGTACCACAATGGTACCATGTTTTAATCGGTGATTGGCGATTGATAACCTGAAGCCTTATTTATACCTAATTTCATTAAGGTCGCAAGTGTTTCACGCGAATTATCGGATTAACAACCCGGACGAACACCCTGTTTAGTATGGGAGGTACCAGAATGGTCGTGACTATCTCGCCCATTTCCTCCAGTTAAGTAGACATTTACAGATTATTAACCGGTGTGTCAGTTGTCACATCTACCAGAATAAAGGTTTGAACGAAATATGATTTTGTGCTAAATGCGTCGATTTGTATGGGAGGTACCAGAAGGGGTGTGATCAAAACGCCCATTTTCAATCCCAATCTCAGTATTGACAAATAATAGTCACTGACAAAATTTCGCGGCGATCTAGAAATATTTACGGCAGTTATCGTGTTGATCAGTCAGCCAGCCAGACAAAGGTCCTAAAACGAATTTCGTCCAAAGATACTAAGGGTATAATATGGCTCCTTATATGAGTTACATTTGTTTACGTATTACCCTATGGGTGAGGGTATAAATATAGACATAGAGTAATGTCATCAGAGACGAATTTAGTATAGACACATTAAATCTCTCGTCTGACGTTTCATTTCACACTCTCCGTCGTATGTGTGTGGAAATGGGAGAAATTCGACAAAAATTAACTTACAGCAGGTGGAGGTACAATACGATAACTTACTTACTTATCCGGTCACGAACAAACCCGAGGGGTCAGGGACCTTACAAAACGAAGATAACATATTTCGCCAACCAGTTCGATCTTTTGCCTTATCTCTCCAGTTGGCAATACCAAGTATACGCAGGGATTCGTCAATTCGTCGAGTTCGGTTTCGAAAACCCTTCGTGCTGGTTCGTCTTCATCCATTCTACTGACATGGCCTAGCCAGCGCAATCGCGTTATTTTGATCCGCTTAACTATGTCAATGTCAGGATAAAGCTCATACAGCTCATGGTTCATGCGTTGCCGATACTCGCCGTTGTGCACTATAGGGCCATACATTTTTCGGAGTATTTTTCTCTCGAAGACTCCTACAGATGTTTCGTCTGCTTGCGATATGTCCCAGGACTCTGCGCCATAAAGCAAAACAGGTTGTATGAGAGTCTGGTATAGTTGGACTTTTGTTACTCGAGAGAGGGCTTTATCTCTAAAGTGCTTGCTTAGTCCAAAATAACATCTAACGTTGTTGTTTTTGTTTACGGCAGAACCGAGGTATATAAATTCGTCTACCACCTCGAAATTATAACGGTTATCAACGTTCACGCTTTGGTCTAATCGCGTGGAAGCCCTGCTCGTTGAAACCATTAATTTTGTCTTGTCCTCATTTACCGTCACACTCACTTTTCCTGACTCCTTCTCAATTCTCGAAAACACCGCAGTAACTTCTCCAACTGTGCGTCCAATGATATCTATATCATCAGCAAACGCGAACAGCATGTGACTTTTGCTGCTGATGGTTTTATTCATGTTGACAGCAGCTTTTCTCAGAATAATCTCTATTAAGATGTTAAAGAGATCGCACGATAGGGTGTCACCTTGTCTGAGGCCTCGCTTAGTTTCGAAAGGTTCGGTAAGATCCTTACCAACTTTCACTGCGGATTTGGTATTCGTCAGGGTCATCCTGAAAAGGCGTATGAGTTTTGCAGGAATACCAAGCTCAGACATTGCTTCGTAGAGTTTCCCCCTTATCGGGCTTATAATCGACAAATAGATGATAGGTGTCGAATTGTTCTTCGTGGGTCTTCTCCAGGATTTGGCGTAGCGTGAAAATCTGGTCGGTTGTCGATTCTCCAGGCCTAAAGCCACACTGGTATGGTCCAATCAGGTCAGCGATAATCGGTTTTAGTCTTTCGCACATTATGCTTGATAGAACCTTATATGCTATGGATAAAAGGCTTATTCCACGGTAGTTGGCACAGAGACTCGGGTCACCTTTTCCAAATATGGGACAAAGTACACTGAGACTCCAATCGCCGAGCATGCATTCATCTAACCAAATTTTGCTACTGAGCTGATGCATGCACCTTATCAGCTCATCGCCGCCAGCCTTAAACAGCTCCGGCCGTAATCCATCGGCTCCTGCGGCTTTATTGTTCCCAAGCCGGGCAATAGCTGTTCTGACCTCGTCTTGGTTAGGAGGGGGCAATGGACGTCGTTGTCCAAATTTAGATCGATTGTCTTGTCATTAGATATCTCAGGTACCAATAGTGCAGAGAAATGATGCGAAATACAATACATGTTTACTAAATTTTTTCGTCTCATTTTCGTATAGAACTGTGAAATTTAAATGTATTTTGCACTTTTTTGTTGACTTTTATCTTTGGTATACATTTGTATTGTATTTAACACAACTATTTTGCCACAAAAACACGAAATGCGGGTGATGTTCATTTGTTGGACGTGGTGCATAATTGCATCTATCTGGTATTAGTGAACCCATGCTTTTCACCATCCAATGTTTACTTGCAACCATACCTATGACGTTTAATTTTTTGAGAGAATTAATGTGTCTATACTAAATTCGTGTCTGCCATATAGAGCTGCCATTCTTCTCATCAATGAGAATTATGGGAAACCTCAGTGAAAGAGACAGTAGTACAGGAGAGCACCTCGTGAACAAAGTTGACAATGGGCGCGCTATATCAACTCTGTTCACTAGGTGCTCTCCTGTACTAGTGTCTCTTTCGCTGAAGTTTCCCATAATTCTCATTGACGTTTATTCAAAATTGTGGGAAATTTTTGTAAAATTAATTTAAACAAGGGAAAATGTGACAAAATTTAATTTCTTATATAAAAAACTATTTCAAAGCCATGAGGCCCGTGTTGGGATATCAATAAGAGAAAACCCGTAGGACCGCACAAAGATGAACATGCCGGAACGCCTAATGTAAAAACCTTCCGTCCAAAAACTGTAGCAACTTCTGTAGTCGCAGATGCCAACACCGTTAGAGTGTCTGAGGCCTCTCAACAGGGATGGTAGCTGAACCGGAGGAAGAACCAATTTATTAGGACGTAGTCTGTGGTGACATGGCTTTACAATTCGATGGCCATCATATATTCTACGTTCCAGTAACTGTAGTTATGATACTGGAAAGGCGGATATGTCATTTACAGAAAGTATAATATACCCAATATACAAGAAAGGAGATAGAAACCTTCCAAATAACTACCGCGGAATATCTTTCATGAACTGCAGAGCCAAAACAATGATGGGTATAAGTCAGACGGATTATATGAATGGGTTGAAAAAAATAAGATTTTAAATGAATACCAGGCAGGATTCCGTAAACAATACTCCACAGAAGATAATATATATAACCTGGCATCATTAGAGAACCTGAATTTCAACAGTAATAAGAAAACTTATGCATTCTTTGTTGACTTCAAAGCAGCCTTTGACAAAGTACCTCAGAAATCTTTAATTTATAAGTTACATGAAATTGGAGTATCAGCAAAGATGGAGAACTTTATTGAAAACGTCTAAAGCGGTATGAACAGGACATAGACTAACAGAATATTTTACAAGTTCAACAGGCGTAAAACAGAGATGCCTGTTATCACCACTATTATTTACCTTGTACATAAATGATCTATATGACTATCTCCAGGGTGGAATATATATAGATGAGATGAATGTGCGGCTCCTAATGCATGCAGATGACATTGTTATACTGGTGGATGAAGTAAAGGTATTGCAAGATATGACCAACAAGTTGGGGAATTATTGTATGCTTTGGAACGTTGAGGTCAATATGGAGAAGCCAAAGATAATGATTTTTAGAAAGGGTGGCAAACTTGCAAGAACCGAGAAGTGGCTTTTCGATTGAGTAGAAATAGAAATTGTTTCGGAATACATGTACCTTGGAATGCTGTTAACGCCAAGAAAGGTATTTACAAAACATATTGAAAGCCGAAACGTAGCAGCTAAAAGTAGTATAAACTCTACATGGAAAAATTTTCTTAGCAAACAGAGAATATCATTAAAATCAAAATCATCATTAAATGCAGCAGTATGCAGGGCAATACAAACATATGGAACTCGAGTATTTGGGTATGGATCTTTCGAAGAGGTCGATAAGCTACATATATACTTCGTCAAGAAAATTTTGAGAATCCCAAACTTCACGCCAACATACGCCTTAATGCTAGAGACAGCTTTAGTGGGTAGAGCTATTGAAAGGTACTCAGAAGACAGGTTAACACAGAAATTGTCCAAATTACTGCTACGAAACAGGATATGATGGGTGAACGAATTAAATAATCTGGGAGCAGAATATGACATCGTATGGGATGAAACCACCCTAAACAGTAAGAATTGCAATGAGAATCGCCTAAGACTTTTAAATGCTTTAAAACAGAAGTATGATCAATCTAATATGATGAAAAAGTCCAATACAAATAGAATCTACAAACATCTTGACGTTCTACCAGACCAAAATTATTTTACCCAAGATCTCATATTGGAGGACATAATATGGATCATTAGAGCAAGATGTGATGTTCTAAATTTGAATGGCAATCGCTTTTCAACGGAGTCAGTAAAGTTGTGCTCTCTGTGTAATATGAGAGTGGTTACTACACATTTTATTGGCCAATGTATTTATATAAAGAAATTCGAAATATATATTTTAATAAAAACTGTTTAAATCAAAATAAGGTTATATACTTATTAAATAGAAGAACTGTTAGCTGGAAGTCAGTAGCAAAATTTTTAAATCAATGTGTACTATATAGAAGAGATATAATACATATATGAATTGAATTACTAATTATTATTAATAATCAAATATGCACGTACATTTATTAGAAAAATATTATTAATGCATAAGCAACTGACGACGCACAGTGTCACGTGTGTGGCCAAAAGTAGTTAAACTCGACCTTGGGATTTTTTAAAGAAAAGTATACCAATCGATAGAAAACACTCTGATTAGATAATGTTTCAAATATTTTTCAAAAACATTATGTAGCTTCAAAGTTATGGTGTCTCAAACTTCAGGAAAATGGATGAATTATTGATGTCACTTAAAATCTTGTAAATTTTGAATGATATTGTAAGGGGAGAATGCCTATTATTTTTTTAGTTACTATGCAAAAATGTTGCAAAATGATGTACATTTGTTAGGTCAATGGGTTTTTGATATGGTAACTCTGTTTTTGTTTACAACTATGTATAAAGCATAAGAAAAATACCGCTAGGAGAATGAAAGAAAGCAAGAAAAAACACGTGTTCTCATAAAATTGTGTTATTAAGTGGTCAAAAAAAAAGTACGCAAAAAGTAAATGCAAATTTGATGTTATAATATAGTTACAAGTATGTATTTTCAAAAAAGTGAAATCCAGCTGCTTTTATTTGCTAATTTGTTTAATAAAAATGTTTTTCAGTGTCAACACAGTTTAAAATAAGCGAATTTTATCATTTGTGGTTAGATGTAAAACAAAAGAGAGATGTTGAAATTGTGAATATACTCGAAATTTTTGCAGTAAAAATATTAACTCGATAACTGTCAGCTAAAGAACAGATGAAAATAGGAAACTTATTAAAAAAGTTCAAAAAATGTTGGTCAGAATGCCGTTGAAGAAAATCTTTATTTGAGACCAAGTTAAACAACTGGTTAGACCTCGAAATATGTAAGTGGGTTTAATTTTTTAATTGCAAATATATAAAAATATTACATTTTAATTAGGTACATAGTGCAAGTAATAAAATCGGCATATCATGTGCGACTTACGAGGAAGCATCGTGAAGAACAAAAAGGAGGAGAGTGAATGAGCTTGTTGCATCGACGTCGGCAAATGCTTTAAGGGAAGCAGCCAAAAAGGTTGCAGATCCCTCGAAGAAACATACCGTATCAGTTGAAAAAGCACTGGCACTATATATTGATATGGATCTTTCCTTCCGTAAATATAACATGATGCGAAAAGTTGTCAACGAAATTCACAAAGATTGTTTTCCATCTTAGCATGCAGTTTGCGAAGCAAAGAAAAAATTGATGCCTGATGGCATATCCGTTACAGAAACCTCGGCAGAGGTACCATTACAAAATATTTTAGAAAAAACCGCTGAGAGCATTTTGAACACGTGTGATTTTCAAACAAATAAATTTGTAAAATTATGTATATTTATATTTGAAAAATTGTTAAATAAAAACTACTACTATTCTACTTTATGAAATTTTAGAAATTTAATGTCATATTTGTTGACTTTTTTTGGGAACAAAAAAAAACCATTTATTGCTTTCAACATCTATATTTATATAATTTGTTTCTTATATTTGTTTCTTGTATAAAAAACTATTTTAAAGCCACGAGGTCGGTGTTGGGATATCAATAAGAGAAAACCCGTAAGACCGCCCAAATCTAAAAACTTCCCATAATCTAAAAACTTCCCCGCCCAAATACTGTATCAACTTCTGGGGTCGCAGATCCTAAATCCGTTAGCTGAACCGGATTAAGAACCAATTTATTAGGACATATTCGGTTGTGACATAGCTTTGCAATTCGATGGCCATCAGATAGGGCCTTTTCGGAAATGCATCACTGCTCTGCAACTGATGCGCAGCACGTTCGTAAATGCAACATCTGACAACTTTGCAGGTGTTTTGAGACCGTAATTGCAAACAAAATGCGCAACAAACAAGCATCTGCAACAGTTGTTGCATTTCCGAATAGGCCCATATTCTACTTTAAGTAGCGTGTTGTATTCTTGTTTCGAAGTGATATTGTTGAAAATTATTTTTTTATTATTTTTTCTTTTGATATGAATTTTTTGAATTTTAACGTAATTTTTTTTTACTTTTTTTTGGGAACAAAAAAATTTGCTTTCAACGACTTCTAGAAAATTACGTATTACACTAAAATTATCCCAACACCTGTGCTTCATCTATTAGATTACTTTATCTATGCTTTTAAGTGTTATGAAGTCTTGATTTCGTTCGGCTATTAGGCCGATTAAGTAAAAAACAAGGGTTTGTTATTTTCCTTATTTTCTGTTACCTAAACGACCAGGGGTTGTTTCCAGGGGTTCGGTTTGAATACAGAAAATAAAACCTTCCAAACACGAATTCCCTATTCCTCGATCTCGAACGAAAGCCAGTGACTCGAATTCGATTTAAATTTAGTTCCTCTAAGTCAAAATGTTTCGCTCTACTGACATTTAATTTTATCGCAAATGGAAAATAAAATTTATGGAAAATTACATATTAAAACTCGAAAAATTTTACGATTCGGTCCACTTGAAATGACAAGATTGTGGAACTCAGATCAATTTTCTTTTGACTAAAATACAAACAAAAGCTTCCGTTTGATATCGAGGAGGATACACTAAATTTTACACAGTTGTTCATTATTTACCTATTCAAATAAATTTCCAGTGAAAGCTCTTAGCGACTACTGTTTTGTCAATGACGTACATATGTATACCTACTACCTACTACTTGTCTATACATTTGAGAACATCTGTCAGTAGCACTCTTAAAATATAATATTTTCTCTGTCGGAACGTCTATTATGTTGCTAAAGAGCATCTTTGTGCGAAATTTTTCTCTTCTGCTAGTATCGTTACTTTTCAAAAGTTTGGTCTGTGGTCAGCACGATTGCAATGAGATGTCAGCGACGTTTTCTGTTCCAATGAATTGTTAATTGCTCTATGGTCTGATTTATGTGATTCAGTTCAGTTTTTATCGTACCGACGTGTAATTTTTGGCTTACGTCGGTCGGTCTCGCCACCCTTACAATACATTAACGTCATATTTTCATAAAACGAATCATCCAAAATTAAAACTTGAATAATACGAATAATATAGGGTAACTCCCAATTTCGCCAAACAAAGTTAAAGCTAACTGAGAGTTAAAAGTTATATATTCCATACAAACTGACAGGAAAAACTGGTCATTAGCTCTAATTTTATGATTACCAGACATGGTGAAATCGGCCGTAAATGAGATATTTATTTCGGATATAAATTTAATGAATTTCTAAAAGAATCTCCACATATGAAAATGTCATTAATATACATTTTAGTTTTGGCCGATTTGTTCGTTTATATTCGTTTTATGAAACTAGGCCGGAAATAAGGTTAATCCTCTCTAACTGAAAGTCGGTTGAGTGTATTATGTGGTTTGAGTACTGTTTCCATTTTGTAATACATGTGACGACAGATTTATCCCCACAGAATATCCATGGATATATGTTATTGTCTTGTATATTCTGGGTCCCGTTCTCTGAGATGTATAATTCCGCTACCCTGGTGTCGGTTTTCAGTAAGTATCAAGTCTTCCTAGGAAAATCATTCAAGAGCATTACCATTTCCATCCTAATTTTGTCAATCGAATAAAACTTAACCCTCTAGTGCGCAAGACAACCAAATTAAATTAAATACTACTTAAACGAAAGGAATTGGTTAAAAAATAAACTTTTGTTCTGGCAGTTTGTATAATTTTCGATTATAAGGGCGCAGGAGGCGAAAAATCCTTTGATGCAAATTTGCATCATTGCGCATTTAGCTGTAAATTCAAAATCTAAAATTTTTATACTTCAATAGTGATTTAATGGACAATGTTTTTATTTCTTTTTAAAAACCAACGTATTATTGATTTATTATTTATGAAATTTTACATTTAAAAAAAAAGATAACATTTTAATTTTGTTAATTTTTAATGAAATTTTACAAATCAGTTTTTGGTTTTTGTTAGACATAAAGCTATGTTACACTTGCAACAAATCAGTTGACTTTGGCCCTATAAACCCGGCAGCTTGCATCTTACCCTATTTTCTTGGAATTCCGGTAAGTAGTCGGCATGATCGTGCCTGATATCTACGGATGGTATAGCTGATGCTGGACCTCGTTTTTGCTTTTGGACATGTAATCTTTCAGCAGAAGGTGAATCGTTGGTTCTTGGACGTTTCTGTTTTTTTTTAGAAGTGTTAATGCCAAATCTTTACGAAATTTTAATAGTGTAAGAGTCGTATTCCCTGTTGCTCGCTTATACAAAAACCAAGCATTTGCAACTGCTAGGTCCAGTAGATGGTAAACTAAACGCATATACCATTTTCTGGTTTTCATTTTGATTCGGTTCCGCCCCATCATGCTGTCTAAGGAATCAACACCGCCCATATGACGGTTGTACTCTTTGACAATCGCTGGGCACTTAACCATGATCGACTTGTGTTTCCGACGGTCGAATCTGCTAATATCATTTTCTGGTTCCACGCCAACGAATGAGGACAGAAGAGTTACGTTCTTATTGTCTTTCCACAAGACGTTTGCGAGCCCTAAACCCTCAAAGTCAGCAACGAATTGAAATGATGATCCCCTAGGACATTTTTATTTCTTGATCAGTTGGTACTTTACAATTTTGTATCCTATTTCGTCTGACTGTTCCAACTGTATGTATGCCTTTTTTCCTAAATAAACAAGCAACTGGATGGCAGTGGACATTTCGTAACAGTCGTACAACAACGTTGACAGAAGCTCCTAGATCTGGCCTCACTTGGCAAACGTTTATGCGGCAAATTGCCTTGGCCCGTATATATTTCAAAATTATATGCAAAACCTGAAACTCAGGAAAGACCAATATAATTTGTAGCCCCACTTGTGTGGCTTTGCAGGCATATATTGTTTCATTTGTTCATCAACAGATAAGCGTTCTTCTAACGGACTGGATGACAATTTTTCATTTGAACAGTCTACCAGTGGCCGAATCTTGTATATTTTGTCGTAGCAAGGATCTGTTTAAACGGCAATGCAATTTTCATTATTGTTCAAATGAAATATTGATCGTATCTTTTCAATTTTTTTTTGAGGCATGCATTCCTTTACACAGTCCAAACCATTTTGACTGTCCCATAGAAGGCGAATATTGGAGTAATTCACTATTGATGACAAAGTTAGGATGCCCATAAATTGGTAAATTTATAAAATAAAGCTCTCTTCAATATTGTTTTGCTTCTCATACAAATTAGATTCCTCAACTATATGTTGTAAAATGTCTTCATCAAAGAAAAAATTGGAATGGAGTCTGAAAGTTCTTTATAAATTCCGGCATATCGGTATTTCCTCCAAATTTTATTTTGTCTTCACTGACAGAAAATTTAGTTTTTTTGTTGCAGACACTATGTCTGCAAGCCTCTCGTGTTAAGAAATTTGTGGCACCAAGTAGATTTTCCGGAATTTCTGGAGCTATATTTTCAGTTACATTTTCATCTTCACTATTCAAGTCGTTCATGAGATCCACAATATTTTCATCACACAGAAGGTGCTCTAGATCTTCATTATTTAGAAGCTTACCTTCCATAATTTCATCTTCATCATCGGAGTCGTCTAATTCATCTTTACTTGCAGCAGGATCACACAAAATACGGAGAATATCCTCCTCTAAAAGTTGTTTTCTTGACATATCCTGAAAATTCGTTACATACGAAAAAAATTTTATTACTATCACTTAAATGCGCAGTGACGCAAGTTTGCATCAAACCGTTTTTTATACACAGCAAAGTACTTACCACAAAAAAAAACAATAAACACTACTAGATTTTAATAAAAAAAGAGTCTAACTTATGTAAACATCACAACTGTTTAATAAACTTGTTGAAATTAATTAAATTTTAAGGTCAGAAAAGCACACTGCTTCCTCTACGCACAACAAACTAATAAGCAGGCATTTCAAAATTGCACAATAATTCACTGCTGCTATAACGGTACTTCAAAAGCAGAGAAAATGACGCCTACTTACACAGTGCAACACGAAAAAAAATAACCATATACGGACACCACTACGTGATAAAAGACTAAAAAAAAGACCCGTGTCTCCCAATTTTTCCCAAAGTCATGCACTTTTTTTTTTATGGGCCGCCAAAGATTTGGGGCCTCGGTATCATTTTCGTAAAAATGTGATCATTTTCTCAGGCTCATATCTTGCAAACCGTTCAGAATTTCGATTTACCCTCTGAGGCAAAGTTGTAGCTCTTGTCATAAAGAAGAGCGAACATATAAAATCAAAAAAACTTCACCTTCCAGATCAAAATCGCAAAAAACTTAAAAAAATTCGATTTTTTTTTTACCTTTTTTCCCGTGTTCAGGTCCATAGGTAGCAAACCGTTCAAAATTCAAGGAAACAATCAACTACAAAAATTTACCTAAGATCTCAATAAACAAATTTCTAGAACATATAAACTTCCTACAGATGATTCTTAATTCTTTTCTTAATTCTTTTTTAATTTAATTTTTTTTACCTTTTTCTCCTGTTCAGGTCCATAGGTAGCAAAAAATGAAATATGCCTGGCCAGAACCATGTGTTTGTCCAAGGGTTACCACCGTTTAGGTAGCGCTTAGGTATCACGCGATCATGCACCTACAGCAGCAGCACAGGCAATGCAGTAAGCTCAGCACACGCAACAAGGGACGCAGCACACAATATAAAAGCGACACGACGCTCACATCGAGGCATTACACAGCGCGACGTCAACGAGAGCTCAGCGGTGAAAGTTATAAAGTGAAAGTGAAAGTAAAAAAAGTGAAAGTGCTACAGTATAATTCGCACACAACATTGGCAACTGACAATTTCAATATGCAGTGTGAAAATATTGATTTATTTTGCTACGTTTGCGGTCATCAAACCAGAAACCTGTATGACAAGAGGTACAACTTTGCCTCAGAGAGTAAATCGAAATTCTGAACGGTTTGCAAGATATGAGCCTGAGAAAATGATCACACTTTTACGAAAATGATACCGAGGCCCCAAATCTTTGGCGGCCCATAAAAAAAAAAGTGCATGACTTTGGGAAAAATTGAGAAACACGGGTCTTTTTTTTAGTCTTTTATCACGTAGTGGTGTCCGTATATTGTTATTTTGCCATGACTTAAAGAATTACACACAGTGTTACATAAACGGAGACAACCGACCCTGTTCTGTAAAAAGAATCCAGACAAACATAAAACGTTTCAGAATTTTTGAGTTCCTGTAAAACAATTCAGAAGAAAAATATCAGTTTTGAATTAGAATGCAAATCCCTTGTGATTTTAAAAACAAACAATTCAGAACAAAACTATTTCATGTTTTAAGAACAGCAAAATTGTAGACTTTCTATTCTGAAAGAAAATTCTGATTCAAAATGATTCAGTATGCAGAACAGGGCCGAACATATAACGAACCTTTACACAAAACTGTTTTCAAATTTTGAAACTACTGACAGATTTTCGGTATGATTCAAATTTGCATCACGGACCACTAGAGGGTTAACTATATTTATTGCTGGGGTTAGAATGTTCGTCTTGGACATTCAAAGTTAAAGTTAATAAGTCGTCCAGATGCTGTATTTTACAGGTATCAGTCAAAATCGAGCCGATTATCTCGTATGACAAAATTGTCCAGATTGTTCAGAAGCTAGCGATTAACATCGTAGATAAAGTTAACTAATAGATGAAGCACAAGTGTTGGGAAAATTTAAGTGTAATTGGTAATTTTCTAGATGTCGTTGAAAGCAATAAATGGGATATTTTTTGTTCCCAAAAAAACACGTCAAAAAATATGACATTAAAATACTAAAATTTCATATCAAAAGAAAAAATTATTTTCAATAAAAATATCACTTCGAAACAAGAATACAACACGTTGCTTAAAGTAGAATATCTGATGGCAATCGACTTGCAAAGCCATCACACCACTGACTAAGTCATAATAAATTGGTTCTTCCTCCGGTTCAGCTGCCATTCTTTGTTGAGAGTCCTCAGACACTCAAACGGTTTTGGCATCTGCGACCACAGAAGTTGATACAGTTTTTGCGCTGTGAAGTTTTTAGATTAAAAAGGCGTTCCGGCATGTTCATATTTGGGCTGCGTTACGGGTTTTCTATTATAGACATACAAAAACCGGACTCATGGCTTTGAAAATGATTTTTATATAAGAAACAAATGCTATTATATAAAATCATTTAAATTTTGTCACATTTCCCTTGTTTAAATTACTTTCAGAAAAATTTCCCATAATTTTGAATAAACGTCAATGAGAATTTCAGTGAAAGTGACACTAATACAGGACAGCACCTAGTAAACAAAGTTGATAATGGGCCCGCTATATCTATTATGTCCTTTATCTATGATTAACATTTGACAGTGTGAATAATACAATCTTCCTGTAATAACAAATACCATATCACCCAAATAATCATTTAATTTATCAGTTAAATAATCATTTTAATTATAAATTTTAAAATTTAATAATAGTTTTTATTAAAGCCATGATAATACTACAAGTAAATAAATTTGGTATCGTTTCCAATTTCTGTTATTAACACACAATTTTGCTACCTCTATAATCTAATGAAATGTTGAGTAGAATTAAAACCGAATAAAACAATATACCCGAATGATTGCATTTATACTTCGTTATATCAAAACGAATTTTCCGTTGCTAAGTAGGCAGTGAAATCACTCGTTGATTCTGAATTCAAAAATTCAATATTGTCCATACATTCAGGTGGTATAAATATGATAGAACCACGTTTTAAAAATAAATCGGAATGTCCTTTTAAGCGCAATGTTCGAGAACCATTTAAAACTAATAATATACTCGGACTTTGGGGTAATTTAAGGGAATATGCAGTTGATTGTGACGCCGGCAATGATATGTTTACAACGGCAAAGTCTTTAACAGGCGGTGCAAACACTTTAGTATATGAGTCCACTTGTTTTGGTTGAAAAAGCCGAGTACTGGCTGCAGAGCCGGCATAATTTAAAGATACCAGCAGTTGTGGAACATCTTTGTGTTTGGGCGTTAGTCCGGCGCGTATGACATTGTCGGAGCAAGCCATGCATTCGATACAATCACCTGAGAGATATGCATGTATTTCATTTGCACCAAGATAAATAGATTCACCGGGTTGTAGATAAATTAAATTTATGAAGAAGAGGGACAGTACACCAACATCATCGGGAAAGTCGGCGAGAATGGTGTTGAATGTTTCGCTGAGACTGTGCTTAGCGAGAACTGAAATAAAGGGGGCAAACATATTTTTAATTATTTTATAAAAGTGTAATTAATAACTCCATTTATATTCAAGCTATGGTTTGAGTTATTATGCGTACATGGTCTTCCACTTAGCATTGAATACCATGACTGTCATTCAACTTACCAGACATGTAATCCTGTGATATCATATCAATACAATAAGAAACGGCATTCTTCTCAGCTATCATTAGTTTCCAGTAACATTTTTTTAAATCATTGACGCTGCCATTGCTCAAATTCTGAACAACGGCGTCACCACCCAAGAGTTCTTTTAAGGGTGGTATCTCTTGGCAAAATTCATAGATTTCGTGATAGGGACGAAATCCACATAAAGCTTTAAAGGGTGTCAAAGCTATGGCCAGCTCAGGTTTATGATTTGGATCTTTATAGATATCAGGACGTTCCTTGTGCAAATGTTTAGCTTGATCCTTGAAAAAGAAACAGGCAATAGAAAAATACATCTACAAAGTAACTACTTATGTACCTCTTACCTTATTCGGATGAACTTGTATGCTTAAGGCTTTGCGTATACTTAGAACTTTAAGAAGATATGGTAATCGCTGATTATATACCTGCCCCAATTCCTCACCGGTTGTCTTTACCAGCGAGGGGCCACTGCCATGATCACCCATCCATAGTTCGGCATAGGGAGCCTCCTCGTTAGTAGTGAAATTGCTATTATTGGCTTTGGCCAATTTCGCCACCTCTGAATTTTGGCCTAGCTTGCCCCACTCGTAATTCTTGATATTGCCCACAAGTTCCATTGATATTGCACTTTACCTCTTTGAGAAATGAAAAACTAAACTGAAACCGAGTTGTGTTTCGTTGTGTGTATTCAATCACTGGTTTCTTTACACGCAATTTAGAACATTTGTTGCAGTTACTTGCGCAGGGTCATACTATGAAGGTCATTTACAATTACGTGTGTGTATGTAATATTCCCATTCATTCGCAACCTTCGATGGCCACCAGCTTTAATCACAATTAGTTCATTGTATGTAGCAAACAAACTTTGTGAGGTTTCCTTCCATCAGTTTGGGGTTTGATATCTTCACTATTTCACAATTAAATGTATTGTCAACTGAGGTTTAGATTGTTGTAGCCATCTATCATCTTTCTTTTTATAGTTTTATTCCCCTTTTGTTTTAAATTACGTGGTCTTATCAAATTTTTATCAGTTTTTCTGTTCGGGTGCGAAATTGTTTGGGTTTTGTATGGGTTGTTTTACGGTTTGTTTACAATTGTATTCTAATTGGGTTTTGTTGTTGTTAATTTGCAAGGCACTATATTTTATTGACATACAGGTGGCGCGGTTGTGCCAGCTGAATCAGAGTTGTATTTTTTGGTATTCACGTTCTGCCGTTATATTGAAATTGTGACTGTTAATTTTGGTAACATTTGTTTATCGGTTTGATTATATGTGTACGCAGAATTTTTGAATCGTTCGTAATATATATTATCACCATAGATTAATACTTATAGTAGATCTACTAGTACTCCCACCAAATTTATGACATTTGGCCTGGTGTGATATTTACGTTTGATGTTGAAAAGAATTGCTTTACTAATACCAGATAGAGGCAGTGGTTCAAAACAACGAACAAAATAACAACAACGGCATTTCGTATTGTGTGTTAAAATTATTGTGTTAAATACAACACAAATGTATGCTAACAATAACAGTCAATAAAAAAGTGTAAAACACATTTAAATTTCAGAGTTTTTCACCAAAATGATATGAAAAATTAAAGCAAGAAGTTATTGTAATTCCACCTGGTGTATATCACTTTTCGTCAAACATCTCTCTATCACACCGACCGCATCACGAAGAGTGTGAAAGGAAACGTCAGATGAGCCAAATATTCTCTCTAGTCTGAGATTACTCTATGATAATCACAGTCATCTGATGTTATGATGTTTTTTTTGTATTCAAATAATTTACCTATGGAGGAGGGGAGTTAGTTTCCAAAGTACTCTGACTGTTATTTACTTGGAAATTATCTGAAGCGATTCCTTTGTAGAATTTCAGAACTATCTCACTACTTCCGACATTGTGTCAAGTATCCCTTGAAAATGTCATTTGGCGCTTGGATGAGCATCGTGAAAGGGATGCTTGACACTTTGAAATTTGAACACGAATAAGAATATGAAACGGTTGTAAAGCAAATTTATTGTAAGTGGCTACATTTTTTGTAAATAACAATTGATATAAAATGGTGAATGATGGAGAAGATTTCAAAAACTCTTTAAATTTTTGAAGAATTGAAGAGTTTTTTTTCCCCAAATAATGTACATATGTATCTGGATGAAAAAGTTTTCAACTCGATCTCAAATGCCGTCTTCATACTTTCAACTCTTTCTATACTCTTTCAACGGTTACATGATGTGATGATGGGGTAAAATAGGCCACCTCGAGGAAAACTCACCAAGATAATAAAAATAATAAAAAAATCAAATAATAAAAAATCAAAAGATGGGTTAAAAGCCAATGGCATGGCATGTATTCACACCTGTTCTATTAAACCAAATTTGATACCTATTTACAATAACCGGTTTGAGTTCAGAACACGGTTTTAAAAACCTGTACCAAAAATTAAACCGGAATTTTTTAAAGAGAATCACAAGAAAAGTTTGGAACCAGGATTTAAAACCGGGTTTGAAACTGGTTTTAATAGCCAAAACTGGGTTTACTAAACAGAACCCACTGCTTAAACCGTGTTGAAGCGCCGGTTCTCGAATCGATTCACAAATCTGCTGAGTATTCATAAAAATATAAAAACAAATATTTATTCCATACATTTCATTTCCTACTGTGCAAGAAAGAATGCCAGTGACCACAACGGATAGTCTTTTTCTACTAGTGGTATTCATGTAAACGCGCAGGAACCTCGAATACCTCAAAAACTTGCACAGCAAACGTCCAGGCACAATTTTTTTCTCATACACAGCGACTTGCACAAATGTGGAAAAGTTGTGAGCAAACATCGAAAACGCAACGACGGACATTTGTGCAAGTGCAAGTTTTGTATAAGAACAATTCTGTTTTTTTGACATTTGTTGTGCAAGTTTTCGAGCATGATAAAAATACTCATGGTAGACGCAGGAGGTGTTATTGCAGTTGATGGCAAATTTATGGCAACTACAACATACAGTTTGTTTTTGCTTCTCACGTACGTTGTATCGAATCCAACACATGTGTATACCAACAATAACCCTGTAGGAAGTCTGGGGACAAGTGTCTCCATGTCACCACTTTTGTCAGCTATTATGGTGACATTGTCGACAATTTGTCTACAACTTGTCTAAAAATATTTGTCTGGCTTTGATGTGTAGAGAATTTTATGACAAATAGACGTCAATGTTTTTTTTTATTTTTCATTGAAAAAGAAAAAAGAAAAAGTGAGTTGTAAATATGTTTTTAATTTTGAATTGTACGTCTTTTTATTTGGTAAAAAAATCACAAGTGTTGACAAAAATAGCGGCAATGGACTACTGATTCACTGGTTCCAATGTCTCCATATGGTTCCAAAAGTACCACCTAGTCAGTAGTTCTTGTGTCAGTAGTTCATTCGCAATGACAAGCACATGTTAAATGTCAATAGAATTTTACATTGCCTGGGGTATATTTGGTCAGTAGTACTGGTGACACAGTCAATAGTAAGTCAGAACTGTTTCACTATAGACATTTCCTACGGGGAATGTAAATAAACACAAACAAAAACAAAATACATGTGATCTTGACAGTTCGAAAGTGGTTTGTTTGCAATGTAAACAAAGCAAATCAGCTATGCTTATGCGTTCACCATCTTTGAAATCATCTTGTTTTCGAGGTTCGTGATCATGACTATATGACTATAAACTGAACGAATAAATAACTATCACCCTAGTGAATTTGAACGCAGAGCTTATTGTCTTTTAGGCAATAACAAAAATTATGTCTAGTGAAAATGGATGAATCTCTGGACATGTACAAAAAATTTGCGAATGTCTTGTGTGTTCGGGCTTGTGTTTGTGAAGAGTTCTCATTGTTATTTAGTTTTCGTTTGAATTTATTGTGATGAATTTTCAATAGCATCATTCCAAATAACCGCTGTGAATATCTGCATTACAGAAAAATCCCGACAATACCTCATGTTTTTGTACTGGGTAATCGGTAAAATAGTGTATAGAAGTCATTATTCCGTTAGAAAAGTGACACAGCGAACTAAAATGAAACTAAATGAAATGAAAATGCCGGTTTTCTTATATGGAATGGAGGTATACTCAGGAGCTTTGGGTTATGTATTGAGGAAGCTCCGCTTAGTTTTTAATAGAGTAATGAGGTATATATATTCTGTTGGTTGGCATGCACATTTTTCCAATTATGTGGATGAATTTTTAGGTTGTTCTTTTTTTAATTATATTAACATTAGAAGCTTGTTGCATCTTTATAAGATTAGCGTAACTAAAACTCCCTTGTTTTTGTTGAATATGATTGAATTTGGAAGATCGACAAGAAATAGACAAATTGTAATACCTAGGATGTCATCTTGGATGGATCATTCTTTCCTTGTTAGGGTAGCACGGTTGTACAACAATTTGCCCGGCACACTCAGGACATTTGATTGTTCTTTCCATACATTTAAAAGAAGACTTTACCAGTACATGATGTTAAATGCATGAAGAAACAAAGCAAATCAGCTATGCTTATGCGTTCACCATCTTTGAAATCATCTTGTTTTCGAGGTTCGTGATCATGACTATATGACTATAAACTGAACGAATAAATAACTATCACCCTAGTGAATTTGAACGCAGAGCTTATTGTCTTTTAGGCAATAACAAAAATTATGTCTAGTGAAAATGGATGAATCTCTGGACATGTACAAAAAATTTGCGAATGTCTTGTGTGTTCGGGCTTGTGTTTGTGAAGAGTTCTCATTGTTATTTAGTTTTCGTTTGAATTTATTGTGATGAATTTTCAATAGCATCATTCCAAATAACCGCTGTGAATATCTGCATTACAGAAAAATCCCGACAATACCTCATGTTTTTGTACTGGGTAATCGGTAAAATAGTGTATAGAAGTCATTATTCCGTTAGAAAAGTGACACAGCGAACTAAAATGAAACTAAATGAAATGAAAATGCCGGTTTTCTTATATGGAATGGAGGTATACTCAGGAGCTTTGGGTTATGTATTGAGGAAGCTCCGCTTAGTTTTTAATAGAGTAATGAGGTATATATATTCTGTTGGTTGGCATGCACATTTTTCCAATTATGTGGATGAATTTTTAGGTTGTTCTTTTTTTAATTATATTAACATTAGAAGCTTGTTGCATCTTTATAAGATTAGCGTAACTAAAACTCCCTTGTTTTTGTTGAATATGATTGAATTTGGAAGACCGACAAGAAATAGACAAATTGTAATACCTAGGATGTCATCTTGGATGGATCATTCTTTCCTTGTTAGGGTAGCACGGTTGTACAACAATTTGCCCGGCACACTCAGGACATTTGATTGTTCTTTCCATACATTTAAAAGAAGACTTTACCAGTACATGATGTTAAATGCATGAAGAATTGCATGTATTGGTAAAGTCTTCTTTTAAATGTATTCAATTAATTTTGACCATTATTAATTGTTTTTGATATCCTAATAAGGACACAGTATTTCAAATATGGAGATGTTCTAGACTTAACAATTTGTACATTCCTTGCTGACAGCCCAGACTAAACGAATACTAGTGACAATAAAGGAGGTTTTCTTGCTATAAAACTTGTAGAGTAAGATAATGGTACGCCTACACCATGGCAGCTCAACCTTGATGGATACGAGTATTTACTCATGATAATATGATTCAAAATACATAATTGATTATGGAATCCAAGACAGAAAATGACAACGGCAATAATCTTGGTAATGGTGTCGGCTCATGCGAAATGTTGTGCTGAGTTGTCGCCGAATTGTAAACGACAGATAAATTTAATCCTATACAACAGCGTTTCTTAACCTTTTTCACTCCGCGGACCCCTAGAAAATCAAGGACAAGTTCAAGGACCCCCTTAATAAAAACACAGGAATAAATTATGGACAAATTATTTTAGTACTGAAACAAAATTACAGATTTATAAAAATTAAAAATTCTGTATTAATGTGAAGGTTGGTGCTGCTTTTTTGAAACTAAATTAGTAATATTTGGGTTGATGTTTTTACTTAGTTGTAATCTCAAATCTGATTCCAATTGTAATCTGTTTCTGTATTTGTTTTTGGTGTATATAAGAGCAGATAATGCCTTTTCACAGAGGCATGTGGACGAGAAAAGCAGAAATATTTACTGCTTCTTCTGCTTCTTCTGATATTTCTTTATAAACTTTTTTTAAATTGACCCAAAAACTTGATAAAGAAGATTCTTTGAAATTTCGTTTTAAAGCTGAATCACATGATATTTCTATTAATTGATTTTCCTGTACCGTTGTCAAGCCGATTATATCTAAAACATCTGCGTTGAAAGGGTCTGCTATCCAGTTTTTATTTCTGTCGGGTTCTGGAAAATAATCCCGAAAAGAAGACGTCAAACCGCGGAGGTGTTTAATCATTTCGTCTTCTACTTGAGTTGGCAACATTTCTCCACCAGAGGATTCCATAAACGCTACCAGTGTAGGAAAATGATTATAGTTTTTTTATTTGTACGATTACTCTATGTCTGCCTACTATTAGTTAAGATTTCATCTTAAAACATGTGTGTTTTGCAGCGAGTTGGCAGCCCTGAAGAAATATACATAACAACAAAGCAAAAAGTAAATATGAACTGTGCAGTGGGCAAATGTGTGAAAACCCACGGTATTAAATATGCGACACAATTTTAAAGTGCTTGATTTTCTAGGGGTCCGCGGAGTGAAAAAGGTTAAGAAACGCTATTCTATGGTATACAAACCTTCAGCTGTTTCCTTTGGGCTATCAGATTGATGGCAGATTTAATTGATTTAATTACTTGTTTTATAGGATATGTAAGTTTTTGTAAGTTTTTTACCACGTCTTGCTAATTCCGGCAAACATCCAATAAATTTCTGATTTCATTAGTCTTTGTGGATTTAACTTATGTTTATGACAGTTATTTGAATAATTTTAAGATTGTTTAGTAACGCATGAAAATCGATGGCAACTAGTAGCACTACCTTATTCTAACCTCCATTTATATTTTTATTTTGTGTGTCATATGGGATATGATTAACTATTGTCACTGTACAAGATATTACAGCATCATTAGCGATTTTATTTTTATTTTTTAAACTATTATTTACATCTTTTATTATTCTAGTTATTATTCAATTTCAGTTATTATTCAATTTATGTCAGTTGCAATTACAAGCTGTTGTCTATAACTTTGTTTCCGCATGTACTACTTTGCTGTTTTTCTATTTTGAATGAAATTTGTTTGACGCAAATATAATTCAAAATTGGTATAATGGTGAAAACGGTAGAAGTGGTACGTACGTATTGAAACAAATATTATATATTTCTAGTTGGAACTATACTAAAGTTTTAAATTCGAGAGCATAATTCCTTTAATCTTACATGTAATCGGTAATAGTTTTTGCATTTTTAAATTCGTTAACAGTATGCCATTTGAAATTAAATATAAGCTATTGTATAAAACTAGTATAGGCTTTAATGTGAAGATTTAATTTTAGGTATTATACTTGAAGATATGTTTAGTAGAAATTTGTAACCACATATGGCCTTATGGGCTCGGTTATTGAAATAATTAAATAAATAAATAAATAATCCTGGGACTGGTCGATCAGCTATAATAAAATGGTCGATCGATATATAAAATGTTGTATTGATAAAAATCTATTTTCTAGTGACAGAAAAATATGTGATAATCTCGAAAAATAACAGACCAAAAAATTTTCCACCTATGCTGTGCGAAGATGCTTATTTTCCCTGACGAATCGAAATACACTATATCCGGATCTGATGGGCGCTTTAGACTGCGGCATAGAAAAGGGAAATCCGAGGTAATTTATTATATTATTATTATTATATTATAAGTGAGGGAGAGTGCTATGGTATGGGGCTGTATGTTACCTCCGGGTGTTGAAAATATAGTTTTTATTCAAAATGTAGAAAATTTTAAAAAGTTATAAATATAATCTATAAGATAGCGCACTGAAAATGGTGCCAGCTGAGAATTACTATTTTCAATAGGGTAATAACCAGAAGCATTCAACCCACAATGCAGAAATTTTCCGCAAACTCCAGACATTCTTTGGGAAAGGTAAGTATTGAAAAAATTTGGAAAACCCGAAATTCGAACCAAAATCTTTGGGAAAGATAAGTATTGACAAAATTTCGAAATCCCGAAATTCGAACCAAAAAAAAACTAAAAGAGGTTCCTATAGAAGATGGAATAGAATTAAAGCTAAAACAATAAAAAACAGGGCAAAGTATCTCGAAAAAAAACACAAGGTCAATATTAGAAATGAAAGGCTTATCCTACTAAATATCGAAAAAGGTACAGCTTAACCTAATTTTACATTTTGTTAATAACTAAATATGGCGGCCGGAAGACGGGCCCCAGGAAATAACACCCCAATTGCAAAATGAAAATGGGCTCCAAATTTAGGGTTTGTTTTCATTATGAAGTTGGGCCCCAAATTTCAAAATGAAATAGTCTCCCACGCAATGATGAAGGGACCAAAAAATTGTGAAGCACGACCCCAAATATTTTACTGGGGACGGCTTTAATTTGTTTGTTTTAAACCGTTTAAAAATAAGGCCCCAATAAGCGCAGGAGGATTTGATTAATTTCAGAATGAATATACAATACACACATAAACATATTCCATGAAACATTAAACAAAATAAGATAGAATAGAATAGTTATTGGAAATAAAAAAACGGGAGACAACCTTTTTTGACGTCTTTTTGGAAAATTTTTTTTCGTTTGTTTCTAAAACAGTATAATATAGTTTATAAAATTGTTGTTGATCGTGTGTTGAAGTGCGATTTTGTTTTGGAAAAATTGTTTTAATTTCTTTCTAAAACAGTAAAATATATTTTATTAAACTTGTTGTTGATCGTGTGTTGAAACGCCGCAGTCAACAATTTTTTTTGAATATACATATTTTATATGGAAAAACAAAAATATACCAAACTTTTAACAATAAATAAAATTGGGAGTGGGAATTTGTATAGTCTATAATCCAAAATCAGCACCCTGCAAGCATGCGAAGTTGATGCAACTTGTATTTAACCCTGCTGTTAGATTAAGCCAATTTGGTCCAAATAATGGCTAGTTTTCTTTGTAAGTTTTGAACGGTGATATATACTGACTTCATTTTTCAGGTCACGTGATCTTTTTTATAAACCAATGGCATGAGCAAAAATTAAATTTTCTAACTAGAAACAGGACTGAGTCAAATAAGAAATTACAAATTTCAGATTAAGGGACCATTTGGTCCATAGAATATATTCTTTGATTTTCTTTACAATTATGTTCAAAATATAAAATAACTATAATAATAAAAATATTTGAGTATTACTGACCCAAGATAGATACAAGGAATACGAATGGTTATTTTGTTTGTAAATTGCAGTATGGACCAAATGGTCTCTTAAGCTAACATTCGTTAAAAATACGAATCTTAGGTTAAGGGACCATTTGGTCCATAGTATATTTCCTTTGATTTTCTTTACATTTATTTTCAAAACAAAGATGATAATAATAACAATATTTAGTGAATATTGAACTAAAATATATACAACGAATGCGATTAAATTGATATTCTGCATGAAAATTGCAGTATGGACCAAATGGTCCCTTAACCTAACATTCGTATTTTTTTCCTAACCTAACAGCAGGGTTAAGGGTTGCCTGACTTTAACCAATAGTCGACATATAGTTATACATAGCTATATTTCATAGTTGTAAACTAGGTACAATCATAGAGTAATACTTAAGAGCCTCTATTACTCTCTTCGCTGCCTCTTCATGACGACGAGTTAGTAGGCCATTTCATCGAGTTCGATTTGCTGGTGTATTTTTTACCAATTTTACACTTTTGTTGGACATGCAACGGACAGTAATCAAAGGGAATGAGTATTTCTGTTCAATGCAAACAACATAATATTTAATTTAGTCCAATCATCGGCCTAGTACCTTTTCGATCTGCTGTGCCATAGAAACCCCCTGGTACAATGCTGTATCTAATCCTGCGACTTTCTCGTGGCTGTACGGTGCTGATTTTAGATTATAATCTATAAAAATTCGCAATCACAATTTGATTGATTTTTAAAAGTATGGCATACTTTGTTTTTTGATATGATGGGGCACAATACTATTACTAGTATTAGTTACGTTCATATGAAAATATTAAAATATACAAAACACGTTAATAAAGCATTCTTTCTTTCTGAAAAATAAAATTAACATTTTCTCTCATATAAATCATAAAATGAGTAAAACACGTTAATTAACCCAAAGCTGTATACCACGATTTTGAAGATTTCAATATGTTTGACCTATAAATAAAATCCCGAAAGGTGGGAAATCGCTGTATACCTGAAAATTTTCATTCCAATTAATAATATTTATATTTTTTCTAATTGCAGAGGAAAGAAAAAAACCCTGATCTGTATAGATCATAGTAAATCCAAAAATATTCTTCTAAGAAATAATTTCAGATCGAAAAATATATAATAAAAATAATGTAGTAGAGCCCGTCCAAAAAACGTAGTACACTAACAAATTTATACATAAATAGTTATGTTCTACAAATAGATTATTTTCCACACCTTCATCACAAGTGTGTGTAAGTAAGAAAGAAAAACCTGATGGTAATGGAATAAAGCCGTTCAACGAGAGATAGAAAGAGGAGAGAAATCCCGACGACGACAACTGCAATTAATAACAATGTGAACAAGACGGTCACTGGCCTAGAACGCTAAGGCGCTGATGAGAAAAGTCACAAGCTTCGAAACGATCGTCCACCAATGGGAGTTCAAATCCTGGTTCCGACTATCTCAACTCAACTCAAACGAAACCGAAAAATATTCTTCTAAGAAATAATTTGAGATTGAAAAATATAGTATAATAATAATAACATTTATTATTGGTCTTTTCAGAATATGAAAATGTGTAAAACACGGTTACTTAATGCAAAAGTATATTTTTCTTATAAAATATTAATAAAATATGTATCTATAACGAAAAATTTAATATTTTTTGATGTTAAAACAATTTGTTACTGTGTTAGATCGGGCAAGAATCGCCGCCAACCCACTAAGACGCCTCCACTGACAATTTTTGTTTCTACCGGCATTCTTCTCTGCTCGGCGGGTACGTCCACAAACAAAATTGCTGCATCCGGAAATCGGAAAACCCGTACGTCATTGTCGAGAAGCCAATGCATACACAGAGGTGACAGTTTGATGTGGATTTTGGATCATTGGCACATTTTTTTTCGTAAACGCTGCAGGAAACGCAATTTCAGGCAACGGCTAGCGCTACAGAGCCATGAATACGGACTTCTATGGGCTGAAATGGAAGATATGAACGTGTATAATCTTTGGTTACAATAGAATGGCGCACCATGTCACACAACTCATCAAGCAATCGATCTTTTGCGCACTAAGTTCGATAATCGTGTTGCCATCTTGCTGAGATCAATTGGCCGAATCGGAGCTGCGATTAGATCCGGGTTAAACACCGATGCTATGCGAATAGTCCAGAAACAATCCACACCCTAAAGGCTAATATCGTCCGAGCGATGCGTGAGATATAAGCAGTAGCCGTCAACAAAGTTTTGGAAAATTAACCTTAGAGGATGAGCTACTGCGAAGCCAGCCGCGGCAGTCACATGAATGAAATCTTATTCCATAAATAATGGGATTAGTTGTTATTTCTAATAAATCCATAATATACCAAAAGAAATTAAGTTTACTTAATTTTATTTAATTTTTAAAAATATACTTGTATTTGGACCACCCTGAACTCAACTCAACTCAATGAGTGAACCCGTATCCACTAATGGTTAGTTTTCAGTCGGTGGTCTTCTTCGTTCCTTACTTAATTTGTGGTTAAACATCGAATTGAGTTTTTCAGTCAAAGATTAACAATTATTTAACCACCCTATGTTGGTTGGGTAACCCATCCTCATTTTTGATTTAAAATATGAAATAATTAAAAAAAATTTATATCTCGAACACGGAGCTTCCAAACCAAAAATAACTACATTTAAACATTAACTACAAAATAACACAGTACAAAAATTTCGACGGCAACCCACGCTCTGTTGGATAAAATTAATAAAGGTAAAATACACATTGCTTTAATACAAGAACAAGGTTAGTGTTATATGGTTTATTAACTACCAACTAATCTATACAAAGACGGGTTCCCGTACGAGAACATGTATCTTATGCCATAAAAACCATTGTTTTATCTTCTCCCCAGAGTTGTCAACATCAGATGCAACTGTGCTGAAACAGCGAAATGGAAATATGTACCTGGCGTCAGTATACTTGCCATATGATTTGCCGACATCACCACCTTCATCGGAATTACAACAACTGGTAGAGAGGGCTCAACAGACAGGTAACGAAGTATTAATAGGTAGTGACTCTAACTCTCACCACACGTCGTGGGGTAGTACTAACTGTAACCGTAGGGGTCATACCCTAGTAGAATATTTGTTTACTAACGACCTTTTCACACTGAATATTGGGAACAAAGCCACTTTTGTCAACAAAATTAGGGAAGAGGTTTTAGATATCACAATTTGTTTCGAAAATCTTATAGGTGAGATTCAAGAATGGAGGGTTTCAAATGAACACTCATTCTCGGATCACATATACTGAAGATTCAGGATAACTCGGCCACCCCCGAAACCGATATGTTTCCGAAACAAGACCAAGACGCACTAGATAATGTTCGGAAGCCTACTTCGGAATCGACTAGATCGCCCTAAACTCGAATACTCTAGCAGGGGCGAATTGAACGATAAAGTACCAAGGACTACGCAAGCACTAGTAAAGTCTTTCGAGGACAGCTGCCCACTTCGGGAAATTAAATCGGTCTAAGAAAAACCCTGGGTTAGAGTGGAAATACGAAATCTAGGGAAGAATGTCCGTAGACTTTACAAAAGGGCCGTGCGAAAGAAACTACCAGTATACTGGGAGGACTATAAGAGGAGTATCAGTGAATACACCGCAATATTGAGAAAGGCGACACGCAACTTCTGGAGACTATTCAGTGAACACGTACAGGTGGAAATGCTAGTAGATGGCACGGGGAAGAGAATGGAGACACTGGAACAAACGCTAAGGCACCTGTTGAATACACACTTTCCAAATGGGAACGCGGAACTCACAGGGGAACGACGATAAAGTGAAAATGTAGTACATCAGACGCCAATCATTACGAACCAAATGATCGAAAAAGCTATAAACAGCTTCTCCCCATATAAAGCGACGGGCCCGGATGGGATTTTTCCGGCTATCCTACAACATGAGATTGACCAAATAACAACCCATTTCGCAGGAATTTTTACCGCATGCTTAAAATACGCCTACACACCAAAAAACTGGCAGGAGGCTAGGGTAGTATTTATACCCAAACCTGGAAAAGCAAGCTATGCAACGGGAAAGGCTTATGTACTAACTAGCTTTACCTCGGTTCTACTCAAAACCCTGGAGAGAATAGTGGATGACATTGTGAAAGGTGGAATACCTAACGGTATGCTGAAGTTTAAGCAACACGCATATGTCAAAGGCACATCAGTGGAAACCGCACTTCATGAGGTAACCCACTACATAGAGCAAACAAATATTAAGGGAGCGTTCAATAATGTCCGGACCGAAACACTCAATCAGTCCTTAGGACCAGGCATTAAAAGACTGGATCAACCATATGCTAAGGAATAGATGGATAAACTATGGTTCCCATGATGTAAATATTAGAGACAGGGTACAACGTGGAACTCCACAGGGAGGGATTATATCAGCACTCTTATGGGTCCCCACAATACACAGTCTCCTAAGGAAACTTACCGAAGAAGGACTTAAACAAGTCTGCTTCTCAGATGACGTTATAATACTTCTTAAGGGAAGGATCCTAGTCAATTATGCAGAGAGGCCGAGAGTGCACTGAGTATAGCGTATAACTGGGCACAGCCAAGGGGCTTAAATGTCAACCCGAACAAAACGGAAACGGAAATATGTCTATTCACAAGGAAGACGAAAATCTCAGAGTTTGAAGAGCCACGATTAAAATATCCGATAAGGTTAAATATAAGTACTTCGGGGTATTTTTAGATCGGAAACTGAATTGGAAACACCACATTGAGGAGAGGGAGGGCAGAAGGGCTATAGGATTCAAATGGAGTGACGACCAGCCTCAGATATTCTTCAAGAGGCAGATGAAGTTTTTCTTACGTGCCGTCGGTCCGAGGATGCAATGATGGTTTCCTTTCGCCACCAATTCTTCACGAAAAAAAATTCTAAAACTTTATTTTGTTCTTAATTGACGTCAATTTTGTTTTTTTTATTGCTTTTATACATAAGTAATAAATAAAAAATATATTTTCAAACAAGCAAAAATTATTTTGTTTGAAAAGCAAAAATTACAAAACGTTGATGGAATAAAAAAAAAAATACGAAAAGAATAGATCTCCATCGATCTGTCTACCGGGGAAAAATAAGAATAAGTCCCAATCGATCCAACAAATAAGAAAAAAATGTTTTTTGGAAAATGTATTTCCATGATTTTACTAACATTCAAAACTCTTTCGACTGATATTTGAAGGTGTTAGAGTAGTCGTACTATTTTACAGCTTACGACCAGTGATGTCTACTGTGTAAGGTATTTCTATTAAGGTACTCGTAAATACAGCTATCAGTCAATTCTGTCTACTAGGGTGTGAGATATTTTAAATAAATAAATAAATGGTTTCCCATTACATCCCAAGAAGGAATCGGGGAGAGCTTCTCACAACCAGTGAGCTGTGCGCTTTCTAGTTTTATACTCCCTGATTGGGACCTACAGTTTTACACCGGTTCCGAATCTTTTTTTGAGAAGCTTTTTCATGGCTAAATACTCGATAGTGTTGCCATCACTATGCGAGGTGACCACCGTCGAAAGAAAATTTAAGGTAGCCAGAGCAGGGATCGAACCCATGATCTCAAGTACATATTTTATTTACGTAATTTTGAAGGTAGTGGCTCCTAGAGTGCCCAAAAAACCTGCGATTTTTGGAAATCGGTTTTCGGTTTGTTCGAAAAGAAACCGGATTTCGGGTTTTAAATTTGGCAAAACCGGTGGAACGGTTTTTTTCTTTTTTTTACTTTAAATTAAAATACACATATAGCATTTACAATACATTTGTTTAGCGATCATTTCATATACTTTTTCGTGTTTAAAACTTAAAGTTCCACAACTCTATGTAAATCTGACAATTACGTTTTAATTTTAAAATAAATTTAAAATCATATTCAAATTTGAAAGAGATTTTCGTATATTTATTAAGTTTAAAACATATATCTATATATATAAAAATAAGTTGCATTCTGTTAGAAATTGATGTTCTCTGGAATGCGATTTTTTCATATGAAAGGTGACGTCAATACCAAAGTTTTTGTATATAAACGGTCTATGTATGTCTATTGGTTCATGAGTTACAGCCATTTTAGTGAACACTGCATTCATTTCGAAACATGTATATTGAAAATATTTCAGTTAATATTTTGAAAAACTGAAATACAATTCGTTTTTCAATTCATTACAATTCCATTTTACTCAAACCATTGTTTTAATTTATGTACTTAGCTTTGAAAATCACATCTTCGGGGATCTGTGAAATAAATTACATATAAACACATCAATAACAACTTAAATATTTAAATACATTATGCACAGCAATGAGCTTTCTTATTTGTTAACTTAACGGATATTTCAAACATTAAATCAAACAGCTAATATATACATGTAATGCTGTAACGGACTTTTTCTCCCAGGTCGCTAGCTTTTGAGTTCATCCTATGACTGACATTTCATGATCAGCTGATCTGTTTATATTCTTAATAATTGCATTATTCAACTAACATATGTGTCTCAATCTTTGAATTTCGCGAATAAATAAAATTTCAATTACTTCATATCTAATTGGTGTAGCCACATTTTTTTAATACAAAATGGTACGTACGCGCAGTAATTTGGGGCGTCAATCACGTAATGCTAGAAATATTGTGGCATCTAGAGCATCTCAAACTGACGAACAGCGTGAAAATAATACTTTGGCTGCTCGAAATGCCATGGCACGTGGTAGGGCTCTGCGAAATCCAGCTCCACGTCCGTATGTGACGCGTACTTTGGAGCGTGCTGCATTCAATTATGATGCAAACTTTGATTACGTTTCTCATGGCAAGGTTTCAATTGGACCAATGACTACTGTTTGCACTCATTGCAAGACATTTAAGTTTAAACATGAAGTATCTGGATTGTGTTGTTCAAACGGACAAGTTAAATTAGCAGAATTGAATCCACTACCGGAGCACTTGCATAATTTGATAACTGGCGGCAAACCAATTTCAAAGCATTTTCTGGCAAACATACAAGCGTATAACTCCCGATTTCAAATGACTTCATTTGGAGCGACAAGTATTATTCGGGACAATTTTATGCCAACGTTCAAGGTATTTTTGTTCGCTTTGATGTTTATTTACATGATTGTGAAAATTTTAATCTTCAATAGATTCAAGGCCAAGTTTACCATCGACTTGGTTCTTTGTTACCCTTTCCTGATCAAAGCTATCAATTTTTGCCCAAACCGGTTTCATTTGAAAGGTTATAGTCCAAATTAGGTTTTCGGCTATATGTCTTTTAGGTATTAGGTTTTCGACTATAGCTCTTTGATATTTCAAGTGGGCGTGGCCCCTCCCACATAAATTGAATAACATCATATATCTTGACCGATTTGGCCCAAACTGGTTTCATTTGAAAGGTTATAGTCCAAATTAGGTTTTCGGCTATATATCTTTTTGATATTTCAAGTGGGCGTTGCCTCTTCCACATAAATTGAATAACATCATATGTATATCTTGACTATTGTGATAGCAAGAGTTTTGAAACATTGCAGTATCCCATATGTTACTGATTTGAATAATCAGGAAAAAAATGGGCGGGATCGGACCAGTGGGAGTGGCAGCTCCCATACAAAGTAGATATTTAATATCATATATCTACAGTTCTATAATAGCCAGAGTCTTAGAAATTTGTACACGTTGATTATTTGTTAATGTGAATAGTCATGGGAAAAATGGGCGTGATCGGACCATCAATTACAAATATTAATAGCCGAACTGAAAATGGGCGGAATGGGATAAATGGGCGTGGTACCAAAAGAAAAAAAAAAATAAGCATTAAAATAAATTATCACATTCAAGACTTTTTGCGAGGTTATATTTTGGGCAAAACGAAGTTTGCGCCGGGTCAGCTAGTGTACATATAAAATAATTTTAATTTTAAAATTAAAGAAAAAATGTTTGGAAAGCTCAATTAATTCTTAACTAATTTTTAGTTGTTTCTTATTCACGTCATAAAATCGTTTTGAAATTTGAATAATACAATTGTTTGGAAATGCCATAAATGAACATATAATCATATTTCTTAATCATTAAAATTCGAAAATCATATAATTTATTTTTACTTTGTTTAAGGATATTAATACAAATTAAGTAAAATCCGGTTAACCGACGTGAAATACCCGGGTTTCGGTTTGCTCTAAAACTACGTATTTTTTAGAAAATCGGCACACGGTTAAGACTAAAAAAAATGGGTAACCGGTTTCCCAGTTTTTCGATTTCACCGGTTTTTCGGTTTCGGTTTTGGACACTCTAGTGGCTCCCAAAAAACTACGGGTTTCGATTTTAAAACACCACACGTACATAAATATTGAAATTAAAATAACAGTAGTTTCTAGTTATGGCTTCAATTATCAAAACTTCACATTTAATTGATTTGACAGCAACAGAAGCTTCAGTAGAAGTAGATTTAAAAACTGTTATGCGTAGAACTACAAAAGATGTAGTTGAAAATATATAGATGTAGTGAGGCATGGATGGTAGCCCTGGCCATAGCCGCTACAAACAAAAATTTTGGAGAGCCAATCGTACTGATGAATTCATGTTTTCATAGCATTTGTGCCACTTAGGTACTAAGTAATCATTATTTTAAATCTTAATTTTTAATATTGACTTCATTTTCAAAGAATGGTTTACTTGACGTTATATGCAGTAATAAAACACCATCATCTACCATGTTTTGCAGGCCAATTAAATTTGTATTAGAAAAGAAAAATCCAAATGCAGGTTGGAAAGTTTTCCATGAATTTGATGAAAAAATAAAAAATCTTGAGTACGATGTCATTGAAGTTAACGGTACAATTGAAGATATGCATTGTACCATGATTGATGGTGCAGTTGCAAAGGTTTTGACCGATATGAACAACAGAAATGAACACCATCAATTTTCAAGAACCTCAATAGTTGACAATTATAAATATGGACTTGCAACACTTCATTGTTGGATCAAGTTTTTCGAATGCTATTGTCTTTCTTTAAAAGTTTTGGCAGGTTAGGAAACACAATAAACACTTCTTAGAGAATAACGCAAGGATACACAATCAATTCAGAAGGAGAACATAACTAATAATTGATCAAGTTAAGCTAGGATTCGGCAATACCAATGACGGCAATACAGCTCGCCGATTTTTAAGGACAGTAAAATTAATGATGCTAATGATATTCCACCCATACCCAACATTTATAACATTGGTAACATGTTTTTATCACCATTGCCATCATCTATTCCTCCTGCTAGGGTTGCTGCTAACCCGATTTACTGACTCCTCTCGGAAATCATCAGATGCTGGTACTGATGCCATTATTGCACCAGTTACTGTTTCTGCTGTCGTTTTGCCGTCTAGTTCGAATGGTATTCCGACTCTAGCGTAAAGACTGATCATTTCCCGGAGTCTGATTTTGTGCCTCGACCTGCTTTGCCGTCTGGAGACTTAATTGGTATCGTTACTGTACCAATCGTTCCAGCTCCCCATAGCATGCCTAGGAATTATGATTTGATTGTTATGCCCCCTCGAAGAACTATTTTCGTGTCACGTCTCTCTGCTGACACTTCTGTTGATAGAATAGGAAATTATATAAAGTCACACTTCACTAACTTTAATGACAATGATTGTAGGCTGCTTAAGTTTAATAACTTTCAGAAAAGAGACATATCACCGTTTAAAATTATAGTTCCGGATAAGATGATTGCGACTGTATACTAATCTTGTGAGGCCGATTCTTTAGTACGGTTCAATAGTTTTGCTTCCACATCATAGGTGCAATATTGATATTTTTAGAATCGAATCCCCTCAGAAGCAGGTTTTACTTTTGGTTTTACGCAATCTTGGTTGGAGTTCATCTTCGAACCCACCTCATAGATTACAGCTCATTGATTTACCTACTTTAGAGCGTCGTAGGCCAATGTTGTCTGTATGTTTTATGGTTAAACTAATCTATGGAGAAACTAATTCATCGTATTTGATCTCTTCACTGAATTTTAATGTTCGTTATAGAGCTTCTAGACAATACGTTTAATTTTTTCATTTTCCGTGTTCAAACGTAACTACGAATCTTTAAATCCAGTTTTTACTCTTTGCAATACTTTTAATGAGTTACTGCATCTATTCCCTCTATCAGATTCGATTGAAGTAATTAAATGAGCGATAGTTTTTTTTTTTAACCCTAGTGAGATAACGTACGTCTCTGAGACGTATGATAAATAGCATTTATTTATTTTTTTGATTTTTAAGGCAAATGCTATTAGTCGTTTTTGCAGTTTAAAATTTGAGGGGGTTGTATTTTGTTGTATCCTGAGATAGTATTTTGTTATAGAGCAAGACTTAATCTTATCAATTTGAAACAATTTTTATTTTAAAACATTTTGGAATCGTTACTAACTAGACCTCAAACTAGCGTACGTCTTTAAGGCGTATGGTTATCTTTTATGTACAAAAAAATAACGTTATCTTTCTAGGGTTAATGACTGATAATGCTTAGAATTGTCAGATTTAAGATTTAAGATTTCTTTCGAGAAATCATGTGAATTTTGGTTAATTTTCGCTGAACTAAATTTCCAGTTTCATATGTCCTGCTTAATCGTTTCCTGCTTCATTCTCGTCCTACTGTATCTGTTCCTGCTTCGTCTGTTCCTGTGACACCTGTTCTTGCTTTATCTGTTCCTGCTTCACCTGTTTCAACAGTTCCTGCTTCATCATTTCCTCTTTCACCTGTCACGCTACATCTTTTCTTGTTTCATCTGTTACTGCTTCATCTACTTCACCAGTTCCTGCTTCATTCTCTTCCTGCTATATCTGTTCCTGCTTAATTTGTTTCTGTGTCATCTGTTCTCGCTTCATCTGTTCCTGCGTCATCAGTTCCTGCTTCATCTGTCCTACTACATCTGTTTCTGTTCCATCTGTTTCTGCTTTATCTGTTCCTGTTTCATCTGTTCTTGCTTTATCTGCTCCTGCTCCACCTACTTCATCAGTTCCTACTTCATATGTCCTGCTTCATCTGCTCCTGCTTCATTATCTTCCTGCTGTATCTGTTCCTGCTTCATCTGTTCCTGTGACACCTGTTCTTGTTTTATCTGTTCCTGCTTCACCTGTTTCAACAGTTCCTGCTTCATTTGTTCCTGCTTTGTCTATTCCTGCTCCATCTGTTCTTGCTTGATCTTTGTTTTTGGTGTGGTGGAATCATCGGTACGTACTTCTTTCGAAATTAAGCTGTTAACACCGTTACTGTCAATGAAGAGCGGTATATATCGATGATAACGAACTTTTTATGGCCGAAATTTGAAGAAGTTGATATTGACAAGACGGGGCTACGTGCCACACAGCACGTGCAACAACCGAATTATTGCGAGAAAAGTTTGGAGATTTGATTATTACAAGAACTTGTGACATTGAATGGCCGCCAAGAAGTTGTGATTTAACACCATTAGACTATTTCCTGTGGGGTTATTTGAAGTCATTGGTCTTTAGCAATAAACCAGACCCTCTTTAAGTTTTACAAGTCAATATTGAACGTGCTATTCATGACATACGACTTGATTTAGTGCAAAAAGTGTTCAAAAATTGGGTTCATCGTATTCGTTCCTGCAAAAGAAGACGTGGAGGCCATTTGAAAGACGTTTTATACAGAACTTAATTGCATCGATTGTACTTCGCATTCAATAAAAAACTTTTGACTTTCTTTAACAATTAGTGTGTTTTTTTAAAGAAATCATGTCACACAAATTGGAAAACCCTTTATTTCATACATTCTTTACCTAACTAATCAAATTCTGTTTTTTACCTCAACTGAAAATTTGTAAATTTTGAGTTACGACTCTTTGTAGTGTTCAGACCAACAAAGCCTGTGACGGACCGTCGAAGTAAGAGGTTTTATATTAAATATTTGTTGACTATTTATATCATCGCATGACGACGACTCGATTACAATGTCAATTGTCTTATCACAGCTGTTATAATTTATATTTATTTGTTTGCATTTTTGAAATTATCAACCGCGAAGCTGCAGCCGTTTGTAGTCATACATGTGTATAACAAATCGTCATTCCGTCAGTCGTTTAGTTGGTGATATCAATGACTGGATGAGAGTATAAACCTTGTTATCAACGGAAAATGCTCATATTTTATTAAGAACAAAATCAAAAACAAATTAAATAAAAAAAATAAAAATAGGGTGCCCATAAGAGAAGGTGCTGGTTGTGGTTGTGGCTATTGCTGCCCTTGCAACAATTTCCTTATCAGTCACAGACGTGTTGGGTCAGCAATTTCACTTCATTCATGAAAATGTCAACAGCAACATGTTGTTGATGTCAGTGGCGTCGCTTGTCGAAAGTTTAGACAAATGGGACTTTAATTTGAAAAAAGTTAATGATTTTCTAATAAGTGTAGATTTGTTTATGAATGTTTATGCGTGTTTTGTAATCAACAACAGTCTTTGTCGTCGCAACGACATTAGTGAGAGTCATAATGGTGGTAGTATTTTAGGACCGTTAGGTATGAAAGAAGATCCAGGTGAGATTTGAAAGTGTACAAGGGAAAAGATTAGTTGGAAATCAATTTAGGCATTGGAAATTCCACGATAAAGTCTATATTTTGGTTATAGTTCATAATTATCATACATCAGAATTATTTGCCGATGTTATGGATAAATTAAAAAAAAAACGTTTCCCAATAATCCCGTGAAGGGATTGGGGCGAGCTTCTTATTATTATTTATTATTATTATTTATTTATTCATCCAAAATTTACTTATTGATATTATACATAAATTCACTTTTGAGTTTTATCAAAGATATCACAGCAATTAAAATACTTAGACTTTATGTTTATAGCTAATATTTTTAAGTTAATATATCATTAATGATTTGCTTATGTATTGTTCATGTAGTTTTAAAGGAGAAATGGGAAAAACCTTTATATGAGAGACAAAAATTTTGAATACAGAATACGGAAATACAATATAATATACCTGGAAATTATATTTAATATAATTAGAGATATATTAGATATTTCGGGTGTTATAATTTGTATGTTTTATATATATATATAATTAAATGTCTCTGCAATCTCTTATTATTTCATAAGAAGAGTTTGAGATGCGGTGGATGTATTGATTGTTTTGTCGCGTTATAAAGTCAGCGAGAATCTCGTAGTTGGTTTCTTCGTGTAATCTGCGTGTGGAGTATCTCCAATGTTTGTTATTGATAATTTTCAGACATTTATTCTGAATTATTTGCAGTTTTTTTAAACGATATTTGGCGGCTTTGTGCCATACAGGGGAGGCCTATGAAAGTATAGGTCTTATGACACATTTAAAAATTAGGTTTTTGTTTTTATGGTTTAGGGCGGATCGTCTATGTAGAAGAGAACGAAGCGCTCTGATCGACTTAATCGCCTTATCACAGGTATTCTCAATGTGTTTACCAAAGTTTAATTTTTTATCTAGTGTTACACCCAGGTATTTAACGTGATCCTTTATATGGATGGTGATGTTTTGGAATTGTAGTTGTCGATTTGGAGTCCGTTTGTACGATTTGTTGTAAGGGAATATGATGGCTTGGGTTTTCCCATGATTCATTTTTATTTTCCATTTGGTCAAATATTTGTTGCATGCCATTAAGCTTTTCTCCATTTTCTTAAGAAGAGCGCTCGTAAGTTTGCTCGAAACAATCAAAGCTGTGTCATCAGCGTAGTAAGCCGCATCTATTTCCTTTGGGGGTTTAAAATCGGATGTAAATACATTGTATAAAATTGGCGAGAGGATGGAACCTTGAGGAAGTCCTGCAGGAATGGATTTTGTCGATGAAAATGTATTATTGACCGCCACGGAGAAAGTTCTATTGTTTAGAAAATTTGCTATTATTTTGGTGACGTATAATGGAAGGTTGGTTAAGATACGTTTGTATATAAGTCCATTATGCCAAACTGAATCGAAGGCTTTCTCAATGTCTAGGAGTACTATTCCCGTGGATCTTTTATTATGTTTGTTAGAAATTATTTTGTTTTTTATTCTGTTAACTTGATGGATAGTACTATGTTCTCTTTTGAAGCCAAATTGTTCTTTTGATATTATATTGTAATCTGTGACAAAATTGTTAACTCGGAAATATATAAGTTTTTCAAAAACCTTTCCCAGGTTGCTCAACAGACTGATTGGCCGGTAACTTTTGGGATCAGTCTTGGGTTTGTTGGGTTTATGAACTGCAATTATTTTGGCTTTTTTGAACACAACTGGAAAATAACTCAGGCTGAAACAACTGTTAAAAATAGTAACTAGTAAATCAATTGCCTTCGCTGGCAGCCTTTTCAGAAGTATGTTGGGTATGTTGTCTAAACCAGGAGATTTTGAATTCTTAAGAAGCGATAAAACGTTTGACAGTTCAGTGGAAGTTATATGTTCGATGTTGGAGTTACTTGGGTGTTCACGCTTTAATTTATGAACCGCAAAATTTACCACTGAGTCTATGGAGTGTGAGTAATCGTTCGTTAGATAATGAGCTTGTTCAAACGTTTCGGCTAGTTTGTCAGCCTTTTCTTGGTCAGTGACGAGTTTTTTATCTGAATATTTTAGGTGAGATATATTATTTTTCCGCTTGCCTCTCAGATTGCGACTTAGGGTCCAAAAACGTTTGTCTCCTGGCTTCATGCGTGTTAGGAAATTATTCCACTTATAATTTCTCATAGTATACAGTCTCTTGTTTATATGCTTTGTCAGAAAATTCGTGCACTGGTCGTAGAATGTGGCTAGCTGATTATTGGATGTTCTTTGTTGACTAAAGACTGAAATCAATTACTTACGAGTTGATTTGATCGGAATGTGACTTAATATTTTTGAGAGAAATCAGAGTAACTAATACAACTATCCCAGAGACGAAAAAAGTAAAAAGTTGCAATATTTGGGGTCCACCAAAAGCAGGACTCGTGTACTTCACTAACTTTTTTAAAAAGTCTTTAGTCTTTAGCTTTTATGGCCAAGCAAGTGAGATGCCTTTCATACTGTGACACAAGATGTTATTATAAAACTCGAGTACTCTTCCTTCCATACCTTCAGTTAGAGAAACATTGGAAAATTCCAATAAGTACCACCTACAACAAATTGTTCATGCTAACCGCGTATGCCAATCATGTGACTTCCTTTAGATTAGCACCTGTGCATGACATCAGCGAAAGTTAGCTCAGCTGCTAAAGATGCCAAGCCTAAGTAAGGTTCCATATTTAAATTTATGCTAGAATGTTTATAAACATTTCTTCTTTAAAACTATTAAGAATTTGGCATAAAACTAATTCACCATAATTACATTGAATAACTGGTAATTTGCTTGTAAAAAAATACTTTGGATGCAGAAAATACTACAGAGACACAACCAGTAGTGATTTGCAGTTCCGTGTGTTTGAGGAACCGGTTCTATCGAGTCCGGTTCCGAGAAGAACCGGGTATTTGGACTTGTTCCGGTTCTCAGTAAATTACTGTCCTAAAGAGACTTAAGTGCTTAAGTTATTATAAGAATATAAAAAACTTGATATAAAATACACATACACCCTCTTCCAAATGTAACACATTAGGTTTCTTTGGAACCGAGTCCTGTTATTCAGGAACCGTTTTACGGGTCTGCTTAAACCGTTTTCAGTTCTTTAAGAATCGAGTTGCTATCTTTGTGCTTAAGTTATTATAAGTTATTATATATATATAGTATCTCGGTACATTTGGACACATCTAATTCGGTTCTTGCAAGCACCGTTGGTGGTAGGTGGTGCAATGGTAGTGTGCGCTGCTCATGTGCCCTACTCTGACCACCTGAAATTTCTTTCGACGGCGGTTACCGCGCTTAGTGACGGCGACACGTGTATTTAGCCATGAAAAAGCTTCCCAAAATACTGTTCGGAACCGGTGTAAACACTGTAGGTCCCAATCAGTGAGTGTAAAACTAGAACGCGCATAGCTCACTGGTTGTGAGAAGCTCTCCTTAATCCCTACATGGGATGTAACGGGAAACCATTTATTTAGTTAAGCATCGGTCCGGTCGGTTCTTGTAAAGAGCCTGTTCTGCAGAACCGGTTCCTCGATTCTGTGCATCACTAACAACCAGTTCAACTTTGATTAGGTCATGTGTTGGGTGAACTAGTAGAAGGTGACGCAGTAGTAGTAGTAGGATTTGTAGTAATTGTGGGCACCACCAACAAGCATTTTGTTTTTGTTTCATAACTCCAACTGTCAAAATCATGACGAAGACATACAGACAACTAAACAAAAAAGTGCAATAACAAAATACACTGAATTTGACAGTCATGATCGTAAGAAATCTTATGCTTCAAACTCAACTGGTTCAACCAGGGGTCATGGTAATAGTTGGCAACCATGCTCTGGCAACGAGTAAGAGATCGGTTGAGCGAAAGGTGTACAATTGCATAATCCTTCCTGAAAGTAATCGCAGCCGGTCGAGATGACTGCGAATCTTTGTTGTGCAAGGCCACTTGGTTAGTTTCGTATATTCGGCCAAAAATGGAATTCAACTCTCATATTTGGGCTGGGGCTCCTGCGTCCACCTTGTAGCTTCTAGACCGCGTTCAAAAGAGAGCGTTGAAGGTGATAGGCGATAGCAGCGTATCCAGCACTGTTGCCTCCTTGGAGCATCGTCGAAATGTTAGCTGTGTCTCGATATTTTAATGGTATTTTCAAGGAAAGTGTTCCACCGAGTTACATAGCCTCATTCCAGAAGTTAGGATATTTAACCGTACAAGTGAAACTCATCCATTTTCTGTTTCCTGACCGTTGGATCGAACTGCGCAGTCCGTATGTGGAATAAGCTTCTGGTAAGTGTGCTACCACTTTTTTAGTTTAGCGATTTTCTTATTTTTGTCGATTTTTCGAAAAAAAATTCTTCCATACGAATTGGACCACTTTATGAAAACCCCTTAGAAACCAGTAAAAATTGGTTTTTCAATTGGGCGCTCCGTTTCCGAGATATAGAGATTTTTCCTAATTTTTTGATATTTTCGATCAAAAATGAGGATGGGTTAACCTGGGTAACATTTAAGGTAGTCCCTAATCTCGCCAGCTCATCCTCTCTGTGGTATCCTGGAATGGTCCTGTGCCCCGACACCCATATAAGATAGATATCGCTCGGCTTGACCATCTCATTTAGAAATGTGCGGTTGTTGACTATCTCGTTTAGAAATGTGCCTGACTGGTAGAGTATATGTAGGTACCCCAGGCGGTGAAGACGTTTCGTCTCAGGCATAGGGAAACTTCTTTGATTACCAGGGCTTATGCCTGAAACAAACTACAATAGCCTAGGGTAGCTTTTGCGCAAGGTCTAGAAACACCTCTGTAAAATAGACTCCAAAACCTAATTTGCCATGTAGTTTGAAGCCCTCAGTATAAAAATAAATGGTTTCCCATTACACCCCATGAAGAGACCTTGGAGAACTTCTCACAACCACTGAGCTGTGCGCTTTCCAGTTTTCACTCATTGATTGGGACCTACAGTTTTACACCAGTCCCGAACTGTATTTTGTGAAGCTTTTTCATGGTTAAGTACTCGATAGTGTCGGCATCACTAAGCGAGATGGTCGTCGTCGAAGGAAATGTAAGGTGGTCAGAGCAGGAATCGAACCCACGTTCTCATGCACAGGAGCCGTGCACGCTAGCCATTGCACCACCGACGGCTGACGAAATTGAAAATAGGTCTTACTAAGTAACGGGGTTTTTTGAACAGAGACGCTACAAAAGTAAATCGATAGGGATAGCAAACGACGCCATATTTTTTCCCGCTCTTTTGACATTTCTCTTCAGTAAGGTTTGCCATTTCATCATGGAAAGACATACGAGCCAACAACGAGTCGAAATTATTAAAATTTACTACCGAAATTTGGAGTCAGTGGCCTCAACTTTAAGAGGCCTCAACAATCAGCGATGAGGCTCATTTCTGGCTGAATGGCTTCGTCAATAAGCAAAATATGCGTTATTGGTCAGACAGCAATCCACACGTCATCCATGAGTCATCATTGCATCCCGAAAAAATTACGGTTTGGTGCGGTTTATGGGCCGGCGGCGTCATTGGGCCGTACTTCTTCCGTGATGATCAAGACCGGCACATTACTGTGAATGCGAGTCGCTACCGTTCAATGATAACCGAATATTTTTGGCCCCAATTGGATAATATAGACTTGGAGGACATGTGGTTCCAACAGGACGGCGCCCAAGCCACACAGCGAATGCCACAATCAATTTATTGGAATCCAAGTTTGGTGAACGTGTTATCTCACGAAATGGCCCATTCGATTGGCCGCCTCGGTCGTGCGATTTGACGCCGTTAGATTATTTCCTGTGGGGCAGGGACGATTGATGAACTTCGTACGAATATCGAAGGTGAAATTGCAGCAGTATCGGCCGATTTATGCTTGAAAACCGTCGCGAATTGGGTTCAGCGTCTGGACTTCTGCAAGCGTGCCCGTGGTGGCCATGCAAAAGAAATCGAGTTCCATACATAATGGCATCGAACGTACTTTCACAGGTATAAAGAATTTCATTGGTATCTAAAACCGGTTTTGTTTTATTTAAAAAAAAACTTTTGTAGCGCTCTTATTGAAAAACCCGTTAGAAGTTGTTACTACAGAAATTAAGTTGTATTAACCAATTTTAGTATTTCTAAAACCTCATTCATATGAATTGGAAGATACAAATCGTAAAAAGTACAACATACAATATATCACTGTAATCATAATTTAATCTCCGTTATAATATCACTTGTTACAAAATTATGTATTCGATTTTTCATAAGAGGCTTTGCTTTAAAAGAGAAACTATATTTGAATGTTACACGAGGACTTTTCAGAAAACTATTATTTGAAACAGAAAGAGAGAAACAAATTTTTGAAAAAAACAGTCAAGTATATAAATATCATCCACCGAAAAATATGGTAAGTACACATATTCACATTTTACGCCGTATAGACCCAGAATTGTATATTCTTTGGACAAAACCAATAAAAAACAAGGTCATTATAGTCCATGTATGTTTAACTGATATCGACAAGAGGAATATGACCATTTGATATATCTCACCACACTAGTGTCTGAATCGCATGAATTTTTTTATTTGACTAGTATTACCATAAATTGAGGTGAAGTGAGACTCTTAAACACAATCGATGAATCTGACGCCACTGATGACTTCACAAACATGCAAAAAATTGTGGACACTTGTCAGGAGGAACTATTAATGTGGATGCCACAAATTAACTTAAACATACATAGTTTTAAATTATAACTGTTTGTATATGGTTACAAACAGAGTTCGTATTCTGCAATTGCAATTGCAAAAAATGCAGTCGGCACCAAGATTTTAACTCACGTTGGCGGACGATCGTTTCGAAGTTTGTTACTCTTCTCATCATTATTTTAGGAAAAAAACCTTGATCTGTCTAGCTCAAAGAAGATCGAAAAATATTCTTCTAACACATAGTTTCATATCGAATCAAATATGGATAGGTAATAATTTTTGTTTATATTTAAATATAAAATACACAATTTTAATAAAAACTAATTTTATTTTCTATAAAATTCATAATGGGATATGGCATCAACAAATGGTTGTGACAGTCATTAAATTCAAGTAATTAGTTGAGCATACAACCGGTACAACCGAATTAGTTGTTACATTTTTCATTGATTCAACATATAGAATATTCACCACTAAGGGATAATTTGATTGGTGGAGCTAAAACTTGGTTGACAGATCACATTTATTTCTTGTTGCTGTAGCTTCAACTAAATATTTCAGTGCCTGCAACCAAAAATGAATTAGAAATCAATTAATATGCACAATATTTGGTGATACTGAACACAATTATTGGTAATCACAACTGAATAATGTGATATTCCAAGGAACCGCCAAATTTTAGTTGGCTGAAAATTTAGGTGTGACAACGAATCTCTTCTCTGTGTGTGAATGTCTTTGTTTAAATCTGACATAAAGACTTCTAGAATATATCTAGAATACATTGAAATTATAAGTAAAAGTAAATGTATAAAAAAGTGAAAAAAATTAAAATTAAACTTTGTTAGTGGGAAATCCATTCAAATATATCGACTAAGTTTAAATGAATCAAGGAATATGGATATGGTATATAATTTAATTAAAATATAAATTATAATATACAGCAATGAAACATAACATATACAAAATTGTTGTTTTTTTTAAATTCAGATAATTCAGAATACATACAGGCAGAATACATACATACACACTGACATACATAGCTACAAATTGCTAATTTTTGACCTACCAAATACATGGTGTAGTAAATACTTTTATTATATATGATTCCATCTGAAAGTATTTTTAGAAGAAATACTTTTAGTTAAATTGCAAATTGCACTTAGTACATAACCTAATTATTACATGCTGAAAAATCGGTCGTTTTTTCTTGTTTGGATGCAAATATAAAATGTGTTTGGAGCTTGTCGCAAATATAATATACTTGTGTCCAAACACATTGTGTTTGCTATTCAATATTACATGTTTGAGACACAATAATTATTATGATATAATATATGTGATTGCGACCCAAATATATCTGTGTTTGTGATACAAATACAGCTGTGTTTGTTGTAAGTGTAAGTGTGGATCTGTAATTTTGCATTATTCTCTCAGTCAGTGGTTCATAAATATTCCTGAATGTGCGTGTAAATTGCAGATGAAGTGTTTCTTATTTTGCCTGATGTATTGCGTTTTAGTTTCATGTTTAGTTTCATGTATCAAAAAGAATAAACCAATGCATAGCTGAAACCTTCTGAAAACAAAAACGTGAGAGACAACAAAGAAAGCTGAAACAAGAGAGCAGCAGAGTCTCATTTTATGAAAAAAAATCAAATAATGCAAATAAATGTAAAAAGAGTCATTTTAAATCTATTAATTTTTTGTATAAATTATTTATAAATGTAGATTCATATTGTTAAAATTAATTATAATAAGTATGAATTTCTCATACATTAACCAAAAACTAACAAAATCGGTCAACAAAATTCAAATTCAAATTATAATAAATAATATATATACATATATTGAAATCGAAGAATAATTCGGAAATTCCCGTATGTTTCCACATAAGTATATGGATGTTTGGGACGAAGAACGCATATGTTTCCACGTAAAAGCATACATGTTTGTCAGTAAACATGATACTATTTGCATTTAAATACAAGTAAGTTTGCGACTTGCAACCATATGAATGTTTGAAGTGTGTTCCAATATGCATGGTTCCTGCAGAATATGTTCAAATAACTTGCAAATTTAAAAATTATCCATAACTTTAACTTTTTGGAATTTGGCTGTATTTTCGCTAATCAATGGTGGAATCAGCGCTAATTGCATATTTGGATTACGAATATTTTGTTTTTAAAAATATGTTTCGACCTCATTTGAAAGCTCAAAATACTAAAGCGCAAACGGCAGCAAAAATAAAGAAAGTATATCGAGATGACCTTAAAGGGGGTATAAAGAGAGGCCTAATGATTTGTTTAAGCCTGATCTGTAAACTGCTGCAATTACAATTTGATCATTTAAATTTTATCCGAGAAAAGGACTCAATTGACGGAAATGTATTTAGATCTACGAATATTAATATATTCTTAAAATTTATTATCACAATCCATATGGTATGCGAACTAAATTTTCTTTTCTTTCGGATTTATAGCTCATTATATATTTATATACATATATATATCCCGTCGTTCCAATGTGGAACATTGGGCCTTAACAAATAAATTCCATTCACTCCTATTAAAAGCCAACAAATTCATTTCATTCCAGGTTCTAGTCGTTTTCAAAACTTCAGTGTCGAGTTGCTTCCTCCAGGTATGGGCGGGTCTTCCTCTTATTCGGCTTCCCATCAAACGCTACTCGTGCCACGTCTTCCCGCGGCTTTCGCGGTATGCCCAAACCAATTCCACTTACGCCTGATGATCTCTGATGCAATGTTATTCGTGGAAGGTTGTGTGGTTCTTCGAGCGGTGCAGTCAAAACGAAATCGCTATCTGATTCTCTGCTCTAACTCTGTAAAAAGAACAATTGATCATAGCTCAGTAGGATTAGAATATATTTGTTTTAGTTGAGGCCTGCCTTAATCAAGATTTTGGAACAAATTCACTTTAACACCAAATGCCTTGTTTTTTCGTTTTTTGGGCCTGATAGGGTATTAAACGGTGGTAAAAAAGTGCGACGGTCCATATTTTCCAAAAGCTTGAATGTATAATCGGGGATAAGACAGCCATTTATAATCCGATCTGGTTGAAATGGGTACCATTACAAAGGTCTTTCTAAACTCTTTTTTTTCCCAAAAATATGCCCTTTTATACTTATTTTTTCTGTTGGCTTCGATAATATGCAAGACCTTAACCTTTTTTAAGGTATAATACCGTTTAAAGACCGGATATATTAATGTTCAAAATTAAAGTTCATAGTATTTTTGTGGTACAAAGCTTTTTTTTAAACCGCCAACAAAGTCTTGGAAAACTGGAGTTCCGGGATGAGCTATTGCGAAGTCAGCCATAATAAACAAAAACAAATAATATTATTTAGTTAAGTTCATATCATTGAATTTTTAATAAGATACTTGTATTTAGACCACCCGTTATATTGGTGATAGAGTCAAAAATAATTGAAGCCCCTGGTGTTTTCCCGTTTCCATAATATCTGATTTTGTTTTAGATAAGAAAAAAGTCAACATTTGATGTTTAAACTATTAAAATTAAATTTAAAAATTTTTTTGCATTTTTTTTAAATCAGGAGAATATTGTTTTTGGAAAAAGAGAGTTAACACCTTCTTCCACCAGGGGTGTCAATTAACCTGGTGTTGTCGAGTTCCCACAAAAGACCTAGTATGTTTTCATCAAAAATTAAAAAAAAAAACATATAAGGAACGCCACACCTCCGGTGTGGTGGTGGTAATCCCTAAGTTCGGTTGTAACAAAATCTATATCTGTTGCTATGACCTCTAGCGTGGTTGTGGCAACCTCTAAATTCGGTTACGACTAATCCGATTGTCTCTACCGATTTTTTGTGTGACAAGTTGTTAAATTCAAATTGATATTGACTTGGATCATTCTAACGGAATAATACAGATTTTTATGGAAATTAGGCGTGGTTGCTTACCTGCCACGCCCACTTATTTATCCAGCAACCTTAAACTAGCTAGTCCGCAGCAAATTTCGAATGCTACCTATTCAAATTTGCTTTTCCTCAAAATGTAATATCGAATAGGGGGACAACATTTCCTCTCTTTTCATAAACCCCCACTCAAGTGGACGTTCACATTCTTTTGCATGAACCATACAAATCTATTTGGGGATATTTTACTGTTACGTACAACAAACAACATGCTTGCGACTTTACAGTCTACTGCTGTAGTATGTGCAAAATTCTTTCGTTGTTGGTTGCTGCTGCTGTTCTTCAATTTTTTTTGGGGTTGTTGGGTACTGTCGTTGTCTTTCACACGGTGTTGTGTATCATCGGTATTGTGTGTGATGGCCGCCGCTGTTTGCTGTTTTGGTTGTATGCGTTGTGCGTCCCCAACACAACGGTAGCAACAACAATAACACTACCAAACATAGCAACAACGAAGACGTCAACGTCATAGCAGCAGCGACAGAATTGAAAAAATAGCAACATCGTCAGCAGATAAGTGAATGAGTGTGTGTGTGTATGCGTGTGTGTGGTATTGTGTGTGTGATGGCGCTGTGTTGTGTCTTGTATGAGGGGTTGAAATAGTTTTGTTTACACGAGTTCTATTTAGTTGCAAACCATTAAGACTCGTGTTCAAAGCTAAGCACTGCTAACGGGACATTTGTAGCATAACTGTTAGTGTTATAACAAAGTGTCGCAAAGGAAACGTCAAAAGAACTGAACTGCCGTTACAGTTAAAACAAAACTTCAGTTTGATTACCACAATAACAATTGCAAAGTAAAACAAAAAGAATAAGAACGAGAACAAGCAAAGTTGTACCGTACGGTGGTTAGGCCGCAAAGTAAATAAAAAATAAAAACAAGTTGGTGTATTTTGAAATTGTGTCAAACAATTGATTTTCGACTTCGTATATAAACCGCAGAACAACAACGCAACACCAACCACATCGTCATCATCATCAGCAGTAATAAAATTAGAAGACACTGTAACAACAAAGGGTGTAATTTGTTGCTGTATTATTTAAAGTGAGTTTAATTTGTAATAACTTGTGGGCTTTTTTTAAATATCTACAACAAAACAAAAAACAACCACCGCAAGAAAATCCCCAAAAATATATGTAACTTGTGATAAAATTTAACACCAGCTTGTGATTTATTACCTGCCTCCTCCTACACAATTGTCTTTACCATAGGACTTCCAATGACAACTTTCGGTGGTCCTCATGTGTTTCGTATTTAGATAAACACTTAGCAATGGCATTAACTAGTTATTTAAATATAAATAAACATATAAGATAAACACAAATGTTTTTTTGAGCATATGCATGTTTTATTACGATAACTAATTTTAAAACGAAAATAGGCGAAAGCCGAATATTGCCATACCCTACAATGCCACCAAATTTAAGACGCTTCACTACTCTTTCAGTGATTATTATTGAAATATATGTATGTATATTGGATATCAGAAAGAAGCGTGATAAGCTGACCCCTTCTACTTTAGAAATAGCCAATTTTGTTTATTTTTTAATATTTCTATTCACAGGAAAACGAAATGAATACTCAAATCAAAAACGAAATTTATCAATTCAACAACGAATTTTATCAATTCAACAACTTCTATATTTTGATTTTAGCTAATGAAGAAAATTTTTAACTCAAGTACATAAATTTTAGGTCGGTAATTAAATAAATTTCCATGAAATTTACAATCAGCTTGAGTATAAAGTTAGTCATTCCTTTGTAATATTTTCGATTTAATATTCGTATGTATGTATGTACTTGTTTTGAGTACAAAGTTAATCAAGAGGTTTTTGTATTTTTTCAATTTTATACATAAACAACTGGAGCACGAGGTTAATCAATCTTTAATAACGGGTTTTTCAATAAGAGCGCTACAAAAGTTTTTACGTAGAATACGTTATACGGTAAGGTAGGGGTGTTGATCTGGAGCACAAAATTTTGAGAAAATGTTTGTCAACTTTCACCCACTTTTACTTAAATATTAAAACATATTTTAACAATTTTTATATGTTACTCAGTTTTGGTAATATGTTTTGTTTCGAATTACATTAAAAAAATTATATGTCTATATATAAAAGTTTTATGTAGTTAAGGAAATAAATATTTAAGATCATGATATTTTAGACTTTTTTTGTACATGCCGCTGTTGTTGTTGGTTTGTAAATGCCGCTGTTGTTTTTGTTGTTGTTGTGAAATCAAATGATTTTGGCTTTGCTGTGCTTTGTTTATTTATCGAGCAGCGTATAAATGTGTGTGTGTGTGTACATTTCGTTTTGTTGGATCGGTCGGTTATTAGTTCGTTTGGAGGGGAACATAAAATGAAGGGGGGGGGGGGAGCGTGGACACTTGTGTGTGCTTGAAAGTTTACAGATCTTTGCTGTCGTTTGTTTACTTAATTCATATATTTTAATTGCAAAATGACTAACGTATTCTACGTCTGACCGTGTTATCTAACACAGGCTTGTTATTTTTTTAAATAAAACAAAACCGGTTTTAGATACCAATGAAATTCTTTATTCCTGTGAAAGTACGTTCGAAAGTACGCTTGCAAAGTCCAGACGCTGAACCCAATTTTCAACGGTTTTCAAGCATAAATCGGCCGATACTGCTGCAATTTCACGTTCGATATTCGTACGAAGTTCATCAATCGTCGCTGCCTTGTTGACATAGACCATAGACTTGACGTAGCCCCACAGGAAATAATCTAACGGCGTCAAATCGCACGACCGAGGCGGCCAATCGACTGGCCCATTTCGTGAGATAACACGTTCACCAAACTTGGTTTCCAATAAATTGATTGTGGCATTCGGTGTGTGGCTTGGGCGCCATCCTGTTGGAACCACATGTCCTCCAAGTCCATATTATCCAATTGGGGCCAAAAATATTCGGTTATCATTGAACGGTAGCGATTCGCCTTCAAACCGTAATTTTTTCGGGATGCAATGATGACTCATGGATTACGTGTGGATTGCTGTCTGACCAATAACGCATATTTTGCTTATTGACGAAGCCATTCAGTCAGAAATGAGCCTCATCGCTGAAGATGATTTCCCGATGAAAATTCTCAGCGCAATTCACGAACATACGACGCTTATGGTGGTCAAGCGGATGTAGGCCAAGATCTTTTCGCAAAATTCGCCACAACGACGTCACAGCGATGCCCAACGCTTGAAAACGACGTGTGAGAGACACATTTGGGCTTTCTTGAACTGAAGCCTCAGCGGCAGCAATATTCTCGACACTACGGGCACTTCTTTGTCTCACTGGCTCGGGAACATTTTGTACTGTGCCTGTGGATTCAAATTTTTCCACTAGACGCTCAATTGTTGATCTGGTAGGACGATTATGACGACCATAAATTGGACGTAGCGCTCTTAAAGTTGAGGCCACTGACTCCAAATTTCGGTAGTAAATTTTAATAATTTCGACTCGTTGTTGGCTCGTATATCTTTCCATGATGAAATGGCAAACCTTCCTGAAGAGAAATGTCAAAAAAGCGGGAAAAAATATTGCGTCGTTTGCTGTCCCAATCGATATACTTTTGTAGCGTCTCTGTTGAAAAACCCTATACTTTATTTCAATTACATGCGTAATCAACTTGAGTACGAAATTAATAAAAATTTTACATATATTTTCAATTACATTCATAATCAATATGATTACGATGTTAATTACAATTCAATATTTGTTTCGCCATTTCGATGCCCACAAATAAATCTCATGAATTGCCTTCACCGCAAGTTTTAGGGTATATCAGCACATCTTATAGGAATAAACAAAACTCAACTTAATGAGAATTGTTTCAACACCAGACGGGTCAAGGGCCTTACAATATGAGGATAACATGTTTCTTCAACCGACTCGATCTTCAGATTTTCTCCTCCAGTTGGTATCAGCAAGCACTCGCTGGCAATGTACCAACTGGCATTTCCACCAAAGTCTTAGTCGTCCAGAAATTTCCGTCGGTTGCGAAGACTTAAACGTACCCTCATCCTAAGACATCCCAAGTTCTATTAAGAAAGGTTCCATTAAGAAGTATATCTTTTTTCAGTCGACCGATGTATAATTTTCCGAATGGGAGTGACAGATTCGCAGAAATTCTATAAAAGATTCATGGACATTTATCGTCAGTGAATTGTCCACCCAACATTTGTATGGGAGGTATAAAAATGGGCGCGGCAAAGATGTCCATTTTGAATTACAAATTAACTTTTTGACAAAACATTGTCCAGTATCAAATATCATTAAGATCGGCTGTGTTTTACGAGAGATACGGCGTCGATCAACCAGACATCTGTCCAAAATTTCATAAAAATTGGTTCTGTTTTCACGGTTCTGTTGTCGATCAACTAGCCGGTCAAACAACGTCTGTATGGGAGGTACAAAAATGGTTGTGGTCTAATCACGTTATTTTCGTGCGTCAATCATGTTTGACAAAATGAAGCCATATATGCGACACCTGATCAGATAATTATTCATTGCAGCCTGAAAGGTTGTAGTTGGGATCGCCTCAATTATTGTTTTAATCAACTGTTTCAATTCAGTCAAATTCCTTGGGTTCTTTATGTGTACCTCTTGCCTGACATAAAAAAATGGTTTTCCATTACCTGCCATGAAGGAAGGAACCAGTGAGCTGTGCGCTTTCTAGTTTTATACTCACTGATTGGGACCTACGGTTTTTACACCGATTCCGAACGGTATTTTTGAGAAGCTTTTTTATGGCTAAATACTCGATACTCGGTATCGCCGAAAGAAATCTAAGATGGTCAGAGCAGGGATCGAACTAAGGATCTCATGTACAAGGGACGCGCAAACTAACCATTGCACCACCGATGGGTTTGCTTGACATAACCCCATTAAAACTGTGTGGTTCAGTCAAGCCAGGTATAATGCAAACGCAAAAGAATTACCATAATTAAAAAATTTTGAATTTGCATTTGTTCAGGCAATGCAAATGCAGGTTGTGAAATAAGATGCCAATTGTAATGAAATATGGGAATGCTTTTAATTGTTTTGAATTTGTTTGACTACTGGCAATTCTGTTTTTAAAGTATTTTATATGTAGAGGTTTGTGGCTTCAATAGGTATTGTCTCGTAGTACTTTCAAATTCATAAACTTGTACTGTATAAACTATTTGAAAATAAAATTGCCAGATATGAAGGAAATGCTTTACAAATAAGTACAATTGCCAATGGTATTGAACATTTTTTGAATTTGCATTTCGAAAGGTAATTCAAATTAAACTACAAATTATAATTATCATATAATTAATTTGCCCCATGTATGATTGTAATGAGATATGGGAATGCTTTTGATATTTTGAATTTGTTTGACTGCTGGCAATTCTGTTTTTAAAGTATTTTATATGTGGAGGTTTGTGGTTTTGATAGGTATTGCCTCATAGTACTTTCTGATTTATAAACCTGTACTGTACAAAATATTTGAAAACCAAATGTGAAAATATGAAGGAAATGCTTTGAATGTAAATATTTAAATTTGTTTTTGAATTTGTTTGCATTTGTAGAGGTAAATCGAATTAAACTACAAATTATTATTGTCACATAATTAATTTGCCACATGTATGATCAAGTCTAGAGTATTCATATTTCAGGTCACAGGTCGGCCATACTTGTCTGCTGATCCTGCATTTTGTACTTCCAAACCATCAACCATTCGCATGAGTCAGAGCTTCGGTTTAAAGCATGAACTTGCATGCAGAAAGGGGCATACACACATGCTCAATATATAGGTAAAGTAGTCTCCAATCTCGGTAGCTCACCCTCTCTATGGATTCCTGGAATGTTAGTAGTTAGTAATATGGCGATTATCGAGCTACTTGATCATCGCATTTAGAGATGTCCTGCAGTTGTCGGCTGTTATTAGAGTCAGGAATACAGATTGCGTAGTTTTTATAGCACCTGGACTACCACTGTTGATGTTGATGCCCCAATCGGTGATGACGTTTCGCCCCATCCAAAGGTTAACTTCTCGGATTGACATGACTACTGCCTGAAATACACTACAAAAGTCTCTGTGTAATGTAGAATAAGTTTAGAATTGTGTAAGTTTAGAATGGACTCCAAAACCTACGTTGATATCTAGTTTGGAGCCATCAGTGTAGAAGTTTAGACTTACTATAACTCGTTTACGGTAAACGAAAAAACAGTTAATTGAAACATTTTTCTATTTCTCGCAAACGTTTTTGATATTAAGAGCTACCATATATCGTTTGTAGTAAATGTTTTTCGGTTCGCGTAAACTTTTTTAGTTATCACAAAGGAAATGATATTATCGATTCTACACTCAAAGAAAAAAGGTTTATTGCTTGGTTGCCGCAACAATACTTTGATTGATTTGTATTAATTTATTAATCGCAACCGTTCATGAAGTTCTCCCAACTAAACTCGTATATCGCAATTGTGTATCATGTTGTTGCAAACGAGTTCTCGTTTGCATCAAATGCGTACAAAATTACATTTGCCGCAAATTTAAAAAAACGTTTGCGATAGCTGAAATTAGCTATTTTTCTAATGAGAGCACAGATTACGAAGAACGTAAATTTCTCTCATTCTACACACTCACGCATGCACATAAAAGTGATAACACACTCTAATGCATCTAACTTGTCAATATATCTTGGATGGACAATTGACGCGTTGTAGTTTGCTGCGCTTTTAGTTATTATTTGAATGCAAGGCAAGACAGACGTGTAAGTAGACAGTGATGCCAATTTTTTTTAAAAACACACTTTTTAAACTTTTTTAAACAAAACTTTAAACTAAAATCATATAAGTTGGAAATTTAAACAAAAAAGAGCTTATGGAACCCATAAATAAAAGTTTTGATGTACAAGTAATGTTTGTCGCAAACGTTTTTGCAGGTCTAATTTTCCATAACTCGTTTACTGCAAACGATTTTCAATTCTCGCTAACTTTTTCTTAGTTTAGAGTAACTACAACTCGGTTGCTGTAACTGAAAGAACAGTTTGTGGTACCGTTTTTCATTTCATGAATCGATTACTGCAAACGATTTTCAGTTCTCGTAAACGTTTATTTTTTATTTTGGAGTAACTAGAACTCGGTTGCTGTGTCCGAAATAACAGTCCGTTTTTCGTTTCTTGGAAACGTTTTTTTCAGCTTCTCCCAAACGAAATGACATGTATGGCTTAACGGAAGTTCGTTTCTCCCAACTACAGTCCCCAAACGAACTTCAGTTATCTGGGATCTCGTTTGGGAGGAACGAGTTTTTTCTTTGCGGGTACAAATGTGTCTTTAACGCAATTACATTCTCCCCACGGAGTTCATTTATCTGAGATTTTGGTTGGGCGTACAGAAATCAGCATGTACACAGTCTCCAAACTTTTTTATTGGAATTTCGTATGAAGTCTTTCTTCTAAATTCTGTTTGGATGTTTAATCTGGCGGCTGTTTGAAATTTATACGTCATACATCCTGTTTCAGTTTGGATTTTGTAACCGAAGAATTTGCGAAGTTCGTTATATATGAACCACTTTTCTTCTTCGGATATTGGGATAATTTTCTGAAAATGCTAAGTTTGTCAGACTTCTTGCGGTCTGAAGAAATTACCCTTAACCGTCAAGAGTTTTTATTAACCATCAAAAATTTATTTTTATTTGGCTATAACTCAGGAAACTAAAGTACATTGCGCAATGTCCCTTAGACCCCATAGTGCTTTGATTGAGCAACGAAGATGCTTACACGATGAGAAAAACGGCCCTGTAACATTATGCAGCAACCATGTATATGTTAGGAATATTCATATACATATGTGCAAGAATTGGTTTTCACAGATTGAAGATCTGCTGCTTTTTTGTTTCTTTGTTGTCTGCCATGTTTTCGTTTTCAGCAGTTTTCAACAAACAAAGCCATATTTGGTTCACAAAAGCATATATTATGACACACTAATAATTGTGTTTCCAAACATAATGTGTTTGGACAGAAGTATACTACATTTGCGACAAGCTACAAACACGATATATTTGCACCCATACAACAAAAGAGCACAGATTTTTCTGCGTGTACAATGTCAGTAAAATTTTTCTAGGTGAAAAATGATTGGTTTTGTTGGACAAATTGACAATTCAGGAAAGCACACTCACTAACGTGACTAAATATCTACCATCGGTAGATCATGGATCGGATATATACGTACTCTTCAAAATTTTCGCAATGCAATACACTCAATTTTTGGAAAAACTGATTCGCGATTGAATTTGTAATAGGTACGATGGCACTGACAGTTCTACACTAACACCCTGAGCAGTCTTCATTATCGTTACCACCACGATCGATAACTTAATAAACCTTTTATATTGTGGGTAGATTGCACAGACAATGTTGTGCTAAAGATACGGTGAGCTATATAGATATCTTGTGCATATGCTTTTATTTTAAATCCGCAGCGTTTGACACTTTTTGGCATATTCTCAAAAACGTCATCAGCATCTACATCTCGTCTGTATCAGCATCAGCATACAAACAATCAGACGCCCATTTTCTTACAAAGTTTTTATTTATTTTCTGATAATTTTAATACAAGTTTCCATTTTCGTAATTAATTGGATGCTTGTCTAGTGGTCCGGACACAATACCAGCCACAAAAGAAATTCCATCACAAAAATGTTCAGTATTTTTGTAGTTCCGTGAGCGCGTGCCAGCATTTCCTTTGAAACATTTTCTGTTGTGACAAAATAAAAACTTTTTCAAATTCAAATTAATATATGGATTTTAGTGATTCACTCTGCACGCATCTTGTCGGTTTTCCACCCTAAAGGAGACTTCCAGGTATGAAGCATGAACACGAAAGATGGGGCGACAACCACCCCACGCATTTATGAATGCTCTTTGGATAATCCCTAACGAATTGTATTTGATTTGAATATATTTGTGACATTTATGGTACTTAATCGTATAAGTAGACAGATGGTTTCCAAATCTTTGGAGATTATTTCAATATTGATTTTGAAATATTGTTGAGTGTTTTTTTTTCATTAGGATTTTGTTTTGTTATATCTTTCCAGGTGCGTGTTTTTTTTGAGAAAATAAATAATTAAAATAAAAAAAGAGCAAATTGCATTATTGGTTGGCTGCGTATTTCTCAGCTGTCCATGTGCACGGACGTTTAAAACAAGGGAAAATCTACGGTAACCGCTCCGAAAGCTCTAGTGATCTTCGTAGAGAAAGCTATTTATCTAACTTTTGTCGCAATTGTTGATATAGAGGTTGCATTTAACAACGTCTTACCGGGTTTGATAAAATCGGTTCTATCGGCACTTTGTGTTGACCATCGGCCCATTAATTTGATCTATGAATTACCTACGCGCAGACGCATAACATCGGCCCAGAGTCACACGACTTTAAATCGAAATGTGTATGAAGGAACCCACCCATATATCTCATCTCGGTAATTTAGTGTTTTGCTTGAGGTAGAGCTATCATGTTGCCCAGTCATAGCATATGCTGACAAACTAAAAATTTAAGAGGGGGGAAAATACCCTTACACATGCAGAGATGTGCTCTAGGACTTAATCAGGATACTCTATAAGCCCATCGAGAATGGCTTGGTTGTAAATCCGGAGAAACTCGAGCTGATACCCTTTACCAGGAAGCAGAAGGTTCTGTAAATTCAGTAATTGTCTCTTTGTGGTCGTGAAATCTGTCAAAACGATAATGCGAGATATATAGGTGCCATTCACGACAGAAAGCTGATTGTCGACTAAGTAGAGCCACCGTGGCCTCTATTCATGTAAAAGGACCATCGGAAGAGGATGGGGTTCATACCCGAAAAAAGTTTACTGGATATATACAGCTGCTGTCAGTCCGATATTACCTTATGGCATTGTCGTTTGGTGGCCGGTAGTGGAAAAATTCACTTACCTAAGACTGCTGAAAAACGTCATGAAAATGAGAATGACGTGTATTACGAGTGTCCTTCGCACAACCCCTACCGAGGGTTTGGGAGTTATCCTCCAACAGTTAAAACTAGATTTACTGGGAAGGCAAATGGCTGCAACGTCGGCAATATGCATAAGACATTCCTCGCAAAGATAGATCACCAGCCCATATTGTCATGGCACGATTTTAAGAGATATGCGGCAATCCACAATAGATGTGAATTACATGACACCCACTTCTAACTTTGAGAGAAACTTCTCCACTCATATCCCGGACTGGAAGAGTTATAGAAGGTATTTAGGCGTCTATACTGAGTGGTGTGATGGTTAGTGTGCGCGGCTCTTGTACATGAGATCCTGGGTTCAAACCCTGCTCTGACCACCTTCAAATTTCTTTCGGCGGCGGTCACCTCGCATAGTGACGGTGACACTATCGAGTACATAGCCATGAAAAAGCTTCTCAAAATACCGTTCGGAATCGGTGTAAAACTGTAGGTCCCAATCAGTGAGTGAAAACTGGAAAGCGCACAGCTCAGTGGTTGTGAGAAGTTCTCCCCGGTCTCTTCATGGGGTGTAATGGGAAACCATTTATTTTTATACTGAGGGCTTCAAACTACATGGCAAATTAGGTTTTGGAGTCTATTTTACAGAGGTGTTTCTGGACCTTGTGCAAAAGCTACCCTAGGCTATTGTAGTTTGTTTCAGGCACAAGCCCTGGTAATCAAAGAAGTTTCCCTACGCCTGAGACGAAACGTCTTCACCGTCTGGGGTACCTACATATACTCTACCAGTCAGGCACATTTCTAAACGAGATAGTCAACAACCGCACATTTCTAAATGAGATGGTCAAGCCGAGCGATATTTATCTTATATGGGTGTCGGGGCACAGGACCATTCCAGGATACCACAGAGAGGATGAGCTGGCGAGATTAGGGACTACCTTAAATGTTACCCAGGTTAACCCATCCTCATTTTTGATCGAAAATATCAACAAATTAGGAAAAATCTCTATATCTCGGAAACGGAGCGCCCAATTGAAAAAATAACCAATTTTTACTGGTTTCTAAGGGGTTTTCATAAAGTGGTCCAATTCGTATGGAAGAATTTTTTTTCGAAAAATCGACAAAAATAAGAAAATCGCTAAAATAAAAAAAGACTGCGCAGTTCGATCCATCGGTCAGGAAACAGAAAATAGATGAGTTTCACTTGAAAATCGCGTCCTACGGTTAAATATCCTAACTTCTGGAATGAGGCTATGTAACTCGGCGGAACACTTTCCTTGAAAATACCATTAAAATATCGAGACACAGCTAACATTTCGACGATGCTCCAAGGAGGCAACAGTGCTGGATACGCTGCTGTCGCCTATCACCTTCAACGCTCTCTTTTGAACGCGGTCTAGAAGCTACAAGGTGGACGCAGGAGCCCCAGCCCAAATATGAGAGTTGAATTCCATTTTTGGCCGAATATACGAAACTAACCAAGTGGCCTTGCACAACAAAGATTCGCAGTCATCTCGACCGGCTGCGATTACTTTCAGGAAGGATTATGCAATTGTACACCTTTCGCTCAACCGATCTCTTACTCGTTGCCAGAGCATGGTTGCCAACTATTACCATGACCCCTGGTTGAACCAGTTGAGTTTGAAGCATAAGATTTCTTACGACCATGACTGTCAAATTCAGTGTATTTTGTTATTGCACTTTTTTGTTAGTTTGTTTGTCTGTATGTCTTCGTGATGATTTTGACAGTTGGAGTTATGAAACAAAAACAAAATGCTTGTTGGTGGTGCCCACAATTACTACAAATCCTACTACTACTACTGCGTCACCTTCTACTAGTTCACCCAACCCATGACCTAATCAAAGTTGAACTGGTTGTTAGTGATGCACAGAATCGAGGAACGGGTTCTGCAGAACAGGCTCTTTACAAGAACCGACCGGACCGATGCTTAACTAAATAAATGGTTTCCCGTTACATCCCATGTAGGGATTAAGGAGAGCTTCTCACAACCAGTGAGCTATGCGCGTTCTAGTTTTACACTCACTGATTGGGACCTACAGTTTTACACCGGTTCCGAACAGTATTTTGGGAAGCTTTTTCATGGCTAAATACACGTGTCGCCGTCACTAAGCGCGGTAACCCCCGCCGAAAGAAATTTAAGGTGGTCAGAGTAGGGATCGAACCCACGTTCTCGGGCGAACAGCGCACACTATCATTGCACCACCTACCACCAACGGTGCTTGCAAGAACCGAATTAGATGTGTCCAAATGTACCGAAATACTATATATATATAATAACTTATAATAACTTAAGCACAAAGATAGCAACTCGATTCTTAAAGAACTGAAAAACGGTTTAAGCAGAACCGTAAAACGGTTCCTGAATAACATGACTCGGTTCCAAAGAAACCTAATGTGTTAAATTTTGGAAGAGGGTATGAAAATGTGTATGTGTATTTTATATCAAGTTTTTTATATTCTTATAATAACTTAAGCACTTATGTCTCTTTAGGACAGTAATTTACTGAGAACCGGAACAAGTCCAAATACCCGGTTCTTCTCGGAACCGGACTCGATAGAATCGGTTCCTCAAATACGCGGAACTGCAAATCATTACTGGTTGTGTCCCTGTAGTATTTTCTGGATCGAAAGTATTTTTTTTACAAGCAAATTACCAGTTATTCAATGTAATTATGGTGAATTAGTTTTATGCCAAATCCTTAATAGTTTTAAAGCAGAAATGTTTATAAACATTCTATCATAAATTTAAATATGAAACCTTACTTAGGCTTGGCATCTTTAGCAGCTGAGCTAACTTTCGCTGATGTCATGCACAGGTGCTAATCTAAAGGAAGTCACATGATTGGCATACGCGGTTAGCATGAAAATTGGAATTTTCCAATGTTTCTCTAACTGAAGATATGGAAGGAAGAGTACTCGAGTTTTATAATAACATCTTGTGTCACAGTATGAAAGGCATCTCACTTGTTTGGCCATAATAGCTAAAGACTAAAGACTTTTTAAAAAAGTTAGTGAAGTACACGAGTCCTGCTTTTGGTGGACCCCAAATTTTGCAACTTTTTACTTTTTTCGTCTCTAGGATAGTTGTATTAGTTGCTCTGATTTCTCTCAAAAATATTAAGTCACATTCCGATCAAATCAACTCGTAAGTAATTGATTTCAGTCTTTAGTCAACTAGAGGCGTGCTCGATGAATTGTTTAACAGATTAAATTAAAATTTCGTTTACCATTATAATCCATTAAATAATTGAGCAGAGCTTCTCACAATTATTGAACAATACTCTTTAAATTTTTAAACTTTCTGATCGGCACATGCTGATTTACAACGAAGAGATCATGTACAAAAGTCGCACACGCTAACAATTGCACCACTGACGGTCTTCACACATTAATTACTGGTATTTCACGCCAACTGTATCAATTAAACAGTCCCAACCTCAAACGATTCCGACTATATTAAACTAAAAAATTCTATCCCGAATACCCACAATTCTCCTCATATTTGCATGTCAAAGAATCAGAATATTAATCAAAGCTACAAAGAAAATTCCATAGTAATTCTTATGCTTTGTGCTTAACATGAAATTATGCTAATTTCTCAAGCAACAATTGATTTCACTCAAACCATGAATGCCCAACTTGCCCAACGTCGTCAGCTACGACTTCTAGCGTATAAGCAACATTTTTCTAACATTTTATATTGTACTGCACGACATAAAGTATACGCCGAGTGAACTGCGTAACAAATATTCCAATGTTCGTAAAGTTGCAAAGTCTGTTCGTTTATGGATTGAACGTGAATATCTGAAAAATGTTTTGCAATTGTCACTGTCATTACTTGACGAACGTGAGTGAGAGGCGAACGTGAATGATTCAGGAAATGATTTTCTTGGGTTTAGATTGTAAAGTGATTTATTGTGTTGGGAAAAAGGAGGAGTTTTGGATATATTTATACCTTATGCCGCTTATGCACAGTGTGCCAGAAGATGGGATTTGGGTTGTCAACCTTCATAATTCGTAGAATTGTTGTGATATTGGTTTGACATTTTAAACCTGATGGTTTTTGGGAAAGTTTAATATAAATCTGTAGATAAAGTTTTAAAATTCAAAATAGTCTAAAAATTTATTGACTTAATGCTTTAGTGGTTTCAGGGTCGCTGATCAGAAATCTGAGGTTAATATTTTCAAATTCAAAATGGCGGATGCAAGACCAAGGATGAAAAATGTAATTGATTTAAAAATGAATTGATAGACTTGAAACTTTGTGTTTGATTAAAAGACACTGATTACCAATATGATTTCTAAATTGTAAAATTAAAAATTGCCGGAACAGAAATATTATCCGTTATTATACAGCCGTCGGTGGTGCAATGGTTGGTGTGCGCGCCTCCTGTACATGAGACCCTGGGTTCGAACCCTGCTCTGACCACCCTAAATTTATTTCGGCGGCGGTCACATCGCATAGTGACGGCGACACTATCGAGTATTTAGCCACGAAAAAGCTTCTCAAAATACCGTTCGGAATCGGTGTAAAATTGTAGGTTCCAATCAGTGAGTAAAAACTGGAAAGCGCACAGCTCAGTGATTCATGGGATATAAACGTTTATTTTTTTATACAGCCGGGAATACACCCCGTAGATGGTTCTAGTCCGATTTTGTTTTATTTATTTTTTAATTAGAGGATACATTTATAATGAACTTCTTAAAACTTTTTATTTATAATTTGACGACTAAGTTTAGCACATCTAACCCTCTATGCTATTTATATTTCCGGAATAGCAAATAATAACAAACATTTTTATTCTGTTGTTCGACCTTTTCCTTATCAATAAATAATCAATATTCTTCGAGCTTGGTGTGATATTTAATTTACTCGATATTTCGCTACTCCTTTGTGTAACATCATCAGGAGATATAAACAATATTTAACAATTAAAACAAAACAAAATTAACAATTGTGAAAAAATTATGTCAATTTAAAAATGTTCAAAAAAATTTTCCCGCCTTTTTTCAAAATTTTCTGAAGTTACACAAACAAAAATAATGTTCGTAAAAAGTTCATATAAATTAACCCAAAGAAATATATTAGATTGATAAACAATTCTTGCTTAAATGGTTCTACTTTTTACTGTAAATATGGGCTACATTATCTGTATCTGTTTTATAGTTAATTCTTTTCAATGTTGGTGTATTAATTATCTGTAGCGTTTCCAACATATAACGACGTTTATAATTGTTTTCCTTATTTAAAACCGATGTATACTGAAAGTTTGGGTAATGATTTAAACTAGCACAATGGGATGTCAATGCTGTTTTCTGTGTAGAAATGTGCCTATATTTCTTATCAGATTTGTGTCCTGCAATTCGTGTCTAGTTTATTTTTTGTAGTCCCTACATATACTTTGTTACAAACCTCGTTGTCATTTCCTTTACATGGTATTTTATATAGTATATTACACATATCAAATTTGTCCAAACTATCCTTTGTTTTACTAAATATTCTGCATATTTTTCTTTGGGTTAATTTATATGAATTTTTTACGAACATTATTTTTGTTTGTGTAACTTCAGAAAATTTTGAAAAAAGGCGGGAAAATTTGTTTGAACATTTTTAAATTGACATAATTTTTTCACAATTGTTAATTTTGTTTTGTTTTAATTGTTAAATATTGTTTATATCTCCTGATGATGCTACACAAAGGAGTAGCGAAATATCGAGGAAAATAAATATAACAACAGAACAAACATTTTTAAATGAAAATGGCTTTATTGCTTTTCAAAATATTCCCCTTGATGATCTATACACTTTGCCATTCGTTCAAACAATTTGTTATAGCATAGTTTCCATTACTCTTGAAACACCTTCAAAACATGGTTTTCGAACACTTCAACTGCTTCTTCGGCGCTCGTAAATCGGTGAACACGAAGTTTACGTTTGATATTCGAGTACAAGATGAAGTCATTGGATGCCAAATCAGGACTTTACGGAGGATGAGTCATCAGTTCGATATTTTGACTGCTCAAAAATTCACCTGTTGGACGAGATGTGTGAGAGCTCGCATTGTCATGATGGAGAATGATTCGTTTGTGGCGGTTGGTTTTACGAATTTCTCCGAAGACTTCCGGCAAACAAATTGTCGTGTATCACTCATAATTGACTGTCCTACGTTGCTCTAGCGGAACAGTGTCCACATGACTCATTCGGCCGCAGAAACAGGTGACCATTTGCTTCGCTGTAATTCTTCCACGAATAACTTTTGTTGGATTTAGCTCGTCTTGAAAGACCCACACGGTCGATTTCTGTTTTGTTTCCGGCTCATACGCATTTCGTCACCTGTCACGATTTTATACACCATGGTCGAACATTATAATCATTTACTTACACCAATTGACACGAGCCTTTTTTGAGCGATTGTCAAATTAGTTGGGATCCAAAGCGAACGAATAAGTTTTACAGCCAAATGTTCATGAAAAATCGAATTTATTGAAGTGGAACTAATGTACAAGGATGCTTCTATCTCACGATATGTCACTTGATGATCTTGCATTGGCAGTTCACGCACTGTATCGATGTTTTGTGGCAGAACAATCGATTTTGGACGATCTTCACGAAATTCATCCTAGAGCGAACGGCGTACGAGCCTGATCTCTTGGTACCAGCGATTTACAGTGGTTTTTGATGATGCTTCATCACCAAAAGTCGAAAAGTAAAATCGTAAAAAATCATAGCTCGAAAATTTTCATGGGTTAATTCTATTTTTTGACCGAGATGCATTTTTCAACACACCTTCTATGTACATATATTTATGTTAAAAAAACCTTCTATGTACATATATTTATGCTAAAAAATTTCACACTTTCCAGTTTGCATCTGGGAACACTAGTATTGCTAGTCCCCGAAATATGAATAGCAACCCTCTTAAAATAAAATTTTTATACATTATAAACAAATTTTTTGTATAAAATACAGTGTTGGGATTTTTTAATTTGCATTAAATTTTAAATTGCATTACTTTATCTAATGCAATACAAAAATTTTGAATTTGTAGTTGCTCAGGAAATGTAAATGTATGTTGTAAAATCGGATTGTAGTGAAATATGGGAATGCTTTCAATTATTTTAAATGTGTTTGACTGTCGGCAACTCTGTTTTTCAAGTATTTTATACACTCCGGTTCACTTATTTAAAGACACTAACAATTTCATATTCAGCAGCCTGTATCTTTTGCAAATTGTAACCGATTGCAGAATTTTAAAATGGAAATGGAAGCTAAACATCTTGAGATATAAAAAAATCATGACAATAGTAGTTTCTTAACTAAAGAACTTTTTTTGAACAATTTATAAAAAAAAGTCCAAAAATGTGCTATTTGTTTGGTTCACTTGAATAAAGGCACTTTATTATTTTTTTATGCCAAATTTCACAGTTGAAAATTCTCCATTTAAATGGTCATTTATAGTGTTATTCTCGACCGAGTGACAAGCGTATTTGTCGTGATAGTAAATACATTTGTGACAAGAACTTCAATTTGCTATTCTGTATGTCAAATGAAAGCTCCTGTTGTTTTAGTTTACAATGATATTTATAACATTCTCAATAGCACATGACAATAAAAATGTTGTGTAAATAAACAGCACAAAATCAGAAAAATTTCAATATCTCGCAAACGGAGTGCACAAACGAAAAATTTATAACGGTTTCCTGGGATTTTAGAAAAGTTGGCTCAATGCAAATGCTAAAAAGATTTGGCGATTTTGGAAAAAAAATTACGATGTGAATTGAACCAAGTTTTCTAAAACCCTTGGAAACACGAAAAATTGGATAATTTGTTGTTTGGACTCTCCGTTTAAAGAATATTTGTATGTAGCAATTTTCTAATTGGTAATAACTAGGCATAGGATATCCATGCAATCCATGTTTTTCTCAAAAGTCTAAAAGTAATTACACTAATTATCTTGACGAATCACACAATTTGCAGAAAACCCACATTGACTTGTTGGTGCATATTTTTGAATTTTTTATGATGAATGCTTTATTTTCTCAAAATGTATAACAAAATTAGGCAAAATTGTCAGTCTTCTTCGTGAGAGGCTCAAAGTTACGCAAAGAAATTAGTCGAAAATACTAGAACATGAAAAATTTAGAAATTATTGAATGACGGACCCTTGGAACCGAGGGGACGATTTTCTGGTTTTATATACTTCTTTGTAGAAGGCCTCAACATAAGCCAAAAAAAATTATATAACAATTTTAGATAACTCGATTAGTTATCGGGTCAAACGCCGGCTTCATTTCCGACTCACAAGACCCCCCTATATCGTGGTATCGCGGTCCACCGATGACGCACCACAAAACTAAAGACATCATTAAATTTGCGTAAAGAATCTGTTTCATTCAATAACCACACTTTATTTTTTATTTATCTGATATAAAAATAATTTTTCGTGTTCTTTATTTTTCTCTAATTTCGTTTTTTACCTACGACGGAGGCTGGCAATTAAACGTTATTGACAATGTATTGCTGAATTATCAATGTGCATATTTCTAAATGCATTTATACAAATTTTTAGGCAAATTTTGATCTTTTACGAGCATGTCTTAGGAGGATATTGTTCAACAATAAAAGCATGAAAACCCCATCCCTAGTCAATAAGCAATATCAATAATAATATCGTCAATAAACAAAATATGCGTTATTGGTCAGACAGCAACCCACACGTAATCCATGAGTCATCATTGCATCCCGAAAAAATTACGGTTTGGTGCGGTTTATGGGCCGGCGGCGTCATTGGGCCGTACTTCTTCCGTGATGATCAAGACCGGCACATTACTGTGAATGCGAGTCGCTACCGTTCAATGATAACCGAATATTTTTGGCCCCAATTGGATAATATAGACTTGGAGGACATGTGGTTCCAACAGGACGGCGCCCAAGCCACACAGCGAATGCCACAATCAATTTATTGGAAACCAAGTTTGGTGAACGTGTTATCTCACGAAATGGCCCAGTCGATTGGCCGCCTTGGTCGTGCGATTTGACGCCGTTAGATTATTTCCTGTGGGGCTACGTCAAGTCTATGTTCTATGCCAATAAGCCAGCGACGATTGATGAACTTCGTACGAATATCGAACGTGAAATTGCAGCAGTATCGGCCGATTTATGCTTGAAAACCGTCGAAAATTGGGTTCAGCGTCTGGACTTCTGCAAGCGTGCCCGTGGTGGCCATGCAAAAGAAATCGAGTTCCATACATAATGGCATCGAACGTACTTTCACAGGAATAAAGAATTTCATTGGTATCTAAAACCGGTTTTGTTTTATTTAAAAAATCTTTTGTATCGCTCTTATTGAAAAACCCGTTAATAAGTATTTGTTAGGAAAAGGTATTGCCAGATTAAAAAATTATGACTTTCAATATTTTTCAACAAACACAAAAGGTCTTAATAATGTAGATTTTAGTTTTGGTAACAATGATATTACTTTTAAACCAAAAATGCTTTGAACTTGTCACAGCAATTATTACTTTTAAAACAAAACAGCTTTAAACTTGTCACAGCAATTCCAGAATAGGTAATTGAAATGCCAATGACAAGAATTCAATGACAATAAACTCATGAATGACGGTTGTCATGAATTCGAGAATAGCACTGTTAATATGAAAATTTTCTGTGAGTTTTTGAATTGAACATTTAAATGAAGAGTGTGAAACTCGCCCTTATTATTTTTAAAGTAAGCGATGATTTTTTGTAGTGAGCGTTTGTTTATTACAATTTATTACATCTCAATCATTTCACGAGTCAAAATGGCAAAACAAAAATTTTTAAATCTATCGAAAAAAACTAAAATCGATGTTTACCGTTCTGAAGGATAATAGGAAAATTCAATAGTAAAATTCATAGTAAAAGTCTATAAGGGGCTTAAAGGTCTCATAATTATGTTTGAAGTTTGAATAGGAACATTGAAGTCTAGTTTTGATAGCAGAAGTGATGAATTAATTTCTCCATTTATTAATTTCACAATAAAGCTAATAGTATCCAACATAATTCTCCTACGTTCAAGATATGACAAATTAATCAAAGCAAGGCTATTCGCATAGGGAGTGAAACAGTATCAGAATGCCAGCCAAGATTTTTCAAAGTGTGGAGCAAAAACTGTTTCTGTTCTGATTTAATTCTATCAATATAGTTAGGAGACCAAACTATCGACCCATATTCGAGTATCGACATAACGAGACTAGTGTATAAACGTTTCGATAGATAGGGATAATCAAACTCCCTGCACCAACGTTTTATAAAACCGTATATTTTTTACGACTCGTGGCGATAGAGCGGGCTGTAGGTGTTCGTTTACAGTGCCCGGTGTATTTTTAATTTCGGTGATACTCCAATGTAGCAGTAAAATAACTGAACCTTTACAATCCAAATCTCGTGTTTGGAGATTTCGTTTACCCAAACATCTGTTTTTCAGTGCAACAATTCACTGCTACTATCCAAGTGAGGGAATTATGTATAACCATCTCATATATTGCATGGCATTTTTTAGAATTTTGTTTTGTGTTTGACTTTTAAATTAAAGAATTGACAAATACAAAGGAAGAATTATCGGATGAAGCCAAGTTGATTATACCCAACGTCTACGCGTTTTTTTCGTAAAAGTTGATTTTAATTTATGTATGTATATTAGACTGACTCACAAAAAAAAGTGTTTTTGTTCCACCCCCAGAAATGTACCTTGACTTGTTTTTTGATGATTCCCAAAATATTTCGCGTCTAGGATTAAAACCCCGTGAGCTGGACCGTTTTTAAAAAAAGGCTTTTTTTGAGTTTTCCAAAGATTTTTGATAGTTAACTAAAGATAATATGTGCAATATTAGTATCATAGGGAAGCATTTTTAAAGACGCATCCAACGGTATGAAAAACATGCCAACAAATGTTCTATCAACTATCAAAAATCTTTGAAAAACTCAAAAAAAAAACTTTTTTTAAAAACGGTCCAGCTCACGGGGTTTTAATCCTAGATGCGAAATATTTTGCGAATCATAAAAAAACAAGTCAAGGAACATTTCAGGGGGTGGAACAAAAACACTTTTTTGGCCCCATACAAAATGAGTCGGTTTAATGTATATAGGTTAGGGAAAAACGCCCCTAGTATAGAATGTACCTACACTGGCTTTGCATTGAATACTAAAACTTATCTCACAAAATTTTACAAACGATGATCAGTTTGGTACGGGCTCTCACAGACGTTTGGTTCAAAAACATTTGCTATAGTTAAGGGTTAATGGCAGTACTATCATAAACACCCGACAGCGGTCAATACTATTTTTACCATGTGATACGTTTAATAAATTAATTAAAATTAAAATAAATAATATTAAGTCATGGTGATCTTGAAATAAAAAAAATTTTGAATTAAAAATTTGAACACATAATGTAGCCAGGTTAACCCGTTCACACAAAAAAAAAAATTAGAAAAATAAATCTAGTCCAAAAAATAAATCAGTATATAAAAGTAAATTTGTATTAAAATTTTAAACACATAATGTAACCAGGTTTGTTCTCTTTCTTATGCTATAAATTTCATAAACATCGGTTCACCCTTTCCAGAACACCAAACAAAAACCCATTAATTTCTATAAAATTTTTTTTCGTAAAATCAAAAACCCATCAATTTCACATTTGCTCAGGCAATGTAAATGCAGGTTGTGGAATCAGATGCCAATTGTAATGAAATATGGGAATGCTTTTAATTGTCTTGAATTTGTTTCGACTATGTACTGGCAATTCTGTTTTTAAAGTATTTTATATGTAGATCAGTGATGGCCAAAAATTGAAAAACATACCACATGTGGTAGGAAACGAAAAATGCTGCTGACGCTCTGCTCCCACAAGTTCATGCACATTTGATTGTAGCAACAACAAAACAACGTGTTTACTCAAAGGAACTCAGTTGCTGTTTGGCATTCATGTGCAGCGCAGTTGCCTATTATTGCACGCATACAAATGTACTTTCCTAGTGTTAGTGCAGCCATCACTGATGTAGAGGTTTGTGGCTTTGATAGGTATTGCCTCATAAAACTTTCAAATTTATAAACCGTCCTGTATAAAATATTTGAAAACCAAAAGTGCCAATATGACGGAAATGCTTTAAAAATAAGTACAATTGCCAATGGTCTTAAAATTTTTTTGAATTTGCATTTCAAAAGGTAATTCAAATTAAAGTACAAATTATAATTGTCATATAATTAATTTGCCCCATATATTCTGGCGCAGGGATAATCTGGGAACTACAGACCATATGAGTTGACAAGACTTGGTCCTACCTTGCAGGTTCTATAACAGTTGCAACATGTTAGCATAGGTGGACGATGGCCACTGATTGTTCATGCACAAGACGACATTGGTTAGAAGAAGATCTATGAACCTTTTGCATCTACCTAGTCCCAACGTCTCAAAGCTTGTGAGCTTCGAAAGGACACTGTTTGGTCCTACTCTGTAGAGACCTGGAAAAATTGTCACGTTCATGCGCCGACAGGAATCTAAGATTCTTGGAGCTAACTCAGTGGTTCTCCGGTGGGGCTAGAACTTAATCTCTTTTGCCAGTGGTATCATAATGGACTTAAACGCGTAACTCAGTTAATAATCGACTGCCACCATCGTCAAACTCCTATCCAAATTGACCTTGATAAAAAAACGCTTGAAAAAACATTCCTATTTCATCTTCACTAAAGTGTCAAACACAACAAACTTGAAAGCCAAATTGACAAATTGAAATTGTCCTGTTTTTGCAAAGTTAACATTCGCAAAAAAATCGTGAACTGAAACAAGCTGGTTACACTTGCATTTTTGCCGGTAAGTTCAGTGAAAACCCCACAGGCGAGTATATTTGACCTAAGGGTTTTGGCGCCTATTATTGTTCAGGTAGAGAATAGAGCAACTAAATATATGAGTGATTTATAGAAGACAGTAGGAGCAACAATAGTGCTGTACGCCTCAATTCCCTAACTGATCCGATTTGACCCTTATGAGCCATTAATGTAGGACAAAAAATGGTCTTAATTCAAAATGCATGGGGCCGAAAAAGTGGCGTACGTGGTCGATACGTTTTCAGTCCATATCTTAATTGTGAAAAAATTTAAGGTCGTATTTTAACGTGTTTGCATGGGCGCGAACATATGTTTGTCAAATGTGTGTGCATTTTAGCAGAAATAGCCCTCGGTGGTGGTGTGGCCGTCGGTGGTGCAATGCTTAGTGTGCGCGGCTCTTGTACATGAGATCCTGGGTTCAAACCCTGCTCTGACCACCTTCAAATTTCTTTCGGCGGCGGTCACCTCGCATAGTGACGGCGACACTATCGAGTATATAGCCATGAAAAAGCTTCTCAAAATACCGTTCGGAATCGGTGTAAAACTGTAGGTCCCAATCAGTGAGTGAAAACTGGAAAGCGCACAGCTCAGTGGTTGTGAGAAGTTCTCCCAGGTCCCTTCATGGGATGTAATGGGAAACCATTTATTTTTTTTTTTTAGCCGTCGGTGGTGCAATGGTTAGTGTGCGCCCCACTTGTACTTGAGATCCTGGTTTCGATCCCTGTTCTTACCACCTTAAATTTCTTTTGACGGCGATCACCGAGCATAGTGACGGCAACACTATCGAGTATTTAGCCATGAAAAAACTTCTCAAAATTCCGTTCGTAACCGGTGTAAAACTGTAGGTTTCAATCAGTGAGTATAAAAGTAGAAAGCGCACAGCTCACTGGTTGTGAGAGCCTCTTCCCGATTCCTTCATTGGATGTAATGGGAAACCATTTATTTTTTTAGAAAAAATGTACCAACAAAAATTGTTAAAAATTGTATCGGCAGTCAAAGATCACGAAAATAACCAAAAAAAATTAAATCGCTTCTGCCGAAAATGTACGGTCGTTAAATGGTTAAATCAAAAAAGTCTTTATAAAGATATCATTTAACATGTGCGCAACTAGTTGTGGCTGTAGATAAATTTCTTTAGAGAGCGAACTTCGTTATAGAGAAGTTTTTTACAGAGAAATAAGATTGAATGGAAATATCAGAAAATCTGCTCCGTACTTAGAATTTAGAGATAACTACTTTACAAAGAAGTGCGACAGCATATACAAACTACGAATAAAATTTACATATATGAAGTATAGCTACCGAAGATTCCTTAATATCAATACTGACAACCGTTATAATAAGCGTTTCCTCTTCATGGATAATAAGCGTTTCCTCTTCATGTGAATCTATATCATCACATTTCATTAGATCCATGAATTCTATAATACGCATAACAATTTCCTATTATTCTTATTTCAATTTTACCTCTTAGCGAGTTCCATAGAAAATGTCATTATTCATTTCATTAAGTTAATTAAAAAAGGAAACAGTTATGGACCGTCAATTCCAACTATTTGCTCAATGAACCGTAAAAAGGATTAAATGTCCCGAGGGGGAGTAAACAGTCAATACAAACATACATATTGTGCCAATCAATATATTTGTATGTAATATACTAACTATATATGTCCATATATAAACAAAAATACCTTCGTAATAGTTTATTACAACCATTTAGACTTTGAAAGATTTACTTACGTTTATATACAAGTGTACATATGAAGTACATAAATACATACATGTCTAGGCACACACATGAAACTTGAAGAGAATATCCTTACACATTTGCTAAAAGAGAAACGAGGAGGCGGTAACCCCAAAGGGAAAAGCAAACAAATCAGCAATTCAATCAAATCAAGTCGATACTGTATATCAAACCATTCCCATACCACAGCGTACACACATACAAACATGTATTCAGTCATTCATATATGGGTAACTCAATGACAAACCGAATGATGTTCGGTACCAAATTTATGCTGAAGATTCAGACTTTTTTTGATTTTGCTCAGACTCATTCTACGCTTAATACTTATCGGGAAAAAAATATTTTTTTTGACAGTTATTTATTTGTAATTGAAAATTCTCTAAAACGTAAACGACATTTTAAGGAAATTTCAAACATACTTACGTATTTTGAATACATTCATACTGACGTATTTTGAAAACGTGTAGACGTAACATCCCAATAAGCATTTTGGCTGGAATTCAAGTGGAATTACACTTGAAATCCAGTCACAATTTCCAATTTCCAGTGTTGAATTACAGTTGAAATACACTTGAATTCAATAGCCCATCCAACAAAATTAACCATCGAATTACAGTCGAACAAAACAGTACCTTTACAGTGTAATTCCAGCCTTGAATAACACTGTGATTCAAGTTGAACCGAACCTGTTTTTACACTTGAAGTCAAACATGGAATTGCAGTGGAATTCAAGTCGAACCGAACCTGTTTTTACACTTGAATTCAAGCATGGATTTGCAGTGGAATTGGAGTCGAACCGAACCTGTTTTTACCGTTCACGTCAAGCATGGAATTTCAGTGTTATTCAATCAATGTTACAACAGTATCTGTTTGCTTATTTCCACTTTTATTTCTTTATTTTCACTTTAAAAACGTTGTGACTTTCGCGTTGTAAAATTTTTCACCATTAATATTTAGATATTTAGAGTACATAGCTGACTCGATTTGATGAATAATGGATGTAATGTAACATAATTTAATATAAATAAAAACTATTTTTTCACAACACAACCACTGAAAAGAAACGAAAAACAGAAAACAAACTTCTGCGAAATAGATAAATCTAGAATCGAAAAATTTCTCGACCTTATAAATGCTTCCCTGAAAATGTAATTATAAAATCATCATCATCACCACCGCCAATGATTTTGCATCAACTCTGTGCCCTAAATGTCATATACTTCAAACAAATTTATTGTTGTTTTTTAACGAACTTCAAACAGACTGGAAAGAGGATGTATTTCAAATGTAATTCAAGCTTGGATTCACACTGGAATTCCAACATTGGAATTCACAAAAAAAATGTGCTTATTGGGATCACAAAGTGCTGTCTCATTTTAAAGATGTTAGTTTCTACTTTTTAGTGACAATAATAAAATTGTATCTACTTTCGAGTTACCAGCTGCATTGTTATATTTGAACTTTTTATTTGTGATTTTTAATACGAAAGCAATTACCCAAAAATCGAAAAAAATACGTGAATATTCTCATATCGATGCTCTATAAACCTTGTAAATTTGAGGGCAGAGAAATGACAGATTCTATTTTTAAACAAACATGTACCGGCGGTGGTGCAACAGTTAGTGAGCGCGGCTGTTGTGCGGGAGAACGGGGGTTCGATCCCTGCTCTGACCACCTTACACTTCCTTCGACGAGGGCCCCCTCCGTTAGTGACGGCGACATTATTGAGTAATAAGTCATGAAATTGCTTCTCAAAAACCGTTCGAAACCGGTGTAAAACAGTAGATCCCAATCAGTGAGTGAAAACTGGAAAGCGCACTGCTCCCTTCATGGGATTTAATGGAAAAATATTTATTTATTTTATTTACAGAACATATTCGATCAAAACTTTCTATTGCAAAAATATTCAAGAAGATATCGGAAGCGCAAAGACTGAGTGCTTTTCCATAGCAACATCATATTTTTTTAAATATAACGCGTTACTTCTTCGCCTTCACATTTAAAGAGTTTATTCAAAGTCGATGTAACAATACTTACTTACTTAGGTGGCTTCAAACAACCAAGATGGGTCAAGGGCCTTATAATATAAGTATAATATGTTTATCCAACCGTCTCGATCTTCAGCTTTCTCCTCCAGTTGGTAACACCAATCTCTAGCAAACAATTTTCCACCTGGTCTTTCCAGCGACATCTTGGTCGTCCTATTTTGCGATGATCCATTCTACTAACACGGCCTAGTCAGCGTAAAAGTGCTATTTTGATACGCATAACTACGTGGATGTCGGAATAGAGATTACACAGACAGTGGTCGTCGATACTCGCGGTTTTCAATTACAGGACCATACATTTTTCAGCATTTTTCTCTCGAAGTCTCCCAGTGATGTTTCATCAGCATGCGATATGACCCAGGATTCTGTGCCATAAATCAAATACAACCTCTCATACAACCTGAGAGTCTGATATAAATAGTTGGATCGTCGTTTCTCGACAGAAGGTATTATGTCTAAAGTGCAACACTGAAAGAAAAAGCTTCATCAAATTTACGAATTTCGTCATCAATTTAAGGAAACAATTCCTCATTTTCTAATCTACGACACATTTCATTGAATTGATGAAGAAAATTTCATCAATCTTTCATCCATATTTCATCAATAGTTTATGTTGATTCAATGACAACGTTACATCAAGTTAATGTACTTTTTTCATCGGTTTGCTGTGCATTTTTCGTCAATTAGATGTAAGGTTGTCATCAATTTGATGTAAGATTGTCATCAATTTGATGTAAATTTGATTATCATCAATTTGATGTTTGGCAATCTGTAGCCAAATTCTTGGGACTCATTGTAAAAATTAAACAAAAACAACAAGGTATAAGACCACACAGAATATGCTCATAGCGTGATTTTGTTTTCTGTCCATTGCACTTTTTGCTATTATATAGTTATTTTAAATTTTCTACTAGTTTTTTCTCTTTCTCTTTATCTTTTCAATACTACGTCTATATTTTGAATCGTTTCCACTAATTATTTCTAAATTCCAATGCTGAATGTTGATGTAAAAAAGAGCATCAATTCCATGAAATTTAATAAGGTGAAGAAGGGCACAATCTTCAAATTGAAGAACGTTTTCAATCAGTTAATGAAAATTGTCATCAATGCAAAGAAGAACAATTGATGAACAATCAGCATCGATTTGATGTAAAGCTTTTCTTTCAGTGTAGCTAAGACCGAAATAACATCTGTTTGTAAGTACAAGTCTCCGTTTGATTTATAGACTGACGTCATTGCTTCTTTTCACGGCAGATCCGAGGTAAATACATTCGTCCAATACCTGGAAATTATAACGGTTATCAACGTTCACCTTTTCCCCTAATCGGGTGTGTGTTCTGCTTGTCGAAACCATTAATTTTGCCTTGACTTCGTTTACTGCCAAACCCATTTTTGCTAATTCCTTCTCAATTCTCGAAAATACTGCAGCAACTTCTGACAGATTTCGCCCAATTATATCTAAATCATAAGCATTCGCGAGCAGCATGTGACTTTAGCTGTTGTTAGTTTTATTCCTCAACACAAATTTTTTCTTAAGACGATCTCAATTAAAATGTTGAAGAGATTCCATGGTAAGGTATCGTCCTCTCTGAGGCCTCGCCTCGTACTAAATGGTTCGGTGAGATCTTTACCAATCTTTACTGAGCATTGCGTGTCGGTCAGTGCCATTCTACAAAGGCGAGTCCGCTTAGCAGGAATACGAAGCTCCGACATAGCTTGGTACAGTTTTCACGTATCGTGTTACCGAAGCCAGCCATATAATCTACAAAGAGGTGATAGGTGTCGCTTTGTTTTCATGCGGTTTCTCCAGGATTTGTGGTAATGTCGATAGCTGACTTTCTACGCCTAAAGCCTCGCTGATAAGGTCCGACCAAAAGGTTTTAGTCTTTCTCACATTTCGATCTAGAGGACCTTATATGCAACCGATAAATGACCTACTCCACATTAGATTGTGCATATACTCGGGCTGCCTTTTTTGAAAACAGGACACAATCCAATCGGCTCCAATGTAAGAATATTCCTATATTTTTCTACGATTTTTTCATGTTAAAATATCAAATAGAAATTAAAAATATTAAAAAACAAGCGCTATATCGAAAGTGGAAAGAATTTCAATTCATCACTAAAATGTAAAAATGAGGACCATTAAAATGAGATATTCCTTAACGTCTATACGTTATGTAAATACGTTAATTTGAATATTCCCATCCTAACAATTAAGGATATTCAATTACAAACCACGTGTTATAAATAAATTATATTTTTTTTGCCAAATAATTCAAATCTAGAACGTGTGTACATAAATTCGAGAAAATCTGAATCTCCAGTGTAATTTTTTCCCCCTAAATCATTCAGTTTGCTATGGAATTACCGATATACAAATCCACACAAGCAACAACATGTACATACACCCACGTCCACATCATTACGGTATCGTAAAGTCCATAAGGAATGTTTAGCTTAAACAAGCTAAGTTTATTGCCATAGGACTTGAAGCAAAGTAGAAAGGAAAACAAGTGGAAAAAAAACTCGTAGAAATGTTGAAAACATCTTGGTAGTAAAGGACCTGAGTACTCGTAGCGTAGTCGGTACCGTAGGAGCTGCAAGTAAATGCAAGAATGTGTGTATATGTATGCAGTATAAGTGAAGGCAAGGCTTATGGCCCCCATAGACATTAATTGGGATGGTTTATAGGGTATTGATGATACACTGTATAGACAGTCATATATACAATTATTGGATGACTGATAAAATCGTTGGACTGCAAACATTTGCGAACAAGTTTGGATTTTTGTAAGAATTGATTTTTCACTCCTAAAAGCAATTGCTTGAAAGAGGTTATAGCAACCGTAAATGCGGTTGGTGCACCAGCATTGCGGCTGCCACAACCGAAAAGAGGTTGTGACGACTGAGTTTAGTCCCTACAACTGAAATTCGATTGAAGCAACTTCGTTTCATAACTGGTGCGATAGTGGCAACTGTATCTTCAATTATGTTCGTTCTGTCAACTACATTTTCTATAGTTTCAGTCGCAACAATCAAAATTGATACCAAATTCGGTTGCAGCAACCCAATGCGGAATCAATTCGGTTGCAACAACCGAATTTGGCATTAATTCCGTTGCGACTGTCGAATTTGTATTAATTCGTTCGCAATGACCGAATTTAAGCTTAAGTCGTTTGCAAAAACCGAATTTGGCGTCAATTCGGTTGCTGTAACCGAATTTCTCATGAATTTTGTTGGTACAACCGAATTAATATTTTTTAGTTAATGTATAAGAAGTTCATGCTACAAGCTTACAAGGTCGGGAACATTTTTCTAATTGAAAAATGGTTAGATTTGTAGGAATTATAAACAATTCGGTTAAGCACACTCACTGGCATGACTAGTTTCGAATTCCGTGACAAGTTCATCATCAGGTTTCTAACTACTGTGCCTGAATTGATACCATCGGTATATCAATAATCGTATATATCCAAACTCAAATATGAAATTTACATATGCGAATTAGTATCGATCGAAGATTCCTAAGTAGCAATACAGTCTGAAAGGTCCACAATTCAAAACAAGAACAGATATTTTTTTCTCCTTGTTCTTATTTTCCTCTTGCATAGTCGCATTGTTGCAGTACTTTGAGGTGAGTTGAATTTTTTTCCGAGTTGAATTTTCTGTGGTATAGCTTGATGAACGGGCTAATGTCAGTTATGTATTTGAATTTGAATTTTATGAGCGATATTGTTAGCTTTTAGTTAATGTATGTAAAGCTTACAAGATCATGAACATTTTTATAATTTTTAATTTTAACATAATTATATATATTTCGATGCTAAAGTTTAAAATTTAAAAAAAAAACAATATTAAAAAGGTTAATAAATGACTAGTTCGGTTGCAATAACCTCTAATTCGGTTGCGACAACCTTTTTTTCGGCTGTAACAACCTCTAATTCGGTTGAGATTGGCTGGGATGACTTCTAGTGTGGTTGCGACAACCTCTAAATTCTTTTGCGGCTACTTCGGCTGCCTCAACTGAATTTTTTTTTGAGTGTACAATTCAAATTGTGAAGGTAGATAAAAACGGATTTCCAACGGGGTTAATTGGTAAATCGGATTTCAACCCCTAAAGGCATTTTGTACAAACGCCATTTAAGTTTGACAAGAATTGGGGGTTTTCAGCATCTAACTCACAGTATGTTTTAGCGTCTACACTAACAGAACCAATTGTTTCAAAAAATGTTGTAGCAACCGTAAATTCGGCTGTTGCTACTGAATTGAGGTTGCCGCAACCGAATTGAGGTTGTGATGACTGAATTAAGTTACCACAATTGAAATTCGGTTGAAGCAACCTCTGATAGGTTGCGACAACCTCTAATAGGTTGCGAAAACCTCTAATAGGTTATGACAAAATCTAATTCGGATGTGATGACATCTAATGTGGATGTGACAACCTCTGAATTCCGTTACGGTATATTCGGATATTTTTTCTTTGGGTGTAGTTCACAGTGTGTGAGAATTAAGTTGTGCATCAAATTGACGGTGAACTTGTGCTCTGATACAATCCAGAAGAAATTGGCGTATACCAAAATACACTCAGGTTGTCAGAAAATTATACACACTTTGGATGTCACATATTAGCACCATCCGATGTCCTTGCTGCACATTTCGAGGGTCGAGGTATATTGCCAAAAGTTTTAGTCTTGATTATCGAGTTGCAAGTTATAGACTGGCGAACTAATCCTCTGTTTAAAAAATTGTGTATGTCCATTATTATAGGTCACAAAAGCTAATGATACAGTTCGATTCCTCTGACCTGAGATGGACTAAAATCTAGTTTCACAAATACTTGCAAAATGTAATTAATATTTTCTTGATTACCAACTATTCAACTAAATCGAAATCTCAAAAATCACTTCGTTTGGGGAATGAAATTGCAGCAAACAAACATTTGCTGAATCAAAATTATGGCATCCTTTGTGATAAATAAATATATCCTTTTACGAGAAACGAAAACATTTCCTGAATTTAATTTTTGTTACAACCGATTTTGTTATTTTTACATGTTAATGCTTGCGAAATTCATAATACTCGCACAATCTGAAAATGTCGCAAACAGTTTTCTAACTGGAAAATGGATTTTTCGGTTGGAATAATGGACAATTCGGGAAATCACACTCACTGGTGGCAAGACTCGCTTCGAAGTCCGTGACAAGTTCATCACCAGATGCTCGACTACACTCCTTGATACTATCGGCAGATCATCAATAGTATTTATATAATTTCTTATATGCCCACCATTATACCAAGTAGCAAACGAAATATTTTGGGGGCAAAATATATATTTCTGCACGAATCGAGCTCTACACGTTTTTTTCTTTGCTTGTAAGGTGTGTTAACGTTGATATAGTCCTTCTGCACTATTAATACATAAGAAAATATGATTAACAAGTGAAACCACTGTGGTAGAAGCAACGATCAAATAGTGGGAGTACTGAAAGTTTTCATTGAAAATAAATTAACATTTCGTCACAACGACGCAAGTATTTCAGTTATTGGAACCAGTACTGTTGAGGCGATGAATCTGTACGATGAAAATATTTGTCGAGGCGACGAACAAGTTCATTCGTATGACAAAACTGTTTCTTGCAGCGTGTATATATTATCTTCAAAAGCGTTCGTTATTGGTCCAAGGAAACCACCTACACAAATTTTCTTGGTTTATATTGATTGATTAATATTTACCAAGTGTTGTTTGCTCCTAGAAGTCAAAAACGCAGTTTCTATCACAGATTGACGGAGTATACTAGGATATGGAGGCAGTCCTACTGTAGAACACCGGTACTAAGCGTACACCCACAGTAAAAATAACCGAATTTAGAGGTTGTGACAACCTCATTAGATGTCATCATATCTGAATTAGAGGCCATATAATATTATGTTATAGATTTATTATCCGTCTCATCTAACGTTCTACTGTGTGCTTCTACCGAGGCGAATCGAACTTTTGTCAGCTGTTTAATTGTGCGAACGTAGAATAAAATTCTTAATTTTTCATTTTGTGCATTCACGATGGTCATATATTTACATAATTTGCACATTCACAGTAACAATTTCAGCTGTGTTTATCAAACCTCTGCGACAGAATTATTGTCCTCTCGTAATATGTTGCAATTTCTAAACTATCGAATTAGACGTTGCACCGGTACAAATTTTCGCATACCTCAACCACTTTTCGAACAACTAGTTCTGCTTTTGTTCATGAGAAGTTCACCGATTCCGAAAAATTTACAACAGTATCGAGTAATTGTCCAAAGTATTTGCGCTTTATACTAGGAATGTGCGGCTAATTGATAATTGATAATCGACCAATTGATCAATAGTACATTCTAATTAATCATATTTACATTAAGCAATTACAAAATTAAATCATAATAAATTAATTTAATCTAAAAATTGACTAATCTATAAATTTAATAACTGAGCAATTCATGTTTATAGGTTTTGCCAGTTTGAGGTTTTTCAACAGCCGTATTTAATCAAAAGGTTAAAATTAGAGGTGCCACCTGTCTCATTTGACGTAGCATTTCACACTTTTCGTGGTGAGGTCGATGTGATAGATAGATATTCGACGTAAATTGACTTATACCAGGTGGAGTTACAAGATCTGCTAACTTAAATTTGTCATTTCGTTTTGGTGGAGAACTGTGAAATTTAAACGTGTTTAGACTTTTTTGGTATCTTTTATTGTTAGTATACATTGGTGTTGTATTTAACAGTAAAATTTCAACTCCCAAAACGATATGAAGTTGATGTTTTCTTGTTGGTTGTTTTGAACTAATTCCTCTATCTGCTATTATTAAATCAATACTTTTCTACATGCAAAGTCCATATACAACCAAGCCTAATGTCGTAATTATACTGACAGAGTTGGTTACTCTAGGTATATTTACTCCATGCGTTTTAAGTACGTATTCGTATGTTTTTCAATTTTTTTTAATGGTGAATACAATTATTCAAATATGATTAATTAGCATTCAAATTAATTGATTAATCATAGTTTCAATGAATCAGCATTTGTGATTCATTGATTACCTGATTAATCACGATGTCAATTAATTAAAATTTTAATTAATAAAATAATCGCACATGCCTACTTTATACAGATGTGGAGACTTTTATACCCGGTAGTCATCAAAATACCGTTCGGAGCCGGTGTAAAACTGTAGGTAGGAAAAGTTAGAAAGCGCACAGCTCACTGGTTGTGAAAATCTCTCCCCATATCCTTCATGGAATGTAATGGGATCCGTTAATGGGATGTAATTTTTAGCCATCTAATGCGAATTTATTTTTTGAAGTCCAAAAATAATCTCTAACTTAAGAAATAGATCTATTCGGGGAAATAGTTCTACTGTCTCAGAATATGTATTAATAGTTTAAATCTGGTCACCAAATTCTGATAGGGAATCGAAAGGAGGTTTTGGTCAAGATAAAGGGTGTTTTTTAAGAGCTACAGAACTTTAAATTAAAACAAAGCAGAGAAAAATATTTTTAATATCAATTAAACTGGCTTTATTGCATATATAATTTTATTCCATTAATGTTTAAAAATGATTTCTGTCATGTGGACGTCACGTCTGGCGCAATCTGGAACTCAGATTTTCACACACTTTTCGCTGCATTTGCGGCCGTATTTCGCCAGCAACACCTTGAATGTTGATTTTCTGGTTTTCAATTGTCTCTGGTTTATCGGCGTAGACGTGTGGCTTTATATAATCCCAAAGAAAATAATCCAATGGTCGTTCATCAAAAGTTTCTTTAAGTAAATTACTTGTAGCGTGCATCCAACTGGACGGAGTCACATGCTTGCTGTTAGCACCAGATGCCAACATGATTATTGCCAGCTAATTGAGGTACGAAAAAACTAGTATTCATTTCTTTATACCGTTTACCGTTGACAGTAAAATCTCCCCATAATCGTTTTTGAAGACATATGTACCAAGTAGCTGTAATGATATTCATTCTAAATAAGACAAATTTGCTTACACGCAGGGAAACGGTGAGTTGGAAACCAATTCAGTCACTGGAAATTCCATGATAAAGTCTATATTTTGATTAGAATTCATAATTATCATATGTATATCAGAATTATTTGTCGATGTTATTGATAAATTAAAAATAGGTCTTACCAAATATAAGACCTATAAATATAAAATTGTTGCAGATATTAAGTTGTATTCACCAATTTGAGTATTTCCAAAACGTTATTCATCTGAAATGGAAGATACAACTCATAAAAAGTACAATATTAGAATTCGTGTTCAAATATTAGTCACTGTAATCATAATTTAGTTTCTGATACGAAAACACTTAATCCCGGGAGACTTCATGTATTTAATAACTTTTTTAGTCTGGAAGACAACTTTTTGCATAGAAAAAACCATCAGATGAGGAAGTTTCCGAGCATATACAAAAAGGCGAACCTCAAATTGTCCAAAAGTTGGAAGAGGGAGGCATCGAAGCCAGCACGCAGTAACTATAATATTATGCTACAAATAGAATGCCCACCCACCCCCACGAATAGACATTGTTATAAACTATTTGCAATAAATTACTTGGCCTATTGAAACAATATATTTATTAAAAAAATCATTTTAGTTGCTTTAGAACTTAGGAAGAAAAGATGCTCTTGACTTAGTCACAATCAGTATTCTGCGTCTTATTTTGAGCTTTTCTAAAGTACGAGTATTTACCATAACCTATTACAATGATGATAGCAAGTACCCGCAGCCAAAAATTTGAAATGGGTGTCAACATACACATTCTGTCTTCCGTAATTTATAGTCCTTTGGCTAACGCCCACGTACTGCGCCATGTCGTCTGCGACCCCTTTGTTATTACCCCTGCCACAGCCACAGCGTATGTTGTTGTGGAGCCACCGCATGATGTTTCTCTGGCAGATGGGTAAATTCGACGGGCAACATATGAAGAGTTATTTTTCTTCTGATCCATCTTTAAATTTAGCATATCGGCCACATTTACTTTTAGAGAACGGCATTCCTTCGATTTATTGTCTTAGCACACACAAAATTTAAATTTACAACATTTGTTTTTAACCATGGGACTTTGTTTACAATTGGAAAATGATACAAAAATAAATAAAAATTTGACTTTATATTAAATTGCTGCAAAGTCATTTATGCTTATCCGGAACGGTTTTTTTTGTTTCCTATATACGTCTCGTATAAAGGTTACAAACAAAACGCAACCAATATTTGAATGTTATACGATGACTTTTCAGTAAAACTATTAGTTTAAACAGAAAGTGAGATCAAATTTATGAAAAAACAATAAAATATATAGATATCATGCACCGAAAAATATGGCAAGAATGTATATTCACATTTTACGCCGTATTGACCCAGAATTTGTCATGCTTTCGACGAAAACAACGTTTGACATATATTTGTATATACGAAATCAAAAGATGGTAATTAAAGTTCATGTATGTATATTTTATTGATGTAGACAAGTCGAACATACCCAGCTGACAAATCTCACCACACTAGTTTCTGAATGGCATGCATTTTGTTATTTTACTAGTATTACCATAAATTGAGGTGAAGTGCAACTTTTAAACACAATCGTTGAATCTGGCGCCACTATTGACGCTTTCACAAACATGCAACAAATTGTGGACATTTGTCTGGAGGAACTATTATTGTGGATGACAAAAATTAACTTAGACATACATGTGATATATTTAAGTATAACAGTTTGTATACGGTTACAAACAGAGTTTGTATTTACACTTCATGTGTAACCCATACACATCATCGTCGGGAATGAGTAATACACATTTACTCATCATTACCCACAGGGTATGAGGAAAATAATGGGTAGCTACCAACGACGATGGGAAATAACCCTGTACGATTATACACTACATATGAGAAATGGGTAAGCGGCCTTTACCCATTATCCACGGCGATTTGTAACCCATCCCCATTTTTGATCGATAATGTGAAAAATTTAGAAAAAATGTCTATATCTCGGAAATGGAGCGTCGAACCGAAAAAATAACAAATTTTTGGTGTTTTCTGAGGGCTTTTTATATAGTGGTCCAACTCGTATGGAAGAGTTTTTTTTTTCAAAAAATCGCGAAAATAAGAAAATCGCTCAACTAAAGAAATGGCTATAACTCGTCCGTTGGTGCGTCCAATCGCAAAAATAATATTTTTTGTTTTACCACCTTAGGACGCTTTAAAATGTGGATGAAAACTAAAATTTCTTGAACCAAAAATCGCTAAAATGCCCTTATGCCAATATCTCTGAAACGGAGCTTCCAATCGAAAAAAATAACTAATTGGTAAAGGTTTCTAAGGGGGTTTCATGAAGTGGTCCAATTGTATAAGAAAATCGTTAATTAAAAAATGGTTATAACTCGGAAACGGTGCGTCCAATCGCAAGCATGATAACTTTTTTACCTCCATAGAAACTTTAAGCAATGGAAGTCTTTAATACTGCATCACTTAATTTTAAAAAATCGCTACCACATATGCGCCTTTTAGCGACTTTTTATTTTAAAACTGTTAATTTAAGAAATTTTTTTATCAAAGGCATCCTTTGGTTAAAGCTTCCTATGGAGGTAAAAAATCATTTGTTTTTGCGTTTGGGCGCAACGTTTCCGAGTTATAGCTATTTTTTATTTCAGCGATTTTTTAAAAAAAAAAGTCATCCATACGAATTTATGAAAAACCCAAAGAAAGCCGGAAAAGTGGTTATTTTTCAATTGAACTCTCAGTTTCCGAAATATAGACATAATGGCGTATTAGCGATTTTTTATTCGAAAAATTGTATTTTTGTAGTTTAGTTGCGATTCGAAAACCGTTTCCGAGTTTAGCCATTTTTAATTTTAACTATTTTGTTACTTTGGCGATTTAAAAATAATCGTCCATAGGAATTGGACCACTTTACGAAAAACCCTTAGATACCTGGAAAACGCTTCGTTTCCGAAATATAGACATAATGGCGTTTTAGCGATTTTTTATTCAACTAATTTTAGTTTTAGCGATTTCTTTAAAGAAAAGTTATGCCATATTAGATACATCAATTAGTTACAGCCTCCTATGGAGGAAACAAATTTATTATTTTTGCGATTGGACACACCGATTCTGAATTATAAGAATTTTTTTATTTTAGCGTTTTTCTTATTTTGGCGATTTAAAACAACCTCATACGAGTTGGACCACTTTATAGAAATCCCTTAGAAATCCGCAAAAATTAGTTATTTTTTCGATTCGACGCTCCGTTTCCTAGATATAGAAAGTTTTTCTAATTTTTTAATATTTTAAATCAAAAATGGGGATTGGTTACCCAGGCTAACCCATTATTACGAATCCTAGTTAAAAATAATAATAATTTATATGGAAAATCACAATCAATATAAATTTGCGCTTCAGCCTATTTGCTGAATTGGCGGCGCAAACGGCCGCAGCAACATATTTCAGAAAACAAGTCGCAAGATCTGTTTTCATGAATTGAAGATCTGCTGCTTTTTTGTTTCTTTGTTTTCTATCTCGTATTTGTTTTCAGCGGTCTTCAACAAAAAAGACTCATTTGGGTCTCAAAAACATATATTATAACAACCTATTAATCATTGTGTCTCAAACATGTTATATTGAATAGCAAACTCAATATGTTTTTGAGCACAAGTATAGTATATTTGCGACAAGCTACAAACACGTTATATTTGCATCCAAACATCAAAAAATACAAATTTTCCAGTGAGTGCTCGTTTGACTTTAATTCTTTCACAAGCTGAATCTTAAAAGCTCGAATACCAAGATTATTTCGTAAACTCTGCCATAAGTGTATGGACACATCCCCATTTGCTAAGAAGGGCGCCGAATTGATTGAAGCGGGCCTTCTTCAATGCTTTGCTGTACAGCGGCTACAGCTTATTCCGTGCGCACTGTTTGGCGTCTTACGGGATGCACATTATCATTAAGAGTAAACGCGGTGCAAAAACGATCCGTAGTTTTTCGAACTAGCCATACTTATTCGAATTGCTCTCATGCAAATCTATCCATGATGAAATGGAAAATCAAACTAAACAAAAAGCAACTATCAGCTGTTAAATTACTTGTCAAGTAAAGCAGTGTTTCCAACTTAAAGTTGTGAACCTGTAAAAAACACCCTTTACTTATATAATGATATGAAGGCTAAAATAATCATATGGTTCAATGTGGAAAATTCAATTCATTCCAACTGTTTTTCAACGTGTTATGAACAGAAAATTTAACGATACAAAAATTGTCTGCCTGTTTCAACATTCTTCACAGTAGGGAGCCCCACTAACGAGCAAACTTTTATTTTATACAATTTCAAAGAGGAACAAAAAGTTTGTTGCTGCTTTTTCTTTTATTATCCTAAAGACATACAACACATAAAAATTTATCCTTATTTAAGCTGTTGCCGGAAGGGGAGATATAAAAGTTTGCTCGAACAGACAGGATATAAAACACACAGCATGGTGTGAATAGATTCCTGTCTGTATGGCTGTATGTAACTTTGTGCTACTGCATATAAAGGCTCCAGGATGAACGCCACATCATTCCACTCAGTGGGTGATGGTGTGCGTATGAGTCATTGTGGTGTTTGTGTGTTTATGTGCGTTGGTGGTAATGAACAAAACGTTCGTTCTCGTCTAATTCAATTTGATAAAAAGGAACAAATAGAATATCTGTTCTGCTAACGATTGTATACAATTAGAGTAACATTCTCGTATTAAATATTATTGTAGATGTTTGTGATATATCCTTCATTTCCTTTTCGTCATTCTGCCGATTGTTATTCGTTTTCTTCGTCGTTGTTCTTGTTAAAGATACTGGATTTTTTGTGTGCTTGAATTATATAACTGATGAGTAAAACATCTGGATTGTAATTGCATGATGTGGTTAAAATGAAGACATGTACATCAAATCTGTTTTCATATGATAACAAATCCTTATACTGTGGGAAGAAGGAATTCCATCACCACTTCTCTGGGTCACCACCAGAAATATTCTACTCAGGATTTTGACTGACGATGGATTCATGTCGGTCTGCTTTGCAGACTATTTGGCGATACTTAGGGGTAAATATCAGAATATTTTTTATAAAAGGGGGCTTTAAATATCGTACAACTCGGCAGAGCCTAGATAACTGAATGTAAACCAGGATAAAATGGAAATGTGTTTATTAACGTGGAAGGTGCTTACGTGAAACCCAGCGTTCTTCGATCGACTGTACAGTTGTTCAGCAGGTTCAAATGCTAGGGAGCAGTCCTTGATTGCAAACTATAACACATTGAGAGCAGAGTGGAAAAGACACACAGATGTTGGTTGGTAATTTGTTTAGCTTATTAACGTGGAAGGTGCTTACGTGAAACCCAGCGTTCTTCGATCGATTGTACAGTTGTCAGCAGGTTCAAATGCTAGGGAGCAGTCCTGGATTGCAAACTATAACACATTGAGAGCAGAGTGGAAAAGACACACAGATGTTGGTTTGCATGTAAAAGAGCTGTAGACTCAGAATGGAAAAAGGCTCAACGCACGTGCTGTTTGGGTACAAGCGGTGCGCTAATAACAACATCGAACAGGGCAATGGAGAATAATTTTATTATATCCCATTGAAGAATGATTTCGAGAGGAATCACTACACCAGCACATAATGTTAGAGCTGACGCGGTTCTCACCAACGGAACAAAAAACTGACCGCATTCTTGCGAAAATGGTAGCGGCAGAGAGCCATGTTCGGAGGGTTTCCAAGTCGACGGCAATTAAGGAATCCACTGCTAGACTGACGGATATAGGACGGATGTAAAAATAGGAATAGGTCTCTTCCATTCCTGATCACAACATTGAGTTTCAGGCAGAGATTAAGACAATCACAGAATATTTAAGATGGCTGGAATATTTACAATGAGGATAGACATACGAATGTGAAGATAATCATAGATAGTCAAGCGACAGTCAATGCAATATTGTCGCAAAATGTTAAAGTGCAAGGAGGAAATAAACAAATTACCCACCACTGGTATCCTTGTTATCATATACACTCCAGGACACCGTGACCTGCTGTGAAGTAAAAGAGCAGATGCACTGGATTGAATGGGATCCATCAGGCGTACTGTGAAAACGGAAAACATGAAACCCTATGAGGCTATGAGGTCCAACCTTCAACAATAGGCAAGAGTTACCCACGTAGGATTATGGAATAACTACATCAGATGGGAACATAACGGCAAAGATCCTCTGGGACAACCCGGGTGGGAACAAGACTAGAGGGCTGAACAAACTTGAACTGAGTTGACTCATATACACTCTACTCTTTGGTCACATCTGAATACCGACCGATTTAAATGAATGTAGTGTGTGCGAGGAGGACATCGAAATGGTGGAATGCTTTATCTGGCACTTGCTCGCTTTTGAAAGATTAACGGCTATTGGCTTAAGTGTTTGCCCAGAAAAGGGTCATGAATGTTTCGAAAAATAAATATATATTATCCCATTACATTCCAGGAAGGGACAGATGAGACCTTCTCACAATCAGTAAGCTGTGCACATTCTAGTTTTATACTCACAGATTGAGGCCTACAGTTTTACATCGGTTCCAAACGATATTTTGAGAAACTTTTTCATGGCTAAGTACCCGATAGTGTCGCCGTAACTAAACTTGGTGACCGTTGTCGAATACGATGTGTGGCTGTTCGAGCAGGGATCGATTCCACGTTTTCATGTACAAGAGCCACGTACACTTGCACCACCAAAGGCCACTCTTTCTTAACCTAATGCAACCTAAAAGTCAAGTGCTGATGGAACTTGATGGTTATGTAGATATCATTAGGAGAACATTGAAATAAGTTACTATGTCATTTGCTACCATCGAAAGGAAGTTAACATAAAATTGACGAAAATCCCTCTCTAGCAACAAAGTTCAAGTTAGTTTAGGAATGCCACTCTACAGGATTATCAGCGATCCAGTGCTATTCTTCCTAATATCCTTCTAATCTAGGCCAGTGATATATCGTCATTGTCGTCAAGTGGAAACCGGCCACCAAACGGTATCGGGCGGACAACAGCTCTATGTATATCACATAAACTATCTTTGCGAACAGGCTCCATCGGCATTTTTATGGAAATTTATGACCATTGAGGTTTTACTGATCCTACCTATAGTGTTAGGTTTAAAACTTATTTTCTTCTCGAGAATCACACTTAAAATTTCTCAACCACCTTCCGACAATGACTCAATATACGATATGATACGATTCTGGTGCGAAGAAAATCCACAAATTATTCATGAACAACCATTACATTCACCTAAATTGGCAGTTTCGAAATGAAGCTGGTAACACCGCTTCTGTCAATGAAGAACAGTATAGATCGATGATAACCAACTTATGGCCGAAATTGGAAGAAGATGATGTTGACAACATCTGGTTCCGACAAGACGGGGCTACGTGCCACACAGCACGTGCAACAACCGAATTATTGCGAGAAAAGTTTGGAGATTCGATTATTTCAAGAAATTGTGACATTGAATGGCCTCCAAGAAGTTGTGATTTAGTACCATTGGACTATTTCTTTTGGGCTTATTTGACGTCATTGGTCTTTAGCAATAAACCAGATTCTCTTCGAGCTTTACAAGTCAATATTGAACGTTCTATTCATGACATACGACTTGATTTATTGAAAAAAATGCTTGAAAATTGGATACATCGAATTCGTTCCTGCAAAGAAGACGTGGACGTTATATTCAGTACTTAATTGTATCGCTTGTACTTCACACTAAATAAAAAACATTTGAATTTCCTTAATAATTGGTGTGTTTTTTTTAAATAAATCATATCACTCAAATTGGAAAATACTTTAGTTTTGGAAAATTTAATTTTTCAAATTTTTTCCAATTTTGTGGGTTCCTGAACTATCGTAAAGTGCTCCGAATTACGAAAGGTTGGTGTTTTTGGTGAAGAAATCCGAAATTGTATTTTATACATATACTCCTACATAAAGATTCGACTTTGGTTATAATCAAAGTTTGGTTTTTACTTTCCAAATCAGAGAGACTGTATAAACTATTCAATTTTGTTTTGGAACAAATAGGCTCTGACCAAGTTTATAAAAATACAAAAAATGCAAAAGATACAATATATTTGAGCTAGAAAACTATAGAACAAAAGTGGAAGTCAAGTGGTTGCAGGAAAAAACGGAAGATTTTTTGTATAATATTGCGTATAAATTACACTCATTATTTACAACCATTTGAATTTGTTTTTCAAGGTTTTTAAGGAAATATAAGGAGTTGCTAGCTCAGGGCTATTTTGTTTTTAGTCAGACAAGTGATGACCTCAACTTTGAAGAAAATCGGGAAGAGCTGCCTTGTACTTCAAAGACAAGATGGCCAATTGTGCACCGACACATCTACGATAAGAGAGCTAAAAGAATTACTTTTTGCTGGGCAGATGGGTTTCGTATCGGCTTCGGAATCTGTAGTTGAGCAGATCAATTTTTAAAAGCTAGGAAAGAGGTACAGCTGCAACTATCACTAACAAAAGAAGAAGCGCTTGTATTATATACTTATATCGACATAAAATGAACTCACAACAGTTACAAAACTCTATGGAAACAATCAACCAATGAAAGTGGGTCACTTACTATATCCTTCTGCTTATGGGCTAAAAAAAGCGAAGGAAGATTGTTTTCCAAATGAAGACAGTATTTTTGTTGAAGAAGGCCCTGCAGGCATCGTTGAAAAATACAGTACAAAGTTGACCACTACTCATTTGTTGAATGTGCAAGAGACTGTCATTGCTGATAATGTCAGTAGTTACATCACATTGACTTTTGTTGGTAAATGATATGATGATGGCAGCTCGGGACAAAGCACATACAAGCAAAAGTTCCAACAACAAGGTAGAAGTGACTAATATTTATTTGTCATTTCTGTCGTACCTTTAATACTACGCAAACCAAAGTATAGTCGTCTGGCAAAATGAATGAAAAGGAAGTTGTTAAGACTCCAAATACCGAATTTTATTCCTACGGTCTCTCAAGTTTTCCGACTTGGATAAAAACATTTGAGTGCATTTTACACACAGCAAATAGGCTAGACGTCAACAATGGGCAATAAGTGATGACAACGATAAAATGTTCATCAAAACTTGAAAAAAAAAACGCAGTACAAGAGCAATTTGAGGCTGAAAAGGGGCTCATTATCGACAAATCCAAACCAGGTTTTGGCACTATAAACGTTGGCAATACAGCAAGAAATTTTTTAAAAATTATAAGAAATCCGGTGAGGTAACTGAATTGAAGTCTTACTAAAAGAAACAAAAGTTATATTTGGAGTAATATAGCTGGTATTATATGCCTATTAGTGCGCATAAATTTATTTGTCACGGTAGTTTAAATATAAACTCACTTATTGTCCCGATTGGGCAATTATCCGAAGAGGCACAAGAGGATCGGAAAATAGTTTGCAGACGTTTTTGAATATCTAACATCTAGAGTGGATAGGAACATAGACTTGCTGAATATGTTACACATATCTTCAGATGCTCTTATTAATTCTCATAGAGAAAACCCTTTAAGAAATTATAGACGGATCTTTCCAGATGTTTTAAAATATCTTGTCCAGCCTAACAGCATACCAACTGTGGCAGATGCAGGGTGCAGATGAAGTCGACCTTTAAGATTATTGTACCAGCAACGTTGATAGTGATTCATTATAATATTATAATATATATTTGTATACTAATATATATATATAACAATATATTATACAGAATAATAATAATATATAATAATATAATATATATAAGTATATAATATAATATATATTTATATATATATATATGTATATATTATAATAATATATTTGTGTAATAAAAAAAAATAACTTCATAGTATGCCACGCCCACTAAAAAATGTTTGTGGCACTTTCCCAGAACGAAAATGATTGAGTGCGACTAAAGCAACAATTTAAGCTAAAAAACTAATTTTTTCGTGTAGGTCCACTGTCCACCGTGTACCAAATTCGTACGAACTGCGGGCTGTACAGCCAATATCCGACATAGGTCCATTGTGCACCGTGTGCCAAATTCGTATGAACTGCGGGCTATACAATCAGTATCCGACATTGATGTTGTTAATAGGAAATAGGAAATGTCATGGGCATTAATAAGAATTAACCGACAGAAATTGAGCAGAATGTTAAACTGAGAAGCATTAACTTAACCGTCGTTGAAAGACAAATAAACGGTACTATGAATTGCATTATGGTGAAGGTTATAGATTTTCTTAATCAGTAAGATTCGCGATTTAAAATTCTACACCCACTTCTCTGGGTCTATGGTTTTCGTGGCCTATTGTTAGTGGCTATCACTTACACATAAATTAAGTTGGGATTAGAACCCGCGATTACGCTCGACGAAAAAGATACAGGAATTCAAAATTTTTTATCCAAAAACAATTTTTGCCATCGTATTATTTCATCGTATTAATGAAAATGTGTTCATTACCTGAAAATTTTTCGTGAATGTGACGAATTTGAAACAAAATCGTTTCGTTAATGTGACGGCATTAATTTTTGCTGCAATGAATATGTTCAGTGCTGTAATGAATATGTTTCATTGCTTCCATGACTGTTTCGCTGCTGTTACGAATATGTTACATTACTGCAATAACCATATTTCATTACTGCAATGAATCTTTCATTACTGCAATGAATAAGTTTCATTGCTACAATTAATATATTTAATTGCTGCAATGAATATACATATTTCTTCTTTTGGTGCCATTTGTACTGTCACCGCTTCTGCATACACACATTTAATTTTATTTGGTGTTTTTTTCACGCTCAGATGTAATTGAATGACAAACCGATTCTTTGTACCCCGACAAAAGTCTTCACTTAATTGCGCGCTGCACGAACTTGCGAATCAATTTCTTGTCATGGTGTTAACTTGGAATGATATTTTTTCGTCTACTTGTGTTTACTTTACTTGTAAATAAGTATACGAACACCTCAAATCATACATTGGGAAAATTAATTATATGTATGACAGTTATAATTTGTAGTTTAGTTTGAATTACCTCTACAACTGCAAATTCAAAAAAAAAAAAAATTAAATACCATTGGCATTTGTACTTATTTTCAAAGCATTTCCTTCGTGTCTGACAGTTATGGGTTTCAAACAATAAATATAAGTATGGATCGGTTTATGAACCTGAAAGTACAACGAGGCATCACCAATTGAAGCCACATACCCGTAAATATAAAATACTTTAAAAACAGAATTGCCGCCAGCAGTCAAACAAATTCAAATAATTAAACGCATTCCCATATTTCATTACAATTGGTATACGATTTCACAACCTGCATTTGAATTACCTGAGCAAATGCAAATTCCAAATTGTTTAATTGCCATTGCGAACAATAGTCATTCTTTTGCATTGACTTACAATTTATTCCACCATCGGTGGTGCAATGGGTAGTGTGCGCGCCTCTTGTACTTGAGATCCTGGGTTCGATCCCTGCTCTGACCACCTAAAAATTTCTTTCCACGGCGGTCACCTCGCATAGTTACGGCGACACTATCGAGTATTTAGCCATGAAAATGCTTCTCAAAAATACCATTCGGAACCGGTGTAAAACTGTAGGTCCCAATCAGTGAGTATAAAACTAGAAAGCGCACAGCTCACTGGTTGTGAGAAGCTCTCCCCAATTCCTTCATGGGATGTAATGGGAAACCATTTATTTATTTTTTACAATTTATTCCAAATATTATAAAGCCTAATATTATCACTCTCGATGGATATACAAAACTTAAGATAATTCGTAACCGTTTCCATATGCTGATTCTTCTATATTGCTGATGCTTCAATCTCATATGTGGCTGACACTCTTTCTTCGAGTTCCACTTATAATTTTAAAAATAAAAAATTACATGAGGTGTCAGGGGACACCCGTTTGGAACAGAGTTCCGTTATCTATATATATTATGTACGAATTAGTTCCAACACGCCTAAGGCGCCCTTTGAAACATAAGATAATTTAAATGGATCTTTAAGAAAATATACTTTTTGTAAAATGATAAACTATTTTGAAAAAATTTTTTCTTATAGAATGTATTTTGGTTAAAAAAAAGTATATTTTTAGGTCCTTTTTGTAAGAATATGTATTATATTTTCCCGAAAAAGTTCTTTTTTAAAGAGAGGTACTTCTTTTATTAAAAGCTAATTTTATAAGAAAATGTACTATTTTTAAGAAGAAGTACTTTCTGTAAGGAAAAGCCATAAGAGTATGAATATTTTTTACAAAGAAATACTTTTTTAAGAACAGGTACTTTTTAAAGAAGTTGTACTCTTTTTATGTACTTATTTTCAGAAAGGCTACTTATCTCAAGAAAAGAAAAGAAAAGAAAAGAAAAGGTATTATTTTAATTTGAAGAAAAGGAATTTTTGTAAGAAAATGTATTTTTTAAGACAAGGTATTTTTTAAAAGAAAATGTCTTTTATATGAAATGGGATTTTTTTGAGAATTGGTTCTTTTTTCAAGAATAGGTAAATTTTTAAGAGTAGGTACTTATCTCAATAAAAGTTATTTTGTTTCACAAAAAAGGTACTCCTTAAAGAAAAGACAGGTTTTAAAAAAAGGCAACTTGTTATATGAAAATGTACTTTTTTAATTAAAGGTAGTTATTTGAAAAGAAATTCTTTTTTTAAGAAAGTGTATTTTTTATAGGAAAATTTACTTTTTTTAAGCAAAGGTACTGCTTTAAGATAAGGATTTTTTTTTAAGAAAAGGTACTTTGTGTAAGAATTTGAATAGGTACTTTTTTGAGAAAATTTTCCTTTTTTGAAGAAAAGGCACTTATTTAAGAAAATTTGATTTTTTAAACTTCTTTCACTTTGGCTGTTCTAAATTTACTTTTTATTGGGTTCAAAACCACAATATATATAGTACATATTGGTTATAGGCTCCACATAGAAAACTTCCCATTAAATAAGGTATTTCCCAACATATGTTAGGCTAGACACAATCCAAAGCAAAAGTACCCAATGTTGGAATTATGTTTGGTACATACAAAACATATTTTTCTAACTTTTTCTCCACACATAATATTCTGAACAAACTACTGTACTTAAAAACTATGTTTAACCCATTTGTAGTCCATATATTTATCCTGAAATTGAGACTACTATATATAGTCAAAATAGTGTTAAAAAGGAAACCGCAACCGCGCATAGAAACAAAACTACAATATTGTAGCAATGAAACCAAGAATTGACAAAAAAAGTGATCTATGAAAAGTCTTCGTTGCATAGAATAACACATACCATAGAACCTTTTATTCGCTCAATAAATTAAACGTCATAGGTACGATGGAAAGTAAACATTGGATGGTGGAAAATATGGGTTCACTAATACCAGATTTGTGACAAACTAGTTGCTTTTGTGACAAACTAGTTGTGTTAAATACAATACAAATGTATACCAACGATAAAAGTCAACAAAAAAGTGCAAAATACATTTAAATTTTTCAGTTCTACACCAAAACGGCAGGAAAAAGTTAAGTGAACATATTTTGTAACTCCACCTGGTGTAAGGTAATTTTAAATTTAATTGCTCTCATTTCCACAAACCTACGATGAAGAGTGTGAAATGAAACGTCAGATGAGAGAATAAGTTTAGCTACGTATGTATTATTCTATGGTTCGTTGCTGCAACAGTCAAATCGTCGGATGTAGGAAACTTTGCGTTTTAGAAACATAAATGGGCAAAAGTAAAAATTTTTTAATATTTGGGGTTGAAAAATTAGCAATTTTTTTAAAGCTACATTCGCGATTTTTCGCATATATATTTGCCGTTAAATTATCGTACTAAATCCGTTCGCGCTTACGATTTTCGTTGAGGGGTGCGAAAGTTATGGAACTTTTAGCGAAATTTTATAAAAACAAAATTAAAATTCATTATGTGTTTAAATGAACAAATTAACATATATAATTGTTGAGCTTACAAAAGGCTTTCAATATATATCAATATTATTGGTGCATTTATAATTTAAAAAATATACACTGAAAAAAAATGTGTTTGTAGAGCATAATAAAAAAAACATATAGTTGTTAAAAATGAAAAAAAATTTAAATAGTATACATTAGCAGCAACTAAATACAGAAGAATACGAGGTAATAACCGATTGAAAATGTTATGATTTCTTTTTTCACACACAAACACGTGCATTCCAATGTAGGGCACTAAACATCAAATAATGCATATAAAATGGACATTGGTCAACATTTTTTAACGCGCCTCTGGTTTATCGATGCGCTATTAAAAACCCTATCGATTGATGTATATTTCATCCAATTTCATTCAGCGGCTTGGATGTAACATTACATGCAATTTCGGGTATTAAAATCAAAAAATGCATATAAATTGGACATTGGTTACAATTTTTTTAACGCACCTCCGATTTATCGATACGCTATTAAAAACCCTATCGATTGATGTATATTTCATCCAATTCAATTCAGCGGCTTCGATGTAACATTACATGCAATTCCGGGCACTAAACATCAAAAACGGGGTTGCCATATCTTCGGTTGCTGTTGACTTTTTGAAGCGGGATTTGGCTTAAATGACGCAGAATGCGAAAAAACTGGATTCACGCAGGTATTTGTATCTATTGGAGAGTAACTGTCAAAACCCATCTCAAAAAAAATGTTTTGTAAGAAAATTCACGCTTTTTTGGTATTTTGCGTTCGTGCTACATCGACACTGTTAAAGCTATATCAACAAAATATGCATCAAAAGATTCGTAGTGACAGCGGCTACAATTCTGCGTATTTACAACTAGAGGGGTGACCGCGCCCTATCCAAAAGACGAAAACCCCGTGAAATTCGGTTTCAAAATATTAGCATCATTTAGTACAGTACACAATGAAAATAGCGCAATAACTCATATGGGCGAATTCACCACTGAGGAGTGCTTATAACATCTTTCCTTTAAGTGTATGCTCAAAAATAAACCGTTTCACAAAAATTTTAGAAATTTAAAAAATTCCTTGATAGTTTCAACCAATTTTTTTTTAGATTTTTCAACTTGGAGCGTTCGCCAATACGTTGCAAATGAAGATTCACGTCAGAAACTTCGCACACATATTGTACCAAGTCTCGTTAATCACAATATGTCCACTTGTGGCCACAACTCAGAACGGTTTAAGAAATAATTGACTGCATACCTCGGTTTCATAAAGGTTAAAAATATTTAACTTTTGCCCAAATACATCAACGAAAATGTTGTAGTTCCCCAATGAATGGGGTTTCTCTCATTGTAATCATACCTGTACATTACCTAAATATATATACATATTAATAAATGTACTAAAACATATTTTTACCATTATCTTGCAGATTTTTAACCAAGTTCATTTGACAACAAGTAAGTACAACATATTGAGATATCTTTAGAAGAAAATAATTTTTATGTACCCAAATAATTTACAAATGTTTTACCTTTTTTCCATCAAAATGCTTTTAAAAACTTGATTAAATTATTTAATTTTCATGGCATTTTATCAATATATAAACAAATAATAAAATGAAGTTACTGCACTTTGTTCAAGAGATAGTGAAGTAGTCCTAATTATATTTCGTTCTTAAAATTAGTACTGTGTTGTCTTAAACTTGTTAGCTGCGTATGTTCTCTGTTGCTAAGATATGTAATTGTTTATAGTATGTACGTCTCTATATAGTACTTATGTATAATCTTATCAGTCTGGCAAACATTTTAAGTATGTGTGTTTCCATAAAATATAAATGTAATTCTGATAAGCTCAATCTAATCAGTGCAGGTTCAGTTGAAAAAAAACAATTCATATTTTTCAAAATTAAAAATGCTTTATGGGGAAAAAGGTGCTCTTCAAATAATGAATTTAGCAACAAATAATGAATTTAGCAACCCGGTCAGGGTGCGTATTAGCTCGCTCCCGAGCCAAAAAAAAATTAAATATAGTGGATTTTGGCTCGAAAGCCGGGGGCCAAAGTTGGAAGTCGGCACGCAAGCCCAGAGCTGACAAATTGATTTTTGGATGGTAGCTCACAAAACGGCATGTTGAACTTTGGCTACGGGTTCGAGCCAACAGAGCCTGAGAGCTGGCCAATGTGAAACTTGGTTCGGTTACAAACTAACGATTATCGTCGTTTCTGCTGAAAACCGAGTACTAAGACCATTACTTACTTACTTACTTATCCGTCAACCTGATCCCTCCAGTTCGTGTTGGTTCGTCTTCATCCATTCTACTGACATGGCCTAGCCAGCGAAATCGCGTTATCTTGATCCGCTTAACTATGTCAATGTCAGGATAAAGCTAATATAGCTCATGATTCATGCGCCGCCGATACTCGCCGTTGTGCACTATAGGGCCATCAATTTTTCGGAGTATTTTTCTCTCGAAGACTCCTACAGATGTTTCGTCTGCTTATAGGACCCAGGATTCTGCGCCATAAAGCAAGAATGAGAGTCTTGTACAGCTGGACTTTTGTTACTCGAGAGAGGGCTTTATCTCTAAAGTGCTTGCTTAGCCGAAAATAACATCTATTCGCAAGCACAATTCTCCGCTTGATCTCAAGGCTGACGTTGTTGTTTTTGTTCAGGGCAGATCCGAGGTATATAAATTCATCCACTACCTCGAAGTTATAACGGTTATCAACGTTCACGCTTTGGTCTAATCGGGTGGAGGCCCTGTTCGTTGAAACCATTAATTTTGTCTTATCCTCAATTACCGTCAGACCCACTTTTGCTGACTCTTTCTCAATTCTCGAAAAAACCGCAGTAACTTCTCTAATTGTGCACCTAATGATATCTATATTGTTACGAATTTCCTTATTCGTCCTTTTTGCGTTGTTTTATTCCCAATAAGAAAACAAGGTTCGTTTTTAATTACGATAATTACAACGGTTTAACTTCCTTTTATTTTACTTATATAGTACAACAGTTTACTTTATTTATAACACTTTAACAAGCCTTGTATTTTACTATCAATTCGAGTTGCTTTCTTTACGGGGTTTAATCACAATTCCAAAGACCTCCGCTATTTATACCAACTCACCATACTCAAATGAAGGTATATCTAGCGAATTCAAGAACCTTCTAGGCGTTGTTGTTGTTGCTTATCTTTGTAGAACAATCTCGAATGGCGGAGAATTATCTTTCCTCAGGTGAATTCATGCTACTGGTTTAGCGAGCTGGTACGTTGTTACAATGCATACTTTCAGGCGCAGAACTAACCGCCTGCTATTTACCTACTGTTAGTAGAGTCATTAACAGCAAGGAAAAGCTTTTATTTATTCGTAACAATATCATCAGCATACGCGAGCAGCATGTGGCTTTTCCTGCTGATGGTTTTATTCATGTTGACTGCAGCTTTTCTCATAATGATCTCCATTAAGATGTTAAAGAGATCGCACGATAGGGTGTCGCCTTGCCTGAGGCCTCGCTTAGTTTCGAAAGGTTCGGTAAGATCCTTACCAAATTTCACTGCGGATTTGGTGTTCGTCAAGGTCATCCTGCAAAGGCGTATGAGTTTTGCAGGAATACCAAGCTAAGATAATGCTTCATAGAGTTTCTCCCGTATCGGACTATCGAAGGCCGCTTTATAATCGATAAATAGATGATAGGTGTCGATTTGTTTTTCGTGTGTCTTCTCTTTTAAATATGGGACATAGTACACTGAGACTCCAATAGCCGGGCATGCATTCATCTAACCAAATTTTGCTAATGAGCTGATGCATACACCTTATCAGCTCATCGCCGCCAGCCTTAAACAGCTCCGCCTGTAATCCATCGGCTCCCGCGGCTTTGTTGTTCTTAAGCCGGGCAATAGCTGTTCTGACCTCGTCTTGGTTAGGAGGGGGGCAATCGACGTCGTCGTCCATATTGTGATCGATTGTCCCATCGTCAGTGGATATCTCAGGTACCAGTGTTGGTAACTATAATCTTCTCTTTGTTCAAACTAAAAATCTCTTTTTTGATGAATTGAATGAGAGTTGAAAACATTGATAGTTTCCCCCTACAATTTGATTGGTCGACACATTTTTTTCTAAGAAACATTGAAATGTTGCTAGATACAACATGTTGCTAATATTTTGCGTGAATTACTTCAGCTCGTGTTAGACTGTTAGTGCAAATGGAACTATTCGCGGAGAAAGAGATGGAATGAAACTCTTTTCCATTTGACAGAAATCGTTCGATCATTCTGCTTCCGATTTACACTATCAGTTTTGGAGAATGCAAACACATCTGCAAAGTGACAAACAAAATACAACAGTTATAAAATAAAAAAAAAAGAATACAGAGAACAGCAAATGGTGACATCCTATGTAGGGATTCGGGAGAGCTTCTCACAACCAGTGAGCTGTGCGCGTTCTAGTTTTACACTCACTGATTGGGACCTACAGTTTTACACCGTTTCCGAACGGTATTTTTGAGAAGCCTTTTCATGGCTAAATACGCGATAGTGTCGCCGTCACTAAGCGAGATGACCACCGTCGAAAGAAAAGTTAGGGTGATCATAGCAGGGATCGAACCCACGTTCTTATGCACAAGAGCCGCGCACTCTACCATTGCACAACCGACGGTCGAATTGGAATAGAATATTTTATTCCATTTGTTATTTATTTTTATTCCATTTCACACTTTTCGTCGTAGGTTTGTACAAATGAGAGATATTCGTCGAAAATTAACTTACGCCAGATGAAGTTACATTAACAAAACTTTTTCACATCATTTTGGTATAGAATTGTGAAATTTAAATATATTTTGCACTTAATCGTTGGTATACACTGAACCGAAATGCATCGTCACAGGGATGAAAATGTTCAGCACCCCAACAACTTTCTTCATCGAAAGTGAGCTAACGCACAGTTTCATTTCTGCTACGAAAATGTGTTCATCAACTGCAAATTGTTCGTCACTGCGAAGAACGTATGGTTGTTGCTCCAATGAATTTTTCGTTACTGCAATGAATTTGTTTTATTGTTGCAGTGAATAAATATCGTTCTTGCAATGAAATTATTTCATTGCTGCATTGAATGGGTTTCTTTACAGCAATGAAGTTGTTTCATTGCTGCAATGAAATTTAAACAAAAAAATATTTAAATTATTCCGGCGGAGAAATTTGTCTACCACTTTCGGTTGTTGCAAATGATCTGATTTAAGATGTGTATGTGACCCAGCACTTACGTTCACCATTTCCTCTTGCTGGCCTCTTTTTTACGCTCACTCATTTCTTTGACTGCTTTTCTTTCTGTATCTTCATAAAACTTAGTTTCATTGCAATAACGAAATTGTTTCCGCAACTATAAATATTGGCAAAACTCCAAAATATATAAATTATAAAAATAATCAATAAGAAGTAAGAGATTCACCAAATATCAATAGTTTTAATCTCATGCACTTTTTTTTAAATTTGTAATTCTTTTTCTACACAATAATTCCTACGAAGTACAATTAGGTAGAACTTTATCAATTTAAACAAAAAATGCTCGGGAATTAAATAGAAATTTGTAAAAAAGTGATACAATTCCAAACAAATCCCCCCGGGGATGGTTTTCATCTCCATAATAACCAAGAATGTTTTCTGTTTATTTTTGTAGCGTTTCTCGTGTAAGGTCATGTATTCTTATTTCTTTAAAAAAATTTATATAGTCATATCCCTAATGTACATATCTGCCTTACAATATATATTATATGATGATGTTTTCCTTTAAACTCTTTAAATCTACATTAACCTAAAAAGGAAACTGTTGCATTCCATACAATCTCCGTCCTTATAAATGTGGCTATAATAAAAATCCGTCATCACTAAATCATCATCATGATCATTGCGTACTCTTATTTCGTAACATTATTGTTCTGTTTTGTCAATCCAATCGTTGACTTTCAATAGCCCTTATAAAAGTTGTTCATTGCCGGCGGCGCATTTCCGCCGGATGTACTTGTGGGAGAATGCATGAGTGTGTTGTGCAAGGATGAATGTAATAGGAAAAACATCAATTACTTACAATATTCTACGCTGTTGAACTGTATAAAGACAAAGGTACTAAAGAGAGTAAATAAAAAAAAAATACGATTTGTAAAACATTAAACGCAGTCAAACATATGGTAGGATAACAAAAGTACAATTGGTTACATCTTTTTAAAATAAAATTAATCTATGATTTAGATAAAAGAGTAAGGATTGTGGCTTTTTTTTAAATATAACGTATGCATTTTAAAATAAAAGATTTGAGATTTATTGTACAACATATTTACCTACATATTTAATTTCTTGATGAAAATTTTAAGATTTTTATTAATCACATAATTGGCCATAGAGAGTCTCATGACTTCCAAATAGGGCACAATGAATGTCTGCTATAAAATATGCAGTTCGTTATATGTATGAACCCGTATTACTTGTATCCTTCCTTCCATTGCTATGGTTTATTATTTTATTGTGCTTCTGTCTTCACTTCCATTCTTGATGTTGTACACGAGATATTTGCATATTACGGCAGCATAAACAATAAAGAAAAGTCTTTATAGTCAGAAAAACAATTGAACAGCTCTTTAAAGTAATGAAAACATATAAAAGCAATTGCTCTCTTTTCTTTTTGCTATATTTGGATTTAAAAATATCGAAAAGGATATGTGGTAAAACAAATTCTTTCATCAGAATTGTAGCACATTATTGAAAACCCATAGCAACCGTTTATGTATTTTGTCGCTTGGAAGCTCCGTTTCAGAGTTATGTACAATTTTTTACATAGGCCATGTATAGTTTTAGCATTGTTTTCCAATAATTTGGGACATGACCGCTACGGACAGTGTCCTTGGACACATAAATATATTATTTTTGGCAATTTTTTAAGAATCTCTTCCATATGGATTGGACCACTGTATCATAATCCGAGATGTAGACAGTTTTTAAATTTTTCATATTTTAAATTTAAATTAGGGATGGGTTAGTCCATTACTCATTGCCCTGAAGATAGTGTGGCAAGGCCCATTTCCAATCATTATTATCCATCACCACGCACAATCACTATTGGTTATTGCTAGAGTGTTCAAACAATCGCCAATATTGAATAACCGGGTTTCGGCTTATTCGAAAAATCACTTTCTTATAAAATCGTTTTTCGGTTTCTCAGAATGGGAAAAATGTTGCTCCCAAGGTTTATTGTCGACTTCTCGAAAGCGGAATAATCAGGTAGGGTATGGGGTCTACTCTAAGGAGCTAGGGTTGTCCCTTTCTCGTAGACACCTGATCATTGTAACATGTATCATTCGGAAATTTTGGAGATTTGACCGACAGGCTGAGCGATAATAGTCCAGCAGTCATTAGGGTTAATGTCTTCTCTGACCATCAGTCGGTGATCAAGTGCCTGGAATCAGTGCTCCTGAAATTAGCATCTACCCAGGACTGCTGCAGATCTCTTAACGAGATTTTCTAGCAGTACGATATTCACCTCATATTGGGAGCCAATATTCATGGATATTCCGTGAAACTGCAGGATGAGCTGGTCAGACTAAGGCCTACCTTACAGGTTCCACAGGTATTGGAACGTGTTGGCATGCCCCTAGCGACTTATAAGCATATCCCACAAGCACGCTCCTATATTATGTTGTAGAAAGTATGGCCGATAGTGCATAGTAGGATTTTTATGAACCTTCTGTCTCTAGCGAATGCAGATGACTTCTGTAAAAGCTGTAACGATGATTAAGAATTCACAGAACAGCTCCTCTGCACGTGTCTAAATGTAGCCGGCACTCTAAAACGGTTACTAATCTACTATGGGATTCTTCCTCTCAGAGACCTGGGAGAATTTTCTAAGATTTGCGTGACCAAGATCTGGAGGTTCTTGGATCAAACTAAATGATTCTCCGGTGGGGCTAACGCTTAGTCTCGTTAGACCACGGTTTCATAATGGATGGTATCGCTGGTTACCACCGAATAGCGGTTGCCACACCCGAATTGAGGTTATCACCACCGAATTTAGTCCCCACAACCGAAATTTGGTTGAATCGAACTCGTTTCATAATTGATGCGGTTGTGACAACTGGCTCTTTAATTATATTCGTTCTGTCAACTCAATTTTCTAAAACTTCGGTTTAACAACCGGATTTGGAATTAATTCGAATTCAACAACCGAAATTGGTACCAAATTCGGTTGGAGTAACCGATTGTGGCATCAATATCCAAGCAGATATCAACATTTTTGAAGTTTTTCAAGGTCGGTCGTTTGAGATATGCTGCAATCGTCTGTATATAAAACGGTTTAGGACCTAAATCAACAGACACAACACGTCAGAATTGGTGCGGTAGCCCATGCCGGGTGGGACTTCAAAAACTGTCAAAATTCATTTGCGACACTACCTACATTCGGCTGTGACAACCTCTAATGCGGTTGTGACAACCTCTAATATGGTGGTGACAACCTCTAATGCGGTTGTGACAACCTCTAATACGGTTGTGACAACCTGTAATACGGTTGTGACAACCTCTAATTCGAACGCGGTTGAGATAACCTCTAATGATGTTGCGTCAACCTATAATGAGGTTGTGACAAGCTCTAATTCGATTGAGACAACATCTGATGAGACAAATGTATCTAATACCTAGAGTCAATGTCCCAAAATATGGAAACTAATGCTTTGTAGTAAAGAGTAAGAACTTGTTTTTCTCCAGATTTAGTCTTATTCCATTCTACGTGGTTCTCTTGACAGTCTCCAGATCGAACCTTGGAGTACTTCATGTAGAACGACCTAGCGCAAGTAAGGTGAATGTCTTAACTTCTATTATTTCAACACAGTTGTATCTATTATATAGTTAAATTCAAAATATACTGGGTACGTTAGTTTAACCCACAGCACAAACATACCAAAATTTTGGAAAAGTGGAGTTAATCACTTTGGCCTTGGCTTTGTATATGATCTCCCCTGAAGAGTTCCACTATTCACATTCCAATTTAAAGCTTTGCATAGGATCGAGGATGTGCGGCTTCGTATAGGTAACCCATAGTTCAAATCAATGATCCCTTGGCCAATATCGAGTGGCTATAATGCTAATTTCATCACTAATGATGAGATCTATAACACAGTGCAGCACGTAAAAATATAACCATATAATCACTCCTAGGAAGTTCATATGTTCTACAAAGTTTTTTATTGAGATCTTAGGTACATTTCTGTAGACCTGAACAGTGGAAAAAGGCAAAAAAATCGAATTTGTGATTTTGACCTTGAAGATGAAGTTATTTTGATTTTATATGTTGACAATTATTATTCTTTATGACAGGAGCTACAACTTTCCCTCAGCGTGTGAATCAAACTTCCAAACTGTTTGCAAGATATGAGCCTAACAAACTGATCTTTTTTTTTTTTGCAAAAATGACACCGAGTCCCAAAATCTTTGGGGGTACATAAAAAAAGTGCATGACTTTGGGCAAAACTGGGAGGTACGGGTCTCTTTTTTGTCTTTTATCACGTAGTGGTGTCCGTATATGGTAATATTTCCATGACTTAAAAAATTACACACAGTGTAATGGAAAATGCTTATTTCAGTTGATTTGCTATTTACTTCATATTTTTTTTCTTTAACTTTCCCAAACACTTTTACGGTTCTTACAAATATTACCATATTTACTGCCATAATCCTCCCTGGGAAAATAAAGATAACGTTTACAGTAAACAAATTTAATACTTAAAGAGCTTGTAGGGCATTTCGAGAGTCGGCTCGTGTTTTCAATTACGTACTAACATCCTCATCATGATGAAATGCAAAATACTCCTATTACTGCTAACGAAGTTGTAAAGGCAAGCATATTTACTGTGTGAATGCGAGTGTGACGGCGTGGCTACACTGCCACTCAGACAAGGATGTTCATAGCAGTTTCCACAAGACTACACAAGGAACTAAGTTTGTCAGTGGGCGAGTGGGTGTGTGCGCGATTGTGTTGCTTGGATATGAAAGGAATTTATAGCAAACAAAACCTTTCATTATTGTTGTTGTCGCTATCGTTACTGAACAAACAACAGATTGTTATGTTTTCCCTTCACTTTATGTGAGCGTGTGGGTGTGTGAAGGATTGCTTGTCAAGGCATACTTCCTCGAAATGTATGAAAGGACTAGCAGTGACAATTCGACTTTTATGGGATTAGCTGCGTACTGTTTGCACTATGGTCCAGTAGACAAAATATATCAATATTTAAAATACCATATTCCACTTTGTTCACGATATTGCGGTATGTGATGGAAATTGATCGATTTAAATCGAATACGATTGTACAAATAGTGGATCACAATTAATTTATTCCTCTTTTTTTTCCATTAAATAATAGTGGTCTTCATGATAGCTCGAAAGAACCTCGTAAACTCGAAAACATCGTAAACTTGCACAGCAAACGTCAAAACAAACAAATTTCCCATACAAAGCGACTTGCTCAAAAGTGGAAAGTTTTCGAGGCAAATTTGCTGCGCAAACGTGGGATGGAGAAACGTGTAAACTTTTGAGATTTCGTTGTCATCTGACTAGGATGGATAAATAAGGTGATAGCACTAGAACAGTAGAAAAAGTACACATACATAATACATGCAATTGCTACTGCTACCACCTTATGTATCCATCTTGGTCAGCTGATATGGTTTTGAGCACAACTACGCTGAGCAACTTTACCTGGTGCCTCATGCAACGGTGCGAGGGAAACTTGCGCTGAGCAAAAGTTCTCGGCTTTCACGTTTGCATGAATGCCGCTAATGTATATGTGACCCTGCTTATGAAAACCCACGTAGTATGTCAAATTTCATGAATTCACTTTTTTTTGGATTTGTATGTAAAAATCTTAAATTTTCAATGAAACCGCTTGCAAGTCTCAAAATCATCGGAAAGTAATGTAAAAATGTAATTATATAAAACAGTAAACTATGAAAATGCAACACAGAGTGGAGGCTTTAATTACGTTTTACTAAAAAACTTGTTTTGACACACTAGGTGGTTTTTAAAATTCAGGGTCACATATGTAAAATATGTGTTCCCCAATATTAGGCATTATGCCAATTACATTCGTCAAATATTGAAATTCGTTTTTACTTGATCGATTTTCATCACATGCCGGAATATTTTAATGTCAACAATTGTTCTAATAGCTTTGTCAAGTATGTGGAATGTAATGTGGAGGATTGTAAGGGTTTTAGTTGTGGTCTCTATATACGAGTAGATTGGTTTACGAATTCGCTACTTATAGAGCATTCTGGAAACTATGAGATGGTTGGTGAATCAAGTAATTGTAAAGGTCATTGAATTGTAAAAGTCATTGAATTGTAAAAGTCATAGGGTGATATACCGAAAGTATGAAACAGCTGTACAAGTTTCACCGGAGACCTTGGAAAGCCACTAAAATAGTGGGAGTTTCATAGAGTTTGAGTTACAGTTGCCAGAAGTATTACCAAACAGTTGCCAGAAGTATTATTACAGTTTCCAGAAATATGATCAAATTGTGAAGTGTAAATTAGAAGTGCTATGGTCATTATCGTAATTTATAGAGTGTCTTGTTTCGTATATATAAATAAGACAACTCACATTTTTCATATCACCTCATTTCGGTTTTGTTTTGAACTTTAGTATCTCCTTAGATTTTCGTTTCAATGTTTTTCCTTGAAACGCATTTTCGTTTACAGGAAGAATTTGCAACAATCATCACAGAATATCTCATTTAACTTTATTTCAATAATTCAAAACTCTAAACATTTACAAAACTCTATACAAAAAAAGCGACTGCGAAATACTGACGAAATATTTCCGCCTTAATTGTTCGCATGACATATCACCAACATTTTAATGTTTCAAAAAAAATACAGCGACCATTCAAATTGTAGGAAGAAATCATTCTAAAAATAACAAATAAGTATGAGCAACATAAACAAAAAAGTACAACAGAAAAGCCTTTGAATCTGACAGAAGGAACCAACTAAATAACAACAAAAAGTCGAAATCTGCTATTCTCATTCTACCATGGAAGAAATAATTAAGGTTGTGAAAAACTTAAAAATAGTGGTAAATTTTTCCGTAAACAATATTTTATTGTGCGAATGAAATTAGTTATAACCTTAACAGTAAACTAGCAAGATTTCGCATTTTTTGAAGGTATAGGCCGTCGGTGGTGCAATGGGTAGTGTGCGCACCTCTTGTACTTGAGATCCTGGGTTCGAGCCCTACTCCGACCACCTTAAAATTTCTTTCGACGGCGGTCACCTCGCATAGTGACGGCGACACTATCGGGTATTTAGCCATGAAAATGCTTCGCAAAAATACTTTTCGAAACAGGTGTAAAACTTTAGGTCCCAATCAGTGAGTATAAAACTAGAAAGCGCACAGCTCACTGGTTGTGAGAAGCTCTCCCCGATTCCTTCATAGGATGTAATGGGAAACCATTTTAGAGGACTATACTAGTATCAACATTTCGCGGGAAGATATACAAAAAATATTTTTGCGGAATACCGACGAAATATTTCGGCACGTGTAGAACCAAGTTGCGCCACAAAATTTCAGCAACATGTATAGAGAAACATTTTAATGTTACTATGAAACATGTAACGATAATCAAATTGTAATCTTTAATTATTTTATTAAAATTGTAGTTATTATATTTTTTTTATATATATAGTTTCTTTTCTAATAATTGAATCATACATGGGGCAAATTATATGACAATTATAATTTGTTGTTTAATTTGAATTTCATGTCCAAATGAAAATAAAAAAAACATTCAATACCATTGGCAATTGTACTTATTTTCATAGCATTTTCTTCATATCGGGCAATTTTGGTTTTCAAACATTTTATACAGTACAGGTTTATGAATTTGAAAATACTACGAGGCAATACCTACACGCTGAAAAATCTGTAGTTTTTTGTTGTTTGGAAGCAAATATAACATGTGTTTGCACCTTGTCGCAAATATAATATACTTGTGCCCAAACCCATTGTGTTTGCTATTCAATATTACATGTTTGAGATACAATGATTAATATGTTATAACATATGTGTTTTTACGACCCAAATATATTTGTGTTTGTGATCTAAATACAGCCGTGTTTGTTGCACTGTTTATGCTCTCCCGAGAGCAAGAGAATAAAATAGTGTATATCTTGTAAGTGTGGATCTGTATTTTTGCACTATTTTATCAGTGACGGATTCATAAATATTCGTGAATGTGCGTGCAAATTGCAGATGAAGTCAGTGTTTCTTATTTTGGCTGATGTATTGCGATTTAATTTCATGTATTCAGTCATCAATGGTTCATCGGACAGAGGATATCAAAAGCTCTTGATCAGTGAAAAGCGAATAAACAAACGCTCGGACGGTTAAATGGTTTGTGATGTTGCTTTCGTTTTTGTGTATGTGTTTCGCATATATTTATGAGTGCTCCCAAAGTGAGAAACGAAAGAAACTGGAGAGGGCAACAACGTGAAACCCTTTTCTGCCCGAGCCTCTGCTGAAAAAATCGGAATAGAGGACCATTTGTGAAATATTATAAAAAAACACAAGTAATTAATACACGCTTGTCTTGCATGAACTAGAGTTGTATATAAGTATATGGTTTGTATACCAGCGTATAGTGATAACCAAGGCATAGTTGAAACCTTCTCAAAACAAAAACATGAGAGACAACACAGAAAGGAGAAGCAAAAGAGCAGCAGATTCTCAGTTGATAAGAAAAGTTATGCATTCAGCAAGTAAATGTAAAAAGGGTAATTTTAAATATTTAAATTTTTTTGTATTAATTAATTATTTTAATTATAATAAATAAATAAAGAAAGAATAATTCGTTTCTAAATAGTATTTTGTTTGGCAGAAAATGCGTATATGTTTCCACGTAAGTATATGGAGGTTTGTGGGAAACACGCGAATGCTTCCACATAAGTATATGGATGTTTGGAATGAAGCACCCATATGTTTCCACGTAAAGGCATACATATTTGTCAGTAAATATGCTAATATTTGCATTTAAATACAGGTGCGTTTGGGACTTGCAAACATATAAATGTTTGAAGTGTGTTCCAAACATATACATGGTTCCTGCAGAATAATATGAATATGTTACAGAGGCCGTTTTTTCAGCGTGTATCGAAACCACAAACCTCTACATATAAAATACTTTAAAAACAGAATTGCCTGCAGTCAAACAAATTCAAAATAATTAAAAGCATTCCCATATTTCATTACAATTGGTATCTGATTTCACAATCTGCATTTGCATTGCCTGAACAAATGGAAATTACAAATTTTTTAATTGCCATTGCGAACAATGGTAATTATTTTGCATTTGCATTAGATAAAGTAGTGCAAATTAAAATCCAATGCAAATTAAAAAAAAACAGTTATGAATTGAAGAAGGAGTTTTTTATTTTTATTTATAAACAATGAAATACATTAATAAAATAAATTATTTGAATTTTATGAATTGAATAAAGAATTTTTTATTATTATTAAAGTATGTAGAATAAAAAAGTCGATATTGTAGAATTTGTCGGCTAGTTTTTCGTCAAAGGTATAGTCAATCACAATGCCGGTTACTTCATCGTGAACGACAAGAGTATTCACAGACTCGGTGACTTCGTCGTCAACGACAAGATCACTCATAAAGTCGATTACTTGTTTTCGACATTTGTATGAAAATATTTTTGACAATTTGATGGGAATGTCCTCAGCATGTCTTTCAAGACTTAACATGGCGTCCAGTATTCCTTGGTGATGTCTTCAAGACAAGGCCTACTGGGTACACATGGGGAATTGGTAGCGGTGTCCACACATTACCAACAACAAGGGGCAATTTTACATTATGATTACCCATTAAATGTGGGATAGTTCTAATGACTAATTACCAAGGTACGGAAAGTTAGACTCGTGAGGCGAATTTTCAACAATTCGTTTTATAACTCGAAAATCCGTTTTATAACTCGAAATCCGAGTTTAAAAAAATTAAAACTCGTCAGTAAGATTTTTAGTTTCCACAGCGAGCAAGCCGATTATTTTGCTACTGACTTCTTAAACTCGATGTCGATTTCTGCATGTTAAAATCGCACACGAGTTTTATTTTCAGACCTTAATTTTAAACTCGATCAATCGAGAAATATACAAAACAAAAAAGGACATTAAAATAAATATGTCTAGAACTGTGAAACTGAGCATCCAATCTCCAAAGTAATAATTTCAGTTTTGGCCTACTCCGGAGATAATTATTGGTTTTTTGAAAAGGCTGCAAGACGGCACGCTGTCTAGCACACTTAGCCTAAGCCCATTGTGATACTTGCAGTTTCCTCCATAGCCACTATTAACTAGTCGTCCAGCCAATTTGCCCTCTCAATAAATTTGTCTATAAGACCTACAGGAATATCCTGTTGGGCTACGGTGCTAACTAGATGTGTTCCGAATATCCTACTTCTCAGTCCTGCCAGAGCAGGGCAATCCAAGAGCCCTCTTCCGTGCAGCATCTATAGAGGTGGAGTTTCTATGTCCCAATATTAGGGCGTGTTTTCCTACAAGACAATGCCCCGTAAGTGTTCCTATCATTGTGGATAACCTCGGCGAGCTAAGTAGTTGCTTAGTCCTCTTCCTGTCCACCTGTGGTCAGAGGACCCTGGCTTGATTGCAAGTTGAATTAAGTCTCCACTTGTCCTTGAACATATTATCGGCCCACTGCCTGATCTGCAAACGGCAGGTAGACATTGGCATACTAACACCTTCTTTAGCCGGAAAAACCTGTGCCGTAGTGCCCTGTCTAGCTAACGTATCCGCTACGCAATTGCCTGGAATGTCGCTGTGTCCCGGTACCCGGATGAGCCTGATGTCAAAATACTCTGCCATCACCCTAAGTGGTGAGTGGCATTCTTTCACCATCAGAGACGTAGCAAACATAGCTTCCAGGGATTTTATGGCAGCCTGGCTGTCCGTGTAGATACATATTCTCCGGAGGGTTGTGACACTACTTTTCAGTAGTTTAGCAACCACCAGTATGGCGGTAATTTCCGCCTGAAATACACTACAGTGATCAGGCAGCTTGAACGAGATATTTACATTTATGTCCGGTGAATGTACCCCATAGCCTACGTGCTCGTCCAACTTTTATCCATCCGTGAAAAAACTGATACTACTGGTATCCCCTTCCAGTGACTTTTCCCAGGTATTCCTGTTCGGAATAGAAGTCCTTAGATTTGTCGCTGGTAGAAGGTAGGAGATACAGTAGTCTATATTTACGGGAATAGAGATGAGCCGGTGTAGTAATTCAGTGTGTTCGAAATGCCCCGATATCAAAACGCCACAATCTCTGATTCTCACCAGGGATGTGCGGCTGCCGATTCGGCCATGATATCAGGAGTACAGATGTTCAGGATAGCACTGAGTGCAGTACCTGACGTCGTGCCCATTGCTCCACTAACGCTAATCAGTGCTGATCTATGAATTTTCATCAAGGAATTCAGAATATATTTCTTTTGGAGGGACCTCCACCAAACTACGATGACATAGAGAAGTATTGGTCTGACTATTGCCGTATAAATCCACATGGTGATCTTAGGAGACAGTTCCCAGCGCTTTCCTATCTCCCCTTTACAGCAGTAAAGAGCAACATACGCCTTTTTCACCCTCTCCTCCCCATTCGGTTTCCAAGACATTTTTCTGTCGAGAATTATTCCCAGATACTTGACCTTTTCCGTCAACTGTAATTGCGCCCCATTAACTGACGGCAGTTCAAATGCGGGTATTTTATATTTCCGAGAGAACAAGATAAGCTCGGTTTTAAGTGGGTTAAGTGATAGTCTGTTGTTAGCGGTCCAGTTCGAAATCAGACTAAGTAGGCTGGTTGTACGAATGCTAAGCAAATTGAGTTTTCCACCCGTACAGATGATTGCAATATCACCTGGCATTCGGCCCTGTCCAATTCAAGAAGCAGTTCATTGACAGAAGTTAACCATAATAGTGGAGACAGAAGTCCCCCCTGAGGTGTCCCCAGTTAACGCGCCTAGCAATTGTAACACCACCCCATTCAGCTTTGACGGATCTATCCACCAGCCGCTTCGCAATTAGGCGTGTCACTAAGTTAATTATTAAAAATATAAAAAAATTGTTTCCTATTAAAGGGTGGCCCAACGAAAGTGCACGATTTTTGATACTATTTTTTCTCTGGAAGTTGCAGCTCTAAAATGGAGCGTTTCATAAAAGAAGAACGCGTTATCACTGTGAAAACCTTTTACAAAAATGGGGGAAGTTACGCTGAGACCGCACGCAAATTTCGCGGAATTTTCGGTCGTGGAAGTGCAACTAATGTATCAACAATTCGAAGAGTTATCAAAAAAGTTAAAGAAACTAGGTCGCTTGTGGCCAGTAAATCTCCTGCGTGCCAAACGTACCGGCCGGTATCTCGAAAACTTTTCTGCTGTAAACGAGAGTGTCGTCGAAACCCCGGCTACATCAATTTGACATCGATCACAAGAATCTCCAATTTCTCGTAGCATGAGCATGTGATTATAGCGGCGGGTGCATTTGTCAGATAGTTTTCTTCTATTCTTAATCGGAACATGTCCACCTTGTAATGCAATAAAAATATCACCACTGGGTCAAAAAATGGTCGATGCGTTTATTGGGACACCCATTATATCTCATGAATGGATTGAAAAAGAAATCTTTAAAATGTCATTCCATTGCTCGTACGTATTTGGTAGTCGAAGTGGGTAATCTGTAAGCGCCGGTACCAATTCCCGATGTGTAATGGGTAAGCTATTGTTAATCATTCCTCACGGCGATGTGTATGGGTTACACTTAAGAGGGTAAATACGAGCCCTCACACTAGCATTCAAGTCAATAAAATTTATAAATATTTCTTGTTTGTGTTAGCTATTAAGAGCCTGAAAGCTTCGAGACTTTTTGAACTTCCCTCGTAGTTAACTAAAAATCAACACTGCTAACATACTACCATATACTTTTAATGAAACTGGGTCTGTTTTTGATAGCCATTGATTGCTGAGAACTTCATGAGTTTCGATGAAATTGGAAGAAATTTCGTGTGCTCATCAAGCATTATTTTTTCCGTAAAAACCCATCACCGAAACCAAGGAAAGGGTACTCGGCACCATCAATTTCGTTAGTTATAAAAAGTTTACTGAATTCCGTTGTGGTCGTACCAGCACAAGGGACGCGGAACGTTCAGATCGCTCAAAAGTCAAATCGTCGATAAACTTCATGGTATGATGTTGGACGATCGATAATTGAAAGTGTGTGATATGGTTGTGGCCAGATACATCTTAACTGAGCAGATACATTGTACATGAATGTTTCAACACGAAAAAGCTATATGCGCGATGGGTGCTGCGATTGCTCACAATCGACCGCAAGCGCAACCGTTTGTTCAATTCAAAGGAGAGGTTGGCGATGCTTAACCGCAATATGAAGGAGTTTTTGCGCTGCTTCGTAACAGTGGACGAAACATTGATCCTTCACAACACACCAGAGCCAGAACACACTAAGGAACAGTTAAAGCAGTGTAGTTCTTCGAGTAATCTTGTACCAAAAAAGGCCAAGCTGGGTGTGTCGGCTAACACGGCCATGACGAAAGTTATTTGGTATACATGTGGTGTCATTCACATCGAATGCCTTGAGAAAGGTTAAACGATCATCAGCGAATATAATTCACAGCTGTTGGACAGTTTTTCATTGATTTGAAACATAAACGACCGCATTTGGCGAGAGACAAAAGTGCTCTTCCATCATGATAACGCAGCGGGGCACAGGCGTGTAGTCGCCTAGGTAAAATTCCATAAATTGAGCTACAAATTGCCACCTCATCTGCTATATTCTCTGGATTTAGCCCACAATGACTACTTTTAATTTCGAAACCTGAAGTAATGGCTTGGCGGTAAGAGATTTGGGTCGAATGAAGAGGTCATCACTGATTGAAACGCCTATTTTTAGGGCTTTGTCAAAAACCACTCTTATATGAAAGGAATAACAAAATTCCAAAAAATATCGACTATTTATTAAAGAGCTAAAAGGGGACAACGTTAATAAAAAAAAAATATTTTTATTGCCAAAAAATATATTTTATTTAAAATGTTACCGAGTTCTCAAACTGTCCACATATATCAAATAGCAAAGACCACAATTACAAATTGTGAACAAATTGGAGTTTGACCAAAGTAAACGATATCCAGGACCAATGTGCATTGAGGGGAATGAGTATGAGTGTCTAAGTTTGTGTTTTGCAAAAACGGTGACAATATTTAAAGCTCCAAACGCGGTAGCAGCTGATGGGATTTGTTGGAACCATTTGGGAAATCATTTAAGCAATATTTTCTATTGAATTTGTTGGGTGTCAAAATAAAATTGAAATTGATTAAATAAAGTAGACGTTAAGGATATTTTATTTCTCGAAATTAAGGTTAAGCTGGACGTCGTAATACATTTGGTTTTAAAGGGTATACATGAAATTTACATTGAAATGGAAATTTCAAAACAGATCTGAATTTATATTTCGCTTTGATGGCATGACTTAACTGGGTGATAGAATTGTAACTTCTAACCGTTGCAACCTACGACCGGCACAATAAATTCCAAGTGTCTCAACTACATCCCAAATTTATGCGATTTTACTCCTATCATTCGTTGTAAGATTCACCAGATTTTTTGTTTACTAATTGGGAAATGAAATTAAAAAAACGAATTAATTTAAAAATGGTTTCTCATTAACTTTTCAAACAAATTTATGTTGGAAATTGCTTTGTTCTACATTCAGTGATTACATTTTGATTACTTTTGTTTTATTATTACTATTGGAATATTAGTCAAAATAGTTTATAAAAACAATTATTTAGCAATAATGAATATTAATACAAATAGATTAATTTGAAATACCCGTGTTGTGCAATATCACGATATCAATATTTAATTTGCATAATATCCATTCCATAAAATCAATGAATCGAAATAAATTCTCACAAATGTATCTTCTTTAGCTTCTCATACAAATACTATTCACATAGAACAAGTGTTGATCACTGTCCTACATTGTCCGACACAAATTTTGTCCACATTAGACAAATGTGTACTTGTGTTTTACAGTTTTTTATTAATAAATTAGTATATGGTTAATATTTTATGTCGTTCCGTTCGACTTGTAGCTGATTTTTGTGGGAGAGTACATAGTAAAAACATTGCATTCAGATCACCAGAATATTCAACTACTTGGTGAACATTTTCGAGCTACACATTTTAGCTCGATTTTAGACCAATTTTATATATATTTTGTAATATTTTCAAAGTTGTTTGCAAAATTGTGAAACATTTTTTGTAACTTGTTATATTCCCAAGAATTGTAGCCTGGAACATTCTGACAAAAAATAAGCTATCGTCATTATTGTTGAAATAATGATGCACTTCGATTCCTAATGATGCAGTTCGAATCATAGAAACTCGAAACCACACGAAAAAAATGTCGTTACGCCTAAACAAAATATTATATAAATGAACCTTGTATGGGGAATGAAGTTGACGTAAACGAACATTTGTTGCAGCAACATAAGAGTGATCACATTTGAGTGTATACAATGTATACTACAGATGTTTCATTTATAATAAACGTATTTTTTTTTGCCACAAAAGTGAATTATGAGGGTAAATGATACAGGCTGAAAAATAATGGCCTCTTTAACATATTCTCCCAAACATATTCTGCAGGAAACATGTAAATGTATGGAGCACACTTCAAACATTCGTCCTGATAATTCGTCCTGATTTGAAGTTATTCCCGAACAGAATTCAATTAACGCATCGAGTTTTAGCGAGCGACAAGCCACGTCGCTTGAATTATGGGAATTTCGTGGCATTAGGAGGGTTTGAATGGTCCATGCGTTATCAGTCACAACTTGCGACGAAACGTCAATTATATTGTTACAAATTTCCTTATTCGTCCTTTTTGCGTTGTTTTATTCCCAATAATAAAACAAGGTTCGTTTTAAATTACGATAATTACAACGGTCTAACTTCCTTTTATTTTACTTCTATAGTACAACAATTACTTTATTTACACCACTTTAATAAGTATTATATTTTACTATCAAATCGCGTTGCTTACTTTCCGGCGGTTAATCACAAACTGAACTGAGACCTCCGGTATTTATACGAACTCACCATACTCAAATGTGGTTATCTCTAGCGAATTCAGGAACCTTCTAGACGTTGTTGGTAGTTATCTTTGTAGAATCATCTCGAATAGTGGAGTATTATCTTAACTGAGGCGAATTCATGCTTCTGGCTTAACGAGCTGGTATGTTGTTACAATGCACACTTTCAAGTGCAGCATTAATAGCCCATGTTATTTCCATAATGTTAGTCTGGTCATTAAGAGTGAGTAAAAGCTTTTGGTTAATCGTAACAATTTGTTTACCGACCCTTCTTGCAATAGCACCATTTATTTCTCGATTCGTCCAGAAGATTCCTTAGCAATTTCATCAACCGTTCGTGGTGAGATCTTGATTCGTTGACGTCCAATGTTAGCTTAACATATCACACATGTAAACCCCGTATTCAGTTTTTATGAAATTTTCGTTGCTATAAGAAGTACGTGTATAAAAAATAACGAAAATTTCAGAAACCCAAAATTTTTAATTTCCTTTTGTACTCAGCTCTCTGCGAAAATTTCGTAGGCAATATTAATTGCAGGGTTGTTACGAAAACAATTGTTTGATAAAACTGAAGTGCAAAGATGAATTATAAATGAAATATTTGCAAACTAAATCAAAGATAGGTGGTAACTCTCCGCACCAACATTTTCCGTTTAGAGATAAATGACAAACTTTAACACGAAAATTTCGCAAGAATTGAATCGTTGGCTTAAAGATGGAAGTCGCTCGCATGTTTCCATCAAACCTATACATTCGGAGGATGACGTCATATGTTAGTTACGTTAGTGCAACAATGGCATCTGGAGGGCAATACTACAATTAAGGAATTATCGACAGCTGACCATCAGCTGATATTAAAACTTAGGATAACAGATGTGACGCCTAACTTATGTTACCAGCGCTGGGTGTATAAAAGGCGGATCAACCTAGTTTTCGTGGCAATTCGGTCTGTCCACTAACTACCTTTTTCCTGGTTGAAAACAGAGATTCCCTGCCTGTGGGGTTTTGAACTTGATAACTCCCTTTCTCGTGAATAAAAAGAAAATAAATTTTAATTCTATGTTGATATATTCAAAGAGAACAGTAAATATTCTAAAGTTATACAAATGTTACAATTTTGCACTCTGGTTTGTGTCCATTTATTTGTTTTCTGATTCAATATTTTGCTCGGTGGCCTTTGGCTTTTTTAAGAGCTTGTATAGATGGGGCATTATGTTGCAAATGCTCCCAAATTCCTGTACTCCTCCCACAGCTCCTTAATGCTTTTTGGGGCGTCAGGGTACTTGACGAGCTGTGATTTTATGTAACTTCAAAAGTTTTCAATCGGGGTTAAGTCCGGTGACTGCGCTGGCCATATCATATTTTTAAATTGTTGATTGTTTAACCAGTTTTTAATGATTTTGGCCGAATGTTTTGGGTTGTTGTCATTCTGAAAAATCACTCTTTCAGTAGCAAGGCCCGTTATTTATAGCAGCTGGTAAATGATTTTGCAGAATTGAACGATATTGTTATTTTTCATAATAGCTTAAATTTTATCCAGAGGACCTATTCCATTCTTCGTAATACATTCCTATACAATTATGGATCCATACCAATGTTTTTGTTTTGTGTTACTGCATTCGGGGTAGTATTATTTGCATCTTTGGCCTAGTAACAAGCACGTCCATCGGACTCAAATCGACTGATGTTAGTCTTGTCAGACCATATCACCTTAAACCCAAGGCCTATTGTATTTTTATTATTTTTTGTTACTTTTCCTTCTTCCATTCAGTTTCCGTAGACCTGGACGAATTCTTTACTCATGTTTATACTCTTCTGTGATAAAAATGGTTTATTTTTCTTCTATGTCTCAAAGTAGTATTACCACCCAATCGTTTGAGACTTCGACGAACAGTCCACTCACTGGCGTCAATATTTAACGGTTTTAGAGCCGCAGCTGGGGTAATTGCATTGCCACTTGTCACTAATTTTGCCAAATGACTACAAGTGCGGTCATCAATATTTCGCAGGCGTCCAGGGGCAGTTGAAATTTTATTATTTTTCTTCTATTTATTCTCTGGATCGTCATACGACTTACATTAAACTTTTTTGCAACGTTCTGAACAGAATTATTATTTTTCAATAATTCCATGATTTCAACTACTTCAGATGCTTCCATTTTAGGTCAGCACATGGACAATAATTAGCAATTGAAACAAATAACCGTATATATATGAGATACGTGATGGTTACATTAGAGTTTCTGGATCTTTAAAGAGTTGAAGAGAGTGCAATATTGTAACATTGAAGAGAGTGCGTAATTGTAACATTGGTGTTTGTTTACATATTACGGCTGTTTTAAATATTCATTATGAAACATACGATATCAAAGTAAACTTAAAAAAAATATTTTAGTTCTAAGCTTAACCGCTGCTAAATGTTAAAGTTTTACACTTCAATTATGGGAAATCTGTTACAATTTGGCTCGTCACTGTATATAAAAGAAATGGTATGTAACGAACCCTTGTCGACCACAGCGTATAAACCAGCTTCAAAGGGGAAAACCCATCGTTACACAAAATAAATTAACACCTATAGTGCATATGCGCGTTGTGATTCAAATGTTTGTTCAGCCAGAAAATAGACAACATCTTTCATAACAATTAGTATCTTGTTAACGAAATATGTGGGCTGGTCCAGAATTTTTCTTTTTGGTTCACATTTTGTAATTTGTACACAGACAAAAAGGCTGACGTTAAAATTTTATAAACAAAAATAGTACGTGGAATATATCAACATTCAATCACATTTTTCATTGATATACTAAAAAATTAATCAAATATTGAAATAAAAATCTATAAATGTAACCAACAAAGAATTACGTTGAAAATACCCCAATATATGGATGAAGTGTTTTGTTAGTTTCAAAATTTGCCATAATTCACACTCAATGAACTTGGTTAACTAACAACTTTATCAATATGTACACCATTTCGAATAAATGTTTTGGTTAGATTAAAAAAATAATTATTTTTATTTTCGATAATTTTCGATAATATTCGATATCAACAGACTCGGTTAGAGATAAGTTTGGGCAGGTAGTTGGTGGCGTAACGGGTTGGACGGTATTGTTGCTTCGCAAACATCGAAACGATCGTCCTGCAAATGTGAGTTCGAATCCTACCACGGTTGTTTCAATATATTTTTAAAACAAACAGACTTTACGAAATTGAGATACAACTTAGTTTGTTAATTCCGTATGTGACGTTTTTTTTATGTAAAAATGTAAGAGCATTGAAAACTCGAAAACTTGCACAGAACAAAACAAAAATTATTCTCAACAAAAGGAATTGCACAAATGTAAGCAAGTTTCGAGTCAATTTTGCTGAGCCAACGTCGAAAACGAAACGTCGGATATTTGTTCAAGTTGTTGATAACATTTTTGTTTTGTTTTATTTTTGTTTTGTTTGTAAGTTTCCGAGGATTTTAAGTTTTCGCGTTTACATGAACACCACTAATGAATAAAATTCGTTTAAATAGTCAGATCATATTCTATTTTGACTCGATCGATTGGAACACATGCTGGAATATGTGCATTTCTTTATCGATTCAAAACGAAAATATTTTTAATAACTAACATGCAAATGTTTTTGTAGATGTGTTAAATTTTAAATCGATTTAAAAATAATACTTATATTATTCTTATGAACAACCTACAAACGTTGTAGCTGATATGTGACTTTTTTTATCACAGGATTTTCATTTACTATCTTGCTTGAATTTTCGATTTTTTTAAATGAATTGAAATATAATTTTTTTACTGTGTATATAACTTCTTGGACCTTATATTTTTCTTATTGAATATTTCATTAAATTTAATGATCTATTTGGTATATTCCACGGTAGTGTTTATACACATCTTAAAAAGCTCGTAAATATTTCAAACAAAAATCAGCATTTCCGCCTACGTCTTGTAGGTGTGTTTGCAATTAATTTGACATGACAGGCAGACGAATTGAGAAACACACAATATTATTAATAAAAATCACAACCACTAAACAGAGTAATGAATTTCAGTCCAATTTTCATACTATCTGTTGGGGCTTCTTATATAAGTAAAACCGCTGAATTATGTCGGACAATGTAATATGAAAATATTATATTTATGCATTCAGAAATAGCAGCGAATATTATATTACATCGTACACACATTCACACATATATATATTTTTTATTGTAAACTATAAACCGCAAGTGTCAAATGCAAATCCACGATCACCCAACAATTGCAGACTACATAGATCAAGACTCGACTCAAACAAATCCATCCGTATCATGTAACACCATATGGGGTCGCGTCGCAGTATTTTTTTTGCTAAACATTTGTTGGACGTTTTGTAGGTTAATATGGTTTGTTATGAGAAACATATCACGAGCACGAGATTATTACAAATGTAGGTGAACAAATTGTTTATAATGTGGTGCAAAACCATTTCAATGGCAATAAATTATGCATAGATTTATGGTCAAAGTACCATAAACTGGCATTAAAGTATTTAAAAGGCCATTTAAACAGGAATTACAAAAACAAACAAAAAACACAAAAAGATTTTATAAAACATCGCATATATTGCACTTTAATAATTAAACAATTTGTCAGCTTAATGAAAATGTATACATACATGCAAAATTGTAATTACCATATCAACATGTAATTGAGTTTTCTGTTCGTATTTTGGGTGGAGAAGGGAAAATTAAAGAGAAATGTAAAATAATTGCATGTGTCTGTAGATATTGAGGAAAATGCTGTCAGTTAAACGGAAACGCCATATCGGAAATGAATGCCACAGCAGAAAACCAAAAATGAACGTACTCAAAAGCAAACTGTTGCTAGTGGTGATGGCCAACATGCAGTCGATGATGTTTTGTACTCTATATTCCGCAAGGTTGCATCTTTATACATCTTTTATATGATTCTTCCACTGGATGAATGAATCAAGTTAACATAGTAAAACCTCTCATAGTTAAGTATTGACAAAATATGGCAAAATTATTCACCATTACATCCCACGAAGGGATTCGGGACAGCTTCTCACAACTAGTGAGCTGGCGCGTTCTAGTTTTACACTTCCCGATTAGGACCTATAGTTTTACACCGGTTGCGAACGGTATTTTTGAGAAGTTTTTGAAGGCTAAATACACGATAGTTTCGCCGTTACTAAGCGAGGTGACCGCCGTCGAAGGCTATGCTAAGTGGTTTGAACAGGGATCGAACCCACGTACTCAAGTAAAAGAGCCGCGCACATTACCATTGCGCCACCAACGGATTCTAAACGGTAATAAGGCGTTACTTTCGCAATGTATGATAATCATCAGGGATGATTTTTGTTTGTTTTGACTTATTAGTAATTCAGAAATATATGGGGAATGTTAAAAGAGTGATAGATACATACAAATACTACTTGGTTAACATTTTTCATAATGATGAAAAATTATATTTTCGTAATATCGCCATGTAGATGATATAACTTCCAGGGAAAATAAATTCTGTAGAAACTGCAACTATCAGGCCGGGGAAACATTCGCTGATTATCTTACCTGCACGTGCCCAGTACTACACTCAGAAAACAAATTATTCTAAAATAGGTTGTAGTCAACGTAAATTCGGCTGTTCTGAACGTAATGCGGTTGCTACAATCGAATTAAAGTTGTCACGAAGGAATTTAGACCTCAGAACTGGAACTCAGTTGAAGCAATTTCCTTTCATAACACTGTGAGACAAATTTAGATTTTTTCAAAATGATGGGGTTCTGTCAACAGATTCTGGTAGAATGGTCTAAAAAAATATACGTGTATCGGCGTTTGCCAGGGTCAAAAATTCCGACCCACGGAACTTTCCTGCAACATATCGGCATGCAAAATTGTGTATTCCTTACTTCTGAGGTACAAAATATGTTCAGACGATTTATAGAAAAGATTCAGATAAAAATTTTAAATACATAAAACATTTTTCTGAAAACGCGCAAGAAACTGCTCCAAAATGACGGGGGGCGTGGTCAAAATGTTGTACAAAAATGATCGCCATAAAATTTCACTATAAGTGTCCGAATACTCCAAAACACAAATCTTATTTGGCATCGAATTTGGTATTAATTCGGTCGCACTAACCGAATTTATTCTTAATTCGGTTGCAATGACCGTATTTGGCATCAATTCGGTTGCTGTAACCGAATTTCTCATTATTTCTATTGGTAGAACCGAATTCATTTTCAATCACAACATTATAATAGGTTATCACAACATAATCCTATGTATATCTTTCAAACCTGACGTTTACAATTCTATACACAAATATTACTTTAAAAATGTCGCGGTGACATTAAGATTTTTTTTGTGGTTTTTAAGAATGATAAGAGAAAATAATGCAATTATAGGTTTTGCATTAAAACGTCTTATTTTCCAGAAATCCACATACCTCTACATATAAAATACTTTATAACCAGAATTGCCAACAAAGAAACAAATTCAAAATTTCAAAAACCATTCCGATATTTAATTACAATTGACATCCGATTCCACAACATGCAATTGCATTGCCTGATTAAATGGAAATACAAAATTTTGTATCTTTCATTGCGAACAATGGTCATTCATTCTTTTGCATTTGCAAATTAAAATCAAATGCAAATTAAAAAATTCCAACACAGGTATTAGATAATATTTTGCGAAATGTCTCTCTGCTTTTGAATGGGGACGCATTTGGCACGGCCATTCGTATAACTGAAGGGTGAATATAAACCTTTTTTAATGGAACTTGGGCCCAATAGATGCATTGGGGTGAGGGTATGATTAAGTCGGTTTACCCGACTGCGATTTCTGTACTAGTTTTGAAGCTCACTAACCAGGGCCTACAATTTTACACCGATTCTAAAAGGGTTTTGGGGAGGTTTTGGATTGGTTCCTGAGAAGCTTCATCGTGGCTAATTACAATGACAGGTTACCGACGCCGAAAAAACTGAGAGGTTGTCTCTACGAGAATTGAATTCTCGTTTTTAGGGCAATATTCGCACATACTAATCATTGGACTGGTGACGGCGTTGAAAAACGTGACTGCCCGACGAATTACGAATGGTATATATTGCAAAATGCATATCCACATTTTCACTACGAAAAGAGTTTTAGAAACTTCTGAAAACACATCAATATGAGTTTTTTTAGAACGAAGTTCCTTATCGCACGTAGCGGGATTGGGGCTAAATGAAAAAAAAGTAAACAACTTTTTTTGTAACACTATTATGCTACAACCCAGTACTATCAACTATATTGGGTACTTTTGCTTTGGTTTGTGTCTAGACTAATATATGTTGGGAAATTTCTTGTTTCATGAAAAGCTTTCTAGGTAGAGGCTGTCACCAATATTTAGTATTTATTGTGGATTTGAACCTAATAAAAAGTAAATTTAGAAAAGCCAAAGTGAAAGAAGTTGAAAAAAAGAAAATTTTCTTAAATAAGTGCCTTTTCTTAAAAAAAGTAAATTTTCTCAAAAAAATACACATTCATGTTCTTACACAAAGTACCTTTTCTTAAAAAACAATACCTCATCTTAAAGAAGTAACTTTGCTTAAAAAAGTAAAATTTGTTCTTAAAAAAGTACATTTTCTTACAACAAATTACCTTTTCTTAAAAAAACTAAATTTTCTTTAAAGAGTACCTTTTTTGTGAAACAAAATAACTTTTCTTGAGATAAGTACCTACTCTTAAAATTGTACCGATTTTTGAAAAAAGGACCAATTCTAAAAAAATCCCATTTATTAAAAAAACATTTTCTTAAAAAAAATAAAAAAAAATACCCAATCATATTCTTAAACAAAGTACCTTTCATAAAAAATACCATATCTCAAACAAGTAACTATGCTTAAAAAAAGTACTTTCTTACAAAAGTATATTTTCTTCAAAAAATAATTTTTTTTTAAATAAGTACCTTAAGTACATTTTCTTCAAAAGTATATTTTCTTAAAAAAATAGTTTAAAAAAAATTATTTTTTTAAGAAAATATACTTTTGAAGAAAATGTACTTAAGGTAAGAAAAATTACTTTTATAAGCTTTTTTTAAGTAAATTTTCTTACTACAAATTGCCTTTTCTTAAAAATATACCTTTTTTTTAAAGAGTACCTTTTATGCCAAACAAAATAATTTCTCTTGAGATAAGTACCCACTGTTAAAAATTTTACCGATTTTTGAGAAAAGGACCAAGTCTGAAAAAAATTCCCATTTCTTAAAAAAAAACATTTTCTTCAAAAAATATCTTCCCTTAAAAAACCACATTCCTTTCAAAAATTCCTTTTCTAAAAGTACATTTTCTTAAAAATAGCCTTTCTGAAAATAAGTACATTTTCGTAAAAAAATAACCTTTTCCTAAAAAGAGTGCGTGCCACTTATTTAAAAAGTACCTGTAATTTCATACTCTTATTGCTTTTCTTCCAGAAAGTACTTCGTTTTAAAAATAGTACTTTTTTTAAATAAAATAATATTAGCAAACATAATAAAAGAAGTACCTGTCTTTAAAGGAGGACCTTTTCGAGAAAATATAAAATTTAATCAATCTTGGTATTTTCATGTTATGACCTCAAGCCAAACAAATTGAACACACACAAAAAAATTTATCGTAAAAAAAGTTTATCATTTTACAAAAAGTATATTTTTTTTAAGAACCATTTAAATTATCATATTTTTAACGGGCGTGTTGGAACTAACTAGTACATAATACGAGGGTTGAATTTTATGTTTCGGGACTTGGCAACCCTAGTGTTGCAATCTGGCAACTGACAACTCTATCGTAAAGTTGGATATTTTTGAGGTTATGCGTACTCACAACGTTTTGACATACGAGCGCTATTTGTGTTGTTTACAGTAACTTAAAAGATTCATCTCGGCCCAAAATTGGAATTAAATCGTGAACATTTTCGTGGGATTAACTAACTTTCGACGTGGATTACCTCAGCAACAGTGCATGGATGAACTTAATTAATTTTTTGGCGATGAAGGTCCATCAAGGACCAGTGTTTATCGATGGTATGGCGAATTCAATCGTGATCTTAGTTCACTCCAAGACGAATTTCGTGAAGGTCGTCCAAAATCAGCTGTTGTTCCGAAAACCATTGATGCTGTGCGCGAACTGATTTTACAAGATCGTCATGTGACCTCTCGTGAGATTGAGACAACCTTAGGCATTACTGGGACCAGCATACATACAATATTGCATAAACATTTGACTGTCAAAAAAATTTGTTCGCGTTGGATCCCACACAATTTGCCAATCGCTCAAAAAAGGCTCGTGTCGATTGGTCGAAAGAAATGCTCCAAAAATAAGATCGCGGTGCTTCGAAACACGTCTATGACATCGTGACAGGTGATGAATCCTGGATTTACGCGTATGAGCCCGAAAGTCTACAGCAGTCAACTGTATAGGTGTTTCAAGATGAGCCATATCCAACAAAAGTTGTTCGCGCCCGAAGCACTTCCAAGCAAATGATCGCCTGTTTTTTTCGGAAAAACCGGACATGTCGCAACCGTACCACCAGAACAACGCAAAACAGTGAATTCTGAGTGGTACACAACCATTTGTTTGCCAGTTGTCTTCCAGAAAATCAGGAAAACCAACCGCCAAATAGAGCTGGCAAACTATCGATAGTACTATCGATAGTATCGATAGTTTTGTTTCCATTGGACTATCGATGTTTTTTTCTCCATAGCGATACTATCGGGGACAAAAATTTATTACCAAATTTATCGAATAAGTGGCGGCGGCATCTATCTGGCGTCGATGTCTAATCTGCAATTGGTAATTAAACAACTTAGATTTCTGCTAGATAAACACCGGCGACGCTGCTTTTAGAGTTGTGCATGTAAGTGAATACAAAATTATAAATATTTTTTAAAAACTTTGTCTTTATTTTAAATCAGGCGAATATTTTTAGAAGAAGACGGTTCGGCACACACTATTAACCTTGTTGTACAAGATTGCTTAGAACAAGATTACGTAAAAATTATTTTGGTAAATGCAAGAAAATTGTGACTTATTTCAAGAGCAGCACAATTTCCTATGAAAAGTTCAAAGCTGACCAAGGGAGAGAAAAACCGTACAGCTTAATACAGGAGGTACCAACCCGCTGGAACAGCGCTCTGAGAATGGTGGAAAGGATTTTATCAACTAATAATTCAATTTCTAAAGTTCTTTTAACCACACCAACAGCACCGCTACCTTTAACGGCCGACGATATAGATTTTTTACAAGATTTAAAAGATTTGCTTATGCCATTTGATTCCGCTACAGTTCAAACATCGTCAAGTGCAGCTGTTACTATTTCGTTAATCATTCCTCTAGCGTGTGGTCTTTTTAAGACTCTTGATGAATTGAAAAGTACTTTGAAGACTTCGGAAGGTCATCAAGCTTGTATGTTTCTGGTAGAAAGGGTAAAGAAAAGATTATTTCCCTACGAAGAACGTACAACAGCAAGATTGGGAACTTTATTAGACCCCCGGTTTAAGAAGGAAGGTTTTCTTTTCTCAAGCAATGCAGGTGGAGGGACACAGCTTTTGCAAAACGAGTTGAGTGGCATGAGTAAAAAGAGCACTATGCAACAAGATAATGTGGAACCATCAACTTCTAAAAATATTCTGCATAAATCGCAGCCAACGCTTTTAAAATTCGTAGAAAACAAAGTTGCCAGTAAAGTAAGGACTAGTCAAGTGGACGCCATCAATTCTCTAAGGCAATATTTTGAAAGTGAAAATGCATCATTAGAAATAGATCCATTGCAGTACTGGAAGGTAAATAATATAGGTAATTAAACAATTTATACAATGTTATGTTTATTTACAGAATAATTCTGATCGAATGTCGCTCACAAAGTCATGTGCCTTACGTTACTTATGCATACCAGCAACTTCGACAGAATCCGAAAGAATGTTTAGCAAAGCCGGAGCCATTATTTCAGATAGAAGATCTAGCTTAAAGCCCAAAAATGTTGATATGCTGCTCTTTCTAAACAAAAACTGTTGGGTTACTCAAGAATTATAAAAAACTATGTTTATAAACAAATTCTTTGGGCAGCCTACATATACACAACATATGTGATACATAGTATTATACATAGTATTTATAGTGTATGTAAAATTTTTTTTTACAAAATTGATCTCAGTGTTCATTGTAAGAAATGAATTCTAAATGTTTTTTCGTTTTTATGTAATTTTTTTATGCTTTATATCGTTTGTTTTCTGTTATTTTAATTTTTTAATAAAACAACTTAACTTTACTTAAGATCGTTTAATATACATATTAGTTTTCTTTTATTGAAAACATGTAAGTACATATCGCTCATTTGCTTAAATAAACTTATTTTCTGCAAAACTATGTATTGAAAAATTAAATTTAACATTCATAAAAGAATTCGATACTATCGATAGTATCGATAGTTTTCCTACAAACTATCGAAAATATCGAATGGCGTGACTATCGATAGTTTGCCAGCTCTACCGCCTAAGACGGATCACTCTTCACCACGACAATGCGAGCTCTCACACATCGGCTGAAACAACTGCATTTTTGAGCACCCAAAATTTCGATTTGATGGGTCATCCTCCGTATAGTCCTAACTTGGCACCGAATGACTTCTTTTTATTCCCGGACGTAAAAAACAAACCACAGGTCATCGTTTTTTGACACCTGAAGAAGCGGTTGCTGCATTCAGAATGCATGTTTAGGAGATACCTCAATCAGAGTGGCAAAAGTGTTTCGACAATTGGTTCAAACGCATGCAAAAGTGTATAAATCTTCATGGGGAATATTTTGAAAAACAATAAGGTGATTTTCGATGATTAATATTTGTCGTATATAGTGAAAGGAACTTCGTTCCAACCGGGAATATTTTTTTAATTTCAAAGTGTCCGCTCCTTCTCAGAAAAGAGTCATAAATATGAACCTCGGATTTTATTCAGGAGGCATTCATAAAAAATTAAATTTTTTAAAAATTGTAATTAGTACAAGTTAGAGTGACTCACCTATTTCCTGAAAATTCCTTCTTGTATACATCTTTTACGGTGTGAAAATAGTTGGCGCCTTCTTTAAGACCGTAGAATACTGGCTTTCAAATATACAGAAATTCGAACTTCTGGTAGTTAACGAACTTTCAATTAATGTTCCTTAAAAGAAAATTAAAACAAGATTTATTACAATTATTGAGAATAACAATGATCTCTATTTTTTTTAAATAAATAAATACATTTAAATATCTTTTGGGTTTTTTGCGGATTTGGAGTTGGAGTCGGAATTCAGAGTTTTCAAATTGCGGAGTTGGAGTTTATAAAAATTATAATTTTATAAATTTTAGGAGAACTCCACACCACTGTTTTGCAGCGAACTTTTGAAAGAGTTCTTTAGAAATTGGAGTAAAATTGTTGATCCCAAATAAATGAAAAGCACGAGAATTCTATGTAATGGATGATATTTGTTAATGAAGTATACAAGTGATTCGTTGTGACTGAACACATTTATCTTGTAAACGTGGTATTTTCAATGTTTGCCAATTAAATAACAGAGGATTCTGTCGCTAATGAACGTTTCACAATTCTACGAGCTGTATCAAGTTATCTGAATGGAAAGTTAAAAAAAGAGCAGTTCACATACAGTGTGGATGCAGCACATTTTCGTGGTTATAACTGTCCTTATAAATGTGTATACAGACGGAAGAGGATGTAGTCCGACTCATATGAATATTTACTCACGAAATGTTATGGGGTAATTCCCGGTAATTTGAACTGAAATGGGAGAGTTGACACTATTTTTATCGATATATTTGGCTAAATTGACAAATAATAACTAAGGTTATGTATAAACCTCCAATGAACAATTTTCAAAAAGTTGGCATATTTGAGACTTTTAAAGAATTCAATGTGATGAGAAATGTGCGTTTTTTCGAAGTATAAAAATACAACTTGTCGAGGTATGATACGAATTTCGACGAAATTATGTTATGCTATCTAGACTAAAAATTATGTTTCATCAAAAGTGATTTAATGTATAAATTCATCGCCACAACGTAAATAGTTGTTTCTGCAACAAAAAAAAAATTGTTAAATGTAGTAAACTGTTTATTGCTGCAATGCATATTTACGTTGGGGCGATAAGTGATATACAATTTATTTATTAATTCGTAAGCAATTTTGATACGATCATTGATTAAGCGACATTTTTTAGAATTACCCAGTAATGTACATACAGTAGGTACGTAAGTAAATATACATACATATTTCAATATGTATATAAACATTTATTATATTCTTATATTACTACATATGTAGTATATATGCACTTATGCAGATAACATCATAATCATTTTTCATTTATGCACAAATATTAAAAGGAAACACTGCGAATGCAATGAATACGCTGGTTGCAATGACTCAACCCTGGACAAACAAAATGAATGGTTTTTGTGGGAAAGCCACTGCACTGGGAAACAAACAAAGGATTATGTTGCTCTGTCCACAGCAACTCTATACACCATGTACACACAACTATATGTGAGACCACAAATGAATGCACATTTCAATTAATTTTTAATTCAAACAGAGAAATATAACAAAATGTGAATCAGAATTGCGATACTGAGAATTCATTAAAACTGTTCAACTTAAAGGGCTACAACATTTTGAATTGTAATATGGAAACAACTGATTATTCAATATATAACTGAGAAATACTTGAGCGAACAATTGAAACTGAAACAATCGTAAAGTGCTTACGTCAATGTATGATTTGAATCACATTTCAATTCAATGTATGTAATAATTAATTATTCATATCGCAAATTAATTATAGAATATTCATAACTGAACATTTACAAGTTCTCAGTGGATGAAATCATTGATTTAATAAAGTGAATTGTTGATGATACATTGGTTATCATGCATGACTCTTGTACATGATAATGTGGGTTCAATCCCTGCTCTGATCAGCACATTAGACACGAAATAATTTTTTAAGGAAACCATTCGGTATCGTCGTAAAAGTATAGGTCCCAGTTAGTTAGTATACATCTGAAAGCGCACCTCTCATTGATTGTGAGAAGCTATTCAAGGGGTGTTATGGGAAAATACATACGTTTGAAGAGTTATTAAAAAATCGATTTCAAGTCACTGCCAAAAAATACTGGTGGTCTGCGTTAGTTATATGTCTTTCTAACGGACGTTTTTTTTTATAGAGGTATAGAATTTTGAAATGGAATAAAACAAAGATGAATGTTTTAAATTGACATGAAATTTACTTTATTCGAAACATAATAATTTTCAGGCATTATAATTTAATTATGACTTGTGGCAGACGAACCTGGAGCTCCAATTTTCGATGACTTTTTCCAACATTTGTGGCCATAAATCAGCAATAACGCGGCGAATGTTGTCCTCCAAGTGGTCAATCGTTTCGGTCGTATCGGCGTAGACTAGAGACTCTACATATCTCCACAGAAATTAGTCTAGCGGCGTTAAATCGCACGATCTTGGAGGCCAATTCACGGAACCGAAACGTGAAACTATGCGGTTACCAAAATTTTCCTTCAATAAATCAATTGTGGCACGAGCTGTGTGACATGTTGCGCCGTCTTCATCGTTTTTAAAGAAGTACGGACCTATGATTACACCAGCCCATAAAGCATACACAACATACACTTGAGGATTATCATCACTCCAAATACGGCAGTTTTGATTATTGACGTATCCATTCAACCAAAAGTGAGCTTCATTGCTAAACAAAATTAGGAAGCGTTATTCACGCGTCAGTCTATTCATGTTGAAATATCAAACCAAACTAAACAGAAATCACTTGAACAGCTGACAAAATGTCCGGCAGTTAAAAAAGTGTTGCCAACTTAAAGTTCTATACGTCTAGTCAGCTGTTAATTTCAAAAATTACCAAATTTCTCAAGTAATCAATAATTTTATAAATCAATTATTCATAACATTAATGTCATTAAGAGCAGCCAACATCACTTTCTATTGAAAATTCATACCTAAAAAAATTTGCAATTTTCAATCAAAATTTTGGGAGAAACAGGTTAACTTATTAGTTTCCCTTTAATATTACGAACATTTCAAATGAAATTCAGATTTTTAATTTTGAACTTTTTCCAATAAAATTGAGATCATGCATTTAAAATAGGAAAATTTAAAACTAACATTTTCAAGGCAGACAAATCGGAAGTCAAATTTGAATTTATCAGAGTAAGTAAAAATTACGCTCGCTTGGCGAAAAATTCAGCTCCTCCTCCAAATAAAACTCTTAATCCGACGACCTAATCGCATAAGTCACATTCACTTCACTTGGCATTTTTGACGGCACATAATAAGCAAACTAAGTACTTTCTGTAAGATTTTAGTACATTTTTATGTGTAAATGAGAACAAAGAATACATATTTTAAAAAATCATACGTCAGGTTCGTAATTTAGTTAAGGGACGATGTCGAAAAATGAGGTGAATGTGACTTACACGATTAGGTCCTGAGTTTAAAAAAATTAAAATCCCGAACTAATTTAATTTTTAAAATCGTTCTTTATTTGAATCGCACCCGAGCGAGTCAAATATAAAAAATAATAATTCACTTCGGAGTTTAATTTATATTATGCTGAGAGTGAGAGCTTTATAGCCAGCCAAGAGGAGCCAAATTTTTCGACTTGCGAGTGGAATTTTTTCGAATTTGGATGTGGAAGGTGTAGAAAATAATCAACTTCTATTAGAAAAGATAGAATTATAAAAAGCGGACAAAATCGGATGGAAAAATGGGGATTGTGCCTGCATATAGTAAATACAATATTTGGTGAACTAGAGTTCGACTAATAATTAGAATATAAGTTTAAGTAAGACTACTAAGGGGAGACCAAAATTTGGTTTGGACAATGAAACATTAAGGCTGTTTTTTATTCCATTAAGCTATCGTCACTTTCGACTTTCCAAATAAAACAATCCACACTTAATACTACGAAATGTGGCAACATTGGCTGTAATGGGTGAACAAAAAATCGATATGTCAACACGTGCCAACACAGTGGCAACAAATACATGGTAGCAGCACATATTGTTGTAGTTGTAAGCAGCAACAACAGACATTTTATTTTCGTTCATTCGTTTCAGTTGTCAAACTCTACACAAATATGTATATCCTAACAATACAAGAATACAGAAAGTATAACAACAAAATACCTATGATTTTAGCAAGTGAAGCGAAAAATGACATGGAAATATTATATCACCTGTTTAAATGACTATACCTGATAGATAATTCCACCATGATCAATATGTATAACCACCGAGTAATACTTTAAGAGTGTGCACTAGTTGATATTTGTACTAACGAGTTCCGAGACCTACGAGGAAAACATATAGCGAATGAGAGCAATCTTTAATTTTAAAAATGTTCGTGTTAATTGGGATCTACACAAATATCTTTACTCTAACACTTAATTACATTTTGATTTTTTTCACTGAATATCCCTTTTTTTAATCGATTTAGATGGCAAAATTTACTCCCAGTTGATGTGTTTTGTATTTCTGGCTTGCCACTCGGCGGCAGAAGTTTGAAAATCACACCCCGCAACCCAGTCCCTATCAACGAGTCTTCTTTGATAGCACTTCTTTGATAGCACATTCTCCAAGTACTAACTTGAACAGCTGTCTCATCGGTACCCCTTGTGTATAACATTCACCGCTCGTTGTTGTGAACAATTTATTTCCAATTTTGTTTTCTATCGCAAATAAAAATCTATCCTTCAAATTTAGAGATACGTAGTCTTCCATTAAATAAAATAAGTTTAATGAACTTAAAATGTAAAATCTCTACTTGATAACATTTTCATTCACAAGAAATGATAACAAAATTTATTTGAGATAACTTTTTGTTGCCATTTTTTGAAATTGAACATGTGGCAACATTGTCATTGCTCAAGTCGAAATTTAAGTGGAAAATTGTAATGCCACTTAATATCGCTTAGCTGTCCCGTACAAATTAAGCTATAATTAACTTTAGCGGGGTAAAAAACACACTTATTAACGAAAAAGATTTAGACTTCAATCTGAAACTAATCTTAAATGAAAAAATACAAGTATTATAAAGCGTCATTATGGGACTGCGCACCTTTCCAAACGATTCTTCTCGCCTTTTAAAGATCTACTAATTGGCCCCTTTTTAGCTTTTTTTTTTATCCACATTCACAATTTTAGCCACATTTCTAACCCTTGCAAACGATTGTCTCACATTTTCAAGTTATACCCTCGTAGCCACAAATTTTACCGTTTTTACCCCCATTCAAAATTTTTGCAACAGTCCTAACCTTTCCATACAATTTTCTCGCATTTTCAAGTTTTACCCTTTTAGCCACACATTTTACCCTTTTTACCCCATTCAAAATTCTTGCCATTTTCCTAACCTTCCAAACGATTTTTCTGGCATTTTAAACATTTACCCTGTCGGCCCTTTTCATACATTTGCGGTCACAATCATTCGATACGACTTTTCTCTCATTTTTGAGTCTTACCCCACTTGCCCCTTTTTAACACCTTCCTATCCTTTTAAACAATTTTCCCGTATCATTTCATTCAATAATTACGGAATAATGATATTGTTGAGAGTAACTGCAGGGCATGTATCGGTTCTTAGAGTGAATGTACGATGCGGATCAACAAGTCCGTGACTTTCCGAACTTCGCTCGTAGTTATATGAAATCCAACACTGCTCCCATCAAATACCACCTGTTAATAGACTACTGTCAAATTTTGAGCAAGTTCCGTCATTTACTTTGCATTTTACAGGTGATCAAAACATACAACCTCGTGCATTTTTTTTAAATGTAAAAAAGTGAATTTCGAGTGCTCATTAAACATTATTTTTTGCGAAAAAAAACCATCAATCATACCAAGGAAAAGCTTGATAAATACTATGGGGACTCTGCACCATAGATTTCAATGGTAAAAAAGTGGTTTACTGACTTTCGTTGTGATCGCACAAGTACAAATGACGCTGAACGTTCTAGACGACCAATTGAAGCCAATACACCCGAAAATGTCGAAATAATCCACGATATGGTGTTGGCCGATAGAAGAGTAAAAGTGCGTGAGATTGTTGATGCCATAGGCATTTCATATGGCTTCGATGGTTTCGATTTTATATGATCAGTTGGGTTTAAGAAAGCTGTCTGCTAGATGGGTGCCGCGTTTGCTCTCAATCGACCATAAATGCACTGGTGCACACGTGTGTAGTCTCAACGGCAAAATTGGGCTACGAATTGGTACCTCATCCGCCATATTATCCGGATTTAGCTCCCAGTGCCAATTTCCAAATCTAAATAAATGGCTCGGGGTAAATAGATTTAGCTCCAACGATGAAATTATTGATCAAACAAATGCCTATTTTATGGACCTCGAAAAATACTATTTTTTGGAAGGGATACAAAAATTGGAGAAATGTTGGACTAAGTGTGTTGAAAAGCAGATAATGTTGAAAAATAAATTTGTTTTTCCAAAAACAAAAAATGTGTTTCCTTCAAAAAGTCACGGACTTATTGATCCGCCCTTAACGTGCTTACACGTCTGGCCATTGACACCGATTCTCCAATTTGACAAGCATATTTGAACTAAGCATAAGTGTTCATTTAAAATATTTGAGGTAACATTTGTTAGTGCTTAGGATAGCTGTATCATCAGCGAATGTTGATGTTACAAGTCGTCTATACGTTGATATATCCGAAGTATAAATTTCCTTGGTAACCCCAGCTCTAATTCGATAATCTGGGTTAATATATTATTTCTTCTATATCCTGAATGTTCCTCCGGATAAGTAAGATATAAGAATTCCATGGACATTTTTTGGAAGTGACCTTTTTATTTTATGTATAAGACTCTCGTGCCACACTTTCTCAAATGCTTGGGCTAAGACCAAGAAGAATGCAGAGGAATATTTCGTGTTCCAAACTGGTGTGAAGGCATAGGAACATGGGCTATACTTTTAGAGAAGACTAGTTTTTCAAAAACCTTCAAAAGGCACGGAAGTCAACTAATAGGTCTGTATGAAGAAGCTAAAGACTTGTCTTTACACGGTTTACCTGGCGTGTACATGGGACAGTTTTGCTTCGACAGTCGTACATTTTTATACCCTCACCCATAGGGATGGGGGTATATATCATTTAATACGGAAAAAAATTTAACGCATAGAAGGAGCCATATTAGACCCTCAGTATCTTTAGGCGAAATTAGTTTTGGGACTTTTTAAAACATTGAGCCAACTCCGTCTGTCTGGCTGGCTGGTCAACACGATAACTGCCGTAAATCTTTATCGATCACAGCTAAATGTTGTCAGTTACTATTATTTGTCCAAGGTTAGTTTTGGATTGAAAATGGGAGTTTTGACCACGCCCGTTCTGGTAAAAAAAATTGGTTTCCCGTTACATCCCATGAAGGGATTAGGGAGAGCTTCTCACAACCAGTGAGCTGTGCGCGTTCTAGTTTTACACTCACTGATTGGGACCTACAGTTTCACACCGGTTCCGAACGGTATTGTGACAAGCTTTTTCATGGCTAAATACTCGATAGTGTCACCGTCACTAAGCGAGGTGACCGCCGTCGAAAGAAATTTAAGGTGGTCAGAGCAGGGATCGAACCCACGTTCTCATGCACAAGAGGCGCGCACACTACCATTGCACCACCGACGGCCCCTTCTGGTACCTTCCATACAAATCGGTATCTTTAGTACAGTTTTTTCTAAAACTTTTAAAACTTTTTGCCTGTAGACGTGATTAGCTTCAAGTCAAACATTGGTTATTAAAATTTAGTTGTTACAATGCATAAAAAATGGTTTCCCATTATATTTCGTAAAGGGATTGAGGAGAACTTCTCACAACCAGTGAGCTGTGCGCTTTCTAATTTTCACTCACTGATTGGGTACTACAGTTTTACACCAGTTCCAGCTTTTTCATGGTTTAGTACTCGATAGTGTTGCCATTACTAAGCGAGGTGACTGTCGTCAAAAGCAATGTATGGTGGTCAGAACGGAAATCGAACCCACGTTCTTATGTACAAGAGCGGCGCAAACTAACCATTACACCACCGGTACAACGAATATAATCATTTGTCACAATCGAATCAGTTCTGAAATGAGATTGTTTCAGTTGTGAGGATTAAATTTAGTCCTGGCAACCTCATTTCGGTTGTGGCAACCTCCATTCGCTGATAATACCTGAATATACAGTTGCTACAACCCTTTTTCAAGCCATTAGTTCTGTGACTATAGGGAAACAAGAAAATTGTGAAGAAAGATTAAGCATTGAAAAAAACGAGGGCATACAAGTGAAGATTCCTGTGTTCTTTTGGATTGTTGCAATGCTGAAGTCATAATTTTTTTGAGGAAAATCAAAAAATGAGAGAAATCTAACAGATGTGTCCAAATTTTTTCTGCAAAGTTTTCTTCTCAAGTTTACACTTTTCCATTCGCTCTCATCAAATGTAAAATTTTTGACATATTCAACGATTTCTCTAATAGTCGAACACGGCCTCCGAATTACGGCTCCGTTAGGGTGGGGTCCCGAATTACAAATGCTGCAACAGAAAACTATTACTACCGCATAATATTTTGAGACGCGGATAACTTTCATTAGAAAACTACAATAGTAACATATTTGAACACCACCTTTCGTTTGATGTCGACAACATGTCAGTGTCGGTCCACAAAAATGAACGTTGATTGAATTATGATCAGAACGATACTGAAGTACAAATGTGCATGTGTACAGTGAAAAACAAAATTGAGTCGAAGTTTGCCGCAGTCATATTAAAGAGAGGATTGCAAAACGATTCATAATTTCATGCATGACATGTCGTATAAGTCTGTTTAATTTGAGAGGACATTTACAATTATTAAATTTTTCCGTCGGTGGTGCAATGGTAGTGTGCGCGGCTCTTGTGCATGAGGACGTGGTTTCGATCCCTACTCTGACCACCTTAAATTTCTTTCGACGGCGGTCACCTCGCTTAGTGATGGCGACACTATCGAGTATTTATCCATGAAAATGCTTCCCAATCAGTGAGTGTAGAACTAGAACGTGCACATCTCACTAGTTGTGAGAAACTCTCCCTAATCCAACCATTTAATTCTTTCAATTTTGACATCATTCACATCAATTCTTTTCATTTTATTATCATCTTTATATGAAAGTAACAAACATCTGCCCACTTTTCCTTGCCAATGTGTGAATGTATTCAATCGCTGTAAGATACTAGCATTTGTTTGTTACACCTATGGACATAAATCAATTGGCTACATTTCGTGAAATACAAAATACTATAAAAGTATTTTTAATTTTAACAAAATAATTTATGATCATTTACTCTCTATCTCTCTCTATATCTGGGTGTTAGCTGTTAAATAAGAAATGTAATCCAACTAAACAATAGAAAATTATACACGCTAAATATATAATCAATAAGTTTTTATATTGTAAGCACGAGGCACAAAGTGCAACGCGAATATTTGTGTTCCTAATATTGTGTAATAAAATTAAAAAATAATAAATGACAATAGAAATATAAGATTATGCACTTTGTGGCACTTGCCACTTAATCAGCAAATAATTTAAATTTTACAATAGATACGAGTAGTGAAGTATTTACGAGCGTAACGAGTATTTTCCATAACAGAAAGGTTCCGTTTCGCGTTTTGTACACTCGATGGGAAATATCTGTTCATGTAAAGGGGAAATATTTTAAGTATATTTCGTCACCTAAAGTGACGTAACATCAAAAATTCAAAAATTGGGGTTTTTATTGATTGCAATATTATTCGACTAAAGTACACGATTTTACTAAATTTCAAACTTCTAGTCAAAAACCTCCACTTTTAACATAAATCAATTTTTTTCTCCTAACCATAATTTTGTCAATAACTTTAATGGATATATATTTAAAATAGGCAAAACTACGTATCCCTACAACATTATTGACCTCAGCGCCCAAAATTTAGCAATTTATTGACAAAATTTAATACCGAACTATTTTTTCCCCTATTTTTTATGAAAATGTTGTCACATCTTTTTGAATTTATGGTGACGATATTTTTTTTTGTAGAAAAATAAATTACAATATATACTAAATATTGGAAAACTTCCCATTAAACAAGAAATTTCCCAACATATGTTAGTCAAGACATAAACCAAACCTAAAGTACCCAATATAGTTGTTCACACTGGGTTGTAGCATAATAGTGTTAAAAAAGTTGTTTAATTTTTTTTTCATTTAGCCTCCATCCCGCAACTTGCGATAAGGAACTTCGTTACAACAATTAATTATCATTGGAAATGGCTTTATTGTTTTTCAAAATATTGTTCGTGAAGATCAATGCACTTTTGAATGCGCTCAAATCAATTTTCGAAGCACTTTTTCCACACCGATGGAGGCACCTCCAAAACATTGTATTTGAACGCTTCAACAGCTGCTTCGGGTGTCGAAAAACGTTGACCACGCAGTAAAAAGAAGTCATTGGGTGCCAAATCAAGACTGTATGGCAGTTGAACCATAAAATCCGACATGTTGAGTGCTCAAATAGCCCATTGTTGCAGCTGATATGTGAGACCTCGCATTGTTCTGATGCAAAATGATCCGTCTTCTCTTGTTGGTTTTCCTTATTTTTTTCGAACACTGTTGACAAACAGATGGTGATATACAACTAAGAATTGACCGTCCTACGTTCACCTGATGGCACTGTGGCCACATGACTGGGTACACCGAAAAAAAAACTCGATCATTTGCTTCGGTGTGCTTCTTTCACGCACCATCTTTTGTGGGATTTAGTTCGTGTTGAAAGACCCATATGGTCGATTGCTGTGTTGTTTCCGGCTCATATGCATAGATCCATGATTCGTCACCTGTGACGATGCTAAACTCTGCATTTGAGCTACCGCGGTTGTATTTTTGCTACATGTCTTTGCTCCAATCGACAAGAGCCTTTTTTTTGAGCATTCGTCAAATTATTTGGGATCCAACGAGAACAAACCTTTTTCACTGACAAATGAACATTCAATATCATATTGATGCTTGTCATACTAATGCCCAAGGATGCCTCAATCTCTCGGTATGTCACATGTCGGTCTTGCTTTATGAGTTCACGCACAGCATCGATGGTTTTCGTCAATGCGACCGAAGTAGGACGACCTTCACGAAATTCATCCTGGAGCGCACGGCGTCCGAGCCTGAACTCTTGGTACCAGCGGTTTACAGTGGTTTCTGATGGTGATGCAGTCGAAACAACTTGATTGATACACACTTGTCTCGTTAATCCACGCCGAAAATCGGTTTTGACTGAGATGAATTTTTTAACACACTGTAAACAGAAAAAATAGTGCATAGTTGCATCTGACAACACTAGTATTGGCAGCACCCGAAATATAAATGTCAACTTTGTAGAAAAACGCACCTACTCGTCAGTCGGGAGGAGTAAGAAAAAATCTATAATACTCGTATACGACTCGAGGACGCTTGAGAAATATAAAACAAATAATGCACGCGCGCGTTCGCTTATTTGTATGCATTTCCCCACGCCCCCACGCCCCCACGCCCCCACGCCCCCACGCCCCCATATTAACCCCAAACATTACGTTTCCTTGGTACTTTTTATTTCCTGACAGCTTTGATGTTTTTTGTTGGTATACTTTATATTCCACAAGTCCTCTTGGTATCAAAACGAACTTTTTCATTATTTTTATGTACTTTTTTTGGTACACAGTAGTTTTTGGTAATTATTTATGGTAATTCTTAATATTTTTTAATATTTGCTTGAAAATAAAGTAAATTATTTATAAAAAAATCAGTTATACTTTTGTGAGTTCTATTTTTTACGTGATTACGTATTACGCGTGAATCGCGTATATAATGTGATTAAGATCGAAATTTGCTTACGTGACCGTGCGTGAACGTGAATGGTGAAATAATCTACATGTGTCATCGTGCTTTCGTGAGCGTGTGGGAGCGCGAGCCAAATGTTACTCACGTATCCATCTCTAATTGTGAGCTGTATTTCTCGAACTACGATACGCGAGCAGATTGACAGACGTAGTAAAACCGTTTTGATGTGGTGTCTAGTAATTCATTAACCAAATTGTACATCACAGCTATTGAAGGAATATAACTTTGTGCTTTCTGGGAAAAATTGAATTGAATTTTAATCTATTTTTGGTATAAAAATCGATGAGTCTTGATATATGAAGCACAAAATTTTACAAAACTCCAAACAAAAAATGCCTGTGAAATAACAACGGAATATTTCCGTCAGTGTTTTATGGGAAACCCGTCTTACATTGTGGCACTGTCTATGTGGGGACAGCCAAATATGATAGAAATACCATAGATGATTCATTCAGTTATTCACCATTTTCACCAGAGGGCACACTCTGTTTCCGTACGACCATTTTTCTCTCGGATGCGAGGAAAAAGCACTCAAAAATCATTTTTGATTCGATTCTGGTGTATGTATTTGAAAATAAAATATAGGCCATGGAAACGCATATCGCGTTTGGTATTTTTTGACAAAACAAAAGGCAAAAAATCCTGGAAAAATACCTTTTTTCAATAGTTTTTGTTCTCAGGGAAATTAACCCATTTCCACCATTGCTGCGCCACCTAGAAAATTTCCCCTGACTTTCAAATCCACCAATTATATTCACCATCTATGGTATTTCTATCATATTTCCGACAGCGCGGGCGGTTTCTAAAAACAAGTAAGCGGCGCCACCTATTGCTTTTATCGAATATTAGTTTATATTTTCTATGATACTTTGGGCCTGTGTCAAAGTTGAGAGAAATACCGTAAATGATGAAATATAAGTGGTGGGTTTGAAAGTCAAGGGAAATTTTCTAGATGGCGCAGGAAATGGTGCAGGGCAAATTTCCCCGAAAATAAAAACTATTGAAAAAACTATTTAGCCATGCTTTTTTGCCTTTTATATTGTCAAAAAATAACAAAAGCAATATGCTTCTCCATTATTTATATTTTATTTTAAAATTCAAACATCAGAATCGACAAAAAAAAAATGATTTTTGAGTGCTTCTTTGTCATATCCTAGTGAAAAATGGTCATACGAAAACAGCCTTTGTCATCTGGTGAAAGTAGTGAATAATCTAATACACCATTTAGGATATTTCTATCGTATTTTGGCTGTGTGAACCGGCATTAAAGTACTATGGTGAAATAAAATATCATATGGTGAGAAAAATCTCCAATTTTTGTTGAGTGAAATGATATCTTTTTCGGCAATAGTACGTTTTGACAGTGTCAGCATAAGAGAAGACTAAATATAATATTGAAATATAATTTTAGGCAATGAATATTTTTAAAAAATATTTCCCTTTGCTTCAAAGATGATAGAAAACTGTAGATTGTGAAATATAAGTGGTGGATTTGAAAGTCAAGGGGAATTTTCTAGATGGCACCGAAACGGTAGAAATAGGCAAATTTCCCTGAAAACAAAAACTGTTGAAAAAATTAAGTAATCGTGCTATTTTTTGAGCCTTTTGTATTGCCAAAAAATAACAAAGCAATATGTCTTTCTATTGTCTATATTTAATTTTCAAATTCAAATAAGAGAATCGAAAAAAATTATTTTGCAGTGTTTTTTCGACGTATCCTGCCATCTGGTGAAAATGGTGAATGGTGAATAATCGAATCTAGGTTGTTCCTATACATGGATATTTTCTTTCTGCAAAATTTCATTTAAATTGCTGGACAATTTCTTGTAAATTACTACCAAATGTCTGCCTATTTTTTTGTTTTGTTTACAAATAAATGATGAGAAGAGCTAAATATGTGCGGTACAGCGTATTTGAAGAAGCGGTTTTATCAAGTCCGGTTCTGAGAAGAACCGAGTATTTGGCCCTTCCGGTTTCAGCAAGTTACTGTCCCAAAGAGATTAAGTGCTTAAATTATTATTAGAAAGGATGATTTTTTTGTACATATGTATATAGAATAGGATGATATAGATATAGAATGCTCTTGAGCTTGAATAATAAAATATAAAAAATGAAATAAAAACGATATTTGATAAAAACTACACATGTTCATACCCTCATCCAAAGGTTAACACTTTTGGTTTCTTTGGAACCGAGTCCTCTTACTCTGGAACCGTTTTCCGTTCATTTACAATCGATGTTCTGACATTTAGAACCGTTTTTCGGTTCTTTTGAACATGCTTTCGGTTCTTTAAGAACTATTTTCGGTTCATTTGGAACCGTCTTACGATTCGTTTAAAACCCTTTTCGGTTCTTTTGGAACCGGAATTTGGTCCCTGCAAGCACCGATTCGATCGGTTCTAGAAAAGGCTCAGTTCTGCTGAACCGATTACCCTATTCTGTGCAACACTAAACAGAGCTGCACGTCGACATAAAAGGTTGGCAGCTGCGCCGGGCACAAAATTGCATTGAATGAAGCCGATGATGAAAACCACTTTTAAAATCATAATAACATTATAACAAAATAAAAATAATATATTTAAATGCGTAAAAAGCGGGCGAATATATTTATTAAAATTAATTGCGTCTAATTTCGATACCATTAGAATCTGAAAAACTTTGGCGACGTGAGGTGTAAAAATATCGCACATCGATTTCGGTCTACACAACTTGTTTGTTCGCTGGTGCGTTTTTATTCAACTTCAAAAATTTCCATCCACTTGTCAATAATTTACCTAGGCTAGTGAATTTTATTCACCACGCAAATGTCATAGTTTTACCAAACTGTGTACTTTGATAGCGATTCACACAGGCCTTTGAGTAGATCAGCTGTTTCACTACGGTGTGCATTGTGAGTTCGGAGAGATCAAACAAAGTTTTGTGGCGGCGTGTTAAGATCATCAATAAAACATCAATTATTACCAAAAGATCAAGGTAAGGTGACTAATTGTGATATAAACTTACACTATAGGAAAGAAGTTGTGTTTTTACAAAACTGTAAAAATGTGTTTATGGAACTTTATTGGAACAATTTCACCCTCCAGGTTGGAACAATCCTTATTACGCGTCGGTTTTTACGTTCAGAAAGTGTGAGTCTGATTAATTGTCATAAAGTAGTAGACATCAGTACAAGATAAATAAAACTTGTTTCTAAAATCATTTTTCGTAATAATCTGCAAGTTTTATTAAGGCGGGTTGAATTTAAAAATAAAATTCGGGCATCTACTATTAGGTGATTGCTTGTAAATTATGTTCTTGCTAGTAAATTGATATATACTTATATCCTAACTTAGTTTATAAAAATACCTATAAAACAATAAATTTTAAGTCCAAAAATATTTCCAAGACAACTAGATTTGAGCCCTCAAAAAAAGTGTTCCAAACTAGACGGATTGCCACTACTAAGCTGTACACACGAAATGTTAGCAACATGTAACGAACATTTTAAAGTTTTTAACACACGTTTATACGAGAGCTTATATTGTGATATCATATCGCGATATGCCAAACAAGTACGTGTTACTTGTAAAATAAGATAAGATCAATATATGAAAACAGTTCCACAGAGACCGAAAACCGTTTCTAAAAGTGATGAAAAACGGTTTGAATGGAACCGAAAAACGGTTCCAGAAAACAGTACTCGCTTCAAAAGGAACCAAAAGTGTTAAACTTGGAGGGTATGAAACTGTGTATTTGGAACAGAAATTTGCTGAGAACTGGAACCGGTCCAAATACCGGGTTCTTCTAGGAACCGGACTGGACAGAACCGGTTCTTCAAATACGGGGAACCGCACATCACTAATAAGCATTACTTTTCTTTCGTCTGAATATTGCAATTGATTGGTTTATTGCATTTTCGTATGTTATGCATGTAAGGACTTCCAAGTAGAGATTTGCGCGTGCCTAATTTTCTAGGCACGACCCGACACAAGCACGAAGATGAGCACGAACTTAGTAATTGCAACTACCCACGCGCACGCACGAAAAAGCATGGTCGAATACGAAAATACAAAAAGGGTGTATAACTATACACAAAAAACAATACGTAAAAGGATATACATTGTTTAGAGAAATGTGTGGACCAACAAAAGGATGCGTAACAGGGACAAAACAGTTTTGCATTTTTCGCAGCATACATATCCCACTATTGTCTCCCCGCACTCAATTTGCAAAAATGTTTGCCAAACTTGCCTCTTTCAATTTAAATTTTTTATTAACTAGAATTTCAGGTCCGTTCTTACAACTCCTCTGTATATGTCTCCTTTTTGTATTTCGCTGATGCTTGATTTTTTTCAATTGGTAACATTGCCAGTCACTAACACAAGATTTGAGCGATAACGAATTCTTTTCAATATTTAACTGTGTTTAATTTTGAATATATTTTCTCGTGATTTTTCGTGCTGCAGAACTCTCGACTTGCACGCTCTATACACGCACGATATTTTATTACTCTGCACACGAACACATCGTGCATCGCGTGGCACATCGTTGCACAGCAAAAATCACGGCACGTGCCCACCTCTACTTCCAAGTAAGAACTTTAGTATGGACAACAAGTTGCTCATGCTTTTGCGGGGTAGGGTTGCCAGAAACTGAAAGCTAAAAGTCTGGATGATCATTTCTAAAACGCGGGATTTCTCACGACAAGTTGTAAGTCATATTGCAAGTCACAGGACAAAAAGTATAGTGAAAATAAAAAAATATTCTTTTTTCTAGAATTTAAACAGAAAAACTGAGATTTTTTCCCCAGTCAGCACAATTATTGTACGCTAAATTTTGAATCCTAATTTTAGATAGACAGGTGTATTTGTGGCTTTTTCTCCGTGTTAAAAAACGGATGCAGGATCTATTTTTATGTCGCCCCTGACAATTGGCGTGTCATACTTCTAATGCCTAACCCTGAAATACTTGGCCTTATGCAAAAATTTGAGACATGAAATATCACTGTATAATGTTTTCGAATTAGATACCTGTTTCTAGCCGGTTTGTACCCTTAGGGGAAATTTCATAGTCTGCACTTAAGCAAAATCCCCCATATAAATTTGCAAGTAAATTGAAATGCCTCATGTTCGCCATTTACTAAATGACATTTTTAATTATAAGTTCATCTGCAGCTATTGGCAAGAATTTGTACCGAATTTTAAACACAATAAACGTGCGTTTTTAACGTAATAAGGTCCTTTTACTAAGTAAGTCATAAAACTAATCCTAAATTCCTTTGATTCTTCATTTTTTGAGAGTTAATTAAAAATTTCGTGATTTCGCCCTAAAATGCATCAATGTTCGGAATATCGTGAAAAGCTGAGAAAATACCGACGAGTATCTGGTAACTCTAGCAATGTGACAACCATCATAAAAGAGAACCAAAAAGTGGTAATAAGTCACTAAAACGCATTTCTCTCGCGCGTCTTATCTTGATTATTTCATACTTTTTGCATGCTTCATGTAATTTTTCTTAAACATGGGTGGAATTTTTATAGTTGTATATAATAACACTATCAAAAAGCTGTTCGTGTATTGAAATATTCAATGAAGAGAGTAAGAGAGAGAGAGCAGAGAATGGTTAAGGTTTCACTCGTTTTGTTTGTTGGCATTCGAGTGAAGAGAAATTTTGACTGTCTACTTGTACATCGTTTTTGGTACAGATCCATCGTTGCAACGAAAATAATTTCATTGAATGAAAAAGTTTTGTCACTATGACAAATATGGTTCATTGCTGCAATGTACATGCTTCATTGTTGTTATAAATAAGTCAAGAATAAATGGTTTCCCATTACATCCCATAAAGGGACCGGGGAGAACTTCTCACAATCACTGAGCTGTGCGCTCACAGTCATTGTTATACAAATGTTTAATTGCTGCGTTATTATACTACTGTGATGAATATGTTTCGTAGCAGCGTACACATTCATAGTGAAAAATTCTCAGTTAACATGAATTTTCTTTTCAATTCAGTTTGATGAATTTTTCAATAGCATTATTCCAAACAAACGCTGATGAACATCTGTTGATAGATCTGAAATAGCTATCTGATATAGCTATACAAAAAGTGTTCCTCTATTAATAGGGATATGGAATGGTCTTGAGTAAAATAAAATAGTGCCATTAATATGTTTCATTGATCTTTTGGATTTTTTTCGTTGCGGGATTGAATTTGTTTATTTGAAGCACTTAATGTGTCATAAATGGAACGCCAATATATCATAAAGCATTGGACATTGTTTCGTTTATGCAATGTCGTTATTTCACTGATGTTACGTTCAAGAAACCCTTGTTTATTCATCCCAATGGAAATTTTCTAAGTTATCGCCTGTGTTTATATATATATATATATATTCATCCCAATGGATCCAATGAATTAATCCCAATGTTTATTCATCCCAATGGAAATTTTCTAAGTTATCGCCTGTGTTTTTATATGTATATATATATGTTTGTATATGTTTTTTATAGAGTGATACAAGTTTAAATCATAATAAAACATAGTAACATATTTTTGATATCAATGAAACGGTCTTTATTGGATAGAAAATTTTATGACATTAATGTTTAAATATGATTTCTGCCATGTGGCCGTCACGGCTGGCGCATACAAGGCGCAATCTGGAACACCAATTTTCACAACAGTAACATTCTGACCATCATCTTTTGAAGACATATGGGCCAATGACTCCACCAGCCCATAAAGCGCACCAAACAGTAATTTTCCGTGGATGTAATGGTGCTTCGACAAAAGCTTGTGGATTTTCCTCACTCCAAATGGAGTGTTCTTCGAATTTGCAGCTCTGAAGGATGATTATGTACGCCATAAAATGGACGAAGTGCACGATAAGTTTGACGAACAGAACCATTATTTTGATTAAAAATTTCCACAATTTGCACACGTTGGTCTAGTGTAAGTCGATTCATAATGAAATGTCAAAGCAAACTTAACAAAAAGCAACTGTCAGCTGTTAAATGGGTGGTCAAATAAAGCAGTGATGCCAACTCAAAGTTGTATCACTCTATAAAAAACACCCGATATTTATATCCATGTGGAATTTTATATCCATGTGGTTGTGTATACTTGCGAAAAATGTAGTAGGTGTATTTAATGCATTACAAACGCGTTGCCCACGATAAAATCTATTTCGTCGCATAAACGACTGCTTCACTGCTGCAACGAATTTCTATAATCAGTTGTAAATGCTAGATAAGATCTTATAACACTCACAGAAAAATTCAGTTTAAAATTTAATTTCGAGGTTGTCACAACCACACTAAACGTCATCACATCCGAATCAGAGGTTGTCTCAACCGTATCAGAGGTTGTCTCAACCTCATCAGAGGTTGTCTTAACCGAAGTGGAGGTTGTCTCAACCGAAGTGTAGGTTGTCTCAACCTTAGTAGAGATTGACACAACCTCATTAGAGGTTGACACAACCTCATTAGCTTTTGACACAACCTCATTAAAGGTTGACACATCCTCATTAGAGGTTGACACAACCTTATTAGAGGTTGACACAACCTCATTGGAGGTTAATACGATGTTGAAGAGATAAGATGTTTTTATACAAAAACCATAGTTACAATATTTTTACTTACCTTTATCAATAACCACAACAAAATCTTGATATCACTAATTATTCATTGATAACACTAGTCAACAGTCAAAATGTACTCCGGATGCCATAAGTTGTTTCAGCAACTAACAAATCTCGCCAAAATATATACTAAATGGATGGTAGTAGACCCCAAAACATAAATAATGTGCGTCTTCATTCATCGGCTAGCTACAGCGGTCGTAATCGGTTGTTGAATCACGAATTTTACAAAATTTTACCGAAAATTTAGAAGTGAAAGCCCCTTAAAGCATTTTAAAAAAATATTAATTCACAGAGTGCATTTTTTTTTGTATTTTATACGTAATGTGGCAGGTTTTAGAAATCAAACAAGCTATTTTTTAAGAAAATCCATCAATTAATAATGAAGTTGTGAATTTTTTCGCTAAAGCCCTCAGAATCTACTTTTTAGTTCGAACATTGCATTTTACCTTTGAAATTATCTCACTAGTCAATCAAATGAAAAAATGTCATGTACTTCTAATGAAGTATTTTTTTCTGTGTAGATAACCTTCAGATGAGCTTGAAAAATGCAACCATCGCAGTGAGGGATGGCTCAATGTATGCGTACCTTTGCTGGTATGTATCTCTTATAGATATTGCACATGGGTATGTTTACAAAATAATAACGGAAGGTAGTAATGTCACTACGCAACAATGCGTTTTGTTTGTCACTCTGCTACCTCTGCAACTACCTTAACCACTACCTGTTGTGCCTGATTTTATTTTAGGTATTTTAGGTATTTAAGGATGAACATTGCCAAATATCACTTACTTTCGCAAGTAACCTCAAAATGAGCAAACGTTCGCGAGGATTTGAATGCAATACCAATCCAAGTAATTTTTGTTACATATGCGGAGAATACGTTTCTGGAAAAAACAAGCGTTGTTTTTCACCTAAATTGAGAGATTCATTTGAAGAGAGCTTCAGTTTACAGGTCTCAAACATAGATGAGCGGTGGACACCAAGTGCTCTATGTCCAAGGTGCTACGTACAGCTAGCTGACTCAAGGTAAGTGTAGATTACGAAATTCAAGAACATATATAACTTATTATTGAAATTCTTTCAGACGACAGCCGAGAATCATCATGCCAATGCTTTGGAGAGAACCGCTTTGCCATGTAACAGATTGCTACTTCTGTCTTAGCAAAAAAACCGGCGTGGGAAAAAATATACGATGGACTTACGCTGCTGTTTCAACAGTGACTTTTCCAGTGCCATTTTCCGAAGAACCAGTGGACCCGCAACCGTCCGTTTCAAGATGGGCATCTAATAATGAGGCGATAGATCCAACATCAGATCCGGAGACAGTAGAAACCACATCAGAATGCGAGTCAACATATACATTGCATGGAGGTCAACGCTTATGTTCGCAAGCAGAACTGAACGATTGGATTAGAGAACTGAAACTCTCCAAGGAAGATGCAGAGTTGCATGCATCGCGCATGAAACAGTTCGGTTTCTTGGCTCCTGGTGTGGTAACAACAATCTACAGGAAGCGTCATGAACCATACGCAACGTACTACACAAAAAAAGGCAACATCTGTTTTTGTAAGGACATTCGCGGATTATTTGGTGAACTCGGGTACTCTTAAGATCCAGGAGAGTGGCGTCTTTTCATCGACAGCAACAAGCAGAGCCTTAAAGCAATTTTACTGCACAACGGCAACAAGAAACCCTCGATTACAATTGCTCATGCCGTTGACACCAAGGAAACATACGAAGTCATGGACAATCTACTAAAGTGCCTTAACTATAAGAGGCACGATTGGAAAGTTTGTGCCGACCTTAAGGTTATCGGTATCCTTTGCAGATTACAAGGTGGATTCACAAAGTACTGTTGTTTTCTCTGCCTTTGGGACAGCCGCGATCGTCAACATCATTACACCAGGAGGAGTTGGACAGAACGAGTTAACTTCATCCCCGGCAGCGACAATGTGAAATATACACCACTCATAAAAAAGGAAAATGTTTTTCTCCCACCTCTTCACATAAAGCTCGGACTCATAAAAAACTTCGTGAAAGCTCTCAACAGAGATGGTGAAGCGTTCGCCTATTTAAAAACCATTTTTCCTCAACTTTCGTCGGCAAAGATTAAGGAAGGCGTTTTCGACGGCCCGCAAATTAAAAAGTTGTTTCAAGACCAACAGTTTCAGCACATTTTATCACCAAATGAAGCTGCAGCTTGGAACTCATTTCGGCAAATTGTTTCCGGATTTCTTGGAAACAACAAAAGCTCAAATTACAGAGAGATCGGCGAACAACTACTCCAAAATAATAAAAAAATTGGAGCAAATATGTCGCTTGAGATACATTTTCTACACTCGCACTTGGACTTCTTTCCGGACAACCTGGGCGATGTGAGTGACGGGCATGGCGAGCGTTTTCATCAGCAAATGAAAGAAATAGAGCACCGATACCAAGGATTTTGGAACGAAGCTATGATGGGGGACTATATCTGGTTCCTGATAAGAGAAACAGACCCACAACAATATCAAAGGTAAAATGCAATGTTCGAACTTAAAAGTAGATTCTGAGGGCTTTAGCGAAAAAATTCACGATATTTTTGTTACCCAACAAATTTTAATATTTTTTTTGTAATAAAAAAGAAAAAACCTTACCATAGACAAAGTTTTTGTTGTATTTTTCACGCTCATCTGAAAGTTATCTACACAGAAAAAAATACTTCATTAGAAGTACATGACATTTTTTCATTTGGTTGACTAGTGAGATAATTTCAAAGGTAAAATGCAATGTTCGAACTAAAAAGTAGATTCGAGGGCTTTAGCGAAAAAATTCAAAACTTCATTATTAATTGATGGATTTTCTTAAAAAGTAGCTTGTTTAATTTCTAAAACCTGCCACATTGCGTATAAAATACAAAAAAAAATGCACTCCGTGAATTAATATTTTTTTAAAATGCTTGTAAATTTTCGGTAAAATTTTGTAAAATTCCTGATTCAACAACCGATTACGACCGCTGTAGCTAGCCGATGAATGAAGACGCACATTTTTTATGTTTTGGGGTCTACTACCATCCATTTAGTATATATTTTGACGAGATTTGTTAGTTGCTGAAACAATGTTTCATACAAAAACAAATTAACCAAAAAAAAAATTTTAAAATTTAAAAAAAAAAAAACAAAAAAAAAACCAAACAAAAAAAAAAATTTTTATTGCGTTTTTCGAGCTCATCTCAAGGTTATCTACACAGAAAAAATTATCGCATCCGGAGTACATGAAATTTTTTTCATTTTGTTGAGTAGTGTAATTATTCATTCTTCAACCTTCTTCAATAAAATATTTGTTTTTAGAATTTTAAACTTCAGGTCTGAAATACATAGAATGATGTTGCAGTAACCAAACTGAAAGTAAATTCGGTTGTACTTACAGATTTCATGAGAAATTCGGTTACAGCAACCGGAGGCAACCGACTTCAGACGAAAATCGGTTATTGGGACCGAATTGATACCAAATTCGTTTGATGCAACCGAATTGATGTAAAATGCGGTTGTTTCGCCTGAATAGATGCCTCATTTGGTTGCTGCGACAAAATTTGGTGCCAATTTCGGTTGTTGCAACATAAGTAAGTCCAAAATCGGTTGTTGTAACCGAAATTTTAGAAACTTTAGTTGATACAATGAATATAATTAACTATTCAGATTTCACAACTGAATCATTTATGAAACTAAGCTGCTTCAACCGAGTTTCAGTTGTGTGGACTAAATTTTTTTAAATTTACGGTTGCTACAACTTCTTCTCAAACTATTACTTATCTAGGTGTAAAGTACATATTTTTCCATTACACACCACGAAGTAAAAGTCTAGTTTCTCATAATCAATGAACCGTGCGCTTTCTAATTTGTAGGCTCACTGATCAGGACCTACAGTTTTGCACCGAATCCGACCGATTTTGTAGTGAAAAGGCATTTTCATGGTTAATTACGAAATAGTATCGCCGTCATTCAGCAAAGCGGCCGCCGCCGAAAACAATTAAAGGTGTTTACAGTGGGGATAGAATCCATTTCTGATGTACTAGAGAGCGATGAAAACTGGCGCTGAAAGCAACGCGGTGAAACTGACTGATTTTGGATTCAAATTTCATTTACCGTTAATTGTTGTTTGTGATTTGTTATCCTTATAAATGAATAAAAAAATAAAAAAAGTAGCTTCTCTACCATTCAACTACCATTTTGTAATAGATAGAACTGAGATTATTTGTCGAGTGTACCCATGACCACCAATAACGAATAAACGTGCTGAATAAATGGTCACTATTAGATTTATTTTATGTAAAATGAGCAATAACGACCAAAAATGTTCACAGAACATATATCACCAGCTGTTAAATATGATATCCGATAGCTTGGCATTCATTAATGTTTGTACTCTGGTGTGTTGGAACAATTGACTGACTGACTGCACAGTAACGGCGATCTATGCTGCCCGTACAAGTGGAGCAGCTCCCTCTTTGTCACATGGAAGTGTTTCCAATGTCGGACACTTGCATTTTGTTACAATATTGTGTTGTTTGTTGTTGTTCTCAATATTTGTATTTGTTTTATTGACAGAATGGAAATGTTTGTTTTTAGCTGCCATTTATTAAGAGGGGTTAGATTTCGTTCGAGACAACACAAAGTCAGTTGGTCTTGGTCACGATCTCTTTGTTTGATAGAGTGCCATGATACCGGTACAAACATAATCTAGTATTCTGATTACAAGGCAATTGCATTTTTCGAAATTAATTTAAAATGTCAAAGTAATTCCGCTTTTCAGAAATTTAGATTTGTCCAATTTTAATGGTAACACAAATTAAAATAAAAATGAGAATACAAATAAATCAACCAACCATTACTATCTCTACCTACATACATGTCGCTCCGTCACATCTTATCTAATTAAAGTGGAAAGAAAAGGTAGATTTATTTACAATAGAACCTCGGCGTGACAAGTTGTGTAACGTAGTCAGGTGTCATGTCAAGGATTGCATATAGGCTGGTCACTGTACAGTGCTTTCACTGTATTATTGTACATTATTTGTCGGGAATGCATTTTCACACTCTACCGAGTTTGCTACCCCCCACTCCAGCGTTAATTGTGATGTGTTGCATAAATATTCAATAGATATTTGTGGAATTGAAGGTTGTTGAGTGAAATGTGTATTGTTATTATCTATTGTTATAATGTAGACGGACACTGTTAACTCCCAGGGGGTTTGGTCGATATGAGGAACAGATCTTTTTTTCCCAACATTGTAGTGTGATGACAAAGTAAAAGTTAATACGAGTTGTACGTTGTGACAAGTGACACATTCAATTGATCTCCTTATAAATAATGTATGACAATAAAACTCTTAACTATTTCCATGTTAAGTTAGTGCAACAATTTAGTGACAGTTCTAGTAATTCTGATGAGAATTCGGAAATCAGTTTTTGTTTGATAGTGCTCAGATATACAGGTGTTTTAAAGCAAGAAATTGAATAAAAAAGACGAAGTTTTCACTAACCACGTCATTTGTCAGAACAATGCAATACAATGAATTGTAAAATGTTATTTCACACATTTTAAGCTGAATTATGTTTCTTCCCAAATACGAGTAATTGAACTTTCACATCGGTTGATTTTCGAGTCACTCAATCCCTCAATCTATTGTTTCATGCCCATCACTAATGTCATGGGGCGGCTCTTCAATTAGCTTCCACCTAAAGTGGATTTGAATTTATTGGCAAAAATAATATTAGTGCATATAATCTACTGGTTCCAGATCTACACTGCCAGGGGTATTCTACTATTAACCAAGTGATCGATTTGTAAGAATCAACGTTTGACCGAAATTCCAAATTGTGCAGAAACAACTCTGTTCAGCGGTATGTTCGAGCAGCAAATGCTGCATTCACTCTAAGCGATGGATTGTGTTAGCATGTAAACTCTTTGTAACGTATGTCCGAAAACTGTGTGTGTACCATCGAGAGTTCCAGGTTAGTGTTCCACAATTTGTGCATCCAGTACACGCACTTGATTTAAAGATTTTGTTGCTATTACAATATTTGTAGTGTCTCTTCGTTTACTTAACTCTAGTGTACTCTTGATAGGCGTACAAAAAGTGATGACCTAAGAGTTTGGGAAACTCTCCGAACGCCGTGTATAACATCTGAACCCATAAGGATTAAGAGCCAACAAACCGAGTTAGACGAAAACAATCTCTAGTGTCTAACCGATATGTCTCCGCGACGTATAAATTTTGCAGCTCTTTTCTCACAATCAATGATTGACACACATAAACTTTTTAGCGCAAAAAGAGTAAGGAGTATCCTCACCGGAGGAACATTTAGATTGCATCAAGAAACTAAAGATACGGTCAACGCTCCCTAAAATAAGTAGGATTCCATAGTAGACATCCTCCTGCCAGCTAGTGCTGGACAAGTGCAGACAAGTTGTTCTCCTCGTCGTCATCGTCTACAGAAGTCATTTGCTCTGATCTTTTGTATTTCTGCATGTACCAAAATACCGTAATATATTTTGAATAGATGGTGCAAATATGCGAAACACTAAAATTGTTTAGTAATAATTTAGCAAATGAACCGTGAATTCTTAATTGAAACAAAATGCTGCACCGGAATTCTACGAGTATAACTTTTTAACGATAAAAATCGGTTGTTAAATTGTCAATATTCATAAAAAGTTACAGAGTTACGGTGGAATGAATGAATTTTGATATTAATCCAAAATGCTTTTTCAAGTGTATACTTCCATCAAAACTGAACCCAGCGTTTATATCTTGCCCCAGACTGGAGACAAAAGGTTCATGGATTTCATACTTTCCACTACCGACCAGATTTATATTCAACGCACACACTATATGTCCCTCACATTAAGGATATGACTTTCTTTCAAATAAAATGTTTCCTGTATCATAAAGTGATGAACTTTTACCTAAAATAATTAAAAATTGCCCAAATACCTTTCTGGAAGCAAAAAACTTCACCCCCAAAATAAAAATTTGATTTGAAAATCAAATGATCATTTACGTGGCCTTAAGATCATTAACCTCTGTTTTTTGTTTTGATGGCCCGTAAATGATCATTTGATTTTCTATTTCTCTTTATGTCACTATTTGTTTACAACTTGTTTAGAGACTTGGACTAACAATTTGGTGAGAGACAGAAGAAGACATAAGAAGAGGAAACGTGGCTGTAGAAGAACATTTACCCCAAACAAAATCTAGAATACCACTTCTATTGCAGATCGTAGGCAGATACCAGTTTCTCGGAGCATGTGTTAAAGGAAGAAAATAACAAATTGCACAAATTTCTAAGGAAATTATAAAATTGTGGGAAAATAAACTGAATTTTACACATGTGTCTGATCAGTGAATTATTTGAAATTACAAAATTGAATCCTTGGAAGATAAACGTCTATACCACCTACAAAAAGAAAGTAAAGGACAGGGGGGTACTCAACTGGACAAGTGGCATATAAAGAAACCATTCACCCTTCCAAGAGAAGAAAAGTCCAGTCTGGAACAGAAATACCCTCAACATCACAAGTCATATGTATCTCCCACAGACAGTGGTACTGAATTTGAAAACAGAAAATTAAGAGCGAAGACGACGACAGTGATAAAGACGATGATTTGGTCACTCAGATAAAAACTGGAAAGCACTACAAAAGTAAAATTGCTGTAAATATGGTTACATCAAGTGGAGTTTCCACAAAGAAAACTGCTAAAATATACAATAAATTATTACAAGGTTTTAATATTCCAACTCCAAGTCAATCAGCAATTTACAAGTCCACATTTAAATAAGCAGCTAAATTAATAAAAGAAATGATAGAACAACTTCAAATGTAACAGTGGTCCTTACACTTTGACGGCAAACGAATATCAGGTAGTTGTACTTCAGAATGAAAGAACTGACGTGAAACTTAATCCATTGCGTTTGAAAAATGGCAAACCGGAAACTGTTTTTGAAGAAATTGCCAAACTTATTGATGAATACAATTTATGGAATTCAATTAAGATGATCATTACTGATACAACAATCGTCAATACTGTGAAAAGAAATGGAGTTGTTGTAAAGTTGCAATGTATGTTTGAATTAAAGGGCGTCACAATACCACAATTTATCGGTTGTCAGCATCATGTACTAGATAGAATTCTCCGTCTGGTGATGGACGAATAACTTGGGGGTGAAACCAAATCTCCAAACATTGAATACCCAATTGTGTCTGAACTGTTGAAAAAGTATGATGAACTGAAAGATTAGTTTGTGAATGGAACTGTAGAAATTATTGATAAATCAGGGTGGAGAGACGAAATGAAGATTTTGTACCATTTAACAAGAGTGTTCAGGTTCTATGAAGAACAAAGCAACTTCCATCTGATTCACTTTCAGAACATTCCTAACATGAGCAACTCTAGATGGAATTCGAGGGTCATTCTGGCGTCTAATCAGATAGCTGAACGAGCAATGAAGGTGATGCAAGACCTGTATGGCTCTTGCAGGGAGAATGACAAACTGCAACTTCGATTCATTCTAAGTAATAAGCACTAGACTCTTTACCACAAGTGAGCATCATGTGACCCCTGAATTAGACACAGTAGGCCTATAGACACAGGCAATTATGTATATAGTTGTACTGGAAGCTTTGTGTTAATTTTGTAATAAATATATAATTATCTATCACATGTTTTTTGTTATATCACATCACATGTTTCATCAATAAATAAAATAACAATAGGGGTACAACTATTTGTTGTCATATTCCTAGTAGAAGTCATATTCTTAGTAGACATTCACCACAATGACGCCTGACTATTATCCCTCAGTCACTATTGTTACCTGATCTGTTTCAGTAATCAGGTAGTCTACGAGCAAGAGACAACCGTAGTAGACCCCATAACTTATCATTCATATTCGACCCACTCGAATATAAATTAGAATATCCCTCTGTACTAGGAACTCCTTTGTTCCAGGAATCCTTTTGCGCTATGAGGGTGTGATATTTCTGATCGAATAGAGATTCCACTTTCGAGTTGCCTACCAACACTGTTCCATTGCCGACTTTGACCAAGCCATATTGTGGCAGATGCTTTGGAATCAATCCGCTTGCATATAATGCCCACCGGTAACAAATATAACTTTACATTCAGTTCATCAATGGGAGTGGTGCGCAGACCACCCGTGATGCACGTAGTCGACATTCTCTGAACCCTACTCGCTGAATAATAACATCACCTACAACCTATTGCAGGATATATATGATTCTTGAAAGCATTATTTTCATCAATTGAAGATCTGCTGCTTTTTTGTTGTCTGTCACGTTTTTGTTTTCGGAAGTTTCAACAAGCAGACACAGTTGGGCCACAAAAACATATATTATAACAAATTACATGAAATGTTTAATAGGAAACACAATGTGTTTAGACACAAGTATACTTTATTTGCGATAAGCTACAAACACGGTATATTTGCATCCAAACAACAAAAACAGACAGATTTTCCAGAGTGTAGTCAGTAATACACCATAGTTAAGCTTCTCAAAGACATGCCACCAGACGATAGCCTCATAAAGTAATATCGGATTAACTACCGCAGCATAGATCCAAAGAACAATCCACGGAGGAGGTCCACAACTGTATCACTTAGCCCTCTTACACACGCGGGAAAAAATTGCCCCAGCAACATATTGCAGGAAGCACGTATGTGTTTGCAAGCTTGGGTTTCATGATTTGAAGATCTGCTGCTTTTTAGTACTTTGTTGTCTGCCACGTTTTTATTTTCAACAGTTTTCAACAAATAATGCATTGTGTCCCAATTATGTAATATTGAATAGTAAACACAATGTGTTTGGTCACAAGTATACCATATTTGTGACAATCTGCAAACACGTTATATTTGCGTCCAAACAAAACAAAAAGACTGATTTTTCAGCGTGCAGGCACATACAACTTACGTCACTTAAGGCGTTTTTCACTATGTTGGCTCTAAAACTAATGGCGATTTCGTTTCTGAGAAAAAATGCAAATTTTTTTTGCCCTTTGCCCGTGATGCATTATCGACCGGGGATGATACTTAAATAAATGGTTTCCCGCTACATCCCATGAAGCAATTAGGGAGGGCTTCTCACAAACCAGTGAGCTGTACGCGTTCTAGTATTACACTCAGTGATTGGGACCTACAATTTTACACCGGTTCCGGAGGGTATTTTTGAGCTGCTTTTTAAAGGATTAGTACTCGATAGTTTCGCAGTCACTAAGCGAGGTTATCGCCGTCGAAAGAAATTTAAGGTGGGCAGAGTAGGGATCGAACTCACCTTCTTATGCACAAGAGGCGCGCACACTATCATTGCACCACCGACGGCACGAAGTGGTTTTTACGAAGTAAAAACTGGGAGCGGCTTCACTGCGAAACTCAGACCAGGGAGTATGCCTATCTGGTATCACATTAAACCACGCGGAGTCTGCCCTTTGCCCTAAAAGTGAATTTTAGTGTTCGTTTGAGAAAAAAGTTCAACTCTATTTCAAGGTTTTTTATTCTTTTCTGAGAATGTTGCACAAAAAATTGCAAAAGTGATACAATTTCTGCTCTCTCAGCGAGACACGGGGGATAATGTTGCCCGATAAATTGTCTGATGTACTGTCATTCCATATGTGTTATTAGTCCTTGTAACTTAATTTTTCTACCTTTTGTGTGGGGCGCTAAGCGATTTTAAGCGACTTCAGTTTAAATCGCTTAATTTCTCGAAAGAAGTGCTCGAAATATTAGTTTGGCGGGAATAACGAAAACATATCAAATACTTTACCAACCGTATTGGCGAAAAAGTTTGTATGAAGAGTCGCTTAAAATTGTTTAAGTCTCCGGTCGAAAATTTTGGTTTATCGAGGTAAATATATCAAGCTCAAAAACCAATAGACGAAAATGCAACATGTTAATGTTCTTTATAAGTGGTTTCCAATTACATCCCATGAAGGGAGTAGGGAGAGCTTCTCACAAACCAGTGAGCTGTGCGCGTTCTAGTTTTACACTCACTAATTGGGACCTACAATTTTACACCGGTTCCGAACGGTATTTTGAGAAGCTTTTTCATGGCTATGTTCTTTTCTGACCCCAAAAGAGATACAAATTTGAAGGGGTAATGGCAATATATTTTGAATTTTGCCTCATATAAGGGCAACATTATTTTATAGTAACGAATACGCTATATGCTTGCTGTCCAAATTAAAACTCAGATATTGCATACTCTGCAAGCTTAATTTCAGACCCATTCCACTTGATAGGTTCCAAGGTAGGTTTAATATATCTTCGGGAACAAAATACAATTTCGGCTTTAGCGGTGTTCACACCTAGCCCATTTTCAACCGCCCATCTGCCCAAATTCCGTAAGCTATGTTGGAGAATTCCCCTTTGGGTGGAGCCACGCACTGAGCGACTTATCAAAATTAAATCAAAATTTGAGACAAAGCGAGGTCTCTCTAGCGGTCACAAAGTACGCTCGTCAATTTTATGGGTTTTTTTTTGGAAAAACCACGGTAATAATATCACAACTTTTAAAGTATTGTTCTGACCATTTTAAAATGTACGACATTTCTAGGGGAGAAGTAAGGCTTTTAGAATATTGCAATCAGAGGCACCCTGTGTAAACATAGTTGGTGCTACAGGGTGTCAAAGTTGACCACTTTGGTGCTATTGAATCTTTCAACTCCTGCTACTTCTACGCTTATTGGCGGATTACAAAACATATTTTACTTTGAGAAACTACTATGCCACATACGCTGAGTGCGGTGGGATATCTTTTACCGTTATTAAGAATTCGCTATCAAAGTTTCAAATTGTCAATTCTTTCATTGACTTTTAGTAATAACTCGGTCATTTGAGGTGAAGAAATATTTCTGAAAACACCACTAAAGTGGGAACGCTTCAATAAAGAATACAATGTACAAATTTTCAAGCTACCTCAAGCCGTTTGGAATTGCCGAATCCTCAAAGTTAAATTTTTTTTTCATCCTGTAAAATCATTATATTTTCACGACAATGTACAATGATTCATTCAGTGTTTTCTTTAGTTTTTCCTAAGAAACCTATACAAATTTTTAAATTTTTATGAAACACAAGGCTTTAGCAAATACACTTAATGCAAAATTATGATCATTTTGACATGCAGCCTACAGTCAGCATTCTCTAAAAGTGAACAATTTTTGAAAACAATTTCAATTTCGATGTTTGGCAAAAATTTTGCTCGGTGTCTTTTATATATTTTTTTATTTTTATTGTAGACTGAATGTTCTGAAATTTACGCCAAAAAAGGAATAGATCCTACGCATAAATGATCTCAGGACAGCGTAATATGTAATAAAGTCGAATGTTCGTAGAAGATTTGTTTGGGATTAAAAATCTCTAAGTTTTTTTTACTATTTTAAAAAAGGTGAATTTTATTTTATTGACCGTGAATTAGGGTCTAACTTATAAAACAATTATCAAAAATTTCAAAAAATAGAATAAAAACAAAAATATTAATATTATTGTTATTTTTTTAAATTGAAGAAGAAGAAAAGTATTAAACTTTGGGTTAATTTTGTGAGAATGGAAGTCGTAAACTTGTTTCCATCCACATCACACAGTTATATATGGAGTTATTTTGATTTAGATATAAAAGTCCCTTTTGTTAAATGTTCCTTTTTTATGCTTCTTTTATCCACCTCTGATGAACTCACCACGATCAGCTGAGAGTGATAGCAGCCAACAGCCAACAGTGAGAACAGCTGAGATAGCCAGCGACTCTAACACATCGTAGCTAGTTGTAGTCATAGTAGCTTGTAGCATTGAACACTAGTATCCTAGAGTTGTCCTGTTTGTATACTCGTTTGGGGACACCCTGCCTGTGAGAACCCGAACTAATGCCCCAACAGCAATAAGTCCTGTATACCCGATCGGGGATACCCTGCCTGTGGGAATCGGATTTGGTATCCTGACGAGCCTTTGCCTTGTAGTTTGGCTATCGTTATCCTTGCACTTCGTCCTATAGTTACCCTGTTTGTATACTCTTTTGGGGACACCCTGCCTGTGAGAATCCGAACAAGTGCCCAGACAGCGATAAGTCCTGAATACTCGATCTGGGATACCGTGCCTGTGGGAATCCGATTTGGTATCCTGACGAGCCTTTGCCTTGTAGTTTAGCTATCGTTATCCTTGCACTTAGTCCTATAGTTGTCTTGTTGGTATACTCGTTCGGGGACACCCTGCCTGTGAGAATCCGAACTAGTGCCCAAACAGCGATAAGTCCTGTATACCTGATCGGGGATACCCTGCCTGTGGGAATCCAATTCGTGTATCCGGACGATATTTTGCCTGGTCTCAATTCAGAAGAAGGTTGATTTGGCCGCCCTATCATAATCGTCCGGCCTGCAATCGTCTTGCAGCAGAAGACAACGTATTCCCATACCCCCGAAGGGTCCTGAAGCATTTCAAGTCACAAACATAGTCTCCTGTGTATCCGTCGTCGGTATCACCAAAGCAACTGCCAGTCGAAAGAGCCTGTCCACGAAGCACCTCCAGATCCCATACCAGCCGCCTAAATCTCCTGCATATACAACGTTCAACTACAGCGCAACTCGCCGAGGATCCTACAAGGCTTAGCAACCCCGGAAGTTATCCTAGTGAAATATCGTAGAGTGTGCATTAAACACGTAAAAATTGTAAACTAGTTTAAGGTCAAATTAAAGTAAAATAAACAGTCACCGAACACGAACAACTGATAATTCTCCCTCTCGCGATCTAAATTTTATGTAACGGACTCTGGATACCCCTGAGGGTATCCTAGCTTCAAAGAGGAAAACTCGTCGTTACAATTTCTAACAAATACCCAATTAACCGATTTTCAATAACAGACTCGATCGGATGTTTACAGAAGTCAAAAATGTTAACTAGATCAAAAGTTATTGAAATATGGCCGATGGATATCGATTCTGTACCAATGTGCGTCGTCCGCATAAGTAACAATTTTGCCACCCGCAGTTTCTAGAGTTGATATCCTGTATATAAAGTAGATCCTGGAGACATACAATACAACTACTAATACGAAAGTTGAGATGAGTACAAGTTAAGTACCACACTGTTGAGAAGTGGAAAGCAAACATATCGCACACTACAAGAGTCATAACACAAAATTTTCCGATTTTCATATTTTGCTTAAAAACCATAACTATGAACTAATTCTATCCACTGTAAAACTCTGTCGTCATTTTCTCTTGCCTTTCGTCAAAAAAAAATCATATGAGTTTTGACTTAACAATTTCAGTTTTTTGCCTCTACTGAAAATTTAAAAATTTTGAGTTAAGACTGTTTTGTATTTAGAATGCGATTTGTTTGTTGTTTTAGCAAACATTTTGTCAGGTATTTTATAAACATAGCCAACAGATTGCTGTTATAGATCAATTTGTTTGAGTGTATATTAATTCTGTTTGAATTCTAAGAAAATATTTTTATAGTTGTAAAGGGCATTAACACAGTGATTGTGTTTTCAAACTATAAAATAGTATTTTATATAAGTAAATAGTTAAGAGTATTCTTGTTTCAAAGTTTCCATACCCATTTTATTTAATAGGTTATCAGCACACTTCTATATTACTTTGTACTATTTTTGTATTGTGTTCAGGGTACATAGTGCAAAAAACAGGCATATTTTAAAAACCGGTTTTCGGGTTGTTCTAAAAATCAGTTGTTTAAGAAACCGGTTTTCGGATTTAAATTTTGTGAAACACTGGTGTAACACGTTTTTTATTTTAAATCAAATTTCACACACAAATAAATTTCACATTTCACTTGTTTAGCGCCCATTTCATAGACTTTCTACTCCAAAACTAGGTTTTCTAAATATCGGCACATCGTTAATAGCACCGGTTTTTTGGTTTCGGTTTTGGACACTGTAGTTCAGGGTGAATGTGGTTGGAGATTTGTAAGAAAACGCTATTAAATGTTATAATTATCGTTTCATTTTGTATTTAAAGCAACCGCAATCATATAAATGGGTGTGCTTGAAAGGTATTTATAAATATTGCACAAAAAAACAATTAATTGCAAAATATATAATTTCCATTTATACGATTATTGCAGGCGTAATATCGGTAAAATGCTTTTATGACCTACTACATTTCATTTTGACTTACCCTACATAAGTTACATTAACGGCGTAAACACAAAGAACTTTAGTTTGTTTTCAAGTTCATTGCATCAATCAATTATGGGAAAGCAAAATATATATAAGAGATTTTCTTTAATAAAATATTACCAAGACTGTAGCTGCGGTCAAAAAAATAGCAGTGCAATAAAAGGGAATATATCAAGTAAGGAAAAACAATTTTTTTTCTTAGAAATCGCGTTACATTTATTATCCACCTTTCAATAAAATCGAAAAAATTTGTAGTTTTAAATTGTGTTGATGAACGTTTATTTCTGAAATCAGATTGGGCAAAAAAATAGCAGTTGTAACAATAACTTAAAATAAATTCATTTAACTTTATTGTATGGAACTTTGGTTTTAATAATCAAGTAAAACACAAAATACCTTAAAATTTAGTACTTTGTTGTACAACCTTTATTTCGTAACACTGCTTCACAACGACGCTTCATTGAACCTACTAATTTTTTGCATCTTTCGAAAGGAATTTTCAGCCAGGCCTCTTGAATTACACTCCATAGCTCGTTATTATAGTACTTGCACGCATTGAGGAAGCTGCGGTGAAAGTTCATGAAAAGATGAGTGAACTAAACGTGGCGGATGTGGTTCGCAAATGGCTGCAATTGTGTTTAGTAGAAAATGGGAACCACATTGAAACTTCCTTTAACATCAAATGTTTTTTTCCCTATGTGTTTGATTCTTCAGCCAAAAATTTCAATCAAATAAAATCTTAAACTTGTTAATTTACAAAAGCAAATAAATGTGTGCTGTTATTTCACTTCCAAAAACAAACATTTTTGCATTTCAGTAAAATGGTCATAACTTTGGAACGATAAGACGTCTGGGCTTCGTTCAGGTCATTTTGGCCATCTTTCAACAGAAAACATCTTTCAACAAACGTAAGTTACCTGCCATCTGGCTGAGCAAATTTTCCATTTTTTTCCGAAAGATCTGTATCTGTATGTATGGTTGGGATGAAGCACGCATGTGTTTCCATCTAAAAAGATACATGGTTGCAAGCAAACATGCAAATATTCCTTTTAAATACAAGTGAATTTGCGACTTGCAAACATATGAATATTTGGAGTGTGTTCCAAACATAAAGATGGTTCCTGCAAAATGTGTTTTAGAGAATATATTGCAGAGGTCGTAATTTGTTTAGCATGCAAGTAAAATCCACGTAGATTCCGATGGTTTCGTAAAAAAAATAAAACTGAAACATTTTAAAATATTCAATGTCAATGTGTGAATGAAGAGAGAAAGTAGAGAAACGTAACACTTCACGCGTTTTCCTTGTTGGCATTCCAGTCCAGAGTAAAAATTATTTTCTACTTCATTCTTTTTAGTTTAGCTCTAACAAAATACCGTTACTTGTGAAAAAACTCAATTTTAATGTATTTATAATTCCTGCTTGGTAAAATACAGTGCGAGTGATTACTAATCCTTTCCGGAGTGTATTTACAAAAAATGCACTGCGATACTTCTACGAGCTTGCCTATAATATAACACATTTCTCAAAAATTAATTTCCCGTGAGTTTTTTCAATAGGCACATGCGTGCGAGTTTAACTGTTTTGCCCCCCAACTTGCGTTAGTTCCTCATTTTTATCAATAATTTCTCACTTATTTACCAATCTTGATATCAATAATTTGGTTAGTGGTTATATTATTCTTTTACTAATATTTTTTTATCTACCAAAATAGGTTCATTGTGAAGTAACCATAATTTTTAGGATGAGCAGGTCTAATTTTAAATCCATTAAATGAGTTAGGAACGAACGACTTGGGCAATTCTACCATTTTGCCTAAAACATATAATCCAGATTATTTTTAAAATCTAAAATCGGGATAGTGAGATATGGACGCTCCATATTGAGAACCATAGATATATGGCATCAGATTGACAAAAGTTTTCAATGTAGTACTGTCGCTAATTTAGCTGAATTTAAAATATACCAAGAAGTAAAATATGCTTGTCATTTCATCTTCTAATATTTCTGTTAGAATATAAATTCAAAACAGAATCTAAACTGGGTTGAAAGATTTTTTCCGAAATTCTCTGGAAATATATATAAGATAATGTTGAAGTATCATTAAATTTTATTGTGAAACTAGCTGGATCCGGCAAACTTCGCTTTGCCTTCAAAGTTTTTGTAATGCCAAAGGGTGAAAATATTTTTGTTCCATTATATTTGTAGTAAATGAATAGAGGCGGAGTGGTAAGAGGTGATAGTAGGTACAACTTTCACAGAAGCGCAATAAATGTCGAGCACTTATAAAGGGCGTTCGTAAGAGTTCTGCATGGGATTGTTTTAGGAGCTTTGAATCATATTATCTTTGTACTCTTAAAAAGGAGCGTGTAGGGACTCCGTAACCCCTCATTTAAGGAGTCCCTAGGGTGCAGTTTTTCCATATATTTTGAGCGTGATATTTTCGACGGGCGGCAATGCTTCTTTCAGAGCCTCCATAGGAGCGTTAGCGCACCTTGTGGGGAGTCCTAACGGAGCACATTGCGAACTCCGTTGGGAGGCTGTGTTAAGCCTAAAAGATTATTGTCATTGTGTATTCCACATTTTATTTATTTATACGGTACAGAAAATATTCAAATATACTTTTAAACTCTCATAAAAACATATATATTTTTGACTTCTGCCAACATTAAAAAATTAAAATAAAATGGAAAAGAAAATCAAACACAAAATTTACAATTCTAAAGATGAAAAAGAAGGTAAGAAATAATGTCTTAGAAGGCATGCAAAGAGGAAGGTTTTTGTTAAACAAAAATAAAATTTAAGTAATTTATTTTATCACAAAATCATTATCCACTTCTACATATGTACATATTTATTTAAAAGTATGAATGTATCTATCTTAGAAAGTTGTATCACGCCCAACTTCAAATTGAAAATTTTAAAAATACCCTGAAAAATATTAAATAAGAAATATAATTTTAAAATTTGTATGAAATTTTCCAATTATAAAAAAAAAAAAATGGTTTCCCATTACATCCCATGAAGGGACTGGGGAGAACTTCTCACAATCACTGAGCTGTGCGCTTTCCAGTTCTCACTCACTGATTGGGACCTACGGTTTTATACCGATTCGGAACGGTATTTTGAGAAGCTTTTTCATGGCTATATACTCGATAGTGTCGCCGTCACTATGCGAGGTGACCGCCGCCGAAAGAAATTTGAAGGTGGTCTGAGCAGGGTTCGAACCCAGGATCTCATGGACAAGAGCCGCGCACACTAACCATTGCGCCACCGACTGCCACCATTTTCCAATTATATTACGGTTAAAAAGAATCGGAAAAGAAATTTCTCAAAAATGTAAAAATCTTCTTCTTGGTTATATCTGATGAAATAATTCATGCATTCCGCTGCCCTTATTTTAGGAAGGCATCACAAAAGAACCATTCCGCATGCCTTATTTGTGGAAGGCCATGCGACTTCCGCCACTGGGTTAAAAACAATTCAATAGAGAGACTGTTCTTTTCACACATGTTCACAAATATTTTCTGTATTTGTCCGAAATAATTTTAAATGATGAAGTAATGAAGTTTTGTTCACAACAATACAAACGGCTTTTAAGGTACATTTTTTTATTTGGAGAAAGTGTTTTCATGACATTTATTTAAGTCTATGGAAATACATCTTTACAGATTAGCAATCGAACCGTAGCGAATGCGGAGTAAAACAAAAAAATTAATCTTCAAACGATTTGTTTTTTGCAGCAAACAACCTCTAACTGGTGTTTGTTTACGTGTATTAAAGAATTCGGTAAATTGTATCGTCAACATATTTTTATCAATGTTTTAAATATAATTTCTTGATTTTTGATTAAATTATTTAAATTGGTAAACTATATTTATATATCAAACAATCGATTACCAGGCTCAAATTTTATTGATTTCACTTATAATGAAGTTTTGACACCAGCAGCAATTAGTACTTGCAAAACAATGTAGCTTTTCCAAAAGCCGGTGAAAAACTTTAGGTCACGAAACATAGCCAATTTTTGTCATTTCCTGTTTACACTATAGGATTCTGTTAACATATGACTGATACTTCATTAAACATATGTACGCCCAACAATTGTAAACTATAAATCATGTAGCATTTGCGTATAAATGTGTATAAGCGGATATTGAACTCTGTTCGAATGTGACAAGTGAACACATGTGACTGTGTGAATAATAAGTTGTCTTGCCATTGTGCTATTGAAAGTTATAGGTATCTACAGATTTAAATGTAGGCATACACATTTGTTCATATCATAGAGTAATGTCATATAGAGCTGCCATTTTCTGATATTTCATTTCCCACCATTCGTGGTACGGTCGGTGCGATAAAGGGTTATTTAACGTAAATAGACTTATAACAGGTGGCGCAAAAGTAATCCTCCTATCAGAAAATGCTATAAATTTTGCGATTGGCCCCTAATGTCAGTTCTGTTTCGACATTTGTGTAGTAAACACATGCGAAATACACGTTAATTAACAATGTTACGCTACACTGCTCCAGAACGCGGAATATTGCTGACTATTTATTTGACCAATAATCGGTCGGTGACTTTGGCACAACGTGAATTTCGTCGCAGATTTCCTGGCCGTCCAACGCCTACTGGTGAAACACTGCGACGTTTAGCCGCTCGCCTCGAAGAGACTGGCACAACACGAGATGCTGCCAGGCGTGGCAGACCCCGGAGTAGCCGTTCTGCAGAGAATATTGCTGCTGTAGCCGAGGATGTCATGGAAGCGCCGTCGACATCGACCAGACGACGTGCCACGCTACAGAGCAATGATCAACGAGTTCTTTTTGCCGCAACTTGATGAATTGGGATTGGAACACATGTGGTTCCAACAGGACGGTGCAACGGCACACACTGCACGTGCCACAACCGATATGCTGAAGGATGCATTTCCCGGGCGCCTAATCTCCCGTTTTGGCGATTTGCACTGGCCAGCAAGATCGCCTGATTTGACCGCTCCAGACTTCTTTTTGTGGGGCTTTTTGAAGTCGCGGGTTTATGGCAACAAGCCTCAGACTCTTGCAGCTCTTAAAGACAATATCCGTCAAGAATGTGAGGACCTATCGCCGGAAGTTTTGGCCAAAGTGATGGGAAATGTAAAAAAAATTAAAAGACCAAATGAAAATAATCCACAAGAAGAATCAAAGTTTTTCATTTTTTTTTTAAATTACAGCCAAAAAACATCGAAAGTTTACTTTTGCGCCACCTTGTACCAGGTGGAATTACAAACATTTTTAAGTTAACGTAGTGGTTTCCGTATATGTCCGTATATGATAAAAGACAAAAAAAGGCCCGTGTCTGCCAGTTTTGCCCAAAGTCATGAATTTTTTATGGGTCCCCAAAGATTAGGGTACTCGGTGACATGTTTGCAAAAAAGTGATCATTTTGTCAGGGTCATATCTTGCAAACCGTTCGGAATTTTGTTTTACTCTCTGGGGGAAAGTTGTAGCCCTTGTCATAAAGAACAATAATTGTGAACATATAAAATCAAAAAAACTTCATCTTTTCTTACTTTTTTCCCCTGTTCAGGTCCATAGGTAGCAAACCGTTCAAAATTCCAGGAAATAATCTAAAAATAATAATGTACCTTAGATCTCAATAAACAACTTTCTAGAATATATGAACTTCTTAGGAATGATTCTTAACACCGTTTAGGTAGCGCTTAGGTAGCTTTTAGGTAGCCGCAAAACTGAAAAATTGCCCAAAAATTTTGTAATTTCATTTGTTTTTCTTTACTTCAACATTGGGGTACTATACTATATATTACAAAAATAATAAAAAAAAATATTCGTATTATGTTTATAATGTTGATGACCCTGGATTTGCAAATCGCACTCTCTTAAGTTGTGGATCCAAATCGTCGTCCGAATCTAACTTTGATTCAGAACTTATGGTGTCCACAGGCATGTTGCTCCAGACCCTGGGGCCCTTAAAAAGAGTTCATAACTTTGGGCAAAACTGGAAGACATGGGTCATTTTGTTTGGTCTTTTATCACGTAGTGGTGTCCGTATATGGTAATATTTCCATGACTTAAAAAATTACAAGTGGTATTAAAGCAATGCCACACCACTTCGTAAATTTACTGAGATAAATCGCTACCCTATACTTCATTACTTTATGGTTCGTATATACACACATCCATACATTGTCGCAACCTGTCATGTTAACATGAGTTTGGATTGAAGTAGTAAATTATTCGTTATGTTCTTGTTGATGCAGTTCAAACCATACAAATTTTTCATTTCATACTGTATCGTATCATTGTCATTGGGTCAATGTGTAAACGACGTAAGATAATACACACAAAAGTAAGATAATTTCGAGGTAGCAAAATATAGTTTTATTTTTAATTAAGGAACTACTTGAGTTGGTTTCAGCGGCAATGATTGACAATTTGAGGCTCAGTGGTTTTAAATGCGTACGAATAATTGGTCGAAGATTGTATTTACTTAAAGTGGAGAAAAAATGGAAATTAGGTGGTGATCGGCATAGCAGAATGCCTAAATAAATAAATTTTTGCCTTTATAAATAAATTATTGCGCTTCGGAAAGGTTTAAAATTTAACATTTCCTACACGCAAAGAAAAACACGTTATGAGCTCGTTTGTCGCAAACATATTATTTCTGCTTCAAAAATATTTCGTTTGCATTTTATGGTGATTTCGTTTCTAAAAAATTATGTTGCTCTTGTGTGAGGCAACGATTGAAAAATGTGCCATAAACCCTTTAAAGTTGTACCTTTTTTGGGTGAGAAAATACCACTAAAATGTTGCATTTTCTCACAGCTGTATTCTTACATTTGCTTTTTAGCTTAATTTATTTACCTCGCTAAACTACAATTTTCGACCAGTTTATATGGAGAACCAAGCGATATTAATTGATTTTAAGCGACTCTTCAAACAAACTGGTTGACAAAGTACCAAACAATTGGATTTTTTTGTTATTCCCGCTAAACTAATAACTCGCTGACTTCGTTAGAGGAGGTAAGCAGTTTTATGGAAGCCGCTTAAAATGGTTTAAAAAAATCGCCCCACAACCTATTGCAGGAACCATGTATATGTTTGCAAGCACTGTTTTCATGAATTGAAGATCTGTTGCTTTTATGTTTCACTGTTGTCTGTCACGTTTTCGCTTTCAGCAGTTTTCAACAAACAAAGCCACATTTGGGTCACAAAAACATATATAGAGGGTATCTCAGTAAGATTGCACTTTTTAAATTTAGTGCATTCTTTTGTGCAAATGGCAACTTTGAATTTTGGCAGCTGTTACATATGCTTATTCCGACTTTTAAAAATGGAGCCCTTTAAAAATAGAACAACGCATTATAACTGTGAAAACTTATTACCAAAATTTGGAAACTTCGAAGAATTTTCAGTAGAGAAAGTGCACCAAATGTCAAAAACGATGTACAAGTAGACAGTAAAAATTTCTGTTCACTCGAATGTCAACTAACAAAACGAGTGAAACCAGGGGGTTTCTTAAAGACGATTTACAATTAGACGACCAGAAGATGTGCGCAACTTGGCAACCCTGGTAAAAGAGAACCAAAAAGTGCTTTGAGTTCACTCAAACGCATTTCTCTCTCGCGTCATATCTTGCTTATTTCATACTTTTTGCATAGTTTATGTAATTTTACTTCAACATGGTCGGAATTTGTATAGTTATATACAATAACACTATCAACAAGCTGCTCGTGTATTGAAATATTCAATGAAGAGAGTAAGAGAGAGAGTAGAGAAGTACTAGGGTTTCACTCGTTTTGTTTGTTGGCATTTGAGTGAAGAGAAATTTTGACTGTCTGCTTGTACATCGTTTCTGGGTTTCTATGGCACAGCTGTCCGAAAAGGCACTAGGGAAATGATGTAGAATGAGAGCAAAGAAGACATATAGATTACAGACTTATTTCATACTTTTTGCATAGTTTATGTAATTTTACTTCAACATGGTCGGAATTTGTATAGTTATATACAATAACACTATCAACAAGCTGCTCGTGTATTGAAATATTCAATTGGGCTTATCATTGAGCCCAAGACATGTTATATTGAATAACAAACACAATGTGTTTGTATACAAGTATACTATATTTTCGACAAGCAACAAATACGTTATATTTCCATCCAATCAACAAAAATTTGAGGATTTTTCAGCGTGTACCAATGACTCGCTGAGAGGGCAGAAAATTCACAACAGAAAATTTTCAGTGCAACATTCTCAGAAAAGAACACAACACCTTGAAATAGGTTTGCAATTTTGTCACAAACGAACACAAAAAGGCACTTTTAGGGCAATAGGCAGAAAAATGCTGACTCGTTCCGGATCCGTAATAGACTTAAAAAAAGGAATCAGTGCAATTACGAAGTTACGGATCCGTTGCGGACTCGTTTCGGATCCGTAAAAAAATTAACAAAGGAATCAGTGTAATCGCGGATTTACGGGTCCGTAACGGATCCCAATATGAGGTCCGAAACGGATCCCAAAAACGGACAAAAAATACATTTTGGATCCGTTGATCTGTAACGGATTCTGCTACGCATACGTTTTATTAAAATACACGGGTCCGCAACGAATCCTAATATGATGTCCGTAACGGATCCGAAAAACGGACATAAAATCCGTTTTTGAATCCGTTTTTGTTGAGAGGAATTTCTCCCGCTTGCGGATCCGTAACGGATCCGTAACTGATTCCGTTACGGATAGAAAGTACAAAGAAGTGGATCCGTTACGGATCCGAAACGGATCCGGTTGGCACACTGGGGAGGTAGTGTTATAAGGACAGCTGGCATATCTTTAATTGTATAAAAAGTTATTTCTACAAATAAAGAAAGAGAAAACTTTATTCGGTTATCGTAAATAATTTTCATTATTTATCACAAAGAAAACTATATTTTGTATTTAACAAATGTTCAATTGCCGCAATTATATTCCCAAACCGAAATTATTTTCGTTTAGGCGAAACAAGATTTTTCTTTGTCGGTCACATCTCGTTCACAATCAGTCATTTTTTATTGATTGGATGCCCATATAAGGTGTTTGTAGCTTGTCGTAAATATAGTCTACTTGTGTACAAACACATTGTATTTGTTATTCACTATTATATGTTGGAGACACAAAGAATAATAAGTTATAATATATGTTTTGCTGACCCAAATGGAGCTTTGTTTGTTGAAAACTGCTGGAAAAAAACCTGACAGACAACTAAGGAACAAAAACGCAGCAGATCTACAATTCATGAAAACAATGCTTGCAAACATATATATGGTTCCTGCAATATGTTGCCCGGGCCGTTTTTTTTCTGCATGTAATTCTTTGCCATTACTTAACGCATATAGATTTTTTCTTTAATGCAATCTTTAAAGTAAATCCGATGCAAAAGTAGCAAAAGGTTTATAATATTATTAGTTTCATGCAATGCGTAAAAAGATTCAAAATGCAATAACTCAGAAACAGCAACTGTAAATTTAAATTTTTTTCACAATAATGCTTGGAATTTATCTGCCTTTTAAAATACATCATTAGTTTTATATATTTTCATAGAAATTTAAAGAAAATCCGAAGGAAAATTAGTAAACGGTTTATAATATTTTTAGTTACATGTAATGCGAATAAAGCTTTAAAAAGCTATAACTATGGAACAGTAACTACAAATTCAAAAATTGCTTGGAATTTACAAGCCTTTTAAAGTGCATCATTAGTTTTTTAAATTGTCATAGAAATTTTTAAAGTTACAAAGCGTTATTTACAAAATGTATCCAAAACTTACGAAACAAATTTAATACATGGTACCTTATTGAGCAAAATTACTGCCAAAACTGGTGGTTTATGCACATACAACAAAAGTTTGGACGGTTTATTTTAAACATGTTGACTTAAAAATTAAGCAAATGATGGTTACACACCGAATTTTAAGTAAAAGTCAACAAACCGATGGTATACCCGATGTTTGGGGGAAATTCGACTTGTGCAACCTCTAAACCTCTTCCGAATAATCTGAAAAAATCTAAAAATACTTTACCCTATAAGCTTTCAAATAAAGCTTGAGCAAAAAAATTTTTATTGATGGACACCCTAGTGTTCATAGTCGAGCAGTTGTGTAGTTGGAATTCTTTTAAAATTATACTTGTTGGGAGCATTTTCAAAAATATGTTCTGCGTTATTCTTATGAGGCATTCTTTATTAAAAATTCTGCATTAATCCTATGAAGTGTTTCGAAAATATCATAGAAATTGTAGCAAACGTTCATACAAATTTTCGAAGTTATGGAACATATTCATACAGCAGTTTCATAAAATATTATTCATTAAATGAACTGAAAATTTTAAATTTTCATCTTTGAAATGCTTTTTAAATTTTGAAAATATATTCAGTATTTCAGAAGTTATGATTGTTGCAACGAAAAACGCAAAATGCCCCAGTGTGCGACGTGTTTGAAATTTTGGTTATCAACTTCGAAATTTTTTAGGTGTAATGCTTCAACTATGGTTGCATATTTGGAGAGATTTTAAACATGACAATTGCATTTTAAAAGACATAAATTGAAAAAAAAAATTGTTTCCCATTACATCCCATGAAGGGATTGGGTAGAGTTTCTCACAACTAGTGAGCTTTCTAATTTTTCACTCACTGATTGGAGCCCACAGTTTTACACCGGTTCCGCATGGCATTTTTAAAAAGCTTTTTCATGGCTAAGTAATCGATAGTGTCGCCATCACTAAGCGAGGTGGCCGTCGGCGAAGGAAATGCCATTGCACAAATTGAAATATAGGAGAAATCAATTGAAATTTATAAATTTAAATTTAAATTGATGTCTTTTAAATTTTAATTGTCGTTTTTTGAAAGTCAATTGATGCCTTTGTAAATTCAATTGGAAGTATTTTAAAATACAATTTATGCCTTTTAGAATATAATTGACGTCTTTTGAAATTCAATTGATGTCTTTTAAATTTTAATTGATGTCTTTTAAATTTTAATTGATGCCTTGAAAATTCAATGTCTTGAAATTACGATGTCTTTTAAAATTCATTTGATGTCTTTTAAATTTAAATTTATGTTTCTTAAATTTCCATGATATATTTTAAATTTCAAATAGAATGTTTTAAATTTCAATTGATGCATTTTATATTTCAGATGGAATTTCAAATTTTATTTGATATTTTTCAAATGAAATTGAAAATTGGCGGAATACAATTGGAAATTGGGTAGCATTTCATTTTATCACTAAATGTATTCCGGATCTTTTATAAGCTTCTGTACTTATAGGCCGGCCGCGTTTTCGTATGAACTAGAGATGGGCATGTGAGTAAGTTTTGGCTCACGCTCACGAAAGGAAGACGGTCACTCACGCTCGAAATTATTTTCGCTACTCACGTACGGGCAAGGTCACGTGAGCAAAATTTGACCCTTCTCACATTTACGCGTGAATCACGTGATTCACGACAATCGCGTAAAAATTACTCACAAAAATGAAACGGAGATTTTATCTGAACGATTTGCTTTATTTCCAAACCAATATTAAAAAATGTTTTCAAAACTATTTTCATAAATGCAAGTTGTTAAGTTCGTTAAATAGGATCAAATTCACGTAAATTGCCAAGATAAATTGAGTGATTTTTTTTTTATAAATTTAGAAACTAATCTTAGCCTTTTTGTATAGGAACAGCATTTTGCCCCCTTTACCTCAAAGGAATCTACTTCATATTTCCACTACTATTCTTCCAGATGTTGAAAATACTGCTACGTTGTAGCTGAACTCCTTCGAATACAGAATATGATTATCGAAGTTTTGTAAGAGGGAAATGATAATAGAAGTATTTCAAAAATACTGCGTTTACCAAAGTAGTAAGATGATAGAAATTAAATCAAAACAAACATTCTGAAATATACTTGACTCGCGCGTCAATAGTACTCACGCACACTCGCTCACGCAACGATTGAACAGACGCACGCTCATGCAAGAAGATTTTTCGCTCCTCATATTCACACATGCTCAGGTGATCTTTTTTTAATCCTACGCACACATTCACGGCAATCACATGACTCGCGCCCATCTCTAGTATGAACACGCACGAAAGAATTAGTCCTACAGTGGATACGAGTAAGTCGTATGTATACGTGCGTTTACTTATTTTTAAAATCTTTTGTGCGTTTAAAATGGATTTTGACTTTTGCACTAAAATACTCCCCAGTTGGAAATTTCCTAAAGACATCATAAGTGACTAAGATGTGACATGTCAGAGTCCCTGCTGACTTGTCGATCCGCTCCCATATAGAAAACTTCATGACACCCCTTGACATTTTCATACATTTGGTAAAAAGTCAGCAGGAATTTTCCGCAGTTTGTCAGTAGTGGCGATTACCTTATGACATGTATACAAGTCATCCTTTAGTCCCAATTCATTAGAGTCAGTTGGCCACGACGTCTCCAAATGTGGTGAGCTTGTGTCATTTCCTATATGTATATATAATTATTATATTAGAGTCTTTGAGATGGATGACCTCTAATTTAAAAAAGCTGAAATATATATATATTGATAATAAGAAATGTGTACATTCATGTATATATACACATACATACATATACTTCCCTGAAAATGTACATATTCTTGAATAAATTTTCAAATAATTTGGAAATTATTTCTGAAAATTTATGACATACAATTCGTATATAAATTTTTCAGTTTTATATTTTCTGATATTTTCTGAAATTTTATACGCATGACTTTGCTGTTGACAAAAGGTAAAGACTTCATCTATCGATATGCAGCATTGGCATTAGTAACAGTTAGTCATGACATAATGCTGACGAGTCAATAGGACGGTCTTACATAGATTGTCAGCTCGTTCACAATTTATGTCACCAAGGCAAAACTAGTGACATGTCATGAACATGTCTTCTACAAATTGTCAGCACCTGCTGACACTGTCATAAGGAACTGCTACTGGCAATGTCTTCAAGACAAATTTTCCAACTGGGTCCTTGCCGACTCCATTCCATGTTTTTTTAAAAATCCAAAATTAGATAAGAGAATAAGAATACAAAGAACGGAAAAAGAATTATATCCGACCCACAGATCCAAAAAACGGCTCTTGCTAAGGTTGCCTAGGAACGCAGAAGCACGTATTCGCACTCAATTCGAACGACCAGTATCGTACATTTACGTACGACACAAATTGGTGTATTATGGGCTGACCGCTGCTAGGTGGCATGTCATAATGTCCAGGGACATAAGAAAAAAGTGGTACAGAATTGTTTTATTTATTTTATTGAAATATTTTTAATTTATTTTCAACAATTTGTCTGTTCAATAGTGTCACTATGTCCATGGACGCAGTGGAAACCATTTTATGGACATTGTGACACTTTTGAAAGTGTCATATTGTCATTGTGACACTTTTGAAAGTGTCATATTGTCCATGGATCTTATGACACTTTTTAAGGTGTCATAATGCCCATGGACATTATGTCCCTGGACATTATGACATGCCACCCCGCTGCTATACTAATTTTCATCAAAATCGGAGAAATGAGCCCGTATTTGTATGAACTAGTCCTGTTCACGAGCTTTATTAGTCATGTACAAGAGTGAGGTGTCAGCGGACTATAATATTTGGACTGATGACGAAACCGCGTTCTCATGAATAACAACTGCAGCAGCATATATCATTCGAAGTGTTAGAAATATTAAGTAATATTCCAATGAAAAGGATGCCATTGGAAGAACAGGACGAAAGAAAATCGCTGGGATGGATGGAGCGTGTTTGTTAGTGTGTTGACGTTGTTGTAAATAAGTACAATTGACGATTTTGTCGGTGCTGTATCGTTGCGTCGCTGGGACAACTGAATTTTCGTTGCTGGAACGATTAATACCAGGTTATTAGGTTAGATCCTAAGGGTGTTAAGTTGAATGACCTTAGAATCTGTTTTGGGGAACTAGTGTGCCGCTCTATTTCGTCATCTCACCAGGTCAATTTACAGGTACAACGATGGGATTCGAACATAACGTCTCGTAGTATCACTAAATGTGTCAATAGTGTTGTCTTGTATTGTTATCTTTCACTTTTTTTTAATATTTGGTTCTGGAATTTTGTCTCATATTTAATGTTGACGAATCAAACTAGCTGCTGGAACGATCCAGTCTATACTGATTTCATAATTGTTGTCTTCAAAGCTGTTTTTAATTAAAACTTTAAACATTAAATGCACTTAGTACTTTTCCACGTGCATGCAAAAACTCATAAACATAAAATTGACACAAAAAAAGTAAAAAATAACAAAAATAAAATAGTCATAAAATTAAAAGACATAAATTATATTTTTTAATTGAAACATAAAATTTAAACATAATATTCTCTAAAAAAACCGACTAATTAAATAAAAATCACCCTAGTGAGTCACGAAAAATTGTTTCCTAGTAGTATTTACATATATATATCGTCCACTCGGCATTCCCAAACAATTTCAGCAATATTAAGGGTTGTAATAAATTTTTTGTTTTAAAAAAGAACAAAGAAATGACATTCTGGATCATGCGCCAATCTGCTGGAACAAAAATTCACAAATCTTGATTAATCAATCATCAGCTTTAAAATGAGGCCCAGAATTTAAAAGAAATTACAAATATAACTATGGGTACTCAAGTGAAATTAAACTGTAGCCCAGAACTTAAAAAAACAGAATACCCCTTAGACCGGCTATGTAGAAAACAATTTCAAGCAAAAAGCACCAGCGAATATACTATTGGACTAACGCACGAAGATAAAATCTCAAGCAAAAAGATTTGCTGCAAAAAAATCTACATGAAACATATCACATTGCTGAAAAGTCCTGTATCTGGCAGTTAGTCGGCTACACTAAAATTAGCATTTTTAAGTACATCTTCTTCCCAGTATAACATTTTTCTATTTGTCAAAAATGTTCCTAAGGAGGGTTGGCGATAATTATTTGTCGGGATTTATAAGGGCGGCCTTTAAAATAAGTTTTGACTGATAATGCTGCCCAAATCTTTGCTTAGACGATAAGAATTTCCTCCCGCAAAGGATATCTTCCGTAATATGAAAACGATTATTCCGCAATAGTATTTACCTTTCAGGGAATATGATTGGTAGTTTCCTCTTTGTTTGCAGTGTAAAATGTGCCGACCACAAACAGACCACCTGTTGTATTTCATAGAAATCATCGCAGTCAAAATGTTACTCGCTTTTACCGGGATAATTACGCGTTTCAATGTCTCATCATGCTTTGAATCTCAATCCGTTTTTTGGGAGAAATCACAGTTGGTGTCGTTTTTAAGTCTTTGAACTGTGACAGACCAGTATTTTTTTGTCAAATCAACACAAAATACCGGCTTCTGGCTCGTAAAAAGAATCAGTATTATTCCGAAAATAAAATACAATAAATCAAATATTTTATACCGTTTTAATTTTTTTTTTAAAAACACATCAGTTTATACTGATTTTTGGAATTGAACCAAATTATATTAGATTACGTTCGAGTGGATGGAGTCAATTAATTAAATGAAATGAATGAATTGAATTGAACTGAATAGACTTGAATGTAATGTAATTTAATTTAATGGAATTGAATTGGCTTGAACTGAATTGAACTGAATTGCATTGAATTGTCTTGAATTAATTTCATTTGAACTGAATTGAATGGAATTGAAATGAATTAATTGAAGTAAATTGCATTAATTTGAATTGAACTGAACTACTCCATTATATATTTAAAAATTAAAATTTTCAAAATTTTTAAAAATTACTACACACTCTTTGTGTTGAGTACTTTCAGGCGAATTCAATTTAGTTCCCCAAATTTTGGCAACTAAATGTAGATGTCGCTCTTGAAATCAATTCGTTGTACTGGCTACAATTGTATTTTTTAAAAAATATTATACATGCTTAACCAAAAAAACTGCAAAACTGAAAAAAAAACAACAAAATTTTTAATTTCGAAACCAGGACCTTCACCAGCTTCCGTTTTATAGTTCGGAATGCTACCATCGTGCTAATTTTTGAGTTGAAACGTTGCGCTAAAGACCAGATTTTATTATACTTAAAACTGCCCGAATTAATTGAAGTGAATTGAAATGAATTGAATTGAATTGAATTGAAATGAATTGGATTGAATAGAATTGAATTGAATTGAATTGAATTGAATTAAATTAAATTAAATTAAATTAAATTAAATTAAATTAAATTAAATTAAATTAAATTAAATTAAATTAAATTAAATTAAATTAAATTAAATTAAATTAAATTAAATTAAATTGAATTGAATTGAATTGAATTGAATTGAATTGAATTGAATTGAATTGAATTGAATTGAATTGAATTGAATTGAATTGAATTGAATTGAATTGAATTGAATTGAATTGAATTGAATTTAATTGAATTTAATTGAATTGAATTGAATTGAATTGAATTGAATTGAATTGAATTGAATTGAATTGAATTGAATTGTATTGAATTGAATTGAATTGAATTGAATTGAATTGAATTGAATTGAATTGAATTGAATTGAATTGAATTGAATTAAATTGAACTGAATTGAATTACAAACAATAATTGAATTGAATTGCGTTGAATTAAATTGGATTGAATAGAATTGAATCTAATTAAGTTAAGTTAAATTAAATTGAAGTGAATGGAATTGAATTTAACTGAATTGAATTGAATTGAATTAAATTGAATTGAATTGCATTACCTTGAATGGAGTTGAATAGATTTAAATTGAATTGAACCGAACTGAATTAAATTAGATGAATTGAACTGAATTGTATTGAATTGAATAGACTAGATTTGAGTCTAATTTAATTGAATTTAATGAAATTTAATTGAATTAAATTAAATTGAATTGAACTGAATTGAATTGAACTGCATTGAATTGAGTTGAATAGATTTAAATTGAATTGAGTTGAATTGAATTGAATTGAATTGAATTGAATTGAATTGAATTGAATTGAATTGAATCGAACTGAACTGAATTGAATTTAACTGAGCTGAATTGAAATGAATTGAATTAAATTGGATTGAATTGAATTGATTGGAAAGTAATTTAATTGAATTTAACGGAATTCAATTGAATTGAATTGAGTTGAATTGAACTGAATGGAATTGAATTGCATTGGATTGAGTTGAGTTGAATAAATTTAAATTTAAATTGAACTGAATTAAATTAAATTGAATTGAATGAATTGAATTGAAGTGAATTCAATTGAGTTGGATTGAATTGAAACGAATTGATTTGCATTGAATTGAATTTAATTAAATTGAATTAAAGTGAATTAAATTGCATTGAATTAAACTGAATTAAATTAAATTGGACTAAATTAAACTAAATGGAACTAATTCGAACTGAACTAATTTGAATTGAATTGATTTGAATAAAAAATTGGAAATATATAATGGCAATGTAATGGAAATTTGAATTTTAATCGTAAAGCCGTTTAACTCGGTTTTCGGTTATTCAAAAAATACCTTGTCTAAAAATCGGCAAACGGTTATTAGAATTGAACCAGTTTAACCGCTTTCGTCGGTTTTTGGTTTCCGTTTTGTACACTCTATTATATATTGGTAAAGGTCTCGCCACACCGTTTAGTACGAAGCAAGGCCTTTGGCCGGGAGACACTCTACCATGCGATCATTAATCGAGATCATCGTGAGAAAAGCTGCAGTTCACACGAATAAAACTATTAGCTGCAAAAGTCACATGCTGCACTCGTATGCTTCTGATTTAGGCATCAGTGGGTGAAATCTGAGAGAAGTTACTGCAGTATTTTCGAGAATTGAGAAGAAATCAGCAAAAGTGGGTTTGGCAATTAACGAGGACAAGGCAAAATTAATGGTTTCGACAAGCAGAACAACCATTCGATTGGAGGAAAAGGTGAATGTTGATAATTATTTTTTCGAGGTAGTGAACGAATTTATTTACCTCGGATCTGTCATGAATAGAAGCACTAACGTCAGCCTGGAAATCAAGCGGACAATTGTGTTTGCAAACAGGTGTTATTTCGGGCTAAGCAATCACTTCAGAAATAAGACCCTCTCCTGAGAAACAAAGATCGAACTATATCAGACTCTCATACCTTGCTATATGGAGCAGAATCCTGGATCATATCGCATGCTGATGAAACATCACTGGGAGTTTCCGATTGGAAAATGCTCCGAAAAATATATATTCCTATAATGGGGAAACGGCGACTATCGACGACGAATGAACCACGAGCTGTATAATATGTATCCCGACATCGACGTAGTTGTGCGATTCAATATAGCCCGTTTACGCTGGCTAGACCATGTCAGTAGAGACGTTCTCGAAGGACATTGAAAAATATGACGACCAAGACTTCGCTGGAAAGAGAATGTGGAATATAGCCTGTGAGAGCTGCTGGAGGAGAAAAGCTGAAGATCGAGCCGGTTGGAGAAACATATCATACTCATTTTGTAAGGCCCTTGAACCCTCTGGGTTGTTTGAGGCCAACTAAGTAAGTGGGTAATATAATGTATGTATATATATAAAATGTGTTTCCATTACATCCCAGGAAGGGATTGGTGAGAGCTTCTGACAAACAGTGAGCTGTGCGCTTTCTAGTTATACTTTACACTCAATTTAATATAGTTCTTGTAAATATAATAATTTCTGGCATTACCTTATAAATATCTCAAACAAATTCTTAAGAAGATATAAGGGGAAACAAAAAAGAGTCAGATAAATTAAATTCAAAAATATATATATTTTTTGTTTTTTTAAATCTAATTTGTTTTATAGAATTTTGATGTGTTAATCGTTATTCGTTCAGAATCTAAATACACAAATGCAAACAACCAATGCAATCTACATATTCATCTCAGCATTCAAATATATTCATCGTAGCAATGAATGATATTGATCGAAGTAATAACATATCTTAGTTAACGAAAACATTTTGAAATTATTCCTTTCCTTTTCTTAAAAATAGTTTTTATCTGTGTGTGCCGGGAATTTTTATTTTATTTTTTTTTTGAGCGTAAAATTCCGTTCATTAACAAAACGTATTAAACGATTTCTAGTTTCGCAGAAACAAGATTTATGACACTTATAAAAATGACAAAAATGCAACAACTTTTAATTTGGTCACATACAAAATATTGACTCATTGTATACAGTGTTAAGTGTCTTGTTCCTATATACAGTCATATGCCATCAGTAACTAAACCCAGTGATAATCGTTGTGTTGATCATCACATCTGGACCAGTTCTGGTAACTGCAAAAACGTCTAGCGGAGTCACTCACTGTGCTTACGTACATATACACATATCTACGTAAACCATTTAGTTTTTTTCGGCTTGTGGTTTATTTTTGATCAGTTTTAGATTTTAAAATAAACAAACGAATTCAAAAATACCAGTTTGAGAGCATTGTTTCATGACAGTTTAAAGTGTTATTCCCATATCTTTGCGGTTGAAAATAAAATGCCCAACACAATTAGGGCATTCGCTGCGGAGCATATATTTATTTATGTGATTTGTATTGCTTAATAAAGAAGAGAAATTATCCGTAGTTAATACTAATGAAAATTTCAACCATTAAATCTTTCCTCTGACTATTTCGTAGTTGATATGATGGTACGCTTAAAAATTACTTTTGTTGTTATTTGTTATTCATTAAAAAATTTTCAAAATAACAATACGCCCGAGTACGAGGTAACAAATAAATTAGAGATTAACTATACTTATACTTTAAATTAAACATAAGGAATATTAGTATTTTTTAATGTTTGATTTAAAATATTCATGCTTTTACTAAAGCCGAGTATTAAGATCATTCGCTTGTAAAATATTGAGCCAGCCAGCAACATGCATATCAGTGTAGACGACAACATTTTTCTCCGTTTTGTTACAAATCTCTTTTTGTTTATATTTTCCTACAATTTGATTGGCCGTTACTTGGTTGCTTCGTTGGTTGAAAAGGCTGCAAGACGCTGCACGCTGTCTAGCACACTTAGGCTAAAGAAGCCCATTGTGATACCTGCAGTTTCCTCTATAGCAAACTATTGACAAGTCGTCTAGCCAATTTGCCCTTTGAATGAATTTGTCTATGAGACCTACAGGAATATCCTGTAGGTGCTAACTAAATGTGTTCCGAATATCCTACTTCTCAGTCCTGCCAGAGCAGGGCAATCCAAGAGAAGGTGTTTCGTTGTTTCCTCATCCTCTTCCATGCAGCATCTACAGAGAGTGGAGATTCTATGTCCCAATCTTAGGGCGTGTTTTCCTACAAGACAATGTCCCGTAAGGGTTCCTATCATTGTGGATAACCTGCCTCTCGACAAGTTAAGTAGTTGCCAAGTCCTCTTCCTGTCCTCCTGTGGCCAGAGGATCCTGGCTTGTTTGCAAGTTGAAGTAAGTCTCCACTTGTTCTTGAACATATTATGGGCCCACTGCCTGATCTGCAAACGGCAGGTAGAGATTAGCATACTAACACCTTCTTTTGCCGGAAGAACCTGTGCCGTAGTGCCCTGTATAGCTAACGTATCCTCTACGCAACTGCCTGGAATGTCGCTGTGTCCCGGTACCCAGATGAGCCTGATGTCAAAGTACTCTGCCATCACCCTAAGTGATGAGTGGCATTTTTTCACCGTCAGGGACGTAGCAAACATGGCTCCCAAGGATATTATGGCAGCCTGGCTGTCCGTGTATATACATATTTTCCGGAGGGTTGTGACACTACTTTTCAATAGTTCAGCAACTTCCAGTATGGCTGTAACTTCCGCCTGAAATACACTACAGTGATCAGACAGCTTGAAGGAGATATTTACATTTAGGTCCGGTGAATGTACCCCATAGCCTACTTGCTCGTCCAACTTTGATCCATCCGTGAAAAATCTGATACTACTGGTATCCCCTTCCAGTGACTTTTCCCAGGTATTCCTGTTCGGAATAGAAGTCCTTAGATTTGTCGCTGGTAGAAGGTAGGGGATACAGTAGTCCGTTTTTACGGGAATAGAGTTGATCCGGTGTAGTAATTCAGCGTGTCCGGAATGCACAGATATCATGACGCCACAATCTCTGATTCTCACCAGGGATGTAGCGGCTGCCGATTCGGCCATGATATCAGGAGTACAGATGTTCAGGATAGCACTGAGTGCAGTACCTGACGTCGTGCCCATTGCTCCACTAACGCTAATCAGTGCTGATCTTTGAATTTTCATCCAGGAATTCAGAATATATTTCTTTTGGAGGGACCTCCACCAAACTACGATGCCATAGAGAAGTATTGGTCTGACTATTGCCGTATAAATCCACATGGTGATCTTAGGAGACAGCCCCCAGTGCTTTCCTATCGCCCCTTTATAGCAGTAAAGAGGAACAGACGCCGTTTTCACCCTCTCCTCCACATTCGGTTTCCAAGACAGTTTTCTGTCGAGAATTATTCCCAGATACTTGACCTTTTCCGTCAACTGTAATTGCACCCCATTAACTGACGGCAGTTCAAATGCGGGTATTTTATATTTCCGAGAGAACAAGATAAGCTCGGTTTTAAGTGGGTTAAGTGATAGTCCGTTGTTAGCGGTCCTAATCAGACTACGTATGCTGGTTGTACGAATGCTAAGTAAATTGAGGTTTCTACCAGTACAGATGATAGCAATATCATCGGCATAGGCAAAGACCTGGCATTCGGCCCTGTCCAATTCAAGAAGAAGTTCATTGACAGAAGTTAACCATAATAGTGGAGAAGAACTCCCCCCTGCGGTGTGCCCCTGTTAACGTTCCTAGCAATTGTAACACCACCCCATTCAGCTTTGACGGATCTATCCACCAGAAGCTTAACAATTAGGCGTGTCACTAAGCTGTCGACTCCTAGATTCTGTAATGACCTAAGAATCGCCGAAGGTGGAATGTTATTGAAGGCCCCCTCGATGTCCAGGAAGGTCCCTAGAGCGAAAACCTTATTCTCAAGAGAGTTCTCTATTATGCTGACTATAGAGTGGAGAGCCGTCTCAGTTGACCTGCCCTTGATATAGGCATGCTGAGAACTCGATAGTAGATTCTGTGGAAGATTACTTCGAACATGAATGTCCAGTAACCTTTCAAATGTCTTAAGAAGAAAGGATGATAGACTGATTGGTCTAAAGTCCTTTGGTTTGACATGAGAGCCGTAACTTAGAAACATTAGACTTGGAAACAAATTCAACGTGAAATGTTGACTTTAGTAAGGGCCTTAATCCGAAAATTTAAAGATAAAGAATTTGATAATTGTTGTATTTGTTATAGCTTAATGTTTACGATGAAGAGTGAGCACCCTAATTGTATGGAATAAACTACAATCGTGCATGGATGGATATTTCACAAAAACTAAACCTGTATTAGAAAGTTTTAAAAAAATATTTAATTGCTACAAAGACACTGTATCATTAGTTGTATTGAGTATTTGCGTGTGAGAATTTTTATTTTTGGGAATTCTGACTCTCTTTAACCGCCAGATGTTAAATACTGATAGATGACGCTAAATTTATTGTCAATAGTGACATCTAACGTAGTCAGCGGCTGTTCAACGAATATTGAATCTTTACTTCCTCGGGGAATAACAAATTGCAATGGGAATTTTATGAATCATATTAACTGCGTTAAACCCTCGAATAATATTGAATCATTTGAATATAATGTAAACAAAATAGTTGCCAGAAATTATTTTATTTATTTTACTATTTTAATTTCTCTTCCTACTCCATTTTAATTTTAGCGCATGTGCTGTTACGTTTGTTTGTTAAAATCTTTGAAATGTTAAAACTCTGGTCCAAATAATTAGTAACGAATTGCTTTCGAATGAAATAACATTAGCATATCAACCCTGTAATTGATTGTGTACACAAATAGAGCTGAGTACCATATAAATGACAAGTGAGGTAAATTTTTCGATATTGTATTTTATAGACATATGTACATTAGGGTGTCCCATGAGTAAAAATTTTTTTTAAGTATTGTTGAGATTTTTTTCAGTTTTTTCGGAAGTGGTTTAGAGGTCGCACAAGTCCAATTTCTCCCAAAAATTGGGTATTCCGGACGTTTTTTGAATTTTACTTAAAACTCTGTCAATTACCACGTTTTTCTTAGTTTATAAGTCAAGATTTTTAAAGCAAAACGTCCAAACTTTTATTGTGTTTGCATAAACCACCAGTTTTGGCAATGATTTTGCTCAATAAGGTACCATGTATTACATTTTTACCCTATAACCGTATAAGTTACCCTATAATGTTTCCAATCAAGCTTGAGCAACCATGAAAATAGAAAAAGAAAAATTTTTTGGGACACCCTAATGTACATATGTGAATGAAAATTTCACAAAAATTGAATTCTGGGCTTAAAGATCAATACACTTTTGCAAGCGATTGAACAAATTTCCGAATCATTTTTTCTACTCCCAACGAGGTAATTCCGCATCATGCGTGTTCAAAGTTTCAACCACTTCTTCAGGCAGCAAAACGGTGACCTCGCATTCCTGCTTTATTGTCCGTCCAAGCATGATAAGTTCTATGGTGGGACGACCGGCTGACAATCAAAGCGGTTGAGTTATATTACTGGGTCGGAGAAAAACAGTTAAAGAAAAAGTAATAATTATTAAAAATTACTACACACACCACGTTATTTGTATTGAATACTTTCAGGCAACTAAATGTAGATGTCATTCTAGAAATCATCTCGTTGTACTTTGCCACAATTGCAATGATTTTTAAAAAATTCTATTAATTTTATCAAAAACATTGCACGACGAAAAAAATTTAAATATATAAGAAATCAATATTGAAAATGTAATACAAGAAATACTTGGAAAATAAATGAAACTTGAAACTTGACGCTGACAAATGTGTAGTTTTTTTGTTGGATGCAAATACAACTTGCGCTGGGAATTTGGCGCAAATATAATATATTTGTGTCCAAATACATTGTGTTTGCTATTCAATATTACATGTTTGAGACATAATGATTAATTGGTTATAATATATCTGTGTTTGTGACACAAATCCAGCTGTGTTTATTGCACTGTGTGTGAGAGCAACAAATTAAAAGAGGGACAACGAGAGAGAGTCTATTTTGAAGTGTGTATCTGCATTTTGCATTATTCTCTGTCAGCGATTGATAAATATTCCTAAATGTGGGTGTAAATTGCAGATGAAGTCAATGTTGCTTATTTTGGCTGATGCTTGCGTTTTAGTTTCATGTATTTAGTTGTCAATGCTTTATCGGACAGAGGATATCAAAATCACTAGATCAGTGAAAAAATAATAAACAAAGGCTCGGACAGTTAAATGGTTTGTGATGTTGCTTTGGTTTTTGTGTACGGGTTTCGTATACATATATGAATCTGTGCTACCAAAGTGAGAAACGATTTTGAGGAAAGAAACTGAAAAGGGCTACAACGTGATCCCTCTGTCTGTCCGAGCCTTTACTGAGAAAATCGGAACGGCGAACCATTTGTGAAATATAATAAAAAAGACCCAATTCAAAAATTAAATTGTTCGAGCGTTTGGTCGTATTTTTAATTAATTTTATTCTTCGATATTTCGCTACCCTTTGGATAGCATCGTCGGGAAGATAAACACAATTATTAATTACAATTATTAATTCAATTATCGAAAAATTTAATTTTTGAATACAATACGAAAGGTCGGATAAATCATCACTTATTCAAAAAAGACACAAGTAATTTATCCACGCTTGGTATGCATGAACTAGATTTGTAAATAAATATGTAGTACATTGTTTTTGTACCAACGGATAGTGATAACCAAGGCATAGTTGAAACCTTCTGAAACTAAAAACGTGAGAGACAGCAAAGAAAGGAGAAGCAAACGAGCAGCAGATTCTCATTTCATAAAAAAAAACAAAAAATGCATTCAATGCAAGTACATGTAAAACGGGCCGTTTTAAATCTTTTAATTTTTTTTATTTATCATTTATAAATGTGGATTAATATTTATGAAATTAATTATAATAAATAATACATATACATTGAAATCAAAGAATATTTAATTTCTAAATATTATTTTGTTTGGGTGGAAATAGGCAAATGTTTCCAAGTAGGTATGTGGAGGTTTAGGGGATACACGCGAATGCTTCTACGTAAGTATATGGATGTTTGGGATGAAGAACGCATATGTGTCCACGTAAAGCATACATGTTTGGCAGTGAACATGTTACTGATTGCATTTAAATACAAAATTGTTTGAGACTTACAGACATATGAATGTTTGAAGTGTGTTCCAAACATATACATGGTTCCTGCAGAATATTATTGGGAGAATATGGTATAGAGGCAGTTTTTGTTCAGAATGCAGCAAATAAATTTTGCACTACCTCTTACCGCATAGTTCAAGTGGAAACTCTGATGATTGATATACAATTTTTTTGGTGGCCTATTTTCCAAAAATATACATATATTAGCATGCGTTAGATGCCACATATTTGTTTCCTTTATTTATTCCACTTAGGAACATATGACTTCTACAAGTGAATGCGATAGTACTCTATTGTTACAGATAATCTTAACATCATCAAATATTTGTATCTTGTTGTTGCAGTTCTTGCAAGACTGTTCTTCTCCAAGTGTTTTTTGGGCGACCATGCCACCGGCTTCCTTTGGCAGTCCACTCTAGAACTGCTCTTGTGATGCTGCCGTATGTCTTATCCATTTCCATTTTCTTCTTTTTCTTTGGCGGATTATAAGCTCCTCGTTGGTGGACTCCAGAGATCTGCGTTTATGATTTTGTTTGGCCAGAATATGCAACTTATTATGCGCAGGCATTTATTTCATTATTTACGAAATATTTATTTTTTATTTATTTACGAATGCCTGTATTCTTTGTGCCAGCGCAGTCGTCATTTTCCAGGTTTCGCTGCCTTATAATAGGTTGGATTTCACACACGTATTAAATATTATCGTTTTTGTCCTCAAAGGAATTTTTGTTGACCCCCATATTTTGTTCAATCGGCCAACGAAGGATTTGAAGAAGACATAGGAAACAGATTAAACTCACCGCTCTCAGCATTTGGCCGATTGAACAAAATACCTTAAAAGGTCTGCGTTAAACATAAGAACAACCAACAGAAACGTTTTCTTATTGTACTTACTATATATGATTCGATCTGAAATTATTTCTTAAAAGAATATTTTTCCATTTCCTATGAGCTATACAGATCAGCGGTTTATTTCTTTCAGAAACCCGAGGGTGTTCCTCTCGGAAAAGTGTAGTCGATTCATACATAGGCTGGGTGATAGTAAAGGGCCTGTCATGTTGTCGCTCGTATCGAAGATTATTGCTATTGGATTTTGTAGTAACTTCTCCCAATTTATTGCGAACTTTCTCAGATATTAGCTTTTCTATAGCTGTTGTTATAGATGGTATCTCATCCGGTCCTTCTTCTCTTTATTTAATCTTCATTAACGAACTACTCTGTTGGACTACCAACCCAAAACCTATTTTGCAGATACCTGCAATATATATTAGGGGTGGGATATTTTTTCTATTTCGATGTTGGTCAATCCCCAATTTTGTGAGCTTGCCAAAAAAATCATGTGTCGAAAGAGGCGTAAGATTTAAAGGCAACTATAGCAACGTGTTGTGCCGTAACGAGGAGGAAAAAATATTTTTGCTACAGGTCGTCGCCGAAAATCGGAAGAAATATCCAGTGTACGATAAAAACAAATTAATTGAAATCACCTTTTCGAACTATAAACATTGTCGAATTATAAACACATGTATGTTTACCTTCAATAAGAACGAACATTTATTATCGTCAATTAAGGCGAAAAATTTTAACGAAAATATTATTTTATGGAGATTTTTTTGTATTGTTGCATTTTGTTTTGGACCCCCCGTATGGGTTAGAGATAGAAGGTAAGTATTTTCGGAAAAAATATTGGGAGAGGGAAATAAAAGTGGGTACATCCCAGATTTCGCCACCCTAGAAGGCGCTGTCGGTGGTGCAATGGCTAGTGTGCGGGCTCTTGTGCATAAGAACGTGGGTTCGATCCCTGCTCTGACCACCTTAAAATTTCCTTCGACGACGGCCACCTCGCTTAGTGATGGCGACACTATTGAGTACTTAGCCATGAAAAAGCTTCTCAAAATACCGTTCCGAACCGGTGTAAATCTGTAGGTCAGAATCAGTGAGTAAAAATTAGAAAGCGTACAGCTCACTGGTTGTGAGAAGCTCTCCCCAATCCCTTCATGGGATGTAATGGGGAACCTTGTAGTTGTTGTTGTAGAAGGCTCCATTGTATAGGGACCACCTTAAGGGTTGAAGATAAAGGGTAGATATACTCTGAGACATTTCGTCGGTGGTGCAATGATTAGAGTACGCGACTCTTGTACATGAGAACGTGGTTTCGATCCCTGCTCCGACCACCTTACATTTCTTTCGACAACGGTCACCTCGCTTAGTGACGACGACACTATCGAGTATTTAGCCATGAAAAAGCTTCACAAAATACCATTCGGATCCGGTATAAAACTGTAGGTCCCAATCAGTGTGTGATTGTGAAAAGCTCTCCCCTATCCCATCATGGAATGTAATGGGAAACTATTTATTTTTATTTTTTATATTCTGAGAAACTGTTAGGATTGCAAAAATATTGGAGTCTGACTTACAGAGTCTGTCTCCAACGGTCCTCTGGGGGCAACTAAAGCGGTGGTAGCAAATTTTATAAAAAGAAGATAGAGGGTAGCTATGTTTGGAAAAAGTGTTGGAGGTCGGTCATACATTGCCCCCGTCTAGGGGCGACTCTGGGAATCCTACAAGCAGTATTTTTCCCCTTCGCCACCACTTTTGCGCAGCCATTTGCCCCCACCTGACCCCACGGCCCCGTTTTTGGCTCATGCATTTTTATCCAACCTCACAAAATTAGGGGTTGACCCGTATCCAAATCATCTTACTAAGGATCTCCATACAACACTATCGGTCGAGTCTTTTCGATGTGCAAGGCAGAAGACTGGTGATGAAGGGTTCAATCAAACATGATGTGAATTTGGTTACTGAATGGGGTCAAGCGAATCGAGTTGAGTTTAATGCATTTCAGAGCCGAAAAGAGTCCGTTGCGAGTTCGACACGGATCCGAAAAAGTGCAAAAAACGGTCCGCATTATAGAGAGGAATTTCATACGCAAACGCATTCGTTATGAGTCCATAACAGATGTACGTTTCGGAGCATATGTACGAAGTAACGGATCCATCTCGAATTTATAACAGATTAATATGGTACACTGGGGTAGTTGAGTAATACAATACTAATTGCTGCGAACGTCTGCGCAAGCAGCAATATTTTCCTCTGTGCGAGTAGGTGGGTTGCGTAAAATTGGTGAGAAATATTGTACCTACAACTTGTTTGTACCTACAACTTGTTTGCGCAGGTGGTCGATTATGACGACCACAATAAAATTGTTGAAATGTGCCAAAAAATATTTCTCGTACTGATTTTGATAATATAATTCAATAACTTTTTAGCGTTATTCGGGTGCAAGGCTTTCCATGATGAAGTGGCAATGCTAAAAAAAAGTAGATTAGTCCCATTTTACTAGTCCATTTTTGGGGAAGCCTTTAGTAGGCCGTTGAATTAAATTTTTGGTTTTTATCGTTTTGTACAAGGTGTTTCAAAAGAAATCATCCGATGTTGTTTGGCTCTCATTTTTTTTCTAAATGATTCTGTTTTTTGATTATGTTTATTTGAACCTTTAGAATTCTATTGGTTAAGTTGAGAAGATGATATCGGTTAAATGGGCGCCGTCAGAATTGATTACCATACGGGCTCGTTTTATGGCATTTTTCATTACTTCGGCGAGAACTTCGGGCGACAGATTGTCGCAGTCGTGTCGAATTTTGACCTTGAGGGCTTCCAGGGTCTAGGGTTTGTTCACGTAAACACGGGACTTCAAAAAACCCAACAAAAAAGTCTGGAACGGTTAAATCGGACGATTTTGCGGGCCAGTGAAAATCGCCAAAACGAGAGATGAGGCGACCCGGGAACGCCGCCTTCAGAATATCGGTTGTGGGTCGCACAGTGCGTGCTGTTGCTCCGTCCTGTTGTAACCACATGTCCTCCAGTCCTAATTTGTCTAATTGCCGCAGAAAAAACTTGATTAACATGGCCCTATAGCGCGCACCGTCCACTGTTGTCGTTTGACCAGCGGCGTTCTCGAAAAAAATGGCCCGATGACTCCTCCAGCGTGAACAGCACACCATGCAGTTACTTTGAGCGGTTTTAATGGCTCCTCGTGCATCACTCGTGGATTTTCGGTGCCCCGGAAGCGATAGTTTTGCTCGTTCATGTACCCGCTGAGGTGGAAATGAGCCTCATCGCTCATTATGATTTTGGTGGAAAAATCGTCCACTTCGTCCACGAGGTTGAGGATGGCTTGGGCGTAGGTTACACGCATTTGGCGGTCGACAGGCAGCAGCTGATGCACGGACTGGACTTTGCATGGGAATATGCGCAGGTCTTTGACCAAAATTCGCCGTAGGGACGACCGGCTGATGGCTAATTGCGAGGCACGGCGTCTGGTCGATGTTTCCGGCGACAGCTCGACAACAGCGGCGATATTCTCGGCAGAACGAGCGCTCCGGGGGCGGCCACTCCTGGCAACGTCTCGTGTGGTCCCATACTCTTCAAGGTTAATGGCCAAACGGCGCAGTGTTTGCGCAGCCGGTGTCGGACGGCCGGGGAATCGGCGACGGTCTTCGCGCTGCGCCAACACCGCAGACGAATTGTTACGAAAAAAAATAGACACGATTATTCCGCGTTCTTGGGGAGTGTATCGCTCCATGGCTTATTTACTTGTATTCTACATCTGTCTAGTCCACAAATGTCAAAACGGCCATTTGCAAAACTAAGACCATCTTCCAAAAGGGTGGCCACTTTTGAAACACCCTGTATGTAGGTTCTAACTGCTTAAGTTTGTTTGAAGTATATAGTTCTGTAAATATGTATTATTAAATGTAGAAAAATATGTAGGGATATATTTAAGTTATCTTATAAGAAACTTTTGTTAAAATGAATTTTAGGGATTAATAAATATGCATTGAATTGAAATTGTGGCAATGCTAACTAAGCATGTTTGACAAGAATCACAAGGGAACTGCCAACAATTCTACACGGAAACCCCAAATAATTGGTTTGTGGTTAATAGAAGCATTCGATTCTCGTAAATGTTTTTTTTTGAGTTTTATTGTAGAAGTTTTTCGATTCTCGTCAACGATTTTATTTATTTAGCGTAGAGGAAATATTGTTTAATTCAACAACAAATATCGTAACCCAAATGTTGTTAATTGATCTGAGATTTCGTTTGAGCGTAATGAAATATTTCTTTGCACGGAACTTATAGACGTCAGAATGAAGCAAACGGGATATTTAATAATATTAAAATCCATAAATTTCAGCTGACTCCTAAACCACTAATGGTAAATTTAGACTGTTAATGCGGCTGGAAATGTTGCATCAAAACTTGAGCCAACTTGGAGAATATTTTAACGAGTTATTCAAATACCGATTTGAATACATATATTGACAAGTATTGATCGAAGTAAATTGATATTTCAGTGAGTGAAAAATTAGAAAGCGCACAGCTCACTGGATTTGGGTAGCTCTCCCCAATCCCTTCATGGGATGTAATGGGAAACGGGTGTTTTTAAATTGATATTTTAGATAATTTTTAACTAAGAAATCTCTGGGATTTATTAATAAAAATACTGCAACTTGTTATAATCGCAAATATTTATTTGAATCACATTCAGGTCTATTGTCGCGTGCCCGAAATTAACTTGAAGTAATCACTCTAAATATTTCTTAAACTGAATTGTTGATTCGTCAATTCAATTAATTTAATAGCACATACAAATTGATTTAACACTTTGTATTTTTGCAAGTTTTGTTTATTGTTGTTTTCTTGCGTATTAAATAATTAAATGGCGCCAAAATTGCTAGCACGTATAGTACGAGTAGTTGCTCAATATAATTTAAAGAATTCATCAGCAATCAATCGCCTCCACCCCCCACACACGCTGTCAGCAGCCAGCCAGTCATTCATTCTCATCCATTGACTGACGGAATCAATAACTGACACAAGCCGGCCGGCCGGCTGGCAAGCCATTCAGTCATCCTCAACTAAACCGTCTCATGACCGATATGATTTTGTTTTGATTTTCTCGTACTCGTGTACTTCATGTGAACGCGAACAACAAGTGAGCAAAGCATCAGAGCGTTGGACCAGTTGTTTGTGGTTTTGGCATTTCACAGTGGCGTTACGTACGAGTGCGAATTGTTTTGAATACTTTGTCTCACTCGCCACAACCGCCAAATAAATATTGAAACAAATAATTAAAGAGAAGTAAACAATCGCAATTGCTGTGCCGAGCGTGTCTTTATGTTAATTAATATGCGAGTAATCGGTTCATTTACTTTTTGTGATTAATCTGCACATTAGAGGTTCCATTTGCAAATTTTAACGTCTTAATGTTAAAACAAATACAAGTGTTAATGACAGCTCAGTCGGCTGTAAGTTATAGTCCGTTTCAAAAGAGCAGTTCCACACTAAATTTAGGAGGTGGGTGGTCTTATGAGTGACGGTATCATGACGACGGTCTTCGCCTACTGACTACCATCTTTTGGCCGTGGTCGCTTGTATATACTTGTAGGTCAGTGTTGGAAAAACCGGCATATAAAAATTCTTTGTTATAAAGTTTTAAAATAGCAATCAATTATTTGAACAACTTTTTACATTCTTCTATAAGTGACATTTTGATATTTCAAAGCTTTCATTAACACTAGAGAAAGTACATTTTTATCTTTGGAATTACCTTAGATAATAGCACGATTATCATGACATTTGTCATATTAACACACAAGTTATACATTAGAAGTAATACAACAGTATCCTGTCAAACAATTACCCACCTTTTAAAGGAGTTCATGAAACACAAAACTACAAAATAAATGGTTTCCCATTACATCCAATGAAGGAATTTGGGAGAGCTTCTTACAACTAGTGAGCTATGCGCTTACTAGTTTTATACTCACGATTGGGACGTACAGTTGTTACACCGATTCCTAACGGTATTTTGAGAAGCTTTTTCAAGCCAAGCGAGGTGACCGTCGTAGAAAGAAATGTAAGGTGGTCAGAGCAGGGATCGAATCGACGTTCTCATGTACAAGAGGCGCGCACATAAACATTGTACAACAGATGGCCACAACGGTTCATGAAACAACACATTATTAAATACACTGTGGAACAAAATTCAACTTTTTCGAAAATAACAAGGATATGGTAACGGATTCAGATAGAGGGGTAAAAAAAATACACGTGCAGCGGCGTTTTGAAAATTTACGTCAAAATTTTTTTTAAGGGGGTGAAGTTTTCCCCCCTTTTGTACATTCTTATGATGAATCGGCATAGGAAACCATGATATTATTACAGTTTAGGTATAGGATGTATTCAGGAATTTTAAGTAAAAAGAAACATTTTTGTGGAATACCTTAACCCTCTACCGCCTCAATATATGGGTAGTTTTTGTTCTTTTTGTGGAAAAGGGTAAAAAATACCCATAACACAGGGGAGTAACGGGTTAAAATTTACTACAAAAATATTCCTCATAGAATTCTACTATAAGTTTCTAGACACAAAATAAGTCAAAACTGAAAATCCATTTAAGGGATAATTTCGTACTTATTCCGAGTTGGCGCTAAAATGACTCACAAGACTGCATTTTAGGGGGTTGGTGTGTATTAAAAAAATATTCTATGTAAAATTTCACTATATGTCACCGAACAAAAGAAAGCTGTAGATACAATATCTGTAAATAAAATATCAATATTAATTTGGGTTTTTATACTTTTTATTACATTATTCAAGCTCAAGACCATCTACTACATCTCTAAAAATAGAGATATAGTTTTTTAAAAGAATGTGTTTTGCAAATGCATCGTCATGATTCCTGGCAAACCGTATAGCTATTTCATATCTAGTCACAGATCATCATCAGCGGTTGTTTACAATGCTGCTTAAGCAAGAATTTATTTATTAAATTTTTCTTTTAGCTCTTGGCAATTCTATGTCGCTATCAAAGAAGGTCCAGCATATGTCAGCTATAAGAGACTGAATGCTCTTATGTTCCTTAATAGGTGCACATGTTTGATAATAAAAATAATCCATATGAGAATTCAAAAATTCTCAAAAGCACTTAGCATTGGTGTCGACGTATATTCGAGCAGTAGGGTAACGATTTGTGCCTAGCAAGTTGAAAATAACTTCCCTAATGTTTCTCCAATTTAATTCGTTTGGTGAGAGTATTTGCTCAAATTCAGCGTTTTTCAGTTTTCGAATGTCTGGGCCAACAGAAACACCTGTTGTAATGAAAAGACACACGGCCTTATTCATAAAAAGTTATGAGAGGTTTGAGAGATGATTTATCATACAAAAATCGTCTCTCAAACCTCTCACAACTTTTTATGAATAAAGCAGACAATCTTTAAAATTTATTTTGCATGAGATGAATGACATAAATTAAGTTTAAAGTCTTTGCTTAGCTAAGTTTTGGAAACAATAGTCGAGTTTTGGTTACAGGCAAGCGATTATCGCTTGCGAAGTTGCAAAGAAAACGGCGTTTTAGCGAGAAGTAATTTTATTCAAAAGATGTCAAAAAAAAACTTTGCGAAAATGAATCGCGTCGCTAAGTTCTCGCTAAGTCTACAAAACAAGCGAATAAGTATATAAGCAAGCGGTGTATCCAAAACACGCTTAATGTCTTTAGAAATTTTAATGGCTCTCCATGTGTATCCAAACATTTAACAAATGTGTATCCAAACATTTAACAAAGTGTTTTACCACACCAAGTTTTATATGCAATGTTGGTAAAAGAATTTGTTCAGTTCGTACACGCAAAGAAAAAACTCGTTCCTCCCAAACGAAATCTAAGATAACTGAAGTTCGTTTGGGGACTGTAGTTGGGAGAAACAAACTTCTTTTAAGCCATACATGTCAAATCGTTGGGGAGAACCGAAAAATGTTTGCAGAAAACGAGTTATGAAAAAACATAAGCTGAAAAAAAACGTTTGCGAGAAACGAAGAACGGTTCTGCCAACTGTTCTATCAGTTGCAGAAACTGAATTGTAGTTGGTCCTAACAAAACAAAAAAAACGTTTGCGGGAATTAAAAAACGTTTGCAGTAAACGAGTTATGAAAAATTAAAGCTAAAAAAACTTTTGTGAGAAACGAAAAACGGTTCCACCAACTGTTCTTTCGGTTGCAGCAACCGAGTTGTAATTACAACTTTTATGTATGGCTTCCATAAGTTCTTTTTTGTTTAAATTTCCAACTTTTATGATTTTGGTTTTACACATAAAGTTTGTTTTAAAAAAAGTTGGAATTTATTTCCATTGTTTCACTGTATACCTACACGTCTATCTCGCTTTGCATTCAAATGACAACTAAAAGCTCAGCAACGCTTAGAGTGATCACTTTAATGTGCATGCGTGAGTGTGTATGCCAAACGTGTGGATAAGACTGTGTATGCAGTCGAGAGAATGAACGAAATTTACGTGCTTCGTAATCTGTGCTCTCATTAGAAAAATGGCTAATTTCAGTTATCGCAAACGGTTTTTAACTTGCGGCAAATGTAATTTTGTACGTGTTTAATGCAAACGAGAATTCGTTTGCAACAACATGATACACATTTGCGATGTATGAGTTTATTTGGGAGAACTACATGAACGGTTGCGATTAATAAATTAATACAAATCAATCAAAGTATTGTTGTGGCAACCGGGCAATAAACGTTTTTTTCTTTGCGTGTACCAGCGGTGGATTAAGGTATTGTGCTTGCCTAAATACCCTTCAACTCTTGGCTCCCATTGTTTTTTAAATATTGGTTCCCCTTCCATCTGCTATCACATTTGCATAAAAAGGATCCATATTTAACGTATCCAGATTGCATAACCGAGAGAAAGCTCACAACTTTTAAGTCAGAACAGACCCACCATTTATGCTCTTCATATTTTACTGCACCCAATATAAATTTTATCGATTCATAACTTTCCTTCATGTCAACTCCATACGCTATTGGAATAGGAATCTTGGAATTATAGTAATAAAGGAGTACAGCTTTAAGACTTTTTTTTGGATGAATCGATAAAGTTACGTCAGTCCTCGGGGTTATATTCGATATTCAGTTCCGCCTTTAAGCCTTCAACAATATTATTGCTCGGAATAAGTACGAAATTAACCCTTAAATGGATTTTCAGTTTTGACTTATTTTTGTCATTCAGGTTGAGTTTTGAGCTTTGTGTATGTTAAGAACCTTATAGTAAAATTACATAAGAAACATTTTTGTACTACATTTTGACGCGTTATACCCCTGTTTTAGGAGTTTATTTTACCCTTTTCCACAAAAAGAACAAAACAGACCTATATATTGAGGCGATAGAGAGTTAAAGTATTCCACAAAAATATTTCTCATAAATTTTAAATAAATAAATAAAATAAAATGTAAAATGCAAGGATTCATCATAAGAATGTACAGAAGGGGGAAAATTTCACCCCACATTAAAAAAAATTCAGACGTACACTTTCAAAACGCCGTTAAACGTATATTTTTATTTTACCCCCTCTACCAGAATCAGTTGTCAGAACCGTGTTATTTTGTTTGTACTTAAGATAGTTTATAAACTATCGGGCTTTGCCACCTGCATGTACATGTTTACTGCCGATTGGTGTATAAAAAATGCGACGCAAGTGCTAAAGGAAAATCCAGAATTGTATTGAGATTGTTTTTACACGTGCAAAATATTTGAATGAATTATTAGGAAAATTTTTTAAATATTGGAATAAATAAAAGCAAATGTATGATGACATCGACATGTACATTTTGAAAATATTTCATCGTTTGTAATATTTTGGCAGGCGACTGTATGTACATATTTACAACATATGTATTCATGAGCATGCGTCTTTGTGTCATTAAGCACTAAAATGTTAAGGTGTTGCTTAAGGACATTCAATGAAATTCCAAAAAAAAAAAAAAATACAGACGGGAGTAGAGAGTGCCTGAGTAGAGTTATTGTTGTAATGATCATTTGCAAAAAGGCCAGTTGTTATACTGGAGAGTGTTGCCATAAATTAAGGTTTAACTGTAAGGGGTTGCGCTCATATTATAGTTGACAAATTCCAAATATCTTAGCAGGAATATGAATAAAATAAATGTTTAGCCCAATGTAGCCCAAAAATACTTAGTCAATGTTGTTTATATACATTAGGGTGACCAAAAAAATTTTCTTTTTCGATTTTCATGGTTGCTCAAGCTTGATTGGAAAGCTTATAAGGTAAAGTATTTTTGAGATTTTTTTCAGATTTTTCGGAAGAGGTCGCACAAGTAGAATTTCCTCCAAAAATCGGGTATTCCGGACGTTTCTTGTATTTTACTTAAAACTGTCAATAACCACGATTTTCTTAGTTTGTTAGTCAACATTTTTAAAGCAAAACGTTCAAACTTTTATTGTATGTGCTTACAACTTATTAAATTTTTTCGTAAATTTTGGATAAATTTTCTTAGTAACGCTTTATAACTTTTAAAATTTCTATGCAAATTTAAAAAAAAACAAATGATGCATTCTAAAAGACGGATACATTCCAAGGAATTTTGTAGAAAAAAATTTTTAATTTGCTGTTACTGTTCCAGAGTTATACCATTTTAAAACTCTTTACCCATTGTATGAACCTAATAATACTATAAACTATTGGCCAATTTTTCATAGGATTTGCATTAAACACTGTATTCATGAAAAAATATACATTCGCTAAGTAACGACAAAGGGTTACACGCAGAAAAAAACGGCCCCAGCAACATATTGTAGGAAACATATATATGTTTGCATATATATGTTTGTATGATTCCTGCAATATGTTGCCGGGGCCAAATTTTTTATTGATTGGACACCCTAAAATACATAGGGCGTACCCGATTCGTTTAATATGATTATAAGGTTAACATATGAATAATCGTGAATTTCAGGCGACTTTTACGAAAATCATAAGTCATAAGATGCGGTCTAGGAAGCAAGAAATGGAATTGAGGAACACCAGATATGATTACAAATATAACAGAATACAATGCTAAATTAGCTCCTGGAAGTCATGAATTCATGACTTAAAAAGTTTTACAAAGATGCGCTTACTGTACGCTCTGAATTCTGGGCTTACAATCTACTATGAATGATGCGCCTTTTTGTCATAAACTAGAGCATTTAATTGGAAACAAGCCCTATTAAAATCATGCCTTCGGTAAGGGACAAACAACAAACCTACTTTCACAGAAGATGAAATTTTTTTATCGGGAATAATCATGTGTATTCCGCGTTCTTGAGCAGTATAGAATTCCATGACTTATCGACGTGAATTCTTTATCTGTTTACTTCAAAAATATCAAAACAAAACTCACAGTCGCTACCATTTGCAAAAGTTCTAGCATCTTCCGATTGGGTGATACATTTTAGAGCACCTAAATACGGAAAAGTATACAGAGAGTATTAAAAAGTCCACAGTCACAAATTAGTACAAACCGTTTTACAATATTTACCAGACATACCAGACTTAATTGTTTATTCATTTGTAAACTAGTGTAATCTATCAATCAAATATAGACAAATTCTTAAATCAAAATTACATTTGCGAATTAGTATCTATCGCAGATCCCTAAGTACCCATTCACACCGAAATTCAATTATTCGAACACAAAAGCAGAAAAGTTTTTCCTCTATGTTCTTCTTTGGCCATGCATTCTTCCAGAGTAGCAGATGCTTTGATATTACTTTTATCTATGGACATATTGTTGCATATTTTTAGTTGAACATCTGTTGATTTATGTTTACGTTCGTACATTTACTTGAACGAACGGTTGCGGCTACAACAGTACTGAGGTAGCAACTAGACTTGAGTCGAACTCTGTGATGGAATACAAATTATACAGCTCGTGGTTCTAACGACGTCTATACTCACCGTTTTCCTTTTTAGTACCATATATTTTATGGAGAATTTTTCTCTCGAATACTCCCATGTGTTTCTCATCCGCCTGCTATATGACCAAAGTTTCGGAGCCGTATGCCAGGACAGGTAGAAAGAGTGCCTGGTATAGCTGGACTTTTGCCCCAAATATCATCTACACCCTGAAAAATTTGTCTTTTGTAGTTGTTTGCATGCGGATCTAGCGTATTTGTACCTTGTCGGAAATATAGTATACATGTGCCCAAACACATCGTGCTTGCTCTTCAGTATTACATGTTGGAGACACAATATATTGTATGTTTTTTGTGACCTAAATATGGCTTTGCTTATTGAAAACTGCTGAACCAAATCGTTCTAGACAACAAAGAAACATCTCCAATTTATGAAACCAATGCTTGCACGCATGTATATAGATGTTCCAAACATATACATGGTTCCTGCATAATGTTAGAGGGGCCTTTTTTCAGCGCGTATTTGCAAGCACAATTCTCCTATTTATCTCCAGGCTTACGATGTTCTTGTTGTTCAGGGCGGATCCAGATTCATCTGCCATTTCAAAATTAAATCGGTTGTTGACTTTCAAGTAGTTATGTGCAGTTCCGCCTATTTTAAGAACCAGCTCAGTCGAGTCCGGTTCCGAGAAGAACCGGATATTTGGACCGGGTCCGGTTCTCAGAAAATTGCTGTCCCAAAGAGGCTTAAGTGAAATATCTTATAAGAATATAAAATTTCATAAAAATACACATTTTCTGTCGAGTCTGCTTCCGATGATAAGTCCTGGGAATTTAGACAGGTTTCTAGAAGAACCGGGGATTCGGACCGGTTCCGAGAAGAACCGCGTATTTGGACAGGTTCCGGTTCTCAGCAAATTGCTGTACCAAAGATGCTTAAGTGAAATATGTTATTATAACAATATAAAATTTACATATTTTTACACATTTTCGTACCCTCAGCCAAAGGTTAACACTTTTGGTTCCCTTGGGAACGAGTCCTCTTAATCGGGAAGCGTTTTACGGTTCTTTACAATCTGTTTTTCAGTTTCTGAGGTAACGCTTTTCGCTCTTTTTGGAACCGTTTCCGGTTCTTTTCAACCCGTTTTTTGATCCTTGAAGAGCCGTTTTCGATGCATTTGGACCGATCTTTCGGTTCTTGTACGCCCCGGCCCCGGTGATGTCAATGTGTCAGCATACGCGAGAAACTTATGGCTTTTCCCGTTGATGGTCTTGTTAATATTTAAAGGAGCAATTCTCATTGTTATCTCCATTACATACAGGTGTAGTGGTGGACGACATGTGCATTCAATAAGATGGTGCCATATGTCAAACAACCCGATAAATAATTCAATTACAGCGTTAAGTCATTTCCTGTTTTTGTAATTTCTAGTCTTTCTGATCAGATAGTGTCACACAGATAATGGGATTTAACGTCATTATACTTTATTCTTTGGTGTTTATTGCAGTCTAAGGTTTATGCCAACAATCTTACGATTAGCCACGCCTTAAAGGGGGAAACTGACCGTTGTATCAATGAAATTCAACAAGATTTATGTAAAACTGTCATGGAAAATTCCGATAAAAGAGTGTGTATGTATGTGCCAGAAAAGCCGTGTAGTCTTTTAATACGATAAGCTATTTCATGCATAACCCTATACTGTATACTTTACGAATGAATACAATATTCAAAATTTTTATTTGAGAATCTGTGTCTTCCGTCAAAATTACTTCTTGCGTGAATTTTGGGACACCCATTGTATTGGATTTTTACATTTCAATTGATTTATGAACTTCCCATACATTAACTAAAACTAACAAAATCGGTCATAAAAATCAAATTCAATATATCGGTTATCAGAAAAGCTATACTCGCTGAAAAATACAACTCTGTGGCATACATTAAAACTCACCACAAAGCACTGCACCACTGTGAGAATGCAAGAGGAAAATAATAACATGGATGAAGAGAAGCTTTCTGTGGTTGTGTTGGAATTATGGACCTTTCATTGTGTGTTGGTACTTAGGGATCTTCGATCGATACTGATTCGCATATGTAAATTTCATATTAGAGTTGGTATATGTACAAGGTGTTTCAAAAGAAGTCATCCGATGTTGTTTGGCTCTCATTTTTTTTCTAAATGAAAAACTGCGATTCTGTTTTTTGATTATGTTTATTTGAACCTTTAGAATTCTTTTGGTTAAGTTGAGAAGATGATATCGGTTATATGGGCGCCGTCACAATTGATTACCATACGGGCTCGTTTTATGGCATTTTTCATCACTTCGGCGAGAACTTCGGGCGACAGATTCTCGTACTCGTATTGAATGTTGACCTTGAGGGCTTCCAGGGTCTCGGGTTTGTTCACGTTAACACGGGACTTCAATAAACTCCAAAAAAAAAGTCTGGAACGGTTAAATCGGGTGATATTGCGGGCCAGTGCCAATCGCCAAAACGAGAGATGAAGCGACCCGGGAACGCCGCTTTCAGAATATCGGTTTTGGCTCGCGCAGTGTGTGCCGTTGCTCCGTACTGTTGAAACAACATGTCCTCCAGTACTAATTCGTCGAATTGCGGCAGAAAAAACTCGGTTAACATGCCCTATAGCGCGCACCGTCCACTGTTGTCGTTTGGCCAGCGGCGAAAAAGTGGCCCGATGACTCCTCCAGCGTGAACAGCGCACCATGCAGTCTCTTTGAGCAGGGTGTAATGGCTCCTCGTACATCACTCGTAGATTTTCGGTGCCCCAGAAGCGATAGTTTTGCTTGTTCGCGTACCCGCTGAGGTGCCTCATCGCTCATTATGATTTTCAAATCATTATGAACGTAAATGCCATAATACGAGCCCGTATGGTAATCAATTGTGACGGCGCCCCTTTAACCGATATCATCTTCTCAACTTAACCAATAAAATTCTAAAGGTTCAAATAATCATAATCAAAAAACAGATTCGAAGTTTATCATTTACAAAAAAATGAGAGGCAAACAACATCGGATGACTTCTTTTGAAACACCTTGTGTATACGATTGCTGATCTATCGATGATATTAATTCAGGAACAGTAGTTACGTAACTGATGGTGAACTTGTCACGGAGTTCGAAACTAGTCATGAGGCCAGGGAGTGTGCTTTCCTGGATGGTCTGTTATTTCAACGAATACCAATCATTTTTCAATTAGAAAAATGTTTGTGACCTTGTAATCTTGTAGTATGAACTTCTCATATATTAACTAAAACTAACAAAATTGGTCATAAGACTCAATTCATGATGTCTTTTAAATTTCAATTAATGTCTTTAAAATGCAATCGTTGTCTTCTTTATGCTAAAAAATAACAAGCATTTGAATTTGCTGGGAAATTCAACAAACTCTTGTACTCGAAGTTACAGGTTGTTAAAAGTAACTTAAGTATTCACTTGGCTTTACTTCTAGATGACATGTTACTAGAAACAGGCATCATGTCCAGACAAATTGACTTCAGCAGACGACGCGACCCCTCAAAACATGTTTTGCAAACAAGTCATGGCGCAGAATCTCTACACCATCATATCACACACTCTTGTGAAGAAGAGATGAGTGTGATTGTTAAATTGCTATTTTTTCAGCCAGACAACAAAAAATTGAACAAATAAAATCTTAAAAAATAGCAAATCAAATTTTCCGCTCCTTGAAAAGCGCATGCTCTTAACGCTACCGGTTCAAATTTTCGTGTCCATATTTTCTCATACACTCTCCCTGCTCTGTGCTACTAGTGCTTGTCCAAATCGTCCCGCACATTTCTATCTGCTAGAGTGGAAAGCAATCGTGACTTGTTAGTTAGAGGAACAACGGGCAGGCGAGAGTGAGAATATCTTTCAGTTGCAAATCAGCCGCCTGTTAAGTAAAAACATTCACTAGAGTAAAAACCCGCCGGAAACCGCATACAACAATGAATGAATGAATATTGTCGTCGACGACGTTGTCGCCGTCATCGTTGTTGTACTTGCTTAACAAAAATATACGTATCGATTAAAAAACGAAACAATTGAACTTTTTTCTTTATATAAATTAAAAAATACTAGCTACTCACCAGAGAACGCTGTAAGAAACCCGAATGCAAAAAAGAAAAAAAAGTATAAGCCACAATTTCGCTGCTGAATACGATCGATGATATATAAAACGTAACAACAATCCAGTGTTGACACTCATTCAGTCAACAAATGTATTAAAAGTGGTGCTGCTGGATCAACTGCAGAATTTGAAGCTAGAAATCTGTTGTTTGTTAATTAAGAAATATAAAGGATCTTAAGGAATCTAAGAAAATATAACAGACGGCAAAAAAAAAATCATCCAAGCGAAATATAATTAAATAAAAGAAAAAACAGGAAAACTTTTGTTAAAATTATAATTTTGTTGAAAAAATAAATTCTTGTTGTCGTTACAAGTAAAGTTGTTACACCAAGAGAAATTTAAAAATATATTAATATAAATAACTAAAGCATAAGAAACATTATCAAGAAAATAAAATAAAATAAAAAAGAAAAGAAAAGAAAAATAAAAACAGAACAAATAAAAAAAAGCACAAAATTAAGTGTTTTTCCGTCACACGCGCTGCTTGGGCAACAAACGAGATCATCATCAACCTTTGTACACAAAAGTGTTTTTCATTGGCGGTTTTCTTAACTTTTCATGTTTATAAGAGAATCAATTATACACATACATTTGTTGTAGATACAAACGGCACTTGAGAAGTAAAAAACGAGTCAAAATATAAAATAAACAAAACAGAAGAAACGGTTCCATCCACACCGATAAACAAGCATCTGGTCGTAGGAATCTAAAGCGTCTGTCTGCACATCTTATTGTTTAAACAATTTCTAAAAAAATCAAGAAACAACTATTTGACAAGGAGCACCAGCATCTTGCTAATTGTTTAATATTTCTCGCAACAACAACCGTCTTTATTGCCGATTATTTGACGTAATACGGATATTAGCGCTGTCATTGATCTCCGGTCTTAACTGCTGCTAGGTTCAACCTGCTACCGATCGTTTAATTAACTTGTACAACAGTGATCAAGTGATCATCCCCATCCATCATCATGGAAATTGAAAATCTTACAGAAATGTTGAAAAATAATCCCACATTTGCTAAAAATGATGCGATTATTATGGAGTCAAGATATACGGTAAGTGAAAAATATACCTGTCATTTTTGAGTGATGAGATTAAATGAGCAACTCAGAGGCCAATTGATCTAACTCCACAAAACAAAAAGTAGAGAAAAATTTAAAAGACATTTGCGACTTCTTTGTATTTTCATATAAAACTAGTTCTTCATAATACGAGTAAATAAGGACGTATATGACAAGTTTAAGATGTTTTACTTTTAATAACATTCGAATATCAAAATTGTTAAAATGTGGAGTTAGATCGATTGGAATCTGAGTAGTTCAAATGCATAAAAACAAAGTGCAAATTTAAAATTATATATTTAATATTGTGACGTCGTTGTTTGTTTAACAACTTAAATATTAATTTGAAAAAAAAAAGAATCACAATTAAAAAATTTTGTTATAAAATGTGATGCTTGTTGTTTGTTTAACGACTCAAATGGGAAGTGCCACATTTATGAAGGGAATTCTACAGATAACTTTGTGTTAGGATAAGTGAACGTATCATTTACGTTAATCAATGATACTATACTCTACTAGGTAGAGGAAAGAAAGTAAAGTCTGGAAGACAAAGGAATATATGTATGAAATAGTGGAAGGTATAGAATGACAAATAGACAGACACACAATTTTGAATTGCGATTTGCAGCATTTTGAATTGCGATTTTCAATTTCCTTCAAATTTATATTTCACACGAAAATACTATCAAATGTATACAATAAATGTAATTAAATTATGCAGACATATTTAGTTTTGATCGTATGGTTCTCGAGATATTTGAGAAAATATCTTTTTTGAACACTGTGCCTTGTTTTTTTTCTAATATATTTGAGAATTTCTTGGCTAAATGAAAATCAATATTAATTTTGGAGAAAATATTACATTAACAACAGCATATCGTCGCTGCGCCAGCGAAAATGGTTATGAGTAATTTTTTGAAAAAAGTACGCTCACGTAGCACTTTCATGATATTTGCATTTGCTTCGAAGTATATGGTACTAGCAAAGACAAAGTTGTAGAACAAATGTTCCAAGAAAATTTTAGATTATTTTGCTTTCCTGAAAATTTAACAAAAAATACATAACTGTCTTCGTTGGCCCAGTGACGATATGTTGTAAAAAAATAAAAACAGTTGCAATCCGTTGGTTAATGATGAAACGACATGAATTTAAAGTCATAACATTAAAAAAACACCACATTTTTATAATTTCCAATTAAAATTTAAAAAGAATCTGTTGAAATTTTAAAATTTTATTTAAAATCTAAAATATAAGTACATTATTGAAATTTGAAAATGCATTTGAAATTTGAAATACATCAATTGAAATATTGAAAACATAGTTTGAAATTTAAAACACATCGTTTAAAATTTAAAATTCATCAATTGATATTTGAAACATATCAATTGAAATTTATAAGACATCAATTGAATGTCGAAAGATTCCAACTGAGATTTAAAAATTGAATGAATAAATCAGTAAATGATTTTTAATTTTCAACTGATGAAGTTTAAATTTTAATTGACGTCGTTCAAATTTCAACTTATCACTTTTAAATTTCGATTAACGTTTTTCAAATTTCAATTGATGTGTTTTAAATTTCATTGCTGTTGTTTAAATTTCAATTGATGTTTGTTAAATTTCAATTGAAGTGTTTCCAAACTCAATTGATGTGTTTCAAATTTCAATTGATTTCAATTGAATTTCAATTGATGTATTTCAAATAGAAATTTTAAATAACAAGTATTTTTAATTTCAAATTTTAATTAATATTATTCAAAATTGGATTGACATTTTTTAAATTTCGGAAATGGTGCAGAGGAATTTGTTTCTAAACCTATAAAGTTTTTATATGTTCTTGAAACATACATGTTCATTAATTATTTAATTTTATTGTTCAAGCTCGAGGCCATTCTGTATCTCTATTAATAGAGATATAGTTTTTTTAAAAAAGAGTTTTGCAACTGTATTCTTATGATTAATTTCATGGATACCAGAGTGTCCCATCTTGCATACAGCTTTGTATATATGCCCATGTGAAATTTCATCTTAATCGGACCAGCTATTTAGAAATGACTGAATTATTTCCTATGTTTCAAGAAATCCCCCACTGTGGGGCAGTTTGTCAACCCCATGACTTTTTGAATAAAATAATTTTTTTTCTGAAAAAATACTATTTACTTCTCCACATAGTCACCTTTTTGTATTCCTTCGAAATAATAGGTTTTCTCAGGGCCATCAAAATAGGCGTTTGTGTCAGTGATGCCCTCGTATTTGAACCAAATCTCTTTCGTTTTAATTGAAATCGAAAGTAATTACTGCGGCCTAAATCCGGAGAATATGGCGAATGAGGTAGCAAGTCGTATCCCAATTTATGAATTTTTGGCATGACGTATATATCCGTTGTCATGGTGTACCATCACTTATGTGTCTTCGCTAAATGCGGCCGTTCTTGTTTGAAATCAATGACGAAACCCTTTTCAAGGAAATCGAGGTGAATGATACCGTATGTATCCCATAAAACTGTCGCCATGAACTTGTCGACCGATAGACCCACCTTGCAATTCCGGTTGTCTTTGATCTGATTTATTTAAAGAAAGTTGTAGTTCCTTTTAAACTGACAGATCATGCATTTTCCGGTGAGTGAAATAATAAATATAAATTCCGCGGATGGGATTCGAACTCACATTCGCTGGACCATCGTTTCGATGTTTCTGAAGCATCATCTTCAGCAGCGTCTAGCCCGTTGAACCACCGCAGTGTGTTTTCACACTTATCCGAAGTCCGAAGCCTTTTTGTTGGTCTTCTTTGGTACTTGTTCATTCGGAGAAGACCACAGTTTTCACAGTTCCCTTTTCTCTGGTGTCTTTTGATGTGAATCCATCCATGTTTCGTCCGCGGTTATGAATCGGCGCAAAACTTCTTCGGTTTGGGGTTGAAAATCGCAAAACACTCCCCACACGTTTACATTGATGATAGAGTGTGAGTAATCGCGGTACCGATCGCGCAGATAGCTTTCACATGTTCAAATATTCGTGTAAATTTTCAGTACCCTCTCAGTTGAGGTGCCTACAACCTCACGCACTTTTATCGTCCAATATCGTTCCATGAATTTTATCGACGATTTTTGGCGTGACGACCTCATTTGCTGGGACGACCATTTAATTAACTACGAGGGAAGTTCAAAAAGTCACGGGGCTTCCAAACAGTAGCTCAGAAGCTTTACACAGAAGCTCACAGATATATCCGGCACAAAATAAAGTGTGTTAGTAACTACAGCAAAGTAGGACATTGCCTTCAGAAAATGGGAAACGAAATATAACGTCACCTAAAATGCAAAAGGTCGTAACTACACTTTTTAGTTTTTTACAGAAGATGGAATAAACGTTATAAATTATTCAAGCTTAGAAAACAAAGACGGATTTTTTTCTTAAAAACAACGTTTATTCCTTCTCATGTAAAAAAGTAAAACGTGTAGTTACGGCCTTTAGCATTTTAGGTGACGATAAGTAGGTTCGCTAAATGAGCAAACATATTTTTTGTTGTTTAAGCAAACATTTTTGTCTGCTATTTCAGCAGACGATTGTAGATATTGCAGAAACACACAGGGTGGCTGATGAATGTAGCTACATTAACTAAAAGATACGTGCATTTCGGAATGAGTTGGGTAGTTCTTGAACTATAAAGAACAATTACAAGCTTAGTAACAAATTAGTTCAAGAACTGCCCAACTCATTCCACAATGCACGTATCTTTTAGTAATTTGGGGGCCAAAACAAATGAATCACAGTCACATGGAAATCCGAAGTCTAGAGATGAAAAATATAGAAATGATTTTATTCTTGTACATATATTTGAATTCTTATACATATGAGACGCATAATGATCTATAAGATCAAGAAAAATTTTTGTTTCTTTTGGGATGAATGCACATTGTCACGTTGTCATGATATTTGCGTATCAAAATTTGTGGGCGTTTGTTTTGAATATTTGACATGATTTCAAAACGATTTTAAAATATTAATACTCGTATGTATATGTGAATGCGGTATAAGAAATTGTTTCAAACGGATGGTTGTGATAATTGCGGAGAACGACGATGAGATTCTGTGCCGATTTGAAGGACACTCAAAACAATATGTTAGAAACAACAGCAAAAAACGTCTGTTGAAATAGCATACTATGCCTGTTGAAAACATGAAATCAGATACATATATTGGCTAACATAGCAAAATAAGTATTTAAGGTAAACAATTTCATACAGAGCTTATTATTGGAACGAAGTTCCTTCTCGCACGTTGCGGGATGGGGGCTAAATGAAAAAAAAATTAAACAACTTTTTTTAACACTATTATGCTACAACCCAGAATTATCAACTATGTTGGGTACTTTTGCTTTGGTTTGTGTCCAGACTAACATATATTGGGAAATTTCTTGTTTAATGGGAAGTTTTCTAGGTGGAGCCTATAACCAATATTTAGTATATACTTATATTGTAGTTTTGAACGCAATAAAAAGTAAATTTAGAAAAGTCGAAGTGAAAGAAGTTTAAAAACGCAAATTTTCTTAAATAAGCGCCTTTTTTAAAAAAAGTTAATTTTCTCAAAAAGGAAAATACCTAGTCATATTCTTATACAAAGTAAATTTTCTTAAAAAAAATACCTTAAAGAAGTACAAAGAAGTACTATTAAGTTATTAAGACTATTTTTCAAAACTCGATTTCTATTTTTTGTGAATTTTTGGAAAGTGAATAGAATATTTTTGAAAAAAATTATAATTTTATTTTCGAAAAGTCAACATCATGTCTTCTAGACTCGCTCATCGACTGACAAAAGCAAAAGTACATTAGGGTGTACTGATAAACGCTTTTTTGGTATTTCAAACGTGTCGCAAACGACGCGTATTAAAGAGGTGATTACGGGAACGTAAAATTTTTGTATGCGAGGGTACTAATATTCCTCTACCGTTCATTGAAGTTTCCATTCCTAGTACATTATCGAAAAATAAATATATTTTTTTTGAACAGTATCGGGCTCAAACGACGTATCATGATGAACATACATATATAGAAACAAATATTTTCAAATTTTCAGAGAGCATATTTTTCACGACGTCATTTGAAATCTTTACGATTCATATTTTATCTGTGCGTGTTAGCTCGATTCCAATTCATTCGAATTGAATTGTCTGTCTGTCTGGAAATTGCGTATGGGGTAACAGTAACATCACTCCTGACCAAGCAATGTATACAAAACTATTTGTCCTCATGTTAGTAATTATGACCCATAGGTAACAAATAGGCATGTTTGGAAATATGAAAAATATTAGAAATTGTCTATATCTCAGAATTGGAGTGTCCAGTCGAAAAAAATTACATAATTTTTGCGAGTTTCAAAGGGTGTTGGATAAAATGGTATCGGTTCTAAAGTTTGGACAGACCGTTTTGGAATGTACTAGAGATGTTTTATTTAGAGGCACCCGTTTGAAATGCACAATGTGGTACAGGGTGCCACAGTAGACTACTTTGTTGATGTTCAACTTTTCAAGGTCTGTAACTTCTAAACAATTAAGCCATTTTTAAAGATTTCTGTTAGTTATAGATAGCAAACATTTTAAAAAATCCACAGAACAAAACGCCAAAACAGCCTAATTTTGATCCCCCAACTAGGCTCTAAACAAATGCTGTCTTTAGTATGGCACCAAGCGTTTTGACACCAACATTTATAAAAAAGTCTTTAAAATAAATGTTGCCATTTAGCGACTTTTAAATATATTTTCTCACCATATAAAGGGTATGGTACAGGGGGTTTCGATGAAACAGCTGTTCGACCACTTAGCTGCAAATTTGATACAGGAGAGAATTTGAAGGAGAATGAGTGATAGGCGAGTTGAAAACCTGACTTTAAATTTGATTTTATTGGCACTTATGCTGTTTAACATAACTTTATATGTAATAAATGAGTATTGATTTGAACGAGCACCACAATTTTTCACAACCTTACATATAAATTCTGGCAAAAACTTTATCAAAACTGTCGTAAGCCCAATAACTTTCGACGAGAATTTGGTGGAACTGAAACACTCATGCACACTTTTTATACCTTACTCTATGGTATGGTATTACTTTGTAAATACCCTCTACGAATTTGTAAATTGCTGACATTTCCTTTAATTGACTCTCCGTTTTGGAGATTTTCTTATATTTTTATTTTAGCGATTTTTTTAGTGTGGTGTCATATTTTGACATGGTGCAAATTAATGCATCGGATATAGATGCAGGTGACAGTATTGAGATTTGTAAATGCGAGAAATATAATTATAATTTGATAATTTTGATGTTTGATGTTCTTGCGAACCGGATTCTCGATTCTGTACATCACTAATATCTAGTGAACATTTTTCAGTATCAGTTTTCAATTTTCAATTTTGAATTTCTAAATTTTTCATTTCTCAATATTAGTTTGGATTATTCAATTATTATTATATATATATTTATTTATTTCCCACTATCGCTTGTAAGTTTTTCATTATCAGTTTTAAATTTAAAATTTTTCATTTCTCAATATTGGTTCATTTCCATCTTCATATAAATGCTAACTTTTGACAGTTTTTTAATTTACAAAGATGTACAAAAATGCATTGAGGTACATTTTATTAATTTAATTTAATTAATGAATTTCACAATACATCAAATTGCTCCGTGTCGGCCATCAATATCAGATTTTATTAAAAAAAAAATAAATTTAAGGACAGCATTATTTAGATTTACCTTTTAGATTTACTTACATTTGTTTTGTATCAAACGTTCTTATCGTTATTTTTATGTGTGTACTTTATTTTGCCGCCCATTGAACATTCAGAATATACATTAGGGTGGGTCAATTTTTATGGGACCAAAAAAAACTTGACAAAGTGTATAGCAGATACGTAATCTACGATAAATTCTAAGAATATGTTCCCAAGAACAAGGTTCTAAAATCAAAATCGATCCCGCGATTTGTCACTTGAAAATTTGTATATTAGCGTAAATAATACTCTTCGATTTCGATGAAATTTCACACATATGCTGCCGTTACACTGACGTTTATTTTAGATCGAAACTCTTCACGGTTCATGTTTTATAGCTGTGTAAAGTTGATCATCTGCAGCATTTTTGTGTAATGTTAGAATAACGTTTGAATGCGATGTCAGATTGTAACGATCAAGGTATCACCTGATAGGTTTTAACGTTCTCTTTAGGAATAAAAATGCAAATGGCAAATCTAATATCGCATTCAAAAGTTATTCTAACATTAACACAGGTATCTCTTCACAAAAATGCTGCAGATGACCAACTTTACACAGCTATAAAACATGATCCGTGGGGAGTTTCGACCTAAAACGTCCTTGGAAAGGCAACAATAACTAGAATATACGTGTGTAATTTCATCGAAATCGAACAGTATCAAGATTCAAAACAATGGCTTTTGGGTCGATTTTTTACGCTAATATGTATAGAAATTTTCAAGTGAAAAATCGCGGGTCGATTGTGAACACTTAAAATAATATAAAAAAAAACATAAACTTTGTCGTAGATTACGTTTCTGTTATACTCTTGGTCGACAAAAAAATTGACCCACCCTAATATACATATTTCTAATGCAATTAATTACCATAGACAAATTTAGGAATTTAAAAAAAGTACATCCATCCATTGAATTATTTTTCGAACAAGTTCTTTGCGCTTTACTGAAATAGGGTGATAAATGTGATGTATTAACTAATTATAATTAAAATAGTCAAACAACTTTTACATTTAATTAAAAACCAGATAAATTAATCTTTAAAAAATCGGATATTAAAAATGATAATAATTAGAACAATTGCATGCGATATAATTTGGCAATTAGATTTTTGATTATCAATGTTAACAAAATTTTATATGACAAAGCAGTGCAATGAGTACGCGTGGTTAGAAAATACCACAAACTGGGAACATTTACTTCGCTATAAATCAAATACATAACTGTAATGTTATGCTATATCTGGCGATTTTGACGATTTATTTTAAAGACAATTGTTAGAACATTATACCGAGATTACAGTAGTTAGTATGTGTCATGTGATTCGTTCTCCCTAGAAATAATACACTGTATGACTAAGTTCTTGCTTTTCTAAAGAGTTGCTAGTTGCTAAATTTCGTTTGGTTTGCCCAAACTCTTTTATGTCAAATGGGAAAATAGACATATGACTTGATATTCAGCTAACAAAATGCAAGCAGTACAGTGAGTCAAAGATCATCAGGCTGCTAATTCCAAGTACTATTACTAATGATTAAGTGATGCCAAACACAACCTCACGAACCTAATACACATGTCCAATATGGTGATTAGGTACATGATTGTTATGGGTGGGCATTTTAATTAAACGAGTTCGAGAACTAGTGACCGAGTTCAGAAATTGATCTCACGTAATGACACTTGTTTCACTACTCACGTGATTTACCTGATTCTCTACTATCCACATTTGGCTCATCACGCTTTGATATAATTTATTCGCCGGGATTTTAGCTTTAATCTTCTTCTCTAATCTATGCCCTTTCTGTCGCATTTAGTTCGCAGTTTATCACGGCCAAGTTAGCTATAACCTTGTTCTATAATCTTTGCCGTTTATACGGCATTTACACCGACCTAGATTAGCGCATTTCGAAGATTAACTCCGTTAACCCACGCTGACCCAGAAAATTACTCATACAATTTTTATCTGTAAACACTGATGTTTAATTTTTAGCCTCATTTTAAACTGGTGTACAATTTGATGCAACTCTGCTATTTACCAAAAATATGCAACCATAATAAAAACATACACAGAAAATAAACTGTTTGACAGGCGGAAGCCGGTCGACAATTTTCCGTTACGTCGCCCTCACCAACATTTCTTAGAAGCTCATGCCATTGTCGATGTTCTTGGTTCCCATCAGTTTAAAATATGAGCCGATTTGACCAAATGGCTCGATTTGACCGACTGATCCAATTTTATCGTTCAGTTAATTCAAATACATCCCAAATTTGTAAAAACTGACAAAAGTAAGAACCGCCAATTTAATTTGTCTATGTATTATGCCGCCGTCTGCAAAGATTTGGTCTCGGTACGGAGTTGCTCTAAATTGGTTTATGCATAAAGTTGCCACCTAAAATGGCAATTTAATCTCAAATTGGATCGTGTAAACACCAAAGGTTAGAGAACAAGGTTATCGCTAATCCGGTCGCGATAACCTGCGGTGTAAATGCGACATTACGCCACCCAATTTGAGATTAAATTTACATTTCAGGCGGCAACTTTGTTCTTAGTCTCATATATATGTATATAATAAATTCGTGCCGATACCAAATTATTGAAAACGGCAGCACAACAGATAACTTAATTTGGTGGCTTTTGGTTTATAAAAATTTGGGATGTTTTTGAAATACCTGAACCTTTAAAATTAGTTCCGTCTGTCAAATAGGACCATTGATCAAATCGGCTCACATTTTAAACCGATGACAGCCAATAATATCGACGTTAGCGTGAGCTTCAAAAACATTTTTGGTGGCGGCGACGCGTCGGAAAATTTTCAATCAGCTTCCGTCTGTCAAACAGTTGATTTTTTGTGTATGTTTTATTATGATTGCATTTTTTGGTAAAAGCGGAGTTGTTAGGTTAAAAATTTAAGTTCAGTTTTTACAGAATATAATTGTATGAGTAATCTTCTTCTGGGTTTGCGAATTTTTCTTCCTGTGTCACCATTTGAAGTCTGTTCTAGATACAATATATTTTTCAATTTCACATGTAATTGGAGATATTGCCGGTGTTTCGTGAATGGATACACGCTTAAGAAAAATTGCCTCTATCACATATCATTTAGGAACCATGCATATGCCTGCAGCACAGGCAAGATGCAAACTTTTACGCGAAGTCGTATGTGTGTTTTTTTCTCTCAAACATCCATATACTTACGCCGAAGCATTCGTGTATTTCCTCCATACTTGGGGCAAATTAATTATATGGCAATTATGATTTGTAGTGTAATTTGAACTACATCTACAAATGCAAATTCAAAGAAATGTTTATACCGTTGGCAATTGTTCTTATTTTCAAAGCATTTCCATCATACATATATGCATAGATTTGAAAGTAAAATGAAATTTTCTCGATGGCGCCGGAGTGTTGGATATGGGAAAATTTCCCTGGAAAGAAAAACTATTGAAAAAACTATATAACCATGCTTTTGTATTCTTAAAAATATCAAAAGCAATAAGCTTTTCAATTATTTATGTATATTCTATTGTCAAATTTAAACAACAGAATGGAAATAAAAATTATGTTTGACTGCTTTTTCATCGCATACGAGTGAAAAATGGTCGTACGGAGGAAACAGCATGTGCCCTCTGGTGAAAATGGTGGTTAAGCAAATGAATCATCTATGGTTTTTATTTATCTATGATATATGGCATTTTTAGTTTCCAACTATTTTATACAGTACAGATGTATGCATTTTAAAGTACTACGAGGCAATACCTATCGACGCCACAAACCTCTACATATAAAATACTTTAAAAACAGAATTGCCAGCAGTCAAACAAATTCTAAATAATTAGAAGCATTGCCATATTTCATTACAATTGGCATCCGATTCCACAAAATGCAAATTCAAAATTTTTTAATTGCCATTGCGAACAATGGGTATTCTTTTGCATTTGCATTAAATAAAATAATGCAAATTAAACTCAAATGCAAATTAAAAAATCTGTTACTACGTTTATACGGTGGCCTATATCGCGATATCATATCACGATACGTCAAAAAAATACACGTATAAACGCTTTAGCGCGATATAAATTTTGTCACGCCAGTTTACTATGATTTCGCTCCATATCACGATATTGAGAACAGCTGTTGCCACCTAGCATCGCATGGCTGTTTATATCATGATGTGTTGAATATCGTATAAACAGGAACATGGGGATATCACGATATGATTGATATTGCGATAAGTGCCGTATAAACGAGGTATGTGTATGGTTTGTTCCCAAACGAACGACAGAATGCATAAAACTATAACGCAACAGATCAGTCAACATTAGAAACACTCAATTCATTTACACACGCTTTCAGGAATATTTATGAATCACTGAGTGAAATAATACTGCAAAAATACAGTTATACACTTGCAATAACATTAACTTAGGCTGAGAACAATCTATCCTTGTCCCTCTTTTGCAATTATGCTCCCAACGGAGCATATCGATAAAACGCATGAAGTAACCAGTGCACCAAACACGGCTCTATTTGTATCACAAACCAAGCTGGATTTGGATCACAAACACATATATTATAACACATTAATCATTAAATAACATTGAAATATTGAATAACAAACACAATCTCTTTGGACACACGTTTACTATATTTGCGACAAGTTAGAAATACACGTTATATTTGCATCCAAACAAGAAAAAATACAGATTTTTCAAGGCGTATACTCAAGTATGGACAATTACTTAAACTCCTAATATTTTGAATAATAATTGACGATTTCTGCAATGAGTATTACGAGTATTTAAAAAAATTAAAAATCAGTTGCACCAACAGATTTCATGAGAAATCCGTTTGCTGTAAACTCAATTTTCATAAATATATTTTTTGTAACATAATCAATGCCAGATTCGTTGCTAGACATTAATTAATTGCGGAACCTTTGTTGGAACCGACTTAAAGCCAATTTCAAAGGATCGATGGTTGTAAATGAAACAAATTCGGTTGTTGTAGCTGAATTAATGACACATCCGGTTGTTGCAACAGAATTGTCACTAAATACGGTTGTTGCATCCGTATCGATTCCAAATTCGGTAGTATATATTTAGAAAATATAGTTGTTGGAACGAATGAAATTGGAAAATGATTTGTCATAATCGAATCAATTATGAAGCGAGGTTATTTTAATCGAATTTAAGTTCTGGGGACTAAATTCGGTTGTGATAACCTCAATTCTGTTGCGGCAGCCGCAATTCGGTGGCTATGTCAGAATTTACGGTTGCTGCAACGTCATTTCAAATAATTACTTCTCTAAGTGTTATGCTATTGATTTTTCCTATTTATAAACACTATTGGAACGCTAATTTATATCAGAATTCGAAAGAATCTAATTTCGTTTATTTAAGTTATTTATTAAAAATTAAACAGTTCATTATTAGTTTCATTAAAATTGTTTACTTAATATTTTCATTACAGCTTTCGGATTTATATCCAATCGCGAGACTCACCCAGAGAATGGACAGTGCTTTGAATGTTTCATCTACCGCCCCAGCAGTAGCAGCAAAAATAGCAAAATCCGACGATGCACCCTACACAGTAGAGCTGGTGACTCAGGACGATGCTGAGGCTCTGTTGGAACATTTGAAAGAATTTTTCTTTAAAGTAAGTAAATTTCCATATTACTCATTGTTTACTAGGCGATAATGATAATAATTTATTGCTAAATTGACTTGGAAGTGTACTAATTCAGTAATAGATATGCAAAATTTCTTTTATTTGCCGCAATTAATTAATGTCTAACAACGCAAGTTCGTTAATGAAACAATTCAAAGTTTTCATTATTTGCCAACTTGATTGGAATTCATATATAGATATTTGTATTCAAAAATATAGTGCAACGAAAATCTCATTAACATATTTCTCTTTAGAAACTTGGGATAATACACGCAAAGAAACATTTCGGTACGCCAAAATGAAATCTTAGATAAATAAATGAATTAGATGGGGAATGTAATTGCGGTAGAGGAACATTTGTTGAATCAAAACTATAATTTCTTTTGTCATAAATAAGTACTGACACTTGCGAGAACCGCCAAATGTTCACAACAAACGATATATGGTAATTTTTAACTAACAAAACGTTAACACGAAACGAGAAGCTCTTTTGCTTACCTCAAATGACTTATAGTAACTCCAAATGCTTTTGCGAGAAACGAATATGTTTGCGATAAACTGTGTTTTCCCATTTTTAGAAGTCACTTTTGGGGTTGGACCACTTCTACTTTAAGCGCCTCATATATGATTCGATATGAATTGTTTTTTTATTACAACAACATTTTTTTTTTAATTTTGTTATCAGTTAACAGAATACGTTTTCCAGCCGGCAGTAGGGATTCACCTCATTTTGGCGAACGATTGTTTCGAAGATTGTTACCCTTTTCATCAGCGCCTCTTAACGTTCTAGGCCAGTGACCATCTAATCAATAATTTACTGCAATTAATTTGCTTCAAATGAGTTATAGCACCTCCAAACTTATTTTATTTACGAGAAAAGACAAATGTTTGCGCCAAACAGTTTATCATTTGACGAAACGTTTTCTATTTATCGAAACGATCGTCCAGCGAATGTGAGTTCGAAACCCACTCGCGGCATTTAAATTTTTTCATTAACCGACAAAAAATCATGACCTGTTAGCTTAAGAGGATTTATAATTTTCTAAACGACTTATTTTTAATTGAATATAATTTTCTTTGCGTGTACGCGTAATGTAAACAAACACTGGAAGCGAACAAAATATTGTATTAATTACTTTTTCAATTGCATTTGGCACTTGCGGTTGTGTTTACACAAAATGCCTGTCTGTCCCGAACGAACATTTATTTTATGAATATGAATAATTATTCTAATTTATAGAAAAATTGCAATTGAAAAAATAACAATTTGCTTAAGCAAACAGCGTTCCAAATGAAATTTTCTTGAGTGTAATCATTTGAATTGAATATTATTGATTTAATTTGTTTATACTATTTTGATTAAAAAAACAACGAACAAAAATATCAAATAATAGAAAATTTTCGCACCAAATTTTAGGGTAATTTGTCTAAAAAAGGTGTATACAAATGCGCTACGTGTCGATTGATAGGGAACGTATGTACAAATGAACAGGTGGTCTTATTTAGTTATTTATTCAATCACCATATACAGTACTGAGGCAAAATATTATGGACGATAATGGAATTGGCGAATGAAAAATAACAATTCAATCAATTAAAAATGCAAAAAAATAAAAATGTGATTGTTACTATATTGGGTTAGGAAAGGGGTTTGTGGAAATAAGTGCTTGCATAACCTAATTGCCACTGAATCGCATGACCGGATTTGATACTCTTCGAAACTCTAAAACATATTCTGTCAAAATGTTTTCTGATATATTCCTTAAGAATTTCGAAATTCCCTCAATGAAGTAGTAAGAAGTACAATAAACAAAATAAATGTTTTCCCATTACATCCCATTAAGGGACAGGCAAGAGCTTCTCAAAACAAGTGAGTTGTGCGCATGCTAGTTTTATACTCACTGATTGGAACATCCAGTTATACACCGGTTCCGAACGGGGTTTTGAGAAGCTATTTCAATAGCTAATTAGTCGATTGTATCGCCGTCACTAAGCTTGGAACCCACGTTCTCATGTACTCTATTCACGCATATAAACCATTGCACCACCGACGGCGATATGATATCACGAAGCTAATATTTTCATTTCAGATTATCAAAATTGATATTGATGAAACACAAATTGTTAGGAAGGAATGGAAAATTGATTTTGACACCAGAATAATTATATTGAAAAATGGAAATTGACATTGAAAATTGTAAATTTTAAGTGTGGAAAAATGCGGCTCTTGTGCATGAGGACGTGGTTTCGATCCCTACTCTGACAGCCTTAAATTTCTTTCAACAGCTCTCCCTAATCCCTTCATAGAATGTAACGGGAAACCATTTATTGATTTATTTAAGTGTGGAAAACAACCATCATACCCTTTCAAAATGTTGGGGATTTTTTAAACCAATTTTACTACCATGTTAGAGGCACCACATTATTCAAACCATTTGGAAACTCTCAAAAATTACACTAATTTCCCATACACAGTTTTGGCATAGTAGTGTTTCTTTTTTCGGTCGTCGTCCAAAGATTCAGAATCGATTTCCATCGGCCAAAATTCAATATATTTTGATCTAGTAAACATTTTAAAGTTCAGTAAAAAACCGATTGTACGCAAAGATTAGAGTGTTCAAAAAACCGTCATTTTCGAATCACCGGTTTTCGGGTTACTCGAATAATCACTTTTTCGGAAACCCGGTTTTCGGTTTCACACAATGAAAAGAAACCGGTGAAACCGATTAATTTTCGTTTTTAATTTCGGTTATTTTTCGGTTTTTTCATTTGGCATAGAAAACAATATCGACACGTTCCCGGCAGAATGTATTAAGCGACAAAATGGAAATTGTTCAGGAAACGAAAAAAGACTTTCTGTGAAGTAGCTGATTTGTATTATTTTTTCGGTTATTACCATTTCATTTGCTTAATAACTCATGGTGTGGTTATGCAAGGGACATTCTCTGTATATCGAAATGTGAAGCTTGGCATACACTTTGAGAATATGGGAAAAAGTCATTGTCGCCAAATATGTCGCTTAATACATTCTGCCGGGAACGTGTCGATATGTTTAAATTTTTGTAGAAAAATTAATACAAAGAAAAATTTTCTTGTTTTGTTCCATTTGCTTGGAAAAAGAGTTATTTATTATTATTCTGAAAATATAGCAGCATATGTAAGATTTTAATATTTTAAAATTTTAAGTTAAAAAACACATCAGTTAATTCAATTCAAATCAATTCAACTCAATGCAATCCATTTCAATTCAATTCAATTCAATTCAATTCAATTCAATTCAATTCAATTCAATTCAATTCAATTCAATTCAATTCAATTCAATTCAATTCAATTCAATTCAATTCAATTCAATTCAATTCAATTCAATTCAATTCAATTCAATTCAATTCAATTCAATTCAATTCAATTCAATTCAATTCAATTCAATTCAATTCAATTCAATTCAATTCAATTCAATTCAATTCAATTCAATTCAATTCAATTCAATTCAATTCAATTCAATTCAATTCAATTCAATTCAATTCAATTCAATTCAATTCAATTCAATTCAATTCAATTCAATTCAATTCAATTCAATTCAATTCAATTCAATTCAATTCAATTCAATTCAATTCAATTCAATTCAATTCAATTCAATTCAATTCAATTCAATTCAATTCAATTCAATTCAATTCAATTCAATTCAATTCAATTCAATTCAATTCAATTCAATTCAAGTCAATTCAATTCAATTCAATTCAATTCAATTCAATTCAATTCAATTCAATTCAATTCAATTCAATTCAATTCAATTCAATTCAATACAATTCAATTCAATTCAATTCAATTCAATTCAACTCAATTGAATTCAATTCAGTTAAATTTAATTAAATTAAGTTAAATTCAATTTAATTCAATTCAATTCAACTCAATTCAATTCTATTTTTAAATTAGATTCAATGTAATTCATTTCTTTTCTTTTCAATTCAATTTAGTATAATTTAATTGAAATCAATTTGATTCAAATCAATTCAATTCAATCGAAGTTAATGTATGAGAAGTTCATAACAAAGGCTTACAAGGTCAGGGACATTTTTCTTATGTGTAAACTGGTTGGATTTCGTTGGAAATCCAATTCAGTAAAGCACACTAAATTTTAAATAAAATAAATAAATGGTTTCCCATTACATCCCATGAAGGGACTGGGGAGAACTTCTCACAATCACTGAGCTGTGCGCTTTCCAGTTTCACTCACTGATTGGGACCTACAGTTTTACACCGATTCCGAACGGTAATTTGAGAAGCTTTTTCATGGCTAGATACTCGATAGTGTCGCCGTCACTATGCGAGGTGACCGCCGCCGAAAGAAATTTTAAGGTGGTCAGAGCCGGATTCGAACCCAGGATGTCATGTACAAGAGCCGCGCACACTAACCATTGTACCACCGACGGCCACACACTAAATTTTAAACTATCTAAATTTTAAAATGCAAGCCGAAGGCCACGAGAAAGAGAAGCTGACGGTGCCATATTTTGTCGAAAGAGAGGCTCCCTAGTGAGCTAATGTCTACCATGCTTTGAAGCCGTGGACAGATTTTACCTATTTCTCCTATAGTACTTCTGATAATATGAGCAAATATTATTGTATATAATCAAATACCTCAATCCACTTATTTTGGCTGTGGTCGTAACTTCCCCAAATTATAGGCGGGCAGATTTTTTTCCCCACTTCAGACCCGTAAACGTAATGATCAACAAAATATGGGAGACACTGGTATTTTCTTTCTGGTCTACTCTCAGCATCTGTTTACTCTTGCCATGTGTGCACAAAAAGTTGGATTTTGTTGTACTTTGTTGTCAATAGCGAAGTGACGTGCGACCGGTAATACATGGTATGGCTATTGATATGCACATGTTAAATCCGCCATTAAGATCCATTGAAATTTGCATTGTCAATTAACGCAGATTATTTAGGTGATCAGGAAGGAGCTTGTGCATGTTGCGTTGTTGTACGCACGGCATCTACTAACCAAAAGCTTTGGCTTCTAACACGAACTAGTTCAACATACTTATAGACGTTGAAATTTGTGCAATATCTCCCATTTAAGACTTTCATATGTTTCAATATTTTATTAGAAAAATAAATATGTTTATTACTGTATGAAAACCATTAAATAGTAAAACCATATTTTGTTTTAAAAAAATGTTTTTAATTATTAATAAAAAAAACCTAATAAATATAGGGTATCAGACTGTTAACAATGTGTTTGCCAATGTTTGATACGCTTTCCTATTAGCCAGGCACAGCTCCCTCCCACCATTCTGCTGCCAGTTAAATTCTTGACGTTCTACACGATTTTCCCCAGACCGTAAATCATTGAACACTTTACTATCGTACATATCCGTAAGTGTTTGGCTTCGCTTAACTTCTATGCAAAATCGTAGTTTTCAAGTTCAAATCTATCATATTGCTTAGTTCAATTCTATTAAAGTTGTTAATAATGGAAATCATTTATTTAAATTTAAATCACGTTTAATTTCGTTATCAGTGCAAACACCCATCCGGCTAATGGTCAAACTAATCTTCGGCATGAACATGTTCATTAATTTATCGATGCAATTTGAAAACTGCACGAATTTGTCAGAGTCAATCCGTACTAAGAACCAACTAACTATCGTATGTAGCTAACGAACCTACTAACACTCCCTCAATGCAGAGAACAATGAATGAAGTGCATTTCAGTGTTTGTTTTAATTAATCACTAATGCCATCAACACGTTCGCATACAAAATTACTCGTACAAGTGTCCGTCCAACACATGAGCAAACGGGCAGAGACCATTTTTGGACCAAAATGCCCCGACTTAATGTAACCAATAAATTAGTAGTACGTAGAGTGGATTGTAACCCCAGATGTGCAGCAGCTAAATATGCGCCAGCTATGCATTCTTTGGCATAAGTCATGACTATACACACAGCCAATCCACTACTAGTTATGCGAGCTGTAGGTGCTTTTACTACGTGTAATGCAAAGGCATGTTAATCATTCATAGTGAAGTTATGATCTAGTATTACAATTGTTAAACGACTGTTGAATGAACGTTTAACACCTTAGATTTGTATGTTTGAAAAACTACATAAATGTTTATCATTGTTTGTGTAAGTTATCAGAATTTATAATAAATAGTTGTTTAGTTATTAATAAATATGACATAAACGAATTGGATATGCGCTTATTTTTTATTCTAAAACGGGCGACAGTTTTAGCAAGAAGATCAATTATCGTTAAAGCAGGGCTGTAGGGTCTGGTAACAGTTGGACGACTCCGACTTCAGCATTTTGAAAATGCGCGACTCCTCTCCGGCTTCCACACCAGCAGTTCTAAAATTAATGACTTTACTCCGCTTCCAGCATTTCGTAAAAATACAAAACCGACAGCAAATATTAATTAGTAATTTAAGAAACGGTTATCGATGGTCATAACTTGAAAGCAGTAACATAATATTTATTTCAAAAGGCAAAAATCATCTACTATGTACATTAGAATTGAATCGATGATTGCTGAAACCACATGAGTCAATAATTTCTAATATTAAATTTTGATTTCTACACTAATTCATTTCATTTCTGGACATATTAGGCCATAGACTAATACTTATGGTAGACCTAATAGTTCTCTCACCAAATTTATGACATTTGGCCTGGTGTGATATTTACGTTCGATGTTGAATAGAATTGCTTTACTAGATAGAGGCAATGGTTCAAAACAACGAACAAAATTACAACAACGACATTTTGTTTTGTGTGTTAAAATTATTGTGTTAAATACAACAAAAATGTGTGCTAACAATAACTGTCAATAAAAAGTGTTAAACACATTTAAATTTCACAGTTTTTCACCATAACGACATGAAAAATTAAAGTCAGAAGTTCGTGTAATTCCACCTGGTGTATGTCACTTTTCGTCAAACATCTCTCTATCACACCTACCGCATCAAGAAGAGCGTGAAAGGAAACGACAGATGAGCCAAATTTCTCTCTAGTATGATTTACTCTATGATTTTGACAGTTCGATGATAGAGAATTTACAAGATTTTTTGCCAGTAAAAATTTACAAGTCCAAACATATGTTTTATGTAAGCAAATAAAATTAGGAAATAAAAAGAAGACAAAATAACGAATTAATCATTCTTATTTTATTTGTTAAGTGAACAAATAATTTGTTAATGCTCTGTAAACAACCTTTAACTCTTTTTAAAAATAAGAAATGTTTATTGATTTGTTATATTTTGTTCGAACTTCCAATGTTGGTTTCTTCCTATGGTTACATAGCAAATCAGCTGTTTACATAGAAAAGTTCTTATTTCTTGCAAGTTTTTACTTGATGTCGTCTGTATACTTTTTGCGATATTTTCTACTGTGAGAGTAAAATCTATCTTACTCTCTCAAAAATAGTTACTGGATATTTTTTACTGTAAAAGTAGTCAGACAGATCTCTAGTATAAGTACCATAGATTAATGTATTCATAGATTTGTCAACTCGCTCTTCGGTTTATTGACTGAAGGGAAGTGAACTTGTGGAAGATGCGAGTTATAACGTCAAGAGTAGAATTCTGTCGCTGAGTTTTGATGAACACAGCTGAAATTGTTACTGTTAATGTTCAAAATATGTAAATATATGAACATTGTGAATGTACACAGTTAAAAATGGAGGAGTTTGTTCGATATTCACGCAATTGGTTGTCATTAAACGACGGTCGCCTCGCTTAGTGATGGTGACACTATCGAGCACTTAGCTCTGAAAAAGATTCTCAAAAAAAATCGTTCTCAACCGGTGTAAAACTTTAAGTCCCATTCAGTGATCGTAAAACTAGAAAGCGCACAGCTAACTGGTTGTGAAAAACTCTCCCCAATCCCTTCAAGGGATTTAATGGGAAACCATTTTTTTCAATGTAATATCAGCGGCTTAGATAAAGCCGGTAACAGCCAGAGATGACAGTGGCGTCGGAAGACTATTCGAAATGAACGTCGGCGAGCCTGTTTTAGCCCACACGGCTTGCATCTCTGATAGTAGTATGTAATCGCAGATTCGATTCCTATATACAATTTGTGTGAGTACTCGTATTAGTTTCGACGATAAGCGTCAATGTACATTTGGAACATTTTTATATATGTATATTCTATATATATTCTCAGTATTTCCTAAAGAAAAATTTAAATACTTTCGTAAGCAATATCTTTTCAACAACAAAAAAAAATCGGGTGACGCAGGCATATCGTAGATCATTAATAACCTGAAGCGTGTAACCCTACTGTCATGTAATGTAGCGAAACTATTAACCAGCTCTTACGTAGATATGATAATTAAATGGAAGCGGTTAACGATAAAACTATTATTAATATTAACTATAAAAAATATTATGTAAATGAAACGACAATGTTATTCCGAATATATTAAGCGATATGAATCATTCGGATAGCTGCACAATTTATTCCTAAAATATATAAATTTATTTGAAAATACTATTTTTATATTTAAAGTGAAACTTTAAAATACACCAAATAATTAACACTAAATTTAATGAAATGGAATAGTAAAAACCGGCTAAGGTAAGCAAATGATCGGTTAACCAAAATTATGAATTTAAGAAGAAACCGAAAATAAATTTAAATAAGGGAAAAATAACGGGATGAATTTCTAATCTTTTGTTGTTAGAACTTAGGCATACAAGGGATTTTTTAAATTTTATTGCATTATTGATTTGGTTGGGTTGAATTACCTTGTCATTTCAAACAAATGAAATGGTATTCAAAAAATATAATTGCTTATGGCATTTTTCTATTTTTTGCAAATACAATTTATGAAGATAATTCAAATTGAATTATAAATTTCAATTGTCATCTGATTTATTGATCCCACACCTTAAATCAAAAGTGTCTACCACACATGGGGCAAATTAATTATACGACAATTATAATTTGTACTTCAATTTGAATTACCTTTCGAAATGTAAATTCAAAAAAATTTCAATACCATTTGCAATTATACTTATTTTCAAAGCATTTCCTTCATATCTGGCACTTTTGGTTTCAAATATTTTATACAGTACAGGTTTATGAATTTGAAAATACCATGAGACAATACCTATCAAAGCCACAAACCTCTACATATAAAATACGTTAAAAACAGAATTGCCAGCAGTGAAACAAATTCAAAATAATAAAAAGCATTCCTATATTTCATTACCAATAAAATAAACCAATAAACTATGACCCGCGGTATCATTTTGATATTAATATTATGATTTTAAAAATGTAGCTGGTCGTATTCTTTGTGTATAAAATTTAAAAATGCCAAAATACTGTAAAGTTATGAATGCCCATATAATTTATTGCCGTTCGTCTTGTACAGTGAGTATGATATGTGTGACGTGACAGATAAGTGTGTAGAGAGTATTGGAGTATTTTGTGTAATTGTGTTTGTTTGTTTGCTTCACTGTGTTTAATACTTTTATTTTTTTTGCCTTGAATTCTTTTAGCTGCCTATCTATTTTTTGTACTTCTGTCTACAGTTTTTGTACTTTTGTATACACTTGTGTACCTTCTTGCAGTCTTTTTAAACTTTCTTGGATATATTTAGTACACTTTTTCTACTTCTGCCTACAGTTTTTGAAAATCTGTGCACATCTTTTGCACTTTTGCATTACGCGACCACTACTCTATTTCCGGCACAGAAAAGATTGCCCATCCGGATTTTCAAAAATATTTTTCCCCAATAGAACCACATTAGAAAATATTCTTCACCATATTGCAGCAGCGATATTTATTGGAAAAATATTAGATTTAGCGACTTAAAAAAAAAATTGAACCATATTGAAGACATTCATTGGTTAAAGCCTCTCGTAGAGGTAAGAAATTTATCATTTTTGCGATCGGACGCACCGTTTCCGAGTTATAACCACTTTTTTATTTTAACGATTTTCTTATTTTGGAGATTTTTTTAAAAAAATATCTTCCATACGAAATGGTCCAGGTTATAAAAAACCCTTAGAAATCCGGAAAAAGTGGTTATTTTTTCGATTGGACGCTCCGTTTCCGTTTTTTAGTTTTAGTGATTTAAAAAAAAGTGATGCCATACTGAAGACATCCACTGGTTAAAGCTTCATATGGAGGTATAAATTTTACTATTTTGTTTGATTGGACGCACCGTTTCCGAGTTATAGCCACTTTTTTATTTTAACGATGACGTGATTTTTTGAAAAAAAAAATTCTTCGATACGACTTTATGAAAAAACCTTAGAAACCACAAAAAATTGGTTATTTTTTCGATTGGACGCTCCGTTGCCGAAATATAAAAATTTTCATATTTTTTTTATCAAACTACACTGTGGGTAATGGGTAATCGTGATGTGTAATTCCACATTACCGTGGGTAACTACCCATTACTTTCGCCATACCCTGGGGGTAATGGGTAAACGATCGCTACCCATTCCCCACGGCAATAATAATGGGTTATCCCAGGGTACCCGCGAAATAAGAACCTTGATTTATTTCCAGTCAGTTATCGCTTAATCTTTCACTACACTCTACTCTCTGCTAGTACTTCAAGTACCAAGTTGAACAGCTGTTTCATCGCTTTTTCAAACACATTTTCTCTAAAATGCCAAGTAAATGTGTACGTTGCTGTAATGAAAAGTGAGTTATTGCAGCAACGCAAAGAAGAACTGTAAAAAAATCAGTTCGAAAATCGTTGGATTTACATAATTTGTCTTTGGAGCAATGTAAACAATCTGACGAACATGCTACATCTCTGTAACGAAGCGTTTTTCATTCTGTGCATCTTAGCATTTAATTTGGATTCAAAATAAATAGCCACACCACACTGATCTTAGTAATATCTGAACAAAATTCGTAGTTTGCTAAGAATTCTCAAACACTCCTATATATCATACGGATAACTCTACCGTATCAGCCCGTAATACTCACAGTAGGGCATAAAATATTATAATTTTCATCCACAACTGTTAAACGTTTAGTAGCGTTCCTACTATTAAGCATCCATGCAAATGTAATGCATTTAGGAATTACTACTCGTCGAGTTTTGTTTTTTTTTTGTATTGCAACACATTAATTGGCATAGATAATATCTCAAATTATTTATGACTTAATACATGGCGACTCTGTCATATTAGCCATGTAGTATCAGCGTATTCACATGTTGGCGGCACAATAAGCGAATACGACGAGATATGAATGTATGAATGGATTAGCCGCACGTACTGGAGAAATATCAATTATACTGTCGTTTTGAGACATTTAAACAATCTCAAATGTTTATTCTATGCAAATCAAGAAAAAAATGTAATTAGTTGAAATACAATTCACGATGCGATTTTGCGCATCCAATATTAAGAAATATTTAAAATTCCAAAAGAGTTCTAAGCGAATGACAAAAGCAAACTGAATACAATGAATGGTACAGCCAAAAGCAGTAGCACTAATTTATATTAAGGACGATCTAGAAGGACAATGTGTTAACCATTATCTCCGAATTTATACTACAATTAACATATAAAAAGAAACGTAAACTGTCTCAAATCATAAAATTTTTACATAATTACGTGACATCTACTTATTGTTCGTTTGATTGTAAATCTTAATCTCTAAAATCTTAATATAATAATTATAACTCTGTATGAGATAGTATCTACATAAGTAGATGTCGTCAGTGTTGGGTTTATACTAACTTAAGTAATAATGAGTCAGAATTATGAAATGTTTATAATTGCAGTAATAATACAGTTTGTACATAACGCCTGTTCTTAACGATTTGCATAAACAATTATCTCAGTTCACGGAGATTGTGTAGCCGTGGATAATTTGAATTGATCTTTTTTCATTATTATATTTGCTGGGAAATGTTGCATGATATTTGAAATAAATAAATCGTTTTGTAAATTCCCTGACAAGTTCATTGGGAATTTCAAAGATATTTAAGAAAAAAAAAAAACTCACATAAATAACAAGTTTTGCATAACCATTAACTATTCCATATATGGAACCTATTAATTGAATGGCATTTGTAATTTGTATTTTATCGTAATTTGAATTATCTGTAATTTGAATTTGAATTTGAATGATCTGTGCGCTCTTTCACTTGATATATTCAATAGGGTGTATTGAAAACCGGGTTTTTTGGAATTTCAATGGTGGGGGGTGTCTAAAGATGCGTATGGAAGAGCTGATTACGCAACCATCAAACAATAGCATTTACCTGGCTACCTGGCGTTGGAGTTTCGATTCCTATTGAATTTGGGTAACAAAATACTTTATATTTTCGGTCAAGATGTAGCTCAGTTGCCGTGGCATGATGAACATAATTAGAAAAATATTTGTTGAAAATTTTAACAGCGCATTTTTTAAAGGCAGCATTGATAATGATAATAAGTATGTTTTTTTACCCAGCTAAAGTTAATTATAGCTTAATTTGTATTAAGCGTCATTTCAATTTCCCACTCAAATTCCGACTTGAGCTATGACAATGTTGCCACATGTTCAATTTCAAGAAATGGCAACAAAAAAGAGTTATTTGTTTATTCCATCACAGACGATCAAGAAATAGACGACCAGAAGATGTGCGCAACTTGGCAACCCTCATACAAGAGAACCAAAAAGTGGTAACAATTCACTCAAACACATTTCTTTCTCGCATCATATCTTGATAATTTCACACTTTTTGCAGAGTTTATATAATAGCGGCATTCATGGAAACGTGAAAGCCGAGAACTTTTGCTCAGCGCAAGTTTCCCTCGCACCCTTGCATGAGGCACCAGGTAAAGTTGTTCAGCGTAGTTGTGCTCAAAACCATACAGCTGACCAAGATGGATACATAAGGTGGTAGCAGTAGCAATTGCATGTATTATGTATGTGTACTTTTTCTACTGTTCTAGTGCTATCACCTTATTTATCCATCCTAGTCAGATGACAACGACATGCCAAAAGTTTACACGTTTCTCCATTCCACGTTTGCGCAGCAAATTCGCCTCGAAAACTTTCCACTTTTGAGCAAGTCGCTTTGTATGGGAAATTTGTTTGTTTTGACGTTTGCTGTGCAAGTTTACGATGTTTTCGAGTTTACGAGGTTCTTTCGAGCTTTCATGAAGACCACTAATCTTACTTCAACATGGTTGGAATTTGTATAGTTTTATACAATAACACTATCAAAAAGCTGCTCGTCCATTGAAACATTCAATGAAGAGAGTAAGAGTGAGAGAAAACAGAGAATGGTTAAATTGTTCACTTGTTTTGTTTGTTGGCATTTAAGTGAATAGGAATTTTGACTGCCTACTTTAGTAAATCGTTTTTGCATTACAGCAAATGTTGCCACATTTCGTAGTATCAACAAAGACGATCTAGAATTAGACGACCAGAAAATATGCGCAATTTGACAACCATGGTAAAAGAGAACCAAAAAGTGCTGAAAATTCACTCAAAGGCATTTCTCTCACGCGTCGTATCTTGATTATTTCAACCTTTTTGCATAGTTTATGTAATTCTACTTCAACATTCTTGGTATTTTTTATAGTTATATATAATAATACTATCAAAAAGATGCTCGTGTATTGAAATATTCAATGAAGAGAGTAAGAGAGAGAACAGAGAATGGCTAGGGTTTCACTCGTTTTGTTTGTTGGCGTTTGAGTGAAGAGAAATGTTGACTGTCTATTTTTGGTATCATGAGTGGATCGTTTTTATTTGGAAAGCCATAAGTTGTAAATGGTGTCCCATAACATCCCAAGAAGGGATTGAGGAGAGCTTCTCGCAATCAGTAATGTAATGTAATACCATCCTAGTGGCTCACGCCGATTGATTCTGCTGTAAACAAATATATTAAAAAGTCGGTACAATGCTTGTTTTGGCGATCGATCGATTCATTTCCCAGTTAAAGATATATTTGCGCTTTAAAGAGTTTTGTCGATTTTTGCCCATATGATCAACCATGAAATGAGTATGGTAAAGTGATGCCAATAGGGACAAGGTTGTGTAAATCTCGGGTTCGGATTTTTTAATTTGCAATTTCTGATCCTAGGATTTTTCGAGAATTATTGAGATTTTCAAGATATTCTTCATTAGCAACTAAGGGTCCCGTTCCTAAATGAAACTTAAATAAAATCTAAAACAATTTACCAAGACTTACGGCAAAACTTCGTAGTTTTCAGCCGTATTTTTTTTTATTATTTTGACTGAAACTCTTCTACAAATTTCCTTAATTTACTGTGAAATTTTATTGAACGCAAGTAGTCACTTTAAATTTTTTTAAAACGTACAATGGTGATCAGTGACTGTCTGCGTTCATTCCTAGAGTTTTATAAAATGAAAATAGTGTCCTATTACATGCCAATAAACTACAGTCACAGTCACAACTCACAATCAGTGAACTGTGCGCTTTCTACTTTTCATTCACAAATTGGGACCTATAGTTTTACCTCGGTTCCGCAAGTTTATCTTTGAAAAGATTTTTAATTGCTAATTACTCGATAGTTTCACCGTCACTAACGGTGCGTTTACACGGGGCAGTACGATACAGACAGTTGAGAATATGTATTAGTTGCCAAAAGAATTTGTTTGTGTGACGTAGACGTCCTCCCAGTTATAAAGACAGTACAGTTTTATGCTACCGCCGACAGTGTCGTTTCGTGTAAATTTAGTGCTCTGATGTACTAAAAGAAGATTGTTATTTTGTGTTGCATCTTGCATTTCCCCATTTTCTGCGTGCTTTTTCTTTTTTCTCAAATTACCAGGAAACGTCAGCGATCTGTCCGCGAACGTCAAATCGCTTGCCGAAGTTACTGTCGTCGAAAAATCAGAGACAGTGACGAGGCAAGTGAGAAAAGTGCAAGTGTGGTAGTAAAACAGGGTGAATGTGTTGCTACTGTCGGAGCAAAAGTGTCCCGTGTAAACGCTGGGTAAGCAAGGTGACCGTCGTTAAATGATAGGTAAAGTGGCCAGAGCAGGGATCGTCCACATGTTCTAGTGTACAATAGTCGCGCAGACCAACAAGTGCACCATTATTTTTATTATCGAAAATTTTTTGTACTTTTACCGTGATTGTTTTTTTTTATTTTGACTTCAATAATTTCCCGTGGCATTTTATGGCATGCAAGTAGTTAGATATACAATACACTATGCCTTTCACGAGCGTGTTCGACGCGTGCCTAACGCGTTTTGTGGGTGAGAGGTGTGGAATTGCTGGCGGGGTAGACTTTCACGCTCGATACGAAAATTTGTGGGGAGCTGTGACTTTTCTCTTTCTTCGCTTTCGTATTTCTCCCACTTTGTTTCATATTAAAACTCATTTCAAAGTGAAAAGGTGTAATCGCTAGGAACAAATATTTAATTGTTTAATAAATGAGCTCAGAAGACACCACTTTTAAAATTTTTACGAATTCAACACAGAGAATTTTCTTTTTGATAAATTTAATTAGAATATATCGCTTTCACGAATAAACGTCAAAAATTGCAGGGATAGTTGCAAGACTAAATGCACAGTGTAACCTGATCGTGGTTTACGTTGGCGTTTTAAAATATAGCGTTATAATTGCAGCCTGACAAGCATAATATAAATATGGTCTTACTTCACACGAATTCGCGCACTTTAGTACATTTTAAGACGTATACTGCTGTTCAGTGACTTCCTGCATTTGTTGCAAGCGTTTTATAAAAGTGCAATAACTTATAAAGTTGTTCAAAAGTTATTGCTGGGACATCTCAGATTTAATTATTAAATTTATTCAACTTCGTAAGTATGAAAAGAGTTACTAATAACACGGTGTTACAGTAAAAATATACTTTTACAATGACCTAGCGTAACTTGTAGACCTGGTTGGACAAATCACTTTTCAATTTTCAGAATTTTGAATACAGCTTCAAAATCGAAATTTATCGTCAAAAAAATGTTTTTTAAGTAAATCAATTATAAACCGATTTTAAAATTTTTTTAGAAAGATGAATGGTTAAGCATTTGAAAGATATATATATATATACTATACTTTTAACCAACCTTGTTAACATGACCCTATACCTATTCACCAACCCTATTTTAATTATTTCAAATTTAAAGATTTTTTTTTAATTTTTCCAAGTTTGGCGAAATCGTATTATTTTCTTATTTTTATTTGAAAGTACGCTTATTTGTGAGTAAAATAAGTCCTCGTTTTTCAGAATCAGTTAAAAATTGTTACAAAGTTACAATTTCTTTTTTAAACAAAATTTTAATTTTAATAATATTTTAATTTTATTAATTTATTATTTTAATTTTATTAATATATTACTATATTTCGTACATACTGGTAAAAATTTAAATTTTGAAAACTGATTTGAGTACTCTACCAGGTCTACAAGTACAACTTACACCAGGTCATTCTAAAAGTATACAACATTTATTTTTATTTTGTAACACCGTGTAATTTGCTAAATCAACATTATCAGCGAGCATTGTGAGGAATATTTTTTTTTAATTGAAACGCAAAAGCGTTGTGGGTTATAAAATACCAGTTTTTCAATGTTTCATTTGCATTAAATGTTTCTTCACTCAACGAACGTATAAGTATTTACGTTTTATAAAATTACATGGGTTTTTAAAGAAAAGAAAAGGTGACAAAGTACGAGAAAACTGAATATATGTATGTTCAATTGTTTTTCCCATCGTCAATAACAGTTATTTCAGACAGGACGACAAATATGAAGTATTGTAAATCAAACGGTCAAACGATTATGTCAAATAGTCTGGCATCCCCTCAATTTATAGTTTTAATCCCGGAATTTAGTTTTTATCAAATTTTCGTTGCTATAAAAAGTACGTGCAGAAAAAAAACGAACATTATATGAACCGATTTTATGAACCGATAATTTCGCTCACTTTTCATTTGCTTGGTACTCAGCTCTTTGCGAAAAATTCGTAGGCAAAATCTATTACAGAGTTGTTACACCAAAGTTGTTTTGCCGAAAACAATTATTTGGGACCGGAATTTTGACATTTCGATAATTTTAACAACCAAAGGTAACATCACATGCGTTAAAAATAAATTGAAGTGAGTAGAAGAATTATAAACGAAATTTTTGCAAGATAGGTGGTAACTTTTCGTAGCAAAATTTTTCTTTTAGAGATAAATGACAAAATTTCTTAAGAAAATTTCGCAAGAACGGAATGCGAGGCTTTACTAGTAAAAGCAAATCCTTGAAGGAGTTTCGATAATCCCAGCTCTCCAGGAAAACTGAAAATATTGAATGTATGCTGAATCAAAACTGCAAACAGTTTGTTGTTATTGCAGTACATTTGCTGTAATAACAGACAAATTGCCTGCCGATTAGTAACAAACAATGTTGGCTATTAGCAGACGATTTTTTTGTTTGAGTGTATGTAACACTTTTATTGTGGGGCATGTGGAACGTACTTGTTCTTTGACCATTTCACACATTGTAGAAATTCACGAAAGTAGCAGGAGCCGTTGTTGTAATTGTAGGCAACAACAATAGGCATTTTGTTTCGTTGGGCACTTGGCTTCTGTCAAATTCACCATAGATGCAAAAATAGTAAACAACAACCAAAATACCATCGAATTCGACAGTTGGCAAACGACACGGCAAGAATAATCAAATCAGCTGTTTTAATAACATGACCTCGACTAGTTAAACCCTGATTTCACATGTATGAATCTCGTTCCTCAATATTCGTACTAAGAGAGACCGTTTGACTTTCATTGCACTCTAAAATTCCAGATTAATGGATTTTTTTATAATTACTTTCCATTCCTTAAACTTGATTACAATAATTAAATCATGTATCATTTTATCACAATAATGATACTGAATTGTTGTTTCCATATTCACAATTATATTTTTGTATACAAATTTAAAATTTTTCATTTAATCAACATATTGACCCATGATTTATACGTGTTTCTGAAGATACGTGTTTCTGAAAATCAGCATTAAACTTAGCACTCGCATGGAGATTAATAAATCTAATCCTGCTGCATGATAGCATATAACGTAGGCTACGTCATTGGGTTTTGTATTTTAAAAGAGTTTTAAATTTTTGGGCAATGTTTGGTCATAAGAAAAAGAATGTTCCACTCTACCTGTTGTTCAATTGAACTATTCTGTATGAGAGAAAGAAATATATAAATGACTAGTTTTTAAGTGGGTGATTAACTATCGGATTACATAATCGTAATTGAAATTATTCGCAAGTTAACTTTGCATTTTGTTTTTCAGTGGCGAGTTTTCTACACCGCTAAAGTTAATTATAGCTTAATTTGTACGAGGAACCTAAGCGACATTAAGCGTCATTTCAATTTCCCACTTAAATTCGGACTTAAGTAATGACAATGTTGCCACATATTCAATTTCACGAAATGGCTACAAAAAGTTATCTTAGATATATTTTGTAATCATTTCTTGTGAATGAAAATGTTATCAAGACGGAGAGACTCAAAAACAGAAATTTTCAAAATGGCTTACACATGGTAAGTTCATTCAAATTATTTAATGCAATGGGAGACTACGTATATTTTCATATCTCGAAATTTGAAGGATACAGTCATATTTCCGATTGGAAACAAAATTGGAATTAAATTGTTCACAAAAACGCGCCGTAATTGTTATACATATTGATCATGGTATAATTATCTATCAGGTATAGTCGTTAAACAGATGATTTAATTTTTCGATGTAATTTTTCGTTTCACTTGTCAAACTCATATTTATTTTGTTTTTATACTTTTTTTTATTTGTGTATTGGTGGTATATATTTCTGTAGAGTTTGACACCTGAAACGAATGAACAAAAAGAAAATGTATATTGTTGGTGCCTACAACCATGTATTTGTTAGCATTGACGACATACGTGTTGCCGTATCTCTTTTTTCACACATTACACAAAAACGTTTTACTAAATTAGACACTCAAAATTTCTAATCACTTGAATGCCAACAAACAAAACGAGTGAAACGTTAATAATTCCCTGTTTTCTCTCTTACTCTCTTCATTGAATATTTCAAACCACGAGCAGCTTTTTGATAGTGATATTGTATATAACTATACAAATTCCAACCATGTTGAAGTAAAATTACATAGACTATGCAAAAAGTACGAAATAATCAAGATATGACACGAGAGAGAAATGCGTTTGAGTTAATTGTTACCACTTTTTGGTTCTCTATTGCATTTCTCTCTCGTGTCATAACTTGATTATTTCATACTTTTTGGCGTAGAATACGTCTTACCTTACGGTATAGGGAGTCATGTCAGATTGTTATTGTTGTAATCTTTATTTCATTGATTATGAGGAAACGGCGAGATAACTTTTTTTATAAATTTTTTTGTTGGAGATGTTATCTTTCGTTTGATATACATTTCATATTGGTTGATATCTTCCTAATATTTAAATTTCTCAAATGAAAATTGTTTAAACACATACACTCTAACATATGTGTGGTGTTTGGTTGAGTGTTTAAGTTTGTAGCGTGAACACAAACTATGCTGCTGTTTCAGTGTGGACACAAACCTTCGGCTGTTGTTTTGATTGATGAAATATTGAAATTTCGTATATTTACTTATGTATTTAAGTGAAACAAAATGTTAAATGTGAATTTGAATTTAACATGGATATATAATTATAAAAAATATATGAAAAAATTAATTCATACATTTTTATGTTAACTGAAAGTGCTGCCAAGTAAGCAAAATAACAATGCTGCTTGATGCTGTTTGACAGCAGCTGACAGTTGACGTTTAGTAAATTAAAATAAAAACTACTAATCAAAATGGCACCTACACGAAATACAAGAAAGCAACGAGTGGTTGTTATGTTATCATTTATTTTTATATATATGTTTTTTGTCTTATCGGATGGCGTATTCTACGTTAAACTTAATGGGCGTGTCTCTGACAGCCTGCAGGGACAGTCCGTGGCCGAAGGCCTCGGACAACTGTATGCTGTAATTTTTTTTTAAATACTTTATGTAATTTTATATAAACATGTTGGAATTTCTATGGTTAGATACTCCATTATCATCAAAAATCTGTCAGTGTGTTGAAATAAGCAACGAAGAGAATAAGAGAGAGAGATAACAGAGATACGAGGCGCTCAACTCGTTTTTTTGTTCTCTTCTACGAGCGTTGCCATATTTTACTTTGTCCAACCTTTGTATTTGGAAATTGGCAGAAAACTCTACTCTGTTTCAGCAACCAGAAGCAAACCATGCAGCCAACTAATGTTAAATGGTGTTTGATTGATACTAATGACAGCTAATTTACATTTTATGTTAGTTGCACCGAACGAAAATACGCACTTCCTTTTATTTCTGTCCGTTTTATGTCCCACCAAAAAGTAACTTACAACAGCAACTCGAACTCGATGAAATGACCTACTACCTCGTTATGATCGAGAGAACGTAAAGAGAGGGATGGTGACTCTTATCTATTGCTCTGTTTGGTTTAGATTTTTTTTCCCAGGATTGACATATTTTCACAACACAATACACGATTTCATTTAAGGCGGGGCAAAAGGAATTTACGCAAATTTTTGATTACCTTACAATAAATAATATTTAAATCGTAATATTTTTCAATATTTGCGGGAATAAATACGATACAAAAAATATTTTTTTGATTTTATTAACAAAATTTGAAATTATTTTTCAATTGCAGGATGAACCCCTCAATACCTACCTAAATCTGGGCGAATGCAAGGAATTGGAAGATTACTCGCTGAAATGCATTAAGGATGCGTGTTCCTACAAGGCAGTGGCAAAAAATGGTGATCTAATTGGTGTATTCCTAAATGCACTGATGCATCGTCCTGCTCCCGATGATGTAGCAGAGAAATCCGCAGAATGCTGTGATCATCCTAAATTTAAGAAAATTCTTGGGCTGATGGACTATATTGAGGAAGACTTCAATATTTTCGATTTATATCCTGGCACCGATGTAATTTTGGATGGCAAAATTATATCGGTTGATACGAATTATCGTGGTTTGGGTATTGCTGGACGTCTCACCGAACGCACTTTGGACTACATGCGCGAGCATAAGATACCCGTAATGCATGTCTTATGCTCTAGCCATTATTCGGCTCGAGTTATGGAGAAACTGGGTTTCCACGAGGTCTATAGTCTCAATTACTCTGACTACAAGGTTAATAATGAGCCGGTCTTAAAGCCGGCACCCCCTCACTTATCTGCCCGCATATTGGTCAAAGAGATCGAAGAAGTGCCAAAGACTAAACTATAAATTACGCTGGCTGAGAAGGATATATGCAATTATTATAGAGGCAGGCTACGTAGACTGTCGACAACTTACTATTTCTAATGGAAATATCCCACCCAATCAGATCAGATGAATGGTTGTACTATATACAAAAATATGAATGTTGTTGATTTTTTAGATTAAGGGCTAATTAAAATATTGAACAAAATAATTACAATAATAAATAGCAGAATAATGTGATTTTAGATTGATTTAAGTTTAGTTTACATGGTGTTGGTTCTAAACAGAAAAAATACATTAGTTATAATTTCAAATAAACACACAGAAATGTATGCAAGATATTTCAAGTATAACAGTGGCGAGCAAAAAAAAAAACAATATTTATGAAAAATATACGATAAGTTTTTCAGACACTATCAATGTATGATCAGATTAGTAAACTCACATCCATCCATAATTCTGATATCTCCTCGCAACTTTCTTATTTTTTAAATTTTTTCTACAAAAGGTTCTTTTGCTCGCCATTCAACCACATGTATATGAAATATATCATTTAAGCTATGTAGTAATATTTTTATAAATTATTTTTCTATAATTGTAATTTGTTTTTACCCGTATTTTTACCTGCGACAAATTGTTTACAATTTAATGACAGTAGTGGCTCGCTAAACTTCTGTTACACTTTCTAGATCGCAGAATTACAATTGATTTAATTTAGAAAAAAAAAAGATTTTCTTTGTTTTTTAATTTTATTACAAATGAACAGAACAATTTTATGAATTTCTGAAAGATATTAGTATAAAAAATTCGTTATATATTTTGTTATCTTTTTTTATATTCTTATGTATGTACGACATGATTTTGATTTTATACATATCGTTTATTATTTGCAAAAATATTTTATACAAGTTATTTTATAAATAATTTTATTATGTTTAATCACAAATAAATGCCAAAATATTGTAAGATTGAAAATAGTCTTTGTTTAATTTCTTTTTAGTTATTTCAAGAAGCTTTTAATTGAGGTTTGAACTAAGAGCTTGTTTCATACTGAAAGGGAAAAGCTTTGTCACGAGTGATTTTTTCATTGCCTCAACGAATATTTTCACCGAAAGTGATCTAACGTACAGATTAATCGCCGCAACAGAAAACAATTTCAGAAGCTGAAAAAGTTGCATCGCTCTAGTGGTTCTCTTGTTTTTTATTTGAATTGGAAGAAAGGCTTAAAATTGCAAACCTAAATAAATATAATAAATAAATAAAATATTTTACACTGCTGCGATCAATATTTTTAAAAATTATTTATCGACAATAAAACAAGGATATTTTTAAATTACGCTACCCTTTTTATTTCCACTTCACAATAGGCCTTTATTAGGCACTTTACAATTGGACTTTAATTAATAACAACGTTTAACAATCACAACAATCTTAGAAACTCTCGACGATTTGTACTTTTGTTGGCTTTAATAACGCATGTGCCCCAAATGTGTTGATAGTCGTCTATTTACATCAAATACAAAACTCCACAACTCGTCATCCAGCCGTTCCCAGCACCATTTCGCAATTGCTCCACGAGTTCCTTAGCGAATTCATCAACCATAGCCATGACCAGCATTTGATTAATATAAAGCTAATCTGACAAGAGCCAGAACCACAAAGCTGCAACTCTCACCTCAGTTGTTCATTAACATCTAAATGTTCATTTAACATAATGCAGTTGCCCGTTGGGAGTTATTGCGAAAGTAAAAATGCGTAGAATCGATTGGGAAATATCTAGCAAGCCGTAGGGGATTGAATTTAGCGCCGAATTGCATCCAAAGCTGCTACAATCCTTGGATTACGGAACGTTTTTTGCTCTAGTTTTTGTTGAATGTGAATGGTTACGGATATTATAAGTATTATTAGGCCTACGATATGCTATTTGAACGGTATTGGAACGAGATTTCAAACGAGCTGTGTATTGATCTGATTCAGTGTCGGAAAATAAATATAGGACAATATATACAGTCATGGACACTACATTAGCACATATTATGTTTCAAAAACAAACATATATATTTTTTTTATTCCACTCCAAATATCAAAAATCTTTATCAAAAATCTTAAGATATGTATTCTTTTTAAATAACAGACAAAAAAAATTCTTCCATACCAATTGGAACACTTTATGAAAAACCCTTTGAATTGGTTATTTTTTCGATTGGACGCTCTGTTTCCGAGTTATAGACATGAGGGTGATTTAGTGAGTTTTTTATTTGAAAAATTTTGGTTTTGCTATTTAAAAAAAAAAAAAGTGATGCTATACTGAAGACATCCATCGGATAAAGCCTCCTATGGAGGTCAAACAATTATTATTTTTGCGACTCAACGTCCCGTTTTCGAGTTATAACCGCTTTTTTATTTTAGCGATTTTTTTATTTTGGCGATTTTTTGAAAAAAAACATCTTCCATAAGAATTGGACTAGTTAATGAAAAACCCCTTAGAAGCCGGGAAAAATTGGTTATTTTTCCGATTGGACGCTCCGTTTCCGAGTTATACAGATTTTTCATTCAGTCATTCTTTATTCATCCAATTAATTTACATATTTATGTATATATAGTATATACAATATCTTTTTATGAGTTTTATCTATAGGATTTTCAACAATTAATAATATTTAATTTTTATTTTATTAACTTTAATTTACATCAATAAATGGGTTAAAGGCAAAAAGGGTAAAAACCTTAATTAGAGATCGAAAACAATGGTCAAACATTATTTGAAATTAGAATGTTTATAATTTGAGTATTTGAAATATAATCGAATATAAAGCAAACAATTTCAATTTGATAATTTTCTGTTTCCATTCAATTAAGGTAATTCTCTGCATTCTCTTATTATAGAATAAGAGGAATTTTCTATCATACTAAAATGGTTAGAATTTAATCGTTCGATATAATCTAGGAACATGTCGTAACCGGTTTCCGCATGCATCGCACTAGTGGGGAACCTCCAGTGTTTATTGTTTATTATTTTCAAGCACTTGTTTGAATGATTTGCATTTTCTTGAGGTGGCTTTTAGCCGCTTTATACCATACAGGGGATGCATTTGATAACATTGGTCGAATCACGCATTTGAAGATTAGATTTTTATTTTCGAAATTTAGACATGATCTCCTATTTAGGAATGACCATAATGCTTTGTGCGACTTTATAGCTTTTTCGCAGGTTGTTTCGATGTGTTTCCGAAAGGTTATTTTTTTGTCGAATACAACTCCCAGATATTTAACTTGGTTGTGAATATTTACAGTATTGGTATCAAACCTGAGGCTTCGTGCTGGTATTCGTTTTGGTGACTTATTAAAAGGAAAAATTACGGCTTGTGTTTTACTATTATTGATTTTTATTTTCCACTTTCGGTAATATTTGTTACAAGTAGTAACGCTTTTTTCAATCTTGTCAATTTTTACTCGTTAGCTATTGTGAAAACAAAAACAATGGTTTTTATTTCGTTCGAGCCGGACTTCAAATGACGACGCAGCACAAAAAAACCAACTCGGTCGTATTTAGGGTGCGCGAAAAACAATTTTTTTTGTGGTCCCGGATTTGTTATGGCTTAATCTTTAATTCTAGGGTGCGACTCGCCAAACTTTTTTTCCGACCCTATCTAATGTACACCTCAACAGAAAGATTTTCAATTGTGGATGTTTTTGTAATAGGAAGCAATTTGTGTCTGAGACGTCCATTGGTTATAGTCTTCAATCGATATCAAAATTTAATTATTTTTCGATTGGACGCACCGTTTCCGAGTTATAGCCACTTTTTTATTTTAGCGATTATGAAAAACGATTATCAAAACCCTCAAAAATTGGTTATTTTTTCGAATTGTCTCTCCGTTTCCGTTTTTCTAATTTTTCCATATTTTCGATCAAAAATTTGGATGGGTTACCCTGGGTAACCCATTACCCATCGACGAGGGTAACTACCCATTATTTTCCCCGGTACCCTTGTGGGTAATGGGTAATCGTGATGGGTAATTCCCCATCGTCGTTTGTAGCTACCCATTATTTTCGCCATTCCCTGTGGGTAATGGGTAAACGATCGCTACCCATTATACACGGCTATAATACCCAGGGTTACCCACTATCTACGTAATACGAGCCCTGCTTCTTCCGGCGTGCTTCACGGTAGCGTGGATTGAGAGCCAGGCATTTAGGGCAATGCACTATTACTCTAACTCCGGATCCATTCGATTTACTTTGGTTTTATCACTCCATAGAATTTGTTTACAGAATGGGAGATGATTTGATTTATGGGTATGACCAAAGAGTAAACGCATTGCGTGTCCAAAGAGTTGAGCGTCATTTAGGCGTCTTCGTATAAGCCTGTTTGACAAATTTAACCAAAATTCGGAGTTAACGTCGTGGGCAATATCATGTGATGACGTGATCGGATGTTTCTGTGTCTTCCGGACAATAGCGGTCCACTGCTTCAGTCGTTTGTGTGCTACGTGGGGTATTTTTTTTTGTTTTCAATCAATCGCTTAAGAATTTTTGCAATTTCATATAGCTTTTTGCCTTCTCTACAATATTGAATATAACACGATTTTCCTCTAGCGTAAAATATTTTCCCCGTCTCATTTTTAGGAAAATAGTAGAGAAATTGCACAGACATTTAAAAAAAGTACCGTAGGACACAAAATATGAAAAAAAACTTTTTATGACCGTTCCGCTCGCGTTGTGTTAATTTACTGTCTAAAACAAAAAATGCTAATTGCACATTTCAGCAATCAGAACAAAAAAGTATAGAGATAACAATAAAAATAATTTGTTTGACAGAAGCTTGATTCTCTGCTGCAATAGTGTAGACCATAGAGTAATGACGTGTAGAGACGCCAACTCTCTCAGTAAATTGATGACATTTGGTGTGTTGCAGATGGATGGTTGGATGTTGGAAATTATTGCTTTAATAATACCAGATAGAGGCAATGGCTTAATCAACCAACATTAAATCAGCATCGGCATTTCGTTTTTGGGTTAAAATATTTGTGTAAATACACCACAAATATATGCCAACAATAAAATATAACAAAAAGTAAAAAATACGTTTATATTGTACAGTTTTTCATCAAACCGACAAGAAAAATCAGCAGAAAATCAGATAATGGCAGTTCTATATGACATTACTCTGTGGTGTAGACCATAATAATTGTTCTATATACTCGTAGTCGAAAAATTTAAAAAATGCTACGTCGGACTTAAGAGTAGTTTTGTGCTAATTTAGTCTCCATGGCTGTATAGTTGAACGTTGGGGGCCCGGAATTCGAAAATTTTGGACTTAGCTCCAAAATGTGGTTGTTGCTTTGCTTTAGAATACAAAGTTTTGACTGTGGTAGAAATTTGAGACAAATCCCAGCCTTGCCGTAAAGTAGATTATAGCGAGTTTATGCACACTCAAATGTCTTCTGATCAATCTGTCAAAAGGAATTGTTATCGATCTACCTTCAACATACCACAAACGGCACACGTGCAAACTTTGTCGTAACATTATTTCTTTATATTTAGGGCCATTATCACAATATCTATCTAGCCATTATCACAATATCTAGTTAATTTTTAAATTCGGTACAAACTGACAGCTAAATATTTTAGTTAGCTTTAACTGTATGACAACTGGAGATGGTGATAATGGGTGTTAAACGACCAACCAAGATGTGCTGTTATACCCTCACCCATAGGGATGGGGGTATAAATCATGTAATAAGGAAAAACAATGTAACGCACAGAAAGAGCCATATTAGACCTTCAGTATCTTGGGACGAACTTCGTGTTGGGACTTTTTAAGACGATTGAGCAAAGCCCGTCTATCTGGCTGGCTGGTCAACACGATTAATGCTTTCACAACGAAACTAAATTCCACAACGAAATTTTGTCAGTGACTATATTTTGTGACTATTATTATTATTTTGTTGTGGCCTTTCGGTGGTTCAATGGTTAGTGTGCGCGGCTCTTGTACATGAGATCCTGGGTTCGAACCCTGCTCTGACCATCTTCAAAAAAGAAAAAAAAAATTTCTTTCGGCGGCGGTCACCTCGCATATATAGCCATCGAGTATATAGCCATGAAAAAGCTTCTCAAAATACCGTTCGGAATCGGTGTAAAACTGTAGGTCCCAATCATTGAGTGAAAACTGGAAAGCGCACAGCTCAGTGATTGTGAGAAGTTCTCCCCGGTCCCTTAATGGGATGTAATGGGAAACCATTTATTTATTTATTTTTTTTTATTATTTGTCCAAACATAGTTTGGGATTGAAAATGGGTGTTTTCACCATGCCCCTTCTAGTACCTCGCATACAAATCGACAGATTTAGCACAAAATTATGTTTCTTCTAAAACATTTTTCTGGTAGATGTGATTAGCTTCAACCCTAACACTACTTAACTGAAGAAAATTGGCGAGGTTGCCACGCCCATTCTGGTACCTCCAATACAAAACCTTGGCTTGTCAATGTGGTAAGTCGCGTGAAACACTTCCGATCTTAATACAATTTGGTAATAGGCTTCAGGTCATCAAACGATAGCCACCGATTAAGACAAGGGTACATAAGTTGTTCGGCTGGCTGGTTGTTTGGCAACATAACTCCCACAAAATCGTATAAATTTTTATGAAATTTTGTGTTTAGTGAAATGCAACTCTCCTGTGGAAAATGAGTGGTTTTGCCACATCCATTCTGGACCTCCCACACAAAAGTTGGGCCGCTGACCGGTTGATCGACACGATAGCTCTCGTAAACTGCAACCGATTTTAATGAAATTAGGTACTAGGCAATGGTTTGCTAAAACCTGCTGGGTAATTAAAAATTAATTACTGTGCCACGTATTTTTCAATACGAAATCAAAAGAAGTTGTTTAAAGTCCAGGAATCTTTCACTCTTATCGACAAGTCGAATATGCACAGCTGACATATCTCACAACAGTAGTTTCTGAATCGGATGTATTTTTTGATGTGTTAACATCTATAGGTATGGGTAGGGCAATCTATCAAAGTGAACACATGCAAACAACACATGTAGCGGCAGCGAACAAACCGGCAGGTAGTATAGTATTAAGAGTGTTGAATTGTATAGAGAAATCACGGAGCGAATAGCATTGTAACTTGGTACATTCATAATTTTGATGTGAAAAATGTATGCCTTTTGAAACATTTATGCTTTTTGTATTGTTTTATGTAATAACATTGTCGAAATGGTGCATTTATATTGAAATATTCTATAAAGAGAATAAGACGCGTTTATGCTCCTTTACTCAGACTCTCCACGTGAGAACCGAAAAAGAGTGCAATAAGTTTTCTATACTATTCAATACTTTTTGTCGTCGCTCTGTTTATGACAAAACAAAAACAATTATTTCAGTGAGCTAAATATTGCTTTATTTATTTTAACAATATTACATTTAATGTTAAAGCAGATGTAAGAAAAAACAAAGTGCAATAGCAAAAGAGCCTTCACCACAAAAAAAAAAAACGATTTAATTATTAATTTCAGTGGTTCGACACTCCTCGGAATATATAGTATATACAGTGGTATGGGGGTTGAACACAGCAGTATATAATTTCTTTCCAGCATTGAGGACTAGGATATAATCGTTTCTATATACAATTTAATTTGACTCTAGGTACTGATTGTATACCATTCTGCCACATATTTTCATCAGAATAGCATTGAAATTGTAAACATTACAATAAACAGTGTAGGTAAAGGTTTTATATCAGATATGAAGACAAAACACGAAGATTATTTGTACACATTTCCATATACTTTGTATGCTATATTGTGTGTATGCACTCAAGCGGCCATCTTTAACAAACGTATATTAGAGAGGTAAAGTGAAGATCACAGTACCACTGCCTAGTTTGTATACTATTCGAATGCGAACACGTATAGTAAACTGGTCCTACTGGGTATTTACTACTAAACATTGCACTGTTTCTTGTGACCATCATATTTATACGAAATGTTTCACAGTTTTTCTATATTTAACGGTTTATTTTGAACGCACACAGATATGCAAAAACGCGCGAACGACCGACTACACCGTAAACCACAAATTAAAATACATTTATTTATTCGTAATTTAATACGATTTCTAATTGATATTCACAAATACTTGATATCACCAACATTTAACGATCGTAGTATAATAAAATTAAACATTTATTTGTAAATTTATTTGCATTTTTCACACATTTGACGAAATTTTAACAGAATTTACGGGAGCTGACTGCGAACGACCAGAGGATTAAGCAACAACTAAAATTGGCATGACAGAGAGAGAAATGTCTGAATAGGGTGTAAAAGCTTAACTTAATCGTTAAATTGAGTGTCGTGATTAGAGGCAAACGGAAAAGGGACAGTAATTTTTATTTTCAGACGAATTAGGCAGAAAGAAGGTAATCGGAAATTCTTGATTGATTTTAGTACAGGATATGTCTGGAATAAAAAATTAAATGATATACAATTTGTGCCACCTTAAAGTGTTGCTAGAAACCGTCAAAAAATTATGCAAAATATCCAAAAAAAAAATGTGGAAAATGGAAAGAACTTATGCTAAAAACAACAAACAAAAATTGTGAAAAATGGAAAAAAAATGTGCTAAAATTAAAAGAAACAATTGTTTTTATATTTCCGTTTGTTTATATTATTTAGTACCTACTATATGTATAAGTGTATAATACAGTTTAAGCGTTTTTAATCATGATTTTTATTGACAAATTCAGTATTTTTGATTTAAAAAATGTCGTGCAATAAAAATCAGTTTTATTTCTAAAAGTTCCGATCATATATCAGAATTTTCTACTATGAGATTTTTAAGACCCTTTACATATTGGTTTTGTATATTGTAGCGACACTTGTTAACTTTTGAAATTTTAATCTGGGACGTCCATAACTTATTGAGAAACAATGCAAAACATATCTACGTGCTTTTCATATTAAATATTTGAAAAAAAAAAATATTTTATGACAAGTATTTCTGTATATTTCATATATTATATTTTAAATTTGATTTCCTTCATGTTGTTTTATACAGAGGTACCTTAAGCTGTAGTTTTCTTTGATTACACTTTGCAACACAAAATGTGCACTCCGATTTAACTTCAGTTTCTGAAAATACTTATCGAAACTAAAAAAATCCCATTTGGGGTTTTTCTGGATTAGCTCGAATTCATATCCGCTCAGCATAGCTGCAGGTAGAGGTAGAGAAATATAACCCAAACTGGTTTGAAACAACCGCAACTAGTGCTTCAAAATCGCAAAATTTTCAAGTGTTTGAGATATTTCTCCATATAATTTATCATAACTCGAAATGACTTGTCTCGTTTTGTTGAACCAAATTTGAGAAAATGTAAGTTAACGTTATCTTCAACTTATGCCTACACCACATTTTAATTTGATCAATAGTTTCGTAGTTATCACAAAAATTGTGACAAACATATACATTTTTTCGCTAAAATATTATTTTTCTTTCTTTAAAAAAATTTTGTACTATCGAGGGGAAAAAGTGTTTGAATTTTATTACTTTATCATAAAGTTACATATCTTCTGAATAAAACAAGCCATGGAACATGAAAACAGAGATATATTACGCTTTATACGACTTTTGTAATCCTTTCGAAAACACTTGGTGAATAAAAAAGTGGATGAATTGACCTCTTATAAATACTGCATATTTTTCAACTGAATTTCCTGAAAAAAATTTTTTGCAAAATGTTTGTGAAAGGGATTTCTAAATGTACTAGCATCACCGTCCCGATACAATACCATAATTTCGTTTTCACGCTTTTTGTGAGAACTTCACGAGTATTCAATCAGAAATTTAAATAGTTTATTACTTAACGTTTTATTGTGAGAATCATAAAAAACATTCATCACTTTTCAATTGATTTTTCCGAATAATAGGAAATACACTGAAAGAAAAACGCTTCGTCACTTAGATGACATATTTTCGTTAATGGTTTTGCGATACTACAATGAAAAGGCTCGTATATCCGACAATTTGGTAGTCGCTGCATCGACAAATTTCATACGTGATTTCTCTGACAATTTTGTAATTTTGTAACAATTCTGTAACAACTTACTTTTCGTTCCTGCAACAATTATATTTAATTTGAATTTTGTAGCAAAATGGGTTAAAATTTAAGAAAAACGTAAGTGCATGATATTTCAACTACTGATATTTGGTTTGTCTCTTAATTATTATAGTTTGTTTTTATTATTTATTCATTTTGGAGGTTTGCTAACATTTATAGTTGACAAAACAATTTCGTTACTGCAATGAATCAGTTGTTAATGCAACGAAACTAATTTGTATGAACATAATGAGACAAAAGCAGTCGAAAACATGAGCGAGCATAAAAATGGTGAGCATGAGTGGTGGGTCACGTGCACATCCTCATTCAGTTACTTTGCTACAACCGAAAGTGGTAGATAAATTTCCCCGCCGGAAATAAAATCAGACTAATAAGTTCAACTTAGTAATAATCTTTTATGTTGAAATCAAAATTGTGTGAATTTATGTGGTTGCTGTGATCGTTTGTTTAAATTGAGTATGTATAAATCATATAGATAAATAAACAGAATGCAAGGAGCAACACCACGGCAAAGAAAGTGACGCATCCATTGCAGAAAAACATGTGTGAGTGTATGCGCGTGACGGTACAAATCACAACAAAATGTTCGTGTTTTTGTGTTTTAACCATAATTCGGTCACGCTTGTTTCATTGCATTGGTATTTGAAGTCAGAAAAAACGAAAGTCATACATACATACATTTGTGCGGGCAGTCGAAGTCAATGAGAACGAAGAAGTCAAAGAAACAATGTGTTTCAAACACGGTGAACATAACAATAACAATTTAACGTACAATGAAATGAATCCAATCGAAAAACATATTAACAAATTTGGTTAAAATAAAAAAAAGTGAACAGTTGATGAAAATGTTTACAGAGCGATCACTGACTGTGAACAATGACGGGGAAATTTGGCGCTACAATTGAATGACAGAACCCTCAACACCACAGCAATTGCATGATTTAAGAACACAATGATGTAGTTCAATGTTAAAGGAAGTTTTGAATATAGAACAATAAATGTGATGAATCCCATTGGGGAGTTGAGCTTCTGAGTACAGGCATAGATATGTACATAGATAGAATAAATAAATAGAAATCTTAATAATATATTCCTCATATTTCTTTTTAATTGCAAGACCTGAATACAACGGCCACAATAACAATGGACCCCTGTACTACCATAATCTTTCTCCAGACGAGTGTTTCAACATGGAATGGATATAATATATTTAGCAAATTAAGACCATTTTCGAAACACAAACATTTTTAATTAAAATACCTGAAATGTAATACTAACAGTGTATTTGTGTACAATTGACGATAAATAATTTCAATCGCATTTCAAAATATTCATTGCAGCAATGAAACAAAATCATTGTAGTAATGAAACAAATTCGTTGCAACAATGACTATAATTTGTTGCACCTATGAAACAAATTCATTGCTGTAATGAAACAAATTCGTTCCAGCAATGAAATATATTCATTGCATGAACTATACTTATTCATTGCAACAATGAAACAAATTCTTTGTAGCAACGAAACAAATTCGTTCCGAGAATGGATCAAATTCATTGCAGCAACAACCATTCTTTCATCACAGTGACGAACAATTTACAGTTGACGGACACATTTTCGTAGCGGGAATGAAAATTACGTTAGCTCACTTTTGACGACAAAAGTTGTTGGGGTGATGAACATATTCATCCCTGTGACGATGCTTTTCCGTTCAGTGTAGGGTTTTGCCAAATCCGTGTCATAAAATGCACTCGTGCTACTATGTACAGAGGCGGATTTAAGGGGGGGCGCACCGGGCGCGCGCCCGGGGCCCCGCAGTTTTGGGGGCCCCGTGACTTTATCAATCTTCCTATAATAAGCTAAGTCATACAAAAAGGGTGCAGAAATCAAGTTTTTCTTCTACATATAAAAATTAAAGTGTTTATTTTTCTACCAAAATATCCATTATATATTAAAACAAGGACCAATCTCTATCAAATGCTGCAATAAAATTTACCTATAATGGTCCAGAAAACTAAAATGGAACTTATTTATAGAAAATTTCATTTTCATGAACTTTGAACGCCCACTATTTTTGTGAAGCCAATCTATAGTCCACCTGTTGTAACGATGTTTATCTTTATTAATTTTGAATTATAAAATTATATACTTATATTTATGTCATTACAAATAATTAGTATCAGGTGGCATTCGAAATAAATTTGTTTTTAAGACTTTAAATCAATTAAAAATTGTCCTCCCAATTGTATTGCAACTTTCCTCACGGTGAATTATTTACAAACTGTACCACGAGTTTAACAATTAAAACTGCATGATAAAAATATTGTTACAAATCATTCTCGTGAATTTTAAATAACATGTTTCAGAAGGCAATGTTTAAAAACTTATTTATTTATCTGCAATCTTTGTTTTTGAAACATAATATGAACAGTGATACGCCATTTATCAGACGCTGAAAAAAGAAAAGTTAAAAAACAATATGAAGAAGTTATCAACCAATAGAAGGGAGCATTAGATAAATTTATGATCACTCTAGGTAATTCTGTAGGCACAAAAAAACAGATGCACTTACAGCTTCCACCAGCCGACAAAATGAGTTTGCTGAAACTCTTGGTATAGAAGAAGGCATACGTGAAATATCTGTAGACAAAGGCAGGCAAGATATGCCGATGGAAAATATCGATAGTAAGTCGCAAAATATTTCATTGGAAATAAAATTAATGTGGATTTATACGGGCAATAGTCAAAACAATACTTCTCTATGGTATCGTAGTTTGGTGGAGGTCCCTCCAAAAGAAATATATTCTGAATTCCTTGATGAAAATTCAAAGATCAGCCCTGATTAGCGTTAATGGGGCAATGGGCACGACGTCAGGTACTGCACTTAGCGCTATACTGAACATCTTTACTCCTGATATCATGGCCGAATAGGCAGCCGTTACATCCCTGGTGAGAATCAGAGATTGTGGCGTTTTGATATCGGGACATTAAGGACACACTGAATTACTACACCGGATCAACTCTATTCCCGTAAACACGGACTACTGTATACTCTACCTTCTACCAGCGACAAATCTAAGGACTTCTATTCCGAACAGGAATACCTGGGAAAAGTCACTGAAAGGGGATACCAGTAGCATCAGATTTTTCACGGATGGATCAAAGTTGGACGAGCAAGTGGGCTATGGGGTCCATTCAACGGACCTAAATATAAATATCTCCGTCAAGCTGCCTGATCACTGTAGTGTATTTCAGGCGGAAAATTACCCCCAAACTGGAGGTTGCTGAACTACCGAAAAGTAGTGTCACAACCTTCCGGAGAATATGTATCTCAACAGACAGCCAGGCTGCCATCAAATCCCTGGAAGCCATGTTTGCTACGTCCCTCACGGCGAAAGAATGCCACTCATCACTTAGGGTGATGGCAGAGTATTTTGACATCAGGCTCATCTGAGTACCGTGACACAGCGACATTCCAGGCAATTGCGTAGCGGATGCGTTAGCTAGACAGGGCACTACGGCACAGGTTCTTCCGGCAAAAGAAGGTGTTAGTATGCCAGTCTCTACCTGCCGTTTGCAGATCAGGCAGTGGGCCACAATATGTTCAAGGACAAGTGGAGACTTACTTCAGCTTGCAAACAAGCCAGGGTCCTCTGGCCATAGGTGGACAGGAAGAGGACTAGGCAACTACTTAACTTGCCGAGAGGCAGGTTATCCACAATGATAGGAACACTTACGGGACATTGTCTTGTAGGAAAACACGCCCTCTGATTGGGACATAGAAACTCCACTCTCTGTAGATGCTGCATGGAAGAGGACGAGGTAACGACGAAACACCTTCTCTTGGATTGCCCTGCTCTGAAGTAGAAGTAGGATATTCGGAACACATCTAGTTAGCACAGTAGCCCTATAGGATATTCCTGTAGGTCTTATAGACAAATTTATTGAAAGGGCAAATTGGCTGGACGACTAGTCGATAGTTGCTATGGAGGAAACTGCAGGTATCACAATGGGCTTATATAGCCTAAGTGTGCTAGACAGCGTGCTGTCTTGTAGCCTTGCCAACCAACCAACCAAATAAAATTAAAATACATTTTCTCTGGCCTAATGTATTAAGAATAGAAATGGTTGAATTTCTCATTTGTAATAAACTAATAAATATTGGCCATATTAGTCAAATTAAATCGATATATAAACACGGTGATTGCATTTTTATAGGAAATCGTTGAGTGGAGAATGTGAAGAAATAACGTGGATAATTTTTTCCGAAACATCCAAATCTATATAATGCTATCCATGAAAATTATTTTTGGGCTCAAAATCCAAGTTGACAACTGGGTTTCAAAATTGGAAACATATTGGAGCTACTTTGTCCGACCATAAAAAATCAAAGCAACATGTCGCCTCAATGTGGACACTCTACAAGCGCTCCATGGTTTCAAATTGCGTCAATGCACAAAATGCGAAAATTGTAATGCAAAACGGAAGGTTTTGGAGAAACATTTTACGAAGATTTGTATCCACAATAAAATTCCTTGAAATTAAATGTACAGGACATAACGAAGTTAAAGATCTTCCAGTATGATGGTTTTTTAAAGTCATACTTGCACGAATACAGTTGCGCGAATCATTACTTTTACATTAAGACTTTTAGTTATGATTTTGGTCTTACCCATAAAGTTTGTTCTAAAAAAAGTTGAAATTTTTGTTTATTTTATCACTGTTTACGTACAAGTCTGTCTCGCCTTGCATTCAAATAAAAACTAAAAGCTCAGCAAACTGCAACGCGTCAATTGTCCATCCAAGATATATTGATAAGGTAGAACTACAAAACATCGAAAAATGCCTACCAACCAAATCTACGCACACTTTTGTGATGGTTTGGTTTTCCCAAATATAAAATGTGTGAATTCATTAGTGGCTATGACATCATTGACTAATTTTGTCGGCAGGGCGAAGTCTGCCGGCTCAGCTAGGAGTTTAGATAAAAAAGCCAAAGATATGAAAGAAACTTTTCCAAATGTGGAAACGATTCTGGAGAAGGATCATTTCTTGTCTTAAAAGAGTAAAGAATTATTTAAGACTCAATACTATTGCTGTATTGCATATAGGTAGTGATTTACTTAAAATTATTGATATTAATGATATAATTTACAAGTTTGCAAGCCAAAAAGATAGAAAAAATTTTCTGTATTTTAATTAGTACTTAAAGTAATTAAAGTACGTTTTTAAGTTTTATAAAATTTTGGATTATTTCAACAAAAATGTGGTTATTTTTTGATTATTTTTCAGGGGCCCAATATTTATTCTGCGCCCTGGGCCACATCCAACCAAAATCCGCCTCTGACTATGTACTACATTTTCTATCTGATATGTTATACATAACTTCGAGGAGAAGAGTTTAAGATTGATTGAATTCAAATAAAAATATTATTCTTGCCAAAAATTACATATACCTTCACTTAATTGTGAAAAAAAACAAAAAAATTCATTGATTTTCACAATCCACGTCTTGTTCTATTCATAAGATATGTAGCTTTATGATAAAGTAATCAAATTAAACACTTTTATCCCTATTCGATTTTTCATAATTTTTTAAAAAAGTAGAAATAATATATTAACGAAAAAAGCATTTGTTGTTACAATTTGTTTGATAACTTCGAAACTATTGATCAAGCTAAAAAGTGCTGTAGGCATAAGTTGAAGATAATGTAAACTTAAATTTGTTCAGATTTGTTTCAAATAAATTTGAAACGGTCACTTTTGAGTTATGGTAAGTTATGTGGAGAAATATCAGCACTTTTCGACAATTTTGCGATTTTGAAGCACTAAATGTTGTCTTTTCAAAAATGTAATGTAAAAAGTGTGAAAAAAGTAGCATAGAAATACATTTTTCTTAGTTTTAAAGTTTTGTTAATAGTTCGAGAGAAATTAAGGGGCGGCTGAAAACACAGGAACAGTCAAAACATATTTGGCACATGAGACCAGAAAATGTATTGAAAATATGATTCGTTTCTATCCTTTGGTGTGTGTTGGCTAATAAGAAAGAATATATTATTGTTATTTAAATCAAAATAAAAACGTTCGATGTGTTTTCAGTCTAGACATTCGATGGAAAATTGTGCTATACCTAAAAAATTTTGCTACAATTTTGTTGAAAAATTTATAATTTTGGAAATATTTCCATGCCTTTAGCATCATGTTTCAAAAAAATTGTGCTGAAGCCAAAAAAATTATGCAAAAAAGCATTAACTTGAGCGTTAAATTGAGTGTCGTGATGAGAGGCAAACGGAAAAGACACAATGTATGTAATTAAATGTAAATTATCTGCATTCGCTTAACGGGCTAAACGCTGCTGAAGATGATGCTTCACAAACATCGAAACGATCGTCCAGCGAATATGAGTTCGAATTCAACAAATGACTGTTTCAATTTTTCTCAATAACAGAAAACTGTTCTGTTAAGAAGGAAATTCACGATAGATCACCAACATATCAAAATTTGCACTTTCTTCTTGTGCGTCTCCACACGTCTACCTTTATTTTCACTACACCATGTAAACATGCACATACAACTGATAAACCTGCTTTACCTTGAAAGAAATGACACAGTTTTATTTGGCTTAAATAAGAGTGGCCAGCTACCGATAAGATGTCATATCTTCTTCGTGATTTTTAATGTCTACAAAATATTAAATTCCCAATTATTTGATAGGAAAGCAAAGTATGTAGATTTAACTGGATTTCAATACAAAATTAGCTGACATTGCCTCAGTACACGAATCTCTCTTCGTTGTCACAACTATAGTATTTACAGCCAACTAAAAAAAATATTAAATGGTTTCCCATTACATCCCATGAAGGAATCGGGGAGAGTTTCTCACTACTAGTGAGCTGTGCGCTTTCTAGTTTTATACTCACTGATTGGGATCTACATTTCTACACCGGTTCCGAACGGTATTTTGAAAAGCTTTTTCATGGCTAACTACTCGATAGCGTCACTATGCGAGGTGACCGCAGTCGAAAGAAATTTAAGGTGTCAGAGCACGGATCGAACCTAGGATCTCAACTACAAGAGGCGCACACACTAACTATTGCACCACCGACGGCCACATTCAGCTATCACAGTATTTAGTTGTGACTACCAATAATTGTGTTCCGTTTCACCAAATGTTGTGCCTATCAATTGATTTGTAAATCAATTTTAGTTGCAAGAACTGAAATATTTAGTTGAAGCCTCAGCAACTAGAAATAAATGTCTTCTGTCAATTGAACAATCAATTTATCCTGTAGTGGTCTCAACGAAAAATTTAATTAACGAAAAATGTAAATCTAATTCGTTTGTACCAAATACTATATTGGTATGCTCAACTAATTACTTGAATTTCATGACTATAAATAAATAAATGGTTTCCCATTACTGATTTTCACTCACTGATTGGGACCTACAGTTTTACACCGATTCCGAACGGTAATTTGAGAAGCTTTTTCATGGCTAGATACTCGATAGTGTCGCCGTCACTATGCGAGGTGACCGCCGCCGAAAGAAAATTTGAAGGTGGTCAGTGCCGGGTTCGAACCCAGGATCTCATGTACAAGAGCCGCGCACACTAACCATTGCACCACCGACGGCATTTCATGACTTGCCACAATTTATTTATAGAAAAAAAACTAAATAAAGGGGTTTTTATTTTATATTTAAATATAAACTAGGGTAGCCATTCAATTAACCATTATTCGGTTAATCGATTAATCGTGCTATAAAATTAACCGAACATTTTAATAATTAAATTTTTCAATTAACGATTAACTCGAACAAATCAGTGCGGTTAATCGATTAATAGAATATAAGCACGTGTTTATAGATTTGAAAGTTTGTTTGTTTGTCAGATTTGAAAGTTTGTTGAGAGAAAGCGTCACACAGTGCTTTGGCTCATAGATATAAATATAAAAAAATTGTCTCAAAATTGGTTAATTGAAATTTCAAGACCCACTGGTCACTTTGTATGGGGGGTATCAAAATGCCTGGTCCGATTCTGCTCAAACTATATACAATAAGGATAATATTCAGAAAATTACGTTTTGCAAAATTTTTGTAAAAATAAAAAAATAATAATACACTTTGTATGTGAGGTACCCGAAAGCGTGGCACTTTTGGGTCAGATTTTTTTAATTTTGGATCGGTACCAAAAGTCACTAATTTTCATGTTGCTGCATCTACGATTTGTGAATTCTACCTACATATATTTTATAATTTATAATGATGTTGTTTTTGTTACGTTTTGTTTTGTTTTAACAAATGTGCCTACTACAATGTTTGAATACTTGTTTCCTTTTTGTTTAATTTCATCCGAATAATCGATTAATCGAATAATTTGATTGCGTTTTGTTCGGTTAATTGTCAGATTGAAATTTACGATTAACGATTAACCGATTAATCAAAAAACCCGATTAAATGGGTACCCTAATGTAAACAAAATTATTATTATTTGTAACCAGGGTTCGAATTTGTTGGGTAATAGGTTACCCTGGGTAATCCATCTGCATTTTTGATCGAAAATATGAAACAAATTAGAAAAATGTCTACATCTCGGAACCGGAATGTCGAATTGAAAAAATAACTAATTCTTGAGGGTTTCTAAGGGTTTTCCATAAAGTAGTCCAATTCGTATGAAATTTTATTTTTAATAAAATCGCCAAAATGAGATAATCGCTAAAATAAAAAATGAATATAAACGGGGGTCCAACCGCAAAAATAATAAATTGTTTACCTCCATGGGAGGCTATATCCAGTGGATGCCTCTCATAGGGCATCACTTAAAATCCGTTAAACTAACGTTTTTCAAATAAAAGTCGCTACAACACACATGTATGCATGTGTTAGCGATTTGTTTTTTAAATAAGTGATACCGTATAAAAGACATCCATTGGTTAAAGCCTCTTATAGAGAAAACGAAGTTATTATTTTTGCGATTGGACGCACCGTTTCCGAGTTATAGCCATTTTTATTTTAGCGATTTTCATATTTTGTCGATTTTTTGAACAAAATTTCTTCAATACGATTCTTCCATATTTTAGGAATTTTCATATTTTGACGATTTTTTGAACAACATTTCTTCCATACGATTGGACCACTTAGGATGGATCTTAGAAGCCCGTAAAAACTCATTATTTTTTCGATTGGACGTTCCGTTTCTAAGATTTTGCCATAAGAGCGTTTCAGCGATTTTTGATTCCAGAAATTTTAGTTGTAGTGATTTTATTATTTTGGCGATTTTTTGAAAAATTATTTCATGCGAATTGGAACACTTTGTGAAAAATCTTTAGAAAGCCGTAAAAATTTGTTACTTTTTCGATTGGACACTCCGTTTTCGAAATATAGGCATTTTTTCTAAATTTTTCATATTTTCGATCGAAAATGGGGATGGGTTTCTCTGGATAACCCATTACCTATCGCCGTGGGTAATAGGTAAAGGCCGCTTACCCATTCATCATGTGTAAATGCGTAATGGATAATCGTGCTGGGTAATTTCCAATCGTCATAGGTAGCTACGCATTATTTTCTCCATACCCTGTGGGTAATGAGTAAACGTTCATTACCCATTCCCCACGGGGATGTGGGGTAAATACGAACTCTCTCTGTAACCATATACAAACAGTTATAATTTAAAAATATCATATATATGTTTAAAATATTTTGAGCCATCCACAATAATAGTTCCTCCAGACAAGTGTTTACACTTTTTTGCATATGGTTGCGAAGGCGCCAATAGGGGCGTCTGATTCAATGGTTGTGTTTAAAAGTCTCACTTCACCTTAATCTATGGCAATACTAGTAAAATTAAAAACTCCATGCAATTCAGTAACTAGTGTGGTGAGTTATATCAACTGGGCGTATTCGTCTTGTCGATAACACAAAACTATACTTGAACTTTAATGAACTTTTTATAGAACTTTTTATAGGAAAATATATGTCAACCGTTGTTTTTGTCCAAATTATATCAAATTCTGGGGTTTTACAGCGTAAAATGTTAATATGTATACTTGCCATATTTTATCGGGGAATGATATCTATACACGTTATTGTTTTTTCACAACTAGGTTTATCACTATCTGTTTAAAATAATTAAAATAATAGTTTTACTGAAAAGTTCTCGTGTAACATTCAAATATTGTTTCCCTTTTACAGCAAAGCCTCTTGTGAAAAAGAGAATACATAACTTTGTAACAAGTGTTTTGTAACTGAAACTAAATTATGATTACAGTGACTAATATTTGAAAACGAATTTTAATATTGTACTTTTTGTTAGTTGTACTATATTTCATTTCAGATGAATGAGGTTTTAGAAATACTCAAATTGGTTAATACAACTAAAGTTCGGTAGTAGCAACTTGTATTTAGTAAGACCTGTTTTTAATCTATCAATAACATCGGCAAATAATTCTGATGTACGATAATTATGAATTCTAATCAAAATATAGACTTTACCATGAAATTTCCAATGCCTGAATTGATTTCCAAGTAGTGTTTAACCTGTATGTAGATCAAAAAAAAAACGGAAAACATTTCTTATATTAGTCACACTCACACTTCTACCTCCTCCCCAATAAATAAAATAGATTGAAAAATTGTAATGCAGTAATGTTGTAGATTTTTCAATTAATTTTCTGCACTTCGTATATACATGGGTGTGGGATTTCTTTAATCCTACACAATCACTGGATAAATATTTAACAACGATATGGAATTCCCAGCAATGCAGCTACATTCACTTCTAAACTTGTGAGTCATAAGTGCTAAAGTCGACTTAAGTTAGAATTGGTTATATTAGATATTTAAACTAGGAATTTACGTTAAATTGTGGAAAATAAAAGATTATTGAAGTCGTGGTTAATCAATATATCTGTAAGGTTTGCAATTGTAAACTAAAAGTACAGCCTTCGTGTCACAAATTTGAAACAACGGAATTTGAATTTTAAAAAACTGTTTTTTGATGATAAATTAAGAGGGGGTTTAAAAATATATATGGTAACACTGCTCGAAACGAATATTTGTGTTGCAGATATTTCATGTATCCTAGCAAATGTTGTATGTATATTCCCTTTTCGAATTCCATTATCAGACAATTGTTTTCGTACGAAATAACTTTGGCGTAACAACTCTGGAATTGAGGAACATTTCGCAAAGAGAGACATTTTTGTTAATTATTATAGACGTACTTCTTATGGGAGTACAAGTATTATAAGAGCTGAATACGACGCTGTGGCGAGTTTGTTTAGGGCACCTTAGACTAACGGATTAGTTGGGACGACTTCCGAGTCGGATCGACTGATTTCCGAGAGTAAGATGCGGTCAGTCAGTCTGTCAATAAGTCGAGCAAAAATCAAAACAAGTTTAATTTTTTTAAAATCGGGCCGACTTATTATTCTGTGTAAAGGGGCCCTTAGACCTGTGGATAAGTTGCAGCGACTTCAAGTTGACATCAACTTATCCATGGTGTAAGGTGAAGTTGGTGGTTTGTACAAACTAGTTGATGTAAAATCAAAGCCATTTTGATTTTTTGAAGTTGATATCAACTTATCCACCAGTGTAAGGGGAAGTTGCATCAACTTTCATACGCATTTCGATGAGAAACGTTCATGAGGCAACCAAACCAAAATAAATAAATTAAACAGTATCGGAAAAATATATTCAAAATAAACGCGATTTATATATAGTGTTATTTCTAAATAGTTAAAGAAAATAAAAATAGTGTTTTTTCTTCAAATTGGTGATATTTTCGCAGCCACCTTTCATTTCGACATCTGACAAGAACATGAAGTTGCCTCAACTAGTTTGAAAGTGTAAAGGCAAAATCGAAGTTGATGTGAAATAATCGAAGTTGATGTCAACTTGTCAACAACTTATCCACAGATCTAAGGGCCCCCTAAGGGAAGCTGTTGCCGACTTTTTACAGTTTAAAGTGGAATGTCAAAAGAAAACATCAAAACAGACAGTTTTTGTAGGATTTTAACAATGATTTTTGGAACGAAGTTCCTTATCGAACGTTGCGGGATAGGGGCTAAATGAAAAAAATTAAACAACTTTTTTTTAACACTATTGTGCTACAACCCAGTATTATCAACTATATTGGGTACTTTTGCTTTGGTTTGCGTCTAGACTAACATATGTTGGGAAATTTCTTGTTTAATGGGAAGTTTTCTAGGTGGAACCTGTAACAAATATTTAGTATATATATATTTTAGTTTTGAGCCCAATAAAAAGTAAATTTAGAAAAGCCAAAGTGAAAGTAGTGTAAAAAAGAGCATTTTCTTAAATAAGTACCTTTTCTTAACAAAAGTATAGTTTCTCAAAAAAAATACCTATTCATACTTTTAAACAAAGTACCTTTTCTTAAAAAAAATACCATATCTTAGAGCAGTATCTCAGCTTCAAAAAATTAAATTTTCATAGTAAAAAGTACGTTTTTTTAAATAAGTACCTTTTCTTAAAAATGTACATTGTCTTACAACAAATTGTCTTTTCTTAGAAAAGTACATTTTCTTTAAAGAGTACCTTTTTTGTGAAACAAAATAACTTTTCTTGAGATAAGTACCTACTCTTAGGAATTTACCTATTCTTGAAAAAAGGACCAATTCTAAAAAAATTCCAATTTCTTAAAAAAAACTTTTCTTACAAAAATTCCTTTCCTTAAACGAACCTTTTTTAAAAAATAAAATAATACCTTTTTGTGAGATAAGTAGCGTTTCTGAAAATAAGTACATTTTCTTAAAAAAATAACTTTCTCATAAAAAGAGTACCACTTCTTTAAAGAGTACCTGTTCTTAAAAAAAAGTACATCGTTGTAAAAAAAATTCATACTCATGGCTTTTACTTACAGAAAGTATTTCTTCGTAAAAATAGTTCCTTTTCTTAAAAAAACATTAGCTTTTAATAAAAGAAGTACCTTTCTTTAAAAACGGACCTTTTTGGGAAAATATAATACATATTCTTACAAAAAGGACCTAACAATATACTTTTTTTTTTTAAAAAATAAATTCTATGAATAAAATTTTTCTTAAAAATATTTTATCATTTTACAAAAAGTGTATTTTCTTAAAGATCCATTTAAATTATTGTATTTTTTAAAGAGCGCCTTAGGTACTAATTAGTACATAATATACACCTCATGTAATTTTTTTTACTAACCGAAAAATTGATCTGCGCAGGAATTCTGTAACATCTTAACGATAAACATCGGTAACTAAATTGACAAAGTTCGGAAATTTTGAATTGAAATTTCATGAATTTTGAGAATGAATATTAGCCGATTTTTATCGTGCAGTTAGTTTAAATGTTATTACAATTTTCTGATTTAAAAATTGGTTTTATAATTTTATACCTCCGGTTTGAAATATATGGAACTATGTCGAATTGAAAATGAATTCCGTTGTACAATATATACAACAATATTCATGAGAAATTTGGTTACAGCAGCGTAATTTTTCAAGAGTAAGGTTGTTGCAACTGATTTAAAGCCACATTCGGCTGTAACAACCGAATTCGTATGGAAAAGTGAGTTGTCACAACTAAATCAGTTAAGAAACAAGGATATTTCTACCAAATTCCAGCTGTGAGAACTCAATTCAGTCGTCTCAATCTCATTTCGGATGTGTTAACCGCAATTTAGTTGTGGCAACCGGTGGTGCAATGGTAGTGTGCGTGGCTATTGTGCATGAGAACGTGGGTGCGATCCCTGCTCTGAGCACCTTAAATTTCTTACAACGGCGGTCACCTCGCTTAGTGACGGCGACACTATTGAGTATTTAGCCATGAAAAAGCTTCTCAAAATATCGTTCGGAACCGGTGTTAAAACTGTAGGTCCCAATCAGTGAGTGTAAAACTAGAACGCGCACAGCGCACTGATTGTGAGAAGCTCTCCCTAATCCCTTCATGGGATGTAATGGGAAACCATTTATTTATTTATTTAACCGAAATTCGGTGGCAATATTCGAATTTACGGTTGCTGCAACGTCTTTCCTAACAGTTAATTCTGTGAGTGTTTGTGTGATATTCGTGTATCTAGTTATTTTGGCGATGGCAATTAGCTTTTGCATTGCTAGCGATTAGTATTTGTGGGTGCGTCAAAGATCGAGATTATGTAGACAATCCTCAAACTATTTAGTAATTTAAGCTCAATATTGGTCAAGCCATCGTAATTTAACTGACAAATTGGGTTGAGATAATGGGTTTCTGTCGTACCAGTGGAGCCAGCTACCAGAAGAAAATACCATTATTAACAGAACGGATCCCCCCATAATGCAATAATATTTGGAAAAATATAGATCCAAGTTTGTATTCTAGTATTTACCAATAATCATAAAAAATTGACTGCCATTTTTAATAGCAGCATAGTCCTCATAGATCAGAAGTTGCCAGGGAAACTATTACTCAATCGAGGATTAAATGGGCTATCGATAGCTTTAATCCCTTTAAGTCTTCCGGGTACTCAATATGGTGTCACCGGCGGAATTTCTACCTACTGATTCTATTGGTAGTAGAACGATATACCATTAATTGGAATATGAAAATCAATGCACAGAAATGTCAAACAATACTTTTCAGACCGTCAGTTGACAAATGTAATAACAATATAAGGACAAAATGGAAACAGTTTGGTATTAAATCAAACCTAGCAAATGTTAACATTCCTAATAAAGAAGTTGTAAAATATTTAGGCATTTATCTGGATAAATTTCTGTACTACAATCACCATGTCATTGAATTACTTACAAAAGCTAAAAAGACGTTCTATATATATAGACCGTTATTTCATTCGAGTTATTTAAAACCAAGAATTAAAATATTAATGTATCAATCTTTAATTAGACCTGTATTAACATATGGCTGTCGAATTTGGTTCAATATATCACCATCAAATATGGAAAAGATTCGTGTTTTTGAAAGAAAGTGTCTAAGAGCCTGCACATCAATGTATAGATCGCCACAGAGCAACTATACAAAATACATATCTACTATGAAATTATATAACTTTGCTAATATTATAAGAATAGACAATCATATAATAAACTTAATTAGAAATAATGTCTTAAGATGTATACAATGTTATGAAAACAACATTATAATGGCTCCTTATTATACAGATAAAGGATATATAATTGATTCCTTGAGAAATGGGTTCGTTCCACCTGAGGCCTTCCTGTACTTAGACAGAGTCAAAATTATTCAAAATGAAAACGGCATCCCATATTTTTATCATAACTATTGACGAGCGAATGTAAAAGCCGTCAACTGCAACTTAGAATACAGAAATATGAGATATAGTACAAGTGTATCATGTAAAGATTTGCAATATTTACAAAGTAACATCAAAAAGTTTTGGTGGAAGTGCCAGTAAGTAATTCTCTTTTTTTACCTCGTAACATACCAACATATTGCAGCAATGTTTTTTAAATATTTTTCATGGCAAAAATTTGTTATTTATTCTTCATCTTAAATAAGAAAAAAAATCCAAATTGTAAAAAAGACGACCTTATTATATTAATAATAGAAAAAAAATTGCTATTGTTAACTTGTGTTTATTATAGTTTAAATATAGTATATTAACAATAAATAAACAATCAAAAAAAAAAAATGAAAATATTGTAAACAACTTTTTTTAACTACTTTATTACAACCCATTATTATCAACTATATTGGGTACTTTTGGTTTGAGTTAACGGGAAGTTTTCTAGGTGGAGCCTGTTTATTACATATTGTAGTTTTGAACCCAATAAAAAGTAAATTTAGAAAAGCCAAAGTGCAAGACTGGCAAATCCATGAAGTACAACCCTGAGCATGGAATTACATTTGGCAGCACACTTACGTTTACACTCGTACTTTTGGTTTGGTTTGTGTCTAGACTAACATATGGGGGACATTTCTTGTTCAATGGGAAATTTTGTAGGTCGAGCCAGTTTATTACATATTGTAGTTTGAACCGAATAAAAAGTAAATTTAGAAAAGCCAAAGTGAAAGAAGTTTAAAAAAATAACATTTTCTTTAATAAGTGCGTTTTCTTAAAAAAAGTAAATTTTCTCAAAAAATACCTATTCATATTCTTAAACAGAGTACCTTTACTTAACAAAATACCTTATCTTAAAGAAGTACCTTTGCTTAAAAAAGTAAATTTTCTTACAAAAAGTAAATTTTCTTAAAAAAAGTAATTTTTTAAATATGTGCCTTTTCTTAAAAAAGTACATTATCTTACAGCAAATTGCCTTTTCTTAAAAAACTACATTTTCTTTAAAGAGTACCTTTTTTATAAAACAAAATAACTTTTCTTGAGATAAGTACCTGTTCTTAACATTGTACCTGTTCTTACGTAAAAAAAAGCTTTATTTCAAAAAAAAAGTACCTTCTCTTACAAAAAATTCCTTTTCTTACAAAAATTTCCTTTTCTTAAAAGTACCATTTCTTAAAAATAAAATAAGACATTTTCTTTTCTTTTCTTGAGATAAAAGTAGCCTTCCTGAAAATAAGTAAATTTCCTTAAAATATATCCTTGTCCTAAAAAGAGTACCACTTTTTTAAAAAGTACCTGTTCTCAAAAAAAAGTATTTCATTGTAAAAAAAGCATACTCATTAGCTTTTAATAAAAGAAGTACCTCTCGTCAAAGAAATTACCTTTTCGGGAAAATATAATACATATTCTTTAAAAAAAAAAAATTCAATAAATAAAAATGTCTTAAAAAAAGTTTATCATTTTACAAAAAGTATCTTTTCTTAAAGATCCATTTAAATTACAGTAGTTTTCAACAGGCGCCTTAGGCGTATTGGAACTAAGTAGTACATAATATATAGCGAAAAGAACTTCGTTCCAACCGGGTGTCCCCTGACACCTCATGTAATTTTTATTAAATTAATATTTAGATCATAAACGACGTCGTTTTGTTTCTTCTTTCTTTTTTTAGGAGAATTGCAATTACAATTGCTGTACAAGCGTTACCTTCCACCGCAACTGCTGACAATAAACTAAAGTCGGTTAGTGTAAGACGAAGCAATATAAATGTATATAAATATGCCCTTTATTTATTGAAACATAAGATAATAATATAAAACAATTTTACAATACAAAGTTTCAGTTCGCGAATAACATAGGGCGTCAACGAATTCTATTCATCGATTTCTGTCTCTGGCAATGGATTCAATTTGGTTCCATGATAGTCGAGATTACCTATATTCCTTTTCCAGGCACCGCATTCATGTCTGGCTTTCGATACCATGAGGTTACCATTGTCGCCCTAGCAATAACTTATGTTGGGTGTCTAAGTATATGGCCGATCCAAGTCCATTTTCTTCGTGGTGCTGATATCCAGTTCAATAGGACTGTTATACAGGGTGATTCAGGAAGTTTAACGACCTTTCCAACAAGCCCAAAAACAAAAAAATCCGACCACTGGCTCAGAAGTTAGCAACTTTACCCTACTACCCTCCGACCAACAATCCGAAAATGTTGAACCCGCTGCCATTTCGCACCCTTGCATTTTCGGACATGGTCCTAGGGGACTTTTCTTCATGAAATGAGCCAAGGAATATGCTGGAGAAATTTGTCCGGAACTTCCCGAATCACCCTGTATGTACGCTCTCAGAGTACTCCATTAGAAATTGTCCTGGGCCAGTAGATACGGAGTAGTTGTCTCAGATAACGATTGACAAACGTTTAGACTGTTTTCATGGTCAGCCTCGTCAAGCTACAAGTAGTAGTACATCCGTACAACTGTACAGATTTCACACTGCAATTTAATATTCGCAATTTCGTGTACGGATCATGGGCACTATCTTGTCCGGAATCCCCTTTTTGGTCTTTTCCGGCCCCCACATTGAGTTGGGGTGTACACAATCAAACGCTTGGTCGAAGTCTATGAAAGTAGATACAGAGGCGAATGTAGTTCAACTGCTTGTTCTATGAATATACGGAGTGTTTCCACATGGTCAGCGAATGAACGACCAGGCCTGAACCCCGCCTGCTCCTTCCGTACGATTTTCTCTACCACCGGCAAGATTCGCTGAAGTATAAGAATCGCCATTACTTTGCTGATGGCATTGAGCAATGTAATACCACTCCAGTTTTTGCACAGTGTTAGATCACCTCTTTTCGGAATAGGGATCACCCTTTTTCCGTAGGGATTTAGTTGTCTATCCATGCACTTCTGATGACCGGCGTAATGACATGTGCTTACGCTTATGCACCATATTTCAACAGATCCGCTGTAATACTATCAGGACTAGAATATTTCTGATCCTTCATTTTACTCAGTGTCGCCCCGATCTCTGCTTGCGACCGTGGTTCCGTTGAAATATTCCTTCTCGGGTTGCGACGTGAGTATGCTACCGAAGGGGTAGACTGATCATCATCATCCGGAAGTCTAGATAGTGTAGTAAAGAATTCACGCCATATCTCTACTTGCTGATCTGGTGATAATATTTCCGTGGCGTCATTAGCTTTTAACAATGCATTACTCCTGATGTTGTTGCCATTCAGGTTTTTTATTATAGACTACACAGTACGGAAGTTACCTGTATTTGCAGCCTTTTCGGTTTCCTCCGCCATATTGTTGAGATAATTGTTGCAATCTAAACGGACTATGTAACCCACTCTACGTCCTGATTGCCGATAGTCTGATTTGAACTGCCTCTTCAACGTTGGTGTCTACGATCGTATACACATATTGTGCAGGCGTTCACGATTCCCAATTTCGGTCCAGGATTCAGCACTACTCCAAGGATTATTCACATATCTTTTCTCTTTCTTTTCTTTCCTGTGTTTATCAACTATGTTCATCATAATGTTCATCAATTGTTCTTCGTTGAATTGATATCAAATTTCATCAACTCAGTGAAAAGGTTCCTCAGTTTGAAGATTATCCGTTTCTTCACCTTTTCCAGCTTGATGATCTTTTTTACATCAATCTTCGTCATTGGACTTTAGAATTAATTATTGGGATCGATTTAAAATATGGACGTAGTATTGAAAAAATGTAGAGAAATAGAAAATACCTAGTAGAAAATTCAAAATAAATATATAATAGAAAATAGTCCACGCTATGAGAATTTTCTATGCAGTCTTATACCCTGTTCTGTTGAATTTTTTTCAATGAAAAATAGACCAAAGAGTTTGGCTAAACATTAACAAACAATTTACATCAAAATGATGACCAATTTACATTAAATTGATAAGAAATCGACATCAAATTGATGACAACAATGCATTTAATTGACGAAAATGTACAGTGAATTGATGAACAATTTACATCAAACTGGTAAAAAAAATTACTTTAACTTGATGACAAACGTACAAAAATTTACATCAACTTGATGTACGCCGTCGATGAATCTTCATGAACTATTGATGAAAGATTGATGAAATGTTCTTCATCAATTCAATGAAATGTGTCATAGGTTGGAAAATGCGGAATTATGAATTCCTTTATCAATTTGATGAAGCTTTTTTCTTTCAGTGTAGAGTTTGATCGCACGTCATTCGTATGGATGGATCTTGCAGACGGTCTGTATTGTACTTCACGATTTTGGCTCTAATACTGCTGACAGCCGCTGGACGGAGACGGGAGGTACCCACTAAAGTCCAGCAAAGAACCCACAAACATTTTTGCGCTTTCCATCTATACTTGTGTATATTTCTATGGAGGAATTTCGAGCGAGTATACGAAATCAATGAGCCTGTCACCATTGCCATTTCCCACAGTTCCAAGATTATGTCTTCCCATAATTTCATGTAGGTTATTGTTGTCGTTACCAACTTTGGCACTAAAATCTAACATAAATATTTTAATGTCACCAATTGACAAGGAGCTTAGAGTAAAATCAAATTGTCTATATGACTCGTCCTTAACACTGCCCTCATCAGGCTCAGTAGGTGCATACTCCTGTACCACAGAAATCCTGCGGAATTTCGAATTAATAGCCATTCACTTGGGAGTGGCCAGAAATGATTCCTTCGTTGGGCAGTCCAAGCAGCTCAATATTTCCACGCTGTATGTCCTGGGCAATGGCTTTATCGGAAACCTCCGTTAGCTAGCTAGAGTGAGAAGGCGAAAATAAATGAGCAGCCTGATTTGGTTATGCGATCACTGATGTGTCTCAGGCTTAGTAGGTGACTAATGTCACTGAAGCTCATCAAGCTATCGGACATATTCTTTTGTCCTTTAGAAGGCGGATGACCCAAACATATGGGCCAACGGCGGATAAAAAAACCAAAAGAAGAAAATCCAGGTTCGAAATATTGCATCCTGGTCAGCGTCTGATCCATAATGGGCGGCTGCAGTCAAATATCCTGGCAGTAGGTAAAATGCAAAAATCTCGGTGGACTGGGTTTGCCTCCCGCCACCGTTCATAATGGCAGTGAAAATACAAAAACGAAACCGAAAACATAAACAACCCCTATTTGTTGACGACCCAAGCAAACGTTATAAGGACCACGATTTACGGATATGCACCTGGAATGTAAGAACTCTATATAGATCCGTTGCAAGTATTCAATTGGCAGATGTCCTCGAAAGATATAAGGCATTTACCGCAATCCAGGAAATGACATTACCGCAATCCAGGAAATGCGGTGGACAGAACATGGCTGCACACGAAAAAGAAACTGCGACATATACTACAGTTCCCATGAGAAAAAAACATGAATTTGGTTGCGGATTTGTAGTTGACAAAAGACTGCAACATCTAGTCTCTAGGTTCAATCCTGTGAGTGAACGAATAGCCACAATCCGCATGAAAGCGAAATATTCTTATATTTCCCTAATTTGTGTGCATGCCCCGACAGAGAAGAAAGATGATGATGCCAAAGACATATTCTATGAGCTCCTAGAGGAAACGTATGACCGCTGCCCTGTCCATGACATTAAGATTGTACTAGGAGATTTTAATGCCAAAGTAGGCAGGGAGAATGTGTTTCATCCAACTATTGACAATTTCAGTCTACATGCTGATAGTTCCGACAACGGTATGAGACTGATTGACTTTGCCGCGGTAAAAAACATGGTCATTAGTGATACAAGATTCCAACATAAAGACATTAACAAGGCTACTTGGTATCCCCTGATCAAAGAACGAAGAACCAAACTGATCACGTGGTAATTGATGGAAGGCACTCATCCAGTGTAATGGACGTACGAGTGATCAGAGGAGCTAACAGTAATTCTGATCATTACCCGGTAGCAGCAAAGGTTCGCACAACTTTAAGTAGAGCGAAAATCGTACGAAACCAGACGCAGAGGAAGCTGGACATCGGAAAGCTTCAATTACCAGAGGTAGCCACAGCCTACTCAAGGAAGCTCTCGCAACTTTTGGCACAGAACCCACCCCCTCCCGATGACGACCCTGAAGCGCAGTGGAAACCCATTTCCGACTCTATAAAAACTGCCGCAACAACCGTACTTGGTTTTGAAAAACCGCTTCGCAACAAACCATGGTACGATGGAGAGTGTCTCATTGCAAATGATGAAAAGAACGCTGCATGCATGGCAATGCTTCAGTCAATTGCAACGCGAGCTGCGACTGAGCGGTATAGGGAGAAAAGAAAGGAGGTAAACCGTGTCTTTAGGCGTAAGAAACGGCAGTGGAGAAAGCGCGAGAGTGAGAAAATTGAGTCATACAGAAGGAAGAACGAAGCCCGAAAATTCTAGCAATAAGTCTAAAACGGAACTAATTGACATGGTTCAGGGCCCCCCTTCTGTAAAGACAAGGACGGAAATCTCATCGCAGATGTGCAGAGTATGTTGGGAATATGGAGAGATCAATTCTCCGCGCTACTGGTACCTGCGATATCCAATGACGAGACAATCGATCTAAATTTGGAGGACGACGTCGATTGCCCCCCTCCTAACCAAGACGAGGTCAGAACAGCTATTGCCCGGCTTAAGAAGAATAAAGCCGCAGGAGCCGATGGATTACCGGCGGAGCTGTTTAAGGCTGGCGGCGATGAGCTGATATGGTGCATGCATCAGCTCATTAGCAAAATTTGGTTAGACGAATGCATGCCCGACGATTGGAGTCTCAGTGTACTATGTCCCATATTTAAAAAAGGTGACCCGAGTCTCTGTGCCAACTACCGTGGAATAAGCCTTTTATCCATAGCATATAAGGTTCTATCAAGCATAATGTGCGAAAGACTAAAACCAATTATCGCTGACCTGATTGGACCATACCAGTGTGGCTTCAGGCCTGGAAAGTCGGAAAGCGACCAGATTTTCACGCTACGCCAAATCCTGGAGAAGACCCACGAAAAACAAATCGACACCTATCATCTATTTGTCGATGCGGCCTTCGATAGCCCGATACGGGGGAAACTCTACGAGGCAATGTCTGAGCTTGGAATTCCTGCAAAACTCATACGCCTTTGCAGGATGACCTTGACGAACACCAAATCGGCAGTGAAAGTTGGTAAGGATCTTACCGCACCTTTTGAAACTAAGCGAGGCCCCAGACAACCTACACCCTATCGTGCGATGTCTTTAACATCTTAATAGAGATTATTCTCAGAAAAGCAAAAGTCATGTGCTGCTCGCGTATGCTGATGATATAGATATCATGGGACGCACAGTTAGAGAAGTTACTGCGTTGTTTTCGAGAATTGAGAAGGAGTCAGCAAAAGTGGGTCTGACGGTAAATGAGGACAAGACAAAATTAATGGTTTCAACGAACAGGACCTCCACGCGATTAGACCAAAGCGTGAACGTTGATAACCGTTATAATTTCGAGGTAGTGGACGAATTTATATACCTCGGATCGGCCGTAAACAAAAACAACAACGTCAGCCTTGAGAATTGTGCTTGCGAATAGATGTTATTTTGGGCTAAGCAAGCACTTTAGAGATAAAGCCCTCTCTCGAGTAACAAAAGTCCAATTATACCAGACTCTCATACAGCCTGTTTATGGCGCAGAATCCTGGGTATTATCGCAAGCAGACGAAACATCTGTAGGAGTCTTCGAGAGAAATATACTCCGAAAAATTTATGACCCTATAGTGCACAACGGCAAGTATCGGCGACGCATGAACCATGAGCTGTATGAGCTTTATCCCGACATTGCCATAGTTAAGCGGATCAAAATAACACGATTTCGCTAGCTAGACCATGTCTTTAGAATGGATGAAGACGAACCAGCACGAAGGGTTTTCGAAACCGTACTCGAAGGAAGACGAAAAATAGGAAGACCAAGACTCCGCTGGAAGGATCACGTTGACGAATCCCTGCGTACACTTGGTATTGCCAACTGGAGAGATAAGGCAAAAGATCGAACTGGTTGGCGAAATATGGGTTGTAATGTCCCTGACCCCTCGGGGTTGTTCGTGGCCGGATAAGTAAGTAAGTGATCTTGAACCGAACAATTATTAAAGAACATAAGAATTGAAAGATCGAATGATATAAAATTAAACGGAAAGAAAAAGTATCTGGTCAAACACTATTTTGAGAGAAAACCAAATGTGCTGTGGTTTTATTACGTTGCTTTCTATCATTTGATGTCGTTGCTGTTTTACGTTGTATTTATTTTTTTTATTATTTTTATGTTGTTATGACTCTGTCTGTTTATTTGCATAGGCTTCAGTAAATACGCAGAAAAATAAATGTGAAAACAAATTATTTAAATCTAATACTATCTCCTACCATCCACCGTAATAATCAATTTCGCAGTATTTCTAGAGTAAATATTTTCTATTAAAATTAATTTTTTAATAGAAATTGATCTTGAACCAAACATGATTGAAACATTCGATTTTAAAGATCAAATAATATAAACATTAAACAAACACGAAAATAATAATATCTCTTCTACAAATAATTAATCACACTGTCTTCATCAAAAATCTAAAAGCTTATACATATGTATGTATGTACATTAGGGTGTCCCGATGGTAAGCAAACTTAATTAGTAGCACTCAAACGAAGCGGACAAATAAAGCAACTACAAAATAATAAATCATGATTAAGTTGACGGCCCTAGAACATTTTTAAAAACAAAAATTTGTTTTTTTTGCAATATGTGCCCCGAACGTTGCGCATTGAGACGTTTGTTACTGGAAAGATAAACTTTACTCTTCAGTATCTACGATCGGCGATTGCCAGGGAATACAAGCTGATATAAACTCACTTAGCGAATGGTGCATGGAAAATGAAATTATGATAAATGTATCAAAGTGTTGTTCTGTTTCTTATTCTCACTCTCTTAGTCCTGTCTTGTATTACTATAAAATTGATAATAATCCATTGAGACGTAGTACTGAAGTAAAGGATTTAGGAGTTATTTTCGACGCTAAATTATCATTTTCTTGTCATGTTGACTACATAACTTCCAAGGCTTATTCAACGTTAGGTTTCATAAGAAGGAATTCCAAGGAATTTAGAGACCATATGACTTTAAAATCTTTATATGTTTCATTATTACGAAGTAAATTGGAGTACTGTTCAATAGTCTGGAATCCTTATTATTTGAAATACTCCAATGGAATTGAAAAGTTTCAAAAATTGTTTACAAGGATCATCTTTAAAAAATTAAATTGGCCTGAGGCAGTTCCTTACATATCAAGAAGAAAGTTTTTGGGGTTGCAATCATTAAGTGACTGTAGATCATATTTTTGTTTAATGTTTGTTTTTAACGTGTTGTCTGGAGATATAAATTGTTCGGAAATAAAAGAAGTTATTAATATATATGAACCTCCAAGGGAATTACGATGCAACCGTATATTTGAGGTGGCCCTGCACAGGTCAAATTATGCGTTAAATGAGCCTATATCAAGATGTTTAAAACTGTGTAATAATTTTGCACCAACATTAAATTTTAACGTGTCCAAAAATATATTTAAATTAAACCTATTTATATTGTACAATTAGTATTAAGTCTTTATGTAGCTATAATCTGTAAGAATGAAATTCTGTAGATGATTGAATAAATAAATAAATCGCGTAAGATAATTTTGGTCCACTACAACGAAATGGATGTCTAGAGGTCCACATTTCCATGTTAGTTTATGTAAGATTTTAGTGGCAGTATATGAATGATTCACTTAAACTTATTAGTCTATTGTGATACAACGGAAAACCATTTATTAGAAGACTATTTTTTCTCGATTTCCTTTGAGCTATACAGATCACGGATTTTTTTGGACAAATGTACAAATGTAAAAACAGTTGGAATAAGGATTTGAACCCACGTTGGCAAACGATCGTTTAGAAGTTTGTGAGTCTTCTTAGCTATGTTTTAAGTTTCAAGGCTCCACGTTTTCAAAAGTAAACGATCTCAGTGAATTTGTAAACATGAAAAAATTGTTCACCGTTATGCAATTCAATATTTCCATTTGAAAGGTCCAAGCAATATTAAAGCCGAGCTAAATTCTACTCTGGGGAGTTTGCTGCTTCATTTACGACTGTAAAAAATTGAGTAGCAGAGCGGAGTCTTGGTCTTCCTATTTGTCGTCTTCCTTCGAGTTCGGTTTCGAAAACCCTTCGTGCTGGTTCGTCTTCATCCATTTTACTGACATGGCCTAGCCAGCGCAATCGCGTTATTTTGATCCGCTTAACTATGTATGTCAATGTCAGGATAAAGCTCATACAGCTCATGGTTCATGCGTTGCCGATACTCGCCGTTGCGCACTATAGGGCCATAAATTTATGGGAGCATTTTTCTCTCGAAGACTCCTACAGATGTTTCGTCTGCTTGCGATAATACCCAGGATTCTGCGCCATAAAGCAAGACACGCTGTATGAGAGTCTGGTATAGTTGGACTTTTGTTACTCGAGACAGGGCTTTATCTTTAAAGTGCTTGTTTAGTCCAAAATAACATATATTCGCAAGCACAATTCTCCGCTTGATCTCAAGGCTGACGTTGTTGTTTTTGTTTACGGCCGATCCGAGGTATATAAATTCGTCCACTACCTCGAAATTATAACGGTTATCAACGTTCACGCTTTGGTCTAATCGCGTGGAGGTCCTGTTCGTTGAAACCATTAATTTTGTCTTGTCCTCATTTACCGTCAGACCCACTTTTGCTGACTCCTTCTCAATTCTCGAAAAAATCGCAGTAACTTCTCTAATTGTGCGCCGAATGATATCTATGTATATTATCAGCATATGCGAGCAGCATGTGACTTTTGCTGCTGATGGCTTAATTCATGTTGACTGCAGCTTTTCTCATAATGATATCCATTAAGATGTTAAAGTGATCGCACGATAGAGTGTCCTTGTCTGAGGTCTCGCTTAGTTTCGAAAGGTTCGGTAAGATCCTTACCAACTTTCACTGCGGATTTGGTGTTCGTCAAGGTCATCCAGCAAAGGCGTATGAGTTTTGCAGGAATACCAAGCTCAGATATTGATTCAAAGAGTTTCTCCCGTATCGGACTATCGAAGGCCGCCCTTATAATCGATAAATAGATGATAGGTGTCGATTTGTTTTTCGTGTGTCTTATCCAGGTCAGCGATAATTGGTTTTAGTCTTTCGCACATAATACTTGATATAACCTTATATGGTGTGGATAAAAGGCTTATTCCACGGTAGTTGGCGCAGAGACTCGGGTCACCTTTTTTAATATGGGACATAGTACACTGAGACTCCAACCGTCGGGCATGCATTTATCTAACCAAATTTTGCTAAATGCTCGAAAATGGTCTTGAGCTTGAATAATAAGATAAAAAAGTACCAATAAAAACGCCAAATAAATTTAAAAAAAATTTAAGAAACACTAAACTGAAACTGTGACGACATGCACAGAGAGCGGAAATAAGTTGCACGCTTATTTGCATAACCTTTACTTTATGTTCAGTGTATTATTCTCAATCTCATAGTTACACAATCAGACAGTGTCACATCAGAACTGAAACAAGCATTGATACTTTGGGTCTGGCTAGAGACAGAAGGTTCATGGATCTTCTGCTATCCACTATCGGGCATATTTGTTATGGGCTTACATATATAATCTGTGCGATTGGTCCACCCCTCCGGCATCATCATAATTGAGCTTCGTTGTAGGATATGCTTATAAAACGCTAAGGTAATGACAACACGTTCCAATTCCTGTGGAACGTGGTAGTCCTTAATCTGGCCAGCTTGTCCGCTCTGCAGTTTCTTGAAACGTCCCTGTACCATCTCTATACGGCAGTCCTGGGCAGATGTTGAGTTCAACAATATGGGTTTTTTTTTGAAATGCTGTAGAAGTTTGTTGTATTTTAGAAAAATTTTGTTGAAATTTAAAATTTTATTTTATGTGGCATTTTCTTTTTCTGGGGATTAGGGGACCAGATTTATTCTACAAGCTCGCTTAAATACTTTTTCGCAGGGGGCAGAGGCGACGCGAAAGACGCAACGGGTGCAACGATTCACAGTGCGTCGTTCCACGGGCAACAATCAAACGAAATTGTATCTAATATAGATAAAATGTATATTTTTTGAAAGATTATAAACCAACTAATTTGATATGAAAAGGTTTTTTTTTGGTTTTATCGTAACCCTACCAGAGGGTGGCTAAACTCAGTGAACTTGAAGCGAAACTGGTTTGACAAGAAATCTGTTTGATGTTGTTTCACGAAAATAAATTCTAAAAATAAGTTTTTTTTCTTAACTCACCTTAAGTTTTTTTTTTATTTTTTCATACATAAGTAAGAAATACAAAATATATTCTCAAACACAGGTATGTAATATAAATTTTTTTGCGTCGTTGAAAAATACAAATTTTTTGTTGAAAAGCAAAAATTAAAAAAAATTTATGGAATAAAAAAAACGAAATAAAAGGTTGTTTTTAATTTGTGGTTTTAACAGTTTATACATCTAACAGAGGAGAAAATAATAGGTCCCCATCGATCCAACAAATAAGAAAAAAAATTCTTTTGAAAAGTCTGTTTCGTGATTTAACAAAATCTTGTTTCGAGTAGTTTCACGAAAAAATTCCAAAAATTCCACCGAGAGTGTGCACTAGTTGATTTTTGTACTAACGAGATCCGTGGAATACTTGGGAAACATATAGAGTATAGCGTAGTAAAAGAAAATGTGGTTTGTTCAGTTTTGTTTTGCGCTATGCTTCGCTTTTGATTTTTAGGATTTGTGTCGTGTTTAATTTACTTCCACCGAATAAACGCATTTGATTTGTTATTTTTTTTTTGTTAATTTAATCACTTTTTACCACTTTTTAATACAATATTTCACAAAACTACCCGAAATTAAGAACGCGCCACGAACGAAAAAATCAAAACAAAAGTGAAAAAATTTTTGCTGAATTCCAGTCAGCTATCACCTATCACCAGCTCTTCTTTGAAAGCATATTCTCTATCTGTTCTCCAAGTACTAAATTGAACAGCTGTCTCATCGGTACCCCTTGAAAAATTCACTTATATCTGAATTAAGTTTTGTTGTTTATTATTTATATGACGTAGTACTGTGTGTATTTGAATATAAAACGGCTAGCTTTGACTCTTATGTCAAAGCTTGGGTAGAATTGACTGGCCCTACCGAATAACAAAAAAGTTAAAAAGAGGGAAAAAGGCATTCAAGAGAAGTAAGCGGTAGCAGCGAGATCGCGACTGTTTCGTTTTTACTGTCACAATTATTCTAAATGAATAAACGATAATAATTCAAATTAAATTGCGGTTTTCCTGGAAATTCAATAAAATCATTCGAAAATGAATGAAAACCCGACATATAGGTAGTAAATAAAAAATATTACTTTAAACAAAGATATTTAAAATCTTTAAAACATAAATTTTTTATTTGATACGCAAAAATTACAAAAGTTTCTTGATATAAAAAATAAATTAGATATGAGTTTTTTTTTGTTTTCCACAGTTTATATGTACATCTGTCTACCAGGGAAACCAATGAACAAGTCCCGATCGATCCAACAAATAACGGAGAAAATATTTTGTTGTAGCAGTGAAGCAGATCTACTACATATCATACGTAACACACATATTTACATACTGCACTGTCGCATTAACATACTGTTGATCATAATCATGAAATGTCAAATATTGTCCTAATTCCTCTTTGCGCTAAATTTACATTTCTCAGTTTTTCATTCTTGTTTTATACCTCAATAAAGTAACTTGAAGCACCGTGTTTGCGTTGGAATATGTTTTTTGAAAAATATATTTTTGCAGGATTTTTACTCTTTTACCCGATATTTGATGTTGTTAGAGTAGTCAGTGCCAGCCATGACGCGTCATAACGCCCATCGACATAACGCCCATGGGCGTTATGACGCGTCATGTCACACCGGTCATGGACTTTATGTCCATCTTAGGTGTGACATAACGTCCACGGACTTTATGGTCTTTTACGGAGTTTCGCCGCAAGGCCTGGCAGTAGTGAAACCACCATGTAGACCATATTTACAAAGTTGTGAACGTTATGTCGCACCTAGAATGGTCATAACGCCCACGGGCTTTATGTCACACCGGTCATGGGCTTTATGTCCATTTTAGGTGCGACATAACGCCCATGGGCTTTATGTCCATTTTAGGTGTGACATAACGCCACATGGGCGTTATGACGCGTCACCGTCTACTGTGTGAGGTATGTATATTAAGGTAAATACAGCTATCACCCAGTGATGTCTACTACAATGTAAGATATTTTATTTAGGTAAATTTTGAAGGTAGTGGCTCCCAAACAAACTAAGGTTTTCGATTTAAAAACAACACACATAATTAAATTTTGAAATTAAAATAAAAGTGTTTTCTAGTTATGGTTTAATTATAAAAAATCAGATTAATTGATTGTTGGAATTCAGAACGTTCAAATTACAAAACATAAGTGATATACAAATTTATAGAACTCAAGATTGCTGATTCATATTTTGATAAGAATAAATTAATGAGTAGTATACATTTTTTTAATGTTAATATGAAGAAATATTGGAAAGAAAGCAGCTATTGTAGAAGTGTTTTTGAAAAAAATATTCTACATGGTTGAGGTGGACGGTTTTTGACCTCGATAATGTAAATTTTACAATTTTGTGTATTTAATAATAAATTTAATCAATATGGTAATTGGCAACCCAGTACAAGTAAAAATTGTTTTAAACAAGTGGATGACGGGGAACAACAGAGGACTGGAACGAGTATACTGCCAGTAACAAAATCAGTCACAATAAATGAACAAATAGCACCAGAACAATAATTCAAAAAGAAACAACAAGAAAACGCGGCAGATCAAAAAAGTCATTTAATGTGTCTTTATCCAAATCAAAAACACGAAAAGTTGCTAAGCTTATAGAAGCCAATTCGCTTGAGGAAATAGAATATGCTGTCGTAAACTGTAAAGAAGATCAAACTCTACTTCTGAAAGCCTAAAATCAAAAATGTTTACCAGTTTCATACGCTTTCGCCGTTTTACGGCAAACAATTAATGTGATACATCCAAATTGTTTACCATCTTTGTACGCGTTACGAAGATAAAAAACATAAATTAGTACCACCTATAACAGCAACTGAAGTTTCAGCAGAAGTAGATTTGAAAACGGTTGTGTAGATTTTAAAGAAGGTGTAGTTGAGCTTTGTGACGCACAAGTTGAAAAAAGTAAATTATCACTGGAATGCAAGTGGGTGTCAATCGTACAGATGAATTCATGTTTTTCATAGCATTTACAAACAAAGTTATACGGATAAATAAAACACCATCATCTACGATGGTTTGCAGAACAATTAAATTTGTATTAGAAAATGAAAATCGATATTTAGTTCGAAATTCTTCTTGAGTGCGATGTCATTGAAGTTATGCATTGTACAATGATTGATGGTGCAGTTGCAAATGTTTTGACCGATACAAGTAGATGTTTTATTTGCAATGCTTCTCCAAACGAAGTGAACAACAACATTAGCTTTTCAAGACCCTCAATTATTGACAACTATAAATATGGACTTTCATTCAACACTTCATTGCTGTAACAAGTTTTTCAAATGCTTGCTAAATATTGCTTACCGCCTTCCTTTAAAAGTTTGGCGGGATAATAATACAGGTTTTAGAGTATAAAGCAAGGATACAGTATCAATTCAGAAGGAGAACAGGACTAATAATTGATCAAGTTAAGCCTGCATTCGGCAATACTAATAACAAACCCCATTGTTACAATTACGCACTCTCTTCAATGTTACAATATTGTACTCTCTTCAACTCTTGAAATATTCAGAAACTCCAATGTAACCATCACATAGCCCATAAATTTACTATTTTTTTTTCAATTGCTCGTTAGTTTGCCACGTGCAGATCAAAAATGGAAGCATTTACAGTAGTTGAAATCATGGAATTAATAAAAAAAATAATTCTGTTCGGAACGTTGCAAAAAATTTGAGAGACCAAAGAAGACATACAGATTACAGACCATGCAGCAAACTAAGTTCAAAAGTTTTTGATTGATACTAATGACAGCTAAATTATGTTCGCATCGAACGAAAATACGCATTCCCTTTTATTTCTGTCCGTATTATGCCAACCAAAGGCTAAGTTACCAAAGCAACTCGAACTCGATGAAATGACATACTACCTCGTCGCCATGAAGAGGCATCGAAGAGAGTAATGGAGGCTCTTTAGTATTGCTCTGTGGATTGGGTGTTAAGAGCAGGGTATTTCTATAGCACAGCTGATCGAAAAGTTACTAGGGAAATGATGTAGAATAAGAGACCAAAGAAGACATACAGATTATAAACCATGCAGCAAACTAAGTTTAAAAGTATTTGATTGAGACTAATGGAAGCTAAATTTTGTTTTATGCTGTTTGCATCGAACGAAAATACGCATTCCCTTTTATTACTGTCCGTATTATGCCAACCAAACAGTAAATTACCAATGAAATGGCCTTCTACCTCGTCGTCATTAAGAGAACACGATGAGAGGCATAGAAACTCTGAGATTAAGGCTACAGAGAAGAAAAATAATCACAACAGAATATAAAGCTTCGTAAAGAATTCTACCAAGTCTGCGAAAACTGAACTGAGGCTGACTGGAAGAAGGTAAAGTATTAAATAATAAAAGTACAATTGCGGCTTGTGATTATGGTTATATGGTCTGATGAGATAAAAATCAATGGATTTGAGTCATAAGGCCGTGCGTGGTATTGGACGAAAGATCCAAGTACTACTACCCCGAATGCAGAAACACAGACCATGAGACATGGTGGTGGATCAATAATGGTATTGGGAATGCATTACGAAGAATGAAGTAAGCCTTCTGGTTAAAATTGAAGGTCTTATGAATAAGAACAATATCTTTTAATTCTACAAAATCGTTTACCCAGATGCTGAAAAAGGCGGAAACGAGCTATGGGGTAGAGTAAAATAAACTTGATATGGTATTCCAGCGGAAATCACGGCAACATTTTGCAACAGCATCCCTCACCGTATATACACTCTTAAAAAAGCCAAAGGCTACTGGACAGAATGTCGAATCAGAAAACAAATAAATGAACATAAAACCAGAGTGACAAATTGTAACATTTGCATAACTATTTACTGTTCACTTTATATATTATCAACGTAGAATTAAAATTGTGTATAATTTGATTTAGTTAATTATATATTTTTTTAATCAAATATTTAAAATATACAAATTTATTTCCAAACTGTGTCTGTAAATGGTAATACTTCACTAACAGCTGATGGCTCTTTAATTGATGACATGGAACCCATCAAGGAGTTGGAATGCAAGATTATGTGGGATGGTGGCTCCTCACCGAATGTAAACGATAGGATAAATAAGACCCGTCTCGCTTTCCTCAATCTGCACAAAATGTGGCGTAATAAATTCTTGAGTAATTATTAATGATATTGCTAATAATGTACAACATGGACCTTCCCGCAGGTGACAATAAAAAAGACCAAACGCTTATCAATTGGTATCTGAGGCAAATAATTACATGTCTAATGAAGAGCTCTGACAATGAAAGAAATGTACTTAAATCGGCCATATAATTCTGCGTCCACCATCAGATATGGTGTCAAAAGCACAAAGCTGATCGACTTTGTAGTAGGAAATTGATAGAAAACAGAGTGGATAGGCGAGAGAGCGATAAGCATCCAGAAGCAAACCATGCAGCAAACTAAGTTTAAATAAAGTTTGGTTGATACTAATGACAGCTAAATTGTGGTTTGTTGGTTGCATCGAACGAAAATACGCCTTGCCTTTTATATCTGTTCATTTAATGTCCAACACAAGAGTAACATTCAGCAGCTCGTCGTCGTGGAGAGAAGGTAAAGAGAGGGATAGAGACTTGTCTATGATGTAACCAAGGCGAATTACCTAAAGTGGAATCACTATATGTTGTTGGGCAGATTGAGGCAAATTGAGAATGTCTTCAGAATGGCAATCAGCTGATTATCAGTGTGCATTTTGTGCAAACAGTGTGTGCACAAACATATGTAAACAACATTTGACAATTGAAGACACGGAACGAGAATGTAAACAAAATGGATCAGCTGGGCAAGCCCTATCATCTTTATGAATTCGCCTTGGATGGAACACACAAGGGAATTGCAGACCAGGAAGTTCAGCAAATACATGGAACCGGTGGCTGGAATAAGAATTGAAACCAACCACGGGTTTCTCAAAGAGGATGTACAAGTAGAGAAGAAAAAAAAAACACAGCGCAATTTGGCAACCGTCGTAGAAGAGAACCAAAAAGTCGACGAGATTCACTCAAACGCATTTCTCTCTGGCGTCATAACTTGATTATTTCATATGTTTACATACTTTATGTAATTTTATTTAAACATGGTTGGAATTTATTACAGTTAGATAGTTAGAGACCAAAGAAGACATATAGATTATGGACCATGCAGCAAACTAAGTTTAAATAGTATTTGATTGATACTAATGACAGCTGAATTATGATTATGTTGTTTGCATCAAACGAAAATATGCATTCCCTTTTATTTCTGTCCGTAATATGTCCAACTAAAGAGTAAATTACAAAAGCATTTCGAACTCGATGAAATGGCCTACTACGTCGTCGTCATCGATTGAACATGAAGAGATGGATAGCCGCTCTTGGCTATTTCTCTATGAACCAACTCAATTATAATGGAATAAAATTAAATCATTTGCCAGAAACCAAAACAAATTGTTCGATTTGGTTGGTCTGAATGTATAAGTCATAGATTAATACTTATAGTAGATCTACTAGTTCTCTCACCAAATTTATGACATTTGGCCTGGTGTGATATTTACGTTTGATTTTGAAAATAATTTCTTTACTAATACCAGATAGAGGCAATGGTTCAAAACAACGAACAAAATAACAACAACGTCATTTTCTTGTATGTTAAAATTATTGTGTTAAATACAACACAAATGTATGCTAACAATAACCGTCAATAAAAAAGTTTAAAACACATTTAAATTTCACAGTTTTTCACCAAAATTACATAAAAAATTAAAGCAAGAACTTATTGTAATACCACCTGGTGTATGTCACTTTTCGTCAAACATCTCTCTATCACACCGACCGCATCACGAAGAGTGTGAAAGGAAACGTCAGATGAGCCAACTATTTTCTCTACTAAGATTTACTCTATGGTATAAGTATATCAAAAAATCTGAAAAATGTAATATTAAATATAAATTATGTGAACATAGCTTTCAATTAGCTTAGCTGAATCAGAATAGTCTTACAAGAAAGGAAGAAAACAATATTTTCCGCATCAACAATTTGTTTTTGAAAACAAGTATGCATACATTTTGATTTTATTCGCAATTAAGTTTTCCTTTTAGTTACCTTTTTTTTACAGGGTCAGAAACTCACTTAAATGGACAAATAGTATGTAGGGCAAAATAATCTACAAATACATTGTGGATACATTATGGAAATTCATCAAAATTGGATATATGTATTTGGATTTAACGCCCCTGTGCTGGCTTTTACATGTTAGTAGAAGAGAAAAGCTTTCACACAAAAAAGTGTGAACATGTTTCGCTTTGTAAATGCTGCGTGAAAATAATATGAATGCACTTTCTATTTATAAAAAATATGTTGACTCAGCCAAAATGTGTTACCCTGGGTAACCCATTATCCATCACTGTAGGTAATGTATAAAGGCGGCCTACCCATTCCCCGTGATTAATGGGTAGTCATGATGGGTAATTCCCCATCTTCGTGGGTAACTATTTTTTGTGTTATCCATTACCCTGTGGGAAATGGGTAATAGTGATAGTTAATTCCACATTGTCGTGGGTAACTACCCATTATTTTCCGCATACCCAGTGGGAAATGGGTAATAGTGATGGGAAATTCCACATTGTCGTGGGTAACTACCCATTATTTTCCTCATACCCTGTGGGAGATGGGTAAACGATCATTACCCTTTCCGCACGGCGATGGATGTGGGTTACACATGGGGGATAAATACGAACCCTGGTACCAAGATTGCACATACTACATATGTTGAATGTATATGTATACAATACTTATATATCGAGTTGACCTCACATTACAAACAGATATCTCGGGAATGTATAATATGTAGGTCACTATGAAGGAAAGAGTAAAAAGCTCCAATTGGAATGCAAGTGTTTTATAAAGGAGAACCTGCATTAGGAAGGTAAGAGAAATGTAAATCGTAAATATACAAACCCTTGTTCACAATATATTTAATTTCGATTTACAAAAAAAAAAAACTAAAAGACATTATTTAGAAATCATGATTTTATTGAATGAATTCGATTGTTTGCATCTCTGCCTCGTGAACGACAAATCGCAGCTGAGAGACGGACAGTAGTCTTCAGTTTGGGCTGATTATGGGGGTTTCGAACATAGATCGCAAAAGATAAATTGTAACGTTGGCTCTGTGGTACGTAGCGCCATCATATTCAAACAATATGTCGTCCATGCTATCCTCTTAAATTTTTGAGAACAAAAAATCGCTGAGCATGGCACGGTAAAGCTCTTTGCTCGTTTTCGAAGCAAAAATGGGGCTAAAACCGAACCATAAAGTCATTCGCTGTGGATGTATCAGATTCTCCTCGACAACGTGTGGATTTTCCGAAGTAATGTAGCTCCTGATGTGAAAATTAACTTCATTGGAAAAGATGATTTTTCGGTGAAAATGCTCATCTTCAGTCAAGCGATATTCAGCTCTCTCAGCGAAGCGAAAACGCATCGCATGGTCACGAGGTTTCAGTTCTTCGACTAATTATACTCTGTAAGCCTTCATACCGAGGTCTTTATGCAAAATTCTGAACAAAGAATTGCGGGAAAAGATCAATTGCTGCGAACAGTGGCGGATGATGGCTGTTCGAACTCACTTTCAGCTACAGTGACAATATTTTCCACTGAACGCATTGGAAAAGCATGTTTAAGAGTTATTTTGTCCAATAAGGATCCGGATTGAAGAACTCGCTTAACAAATTGATCCACAAACCGCATTAATGGCACTCTATTCTCTTTGAGTTTAAGACTCAGAACTTTGGAGGAAAATTTTTAATATTCCCAATTTTTTTTTCAAGTGTAATGCGACATATTTCGTAAATTTCTAACTTTTGAATAATAATCTGTCACTTCATAAATGTAAAATTGGTCATATGCTTCGAAATAAAAATTCGAATTCGAAAATCAAAAACTTTACACGGAAAAAACAGATCTAGTAAAGTCTAAGAATTACAATTCTATGAATACAATTTCTGGAATTCAGATATTCATTTCTTTAAATTGAAGAAAATATTCTTGGAATCAAAATACTATTTTTCTAAATTCTCACATTCAAATTATTTGATTTTAAAACAAAATAGTTTAGCATAATCATCTAAATATTTCACAGTTCAAATAAAATTCATCGTTAATGAATTAGTAAAATTAATTCACACTTCAGAATTTTCAACCAGCTGAAATATGTTTAAATTTTGTCACAAAATGTAACTTTTCAAAGCACACTCTTCATTCTGATGAGCTCTTTATGACGTCACAGCCTACGAGAGAACTTTGTTTTTGATGATATTTTCGGATCTCCGATCCATAGTAATTCGCATATGTAAATTGCATAATTCAATTTGTATATAAAGGGTTTTTCAATAAGAGCGCTACAAAAGTTTTTTTAAATAAAACAAAACCGGTTTTAGATACCAATGAAATTCTTTATTCCTCTGACAGTACGTTCGATGCCATTATGTACGGAACTCGATTTCTTTTCTGCTTGCAGAGTCTAGACGCTGAACCCAATTTTCGACGGGTTTCAAGCATAAATCGGCCGATACTGCTGCAATTTCACGTTCGATATTCGTACGAAGTTCATCAATCGTCGCTCGCTTGTTGGCATAGACCATAGACTTGACGTAGCCCCACAGGAAATAATCTGACGGCGTCAAATCGCACGACCGAGGCGGCCAATCGACTGGGCCATTTCGTGAGATATCACGTTCACCAAACTTGGTTTCCAATAAATTGATTGTGGCATTCGCTGTGTGGCTTGTGGCGCCGTCCTGTTGGAACCACATGTCCTCCAAGTCCATATTATCCAATTGGGGCCAAAAATATTCGGTTATCATAGAACGGTAGCGATTCGCATTCACAGTAATGTGCCGGTCTTGATCATCACAGAAGAAGTACGGCCCAATGACGCCGCCGGCCCATAAACCGCACCAAACCGTAATTTTTTCGGGATGCAATGATGACTCATGGATTACGTGTGGATTGCTGTCTGACCAATAACGCATATTTTGCTTATTGACGAAGCCATTCAGCCAGAAATGAGCCTCATTGCTGATTGTTGAGGCCTCTTAAAGTTCAGGTCACTGACTCCAAATTTCGGTAGTAAATTTTAATAATTTCGACTCGTTGCTGGCTCGTATATCTTTACTCGATGAAATGGCAAACCTTATTGAAGAGAAATGTCAACAGAGCGGGAAAAAATATGGCGTCTTTTGCTGCCCCTATCGATTTACTTTTGTAGCGTCTCTGTTGAAACACCCTTTATTTGATTGATGATCAGCCGATGGTATCGATTAAGGCACAGTAATTAGGCATCTGATGATGAACTTGGCACGGAGTTCGAAACTAGTCATGCCAGTGAGTGTGCTTAACTGAATTGCGTCTTATTCCAACAAAACTCAACCATTTTTCATTCAATTAGAAAAATGTTCCTGATTTTGTAAGCTTGTAGATGAATTTCTCATACATTAACTAAAAACTAACGAAATCGGTCATAAAATAAAGTTAAATTTAATAACAATTCAATTCAGTAACAAATATATATTTTAGAAGGTAAATTAAGTTTAAATAAAATTGTATGTATCCACCAAAACCTCTTGAAAATTGTAGGAATTAATTGAACAATTTACCAATTTGTTCTTCAATACTGAGAAATTGTTTTTTAAAAGCCAGAAATATTTCTTTAATTTGACTAATTTTAATTTTGGTTATTCGTTGAATTTTCAAAATTTATGGATAATATTTCTAATTGTAATTCGTTAATCAATACATAAAATTAATTAAAGCAAGGAATGTTTTTGTTGAATCAAAGCTTGACAGAAAAATTCTTTGAAAATAAGAATTAGAGAGTTGTAATATTTTCAAATGTTTTTTGAAACTAATAAAATTATTTTAAGTTTTAACAAAAACAATAAATCATCTTTTGTTACTTCAGATAAACTATTTCTATGACTGAAAATTATACAGAAAATTCATTGAAATAGGATGCGACATTGTTCGTTATCATAGAATGTTTTTTCTGTGTACATGGCTCACCCGTTATATCTGTTTCTAAGATGGTTCCAAGCGTTCAGTGGAGAAATAATGGATTAATATCATATTTTAAATTACACTAAATTATAACTTTCAGGTCATGGCTTTATAAAATACATTAGTAAATTTTCTTTTAAGACTAATGGCCCATTCCCCGATCTCGAACGAAAAGCTAAGCGAACGAAAGCCAGTCTCACATTCGACTCAAATTGGGTTCCTTCTAAGTCGACATTTTCGTTCAACTGACTCAATATTTTTTCGCAAATGACATCAGATTCGAAATAGACGAACCCAAATTTGTACTGAAAAGTTTTGATAAATTTTACGTTTTCATTCGACTTGACATGACAAGATTGTGGAACAGACTGTAATTTCCTTCATACATATGTGATTAAAAATACCTATGTCAATAAATTGTACGGAAATTTATAATAATTTTGACATTTTTGCCATCGGTGGTGCAATGGTTAGTGTGCGCGGCTCTTGTACATGAGAACGTGGGTTCGATCCCTGCTCAGACCACCTTACCTTACTGTCAACCATAAAAAAAGCTCTCAAAAGACTGTTCGGAACCGGTGTAAAACTGTAGGTCCCAATCAGTGAGTGTAAAAACTAGAAAGCGCACATCTCACTGATTGTGAGAAGCTCTCCTCAATCCCTTCATGGGACGTTATGGGACACCATTTTTTTTTTTACATTTTTGATAGTAGATACTATATAAATCGAGCGGGAGATTTTTTGGAGCATTGTGAAATGAAATCGAAATTGGTAATAAAATCAATCCAAAATCATTCCGATGGAATGATTCATCCCGAATCTCGAAAAATTCTAAAGTGATCCATAAAAGCAAAAAAAAAAAATAATCACAAAATTCTAAAAAGATTTAAAAAAGGGCTCGTAAATGACTCTGAAATCATGCACACTTATGATGCCAAAAAGACTTCCCATGTTTATATTTATGATTCTTTTCTGAGTCATAAAACGTTCAGATTAGAGGACAGAGACACTTTCAAACGCAAAAATATTCTGATTGATATGTTTTTTTTAAAGTTCTGAGACAGCTTTCTGAGAATTTTCAGACTCCGAATGTTGGATGGAATACTTAAATATTCGTTCTACAGATGTCATCTGATAAAAACTAGTCACACCGTTGAGTTTGTAAGTACATACGTAAGTTTGTAAGTACGTTTGTTTTTAGTCTCTCCCTAATATCTGCAATTTTGCCAAAAAATCTTTACATACCTGTAATCATAGATTTAAAACCGCTTGTTTGGTATAACTGCTACTGATGTTGGTAATGTAATAGTTTATATATATTAATTTATTATTAAGATTATACCGACCAAGAGATTTCACTGATCTAATGTGTTAACGATCCCATAGACTATTCTGCCCAAGGGAATGGTTATCGTTCCCACGTTAGCAAGATAAATCCATAGATTATCATATACGAGATGCCCCAACTTTCTCATTTGACGTTACACGTCGTGCATTCTCCAAGATGAATCGAACGTCTGTATTCACGATGTTCATTATTTACATGCATACAATATTTTACATATTTACAACAAGAATGTCGGCTGAATTTATCAAACCTCAGCGGCAGAATTCTTCTCTTCACATTAAAACTTACATATTCCAGAAGTTCGATTCCCTTCAGTCAAAAAACAAGAGCGAGTTGGTGGATCTCTGGTATGTTAATCTATGAATAAATCTATATTATATATAGGTCAAACCGATATTTCACCATATGTACACGAACGAGACCATTTATTCAACGATTTCCAAGCACTTACTTTTCTCTTTTATTTATTTCTCTTCCAATTATAAACGTTGCACTTTCTCTTGAGAACAATGCATTTCTCTTTACATTTTTTCTGCATTTAACCGTTTTCACACCCACGCACACACACACACGGACACGCGAATTACCGTCTCTACCGTAAACTAGAAATGAAAAACTATATTCTTTGAAATTAGAAATGAATTCTGATTGATTTTCACAAATATTTGATATCACCAACATTTATCAACATTAATTAATCGAATTCAAACAACTATTTATAAATTTATTTGTAATTTTTAACACTTAACCAAAATTTGAACCGAATTTACGGGAGCTGACTGCGAACGACCAGAGGATTAAGAAACAACTAAAATTGTCAGCAGAGTAAGAGAGAACAAAAGTGTCGAAATAGAGATTTGGTGTAGAAGCTCAACTTGATCGTTCGGTTGAGAGTCGTGTAAAGGACAAGCGGAAAAGGAACACTACATGTATTTAAAAAAGAATAAGAAGAAAAGAATGCACAGGAAATACGGAAATACATGATTGATTTTTGCCCTGCCTACTGCCAACAGTGTTGCCATTTTTTTATAATAAATGATTTGTTAGCATAATTTTTGGACCATTATGCTAATGCTTTTTAGCATTATTTTCACGAAATTTCTCCGAACTTTTTAATTTTTCGTCTAGTTTATAGCATAATGTTTAAGATATGGAAAAATTTTTTCATCAAACAATTTGACTTGTGGTTGTATGTTAAATTTTTCGGTGAATATTGTCATTTTACTTTTAAAGTTTTACCAGACTGCACATTATCTCCTGTGCGGAAAAATACCGAAGTATATTTTTCAATTTGATTATTATGTAATGTCTAAGTTAAAATTTTTCACTTACTTGAACGCGAAATGTTTATGTCACTTTATATGAAATACATAAGCGAATGTCAGATAAGATGAATGCAAAAACATTTATTTACGAAGTGGCAATCAAAATACAACTATTAGGGACACTTTCTCAATGTCCGGTTATCTTACATCGTAACGATAAATTACCAGACACCAGAATTTAATGTTCTCAACGTATACTTTAAACTTATCCAGCCGGTAATGTTAACAGGCGGTTTAACGCCGGTTAGTAGTGTATCGGAACAAAAAATTCAAACAGGTGGAAACTGTTGACAACAACGGTTTTTTTTGTCATGTTGTTTGATTTAAGTATTCGGTTTTCAAAAATTGACTTGCGTTCTTCCACCAGGTCAACAGCAACAAGTAAATGTTCCTCGGCAACTGAGAAGTTCTGCCAGCCAATAATAAAGTAAACAGCTGATAACTTACAGTGCTGACAACTATATTCGTACATTTAATCAGAGTTACCAGCGTAAAACATCTAACGTCCTGTTAAATTAACGGAGTATGAGAAAATGAAAACATTAACAGGCAGCATATCGTACTGATAAATTAAAGTACCGATTAGTAAGCAGACACATTAATCGGACATTAAGCAAATAGTAAGACATTTTTCGTCTTAAATTTTGGACATTTCCTGGCATATGTACATATTGGCCAAAACTATTTTGGAAGTTGTTACTCTTTCAGTGGGGAGGACAATTACTTATATATATTTTTTATTAATCAAGTAAAATTTGGTAAGAATATTTTTAAATTTATTCCGAGAATGTGATGAGAATAAGAATATTTTTGCTGATATGGAGAAAATGACACTCAAATGAAAGAAAAGAAAACTAATTTGTCAAAATAAGAAACTCTGTACACGGTCGGAGGCTCAACAGGGCACATTTTATTGTTTATTATGCGGGAAAAAATGTAGTTAAGGTTTTTATACTGCACAGCAGGCGATTGAAAGTCTGTAATTCGGGATACTCAAAAGATAATTTACATTGTCATTATCCCATAAAAGATGAAGGTGTCGTCGCCTCCACGGCCGTCGCGTGTTGCACTTACACCTAGAGTTGTGTTGATCCGAAGGGAACGTGTTTTTCCTTAGAATTTGGGTATTATGCCGATTTTTGGATGTTACAACATTTCCTCGATGACGTAGTTAAGGTGCAAAATAACGTCACAACATCCAAAAGGGACGTCTGCCCAAAAATCGCTGCGATATGACGCATGTTTGGGCGAAGTGACAAATTATTTTACAGAATTAAATTTTTTTTTTTATAAAAATATTACGCCCAAATTGTTAAGATCACACATTGTCATATGACCCAATGTTATTGTGACCGAAACCAAAATTGATAGAAGACCAAAATATAGCATGGAAATAATTGGGTGATATGGCGTCTGTTCTGGCTATATTATAAATATTATATTATATTAAAAATATTATAAAAAGGTATGTGGAAGACATTTTTTTGTGAGTTTAAAAACCATCTAATGACAACTACTGTTTGTTTTGTTTTAATCAATCTCTTCACTAATGGCACGGAACAATTGGCATTGACTGACTTGTCAAGAAACATGTGTTCTCCACCTAGTGGGACTTGAGATTTTGGCTTTGTTTGCATGTTTGATGAATGTTACAGATTCTCTAAGGACTAATTTTTGAGTGGTTATTTAAATTCGTAATCAGTTGATTTTGATTTATGTTTGATCTCTTTATATAGCAACAGTGGTAAATGTCACGGAAAATAGCCATATAACATTTATCAGCTAGACGTTACAATGCATCAAGCACGGGGCCAATTTTACAAGGAAATTAAAGTGATACAATACAAAATATTTAATGAAATTGGAAAAATAACGGTCTCTCATAGATATTCTGCAGGAAACATGTATATGTTTGGAACACACTTCAAACATTCATATGTTTGCAAGTCACAAACTCACTTGTATTTAAATGTAAACATTATCACGTTTACAGGCAAAGATGTACGCTTTTATGTGGAAACATATGCGTTCTTCGTCCCAACTATCCATATACTTACGTGGAAGCATTCGCGTGTTACCCCCAAACATGCATGTACTTACGTGGAAACATGTGCGCATTTTCTCCTAAACATAATAATATTTGGAACCTACATATGTATATTCTTCTTTAATTTCAATGTAGTATTATTTATTATTATTAAATAATTTATAAATAATTCATACAAAAAATTAAAAGATTTAAAACGCCCATTTTTACATTTAGTACTTGTATTGATGCATTTTTTCATGAAATGAGAATCTGCTGTTCTTTTGCTTCTCCTCTCTTTGTTGTCTCTCACGTTTTTGTTTTCAGAAGATTTCAGTTATGCGTTGGTTATCACTAGGATTTGGTACACAAACAATATATTTATATACAAATCCAGTTCATGCAAGCCAAGCGTGGGAAATTACTTGTGTTTTTGTATTATACTTATTTAACAAATGGTCCGCCGTACCGATTTTTCATCTTCGTTCACTTAGTCGTTGTAATGAATGTTAGTGGAAACTAAATCAGTTGTTTGTCGATTTAAGCAGGCGAACGAAAGCGTTCGTTTGATTTAGAGGAATTGATTGTTTAAGTCCCGTATAAAGATCTTGCAAAGGTTTCGTAAAAAAGCTTGTAATTTATATCTAAACGGAAACTTTTGCTAAGGAGGGTTACCACTAGAGAATGTTCAAATTATGTGCGTACCAAGCACGGTTGGTATTTCGTTGCTCCATTTTCGAGATATTGATTGAAAATGTTTTAGTTTTTCCGATTTTTAGTGTCTTTTGCGATTAGAAAGACCGCTTCCGAGTTATAGCCATATTTTTATTTTAGTGACTTTTCCATTTTTTGAAAAAAATTCTACCATACGAATTGGACCACTTTATGAAAACCACTTAGAAACTCGCCAGAAAGTAGTTATATTTTCGATTAGACTCAGTTTTCGGGATATAGATAAAAGGGATTTTTAGTGAATTTTATTGAAAATGTTTAAGTTTTTTGCGATTTTGCTTTTTAAAGTGATGCCGTTTTAAAGACATCCGTTGGTTAAAGCCTCCTACGAAGGTAAACAAAAATATAATTTTTGCTATTATAGAATTTTCTTGTTTTAGCGCTTTTCTTATTGAGCTACCCATTACCCATTGCCGTGGGTAATGTGTAAAGGCCGCCTACTCATTCCCCATGTTTAATGGGTAGTCGTGATGGGTAATTCCCCATCGTCGTGGGTAACAATCCGTTATGGTCTCCATTACCCTGTGGGTAATTGATAATTGTGATGTGTAATTCCCCGTTGTTGTGGGTAATTTTTCGCCATGCTCTGTGGGTGATGGGTAAACGATCATTACCCATTCCCCACGGGTTGCACATGGGGGTAATAACGAACTCTGATACGATACCAAGAGATTGTACATACTACATACATATATCCAAAGACCAATGGATGCTAAATTTGGAGCGATGTCAAGGAGGCCCCATATTAGCTGTAATATATTTGTCATATATATCGAGGTGACCTCACACAACAAACAGATATCTCGGGAATGTATAATTTATAGGCCACTATGAAGGGAAAAGAAAAAAGCTCCAATTGGAATTCAAGAGAGTCACGGAGAGAAAAACGCTTCGTCGCATGGAGGAAACATTTTCGTTAATATTTTTACTTTGCAGCAATGAAAAGTCTCGTAGATCCGACAAATTGGCTGTGGCTGCAGCGAAAAATTGTATACAATATTGTTTTGACAATTTTTCATTTCGTTGCTGCAACAACCTATTTTACGTTCCTGCAACAATTTTATTTGGCTTGAATTTTATAGGAAAAGGGTTAGAAATTAAAAAAGTAAGTGCATACGATTTAAACTATTGATATTAGGGTTACCTCCTAATTTGTAGAATGTTGTTATATATTTATTTTTAAGGTTTGCCAAAATTTATTGTAGATGAATCAAGTTTGTTGCTGCAATGGCTCAGTTGTTAATGATACGATACTAATTTTTATGAAGATCTGTCGAAAAAATGAGCGAGCGTAGAAAATAGGCCAGCAAGACAAAATTATAATAAAAATTATAATAAAAAATATTAATAATAAAATCCTCATATTTGTTTTTAATTCGAGGACCTGAATGCAACGTTCACAATAACACTCAACCCGTCGATTACCACAATCTTCCCCAGACTAGTGTTTCAACATGGAATGGATTTAATATATTTAATAATTAAGACCATTTTCGAAACAAAAATTCAAAAAATTGTTATCAAAGCATTAAAAATATTCAGCTCATTGAGCGAAGCAAACTAATTAGACTTTGTAAACCTTGATACCGAGTTATATATGCAAAATTCTGAGCAAAGAAGTGCGAGAAAAGTTCAATCACTGCGAACGGTGACGAGTTGGGGTTGGTGGATGTTCGAACACACTTTCAACTACAGCGGCAATATTTTCCACTGAACCCATTGGACAATCACGTACAAGAGATATTTTGTCCAATAAGGATCCGGATTGACGAACTCGCTTAACCACGTTAATGGGACTCTATTCAAGACTCCGAACTTTGGAAGATAAGTTTTAATATTCCCCAATTTCCTTCATGAGTAATGCGACATACTTCATAAATTTGAGACCTTTAAATAATTGTCTGTCGCTTCATAAATGTAAAATTGTTCATTTGCTTCGAAATAACGGGGGGTTAAAATTAATAACTTTGCATGGCCCACCTGTTATATCTCTTTCTCAGATGTGTCCAACCGTTCAGTGGATAAATTGTATTAATATCATATTTTATATTATATTACTAAATTATAACTTTCAGGTAACGTTCCGCTAAGAGGAGAGACACTTTCAAACGCAAAAATGTTCTTATTGATATGTTTTTGAAAGTCCTGAGACTCCTTTCAGACTCTTTTCGGACTTTGTTGGATGAGAATGTTGGATGAGATACTTCAATATATTTATCTCGTTCTACAGATGGCATATGATAAAAAAATAATTACACTGTTGAGTTTGTAAGTACGCACTCTGGTTGCTTCCTATGTGGCCCCGTTTTTTGGATCTTGTGGGCCCCATTCATTCAGTTGTTTTCTTTCGTAATTTTTCGGTCCACTTTCTAATTTTGATTTTTAGTCCCTCCCTAATATCTGTAATTTCTCACAAAAAAAGTTACATACCTGTAATCTTAGATTTTAAACCGATTGTTTGGTATAACTGCTACTGATTTTAGTAACATAAGAGTTTATTATTTATTAATTTATTATTAACATTATACCGACCAAGACTATTTTTGGTAATTTTAAGCAAACGCAAACATGTTAAGATTTCTCTAATCTAATGTGTTAACGACAGTGCCATTGACTATTCTGCCCAAGGGATTGGTTATGGTTCCTACGTTAGCAAGATAAATCCATAGATTATCATATACGAGGTGCCCCAACTCTCTCATCTGAAGTTACACGTCGTGCATTATCCACGAGGAATCGAACGTCTGTCAGCTGTGTTGCTCTAAGATCGAACAAAATCCTAAATTTTTAATTTTGTGCATTTACAATGCTAGTTATTTACATGCCTACAATATTTTCCACATTTACAACAAGAATGTAGGCTGAATTTATCAAACCTCAGGGGCAGAATTCTTGTCTTCACACTAAAACTTAAATATTCCAGAAGTTCGATTCCCTTCAGTCAAAAACAAGAGCGAGTTGGTGGATCTCGGGTATGTTAATATAGAAATAAATTAAAGACAATAACGATAGGTCAAAACGATATTTCACTTATGTACACGAACGACACCATTTATTCGACGATTTACAAGCACTTATTTTTCTCTTTTATTTATTTCTCTTCTACTCCCAAACATTGCACTATCTCTTGAGAACAGCCATACAACACAACAATGCATTTCTCTTTACATTTTTTCTGCATTTAACCGTTTTGATACCCACGCTACACACACACACGGACACGCGAATTACCGGCTCTACCGTAAACTAGAAATGATAAATTATATTCTTCGTAATAAAACATGAATTCTGATTGATTTTCACAAATATTTGATATAACCAACGTTTATCAACTTTAATTAATTGAATTTTAACAAGTATTTATAAATTTATTTATGATTTTTAACACGCGACCAAAATTTTAACCGAATTTACGGGAGCTGACTGCGAACGACCAGAGGATTAAGAAACAACTAAAATTGCCATCAGAGTGAGAGAGGACAAAAGTGTCGAAATAGAGATTTGGTGTAAAAGCTCAACTTGATCGTTCGGTTGAAAGCGGAAAAGGAACACTACATGTTTAGAAAAGAAAAAGAAGAAAAGATGGCAACGGAACTACATGATAGATATTGGCACTGCTTATTGTCAACAGTGTTGCCAATTTTTATAATAAATGATTTTTAGCATAATTTTTGGACCATTATGCTAATGCTTTTTAGCATTATTTTCACGAAATTTCTGCAAACTTTGTAATTTTTCGTCTAGTTTCTTAAGTGGTGATTTTTGTATGTAGTGCTAATTTTTCATCTTGATTTTATATCGTTTTAATTATATTTGACAATCTGGAATAAAAAAGAACGATGCCTTTCTTCCAGAATTATAGCCAATCAATACAAAAATTGATCTTTTCTTTGGCAGTTGTTCTCACTGTTATATGTATATTAATTTACATATGTTTGGACAATAAAAACTCAATTTAAGTTACAGCTGTATAATAGTCTAATTTGCAGAAGTTTATCAATACATTGGCAAAAAATAAAATATAATACGCAAACTTCTGAAGAGGATTTTCCCTTATCTTCTCTTTTAAAGTACAAATTTAATGTCAACATAATCTGTAATAATATTCACAATTTCTCACTTAAGCTGTTTGAAAGTGTTTATTGTAGGACACAGTTGATTGACCTCTAGCTGCAAATTTGATACAGGATAGAACATCAAATAGAATGAGCGATAGGCGAATTGGAAAAACTGACTCTATATTTAATTTTATTTGCACTTATGACTTTTAAAATAACTTTATATGCAATAAATTAGTTTGGATTTCTTTAATTTTTATTTGTATTACTTTCTGTATTAGAAACTGGCCTAAAAACTAGTATCAAAACTGTCGTTAGCCCAGTGACTTTCGACGAGAATTTGGTGGAACTGAAACACACAGGCACACTTTTTATATGTATACGTATGTATGTACATTAGAGTGGGTAAAAAAAATTGCCCATCTTAAAAGGTACACCCAAAAAACCTGATAATTAGAGGTTTTTTTAAAGCAAAATACCTCACAATTTTCTGAACCCAAAATCGCAATATTTTGCAAATAGTCATTAAACACTCTGAACTTCATTTTTAGGTGGTGACCTAAAAGTGATTTTTTGTTTGTATGGGATTTTACCCACCCTAATGTACATATATTTAATAGGCATTGTTGACGAAATTATAAAGTCACAAAATACCCAAGTTTAAGAAAGGAATCAGTAAATGATCATTTCTTGCTCACGCCAGACGTATCCGCTCTCATTATCTACAAATCACCATAAAAATTGTTTTCAAATCAACATAAATACTGTGTTCGAAAAAAACTTACACATATTACAACAATAAAAAACAATAAGCATTCCAACAAAACACCATAAAGCGAACGTTTAAAAGTGATGATGTGCATGCACATCTTGTAACTATGAAAGGGAAGAAACCCAAAAACAATAATACCGCGCCGAATGCGAGTAACAACAATTATTTCTCGCCGTTGCAAACCATCCACGATGATGATGACATTGAAAATGAACAAACAAGTGAAGTTAAAATACGTATTCCACCAATAACAATACTGAAGTGCACGATTGAAGAAATTGGTGAAACCTGCAAACTTGTGAAAGTAAATGATTATGCTATCAGAAAAATTTCAATCGGACATAAAGTTTTTTGTTATTCAAAACTTGATTTCGATCGTATATGTAATGGACTCACCGATAAATACGAATTTTTCACGTATGCTTCGGTCTTGAAACTCAGGACCCCGCTATCATCAAAAGTAAATTAATTGCCAAAGGACTTCAATGCCTCGACGTAAAGATCGTACATAAAAAAACCCATTATAGAACTTATGTAATATACGTAGTGTATTTTAAGCGTAAAACCATAACCATGAAGGATTTACGACAAAACTTTTCTGTCATCGACTATGTTAAAGTCAAATGGGATTTCCAAATGACAAAAATAAACCGCAGAACACAATGTCAGAACTACCAAATGTTTGGCCATGGCTCAAGCCGCTGCAAGGTAAAAACCTTTTGTGCAAAGTGCGCTGGGAATCACAAAACTAGCGACTGCAACGAGACTGCTGTAAAATGTGCAAACTGCAACGGACCCCACAAGTCGACCGACGACAAGTGCCCTAGCAAAACACACTTCTTGAGTATTAAGCAGCGAAATAGGCCTGCAAACAAACAACAACAATTGAACAGTACAAATTTTGTTAAGGACAACATTAATTTTCCAAACTCTCTTCATCAAAATATCCCACAACAACCACCGGTATGGCCATAGACAAGAAACAGTAGAAACAATAACTACAACAACAATATCCACAGCACAAACATTGCAAATATCACAACACCAAATTGTAGTGAACTGTTTTCAATTCAAGAATTACAGGCGCTAACATTTGAGTTAATAACAAATTTGAGAAATTGAAGAAGTAAGATGGATCAATTTGAGGTAATAACAAACCTCGCATTTAAATTTTTATCATAATGTTAAATGATATGAACATAATAACTTGGATGCAAGAGGCATTAAAAACAAAAGTTTTGAATTGTTTCAATTCTTATTAACTTATAATATACACGTATGCTTAGTATCAGAAACATGGCTTAAGCCTAATATAACACTTTGCCACCAAGATTACAATATTTATAGAAATGATAGAGAAATTAGTAGAATTAGTAGTGTTGCTATAATAATTAAAAAAAATATTTCCCATTTGACAATTCCCATTGTTAACACCTCCCTTATTGAAAATGTTGGTATTAAGATATTTACAGAAATCGGTAGTGTAAACATTTATTCTTGCTATTTTCCTGGAGGTCGGGTGGGCGCCAATGGTTTGCGGAGAAATGGTTCGCGATAGATACATCATTGGTAGAGATTTCAATAGTCGACATCAATCTTGGGGTTGTACAAGAGCAAACTTCTGGGGAAATTCTTTATATGAGAAGCAGGATTCGTACAATTTAAACATAATATATCCCAATGACAGTACATATATACCCTCTCAGTTAAATCGTCAAAGTTCTACTCTGGATATATTCATCACTAATTTAGACAATTTATCCCCAGCCGAAGTTGTAAACGGTTTAAGTTCCGATCACCTTCCCGTAAAATTAACCTTGAGAAGTCTGTATGACATTACAGAATTCAAATACTTAGACTTCAAAAATGCTAATTGGAAATGTTTTTCTCAATACATGAAGGGACACCTTGTCCTTCCCATTGAGAATATATTTTCAAGCAGAGAGCTTATCAACGCAGCTTTACAATACTTAATTTCCATTTTAAATGGTGCGATTGCCTACAGCGTTCCTCAAAAACTAAGGGGAACTTCCAATAAACAGCTGCCCCAGAATATTAAATCGTTAATTCGGAGGCGTAACCATCATCGTAGGAAATGGATACGACATAGAGATGTACATGATTTTTATGAATACAAAATTTTGAATAGTATAATTAAAAGGAAGATTGATGAATTCAAAAATACATCATGGAATCGTTTACTGGCGACATTAGACAAAGGCTCTTCTCCTTTTTGGAACCTTACAAAAATTTTAAAGAAGAAGTCTAAAAACTTTCCAATACTAAAACACAATAATTCAGGCTTCTCTACAACGGCAGAAAAGTGTGAATTATTAGCTAAAACTTTTATAATATGCACTCATATTCTGCAAACATTAGAGACACAGCCACAGAGAGCTTAGTGAGAGATATCATTTATGAGTTCAATTCTACCACAGGTCCGAGTGATCATATTGTTGTTACGTATGCTGAAATTGCTGGTATAATAAAAGGTCTCAGATCAAGAAATTCACCTGGAGCGGATGGCATAAATAACAGTTGCTTAAAAGCTCTTCCGAGAAAGGGTATTACATTTTTAACAATTTTTGTGAACAGCTGTCTCAAGATAGGATATTTCTCCGATAAATTCAAGGAGGCTAAAGTAATTGCAATTAAAAAACCTAATAAGCCCTCTGACTCTCCTACTTCATACCGACCAATAAGTTTATTGTCATCAATTAGTAAAGTACTTGAACAGGTTATTAAGGGTAAACTTATTGATTATTTAGAAGAAAATAATATTTTACCGCCCCAACAGTTTGGATTTAGTAGGGAACACAACACCATACATCCGTTAGTCCGCATTAGGAATATCGTAAAGTCTAACTTCAACCTGCAAAGGTCCACTGGAATGGTATTGCTTGATGTTAGAGCAGCTTTTGATACTGTATGGCATGACTGTTTAATCTATAAATTAATACATTTAAACTTTCCTTCGAATATAATAAGGATGATCCAAAGTTTTTTATCCTCTCGGTCGTTTAGGGTTCACATAGGTTCTAAATATTCTGACGTATTTCATATAAATGCTGGCTGCCCACAGGGCTCGTGCTTATCACCAATTCTTTCTAATATATATACAGCCGATATTCCAATCATGGACCATTGTATTATGTCCATATTCGCAGACGACACCGCCATACTGTGTACGGGTAAACTATATACAGAAATATTATCAGACCTACAGCGGACGCTTGATATATTATTGGAATATTTTAGAAAATGGAAAATATCAATTAATTGTTATAAAAGTCAAGCTATCTATTTCACTAGGAAAAGAAAACAATGTTATATTCCTCAGAACAGCGTAAATGTTAATAATGCGGAAATCAAATGGGAAAATAATGTTAAATACTTAGGTGTAGTGCTAGATTCAAAACTAACATATAAGGATCATGTATCATACACTGTAGATAAATCTAATATTCTCATAAGCGTTAAATATTGACAATAAAATGATAATATTTAAATCCATATTTCATGCTGTAATTTTTTATGCAGCTCCTGTTTGGGCTAAAAGTGCCAAATGTCACGTGAAAAGACTCCAGATTATCCAAAATAAACTGTTGAAGTTAATTTACAATCTTCCTAGATTATTTTCTACGGAAAGACTTCACCAAAGTGCGGATGTTGAATTGGTGGCTGTCAAGATAGACCGATTGTCTTCAATTTTTAATGCCAAATGTTCTTATTCAGAATACACTCACATATCTGAGCTGGCCTCAACCTGAACATTTTGTATTAGATTTAAGTAGGTTATAAGTTTTTATCATATACCCTAAGTTCATAAAGGTTTTTTTGCAAATTTTCACCTCCATTCAATAAATTAAACCACAAATAATATTTTAGGAAACCACATGATATACTTAAGCAGAAAAATACATACTAAATTATAAAAATTCTGTAAACGCTATGAAGACAATAAAAATTGAATTGAATTGAATTAAGAAAGGAATTATATATCAGGTAGTAGCTGTAGGTTTTATTGTAATTATAAAACTCTATACAAAATTGTACCAACAATAGAAGTATACAATAAAGTACAAAAAAAAATACATGCTATGAGTTTGGCAACTCAAACGAAAAATTAAATGACAAAAACGAAATCAGATGTTCAATGGTGTAGATGTAAACTGCACTTTTACATGACAAATTTTTTTTAAATTTTAATATCAGTGGTCGCTTTTCAGACAATCATTCTCCTTTAAAATGTTCTCTCGTATGTTTTAAATTAAAGAGTAAATGAGAGCGAGCGGCGAATATGTTATTTAGAGTGTAAGCAGTGTTGCCAGGTTGGCATATTTAGTGCAATTCTAGCACATTTTTGGGGACTTCTGGACTTTTTTTTCGAATAAAAGTCGTGTTTTGGTTACAAGCAAGCGACAATCGCTCGCAAAGTTGCAAAGAAAATGGCAATTTAGGAATAAGTAATTTTATTCAAAAATATGATAAGTGTTTAAAATACTGAAAGATGTCAAAAAAAAATTTGTTTAAACTTAGCGAAAACCATTCTCGTCGCTAAGTTCTCGCTACGTGTTGGCTAAGTGCTTCATACAAAACAAGCGAATATATAAGCAAGCGGTGTAACCAAAACAAGCTTAAAATATGTTAAATGCTTTTTAGCACTTTTTTGGGCAAAATTGGAAAAACTTTCATAATTTTCCCATTACTTTTATCATTTTTTTTCTATAAATTGAATTTTTCTAGAAAGTATGGACATAAACTAACATTTATTTGATATCCAGAATTATAACATAACTGGAAATATCTGGGGTTTGGATGTCAAATATATATGTGCAATTCGTAATTGCAAAGCGTGTTGGGCTAGACTTTTTTGTAAGCAATTTCATAAAATATTAATGGGAATAAACAATACTTCGATGAATAGAAAACATGACTGAATCAATAAAAAATTGCATGTAGTTTTATGAATTTGGCCAAAAGTGCATTATTGGTCAAAACCGAGTAGACATATTGGCCTTCCACAGATTTTAGCGCCGGCAGGAACTTATCTTTGTGACGGATATCCACCATCTGTTGGAGGCATTACAGAAGTTCCTGTTTAAATAGAACTGCTAAACAATGGATAATCGATAGTAACAAGACCGGATGAGGGACGCAAAGAACACAACTCTTTTATACTTTCAATTTACCATAGGTGGCAAAGTCGGTGATGGTTGTCAATGGTAGTCATTTAATGTATGAGGCATCGGAGAATGTCGGCAAATTGTGTTATGTATTTACGATAAAATACAATCACAGGTCCTTAGCCGGTGAGTTAAATGATGTGGGTATGACATTCATTTCCGCCAGTTGGTCATAACGGAAACACTTTCTTTGCAACATAAGTACAAGGAGAACTTTCACTGTGGCCCCCATTCCGGTACCAAAATTCCTGATACTCATTCCAATAACCCGAATACAACTACCGAATCATGTGAAATATCGACCAGATTGAAAGTTTGTGCTGCACTTTAGTGCTCAACAGCTTTGGGTGGAAAATGAAATGAGTACGTTTAATGAAAATTTTCTAATGGATCTTAATATCAATTTCGCGATACCTTTGAACCTAAGTTACCTTACTTCTATGTATTTACATGGTCAATAAAAATGTTTTTTACTTTTGCAAAAAAGAAAGATATATTCTTTAGATGGATTTAAATCTTCAACTGTAGAAATTGAAAAATTTAGTAAATAATCATTAGTAAACTTAATTAAAAATTATACAAAAATTTACGCCTCAAAAATAGGCAAAGTTCCAATACATAACAGCCAGTATACCAAAATTCTGAGATAATATTCCGAACATAAAATCTACCTACAGTTTTTGGTATTATTGCCCATTAAACAAAGAAAATGTCATGTTGCCTATGACAATAGGTGATATTATACAACATTTTTCTTTGTGTGTAATAAGCAAATTCAAAAAATATTTTTTGAACCGATTCTTAAGCGAACCACAGACTGGCCATTAATGAGCATGAGATTGGCCGATGACTTTTTAGCTGGCTGTCAAATTTGAACAAATATTACCTAAAAATTTTGTTAACATGATAGTGATGCGAACAACTTCAATGCTATCAAGAAGGGCGGTAAACCGACAATAAACATCAACGATAGCTGATGTTGATGCTCTTGAATGACAAGTCTGTGGATCGCTTTGACGTACAGAAACGATAATTATACTAAACAAACGATAAAGAAATTATGAGTTTTATCGAATATTATGCGTAAAAACCCCGCAGTGCTGCAATTTTTAGTTTTTTCAGATTTAGCTTCTTTTTTTTTAGCAAATTACACTTTTTTAGCATGTTTTTTTACAGCATCTGGCAACACTGAGTATAAGAGCTTAGAAATTTCGCCAACAGCTATGACCAGTGATGCGAAAACATGACATATTGAGGCAAAATAGAAAAATTTAGTGTTTACTCGCGCCAGCCGCACTATTTTGGGGCAATTTCATAATTCCCACAAATGAGTAAAATTTACTTTACAAGAACAGAATCAATATTTGCATAAAGCTGCAAGATAAATTTGTGCATAGCAGCGATGATCTGGGTTCCCAAATTGGAAATTAATACAAAAAAATATCCAATTGGTGTTATATTTTGCCTGATGTATCACTAAAGCACTCTATACTATTCGGTTCCTGAAATATTTTGTACAACGGCCCATATTTATTATATAAATGTATGTGTGCATCAAAAATACTTAAATTTTTTAATAAAGAAATACATGGGTTTTTAATTTGCATTGGATTTTAATTTGCATTACTTTATCGAATGCAAATGCAAAAGAATTATCATTGTTTGTAATGACAATTACAAAATATTGAATTTGCATTTGCTCAGACAGTGTAAATGTAGGTTGTGGAATCGGATGCCAATTGTAATGAAATATGGGAATGCTTTTGATATTTTGAATTTGTTTGACTGCTGGGAATTCTGTTTGCGCAGCTAAAATTTGAGTATATATTGTATTCGTCACATATTTTACTGTTATGAATTTCGATTTTATATTTTTACAAATATTTATGTTACCAATAATGAAATAATGTCATTTATTTATTTGAAATTAATATCTTTATAAAATATATGTTTTATTTTAAGAAATTCCTACAAGAGTTGCTCAGGTTTTGCGCAATGCTATATGAGATTCAAAATACCTATGTCAATAAATTGTTCGGAAATTTATGATAATTTTGACCATTTGTTTAGTAGTATATAAATCGAGCGGGACAATTTTTAGAGCATTGTGAAATGCCACGGAAATTGCTAATAAAATCAAGTTATCTGATTCCGAAAATAGTGCAGAATGATTTTATCACGAATCTCGAAAAACTGTAAATCGATCCATAAGAGTAACAAAACATAATCATAAAAGATTCTAAAAAGAGTTGAAAAAGGCTCATAAATGACTATGAAATCATGCCCATTTATGGTGCCAAAAAGACTCCTAAAAAGGAGAGGAATTATTATTCTCATGATCATATTTATGATTATTTTCTGAGTCATAAAATAACGTTCAGATAAGAGGACACAGACACTTATTCTTATTGATATGTTTTTGGAAAGTCCTGAGACTCCTTTAAGCCTTTTTTCGGACTCAAAATGTTGGATGGGATACTTAAATATGTTTATCTCGTTGTACAGATGTCATATGATAAAAAACGATTACACCGTTGAGTTTGTAAGTACGTACACTTATTTCTTCCTATTAAAAATTATTTAAATTTAATTTTTTATTTTAAAAATTATTTTTGAAGCGTCAACATGAATTCGGATGTCTTTGCGCAACTAGAGGAAGAAGAAGAGATAATTACAGAAAAATAAAAAACTAAAGAAAAAATTTGGTCAAGGTACTGGTTAATAAATTGAAATACATTTCCAAACATAAAACTTTTAAAAACATTGAAAAACAGTTAGGCAAACGAGTATACAAATTATAAGGGAATGTCAGACGAAACATTCAATGATTATTTATTATCATTATTTATTTATGTATTTATTTCTTATTATTTATTTATTATTACATATTTATTTATTATTATTTATTTTTATATTTCTTACTATTTATTTATTATAATTTATTTATATATTTCTTATTATTTATTAATTATTTATTTATTTCTTATTATTTATTTTTTTCTTGCGGTCAACGTTCTTACGCGCACAGCGTATGTGTTGCTTGATCAATGTCAAGAAAAAATTAAGAAAAACACTGAAGTTGAACAGCTTGCCCTCACACGTACCAACAGTTGGTTCAACTTCACCAAATTATCAAAAATTTTTGATTTTTCATTCAACTGACGACCAACTAACTTCAACTAGCCCTCAAACGTACCAACAGTTGATTCAACTTATGACAGGTTGAATCAACTGTTGGTACATCTGAGGGCAGCATAAAGACAATAACGGTAGGTCAAAACGATATTTCACCTTATGATATTTCTCTTTTATTTATTTCTCTTCCACTTATAAACATTGCTCTTCTCTTGAGACAGCCATAATCCAACAATAATGCATTTCTCTTTATATTTTTTCTGCATTTAACCGTTTTGATACCCACGCACACACTCACACACACGGACACGCGAATTACTGGCTCTACCGTAAACTAGAAATGATAAATAATATTCTTCGTAATAAAACAGGAATTCTGATTGATTTTCACAAATATTTGATATCCCACTATTTATCAACTTTAATTAATTGAATTTTAACAAGTATTTATAAATTTATTTATAATTTTTAACACTTAACCAAAATTTTAACCGAATTTACGGGAGTTGACTGCGAACGACCAGAGGATTAAGAAACAACTAAAATTGCCATCAGAGTGAGAGAGGACAGTGTCGAAATACAGATTTGGTGTAAAAGCTCAACTTGATCTCTCGGTTGAGAGTCGTGTAAAGACAAACGGAAAAGGAACACTAGATGTGTTTAAACAAGAAGAAGAAGAAAAATTGGCTGGCAACGGATATACATGATTAATTTTTGCCCTGATTATTGTCAACAGTGTTGTCATTTTTTAGCATAATTGTTTGGACCATTATGCTAATGCTTTTAGCATTATTTTCACGAAATGTCTGCAACAGGTTTAAATTTACGTCAAGGTTGTAGCATAATGTTTTACAAATTGCAAAAATCTTTCTTTTATTTTACTAACATTTTACAGTGAAAGTGGTTGTATTTTTAGAGGCAGTAAAATTTTACTTTTAAAGTTTTACGAAAATGTACATTATCTCCTATGCGGAAAAATTCCGAAGTATATTTTTCAATTTCATTATTATGTAATGTCTATGTTACTTACGTGAATGCGAAATGTTTATGCCACTTTATATGAAATACAGAAGCGAATATCAGATAAGATGAATGCAAAAACATTTATTTGCGAAGTGGCAATCAAAATACAACTATTAGGGGCACTTTCTCAATGTCCGGTTATCTTAGATCGTAACGATAAATTACCGGACACCAGAATTTAATTTTCTCAATGTAAACTTAAAACTTATCCAGCCGATAATGTTAACAGGCGGTCTAACGCCGGTTAGTAGTGTATCGGAACAAAAAATGCAAATAGATGAAAACTGTTGACAACATCGCTTTTGTTTTCATGTATTTAGTTTCTAATATGACTTGCGTTCTTCCACCAGGTCAACAAGTAAATGTACCTCGGCAACTGAGAAGTTCTTCCCACGGTGTCTTTTTGATTGTTTTCCGTCATAATTGGAATAAATTACAATTTGCACAATAGCAATAATAAAGTAAACAGCTGTTACTTACAGTGCTGGTAACTAAAGTCATACAATTCATTACAGTTGTCAGCGTAACACATCTAACATCCTATTAAATTAACGGTGTAAGAAAAAAAAAATTACAGCAGACAGTTGTCCGAGGCATGTCCCTGCAGGCTGTGTCAGAGACGTAGAAGTTTAACGTAGAATACGCCATCCGATAAGATAGAAAACATATATAACAATAAATTCATTTGCTTATATTATTTATCATTTATTGTTATATATGTTTTCTGTCTTATCGGATGGCGTATTCTACGTTAAACTTAATGGCCGTGTCTCTGACACAGCCTGCAGAGACAGTCCGTGGCCGAAGGCCTCGGACAACTGTCTGCTGTAATTTTTTTTTAAACTTAATTTAATTTATGTATTTTAATTAATATTTTTATTGAAATAAGTTCTGCGAATGTTGAGAGGGCCGCCCTAATATTAAAAAAGGTTTACCTTATCGAGTCTTCGCATTAGCATTCGAGCGTTGTGTGAAAGCTTTACGCTTTACAATTCAAAATTAATGTTACAACAGCTTTATTGAAGCTTTCGCAAAAAAGCTTTATTACGTTAGCTTACTGTTTGTTTCACTTTTTACTAGATACATGTTGCCAAGCAACATTAGCTTGCTGTTCGTTTCACTTTTTACTAGATACATGTTCCTAAGCAATGTTGAGCAACCAAAAACACTCAACCAAACACCACACATATGTTTGAGTGGATATGTTTAAACAATTTTCATTTGAGAAATTAAAATACCAGAAATATATCAACCAATATGAAATGTATATCAAACGAAAGATAACATCTTCATTTACCTATGAAAATGAAATAAAGTTACAACAATAAAAACCTGACATGACTCCTCATACCGTAAGGTAAGACGTATTCTACGTCAAAATGATAAACATTTACAGGCAGTATATCGGTCTAATAAATTAAAGTGCCGATTAGTAAGCAGACACGTTAACCGGACATTAAGAAAAGATCCCTTAGAAAATCAATCAAGTAAACGTCGTAGCGTTATTTTGCACGATATTTGACGATAACGATATTTGGACTTTATGACAAAGCTTTAGGGCTTTATGGCATTCAGAATCTGGTTTTGGCGATATGAGCGAACGCCGTAACTTCGGCGAAAAGGTTTTTGTGCAAAATTGTTTGACATTCTAAGAGCTATTTTCTCAATGTCCCGTTAAAGTGTCTGCTTACTAATCGATACTGTAATTTATCGATATTCTGCCTGTTAATGTTTTTCATTTTCTCATACTCTGTTAATTTAACAGTTTATTAGATGTTTTTCGCCGGTAACTCTGACGAAATGTACGACTATAGTTGCCAGCACTGTAAGATATCAGCTGTTTACTTTATTATTGCATTTGTGCAAATTGCAATTTATTCAAATTATGGCGGAAAACAATCAAAACGATACCGTGGGAAGAACTTCTCAGTTGCCGAGGTACATTAACTTGTTGACCTGGTGGAAGAAGAAAACCAAATTCGTAAATCATAAACACATGAAAATAAAAGCGATGTTATCAACTGTTTTCATCTGTTTGCACTTTTTGTTCCGATACACTACTAACTGGCGTTGACCGCTTGTTAACATTATCGGCTGGATAGGTTTTAAGTATACTTTGAGAAAATTAAATTCTGGTGTCTGGTAATTTATCGTTACGATAAAAGATAACCGGACATTGAGAAAGTGTCCCTAATAGTTGTATTTTGATTGCCACTTCGCAAATAAATGTTTTTGCATTCATCTTATCTGACATTCACTTCTGTATTTCATATAAAGTGGCATAAACATTTCGCATTCGCAAGTAAAATATTTTAACACAGACAGTACATAATAACGAAATTGAAAAATATACTTCGGAATTTTTCCGCACAGGAGATATTGTGTATTTTGGTAAAACTTTAAAAGTAAAATTTTACTGACTCTAAAAATACAACCACTTTCTCTGTAAAATGTTAGTAAAATAAAAAGGCAAAAGTATGCTACAAACTTGACGAAAAATTAAAACTGTTGTAGAAATTTCGTGAAAATAATGCTAAAAGCATTAGCATACTGGTCCAAACAATTATGCTAAAAAGTGACAATAATCAGGGCAAAAATTAATCATGTATTTCCGTTGCCATCTTTTGTTCTTATTCTTTTTTAAACTCATGTAGTGTTCCTTTTCCGTTTGTCTTTACACGACTCTCAACCGAGAGATCAAGTTGAGCTTTTAAACCCAATCTCTATTTTGACACATTTGTCCACTCTCACTCTGATGGCAATGTTAGTCGTTTCTTAGTCCTCTGGTCGCTCGCAGTCAGGTCCCGTAAATTCGGTTAAAATTTTGGTCGCGGTTTAAAAATTGTAAATAAATTTATAAATAGTTGTTAAAATTCAAATAATTAAAGTTGATAAATGTTGGTGATATCAAATATTTGTGAAAATCAGTCAAAATTCTTCTTTTATTACGAAGAATATAATTTTTCATTTCTAGTTTACGGTAGAGCCGGTAATTCGCGTGTTCGTGTGTGTGTGTAGCGTGGGTATCAAAACGGTTAAATGCAGAAAAAATATAAAGAGAAATGCCTTGTTGTGTTGTATGGCTGATCTCAAGAGAAAGTGGAATGATTATAAGTGGAAGAGAAACAAATAAAAGAGAAAAATAAGTGCTTGGAAATCGTTGAATAAATGGAGTCGTTAGTGTTCATAAGGTGAAATATAGTTTTGTATAGGTTTTCTTTAGATTTATTCATAGATTAACATACCAGAGATCTACCAACTCGCTCTTGTTTTTTGACTGAAGGGAATCGAATTTCTGGAATATGTAAGTTTTAATGTGAAGAGAAGAATTCTGCCGCTGAGGTTTGATAAATTCAGCCGATATTCTTAATGTAAAGGTTCAAAATATTGTATGCATGTAAATAATGGACATTTTGAAATCACAAAATTAAAAATGTAGGATTTTGTTCGATCTTAGAGCAACATAGGTTCAAAATATTGTATGCATGTAAATAATGGACATTTTGAAATCACAAAATTAAAAATGTAGGATTTTGTTCGATCTTAGAGCAACATAGCTGACAGACGTTCGATTCCTCGTGGAGAATGCACGACGTGTAACGTCAGATGAGAGAGTTGGGGGCATCTCGTATATATTAATCTATGTATTTTTTTGCTAACGTGGGAACGATGACCATTCATTTGGGCAGAATAGTCTATGGGACGGACTATCGTTAACACATTAGATCAGAGAAAACGTACCACCTTTGCGTTTGCTTAAAATCTCCATAAATTGTCTTGGTCGGTATAATGTAAATAATAAATTAATAAATAATAAACTAAACTACAAAAATCAGTAGCAGTTATACCAAAGAAGCGGTTTTATATCTATGATTACAGGTATGTAGTGATTTTTTTACAAAATTGCAGATATCATTGAGGGAGGGACTAAAAACCCAAAATTAGAAAGTAGACCGAAAAAACACGAAAAAATCAAATGCATGAGGCGCACAAGATCCAAAGATCCGGGCCACATAGGAAGAAATAAGTGTACGTACTTACAAACTCAACAATGTAATCAATTTTTATCATATGACATCTGTACAATGTGATAAACATATTTAAGTATCCCATCCAACATTCGGAGTCCGACTGAATGGAGTGTCAGAACTTTCCATAAACATATCAATAAGAATAAGTGTCTCTCTCCTCTTATATGAACGTTATTTTATGACTCAGAAAATAATCATAAATATGAACATGGGAATAATAATTCTAGGAGTCTGTTTGGCACCATAAATGGGCATGATTTCATAGCCATTTATAAGCCTTTTTCAACTATTTAGAATCTTTTATATGTTTTGTTACTTTTATGGATCGTTTTAGAGTTTTTCGAGATTCGTGATACAATCATTCTGCACTATTTTCGGAATCAGTTAACTTGATTTTATTGCCAATTTCCGTGGCATTTCACAATGCCTTAAAAATTGTCCCGCTCGATTTATATACTACTAATCAAATGGTCAAAATTATCATAAATTTCCGTACAATTTATTGACATGGGTATTTTTAATCACATACATATAGCATTGCGCAAAACCTAAGCAACTTTTGTAGCAATTTCTTAAAATAAAACATATATTTTATAAAGATATTAATTTCAAATAAATAAATGACATTATTTCATTATTGGTAACATATGTAAATATTTGTAAAAATAAAAAATCGAAATTCATAACAGTAAAATATGTGACGAATACAATATATACTCAAATTTTAGCTGCGCAAACAGAATTCCCAGCAGTCAAACAAATTCAAAATATCAAAAGCATTCCCATATTTCATTACAATTGGCATCCGATTCCACAACCTACATTTACACTGTCTGAGCAAATGCAAATTCAATATTTTGTAATTGTCATTACAAACAATGATATTTCTTTTGCATTTGCATTCGATAAAGTAATGCAAATTAAAATCCAATGCAAATTAAAAACCCATGTATGATTTTATTAAAAAATTTAAGTATTTTTGATGCACACATACATTTATAAACAAAGTAAGGAAATCCTGATGATGGGTGGGGTGGCTCAAAATATAGATATCGGCCGTTGGACAAAATATTTCAGGATCCGAATAGTATAGAGTGCTTTAGTGATACATTAGCCAAAATATAACACTAATTGGTTATTTTTTTGTATTAATTTCCAATTTGGGAACCCAGATCATCGATGCTATGCACAAATTTATTTTGCAACTTTATGCAAATATTGATTCTATTGCGATAGGAGAATGCAAATTAAGGTAGCTTTCTCTTTAAAAACTTGTAAACTACATTTTTGTCATTAGTGCGAATTATGAAATTGTTCCAAAATAGTGCGGACTGGCGCGATTAAACACTAGATTTTTCTATTTTTCCTCACAGTGTCATGTTTACCCATCACTGGTCATAACTGTTGGCGAAATTTCAAAGCTCTTACACTCAGTGTTGCCAGATGCTGTCAAAAAAAACATGCTAAAAAAAAAGTGCAATTTGATAAAAAAAGAGATAAATCTGAAAAAAATCTAAAATTACAGCACAACGGAAATTTAACGCATAACTTTCTATAAAACTCATAATTTCTGTACGTTAAAGCGAACCACAGACTTGTCATTCATGAACATGAACATCAGCTATCGTTGATGTTTACTGTCGGTTTATTGCCCTTCTTGATAACAAATTACAGTGTAATCGAAGTTGTTCGCATCACTATCATGTTCACAAAATTTTTTGGAAATATTTTTTCAAATTCATTCGGGCTATTCATTGGTTCGCTTAAGAAACGGTTCAAAAAAATACTTTTTTGAATTTGCTTATTACACACAAAGAAAAATGTTGGTAATACTGCCTATAAATGCTGCATAATATCACCTATTGGCATAGGCAACCTGACATTTTCTTTGTTTAATGGGCAATAATACCAAAAACTATAAGTAATTTTTATGTTCGGAATATTACCTCAGAATTTTGGCGTACATTTTTGTATAATTTTTAAGAAGTTTACGAATGATTATTTACTAAATTTGCCAATTTCTACAGTTGAAGATTTAAATTCATCTAAAGAATATCTCGTTAGCTAAACGTGCAAAGGTCGTAAGTCCATTTTTTTAAATTTTACAGGACAGACAAAAAACTTTTCAGTTTCTTTCCTTTGAAGATTATTGAAATCTTTAAATGCAGTTACGTGTTTATTGTTCTTGCTCTTTAATTGAAGCAGAAAATATATGAAAAAAATAATTTCTCGAGCAACTACAGCAATTTTTGTGGACTTACGACTTTTTCTGTTTTCAATTTTGAATTTTTTTGTGGACTTACGACCTTTTCTTTTATTTTATTTTTTTTTTGTAACTTTTAAAATTAGCAATGTTATGCCGGTTTCTTTTTATTGCTTTTATTAACATGAATAGTATTGGTGATTAAAGACAATGTCGGATAAAAATTTAACCCTCTGAGGCACAATACTGGATATAAAAGTACTTACTTTTTTGGCCATATTTTTACAAATTCACGCAATAAACTAGAAAGTTTCGCTTATTTTAATGTCATTTATAAACAAGTAAAGTGATATTCAACATTAAGGATAAAAAGTTATGCCTTTAACGCACACCACCGCTTTTTAGCATCCTTTGCTTTTAACTAAATTGGACTTACGACTGTTGCACATCACTGCAAAACAACAACTAAAAATGACATATCTAAAATTTTTCTTTTTGTACATAATGTACTTCAACCTGTTAAACATTTCTGCATCAAAATCTCAATTTCGAAAAAATATGGACTTACGACCTTTGCACGTTTAGCTAACGATATCTTTTCTTTTTTACACAAGGAAAACACTTATTTTTTATTCAACATTTTTGTTGACCATGTAAATACATAGAAGTAAGGTAACTTAGGTTCAAAGGTATCGCAAAATTGATATTAAGATCCATTAGAAAATTTTCATTAAACTTACTCATTTCATTTTCCACCCAAAGCTGTTGAGCACTAAAGTGCAGCACAAACTTTCAATCTGGTCGATATTTCACATGATTCGGTAGTTGTATTCGGGTTATTGGAATGAGTATCAGGAATTTTGGTACCGGAATGGGGGCCACAGTGAAAGTTCTCCTTGTACTTATGTTGCAAAGAAAGTGTTTCCGTTATGACCAACTGGCGGAAATGAATGTCATACCCACATCATTTAACTCACCGGCTAAGGACCTGTGATTGTATTTTATCGTAAATACATGACACAATTTGCCGACATTCTCCGATGCCTCATACATTAAATGACTACCATTGACAACCATCACCGACTTTGCCACCTATGGTAAATTGAAAGTATAAAAGAGTTGTGTTCTTTGCGTCCCTCATCCGGTCTTGTTACTATCGATTATCCATTGTTTAGCAGTTCTATTTAAACAGGAACTTCTGTAATGCCTCCAACAGATGGTGGATATCCGTCACAAAGATAAGTTCCTGCCGGCGCTAAAATCTGTGGAAGGCCAATATGTCTACTCGGTTTTGACCAATAATGCACTTTTGGCCAAATTCATAAAACTACATGCAATTTTTTATTGATTCAGTCATGTTTTCTATTCACCGAAGTATTGTTTATTCCCATTAATATTTTATGAAATTGCTTACAAAAAAGTCTAGCCCAAAACGAATTGCACATACATATTTGACATCAAACACCAGATAATTATAGTTATGTTATAATTCTGGATATCAAATAAATGTTAGTTTATGTCCGTACTTTCTAGAAAAATTCAATTTATAGAAAAAAAAAATGCAAAAAATAAAGGGAAAATTATGAAAGGTTTGCAAATTTTGCCCAAAAAAGTGCTAAAAAGCATTTAAATATATTTTTTCGAAAAAAAGTGCAGAAATGTTCTAGAATTGCACTAAATATGCCAACCTCACAACACTGCTTACACTCTAAATAACACATTCGCCGCTCGCTCTCTTTTTCTCTTTAATTTAAAACATACGAAAGAACATTTTTACGGAGAATGATTGTCTGAATGGCGATCACTGATATTTAAATTTAAAAAAATTTTGTCAAAGTGCATTTTTACTTCTAGACCATTGAACATCTGATTTCGTTTTTTTCAAGTAATTTTTCTTTCAAGTTGTCAAACTCAAAGCATGCATTTTGTTTTTGTTGTTTTTTATTTACATACTTGTATTGTTGGTATACTTTTGTATAGAGTTTGATAATTACAACAACACCTACTACTATTACCTGATATACATATAATTCCTTTCTTAAACTTGGGTATTTTGTGACTTTATAATTTCGTCAACAGTGCATATTAAATACATGCATGTACATACATACATATATAAAGAGTGTGCCTGTGTGTTTCAGTTATACCAAATTCTCGTCGAAAGTCACTGGGCTAACGACAGTTTTGATACGGGTTTTAGGCCAGTTTCTAATACAGAAAGTAATACAAATAAAAGTTAAAGAAATCCAAACTAATTTATTGCATATAAAGTTATTTTAAAAGTCATAAGTGCAAATAAAATTAAATATAGAGTCAGTTTTTCCAATTCGCCTATCGCTCATTCTATTTGAAGTTCTATCCTGTATCAAATTTGCAGCTAGAGGTCGATCAACTGTGTCCTACAATAAACACTTTCAAACAGCTTAAGTGAGAAATTGTGAATATTATTACAGATTATGTTGACATTGAATTTGTACTTTAAAAGACAAGATAGGGGAAAATCCTGTTCAGAAGTTTGCGTATTATATTTTATTTTTTGCCAATGAATTTATAAACTTTTGCCATTTATACTATTACACAGCTGTAACTTCATACTCATAATAGATTTCAGTATTTACACAAAAAAAAAACAAAGCGTTGATATTTATACCGTCAACACCATTGTAACATCCAGAAACATTTGCGGTAGACCTACCGAAATATGTATATTGCGATTGGTTCAGAGTCATTTTCTGAATCGTTTTAGCAATGCCCGTCTGTCTGCTGTCCACATAAAGCAATAAAAAAATCCAATGAGTGTTCGAACTCACGGGCGATGTGTTAACACCTTTTTGTTACACGGTACCTGTTCGATTCCTATGAACACATTCGTAAATGTTACATTGGAAAATAAAAAACAGCGTTTAATCATATGATGACGTTACAGTTAAATAATATTAATACTTAAAATTATTTAAAGACCCAGTGCAAGCACATGTGTCATTATATTCTTGCTCAATGCTTTTTTTATTCCCACAAAAGTCAAAGAATGCAAAGCAACAGACACTTGTACATACATACATACATTGTTATATTCGTACGATATAACCGAAGATCAACATAAAATACTTTTTTAATATTACTCCAAATTAATACTCCAAATTAAAACACTTCAATCTCGGCTCGCCGGAGAAAATCGCGTGGGAAAATTATATGATTATATGATAAGACAAAACCGAAGATCAACAAAACACTTTTTTAATATTACTCCAAATTAATACTCCAAATTAAAACACTTAAATCTCGGTTCGCCGATATCGGATCGCCTTAATTTTTGGCCTAAACTCTTCGTCGAAACCCGCACTAGCTTTTTAATCCAAAAATTAATAAAATCGGCTATGAATTTCCGGAGAAAATCGCGTGGGAAAATTATATGAAAATCGCCCAATAATCACTTTCAATACCGACTGCCAAGCAACGAACAAACAAACGATGATTTACTCTTACAAACCTAACACTTGCGTATGTATTAAATTTATAGTTTACTGCCCTAGAGGCGCGCGTATAGATGTTAACACATCAACAAGTAAAACGCGTAGCGTTATTTTGCCACAAACGTTTCCGCCCAAATGACGGCGTTAGGTCATAATGCCTAAACTCAAAACGTCATAATGCCCAAAAGTCGGTACAAAAGATAACCGGACATATTTTGATTGCCACTTCGCAAATATGTAAAAGGTTTTGCATTCTTATCTGACATTCGGTTATGTATTACATATAAAGTGGTAAAAACATTTCGCATTCACGTAAGTGAAAAATGTTAACTTAGACAGTACATAATAATGAAATTGAAAAGTATACTTCGCGATTTTTCCGCACAAGAGATAATTGTGCATTTTGGTTAACCCTTAACGGTCTACTTTAAAAGTAAAATTTTACTGACTATAGCAATACAACCACTTTCACTGTAAAATGTTACTAAAATAAACTAACATGTCAAATTGCATGATTATGAAAATTTTGCCACATCTTAAACATTATGCTGTAAACTAGACAAAAAATTACAAAGTTTCGTGAAATTTCGTGAAACTAATGCTAAAAAGCATAGCATAATGGTCCAAAAATTACGCTAAAAAATCATTTATTATAAAAAATGGCAACACTGTTGACAATAAGCAAGGCCAATATCTATCATGTAGTTCCGTTGCCATGTTTTTTTCTCTTTCTTTTCTACACATGTAGTGTTCCTTTTCCGCTTGCTTTATACCGAACGATCAAGTAGAGCTTTTACACCAAATCTCTATTTCGACACTTTTGTCCTCTCTCTCACTGATGGCAATTTTAGTTGTTTCTTAATCCTCTGGTCGTTCGCAGTCAGCTCCCGTGAATTCGGTTAAAATTTTGGTTAATTGTTAAAAATTACAAATAAATTTATAAATAGTAGTTGTTAAAATTCAAGTAATTAAAGTTGATAAATGTTGGTGATATCAAATAGTTGTGAAAATTAATCAGAATTCATGTTTTATTACGAAGAATATAATTTTTCATTTCTTGTTTACGGTAGAGCCAGTAATTCGCGTGTCCGTGTGTGTGTGCGTGGGTGTGAAAACGGTTAAATGCAGAAAAAATGTAAAGAGATATTCATTGTTGTGTTGTATGGCTGGACTCAAGAGAAAGTGTAATGTATATAAGTAGAAGAGAAATAAATAAAAGAGAAAAATAAGTGGTGGATATCGTTGAATAAATGGTGTCGTTCGTGTACATAAGGTGAAATATACTTTTGACCTATCGTTATTGTCTTTAGATTTACTCATATGTTGATTAACATAGCAGAGATCCACCAACTCGCTCTTGCTTTTTTGACTTAAGGGAATCGAATTTCTGGAATATGTAAGTTTTAATGTGAAGAGAAGAATTCTGTCGCTGAGGTTTGATAAATTCAGCCGACATTCTTATTGTAAATGTTCAAAATATTGTATGCATGTAAATAATGAACATTGTGAATGCACAAAATTAAAATTGTAGGATTTTGTTCGATCTTAGAACAACACAGCTGACAGACGTTCGATTCCTCGTGGAGAATGCACGACGTGTAACGTCTGATGAGAGAGTTGGGGGCATCTCGTATATATTAATCTATGGATTTGTTTTGCTAACGTGGGAACGATAACCATTCCCTTGGGCTGAATAGTCTATGGGACGGACTATATTTGCGAAAAAATATTGAGTCAGTTGAACGAAAATGTCTACTTAGAGGAACCCAATTTGGGTCGAATGTGAGACTGGCTTTCGTTCTCTTAGCTTTTCGTTCGAGATCGGGGAATCGCCCATTAGTTTTCGTATGTATTTCAAAGAGCCATAACCTGAAAGTTATAATTTAGTGTAATTTAAAATATGATATTAATCCAGTATTTCTCCACTGAACGCTTGGAACCATCTGAGAAAGAGATATAAAAAAAATTATATGATAACGAACAATGTCGCATCCTATTTCAATGAATATTTGTATAATTTTCAGTCATAGAAATAGTTTATCTGAAGTAACAAAATATGACTTATTGTATTTGTTGAAACTAAAAATTAATATATTAGTTTCAAGAAACATTTGTAAATATTACAAATCTCCAATTCTTATTTTCAAAGAATTTTTCTGTCAATCTTTGATTCAACAAAAACATTCTTTGCTTTAATTAATTTTATGTATTGATTAACGAATTACAATTTGAAATATTATCCATAAATTTTGAAAATTCAACGAATAACAAAAATTAAATTTAGTCAAATTAAAGAAATATTTCAGGCGGTTAGAAAAAAATTTTCTCAGCATTGAGAAGAAAATATTGGTAAATTGTTCAATTAATTCCTAAAATTTTCAAGTGTTTTTGGTGGATACCTACAATTTAATATAATCTTAATTTGCTTTCTGGAATATTTTTGACCAAATATTGTCGTATGACAATATATTTAGTTAATGTATGAGAAATTCATACTACAAGCTGACAAGGTGGGGAACATTTTTCTAATTGAATGAAAAATGCTTGAGTTTTGTTGGAATAAGACGCAATTCAGTTAGGCACACACACTCACTGGCATGACTAGTTTCGAACTCCGTGACAAGTTCATCATCTGATGCCTAACTACTGTGCCTTAATCGATACCATCGGCTGATCATCAATCAAATATATACAAATTGAATTATGTAATTTACATATGCGAATTACTATGGATCGGAGATCCGTAAATATCATCAAAAACAAAGTTCTCTCGTAGGCTGTGACGTCATAAAGAGCTCATCAGAATGAAGAGTGTGTTTTGAAAAGTCTTACATTTAGTGACAAAATTTAAACATATTTCAGCTGGTTGAAATTTCTAAAGTTTGAATTGATTTTACTAATTCATTAACGATGAATTTTATTTGAACTGTGAAACATTTAGATGATTAAGCGAAAATATTTTGTTTTAAAATCAAATAATTTGAATGTGAAAATTTAGAATATATAGTTTTTTGATTCCAAGCATGTTTTCTTCACTTTAAAGAAATGAATATCTGAATTCCAGAAATTGTATTCATAGAATTGTAATTATTAGATTTTAAGAGTTCTGTTTTTTCCATGTAAAAGTATTACATGGGGTTAACCTCCTTATTTCGAAGCAAATGACCAATTTTACATTTATGAAGTGACAGATTATTATTTAAAGGTTAGAAATTTACGAAATATATCGCTTACACTTGAAAAAAATTGGTGAATATTAAAAACTTTCTCCAAAGTTCTCAGTCTTAAACTCAAAGAGAATAGAGTGCCATCCGCAGCACTTGAACTTTTCTCGCAATTCTTTGCTCAGAATTTTGCATAGAGACCTCGGTATGAAGGCTTACATTCGCTACGCTGAATGAGCTGAATATCGCTTGACTGAAGAACTTTTCTCGCACTTGAACTTTTCTCGCAATTCTTTGCTCAGAATTTTGCATAGAGACCTCGGTATGAAGGCTTACATTCGCTACGCTGAATGAGCTGAATATCGCTTGACTGAAGATGAGCATTTACACCGAAATATCAAATTTTCGATGAAGTTAATTTTCACATCAGGAACTACGTTATCATCAAAATTGTCGCATTTAAGGTTCGGAAAATCCACACATCGTCGAGGGGAAGCTGATACATCCACAGCGAATGACTTTTTGGTGCGGTTTTAGCCGCATTTTTCTTCGAAAATGAGCCAGGAGCTTCACCGTGCCATTCTCAGCGATTTTTTGTTATCAAAAAATGAAGAGGATGACATGGATGACGTATTGTTTCAACAGTTTGGCGCTACGTGCCACACAGCCAACGTTACAATTTATCTTTCGCGAACTATGTTCGAAACCCCCATAATCAGCCAAAACTCGGAAGAGCAGTGGCCGCCTCTCAGCTGCGATTTGCGTGAAACCTAAGTACTACGCAAATAATCCCGAGTCCATTGAGGCCTTCAAAAACGTTGTCGTTCACGAGACAGAGACATAAATAATCGAAAATACACTAAACAATTGGGTAGATCGAATGAGATTCTGTAAAGCAAGTCGTGGAAGTCATTTGAACGATGCTGTGTTTTATTCATAAATGCATTCAATAAAATCATGATTTCGAAATATTGTCTTTTAGTATTTTTTGTAAATAGAAATTAAATACCAAATTTAAAATAGCCCACATTTTATATATTGTGAACAAGATTTTGTATATGTACGATTTCAATTTCTCTTACCTAATGCAGGTTCTCCTTTATAGGACACTTGCATTCCAATTGGAGCTTTTTACCTTTTACTTCATAGTGATCTATATATTATACATTCCCGAGATATCTGTTTGTAATGTGATGTCAACTCGATAAATATCGATATATGGATATATGTAGTATGTGCAATCTTGGTACCAGGGTTCGTATTTACCCCCCATGTGTAACCCACACCCATCCACGTGGGGAATGGGTAATGATCGTTTACCCATCACCCACTGGGTATGCGGAAAATAATGGGTAGTTACCCACGACAAGGCGGAATTAACCATCACTATTACCCATTTCCCACAGGGTAATGGATAACACAAAAAATAGTTACCCACGACGATGGGGAATTACCCATCATGACTACCCATTAAACATGGGGAATGGGTAGGGCGCCTTTATACATTACCTACAGTGATGGATAATGGGTTACCCAGGGTAACCGGCGATGTCAAACCCTAACCGGAAAGTATGACACATAAACGTCACAACACTCAAATTAAATACAGTGTAATTATTAATTTTGCTTGAGTAATTTAAAAAATAAAACCGCGCGAATTTTCCGAATGTTAAAGGATTTTTCAACGATTAACAATTTTTATTCCACGATATCATTGTTGTTTATTTAATTTAATTGTTATTCGGTGTTTTTTTTTTCATTACACCCTGAACCGAATCACCCACTTATTTCTACGTTATATTTGGGTCTAATTACACTTTTCGTTTCGGGCACTATAACATAGGGCGAATTGACAATGTGCGATCTCAATAATTTTGGCGTACACAAAAAAAACTAGTGTAATATTTACCCACATTCATGGTGTAATATCAGCCAATGCACTGGGCAACATAGGTTCAACTATTTAATTGGGCAATATTACCAATAAACGTAGGCAATTTTATGTTCACCAACAATATGAAAATTTGCCTTGCATATTTGTAGATTTACCCAATGCAAAAAGGGCAATGCACAGAATTTATTGTATGTGAATTAGATTAATTTTAATGTGCAATCTTACCAAATTTTTCATAGTTACAGAAACAAATTTTGGGGTTGTTTTCAATTAACGAATTATTTATTGAATACTCAGTTGTTGCTTACAATAATAAAATTTAAGTAAACTATAGTATTATAAGTATAATTTCATTTGCCACTGCCGAAGACTCCAGTCACGTTCCCTGTGAAGATATTTATTAATTATTAGATAAAAGTATCAAACATTTTGGTATCAAACTTGTTCACAAAGGACATACTACATTTATATTCTTTAAGTGGATAAGAGATGTACATGATCCTGTCGCTTATTACAACACTTTCGCCACTTTTCCATTGATGAATATACATATAAGAAGCCACAAGCGACACAACACAGTATTCTATTAACAAAAGTTCTACAAACCAGACTTTTGGCCAATAGAAATGTATTCTTTGTTAAAACACTTGCAGAACACATTTGTACTTACATTTCTTTAAGAAATTATAAAATCGTACACCTTTTTTAAGAAATTGAATACAAATTTGGCAAAATTACTGTTTTGTTTTTCTTTTTACAAATTAATGGTTACACACACATACACAGCGACACAGTAGTAATACAAATTCTTAGAGGATTATATTCGTTTCGCTCTAAAACACGGTGTCTACGTAGAATCTCGTCACAACCCTTGACATTCAAATAATAAACTGGGAGTTTGACAACATTCACATGCAAATTCATCATTGTTGTTGGTAGTGTGTATTGCACTTTGATGTAGGCAATAATACCACATTTTCTTGTCTTCATACAAAAAAATCAGGCAATATTTCCGATGGATATTTTTTCTGTGTAGTAACATTAATATTTTTATAAGAAAAAGTAAAATTCTGCAAAGAAAAAGTGTCATAACCATAGACGAATATAGGCATAGATACATTTATTCTCTCATCTGACGTTTCATTTCACACTCTTCGTCGTAGGTTGTGGAAAAATTTAAAATTAACTTACATCAGGTAGAGTTACAAAATATGTCCACTTAACTTTTAACGTAGAATACGTTATACGGTAAGGTAGGGGTGTTGATCTGGAGCACAAAATTTTGAGAAAATGTTTGTCAACTTTCACCCACTTTTACTTAAATATTAAAACATATTTTAGCAATTTTTATATGTTACTCAGTTTTGGTAATATGTTTTGTTTCGAATTACATTAAAAAAATTATGTCTATATATAAAAGTTTTATGTAGTTAAGGAAATAAATATTTAAGAGCATGATATTTTAGACTTTTTTTGTACATGCCGCTGTTGTTGTTGGTTTGTAAATGCCGCTGTTGTTTTTGTTGTTGTTGTGAAATCAAATGATTTTGGCTTTGCTGTGCTTTGTTTATTTATCGAGAAGGGTGTAAATGTGTGTGTGTGTACATTTCGTTTTGTTGGATCGGTCGGTTATTAGTTCGTTTGGAGGGGAACATATAATGAAGGGAGGGGAGCGTGGACACTTGTGTGTGCTTGAAAGTTTACAAATCTTTGCTGTCGTTTGTTTACTTCTGCGAGCAGCGTGTAAATGTGTGTGTATGTACATTAATACAAAGGATTGGCGATGTGTACGCTAACGTATTCTACGTCTGACCTATGCGCCCGTGTTATCTAACACAGGCTTGTTATTTTTTTTTTATGTCGTTTTGGTGTAGAACTGAAAAAGGTTAAATGTATTTTGCACTTTTCTGTTGACTTTTATCGTTGGTATACATTTGTATTGTATTTAACACAACTAGTTTGACACAAAAACACGAAATTCGGTTGTTGTTCCTTTGTTGGACGTTGTTCACTATTGCCTCTATCTGGAATTATTGAACCCATGTTTTCCACCATCCAATGTTTACTTTCCACCGTACCGTACCTATATTCGTCTATGGTCATAACGCCCAAACAAGCATCATATCACGCAAAACTCTGCAATAACAACGAACATACAGCGGTTTTTGGGCTTTGGGGCGTCAGTGGTTTGGGCAAAAACGTTTTGGGGAAAATATCGCTACGGCGTTCGCTTGTTTCATTTTCTAACATTTATCTGACATTCGCTTATGTATTTCATATAAAGTGGATTAAACATTTCGTATTCACGCAGCAGATTAAAAGGCAAATTTGAACTTAGACAGTGCAGAATAACGAAATTGAAAAATATACTTTGGATTTTTTCGGCACAGGAGATAGTTGGGCATTTTGGTTAACACTTAATATTCTATTTTAAAAGTAAAATAAAATTTGGGGGAATTCAGTGAAAATAATGCTAAAAAGCATTAGCATAATGATCAAAAATATTATGCTAAAAAATCATATATTATCTTAAATTGGCAACACTGTTGAAAATAGGCAGGTCAAAAATCAAACACGTAGTTCCGTTGCCATCTTTTCTTCTTCTTATTTTTTAAACAATTTGCAAAGTAGTGTTCCTTTTCCGATTGTCTTTCCACGATTCTCAACCGAACGTTCAAGTTGAGCTTTTACACGAAATCTCTATTTTGACACTTTTGTCCTCTCTCACTTTGATGGCAATTTTAGTTGTTTCTTGATCCTCTGGTCGTTCGCAGTCAGCTCCCGTAAATTCGGTTAAAATTGTGGTTAATTGTTAAAAATTATAAATAAATTTATAAATAGTTGTTAAAATTCGATTAATTAATGTTGATAAATGTTGGTGATATCAAATATTTGTGAAAATCAATCAGAATTCAGTTTTAATTATGAAGAATATAATTTGTCAGTTTTAGTTTACGGTGGAGCCGGTAATTCGCGTGTCCGTGTGTGTGTATGTGCGTAGGTGTGAAAACGGTTAAATGCAAAAAAAAGTGTAAAGAGAAATGCCTTGTTGTGTTGTATGGCTGATCTCAAGAGAAAGTGCAATCTTTATTAGTAAATAAGTGTAAGAGAAATAAATAAAAGAGAGAAATAAGTGTAAATCGTTGAATAAATAAGGTGAAATATCGTTATCGTTATCATAAATAAGTGTGTTAATCTATGTACACGTTTGCGTTTGCTTAAAAACGCCATCAATAGTCTTGGTCGGTATAATGTCAATAATAAATAATAAACCATCAATAGTCTTGGTCGGTATAATGTCAATAATAAATAATAAACTATTATATTACAAAAATCAATAGCAGTTATACCACACAAGCGGTTTTAAATCTATGATTCCAGGTATGTATAGATTCTTTTTGGAAAATTGCAGATACTAGGGAGGGACTAAAAAAAACTAAATTAGAAAGTGGACCGAAAACACATAAAAAAAACAAATGCATGGGCGCACAAAATCCAAAAACCGGGGTCACATGGGAAGAAACAAGTGTGCGTACTTACAAACTCAACGGTGTAATTATTTTTTTTAATATGACATCTGCAGAACGAGATAAACATGTTTAAGTATCTCATCCAACACTCTGAGTCCGAAAAGAGTCTGAAAGGAGTCTCAGATCTTTCCAAAACCATATTAATAAGAATATTTTTGCGTTTGAAAGTGTCTCTCTCCTCTTATCTGAACGTCATTTTATGACTCAGAAAAGAATCATAAATATGAACATGGGAACAATAATTTCCCTCCTTTTTAGGAGTCTTTTTGGCATCATAAATGGGCATAATTTCAGAGTCATTTATGAGCCTTTTTTAATTCTTTTTAGAATCTCTAATGATTATTTTTCATTTTAGAGTTTTTCTAGATTCGTGATTAAATCATTCTGCACTATTTTTGGAAGCAGTTTAACTTGATTTTATTTCCAATTTCCGTGGCATTTCACAATGCTCTAAAAATTCTCCCGCTCGATATATATACTCTCCGGTTCACTCATTTAAAGGTACTAAAAATTCCATATTCAGCAGCCTGTATCTTTTGCAATTTGTAACCGATTGCAGAATTTTAAAATGGAAATGGAAGCTAGACATCTTGAGATATAAAACAAATCACGATAATAGTGGTTTCTTAACTAAAGAATTTTATAAAAAAAAGTCCAAAAATGTGCTATTGTTTTATTTCACTTGAATAAAGGCACTTCATTATGTTTTTATTATTTTTAAAGTAAAGATGATTTGATTACTACAATTTATTACATCTTAATCATTTTACGAAAAATGGCAAAACAAAAAATTTTAAATCTGTCGGAAAAACTAAAATCGATGTTTACCGTTCTGAAGGATATTCTAACCGCGCAATAGCTAAAAAATTGGACGGAGCCCAACAGTTGTCGACAATTACAGAAAGGACCCCGAGGGGTATGGAAACAATTTTAAAGGAAGGGTTTCATTGTCTTTATCTACGTATGAGAAAAGGAAAATCATCGGAATTGCTTCTAATTCTGCCTTATCCTTGTCAAAAATAAGAGCTCAAGCTGGAGTGGAAGCGAGCAAGTCATCAGTACGCAGAGTAATTAAGAGCTGTGAGTGTCTTAAATACCTGACATTACGAAAAAAAACCGCCACTTAATGCTCCTCGTAAGGCAAAGTGGATTCAATTCGCAAAAGACTACGTGGTATGGGATGTTCAGCCAAGAGGTCATGCAAATGACTGGAGAACCGTTGTATTTACGGATGAGATGAAGTTTAATTTGGATGGGCCTGATGGCTACAACTATTATTTCCATGATCTGCGCAAAGAAAGCAGTTTTTTGAACCAACATCACAGCCGAGAGGGCGGCGTTATGGTGTGGGGTGCTATTACGTACTATGACACCATCGATCTTGAATTTCAAAGTGTCAAAATGACTGGTGCAAGCTATAAAACGTTATTGAAATCGGCTTTTCCGAAGTTCAGTGAGCTATTTGGTCCCATATCTTGGATATTGCAACAGGATAATGCCCCTGTACACAACGCCAGGGTAGTAATGGAGTTTATTGCAAGCCAAAATGTTAATATTCTTGACTGGCCATCCTATTCGCCAGATCTAAACATTATCGAAAATGTCTGGGGTTGGTTATCTCATAAGGTCTATGAAGGAGGTAGACAATTTGATGACAAGCAGTCACTAATTCAGGCCATTAAGGACGCTTGGAATCAAATTTCGTTCGATTACATAAATTCCCTTTATCTTTCAATGAAAGCCCGTACATTTGAAGTCATAAAAAAAAATTGTTCTTAAATAAAGTAAAATAAATTTAAAAAACAAGAAAAACTGATTTTTGGGCTAAATTGCTCGAAAAAAGTTCTTTAGTTAAGGAAGCACTATTGTCATGATTTTTTTTATATCTCAAGATGTCTAGCTTCCATTTCCATTTTAAAATTCTGCAATCGGCTACAAATTGCAAAAGATACAGGCTGCTGAATATGGAATTTAAAAAAAAAAAAATAAGTGAACCGGAGTGTAAGAAACAGGGAATTTACCAACATTCATGTGAAAATTCATCACTGTTGTTGGTAGTGTGTATTGCACTTTAATGCACATTTTCTTGTCTTCATACAAAAAAACTGAGGCAATATTACCGATGTTTATTTTTCTGTGTAGTAACATTAATATTTTTATAAAAAACAGTAAAATTCTGTAAAGAAAAAGTCTCATAACGCCCAAACAAGCATCAAATCACGCAAAACTCTGCAATAACAACGAACATACAGCGGTTTTTGGGCTTTGGGGCGTCAGTGGTTTGGGCAAAAACGTTTTGGGGAAAATATCGCTACTGCGTTCGCTTGTTTTATTTTCTAACATTTATCGGACATTCGCTTATGTGTTTCATATAGAGTGGCTTAAACATTTCGAATTCTCGCGGCGGATTAAGAGGCAAATATGAACTTAGACAGTGCAGTGCAGACAAAAAACGAAATTGAAAAATATACTTCGGATTTTTTCGGCACAGGAGATAGTTGAGCATTTTGGTTAACCCTTAACATTCTACTTTAAAACTAAAAAAAATTTAGGGGGAATTCAGTGAAAATAATGCTAAAAAGCATTAGCATAATGGTCCAAAATATTATGCGAAAAAATCATTAATTAAGTTAAATTGGCAACACTGTTGAAAATAAGCAGGGCAAAACTCAATTATGTAGTTCCGTTGCCATCTTTTCTTCTTTTTCTTTTCTAAACATGTAGTGTTCCTTTTCCGCTTGTCTTTACACGACTCTCAACCGAGAGATCAAGTTGAGCTTTTACACCAATGTCTATTTTGACACCTTTGTCCTCTCTCACTCTGAAGGCAATTTTAGTTGTTTCTTAATCCTCTGGTCGTTCGCAGTCAGCTCCCGTAAATTCGGTTAAAATTTTGGTCGCGTGTTAAGAATTATAAATAAATGTTGTTAAAATTCAATTAATTAAAGTTGATAAATGTTGGTGATATCAAATATTTGTGAAAATCAATCAGAATTCATTTTTTATTACGAAGAATATAATTTCTCATTTCTAGTTTACGGTAGAGCGGGTAATTCGCGTGTCCGTGTGTGTGTGTGTGCGTGGGTGTGAAAACGGTTAAATGCAGAAAAAGGTAAAGAGAAATGCCTTGTTGTGTTGTAGGGCTGATCTCAAGAGAAAGTGGAGTGTTTATAAGTGGAAGAGAAACAAATAAAAGAGAAAAATAAGTGCTTGGAAATCGTTCGTGTACATAAGGTTAAATATCGTTTTGACCGATAGTTATTGTCTTTAGATTTATTCATTAATTAACATACCAGAGATCCACCAACTCGCTCTTGTGTTTTGACTGAAGGGAATCGAACTTCTGGAATATGTAACTTTTAACGTAAAGAGAAGAATTCTGTCGCTGAGGTTTGATAAATTCAGCCTACATTCTTATTGTGAATGTGGAAAATATTGTATGCATGTAAATAATTAACATGGTGAATGCACAAAATTAAAAAGTTAGGATTTTGTTCGATCTTAGAGCAACACAGCTGACAGACGTTCGATTCCTCGGGGAGAATGTACGACGTGTAACGTCAGATGAGAAAGTTGGGGGCATCTCGTATACATATGTTAATCTATGGATTTATCTTGCTAATGTGGGAACGATAACCATTACATTTGGGCAGAATAGTTTATGGGACGGACTATCGTTAACACATTAGATTAGAGAAATCTCTTGGTCGGTATAATGTTAATAATAAATTAATAAATAATAAACAATTATTTTACAAAAATCAGTAGCAGTTATACCACACAAACAGTTTAAAATCTATGATTACAGGTATGTAAAGATTTTTGGGTAAAATTATTAAACACTAGATTGTTCTATTTTACCCTTTTTGTTTCTAATTTCTAAGCTCTTACACACCGGCGGAACCTGTGTTGGCAGTTTGGCATAATTAATGCTTTTTACCATATTTTTTTTTCGGGTCAGCATAATTTTATTAAAACATGATGCTAAATGCTTTTTAGCATAATTTTCACAATTTTTTAGACATTTTTTAGACATTGCATAATTTTCCATCGACAAATTTTTATTTTTTTTTGTTCTATGCTTTTTAATAAGTGTAAAATGAATATTTTTGAATAAATATCGAATGTTTAGTCAGAATCACAGCGGACGTGTTAATTTTGATTCATATAACAATAATATATACTATAATACTAGCTGACCAGGCAGACGTTGTCCTGCATAATATTTCAAGCGAGCAGAAATAATGGATTTTTAATTTGTGGTTTGTATGGGCGGTACCACGCTCCTTTGTCTAATTGGACCGAATAGTAAATATAAACCACCCAGGGCGCCACCCAAACGCATACAAAAAAATTTATTCAAATCGGTCCAGAAGTTTAGGGGAGTTCAGTCACAACACACGTGCAGTAGAATTATATATATCAAGATATTCCAACACACACCAACGAATAGAAACGAAACATATTTTCAAATTCATTTTCTGGCATTATGTGTCAAAAATGTTTAGACTGATCCTGTGTTTTCAGCCATAGAGGCCGATATCTCCCGAACCATTAACAAAACTTTAAAACTAAGAAAAATGCATTTCTATACTACATATTTCACACTTTTTACTTGACCTTTTATATGACCTCTTAGATGTAATGAGTCTAGGTCGGGAATCCTTTTGGAGAAAAATTTAAAACTAATAATCTAATAAAATATGAGAAAATTTAAATTATTCTAGATTTGCGTAGATGAAGTTTAGGTATGTTTTACAATAGCTTGTAAATAAAAATTAAAGCAATATAATCCGTAAATTACAAAAATAATATTGTAAATCAATGTAGATACGTTCCCAAAAAATGTTCCGCTTGATTTTTTTTGGTTTGATGTAGAAAAAAATTTTGGAAATAATGAATAGCATTCATGTGGTTTTGCGCACTTCCAATTTAATATTGAAGAAAATGCAATGCAAAAGTATGAAAAGTATGTTCTATATTTCGTACAGTTAATACTTAAAAAAATATATAGGATACGTTATCAAATGTACACTCCATTTTGGCTACAGCTTCTGAACAAACGAAATGAAATTTAGGGTTTTTCTGGATTAGCTCGAATTCGGGTTTTACCGAATCGTAAATATTTTGGCTTGATTGATTAAACTTGATTTTGAGTATTTAAGAAAAAACAATTTTTCTTACGGCTACATCCAGTTAATCGATTGGAACTTTGTTTCCCAGCCCTCGTCATAATTTTAGGAAGTGAACAGGGGGGAAATATAAAACAGTAGTTTGAAAAAATAGCATTTAGTGCTTCAAAATCAAGAAAATGTCGAGAAATTCTCAATTGTCCTCACACAAAGGTTGAAGGGGAGTATTTATAAGTGGTCATTCATGCACTTGTTGTCATTCAACAAGTGTTTACGAAAGTAAAAACGATGCGGATTGCAAAAGTCATATAAAGCGTAAAATATCCATTTATTTGAATGACCCATGACTTATTTTATGCATTAGATTATGCTACAGAAATAAAATTCAAACATTTTTTCCCTTTTCGATTATTCATGATATTTTAAAGAAAGTAAAAATGATATTTTAGCGGAAAAAAAATATTTCCTGGTCACATTTTTTTGATAACTCCGAAACTATTGATCAAATTAAAATGTGGTATAGGCATAAGATGAAGATAATATAAACTTACATTTCTTCAAATTTGGTTCAACAAAATCGAAGAAGTCGTTTTCGAGTTATGATAAATTTTGTGGAGAAATATCTCAAAAAATTTGGGATTTTGAAGCACTAACTGCGGGGGTTTCAAGCCAGTTTGTTTCATATTTCTTTTCTACTATCCTCTACCTGCAATTATGCTGACGGCATTTGAATTGGGGCAAATCCAGAAAACCCCCCAAATGCCATTTTATTAGTTTCGATAGTACTTTCAGAATCTGAAGTCACATCGGAGAGCACGATTTATGTGTTGCATTGTTTAATAAAAAAACTGTAGCTTGGGGTGCCACTGCATAAAAAAAATATAAGATATGGAATTTAGATTTTCATTAATGCGAAAATCGTGAATATACAGAAAACATTGTAAAAATCCTTATCATAGAATATTATTTTTTTGAGTACTTAAGATGAATAGTACATCCCGTAGGTATGTTTAGCGTTTTTTCTCGAAAAGGTATTGGCTCCCAGATTAAAATTTCTTGACATACTACTAACAAGTGTGGCTACAATAAATAAAACCTAAATGCAAAGGGTCTAAAAAATCACACCCAAGAAAATTCTGATAAATCATCGAAACTTTTTGAAACAACTAATTTTTTTATGTTAATATTTTCATTACATGTTTTGAATCTAAAACACACATATCTGATTTTAAAAGGTTTTTTTCTGTGTTTATAAAAATTATATGAATTTGTCAATAAAAATCATGCTTAAAAATGCGTGAAACTGTGTTATATACGTATAGTAAGTACGAAATAATATATACAATAGCAAATATATAAAAAAAATAATTTGTTTTAATTTTAGCATAATTTTTTTGCGTTTTGCACAATTTTTTTTTTGTGTTTTTAGCATGATTTCTATCCATTTTGCACACATTTGGCATAATTTTTTAAGACAGCATCTGGCAACACTGGGCGGAGGATATCGCCCATAGAGTAAATTTATAGTAGAGCCGCCATTTGTCTCATCTGACGTTTCCTTTCACACTCTTGGTGATGCGGTCGGTGTGATAGAGAGATGTTTGACGAAAAGTGGCATACACCAGGTGGAATTACAGTAACTTCTTGCTTTAATTTTTCATGTCAGTTTGGTGAAAAACTGTGAAATGTAAATGTGTTTTAAACTTTTTTATTGAATGTTATTGTTAGCATACATTTGTGTTGTATTTAACACAATAATTTTAACACACAAAACGAAATGCCGTTGTTGTTATTTTGTTCGTTGTTTTGAACCATTGCCTCTATCTGGTATTAGTAAAGCAATTCTTTTCAACATCAAACGTAAATATCACACCAGGCCAAATGTCATAAATTTGGTGGGAGAACTAGTAGATCTACTATAAGTATTAATCTATGATATCGCCTCTCGCTCTCTTTTCCTCTTAACTTGAAAACATACGAGAGAACATTTTTACGGAGAATGATTGTGTGAATGGCGACCACTGATATTAAAATATAAAAAATTTTTGTCATGTAAAAGTGAATTTTTACATCAAGATTCGTCTGATTTCGTTTTCGTTTTGTTAAGTGAGAAATTGTGAATATTATTACAGACTACATTGACATTGAATTTGTACTTTACTTACGGGAGACTCCGTTTGAAAAGTTTGCGTATGAATTATATTTTATTTTTTGCCAATGAATTTATAATCTTCTGCAAATTAAACTATTATACAGTTGTAAGTTAGATTTAATTTTCATAGTCCAAACATATCTAAATTAATATATAACAGTGAAAAAACCTGCGAAAGAAAATGTCAATATTTGTATTGATTCGTTATAATGCTGGAAGAAAAACATCGTTCTTCTTTATTCCAGATTGTCAAATATAATTAAAACGATATAACATCAAGATGAAAAATTAGCACTACATTCAAAAATCACCACTTACCCCACCCCCCCCCCCCCCTGCGTAGGTGCCAGGTTGGAAGTGCTGACTGTGTTGGAAATACTTCACGTCATCTGTCTAGTTGTTGTTCTAGTATAAGTTTGCCTCTGTGGACATTTTTGTCTCAATACTCATCATAGATTTCAGTGTTTACAAAAAAAAACAAAGCTTTGATATTTATACCGTCAATACCGGTATTATAAGGTACTACAGGAATCCTAATGTTTGTAACATCCACAAACATTGGGGGCAGACCTGCCGAAATATGTACATTCCGATTGGTTCAGAAATATTTTCTGAATCGTTTTAGCAACGATCGTCTGTCTGTTGTCAATGTAAAGTAATCAAACAAGTAAAGGGCGTAGCGTTATTTTGCCAAAAACATTTTCGCCCAAATCACGGCGTTAGGTCAATCGCCTAAACCCAAAACGTCATTATGCTAAAAAGTCGGTACCAAAGATAACCGGACATATTTTGATAGCCACTTCGCAAATAAATGTTTTTGCACTCTTCTTATCGGATATTCGGTTATGTATTTCATATAAAGTGGCATAAACATTTCGCATTCACGTAAGTGAAAAATTTGAACGTAGAAATTCAAAAATATACTTCGGAATTTTTCCGCACAAGAGATAATTGTGCATTTTGGTTAACCCTTAACTTTCTACTTTAAAAGTAAAATTTTACTGACTATAACAATTACAACCACTTGCAAGTAAAATGTTACTAAAATAAACGAACATGCCAAAGTGAATGATGAAAAACTGTGCAATTTCTAAAACTTTATTCTACAAACTTGACAAAAAATTAAAAAATTTGGGGAATTCAGTGAAAATAATAATGGTCCAAAACATTATGCTAAAAAATCAAATATTATGTTAAATTGGCAACACTGTTGCTAATAAGCGGATCAAAACTCAATCATGTAGTTCCGTTGCCATCTTTTCTTCTTATTCTTTTTTAAACAACATGTAAAGTAGTGTTCCTTTTCCGCTTGCCTTTACACGACTCTCAACCGAACGATCAAGTTGAGCTTTTACACCAAATCTCTATTTTGACACCTTTGTCCTCTCTTACTCTGATGACAATTTTAGTTGGTTCTTAATCCTCTGGTCGTTCGCAGTCAGTCAGCTCCCGTAAATTCGGTTCAAATTTTGGTCGAGTGTTAAAAATCATAAATAAATTTATAAATACTTGTTAAAATTCGATTAATTAAAGTTGATAAATGTTGGTGATATCAAATATTTATGAAAATCAATTTGAATTCAATTTTAATTACGAAGAATATAATTTGTCATTTTTAGTTTACGGTAGAGCCGGAAATTCGCATGTCCGGGTGTGTGTGTGCGTGGGTGTGAAAACGGTTAAATGCAGAAAAAATGTAAAGAGAAATGCATTGTTGTGTTTTATGGCTGTTCTCAAGAGAAAGTGCAATGTTTATAAGTGGAAGAGAAATATATAAAAGAGAAAAATAAGTGTTGTGTCGTTGAATAAATGGTGTCGTTCGTGTACATAAGGTGAAATATCGTTTTGACCTATAGTTATTGTCTTTAGATTTATTCATAGATTAATATACCAGAGATCCACCAACTCGCTCTTGCTTTTTTGACTGAAGGGAATCGAACTTCTGGAATATGTAAGTTTTAATGTGAAGAGAAGAATTTTGCCGCTGAGGTTTGTAACATCCAGCCGACATTCTTATTGTAAATGTGCAAAATATTGTAGGCATGTAAATAGTGAACATTGTGAATGCACAAAATTAAAAATGTAGGATTTTGTTCGATCTTAGAGTAACACAGCTGACAGACGTTCGATTCCTCGTGGAGAATGCACGACGTGTAAAGTCAGATGAGAAAGTTGGGGGCATCTCGTATACATATGTTAATCTATGGATTTATCTTGCTACCGTGGGAACGATAACCATTCCCTTGGGCAGAATAGTCAGTGGGACGCACTATCGTTAACACATTAGATTAGGGAAATCTTAACACGTTTGCGTTTGCTTAAAGTCGGTATAATGTAAATAAAAGATTAATAAATAATAAGCTTGACTAATGAATAGAAAGGTAAAAGTTATTACATATATTACAAAAATCAGTAGCAGTTATTCCACACAAGCTTTGATTCCAGGTATGTAAAGATTTTTTGGCAAAAAATTGACTAAAAAACAAAATTAGAAAGTGGACCGAAAAAACAAATGCATTGTGCCCACAAGATGCCCACATAAGCAGATCACATATAAATTAAAATCAACTGATTACGAATTTAAATAACCACTCAAAAATTAGGACTTACAGAATCTGAAACACTCATCAAAAATGCCGACAAGACAAAAACTCACGCCCCACAAGGTGGAGAACACATTTTTCTTGGTAAGTTTATAGATGTTGGCCAGTCAATTCCAATTGTTCTGTGACATTAGTGAAGAAATCAACTAAGACAAAACCAAAAAGTAATTGCCATTAGATGGTTTTTAGATTCACTAAAAAATGTTGCCGCATATCTTTTTATAAGCGAAGTGTTCTCATCGCTCTCCCCTGACTAAGTAAAAAGGGAAGAGTACAACAGAGACTCCCTGACGCACTTAGCAAGCGAACGAATGCCCTCGTTTGAATTGCAGGGAGTCGCTGTAATAACATTTTCACCATTGATAGAAATGTGTATTTAATGTATTACACAATGCAACACGAAAAAATGTAACCATATACGGACACCACTACGTGATAAAAGACCAAAAAAAACCGTTCCAAATATAAGGAAACAATCAACTACAAGAATGTACCTAAGATCTCAATAAACAACTTTCTAGAACATATGAAAAAAATAAACAAAATCCAATTTTTAAAGTTTTTTTTGCGATATTGACCTTGAAGATGAAGTTTTTTTGATCTTGTATGTTCATAATTTTTGTTCTTTATGACAAGAGCTACAACTTTCCTGACAAAATGATCAGGAGAGCGCCACAAGCAAAAAAATGTGTTATCTAAATTAATTCTTGGTTTCACATCAGTAGAACAATTGACAAATATATGATGGTATTGCACGAGTTATTTTATACGAAATACAGCTTAACAATTTGTATAAAGTAGATGCTATTGTTATTTATTCAATTTAAGTGTTATTCCGTGTTTTTGTTTTAACGACCGAGTGGTCATTACACCCAGGTCATTCATCCAATTATTTCCATGCTATATTTGGGTTTTATGCCACATTTAGTTTCGGGCAATATAACATAGGGTGATATGACAGTGTGTGATCTTAATAATTTGGGAGTAGTAACATTAATATTATTATTAAAAAATACAATTCATTATATCACCGAAAACTCTGCAAAAACAACTAACATACAGCAATTTTTGGGCTTTAGTGATTTGCGCCAAAACGTTTTGGGTAAAATAAAGCTACGCCGTTCCCTTGTTTTTTTTTTTAACAGTTATATTTTGATTGCCACTTCGCAAATAAATGTTTTTGGATTTTCCTTATCTGACATTGACTTATGTTTTTCATATGAAGTTGCTTAAACATTTCGAATTCTCGCAGCTGACTAAGTGAAAAATTTGAACTTAGACAGTGCAGAATATCGCAACTGAAAATTATACTTCGGAATATTTCCGCATAGGAGATAATTATGCATTTTGGTTAAGCCTTAACTTTCTACTTTAAGAGCACAATTTTACTGTAAAATGTCACTAAAATTAAAGAACATGTCAAATTGTATGATGAAAAATTGTGCAATTTCTAAACCATTATCTACATATTTGACGAAAAATTAAAAATTTTGGGGGAATTTAGTGAAAAGAATGCTAAAAAGCATAAGCATAATGGTCCAAAAAATTATGCTAAAAAATCATATAGTATTATCTTAAATTGGCAACACTGTTGATAATAGGCAAGGCAAAAATCAATCATGTAGTTCCGTTGCCATCTTTCTTCTTCTTATTTTTTAAACAACATGTAAAGTAGTGTTCCTTTTCCGCTTGTCTTTACACCGTCTCTCAACCGAACGATCAAGTTGAGCTTTTACACAAAAATCTCTATTTTGACACCTTTGTCCTCTCTACTCTGATGGCAATTTTAGTTGTTTCTTAATCCTCTGGTCGTTCGCAGTCAGCTCCCGTAAATTCAGTTAAAATTTTGGTTAATTGTTAAAAATTACATATTAATTTATAAATAGTAGTTGTTAAAATTCAATTAATTAAAGTTGATAAACCTTGGTAATATGAAATATTTGCGAAAATCAATCAGAAATCATGTTTTATTACGAAGAATATAATTTGCCATTTTTAGTTTACGGTAGAGCCGGTAATTCGTGTGTCTGTGTGTGAGTGTGTGAGGGGTTGTGAAAACGGTTAAATTAAGAAAAGTGGAATGTTTATTAGTAAAGTGGTGAAAGAGAAATAAATAAGAGAAAAATAAGTGCCTGTAAATTGTTCAGTAAATGGATGTCTTTCGTTTATATAAGATGAAATATCGTTAAGGCATTTATCCAGTTTGTCTTTAGATTTATCTTGCTAATGTGGGAACGATAACTTTTCCCTGGGACAGAATAGTCCGCGGGACTATCGTTTACACATTAGATCATAGAAATCTTAAAACGTTTGCGTTTACTTAATGTCGGCATAAAAAAGTCTTGGTCAGTATAATGTTAATAATAAATTAATAAATAATAAACTATTATATTACAAAAATCTGTAGCAGTTATACCACATAAGCGGTTTTAAGTCTATAATGAGTTACAGGTATGTAAAGATTTTTTTTTAGCAAAATTGCACACAAACAATTGGGCAAAAACAAAATTAGAAAGTGGACCGAGGAAAACGACAAATAAAAAAACAAATGCGTCAGTCGTCATCAGACCAACCTGCGTCAAATAAACCTATTTCTGTATGTCTGTTCACACCAAATATCCAGTAACAAGAGAGCTACAGAGAGATTATCTATCTTGACAGTAGGATGATAGAGAACTTAAGAGTTTTTACTGGAGAAGCCCCAGTAAGTCCCCGTATCCAGTTCTTGCGAAATTTTGTCATTTATCTCTAAACGGAAAAAAGAGTTACCACCTATGTTTGATTTACATTGCAATTATTTCATTTATAATACCTTTACGCAGTCCATTTTATTTTTAACGCAGCGGTGTTACTTGTGGTTGGTTGGCGCAAAGAGTGGAGTACCCAGCAAATGAAAAGTGAGCGAAATTTTTGATTCATATTTTTTAGCGAAAATTTCATAAAAACTGAATATCGGGGTTAAGAATTTGCAAGAAATAACAGCTTTGTTCGTTTACTTTCCAAGTAAAAATTTGCAAGAATCTATATTTAAGAGTGAAAGAACGATTTTACTCTCTTTATGAAAATTTCCACAAAAAGTACGCGAACAAGTTCCAGTAACAATTTGCAAAGAACCAGCTGACGCAGTTTTATCCTTTGCTATATAAATTCTGGCTTGCAGTTACATTACATATCTACTGAATGATGTCATCGGTTCACCAGAATGCCACCGCACATTATTGCTTTCAATTTTCTTTCTAAATTTCAGTTTAAATTTAATATTAAATTAAAAATACATTCGTATTTTTTCCTGGTGTTTGTTAATTTAATTTGCGCTTTTCTTTAATTACATAAAACAGCTGATTTCAAACAGCTAAAATTTCTCCAACCAAAATTTGCAAGATCTTCGAACTGTCAAAATTATCGCTCTCTGGCTCTCATTTACTGGACTTTTGGAGTAAACGAACACGATCCTGTAATAGTTTTTACAAATTTTCGAGTACTCAAACAGAGCTAAAGTTTTGTTCACACTGCGGTTGTTGGTTCTTTAGGTGTTTACGTTGCAAATTAGCTGTTTACATATTAAAGTTCTTATTTCTTGCAAGTTTTTACTGGATGTCGTCTGTGTACTTTTGTGATATTTTTTACTGGGAGAGTAAAATCAAGCTTACTCTCTCAAAAATAGTTACTGGATATTTTTTACTGGACTAGTACGCAGACAGACTTAACGCTGCAGCCACACTTTCAAGTTTTTGTTTCAAGTTTTGTACACATACTGTTTGTCAAAATGCATGTGAATTGATAGCTGTGACGTAGGCTGCACGCAACTTGAAAGCAATATTCATGTTCCATAAAACTTCATGGCTTCTGTATAGCTCAATGAATCGCAACACATCATTATATTTATGACCTCTACTCACAAACATTTGTAATTATTTATAATATTTTAATATTTGTAAAAGTAGAATCAAAAAATGATGACGGCGGAATATTTGTAAGAAGGTATGTAATCAGCTGTTTTCTTGAAAGAAAATTGAAACACGACTTGAAAGAGAAATTGAAAGCAAGTTCCTTTCAATGTTTAAAAGTGTGAATTATTAAAAAAGTGTGAATGTATTGAAACTTGAAAGGCAAAAATTGACCGTGTAACCCCCGTGTAATATCTGATGTTGAACGAAGAAGTATATACATACATACATAGCTAATTTTCTTTCACCTATATCCAATGAAATAGGGTTGTACATTGTCAGAGGTCTTCTTTAGAAATTTAAATACACTAGTGTGACCTTTTTATTGTCATCTGCAGCAAGCTCCATGTAATACAACCCGATAACAGTACGTATTTCACACTGCAGTTTGAATATTCTCAGCTTCGTCTTTTGCGAGATATTATAACGCCAGATATTGTGCAGGTTTAGGAATGCAAGACCCGACTTATTTATCCTATCATTTATTTTCTTTTGGAAGTCACCATCCTGGGTAATGTTGCATTCCAACTAGTTGATTGATTCCATGTCTTCAATTAACGAGTCATCAACTGTTAGTGGAGTATTAGCATTGACGTCTGTATTCTTAGCACAGTTCTATTAATGTCAAATGTTGTCAATTCTGTGACTATTCGCCTAACAGAACCAAAGTTGCTTTGTCTTTTTTATATTTACAAGGCAGATTATAACGGACACATTTAGACTATATAATATTTGCAATTATAATGATTAAATTTATTATATTTTCAATGTTAGAAAAGAAACAACCAAGAATTCTACCAAAACAAGAAATAAAACTTTGTGCTTTGAAAATTGGAATTATAAATTAATTGTCAATCTTGTTTAACTTGCTCTCTAAAATAAAGTTAACTTCTTCGTATTCTTCATCCGTGGTTTCGTCATCATGTATATCCTGTTGCGATATTAATTCTTTAGTAGATTCTTCACAAATTAATAACTTGATGACTTCAGCTGGAAGTGTTAAACATTTTCTTTGATGTATTCGAGTATTTAGGCGTAGGGCTGAAACAAGGGGCTCTGATGTATCTAGCGCTCTGTTGAATACGTCCGACAGATTATTGGTACGGCTATTTCTACGAGCGTGAAACAATCTGTCATTTTGGAATATCAACACTATAACCAAGCTCAGCCCAGAATTCATTTTGAATATTTTATTTCCTTTTAAAGACAATTCCTTTAGACATTTTCTTTATATTTATCCTCCCTGATCTGCCATTGTTTAATATCTCGTTTGTATCCCAAATGTAATAAGAATTCGAAAAATCGTATACGGCAGTGAAGACAGCTTATACCATATCTGAGGTTATTCTCTTTTGGCTTAAATTTTTCAGAATTGTAATCTTTAATGTTAACTAAATCTTATGAAGAAGCACCGCATATAGGACACGAAAGGTTTGACTTCGTTCCACAAAGAACATTTAAAACTTTCCATCTATAGCAGTTAAGAACAATCAACATTTTATTTCACTTTTCTTTGAATCTTCGATTTGTAGCGTCATATTTGTCAACTCCTCAATTTCCGTATTCACATCAGAGATTTCCTTTAAAATTACTTCTCGTGTTTCTTTCACAAATTCTAATTTTAGTGATCTGCAAAACCTGGTTGATTGAGGAGTAATATTACACCATAATGATCTTTTAGAAGAGTCTATGAGTCTTAATGGAACTACACTGGTTGTAAAAAGACTTGAACTGTAGACTTGACTTGAAGAGTTTGGCTCAAGAATCCGTTGTTTAAACTGAGCCTGGCCAGTGCTACTATCAAATCCAAAACTGAAAATTAATACCATTTGCATACCCATTGCAGTCAAAATAACTTCTTTCTGCATTTCGACAATTCTTGTTGCTGTATGTTCTAAAAGCCTTTGGAAGGGAACTTTTGCAACTCTTTCGCTTACAATTATGTACATCAAAAGGCCGGCACATGTTTTTTAAATATATTAAAATTTGTTTGTATACTCTCCATGTGAATGTTACAGTACTGCCCATAGACTAATACTTTTAGTAGACCCAATAGTTCTCCCACCAAATTTATGACGTTTGGCCTGGTGTGATATTTACGTTCGATGTTGAAAAGAATTGCTTTACTAATACCAGATAGAGGCAATGGTTCAAAACAACGAACAAAATAACAACAACGGCATTTCGTTTTATGTGTTAAAATTATTGTGTCAAATACAACACTAATGTTTGCTAACAATAACAATCAATATAAAACTGTAAAACACATTTAAATTTCACAGTTTTCACCAAAACGACATGAAAAATTAAAGTCAGAAGTTATTGTAATTCCACCTGGTGTATGTCACTTTTCGTCAAACATCTCTCTATCACACCGACCGCATCAAGAAGAGTGTGAAATATTCTATCTAGTATGATTTACTCTATGGTAAAATCCATCTTACTCTCTCAAAAATAGTTACTGGATATTTTTTACTGGAAAATTACGCAGACAGACCTATTAAACGTGTTTCTTTTCAAATTCCCGCTAAACTGATTTTTGGACGACTTTGTACGGGGAGCCGCGTAGCTCTCCATACAAACTGGTCGAAAAATTAGTTTAGCAGGGAATAAAAAAACCAGCATATTATGTAGGTGTTGAAGCATATTCCACTGAATGCCGAACGGTGCTTCTGTATGGGTTGATTCCATTACCTCGTCCATAAACAGAAGAAATAATGTTGGGAACAAGATGTATTCTTGTCCAAGACCCGCATAAATGGTCAAATATTGGTTCCAGTCTTTGTATAGCTATAGGTCACCCTTTTTTTCCATGAGCCTCTGATGAAATATGGTAACGTTGATACAGCATTTTCCAACAGCTCCGCTGAAATGTTGTCAGGACACGAAGATTTGTAATTCCTCAACCTTTTCCGTACCACATTGCCGAAGAATCACTCTGATTTTCATCACTTGAAAGTGGAGACTGTGTTCTAAACTAAACACTTCACGCCATCTCTCTAGTTGTTGTTCTGCTGTAAGTTTGCCTCCTACTATGAATTCAGCCAACACATATTTTCTAAACTGTTGTTTGTTGTCGTCGTTATATCCGATTTCTACCTTTGAAATTTTTCACTTTTTGTTTTGCCTCAATGCTACGATAAGCTTGTTTTTTTAATTCCTGCTAAACTAATTTTTCGACGACTTTGTATGGGGAGCCGCTTAAAATCGCTTACCTGGCGTTTACACGGGACAGTTTTGCTCCGACAGTAGCAATACATTCACACTATTTTACTACCACACTTACACTTCTGCCACTTGCCTCGCCACTGTCTCTGATTTTTCGACGACAGTAACTTCGGCAAGTGAGTTGACGTATTTGGTCAGATCGGTGACATTTCGTGGTAATTTGTGAAAAACAAAGCAAAACGTCACATACATACATATAAACATGTATACATTTGAAATTTTCAGAGTACATCAGCTTCATTGTAATCTGGAGAAATAGGGCAAAACACATAGCAAACGATCGTAGAAATTGGGAAAATTTAGTTTTATTTGGTAATTTGGAGTTTTATTGAAATATTAGTTGGCAACACATACATACTAGATATAAACATGTATAAATAATATATGTAGGTATGTAGCAATCTTCTTTTAGTAAATTAAGATTTCAAGCAAATGTGAAGAAGAGCAAATCAAAATCAGAGCACGAAATTTACAAGAAACAACACTATCGACGGTTGCTTAAAACTGTTCTGGCTTTATAACTGGCTGGACACATACGTCACACAACAAATTTTTCTCTTTTTGACAACTAATACATATTATCAACTGTCCGGTCTTGAACTGTCCCGTGTAAACGCACCGTTAGCTCCCCATACAAAGTGGTCGAAAAATTAGTTTAGCAGGGAATAAAAAAACAGGCTCGATAATAGATTTCATCAGTATTTACATAAAAAGGCTTTGTCTTTATACCCTAAACACCATTATGGTACAGGTACTACAGCTACACTAATATTTGTAACAGGAGTCCAAATGTTTGTAACAGGAATCCCAATGTTTGTAGCAGGAGTCCCAATGTTTGTAACACTCAGAAATATTGGGGGGCAGGTCTATACATATACCGATTGATTCAAGAATCACTTTCTGAATCGTTTTAGCAATGTCCATGTAAAGTAATCAAAACACAGGACGCAAGAATGAAATAAGTTGTCAGTTTAAGTTGATAGCTACGAATCAGTTTATGTTTTGGTATATCCACCACATGTTTGTACCTTTAAAGCTTGATTTCAAACGGACCAGGATTTATACTTTTGAGCAGAATTTACCCCGTAATAATTGCTCAATAAATAGGTTCACGAGTTAAATGAAATAGCGCACATTCAAAGTGCCTCCAGCGGTTAAAAATTATAGCTGGCAACAACGAAGTTTAGTACATAACTCGTTCTTAGGTCAATAATCACTTATATGGGGCCCACTTTCACCAACCATGCTGGGTACTATCACCTCCGCAGATATTAGCCTATATAAAATTTGATACAAAAGATTAGAGTAGTGATCGGTTTTGAACAGGCTATACAATTTCACACTAAAGTAAGGTATAGACGACATTTAATTTAACTTACCCAGCTTCATACACCAGAAACTTTTATTATAAAAAGGTTACGTGCACCAATGTGGTGAGGTCATGTATAGTCAGCTTTTGCCGAATATATGTTTAATTGCTCCCACCATGTGTCCGTACACAATTGTTTTAAATTGAGATTCTTTTTAATATTTGTTGCTGTATTGAAAATATTTAACAAAGTTGTAAAAATATGTGTGAAGCTACTCATTCGTACATGTGTATTCTCCCCGAAGACAAATTAAATTATGTTCTACTTAACAGGTCATTTAGCCCTTAAGGCAAAATCTGTCTGTTGTACTTTTTGTCTCTTATGAAACATAAACAATTATTTGTCCTGTGACTAAATCACCTATAATCCTTTAACTAATTTCATAATCAAACTAAACTGATAACATCATCTGTCCGCTTGATTTGATGTAATACGATTTATTACACGGATCAGTTGTTCGTCTCTGCTAGTATTTTGTACCTGGGAACGGATGCGTTGATGATGTTCATTTGCTATTGCTGTTATTTCATCTATTTGTGTTTGCTTACGATCAAAAGAGTATCTGGATGATAAGCACAAATCTTTCGTTAGAACCTTTAAATATTGTGGACTTTAACATCTACTCACCTAACCGAAAAGAAACCAAACGTACCAAAGGCAATACCCAAAACAGTTAATGCAGCTGCAATTTTAAAGTTGGAAATTTTGTTTAAACCTTTGACGCCATAGTAGGGTCCAGGATTTGGATCATAGTCTGGTCTGATTTCCCAGGGTCTGAAAACAAAATTTCAAATACATTTAATATTTGTGATTAGTTCCTCGTATTACAGACGGGAAAGGGATACAAAAAAAAATAACTGCCAAAACGGAGCTAGACTCGATATCTAAAACCATAAATTAGAAAAATGGCCTAAAAATAACCAAAACTAAAACATATGTTCTCGAACGGACTCAAGGAGCTCACAGCGTGCAAAAAGTCGGTTCACCTAGGAACAAACAAGTGTAGGTATTACAATGAAAGGAATTTTTCGTACGAATTTAACAGGGGTGTTTTTGTCTTGTAGTGAGGGAAACCTGACTCTGACCGACAACAAAAATTTAAATTTTTGGCGTTTTAGTCCAGTTTGTACGAATAGTTTTTAGATTTGCACACCCGCCCTGTTTCAATATAAAAGTTTCAACTAACTGATGCACTTCTGTCCCCATTGGTCTTCCTGTTTCATAGGTTCTTGTTGATCTTAAGGTTCGTATTCTTTCATCGTACTCCTGCCTTGATTTTGCTTTACTCAATGTTTGATATGCCTCAGATATCTGGACAAAACGTGCAGTTTGTTGCTGATCAGCTGCGGTGCCCTTCACATCGGGATGGTACTGAAAATAATAACAAGAGAACATTAATAAATCGACATGAAAATCTTCTGAAGACAGCAGTCCCTTTTACCTGTTTGGACAGTTTAACATAAGCACTTTTGATATCTTTTTCACTGCAATCACTTCCAACTTTTAAAATGTCATAGTAGGTTTCCGATTGCTTAGTTCCTCTGTCCATATCCGCTTAGTTTTGTGCTGCACGTCCTGCGTAAACTGTTAATTTTGGATAAGGACAGCTAAAGCGTCATAAATTAATACATAATAAACAAATCAACCAAATATAAAATTGGAACAGCTGTTTAGACCATGGAACAGCTGCTGTTCTACATTATAGAGGTGTTTGTATTTCGATAACTTTCCTATCGTTTCCGTATGGTTAGCAAATACACCAACCATTAGTACATTTCTCATCACAGGGTGATTGCAAAATTTAGAAAGTAACGCCTTACGCAGGGTTGGGAAACTTAAGCACAATTACTCTGTTGTACTAAATTTTTATTAGAGTAAAATTTTGTCAAATTTTTGGGTTACCCACAAATTTTATAGAATGTACAAATTTGATAAGCACTATTGCAAGGTTGCATTTCACTGAATTGTGTATAGAGCGGCACACACACATACTGATGTTGCTCTTGATATGAGGATGTGTTGGTGAGTGAGATTGACAAAATCTAGTCGAAGTTATTCACAGTATTTGGGGGATATGTAGAGACTATAGTACCCATTTAATTGGGTTTTTTGATGAATCCGTTTATCGTTAATCGTAAATTTCAATCTGACAATTAACCGAACAAAACGCAATCAAATTATTCGATTAATCGATTATTCCAATAAATTAAAACAAAAAAAAAAAAAGAAAACAGTGTTCAAACCATAGAGTAATAGGCAAAATACACGACACAAAATGCTTGCGCAAAACACACTGTGGTACTGGTTGTGCTGTTTGCACCAGATTTTGTGTAAAAATCAAATCGTTTTGATTTTTGTGCGTTTTGCGCAAACGCTTTGTGTAAAGTGTGGGGATTTTGCGCAAACTCTCTGTCAGTTGTGAAAAGTTTTCAATGAAGTAAGAGCAAAACAATTTTTTTGGACCGAATTCATAGAGGAATATGAAAACTTGTCTTCATTATGGAAAGTAAAAAGTAAGGAATATTGCAACAGGGTCCAAAAAAACAGCGCATACGAAATTTTAGTAGAAAAATTAAAAGAAAAGGATCCTGCAGCGAACAGAGAGATGGTTGTAAAAAAATAAACAATTTTCGAACAAATTACCGGCGTGAATTTAAAAAAGTTAAGGAGAGTGAAAAATCAGGTGCAGGTGCTGACGATATATTTTCCATTGCTGTCTTTTCTCGAGGAGCAGGAAGATACCATTGAAAGCAGAAATTCAATGGATGAATGCGTTATCATTGTGGTAAGAGAATAGCTGTGTTCGAGTACTTTTCCAGTAAAAATTATCAAGTAACTAGTTTTCGGAGAGTAAGAATGATTTTGCTCTCTGAGTAAAAAATATAACAAAAAGTACGCGAAGAAATAAGAACTTTGTATGTAAACAGCTGATATGCAATTAGAGTGCCCAAAAAACCGAAATGTTTTGGAATCCGGTTTTCGGTTTGTTCGATAAATCAATTTTTCAAGAAACCGGTTTTCGGTTTTTTATATGTATTTGAAAAAACCGGTGGAACCGGTCTTTCCGGTTTTTGCTTTAAATTAAATTGAACATGTAGAACTTATAATACATTTGTTTAGCGACCATTTCTATTCTAATTCATGTTGTAAACTCAAATTTTCACAAATGTAATTAATTAATTTCGTTTTAATTTTAAATATGTAAAAACTATATATTTGAAATTAAAATGTTCGATATTAAAATATTTCATTCTTCAATATTTCGCTAACCATTGGGTAGCATCGTCGGGAATGTAAACACAATTATTAATAAAAAATTTAATGAAACAAAAATAATGAAATTAAAAATTAAAATTATATTTTTAATGAATAATTGTGCTTATTTTCCTGACGATGCTACCCAATGGGTAGAGAAATATTGAAGAATAAAATAATTTAAAATAGACCTAACGCTCGAACATTTTAATTTTAAATACCTACTTATATAATACGAAAGGTCGAATAAATTATCACATTTTAAAAAATATATGTATATGTATATTCCAATTTGGAGTGCGTGTTAATATAAAATTTAAAAGTTTTGTTTAAATTCGATTTAACCTGATTTAAATCGAAAATCATATACAAATTTTAAAAATATTTTCATGCATGAAAATCTTATTAAGTTTAAAACATTTAGTTATCAAATAATTTAAATTTTGAAATTTGATAAAACAAAATATTTGAAAACTTAATTAAATTTTAATTTTAATTAATTTTTAATTTTAATTAAATCGTAAAATCATTTTGAAAAAAAAATTGTTTGGATATATTATTTAGATCATATTTCAAAATGAAAATCATGTTTCTTAATTCTAAAATTTCACTAAAATTCGAAAATCATATCATTTATTATTAATTTTTTGGGGATATTAACACAAATTAAGCAAAATCCGATTAACCGGTTAACCGACATCAAATAACCGGTTTCCGGTTTGTTCGAAATTTACGTTTTTTAAAAAACCGGCACACAGTTAAAAGCAAAAAGACCGGTTAACCGGTTTCCCCGGTTTTTCGGTTTTGGACACTCTATATGCAATGTAAACATTGGAAGAACCAACAAACGCAATTCGAACAAAACATTACAAACCATTACATTCTCTTTCAACAGAAATACTTAAAGATTTATAACAAAACATTCAAAAATCACATTTTCTCTTAAAAACTAAAATTCCAATGATAAATTTATTATTTTATATTCTTTCTACGTCCTAATTTTGTTTGTTTACATAAAACATATGTTTTAAAACATATGTTATTACTTGAAAATTCTTACTGGCAAAAATTTCGCCAGTAAAAACCATAGAGTAATCTCAGACTAGAGAGAATATTTGTCTCATCTGACGTTTCCTTTCACACTCTTCGTGATGCGGTCGGTGTGATAGAGAGATGTTTGACGAAAAGCGGCATACACCAGGTGGAATTACAATAACTTCTTGCTTTAATTTTTCATGTCGTTTTGTTGAAAAGCTGTGAAATTTAAATGTGGTTTAAACTTTTTTATTGACTGTTATTGTTAGAATACATTTGTGTTGTATTTAACACAATAATTTTAACACACAAAACGAAATGCCGTTTTTGTTATTTTGTTCGTTGTTTTGAACCATTGCCTCTATCTGGTATTAGTAAAGCAATTCTTTTCAACATCAAACGTAAATATCACACCAGGCCAAATGTCATAAATTTGGTGGGAGAACTAGTAGATCTACTCTAAGTATTAATCTATGGTAAAAACTTGCAAGTTCTCTATCATCGAACTGTCAAAATAATCTCTCTCTTGCTCTCTCGTTACTGGCTTTTTGGTGTAAACGAACACTATCAAGTAAGAAATAGTAATAATTAGTACAAATTTGTACAAATTATCCAGTACGCGAACAGACTTAATGACCAAAAAGTATTGGTTAAATTTATCAATAATCAATAATATATTGCAAATGAATTATTAATTAATTAATAATTTAATATTTTTTGCTCTAATTTTGGGCCTCTGTTGAGCAATTTTGCCAGAATATTAAAGTACCAGGGAAGCATTATAGCCGACCAAAGTGACCATTAAAAATCAACTTTAAATTTTTTGTTGTGTTCTTTATTCTTTTATATTTTGTTGGTGGAGTTTTTATAAACTTCCTCCTGCCCGGATACTGAACCCTTTGAATTAAAATACTCGCAAAATTTATTGCGAACGTGTTTGGCACAATTGGTAAAATTTCTGTCAGATGCAATGTTGATAGGGCATAGAAGCTTTGGCTCATTTCGCCAATCTCCATATTCCACATCGCCAGTGTCAGTGTATACAAGGTCAAATCCTCCTTCTAGGTACAATTTTTCTTTTTTCCCAACATCAGATGCTCTGCCATTTGTGCCAACATCTATCATTATAAATTCGTAGTTCGCATTGACTACAGCCATGAGTAATATTGAAATGTGTTTTTTATAATTAAAAAACAATGATCCGGATCCTGGCGGCTGCGTTATATTGACATGTTTGCCATCTACAGCTCCTATGCAGTTAGGAAAATTCCTAAAATTCTTCCAAGCATTTTCATCTTTATGTAACTGAAAAATATAAAAGAAAAAAAGTTTACTTGCAGGACAATGAGCCACGGTCAAAAAAAAGAAGCTTTCGGAGGAGGACAAATTAATTATGTTGGAAAAACCAAATAATAGAGATGACTCGTTGTCCCAATCTTGGGCATCTCAGTACAATCAAATGGATGAACAGCAAAAAATATTCTCAAGAAAAATGATATCGGACATTTTGTTTCAAGGATGTATGAAGAACTTACAAGTAAATCACACGGTTCAACTACAAAATATGTTTAATCCGCCGATAGCATCATCTTCACTGCCGTCACCACAATTTAATACCGTGTATCCAACACCTCAAGCCATCTTCGTTAATAATCGTTCCCACACCTTTGCGTAGTAATGGATCTGTATATAACAACCGAGTATCCACTCCTATCAACACTTATTCAACATCTCATCCAAACTTAGCAAAAAATCGGATCATTACAGTTCCTACTCCTTTGAGTAGCACTGAATCCTCTTCAAATACCGACTCAGAGTACGTTTTGGATACACCTATTTTGTACGAAGGCTCATCAGGAGATGAATCCTGAATTTTGGAGCCTAAAACAGTATAACTACCAGTTGTGCCATATATTTACTTACATATCTTTGAATTTTTAGTACTTTATTTACACTTCAATAATATATGAATAAAAGGTTTTATTTTCTGAAATTTGTTTACCTTTATGCAATTCCTTAACTGCTTTATTACAGCTTCACATGTCTCCATTACAATCTTTCCAATAGCTTGAGGTGAAATTGCGGTTAGGAACTTTAAGTCCACATAACTATTGCCGCTGGCCAAAAATCGCAATGTTATGTATTTCTCGACTTTGCCAAAAAGCTCCTCAAAAGTGATTTTGTCCATACGAAGATAGTTTTTAAGGTCTCCTTCTGAAGAATATTCCAGCTCTTTCAGTAGCTCTTGCTGTCCCAAAAGCAATCTTTTTAAAAACCACTCTTTACTCCACAACCTTTTTGCTCTTGCCAGTCTTTTAATTTCTTTTTTCTTTTTTAAAGCGACGGCAAGCAGAATAACAGCTGCACAATTAGCATCCATCTCCGTCGGGTGTTAAAACGTGACTGGTAATAATATTTTGCGCAAAATTTTTTGTGTCGTGTATTTAGCCTATAATATACTAAGAGTTTGCAACAGCTGTTTTTCTTGGACCGGAAACGAAGAAAAGTCACTGGAAAAGTTGGAGCACAGAGTTATAGAAACTTGGCAACCCACACAGAATGAGAAAGATCTTTATTTGAATAAATTTGTGTTTCAATTGTAATCTCTATAAACAGTTTTACTTTAACACTTCATTACATTTTGCTTTATTTCACTTGTTATCCCTTTTTTCCCCGATTTAATTATCACAAAAATAGTCTCAGTTGATGAGCTTTGTACTTTTGTTTCAATGCACAAGGACAAATGTGAGAAAAACGCATTGAGCAACCCTACACATTTCCAGTCATCTATCGATATTCCTCTGTCTTACTTTATCCTGCATGTTTCTCCAACTCTACGGTTGATCAGCAGTGGCATAGAACCCCCTGGCAGTGGGTCTTGAAATTTCATCTGACTATTACACCCAATTTAATAAACCAATTTTGAGACAATCTTGTTGTTTTAATTTATGCCTTTGAGCCAAAGTACTTTGCGACGCTTTCTCGTTGTCGTATGAGTTGACACATTGTGTTTTAGAAAATTAGGGTGGCACATAATAAATCAAATACACCAGCACATTGATAGTTTCCAAATTTCATTGGATTATATGTCGGGGGTATGTACAATGGTAGTGCGCGGCGACACTATCGAGTATTTAGCCATGAAAAATCATCTAAAAATACTCTTCGGAACCGGTGTACCACTGTAGTTCCCAATGTGTGAGTGTAAAACTTGAAATTCCTTCATGATATGTAATGTGAAACTATTTTTTCATATCTCGAAAAGTATAGAGGATATATGTATATTAAACTATGTAGGCTGATAATATCAGTATACCAGACAGAATTACAAAAATTAAATTGTTTCTCAATCCAAAATCAACACTAGCAAATTTAGGTTAAAGTTATCTTTTTCGAATTTTGCAACGTGATATCTCAAAAAACTAGGGTCAGCCAGTGTGATGATAACTACTTATATAACTCAATTATTCAAAACCCGACCTGAATGGTGTAGGCTGTTTAATTGGCCCAAAACATTATTCCGTTGAAAAGAGTCTGCATGAGCTATGTATACCGTTCCACCGTCTATCCAAGAGCCCATTGAGAAAGATCGTGCTAGTTCAGAAAAGTTAATGTTCAGTTCAGCAAATCTTCTTCTACGTAGTCGATAGAAGTTTTAAGTATCTAACCTCCAAAACAAAAAGTTGGCTCGTCATGTTGGCACCAATTCCTCATCAAGGCGACATGAGATTTGTTTTGTTAATAACCAAATTCAAAATTGAATAACCATAAGTACAAGAATAGCACATGTGTTTTTTTTCGCTTCAAAATAAATGAGTCTTAGAAAACTTTGGCGCCGTTTTTGCTTGAGGAAAAATAACTTTAAAATGGTTAATTTGTTATCTAATACGACAATCCATCAAATTTCAGTCAAGTGATATTTGACACCTTTCCCTCAAATCAAAGGAATATCCGAAAAATACACAGATATCTGATTGATTAATGCGATTTTAACACCTTGATAGAGTGAAGTCTATTTTAAATGACGTATTTATAAAAAAAAGAACACAGTTTTGGGGTCTTAATAAGGTTTGACTTCAGGCCCAAGTAATTACGTGGCTCTGACCATGAAAATGTGTCAATAGGTGGATTATGAATATTTATTAAATATTTCTGGGAATATTATACATATATTTGGACTTTAAAACTCACCATTTTGGAATTTCGCAGTATCTTAATAAATTTTAGACATACACAAATAATACTTGGTAAATTGAAAAACGGCGAATCAAATATGTATTCGATTCTGCATACTATTTTTGGTTTATTTTATTCGCGTTTCTAAAATTCCATTCAAAACAGACGAAGCTTATTATGTGCATTTGTATAAGATCAATGTACATCAAAAAAAGTTTCAAAAGTGTTTTCAAAGAAATTAATCAATTATTGTAACAGAGCTGTAATCTTGTTAACAGATCTATGGTAAGCACTTGTCATCCGCGCGGAATATTATTTTTCCTTACAAGACTACAAAAATTCACACTTTCACACAACCGTAAATGTTGGAAAAAGTTTACATTGACAGTACGAAATAAAGAAAGAGGCGAATATCCTTTAACAGGTTTTCCGCAACTGACACAAGCGCGATTTTGGTTGAGGCCAAAGGCATTGTGTAAGGACGATTTTCTCATTATCTACAACTATTTTATAAACAATAGTTATAGAGTAGAAATTTTTAAATGGATTTAATGTCATTCTGCCACAATGCAAAATTTTCCATAAAATCATCCTCCTCTTATTCAAATAGCTTATAAACTGTTAAGCCTTGGTTGACAAATATGATTCATAAGAAACGAGGAGTTTCTTTAGCAGTTAAGAGTTAGAACTTAGTACAGACTATTCAAATTTAATTTCAAAAGTATCAAAACTCTTTCAAGAATAAGAGTTTCTTACGTTAAACGTGATATTAAATTGACAGAGAAGCAGACAAGGTTATGATAACTCTGGTGTATATCATCGAGTAATTTTATACCTATAGATGACATATGTCTCATCTGACGTTTTATTTCACACTCTTCGTGATTAGGTCGGTGCGATCATAGACGAATACATACATAGATACATTTATTCCATACATTAATACTTATAGTAGATCTACTAGTTTTATGCATTTATGACATTTGGCCTGGTGTGATATTTACGTTTGATGTTGAAAAGAATTTCTTTACTAATACCAGATAGAGGCAATGGTTCAAAACAACGAACAAAATAACAACAACGGCATTTCGTTTTGTGTGTTAAAATTATTGTGTTAAATACAACACAAATGTATTCTAACAATAACAGTCAATAAAAAAGTTTAAAACACATTTAAATTTCACAGTTTTTCACCAAAATTACATGAAAAATTAAAGCAAGAAGTTATTGTAATTCCACCTGGTGTATGTCACTTTTCGTCAAACATCTCTCTATCACACCGACCGCATCACGAAGAGTGTGAAAGGAAACGTCAGATGAGCCAAATATTTTCTCTACTAAGATTTACTCTATGATTTATTCTCTCATCTGACGTTTCATTTCACACTCTTCGTCGTAGGTTTGTGGAAATGAGAGAAATTAAATTTAAAATTTACTTACACCAGGTGGAGTTATAAAATATGTTCACTTAACTTTTCATGTCGTTTTGGTGTAGAACTGAAAAATTTAAATGTATTTTACACTTTTTTGTTGACTTTTATCGTTGGTATACATATGCATTGTATTTAACACAACTAGTTTGCCACAAGAACACGAAATTCGGTTGTTGTACCTTTGTTAGACGTTGTTTACTATTGCCTCTATCTGGTATTATTGAACCCATGTTTTCCACCATCCAATGTTTACTTTCCACAGTACCTATGACGTTTAATTTATGGAGAGAATAAATGTATCTATGTATGTATTCGTCTATGGGTGCGATAGAGAGAATTGGATTACACCAGGTGGTGTTATAAGAACTGTTGCCTTAAATTTGACATGTTGTTTTGGTTGAGAACTGTGAAATTTAAACGCATTTTGGACTTTTTTGTTTTTAGTGTAGATTTAAGTTCTATTTAACACAAACAATTTTAACACACAAAACGAAATGCCGTTGTTGTTTCTTTGTTGGTTGTATTGAACTAATGACTGTATCTGCTATTATTAAAACAATACATTTCAAGATGCAACGTCCGTATGCAAACAAGTTCGACATAAATAAGTAAATATACATATTGTTATATTTTACTTGCAAGTCTTATTTCACTTTCCAATTAAACCGCTGGTCTTCGAAAATTTGAAAAGACGGAGAAAATAAGCCGCCACATACGCTATTACGTTTTTTGACATCGCGCCGACGCTGCCGTGGTTTACATAAGGAGATAATGGTAAGAGTATGATACCTGAGGCCGATAACATATTATTGTAGAATTTCTCCAAATAAAAACAAGTGAAATTTATCGATAGCTGGCTTTGTTATCGAGATACCTGGGATTGGAATTTTAAAATTTATCCGGTAACCTTTTACAACTGAAGTACTGAGGACAAAAGCTTTAGGTGACTCCAGCATTCAGCCGGGCTTAACAACACTGGCTTCGAGGTTTCCGCATCTTTTTGTTTAGAGAAGTTTTCCAAGTAACAGGGCTTAAGGACATTGTGCTCTGCGTTGGCTCTAATACCGGCTTCAACATAGTTTCTTCTTTTCTTAAGAACTCCAGTGTTATAAAAACATAGAAATTTAAGGTGGGCGGAGCAGGGATCTAACCCAGGATCTCATGTACAAGAGGCGCGCACACTAACCATTGTACCACAGATGCACACAAATCTCTGCTCTACAATGCGGAAAAGTCATTTAAGGATAAAATATATACCCTGATTCTTTTGCAGACATCGGTGGTGTTTTTATCAGTGTCTTGACCGGGCAACAAAAACTGGATCAATCATAAGCTAAGGAACTTGTGCAAAGAATGTTCGGATGTTCTCCCTCACATTGTCGAGTCTAAACTACGCTAGCGGTCGCCTGAACCTCAACAAGGCAGTTGGCGATTTTCCTGTCGAAATTTATCATCTGCGATGGAACCCATTTTCATCTGAACGATACGTAAACAAATAATATGGCGTACTGAGAATCCACGTTTAATTCACGACGAGCTATTGACCGATATCATGTTCACAAAGAAAAAAGGGGTAAAAGTTCAAATAAATATTTAAAAAAAAAAATATGAAAATATAGGGTGTGCTATGTAAAATTTGGAATTATTTCGAAGCTGATGGTCAATTTGACATGTCTGGTGTGACAGATTATTAGTTAAAGATTAGAAATTTACGAAATGGGTTGCTTTACGCTTGTAAATCTAGTTTGGATGCAGATATAACATGTGTTTGGAGCTCGTCCCAAATATAGTTTACTTGTGTCCAGCACATTGTGTTTGCTATTCAATATTACATGCATGAGACACAATGATTAATATGTTATAATATATTTGTTTGTTGCACAAATACACCTGTGTTTGTGATGCAGCTGTGTTTGGTGCACTGTGTATTTAATTTATACTTCCGCTACGCTCTGTCGAGGGCAAAATAATAGAAGAGGGACAAAACGAGATTGTTCTCAGTCTAAGTTAAAGTTATTACAATTGAATAATTGTATTTTTTTTTCTAAATATTCGTGTATGCATGTGCACTTGATTTGAGTGCTTCTTATGTTGACTGATCTGTTTCGTTTTAGTTTAAAGCTTTCAGTCGTTAATCGTTTGTTTGGGAGGAAACACCCGAATGCTTCGGCGTAGGTATATGGATGTTTGGGATGAAACACGCATGTGGGTCCACGAAAAAGTATACATCTTTGCAGGTAAAGATGTTAATGTTTGCATTTAAATATAAGTGAGTTTAGGACTTGCAGGTATATGAATATATAGAATGAGTTAGAGAGAAAATGTAACACAGGCGTTTTTTTTCTGCGTGTAGCCGTTGTCAATATTAAATGTTGAAGGATCATGAGTTTGAGAATTCGAGTAGAATATTGCAGTTTGTATTACCCCACGTAATATGACGAATATTGGCATTACAACTTATTAGGATTTCCTTGCCTGCATTTTTGAACTCTTTAACTGAACAGGACCAGACATGTTTACAATGCTTGTAAACATATACATGTTTCCTGCAATATATTTCTGGGACCGTTTTTTTTCAGCGTGTAGTGAAAGCTAGTGGTCGTTGCTACCTTACTGAGTTAAATTATATATTAGATAAGTTCAAACCTAACCCATCAGCTAGAGTTATTAACAGTAACTTTCAAATATTGTCTTTAAAAAAAAAAAAACACTAATCATTTTATTTAAACAATAATATTTATTTTACTAGATACTATTTCCTATTAATATAATATACATAATTTTGTTTCATGTGTTTTTTATAATTAATAATAAGGACTAGTTTTGTAGTTGTTTTTTTATACATATTTGTAGGTTGTAGTATTTTTGTGCTAATAGAAAATGTGTTATTAATTCTTAAATAAAGTACATAACGGTAAGTTGACTTATTTTATCTTAAAGAAAAACTATAAACAATTTTGAATTAGTATGAGAATTGGGTTACAACTTATTACAGAAACAAAACTACAGCTAATATATACAGGAAGAATGAACAAAAATTTAATTTACATGGAATAAACATAAAGGAAATTTAAATATTAAACTCTAAAAATAAAACACGAATCATGTGATTTTTGGGAAATAACGACTTAGGAAGAAGTTTGTTCTTTTACGAAAAATACAAAATATATGAAATTTTAAAAGGATATTGATTAGAAAGAGATGTTCTTTCTACTTTAAAACTCACTACAGTTTGACACAATTTTAAATGGTTAGATTTTGAACATGATTTTCGCACTTCGTAATATATGACGATGCGATACTCTCAAAATGTTTTAATCAAACATAATGTCTCACCAAATGTTTGATCAAATATGTATGTCAAACTTAGTGGAGTGGTAAGCAAAACATTGGATTAAATAAATGTCGTGGAGAAAATGTGACTTAAGCTTATACAACTTTTGACATAGGTCACTTGTAAGCTAAATTTATTTCAATTTGTGTGTCTTATCAACTACAACTCAATTAATTTAATAATTTATTTTTATACTTTGCTGTTGTAGCATAAAAAAGAGAGACCCCTGAGTTTGTTTTGTTACACATGATTTTAAGTTTTCAATAATTTAGTTTATTTAGTTTTTCTAAATTAGTTTGACTTTGATTACGTTTACTATAAATTGTAATTTTAATTTATGTACAAATTTTAAATATTTATTTGATTTTAGTTTTCAGATTTTTGGGTTTTACTAAAAGTTGTTTTTTCTATATCACAGCCAAATGAGCAAAATTATAAATCATAAAAAAGTTATAATTCAACTTAATTTGAAGAGATTTGTCATTTGGCAAATATGGCATTGAACATGAATGAATTGGATGGATTGAAGCAGTGTTCTGGCCATTTTAAATTGACTCTCGACTGTTGTCACTGTTATGTTGCAGCGCCATTTGACACTCTGTTAATGTTGCTGCTGAAATGTTGGTGGCTTTCATGTTATTAACAGAGTTTGGACATTTGGCAGAAGAGCTGTTATTGTTGTTAATGGTCTTTAGCGAGTTAGCAGCGTTTTTTGGGGTGGTACCGTTAGAGTTATTGTTATTGACAGCCGGCGCAGATGTGACATTGGAGACGTTAGTAGTGGTGGTGGATATGGTGTGTTGTGTAAGAATATCGGCGGGTATAAGGCCCTCTTTAACACGTTTCTTTTGTTTCATACGGCGGTTTTGGAACCATATTTTAACCTTAAATGCGAAAGGAGAAAAACGATTTTAGTACATTCTCATTTTAATGTATTTCCATTTGCTTACCTGTGTTTCATTCAATTGCAATGTATTGGCAATCTCAATACGTCTGGCCCGCGTAAGATAACGATTGAAATGGAATTCCTTTTCCAATTCCGTCAATTGTTTGTTGGTGAAGTTTGTACGTCCCGAATTGTTGGTTGCGGCTGCCAGTCCGCAAGCAGCCATACCCAAACTATTGGGACTATGACTGCCCGTTAGCAGAACGGTCGCTTGTGTTTGTCCCCCCATTTGATGGGACGCCAATACAGCGCCGTTACCGCCACCAACGACCATTCCGCCGCCACCGGCTGCTGCGGCATTGCGACACATTGCATCCAGAGCTGCCTGACCATTCATATGATGATGATGATGATACTCATGCAAAGTGGCAGGTAGTTTGGGTGCTGCAAAGAGAATGCAAAATACAACAATACGATAATTAGACAAGTTTGTTAGGTTCAATGATGGCTGTTTTATGGGTTTGAATTGTCTGGCTTTGAAATGCTGTGGTTTTACAGATTATGAGTGATTTTGTCAGTGATGATCGCTGTCAAAGTTAATCAGCGTGAGATTTTTTTCTCCCTTTGAGACATTCATACCCCGGACAGACAAAGGACCGGACGTGTTTTCTTCGCTTGTGAGTGTACACTGTTCTTCTGCCTGACTTTGCGAAGTATTTTTCTCTTTCTCCCTCAACGCCCTCCTCTAACTCCACGGGGTTTGTGTGGGTATTGAATGATTTTGGGATTTTCAAAATCATGTTCATGTAGCAGTGGTTTTTGGCAATTCAATGCAGGTACATTATGTCTAGTTTTTGGCATGAGTTGGTATTTTTTGTTGTTCTTGTTTGGCCCATAATGTGACATGCGTCCCGTGGTTAGATTCTAATGATTATGAAAATTCATAATTTTTGTGGTCGATACAGGTAGTGTGGTATGATAGGGAATGTATGTGGTATGTGTGATGTGGCACAATTGTTGTGCGTTGTTTGACTTGACTTTTTGATGTTTACAATTTGTTTTGTATCCTAAGGTTTTCGCCAGAAGGATTTAATAGGATTATACGGAGTTTGTTTTGGAAATATTGGGATTTTTATTAATATTAATACATTTTCCGGACAGAAGAGGGTGTTTCCTACACGCGGTTGTTGTGGTGAATATATAGGCATCACATGGAGAGTTTTGGATAAAAAAAAATGTTTTACCGTTACATCCCTTGAAGGGGGCTGTATGTTGTGTGATTTCTAGCTTTGTAACGCATTTAAACCGACTAAGATTAGTGCATTTCGAAGGTTAACTCCGGTAACCCGGAAGTTTCCTCACATAATTTTAATCTGTAAGATCTAAAGTTTGATTTTTAACGTGTACAATTTGATGCGACACTGCTAAGTACAAAAAAAAATACCATAATAAAAACATACACAAAAAATCAACTATTTGGCAGACGGAAGCCGGTCGAAAATTCTCCGACAAGTCACCGCCACCGAAATTTTTTCACGCCGGTATACGTAATTGGCTCTCATCGATTTAAAATGCGACTGAACCGATTTTATAGATTCAGCTATTTCAAAAACATCCCAAATTTGTATGAGACTGGCAAAACCATAGATTAATACTTATAGTAGATCTACTAGTTCTCCCACCAAATTTATGACATTTGGCCTGGTGTGATATTTACGTTTGATGTTGAAAAGAATTGCTTTACTAATACCAGATAGAGGCAATGGTTCAAAACAACGAACAAAATAACAACAACGGCATTTCGTTTTGTGTGTTAAAATTATTGTGTTAAATACAACACAAATGTATGCTAACAATAACAGTCAATAAAAAAGTTTAAAAAACATTTAAATTTCACAGTTTTTCACCAAAATGGCATGAAAAATTAAAGCAAGAAGTTATTGTAATTCCACCTGGTGTATATCACTTTTCGTCAAACATCTCTCTATCACACCGACCGCATCACGAAGAGTGTGAAAGGAAACGTCAGATGAGCCAAATATTCTCTCTAGTCTGAGATTACTCTATGGGCAAAACTAAGAGCCACCAATTTCATTTTTCAGTTGTGCCGCCTTTTTCGATTATTTGGTATCTGCTCGGAGTTGCATTAAATTGATCTAAGCACAAAGATGCCACCTGAAATGTCAATTTAATCGAAAATTGGGGGTTATAACCAGCAAAGACTAAAGAAGATTGTTATCGCTAACTTGGCTGGTATAAACTGCGGTATAAATGCGACATTACACTCACTGATTGGGATCTAAAGTTTTTTATACCGGTATCGAACGGATTTTTGAGAAATTTTTTTACTTGCGCATGTGGCCGCCTCTAAGGTAATTAGAGCGGGGATCGAACCCACCTTCTCCTTCTCGTGTACAAAATTCGCAAACAATAACCATTGAACCACCGACGTCCACGGAGATTTCTAGATATTAGAAATAATTTTAGGAGCTTCCTTCCAATACAAAGGTGTAAGTGGATATATTATATTATCTGAATAAATCAATCAAAAGGCAATTGTTTAAATCATTTTTTTAAAATATTTTTTCTCTATGTTGTAATTTTTGCATTCTCTACTTAGACATAGAGAAAAAGCTTGTAATAGATGGTAGGAATTATTTTAGGTATCTACAAATTTTAGAAATGTGTAATAATCTCCAAATCCTAATGTCCAAACAATAAGAATTGAATCATACGTTACTAGTTTGTCATAGTACCAAGACTATGCATTCATCACTGACCTAACTTTTACGAGGACGTAGTCCTTCGTTTGTTCTGTCGTACATTCTTCCTATTTCAAACAAAACTACACTTAAGTTTGACCATTTTATTAACATAACAAGGGAAAAGCGTCTGAAGGTTGTTTGCAACAAAAATTACTTCTGGAGCGAAAATATTTTGAGTGCTGCGTATAGCCAGCACTAACCCCAAAAGTTGAAGTGTTTCCCCCAAATATAAAACATATATATTGAGAGCTGGGGGTTCTTTAGACATCGAATCTTTTTTGATTTGGAAGCTTCCGATATTTTTCGAGCAATTGGATACCAAAGAATTATTAGTGCATTTCCGTTTTCGTCTGCATTTAGGTTGATCAATTTCTCAAATGTATCATTCCAAATAAGCGCTAATGAAGGTCTGTGGCTGGACTGAAATCGCTATATGGTTTGTTAGAAATTATAAACATTTTACAAAAATTTAAGATTGCACTTTTTAAATTTAGTGTAATTTTGTTTTTGGTCTTTTTGGTCAACTCTGAAATTAGGCAGCTTTCACATATGTTTATTCGATTACTAAAATGGCACGCTTTACGAAAAAAACACGTTATAATTGTGAAAACTTATTACAAAAATGTTTGGAAAGTTATGCTGAGACCGCTCGCAAACTTCGAAGAATTTTCAGTCGAGAAAGTGCACCTAATGTGTCAACCATTCGAAGAGTGGTCAAAAAATTTGAAGAACCTGGGTCGGTTATGGACATTAGGACCCGTCAACGTACCTGTCGGTCTCTTGAAAACATTGCAGCTGTAAACGGGAGTGTCGCCGAAAACATCAATGCGGCATCGTTCTCAACAACTTCAAATTTCACGAAGCACTCCGCGGCGAATTTTGACAAAAGACCAAAGATGATCTAGAATTAGACGACCAGACGATGTGCGCAATTTGGCAATACTGGTAACAGAGAGAACAAAAAGTGCTAGAAATTCACTCAAGGGCATTTTTCTCACGCGTCATATCTTGATTATTTCATACTTTTTGCATAGTTTATGTAATTTTACTTCATCATGGTTGGAATTTGTATAGTTATATAAAATAACATTATCAAAAAGCTGTTCGTGTATTGAAATATTCAATTAAGAGAGTAAGAGAGAGAACAGAGAATGACTAGGGTTTCACCCGTTGTGTTTGTTGGCATTTGAGTGAAGATAAATTTTGACTGTCTACTTAAAAGACCTCTCCTTCTTACTTTACTCTTATTGACTATTTTACAACCTCATGAGGTCAGATGTCTTACACATATTAATTAAACAACCAAATTAAACAAATTTCAACATATTCCTCCAACTGGCTCTATCTTTCGCGTTTTCTCGCCAGTTGGTATCGAAACCTTTCGCGCTGGTTCATCTTCATCCATTCTGATAACATGGCCTAGCCAACGCAATTGGCTTAATTTGATCTGCCTAGCTATGTCCAGAATATAAATTATATAGCCCTTGGTTTCAACGACGTCGGTACTCGCCGTTTTCTCTAACAGGACCATATATGAGTATTTTGCGGAGAATTTTTCTCTCGAATACTCCCAGGTGTTTTTCGTCCGCTTGCGATATGCCCCAAGTTTCGGAACCATACTTCAAGACATGTAAAATGAGACCCTGGTGTAGATGGACTTTTGTCTGCCGAGAGAGGGCGTTTTTCCTAATCTGCTTGCTGAGTCCAAAATAGCATCTATGTGCAAGCACAATTCTTCTACTTATCTCCAGGCTGACGTTGTTGTCCTTGTTCACAGCGGATCCCAGGTAGATAAATTCATCTACCACATCAAAATACATCGAGTCGAGAGAGGTTACTCTAGTCGTTGACACCATCAATTTCGTCCTGCCCTCATTGAAAATACTGCAGTAACCTCTCGCAGGTTTCATCCGATGAGGTCAATATCGTCAGCCTGCTGTTTAAACCTCGCCTGGTGCAGAATGGTTCGGTGAGATCATTCCCTTCTTTCAACGCTGAATTGGTGTTGGCCAGCGTCATTCTCGAGAGGCGAATCAATTTAAGCTCAGACATACATAGCTTCGTACACTTTTCCCCATATGGAGTTATGGAAAGCGGCGTTGTAATCAACAAAAAGATGCCAAGTGTCAATATTCTGTTCGTGGATCTTCTCCAAGATTTGGCGATTTGGTGAATACTTGGTCAGTCGTGGAAGTCCCTGGTCTCAAACCACATTGATAAAATCCAATCCGGGTTTCAACAATTGGCTTTAGTCTTTCACATAAAACGCTTGATTAGACTTTATACGTGCTGGATAAAAGACTGATAACGCTATAGTTGGAACAAACACGCGGACCACCTTTTCTGAATACAGGACAAAGTACACTGAGACTCCAATCATCAGGCATTCTCCCAACCATATACCGCAAATAAGTTGATTTATGTAGGTAAACAGCCCTTCGCCACCGGCCTTAAAAAGCCCAGTGGGTTGACCATACGCACTCGCCGCTTTATTATTCTTAAGCCAGGAGATTGCCGTTCTAATCTCGTCTTGTCTGGGTGTGGGACAATCTATACCGTCTTCCACAATCAATGACGATTCTGTCACCAAGTAGGTACCCTTTGTCGAGCTTGCAGGAGGGCAGCCCATTATTCGGTCCGTTGTCCGATATTCCTACCTGTTGGAAAAATTTTCCGTATTCATTATTTATACTGCAGATGTTGGTCTTTTAACTCTCTCTCTGCTCCATCTCTCATTTATTGGTCTAAGCAGTTGGTATTCCTTCCTCCTTAGCATTTTGTACCGCTCATTCGCATAATGGGTTGTAACTGAAATTTTCGTTGCCATACATATACGCAGCGTCTTTGTCATCAGTTGCAACACGACATTCTCCTTCGTACCATGGCTTATCTTACCGCGGTTTTTGATGGCCAAGTTCGGTTCTCAAGCGGTTTCTAAAGAATCTGAGGCGTATTTCCACTGCGTTTCTGGCTCTTCGGGAGAGGGTGAATTCTGTATAATAGAGTAAGCTTTCGTTCATAGACCTTTAATATCACAGGTATTTGTAGCTTGTCAATATCCAGAATTTCTTGTGTTCAGCTGCATTCGTTTTTCGCCGTGGTCAGTCTTGTGTGAACTTACGCAGCAATCAGGTAATTGTCTCAGTCGATATTAGCACCTCAGATCAAACGTACATCCATTACACAAGTAGAGTGCCTGCCACCAAGTCGCCGCATATACAGGATGAAAAAATACGGCCCCAGCAACGTATTGTATGTTGGCAAGCTTTGTTTTCATGAATTGAAGATCCGTTTTTATTTCTTTATTGTCATGTTTTTGTTATCAGCAGTTTTCAACAAACAAAGGCACATTTTGGTCACAAATATATACATTATAACATATTAATCATTGTATCTAAACATGCAATATTGAATAGCAAAAACAAAGTGTTTGGACCCAAGTATAAAATATTTGCGACAAGCTACAAACAAGTTGTTTGTATAACTAAGCTAAGATTTGTGTTTTAGAGTGTTCGGACACATATAGTGAAATTTTATGGCGATAATTTTTGTAGAACATTTTGACCACGCCCCCCGTCGTTTTGGAGCAGTTTTTTACAAGTTTTAAAAAAAAGTAAAAATTATGGTTATACGTGACAGTTAGAGGGTTAATTTGTTCCACAAAAATGTTTATCTGAATCTTTTCTATAAAACTTCTGAACATACTTTGTACCTCAGAAGTAAGGAACACACAATTTTGCATGCCGATATGTTGCAGGAACGTTCCGAGGGGCGGAAACTTTGACCCGCCCTAAAAAAAAATTCTGACCAGATCTTGCAAAACGCAGATACACGCGTATTTTTTTTAGACCTTTCTACCAGAATCCGTTGACAGAACCCCATAATTTTTTTTGGTGTCGCACAGTGTAGTTAATGAAAATTAACTCGTCATTGTCTACAAGACCATTGAATAAAAATGCTAAAAATATTTTACCGGATTTGGAATTTATGAAGATAATAAATAAATAAAATTTGGTTTTGTGAGATAAGTGATTGTTTGTGAAAACCACAGATATATGTAAGAATCGATCCGTCCGTACAGAACTGATTTCTTTAAGCAATAACCCATATTTTATTATAACAACAAAAAATATTATGCGTATTACTTTCCAATGCATTAAGCGAGATTTTGGGTACAATTCAAACTAATTTGCGTCGTGAACTCGTTACCGAGATCGGAACAGTGAAATAATACATAATCACTGGTGAAATTAATATGGGTTGTCGCAGAAAAGAATCACTCTGGCGGATGAGGAAGTATATATGCAAATATTTTGATACACTTTTTCATTGATGAAAACGAAGAAGTGAATATAGTGAAGGAATATATTTTGTTACACTTTTTCACTGATGGTGAAAGATATGCGTACATATGTTTATTGTTATAATTAATTTCACTTAAACCTATGAAAATTCGATTAAAAACGATTAAGCGATTAAAAGTGTGGGAACCACATCCTTTGCTCGGATTTCATTTCAAGAAATGCTTCTACGGAAGTGGTTAATATTCATATTATGCATCTTTGGAGCTGCTGAAAAGCGATTCCTAGATTTCGTTTTGCTGGGATGTTTTATTCAAATTTATTGGAAACCCCTTTGTTATGTGGACTTACCATAAAGTATTTTTTTGCTGCTCTCCTTCAGAGGGTTAAAAGAAATTTAATCTTCGTTAAAAACAATAGAAAAATTACCAAAAATTAATAATCAATTAAATTGGTTATCATGGAGAGGATAATTTTATTAATAATTAATTAAGTGATTTACAGAATCCAGCAATTTAAAGTGGATGCTGGAAGTTTCGCTACAAATTAATTCTTATTTGAAATGAAATATTTTTAAGGGTTTCCCTAAAGCTGTTTCACATTCACTGCATTTTCTAATACAGTAAAAATTATCACAAAACAATTCTATAATCTATAATTACAATATTATAACGAAAGAAGAAACTTCGATAACCAAACAACGTGATTTCCTACGGCACTCAGGCTTAATTTGTCCATACGACAATCTGGTGGTGCACAGATAAAGATCATAAACTACAATCGACGAAAAAAAGTATGCTACTGTGTTGTAAATTGATTTGGCTTTTATGATTTGAGATAGTTATTTTACGTTTGGGGCCAACAAATCATATAACGCCATATTAAATGTCAAGTGATTCCAATAATATCAAATAAAATTTATAAGTGTTAGAAATCAAATGTGGAACACATCGTTATATTCGAACTCTCATAAATAAGTCAAATATCATTGGAAATGATCAATCAAAAAATCAAAAAATAAAATAAAATAACAACCTTAACTAAACACGAAAAACAGTGAAACGTTTATATTTATTTGTTAAGAAAGTTATATTGAAAAATTGTGTACATATGTATGTATGAATTTACGTGTGACGGACACAACATCATGACGGGAATCATAACATTGATGCACAGTGGGATACCATGTCTTAAAATAATTATTGTGTTTTGAAACTCTTTTGCAATGACTCGTCTGGAGGTCAAATTGTGATTGTTTACATTTCCTTGATTTGTCGAAAAATTCATAGAATTCAGAATGCATATGAAACTCCCGTCTTAGTGGACTGCTATGCCATTTCTTATAAAAAGACAGCAAAATAAAATAACGGTTTAAACTAAATTAAAGACAGATATATAATATTTCCAATCTCTTCAGAAATATGACAGAGAGATATTGCTTAAGACAACCATCCTGAGAAAAAAATACCAGGTTGCGACATGGTGTAATCGTTCTACAGTTAGCCAACTTTTAGAAGAGACATTTTGCTTCATACGCGTTTTAATAGAATTTCAAAATTGCACAGGCTATTGTGGGATTACGCTGAAGTTTTCTATTAAAAATTGTTATGAACCACGCAGAAGTTAGAAAATACGTGTGGTGGACTTCAATGGAGAAGAAGTGTTTCACTCCAAAAAATGCGCTAGTACCAACCCAGCTATAAGAATGTACCCAAAGAAGCACAAAATCAGCAATATCTCACAGGTTGAAGCAGTGAAATAGTGGTGAAATTAATACGAGTTGTTGCGGAAGACAATCATTTTTTTGTGGTGCTTACTAGAGGTTTACGCCGATTGTTTCTGCTTCGGCGGCGGCTTGGTCGGCCAACCTGGCGGCGGTTCTTTCTAATTATTATATGCCGCCGAACCACGAAGTGAAAATGCATATATTTTGATACACTTTTCCAGGGACGCTGTTTTTTCTTCTCGACGATGCTATCCAAAGGGCAGCGAAATATCGAAGAAAACAATATGTGACCTGGTCTACGAAAAGGGAGCTTAAGTGCGAAAACTAGTTTTCTGTGAAAAAGCTGTTAAAAGTAAGCAACTCGTTTCGTCAGTTTCTCATTATCTCGTTAATTGTTCTCCGCGCCGGACGTCCAGTAAGTGTTGTTGTTGGTCCAGTAAGTGTTGTTGTTGGTCGGAATATTATTATAGTTCATCGTGTAAGTTGCTAGTGTGGAACATTTAAAAAAGTAACACTGAAGAAGTGACGTTTACTATTTCTGTTGATTATCGTCTTCGCATTTCGCATGAAATGATACATGAGTGTTGATGAGGAGTTCAGTGCCGTATACAGACAATATTTCCATGAAAAGGATGATGAAAACGACGATGAAATCTATGAAGAGAGCGATGATGATGAAGACGAAGTATGTGTATCTCAGGCAGAAGATGATACCGAACAAACTTTTGTTAACATGGACCTGTATGTTGTTGATGTAAAGGAGGAGGAGCTGGTAACAAAATTTCTGTCAAAAGATTGTTGTAATAATGAATGCCATACACTGATACCACGGGAAATGATCGAGAGTACGCGGAACAATTGTTTAGAGATGTCGAAAAATTAACTTGATTTAGTGATACTAAGTCACATCGAAGTTGGAATTATGAGTAACGAAAAGCTAGAAAGTGTATACGCAAAGCTTGCTGGGCGGAAGAAATATGGACAGAGACAGGATACAGAAGTTATGAGGCATAGAATTCAATTTACCTTCTACAGAGTACCTGTTTGTCGTTCGTTTTTCCTTTTTGTACATTCCTGTACGACGAAGCGTTACGAAAATTTAGTACGTCATTTTCACGCACAGGGTGTAACAGTGCGCCAACACGGACTGGCAAATAAACCGAGTACACATCCAAAGTCATTTAAACCGGCTGACATCGAAAAAGCTGTTAAATTCATCCTTGGAACGTCAGTGGTACATCTATCACAATCTTCGCAGCTTAGTTTCGGATATATCTAAAGTAGATATTGTGGCTCCATTGCCGAAAGATCTCAAGGAAAACGACAACAAAGAAAAATACATATGTAAACTACTCAGCATTATTATTTTTGGCCCATAATACGTTTTTCTACTGTATAATCATGTCTTTATAGCTTATAATTCAATGTATTTTGTTCATTACCAATAAATTATATTTTGTCGTATTTTTACTCTTCTTTCTCTACATTTTTAGTACACTTCTAAGCAAGTTAGGATTTTCTGCTTTTCACCACGTGGAAAAGCATCTCATCTTCCATCCGAATCAAGCAAAAAGTGAAAATTGATTTTTTGACACCTAAGCCCCCTTTCCGTAGACCAGGTCACATATATTGAAAATACGACCAAACGCTCGAACAATTTAATATTTAAATACAATACGAAAGGTCGGATAAATCATCACTTAGTCGATATATATTTATTGTATCTGAAGGGTTGTTATAATTAATTTCTATGAAAATTCGATTAAAAGCTTTGAACTATTAAAAAAACGCGAGAACCACGTTCTTTGCTCAGATTTAATTGTGTTCTAGGAATGCTTCTATGGAAGCGATTAATATGAATATTATGAGTCTTCGGAATTGCAATAAGCGATTTCGTTAGAAATATTTTCGATTTCTTTTTACAAATATATAATTTGTTACTATTCAGCATGTGAGATTCACCTACTCGGCATCAAGCCGCAAACAGTTTGTTGTTATTGCAGTACATTTGCTGAAATAACAGACAAATTTTCTGGTGATAATTACAAACTGTGCTTACTGTTAATGACAAACTTTCTGTTGTTGACTGTATATTGAAAATGTCAAACGCATGTTGCATTCGTACATAAACGAAGTGCTAACTTGGCGTTTATACGAGACAGTTTTGCAGACACAATAGCAATACATTCACATTTCTTCTACTAGTACCATAGAGTAATGTCATATAGAGCTCTCATATGACATTTCCTTTCACATTACTCGTGGCGCGGTCGGTGCGATAGAGAGTTATTTGACGTAAATTGACGTACACCAGGTGGAATTACAAAAATTGCTGACTTAAATTGTTCATGTCGGTTTGATGAAAAACTGTGAAATTTAAAAATATTTTGGACTTTTTTGTTATATTTCATTGTTAGTATATATTTGTGGTGCATTTACACAAAATATCATCAATTTACTGAGAGAGTTGCCTACTCTATATGTCATTACTTTATGACTAATTAACTTAATTCTTCTTTAGATCTCGATTCAAGAATTCAGCCCGATCTCGAAATGATGTCGAATGCAATCTTGAAACTAGAAGGAACCGATCTCAAAATTAAATCGGATGCAATCTCGAAACAAGAACGAATCCGCTGTGTAAATCATAAATGAAAACGCAAACAAACTGTATTAGAAATAAAAAAGGTTTTCAAAAGGAAATTATCGAAAGAGCTATACTCTGTATACACTATTGTTATGTCTGTTATAAAATGAAAGAAGATGTATAAAATATAAAAACAAATAAAATGAAATTCAAATTAAACTTATGGTAGTTCAAATTAATTAAAAAAACTAACTTAATTCGTGTCGGTTCCTTGAATGAAATTAGAGAAAGCGGACCTGTACCGGATCGGAATCGGATTAGGGAAAGCGAAATCCAACATGTCAGACTTAAACCTGATCTGAATCGGATCAGCGAATGCGAAATCCGACACATCAGACTCCGCGAAAGCGAAATCCAACGTGACATTTTCAACCAGTACACTAAGCAGATTTGAATGCGTCAAAAATTTCCAATAGATATTTGAGATTTACCCGGAACTACAAAGAGCGCCAACGGGCCTGCCTATTGGATTAGGTGTGCCCCCTAATATGACTCATGAGGCGAAGCATCAGTGCTTCAGACCTCTTTGTCGTTCTAATATAACTAAACGTAATGATTACACTAGCCAACACGATTTATGATTCAAAACTGCCATTGTACTTTTTTGAAGGAAATGTTCATATTTTCTGGATCCTCCAACTGATTGACAAAATTAACCTCACATCTAATGGTTCGCAACGTTTTAAGATTTTGTGACCAATATCTCTGATATAATTCTTGAGAATTATAACAATTCTTAAAAAGCATACAATTCAACTATTTGATATGTTGATTTGTGTATTTTTTTATGTTGATTTTCGTATTTAGGAGCCCAAAACAAATCAAAAAAATTTACACTCACAGAAAAATTCAGTTGAGGCAGCCGAATTAGCGGTAACCGAATTTAGGTTTGGCGCAACCACACTAAAGGTCATCATAGCCGAATCAGCGGTTGTCTCGACCGAATTAGAGGCTGTCACAATCGAATCAGAGGTTGTCACATCCGAGTTAGAAGTTATCACAGCCGAATTAGAGGATATCACACCCGAATTAGAAAATGTCGCAGCCGAATTACAGATTATCATAGCCAAATTGTAGGTTGTCACAACCGAGTTAGAGGTGTCACAGCCGAATTAGAGATGGTCACAACCAAATTAGAGGCTGTTACAGCCGAATTAGAGGTTGTCACAACGGAATTTAGTTGGTACCACCGCTGAATGCTTGAAATTTTCGTCTATTAATTTAGTGATGATTTATTTTCCTATATCTTAATAAATAATTACAAAGCGAGGAAATAATTCATATGGAGAAATCTTTAGGGTGACATATTCATTTTATATCTACTTCTGACCGTTTTAGAATCAAGGGTCACTGCACCAATTCTGACGTTATGTGTCTGTCGATTTACGTCCTATTTCTATCGATTTAGGTCCTTTTGCTGCACGCTGATAAATGTGTTCGCTTTCTGCAGAATATGATGTTTTAATGCAGAAACAATATTTACATATTTTTAGTTACATTTTCAAACAACCACAAACAAATCTTGATTTGACCGCAACAACTGTAAATTTTGTTAGCATCTTTAATATAATATTTGCTTTTAGAATTTTAAATGCCAGGTTTGAAAAATATAGAATTGTGGTGTTGTAACCGAATTGAAAATGAATCGGTTGTCCAACAGAATTCATGAGAAATTCGATTACAGCAACCTAGTTGACATCAAATTCGATAGCTGCAACCGTCTTCAGCCCAAATTCGGGTGTTACAACTAAACTGATGCCACATTCGCTTGCTGTAACCGAATTTAATAGCAATTTTGGTTGCTGCGTCGGAATTAATACCAAATTCGGTTAGTGCATCAAATTCGATAGCTGCAACCGTCTTCAGCCCAAATTCGTGTGTTACAACTGAACTGATGCCACATTCGCTTGCTGCAACCGAATTTAATAGCAATTTTGGTTGCTGCGTCGGAATTAATACCAAATTCGGTTAGTGCAACCGAAATTATAGAAAATTTTGTTGACATAATGAATATGATTCAGTTGTCACAACCGAATCAATTATGAAACGAGATTGCTTCAACCGATCTTCATTCGTGGGAACTAAATTCAGGCGTGACAACATCAAATCGGTTATGCCAACCGCAATGCGGTGGCAACAGCTGAATTCGCGGTTGCTTCAGCCTCTTTTCAAACAAGTAGTTTTCTGAATGTAGTGGCGGTTCTCAATAAAATTTTTTCCATTTTGTTGCTTATTGTAATTTGAAGTTATTTTTCGTAATTTAGAAATCTTGATGTAAGAAGCAAAATAAATCGTTTTCACTGTAGCTTATGATCATAAACAACACGTCTTTGTCCTGCGTGAATGTTTATTGGACAGAGCCCTGGTTTCGATAACAACAGGTAACATTTATCTAATGCGGACCACACATTTGTCAATCCTGGGCGTGAGCTTTGGTTATTAGTGAAATTTTTTGGAATTTTAACATCACTCCTGAAGCAATTCAGAAATGCAATCGCTTTTGTTCACATCACTAAAGCGAACCACAGACTTTTCATTCATGAACATGAGCTTGGGCGATAACTTTTTATCTGCCTGTTGATTTTTGAAAAAATAGTACCAAAAATTTGTGTGAACATGATAGTGATGCGAACAACTTCGATTACATTCTTATTTGCTATCAAGTGGGGCGGTAAACCGACGATAAACATCAACGATAGCTGATGTTCATGCTCATGAATGGCAGGTCTGTGGTTCGTTTAACTTGCTAGCAAACCTAGTTCATAATCTTTTAAGGCAGGGGAAAGGTTATCGACAAGTCTCATGCTCCTGATGGACAAGCTGTGGTAAATATAAGTATGGATATGTATGAACAAATATTTCCACTCTTAATTTTATGCAGATTCCCTTATAGAGAGGTTTTTAATAACTGTTAAGCACTTATAAATATTTCCCTACAACGCATTCTCCTTCCTCGTTTAGTTGCCCATAAGCTCCTCGTAATTACATTCCATCCTCATATCTTCACTTCGATCCGTGGTGGTATTTCTTTACCCTCTCACTTTTATCGTTCATCATCACATCCATGTGATTTCTTTTAAGTATTTGTTTACTTTACCAATAGAATGTATAAACTATCCACCACAGAGACTGATGACGCTTCAGCTACATATCAATTGCAATTATTTAATGCTATCTTTATTTACAATGATGATTACAATAGCGACGACAACGATGGCGTTGGTTATTATAGATCTGCCTTTGGATCAGTACTTACATCAAAAGTTTTATATGTTGAAGTACTGGCGCCTGCATGAAATGCCAAATACCAAGCAACTGCATATTGTTGCCACTGTTGTCTTTGCTGTTGATAAGACAGATCTAGTATCTAACATTCTACTAGTACTGGTTGTCGTGGAACTAAAAGTTATGTTGCATTTGGCATTATGTTGAGTACATACATAAAAGCACAAGTAACAGTGGCATGTGTACACACATGAGTGTCAACAATAGCAATTGCTGTTAATTAAGTTGTCAACAACTTTAATTGTAATTACATATACATACATACATGATTTCTACAAGTTAACTCATACTCACATAAATTTATTACATAATTTTTTATAGTATTGAAGTTTCCTCTATGAAGAAATGATATTATGTATTTAGTTGGAAGATAAAATTATTGTTACGATAATTTCACCAGGAAGTCGGAAATGTAACCCTTTCGTTTAGAGAGAGAGAGGATCACAAACCAGCTGTTTTGAAATTAATTAAATGCCTTGGTTTTGAAAATGATTGGAAATCTAACCCTTCCGGTTAATCGGCCAGTTCTGAAATGAATTATATCCCCTAGGTTTAAAAATAGGTGTTAAAACTTAATTGGTCGGAATCTGTTCACAGATCGCTTAGTGTAAAAATGCCGCAATTTTTCGACGTTCAATATATTCTAGGATTGCTATTATGCTGCCTATGTTCGTTACAACCGGATGTACAACTTTTAGACAGTTCTACATGAGTTGAATTTAGGTTATAGGTTGTAAGAAACTCAAAATGTTTTGACTTTTGCTCTAGGTTGTACCTACTGGTTGTAACATGTAAAGGGTTTTTCAACAGAGACGCTACAAAAGTAAATCTTCAGTAAGGTTTGCCATTTCATCATGGAAAGATATACGAGCCAACAACGAGTCGAAATTATTAAAATTTACTACCGAAATTTGGAGTCAGTGGCCTCAACTTTAAGAGCGCTACGTCCAATTTGTGGTCGTCATAATCGTCCTACCGGATCAACAATTGAGCGTATAGTGGAAAATTTTGAATCCACAGGCACAGTACAAAATGTTCCCACGCCAGTGAGACAAAGAAGTGCCCGTAGTGTCGAGAATATTGCTGCCGCTGAGGCTTCAGTTCAAGAAAGCCCAAATGTGTCTCTCACACGTCGTTCTCAAGCGTTGGGCATCTCTGTGACGTCGTTGTGGCCAATTTTGCGAAAAGATCTTGGCCTACATCCTTACAATATCAAATTGACGCAAGAACTGAAGCCGCTTGACAACCATAAGCGTCGTATGTTCGTGAATTGGGCTGAGCAACAACCTGAAAATGGCTGGCTGAATGGCTTCGTCAATAAGCAAAATATGCGTTATTGGTCAGACAGCAATCCACACGTAATCCATGAGTCATCATTGCATCCCGAAAAAATTACGGTTTGGTGCGGATTTGACGCCGTTAGATTATTTCCTGTGGGGATACGTCAAGTGTATGGTCTATGCCAACAAGCCAGCGACGATTGATGAACTTCGTACGAATATCGAACGTGAAATTGCAGCAGTATCGGCCGATTTATGCTTGAAAACCGTCAAAAATTGGGTTCAGCGTCTGGACTTCTGCAAGCGTGCCCGTGGTGGCCATATAAAAGAAATCGAGTTCCATACATAATGGCATCGAACGTACTTTCACAGGAATAAAGAATTTCATTGGTATCTAAAACCGGTTTTGTTTTATTTTAAAAAAAACTTTTGTAGCGCTCTTATTGAAAAACCATATATTACCAGTATTGGGTTTAGGAGAACTGTACACACAAAAAAAAAACAAAAAACATTGAAAAAGATGTATACGGAAAAATATTTGTTCTGAACCAATTATATTTCATTTGCATTTCAGTCTCATGGTTGACACTAAAAGTTGATACTTTTCCCACAAAAAAACTTGTCGTAAAGCAGTTTCTTTTCTTGTAAACGAAATTTTATTTACACCAAAATTTTCGTGAGAAATTCGTCTATTATAAATGAAGAAGTGTGTATCGTTTCCAAAGGTGAGAACTCTTCTTTCATAGGAAACAAGTTTATACAATCACATACGTACACTAACTGCTAAAATCCACCATTCAATGGAATATAACGCTTTTAATTTAAACAAAATTTCTTTGTCGCAAACATTTTTTATTTCTGGTAAAAGTTGTTTTTGGTTGGGGTTAACGCAAATGACGTTTTCGTTTCTCGTAGATTTCTTGAGTTGGGGGGTTTTTATGACTCGTTTGCGGTAAACGAAAGTACAGTGAATGAACCGTTTTCCATTATTGTTTTTCAATGTAGAATTACCACATATCGTTTACTGTAATCGGGGTTCAGTTTTCGTAACCGAATTTTTTTTCTTTATGACTATGGAAATGATGTGTTTAATAGAAAAAAATTTTCGTTTGCCGCAATTATATTCCTAAATCGAAGTTCATTGATCTTCTATTTTGTTTAGGAGTTATGAAATTGTTCGCCTGACTACAGTTTTAGCGTTCTTCAGCAGTGGCTAAATTTCTAAACCAGCGATTGTCAGTTGAAATGTTGCAAAACCCAAAGATCTGGTTTGTCATGAACTGTGTTCAATTTTGTGTTAAAGTCAAACGATCGTGCAATGTCTTCTGTTTTTTAAGCGTTGAGGAGATCTCATACATTTGCGAAGATTAAATCACATCTGAAACCATGGAGTAATTCAAATATAGAGGGGACGTTTCATTTCACTCTCTTCCTGGTGAGGTTGGTGTGATAGAGAGATATTTTACAAAAATTGACTTACGCCCGGTGGAGTCATAAGAACTTCTGACTTGATGAAGAACTGTGAAATTTAAATGTGGTTTACTCTTTTTTTGACTTTCATTGTTATCATATATTTATGTTGTATATAACATAATAATTTTTACACACGAAGCGAACGAAATGCCGTTATTCTTTTTTTGTTGGTTGTTTGAACCATTGCCTCTACCTGGTATTATTAAAGCAATTCTTTTCAACATCCAACGTTCATATCTCATTAGGCCTAATACCATCAATTCCCCTCTAGGGATCTGTTTCGTATTGTATTTAACACAACTATTTTGCCACACAAACACGAAATGCGGTTGTTGTTGCTTTGTTTGAGGTGTTGTAGTAATGCCTCTATCTGGTATTATTGAAGCCATGCCTTGAAATATCCAACGTTTACATGTAACCAAACTAATGAAGATATGGTACCTTGCAAGACGTATCTACTATAGGTGGAAGTGTTAGATGTCGCTGTGGTCTGACGTTGTCAAATTCAAATGTATTTTGTTTTTGTACTTTTTTGTTGGTATACGTTGTGTTGAATTCGACAAGCTCGGCCTCCAAACAAAAACAAAATGGCTGTTGTTGTTGCCGAAAAATACAACAAATTAGATAAATATTGGGACTGAATGGTCGAATGCGAACTTGTATAAATCTGCAGCCGTAGTTTCTAATATTATGAGACCTACACGTACTTATAGACTATCTCTACTATTTTCTATCTCCTTTAATGTCGTGTGTTAAAACTCAGTTCATATAGCTTCACAGAGATGTCAGTCGAAAATCCATTGGTTTAGAGAACAAGGTTGTCGAACGAAAGTTTCGTAAAGATCTGATCGGAATTGTCTAACAAAACAGCGAGTTTCTAGCATCCACATATCACATGTCTCGGCTGGAACACCCAAATTCAATCAATAACTTTTTGTTTGATTAAGACTCTATCTCGCGAATATTTCAAATTCAAAAAAATTTAAAAACAGTTGGTAATTATTTTTAAAGCATTTCCTTCATATCTGCACTCAAAAAATATGCTGGTAAACACAGCAGAAAAGTCTGCTGAAAAGGGGAAAGCAAACAAATAACCTATGCTATAAACATAGGTTAGTTGTTTCAGAAAACAGTATGTCAGCTATTTTATCAACCCTGCAAATAGTTTGTTGTTATTGCAGTTCATTTGCTGTAATAACAAACAAATTGTATTCTGATAAGAAGATTACAATGTTTGCTATTAATGGCAAACTTAATTTTTTGAGCGTGTAATTATAGTTTTCAAATATTTTATACAGTACAGCCACAAACCTTTTCATATAAAATATGAAATTCATAATAATTAAAAGCATTCCAAGAAAAAAGCTTTCAGCAACAACCATTGAGTTGTTGCAGAACCGAAACCTTTGTGTCTACTTCACATCCAATAAAGGGATTGTATTGATCTAATCGCAATCAACGAGTTTCTTTGTTTTAGACTTAATAAATTGCATACATGGTTTTTTTTTAAATTGCATTGGATTTTAATTTGCATTCCTTTATCTAATGCAAATGCAAAAGAATTACCATTGTTCGTTATGACAATTAAAATTTTTTGAATTTGCATTGCCTGAGCAAATGCAGGTTGTGGAATCGGATGCCAATTGTAGTAAAATATGGGAATGCTTTTGATTGTTTTGGATTTTATTTGACTGCTGGCAATTCTGTTTTTAAAGTATTTTATATGTAGAGGTTTGTGGCTTTGATAGGTATTACCTCATAGTACTATCAAATTCATAAACCTGTACTGTATAAAATATTTCCAATGGTGTTGACATTTTTTTGAATTTTGAATTTCGTAAGGTAATTCATATTAAACTACAAATTATAATTGTCATATAATTAATTTGCCCCATGTATGATGAGAATACAAGAAAATAAATCGTCACTACGTTAATGGACAAAAATTTCAAAATTCATTTGTGGAACTATCTAAACTCGTTTGTGACAACCTCTAATTAAGTTTAGAGGTACCTCTAATTCGGTTGCGACAACCTCTAATTCGGTAGTGATAACCGCTAATGCGGTTTAACAACCTCTAATTCGGCTGTTACAACCTATAATTTGGTTGAGACAACCTCCTAATGCGGCTGTGATGACTTTTAGCGTGGGTTTGACAACCTCTAAATTCGTTGCGGCTAATTTGGTTACCTCATCTGAATATTTCTGTGAGTGAACAAATCTATGTAGTGTAATCCCTAGTGTTACCAGCTAATAAGCTATAGAGTTCCCTATATTCCTGTGTCATGTGGTTTTTTAAATTGTATCTCTTACGAACGCATTTACGCTTTTATATAAAGCATATTCATTATCAAAAAAGGTGACCACTTAAAGTTTTACAATGATACCAGGGCTGTCTGTTTAGCTATTCCGGATCTTAACAAGATAGTCTGGAATTCATCAATACAATAAGTATTGAAATACTCGTCATATTAATGTGAATTCCTTTAAACAAACTTTCGAAGAATACCAGGCATTAAGATTGGACAAACTTAAAATATTATGAAGTCTTTGATAGATTCTATTAATCCCTTCATTAACAGTACATAGAATCTGTTTAACATTTTCATTGTTTCTAAGAAATTAAATCCTTGACATTTTTTCATAACATCTGTGTAATAGTTTTATAGATTTTACGAAATGAAATCTATGAAATTTGTTCATACCATCTTTGAAACGCTTTCATAGATTCTATGATGCGTAATTTCTGAAATTTGTTGATAGAATGAATGAAACATTATCACAGAATTTATGAAACCTGGCAAAGAAATATAATTAATTTGTATGATCCCTGGAAATCTTAAAGCTATTTCAGATCTAGGCACAAATTAGTTATTTTAAATAATGCTGCTTTAAATTAATTATACAATATGTAACAAAATCTCTAAATGCAATGAGAATTCTATCGTATGCTTGACAAATAATGCTGTCATCCAAACGCAAGATAAATTTCTCATACAAGTAATAAAGACAATTTTGGGAAACCTTTTAATGAAAACGTTTCATTTTACATTTTTGTTACATTTATTGATAATAACTATGAAAGTTACGAAAAGCTTCATAGGATTAATGAAAAATTTTTAACGAAGGATGTTTCATAAATATTACCGAGAATATTTCTTCAGTGCAGTCATCCCATTGAGAGATGATGGTCGCCTGCCTGTCAGAGAACACATTGAACGGTTGCAACAATGATTAAATTGTTGATTTTCATTTAAGTAATGGGAACAGTCCGTCGGTGGTGCAATGGTAGTGTGCGCGGCTCTTGTATATAAGATCTCGGGTTCGATATCTGCTCTGACCACCTTAGGTTATGTTAGGTAGAAGTGGCTGTCACAATTGAAGAAGTGGCTGTCACAATTGTTCGGCTAGCGAACCTCTGACAACTACATATGTACATTTCTTTCGACATTATTAGCCATGAAAAAGCTTCTCTAACAACCGTTCGGGACCGGTGCAAAACTGTAGGTCCCAATCAGTGAGCGTAAAACTAGAAAGCCTACAGCTCACTGGTTGAGAGGCACTCTCACCAATCCCATCATGGGGTGTAGTGGGAAACTAGTTTTTATTATGATTTAAACAGGCTAACGAACAGTGTTAGTCCCTGCAACGAATCGTTTGTTTATCAGTACACGAGGTGACGGATATCACTCCTTTGATACAATCTGTTTGTTATAATTTGTTGTCTAGAACTTGATGAATGAAAAACTTTGTCAGTGTTGACAACTAAGTAAATATTTTACGTCTATGGGGTTTTTCTAAAACAAAATATTTGATTCTTATAAGGGACGAAAAAAATAACTATAAAGTTATTTGATAAGTTCGGGGATTTCGTTTGGCAAGTCGATCAAAATATCCATTTTCCCTCCCTATACATTTAACAGAAATTGCCAGTTTTTTCATTAGTTTTATTATTTATCCACAAATTCTTAAGTTTCAATTCAAATATTGACCTTTAATCTGAAGTTGTTGACAGTATCTAATTATATTTCGTAATATTATTTGAATCACTCCAACATATAGCCACTCTAACTGGACACAGGAAATAGAGAAAAGGAGTTAATTCAATTAAAAGAAAAATTAAAGAGAACTATTCCAAAAAGAAAACCAACCACTTGCTCATTTTCAGTTACTTAAATGATGCTGTCAACGCTAAAGTATACCCGTATTTAACTCGTTTTTGGTGTGTGGACACAAAGAGTAGTGCGGAATCGAGAATCAAGATTGCCCAAGAATGTGGGAAAAGGGTGAATGGATGGATGGATGGATGGACGAATGAATGTCTGGCTGAGCCAACGAACGGGTAACAGAACGGATGGATGTGTGACTGACATATAGTATAATTTCGTAGGGAATTAGCCTCATCTTTTAACTCATTAGCAAAAGTCAACACATTTTGGTCACTCCATACGTCAGAGATATGGTGTTCGTATGTCTGGACATCAGTGGGCTCGCGCTGGAGTTAAGAAGTTTGTGTTTATTGTTACTTGTACATATTTGAAATGTTTTCTCTTACTGAGATTCAAGTTAATTTTTAGGTTTCAATACAATGACTTGACGAAAACATCGGCTAATCCATTTATACTGTCATTTTTATTACTTTTCAAAGTTTTGTGAGCTGTCACATGTGACTTTCTATACACACATATACACGTGTGTATATGAGTGTGTATCTACGTTGTCAATGTTTGGTATTTGACTCAATCCAAATTCCAATTAATACTTGCTTGCGGAGAAGAATCCAAGTGCAGCAAAAGAATGACTTGAATTATTTAACATTTGAGATAATCAAAATCTGAGTTTGTCCGCCTCATATGAGTTCATTTGGAAATGCATTGGTTGTGATGGCTCCCCGCTGTCTTATTAGTCACGATTTGTTATAATAACATTATTTTCCTAATCCCCTTTCTCTGCCCCTAGGAAACGGGTGAATATTGTGTCCAACCCAGAGCTACTCACATATAAAATCATTGAACCTTAAACCTACATTTCAGGAGAATATATCACGTACAGGTTTTTTCATCATCATTGAGGTCCTAAGGGAATTGAACAAGATTTAAATTTAATCATGTGACCGACATTTATCCGTAAACATTAACAATGAGCGAAGATTTTCATTTCTCTGTGTTGGGTATCGTTTAAACTAATCCTTTGGGTTTTGTTTTGAGTGTGGCTGGCGCCTTGTTTATCAAATTGGTTTTAGGTCTATTGATTTGTTCCCTTCGATTTGTAGGTATTCGGCTGTCTGTCTGTCAGATGAGATCTAGGCCTATGGTTTTGGGTGTTTTCTACTTGAACAGGAAGTAAGAATTTCAAAGTCATATTTCATAACACCTTTTGTGTTTATTGTATTGTTTACCTTTTAACCCTTTTCTAAAAGTGACGGTTTTGTATTGAGTTTGTCGTTTAGAAATTAAATGTTGTACTAAATCGTGTCAACAACACATTGTCTTGTTCGAATCAGTTTTATCTTATGTTAATATGTGGCATAAAACTTTAGCGAGAAAACTTTGGTATTTCATTAAGAATCGTCTTTTACAACATTTAAATTTGTAGACAGACAGGTAAACTTTTCGTCGCTGGACTGAAACATGGTCGTTAATGTGTGGTTATATTGCTGCAGTAACCAATTTGTCGTTGCTGCAACGAAAGATGCCATACAAGATATCTTTGACCGGCTGTCGTTGTGTTGCTACAACAACTTAATTTTCATTGCTGCAACGAATAAATGCATTGTGAAATTTGAAGGTTATACAATACAAAGTAGTAAATGTGTGAGATATAAAATATTGTCATTAGACTTATCTCATTTTATTATCAAAATTTTATTTATTTATTATATGGTTTTCTGTAATATGTGAAATTGAAAAAAAAACACAAACACGAAACTGACTTTTCTAAACTTTGCGTACGAAGGCTTATTTTGTAAAATGTATATATTTGAAAAAAAACGGTTTGATTTGTGCCAGTAATTAGCGGTCTAAGTCGCACATAAGCCGTTTCGAGATGTTGACAGGTTTGGCTTTGAATGAATTAAAAAATATTTTTTTCACAAACCTAGGAATTTTTATTTTCAAAATTTATTTCGAGATATTGGACTTTTTGAGAGCAAATTATTTTTGTAGATGATGGTGAAGTGGTGTGTCTGAAGTTAATTTGGACTTAGACCCCTTTCAAAATTAACACAATAGTAATAATACTAATTATTCAAAATAAAAAAAACAGTAATTTGTTGTTAAAAAAATTAAAAAGAAAATATTCAAAATTTTTAATTAATTTTGAAATCTTCTCTAAATACCGTTTGGGACCCGTGTGAAACTGTAGGTCCTAATCAGAGAGTGTAAAACTAGAACGCGCACAGCTCACTGGTTTGTGAGAAGCTCTCCCTAATCCCTTCATGAGATGTAACGGGAAACCACTTTTTCTTAGTTACAACTATTTACATTGCTTGCTAATGTAATTGAAACCGTTGCAGTGAGACCACTATCTAAATATGACTTAGGCCACTATCCTAAACACTGGCACGTTTAGTCCACCGTTTTCCCATATTTTATTTCTTCAAAAATAATAGGATTTCTCAAGGTCCCAAAATATGCATTTGTTTCAGTAATGACTTCTTCATTTCACCCAAATCTCTTCCAATAGATCCATTTCGTCAGGTTTGGAAATATAAAGTAGTCGCTGGGGGCTAAATGCGGAGAATATGGCGGATGAGATAGAAATTCGTAATCCAATTTATGAATTTTTGCCGTGGCGCGCCGTTGTGTTGTCATAGTGCAAAATCAGTTTTTTCTCCGCAAATGCAGTCGATTTTGCTTCAAATCAAGGACGTTTTACCATTTTCAAGGTAATCGATGTGAATTGCACCGCATGCATCCCAAGAAATCTGCCGGCACTACCTTTTTGGCTGACGCACCCACCTTGTCCTTCTTCGGTAAACGTTCACCGCCACTTTGGTGAATTGTGATGGATTCATGTTTCGTTCACGGTTACGAAACGGCGCAAACACTCCTTCAGATTAAAGTCGAAGATCGCCAAACACTCACTTGAAGAGTTACACGGTTACGCTTAATATCGATTGTGAACAATCGCAGCACCCATCGGGCGGATAGCTTTCCTTGTCCAACTATTCATGTGAAATGTGACGAACCTGTCAGTTGAGATGCCTACAGCCTCAGGCACTTCACGTTCTCGAAATATTTCCAGCGATTTTATTGACGATTTCTGGCGTGACGACCTGAACGTCTGGCGGCCCTTTAAAATATCGATTACTTGTGAGTTAATTTGGCCATCACGAAAATAGTGAATTAGGTGATACCAAACATATTTTAAATGAAATACCCTTCGATACAGCAATAATTAAACTGTAATACCTTTTAATTCCTTTCAGTGATGTATCAATTTTTAAGCACCTGAGTCATTCAGTTTTTGTCTGACAGCCATTGAAAATAGACTTACTTGAAAAACACATGTGATAGGAGAGGGTTTCTCACAAACCAGAGCCTGTGGCCATTTTATTTTTAGACTCACTGATTGCCAAACTTTTGAGAAGTTTGTTCATGGCTAATTATTCGATAGTGTCACCATCAGGGCTTAAAGCCGACCAAAATTTGTCGTCGCCGGCGACTGGACCATTTTAGAGTCGGTGGCGGCGTTTTCAGAATATGACCGGCGGCGGCTGAAATTTCGGCTCTTATTCATCTAGTTTGGAACGGCAGGTATGAGTGCGGTTGGAAAATCTGGGGTTTTTTAGGAAGCATTAGTGTCAAGGTTTATATTACATAACTACAGAAACTTCTTACAGAAAACATTGCTGTCAAAATTTTTTTAAAAACTTTGTTGGCAAATGTATCATTGAAAAATCTATGTTGTCAAAGTTTTTTTTAGGGATCTTTGTTGTCAAAGGGTTATTTTAGAAAACGTTATTATCCAAGATTTTTTTCAGAATCTGTGTTGTCAGAGGTTTCTTTGATAAACCATAATGAACCTGACACCAGCGGTTTTTTTGGTTTGTTAACATCTATAGGCACGGGTAGAGCAATCTATCAAAGTGATCACATGCAAACAATACACAGCGTAAGCATCACATACGTAGTTGTTGTACAACAATAGTTTCTGCCTGAAAATAAGTATGATGGTATTGATGTAGCGGCAGCGAACAATCAAGCAGGTCGTCGTCGCCAAAGAGTATCGAATAGTATAGTATAGAATAGAAACATTGGCGCCTTTGGAAACATTTATTCTTTTTGTATGGTTTTATATAATAACATTGTCGATACTCGTTTATGCTCTTTTAATCAGACTCTCTACATGAGAGCGGAAAAGAGTGCAATAAGTTATCTATACTCAATTCATGGTAGAAACATAATGGTAGATGCAGTACGACAACAAATACAACAAGCCAAAAACAACAGGCATTTTCTTTTTGCTCAGTGCCTGTATTGTATCAACTCATCTGATTGAAAAATAATAAAAATGTATACCAAATTGGAAAAAATGCCATTTACAATATGCTTGTGTTTTATTTGATATTTTGAAAGTGTTTAAGTACGAAAAACAGCAATTGTAGGCGAACAAACAAAAGTAAACAAACTTTGACATAAGAGAAAAACTCACTCCAGAAAAAAATTCAAATCAGCCGGGCTGGTGGTTCTACCATTTGTTTGTACCATGATACTATTCAAATCTTTTTGTCGTCACTCTGTTTATTACAAAACAAAATCCATTATTTCAGTGATCTAAATATTGCTCTATTTATTTTAACAATATTATATCTAAGGATTTTTTGTATTTATTCGGTCTTTTTATTGATACTTTTTATTTCATTATTCAAGCTCAAGACCATTTAAATGTCTTTAAATAGAGATATAGTTTTTTAAAAAAGAAGATGTTTTGCAAATGCATCCTCATGATTCCTGGCAAACGGTATACCTTTTTCAGATCTAGCCACATATCTTCCTTCATCTGCGGTTGTTTGGAATGCGCCTTTTGAAAAATTCATCAAACTAAATGCAAACAAAAACTCATCTGAATTGACAATTTTCCACTATGCAAGTGTTCGAAAAATATCGCAACCAAAACACACAAGAAAACATCTTTTGCAAACCATCTTCTTTTTTAAAAAAATATATCTCTATTTATAGTTCATCTATAGTCTATAATGTTAAAGCAGATGTACGAAAAAATAAAGTACAATAGCAAAAAAGCCGTCATCACAAAAACTATAATTTTTTATTTTCCAATGCAACATTTACTAATGTGTTCAAAGAAATCGAACAGGTACCGTGTGACAACAAGGTGTTAACACATAGCCCGTGAGTTCGAACACTCATTGATTTTTTTTCTCTTCAAATGATATAACGACATTTTTTCTTCCAGATGTATCCAAAGGAGTAGCATTCTTTTTTTTTGCACATAGTTGGGTGAAATAGCAACAAATTGTTTTCTAAACGTAAATGGTCCCAAATAATTGCCGGCCAGCCGAGGCAGCCGTTTGAATGAAATTATTTTCCATTATTAAACGGAAGGATTGTACTTCCAAATAAAAAAAGAAATTTGAGAAAATATTCAGTAGTTTTTTTTTTATAGCATTTTCAAAAAAAAAAGTTAGAACAGATTGACGGCGGCTTTGTTGTTTGCCCGGCTCGTGTTTCAAGTCGATATAAACCGATGAAAACGTCGGTGGCTATCGGCTTAGAAAAACACACAGCGGATTGTGATCGGTCGGCTTGTATCTCTGGTCGTCATCACGAATGCCAGTCACATTAAAAACAGACAACCTGGGGAAATGTAAGAGTGCAAATTTTGGCTTTACTGCACCTGAAACAAATTCCAATATGGCGTAAGCCATTTGAATATTGAGGCCATTGCTAGATATAGTTCGCGAACGATGAGTTCATTCGGGGATGAATTTGTTCACGCGTTTCTGTTGCAGCAGATACATTTTGTGCCTTCCAGTTGTGCAGTTTTCTCTGCAACTTTCTAGTTCATGTTCAATCAATTCCAATCAATTGGCATAGCTGCAGTCTAATGTTGATGGTGCGATCCCAATCGAAGTTTGACCACTACCAACGATTGTTTAAATTATTGTTCACTAACCGAAAAATTGATCTGATAGATTAAAAGGAATTAAAACTGTCCAAACATAACTCGGATCGAAGACAATAGCAAAATTGAGAAAGAATTGCAGTTCTTGTAACTGAAATAAATAAAAATTTGTTTGTCGTATCAAAATACATGTAAAATTCGATTACAGTGAAAGAATTTTTTCGTAAATGCAGTGTTTGAAACCGAATTAGTGCCAAAATCGATTGTTGGAACTGAAATATTGGAAAATTTGGCTGATGCAAAGAAAATAATTGGAAATTGGGTTGCGTTAACCAAATCAAATATAAAAAGAGGCTGTTCCAATCGCATTGCCATTGTAGCAACTGAATTTAGTTTTGACAATCTCAATTCGGTTGTGTCAACCGCTACTCGGTTACCACAACCGAATTTAGGTTTGTTACAACCGTTTTTCAAACAAATAGTTCTGTGAGTGTACTCGAAGAGATTCTGTTAGCTCATGGTACTTTTCTTCTTCAATTATTTGGATGCTTCAATAAAACATTAAAATACCTGTAACTGTAATTGCTATTTGATGTTATCATTATACATAATGATTATCTTTAGCTGGATACAATGGAAATGTACTCCATATAGACCTAACAATCACAACCCAACTCAATTTTATCGGAACCAGAAGGGGGTTTCATTCAATACGTATATCATGTCACATATCTGTCTGCCTGCAACACTGTCCCTTTAAGTTGTCATTCCAATGTTTACCAAACTGTCAACATGTTAAACTTAATACCGCCTTGGTGCCAGTGGCGCTTATGTCTAGGTCATCAGAATTGCCGCCCCCACATTTTCCCTCTCCTGAGCGTTGTAGCGTCCGGGAACAAATGGGAATAGCGGTGATAATCGCGGCAAAAAGAAAAATATTACCACTATCTCTAGGCTACTGTAAATGCTTGTAAGCGTAATTGAATTGTTGGGGTAGACTTTTCTACTCAAACATTTATACTTGTACACGATCACTAACGATAATAGGCTGCTAAAACTAATATTACAAGCGTAGATATCAATTGGCGCCGTGAGCCCAACATTAGCGCCGCCAACTGGCCGCGTCGATTTTGACATGGAAAACGATAGTGCGCTGTCGTATAATATGGATTTTCTTCTCTTTTTTACTGTTTACCTGGAAAATGACGGTGTAAATATGAGGTAAAGAGACGCCAGTGTCACCAGCGTCGAACAAAAATTGAGATAACACAATAATGCGAGTACGAGCCCAACCCGCTGTAATGCGAGTTCTACTCTTCCGCTCCAGTATGTTATGTGTGTTTGGCATTTAACAGATTAGCGCGTTTGCTTTGTAAGAAAATCTTCTTTGGTTGTTTGTAGTAAGAGGATTTTTTATGCATTTAATGCATTGTCTTTTGCCTCGGTGTCTTTCTCTTCCTCTTACCCTACCTCATCGTTGTGGTCTCTTCTGCATTTGTATCCGATATTTATTTAATATTAATTTTCAATGTTTGTTTGGTCATAATATTTACCATCGCTACTGTTATGTGGAGAGATAGACGATTCAGTGAGTATGGACATTTTCTGTCAATCTCATCATCGCACTTTTGTATCTTTTACATTTATGGTGCAATCGAATTGCATAGCATTACATTGTAATTGTGTCGCTTAATATTTGTTTGTGCAACTGAAATATGTATTGATTGTGTTTTTCTACATGTCATCGAGTATTGTTTATACGTATGTTTAAATGTATGTACGAATATTGAAAGGTGCTGGTTATAAATATTTCAAAAATATTTTCAATAATATTTGTTTGGTTGGTCTACCTAACTCTACATTGTTCACTTTTATTTATGATCTACAGCAATCGTAAGCAATTGATTTATCATATGTAATGTTGTTGGAATTTGATGTTTAGAGAGACCAGACTTAGAATTCGGTGATAATATTACCACTTCATCCAAGGTAAAATAGAAAAGGGTTCGGATGAAGAGGCAGAAATGGAGTAGGGAAATCTTTGTTACTGAAGCCATGGAAGTAAATAAACCATTTGGTGGTATTTATTGTTTGAGATTTTCTTTACAAATTGGCAACACTTTTTTGGCCAATTATCGATGGTTGAAGTTCACATTTCAAAATGGGGTCAATATTAGACGTTTGCTTGTGATACTAATTTGTCATGTCACTTGTGATAGTGATTCAAATTAAAACCAATACTATGATCGTGTGTGGACGTAATTAAAAATGTATATAGCGTGCATGTTCCCACGTAGCAGAATTTGTTGATATTGACTCCCACGAATCATACTCACGATTCAAAATTCTGAAGCACACTCACGAATCACGCTTATAAGTATGACTTGAAAATGTTTACCTCACCAAGGCCAATGTTACACTATCAGATCAAGTAGAACGGTATGCGGAATTGGAATTGAGCTCTGTTCAACCTGGGGTGGAATTGTATCCCAATATTGTTTTAAACTTACACTACTATCAGTTTTAGAGAATATGTAACTGAACATTTTTCTGCACAGTGACAAACAAAATACAACAGTCATAAAATAATAATAGAATGGAGAAAATATAAAGTAGTGACCAAATTGAAGCATTTAAAAAACGCCGGAATAAAAATTGTTATTCCCGTTTTATGGTTTTTATCCCATCATTTTTTGAACAATAGAAAAGCTTGAGAGAAATCTAATAGATCTGTCAACACTTTTTCTCCAAATCCTTCTGCTCATGTTTGCACTACTACATTCGCTCACCGCTAATACATCAATCATTTGCTTCACCACTGAACAAAATTTTCAAATGAAATTGTGGCTCAATGTTTGTGGCATCAATGTTTGTTTCGTACACTGGGGCCACTCACTGACGTGCAGTTTTACACCGGTTCCAGACGGCATTTTTGGGAAGCTTTTTCATGATATTGTCGCCGTCACTATGCGAGGTGACCGCCGCCGAAATATATTTTAGGTGGTCAGAGCAGGGATCGAACCCAATATCTGACGTCCACAATATTCTCTATCAATGTTTAAAATTTAAAATTTTTTCATTACCTTTTTACTGGTTTTTGTTAATAACTCGACCATTGGAGCGAAAAGAATATATCTGAAAACACCACTAAATTGGGAACACTTCATTAAAGAATACACTGTAAAATTTTAAGTTATCTCAAGGCGCTTAGACATGCCGACTTCTTAAAGTTGGAATTTTTTTCCAACCTGTAAAAAACACAATATCTTCCCAAAAAGGTACCATGATTAACCTGACCAACCATACCGCTTTTGCAGGGACTATCCCTCTTTTCGATGTCCCATCCCGGCTTGGATTTCAATCCCGATTTATACAGAGAAGTTCCGATTTATCACGTTTTGGTCTTTAGAAATAGTAAAGTATAATTTAGCGTACTTTATAAACTATTTTACAACCTCATTAGCTCAGATGTCTAACACATATTAATTAAACCTAGAAATAAACTAATTAAACCAATTTTAACATATAAGTATTACTCGAACTGGTTCAATACCTCGCCTTTTATCGCCAGTTGGTAACACCAAGGATACGGAGGGATTCTTCGGTCTGGTCTTTTCATCGGAGTCTTGGTCGTCCTCTTTTCCTGCTTCCATCGAGTACGTCATGTATAACCTTTCGCGCTGGCTCATTTTCGTCCATTCTGATAAAATGGCCAAGCCAATCAATTGGCCTAATTTGATTCGGCTAGCTATGTCCACGTCCGAATATAGATCATATAGCTCTTGGTTCCAACGACGTCGGTACTCGCAGTTTTCTTTAACAGGACCATATAATTTACGGAGAAATTTTCTCTCGAAAACTCCCTGGTGCTTTCCATCCGCTTGCGATATGATCCAAGATTCGGAGCCATATGTCACGACAGGTAAAATGAAAGTCTGGTACAGCTGGACTTTTGTCGTTCGAGAGGGGGCTTTGTTCTTAAACTGCTTGCTGAGCCCAAAAAAGCAAGTACAATTCTCCTATTAATCTCCAGGCTGGAGTTGTTGTCCTTGTTCACTGCGGATCCAAGGTAGATATATTCATCTACTACTTCAAATTTAAATCGGTTGTCGACGTTCAAGTGCCGACCAAGTCGAGAGGTTTAGCTTGGAAGATATATGTTTTAACGTACAATTTTCAACAGTTACAAGCTGGATTTGAATTCACAATATCATGATCGTTTCGAAATTTGTGAACTTCATCATCAGAAGCTTAGTTGTAGGTTACTGACAACTGTTCAAATCTGTCACTAAATTAAATAATTTGATTGGATTTTTTGTAGATTTTTCTCCGTATCACATTAGATATTATCTAATTTTTTACCATCAGATGGGTCACAATGGTGGCGGAATCACATGCCTGTTTGGGCACAATATTTAAATACATCTCCAAACAAATTATTTTCAAATTACACTGGTGTCGCTGACTTCAAACGCCGATTAAGAGGAAAATTGTTCTTATTGTTACTAGTTAATTATTTAGTCTGGCTTTTTAAAATAATAAAAAGAATATAATTATAAAAATGTATAAGTATAGGCGATTTAAATAAATGGCGATTTAAACTATTTCTACATTTTATATTTTTATTTATTTTAATGTTAATTCATTTGTTAAAAATAAAAAAAAATCTCCTTTTTGTGTAAAAATCCCGCTTATCCATGATACAGTCGGTATTTCCTGTAGGGTTTTCCAAGAAGTCTATACAAAATTTCTAAACTTTTCTGAAAGACAAGTCTTTGGCAAATATATTCAAAGTAAAATTCGGATCCTTTGGAAACGCACCCTACAGTTAGCATTCTCTAAAAATGTGATATTTTTGGACACAATTTTCATTCCGAAGATTGGGAAAAATTTCGCTCGGGGTTTTTTTTTATATATTTTTTATATTCGTTGTAGATTGAAAAGTTCCTAAATGCACGCCAAAAAATAAATACATCGTATGCATAAATGAACTCAAGAGAGCTTTATATATAAAAAGAGTCGCATTTTCATAGGAGATTTGTTTGGCATTAAGAATCTCTAAGTTTTGTTACTATTTCGAAAACCACGTAATTGGATTTAATTGACCGTGCATTGGTCTATAATACAAAAAAAAATTAGAAAGATACCATCGATATGTACTAATGAAAGGTTGGCTCCCTTTCCATTAAAATGAACTTAATATGCTTCATATTGAGCTACGGTGTACACAAAGAAACTCTTGATTAAAGTCTAAGAAAAGTAGATACAGAGGCGAGTGTAGTTCAATTGATTGTACTATGATTATACGGAGTGTTTTTATGTGGTCGGCACACGAACAACGAGACCGAAACCCGCCTGCTGCTACCGCACAATTTGCGAGGGTTGTGCGATCCACCAAAGTATAGGGGTTGCCATTACATTCCTTGAGCAATGTAATGCCTCTCCAGTTCCTGCATAGCGTTAGACCGCATTTTTGGAGATACTGATAACCATTCCCTCTTCCCACTCAGTAGGTATTTTGTTGTCTATCCATGCACTTCTGATGGCCGGCGTAATGACATCTGCTAATGTTGATGCAGCGTATTCCAACAGCCTCGCTGGAATATTATCAGCAGAAGAAGATTTGTGATCCTTTATTTTTTCCAGTGCCGCCTCGATCTCTGCTTACGACGGAGGTTCCATTTGAATATCCCTTCTCGGGTTGCGACTTGAGTATACTGCCGAAGAGGTACACTGATCTCCATCATACGGAAGTCTAGATTGTGTATTAAAGAGAAATTGTTTTATCTTATTTTAAGTTCATGCTCTTTTTGTGTGCACTCTGATGAAGTACAAGATTAATTGCTGAGCACGATTGCGAATTGATCCGTAGTTTCTCGAATTGAACCAAGATGTAAAAAATTAATTTGACCAATTTCCAAACGTTGCCCCGGTTGTCCATGATGAATTACCAAACCAAACTATCCCCAAAACTGCCGAGAACTGTGAAATCGGTTGTATAGCAGACAGTGTTGCCAACCTAAAGTTCTCCACCTCCAAAAAATACCTTGAGAAATAAAATGTTAAACATCATTGCATTACCAAAGTATTGTTTACCTTATTTTCAGTACAATGGTACTCATTTGGAGGAAATTTATTCTAGACAAATTAAAACATTGTTTTATGTTATTTTGAGTTCATGCTTTTTTTTTGCGTGTACTCTGATGAAGTACAATTCCTTCAGATAGTTCATAATACTAAGTAAACACTTACTACAATTGAGTAAATTATTTGATTAAATTTTGTGGAAGTTTTAACTTCTAATGTTCGATCTATTTTAGTGTACGTGGAATTTGGAATTAAGTTATTTTACTTTAGTGGATTTAATTTATTTGAAATACCAATACTGCGTAATAGTTTTGAATGAATGTTTCCATCCGAAGCTGAAAACAAAAATATTCTTTAATATTCAATTACAGAAATACTTTTTTATGGATTGGCTAATTAACGTTCACCTATTTATACTCTCAAGTGAAACTGAGAACACCATTTTAGGAAAGTATTTCACGTTTACTACAAATTGAAACAGAACATGCATGAGTAAAGGGGATACCATTCGAATCGCCGTTCCTAAAATAACTAGAGAATGCGTTCTGTGCTACAATTTCAATCAAGTGACAACGAAGTTGCCCAACGAAAACTTTTCCGTCACCATCCCTGAAACTTAAATTGTAATGGTTAACTGAATGATTACCACAAAATGCCGGAAGAGATTGGTTGGCTAGTTAGTTGGAGTGTAAAACTACAGAAACGAACAAAAGAATTTATAATTGAAATGTTATTTAATGCGAAAGGAAAACGTGCTGACAGACGTACTTTGGCCGTAAAATTGTATAAATTACCCCAAAAATTATGGCCAAATGCAAAACATAATACCTTTAATACAAATAGCTACTTCTATAGCATTATAGGCCTTTGTTTTTCCACAAAACAATGGGAAGGAATAGTAGTTCAAAAGTACATCTGCGTCTTGTTTTTTTTGCTACTATTGTTCTTTTATATATGTATGTACATATATACAAACATCCATATCTAGGCATATACTATATATATATGTGCATATGAATAGATGCGTGTATACGTGTTAATTCAATGTCAGAGGGAAGAAAATGAAAATCTTAATTCGGGTAATACATTTTGACAACATGACGGATCACCAACAGCAGAAAAAAAACATACACAAAAACTAAACAAATGCAAAAGTAAACTGAGTGGAGGAAACGGCCAAAAATGAAAATGGTAATAGTGTGTGTGCTGACAGCCAGCAATCGAAAAAAATCCTAGTGCTACAGCAAATACTTGAATACACCAAATAACTACATCCATAGAACGCAACGCACAAAGTGTGAGGAAACCCCCATATACGATACTCGACCATCATCAACACACCAGCCTACAAGAGTTTTATATCAAATATGCGCTCTCTTATTTATGTATATGAGTAGTTTATGGGTCTCCCATACAAATATGTGTGTTTGTACATCTTTTATAATGTTCAAATTTAGTAATCAAATAGGGGTGTCTGGCATGGAAGCGTACATCTTTATGCTATGATTCTGTGTCAATAAAAATGGCGTTCTTCTTACAATTTGTTGACATTCCCCTTTTTGTCGAAACGGACATTTTTTTCATTTAATTACGCTTTAAGATCATTGTTTTGTTTTGTAATATCCTGGCCAAATTTGGGTGGAAAAAGTCAATGAAGATGAGTTTATATAATAAAATTTCCAAAAAGTAAGGTGAGTTTGTGGACATTTATGGACCTTTTGTAGCCAGAACTTTAATAATTGGTATATGTGACCTTAGTTTATAGATGTTATATTCTGTTCAACAAACATATACAAGATTGATACTAAGTGGCTTCCATGAGAAGTCTATAATCAAATCGTGCACATTTGTCACAAAAAGCTGTTTCTGCTCTAAAAAAAATATGTTAGTAAACACGGTAAAAGCTCTTCCCAATCCCTTCGTGGGAAATGTTGTCGGTTTTTTAATACTGCAGAGAAGTCTGCTAAAATGGGGAATGCAAACATGTTTGCTACATCTTTGTAGGTTTATCAAACATTTTGTCTTATATTTTATTAACACTGCAAACAGTTTGCTGTTATGTCAGTACATTTGCTGCAATATCAGACAAATTGCCTGCTGATAAGTAAAAGTAGCAAGCATTATCTGCTGTTACCATCAGAATTTATTTATTGAGTTTGTACTCTTGTAAAGATTAGATTGATACCGCCGCGCGGAATGATCGTAAGTGAAAAAAATTATATTTTGCAGGGGAAGAGGTTGCTAGCTCCGTCACGATTACGATTAGGACTTTTAAATTTTGTCATATTACGAATCATATGATATACAACAATTTTGCACTAAAAAGTAAACTTTTCAAAAATTTGTCAGGTACGATCATTTAGCGCAGAGAAGCTTACATGGTTAATAATAAGCAATACCAATCATTTTAAAGCTTCAATCAAGGTAATGAGAGTCTTTAGTTGTTTACTCTCGTCACGTTCGTTTGATGAGTTGGTTGGACATAAAACGGACAGAAGAAATGTTAAATAACGGCGTTGTCGTTGCCGCTACGAACATTTTTCTCCAACATTGTTGGACGCTCGTGGTTGCATTGGTGCAACAACTCAACTTTCGTTGCTTCAACGAATAAATTTATTGATAATTTTGAAAGTTTATACAAATTTAAGCGTTTCCGATTTTAAACTACCAAATAAACTTGATCAATTCAGCAATGATATTGGGTGATTCATTTACAGATACTTTTTCCAATACGGGTTTTACTACAGATCAAACTGTCGTGGTATATTTGTCCCGAATTGCCCCCCAATACGGGGACAAATGTGAAAAGTTATGTCGGAGCTTGGTGTTTCTGCTAAGCTGATACGCTTTTGTACAATGACACTGACCGACACGAAATTCCCAGTAAAAATTGGTAAAGATTTCATAGCACCTTTAGTACAAGGCGAGGCCTCAGGCAGGGTGACTCCGTATCATGCGATATCTTCAACATATTAATTGAGAAAAAGCTACTGTGCTACTGTGCTGCTCACGCATGCTGATGATTTAGACCACATTCGGCGAAATCTGCAAGAAGCTATTGCAGTATTTTCGAGGATTGCGAAGGAACCAGTAAAAGTGAGTTTGACAGTAAATGAGGACAAAACAAAATCAATGGTTTCGACAAGCAGAGGAGGAATGGAGGAATTTTTTATTTACCTAGGATCTGCCGTGAACGTCAACCTAGAAATCAAACGAAGAATTGTGCTTGCTAACAGCATTCAGAGATACGACCCTCTCTCGAGAAACGAAGACCCAACTATATCAGACTCTCATATTTACAACGTGTCTTGCTTTATGGGGCAGAATTCTGGATCACATCACTTGCTGGCGAAACATCACTGGGAGTCTTACAGTGAAAAATTCTGGAAAAAATATACGGCGAGTATCGACTAAAAAACGACGAGTATCGACGATGGATGAACCACGTGATGTATAATCCTGTTTTGCGTATCAAAATAAAGCGTTTACGCTGGCTAGGCCATGTCAGTAGAATGGATCAGAATGAACCAATGCGAAATGTTTCCGAATGTTACCAACTGCAGAAAGAAAAGCTTCAGATCGAACCAGTTCGAGAAACAGGTTATCCTCATTTTGTAAGCCATAAGTAAGTAAGTAACAACCCGAATAGGTTCAAGAGGCGCCATTGCATCCTGAGAAAATAACGGGTTGTTGTGCTTTAATGGCTCATCGATCCATCGGTTCAAATTTCTTTAAAAAATTGAGGATGCCGGAACGTAACTTTTTTTTTGCTCTATGATAACAAACTATTTGCTGCTTGAAATTTTGTTTCAACGTACATACTTGACATACATACATACCGCGAATCCATGGCATGAGGGAGATATACGGTGAACAGTTTATTTCACGCTTCGGTCAAATAAATTGGCCGCCTATATCATGTGATATTCCACCTCTACACCTTTATCATTTGGAGACAGTTAGAGTTCAAAATCTACATGGATAAGCCGGCAACGATTGGGGAATTTGAAGGAATGGCATTGGATAATCGCAGACGTGAAAAATAAATATTAATCCCAGCAATGAAACATATTCGTCACAACAAATAAATATAATATTCGAAGCAATAAAACATATTCGTCGAAGTTAAGACATACAAATCAAACAGAGCACAATATTGACGAAACGTTTTCAGTTAATGAACCCGTGTTCGTTGCAACGATGAATGTGTACCTGACTGAACTCAGTTTTAATGAAAATATTCGTCAAGACGAGAACAATTTTAATCGTGTGATAAAGATTAACTTTCAGTGTACTCCTAAGTTTGGGAACATCAACGAATGAACGGCGTTGTATGATCGACACAATGGGATTACTTCAGTGAAACAATAATGTTCCGTCTATAAGATATTAAATAAATAAATGGTTTCCCGTTACATCGCATGAAGGGATTAGGCAGAGCTTCTCACAATAAGTTATTAAGTGCTTCAAAAGAACAAACTTGACTCATTAGACAAACATTAACATCGCAGACGTGAAGCATGTTAATCGCAGCAATGAAACATATTCCTCGCAACAATTAAATATAGTATGTGTAGGTCACTTTTAATGAAAATATTCGTCGTGGTAGCGAACAACATGGTGTGCCGAAACTTTTGCTTTTAGTGCAAAACAACGCTTGCGTTTGGAGCTAAGGAGGAATAAAGGACCTGGAATCCCGATTACAAGTTCACCGGAAAACTATTATACTTTACCTGATATTTGAAATGGAAAGTTTGAAATTTTAGACCATATCGCTTTTGTGTTGTTTGATTGCCAGACGTCTGCCGAAAAATGAGGAAACTCAACCGCCAAAGAGGAATAATTTTCTACAATGACAGCTCTCACACATCGGCTCAACCAAGTGATCTTTTCAGCACTCAAACCCTGGAAATAATTGGTCAGTTGCCGCAGGGTCCTGATTTGGCACCCAATGACTTCTACTTGTGCACGCAAAACGTTGATAAACAGTGTGGACAATGATATTATTCTGCTGAAGAAGGCGTGAAAGTAGAATATTTTGATAACTAATCACCCATAAATTACAGTTTTTTATAATTACAATAGAAAAATGTGAATAGAAAATGTAAATAAGGATATATAGAAGTTATAAGCGAAAATTTTAAAAAAATTTAAAATTTCTGAATTGAAACAATCATTTTGGAACCCGAAATGCCATTTTTGTTCATTAGTGTATTTGACAATACTGTTAATTATATTAAGCACTACAACTTTGTAGAAAATATCAATTTGTAATTTGGTAAATATTGAATATGTTTAAACGCAGCATTTCTACACCAATTACGGAGCTCTAAATATAATTTTTGTTGATTAGTGTATTTAGAAAAGTTATCAACAAATTTATAAGCTACAATTCTTTTTGGGGCAGCCACCGCAATTTATTTTCCGTTAAGCAAGAAATGTCTAAACATATAAAATATTTTAAATTTTTCATGACATTTCGTGAAATCATCAATTAACAGTGTACTTTTCCTTAGAAATATATTAGAGGAAATTGTGAAATGGGAAAATAGCTACAATGTTCTCAAAAGTTGTAATGCAATATTTCAAGCTGTTCAGGATTTATTGAAGTAAAATCTGAAATAGGGCTCTGACTCACCTCCAAAATTTTCTACCGCCTGTAAAAAAAAATTCTTACGTATAGGGTCAAAATCACGTTCAAGTACTTTCACAATTTTTGGCGTAGATTACGTCTTACCTTACGGTATAGGAAGTCATGTCAGATTGTTATTGTTGTAATCCTTATTTCATTGATTATGAGGAAACGGCGAGATAACTTTTTTTAAATGACGATGTTATCTTTCGTTTGATATACATTTCATATTGGTTGATATCTTCCTAATATTTAAATTTCTCAAATGAAAATTGTTTAAACACATACACTCAAACATATGTGTGGTGTTTGGTTGAGTGTTTGAGTTTGTAGCGTGAACACAAACTATGCTGCTGTTTCAGTATGGACACAAACCTTCGGCTGTTGTTTTGATTGATGAAGTATTGAAATTTCGTATATTTACTTATGTATTTAAGTGAAACAAAATGTTAAATGTGAATTTGAATTTAACATGGATATATAATTAGAAAAAATATATGCAAAAATTAATTCATAGATTTTTATGTTAAATGAAAGTGCTGCCAAATAAGCAAAATAACAATGCAGCTTGATGCTGTTTGACAGCAGCTGACAGTTGACGTTTAGTAAAATAAAATATCAAATAAATAAATTCATTTGCTTATGTTATTTATCATTTATTGTTATATATGTTTTCTGTCTGCTGTTTTTTGGTTTGGTTGAGGCCCGACACCCACTGCTGCACAGTGTAATAAGAGGTTTTTTTGCTAATTTTTTTTTTGTATTCTTTCTTTATTTGCAATCTATTTTAACAATAATAAGCAAATTTGATAATCTTAAACAATAACATGATATGTTGATTTTCATCAAAACCAACAATATAAAACACTTATGTTAGCACATAAGTTCCATGAAATATCTTATACGTTAATAAGTAGTATTTAATTCTATATATTAGTAATTTAATTAGGTTTTTATTTTTTTATTTTTTTTTTAATGAAATATTACATAAATGGAAGATCTAACACATGTTTTCGTTTGAGTCTTCTAACCTCTTCAGTCTCATCTAACAGTGTGATTGCCAAAATGTTTGAGTGATTACTTAGTCTTTGCAAATAATTGGAACTTAATTTTTTTATTTCTGGTATACCTGCATCAATTTGATAAATGTTCGATACATCATTGTCGACCTTTACGTAGAAACATCTGTTATTCAAATAAGACAGAAAGAATGTATAGAAAGGAGCTGGAAGAATATTGTCCAATTCGCAAAGAAGCCCACTGTGCCAGACTTTGTCAAAAGCCTGCTGTATGTCTAAAAATACAGCAGAACAATACATTTTATTTTTCATTGAATCCCTTATTGCCCTTATAATGCGATGACATTGTTCTGGTGTTCCACGTTTATGACGAAAGCCAAATTGGTGGTCGGGGATAATGCATTTCTCTTGAAGCAGTGGCAATAGTCGTTTCAGCAGAAGCTTTTCAAATATTTTAGAAAAGATAGGCAACAAGCTTTTTGGTCTATAGGACGACACAATAGTTTCAGGTTTATTCGGTTTAACAACCATGATTATTTCGGCACCCTTCCACTGCGACGGGAAATATTGAAGTCGTAAGATAGAATTAAATATTAATGTGAGAAACACTAGCCCCAACGCCTTAGCATTAATTTTGTCGAATCCTGTTGACTTGTTATTATTAAGTGCATTAATTTCCAGTTTAACTTCATGAGGGGTAATATGTCTAATTGGTCGTTCCAGCTGGCACGCAACATCCAAAAAATCTATAATATCACTATCATTCGTGTTTGTGTAATTAGGTTTAAACGTATTCCTATTTCGTTTTTAAAAATATAAGAAAACAGAATTTGTACAACAGAATGAAATATTTATTTGGACCGATAAATTAGTGTCTGCCATTTACTTTGTAAAGATTATTTCATACCTACGAATTTTTCCCACGGCTATGCTTCATGTGGTTCATTCTGAAAGTTAAACTTTGGCACAATTTTTCCAATAGTTCGCCCGGTATTCTACCAATGACACGTGTAATGTAGCCTGCCAAGGCAGCAACCGTGGTTGGCTTGTCCCTATAGACGAGAGTTTACGTGCTTCAACAAAAAATAGTCTAGTGGGGTCAAATCGCACGAACGAGGCGGCCAATTGACAGCGTCACAAGATCAGATGACTCGCCTCTCGCGAGTCACAAGATGAGATCCTCGCCTCTCAATTGGGCCACAGTATCGCGTGTAGTGTGGCTTGTGGCACCGTCCTGATGAAACCACGTGCCAACCAATTCCATTTCTTCCATTGTGGGGGAAAAAAGTCCGTGATCATTGAACGCTACCTTGCTCCATTGACCGTAACGTTGTGGCCATCATCGCCTTTGAAGTAGTATGGTCCAATGATGCCGCCGGCCCATAAACCACACCAAACAGTACATTTTTCTGGGTGAATTGGCTGCTCTTGAACAGCCTCTGGCTGCTCTTGGGGCCAAATTCGACAATTCCGTTTATTGACGTACCCATGAAGCCAAAAATTAGCTTTGTCACTGAAGACAACCTTTCGACCAAAAAGGTTTCTCTAAGGCCCATTCGCCAAAAAGACGGCATTGTGGTAGGTCGCCCGGCTTCACCTCCTTAATCAACTGTTTTTTGTATGGCTTCAGACCGAGGTCCTTAAGTAAAATCTTCCAGGAGGTCGAACAACACAAACCCAATTGCTGCGTTCCGCGACAAATGGCCATAAAGCGATCTTCATTAATACTGTCGGATACAGCAGCAATATTCTCCTCGATACACACTCTACGGATACGGGTTGGTGGATTGATGCCCAATAGAGTGAAACTGGTGCGAAATTTGTGTCACAATGGCTTGAATAGTTCGTTTGGTGGTTCGATTACGACGACCATAAAACGGACGTAACTAGCGAATCACATTTTTGATAATATAACTCAATAATTTGCTAGCGTGGTTCGTTTGTAAGTTTATTTTATTTAGAATTACAACATTTTTCGTTGGGAGCTGTAGAACTGTGAGATGCTCGGGCATCTTTCAGAGTTTAATGTTCAGAAAAAGCTTCATCAAATTAATGAAGGAACCTATGACACATTTCATTGAATTGATGAAGAACATTTCATCAATCTTACATCCATATTTCATCGATGGTTTACATTGATTCTACGACAATGTTAGATCAATTTGATGTATGTTTGCCATCAAGTTGTAGAAATTTTTTCACTATTTAGATGTAAATTGTTAATTTTTTCGTCAATTTCGTCAATGAGATGTAAGGTTGTCATCAATTTGATGTAAATTTGTCATCATTTTGATGTACTTATAAATTGTTTGTTAATGAGTAGCTAAACTCGTTGGCATATTTTCATTGTAAAAAATAATCCAGAACAGGGTATAAGACCACATGTAAAATACTTATAGCGTGGACACTGTTTTCTCTCCATTTCTCTATTTTCTATTAAGAATTTATTTTTAATTTTATACCTCTTTTAAGATCGATGACACTAATTATTTCCAAATTCCAATGATGGAGATTGATCTAAAAAAATATCATAAATTTAATGAAGTTGAAAATGGTGAAAAACGCACAATTTTCAATTGGAAGAACAGTTTTATTGAATTGATGAAATTTGTTATCAATTCAATGAAAAACAATTGATGAACTTGTACCATCGATTTGATGTAAAGATTTTCTTTCAGTGTATTATTACTAAATCTGATCAAGATTTTTTTGAATTTTTTGTTTGTTTAAATATTGACATACATCCCACTCGAATAATAATTATAACAAAATGTCTTTTAACGCGTTTAAGAATCCTTAATCACTCTTCAACAAATCTCCAAGAATTTAAAAACCAACTCCTGTTCATCAAATTGTTGATGTTAATTTAATTAACATCCTCTTCTCTGAACATTTGAAAGGGATCTCTTCTTAATCCCACAACAGACCATATAGTATATAATTATGGGCCCAGATGCAGGAACATACATACATATAATATGTAGTCAGTCATTGGCATTCCATATCAAATTAAAATGTCAACATTACAAATTCTAAGCGTTTACAGTCAAGTAAAAAAGCCCCCCGGCCAACAAACACGAATTCCAGAAATTTGCAAACTCAAAGAAATCAACAGAAAGGCAGCCATACACCACTTAATGTCTTATCAAATGTTCAGGGGGCTCCGGTTTTATTTTGTCATCCCATACACAGAGTGTGTGTTAGGAAAACAAAAATTTGACAATGATGCTAATGTCATCATCAATCTTCGAGCCCCTAAAGGAGCGTAAAACACCACAACAACTATGAATTGTGCAAATGTACAGTGTTGCCTCTACTTTTTACCTTCACTCTTATGTCGCAAAGAGGTGGGGCACACGGTCCCATTTCGGGGGCCTCTGCCATACATAATGACAACATCAACACAAGTGTCGCTCACAAATGCCATCTTTTGTATTCCCAGCGATTTCTTTGCGTCATGAACAACGAACGAAAAGGCTTCTGTTGCCAATTTTGTAAGAAATTAATAATAATGAAACGTTTTTTTTTGTCGAATTCCTTCTTCCCCCACCCATTAATAGGTGGGGTTGGTAGACTTCTGGCATGGGACAAAACCAATTTTCATTAGACAAATTAATATTAAGCCAGTTTGTGGTAATAGCAGCATGAATTGTCTGTCTGCCGGTCGGTCGTGTGACAACAGTAGCTGTGCCAGTAGCTCTGTCAAGCGTTGTAGTCCTGGTTAAGTAGCTCGTCCATACAAGTGGTATTAACTTGTACGATATTATGCGAAAATTGACTTTATGTTTACAAGAGATAATACTTTTCTAATAAATCATTCGAAAAATCGTTGGTGCGTTGTTATTTCTCTTTTTAAATTCAATTAATTTCATGCTTGCTCTTTCCAGTGTGAGGAACTTGTTGGTAGGTTTTATGCTTTGATACAAAGGCAAACACGGTAGGAGAAGTCAGGGGGGTGACTGAGTTGGGCGGGTTTATCGCGTTCGAATTGGTTTAATGCGCTAGACGTACTGATCTGTTAATGTTAAATGACACTTTTAGTGGTTAGGAGTCGTTTGTAGACGGAGGAGCTCTTAACTTGTATTGGTGTGCGATTTAAAATGGCTTCCAGTTGGAGACAAAATTAAAAATGCAACCGAAATAGAAGTATTAGTGATATTTTTAATTAGTACTAAGTTTTGCCTGGATTTTTTATACTCTAACATGTTTTTTTTGTGGCCGTCGGTGGTGCAATGGTTAGTGTGCGCGGCTCTTGTACATGAGATCCTGGGTTCGAACCCGGCTCTGACCACCTTCAAATTTTCTTTCGGCGGCGGTCACCTCGCATAGTGACGGCGACACTATCGAGTATCTAGCCATGAAAAAGCTACTCAAAATACCGTTCGGAATCGGTGTAAAACTGTAGGTCCCAATCAGTGAGTGAAAACTGGAAAGCGCACAGCTCAGTGATTGTGAGAAGTTCTCCCCAGTCCCTTTATGGGATGTAATGGGAAACTATTTATTTATTTTTTTTTTTTTTAACATGTTTTTTTTAAATTTTAATAATAAATTCTCTCACTTTGGCAGTCTATGCCATCATAGAGAAAAGATACCTAGAGTAGTTACATCTCTCAGTAAATATAAGACATTAGACTTGGCTGCTTATGGATGTTGCATGTTGAAAAGTATTGCATTAATAATAGCAAGTAGTTCCATTAGTTTAAACCAACCAACAATTCGTTTTGTGTGTTACATTTTTTGTGTTAAGTGCAACAGAAATGTATACTAACTATCAAAAATAACGAACTACATTTACATTTTACAGTTCTCCACCAAAACGACGTGATAAATTTAGGTCAACAGTTCTTGCAACTCCCCCTGGTGTAAGTCAATTTACGTCGTACATATCTCTATCGCACCGACCTCACTTCGAGGAGTGTGAAATGTGACGTGTGTAAGACGGCTATTAGCTCTATTTATATTTACCCTATGTATGCCATTAATGTTGTTGAGTGACGCCAAAATTTGCCATTGTAACTAGAATAAAAATTCATTGTTATACAAGTGGCATTGTTCATCGGAAGTACGTTGGCTTGATTTTTACAGTAGATTCATCAAGGTGACGAAATTGAATTTATTACTTTTCAGTGCTTTGATTAATATGTTTCGTTGGTGCGATTAATGCGTTTAAAGCTGTTAAGAATATAATTCATTGCTGTGATGAATATGTTCCACTGTTGCGATGAATACGTTACATTACTGCAATTAATATTTTGTATTCCTGCGGTGAATATGTTTCGTTGTTGCATTTAATGTATTTTAAAGCTGACATGTATATGCTTCTTTGCTGCAATGAATATGTTTATTGTTGCAATGAATGTGTTCATTGCTGCGACGAATATTTTTTACTGTGATGAACACGTTACGACGAACATGTTTTGTTGCTGTCGTGAATATATTTTATTGTCGCGATGGAAATGTTTTGTTGCTGCGATTAATGTGTTTCGCTGCTGCGTTTAATATACTTTATTGCTGTGGTGAACCTCGGTGAGGTGGCTTACCAACCGCTACCTCTGATAACCGTAACGGCAATTAAAATACAAATGGGGAAAGGGAAACATACAGGCCCCTATTATTAGACTAAGGACATGTTTTATGAGCGCCTAAAATTAACATATGTCCGCTGTCCTGGTCATGAAATTAAGATGATTCCAGGAGATTTTAATGCCGGAATTGACAGGCAGAATGGTGATCAGTCAACCGCCGGTAAATTCAGTCAACATACCAACAACCACGGCTACGGAATGAGGCTGAAATATTTATATATATGTATGCATATAGTTGCCAGTGGTACAAGATTCCAACATAAAGACCTCTAGATTGATCACTAGGAAATTAATGCAAGGCATTCTTTCAGTTTAGTGAACGTACTTTTGGTAGGAGGTGCTATTATCGGGTCATTACCTCGTTACTGCAAATATTCGGACAATAATGAGAATGGAGAACCTCGTCGAAAACCACACACAGAGAACGCTGGGCATAGGCAAGCTGCAATTACTGGAGGTAGCCACAGCCTACACAAATGAACTCACTCAATTACTAGAACACACCCTAAGACGCTCAATCTGATTGTGAAGAGTATTGCTTCAGTTGCCATGCCAATGCTACTCTAATGGCAGTGTATCAGTCAGTCGCAACGCGAGTTGTGACAGAGCGGTATAAGGGCAAATGAGAGGGATACACCGCATATTGAAACTTATAGAAGGAACAGCGAAGCCAACAAATACTACCTAAAAGTCAAAAGCCGAGACAACGGCCGTGGCACAGGGCCCCCTTATGTAAATATAAAAAAATGGTTTCCCATTACATCACACAAAGGAATTGGGGAGAGTTTCTCACAACCAGTGAGCTGTGCGCTTTCCAGTTGTATACTCACTGATTGGATCTTACAGTTTTAACACCGACTCCAAACGGTATTCAGAGAAGCGTTTTCATGGCTAAATACTCAATAGTGTCGCCGTCAGTATGCGAGGTGACCGCCGCCGAAAGAAATTTTATGGTGGTCAGAGCAGTGATCGAACCCAGGATGTTATGTACAAGAGGCGCGCACACTAATTATTGCAGTACCGGCGGCGTATGTAAAGATATAGGGGAAATATTGTCGCAGATGTACAGAGTATGTTAGGGATATGAAGAGGACACGTATATTTATTAATGGCTCCAGGAGAATCCCACACATGAGGGAGTAGAGCAAATAGAACACACTGGTGTCGATTGCTTCCTCCTAATCAAGACAATTTCCCAACTTAAAAACAACAAAGCTGTAGGTGCTGATGGACTACCGATAGAGTGGTTCAAGGCTGATGGTGATGGGCTGGTAAGGTGGAAACACCAGCACCTAGACATGTCCGGCGGTTGGAGTTTCTAGGTAGTATACATACATATGTATCTAAAAAATTAGCCAATAAGCTACATGCTCCTCACAATCATAGTATGCAAAAGACTAAAGCCTTACCAGTGTGGCGTTAAACATAGAAACTCCACTTCTGACCAGATGAACACTCTACGCTAAATCCTATAAAAACCCCACGAAAAGCAAATCGGCAGCTGCAATCTATATGTTGATTATAAAACTGACCCCGATACAACGAACATATTGTGAAGCTATGGCTAAACTTAGTACCTATGCTAAGCTGGAATGCCTTTGAAGACTGACAGTGGAGATTGGTAGAAGATTTTTCCGAAACATTTGAATCTCTGACCTGTCCCCAGAAATAACGACACTCTACCGTGCGTTCTCTTCAACATCTATTGGAGATTGTAATCAGAAAGTTGTGATTAGCACGTATAAAGCCACCAGCAGTCAAATATGTAGGTTATAGCGCGGACTGTGCGAGACAATTTGAAATAAATTAATATTTTCTTATTACATCCCATGAAGCTCCTCCAAAGACGATCGAATCTAGGTAGACAAGAAGCAAAAGTGTGCAATTTGGCATGCCCGTAAATGAGACCCAAAAAGTCGACACAATTCACTCAAACACATTTCTATCTCGCGTCATATCTTGATTATTTCATACTATTTACATACTTTCTGCAATTTTATCAAAAAGTATGGAATTTTAAGTAGAGAAGAAAATTTACTCATGGAGTGGAATGCCAACAAAGAAAACGAGTGAAGCGTCTCGTTTCTCTATTCTCCCTCTCATTTACTCTCTTCATTAAATATTTCAATACACGAGCAGTTTTTTTTTATCAAGTTATAGTATCTAACTATAGAAATTCCAGCCATAAAATTACATAAGTATGTAAAAAATGTGAAATAATCAAGGTATGACGCGAGACAGAAATGCATTTGGGAGAATTGCGACGACTTTTTGGTTCTCTTCTACGAGGGTTGCCAAATTGCGCGTTTTTTCATCTCTACCTGTACATCGTCTTTGATTTTATTCGACGTGGTTGTAAATTATATAGTTAGATACAATAACATTTAACAACGACAGTAAGAGAGAGAGAGAGAGAGAGAGAGAGAGCGAGAGAGAGCAAAGAAACGAGGCGCATTACTCGTTTTCGTTGTTAGCATTCCACTCCATGAGCAAATTTTCTTCTTTACTTCTATTCATCATCATTGGCTTCGTAAAATCAGTGAGCTGTGAGCTTTCTAGTTTTACACTCAGTGATTGGGACCTACAGTTTTACCCGGCTCCGGAGAGTGTTTTTCAAAGCGTTTTCTTCATCGCCCTTCGTCGAATGAAGTTCAAGGTGATCAGAGTGGAACAAACTTAAGAATCGCGAGATTTAAAATCTCTATTAGTTGACTGCGCTCGTTATGGTCTTACAAAGTCAACTTCTTTGAATTACCTTTTCTTTGAAATATGTACGACATGGATGATGAATTTAAAACCTATTTATCGCATATCATTATAGAGGACACACTTGTTGCCGCTTTATTTCAGAATTCATATTAAAAGAGTTTTTTCATCGTTTCACTGGCGGGAGTTTTTCAATCGGTCTGTTTTTTAAACTCAACATTTTTTAAATTTATTCAAGCTCAAGATCTATTTAATATAAATCTTATTTATTAGTTTATATTATTTTCACAAAAAATTTCGACCACAAAAGTGTTCTAATGATACCAGGGCTGTCTGTATAGCTATTTAGGATCTTGCCAAGATGTTCATCAGCAGATGTTTTTGGTATGCTTTTTGGTGAATTCATCAAAAGTACTTATATATGAATAGAAACACTCATCATATTAATGAGAATTCCTTGATACATATGTTTGAAAAACACCTGCACTAACATTGGAAACACTTTCATGCACAACTCTTTTTTTACAAGTTTTTTATTATTTCTTTTTAAAAAGTGTTAAGCCGCTTTGTATTTGAAACCGAACAAATTGTGACCAAATTGACAGAAACCTTTGTTATATAAAAAATAATTGAAAGTATTAAATTTAAATAAAATTGTTGTCGCATAAAGTAACTTATTTACTTGCAAAGTGTAAATTTCATATGAAAAATCAAAAACATCATGAGACTCCAAATACCTTAACTCACTCACTTTTCTAAGTGAAGAGTGGTTGGGTCTGTTGGAATAATAGACAATTAAGAAAAACACAATCACAGGTAACTGGTAGGACTAGTTCCGAACTCCGTGTCAACTTCATCAAGATGGCTAACTATTGTACCGGAATTTATACCATCGGCAAATCATCAGTCGTATATGACATTTTTTATATACCAATTTTATGTATGAGCATAAGTATCCATTAAAGAGCCCTAGAAGAACTCACGCTGAAAGTCAATTATTCCAACACAATAACAGAAAGCTGTTTTTTTTGCAGCAAACAGCTTTTTCGTTTACCGCAAACATGTTATATTTCACTGAATAGCATTTATTTTTAATGGAAGTATACTCTCGTTAATGGAGGTATTTTATTGAATTTTAAATACAAATTTATTTGAGTATAACGCTTTCCCCGAAATTGAGTTCAGCTCACCCACTATCCCTAAAAGCCTTCGGGTATATTCAATGAGTCCCCCTCGCATACGTTGCGCAGAGAGGAACAACACCTTAACCAACACCATAACATTTGGATGTGCTGCTTTGTTTTTGCTGAAATACGACCAAACTTGTTTTCTCTCACAGGAGAGAGAAGCAATTCGTTAGAGTGATCACCTTTCAGTGCATGCGTGTGTGTATAAACTTTTTCGTTTATAACAAACGGGTTTCTGTATTTGCCTCAAAAGTAAACTATGCTTATTTCGGGTGAAATGATAGTTTGTTTATATCCAAAGAAACGACGGTTACGGTAAAAGTTTTTTAATTGCTGGGAAAGACTCAACTTTTGCTGGCAACCATGAGCCGTAGTGACAAACAAAATAAATAGGCGCCAAACGAGCTCTAAACTGTTTGCTGTTTGGGTACCCATATGTTTTAAATATACATAAATACATTAAAGAAGATGCGAAATTTCATACTCAAGTGCAGAAACATAAAAAGAAAATTGTTCAAATTACTCTAAATTGTTGCATGAGTTCATTACTTCAAAACACATGACAAACTACTACGCATCAGTTACAATAATTATTTGGAAATTTCTCCATTGGTGTTAATTTATAGCTTTAGGTTTTTATGACAATTACCCAAATGATAAACTCTTTATTAGCAATTATTTATTGTTAAATTTCTCTAACGAGTCTTATAAAGATGGGCCCAATAACCCGATTGAAACAACACGCAAACCTCTAAACTGTTGGTGATTCCACAGAAAACCCGCACAGCAAACACGTAAGATCTGCCAGATATAACATAAAGTGAAAAAGAAGAAAGAATAGTAATAATAAAATACAAAAATAATAAAAAAAAAAAATACAACCAACAAAAACCACGAGACAGGTCAACTAGAAATACTAGAAAAACCAAAAATTAGAACAAGTAAAAGGGAACACAGAAAACGCTCAAGGGGTCTGTGGCACTACGATAGCCAGCCATACCTGCTGTGGAGAAAAGGGTCAAACAACACAGAGACAACAAGTCTAAACTGTCAGTCATCAGCTAGAATTCACGTACAGACATCGTGTGGACCCTCCCTCAAGCGCCTTTAGTTTATAACTTCTCTAAACGTAATGTACACTTATTGTGTTGTATGTTACTCTGTGTTCGTTTTTCAATTCGTCTCGAATTTATGAATATATTTTAACATTTATTTGATGTGATGTTGTGATATTTTTTGACACTTGCACGCAATGTCACTCTACCGGCCACGAACTCTCTTCTCCCCTGCTCTGGCGAACACACCTCCCGGACAGCAAACCTACACTAGTAAAACTATTCAGCAGCTAACGAAGCATTTTAAAGTGCTAAAGCCTTAAAGAGAAATAGTAAACAACAAACAAATTGAATTAATTACAACATTTTGTACGAAAGTGTGGTGAAATGAACGAATTATGACCACCAGGAATAGTCATACACTCTCGGGGCCAGAGTAAGAGTCTCAGATAAGATCTCAAAAAAGAAAAATGAAAAAAAAAACAGAACCAAAATGTGCGTTTGGCCTTGTCATACGTATCAGCAGCAGCAATTGGGAAAGTTGTACCCTAAACTTACACTTCTCTAATTGTTCAACATATTCGTGACAAATTTCCTAACCAAGTTTTGCGCGGTGGTACAGGACCACCAACATACCCGGCTTTCCTGACCAAAACCTATCATTAGATATATGGATTTCCATTTGAGTTTCCTTGTCCCACTCTCTGTCATCGCACTCCATTTATTATGATGATAAGTGGCAATACAGCATAAATAAAACACTTGGGTAAATGTCGTTTATAAGGGTTTAAACACAATACAAATGTAGGCTTTTACACTGGCAGGCCTTGTTTTCATCAAAAGGGCTTCAATATTAATTGCTTTCAACCAGAGAAATTTTGTTAACAATTATTCTTTTGGTGTTTAGATTGAAATAGTTGCGGGTTTCAGATTATTTGTATGTGAGCTTATCTGAAACATATTTGTTACAGCCGATAACAGGAAATTAGTTACATTAATAGGCACTTAAATGCCAACAAAGTGCTGAAGGGAAATGTGTCTGAAAATTCTAAAAAAAAGGTTAAATGCCAATTGCTGATCATGTTATGGGGTGTTATAGTATAAATCAGTTTAAACATACACGAGAATAGTAACAGAAACTACTATTACTCACTGAGACATTTGTAGCGAAGTCATTAGATGACAAATTTAAATCTAACATTGGATTCAACACTTATGTATGTGTTTCGGTGGACAACATTTTACAACCCAAGGCGTAATTATTTAAATATACCAGATTAGATGCCCTTGTCTGTTACATGTTTTTAATTTATGTCAAAAATAGTATTTTGTATATTGTGGGATTTAAAAAAATAAATCGAAAATGTTTTTGAGATTTTTTTTGTAATTTTGTTCAACACTTTTTTATTTTGACCAACAAAAATGCAGTGCATTGTATTGTAACGGGTCCGCCATCTAACGTTTTTTTTTTCTCAACTAGTGCTTATTTCGTGAATGGTAACACTTAGCTCATGTCTGATTTGACAGATAATTAGTTTTATCTTTCCGCTGAACGAATATGGTTGTGTATACGCTTGAACAACGCTGAGAAATATTGCGACATTACTTTGAAAATCATGGTAATGTTGCAGAATGTGTGTCCTGTTTTTGAAGATCGCATTATCAGCCGCAGAGCTGATGTCGTTTGGCCACCTCGGAGCTGCGATTTGACACCGTTGGACTATTATTTGTGGGGTGCCCTCAAAGATAAGTGTTACGCCGACAAGCCAGAGACAATTGACGCTTTAAAGGACAATATTCGTGAAGCCATTGGTGAAATACTACTGCACACAATCGTTAATGTGCATAAAAATTTGACCGATCGTGTAGGCTACTGCATGGCCACCCGAGGCAGCCATTTGAATGAAATTATTTTCCATTATTAACCGGAAGGATTGTACTTTCAAATAAAAAGAAATTTGAGAAAAAAAAAGTTATTTGGCGGACCCTTTATTTGGAAGTAATGATAGGAGTAGGAAAACTGGGGAAATAGTGTTTGTTGATATCGTAAGTAATAGGGACTACACTTGCCGGAATCCTATTCTACATACGGACTGTTCTCAGTAGTGTGCAGTTGCTGTACTGGCCAAGTGACAGCAAATGGAGGCCAATCCCTGAACAGTATTGTAATTCGGTTAAATACTCTACCCGCCGGTACGACGTTATGTATCTCAGAGGAACACGTCCCGTAGAAATGATGTTCCAATCAGAGTGGCTGTCACCTATTAGCATCATTGCTCTATTTTGTACAGGGTCTAGAAACTCCAATGTGGACTTTGGAAAACCAACCAAAATATGAAAATTATGTATATTCCTTGATGCAGATTTTGAGAATGTCAGATGGAGTGAAGAATCCCCAACACCGCTTTAAATCGCCCAAAATCTCGAATGTTTCTTTCGACATATTAAGGGCCATTATATCAATATCCGATGAAGGAGACCGTTAACTAACCGCCACTTTAGTTCTTCGGAAGGATAGAAAATCAGTTTAGAAATGAGGTATGCTAGACACCACGTCAGTTATATTGTTACTCTTAGATCACGTCAGTTGCAGAGAATTAACATTCTTACACCTCTTGGTTATGCGGATCACTGTGCCAATTCTTCCTCCCTTTCCTATTCTGATATTCATATTGCCTCAAGGCCACACGCATAGAAAAAACTCGTTCCTGCCAAACGAAATCTCAGATAATTGAAGTTCGTTTGGGGACTGTAGTTGGGAGAAACGAACTTCTATTGGGCCATACTTTAATTTCAAGAATGGTTGCAGCAAACGAGTTATGAAAAACATAAGCTGAAAAAAACGTTTGAGAGAAACTAAAAACGGTTCCGCCAACTGTTCACTCGGTCACAGCAACCGAGTTGTAGTTGATCCTAACTAAAAAAACGTTTGCGAGAACTGAAAAACGTTTGAAGTAAACGAGTTATGAAAAACTAAAGTTGAAAAAAACGTTTGCGGGAAACGGTTCCATCAACTGTTATTTCGGTTACAGCAACCGAGTTGGAATTAAAACTTTTATTTATGGCTTCCATAAGCTCTTTTTTGTTGAAATTTTCAACTTTAATGATTTTGGTTTTACCCATAAAGTTTGTTTTAAAAAAAGTTGGATTTTTTGTTTATTTTGTCACTGTCTACATAGACGTCTGTCTCGCTTTGCATTCAAATAACAACTAAAAAAGCAGCAAACTACAACGCGTCAATTGTCTATCCAAGATATATCGACAAGGTAGAAGCATTAGAGTGTGTGATCACTTTAATGTGTATGCGTGAGGGTGTATGCCAAACGAGTGGATAAGACTGTGTATGCAGTCGACAGAATGAAAGAATGAGCGAAATTTACGTTCTTCGTAATCTATGCTCTCATTGCGGCAAATGTAATTTTGAACGCGTTTAATACAAACGAGAACTCGTTTGCAACAACATGATACACATTTCCGATATATGAGTTTATTTGAGATAACTACATGAACGGTTGCCATTAATAAACTAATACAAATCAATCAAAGTATTGTTGTGGCAACCGAGCAATAAACGTTTTTTTCTTTGCGTGCAGTCATGAAGCGACTTATATTTTTATTCGGAAATGCTTATTGGCCTGAGTTCTGTGAATTCAGTAAACTGTTCAATGGACACGTTTTTGTTTTCTCAATAATAATATTTATGCTGCAGCAGAAATTGTCAAAAATATAATTCTAACGGGAATGAAACTATTATTTTATTTTAAAAATGTTGTGTAAAATCTACTGACAAATGTGGGTTTAATCAGGCATACATCAAAGGTGTGAAATCCAAAGAGGAAGCTTTCATAAATTAGAATTTGAATAAAAATTTATTTACGGTTACGCTGCGAAAGAGAAGCTAAATGTGCCCAAGTATTGAGACGTACTGAGTTTCTGTAGGAACAGCGTCTTTGTACTAAAGTTCTTTCTTCTCCTAGGGGAAGCAAGACCTTTTGGAAATTTGTTAAAAAAAACAAATGATCACTCCCCATGATCTGCAAATAATTTAGTTTAATGCCAGATATTTATTTTCGAACACGTGGAGTTAGAAGTATTATTGCGGAGCTCTAGGCAAACAAATCCCTGAGCCCGGATAGAATTATAAAAAGTGTTCTTCGACGCTGGCTCAATCATTATAGCATTTCAGCTTTTCATACCATGCGGGTATCTTCCTCCGCATTGTAAGAGATAATAAGATAATAACGCCGTAAACTACTGACCAATTGCAATTTGATCCATGCTCTCTCGAATTTTCGGGTCAACTTAGTGATAGACAGTATAGATTCCGCGGAACCGTTCTGCAGGTGAACTGATAGGGTTCTACTCGGAACAGTGCAGTCGACCCGAACATAGAATCGGTGAGATTAAGGTAGTGGTTCTGGATATTTATAAGGCATTTAATTGAGTCTGTCACGTCGCACGAAAATCAAAAAAAACATTTCGGCTGCGATAGTAACTTGTATTGATTTATTGCTAGCTTTCTCAGTGATTGTTGAATACGTGCTGTTCTGGGCAGCATTTCATCCGAGGAGTCTAAAATTAATGTACATAAATTTCATATACAACCTAGTTGGTGTGACTGCTAACCCTATACTTATTTATATACGTGGTTTTTGGAGATGACAGAAATATCCCGCAAAAATTTTCAAGTGGAAGCCAAAGCATGAGCAACTGGTTTCCATATAAAAGCGATTACTTGACGATCCTTCTATTTATAACAATGTAAAATGCAATAAAATAAGGCATAATATTCTATGTCGCTTACTAATATGCAGTAAAGTAAGGCAATGGATATGATGTCACGACCTGTTACGAATAACAACCCAGTTGGAAATTTTCAAGAGACATCATCAATGACTAAGAAGTGACATGTCGGAGTCCCTGCTGACTTGCCGATCCGCTCCCATATAAAAAACTTCATGAAACCCCCTGACATTTACATACATTTGGTAAAAAGTCAGCAGGAATTTTCCGCAGTTTGTGAGTAGTGGCGATTACCTTATGACCTGTACACAAGTCGTCCTTAAGTCACAACTCATCAGAGAGCCAGTTGGCCACGACGTCTGCAAATGTGGTGACTATGTGTCATTTCCTATATATATAATTATTATATTAGAGTCTAGGTGATGGATGACCTCTAAATTTAAAAAAAGCTAAAATAAATATTGTATTGATAATAAGAAATCGGTACAATCATGTACATACACACATACATACATATAATTCCCTGAATATGTGCAAATTCTTGAATAAATTTTCAAATATTTTAGAAATTATTTCAACAAATTTATATAAATTAAAATAAATATAAATTTTTCAGTTTTATTATAACTTGAAATTTTATACGCATGACTCGCTGTTTACAAAAGGTAAAGCCATCCTCTCTCGATATTCAGCATTGGCATTACTAAGAGTCAGTCATGACATAATGCTGACGAGTCAATAGGAGGGTCTTTTATAGATTGTCAGCCCGTTCACAATTTTTGTCACCCAAGGCAAAACTAGTGAGATGTCATGAAGATGTCTTCTATAACATTGTCCTAAGGAAATTCTACTGACAATGTCTTCAAGACAAATTTTCCAACGTCAGTTTGGCTGATGCAATCAGAATAGAAAGTTCAATTTAGGTGATAGTTCGATTTCGTAGAAGGTGGACGCAGAATTTTGTAAATACAAATATTTAAGAATTTCAGATATTCAAATAAATAATACATACAATACATTTATACTTTATTGCTACCGGAATATTATAAGCAAAATTCTCAATTTGAAGCAATTACCATAACACACGATTTCGGGAGCTTCGCGGATGCACAGAAAGAATGACTTTGAATTGTCTTTAGATAGGCATGATTTCGTAACATCCAAGCTGCTACTAGTGCATTTTCTGGCCCTTAAGTACTGCCACTAAGTACTGACACTATATACAAAAATTATGCCTTATTTCACCATGCCGGTAACCGATTGTCAGTTCAACTCTCCCTTACTAACTTGCTTCAGCGTACGCAGTTTTTTTGCTGGGATATGTTATTCGTATTTGGTTGATTGGCATTGTTGGCATAGTTATTCCGAGGTAAATGGAATGAGATTGGTGATATACAATTCACTGAGCCACGGCAAGAATCTGGTTTATGAGTGGGGTCCAGCGAATCGAGTCGAGTTTAACACGCAGAAAAATAACAAACCAATCATCGATCGAATATCGCCCTGTCGGCAATTTTCTGCTCTATCATCACTGAAATTACAATCAAATCGTGAAATATTACACAAACAATATCTCTGTGTTGGTATCGTACATCATGCACAAACGCTTGTTTTGGTTCCACACGATACAAATCCCTAACATACTTGACCATTCGGTTGGTCACTTTTAATGACAAAGTAATGGACCATACAGAGTCATGTTGACCGTCACATGAAGTTGACACCACCAGTAAATGTGTTCCACAACCAAGTAACAGCTTCAAATAATTCCGCATATTTGTAAAATATCAGTGATTGATATGAAAATTAGAAAAGTTAGCGTCCTTTATCAGGACATATTTGTTAAAATTTGACTAATAAGCTAGGTATGTTTCATCTACCTAAATACAAACTACTAAATATTTTTCAATTGCATTGAAAAAATGTACACCAACTCTTACTCTGACTCCGGGTAAATTTGTTGAACTCCAAACCGTTAACTCCAACTCATGGCTAAGTACTCGCTAGTGTCGCCATCAAAAGTGTCGCCAGCAAAAAGCGTCCGTCGTCGAAATAAATACAAGTTGGTTAAAGCAGGGATCAAACCACGTTCTCATGTACAACAGACGCGCACACCAAGCATTGCAACATCAACCACAAGTACTAAGTTTTTTATTATCAGTTTTATCTTACAGTAACGAATCTTAGACATATATTTAACAAAGAGAACGTTAGTACATTTCTAGTGGAAATTATGCTCTTCGCTTCGAATAGGGTCACAGTACAAAAGAACAACTAGTGTTTAGTGATTTACCCCTCCAGAATCGTTGCTGAAATATGTGGAATATTACGTTTATATTTTGGCATAACAAATGTCATTCGATATGTTAGCACAAATATGAGGCGAGCACCCATGTGCATACAATCGCAAGTGTTATCCTGTGTCACACACACTGTTCCCTCAGTTCAGTTCACTCAGTTGAACAAACAACAACAACACACAGCACAAACCATCCTCGAAAATGTGACACAAGGCCAACATTAACCTTTTAAGGACGTAGAGAGACATTATGTAATATTAGCCATATCGTTACCCAGCATTGACGGCAACGCTTACCATTGAGATTATTTAACATGGACAATGTTTGTTAGCCTTTGTTTACGATAGTGGCTATGACTTTCTTTGTTTTCTTTTCGGTCTTGTGGTTAGGACTGGGGTTATCTTATCTTTTTTTTTATTTGCACATTCTAAAATAGACGTATAATTTCTTAATGCGAAATGTTGTGTTGATTGTTGTCGTGGTGAGTTTACACTTTGTGGCATTTAGGGGAGGTGGATGAATGGTAGATTTGTAAAAAAAAATAGTTTTCCATTGCATCTCATGAAGGGACAGGGGAGAACTTCTCAGAAAGGTAGATTTCAATATCTAACAGATATATTGACACTCTATTCCATACCTTGCAAAGAGATGGAAGTTTTGCCTGTTTTAATGGGCATTCAATTTCATAGGCAACATACAGTGACGAGCAAAATTGTAACAGTGTTGACACATTTTGGATATAAATTTATATATTTTAAATATTTGATTAAAATGAAAAAAAAAATAAACTGAATCAAACAAAAATAGTTTTAATTCTATGTTGATATACTTATATACAAAGTGAACAGTAAATTTTGTAAAGTTATACATACAAATGCTACAATTTTGCCCTCTGGTTTTATGTTCCTTTATCGTTTTCAGATTCAATATTTTGTCCATTAGCCATTGGCTTTTTTAAGAGTTTAAATATGGCGAGGCATGCTGTTGCAAAAATTTTCCGCAATTTTCGCTGAAATCTCATCCCAAGTTTCTTTTACACTATCTCACAGCTCATTTATGCGCTTATGAGATTTTATGCGAGCTGAGATTTTAGGTAATTTTTCGATTGGGTTTAAGTTCGCTGGTCATTTCATAGCTGCAAATTGCTGACTGTGTAAGCAGGTTTTTGACGTTTTTGGCCGAATGTTTTGGGTCGTTGTCATGCTGAAAAATCACTCTTTCAGTAGTAAGACCCATTTTTTCTAAAGCATCTGGTAAATGATTTTGCAGAATTGAGAGGTAGTGTCCTTTTTTCATAATACCTTCCATTTTAACCAGAGGACCTACTTTATTCTTCGTAATACACCCCATACCATTATGGTTTGTGATTCTGCATTCGGAGTAGTACATTTTGAGAAAAAATCTTCCCCAGAAACTTATTGCAAGAAACATGAATATGTTTGCAAGCATTGTTTTCATGAACTGAAGATCTGGTGGTTGTTTGTTTCACTGTTGTCTGTCACGTTTTTATTTTCCGCAGTTTACAACCAACAAAGTCACATTTGGGTTACAAAGAAATTTTTTATAACCTATTAAACAAACATGTATTATTGAGTAGCAAACACAATTTGTTTGCACGCAAGTATATTGCCTTTCTATTATTTTAAACGTGTTGAATTTAATACTTTACCTTCTTTCAGTTACCCTCGGTCCAGTTTTCGGAAGCCTGGGCGCATTCGTTACGAAGCTTTATATTCTTTTGTGATAAAAGTGGTTTCATTTTCTTTGGAGACTTCGATGAACACTCCACTCACTGGCGTCAATGTTTAACTTGTTTAGTGCCGCAGATGGGGTAATTGCATGTGACTTACATTGAACGTTTTTGTAATGTTCCGAACAGAATTATTATTTTTTAACAATTCCATGATTTCAACTACTTTACGGGGGCGGATCAATAAGTCCGTGGTTTTTTGAATGAAACACAATTTTTTTTGCAAAAAAAAAATATTTTTCAACATAATCTCCTTTTAGGTCAATACACTTAGTCCAACGGATTTTTCAACGAATAGGATTTTTCGAGGTCCATAAAATAGGAATATGTTTGATCAATAATTTCATAGTTGGAGCTAAACCTCTTTCCACCGAGCCATTTCTTTAGATTTGGAAATCGGAAATAATGACTGGGTGCTAAATCCGGAGAATGACGGATGAGGTACCAATTCGTAGCCCAATTCATGGAATTTTGCCATTGATACACCCGTGTGCACCCGTACGTTTATGGTCAATTGAGGGCAAACGCGGCACCGATATTGCAGACAGCTTTTTTAAACCCAACTGATCATTTAAAATCGAACCCACACTGCATTTATGAAATGCCTATGGCATCAACAATCTCACGCACTTTTACTCTTTGATCGGCCAACACCATAACGTGGATTATTTCGTGTATTGACCTCAATTGGCCGTCCAGAACGTTCAGCGTCATTTGTACTTGTGCGACCACAACGAAAGTCAGTAAACCACTTTTTACCATTGAAATCGATGGTGCAGAGTCCCCATAGTATTTATCAAGTTTCCTTGGTTGGATTGACGGTTTTTTTTTCGCAAAAAATAATGTTTAATGAGGACTCGAAATTCACCTTTTTCCATTTTTAAAAAAATTCAAGAGGTTGTATGTTTTGAACAGCTGTTAAACGCAAAGTAAATGAAGGAACCTGCTTAAAATTTGACAGTGGTCTATTAACAGGTGGTACTTGATGGGAACAGTGTTGCATTTCATATAACTACGAGGGAAGTTCGAAAAGTCGTGGACTTATTGATCCGCCCTCGTAGATGCTTCCATTTTTGGTCAGCACGTGGACAATAATGAGCAATTGAAACAAAAACAGTAAATTTATAAGCTTTGTGAGGGTTACATTTGAGTTTCTAGATCTTTAAAGAGTTGAAGAGGTTGTTTACATATTACGCCCTTTTCAACAGTATGTATAATTGTTGTATATATAAGTGCTCATGAAATTCAAAAAAATATTTTAGTTTTAAGGTTGAACGCTGCTAAAAATTAAAGTTTTAAACTTCCATTATGTTACAACATGTTACAATTTTGCTCGTTACTGTAAGTCGCTTTGGACTCCATAAATGGTGGAGGAGACATAAAGATTTGAAGTCGCTTGTGAAAATGGATCAAGAAAGTAGTTAAGTATTAGACAATCACTTATAACGGCTACATTTCCAATTAAATAGTTTTTGAATAAAATAATACTTTTCGGCACAAGCCTTCCTTGATTCTAAACATCACAACACTTCTCCGGTCAGCGAATATTAAACAACAGTAAGTTGACATCTATTATATCAATTTAATTCCCTTGAAAACTTTAGTCCATTAAGTTATATATTAATAAAACCACAAGACATATTCTAAAGTTTATTGTTTTTCTTCAAGACTCATAAATCTTTTGACTCTGTTCGATTAACATATTTTATAATTTTTAGCTAAAAAAAACAATAAGAAACAAAAGCAAAAATAATAAAATAAAATTCCTTATCTTTTTCGAACAAATATGTTGATGCCCATAACCGTAGGAATTGAGGGTGGGGGCAGTTGGGGGAAAGAGGTTGTATCGTAGCAACCATAAATTCTGTGCTGGTCACCGAATTGCACCAACGACGGCTACATCATCTTTCCAAGAGTTTAAGATGATATGTTCGTTTTGTTCAAATATGCTACTAATTTATTACGTATTTCACAAAATGTTAATTGCATGTATACTATACATGGGACAAATTAATTATATGACAATTATAATTTGTGTTTAATTTGAGTTTCCTGGCCAAATGCAAATTCAAAAAAATTTCATTACCGTTGGCAATTGTACTTATTTTCTGTATTTATGTGACAGTTTTGGTTTTCAAATATTTTATACAGTACAAGCTTATGAATTAGAAAGTACTACGAGGCAATACATATCGAAACAACAAACCTCTACGTATGAAATACTTTAAAAACAGAATTGACAGCAGTGAAACAAATTGAGAATAATTAGAAGCGTTTCCATATTTAATTACAATTGGCATCCGATTCCACAACCTGCATTTGCATTGCCTGAGCAAATGCAAATTCAAACATTTTTAATTGCCATTGGGAACAATGGTAATTCTTTTGCATTTGCTTTAGGTACCGTAATACAAATTAAAATCCAATGTAAATTAAAAAGACCCATGTATGATGTATACTATAGTTGACCTTTGAGGATATGTATCCGGTTGTATTCGTTTTGGTTTAAGGTGATAAGAATACAACTAAAGCAAGCCTATATTTCTTTTTATTACAATTTTATTACTATTTTCCAATAATTCGACCAGCTTTGTTGATAATTTTCATGGATCTAATAAGACAAGAATGAACAGAAAGTATTCGTAAACATTAGCTAACAGTTGAAAAAATAATCGGCAAAAACAAATGTATTATATTCCCCAAACGGGGAACGATTAACTATAATTACATTTTGAGATAACATAGAGTTGTTCTTCTCTTGAATTTGTCAATTGTATGTCCAAACACTAGAGCACATTGATCTGTGTCTCGTTTGAAGTTAAGCCTTTCTCCGATGGAACGTCAATTATTTTCTCTTCAGTTAAAGTACAGTGGCCTGCGAGTGCTTTTTGGTCCGACTTATGTACTATATTCAGTTTTCAATTTGTTCATTGTAGTATCAACATATACTCGTACATACCTTCTGCCATATGTTGTACTTATCCCCATTACAATAAATGTTGTACCCAACATTTGGATTATCATTTTTGTCAATAGTAGACTTTGTCTAGTTAAATAAACTATTCATGGTAAAATTTGATTTCAGTGTCAATTCATATATGTATGTATATACAAGGTGGCGCAAAAGTAAACTTCCGATGTTTTTTGGCTGTAATTTAAAAAAAACATGAAAAACTTTGATTCTTCTTGTGGATTATTTTTATTTGGTCTTTTAATTTTTTTTACATCAAGTCGAGAATATGATGTCATGTAAATGGCCGCCGCCACAGTTGATTGTCATTTGAGGCCTTTTTATGGCATTTTCCATCACTTTGGCCAAAACTTCCGGCGATACGTCCTCACATACTTGACGGATATTGTCTTTAAGAGCTGCAAGAGTCTGAGGCTTGTTGACATAAGCCTGCGACTTCAAAAAGCCCCACAAAAAGAAGTCTGGAGCGGTCAAATCAGGCGATCTTGCTGACCAGTGCAAATCGCCAAAACGGGAGATTAGGCGCCCGGGAAATGCATCCTTCAGCATATCGGTTGTGGCACGTGCAGTGTGTGCCGTTGCACCGTCCTGTTGGAACCATATGTTTTCCAATCCCAATTCATCAAGTTGCGGCAAAATCAACTCGTTGATCATTGCTCTGTAGCGCTCACGGCGCTTCCATGACATCGACGGCGCTTCCATGACATCCTCGGCTACAGCAGCAATATTCTCTGCAGAACGGCTACTCCGGGGTCTGCCACGCCTGGCAGCATCTCGTGTTGTGCCAGTCTCCTCGAGGCGAGCGGCTAAACGTCGCAGTGTTTCACCAGTAGGCGTTGGACGGCCAGGAAATCTGCGACGAAATTCACGTTGTGCCAAAGTCACCAACCGATTATTGGTCAAATAAATAGTCAGCAATATTCCGCGTTCTGGAGCAGTGTAGCGTAACATTGTTTATTAACGTGTATTTCGCATGTGTTCACTACACAAATGTCAAAACAGAACTGACATTAGGGGCCAATCGCAAAATTTATAGCATTTTCTGATAGGAGGATTACTTTTGCGCAACCTTGTATATTATAATTTTTCAATCATTCAGAGACACGCGGAACATAAACTGTGCTTTTATACATTCTCTCAGATTGCGTAGGGCATGCTATCAAATTGTGTTTGGTAACTATTCAACTTCCCCTATTTTTACCTTATCCGTCTTGCAGAATTCCGCGTCACTTATCTTTATCACTCTCTTAATGAAGTAGCTAATTGTCTTTATGGGGTTTTTGGAATGATAATTTATTAATCGTCCTGACGCTGAAGGTGTTTGGTACCAGTCAGTTTTGAGAGCATTTGCTTTTTTGGTAACCAAACTGTCCAAATATGGTAGCTTATTGTCCTTTTCCTCTTCGAGTGTTAATTATAGTTATTTACTAAAAGGTTTCAATGCTGTCATCATTTTGCCCACGACAGTTTTTATATAGTTTGATTTATTAAGTGGCCGTCGTTAGTGCAATGGTTGGTGTGCGCTCCTCTTATACATGAGATCCTGGGTTCGATCCATGCTCTGTCCACCTTAAATTTCTTGGCGTGGCGCCGACACTATCGAATATTCAGCCATGAAAAAGCTTCTCCAAATACCGTTCGGAACCGGTGTAAAATTATAGGTCCCAATCCCAATATAAGCCACAGCTCACTGGTTGTGAGAAGCTCTCCCCGATTCCTTCATGGGATGGAGTGGGATACCATTTATTTTATTTGATTAATTGAATAAATACACATCTCTACATAAGACGTATTAAAATTACAAGTTCCTGTTCCTCGATGTCGATCGAAAGCTTTCGATTCATTTTTTCAATTTAAAACCCGATGCAGAAATTTAAAAGACAGGAATTAAAAAGAACTCATTCCAAGCTAAATATACAAGGTGCGGCAAAAGTAAATGCCCTATTGGAAAACCCTATAACTTTTACAAATGGCGCGAAATGGCAATTGGGTTTTGACATTTGTAAAGTAAACAAACGCAGAATAAAAATCGACAATGCATGAATCGGTTTCCTTGTCGGTTTTGTTGGCGCAGCGCGAATTTCGTCGCAGATTTCCTGGCCGGCCAACACCAACTGGACAAACACGGAGGCATTTGGTAACCCGCCTTGAAGAGACTGGGACAACACGAGATCTTCTCTTCTGAATATCGCTGCTGTTGTCCAAGATTTCGAAGAGGAGCCCGGAACATCGACCAGACGACGTGCCACGCAATTGGGAATTAGCAGGCGGTCCCTAGGCAGAATTTTGGTAAAAGATTTGAAGATGTTCCCTTACAAAGTGCAGACGGCTCGAACTCGTAGAACCAACGAAGAACCATTACATCCCCCAACAGGACGGTGCAATGGCGCAGACTGCTAGAGCCACAACAGATATTCTGTAGAAATCATTTTCGGGTCGCTTAATCTCTCGGTTTAGTGATTTGCACTGGCCTGCCAGGTCATCCGATTTAACCGTTCCAGACTTCTTTTTATGGGGATTTTTGAAGTCGCGGGTTTACGTCAATAAGCATCAGACTCTTTAAGCCGTTATGGAAAATATTCGCCAAGAATGCGAGAACCTGTCGCCCGAAGTTCTGGCAAGAGTGATTGAAAATGCCATGAATCGAGACCGTGTGGTCATCACCTCTGGCGGCGGCCACTTGGCCAATATTATTTTCTCAACTTGATGGAATAAATTCCCATGGATTAAATAAACAAATTTCACAAGCAGAACCAAAGTTTTTCATTAAAAAAAATTACAGCAAAAGAACATTGAGTGATTACTTTTGCTTCACCTTGTTTTTGCTGCACAAACTGATGTAGTATATGCAACCGAATCCCAAGTATTGTTATTTACATATGCCACTATTTATTATTTGGTATTTATATTACGAATTTTTTTCATTTGAGGCCCCTCTTAACAAAAAACTGGCCACGGCCCTGTTGGCGCCACATAATCCATCAAAGTTAACAATCAAACGTTTGCAAACATTCAGTTTGATAATAACTAAATTTGTTGTTGGACAACCCAATGATTAAACATAATTTGAAAGTCTTAAAATTAATACATAACATATTCACTTCTATGTAGAGGTCGTGTGGCTAAAAAAATTTAAAAACAAATCTTAGTAGCGAATGGAGATAAATTTGGTTAGATACGAGTATTAACAAAACATGAGGTTTCTTTTAATATTCTTGCATTTTGTTATTTTATTGATTAAATGATAGAATTTTATAAATTGCTCAAAAATTTCGATAAACAACGGTTTTTGATACAGGGATAATTCCCAACAGGAATTAAACCTGTAAAATTAAGGTCACAGTTCTATTACAAGTGTATAAAGCTAAAATTTTAAACGTATTCTTTCTGCAATGAGGACTATTGGACAGAAAATGTATTCGAAGGAAGAGTTACTGGTTTTCCACTACATCCCATGAATGGATTGGGGGAGCTTCATTCAACCAGTGCGCTGTCTAGTTTTACACTCACTGATTGGGTCCTACAGATTTACACCGGTTCCGAAAAGGATTTTGTGAAACTTTTTCATGGCTAAGTACTCGATAGTGTCGTCATCAGTAAATTAGGTGAATGTCGTCGAAAGAAATGTAAGGTCTGACCATCGAACCCACGTTCTCATGTATAAGAGCCACATCCACTAACCATTGCATCATCAACGGCCAAGAGCTGGGGCAAATATTTCACATTTGATCATGAAATATAATCCTGTACAGACAACGTTTTCCTCCAACGATGGCAACCTTGCTTACACTAAATGAAAAAGTCTTCGTCGCATGAAACACCACATACTCGTTAGTGTGTTAACATTGGTGCTTATACGACGATTTTATCGTAGCTGCAATGAAAAATGTCGGCTTCCGGCGACTGTGTTATCTATTACTTATGATATTAATAAGGTTAAGACAAACATCAACAAACAATATTCTCTCCTCCCTACTACTCCTATTCCTACTTCCTACAGTCGGATTAGACGTAACTGAATTTAGAGGTTGCCTCATCCACATTAGATGTCATCACATACGAATTAGAAGTTGTCACAACCGCATTAGAGGTTGTCCCAATCTATTAGAGGTCGTACCTTTCAATTCGGTTGTGCCAACTGAAATTCGGAGCCAACAGCCAAATTTGCTGTTGCTAAAGGGTGTCTCAGTAAGATTGCACTTTTTAAATTTAGTGTAATTTTTTTGTGTAAGTGCAACTCTGAAATTTGGCAGCTGCCAGATATGTTTATTCGCATCATTAAAAATATAGCGCTTTTCGAAGGAAGAACGCGTTATAATTGTGAAAACTTTGGAAAGTTAAGCTGAGACCGCTCGTAACTTCGAAGAAATTTCTGTCGAGATAGTGCACCTAATATGTCAACCATTCGAAGACTGGTCAAACAATTTTAGGAAACGGTTATGGACAGTAAGACTCATGTGCGGTCGGTCTCTTGAAAACATTGCTGCTGAAAACGAGGATGTCGCCGAAAACCCGAAATCATAAATACGGCATCGTTCTCCACAACTTCAAATTTCACGAAGCACTACGCATCGAATTTTGACAAAAGACGTCCATCTTCATGCGTATAAAATTCATCTTACTCTGGAGCTCAAAGCAGCAGACCATGGAAAGCGCCGGTAATTCGTTCAATTGGTAATGGAGCAAAGTGAAGTCAATGCCAATTTTTCAAAAAAAAAGTCATCCTCTCCGATGAAGCGCAATTTCATCTCAATGGCTTCGTGAATACACAAAATTGTCGAATTTGGGGCTCAAAAAATCCCAAATAATGTGTCAACCATTCCGAAGAGTGGTCAAAAAATTTCATGAAACTGGTTCGGTTATGGACAGTAAAACTCCTGTGTGTCAACATACCCGAGTGTCAACGAAAACCCGAAAACATTAATTCGGCATCGTTCTTAACAACTTCAAATTTCACGAAGCACTACGCTCAAACCAGCAGACCATGGAATTCGCCGGCAATTCGTTCAATGGGTAATGGAGCAAAGTGAAGTGAATGCCAATTTTTCAAAAAAAGCATCTTCTTCTCCGATGAAGCGCATTTCCATCTGAATGGCTTCGTGAATACACAAAATTGTCGAATTTGGGGCTCAGAAAATCCTCATGCAATCCATGAGAAACAAATGCACCCACAACGAACAACTGTCTGGTGCGAATTACGGGCAGGCGGCGTGATTGGACTTCACTTTTTTGGAGATGAGGCCGAAATTGCAGTGACTGTGAACGGAATTCGTTACAGGAACATTATAACAGAGTTCGTCTGGCCTCAACTGGACGGTATGGATCTGGACGATATGTCGTTTCAGCAAGACGACGCAACCTGCAACGCCGAGGATGAAACGCATTGTAGCAACGATTTACAGAACAAATTAAAAAATTCTGATGACAACTGCAACCGAGCGATTTCTTTATTTTGGGGTTTAGTGAAATGATGCCAATTGGAGTGCAAGGAGTTCTATTAAAGACACATAACCCGAATTTACCGAAAACGGTCATTGATGTGTCAGCCGATGCAACTATTTCAAAGAAATAGAAATTCAGCATAGGAGTGGAACAAAGATATTGCATGTTAGAAACAATGCACTTACATACATATAATTATAGCATCAGTGAAAAACATTCGTCGTAGTAAAGAAACATACTCATCGCAGTTAGGAATTATTGCTCTCCAGTAGCGATTTTATAATATTATTATTATAATAATTATTCAGTATTGTTTGACTGATCATCATGGACAGATCATCTTGGAATGGAGCTGTATTAGGCAAATCGGCGGTCTACGAGAAAAGCGTTTCGTGTGCTTAGACCAACTTATTGCCCACATAATCGACCTATCATACGCAGAAATCGCTATACCACCAACAAATTTTAAACCCAATTTTCGTTATTAATACGCGACCAAATATACCACGTCCAGCACGAAGTGTAAAAAATATTGCGGCGGCAGCAGCAGGGTCCACATTGATTCGATCGCGAGTCGACAAATTGAAACTTCCGAGCCGGGCAGTAAGCCGAGAGCCACCAGACTCAATGTTAACCACGAACCCTGGGTAGTTAAGAATGTACGCGATGACTGTATCGGAACATGTCCCACAAGATGTTTTTAGCCGTTCATCGAAGCGTTGCTGCAATAGCTTACCGTTGCTGCAACAGCTTAATAATTAATGCTGTAGGGAATATAAAAAAATGGCTTCTCATTACATCCAATTAAGGGATTGGGGAGAGCTTCTCACAACCTGTGAGCTTTCTAGTTTTACACTGACTGGGGCCTACAGTTTTACACCGGTTCCCAACGGTATTTTGAGTAGCCTTTTCATGTTGCCGCCTATTAGCGAGGTGACCGCCGTCGAAAGAATTGTAAGGTGGTTAGAGCAGGGATCGAACTCACGTTCTTATGAAGAAGAACCGCCGCGCACGCAACCATTGCACCACCGGTGTTCATTCGGTGTTCGTGAATTGTAATTTAAGTTATAATATTTTAATATATTTGGTCATTTTGTAATACTGAAGAGCGCGTTGTTGCAACGAAACAGTGATTTATGCGACGAAACCGACCTGAATCGAGTTACTCCATGAAGTAGTTGTATGAAATACTATTTTTTGATCCAATGTATCTACCTACAATTTGGTTTTTAATCTGGCACAAACACATAGATGTAAAGTTGACAGTAAGGATTAATAAAACAAATTGTATGCCTGGTCAAAATCAAAAAAAAAAAATGAGAAATTTTAATATAAATATGAAAAATATGAAATTCCAAATGTTTTAATTGTATATATATATAAAAAATCCATGTATGGTTTGAGACCATACATGGGGTTTTTTAATTTGCATCGGATTTTAATTTGCATTACTTTATCTAATGCAAATGCAAAAGAATTACCATTGTTCGCAATGGCAATTAAAAATTTTTAAATTTGCATTTGCTCAGGCAATGCAAATGCAGGTTGTCAAATCAGATGCCAATTGTAATGAAATTTGGGAATGCTTGTAAAAATTTTGAATTTGTTTGACAGCTGGCAATTCTATTTGTATAGTATTTTATATGTAGAGGTTTGTGGTTTCGATGGGTATTGCCTCGTAGTACTTTCAAAGTCATAAACCTGTACTGTATAAAATATTTGAAACCCAAAATTGCCAGATATGAGGGAAATGCTTTAAAAATAAGTACAATTGCCAATAGTATTGAAAGTTTTTTGAATTTGCATTTGGACAGGAAATTCAAATTAAACAACAAATTATAATTGTCATATAATTAATTTACCCCATGTATGTTTGAGACACAATAATTAATATGTTATAATATATGCTTTTGTGACCCAAATGTGGCTTTGCTTGTTGAAAAATGCTGAAAATTAAAACGTGTCAGACAACATAGAAACAACAAAGCTGCAGATCTACAATTCATTAAAACACTGCTTGCAAACACACACATGTTTCCTGTATTATGTTGCTGGAGCCGTTTTTGTAGCGTGTGAGAAAAAATTATAATATTTGTAAAATAAGGAATTGTTTTGAATTTATTTTTATTTTATGATCGTTGATAGTTTACCTGTCAAATATGGATGCTTTTATTTCTAAACTACTCTTTTAACACATCAATGAAACACATTCATCACATCCACTCAAACATATTCATCGCAGCAATTAAAAAAATTCGTCACAATGACAAAACTGTTTCAGTTAATGAAATCACTTTCATTGAGGCGACAAATCTGTACGTTAGCTCACTCTGGACAGAAAACATTCATTGAGTTCACAAACAAATTCAGTCGTCTGACCAAGTTTTCTATTTCAGTGTAACCAGTATTACTCATTCTTTTTTGCCACAATGACGTAGCATTCTGGTCTCCAAAATATGACTCTATCTCTATTCGAATATTCAAAAGCGACTTTTTGAACAAAACAATTCCTATAACAGAAACGAACACAATAATTCAATATTTTACCATAATTATTATTGAAAACTTTCAACTTGACATTATAAATCATTTGTATTAAAACTTGTGATCCGATCCGTTCATCAAAAGCTACCGACCGCTACCCCACAAGGTGTGTATGAAGTGCCAAAGTTATGCGGACATTGTGTCACCGGAGGCTTGATTATTACGACACATTGTCACCGTAATTCAATACGTACACGCGTTGAGTACTCAACTTCGAACCAGACTACTACTGTCTGGCACAGATGTAAACTCCACTCTCCAAATACAACAAAACTACAGTGATATCACAAAATAATTGTTCATTATAACACCTGAATTGAAGGGTTTATTGTGCCGGCGATAGTTGGTTGGTTGGTTGGTTGGTTGTCTCTGTTCTATTGCCGACGGCAAGGTAGGGCATTTCACAATTCGAAATTGGTTTTGATAAATCTTGTATAGAGTGCCAAGTTTGATAGACGATAACAAGTGGTAGCCCTGGAAAGGGGAGGGGGGGGGGGGAGCGAGGGAGATGGGAGGGCATAATAAACAGAGGCTTAAATTTCATGTACGGGTCATTTACAAAATGTTTGTTAACTGTTCGTTTATAAGATTTGTTTCTTTACTTTTTTTATACCAGACCAGTTCAGCTTCTTTTTTATCTGGCTCCCGAAGATTGACAGAGCCGTACAATTTTTTGGAATAATGTTTTGTTTTGTAATTACACAAAAAGACTTCCAAAAATCTTTTCTTGTTAATGCTAAACAATGAAACACGAACCGTAGAAAATTGATCTTAGGGGCTTTTCTGAGAGTTTTATTATTATTTTTTATTAACCCAAACGAAAAAGTTATTGCTTAAAGTTGCCATTTGAAATCATCAAAGTGGGGAATAGAGTTAATGAGATCCAATGTTGCCAGATGTGGTTTCTTATGTAGAAGTAATTATGGTTTAAGAAACCTTTACATACTAAGCTACCCAAACCAAATAAGTTAATTTAGTTGCAATCACATTCCATGAAGGGATAAAGGAGAGCATCTCACATGCAGTGAGTTGGGTGCTTTGTTATTTGTAGAATCACTGTTTTAGCCCTTCAGTTTCACACCGAATCCAAAAAGTTAAGCTTTGAGAAACTTCGGCATGGCTAATGACTCGTTCGTGTCGCCTTCACTAAGTAAGGTAACCATCTTCCTAAGTAGTGAAAGGCGGTTGGAGCGGAGATTAAACCAACTCTCTCATGTACAAGAGTCGCGCCCTCTAACGATTGCTTCACCGAATGGGTCTTAAAGTTGTGTTAATAGATTCTACTAAAAAGTTTCAACATTTAAACTTAAGTGGGTTCAATGTATGATCTTTATGAATTTGTGCCTTCCAGATTATCGATTTGTACTCGTAGTTATATCAGAACAAAATGGAGTACAGCAATTTGAAAAATCCATATTCTAATCGTCAGTGGTGCAATGGTAGTGTGCGAGTGACGGCTTCACTATCGAGTACTTAGCCATGAAAAAGCTTCTCAAAATACCTCTCGGAACCGGTGTAAAAATGTAGGTCCCAATCAGTGAGTGTAAAACTAGAACGCGCACAGCTCACTGGTTTGTGAGAAGCGCTTCCTAATCCCTTAATGGGATGTAACGGGAAACCATTTATTTATTTATTTTATATTCTAATTTTAGCTTAAGGAGAAATTCAAATCGAAGGAAATTGTTTCAGAAACTTCATAGACCTATTTAATTTCAACACAATCGACTGAAAAAACTATCAAATATATACTACCTCGACGAGTACACAATTTCTAATTGAAATTTAAAAGCATTAAATTACAGCAAATGATCTATGAAAGATATCAATTGAAAACGGAAAATTCTATTTGAATTTTAAAATTTCAAAATTCTATTTAAAATTTAAAGTACTTCAATTGAAATTAAAAAGACATGAATTGAAATTTAAAAACATCAATTAAAATTCAAAACACGCCTAAAACGAACGAAATCAATTAGAATTTAAAGACGTCAATTGAAATTTAAAGAACATAAATTGAAGTTAAGGCGACATCAATTGAAATTTGAAAAACATCAATTGACATTTCAGACATCAATTTAAATGTATAGACAGCAAATGAAATATAAAATATTAAAAAATAAACACGTCAGTTGAAATTTGAACAAAATCTATTAGAATTTAAAGGCATCAATTGAAATTTGAAGAGCATAAATTGAAATTTGAAAAACATCAATTGAAATTTAAGACATCAGTTGATATGTATAGACATCAAGTGAAATTGAAAAGACATTATTGAAATATAAATACGTCAATTATTGAAATTAGAGTGACATCAATTCAAATTTAAAAGACATCAATTGACATTAAAGACATCAATTGAAATGCATAGGCATCAATTGAAATATGAAAGACATTATTAAAATATACACAACTCACTTGAAATTTAAACGAAAGCAATTATTTATAGACATCAGTTGAAATTCAGTTGAAATTGAATCGAACATAAAATGACATTTGAAAGACATCAATTAAAATATGAAAGATATCAATTGAAATTCAAAGGCATGATTTGAAATTTGACTGGCATCAATTGGAAGTAGAATACAACTCTTATATTTAAGCTGGTGGCCCTAGGTTCACCTTGGAGCTTCTAGACCGTATACAAAAGTGAGCAATGATGCTAATAGGAGACAGCAGGGTAGGCAACTCTGATGTCTCCTTGAAAAATATGGTTTCCTTTACAGCCCAGGAAGTATACAATGAAGTAGTTTACATATACTGAATAAACAATTGGGACTCAGCACAATGATCTCCCAATTTCTTTACAACGTCTCGTCTAAATTTTATTAAAGAACTTCCCACTTTATTCGTTATTCTAAGGAGAGGCTCTAATTCCAATTGGCTTTACTTTCTGTTTGCGTCGTTTATAGCGTCCAAGATCTGTCTGTTCCAAGTGGTTGGAATACCTGAACTAATTTTTTTCATATCGTTGTGGTCCGTACTTTTCACTACTTTTTTGTTCAGTTTATTGCGAATATTAAACGAAATTTGTGACTTTTTATATATGACATAAACAAGTGGCACTGACTCTCAAATTTCCAAACAGCTGATAGCTCTCAAATTTCCGAAACGAAGTGTTGCAAATACTCTCCACTACGAAAAAAAGGGATGAGGGAGTGCAGTAGTGACATCCTGAGCTTTAAATTAACGTAATTAATACGTTGCATTGTACAAAAGTTAGAATATAAGTAATTCATCAATGTTTTAATTCAATCAAATACCAATTAAATGTAAAGAATCGTCAAATTGATGGCAAGTTTTCATGAAAATAACGCATAATTTTCATAAAGTTAATCAAATAATTTCATAAATAAGAGCAAACAAGCGCATTTTACTAAAGTACACTTTACATCAACTGGGTTATCATGCGCTAAATTTGCGACAAGTTTGCGTCAAACTGATGGGTCATTTACAGTAAATTGATGGACTAATCTGAATTACAATTGATGTAAAGTTTTGCATCTATCCAGTGAAATGTATCGTTGGTTGGAAATTGATGAACTTTTAAAACAGGACAATGCAGAGGTTCATACTTATCATGTAAGTTTCTCATTCAGTGTAAGAGATAACTTGTATATAACAAAGTAATTGCACTGTGGAACACAAAAAAATAACAAGGTTCTGACAGCGGGTTATGGTAGTGGGGGTAAAAAAATATACGAGTATCTGTGTTTTGAAAGTATCCGTTTGAGTTTTCTGTTAAGGGTGGGTGAAATTTGGCGCTAAATAGACCAACAAAACTGCATTGTAAGGGGTTGGTGTGTATTGACAAAATTTTCTACATAAAATTTCACTATAAGTCACCGAACAAAAGAAACATGTGGATTAATATGTATAAATAAAAAGTTTCATTTTGTTCCACAGTGGTGTTAGCTTGTAGCATATTTCAGTCTTTTTGTGGTAGAATCAATGTATAATATTGCTTCTACAGAAGCAAATCTGCTTTAGTAATATGCTTAAATAAATATAAACATAAATTCATATAAATAACTAGTTTTCGATTACATCCCATAAAGAGAGTGGGGAGAGCTTCTCACAATTAATGGGCTGTGCGCATTCTAGTTCAAGTGCGAGTGGGACTCACAGTTTTACACCGGTTCTGAGCAGTATTTTGAAAAGCTTTTCGATAGTGTTGCCATTACTAAGCGTGGTGACCGACGTCAAAATAAATTTATGGTGGTCAGAACAGGGATCGAACCCGCGTTCTTATGCACAAGAGCCGCACACACTACCATTATACCATCGACGGCACCTTGGACCATCGTCGAAATGCGAGCTATACTACGTGATAAAAGACAAAAAAGGACCCGTGTCTCCCAGTTTTGCCCAAAGTCTTGCATTTTTTATGGGCCCCCAAAGTTTTGGGGCCTCCGTGTCATGTGATCATTTTCTCAGGCTCATATCTTGCAAACCGTTTGGAATTTTGAGTTAATCTCTGAGGGAAAGTAGTAGCTCTTGTCATAAAGAACACAAATTATCAACATATAAATTCAAAATAACGTCATCTTCAAGGTCAAAATCGCTAAAAACTTTAAATAATTGTTTTTTTTCACCTTTTCCCTTGTTCATTTCTATAGGCAGCAAACCGTTCAAAATTCAAGGAAACAATCAACTACAAAAATGTACCTAAGATCACAATAAACAAGTTTCTAGAACACATAACCTTCGTAGGAATGATTCTTATATTGTGTGCAGAGTTCCTCATTGCGTGTGCTCAGCTTACTGCTTTACCTGCGCTGCTGCGGTCGGTGAGATAGCATAGCATCTCAATGTTGAAGTAAACGGTATTAAGTTCATATGTTCTAGAAAGTTGTTTACTGAGATCTTAGGTAAATTTTTGTAGTTAATTGTTTTCTTGCATTTTCAACGGTTTGCTATCTTTGGATCTGAACAGGGGAAAAAGGGAAAAATAATCCAATTTTTTTAAGTTTTTTGCGATGAGGTTTTATTGACATTATATGTTCACAATTCTTATTTTCATGACAAGTGCTACAACTTCCCCTCAGAATGTAAATCAAAATTCCGAACTATTTGCAAGATATGAGTCTGACAAAATGATCACTTTTTTAGAATGACACCGAGACCCATAAAAAAAGTCCATGACGTTGGGAAAAACTGGGAGACACGGGTCTTTGTTTTTGTCTTTTATCACGTACTGGTGTCCGTATTTGGTTATATTTCCATGACTTAAAAAATTACACACAGTGATATTTAACCGTATAACAGATTACACTAACACTATAGAGATAATTCCTTTTTCAGCAGATCAGTCCGGATGTGGAATTAGCTTCCGGCGAGTGTATTCCCTATTACTTATGACATCAACAAGTTTAAGTCAAACATCCACAAACACCATTAACTCTTTCCTCCTGCTAATAGCCCTACTTCCTAAGTCCAATACATAGGGGAAATTTCCGGAGTGGTGATCATAATTACAAATAAATAGAAATCAATTGAATTTAAAAGACATAAATATAAATTTACAATTCGTCAAATTGAATATTGGGGTTTTAAATTGTAATTGATGTCTTATAAATTTCAATAAATTTTTTTTAAATTCAATTAATATCTTTTAGATGAATTTTAAATACCAATTGATGTCTTTTAGCTTTCAACTGATATTCAAATTTCAATTGATGTGTTTTAGATTTCAATTGATGTCGTTTAAATTTTAATTGACGACTATTAAAAATTTTTTATATTTGAATTGCATTTTTGAAAATTGTATTTTTAAATATCAAATGAAATCTTTACATTGAATTTGATTTTTTCTAAATTTGAATTGAGAATGACGTGCTTTTATCAAAAATAAGACAACGAACAAAACCCATTGTTCTAAAGTACGTGCTCATTGCAGCATTGAACAGTTTTGTACAACCGAGGATTGTGTTGTTGCTTCAATCAATATTTATGTTGTGGCGATGAATTTATACGTTAGCCTACTTTTGATGAAACTCGTGTTTCAGCGTAGCCAACTGTAGTGCCATGCTCATTGAAGTGATATGTAGAACACTGTATACGCTTCCAAAATCAGAAGTTATTCTAACTGGCTTGACTCTTGTCTTCTCTGGTAGCTGTTCATGTGGCACATCAAATCATATCTTGCGAGCAAGAAAACAACAGTATACGAAACCTTGAAATTTAGTTTCCATTGGGCTAATCACTTAATCCCACAAGAAAAAAACCTAGTAATATGGCTACACTGTAACTTTAATGCAACATGCTCAATTCCTGTTCACTGGCAATAAACATTCAACATTTTTAATCTGCATGCTGCCAATTTAACCACTTGACTACCGGATATAAACTAGTAAATCATATTAAATAAATTCGTATTGAAATGACGAAACAAGGAAAATCGTCCAAATATCGAAGAAGAAGAAGAAACGTAATGAGTGGTGATACGAATCGTTAAGCTACTTGACGCCATGCGATTATTATTGATGTAGACAGTTTAGGGGTTTCGATGTACAACAGTTTATCGTATGACTAGGAACGTGTAAATACTGTTGCACTTGCATATGTTGGTTATATTTCTAGAAAAACAAAATATGAGTAGGTTATACTGTTACTGTTAGTTTATTCAAACCCGTCGGGAACAGTTAAGAACTGTCTGAGGCCACAAGAAACAAGCACCATGTGGATATTAAATTATTAATAGAATAATAATTATTGTCTTCTTACTAGTTATTCTAATAGTTCCTGGCTTTAAACCTTTTATTATGAATATCTTTTTGAACGGTTTTCTAAAAAGTAATAAATGTTAATTAATATATATTAAACACATATTTTTTCCGGGACGAAATGTTTTATTTCTCAAAATTTTTCTTCTTCTAGCTCGATTCTTTTAGTCCATTTTGTTTTAAATTTTATTGATGCCTTCCAAATAATAGGTTTTCTGAAAGTCCTCAAAATATAAATTTATTTCAATGATAACCTTATCATTTGACCCAAATATTTTACCAGCGAGACATATTTTTAGGATTGGAAACAGAAAGTAGTGAACAAGAGCTACATTCGGAGAATATGGCGCATGAAGTAGCAAGTCGTAGCCAATCTATGGATTTTAGTCACGGTGATTATCAGTGTTGGGGTTTGTTAATTTGCATTGGATTTTAATTTGCATTACTGTATATAATGCATATGCAAACGAATTTGTGTTTGTCAGTTTTGAACATTAAGAATTGGATCAGTCGGTTAAATTTTAAACCGTCAAAACACAATTCTATCAGCGGCGGCGTGAGCTTCAAAAAAATACGGTGGCGCGACGCGTCGAAAAATTTTTGGTCGGCTTTCGTCTGTCCAACAGTTGATGTTTTGAATATGTTTTATTATGGTTGCAATTTTTTGGTACTTATCAGTGATGCATCAAAATGTACACCTATTTCAAATGAGGTCAAAAATTAGACTTCAGTTTTTACAGATTAAAATTGCATGAATAATCTTCTGGATTAGCGTGAGTTAACGGAGTGGACCTTCGAAATCCAATGATCTTGATAATTGTAACTGCCGTATTATAAAATTTTCAATTTCAATTTGCTCAGGCAATGCAATTGAAAGTTATGGAACCGGATGCCAATTGTAATGAAATATGGGAATGCTTTCAATTATGTTGAATTTATTTGAATTCTGGCAATTCTGTTTTTGAAGTATTTTTTATGTAGAGGTTTGTGGCTTCGATTGTTATCGCCTCGTATAAACGTCAAATTCGTAAACCTGTACTCTATAAAATATTTGAAACCCAAAACTGACTATGAAGGAAATGTTTTGAAAATAAGTACAATTGCCAATGGTATTTCATTTCTGGGAATTTGCATTTGTAGACGTAATTCAAATTTAGCTACAAATTATAATTGTCATATAATTAATTTGCCCAAATATTGTGACTACTCACCTGTGCGCCAGTGCGTTGTCATGATGGTTTAACACTTGTATCTCCGCTATCTGCAGTCCCTTTTACCTCAAATCAACATAGACTCTGTCCAACAGCTGTAAATAATATTCGCTGGTGAAAATATATAATATTCCAATGGAAATGGCACCGCACACCCACAAAAAAATACGGCTGAGACAGCCGAATTAGTCGTAACTGAATTTAGTGGATGTCACAACCACACCAGAGGTTGTCACAGCGAAATTAGGTATTATTACAACCGAATTAGTCACAATTGAATTGAATTAGAGGTAGTCACAATTGAATTAGAGGTTGAATTTAGAATTTAGATTTTTTCTATTTATTAAAAGCGCATTTAGTGAGAATTATTAAATGTTTTATTGATAATTTAAAAAAAATTGTAAAGCGAGGAAGTAATTCGCTTCATATGCCTTTATTTTTAGGGAAACAAAATCGGTCACCATACCGATTCTTACGTGTTGTGTCTGTCAATGTAGGTCCTAAATCTAACCATTCGACCGTACCAAAGACGATGGCAGCACAACTCAAACGGCCCACCTTGAAAAACTTCAGAATTGTTGGTATCTGCCTGTACTGCTCGCTGAGAAATGTGGGCATTTTCTACAAAATAAACTTTTTAACTCAAAAACCATAATTTTCTAGGTACCTTTCTTAATAGCCATAAAAAAGTTTTGATGTTTGTCGCGACAGGAACAATTGTACATTCTTTAACTTTCTAATATAATTTTTAAACGCCAGTTATGAAATTTATATAATTATGTCGTGGTAACTGAACGGAAAATAAATTCGGTTGTGCCAACAGAATTCATGACAAATTCGGTTACAGCAATAGACTTAACTCCAAATTCGGTTGTTGCAACGTATTTAAGAGACTCGTTGTTGGTTACTCAGTTCAAGGATATTATTGACAGTATAATAGACTTTCCAGAACTTTTGTTACTAATACCTTTTAATGTGCCAACGAGTAATTTGAGAAGCCATAATTTTTTTATGAATATCTTCATTGATTTAATTATGGGTTGAATAAAAATGTGTCCAGAAGACGGAATTTACGAAACTACACATGCAATCATTTTGATTTTTTATGAGACTCTCAGTTTTTAAAAATACACTTTTCGAATATATTGCCTTAGAATTTAGTTAATTATTAATTACTAATGTTAGAATTAAGTAAATAGTTGTAAGAATGTATCTTTAATGGTTCAGCCTAATAGATTGAAATTAATAAATACCCATAAATATCCAAATTGAAATATTGCGACCGACTTGATACTAAATTCGGCAGTTGGAGCCGAATTCATGCCAAATTCGTTTGTTGCGCCTGAATTGAATCCACATTCGGTTGCTGCAACCAAATTTGCTACTAATTTCGGTTGTTGCAGCCGAATTAATTTTAAAGTTAGTTGTTGCAACCGAAACAATAGAAACTTTGGTTGACAGAACGAGAAAAATTTAAAATTCAGTTATCACAACCGAATCAATTACCAATCGAGGTTGGTTCAACCGAACTTCAGTTGTGAGCACTAAATTCAGTCGTGACAACCTCAATTCGACTATGGCAACCGCAATTCGGTGAAAACAGCAGAATTTACGGCATAGATAACGGAAATAAGAAGATATCCCACAGGCGTTGTCAAGCGCTGTCACTAGGTGCTGTCCTGCCGTTTTGTAACACATTCTCAAAACTCAAACTCTTTACTTAGAGCGGAAAAAGAGTGCTGTAAGTTCTCTATACTATTCATGGTAGAAATATAATGATAGATGCAGTACGAAAACAAATACAACAAGCCAAAAACAACAGGCATTTTGTTTTTGCTCAGTGCCTGTATTGTGTCAACTCACCTGATTGAAAAATGATCAATATGTATAAAAAATTGGAAAAAGTACCATTTACAAAATGCGTGTGGTTTATTTGATATTTTGAAAGTGTTTCAGTATGAAAATTAAAACGTTTCTATGCGATTTTTACGGAGAAAACTTTTCAAAAACAGCAATTGTAGGCGAACTGTGGTTGTATACAAACAAAAGTAAACAAACTTTGACATAAGAGAAAAACTCACTCCAGAAAAAGTACAAATTAGCTGGGCTAGAGGTTCTAGCATTTGTTTGTACCATGATACTATTTAATACTTTTTGTCGTCGCTCTGTTTATGACAAAACAAAAACAACTATCGCAGTGAGCTAAATATTTATTTTAACAATATTACATTAATTTTATTTTTTTTTATCAAACCAACACTCAGGGAATGCCCCCTATAAATGCTGTGCATTGTGTTGGCAAAGGAAAATTGAGGTAGTGGACGGTGGAAAGAGGGAGTAGTGTCTGTTGACATTTGCCTTGAATGTCTGTATGTCACAATTGGTGGGAAATACACTAGCCGGAAGTTCATTCCACATACGAGAACGAATTTTCTCTATAGTGTGTAGTGCGATCAATCGGCCACTCGGTAAAAAACGGATGAGAGTTCCTGGAAAGCCTCGTACTTCGGCTAAATATCCTCACGTCTGGCATAAGTTGACGGATGTCCGAGGAACACATACCGTGGAAATATCGATAGAACAGCGACACGCAACCCACAATAGAGTTGGATACCCTACTGTCCCCTATTAACACCGCCGCTCTCCTCTGGACACGGTCGAGAAGCTCCAAAGAAGTTCTAGGAGCACCTGCCCATATGTGGGAGTTATACTCCATCTTTGGCCTGATGTAGGTGGTGTAGATATTGAGAAGATCAGATGGAGTGAAGTATTTCTTGCACCGCTTTCAAAAGCCTAGACGCTTGAATGCATCTTTCGACACTTCAAATACATGTTTGCCCAAAGGACATCGCATTGTATTTTCATGCCCAGAACATCAAGAGCGTCCGATTCATCAATATCCACACCATCCATAGAGAATGACGACACACCTGGGTCAGCAATACGTTTATGCGACAACAAACAACACTGGGTCTTACCCGCATTAAAATGTACTCTATTCTTTCGACCCCATTCAACAATGGACACCAGATCGCGGTCGAGTGTTTCATTCATCGTCCGGCGTTTGACTTCAATCTCTTGAAGACTTGGCCTACGATCGAATGAATAAGAATGTCAGAGATTACTGTCATCGGCAAAAGAGTAGATTGGATTCACAGTCTGACCCAGGAGATCGTCAATGAAAATAAGAAAAAGAGAAGGAGAAAGAACAGAGCCCTGTGGTACACCTGCAGTCAATTTATGCTCGTCGGATGAAACCCCATCTACAACAACTCGTATAGTGCGATCTCTGAGAAAACTCGATATAAATCGAGTGAAGTTATCACCGACACCAAAAGCAGCGAGCTTTGACAAGAGTGCATCGTGCCAAACTCTGTCAAAGGCCTTGGAAATATCAAGAGCTACTACCTTACTCTCACCAAGCCGGTGGAAGGATCGACTCCACTGTTCCGAAAGGAATGCCATCAAGTCTCCAGTAGATCTCATTCTACGGAAGCCATTCTGCAGAACATTAAGAAGATCATTGGACTCAAGATATTTCACAAGATGGTGGTTAACCATGCTCTCCATGACCTTCGAGAGCGCAGAACAAATTGCAATTGGGCGGTAATTTGCAGGGTCACTTGCATCACCTTTTTTAGGGATTGGCTGGACATTAGCAACCTTCCAACGTGCCGGGAAGACTCCCGCACGGTATGCAAGGTTGAAAAGGTTGCGCAGTGGACGTGCCAGCGTCGAAGAGCACCTACTCAATACCAGTGCTGATATGCGATCCGGGCCCGGGGATTTATTTACTATGAGATTCGCAAGAGCCTTTTTAACTCGTCGCGTTCGAAAAAATATCTTGGGCATGGAACAAGAAACGTAATTGATCACGGGGAGTGGTTGATTGCTAACCGGCAAGGAAGAGTTCCTTGCAATCATTTCAGCCAGGAGGTTAGCTTTATCAACCGGTTCAGTGAATGTTATGCCATCTTTAAGAAGAGTTGGGATAAAGGAAGAACTATCCTTTATTCTTCTTGCAAATGACCAAAAGCTCTTACTTACTCTAGGGAAAGAAAGGACTTTAGAACCTATACGCTGTTCGTGAAGAAACTTTTCGCGTCGAAGTATTTGGCACACTTGGATCTTGCCTGTTTGCGTAGGTGTTCGGTATTAACGTTTTGCATGTCTGGTTACACCAATTTTTTTCCGATGGTTTAACCGAAATAATTTTCGTCGGGATGAATTAATTCATACCAATCAGAATTATCTTCTCGATCATTTCAGCAGCAGCATCTATATTATTGTCCAGAAAACAAAGCTTCCAGTTAAAATGCTGATAAAAGTTGTTGAGCTCAACCCAACGTGCCTCTTCGTAGATAAGAATTGTTCGCTTCGGGACATTGTTTGAAGCGAGACGAAGAGCTGAATACGAAAAGGACGCTGAAATGATACAGTGATCCGAATTACCCAGAGGTGCAAGCGTGTTAACTTCGTACTTTTCAGGATGCGAAGTTAAGAAGAGGTCAAGTAAATTTTGGTTGGGCCCTTGAACACACGGAATGTGCGTCGGTTCATTCACCAATTGCGTTAAGTCATTATGCGCGGCGAAGAGCTCAGCGTATTTGCCCTCCGTAGTTGTATGGCTCGAATGCGTTAACCAGGAGGCAACAACGATTTCACTGTCTGGATAATTCCCCAATATCTCAGAAATGGAATCGGAAAGGGTGTCAACGCCATTAAAGGATGCCTCCCTTCCCGCATTAGGACTTCTATAAAGAAATCCGAAATGTAAGACATGTGTTCCAATCTTGAATTTTACCCAAAGATAGTTAAATTCTGGATCTTGTAAGTCGAAATGTCGCTGACTCTGAAACACTATTCCATTTTTTACATAAACCACAAGGCCTCTGTGGGAAACAAAAAGGGATAGAGTGTGGTACCCGGGAACGTGAAAATCCTGTGGAACAGAATCCTTACGCACCTGGGTTTCACATAGAGCAAGAACATCAGGCCGATGAATATTAATATGAGAGTACACACCGAAAAAATTCGTTCTCAACCCACGTATGTTCCAATAATGTATAACAAAATTACACACCACTGCCACATACAAAACAAATGCACAGCAGTAAACACAAACAGTGAGCAGCAGAATTCGAAATGGAATTCGAATTCGAAAATGGAATCTGGGGCATCAAACTACGAAAGAGGAATATGGGGTCTGCTATTATAGTGGTAATATTTTTCTCATAAATCACAAAAGTATTTTTTACATTGCTGAAAACAAGTCAACAGAGTAGAAAATTCAATGCTCTCAATTTAATTTTCATTCAGAATAGTAATTTTCTTCCACTGATATATATCTTTTTTCACAGGTAACAGATTCGACTTTATTAGGGTTTCCAAATACATAATTATCAATCTTGCAAAAGGTAATGTTTCGAATGGCATATGCATGGGATTTTTTAATTAGCTTTACTTATTTTAATAGAAATTCAAATATTATTTCCATTGATTTTATATGCAATTTGGTAATTTAGGATTGCCATTTAGATTTGAAACTAAGTAACTATTTGAAATTTATTGAAATTAAATTCCAAATTAATATATCCCATATATTTGCTAAAATATTCGTACTAGATCTACAATTTGTCATTTTGGATTGCAGGGCAATCGCAGCACAAAAATTATAAAAAAATTTTTTAAACCTTCATCTAGATTAAATATTTTCCAGAAACCTTTATATTTCCCAGAAATACACACATTACTGACTCGTGCCACAAGATAAATTCAATACACTCAGAGAAAAATACTTCATGAATTCTATGAATCGCTGTCATCGGTGTAGTTTCTTTAATTTTGATGAAGGACTTCAACATGAGTATGCAACTTTCATACATTGTATGAAAAAAACATTTCCTAGAAATTTGTGACATGGACTGCAGAAAGGTTGTATCACTTCATAAAGGAATTGATACTAATTTTATTACTTTGTAAAAACGTTTCATACTTTATAAAAAAGTCGCATGCCTCAATTTAATAATATGTATGAAAAATTTCCTAAAATATATGAACCTTTCATCCAATAACCTATAATTAAACATTTACCAAATATTTCATGAGTTTTTATGATAAGCTTCTTTCTTCACATTGACGAAAGCATCATACATTGTATGCAACTTTTTTACAAATTGATTAAAAAGTTTATGAAATTTTGATGTGACCATGTTTATCATAAAACCATCAAAATTTCATAAACTTTTTAATCAATTTGTATAAAAGTTGCTTACAATGTATGATGCTTCTTCACTGTGATAAATCATCATAAAACGTCATGAAATATTTCGAAAAAAATTTAATTATTTTTCATGTACATATAGAATTTTTAAAAAATTTAAAGAATTTAAAATCTGTTAAAACGCAAACAATAAGCATTATAAAATTTCACGCCCTTTAAACTTTTGACTATAGTTTAAACCATTTGCCAATACAAAAGTAATGTGTTTGCTAAAACTTTTCATTACAAAAATCTATAAACTAATTGTTTGAAAAGAGATTGTAGCAATACGGTGGCAGCAACCGAATTGAGGTTGTCGGAACCGAATTGAGGTTGTCACAACTGAACTTGGTCCCCAGAACTTAAATTCGGTTGAAGCAACCTCGTTTCATAATTGATTCGGTTGTGGCAACTGAACCTCCAATTATATTCGTACTGTTAACTAAATTTCCTATAAGTTCGGTTGAAACAACCGAATTTGGAACTAATTCATGGGCAGCAACCAATATTGGTACACAAATTGGGTTGCAATAGCCGAATGTGGCATGAATTCCGGTGCAACAACCGAATTTGGTGTCAATTCAGTCGCAGTAACCGAATCTGGCCGTAAGTCAGATGGAATTGCCGAATTTGGCGTCAATTCGGTTGCTGTAATGCATTTCTCATGAATTCTGTTGGTAGAACCGAATTAGTTTGATTACCACATCATAATTTCAAACCTATTTCAAACTAGTGAATATGTGTGGGGTATTCCCTAGTGTTGCCAGCTAATATGCTATACAGTTCGTCTACTCCTGTATCCTGGCGCCCATGTATGATAAATATTGTACAACTCCAGTGAAAAATTTTTCTTTCTAAGTTTTAATTTTCAACTTTAATTTTTTCAAATTTATTCAGTTTTGAGTTTTCCAATTATATCAGGGCTGTCTATATGGCTATTTCGGACCTTTCCAAGATAGTCTTGAATTGATCAAGACTATATGTATTAAATGACTCGAAGAATTAAGATTGGGCAAACTTAAACTATCAAGATATCTTCCATACATTCTATTAATCCCTTCATTATTTCATTAGAAAATACCAACATTTATCAGCGTGCAGTACAACCAGCCGTCAACAGTTCTCAAGTTCTTCAACATAGGTCGTGTGAGATGTTCTTCCAACCTGTGTATATAGAACGTTCTATGACCCAAATCAACAGACATAGCACGTCAGATGATGGGTGGGACTAAAAACAACATAAAAACATAATTTGCATTATTTGCTCGCTATGTAATTATTTATGAGAATACAAGAAAATTAATCGCCACTAAATTAATAGACAAATATTTTTAAAATCCAGCTGTGACACTATCTAAATTCGGTTGGATCAACCTCTAGATCGGTTATGATAACCTCTAGTTCGGTAATGATAACCTCTAATTCGGTTGTGACAACATCGAATTTGGTTATGACAACCTCTAATATGGCTGTGGCAACCTCTAGTTTGGTTATGATAACCTCTAATTCGGTTATGACATCTAATTCGGTTGTGACAACTTCTAATACGGCTGTGACACCCTCTAATTCGGTTGAGACAACCTCTGACTCGACTGTCATAATTTCTATTGTGGTTGTGACAACCTCTAATTCGGTTGACACAACCTCTGACTCGGCTGTCATAACCTCCATTGTGGTTGTGACAACCTCCAAATTCGGTTACGGCTAATTCGGTTGCCTCAACCGAGTTTTTCTGTGAGTGTAGATTCTTTATTGATTCAATAAATTACTTTTTTTTAAATCAAAATCTTTTTTGTTATACTCGTATTAATACGAGTATACCCGAGTGCACAATTAAGGGACGTTGTATATATGTTAAATATTATTGTTAACTAGTGTTTTTTATAGTTTAAGAATTTACAAATTTATAAATAAACGAAAAAAAAACTATGTGGAACTTTACATCATATTAATGCAAAAGTTTGATTTATTTGGCTGCAATGAAATGTTTCATAAATATTAACAAAAATGTTTTCCCGTTATATCCCATGAAGGAACTATGGAGAGCTTTTCACAACCAGTTCTAGTTTTAAACTCATTGATGGGACCTATAGTTTTACTCCGGTTCCGAACGGTGTTTTGAGAAGCTCGATAGTGTCGCCGTCACTAAGCGAGGTGAACGCCGTCGAAAGATATTTAAGACGGTCAGAGCAGGGATCGAACCCACGTTCTCATGTACAAGAGCCGTGCACACTACCATTGCACCACCGACAGTCACATTTGATAAATATAATGGGCTTTTAATTCACACTGATAAAGTGCCATGATAAAAACTGGTGAGATATTTCATAACCTAATCGAAAAGCATTCAAAATTTTACTGCGCGTTGTTTGTCAAATTATAGACCGACAAAAATAAGACCGACTGAAATTTCTGTGTTTTATATCTAATTATGAAGAGTTTCATAAATGCGATTAAACTTTTCATACATTTCTTATGTTATGAAGGCAGACAACAACATAAAATCAACAAATTTCATCAAATGTATGTATTGATGAAGGTTTTCTTCAACATAAAGAATACGTTTCTCTCAGTGTAAGAACATCAAAATATTAATTCCCACTCCGCTAATCATCAGGACAATCTAGATAACACCGGCTTAAATCAGCTTTAGTTAACCACATAAAAGAACTTTAAGTAATTCCTACTAGTCATTGTTGTGGGATGGCTGAATCAGTATAAGCTGCCAGAGGCACGAAGAAATTGCAGACGAAAAAATAAACTCACGAGACAGATTGACACACGAATGGGTATAGACGGACACCGCTGTAATTTACTATAAAAAGGATTGAAAAGATTAACGGTTTTCGAAAGCCATAAAGTTAAACAAACAACTTAAGCTAAATATTAAATACACAAATTATTTAAATCAATTCAAAATCTATTTAATTAACAAATTTTAGCAAAAAAATTATTTATCTCCTACGTCTTACTTCGTCTGCCGCCAAATACAACCAGTTTAGCTAATTATTTAATAATCTTAAGTTGCCCTATCGCACAATCACACAACCAGTTGAATTCGGCATTAGTGAGTTCGAGTTTCAGTTTGAGTAGTGGCGTTACGAGGGGTGATTTTAGATTGTTTTTTCCCGTGGATGCCTGCTTAACTTTATACTTAAGTGCCAGACGACAGTGCAGAGATGAACTAGAGAAGCGACGGTGTTCGGGCCGAAGGAGACGAGGAAAATATGTCTAAAATATTTTTGATTGACATGCCAAGATATTTCAGCTAACAATCAGACGTCCAACCGGGGGTATGTCACCTAAAAAAATATGTTTGTTACTACATGCGAGTGAATGTATGTGAATCTGTGTATCATCTTGTGGTTGTTCGAATGCAAATGAATGTGACTTTGGGCGCAGAGATGCCATTAGCAGAAAATTGTTTATGCAAATTCTCGCTGTGGGGAATTTTAAAATCTCCAATATTAGGGAAATGATATTAATTGATTAATTGTCGTGAACAAATTTTGAAATGTGTTTTAAAATCGATTTGTTAATAGTTTAAAAATATATTAACATTTAGTATTTATTATTTTAATAAAATAACTATTTGTGTGAATTTCATAATTGCCTTCCATTTAAACTATTATGACAGCTTAATTGATAAATATAAATCATGAAACTTTATGGAGTTTTTAACAATTAATGATTAATGATAGAAACTCTTAGTATGTACTGAGAATCTAAAATCGTACCAAAAATATTTTTGGTCTCTAATTTTTCAGAAAGGTGGATCTTTCAATATATTTTCATAGTTACTTAAAGTGTGTAATTTTTTCAAATATCGTTTGTTCTAATACCGTGCGCGGGTCTTGTCCATGAGAACGTAGGTTCGATCCATTTGTCTGACCACCTTACATTTCTTTCGACGGCGGTCACTTTTCTTAGTAAAAGATTTCCGATTTTCTTGTTACTTTATCGATCTGTAAAACTTTATGGATTTCATCATAATTCGGTTCAAGATCTTTTTTTCTTTTCCTATTAAAAATTATTTTCAATAGAAAATAGTTTTTTCAAGAAGCAGTGAAATTCATTATTTTGGTGGATGGAAAAAGATTTTCAAACTACCGTTCGGAGTCGGTGTAAAACTGTAGGTCCTCTCAATCACTGTAAAACTAGAAAGCGTACAGCAGACTGGTTGTAAGAAGCTCTCCCCAGTCTCTTAACGGGAAACCATTTCAGATTTCACGTGCAATTTTACACAACTCCACACACAAAACAAAAAATGCCTTCGGAATATCAACAAAAAAGTATAGTATTTCTTCATACCAAATATCAGCAACATTTATTCAACAACATTTTAATGTTTTTGAGCAATGTAACGTCCAACCACATTGAAGGAAGATATGGTCACTGTTATCAACTCTTATTCAATTTCTCAAAGAAAATAATGCGATTTTTTAGTGTTACAAATTCTTGAAATCAGAAAAATTTACTGACTCATTTCGCAGCGAAAAAAATTAATGTTGCTTAATATTTTACATGCGAACGATCTACTGAAATACTTTGTGTAGTACACAGAAAAAAAACGACCGTAGAAATTTAACAAAAAAATTATCATAAATTAATCAAATATTGAAATGAAAATCGATAAATGGTACCAACAAGAAACCTCATAGGAAATACTACAATATGTGATAAAGTTTTTTGTCCAAATTCCATAATTCACACTGAATTAAGCTGGTTAACAAATTTAATAATCAATATGTATACCAATTCTAATAAACGTTTCGATCAAATTAAAAAAAAAATATTTATTTTCGATCATTTCGATAAATACGACACGAACAACCATATAACTTCGGCAAGTGATAATTTTGTGCAAGCTGTCGGTGACGTAACGCGCTATATGCTGCTGAAGATGAAGTTGTACAAACATCAAAATGATCGTTCAGCGAATGCGAGTCCGAATCCTACCAAGGCTGTTCAAATTTTTTTTTAACAAAAATACTTTCTAAAAATGACTCGGATCGATGACAAAACGAAAATTGAGATACAATTTAGTTTGATAATATGTGATTTTCTTCATCGACTGAAGAAGAAAATATTTTTTGATAAATAACGTGCAAAAAGTTCGTAGATGGGTGAAACTTTAAATCTATTTAAAAATAATATTATTCTTATGACTAACCTACAAATATTGCAGCTGATAGGTGCATTTTTTTATCGCACGATTTCATCACGGAAGAAGTACGACCCAATGACGCCGGCCCATAAACCGCACCAAACCGTAATTTTTCGGGATGCAATGATGACTCATGGATTACGTGTGGATTGCTGTCTGACCAATAACGCATATTTTGCTTATTGTCGAAGCCGTTCAGCCAGAAATGAGCCTCATCGCTGAAGATGATTTTCCGATGAAAATCCCAATCATTTTCAAGTTGTTGCTCAGCCCAATTCACGAACATACGACGCTTATGGTGGTCAAGCGGCTTCAGTTCTTGCGTCAACTTGATCTTGTAAGGATGTAGGCCAAGATCTTTTCGCAAAATTCGCCACAACGACGTCACAGAGATGCCCAACGCTTGAGAACGCCGTGTGAGAGACACATTTGGGCTTTCTTGAACTGAAGCCTCAGTGACAGCAATATTCTCGACTCTACGGGCACTTATTTGTCTCACTGGCACGGGAACATTTTGTACTGTGCCTGTGGATTCAAATTTCTCCACTAGACGCTCAATTGTTGATCTGGTAGGATGATTATGACGACCATAAATTGGACGTAGCGCTCTTAAAGTTGAGGCCACTGACTCCAAATTTCGGTAGTAAATTTTAATAATTTCGACTCGTTGTTGGCTCGTATATCTTTCCATGATGAAATGATAAACCTTACTGAAGAGGAATGTCAAAAGAGCGGGAAAAAATATGGCGTCGTTTGCTGTCCCTATCGATTTACTTTTGTAGCGTCTCTGTTGAAAAACCCGTTATATCCACATTGGGGACTACACAAGTATCTCGTAGGGACTGTAGACCAATTAGTTTCACATCCTTTTTGTTGAAAGTTTATAGAGATTGATTTACTTAGGTACAGTGTGATTCAATTATTACTCAGATCTTTGACAGCAATTATTTGGGATATGTTAAAGATTTGTTTTCAGACACGTGATACTACAAACTTTGGCAAACTTATGGCGATTTCGTTTCTGAGAAAAAATTCAACATTTTTTCTGCCCTTTGCCCTAACAGTTCTCTTTAGTGTTCGTTTGTGAAAAAAGTGCAACCCTACTTCAAGGTTTTGTGCTCGTTTCTGCGAATTTTGCTGCGACATGTTGTATCAAGCACACAAATTTTGAATTTTCTACCCTATCAGCGAGTCACAGGGGAGAATGTTGCCCGATAAAATGTCACACAATCTATATTTTTGTATAAGCATGTGGTCTTTGTCCTTGCTAAGCTAATTTGACTACCTTTTGTGTGGGATGCTAAGCTAATTTAATAAGCTTCAGTTAAAATCGCTTACCTTCTCAAACAAAGTGGTAGGAAAATTGATAAGCGGGAATAACAATAAATACCAATAGTATTGGTGCTTTTTCGACCAGTTTGTATGAAGGCTCGCATAAAATGGATTAATATCGCATAGGTCTCCATGCACACTGGTCGAATATTTTAGATAATCGCGGTAATTAAAACATGCTAACAAAGCAAACGGAGGAATGCAGTTGTGAGAAGTGCACCATTTTTATGTTCTTTTCTGATCCCCAAAAATGTGGCTTTGTAGGGGCGATGACAACATGTTTTAAATGTCACCTCATACAAGGGCAACATTATTTTTAGAATCAGCATTTAGTGCATTGCGTTAGTTTTTCGGTCAACATAACCGGACATCTGAATGAACAATCAGCCGTTTGGTGTCGAAATTCGAAGAAGCTGAGTCGGCGCACAGCGTGACATTCGTATAGATCGCTTAGCCGAAAATATTGTTTTTGTAGAACAAAGTGTGTGCAGGCCCCGACATCTTCAATTCGTCGTCGTGCAGAAATTTAACCCTCCTACAGAAGCGTTCAGCGGATTTTAACAAAATATCTATTTCTACACGCCTACAAAATTCAGTTGACACATGATCTGAAGCTTACAGAATTGCAGCGCCTTATATTTACCAATTGGATGCTTGACAACAAACAGTTGATGGCGATTTTACAAAAAAAGCAATAAGGCGCATTTTCACCTAAACGGATACGTAACAAGCAAAACTGCCTCATTTGAGGTACTAAGAATCCACATGTCATTCAAGAAAAAACTATTGCCCAAAACGTGTTTCTGTCCATTTTGGTTTTAGGCCATCGCTGTTACGGTGAACGTTGAACACTGTCGTGACATTAGCTTTGTTCCTTTACTTTTCGGGTAAAGTTCGGGTAAATGAGAGTAAAAGCTAAATTCACTGTCAAATACTCAAATTTACCTAAAAGTAAAGGAACGCAAAAAACCACTTTTCTAGCCCGAAAACAAATGTCACAATACAAAACATATGCTTGACAACAAATCTTGCATATCATGTTAATTTTCACTGTTCATTTGCATAAGCACTCTCTAGCAATCACTTTTCAAGTTAATAAAATTGTAAATTCAATAATTTTTTTGCACTTGTGTTATTTTTTTCACAAATAATACATGTGTTTTTATGTTGACGTTTCGAACAGCTGATTGTTTGACACCTTGCCCAAACTTACCCGAAGAAAAAGTCTGGGTAAGTTCTGTAAAAAGAGAGACGCATTTTGACATTAAGAGAAACAAAAAGTCGCTCTCATTTACCCAATTTTTGCGTACGGGAACGCTTTTGGGTAAGTTTGGGTAAATTTGGGTTCCCAAAGTAAAGTAAAGGAACAAAGCTATTATAACAAAATTGTAAGACCTGAATAAGATGACATGGATCTGGAAAATATGTGGTTAACAGGACGCTGTCACTTGCCACACACCACATGAAACAATGGGGGTTAACGAAGTTCCGAGGACGTATTACCTCACGAAACAACGACGTCAAATGACCGCCGAGACCTTACGATTTGACACCATCGGACTTCTTTCTCTGGGGATACGTGAAAAATATGGTCTATGCCAATAAACCCGATGCGATTTTAGAGCTGAAGAACGAAATCATGGGAATTTTGATACTCGTATTACGTGTTGCCAGAGGAGTCGTGGTAGGCATTACGGATATTGTGTTTCATACAAAATGCAATAGACTAAAATATGACGAAATAAAAATAAAATCATTTCGACACATTTGGTGTGTTTTATTATAAAAAAAAATTTGCAGTTGCAGTCATTCTGAAGGGAAAATCTTTACATTAAAAGCGGCTTTAAAAATGTAACAATTACGACCTTATTCATAAAAAGTTAGGAGAGGTTTGAGAGACGGTTTATCATACAAAAAACGTGTCTCAAACCTCTCACAACGTTTTATGAAGAAGGCGGTTAGTGTTTAACGACGTGATAAAATTCTTTAGACTGGAAAGTCGAAGGGCTGTTTCGGAAGATGTTGAACTTAATGTTGTAATTTTTCGTTACTGAAAAACGACATCTTAGATAAATTACCTCCGTCTGGAGAATGTAATTGCGGAAAATTAACATTTGTTGAACTAATATCATAATTTTCATTGTGGTAAGAAAATAAACTCGTCTACGGGAACTGAAAACGTTTACAACAAACGATATATGTAACTGTATTAAAATTAAAAAAAAGTTTACGAGAAACGAAACACGTTTGCGGTAATTGTTCTTTCGTTTACCGAACACGAGTTGTTGTAACTCCAAACACAAGAAAACGTTTGCGGTAAACGAAAAATGTTTTCAAAATTGAAATTTCCTTTAAGGTTAAGAGAGTAGTGAAAAAAATTAAAATGCCGCGGGTGGAATTCGAACTGGCATTCACAGGACGATGGTTTCGGTGTTTGTGAAGCATCATCTAGCGCGACAACAATCAATAATCTATTTAAAGTAACCTCAAAACATTGCAACTCTGCAAAAATGCACTAGGAAAGAAGAACGTTCTTGCGTTGGAATAATTGTCTTTCAGTGTGTGAGCTGCTACTTACGGGTACTAATTCAAATATGTAAATTCTATAGAAGAGTTCGTATATATATCCGATTTATGTTCTACCGATAGCATGTTATGGCCAATTATTCCAACAAAAATAACCATGTTTCACTGGGACAAATATTACACATGGCCTTGTAGGCTTGCAGTATGAATTTCCCATTCATTAACCTGTAAACATTATTTTTCTTTTAACGCAAACGAATTATATTCCACCGAATATGATTTATATTAATGGAAGTTTTTCTCTATTAATATAAGTAATTTATTTAATTTTAAATACAAATTTATTCCAGTATTTTATGTTATTCCTGAATTGAAATTGAACCCTATGGAATTAACCACTAGAAATCCGCGCATCTGTCCACTGGTGTGCGTCTGGCCACTGACAGATAGTTCAATCCAAGATAAAGTATATTGTATGTATGTGTTTGTCTGTATAAACACGTCTTCTCGCAAAGAAGAGAGAAACAACTCCTGACAGTGAATGCTTGTGTGTATACACTTTTTCGTTTGCAATAAACGACTTGCTTTTTTGCCGCAAAAGTAAATTTTGAAATGTTGGGATAAATGAAAGCTTACCACAAATAAAATTTACCAGCAAAAATATCAACTTTTGCGGTCACCTATAGGACTAAGCAGCAAACCAAATATTTTTGAGACTAAACAAATATGTTTGCGTCAAGCGAGCTATTAATTGTTTTTGTTTGTATTTCTTGATGCAAGTTACTTTGTATAGAGGCCGTGGTTTGAGAGTAAACTCACTGAAGTAAACTCACTGATAACTGAGGATATCGAATATAGACGGTTTAGTGCTATTATTAATTTCTGAGGACAAGTATCTTAGCCTTGAACGGAAGTTACACAGGAAAAATAAGATTGAGGAAGGGTATGAACGCTTTATATGCCTGTCGGAAGTCTATAGGTAAAAGATGTAAATCCCCCTGAAAACCTTGGTCCAACAACTAGTTGTTTTCAACAATAGTACGCCCAATGATTAAGTATAGACGGTTAGTTTGGTCGAATGCTTTGGATAGAATCAATCAATTGAAACTGCTGGGTAAGGATCACAGGACTTCCGTCATGCCCCTATGTTGTCATGTCCCTTATGATATAATTTAGGATCTCACTACTTTGCAACTTTACGCAAAACGGTGCGCTGCCAGAAGCCCACTTCGTCTATAGAACTTGGTTTTTGGAAGCATGCTCATCTAGGGCATACTTATATTCTCCTTGAGAAGAATAAGACCAATATGGCTGGACAGTTCAGTCAAGCAGTACTATGGCGATGATAAAATTTCATAGCTTTGTGGGTATCATAATACTGAATAGGAGGGATTGGACGAATGGAAGATACCCTCCTCATTTTCGATAAATTTAATTTTCACTAATACTGGAAGATGGATATTCTCACTGGAGTTGCCATCTTTGGCGAGAGCCTCCAACTCAACTTGTCTTTAAGTCCGAATGACAACCGTAGTGCCTTCCAAGCTGAAATCCTGACTAAAATAAGTACTACTGAGGGGTGACTTGAGTTAGATTCATCTGCTCGTTTATCTTCGCGAAGAGTAAAGTGGTGCTTAATGCAAATCAAACAAATCTCATTCAAATCGAAACTGTTTAAGGGATAGAAACAAGTTCTGAATATGCAAGCACCCTATAAGCGGAGACTTTGCTGCGTTCAGGACCATAGCGTTATGGCAGGGAACGAGGCAGTTATCTTTCTTGCCAGAATAGATTCTGCTAGTGCAAGTTGGGATGAATATGTATGGCCGGATTGACATGTTTGCCAGACTCAAAACCAACCTTGGCTGGTTGGCTTGAGTGCAAGAATTCTAGGTATTTATGATCGATGCTAAATTTTGATGGGACACAATCTTTACTACAATTGGAAAAGGGGTATTCACAGATCATTGTGACGTGAGAGATGTAATAACTACTAGATAGATTATTGCCGTAGCCGTGAGGACGGAGAGAAAACTGAGACCATCGATCATATTGTCTATCAGTCCTCAGTTCCGCAATACCGGAGGGGGCGTTGTTTTTGTGAGATAGTTGTGGAAGGTTTGTATTCTATTCGTGCTGTTGTTACTGGAGGACAACTGGAGTTCGTGCAAGGACTCAACGGGCTCAAAAACTTAGTAGTATTTAATATAAATACTTATGTATATATAATTTACTTAGTACTATTTATTGTATCCTGTTTAGGTATTGTGTGTGTATTTATTGTTCATTGTGTATCTCCCACTATGTCACATATCTGGTGATTTTATTGTTGATTGGTTTTTCAGTGTAGAATTTCCGATAGTCCTATTGTGATTCGTGACAGGTCCCAATGTGACAAATTTTTCTGAGTTATTTGTAAAATGTTCTGAGTTGTGTCTAAGGCGAACCAATAGAGGAATAAAGGATAGAGTATTTTAGTCTCTCATCTGACGTTTCATTTCACACTCTTCGTCGTAGGTTTGTACAAATGAGACAAATTCGACAAAATTACAGCAGGTGGATTTACAAGAACTGTTGACTTAACTTTTTCATTTCTTTTTCGTAAAGAACTGTGAAATTTGAATGGATTTTGCACTTTGGTGTTAACTTCTTTCATTGGTATACATTTGTATTGAATTCAATACAGATATTTTGTCACAAAAACACGAAAAGCGGTTATTGTTGCTTTGGTGGACGTTGTGTATCTGGTATCTGTATCTGGTATTATTGATCCCAGGCTTTCCACCATCCTATGTTCACTTGCAACCATACATACCTATGACATTAAAAATATTGAGAGAATAAATTACTCTCAACATTTGTCTCGAGTACATTGCCAACAAAGACAACGAGTGAGGCGTTACGTTTCTCTGCTGTCTCTCTCTCTTACTCTCTTCATTGATTATTTCAATACACAAGCAGCTGTTTGATAAAATTTTTGTATATATCTCATAGAGGACATTAGGATAGAGTAATATTGGTCGTCTACTACTTTATCGTCTTTGGCTTGAGCTTGGTCAATAACTTTTTATCTGGCTGATGAATTTGTAAAAATATTACCCAAAAATTTGGTATCAAGAAGGGCGGTTGACCAGATTCTGTTTGAACAACTTATGGTTCCCCGGTCGATTAAAACCCTGGTAATCGATTTTTCAGCTGTGATTTACGAACAAGAATCATGAAATTTAGCACATGGATAGAATATGTTCTGGTGGATTGTGGAACCTATTGAATAATTAATACACTTTTTGCAGGGAGCAGCTGTAATCATTTTTCTCTCTCCTAACTACTCTATGCATTTATTCGTTGCACCAACGAAAATTTCAGTGTTGCATTTATACCACGACAAGTGTTTAAACAAATGCTGTATGATATGCGTCGTTGAAGTAGTGACAAAATTGTTGGTTGTACGAAATTTTTCACTGCATTAATGTAAACATACTAACGGAAATATTTTATCCATCCTCCAAATTGTTATTCTAAGGGTGTTACAGTGATATCTTGTATGATTGGCAACTCGTGCTAGCGAAAAAATGTAAAATGTTTCTGTTATGATATTCAATTTTTTTTTGCGAAAATATCTTTCTCCAGAGGAAGGAAGAATTCTTCTTCGTTATGCTTTGTATTTCAAAACATTTCGTGTTTTCATAGTTTTTATTGCCGTCTCCTTACAATTATTTTGTCAATTCCCTACAGTCAAAGATGTCAGTTGTCAAGTGGTGTCGGGTCGGGTGTGCAGAAAATAGAATGGATAACTTACTCTATAAATAGCCAAAAATACAAACCACAATAAGTATACGCATTTCTATAGAACAAATTTAAGATCACAATCGCTCGCAACTACAATTTAGATCTATCCATTAAACTTATATGTTTGTGTATAAATTTTTAGATAATATCTAAATAAATGTGGAAAATTTTTTATTTTTAAATTAGTTTTGGCATTCGCCAACTTTGTACATAACACTCAATTTCAAAATAAAATGTTTGCACTCGTATCGATTGCTGGATCTTTTATCACATTCCATTGCAACAGTCGCTCCACAGATACTTCTACCTAACTAGTTTACAAAATTCCATTTGCATATCGACAAATATGTTTAGGTTTTCCAGTTGTAATTTTTGTTATTGTCAGTTTTAGTTATATCTATTTCCTAGATATTTGGCTTTCAAGTTTATTAATTAATTATCAGATATGCTTTATTAACTGCACTATGTAGCCACTACAGCTCTATCACTCACTGCTGAGGGGAGAAAAACAACGAAAGGAAAACAAAACAAAAAAATACATAATTGAACACTGAACATTTTAACTTTGTACAGTGTTGATTAAGTTAAAAACAAGATCGGCACAGTGGTTACAATAGTCTATTAGTTATAATATAATGTTTAGAGATTGTAATGTTGGCTCAATAAATTTTATGTTAATCTTGATTTTTCATTACATGACATTAAAGTATTAAGCAGGCCTTCTCACAGTAAGTGATCTATATCGAAGTTGGAATGAAGAAAGGGACCTAGTGTGCGAGAACCAGGTTTTAGAGATAACCACACCAGTCGATTTGACATAGTGTCTATACGTCAGAATCGGCCAACTCCTGAAAATCGCTTTTTGACACAACAGACAGGTCCCTGTCTTCATTCCATGTCACATAAGCTTTCTGTTTTTGACACTTTAAACGGGATCTAGAGTTATAATTATGTCGATTCTGAATGGAATGGGTAGACAACTCTGTTAGCAATTTCTGAGTCTCTGAAAATGTATTTGTAGTCTACTATATTCCATGAAATGCAATGCTAAGCATGATCGACTTTTGTACATGAGAACAAATTTCAGCAATTCCCACCGTCCATATCTTTCGCAAGATTATTAAGCTTCATATTGCAAGACTGGTCAAAATTGAATCTGGCAGCTTTCGGATAGGCGACATGTTGAACTTTGCCCACCGCAAACGAGCAAATGCGAACATCTCTTAGTGTTGGCGAGTCTACTCAGTAAATTCCTGTTGTGCAAGAAATCGTAATACCTATTCCAAACAGTGCTCCATCACATCCGTTAAAGGATTGGGAGAGCTTTAAATTGTGAGCAGTACGCTTTATATTTTTAAAGCCTTTGAACTGAGACTACAGTTTTACGCCGCTTACAAACGGTTATTGCTCGGTAGTGTCACCATCGCTCAACTAGGTGACCGTTGCCCTGAATCGAGTGACTACTAATTGACAATTGCAATACCGATAGTTTCGGTCCCCATATATCCAGTCCAATTTTTTACCCAATATCGATCAAAACTGTAGTTCCTAACTCCGATTAGTCGAAAGATTTTCTATTTAAATGTGAAACTTTAGATATTCTACGCCGCCCTTCTTCAAGGAAAACGCTGAATAGGACGATCAAGATTTCTGTTGAAGAGCCAGATAGATGTATCCCTACAAATGCTGGGAGTGATAAGAAAATGCAGTGGATTGAACCTGTTATCTTTGATACCTAAGACCATTACCGACAAATGATTTAAAATTAAATAACGAAACTATATTTATCGTTAATATTATGGAATACATATATACATATATATATATCCCTTTTTGATTTTAACAGATTATGCGGAATACTTCATAGATTTGATGAAATTCTATTCTTCTTAAGGTCTAAAAGACAATTCGAAGGATATGTGAAACATTTTCATAAACGCTGGAAAACGGTCACGTAATTAAATTAATAGGGAATTTTATTGAAATTTAAACCATTTGAAAATTGAAAATGTATGAATGAAATTTAAAGTACGGAGACATTTAATATTACAGATGTATATAAAATATATATAGTATATCAGTATATATGGTATATATATATATTCATATAGTTTGACGATTTACAGTTACCACACTACAGTTCAGATACAAATTTGTCTAGCTAATTAACTATCGTTTAACTTAATATATTCTGAAACTTTTGCTAACACAAATGCTTAAGCGTTCAACACCGCCGTGGTGAAGAACGTGTGTTTTGTTTTAAGTAAAAACTGTACCTAGAAAATTGTTCGTCCACTTCAAACAAAATAAATATGAAACATATAGACATTAAAAACTCGAAGTTTCTTAATATGATAACGAAGTAATAAATATGACAAAAATCTGATGACGACAGCGGGAATAAGGCCGATTGATGTTTACAAAAAATTCGGTTAATTTTTGACGTAGAATACGTCTTACCTTACGGTATGAGGAGTCATGTCAGGTTTTTATTGTTGTAATCTTTATTTAATTGAATTTGAGGAAACGGCTAGATGAATTTTTTTAAAATTTTTTTTGTAGGTAAATGAAGATGTTATCTTTCGTTTGATATACATTTCATATTGGTTGATATATTTCTAGTATTTTAATTTCTCAAATGAAAATTGTCTAAACACATACACTCAAACATATGTGTGGTGTTTGGTTGAGTGTTTTTGGTTGCTCAACATTGCTTAGGAACATGTATCTAGTAAAAAGTGAAACGAACAGCAAGCTAATGTTGCTTGGCAACATGTATCTAGTAAAAAGTGAAACAAACAGTAAGCTAACGTAATAAAGCTTTTTTTGTGAAAGCTTCAATAAAGCTGTTGTAACATTAATTTTGAATTGTAAAGCGTAAAGCTTTCACACAACGCTCGAATGCTAATGCGAAGACTCGATAAGGTAAACCTTTTTTAATATTAGGGCGGCCCTCTCAACATTCGCAGAACTTATTTCAATAAAAATATTAATTAAAATACATAAATTAAATTAAGTTTAAAAAAATTGAACATAATATTCTTTTTTTTAAACGGACTTGAATCAAATGCCGTTGGTAAATATAAAAATTACAGCATACAGTTGTCCGAGGCCTTCGGCCACGGACTGTCCCTGCAGGCTGTGTCAGAGACACGGCCATTAAGTTTAACGTAGAATACGCCATCCGATAAGACAGAAAACATATATAACAATAAATGATAAATAATATAAGCAAATGAATTTATTGTTCTATATGTTTTCTGGCCGAAGGCCTCGGACAACTGTCTGCTGTAATTTTTTTTAACACATTTTTTGGTCGAATCATGGCTCTGCCTTATTCTAGAGCTTCTTATAAGCAATAATGAAATATTTTATATTTTTTTGTGATCATTAGAAAAAAATCAAATTTTAGTGCTTCCATGAAGCCTAAAAGTAAGTGAGAAAACTTCTCGTGTTTTCTTTTCGTACCGTAAAATAAGCACATGAAAAAACAGCGTTTTTTCTGCAAACAAAGAAGAGCTTTTTGAAAGCAATGAGTATGTTGCTTTAATTTGGCACTATTGAGAGCTTCTAAGTGGGAACTTTGTTCGAAAATAATGCGCATCTATCAGCGCATTGGCTAGTGCTTCTAAAAAATTTCTGCTTCCATTACTGCTTTTTAGCATGCATAATTTTTTGTGTCACAATGCGTTTGGGCAAAAGTACACTATATTTGCGACAAGCCCAACATACCTTATAATTGCATTTAAGCAACAAAGAAATACTGATTTTTCAGCGTGTATATTCTAAGAAACGAGATCTTTTAAATTTGTTTATAATATCTTTAAAATATTTTTATAGATTTCGTGAAATGAAATCTGTGCATTCTGTTACTAATATCTAATAAACTTTTTCATGGATTCCAAGAAATGAAATTAATTAAATTTGATTCTAGGCGTTATGCCACTTGCCATATAATTAAAATGCACCTTTATGAATCCTGGCAAAACGTATCGCTTTCCAGAATTAGCCACATCCATTATTTTGTATGATGATGTTAAAAAAATGTATCGGGTTATATGTAACGAAAACTCCAAAATCAATGGGAATTCTTTAGTATTCTACGCCGCTGAAAAAAAATTTGGTGCACCCAAGTACAAGATTCCGAAAATGAAACATTTTCACTCAATCAATAAAGTATATTTTTGGATACAATTTTATTAGTACGAGTATGCTTCGTAAAATCGTAATAGGTTTAGGAAAGTTTTTCACAATTTCTTTGTTCAATAATGTTCAATAAAGAATGTTTCATACATATTACTAAGAACATTTCTTCAGTGTATATAAAGATAAAGTATGACGACTTTAGCGAAAATTGGAGGAATAAAATATTACATTCTGAAAAACCGCATTTAAACACATTCTGCAGTAACCATGTATATGTTTGGAACACATTCTAAATATTCATATACATAGTTGCAAGTTACAAACTCACTTAAATTTAAATACAAACATTATCATGTTAATTTTCAAACATTCATTTTTTTACGTGGAACTATATGCCTGTCTGATGCCAAACATTCACATACTTGCGTGGATACATTCGTGTGTATCCTCCGATAAACGCAATTCCTTATGAGGAAACATATGCGTGTTTCTTTTCAAACATAACAATTTTTAGAATCAAATAGTTTTTACATTTCAATATTATTTTTTATATTCATTTTACCAATATAAATCTACAGTTATAACCAACTAATTTGATAGCTTCGTGTGCACTATTTGTTTTATTTTTTCATGAAATGACAATCCGCTGCTCTCTTGTTTCTTCTTCCATTGCTGTCTCCATAGATTAACACATACAAGATGCTCCAACTCTCTCATCTGACGTTTTCCTTTATGCTGCTTCTGAGGGGTATCGAACGTCTGTCGGCTGTTTAACTTGACATCGAAACCAACCCCGCCATTTTTAAGTTTGTGCATACACGATGTTCATATATTTATGCTTTGTTTACTAAACCACAGTGACAAAATTCTTCTTTTAAATATAAAAATTGCAACTTCCAGACGTTTGATTCCATTCAGTCAAAAAATTAAGAGCGAATTGGAGCATCTCGCATAATACGTTTTTCAGCAGGGTTCAACGTCACCAAACGCTACAAAACTTTACCGCAATATGCGTTGGTAGATAACTGTGTATACAAAGCAAGTTGATGCAGCCAAAGCGCGTTTTAAATACTGTTTTTCTGAATGTAAAATAAGCGGCAGAATAGAAACATCGCAACAAACACAGCTGTATCACAAACACATCAATCTGTGGATCGCAAACACATGTATTATATCATGGTAATCATTATGTTTCCAACATGTAATATTACATAGCAAACACAAACTGTTTGGATACAAGTATACTATATTTGCGCCAAGCTCCAAATATACAGTATACAAAAAAGAACAACAAGTTAAATATTTTTCAGCGTGTAGTAATTAAGCAAATTTAGGTTAAATGTTTTTTCAATTTGCAAAATTGTACCAACTTTGATCAAAACTACACGTACCATTAAATAACTGTGTTTATAGTTTGTAAGTTGAAGAGGGCGTGTTGTTTTGACACCGGTACTATAAACTTCGTTTTTTTTTAATAATGGGTTCATGTATTTTTCTCAGCATTACTGATTTTCGCTTAAATGTTGTTTGGCGAGCAGATTGTTATCATTCACTGTGAATGAAACGTAATGACAAAAAAGTAATCTGGTAGAAATATTTCAGAATTTTTTGTATTTGTCGTTTTTACATGCCAAGTTTCTGTTAGGTGTTGCCATATCAGAAAAAGTGCAGCCAAGTTTATTTGAAATTTAACAACTTGAAAAAGCTAAAAAATTTAATTTGTTTTCCAACACGGCCGTTCTAAACCACCGTCTTCCATATTCACGTGCATTCATTGTCCGTACTGCTTCCCCATTTTCTCATTCTTCTCATATCTTACACATGCCAATATGCATTCAATGCTACCATTTATGATCATGATTACTGATTATTTCAAAAGCTCTTTTTTCCTGCTTTTAATTCAATACTTGTTCCAGGGGAATACTACACGTTTTCTACGACGACTACCACGTAAAAACGACAACCTACCACTTCTTCGCCTTCATTTGGGTTATCCACCAGCCTTACCTACTCCCTTTCCCGAATGCTTATGTGTATGGATGACATGACAGATGAAACCAACAACGCATGTGCACAGCCAGACACCAACCCAAATGAAGACGAAAATTTTCAAATTTCACAACCAAACCATCATTGTCTTCATCAATATCGAGCTGGATAGCTCCTTGGACTTGGTTGTTGTACTCAGCATAATCTGCTGTAAATGAAGAACAAGCAGCGAATGAGTGGGTACTTGTTGCATCGGCAAGCAGCCATGCAGACGGACGGGCGTACGGACGATTGAATGGCTCTTTGGATGGATGGCAGTATGGAGGGACACGGATCAGATCCTCCAACTCTGATCAGCCAACCCAAGAAACTGCATTTTTTTTTGTTCATAATGAATTCATTCTCTTTCATATCTTCTCTCTCTCTATGGTTGGCATTTCAATAATAATTTTTTCTGACAACCAACTTGACTTCCAGATCAGTAACAATTTTAAATTGTTTATTTGTTTTGTTTGACTGGTTTGTTTGACTCATGACTCGGCTTTTTGAAGCCACAACAACATCAAATGATTCCAATCCTAAAACAACAACAACAAAAACATTCTGAACCGATATTGTGGTTATTGTTGTTGTTATTATTATTCGATGGCGTCTGTTTGGTTGATTTAGTGGAATATTGAAATATCAGTAGGATGACATCTTCTGATATGGGAGTAATGTAGTAATGACACTTTTTCAGTTACAAGCAAGAACCCTCAAGAGTGATGAAGGAGTAGACGAAGGGAGGTAGAACACTACATGGAAGCAGCTTGACATCGTCCAGATGATAATGAACAAAGTTTGTGGCGGGATAAGTGTAAGGTGATTGGGTTTGGAGGCAATGTTTTAAGGAATTTGGGGAACTGAAGAGATGGAAATTGAATTGATTAACTAAGTTTTATTAAATTAAGTTCTTTCCTTCAAATTATATGCTCTTAAATTTAAATATCAGTGCTGTAATACTCTGTTAACTTTAAGGTGTACTGTTAACACTCTATTAATTGTATGTACTATAACATTTAATCAGTGTTGGGATTTTTAATTTGCATTTTATTTTAATTTGTATTACTTTTTTATCCCATGCAAATGCAAAACAATTATCATTGTTCACAATGATAATTATAAAATTTTGAATTTCCATTTGCTCAGGCAATGCAAATGAAGGTTGTATATCGGTTGCCAATTATAATGAAATATGGGGATGCTTTTGATATTTTGAATTTGTTTGACTGCTGGCAACTCTTATTTTAAAGTATTTTATATGTATATGTTCGTGGCTTCAATAGGTAGTAGTTCTATTAAATTTATAAACCTGAACAAATAGAATATTTGAACACCAAAAACCGCCAGATAGGACGCGAATGCTTTGAAAATAAGTATTATATAAATAATATATATATTATTTTTTAAATTTGTAGAGGTAATTCAAATTAAACTATAAATTATAATTCTCATATTCTCTCAGACAACGCAGCTCAATATTTGTTTTACTAAATACTTTTTTATTAGGGAAGAAATTTTGATTCTGGAGATGAACATATCTACATCAGCTTTCGATAACAGTATTTTAATTGTGGAACGAAACTTTTCTATTCAGTGTCGTGATTTAAAGATTTAAACAATGTTAGCCGGACATAAATGTTGCAAAGTCGCTAAATATATAATCGGGACATATATTGTATTATTATGATTGATGACGATAATAAATGAAACACGGCAACTCTGTGTAGTTAATAGAGGCAAGAGAAACTATTATAGTGTCGATCGTTCGCTACAAATTTCGCTACAAATTAAACGAATTGGGTAACTAGGGGGAGTTAAAAAGACGCCTAATGTCTAACATTACAAAGTTTATTAAAGTAAATATTTAGACCTAAGTGTTGGCACTATTAAACCATTTGGATCAATCATATTCAACTTTTCCAAATATAGTTCGTAATGACTGGGAATGGTGGAGAATATTTCCTTATACTTTCAGGCTTTGGTGTTTACCTACCATAAACTTTACTTCTGGACCGTATCATCTGTATCCCGATATCGACGTAATCATGCGAATCTAAATACCGCTGAATAGGTCATGTCAGTATAATGTATAAGAATGAACCAGCGCGAAAGGTATATGAAGACGTACTCGAAGGACTTCGAGAAATAGCACGACCAAGTCTTTGCTGGGAATACCAGGTGGAAGATGTGGCCACCGGTGGTATGCGTGCCTCTTGTACAGGAGATCCTGGATTCGAATCTAAATACCGCTGAATAGGTCATGTCAGTAGCATGAATCAGAATGAACCAGTGCGAATGGTATATGAAGACGTACTCGAAGTACATCGAGAAATAGGACGACCAAGTCTTTGCTGGAAATACCACGTGGAAGATGTGGACATCGGTGGTGCAATGGTTAGTGTGCGCGCCTCTTGCACAGGAGATCCTGGATTCGATTCCTGCTGTGACCATCTTAAATTTCTCGATGGCGGTCACCTCGCATAGTGTCGGCCACACTATCGAGTATTTAGCCATGAAAAAGCTTCTCGGAATACTGTTCGGAATCGGTGTAAAAACTGTAGGTTCTAGTCACTGGTCGTGAGAAGCTCTCCTCATGGAATGTAATGGGAAACCATTTATTTATTTTATTTACCAGGTGGAAGTTTGCGTTTTCTGTTCAGTTGGAAATACTAAGCTTTCGCAGAGATTTGACCACCTGATGCTCCCAGCGGGGTGTTGGTAGTCCTACTTTTTTTGCGTCCGTTGAGTACGTGTTGATATTCCTGTAGCGCTTTTACTCACTATTGTCTGTAATATGTCGGTACATTTTCCGGAACATATATTTCTCGAAGTCTCCAAGTGCTGTTTCATCTGGTTGCTATATGACCCAGGATTCTGCGCTATGAGGCAAGACAGGTTGTATGAGATTCTGATATAGTTAGATCTGTGTTTATCGAGAGAAGGCTTTATCATTGAAGTTCTTGCTTAGGTCGAAATAATAGCTATTAGCAACCACAATTTCTCGATCCAACTTCATTATTGTTTTTGGTTACGACAATAACGACGCAAATGGATTCCTTCACTACCTCGAAGGTTTAACGGTTATGACTATTCGTGCTTTGTTTCAAGACACTGCTCATTGAAACCATAATTTTTGTCTTGTTCTCATTCACTGCCAAACCTGATTTAGTTAATTCTTCTTCGATTTATGAAAATACGCCAGTAACTTCTCGCACAATCCGCTCAATGATACATACATGTATCTTCTTCGTTTTAACTGCAGCTTGTGGTTTTTTATGTTCTTATTTTGGTATCAAATATCAAATACCCTGTCTGGTAGCAAATGTTTCGACAGTATCCTCAACAAATTTCACTGAGAATAGTGTGTAGGCGTAAAGGCGTAATTGTTTAGCAGGAATACCAAGCTCCCACATAACTTCGTACAGTTTTCCGCGTATCAAGCTACTGAAGGCAGCTTTATAATCTGCGATTTGCTTTTCTTGGAGTTTCTCCGGGATTTGGCGTAATATGAATATCTACATAGTTTGGAATTCTCCAGGTCTAAAACCGCACTGGTAAGGTTCAATCCGGTCTGCAACAATTAGCTTTAGTCTTTGATAAACTACGTTCGTGATTACCTCGAATGTAATAAAACGCTTATTCCAAGGTAGTTGAAACGTACACTCGTACAGACTTCAATCTCCGGACCTACATTCTCCTAATCAAATGTTAAACAGCAGCTAGAGTATACGCCTTGACAGCTCATCGCCTCCAGCCTTGAAAAGCTCTGCCGGAATGCATCAATACCTGCTGCTTTGTGGGTCTTAAGCTGGGAAATTGCTGTTCCAACCTCGTATTGTTTCTATTCTATTCTATTTGCTTCAATCGCTTATCTGCATCTTCCTGGGTCAAGTAATGCAGAGAAATGGTCTCTCCATATTTCCAATATACTCAGCACAACGGTGCCTATATTTAAAGAAGGGAGATGTACTCTGAGCTATCGCGTTTGTTCTTTATTTTTGTTCCCTTCTCGTATTTTATATTCCCTTATCATTGCTGAAATGGTGGACCTGTTTATACCACACTAATATTTAGTTCCTAACAGTGAAGTACGTAAGACAATCCTACCTGATATCTAGTGTACGGATACCTTATTCTGTGTAGGTATCCGTTGTAGGCTGTTAAATCAACCTTATGCGAAAATTCAGGAGCGCTGACTGACTATAAGCGAATATGGTAATATGAACCCTCTTTAGGCCTTTGCCAATCCTAATACTTACAGATATATTGCTTGGAAATCAATTTAAAATGCAGTTGGTTATTTTCTTTTCGATTCATATGTCTTCGTATATGTCAACTTTTGGACCACTGCTTTTGAATTCCGATTTATTCGCAACCCCGATATCGATTTTTCTTACAAATCGTAGTTCCGCATGAATGTGGCGTAATTAGTAAGTCTCTATTCAATACATACAGGCTGAAAAATGTGGCTGTTTTTGTTGTTTGGATGCAAATGCGACATGTTTGCACCTTGTCGCAAATATAATATACTTGTGTTCAAACACATTGTGTTTGCTATTCAATATTACGTGTTTGAGACACAATCATTAATATGGTTATAATATATGTTTTTGGGACCAAATATGGCTTAGTTTGTTGAAAACTTTCTTAATACAAAAACGTGAGAGCTTCAATTCAGAAAGATAATGCTTGCAAACATATACACTTTGCTGGGGTCGTTTATTTTTAGCGTGTAATTTAATAAGGTACTGGTATGAAACCTTCTTCAATGAAGTTCCAGTTGTTCTAAAGAGGTTATAAAATGCGGTATGCTGGAAAATGGCATCCATGCCCAACGTTGGACAGGACCTCCTGGATCCTGTAGTAAGAAGACATATCAGATGCTCCACTTTCGCCAATTCGTGGCATATTTGTGGCAGGGATTTACCATCTAACAACAGTCGTAACATTTTCGACTGGTAATAGGTGTAACTATCATTTAATAAGTTCACATTATTATTTTCGCATTATTAAGCATCAGAATCTGTCTAGCAGTCTAATTGTCGCCCACGTGTTTCTAATGGCTTTTTCAGCAGTATAATCGAAATGACTATTCCATACGCTGAAATCTCCTGTAACATTATCAGGAACCACGTATATGTTTGAAATATCCATATACATACTTGCATGGATTCATGAATGGAAGATCTGCTGCTTTTTTGTTTCTTTATTGTGTGTCGCGTTTTTGTTTTAAGCAATTTTCAACAACAATGCGCTATATATGGGGCACAAAAACTTACATTATAACATATTAATCATTGTGTCTATAACAAACAATATTGAATAGCGAATACAATGTGTTTGGACATAAGTATTATATGTTTGCGACAAGCTACAAACACGTTATATTTGTATCCAAACAACAACAGATTTTTCAGCATGAGAGTAATACTATTTAGTAAGATATCTATTAAGCGAGAACCAACAGGAATAACATTTGAAATCATCTTAATAATTTTAAGTCTTAAGTATAAGTTTCGAAATAATGGTGGTTGAACCATAGCAATTTTCCAATTTCGTTCGATTTTATATTGTAAACTATTAAAAGTGGGAAAATTGTACATATGTATATTAAACATTTTTAAACATATTAACAGCGAATATATCGGACAAATTTTCGTTTTTCGTTTCGTTCCAGTTACTCAAACAACGAAGAAGGTATCATAAAATAGTATCGTTTTACCAAATAAATAAAAGGAAACTTATGATTAGCCACAATAGACAAAATGCGTCTATGGTTCATTGGGAAGTGAGAACTTCGGCCGCTTTGCCACACCCGCTAATATCAAAGTATTTAAAAATAAATCTAAATTAGTTTTCGGTGTCCACCAACGCATTAGCGTTGGTGTCCCTCATATTTCTTTACTGAACCTTCATCGTTGTACGAGTAATTGGGTCCTTAAAGCGACTTTCACTTTCTGCTCAGTGTCATCTTTATACCTACAATAATTTTAAAATTGCTCTCCTCTCAGATAACTGTATATTAGAATTTGACCTTACTGTATGGCGATCTTACAATTCAATGAATTTTAAAATTAGAAACTAGAAAAATTAAATGTCAACTATTAATAAAGTTATTTATTTTTATTTTCAGCATAATCATAAATTAATGCCAAGGTAAGTCAAATGTTTTTTAAATATTATTTTTAAGTCTTAATCAACAAATGAATACGATTGGTGACTCCAAGTAAAAGAATATGTTAATGAATAGAAGTAAAAACTGTTCTAATATCCCGAAATCAATCCTACTCTTGAGTAAATTATACTGAACTGGTTTCACTGCCACTTGCATTGCAGGTGCATTTATAATTTCGATACAATCAAAATTATTCTGTTCACATACTGAGAAGAACTATTCTAAAATACTGAAGAAATTTCTGACCCTGTATAGACTTTTAAATAAATGGGAATAATGAAAATGATCCAAGATTAGATTACCTGAGATTAACCTAAATAAAATCACAATGCGCTGTCATTCACAAAATTTCTTGTTCTTTACTGTGAATTTATCGGTGACTTCTGATTAAATTACTTAAAACCGACACTATTTTGTTTCACAGAACTCAACCATTTTGGAAAGTTTGTCACAATAGTTCTTATGAGAACTCCCCAAACAATGGGCATTTTTTTGCCACCTCTAAACTAATTGTAACGCGAGATGCTTATAGAAGCTTAACTGTCCATAATAAATAAACGAAAATGTAGTCAAGCAGTGGCAACAAAACTAATGTAATGCTATATTGTAAATGAATTGTTGTGAACTTCAGTCAGAAACAGATCATTTGTAAATACATACAATTGTAAATACAATTTTCTGAAATTTTGGAGCTATAGAAATGCATTTATCGACTTTAAAGCAAAGACATATATAGACGAATACATTGCGGTTGTCAAAAATTTGTTTGTCAATAGATGGCCCAGTGCAGATTGTGTTATAAACTGACGCTATGTTATATCCGCCATGTTTTTATGTTGTTTGGCTCCCAACCTGCAAATTAGGCAAAAAAACAAAAGGCAATAATTCAAAAATATTGAAAAACAAGATGACTTCACTATGTTACACTCAATTCTAGGCAATAAGACCAAAAGAGTTTTGCTGATTTGACAAGCATTTGTTTACCCATTTCTGTTTGCCACTGTTGAGGCTGGTACTAATATCTTTCGCTCGAAACATATTGAGCAAATTTCAACTTGTTTCGCTGCGAAATTGGCCAGGAACATATCAGTGTGGACCACTATTTTTTTCTGTTTTTAAGTTCAATAATCAATTGGTTTGAAAAATTGAATGATACACGCTGAACAGAAATAGCTCCTGTAACATTATTCAGGAACCATGTATTTGTTTGGGACATACATATGTTTGCAGCATGTAACAGGGACAGTTGTTTTACAGCGTGCAGGAACTAGTATATGTTTGGGACATCCATATACTTACGTGCAAACATTATTTTAATGAATTGAAGATCTGTTGCTTTTCGTTTCTTTGTTGTCTGTCACGTTTTTGTTTTCAACAGTTTAATACAAACAAAGCAACATTTGGGTCTAAAAACCATATATTATAGCATATTAATTCTTGTGTCTCCAATATGTAATATTGAATAGCAACCAAAATGTGGGGCCACAAGTATACTATATTGGCGACAAGCTACAAACACGTTATATTTGGATACAACGAACAACAAAAAGATAAGTTATTCAGCGTGTAGGTGACAACGTTATTCATTTCTTCCTTCATTCTGTTATGTTTTTTAATTTTTCTTGAAAATAGTAAAATGTTACTCAATTCAACTTAATAGTACTCTGGAAGAACATTTTCGTTTATAGTTTTTTGGAGTTTTAGAAAATTTCGTGCGAAATATTGTGATCAATACAGGTATTTAACATTCTGTTAAGTCACCATGTCCTGTTAAGGCCCACTACATTTAGTCGACATATTTTGCTCCTACTTCTACCCAACACTTAGGGGATGCTCCCTTTAAATGCGATGCATTGTCTTCTCTGGATATCAGGATAAAAGAGGAGATAGTGACAGTTTATATCAGAATTAAGTTTGTGTAAATTTTAAGTTGCACGAAATACTTCAATAAGGTGTGAATTCCACATGTAGTTACTCTACTAACCAATAAGTATCTCTACAGTGCATTCGCCAAGTTATCGGAAATTCTATTAATAAAATGGATGAGCCCTTCTGGACTTTTGTGTGTTTTGACTGAATGTTCCAGGCTGATAGATGAGATTACTTATCTCCGAGTTGACGTATTATCTTTGACAGAATACATTTCCCAAAATATTTATGTATTCGAAATCTTTAAATACAGATTTGGTATTATTGCTAAAATTACTGCATTTTTGGGGTATTTAAGCAAGGGAGAGAAAATCGCTGCATCCACCTCGCTTACTAGGTTGCAAACAAATAGGCGAATGATGTTATAGTGCAGGTCATACACGCTGACAAGTCTGTATTTTGTTGTTGTTTGAATGCAAAAAATAACATGTGTGTAGCTTGTCGCAAATATAGTATACTTGTGTATACATTGTGGTTGCTATTCAATATTACATGTTGGAGATACAATGAATAGGTTATAATATATATTTTTATGACAAAATGTTGCTTCGTTTATTGAAAATGCTGAAAACCCGACAGACAACAAAGAAACAAAATAGCATTTCAAGAAAACAATGCCTGGAAACATATAAATACATAATTGGTTCCTGCAATACGTTGCCGGGGCCGATTTTCTATCGATTACTTAGTTTAGGAGATATAGGTACAAATAAAAGATAAGCCCTTTTTCCAAACCAAAATGTCGTATTTTAGAGATATTTTGGCCTTATAAGCTGTTTCCCCCAAAAAAAAATTCACCTATGTTATTAAATGTTATGTTATTAAAAAAAGAAAATATTATTTTGGAAACACAACCTATAAGGACAAAGTTGTTGTTCCAAAAGAAGTTTTAGATAATATTGAATCGTATGTGTAGTTCGGTTGTTACTCCTTGAGAAGTTGCGACAGAAAATGAGATAAGTCAGAAGTCTCAGGGTTATTACTTCCGGAAATATCGGCGGAATTACTTCAAAATTTGGCAAGTGGTACTTTTTGATCAAGAGTTTTTAAGACGTTTTCCTTTTGGCCACAGAAATAAAGGATGTGCTATTTGGTTAGGACTTTTTCATAATTTTAATGGGAGTTATTCACCAGTATGGTAACAGCTCACCATCTGGCTTTTCTTTCAAATCTTCATTCGGTAAGCAGTGTTTATTTAGCTGGGAACCTTAAATTTTAGTTCGGGATAGTAGTACCACTCTATTTAACCTAACGCAAAGTGGCATTATTGTGTCTATATACTAACCCCCGTATTAATAGTGAAATGTTAGTCACTAAATGTACGGTCCTCTCAAGGAGTGCCTAACTGGAATGGTTTCGTAGACTTAGTCAATTTTTAGTCAAGAGTTGATTCGCTACAGTTTCCCATCTACTGCGTAACTCTAATATGAACATGTCTGTTTTAGCCGAATGCAACTCTCACTGTCATGATTGTTGTAGGTAAATGACAGTTGGTCATCAAAAGATAGCTTATATTCGAACACTTCGTAGCCCCTCATTAGACACAGTGTAATTGAAATGTTATGAATTATATGTATATCGTTAGTCAGATAATAGCCGGTGTCCAACTTTTCGTTACGACTATAAGGAGAAACATTTAAAAAGGTTGTAGGGTAAATTGTGTTAACTTGCCTTGTGGTTTTGGTACATTCCGTTTCAATTGCATCCACTTGTATGTGGGCAAATTGTTAGCTTGATGTGGGGACTTGGCTTGGCCCGGATTACCGGAAGAACTATTCGATGCTGAGGTACTTGTAGCAGATGATGTTGAAGACGCAGTTGATGTTGTGGTACCACCTGGAGATACCACTTGATGGGTACGCGTAGCTTGAGTTTGCCCACAACCACCTACATTGGGTGATGAGGGATGTTGCATTAGTGCCTGTTGTTGTCCAACCATTTGGCCCGTTGAATTGTGTGGAACCAAATGTTGTGTCATATTGTGGGCGTGCAAATATGGATGCATATTATGGGAATCCAATGGTAAACCACTTGCATCGAGGTGTGTGTAGGAGCTGGCCATATGTTGATGATGATGCCAGATTTGTGGTGAATGTTGCTGTTGTTGTGTCTGGGGTGTTTGGGAATTGGTGGCGGCCAAATGCATCAGGGTATCATCCAAACTATATTGGGAATGCAAAACGGAGGCATATTTCTCTTCGGGCGCCATGTAATTACTTTGGTTAACATGTTGATGTGGTGAATTTTGATTGTACAGGCAATCCAAGTTAGTGTAGCTTAAACCATTCTCTGAACTTATGATTGGAGGATCCACGGGAACATTTTGTGTGGCATGCCCCGAAGCATTAGCCGCTGTTATGGGTGAGTTGGTGGAGGACGGTGGTACTGTTGCTACCGCCGCTGTGGCATAGTAGGCGGCGTGCACGGAGTCATTTTCATAGTAGACCTCTTCGGAGGGCGAATGGTTTGTGTTGGCGGGATGTGATGGTGTAGCGGCGGATAAAGTATTGGAGGTGGTGATACCATACTCCGCGGCCGTCGGGCTAAATAAATGGGAATGTGAATGAGAGTATAAAGCTTGACTATGCCCGCTAGAGGGTTGACTGGGCGGTGGTGTAAGTTGCTGAGGTTGTGGTAGGCTTTGATGGTGCGGCTGTGTTTGTGGCTGTTGGTGATGTAGCGCTGATTGCTGTTGTTGTTGATAATAGTTTGGAGTAGTTGGAGCACCATCATAAGCAGAATATCCAGTGTTCAAATGATGACCTTGTTGATGATGCAAAGGACCATGTGTCATAACTGTGGTATTGGGGAAATAAGCATTAGTATAACCACTGGCGGCGGCCATGTCGGGCCCCACTGCACCTGCTGTCGCATGATAAGTATTGGAATGATGAGGATGATGATTGCCGTACATGCTGCTAACGTCCATCATGTTTGCTAATAACTAAGGAGTAGAAAAGGCGGCGTCCAACGAAACCGGGTACACTAAACACAACCGGTTGTAACAATTTTTGTTTCTTTTATTGATTTTACACTTTTGTTTGAAAACAATAGGAAACACTTTCAAATAGGTTTAAATGACTCGTAAATATTGCTTTTTGATTATGGTTGTCGCTTTTATCTGTATTAGATTTATTTATACTTTTGTATCCATTTTTTGATTAATCACTATAATTATATTTTTGATTCTTTCTCTTCGGATTGTCGTCTTCACTTGTAAAATTCTTTTAAATATTGGCACATATAATTTCTTCAATTCCTTTGTAACTAAAATATCCACAAGTTTTCAGTTACAAGAATTTCTCAAGATTTTTGATTTTTCAAAGACCCGTCGCTAGATTTTCTATAGACGGATCGTAACACCAGCACTCTATGCAAGAAATCCAATCAACTATCGGTTCGTACCGTACTCGTTCATTCATTGACAACAAGAATATTTCACCAAAAACAAACGAACGTGTGTGCGCACAGTATCGAGTATCGTAAGTCGTCCCGCGTGAGGGCAATTCACAACTGAATCATCGCACACTGAAGTAGCCCATATGATGAAGGCAACGGACAAACACAGTCGCTCGCTAGCTCACTCGGTCACACAGTTAGAGTTAGCAAACACCACAGCCACCACCACTATCCTAATGGTGCTTTCGTACACAGAGTTGTTGTTATTGTACAACATATGAGTTATCATGGACATTTGTTGCCCTAACTCCGCCCTATTTCTACTAACATACAATATCTCTTTCATTCTCTCTTCTGTTGAGCTATAAGAATTCGAGAATCGGTTTATGCACTTGTTGTCTCTTTCATGGGCATTTTTTGATTTCACCATGTCAGATTGTTAGATATTTTAACGAATTTATGCGTATTTTGTTGTTGGCTTTAGTTTTCGGTCAGGTATTAGTCATAGTCACATTCGTACATGGCCGTAGTATTTGAACACTGAGGTGTTTTGTTTCTTCTAAATATCAGAACTCAAAGCGTAAGCCCAATTAGATTATGCTGCAGGGGACAGACGGCAAAATTTTTCTTATAGACTTAAATTAGCTATCACAAATTGCCAGCAGCATTTTTAATATAATACTAGTCACTTCGTGCTTGCAAGTAGCTTAATATTATGGGGTAGTATATTTCGAAAATCCGCCCATCTTTATTGAAGATTAATTGTGGTTTTATCAGTATAATATGTCCACATTCTAAATAGATGCTCTGGTACATGCTGAAAAAAATGGTCCCTGTAACATTACGCAGGAACCGTGTACATGTATTTATATTTGGAACAACTGTGATGCTTTTTGTTTTTTTTTTTGGTGTCTGTCACGTTTTTGTTTTTAGCAATTTTCCACAAACAATGAAATATTTGGGTCACAAAATAATATATTATAACATATTAATTATGTTGGGACATGTAATATTGGATAGCAAACACAATGTGTTTAGACACAAGTGTACTATATTTGTGGTAAGCTACAAGCATGTTTTATTTTCATCCATCCAACAAAAAAGACAGATTATTCAGCGTGTCTGGAATAAAGAAAGAATATAAATAAATTAAAGAAAGTAGCAGGAGGTATTGTTGTAGCTGATGGCAAATTGATGCCCAAAAACAACATACATTTTGTTTTTGCTTCTCACTTACGTTATGTCAAATCCAACACATACGTATACCGACAATAAATGTAAACAAACACATACAAAAACAAAATACGTGTGAACTTGACAGTTCAAAAGAGGCAAATCAGCTGTACTTATGCGTTCACCATCTATGAATCCATCTTGGAAAGTAGTATGAATTTTTATGTTGTTTCTCACTTGCACCTTCATTTTCAATTACTGATCTTTTTGCGACTCTCGATTGGGAGTCATTATAATTATCAGAATCATAGCGATCTTCAGAGAGCGGTGATCGCCTTCTACATTATTGCGGAATTTATACACGTAATGGAAAAACTTTCGATTGGCACAAAAATATTTGTTTTTGCCCAAAAATATTTCGTTTGCTACACAGTTGACCGCAGACGGTGATTCTTTCCGGCAAACGAATCACTTTTATCGTGAAAGTTGATTCTGTGGTTGTACTCAGATTTTAATTTACCCCAAAATTGTCATAATTTGGTTATACGGCAAATAAAGAAAACCGTGCAGAAGACAAAATCAATAACTTCTGCCTAGACATTAACCGGTGAATTGTGCTTGCAAATAGCCGTTATTTCGGTCTAAGCAAGATAAGACTCAGTCTCGAGAAACAAAGATCTAACTTTATCAAACTCTCAAACAACATGTCTCGCTTTATGGCGCAGAATCCTGGGGCATATAGCAAGCTGATGACACATTACTGGGAGTCTTCTAGAGAAAACTGTTCCGAAAAATAGATGGTCCAACTTCTTTGCTTCAAAAGACTTGAATGAATATGAAGGGCTGATCCGGATGATTTACATAACATAAAGAAGATAATATTAATTTAATGAAAAGACTCCGATTTTTCACTGCCTAAACGTGCATAACTATTTTTTTTTACAACTTTAAAAAAGTAAGTAAGTAGTAAACAAGATGAGAAAATTCTATTTCGATTAGTGGTATATTTTATACCAATAGGAGTCAATTTGCGCGGGTGCTAGCATGAAAAATTATTCACAATACACCATATAGCAGATAAAACGGATTACTGCAGGAGAATTGCTCACAAGTAGCACAATGTTGATATATCGCAATAATCCTTGACTCCTTGCTTACAATTGATTTTGTACAGCACTTAAAAAGGTTTTCTAGTTAAAAAACTCTATTCGGAAATCGACGCTGTTATGCGAATCAAAATAACGCATTTACACATGCTAGGCCATGTCACTAGATTGGATCTGAATGAAACAGTGAGTGCCAAATGTATTCGAAGGTCATCGAAATAGGACGACCAAGACTTCGGTGGGAAGCCCAGGTGGAAGTATGCCTGCGAGAGCTTGGTGTAAAAACTGGAAGAGAAAATCTAAGGATCAAGCCGGTGGGAGAAATATTCCGTCCTCATTGTGTAAGGCCCTAGACCACTCTGTTGATGCCACCTAAGCAAACACATATATTATAATCATTGTGTCTCTAACATGTAATATTGAATAGCAAATACAACATGTTTGCACACAAGTATATTATATTTGCGACAAGCTCCAAACACACGTTATATATGCATCCAAACAACAAAAAACGACTGATTTTTCAGCGTGTACTAAAGTATAAAACAAAGGGAACATTTGTTGAAAAAGTTCAAACAGAGGAAACCTAAAAACACTAATTACTCAGGGCGAGTTTCACACTCGTCATTTAAAATCTCAATTTAAAAGCTGACAGAAGATTTTCATATTAAATGACATTTAGGTGACAAGTATCGGGCATTTAAAGTACATTTAAGTGGACAAGTTTCAACTGCAAAACTGACAATCAATTATTCAAATTTTTACAATTTTCTGGTTAAAAATATCTAATTAATCAATTAATCACTCATCCCTAATTAAAACTTATTTAAATTCTTCTATAAATGAGATCACATCGCCATCCAATACAAATGCTATTCAATGAAATATAACTCTTGCATAAAAGGGAAAAGCTGTTAGTGGCAAACATTTTTCGTTTCTAGTAAAAGTTATTTTTAGTTTGGAGTTACTATTCAGGGAATTAAACTTATTGACTTATTTCCTTATCACATCCCATGAAGGGATAGGGGAGACTTTTTCGCAATCAGTGAGTGGTGAGGTTGCTATTTTTGGACTGACTAATTGAAACTTAAATTGGTATATCGATTTCGAACGGGGTTTGCGAAACTTTTACCTGACTAATTACACGACAGGGTAGCGAAGTCGTCAACGTCGCCGAGTTAAATGAAAGGTGGAATTGAACTCACGTTCTCACACACAAAAGTGAATTCTGACCATTGCAACACCGACGGCTGTGTCTATAGTATCTGTCACAGGTCACAACGCGTGCGTGGTGTTCTGGGGATTTGATGCAACTGAAGTATGCTATGTAATGCAATCGGTGGTGCAATATAGAGATACCATCTGTGTCATCTAATGTTTCACTTCATACTCTTCGTCGTTAAATAAGTGCAAAGAAGAGATGTTAGACACAAATTGGCTTACACCAGGTGGAGTTACAAGAAATGTTGACATAGTTTATTCATGTCGTTTTGGTGAAGAACTGTGAAATTTAATTGTATTTTTATTTCATTCGCTATCTTTTATTGTTAGTATAAATTTGTGTTGTGGCCGTCGGTGGTGTAATGGTTAGTGTGCGCGGCTATTGTATATGAGATCCTGGGTTCGAACCCGGCTCTGACCACCTGCAAAAAAAATTTCTTTCGGCGGTGGTCACCTCGCATAGTGACGGTGACACTATCGAGTATCTAGCCATGAAAAAGCTTCTCAAATTACCGTTCGGAATCGGTGTAAAACTGTAGGTCCCAATCAGTGAGTGAAGACTGGAAAGCGCACAGCTCACTGATAGTGAGAAGTTCCCACAAGTCCCAGTCCCTTCATGGGATGTAATGGGAAACCATTTATTTTTTTTTTATACATTTGTGTTATATGTAACACATTTATTTTAACCCACAAACACGAAATGCCGTTGTTGTTGCCTCGTTAATTGATTTGTACTAATGCTTCAATCTGGTATTATTAAATCCGTACTTTTCAACATCCAACGTTCACTTGCAATCACACCAATTATGTTAAATTTAATGAGCGAAATGGCGGCTCTACTCCATTCATACTCTGCGATCTGCCTTGCAGATCTCTTGCAATCTCACACCAGTACTCGCCCGCAAGTGCCCATCCGTCAACCGTTCCCAAGGAACGATGACATGTTTATGGGCCAAAAGTCTTTAGGAGCTTTGTGAGATGCCTTTCCCGCTTTGGAATTGAACACAAATGTTGTATCCCTCCAACCTTTAGGTATGTTTCTGAAGTATATCCACGCCATGCATAACTTTGTCAGCATTTTTCGCCTCGACGCATATGATGTATCTTGTGTTGATTTACAGAAGATCCACTAGTTTCTCTTCACAATTTTCGATGACGTCAACTTTGTGCTCTCACCGTGCCCCAGTACGATCAGTGAAGTCCCAATTAAGGAATTTCAATATAATTACAACCTAGCCATGTATAGCCAAATTTATTTTTATTCGGACTAGACGTTTAGAAACGGCGGAATTATTGTCAATTATTTTTTTTAAAGAAATCCCCACTATGAGATGGTTCTGATCTCTAATAACTTTTGCCAGTCTTTTCATAGAATGACCAGTCAATTTCGAGGCAATGCATTTGATTGATAAGGGCTTCTTGATAGTCCTTGAGGGAGTTTTTGTTTTGGAAGTTACAAATTGTCATATACTACTTCTTTGGAAGCGGTAAAGCTGTGATTTATTTGAAATGATTTGTTTTATGCCAAGGAAATGATGAGAAGACTCACATTGTTCGAAACGATCGTTCGCCAATGTGAGTTCAAAACCCAGTTCTGACTGTTAAATTTTTTCACTAATTGCAGAAACCCCTGATCTGTTAGCTCGTAGGAAAGTTAGAATCTTCTAATAAAATCACTTTTTCGTTAAAGTCGTTTCTTTTGTTGTAAACGGACTTTTATTTCTATCAAAATTGTCATAATTTGCTATTGTGGAAAATAAAGATACCCGTTTATTATACACACCCGCATACAATCAAAATTAGTCGGTCTCATGCCTTGTTCTTTCTTCTGTGACACAAAACAACTTTCTACAAACAAACACATTTACTGCACTGTGTCCAAGATTTTATTCTGTCCACTTTCATCAAAAACACCCAAGCAAATCCGAATATTAATATTATTGCTATGTGGAGACATGCGCGGACTTGCATTGATGGTGGCCGGGTTCTTCGCCATTTCCGTAATATCGTAAATACTAAAATAAATTAGTATTTAAAATTGGATAAAATAGTTGTATTATTGAGTCTACACATCAATTCAACATGAATCATAGTAAAAAATAGTTTTTGTTCCTCATAACCATTTTTTGAGTTTAGTGTTAATATAACTCGATGTAAACGAAAGAGCAGTAATTGACAAAGTTTTCGTTTCTCATATAGCTTTTTTGAGTGTAGAGGTACCATACAACATTTGTTGTAAACGTTTTTGATTTTTGCAAAATGCATCGTCAATGATTCTGGCAAACCGTGCAGCTATTTCAGATAAAGTCACAGATCTTCATCAAGGGTAATTGTAAAGATGCTATTGAAAAATGCATCAACCTAAAAGCAGACGGAAACTCATTTGTAATAAGAATTCCCCACTTTGCAAGTGTTCGAGAAATATCGCATGCAAAACGGACAAGAAAATATTCGCAAAATCCTATTTTCATCTCCAGATAGCCATCGGTTCCCATTTATGTATCAGAAATGCAATGTAGTTTGATTCGATAAATGTTCGTTTGCCGTACTTATATCCCCAAACAAAGTTCATTTATCTGATATTTCTTTTTGACGTAACGAAGTTTTTCTTTGCGTGTAGTAGCTGTTATCACTGGGAACCAATGTCGGAACTACAGAAAGGCAAAGTAGGGAGTTTCCTAGGGCCCCGAAAAAAGTGTTGTATGTTCAATCAGATAACTCCTAGGTGACAATCAGACAACTCCTAGGTGACACAAAAGCGCCCTGATATCGTGGCCACGTCGCATAACTTGAATGTAACAGTTGTTGCCTTAAAAATCGTTAACGAGACATTGCTTGATGTTCTCTTGACAATTATCGAATTAAATATTTCAAACACTGGTACTTTCGAAAAAGAATGCTCAGGAATAGGACTTGTTTAATTTGTAATTGGTTTCTGGGCGGCAAAGCCCACAAATGACAAAAGTGAATGTGGAGCTCTTAATTGTATTACCAAATTTTAAAAATAAGAACAAAGCAAAGGATTTCTGAGTATTGCCAAAATCTGTCTGGAAATTTGAGAAGATTTGTATATAACTGGTTTAATTCGCCGTAATGTAGCCTTGCTCGAATTATGAGCTGTACACCATATCTTCTTTTTCTTAAATGCATTAACATCTTATAAATATGAATAAGATTTTCGCGTAATAAAATTAAAGAAACCCATCTTGACAATGGGATTTGTACAACTAGCCGCTCAGTAACGACGCTCGGTTATAAGCCACTGGTCGCTCAGCCGATAACCGCTTTGCCGCTCTGCCGCTCACTGCGTGACTTCAGCCTGAGTCAATTCTAAATGTAATAACGGATGTGAATAGAAATAGAGTTGGGCATTTTAGTTCATTCAAGTGAGCGCTAGTTTTATTTCAGTTCAACAAAATTAACTAGTTCGTTCATTTAGTTAATTTTAGTTCATTGTATCATTTCTGTTCATATGAGCTAAATAGCATATTTCAATGCAACTTGTAGTTTTGGTTCAATCGAAGCGAATAATCGCGAAATTTGTTTTGGATATTTTGTGTTGGATATTGTGATATATGTATTTATATCCTAAATCGGTATATCAGGAGGATTCGACGAAACAGCTGAGCGACCTCCTTTTTGGAAATTTCATAGAGGATAGATATTGAAGGAGAATGAACAAATTTATATTGTTTTTTTTTGGAAATTGTGACTTTTAAAACCGCATTATATGATATAACTAAGTTTTGATATGAACGTACAAAAAGGTCTCGTTCATTTCCATTCAAATTAAATACAAATTCTGACATAAATTCAAACTGTATGAAAATTCCTAGTAGCCTACAGACTTTACACAATAATACTCCTGCCCACTCCTTATCATATTACTCTACGGTTATATTTTGAAACAAAAGTGGTCACCTGTCGTTAATGTTGTAAAGGCCGGTTACACATTCATTCCACAAATATGGCAACACTAGGCACCTCTGTGCAAATTGAGTGAGACAACGAGACTATGAACTAGAAAATTTCATAGAGAACTGCACAATTGAAATACAAAAAATTGCTGAAACAAGTTGAAACTACAGAAAATTGCAAGAACAAGGTATATGTTTGCAAGCATTGCTTTCATGAATTGACGACCTCCTACTTTTTTGTTTCTTTATCGTCTGGCACTTTTTTGTTTTCAGAAGACACACAAAACCGCATTTGGATCACAAAAATATTTATTTATTATAACCTATTAAATTTTGTGTCTCCAACATGTTATATTGAATGGCAAACACAATGTGTTTGGATGCAAGTTAACTGTATTTGTGACAAGCTACAAACGCATTATATTTGCATCTAAACAACAAACAAATACAGATTTTTGAGCGTGTAGAACACAAGAGTAAATCGTTCAATTGAACTAGTTCGTTCTCAAATCATAGAAATTCAGAAACAAATTCAAGAACTACTTGAGAATAAAGATGTTTCCTTGAAAATTTTAAGTAGTTCCATTAATTAATTTCGGTTGAAGTATTCGGATTTTCTCGGGTTCAACTGACTATATTGCGTAGGGTCTCATGAAGTCGGTATTGCCTTTGGTATCTGATGTCTAAATCCGGCACTGTTGTACACTGTTTGATAGGCAGATATGCGGCCTGGCTTGGAATTGCAGCTCATGGTTATTGCATAAGATGCGTGGATGAAGAGGAGGACCACAGCGTCGAAAATCTCGTGTACTATTGCCCTACCTTTTGTGTGAGTAGGAGAAAATATTTAGGTTCTAACGTCTTTACGGGTATAAAATAGATTCCGGCAAATATTCTGATTGAGCTTTGATTCATTTTCATTCATTCATAGCCGTGGTCAGGGGGTGGTCCACAGTGGCCCAGTCTCCCCCGAAAATGTTTTGTTGAGTTTATTTTATTGTGTACCTGTGATGGCATTTGCAAGAATTGAACACAAATGTTGTATCCCTCCAACCTTTAGGTATGTTTCTGAAGTATATCCACGCCATGCATAACTTTGTCAGCATTTTTCGCCTCGACGCATATGATGTATCTTGTGTTGATTTACAGAAGATCCACTAGTTTCTCTTCACAATTTTCGATGACGTCAACTTTGTGCTCTCACCGTGCCCCAGTACGATCAGTGAAGTCCCAATTAAGGAATTTCAATATAATTACAACCTAGCCATGTATAGCCAAATTTATTTTTATTCGGACTAGACGTTTAGAAACGGCGGAATTATTGTCAATTATTTTTTTTAAAGAAATCCCCACTATGAGATGGTTCTGATCTCTAATAACTTTTGCCAGTCTTTTCATAGAATGACCAGTCAATTTCGAGGCAATGCATTTGATTGATAAGGGCTTCTTGATAGTCCTTGAGGGAGTTTTTGTTTTGGAAGTTACAAATTGTCATATACTACTTCTTTGGAAGCGGTAAAGCTGTGATTTATTTGAAATGATTTGTTTTATGCCAAGGAAATGATGAGAAGACTCACATTGTTCGAAACGATCGTTCGCCAATGTGAGTTCAAAACCCAGTTCTGACTGTTAAATTTTTTCACTAATTGCAGAAACCCCTGATCTGTTAGCTCGTAGGAAAGTTAGAATCTTCTAATAAAATCACTTTTTCGTTAAAGTCGTTTCTTTTGTTGTAAACGGACTTTTATTTCTATCAAAATTGTCATAATTTGCTATTGTGGAAAATAAAGATACCCGTTTATTATACACACCCGCATACAATCAAAATTAGTCGGTCTCATGCCTTGTTCTTTCTTCTGTGACACAAAACAACTTTCTACAAACAAACACATTTACTGCACTGTGTCCAAGATTTTATTCTGTCCACTTTCATCAAAAACACCCAAGCAAATCCGAATATTAATATTATTGCTATGTGGAGACATGCGCGGACTTGCATTGATGGTGGCCGGGTTCTTCGCCATTTCCGTAATATCGTAAATACTAAAATAAATTAGTATTTAAAATTGGATAAAATAGTTGTATTATTGAGTCTACACATCAATTCAACATGAATCATAGTAAAAAATAGTTTTTGTTCCTCATAACCATTTTTTGAGTTTAGTGTTAATATAACTCGATGTAAACGAAAGAGCAGTAATTGACAAAGTTTTCGTTTCTCATATAGCTTTTTTGAGTGTAGAGGTACCATACAACATTTGTTGTAAACGTTTTTGATTTTTGCAAAATGCATCGTCAATGATTCTGGCAAACCGTGCAGCTATTTCAGATAAAGTCACAGATCTTCATCAAGGGTAATTGTAAAGATGCTATTGAAAAATGCATCAACCTAAAAGCAGACGGAAACTCATTTGTAATAAGAATTCCCCACTTTGCAAGTGTTCGAGAAATATCGCATGCAAAACGGACAAGAAAATATTCGCAAAATCCTATTTTCATCTCCAGATAGCCATCGGTTCCCATTTATGTATCAGAAATGCAATGTAGTTTGATTCGATAAATGTTCGTTTGCCGTACTTATATCCCCAAACAAAGTTCATTTATCTGATATTTCTTTTTGACGTAACGAAGTTTTTCTTTGCGTGTAGTAGCTGTTATCACTGGGAACCAATGTCGGAACTACAGAAAGGCAAAGTAGGGAGTTTCCTAGGGCCCCGAAAAAAGTGTTGTATGTTCAATCAGATAACTCCTAGGTGACAATCAGACAACTCCTAGGTGACACAAAAGCGCCCTGATATCGTGGCCACGTCGCATAACTTGAATGTAACAGTTGTTGCCTTAAAAATCGTTAACGAGACATTGCTTGATGTTCTCTTGACAATTATCGAATTAAATATTTCAAACACTGGTACTTTCGAAAAAGAATGCTCAGGAATAGGACTTGTTTAATTTGTAATTGGTTTCTGGGCGGCAAAGCCCACAAATGACAAAAGTGAATGTGGAGCTCTTAATTGTATTACCAAATTTTAAAAATAAGAACAAAGCAAAGGATTTCTGAGTATTGCCAAAATCTGTCTGGAAATTTGAGAAGATTTGTATATAACTGGTTTAATTCGCCGTAATGTAGCCTTGCTCGAATTATGAGCTGTACACCATATCTTCTTTTTCTTAAATGCATTAACATCTTATAAATATGAATAAGATTTTCGCGTAATAAAATTAAAGAAACCCATCTTGACAATGGGATTTGTACAACTAGCCGCTCAGTAACGACGCTCGGTTATAAGCCACTGGTCGCTCAGCCGATAACCGCTTTGCCGCTCTGCCGCTCACTGCGTGACTTCAGCCTGAGTCAATTCTAAATGTAATAACGGATGTGAATAGAAATAGAGTTGGGCATTTTAGTTCATTCAAGTGAGCGCTAGTTTTATTTCAGTTCAACAAAATTAACTAGTTCGTTCATTTAGTTAATTTTAGTTCATTGTATCATTTCTGTTCATATGAGCTAAATAGCATATTTCAATGCAACTTGTAGTTTTGGTTCAATCGAAGCGAATAATCGCGAAATTTGTTTTGGATATTTTGTGTTGGATATTGTGATATATGTATTTATATCCTAAATCGGTATATCAGGAGGATTCGACGAAACAGCTGAGCGACCTCCTTTTTGGAAATTTCATAGAGGATAGATATTGAAGGAGAATGAACAAATTTATATTGTTTTTTTTTGGAAATTGTGACTTTTAAAACCGCATTATATGATATAACTAAGTTTTGATATGAACGTACAAAAAGGTCTCGTTCATTTCCATTCAAATTAAATACAAATTCTGACATAAATTCAAACTGTATGAAAATTCCTAGTAGCCTACAGACTTTACACAATAATACTCCTGCCCACTCCTTATCATATTACTCTACGGTTATATTTTGAAACAAAAGTGGTCACCTGTCGTTAATGTTGTAAAGGCCGGTTACACATTCATTCCACAAATATGGCAACACTAGGCACCTCTGTGCAAATTGAGTGAGACAACGAGACTATGAACTAGAAAATTTCATAGAGAACTGCACAATTGAAATACAAAAAATTGCTGAAACAAGTTGAAACTACAGAAAATTGCAAGAACAAGGTATATGTTTGCAAGCATTGCTTTCATGAATTGACGACCTCCTACTTTTTTGTTTCTTTATCGTCTGGCACTTTTTTGTTTTCAGAAGACACACAAAACCGCATTTGGATCACAAAAATATTTATTTATTATAACCTATTAAATTTTGTGTCTCCAACATGTTATATTGAATGGCAAACACAATGTGTTTGGATGCAAGTTAACTGTATTTGTGACAAGCTACAAACGCATTATATTTGCATCTAAACAACAAACAAATACAGATTTTTGAGCGTGTAGAACACAAGAGTAAATCGTTCAATTGAACTAGTTCGTTCTCAAATCATAGAAATTCAGAAACAAATTCAAGAACTACTTGAGAATAAAGATGTTTCCTTGAAAATTTTAAGTAGTTCCATTAATTAATTTCGGTTGAAGTATTCGGATTTTCTCGGGTTCAACTGACTATATTGCGTAGGGTCTCATGAAGTCGGTATTGCCTTTGGTATCTGATGTCTAAATCCGGCACTGTTGTACACTGTTTGATAGGCAGATATGCGGCCTGGCTTGGAATTGCAGCTCATGGTTATTGCATAAGATGCGTGGATGAAGAGGAGGACCACAGCGTCGAAAATCTCGTGTACTATTGCCCTACCTTTTGTGTGAGTAGGAGAAAATATTTAGGTTCTAACGTCTTTACGGGTATAAAATAGATTCCGGCAAATATTCTGATTGAGCTTTGATTCATTTTCATTCATTCATAGCCGTGGTCAGGGGGTGGTCCACAGTGGCCCAGTCTCCCCCGAAAATGTTTTGTTGAGTTTATTTTATTGTGTACCTGTGATGGCATTTGCAAGTCCTTGTTAATACAAATCTCGTCCCAATGACAAAATGTTCTAAGTCTGTGTACTGACAACAATTTTAAACTTTACTATAGATATATCAAAAGACGTCTAGTAGTACTTATAGCAATGATTTAACTTCAAATATATATTTATCATTCGGAATCGCTGTAAAATTTTAGGACCCAATAAGTGCACGTTGAAAAATTTGTCTTTTTATTGTTTGGATGCAACTATGAAGTGTTTGTAGATTGTCACAAATATATAGTAGGTATACTTGTGTCCAAACACATTGTGGTTGCTATCCAATATTACATGTTTGAGATGCAATGATTAATAGGTTACAATATATGTTTGTGTGACCGAAATGTGCCTTTGTTTGTTGAAAGCTGCGTTAAACAAAAACATGAAAGACAGATCTTCAATTCACGAAAAAATGCTTGCAAACATATACTTGGTTCCTGCAATATATTGCTGGACCGTTTTTTCAGCGTGTGAGTGTTGAACTAGAAAACGCGCGACTCAGATTTTTGTCCCTTAATGACAATGGGATATTTTTGGGATATTAGTTGAAAACAAGATAGGAACTCTCTTGAACAAAATAGGAATTTTATTACTGAAGAACGAAGAATATAAATATGGCTTTAATATATTATTTATGGACAATTAAGAAAGACAGTTATATTTAAGTGCACAATTTGCATTAACAAAAAAGTGAGGCATATGTTCCAGGGTGTCTGACAAAAACGACATAATCACTCTTTAGTTGTGCCTAAACTTTTTTAAATACACATTTCAATAAATCTCAATATGCATTGTAAAACATTTAATCATGACATAAAGATGTTTTATCTTCCAATGATTATACAAACAAACGGCGCACCTGAAACTACGATACGTGGAATACCTGACTGCCTCAACGAAATATGTTTGTTTCTTTGACTTTTCACAGGTAACGCCCACTTGTATGTGCACAACATAGGAAATCCTCTAAGGAATTTCTCTAAAGTTACAAATCTATTTTAACGCAAATAACAAGCAAATGCCACAAGCTCCTATAATATATCGTACCTGTTAAACTGGCTAGGACAGCTAATAGTAAGTATGAGCGAGTGAGTATTTCCATTTTAGTCCACAGCTTGTGGTCACAAATTCGTACGAATCAATAATTCCCAATGGACAATTTCCCAAAGAAATACAACAACAGCGGGGCGACAGATGAACATACAATGCAGATACACCTTTAACTACTATTCCACTGTTCTCCTGTCACATACGTACCATACATGCTGGTTACTCATGTGACAGCCATGTTAAACCAAAATGCATACAGTTTAAATACAAGAAAGAACGAATGTATGTATTTATGTATCTTTGTATAGAGTCGGTGGGTTGATACTGAAAGGGGTAGTTAGATCGTAGGACACAATCGTTGGATATTACAAAGTTAATGTATTAATGTATGTATGAGCTGTACGCTTTCTAATTCTAAACTCACTTATTGGGACCTAAAATTTTACATGGGTTCCGAGTTGTATTTTTAGAAGCTTTTTTTCAAAGCTAAAGTCTCGATAATGTCGCCAGCCGTCGAAAGATATGTAAGGTGGCAAGATCAGGGATCGAACCCACTTTATCATGTACAAGAGCCGCGCACACGTCCATTGCACCACCGATGGTCACTAAATCAGAACCAATGTTAATATTAAATATATTTTGAATACTCGTAAACTAAAGTTTTATTTTAGTTTCCTTCTGAGTGCCGCTCGATTTAATCCACTAGTCTAACAATCGCCTTACTGTAAGATACTTTGCCTTCATCTCATGAAAATATGCATTGGGATTGGATTTGGAATATGCAGCATATGCACATAGACGTGTAGGTGCAGTCTCAGCATAAAGATGTCATGTAATTGACAATATGAATAAAACCTGCTTTTGCATCTACATACTTATTCATGCAATTCCTTTGGATATCTTTATCTTTATACAATAATTCATATCTTTCACTATTCTTTTCGTTTATTTCCTCTCTTATATACATATATTTACCTTCACATAACTATTTCTACATGTGAGTTACAGTTTAGGGATTTTTCTTTTCTTCAAATATTTCGTCTTTTTTTTTTGTTAAATAAAGGACTTGATTGACATGTTGGAAATACGTTTTGTTGGTAAATTCTTTTCCATCGAACTCTTATAAGGACATTCTAGTTTCCTATTTCCTTTTTTCAGAGTGTTCCTTTCATCCCTTCTTGTCATATATGGACATCTTATTTATTCTCTTATTTGTTAGATTACGAATATTTCATTTCTATTAAAATCCTTGTATATACTAGATTTTTTGCTTTCAAGTCCTTCTCATTGTACTCAGGTTTTTGTTGTTACTGAGTGCGTGTGAGTGTGTGTGTGGTGATCTATTACATTTTTGGACAGGACCAATTAATAGCAACACAATGTTGTATGTGTCCATTCTTGCCGTTGTTGTTGTCGGTGTAGTTGTAAGGGTCCTTTTGTATTACAATCACATCTAACACATATGAGTAGTAAAGCTGCGCTGATGGAATTAAGGATATTTTATTCAAACTGTACACTACAAGGACAAATAATTCAAGATTGTTGGATATTTCTTTGTTTTGTTTAATAAAATAATTTTTAAATATATATTTGCGGAAATGTATAAATCTTTGTGGATCCACTGTGTAGCATAAATATTGTTAAAGATGTTCTTTAGTTAATTTTTATAATTCGAAAAATGCCACAAGCATCATAAGATTCAGCTGAATGTTTAATCGAGGCGAATGAATGTTGTTACGAATTGCCTTCATATCGTTGTTATAAATATTGCCAATAAATACGGGGTTCTTTGTAAATTACCCCACTATAACAGTTATTCGATGTTCACAATTATTCGATGTTCAGTATCAATTTTGAACAATACTAAAATTTCCTATATCACTTGGCACTGTGTATAATTCGCGATTTCAACAGCGCATTAATCGACTATTTAAAGCAAATGTATTACCCTCTATTGTATTCCACAAACATCTACATATATTCTTCAATATCAATCTATAGAGAATATACTGGTAATTTCTGGCATGTTCTGCAGTTAGCGAAGTCTTGAACCTTTTGCGTTATTGGTGAATTCGTAATATTCGTTACAGCACAAAAATATATAAACAACCTATTATGGAAAGCGTCACTATGGTGGTCATCGACGGAGGTCATGTAGATGGTACCATCTTCTGAGTTCTGTGGAGATTCTCCTGTGTCAACTACCATCTGCTCTAACGCAGCATGGTACCAGCGACGCATTAAGCTTATTGCCTTTAAAAATATGTGATCTGTTGAGCTTTACAAAGAAGCCATTGCTAAGTTGGGAGAAGTGTCGTTGATAAGAACTAACTCCCGTCCCGCCCGTGTCCACCAAAGACAGTGATGAGCTGTCATACGCGTAATAAGGGCTACTAGCTGCGAGCAAATACACATGAGACTTGATATTAACATATCTATTCCCACTCGGTATACGGAATCCTTTTGATTATACCAAACTTTTTCCCACAGCTAATATGAGACTTTTCACTATTGTGGAACTGAAAGAAGATTATACGCGATTGAAGTACGGAAAAGTTCTGGACCTGATGATATTTCAAAAGCGGCATTGAGGTGTATATGGCCTGAGTTATTGCTAATGTTCTTAAATATATGCTTGCTAAATGGTGTGTTCCCTCAAGGTTGTAGACCTTTCCCTTGGTGCTGTGTACAAACCGTTCTGTATGCTTGACACCCTGGGTAAACTACTTGAAAGGTTGTTGCCACGCAGTCTAGAGGAGGACGTCAACGTTTCGGGAGGTTTATACTCAAGACAATATAGTTTCGGAATATAGTAATCGAAATTACTGGAATGGTAAAGGCTTCAAAAGGCTTTTGTGGCACAATAACGCTTGACGTAAAAAATGCGTTCAACTTGGTCAAATGGAGCGGTTTGTTACATTCTCTACGAAAATGTAATGTGAGTACATGGACGTATCGTCGAATACCTCTCTGGTCGTATTCTTATACTATATGAAACAAGAGAAGGGTTAAAATAATACCAAATAATGGCTGGGGTCCCGCAGGAATCAGCGCTAGGTCCAATTGAATGGAATGTCATATGTGACGATTTCTGAATATATTACTGCCTGAAGGAGCACTTGCAATTGGATATGCTGACGATATTATTCGAATTGTTCTACAATTTACTACAGATTTGTTTGTAATACGAGCTTACGATAGTCTTAGAAGATGCGATAGATGGTGAAATAGAAACGGCCTACAACTAGCAGCCGCAAAAATGGAGTCTATACTTATCATGGACGGACTACGTTTCAGTACCTAAGTCGTAGTTTGCGAAATTTTGGTATCATTCTGGATCGCAAGCTGAGCTTTCATAAGCACGTGGAGTTTGTAAGGGAGAAAGCGCTGAAACCCGCTCACAACCTTGCGACAATAATGCCGTAGTGTAAAGATGCAAAGGACACAACAAGAAACTTGATAAACTGTGTAACACACTCGCAATTCACATACAGAGCGCCAGGAATTGCGCTGGCGATGCAAACCACCCTCATAGTCAGACAAATGCTTAATCCATAGAAAATATGTGCATTAAGGGTGTTATCTGCATAAAGGAGCAGCTCTGGTACATGCTGGTATTCGTCCTATATATCTTCAAATAATTATACGTGATTTAAGCTATAGTTAAATAGGGATTTGCATCTTACTTACTTACTATCAAGGCCTCAAACAACCCAGAGGGTCAAGGGCCTTAAAAAATGAGTATAACATGTTTCTCCAACCGGCTCGATCTACACTTTTTCTTCTCCAGGTCGTAACACCAAGTTCTCACAGGCACACAGAAAAAAAAGACGACCGTAAAATTTTAACAAAAAAATTGGTACGTTAAAAATCTCAGTACTAAATTACATTTTCCATTGATATCTATTCCCACTCGGTATACTTAAATATTGAAATGAAAATCGATAAATGGTACCAACAAAAAAATTCATAAGAAATACCCCAATATTTAACGAAGTAAATACGATACGAACAACCACAGAACTTCAGTTGGAGATAAGTTTGTACAGGCAGTCGGTGGCTTAACGGGCTAAACGCTGCCCGAAAAGACGCTGTGTCACAAACATCGAAACAATCTACCAGTGGATGTGAGTTCGAATCCTACCGTGGCTGTTGCATTTTTTTTAAATAAACAAAATTTCTAAAAATACTCCGGATCGAAGACAAAACGAAAACTGAGATACAATTTAGGTAATATGTCAAATTCTACATCGACTAAAAACGAAAATATTTTTGATAAATAACGTACTAATATTTTCGTAGATGGGTAAAGTTTTGCATCGACTGAAAAGCAATATTTTTCCAATAAACAACCTACAAATATGATAGCTGATATGTGATTTTTTTTATCACAGGATTTTCAATTAATATTTTGTTTGAATTTTCAAATGTTTTAATTGAATTGAAAATTAATTACCCACAACTACGTCGATGTCGGAATAAAGATAATACAGCACGTGGTTCATCCGTCCTCGATGCTTTCCGTTTTCTTTTATAGGCCCATACAGTTTTCGGAGCATTTTACTCTCAAAGCCTCGCAGAGATATTTCATCAGCATGCGATATGTCTCGGGATTACGCGCCATGAAGCAAGACAGGTTGCATGAGAGTTTGATATAGTTGGATCTTCGTTTCTCGAAGTCTTATCTCTGAAGCCCTTATCTCTTGCTTAGCCCGAAATAACACCTGTTTGCAAGCACAATTCTGCAATTGATTTTCAGGCTGACGTTATTGCTTTTGTTCACGGGCAGATCCGAAGTAAATAAATTCGTCCACTACCTGGAAATTATAACGGCTATCAACGTTCACGCTTTCATCCAAATGTCCTCGTTTACTGCCAAACCCACTTTTGCTGATTCCTTCCCAATTGTCGCAAATACTAGTGTAACTTCTCGCAGATTTCGCCCATTGATGTCTAAATAATCAGCATACGCGAGCAGCATGTGACTTTTGCTGCTGATGGGTTTATTCGTATTGACTGCAACTTTTCTCACGATAACCTCAATTAATATGTTAAAGAGTTCGCATGATAGGGTGTCGCCCTGCCTGAGGCCTCTTCTTGTACTAAATGGTGATTTCTTTACCAATCTTTAGTGAGGATTTCGCGTCGGTCAGGGTCATTCTAAAAGGATTTGTCAGCTTGGCGGAAACACCAAGCTTCGAAATGGCTTTTTACAGTTTAACCGTATCGGGTTAAATCTGGCAAAAGGTGGTAGGTGTCGATTTGTTCCCCGTGGCGTTTCTCCAGGATTCGTCGTAACGTGAATATCCGGTGGATAGTTGACTTTTCAGATATAAAGCCACACTTATACGGTCCGACCAGGTATGCAACACCCGGCTTTAGTCTTTCGCACACTACGCTCGATAGGACCTTGTATGCGTTCGATAAAAAAACTTATTCAGCGATAGTCAGTACATACACCAGCGACGTCTTTTCGAAAACAGGACACCATATGCTATGACTTTAATCGTTGGGCAAGTATTCGTCTATCCAGATTTTGCACATGAGCTGATGCATGCACCTTTCCCACTCATAGCCACCAAACTTAAACAGCTCCATCAGCACCAGCGGCTTTGTTGTTCTTAAGCCGGGAAATTTCTGTTGTAACTTCGCTATGACTAGGACTGGGCAGTAGGCGCCATCGTGCTATATGTGCTCAACACCCTCACCTATATTGAAGTCTCCTGGCACATGTAAAGCAGAAAGCTGATGTCCCCATATTCCCAACAAACTTTGCACATCTGTGACTAGATTACCGTCCATATCTCCCTTGATTCACTTCCGTTGTTTTCACATTGTACTTTTCGGTAGAATTTACGGGACTCATTCTTCCTTATGTAAGATAAGATTTTCTCACTCTCGCGCTTTCTTTACAACCGTTTTTTCTTCCTAATCAGACGGGTTTCCCCTCACCACTTCTTCTTGTACTCTGCCACAGCCGCATTTTACCTGACTGAAGCATTGCCATACGTGCAGCATTCTTTTCATTAGTTGCCATGCGACGTCGTACCTTTGTCGTACCGTGGCCCGTCCTTAAGTAGTTTTTCATAACCAAGTGTCGTCTCTGCAGCATTTTTCATAGAATGAGAAATGTACGATAGTTCCACTGGGCTTCAGGATCATGAGGCGGGGGTGCCGTCTGCGCCTAGGTCGTGGATATTTCTGGAAATTGCAGCTTTCCGATGCCCAAGTTTCTATATGTCTAGTTTCGTACGAGTTTCATCCTGCTTAACCCTATGCGAACCTCTGCTGCAACCAGGTAGTGATCCGAAAAATTCAAATATAACTGCAAATATAACAATAGAGTAAAACAAGAGATGACAGCGAAATGATTATCCGAAAGTGTCGAGAAAGGTGGAGTAATGCATACGAAGTTAAATGGATGTACAGGTTAATTACTGATACTCAAACTTGGCTTGAAAGAACACATGGGAATATGAACTTCTTTAAAACGCAAACGTTGATAGATCACAGGAATTTCGATAAATACAGTACAGGTTTTAATTGAGGTAGGACAAAACTGCATAGAAGGTGGAGCGAAAGAGGATTCAACGGAACACCGTCTATTCCATTGCCCATACTGGGAAGGCGTAAGACAACACATTTACACCAAACTAAACAATATATTCTGGCCGGGAGTTATTGTATGCTAAACGATAGGATTAATGGTAACTGTGCGAAGAATTCGTGATGCATATAGTCAAACGTAAAGTTCGAGTCCATCCCCATACCTCGCATATGGATGACTGATGTAAGAAGACAGTATGTAGGTACCCTGAAAAAATGCCGAACCGGTACCTGGGTGGTCTGGAGAAAGATTAGTGGGCCCACAAGAAGTTAGTGCTCTATCACTACGATAGAAAAAACAAAAAGGCAACTTTCATAGGTACCTACCATTGGTACCCTACCTTAAGTACCAACCATATTTCCATTAAGAGACATGTACACCTTTTGATAAAAGCATGACTTTAAATTTAAGAAAATTAAATAATGAACTTAAGTTAACAAGTATTTTATTTTTAAATTTTCTACAAAATGAACGAAATTCTGGATGACATTTAATAATTTGAATTTATCCGCATATTAATTCGCAAAGTAACCTAATCCACCCATTTTGATAAATATGTATGTATGTTTTGGTAAACACATAAATGAATGTGTAAATGGACATGTACGCATATATATATTTGGTTTATGTATTCATTAGATACTTAATTTTATAAGTATATCGTTGTACATAGAAATATGTGGTGTGTATCTGATGTTCATACACATTTAGGGTAAGAATTATGGATTGTATTTTAATTAAATTATCTTTTGATATCATCACATGTAATATGGGGTCACGCCATCACTAATAAATCTGTGATGTTCACAATAAATCGTTGTGAAATTCAAAATTAGTCAAATGAAGTATTAGTTAAATTTCAACGACTCTATAGTTGAAAGTTACCTTAAATAAAATTAAATTATCACTGAAAAAATAACTGAATTAACAGTAACTGAGTATAGAAGTTATTGCAATCACATTAGATTTCACCACACCCGGATTAGAGGTTATCACAACCGCATTCGAGATTGTCACAACCTATTAGAGGCTGCCTCAACCGAATTTCAGTTGTAGGGACTAAATTCAGTCGTGATAACCCCAATTCGGTTGTGGCAACTGAAATTCTGTGGCAACAACCGAATTTACATTTGCTACCAACCTCTTTTCAAACAGTGTGAATATGAAGTGTCTGTCTTTGTCATAATTTATGCAAGGACATTTGAAGGGAAATTGAAAGTTGTATGTGATGACGAGAATTGAGAAAAATAAAGATTTTTCATGTCACCCTCTTTTTTATTACTCGAAAATGTGGCGAACACTAGAGCCTATGATCTGATGTAAAACTGTGGCGCACACTTTTCGTTTTAAATTAAGTTTATCAAAAACATGCAATTTCCAACCACGTCCTTCCAATAAAGTATTGGCCTCCATTTTCCAATAATCCAGAGCATTTTCGGCCATTAACGAAACACTGTATGTCTAATTAACAAAGCAGCCTATAACAAAACACTGTGTATCCCATGTTGTTGCAAAATCTTGATCGCTATAATAAACTCAGGCGTCGAATAAGATGCATTCATGGCTTGATGAATCGGGGACACTCCGTACAGTTTGTGATCAGTGCACTTTTTATTTAGAGCTACCGATAGCTATGCATAAATGCCAACATGAAGTCTTAATTTTAAGAAAGAGTTTCGAAGTATGAAGTTTTAGAGACTTCAATAGTATTTCCGCCAATTGCCCAAATAAAGGCATACTTCGATTGCTGAAAAACACAAATATCCCAAATGTGTTTTGAAATTTGAACATTCATGATTTCAGTTTCAGGAACCCTACACAATTTGTTGGCCATTATTGTTTTCGTATGTAAATAGATCTACGAAATATGTCTGGAAGTGGTTTCGGGGCATTATTACCAAGTGTAGATTTCCAGATGTTGTCATAAAAGAAATCCGATATTTGAAATATTAAATTATTCAATTAAAAAATAAATAAATGGCTTCCCGTTACATCCCACGAGGGGATTAGGGAGAGCTTCTCACAACCAGTGAGCTGTGCGCGTTCTAGTTTTACACTCACTGATTGGGACCTACAGTTTTACACCGGTTCCGAACGGTATTTATGAAGCTTTTTCTTGGCTAAATACTCGATAGCGTCGCCGTCACTAAGCGAGGTGGCCGCCGTCGAAAGAAATTTTAAGGTGGTCAGAGTAGGGATCGAACCCACGTCCTCATGCACAAGAGCCGCGCACACTACCATTGCACCACCGACGGCCACTATTATTCAATTACTTGCTAAAAAAGAACAGCTGTCTAGAATATAACGAAATTATGAAACACCGTAGCCGGTCATAGTGCTTCATTAGTAAAAGTCGAAGCGAGTTGATCGTCACAATGTTGTTGACTAATTTCACGATGAATATCAGAAAAAATCATCACACGAAAATAATTACGATATAATAAAATTTTTGGCTGATATTAATTTTCACGTTCCAATAAAAAATACAAACATATCAGAAAGATTAGTGGGCCCACAAGAAGTTAGTGCTCTATCACTACGATAGAAAAAACAAAAAGGCAACTACCATAGGTACCTATCTCTATAAAAAATACAAATATCACTCGTATGCAAAAATGTTGTAAGCACGTGTACCATATGATAACCAGTCGTTATTTTGTTGTTGTTTGTATGCAAATGTAACGGTTTTGTAGCTTGTCGCAAATATAGTATACTTGTGTCCAAACACATTCTGTTTGCTATTCAATATTATATGTTGGAGACACAATGATTAATATGTATTTGTAACCCAAATGTGGCTTTGTTTGTTGAAAACAGCTGAAAACAAAAACGTGACAGACGACAAAAAAATCAAATAGCAGCAGATCTTCAATTCATGAAAGCAATGCTTGAAAACATATACATGGTTCCGGCAATGTGTTGCTTTGGTCGTTTTTTTCAGCGTGCACCAGAAATATCAAAGTTTACTATGCTGATTCAAGATTTACAGAGATGGCAGTGCCATATCTCCAATCCTAAGTGGTAATTAGAGTTCCCATATTCGAAATTTTCCAGTTTGTTCCGAAAACTTAATTTTCAAGAAGCCGAATTTCAGTTTTTCTATTTGGTAAAACTTTCGAACCCCTTTAAGTTTTTTTTTTGAAATTTTTAAACTACACATACACCACTTACAATACATTTATTCAGCGACCGTATCATACTAAAATTTTTCTTTAAATTTTAAAAGTTTATAATTGTGTTTTAATTTGGCAATCATGTTTAAAATTCTAAATAAATTTTCAATCATATTCCAATCTTGAATGCGGGTTTATATAACATTTTAAATTTGCATTCAAATTAAACTAACTTAAATTTGATAATCATATTCACATTTGAAAGAGATTTTCGGACATAAAAATATTCTCGTACATGAAAATAGTCTTAGATTTGAAGGCCCCAAAAACTATCACTCTATCGGAAAAATGCTATAACTTCCGCAAATGGCGGCAACTGTCGGTTTTGTTTTAATATTTCTGAAGTAAATATATACACACAGTGAAGAGATTCGTTGTCACAACTATATTTACCGCCAACTAAAATTTGGAGGTTCCTTGGACTATCACATTATTAAGTTGTGATTACCAATAATTGTGTTCAGTATGACCAAATGTTGTGCATATCAATTGATTTGTAATTCAGTTTTGGTTGCAAGTATTGAAATATTTAGTTGAAGCCACAGTAACAAGAAATAAATGTGATCTGTCAATCAAGTTTTAGTTGTAGCAATCAAATTATCCTGTAGTGGTGAATATTCTATTAGTTGGATGAACGGAAAATGTAAAAGCTAATTCGGTTGTACGAAATAATATATTGGTGTGCTCAACTAATTACTTGAATTTGATGGCTGTCACAACCATTTGGTGATGCTTTAACCCATTCTGAATTTTATAGAAAAAAAGTAAACCAATAATTTTGTATTAAAATTGTGTATTTAATATTTAAATATAAACACAATTATAATTTTTTCGTATTTCATGCCCATTTTCGAAAAATTGTACAAAATTTAGTATTATTGCGATTGGACGTACCGTTTCCGAGATATAGCCATTTTCTATTTTAGCGATTTTCTTATATTGGCGGTTTTTTGACAAAAAATTATATCATGCGAATTGGAACACTTTGTGAGAAACCCGTAAAAATTTGTTATTTTTCCGATGGACGCTTCGTTTTCGAGATATAGAAATTTTTTCTAAATTTTTAATATTTTCGATCAAATAAGGGGATGGGTTACCCTGGATATCATATGTACGTTCAAGTTAATTCGCGTCATCCACAATAATAGCTCCTCCAGACAAGTGCCCAACAATTGTTTGCATGGCTTTGTAAAGGCGTCAATAGTGGCGTCAGATTCAACGATTGTTTTTAAAAGTCTCACTTCACCTCAATTTATGATAATATGTATTCTTCGCTGGCTGATATCTATACACTTTATTGTTTTTTCACAACTTTGTTTATCACTTTCTGTTTCAAATAATTGTTTTTCTGTAAAGTCCTCGTGTAACATTCCAATATACGTAGTTTCTCTTGAACAAAAAAGCCTCTTGTGAAAATTCGAATACATAACTTTGTAACAAGAGTTTTGGCAGCAGAAACTAAATTATGGTTACAGTGACTAATATTCGAACACGGATTCTAATATTGTACTTTTTATTAGTTGTATCTTTCATTTCAGATGAATGAGGTTTTTGGAAATACTCAAATTGGTCAATTCAACTTAATTTCTGTAGTAGCAACTTGTATTTAGTAAGACCTAATTTTAATCTATCAATAACATCGGCAAATAATGCTGATGTATGCCAATTATGAATTCTGATCAAAATATAGACTTTAGCATGGAATTTCCAATGCCTGAATTGACTTCCAACTAATTTTTTCCCTGTGTGTACAGAACACACGTCGATAAGCCATAGAAGACTGCAATAATCCACGGAATACTCTGGACTATTTTTTGCGGAATAATTAGTCAGCGATTTTGGTGAAATGTGAATTTCGACGCACATATCCGGACGTACTACCTCAACTATTCAAACTCAATAAGAGCTTCGCCTCAATGAGACTAAAACATCGTGTTACTGGAGAAAGCACCGAACGACCATATAGTGATCGTTAACGTCGGCGAGATAACGTTCCACACAATTGGCCATTATACGCTCGTCTTTGCACCACAGTTTGGTGAAAGAATTCAGGATATTCCCTTCCCAAGTGCAAACAGTTCAGAAGCAACTGCCTGCAGACCGTTAATCGTGCCTAAACTAAGCTCACGCCCTCCAGAACTTCAATGACGCTTTGGACGATTTTCGCTCGAAGTTTATTATGAGCGACGAGGCCCATTTTCAACTGAACGGATACGCAAGGAAACACAATGTTGCGCCTCTGGGCACTGAAAATCCACATAACATTCAAGAAAAGCCATTGGCATCCACTCAAATTCATTGTGATCCATGTAGGCCGGAGGTGTACCCCCGTGGGTAACACGTTCACTGTCACTGGTGTGCGATACAGAACCATGTTCAACGAGTTTTTGTTGCCGCAAATTGGGAGTGTAGGACATGGGGGTCTAACAGTACGGTGCAACTGCCGCTTTTTGAAGTCATGGGAAGCTCTCAAAGAGAATATCCCTCCAGATTGTGACAACTTCTCGTCCAAAATTCTCGCCAGAACGGTTGAAAATTGTGGTAAAAAGAACCCAAGTAGGCGAAATCATGTTTTTTTTTATTGTAATTGCGCGTAAAACTCGGGTAATCGGTTAACTTCTATCAAATATCTGGCTTTCGTTTTGTGGATTATATTTTTATATATAGAAAAAAATCGTTAATAGATCCGGTGCGCATTTATGATCACACAACCGATTTTTAGGTTTGGTTTTGCGACACTCATAACACAGCCTTCTTGCCAACTTTGACGGTAGTGACAGCAGCAGAAAACATCTGAGTTCATAGGTTCAGGTTCCACTGTTTTGTAGATCATCCTAACGACATGCTTGTGTGCCTTCTTGTTGGAAGACAGTAGGAACGTGGCAGCAGCTTTAGATTATTTCCAGTGGCTTCTTTAAAAGAACGTCTAGAATCCTTGTCGTCTTTCTTGGCTGGTGCAGGATTGCTGGCAGTATCCTTAACACCATTACCGATTCCAGTGACCTGTATAATTGTCGACATAAGCTTGGCAGTTTTAGTGGCTGGGTTAGCATACACATGTTCGATCTTCTTGGTAACCTAGGATTTTAGCGGGATTTGCAAACGTGAATGAAATATTAGAAGATACTTTTCATTTCCATGAAAACTTTGTTTTATGAAAACTACAGATGTGCGATTAATCGGTTAATTAAAATTTTGATTAGTCGATATTGTGATTAATCAGTTAATTGACTAATTAAAAATTCTGATTAATCAAACCTATTATTAATCAATTACTTGTAATTTTATTATTGACTAATCATATTTGAATAATTTTATTCAACATTCAAATAACTTTCGGAAATATATAAATTCATATGATACAAACAAAAGGAATCATTTGAACCTTTTGAGTGAAGAAGGTTTAAACTCAGAAACCCTAAAAACATGAATTGCTCAATTATTAAAATTGTGAGTTAATCATTTGTTAAATTAATTAATTAATCATGAATATTGATTATTCAAAATATAGATTAATCGTAAATATAATTAATCAAAATGAATGATAATTTAAATGATTATTCGATTAATCAGACTGTCGATTAATCAGGTTGCCTGATTAATCAATTAATCGCACATCCCTAATGAAAACTATTCAAATTACTCGTATTACATATGTATTTTTCTAAATTTTTAAATATTTCTTATGAGCCACAGTAGTTGCACACTTCCTCTTTCAACGGCAGCGTTTTTGGATATACCCTAAAATTAAACGGATATCTTGTATATCAGACACGTAATTGTACTTGAATTTAAATTCAGATATGACATGAACCTATCGTACTACCTGCAAACATCTGTACACACACATTTGCATTCTTATATAACTTAATACCACAGATTTTTTTTATTGTCTCTACTCGTTTGTACTGTGTAAACAAAAGGCCACACTGTATTTTTTAGCCACCAATCGAGTGTAATTAAAGCGGCCATTATCTATCGGCATTACCAGGCGGAATTACAAACAAGTCTGGACAATGTGCAAATATTCCTGTGTACGTATGTGATTCAATTAAGATATTATCAAGATCCAACACTTGTGAGTTGCGCGATTGTGTTGCAGCTACTGCAGCGGTTTAGTTTTTGATGATACGATATGGAAACATTTTACCCAAACTGATAAATTCAATCAATAGCTTTAAAGGTATTTCCCAAACAACACATTTTCACACTTACATATGTAAGTTATTAGCATTGTTATTTCATTTGTCTCTCTCTTCCTTGGGCTGTGGTAAATTCTCACCATCACAGGGTGAAACACCAAACTACCTCCCTTTGGTGCCATCATCATCGCCACTGCTCCCGGCACCACCAGACTATGGCAAAATGTCGCGGCTAATGGCGCGGCAGTGTTCTAGAGATTACAATTGTGTCGCCTAATAGTTCTGGTACGACGACGTACTATTACAGATACTGCTGATTGACTGGCTGACTGACTTGTGCTTGCTTTGATAGCACGTTGGATAGGGATGATATAATTCATACAATTTGTAAGTATAAGTACGAAAATAGTACCGCGATTCAAAGTTTGATTGCCTTTGAATGTAGTGTTTCATTTGTTTCGAAAAGGACTTAATTTATAAATGATTTGTTTATGACAAGATAAGTTCAGAATAGCTTTTGATTTTTTGCGAAACAGATACTGCCTGTGTTTGTTTGGGTGCACAGAATTTAAAACATAAAATTTTTTAAAGGGAAGAAATTTTTTAAAGACAGAAGAAGATTTTCTTAAAGGGACCTACAACGGTAGTTCCAGTCAGTTACTATATCGAATACTTGGGCTTCAAAATCTATACAGATCATGGGTCTTTATCATACACTCACAGAACTAATTGTTTGAAAAGGGGTTGTAGCAAACGTAAATTTAATTGTTGCCACCGAATTTCGGTTGCCACAACCGAGTTGAGGTTTTTTTAGTCTACACAACTGAATTTAGTCTACACAACTCAAATTCGATTGAAGCAGCCTTGTTGTGACAACGGCATCTCCACATAAGTTCGTTCTATCAATTAAATAGTCTATTAATTATCTGGTCTCGAAAATTAATTCGGTTGTAACGACATAGTTCGTGAGAATTTCGGTTCCAGCAGCATAATTTTGCATAAATTCGGTTGCCGCAACCGAAATTCTCACGAATGCTGTTGGTACAACCGAAATCACTTTGAATTCGGTTACCACAACGTAATTGTATATATTTTACACCTGGCGTTTGAAATTACAAAAACTATTGACATATTAAAAAATATGAGGAATATAGAATTGCTGCTGTCGCAGTGACTACCGAAGTTGTTTTTGCTTATTAAGAATGGTGGGTAGACAAATTTTAATATTCAATTTTGGGTTGAAATGTCTTGTTTTGAAAATAATGTCCATATTTATCAGCGTGCAGTACAAATCGATGTCATCAGTTCTGAATTTTCTCAAGGTTGTGCGTTTGAGAATTCCTGCCATCACGTTTATAGAGAACGGTCGAGTGGTTGCTTTTAGGACCTAAATTACACATTAGAACAGGGCATGGGGCTTCAAAAACGGGCAGAAGTGGCACATACAAATATTTTATTTCCACAAAGCTTATCCCGTATAATGTGAGTTAATTTTTTTTTGTAATTATTTTTCAGAAAACAGGGTATTAAATTATCGGTGTCGGTGCAATGGGTAGTGTGCGCGCCTCTTGTACATGAGATCGTAGGTTCGATACCTGCTTTGACCACCTTAAAAAAATTCTTTCGGCGGCGGTCACCTCGCATAGTGACGGCGATACATTTTTAATTAATAGAAACAAATTTGGTAACCTTTAGTAAACACCGTCTAAATACGGTTGTGACAACCGTTAATTCGGCAGTGACAACCTATAATTTGGTTACAAAAACCTCGAGTGCCGGTTTGACAATCTCTAAATCTGTTGTGACAACCTTTAATTGGGCTGGGGCAACCTCTACTTCGGTTGTGACAACCTTTAATTTGGTTGTGACAAGCTCTAATTCGGTTGTAATAACCTCTAATACGGTTCTGACAACTCTATTCGGTCGTGACAACTCTATTCGGTTGTGACAGCTTACAAATTCGGTTATGAATAGGTGCCTCAACAAAATTTTTCTGTGGGTGTACTGGAAAAAAGCACAAGAGTGATAAAAGAAAAATGGAAAGGAGAAATTTCTATACAAAGTAATGACCGTGGTACTGATCTCTCTTCCAATAAATATTAGAATGGAATTCTTTTTGTAGATAAATATAGTGAAAGTTTTTCTCTTATAAAAACCCAATAGTCACACCAAACTGTATTTAACAGATATTTTCCGATTTAAAATCAGCAATAAAAGACCTAGTAATGTGAATGCATCAACTTCTGGCCAGGATAGGGTTACACGAATTTATGAATGATGCTTGGAGCATTAGCGTACTGTATGGGTTTAAAGAATATCCAAGTGTGTGCGTACGCTATCACGGAACAATATTTTTTTCAATTTCGTACAAGTTCCTTCCAAGCTTAAAGTGCGATTGTTGCAAACCTGATTGAATCTTGTCCATTACCTTGAAAATCTACAACCGAAAACATATTTACATTACGCCAAATCCAGGAAACCACCAACCAGATGCAAATCGATACCCTTGTTGAATATAAACGTGCTTTCAATAGTCAGACATAAAAATCACGCCACGAAGCTTTGTCAGAGTTTGGTATACTCGCTTAGGTCATACGTCTTTGAAGAATGATACTGACTAAAACCAAATGCTCAGTAAGATTGTTAAAGGCCGTAACGAACCATTTGGTTCCAGGCTAGGCGTCATAAAAGTCGACAGCTTATCGAACGATCTCTTGAACGTCTGATCATAACGAACCATTTGGTACCAGGCTAAGCCTCAGACAAGTCGATAGACTATCGTGCGACCTTTTCAACATCTTATTGAAGATAATTATGAGAATCGCTGTAGTAAACACAAATCGACTGGAACAATATGCGAATGCCAACAACCGTTATAAAATCGAGGTAGTAAACCAGGCTATTTTCCTCTTGTCCACGATGAGACAAATTCAATAAGGTCACCCTTGGATAATTGTGCTTACAAATACATTTTGCTACGGTCTCTGAAAGCGCCTCAAATATATGACCCTCTATGGAAGAAACAAATCCACCTATACCAAACTCTTATAATACCTGTCTTGCTACCTATATTGCGCAGAATCCTCGGTCACCTCGCAATATGCGTCTCTCAGATAAAAGTCATCCGAAAAGTAGAAGGGATATAACTGGCAAGGTTCGGTGTCATACACTCTGAAAAAAACGGCATCTGTAACATATTCTGTTAAACATATTCCGCAGGAACCATATATATTTTTGGAAAACACTTCAAACATTCATATGTTTGCAAGTCCCAAACTCACTTGTATTTAAATGCAAACAGTAGCATGTTTACTGACAACCTTGTATTCGTTTACGTGGACAAATATGCGTTCTTCATCCCAAACATCCATATACTTGGATGGAAGCATTCGTGTGTTTCGCCCAAACCTCCATATACTTAAGTGGAAAAATGTGCGTATTTCCTCCCAAACATAATGGTAGTTAGAAACGAATTAATCTTTGAATTCAATACATTTGTATTATTTATTATAATTAATTTTATCAATATAAATCCAAAATTATAAATAATTATTGACTGAATTGAATAGATGAAACACGAACTTTCAGGAATATTTATGAATCACTGACTGAATGAATAATGCAAAAAGACCGATATACACTCGAAAGATAGGCTCTCTCGTTGTCCCTTTTTTATTCTCTTGCTCTCGAGAGGGAACAAACCCAGCGGTATTTGCGTCACAAACACGTATATATTTGGGTCGCAATCACATTTAGTATAACATATTAATCAGTGTGTCTCAAACATGTAAAATTGAATAGCAACCACAATGTGATTGCACACAAATATATTATATTGCAATCGTATAAACATACGATATATTTGAATCCAAACAACAAAAAACGACAGAGTTTTCAGCATGTATGAACACAAGCTGTATGGGTTATATCCTGACCAAGACGTAGTGATGTAAATCAAGATAAATCAATAGAGATTTTTAGGAGATATCATTATAATGCATAAATATAAACCAACATGAAAGGCATTCCCAGACGTTATTACGAAAACTTGTAGGGATATCTAATCGTAGATTGTAAGCCAATAAAGTTAAAATTCCCTAAATTTATCAACGTAACAACAAAGCCTCTGGTCATTTTCTCGTCAATTCTGAAATATTCGAAAAATAACAAATTTTCAGAAATACACACCATTTACACTGTGCTTGGCGTAGTCCAGTAAGGGGTACTTTATTAACTACATATAGATTAATGCCTTGGCAACAAATCGACAAAAGAGAGAGAGAATCTCACAAGGCCGAAATTCTACGAAGGGATTCGACTCTTGGGTTTCTTATCTGAACACTCCACTATGCGGGCACATCTGCATAAAATTAAGCGGGCTGACGCAAATGTATATAGATCGTAGGAGGAGGACTCTACACTATGAAACACTTTATCTGGCATTGTCTTGCTTTTGCAGGAAAAGCAAGACAAAGGAGGATTTCCGGGCTACGGTTTTCGAGGTTTGTCCCGTGAATGCATAGAGCGCACAACAGACCTACCTACTGGCTGAAGCGTATGTCCAGAAATGGGCCATGAATCGAGGCACCAATGCTATAGCGATTTTTCAGAGTCAAACATTTTTTTGATGGAGTATATAGTTTAATTTCAATATATAAAAGTGACAAAAGTTTTGTTTGAAAATTGACATATATATATATATTGTACTGATGACGGGGAATATCAATAATAGCCGGTTTTTTGAGGGCAAACTGGCGTAGCATAACTGTTTTGAGAGAAAATATTTCCAGGCAAAACAAAGTTTGTCGAGACAGCTAGTAGACTATAAAGCTTTAATTAGCGCAATTTTATATAAATTTCCTAATCTATTATCTTAAGAAATGTAATGGGTTTCATTTATTTTTTTCCATCCCTGACATAATGATAACGGTATTAGGTAGAAATTACAAACAAGACATGTAACTAATGCGGTATTTGAATACCCCGGCAACAAAGATCCAGAAACCCAGGCATTTGACCATGTTTTTGTTTTGGACAACTGTTATTGACATTTGGTGTGTCAACTTCTGGGGAGTCCCACAACATCAAAATCCTAATTTGTATTGATTGACATGCGACCGCGGCCTGGCCAGACAGACAACTTACACGAGAATCGAACAGAATTAGATGCATGAGTGGCTGACTGACTGACTACCTTAACGAAAGTTTTCCATGGTAAGCCAGCATCGTCCATGGACGACAGGCATCAGCCGACGCGTTTTGTGTTACATTTTGATGACTTACAATGGTAATTTTTTTCGAGTAGCCCCATAATTGATGGATTTGAGTACGTGGCGCCTCGTGGTGTCCGTGTTAAAACGTTATGGGCTTTCTGCCGTAATTTTAGTTGTACGGTCGGTAGCGTTTGCTTTTATATCCAGTTTTTGTGGTAATTTTTGTTTTGTTTTTCTTTTGGTTAATGTTTCTTTTCTTGGTAACAAATTGATCATTGTCTTGTAAATTTATTTCTGGTGTAATTCATTGGTGACACTCTCAGATATTATATTATGTTGATACCAGTTCAAGAGTAGGACAGACAATTCGCTTTCATTCAATTGAACCAGTTGTATTAGCGTCGTCGCCTTTCACCTTAGCCACTTGGTGGACTTGGCGTTGCCAGCCTTTGGCGTAATTGGGTTAATTGTGATGTTTTTGGGTGTTTGCATTTTTAGGAAAACTGCCGCAGATAGGCGCCCTTTGGTGTCAATTGAAAATAGCAAAGACTTTTGTGGACTCCTCCCCTGCACATGCAATATTTCATATTAATCATTTGCGGCAACTACAAAAGAATGAGGTGCGACATTTTACTTTTGATGAATTTGAATTAAACTGTGTAATCTGATACAAATTAATATTATATTTTCGTATTACAAGATGTCAGTGAGTGTTAAACTAGATGAGAAGCTCTCCCCAATTTTTTTTAAACATGCGTGTTATGAAATATTTTAAACTTTAAACTATAACCTAAAAGGGAATTAATATTAAATATTAATAAATAATTTTTGAGAATGGAATTATGATGCTTAATTTGGAATAACACAAAATTAGTAATGTCAACAAGGTGTTGAATATCATATAAAATGACTTATGCCCATAAAACGCGCACGCCATCACGCGGCGACAGATCGTGATCATTGAGTCATGAACTATACTTATATATATGGAGTTCGTTTGTGGAATCATTGTATATATTCCTGCCTGATGAATAAGCAACAAGATCATTAAAAATAGACAATCATTGCACAATTTAAATCTTCGATTCTTGCCACATGATGAATCTTCCTATAATTTCGAAACAATAGGCCCTATGTGCAAGACCTTTCGACGAAGTTTTCTGCATATAGATTCATCTGTTACACATTTAATTGATGAATTCTGCTATTATAACATCTGCCAGTTAAATAAGTTAAATTTAAATCTAGGAATTAATTTCACCACTCCTTCTTCGTATCAAATAAATTTTTCATGACAATTTTTCAATTCAATTTCATGAATTTTTCATGGCTTGAATATTTCTTATTGGCTTGAATATCGACACGTTCCCGACAGAATGTATTAAGCGACATATTTGGCGACAATGACTTTTTCCATATTCTCAAAATTTATTCCAAGCTCCACATTTCGATATACAGAGAATGTCCCTAGCATTACCATATTATGAGTTATTAAGCAAATGAAATGGTAATAATCAAAAAAATAATACAAATCAGCTACTTTACAGAAAGTTTTTTTCGTTTCCTGAACAATTTCCATTTTGTCGCTTGATACATTCGGCCGGGAACGTGTCGATATTTATATTTATTGACCAATTACTACATGCCAAAGATAGTTCCAGTACACCTAAACGAAATTTCAAACTAATGAACTTCGTTTGGATATGAAATTAGAGCGAATGAACATTTGTCTAATCAAACATGACATTGCATTTGTGCTAAATCAATGACAGCGTTTACGTGAACCGAAAATCGTTTACAGGAAACGATATACGACAGCCCTACACTAAAAAAGGTGAAACAGAATCCCAGTCTATTAACTGGAACTATTAAAGGAACTAGCAACCCTAGACCTGACTTCAGAGAATGGATTAATTGTGCGCATTCCATATTAGTAGACACTTCAAATTGGCATCGATGGGGACATACAGATGGAAGAACAAAGCCCGAAATTTCTACCAAAAAGTCAAAAGCAGAAAAAAAGGACATGGTTCAGGGCCCCCCTTCTCTGTAAAGATAAGGACGGAAATCTCATCGCAGATGTGCAGAGCATTTTGAGAATATGGAGAGATCATTTGTCCGCGCTACTGCTACCTGAGATATCCATTGACGATGAGACGATCGATCAAAATTTGGAAGACGACTTCGATTACCCCCTCCTAACCAAGACGAGGTCAGAACAGCTATTTCCCGGCTTAAGAACAACAAAGCCGCAGGAGCCGATGGATTTCCGGCGGAGCTGTTTGAGGCTGGCGGCGATGAGCTGATAAGGTGCATGCATCAGCTCATTAGCAAAATTTGGTTAGATGAATGCATGCCCGGCGATTGGAGTTAAATATTTAAAAATTTGTATAAATTGGAATAAGCATTTTATACATAGCATATAAGGTTCTATCAAGTATAATATGCGAAAGACTAAAACCAATTATCGCTGACCTGATTGGACCATACCAGTGTGGCTTTAGGCCTTGCAAATCGACAACTGACCAGATTTTCAAGCTACGCCAAATTCTGGAGTAGTCCCACGAAAAACAAATCGACACCTATCACCTATTTATCGATTATAAAGCAATGTCTGAGCTTGGTATTCCTGCAAACCTCATATGGCTTTGCAGGATGACGTTGATGAACACCAAATCCTCAGTGAAAGTCGGTAACGATCTTTGAGATCAAGCGGAGAATTTAAGAGATAAGCCCCCTTTCGAGTAACAAAAGTCAGCGCGAGTATATCTTTAACTTGGTCCACCTGACACGAACTTCTATACTGGTTTAATAAAAAACAAAAATATTTCAATATTTCTTTAGGTCCTCAACAAAATCTATGAATTAGTACTTGAATTTTAATTAAACACATAAAATAATTATTTTATCTTGTAGTCTCTATATTGTCATACAATAACACCACTCAATTAATTATTCAAATTGATTTCTTTAAGATTATGTCTTTAAAATGTTGACCAACATGGCTAACATGGTCCATTCAGTTCCAATTTTCGATGACGCGCTCGATTGTTTCTTGCATAGAGTAAAATTAATATAGAGATACCATCTATCTCATCTGACGTATCATTTCACACTATTTGGCGTTAGGTAGGTCCCGAAAAGACATGTTGGATGCAAATTGACTTACACCAAGTGGATTTACAAGAACTGTTGACTTAAAATATTCATGTCGTTTTGGATAACAACTGTGAAATTTAAATGTATTTGCCATTTTTTATTGACTCTTATTGTTGGTATACATTTGTGACATATTTAATTCAAGCAAACACTAAATGCCGTTGTTGTTTTCTGTTGGATTTTTTGTAGCATTCCGCTTCTTTCTACCTGGTATTATTAAAGCAATACATTCTAAAATCCAACGTCCACTTGCAACCGCACCAATTGTCTTACATTTATTGAGCGAAATGGTGTCTCTATTCCATTCTTACTCTATGGTTTCTAGTGGTGTTTTGCGGATGACGCGAGCAACGATTTCTTCCACTTTATTAATCGTAGGCCTTGTAGGCCTTGGATTTTACGCAGTCACGAAGGAAAAGTCTAGGAGTGTGATATCATATGATATAGGCGGCGGCCAATTACCGGTGCGAAGCGTGACATTAACTGTTGTCTGTGTAGTTCTTGCATTAATGGCCCTACCTTACATTGGCTGTGTGGCAAGTATCGCAGTCCTGCTGGAATGAAATGTGGTCAAGATCACGGACTTCAATTTCAGAGAGCAAATAGTCCGATATGCTTGCGCCTGTCACAGTTCGTTCCAGCCGGCCTCATTTTTGATGAAATATGCACCGATTATTCCACCAACCCAGAAGTCACACCAATTCGATGTTTTCTCTGGATATTATGATAACACTTGAACTCCTTCGAGTTGCTTTTCGGCCCATATACGGACGCCACTTTTGTTGTATCATCGCTGAACAACATTTTGCCCCAGAATAGATGATGGATGATTTTCGCAATACACGGGAATAATTAGTAGACGCTGTGCCGGCCTAAGTCGTTCCATGATGAAATGTGAAACAATAATGAAAACAAAAATAAAATGACAATTTGATCTGTCATAAAGTCCCTACCTCTAAACGAATCACCCGACAAATACAATGTATATTGCGACACCCTAAAATAATGCTTTCTATTAATAGCAAACAATGTATAATACTTATGACCAGGTAATTTGTTTGTTTGATTTCATCAAATGTAGTACCATAATAAAAAATCTTTGCAAGGTTGATAAAATATTTGCCATATTGTTTGCTGCAACAACAAGGCTAAGTTTGCTGAAATAGCAAATTTGTGTGATTTCCCCTTGTATTTAATAATATATCTTTTATTTATTGTATATTTGCCGTTATTAACCCCTTATTCCCAAACAATTATCAAACAATTTTTTTCGAACGAAATATCTTCGGCGTAACGACCCTGTAATTGAGTTTGCCTACGAAATTTTCGCAAAGGGCTGAGTATCAAGCAAATGAAAAGTGAGTGAAATTTTCAGTTCACGAAATTTTCGATATTTTTTATGCACGTACTTCTTATGGCAACGAAAAGGTCATAACAACTGACTGCCGGGCTTCAGTACACTCAAAAAATAAAGTTTCCTAATAATAGCAAACAATTAAGCTACTTATTAGCAGGGAATTTTTTATATTATTATAGCAAATGTACTGACATAACAACAAACTTGTTGCAGGGTTGATAAAATAACTGACATACTCTTTGCTGAAACAACAAACCCATGTTTGCTGAAATAACAAAAATGTTTGCTTTCCCCTTATCAGCAGTCTTTTCCGCTGTGTTTAATCGCATATTTTTTTGAGTGTAGTAATACTTTCAGGCAGGGCCTACACACAGAGAAGAAATTCGTTGTCACAACTATATTTACAGCTAACTAAAATTTGGCGGTTCCTTGGACTATCATATTATTCAGCTGTGATTTCCAATAATTGTGCTCCGTATCACCAAATGTTGTGCATATGAATTGATTTGTAATTCAGTTTTGGTTCCAAGAACTGAAATAATTAGTTGAAGCCACAGCAACAATACACAAATGAGATCTGTCAATCGAGTTTTAGTTGTAGCAATCAAATTATCCTGTAGTGGAGAATATTTTATTAGTTGGATGAAAGAAATATGTAAAAATTAATTCGGTTGTACCAAATAATATATTGGTATGCTCAACTAATTATGTACTTGAATTTAATGGCTGTCACAACCATTTGGTGATGCTTTAACCCATTATGACTGTTATAGAAAAAAAGTAAAAAAAAAAATTTTTTTATTAAAATTGTGCATTTTATATTTAAATATAAACAAAATTATTATTATTTATAACCAGGGTTCGTATTTCGTGCCCAATTGTGATCGAAAATTTGAAAAAATTTCTGTATCTCGAAAACGAAGCGTCCAATCTAAAAAAAAAAAAAATTTTACAGGTTTCTAATGGCTTCTCACAAAGTGTTCCAATTCGCTTGAAATAATATTTGTAAATTTACTTTATCCTTACTATCTGTCTGTCTGTCTGATTTATAATTTGGTTTTCGTTTTGCTCGTAATTATTATATATCTATTATGAAGTCTGTTATATTAATATCTCGTGATGTACATTTATACTTATTTATGTTAGTGTAATTAATACCAACTGGTGAAGAATTTCTGTAGTTGGTTGCAACGTGTGAACTTATGATCCGTGCTCTCCCGTTATAGACCCTCACCGTTATGGGGACGTGACCCTCTCGGATCGACGTCGTCGTCCATATTGTGATCGATTGTCCCATCGTTATTGGATATCTCAGGTATATTTGAACACGAATTATAATATTGTACTTTTTATTAGTTGTATCATCTATTTCAGATGAATGAAGTTTATACTCAAATTGGTTAATACAACTAAAATTCGGTAGTAACAACTGTATTTAGTGAGACCGATTTTTAACCTAGAAATAACATCAACAAATAATTCTGATGTTTGACAATTACGAATTCTGATCAAAATATAGACTTTATCATGGAATTTCCAATGCCTGAATTGATTTCCAACTAATCTTTTCCCTGTGTGCACATGTGTAACCCATACCCATACCCATTTTTGATTGAAGATGTGAAAATTTTCTATATCTCGAAACGGGAGCGTCCAATCGACAAAAATAACTAATTTTTGGGAGTTTCTAAGGGTTTATCATATATAAGTAGTAGTCCGTCCAACTCGTATGGATCTATTTAAAAAAAAAAATCACCAAAATAAGAAAAAACGTTAAAATAAAGAAATGACCATAACTCGGAAACGGTGCGTCCAATCGCAAAATTAATAAATTTTGAACGCTCCGTTTCCGGAATATAGACATAATGGCGCTCCAGCAATTTTTTATTCCACAGATTTTCGTTTTAGCGGTTTGTTTCAAAAAAGTGATGCCATATTAAAGAAATCCTTTGTTTACCGCCCCCTATGGAGGTAAACAATGTACTGTTTTTGCGATTGGACCAATCGTTTTCGAGTTACAGCCATTATTCTAGCGATTTTCTTATTTAGGCGATTGTTTGAAAAAATTTCTTCCATACGAATTGGATCACTTTATCGCTTAGAAGTCCTCAAAAAGTGGTTATTTTTTTCGATTCTACACACCGATTCCGAGGTATATAAATTTTTTTATATTTTCGATCAAAAAATGGGGATGGATTACCCAGGGTAAACCATTACCCACGAAATACAAACCTTGGTTACCAATAATAATAATTTTGTTCATATTTAAATATAAAATACAAAATTGTAATAAAAATTATTTTTTTAGTTCTGTTTCTCAAAAAATCAGAATGGGATAAACTGCAAAATAAACTTCATATGACTTAAATCTTATGGTTGTACCTATAAAAGGACAGCTGTTGCTCAAGTCCGCATAATTGTGTGTCTGCAAATATAAGAAATTGTGTAGGACTGTGTCCTAACTCAAGGCATAGGTATACTTTATTATACGAGTATTTTAAACACCTTTAAATCGCTAGGGGAGACTTTTTTACATTGGCATTTGTTAACAATTTGTTTGGTATTTATTTGGAACCATTTAATCCCACATGTTGTACTCGTATGTAGTTCCCCTGCATGGATTGAGTAAATTGTGAAAAAGATAAATGTAACACATTTCATTTGGGATATACAGGTAAACAGCATTTATTTGGTTCTCAGCAAGCAAGTGTAAGCGAGAACACTATATTGACGAAGCAATTGCAAACAGACCAATCACAGAGAAGTACAGCAACTGAGCACTCAATTGGCCATTTATGTTGTTCATTTCAGGTTTTGCTCAGTGTTTGAATTAACAAGGATTTATTTATGTGTTTCTCGCATCGTAAACGCTTAGACACATAAAATACATGCATCCAACACATAGATAAATATTATCGGGTGTTAAGATGCTTTAGTTGGTTCCCTTTGAACGTTGATTGCGTTTTAGTGCAGTAGAGTAAAAACAGTTTGGCAAATAAAGATATTTAAGACGTGAGAAAACAAGAAATAAAGAAAAATCCAAATAAAAGACTGTCATTGTGAAAAGGTGCCAGGAATAAAAATCGTGCAAAGGTGTGCTACCTTGAAAGAATTCCAATTTGTGAGGGGAGGAACAAGTAGACTCTTTTTGTTGTGGTTTTGTGTTAGATGCAGCATAAAGTAAGCTGAGGCTTCAATCGTGGGGAATATAGTTATATTGCCTGACATCAGAAACTTGACAGCTGTGAAGAACAGAAGTAGGAAACTTTTCCCAACATAAGAACAGAACTTAGTCAAAAATCAGTACCTCATATCATCGGAATTTATTGAGACGAACCGCTCTGAATAGATGACAATCTCTCCAATGAGTTTTTTTTTTTGTAAAGATGTGTAACAGAGTTTGAGCGCAAATTAAAAACTTTTGCAGGCAGATAGATGGCCTGGAAACGGCGATTAATTAATGGATGCTACAGTTTTTATACGATTTTTATAAACAAAATTGGTATATAGTGTCGTCTTGAACTGGGGAAGATACGTGACAAATATAGACAATTCCGGCTGAAGATATATAATAAGCTGGCATACAAATGTTACTCTTAATTCATTATATTAAGACTTTTAACTAAATTTGACAATGAATTTGGGTCAAATGCTGTATAAATACATACAAACTAATAAATTAAACAATAAAAAGTAATAAAATCATAGATATATAATTCCAAACAATTATTTAATAATTCTTCAATTTTCCATATAATTTGGTTTTACTAGAATTGGATGAGCTGGATCTAGACCTTGCACAAAGGCTACCAGAAGCTGTGGGTATAGTATATTCAAGAAACCGGGTATTCAATATTTTTTCGAAGATTCAAATTTTGGTTCTGTTAACACGAGGAGTAGAAATCGGTTAATAACCGGTTTGGGTTTTTATGACGAAATGGAAAACAATTTGATTTATAAAAAAAATATGTTTTTAATTAAGTCTTTTATTAATTTGGAGATCGATGTTTTTATAAAAACAAAAAAATTAAATATAATTTCCATAATGAAATATACTAAAAGTGCGCAATAGCTGTTATGCGGAAATTGGAAAAGCTTAGTTGGAAATCAATTCAGGCATTGGAAATTCCATGATAAAGTCTTTATTTTGATTATAATTCATAATTGTCAAACATCAGAATTATTTGTCAATGTTTATTGATAGATTAAAAATCGGTCTTACTAAATACAAGTTGCTACTACCGAATTTTAGTTGTTTAACCAATTTGAGTATTTACAAAAACCACATTCATCTGAAATGGAAGATACAACTAATAAAAAGTACAATATTGGAATTCGTGTTCAAATTACCGTAGTCATAATTTAGTTTCTGTTACAAAAACACTTGTTACAAAGTTATGTATTCGATTTTTCACAAGAGGCTTTATTGTTAAAGAGAAACTACGTATATTGGAATGTTACACGAGGACTTTACAGAAAAACTAATATTTTAAACAGAAATTGATAAACAAAGTTGTGAAAGAACACTAAAGTAAGTGTATAGATATCAGCCACCGAATAACTCTTATTATGATAAATTGAGGTGAAGTGAGACTTTTAAACATAATCGTTGAATATGACGCCACTATTGACGCCTTCACAAACTCATGCAAACAATTGTGGACACTTGGCTGAGGGAACTATTATTCTGGATGACACAAATTAACTTAAACATACATATGATACCCAGGGTAACCCATACCCATTTTTGGTCGAAAATATGACAAATTTAGACAATTTGTTTGTATCTGGAAAACGAAGCGTCCAATCGAAAACAAAACTATTGTTTAGGAGTTTCTAAGGATTTTTCATAAAGTGGTTCATCGTATGGAAGATATGTTGTTCAAAAAAACATCAAAATATGGAAAACGCTGAAATAAAAAAAAGCTATACATATGTGAGTTTTAGCGATTTTATATTTGAAAATTGTTAGTTTAACGGATTTTAAGTGATACCGTATGAGAGGCATCCATCCATTGGTTAAAGCCTCCTGTGGAGATACAAAATTTATTGCTTTTGCGGCTGGACGCACCGTTTCCGAGTTGTAGCTATTTTTTTATTTTAACGATTTATTTATTTTGGCGATTTTAAAAAAAAAAAAGTCCATACGAATTGGACCACTTAACCCTTAGAAAGCCGACAAAATTAGTTATATTTCGATTGAACGCTCCGTTTGCGAAATATATACATAATGGCGGTTTAGCGATTTGTTATTCGAAAAAATTTATATTTACCGATTTGTTTAAAAAAATGTAATGCTGTGGTAAAGACATTCACTAATTACAGCCTCCTCTGTAGGTAACAAATTTTTTTTATTTTAGCGATTTTCTTATTTTGGCGATTTTTTGAAAAAAAAAATTATTTCCTGCGAATGGGAACACTTTGTGAGAAACCCGAAAACATTTGTTATTTTTTCGATTGGACGCTCCGTTTTCGAAATATAGAAATTTTCTCATATTTTCGATCAAAAATGTTCACGAAATACGAACCCTGGTAAAAGATAATAATAATTTTGTTTATATTTAAATATAAAATACACAATTTTAATAAAAAATATTTTTTTTAAAATTTTTTCTATAAATTTCATAATGGGTTAAAGCATCACCAAATGGTAGTGACAGCCATTAAATTCAAGTACATAATTAGTTGAGCACACCAATATATTATATCGTACAACCGAATTAGCTTTTCGTTCATCCAACTAATAGAATATTCACCACTTCAGGATAATTTAATTGCTAAAACTAAAACTCGATTGGCAGAGCACATTTATTTATTGTTGCTGTGGCTTCAACCAGTCCCTGCAACTGAATAATGTGATAGTCCAAGGAACCGCCAAATTTTAGTTGGGTGTAAATATAGTTGTGACAACGAATCTCTTCCCTGTGTGTTGGAGTTCGCATAGAGTTCTAGTTTTAGATGGAGGATAAAATGTAATTTAAAATGCATTATCATCAGTCAAACGTCATAGCTATCATTTAAATGAGTTTATAACATGGTTTACTACCAGTCACTTTTTCCACTGAAAGAAAAAGCTGCATCAAATTTATGAATTCCTTGATCAATTTGCTGAAACATTTCCCCATCCTACGACACATTTCATTGAATTGCTGAACAACATTTCGTCACTCTTTCATACATATTTCATAAATAGTTTTTTAAGTAAATTTTTCACCATTTTGATGTAAATTGTTCATCAATATGCTGTATATTTTTCGTCAATTAGATGTAAGGTTGTCATCAATTTGATGTAAATTTTTCATAAATTTTATGTAAATTGGTCATCATTTTGATGTACATTGTTTGTTAATGAGTAGCCAAACCCTTTGGCCTATTTTCATCGTGAAAAATCCACAAGAAAAGGATACAAGACCACATGAAAAATGCTCATAGCATATATTATTTTCTGTCAATTTATCTATTTTCTATTACGTAATTATTTTTAATTTTATACACCGTTTTTTATTTTTCTCTTTATATTTTCAATACTACGTCCAAAGTTTGAATAGATTATTTCCAAATTCGAATGGTGGAGATTGATGTACAAAAGTTGACAAATTCAATGAAGCTGCAAATGGTGAAGAAACCCACAATCTTAAAATTTAAGAACTTTTTTATTGAATTGGTGAAATTTGTCATCAAAGCAATGAAAAACAATTGATGAACATTTATCATCGATTTGATGTAAAGATTTTGTTTCAGAGTACTTATTCTTTCATTACACTCTTTTCGCTACCTGTACTCCAAGCACCAAGTCGAACAACTGTTTCATCGAAACACTCTGATTATTCCATTTTTAAAGTCCTTACTGAGGTTAATCTCTTTGAAAATCTTATTTCAATCACAAAATACAATTTAGTTGCTTTGCTTTTACACGATTTCTTTGTCTATTTTTAACTTGTGACCTGGAATTGAACATGGGCTTTCGGTGAAAGTATATGTAGGGATATTTCTACAGATGGGTTTATACATACATTTTATTCAAGCTATCCAAATATGCCAAATTAACGTTGAGTAAAGTTACCTTTGAATGTATTGTACTTATTTTTGGATTGTGAATACTGATTATTGCTTTATGAATTTCGGCTAACAGACAGAGCAAAAATCAATAAAGACCTTGATTGAACACACAAATACGATATAATTACTTTTTAACTGCTTCAATTACTCAAGTACTTGACTGAGGAAATTTATGCAAATATCGAGAAATAAATAAATACAATAATTGGCACCAATCACTACAAGCCCATATACATTTCCGACCTAGGCGATTTTTAGTGTTGCCAGGCTTAATCCGGAAGGACATTGAAAAGTGTTACAGTTTTTAGCTTAACGGTTCACAAAGAGAAGAGGTTCGTTGTCACGACTATATTCACTGCAAACTAAAATTTGATTTCCTTGAACTATCACAATATTCAGTTGTGATTACCAATAATTGTGTTCCGTATTATGAAATATTTTGCATATCAATTGATTTGTAATTCAATTTTGGTTGCAATTACTGAAATATTTTAATTTAATTAAATATTTGGTTGAAGCCACAGCAACAAGAAATAAATGTGTTCTGTCAACCGAGTTTTAGTTCTACCAATCAAATTATCCTGTAGTGGTGATTATTCTATTTGTTGGAACAATGAAAAATGTAAAACCGAATGAATAAGAAATCATCATCCTTAATTCGGTTGTATCAAATAATATTATGTCATGCTCAACTAATTACTTGAATTTAATGGCTGTCGCAACCATTTGTTGATGCCAATCCCATTATAAATTTTATAGAAAAAAAATAAAAACAAATAATTTTTTATGAACATTTTTTATTTTATATTTAATACAAATAAAATTATTATTATTTGTAACCAGGGTTCCCGTGTCGTGGGTAATGGGTTACCCTGGTAACCCATCCCCAATGATCATTCTACAGGTTCAACGATAGGGACGGAATATGATGTCCGTGGTATCACAACGGCCCTCATTCGGCTAAGTGTGTCAATTGTGACAGCCACCTCTTCCTAACACTAACCTACTTAAAAAAATCATTCAATCTTTTTGAATTAGTGCAGAGACAAGAGCACCAATGATTTTAAATATCATCCAGAATAGTATACACTGAAAAAATAGTTTTACGATTCAATTAAAAAGTTCGTAAATTTAAACAAAATATTTATTGAAACTCCAGCGCGGCTGTTGTACATGAGAATGTGGGGTCGATCCCTGCTCTGACCAACTTACATTTCTTTCGACGACGGTCACCTTGTGATACTATCGAGTACGTAGCCATGAAAAGGTTTCTCAAAATACCGCTTGGAACCGGTGTCAAACTGTACGTCTCCATTAATGAGTGTAAAACTACAAAGCGCATAGCTCACTGGTTTTGAGAGGCTCTCCCCAATCCCTTCATGGATTGTAATGGGAAACTCTTTTTGTTTTATATTTTTCATTGGAAAAATATTATTTTTAAACCAATGTTAAATTTTACACATCTACGAAAATATTTGTAAGTTAGTTATCAAAAATGTTTTCGTTTTAAGTCGATCCAAAAACTCACATATTAACAAACTGAGATATTTTTATTAAAAAACAATTTTTTTAATTTTATTAGTTAAGCTCGAGGCCATTCAATATCTCTATTAATAGAAATATAGTTTTCAAAAAGGAGTTTTGCAAATGTATTCCTATGATTCCTGGCAAACCGTATAGCTATTTCAGTTCTAGCCACAGATCTTCATCAGCGGTTGTTGGGAATGATGCTATTGCAAAATTCTTCAAACTACATGCAAATGAAAATTCACTTCAATTGAGAATTTCCAACTAGTATGCAGGTGTTCGAATAATATCGCAAGAAAAACAAACAAGAAAACATTTGAAAAAACTTCTTTCCACCTCTAGAGAACCATCGGCTCCCATTACACATGCTTTTTGTTGTTGCCTAAAAGACAACACAATTTTGCACATGCAATAACAATTGCATGCAGTTTCGTTGTGCTAGATCTGAAATAGCTATACGGTTTGCCAGGAATCATAGGAATACATTTGAAAAACTCCTTTTTGAAAACTATATTTCTATTAATAGAGATATAGAATGGCCTCGAGGTTAACTAATAAAATTAAAAAGTACCAATGAAAAGGCCGAATAAATAAATATCATCCTTGATGAATTTAAAAAAAAAATTTAAACAGTCGCGGTAGGATTCGATCTACCATTAGCTGGAAGTTTCCAAGTTTGTGAAGCATAATTTTCAGCAGCTTCTAGCCCATTACGCCACCGAATTGAAAAATTATTTTTTCCTGTGTATAAGTATAATACCCAACTTAATTAGGAACCTAAGTGGTTTGGGGCCTTATCATGATGACAAGCCAATTGTCCGCCCAATATTTGTGTAGGAGGAACGAAAATGGGCATAGCGAATGTTTCATTTATAAGTACACAGAAAAAAAAGACGACCGTAAAATTTTAACAAAAAAATTGGTAGGTGAAAAATTTCGGCACTCAATTAAATTTTTCATTCACATACTAAAAAATTAATCAAATATTGAAAAATTGCATAGGAAATACCACAGTATTTGATTAAGTTTTTTGTTGGCTCCAAAAATATCATAAATCACACTCAATTAACCTGGTTAACAAATAAATTCATCAAAATGCCATTTCTAACAAACGTTGTGGTTAAATTTAAAATAATTACTAATTTATATTTTCGTTCGTTTCGATAAATACGAAACACGAACAACCAAATAACTTCGGTTAGTGATTAGTTTGTACAGGCAGTCGGTGGCGTAGCGGGCTAGACGCTGCTGAAAATGTTGCTTCACAAACATCGAAACGAACGTCCAGCGAATGTGAGTTCGAATCCTACAGCGGCGGTCTCATATTTTTTTTAAAGAAACAAAATTTCTAAAAATAACTCGGAGCGATGACAAAACGAAAATTGAGATGCAATTTAGTTTGTTAATATGTGAATTTCTTCATCGACTGAAAACGAAAATATTTGTGACAAACAACATTCAAATATTTTCGTAGATGGGTGAAATTTTACATCGATTAAAAAATAATATTTTTCCAATGAACAACCTACAAATCTTGTAGCTGATATATCCAACAAAATATTAATTGAAAATCCTGTGATAAAAAAATTACATATCAGTTACCATATTTGTAAGTTGTTTATTGGTAAATTATTATTTTTCTATCGCTGCAAAATTTCACCCATCTACGAAAATATTTGTACGTTATTTATCAAAAATATTTACCTTTTTAGTCGATGAAGAATTTGACATATTAGCAAACTAAATTGTATCTCAGTTTTCGTTTTGTCTTCGATCCGAAGCATTTTTAGAAATTTTGTTTATTTACGGTAGGATTCCAACTCACATCCACTGGAAGATCGTTTCGATGTTTGTGACACAGCGTCATTTCGGGCAGCGTCTAGCCCGTTACGCCACCGACTGCCCGTACAAACTTATCTCTGACTGAAGTTATGTGGTTGTTCGTATCGTATTTACTTCGTTAAATATTGGGGTATTTCTTATGCATTTTTTTGTTGGTACCATTTATCGATTTTCATTTCCATATTTGAGTAATTTGTCAGTATATATATCAATGGAAAATGTTTATCACGTACCAATTTTTTTGTTAAAATTTTACACTCGTCTTTTTTCTGTGTATACATTTGCAGATTAGTAACCAATGTCTGAAGTGAAGCAACTCACATATATCAGAGAAAGGTTGACAAGAAACATGATTTTGTACTAAATGTGTAGAGTTGTATAGGAGGTAAGCCCCATCTTCAATCCCAAACTAAGTTTTGGCACTGGCAATATTTTACTGAGATTTACGGCGGTTATCGTGTTGACCAAATTGTCAATCCTCTTAAAATGTTTTAAAACGAATATCAACTGAAGATACTAAGGGTCTCTAATAATGCTTCTTCTATGTGTTATTTGTTTCCCCGAATTAAATGATATGTACCCTCATCCCTATGGTGACGGTACAAAAACTAAAATATTTAAATGGTGGAAAATTGGGGGAAGATTTCTGCACTGATTATTAAGCCGAAACTTTATACATTATTAACGTATATTGAATTCTACAGGTTTCGGCAGAAAACACTAGCAAAAAGTTGTCCAATCTTTTCATAAAAAAATTATATTTCTGAAATTTTTTCTTAAAAAAGTATATGTTAAAAAAAAAAATCATTGGGAACAATCTCGTCTCGGTCTGACTGTCAGCCTGTAAACAAGTCCCTGATATTAGTATTACTTAATTCCACATCTGACCAAAACTGCCGAGAATCTCTTGACGTGATGGCCCAGCTGTACGATATTCACCTCATATCAGGGATGGGAAAGTTGGGACAATTGTACTTTTTTTGATACAATTTAATCAAAGTACTATGGTACTCCCATGATAAATTTGAAACACAAAACAGATATCCTAAGTATATTACAGTACTTCCATAAAAAATGTTTCATTTGTAAGAAAAGGGGTTACAATAGGGACGGGTGCCTGTTGAATAAACCAAGCTGCGTGTGAGGTACCAACGAATTTGCTGTTTTCCTTGCAAGGGCTATTAAGGAGATTATATGCGGAAAATGACATCATTCAAATGGCCGCAGTGTCTTGGCTGTGTGACGTACATACGAGAGGTCCAATTTTCGGTGATTCTGTTAAGAAATGGCACGGGCCATGTTGCAGTCGGTTGTGTCTGATTGGCACAGACCTGCGACTTAAGGACACCCGACTATAAAAACTCTAACACGAACTCGCTGGTTAGTTCACGTCGCCTCTGCGTGAAAAACCCATGACCTCAAATCGCTCGAGCAGAATATCCACTCAAGATTTAGCCCCCAGTGACTGCTATCTATTTTCAAACGTGAAGAAATGTGTGGACGGTAAGAGATTTTGGTCGAATGAACAAGACCTGAACAAGACCATGAACAAGACTGAAATAAAACGCTTATTTTGAGGACCTTGAGAAAATCTTTTACTTGGAAAGAATAACAAAATTGGAAAAACGATGGACTAAAAGTATCCAGCAAAAAGGAGAGAAATATGCTGAGAAATGAAAGTTTTTTTGGCGGGGAAAAATATTTTATTCAAAAAGTCACGGAGTTGCTAAACTTCCGAAACAGTGGGTCCAAAAATTCCGCCCAAGGAATTTAATCTCTACAAATGATAAGGCCGCCAGTGACCGTCATTAGTGAGAATGTGTGTTTAATACCGGGCCTGACCACCTTTCATTTCATTCGGCATCGACCACCTCGCTTAGTGTCGGCGACGCTATTGAACAATTAGTTCAATTAAATCTTCCAAAGCTTAACCGTTCGAATTCGGTGTGAAGCTGTAGGTCCTGGGCAGTGGGTCTAGAAATTAGAAATCACACAGCTCACTGTTTTTGAGAAGCTTCCCCTATTACTTCACAAAATGCGACGGTAACATAATTTTACCTACCCTCAAGGTAACATACCAACAGTTTGTAGTACTTTTGAGTGCAGCAGGTTTGTGTAACCGTCGGTGGTGCAATGGGCGGCTCTTGTACATGAGATCTTGGGTTCGATACCTGTTCTGACCACCTTACATATCTTTCGACGGCGGTCACCTCGCTTAGTGATGGCGACACTATCGAGTCATCAGGCATGAAAACGCTTCTCCAAATACCGTTAGGAACCGGTGTAAAACTGTAGATCCCAATCAAAGAGTGTAAAACTAGAATGCGCACAGCTCGCTGGCTTTAGGAAGCTCTCCCCAATCCCTACTAGGAACCCTCTTATTTTTTTAGGTTTGCGTAACGTGATCAGAATTATATTACTGATTACATTAGATGGAACCAACTTAACAAGACTTTTAAGTCAATATAGATAACAAACACGTTTGGTTTTCGCTTATAACTTCCATAATTTTATCTAATCTGCATGAGATTTAAAGCTCACAAAGACGAACGAATTTCAAAGTAGTTCGATATATACCATTTGATGGGTCTGTGCTTTATACGTTCATATAGCCTCCATCGAAATGTGCGTACCAGACCTGGTTACAAATATCCAGATGTTACAAATATAAAGCAATTTCAATGACATTAGGTCCATAATTTTGTTACACCAAATATAATTTTTTGAAAACTGACTATATTAACCTACGTTTTGATAGAGCTACCATACAAATATACTATTCCTATTTGGTGCTATCGGCACCAGAGATTACAAATTTTAACCGATCTTAATGAAATTTCGTTGATGAAAATTTTGCGCAAATAAGGACCAATACGAAATCAAATAGATAGACGTCTTGATATACATATTATATTATTATCAATTCCGAAGAGTTGTTGTATAAAATCTGAGATGTATTCTGTAGCACTAGTGCTGTACGATGTCAAATGATCGGTATTTTTTACCGACAATAGAAAAGTTTGATCGCCTGCTCAACTAAGCACCTGCCCGACTTGCATCTTTGCTCTTGTATTTATGTATTTTTATAAAATTTAAAAAAATTAAATTGGAAATTTAATGTGATCTGGCGGTTTTGTATATGTTAAACTCAAATTTGAACCTTAATGAAATCTTGATAATCACATAGTAATAGTGAGTAGAAAGCTCTCGAAGTACAGTATCACCCCAAACGGTTGAAGAATTCGCTAAGGAACATTCTCGAAAATATCAGAATCGTTTTTCTTCAATCCAAGAGGGTTCAAGAGGTTTATTCAAGAGGCTTCTGATTCCCAACTCCAGCCGATTGCCCATCATAGATAATATTCTGAAAACATAACAGTTCGGAACCGTTGATGAGGTGAAGGTCTCTATAGGGGGTGGGTCGTAATTTATAATATTTCTATTAAGACTATCGCAGCATCTCCCAAATTTTCTTGGTGAGTTGGATCCAAAAATTTCATATGTTAGAATAGAGTTGTGCTTAACAACAACACCATTATCTGGGGTTATTGTAAACTTTAAAATGTGTTCCAACAGTAATATAAAGGTTTAGAAACGTCGCATGACTTACAAAAAAGATTTAAAAGCGCTAAAATTGTTATTTGTGATATGCACAGAAATTGCGAGGTTGGCAACCTTACACACTTTGATATCTGTTATACATATGCAGTACTATAAATAGTATTGCCAGAAGTTGTTAAAAGTTATGCTTGATAAAAGTGCTAAATCTGAAACAATCGAAAATCGTAGTCAGCGTGCACTTTACACTTCATAAACGATAAAAAAAACATTTTCCTAAACTATACATATGTGACCTGCTCCACGAAAAGGGACCTCTCCGCAAACCGCAAGTTTCTATGTCTTTTAGTTTTTTTTACAAATCACGTGTAAAGATGAACATAATTAATGAGAAAATTGAAAAATGTGATATAAACAGATTATATATAATATTTGAAATTTAAAAAAAGTTCAATATCAAAGGTACAAAATTACAAAAATATCAAAATTTTACACTCTTTTACTCCTAACACGCTTTTTTGGTGGGTCTTCTGTATTTTGCTGCTTTTCACCTTTGTCTGATTTTTTTTAGAATGTTCTTCCAGTTTTTTTTTTGTTATTTTCATCTCCGATTTATTCACCATTGTAAAACGAGGCGCTTTTTTTTAAACGCGTTTTTCTCAATAACTTCTTTTCGGCGCAGAGGTCCCTTTTCGTGGAGCATGTCACATATACCTTTTTCGAGTTAGGTCTAACAACCATTATAATAATTTTAAATTCATTATTTCAAGATTAAAATTAGAATAAATCCAGTAAGCGCTTTAATAAATGAGACATACCCCGAAAATTAAAACTGCAATTAGTGACATAATTGTACAAGACGAACAAGGCAAAAATTACAATTTACAAAATTTCCCAGTTTTTAAAGAGCCACCAACATTTTTCTTTGAATATTATGGAATTTTATTAGGTTTAGGAGTATAAATTTGATTTTTTATTTAAAATAAATGGCTTTAAATATGAACTAAAACCATAAAAATGTTTTGCACAAAATATATTAAAGTATTAGAATAATAAATTTAGTAATCCAATAATATAAAGTAGCTATGATTATTGAGTGATATTTATAATAGTACATCAATGGAAGCATTGGCCTTGCACGCCTTGTGAAAGTTTGGTTAAATCTGGCTCATAACTTGTTTTTTTCAGTTTCAAGCACGCCTCTAGATTTCTATTTGTTAGTTGGCTTCTTGCATTACTTTTTATTATATTCATGCAAGAGAACGCTTGCTCGCATGAATATGTTGACCGGAAGATACTCCAAATGCCAACTTCTTTAACTCTTCTGACTTGGTATTGAACCCTTCTAACTTGGTATTGAGTTCTGTGATCTTCCCACTCCACAAATGCTTAGTTTTTAAATACAGCAATTGCATTTGAAGCGAAACAGCATCAATTCCAAATGGCCTAATGTTGATCTCATTTGTATTTCTCTTGAAAGGATTTACTATGAACGTCAGAGTACTTGGGTTTGTTTTAACTTGCTCAAATCTCTCAGCGAGCCCATCCTTCATTTTGTTTATAGTAATGCTGAAGTAATTCGTGTCAATAGTTGCATTGGTCATCATCGCGATATTGCTACAGATTTTAGAAATGAAGTCATGTACCGCTCTCCATGTCTTCGACAAAAACAAATGATTAATTTCCGAAAAAAAAACACTTCTTCAAGCAAGGCATAGGCTGGGGTTTGCAGTTTTACATTTAGCTCATTTTGTTTCTCTGTGATATCCTCCACGAATTTGAATTTTTGCAGCCATTTGTCTTCTGTCAATTCGGGATAGATAATGCCCTTTTCATTGAAGAATACATTTATTTCACTCTGGCTAGAAACAAAACGTTTCAGTACGTTACCTCTGGAAAGCCATCGCACTTTATTGTGCAGAAGTAGGTCAGAATACTGGAATACTGTTTGGGCACAAAGCGCCCCTTGATGAATTATGCAGTGAAACGTTAAAATTTCGTGGCTTATTTTTTTGCCGAAGAATCGTTGTTTCACCTTATGTATTCCTGTCATACTTCTGGCTCCATCAGTTGCTATGGAAATGATTTTATTTATTACGATTTCATAGTCTTCAAGGCATTTTTGCACAACATTTCCTATATATTCCCAACGAGTTTGCCCTGAGAGCGGCAGCAATCCTAGCAGTTCTTCTTTTGGACCTGACGAGCGACAGCAATCCTAGCAGTTCTTCTTTAGGACCAGACGACGAAAAGGGTAACTTGTGCCGTGTCTTTTAAGTTGCAAGACTCATCCATAGCTAGTGATAGGGCAGAAGCCAGTTGAATGTCTTCCACTTGCAAATGTGTTATATTTGAAGATATTTCAGAATGTACTGTTTTAGCAGATAATGGCAAATATTTGATTTTCTTCTTGATTTCGGTTTTGTTTTTGAAATCACGAAACAGTACTTCAGCTCTACGTAAGAAACAATCTTTCACGTACTCATCATCTGTGAATGGTTTCCCTCTTTTTGCAATATGTAGTGATATTCCGGGGCTTGCCAGATTTACATTATTTGAAGATTGCGCCAGTTTCTGCGCATAGAACTCGACTGTTATTTTGGTTTTGAAGCTCTTTAACAGCTTTTTTCCGTGCTTCACCAGTTGCATATTTAGCACCGAATCGGTTATGCACTTATACTGTAGGGAAGTGTCTCTCCAAATTTTACTTCTTATTGTGTGTAAGTTTTTCTTGAGAAATGAGACAAGTCGGAAGGTCATTTGTGTTGCATATGAACGCAAACCACTCTGTCCTATCCTGATTAAATTCTCGATTTTCTTCTTCAGTTCGTCTCTTCTTTTTATCAGATGCCATTCTGGTATTCAAAATTTTATTTAGCTATCTAAAACGGCGTTAATAACCCGTTAATTAAATAGTTAATATCGTTAATTGAAAATCTGCAAAAAAGCCATTTTAAACGTTAAAGCGTATTGACAGGTAATGTAGCTCCGGACAAAATCATTTTTTTAAATTATCCATAGAAGTATTTTATACCATGTTTACTTTGCGTCACTATAACAAAATAATTAGGTATACGAAATTAATAAAATGCTGTTGTTTCGCAGAAATACCCTGATCTGTTAGCTCATTGAAAAACTTACAATATCTTGTAATAAAGACAAATGCAAATCAAATCAAATACAATTAAATCATACGGTAGAGCCCGAGCAAGCAAACGTAGCACACTAACAAAAACAAGTAGATACGTTCTATAAATAACATTAATTTCAAAATTTCAGCACAAGTGCTGGTAAGTGGGAAATAAAAACGTGTTTGCAACGAAATAAAATCGTTGACACGTGAGAGAGAGATCCAGAACACGAAAACTGCAATTAGTTACATAATCGAACAAGACGGTTTCTCGCCTAGAACGCTAAGGCGCTGATGAGGAGACTCACAATCTTCGAAACGATCGTCCGCCAATGTGAGTTCAAATTCCAGCTCCGACTGTTTATTTTTGTTTACTATTTGCAGAAATAAACTGATATGTTAGCTCGTTGAAAAACTTACAAAATCTTCTAATAAAATATGTTTCCGTCATGTAATCTCAGTAAAGTAATTGGACGCTAGAACCGTCGATTAAGATCAGTAATAAACTTAGGGTGAAATTCACAAAAGGATATGATATGGATCAATCGTATTTATTTTCGATTTTGAGAGACATGTTCTCCGTTCATAACAGTATAGTCGATTCGCCATAATATGCTAAATTAATGAAATTCCTAACAGTCTGGACCATCATACTCTTGCAGTTGTGCATTTTTTAAAAGACAACTCATGTAAATATTGGACGTCCACAACCTTTATAATTCTGCACCCATAAGATTGCTTAGATTCGATTTGAACAAAAACAAAATTAAAACAATTGGAATAAACCGTAAAAGAAATTCATTATAAAGGTTGCCTTAAATTTAAAACATTTACAAAACAAAATTTAAACCCTTGCTGCCCTAAATCTTAATACCAACTGGACGTTTATTTGTTAGTGGTAAGAAGGGCATAATGGGGTTTCATTCAAACTGTTAATACCATATCTTTATATCATAATAACCGCGTGAATTCAAATAAAAGCTGGAATGTTTGGTACATTGTTGACCATTACGAGGTATCTAAATTTATTTAGAGTTCGACTGGATGCAAGATTGTTAAAAACCCAAACCGAGAAACCGGGTTTTAATTACAAACCGAATGACGGTTTTTAAAATATTCAAATTTTCGAATAACCCGGTTTTTGGATTTATTGAACCCGGATTTCCGGTTTTTTTGAACATATTAACTAAAATACAATTACGTACTCTAAACAGCTTTCGTACAACACATATTGAAAATGGTATCAATTTAAACTCTTCCCAATAAAATCTGCATAAACTGTCTTCAATTTCAGTTGTTGCCTTTTAAATTACAACTGATGTTGTTAAAATTTAATTGGTGTCTTGTAACTTACAATTGATGTATTTTAAAATTAAATTTATGTGTTTTAAATTTCAATTGATGTCTTTTAAAATTCAATTGATGTTTTTTAATTTTCAATTGATTTAATCTAAATTTCATTTGGTTTGGCTGCAATTTCAGTCTATCTTTTACATTTCAACTGATGTCTTACATTTTAATTGAATTATTTAAAATTATAATTGATATCTTTTAAAATTCAATTGATTGTTTTTGAATTGAAGTTTAATTTATGTCCTTTAAATTTCCATTGATATCTTCTACATTTTAATTGATGTGTTCTAAATTATAAACTTTGTGTTTTACATTTCAATTAATGTCTGAAATTTTAATTGATGTGGTTTGAATGCAATATGGGGTGCTTTAAAATTCAATTGCCGTTTTTTAAATTTCAATTGTTGTCCTTTAAAATTCAATTTACGTCTTATGAATTTCAATTAATATCTTAAATTTCAATTGAGTTATTTTAAATTATTATTAATGCAGTTTAAAATTCAATTGATGTATTTTAAAATTCAGTTATTGTCTTTTAAACTGTAGTTGATGAATTCTGCATTACGACTTATGTTTTGAATTTCAATTGATGTCTTTTGAGTTTCAAATAAAATTTTAAATTTTCATTTGATGTCTTTAACAATTTAATTTTAATTTTTTTTTAAATTTCATACTGAAATAGTGTTGAACATTTAAAACCATAACTACCCTTTTCTATGAAGATTTAATCCCATATTTGCTATTTCGTTAGTTTGCGTATTTTTTAACATTTTATATTTCGATTATTTGTTTGTTTTGGACCGTACAACATTCAAATCATAGCGGCCTTCATTAAAAAAAAAAAAATAATAAATGGTTTCCCATTACATCCCATGAAGGGATTAGGGAGAGCTTCTCACAAAACCAGTGAGCTGTGCGCGTTCTGGTTTTATACTCACTGATTGGGACCTACATTTTTACACCAGTTCCGAACGATATTTTGAGAAGCTTTTTCATGGCTAAGTACTTGGCTAAGTCACTAAGCGAGGTGACCGCCGTCGAAAGAAATTTAAGGTGGTCAGAGCAGGGCTCGAACCAACGTTATCATGCACAAGAGCCGCGCACACTACCATTGCACCACCGACGGCCACCTTTATTTGTAAAACGATTTAAAGAGAGATTGATCTAAGTTCTTAATAAGCTCCTCATTTATTAAAATTCAGGAAATTATATTAAAACTAGTACATAAATTTCGGTCGGGTGAGTCGACTTAAACATACCCTCACCCTAAGTCATCCATTGCGTCCGAGTTCTGTTAAAAAACGCCTCTGGCTCCTTCCGTGTTAAATTTTTTCCGTATTAAATGGGTGAGGGAATAAAGGAAAACATGGGATTATGTTAACGAGCTATACAAACGGATTTTTCCTGATAAAAGTATTGTTGAATCTATCGCTTCTAGTGGCAGCAGCTCTGATTTCGCTTTGATTTTGGATGATAGATAGGTTGTCGTCGGTGGTGAAATATTAGTGTACCCGGCTCTTGTACATGATAACGTTGGCTCGATCCCTGCTCTGAGCACCTTACATTTCTTTCGACGACGGTCATCTTGCTTAAAGACGGCGACACTTTAGCCATGACAAAACTTCTCAAAATAACGTTCGAAATCCGTGTAAAACTATAGGTCTCAATCAGTATGCGTAAAACTAGTAAGCTTACACACCAATATCTTCACGGGATGGAACAGGAAAACATTTTTTTTGGATGAAAGCCTAAATAATGATTGAAATAGAGTAAACGACATTATAAATCCATCCATCAAATTATAATTATAATGACGAGTATAATAATAATGAGGACACCTCCTTATTTGAAAATTTGACGCCTTCGATAGATTCAAAAAGGGAATAGAGAATTTCGTTTCCCCGTTAATAAGATTTGTTAAGCTTTAAATTCAATAAAACTGAACATAAAATCTAACAAACATTTTATTGTTTTTATACAGTTGCAATTTTTGTTCAGTGGCAGCATTTAATAACCAAACCTTCTGGTTTATTTCCACTACAAACTGTAGTTTAATTCAAAACAGCTACGTCGAAGTTATTTGTTACCACAGACTCGGTTATATGTTTATTTTAAAGAAATTTCGTTAAAATTTTACACGTAATATTGACAAGACCAATCGATTAAGTTAGACGATTATTTTTCCATAAACGTAATTATGATCAACTAATTCGTATTAACTACGCCATAGTCAGGGTAATTTCTTATGGTTGAAATTTTGGTTATTATCAACCACAGAATTTTTTGGGTTTAGAGATATTATAATTCTCAGTTAAAGATAACCATTAGTTTAGAATTTATTCTTAGGAAACAACAAAGACGGTCAAAAAATTAAAAACGCTATTTCTCGGAAGACATGCTATAAATTAAATTTCGAAAGTTGCAATTATGCCCAAAAAAGTACTAAAGAGCATTTAGCGTATTTAAAAAAAATGCAAAACCAAATAAAACATGCTAGACTTGCACTAAACATCTGGAGCTGGCAACCCTGATTCTAAACTGAATTTTATGTACGAAAATCTAGAGCATACGTTTAGGCGTGCTGTATAAAACCAAACGATTTGTATAACAGATAGCAGCTGGAGTGTATGCAAGGAAATTTAAATAAATAAAACGACTACACTAAACACAACGACTATACTACACAATAAAGTTGTTGTTTATCGTGGGCAACGCACATTTCAGATTCTAATTGAGTTCACCTTAAGAGGATGGCACAACATTGACAGTGAAAGGAACAGGTTGGGGTAGACTCTGTCAGTACTAAGAAGTCCATGAGAAACAGATGCCGCTGACAATGCTGCTGCTTTTGCTGTATCGGATGCAATGGTGAGAAGCCCGTAAGCAGTGGATGGACGACGATTCGATCGATAGTTTTAAGGTCAAGTATCTGTAATAATAATGATTTGTTAGTCACGCTGCATACGCGAGTGTTTTCATTCACTGAGTTGAGTGTCCATCATGACCTTGCCTTTAGTTAACTGTGGTGAGTACCTGTTCTTAGTGTGTTTTATTATTATGAAGTGTTTAGGGGGCAGTGGGTCATTTGCTTATTGATAACGGCGCGGGACTTTTTTTTAACGCACAAGGCATAAGATGAGTGGGAATAATTCCTGTGTCGGCAGTGGCAGCAGAAGCAGCATACGAAAAAAAAAATAAATGCATGGTCATGAAATCATATAAAAATGACGCGAATCTGTAAGGAAGTCAACAGTTTGCCTGCAACATTTGCATAATACGAACTATATTTGAAACAAAAGTTTTTATTCACCCAAAAAGAAATAAAAATGGAAACTAAAGTTATTGCTTTCATGGCTTGTTTGGCTGTCGCATCAGCAGGACTCTTGCCGGAAAGATCCTATTTGGAGAAACTAGAAGAAAATGATCCCCACCCAAACTACGAATTCTCCTACAATGTGGCTGACTTGGAAACGGGCGACATAAAGTCCCAACGGGAAAATCGGGATGGTGACAATGTTCAAGGTCAATATACTCTTAACGATGCTGATGGCTACAAACGCATTGTTGACTATTCGGTAAATGGAGAAAGTGGATTTAATGCTGTTGTCAGACGTGAACCATTGCAGGCCGTTGCATCAGCTCCAAGACCAGCCTCAACTACTTCAAGACCCATACCAGCACCTCAACCCATTGCGAAAGCCATAGTCCAACAAGCTCCTTTGTTACGTACTACAGTAGTACATCATCACCAGCCCACTGTGTACCATGCTGCGCCAGCCGTTCACTTGACCCCCACTACCCATTTTGTTCATTCTGCCCGAGCTACTACTTTGGTTAAATCAACTCCAACTGTCATCACCACCCATCATTCTCCAGCTGTGGTCCATCACTCCCCTGCTGTGATTCATCATTCGCCCGCTGTGGTTCATCACGCCCCCACTGTGGTTCATCATGCTCCTTCTGCTGCAGTGGTGCACCATCACTCCCAGAGTATTGCATCGCCTCATCACCAGGTTTCATATGTCCACTATCATTAATAACTCTGTTTCTTACTTGTAACTGGCCAAAATAAAGAAATTACAATCACTTAACTGGAATTATATTGTTTTACATTCTTGCACTTATAGTGTTTTTCCTCTTCTCTATATGAAATGCATGTAAATTGGCATCATTTATCGGTCGGCTAATGTGGTTAACACGTTCTTTGTCTTTTACCAGCCATTAATGGAGTAATGATGGAGCATAAACTGATTGCAGCTCATCATCATCGTTTTAAGGTAATGAGGTAGGTTTTCGGTTCGGCCTAAAACAGGAATATAATTAGTGATGGCCGTCAGGATTACACAAACAGTTGATCGTAAGTTAATGGTTACAATTTGTCAGGGCTTGACAGACAAATCCTGGCCGAATTCAAAAAATTAAATTTATGAAAAAAAAGACAGGCTGAACTTTGTAGAGAAGAGTTAAAGTGGTTAATGATACACTTGCCATATTTGAAATCTACATAATTTCCATGACACAGTAATCACGGGACAAAATACATTAAAACTATTCAAATTTCGATAAGTTTTAATAATAAAAATGGAATGAAAGGAACATCCGACTGACAGTGGGATTGAAACGTTTCTGATTGTGAGAAATAATTCCTTCATAGGGTAGTCCAAGCAATTCATTACTTCCTAAACTAGGTATATCCCGGTAAATGATTTTATCGGAACCCTCCGTTGGCTAGGTAGGGAAAGAAGGCAAAACCAATGAGCAGCCTGATTGGTTATGCGACCAGGTTAAGTAGGTGACCCTGTCACTGAAGCTCTTCGAACTAGTGGACATATTCTTCTGTCTTTTGAAGGCAGATGCGCCAACACTACTGGCCAACGGCGGATCAAAAGTAAACAATCAAAAATCCAGATTCCATACACTGCATTCTGGTCAGCGCTTGCCCCATAATGGGCAGTCTGGGCTTCTCGTTTGCCACCGTTGCAGATGAAAATACAAAATGAGAATGAGACACATAAAACCCCCTGTGTGTTGACAACCACTGCAAACGTTATAAGAACCAAGATTTACGGATATGCACTTGGAATGTTAGAACACTATTAAGATCTGGTACCACTATCCAACTGGGAGATGTCCTCGAGAAATATAAGGCTGTCATTACTGCTATCCAGTAGATGCGATGGACAGGTCATGACTGTACAAAGAAGAAGAACTGGGACATATGCTACAGCTGCCATGAAAAAAGGCATGCATTTTGTTGCGACAAACAGAACATCCACCTGATTGGATGAAAGGGTGAACGTTGATAACCGTAATAATTTGGATGTAGTGGACGAATTTATTTACCACGGATCTGCCGTGAATAGAAGCAATAACGTCAGCCTGGAAATCAAACGGAGAAATGTGCTTGCGAACAGGTGTTACTTCGGGCTAAGCAAGCACTTCAGATATGATACCCTCTCTCGAGAAAGATCCATCTATATCAGACTCTCAGACAACCTGTCTTGCTTTATGGCACAGAATTTTGGGCATGCTGATGAAACATCACTGGTAGTCTTCAAGAGAAAACTGCTCCGAATAATCTATAGTTCTACAATAGAAAACGGCGAGTATCAACGAGTATAGTGTATAATGTGTACCCTGATATCGACGTAGTTATGCGTATCAAATGAACGATCAGAATGAACCAGTGTGAAAGGTATTTGAAAATGTACTCGAATAACATCGACAAATAGGACGACCAGGGTTCGCTAGGAGGACCAGGTGTTATGAACTGGAGAAGTAACGCTGAAGATCGAGCCATTGGAGAAACAACATGACCCCTCTGGGTTGTTTGTGGCCACAAAAATAAATAAGTAATTAATGAAAGTAAACTTAAAAATTACATCCCAGCCAACATTCTGAGTCCCAAAAGAGTTTCAGATTTTGTAAAAAACTTACCAACAAGATTGTTTTTAAGTCCTTCTTCATTATAATGAACCTGGGAATTTATTATTATTGATTACACGGTGGAACACAAAAAAAATCTAACAAGGTTCTGACAACGAATTCTGGTATATAAATATTCTGGATATTATACACACGCCTTCCTTTTGTTCGGTGACTTATAGTGCAATTTTGCGTAAAACATTTGACAACAAGTACGAAGTTAAGCCATAAATGAATTTGCAGTTTTGCCTTATTTTTTGCATTCTTGTTGAGTTTTGAGCTTTGGTTTGAGCTCATGTTACGAAACTTAGAATAATTTTATGAGGAATATTTTTCTAGTACATTTTAACATGTTACACTCCTGTTGTAGGGGCGTTTTTAACCTTTTCCACAGAAAGAACAAAAAAAAGCATATTGAGGTGGTATTCCAAAATAGTATTCCAAAAATGTTTCTCGTAAATTTTTACATAAAATTGCTGAACACATCCTATACCTAAACTGTAAGGATAACATGGTTTCCTATGCCGATTCATCATAAAAATGTGCAAAAGGGGGGAAATTTCACCTCCCCACCCCGCTTAAAAAAAATCAGACGTAAACGTATTTTGTTTACTCCTACCATAAATCGTTGTCAGATCCTTGTTGGAACGAAGTTCCTTATCGCACGTTGCGGGATGCAGGCTAAATGAAAATCAATTAAACAACTTTTTTTAACACTATTATGCTACAACCCAGTATTATCAACTATCTAGGGTACTTTTGCCTTTGTTTGTGTCTAGACTAACATATGTTGGGAAATTTCTTGTTTAATGGGAAGTTTTCTAGGTGAAGCCTGCAACCAATATTTAGTATATATTGTAGATTTCAACCCAATGAAAAGTACATTTAGAAAAGCCAAAGTGAAAGAAGTTTAAAAAAAGAAAATTTTCTTATGTAAGTGCCTTTTTTTAAAAAAAGGAAATTTTCTCAAACGAGAAGCCCAGACTCAAATTCTTAAACAATGTACCTTTTCATAAACAATACCTTAACTTACCTTTGCTTAAAAGAAGTAAATTTTCACACAAAAAGTACCTTTGTTAAAAAAATAATTTTTTCTTAAAAAAGTACATTTTCTTAAAAAAGTACATTTTCATTCAACACATTGCCATTACTTAGGGCGAGTTTCACACTCGTCATTTAAAAACTCAATTTAATAGCTAATATAAACTTTTCATATTAAATGACAAACGTCGGGTTTTTAAAGTCCATTTAAATGGAGAATTTTCAACTGTGAAACTGGGCATTAAAAAACTACCTTTTCTTTAAAGAGTAAATTTTTTGTGAAACAAATTAAATTTTCTTGATATAACTAACACCTACTCTTAAAAATTTACCTAATCTTGAAAATAGGACCAATTCTCAAAAAAGTCCCATTTCTTAAAACAAAACCTTTTCTTCAAAAAAATACATTCTCTTAATAAAACTTTTCTTACAAAAATTCCTGTACTTAAAAGTACCTTTTCTTAAAAATAAAATAATACCTTTTCTTTTCTTTTCTTGAGATAAGTAGCCTTTCCTTTTCCTAGTACCTCTGTTTAAAAAAGATCTTTTCGAGAAAATATAAATATATATGTATATATAAGGAAAATATAAAAATATACTTTTTAAAAAAAAAATCTGTCTATAAATTAAAATGTTCTTAAAAAAAAGTGTATAATTTTACAAAAAGTATGTTTTCTTAAAGATCCATTTAAATTATCGTATGTCAGGGTGTCCCCTGACACATCATGTAATGTTATTTTTGAAAAAGTTTCATTTTGGTCCACAGTGTTATATTTAGAGCGTTCAGAAACACTCATGAATAAGCGTACTTGTCGAATAAATTTAGAAATTGTCTTAAGTTTTAGATAATTTTTTTTAAAACAGGATGCGCGATAATATTTTTTGGGTATCTGGATCCAATTGTGTATAATTGAGACCCTTTTTGCTCATTATGATTTCGGATTCTGAAAGTGTCTGTGAAGGGCTTTACACCAATATATTTAAAAATGGGGAAGATGGCCTCGTCATAATCTACTTGAATGTTACCTAGAGATACACAAGTTTCTATGTACGTACAATCTCCATCTTGAGGGAGTTTTTTGGTATACCGTGGAAAATAATGATGTTGTTCGTTTAATCTATAATTTTTATAATCTAGCGAAATTTGGTTAATATCTTCAAAATAAATGAAAAATTCTTAGTGTATTATTTTATATGCGTAGTAAATTAGAGACCAGTTTGAAAGCTCCAGGACTTCTTCGACTTCCCTATTAGCTAGTTAAAATTAACACTCTCTAACCTCTTTATATAGACTATTGTAAAATTCTAAGCAAGCTGCGTAATTTAGTTTGTGTTGGACAGCGACTGAAAACGGACATCTTTGTGAATTTCGACGATCATGAAGTTCGTGAATTTGTGCTCCTCCAGCATTATTTCCTGCGTAAAAAATCATCACCGATGCCAAGGAAAGTCTTGATAACTACTATGGGGACTTTGCTCCAACAATTTCTAGGGATAAAAAGTGGTTTACTGAATTCCGTTGTGGATGTCAGCTGTAACTAGTGTGTGAGGTGGCCGAGGCTGCAGGTATCTCAACTGAGCTGGTACATCACATTTTATTGGGTTGGTAAGAAAGTAACTTCGGTTTTCTGTTCAAAATAATTTTCAATAATTGAAATAATGAATTTTAATCTGCTTTATAATGTAGGTTCCATTTTGTTCAATGACCTTCTGCCATCGTGCATGCAACTTTTTGATCCCAGATTCATAGAATGCGTGGTCCGTCCCACAAATACAACAACTCGGTTTGTGGGTCCTTTTATGTATTTTCAAAACGATTTTCCATTGAAAAAGTTTTGCAGACACTGGAATAAATGGAAACCTGAAGGTGCCAGATCGGGACTATAAGGTGGATGTGGCATCACTTCCCATCCAAGCTCCAATATTTTTTGCAGAAAGACTTAACTTTTTTCAATATCGCGCATTCTTTAGAATTTCATATTTGTTCCTTGACAGCCCTCAGTTTAGAACTAGCGCCAGCTAGTCTTCCTCGGTACAGTCAGTAGTAGATTTTGGAGTGGGTATACTTTCTACCATTCGTTTTACTCTTTTCGGTGAGGCTGTTGGTAACGCTTCCACTATTCGGTCTGTATCTGTGGAGTGAGTTTTTAGTAACGACGATTTTAAAGTATCTCTAATAATTTCAACTCGATTCCTCTTCTTTGTCTTGTCATTGACATCATCGTGTCATGGACCAGAAACTTCATTGTCAATTCGTATTAACAACTCCAACTTACCAATATACAGTTTGAAAAAGATTGTAATTTTCGCGATAGCGTTATTGTTCAGCCTTATATCTTACATTGTGTCAATGGTAAAAATAAGGGGTTTCCATATGGAAAAAGGTGTACCCCAGAACATAATTCGAATAGTTAGAGCTACGTACGAGGATGCAGAACTCCCAGTTCTTCACAACGGGAACATTAGTCAACCATTCCACACCAATACTGGGGTAAAACAAGGATGCCCACTATCAACTCAGCCATTCATCATCGTGCTGGATGATATAATGAGCGAAGTCTGTTCAAAGAGAAGAGGAATAACATGGAGTTTCACATGCCAACTCGAAGATCTGCATTATGCGGATGACATTTGGCTACTCTCGCATAAGATCTCCAATATGAAAGATTGGCTCGCAATGTTGGACTAATATCAATAAATGGATAATAATGGATAAATACGAGTATCAAGAAAACCAAACCCAAGACAATGTACAAAACTAGCACAGAAAACATCATGCTATAAGGTCAACCAGTCGAGTATGCAGATATCTTCTGATATCTAGGAAGTATAATGTCCAGATCCAGATCCAGACGTAATTAACAGGCTCAAAAAGGCGATTGCGACATTCGGGAGACTGCAGTCAGTATGGAGAAGCTAACACATATCCAGACGATCTAAGCTCAGAATATTCAACTCATATGATAAATCAACTCTGTTGTACGGTAGTGAAACCTGGCTTGTATCGCATAACATCACACAACAGCTTCAGGTATTCATCAACAAGTGGCTCCGAATCGTATGCAAAATATTCTGGCCTAACACCATAAGTAACAAAGGACTGTGGAACATTACCAATGAGGAACCCATACAGAAGCAAATAAAAAATAGGGAATGGAGATAGAGCTTTAGAATCCCCATAGCTCAAGTAATAGTGGACGACCAAGGAATACCTGGAGACGCACAATAATCCAAGAACTAAGACAGAACAATCTAGTATTTGAAAAACCAAAACAACAGCGGTGAACCGTGTAAGATGGACATGGTTTATGGAAGCCACATGATCCCAAGAGGAGTAACGGAAAAAATATAGAAAAATCTAGATAAATATTTTTGTGCTAAAATGATGATTTAGTATTGCTTAGGGACACTTAGAATATTTCGCAAGTAGCGTGAAGTACACAGAAGGATTGGTATAGGTTTCGGACACTTAAAACAAGTGCACAGAATATAATTTGAAGTGGACTTGCCAAAATTAGGCAAGTTCGACGAATTTTATGATCCTAAACCATAGCTGCATAAAATAATGGCATCATGTAAAAATAAGAAGTGATTGCCAATACCATAGAGTAGTTGTTCTACTGATCGATGCAATCGGCAGGGTACAGGAATGGCAAAATCAGGTCAAAGTGTTAGGTTTGCGAGTAATACCTACACTTGTCGTAATACCGTACATAGGCATTTTATATACCATTGGAAAGGCAAATTTTTTTCCAAATTGAAAAAAAAATTTGAAATTTTTAATCAAAAAAATTTTGTATGAAATTCGGCTTTTTTTTACATATTAAGCCCTCCTCAGTTCATTTATGCGTAGGATCTATTTCGATGTTGGTCTGTATTCAAGAACATTTTAGTCTACAATAAAAATAAAAAAAATATATAAAAAACCCCGAGCAAAATTTTTTCCAAACATAGAAATTGAAAACTTTGTTCAAAAGGTTGACATTTTCAGAGAATGTTGACTGTAGGGTGCATTACCCAATGATCAGAATTTTACTTTAAATATACTTTCCTAAGCTTTGTGTTTCAGAAAAATTTCAAAATTTATATAGGTTTCTTGGAAAAATCGAAAGAAAATACTAAATGAATCGTGGTATATTTATTGTGGTTTTACAGGTTGAGAAAAATTTCAACTTTGAGAAGTCGGCACTTCTAACCGCCTTGAGATAACATTTTAACAGTGTCTTCTTTATTAAAGTGCTACCAATTTAGTGGTGTGTTCAGAAATAGTATTTTCCCTCAAATGATCGAGTTATTATTACACAACACTTAGCGTATTTTTTGTACCAGGCTTTGAAAGTTGCAACAACACCAAAGTGGTCAACTTTGACACCTTGTAGCACCAACTTTGTTTCTACAGATTGCCTCTGAATTCAATATACTAAAAGCCTGACCCCTCCCCTACAAATGTCTAGTACATTCCAAAATGATCAGAATATCTAGTACTTAAAAATTTGTGATATTATTTCCGTGTACTTTCCAATCACCCCTCTGTATGTCGGAGTTAAAATTGATGTATGGGAGAATTGTAGCCCTCGCCCTCGAAAATTAAGAAAACATTTTTATATTCCTGAGATGCTTTCATCTTAATCTTTAAAACTAGGGAGTGACTCCTATATCTTTTCTTATGCCCCACACTAGTGAGTATGAAAGCAGTTGTTTTTTTTTTATAATAAACCGGTCAACATTTGCCGCAAAAGTAAATTCTGACAAATTTGGGGTGAAGGAAAAGTTTGCTTATAACAAAAGAAACAAATTTGACGATAACGATTTTATATTTGCGGAAAGAAAATCGACTTTTGCGGTCAACCATGGAACTAATTACAAAACGAAATATTTTTGGGATAAAATATTTCAATTTTTGCACTCATATCATAGTGACCGTGGTCGTCGGTGGTGCTGCGCAATTTTTTTACCTGATGGGTTAGATCACTGCTCTAACTAACTTAACCTCGCTTAGTGACGGCGACACTATCGAGTACTTACCCATGAAAAAGCTTCTCAAAAGCTTTCCGTTCGGAACGGAACGGTGAGTCCCATTCAGTGAAGGCGCACCGCTCACTGATTGTGATAAGCTCTCCTCTGTCCCTCCATGGGGTGTAAGGGGGAAATATTTATTTATTTTTTATTTTTCTTATTTTTTAATATCAATATTTCATTCTAAATTGTTAATGCACTCTACTAACGTGAAGATATTTTTTCTTTCAATGATCCTTCCCAACATACTTTACTTTAGGATGACTTGTGTAGTTTCCAAATGTGGTGCGATGGCAATTTGATGGCGCCTAAATTGTGCAAATATGAGGCCACTCAATTATAAATGGTGTTCTTAATTTCATTAAACGTTGGCCTAACGATTTTGGGATCACTACATTTCGAATAGTCTTTTTACTTCACTGGTTCGCCCAATTGTCCACTGATCTGGGAAGTCCACTATAATATATAGATAAGAGTGCTTGAGTCGGCCCAAAAATAGCTTTAATTTTTTTGTCTGAGAAATGTTCAGTAAAATTCGGACTCCAATCATCCTTCGTGTAGCAGTAGACTGACATTGATCGGACTATCGAAACATAGTAGTAGTCGTTTCATGCTAAACTCGTTAACTGCGTTGAAGACAATAATTAATGTGTGAGTAATAAAAATATATAGAAAGGGATGAGATATAACAACGAAATTTCGCAGTTTGCCTACTCATTAAATATAGATTCAAAGTCAGGAGTTTTTTCAATATTCATCCTTACACGATTCCAGTATTCTAGAATCCCGGAAAAAATCTAAAATTCCCAAAAAGGGTATATTTAAATTTTTAGGAATTTTCCACATCTCTTACTAGCCTTTTAACGTGCTTTGTTGGAACATATGCAGTTATTAGAACTAGGTGAAAGAAATCGTGATATATTTTTGTACGTCGATATATTTTTCGACAAATATGATTTTTTTTAAATCGACCGAATTTAGAGGGCTCTGGAGAAAGCTGTGTGAAAGATAGGAAACTCGGATAACCATACAAATAGTCAACATTTACCTATATTTCAAATGAATATAAAAACTTAATATGTTTGAAAGCAAATTCCTCTTGTATTGATAAAAATGTTGTGACAAATTTTTTCCAAAAAGCGTAAAAATGTTGTTGTTATTGAATAATTCAATTAAATTCAACTCAGTTGAATTTAATTCAATTCAAGTCAATTCAGTTCAAGTCAATTCAACTCAATTCAATTCCATTCAATTCAATTAATGTCAATTCAATTCATTTCAAATCAATTCAATTCAATTCAATTCAATTCAATTCAATTCAATTCAATTCAATCCAATTCAATTCAATTCAATTCAATTCAATTCAATTCAACTCAATCCAATTCAATTCGATACAATTCAATTCAATTCAATACAATTCCATTCACTTCAATTCAATTCAATTCAGTTCAATACAATTCAATTCAATTCAATTCAATTCAATTCAATTCAATTCAATTCAATTCAATTCAATTCAATTCAATTCAATTCAATTCAATTCAATTCAATTCAATTCAATTCAATTCAATTCAATTCAATTCAACTCAACTCAATTCAATTCAATTCAATTCAATTCAATTCAATTCAATTCAATTCAATTCAATTCAATTCAATTCAATTCAATTCAATTCAATTCAATTCAATTCAATTCAATTCAATTCAATTCAATTCAATTCAATTCAATTCAATTCAATTCAATTCAATTCAATTCAATTCAATTCAATTCAATTCAATTCAATTCAATTCAATTCAATTCAATTCAATTCAATTCAATTCAATTCAATTCAATTCAATTCAATTCAATTCAATTCAATTCAATTCAATTCAATTCAATTCAATTCAATTCAATTCAATTCAATTCAATTCAATTCAATTCAATTCAATTCAATTCAATTCAATTCAATTCAATTCAATTCAATTCAATTCAATTCAATTCAATTCAATTCAATTCAATTCAATTCAATTCAATTCAATTCAATTCAATTCAATTCAATTCAATTCAATTCAATTCAATTCAATTCAATTCAATTCAATTCAATTCAATTCAATTCAATTCAATTCAATTCAATTCAATTCAATTCAATTCAATTCAATTCAATTCAATTCAATTCAATTCAATTCAATTCAATTCAATTCAATTCAATTCAATTCAATTCAATTCAATTCAATTCAATTCAATTCAATTCAATTCAATTCAATTCAATTCAATTCAATTCAATTCAATTCAATTCAATTCAATTCAATTCAATTCAATTCAATTCAATTCAATTCAATTCAATTCAATTCAATTCAATTCAATTCAATTCAATTCAATTCAATTCAATTCAATTCAATTCAATTCAATTCAATTCAATTCAATTCAATTCAATTCAATTCAATTCAATTCAATTCAATTCAATTCAATTCAATTCAATTCAATTCAATTCAATTCAATTCAATTCAATTCAATTCAATTCAATTCAATTCAATTCAATTCAATGCAATTCAATTCAATTCAATTCAATTCAATTCAATTCAATTCAATTCAATTCAATTCAATTCAGTTCAATTCAATTCAATTCAATTCAATTCAATTCAATTCTATTCAATCTAAATTAATCTAAGATGCTATAAATATAATTCATACAATTCTTTTTCTCTTCACAAGAGTAATATTAACTGATGTGATTTTTTTAATTGAAAGTGTATTAAAGTATGAATAATGTTGGTTCATTTTCTGAATACCAGTAACACTGTGACACAAATGAAAGGTATTTGTTTCGGGCGTCAACCAAACCAAAAAAAATGTGAAAGTACTTGGACGTGGTATCACAAAACCCCGCTCGGTTTTGCCCCTATACGTAACAATTTTTTTTAAAGGCCGAAGAAAAAAAAAGTCAGGGCCCTGTTTCAGATTTTCTTCAATAAATCGTAAACAGCTTAAAATAGTGCATTACATACAACCTTTGACAATATTGTAGCTATTTTCCCATTTCACAATTTCCTCTATTATATTTCTAAGAAAAAGTACACTGTTAATCGATTATTTCACGAAACGTCATGAAAAATTGAACATACTTTATATGTTTTAACATTTCTTGCCTAACGGTAAATAAATTGCGGTAGCTGTGTTCAAAAGAAGTGTAGCTTATAAATTTCTTGATAACTTTTCTAAATACACTAATCAACAAATATTATATTTAGACCTCCATAATTATCTCCATATGTTTACACATTTTTTAAACAAATTGCAAATTGATATCTGCTACAAAGTTGTAGTGCTTAATATATTTAACAATATTGTCAAATACACTAATGAACAAAAATGACATTTGGGGTTCCAAGATGATTGTACCAACTCAGAAAGTAATTTTTTTTTAAAATTTTCGATTATAATTTCTGTACTATTAACACTGGATTGTAATAATGTTCTCCAAAGTTGTACAACTTAAGTCTTTCGACAAAATTGCCAAATACATCAACGTCCCAAAATGTCATCCTAAATCAGTTCGGTGATAAACGATGAACGTGTACAAAAATAATATAAAAAAATGTTGATATAGAAAGGACTTTATTTAATATCCAAACGCAAATAAGATATTTTAGCGCAGAGCTCAAACCCGCATATGAAGCTGAGTTCAACCAGCTTATTTTAAAAAAATGACAATTATGAACAAAAATGCAAAAACTACCATATTTTTGTATATGCGACCATTTGAGGTCATATATGATAATTTAGGACGTTGATATATATGGCAATTTTGTCGAAAGCCTTAAGTTGTACAACTTTGGAGAACATTATTACAGTCCTGTGTTAATAGTGTAGAAATTATAAGCGAAAATTTTAAAAAATTTTAAATTTCTGAATTGGTACAATCAGTTTGGAACCCAAAATGTAATTTTTGTTCATTAGTGTGTTTGACAATATTGTTCAGTATATTAAGCACTACAACTTTGTAGAAGATATAAATTTGTAATTTGTTTAATATTGAATACATATTGGTGAATATTTATCCAAAATGGTTACACGCAGCATTTCTACACCAATTATGGAGCTCTAAATATATTTTTGTTGATTAGTGTATTTAGAAAAGTTACAAAGAAATTTATAAGCTACACTTCTTTTGAACACAGCTACCGCAATTTATTTACCGTTAGGCAAGAAATGTCAAAACATATAAAGTATGTTCAACTTTCCATGACTTTTCGTGAAATAATCATTTAACAGTGTACTTTTTCTTAGAAATTAATAGAAGGAATTGTGAAATGGGAAAATAGCTACAGTATTGTCAAAGGTTGTAATGCAATACTTTAAGCTGTTAACGATTTATTGAAGAAAATCTGAAATAGGGCCCTGACCCAATTCCAAAATTTTCTTCGACCTGTAAAAAAAATTGTTACGTGTTAGGGTAAAACTGAGCGGGGTTTTGTGATACCACGTCCAAGTACTTTCACAATTTTTTGGTTTGGTGGAGGCCCGAAACCCACCGATGCACAGTGTAATCCTTTTTACGGTTAAATGAAATAAGATAAGAAATGATATTTTGTGTTGATTTTGAATTAATTTTTGTACAAAAAATAAAACCTATTGCTTCCATGCAATGCGAAAAACCTGAAATGACCCGGGTTTTTCAATTCTGCGAATCCAAAAACCAGTTTTCCGAAAACCTGATTTTTCGAATAAACAGAAGCCCGGTTATTCGAAAATCTGGGTTTTGTGGACAATTTAATTTGCATCATAGTTCACTTTCTGTGAAACATTTGTCGAGGCGACGAAGGATACTTATATAATGGATTGTAATTAGGGGCTTAGGCGTTAAAAGTCAACTCCTTGAATGTATTGGATTCTACAAGACTGCGACACAGGACATGGTCCACCGCTTAAGGTAATTTCAAAATTCATTTTTTCAAAATGTATAATAAATCTCTTTTAACACGCAGTTTTTGCACATTTATTGCAAAATTGTGAAACAAGAACATCTAAAATCAACACATTGAATATTATTTACCATTGTATTCAACCACCTGTAAATAGCAACACTTTGTCCTTTCAGACTAATTTAATCCAAAAAGTGACACCATTTTTCATATTACTATGTCATATTTATTCAGTCACTTAGCTACGTTTTCCGAATTTATATCACTTTAGCCACAAATCGTATAAACAAACCTTAAATACAGCCAGCTATTGACCGATTATTGTAATTGGCATAACAAATATGTGGTTCAATGATACTGGACTTGGCAAGGTATTCCGCTTCGTCACATTGGCATTCAGTAGCTATTAATCACACACACTCCCTTATATATTTTTTTGCTTTGGCCACAACCGACCAACAACCTATAAGAGCCTACAACAATCATACCGAGTTTTCGGAACCTCCTGAGTATTTTACTTAATACTCGTACTTAGTTAGCGACAATAATTATGGTTAATTTACACCAACAAAAAAGGGAAATACTTGTCGATGATTATGCAGAAATGCTTGAAACCAATGGAACATAATAGTAACTGGAAGCAATTTACGATACACGCATAACCACCGACATAGATGCATGTGTATGTACATATGTATATGTTTTGTGGTTTATGGCTGGTATAGTTATGCATTTGCGCATGCGCATTTGACTGAAACTGCATTTGGTTAAGTGTAACATCAAGAAGTGGTCGACAGTGGGTTAAGTGTGAATGGGTATTAACATAGATTTCGTGCTCTGACTACTGTAAACCATTGTAGAGAGTCATTGCGTGGTTATGACAGAATTGAGGGAGTACAAGAGACGATCTACGTTTAAAGTAGTAGTTTGCATTCCGCATGTCACATGCAGCACAAGCCTTGATATACATACCATATGTGTAAAGTGTTGATACACACGAGTACCCGTTGTTCATGCAATTGTAGTCATATCATACTGGCTATGTTACCCTCTCCTGTGCAATCCTCTTCTTGCACTCCGCCCCTTCTCCAGTAATTGATTTTACCAAAACAAGTCGCAAGGGAAAAGACGCGATTCTGGTCGAATTGTTGGTGTTATAGGCTGTTATGACTCAAGTACGAATACGAGTATTAACGCAGCAATTTGGATGCGTTAAAATTCATTTAACGTTTGTAGTATTTCTCTTTTTTTTTGCCTTTTTATTTAGTTTGCCACTGCAAAATTTTTGAGTCCATTCTCGAATTTAGCTTTTTATAATATTTTCGTTATTTTCATATAAAAAGACTGTGATAGGTCTTTAAGCTATACAGTTCAAGTCCACTTTTGGTATTTCGAGCAACTCAAACAACAAACCTAAACTTTTCTAAAATGGCTTTCAAAGTAAGGATGTCCTCCAAACTACGACCAAATAACACAACATGGATACAAATCAACTCATTGGATTAAATTAATCTAACGATTTTCTTTCGTTTTTACTCTTACAGTTCATCGCTTTGTTCGCTGCTTTCGTAGCTGTTGCCAGCGCCGGTATCATCCCAGCGGCTCCATTGGCCGCCATTGCCAACGTTGAGGAATACGATCCCCATCCCCAGTACTCTTATGGCTATGATGTTAAGGATGCCATCACTGGTGACTCTAAGACCGCTGTTGAAACCCGTGACGGTGGATTGGTACAAGGACAATACTCCTTGAATGATGCTGATGGCTACAGACGCATTGTTGACTACACCTCTGACCCCATCAACGGCTTCAACGCTGTTGTTCGTCGTGAACCTTTGGTAGCTGCTGTTGCTGCTCCCATTGTTAGATCTGCCGTTGCTGCTCCTCTTGTTGCCGGCCCAGCTCCCATTGTCAATGCTGCCTACCCACACTTAGCTGCATCTGCTCCTTTGGTCGCTGGTCCAGCTGTTGTAAAGACTACTTTCGCATCTCCCCTTATCTCCTATGCGTACTAGATAATCTGGGAACGATTGCGCCTGTTGTTAAAGCTGAATGAAAATAAATGTGATGAAATAATTATTAACGAAAAATTATAATGATTTGTTTTAAATCAAGGTAGAAGGTTTAATTTCAGAAGAAGTTAGAATTTCAGAAGGCAGAATTACAGAAGATTTTCCTAAAATGCTTAGTGGTGAAGATGCTCATGTCGCTGTTAGATTATGACTTTCGTCATAATTTTCAACAAAAATAAGGGGGAGTTGACTAACTTAATGTAATGGTAAAATTGCTTAACTATATCCAATATAATTACAAAAATTTTGAAGTCGAATTTGCTTTGTATTTCGACCGGATTTGCTCCCCTTTGCTTCGAAAATTTTCCATGGATATTCTGACTTACTTAGGTGGCCTCAAACAACCAAGAGGGATCAATAACCTTACAAAATGAGGATAATATATTTCTCCAACCAGTTGGTAACACCAATTTCTCACAGGCAATATTCCACATGTGTTTCCAGCGAAGCCTTGGTCGTCGTATATTTCGATGTCCTTCGAGTACGTCCTCGAATGCCTTTCGCACTGGGGAATTCTGACCCATTCTTGATCGTCCTATTTTTCGATGTCCTTCGAGTACGTCTTCAACTACCTTTCGTACTGGTTCATGGTGTAGCCAGCGTAATCGCGATATTATGATACGCATAAATATGTCGATGTTGGGAAACAGATTATATAGCTAGTGGTTCATTCGTCGTCGGCACTAGCCGTTTTCTATTAAAGGGCCATATATTTCGCGGTGCATTTTTCTTTCGAAGACTTCCAGTGATGTTTCATCAGCATGCGATATGACCCAGGATTCTGCGCCATAAAGCAAGACAAGTTGTATTAGAGTCTGATATAGTTGGATCTTCGTTTCTAGAGAGAGAGTCGTATTTCTGAAGTGCTAGCTTAGTCCGAAATAACATCTGTTTGCAAGCACAATTGCCCGCTTGATTTCCAGGCTGACGTTATTACATCATATATCACTTCACTTAGATACTATGTAAATAAATTCGTCCACTACTTCGAAATTATAATGGGTATCAACCAATCGGGTGGATGTTCTACTTGTCCTCGTTTACTGCCAAACCCACTTTTGCTGATTCCTTCGCAATTCTCGAAAATACTGGAATAACATCTCGAAGATTTCACCCACCGATGTCTAAATCATCAGCCTACGCGAGTAGCATGTGACTTTGGTAGCTGATAGTTTTATTCATATTGACTTCAGCTGTCCCAGGATGATCTCAATTAATATGTTGAAGAGATCCCATCATAGGGTGTCGCCCTGCCTGAAACCTCGCCTCGAACTAAATGGTTTCGGTGAGATCTTTGCTGATAATTTCGTGGGAGTTAGTGTCATTATACAAAGGCGTGGAGTACAGGAGTACCTAGCTTTGATATAGATTAGTACAGTTTTCCCCATATCGGGATATTCGCAAAGAAAAATTTCGATCCGCCCATAAAAATCTCGGATAAATAAACTTTAATATTTCCAAGTAACGTCGTGTGAGAAATATAATTGTGGCAAACGAAAATTCTATAATTATACCCTCTCCCATGCGATGGGGGTATTTATCATTTAATACTGAAAATAATGTATCGAATAGAAGGAGTCATATTACACCCTCAGTATCTTTGGATGAAATTCAGTTTGGGACTTTTTAAGACGATTGGGCCATGTCCGTCTGTCTGGCTGGCTGGCTTGCTGCCGTAAATATTTATCGACCACAGCGAAATTTTGTCAGTGACTATTATTTGTCCATGGTTAGTCAAAAATGGATATAAACTAACTAACAGCGGTACTAAAGAGTTTCAGATTTCATTTAACTGAAACAATAGAAGCTCGAACTTCTCGTTATTTGAAAGTCAATATTAAAACAACAAACAATGGTTTCCCATTACATCCAATGAATGAACCAATGGTCTGTGCGATTTCTAGGTTTTCACTTACTGAGTAGGATCTACGATTTTACACCGGTTCCGAACGGTATTTGGAGAAGCTTTTTTTATGGCTAAGTACTCGATAGTGTCGCCATCACTAAGCGCGGTGACCGTCGTCGAAAGAAATGTGAAGTGGTCAGAGCAGGGATTGAAGTTACGTCTCATGTACAACTAACCACTGTGCCACCGACGCAAGATCATATACCAACATTATATATGTGCTCTCTAACTTCTGATAAAAGATATATTAGTAAAATTCCGTGAAAGTTTTCCAAAGTTAGAGCGGCTTCATATGGCATATGGCTGCTTTCCAAATTGTATAGCATTAACATGGAGCCTAAATAATATAAGAAAACCACGGACGCCCCTCCTGATACTGTTTTACGGCATTGTTATTTTGTAGCCAGTGCAGAAAAAAATTCACTTCCCTAATCTGTTGACAAAGGTCCAGAGAATGGTGTATATAACGGGTGACCTACCAAGGGTTGGGGTTATACTTCACCTGTTACTGCTATAAAATCTCTACAGTCTATATAACTGACTTCATAAATTGTCCATATCTGCCGCGTTTATCCACATGAGATGGAAAAGTAGTTTGTTATCCACCTTATATGGACTGATTATGATTACCTGTTCCACTGGATATGTAGCATCTGGGTGCGCTCGTTTTTACATGTAAGCTAATGCTTAAAACCGAATCTGTTAGACTTGCGGATGGTAGGTGTTCTAGAGGCACAAATTGAGGGATCACCTGGTGGGTATGACCTGAATCGTTCAAAAACCTTGATATACACTCCTACGCAGAAAAACAAAACTTTTTCGGTGCAATTTTTAAAATTCCAACCAAATATTAAGTGAAACCCCTGTGATACAAATTACATGAGGTGTCACAGGACACCCGGTTGGAACGAAGTTCCTTTCGCTATATATTATGTACTAGTTAGTTCCAATCCGCCTAAGGCGCCCGTTGAAAAATACTGCAATTTAAATGGATCTTTAAGAAAATATACTTTTTGTAAAATGATAATCTTTGTTTAAGAAATTTTTTATTTATTGAATGTATTTTTAAAAGAAGTATATTTTTAGGTCCCTTTTGTTAGAATATGTATTATATTTTCCCGAAAAGGTTCTTTCTTTAATGAGAGGTAGTTATTTTATTAAAAGCTAATGTTTTTTTTAAGAAAAGCTGACATTTTTAATAAGAAGTGCTTTCTGTAAGAAAAAACTTAAGAATATGAATTTTTTTACCAAGAAGTACTTTTTTGAAGAACAGGTACTTTTTAAAGAAAAGGTAATTTTTTTAAGAAAGTGTACTTATTTTCAGAAGGGCTACTTATCTCAAGAAAAGAAAAGAAAAGTTATTATTTTATTTTTAAGAAAAGGAACTTTTAAGAAAGGGAATTTTTGTAAGAGAAGGTATTTGTTTTTTTTAAGAGTATGTATTTTTTTTTGAAGAAACCTTTTTTTACGAAAGAACATTTACAATTTTAAGAGTAGGTACTAATCTCAAAAAAAATTTTATTGTGTTTCACAAAAAAGGTACTCTTTAAAGAAAATGTATTTTTTTAAGAAAAGGTAATTTATTGTAAGATAATGTACTTTTTTATTAAAAGGTATTTGATTTAAAAAATTACTTTTTTTTAAGAAAAGTAACTTTTTGTAAGAATATTTACTTTTTTAGACAAAGTTCCTTCTTTAAGATAAGGTATTTTTTTAAGAAAATGTACTGTGTTTAAGAATATGAATATGTATTTTCTTGAAAAAATTAACTTTTTTAAGAAAACGCACTTATATATGAAAATGTTATTTTTTAAACTTCTTCCACTTTGGTTTTTCTAAATTTACTTTTTATTCGGTTCAAAACTACAATATGTAATAAACAGACTCCACCTAGAAAATTTTCTATTAAACAAAAAATTTTCCCCCATATGTTAGTCTAGACATAAACCAAACTAAAAGTACGGGTGTAGGTGTAAGTGTGCTGCTAAATGTAATTCCATGCTCAGGGTTGTATTTCATGGATTTGCCAGTCTTGCACTTTGGCTTTTCTAAATTTACTTTTAATTGGGCTCCACCTAGAAAACTTCCCTTTAAACCAAACCAAACCAAAAGTACCCAATATAGTTGATAATAATGGGTGTAATAAAGTAGTTAAAAAAAAGTTGTTTAACATTTTTTCATTTAGCCCCCATCCCGCAACGTGCGATAAGGAACTTCGTTCCAAAAATTCACATATCAGCTACAATATTTGTAAATGATATTTTATTTAAATCAATGCAATATACATAAATATCAAAAAACATAAAATGTTTGTACGCTATTTATCAAAAATATTTACGTTTTCAGTCGATGAAGAAATTCATATATTAACCAAGTAAATTATATCTCAATTTTCGTTTTGCCATCGATTCGAGATATTTTTAGAAATTTTGTTGGTTTAGAAAAATAAAATTAAAAACAGGATTGGTATGATTCGAACTCACATTCGCTGGACGATCGTTTTGATGTTTGCGATGCATCCTCTTCGGCAGCGACTAGCCCGTTACGCCACCGACTGCTTAAACAAACTTAACACTAACCGAAGCTATTTGCTTGTTCGTATCGTGTTTATCGAAATGATTTAGAATTAAAATTATTATTTTTTTAATTTATCCAAAACGTTTAATAGCAATGGTATACATATTCATTAGTTTATTTGTTAACCAGGTTAATTGAGTGTGAATTATGGTGTTTTTTAAAGCAACGAAAGTCTTCATCAAATAGTGGGATATTTCCTATAAAGTTTTGTTGTTGGTACCATTTATCGACTTTCATTTTAATATTTGTTAGTTAATTGAGGGCTGCCATTTTTCTCGAACCAATTTTTTTGTTACAATTTAACGGTCGTCTTTTTTCCCTGTGTAGAGAGGATACCTCTTCAATATTACGAGTATCGTAGCTGTGATTACTGGACACTGTTTGATAGGCAGACATGAGTCTAGACTTGCAATCACAGCTCATGATAACTGAAGAAGCTGCGCGGATAAAGAGGAAGTCAAACATCTGATAAGCTCTTGCCCCGCCTTTAATGTGAGACAATATTTGGGGTCTTACTTTACTTTGGATATAGCTTACGTTCAGGTAGTTAAACTATATGATTTTGGAATATTTCTGTTTTTCGGCCCCATTTTCGAACACCGGAATGGGGTATCATATATCACATCATATATCATCATGTTCAGCGGAGAGGACGCAATATGTCGTCCCGAGTTATTACAACCTTCCTCATTGGACTATTAATAATGATAGTCACTTTTATCTAAACCTATGTCACAAAATGTCTTGAGTGGGGTGGGGTGTTCCCCGCTAGGCAATGTCTGTGATAGTATTATCACTAATAATGCCTAACAATTGGCATCATCAAGTTAGTATTATATTTAGTCATCCGCTAAACAAAATTGGTTCCCATTACATCCCATGAAGGGACAGGGAACGATTCTCACAATCACTGAGCTGTGCGCTTTCCAGTTTTCACTCACTGATTGGGACAGCTTTACACCGATTCCGAACGGTATAATGAGAAGATTTTTCATGGCTAAATACTGGATAGTGTCACCGTCACTATGCGAGATGACCGCCGCCGAAATTTTTTTTTATGGCGGTCAGATCGGGGATCGAGAGGTGCGGCACACTACCCATTGCACCACCGACGGCCGCAAATTTTTAGTAATCTTGTTAACAAGAGTCGGAGTCGGGCTGAACAAACCGACACCAACTCCTACCCGGACTTTGATCAGATTTCCCGAAATCCGAATCCGAATCCGACTCCTAAACGCCAACTCCGACACCACACCCCTGTTGCATTACCATGTATTAAAATCCTATCCAATGGCATACATCTGAAATGAATATCGAACAAACTCTAGAAATCATATTTCGGAATTTTGGGCCGCCTCCAAAGAAAAATGTGTTATATACAAAATAAATAAAAGTATCCCTTCTTCCAATCAGTGAGTTGATTGCTTTATAATTTGTAAACTCAATGATCAAGACCTACAATTTTGTATCGAATCCGAATAGTTATACATGGAGAAGCTTTTTCATGGCTAATCACTCCATTCATTCGCCGTCACGAAGAGGTGACTGTTGCCGGAAAAAATTAAAATTAGTCAGATTGGGAATTGAACCACTCGTTCTCATGCACAAGAGTTGCGCACTCTAACAATAATTTCTGGTTAATTTGAAACATATTTCCACATTCCATTATACATTATTTCATCACATTTATTTTCATTCAGCTTTAACAACAGGCGCAATCGTTCCCAGATTATCTAGTACGCATAGGAGATAAGGGGAGATGCGAAAGTAGTCTTTACAACAGCTGGACCAGCGACCAAAGGAGCAGATGCAGCTAAGTGTGGGTAGGCAGCATTGACAATGGGAGCTGGGCCGGCAACAAGAGGAGCAGCAACGGCAGATCTAACAATGGGAGCAGCTACAGCAGCTACCAAAGGTTCACGACGAACAACAGCGTTGAAGCCGTTGATGGGGTCAGAGGTGTAGTCAACAATGCGTCTGTAGCCATCAGCATCATTCAAGGAGTATTGCCCTTGTACCAATCCACCGTCACGGGTTTCAACAGCGGTCTTAGAGTCACCAGTGATGGCATCCTTAACATCATAACCATAAGAGTACTGGGGATGTGGATCGTATTCCTCAACGTTGGCAATGGCGGCCAATGGAGCGGCTGGGATGATACCGGCGCTGGCAACAGCTACGAAAGCCGCGAACAAAGTGATGAACTGTGAGAGTAAAAACGAAAGAAAATCGTTAGATTAATTTAATCCAATGAGTTGATTTGTATCCATGTTGGGTTGTGTGGTCGTAGTTTGGAGGATATCCTTACTTTGAAAGCCATTTTAGAAAAGTTTAGGTTTTTTGTTTGAGTTGCTCGAAATACTAAAAGTCGACTTGAACTGTGTCATTTTAAGTCCCATCCCAGTCTTTTTATATGAAAATAACGAAAATGTTGTATAAAGCAAAATCTGAGATTGAAATAGTTAATTTTGCAGTGACAAACTTAATATAAAATGCAAAAAAAAAACCCGAATACTAAAAACGTTAATTGAATTTTAACGCATCCAAATTGCTGCGTTAAATTTCGTACTCCAAAAATGTATCAATATCATTGACTACTTGTGCCATAACAAACTATATCACCAACAATATGAGGAGAATCGTGGTTTCTTGTATAAACATTTTTTATATAATTTAAAACAAAACTTGCTCGATTTTGTTTAAAAATTTGGCAAGCTGCAAAGATGATGTGGAACATATTCCAGGGGAAAAATTTAAATTCTGATAGCTGCCGGATAAATCGAAATTTTTTACTTAATGGTTTTCTGGTAAACAGAGAAATTTTAGGCAGATCCTGTTGCAACTTTATCTTGACAACTAAGCGAGTTATTGGAAAATTGTGTATACTTTTTCCGGTTCATTGAGATTTTCTTCAAGAACAATCATTTGAAAACCGCATCTTAAAACGATTTCTCGCAATGCGACATTTAGGGTCATTTAACTCGGAAAGTTTGTTGTTTATTTTCGTTGATTTTTTGTCGAAAATAAATTTGATTCATCCTTTTGGTATTGCAGTATGATAGATAAACGACAATAATTTTTTGACATTTGCAAATTCCTTACTTGGCAATTACATCTTGCTTTAAATCTTATACCATCACAACGACCAACAACTCTTTTACTCTGAGTAATAACAATAAAAATTCCAAAAATTCCTCATATCGAACTCAACATGAGATAACAATTTCCATATCTTAATCTTAGGCTAACGCCCATCTAAGTACCTACAACTTTTCCACCTAATCCAACAAGAATGTTCATTGTCTCATAACACACACAGACAGTTCCAAATGAACGAAAGAATTAATGGATGAATGAATGAATCAATGGATGAGACGAACAATGGCAATAACGCACCTTACCCAACCACCAAACACTCCACAGGTGACGGACGCTAAACATTGAAAGAAACAATTCGAAAAGGTAAATGGATTAGGCTGAAAAGGTACAAAGACAAGTATATGTGTATGGGAATAGGAACGCAAATTTACGCTGAATTTCAACATCAGATGCTGAATTCAATACAATTCCATACGAAGGTAACATTACCACACAATTTCCTAAATTCTGATAACCTTAAGACACACATAAAGGGAGTAATGATTTGTGAGTAAGAATTGCCTTCTTTGATTTTGGGTTTAATTTTTCTCTTTGTTACTTGCTGACTATTTTCTTGTCTTTCAGTGCTGGTTGGCCATTTCCGAAAGAGCTTAGTGAAAGAATTAAATAAAGTGAATTAAAAAGTATTACAAGCATATAATAAAAGCCTCGTTAAATCAAAATTGTTCGAAATGAAGGTCAACAATTGTGGGTCTGACCAGTGTTGTGCCACTAATGGCGCCAATACGGTTGGGAATCAAGTATTTTAAAAGCCGTAGTAATTATTCACAGTGACTAATTGAAAACTATTGTGAGCACAAGAACTGGTTCTTGTTTGATTTCAAACTGTACACTCAGACGGGGTTTTTGGAGATACAAAACTTTAAAATTAACCAAAGCACCGATGAATTGTTAATATTAATTGCTGGCTTATTTGAAAAGTAATTTTTTGTAATTTTTATCTGAAAATGATTGCAGGCATATAATATCCGATGTAGTCCAATCGGATAGTCGAATTTTCGACCACTTTTGGCAGCATTTGAAGCCGTATATCGATAATAACATGGCGAATGTTGTCTTCCAAGTCATCACTCGTCTGTGCTGTATCGGCATACACTCGTGATTTCACAGAAATATTTTCACCCCCACAGAAAATTTTCCAGCGGTGTTAAATCGCACGATCTAATTTACAGGTCGGAAACGCAAACTTTTACGCTCCAAATGTTTTCTTAAAAAAATCGATTGTAGCTCGCGCTAGGTGACATGTTGCGCGGTCTTATTTAAACCACAGCTCTCCAAAATCAAGGCGAGTCAATTCATCAACGAAGAAGTCATTGATCATTGCCAGAGAGTGAAGCCTTCTGTTATTTCTGTCGATACTGTCGGCGCACATGTTTAGAAATAAGCCGCTGTTGCTTCTTATTCCATTGTCTTTGATCGGCTGAAATTCGCTTTATATAATTATTTGTTCAAATCGTATTTCAAATTATATCACGTTCCAATTAAACCATTTTTAAAAGAAGGAGAAAATATTCCAAGAAAGCGTTCCGATTTCAGACGGCACGCCGCTATCGCAGTCGCTGACTTAACAAGAAGGTTGCGATAGTCGATACCACTCAATCTGGTAACTGATTTCTGTAGAATACTTACAAATAAGTAGAAAATTTTAAACAAAACTTATCGATAACTGCCTTAACTACCGAGCTATTTCGGGTTGACTTTTCACAAAATCGATAACTTTTGTTACCGTGGCCGTCGGTGGTGCAAAGTTAGTGTGCGCGGCTCTTGCACGTGACTACGTGGGATCGCGCAGTGACGGCGATATTATCGACTATTTAATCATGAAAAGGCTTCTCAAACTACCGTTCGGAACCGGTGTAAAAACTGTAGGTCCTAATCAGTGAGTGTACAACTAGAAAGCGCAAATCACTCTGCTTGTGAGAAGCTCTCCTCAATCACTTCATGGGATGTTATGTGACACTATCGGTTATTTTTTTTATTATTTGCCAAAACTAAGTTTGGAATTGTTAATGGGGGTTTTGACCACCCCCCTTCTGGTACCTCCCAGACAAAAGCTTAGTCGTTGTCCGGGTTGTCAATACGATACATCACGTGAAACACTTCCGACCTTAATGGAAGTGGATATTAGCAGGGAGTATCCATGACATAACTGATCGACTATGAAGTAGGAAATTGATAGACAACTGAATAGATAGGCGAAAAGCGATAAGCAACCAGTAGCAAACCATGCAGCAAACTAATGGTGATTTCGTTTCTAAAAAATAATGTTGTCTTTGTATAAGGCAAAATTTAAAAAATGCTGCCATCAACCCTTTAAAGTTGTGTCTTTTTTTGGGTGATAAACGAACATAGAAATGTTGTATTTTCTCACAACTGTATTCTTTCTTTTGCATTTTTAGAATGTTTTATTTGCCACGCTTAACTACTTTAAAATATTCGACCACTGCTTATGGAGACCTAAGTGGTATTAAGCCATTTTAAGCGACTCTTTGTACAAACTGGTCGTCAAAGTACTAATACTATTGGTATTTTTTGTTATTCCCGTTTAACAATGATTCGACCCCTTTGTTTGAGAAGATAAGCGATTTTAACTGAAGCCACGTAAATTAGCTTAGCGCCCCACACAAAAGGTAGACAAATTAGCTTAGCAAGGATAAATACCGTAATTTTTATACCATTTATAGAGCAACATTCTCCCTCGTGACTCGCTGTTAGGGCAGAAAATGCACCATTTTTTTACATTTTGATTACAACATTCTCAGAAACGAACACAAAACCTTGAAGTAGGGTTGCCCCTTTTTCACAAGCGAACATAAAATGGCACTTTTAGGGCAAACGGCAGACAAAATGTTGTTTTTTCTCAGAAACGATATCGCCATAAGTTTAAATAGTGTTTGAGACATCTAAATTATAGTTTGTTTTGGGTACGTCTAAAGAAAATATGCACTCCCTCTTATTTCTATCCGTCAAAGAGTAACACACAACAGCACCTTGAACTCGACGAAATGACCTACTACCTCGTCTTCATCGAGACAACGTAAAGAGAGGGATGGGGACTCTTGTGTCTTGCTTTATGGTGTTAGGCTCCATGCTGTCAAATGCCACACACCCATTAAAACAAGGCTGATATTGCCGCAAGCATTTTGGCACCACCCGCAAAACCACCGTCGTTAATGAAATTTGATATTGGACAATATTTTGTCAAAAGCTACTGTATAATTACAAATGACCCACTTCGCTATACCAATTTTCGTACATCCCATAGAAATATTGTGTGGACAATTGGCTGATAGTGACGATAATGAAAATAGGAAATACACAAACCCATTTACTTAGCAGAGGTCTGTTATAGAATTAACAGAGCTCTGATAAAAAAAGTATGTTTTAAGGATAAATCAGCAAATTATTGTTTTCTCAATTTAAAAGTTGATCAACAAATATAAAATGGAGAAAATGATAAAACCAACTTCCGAGTTAAATACATTTACTGCACAATCTGATATATGTATATGCAACGAAATCTCTAATACAATTATTAAAGGAAAGTATGTCAATATGATAAATTCTCAACGGTACAATCCTTGAGGAGTGTCTTTAAAGTCCAGAATTTCCCAAGGACCTTCAGAAATTCAGGATTTTAGATTTTCTTTGTGATGACACTGTGCAATTTTTGGAACCTCTGTTATCAAACGAAGAATTCTCCACAAACCAAATATATACTGCCATCCGCATATTTTAGAAGACCTTCAGAACCCAAACGAAGAATTCTCCACGCACCAAACATATGCCAGACGATAGTCCTTGAGGAGCATCTTCGTAATTTCTTAACACATCCTTTCAGAATATAATAAATAAATAAATGGCTTCCCCTTACATCCCATGTAGGGTTTAGGGAGAGCTTCTCACAACCAGTGAGCTATGCGCGTTCTAGTTTTACACTCACTGATTGGGATCTACAGTTTTACCCGGTTCCGAACGGTATTTTTGAGAAGCTTTTTCATGGCTAAATACTCAATAGTGTGGCCGTCGCTAAGCGAGGTGACCGCTGTCGAAACAAATTTAAGGTGGTCAGAACAGGGATCGAACCCACGTTCTCATGCACAAAATCCGCCCATACTTCCATTTTACCACCGAAAAAACTGCTTATTCCAGAAGACCATGATAACCGGCCAAATTTAAAATATAAGTCAAATTCACCGCTATGGGCTCAAAACTTACAAGGTTCATCACAGAGAAATTCTCAAATGCGGACTGCCAATGTCCGTGGGAAATTCTGGATTTTAAATTTCGGTGACTCTCCTTAAAAACTATCGACTGGTAAATGTATGTTAAACATTTATTAGGTGTGGTATTATATAATATTCTGCTATTGAATATGGTCGCATATGCCACTCCCATTCGTGTAATGGAATTGCAAATATAAACATTATTTAGTGGAACACCTTATGGATGACATAGAGTGAGGGTACGTTTAATCCTGTTCAACCGACTAAAATTTCGGTACGGTATAACTTTCCAAAATAATCCGAAAAACTTAATGACAGATATCGACAACTCGCTTTGTTATCGGGATATCTTTGGTTGACATTTTTAAATTCGATAAATTTTTTGAGAAATTACTTGACCTAATAACTGTTTATGAACTGGAGATATTCAGGGTAAAAGCTTCATGCGTGTCCAGCTATCAGTCGGGATTAACAACCCTGTTTTCGAGACTTTGGCTGTTTTTTGTTTATTAAGGCTTATAGTTTTAACGTTTCTGCAGATCTCCGATATTTTAAAAACATGATTTTTATAAACTTTAACTCTCTCGATAAACAATCGGGTCATCCCAAAATGTTGTTTCATTTTTCATTATTGTTTTGTGGTGTGCAGTCGAAAAATATTATCTGATCGAGAGACATCGAATATAGTACTCTCACCAAAAAGGCGCCAACATTGAAACTTCGAGCGGATTTCAACCGGCACTCCGCCGCCGACCAACTAGTGTTTCAGCCACCGCCGATAATATCCGGTCAGTTCCTGTCTCTGGTTATTGCTCTATAGCGGCCTCCATTAAGTGTAATGGTGAGGCCGGCATCATATCTATTTGAAGAAATAAAGATCAGTGACAAAAACTCAAAACAGTCAGTTTTCCGGATATAATAACATCTAAACAATCTACACTCCGAATGCAGCAGTTTTGCTTATAGACGTAAACGAATTAAATACTTAAATAGGCGGTTATGGGCCAAAATGGCCTTAGTATACATGTTTTCAAAATAAATCTGCTGAATTTGCAAGTGAGTTTGCAAGGAGTCGGTACATTCATTATGAAATGGCGAACCAAACGAAACATAAACCACGTGAAAACAAAGAATAACTAACACTAAAAACAGGACTGCCAACTTATAGTTCTACAATAATACCATTATTGACCATATCTCAAACATCTGCTCGGACCTGGTAAATTTCTAAACGATCAGATATTCACACTTTACAACACCTGAAATGTCTACGAGATACAGATCGATACTGTGATCTGTTTACAAAGCTGGATTATCCAAACCGATACGAGATCGACACGAAATGTAAAGGCAAAAGGCAGGAAATATATTCCGGAAAAAATCTATTAAAAGTAAGGCCTGACAAAAAGAAAATAGTGATTGTGTGCGATTTCTTCAATATCGAAACAAACTTTTGGAAATAGAGACGGCGTGCCACAAAATCCTTAAGAATATTTGGTAAAGACATCATCGTACCAAAGAGTAACATATGAAATCTCGGGCAAGGTACCAGTATATTGCCCGATCTCTTCAACATCTTAATTGAGACAATCATAAAAGCGATCGCAGTAATCAGAACTAGTTACATCATGAAGGAATCGATGTAAAAAGGTATGTCCAGTTCGAATTAAGACTCACTACCCCTGCCGGATCCCTCCAAACATTGGAATAACAATTTATTGTTATTCAATGTATATTTTATCAAACTAAGTTGCTCCTATTTATAGAGATAACTTAACAGTTGTGCATAATTTGTGTTAAAGAAAGGGCAATAACTCTTAATCTCTCAGTCGCTATTCAAATTAGTAAAACCGCAAGGTTGGCTATACCTGATGATGTGGGCCATAATTCTCGAAGATTTTAATTTAATTTTTTTCTGCCCAGAAAATAACAAACGAAAAAAAGAGAAGAATTGCGTGTATCGAAACTGAAATTAAAATTGAACAACAAACGGCGACGTAATAATCGAGAGTGAGTTGTTATAATTCTGTCTTATATTTATCGGCTTACGTGCGTAAATGTATCGTATTATAAGCAGACACATACAAAAAGTTTGGAAGTATTCCAGACATAATGGAATTCCACTGTCGTAAGTGCCGCTGTCTGTGGTCACCGGTAGTTCATAATTGGAAGGCGGTAAGTGAATTGTCAGTTAGTCATTTAATGAGCTTCAGACTTGGTTTGCTCAGTAGCTGGTAATGGTTTTAGTTTGCGCATGCGTAAGTTCGCGTACACGCATAGTTCCTCTGCACAGCAATAGGTTTTGTTGCTGAGAAGTTTTATATGGATTTAGAATATTAAAACAGAAAACTTAACCAAAAACAGCAGAAAAAAATAACAATTCAACACTAATTACCAACAACAGCAAGTTTGTTACAATAGTAAATATCATTAAAAACCACGAAACCTGACTTTGACCTTAACATTTGTTTGGCATAAACAAAAACCGTCAACATAAACAATAGCAGTGAGACAAACATGAGTTGTTTCACTTGCTCAAGTTACATTTCTGTTTCGGCCGCTAGCGGGCATGGTAAAGACCAAACCCATATGCTGGCTGCTATGCTATACAAACAAGATGAACGGACGAACAGACACACAATCAGTGCCACGATCGCATCGAGACGGACAGTTAAAGTTCAATGCAAAAAATTTGCACAAACATTTTGGCGATCTTATCTACATTCGGTTGCGTTCTTTATGTTCAATGTCTTTAGCCACCAATATTTTGTTTAAATTTTTGTTGTTTCTTCTGTTGCTTTACTTCATTATAAATGTTATCTTGTAGATAATTTAAGGTGACAGCAACCTAAAAATTACAGTGTCTGCATGTTTTACGTATGAAATATTTTCATTTTTCATTCATCCGAAAGGCATGAGGTATTGTTAGTTTTCGCTTAAGTTTGTAATATTTTCGAATTAATTTTGTAAATATAAAAACAATTTTTTCAACTGAAATAAGATGTCATATCAAGTTGAAAGAATTTGACATGGCCAAATATTCGCGAAATCATTTTATACTGTTAAATGTGAACATAAGTTCCAGAAATGTTTTTCAATTAACATCAGAAATTAAATGTCATTTGTGCGGATAAGTCAAAAGGACTGGATTACAAAAGAATTTATCCATTTGTATTCGAGGATCTTGAAGGGCTATGTAAATTACGGAATGATGAGGGATAGGGCTATGGAAGGTTCTACAGTATACTGGAGAACCTAGACAACAAAATTCATAAATTTAAAGCACATCATTTTCAAGGCGAATAGATCCTTATTTGAGAAGAATTAAGCCTTATTGCAGACCTTCTGGTAATGCCAACTCTACCGACAACGGAATATGTAAGACAGAGTTTACTTCCTTACTTATGCGGTCTCGAACAACCCCGGGGTATTATTTCGCCAATCAGTTCGATCTTTTGCCTTATCTCTCCAGTTGGCAATACCAAGTGTACACAGGGATTCGTCAACTTGAAGCCTTTGATCTTCCTATTTTTCGTCTTCCTTGGAGTTCGGGTTCGAAAACCCTTCGTGCTGGTACGACTTCATACATTCTACTGAAATGGCCTAGCAGCGCAATCACTATATTTTGATCCACTGAACTATGTCAATATCGGGATATAGCTTATACAACTCATGGTTCATGCGTAGCCGATACACGCCGTTGTGCACAGTAGGGCTATACATTTTTCGGAGTATTTTTCTATCGAAGACTCCTACAGATGTTTCGTCTGCTTGGGATAAGACCCAGGATTCTGTGCCATAAAGCAAGACAGGTTGTATGAGAGTCTGGAGTAGCTGAACTTTTGTTACTCGAGAGAGGGCTTTATCTCTAAAGTGCTTGCGTAGCCCAAAATAACATCTATTCGCATTCACAATTCTCCGCTTGATCTCAAGGCCAACGTTGTTGTTTTTGTTTACGGCAGATCCGAGGTATATAAATTCGTCCACCACCTCGAAATTATAACGGTGTCCGCGGCTCTTGTACATGATAACGTGGGTTCGATCCCTGCTCAGACCACATTTCATTTCTTTCGGACGACGGTCACCTCACTTAGTGATGGCGACACTATCGAGTACTTAGCCATGAAAAAGCTTCTCAATATTCCGTTCGGAACCGGTATAAAACTTTAAGTCCCAATCAGTGAGTGTAAAATCTAGAAAGCGCACATCTCACTGATTGTAAGATGCTCTGCTCAATCCCTTCATGGGATGTTATGGGACTTTTTTTATCAACGTTCACGCTTTGGTCTAAGCGCATGGAGGCCGTGCTGGTTGAAACCATTAATTAACCATCTTGGCCTCATTTACTGTCAGACCCACTTTTGCTGAATCCTTCTCAATTCTCGAAAACAACGCAGTAACTTCTTTCATTGGCGCCCTATAATATCTATACCATCAGCATATGCGAGAAGCATGTGACTTTTACTGCTGATGGTTTTATTCATGTTGACTGCAGCTTTTCTCATAATGATATTCATTAAGATCTTAAAGAGGTCGCACGATAGGGGGTCGCCGTACCTGAGCCCTCGCTTTGTTTCGAAAGGTTCGGTAAGATCCTTACTAACCTTCACTGCGGACTTGATTTTCGTTAAGGTTATCCTACAAAGGCGTATGAGTTTTGAACGAATACCAAGCTCAGACATTGGTTCATTGAGTTTCTCCCGTATCGGGCTATCGAAGGCCGCCTTATAATCGAGAAAAAGATGATAAGTGTCGATTTGTTTTCCGCGGGTCTTCTCCATTCCGATGTCTAGCTTTCACTGCATCTGGTGTCATATGATTTCCACTCTTCTTAATCTTGTGCGAAACTTTGCCTACTATTAGGTAGTGATCAGAAACGATGGTAGCTCCTCTGATCACTCGTACGTCCAATACATTGGATGAGTGCCTTCCATCAATTACCACGAGATGAATTTGCTTCTTCGTTCTTTGATCAGGGGATACCCAAGTAAGACATGGTTTTTAACTGAACACGATTTCAACACAAGACTGCTTGTGTATCGCCTGATCAAATTGCTTAATAGTTGATAGGAGATATTTAGGAAAGTGGGCACCGGATTCAGGTTGCCACAACCGAATAAAGTTTGCCACTACTGATTGTTGAAACAACCTGGTTTCCCAATTGATTCGGTTGTGAAAACTGTATTTCCAAGTATATTAGTTCTATCAACTAATTTTTCTATACTATCGGTTGCAACATCCGAATTTGGAATCAATTCAAAATAACAATAACAGAATTTGGTACCACTTCAGTTGCTACCATCGAATTTGGTATCAATTCGTTCGCAACAACCCCTTTTGGCATTATGTCGTTTGCAACAAACAAATTTGGCGTTAATTCGGTTGTAGCTGCCGCATTTTCGAAAAATACGATTGCTGCAATCGAAGTTCTCACGAATTTATTCCTAGTTAATTCCGTTACTAAAACATAATTCTGTATATTTCAAACCTGACGTTAAAAATTCTAAAACCAATTATACTAAAGAATCTAAATAATGTAGAATTGTTGCTGTTGTGGTTTTATTTTTTTCTGTTTATTAAGAAAGGTATGTGAAACCAGTACTGAAATGTTAGTCGGATGTACCGACTAAATCATACCCTCACCGTTAGTCATACATTGGGTTCAAGTTTCATTAAAAAATGTTTATATTTTTTTGAGGCCGACCAACCATCACTTGGCAGAATGTGAGTGGTAGCCAAAATATTATGTAATTCCCAATACAATAAAAACCTGTTGTGGTATTGAGGATTTATCGGGGCTTCCAGCCAATTCTCCGCCTAGCATTTGTAGGCGGGGGGGAGGTGGGTGCGAAAATGGGCGTGGCAAAGTTTTATATATTTATTATACAGTAGCGTTTGACAAAATATTGGGTAGTACCCAGTAATTAATTCCATTAATTTCGGGTTTGGTTTACAAGAAATTTCGCAGTAGTCAACCGGACAGTTGATCATTTTTGTGTGGGAGGTACACAAATGGGTGTGCCATTACAAAATAGGTTTTGACAAAACATTGACCAGATACCGTGTCGACTAACCTGACTGCCACCCAAATTTTGGATGGCAGGTTGAAAATGGGTGTGCCAAAGTCGTCACTGTTTGGTTACAAGGTAGCTTTTGACGAAACAGGTTTTGTTAACCTAAATTTGTTAATATCGGTTGTGTTCTTCGGAAATTAGCGCATCAATCAATGGGACAGCCGCCCTTTTGATGTGTAAACGTCTATACGCTGGGGGTAAAAATCTTTTTCACAATACAATCACAAATTTAGAGTAAGATGTGCGATGTAATCGTTAACCAATCGTAAAGCGTTATCAAATCGGTGTGAGCTATGTATGAGTGTATTAGTGTACTCATACGCTCATACGTGTATTAGTGTACTCATCACCATATAGTGTGCAATAGTAGCGACTAGAGGCTAGCGCGAGATGAATTGATTGAGTTGTGATTTGTGTGACACTAATCCATTGTCATGTCATGCATGTTGTTACTACTTGGTATACATAGGACTTCGACGGCAATGTTATGTTCGACTCAAGTAAATCAATCCAACGTGTTCGAACATGAATCGTTTTACTTGACGTTTTGTCGCCCACACTGAATTTATGTTATTCTCACGTTTGATTTGTGTGCGCACGATTGTAATTAAAAAAAGGGAAAATGGAGAATATTGATGTTTAAATTATCGCAATTAATTATTTTTCACTTGTTTTCTTACAATATGTACATTTGCTTTAAAAAAGTATTTTTACTTAACAAAGTACTTTTTCTTAAAAATTATCTTTTCTTAAAAAACATTCCTATTCCTAAATAATCAGCTTTTTATAAAAAAAGTAAATTTTCTTAAAAAACTACCTTTTCCTTACTTAAATGTTTTTTTTTTTATTTTTAAAATGAATTCTTTTTTGTTGCTAAAGTAAATCAACATACATAGATTGCTGGTAGTACAACACGTATCACAACACAGTTCAACCCAATCATTGCGTAGTAATAGCATCGTATAACTCGACGGTTGCGTCGCAATGACTACTATGATCGAAATTTCCAAATTCCGGCCACAAGGAATTATCAATCCATTGTTTTCGTACAAAATAGCTTTGGTGTAACAACGCTCTACTAGATTTTACATACGAAAGTGAGGCAACCAAAATTTTAGGTGCATGAAATTGTCGTTATTTGTTATACACGTAGTGATGCCGTATTACATACATTCGTTAGATAAAGCCTCCCATGGAGGTAAAAATTGTATTATTTTTGTGATCGGATGCACTCTTTCCGAGTTATAGGCATTTTTTATTTTAGCGATTTTCTTATTTTGGCGATTGTTTGAAAAAAAAAAGTCTTCAATACGAATTGGACCACTTTGTGATAAACTATTTTTGACTCTGGGTAACCCATTACCCACGAATTACGAACCCTGGAAGATAGTAAGCACATCTTAAGTGAATGCAACGACTATCGCGGACAAGACTGTTGTGTGCGATAGTGATGTCGTTGTATAGCCTAGTTTACCACCTTCCACGAAAAACCGTCGTCAAGCTCACAGAATTATTTCGAGAAATGCCGATGTTGACGAGAAGTTTCTCCTTGCTAGGCAGAGGCAATCTTTGAAATGTTATTGCAAATCAAGATATTACATTGGCGTTCATTCCGCAACAAGCAACCGTTGCTACTGAATTGCAGTTGCCAAAACCGAATTAAGGTTGTCTCCATAACCGAAATTTGGTTGAAGCAACCACTAATAGGTTGTGACAACCTCTAATGCGGTTGCGACAACTTTTAGTACGGATGTGATGATATCTAATTGAGTTGTGACAACGTCTAAATTCAGTTGCGCCTAATTCGCTCCTTATTGCTGCGGGTGTAGCGAGCTAGTTGACGTCTACTATGGAATCTTTTTTACACGCTGAAAAATCTATCTTTTTTGATGAAATGTAGTATACTTGTGTCTAAACACATTGTGCTTGCTATAGCAAGTTGCTATTCAATATTACATTTTACAATACAATGATTAGTAGGTTATAAAATATGTTGTTGTTTGTTCAAAACTGCTGAAAACAAAAACGTGACAGACAACAAAGAAACAAGAAGCAGCAGATCTGTAATTCTTGAAAACAATGCTTGGAAAAGTTTGCATGGTTCCCGAAATATGTTGCTGGGGCCGTTTTTGTCAGCGTGTAGGGACCTGGCAGAGTTGTATCAGTTAGTCGTTAACAGGATTAGTGGCTCCTTCTATCAAAGTTAACGGTTCTCTGGTGGGGCTAAAGGTTCACTGCTCTTGACGCATGTAGTCTGTTTAACCCGAGGTATCATAATGGATTAAAGTGAATATTTTAGAGGGGGAATTCCCCATAATAGAATTCCGAAGATATAGTTAGATATAGTGCCTTTGTTGTTGTAACTATTGTCAATTGATTTTGAGAGATATTTTAAAGTGTTTGTTCTCCATATATAAATTTTTTTTGGCAACAAAACATTGACGGAACGACTTAAATTTCCCTGCAATTTACTTAAACTTTTGAAGAGAATGATATTCGTTTTAAGAAATATGGGTCAACTCGCCACTTATCATCATGAATGAGAAGTTTATAAAATATAGGGCATTACTGAATCAGGTTGTGATGGCATAATTACTTTTCCATATTCCCTTCTTGTCTTCCACATCCAAGTAACAAAGGGATCAGCAATAAAGCATTAACTGCCATGACGTTATATGGTACCATATGAAGTTAATAACAGTATTCCTGAGAAGCCACTTCATGTGAAGTTTTTCACTTTCCTATGGCAGGGATCGTATTTGGTTACGCATAAACAATAAACACCTTTAGCCCGTGTGTCACAGTATTATGTTAATACTCTGTGCCTACAACTCGCGAGAAACAGTCGTGAATTGTAAGGCACAACCGTGTAACTGTAACTCTTGTAACTCTTGGCACATGTATTTTATTTTTAGTTTTATCGAAAGTTATGATTCACATCGCTACTGTAGTCTATGTGATGTCAGATTTGGCTCACTGCTCACTGCTCGCGTCTCACAATTCAGTTTTGTGTTTCATGGGTTGTTTACTCTGATTTCCACCTATCTGATATAGTTTCCTACGAGTATTCTTACGTTGCTTATGACACCAAAAAATACAGGCCCTGTTTACGTTGATTTCGTTTATTAATTTGTTTATCTGACTTTTCGATGACTGGATGTTTCTTGCAGAGTAAGTCTTCGAAACGTGTGAATGCATCTGTTGAATTGTTGTCGTGGCCGCTAAGGTTATTAAGTGACGCCAACATCCATATTTATTGATTCACGTTCCTTTAATTGAATTCAAAAAGAGTTATCATGCGTTTTGTATCGATTCGAGTGTTTTATGTTTCATTTACAATGCGAACACTTGTTTCAAGACTATATTTCCAATGACCATTGAAAGTATTTTTGTTTATAACTCTTATTTAAATCAATTTGTAAAAATATAATTGATTTCTTTTCGCTTCATTGCTCTTGATGCATGTAATTTCTCGTGAAGTTATTTTGTTGATTGTTTGTGCTTCCTTAATTGGTAAGAGGACCACAGTAAGAGGGAATATACCTACAGCTGAATCTGAAGGTTATGTTGTATGGCAGTAATGAGTTATAGTAGTAAACATATTTAATGAAGTTAAAAAAAACGTAATTTGCATTTTCTGCTTTTGGATCAAGTTGTAATGTTATTTGCCGCTTCTGACAGTCTTCTTTCAACTATATTTTGGGCTGATTTCAATCTTGAGCTGATGTAAGTTGAACATTCATAGAACTAAGTGCAAAAGTGTTTGGCATCTAAGAATCAATTTAGATAAATTGGTTATTGTTTGTTTGTTTAATTACTCCGATACATTACCAATTCAGCTACGAGCAACATGAGATATACGAAATTTAAAAAATTATCTTAATTCCATTAATATAAATAATTTTACTATGTAGACTTACATAAAAATTCGGTTGAAACCGAATTAGCCGTAACCGAATTTATAAGTTGCCACAACTGAATGTAGTCACAAATACACTAGAGGTCGTGACAATCAAATTAGAGGTTGTCGCAGCCGAAGTAGAGGTTGTCACAACAGCATTAGAGATTGTCACAACCGCATTAGAGGTTGTCACAACCACTTCAGAGGCTGCCACAATTCCATTAGTGGTTGCCACAACCGCATTAGATGTGTCACTGAATTTAGGTTATCAAAACCTAATCAAATTTTTGCTATTATCAATAAAGCATTAAGGGGCATCCTTGGACAGTTTTATTCATAATTTATTTTCGTATTTTCTTTTAAAAAATTACAAAACGAGGAAGTACTGCACATCATATGGGGTAATCTTTAGGGAAACAAATACATTTTATATACTACTTCCGCCAGTTTTTGTATTCCCAGCCAGCCTTCATGCATCACAGTGCCAATGCATTGTCTGTCTATTTATTTCTTAACCCGTTGACAACCTTACATTTTAGCCAGAAGTGATTTAATTTGTTTGATTATTTATGCCATCTATGACCTAATAGTAGATACTCCGCAAAAACGGGATCAATAATTTTGTTCTTTTTTATAAATTTTTTCCCATTTTAGCTATAAAGCGAACATACTTGGCAAACATTGCTCGGTCCATGTAAGCACGTTGATATTCGACCTTAAATAAATAAATAAATGGTTTCCCATTACATCCCATGAAGGAATTTGGGAGAGCTTCTCACAACCTGTGAGCTATGCGCTTTATAGTTTTATACTCACTGATTGGGACCGACAGTTTTACACCCGTTCCGAACGGTATTTTCAGAAGCTTTTTCGTGGCTAAATACTCGATAGTGTCGCCGTCACTATGCGAGGTGACCGCCGCCGAAAGAAATTTTAAAGTGGTCAGAGACGGGTTCGAACCCAGGTTCTCATGTACAAGAGCCGCGTACACTAACCATTGCACCACCAACGGCCACAATTATTGTATTAAAAACTAGAAAGTATATATAATTGTGGTTGGTGCGGACTTAAGAAGATTTTGTTGTGTTTACTAAGAAAGGTAGTTAGTTTAAAAAGAGGGATTTGATAGAGAAATTACTCTTTGATTCAGCCCATGTCCGTAGATAGACACTTACGCGGCTGATTCGACCTATTGCGCGATCTTAGTTTGCCCTACTAAGTCATTATACACTCATAGGAATTCGGTGCTATGCACGAAGTTCCTAAGAAAGTGTCAGTATATTCCCATGAGATTGGTTACGTCCGGTATTGTACTGTCCGAGAGGTACCTGGATTGGGCCTGAATGAAAGCCGGACATTAACTCAGGAAATGTTCCATCGTGTTATCGTCCTCCCTGCACGCCCTATGCTCACTATTTGCCACTTGTCTAATACGGTATAGGTGGGACGAGTATCCCGTTAAGTCTCCCATAATCTTGCTCTTTTCAGACTTTCCAAGTTTTAGGAAGCCCTTTGTTTTTCAACCTCATATGGTCCTTGTCATCCTGCCCACTCTTACATGATTTCACACGGCTCTGTGGGCTGATTCCGCCCATTGGCTCAACTCAGCCTACGTCACCTCGAAAGGTTTCGCGCTTTTTAGGCCCACCGTATGAGGTTTCCTGGGTTTTTTGCCAGAATGTCAGCACGCTCATTACCGATAACTCCACTGTGTACCGTCACCGAGATGATGCTAGATCTGTTGTGCGTGGAATAATCATTGATCACCTTTTTGCAGTCCAGCACCGTTCTAGATTTTACAGTTTCCGATGATTTTGCATTCATTGCCATCTCGCTATCCGTAAAGACATTCACATCCGTTGGGCTCGTAGTGTTATCGAGCCATTTAATGCATTCGGTGATCGCCCGAACTTCCGCTTGAAAGTTCGCATTGTAATCCGGGAAGCGTAGGTAAAAAATCCTAGACCTATTCTTTCTCCTAGCTTTGAGCCATCCGTATAACAGCGGGGTCCCTAGACGGCATCCAAGTCAAGCAGTTCGCCTTAATCCTTAGTACGGATATTCGGTCGGATTCTCTAGCGTCTTGGGTGTAACCGGCCAAGGCCTCCATTATACGTTGGCGTTTTGACTTGTGATCCCTGTTGATCCATTCACCTATCGCCTGTAGGCGTTTTCTCACAGAGACAGCCTCTTATTCGACCTTGATCTCAATTGGCTGGATACAGAAAACAACCTCCATATTCCTTGCCATTGTTGTTCTCATTGCGCCGCTTATTCCAATGCAGCAGTGTCGCAGTACTGCATTTGCTCTCAACTGCCGTCGATCATGTTACGGAGGCGTATATTAGTACTTGTTTAATTACGCTTCTGTAGAGACAATGTGTCACTGCCAACATCTGTAGGACTTATTTGCCCTGTCCTCTACGTGGTGCTTCCAATTCAATTTCCGGCCTAAGATTATCCGCAAATATTTAACCCCATCGGATATTTTAATCGTATTATCCAGGAACCGAGGCTCTTCAAACTCCGATATTTTCGTTTTCCTTGTGAATAGCCATGTTTATTTTTTTTCGTCTTCACATTTAAACCCCTTGGCTGTACCCATTTATACGCTATATTCAGTGCCCTCTCGGCATTTCTGCATTATCGATTAGGATCCCGTACCATAATAAGTATTACAACATCCCCTGCATAGCAAACTGGTTCCTTCGTCGGTAAGAATTCTTAGGAGACTGTGAATTGTGACATCCCCAAGAGTGTTCCACGTGGCACCACGTGATAATTGTGCCATGAGAACAGCAGTTTATCCATCTATTCCATAGCATATGCTCGATCTAGTCTCCCAATGACATTGTTGAATGCACCCTCAATATCTATGTATACTGAAAGAGTATACAATTTACTATTGACATATTCTTCTATGTAATGGATTACCTCATGAAGTGCGGTATCCAGTGATCGACCTTTGAAATACGCGTGATGCCTGAATTTCAGCCTATGGTTTCAGTTTCAGTTTTCATCATGTCTCTCCAACGTCTTTAGTAGAAACGAGGTGAGGCTAATTGGTCTATAAGCCTTTTGCTGTTGCATAACTGTCCTTCCCAGGTTTGGGTAGGAATACTACCCTAGCCTCCTGTCAGTTCTTTGGATTGTAGCCAAATTTTCACATGCGTATTGTAGGATATGGGGAGAAGTACTGCAATTATGGATTTTGAATTAAAATGTCTTATTTCCAGATAAAGCCCATACTTATCAGAGTGCATTACAAGCAGATATAATAAGTTGTGAAGTTCATTTCAGATGTGCTCATATACACGCCAAAGATAATATAACATCATCGGAATATAAAACGGTCGAATGGTTGGATGTAAGACATAAATCGAAAAACACAAACCATCACAATTTGGGGCTGTGCCCCATGAAGCCTGGACAATAACAAACGGTACAATTATTGATTAAAGATTCTGAAAGTATTTAGGAAGATCTTTCCAACGAGAGAACACGGTATAATTCCTTGTTTTCCTTGTTTTCGAACGATGGGCGAAATTGTTTTTGGGGTCCGAAAGTAAATGAGGATGTTTTCTTACTTCCAAACTCTTTTTCCACATTTTGATTAAAGATTCTGAAAGTGTTTAGGAAGGCCTTTCCAACGAGATATGTGTGATCACGGGAGAATTCCTTGTTTTTGCACAATGGACGAAATTATTTTTGGGGTCCGAAAGTAAATGAGGATATTTTCTTACTTCCAAACTCTTTTTCCACATTTTGCCTAAATATTCTGAAAGTGTTTAGGAAGCTCTTTCCAACAAGATATGTAAGATCACGGGAGAATTCCATATTTTCGCACTATGGACGAAATTATTTTTGGGGGTCCGAAAGTAAATGAGGATATTTTCCTACTTCCAAACTCTTTTTCCACAGTTTAATTAAAGATTCGGAAAGAGTTTAGAAAGAGCTATCCAACGTGGTTTGTGACAATATGGGAGAATTCCTTGTTTTCGCACAATGGGCAAAATAATTTTTGAGGGTCCGAGAGTAAATGAGAATATTTTCTTACTTCCAAACTCATTTTCCACATTCTGATTTCAGATTCTGAAAGTTTTTACGAAGAGCTTGCAAATGAGAAATGTGAGGACACGGGAGAATTCCTTGTTTTCGCACAATGGGCGAAATTATTCTTGGGGGTCCGAAAGTAAATGAGGATATTTTCTTAAGTATTTGTGAAGGCCTTTCTAACAAGGTATGTGAGAACAACCGAGAATTCCTTGTTTTGCAAAGTTGATCGATTTAAATTTTCATACATTAAATTTTCTTTGGCCCACTGAGCGAATACGGTAATACTTGCGGCAGCAGGGACAATTTCTTTCTATAGTGTAATGAATTACTTTTAGAAGTTATAAGTTTTGTTTCTATATATTTTTCCGATCGGCTGAAAATAATATATCATTAAATACACCATGTTTCTATATGTTAACATAGTTATGTTATCGTGATAACATACTTCTGCCAACTGTAGTGGTTTGTGTCTTTGCTAGTTAGATTCGGAATCTATCTTCACGCACATTAATTTGTTTCCCTAAAGATTAACCCAGATAAAGTGCATTAATTCGTCGTTTATTTATGAGAATGTAGGAAATTTAATAATCAATTAAAAAATAAAAATAAATAAATGATTTCCCTTACATCCCATGAAGGAATTACGAATTCAAAAGTTCTGACTAAATGCGTTTTAATTCATAGACACAAGTTTTGATTAGGTTGTGACACACTCTAAATTAGGTTGTAGCAACCTCTAATTCGGTTGCGACTACTCTAATTTACTTGCTTGTTAGAAGCTCTAATTCAGTTGAGACAACTTCTAATATGTTTGTGACAACCTCTAATTCAGTTGTGACAACCTCTAATGTGTTTGTGAAATGCTCTAACCTATAAATTCGGCTACGTCTAATTCGGTGTCCGAAACCGATTTTTTACGGGTTTGTGGGACTATATGAAATCATTCTTCAGGAAAGCTTTTGTTACAAATTATATTGAAGTACCATGTAAAAGAAAATGAATATAAAGTGTGCAGAACCGTCGAGGAAAAGAGAAGTGTTACTCGTGCTGTTCTTTCCAGGCCGTGGTTCAAATTCTGACGGTGATTGCCGCAGGAGTGCCTAGTATGTCTTGTGGTAACAAGTGGAAGACAACCCCAATATATCAATCATGTATATTCAATATGCGACTACCACATATTCTCATACCATGGCATAAACTGTGTGTGAAAAATAAATATTCAAATTTAATCTACAGTAATTTCAGTAATTTGTAAAATTTTGTGAAATACCGTAGAAATGTGTCACCTGCCTTTTGACACAATTATTTTGTATCACAGGCGTACAAGTTCAATACCTTTTGCGGGCCATCAATATTTATTAGCTGGTGTAACAAACACAAAATAACGCAATGTCATTTTGACCAAAACCAGCAGCACCCTCCCTATAAAGAGGCTACACCTAATACCAACAAAAAGCATCAATCGTACCTATTGAATTTCAATGAAGACGATTCAATGACAAACTGTTAACTATAAATTGTGGCCCACGGACAATGAAAAGACATTCAGTGTTTGCTGCACAGAGTGTAAAGAACTATTTAGTGTTTTAACAAAATATCAAATCCTAATTAAATTAACAATGGCCTACAAGGTAAATTAATAAAATGTGATAAAAATGCCTTACAATGGATATTAAAAAGGATAACGGATATTAAAAATAAAGACAATGTGAAATATTGTAAATTCTGATCAAATATTTGTGTGCTTCTGTTTATAGTTTGTGTTTGTCCTCGCTTTGTTTGCTGTCGTCAACGCGGGAATTGTTGTACCGGGTGCCCCAATTCTGGCCAAGACTGTCGAACTTCAGGAATACGATCCCCATCCCCAATACAAATACGGTTATAATGTACAAGACTCTTTGTCCGGTGACTCAAAGGGACATGTGGAGGAACGTGACGGCGATGTTGTTCGTGGTGAATACTCTTTGATCGATGCTGATGGTTTGAGGCGTACCGTGACTTATGTTGCCGATCCCATCAATGGTTTCAATGCCGTTGTCCGTCGTGAACCACTTGTCGTTGCCGCTCCCGTTGTTAGGGCAGCCCCAGTTTTAGCTGCTGCTCCTGCACCAATTGTTGCCCCTGCTCCTATTGTCAGAGCTGCTCCCGTGGTAGCTGCCCCTGCTCCTCTTTTGAGAGCTGCCGCTCCCTTGACATATGCCGCTGCTGCCCCAGTTTTAAAAGCTGCCCCATTGGTAGCCGCTCCCAACTACTACCGCACCGCTCCCTATGTTGCTGCTCCAGCTACTTATGCCGTAAGAAACTTGTAGACGGTTTGATCCTGACTTCTAAACTCGTAACTGTCGTTGTTGAATGTTTTGTTTAAACTTAATAAATGTGATAAAAAATGTTTTAATTGAAATAATAAAGAGTTTTGCTTTATTAGAAAATAATTGGAAATGAAAACCCTTTCTATCTCCTGAAGAGATCGGTAAGAACTTTAAATGATTCATGGAACAGTAAATTGCATAGCCTTCGATAAAATGGAATATAAATATATGTAGTCTCAATATCAAATCTTCATCGGGAAGATGAATCATATTCACATAGCTTATAAAATTTCTTCGTCTCAGTAAAGTTACGAAATTATTTTAGTATTAAATTCACAAATTTATAAACCCAATAAGCACATCGGATCCGAATCGGCTCCAGATTGGATCCGACTTCTCTGAATTGATTTCGAGATCGGATCCTCCTTCGATCTCGAAACGAGAAATGTGTCCGATCTCGAAATGTTATTGAAAACGCAAACAAAATCAATATGAAGAATTTATTCGGCACAGCGTTACCTGCAACCACGTCGAATATATAAACATGTACGTTTTTTATAAATTAATTTATTTTGCATGTATTTGCTTCTCTTATTATTTATTTATTATTTTATTATTATTTATTTATTTATTGATTAATTAGTTCCTGTACACAAGACATAAGTCTTATATTGCAGCACAGGCATTTAAATCGCAAATTACGACTGGTGTAAAATAAAACAGAAAAAATATAAAGACATAACTGTAACAAAAATTATAGGTCGTAATATATAAAAGAAAAAAAAAACTTTGTTTGTTTTAAAACATAAATATAGTAACAATTAGCATAGAAACACGTAACATAATCAAATTTAAGAAAAATAATCATTATTAAAAGAAACACAAAAGAAAACTAATTCCGTTATAATTACGTAAAAAAGGAAAATAGTCAAAAAAGCACATAAATCATTAATCACCATCAAAGGAGTTTCAACAAAAATTATAAACCAAAAAAAAAAAACAAAATCTTATGAATACAGATCAGTAATAATATTTCTAAAGTGCAGTACATTATTTATTTGGGAGCGTGTTCCAGAGACGGATTCCATTTATGAAGAACTGTCATTCTGAAGTGTGAGTCTTATATTTCAATGAATGAAGTTTCTTTCCTCTACATGAACGGGAGAAAGTAATACGTCTATAGAGGTGTAGTGGCTGTTTTGTGTTGATGATTTTGTGTAAAAAAACCAATACCCTTATCTTAAGCAAATTGTCAAAGCTTATACAGTAGAGCTGATGAGAAAAGGACGAAATGTGGTCGTATCTCTTTAAACCGTAAACATAGCGTATAACGTTATTGAAAGTGACGTTAAGTTTTCTTCTACTTTGCGAATCACAGCTAGCAAACAGTTCGCTACCATACAATAAAACAGGCATAATATACGTTTTGGCTAGTAAATTTCTAATTCCAATGGGGGTACAATGTTGTGTTTGCCATAGATTTGTGAGCATTGAGAAAGTGCGTCCACATATGGTGTTAATATGATCCGACCATGTTAAGCTGGAGTTAAAAATAATTCCTAAGTTTTCGCAGTTTTAACGATTTTGATTTTCTGATTATTAAGCATAATTTGTGGAGTTTGTGTGGGCAATATTGAACGTTTTCCAATAATCAAACATTTAGATTTTCCGGGATTTATGGCAAGACCATTTCCCGATGCCCAGCGATTTACTCTGTTAAGATTTTGACTCAGGGTTCTAACACATTGATCAATATGTTCCGGCTCGCAGCTTAAGTAAAGCTGAACATCGTCCGCGTACATACATACGCTACATTCACAGAGATAAGTTGGCAGATCATTTGCATACATAGAGAAAAGTAATGGTCCAATGATTGAGCCTTGTGGAACACCTCGATTTATTGATAGCATTGACGATTTTGACTTCCCTACGTCGACATACTGGTACCTATTTGTCAAGTAAGATTCAATTAAACGTGTTGCAGCACTGCAGAAATTAAACTGTTTTTTTAATTTAGTGCACAAAATCGAATGATCTACCGTATCAAAGGCCTTGGAGTGGTCTAAAAAAAGTAAGTCTGCTTTCATCAAGGTCTTTTCTGATATCCTCTGCAACGTCAATTAGAGCAGTAATGCAACTCTGTCCTTTACGAAAACCTGATTGACGGTCTGTAAGTAGAGATCTGGAGTCCAAGTAGTTAAATATCTGATTATGTAAAATATGTTCAAATGCTTTTGAAAGAAATGTCAGAATTAAAATAGGCCTGTAGTCAGAGATAGATTTTGGTATAGGTATGATTCTACCTTTCTTCCAGTTGCTAGGGAAACGACTAGTATAGAGTATCTTATTGAATATACACGTTACAATTGGCAGAAGTTTCGGCAATAACATTTTAAAAAATTTACTATGCATGTAATTTATTCCAACAGCATTAGATGTGATCGACAAACAGGACTCTAACACATCAGATTGACTGACACCAGCAAAAGAAAAAGTTTCAGTGGCAATATACTGCTGTTCTTTAGAAAATTCTACATCTGTCCTAGTCAAGGGTATGTTCAAAAAACTTTCGTTAATCTTATTAGCATCTACATCAATAGGAACGTGTTTGCAACTTTTCCCAATACCAATTTCCCGAATAATTTGCCACTTTTTCTTAGACCCCACAGCAGTAGTGAATTTATCGGCATAATACTTTGATTTTGCACTCTTAATAAGTTTGTTCGCAAGTTTTCTTAAACTTCGGTAAATTTCATGAAACTCAATGATTTTAAATCTCTTCCATCGAGTAAAAGCAATGTTACGTTGCATGATGGCCTTTTTAATTTCATCAGAAAACCAAGGACGTCTACCGTGTTGTACAATTTTGGTTTTGAGAGGTACTGTCAGATTGAATAAGTACTCCAGATTTTTCTCAAGAAAAGATACATGTTCATCAACTGGCATCATCGAGTATATTAGTTAGTCGATCTTTGGCATACTGGAAGTATTTTTTACTGCGGCACTCCATCACTTCCAATCGGATGAGAGAAAACGAAATCCGACGTTCTGGACTCAAACCGGATCCGAGTCCGACGTTGTGCTTATTCAGAACTTTCATTCATTTAATTTAACTGCTCGTTAGAAAACGTTTCATTGGTCCGATGATGTTGAGAAGAAGACTCGAAGTATTTTTTCCATTACGTTAGGTTCGATTGAGAAAGAGAAATCGTAGCATTCATTTGTGCTTCATTTTATTTTCTATTTCTTCCATTCAACTTCTTCATATTCCCAGGAATACTACTTTACTGTTTTATGAGAATTTAGTACTCCCTTCAAAATTCGTCAATATTATCCAATGTATTTCACTTATATTTCCAAATGTATTTCGAAACTGCTTTCACAGAACTAACTGTTTGAAAAGAAGTTGTGGCAAACGTTAATTTGGCTGTTGCTACCGAATTGCAATTGCCACAACCGGATCAAGGTTGTCACAACTGAGTTTTGTATACACAACTGAAATTCGGTTTAGCCAACCTGTAACAGATTCTGACAACTTGTAGTTCGGATACCTTTGTGACATTTAATGTGTTTGTGACAACTTGTAAATTCGGTTACCTCCAATTCGGCTATTGTTTTGTGTGCGAGTACATTCACAGAACTAACTGTTTACTAAGACTTTGTATCAAACGTAAATTAGATTTTTGGCACCAAATTGCGTTGCGAAGGTTGTCACGATTGAACTTAGTCCCCACAACTGCAATTAGGTATCAATCTCGTTTCGTAATGATATGGTTGTGACAATAGAAATTCTAATTCTATTTGGTCTAACATCTACATTTTTTTAATTTCGGTTACAATGACCGAATTTTGTTCTATTTCGTTTGCACCAACTAAATTTGGGATAAGCTTGGTTGCAGCAACCGATTTTATAATAAATTATATTGCAACAACCGTATTTGGAACCAATTTCCTTAAATGTATTTTTAATTAAATGAAAAGTTCGTTTGTGACCACATCTGATTTAAATAGTCGTGACAGCCTCTAATTCGTTTGGGACAACCACTAATTTGGGTGTGACTACCTCCAGTTCGGTTATAACAACCTCGAATTCGACTGTTGCGACCTCTAATTTGGTTGTGACAATTAGGTTTTGACAACTTATGTATAATTCTATTGTGATAACCTCCAGTGTAGTTGTCTAAAATCGGGTTTCTCAACCGAATATTTCCTTTGGTGTTGGTGTTGCGTATTGTCCATGGGAGTGGTGTTGGAGTCCTATTCTAGCAAACGGGTTACATTAGCACAGAAAGGTTTACATAGTTTGAATTCCATACTCACACGTCTATCATTCGTTTAAGCATCTCCTCTTGTTTGATTTAGCTATAATCTTAGATTGTTGCTTTTATTTAGGACAATTAAGAATCAAATTACATAGTTGGAGTTTGTATAGTCTCCAGGCCACCACACAGTACATTGTCTGTCCTATTTTTGTGCATTTTTAAATCGTTGAAAAAAAAGCTTTGCGGTGTGCAGATAAACTGTTCGAAAGTCCAATCCTCAAGATGCTGCATTCCCCAGAAGTCCATATGATGCACTGGCTGAACATTTTGGAGAACTTGGGTGGCGGGTAATATATTATCATTATGCTGGGGTGCCCGTGTTCATTTTTGGACATCCCTCACATTCTGCAATCACCTTCAACTCTGTAACTGTACTTATTTTTTTTATGGTGAGGAAGGTTTTCTGGTAACGAAGTTTGGTAGAATCCTATTCGTGTGCTTTCTAAATCGGTCAGCAGTGAATCCCTTAACCAAGTCCCTCTCCGTACGATAATTGTGTAGCTGTTATTATTATATTCTCCGGAACTTTGTCGATTCAGTATTCGATTCAAAAGATTTTGCTGTAATGTTTCAGGATGAAATAAATTCTCTGAGTCCGAAATATTTTCTCAAGAATATCGGTGCGACCACATTTTCGATTGAGTTGCATTTTGAACGGCATGGCAACTCTGTAAACTTTTTAGTGTCAATTTCAAAATAAGCTACTTATTCTGACCGTAGACGAATATAGTATAGACACATTTATCCTCTCATCTGACGTTTCATTTCACACTCTTCGTCGTAGATTTGTGGAAATGAGAGAAATTAAATTTAAAATTAACTTACACCAGATGGAGTTACAAAATATGTTCACTTAACTTCTTCCTGTCGTTTTGGTGTAGAACTGAAAAATTTAAATATATTTTGCACTTTTTTGTTGACTTTTATCGTTGGTATACATTTGTATTGTATTGAACACAACTCGTTTGCCACAAAAACACGAAATGCGGTTGTTTTTTGTTTGTTGGACGTTGTTTACTATTGCCTCTATCTGGTGTTACTGAACCCATGTTTTTCACCGTCTAATGTATACTTGCAACCATACCTATGACGTTTAATTTCCTGTGTCAATTCCCGGATTTCACACAAGCCAGATCCAGGTATCTCTCGGACAGTACACTACCGGAAATAATCAATCTTATGGGAAAAGACTGTAACTTTCTGAGGAACTTTGTGCATAACACCGAATTCCTATCAGTGTATGATGACTTAGTAGGGCAAATTTAGAGCGCACAATAGCTAGAATCAGCGACTTTAGTGTATGACTACGGACATGGAACGGATCAGAGAGTTATTTCTCTATCATACCCATATTTTTAAAACTAAATAACTATATTCTAGACGATGTGGCAACATTGTTTGAGTCTGGTCTTCTCGAGAAACATCTTGGAAATTTTTTTCCGGTTTGAAAGATATTTGAACTTTACGTGGTTAAAACGTGTAAAATAACCAGGTTGTCAACAAAAAACTAAAATAAATATCTAGTACATTCTAAATCGATCCAAACTATAGTTTAAAAGATTTGATATTGTCACCACATTTTTGCAGTCGGCCCCACTGTGCGTCGCCTTCCCAATTATGTGATGGTGAAGTGATCTACGACCCTATGGGTTTCATTTTGGAATTGCATATAGTTGTTTCGCTGAGAAGTGAGCCTTATGCAATACCCCATATGCAGTTTTGCAATGTCCACCAAACAATAAATTTATTTGTCGGAATCTATTCATTTTATGACATCCAATTAAATTCATCTTTGTATGAACCCCAATTCAAAAAAATTTTTAAAATTTTTCAAGGATTTCACAGCTATTACAGGGAAGATAGATTTCATTACGCCCAGACAACTTTGGTGAAAAAACCTCGTTGACATTTACCTTCGTTCACTGCGAACGAGTTTTAGCTACACCAAACTCAAAAAAAAATTAAACGAAATCGAATAATGTTTGCGATAAACTGCTTTTTCGTTAAAAGCAAATGATTTATATTTCACCGACTAGGATTAATTCAAATATTTTATTGCATTTTAAACACAAATGTAGTTACCTCTTTCGCATTGCCTGACATGGAGTTTAACCCATGAACAAAACGATGAACAAAACCTTAATATTAGGATTTGCTTGATAGTTTTTGTTGAAAGAAGTCAGAATCAATTCGAACAACTGTAGTGTATGTGTATTGTTTTCTAATCCTCTCAAAGAAGAGATAAGCAATTTGTGAGATTGGTCACCGATGGGTTTATGATAAGCGTGTTTATATTTGCCGCAAAAACAAATTACGGCAATTATGAACAAACCATACAAACTCCAACTATGAAAGTTCATTTACATCGAAACAAATTACCTTTACGATAAGAGTTACGTATTTGTGGAAATTTTTAAAATTTTGGGCAAAGCAGGAAATTAAATAGTTAGGAGGCAAACGAAATATTTTTGCTGCAAAAGGAGCTTCTCTAACTGGTTTAAAAAACGTTGCAGCAGAATTGGGTTTGCCACAACCGAATTGAGGTTGTCACGACAGAATTTAGTCCTCACAACTGAAATTCGGTTGAAGCAACCTCGTTTCATAACTGATACGGTTGTGACAACTGAATCTTGAATTATATTCACTCTATCAACCAAGTTTTCGAATTTGGAAATAATTTGGTAACAACAGCCGAAACTGGCACCAAATTTGGTTGGAGTAACCGAAAGTGGAATCAATTCAGGTGCAACAACCGAATTTGGCATCAATTTGGTTGTCACAACCGAATTTGACCCTTTAGTCGGTTGCAACAACCGAATTCGGCGCCAATTCGCTTGCTGTAACCGAATTTCTCATGAATTCTGTAGATACAACGGAATTTCATTTTCAGTTCGTTTGCTACAATATAATTCTATGTATTTAAAACTTGACGTTGAAAATAATAAAAACAAATATTGTATTTAAAGTAGTTAAAGAATGTATAATTGTTCCTTCCGCGCCGATATCAATATTTTTTTATGGTTATTAAGAAATCTAAGTAAAAATATTGTAATTATGGGTTTTCTATTACATCGACTTATTTGCCAGAAAATTTTCAACAGTTTTGAAAAGTTGGTCGTTGGAGATATGCTGCAATCATCTGTATATGAAACGGTTTAGGACCAAAATTAACAGATACAACACGTCTGAATTGGTGCGGTGACCCATGATGGCCGGGACTTCAAAAAAGGTCGGTAGTGACATGTAAACCAAATGTGTTACCCTAAAGATTACCCTGACTTTTTTTTTATAAGAATACAGGAAAATAAATCATTACTTAATAATAAATAAGTTTTCAAATTTATTTGTGACACTATATAAATTCGGTTGTGAGAACCACTATCGAGTTTGTGTCTAATGAGGTTGTGTCAACCTCCAATTAGGTTGTGACAACCTCTGAATTCTGTAGCAACCAATTGTTTCTATGAGTGTACACAATCCTTGGATATTCAATTACTAAAAGATAGATATTATATTTATTTACCTAGATTTTTTTGCAATCTTTCACACATGTAAGTCAGTTTTATTATTTGAAATAATAGGGATGAAGGAATGTGTAAGTTTAATAGATTGCAAAGTGTTTACTACTTATGTTTGGTTTTTAATCATGCAACAGTTTATTTCAAATACTTCCTCAAATTTTAACAAAAACAATCTTGATTCATTAAACGACATTCTAATAATGTTGTTGATAAGCAACCGGGTATTGCTTAACAACTGCAGCGGTAGGATGAGCAGAAGCAACATAAGCCACTGGAGCCACTTGCTTAACAATAGTCTTAGTGTGTTCTAAAGGGATACGATTGACGACAGCATTGAATCCACTATGGGGATCAACGGTATATTGAACCACACGTCTGAAACCATCTGGATCAATCAAAGAGTATTCACCATGAACCACATCACCATTACGTTCCTCTGAGTGTCTCTTTATATCACCTGTATGTTCATCATGGACCTCATAGGCAAATTTATATTGAGCATTGTGATGGGCTTCAATAGGTAGTGCATGAGCATAGACAGCAGGAGCAACAGTTTTGACTAATGTTGTGGGAACTTGAGCTTGATGATAAACTTGTTGGACAGGCAAAAGACCAGCACTGGCTACAGCGACGAATGCAAGAACTGCAATAGACTGTAAAAGATAAGATCAGTTAATGTTGTGAATACGTACACGTTTTTGAAGGATACATTTGTTTATAGACGGTACCTTGAATGCCATTTTGAACACGCTTCGTTTGTTGGTTTGCGAAATAGTGTTGTGTTGTTACAAATGTGTTGTGGATTTGTGTGACTGATAATCCTAATTTCAGTGAATATTTATAGCAAATTATTTAACAGTTTTTATGTTACAGTTTTACTCTCAAAGTGAATAGAGTCTGTTATATCTGATTTACTTTCACATGAGTCTTTTGTGTTGCAGACAATTTATTTACTTTTATTAGTTTCTGAAAAGAGTTAGTGCAGTTTTTTTTTAAATTTTAAATTGTTTTCAATGTCATTATGAATTTATCGCACATATCGAAATAGCCCCTTTCTCTCTTTTCATAGTATGGTCAATATGATGAACGAATATGATGAAAAACGGTTTAGTTAATCTCCAAGAGTTATCATTAAAATAAGAACACGACAATGTGTATTTCTTAACCTAAGTATGGCTGTTTAAAAGAAGCCAATTAAATACGATGAATTAGTTGATGAATAAGCCGAGGATTTAGGACAATTTTGGATAATGTGCGAGCACCAGTGCTCAAAAAATAGTTCGTTGTATAATAGCAAGCACGACTTTTTAAGCCTCAACTAACACAGTAGTTTAAGCCTCAACTAGCCAGTTTTGGGGTTATTTAATTTACATTGGATTCTGATTTGAATCACCCAATCTAATACAAATGCAAAACGGATTTTTTAGATAAGGTAATGCAAATACATTTTTCTCATTAATAATACAAAAAAATTAAATTTTCTATTTTGAAAGATAATACAAGTTGATGGTTTTGGAATTATGTGTCAATTGTAGTGACATATTCGAATCCTGATATATTGATATAACTCTAGCTGTGAACTTATTTTGAAATTTGTTTGATTGGCCTCAAGAGATGCGTACACGCTGAATAATCTGACTTTGTTTGTTGTTTGGATGCAAATATAACATGTGTTTGGAGCTTGTCGCAAATATAATATACTTGTGCCCAAACGCATTGTGTTTGCTATTCAATATTACATGTTTGAGAAACAATGATTAATATGTTATAACATATGTGTTTGCGACCCAAATATATCTGTGTTTATGATACAAATACACCCGTGTTTGTTGCACTGATTATGCTCTCTCGAGATCAAGAGAATAAAAAAGGGACAACGAGTGTGTATATCTTGTAAGTGTGTATCTGTGTTTTTGCATTAGTCTCTCAGTGAGCGATTCATAAATATTCCTGAATGTGTGTGATGTATTGGGTTTTAATTTCATTTATTCAGCCGACAATGGTTCATCGGACAGAGGATATCAAAAGCGCTTGATCAGTGAAAGAAGCATAAACAAACGCTCGGACGGTTAAATGGTTTGTGATGTTGCTTTGGTTTTTGTGTATGTGTTTCGCTTATATTTATGTATGTGTGCTACCAAAGTGAGAAATGATTTTAAGGAAAGAAACTGGATAGGGCAACCAAGTGAATCCCTTTCTCTGCCCGGGCCTGTACTGAAAAAATAGGACTGGCGGACCATTTGTGAAATATAATAAAAAAAACACAAGTAATTAATACACGCTTGTCTTGCATGAACTAGATTTGTATATAAGTATATTGTTCGTGTACCAATGCATAGTGATAACCAACGCATAGTTGAAACTTTCTGAAGACAAAAACGTGAGAGACAACTAAGAAAGGAGAAACAACAGAGCAGCAGATTCAAAACAAATAATGCAGTCAATGCAAGTAAATGTAAAAATCATTCAAATCTATTAATTATATTATTTATTTACAAATAAGGATTTATATTAATAAATTTAATTATAATAAATAAAGAAAGAATGAATAATTCGTTTCTAAATATTAATATGTTTGGGAGAAAATACGCATATGTTTCCACGTAAGTATATGGAGGTTTGGGCGAAGCACGCGGGAGCTTCCACGTAAGCATATGGATATTTGGGATGAAGCACGCATATGTTTCCACGTAAAAGCATACATATTTGCCAGTCAACATGCTAATGTTTGCATTTAAATACACCTGAGTTTGGCATTTGCAAACATATTAATATTTGAAGTGTGTTCCAAACATATACATGGTTCCTGCATAATATGTTTGGGAGAATATATTACAGAGGCCGTTTTTTTTCAGCGTGTATTGAAGAACTGATTATGGGAACGTCAAACTTTTTTTTTATATGAGTGTACTTATGGTCCATAAACGGACGTTAAAGTTTCGATTCCTAATACATTTTATTTTTTTGGTCAATACACTTACAGAAAAATTCGGATACACCAGAGGTCATCACATCAAAATCACTGCTTGCCTCAACCGATTTAGAGGTTGGCACAGCCTCATTAGAGGTTAACAGAACCTCATTAGCAGTTGTCGCAGCCGAATTAGAGGTTGTTATAACCGTCGGTGGTGCAATGGTAGTTCGCGCGCCTCTTGTACATGAGATCCTGGGTTCGATCCATGCTAAGACCACCTTAAAATTTCACTCGGCGGCGGTCACATCCCAAAGTGCCGGCGACACTATCGAGTATTTGGCCATGAAAAAGCTTCTCAAAATACCGTTCGGAATCGGTGTAAAACTGTAGGTCCCAATCAGTGAGTGAAAACTGGAAAGCGCACAGCTCAGCGGTTGTGAGAAGCTCTCCCCTGTCCCTTCATGGGATGTAATGGGAAACCATTTATTTATTTATTTATAACCGAATTTAAATAGTGTCACAATGAATTTTGAAAGTTCTGTATTCTTATAAAAAAAAATTACAAATCGAGAAAATAAAGTCATTTATTTAGAGTAAAATTTAAACCACTTCCGACCCTTTTTGAAGTTCCGGCAATCATGGGCCATCTGCTGATTTAGGTCCTAGACTGTGTTATATACAGACGATGGCAGCAGATCTCAAACGACCGAACCTGGAAAACTTTAAAACAGTTGATACTTGATTGGACGTCTTCTACAAAATAAGACGTTTTAATACAAAAAACCATAATTACCTTACCATTTTTACTAACCACAAAAAAGATTTATATCGCAGGGACAGCAGAAATTATGTATTAGCGTGGCCCTTATTTGTATGGAAACTTTTTAGCGACCAAAATGTTTTGTTTCCACCCCCCAGTTTTGTTTACTTGCTCCAAATTCTGATGTGCGCAAAATTTTTCCCCCATCGGATAACCATAAAGCGTGCCGCAAACGCCCTAAAGATCTCGCAATCTTCACCCTCAGACATTTTTTTGGAATAAGGTAATAAAATCATTCGCGGTAGTGTATCCTCGGGTTTTATGTATAAGATAGTATCTAACTATAGAGAGATTATGTGTTTAACATTTGGTGGAGGTTGGAAATCATTATATGTCTATCCGAATTCATTAGCCAATTCGACCCAAATAGACAAAAATGTAAAACGGTATTTTCTTGTTTTTGGTATAAAGTTTTATGGGTTATGATTTCCGAAATCTTTGAAACTGGTATGGCTGTATTGAAAACATTTTGAGGCCTAAAATAAGATATAATATGTATGACGTGTACTAGGCTTTAATAATCCGATTTGTGGTACGATATTCAAAATTTTAGAAAAATATTTTGGCCTATTCTTTTGCATCAAAATTCCAATTTTTCATATGTTCATATGAACATATATATAAATGGTCAAAAATTATGTTTAGAAGACATATTAGTCGCGTTTTGGTTACAAGCAAGCGACTATCGCTTGCTAAGTTGCAAAGAAAACGGCTTTTTAGCGAAAATATGAAAAACTGTCAAAAATATCAAAACCGTTAAAAGATGTCAAAATTTTTTTGTTTTAAACTTAGCGAAAATGAATCTCATCGCTAAGTTCTCGCTAAGTCTTCGCTAAGTGCTTCATACAAAACAAGCGAATATATAAGCAAGCGGTGTAACCAAAACACGCTTATTGTTACATTCTGAACTTGCCACAAATACTCCGGCGAAAATATTCCCATTGTGAAGTGTCCACAGCGCAAACGATTCGACATCTGGCGACCCAATTTTAACAGAGCGCACAACGAGGTACAGCCGAAGCCCTGGAGTGCTTAGCAGTTCGGTTGAAAAGAGAGGCGGAGAGTAGCCCGTCCATAGGAAACGAGCTCAACAATTTCAGATTCCACAGCGTTCCCTGCACCGCATTTTTGATATTGGACTTGCAACTGTTTCCATATATAATTCAGGTTGTCGAACAGTTGCTACCAAGCAACTCTGGCGCCCGTTTAGAATACAGCCGTTATAGTGATAAAAAAGCAGATGATGGCCTGTGTCCCGCCTTCTAAATATTAGACAAAATCATATAATAGACAAATATAATATTTAATCTCCAGTTATCCTACAGTTAAAGCTAACAAAAGGGTTAAGCTGTCAGTTTGTACGGAATTTAAAAATTATAACTGTTAGTTAGCCCTGTCTGGATATTGTGATACTGGCCCTAAATCTCAACCATTTAGATTTTTCACGGTATAACCAGAATGCACAAGAAAGGAATTCGTTACTACACCGAATGTTGAGCGACGCAACGATGAACGGCCAAAAGTATCATGAATGACATGCTCTATTGCAGTAAAGACAATCACTTAATAAACTTACGTTTTTATTTCAGTGTATTCAAATTAACAGCAGCCCATTTTTGTTAAATTTTGTCGATTACACTGCAAAGAAAAATACGTCTTTTTTCAGGTATAAGATTTAAATAATATATTTTATATTACACAAAAATATAACATCTGTGTTTCCAATTGTACAGGGGTATAGCAGCAATTGTATTTTTGTCTTGATCATGAATGAATGTGAAAGTAATTAAAATTAACCTACACAACCTGTCATTTCTGTGGCCATTATTATAAATCTCTGTATTGTTATTAATTGCTACGCATAATTAAGGTAATTCAAAGTAACCAATTTAGGCAATAACTGTAGACAGGCCAAGGGATTGACCAAATGACACTAATCTGCACAAACAAGTCATGTTGCACAACAATTCGATTAATTCTACATTCAACAGTGCATGAAGGTAAAACCAATGCCTCCAATCCCAATCAAGAAACATTTAATTGGTTCGTATTGAAATTTTGCAAAACTCAAACGAAAATGAAAGTGACATATACAAACAATAATGAAGGGCATGGCATAGTGATTTTGAAAGTAAGGTTATCTCTACCACAAACCATACATAGCAAATATTTATGGTGGGATAGCCAACAATTTGGATTTAGACATTGAGTCAGGGATATGCACATACTATTGGTGGACTATCTATATATACGAAGACATATTTACATATTAGTCAAACAGAAACGCAACAGTATTGTGAAGCTACAATAACAACGGATCTGAGAATAATATATGCAAATTAAGAGAAAATGTCATTCCAGGTAAGGAGCCTGCACGCAATGAAAACAATGGTTTGAACTTGTTTGGCGCAAAAATAGTTATATATTGCCCCAAAAATATTTCATGTGCTAATTATTCTCATGGTTGATGAACGCAAAAGTTTATACGTTTCCCGCAAATAAAACACATTTAACGCAAAATCATTGCTTTTGTTGTAAACGAAATTTCAGTTACCCTAAAATTGACTTAACTCAGTTTTGCGAGAAATAAAAACCGTTTATTATAAACACGCATACACTCGAAGATGTTCATTCCAATACATTAATTCTCTCCTCTTTGAGAGAAAAAACCCAGCAGGCCACATAGTCTGTGGTAACATTGTTGTCAAAGACGTCTTTAAGAACTTGTTTGCATTTGTATCTAAATACGACATTATGGGGGACGATGTCTTGGAGTTTGTCGTCGATAAAACTTGTTTGAGTAGTTCTCTTGTAAATACGTTAAATTTGTGTGACAGTGAAAAATTATAAAAAACAGTTATTGTATTGACTGCAGCCACAATCAAATAAAAAAATTACAAGTGGAAGCAAAACAATTAAATTTGAATGTGAACCTCAGACCGAGAAGGACGATCTTTAATAATTTTGTATTTGTTTTATTACAATTTTATTATAATTATTTTTTTTATATAAATATATATTCTATTTTGTAATACTTGAATTAGAATTTTTATTATTTATTTTTATTATTATTTTTATTTGTAAACAACGAAATACATGAATAAAATAAGTCATTATTTGAATTTAAGGATTCGAATAAAGAATTATTTATTAATATTATTTTGAATTATTTAATAAGACTGTAGTCAAATGTAAATGACGATATAGCAGAAATTGTCGTCAACGATATAGCCATTCACAATGTCGCTTACTTTGTCGTGAACGGCAATAACATTCATAATCTCACTTTCATTGTCGTCAGCGACAAGATCATTCATAATGCCGCTTACTTCGTCGTCAACGATTTGCGCGACATTTGTAGGAAAATGTCGTTAACAATATATTAGGAATGTCGTCAGTATGTCTTTCAAAACTTAACATGGTCCTCCACGATTCTTTGATGATGTCTTCAAGACTCGGCCTACTGGAAAGATTATATAAGAACAAACAGAAACATAATCTACGCTCTTTCTTGAATTGATTCCCATTTGTTTGTCGACAAAAGAACAACCATTAAATTTTAATGCTAAGAAGTTGTTCGTTTTCGCGCAACGTAACGTGATGGTGCTGAGTTCAAGTCCATTTCAGGGAATGCATAAGTACTACAATGAACTTGTATTTCAAATTCACTAAAAGTTTTATATTAATGAGTTACCCTATTGCATGACTGCCGATGGTACAATGGTTAGTGTTCTTGATTCTTGGATATAAAAACATGAGTTCAATCCCCGCTCAGACCAGCCACCACGGTACTGTTGCGACGGTCACATTGGTTAGTGAATGCGACACCATGTACTTTAGTAATTAGCCATGAACCGTTCGGAATCGGATTGCCAGTGTACACCCAGGGAACTAATTGTATGAGAAGAGATTGTAGCAACCGTAAATTCGGCTGGTACCACCGAATTTCGGTTGCCACAACCGAATTGGGCTCGTCACGACCCAATTTAGTCCCCAGAATTGATACTCGGCTGAAGGAAACTTGTTTCATAATTGATTCGGTTGTGACAACAGAATCTTCGATTATATTTATGCCGTCAAATGGATTTTATAAAATTTCGGTTGGAACAACTGAATCTGGAATTAATTCGTATGCAACAATCAAAATTGGTACCAAATTCAATTGGAGTAACCGAATGTGGCATCAAATCATTTGAAACAGCCGAGTTGGTATCAATTCGGTTGTGACTATCGAATTTGGTATCAATTCAGTTGTACTAGCTGAATTTAGTCTTAAGTCGGTTGCAACGACGAGTTTGGCGTCAATTCGGTCGTTGTAACCGAATTTCTCATCAATTCTGTAGGTGCAACTGAATTAATTTTCAATTCGGATACTACAACCTAGTTTTATGTATTTCAAACCAGACGTTTAAAATTGTAAAACAAATATATTAAAAAAACTAGAGCATGAATATTTGTTGCTGACGGGACAATATCACGATTTTCTTGTGGTTAGTAAGAATGGTAAGTAAAAGTATTGTAGTTATGAATACTGGTTGTAGTCCTTTAATTTAGAGATTGAAAAATGTTATAGAAACTGCACTTCTAATAGACAGACTTGGGAGGACCTCTGCACTCTATTGTTAGTACCTTCCTCCTAATGATGTTGTGTCAACCTCTAATGAGGTTGTGTTAACCTCTAATGAGATAATGATTAATTCGGTTGAGATAACCTCTAATTCAGTTGAGACAATCTCTGATTTGGCCTCTAGTGTGGTAGTGACAACCTCTTAATTCAGTTATCGCTAATTCGGCTGTCTCAACCGAATTTTTCTTTGAGTGTGAACCCCAATTAGTGAGGATAGAATTGGAAAGCCCACAGCTCAGTGATTGTGAGCACCTCTCCCCTATCCCTTCAGAGGATGTAATGACGAAATAAGAAGAATAAGATTTGCCGTATATCGTTTGCTTTAAGCATTTTTGGTTGCCGGAAACGATGTTACTTCTTCATCACAAAAGAAATGATAAATTTGATCAACCAAATCTTAGCTTGCTGTAGTCGGTTGGGAGTAACGAAATATTCCTTTGCGCAACCGCATGGACATAATATGGGGAGAAAAAAATAGCAAAAATTAATTTAAAAAAAAAATATTTTCCGTTGAAAAAGGAACAATGGCAGGAAATATATAAAGGATAATCCGCGACTGGTGCACGAAAATTTATTGCATATATTTTGTGAGATAGAAACGTTAGTGGACAAGAATATTATTACCGTGCATACGATATTATTACTTTACTGTTATTGGCTATATTACAACCTGATGGGGTCAGATAAACAAAATAAACAAATGTTAACATATTTCTCCAACTGGTGCTATTCTTCTCACCAGTTGGTAATACCAAGGATACGGAGGGATTCTTCGATCGGGGCGGAGTCTTGATCGTCCTCTTTGCCTGCTTCAAGTCAATTATACCGAAACCCTTTCGCGATGATTATTATTCATACATTCTGATAGCATGGCCAAGCCAACGCAATTGCCCTAATTTGATTCGCATAGCTATGTCTATGCCGGAATACAAATTATACATCTCGTGGCTTCAGCGACGTCGGTACTCACCGTTTCCCTTGATGGGATCAGATATATTACGGAGAATTTTTCACTCAAATATTCCCAGGTATTTTTCATCCATCTGCGATATGACCCATGTTCCGGAGCCATATGTCTGAATAGGTAAAATTAGAGCCAGCTATAGCTGGACTTTTGCTTGTCGAGAGAGGCTGTATTTTTGAACTGCTTGCTGAGCCCAAAATGGTATATATTTGAAAGGACAATTCTCCTAATTATCTCCAGGCTGACGTTGTTCTTGTTGTTCATGGCGGATCCAAGGTAGATAAATGCATTTACCACTTCAAAAATAAATCGGTTGTCGACCTAAAACAATCGATCCAGTCGAGAGGGTTGTCTAGTCCTCGAAACCATAAATTTTGGTCGGCTGTCATTATCAGCAAGACCTACAATTCTTGAAAATACTGGAGTAACCTCTCGAAGATTTAGACCAATGGCGTCAATTCGTTAGCATAATCGAGCAAGAATTAGCATTTCTTGTTGATGGTCTGTTCATATTTATTGCAGCTTTTTAAGATGTTGAAGAAATTGCGCGGAAAGTTATCGCCTTGTTCAAAACCTCGCCTGGTGCAGAATGGTTCGTTGAGATTTTTCCCGACCTTCACAGCTGATTTGGTGTTACTCAGCGCCATTCTCCAGATCCAGAATCTATTTTGCTGGTATCCCAAGATCACACATGGCTTAGTACAATTTTCCCCGTATGGGGCTATCGATAGTAGCTTCATAATCGACAAAAAGATAGAATGTTTCGATTCGCTTTTCGGGGGTCTTCTCCAGGATTTGGCGTAGAGTGAAAATTTGGTCAGTCGTGATCCTTCCTGGTCTAAAAGCACACTGTTTAAGTCCAATCAGGTTTTCAGCAATTGGCTTTAGTCTTTCATGTAAGACCCTCGATAAGACCGTATACACGATGGATAAAAGACTGAATACGCGATAGTTGGAACATACATACTGATCAACCTTTTTGAATACTTGACATAGTACACTGAGACTTCAATCGTCAGTCATAGAGTCCCCCAACCATATACTACATATAAGTTGACACATTTGGGCCCTAGCTACCGGCTTTTTAAGCCGTGTATCCAATTCGCATCCGCCGCTTTATTACTCTAATACCGGGAGAGTGCCGTTCTAATCATGTTTTGAGAGAGTGGGACACAATCTTGCACTCCCTCTGCTTCCACTGACACTTTTTCTGCCAAAATAGTTGGGGTTCCTTCCACCTTAGCTTTTTGTACCGCTTATTTAAATGAGAACGTGGGTTCGATCCATGCTCAGACCACCTTACATTTCTTTCGAAAAAGCTTCTCAAAAATACCGTTCGGAACCGGTGTTAATCTTAAACTGTAGGTCCTAATCAGTGAGTGTAAAAACTAGAAAGCGCACATCTCACTGATTGTGAGAAGCTCTCCTCAATCCCCTCATGGGATGTTTTGGGACACCATTATTTTGTTTATTTACAGCACGCGTTGTAAATGATTGTTTCGTTGCCATACGTGCAGCGTCTTTTTCACCAGTTGCAATGTAATATCTTTCCGTTATTTTTGATAGCCAAGTTCGGTTGTCACAGCGGTGTCTAAGGAATTTGAGATGCGCTTCTGGGTCGTCGGGAGGGGGAGTATTCTGCGTTAATAATAGAGTGATGATGCTCACTGGCAATACAAATATTGGTCATTCACTCGTGTTGTGAAACCTTTCCGTTTGGTGTTCCAATTTGATGGAATAATCATTTGGTCACTCTTATGTATACAAATGTTGTACATACGTAGCCCTCAGCTTCAGATACCAGCGCTCGATGTTTCAGTTTGCTAATCTGGGAGTCGGATTTTGTATTTTTTAAACTTTGGTGTGAATTGGTTTCTTGAGAAAGCAACCCCTTTCTCTTAAAATGGGAGAAATCACAAAATTCTACTAGAAACCCGAATTATGGAGTAAAAAAAATTATTTCATAAGAAGATTTTGCCTCAAGGACGTTCACAATTATTTTTTAAAAACTTTTCCTAAATTTTGGACTTGGTTTGTCCTTGAAAAAACATTTTTAATTAAGAAAACTTTAGTGGTGGCAGAATCGATTTTATACTAACAAAAAGCTGTAAATTTTTTTTTTAAATTTGGTTTTCAAATTTGTTAAAATTTTGTTTTACAATTTTTTTTTCTGTTTTAGTGTAGTTTAGCTACAATTTTCCCTTTCTTAAGCAGGCCAGCTAACGGAAAGCGACATGTATGCTGGCATTCATGAGAACCGGGGTTTCCATATACTGACGATTCGTCTTTGGAAAATCATACAGTGCGGTAGCCGAGTAGCTAATGCACCCAACAACAAGTACCCGATTGCTGAAGCTGCATATTTAAAAATCCTTGTAATATTAAAATAGCTATGAGACTAAATAAAAATGTCTAAATGAAAATATGGAGGCTTCAAGTCCTACTTTAGCACGCGTTCTGGCAGGCCTTCCAATGCTGTCATCTTAGGAAATCTTCCATTAGCAGGCCTACTAGAAGTCATCAATGGCAATGCCTTCTAGAAGGCATTTTCGTTTCACGCCAGCTAGAATATTGAGACGTGAAGGGAAATGTGCAGGCCACACCTTCCTATGGCGTCCTATTTTAATTTGAAATTTCGAATGCATTTGTATGGTGGGCCTTCTGACAGGCCTACTAGAAGGTACGCCAACTCCCTCTTTTTGCTGTTGGAAGGCGATGACTATGCTATGCTATCGGGCTATGATGTCTGGCTAACACTACACTTGTTTTATTTGTCTTAATTATTAAGATAAATTTGGGAATAGGCAATTCGGCCAAATTGATTTCTGCTTTGTAAATTTAAATCGTGATCATGGAGAGAAAATATAAATTTATTTTCTTTATAAAAAAACTGATAAATGAAAACCACTAGTAAAATTTCGATTCAACATTTATTTTTATCACATTTATTAAGATTAAACAAAAAACCTATTCCAACAACGACAGCTACAAATCTTTTAATCAGGATCCATTTATTTACCAGTTTCTCACGACATAACCACCGTTAGCAGCAAGATAGGGAGCGCTACCGTAGTAGGTGGGAGCGGCAACAACGGGAGCAGCTCTAGCAAGGGGAGCAGCAGCGGTATATGTTAAGGGAGCAGGCGCAACAATGGGAGCAGCTCTGACAACAGGAGCAGGGGCAACGATTGGGGCAGCCTTGACGATGGGAGCAGCAGCTACAACTGGGGCAGCTTTAACAACCGGAGCGGCAACGACAAGTGGTTCACGACGTACTACGGCATTGAAACCATTAATGGGATCGGCGGTATAGGACACGGTACGTCTGAAACCATCAGCATCGATCAAGGAGTATTCACCACGAACCACATCGCCATCACGTTCCTCCACATGTCCCTTTGAATCACCGGACAAAGTATCTTGTACATCATAACCGTATTTGTATTGAGGGTGGGGATCGTATTCCTCAAGTTCAACGGTCTTGGCCAAAACTGGAGCAGCTGGCACAACAACACCGGCATTGGCGACAGCCAACAAAGCGAGAGCGATTACAATCTGCACAAAGAAACAAAATAAATCATCAATAAATCAATCAGTAGTTGTGATTAAGGATTTTGTTGTTAATAAATTCCAGATTTGTGTTCTACCGACAATAAATACACTGTACAACTTTTTTTAAATATTGACCCAAAAGTACCCCGAAGACCGGATCTATAGGGCGGGGCTTGTTCCCAAAAGTTGTAGTCTGAAGCATCCTGACCAATTGGAACCGAAGAAGGTTTTCCAAATAGCCACCCTATGAGTAAAAAGCTTCAAATCCAAATTTGTAAAATGTGTTAGAAAACACAGCTGTTTTTGGCGCAATGGCTAGTGTGCCCGACTCTTGTATATGAGAACGTGGATTCTATCCCTACTCCGAGTACCTTACATTCCTTTCGACGACGCTCTCACCGTTTACTGACGGCGAAAGAACCGGGTAATTGGTTAGGATAGAGCTTCTCAAAATACCATTCGGAACCGGAATAAAACTGTAGCTACCAATCAGTGAATATGTAAATAAACTCCGGAAACTGCTAACTGATTGTGGGGAGCTCTTTGATTCAGAGGATGTACTGGGAAATATTTATTTCGCTAATTATTTTCTGCTAAAAAGGAGAAAGGAAATATGTTTGCCATTTCAGCAAAAATAAGTTTGTTGTTTTAGCAAGCATTCTGTTGAGCATTTTATCGATATTGCAAACAGACTGTTGTTATAGAAGTATATTTTCTGTAAGACTAGGCGAATTGCCTGTTAATCAGTAGGAACCTGTCTAACCTTATTTTTTGAGTAAAGGTTAAAAAGTTAATAAAGCAGTTCAACTCGTGGCACACGAAATAGCACTGAGTTGCATAGTTTTGTTGGCTGACATTTGAGTCTAACTTAAGTGGTTATACGAGTAAAACGAGCTGCAAGAACGTACAAGAGCCATGACTTTTTTCTAACAAAAAGTAGATACAATGGATTGTATATACTGAGCTTCGAATGATGGTTTCTCTGTTTGTATCCACTGTATTGACGTATTGATTTTGTGGTCAGTATCAAAATTTATCACATTTCCCTGTGCTTATGGAAATTAGCGCGGAACGTTATCCTTGCGGAGGAGAGAGAATCGGCATACTTTAATAAGACAATGTTTATGCATTATTTAACAAGGGTTTTCTCGTCACTATTTCGAGCTTATTTTGCGATGCGTTTTCAAAAGCTTTCAAAATTGTTGGTCTCTTTTGCAAACCAAGGATTCAATCACGTATGTCTGCTATAAGGATGCGATCAGCAAGAACTGTTTGAATTTTAGGTCACTTATTTCTTTTGAAAAATGTCACAATTGATTTCAGTTTTTAAATTATTTATAGTATCCATTTTTAAGGACTTTATTTCAGTTTTTTTTGATATCGTTTTGGATTTTAATTCTCTATAATTTTTGTTGTTAATCCCACCTTGCAGGCCATTGATTTTTGATTTGGTTTGTAGATTTTTTGTTTAATCACTTAATTGTTCTTTACACGTTGTGTATTAAGCACTGAATGTCTTTCCATTGCTGGAGAACCACAATTTATAGTTGGAATTTTGTCATTGAGTCGTCTTCATTGAAATTCAATATTTGTCATGTTTAACTATTTTGGCCGCCCATTAATATTCTGGCCACATATGCCCAAAGTAAACGTCCAAAGCTGTTTGCTGGCTGACATTCATATTATTTCATAACTGTGTTCTTTTGGCTATAGCTTCCCGCAGTAGCTAGCGAGTTATTCTGGTAATTTTATTTGTTATCATCTGAAATTTAAACTGGATTGGGAGACTTAAAATCAAGATTGACATTATTTGGAATTCGTTATCGTTCTAATTTAAAAATAAATTGCATTCATTTACTTTTTGGTACTCGTATCAATTTCTATGTGGATGGCATAGAAGTATTAAGACTTAAATCAGGTTTCCAAAATATTGACATCATGAATTGGGAAAATCAATTACACTCACAGAATTCTTTTTCCTCTTCTTATTTTCTTTAACTCCCTGTGGAGTATAGGGGCTGAACAAAATTTCGCCATATTTCCAATCCTGTGCCATGTTTTTCATCTTGCTGAAACAATATCCCAGTCGCCATATGTCGTTTTCCATTGTATGCTTCTACGTGTGTTTTGGTGTGCGCTTTTACCCACCATATATATCGGGGTTTTGCCACATTTGACCCACAGTTCTTCTTTTGACATTGTAGTCGGTTACCAGTTTTACCCCAGTCACTTGGTGGTAAACATTTGGAGCATTCCCAAGTCTCGAAGCCGAATATCAGAGCAAAATATACATATTTTCGTACGGGTTAATATAGAGGATGATCTTCAGATTTCCCAAAGCTGTGAAAAGGCAGCTTAAGCTTTTAATATTCTGCTCAGAATGTCGCTGCCATCTGCTGGGATTTGCACTCCCACGGTAAGTGATAGAGTTGACATTCTTAATTATGTCATCGCCAGCTTTAAAGTTGAAGTTAGGGCCGACCGAATTTACTTTCCAGATGATGTTGGAAGTTCCACCGAATTTCACGGTTTTCGCCATCATCAACTGCTCACGTAAAGACAATGTGGAATAGCAGGGGAGAAATAGGACATCGTACGCCAGAGATGGTGCTAAACTGGTCGGATAATTTGCAATTAAAGAGAACCCAGGAACGAAACCCGTCGTACTGTGCCGTTATCTTCTTTGGTGCTATACCCCTCCGCCATAAAGAGTCCCGTATACATCCTACATGGGTCTTTTTAATTTGCATTAGGTTTTAAGTTGCATTGCTTTATCTAATGCACATGCAAAAGAATTACTCTTGTTCGCAATGTCAATTAAAAAATGTTGAATTTGCATTTGCTCAGGCAAAAAGCGATCTTTAAAAGCAAACAACAAAAAGAGGCGGGGTTTTCAGCGTGTGGAAACTGCAATCCAAACTTCCAAAATAGTTATAGGTTTCAAATCAATAGAACAATATGATTTCATCAATACTAGAATTTTATAAGTTTTCACAAAATTGCCTCTTTAAAATCATTTTTGTAATCCAGATTACGATACGAAACGGATGCGATCATTCGGCCCCTGGACATCGGCAGGCAGAAATTACCCGAGGTAACCACAGCTGACTTAAATAGCCTCGTTTATTTCGTTGCGCAGAACACATCCAATTTCGATGATTCTGAAACTCAGTGGAAGTACATTTCCCGCTCTACCCGCTGAAAAATTTATATTTTTTGTTGTTAGGATGCAAATATAACGTGTTTGTAGTTTGTCGCAAATATAGAATACTTGTGTCCAAACACATTGTGGTTGCTATTCAATACAACATGTTTGGGGCACAATGATTAACAGGTTATAATATTTATATTTTTTACCGAAATGTGACTTTGTTTCTTGAAAGCCGCTGAAAACGAACACGTGAAGGACGATAAAGGAACAAAAGGCGGCAGGTCTTCAATTCACGAAAACAATGCATGCAATCATGGACATGGTTCCTGCAATATGTTGCTGGACCGTTATTTTTCAGCGTGTATACAAAACTGCTGGAAATAAGTGGATTCGGACTAATAACTAAGGAACTATTATAAATTACGTTTGCAAGTATGACAATCCTCCAGTCAGTCAGAAGATGTGGCGAAAATGAAGGCGATAAAGCGTATAACTTAGGTGGGGGAAGCGAGAGACCGGACAAATTTCAGAATAAAGAGGGAAGCACTGCAATTCTGTGGTAAGCTGAAAGTATAAACTAACGGCCATGATTAACAGCCCCGTACCTGCGACGATAACTACATAAATTTAGTCACAGATGCGAAATGATACACAGTGCAGAGTATGATATTGGGAGAAGAATGCAATGTAGATGAAGGTGTAGAGCAAATAGGTGGCGATAACGTCGATTTTCATAATTCTGTCAGGGCTGGGTAAGAACTGTTCTTCTCGACTTAAGAACAACATCGATGCGGGTGCTAATGGACAAACACTCGAGATGTTTTAGGTTGGCGGCACTGAGCTGTATGCCATGCGATTGGAGTCTCCGCGTAAGGGTAATATGCCCCTTATTTAAAAAGATAGTCTTATTTAATATACCAACTACCGTGAAATAGGTATTTTACCCATTGCTGACGAGGTCCGGCGTAATTTGCGAAAGACTAAAGCCAATTGCTGAATATTTGATCGGATCTTATCTGTGTGGCTTTAGACTTTGGAACTCCACAACTGACCAGCTAATCACATGACGCCAAATTCTGGAGAAAATCCCCCTAATGCAAATCCAAATCTACGATCGCTTTGATGATTATAAGGCTGCCTCCGATAGCACGAAACTGAGACAAATTTTACGAAGCTCTGACAGAGCTTTGTATTCCTGCAGAGCTGGCACGCTTATTTAGAATGGCACAGACCGGTACGAAATCCTCCGTAATGATTGGTATAGATTCCACCAAACCATTCCAACCTTTTCTCCAACTGTTTGAAGGATAGGATTGAGGACCATTAGAACTTCGTGGTAGGAGACGAATTTGTTTACCTCGAATCTGCAGTAAATAAAAGCAATAACGTCGGTCTGGAAATGAAAGGAAGAATTGTGTTTGCAAACAGGTGATATTTTGGTCTAAGTAGAGATAAGACCCTTTGTCAAGAAGAATATATCCAACTCTATCTGACTCCCATCCAACTTGGTTTATGGCTCAGAATACTGGGTAATAAAGCTCGCGGATGATACATCACTCGGAGTTTTCGAGATAAAACTGTTTTGACAAATATATGGACGGCGAGTATCGACGACGAACATATGAACCACGAACTGGATAAACTGTATCTCGTCATTTGAGAGTTATGGGAAGCAAAATGGACATCGACAAATAGGACGACAAAGACTTCACTGGGAAGACCAGGTGGAAGGCCTCAAAGCCGACCCCAATTTGTTGACGACGGCGGCTGGACCAGTTTGAATTTGTTCGGCGGCGGCTGAATTTTCTGCACGCATTTATCTAATTTCTGGCCGTCAGTGGTGCAATGGTTAGTGTGCGCGGCTCCAGGTTCAATCCCTATTCTGACCACCTTACATTTTTTTCGACGACGGTCACCTCGCTAAGTGATATTGTCACTATCGAGTACTTAGCCATGAAAAAGCTTATCAAAATACCGTTCGGAATCGGTTTAAAAACTATAGGTCCCAATCAGTGAGTATAAAACTAGAAAGCGCACAATGTTTTCACAACAAAGAACACAATCTATTAGAACACTTTGACAAGGAACATTTTGATTATATAGTCCATGGACCGATCTCGTCAGTTACAAACAAACTGATAAATTTTACATACCACATAAAACTTCCTTAGCATATAAGAATATTTTTGCTGCCTTCTCTTTCAAGCAGATTCTGCAAAATTTGTAGATATTTAACAGTGAAATATTTCAACATCATCGGCTTCGACATTTGAATCTAAATTGAATTTCCTCATTTATAAAAAATCAGTGAGTTGTATGCTATAAGGCGTAATTTTCCTGTCTCTGTTTATAGAAATTCTGCTATTTTTTCGCTTTTTTCTGTCCAAATAGTTAACATTTTTTCCGGAAGTACCCAAAGAAATTATCATTTGTTTATATTCACATGGTTGGGTGAAAAAGTAACAAATTGTATTCTAAACATAGAACCGATTATCGGCGACTTTGCTGTTTGATTTCAAGTTTTTCAAGTCGATATAAGCCGATGAAATCTGCGGCGGCTAGCGACTCAGTGGAATATTCGTCTGCACCAAGCCGCCGGCTCGTGACCTGTCGGCTGGTATCTCTGTATGTGGGTGCTTAGTGTTGCCAACTGGAAGACAAAAGCTAAAAATCGAGCCGGTTGGCACTGGGAATCTTCGAGAAAGAAATGCTCCGGACAATATATGGGCGTATTACAGAAAACGGCGAGTATCGACGTCGCATGAACCATAAGCAGTAACGCAATTTCGCTGGCTATGCCATTCCAGTAGATTGAATAAATATTAACCAGCGCGAAAGGTATTCGACGACGTACTCAAAAGGAAGCCGTGAAATAAGTCGGCCAAGGATCCGCTAGAAGAATCAAGTGGACGTTACGATTGGAGTAATCGACACGTTTGGAGTAATTTTTATAGTTTGTTTTAGTTTTTATTTAAATTGCTATTAGTCCTTCCTACAATTTAAACCAACATAAAGTTTCTTCTTGCACAAATTTTGTAAATCCAATTCATTTATTAATCCATACACTTAACTAAATATTTCTACGATGGCATCAGTCACAAGGAGTTTTCAAAATGGGCATTTAATGGTGGTGGGCAACATAAGTGGCCGGTGAGGAATAGGTGGTGTAAGCTGGGGCTGCGGTATGCACAACGGAGGGGGCAGCGTATGTTGCGTAAGATGGAGCAGAATAGTGAGCGACTGGAGCAACAGTCTTAACTACATTGGGGGCGGAATAGTGAGATGGAACAGAATAGTGGGCAACGGGAGGAACAGTTTTCACAACAGTTTTGAGAGCCAATGGTTCACGGTTGACAACGGCATTGAAACCATTTATGGGATCAGCTGTATAGTGCACGGTGCGTTTATAACCATCAGCATCGATCAATGAGTATTCACCACGTACTACATCGCCGTCACGTTCTTCTACTTGGCTCTTGGAGTCACCAGAGACGTCATCTTGAACATCATATCCGTATTTGTATTGGGGATGAGGATCGTATTCTTCAACAGCTTTGCTCAAGATGGGTTGAGTTTTAACAACGGCTGCAGGAGCTGTATGATAAATTTGAGTAGCTGGGGCTGCATGATTGACTTGAGCACCTGGAGTGGCATGATAGACCTGTGTAGCGGGGACAATGCCAGCATTGGTAACGGCGAGCAAAGCGAAAAATACGACGAACTAACCAATTGAGATAAACAATGAATTATATTTTAATTTCTTGAGCTTGACAATACAAGCCCAGTATTCCTTTGACCATTTACTTACTTTAAATGCCATTTTGTTAGGTTAAAGTATGTGGCCGGATTAAGAGTATGATATGTATTGCTTGCTTCAGTTTGATACGTAGTATGATACCATTGGCATGAACTCTAGTTCCTTTTATTCGATAGGCTTTATCATGTTGCCTGATGTGTAACGTAGAGACAATTGTTACCGGAATTGTTTATTTTACTAATAAAATGAGAGAATTTTATGCGAGTAAATGTGTGCGTAAATGTATCAAACATAAGCAGTTAATATTGTGTGATCGAGTTCTGCGTTGCTACAGCTTTTACTTCTGTAATTACTTAATTGCAGCTACTGATGCAGTGTATGAACACTTCAAAGTTCAAAATATTGAGTTTTCTTTAAATGCTTGTATTACCCAGTGGCAAATATTTCTTCTATGAATGTATGTGATAGATAGATTTTTACAATATCCGATCATATTTTATATAAATATAGATAAAGTACACACAGGGAAACGATTAGTTTGAAATCAATTCAGGCATTGGAAATTCCATGATAAAGCCTATATTTTGATTAGAATTCATAATTGTCTAACATCGGAATTGTTTGTCGATGTTATTGATAGATAAAAAATAGGTCTTACTAAATACAAGTTGCTACTACCGAACTTTAGTTGTATTAACCAATTTGAGTATTTCTAAAACCTCATTCATCTGAAATGGAATATAGTACAACTAACAAAAAGTACAATATTAGAATTCGTTTTCAAATATTAGTCACTGTAATCATAATTTAGTTTCTGTTACAAAAACACTTGTTAAAAAGTTATGTATTCGATGTTTCATAAGAGGCTTTGCTGTCAAAGAGAAACTACATTTATTTGAATGTTACACGAGGACGTTACAGAAAAACTAGGACTTTACAGAAAGTGATACACAAAGTTGTGAAAAATCAATAAAGTGTATAGATGTCAGCCAGCGAAGAATACATATTATGATAAATTGAGGTGAAGTGACTTTTAAACACAATCGTTGAATCTGACGCCACTATTGACGCCTTCACAAACAAATGCAAACAACTGTGGACACTTGGCTGGAAGAACTATTATTTTGGATGACACAATTTACATAAACATACATATGATACCCAGGTAACCCATCCCTATTTTTGATCGAAAATATGAAAAATTTAGAAACACTGTCTATATCTGTTTTTCGATTCTACGCTCCGTTTTCGAGATATAGAAATTTTTTCATATTTTTGATAAAAAAATGGACACGAAATACGAACCCTGGTTACAAATAATAATAATTTTGTATAGTATATATGTAAATATAAAGTACACAATTTTAATAAAAAAATGTTTTTTTTACATTTTTTCCTATAAAATTCATACGGGGTTAAAGCATCACCAATGGTTGTGACAGCCATCAAATTCAAGTACATAATTAGTTGACCATACTAATATATTATTTAGTACAACCGAATTAGTTTTTAAATTTTTCGTTTGATTGCTACAACTAAAACTCTATTGACATATCACATTTATTTCTTGTTGCTGTGACTTAAATTAAATATTTCAGTTCTTGCAACCAAAACTGAATTACAAATCAATTGATATGCACAACATTTGGTGATAAAGTACACAATTATTGGTAATCACAACTTAATAATATGATACTCCAAGGAACCGCCAAATTTTATTTGGCTGTAAATATAGTTGCGAACATCTTCTATGTGTGTAGTTACGCTATGGTACTCTGGTTTCTCAGCATGAACTAGCTCGTCGGTAGGTGGGGTGGTCATACGTCATCCCGCGTACACAAACTTTCGTAGCCGAACTAATTTATTCAATCTTACCAAGAGTCGTGGCATTGTGGCATCATAAGCCTTCTACGCTCACTCAACCTACGCTACAACGATAGATTAGTTTAGTGCAGCTCCCAATTTGGATTCCCGAAATTCAGTCTATTACACATGCAACTGTGCCCGTCCGTCTTGTCTATTCGGCTCATTTACACAACACACCCCTTCTTCGTTTAAAAGCCCATGTACGATTCAAAAATATTTAAATCTAATATGCTTTCCTAATTCACTGCAAGATTTAAATTTCAATATATGGGGTAGTCCAAGGTAAAAAAAATATTTTCCAAGTGATATGTCACCGATTTTGATGAAATTTTGTGGAAAGTAAGCCTATGCCAAAAAAAAAACTCAACCGAAAATTTGACCTTTTTTGTGGGATTTATAAGCTTTCAAAGGAATCAGTATAGATTTTTTTTATTTTGAAATAACTCCAAAACGGTGAAGGCTAGACTTTTGAAATTTTCCACGAATGTTCACAAGTAAATTGGCTTTAAACAAAAATTTTGAAAAAAAATCAAATTATTATATATGGATTTTTCACAAGTTGAAGAATTTTTTTTGTATTGAAATTTTGGAGTTTGCCTTACAATATTATAAATAAAAAATAAATGGTTTCCCATTACATCCCATGAAGGGACTGGGGAGAACTTCTCACAATCACTGAGCTGTGCGCTTTCCAGTTTTCACTCACTGATTGGGACCTACAGTTTTACACCGATTCCGAACGGTAATTTGAGAAGCTTTTTCATGGCTAGATACTCGATAGTGTCGCCGTCACTATGCGAGGTGACCGCCGCCGAAAGAAAATTTGAAGGTGGTCAGAGCCGGGTTCGAACCCAGGATCTCATGTACAAGAGCCGCGCACACTAACCATTGCACCACCGACGGCCACAATATTACAATATTAATTATAATAAAAGATACAAATATATTGAATTCAAAGAATAATTCGTTTCTAAATATTATTATGTTTGGGTGGAAATACGCAAATATTTCCACGCAAGTATGTATGTATATGGAGGTTTGGGGGATACACGTGAATGCTTCTACGTAAGTACATGCATGTTTGGGATGAAGAACTCATATAGGTCCACGTAAAAGCATACATGTTTGCCAGTAAACATGCTACTGTTTGCATTTAAATACAAGTGTGTTTTGTAATTGGAAAAATATGAATGTTTGAGTTTTTTTCAGCGTGTGCGACACTGGTCTCAAGGACCAACCCTGTGAATGAACGTGTAGACACCATCCGCATAAAAGCGAAATACTTTAATTTATCGCTATTTTGTGTAAAGGACATAAATGCTAATGTCCGCAAAGAAAATGTCTTTGAACCAACCATCGGCAAATTAAGTAAACTCGTCATCACTTCCGATAACGGAATGAGTGAAGATGAAATTTCAAAATGAAAACATCTATAAGGCTACTTGGATATCGTCTGATCAATAGACAAAGAGCCAGATTGATCACCTAGTAATTGATGGGAGGCACTCTGCTAGTGTAATGTGGGTAGGTGTGATTCGAGGGGATAATATCGATTTGGATCACAACCTAAGTAGTTGCAGCAAAGGCTCGCACAAGGTTAAGCAGAGCGAAAGTCTTATGAAACTAGACATATACAAACCTGAACCTCAGAAAGCTTCAATTACCAAACTCACCCAGATATTGTCGAAGAACGCATCCTCGCCTCATGATCCTGAGGCGCCGTGGAAGTAAATTTCCATTCTAAGAAAACTGCTACAGAGACCGTACTTGGTTACGAAACCAGCTTAAAGACAAGTCATGGTACGATGAAGAGTGTCGCATGGCAAATGATGAAAGGAACGCTGCACGTGTGGCAATGTTTCAGTCAGTTGCAATGCGAGCAGAGATGGATTGGTATAAGGAGAAGAGGAGAAAGGTAATCGGCTTATTTATGAACAAAAAATAGGTGTGGAGAAAGCGCGAGAGTGAGCAAATTGAATCTTACTGAAGGAATAATGAGACTCATAGTTTTTAGCGAGAAGTAGAAAGCCAAACCAACGGCCATGGATCAGGGCCCTCTATTGTAGAGATAAGGACGATAATCTTGTCGCAGATGTGCATAGTACATTTGTAATATGGAGAGATCACTTCTATGCTTTACTTGCCCCAGGAGACTTCAATATTGGTGAGGGTTTTACCCCCTTCTAGCCAAATGGAAGTTAAAACTGCAATTCCCGGTTTAAAAACAACATCAAAGACGCTGGCGTTGCTATGAGTTGGAAAGGTGAATGAATCAGCTCATATGCAAAATCTGGGAGACGAATGCATGCCGGACGATTGGAGTAGCATAATGTGTCCTGTTTTCAAAAGCAGGACTGAATTTCTATAGTTGCAACCGAATTTCATTTTCAATTCGGTTACCTCAACATAAGTCTATGTACGTGTAAAATTCTAAAAAAATATTATAGTACACAAAGTTAAAGAACGTATAATTGTTCCCGTCACGGTGATGTCAAGCCTTTTTTGTGGTTATAAAGAAAGGTAAGTAAAAATATTGAAATTATGGTTTTTGTATTAAATCGTCTTATTTTGCAGACAATGTCCAAGCAGATAACAAATGTTTTGAAACTTTTCAAGGTCGATCGTTTGAGATATGCTGCAATGATCAGTGATTGAATCGTTCTACGACCTAAATCAACAGATAGAACACCCCAGAATTGCTGCGGTGGGCCATGATGGCCGAGACTTCAAAAACGTCGGTAGTAGCATACAAAATACATATGTTACTCCAAAGATTACCCTATATAAATGACTTTATTTTCTCGCTTTTTAATGTTTCATGTAAGAATACTGGAATATAAATCATTAGTTAATTAATTAATTTAATAATTTAATTTCAAAATTCCTTTGTGACACTATCTAAATTCGGTTGTGACAACCTCTAATGAGGGCAAATTAAATGGAGGAAGGACTTTCGTTACTTCGTGCTATGAAAGTGGAACAGAAAAAATAAAGGAATTGCTTTTGTGTTAGAAAGATTGAAAAAGCGGCAAATGTATTTTAAAATTTTGAACTTACATATCTACGGTCTTTGAAGAGATATTGGAGAGTATTATACCTTAAACAAATTTTAAGGTCTTGTCTATTATCGGAATCTACCAAAATATAAGTATAATGCGGAATTTTTTTGAAAAATTTTTATCAGAAAATTGAGATAATAAAACTGGGATAATAAAAATAAATAAGTTTGTGCACTGATTTATAGAATTTAGAAAGAGGTTTGTAATGACTCCCATTTGAACCAGTTCGAATTATAAATACTCCAGCTTTAAAGGTCTATATCTCAAGAAGTTGGACCGATCGCGGGGTAAAAAACTTTTTGAACTCAGCGCAGAAGCTTTAGTAGTGGGTGAAATTTTGGTGTAGATCAGAGAGTTGGTGCGACAGTAAGTCAATATAGCATTCCAGGTGCGCTAAAATCACAGATAAACGAAATAATAGATACAGCGCGCCCATTGGCAATTATGTTCACTAGGTGCTTTCCTGTACTACTGTCACTTGCATTGATGTGTCCTATAATTCTCATTGACGTTTATTCAAAATTGTGGGACATTTTTGTGAAAGTAATTTAAACAAGGGAAAATGTGACAAAATTTAAATGATTCTATATAATAGCGTGTGTTTCTTATATAAAAAAAAACTATTGTTGGGATATCAATAAGAAAATACCCGCAAGCCCGCCCAAAGATAAACATGCCTGAATGCCTTTTTAATCTAAAAACTTCCCCGCCCAACAACTGTATCAACTTCTGTGGTCGCAGGTGCCAAAACCGTTAGAGTGTCTGAGGACTCTCAACAAGGTATGGTAGCTGAACCGGGGAAAGAACCAATTTATTAGGACATAGTCGGTGGTAACATGGCTTTGCAATTCGATGGCCATCAGATATTCTACTTTAAGTAAGGTGTTGTGTTCTTGTTTCGAAGTGATATTTTTGTTGAAAATAATTTTTCTTTTGATATGAAATTTAGAATTTTAATGTCATAATTTTTGACTTTTTTTGGGAACAAAAAAAATTCCATTTATTGCTTTCGACGACATCTAGAAAATTACCCATTACACTAAAATTTTCCCAACACTTGTGCTTCATCTATTAGTTTACTTTATGTATGGCTAAAATTTCCTAAGTCCTCGTTTGGTGGTATGAAAATTATTTTGATAAAGCAGACTGTTCAATTATTTGATTATTATATTTCCGAAAAAGTTTACGTAACAACTGACAAACAAAAAATAATTCACATGATTTCCAATTAATACTAAAACTATAACAAGTATTTAAATTACAAATGATTTGAAAATATTGAGAAATTAACGCCACTGCACTCGTATTAATGTATTCATTTTAATTCAATAAAAATAAATATCGGGTTTTTCAATAAGAGCTTTACAAAAGTTTTTTTTAAATAAAACAAACCCGGTTTTAGATACCAATGAAATTCTTTATTCCTGTGAAAATACGTTCGATGCCATTATGTATGGAACTCGATTTCTTTTGCATGGCCACCATGGGCACGCTTGCAGAAGTCCAGACGCTGAACCCAATTTTCGACAGTTTTCAAGCATAAATCGGCCGATACTGCTGCAATTTCACGTTCGATATTCGTACGAAGTTCATCAATCGTCGCTGGCTTATTGGCATAGACCATAGACTTGACGTAGCCCCACAGGAAATAATCTAACGGCGTCAAATCGCACGACCGAGGTGGCCAATCGCCTGCGCCATTTCGTGAGATAACACGTTCACCAAACTTGGTTTCCAATAAATTGATTGTGGCATTCGCTGTGTGGCTTGTGGCGCCGTCTTGTTGGAACCCCATGTCCTCCAAGTCCATATTATCCAATTGGGGCCAAAAATATTCGGTTATCATTGAACGATAGCGATTCGCATTTACAGTAATGTGCCGGTCTTGATCATCACGGAAGAAGTACGGCCCAATGACGCCGCCGGCCCATAAGCCGCACCAAACCGTAATTTTTTCGGGATGCAATGATGACTCATGGATTACGTGTGGAATGCTGTCTGACCAATAACGTATATTTTGCTTATTCAGCCAGAAATGAGCCTCATCGCTGAAGACCATAAATTGGACGTAGCGCTCTTAAAGTTGAGGCCCCTGACTTCAAATTTCGGAAGTAAATTTTAAAAATTTCGACTCGTTGTTGGCTCGTATATCTTTCCATGATGAAATGGCAAACCTTACTGAAGAGAAATGTCAAAAGAGCGGGAAAAAATATGGCGTTGTTTGCTGTCCCTATCGATTTACTTTTGTAGCGTCTCTGTTGAAAAACCCTTTATATTAAATATTTACTTTTCCTTTTTTGCCGCTTTCATTTTGGCCAGCACCCCAATGTTTTTGTTTTGGTTTTCTGCTTTTGACAACCTGTTATTTTGAGGTGAATTATTTGTTACTAGGTGAATTTTTCGTTGTTACCATGTTGCCAGAATACCAGATACAAACAATGGTGACAACTTTGCAACAATTTTGTGGTTACAATTTGATTATTACCACATACACAGAATAGGGCTGTTAGTAGGAAAGCATTGTTAAGGAAATTTTCGTGCTAGTATGTGTTCAAGGATGGCGGGTATGAGTTGGAAAGACGAATACTTGCCCGACCATTACTGCCTTAGCATACTGTGGTCAGTTTTGAAAAAGGCGGAGTGTATGTACCATCTATTGTGGAATAAGCCTTCTATCCATCGCGTAAAAGATCCTCTTAAGCGTAATTTGCCAAGCTTGGATTCTTGATAAGCTGACACGCCCTTGCATAGTAACACTAACCGACACATAGAAAAATCTATGTATCGGACAATGTCGCGTCCGATTTCAATGAATTTTTTGTATAATTTTCTGTCATGTAAATGGTTTATCCGATTTGTTGCTTTTCATCCTACCGTGTTTGCTAAAATTGAAAATTAATTCATTAGTTTCAAGAAATATTACAAATCATTTATTCTTATTTTCAAAGAATTATATTTGTCAATCTTTGATTCAACAAAAACATTCCTTAGTTTAATTAATTGTATGTATTTATTAACGAATTACAATTAGAAATATTATTCCTAAATTTTGAAAATATAACGAATAGCAAAAATTTAAATTATTCAAGTTAAAGAAATATTTGTTGCTTTTAGAAACATTTTTTCTCAGTATTGAAGAAAAAAATTGGTAAATTGTTCAATTAATTTCTACAATTTTCAAGTGATTATGGTGGATACATACAACTTAATTTAAACTTAATTTGCTTTCTGGGATATTTTTGAGCAAATTTTCCCGTTTTTAAATTTAATTTTATGATCGATTGCGTTAGTTTTCAGTTAATGTATTCATACTACAAGGAACATTTTTCCAATTGAAAAATGGTTGGATTTTGTTGTAATAATAGACAATTCAGTTAAGCACACTCACTGGCATGACGAGTTTCGAACTCCGTGACAAGTTCATCATCAGATGCCTAACTACTATGTCTTAATTGTTACCATCGGTTGATCATCAATCGTATACTATATACAAATTGAATTATGCAATTTACATATGCGAATTATAATCGATCGAAGATCCCTAAGTATCATCAAAGACAAAATTCTCTCGTAGTCTGTAACGTCATGAAGATCTCATCATAATGATGTGAAAAATGATATATTTCGAGATACAATTTCAACAAATATGACGTGGTTAAAAATTCTAAAGTTTGAATTGGTTTTACTAATTAATTAACGAAGTTTTTTATTTGAACTAACTGTGAAGCATTTAGCTGCTTAAGCAAATATATTTTGTTGAAAAAGCAAATAATTTGAATTTTAAAATCTAGAAAACAAAGTATTTTGATTTCAAGAATTTTTTCTTCGGTTTAAAGAAATGGATATTTGAATTCCAGAAATTTTATTCATAGAATTGTAATTATTTGATTTTACAAATTCTGTTTTTTGTTAGATTGTTAGAGAACTCGTCGAACCAAATAGTATGAGGCGAGGTCTCAGGCAGGGCGATACCCAATCATGTGATATCTTCAATATATTAATTGAGATCATCGTGAGAAAAGCGGCAGTCAATACGAATAAAACTATCAGCAACGAAAGCAACATGTTGTTCGCGTATGCTGATAAGTTAAACATCATTGGACCAATCTGCTTGAAGTTACTGCAGTATTTTCGAAAATTGAAGAGCAATCAGCAAAAGGGGGTTTGGCAGTAAACGAGGACTAGACAAAATTAATGGTTTTCGAAAATCTATCCGATTGAATGAAAGGGTGAACGTTGAGAACCCAATCTCGAGAGACGTAGATCCAACGAAAGTCTTGGGTCATGACGCACGCTGAGTCTTCACGAGAATAATGCTCCCAATAATATATAAAAAAATGGTTTCCCATTACATTCCATGAGGGGATTGGGGAGAACTTCTCACAATGTGTGACTTTTTCGCTTTCTAACGTAGTTTTGCACTTACTGATTGACACCTACAGTTTTACACCGGTTCCGCGCGGTATTTTGAGAAGCTTTTTCATGGCTAAGTATTCGATAGTGTTGTGATCACTAAACGAAGTGACCGTCGTCGGAAGCAGTGTAAGGTGGTCAGAGCAGTGTTCGAACCAAAGTTGACACATACAAGAGGCCTAACCTCACACTAACCGCACACTAACCGTTGCAACACCGAAAAATATATGGACCTATAATGGAGTACTGCGAGCATCGCGACGGATGAACCACGAGCTGTATAAATTGTATACTGATATTGACGTAGTTATGGGAATTAAAATAAGGCGAATTATAGTGGCTAGGCCATGTCAGTAGAATTGATCCGAATACGCTAGTGCGAAAGGTATTCCAAGATGTACTCGACGGAAATCGAAAAATAAACTTCGCTGGGAAGACTAGGTAGAAGAATGCCTGCGAGAGCTTGGAGAAGAAAGCTAAAGATCGAGCCGGTTGGAGAAACATGTTTTCCTCATTTTGTAAGGCCTCGTACTCTGGGTTGATTGCGGCCACATGAGTAAGTAGGTAAATAATATTGTCTTTGATGTGTTCAAAATTTGAAAAATTGTTCCCAAAATTGTGCTTGCGATCTAATGCTAAATTGAGCAAAGAAATCATTTTGATGATGACATCACCTCTCGAGCATTAAAATGTTGTCTTAGGGCTCGTTCTTTAAAAAAAAATGGTGTCCCTGAACATCGCATTAAGGGATTGGGGAGAGCTTCTGACAATCAGTGAGATGTGCGCTTTCTAGTTTTAAACTCACTGATTGGGACCTACAGTTTTACACCGATTCATAACGGTATTTTGAGATGCATTTTCATGGTTAAGTACTAGATAGTGTCGCCATCACTAAGCAAGGTGATTGTCGTGGAAAGAAATGCCAGATGATCAGAGCAGGGACGAAAACACGTTCTCATGCACAAGTGTCGCAGTAGTCATTGCACCACCGATGGCCACAACTTTACCTCTCATCTTATAATATATTTAGATTACATTTGGTCCTCTAACGCTACTGGTTGTATACGACCAATAATATTTTACTCAAGTAGTAATGAACCTCTTGGATTTAAATATCAACTAATTTATTAAAACAACAATAATACAGTCATTAGTAGATTAACACAGATAACAGTAAGTATTCACAAATGGCCAATTAATGATGGGCAATGTATGAAGTTGGGGAGGAGTAGGTGGTGTATGCTGGAGCCACAGACTTCACAACAGCGGGAGCTGAATAAGTGGTATACGCGGGAGCAGCATAGTTAGCAACTGGAGCGACAGTCTTTACAACAGCAGGAGCTACGACAGCTTTGACAGCCAATGGTTCACGGTTAACAATGGCATTGAAACCATTAATGGGATCAGCGGTATAGTGGACCGTGCGTTTGTAGCCATCAGCATCGATCAGAGAGTATTCACCACGTACAACATCACCATCGCGCTCTTCAACTTGGCTCTTGGAGTCACCAGAGATGGCATCTTGTACGTTGTAAGCGTATTTGTATTGAGGATGGGGATCGTATTCCTCAGCAACCTTGGTTAAGATTGGTTGAGTTTTGACAATGGCAGCAGCAGCAGGAGCGGCATGGTAGACTTGTGCAGCTGGAGCTGCGTGATACACTTGTGCAGCCGGAAGAATGCCAGCGCTGGCAACAGCGATTAAAGCAAAGATAGCAACGAACTGAAAGGAGTGAAAAAGTGTCAAGTCAAGTTAATTGTTACGAACGTTATCCATTTCACGAGATTTATTTATCCTTTCACAGTGGACTGTTAATGTTTTTGTTAATTATTTTCTTGTTACTTTGTGTTTTATCCTCGGTGTGTGAACTGAAGTGAATGCGAGTTCATACCTTGAATGCCATTTCGATAAAAACTGATTTAATGACTGTTCCAAGTGGACAAAATGTAACTGAATTGAATGCTAAATTAGTTGTGATAAGAATTTTGTTCCGCCAACAGCTTTTTATACAAATGATGAAAATACCAAAATGTTGCCGGAATAGTTTGTGAATACGAGTACAACTATTTACAGACTTCAAGTATATGCGGTGCATAACCACATATGAGTATCCATTCATCAATTCGATCCAGATCAGTGGACAAAATGTACAACAGTAATTATGAATGAATTGCTGTGACTTACGTACATATGTATATGTGTGTAAAAAGTATCTTAAGATTATACCTAAGTTTGTATACTTGAATATGTATATGTATAAGCTTAAGTTGTTTGTTTATTTTTGAAAGGGTTGACATTGGTCTTGTGCGATACGTTAAGAAAAGAAAATATATTGTGGCGATTCATTTAAGTGTAACACACTGTGTCTGTGTTTCGTCCAACGGCTATAAAAAAAACAACAAATTTAAGATATATATGTTTGTGGACGTTGAGTTATGTCGGAAACAATTCAGTCATCGTCAAAGTAGCTTCATACATCTGTAGCAAGTAAAAATCATTTGACATTCAGTATTCAATTGTTTAGCTACCGGATAGTGTTTCTTTTATGAGGTATTAACCCGTTTGATCTACGAATTTGTGACGTAAATATCTCGTTGGGAGTTTACGCACTACTACACCATAATCCGAGTATTATATGTTGGTTGTTGATTTTGGAACAACCGGAAAGAAGTTTTGTATGACCTACTCTGATGGTTAAATTATATCTACCTGCATTAATGTCTGCGCCTTATTTCATATAGCCCCTCATCGAATTAAGAAGGACTTCATGCAAAGAAAAATTTCTTTACGACCCAACAAAGTCTCAGATAAATGAATTTCGTTTGGAGAATGTAATAGCGGCAAATTAATACATGTTGAATGAAACATAGTATTTCCTGTGTTATCAGTAAATAAAATATTTTACAAGACCAGAAAAATGTTTATAACGAATAATACATGGTAGCTCTAACCCCAAAAATCGTTTACGAGGAACGAAAAACGTTAACATTAACTATTCTTTCATTTACAGCACTTTTCAAACTAAAAAAACACTTTTACGAGAAAAGAAAAATGTTAAACGACGAAGTGCTTTACGAAAACTAGTTATATTTCACTAAATAGCAATCACTTTGAAGGTAAGCAGAACGATTTAACTTTACCAGAAGTATTTTATTGAATTTTAACTAAATGTTTAGTTGAGAAGTAAAAGTTTCCCTGAAATTAAATTAAACCCAAAACACCATCACAGCAAGTTCTTGCTTCTATCGCTTTGCACGAAGATGAGCAACACCTTAAAATTAGGATTTGTTTGTTTGGATTTGTTGTCACTGGTTGTAAGGAGCTCTCTACAATTCCTTCATGAGATGTAAAGGGATACCATTCTTTTTGTTGATTGAATCACTGTGCCCTACGAATTTTTGTAGTGTTTTAGAAAATGGTGATTTCAAATTCATCACATATGTTACGAAACAATTTTTTCATTGGTGACCTAATCCCATGAAGGGATTGGGGAGAACTTCTCACATTCAGTGAGATTTGCGCTTTCTAGTTTTACACTCACTGATTGACTGGGACCTACAGTTTTACACCGGTTCCGAACGATATTTTTGAGAAGCATTTTCATGGCTAAGTACTCGATAGTGTCGCCATCACTAAGCGAGGTGACCGTCGTAGAAAGAAATGTAAGGTGGTCGGAGCAGGGATCGAACCCACGTTCTCATGTACAAGAGCCGCGAACACTAGCCATTGAACCACCGACGGCCAAGTCATCATTGGTGAACTACAATCTGAAAAATAACGGCCTCTGTAACATATTCTCCCAAAGATATTGTGCAGGAACCATGTATATAAACATAGTATATATACATGTATATAAATATAAACATTCATATGTTTGCAAGTCCCAAACTCATTTGTATTTAAATGGAAATAGTAGCATGTTTACTTGCAAAAAATTGCAAAATGAATATGGGCCCCCAATTTAGGGTTTATTTTCAGTATGAAGGCGTGCCTCAAATTTCAAAATGAAATAGCCTCTCAAGCAATGATGAAGGGCCCCAAAAAATTGTGAAGCACAACCCAAAATATTTTATTGGGGCGGCTTTCATTTGTTTGATTTAAACCGTTTAAAAATAAGGCCCCAAAAAGCGCAAGAGGTTCCCAAATAATTATTTGTTGCATACTGATAAAATTTAGGGCCAGCTTTCATTGACTCTTTGGGGTGGATTTTCTTGAAATGTAATTTTAAAGAATATAAATGTAATTTTAAAGAATATAAATTGCCCCAAACCTCAGAATATTTATGTGGAAAAAGATGCGTATTTCCTCCCAAACATAATCAATATTTAGAAACGAATTATTCTTTGATTTCAATATATCTGTATTATTTATTATAATTAATTTTATCAATATAAATCCACATTTATAAATAATTAATACAACAAATTAAAAGATTTAAAATTACTCTTTTTACAATTTCTTGCAATGAATGCACTATTTGTTTTTTTCATGAATAGAGAATCTGCTGCTCTGTTTCTTATCTTTTTTTGTTGTCTCTCATGTTTTTGTTTGCATAAGGATTCAACTTATCACTAAGCGACACCAGAAACCATTTATCCTTCCGAGCCTTTGCATATTATTTTTTCACTGATGAAGCGCTCCTCTGTCCAATGAACCATTGATGACTCAATACATGAACCTAAAACGCAATACATTGGCCAAAATAAGAAACCCTGACTTCATCTGCAATGTACACGCACACTCAGGAATATTTATGAATCACTGACTGAGAGAATAATACAAAAATACAGATATATACTTACAAGATAGACTCTCTCGTTGCCCTCTTTTATTCTGTTGCTCTCGAGATAGCATAAATAGTGCAACAAGCACAGCTGTATTTGTATCACACGCACATATATATTTGGGTCGCAAACACATATATTATAACTTACTCATCATTGCGCCTCGAACAAGTAATATTGAATAGCAGAGTTAGATTTTTGTTCATCATTCTATCCAATAATTACAAAGTTTATATAGGGTGTTTTTTTTAGCTACATGAGAACTATCGATATGGATAACCATGGTTTCACAGCTGCGAATGTCAAACTGTGTTGATATTTCTATTCAGTAAGGTTTGGCAAGTCATCATGAGGCGTTTAACGCAGCAACAACGCTTCCCAGTTGTGGAAATTTTCTTTGAAAAAAATCCAATGAGTGTTCGAACTCACGGGCGATGAGTTACACGGTAGCTGTTCGATTTCTAAGAACATATTAGTAAATGTTACATTGGAAAATAAAAAACAGCGTTGAATCATATGATGACGTTACATTTAAATAATATTAATGCTTAAAATTATTTAAAGACCAGTGCAAGCAAGCACATGCGCCATTCTTTAATTTTATATTTTAGACCCACAAAAACAAAAAGAATGCAAAGCAACAGACACATGTGCATACATACATTGTTATGTTCGTACATACGCTACACAAGTTCACACAATTTTCCTTGCTCTCTTGTTATCTCATTTTTATATACGTATAATACGTCATTATTCTCTTTGCTCTGAGATTGCTCCGCACCCACACAAGTCAACTATTCGCTGCCTCTACATCAGTGTGTGTTTTTTTCGCAGTTTGACAATCTGTGTTTCGCAGTCGGACAAATCTGTGTTCTGTATAGGGGTGGGACACCCTTATCATTTAGGGGTATGAAAAATAGAGATTGGCCGATTGTGAGACCTACCCGATAGGCACACAAAATTTCATACGAATCGGTCCAGCCATTTCGGAGAAGTTTAACGGCAAACAATCTGTGTGATCGCAGTCGGACAATCTGTGTGATCGCAGTCTGACAAACTGTGTGATCGCAGTCGGACAAAATGTATTTGGATGTGTTCACTTTGTGTATTTAGTCCCTACCCGGGCCTATATATGTTAACACATCAAAAATAAATCTGTTCGCGAAGTTCATAGAGCACTTCGTATATTTTACGGTCATCATAATCGGCCTGCATTTTTATTTCTAAAAAAACATCAACGACGTTTGGTTCCAATAAGACGGCGCAACTTGCCATACAGTGCGCTTACCCACCGATTTATTGAAAAATCAAATTGGTGACAACTTTATTTCCAGACGTGGTCCTGATCACTGGTGCCAATATTCAAGGCACCATTGACGACATACGGCCAGATTTATTGGAAAAAGTAGTCAAAAATTGGACTGATAGAATGGACCATGTAACTCGTAGCCGCGGAGGACATATGACGGAACTCATATTTACAAAATAAATGCCATGAAATTGTGTACCACATTATAATAAAAAAAATTGATTCCAACAATATATCTATCTTGTATTATAATTTCTAGTTCTCATGCAGCTAAAAATCACCCATTAGTTCAGTTGCATCGCGATTAATATAGTTCAAATTACCATTTAATACTAGAAGGTAAAAGCTAGTGAAGCCAATGATGATCTAAAAATGACTCAAATAAGTTTTGGGATGGCTTTGTGTACTGTACTTCCCGTTGGTCTTGATTACAATTTTCCACATTTAAAACTATATTTTTATATATATTTTGTATTATCTGTACTTTTCTGTATTTCGTCAACATGGCTGTAATGTACAAGTACATTGTAATTCATATTTCAGTTTAGTTCACTTTTATGACTACGTACATAATTTTAGACGACATAATGCATTTGAGAAATAGTCAAAAATATATGTATGTGAAATATTTTATAAATATTTTATACTGAAAACGTATAAAAGATTAGCTAGCTTAAAAATAAAAGTTATTTGGTTTTAGACAAGTTACAAAATTTGGTTGGCGTTTTAAACAATTTGGTTTACTTGTTTCCTTTTCAGTCAACATGCGGTTTATTTGCTGGTTAGATCTGATTCACTCAAAAAAGAAATAGTTGTCATTTATTAACCGGTGCGAACAAAACGTATTGTACCTAGTAGTACATACTATCAAAAGTTATGGTACACAATAAAACTGACAGTGGAGAGAAATCCACAAAACATACAATCGTCATAATTTAAGCAAATTTATTTTTTTTTTGCTTCATCTGTCGAGAATCTAGGAATGATACTGAAAGACGCAGCAGTGCCCAATATTGGTGGTTAAATCCAAGAAAGAACAAAATACTTTAACAGGTAAATACGAGAGCGGATTTTATTTGAAATGCAAAACTGCTCCCATCAAGTACCACCTGTAAATAGACTACTGTCAAATTTTGAGCAAGGTCCGTCATTTACTTTGCGTTTAACAGCTGTTCAACCATCGATTTCAATGGTAAAAAAGTGGTTTACTGACTTTCGTTGTGGTCGCACAAGTACAATGACACTGAACGTTCTAGACGGCCAATTGAGGTCAATACACTCGAAAATGTCAAAAAATCCACGATATGGTGTTGGCCGATCGAAGAGTAAAAGAGCTTGAGATTGTTGATGGTATTGGCATTTCATAGGGCAGTGTGGTTTCGATTTTAAATGATCAGTTGGGTTTAAGAAAGCTGTCTGCAATATGGGTGCCGCGTTTGCTCTCAATTGACCATAAACGTAATCGTGTGACAACTTCAAAGGATTGTTTGGAATTGTTTAATTGGGCTACGAATTGGTACCTCATCCGCCATATTCTGTAGATTTAACCCCTAGTGACTATTTCCAAACCTAAAGAAATGGATCGGTGGAAAGAGATTTACCTCCAACGATGAAATTATTGATCACACAAATGCCTATTTTATGAACCTCGAAAAATCCTATTTTTGGAAGGGATACAAAAATTGGAGAAACGTTGGAATAAGTGTATTGGGCTAAAAGAAGGTTATGTTGAAAAATATTTTTTTTTGCAAAAAAAAAACTGTGTTTTATTCAAAAAGTCACGGACTTATTGATCCGCCCCTACTTCCATCATTGTCAAGTGGCATGTGTGGATGTGGATGCATATGGAATCATCAAGTATGGAATGTCTTTGAAGAGAATTGGTTCTATGATCTTAAATACTAGACCCATTAGTTATTCGGAATGTGACGAGGACTGACTGGTTCCGCTATAAAATGCCCTGCGAGAGAAGTTTTTCCAGTCAGTGCCTTCAGCAGCGATAAGGTGTATATGTGATATACGAGTATACAAGGTAGCCGGTAGCATTACTCACGAAGACTCCCAACAACTCACTAAAAATTGGTGGTTCAAGAATGCAGCCAAGGGGAAAGAGAAAACCTCACTAGTGTAATGAAGAAGTTGCGGGCATAAGGAAGTCATGACGGAAACAATTTACTAGAGCCAAATATTCGAGGGTATAAAGTAGACTGGAATAGGTACCAAGTTAAGCTAAGGCGGTGCAAAATGCACTGACGTGGGTGAAAAGAAACTGGTGGAGGTTTTTCTATACGTCAACATGACGATACCTTAAAGACTCTTCTTCTGCGCGGGACTACATACAGTGGGCTTCGCTCAATATCCTCATGAATACCCAATGTGGTTCTTAAATGGATACCAGGCCACAAGGGTCTCCTTGGGAATGAAAGCACAGACGAACCAGCCAGGGCAGGATCCACTTCCATAGGGTTGGTTAAGAGAGGTACTTTCCTGCATTATGGGATAGAACAGAAACGTGCCGCATATCGTGAAACACATGGCTAGAATATGACATTCACCGGACTAGCTTCCTGATTGGCCAAAATCGGGGGAAAATATCAAGGCTAATTGCCGTGCTGACTGGGCACTGGCCAGTCGGTAATCAAGCTAGACGGCTGATCACAATCACAATCAGTGGGATTTGCGCTTTCTAGTTTTTGCACTCACTGATTGGGACCTACAGTTCTACACAAGTTCCGAACGAAATTTGGAGAAGCTTTTTCATGGCTACACGCACTCGATAGTGTCGCCATCACTAAGCGATGTGACCGTCGTCGAAAGAAATGTAAGGTGGTCTGAGCAGGGATAGAACCCACGTTCACTTGTAGAAGAGCCGTCCGCACTAACCATTGCACCAATATATACAATAAATATAATTAAAAGCTAATTCGTGAACTACAATGAGAAATTGCCGGAAAACCTGCTGCCGTGAAAAAAATGCTCTGTAAAAATTTTGAAAATATTTATATTTTTCTAATTATGCTCATCAAAACACGCTTCAACGACCGTTAGGAAACAATAAGTATCCCGTATAAAAACGATTGACGTTCCCGTAATTGAATTTTCAAAAACCACGGTTTTCGGTACACCCTGCTCTATATGTATGTACTAGTAGAGCAATTGATATGACATCAATCGTGTCATACAAACATATGGATTATTGGATACCCCAATCATTATTATAGTTAATTTATAATGCAACCAAATTACGTTTAGGTGAAAAAGTTGAACAAACATTACAATATTTTCTGAGAAACGTATATATAATTAGAATTATTGTGATGTATTAAGAACCAAATTCATAATATTAATAGCAGTTTGTAAAGTTATTAGAAATATATTATATTCCAAAATGTTCTTGCACATACTCATCTGCCCATGAATAGATCCACTCATAATAGTTACACGCCGAAAAAAACGGCCTCTGTATCATATTCTCCCAAACATATTCTGCAGGAACCATGTATATGTTTGGAACACACTTCAAACATTGATATGTTTGCAAGTTCCAAACTCAGGTATATTTAAATGCAAACATTAGCATGTTTACTGAGAAATATGTATGCTTTTACTTGGAAACATATGCGTGCTTCATCCCAATCATCCATATACTTACGTAGAAATATGTGCTTATTTTCTCCCAAACATAATAATATTTAGAAATTAATTTTATCAACATATATCCACAATTACTTATATAAATAATTAGTACAAAAAATTAAAAGATTTAAATGATTTTTACAGTTACTTGCATTGAATGCATTATTTGTTTTGTTTTGAATCCGCTGCTCTGTTGCTTCTTCTTTCTTTGTTGTCTCTCACATTTTTGTCTTCAGAAGGTTTCAACTATGCGTTGGTACACGAACAATATACTTATATACAAATCTAGTTCATGCAAGACAAGCTTGTATTAATTACTTGTATTTTTTTTTATTAAAAAAGAAAAATGGATTCACGTTGTTGCCCTCACCAGTTTCTTTCCTCGGAATCGTTTATCACTTTGGTAGCACACATAAATATATGCTAAACACATTCACAAAAGCCAAAGAAACATCGCAAACCATTTAACCAGGGGGTTTCTATGGCACAGCTGAACGAAGAGGTACTAGAGAAATGATGTAGAATGAGAGACGAAACAAGACACGAACTAAGTTTAAATAGTGTTTATTGATACTAATGACAGCTAAATTATGTTCTGTGTTGTTTGCATTGAACGAAAATACGCATTCCCTTTGATTTCTCTCCAACCAAAGTGTAAAATTGGTACAATACAGCACCAAATTGAACTCGATGAAGTGGCCTACTACCTCGTCGTCATGAAGAGGCAGCGAAGAGAGTAATAGAGGCTCTTAAGTATTACTCGATGATTTAATCGTCCGAGCGATTGTTTATTCTTTTTTTACTGATCAAGCGCTTTTGATATCCTCTGTCCGATGAACCATTGACGACTGAATACATGTTATTAAAACGCAATACATCAGCCAAAAATCTGCACGCCAATTCAGGAATATTTATGAATCACTCACTGAGAAAATAATGCAAAAATACAGACACACTTACAATATAGACTCTCTCGTTATCCATCTTTTACTCTCTTGCTCTCGAGAGATCATAAACAGAGCAACAAACACATATGTTATAACATATTAATGATTGTGTCTCAAACATGTAATATTGAATGGCAAACACAATTCGTTTGGGCACAAGTATATTATATTTGCGACAAGCTCCAAACACATGTTACAAAACGAGAGATTTTTCAGCGTGTAGTTAACAGTTTTCATCATTCAATCTAAATAAAATATGGATTTTGTTTAAAATCGGCTTAACTTTAAATTATTTACAACTTAACTTAGATTCATTTCATCATCAATTGTAGTGGAAATGGGAGGATCAATTATTTTTAAAATTTTTGTTATCTCTATCTCACTCTAGTAACCATTGGGTTCTGAAAATGTCGCATGTAATGACAAACTTTGCTCACTATATTTGCAAACCTTAGACACCTCTAAATTCTGAACTTTTGGCTTATATGGTATTGCCATGAACAGAAACACGTTTGATCCTAAAAGTAGGCTGATCCAACAAGCGTAGCACTTGTTTATTTTTAAATAAAGAGCAGGGTTTGAATTCTTTTCAATTAAGAAGTAAATTTCTAAAAATGTATTTGCAATATTTTTGATATACGATAGGAAATGGTTTCAGTGTCAAAATATACATATGTATGAGATTATATCTCGGAAACTATAGCCAAAGAAGAGGATATAGTAGGTGTGTTTTACGTTACACCGCTTGCATATATTATCGCTTGTTTTGTTTGTAGCGGTAAGCAATGAATTAGCAACACTAATATTTCCGATAAGTTTAAACGTTTTTTTGCCTGATTGCCTGAATTTCCTAGTGTTACCATATTTTTGATTATAGGTCTTGTTGCTAAATAGCTGAATTGCAACTTAGCAAGCGATAATCGCTTGCTTGTAACCAAAACTCTGGTAATAGCAGATTTGAGATCTCTGCTCTTAATAGCCTAAAAATTCGCAAAACGTGATATTTTCACAATAACTTGTTTCACAGTGTAATAGGTTGTATAATATTTTTTAAATAACTTTTTCTCAAATTACAACACCAAACTTTTTCAATTGCAAGTATTTTATTACTCTATCATCAAAATAAAAAAATAAAACTAAATTAATACATTTAACTAAATAACTGAAATGAAGAATTGAATGAAAGCAATTGTTATGATTACGATATCATGAGCGAAAATAATGAGGATTTCATTTAAAATCATCCTTAATGATGGTATTGATCATGAGATTCTTGTTGAGCACTTTCATAGGTGGCGTAATCTTGATGTTGAGCCTGTTCCGGATGGGCATGATGATTGACTGGAGTTTCGTAGTTGTTGTGAGCATATGCCACTTGGGTCTTGACAGCAACGGATGGAGCAACATACGAATGAGCGTGGGTTGACTTACCAACAGCAGCAGGAGCAACATAAGCGGTTGGGGCTGAAACTTGATGGTATTGAGGTGATGCAGTGTGTACAGTATAAGCTGGAGCGCTATGTGTAGCAATAACCTTATGGCCACTGATGGGTTCACGGTGGACAACAGCATTGAAACCATTGGCATCATCAGCTGTGTACTTGACAGTGCGACGGAAGCCATCAGCATCATCTAGCGAGTATTCACCATGGACAACATCACCGTCACGGGTCTCAATTTGACTCTTTGAATCACCCGATAGAGAATCATGAACATCATAGGCAAAGTTGTATTTGGGATGAGGATCATCGGGATACTGTTGTTCGTGGCCGGCATGGGACTTTTGGGTTAAGAGGACATGTTGGGCAGGGGCACCATGTTGATACAGGGCCTGCTGATGATGTTCCACGTTAAGCGGTTGATGTTGTACAGAAACGACTCCAGCATTAACAGCAGCGGCGAGGGCTAAGATTGCGACGAACTATAAGCGACAAGAATAAGGAAATTAATATAATGGAAAATTACATTAATTATAACAGTATATGCTAAAACTAAGTATATTGTATTCCTTATAGAAAGTGCAGAATTACTGGTCATTTTGAATTCGGAAAGGATCAACGTTAGAGAATGTTGCCACTTTTTTGTCTCTGAAAGAATCATTGTTTCAAAATTGTTGCATCATCAAGCATTTAATATTTATCTAATTTTTTAATGCGAAAAAAGTATTTGGAGGTCGTTTGTTCTAAAAATATTTCTTTTAGTACGTACACTCAACGTTACCTGCAAAAGTTGAAATGCTTTCCCCAAATAGAAATAAATGTCGTTTATATTTTTAATCAACTTAGAGTTATCAGAAATTTTTATGTTGTTTGTGAACTTAAAGGCACACAAAAGTTATAACGCCCTTGAATTGTCCCTATCCTTCAGTTAATAAAGAACGGACAATCAATCCGAATATTGATTCTTGCGATATCTCGGAGGCCAGACGCGCTGAGTTATATCTAACTGAATCCCATTCAGCATAATTTTCATAATACATCTAGAGAGTTATGGGTCAAGCCAAAGTGTTTGTGTTCGTTACGTTTATTGTCAACCCATATTAAAAATTTAATCATTGGTGAAAAACCACCCATATACATAATTAAATTAAAAATTTGAAAGGAGCTTCCAGACTCAGTCGACACTTGCCGTTTTATAGTCGGATGTGCTTCCACCGTGACATATCCTAAACCTTTTTCGTTTGTTATAAACGTTTATTTCGGGTTCTCTGAATTTATCTGTGGCACGAAAACTAACAGTTTGATGTAGGTGTTTTTCGTTTCTCTTAAAGGTTGTTAACATAATTCGTTTGTATTATTAGAAGATATTTCAGATTTTGTACGTGCTAACCTATCAGGGTCATCTGCAAATAATGAAAAAATTGAATAGTCGGAACTCGGATTTGAACTCACATCACGACAGTTTCGAATATTGTGAGTCTTCTCACCAGCGACTTAACGTTCTAGGCCTGTGACCATCTTGTTCAATTGTGCCACTAATTGCAGTTTTCGTTTGCGTTAAACAAACTCACAGCTTGGTCGGACAATTTTTGAGTTCTCATGAACGTTTTGGTATACAAACGGGGTGACCTGTTTGATGTAACGAATGTTCGGTTACTGCAAATACATTTCTCAAATGAAGTACAGTAGTTGGCGCCACCATTGAATAAATAGTCATAGAAAAGCTTCTCAAAAACCCGTCTGAAATCAGTGTAAAACAGTAGGTCTCAGTAAGTGTGTGTCAAACTAAAAGGAGCACATCTCTCTGATTGTGAGAAGCCCTTCCGAGTCATGGGATGTAGATGGGAAACTATTTATTTATTCGAAAATTAGGCATTCGTGTTTGAAATTAAAATGTTCAATACCGTTATGAAAAAAAATGTGTGAACTTAAGGCGCGAAATTGTCTGCACTTTGTGTACTTTTTTGTAAGCTTTTTTACTTCCTAGTACACTTTGTGTAATTTTTAGTACAATTTGTAGACACTTTTAAACTTTAGATACCAAAATATTTAGATTCAACATTTCTTAGTTAAATTAAAAAATATTTATTAAAATGTAAGAAATTTAAGAAATCGTGTTGTGAATATGGATGTTCAAAATGAGCAGTTTCATCTTATTTTGATCTTTTATTTCCGAAAAGTCATAAAAGCCGCGGAAGCACTTCGGGATATTTGTTTCGTGTCTGGTTGGGATGCTTTAATATATCGAACATGTCAAAGCTGGTTAACAATTTTCGTTCTGGACATTTCACGATAACAAATGGCCACAGGAGCGGTAGGCCAATCGTGGTTGATGAAGATGAAATCAAAGCCGCTATTGAATCTGACCGACACGTTTCTGTTCAAGAAGTTGCGGACACGCTAAAAGTGTCGCAAACGACCGTTGGAAACCATTCAATACGCCTTGCACTTGTCGAAAAGTTTGATATTTGGGTTTCGCTCGAGCTTAAGGAAATCAACTTTAGAAAACGGATAAATTCTTTCGATTTGTTGCTCTAACGGAGCAAAAACATTCCATTTTTGAAACGCATTGTCACTAGAGATGAAAAATGAATTCTTTATAACAATGTGAACCCAAAGATATCCTGGTCCAAGCACGATGAAATGAACGATGAACTTTATCAAAGGCTGAGCTGTACAAAAGAGGCTATATTGTCCATTTGGTGGGATTTTAAGGGAGTTATTTATTATGAACTGCTTCCAAACCATAAACTCTGACGTCTATTGTCAGCAATTGACGAATATTATTGGGGCACTGAAAGAAACACTAACTGAATTGGTAAATCACAAAGGCGTTGTTTTCCATCACGACAACGCCAGGTCTCACATATCTTTGCAGACTCAGTAACAAATATTGGAGCTTGGATGGCAAGTGATGCCACATCCACCTTATAGTCCTGATGTGCCACCTTCGGATTATCATTTATTCCGGCGTTGGGGAGACTTTTAGAATGGGAAGTCCTTTATTAAAGAAGATGAACTGCAAACCGAGTAGTTCGCAAGTATGTGTGGGACGAACTAGTCGTTTAATAAATCTGGAATCAAAAAGTTGCCTGACCGATGGCAGAAGGTCATTGAGCAAAAAGGCACCTACATTATGGATTAAAATTAATTCTTTGAACATTATTTTGACTAAAACAAGCCCGAATTTACTTTCTTGCCAACACAATACAAAATTCATCATATAATGCAAATATAATATCACTGCATACTAATATTGTTATTAATCGTTTAAAAATGTCAAATGAAATTAAAAGCTAATCACTTCAAAGTCAAAAATCAATTTGAAATATAAAGTAATTGAATTGAAATTTAGAGAACAACATTTTTAATACAACATTTTTAAATTTGTGGTTGAAAAATTGTCGTCCGCGAGCGTGTATGACAATTTTTTGACCTCATGAGCGTGTGTGAAAATTCACTCACGCGCATAACTCTAACATTAAATACAAAATAAAACATTAATTGTAATTTAAGATACATCATTATAAAACTATTTACATGTCAATTGAAAATAAAACCTTTTGATGTCTTTTAAATTGCAATCGGTGTCTTTTGAATTTCATTAAATATGCCATTAGTTTCAATTGGTTTCTCCTGAATTTCAATTAAGGTTCGGTAGAAGTGATTGTAACTGTTGAAATGACGACGGTTGTGATACCACGACACGTAATATTCCGTCCCTGGCCTTGAATCTGTAAACTGACCTGAAATGGTTAATCTAAAACTGTTCTTCTTAGGGTTTATTAAATAAGATTTATAGTTTAAACAATTCTACCACAGAGCAATACTAAGGTGTCTCCATTACTCTCTTCGATGCCTCTTCATGACAACAAGGTAGTAGGCCATTTCATCGAGTTCGAGTTGTTTTGGTAATTTACTCTTTGGTTGGCATAAGAGAGAAAAGGGAATGCGTAAAACATAATGCGTAAGGTCACCTCGCTTAGTGACGGCGACACTATCGAGTATTTAGCCATGAAAAAGCTTCTCAAAATACCGTTCGGAATCGGTGTAAAAACTGTAGGTCCCAATCAGTTAGTGTAAACACTAGAAGGCGCATATCTCACTGATTGTGAGAAGCTCTCTTCAATCCCTTCATGGGATGTTTAAGACATAATTGTCCTTAATCGAAAATTTCAGATGGAGGAAAAACAAAAAAATATCTAGTTTTCGTTTAATTATATTCAGATGTAGGACACATTTCCTATTTAAAGATAAAATTCACAACTGTTTAAAAAAAAGGATGTAAAGGATATGCATTACCATATAAATATCCAACTTTTATTTTCCACGGCCAATGGCTTGACTCGGTATTACTGTTATAATAGTTGTGACATAGTCGTCCGAGAATCGATACTTATTTCACGTAGACCCTACAGGGAGAAAGTGTGTTGGAGAAAATGACTGCGAGTAGATTGAATTACAATCTTTCAAGAATATCAGTGGTTTTGGAAACCAAATGACAATGGTCACCGAACTTTTTGAATAAGTTTCTGGATCTATTGTCGCAGTTGTCTGTCTGAACGTATGCACGAAATTCACAATGATTTTATCTTAACTTAAAATTTGGGTTGACTTGATCTATAAACTAACGAAAATGTCGTCCATCTCACTCGAAATTGTTTCAACACAAACAAATTTCTAACAATACTGGTTTATCAAATCACGAGACCATTTACACTGTTTTAAATCGATTGATATTCCATACGCGCTCTCTCTCTATGATGTGACCTAACAACTGCCGGCAAACTTTTCTGTGATTTCCAGCCAACCAAAATGCAATAAGACCACATAATATCAGATATTTGATGAATGAATTGCAGTTTTGCCTGTTAGCGAAATTAGGCCAATATCACACACAAGTCAGATAAAACCCACTAAAGTTCATTGTTTAGACCTATTGTGTTTGGTTGCCATGTGCAAAAAAAGGAATTAAACAAATCCAATTTATTTTTAGCCCAAACTCAAAACTGATTTCAATTATTTTGTTGTTTTTTCTTTCTCTCTCTGCTTTGGTACTGACGGCAAATACACATAGAAACTCCGTAAATTGCAGACATGGATAACGACGGTGATACCCCGGCACTCACACCGACTGACTGTCTCCCACACTCGCTCACTCACTATACTCACTTTGAAGGCCATTTTATGCTGTTGGTTATTTAAGTTTTGCACGCACACACAATTGTATATTTTAGCAAGTGGAATAAGTATCTTTTAGCGATAATTCAGCTAAAGTCTTTGTCCTAACACTTTGGAGTACGTGATTTGAATAATAATTGATCCACCGAGTGCATTTGTTTTTATACCCTCCAAATATCTGGTGGAGGTGTATCCGATGTACCGAAAACTGTGTGAAGGTACTTTGGGATGAAACACAATTTATTTGTAATCGTTTATTAACTAGTTATGTTCACTGTTTTGTTGCTGTTGTTATGGTTGTTGTTGTTGTTGTTGTTGTGTGTGCTTGGTGGTATCGTGTACTCTGCTTCTTTTGTTATCGGCATTTCACTTTTGTTTTCGAATGATTTCGATGTTTTTCGTATACTATCTATTAGATTTCGATTTAAAAAGATACTATTTACAAATTCACCGCAGGGATCTATATACACAGACACATAGACAGAAAGACATGCCAAACCAAAAATCCAGTAAAATATCATAAATCGTATACAAAGTTTTTATAGTACACCCACAGGTCAGACGCCCGTGTCAATGTCTTTGCAATCATAATGGAATAATGTATGGCTACAGTGGAAATGATATTACCGCATAACAACGGTCAGACAGACAGACATACAGGCATTGTACGTATGTACATACATATAGACTTCTCTTTATTAACGCATTTGTATGTAGTGAAATTATGACCAATACTACAGTAAAACAAAAGACTTAAGCGAGCAACGTGATTGTGATAATGATGGATTATACATGTACATGCGCATGATGGTGCACATTCATTTACACGTTTGTCAAACCGTCTTTCTACATTTAATCAATATCAATTAAGCATTAACTTAACTTTAAGTTTTATAAAGTACTGTCTGTCTCTACGTGACATTAAGTATCTATACTAATTATTATGATAACATTAGTGTATGGACATAATAAGGCAATGACATAGTGTTGGGGTTTATAGTAATTTCAGGAGTTTTTGGATTCAGTTAAGATTCACTGTCACAAATTCCTGAAGATTCTTACATTCTTGAACTGATTGTCCATAAACACCAAAATTTTTTGAGAACATTTGGCATAATAAAGGGTTTTGCAATTTGAGTGATATGATTTCTTTAAAACAAACTAATTGTTAAGGAAATTCAAATGTTTTTTATTTAATGTGACGTACAATCAATACAATTAAGTTCTGAATAAAACGCCTTTCAAGTGGCCTCCTCTTTAGCAGGAACGAATTCAATGAACGCAATTTTCAAGCACTTTTGTTACTAAAACAAGTCGTATGTCATCAATATTGACTTGTAAAGTTCGAAGAGGGTCTGGTTTATTGCTAAAGACCAATAACTTCAAATAACCCCATAAGAAATAGTCTAATAGTGTTAAATCACAACTTCTTGAAGGACACTCAATGTCACAATTCCTTGAAATAGTCGAATCTCCAAACTTTTCTCGCAATAATTCGGTTGTTGCACGTGCTGTGTGGCACGTAGCCCCGTCTTGTTGGAACCCGATAATGTCAAGATCAACTTCTTCTAATTTCGGTCATAAAAAGTTGATTATCATCGATCTATACCCCTCTCGATTGATAGTAACGGTGCTACCAGCTTGACTTCGAAAGGAGTATGGACCAATGATTCCACCAGACCAAAAACCACACCAAACTTTCACGAAGTTTTCGGTAGTCCAATGGCTTCAGTTCTTGAGCGATACAAATTTTATTGGTGATGTCTACTCCATACGGTGAACGTTCACCCAATTTCATTATTTAATTATATTTAATGCCACGCCCACTTTTTACTACCCCCAACTCGAATGTCGAAAACGCCTTTATGGATAAAGCTTGATTTGTAATGGTAACATACACACCAAATTTCATGATTCTACGATTATTCGTTTTCATATAGTCCATAATACTCTTATTCCACTCGCCCCCAATCCGAAATTTTCATAGTCGTTTCTACTCCATTAGGGAAAGATGCTCCACAAATTTCGTAATACCAACTTCAGCCGCTTGATTAGGTCACTGCTTCAATTTACTACTCACACCCCGGATTCTACGACTCTTAATTGGAATTTCGAAAACTCCCTAATTACATTACATTGCAATCGAAATATATCAATTACAATTTAAAATGTGTCAGACGAATTTTGAAATTCCCTTTTCAATTTTAATCACTTCATTTTAAATGGGAATTATAAGTACATCATTTGAAATTGATAAGGCACATCAATTAAAATTCAAAAAACTTCAATCGACGCCATCGACCAATAAACGTCATCCATTAAAACTCTAGAAACATTATTTGAAATTGATAAGGCATCACTTGAAATTCAAAAGACACCAATCAAGATTCAAACGCCATCAGTTAAAATTCACGAAGCGTCAATTGAATTTACGTATACGGCAAGGCAATTAAAAACTCATCAACTGAAATGTAAAAGATTTGCTTCAAAATACTGATTTAGATGGAAACGATATCATTTGTAATTCAAAGAACAAAACTTCATCCATCAAATTTAAAAATTCAAACTGTATTTTTAAAAACTATCAATTGAAATTCAAAAGAATTGAATTCAAATACAAAGGACTTTAATTGGAAATAAAGAGACAGTAATTAAAATTAGAAGTATGGGACTTCAAAATTTGACCTCAAACTGCATTTATTGAAATTCAAAGGACGTTAGTGCGCTGTACTTCGATCTGGAACGAAAGCCAGCCAATTGAACTCGACTGAGATGGCATTCGTCTAAATCAACTGACGACTGACTATGTTTGTTTGATCGCAAATGACATCACTTTCGAAATAGATCAGTTTAAAGGTATCGTTTGTCTTAAAATGACAAGATTGTGGAACTCAGATCAAATATCTGTCGACGAGAATAAGAGCAAAAGACTTCGCTCGATACCGAGGAACAGGATCTAAGATAAATTCAAAATAAAAATCAATTAGACATGCAAAATAAAAATCAATTCGAATTCAAAATATATCGAGTTCAAAATGCATCAACATCAAATATACATCACTCGGAGTTCAAAATTCACTATTTAATGGCGAAATGATTTCAATTTAATCTCTTTGTTGTTTTGTATCAGGACCATCCTCACCAAATTTCGTAATTCCACAAAAAATTTGATAGTTAAACTAATTAAGCTAGTTGCTCTGGTTTAATGCCACGCCTATTGCTATCGCCTCAAGAAAGAATTTCGCAAAACTCTGAATTTAGTGTTTTTTATTTTCCAAGAATAACATTCGCACCAAATTTCAGATCCTAGAAAGACGCGTTTGGTCGAAACTGCATTTTCACTGATTTGGTGCCACGTAAATTTCAACCGCCTCCAATTCTACAGTCAGTCACCAAACAATTTTATTTAATGTATACAGATTTGTGAATACGACCCACCTTCTGTTACTCAACTGGGCTTGCCATATTCGGCAATATTATATTTTGTCCAACACAAAATTCTCGAAGGTGATGGAGAGAGAGCATGATTACATATCGTACTTTTATTGACTATTTTACAACCTCACGAGGTCAGATGTCTTACACATAGTAATTAAACAAATAAATAAATTAAACAAATTTTAACATATTTCTTCAACTGGTTCTATCCTTCGCCTTTTCTCGCCAGTTGGTAACACCAAAGATACGGAGGGATTCTTCAGCCTGGTCTTTCTAGCGGAGTCTTGGTCGTCCTCTTTTCCTGCTTCCATTGGGTACGTTATCGAAAACGTTTCGCGCTGGCTCATCCTCGTCCATTCAGATAACATGGCCTAGCCAACGCAATTTGCCTAATTTGATTTTCCTACCTATGTCCACGTCAGAATATAGATGCACTAGGTCTTGGTTCCAACAACATCGGTACTCGCCGTTTTCTTTAACAGGACCAAATACTTTACGAAGAATTTTTTTCTCGAATACTCCCAGCTTCCGCTTCCAATATGACCCAAGTTTCGGAGCCATATGTCAGGACAGGTAAAATCAGAGTCTGGTACAGCTGGACCTTTGTCTTCCGAGAGAGGGATTTGTTCGTAAACTGCTTGCTGAGCCCAAAATATCATCTATTTGCAAGCACAACTCTCCTATTTATCTCCAGGCTGACGTTGTTGTCCTTGTTCACGGCCGTTCCATGGTCGACAAATTCATCTACCACTTCAAAATTAAATCGGTTGTCGACGTTCAAGTTTGGACCAAGTCGAGAGGTTTGTTTAGTCGTTGACACCATCAATTTTGTCTTGCTCTCATTACCAGCAAGACCCACCTTCGCTAATTCTTTTTCGATTCTTGAAAATACTCCAGTAACCTCTCGCAAATTTCGCCCAATGTTGTCTATGTCGTCAGCATACGCTAGCAACATATGGCTTTTCATGTCAATGGTCTTGTCCGTACTTTCTGAAGTTTTTCTCATCATTATTATCTCCGCCGTCGGTGGTGCAATGGTTAGTGTGCGCGGCTCTTGTACATGAGATACGGGGTTCGAACCCTGCTCTGAACACCTTAAAAAAAATTTTCTTTCGGCGGCGGTCACCTCGCATAGTGACGGCGACACTATCGAGTATTTCGCCATGAAAAGGCTTCTCAAAATACCGTTCGGAATCGGGGTAAAACTGTAGGTCCCAATCAGTGAGTGAAAACTGGAAAGCGCACAGCTCAGTGATTGTGAGAAGTTCTCCCCGGCCCCTTCACGGTATGTAATGGGAAACCATTTATATTTTTTTATCTCCACTAAGATCTTGAAGAGATTGCACGAAAGTGTGTCGTCTTGTCTCAGTCCTCGCTTGACACAGAAAGGTTCGTTGAGGTCTTTCCCCACCTTTACTGCTGATTAGATTTGCTTTTCGTGGGTCTTTTCCAGGATTTGACGTAGCATGAATATTTGGTCAGTCGTGGACTTGCCTAGTCTGAAACCACACTGATAAGTTCCAATTAGGTTTTCAACAATTGGATTTAGTCGTTCACATAATACGCTCGACAAGACCTTATACGCGATGGATAAAAGACTGATACCGCGATAGTTGGACCAGACACACGAATCACCCTTTTTGAATACAGAACATAATACACTGAGATTCCAATCGTCAGGCATAGATTCCCCCAACCATATACCGCGTATAAGTTGATGCTTATGGGCTAGCAGTCCTTCGCCACCTGCCTTAAAAAGTTCAGCGGGTAGCCCATCCACACCAGTGGCTTTATTATTCTTAAGCCAGGAGATTGCCGTTCTAATCTCGCCTTGGCTGGGGTGAACAATCTATACTGTCTTCCACAATCATTACCTCCTCGTCTTTAGTGGAAGAATCTGAGTGGAGTAGTGCTGAAAAGTGGTTTCCACATTTTAAGGACACATTGCTTATCAGTCACCAGATTCTCATTCTTGTCCTTGCAGGAGGGCAGCCCATTATTCGGTCTTCTTACCCTCTGGAAAAATTTTCCGGCATGCAGTGTTCATGCTGCACATTTCGGTCTTTTCACTCTCTGTTTGCTCCCACTGCCATTTTTCGGCCTCAATTGTTGGTTTTTCGTTTCGTTACCATAATGGCGGCGTCTTTTTTTATTAGTTGCAATACGATATTCTTCGTCCACCATGGCTTATCCTTCTGTGGTGTTTGATAGCCAAATTCAGTCCTTGCAGCGGTTTCCAAAGAATGGAAGATGTGCTTGCACTGTGATTCTGGGTCCTCAAAATGGAGGGTGAGCTTTTGTTAATAGGACTTCTACTATCGACTTCATACGTTTTTCGTCCTACTTATTCTCGGGCGAACTTTTGCAGCCACTAGCTAATGATCCGAGTCGATATCGGCACCTCGAATCATATTTACATCCATTACACTAGAAGAGTGTCTGCAATCTATTAGCAAGTGATCAATCTGGTTCTTCGTTCTCTGATCAGGAGACAAGCATGATTATCTACCTGATTATCTACCTGATTATCTACCTCGAATTCAACAGCCTGCTTAGTGATCGACAGTATGGCTTTCGCAGAGACCGTTCTACGGGTTATGTGATGGCGTTGCTCTAGGAATAGTGGAGCCAGTCCGTACATAGACAGAGTCAGAAATTAATTTTTTTTCTTTCTTAAATTTCCGTAGTATTGACTGGACGAATATTTTAATGGAAAATTAAATATTTATTTAAATGAAATATGTACAACATGAGATTTACATATCACAAAACAGCTTAAATTGGATAAGTGTCGCACTGAAGTATTTTTTTATACAAATGAATTCGATTTAATGTCATAAACTAAACTGTCATGATTCACTTACATCCTCCTCGCTTAATGATGATAATACGCAGCTGGCGAGTAATGAGCCACTTGAGGAGCAGGAGCATAGTGATGAGCCACAGGGACAGCATGGGCGACCTTAACCAATGGTTCACGATGGACAACGGCGTTGAAACCATTATGAGCATCAGCAGTATATTTAACAATGCGTTTGTAACCATCTGGATCGATTAAAGAGTATTCACCGTGAACGACATCTCCATCACGCTCTTCGAACTGGCTCTTGGAGTCACCGGTGATTTTATCATCAACACTGTACGAGAATTTGTACTGGGGATGAGGATCGTATTCTTCAACATGTTGTGCCAACACTTGGTGGTGTGCCACAGGAACGACATGCTGCACAGGGGCAGCATGATACACCTGAGGTTGAGCGTGGTAATATTGATGAGTTGGAAGGAGTCCTGCACTAGCCACAGCGACAAAAGCCAAAGCAATAATGAACTAAAATAATACAAAGGATTAACTTTATTATGTCTGCCATATGATATGGAGAATCAAATTTGATTTACATACCTTGAACGCCATTTTGTTGATGAACTTGGGTTCTTGTCAGGTGGATTAACAAATGGTAAGTGATAATTTTGTGAGCTAATTAGTTAGTTTTTATATAAAAATCAATGTCATTATAAGAGCAATTTTTAGTTTTGATTTTAATGGAATGGAATATTGAGTACGAATTTATTTGCTCTAATTAATGAATTTCTTTGAAATCAAAAGAAGTATTGCATAGTTTTAATACAGCACAAAGTAATTAATTTACTTTGTTAATGTTTTATTGTACAGTTCCGACTAATCGTTAATGCGCAGTGTTAGACTCAAAAATTAACGTTCGCCATTAACAACCAACAAGTATTGCTGCTTAGGGACACAACAACAACACTTTGTGCAACAAACTTTTAAAATGTTTGCTTAAACAAGGAGCATTTTTTTTTTGAAATACCAAACATGTTTGCTGAAACAGCAGAAATGTTAGATTTCCCCATTTCAGTAGAGTTTTCTGTCGTGCTTACGCCCGTATTTTTTGAGTGTACCCGTGGGGTTTATCTGATTATTGGTTTCTACTACAGATTAAACTTTAGTAATAAAAAGTCAAATATTTGTGAAAGGGAAGATATTTTCATGATTCATCAGCTTAATACTCGTATCAAATCAAATGTATCTCTTATATAACTTTTGATTTATTTCAAAAAATGTAAATAGAACCTTTTAAATACAAATTTTAATTTAGGAAACACAAAATTTTAATTGAGAAATGAATATGAGTATAGAGAAAAGAAAATGTTGTTTTGTAAATAGTAAAACAAAACAAATCATGGCTGTTGTAAACTAGTTGTTTTTTGACATGAAGCAAGAAAGTTGGGCAAGAAATGGACATACAGTTTTGATAAAATTTCCCAAAACGCATAACAAAAACGACTGCTGAAATAGCTATACAGGCAGCCCTGGTTAAGTGTGAGAATTTTTTTATCCTCGACTTTTCGGAAAATAATATAAAGCTAATTTTAATTATTCCTTATATTAAAATAGTCTTGACCTTGAATAAATTTAGAAAATTAAGGTTTAGAAAACAGGTCGACTAAAAACTTCCGCAAGGGATATGATGAGAGAAAAGAAACTAAGATATTTGTTAATTAATATTTGTATTGAGAAAATACGAATTTATAATCAGAAATGTCAAATTAATATTGAGAAGTTTGAAATTGAAATTAAAAAATATAAATTTTGAGTATTAGAATTTCAAATAAAGTGTATACAATATAAATTTATATTGTAACATTTAAAAAGATATTGAGAGAACACAAACTGATATTTCGAAACTACAATTTATATCAAAAATATATCTTTGCCCTTGAGAGATTTAAATTTATTGTGAGAAAATTTCAATTGTTATTGAGGAGACACAAATTGGTATAGACAATTGAAGATTACATATACACTGTGGAACAGAAACAAAAATAACAGGGATTCTGGTAGAGAGGGTAAACATATATAAAATCGGCTGGCTGATTTTGAGTTTTGTTTTGATTTTGCTTCTTCATAGTTGTTTGTTGCAGGCCGACGGATATTATCAGCCAAAGTGCAGCTGGCAAAGTATGGCGCGACTAATTAGCGCAATGTGAATAAATTAAAAAATGTTCTTTTATTTTTTTTATAGATATTATAAACACAGCTTTCTTTCGTTCGCTGACTTATAGTGAAATTTTACGTAGAATATTTTTTCAGTACACACCGAGCCCTTCAAATATAGTTTTGTGGGACATTTTAGCGGCAACCCGGAATAAATGGATTTTCAGTTTTGACTTATTTCTGGCATTCAAGTTAAGTTTTGAGATTTAGTGTGTTAAAAAACTTATAGCGTTAATTCCATTTGTGACAGACATGACTTCAGACAACTTTCTTATCGAATTTCAAGTACTAAATATTAATAAATCTAAATGAAATTTGCTATGCTGATGTATCTATGTTCCATATTTACGAATAATACAAATCTTTTAACCCAAGAAAAAATAATTTGCATTTTGAAGGTAAAAACACCTCGTGACAGACATAACAAAAAACGGACATGATTTTGAGTGATCCTTCATTATCATTCAATTGCTCTAAATTAAGACACATTTAAAGTTCAGAAATTTTAGGTTACACAAACAAAAAAAAAAGTTATGAAATTTAAATGAATATCTAACTAAAAAAATATCTAAATAGCGTGACAGACAGACAAGAATTTGTGACAGACATGACAAGTGTAATAATTTGAATCATTTTTACATATTCTTTTGTTAATTTTAACTTTATTTTTCATTAATGATGTACAATGATATTTTTTATACATAATGCATCATGTTATTCATAGAACCAGACCTGACATTTTTAACACTCGCCAGATCTGAAGTTAAACAACGCACCTTTTTCACAGTTAGATGTAAGACAGTAAATACAATACCAGATTCATATGAGCGAAAGCAGTGCGCTTTTCTTGTTCCTGGCATCATTTTACTTCTTGACCGTTAGTGACCCACATCTCATCCACTTTTGTTATTGCAGATTCTATTTTCTTTTAGGATTCCTGTATGATATTCATTCCTGTGCAAATTGTCTTCGCATCATTTGCAAATTCAAGTGATGTTCTTGGATCAACCTTTCTTGCCTTACTAACTTCTCGAACACGACGCTTTATAGTACCACCTATACCATCAATACAACCTTTGCCATGAGATGTGGCTGAAAAATATCAGGTTGTGGAGATACAAAGTCATCGAGAAAATCGTATATTTTTGTTTAAACTGCTGTGAGGTTCCGTCTGACTGAAGTTGTATCTCTCGTACTTTTAACTCTGGATGTTTTTCTGAAAACTATTCAAGAATTAATTTATTAAACGTAATGACTGCATATTTATCGTGATGGTTATAATCAGATATCACAACATGAGGTTCGGAACCAACATCTGTCGCAGTGGCATTATCACGATAATATACCATAGTTGTATACAGTGTTGAAGATATATTCTGCGAATGTGCAGACTGAATTTCGTCCTGATATATGTGAGAATAGTTTTCAATAAAATCTATTTCAATTAAAGGTTTTCCGTAGGGCAGATTTTGTTTCAAATTTGTGAAGACTCTGGACTGTGTGCGCTTAACATAAATATTCAATCAGTACTTGTGGAGCCCAGTACCATCAATAAGTATAAAAATAAATGAAAGGAAAGAAAACAGATTGTGACCCATATGACAAATGTGACAGACATGACAAATTTAAAACCTTTACAGTTCAGTTTATTTTCGGATTTTATTTTAAGTTTTTACCATAAGTTCTTCCTTGTGATACAAAAAAAGAGAAAATATACTATTAAGATTTTTATGCAGGTAGGTATTTGTTAAACTAGATAATAACATGTTTTTAGTGACAGACATGACAAGACATTAACATAACAATAATATAATTCTAACAAAAAAAATTTCAGTTTATAATGGTAATTTTGGTGTTTTTTATAAAGGAGTAAGATAATCTTCAAATAAAATTTGATTAAATAAGATATTTTTCATACTTTGATTGCTTTAGTAAATGTAAAAGTTTGAACAATCATAGTCGATATTCTGTTTCAAAGAAAGTAGTGAAAATAAATTAACAGTACAAAATTACTTTTGCGCATACGATGTTTACTTTCTTATTTTTAAGAGGTTTGATACGTTCTCCAGAAATGAAAATAAAAAAATTTTAATTAATTGAAAACTTAAAAGTGGTCTCTATATCAAGCTTCACGTGGAATTAACCATAGTAGAAATATATGGGGAATATTTTTTTAGTTACTCCCCTGTTGAAGGGGTATTTTTTACCCTTTTCCAAGAAGAACAAACAAGCCCCATATATTGAGGCGGTAGAGGGTTAAAGTTTTCTCGTAAAGTTTTACATATAATTTCTGAACATATCCTAGATCTAAAATGTCAGGATAACATGGTTTCCTAAGCCGATTCATCATAAGAATGTACAAAAGAGGGGAAAACGCCGACACACGTATATTTTTTTTACCCCTCTACCAGAATCATTTGTCTGAACCTTGTTATTTTCGTTCTCTAATTATTTAAACAAATAATAACATATTTAACCATATTTAGACGAACCACCGTGCAACACATAAAATGTAAACTCCTTCTCGTGTGAAATTTCTCGAAGTACTTCTCGAAACCAACAAACCCCTTTTTGGGTTTTGCTAGTTTAGCTGCTGTTCGGATTTTATGGGTAACAGGTAACTTTAGGAATACCAATAGGAATTTTGTTTTCCTGCCTTCGGGAAAAATAAACTAACACCAAAAATCTGCATATACCCATAGTGCCTCCAGATTGTAAAAATGTCGAAAAATTTTAATTTGGAAAAACGATACAAAGGAAGAAAGCTGGATGAATTGAATTCAGAAGTTTTTTGGTGGATTCATAAGATATTCCAATGTGAAGAGGAAGAAATCGCCGTTTAATATGCTATAAAGATCAGATGATGATGATTCATAGTGGCCTCGAACGTACGGAATAAAGAATTTCATTGGTATCTAAAACCGGTTTTGTTTTATTTAAAAAAAACTTTTGTAGCGCTCTTATTGAAAAACCCGATACTAGTTAGCTCCAACACGGCTAAGGCGCCCGTTGAAAAATGCGATAATTTAACGGGATCTTTAAGAAAATATACTTTCTGTAAAATGATAAACTTTTGTTAAGAACATTTTATGTTTTTATAGAATGTATTTTTTTTTTTTAAAAGTATATTTTTAAGACCTATTTGTAAGAGTATATATAATGTTTTCCTGAAAAGGTAATTTTTTAAAGAGAAGAAGTTTTTTTTAGTAAGGCTTGTTTTTTTAAGAAAAGGTACTATTTTTAAGAAGAAGTACTTTCTGTAAGAAAAAGCCATAATGGTATGAATTTTATTTACAAAGAAGTACTTTTTTAAAAACATGTACTTTTTTAAGAAGCGGTACTCTTTTTAGGAAAAGGTTATTTTTTAAGAAAATTTACTTATTTTCAGGAAGGCTACTTATATCAAGAAAAGAAAAGAAAATGTATTATTTAATTTTTAAGAATAGGTACTTTTAAGAAAAGGAATTTTTGTAAGAAACGGTTTTTTAAAGACAATGTAATTTTTTGAAGAAAAGGATTTTTTTAAGAAATTATATTTTTTTACCTTTTTTAAGAATAGCAAAATTTTTAAGAGTAGGTGCTTATCTCAAGAAAAGTTATTTTATTTCACAAAAAAAGTACTCTAAAGTAAATTTAGTTTTTTAACAAAAGCCAATTTGTTGTCAGATAATTTACTTTTTTTAAGAAAAGGTACTTATTTAAAGAAAAAATACGTTTTATAAGGAAGGTACTTTTTTTATGAAAATATACTTTTTTTAAGCAAAGGTACTTTTTTAAGATAAGGTATTTTTTTAAGAAAAGATACTTTGTTTAAGACTATGAATAGGGTTTTTGAGGAATTTTACTTTTTTTAAGAAAAGGCACTTTTCTTTTTTAAACTTCTTTCACTTTGGCTTTTCTAAATTTACTTTTTATTGGGTTCAAAACTACAATATATACTAAATATTGGTTACAGGCTCCACCTAGAAATCTTCCATTAAACAAGAAATTTCACAACATATAATAGTCTAGACACAAACCAAAGCAAAGGTACCCAATACAGTTGATAATACTGGGTTGTAGTAGCATAATAGTGTTAAAAAAAGTTGTTTCATTTTTTTTCATTTTGCCCATATATTATATTCCAAAAATATATAATATAAATAATAAATAAATTACAAAACTGTTTGAATCTATGCGGATTTGAACCTGGGATACTCGTCAGCTTTCCTCTTCTAGTCGCAAATTTCATTTGCCGTAAATAAATTCTTCGAATCAAATTTAGTTGTCTGAAATTTCGTTTGTGGGGAAAGATTTGTATTTTTGTGTATAAAAATAAATAAATAAATGGTTTCCCGTTACATCCCACGAGGGGATTAGGGAGAGCTTCTCACAACCAGCGAGCTGTGCGCTTTCTAGTTTTACACTCACTGGTTGGGACCTACAGTTTTACACCGGTTCCGAACGGTATTTTGAGAAGCTTTTTCATGGCTAAATACTCGATAGTGTCGCCGTCACTAAGCGAGGTGACCGCCGTCGAAAGAAATTTAAGGTGGCCAGAGTAGGGATTGAACCCCCGTCCTCATGCACAAGAGCCGCGCACACTACCATTGCACCACCGACGACCACATAGACACATATAGACACATTTAATAGTTGAACCCCTCAAAATACTGTTAAATAAACCCTTAGTAAACCTCGCTTTAATTGTATTATGAGTTTTTTTTCTAATAAAGTGTGTTCAGCTGATTCCTCACCACTGTCAAATGCCGAACGAAAATAATGTTTGTGTTTGTTTTAGCCAACAAGTGTTGAAACATATGATACATACATATGTATGTACATGCACATGTGTCGGCAGGTGGGTTGGTCAGTCGTTGGATCACTATTAATTTGGAATGAATATTTGTTTATATTTTTGATTTAAGTCGCGAATACTACTTTTGCTGTCACTTTCATTATTTTGAAATCATAACTTCAGACGTGCCCGTATTTGCTGCTCTGAGCCTGGTGCTAAATGAATTTTGCCATTTTTTTTTGTATTCTTGACATTTGTTATGGTTAGCGCTAAAAAATATTTAACAAACAGCAAATAACTGTCGATTTGTCAGTTTTTGTTTTTTTCTTTTCTTGTATAATTAAAACAAAAAAGTAAATGACATGTGAATAATAGCGTCTAAAATGTTGGCCACCAAAAAGTGAATGTCTCTGTAGTGCCTTCCTATGCTAATAATGTGTCTCTGTGTCGCAGCAATAACATGCCGTATTAAACGCATTCAATTTGATATATTACATATGTGTTGTACTTTAATTTTTTATTGTGCACCCTATAAAATAATAACACGTTAATACGTTTTTATGATTGAAATGCCAAAATGTAGTAACACTTTTACACGTTTCACTATTTCTTGGGAAGACATGATCAGCTGCTATGGTTGATCAAATATATACGTGTTTTGCAAATACAGTATTCGATCGTTATAGCGCGGGTTACAGCCAAAATCCTCTATCTGTTAACACTAAGTCCTATATACATACTTGTATAGATGTTGTCTAGAATTAAAAAAGTCTACATTCCATCAAATTTATGTTTGTGTTTGTTGCTTCCTCTATCTTTTTTAATTTGAATTGGATTTTATTTTGCATTACTTTATCGAATGCAAATGCAAAAGAGTTACCAGTGTTCGCAATGGCGCTGGGCATTGTAGCATGCCACAACTACTGCTGTTAGACTTAGAGCACTGCCAGTTTGGCTTCGGACACAGTGTCATTCTCAATATAACAAACAAAAATTATTTAAAATAATTTTTTACTTGTATTTTAAGAAACGTAAACATCCGATAACGCGATAACTAAGCGAATTATCGAGAAATGCTACATTATTTTTTGAATTTGTTATGACTTGTTTTATAGAAAAAAAGTGATATCAATCAATGGCTTTACCCGGTACGTTAGTGGAAAATGTGGGGGTCCATAACTCCCAAACCATGACCCGATTTTTTTATTTTACTTTCTTTGCTTAAAATAAAATGTTCTACCCGACGCAATAAATTTTATAATTGTTGGAGAGTAAGCCTTATAATAGACATTCATATGCCAAAATTAACTTCCGTTAAGATGAGTTATTAAACCTTTTGTAGAGCCGCCATTGGATTTTAAAGCCTTTTTGCACATTATGCATTTTGCTTGAGGTGCACCTTTCGACTCTTCCATAAAATAATACCACGCTAAACCTTTGTTATTGTTTTTAGCTTTATGTTTTTCAAAATTAGAATAATCCCGAAAAATCCCGGGATTCGGGATTTCCCGATTGGCATCCCTAATCTGGACTAATACTTATAGTAGACCTAATAGTTCTCTCACCAAATGTATGGCATTTGGCCTGGTGTAATATTAACGTTCGATGTTGAAAAGAATTGCTTTACTAATACCAGATAGAGGCAATGGTTCAGAACAACGAACAAAATAACAACAACGGCATTTCGTTTTGCGTATTAAAATTTTTGTGTTAAAGACAACACAAATGTATGCTAACAATAACAGTCAATTAAAAAGTTTAAAACACATTTAAATTTCACAGTTTTTCACCAAAGCGACATGAAAAATTAAAGCAAGAAGATATTGTAATTCCACCTGGTGTATGCCACTTTTCGTCAAACATCTCTCTATCACACCGACCGCATCAAGAAGAGTGTGAAAGGAAACATCAGATGAGCCAAATATTCTATCTAGTATGATTTACTCTACGGATATATCAGAATGGAATGCTAGCATACCTGCGCATTCGAGATTCGTAAAATTCTATACAGATGGTTAAAAGCTTGTCGATAAAATAGGGTTTGGTGTATTTTCTAAAGACCCAGGGTTATCCACTACGAAAAGACTGCCTGAAGCCTGTAGTGTTTACCAAGCATAAATCTTAGCGGGAAGTAGCGGAATGGCTGAGAGGAACTGGAACATGTGGGCATGCCTCTATCAACTTTCAAATTCTTCTTGATGAATTGTGCCCTTACGGCAGTTAATTGTACGTGGTCACTAGTAGGGAAATGTGTATATTCCTGATGCTGACTGAAAGTCTTGAGAAATAAGGTTTGCAGAATATACGGTGACGAAACGGAGGTGGAGTCAATAAACCAATAAACACCTTCTATGTCTAAGCCCCGCTCTTTCCAGAAGGCGCCAGGCTACCCTAGGCTCACATTTGTTTGGGAAGTTAACAAATCTGGCCGATGTTACCAACTTCCAAATCTTGAGATCTTTGAAACTACCAAACTGGTTCATCGGAAGGGACTAGGAAAATCTCATCTAATTCGTTTTGTAACTGTGGTATCACAAGGCCTAACCATAGTATTCTATACTCGGTCTTAAGCGGCCTGACTATAATGCTATTAGTATGTTTCATCATACCCCTGGATTCTTTTTGTATTTTGTACTCGTATCAGCAAAAATCCATCAATTTTCTCTCAAATGCAAAACAAATTTTGTAACGTCGTAACGAATACTCAGATAAATACACTTCGTTTGAGGAATGTAGTTGCGGCGCACGAGCCTTTGTTGTATCAAAAATATAATTTGTTTTGTTGTCAATAAATAAAATTTCTTGCGAAGCCCGAAGAGGTTTACAACAAAAGAAAGTACTAAAAACAGAAACTGTTATTTCGCTTACCGCGAACCGCTTATAGGTGCTTTAAACTCAAAGAAACTTTTACAAGAAACAACAAATGTTTGCTTCAAAGTGTATTGAATGTAATTTTTTTTGGATGGAAGTGTAACCTCATTATAAAAGCATTATATTGAGTTTTAAATAAAAGTAATTTAATGTAGTACCTATACTTTCCATGAAATTAGTTTGGACCCAGACACCATATCTGCAAGTCCGCGCCTACCCAATGAACATTAACACTAGGATTTGCTTGTATGTTTCTGCTGAAAGATGACAGAATCAATTAAAGAGTGTAGAGAACACACACGTGAAAGGGTAGATACAAATTTTCTCAATTTGTCACAAATTAAAATTATGAAAATTCTTGGGAAGAGAAAGTTCGTTTGCAACAAAATAAATTACTTTTTCGATAAAGGTCTACTATTACAGGAAATGAAAGTCCTTTCGCAACAAAAGAAGTTACTTTTACGATAAAGGTATATTATTTGCAGGAAATTGATTAAAATTGTTGTGGTCACTCAGCAAAAAACAAATACATACCAAAAACAGAAATGGAAGCAGGAATCTCTTCGGAAGCAATTGAAAATCCGCTTATAGAAGTGAAGTTTTGTTGAACAAAGTTCCCACTTAGAAGCAGTCGATAGTGCCAACTGAACGTAACATATTCATTTCTTTCAAGAAGCTCTTTATACTTAGGTGGCAAAATTAATGATGTTGAATCATGTGCTTATTTTACAGCTCAGAAATCAGTCTAAATGAAGGGAAGGGGGTAATTTTAATTTTGTTTACTCTCTGGACATTGACGGAGTTCTGTCTGTACAGCGTCGTGATCGTGTTTCATATTTGATTCGTTTGAACTGCCTTGGTACAGTTTTAGTTATTTTGTTTATACTTTTTTGTTATTATTATATATATATTATTATATATATATTCTGCCTTACTTTATTTCTTATAAGAAGCAGGAAGCAGTGTAGAGCTTCTAAAAACTTCCTACTGCTTTCAATTTCTCAATAATTTTTGCCGGGCAACCCTGAGTATAAAGGTTCGGTCAGATTGGGCAAATATTGGACTAGAAACGTCATATATTTCTTGGCCCCAATCTGACCAGAAAATATTTTTTGTAGTAAACAACTAAACAGCTGATTTTAGTCAAACAAAATTATTTGCCTTCAAATAAAAATTTGCTCAATGTGACCAAAGTGTGACCACTAGAGAACAAATAGTTTTCTCTTTCTTGGACAAACATTTATTTGATCTTACAAAAGAATTATAAGTAAATAACGGGTGGTATTACGCTTTTACGACTCAAATTATAAAATTGAAAAAAAATCACCAACATTAAACTAAAATTAAGAAATGGTAAATATTATAAATATTTTTAAAAATATTTTGATAATTTTGTTCAACGGCCAAACAACTGTGTACATAGTTAAAAATTCAAAATTGTAGCTTTGTTAATCTGTACTAACTTTTCAAATCGGCTCTATACCGACTAAGCCGTATTTAGAATTTTGAGGCTACTGAATATGTTAAAAATGGTTTCTTAATCTCCTCTACCAGACCTTAAAATTATGTTAGGTGATTTAAGCGCAAGCATGTCAAACTCCCAAAAAAGAATTAATCAATATTTAAAAAATATTTGATAATTTATCTAAATTTCAACATAGGATATCTCGATAACTAAGTGAGTTATCGACAAATTTTATTTAAAATAAAAACAACCAAACACACAACATCACACATACTTTGTCCGAAGTAGCTGACGTATACGTGTGTCACATAACCACATGTTTGCCATATCAACAGCAACGAAACAGGCAAACACACAACATCACACATACTTTGTACGAAGTAGCTGACGTATTAGTATGACGTATTTTGACTTTGATAGATTTAGTCCCTATACGCCGCTATAGATGTTAACACATCAAAAAAACTATATTAGACGTCACATAAATCGCTTATGGTGGCTCATTCAACATAATATCTACCCGTAACTCCGAAATTAGGGGCCGTCACCAAGTTTGGTATTTAACATGTTTTTCTTAAAACGATGAGTTCTATTTCAAACCAGTGAGATTTTTTGGCTGGGCCAGTGGGAGCTAAAGTCCTTCTCCTCCTCTTCCAAAACTGACAACGTCGCTGCTCCATGGCATAAAACAAGAAAACATTTGTCCTCCATCATTATTTAAAATATTTTGTTGCAGTTTGTTTAAAATTTTTGAAAAACAAAATCGTATTTTCTGCCAGTTTGATCAAACAATTATTTGTTGCAGATATTTGTTCAAGTGTGACCACTGGGTAAATGTATCTTTCCTCCTGTTTATTTGACACTATTTGATATCTGTTTGATCAAACAAAAAGAGGAAAATAAAAAAAGAGGAATAGTGTGAACACAAAATAAACCCGGTTTTGATTTGACAACAGTTTGAGCAAATATGATGAAACATATTTTGGTAAAATAATTGCCCAAACCCACTGTACCTTAAGCAGCAAACGAAATATTTTGGGAGGTAGGTTTTTTTTTAAATCTTTGACTCTTCTCATTAGCGCCTTAGCGTTGACTGCAATTGGTGACATACATAAACAAGACTGTTACTAGGCGATAATCCTAAATCCCTGATGAGAAAAGTCACAACATTCGAAACGATCGTCCGCCAATGTGAGTTTAAATTGTAGTTTCGACCCTTCAAAATTTTTCCCCCGAATTGAAGGAGAATACCCTGATATCTTTCTTTAAAATATTTAAAACCAATACAGATCGAATCATATATACTAAAATTATTTTTGGGGCGCGTGAAATAGATTGGCACCAAATGAGCCCAGAATATTTTTTCCTTGAGTAATAGTAGGTCAATATCTGCTCTGGCAGTCAGGCAGCATTCAAGCCAAACCCTAAATATCTTGCTCTTCAACAACTCATAGATATCATAGATTTTAGAACTACGGGTCGAGACAAATTTTCCAGACATATGTTAACAAGCCATAATACCACACATGAACATATAGGGTATTCACACTCCCGCAACAAGAAAATACATCTTAAGCACCATTGTCGATGTAAATGAATTAACTGCTTGTGATCATTTACACTGTCTACGTTGATGGACAATTTAAAAGATCAGGCACGCTACCCAACGACGTAAATCGCGTAATTATATGCAGGTGAGATTTGCCTACCCCACTAGTTCCTAAATGTAACGGTCTATGTACCTTGGCGTATTCCAACTTGAATACTTTTACTCACTTATAAAGTAAGATTAATTACTCTGATTGTTCAGATTCACGTTTGCACACAAGTAGAGCAATTATTGAATTGTTTATAAATGCTGCAGATGGTGATTTTATGTTAATGGATAAACCCTAAACTAAAATCAAGGTTGCCATAAATACGTAGTTTCCCCCATTTTTATTCTTTTCGGTTTGAAGTTAGAGCAAACCCAAAAATTCCAATTACAAGTGTTTGTGTTTCAGTTTTGGCTTAAGCAAATGATTTATGAGATTTTGATTTAATGACATTAGTTAATGTTTTAATTATTAACAAATTTACACTGAATATTCTCACAATTAAATGTAAAACAATTAACCAAATTAAAAATACACTATTCATTTACAGTTTTATGCGTTGTGGTACGGGAGGGGTTTAGTGTTTTATCGTATGGGTAAAGCAAAGCATTATTGAACGACCTCTTATGTGGGAATTTCCGTATGGAACGGATAATTCGTTAAAATGGTTTTGAGTTTTATTAGCAACAAATAAAAACTGAAAAACTCCTACTATAATCTTTGACTTAGCAACTGAAATGATTCCAATTTTCAAAGCGGAACCAATCGTATGATCTGGTGGTGACATAAGATGTAGTCTAACTACGTATGAAACCATATGGTTTTCTCTTTGGATACTCTAGAGGAAAAATGTTCATTAAAATATATATCACAATGGTTAGTGTGCGCGCCTCTTGTACATGAGATCCTGCGTTCGAACCCTGCTCTGACCACCTTAAAATTTCTTTCGGCGGCGGTCACCTCGCTTAGTGATGGCGACACTATCGAGTATATAGCCATGAAAAAGCTTCTCAAAATACCGTTCGGAATCGGTGTAAAACTGTAGGTCGCAATCAGTGAGTGAAAACTGGAAAGCGCACAGCTCAGTGATTGTGAGAAGCTCTCCCCTGTCCCTTCATGGGATGTAATGGGAAACGATTTATTTATTTTTTTATAGCTCAACAAGGAAAGAGTTATTTCGATCCAGAGTTGTATTTTTTTTGTTTACAAAAAGACTGTATACTTTCTAACCGATTTCAAAAAACATACACATACATATACTGTATCTTGAATTGAAATAAATGCAAGCAAATCCTAATGTCAATGGTGTATTTCTTTTCGAGCAACTTTTGTGATGTCATTGTGGAGAGAAGAGCCGACTTGCAGTGACGGTGCGTGGGTTCTAATCCATTTCACAGATAGCGTATGTACTGGAATAGATTTGTATTTAAAATTCAATAAATTACTTTTACAGAGCGTTTTTTATGTTCCAGGCCGATGTTCTTTTACCGCCATTTCTGTTTGATTGACATTTGTCAGTATGTTTTTGACAGTTGTGTAGAGCATTAGATAACAATTTATTATGGAGCTCTATCGCACCAACAACGTGTTGAAGTTATTAAAACAGTTTATTTAAATAATTGTTCAACTGTAAAAGCGCGAATTTTGTTTAAATAATGTGCCGAGCAAGTCAACCATTCAGCGTATTGTAAAGAAGAAGATATATTGTAAAGAAGTATTGTAAACAAACTTTGCATACACTGGGAGATAAATTGAAGTCTGGCGAATTGAGAGATAAACTGAAGTCTAATCGAACTCTGAAGCTAACGAACAACATTATTGAAGAAATGGGAGCAATAACACCCGGAATATGCCAAAAAGTTATGCAAAATATGGTTAAAAGAGCACACATTTGCGCAGCGGCCAGAGGCGGTAATTTAGCCGATATCACACTTCATACATAATTGTTATAAACCAAGCTTTCATGCAATACAAAATTATTTATTATTTTTTTTAAACAAGTGTTCGGTTCAGGATCAATAACTATTAAAAAGTACTTTTTCTATGAAAAAGTAAATTTTAATAGAAATATTATACTCGTAAAACAAATGTGTGAAATTGATTATTTTGGTGGATGGTTGGGAATATAGTTATTTCAATACCCACCAGGGCATATCATCAGCTTCCTTGTCCACAAGTATTTAGGTACATAGGGATTATAGGGATAAACAAATCTCAAGTAAGCGAGAATTGCCTAAACTTCTACTTGTGCGAAAACATCCACAACAATACTTTGCCATAACCATCAATGTTCACAACATTTCTTTCCTAGGCATGCTTTTATCGAAAGCCATTGCATAAAAAAAAAACAACGATTGCCATGAGATTGGCGTTAGAGTGTACCGTCTTAAAATTATATCCGTTTAAGTTTATATTATTCGATCTTTCAGTTGTTATGTTTTTGGAACGAAGTTCCTTATCGCACTTTGCCGGATGGGGCTAAATGAAAAAATTTTGAACGATTTTTTTTTAACTAATTTATTACAACCCATTATTACCTACTAAATTGAGTACTTTTGGTTTCGTTTGGTTTAAAGGGAAGTTTTCTAGGTGGAGCCTGTGTATTACATATTGTAGTTTTGAACCTGGCAAATCCATGAAATACGACCCTGAGCATGGAATTACATTTGGCAACACACTTACTCTTACACTCGTACTTTTGGTTTGGCTTGTGTCTAGACTAACATATGGGGGGATATTTCATGTTTAGCCTGTTTATTACATATTGTAGTTTTGAACCGAATAAAAGGGTAAATTTTAGAAAAGCCAAAGTGAAAGAAGTTTAAAAAATAAAATTTTCTTAAGTAAGTGCGTTTTCTTAAAAAAAGGAAATTTTCTCAAAAAAATACCTATTGATATTTTTAAATAATTTACGTTTTCTTAAAAAAATACCTTATCTTAAAGAAGTACCTTTGCTTAAAAAAGTAAATTTTCATACAAAAAGTACATTTTCTTAAAAAAAATAATTTTGGAAATAAGTACCTTTTCTTAAAAAAGTAAAGGGTGTTTTTCAAGCCCAATAGAACTTCAAATTGTAAAAAATAAAAAAATTTCTATTATTTGTTTCAGTATACTCTGGCAAATCATCATGAATAGACTCACGCTTGAACAACGCTGCCAAATTATCCAAATTTACTTTGAAACTCAGTTGGAAACTGACCCGTTGTTTTATCGCCAAATTTTGTACAGCGATGAGACTCATTTTTGGCTTAACGGGTTTGTTAATAAGCAAAATTGCCGTATATGGAGTGAGAACAATCCACAAGAGACCCTCCAGACTCCATTACATCCAGAAAAATGCACCGTTTGGTGCGGCTTACACGCTGGTGGCATCACCGGACCTTATTTCTTTAAAAATGAGGCCGGAGCTCGCGTTACGGTGAATGTTTCTGTTTGAAAATATGGATGACATTGATCCAGACGAGATGTGGTTTCAACAGGATGGCGCTACGTGCCATACGGCGATCGCAACCATCGACTTATTGAAATCAAAATTTGGCGATAAGTTGATTACGAGAAATGGACCTGTCAATTGGCCTCCAAGGTCGTGCGATTTGACACCTCTCGATTATTTCCTGTGGGGCTACGTGAAGGCACTGGTTTATGCTGATAAACCAGCAACAATTGACGCCTTGGAGGCCAACATTGTACGTGTTCTTCGTGACATACGGCCAGCAGTGCTCGAAAAATTGGCCAAAAATTGGACGTCCAGAATGCGCTTCGTCAAGAACAGTCGCGGTGCCCATATGCCCGAAATCATTTTCAAATGTTAATGCCACGTATTGATCTTTCGAATAAAAAAAAAAACTTTATTAAAATTTCATTTTTTGTGCTATTTTTTTACAATTTGAAGTTCAATCGGCCTTGAAAAACACCCTTTACATTATCTTACAGCAAATTGCCTTTTCTTAAAAAAACTACCTTTTCTTTAAAGAGTACCTTTTTTGCAAAACAAAATAAATTTTCTTGAGTTGAGTACCTACTGCTCAAATTGCACATGTTCTTTTTTCATAAAAAAAAAGATTTTCTTCAAAAAAAAAAACATCTCTTAAAAAAATACCGTTTCTTAAAAAATTCATTTTCTTAAAAGTACCGTTTCTTAAAAATAAAATAATACCTTTTCTTTTCTTTTCTTGAGATAAGTAGCCTTTCTGAAAATAAATAAATTTTCTTAAAAAAATAACCTTTTCCCAAAAATAGTACCAATTCTTAAAAACGTACCTGCCCTTAAAAAAGATACTTCTTTGTAAAAAAAATTTCATACTCTTAGGATTTTTCTTACAAAAAGTACTTATTATTAAAAATGGTAGCGTTTAATAAAAGAAGTACCTCTCATTAAAGAAAGGACCTTTTCGGGAAAATATAAAACATATTCTTACAAAAGGGACCTAAAAATATACCTTAAAACAATACATTGCTTAAAAAGGTTTACAGTTTACATAAAGTATATTTTCTTAAAGATCCATTTAAATTACAGTATTTTTCAACAAGCACCTTAGGCGTGTTGGAACTAACTAGTACATAATATATAGCGAAAAGAACTTCTTTCAAACCGGTGTCCCCTGACACCTCTTCCAATTTTTTTAATAATTGTTCCGTTGTAAATCAATAACTATTAAAAAGTACTGTTCCTAACAAAAAGTACATTTAAATAGAAATATTATTAAAGAAATGTGTGAAATTGATTATTATGGTAGTGGAGTGTTGAGACAATTCTCGCTAAGTTGAGTTTCGTTTATCCCTACCATGTTTGATGATATCCCTAAATACTTGTGGAGAAGGGAGCTGATGATATGCTATGGTGAGCACTGAAATAGCTATATTCCCAACCGTCCACCATAATAATCAATTTTTCATAAAAAAAGTATTTTTTAATGGGTATTGATCTTCAACCGAACAATAATTAAAAAACATAACAACTAAAAGATCAAATTATGTAAACATAAACGGATATTATTTATTATTGAAAACCCTTGTACCGTTTAAGATTTATTCAAAAAAACATCGGTCTGGAACACAAAAAAAAAAACACCCTGTAATAATGAGGGTAACTTTCTATCCAAAATAAATCCTATTCAGTGAAATACAACTCGTTTGCTCTGAACGAAACGACAGTTTGTTGCAAACAGTTTTCGTTTCTCGAACACAAAATTCGCTGCAGCCCATAATTTTTAATCGATCTCAAAAGAACATAAATTGGCATTATTCTCAAAATTTACAAGAAGGCTTATTTTTAAAACTGTTTCAGTTCTAGCTGAAGTCAAAGTTTATGATCAATTCAATTATTGAAAAGTTCACATTCTTGCAAAGTTTGTTCAAAGTTTTTGTCAAACGGTAGTTTCGTTATAAATTAGCCCCAGCCCTCATTTCTTAGCCGATTTGATAAATGTTTTTTGAATTGTGTCAAATCTTCAACAGACCGATTACCGTTTTAAAATGAAATTAAAGCATCATATTCTGGACAACATTTTATAATGATCCATTGAAGAAGATTTTGGGAAAATAGATTTTAAATAACAATTTTGGTCTAGATCAGTGGTCGGCAAATTTTTTCGAGTAAGGGCAAATATTAAATAATAAGAAATAATAAAATTAAATAAGAAAATATTAATCGATCCATATACGGAACATGACTAAAATTTATTAGTACTCATGCCTAGAGTATTAAAAAGTCGGTCAATCCAACCGCCGTTTTCCACCGGTTTCTGGTTTTATAACAAAACCTTACGAATGGGGTTTTGCCATCAAAAAATTATTTAAAAAATACGTTTGGAAACAAATGCATTTTCAAAAAACCAGTATCTAATTTTGTTTATTATATAAAAATTATTTTCGGTAAATGCGATGATTTATTCGACCTTTCGTATTCTATTTAAAATTAAAATGTTCGAGCGTTATGTATATTTCAATTTATTTTATTTCTCAATAATTCGCTACCCATTGGGTAGCATGGTCAGGAAGATAAACCACAATTACTAATGAAAAATTAAAAAATTAATTGCAGAGCTCACTGATCGTGGAAAACTCTCCTCTAATAAGTAATTGTTGTTTATCTTCCTGACGATGCTACCCAAGGGGTAGCGTAATATTCAAAAATTAAATAATTTAAAATAGAAGTAACCCTCGAACGATTTAATTTTAAATCTAATTATTTTCTGTCTAAAAATTATTGAAAAACTAAATTTCTTGGTCCTTTTAATTTTTTTGGGATTAAATTTTAATTTTCAATAGAAAAAATTCAAACTGCTGAAATTTTTTCTTGCATTTTTTTTTAAATTGACTGTATATATTTAAAATTTTTAAGGAAAAAATGTCAACCACAACCGTTCGGAACCAGTGTAAAACTGTAGGTGCCAATCAGTGAGTAGAAATAAAAATCGCAGAGCACTCCTGGTCGTGGGAAGTTCTCCTTGATGGCATGTTACGGGAAAATATATAGTATTTTATTTTTTAAAAGTTTTGACAATATGGGTTTTCACTCAAACTCATGAATTCCCCGTATATCTCATAAAACTTGTATATTTGCGAAGTGTCAAACATTTTTCATACAAATTTGAAGGCTGCAATTTAATTTATGAGTAAAACGAAGTATACGAAGTAGTTAAGAGTTTGAATGAAAACTCATAATGTTTTTTTTTGAAAATTGAACGTAATTTTAACTTTACTGTAAAATTAAAACTCGGTGAAATCTGCAATAAAAAAACCGGTTAATCGTGACAATTTTCAGAAAACCAGCGGTAGGTATATGACTAATAGTCCGGTGGACCCTGTTTCGTTCTCGGTTTTTGAATGCTCTATTCTCGTCTTTAAATTCATGTTTTTGGTCGTTGGATAAAATTTGGTATGCTTGATTCCGAATAATTTTCAGATTTCAGAATAAAATCTCATCACATCATGGGATTGGGACGAGCTTCTCACAACCAGTGTGCAATTAGTTTTCAAGTTTTTACATTCGTGAGCGCTATTTTGAGAAGCTTTTTCATGGCTTAGTACTCGATGGTGTCGCCATCACAAAGCGAGGTGACCATCGCACTGTGGTTCGGAATCGATTTTCATCGGCCAAAATTCAATTTCTCTTAACATATTTTGACATAATAGGGTTAATGTGGTATTTGTCTTGAACTGTATCTCATTCAGCTTTATAGAGATTCCTCTCACTTTTCTTTATTAGAAAGAGTGATTGGGTGGCTTTAATATGGTAGTTAAGTTTCGTTTATATCGATTTTCATAAAGCGGAGATGTCTCTGTAATACAAATTTTAATTCTTTGTGCGCAATATGAACAATTATATCAAAATAACATTTTTGATTTCTTGGATGTAGAAAAAACACTTGACAACTTTCGAACTTTTCCGAAATACGATATACCCCACTTATATTAATATATCGCATAGTCCTTGACTCCTTGCCTACAATCGGATTTTTACAGAACTTAAAATTGTATACTAGATCAGGAGATATTGCATTTTGGCCGATAGAAATCGATTTTTAACCGTCTTCGAAAGATATGTAACGTGGTTAGAGCAGATATCGAACCCACGTTCTCATATATAAGAGCCGTGTACACAAACGCTTGATCCACCGATGACCAAATTAGAAACAAATTGTTTAAAAAGATTTGACAATTTGGAAAAAGTAAAAAAAATTTCTTTTCAAAAAAAAATATATTTAACTCTTGGGTGGTTAAAATTTGAAGGTTCATAATGTTGCGGTTTTTATACCGGCACCCATAGGCATGGGGGTATAGAACGGGTCCGCCATCTAACGTTTTTTTATTCAACTAGTGCTTATTTCGTGAATGGTAACACTTAGCTCATGTCTGATTTGACAGATAATTAGTTTTATCCTTCCGCTGAACGAATATGGTTGTGTATACGCTTGAACAACGCTGGGATATATTGCGACATTACTTTGAAAATCATGGCAATGTTGCAGAATGTGGTTTTTGCCAAAAAAAAAATCATATTTTCAGATGTAGCTCATTTTTATCTTGGCGGGTATGTAAACTAGCAAAATTGTCGCATTTGGGGCACAGAAAACCAGCACGCATACATTGAAAAGCCGATGCACCCAAAACGAGTCACTGTTTGGTGCGGATTTTGGTCCAGAGGCATAATTGGGCCATTTTTCTTCGAAAATGAGCAAGGAGTGGCCGTTACAGTCAATGGCGATCGTTATCGGGCCATGTTGAACGAATTTTTGTTCACAAAAATTGAAGAGGAGGATATTGGCAACATGTGGTTTCAACAGGACGGCGCTACGTGCCACACAGCCGAAGCTACACGCGATGTTTTGCGCACTGGTTTTGAAGATCGCATTATCAGCCGCTGAGCTGATGTCGTTTGGCAACCTCGGAGCTGCGATTTGACACCGTTGGACTATTATTTGTGGGGTGCCCTCAAAGATGAGCGTTACGCCGACAAGCCAGAGACAATGGACGCTTTAAAGGACAATATCCGTGAAGCCATTGGTGAAATACAGCTGCACACAATCGATAATGTGCTTAAAAATTGGACCGATCGTGTAAGCTACTGTATGGCCAGCCGAGACAGCCATTTGAATTATTAACCGGAAGGATTGTACTTTCAAATAAAAAACAGCAGACAGTTTTCAGAGGCCTTCGGACTGTCCCTGCAGGCTGTGTCAGAGACACGGCCATTAAGTTTAACGTAGAATACGCCATCCGATAAGACAGAAAACATATATAACAATAAATGATAAATAACATAAGCAAATAAATTTATTTATTTGATAGTTACTTTTGATAATATACATAAGCTTATGGTAGGAAAAATAGGATAAATGTGTTTTTAAATTAAAAGAGTAAGGATTAATGATAAATAACAGACGCAAATCAATTTGATTTATATTTTTTATAATTATATATCCATGTTAAATTCAAATTCACATTTAACATTTTGTTTCACTTAAATACATAAGTAAATGTACGAAATTTCAATATTTCATCAATCAAAACAACAGCCGAAGGTTTGTGTCCACACTGAAACAGCAGCATAGTTTGTGTTCACGCTACAAACTCAAACACTCAACCAAACACCACAGATATGTTTGAGTGTATGTGTTTAAATAATTTTCATTTGAGAAATTTAAATATTAGGAAGATATCAACCAATATGAAATGTATATCAAACGAAAGATAACATCTTCATTTACCTACAAAAAAATTTTTAAAAAAAGTTATCTCGCCGTTTTCTCATAATCAATGAAATAAAGATTACAACAATAACAATCTGACATGACTCCCTATACCGTAAGGTAAGACGTATTCTACGCCAAAAAGAAATTTGAGAAAAAAAAGTTTTTTTATAGCATAACACATAGAAGGAGCCATATTAGACCTTTAGTATCTTTGGATGAAATTCGTTTTAGAAGTTTTTAAGATGTTTGAGCCATGTCCGTCTGTCTGTCTGGCTGGCTGGCTGGTCTACATGATAACTGGCGTAATTCTTTACAGATCACAATTAAATTTTGTCAGTAACTATTATTTACCAATATTGAGTTTGGGATTGAAAATGGGCGATTTGACCACGCCCCTGCTGGTACCTCCCATACAAATCGACGCATTTAGCACAAAATCATATTTCTTTCAAACCTTCCTTCTGGTAGATGTGATTAGCTTCAACTCACACACCGGTTAATAATCTGTAAATGCCTACTTAACTGGAGGAAATGGGCGTGATTTTCACGAACATTCTGGTACCTCCCATACAAAACAGGGTGTTCGTCCGGGTTGCCAATCCGATAAATCGCGTGAAACACTTCCGACCTTAGTAAAATTAAGTAAAAGGCTTCACGTCATCAAACGCAAATCACCGATTAAAACAAGGGCGATTTTGCCACGCCCATTGTGGTACGTCCCATACAAAAGTTGTTTGGGCGTCTAGGTGTTCGGCACGAGAAGTCCCGCAAAACCGAACCAATCTTTATGAAAGTTTGTAATAGTCAATATTTAGTCAAACAAAGCTCTCCTATAGAAAATGAGTTGGTTTGCCACACCCATTCTGGTACCTCCCATATAAAAGTTGGGCGGATGACCGGTTGATCGACACGATAACTCTCGTAAACTATAACCGGTCTTAATAAAATTCGGTACTAGGCAATATTTTGCTAAAAGCTACTGTGTAGGTAATAACTGACTATTGTGCCACGCCCAGTTTCGTCCCTCCCATACAAAAGTTGGGCGTATTTCCGGTTTGCCGACTCGATATCTCCAATAAATCATAACCGATCTCAATAAAATTTAGTGCTGATCAAAATGTTAGCAACAACTTGCCATGCCCATTTTTGTACCTCCCGTATAAATATTGGGAGGGAAACTAACTAATTTGGGTATTCAATAATATTTAGCGCAGTGCGTCAATCTGCTAATGAATATGGTCACTTTTGAGTATGGGCGGTTGTTATTTAACATAACTCCCACGTAATGGATGACTTAGGGTGAGGGTGTGATTAATTCGGTTCACCCGACTGAAACTTATGTACTGGTTAAAGTGCAACTTTTTATGAGAGGAATAAAGTGGGGGTAATGTGTGTGGTAACAAAAAAGTACATATATGCAACACGTTTAGGTAAAGGTACAAAAACCGGATAGGTCGACGAAAGAATTCATGGCAAAATTGACTATGTCCATTCATTACATTTTTTAAACCATCAGTGAAAGTAGTCCTTTCCAATGCGTCTATTGGTTTGTAAATCGGTTGAGTGGTTCTCGCGTTATATAATTTCGAACATAGGATAACTTATTTTTGTAAATATAGGTAGATATGCAATTATTGCAGAGAGTTCGGTACAGAAATCTGACAATGCATCCAGCGATATTTTTTAACTTTTAATTTTAATATCAACTGAGCCCGCGGGCCATTGTTTGAGGAATGATTGTAACTATTATAAAATTATTAATCTATTATTTTAATCTATATCTTAAATTTCAGACTTGGGGCTTTATCAATGTACGCTCTTGTCACCAATACGGTAAGTTAAGTTTCTAAATATTTATTCTGTAAATGTCAAATTTAATGCAAAATATTCAAACGGTTACTAAAGGCAAGCTGTGCCAATTTTTTCTAAATATTCAAACGGTTACTAAAGGCAAGCTCTGCAAATTTTGCCATAGAAAAAGTATTTGCAACCACTGTGGCCTGCTGATGCTATTAAAGTTAGTTGTAAGTATAGTTGACCTTTGTAGATATATTAGTTTTCAGTTGTTTCGGCTTAAGGTCATAAGAATAAAAAGAAAACACTTCAAGTATTTCTTCTTACAATTTTATTAATGTTTTCCAATATTTCGACCAACTTCGTTGATCATTTTCAAGGATCTGATAAAGCAAGAATAAACACAAAGTTTTCATAAACATTACTGAATAGTTCAAACAAGAATCACGAAGTTGGTCGAAATATTGGAAAATATTAATAGAATTGTAACAAGAAATACTTGGAGTGTTTTCTTTTTAATCTTATGACCTTAAGCCGAAACAACTGAAATCTAATTAAAGTTTGTAATAGTTTAACAGTTCTATAACTCACAAAATCTCCTCCTGAACTCCTCTGAATTCTTACACATACCTATATTTTAACCGTTTCTTTGGAGTCCTTTGTTGTCCGCGTACAATTACATAAATACGTACTAATTTTTCATGGGATCCTATACTGGCATTGTATCAGTTCAGGGTTCAGACAAGAAATTTTGATGCTTGTTTGCTATAAATAAAAATGCTAAAGCAAAGTATGATAATTTTGGAAAATTTTCAACACACTTATAACATTTGTGACTTTTAACATTTTAATGACTTAGAATTTATTCGCCGCTTTTCTATCAACTTTGGAGTTCTTGTAGCAACACCCAGTTAATACGTCAATAACGTGGAGAACTCTTAACGATAGATAATTCAATTGGATAGGAACTCGTTTCTTAAAAAAATACATTCAGTTAAGGGAAGCAATTTTCTTAGCCGAAATGCAGCGGAAATGATGATAGCGACTGAAATTAGATCTCTTTTTTTATAGCAGATAACTTCCTTGATTTATGATTTCTCTCCCAAATATACTGAGTTTTCTTTCCTTTCATCGAAATCCTGTATTCGGGAACCGTGGATGGAAATTAAATAAAGAATACAAAAATTCAAAGTTCCAACCCATGTGGGTGAACTGAAGAACATTCTTTTTTTGATTTTCAAATGTGGGGGGATTTCAAACGACGCGTCTTTAAAAGGTGATTACGGGGACGTCAAACTTTTTTTATACGAGCGTTCTCATGTATAGTCCCGTACCGGCCGTTGAAGTTTCGATTCCTAGTACATTTTCGAAAAAAGAAAAATATTTTTCTTTGTACAATATGGGGCTCAAACGACGTGTTATGATGAATATATATAGAAAACATATTTTCAAAATGTTGACAGCATTTTTTTCACGACGTCATTTTGAAATCTCTATCATGCATATTTTGTCTTCCCCATTTTGATGTATTTTATATAAATATTGCATATTGTATATTATATCGACCCGGACCCCTAGCTCGAAATTGTCAATACCTCAACGTGTAAATACTGCCAAGTTAACAGTGGTTGGTTGATCTACCACTTACAAACCAATGTTGCGCAGGATGTATATAACTTTTCAAAGGAAAACAATGTGCTTGAATAGTTTGGAAATATTGGAAGCTTAGAAATAGGTCTATAATTTCATATTTATTTTTCAGTCCAGATTTAGAGATTGGAATTGCGAAAATGCAATGTTTACAATTGTTTCAGTACATATGCACTTAAATGCTCAGTGTGTCAAAGTTTAATGGTTAACTAAAGAAGAACAATAAAGCGAAACAGTTGTAAACATTGCATTTTCGCTTTTTAGGCGTAAAGGTCGTCCCACAAAATATTGGTGTATCTCAGAAACTACTTAAAAATGCCAATTTTGTTTTTCTGTTTCTGAATGATAAATACATTTTTAAGTTCTCATGAATGATTGATTCTTTTTCTTGGCCCGGCTCTTTACTCAAAATGCGATTGTTTTCTTTAAACTACATTTCCGAAAATTTTTTTCAGTGTAGGCTATTTTCCAATGTTTTGATTTTTTTCGTTGTACAATTCGTTTTCGCGATATACAATTCTGAATAATTCAGAAAAATACAAAATTTTTGATATTTTCAATTTTGAAATTGAAACAACAACAACTTCAGGAATTGTTTAAATTTTTTATGGAGTTTTATATAATGACATAACCTTTCGATATATGGACCACAGTTCAAAATCCCTGACCCACTATGTCAAACTTCTCGTAGTCTGACCCATTTAGAACTTTTATTGCTATAACTTTCAAAACTGAGTAGAATATGGCAAACATTTTGACGTGATCAGCCTTTTGTTTATTGCCTACAGAATCTATCAGCTATGTTTTTTTTTGGAAAATTATCAAATTAAAAGATGAATTATCAGGCCAATTGGTTTCACGTAAAGGGCGAGTCATTTAGATTTCCACTTTCCAGTAGATAGCTTATGTAGCTCAAACTGCCGTGGTCGTTTTGTTCAGTATTGTTAGATATTTCATCATCTTCATTCCGAATGGCCACCGTTGCCGAATTGAAGCTCATTAAAACCTTGAAGAGTTTTATTCAGCGATGAAGGTCATTTTTGGCTTTATGGCATCCCCAGTATTCAATATTTCATATTTGAACCGAGGAGAAAGACGAAGCATTTATATAGCGACCCGTATTTCCAGACAAAACAACGGGGTGGCGATATTATCGGGCTAGATTGCGATATTATCGGGCCAAATTAAACTAATTTTAACATATTTCTACAACTGGATCTATCCTTCGCCTTTTCACAGCAATTGGTAACGCCAAGGATACGGAGGGATTCTTCGGCCTGGTCTGTCCATCGGAGTCTTCGTCGTCCTCTCTTCCTGCTTGCATCGGGTACGTTATCGAAAATCTTTCGCGCTGAATCATCTTCATCCATTATGATAACATGGCCTAGCTACCGCAACTGGCCTAATTTGATTCGCCTACAGATGTCCACGTCAGAATATAAATCATATATGTAGATCTTGGTTCCAACGACGTCGGTACTCGCCGTCGTCCTTAACAGGACCATATATTTTTCATCAGCTTACGATAAGATCCAAGTTTCGGAGCCATATGCCAGGACTGGTAAAATGAGAGACTGGTATAGCTGAAGCTTTGTTCGTCGAGAGAGGGCTTTGTTTTTAAATTACTTGCTGAGCCCAAAATACCATATATATGCATCAAAGGCAGATCCAAGATAGACAAATTCATCTACCACTTCAAAATTAAATCGGTTGTCGACGTTGAAGTGCGGACCAAGTCGATAGATTTGTCTAGTCGTGGACACCATCAATTTTGTCTTGGCGTCATTAACAGCAAGACCCACCTTCGCTGATTCTTTTTCGATTCTTGAAATTTCGCCCGATGATGTCTATGTCGTCAGCATACGCCAACAACATATGGCTATTCGTGATAATGGTTTTGTTCGTATTTACTATAGCTTTTCTCATTATTATCTCTATTAAGATGTTGAAGAGATTGCACGAAAGTGTGTCGCCTTCTCTCAATCGTCGCTTGGTACATAATGGTTCAGTGAGGTCTTTCCCACCTTCACTGCTGATTTGGTGTTGGTGAGCGTCATTCTACAGAGGCCGATAAGTTTTCCGGAATCCCAAGTTCAGACATAGCTTCGTACAATTTTCCCCGTATGGGGCTATCGAAAGCAGCTTTGTAATCGATAAAAAGGTGGTATGTATCGATTTGCTTTCGTGGGTCTATTCCAGAATTTGGCGTTGCGTGAATATTTGGTCAGTCGTGGACTTGCTTGGTCTAAAACCAACTGATAAGATCCAATTAGGTTCTTATACGCGATGGATAAAAGACTGATACCGCGATAGTTAGAACATACATACGGAATACCTTTTTTGAGTACAGGATATAATATACTGAGACAAAACACATCGTCAGGCATAGATTCCCCCAGCCATATACCGCATATAAGTCGATGCATGTGGACTAGCACTCTTTCGCCACCTGCCTTTAAAAGATCAGCGGGTAACCCATCCATACCAGCGGTTTTATCATCCCTAAGCCGGGACATCGCCATTCTAATCACGCCTGGGTTGGGCGGGTACAATCTACATTATCTTCCACTATCATTACCTCCTGATCTTCAGTGGAAGAATCTTAGTGGAGTAGTGCTGGAAATTGGGCTCTCCACATTTTAAGTACATACTGCTTATCAGTCACCCATTCTCGTCCTTGCATGAGGGCAGCCTATTTTGCTGCCGGTTATTCTACCTTCTTACTCTGTGGAAAAATTTTTGGGATTCACCATTCATCCTGCACATTTTGGTGTTTTCACTCTCTCTCTCTCGGTTTCTCCTAAATAATTGGGTTTCCTAACTTCTCAGCCTCTTGTACCGCTCATTCGAAGAACGCATTTTAACGTACGGTTTCCTTGCCATACGTGCAGCGTCTTTTTCATACCTTGCAATGCGACAGTCCTCGTCGTACCATGGGTTATCCTTCTGCGGTTTTTGATTCTCAAGTTCAGTTTCCTTCAGCGGTTTCCAAAGAATGGGAGAAGTGCTTCCACGTCCTCAGGAGGGGGTGTATTCTTCCCTAGCAGGAGAGTGAGGTTTTGTTAATAGGACTTTGATATCTCCGGTATTTGCAGCTTGTCAATATCCAGCTTTCCCGTGATCGGCTTCATACGTATTTCGTCTTGCTCAGTCTCGTGCGAACTTTCGCAGCCACCAGGTAAGGATCCAAGTCAATATTAGCAACTCGAATCACATGTACATCCATTACACTAGACGCAATTATCGTGCCAGTTTTCATAAAAATGGTGGTCGGACGGAACGCCAATGGTGCGCGTTATCACGCCACGATGACGGTATATCTGCTGCCTGAAATTGAAGGCCGTATCTCGTAAAAATTTTGTCCAACTATCGCACTACTTGGTCAACAGATCATGATATATTGGTATTATTGCGGAACTATTCGCCAAGATTATGTGATATTAAATTTCTAGACTTTTTCGTTTGAGGCTACTTGAAGACTAAATTCTACATGGATAATCCGGCTACGATTGAGGATTCGCGTCATTCGCCAGCCAAATTCCAAAACAAGAAATAAGTCTTCTAACATAAATGTAAAAGGATTATTTGATAAAATTTAATATTAACCATATATTCATATTTGACCTTTACGATTTGAACTTTCTTTGCGGATTGAATAATCAAGGTCTTACCTAGTATTAATTTTTTTTATTTATTTCACTCGATATTTTTAAGAACATGTTCAGGATTTAAAATAAAGGAAACAAAATCAAAAACTAAAGAATAATGGCTAAAGCAATCAGTCATTCAATGCATAGCGGGGCCGATTGGAAAATTCACGGTAATAATATTACAACTTTTACAGTATTGTTATCATCATTTTGGAATGTACTAGACATTTGCAGAAAAGGAGTCATGCTTTTAGAATATTGCATTTAGAGGTACCATCCTGTATCAACACAGTTGGTGGTGCAGGGTGTCAAAGTTGACTACTTTGGTGCAATGTGCGATAAGGAACTTCATTCCAAAAACTGATAAAAGTCAAAGAAAACATTTACAATTTTAAACTTTGATAGGGAATATCATAATGACGATAAAAGATATTCCGGAAGACTTTGCATATATTTAGATTCTTACAAGTAAAAATCCTTTGAAATCGGCCTATAACTGTAAAGTACCAGGCTATGAAAGTTGCAACAGCACTAAAGTGGTCAACTTTGACGCAACTGTGTTGACAAAGGGTCCCTCTAAATACAATAGTTGTGTTTTGGTTGCAAGCAAGCGATTGTCGCTTGCTAAGTTGCAAAGAAAACGGCAATTTAGCATTAAGTTTTTTTTTTCAAAAATATGAATAAGGGTTGAAAACGGTAAAAGATGTCCAAAAAAATTTTGTTTAAACTTAGCGAAAATGATTCTCGTTGCTAAGTTCTCGCTAAGTGCTTCATATAAAACAAGCGAATATATATGCAAGCGGTGTAACCAAAACACGCTTAATATTACGAAGGCCCGACTCCTCCTGTAAAAATGTCTGGTATATTCCAAAATGATCAGAACATGACTTTAAAAGTTGTAATATAATTACCGTTTTTTTTTGAATCGGCACCATTTGCCGCTGTCGTTAAGGTAAGTTTAAGGTCGAAAACTTTGTTCATCCTGCGAATGCTGCCCACACACCATGTGCTGAAGCGTGTAAACTTCTTGTGCCAAGACTCCGAAAACGTCGTTGCTCAGTTGCTTAATTCTCGGAGTAAAGTGCCCCCTAGACGATCAATATTCTTCTCAATATATTGCACAATATATTGTACAATATAATTACTTGTCACCCCCACACGGCTGATATTGTGCAGTAAACATGTTTAATAATAAGAAGACGGCAAGTTGTGTAGCTATAGCACTAGTCATGGCTTCAAAAGAGATGGAAAAAAAGAAGCGAAGGATGGAGCGATGGTGGAGGATGGATGACTGCGAATGAATGAACATGGTGATTTTAAAAATTTTTTGTACATTATTTGATGAACTATTGAAAATGGTTACACCTGAAATTGAAAAAACGATACCGTAATGCGAGATGATATCCCTCCAATTCAGCGTTTATCAATAACACTACGTTATTTAGCAACAGGAAATACTTTCGAAGATTTAAAATTTACAAGTGCTATATCTCCACAATCCATAGGCACAATTGTAATGGAAACTTACAGAGCTATAATAAACTGCCTGAAGGACTATTTTATATCTAGGAATTATTTATATTTTATTGAAGATTTGCAAAGAATTGAGAAACAGGGGGTTGCGTCGAAGAATTAGACTTAGAGGATCCTGATCCTGTGTGTATACACACGCTGTTGAGATGTTAACACTCAACTGAAGCAATTTTGTGAAATATTATGCAATATCGCCCACAGACGATCAATATTTACAATATTGCACAATAAATATCAAAATCATTTTGATTTACACAAAATATTGCGCAATATATTGCACAACCTTCAATATGATCTACAGACGGGCAATAATATTGCACAATATCGAATATTGCGCAATATATTGCGAAGAATATTGACCGTCTAGGGGGCACTTAAGAGATCAATCAAGATTAAATGATGCCAATATAATTATATTTCTAGTCATTCTGTTGATTTCTTAGAGTAGTTTCACAAAAAATTACACCTTAATTATATTATTAAGAGTAGGAATCACTAGCGTTGTGGTTTGGTTTGGATTGAATATTGCACGTTTGTGTTGCATGGTTCGTGAGTGCGCTGGACTAAGAAATCGATTTATAGTTTCTTCAGTTAGATAGCACTTGTGAGTTTGTTTGTGTAAGTCGCAGCAATTTAGCGGCCTACATAAAGTGTTGAGTCAAGAGTTTGGGAGACTCTTTGATCGCTGCCTATTAAAAAGATGCCAATTTAAAAGATATTGGTTTCTGGCGATATATCCGTAACTACTACGATTCCGATATTTGTGTCTGATGATTAGTTACTTAAAGTGCAAGCAGTTTGCCACAAATTGTCAATTTCATAAAATTGTTGACTTTCGACAATTTCTCGCACAGGGGTCGTTATCACGTTAAAGTAGATACCACAAAACTACGTTAGAGAGATTAAATTTTGAAAGAGTTACATGTACAAGATTATATATATATGTACTTGTCCTATTTCAACAGATTTTTTGCTTTGAGTGTTTCTTGATTCTGCGCGATAAATGCCATTGACGTTTAGCACCAAACAATTAATACACTTTATTAACCAACATTTCTATCTTTGCCTTCTTTTACGTCACACCTTTTAGTTTACAAAAAAACAATTAAGAATCTCTTTTTTTAGGAAATATTAAAACAAGAATCCGTAGTGGCGACGTGTCCGCTTGTGTGGGTTTTCTATCCCAAATTGAAGTTGCCAACTTACAAATTGATCTAAAAGATATTCTACACATGTCCGCTAAAGATCATAGTAGAAACCGGAATTGCTATTTTAGAATTTCAAAATCAAAATATTGTCATTGTTACCATTCGACACGTTTCATCCCCTTAGTAATGTTTGAAAAAAAAAATCCAAACAAATTTGATACAATTATCAATTCATTTGTATGTGACATTATTCTACACTTATAGTTCTAAAAATAGTTCCAAAAATAGTAGGTCATTTCAATGTCAGTTATTTTTAAAATAATTTTTATTTAACCCAGTTGAAAAGTATGATTTTGTGTTACCGCATACCCTCACCCAAAGATTTGTTACGCTAATTAGTAATGTAAAGGGTGTTTTTTTAGAGTTACAGAACTTTGAATTAAAACAAACCAAAAAAAATTGTAATTCTTAGTTAAACTAAGAATACGGAAACTACATTCCATAACCAATTTCGATTACCAGGTATTTGACCTGATTGAATCTGAGAGCCGACTTATTGTCAACGCAGATGACGAATGCAACTGGTGGGTACAAACCCGAGTTCATTATCTCCCTTATAGCCGGCAGTACTTCAAACTGGAATATACTGCTGTTATCGTCCAATCTCAGTGATAAACTGAGTTCAAGATCCCGGGAGCCAACCATGAACATTAGTTTACCAGTGAGTAAGGAAGGTAAACCATCCAACTAGTCGCTCCTATCCAACATCATTATCTCCGAACATTATTTCAAAGTCCACCGTCGGCATCATATAATTATTTGCCCGACTCAAGTGTCCGTCCTGGCAATCATCTCTCATCTCATCTAGAATACAGGCATATCTCTTAGGGGCATGCTTACAGAAACCCAGTTCTGTCAAACGAAGAGCAGCACACCGTCTCGTATAAGTATAATGAGTAGTGCGATCGGGAATGATATCCAACTCCGCCTGCAATGTACTCCTCCTAGTGCCATTTACACACATTGTCGCAGTCCGTTTAACCATGCTTAGCAATTTCAGCTGACAACTACTCTTAATGCATTCCACCAGACCAGACATTCATAGGTAACTATTGGGCGAGCAATAGTCGTATACAACCAATTGCAACCAATGCACACTGGGACAGATTGAAAAAATGACCGGACAAAATTAATAACGTCGTTGTTTTTGGTTTTAGTCGTGTCAAACTCATTAGTCGGTAGGTTTCGAGGGTGCTGAGCTCATTTCTGGCATTGCTTTTTCCATTGTTTGGAGGGGGCTGGTGTTAATGGGGGGGGGGGGGGGGGGTTAAATGTAAAAAAAGCGATATGGGTATCGTTTCATAGGTTTTTGGATGGCCCGATTTCATTTTTGGCAAACATTTTTCCATCAGGATTTCGATAACTAACATAACGGAGGGAAGAGCATGTGTAATTCTACCTTTTCACATAAAATTTAGTTTCTTAACAAGGTTTAACGTTTTAAACTTTTCTACCAAATTTATTAGGAATTATAAAATAAATAAAAAGTTTGAGAAGTTTGTTTCGTAACCATACAAGATTTATTTGGGACCACAAAAAAAAACTTGGTTTAAAAAAATCTATATCATTACGTTCGACATTTTCATCATCGTCGTCCTCGGAACTTTCAAAATTTTAGTTTGAAATTTCGAAATTTTAGTTTGACATTTTATGGTATTGCCAGACCTAAATTCCGACACAGTAATGTATTTGAATTTACACTGAAAAAAATCAATTCTTACACAAGTAATTTATATTTAAATTTGAAATCAAAAACTAGAGCAAAGTTTAAAAAAAAAATTTCTTCGGCAAATGGTAGTAAAGGGTAACGAAATGAAATCAGTGACTTCGGTTAGGGTCCAAAGTATTCAGAAGTGAAAATCTCGCGCTGTTCCTAGTTGGTGCTAATTTTTGGCGGTCCACAAAAGATTAAAAAATGTAATATTTTTAGTCAACTACTTTCATTGCAATTGAACTAGAAACCTTAAGTAAATTAAATTAACTTAATATACATTTTCATAGCTCTTATAATACAAAATCAATAAAAAGAGTTTAAAACAACCAGAAACATAACCTTCATATAACACACATCTACTAAAAATAACCCAAAATTAGCCTGCATGCATGTATTGAAATAATACTCAACTTTGGGCCCCTTTGCCTGATCAACAACGTGCATGGAACCTTCAAAACAGTTAATTTTCGACCTCAATGGTTAATTGGCCACTGTTTAAGTAACTTATTTTATCTGGATTACTGCTCCGATTTTTGGAATTTTGTCCGGTCATTTTTTCAATCTGTACCAGTGTGCAATGTGTATATTTCGCCTCAGGAAATAAATATAGTTCAACAAAGTCTAGCCTCAGTCTTCAAAATTCTCTAACCCTAATGCCTTCGTTTAAAAAAGACAAGTTCTGTCTTATCCGGCTTAATACCTAAGCCATAGGCCCTAGCCTAGTCGACAGCTCACCCACCAGCTTCTGCATTAAGTCACCGGTTGTAGACAAAGATTTCTCACCGACCAGAATGACCACGTCATTCGCATAGGCCACAATCCAGAGTACCCCCAATTCAAAGTACCTAAAAAAAAAAATAAATGGTCTCCCATTACATCCCATAAAGGAATTGGAGAGAGCTTCTCACAACCAGTGAGCTGTGCGTGTGCCACCACTGACGGCCACAAATATAGATTTACATCTCCAATATACAAAATACATACCCCAAAAATTATAAAATTAAAAAAAAAATTTGAGAAAATGTTAATAAAATTTTAGCATATTTCTCAACTATCCTTCGCCTTTTCTCACCAGTTGGTAATAGCAAGGTTACGGAGGGATCTTCGGCCTGGTCTTTCCAGCGGAAAGAATCTTTATCGAAAACCTTTCACGCTGGATCATCTTCATCCATTCTGATTGCATGACATAGCCAACGCATTTCCCATAATTTTATTCGACTAGCGATGTCCACGTCGGAACATAAATTATATAGCTCTTGGTTCCAACGACGCCGCAACTCGCCGATTTCTTTGATAGGATCATACATTTTACCAAGATTTTTTCTCTCGAATACTCCCATATGTTTTTCATCCGCTTGCGATATGACTAGGGAATGCAAATTCCCTACTTCTACATTTCCCGGGAAAGCGGGAAAAATAAATGAATTTCCTGGGAGTCCGGGATTTCCCGTTTGAATTTTTTGTCCCTTATTTCGTACCTTTTTATTACAATTTTGTACCACAAACGAGAAAAAAAAGTACAATCATCGAATACGTTTCATTATCGTGATGAATGTTCCTTTGTTACGAGTAATATATTTCATTGATGTAAGAAGCTGGGTTGGAAATTTAATATTCCATATATGAAAAGGTTAGAGTGCGCGGCACTTATACATGGGAACGTGGAATCGATTCCTGCTCAGACCATCTTACATTTCTTTCGGCGACGATCACCTCGCTTAGTGATGGCGACACTGCCGAGTATTTAGCCATGAAAAAGCTTCTCAAAATACTGTTTGGAGCCGGTGTAAATCTGTGGGTCCCAATCTGTGAGTGTAAAAACTAGAAGCGCACATCTCACTGATTGTGAGAAGCTCTCCTCAATCCCTTTATGGTATGTTATGGGACACCATTTTTTATATATGAATGATGTACAAACACCCTTTTTTGCCCATTTTATAATATTTTCCACTTTACTATGTCGTGGAAAAATTAAAATTTATTATTTTTATTTTGATAAATGACGCAGTAGTAGTTTCTGGCCATCGGTGGTGCAATTGCTGGTATGCTAGTATGTGTGTCTCTCTCTTGTGCATGAGAACTTGGGTTCGATTCCTGCTGTGACTACCCTTCATTTAACCTCGGTCACCTCGCTTAATGATGGCTACACTATCGAGTACTTAGCAATGAAAAGGCCTCTCAGAAATGCCATTTTTATTGGCACGAAGTTTCTTATCGCAAGTTGCGGGATGGGGGCTAAGTGAAAAAAAATTAACAACTTTTTTATAACACTATTATGCTACAACTCAGTATTATCAACTATGTGGGGTAGTCTTGCTTTGGTTTGTATCTAGACTAACATATGTTGGGAAAATTCTTGTTTAATGGGAAGTTTTCTATGTGCAGCCTGTAACCCTTATTTTTAGTATAACTATATATTGTAGTTTTGAACCCAATATAAAGTAAATTTAGAAAAGCCAATGTGATATAAGTTTGTTAAATAAGTGTTTTTTCATAAAAAACGTAAATTTTCTCAAAAATAATACCTATTCATATTATTAAACAAAGTAACTTTTCTTAAAAATATACCTTATCTTAAAGAAGTACCTTTACTTATAAAAGTACATTTAAACCAACTAACGAATATGTCCCATCCGTAAAATAATCATTATTATTTCAGTGAAGTGCAAGAAAAGCCCAGATAAAATTCCCGGGAAAGCGGGAATTAAAAATTACAGAAATTCCGGGAACTTCCCAGGTGGGAGTTCCCGGCATGCATTCGCTAGATATGACCCGTAGGAAACGTGCACAAAAAGTATGAACACTCTGTTCATAGGAATGTTCGAGTAGCAAATTTTGTGATTTAAATGCAAACTCTTTGCGTCGAGTGTCCGAAAATGGCGTTGCTTCGTTGTTTAACTCGGTAGCCCCAAGGTTCGTTTTTAGCCACCCATGTGTAAGTCACACACATCGCCGTGGGTATTCGAGAAGAATTGTGTACACTGTACACATTGGGAATGTACACATTGGGAAACAGAAATTGTTGAGTCGCATATTTGAGAGACTCTTTAAACGCTGTATTCAACCCTTGCACTTCTACACACATTAAATAACATGGAAGAATTATTATTCATTAAAATTTGTTTTTATTCGTTATAAACATTTTAACAATATAAATAAACACAAAATTCAACTAGAAGTGACTCATTTCTTGTAACTACCATTAATGATGATAAGCGTAACCTGGAGCTTCATATGAACTGTAGTGGGCAGGAGCACCATAAGTGGGCACAGTGGGGGCAGCATAATGGGAAACCGGACTAGCATAGTGGTTAGCTGGGGTAGCATAATAAGTTGCTGGAGCAGAATAGTGGGCAACTGGAGCAGCAGTCTTAACTAAAGTGGGGGTAGAATACTGAACTACTGGAGCAATGGATTTAACAACAGCTGGAGCCGAATAGTGAGCAACAGGAGCATAAGACTTGACAACAGTGGGAGCGGAGTAATGAGCCACAGGAGCTGGGGCAGAATAGTGGGCAACTGGAGCAACAGCAACAGACTTCACCAAAGGTTCACGATGGACAACAGCATTGAAACCATTATGATCATCAGCAGTGTATTGCACAGTGCGTTTGTAGCCATCAGCATCGATTAAGGAGTATTCACCATGTACGGCATCGCCATCACGTTCTTCAACTTGGCTCTTGGAATCACCAGTCAATTTGTCATCGACGCCATAAGAGAACTTGTATTGGGGATGAGGATCGTATTCCTCTGACTTGAGAATGACCTTTTGGGCCACAGCCAAAGGAGCAGCATGGACAGCCACAGGTGCTGCATGATACGAAACGGGAGCATAACCAGCGCTGGCAACAGCTACAAAGGCAAATGCGAAGACAAACTGTGAACAATTCAAAAGAAGTTAAAATAACTGGCATGTAATTCTATGATTCAGCGATAACTCCAATTCTAGTCAGAAGTGATTCAACAATTTACCTTGAAAGCCATGTTTGTTAAAATATATTTGCAGGTAATGGGATGTAGTTCTTTTTGGAAGTGAACACACGAACTGAATGGTACAGTTTTTGGGTATACGGTCAACTTTTATACAAAATAATTGATTTTTTTCCTTTTGCTGCAGAGACAGAAAGTTACAAATGATAGATTTGAGTGTTTGTTTCAATGCACAAGTTTTAATGGTTTTGTCAATTCAGATCTTGGCAATTGCAGCATAAAGTAGGAATTATTTGTTGCTTCGTGTCTGTTACTGAGTTTCTATTGCGTTAAATTGGTTCAGATTATTATCGGTTGTGCCAATGCAAAACAAGTCGCTAAACATTGCAGTTTTGAAATTCGTTATTATTGAGATTAAAAACAAATTCCACGTATTGTGCGTTTGAAGGTTTCATCTGGTGAAGTTATTAAAGACACAACAAACGGAATGTGGTAGGCCTTTTTCAAAAACATCCTTCTGAAAGGCTTGTATGCTATATGAAGGCATTTTAGAAGATCTACTTGATATATTGCACCTTAAATAAAAAAGTGTCACAACTCAAAACTTTCAGTAGTGGCACAAAACTGGGTTTTCAAAGTTAAAAAATGTATGAAAATTCTCAATTATACTCATATTGATATTTACGTTTTTGACAAAAGCAAAAGACGCTAGATTTTTACAGCAGATAGAAATGTTCCCAGTGATTGTTTTTAAGCATAAATTTAAAATCTTGAAATTTTGAGTTATGACGATTTTGAAGTTAGGGTGTTCTCATTCAGTTTCATTCTCTTGTTTTGAGAATACTCTGGAAGACCTCCCAATGATGTCGAGGGTTCATGTGTTACTCAATCTCATTCCCTCCATTGATAAGCTCGTTCAATGGGTAATGGAGCAAAGTCATATTCTCTGATGAAGCGAATTTACACATGAATGGCTTCGTGAATACACAAAATTGTCAAGTTTGGGAATCAGAAAATGCTCATGCAATCCATGAGAAACAAATGCACCCACAACGAGCAACTGTCTGGTGCGGTTTTTAGTCAGCCGTCGTGATTGGACCTTACTTTTTTGAAGATGAGGCCGAAATTGCAGTGACTGTGAATGGCACTCGTTACAGCAACATGATAACGGAGTTATTGTGGCCTTAACTGGACGGCATGGATCTGGATGGCATGTGGTTTCAGCAAGACGCCCCCACCTGCCACAACGCGCATGAAACAATCGATTTATTGCAGCGGTGATTTCCCGAACAAATTATCTCAAGGAATTCTGATATAAACTGGCCATCAAGATCTTGCGATTTAACGGCGTGCGATTTCTTTCTTTGGGGTTTTATGAAATCTCCGGTTTATTTGAATAAATCAGAAACAATTCATGAGCTCAAATCCGAGATCCAAAGAGTCACCGGTGAGATACAGCCACATATCTGTGAAAAAATCATGGAAAATTTCATGAAAAGAGTAATGGCCTGTCATAAGGGTCATTTGACGGACATTTTATTCCATACTTAATCGGAAGTAAAAAGTGACAGCTATCTCACAAAACATGTGTTTTTATCTTCAAATGAAAAAGCACATTCTTACTGAGACACCCTTATAGGTGATTTTAGTGTACTGGGTCCGTAATACACACAAAACATCAATTTTTGTTTATTTATATATTATCTTATTTTTTTCTAAACTAGTGTAATTTACGTTAGGATCCACTGAGATAGACAATATAGATTAAATTTATGGTATACATTTTATACCAAAAAGTACCTCCTAATATTGTCCTAATAGGTCATTTAAGTCCAATATCAGTTCTATGATATAAAAACAAAGACCGACCTAATACGGAAAAGAATCCAAAACTAACCCCTACAAAATTTTACCTTGTTACAGAAACTGGCTGCATAAACTTTCTCATCGCCATTATCCTTTGTCAAGATACTTAGTTCTTGTGCAAATCTTTGTCGAAGCCGATTGGGCTTCCTTGATATAAATTAAAATCCAAGATTTTATTGATTATGTCAACTTAATAAAGTAACAAATAAATGGTTTCCCATTACACCCTATTAAGGAATTGGGGAGAGCTCCTCACAACCAGTGAGCTGTGCGTTTTCTAGTTTGTTACACTCACTAATTGGAACCTACAATTTCTACACCGATTCCGACTGTATTTTGAGAAGCTTTTCATGGCTAAATACTCGATAGTGTCGCCGTCACTATGCAATGTGACCACCGCCGAACGAAAAATGTTATGGTGATCAGAGCAGAGATCGAACCCAGGATATCATAACCATTGCACCACCGACGGCCATAATATCAACATAGCGGGTAATTTTTTTGATCTTTGGTTTCTTAGTGCTAAGTTTTTGACAGTTCACACGTGATTCCTAACATGTTTTAAAGTTAAAAATATTCACTTTGCCTTGCCATTTTATCATGAATGGACTTACAAACGAACATTGAATTTTAACGAAGTTTATGTTCTGTGAAAAATATGTTCGGCAAGTTACGTCGATTTATGGTCCTTAGCGACAAGGCTAATTTTTGACTCAATATGTAATAAACAGAACTGCCGAGTTTGGTCCGAAGTCCGAAGTTCATAAGCTGCCAATAGAACCGGAAAATGCACTGTTTCATGCGGTTTATGGGCCGGAGACATCATCGGACCGTACTTCTTCAGAGACGATGATGTTTCTAACGTTACGGTCAATGGAGCGAAGTGCAGTTCGATGAGCAGGGACCCTTTTAGGCGCAAATGGAATAATTGGATTTGGTTGCCCTGTGGTTTCAACAGGACGGTGACACATGCCACAATGCACGAGATGTCATGGACCAATTGAAAGGCGAGTTTGATGAACCTCGTTCGTACGATTTTTTGAGATTTTTTCCAGATCTTTCGGAAGAGGTTTAAAGGTCGCCCTACTCGAATTTTCCCCAAAAATCGGGTATTCCGGACGTTTTTTGAATTTTACTTAAAACTCGGTCAATAAACACGATTGTCTTAGTTTGTAAGTCAAAATTTGTAAAGCAAAACGTCCAAGCCTTTATTGTGTATGCATAAACCACCAGTTTTGGCAACGATTGTTTTCATGGATTGAAAAACTGATGCATTTTTGTTCCTTTGTTGTCTGTCAGAGGTTTTTTCAGCAGTTATAAACAAACAAAGCCACATTTGCAAACACAATGCTTGCAGACATATATATGGTTCCTGCAATATGTTGGTGGACCGTTTTAGTTCCATGTGTAATTCTTTGTCGTTACTTCGCGTATGTAGATTTTTTCATAAATGCAATGCTTAAAGCAAATCCGATGCAAAAATGCCAAATAGTTTATAATAGTTTTAGTTTCATACAATGGGAGATTTAAAATGGCATAACTCTGGAACAGTAACTGCAAATTCAAATATTTTTTTTTTAAATCTTTTAAAGGGCTTTAGTTTTTTAAATATTCATAGATATTTTAAAATTTATAAAGCGTTATTTACAAAATTTCTCCCAAAATTTGTGAAAAAATTTGATACATGGTATCTTAGTTATCAAAATTGTTGCCAAACCTAGTGGCAATCAATAAACAATAAAAGATTGGACGTCTTGCTTTAAAAATGTTGTCTTACAAACTAAGAAAATAGTGGTTATTGACCGAGTTTTAAGTAAAATTCAAAAAACGACCGGAATACCCGATTTTTGGGGTAAATTCGTCTTGTCGACCTCTAAACCTTTTCCGAAAAATCTAAAAAAAACCTGAAAAATACTTAACCCTATAAGCTTTCAAATAAAACCTGAGCAAAAACTATTTTTTATTGATGGGACACCCTAATGTACGTACACGGGAAATATAACTGAATTAGTTGTCAACGAATTTGGAGATTGTTACAACCACATTAGATGCCATCACATCGAAATTAGAGGTTGTTATGGCATCATTAGGGATAGACACAACCTATTTGCGATTGTTTCAACCCAATTTCAGTTTGGAATCTAAATTCAGTCGTGACAACCTCAAGTCGGTTGTGGCAACTGCAATTCGGTGGGAACGGCCGAGTTTACGGTTGCTACAATCTCTTTTCAAACAATTAGTTCATTGAGTGTAGATTTAAACTTAAGTAAATATTTCCTTAAATACCAGTTTATATTTTCTGCAACAAAATGTTAGTAGCTAAAATTTTAAAGTACGTTTTTATATAATTTCTATAGATTTTTAATTACACATTAAAGAGCTCCAATATTGTTGAATGTATTTCGCCATTTAAAGCAGTAACTAATTTTGAGAAAAAATTTAAATACGAATGACAAAACAAAAACATTTCTATAAAAGTTAAACCCAAAAGCAAAACAGTATCATTAACTTCTTGTATTCACTTCGACAAAGAACCAAATAACCCAACCTAAAATTTACTGAATCAACATGGCTGTCAAGGTAAGTTGTTGTTTCATATACGACAAGAAAATTAAGATTAACAACGAGGACAACCGTAGCTACATTACACGCAAATTGTATTAACTCCTTTTCACACTATTGCAGTTTGTCTTCGCACTTGCCCTCGTAGCTGTTGCCAGTGCTGGTTATGCTCCAGTTACTTATCAAGCTGCACCTGTTGCTGTCCATGCTGCACCTTTGGCTGTGGCCCATAATGTGATTGTTAAATCTGAGGAATACGATCATCATCCTCAGTACAAGTTCTCTTATGGCGTCGACGACCAATTGACTGGTGATTCCAAAAGCCAATTTGAAGAACGTGACGGTGATGTTGTTCGTGGTGAATACTCCTTGATCGATGCTGATGGTTACAAACGCACGGTAAAATACACCGCTGATGCTCATAATGGTTTCAATGCTGTCGTCCACCGTGAACCTTTGGTGAAGTCAGTTGCTATAGCTCCAGTTGCTCACTCTTCAGCCCCAAGCTATGCTCACTATTCTGCACCAACTGTGGTGAAGTCCGTTGCTCCTATTACCCACTATGCTGCATCAACAGTCATCAACAGTGCGACTCCAGTTTTTCACTACTCCGCGCCAGCTACTCACTATTCCAACCCTACTGTAGCCAATTATGGCAGTGCTGATCACTATACTTCGTACCAAGCTCCAGTATATTCTCACCATCATTAGGATGCGTTAAAATCTGAAGCTATTTATGTCATGCATTTCTTTTTTTGTAAAGTACCTACATATGATTATTAAAATTTGATCTGAAAACAAGCACCATTATTTAAATTCTTTTAAATATACGAGGACAGGTTGACAACTGCTTGTCTTTTTGAATAAAATATACTTTTTTCGGCAAAAAAAAAATTTTAACCTAGTCTGTTTTTACCTCGATACTTTTAGTCTATTGGAATATAATTTCTTCCAAATAATAAAGATTGTCAAGGTCCTACAAATAGGCGTTTCTGTCATTGATGAAATCTCATACTGCCAACCAGGGTTCGTATTTCGTGGGTAATGGGATACCCTGGGTAACCCATTATTATTGTCGTGGGGAATGAGTAGCGATCGTTTACCCATTATCCACAGTATATGGGGAAAATAATGGGTAGTTACCAGTGACAATGGGGAATTATTAACCCGACCAACCATTCCGCTTTTCGATGTCTCATGCCGCCTTGGTTTTCAATCCCGCATTTTACAGAGATGTCCCGCTTTATGACAATTTTGCCTTTAGAACTAGTCTAGTATACTTTGGCTTGGAAGTTATGTTTTTTCATATACAATTTTCAACAGTCACAAGCAGGGTTTCAATTCAAGTTGATTGTGGTTTTTGTTGATTTTGCTTCATATTAATCTGATATATCTATTTTTTTACAGTCAGATGGGTCTGAAAATCAGCGGAATCAGATACTTGTTATGGGCAGAACATTTGAACAGACGTCATAACAAACTAATTTCAAATTACACTGGAGTCGACGACTTATTTAAAAGTTTAACTCATTTATTAAATATAACAAAATCCCGCTTTTTTGGGTCAAAGTCCCGCTATTCGATCAAAAGCACTTGGTCAGGTTTAGAATTATCTATCATGATTACTCATTACCCAGAGGGTGTTAGGGAAAATAATGGGTAGTTAACCACGAGGATGAGGAATTACCCTTTACGATAACCTATTTTTTATATTTTTTTTGTTTATCAATCGAAACCATCGCCGCCACTCTTACACGCCCCTACCGACCGAGAGGGCCACGTCCCCATAACGTGAGGATAGCGTACACATTATAGACCGATCTATAACGGGAGAGCAAGGATCACAAGTTCACACGTTGCAACCAACTACAGAAATTCTTCACCAGTTGGTATTACACTAACATAAATAAGTATAAAAGTACATCACGAGATATTAATATAACAGACTTCATAATAAATAATAATTACGAGCAAAACGAAAGCCAAATTATAAATCAGACAGACAGACAGATAGTAAGGATAAAGTAAATTTACATATCGCACCCTAAATACAAAAAGAGTCATAACTCAAAATTTTCATATTTTCATATTTTGTTCAAAAACAATAAGCAAGGACCAATTCTATGCTGTGTCATTTTCTCTCCCCTTTCACCAAAAAAATTCCATATTGATGTGTCTATTATTGAGAATTTTCATACATTTTTTACTTAACAACTTCAGTTTTTTATCTCTCCTGAAAATTTGCAAATTTTGAGTTGTGATCGTTTTGCATTTAGGGTGCGATATGTAAAGGAATATATAGCACTAATGCAATCGGTTCAAATGACAAATTATCCTAGACTTTGTAGTTTCCCAACTACCTGTGAAATCAATAAACTGATATAGCTCATTAAAGTCACGACACATTCTCCTAACTGGATCAAAGGACGCATAATTCGAACGCTGAAACTCGATGTGAATGAGTTTATAGTACCTCGTGGGTCTCAATGGGACATTTATGAAAATCTTAGATAACAGAAATTCAGAACATATATATCCATCAATTATCTTCAAAACTGTAATAGAGTTTATCATGGTACGTCTACTACTAAGAGTCGGCAATCTGATCAATGCTAGTCTACTGCTATACGAAGGAAGATTATGGTTCGGGTTCCATTGAAGATTTCTCAGACAAAAAATGAGAAACTGTTTCTGGACCGATTCAATCATATTAACATACAAATTGTACTGGGGGTCCCAAACAACAGATCCATATTCGAGAATAGGGCGGACTAGTGAAGTAAAAAGATTTTTCGTAACGTAGGGATCTGAAAATTCCTTTGCCCAACGTTTAATAAAGTTCAGTACGCCATAAGCCTTATTTACCATCGTAATTATGTGTGAGTTGAAATTCAATTTTCTGTCCAAGAGAACACACAGAACAACAAATGAATCCACCGATTCAAGAACATTGCCATCTAAAATGTATTTTCCCGAAAAGAATGATGACCTAGAGAACAGCATATGCTTACATTTCGCAAAATTAAGCTCCATCAAATTGGTTTCGCACCACGTCTGGAATGTAGACAAATCCCTCTAAAGTAAAGTATATTGACAAGGACCCTTGTAAGAAAAATAGATCTTCACGTCATCAGCGTACATTAACAATTTAGAGTGCATTATGGAGGCGGGTAAGTCGTTAATGAATAACAAGAATATAACCGGGCCAAGATGACTGCCCTGAGGCACCCCAGGTGACACGAAAATAGATATTGAGAATGATCGGCCAAATGATACCATCTGTTCTCGGTTCATTAAGTAAGAACTAATCCAATTCAGCATGTTACAATTAAAACCCATTGACCCGAGTTTATATAATAACAAATTGTGGTTAACTTTATCAAAAGCCTTACTAAAATCGGTAAAAATCAGATCAGTTTGATATCCATTAATAAAGCCGTCAATAATGGAAGAGGAAAACTGATGCAAATTAGTCACGGTGGAACGACCCTTCCGAAAGCCATGTTGACATGGATCTAAAATATGAGAAATGAAACATGATGAGAAATTACCTCTGTGACTAAATTCTCAAAAAGTTTAGGAATGGCACTAAATTTTGCAATTCCCCTATAATTTGCAACATTTACTAAGCTACCAGATTTGTGGAGAGGGATTATATAAGAGCTCTTCCACTGTGCAGGAAAATGACCGAACTTCAACGAAGCGTTAAATAAGAGAGTCAACGGTAAGCTGAGAGAATTCGAGCAGTATTTAACATAGAGTCCGGGATACCATCAGGACCAGCTTTATACATATGTGGAGGCGCGCTGTAGACATTCCCCACGGTGATGGCTCCAATCGAAAAAATAACTACTTTTTGCGGGTCTATAAGGGGTTTTCATTAAGTGGTCCAATTCGTATGGAAGATTTTTTTTATCCAAAAAATCGCCAAAATAAGAAAATCGATTAAAAAAATGGTTGTCTTTTTTAAAAATTGGAAAAATAAGAAAACATCTAAAATAAACCAATGGTTATAACTCGGACTCGGTGCGTCCAATCGCAAAATAATAATTTGTTTACCTCCACAGGAGGCTTTAACCGATGCATGTCTTTAATGCGGCATCCCCTTTAAAAAGAAAATCGCTGAAACTACCGTTTTTCGTATAAAAAAATCGTTAAAACGCCTTTGTGTCTATAACTCGGAAACGGATCGTCCGCTAGAGAAAATAACTAATTTTGGCCAGATTGTAAAGGTTTTTTATAAAGGGTTCCAATTCGTATGAACGATTTTTTTTTAAAAAATTTTCAAAATAAAAAAATTGCTATAACTCGGAAACGGGGCGTCCAAACTCACAAACAATTTTTAGCCAATGGATGTCTTTAATACGGCATCATTTTTTTTTGTAAAAAATTGTTAAAGCCAAAATTTTCCACATAAAAATCGTTAAAACGCCCTTATGTCTATATCTCGGAATCGAAGCATCCAATCGAAAAAATATCTAATTTTCGCGAGTTTCCAAGGCAGTTTCTAAAAATCGCCAAAATAAGAAAATCGTTAAAATATAAAAACGGCTATTACTCGGAAACGGTACATCCAATTACACATGGTCGTGGGAAATGTGTAAAGGCGATGGGTAATACCCCATTGTCGTGTGTTAAGGAGTGCGTACGAAATAAATCGTGCATACTTTTAGGCTTTCAATTAAAATAAAATTTGTAAAATTTGTCAGCTCGCCTCAATAATGTCCACGCGTCGCTGAGTTGTATCTACTTATATTTTTTGTAAAATACTATAATGTCAACTGAATTAAAATCTAACGAGAAAACATACACAAATCCATTTCGAGCAAGAATTGATGCCGACAATCCTTCCGAGTCGTCACTGTTTCAGTCTTTAGAAAAGCTTGAATATTTTGTTCGACGATGAGACCGATTTCTGGCTTATCGTCCACGTCAATAAACAAAATTGCCGTATTTAGGCTGAAGAGCAAGCAACCCGAAGAAGTTCAAAAGAGCTGCTTTTACATCCAGACATAACAACACTATCGTCTCTTTTATACGCTGGTAGAATCATCGGTCATTATTTTTCCCAAAATTAGACCGGCCGAAATTTAACTGTGAATGGCGGTCGCTATCGTATCATGATACCGTACTATTAGCTGACTGAAATTACCGCCCGTGATCTCGATGACATTTAGTTAAAATAAGACGGCGCTTCTTCCACACATCCTATCAAACCATGAAATTCTTGCGACTACAATTTAGTGAGCAGGTAAAAATTACAGGAAAAACTTTGACGCCTTCTCGCGAATAACATTGTAAGCATAATTATTTGTAACAGAGGGGTTTTCCGTGGATTCCCGTTCGAATTACTTTCCCAGACTATTTAAATGCAATATAAATAAAATGTCCCATAACATCCCATGAAGGGATTGAGGAGAGCTTCTCACAACCAGTGAGATGTGCGCTTTCTAGTTTTGCACTCACTGATTGGAACCTACAGTTTTACACCGGTTCCGAATGGTATTTTTGAGAAGCTTTTTCATGGCTAAGTACTCGATAGTGTTGCCGTCACTATGCGAGCTGACCGTCGTCGAAAGAAATGTAAAGTGGTCTGAGCAGGGAATCATGTACAAGAGCCGCGCACACTAACCATTGCACCACCGAAATGCAAACCAGAGTAAAAAAAATCAGTTTTTGACATTTATACGCGTCGAGTTGTCTCTAGTGAACAATTTACATTTTGTCGCTTACAACGTTATTCGCTAGAAGACTTCATTTGAAGAAACATGCCATCCTCATTTCTAAGACCCTTGACCTCTTTGGGTTGTTTGAGGCCACGGATGTAACCAAGTCAATAACCTCGTTCTGCTTAAAATTGTACCCCTATTTGCCAATATAACATGTTTTCATTGTAGAAGGAATAGAGAAATACGTTACGGCTGAACAATAGTTAACGCCAACTTATTAACAATTCAATGAAAGCCCAGTTCTATATTTCAACAACGTTTTCATTTTATATTCAAAATACTTAACAAAACCTAAAAGATGACTAATTCGAGGAAGAGCTCATAAATGATGGTAAGCGTAAGCTGGAGCTTGATATGAGCTGTAGTGAGGACCACCATAAGTGGCCAGAGTAGGGGCACCATAATGGGAAGCTGGAGCAGAATAGTGTGCAACTGGGGCAGCCGTATGTACTACTGTGGGTGCAGAGTAGTGAGTGACAGGAACAGCAGTTTTAACTACAGCTGGAGCCGAATAGTGAGCAACAGGAGCATAAGACTTGACAACAGTGGGTGCGGAGTAATGAGCCACAGGAGCTGGGACAGAATAGTGGGCAACTGGAGCAACAGCAACAGACTTCACCAAAGGTTCACGATGGACAACAGCATTGAAACCATTATGATCATCAGCAGTGTATTGCACAGTGCGTTTGTAGCCATCAGCATCGATTAAGGAGTATTCACCATGTACGGCATCGCCATCACGTTCTTCAACTTGGCTCTTGGAATCACCAGTCAATTTGTCATCGACGCCATAAGAGAACTTGTATTGGGGATGAGGATCGTATTCCTCTGACTTGACAATGACCTTTTGGGCCACAGCCAAAGGAGCAGCATGGACAGCCACAGGTGCAGTTTGATAACCAACGGGAGCATAACCAGCGCTGGCAACAGCTACAAAGGCAAGTGCGAAGACAAACTATAAAATGGAATGAATTAATAAAATTTGCTTGTAATGCTGTAATCTGCGATAATTCCACTTTAGGTCAGAAGTGATTGAACAATTTACCTTAAAAGCCATGTTGTTACAATATATTTGAAGGTAAAGAGATTTAGTTCTTTTTGGAAGTGAACACACGAAGTGAATGATACAATTTTGGAGTATACGGTCAACTTTTATACGAAATAATTATCTTTTTTCCTCTTTCTACAGAGACTCAAAGTGATTATTGTTATTTCTGCTACAATTGGGTAGATTTGAGTATTTCTTTCATTGCTTGAGTTTTAATAGTTTTGTCAATTGAATAAAACAGGATTTTTGTTTCATATAGTAGTTATGTATGCATGTAAATGTATGCATATTATGCAATTTTAAGATAACGTTAATTTTGTTTAAATTTTAAGATGTTGCCGTCCTGCAATATACACAAATGTTGCAATTAATAAAACAGTTGACAAATTGTGTGGTTGATAATAGTAACTCAATAAGAAACGATAGAAATATAAATTTGTAATTATTTCGCTAACTTTTACATTTAATTTGTTTGGAATTATATGTCTCATTTTCTAGATAAATTTAAATTAAATTTAAATTGTGTCGAGGGCATGAAATTTCTGCACTATAATTTTACTTAAATATTTCTTACTAACCTATGTATATACTTGGATTCAATATAACACATTCCTCAAAATATAAAGAATATTATTTGCAACTTTTATGATTTAAAACAAAATATTTTTTAACTTTAGGAGAAATTTTTATTTAATTCATTTATTTTTTTTTTTAATTTTAAGTAGTCAGAAAAACTGTCCAGCCTCCAAAACTATAATTTTCTCGAGAGGTTCCGTTGATTTTTGTTAAACAAAAAAGGGCTTTAGTGGGAAACAACACGCTAAATATCCTACCTTTTTTGTTGTTTGAATTCAAATATATCGTGTTTGTAGCTTGTCGCAAATATGGTATACTTGTGTCCAACCACATTGTGTTTGCAATTCAATATTACGTGTTAGAGACACAATGATTAATAGGTTATAATATATATTTTTGTGACCCAAATGTGGTTTTGTTTGTTGAAAACTACTGAAAGCAACAACGTAACAGACAACAAAGAGAAAAAACAACAGTTCTGCAATTCATGAAAACAATTCTGGAAAACATGTACATACATGGTTCGTTCCTGCAACCAGTTACACCGGTTGGTTAGATTATCACTTATATGGTATGGCGAGCTAGGCGATATTAAGCGGCACTTGAAGTTACCACTTCCATACTTCCATTACTGACTCACAATTCTATGAATAAAATTTCTGGAATTCAAATATTCATTCCTTTAAATTGAAGAACAAATACTTGAAATCAAAGTACTTTGTTTCTAGATTTTCCAATTCCAATTGTTTGATTTTACAACAAAATATTTTTGCTTATTCAGCTAAATGTTTCAAATAAAAAACTTCGTTAATGAATTAGTAAAATCAATTCAAACTTTAGAATTTTTAACCCCCTCATATTTGCTGAAATTTTATCTGGAAATATATGATTTTTCAAAACATTCTGATGAGTGCTTTATGGCGTCACGGCCGACGAGAGAATTTTGTTTTTGATGACACTTAGGGATCTTCGATCGGTACTAATTCGTATATGTAAAATGCATAATTCAGTTTGTATATATACGATTGATGATCAACCAATGGTATCAATTAAGGCAAAGTAGTTAGGCGCCCGATGATGAACTTGTCACGGAGTCATGCCAGTGAGTGTGCTTAACAGAATTGTCTGTTACTCCAACAAAACCAAATCATTTTTCAATTAAAGAAATGTTCCTGACGTTGTAAGCTTGTAAGAATGCATTTCTCATACATTAACTGAAAACTAACGCAATCGGTCATAAAATTCAATTTAAAAGGGCAATATTTGCTCAAAAATATTCCAGAAAGCACTTAAGTTTAAATTAAGTTGTACATATCCACCAAAATTGTAGGAATTAATTGAACAATTTACCAATTATTTTCTTCAATACTGAGAAAAATTGTACTAAAAGCCAGAGATATTTCTTTAATTTGACTAATTGTATTTTTGGTTTTTCGTTGAATTTTCAAAATTTATGAATAATATTTCTAATTGTAATTCGTTTATAAATACATAAAATTAATTAAACCAAAGAATGTTTTTGTTGAATCAAAGATTGACAAATATAATTCTTTGAAAGTAAGAATTAAAGATTTGTAATATTTACAAATATGTGAATTAGTGACTTAATTTTCAGTTTTAACAAAAACTGAAGGATGAAAAACAACAAATCTTGTCTTGTTACATCAGTTAAACTCTTTCTATGACTGAAAATTATTGTCCGATATCAAAGATTTTTTTTCTGTGTAAGCAGTCATAAAGTTACCAGTTGAAAAAAATCAGAAAAATAGTTTTGGATATCGTGATTGTGTTTTCATAGTTGAGGACAAGAATATAACCATATGCAAGAATAACTACATGCTTTGCACTAGAGCAAGGCCATTATATGTATTCTAATAAATTATCGCTAGTTTGGAGTTTCAGTTACAAGCTTATGCTTATTGTCCAATTGAAACAAAACACAACGTTTGAATACACTGTGTGTAATTTTTTAAGCCATGGCAAAATAACCATATACGGACACCACTACGTGATAAAAGACTAAAAAAAAAGACCCGTGTTTCCCAATTTTTCCCAAACTCATGCACTTTTTTTTTATGGGCCGCCAAAGATTTGGGGCCTCATATCTTGCAAACCGTTCAGAATTTCGATTTACTCTCTGAGGCAAAGTTGTAGCTCTTGTCATAAAGAACAAAAATTGCGAACATATAAAATCAAAAAAACTTCACCTTCCAGATCAAAATCGCAAAAAACTTAAAAAAATTCGATTTTTTTACCTTTCTCCCCGTGTTCAGGTCCATAGGTAGCAAACCGTTCAAAATTCAAGGAAACAATCCACTACAAAAATTTACCTAAGATCTCAATAAACAAATTTCTAGAACATATAAACTTCCTGGGAATTATTCTTAATTCTGAACGGTTTGCAAGATATGAGCCTGAGAAAATGATCACATTTTTACGAAAATGATACCGAGGCCCCAAATCTTTGGCGGCCCATAAAAAAAAAAGTGATTGACTTTGGGAAAAATTGGGAGACACGGGTCTTTTTTTTAGTCTTTTATCACGTAGTGGTGTCCGTATATGGTTATTTTTTTTCGTGTTGCACTGTGATATCCAACACCCGATAATGTAAAGTATGTCTCAGGCCATTATCAGATTGTCTGACACAAATGTTCCACTTAGTGACATAATAAAATACAGTAATTAATGTAATAAAGTAAACGAACATTTATTGAATCAAATACACTATTTCTCTGAAATATTGTCTTCGATTCCTGTAGTACGTGTGAGTCAGCCACGTACGCAGGATTTTATTGCGGGGGCCCAACTTGAAATATTTTTGGTGAAAATTTGAATTAATTAACAAAAATGAAATAAAAGCAAAAAAAAATGCTCCATTTTATAAAAAAAAAATATTATTCTTGAAGTAATATCCTTTACTTTTATTAACTATTTTACAACCCCATGAGGTCAGATGTCGTACACATATTAATTAAACACACAAATTAAACAAATTGCGACATATTCGTCAAACTGGCTCTATTCTTCGCCTTTTCTCGCCAGTTGAAAACACCAAGGATACGGAGGGATTCTTCTGCCTGATCTTTCCAGCGGAGTCTTGGTCATCGTCTTTTTCTGCTTCCATCGGGTACGTTATCGAAACCTTTCGCGCTGGCTCATCTTGATCCATTCTGATATCATGGCCTAGCCAACGCTATTGGCCTAATATGATTCACCAGCTGTGTCCACGTCAGAATATAGATGCTATAGGTCTTGGTTCCAACGACGTCGCTATTCGCCGTTTTCTTTAACAGGACCATACATTTTACGGATAATTTTTCTCTCGAATACTCCCTGGATTTTTTTCTGGTATAGCTGGACTTTTGTCTGGCGAGAGAGGGCCTTGCTCCTAAAGTGCTTCCTGAGCCCAAAAATACATCTATTTGCAAGTACAATTCTTCTATTCATCTCCAAGCTGGCGTTGTTGTTCTTGTTCATGGCGGATCCAAGGTAGACAAATTCATCTACCACTTCAAAATTAAATCGGTTGTCGACTTTCAAGTGCGGACAAACTCGGGAGGTTTTACTAGTCGTTGACACTGTCAATTTTGTCTTGCCCTCATTAACAGCAAGACCCACCTTCGCTGATTCTTTTTCGATTCTTGAAAATACTGCAGTAACCTCTCGCAAATTATACCAACGACGTTGTCAGCATACGTGGCTTTTCGTGTTAATGGTCTTGTTCGTATTGACAGCAGCTTATTTCATTATTATCTTCATTGAGATGTTGAAGAGAGTGCATGTAAGTGTGTCACCTTGTCTCAGTTCTCGCTTGGTACAGAATAGTTCGGTGAGGTCTTCCCCACCTTCAGTGCTGATTTGGTGTTGGTCAGCGTCATTCTACATAGGCGGATCAGTTTTGCCGGAATCCCAAGGTCAGACATAGGTTCGTACAATTTCCCTATATGGGACTGTCGAAAGCAGCTTTGTAATCGACAAAAAGATGGTCGATTTGCCTTTCGTAGGTCTTTTACAGGATTTGGCGTAGCGTTAATATTTGGTTAGTCGTGAACTTGCCTGGTCTAAAACCACACTGATAACGTAAGGTCCAATCAGGTTTTCAACAATTGGCTTTAGTCTTTCACATAAAACGCTCGACAGGACCTTATACGCGATGAATAAAAGACTGATACCGCGATAGTTGGAACAGATACACGGATCACCCTTTCTGAATACAGGACATAATACACTGAGATTCCAATCGTTAGACATAGATTCCCCCAACCATATACCGCGTATATGTTGATGCATGTGGGCTAACAGTCCTTCGCCACTTGCCTTAAAAAGTTCAGCTAGTAGCCCACGCACACCAGCGGCTTTATAATTCGTAAGCCGTAAGTCTTGGTTGGGGGTACAATCTACCTTGTCTTCCACAATCATTACCTCCTGATCTTTAGTGGAAGAATCTGAGTGGAGTAGTGCTGAAAAGTGGTCTCTCCACATTTTGAGCACACACTGCTTCTTAGTCACCAGATTCCCATTTTCGTCCTTGCAGGAAGGCAGCCCATTATTCGCCCCTTATTCGATCTTCTTACCCTCTGAAAAAACTTTCAGGATTCATTATTCATCCTGCACAATTCGGTCTTTTCACTCTCCCTCTGTTCTCACTGCTATTATTCCGTCTAAATAGTTCGTTTTCTATCCTTCTCAGGTTTCGTTGCCATACGTGCACCGTCTTCTTCATCAGTTGCAATGCGACACCATGGTCGTACCATGGCTTATTCTTCTGCGGTTTTTGCTAGCCAAGTTCAGTCTTTGCAGTGGTGCCCAAAGAATGGAAGATGTGGTTCAACTGGGTCCTCAGGAGGTGGGTATTCTGCCCTGGCAGGAGAGTGAGCTTGTGTTGATATGCCATTGATATCTCCGGTATTTGCAGCTTGTCAAAATCCAGCTTTTCCCATGTTCGGCTTCGAACGTTTTTCGCCCCCCTCAGTCTTGTGCGAACTTTCGGAGCCACCAGTTAATAATCCAAGTCGATGTTCGTACCTCGAATCACACGTACATCCATTAAACTAGAAGAGTGCCTGCCATCTATTACCAAGTGATCAATCTGGTTCTTCGTTCTCTGATCAGGAAATATCCATGTCGCCGTATGTATGTCCTTATGCTGGAGTCGTGTGCTCCTAACTACCATGTTCTTTGCAGCGGCGAAGGGTATCAGTCTTATTCCACTATCGTAGGTGGTATCATGTAGACTGTGATTACCGATGGTTGGTCGGAAGGCACTCTCATTGCCCAACTTGGCATTAAAAGCGTCTAGAATAATCTTAATGTCGTGGTGAGGACAGCGTTCGTATAGTTCCTTCAGATGCCCATAAACTGATTCTTTGACCTCATCATCTTTATCCTCTGTCGGTGCGTGCATACAAATTAACGAGATGTTGAAATATTTTGCGTTGATGCGAATGCGTTCACTCACTGGGTTGGCCCTTGAAAGTAGAAGTCGCGGTCTGTACTTCATTCATTTTTGAAGTACATTATAACATTTATACGGAATACCAGTGGCGTATAGTATTGGATGCAAATATTTCGGAAACGACATAGCATAGGGAATGAAAACATGTATGTACACTCTCGATCAGATGATTAGAACCACTTAAATTTCTGGTTTTAGTAGGTCATATCTTTTTCAACTTTTTGCCGACATTAAAAATATTATTACCATCGGAAAGGGCATTTTCTTAAGATTACAAAAATATCAACAACAACATTAAAGTTTAATGCAACAGTATTATAAAGATCCTTTTCCAAAATAGACAAAAATATTAAAAAAAAATCCGTTCATATAATTGAAAACAATTAAGTAATTCAAATTCATCAGGGATGATTTTTATTTAATCGGCTTTTTCATTGGTACTTTTTAATTTTATTAGCCAAGCTTGAGGCCATTCTATATCTCTATTAACAGAAATATAGTTTTCAAAAAGGAGTTTTGCAAATGTATTCCTATGATTCCTGTCACACCGTATAGCTATTTCAGATCTAGCCACAGATCTTCATCAGCGGTTGTTTGGAATGGTGCTATTGAAAAATTCATCAAACTTAATGCAAATGCGAATTCACTTCAATTGAGAATTTTCAACTAGTATGCAAGTGTTCGAAAAATATCGCAAGCAAAACACACAAGAAAACATTTGCAAAAATTTCTTTCCATCTCCGAGCCGATGTTTCGTGCGCTGTGTGTGCCTTAACACCATCTAGGTACAATCAAATGTCACCAGCATTATGGGCTTCACTTTCAGGCAACAAAAAGTCCATTATCATGGTGTCCGTAGCCGATGATGCCACCAGCAAATAAGCCCCTCCAAACACTACATTTTTGTGGATCTAAAGGCAGTTCCAGAATCTCTTCGGGTTGCTCATCAGCATAATTCATGAAAACGCAGAACGCTGAGTTTTATAATACAGCTGAACAGCGTGGAGACGTTGTTGCGGCCTGAGTTTTTCCATGATGAATGTTAAACTATAGTATTGAATATGTGAAGAACAAAACGAGTGAAAAAATGACATGAGGTGTCAGGGGACACCCGGTTGGAACGAAGTTCCTTTCGCTATATATTGTGTACTAGTTAGTTCCAACACGCCTAAGGCGCCCGCTGAAAAATGCGATAATTTAAATGAATCTTTAAGAAAATATACTTTTTGTAAAATGATAAACCTTTCATCATTTCCCTTGCGGGAGTTTTTACTCGGTCTGTTTTCTAAACTTACAATTTTTTAAACTTATTAAAGCTCAAGACCTTTTTAAATAATATAAAGCTTATTTATTAGTTTTATTATAAAAGCCTTTATATTACTTTCAAAAAAAAGTCGAGCATAAAAATATTCCAATGGTACCAAGACTGTCTGTATAGCTATTTCGGATCTTGCCAAGATTTTCATCAGCAGACGTTTTTGGTATGTTTTCGGTGAATTCTTCAAAAATATATATCCAGAAACACTCATCATATTAATGAGAATTCCTTTATATACAATAGGGTGGAGTGAAAAACTTTTTTGTTTGGTATCTATGAGCTTGGGAGCGCAAAAGTTGCTACTGTATACCCGTAGATTGTGATTATTTTTTTTTAAATTTTGCCGATTTTTAAAGGTACCACAACGACCTTGATTGTTTCATAAAATGAGGTTAATTGATATATTGTATTAATTGTTTTAATTATTTGTCGATATCACATATAGTTTAACTTGAGCCAAAAATAAGTACTCAAAGCTATAAAAAGGACCACAGAAAAAAATTAGGACAGTGTCGTCGTCTTTTGGGGTGCCACAAATGGATCCAAATTTGGTAAAAATAAGGAAAATCACATTTAATTAAAATGAAGTTTATATTTCTTTTACGGAAGATAAGCTCTAGCCTAACTCTTTTATTTAGATCTATTAAACTAAACATAGACAGATGACACTAAACATATAGACAGTGGCGTACATACATAAAATATATAAACTAAATTAATGAGAAACAAAAGATTTCAAAACAGTTTAACGTAGAATACGCCATCCGATAAGACAGAAAACATATATAACAATAAATTCATTTGCTTATATTATTTATCATTTATTGTTATATATGTTTTCTGTCTTATCGGATGGCGTATTCTACGTTAAACTTAATGGCCGTGTCTCTGACACAGCCTGCAGGGACAGTTCGTGGCCGAAGGCCTCGGACAACTGTCTGCTGTAATTTTTATATTTACCAACGGCATTTGATTCAAGTCCGTTTAAAAAAAAAAATATTATGTTCAATTTTTTTAAACTTAATTTAATTTATGTATTTTAATTAATATTTTTATTGAAATAAGTTCTGCGAATGTTGAGAGGGCCGCCCTAATATTAAAAAAGGTTTACCTTATCGAGTCTTCGCATTAGCATTCGAGCGTTGTGTGAAAGCTTTACGCTTTACAATTCAAAATTAATGTTACAACAGCTTTATTGAAGCTTTCGCAAAAAAGCTTTATTACGTTAGCTTACTGTTTGTTTCACTTTTTACTAGATACATGTTGCCAAGCAACATTAGCTTGCTGTTCGTTTCACTTTTTACTAGATACATGTTCCTAAGCAATGTTGAGCAACCAAAAACACTCAACCAAACACCACACATATGTTTGAGTGTATGTGTTTAAACAATTTTCATTTGAGACATTAAAATACTAGAAATATATCAACCAATATGAAATGTATATCAAACGAAAGATAACATCTTCATCTACCTACAAAAAAAATTTTAAAAAAATTCATCTAGCCGTTTCCTCAAATTCAATGAAATAAAGATTACAACAATAAAAACCTGACATGACTCCTCATACCGTAAGGTAAGACGTATTTTACGTCAAAACGCATTTTTATCATTTAACATTTAAAATAATAAGTTTAGACTACTACATTAGTTTGTATTCCGATTTCTTATTATATCGTGGCATGATAGATCTAGACATCAGCCTCGATCGAATGTAGCCATCTCTTTCTAAGTTTCCTACAGCTTCTGCAGCTTCTGTCACCAAACGGACGCAGCGTTCGACGGCTTGAGTGTGACACACATGTTTGGGAAAAGTTATCATTTCCGGTTCAATATTTTTAAAAGACTCATGATCTAACATCTCGTAGTATTCTTGGGGATCAAAATTTAACACGGGAACTTTAAACTGTCGTATTGAATTAGGCCTCTGTTGCTCTCTTGTACGTATCATTCGACAAAGGGCAAGTTTCCGAATATTTGGTCTTTTATCTTTAATCATAGCTAATAATAAGTTCTCCGGGTGCGCGAAATAGGCGTTTCTTTCGATAACTGGATCAACTACATCCTTCAAATGTTTTGGAAGATATCTAGTTAAAAAGATGAGTTTCCACAAATGTCTTGGACCTTCCCAGCAAGCTGATTTAACATTAATACTAAACCAGACCGGTGCATACACTTTTACTACATATGTAGCTAAAATGATCAGATTTTGTGAGGGTTCGTTGAAGGAGACATATACGAAGTATTCGATTGGCAGTTGTGAGCCAGCGGGAGTGTGATATTGGTCTAGGTTGAATATTGACCAGATCTTTATTACATTCACCCGATATAACAGCAAGAACCATCTTATACAGATATTTCTGATCATTGCTTAATTCCTTTAAATCAATTTCCGGCAGTGGAGATCATTCATGTCATTCAATTGGTTTAAATTTTATAACCGGCTGAGCGCATTCTTTTAAAGCTTTACCAATTGGACCACTAAATGATTTAGGACCATGTGTTGCGCGATCTACACTAGTGAAGAGATGTCTTAGCGGAAGTTCATTTGTGTGCAGCAAGCACACAAACCAATGCAGAGATTTGTTGTAATGGAGCTCTAACTTCCTTATCGCACCATTTTCATAACCGGTATTGACATTTGTCCCATCACATCCTATAGCAATTAATTCTTCAGTGTCATATTTTTTCAGTAAACAGTAATCGGTAATGGCGTTTGAAATATTAATAGAATTTCCAGACGGAGGAGTAACATGTCCTAAGTATTCGGAATTTGGTTCCCGAAGAATGACAATATGTTCTTCAATAGTTGTTACCGGATCCATCTTTTATAATAGTTTTTCTGGATGGATCTTTCCTTCCATCGAAATAAATAGATCTTAGCACCTCATTTTCCCCGGAATCACACTGGAATTTACTCCGACATTTCTGTCTCTCACGTATGATTTTACTGCGATCGATAATAGACGCTGTATCGTTTTCATGAACAATGCCTAAATCTTGTAATAACGCAGAAGAAACAGCAGCAGCATCGCGGTCAGAAAGACCCCATCGATCACATTCACAAGCTAATGTTGGCAGAGTTTTACGCATTTGGCCATACGTGGAAATACCAGATGAAGTAGAGGCGGTGGTAATATCTTCAAATAAAGGCAAGTCTGAATTCATAGTTAGATCATCTAACAGACTATCACCTAACTCCACGGATGTGTCTTTATCGGGTTTGTCAAATTTCTGCATTTTAGAACGGTTGGCTTCTTGTAGGGATTGTTCTTGTTTCACTTTTCTTTTTTCCCGTTCTTGGAGCTGTTTTGTCGTTTTGTTATCAATATTTGCTATCAACCTTTTTTCTTGCAGTTCTTTGGTCTAGTAGAAATAATCTTTCCGTCACAGGAACTTTTTTGTTCTTTTCGCAAATGCACTTTTCGCAATTTTTACATTTGCATGAAGCAATGTCGAACAAAACTTTCGATTTATCTTTAAATTCTTCGGTTTTCTTTATAAAACTGGGAATATTGGATCGTTGTTTGAAAGGTTTCATAAGATTTCTGTATTTACAGTGGTAGTCACGGATTCTTTCAATAATGCGTACAGTAGATATTATAGGTATGGACGCTTTCTTCCAAAGAGTTTCAACAGAAGGGACGATAATTTTGACTACTTCTGACAACGTAGGCTACTTTAACTGACCTTCCAATTTCAAGTAGTTACGTGTAAATATATACTGCCTCAATACATCACCATATGTGGGTAAAACATTTTCATTGAATGGTACTCCAACTCCAAATAACGGACAGTTACTATCTTTTGAATGCGTCAAAGTTGCCATTTTATTTGGTATATTACTTGCCCTAATCTGAAACAAAAGAAATATAATTATAAATGAAATATACATAATTATATAATAAAAGAAATATAATTATATAATTAAGAAAACGAAAAACTAGAAAATATGTGTGATTTTGGGGGTAAATCTTCGAAATTCAGTAATATTGTGGCACCTCAAGAAATCTGTTTGAAATTATGACATTTTTTCAGGGCGTTACTGATAGCATAAATATTTAATTTTTGGCTCAAGTTAAATCATATTTTGAACGAAACACAAATTGCATAAGCATTGATTTATTCGTAATTTTATTTTTTTTTACAATTTTTAAGGTCGCCGTGGCACCTGAAGATATAATTCGATTTATTGCAAATTCTAAGGGCACAATCAGTATACGGAGTAACAATTTTTGAGCACCCAAGTCTTATCAAGTTTTGAAAAAAGTTCAAAACGCTACATTTTCGCTCCACCCTAATATACAATGCCAAAAAATAGCACATTTGTTGATTTTTTTTTTAAATTGCTCAAAAAAGTTCTTTAGTTAAGAAACCACTATTGTCATGATTTTGTTTATATCTCAAGATGTCTAGCTTCCATTCCATTTTAAAGTTATGCAATCGGTTACAAATTGCAAAAGATACAGGCTGCTAAATATTGAATTTTTAGTGCCTTAAAATAAGTGAACCGGAGTGAATATACTAGGTTATCCTGTGATTTAATTTTTACAACCAACATTACTATTTTATGACGCATTGTCCGGAGACACCATTAGACATGTAATAAAGTACAATCCGTATTATCCTCTTGTAGAGTATACTGTCATCGGCAAACAATTACAACACCGCTGTTAAAAACGTGCATCAATACTTTAGTGCTAGGGAAAAATGCACAGATGATGCATTTCATTATAGAAGCGAAATCACCATTAATTAATGTTACAAGGGCAGGACAAAAACATGAGCACAACAGCCCGTTGTAATATATCTATAATTAGTACAAGGAAATCCTCAAATCCTTAGTTCCACAAGAATTCCAATCATTGCATTATGTTGAATGACTATAAGCCACAGTAGCTCACATTCACCCCCCAACTTTATTACCAGACACAATTAATGCGACGTTTTTTTTACCATTAATGTATAATTGTAAGCCATTTACGCACAGAGTTAAGCCAATACAAGTTCCAATATGTGCCACACAATAATAAAGTAGATCACAATAATAAACAAGCACTGACACTATAAAAATTTAAGCGATAATCAATTATTTTGTATAAAAGTTGACCGAAACTCAAAATTTGTATCAGTCACTTCTTGTGTTCACTTCTACAAAGAACCAAATCCCGTAACAACATATTTGTAGTAACAACATGGCTTTCAAGGTGAGTTGTCGAGTCAGTCCATCGCACAAAACGAAACCCACTTACTCTGACGTCCACAGTACTATCACAAGCGAAATGTGTTAATATTTTGCCATGTTTTTGTTTCATTTATAGTTTGTTTTCGCACTTGCCTTCGTAGCTGTTGCCAGCGCTGGTTATGCTCCAGTGGCATATCAAACTGCCCCTGTTGCTGTACATGCTGCTCCTTTGGCTGTGGCCCAAAAAGTCATTGTCAAGTCAGAGGAATACGATCCTCATCCTCAGTACAAGTTCTCTTATGGCGTCGATGACAAATTGACTGGTGATTCCAAGAGCCAAGTTGAAGAACGTGATGGTGATGTTGTTCGTGGGGAATACTCCTTGATCGATGCTGATGGTTACAAACGCACTGTACAATACACTGCTGATCCCCATAATGGCTTCAATGCTGTTGTCCATCGTGAACCTTTGGTGAAGTCTGTTGCTGTTGCTCCTGTAGCCCACTACGCTGCTCCCACTGTTGTGAAATCCTATGCTCCTGTCGCTCATTATTCAGCTCCAACTTATACACAATATGCTGCTCCAACAGTGGTGAAGTCGATTGCGCCAGTTGCCCATTATAGTGCCCCTACTGTCATTAACACCGTAGCCCCAGTTGCACACTATTCTGCTCCAGCAACACACTACGCTGCCCCAGCTACCCACTATTCTACTCCTGCTGTAGCCACATATGGCGCTCCATCTCACTACACCTCATATCAAGCACCAGCTTATGCCTACCACCATTGAAGTTGTCTGCGAAAACATCATAGATCTTATCGTTTGTTTGTCCTTTTTATTTATTTGTTTCAGATACATAAACATTAATAAAAATAAACTTGAATTTGTTAGACGTAATCGAAAATAATAACTGTCATCTCTTTTAATATAAAAATTGCTACCACTTCATTTTAATTTCAAAAACGTCCATTACACGCCAAGGAAGTATAGCGTGTGACAGCTAACTTCCTACAATCAGTTAGCTGAGCGCGTCTTATTTTAAACTTACTGAAGGTGACCTACATCGATTCCAAAATACGCTAATAAGCTTAAAATCAGAGTTCGTATTTTCGTCCCCATGTGTAACCCATACACATCGCCGCGGCGCCGTGGGGAATGTGTAATGAACGATAACCCATTACCCACAGGCTATGGGAAAATAATAGGTAGCTACCCACGAACATGGGGAATTACCTATCATGATTACCCATTACCCACAGGGTAGTGGTGATTTTTCGTTTTCACTTAATGGATTTAAAAATATTTTGGATTTACATTACGTTTAGTTAAGCTAGTCTGTAACGATAGTAATCCATAGACATAACAAAAGTAAAATAAATATATATATACTGGGTTGCTACCCACGACGATGGGGTATTACCCTCAGGGTAATAGCAGAAATAATGGATTGTTACCCACCACGATGGATAATGGAAAATGATGCATCGAGTTGAAAAAAATAACAAATTTTTGAGGGTTTCTAGCAAGAAACAAATCTAGAAGAAAAGAGAGTCGCTAGAATATAAAAGTGGCTATATTTTTCGATTAAAAAATCGCTAGAACGCCCACATGTGTTAGCGTTTTAAAAGAAAAGTGATGACATATTGAAGACATCCATTGGTTGAAGCCTATAACCACTTTTTTATTTTAGAAATTTTCGTGTTTTGGGGTTTTTTTACAAACAAATTCTTCCACTCAATTCCAATTCAATTAGACCACTTCATGTAAACCCTTTAGAAATCCATAAAAATTGGATATTTTTTCGATTGTACTCTTCGTTTCCGAAATATACACATGGGGGTGTTTTAGCGATTTTTTGGTCGAAAAATTTTAGTTTCAGCAATTTTTTTTAATAAATGATGCCATAGTGAAGACATCTATTGCTTAAAGCGTCTTTAAGAGTTATAACCACTTTTTTATTATAGCGATTTTCTTATTTTGGGGATTTTTTGAGGAAAAAACTTCTTCCATACGAAATGGACCACTTTATGAAAAACCATTAGAAACCCTCAAAAGTTGATTCTTTTTCGATTCGACGCTCTGTTTCCGATATATAGATATAGAAAGTGAGTAACTACCAGTTATTTTCCCCATTAGCCTGAGGGTAACGGGTAATCGTGGTGTGTAATTTTCAATCGCCGTGGGTAACTACCCATTATTTTCCCCAATACCCTGTGGGTAATAGGTAATCGTAATGGGTTCCCATTGTGCTGGGTAGCCATTAGTTTCCCCATACCCTGTGGGAAATGGATAAATGATCGCTACCCATTCCCCACGGTAACAATAGTGGGTTATCCATGGGTTACCCAGGGTAATCCATTACCCACGGAATACCAACTTTGCTTCAAATCAATTTCAATGCTAATTACTCGATTATGTTGCCAAACCTATTAAAAGTCGTCGGTGTGCGATTGGAACCACTGCTCTTATGTATCGACGACCTCCTGACCTACCCTCCAAAAAATTCTGCTTACTAAGAAGTAGTTTTGTCAGGGAGAGTTGAGCTAATAATCGCTTACCGACCTGCTAAAATAAGTCATGATTTTTGTATGAAATGTCTCAGTTGGCAGCACTTTTTAAGTAGCAGCTTGGATGTTGTGAAATCATGCCTATTTAAGGACAATTAAAAAAAAAACCCTTCTTTATGTTCATTGACAAAGCCATAAAATCATAAGTTATGGTAATTATTTCATATTGAGAAGTTGGCATATTACATTCCGATTTTAAATCAAAAACCAAATTTAGATTATGCAATTAATTATTTATTTAAACTTCAAAAATATTTTGCTATTTTTTAAATGAATGAACACAGCAACAACGCTTTCGAAACGTCCTATCTGGACAAAAATTCGTCACATTCACCTTCTAGGAAATCTAAATAACAACTAAATTGAACTTTGAATACTGATTGTCTCATCCAAACTATTATGGGATGTTGGTAAATATTCGTAAGAGATTGTGAATTCATATCCATTGCAATTCTTTTGGTAAGCGAACGAAGAAAAATTATAATCATTACCTTACGATATCGCCTAATTGGACGCGATATAGTAAGCAATACACAATACTTTACTTTGGTCAGAATTTTTCAATGGATTATAAAATTACATAAAATTTTGTGGCTTACAACAACACTTTGATCGATTTGTATTAATTTAACAACTTTGATCGATTTGTATTAATTTATTGTATTAATTTATTAATCGCAACCGTTCATGTAGTTCTCCCAACTAAACTCATATATCGCGAATGTGTATCACGTTGTTGGCAACGACTTCTCGTTTGCATCAAATGCGTATAAAATTACATTTGCCGCAAATTTAAAAAACGTTTACGATAACTAATATTGACCATTTTTCTAATGAGAGCACAGATTACGAAGAACGTTAATGTCTCTCAATCCGTCGACTGTATACACAGTCTTATCCACTCGTTTGGCATACACACTCACGTATACCCATAAAAGTGATCACACACTCCAATGCTTCTTTCTACCTTGTCAATATGTCTTGGATGGACAATTGACGCATTGTAGTTTGCTGCCCTTTGAATTGCTATTTGAATGCAAGGTTACACATAGGTATAAAAAGGCAGTGAAAAAGTTGTTTTTTAAACAAAAATGAGCTTATGGAAGCCCTAAATAAAAGTTTAAATTGCAACCGTAAACAACTGTAACCGAAGAACAGTTTGTGGAATCGTTTTCATTTCTCGCAAACGTCTTTTCAGCTCTAACTTTAATAACTCGTTTACTGCAAACGTTTTTCAGTTCTCACAAACGTTGTTTTAGTTTGGTGCAACTACAAGTCAGTTGCTGTAACCGAAGGAATAGTTGACGGAACCATTTTTCGTTTCTCGCAAACGTTTTTTTTCAGCTTATATTTTTCATAACTCGTTTGCTGCAAAAATTTTCGGTTCTCTCACACGAAATACCATGTATGGCTTAACATAAGTTCGTTTCTTCCAAGCTACAGTTCCCAAACGAACTTCAGTTAATTGAGATGTCGTTTGGGAGGAACGAGTTGTTTCGTTGCGTGTACTAACTTAGTTGTACACAGGTTTTGGATAGCAATAAAAACTAAACTATACATTTCAAATAAGTTCTATTATTCTATTATTATTTAAAAACTTACTTAAAAACCCGTTGGTGCTTAACCGTAGAACGTCAGACTACGTGGTGATATTTCTATTCGATCCCATGCAAAAAACTTCCTGACACTCCCTGATATTGTCATAAAGTTGTTTAAAGACGGCTGGAATCAGTCGCATTTTGTTTGTCAACAGACGTCCTTAAGTCTCTCAGGGTGTACATATTTATATTCAAAATATTAAAACAAGTGTCCGTTACGGTATTCAGAATTCGGTCTATAGTGCGAAATAGGGTTTTACTAACTGCGACGGTTGATTTGATAAATATTTTTGGTTAAGTAAACGCCAACAAATTACATTCAAATTTTGCAGCACGTTTATAACCCACCCCTCAAAAATGCTAGAGACTGAAGTTTTTTATGACCGAAACTTTACTATTATTACTAATTCACTTTAAATAAGAAATTTTTGGTTAAATCGATATTTTTAATGACAGACTTTGTTTGGGATTTAAAAATATGTAACTGTCCAAATAAATAAATATGTTCCCATTACAACCCATTAAGGGACTGCGGAGAGCTTCTAACAATCACTGAGCTGTACATTTTCTAGTTTTACACTCATAGATTTAGTAGAATGGATCATGAGGTTAGTTTCATGACACTAGAGTTCAGGTACTCGTATATAGAATATCATTCTTTGGACCAATAGACATCGCACGCCATACTTTGTAATGGCCCAGCCAAGAGGAGGAAGTTTAATTGCGCTACACGCAAAGAAAAAATTCGTTATCTCCTAGCGAAGTATCACATAAATTAACTTTGTTAGTGGAATGTAATTGCTGCAAATGATTACGAGAGCCGAAAAACATTTACATCATACAAATCTAAACTCAAAAAACGCTTACGGGATCTAAAAGCGTTTCTTTCGGTTACCGCAAACGACTTAAAATAAAATTTTAAAAATTTTAATTTTTTTAATAGTTTTAGTTAATATATGGGAATTTCATACAACCAGCTTACAAGGTCACAAACATTTTTCGAACATTTGAAAAATGGTTGGTTTTTGTTGGAATAATAGACAATTCAGATAAACACACTCACTGGCATGACTAGTTTCGAACTCCGTGATAAGTTCATCATCAGATGCCCAACTACTGTGCCTGAATTGATACCATCGGAAGATCATCAATCGCATATGTACAATCTCAAATATGCAATTTACATATGCGAATTAGTATTGGTCGAAGATCCCTAAGTACCAACACACACTGAAAGGTCCATAATTCCAACACAAGAACAGAAAGCTTTTTTCCTCCATGTTATTCTGTTCCTCTCGCATACTGGCATTGTTGCAGTGCCTTGAAGTGAGTTTTACTATATCACAAAGTTATATTATTAACACTTTTAAAACACTTCGGTTAGTGATAAATTTGAATAGGCAGTCCAGTGGCTTAACGGTCTAGACGCTGCAGAAGATAATGCTTCACAATCGTCCAGCGAATGTGAGTTTGAATAATACCCGCGACGCACAGTGTCATGAATTCTTAATGGAAGGAGTTGCCGTAGGTCAACGAGATTTTGCGCAAGCAATTTTTAAAAGCAAACAGACAATTTTTAGGAGCAGAACAAAGTTTGGTCCAAATACATCCTAAAATAAAAAAAAAATTATACAGACTGGAAATGAATGGCATCTGTACCATTATACAGGAACCATGTATATGTTTGGAACATTGTTTTCATGAATTGAATATCTGTTGCTTGGTATTATCCTTGTTTTCAGCAGTTTTCCACAAACAAAGCCAGATTTGAGTCACAAAAACATATCTTATAACATTGTGTCTCCAACATGTAATATTGAATAGTAAGCACAATGTGTTTGGACGTAAGTACACTACAAGCACGTTGTATTTGCATCCAAACAACAGTCAAAACAGATTTCAGAATTCATCCAAAACTGGCAAAATGCATTTCAAAGCTATTTCAAAACATGGCATAATACGTCTGAAATTGGAGGAAGGACACACGTGCCCTTAAAATATCATTTTCAAAGAATTGCTCAGAAAATATGCATGTATTGCACGAATACTTATGAATTCACTATGTGACTTACTTTTACTAGTATAAATATATAAACTGCATTCAAATTTGACTGAACCCATAGTAATAAAATTCTATAAATGTTGCTTTTCAAACATGTGTTTTTAAGGTTGCCAAAGTTATTCGGTAAAATTTATTTATTGGATGTTGATGTATCACAGAATTATGCACCTTTCCGCAGCCGGAGTATTATTTTAAAACATCTACTTTTAACGAAAAACCAAAATAAAAAAGGGGAATACTTTGTTTATTTGGATTTCACAGTCGAATTAAATCAATGATAATTATGGTAAAGTGTTGATGTTGGAGAAAATAATACAGTGTGACAGTTAACAGTTCAGGGATATTAAAAATAAAACTCTAAATTGAAGAACAATGCGTTTTCAGTGTTGAGTAATATTTTTTTCGACCAAAATTATCCTCAGGGATGAGGTTTGTTTTCATCTTGACGGCTTCGTTAGTTGCCAAAATTGTCTCATTTGCGTTAATTTACATCATAACACCATAAGATTTCTGCTGTTTAAGACGATTGTTTTGTTGTAGAACTGAAAATACAGCAAATCCAAGCGGTTCGACTCGAAACTTAGTGGCGCCAAATGGAGTTAGAAAATAAATTACTTGTTCGTTTTTGAAGAGGCGTATTTTGATCTAAACGGCAATGTAAACAAGCAAAATTGCCGTATATGGAGTGAATCTAATCTAAAAATGCTCCATGAGACGGAACTGCACCCAGAAGGAGTCACTATGTTTCATCAAGGTGCATTATGGGGCCATAGTTCTTTGAAGAAATCGCTGTAACAGTGACTGCCAATGGGGCCGTTATTTAAAGATGTTGAAGGAGTTTTTTTTTTAAACATACCTTCGCCGAAGTTGTATCCATTTCAACAGCATTTGGTTCTAGCAAGATGCAGCAACTGCATACATAGCCATACCGGATATGGCGGATCTCCATCCAAAAATTCCCAAACAAATTAATATCCAGAAACTCCACTTTCCGCTGGTCCCAGAGGTCACCTGACCCGACTGCACCAGACTTGTTTTTATGGGGTTATATCAACAAGAGGTGTCCAAAACGAAACCAAGAAATTTGACTGAATTGAAGCAGTCCATTAAAACAATAATTGGGGCCATCCCGACTTCAACTCTGCATGCCGTAATTTGTAATTTTCTGATCAGGTGTCGCATATGCGTGAATGAGCATGGAGTTCATTTATGGCCCATCGTCTTCAAAACCAATTATTTATATAAATTAAAATTTAATTTACTATATTGTAAAAAAGAGAAAATAAAAAAGTAAAAGAAGTTGTAGCACAATTTGTGCGCCACCCACACAAGAGCCGCGCACACTGACATTGCTTCACTGACGGCCACAATTCACTGACCTGTATACTGACCTGTGTACTGATATCAGTTAGTTTCATTAAAGTTCGTAATGTTAACATTAAGGCTGTTTTACGACTTTCCAAATAAAACGATCCATACTTAATACTACGAAATGTGGCAACATTTGCTGTAATGGGTGAAAATATGCGATACGGCAACTTGTGTGTAAACAGTGGCAACAAAAACATGGTAGCAGCTGATGTTGTTGTAGTTGTAACCAGCAACAATATACATTTTATTTTCGTTTCAGTTGTCAAACTCTTCACAAATATATACCAATAATACAAAACAATATAAAAACAAAGTACATATGATTTTGACAAGTGAAACGAAAAATGACATGGAAAAAGTGTCAACACGTGTTTAAACGACTATACCTGATAGATAATTCTACCTTGATCAATATGTACAACATTTACCGCGCGTTGTTGTGAACAATTTAGTTCCAATTTTGTTTTCAATCGGAAATAAAAACTGATCCTTCAAATTTAGAGATATGAAAGTATACGTAGTCTTCCATTAAATAAAATAATTTTAATGAGCTTAAAATGTGTAAGCCATTTTGCAAATATCTGAATTTGTTTGAGTCTCTCCTTGATAACATTTTCATTCGCAAGAAATGATAACACAATTTATGTAAGATAAGTTTTTGTTGCCATTTCGTGAAATTGAACATGTGGCAACATTGCCATTGCTCAAGTCGGAATTTAAGTGGGAAATTGAAATGCCACTTAATATCGCTTAGCTGTCCCGTACAAATTAAGCTAGAATTAACTTTAGTGGGGTAAAAAAAACACACTTATTGTAGAGTTGGAGTCGGTGTTTTCATCATTGTAGGAAAACTCCTGAGTGCCACAAACTTTCGTTACTGTACTAGAATTAAAATGGTGCACTGAGTCTGATAAATTAATTTAAATTTTTTTAGAGTTGCCTTACAATAATATGGCAAGCAGAGCTAATTTAAAGAGATTATTTACGTTGAGCGACTGAAGTCAATCTCGCAAAAACCTCTTTCAGGAACAAATTATTTGTAGCACTCTTGTGACTCTTCTCATCAGCGCCTTATTATTCTTGTTAAAATCTTTACTAATTCAAGTTGTCTTTTAGATTGGGGTTTTCTAATTATAATAGCAAACATTATAGTAGAAAATCGATGTGGCCGTCGGTGGTGTCATGACTAGTGTGCGCGTCTCTTGTGCATGAGAACCTCGGTTCGATCCCTGCTCTGCCACCTTACAAACCCTTTCGACGACGGCCACCTCGCTTAGCGATAGCGGGACTACCGAGTAATTAGCCATGAAAAAGTTTCTCCAAATACCGTTCGGAACCCGTGTAAAACTGTAGAATCAGTGGGTAAAAAATTAAAAAGCGCACAGCTCACCGGTTTGTGACAAGCTCTGCACAAACCCTTCATGGGATATAGTGGAATATAATTTTTTTAATAGTAGAAAAAAATACGCTGCGATCAACTATTATGAACCTGGTTTTATCTTCGCCACAATATAGTCGGAAGGAGAGACATAAAATACAGATCTGCGTTATATAAACGTAAACTAATTGATCTATGAAGACACAGGTGTTTCGTAGTTGGCTCCATTTTCTGGATATGTTCGATTCCTTTTTATGTAAAGAAAAAAAATTGAATTTTGTTGTACTGTTTCATAATTTTTAGACTTTAATACAAAAATTTTGCGTCATTACCATAAAATGTTTAACTTGAAATTAACCAGAAAAAATCCATTAAACTGAAATAGATTCTTAATTACACTTATAAAACCCAAGTCTTATGTACTACATACTTAACTTTTACTCATATCTAAGTATATTTGACATCTACAATTGTGCGCGAGGTAAAGATACAAGATACAAAGTAAATTAATTGGATATATGTATTAAACACCCTATCAACATCTGTAGTAAAGTTCTATCATAGACATGTGTTAACATTATTAAAACTCTTAAACAATTTGAAAGCAAAATGCGCATTAACGCCCAGTGTGATATTAGCGAGTACGTACATAGTATTATCAACCGGAAACTGACAAATCACATATTGAAACTTACATACGCTTGTATATGGTGCTGTGGTCGCTGCAGAGAGTAGAATGGAGCTTAAAAATTCCCCAAAATTTGTGACTCTGTAAATGGAGCACAAAGACACGAGCAAAGTGTAATAATTTAATTTCAAACCCCTCAAACGCCAACCTTACTTACCATAACTGCTATAAAAGTTGACGAATCTGAAAAAATTGTATCATTCACATCTTGAACTCATTTCGGCAGAGAACCAACCACAGTCAGCCAAATCAAATTCCACATCATGGCTTTCAAGGTGAGACAAGTGAAATATCACACAAGACTTAAAGTTTAAGACAAATCGAACTTGCAAGCAAATTGAACAACTCTTTGTTTACACACAAGAATTGTTTGTAATCAATTTTAAAACGATTTTTTTTGTTTTGGTCACTTCGTATTTCTCTTTTTTAGTTTGTTTTCGCACTTGCCTTCGTAGCTGCTGCCAGCGCTGGTTATGCCCCAGTGGCTTATCAATCAGCACCTGTTGCTGTCCATGCTGCTCCTTTGGCTGTAGCCCAAAAAGTCGTAGTCCAATCTGAGGAATACGATCCACATCCTCAGTACAAGTTCTCTTATGGTGTCCATGACAAAGTGACTGGTGATTCCAAGAGCCAAGTTGAAGAACGTGATGGTGATGTTGTTCATGGGGAATACTCCTTGATCGATGCTGATGGTTACAAACGCACTGTACAATACACTGCTGATGACCATAATGGCTTCAATGCCGTTATCCATCGTGAACCTTTGGTGAAGTCTGTTGCTGTTGCTCCAGTTGCTCACTATGCTGCTCCAACTGTTGTCAAGAGTGTTTCTCCCATCGCTCACTATTCTGCGCCAGTAGCTCACTACGCTGCCCCAACCGTTGTAAAGACCGTTGCTCCTGTTGATCACTACTCGGCACCAGTTGCACACTACTCAGCACCGGTTGGTCACTACGCAGCCCCAGTTGCTCAGTACTCTGCCCCAGTTGCTCACTACTCTGCTCCCGTTTCCCACTACTCGGCACCAACTATAGTCAAGACCGTTGCTCCCGTAGCCCACTATGCCGCTCCTGCTGCCCAATACACTTCTTACGGTGCTCCAGCTTATTCCTACCACCATTAAATCAGTTCACGCAATTTTAAGTTTGTTCGCATATTTATTAAACGATTACCAAAAAAAGAAACGAAATGAAATGAAGTTACGACAAAATGTTAATAAAATTTAATGAAAACGAAAATATTGAAGTTAACCTGTACGAATCAGTTTATTACGAGCTGTGTGTAAATGACTTTTTTATATCAAATTGTAATGAAGCATAGGGTGAGCTTCACAAAATCACTGATTGGGACCTGCAGTTTTACACTAGTTCCGAACGGTATTTTGAGAAGCTATTTCATGACTTTTCAAGTGTAAGGTGGTTAGAGCAGGGAACGAACCCATGTTGTCTCGCACAACAGCTGAGCAGCCTTACCGTTGCACCACTGACGGCCACAGCTCTCCCTTTTGGGAAACTATTTATCTCCCTTCATGCGATGGGAAAATATTTATTTATATTTTAATGAAGCACAGTGAATTGTTTTTCACAGTGTAAAACAAATAACTAAATATTCTCCATTACATCCCATGTTGTAATGAGCTTTATACCGCATTTACACAGACCAAGATTAGAGCATTTCGAATGTTAACCCACGCTAAGTCAGAAGATTGCTCATCCAATTTTAATCTGTAAAATCTTAAGTACCAACAAATAATAAAAATATACAAAAAAAATCAATTTGTGCAAGCCACGCGCAGACGGGAGTCGATTAAAAGTTTGCCGATGCGCTCCGCCACCAAAAATTGTTTGAAGCTCACGTCGCACCGCAGTGTGGATCAGTATCCAATTCTATCGGCCAAAATTCTATATCTTTTGATCAAGTAAACCTTTCTAAGTTCTGTCAAAAAACGATTGTAGGCCAGGAGTCAAGGACTATTGGTATATATCAATTTTGAAAATCGCAGAGTGGAGTGTATTTCAGAAAAATTTTCAAAGTTGGCGACTTTTAATTTATTTTCGATTTCCAAGAAACAACAATTTTGGCTTTTTCTTTTTACCAATAAAATACATAACAGTGACCGGTAAATTGGTCCACGGCTGTTACTGAGGCGAATTTTATCAGATTTTAGGGAAAAAACATTATAATAATATTGCTTTTGATGAATTTCAACACCACCTGTATGCAATTCAACGGCAGTAATTCCATTTATATTTATATGCTTGTGGCCGTCGGTGGTGCAATGGTTAGTGTGCGCGGCTCTTGTACATGAGATCCTGGGTTCGAACCCGGCTCTGACCACCTAAAAATTTTCTTTCGACGACGGTCACCTCGCATAGTGACGGCGACACTATCGAGTATCTAGCCATGAAAAAGCTTCTCAAATTACCGTTCGGAATCGGTGTAAAACTGTAGGTCCCAATCGGTGAGTGAAAACTAGAAAGCGCACAGCTCAGTGATTGTGAGAAGTTCTCCCCAGTCCCTTCATGGGATGTAATGGGAAACCATTTTTTTTTTTTTTATTTATATGCTAATGGTGTGGTCTAAGGGATGTTTTGTATTACTTGGAACTTCGAGCAGTATAAAAATAGCAAAATGAGAAAGAGACTTTTCTTACCCGATTAGCTGCGACAGAAAAAAGTCCGACTATTTTCATCAAATTATCGCTATTATCTTTGAGTTCAATCGGGTACGAGCAAATCTTACCCTGAGAAATTGGTAAACAAACCAGTCTTTCCAACTGCGAATCATATTCATTGAAGGCTTTTGAAGCAAAGGAGTTATGTTGGTCCAAACTCAAATATTTTTTGAAAACAATATTTTTTCTTTAACTATTCAGTACAACCGAACTTTTATTTAGTAGAACAGAACATAACTGTCATACTGAAGCTACCCAATAACTCTTTTTAATAAAGACAAATTGAGTGAAATATCTGTAAAATTGAATTTGTCGATTTTCAAAATTCGAAAAAAAGCGAATATATGTAATTCGAAATTTTGGAACAAAGTTCTTTATTGCACGTTGCGGGATTTAACAACTTTTTACAACCCAGTATTATCAACTATATTGGGTACTTTTGCTTTGGTTTGTGCCTAGACTAACATATGATGGAAAATTTCTTGTTTAATGGGAGGTTTTCTAGGTGGAGCCTGTAACCAATATAAAAGTATATAAAAATTAGTTTGTGTTTGTGGGTTTCTTTGTTTGTTTGCATTTTTTAGTACCGTATAGACTCGAAAACGGTTGGACCGATCTTTCACAGAATGTAGCCGTGTGGTCGGTGGTGAAAATAAATATTTTTGAAAACGCAATATCTGGAGGCAAATAGCAGCAAAATTTGTGATCCAACAAAAAATGGGCGGGATCGGATCAGTGGGCGTAGCATACAACTTGAATCTTTATACAGCTGTATCTCTTGTCTGTTGTTGGTACAGTTCGAATTACAGCCAGGGTGTAAGTGGGCGGTGCCACGGCCCCTTTTCAAAAACTGCACTGACGGCTTTTCTAATAGACCGATTGGTATGCAATTTTTACAATGAGGTACTGATGACCTGCTGATAGTCCTTGGTTATATTTGGAAGTGATTGGATAAATGGGCGTGGCACCACCCATACATCTTGAAATTTAAAATGGATTTATCTCATGAACTATCAGAGGTATGAAGATGAGATTAGATATATGTTGTTGGTACAGTATGAATTACAGCCACGGTGGAAGTGGGAAGTGCCACGCACCTTTTAAAAGAACCCGTTATAGCAGTCATAATTGTGGTTTGATCGTCCTGAAAATTAGATACGAACAGGCTATTTGGAAGAAAGCTGACAAAAAGGGCGGAGGCACTGCCCACACACGTCAATATTTGACTATATATATTATATCAAGCAATTGTCTGTACACCAGACACTTGAGAACATATCTCAATGTATCTCAAAAAATATATGGCCAATTCGTTTTAAATAAGTTTTTTAAAGTTCAATGCTTCTATTTGTCCATTGTGTTTTTGTTCACCCTTTTGCATTACAAAAACTTTGAAAGCAAAACGAAGTTTGCCGTACACAGCTAGTTTAGTATATATTGTAGTTTTGAACCCAATAAAAAGTAAATTTAGAAAAGCCAAAGTGAAAGAAGTTTAAAAAAAGAAAATTTTCTTGAATAAGTGCCTTTTCTTAAAAACGTACATTTTCTCAAAAAAAAAATACAAAATACCTTTTCCTAAAAAAAAATACATTATCTGAAAGAACACGAGTACGAAAAAGTAAATTTTCTTACAAAAGTAAATTTCCTTTTCTTAAAAAATTACATTTTCTTACAACAAATTGCCCTTTCTTGAAAAACTAATTTTTTGTAAAGAGTACCTTTTTGTGAAACAAAATATCTTTTCTTGAGATAAGTACCTACTCCTAAAATGTACCTAATCTTGAAAAAAGGACCAATTCTAAAAAAAGTTTCCATTTCTTAAAAAAATCTTTTCTTCAAGGAAATACCATCTCTTAAAAACACCCTTTTCTTAAAAAATTTCCTTTTCTTAAAAATGAAATAATACCCTTTCTTTTCTTTTCTTGAGATAAGTAAATTTTATTCAAAAATTAAATTGTTCGAGCGTTTTTAGTTAATTTATTCTTCGATATTTCGCTACCCTTTGGGTAGCATCGTCAGGAAGATAAACACAATTATTAATTAGAAACGAAAACAATTGATAAACAAAATATTTTCCTTGTCATTTGAAAACAAAATTAAAAAATTAAAAAAAAAATTAAACAATTGAAGTTGTAAAAGCAGCATTACAGTCACTGATTAGGACCGACAGTTTTGCACCGGTTCGGAACGGGATTTTTTTAGAATTTCAGAAGCCATTTCATGGCTAATTACTCAATAGTGTCGCATTCACTAAGCGAGTAGAACGTCGTCGAAAGATACGTAAGGTTATAGGGCCCTAACCCACTTTCTAAAGTACAAGAGTAGGGCAGTCTAATCATAGCGATACTGATGGTCATAATATAGACCCAAATTAATTGAGATATAATTTAAAACAACAGATGCAACCCATTAGGTTACGTTAGGTAGAAGTGGCTGTCACTATTGAAAAACTTAGTCCAATGACGACCAATGTGATACCACGGGATATTATATTCCTTCCCCATCGTTGAACCTATAAATTGACCTGGAGTGGTTATGGGGTGATCAAGCTTAGAGGTTTACGCCGATTGTTTCTGATTCGGCGGGGGCGTAGGGACCTAAGAAAACCGCCGGCGGCAACTTGGTCAGATAATCTAGCCCTGTCGAACCAATTAGTAGTCTGCAGAAAGAACCTAAGATCAGTTTAACTTCCTGAACGTTTGTTAGATCCAAGATGTAGTAAAATACTAGATATTTCCGCCTAATTATAAAAACGGCCGGACAGTAGCAAATCAAATGTTCGTCGCTCTTTTCCTCCTCTTCATCCCTAAAGCTTCTGCAGTAATAATAAGCTGAGACTCCAAGTGTCTGCCAATTATACAGTGACCAGTGAGCATAGAGATATCTTGTCTGGAAATACTGATATCCAGGTTTGGTGTACGATTTAGGTTGCAACATGGCCAGATTGCTATTGTGTCCCTGAAGTTTGTGCCACGAGACGATATATCATTCACATGTCTGAGAGTTTCGGTTTTATCTGTGCAATCTGTTACTTATAACTAAGATTATTTTCGACGAAACTGAAGTACAGCACAGGCGATATGATATAGCATAAAACTATAATTAAAGATACAACGCGTTTGGGAAACTTCAAATCTTTAATTTTGTTCGGAAGCGCTTCAGACAATCAGTGAACATTTCGTATTTAATAACTAAACTTGTCCAAGCTAATTACTTAGTAAATTGTATGTTTGCCAAATTTAGTTTTAAATCATTGAATTCCTGGTCAATTCAAAAGACTCCCTCTAATTTGGGCGTGAACAAAACGAAACCACAAAGGATGTTTAGATTGCACAGAATTGAAATTTCATAAAGCCACAGTTTGGTGAATGTATGTTTACATTTCCTAAATTGTATTTACAAAAATTAACCCAAAATTCCCACCCCCTATACCATCAAAAAACAATATTTTTTTGTTGACACATAATGGATTCGCACGAACTTTTTCTCAGCCGCATAACCGTAAATGCCCTTAAGTATTAAGGGTTGTCGAGGTGAAGGAAACTCAAGAGTTTTTCCTATTTACCACCATTTCAGTGGAGTGACTTTAGTCTTTTGTAAGTCCTTATCTGTGGCAGCTCATCATTGTTCGGGGAGAAATTTCTCATATGATCGTGCGCAGTGGCGGTTGCGCATGCGCGCATCATGCGAACCAGAAGTAGTGCAGCTTCTAGTTGAATGACGTATTCATTTATATCAGTACTACGTTTATTCCAATCCATTTCATTCTTGGCTATATAATGACAATAATAATAATGATAAAACATTAAGTTTTTAAACCTCTTCTTACACTAAACAACAAAAACGGAGACAATGGTCCTATTGTTTGACCATTGTTCGGCCGTTACTTAAACTCAATCGAATCCTATAAGACAACAATGTTTCCTTAGGTGAACAGACGTGTTTTGTTTCTTTTGTGTCCACGGGAAAGGGAAAAAAGCTTCAGACGTATAACAGCAGCAACAACGACAACAACAACAATATGGGATCGAGCAGCATCGCCAGAGTTCATAGACATTTGAATGCAATTGAAATTGGTGCTGACATTGGTGCCCCTCGGTGTTGTTGTTACTCATCCTGTTGCTGTTGGTGCGCAGTGTATGTTGATGAGTTGAATGAATACTCTGAACTGATTATCATGATTCGGCGGCTGTTGTGAAAAGTTTGCATTTTCGCATTATTATTGTTGCCTTTGCTTCAGGTCTCTGGAATCTTTATTATATCGTATTATGAGTGTGATGTGTGTAATTTGTCCAGAGATAAAAGAGGAACCGAATCTCTTGCTCCTGTTTTATTTTTTGTTTTGTTTTGTTTATTGCTGTAGTGTAGCACAGAGGGAATGGTAAATGTAAAACAATAGTCTCGCAATGCAAAACTCAAATCGAAGACAGAAATATCTTCAATTTATTGTATTTCTTTATTTCCATTTCGTATGCGAATGTGGAGATTTTACTATTGTTGCACAGTGGGGTGCGACATTTTATTTTTATGCATTCAGTTATCTTTGGCTGATTTCGAATGGCATATTATTGCAGATGCACATCGAGTTTTATGAATTTTTATATTGAGATCTGTGACGCATTTTTCCAACCACTTTTTCCTTCGCAAATTTCCAACTATACGATTTTTAAAAGTAAGTAAATTTATTGATCATTTGCTAAACTTTTGATGTATCAGTTTCACGAAAATTGTTGGCCTATGTACAATTTACTCATGATGCGGCGGAGGCGATTCTATAAAATATTTGTGATACTCCAATTGTGATACAATATTTTTTTAATTTTACTCTGATTTCGTCTCTTTCATAATGAATACTCGAATATAACAACCAAACCCCCAATTACGCACTCTCTTCTATGTTACAATATTGCACTCTCTCCAATTCTATAAAAATCCAGAAACTCGAATGTAACACTCACGTAGCTCAAAAATTAACTGTTATTTTTTCAATTGTTCTTAATTGTCCACGTTCTGATCAAAAATGGAAGCGTCTAAATCATGGAATTATTAATAAAAAAAAAATTGCTTTGGAAAAATTTAGGGATTGAGGAGAGCTTCTCACAACCAGCGATCTGTGTGCTTTCTAATTTTCAACTCACTGATTGGAACCTACAGTTTTACACCGGTTCCGAACGGTATTTTCAGAAGCTGTTTCATGGCTAAGTACAATGAAATTACCCCACCTGCAGCAGTAAAAACTTTAAATATTGACGCTAGTGTATGCACTGCTCGTCGAAGTCTCAAAAGATTGGGTGTTAAGGCTGCAGAAAAGAAAATGTAACCATTTTTATCAGAAAATAATATAAAACTTCGTAAAGAATTCGACCAGGTCTACGAAACCCGAACTGAGTCTGAGCAAGAAGGTAAAGTAATAAATTTGACACGTTTTAAATAATAAAAATACAAATACTCATTGTGATTTATCCATAATGGTATGGGGATGTATTACGAAGAATGCAGTAGGACCTCTGGTTAAAATTGTTTGTATTATGAAAAAAGAACACTAGCTTTGTTCGTTTACTTTCCCATTAAAAATATCCAAGGATCTGATATGAAAATTTGCACAAAACTTATGCGAACGACCTCCAGCAAAATTTTGCAAGGAACCAGCTGATGTAGTTATATCTTTTGCTACATAGATTTTGGCTTGTAGTTACATTACTGCCACAGTTGTACAATTATGACGTCGTCGGAACACCAGAAATTGCTGAATGCTATACGCTGAAAAATAACGACCCCATCAACATACTGCAGAAACCATGTACATGTTTGCAAGCTTTGTTTTCTTGAATTGGAGATGTGCAGCTTTTTATTTCTTTATTATGACAAACATCAGTGTTTTCAGCAGTTTTCAACAAACAAAAAACACATTTGGAACACACATACGTATATTATAACATGTTAATTATTGTGTCCCAAACATGTTATATTGAATATCAAACTTAATATGTTTGGATTCAAGTATACTATGTTTGCATCCAAACAAAAAAAGACAAATTTTTCAGCGTGTACTACAATTATTGCTTTCCATTTTCTTTCTAAATTTCAGTGAGATATGAAATAAAATATTCAAAAACGTATTTATATTTATTTTGCACTTTTGTTTGTTTATATAATACACCTGATTTCAAGCATCTATTCTCTCTTCCAAATTTTTATTGGCTAAAGCTCCGTATTCAGTTCTTGCGAAATTTTCGTAAGAAATGTTGGCATTTACCGCTAAACGGAAATTTTTGTTACACTGATTTACCTTTCAAATATTTCATTAATAATTCATATTTGCACTCCATTCTATTTTTAACGCATGTGGTATTATGTACTTTTTTTCCTTAAATAATCAAAATGGCAAAATTCCGTTCGCAAACAATTATCAAACAATTGTTTTCATACGAAATAACTTTGAAGTAACAACCCTGTGCTTAATTTTGTCTACGAGCTGAGTACCAACCAAATGAAAAGTAAGCGAAGTTTTCGGTTTATGAAATTTTCGTTGTTTTTATACACGTACTTCTTATGGCAACGAAAATTTCATAAAAACTGAATACCTGGCTTAAAACTTCTACAACCAAAATTTGCAAGATCTCTAACATCGAACTGTCAACATTTTCGCTCTATGGCTCTCATTTACTTGACTTTTGGAGTAAACGAACACATTTCAGTAAAAATGTGCCCAAATTTTTAAGTAATCGAACAGAGCTTATATCTTTCAATTCTGCAAAAATCATTTACCAGCTGCCAAAGAAAAAGCGGGTCTTGCTACTGAAAAAGTGATTTTTCAGCATGACAATGACCCAAAATATTCGACGAAAATAGTTTAAAACTGGTTAAACAATCAAAAAATTTCAAATATGAAATGGCCAGCGCAGTCACCAGACTTATTATAGGGCATCTACATACATGCACCCGATCTTGCAGATCGACTAGTTAATCGACAAATCACTCTATTATCATGTGATTTTTCATTCATTTTTGTACCCAAGATCGAGTAAAGTTACCTCGATAATGATATTATCATGTCACAAATCATTCCAACCGCAGAGTTGTATACGCACTCTCAGTATGAGACTGTATGAACATGAAACGGAAATGTGAATACTAAAGGAAACGTACTTCACTGAACAACACATGACAACATGACAACAAATACAAACATGGTTAATGTAAGAGACAGTGTTATAAGAACAGCTGGTATTGCTTTCTTTCGTTGTTTTCTAAATACTAACAAAATTACACGATATTCTAAATAAATTCCACATAAAAATATCTTTAATTGTATAAAAAGTTGTTTCTACAAATAAAGATGTAGAAAAAATGACAGACTGGCAGAATTGAATGATACAAACACATACAAATTCTCCTGCCACCACCTGGTATAATTCCATAATGCGATCATGAAATACAAAATGTCAAAACCTAATCGAGTAAAAATTCATATAAACACATTTTCCGTAGAATGATGCTCAAGACTTTATGATGAAACAAAAGTGCATGTAAACGCGCTACAAAACCCGATCGAAAACTTTTGGAGTTACTTAAAATCTCAGCTCGCCAAGTATCCAGATGCTCTAAAAGGCTTAAACGAGCTGTGGGATACAATAAAATAAACTTGGGATGCGATTCCAGCGGGAATAACGGCAAAATTTTGCAACAGCATGCCTCGCAGTATACGAGCTCTTAAAAAAGGCAAAGGCTATTGGACAAAATATTGCATCAGAAAACAAATAAAATTAACATTTGCAAAAATTTAACATTTGTATAACTTTGTATAGATAAACATATAGAATTAAAACTATTTTTGTTTTTATTCACGAGAGAACAATAAATTGAGTTAGTTATTTTTTTTTTGTTTTTAATCAAATATATCAAATATACAAATTTATTTCGAAGCTGTGTCAACCCTGTTACAATTCTGCTCGTCACTGTATATTCTACAGCATGTGACAGATGTTGGCACAAAAACCACATTTAATTGATTTATTGGTGTGTTATTTATTGGTGAGTTATTATAAATATTCCGTGATGGAGTGCCATCGATGGAACAATGGGTAGTGTGCGCGACTCTTATACATGAAATAGTGTGTTCGATCCCTGCTCTCACCAGCTTACTTTCGACGACTGTCACATCGCTTAGAGATAGCTTACACACCATAGAGTAAGAAGCCATGAAAAGTTTTCTCAAAAAACCGTTCGAAACCGGTGAAAAACTATACGTTCCCATCAGTAAGCGTACAACTTGTAAGCATCACATCGCCCTTTTTAGGATGTAATGGCAAAACATTTATTTAATTCAAAATATTTTGGGCTACAAAATTTACAGAAATTGGCTGTTGTGGTCAAACGCAAACCACCAAAATCTATTTTTCCTGCTATTTTAATGAAACTTAATTGAGTTGAATTGTCTTTAATATACAAGTATGTAATCAAAGTCCTGCAAAATATTCGCAGCTCTTGTATTGCCTTTGGTTGCTCACCAGACTAAATGGGACAATTTTGTTTATTAACAGAACTATTCAACTGTAAATGCGCTTCGTCACTAAACTCGCTGAAATGTGCGAAGTCTGCGCAAATCTTTACTGACAGAGCAAAACTTTATTTAATAATTTTTACTTTTTAATTGACCACAACAAACCCAGCTACAGAGGGGCCTTGCAAATCGGAGATAACAGGATCGATCTTTTTCCTTTTCTCTTCAGTTGGTAATACCAAACTTTTGCAAGTATTCCTCCATATGATCGCTTCAAAGAAGACTTTGTCATTCTATTTTATGGTTTCCTTTGAGTGCGTCTTCGAATGCCTATCGCGTTTGTTTATCCTTATCCATTTTAGAGACATTGTCTAGCCACGAGTGTTCGCGTTATTTTGATTCGCTTTAATACGTCGAAGTCGGGATTCAATTCATACAGCTCGTGGCTCACATAACGTCGATATTCGCCGTTGGCTATGATAGGTCCAAATATATTCCGGAGAACTTTTCATTCGATAACACCTAGTTCTGTTTCGTTGGCTTGCCACATGACTTGGAATAAAGCAAGACAGCTATATATCTGGATCGTATCAGCTTAGCAGGGATGCCAAGATCAGGCATGGCTGCGTAAAGTTTCCTTCATATAGGGCTATCGAAGGCATTCTTGTAATCAACCTAGAGATGGTAGCTATAGATTTTCTTTCAGTGGGGTTTGAAAAAATGTGAAAATTCCGTCAGTTGTGAATTTTTCAGGTCCAAAGCCACACTGATAACATCAACAGTTTTTCACACATTTCGACTGAGAGGACCCAGTATATAAAAAAAAATTATTTCCCATTAACAATCACTGATTGATTGGGACCTGTAGTTGAACAATGGTTCCGAAGGGTATTTTGAGAAGCTGAGCGAGGTGACCGTGGAAATGTTAGATGGTCAGCGCAGTGATCGAACTCCAATTCTCGTGTAAAGGGTGTCCGAGTAAGAATGCACTCTTTCATTTAAAAAAAAAATACACGTATTTTTTGAGATAATTGTGGGTTTTTTTATTGGATTGCAAAGAAGACATATTTCGATTAAGTATGGAGTAAAATATCCGTCAAATGGCCCTCACGGCTATGATGGCAGCCCATTACTCTTTTCCTGAAATGTTCCATGACTTTTTCACAGAGATATGGTTGTATCTCACAGAGGACGCGTTGGATCTCGGATTTGAGCTCAGTAATTCTGCCCTGCTTACTAAGATAGACTCAACTCCAAAATATTCAAAAAAAAAATATTTTTTTTAATGCTCAAGTTAGCAACATTTTGCACCTTCCGTTATGGTTGGAAATTGCGGCAAAACTACATAAATGTTTTTAATTTCATTATAAAAAACAACGGGTTTCTTATTACAAATGAAGCTCCAAGCAGAATTCAGAAATCTGCTTCTCCTGAAAAATTTAGGAAATTGGAGATGAGGCCTTCTTGATAAGCACGGCAGAATTGTTTCTGGTTTATTCGCATAAACCCGACATTTCACAAAACCACAGAGAAAGAAATCGCACGACGTTAAATCGTATGATATTGGTGGCCAGTTGACATCGGAATTTCTGAGATAATTTGTTCTAGAAATCGTTGCTGTAATAAAGCGATTGTGTCATGCGCGGTGTGTCAGGTGGCACCGTCTTGCTGAAACCACATATCGTCCAAATCCATGCCGTCCAGTTGAGGCCACAAGAACTTAGCCAGACAGTTGCTTATTGTGGGTGCGTTTGTTTCTCATGGATTGCATGAGGATTTCCTGTGCCTCAAATTCATGTGCTTTCAGCTAGACAGCGCCACCTGCCACACCACGCATGAAACAATCGATTTATTGCAGTAACTATTTCCAGAACAAATTATGTCAAGAAATTCTGATGGCAATTGGCCACCAAGATCATGCTGTTTAACTCCGTGCGATTTCTTTCTTTGAGGTTTTGTGAAATCTCAGGTTTATACGAATAAGCCAGAAGCAATTCCTGAGCTCAAATCCGAGATCCAACGCGCCATCGGTGAGATACAGCCACATCTCTGTGAAAAAGTCATGGAAAATTTCACGAAAAGAGTAAAGGCCTGTCATCAGAGCCGTGGGGGTCATTTGGCGAAATTTTATTCCATACTTATTCGGAGCATGTCTTCTTTACAATACAATAAAAGAATCACAACTATCTTACAAAATAAAAGAGCGTTCTTTCTGAGAATGACTCTTTTGAAAATGTTGTAATGTCCGTGGTCTTTTGACACTTTTTGTGGTGTCATAATGTCCATAGATATTATGTCCCTGGATATTATGGCATATCATCCCGTTCGGCATTCAGTGGAATAGATGTGAACTGATATTGATTAAGCAGATGACGTATGGTTTATGATCCACAAATTCATAACATTAAGGCCAAGTTAAACAGTTACACCGAAAATGCGAAAAATGTGGGATTGAAAATGACTTTAAGAGGACAAAACTCATGGGCAGTCGCAGTCGCATTCGCACAGAACGGTATACTCCAGTAACAGTTCGTTGATTGGTTCGATAATTGAAGACGTCAACTACTTGGGATGCAAGTTTACAAAGTATGTGGTTCCTCAACGAATATAGATGATCGGATTAATAAGGCCTGAGTTGCATTCCTGAACCTGCACAAATCCGGTGCAATAAGAAGATCTCACATAATTTTCAGAAAATTTCGAATATTCAACTCCAGTGTAAATTCTGTACAGTTATAGGTTGTACTACTTGGAGCTTGACGAAGATAACAATAAAGAAGTTCTGAATGCTTATCAATCGATGTCTGAGGCAAACACTCCATATTAACTGGCCTAATACAATTTCAATAAACAAGAAAGCGCACAGTTCACTAGTTGTGAGAGGATTTCCGCGATCCCTTCATGGGAAGTAAACGGAAACCATATATATATATATACAATTTCTAAGACATCTGGCAATATTTAACAGCCGTATTGAATTGGATATACAGAATACAGAATTGATTGGCACCCTCAATGCCATCTCCGGCCTGGAAGGCCACCAAACACATGGAAGCGGTGCCTGGAAAAGGACAAACTCGACTATCATACAATCAACTTAAATCACTTGATAGAGACAGAAATCGGTGAAGAGAATCCATTTGTCGTGAACCTTTTACGTAAACTTTATATTTTAATATTATTACATGTTGCTTAAATAATCAAAATCTGGAAGGACATATAACTCTAATTTTAAAATGTTGACGAATGAGTCATAATTAGCCAGTCAGAAATACCAAAGCTACTAAGTTTCAAGTCAATCAATTAATTTTTAAACACTTTGTCCGTCATCTTGAATTTGCCATTTTTATTTTTCATATTTGTCTTTAGTTTCGTGACCAACAAGCCTGAAAATCCCCGAGCACTAAGTTTGACCTCAGATACGTAATGGGCGATCCTAAAACCACTAAATCTCCTGGCGTAGTGTGATGTTTTATCTATTCTTTTCTCTCTTCATCTTTTTTACAAATTTCCCAATCCCTTTCCATGAGATGCTGCACACTATGTACTGCTGGATGCGAGAATGTTTCATTTCTTCCATGTCCTCCTTACACGTTTATCTCTCTTTGTAACTATATCGCTTTGATCGCTGTTTGGTTATTAGTGTGTCACTGTGGTTTTTCAGCCATCTCACACAGTCTGTGATTATATTCTGTCTGTCTTATATTCAACTTACAAAACTGTTTATGTCCTTCAGTATATCATCTTGTTTGTAAACCATATCACTATGGACAAATGTGTAATTTACTGTTTTGGTGGTGAGAACCTCATCAGATTTTTCACGTAGGTGTGCAAAAATCTGTGTTACATTCTCTTATTGCCGTTTATACCTTTATAGTTTGCACCTCAATAGGGCTTAGAAGAAGTGTAGATATATTAAGTGCAACCAAGTAACAAATGCACGGACGCTGGCGCAATGGTTAGTGCGTGCGGCTCCTGTATATATACTTATATTTGACGAGGGTCACCTCGCTTAGTGACGGCGACACTATCGAGTATGTAAAATCGTCACTACATATGGTTCGGAACCGGCGTTAAACTGCAGCTCCCAATCAGCGAGTGTAAAACTCGAAGGAGCATAGCTCACAAACAGTGAAGCTCTCCCCAATCCCTTAGCATTTAATGGAAAACCATCCCGCAATGTAATATATTGTTTTCCGCATTGTTATTTTTTTACTGTTTTAAATAAAACGAGTTTCCGTATCAATTGCTACAATGGCAATACTAGTAGTCTCTATATCTACACTCTATAAATCTATACAATTCTCAAAATCGATATTCAATAAAAAACGTTCAACAGTTTTAAAATATTCACCATCATTCGACGACACATATTGTCCGTAAACATACAATACTTCCCATAATGCTCTATAGTTAGCAAATTCGTTAACCTTCTTGTGGAGAAAGTCATAACTTCATCTACAAACATCTAGCATTTCTATAACCAAGAAGCTTACAATCCACCACGTTACATTACATTCCACACTCACAGAACTAATTGTTTGAAAAAAGTTGTAGCAACCGTAAATTCGGCAGTTGCGACCGAATCGCAGTTGCTACAACCGAATTGAGTTCGTCACGACTGAACGTAGTTCCCACAAAGCAACTTCTAATGGGTTGTGACAACCTATAATAGGTTGTGCCAACATCTAATTCGTTTGAGATGACATAGAATACGGTTGTGACAACATCTAAATTCGGTTACCATTTATTTGGATATTTTTCTGTGAGTGCACTTCACAAAATCTAACTGTTGACATTCACACGTTAGTTTGAACAAGTTGGAACCATTTCTCACAACAATGTTTATCGCAGCGGTGTAACAAATTCTTCGCGGCAAAAGTCGTGTTTCTATACGCGCCAAATTTTGAAACTACTATAATTTTATGAGCAATGACATTTACCTTTATAAAGGATTAAAGTGTTGCTAATAGAAACACCGTGGTCAAGTTAAATTTTTGATAATCATCAATACTTCACAATGGAACATAAACGCCATCTGTGTGTGGCAAATCAATTGCTCTTAAGCGAAAAACGTTTTAATTTAACGAGTACAGGTACTTAATATTAAACGCGTCATATACATCGAAACCAGTAACCGTTTTCATTCCTGTGACCAAACTCTTTCAGTCAATCAATCCATATTACATATAGTGACCGTCGGTGGTGTAACGCGGTGGTCTACGCGGCTTTTGTAAATGAAAATGTGGATTCCATTACTGCTCTGACCACCTTATTCTGCTATCGAGTTTTACTATTCGGAACCGGTGTCAAACTGTACGTTCTAATCAGTGAGTGCAAAACGGGGAAAATCACTGCTCAATGGTTGTGAGAAGTTATCCCCAATCTCTTTATGGTATGTAATGGGAAGTGGTTTTTTTTCAACGCATAGTTGTTGCAACGATGAAAATGTTCTCTAGTTTTTTTTTCGATAAAAAATATTCGTTGAGGCTACCAACAATTTCACTATTATAACGAAATATGTTTCTCTTGTCTTTATCTGGCTTAGGCCTTATAAAAATGTTTAAGGCAGTAAAAGGGATGACATAATATGTAGGAATCATTATAGCAATCAACTGTAAAAATCAGCCATCGTTTTCTCCCCTTTTTAGGTAATACAATTTATTATGAGTTTATTTATCTATTATTAATTACTTTACTGTATTTTTTATCATCATCAAAATAGTTTTTGTCTTTGCCAAACATTTTTTAATAAAGAGTTGTAACCTTTTTTAGTTAGTGTGAGGTGCGTACATCTTTCAGGCTTTGATAGTGTTCACTAATTACTGTATGCCCTAAACTCCACCTTGATTGCTTACGCCGGAACCATGTATATGTTTGGAACATCCATCATCAACTGAAAATCTGCTGGTTTTTTATTAGACGTTGCGTTTTAACACTATGATGCTACAACCCAGTACATTGGGTGCTTTAGCTTTGGTTTGTGTCTAGACTACCATATGTTGGGAAATTTATTTCCAGTTTTCCAGGTGGAGCCTGTAACCAATATTTAGTATATATTGTAGTTTTGAACCCAATAAAAAGTAAATTTAGAAAAGCCAAAGTGAAAGAAGGTAAAAAAAAAATATTTCCTGAAATAAGTGCCTTTTCATAAAAAAGTAAATTTTCTCAAAAAAAAAATATCTATTCATATTCTAAAACAGAGTACCCTTTCTAAAAAAAAATTGTCTCAAAGAAGTACCTTTGCTTAAAAAACTAAATTGTCATACAAAAGTACCTTTTCTTAAAAAAAACATTTTTTACAAAATAAGTACCTTTTCTTAATAGCGTACATTTTTTTATACCAAATTGCCTTTTTTTTAAAAACTGCCTTTTCTTTAAAGAGTACCTTTTTTATGAAGCAAAATAACTTTTCTTGGAAATAACCTTCTCTTAAAAATTTACCTACTCTTGAAAAAAGGAACAATTCTAAAAACAATCCCATTTCTTAAAAAAAAACCTTTTCTTCAAAATAATATCTTCTCTTAAAAAATACATTTTCTTACAAAAATTCCTTTTCTCAAAAAGAAAATAATACCTTTTCTTTTCTTGAGATAAGTAGCCTTTCTGAAAATGAGTAATTTTTTTTTCTTTTCTTTTTCTCTAAAAAGACTACCACTTCTTTAAAAAGTTCCTATTCTTAGAAAAGTACTTTGTAAAAAAATTCATACTGATGAGAAATATGTTGCAGTATTTAAGTATTAACGTATCTAATATATTATCAGTATACTGTTTCTAAGAATTTTACTTTGCTTTACTACATTCATTCATCGTATTCATGAATAACTTTCGCTCACTAGAATCCATTCATATACTTACTCATTCATTCATTAACATTGTTTTTGTAAATTCCTTACTGTTCTTTAAAATTCTCTTTGCTATATTCATGTACATCAAAACCCGCTTCAGAAGTGACATGATCAGTGAATTGTAACATGTTACTCAGTTGCAAAATATTTGTCGTGGAATAAACTTTATCGTGGAATAAAACTTACATCATCAACATATCTTATTCATTCATCAACATAAATTGGTCCTTCGGAATCGGATAAGACTTTTGAACTCAACATCGAAACTATTTGAAATCAACATCAGCAAATCTTCAACATGGCACCAGGCATGGATGAACTGGTGCAATCTCGCGGACGTCTGAAGAGTTCCATTACACGTGCTTTGGCGTATGCAGAGAAGCCACCAGAGGACTGCACATTTGAACACGCAAGTATAAGGTTAGACCGACTCGATAAATGGTGGTTGGATTTCATCAAAGTAACTGATGAGTTGTATGCGTTTTCTGAAACTACCGGCTACGTGAACCCTGATGAGGACTTCTCCGCCTACGAAGAAAAATATTTAAATGCATGTGCCTGTTTCAACATTTTAAAGTTAAAATTGGCACCAGCTACGCAACAACCTATGGACAACGTGGATTCAATAAATAAATTGGCAGAGCAACAAGCGGAATTTCTACAGAGACTATCTACGACTTCGTCTTCAACACGTCCTGACGCGGAACTTCCCAGAATTAACATTACACCATTTACCGGTCAATATAAGCAATGGCCGTCGTTTAGGGATTTATTCGTCAGCACTATAGATTCTAAAATTAATCTGACAGCCACGCAAAAGTTTCACTACTTGAAATCCCTTCTCGCGGAAGATGCAGCAAAGCTTATACAGCATATCCCGGTTACTAATTCAGCATATAAAACAGCTTGGAATCGCTTAAACGAAAGGTATGATAGGGCTCGCCACATTATTTACGCGTTCATCGATAGTTTTATGGAGATTCAACCTGTCCCTCTAGAAAATGCTTCGCAATTGCGAAAAGTTTCCGATGGTGCGAACGAAATAATAAGAGGATTAGATGCTATAGGGCACACTGATAGAGATCCTTGGGTAATTTATCTTTTGTTGTCGAAAATTGACCCGGATTCACGGCGTAAATGGATTTATGAAAGCCGTGATCATACTTCTCCTTCCATTGAAGATTTCTTTCAGTTCTTGGACAATAGATGTGAAGAACTAGAACTAACCGCAAATTCCACTATCTCAAACTCAAAAATGAAATCAACTAATAGCCATCAGCGCTCTCGCTCTTTGATTTCTAAATCAAGTGATAATCACACACAGAAATGTATCAAGTGTTCTTCTAATGATCACAACATTTCTAAATGCACTGATTTTTTATCGATGTCAATTGATGATCGACGCTCTTTTACTAAGAGTAAATCTCTTTGTTTTAACTGTTTGAAATTGGGTCACACGTCATACACATGCAAATCGAAATTTAAGTGTAGAGAGTGTAATCGACGTCATCATACTCTCGTTCATTCATTACCGCAAGAATCCCATTCAACTTCGCCTGCTACTACATCATCGAAATTGCCTATCAATGAATCTATGCCTATTGAGACCATCGCCGCAACCCCTTGGTCTTCAGCATCACACATTGCTCGTAGTCCCGTTAACCCAAGTCAACATACGATATTCTTGTCTACAAGACCATCATTGACAACTTCAGCTGTCCAACAAAACTCTTATATTTTACCTACTGCTCTTGTTAACGTTCGCAATTCACAGGGCAGTTATATTACTTGTAGACTGTTACTTGATTCCGCATCAGAGCTCTCTTATATTACTGAACGTTGCGCTCAGTCACTTGGTCTTCCACGCTCTCCCTCTCGTATTATAGTTTCTGGCATATCATCAGTTCAGGGGGATACTACTCGCGGAAACTGTACTGCAGACATCAAATCAAGAGTCTCTACTTATAGTTTTAGTGCTTGCCTTCACATATTGAGTAAAATCACTTCACCGCTTCCTACTACTACTATGCGTTCATTGCGTACAGAACAATTGCAAGGCCTTCCTCTCGCCGACCCTTCGTACTACAAATCGTCCAACATCGATATTCTATTGGGAGCTGAATATGTTTGGAATATTTTTATGTTTGACAAAATCTTTGACAAGGAAGGTAATCCAATTGCTATTTCGACAACTTTGGGATGGGTTGTTACATCAATTGCAACACTTCAACAATCCACGTCATGTTCTTTTGTGAGCTTGGCAGATATTGACAGCTCTATTCGTCGATTTTGGGAAATAGAGGATCCGCAAAATATACTAACACTTGACCCAGAAAGTGCTGCTGCTGAACAACATTTTGTAAATACACATCATCGACACAGCGACGGTAAATACATTATTCGCCTTCCATTTAAAAATAAACCAGTCAGATTTGGAGATACATTACAAGGAGCATTATCAAGATTTAGTGCAGTTGAACGACGTTTGCTCAAAAATAAGAACCTTCGCGATCAGTATATCTCTTTTATGAGGGAATATGAACGTCTAGGACACATGAAGCAGATACCTCCAGATAACACCTCAGTTGATGACGGTTCTGTGTTTTACATGCCACACCACCCTGTATTAGGTAAAAAGCTTCGTGTCGTTTTTGACGGTTCATTCAGAGACAGCAATGGTAATGCAATTAATGACTCTCTTCACGTTGGTCCAAGTTTACAGCGCAACTTGTTTGCTGTGTGCCTCCGATTTCGCATGCACAAATTTGTCTTTTCGGCTGATATAATAAAAATGTTCCGCCAAATATGGGTAGCAGAAGATGAACGGAACTTCCAACGTATCGTTTGGAGAGAGGACCCATCAAAACCTATTGGACATTATCAGCTTTGTACAGTAACGTATGGTACAACATGTGCGCCGTTTCTGTCTGTCCGCGTACTTGAACAACTTGCATATGATTATAAACAGCAATATCCAAACGCCGCCGAGATAATTCTGAAAGACTTTTATGTAGACGACGTATTGACCGGATGCTCAACAGAAGAAGAACTTTTAAAGAAAAGAGATGAGCTTGTGAAGCTTCTGTCTTTGGCTGGATTCGAACTCGATAAATGGGTGTCAAATAGTTGTCGAATTACAAACGGTGTAAATGGAAATATGGATCAAGAATTTGTTAAGTATGCTGATGACACCAAAAAGGTACTTGGTCTCTTTTGGAATCCATATACTGATATTCTCGGATATAAAATGTACCTCGATCCACATGCCGCACCTACCAAAAGGCAAGTTCTTTCGGATGTTTCAAGATTATTTGATCCCTTGGGGTTATTAGCTCCAGTAGTTGTCCAATTTAAGATTCTCTTCCAAGAATTATGGCTTCTTAATTTAAACTGGGATGACCCTCTCCCGGAGAAACTTTCTGAATGGTGGCTCAAGGCAAGAAACAATTTAAAGAATTTGGCAATCCTTTCACTGCCTCGTTTTGCAAACAATACGGAAGACTCCATTGAGTTGCATGGGTTCTCCGACGCCTCCATTAAGGCTTATTCGGCTGTGGTATATTGTCGCTCAGTTGATTCAAAGGGAAGAATTACAACGACCTTACTTTCAGCAAAAACTCGTGTTGCACCGCTGAAACAACAATCACTACCTCGTCTAGAGTTATCTGGAGCACTTTTGCTATCAAGATTGATCCAAACTGTAACATGCGCTTTACCATATACAAATATAAAAACACTAGCTTGGTGTGACTCTACCGTGGTGTTATCATGGCTCTCTCGTCCACCGAGTAAGCTTAAAACGTTTGTCGCAAATCGTACGTCGGAAATATTGAGCACTCTCCCTCGAAGTTGCTGGCATCACGTCCCAACGAATGATAATCCAGCTGATTGCGCCTCTCGTGGAATGTTGGCAGCAACCTTAATTGGATTTGAATTGTGGTGGAAAGGTCCACATTGGCTTCGAAATGAACAAGAGTATACAAAAATAGTTAATCTATCTAATCGTTTTAATCATTTTTTCGATGTAGAGGCTGAAAAGGAAGTTAGGACAAATGCGACCAACCTTTTGGTTGTAAACGATATACATAACCCAATTACCCTGCTAGTCGATAGAGTTTCATCATGGAAAAGGCTAACACGCGTTGTTGCCTACCTGATACGTTTTGTGAGAAGACTTCGTCCATCTAATCGAATAATATCAACTGGTTCCTTGACATATAACGAACTCAACGACGCCGGTGTTATTTGTATACTACATGCACAACGCGAATTCGCATCAGAACGAGAGTGTCTACAAAGCAACGGAGAATTACAACATAAATCCAAATTGTTGAAACTTAATCCATTCATCGACAAAAATGGAATCATTCGAGTAGGAGGTAGAATCGCAAATTCTGTATTGAATGCTGAAGTACAACATCCCATAATTTTACCAAAGCACAATCGAATTACTTCACTGATACTATTAGACGAACATGAAAGGAATTTGCATCCAGGAGTTTCAGCACTATTTGTAATAATTCGTCAGAAATACTGGATTTTTGGAGCGCGAAATTTGATTCGTCAACAGACTCACAAATGTCTAAAATGTTTTAGATTTCGTCAACTATCTTCACATCAACAAATGGCAGACTTGCCACAAATTCGTGTACGCCAGGCCCATCCATTTGAACATTCAGGTTGTGACTATGCTGGTCCAATTACTTTAAAGATGTATCGAGGTAGAAACGCGCGTACATCCAAAGGCTATATCTGCTTGTTTGTATGTATGGTAACATCCGCCATTCACTTGGAGCTCGCAACGGATTTGACTACTGAATGTTTTTTGGCCGCTCTACGTCGTTTTATGTCCAGGCGTGGCAAATGTTCCCAAATATTCAGCGACAACGGAAGGAATTTTACTGGTGCTTCTCGTACTCTTAATGAGATGCACAAAGTAATAATGTCTCAACAACATAATGAAATCGTTTCCGCATCCTTGGCTGAGGACGGTATTCGATGGAATTTCATACCACCAAATGCACCACACTGGGGTGGTATATGGGAATCAGCAGTCCGTTCTATAAAACTGCATCTCCGCCGAGTAATTGGAGCCACTATATTGACATATGAGCAAATGCACACACTCCTAGCTCAGATAGAGGCAGTCGTCAATTCACGTCCACTGGGGGTTGCTCCCGACTCAGATATTAATTATCTTTCTCCTTCTCATTTTTTAATAGGAAGGCCATACACTATGGTACCCGAAGCAGACCTTGTAAATGTAAATCCCAATAAACTGGATTATTGGCAACACGTTCAAAATATGCTACAAGGCTTCTGGCGACGCTGGCACTCCGAATATTTGACGTCTCTTCAAAATCGTCCTAAATGGGCGCTCCGGCAGCCAAATATCAAAATTGGTGACATCGCAGTTATTAAGGAACAAGGTATACCTCCAGCTAAATGGCCTATGGCGAAGGTCATCGATGTCTATCCAGGTGACGATGGACTTGTCCGTGTCGTAAAACTACGTACCCAACAAGGAGAAAGAACACGTCCTATAACCAAAATTGTAGTCCTACCCCATTGCTGAAACGCTGTTTCAGGGCCGTGCGGGATGATGAGAAATATGTTGCAGTATTTAAGTATTAACGTATCTAATATATTATCAGTATACTGTTTCTAAGAATTTTACTTTGCTTTACTACATTCATTCATCGTATTCATGAATAACTTTCGCTCACTAGAATCCATTCATATACTTACTCATTCATTCATTAACATTGTTTTTGTAAATTCCTTACTGTTCTTTAAAATTCTCTTTGCTATATTCATGTACATCAAAACCCGCTTCAGAAGTGACATGATCAGTGAATTGTAACATGTTACTCAGTTGCAAAATATTTGTCGTGGAATAAACTTTATCGTGGAATAAAACTTACATCATCAACATATCTTATTCATTCATCAACACATACTCTTATGTCATTTTTTTACAAAAAATACATCTTCTTATAAATAGTACATTTTCTTAAATAAAATATTAGCTTTTAATAAAAGAAGTACCTCTCTTTAAAAATTGACCTTTTCGGGAAAATGTAATACATATTTTACAAAAAGGACCTAAAAATATACTTTAAAAAAACACATTCTATAAACAAAAATTTCTTAAAAATCATTTCCAAATCATTTCCAAATCATTTTCCAAAAAGTATCTTTTCTTAAAGATCCATTTATATTATCGTTTTTATCAACGGGCGCCTTAGGCGTGTAGAAACTAACTAGTACATAATATATAGCGAAAGGAACTTCTTTCCAACCGGGTGTTGCATGTATTTTTTGTTGTCTGTCACGATTTTTTTTTCAGCAGTTTTCAACTAACAAAGCCAAATTTGGGTCACAAAAACATAATTCACATAAACATAACTCACGTAATTGACGTAAAATTCTTCCGACCTTGCTGAGATTACACGCTTTAAAAACCGGCCTCAGCAACATATACCAGGAACCATGTACATGTTTGCAACCATTGTTTTCTTGAATTGAAGATCTGTTGCATTTTTATTTTTTTAGTGTCTGTCACGTTTTTTGTTTTCAACAAACAAAGCCCCATTTGGGTCACAAAACCCGTGCTATAACCTATTAATCATTGTGTCTCCCACATGTAATATTGAATAGCAAACACAATATGTTTGGACACAAGTGTACTATATTTGCGACAAACTACAAACAAGTTATATTATCCAATTATACAAACACGATTGTATACATAACATTGAGGTCAAATATCATATATTTCGAATGTGGTTCGCACGTGAACGATATGATATTCGCGTTCGAAAACAAATTACAGTGGCTAACGAAAATCGTATTACTCATTACACAATCTGACGTTCTGAGACACTGTGCATCATTGCCTGAGGAGAGCAATGACCAGAAAGTGATATTTTACTTCCTTAATTGTTATTGTACTGCGCAATCGTAAGAGTGTGTCGGTCTGTCTGTTTGTCTGGATGGTCAACTTGTTTAAGGGGGTTTGTTCTTCTTCTTAATAATGACGAACAAAGGACCTCACTCACTCAAAGACATGTGATGATTTCGATTGTGGTGGAATTTCACAACGAATTGCATTTGCGATTTCTTTACAAAAACAAACGTGAAAATGCAACCCTTTGAGAAATAAAATAAGTTGATTACATTAATCTTAAGAACAAACGCAAGATTAGAACAAATTCAAATTAAGTATTCTACAGTTCCTATGACTAAGGGACCCCATTGCTGCTAGAATGGTCGTAAATATAATACAATGTAAACTGAGCCACTGAAACATCTGTTGCCGAATTAATTTATGCATCCAAACAACATCTTTGTTTATCTACAACCCTTTGCAGAGCTGTTGCATTCTAAACAAAGATACCAGACGACGATTACAACGATGCTTTGGTCCACAAGTGTGCTCAAGGTCATTACATTGAATCTCAGACACATTTACTTGGAGTCTCATGTATTGTGATATCTGCAGTTCATTACTCTCTTCGAGATGCGTAGTAAGTTACCCTAGTTGTGTTCGTTGAGAACCTCTCCCCGAGCTTTAGAGTAAAGTACACCTGGTGCTATATGCATCAGAACTACTAACTACTAGGTAGTTAGGTATTGTAGATCATGATGTGCATCATGGCATTGTTGTTGATAAGCTGTTGCAACCAAACAACCAACATCTTCAGAATGCAGTCCATGTGAGTGTTTGGTCGGATTTAAACCAAGTGGTGGCAGTATAAAGTTGCTGACCTTTTTGAGTGCATTCTGAAGAAGACTGAAAGTGATGTGTAACACACAATGGCACTCCCTTGTGCTGCGAGATTTACTTAAAGGATCACACAAGTGAAGAACAATGCAATCACAGCAAAAACAAACCCCTTTTTCTTGCTCCACAGTTTGTCTTCGCTGCTGTTGTTCTCGTTTATAGGACAAAGACGAAGAGAACAGAAAATAAACTTGTACTATCAATTATCAACCACTATGTCTTGAAAGTTTTATCTTCCACAACAGCTTCTATATTTCCCTGCCTTCAGGAATATATTCATGGCAAAAGCGAAGACGGCGATGATGGTGACGGTGACGTAGATTTCGACTCAGACTCTTGCACACACACACATAGACGTTTAACTCAATTCTTGTAAATTGTGCTACTCCTTTGACTCCATTGGCATTGACTATAAATATAAGTTGTCATCTCGTTATAAACCATTCAGTGTTTTGTGTTGAGACTGTTCAGAGTTTTATATGGTGTTCTTGATCAAATTCTACCGGACATTTTTCCATTGTGGACTTCCATCACCATTACCAACATCAACAACTTCTTCAAAATGTTAAAATTGTGGACCATCATAACCAGTCGGACTCACCATGCTTTGTGACAGTATTAACAGATTGTGGATTACAGCGCAAAAAGCTAATTTGTTAACTGTCTGTTTACTGGCAAAAGGTATGAATCGCAGTATTTATATCGACTAGATAATCTAGACAATCTCAATCGTGATACATTTACCCCCAGCAATCAGTGCGAGTAAAGAAACATTATGTATTTAAAAAGTGTCATAAGGTTTCTAAAGTAAAAGTGTTTTCCCATATAATTAGGCAGTTCAAAACTCGTCATTTTCATAAAGTCTTAATTCACAATTGCAATACTGTTCTCTAATTGTTACTGTCAACAATTAAGAACTCAAGTCAATGTGAAATTTGGCTAACTATTTACTTTCCTAGCGTAATATTGAACAGTTTCGAATTTGTATGTTTAAATATCATAGCATCTTTGGTATTCTCCACTAAGACGATAATAATTGATTTAGTACTGAGAGTCTGAATTAGTACTTTAGTCGTCTCTGTGATACATGAGAAAGAATTTACATAAAAATTAATAAAATCGTGTAGATACAAATAGTGTCTGCTTCTCATAGAAGCTGTTGATCTGTTTTCCCGTCTTTTTCGATTAAATGTTGGCTAAAATCTCGATTTCATATTTTGTTTTCAAATTGTAACCGACAAATTTAACAAAATATTTTGACTTATTAAATACATTTAAAGGGACGCATCTGTCTGTATCATTTGGCATTCTTACAATTTAATGATTCCGCTAGATAGGATACAATCGCAGCACAATGGCACGAAGAAATTTTGTGAGAATTTTTAGTACGAGAGTCACCGAAAATGGAGTTGCTACCGGAGAATTAACATTAAATCATTAACTTTGCTTTGTCCTCTATTAATTTCAAAGCCACTTTTAGTGATATCGCTTCTTGAAAATATCGCCATAAATTCTCACATAGCCTTCCAAATGGCATTGGTGTATATTCAGCATTCACGAAAGGCATCTGGCGTTTCCTGCTAGTGGTTTAATTCATGACAACTTCGGCACTTCGATTTATACGAATTTACATTACACAGGAAGATTGTCTTCCAGCTATTACCATGTAATCAATCTTGTTCCTTGTATTTTGATCAGGATTGTCTTCCATCAATTAACAAGTAATGAATCTAGTTCTTTGTTTTCTGATCAGGCCTGTCTTCCATCAATTAACAAGTAATGAATCTAGTTCTTTGTTTTCTGATCAGGATTACCCAAGTAGCTTTTAGCATGACTATATGTTGGAATTAGAGGTGTGAGCGTGACACGAATTTGTCTGTCACGCGTGAGTCACGCGTGATCGTAACTAATAGTCGTCAGTATAAGTAATTCAAGAATACAATCGCGTGCGTGATTGTGCGTAACTGGAATTTTCCATATTCACGCTCACGAATTATACTTACCAATCACACTCACGAAACACATTTTCAAGTATGAATAGGTTATCAGCAACATCTACACACTTTTAGCTTTCCGTCTCGTAAAATTCGTCCTGTATATTTCAAAAGATATATTTCTTTGGTTTTTCTGGAATCACATACAAACGTACGTACCCGTTTTGTAAAAAAATTTATCAGGGTTTTACAAGAAACTTGAACACTGTGAATAATAATGCGCTTATTGACGTGGCTTGGGTACTTTATGGTGTCAACGGAGTTGGTATCCAAGCGGATTGGAGTGGACTGTATTGGTTAGCCAACGAAACTGTTGTATGTATCATACCAATAGAGTCCATTTGCTGCTTGCAAATCACTTTCGTAGTCCCGATTTCGATACGAAATGGAGGCGATCATTCGGCCTCAGGTGTTGTCACAGGCCAAAAATTTAATTGTATTCCACCAGACTTTCTACATAATATTTTTAAAAAGAAACTCAAAAAGGACCACATTCCAATATTCACCACAGTAATGAAGCATAATACTCAACATACTCAACACATTAATTAATAGTAGTATTTATCGTTGAAGTGAAACATTTTTATTGCAGTGCCGAAACCACTTTCGTTGCGGAGATGAATTTGTACGTTGGCAAACTTTTGATTAAAATATTCATTTTTCCTTTCAGTGTATAAGATACTAAAATAGTTAATAAATTATAATAAGAACCTGTTATTGAAGCTCAAGGAAATAAACGTCAGGTTGAATGTTCGAATTGTATTACTGAAGAGAAATTATGTCCCCATTCACACTTGGCAATTTTACTTGCCGTAAGTCTGAGTTCGTTCTACCCTCTGGAATGGAAAGGGGAATAAACTTGCTCGTACTGGCAATTAGTTACGTTTTTTCATTCGCTGTTATCAATATGAAGTTGGCTGCAGATTATTCTGACATTTGTTTTTGTTCGTTGGGTAAAAAACTTATTTTTGAATGCCAGAAAAATCAATAATGAAATCAGGAATAGCAGGCATAGAATTTCTTTGTGTGAATACAAGCGGCTGTTCAAAAGAGAATCAGAAAAATTCACACTTGGTAATTTTACTTGCCGTAAGTCTGAGTTCGTTCTACCCTCTGTTACGTTTTTTCATTCGCTGTTATCAATTTGAAGTTGGCTGCAGATTATTGTGACATTTGTTTTTGTTCGTTGGGTAAAAAACTTATGTTTGAATGCCAGAAAAATCAATAATGAAATCAGGAATAGCAGGCACAGAATTTCTTTGTGTGAATACAAGCGGCTGTTCAAGAGAGAATCAGAAAAATTGCTTATTGTGAATGGGGACTATGCTGAAGAGTTCTGATAGAATTTACATCGCGTTAAATGTCAAAAAAATCATAAATTCGTCAAATGGGCTACCGTTGCTGCGTTGCATTGAAATATTTCTTCGCAGCAATGCAACATATTCATCACTGTGACAAAGCCAACCCATTTTCATTGAGGGGATGAATCTCTTCGTTCAATCATAAACTTAAATGGAATACCGTTATATTTCTTCGAAGCAATGTAACATATTCGTCACTGTGATAAAACTTTTCAGTTAAGCAACCCAGTTTCATTGAGGGGATGAACATTTTCGTTAAATCATAAACTTAAATGGAATACTGTTACTTACTTACTTCGTGGCATTGAAACATTTCTTCGCAGCAATGCAACATATTCGTCACTGTGACAAAAACAACCAATTTTCATTCAGGGGATGAATATTTTCGTTAAATCATAAACTCAAATGGAATATCGTTGCTGCGTTGCATTGAAACATTTCTTGGCAGAAAAGCAACATATTCGTCACTGTGGCAAAACTTTTCAGTTAATCAACCTATTTTCATTGAGGGGATGAAAGATTATTTTAAGAAATGAGAAATTTAACCTGTGTGACGTAGCTGTTCCCATAAGTGAACACATACCAAAACTTATTACAAAAGTCAAAGAAAATTTTAAGTATTTCAAAGTATTGGCCATTTTCAGTTCATGAGAGTGAAATTGCTAAAAATCTCTTCGAAAGAATTTTCCAAATACACGAATCAACAAAAGTTAAATTTAATTCCCAAAAGTGGGTGTAGAAATTTAGTTAGTTACCCTAATAATAGTTACCCCAATATTTAACATTTACTTGGACATTTCGACATTTCATAAAGTATTCTTATATTAGAAGGAATTGTGAAATGAGAAAAGGGCTATAATATCGTCAAAATATCGGACTGCTTAGGTTTTATTGAAATAAAATCGGAAAAATAGCTCTGATCCACTGCACAAATATTTTTTGACCTGTAAAAAAAGTGATGTAATGAAAAGTGAGCACAAAATCGGGCGGTGTTTTGTGATACCACGTCATTAAGTGTTTCGTCAATTTCATAGATGTTATGAAAAGCGCAATAAATTTGTCTTTATTTATTTGAAATTTCTATCAGTTTTCGAGGCCTCGCGCTTGAGTACAAAAATTATTAAAAGGGGTATACTTTTATAAAAAGTTTACAATTTAAGAAGCATAATCAGAAAAACGTTTAAAGAAACGTTCTTCATAGATGAAATGAAATCTTTTCAGCTCCGTATCTTTTGATTTAGGTGGCAGCATCATTTGTTGAGCAACTAACTGCATAGTGAAGAATTCTCATCGTGGTTTAAGATTCACAAGAATCCCTGATGAGGAGCACTTATTTGATCTGCATTACCTAATTATAAATTTGTGGCGACTTTAATAAATTCAACGAAAATGTTGGTTCATAGAATCTATGAAAAGTGTTCACAGATTTTATGAAAATATCTCATAAATGTCATAAATGAATTTCGTACAATCTATGAAATGGCTTCATAGATGTTATGAAGAAATTTAATAGATTTAATTTCATTAAATCTATGAAAATATGGTATGAACTATTATTTTGGTTTGATATTAATGAAGGAATTCATAGAGTTTGTGAAGGATTTCAAAACCCTTTTGAAGAAATATTTTTGGTAATAAAAAACGTTTTAATAAAAACTGTGATTGCTAATGACATTTTAGAACATTCAATCCAAATAGGATATCAATAAAACAATTGTATTACAAATTCTTATAAAAATAGTCATAAACATGAGCAATTTCAAATCGCTTATAATTTGGAAGTGCTGAACCTCGTTTATAAGCCTTACGAAATGTATTTGAGCGTATACAATTACTTACTTACTTAGGTGGGAGCAAACAACCCGCCGGGGTCAAGGGCCTTATGAAATGGGCGTAATATGTTCTTCCAACTGGTTCAATCTCCAGCTTTTCTCGTCCAGTTGGTAAGACCAAGCATTCGCAGGTAATATTCCACCTGGTCTTTCCAGCGAAGTCTTGGTCGTCCTATTTTTCGATGTCCTTCGAGTACGTCTTCGAGTAACTTTTGCACTGGTTCATTATGGTCCATTCTACTAGCATGGCCTTCTTAGCGTAAATGAGCTATTTTGATACGCATAATTACGTCTATGTCGGGATTCAGTTTATAGAGCTAGTGGTTCCTCCATCCCGATACTCGCCGTTTCCTATTATAGAAAATATTATATTTTTCGTAGCATTTTTCTCCCAAAGACTCCCAGTGGAGTTTCATCAGCATGCGATATGACCCAGGATTCTTCGCTATAACGCAGGACAGGTTGTACGAGAGTCTGATATAGTTGGATCTTCGTTTCTCAAGAAAGGGTTTTATCTCTGAAGTGCTTGCTTAACCCGAAATAACACCTGCTTGCAAGCACAATTCTCCATTGGTTTCGTCCAATCGGGTGGATGTTCTGCTTGTCGAAACCATTAATTTTGTATTGTCCTCGTTTACTGCCAAAGCCACTTTTGCTGATTCCTTCTCAACTCCCGAAAATACTGCAGTAAATTCTCAGAGATTTGTCTCTCGTCCAATGATGTCTAAATCATCAGCATACTCGAGCACCATGTTGGTTTGCTGATGATCGTTTTCGTGTTGACTGCAGCTTTCTCACAATGATCGCAACTGATATAGACGAGATCGCATGATAGGGCGTTGCCCTGACTGAGGTTTCACCTCGTATTAAATGGTTCGGTAAGATCTTTACCAGTCTTTACTGAGGATTTCGTGTCGGTCAGTGTCATTCTACAAAAGTGTGTCAGTTTAGCAGGAATGCATAGCTCGGTACAGCTGTTTTCGGATCGGACAATCGAATGCAGCCTTATAATCTACACAGAGGTTGTAGGTGTCGATTTGTTTTTCGTGGGGTTTCTTCAGAATTTGTCGTAATTCGATTATCTGGCCGATAGTTGAGAGGACCTTGTATGCGATGGCTAATAGCCTTATTCTACAATAGGTGGTTCATATACTCGGGACGCCTTTTTTGAAAACAGGACACAGTATGCTAAAACTTCAATCGGCGGAAATGCATTCGTCTAGCCAAGTTTTGCATATTAGCTGATGCATGCACCTTTCCAACTCATAGCCGCCAGCCTTAAACAGTTCATCAGCAGCGGCTGCTTTGCTGTTTTTGTGCCGGGAAATTTCAGTTTTAACTTCGTTTTGCCTAGGAGCGTATATATGCCCTCAAAAATGAGTCAAAGAGGGGGAAATTTTAAAAAATGCCAAATTAAATTCGAAAATAATTATATTTTTTGAGTGGGAAATACACGATACACTTGTCGTGCCGATTATCGTACCAATTTAGATCGTATGCGATGATTGTATCACGTATGTTCACGAAATCGTACAGATTGTTCGATTGTGCCGATATAGCAAGATCGAACGCTCCGAAAGAGGCGTCTCTTTGGAACGTAAAAAAACGCCTTAACTATATTGTTGAAGCGCCAAGCACGAACAGTAAAAATTCAGAATTCACTTTATTTCATTAACTTGGAATTCTATTATGTGCTATAATCTAATATAATATAGAATTCATTTAATATTTTATATAGAATACATACTTATTAAATTATCGTGTCATAAATTATATTTTGGTATGAAAACAAATGCAGTTATGCACAAAAAGGTAGTGGATAATCCATGGCTCGGGTTGTTTGTTATCCGCTCAACAAATATGTTTTCAGGAGATTCTGAGATCTATTTCTGACCCCTCTCGGACTCAAAATGTTTGCAGGGAAGTGTAACAAGTATGTTTCAAAACGATTTTGCACAGCTAAAGGGATTAATATATATTATGAGCGTTAAGTCCACAACTGAGGAATATTTTGGCGAATTTTCTTATCCGTGTGTAATTTTATATAAAACTGCATTATGGTAACGTATAGATTGGTTGAAGTTCTCTATTTTTTAAATTGGAAAACAATTTGATTTTATGGAACCTTATATGACATGTCAAGCTAATTTTAAATCCACCTATAATATTCCTTATCAACTATCAGATGCAGACTTATTGTGGCCATCGAAGAAAACTTGTTATTGCTTTTGATGAAATATTTAATTGTACATATTTTTACAGGTGACCGATTGAATAAAACACACCTACCTAATTTTGGCTGCAAAATGTCTCATCATCATCATCATCATAACCATCATCTCCACGTGCAAAGATGATCCAGAACGGATATCGATGAAACTCTTAATGGGAGCTCAGCACCAAAACATTGAATCACCCAACGATGCTGGGATACTTCAAACGATGTTTCGAAAATTATACAAAATTTAATTTGTTATTAATTTAGGTTAATCAATAAAAATTGCAATAGGCGAAAAAAATGTTTGCTGACCCAGCAGCAAAGTGTTAAGTGTTTTTCTACGAAGGACAAAAATGCCAAAATGCGTGTAATAATTAGTGTAGACTGACGGTGCAGAAAATGACATTGGGCAGGGGGGGATATGACGAACATTAATTAATTTCTTTTGTAATCTGACATAAGGATCTGTGGAACAAATAAAACAACACAACAATATTTCTTTAAAAACGTAGGTGGGATCAACAATAGTTTATGATCAATTACCAATATTTAAATGTTTGCCAACCGGAAGCCAACATATTATAAATAATCAACTTTTAAGTCTGAGGGATAAAACAAAATTAATTTGCAATTCAAACTGTGATTCTGTGGCGTTTGGAAGAAGCATTTGAAACAGCCATTTCCTCATAGTTTCTGTTCTGTTATTTACAAAACCGTATCACGTTTTTAATTTAAACCAAAAATGTTTGCAAATTGAATCAAAATTTTGTTTTGCTAAATTTGAAAAAAAAACAACAATCACAAAATAAATGGTTAAAAACGGTATTTCAAACATCCATATGTCATATTATTCATTAACCACGTAATTTTAATTAGATTTATAATCAACCGACAACTACGTACAACAACTGTACTTTCTACTGTAGTAGAGTTGTGACTTTTGACTGACACACAATTCTCACGCCCATAGATCAACTGGTATCAGACTGCTGCTGGTGTGAATGTAGTACCATGGTTGTTGAGAATGACCTTGCCGAAAGCATTTCGAGCAATCGTGCAGCTATTTGCGGTTAATAAAATAATGATACACATACCAGAGGTTTTCGGCCACGTTTAAAACAAACAAAAAAAATATCAGTTTTATTGTACCCGTATGATATACACTTTTCTTTTGTGTGTCTAAAACCAGCATACAAGCAACATAATGACCACAGTGGGCGAAATCTAATCATAGATTGATATAGTGAATTAGAGATTTGTCGTTGATACAGTCTGGATCGAAAAAAGTTTTAAAAATCCTGCTATAGGAATAGACTATCGTCGCGATCCGGATTATGGATTAACTAAACGGCCTCTGTAACATATTCTCCTAAACATATTCTGCATGAACCATGTATATGTTTGGAACATACGTCAAACATTCATATGTTTGCAAGTCCAAAACACACTTTTATTTAAATGCAAACAGTAGACTATTTACCGGCAAATATGAATGCTTCAAATATAATGGACATATGCGTTCTTCATCCTAATCATCGATAATCGTGTGTTTCCCAAACCTCCATATTCTTACGTGGACACATGTGCGTATTTCCTCCCAAACATAATAATAATTAGTAACGAATTATTCTTTTACTTTCTTATTTTTATTCTTAATTTTATCCATATAAATCCACATTTATAAATCCCGTAGTTGTCCTTCCCAGTTTCTTTCCTCAAAATCGTTTCTCACTTTGGTAGCACACATATATATTAAGGTGGTCCTCAAAAACCAAAGTGTTCAAACTCTCGGTCTCACCCGCTAGAAATATGCGGATAGCTGAAAACCCAAGAAATACAAAGTTTTGGGTTAATCTAAGGAAATTTAGCCTAAAATCTTGAAAAATCACGAAACCTTACATTTATTTTCTTTAGTTGACAAGAAACTGCTACACATAGTTTCAGGGTTCAACCCAGTCAGTGAACGCATATCCACAATTAGAATCAAACCGAAATATTGCAACATCTCGCTCATTTGTGACAGAGGATATAATCGTCTGGAGGAAGTATACGAACGCTGCTAGGCGATTTTAATGTCAAATTGGGAACGGAAAATATCTTTCGACCGACCATCGGTAATCACAATATGCATGACACCACTTTCGATAATGGAAAAAGACTAATGGATTTTGCTACTGGAAGGAACAAGCACGCGGAATAAAAGGTCTCTGTAACATATTCTCCCAAACATATTCTGCAGGAACCATGTATATATTTGCAATACACTCCAAACATTCATATGCTTGAAAGTCCCAAACTCGCGTGTATTTAAATGGATACATTCGAATGTTTTTGGCAAACGTGTATGCTGTTACCTGGAAACATATGTGCGCTTCATACCAAACATCCATATACAAGCATTCGCATGTTTCCTCCCAAACCTCGACATACTTACGTAGAAATATGAGCGTATTTCCCCTAAATAAATTATTTTTTGATTGCAATATATATACATATATATATATTATTTATTATAAATAATTTATTGATAAAATCTACATTTATTACCAATTAATAAAAATAACTAAAAGAATTAAAACATGCCTTTTTGCATGTACTTCCATTGAATGCATTATTTGTTTTTTTTTATGAAATGAGAATCTGCTGCTCTGTTGCTTCTCATTTCTTTCTTGTCTCTCTGGTATTTTCAGACTGTTTCAACTTCGCCAAACGCTACATCAGTTTAAATCAATATTATCACTATTTGTTGGTACACAAACGATATACTAATGTGCATACCATGCTCGTTCATGAGTGTTTTTTATTTCAATTTAAATTTCACAAATGGAACGCCGCTCTGATTTTCTCAGTAAAGGCTAGGGCAGACCAAAAAGGTTTCACGTTGTTGCTCTTTTCTGTTACATTCCTCAAAATCGTTTATCACTTTGGTAGCACACATATATACGAAAGCCATATACAAAAACCAAAGCAAAATCACAAACCATTTAACCGTCCGAGCCCTTATTTATTCTATTTTACTGAGCACGAATATTTTCTACTAAGTGCCGACCAAGCCCATTTGATATATTCTATCCGATGAACCATTGGCAATTGAATGCAATAATCTAAAAAGCAATACATCAGCCAAAATAAAAAACACTCACTTCATCTGCAATTTACACACACATTCCGGAATATTTATGAATCACTGACTGAGATAATAATGGAGAAATACAGTTATATATTACTTACAAGTTAGACTCTTGCTCTCGAGAGAGCAAATACTGTGATCCAAACACAGATGGGTTTGTATCATAAACACAGATATATTTGTATCATCATATTATAACAATTTAAGAATGTTGTCTCCAACATGTAATATTGATTAGCAAACACAAAAACCAAACAACACCAAAGACAGATTTTTTTAACATGTAATATAATTTTTTTCCACAGCATGCTTACTTAATCAACCAAGCACATTTGCTGCCCTCTGTCAGATTGACGACTGAATACACGAAACTAAAACGCAGCAGATGTAAGAACTAATCACCTCATTTGCAAAAAACACAAGCGTTTTGGAATTTTTCTGAATCACTGACTGTAAAATAATGCACAAATACAGCGACTCAAATAAAACTTTGACTGTGAATTCTCTCTCTTTGTACCTCTTTTATTATCTTACTCTCAATAGAGAGTAAATAGTGCAGCTAACACAGCTCTACTTGTATTCTAAACACAGCTATACTTGGGCCTCAAACACATATATTATAACACATTAATTATTGTGTGTCCAACATGTACTATTGAATAGCAAACATGTTTTGTTTGGACACAAGTATACTATACTTGCTACAACCTCCAAACACACGTTATATTTGCATTCAAACAACAAAAACTGCAGATTTTTCAGCGAGTGGTAGTTAGTGGCAAACTTTGTAATAGGTGGCAGGTGTAATGGATGTACATGTGATTCGAGGTGCCAATTACCTGATGACTACGAGCAAGACTGAGCAGCTCGAAAAGCGTACGGAATAGCACACGGGAAAAGCTTGAAGCCGATAAGATGCAAATACCAGAGATATCAAAGCTCACTTTCCTGCTAGAGCAGAATACTCCTCCTCCCGAGGACCCAGAGGCGTAGTGGAAGCACAGCTCCCATTCATAGGAATCCGCTGAACTTGGCAATTAACAACCGCAAAAGGATAAGCCATGGTACGACGAAGAACGTCGCATTGCAACTGCTGAAAGGACGCTGCACGTATGTCAACAAAACAGTCAATTACAACGCGTGCTGCATATAAGTGGTATAAGGGGCTGAGAAGATATGAAACCCAACTATTTAGGCCGAAAAATGGCAATCGGAGCAGAGAGACGGTGAACAGACCGAAATGTGAAGGATGAATAATGAATCTCGAAAATTTTCCCAGATGGTAAGAAGATCACACAACGGGCCGAATAATGGACTACCCTGCAAGGGCGAGAATGTCAATCTAGTGTGTTCAAAGGTACATGTGTAATTACTCGTGACATAGCCTCTGTTTGTCATTAACAGCTGATTCGTTATGTGAGCTTGTTGTTTTGGTTAAATCAGTTGGTGGCAGATAAATTTCTTTCGGGTTTGAAAATACTAATTAATTGTTTCGTTTCCATTTCTTAATTAAAAAATATTTTAATTTTTTGCTTCTTTTTTGCCGTCAAACGCTTTGCTGTTGTGGCAAAAACAGCTGATGTCACATGAAAAATAGAGCACGCTCTAAATGAAGTATTTACATATGACATTTGCACATGTCTTTTATACAAGTAATATTTGAAAGGGATCACACGACATGTCTACATTTTACAGTGGGAAAGTGACCTGTCATGTGTCAAATACACGTCGTTTAATGGCACCTTAAATGCTCACCTCGTATGTTCGATATTTAAATTGGTAAAAACATAAATATTGTGTTAATGATTTAGTTTTGAGACTAATGGAAAATGTGGAATTCGTTTGTATATAATTTTGTATTTTTGCTTAACTCCTTCTGCAAAACCATTCTTTTTGCTACTGGGTTATTTACCTTCCACTGAAATTGATGGAGAGGGGTCATCAGGTATTTATCTAGCGTATACGTAAGTTGAGTAACGTTGTCTCAAAATTTGTTTTGGATTTAAAGCTTTCGAAGGCCAAAATTTGTACAATTTCCTCCACAGTGTATATAGGTATTGTGTACTCTCGCATAATGTGGATAAAGAAATCTGCGAGCAGACGCATTCCTCACATGTTTCACTTCATATATCTTGACGAATTGTAAATTCAAATGTGGGGGAGCAAGTAGATGAAATGCGAGTGAGGTGGCTGGGTTTTTTGATCCAAAAAGGTTGATCTATTATAAACAATTCAATTTAATGAAATCATTATTTAAAACTTAACAACTTTTATATAACGTCACAGATATCAGAAGAATAAATGATAAAATCGTAGAGAGAGGTGTAGGTGGAGGTCAACAAGAATTGAAACTATTTAATCTCTTGTAGGCATGTTTAAATAATAATCGGAAAGGTTATCTTTAAATGGAATTTTTACCTTGTTATAGTTAAATTATTTTCGGTATATTTTAAATTGTATTACAAATTTATAATCGTTTGTTTTGCAAGTTCATGAAATTCACAATTTGTTTAATGTTTAGTAGATTATGATGAACTAGTAATCAAGGTTCTGAAAAGTTGTTTCCAAAACAAAGCTGTTTCCAAAAACAGCAATAAAGTCCATGTTTTTGACTCCGTTTTGTGCCTAATTCGAGTTATGCCATCATCTTTGACACTAGAATGCCTATCAAAACGGTTAGATGTGTAAATTAGCCAATGTACACATGTTTTACTAACAATTACAGGTAATATGTTGTGACTACCGGTTCGCCAAAAAGCAGGTAACACATCATATAATTTTATACGCCATTATGACTTGATCATATCTAAAGTGGTTAATAAACCACAAGAAGAGGGTAAATACTTGACGTTTAAGTGCTCGAATCTGACATGATAATAATGATATTATATTAAGTACGTTAGTTTCATAAAAATATAAATATATAAAAATATAAACAATATGTTCGGATAACAGCATTCTCACTGGCATCGATTTACCTAATTTTGCCACTTTTGTTGATTTTAAACAGAAATCAAGAAAACTTGCTTCATTTGCCCATACGTTTCGACAGATGACAAAAAAATGCTTGATTTGCTTTATGCAACGCTGTTTTATCTCACACTACACACGAATAGTACGATTGTTTACAACCATTTCAATCAAGGCCCATTGATGTGGTGGTACTACTAGAATAGCCGAGTTATTTACTTTTGTCATTTCTTTTATTTTTGGAATACATTTGTGCTGAATTTTATTGTGGAAAAATACCAGACACAGAGAAATGCTTATTGTTGTAGGCTTATACATCGATTCTCTGCTGAGCTGATAAATTATCAGACTTTTAAAATTTATCAGCTTTCTTGTCAGCTATGAAATTAAGCTTTTTGGTGAATTTGAAGTGTCAAAATAAAGAAAACAAACATAAAATGGAAGAACCAGCAGCGAAGTAAGTAAAATTATTTACTTCAAAAAATAAAAAAGTACAAAACAGCTAGTACCCGTGTTTGAAAAGGCAAAGACGTTTTTTGGTCGTCATACGGTAACAAATCCTCCAAAAATTTCCGACATAATGACCGCGTCATGCGAAAATTTTTTATGAATTCTCTTTTTCGGGAAGAGTGAAGGGATCACTTGCATCACGCAATGACTTTAATTGCACTCTCCTTTGTTTTTTAAAACTGCTTCACTTTCATCTTCGTCATCACTCATGAGTAACAACAGAAACAATTCTTCCCTCATTTTTTTTTTAATTTTTTGTAATTAGTATTAATAATTTAACAACTTTCTTAAAACAATAAAAAATTTTTATTTCTTGCGCGCTCGAAAAGTAAACAAAAATCAATTGTCAGCTGCTTTTACGAAGCTGATAAATTTGTCATAAAAAGAGCTTTTATTTTAGTATGAGAATACCAAAAGCTGATAGTTATCAGAAACTTGGTAATTTATCAGCTATGTTGAATTTATCAGCTCGACAGAATCGATTTGTTAGTGCGTTTGTTGTCGTAGTAACAATGCGCCTTGACTTTCAATCAAATCAGGAAAAATCCCAATGTGAACACTTCGGATTTTGTTGAAACGAAATCTGGAAAAAATTTGGAAGTGCGAATGAGATATAAGATTACAAATTGAATTTTAAATTGTGGTTTTCAAAATAAAATGTATCATTAAAATTGGAAACATCTTCAGATTTTAAAATTTGAGGCATTTTTTTATATGGTGTTTTATTTTCATTTGTAATTTTTACATGTAATTAAAATAGATTTAATTAAAATTAATTGATCCCATGTATGTTAAATGTATATATCATTTAATTACACGCTGAAAAATATCGGCCCCAGCAACATATTACAGAACCATGTACAATAGGGTGGGTCAATTTTTTTGCCCAAGAAACCATGGTGCTAAAATCAAAATCGAGCCCGCGATTTTTCACTTGGAAATTTCTTTACATATTAGCGTAAAAAATCGTCCCAAAAGCCATTGATACTGTTCGATTTCGATGAAATTTCACACATATATTCCAGTCGTTGCTTCTTTACAACGACGTTTACTTTGGGTCGAAACTCCCCACGGTTCATGCTTTATAGCTGTGCAAGTTGATCATCTGCAGCATTTTTTGTGAAGAGATACCTCTGTTAATGTTAGAATAACTTTTGAATGCGATATTAGATCTGTCATTTCATTTATTCCTAAAGAGAAGGTTAAAACCTATCAGGCGATATCGCGATCGCTACAATCTGATAACGCATTCAAAAGTTATTCTAACATTAAACAAAAATGCTGCAGACGACCAACTTTACCCAGCTATAAAACATGAACCGTGGGGATTTTCGACTTAAAATAAACGTCATTGTAGCAGTAGCAACGAGTAGAATATATGCGTGAATATGTGTGATTTTAGAACCATGGTTTCTTGGGAAAATTTTTCTTAGAATTTGTCAAGTTTTTTTGGTCCCAAACAAATTGACCCACCCTAATGTACAAGTTGCCAAGCATCGTTTTCGTGAATTGAAGATCTGCTGCTTTTTGTTTGTTTCTTGTCTGTCCTGTTTTTGTTTCCAGCAGTTTTCAACAAACAAATCCACATTTGGGTCGCAAATACATATATTATAACCTATTAATCATTGTGTGCCAAACATGTTATATTCAATAGTAAACACAATGTGTTTGGACACAAGTATACTGTAGTTGCGACATGCTAAAAAAACACGTTATATTTGCACCCAAACAACAAAAAAACGAAAAATTGTTACCGTATAGTCCATGAAAATATAATATTCTTCACAGACAATTATTTATTTTTAAATATTAAGTTTCACTGCACGCCTAAGATGCGTGCTCGCAAAAAACCCACCGTGTGCGGGGTTATTAATGAAAGTCGATGGAACGTGGACATATTCATCTGAAGAGTCTCTTGGGATTCTCCTGGATACCCACTTTCCCAACGATGACCGGAATGCTGGTCATCAGCCAGAAGAGCTAGGTGGAAACTCACCTAGCTTAGAAAAAGTTCGCTCAATAGTGAGCAGCAAAAATCTGATATGGGCCATTAGATGCTTCAAGCCCTATAAATCAGCCGGACCTGACGGGATAATTCCCGCGCAACTACAGGAGGCACTATACCTATCTTGTAGTTGGTTGGAGGCAATCTTCAGGGGTTGCCTTATGCTGGGAGTCATTCCTAGCATTTGAAAGCACACCAAAGTTGTTTTCGTGCCGAAAGCGGGCAAATGTTCTCATGTCAAACCAAAGGACTTTCGACCAAACAGTCTATCATCCTTTGTTCCTAAGACATTTGAAAGGTTACTGGACATTCACGTTTGAAGTAATCTTCCACAGAATCTACTATCGAGTTCTCAGCATGCCTATATTAAGGGCAGGTCAATTGAGACGGCTCTCCACTCTATAGTCAGTATAATAGAGAACTCTCTTGAGGTCTTCGCTCTAGGGTCCTTCCTGGACATCGAGGGAGCCTTCAATAACATTCAACCTTCGGCGATTCTTAGGTCGTTACAGAATCTAGGAGTCGACAGCTTAGTGACACGCCTAAATAGGGTGGTGTTACAATTGCTAGGAACGTTAACAGGGGGACAACCCAGGGGGGAGTTCTGTCTCCACTATTATGCTTAACTTATGTCATGGACCTGCTTCTTGAATTGGACAGGGCCGAATGCCAGGTCTTTGCCTATGCTATCATATTCCTATCATCTATACGGGTAGAAACCTCAATTTACTTAGCATTCGTACAACCAGCCTACTTAGTGGGATTTCGAACTGGACCGCTAACAGCGGACTATCACTTAACCCACTTAAAACCGAGCTTATGTTGTTCTCTCGGAAATATAAAATACCCGCATTTTAACTGCCGTCAGTTAATGGGGTGCAATTACAGTTGACGGAACAGGTCAAGTATGTAGGGATAATTCTCGACAGAAAACTGTCTTGAAAACCGAATGTGGAGGAGAGGGTGAAAAAGGCGTCTGTTGCTCTGTACTGCTGTAAAGGGGCGATAGGAAAGCGCTGGGGACTGTCTCCTAAGATCACCATGTGGATTTATACGGCAATAGTCAGACCAATACTTCTCTAGGGCAATGGGCACGACGTCAGGTACCGCACTTAGTGCTATCCTGAACATCTGTACTCCAGATATCATGGCCGAATCGGCAGCCGCTACGTCCCTGGTAAGAATCAGAGATTGTGGCGGTTTTATATCGGGGCATTCCGGACACGCTAAATTACTACACCGGATCAACTCTATTCCCGTAAAAGCAGACTACTGTATCCCCTACCTTCTACCAGCGACAAATCTAAGGACTTCTATTCCGAACAGGAATAAATGGGAAAAGTCACTGGAAGGGGTACCAGTAGTATCAGATTTTTCACGGATGGATCAAAGTTGGACGAGCAAGTAGGCTATGGGGTCCATTTACCGGACCTAAATATAAATATCTCCTTCAAGGTGCCTGATCACTGTAGTGTATTTCAGGTGGAAATTACCGCCATATTGGAGGCTGCTGAACTACTGAAAAGTAGTGCCACAGCCATGTTTGCTATGTCCCTGACGGTGAAAGAATGCCACTCATCACTTAGGGTGATGGCAGAGTATTTTGACATCAGGCTCTTCTGGGCACCGGGACACAGCGACATTCCAGGCAATTGCGTAGCGGATGCGTTAGCTAGACAGGGCACTACGGCACAGGTTCTTCCGGGAAAAGGAGGTGTTAGTATGCAAATCTCTACCTGCCGTTTGCAGATCAGGCAGTGGGCCGATAATATGTTCAAGGACAAGTGGAGAGTTACTTCAACTTGCAAACAAGTCAGGGTTCTCTGGCCACAGGCGGACAGGAATAGGACTAGGCAACTACTTAACTTGCCGAGAGGCAGGTTACCCGCAATGATAGGAACACTTACGGGACATTGTCTTGTAGGAAAATACCCCCTAAGATTGGGACATAGAAACACCACTCTATGTAGATGCTGCATGGAAGAGGACGAGGAAACGACGAAACACCTTCTCTTGGAATGCCCTGCTCTTTTTGAGTTATACACATATTTGAATTTTAAAGATTTTTGTTTTTCCGATTTTTAACATAAGGTTGATATCATTGCTGGTCGGTTTATAATTGTAGAAAATTTTTGCAACTCTCTCTGTTTTTGTTGTTTGGATTCAAATCTAAATCTAGCTTGTCGGAAATACAGTATACTTGTGTCCAAATACATTGTGTTTGCGCTATTCAATATTACATGTTGGAGACTCTGTGATTAATATGTTATAATATAGGTGTTTGTGACCCAAAAATGGCGTTGTTTGTTGAAAATTCGTGAAAACAAAAACGTGACAGACAACAAAGGAACAAAAAGCAGCAGATCTTCAATTTATAAAAACAATGTTAAAATCATATACATGGTTGCTCAATAATGATAAAGGGGCCATTGTTCCAGCGAGAATACTCATATATCATTACCATTTCCTAATGTAAAGACTTACATCGGACGGTCAGATTTGATTATCCCGTACCTCAACCATTTTATGATCGCCATTAATTAAAGGCGTTACAAAAATTACCAACTATTCGCTTCCGTTTATGGGCCGGAGTAATCATCGGTCCGTCTTTCTATTAAGATGACTATAATTGCGCCCTTCATCATTCGATGATTTCAAGAATTTTTCCCCCAGAATACACAACCTGAATCGACATGTGGCTGTAATAAGACGGCACTTCCGGCCACACATCACGTGACATAAGGGACCTATTGCAAGATAAGAACGGTGAGCAACTTAGCTCACGTGTTGAGAGTGAGTTTGGTCACCTAGACAGTGCGATTGGATGTATCTAGACTTTTTTTGTGGGGTTACGTAACGTCACTCGTCTACGCCGATAAACCAGCCCCAATTTCAGCCTTGGATAACAACATTATTTATGCTGGTAAAATTGGTCATCTCGGGTGGCTAACTTACAACCTAGTCTTGGTCATCATTTACCTAGTGCAAAAACAAAAACCAGCAAAAAAAATCTCAATATTTACTCTGGTGGGAATTAAACCTGCGACCCTGGGAGAATAAAGAGCGAAGTCTTGGTCGTCCTATTTTTCTATGGCCTTCGAGTACGTCTTCGAATACTCTTCGCACTGCTTCATTCTGATCCATTCTACTGGCAGGGTTTAGCCAGCGTAAAAGCGCAATTTGGATATGCATAAGCACGTCGATGTCGTGATATAGATTATACAGCCTTGGTTCATACCCGCCATTTTCTATTATAGGACCATATATTTTTCGGAGCATTTGTCTCTCTCATCAGCATGTGATATAACCCAGGCTGCTGCGCAATAAAGCAAGACAGATTGTATGAGAGTCTGATAGAGTTGGATCTTCGTTTCCTGAGAGAGGGTCTTATCTCTGAAGTGCTTGCTTACCCCAAAATAACACTGTTTCATAGCCTCCAGCCTTAAACCGCTCAGCCGGTAGTCCATCCGCACCAGCGGCTTTGTTGGAGGGGAGCGTCTGCGCCATCGTCCTGTATGTGCTGATGGCGCTGACTCTCCCCTCCTAGGCAAAGCGAAGTTAGAACTGCAGTTTGCTACCTTAAGAACAACACCCTTATCTATATTGAAGTCTCCTGGAACAAGTAAAACAAAGAAGTGATCTCACTATATCCCTAACATACTCTTCACATTTGTGACATGATGTTCATCCCTATCTCTACAAAAGCATGGCGTTGATCCATTTCCTGCTCTCTCGCGCGCTTTCTCCACAACCGTTCTTTCTTAAACAAACGGGTTTCCTCTCTGCTCTTCTCCTTATTCCGCTCTGTCGCAGCTCGCGTTGCAACTAGCTAAAGCGTTACCATAGTCAGGGTTATATTCGTCACTTGCCTTCCGGCACTCTTCATCGCACCGCGGGTTGTCTTTAAGCGACTTTTTATAGACAAGTACTGTCTCTGCAGCAGTTTGCATAGAGGGGGAAATTTACTACCACTGCGCTTTGGGATCATGAAGTAGGATGCGCTCTGCCCCAGTATCTGAGCGAGCTTATCTAGGTAGGCCGTGGCTATCTCTGGTGATTGCAGCTTTCCGATGTCCAGTTTTCTGTATGTCTGGTTACGTGCGAGTTCCGCTCTGCTTAACCTAGTACCAACATTTACTGAATTCATGTAGCAATCCTAATCGATATTAGCATCTGGAATCACACGTACACCCATTTCACTTGTGGAGTGCCTTCCATCAAGTACCAGGCTATCAATCTGGTTCTTCGTCTTTTGATCAGGGGATATCTAAGTAGCCTTGTGGATGTCTTTATTTGGGAATCTCGTACTACTGACAACCATGTTTTTCGCCGCGGCAAAATCTAAGTCTTATTCCGATATCGGAAGTGGTGGGCAAAGACATTTTCCCTGCCGATTTTAGCATTAAAATCACCTGGAACAATCTTAATGTCATGGCCAGGGTCATATGTTTCCTCTAGGCGCTCATATTATGTGCCTTTGGCATCATCATCTTTCTCTTCTGTCGGGGCATGCACAGAAATTAGGGAAATAAAAAAATATTTCGCTTTTATGCGCAACCAAATACATGTTTTTTCTAATGGCAGCTGCACCCAGAGAACAAATCGATTGAAAAGAGGTTGTAGCAACCGTAAATTCGGCTGTTACCATCGAATTGTGATTCCCACGACCGAATTGAGGTTGTTACGACCGAATTTAGTCGTCAGAACTGAAATTGGGTTGAAGCAACCTCGTTTCATTATTGATTCGGTTGTGACAACTGCATCTTGAATTATATTCGTTTTGCCAATCAAATTGTCTATAATTTCGGTTGGAACAACCGAATTTGGAATTAATTCGGATGCAGCAACCGAAATTGGTGGCAAATTCGGTTGGAATAACCGAATGTGGCATCAATTCAGATGCAACTGAATGAATTTGGTATAAATTCGGTTGTAACTAATGAATTTGGTGAAATTCGATTGTAACCACCGAATTTGGTATCAATTCGGTTGTAACCACAGAATTTGGTATCAATTCGGTTGTAAGTACCGAATTTGGAATCAATTCAGCCGCAATAAACGAATTAATCCTTAAGTAGGTTGGAACGACCGAATTCGGCATCAATTCGGTTGCTGTAACTGAATTTCTCATGAATTCTATAGGTGCAACCGAATTTCATTTAAAATTCGGTTACCACAACATAATTAATACATAGAATTTGACGTTTAAAACGTTTATATTAAAAGAAGTTAAAGAATGTATAAGTGTTCTCGTCACGGTGTTGTTGGTGGTAAGGTAAGTAAAAATCTTGTAATTGTGGTTTTTGTGTTAAATCACCTTATTTTGCAGAGAATGCCCAAGCCGATATCAAGAGTTTTGAAGCTTTCCAAGTTCGGTATAATAATCCAAGTTCGGCAATAGTCTGTGTTGGAAACGGGTTAGGACCTAAATCAACAGATACAACGCACACAAATAGGTGCGGTGACCCATGATGGCCGGGACTTCAAAAAAGGTCGGTAGTGCCATTCAAAACAATAGTGATACTCTAAAGATTATGCTATATAAATAACTTTATTTTCTTGCTCTCTAATGTTTTTTTTATAAGAATACTGGATAATAAATCATTAGTTTATAATAAAAAAAACCAAAATTAATTTCTGACACTATTTAAATTCGGTTGTGACAACCTCTAATGAGGTTGTTTCAACCTCTAATGAGGTTGTGTCAACCTCTAATGAGGTTGTTTCAACCTCTAATGAGGTTGTGTCAACCTCTAATGAGGTTGTGATAGCCTCTAATGAGGTTGTGTCAACCTCTAATGAAATTGCGTCAACCTCTAAATTCGGTTACGGCTAATTAGGATGTCTCAGCCGAATTTTTCTGTGAGTGTGCAATTAATTCGGTACTAACACTATCTAAATTCGGTTGTGATAACCTCTAATAAGGTTTTGCTAACCTCTAAATTCGGTTACGGCTAATTCGGCTGTCTCAATCGAGTATTTTTTTGTGAGTGTGTAGTGTATGTCACAGTTCTTGGTCCTTTTACAGCAATGTCCTGGTCATAGCATCTCTTGGATAGCAGTAATCGCAGTCTTCTAATTCTTGGATACTGACATAGTGTTCTAAGATTCCAAGTGCATATCCGTAAATCGTGGTCCTTATAACTTTTGCGGGGTCGTCAACAAATAGGGGGATTTATGTTTTTCATTCTCATTTTGTATTTTCATTGCCAATATAACGGCGGCGGGAGGCAAGCCTAGTCCACCATGCAGAAGGACTAATATCATTTCCTAATATTCAAGCACAATATGAAACACACAATCAAGCTTTCGATGAACAGAAAAGCACCTCTGCTCAAGTTAAAGACACCAGTTCTCATGTCTCAAAACACTTCACAACCCGAAGTAAAAATCTCTCTCTCAAAAGAACACTACTCGCAATAGATCTTGTTTACTTGGAAAAAGATATACAGCTTTTGACAGCTTTAGCATTTATAGATCAAGGGTCAAAGAAAAGGTTCAAGCGAATTCAAATATTTCGCGTAAGAACCTCTCTCTGTAGTTCCCCGAATCCGTGCTTCAATTTTAATTTCGTACTTCTCACCAAAAGCATAGTCGATTAAGAAGATAAACTACCTAGGCGCTGTAGGATCTCATCGATATGTACACTACACCTCTTACCTGATAGTAGTTATCGAAGATCTCAATGTTACTCTCTCTCTCTCTCTCAAACTGATCGATGGCAAATATCGAAGCTCTGCCGAATACTTACATAAGTATGGCGGTCGGGATGTTTACATACGTGTGGTCGACGTTACAACTCAAAATGGCAATCTACTCGCCCTTAGTGAGACTTTGTATTCTTCCTACGGCATAAATATAATCTCCATATCTCTTGTATTCGTCTCCTGTTTCTTTTTTTCTCTCTTCCCAACCCCTTTTTGAGTATCCCATCAATAAGGGTTTCTCGATGTACCTCACGTGCAAAAAGCAACATCCCGTTCAGCAACGATTTTTGGCTAATAAAAAGGGGTTTACTACAGGACTGATTGCAAAGCCGCAAATTGGCGTACGACAGCCGAAGATCCAGAATCCCAGACCAATAACATCAGCCGAGCTATTCAATATCTGAAGAGTTTGATCTTAGATCTAAATATGTTTCCCTCTTCTCACTCTCACGGTAGGCTATGTTAATAATTGTTAACAACAGCAATTTATCTATCCTTCCTATTTCTACATGTATTAGTTTTTATTAGTTTTAAGATCATTGAATTGTTGTACCTCTCCTACTCCTTTCTCTCTGATTTATTTTCTTCTTTCCCTTCTTTCTGTTATACCAAATATGTGAAGCCCTTGGTTCCCCTTTTTAATTTTTAAGTTAGCTAAGTCTCATTCTTCAATAAATATCTCGCAATCTCGGTCTCAATCCATATTTATTTAAAGTTTAATTTTTTAATAAACTCAATTATAACGATTAAGGAAAGCCACCTCGTTATGTTACGTATTTCAAAGGACACAGCCTCGCCAATATTCAATATTAGAGAGACACTTTTTTCTTCACTTTTTAAATTCATGGAGTGCGTGGAAGACTATTATGGCACTCGGTGTAAAAATTTTATGCTGAAAAATTTTGGAAAATTATACAACGTTAAGACCTGGCGCTTGGAAGGTGATATTCAGATAGCTTCTACGCGCGCAGAAAGATTTGGCTGAGATAACCGAATTAGACGGACCCAATTTAGATATTGTCACATCCCAATTTAGACGTCACAACTACTCCAGAGGTCAGACGTTGTCACAACCGAATCAGAGGTTGTCACAGCCGAAATAGAGGTTGCCACAACCGGTTTAGAGGTTGTCACAACCGAACCGGTGGTTGTGACAGTTGAATTATAAACGTATTTAGAGGATGTCACAATCAAAATCTCTTCTGTATTAAAAGCGTATTCAGTGAGAACTTTTTAACATTTAGTTGATAATTTAATTTCCAATATTTTCACAAATAATTACAATAATAATTACACTTTATAGGCGGTAATTTTTTGGGAAGCCAATTCATTTTTCATGCCAGTTCCAACCGTTTTTGAAGTTCCAGCCTTCATAGGTCACACCTTGTTTTATTGTGTTGCGGCTGCCGATTTTGGTATTAAATTATTCAACCGTTCTATATATATATGATGGTTTACCACTTTCACTTTGACGTGCATGTCAGCACATCGTACTCAACCGATCTTGAATTTCCTCAGAACTAATGACATCAACTTGTACTGCGCGCTGATAACTATGGCGATTGACTGCAAAATAAGACGTTTTAATGCAAAATCTATAATTTCATTATTTTTACCTAAATATCTTAATAAACACAAACAGATTCTTGTTGGTCAGAACTCTCAGTAATCTGTTGTCCCCAATTATAGAACTTCGAAACACTTCTCCTGTATTGGGGTCTACTCTAAAAAGGAATAAACACTCAAACTGTAATAAGCATCCGTGTCTGGTCAGAGTAATGCTAGCGTCCTAATAAAAAAAATTAAAAATCAATTTCACAATTTCGGTCGTAATGCTTATTACTATTATTTACTGCGGCGCCTAATTTGACCGTACCTAATCGGATTTAAAAACATTCTTTCTTAGCTAATACCTAATGCATAAGGGGATCATGCATCCCAAATTTCATAAGTCTAGCTTCCGGTTAGGACGTCATTAATCACATAGGGTGCTTTTTATGTTATAGGCCGATGTTTTTTGACCACCATTTCTGTTTGGTTGACAGTTCGGCAGAGCAGTCGATAACAATTTATTATGGAGCTTCTAACGCACCAACAACGTGTTGAAGTTATCGTAGCGTACATACGGCACGCACAAAACAATTCAGATGCTAAAGAGCAACATTATTGAAGCAATTAGAGCAATAACATAATATAATATGCCAAAATATTATGCAAAATATGGTTAAGAGAGCACACATTTGCGCAACGGCCAAAGGCGGCCATTTAGCCGGTATTATATTGTATAATAAATATTTAAGATTTATTAAAAAAAACATCAGCCTGGAACATAAAAAACACCATATATTTATTGCCATGCTCCCGTTTCTACTGTGCCGAATTCGAGTGTTGACAAATCCCTTTTAGCTGTATATATACTTTATGAATTTTGTAATTCTAGGATCACTCGCTTGTCCAGAGTTCTAAATAATTCGATTTAGCTTCGAGTCTATTTCTGTCGAATTTTCCAATTTCCAAAAATCCTTTCTTAGTTGATGTCCACTCCAGTTGTATATTGGTATTAGCGTTTATTCAGAGCACTGAATAAGGTTATTTAGTGTCATGCCCCACAATTACCCCTACCGTTCGATTGTGAAGTCAGAAGCCTAGCGTCGTGCGTCTGACCAAAATAAATTCGATAAATTCTACTTAATGACACTCGTCGATTTCAGCCGGCCCAATTTTGAATGTCGGAAAATCCTTGTACAGTAAAAGTTTTTGTAGAATCGGAACACTAACCCCAATTTTCATGATTCTGTCAGAATCATTTCGATTACCCCTTTAGAATTTCCAACAATCCCTTCATATGTGATTTCTACTCCATATAGGGAACGTTCACCGAATTTGCAAGTCTAGCTCCTCGCGTCTGGTTAGAACATCGATAAATTCTGCTTAATGCCACGCCCTCTTTTCTATAAGTACTACCCCCAACTTGAATATCAAAAACGTAACGTAATGGTAACTACACTGAAAGAAAATGTTTACATCAAGTAGATGATAAATGTTCATCCATAGTTCTTCATTGAATTAATGACAAATTTCCTATTTTATCTATAAAGTTGCACAAATTCAATATTTTTCTTATATTCCCTTAAAAAAAGATCTTGTGTAACTAAACAATAATAGTAATGAAATTATTAACACTCTTCAGCTATTTTCATCATGTGGTACTCTAGGGGATTCCTATTCTATGTAAACCCAGCACATGAACACACCCATCTACACTAAAATGAAATTGGTTTCACCAACGCAACGCAACTGGAAAGAAAATTGACATGATTTAGATTTTAACACGTTTTACCATCTAAATCCATTTGCCCATATCACAGTAACTGCTGCGGCTGCGACTGCGGCTGCTGTTGCTGTTGTACGAGTATCCTCAATTCGGTGATCAATCTTAAATTTTCACCGCTTCTGTCAAAAATTCTATTCCTATACACAGTTTACCGTTTGTTGTTTTTCATCCAAAAGGACCAAGTGTGTATGGATGAGTGACACCATCCTTCGGCACTCAGCTGGCCGTTGAAGCTGCCCGTATGGCACATTTGCTAAGGATGTTTTTCATAGATGCCAGTTGTTGACACGAACACTGGAATGTACTCGAACATTGGTTTTTATAGGGTTTTGGACCCCCCTTGGCATGGAATATTATTATGGTTAATTGAAAGTAAAACCATTAAAGCCTTTGGGAGATTGAAACGTTGGTGTTAAGAGGTATCTTAAACAAAGGATAACTATTAACATATTTAAAATGTTTTATTTTATGTTTCTTCAAAATATCCTTGATATCAATTATTTCGATGTATTATAAGATACAAGTATTATCTCAAAGATGAAGTTTATGGATTTAATAAATTTCAATTAGACATTACTGAATATCCTGGCACTTCTTTAATTACTTAATTAAAAAATTAAACTCACTTTTTTTCAAAAAAGTATTTTTCTTCTTTTAATGTTTCCATGGCATCTGATTTAAATAAAATTAAATGTAATTTTAATAATTTAAATGTCAGATTTTGGGGATTCGAACTCACATCCACTGGTAGATTGTTTCGATGTTTGTGACACAGCGTCTTTTCGGGCAGCGTCTAGCCCGTTAAGCCACCGACTGCCTACAAACTTATCTCCAACTGAAGTTATGTGATTATTCGTATCGTATTTACTTCGTTAAATATTGGGGTATTTCTTATGAATTTTTTTACTGGTACCATTTATCGATTTTCATTTCAATATTGGAGTAAAACGAAATTGAGTGCTGAGATTTTGCACGTACCAATTTTTTTGTTAAAATGTGTACTGTAATATTGCAAGCAAGCTCCGTTACTTAGTTTGTGGTCGACAGCCATTGACAGGAAACAAACTCGTGTTTTTTCGAATTTTTTTTTTTTTTCTAAAAACAAATTATCACCGAAACTAGGGAAAGGCTTGGTAATACTATGGGGATTGCAATGGTTAAAAAGTTGTTTCATCGAATTCAGTTGCGGTCATACCATCACAAGTGACGTCGAACATTCAAGTCGGTCAAAAGAGGTCGTCACGTCATAAAATCGTCGATATAATCCATGAAATCATATTGGATATTTGGAGAATGAAAGTGTGTGTGGCGCATGATCCTGTAGGCATATCAACTGAGCGAGTACATCACATTTTACATGAATATTTGGATATGGAAATGCTAACCGCGCGATGGATGCCGCGATGTGCCCAATTCAAAGGAGTGTTTGGCGATGTTCAATCGCAATCCGAAGGGGTTTTTGCACCGTTCCGTAACCGTGGACGAGACTTGAAAACATTGCTGTTGTAAACGAGAGTGTCGCAGAAAACCCGAAAACATCAATTTGGCATCGTTCTCAACAATTATAAATTTCACGCAGCGAATTTTGACAAAATACCTCCACCTTCATGCGCACAAGATGGAGCTTACTCAGGAGCTCAAACCAGCAGACCATGGAAAGCGCCGGCAATGCGTTCAATTGGTAATGGAGCAAAGTGAAGTCAATGCCAATTTTTCAAATGGAAAAGTCACCTTCTCCGAAGAAGCGTATTTGAATGGCTTCGCGAATACACAAAATGTCCAGTTTGGGGCTAAGAAAATCGTCATGCAATCCATGAGAAACAAATGCACCCACAACGAGCAACTTTCTGGTGCAGATTTTGGTCAGGCGGTGTGATTGTGCCTTAGTTGTTTTGAAGATTAGGCCGAAATTGTAGAGACTGTGAATGGCATTCGTTACAGGAACATGATAACGCAGTTCTTGTGGTCCGACGATATGTGGTTTCAGCAAGACGGCGCCACCTGCCACAGCGCGCATGAAACAATCTATTTATTGCATCAACGATTTCCAGAACAAATTATCTCAATAAATTTTGGTGTCAACTGGCCACCGTGAGATTTCTTTCTTTGGGGTTTCTGGAGTTTATGCGAATAAACCAGAAATAAATTCTGAGTTCTAATCCGAGATCCAACGCGTCATCGGTGAGATACAGCCACATCTCTGTGAAAAAGTCATGGAAACTTGCATGAAAAGAGTAATGGCCTTCCATCAGAGCCGTGGGGGCCATTTGACGCATATTTTATTCTGTGTTCCTAATTGTCTTCTTTACAATCCAATAAAAAATTACAATTGTCTCAAAAAATTCGTGTTTTTATTTTAAAATGTAAAATTGCATTCTTACTGAGATACAATGGCAAAAATTCATAAATTGGGCTACTAATTGCGACCTCATTTTAGGCCCCAGACACTACTTTCTATTTCCACACTTGAAAAAATGGATCGGTATTGGTTTCAGATATTTGGAGGTCATAACTGAAATATATGCCTATTTTGAGGACCTTGAGAAAACCTACCAAAAAATAAAAACATTGAAAAAGCGATGGACCAAATATATTGAGCTAAAGTTATATTCAGAAAATATGTGTTTCTCTAACTTCTGGTAATTAGAATAATAACCATTGAATAAAATTGATGGAAAAGTTTTCCGAGATAAGCTTTCGATTGTAGCTTAATTTAAAGATCAGAATGACTCAATATTACTATTTTCCTTTTTTTAAAATTGCATTGCTTTAACTCGTCACCCATTCAAAGTATAAACAAATTAGACGCTTATAAGACCAGAATTAATTATAATATTTTTTCCGAACTATGAAGCCTCGATTTATTAACAACAACTACACGCTGAAAAATGTATATATTTTTGTTGTAAGGATGGCGGATTTGTCAAATTGCCAACACAAATACTATCATAATTTTGGACCAAATTGATTGTATTATATAATAAAAAAATTATTGTTGATTCATGTCTAGCTTAATAAATCAAATGTTAGTGGTTTCTTTCTCGACACTACCGAGTATATGACCATGAAAAGCTTCTCAAAATATAGTTCGGAACCGTTGTAAAACCATAACCATAACTCCCAATCAGGGAGTGTAAAGCTAGAAAACGGAGAGCTCATGGTTGTGAGAAGCTCTCCCCAATCTCTTAATCGGATGTAATGGGAAAAATAATAACCTGATGTTCAATCCCATGCTATGATTTCGGAAATACTAATCAATGGCAAAACCTCATTGCGATCTGTAAGATCTTAATTTCCTAGCCACGCAAGTTTCTTATATTTCTAGATTTTAGATTTGAAATCTTCTGAGATCAATGGAATTCGAAAATTAAAAAATAATATTAAAAACTTTAGTTTTCTCCAACCAAATTTTTTGTTTTAGTATATTAGAATTTGGCATCAATTGCATGAAATTTTCTACATCTTCGACCCCTAAATATATTTTCTAATTAAAGTTTTCCTAGAAGATTTAAGCAGTTAGAAGGCCCTGTGTTTATAAAAAGGTCTAGAATGACCTATTAAAATGAGAGCTAAATAAATATTTTCCCATAACATTCCATGAAGGACAGGAGACAGATTGTCACAACCGGTGAGCTACGCGCTTTCTAGTTTTACACTCACTGATTGGCACCTACAGTTTTACACCGGTTCTGAATGGTATTTTTGAGAAGCTAAGCGAAAATGAAATGTAAGGTGGTCAGAGCAGGGATCTAACCCACGTTCTCATGTACAAGACCGCGCACACTAACCATTGCATCACCGACGGCCAAAATAAGAGCTAAACAGTTAAAATGTTGTACGGAAAAAACCCTGGTACAATTTAACTGCCGCTGTTTAAACACTAAATTTAACCCAAAGTTATATTTTTGTAGTTTTTATATTTTTAAGCCACTAAGCTGGTCGGAAAACTTGAAACTTTGTGAGGGCGTCCTGTGAAAAATCATTAACCCCAAACGAAAAAACGCCATATTGTTGCATATTACTATTAGGATTTTGACAATTTCAGTTCCCAAACAATACAGAAATTTCAGTCGGTTGAACCGACTTACTCATACCCTCACCCTCAGTCAATCATTGAGTGTAATTTTCATTTAAATTTGTTGATTTGTTGAAAAATTTCCTGAATGGGCGTGGTAAATTCGGACGTATTCAATAGCTGAGTACCGTTCGGTAAAACATATTCCAATACCAAATTTACTATCGTGTCTATAAGGCAATTATCTACCCAACATTTGTATGTAACTTATCCAAATGGGAGTGGCAAAATCGTTTCACTGGCGTTGTGCCGTTCACCGATCACATGTTGTAACAACTTTTGCTATGTAAGTTAACAGAATGGGGACTATAAATTCGCCCATTTTCAATAACAGAGAGGCGTCCGTCCGAAGAAATTGTAGATATCGCTATGATCGATTGCGCTCGTAGGGTTTTAGGGGACTTAATGGCGCAACCAACTGGCCAAGCGTCCAACTTTGTATGCCAAGCACCGGAATAACCATGACGAATTCATCTATTGTAAATAAGTTACTAATAAGTTACAGTTTAAAACTTACGGAATATTTACCAACACTTGGGATGCAGTTAATCACATACCTCGAACAGTTTTGTAGAAGAAACAAGATACTGTACCATATTTATCGATTTGTACGGGACATAGTATCATCTCAGTGTTTCTGATAATTATTTGTCTGCTTTATAAAACTCATAAAACTTATTGAAAACTTGACGACAATATCTCCGATATTTCCACAAAATATAATGCATGCTTTCACACTTTGTCTCAATATACAAGCTATTGCATACTTTGCGGCATTGTAAGCATTTGATCTTTGTTCAGTCAGTTTTCTCAACGTTGCGAATATTGAATAATTTGTTAAAAAGCGAAGACTACATCATATATATGTTTCCAATTTCCTTAAAAAGGAATTCAGAAGAATCTAATTTAACATTACAATTGTATTGCCAATATTTATAAAAATTAAACTTCGAAATGTGTTCGACTTATCTTCCCCTAGCAAGTTCGTTTCAGAATTTTCCATAATTCACAATGCTCTGTACATGCCTAAATATAACGCATACTTTCAGGTTTTGTCTTAAAACTGAATCAATTGCATACTTTAAGGCATACAATTGCTTACATTATCTTATTCTGGTGAAACGTATTGTCTCCTGGCAAATAATTTTGGAAGGATTAATAAGTGAATATTAATAAGAGAAGACTACAAAATATAAATTATTTCAATTTAATTATTTATTGCAACTAAACTATGAAATGAGTTATGCTTATATTTCTCTATTGGAATTGCGGTTCAGTGTTCCCATAATTCTTTGTCTGCATTTACAATAAACTTTCTTGCAATATCTTTCATATATGTAAACAATATTATGCATACTTTTAGGCTTTGTTTTGAAATGCAATCTTGTGCATGCTTTAAGGCATTGCACGAATTTGTTGTTTGTTTTACTAAATCCTGTGATAGGTATACACCAACGGCCTTCTTCATAAAAAGTTATGAGATGATTGAGAGACAGTTTTTCACACAAAAAACGTTTCTCTCTTTTTGTGAATAAGGCGGTATATAAAATATATTGTATAAAAAATAAATTGCGAAATTCAAACATTTTGATATTCGTTTTAAGGAAAAAATGGTTTAACTTCCCGAACCGTTAAGAATTCAGTTATGACGAGTATAAGTTTATATTTGTTTAATATAACAGACAACAGATCAATCAAGAGGCAATCTATATCTTCAAACAAAACTACCAAAGTAGGATTACCACTGAAAATGAAGAACATCAGGATTCCAGTGTTATTCAAAGAGACGGCGTTCACATTACCAAAATACTTGAGTTTTGTAAAGTACAATTATTCTACACCACTTCGTTAAATTTTTAAAACAATTATTTATTGCAACGACTTCAAAATGAGGCATAAGCAGAAATCAACTATATTCCCATTACATCCTATGAATTAACAGGGAAGAGCTTCTCACAATTAGTGAGCTATACGCATTCTTGATTTCCACTAGCTGATTGGGACCTACAGTTTTCTATTGGTTCCGAACGGGTTTGTCAAGGAGCCTTTCGTGGATAGTTACTCGATAGTGTCACCGTCACTAAGCCAGGAGACCGGCGTCGAGAGAAATGTTAGGTGATTGGAGCAGGGATCGAACTCACGTTCTCAGGTACAAGATTTCGGTCCTTAATTGAAGCAAACATACATTTGCGAAATATCCTTGATGCTTAAGAGAACATCATCTTTGCCATTTCGATTCAATAGCTTCTACATACGCGAGCTTTATATGCCTTTTGTGGCATATTGCGATTAATCAGATGCTGCTCTCCATATCTTGCTTACTCAGGGACGTTACAAATCGATCATATTTCGCCAATCAGTTCTTTTGATTTATATACCAGTTGGTGGTAAGTGTACGCGGGGATTCGCCAATCTGATTCCCCCACAGGAGTCTTGGTCTTTCTATTTTTCGCCTTCCTTCGGGTTCGGTTTCGAAAACCCTTCGTGCTGGTTCGTCTACACCCATTCTGCTCACATGAGCCAGCGCAATCGCGTTATTTTGCTCCGCTTAACTATGCCAATGTCGAGATATAGCTCATACAACTCATGGTTCATGCATCGCCGATACTCGCCGTTGTCCATTATTGGGCCAGTATTTTACTCTCGAAGACACCTAGAGATGTTTCGTCTGCTTGCGATAAGACCCAGGATTCTGAGTCATAAATCATAGCTGGTCTTTTGTAACTCGAGAGAGGGCTGTATCTCTAAAGTGCTTGCTTAGCCCAAAATAACATCTATTCGCAAGCACAATTCTCCGCATGAGCTCAAGGCTGACGTTGTTGTTTTTGTTTATGGCAGATTCGAGATACAGAAGTTCGTCCACCACCACGAAATTATAACGGTTATCAACGTTCACGCTTCGGTCAAATCGCATGGAGATCCTGCTTGTTGAAACCATTAATTTTGTCTTGTTCTCATTTAAAGTCAGACTCACTTTTGTTGGCTCCTTCTCAATTCTCGAAAACTCCGCAGTAATTTCTCTCATTGTACGCCCAATGATATCTCTATCATCAGTACACGTGAGCAGAATGTGACTTTGCTGCTGATATTTTTATTAATGAAGCCTGCAGAATTCTCATACTGATCTCCATTAAGATTTTAAAGAGATCGCATGATAGGGTGTCGCCTTGCCTGAGGCCGTTTTTCGTGGTTCTTCTCCAGGATTTGCCGTAGCGTGAAAATCTCGTCAGTTGCCGATTTTCTAGGCCTTAATTGTTTCCAGGCCCCACATTGTACTTAATAGGAGCTTACCTGCTCTGGATAAAAGGCTTGTTTCTCGGTAGTTGGCATAGAGACCCGGTCACCTTCTTAAATATGGGGCATAGGACACTAAGACTGCAATCACCGGGCATGAATTCATCTAACCAAATTTTACTAATGAGCTGATGCATGCACCTTATCAGCTCATCGCCGCCAACCTTAAGTAACTCCGCCGGTAATCCATCGGCTCCTGCGGCTTTGTTGTTCTTAAGCTGGGCAATAGCTGTTCTAACCTCGTCTTGGTTAGAGGGGGTGCGGGTAGATGACAGATTTCTCCAAACCATGGTATTATTCTCTATGTAATAAACAAATGAATTACCCGACAACCCCTGTAAATTCAAAAACAATTAAATTCCTTTGACAGTTGTTCTTATTTTAAATGGGTTTCTATTCTATTGGAAACAAATTCAAATCCGCAATAGGCTCCAAAAAAAACATGGCATGTTATCAGGGAAATTGGCATTGGAAAGTCTGTTCGTCCAGATGTTACCATCGATGTTAATGAACTCAACAATGGCTTTGTAAACTTCCAAACTCACGCTTCCGATTCTGTATCATCACAACCCTCGGCAACATCTTCAATAGTCGCATCTCATTTGCTACCCTCTAATCATCTACGCCATAGCCTTTGTAGCTCTAGTGCTCCAAATCCGCCAGTAACATCGAATTCTTCGACAGCAGGTACTACAAATACTGTATTATCATCTTTTGATTATACTTGTGTCAACGCATCTGACGTTATGTCATGCTGTTTATCAATAAGATCTAATGCAATTGGTATGGATAATGTGCATCCAAAATTTGTAAAACTACTTCTGCCAAATCTCATCGTCTTCATTACATATATTCAATACGATAATAACCAAAATCAGTTTTCCTACAATTTGGAGACATTATAAAATAACTGTATTTCCGAAGTCAAAGAATGAGTATCGTCCAATTGCGCTACTCCCATATTTATCTAAAACATTCGAGAAAATTATACACCATCAAATATATACATATTTGAATGATAATATGATGCTTTCTTTCAAACAATCCGGGTTTAGAGCAAAACATAACTGTGTTACTGCTCTCATTGACGTCTCGGAAGAAATACGATGTAGTATTGATACAAAAGAAGTTACTATCCTGGCTATTCTTGATCATTCAAGAGCATTTGATTTTGTCAATCATGATAAGCTATTTTATAAACTACGAACATTATTTAACTTCTCGAACTCATCTACTACGCATATATCATCGTACCTAGCCGATTACAGTCTGTTGCCGATGAAGGAATATACTCAAGGCCATTGGTAATTACTGGAGGAGTTCCTCAGGGATCAATCCTTGGACCGCTCCAATTTAGTATTTATATCAACAATTTACCGGAAGTTTTATCGCATTGCAGTATACAAACAGAATTGCCAGGAGCCAATTCTTTATATACACAATTTCAATTTCAAAATAATAGTCGTGTTTTGGTTACAAGCAAGCGATTGTCGCTTGCTAAGTTGCAAAGAAAACGGCAATTTAGCGATAAGTCCTTTTATTAAAAAAAATATGAATAAGGGTTGAAAACTGTAATAGATTTAAAAAAAAATTGTTTAAACTTAACGAAAATGATTCTCGTCGCTAAGTTCTCGCTATGTCTTCGCTAAGTGCTTCATACAAAACAAGCGAATATATAAGCAAGCGGTGTAAAAAAAACACGCTTAATGTATCAAAAGCGTTTCCATATTCTTTACAATTGCCATCCGATTCTACAACCTTATTTTGTTTTGCCTGCGCCAGACGTGAGGCAAACTATTTATATGACAATTATAATTTGTAGTTTAATTTAAATTATCTCGGCAAACGCAAATTCATAAAATTTAAATACCATTGGCAATTGTTCTTTTTTTTAAAGCATTTGTTTGATATCTGTCAATTATGGCTTTCAAGTATTTTAGACGTTCATATTGGTTTACGGATTTGATAAAGATTGGGAGGCAACCCCAATCGAAGCCACAAACCTGTACCTGTAAAATACTTTACGGTGCGTTTACACGGGACAGTTTGAGAGAAGATAGTTGAGAATATGTATTAGTTGTCACAAAGAGAAAAATTGTTTGTCTGACGTACGCGTCCAGCCAGTTATAAAGACAGTACAGTTTTAAGCAACCGACGACAGTGTCGTTTCGTTAAATTTCGTGCTCTGATTTTTTGTTTCTTCGCTCTTTTGCCATTGTGTTTTGTCTTACTTCTCCAAATTAGAATGGATCTGATGTACTCTGCAAAATTAGACATGTATTCATGTTTATATGTTTGTATTGTCAAACAATATTTCAATAAAAATTAGCAAAATGTTCAAATACAAATATGTTCCCAATTTGTAAAGTCGTTTGCGATGTTTTGCTTTTTTCTCAAATTACTACGAAACGTCACCGATATGGCCGATGGCTGAACTAATAGAGCTTGACGCAACAGGATTTGTTGTAATTGTGTGAACCAACAACAGGCATTAAGTTTTTGTTTCATGACTCTAAACGTCAAATTCAACACAGATCCATATGAACAAACACAGTAAACAAAAAAGTACAAAAACAAAATACACTGAATTTAACAGATGGAGTCATAAGAATGCAAAATCAGTTGTTCCATTGCGCCAACCTCTACTAGTTCAGCCATGATCTGGCCGCTTATGTCAAATCTCTTGCCGGAGTTACTGTCGTTGAAAAATCAAAGACAGTGGCGAGGCAAGTGAGAGAAGTGTAAGTGTGGTAGTAAAAATGTGTGAATGTATTGCTACTGTCGGAGCAAAACTGTTCCGTGTAAACGCCAGGTTAAAAACAGAATTGCCAGCAAATTCAAAAATTCACTCGATTCCACAACTGTGCATTTACATTTTCTGGCAAGTTTTTAAATTGTAATTGCGAAAAAATTGTAATTGTTTTTGCATTTGTATTAGATTAAATTAAAATTAAAAATTCCAATACTGGTGTTGTATGTACTACTTAGGGCGAGTTCATATCGTCGAGGTTTAATTTCCAATCGTAAACTAAATTTATGTAAATAAAACTCATTCGAAAAATTTCACATCACTTAATTATGTTAAAAAGTCATTAAATGAATTTGGTACAAATGCCTAATATGACTCTATCTAGTTTCTTTGGGTGAGGGTATAATTAGGCACAATTCAAAGGAAAAATAAAATGCTATCCAGTGAATGCTATTTGTTCACCATCAAATATAATTTTCACATAAAATGTGAGATTTTTCGATTTGCTGAACAAAAAAGGAAAACTGCGGGATGTCAAAGTGTCGACAGTATATCGATCCATCTTCAAACTGTCAATGGTGTTGCCTTACCTCTTTGTGTAATTTTTGGTGTGTTGATGGGGACATGTTGTAATCGAGAGTTTTGGTTTGAAGTAAAGAAAATATTCAACGAATTTTGAAATAGGATTTAATTTTTCACATATTTTTTTTATTACTGGGTGATATTTAATTTAAGTTACATTTACAACTTAAATTACAGATAATTTGTTTTTCTTACGTAAAATTATGTTATTGTTATTGTTACATTCATTTAGAATTTTATGGATAGTGTTGAAGTTCTATTTCTATTTTTTTTAGTTTTTTATATAAATGGTTTATTTTTATCGATGTGTTGTGTGACAGAACTTTGGTGTCCATTGAAATGGTTAAAGATGATCAGCGTCTTTCCGATATATTCAACATTTAAATACAGATAAAGGCCTATACTTATATCCCCTCTAAACTAATTTTTAGACCACTTTGTAGGGGTATCTAAGCAATTTTAAGGGCTCCCTATACAAAGTGGTCGAATTATTAATTTTGCATGGGCTCAAAAACACGCGTAATAATAATATGAATTATTTGATAGGGCTCAAGTCTTGTCCCTTATTGAAGACTAGACTGAGCATATGATCTATGTTTTATTAGACGTTTTGTTTTATTCCACGGTTAACAAAATTGTTCACCTAGTTGGTATAGAGTCGCTTCAAATAGCTTAAACGATACAGCCTGGTCTAAAATTTGTTGAACGAGTTAAATAAAACATGTATTTTATGTTTCTGTGATAGGTCACGGAAGTTATAGTCGTAAGACGTATATGATATGATATACGACGATAAACTAAAGTAAATCTATTGCTTATGTCTTCGTAAACAAATATTTTACTATAGTTTTTAGAATATGACATGTTTTAGTTGCCTTTGACGACCGTTCATTTTCTGTAGAAGAGATTTTTTAGACTGTTCTGTGATCTATGGCCTAGCAATAGCAAAATAAATGGTTTCCCATTACATCCCATAAAAGGATTGGGGAGAGCCTCTCACACCCATTGAGCTGTGTGTTTTTTAGTAATATACTCAGTGATTTTACACCAGTTCCGAACGGTATTTTGAGAAGCTTTTTCATGGCTAAATACTCTATAGCGTCGGCGTCACTAAGCGAGGTCACCGCCCTCGAAAGAAATGTACGGTGGTTAGAGCAGGGATCGTACCCACTGTCTCATGTACAAGAGCCGCGCACACCACCATTGAACTACCGAAGATCACCTAGTAATAGTTACGTCGGAAAAATCGGTCAACGTGCTTTGTTTTGGTACATTTTATCCTATTTTTGCTATAAGTCAAACACACTTGCCAAACATTAGATCTATCCATGAGGACCCGTTAATATTCGACTTTAAATTTGTACAACATTTTTCAACCTGTTGTATCCCTGTGAACTGAGACCACTTTTGAACCAATTCAAAGCTTCACAAGGGTCTAATCGGATTAGTTAAAAAATTTACGAGTACTATACTATTGTCCCTACTATTGTCCCTACCCTCTTCTATAAATTAGCCCTGGTTACATTTGCTCTATCTCCTACCTGAACAAATATGGGTGGTAAAACCTCTAGGGTAAGCAAATAAACATAACGTCAAAGGGTTATTTTTATTTTTATTTTGGGTATTTTTTAGACCCAGTTATACGGATTAAACTTTTTCCGAAATCAAAGTAAAGTGTATTTTTAAGTTACTTGTAATGCTTGGTTAAGCTAAAGTGTTGCCGGTACTGTCGAGGTGAACGCCACCGAGATTAATAACAAATTGAGTTCGAAACCACGATTTATATATTATTACGATTCATATATTATGTTTTGCTTAACTAACATTTATACCAAAATAAAATTAGAATGTTAACAAACAGTTTGTGGTGTAAATTGCAGCTGAATGGCATAATGTTAATGTTAATTAATTAATTAATTACGCCCAAAAGTATGCCGTTGTTGCAAGTTGGGAATGCTTGATGTTATCGCAAGAACAGTCTACAACACCGAGAAGAAATGGCATCTCACCACTAACCATTAAGTCGATGCCGAATTAAGCCCCGTATTCACTTCTTCCGTATTCACGTACTTCCATGAGAAGTACGTGTATAAAGAATACTCAAAATTTCGTGAACCAAAAATTTCGCTTACTTTTCATTTGAATGCTACTCAGCTCTTTGCGAAAATTTCGTAGGCAAAATCAATTACAGGGTTGTTACGCCAAAGTTATTTCGTTCGAAAACAATTGTTTGATAATTTTGACATTTCGATAATTTCGACAAACTACCACATGGGGTTAAAAGTAGAATACCACGTGAGTTAAAAATAAAATGGAGTTCGATAAGGAATTATTATTGAAATATTTGCAAGGTAAATCATAAATAAGTGGTACTAACTCTCCACAAACAAAAGGTTTCTTTTAGAGATAACTGATAACATTTTTTACGAAAATTTCGCAGGAACTGTATACGGAGCTTTTGCGAGAAGTTTTGAAATCAGGCAGCGTCCTGGCGTTCAACGGCTGAACTCGAATAAATAACTGGTCTGTAGCGAAACTGAGGACAGTCTCACCTAATGTTAGTCTTGTACTTAAATGAAGATTTTTTTAAAAGAGACTAGGGGTTGGTTTGGCAGAAACCATGACATTGTAAGCAAACTAAGTAACGGGCTATGACCACTTTTGTGAGAAAATCGATTCCTTTATTGTTCAGCATTTGAGGCAGGTATTATCGCAACTAATGGCGATTTCATTTCTGAGAAAAAATTCAACATTTTTTCTGCACTTTGGCCTAAAAGTGCCTTTTTGTGTTAGTTTGTAAAAAAGTGCAACCCCACTTGAAGGTTTTGTGTTCGTTTCTGAGAATATTGCACTCAAAAAGTGCAAGAATGTTGCATTTTCTGCCCTCTCAGCGAGTCGTGGAGGAAAATGTTGGCCCATAAAATGTCAATTTTCTGTCATTTTGTTTGTGTTATTTGTCCTCGCTAAGCTAATTTGTCTACCTTTTGTAGGGGGCGCAAGTGTAATATAAGCGGCTTCAATTAAATTCGCTTACCTTCTCAAATAATATGGTCGAATTAATAGGAAAGCGGGAATATCCATTAATACCATTTGCATTGGTATATATTGGTATATATTCGACCAGTCAGTCGCTTAATGTCGCTTAAGTTTCCATATACACTGGTCGAATATCATAAGTGAGGAAATAAAGATATGCTAAAAAACCATACAGTTGTGAGAAAATTCAACATTTCTATGTTCGTTTCTCACCCTAAAAAAGGCACAACTTTAAAGGGGCGATGGAACCATTATTTAAATGTCGCCTCACACAAGGGCAACATTATTTTTTAGAAACGAAATCACCATAAGAAACAAAATAATCCAAACTTTTTGAAAGAATGGAGTTTTCTAGTTTTCAATTTCTGCAGCCACATCTACCTTATTAGGTTGTAGTCATTTAGGATCAGAAGTCAAGCGATCGGAGAACTTACCGTTTAGCTGGGACGAAACGTCATCACCACCTGTGATATCAACATCTAATCTAACAGTCAGGCTGCTATAACATCCCTACAACTTCCGCGCATCTTGGCCATTGGCCAAGCAGTTGGATATTCACTTTATATGGGTGCCGGTTCACAGGAATATTCCAGGGAGCCGTAGCTCAGATGGGCTAACAAGATTAGGAACTACGTTAGCTGTTTCACTGGATATGGAACATGTGGGAATGCCCTTTCTGCATACACCGAAGCTCTCAGATGCTCTCGTGGAACAAAAAGCAGGATCATCAGGCAAGTATCGTATGGTCAAGTTATTACCGAAATTGTACGCCTAACCTGATATCCATTACTAGACAAGATATCTTTATACTGTGATCACTGGACACTGTTTAATAGTCTAGACTTGGAATCTCAGCTCATGATTACTGTAGCAGCTGAACGGATGAAGAGGAGGACGGGAGCGTCGAACATATCATATTTTACTGCCCGGCCTTAAGTAAGAGTAAGACAAAATTTCTAGGATTTTACTTCATGTTGGATTTAACTGGAATTCAGAAAGTTAAGCTTAGAACCTTTCTGCGGAGTATTAATTGGTTCGCCAGGGACCAATGTAAGTCTTTTCTTCAGCCACATCCTGGAATATCGGGATGACGCATCATATGGTTTGAACGCCACTTAATCGTGCCATATCATTTTATAGATTCAACGATGGAGACGCAATATGACGTCCCGTGGTATCACAACGGGCCTCATTGAAATTGTGACAGCCACTTTAGTTTAAATTACCCTATTAGATAGGTGTGAAAATTTCCTTGATTTAAAAATGAAGGATACAAATCATATATAAATCAGAACTTATTTCAGCAAATTGTATGGTTATCCATGTTCTATCACAACCACAACAAAATAAACTACGAAGTTATTAACTCAATGACTTTGAAACTTATCAAACAACGTCGTGCCTCAGCTGCGTTTCAATATTCTGTTTTACATTCAATTAGAACAATCATATTTTCTTTAAATGCTAAATTTACTCATTAATTATTTTTATAATCATAACTATAGTCAGAAGATATTTACTATTTACATCAATATTTAAGGACAAAGAAATGATTCAAGTTACGCTTCATGTTGCTATTATATGTTAATGTCATTTATTCGCCACATTTTGTATGCGATTCATATATTTTTTGATTTGATTTTATTTTATTTTTGTATTGGAAAGTGAATTGATTTTTTAAATCAATTACAATAAATAAATTGGTTTTACTATTTGTTTTTTCTTGCAAAATGTTCATTTTTATATAACACAAATATTAATAATAATTATTCTTTTTACAATATTTAAAAACAGAAACAAAATAGTTTATAATTATTTTTAACTGCTTAGTGTTTATCGGAATCTATTTGAATTTCTGACATATTTCATAAATATAAGTATTTACATTATTCGATCAAAACAAAAACTTGGGTATTTTATTAAATCGATTGTTTTCCTTTGTTGTAATAATTTACATTAACTAACTTAATTGATAGTATTCGGGTACGAAATCATTTGCTAGATTACTTAAAAAATTAAAATCTGAAGAACTATTGGAATTCTCTACCAAACCCGTGAGATTTGCTCCTCCAGCTGGTCCACTTTGCGGGTAATTTGCATTATGTGGTGGCATTGCTGGCGCTTGGATATTAGCAGGATTGACAAAACTATTGCCTACTGCACCGGGTGGTATTTGTATATGTGGCGGTGGATCACTGTCCAAGAGAACCTCTGCCGGCAATGGTGGTACTGCATGATTATCTGAAAAAATATGGAGAGAATCCATGAAAATTTAAACAATGATGAAGGATTTAAAGTGACGTTAAGATCGGTGTAATAAGTATACCGCTACTTTAAAAAGGGAGACGAGGGCTGTGGAACATAACAAGGGGGGATTATATCGTCACTCTTGTGGGTCCTCACAATTCACAGTATCCTAAGGAATTTTACCGATTTATGACTTACACCAGTCTGCTATGCAGACGATGTGGTAATACTTCTTCGTGGAAAGGAAAGGATCCGTTGGGCGAAATATAGGTAAATACCAAATTTCATTTAGATTGGTGGTGTTTTTTAATATTTACCAACTTTTAAGTTGAAGTTAATGACATGGATTGGAAAACAGTTTTAGAAGCAGCAACAAAATTTGTGAATTTGTATGGGATATACTAGAAGAGGGTGAACATAACAACCATTTTCAATGCCAATATAAGTTTTCAGAAATAAGAATTATCGCCAAAATTGCATTGTGCCCAGGAAAGATATCAATCGCCTTAAAACCTTCTAAATAAGCCGAATTTCGTCCGAGGATAGCTATGTTCTAAAATCATACATGGGGCAAATTAGTTATATGACAATTATAATTTGTAGTTTAATTTGAATTACCTTTCGAAATGCAAATTCAAAAAAATTGCAATACAATTGGCAATTGTATTTATTTTCAAAGCATTTCCTTCATATCTGGTAATTTTAGTTTTCAAATATTTTATACAGTACAGGTTTATGAATTTGAAAGTATTTATTACGAGGCTATACCTATCAAAGCCACAAACATCTGCATATAAAATACTTTAAAAACAGAATTGCCAGCAGTCAAACAAATTCAAAACAATTCCCATATTTCATTACAATTGGCATCCGATTCCACAACCTGCATTTGCATTGCCTGAGCAAATGCAAATTCAAAATATTTTAATTGGTATTGCGAACAATGGTAATTGTTTTGCATTTGCATTAGATAAAGTAATGCAAATTAAAATCTAATGCAAATTAAAAACACCCACGTATGCCTAAAAAAACTCCCCTACGCGTTATACTTTTTCTCGTAGCAAATAATATTTTCGTCCATACCTATGGTAGAGTGCATACAAATGAGGACAGTATAAAATGCATTATCTCATTTTTAGATCTTATTCTAATCTTAACTCCTACTGCCACTTCTTGAGAGCATTTATCGGGCGTCTTTGGTCCCTCACCTCCTTTGTAAGCGTTCGTGACCAGTTGGTGGTTCGAAAGCAGCAGATTTCACTTAACTCGGCAGTGGCTGTAGGAACTTCTCGTTCGCCGGATGTAGCATTTTCTTCAGGTTCCCATTAGTATGGAACACCAACTGGTACCCTGGCGAGAGGATCCTTGTCCAACTGTGAAACAATTTTCTTTTCCTTGGGGATGGGAACATCGGCTGATTTACTGCTGATGGAGGGAACCTCATAATGACTCAAGGAAAGACCCTAATCTGGATATCTAACATTATCTGGTTCCCAAGGTATAGTGGGGCAGGATGGTCAGAACTATAACTGGAAACTCTGGCTTCTTATGATGACATCATCTTTCTGTTCCACGGCTTTGGAAACATAATTTGGCACGTTTATGTTGACATCATTTTCTAGTTCCTTGGCTTTGGGAGCATTGCATGACCAACTTATGATGCCATCTTCGGCTGAAATATCCTTCAAATTTCTGACGATAGGAATATTCCTTTAAACCCTGGCTTTGGGAAGTTCATGTGATTCTCCAGCAATAGGAAATTCTTCTCGTTCGCTGGGTATGGGAACTAATCCTCTGGTACTCTGTCTGCAAGAATCTTATCCATGTTAAGGTTTTTCGCATTGTGATGACACTTTAACAATCTTGGAACAATTTTTCCAGAAAACCTTAATTATCCATGGCTATCATGAACAACTTCGAGGCAGCGGGAAATGGACCTCCGCACCAGCTCCTCATTTATAGACCGACAAGTCTGGCTACTGTTTGAGGATGTTTATAATCACTGATTAAGGAAAACTTAGCAATCCGGTTGAAAGGACCAAATTTAAGAAATGTAGAAAGCAATTCACATTAATTCTTACATATATAGTATTCAGTTTTACATTTTTAACAAATTCCCTTTCATTAGATGACCCAAACTTAATTTTCATTAATTGGGTAGATTTGTTTCTAACCATTTAAACATGGTTTCTGAGATTAAAGACACATTCTGAAGAGGGTTGGATTTTATTTAAATTGTCAGAGTGTCGACATTTGGTAAATTCCCAATATAATGTATACCTACCTTGTAAATTTAAATGTTCAAATCTTAAAATTTCAATTGACATGGGGTAATTAAGAAAGTTCTGGCGTAAACCAGACGATCAACATAGTATAGGCTCAAGAGTCTTAATTAACGTATCATTTGTATTAAATAACATGTTTCACTGCCATGATAAATACGTTTCATTGCTGCTGTGAATATGTTTCATAGTTGCAATAAAAATGTGAAAGAAAACTCATCGTCACATTTCTTTCTTTCGACGGTCACCTCGCTTAGTGACGGCGACACTACCGAGTCTTTAATCTCAGAAACCATGTTTAGTCATGAAAATACTTCTCAAAATATAGTTCGAAACCTGAAAACTGCAGGTCCCAATCACTGAGTGTAACGGTGGAAAGCTCGGAGCTCACTGGTTGTGAGAATCCCTTCCCAATCGCTGCATGGGATGTAATGGGAAGTTTTTTTTATACTAATACACACAACTCTTTAGAAAGGGAAACAACCCCCAGCAACATGATACTGGTGAGGGGCTAATATTGGTTTTGGTTAATAAATTTAAAATATTTATTTCTCCAGAAGCCAGTCTGACAAAGTTCAAATTAATGTAAGTCTCTGCAAAAACACTATTGGTAGAGTTAATAAGACAAATAAAAAGATTACATGAGGTGTCAGGGGAAACCCGATTGGAACGAAGTTCCTTTCGCTATATGTATATTATGTACTAGTTAGTGCCAACACGCCTAACGCGCCTGTTGAAAAATACTATAATTCAAATGGATCTTGAAGAAAAGATACTTTTTGTAAAATGGTAAACTTTTTTTAAGAATTTTTTTTTTATTGAATGTATTTTTTTTAAAAAATAGTATATTTTTAGGTCCTTTTTGTAAGAATATGTCCTATTATATTTTCCCGAAAATGTACAATTTTTAATAAGAGGTACTTTCTGTATGAAAACGCCTAAGAGTATGCATTTTTTTACAAAGAAGTACTTTTTTTTAATAACAGGTACTTTTTAAAGAAGTGGTACTCTTTTTAGGAAAAGGTTATTTTTTTAAGAAAATTTATTTATTTTCAGAAATGCTACTTATCTCAAGAAAATAAACGAAAAGTTATTACTTTATTTTTAAGAAAAGGTACTTTTAAGTAAAGGAATTTTTGTAAGAAAATGTATTTTTTTTTAAGAGAAGGTATTTTTTTTGGAAGAAAAGGTTTTTTTTAAGAAATTGTGATTTTTTTTCAAGAACAGGTACAATGTTAAGAGTAGGTACTTATCTCAAGAATAGTTATTTTGTTTTACATAAAAGGTACTCTTTAAAGAAAAGTTAGTTTTTTAAGAAAAGGCAATTTGTTGTAAGATAATGTACTTTTTTAAGAAAAGATACTTACTTAAAAACATTACTTTTTTTTAAGAAAAGGTACTTTTTATAAAAAATTTACTTTTTTAAGCAAATGCACTTCTTTAATGGAAGGTATTTTTTTTCAGAAAAGGTACTCTATTTAGGAATATGAATAGATATTTTTTTTGAGAAAATTTACTTTTTTTAAGAAAACGCACTTATTGTTATTGTTTTAAATTTCTTTTACTTTGGCTTTTCTAAATTTCCTTTTTATTCGGTTCAAAGCTACAATACGTAATAAACAGTGAACTTCCCATTAAACAAGAAATTTCTTCCCATATGTTAGTCTAGACACAAACCAAACCAAAAGTATGAGTGTAAGAGTAAATGGGATCTTAGACCTGTGGATAAGTTGTTCGACTTTACGTTCACATCAACTTCGATAACTAGACATCAACTTCGATTTTGCCGTTACACTCTCAAACTAGTTGAGGCACCTTCATTTTCTTGTCAGATGTCGAAATGAAAAGTGGTGAGCGCACTGCGAAATTATCACAAATTTTACGAAAAAACGCTATTTTTATTTTCTTTAAATATTTATAAATAACACTACAAATCATATTTAATTTGTTTATATTTTTCCGATAATGTTTAATTTATTTATTTTTTGGTTCATTTATTTACGTTTCTCATCGAGGAATCATCCATCCTTACACTGGTGGATAAGTTGATATCAACTTCAAAAAATCAAAATCGCTTTGGTTTTACATCAACTAGTTTGTACAAACCACCAAATTCACCTTAAAAAAATAAATAAATGGTTTCCTGTTACATCCCACGAGGGGATTAGGGAGAGCTTCTCACAACCAGCGAGCTGTGCGCGTTCTAGTTTTACACTCACTGATTGGGACCTACAGATTTAACACCGGTTCCGAACGGTATTTTGAGAAGCTTTTTCATGGCTAAATACTCACTATGCGAGGTGACCGCCGTCGAAAGAAATTTTAAGATGGTCAGAGCAGGGATCGAACCCAGGATCTCAAGTACAAGAGGCGCGCACACTACCCATTGTACCACAGACGGCCAACTTCACCTTACACCATGGATAAGTTGATGTCAAGTTGAAATCGCTGCAACGTATCCACAGGTCTAAGGGCCCCTTAAATGTGCTGCCAAATATAATTCCATGCTCAGGGTTGTATTCCAGGGATTTGCCAGTGTTGCACTTTGGCTTATCTAAATTTACTTTTTATTGGGTTTAAAACTACAATATGTAATAAACAGGCTCCACCTAGAAAACTTCTCTTTACACCAAACCAAACCAAAAGGACCCAACATAGTTGATAATAAGGGGTTGTAATAAAATAGTTAAAACAAGTTCTTTAAAATTGTTTCATTTATCCCCCATCCCGCAACGCGCGATAAGGAACTTCGTTCCAAAAAACTACGTCGAATTATTCTCATCAGTGAGTTTGGAGAGGTTACAGTGAATATAAAATGCTCAAAAGTCTCTGATTATAAGAAGCTCTTACTCAACGATATGTAGGATGAAACAGGAATATATGTTCTTTTAATTGTTTCACCCGTTTAGTTTTGTCTGCACATTATTGGTTTACAAATTTCCATAAACCAAGAACTTGGTTTTCATAAATCAGTTGTTTGAATTATCTATTTGTAAGTCAGTAAATGACAATCGTGGTAGTGTATAATATTGTCATGAGAAATATTGAAGCACCCTGTACTTTCCACAATACTCTATAGGTAGCAAATTCATCAACCTTCTTTTGAGGAATTCATAAAACCGTGTATTACTTATCATAAGTACGTACGTATCCATGACGATTATATCCCTCTAACATGGCACAACTGTTAGCACAACTTTTGACATTAAAATGTTAGGTTAAACTAATGGTGATTTCGTTTCTAAAAATAATGTTGCCCTTGTATGAGGCGACATTTAAAAAATGTTGCCATTGCCCATTTAAAGTTGTGCCTTTTTTAGAGTTAGAAACGAACATAGAAATGTTGCATTTTCTCACAACTTTATGATTTTTTACCATGTTTTTATTACCTCGCTTAACTATGTTATTCGACCAGTGTTTATGGAAATCTAAGCGATATTCAGCAATTTTAAGCGACTCTGTATACAAACTTGTCGATAGGGTAGCAATAGAAATGGTTTTTGTCATTATTCCCGCTTAGCAATAAATTCGACGACTTTGGTTGAGATTTTAAGCGAATTTAACTGAAGCCGTTTAAATTACCCTTGCGCCCCTACAAAAGGAAGAAAAATTAGCTTAACGAGGACAAATAACACAAACAAAATTACAGCAAATTTGCCATTTTATCGGGCAACATTCTCCCCATGAGTCGCTGAGAGGGCAGAAAATTCAACATTTTTGCACTTTTTGGGTGCAACATTCTCAGAAACGAACACAAAACCTTCAAGTGGGATAGCACTTTTTTTCAGAAACGAACACAAAAAGGCACTTTTAGGGCAAAGGGCAGAAAAATGTTGCATTTTTTCTCAGAATCGAAATCGCCATAAGTGGAATGTATTTTTCGTAGCAATATAAAAATAAAATTAAAAATATTAACATATTTTGCGAATATAAACCCTTGTCTGAATCTTAAATAACATATCGCACCATATCTACAAAAGAATCAGAACTCAAAATTTACACATTTTGTAGTAGACTAGGTCATTAAGTTAAGCTAGGTCATTAAGTTAAAACACGTATGAAAATGCTCAATGATAGTCATATTCATAGGGGGTTGATTTATGAAAGGGAACAGAAAATAATACAAGATTTCTTTAGTGTTTCAATTTTAATATTTTGTGTACATTGGCTGCGACATTTTCCTGCGAGTACTAAGTGTATAACCACAATCAGTGCGATAACGTTGTCGTCAAATCAACGTTGTTGATAACACAATCTCACTTGGAATCAAAATTTGTCAATCTAGTACATAGAATATAAATTCACCATTCATTCCATTTCTGTATAAAAATTAAAAATACCAAAAAGTTTTTCATCACATAAGTAATAATTTGTGTATTAAGCTGGCAAATCTGCCTTCCTGACGACAGGGAGATAAAAAGAATTCTAATTTTTGCGGTCTATGCCAGAAGCGAAGTCAAACGCCTGCAAACATTTCTAACGCCTGCGATATCGCTCCAATTGTGTTCATATGCTAATAGTGCAATTTTGTAATACCTACTAAAGCAGGAGCTCAAATTACACTTCACATTGTAACGTGCAAAAGTGTTTATTTATTTCCAACACTATCGATCAAAATAAATAATAATGAAGGACGTTTCTCTCGTTTGTGATACCACCAAACACTACTTGACAACCGAATATTCAATTACTTTCAACATATTTAATCGGCGGTACCCCTCACTTACTCAACATAGCATCAGAACCAAAACTTACCACTCAACGATTGTTGATGATGCTGGTGGTGGTGGTTGTTAAAGTGTGCATGATGATTATACCCATGTGGATTGTATTGTTGTTCCACACCATGTTGCTGCTGATGATGATGGTGGTGGTGGTGATGATGGTGATTATTATTGTTATTGTAAAACTGTTGCTGAATTTGATTATGTTGTCCCGGTGGGATAGGTGGCGGTTCCATGTGTATACCCAAAGCCGTAGCAGTGGCAGAGTTGATATGAGACATATGTTGGTTATGTTGGTGCTGATTAAAGTCACCCGCGTGTTGGGGAAAATTAACGTGGTCGTAGTACACACCAACAGCAGCGCTAGCAGCGACACCATTTCCACCAACGACGGCAGTAGCTCCATTGGCACCCTGTTCCTTTGCGTCATAGTAAGTACCAGAACCATCAAATTCGGTTGGTAACTGTTGGTGACTTTGTTGTGGACCATAGTTGCCACCATGATGCGGGTGCTGATTATAAACATGTCCACCACTTTGGAATTGCATCGGCTCACCTGAGTGGTGATTATAAAATGGTTGCTGCACATGCTGGGTGTGTGGCGCTACTGGATTTTGGAACACATTCGCAGCATGGTGGAGTTTCGTTCCCACCTCACTGGGAGCTTTGATTGAGTGTGGTGAACTTTGGGCGCTTGCCATGAAATCTGGTTTGGGACTTAGATATTCACCATTTGAAACATGGAGAGTGGTAGCAGATTGCAATTGCTGCTGCTGCAGGCGATGTGCCAAATGTTGTGGCGAAGCAGCGGCGAATTCTATATCATATTTGCCGTAATAGTCTTGTGATGGCGGTGGTTGTTGCTGTTGTTGGGCTTGCAGTAGTTGTTGTGGTGACTGTAATTGCTGCTTGCCATAATACGCCGGATAGAATGGCGCATTGCCATCCGTCGCCATGTTTGCGGCGGCATTCGCTGAAGCATTTGAATGTTGATAACGTCTTTTGCCGCCGGCACCACTACCGCTATTTGCCGTTGCTTGACTGTGTTGGGAAGAGGTGTCTGAATCGCGTCGGTATCCGGAACCGATGCCAATAGATATCGGTGTGTCATAACCGGAGAATTGGGAGATCTTGGTGGAAGTTGAAACCAACGATTCTTTCTTAATATGATGGTCGTCTTTTTTCTTCACCTTAATGGGAGTTTCCTCTATGTCATCATCCAAACTACCGCTGGAGGCCACACTAGAATCAGCACTGACCATATTGGAGCCGGACACAGTGTTACTACCCAGCAAATTGGAAGAAATGCCAGATTCAAGTGTAGAATTTGGAGTCACTAATAAAAGAGAAATAAAGAAAACGTTTAAACTTTTATGTATGCATACATTTTTCATTGTCACGAATTGTTTACGGGACCATCGCACAAAAGTTCTTTGTTAAGGAATGGCACAAATATGTAGGTCCTTTTTGCCTTTCTCCTTATACTTACAACTTCCTGCACTGGCATTATTATTGGTAGCACTTGGTGTATTATTATTGTGACCTCTCGAATTCGATGTAGAATCTGGTATATCATCCGAGGGGAGTTCACAGCCTTGACATGATTTCTTTGAATTGGAATCTATATGGTATAGGAAAAAGAAATCAAATCAATTCAAAACAAATCATTAATATTATTCTTGTTCTTAACGAAGAATTAAAACAAAATACTTGTGACCCTGATTTTTTTCTTTTTCAAGAAACTGTGTGAATTTTTTAACTTTGTATTTGCAAACCACTTCAAAAAAGGGTATCATTGGATTTTTACGATTTCCGTTTAAAAGTATTGCAAAAAAATTAAAACTTCAAAGATATACGCTTTTTCCCTCTGACAATGATTGATACGCTCCAATATGCTGGCTTAACTTTTTTGTGTCCGTCCTTATGACTGACAGTTGTTTTCGTTTTCGTTGTTGTTGCTTCATTTTCTCGAAAAATGCTTAAATTTAAGGTGGTACTTTGCGAGGTTTATTTGCAGCCAACATCAAATTGTATTTGTGGTTAGGAGTTGTTGTATGCAATGGAAGTTAGTTTAATTTTTCGGATAAAGTTCCTATTGGAGCTTACATTCAATGCATATCGATCATAACACTTTTGTTGGAGGATTTTTAACACAAATATCTTACAATATAGTCTTGAGCCAGGACAAACTTTTTGATTATCCTCAGAGAAAACTTAAAGTCTATAACTTCTGTGGACGGCAACTTGCAGTACATACAAAGCGTTAATTTATAAGAGACCATTACATCATTTTACTGAGAATAACAAAAAAGTGGATCTAAATCGGAAAAAAGTGATGCCATATTGAAGACACCCATTGGTCAATAAAAATAAAATTTCTATTATTTTTTCGATTAAACGCACATTTTTCGAGTTATACTCACTTTTATATTTTAGCGGTTTTCTTATTTTGGTGATTTTTTGAACAAAAATGTTTCAATACGAATTGGACCAGTTTATGAAAAACCAGGTAGTCAACATTGAGCTCCGACTGTGCGGCTCCAGTTAGGTCTATGACGTTCCAAATTTCTCTAGCGTCATAACTCAGCTATGCCTATGTGGAATTTCTGTTTAGAAGCGGTTGAATTTATTTTTTTTTTTCGAGAAATCCCCCACTATGCTCCGTAATGCTGTTATTATTAGAGGGGGCCACAAACTGCTCGAATAACCTGAAGTGCAGTGGGAAAACATTTCCGACTCTGTACAAAAACCCGTACTTAGTTAGAATGAAGAGCATCGCAAGGCAACTGATGAAAAGATCGCTGCACGTATGGCGGTGATGCAGTCACTTGCAACCCGAGCTGCAACAGAGTGGTATAAGAAGAATAGGAGAGAGGTAAACCGTCTCTTTAAGCGGTATAGGAACAAAAGAGGGGGGGGGCAGAATGCCTCTTTAGACAAGAGAGTGACCAAAGTGAAATGGATAGAGGAACAATGAATCCCGAAAAATCTATCAAAAGGTTTAAAGCCGAACCAACGGTTCAACCTCAGAAGATACGAATAGAAAAATTGTCACATATGTAAGGGGTTTCCTTCCAGTGTTAAATGCTCCAGAGAGTGTGCTTTAATAATTTGAGTAAAGGAGAAGCCTCTCCAAGCTTCGAAATGCTGTCGCGGATTGAAATGTGCCGACCGTGCCATTACTGCGCATGTACCAAGTTTCAGAAAACTTAAGATAAATTTCGAACTTGTTTATTTTACGGTTGGTTTTTCAGTCTAGAATTTTTGACAGTGCCCTTGAAATTCGTGACCTATGTAAAAGTCAAACATGCTTAGTTAAGTCATTCAGTGTCATCATGGAACGGCTTACACCCGAAACAAGGCTTACAATTTATTGAATCTTATTATCAAATTCATACTCGGTGATGACTACTTTTCGTGCCCTTCGACCATTTATTTTATAGTCCTCAGCGACAAAGCTGAATTCTGGTTGAATGTACATGTTAATATGAAAAATTGTAGCCTTTGACCCGATGAGGCAAGACATAGCATCCAGCTAAATTCACTGAGCGGTGCGGTTTATAGGCTGGCAAGAATCATCTGTGCATATTTTTTTAAAGATGTCGATAACCACAATGGTAAGGTCAATGGCGCCCGCTATCTTTCGATGATTTAAAGCGCTTTTTTATCAAATGTTTGAGCTGAATCTGACCGGCACTTGGTTTCAACAAGACGCCGCTACATAATACACAGCACATGAATCAATGAACCTATTGAGGGGTGAGTTCGGTGAGAAATGGATTTCACATTTTGGTCCAGTGACTTGGCCACCTAGATCGTGTGATTTAACTCTTCTAGACTTTTTTTTGTGGGGTTACGTAAAGTCACTCGTCTATGCCGATAAACCAGCGCCAATTGTAGCCTTGGTTAACAATATTACTCGATAGTGTCGCCGTCACTATGCGAGGTGACCGCCGCCGAAAGAAATTTTAAGGTGGTCAGAGCAGGGTTCGAACCAAGGATTTCATGTACAAGAGGCGCGCACACTAACCATTGCACCACCGACGGCCACGGACCACAATATTACTCGTGTTAATTTCGAAATACCAGTCACTATGCTCGAAAAAGTGATTCAGATTTGGTTCGAGTTTACGACTCTGTTTTGTCTGGTCTAAAGCTAAATCTGTCGGCTCTCGACTCGCAAGCCGAGATTAAGAGCTTAATATGTTGGCCCGAAATTTGACGTCTCTATTTATTGTGGGTCTAAAGTTAAATCTGGAGGCTGTAGGCTCGGGAGTCGGGACCTAGAGATGGGAGAGGGCTAACAGTCCGAGAGCTGACTAGTCGAAATTTACGAGCCGGGAGCCGATATGTTGAAGTTTTGCGAGCTAGCCAATCCAAACACTGCTGACAATGTGGTCATGGTCCACAGTTACATGGATAGCTAAGTGGCAACAATTTATTTTTCGACTCAAATACAAATTTTTAACTCTTTTGGAATTTTTTTTTTTGCAAAATTATAAACCTAGTCACCTGTTATTTAAGCGACTTCCCCCTGCTTAAAATTTCCAACGATATCCTCTTTTAATTTTGAAAAATATTTACTTAATCAATTGTTTAAATAAAATGCAAGATAATTATTAAAAAGCAAATGAAATGGTACACTTACTGCTATCAGAGTGATCTTCATCACCTTTCAGACTGTCCTTGTTATCTTCATCGTCCGTTTTCGATAGAGTTTGGCGTTTGTGTTTCATGCGTCGATTCTGAAACCAAACTTTTACCTGTAAAATGAAAGATAAAACGAAAAACCCATTAAAATCACCAACAATTGTAGGACATTGAGAAAAAGGAAACGCATTTGTGTTTTCAAATTACCTCCGCCCCTTCAGGATGCCAATTTTAATTTTCTTACTCACCTGCCGTTCGGTTAAATCTAAACTGGCTGCAATTTCAATTCTCCGTGGACGACATAAATATTTATTGAAATGAAATTCCTTTTCCAACTCCAACAGTTGGGTATTCGTGTATGCAGTGCGTAAGCGACGAGGCAGGCCATTCTCTGGAACGAATTCAGCTGCAATTGAAAATTGCATTTTTTTGCTTGATATTGGAATAAATGAGATTTTGAACATAACACCGAACCAAATAAATTTGCAGCCGGGCGTTGCACCACAGCTATAGCGAGCGCACAAAACGCGCGTCCTCTTTCGATTACAATCAACATGCAATACATGCCACAATCTATAGCAACCAAAATCAACATCTTGAGATGGTAGTGTAAGGGGTTGAGCTGAGGTTGGAGCCTACGAATTGCTGATGTTTTGCGGCCGCATTGCAAACAAAAGAGGAGGCATTGTGGCACGGCATAGCATGGCCTGGCTGCCACGGCCTGTCAGGGATTGGTAGGGTGTTGCTAAGAAATATTGCATTCATTTGGAGTTATTTTATTTGTATTCTGCCTTTTCCTATTTCTATGGTTCAACTTGCAAAAAGGCGGTATTAAATTTACATTAAATACATTTTTTATTTGCGCCAGAAAAAAGATACAAATTTACATAAACCAATTGAAACACGCGATGGTTTTTCTTACTTTTTCTATTTATAACTTAAAGATTGTAGCAAAAAGTGTACGGTAGCAAAGAAATAAGGAATCTTCAAAGTTTTAGCGTGGTTTTTATAGCAAAAAGTTTGTCTTTCGTCCCAGGTAATTCATCAGTGTAGTGTCACTATGCATTACAAATTGAGAATGAGGAAATCGTAGTTGCGATGCTCAGATAATACTACTCTTATTTGTAATGAATCGTTACTGTTTCTACGTACACATAGGGTAGGTCGGATTGGTGTGATGTGTAGTGTAACAGATACAAATGTGGAACGACTGTTCTCCTATCGGTTTGGCACGTGGAATTTAAAGCGTTTATAAACCCCAATTTAGGAATCTAGTCGAAAAATTATATTCTTTTAAAATCTCAACCAAATTTAATAATTAAAGTCAAAAATCGTGCCTTCTAACGCTAATCCCCGGTGGAAGACAATACATCTTTGGAATGTCAATACACCCACTGGAGAATTAATTTGGTTCAAACCCGATTACTACGCCAACTACAAAGCAATCACCACTAGATACCTTCCAATCAATATGCAATATTTCTAACCGTCGAACATAACATGCCGATGTCCTATGATGCAATTGATCGCAAGTGGGTGGTCAAATTTAATAATATTAATTATATGACAATCATAGTTTTTAGTTTATTTAGTTAATTTAGTTAATTACAACTGCAATTCAAAAAATGTAAAAACCAACCATTGGCAATTGTACTTATTTTCAAAGCATTTCCTTCATATCTGGCAGTTTTGACTTTCAAATATTTTGTACAGTGCAGGTTTATGAATTTGAAAGTACTACTAGGCCACAAACCTCTACATATAAAATATTTTAAGAACAGAATTGGCAGTAGGTAAACAAAGCAGCAAAACAAAATAATTAACAGCATGTCCATATTTTATTACAATTGTTATCCGATTGCACAACCTGCATTTGCATTGTCTGAGCAAATGGAAATTCAAAAGTTTTGCATTTGCATGGGATAAAGTAATGCAAATTAAAATCCAATGCAAATTATAAAATCTCAACACTGCAATTGACCTATTCCTGTACTACCATTGTAAGATTACGTAGGTGGAACTAAACGACCAAAAAGTACTTGGACATTTCCTAAAAGGAAAGAATAATTTATTTCCCCACAAACGAAGTTCTGGATAACAAAACTTTGTTGAAGGAGTGTATTTGATGATAGCGTGTCATAGTTGTATTACACCCGATTGGAAAACGGGAGCTGCCGGGTGAAACAGGTATAAATAAATACGAGTAGAGTCAAAAAGTGTTGGGAGCAAACCTAAGCGCTCCCATGGTTATGATTTTGATATAGTTTAGAACGAAAAGAACATGATTATACCAATTACGTTGATTGACATTTATATGGGATGAAAGTATACCCTTATAAAAGAAGTAGTCGTTTTAATTTTGAATGGACATTTATTTTATTACTTACACGTTCCCTGAAATGGAGTTGAACCTAGGCTCCAAGATTGCAAGACCGCACGTCTAACCAGAATTTCTAAAAGCCCCTATCACAAATTTTGGGGTAATTGAAAGCTCGTTGACAACAATAGGTCGACTTTTAGGGAAAACTTTTTTATTTGTCGGACACGTTTTAACTTTTGCGGTCAACGTTCGTAGCAAACGAAATATGTTTACAGTAAAACCAATAATTTTTGACAACGGCCTCCAAACTTTCATTGTGTGTACGTTTCAACTACCCCAGTGTGCCATATGTATCCATTTCGAATTCGAGACGGACTCGCTTTTTCGTATATTTGTCCGAAAGGGAAATCAGTTACGGAAACATAACCAATCCTTATTGCGTATGAAATTCCTCTCGAAAAAGCGAATTCTTTTTTTTCTAATTTCTCGGATCTGTCTCGAACTCGTAATGAACTTAATATTCAAATCCGTTTCGGGTTGGTTTTTGTTTAATAAAATGGGTTCAAGACGGATTCACTTTCACCAACTTACAGCCACTGATTTACTTTTTATGTGTTTTTACGGTCTCGTAACGGATTCAAAAGGGATCCGGCATATCGCAGTTTCACTGAGATGCTTTTTATGTTTTGCGCACTCGTCACGGTGTCGAAATTAGTGTTGCTCTGAATCGAGGAAGCGATTCGGAAGTTTTGAAGTTTTAGAGGAACCGACCAGACCGGAGCTTACAAGAACCAAATGACGTGTCCAAATGAATCGAAAACGGTTCATTAAGGATCGAAAAACGTGTTGAAAAGAACCGAAAATGGTTCCAAAATGACGATAAACGATTCTACGATTATAATAAGATATTTCACTTAAGCCCCTTTGGGACAGCAGTTTGCTGAGAACCGAAACCGGTCCAAATTCCCGGTACTTCTCGGAACCGGACGTAACAGAACCGGTTCTTAAAATACGCGAAGCCGGACATCTCTATTCGAAATGCATTCGTTTTAGTGCACATTGGGACAAATATTCCAACTTATGTAATGAAATCCAGAAATGAAAACTGGACTTTAGAGTTATTTGTATTGACTGATCGCCGCCAGAGACTAACAGAGGAAAATTTTCACAGACGATGATCAAAATTAGAAAATTGGGCTACTATCAGTGTAAAAAGTACTAACTGCATGAAAGTAAACACCCTAGAACTAAAAAAAATAAATAAATGAATGGTTTTCCGTTACATCCCATGAAGGGACCGCGGAGAACTTCTCACAATCACTGAGCTGTGCGCTTTCCAGTTTTCACTCACTGATTGGGACCTACAGTTTTACACCGATTCCGAACGGTATTTAGAGAAGCTTTTTCATGGCTATATACTCGATAGTGTCGCCGTCACTATGCGAGGTGACAGCCGCCGAAAGAAATTTGAGGGTGGTCAGAGCAGGGTTCGAACCCAGGATCTCATGTACAAGAGCCGCGCACACTAACCATTGCAACACCCTAGAACTACCACATCCAAAACTTGAGATCAGTGGCTGAACTCTGTGATTGGTAATATACGAAGGGTTTCCACTGTGGGCAAATACATCGAGATTTAGAAAATTCGCAGACTGTGAAAGTAAAGTAAATATTAAATCAAGTGTTATTTTGATATTGATAGAAGAATTGATTATCAGTCAGTATCATACCTCCGCGGACAAAACTGAGTTTTACTCTTGAACAACGTTGGGAAATTTTGGTCTTACAGAAACACCAATTGGTCATCGAATTTGACCGAAAAATCAACAACCAAATTGCCACATCTAGTGAACGAAAAAACCGCACGTCGGTGTCTAGAAGCCAATGAATCCACAGAGAGTTCGGTATAGATTTTGGAGTGGTGGCATCATTGACCCATTTTTTTCAAACATGTTGCTGCACACTGGCAAATTTGTATTTTTGTTGTTGTTTGGATGCAAATATAAGTGTTAGTTATATTGTCGAAAATATAGAATACTTGTGTCCAAATACACTGTGGTTGCTGTTCAATATTACATGTTAGAGATACAATCATTAATAGGTTATAATAAATGTTTTTGTGATCCAAATGTGGCTTTGCTTGTTGAAATCTGCTGAAAACATAAACTTGATAAACAACAAAGAATCGAAAAAGCAGCAAATCTTCAATTCATTAAAAATTAATGCTTGCAAACATAGACTTGGTTCCAGCAATATGTTGCTGGGGTCGTTTTTTCTCAGCGTGAGGAAACACCATTTCAGTCAACGGTGAGCGCTACAGATCCATAATCCATACGGACTTTTTATGGGCTGAAATAGGAGATATAAACTTGGATCATCTTTGATATCAGCAGGATGGCGCACCACGTCACACAACTCATCAAATAATCGAGTTTTTGCGTACAAATTGCGGTAATCGTGTTATTAGCCGTCTTAACGATGTCAATTGGCCACCTCGAAGTTACGATTTGACCCCATTAGGCCTCTTATAGGATGCCGTTAAAGACGGATGCTAAGCGAATAATCTAGAAGCGTTCCGTACCCTTAAGGCTAATATCGTCTGAGCCATTCGTGAGATAGGACCCGAAACCGTCGACAAAGTCTTTAAAAATTGGACTGATAGGATGAGCTACTGCAAGCCAGTTGCGGCAGCCACATGAATGAAAGCGTTTTCAATAATTAAAAGGGAATATTTGTTATTTATAATAAATCCATAATATACGAACAAAATTTAAGTTTAGTTCATTTTATTTAGTTTTAAAATTATTGCTGTTTTTGGACCACGCTTTGTATACATTGGCCAATATTAGAGGCATCACAGTAAAATAAGTAGGCTGGTATAAGATCATTTTAATGATATTAAAATTTCTCTTCGAGTTTAAAAAGGTTTTTGTAAAATATAATTTTTTAAAAGTGTTAAAATTCGAACCAAATTTGCCATTTAATGGAGTTTAAGTAACGCAAAGAATTGGGGTGATTACACCTTGAAATTCTTTTGGAAAGGTGAGGTATAGCGGTGTCTCAGTAAAACCGCACTTTTTCATTTTAAAATATAAACACAGTACCGACCGGTACGTTGACGCATAAGAGTCTTACTGTCCATAACCGATTCAGTTTCTTCAAATTGTTTGACCACACTTTAGGTGCTCTTCTTTCTATAACTTTCCAAATTTGTGTAACAAGATTTCGCAATTATAACGCGTTTTTCTTTCGCAAAGCGCTCCATTTTTAATAATCGGAATAAACATATTTGAGAGCTGCCAAATTTCAGAGTTGCAACTCGCAAAAAAAATTAAACTAAATTTAGAAAGTGCAATCTCTCTCTAAAAAAATTATACCTGTTTTATATACTATTTTAGAGGATCTTGTATTCAATTACTATTGCAACGATAACTACTTTCTAAAGCGGTAAATGCATGCGATGATATAGAAAAAAAAAAATTTCTGAATATCCAGTGCTGCCATGCTCGAAATTTGCAAAATAACTTTTCAGACTTATCCTGGGTTTACACACGACAAGACAGTAAGAATATGTATTATATGTATGTATAAACATCCAGACAATTAACTAAAAATATAATACAGTCTTAAGCAACCACCGTCAGTGAAATTTTGTGTGAATTCAAAATTATTTTCCAAAATCTAGAAACCAAAAATACACTTCAAAAATTTGCGATTATATTTTGCTTCTTTTTCTCTAATTACTACGAAATTTCACCGAATTGGACGCTGACATCAAATCATTTGCCGAATTTAAAATAAAATAAATGGTTTCCCATTACATCCCATGAAGGGACCGGGGAGAACTTCTCTCAATCACTGAGCTGTGCGCTTTCCAGTTTTCACTCATTGATTGGGACCTACAGTTTTACACCGATTCCGAACGGTATTTTGAGAAGCTTTTTCATGGCTATATACTCGATAGTGTCGCCGTCACTATGCGAGGTGACCGCCGCCGAAAGAAATTTTTTTTTTAAGGTGGTCAGAGCAGGGTTCGAACCCAGGATCTCATGTACAAGAGCCGCGCACACTAACCATTGCACCACCGACGGCCGAATTTACTGTCCTTGAAAATCAGAGACAATGACGAAGGCAAACTATTGTCTCAAATCTTTTTTTAAACATATTTGAAAATATTTGGAAAAATCGAGTTTTATGATATTGAGTATGCTGATTTTCATATGTGTACATTTTGCTGAGTTGTCAACTTTTCCTAAAATCTATATTTTGCAGTGTGGATAGGCTATACTAACTGAATAAGCTGACCAAGTTTCGCCAAAATCGCAGACTAAAAAAGGCTTCTCGGCGATAAAACAAACATTCATGGGAAAAGTTTGATTTACCTATAAACCACATTTTATTAGATTTATCTCTATCCAAAGTTATTAATCTTTGAACTTCTTTATTGGGAATGTCCCTCTGAGTATCGTTTTCTTCCGGTTTTTTTTCCCGGTTGTTTTTTTTAACATTTGTTTTAGTTTTATTAATAAACTATTTTTGGGAAGGTTAAGAAATATTTTGGGAATTTAAATTTTGTTATAAAATATATAAATTTAATACATATACGAAAAATATTTAAAATATATAAAAAAATATATAACTAATTCAAAAATTTTAAATTAACAATTTAAATAACTAAATTAAAATTTAAGACGTCAATTTTAAATGAATTAATTTAGTTATTGCAAACTTCGCCATAGAAGGTGGAAAGCGTATAAATTCGCATAAATTCTTAATTGTTATAAGTTTTAAGACGATATAGCCATGTCCGCCCGTAACTCAATATGATAAAAATTGCAATTAATCATGGTTTTGAAAAAATAACCAGAATGTTTTTGGAATTGGTTTCATTCTTCAAAATAATTATTTATTAAATTTTGTACACGCGGGAGTAGCAATAATTGCCTTCATTAGATAGATCCGACCTCGTTATATTTCTTTCGACGACGTTCACCTTAGTCACGCTTAGTGACAGAATCCCGGAACCAGTGTAAAACTGTAAAACTGTAGGTTCCAACCAGTGAGTACAATAATAGAAAACGCACAGCTCGCTGATTGTGAGAAGCTCTCCCCTGTTCCTTATTGAGATGTAATGGGGGGGAAACGTATGTAAAATTTACGAGAGAGGGTTGAAATATGTTTTTCAGACACAAGGAAGCCGCTACCGTTGTACAGAAAAGTGTCGTCTGACCCTCCTATGTACAACTTTTGGATTAGTAACGGAGCAAGATATGTTGCGGCTGTTAAAAAATTAGCAACTGTCTGCATTGATAATTATACGAGTATAGCTGGTGGTACCACACATGACCTTGAAAGCCCATTTTGAATAATAATATTTTTGAGAAGCTTTACTTGGCGATACGCGATACTGTCGCCGTCACTAAGCGAGGTGACCGCCGTCGAAAGAAATTTAAGGTGGTCAGAGAAGGGTTCGAGCCCAGGTTCTCATGTACAAGAGCCTCGCACAGTACCATTGCACCACCGATAGCTACATATACTTTCCACTAGTTTCCTAATGATTAATTTAACAATAGTTGGGGTATATATTTTTCTATTAAAAATAAAAAATATCTTTTAAAAATAGCAAAGCGAAGCAAATAATATTAGAAAATCATATTAAAATATATAACTTTAAACAAACGTTTTTAATATATGATTGTTGGAATAAAAAAAACATGTATTTTGTAATGGAAAACGGATGGGGGTTTACCTTCCATAATATGCGTATATAAAGACAGATTAATCTCCTTTGATATTATTAAATTTTTACTTTCAAGCCACATTTTATTCCTGGTGCATTATTAAGTCGCGAACTAATGACCGAAGTCATCAACTTCAACTATACATTTGTTTAGTAGGTTTAAATAGAGACTTTGCGATTATAGCTTTTCGCAATTATATGATGTTTATAATCATCAGTTATTTGTATATGAGTTTCCTTAAAGCATTCGGCTAGGTCGATATACTTTGAGGAGATATTTCATAGGCAACTACTAGATTTTGCCGCCATCAATTCGGGATGGAACCCATATTATTATATAGCAGATTCGCTCACGCAAATAATATATGACAGCGTATTCGTTGTTGAGACATCCGCCGCAAAAATGGTTGGAGTGAATGTTAAATACGAGTATAATAGCGGTGATGTAGGATCAACAATTTATTTTATTATGTTTATAACAATTTTATTCAGTATAGCAATCTTCATACTGAACTTTATTGAGAATCAAAAATGCTTTTAACAATTATTGTGCTGAACAGAAAAGCTCCATGATTTGAGCGAAATTGTTCATTGCCTCTATGAATATTTTCGTCAAATGTTTGCTGACGTACATATTCGTTGATCTAATGAAAATGAGACTGAAAAAGTTGTCACTATGAATTAGTTTAATTAATGTGATATGTTTGTTTCTTCCATTTCGATAAAAAATTAAAAAGTACTAATTTTTCATTTAGTTTAGCACAGCACGATTACAAAGTTGTATACGACAAGTTCATGGCGTAATTGCAAAAAATCTGAATCGTCGCATAGACAATAGCATCATTGCTGCATCGCATTCGTTTTGTCACCTTTAAATGATAGACTATAGTCCATATTAAATAAATAAATTTGAGATAATACAAATAATAATTCATTAAATCGTAAACAATACTATGGTTTATGTAATATTTTTCAGCCGAAACGCACATTAAATCTATCGTCGCGACAACTTAACTACACGCTGAAAAATCTGTATTTGCTATTGTTTGGATACAAATATAAATTGTCGCAAATACAAAAATAAAATACAAACAGACAACTACTTCTACACAGACAAATACAAAAAATTGTATCCAAAAACTTTGTGGTTACTGTTCAATATATCGTATTGGAGGAGGCACAATGATTAATACGTTATAATTTATGTTGTTGTGACCCAAATGTGGCTTCGGTTGTTGAAAACTGCTGAAATCAAGAACGTGACGGACAACAAAGGAACAAAAGAGCAACAGATTCTCAATTAATGAAACAGTGCATATATATGGGCCATTCGATAAGTTGATGGGGCCGTTTTTTTTGTTAGCGTGTAGTTGCGATTTTTATATATGAAAACGTATTAATCAAATCCGGCTCTGCACTTTCTAACGATTAAAATCGGTAGTTAAGTTTAAAAAGTTCGGAAATTTTGTATTCAAGTTTTATCGTTTAAAAATTACTAAATTCCGGTGCTGGTTATATTTAGTTTCCTTTAGCGTTGGCGACGCTATCGAGTAACTAGCCCTGAACTTCTACATTTAGTGATTCTACAAATTATAAAGCGCACAGCTCACGAATTGTGAGCTGCTCTCCCCTATCCTACTACTTTTTTGTATGCAACGCAGTGGACAAAAAATCATGTATCACAGTTTTGTAGCAGCAATGATAAATTCTCCGGATGTACGAAACGCTGCATTGCAGCAATGTAAATACTAATCACAGTTATTTTAGTGTGAGTCATGCGGTTTATATTTGTAGACTCTTTGATCAGTGACATCTATAGACAAGTAGTTTTCTAACTTTGTCACAGCCAGTCACAGCCATTAAGCAAGGTACTTTGCCAAAACCAAAAGACAGGATAGGAAGGTCCCCCATTCTCCATGATTAGGACAAATGCAAAGAATTTCATTAAAATAAGGCAATATCATATGCACGCTGAATAAAAATGGCACCTGTAACATTATGCACGAACCAGGTATATGTTTGGAACATCCATATACTTATGTGCACGCATTGTTTCCAAGAATTGAAGACCTGTTATTTTCTGTGTCTTTATTATCTCTCATGTTTTTGATTACAGCAATTTTCAACAAACAAAGCCATATTTTAGTCACAAAAATATACATTAACATCTTAATCATTGTGTCTACAACATTTAATATTGAATAGCAAACAGAAAGTGTTTGGACACAAGCATACTGTATTTGCGACAAGCTACAAACATGTTGTAGTTGCATCCAATTGACAAAAAATTACAGATTTTTCAGCGTGTGGTTGTTAATTTTGTAATGAGTTTTTTTGGAAAAAGTGAATCAACACTTTATGAAGTATTTCGTAAATTTCATAGATTTCAAAAAAATTTGCATAAAATGTTACGAGTTTACGAAATAAATTCATACCAATGATTCTTAAAATATTCATATTAATTGAAATAAAAAATTTAATTTTGGTATTTTGAGTTGGGTGCTAATATTAATTTTCAAATAATTCTCAATGCATTCGGAAATTGCTTTGTTTATCGCATGGGACACCTTTCATAATATGTATGAAAATGTTTAATATATGTTATTAACGAATTTAATAAATTTCAGTTCATTGGCGATTTTATTATGGTAAAAGCCGTCAATTTTATATGTCCAATTTTCATTCTCCTTATTTAATCTTTTTCATATCCTATCATCCCAAAACTAAAATTCCCCAGTTACTGTGATGATACTACTATCACTCGTGCCGAAAAAGCGCACAACATTCCTATCGGAGGCTTCAGCTGATGTCTGCCAAATGAAATCACTTAAGTTTTGTATCTATTCTCTCTATCTATCTCTATTCTATTCAGCTATTCAATGGAATTCTGGTACGTTTTCTAACTTCCCCGTAATTTTTCCGTATTTGGAATATTGGTGGCGGTTTGATAAGTGAGATGTTTAAACGTTAAGTAATTAACAAAAAAAAAAAAAAAACAAAACAAACTCTATACAAAACAACAAATTCAAATCGATCAATCAAGTTTCACTTAAAAAACGCGCATGTTTGTGCCATGTTGATTTTGTGGCACAATGTGATATAGAGCTGTTGCGGCTTTCAATTATTTGAGGGTATTACTTTACTTACTACTACTGTTCGGAAATCGGGTTAGAATTTTGTTTGAATTAATAAATTTTTCATTAATGAAATATTGGGGGGGAAAAGAACAAGGGTGGGAAAAGGATTTAATTAGAATACTTTAAAATTTAATTTTTTTTTTGATTATTTAATTTTTTTTATAGATTTTACAAAAATAAAAAAATTTGTCTAATACTTTTTGCTTGAAATATAATATAAAAAATATACATTATATTTTGTGCAAGTATACTGCAGTAGTTAGACGTTGTGGCCGTCGGTGGTGCAATGGTAGTGTGCGCAGGCTCTTGTGCATGAGAATGTGGGTTCGATCCCTGCTCTGGCCACCTTAAATTTCTTTCTTTCACCTCGCTTAGTGACGACAATAGTATTGAGTATTTAGCCATGAAAAAAAGCTTCTCAAAATATCGTTCGGAACTGGTGTAAAACTGTAGGTCCCAATCAGTGAGTATAAAACTAGAACGCGCACAGCTCACTGGCTTTTGAGAAGCTATCCCTAATCCCTTCATGGGATGTAACGGGAACCATTTATTTATTTATAGTTAGACGCTTCGACCTAGGAATGAGACATGTTTGATAATGCTTTCATATTCTTTTCTACACCCAACGATATTATCGATGCTGCAACGAAACAGGCCATGCAAGATTTGTTTGAACATTCATCATTGAGTTGCTGCAACATGTACATTTTCGTTGCTGCAACGTTTAAATTTAGTGCGCATTTAGTGGAAGAATAAAAATAGCAAATATAAAAGATTCAATCTATTGCTATTTGGTATATTTCATACTATTTTTAATATATCGTTATTTAGTTTCTGGCTTTTGTCTAATATTTAGAATGCGTTACTACAACGAAGCTGTCGTGTATACGACGAAGATTATTTTTCATACAACGCTGTTCTTACAACTCATTGATTGATCAGGAATTTTGAATGCAACTCTGATCTTACATCTCTCTAAGCATTTAGTAATTTTTCTAAACTAGGTCCAAACACGTGACATATAATTTATGGAAAACTAAGTAAAATAAAAAAAAGTCACGAAAAACTCGGTTTTTATATCAATACAAAGTCATACATTGACGTTTCAGTTGTCAACCACAAATTTGTGTTGAATGAACCGCGATCATCTAAATAATGTATGGCATGTAACGGATCATAGTAGTTACAGGTTGGCCCGGTTATGAATACATAACCTGGTGTCTCATCCCGACTTTAATCTAAAATAACAAAATGATTACATATAAAATAAAATGCTTTATTTTGTATACAGATTTGGACTTACTTAACTAACTACATTTTCTACCCATTCTGTCCCGCTTTTTGGTTACAACCAGTAGGTCATTTCATTTCTGTCTATTCGTCGTGGGGTAGTTGCCAATGAGATATGTTCGGTGCAAATTGCTTAATACCAGGTGGTGTTTTCATGCCGTTTTATTGAAAAAACTGTGAAATTTAAATGTATTTTGAACTTTTTGTTGACTCTTCTAGTTCGTATACGTTTCTGTCGTATTTAACACAACTATTCTACCACGCAAAAACAAAATGTGGTTTTTGGCCTCTTGTTGAATGTTTTGTAGTAATGCTTGTACCTGGTATTAATAAATCAATGCATATCAACATCGACCGTTCACTTACAACTACAACTATATATTCGAACTCTATTTCATTCTCTGCTTCCGACGGGAATTCTGTTGAAATATCCCTTCCCGGGTTCCGACGTCAATATGCTGGCGACGCCTTATGTTCTTTGGGAACCTTTTATTTAATCTTTCTATTATAATACTGTTTTATATTGTTAAATTTTGTTTAAACAAATAAAGGATATCTACTAGAAAGAGTGCGCGACTATAATAGATGCAAACGTATGATCATAAACGCTCGGATTAGACAAAAAAGACTATAGGACCAATCAGTCTCTCATCTTTCCTTCTGAAGATATTACCAAGGAACATTGATTCATATTAGCGAACGGCCATTGATACTTCTCTGCTGTCCACATGCCAGCACACCTACATGGGAAATTCTACAGAAGTCAGACAAGTCGCTCTATTGAGATACATAGTTGAATAATTTATTTAAATGTACCGCATTTGTCGATACAGAGTGAGCAATCCGCTCTATCGTCTTGTTGTGTCGACCAGGGGACAATTCGTTTGATCTATGGATTATTTAAGAGACGGCGCATAACGTCGTCCCTGTGTCACAGGACTTTGACTCGAATTGTCAAAGGGTAGTCATATCTCAATTACTTTGATAGTGTTTTGCTAGAGTTGGAGGGACCAGGTGTCAAAGTCGGATAATATGCTGAGGTGTAGTGCAGGGAAAATAGCCTTGCACATAGATGTGCTCCAAGAGTTAATCAAGTGACTCCCTAAGTGGGCCACGGACAATGAGCTGGGTGTATATGCGGAGACGATTGGGATGTTACTCTTTACCAGGAAGTACACGCAGAAAAAAACTACTTCAGCAACATATTGCAGGAACCATGTATATGTTTGCAACCACTGTTTTCATAAATTGAAGATCTGGTATTTGTTTTTGTTTCTTGGTTGTTGTCAACAGTTATATGGATATATGGATTACATCATTTTATATTTCTAGCAAACCCGGCAGACTTCATCCTGAATTTTATTAGGGGAAAAACATAAAAAATAGCCTATATCACTCAGTGCTAACGTAGTAATTCTACTGGTGAAAGTATTTTTAAAATCGGATGAGTAGTTTAGAATATTACCCGCTATATACAAACTAACAACCTCACAAACTAACAACACAGTAAACTCACAAACACTTCCTCTTTATAATATTAGTATAGACGTATAGATAACATATTAATAATTGTTTCTCCAACATATAATATTGAATAGCAAACACAATGTGTTTGGACACAAATATAATATGTGTGCAACAAGCTACAAACACTTTATGTTTCCATCCAAACAAGAAAAAATTTCAGATTTTTCAGCATGCAGAAGGTTCCGTATATTCGGCCACTGTATCTAAGTCTTAGATAAATTTGTCTAAGGAATAATGCCAGGCATCGAAGTGTGGTTCTCGAAACAAAGCTTAGTTTCAAGTCAAACACTATGGATAGGATCAGAAGAACCACAGTGGCCCTGTATTCGTACTATTGTAAAAACCTTAAAATAAAATGTTCCAACAAACCACAAAGAAAACAAAGCCGTCGGCGGACGATGGACCTATCCTGGATACATACTGGAGATATACAGCTGTTGACAGCGCGATGGTATTGTCGTTTGGTGGCCGGTGTTGGAAAATCCACTTATCTAAGTCTGTTGACAAAAATGGGTGTATGAGTGTTGCTCTTCGTACAACCCCTGCCGTGGATTTGGTGGTTATCCTTCATCTGTGACCACTAGATTTGCCTGCAACGCCAATGGCTCCAACGTCGGCAATTCGTCTAAGAAATTCCTCGCAATGGATAAAAAACCAGCTTCCCATTACATCCCATGAAGGGATTGGCCCACAAGTCATGGGACGCTCATAAGTCATGGGACGATTACAAGGGCTCTGATGCAATCCACATTAGAAGTCGTTTATATGACACCAGCTTGTAACTTTGAGAAAAAGTTATCCATTTATATCCCGGACAGGTAGGATTTCAAGGGACGCATACCAGGTTAAAGAAGGTATTTAGGTTTCTACACAGATGGCCTAAACCTATTTGGCAAAGTTGACTTTGGAGCGTATACTATTGGTGTCTATTCTATACTTGGACTGAGACCATTGTAGAAGTTAGTTTTCAGACAGAAATAATGGCAATCAGACAAGTTGACCTTTGGCTGGGGCATACCCTTACCACCGCCTGGGATATCATCATCTACTCTGACAGTCAGAACAACCCTGTAGTTGATTTTGCATTTTCGCAAAGAGCTGAGTACCAAACAAATGAAAATTGAGTGACAGTTTCGGTTCATAAAATTTTCGTTATTTTGTATACACGTACTTCTTATGGCAACGAAAATTTTATAAAAACTGATCATTTGAAACTGTAAATCAGTCTAAAAATGGAAGTAAACAGTTTGCTGAGTATGCGATTACCGTTACCGTTTTTTTGGTTACATTTTATATACATATATTATATTAGTTATATTTTTTATTTTTGTGGTTGTTGTAGCATAAAATGAAGATATTCTTCATATTTCGCCTTGTAGCTTAGTTTGTAACGAACATTTTGAGCCTCTTTTCATTAAAATTGCTGAAAAAAATGACTTGAGTTATACGCAATTTAGCAAAAAACCCCAGTTTTTATTCATTAAAATATTTTTAAAGTTAAAGGGAAAAATTACGTTGAAGTTGGCATCACTGTAATGCTTATTGCATTGTTTATAAATATAAACTGTGATTTCCATTCTTTTCCTTTTGGCGTTTTGAAGTGATTTTTGTTAAGTGCTTTAAAAAAAAGTTAAAAAGAAAGTAAAGAAATGAGCACACGTACATACAGTTGCAAAAATAGTCCAAACAAATTTTGCTATGTTTGTGGCATTTATATTTTTGCATCGCCTCGAAATTTGACAGAAGTCCTGCAAAAAGCCTTTTGTTTATATTTTAATATAGCTGCTAAAAACATAGGTGATCCATGGTCTCCAAATGTTGTGTGCCATACCTGCGGAGCAAATTTAAGTATGTGGATGAAAGCTGTAAAGTATGTACTTGTACTTATTTTCCCTTTTATCAGATAGAACGCTTTAAGAAACCTATTTTCTCCGTTCATAGTAAACATTAGCCATTTGATGTTCCGCCAACATGGTATCACGAAACAGACTGTTATTTTTGTCTGACGAAAGTTAAGCAAATTGGACGCCATCGTAGTGTTGAATATGCCAACGTAAAGATTGGCCAAACAGATTGAATACTACTGTGGGACAAGACAACGCACAATTTAAGCCACTTGTCGATAAAGACAAAATTATACTGCCACCATTACACATAAAACTTAAGCTACTTAAAAATGTTGTTAAAGCTCTGCAAAGGAATGGTAACAGTCTGGCATTTGAGCATTTGAAAATTTTTTTCCAAATTTATCGAATCCAAAAATAAAAGAAGGTGTGTTTGTGGGCCCACAAATTAGGAAAATCTTCAAGGACACCAATTTCAATTCGATTTTATCTGCGGATTAGGCGAATGCATTTGAGTCATTTCGTGCTGTTTGCTCTGGATTCCTAGGAAACTGTAAGAGCCCAGATTACGAGGAAGTCATAGCAGATTTGTTGAAAAACTATGAGGAAATAGGTAGAATTTTCGCATTTTGATCTATTTTAATTTCTTGTTTAAATGCATTATATTTTGTTCAAAACAGTTGTAAATATGTCTTTAAAAATACACTTCCTTCATTCTCATTTGGATTTTTTGCAAATAATCTTGGTGATGAAAGTGACGAACACCGTGAGCGTTTTCATCATGACATTAAACAAATGGAATCGCGCTACCAAGGGTATTGAAACGAAGCAATGATGGGCGATTTTGTTGGTTTCTTGTCCGAGAAACGTATAATAATGCGAACCGCAAAAAAATTGTCATCAAAAAAATTGTCAGAAAAGACTATTTAATTCTCTTTCATTTGGTAAAAATAAAATAAAAATCGGTTAACAAATATTGAATATATTACATAAAAAGTGAGTTTTGAACAATCTCACTTCATATTTCGATTCAGCGGCAAATTCTACATAGAAATTATGTATCAAATGTCGGGGATATAAGAATTTTTGAACATTTTTGGTGTAGCGTAATATTCAATTAATTTCGGGCGGATATCGAAAGTGTTGTAATGCTTCAAGTAAAGCCAACGAAGTTTTTGACATTAGCCAGAAACAAAAAAACCAATGTTTATGTTTAACACTTAATCTTAAAGGTAAACTAAAGTGAAAAATATGATTTCCTTTTGGCAAACGAACAACATGAATCTATTTACCTTCGATAACGATAGTCAACACATGCATGAATGCAAATCGAACTGAATTGAGCACAAAAGGAAATTCTATTCAAACTCAAAACAGTTAGTTTAGGTTTTTATCAGCCACTGGAGGAGTAGGTAACGTTTTTCGTGTAGCTTTTGAGCCAAAGAAAGTGCTGCAGCATTTGGTTATGACAGAATACAAAACCTCCTCTGGAAATCATAAGGAAACATAATACAGATGTGTGTTGTCAATTGCTAGAATACATGCAACACTAATGCAATCGCAGTGTTTATGCCGAGACATATGTGTAAAATGATATATACGAGTGTAGAAGTGAAAGGTTTATGCATTATGTTAATTTGAAAGGAAAAATTGCTCAAACGATTGAAATGTATTGGTTAATAATAAAAAATAAATATTTTCCTATGACATCCCACGCAGGCACAAGGGAGAGCTTCTCACAATCAGTCAGTTGTGCACTTTGTAGTTTTATACTCATTGATTGGCACCTACAGTTTTAAACCGGTTCCGAACGGTTTTGTAACAAGCTTGTTCGTGGCTAATTACCCAACAATATCACCGTCAATAAACGAGGTGACCGTCGTCGAAAAAAATTTAAGTTGCTCAAAGCAGGATTGAACCCACTTTTTCATGTACAAGAATCGCGCACAGCCAATGTTTATTGTGATTCAGCCAACATAATTCGGACAGCTTATAAATTTGAGTCTTAACCGGTGCATTGCTTTGGCTATTTGAACATATCAAAATTTGACCAATAGAAAAACTATTTATACGACGTTTCATGCAATCTCATAAGTTCGGGGTATACCTTGCAAATCCGTACATTTGCTAAATATCAAAAACATTTCATACAAAATTGAAGGTTGTATTTAAATTTACGACACTTACGAAATTTACGAAGTATTTAAGAGCTTGAATGAAAAATCAAATTTTCCCAAGTTAAAAAATAATTTTTTCTGAAAGATAAACTATTTTAATTATAACAATCACTCTTCTCAAAAATATTTTATCGTTTGAGTTTTGTGGACTTAAATTAATCACAGCAATGTTTATATCAGTATTTACCCACCTTTCGCTGTTGCCCTCGTATAACCAGCTCACATGAAACATGAAACATTCTACAGTTTTATACATTTCTGTTTGTCATCATCAAGGCAACAATGGAGACTACTTACAGTTCAATGGTAATGCCACCGTCACCATCACCAGTAACCTAACCTCATCAGCATTGCCAGCTACGGACGACCTCATCACTAGCAGCTCCATTGCTCGTAGTTTCGTTGTCGTCATTGTCATTGAAGAAATACCGGAAAATCCGAATTCAGAAACTTATCTAAACTTTCAAATGTTTCTCGAGCACCGTCGGTAGAATACTACTTCTTTCTCCATTCACTTGTTCTACTTATGTAGATGATTTTGTCGTTCTTATATATCATTTCCAAACTCGAATTGGGAACAAACAAGCAAACCAGTACCAGTCCAACGATTTGCCAATGGTGGTAAAATGTACGGGTCGGGTTGGGTCCCTGGTCTTGTATTGACTTTTGTTGTGTTCTGGTTTGTTGGTTCGATTTCCAGTGGAAGTCAATGATGAAAGAACTTTTCAAAATTGTAGAGATTGTGATATACGACCGTGGTCTACGAGAGTGTATGTGTTGGTTGTGCCAAAGTGAAGTGGTAGAAAATTTTCCTAAAACGAATTGCAATCTAATGGTCTTACATTTCCGTTAAACTTTCAGGAAAATTGATTTAAACTTTTAAGGTTGACTATACATATTTACTAGTGTCATTATTTATGTGTTTTTATCTCCATGCTAAAGTATTCAACCCATTCCTTCGGAAATTTTGGACAAAGGATGTTTGTTGTGGGCCAGTTTGTTAGTCCACTCGGCCTATTGTACTTAACGTTTTAATTTACTAGTTAACACTTAAGAGCACTTGTGCTCAGCCCAACCACCACGCCAGCAGGATGTGTGCTTGTCTTGTACTAAACGCCTAACAACGACTTTTTTCCTCTTACCTCTCTGGGTCTTTGCATAAATACCAGAATAATGGTCATCATTTTGCAAATTTACCTTTTTCGCTGAGTAGCCTTTGCAAAATGTTCGCAAAATTGTGCAAAAATTAAAATAAATGTATAAATTTTGCAACAACTGCAGAAAAATTAAATATATATATGTATGAATTTTTTTGTGTTCAGTTCGGGTTTTATGATAATAAGACATGAGTATATTTTGGGTTTAGAACAGTGTGAACCAAAAGAATGCATATATTTTGGCACACTTTTACATGGGAAAATTAAATGTTTTTTATAGGACACCAGACAGTTGTGGACAGAATTGAATTTTTGAGTACTAACTTCGGTAATTGTGTAACTCTGACCAACACGATGTGTTTTTGATGTGTTAACATCTATTGGTACGGGTAGTACAATCTAACAAAGTGAACACATGCAAACAACACACAGCGTTAGCATCACATACGTGGTTGTTGTACAGCAATAGTCTCTGCCTGAAAATAAGTATGATGGTATTGATGTAGCGGCAGCGAACAAACAAGCTGGTCGTCGTCGTCAAAGAGTGTTGAATAGTATAGAGAACTCATCGAACGAATTGTATGACTCAAAGCATTGGCGACATCTGGCGAATGATTCAAAACGTATTACTCTCTTTTGTCATAACTTGGTCCATTCATAATTTTGATGTGGAACATTGAAGCCTTTTGAAATATTTATGCTTTTTGTATTGTTTTGTGTAATAACTTTGTGGAAATGGTGCATTTGTATTGAAATATTCTATAAACAGAATGAGACTCGTTTATGCTCTTTTACTTAGACTCTGTACATGGGAGCGGAGAAAGAGTGCAATAAGTTCTCTATACTATTCAATACTTTTTGTCGTCGCTCTGTTTATGACAAAACAAAAACAATTACTTCAGTGAGCTAAATATTGTTTTATTTATTTTAACAATATTACATCGAATAAATATAAAAAAATCATCCCTGATGAACGTAGAGCACGACGTAACAACAGGCAATAACAATTGCCTGTAAACATTGTGTTGTCTTTTAGACAACAACAAAAATCATTTCTAATTGGGACCGATGGTTCTCTGGAGATGGAAAGAAGTTGTTTGCAAATGTTTTCTTGTGTGGTTTGCTTGCGATATTTTTCGAACACTTGCATATTGGAAAATTCTCAATTCAGATGAGTTTTCGTTTGCATTTTGTTTGATGACTTTTTCAAAAGCAGCATTCCAAAAAACCGCTGATGAAGATCTGTGGCGAGATCTGAAATAGCTATACGGTTTGCCAGGAATCATGAGGATGCATTTGTAAAACATCTTGTTTTTTGAACAACTATATATCTATTTATAGAAATATAGAATGGTCTTAATAAAATAAAAAATATTACATCTAATGCTAAAGCAGTTGAAAGAAAAAAGAAATTGCAATAGCAAAAGTGCCTTCAGCACAAAAACTACTCTTTTTTAATTTTCCAATGTAACATTTAATGTGTTCAAAGAATTCGAACAGGTACCATGTAACAAAAAAGTGTTAACACATCGCCCGTGAGTTCGAACACTCACTGATTTTTTTTTTCTAAACCTAATTTTTATATGATTTTGTCACTAAAACACGAAATTCAATATATATACCAGTGTTTTATTTTATTTACACTGGATTTGAATTAGCATTAATTTATCTAATGCAAATGCAAGAATTACCATTGTTCGCAATGGCAATTCAAAAATGTAAAATTTTCATTTGCTTAGGCAATCTAAATTGAGGTTGTGGAATCGGATGCTAATTGTAAGGAAATATGGAAATGCTTTTGATATTTTGCATTTGCTTGGCTGCTGGCAATTGTGTTTTCAAAGTATTTTATATGTAGAGGTTTGTGGCTTTGATTGGTGTTGCCTTCAAATTCATAAACCTGCACATATAAAGTATTTGAAAACTGAAACTACTAGGTGTGAAAGAAATGCTTTGAAAATAAGTGGAGGTAATTCAAATTGTGGCCGTCGGTGGTGCAATGAGGACGTGGGTTCGATCCCTACTCTGATCACCTTAAATTTCTTTCGACGGCGGTCACCTCGCTTAGTGACGGCGCCACTGTCGAGTATTTAGCCATGAAAAAGCTTCTCAAAATACAGTTCGGAACCGGTGTTAAAACTGTAGGTCCCAATCAGTGAGTGTAAAACTAGAACGCGCACAGCTCGCTGGTTGTGAGAAGCTCTCCCTAATCCCCTCGTGGGATGTAACGGAAAAATATTTATTTATTTATTTTTAATTCAAATTGAACTACAAATTATAATTGTTATACAATTAATTTGTCCCATGAATGATACTTCCATAGCTGTCAATGGTAGGATTTCTTTTAAACTTTTTGCTATTTTGCTGCTGTTAAAATAGCCTTTGTTGTATTTCCCGATAATTAAATGGCACATCTTGGTAAAAAAAAAAAAACCTAACAAATCAACCCATTACAAGGCCAAAAAACACATGTTTTTGTAAAAAATTTATATATTTCCTACTTTCAACGCTTCACGAAAATTATAATAAATTTAAAAAAAATTATGTTAACATCTTAATGCATAATCCCGTTGGAACTAAAACAATTAAATTCCATTACCGACAAATCCATCCCTCCACTAACGACCGACAAAGTTACAGCAATTTTAGGTAAAGTTCCAAACAAACAACCTTTGACGCTGCCAAAGCCAAATACAAGTAGAGATGGGCACAAGTCACGTGATTGACGTGAATCACATATGAGTGTGAGTAGTATCAAAATTTGATCTCGTAATGTTGCGTGAATGTGAATAGCGAGTATTCACGCGTGAATACGAGTAGAATAAATTATGTGAACGTGAGTACCGAAAATATCTTCGTGCGCGATCGTGCGTTAGTGACCGTCTTCCATTCATGAGCATGAGTCAAAACGTACTCACCCGTCCATCTCTAGTACAAAGACCGTTCTGGTGAAAAAATATTGAGCAACATCAATATGTTTCGCTAGGCCAGCCAGATAAAGTTTAAATTTTACAGAAGAGGATTTTCCTAATGTAAACAGGAAGCAAATGGGCACAAACGAAATCGTACAATCATTCAGCTTTCGATTTACACTAGCAGTTTCGGAGAAGGCAAAAAAAATCGGTCTGCAGGGTGACAAACAAAATACAACGGTTGTAAAAAACCAGTACAGGAATTTTAGTCGGGTGAACCGACGTAAACATACCCTGACTCTAAATTATCCATTGCGTCGGAGTTCTATTAAAAACCATTTATATATAGCAAATGTGTCCATAGTCAAAAGCACAGTGACATTGCGCTAAATATTATCTAAAACCCAACTTAGTTAACCACCTAGGATGATTTTGGGGACTTATAATGACTACCCACCAATATTTATATGGGAGGTACAAAAAAGGGCATGACACAGTTGTAAATTTTTTATTACACAGTCAATATATTGATCAGTATTACATTTTATTTTATCGGTTTAGATCGGTTGTGGTTTACTGGAGATATTAAGTCGGCCAACCGGTCATCCGCCCACCTTTTGTATGGGAGGTACAGAACTGGTCGTGGCAAAGAAGTCAATTATTAATTACACAGTTGCTGTTAGCAAAATATTACCTACTCGTAGTACCGAATTTCATTACGATCGGTTGTGGTTTACAAGAGTTATCGTGTCGACCAACCGGTCATCCGGCCAACTTTAGTATGGGAGGTACCAGAATGGGTGTGGTGAAACCCCTCATTTTCCATAGGAGAGTGGCATTTGAATAAATATTGTCTAGAACAAAATTTCATAAAGGTTGGTTCTGTTTTTCGGGACTTCTCGTGCCGAACAACAAGACGGCCAAACAGCTTTTCTATGGGAGGTACCAAAATGGGTATGGCAAAACCACCCTTTTCTTAATCCGTAAGCCTTATAACGATAAGCCTTATACCTAATGTCATTAAGGTCGGAATTATTTCACGCGATTTATCGGATTGACAACCCTGAAAACCACAAAGCTTTTGTATGGGAGGTACCAGAAAGGGCGTGGCCATCTCACCGATTTTCTCAGTTACTTAAGTAAAAAATTACAGATCATTAACCACTGTGTAAATTGAAGCGAATCACGATAAGTCCCCAAAACCATCCTATCACTTCCACCAGAAACAAGTTTTAGAATAAATATGATTTTGTACTAAATGTGTCGATTTGTGTGGGAGGTACCATATTCAATCCCAAACAAAAATGGTTCCCATTATATCCCATGAAGGTATTGAAGAGATATTTAAGGTGGTCAGAGCAGGGATCGGACCCATGATCTTATATACATTGCACACTACCATTGAACCACCGACGGGGAATAAAGATTAGGCTTTTGAAAAAAGAGAAGTAATAAAATATATATAATTTCTTTGGTTTAACTCGATTCCTTCTAAATGCAACCCTTATCGCATCATTTATTGAGGAAAATCTAAAAACCAGAGAAATCTAACAGTTCGATCAAAATTTGTCTGCAAATCATTACACCATTCCTGGACTCATCAAATCCATATCCAACGATTTCTCTAACAGTCTACGAGTAATACGGTCTTCAGTATTACACGTGAGGTAATATTTCGTCAATATTTTGAACCCAATTTGTTTGTGTGATGTTGATGTTGTTAATTTGTATATATTTGGCGCCAAAACATTTAATTTGATGCTTAGACTCATGCTGAGTTTTTTAGTAGTAAAAGTTGATTCTTTTACAGCAAAAAAAAAAATTAAAGGTAAAATTCGTTTCTTTTGCTGCAAACGAACTGTCATTTACCCGGAAATAAATACAACCTTTCATTATGAACGTTAAAAAATTGTACACACACGCATGCACTCAAAAGAATTGCTTTCTCTTCTTTGAGAGGAAACAAGTTTATAAATACATGCTGAAACATCTGTCTTTTTGTTGTTGTGTGGATGATAATATAACATGCTGGTAGCTGGTTGCAAATATAGTATACTTGTGTCCAAACACATTGTGTTTGCCCTTTAATATTACATGTTGGAGACTCAATAATTACTAGATTATAATATATGTTTTTGTGGACCAACCGTGGCTTTGTTAGATAGATACATATTAACTTCGAGTCAAACAACAAAGTCGCTATACGGCTATTACAAAAGATTTCTGGTAAACGTTTTTTTGGATTTCGGAGGTACCATATATTGTTGGTTGTAAACGTTTTTCGGTTCTCGTAAACATTTTAATTTATTAATCACAAATTAAATTATGTGTATGTGTTATTCAACATATGTTCGTTTGATGTGATTACATTGCCGATGTAATGAAATTGTTCGCTGTGTGTCGGAGTCAATTCAACTGTGTCTGTTTATACGAAAAGTCTACATGAAAAGTTTTTTCACATGTAGTTTGGCAGATTTTTCAAATGATTCTGATCGTCACAAAATTTATGCAATTTATATTCAATATGTGACCGTCGGTGGTGCAATGGTTAGTGTGCGCACCTCTTGTATATGAGATCCTGGGTTCGATCCCTGCTCTGACCACCTTCGACGGCGGTCACCTCGCATAGTGACGGAGACACTATAGAGTATTTAGCCATGAAAAAAATTCTCAAAATACCGTTCTGTGTATAAAACTGTGTTTAAAACTAGAAAGCGCACAGCTCACTGTTTGTGGGAAGCTCTCCCGGATCCCTTCATGCGATGTAATGGGAAACTATTTATTTATTTACATTCAGAATAAACCTAGTAATATGGATATCAGTTACTCACTTCTGTATCCATCTCAACTTAGCTTATAACATTAAGAGGGTTGAGAAATTTGTTGAACAGTTTGGGAACTGCTCGTTATAGTTTAATTTGTGCTAAAAATGTGGGATACACACTAACATTTCCACACTAACACTAACACTTCCCTACTTGTTTAAAATTTTGACCCACAGTGTTATTTTCAGTATAAAATATAAATTAGTTTAAAAATGGAAGTTCCAAAAAAAAATTGTCTCAAAACCCCTTCTATGTTACCTTGTCCTAAACAGGACAACATTTTGCTCTAAGTGTTTCTTGTTGGATTTCTCCTCATTTTAATGTTAAAACACAAAAAATGGATAAAATTTATTGCCACACAATAAATGTGTTGAAACTATGTAAAAGACATAAGCACACACCGCTACACCAAGCAAAGTCTATCGCTTAAACACAAACCTCAAGTCACATAAAGGGCATGTGTGTCCGTTTGAAGGGGAGGGTTGTTACATTTTGTTGACCACTACTTGGACATTTTGGTTAAAAAGTGGTCCACCAAAAGACAGACGACCGACCATAACGAAAACAAATAGCTGGGACAAGTGATGTTAAACTAGGCAGATGACAAAGTATAAGACAACACATTTAAGGGCGAGAACTTAAAATATATAGCTGCCATATGAATGACCCCAATTTATCTAGGGTTGAGGTGATGACCAGGTCATTACCGGAAAGAAATATTAGGTTGTGTATAAGAAACTTGAAACTAAAATGGAAAAGCTTGGCTACAATGGAAAAATATGTCGTAAATCTGTGATAAAATAATTTTTTTTTATATTCTTAAAGGAAAATTGATTTGAATTTGTTATCTTTTAAACGAAGTTTTCGAATTCAATAATGCCTTCAATAATGTGTTCATAGTTAAAAAATATTTCTTATAAAATAATATTATTCCGTCATCTATTGCTTAATATAGGACATAGAAAGACACAAACTGTAATTGATCATAAATATTTTAAAATCAATTGAATTTAATCATAGGAAGGATGAACAAACAACAACTGATGCAAAAGGCTCAATCCCAATCTATTCTTCCATCCGTCTTTGATTTCAAATTCACAAGTGGCAGAATAATCGTCAATATAAATCGCAAATAAATGCAGTTGTAAAAACAATGTGTGTAGGGTGGTGTGAAATTAGAATTGACTTGAAATCTAATAGGAAAATATGATTACACAATGTCTGTAATTGTAGGTATTCAAATGTCTAGACAATATTTTCGATTTGATATTTGTTTGCTTTAAAAAAAAATTTGTAACTCCGTGTCTCAAGTAATCGAGAAAAATTAATGCACAATGAAACAGAAAACAGGGGTTTTTATTATCGGGAAACACAGGTTTATATTCGAAAAGTAGGGACAGGGACCTTGTGTTTTACAACTACTCCGAGCGTTGGACTCACTCACCAAGAACTGACGAACTATTAAAACTCTCTTTTCACTCCACCCTAACTTCTATTGAATAATTTATAAATTGCTTTACATCTTTACATTTTCAAGGAAATAGAATCACATACATTTAGAATTGGTAGCAGCAACGACATCAGTGGTGGCAATAGAAGAATTGGAAGCAATATATCAAGTATTGATGTTGCAATGTCTGTTGGATTTAGCTCAGCCTACATTGCTGTGTGATACCGACAACTGCTGCTGTTGTCGATGTTGCCATTGCTAATGTTGTACTTCGATTTTTTGTATTGTACCGGCTGCTGTTACTGTTTTTTCATGTCATGGAGTTTCCAATATATAATGTTGCAAGCTTTTGTAAGCCGATGTCAGAGATGGGATTGAGTTGTTATTTTCCACGTTTGTTAAGAATTACAATCTTGTTGTTTTTGGCATGAAATTTTTGTATCAATGTTCTAGTAAATTGCATCGGTTAGAGACAAGTCTACTGAGTTGATCGGTACCCATGACATGTCTGTATCAAGTCAAATAATTGAAAAAAATCGATATTTACCATTTCTATGATTTTCCTGCACTTTTTTCAAATTTTTGTTTCATACTTTTTTTCAGCATAACTTCAAGGGACTCAAAATTTTTCAGCCACAATATTCGGCAAAATTGTAGCCATGATAAAGCTGAACTGATTTATTTGCTTGCGTGAGTAATGCAATGAATAATACAATTCTTGACAAAATGGGATAAATTGTGAAAGAGAGCGAAATCTCATTTTGTTCATAGGTCATGTGATTATAGGATAAACTAATAAAACTTCACACTTTTTGCCGTTTCTTATTTTTTAATGATACAAAATTTTAATGTTTAAATCAAAAGAAAATTTTTTTCATTATTCTTTTTTTTATACCAGCAAAACTATTGATAACATTCAGAAATAGCATAGGAATAGATGAAAGTTATTGTAATTCTAAATTTATTCGGGCAAAATCGGGCACATCGTTCTTGAGCACTGACGACATATACATACAAATAACCATTTTTTTACCCTAACCCATAGAGATGGGGGTACATATCATTTACTACGTACTTACTTATCCGGTCTCGGACAACCACGGGGGGTCAAGGACCTAACAAAACAAAGATAACATATTTCGACAACCAGTTCTAGCTTTTGACTTATCTCTTCAATTGGCAATACCAAGTGTACGCAGGGAACCTTGGTCTTCCTATTTTTGTCTTCCTTTCGAAAACCCGTCGTGCTGTTACGTCTTCATTCATTCTACTGACATGGCCTAGCCAGCGCAAACGCGTTATTTTCATCCGCTTAACTATCTCGAAAACCCGTCGTGCTGTTACGTCTTCATTCATTCTACTGACATGGCCTAGCCAGCGCAAACGCGTTATTTTCATCCCCTTAACTATCTCAATGTCGGGATATAGCTCATAAAGATCATGTTTCATCCGTCGCCGATACTCGCCGTTGTGCACTATAGGGCCATAAATTTTTCTTAGTATTTTTCTCACGAAGACTCCTAGAGATGTTTCGACTGCTTGGGATAAGACCCAGCCATAATGCTGCGCTTTAAAGTAAGACAGGTTGTATGAGAGTCGGATATAGCTGGACTTTGGTACTCGATATAAAAATAACATCTATTCGCAAGCACAATTCTCCGCTTGATCTCAACGCTGACGTTATTGTATTTGTTTACGATAGATCCGAGGTATATAAATTCGCCCACCACCTTGAAATTATAACGGTTATCAACGTTCACGGTTTGGTCTAATCGCATGGAGGCCCTGCTCATTGAAACCATTAATTTTGTCTTGTCCTCATTTACTCTCAGCCCACTTTTGCTGACTTCTTCTCAATTCTCCAAAAAACTGTAGTAACTTCTGTAATTGTGCACCCAATGATATCTATATTATCAGCGTACGCGAGCAGCATGTGACTTTTACTGCTGAGCGTTTTATTCATGTTGACTTCAGCTTTTCTCATAATGCTCTCCATTAAGATGTTAAAGAGATCGCATGATAGAATGTCGCCTTGCCTGAGTCTTCCCTTAGTTTCGAAAGGTTCGGTAAGATCCAACTTTCACTACGGATTTGGTGTGCGTCAAGGTCATCCTGCAAAGGCATATGAGTTTTTCAGGAATACCAATCTCAGTCATTACATCGTACAGATTCTCCCGTACCTGGCTATCGAAAGCCGCCTTATAATCAATAAATAAGTGATAAGTGTCGATTTGTTTTCTGTGGGTCTTCTCCGGGTATATACCATTTAAGTCCGGGTTGTCAATGTGATTAGTCGCGTGAAACACTTCCTATCTTAATCGAATTAGGTATTAGGCTTCATGTGATCAAACGCCCGTCACCGATTAAGACAAGGGTGATTTTGCCACGCCCATTTTGGTACCTCCAATGCAAAAGTTGTTCGGCCGGCTGGTTGTTCGGCAAGATAACTCCCTTAAATCTGTACCGATCAGAACGAAATTTTGTCTGTGGCTATTATTTGTCCAAGAATAGTTTTGGATTGGAAATGTGCGTTTTGAACACGCCCCTTCTGCTATCTCCCAAGCTTAGTTTTGGATTGGAAATGGGCATTTTGAACACGCCCATTCTGGTATCTCCCATAAAAATTGACACCTTTTTCACAAAATCATGTTTCTTCTAAAACTTTTCTCTGGTAGATGTGATTAGTTTCCACTCAAACATAGGTAAATAATCTATAAATGTCTAGTTAGCTGGAGAAAATGGGCGAGGTTCCCACGCCCATTCCGGTACCTCCAATACAAAAGCTTGGTGTTCAACCGGGTTGTCAATGCGATAAGTCACGTGAACACTTCCGATCTTAATGAAATTATGTAATAGCTTTCATGTCATCAAACTTCGGTCACTGATTAAGACAAGGGTGATTTTACCATGCCCTTTTTTGTACCTCTCATGGGTAAGTTGTTTGGCAAGATAACTCCCGCAAAATCGAACCAATCTTTATGAAATTTGGTGCGAGACAAAATTTAGTCAAATGCCACTCTCCTGTAGGATATGAGTGGTGTTGCCACACCTCTTCTTGTCTCTCCCACACTAAAGTTGAGCGGATGACCGGTTGATCGAAACGATAACTTTCGTAAATTACAACCAATCTTAATGAAATTCGGTACTAACTACTGTGTAACGCCCATTTACCTACCATACAAAACTTTGGCGGCTTTCGGGTTAGCCGACTCGATATCTCCCGTAAACCTCAACCGATCTCAATTCAAAATTTGGTACGGATAGATATTTTGTAAAAAGATACTGTGTAATAACAAATGAACAACTTCCACATGCCCTGTTTTGTACCTCGAATATAAATATTGGGAGTACAATTGGCTGGTAGTCCCGATGAATCTCCAAAATCACTTCGGATCCTAATTAAGTAGGGTATTATATACTATATATCGTAATGCCACTCTGATTTTGCCATGCCCTATATTTGTTTTTTTACTACAACTCGGTTGCAATGAATAGATTAGGGTGAGGGAATGTTTAAGTCGGATCACCAGACTGAAATTTCTGTACTGGTTAATTTGTACAAATTATCAAATTTCATTATGCATTTCAGAAGATATTTCAATTTATATAAGTTCGATTTAGTCCATTCCTTGATTTTTGTAAGCGGTAACATCAAAATATTAGGAACCCTAATAGTTACAAATTTTATGGTTAAGATTTTACTAGAATGTGCTTTTTTGTGTTACCATATAAATTTACCCAAGGACAAAATAGAAAATATTTAGAACGTTAAATATTCCAAAATCTTGGCCGTTTCTCTTGCTATAAACATATAAAATATTTTTGAATTAACGTCGATCTGGGAAAAATCTCGGACAAACGTGTTTTATTTGTATCGATAGACACTGCACATGAAACAATAGATATTGCATAAGACCCCGTGAATAATAACTCCGCCTTGTTGCCTAGAGCCCCGTTAATTGTAAACTCAGCCACGGCCTCATTAAAGAAAGCGAACTACCATGCAGATTTGTATCCGAAATGAAAACGATTTCGTTAACTGAAATAGTTTCTTCGCCTGGACGAATAAAAATCATTGCTGCGTTTCCTTTGTTTCGTTTTTGTGAAGGATATTTTTTATGGATTCGCAAAATGTTTGGAAACTAATCATTAAAGAAAATGTTTCCGATAATCTCCTATGGAGAGACTGGGGAGAGCTTCCAAAATCTAAGAGCTGTGCGCTTTCTAGTTTCGCACTCACTGATTGGGACTTACAATTTTACACTGATTCCGAACGGTTTTTTTGGTTAATTATCCGATATTGTCACCATCACTAATCGAGGTGAACGTCGTCGAACTAAATGTAAGGTGGTCACAGCAGAGATCAAACCTACATTCTGATTTACAAGAGTCGCGCTCATTAACCATTTCACTACTTACGGGTCATGTAAAATTTGGAATTTAAATTCGCTTTAAAGAAAAAATTAATTGATATTTTTTCAAAATTAGGAATTTCTTGGCAAGGCCCATCGTTGAAATTTATGAATGAAACACAACATCTTTCAAATGGCTTCCACGACTTAATAGTACTTTATTCGATCTACCAAATTTGTTAATACATTTTTGATTGTTTGGGCCACTATCTCGTGAATGATAGCGTCGATTTCGTGTTTTAAGGACTCAATGAACTCGAGATTGTTTGCGTAACAGTTATTTTTTACGCCGCCTCAGAGATAACGAAGAAACGGGGGCCGTGCCCAAAACCGCACTAAACAGTCATTCGTTGAGGATTTTCCAAGCCTCCAAATGCGATAATTTTGTGTGTTAACGTAGCCCCCGTGGTGAAAATGAATTTCATCGGAATTTTCCGGTAAAAATGCTCATCGTCAGCCATGCGATCTTCAGCCCATTCAGCGAAGCAAAAATGCATCGGATGATCACAGGGCTTCAGTTCTTGGACTACTTCCACTTTATAAGCCTTCATACCGAGGTCTTTATGTAAAATGTTGCGCACAGAAGGGCGAGAATTGTTCACTTGTTGCGAACGGTATCGAGTTGAAGTTGATAACTGTTCGAGCACACTTTCAGCTACAGACCAACATTTTCCATTGAACGCACTGGACGAGCACGTACACGTGTTCTTTTGCCCAGTAAGAACCAGGATTGACGAACTCGCTTCTCAAATTCATCCACAAACTGCGATGATGACACTCTATTTCTATCGAATTTATTTCATAGATTTCTCAAAATTTGAGAAACTTTGGAAAAAAGGATTTAATATTTCCCAATTTTCTGCAAGCGTAAAGCGACACATTTCATAAATTTGTAGCTAATATATTCCAAATTGGTTTTATTACATTGCAATTTTGGGTCGAATTACCTAAAACAAAGGAGCAATTTTCAATATCCAAGACGGTGGAATAGTTGGTGTGCACGTCCCTTGTACATAAGAACGTGGGTTCGATCTCTGCACTAAAAGAAAAAGCTTCATCAAATTTACGAATCCATTCCTCAATTTGATGAAACAGTTCCTCATTTTCTAACCTACGGCACATTTCATTGAATTGATGAAGAACATTTCATCAATGTTTCATCAAAAATTTAAAAATTTCGGTAGAGGCAAAAAACTGATTTTGTTAAGATAGACAATATACGAAAATTATAAAGAAGAAGAGTAAATGATGCCTGTGGATAGATACGGATCTTGGTTATCATTTTGAATCAAAAAATTAAATTATAAAAATTTTGAGTTGTGCCCCTTTAACTGATAGTGTGCGATATGGAAGGTTGTCTTCAATTTGATTTTGGTTTGTCATTAAATTGGTGTAATTTCGTCCTCTTTTTATTTGATTTTTTCACCCTAAAAAATTATGTTTCACCCTAAAAAATCCGCAATAACAGGGTATAAGACCACATAAAAAGTGCTCATAGCGTGGATAATGTTTTCTATCCATTGCACTATTTTCTATTATGTATTTATTTTAAATTTTCTGCTACTTATTTTCTCTTTCTCTTTATTTTTTAACACTATGTCCATATTTTGAATCGATCCCATTAATTATTTCCAAATTCCATAGATGAAGAATGATGTAAAAAAGATCATCAATTCAATGACGCTGAGAAAGTTGAAGAAACGCGCAATATTCAAATTGAAGAACTTTCTCCTTGAATTGATGAAATATGATTGTGAGAAGCTGTCACCGATTACTTCATGGGATGTAAAGAAAACCATTTTGTTATGATGTGTGACACCTTCCTTTTGAACCCAAATTTCTTTTCATCAAATATTGAAAATTTTTGGAAGCTGAAATTCGTGCTTATATGGACGGCAACACTTTGGCCGTCTTATTTTGTGATAATGTACGTCGCCACGATGCCTTCTCCCATAGGGATGGGGGTATATATCATTTAATACGGAAAAAATGTAACGCATAGAAGGATACAAATTTGACTCTTAGTATCTTTGGACGAAATTCGTTTTAGGACTTGTTAGGACGATTGAGCCATGTCCGTCTGTCTGGCTGGTCAGCAAGATAACTGCCGTAATGGGGTTTCCTCAAGTCGCATGTTTACGCTAATAAGCAACAAACGAACGGTGCTATCAAAGTCTAGATATCCCGTGGCATCGCTCAAATTTGGACAGATCTATGCGCAAGAGTCATCGAAAATTTTACCTCTCGGATGTGCGTCAACCAGCGAAGCTACGGGGGCCATTTGAACGATGTCATGTTCCATACATAATGTCATTGATAGGAATTTCAAGTAAAAAATTCGTTGATACACAGGACATGGTTTACTCAATTTTTAGTAGCTACTAGGATACCCATTTAATCGGGTTTTTTGACTAGTCGGTTAATCGTTAATCGTAAATTTCAATCTGACAATTAACCGAACAAAACGTAATCAAATTATACGATTAATCGATTATTCGAATAAAATAAACACAAAAAAAGAACACAGTGTTCAAACATTGTACTAGGAACATTTATTAAAACGCTTTGACCCAAAAGTGAAAAATAACCCATAAAAAGGTAGGGTCGCTCTGAAACTATATATCAATATGAAACCCTATTGGATTGATTAATTTTGACCAAATTTTGCAAAACGTAATTTTTTGAGTGAAACTGGAAAGCGCACAGCTCAGTGATTGTGAGAAATTCTCCCCAGTCCCTTCATGGGATGTAATGGGAAACCATTTATTTATTTTATAATTTTTTGACTATTATCCTTATTGTACATAGTTTGAGCAGAATCGGACCACGCTTTTTGGTACCCCCATAAAATGTGACCAGTTTGTCTGTAGGACACAAACTATCAAATCTGTTCGAATTGTGTGTAAAGTTATGAAATTTGTTGGCTCTACGAAATAACTCCCGAGTGAAATAACCCCCAAACGAGAAATTAAATAATCCCCAAGGAAATGAAATAACTCCCATTGAAATAACAACCCAATAAACATTAAATAAACTCCAAATCAACAACGAAATAACTTCCCATCATTTGGGAGTTATGTCATATGAAATAGCCCCTAACAAAATAATGAAGTAACCCCCAATGAAGAACGGAAATGAAACAATAACCAACCAATAACCAAATGAATTTATTGTATTGTTGGGTGATATTTCATTGGGGTTTATATCTTAATTTAGAAACCCCAATTGGAAAATGAACTAAGCCCGAAAAAAAGAAATAAACCCCAACAAATTTGGTAGTTATTTCATATGAAGTAACACCCAAAAATGTATGAAAATATTCCTAGTTTGGGGGATATTTCACTCGGGGGTTATTTCGTAGAGCGAATTTGTTCGCAAATCGTTGTCATATAAGTTGCCACATTGAAGGAGTGTTTCAAGACGGGCTGCATGCCATAAACATGTACTTATATTTTATTAATCGCACTGATTTGTTAATCGAAAAATTAATTATTACAATGTTCGGTTAATTTTACACGATTAATCGATTAAACGAATAATGATTAATTGAATGCTTACCCTAGTAGCTACCCGTCCCTATTGATATGCCATTATAACAATTGTAAGTTCCGACGCTTCAACTTCTCCATCTCTGCAATAAATTTGAATTGAACTCATTTCAAAACCAAATATTGTTGGTTGCATTCTGAAAAAATATTATCAAGGACTATTGTGGCATAGATGTGATGAAAACACAAGCATCCATAAGTATGAGAATACGTATGCACACCGCTACACACAAACCAACACAAGCATAACGTTAGACATACATCCACATCAATGAAATCATATCGAATATATGTATGTATATACTACTGCATCGCAGCATCTTCTCCGGCTTCGCCTCTGTTGTTGTTGCTGTTTAGTTTAGTAACGAAACAATCATTAATCATCCGAAACTTTTTTTTTGCCGTAAACTCAAACAAAACAACAAGGAACACTCTTATTTCTCATGGAAATATCAATGTTTGTACGAGAATAGGAGACAAGTCAAAGCGTTAGAGCGCTTAGTTTTTTCCTCATCTGGATGCGTTGCAAAGTGTCATTGCGTCTATCTGTTCGAACAACAAATGCGACTGATGTGCTACTGACAACAAAAAAACGCATCAAATCCGATTTGATTGTATGAATAACAAAAACGGATGAAAACCAAATCATATGATTTTCCCCACCCGCTCTTTATATGCTCCCCGACTGTAGACAGTCAGTTTGTTTTGACAATAGAAATCTCGAATAATACGATATTATGATGCCAAACATAATCATTATAAATTATAGTGAATATGCTTGCATTTTTGGATATTTTTTGTCCAAAATTTAAAAAAAAAAAAACTCAAAACATGAAATCGTAAGATACAGACGGGGTTGAAATACCAATTTCTAAATTTAATGAAAGCTGTAAATGATAATCCAGGAATTGGAAAAAGGGATGGTTAGGTTTGTTGGTTATCTAAATAAAAATGTCATAATTATATCCACAATGTAAACAGAAATTGAGGTGCTCCCTATGCCGCTTAATTGCAACCGCCATAGAAGCTATTAAATTAACCAATATTGTCAAAGGAATACTTAATATTAAACATGTATTTCAATCTTACACTCCAAAAAGCTGAGTTTTCTATTAACAGTAAATAATAGGTGGGTTTCGTTACAAGCTAACGGTTATCGCTTGAAATAATTCTCATTAAATTGAGTTTTGTTTTTCCCTATAAGGAAAATTGATATACCCAAATACCAGCGGATGAGACGTCTTTGTGGGCATCGAAATTTCTAATCAAATATTGAATTGTAATTAACATAGACATCGTGTTTGTGGATTATACATGTAATACAAAATATATACAAAATGCTAATTAATTTCGAACTCAAGTTGATTACGCACGTAGTTGAAATAAAGTATTCAATGTTGATTAATTTCGTACTTCAGTTTATTACGTACATAAGTGAAAAAATTAACAAATCATTCATTAACTTTGTACACAATACGAATACACATCTAATCGAAAATATTATAAAGGATTTATTATCTTTATACTCAAGATATCTTTATATCTTTATATACATAAATTTAATTGAAATATATAGAATTACAGAGCTACGACTTGTATACTTGAGTTAACAATTTTCTCCATTAGTTAAATTCCAAATATTAAAGTAATTGTGTTGCCAAATTTCGTGGTTGATGTGACTATTCATTCAAGCGTTGTAACCAAAGCATTGTATGCAAGCGTCGTAACCAAAACACCTCTAATATGTGCAACTAACTTGTCAGCATACAATTTGCCTGCTATTACAGCAAACGTACTGTCACAAAGAAATTCTTTTAACGGTTGATCAAATACATGAACAAATGATTGTTAAAAGAAAATGCATGTATTTGCTGAAGTAGCACATGTGTTTGCTTTCTCCTTTTCATAAGTCTTTTCTACAGTGTGTACTAACATCATTTTTAGAGTAAAGAATTGTCCGAAAAAGATTTAAATTATTTCAATTTTACCAATCTAGCCGACTTTTCTAAATTAAGTGTCTTAGGCAGTAAGTTCCTTCCACTAAGTGCATGCAATGGCAAATCGTCGCTTGAGTTCTTATTTGCTCCAAACGCCATTTTGGACTGTTTTGAGTTAGGAGTGGTTTTATAGGTTTTCGGCTATCCTGTTTCTGAATCTGTTGTCAGATTTTACCTAGCTCAAGCCGTTCTTGAGATATTAACGTTGATTTTTGCTACATATCCACTTTTTGAAGACTTCGTTAGTATTTATTTGCCTCAATCGCCACTTTCTGGCGTTTGGAGCAAAATTTCCATACAAAATTTTGTTTTTTTTTTGTTAAGTTTTATTTGCTTCATAACCATAGACAATGGATGTGAGTGTTTTTATTTTAACTAGTGTGTAAATTTTTATTTGCTCCATGTGTATGCTCAATATGGATATGAGGAAATAAGCTTGTAATTTCTTATTTGCTCCACTACCATTATATATAGTATATTAAGTGTCATATAACAATATTATTTTGTCAAAAGCAGACTGTTCGCTGCAGCACCCTGCAAGAAAGAAGCGGAAACAACCAGAAACTTGGGAAAAGAATGTACGGGTACAACTGCGAGAACGTGGTAAATCCTACATTGACACGAAAGGTAAAGGAAAACCACGTAGAAAAATGAAAGAACCTTGCAAGGATACGTGCGTCTTTTTGTGTACCCAATTTTTTACTGAAACGGCAAGGCAAAGGATATATTCCGAATTTTGGGAACTCTCTGATGAACATAAAGGTAAATTTTATTCAAAATTTGTCCAGCGGCAGGGAGTTAAGCGTCGTAGAGTCAAGCAAGATGTGTGTCAAGATGTGGATAAGAAGCAGTTCTCATACACATATTTTCTACAATTGGATGAAAATATGCTTCGAGTATGCCGAAAGTTTTTTGTAAATACACTTTCTATTGACCAGAAAAGGATATATTACAACTTTTCAAATCTAACCCAACCCGGTATTGGTACACCGCTTCCTAGAAAGAAAGGAAAGCATGTTAAAAGGACAACATCAGTTGAAAAGGTAAATGAAGTCAGAACCCACATTGCTAGTTTTCCGCCTATACCATCACATTACTGCAGGGTGAACAGTAATCGAAACTATCTTGAGTCGAATCTTAGTTTACCAAGGATGTATAAACTATATTCGGAAAGTTGTGTGACTGAACCAGTAAAAATTCACATTTACCGCAAAATTTTTAACAATGATTTTAATTTGTCATTTTATAAGCCAAAAAAAGATCAGTGCGATAAATGTGTTCTTTTCAAAGCTAATGCAAACCCCACCGAAGGTGAAAAACTTAAATTTGAAAATCACGTAACAGAAAAACTTGCTTTAAAAGAAGATCGCGACACTGATAGAAAAAACATAGATCCGAGCCATTGTATTATTTGCTATGACATGCAAAGCGTTTTTTCCCTTCCGAGAGGCAACGCATCCAGATTTTACTATAAAAGGAAACTTAACGTTTTCAATCTCACCGCTACCGTATCCATTGTCAACATTCCTAGACATACATACTGTGTCATATGGTCAGAAGCTCACAGTGGCAGGAGTGGAAATGATATATCCAGTGCCCTGGTAAAAATATTACATCGGTGTGTTGACGATCATCCGCAAATTCAACGAATAACTTTGTGGAGTGACTCTTGTGTTCCACAAAATAAAAATAAAATTAACTGCAGTGCCATTAAATTATTCTTAAAATCTAGGCCAAATATCAAAGAGATTTCCCAAAAGTTTTCTGAGCCGGGTCACTCCCTTATTCAAGAGCTTCATTGCATTCATGGAGCTATCGATAAATTCTTAAAGAATGTTGAAATTCATAGTCCACTGCATTTAATTCAGCTTTTGAAGAACGTCAATTCGGCAAAAGTACAACTAAAAATAATTTAAATATAATTTAAATGCGATGGTATGAAATTTACCATAATAATAAAATTTGAGTTATGTTTATCAAATAATCAGTTTATTATTATTTCTTTTCCCCATTTGAAAAAAGTTTGCTCTACGTGCACTACGACCGAACAATACTGTCAACACGTCACTGGATATGGAGCAAAGCAAATTTTAGGCTAATTTAGTTTATATTACTATTTCTGCACTGTTATAGTTAAACCCCCAAAAAATTTTACCATATGGTAGCCAATATTCCAAACTTCATAAGCTCTGAATGTTGCAAAAAATTTTATCGGACAGTTTTTTTTTTACAACACTTCTAACTTCAAAGTCGATTTACTCAAAACTTACTAAATGGCGTTTGGAGCAAATAAGAACTCAAGCGACGAAATATGCTGAAAAAACCCTAACATTATGCAGGAACCATGTATATGTTTGGAACATCCTTATACTTACCTGCAAACATTGTTTTTATGAATTGAAGATCTGCCGATTTTTTGTTCCTTTGTTTTCTGCCACATTTTTGTTTTCAGCAATTTTGAACAAAAAATTCCACATTTGAGTCACAAAAACATATATAACATATTTATCATTGTGTCTCCAACATATAAAATTGACTAGCAAACACAATGTGTTTAGACACAAGGATATTACATTTTCGAAAGGGCGGTAAATTTACATCCATACAAAAAAAAAGACAGCTTTTCCAGCATCTAAGAAAAAAATTGGGAAGATTATTGCCGTACCTCCAATTTATACCGGTAATTAATTTTGAACTCTATTAAGGGTTTATTTTTCTCAGCTCCGTTTTGTCACCAAACCAGTACAGAAATTTCAGTGTGGTGAACCGTCTTATACACACCGTCGCCCTAAGTCATGCATTGAAAATGGTTTCTATTGTTTACACTACCAAATTTTTATATTGTGGAAATTCGAACATATTCAATAGCAGAGTGACACTGCGCAAAATTTTATCTTAGTCCCAATTTAATTAGGATTTATTTAGAAATTTCAGGAACTACCATCCAATGTTCCCTCCAATATTTGTATGGGAAGTACAAAATTGTGCGTGGCGAAATTGGCCATTTGTAAATATACAGCAGCTTGTGGAAAAATATTGCCAGTACCAAATTTCATTAAAATCGGTTGTAGTTTACGGCAGATATCGTCTTGATCAACTGAACAGCTGCAAAACTTTTGTATGGGAGGTACCAGAATAGAAGTGGCAAAATCACTCAACTCCAAATCAGAGTATTATTGGACTAAATATTGTCCCATACCCAACGTCATAAATATTGGTTCAGTTTTACGGAAGTTATCGCGTCGAACAATATTTTTTATGGGAGACACAAAAATGGTGTGGAAAAGTGTTCTTGGGGGATTTGCGTTAGACGAAATGGAACCTAATACTTACACGCTGAAAAATCTGTCTTATTTTCTTATTTGGATGGTAAATATAACGTGTTTGTAGTTTGTCCCAAATGTAGTAAACTTGTGTCCAAACCCTTTGTGTTTCCTAGTCAATACTACATGTTGGAGACACAATGATTAATTGGTTATAGCATATGTTTTTGTGACCCAATTGGGGCTTTGTTTGCTGAAAACAAAAAACGTGACAGACAACAAAGAAACAAACCAGTGCAAACCAGTACAGAACAGACTAAAGCACACCCTCACCCGAAGTAATCCGAGTACTAATGAATATTAGCAAATGTGACAAGATTCTATAGCAGAGTGGAATTGCGCTAAATATTATTCAATTCCCATCTTAATTACGATCCAAAGAGATTATGGGGAGATATATCGTAAGGTCCATAGACATTACCACATTTTCAAAAGTGTCCCACTGTTCATGGACATTGTGACCCGTGCACAGTAGTAAAAACGTACAGCGGTATTAAAATAATGGTGTTTTATACCAAAGTTGTATTTTAAAATATTGTAGACATTATGGCAATTCAAAAAGTGACTACAACCGTATTAGAGGTTGTCATAACCTATAGAGGTTGCTTCGAACGAATATCAGTTGTAGGGACCAAATTCAGTCTTGACAACCTCACATCCGTTAAGGCAACTGCAATTCGGTGGCACAAGCCGAATTTATGGTTGCTACAACAAATTTTCAAGCAATTAGTTATGTGCGTGTAGAAGTATCTTCAAGCAGTTTGTTTCCAAAAGTCACGTCGCTTCTTCTAAACCTATGACAATCGAAAGGTCTATTCCAGACCTAATTAGCCTTTGAGATTATAAGACAATTTCAGTTCGCTTGTTTGATTTGAATCTATTTTTACTAAACGCTGGCCCAAATCAATGTGGTTTTAAAAAATTTTATGAGTTCCAAAAGAATTTTATAATTTTTATATCAATTAATTTGTTGCCCCATCAATATCTGACTTTAAACATATTTTTCTTAGAAGCCAAACAAAAGATACATCATTTATATCATAAAATACAAAGTAATCATTGAACATTAAATTAATGATATCTTATCACTTCCGCTTTTGTATTATCCTTCATCTCACCCCAACTCTCTTATTAACCTGTCCCTAATTATGAGACTCATAACAACAGACATTGTATTGTCAGCCCATTTACTCAGACGACGGTTCGTTCGTAGTACATATCGCTACTGTAGTCATTGAGCAGCTCCAAAGACTAATTAAAACTAATCTGACAAAATGTCCTGCGACAAAAGACTTTTTCACATAAATGTCATTCATAGCCCAATGACTCAGTTGCGAGAGACAGAAAGCAAAAAGGATGCAAGTGGAAAAAAGAACATAGACAGCGCGAATGATGATTGAAGACTCATTTTTTTCTTGCCTTCACTTTCTTTGCCGTGTCTTCTTGTATCAATCTAATTTATTTTTGGCCTACAAAGAATTTTCAACCCTTTCGCAGTATTGGGACAATGAATCAACTAATTCCATTATTGTTATTGCTGATGAATAGTAGTGGTGGTAGTAATTTGTGGTTTTGGCGTTAAGGGGTATCCTTTTGAAGGATGTTAACAGAAGACAAAATACTTTAATTCTAACACCTAAGAAGGATAACATATAGTTATAGATATTCTTCAAAATAAAAAGGGTGAGTTGAGTATGGAGTATAATGGAATATACATACCTTTGGGATTTGGAAATTGTAACTAAGGTTTTCAATTTACTTATTAATTTATTGAAGTTTATAGGTGCTTAGATAATCAATTAAAGAGTCTAACGTCTGATTTTTTTGCCCGGTTTTGATTAACTCAGTTATGGCTATAACAAGTCAGCAAATTATTTTTCTAAATTATCTATGGTTTTCGAGATATCATTCGAAATGATAAAGATCTATATGATCAGATTTCAAGTCACACACTTGCATAAAGTCCACAATCACCGGAAAATTCGGCTGAGGCAGCCGAATCAGCCGTAACCGAATTTTGAGATTGCTACAACCACCCTAGAGGTCATAAAAGCCGAATCGGAGGGTTTCATAGCCGAATTACAGGTTGTCACAAACGAAGTAGAGGTTGTCACAAACGGAGTAGAGGTAGTCACGGCAGAATTCTAGGATTTCAAAGCCGAGTTAGAGGTTGTCACATCCGAGTTAGAGGTTGTCACTACCGAATTTAGATGGTGTCACAACTGCATTCTAAAATGCATTCTGTTAATCTTGTGAACATTTATTTTCTTGAATTTCATAAATAATTACAAAGCGAGGAAATAATTTATGTCCCGGCCGTCAGGATCACCGCACCAATTCTGTCGAGTTCTGGCTGTATATTTCGCGCCTAACATTTCTATACAAAGACGATGGCAAAACATTTCAAACGACTGACTTTAAAAAACTAAACTGTTGTTATCTGCTTGTATTGCACGCTGATAAATCCCAAAATTTTCTGCAAAATGTGACTTTTTAATGCAGAAAAAATAATTACAATATTTGATATCATCGTGACAGCAGCAATTACAAATTATTTCTATCTTGCTTAATATAATATTTGATGTTCGAATTTTAAACGTCAAGTTAGAAAAATATAGGGTATGTTTTCGAATTTTTTTAATTTTATGACCGATTTTGATAATTGTAGCTAATGCATGAGAAGTTCATACTACAAGCTTACAAGGTCAGGAACATTTTCCTAATGCGAAAAATGTTTGTATTTTGTTGGAATAAAAGACACTTCAGTTCAAGTTCATCATCAACTACTGTGCCTGAATTTATACCATCGGCAGATCATCAATCGGATATACTTATATACAAACTCAAATATGCAATTAACATATGCGAATTAGTATCGATCGAAGATCCCTAAGTACTAACACACACTGAAATCATAAATAATCATGAAATGGCCATAATTCCATGTTGTGGTAACCGAATTGAAAATAAATTCGGTTGTACTGACACCAAATTCGGTCATGGCAATCGAGAAATTCGGTTATTGAGACCAAATTGGTACGAATTCGATATATTTAACTGAATCCATGCCAAATTCGGCTGTTCCAACTGAACTGATACCATATTCGATTGCTGCAACCGGATTTGGTACACATTGGTAGCAATTTCGGTTGTTACATCCGAATTAATTCCAAATTCGGTTGCTGAAAAAAATTATTGAAAATTTAATACACAAAAAGAATATAATTAAAGAATTCAATTGCCACAACCGAACCAATTATGAAGCGGGGTTGCTTCAACCGAATTTTAGTTGTGAAAACTAAATACAGTCGCGGCAACTTCAATTCAGTTGTGTCAGTCACAATTCGGTGGCAACAGCCGAATTTACGGACGCGGCAACCTTTTTTCAAACTGTTAAATCTGTAGGTCACATTATTTAAAAAAAAATAATGGTTTCCGTTACATCCCATGAAGGGATTAGGGAGAGCTTCTCTTAATCAATGAGCTGTGTGTTTTCACATACTGATTAGCACAAACAATTTTACACCGGTTCCGAACGGCATTTTGAGAAGCTTTTCCATGGCTAAATACTCGTTTGTGTTGCCGTCACTAAGCAAGGTGACGCCGTCGAAAAAAATTTAAGGTGGCCAAAGCAGGGATCGAAACCACGTTCTCATACACAAGAGCCGTGCACACTACCATTGCACCACCGACGGCCATCACTATTTATTTATTCCACTATTCAAGTTTGCTGTATAATTTTGATATGTTCCTATATTTCTAGGTAATTCACTTTAAAATATTTATAATCAATAACTTTAAATCTCTTTTCAAATTGAAAAACTTGGATACAATCCCTCTTATCTTTCACAACTCCCTCCACCATGAATTTTAAAGAAAAACAAAATCTCTATCTGTGCAAACTTAAAAATAATATCATACTTTGGACCAACTTTATGCATTCCCTCCTACCCTCTACCACAATACCACTGGAGAAAGTTCATCGCAACTTAACGTTCTGTATGTTGGCATTGTGTTTTGTTGTTGTTGTTGTAATGTTGCCAATCATTTGAGATATCCTCGTATATAATGCCATTGGATGGCTGCTGTGACTTTGGTGTGTGACGCCGAGCGCCGTGTCACTCTCGGAAAATATGAAATCCATCAGGGATGGATGCAAGCACAGCAGCCCAAGAGCTGTCAATCAAACACAAGGGAAACTTTTTCACTTGGAAAAATTTACATTTTTACACAAAACACTTTACGTTTTTCATTTAACGCGAAAGTTGTCGTTTTGAAGAGCCAGCAAGGGGAGGCTTATTTTTGGATAATATTTACATTTGCATATTCCACACAAAATGGCTGCTAACAATAGATGGGTTATGGCGTGAGATTTGTGTGAATATAATCGATTTTATAAATCAAATTTTGTTGAAAATTACGATATTAGATTTTCTTAAGTTCACTAACACACGCTCACTAGACCTATGGTGGCTTTAAATATTCCTTCACTACTGAACCAATTTGTTTGTTATCTCGACACCAATTAACCTCCCTACATATGATGATTATGTTTAATTTATACTGATTGCGGGCTTTTCTCAAAGTGTTGCTTCCATCAAATGCAAAATATTTTAATGCAAATTACATAAAATTATATGTTATGATTTTGACGGTTTAAAGCACGCAAGACCATAATTTAATCAACCATGCCATTTCACTCGGTTGGTAGTTTTCTTTTTTGCTTTTCTGCCATTTTTTGATTTATTGTTGAGTTCTTAAACTCAATTTGCTAACAATGATGATTACGCCACCGTTTTGGATTGGATGACGATTATATAATTGAGGTAGTACACAATTTTGTTGAATACATTTGCTGCATGAAATGTGTGATGGCGGAGGGCCAATTAGCCATTATTTATTATTACTTATTTATATTTATAATAGTAACATTTTTAGGGGACTATTTAACGGAATGACAATTTTAAGATATTTTTAAAAGCAAACCCATTCAGGGAATCAATAAAACAGAGTTGCCATAGATTATAAACGACTTTTTGTGATCAACACATGCGAATATGGATGTGAACGCCCTTTGATAGTAAGATATACAACACATGCTATCAAATAAAATACCTGTTGGCCACCAAGTTCGGTAATCGTGATATTAGTGAAGTTGCTAATGTATATTGGCCACTATAGATCTGTAATTTGCCTTCGGAGGACAATATTTTTTTTCTGTTACGGAAAATATTTTAAATTTCTGGCTTAACTAACATTTAAATTACAATCGGCATCTGCAGAATAAATGATAATTGATTGAAATGGCAACAAAAAGTTGGTGTGGACGCTGAAAAATATCGGCCCCAGCAATATATTGTAGGAACCATGTACATGTTTGGAAGCATTGCTTCGTGAATTGAAGATTTTCTGCTTTTTGTTTTTTTTTATGGTGACAGACAGCAGTGTTTTCAGTAGTTTTCAATAAACAAAAACATAATTGCGTCACAAATACATATATTATAACCTATTAATCTTTGTGTCCCAAACATGTTATATTGAATAGCAAACACAATGTGTTTGGACACAAGAATACTATATTTGTGACTAGCTACAAACACGTTATATTTGCATCCAAACAACAACAAAAGGAACATTTTTTAGCGTGTGTGTGTTGTACGCTCTCTAACATATTTTTTGAAGCTCAGTGTTAATTATGACGATATATTCATCGTCGCTGTAAGGTGAAAGTTACCACATACTTACTGGACTGGAACTTACTGAACGAATTCAGAAATAGATAACGCAACTGCGACAAAGAGCAGAAAACGTCTGAGTGACGATTGGTAGGTAGTTATTATTGGTATGAAATGCGATTGGCGAGGGATTACGAGTGAGTCTGTATTGAAGGGCGCAAAAGTATGCATCTTCGAGTTGTCTGTGATTTTGTTGTTGTTTAGATGAAAATGTAATGTGTTTCTAGCTTGCCTCAAATACAGTGTACTTGTGTCCAAACACTTTGTGCTCCCTATGCAATATTACGTGATGGGGATACAATGCTTAATATGTTAGAATATGTATTTTTGTGAACCAATTGTGCCTTTGTTTGTAGAAAACTGCTGAAAACAAAAACATGACAGGCTGCATTGAAACTAACAAGCATCAGATCTATCTTCAATACATGAAAACAAAGCTTGCAAGCATATTCACGTTTCCTGTTATACACCCCGGTTCACTTATTTAAAGCCACTAAAAATTCCATATTCAGCAGCCTGTATGTTTTGCAATTTGGAACCGATTGCAGAATTTTAAAATGGAAATGGAGGCAAGACATCTTGAGATATAAAAAAAATCATGACAGTAGTGGTTTCTTCACTAAAGAACTTTTTTTTTTGAGTAATTTATAAAAAAAAGTCCAAAAATGTGAAATTTTGTTGGTTCACTCGAATAAAGACACTAACTAATTTTAATGAAAAACAGTTTTTCTTGTTTTTTTTTAAATTTACTTTACTTTATTTAAGAACTATTAGTGATGGGTATAACCCCCTTTGTTTTTAATAACTTCAAATATACGGGTTTTCATTGAGAGATAAAGAGAATTTATGTAATCCAACGAAATTTGATTCAGGCATCCTTAATGGCCTGCATTAGTGACTGCTTGTCATCAAATTGTCTACCTCCTTCATGGACCTTACGAGATAACCAACCCCAGACATTTTCGATTTTCGAGTCAAGAATATTAACATTTTGGCTTGCAATGAAATCCTTTACTACTCTGGCGTTGTGCATAGGGGCATTATCCTGTTGCAATATCCAAGATATGCGAACAAATAGTTCACTGAACTTCGGAAATGCCGATTCCAATAACGTTTTATAGCTTGCGCCAGTCATTTTTGCACTTTGAAATTCAAGATCGATGGTGCCACATTATGTAATAGCACCCCACACCATAACTCCGCCCTCTCGGCTGTGATGTCGGTTCAAAAATCGCTTTTCTTTGCGCAGATCTTGGAAATAATAGTCCAAAATCCAAACTGAACTTCTTCTCATCCGTAAATACAACGGTTCTGCAGTCATTTACATGACCTCTTGGCTGCACATCCCACACCATGTAGCGAATTGAAGCCGCTTTTCCTTACGAGGAGCATTAAGTGGCGCATTTTTTTTGTAATTTCAGGTATGTAAGATACTCGAAGCTCTTAATTACTCTGCGTACTGATGACTTGCTCGCTTGAGCTTCAGCTTGAGCTCTTATTTTTGACAAGGATAAGGCAGAATTAGAAGCAATTCTGATGGTTTTTCTTTTCTCATACGTAGATAACAACAATGAAACCCTTCCTTTAAAATACCCCTCGGTGTCCTTGATGTAATTGTCGACAACTGTTAGGCTCCGTCCATTTTTTTAGCTATTGCGCGGTTAGAATATTTTTAGTTTTTTCCGATAGATTTAAAATTTTAAATGATTAAGATGTAATAAATTGTAATAAACAAATGCTCTCTACGAAAAACCTTCGCTTACTTTAAAAATAATAAAAAATAATAAAGTGCCTTTATTCCAGTGAACCAAAAAAAAGTAGCACAATTTTGGACGTTTTTTTTATAAATTGCCCAAAAAAAGTTCTTTAGTTAAGAAACCACTATTGTTATAATTTTTTTATATCTCAAAATGTCAAGCTTCCATTTCCATTTTAAAATTCTACAATCGGTTACAAATTGCACAAGATACAGGCTGCTGAATATGGAATTTTTGGTGCCTTTAAATAAGTGAACCGGAGTGTATCTTTCTGGGCCGATAAAAGTAGCTAACGTTAGACGCGCCTTCTCCATAAAAAGAGCGACGATTTGTTTTAGCGAGTTTTGACATTGGTGTCATTTCGAAGACACTTCTTGGTTAAAGCATCCCCTGGAAGTCAAAAGTGTGGTTATTTTTGCGATGGGACGCATCGTTTCCGAGTTATATTCATATTTTTATTTTAACAATATTCCTATATTGGCGATGTTTTGAAAAAAAAAAAGAATCTTCCATATAAATTGGACCACCATATTAAAATCCTTTAGGAACCCATAAAACTTGTTCTTTCTTATAATCTATATTTTGTTGTTTTTTGGATGCAAATACGTATTCGTAGGTGGTGCCAAGTATAAAATACTTGTGTCGAAACACATTGTGTTTGCTATTCAATATTACATGTTGGAGACACAATGATTAATAGATTATAATATACATTTGGGTTTGTTTGTTTGTACAATGTGGGTTTGTTTGTTGAAAACATGACAGACAATCTTCATCATTGCTTATCTGGAATGATACTATTGAAAAACTCCTCAAAATACATGCAAATTGAGAATTGCAAAAAGAATCATCTGGCAGCAATTCTTTTTGAAAACTATATCTCTATTAATAGCGATATAATGGCCTTGATCTTGAATAAATGAAATTAAAAGTTTTAATAAAAATGCCAAGTAAATAAATATCATCCCTGATGAATTTGACCGTGGAGCACAATCACTATGCTTCAGTTTTATTGCCAGTATGTATTGTGTTGTCTTTCAGGCAGCAACAAAAATCATGTCTAATGGGCACCGATGGTCCTCTGGAGATGGAAGGAAGTTTTTGTCAATGTGTTCTTGTGTGTTTTGCTTGCGATATTTTTCGAACACTTGCATAGGAGGAATTTTCAATTCAACTGAGTTATCGTTTGCCTTTAGTTTGATGCATTTTTCAAGAACGTCATTCTAACTAACCGCTAATAATGATCGGTGTCGGGATCTGAAATAGCTATACGGTTTGCCAGGAATCCCGGGAATGCATTTTGAAATACATCGTTTTGAAAACTATTGCTCTATTAACAGAGCTATAATAGTCTTAAGCTCAAATAAGTAACGGGCTTAAGCTCGATTAAATGCAAGAGGAAAATAAGAACATGGTAGAAAAAATCCACCTGCTCCTGTGTTGGAATTATGGACCTTTCAGTGTGTGTTGATACTTAGGGATCTTCGACCAATACTAATTCGCATATGTAAATTGCATAATTCAGTTTGTATATACGAGTATACATATATACGATTGATGATCAACCGATGGTATCAATTCGGACACAGTAGTTAGGTATCTGATGATGAACTTGTCATGGAGTTCGAAACTAGTCTTGCCAGTGAGTGTGTTTAATGGAATTGTCCATTGTTCCCACAAAAGCCAACCATTTTTCAATTAGAAAATATTTCTGACCTGTAAGTTTGTAGTTTGAATTTCTCAAACATTAACTAAAATGCGGTAAGGTAAGCTCTACGATAATTTTAGTCAATCCTGCTTAAAAGTGATTTCATGTTTTAGGTATCGACAGTACTGCTTTCAAGTACACAAATTAAGGAACCTCATTGAAATCCTTTTCTTCCAAAATGATTTTTTGATAATCTTCGAAATTTGTGGGAGATTGTGGTTAATTAAAAACTAAATGGTTTCCCATTACATCACATGAAGGGATTGGGAAGAGCTTTTTACAACCAGTAGCTATGCGCTTTCTATTTTTTTGCTCACTGACTAGAACTTACAATTTTATACCGGTTCCGGACAGTATTCTGAGAAGCTTTTTCTTAGCTAGATACTCGATAGTGTCACCGTCACTAAGCGAAGCGACCGTCGTCGAAAGAAATGTAAGGTGATCAGAGCAGGGATCGACGTTCTAGTATACGAGAGCTGCACACACTGTTATTGAACCACCGACAAAAAAATAACTGAAATTAAATATTAATGATTTCGAGAAAAGAAGAGAGAACTTGGTTCGCTCTACAAAATCATTCATCATACTTTTTACAGCGACTATTTTGTTTTACAGCAACTGAGTACTGATTAACGAGTTTTTTTTTATTCCAATTTAAGCCATTAACTAAACACAACTTAAAATCAATTGGAAGCTACGCGTTTTGTGTTTTACAATTTTGGCACGCGAACATATTTAATCACTTAACATTCAAGTAATTAATTTTAACAATTTAGCAAACAAAAAAAAAACAAAACACAGCAACTTAGTTTAAAACGAAATATTCTCTTACCATCATGGTCATCAGAAAAGAGAAGAAAAACAACACGCTTATCAAAGGCAATACCTTGAAAATCCTATTAAGCCGTAACAGCATGCACAAACCCACCCACACCACCAAAAGGCTCCCCAAGTGGAACCAATTGATGTTGACCGAAAACAAATAACGTAACGAAACCGCTAATTTGTCAAATGCCCGACAATCATACAGAATGTAACACACACAGAAAGAATCTCAAACAGAATCGAGTACAAACAATTCCGAAATATACGATGTGTTCATATTTCAACGCTTCACGCATAAGGCGGCGTGGCGAGCTATTTCTCTACAGAAGATGGCTTAGGAAGTTAAAGAAGCCAAACAGAAGAACACAACAGTAACCGATTTCTTGGCTACAATCAATCCTTTTATACAAAACCACCAGACCAGGCATATCACGTTACACAGATACCAAATACAATAAGCTGAGATCACAAACTTGTACATAGTCATGTTTGTATTTGTGTGTCTGTTGAAAACAATCAATCATTTGAACATTTTGCAAGAAACGATTGTAAATACATAAGACTGTGACAACTCTAGTGGTGGTGAATAAGTAAACAGCGAATGAGTGAACATGGGTCTCTCTGAGTCGCGATGATATATCATCACATCACAAAAGTCACGGATGATGGGTTTTGAATAGAATTGTTAAAGGAAAACTAACAAAGAGAGCTTTAAACTGAAAAGCTGCTTATTTCTTAGTTTCAAGTTGAATGGTAGGATAGACAAGCAAAAAACCATTTTTACGACTATCGGTAATATTTGATGAATTGCGATCGCTTCTATGTTGTCGGTAGTTTTTGTGGTAGGAATTTTCAGTAGACTCATTTGAAAATTACTATATATTAAAGTGACATTAGGATGGGACCTTTTGAAGTATTTTTGCATTTAAACCTGCACCGGTTGCAGCCGTAATTATAAAGTTGAAGTTAATATCCAGCTGTATAATATTATATTGCATAAAGAAATTAAAAATTGGACTTTATGAATCGAAATTGGCAATTGTCAAGAGAGCAACGCAGAAGTATAGAACGATTGGAAAAAAGTGGTTTTATATTACATCCCATGAAGGGATTTGGGATAACTTCTCAAAACCAGTGAGATGGACGCTTTCTAGTTGTATATTCACTGAGTGGGACGCACAGTTTTACACCGGTTCCGAACAATATGTTGAGAAGCTTTTTCGTGCCTTAATACTCGATAGTGTCGCCGTCACTAAGCGAGGTGACCGCCGTCGAAAGAAACGTAACGTCAGAGCAGCGATCGCACCCACATTCTTATGTAAACGAGCCGCGTACACTGTCATTGCACCACTGACGGCTACACCAGTATATAATTGACCCATTGCACCGGTATAGAATGATGGCTGAGTTGAAAATTAAAAAAATCACGAATAGATGTTTGGTTTAAAAATCTTAATATAACCTACACGCAAAGAAAAAACTCGTTCCTTCCAAACGAAATCTCAGATAACTGAAGTTCGTTTGGGGACTGTAGTTGGGAGAAACGAACTTCTGTTAATCCATACATGTCATTTCGTTTGGGAGAACCGAAAAATGTTTGCAGCAAACGAGTTATCAAAAATATAAGCTGAAAAAACGTTTGCGAGAACTGAAAAACGTTTGCAGTAAACGAGTTATGAAAAATTAGAGCTGGCGAAACGTTCGTGAGAAACGAAAAACGGTTCCACCAACTGTTATTTCGGTTACAGCAACCGAGTTGTAATTAAAACTTTTATTTTTGGCTTCCATAAGCTCGTTTTTGTTTAAATTTCCAAATTTTATGATTTGGTTTTACCCATAAAGTTTGTTTTAAAAAAATTTCACTGTCTACTTATACGTCTGTCTCGCCTTGCATTCAAATAACAATTAAAAGCGCAGCAAACTACAACGCGTCAATTGTCCATCCAAGCTATGTATGATCACTTTTATATATATGCTGAGTGTGTATGCCAAACGAGTGTATAAGACTGTGTATACAGTGAGAGAATGAGAGAAATTTACGATCTTCGTAATATGTGCTCTCATTAGAAAAATGGTTAATTTCAGTTATCGCAAATGTAATTTTGAACGCGTTTGATGCAAACGAGAACTCGTTTGCAACAACATGATACACATTTGCGATATATGTATGAGTTTATTTGGGAGAACTACATGAACGGTTGCGATTAATAAATTAATTCAAATCAATCAAAGTGTTGTTGCGGCAACCGAGCAATAAACGTTTTCTCTTTGCGTGTATATAAAAGTGTCCCAAAATTCACGCGAGATTTGTATTTCGCCACATTCGGTCGTTAAAGTGTTGTGATTGAAAAAAAACACAGTGTGACAACAGACAGTTCAGGGTTATTAAAAATAGAGCCGTATACGAAAGCAGTATGCTCTTTTATTTTTGAAAAATATTTTTAATATAATTCTGCCTTGTCGAACAACATAATCTTCAGCGATGAGGCTGTTTATCATCTGATGCATTCGTTAGTCGCCAAAATTATCACATTGTGTTTTCAGTAAATCCAGCAGTAATTGTCTCTGAATAAATCATCCACATTGATACACTGTTTGATTATGGGTTGGTTTCAATGGTAATGGTGCTCGGCATCCTGACATGATAATCCAGTTTATTGTGCCTAAAGCGCAAGTACATCCATAACTTATAATTTCAGGAACATACAGTTCGAGAAACATTTCAATTTCTGTATGCGTTATTTACTGATAGTGTGTGTAGTTTAATATTTCAGTGATCCGAATTGGTCGCGCAGTTCTAAGGACTATTGCCCGTAGGGGTGAATTTTGGGACACTTTTATATACATAATATCACATGAAAGGACAGGATAGAGCTTATCATAAACATTGAGGTGTACGGTTTCCAGTTTTAACCTCACTGATTGCACGCTGAAAAATATGAATGAATGGTTTGTTGTTGAATTTTTTAACGTATTTGTAACTTGTCGCAAATACTTGTGTCCAAACACATTGTGTTTGCTACTCAAGACAATATGTTAGAGACACAATGATTAATATGTTAAAATATATGTTTTTGTGACCCAAGTATGGCTTTGTTTGTATAAAACTGCTGACAATAAAAACGTGACACACAATAAATAACAAAAATGCAGCAGATATTCAATTAATGAAAACAATATGGTATATGGTACATGTTTATTCCAAGCATATACATGGGTCCTGCATACTGTTACCGAAAGGGGTTTGAGAAGCTTTTTCAGGACTAACAGCGCACTAGCTACTTCAACAGAGTTAAATTAATTTTTTATTTCAAGCTAAAGGAATTTAGTTCAACAATTTTCATCCATTCTTTGCATTCCTTCTAATCAAAGATGAATATTTATTTATCTTTTCGGAGTCAGTCTAACTCTGTGTGTATCCCGATCGATGAGTTTAAATATAGAAAGGACACAGCATGAGATATACCTTCCACAAATCGTTTCAAAGTTCGAATGGAAAATAAAGATATGATTTAAAATAAAAATAGAACAGCTCCTAGAAAAAGCAATAAGTGTTCCAACTCACGAGCGATAGGTTAGCACCTTTTTGTTACACGGTACCTGCTCGATTTCTGTGAACACATTAGTAAATGTTACGTTGGAAAATTAAAAACAGCGCTAAATCATATGAATTAAAAATAAATAAAATTATTTAAAGACAAGTGCTTGCACATGTGTCATTATTTGCTTGCTTAATACTTTTAGTTTTATTCCCACAAAAAACAAAGAGAATGCAAAGCAACAGACACATGTACATACATTGTGTTATGTTCGTATGCTTACGAGTAGCAAGACATCGTCTTTTAGGACAACTATTCGCTGCCGCTACGTCAATACCGTCATCAGGCAGAGACTGGTGTTGTAGAACAACCACATATTATTTTCAATGCTAACGCTGCATAGCTACGACGTAGATAATGCTGTGTGCTAACGCTGTGTGTTGTTTGCATGTGTTGACTTTGTAAGATTATACCGTACCCGTGCCAATAGATGTTAACACATCAATAAATAAAGCAATTTTTAGCTCACTGAAATTATTGTTTTGTTTAGTGATAAATTGAGCGACGACAAAAGGTATTGTATAGTGTAGAGAACTTATTGCTCTCTTTTCCGCTCTCATGTTGAGTCTGACTAAAATAGTATAAACGAGTCTTATTTTCTTTGTAGAATATTTCAATATAAATGCACCATTTCGACAATGTTATTACATAAAACAATACAAAAAGCATAAATGTTTCAAAAGGCATCAATGTTTCACATAAAAATTATGAATGGACCAAGTTACGACGACCTGTTTGTTCGCTGCCGCTACATCAGTACCATTATACTTATTTTCAGGCTGAGACTATTGCTGTACAACTACCACGTATACGATGCTAACGCTGTGTGTCGTTGGCATGTGTTCACTTTTACAGATTACCCTACGGGTGCCTACTAATGTTAACACATGAAAAAGTTTCGTCATTGCAATGAATATATTAAGTCTTTGCTATGAATACATTTTATTGGTGCGATGAATGTTTCATTACTGCAATAAATTTATTTCATCATTGTGATGATAGGTTTATTACTGGAGTGCATTTTTTATGCATGTTTCAATTTTTTTAATAATGTTGCTGACAATTATGAGTTTCGTTTTAAAAATTCTATTAAATAATATAGATATAATTAATATATGTATTTATTATTTTTTTTTTAATGTCCGTATACGATTTGGTTATGTTAAGTTAGTTAGAAGTGGTTGACACAATTGATATACTTAGTTTAATAAGAATCGTTAGAATACCACGGGAACATATCCGGTTATCATCGTTTTAACTAGAAATTTACCTGGTGTGGGGCGTTCGAACCATTTAAGGGGCGTTCAAACCATATTATACCCCATCCGTATGTTCCAAGATGAGGCTGAAAATTATAGATTTATTAGTTCGTAGCGAACCAATGTGTGCTCCTGCAAAAAGACTCTAAAATCATTAGGAATATATCCCTGAATATCCCTTTGAGTGTAAATATCACACATATGATAATCTATTCGCACCAAGGGACGGGCAGGAACAAATGTGAAGTTGTTTGACTCTCTCATCCTAGTCTTTATCCTACGGCTTCTATGTGCCCGTTGGTGGTACAATGGTAGTATGCGCGGCTCTTGTGCATGAGAACGTGGGTTCCATCCAAGCCCACTTCCCTTGCTGTTTGCGAGGGGGTATCTGCGTAGTAAAAGAAAAACATTTTCCCATTACATCCCATGAAGGCATTGGGGAGCGCTTCTCACAACCAGTTAGCTGTGCGCTTTCTTGTTTTACACTCACTGATTGGCACCTACAATTTTACACCGGTTCCGAACGGTATTTGGAGAAACTTTTTCATAGTGTCGCCGTTGCTATGCGAGGTGACCGCCGCCGAAAGAAATTTGAGGTGGTCAGAGCTGGGATCGAACCCAGGATCTCATGAACAAGAGGCGTACACACTAACCATTGCACCACCGACGGCCACCTAAGGGAATATAGAATATCTTAATTCAGCATACATAAAAGCTCAGGAGCCAAAATGAGTGGTCAATTATATAAATCCGTCAGGGCCAGGTAATTTGTGGGGTTTAAAAATTAGTCATTAGCCACGATGATTCCTGTAACGTGTCAGCTTACGTGATTGATCCGTGAATCCGACCATATGCCGTCGCTTCAGTTGCCTGGGAAGTGTGTGCTAAGCATGAGGCCTGAAGATTTATTATTTGATTAAGTCCAACCAACGTTTTTTTCTAGATATCACACAGTATTTGTCGGGAGAATTTAGCGCAATCTGGAAGTCTCAAATGCGTTCTTAGTACTGTCGCAAATATTTCCAACACCTCTTCTCTAAAAATCTTCACTTTTTCTTCCGCATATTCTTGCAGCTTTAATTTGTACACATTCCAGTTTTGCTCTGTATTTGAACACTTAGCGTAAGGTCATAGATACACCACGATGCACAGTTACTGACATGAATAAAATGTCCGTCAAATGGCCCCCATGGCTCTGATGACAGGTCATTACTCTTTTCATGAAATTTTCCATGACTTTTTCACATAGATGTGGCTTTCACAGAGATCTCACTGATGACGCGTTGGATCTCAGATGTGTTCTCAGGCATTTTTTGTAGTTTATTCGCATAAATCCGAGATTTCACAAAACCCCAAAGAAAGAAATCGCACGGCTTTAAATCACGTGATCTTGATGGCCAGTTGACTTCAGAATTTCTTGAAATAATTTGTTCTGGAAATCGTTGCTGCAATAAATCGATTATTTCATGCGTGGTGTGGCAGGTGGCGCCGTCTTGCTGAAACCACTGGTCGTTCAGATCCATGCTGTCCAGTTGAGGCTACAAGAACTCCGTTATCATGTTCCTGTAACGAATGCCGTTCATAGTCACCTCAATTTCGGCCTCATCTTCAAAAAAGTAAGGTCCAATCACGGCGCCTGACAAAAATTCGCACCATACAGCAGCTCGCTTGTTTCATTTCATTTGTTTGATCAGTTTGTTCATTTGTTTCTCGTGGATTGGAAATTTGAAAATTGTTTGTATTCGCGAAGCCATTCAGATGGAAATGCACTTCATCAGAGAAGATGACTTTCTTTTTTCTTGAAAAATTGGCATTGACTTGTCTTTGCTCCATTACCCATTAAACGAATTGCCGGCGCTTTCCATGGTCTGCTGGTTTGACCTCCGAATTTTGTACGCATGAAGGCATAGAGAAAGAGACAAGAGTTTATATCCCTCTCTTTATATTCTCTGGATGACGGCGAGGTAGCAGGCCATTTTATCGAGTTCGAGTTGCTTTTGTAATTTACTCTTTGGTTGGACATAATAGGGACTCCGGTAACCCGCGCTAACCCAGAAGATTACTCATACGATTTTAATCTGAAGAAACTGAAGTTTAAATTCTAACCTCATTTTAAACTGGTTTGACAGACGGAAGCCGATCGAAAATTTTCCGACGCGTCGCGTCCACAAACACCTTTTTGAAGCTCACCCGCCGCCGATATAAAGAGTTTTTATTGGTTTAAACTGTGATCCGACTTTATCGACTGGCCCGATTTGTTATTTCAAAAACATCTCAAATTTGTACAAAACTGACAAAAGTAATAGCCGCGAACTTAACTTTTCTGTTGTGCCGCCATCTTCGATAATTTTGTCTTGACACGGACTTTGTCTAAGCACGGAGTTGCCAACTGAATTGTCATTTTAATCTCAAATTTTGTGGTGTAAACGGCAAAGATTAGAGAATAAGGTTATCGCTAACCTGGCGGTGATAAACGGTGGTGTAAATACGTTATTACTGTCCATAACACAGTTGACACACTTTCTCGACTGAAAATTCTTCGAAGTTTGTGAGCGGTTTCAGCATAACTCTCCAAATTTTTGTGATAAGTTTTCACAATTATAACGCATTGTTCTTTCGGAATGCTCTATATTTTTAATAATCGGAATAAAAGTATGTGACAGCTGCCAAATTTTAGAGTATCCACTTGCAAAAAAAAATGGCACTAAATTTAAAAAGTCCAATCTTACTGAGACACCCAGCAAAAATCTTAGCAGTTCAGTAACTATTTAACATGCGGCTACTTTTCTGCTTCTTCTTATCTCACTTGATTCTAAAAGTGTGGACATCAGCTTCTTTGACAGTTGGATCATACATCCAAACGGATCTGTTGGCAGGTCGGATATGAAGTGCATAGTTTGTTGCTTAACCACCTTAACAAACTCAATTTCTATATGGATCTGTGAATATACACCCATACATACATATCTATCTTCGGCTGTGTTTGTATTGTATTGTAGTCGCAGTGTGTTTGCGCCTTTCGTATTTTGAAACGTTGAGCATTATTAATGATCCTTTTTCCATCATGAATATACTTTATTTCCATCGTTTGCGATCACTTTGATTTCTCTGCTCTGGATTGTTGGCTGTTTGTATTGTTATGGTTAGAGCGGCTTAAGTTGTCTTCTGTGGCATCTACTTATTCATCTTTATGTTGAATGCCTGATCATCCATTCTACGATATGTACGAGAGCAGAGTACAGGTAGTTTGTGGATTCGGAAATTTCATGCTTCATGGTGTATTTCTATAGTATTTGAGGCAAGTATAATTGTAAGTGTGTATGATTGTATATCGTTTTAACTGTGAACGCGTTAACGCGTTTCGTCAAAAATTCATTTGTTGTCCATTGATTTGAAAAGCTTCTGTTTTTGTATTTCACACAACGAGCACACAACGAGCAGATCTGAAAAGGAGCTTAAAATTTAAAAAAAAAAATACAATTCAATATGGTGGTTTTGTAGCTGACTCTGTCATTCACATTCAATGTGTGAATGCAGTTCAATAGATTTGATTAAGGGGGTTATTGAAGTGGCCAATGCAATAGAGTGTTATTGAATGCTTCTGTTGTTACGATATTCATATACAACGTGTGTATGTTTCCGTTTAAAATGGCCGATAGGCTGAGAACATATGTCATGGCGTAATGGTTCAGGTTATGCAATTATAAACAAAAGTATATATGGATGTTCTCAATCTTCTCAAATACGAACAAATGACAACATATTTTGTCTTGACTTTCATTTGGCTGCCTTCGATTTGTATAAAATCCTTTAACATACAAATAGATAGATGAAAATGTATGTCTTTACCTCATAGTTCTAGTCTTTACAACATTCTAAACATCCTTAGTTAATAATTTATTCAGAATTGAATACGTCAAGTCAAAAACTGTTTTTGGTCGCCTTTAATCTTACCAAAAACCATAACAACTAAATCAAGAAAAACAATTTAAGAGTATATTTTAATGTTTTTCTGGCCCATTACCTTTCCATTAATAGCATTCTATGTTCATTCATAATTTGAAAAAAATCAACGAAAATGTTTGGTAATACACGGCAAAAATAAAATGTATATAAAGGAAATATCACACTTTCATTCTGGATAAGAAAATGCAAAGTCACAGTAAAAAGACTCTAGTAGAGAAAAATAATCAAACATCGAATGATTCAAACGAAGCGGCGCAGGAACAGATTGGAACAATGAAAGAAACAAATAAAAACAGGCATGAGAATAAAGCACATGACAATCAGCTTTTAGATGAAACTGCTAAAACCATTTGTAATAGAAATGAAATTATACAGGACAAAGAACAATATTTTGGTGAGTGTAAAGTTTGAATGTTAGGACGCAGTCAGTTTTGAAGATATTCTACAATATACGGAGACGATATAAATCCTACGAGGAACTTCACCAAGAGGTGTACAATCTTTAAAGCTTAACGTCCCATACTGATGTGCAATCTAAACACTTTCGAGCTTGAAGGGCATTTACCATGAAAATAAAAAATTATAACTTGAAAGAAATATTGGTGTTGAGAAAACACAAATTGATTTTGGATATATTAATTAATATTGCAAAATTAACAACTGATGTTCAGAAAAAGCTTTTAACTTGAGAATATGAAAATTAAAATGGAAAAATTTGTTAATTTCGGTTGAAAAATTAAAAGCAGTTATTTCAGATATTTCAAAATTTATATTGAGAAATTAAAAATTGATTTTGTTTTTTTGGCTGTTAATTTTTTTATATCGAGGGGAAGAACATTGAAAAGAGTCAAACCTGATAAAAACTGATCTGTTAGCTTAAGAGAATTTTTGATGTGTTAAGATCTAAAAGCACGGGCAGGACAATCTATCAAAATGAACATATGCAAACAACACACAGCGTTAGCATCACATACGTGACTGTTGTACAACAATAGTCTCTGCCTGAAAATAAGTATGATGGTATTGATGTAGCGGCAGCAAACAAACAAGCAGGTCATCGTCGCCAAAGAGTATTGAATAGTATAGAGAACTCATGGAACAACTTAGTATGACTCAAAAGCACTGGCGACATCTGGTGAATGATTCGAAACGTATTACTCCCTTTTTGTCACAACTTGATCCATTCATAAATTCGATGTGAAACATTGGTGGCTTTTGAAACATTAATGCTTTTTGTATTGTGTTATGTGATAACATTTGCCGAAATGGTGCATTTATATTGAAATATTCTACAAAGAGAATAAGACTCGTTTATGCTCTTTTACTCAGACTCTCTACATGAGATCGGAAAAAGAGTGCAATAAGTTCTCTATACTATTCGATGCATTTTGTCGCCGCTCTGTTTATGACAAAACAAACACAATTATTTCAGTGAGCTAAATATTGCTTTTTATTCAGTTGTATGCCAGCATTCAAACAAGCGGGTGACAAAACAAAAACCATTATTTCAGTGAGCTAAATATTGCTTTATTTATTTTAACAATATTACATCTAATGCTAAAGTAGATGCAAGAAAAAAGAAAGTGCAATAGCAAAAGAGCCTTCAGCACAAAAACTATTCTTTTTTATTACCAATGTAATATTTACTAATGTGTTCATAGAAATCGAACAGGTGCCGTGTAGCAAAAAGGGGTTAACACATCGCCCGTGAGTTCGAACAGTCATTGATTTTATTTCATTACTCCTCTTGGGGGCATATGGCTTTCACAAAGCATTTCCATCCTGAGCCCGGTGTTCAGTTTTTATGAATTTTTCGTTGCCATAAGAAGCATGTGCATCAAAATATCGAAAATGTTATGAAATGCTTGGTTGGTACTCAGATCTTTGCCGAAAATTTCGTAGGCAAAAGCAAGTACAGGGTTGTTATGCCAAACATATTTTTGTAGGAAAACATTTGTTTACAATTGTTTGGTTCCGGAATATCGACACTTTGATAAGTTTAATAACGAAAAGCAACACGACATCCATTAAAAATAAAAGGGAGAGTGTAGAGGAATTATAAATGAAATATTTGCAAAGTAAATCAAAGACATGTGGTAACTCTCCGCAAGAAAATTTTCCGTTTAGAGATAAATGACAAAAGTCTCTAGTTAGTTTTGCTTACAATAGGGACCATAATCCCTAAATTTCATGATTCGTGAAACTAATTTCTCAGCTTTTTTTCTACAGCCCTAAACTCCTTTTCCATTTTCTATTATCTACGAGGAACATCTACACCCAATTTCATTAATATACACAAACCCGTTTTGTCCTAACTCTAATTTATCTGACTTAGTGTCTCGCCCATTTCTACCACCCCTATTTTGGATGGTACCAAATGGTGCAATGGTTAGTTTGCACGGCTCTTGTACATGAGAACGTGGGTTCGTTTCCTGCTCTGACCACCTTACGTTTCTTTCAACGACGGTCACCTCGCTTAGTGATAGCGACACTATCGAGTACTTAGCCATGAAAGTACCTTTCGGACCCGATGTAAAACTGTAGGTCCCAATCAGTGAGTGTAAACTAGAAAGCGCACAGCTCACTGTTTGCGAGAACAGTAACATCTCTTCATGGGATGTTATGGGAAAATATCTTTTTAAAAGTTGCCAAATTGTTCATTCTGTCAAAATGCTATTTTAATATTTTCACCTCTTTAAATTCAAGCCATTGTATCACTTTTACTGAAGCAGACAAATATTTTCTTCAAAAAAAAGGGCAACAAGAAAGATGTTTTTAAATATATATTTACATTTAAACAATATGCAAACAAAAAATGCCAGGATTTGCCGGAAGTGACTCTCGGTTTTTTTCTTCAGAAACAAATTCCACTTTCAATGAGCAATGTTGCTTTAAATGTTCTTGCTTGGGACCCTCATCTTTGACTTTATCTTCTTTCAAATGCAGCAAAAAATAAACGTAACATTTAAAACAACACTGCGACAATCAAAAAGTGCGCAATTCATGATTAAGGAAACAAAACTAAGAAAAGATGTAAAATGTCTTGTGTTGCTGGCTTCAACCCTAGTTGTTCTCCTCATCATGTATCTCATTTTGTTCATAGCGTAATAATAGACCTTCTATTAAGGTTGAACTTGTACGATATGGGAACGATTCAGAGACAAATGCAAAGCAACAAAAAAAGTTTTGAACAGCAATTGTCTTATGTTTAAATGTAGATATGTATAAAAGTCTTGTATCATGATGTCATGTCCACTCTGGGTGGTCACGGAGACATTGAAGCTTTGTGCTGACTGGTCTTTCCAGCAACGCCACTAAGCGAAACGATGATACGCTTTGGCTAAATAAAAAACAAATAAATAAAAAAAAGCAACATGAAACTTTACCGTCATTTTGTTGTGTGTAGTTTATATACTATAAATATATACAGTAGTGGCTCGATTCGAACGACTCGTGCTTATTGCGGAAGCACCACTGAAGTAGTAAAATCAGGGATGATTTCTATTTTTATTATTATTATGTGTAGTTTATATACTATAAATATATACAGTAGTGGCTCGATTCGAACGACTCGTGCTTATTGCGGAAGCACCACTGAAGTAGTGAAATCAGGGATGATTTCTATTTTTATTATTATTATTATTATTATTTTCAGATTTGTTTTCGATTATATATTTGTATTTTTAGGCATTCCTCTGTTTTATATCGCAATTATGACTTTCAGTGCTTCTACTTTTGATCCCTTGGTCTAAGCTATCAAATTACGAATAGGTGCATTTCGTAACACGGGCCTTAAACTGCAAAACACTATTTATATATATAAAGTAAGTTTCAAAACATCCTAGAGTGCATGAGTTTCACATTTGGACCCTGACTATTAAATTTTATTATAATTTTTACCATTTACGTCAATCTACACTCAAAAACTATGATAGTAAACACAACAGAAAATTCAGCTGAATTGGGAAACGCAAAAACATGTGCTATTTCAGCAAACGTCCTAACTAAAAAAGTGCAACAACACAAAATTTTCAAATTTTAATTTTTTGTGTCAAAATAATGACCAAGAAACATTTCCCTCTAAAAATCTGGCATCATTTCTTCTTCCTTTTCGTCAAAAAAAAATTGGGTATTAATCTGTCTACTAATGAGAATTTTTATACATTTTTTAACTTATCAAACCCAGTTTTTTGCACATTTTGTACATTTGAAGTTAGGATGCGATATGTATGTTATATTAGCACACATTTCATCCGGTTTTATCAACACTGCAGACAGTTTTTTATGGAAGCACATTTGATGTTATAACAGATAAATTGCCTGCTGATAAGTGTATTTTTCCTACACCGCTAAAGTTAATTATACATAGCTTAATTTGTACAGTGCATCTAAACGATATTAAGCGTCATTACAATTTCACACTTATATTCCGACTTGAGCAATGGCAATGTTGCCACATGTTCAATTACAAGAAATGGCAACAAAAAGTTTTGTTAGATAAAATTTGTTATCATGTCTAGTGAATGCAAATGTTATCAAGGAGAGGGAGAGATTCAAAAACAGAAATTTGCAACATGACTTACATATGGTACTTTCATTAAAATTATTTTATTTAATGGAAGACTACGTATATTTTTATATCTGTAAATTTGAAGGATAGATTTTTATTGCCGATTGAAAACAAAATTGGAATTAAATTGTTCACAACAACGCGCGGTAAATGTTATACATATTGACTATGGTTTATTTATGTATCACATATAGTCGTTTAAACAGGTGATTTAACTTTCTCCATGTCACTTTTCGTTTCATTTGTCAACCCCATGTTTATTTTGTTTTTATACTTTTTTGTATTCTTGTACTGTTGGTATATAATTGTGTAGAGTTTGACACCTGAAACGAATGAACAAAAATAAAATGTTTGTTGTTGCTGCCTACAACTACAACAACATCTGCTGCTACCATGTATTTGTTGGCACTGGCTACAAACGTGTTGCCGTATCTACTTTTTTTTCACCAATTACAACAAATGTTGCCACATTTCGTAATATTAAGTGTGGATCGTTTTATTTGGAAAGTCATAGCTTAATGGAATAAAAAAACAGTCATATTGTTTGCTGTTAATAATAAAATTAATTTTTTGATTATAGCTTTCTTTAGTTGTCCAAATCTAGACTTTACTGTAACTACATACATTTGTACATTCATGAAGGTTGCTGCTGAATGACATGACATTGTTGAACTTCATGTTTATGTTACTACGTTTTTTTGTTTGCTTTTTCGTTGTTGTCGTTGCTTATTGCAAGCCATTTTTGTATCTATTTCTGTGCGATTTTGTGTTGTTTTTGCTATTGTTGGACATGTTGGCGGATTTTCCTCAAGGCGATTCTCTGATTTTTGCTGGGAGTATGAGATAAATGAAGTTACTAGATGATGTATAGTTTTTTTTTGTTTGGAGGGGAATATAATTCATTAAGTTTGCTTTATTACAAGCGATAAGATGAGACAGATGTAAAATGAAACACATAATTTTGTGGATTTTGTTGGCGATTTCGAAATCTAAATACGCACTATAAAGAAGAAAAAAGTTTATCTAAACAGCCGTTCAGAATCAGTGTAAAACTACAAGCTGTGATCACTGAGTCAAGACAAAATTACGAAGTCTATAGGTCACGGGTTTGAGAGAATAAACGCTGAAAAAAATGCCTCTGTAACATATTCTCACAAACGTATTCTGCAGGAACCATGTATATATTTGGTACGGACTTCAAACATTCATACGCTTGAAGGACCACACACTTGCATTTAAATGCAAACAGTGGCATGCTTACTAGCAAACATGTATGTTTTACATATACTTATGCGGAAGCATTCGCGTGTTTCCCCAAACCTGCATATAGTTACGTGAAAACATTATATATTTATTTCATTTATTTCAATATATATTTATTTTTTATTATAAATAATTTTATCAGTATAAATCCATATTTGCAAATAATTAGTACAACAAATTGAAAGATTTAAAATTTACCTTTATATATTTACTTGCATTGAAAGCAGTATCTGTTTTGTTTTTCACGAAATGAGAATCTGTTGTTCTTTTGCTTCTACTTCCGTGTTGTCTCCCACGTGTCTGTTGTCAGAAGGTTTCAACTATGCGTTGCTTATCACTATGCGTTGACAGACACACATTATATTTATATACCAATCTAGTTCATGCAAGCCAAGCGTGGATTAATTACTTGTGTTTTTTTATTATATTTCACAAATAATCCGTCGTTCCGATTTTCTCAGTAAAGGCTCGGGCAGACAAACGGCTTCACGTTGTTGCCGTTTCCAGATTCTCTCCCCAAAATCGTTTCTCACTTTGATAGTACACATACGTATATACGAAACTCATACACAAAAACCAAAGCAACATCACAAACCATTTAACCGCCCGAGCCTTTGTTTATTCTTTCTTCACTGACCAAACGCTTTTGATATACTCTGTCCGATGAACCATTGACGATTGAATACACGAAACTTCGTCTGCAATTTACACGCACTTTCAGGACTATTTATGAATCACTGACTGAGAGAATAATGCAAAAAAACCGATACACACTCTCTCGTTGCGCCTCTTTTACTCTCTTGCTCTCGAGAGAGCATAAACAGTGCCACAAACACATCTGTATTTGTATCACAAACGCATATATATTTGGGTAGCAAACACATATATTATAACAAATTAATCTTTGTCTCAATAATTTAATATTGAATAGCAAACACAATGTGTTTGCACACAAATAGATCATATTTGCTACGAGTTCAGTGTTTGGAAAACAAGAAAGCGCACAGCTAGTAGATAGTGAGAAACACTGCCTTGTCCCTTTATGGGGTGTAATGGCAACATATTTATATATTTTATTTAAATGGTTGGTGAAACTAGAAGCATATGTTTGCTGAAATAACAGACATGTTTACTTGCGCCTTGACACCAGTCTTTTTTACTGTGTTTGCAAAAATATTTTTTTGAGTGAGTAATTCGTCAAATGTAACACTTTCTTTGGTCGATTTTTAACTTAAAACTAACCTGAGCGCGGGCAAATTTCTATCAAGTGATATCAGCATTAGTATGTAGATCTTAATTCTCCATTACATTCCATGAAGCGATTGTGGAGAGATTCTGGCAAACAATAACCTGCGAACAATCTTAGATTTTTTGGAGTGGCATCGACATTTTCCTACATATTCCAAAGGATTTTCGCGACTAATGGCTGTCGCAAAAATAACTAAAAAGCTGTCAAAGCAGAACTGCCATTATGTACTCCATGGATTGTCGTGTATGATTTCTAGACCTAAAAACTTGACTGAGCTGTCCATTATATCCCGTCAATGATTGATGTAAACTTCTCACAATCACGAAACTTAGGGCATTATATTTGTATTCAGCGTAACCATATTACTCAGATCTTTATAATATATTTATACATCTCGTCACTCTGAATCCAAAAATAATATTTTTATTTTCAGGCAACCCAAAGTTTCCGAGATATGAGCGTTCAAAATTTTACTATAAAATTCACTTATTTTCGTAATTTAATTTAGGGTCGGACCATAATTAGTATCGCTGTAAAGCTTACAGCTTTTAACCGACGGTTCCATTACCTCATTGAGGGGAGGTTTCATGTTTTGTGTCTTTTGGTTCTAACTTTTTACGAAATCGGTCAATATTTCAAAATATAACCCACGTTAGGGTGTATATTTTTTTTATATACTTTTAAAGATATCACCATGCAATCATTTGCTATGTTACATGTTTCATTAACTCTTAAAACACGAAAGATACATAGGTGAACTTTGAAAAATTATATAAAAATTACAACACAAAAACAATACTGAAGTCACGAAGCCGGTGTTGTTAATCGTTAGAATACGAGTATTACGAGTATGCTCATCAAAAGTAATCCAACGTACAGATTCATCGCCGCAATGATAATGATTCCCTAACTAAAGTGGACCCGCCAGAATAATGTGATAAATTTTCTTGTCTAGAGCAAAAAATATTGTGGTTCTCAACTGAGACTTCCATGTATGTATGATTTATGAATATTAACATCAAACCCTTTTTTACTTATTTTGTAACTCATAGAGCATTCACTGCCTAGCATGGATGTTAAAAATGAACTAGTACAAAGGGTAGAAGCAACAGTGTACTCTACTGACATAATGTTTACGAAAAATTGTCTACTTTAATTGGGTGATGAAGAAATCTGTTGTTGAATTGTGAAATGGAATAATAGCTATGAGGGGAAGTTCTGAACACAGAAGATTAAGTCAATTAAACCTCTATTGGTAGTCGATCTTCTGTTAAAATTATACATACATGGGAAAATTAGTTATATGATAATTATGATTTGTAGTTTAATTTGAATTACCTCTACAAATTAAAATCCAAAAAAAGCTTTATACCTTAGACCATTGTATTTATTTCAGAAGGAAATATCACCGAGTGGTGATATTTATATTGTCAATCAAAGCCTCAAACCTGTACATTTCAAATACTTGAAAACAGAACTGCCAGCAGTGAAACAAAATCAAAATATTGAAAGTATTCCCATATTTCATTACAATTGACATAAAATTCCACAAGCATAATTTTGAGCCAAAGCAAATGCAAAACTGTTGAATTGTAATTGGGAACAATCGTAATTCTATTGCAGTTGCATTAGATAAATTAATGCAAATTAAAATCAAATGTTGTATACACTTTATAAACAGGGTCTTCTCTACACGGAGTTCAAGTATAATTTTTTGTACTAAATATCTTGTATGTGCTTTTTTTTGTAGCACCGTAAGTGTATGTCAGTTTTATGCAGAACCTCGTTAGGCTACTTTAGAAAGATATGTTTCATGTTATATTTATCGAATATTTAATGAAACAACTTATACTACATTTTGCATCAATGAAATCACGACATCCATGCGACATTAAGTATATTAAAGAAACAAATGCAATCCAGATGATAAATAAAACATTAATTGCAGTAATCAATAATATTTATTGCAATAATGAAACATATTCGGTGCAGAAATGATATCAATTCATTTCATGAAAATAATGCTTGCAAACATGTCCATGGTTCCTGCAATGTGTTGCTGGGCCTGTTTCTATTTAGCGTGTATTCACCGCTGCGGTGAAACATTTTCGTTGCAGTAAAATTTTTTTTAACGGCCGTCGGTGGTACAATGGTAAGATGGTAAGTGTGCGCGGCTCCTGTGCATGAGAACGTGGGTTCGATTCCTGCTCTGACCACCTTATATTTCCTTCGACGACGATCACCTCGCTTAGGGGTGGCGACACTATCGAGTACTTAGCCATGAAAAAGCTTCTCAAAATACCGTTCGGAATCAGTGTAAAACTGTAGGTCCCAATCATTAAGTGAAAACTGGAAAGCGCGTAGCTAGTGATTGTGCGAAATTCTACCCTAAATAATAAAATAAAAGGCAAATGGTGGCTTTCATCAGAAGTAAATGATCTTTTCGTAAAAGTTTTGGCAAAGATTTAACTCTATCTCAACGATGACGCGTGTAATCTCGGCCTTCGGCTCAAGAACTGTTTGTGGTTTATTCGCATAGACCAGAGATTTCACCAAACTCCAAAGAAGGAAATCGCCTGGCGTTAAATCGCACCATTTTGGTTGCCAGTTGGCATACACTCCGGTTCACTTATTTAAAGGCACTAAAAATTCCATATTCAGCAGCCTTTATCTTTTGCAATTTGTAACCGATTGCAGAATTTTAAAATGAAAATGGAAGCTAGTCATCTTGAGATATAAAAGAAGTCATCACAATAGTGGTTCCTTAACTAAAGAACTTTTTTTGGAGTAATTTATAAAAAAAAGTCCAAAAATATGCTATTTTTTTGGTTTACTTGAATAAAGGCACGTTAACTAATTTTAATAAAAAACAGTTTTTCTTGTTTTTTAATTTATTTTACTTTATTTAAGAACTATTAGTAATGGGTACAACCCCCTTTGTTTTTAATAACTTCAGATATACGGGTTTTCATTGAGAGATAAAGGGAATTTATGTAATCCAACGAAATTTGATTCCAATCATCCTTAATGGCCGGAATTAGTAACTGCTTGTCATCAAATTGTCTACCTCCTTCATAGACCTTCCGAGATAACCAACCCCAGACATTTTCGATAATGTTTAGATCTGGCGAATACGGTTACCAGTCAAGAATATTAACATTTTGGCTTGCAATGAACTCTTTTACTACTCTGGCGATGTGTATAGGGGCATTATCTTGTTGCAATATCCAATGTGGCAATGTGGCCGTCGGTGTTGCAATGGTAGTGTGCGCGCCTCTTGCACATGAAATCTTGGGTTCGATCCCTGCTCAGACCACCTTACAATTCTTTCGACGGCGGTATAGTGACGGCGACACTACCGAGTATTTAGCCACGAAAAAGCTTCTCAAAATACCATTCGGAATCGGTGTAAAACTGTAGGTCCCAATCATTAAGTGAAAACTGGAAAGCGCGTAGCTAGTGATTGTGCGAAGCTCTCCCCTATCCATTCATGGGATGTAATGGGAAACTATTTATTTATTTAATATCCAAGATATGGGACCAAATAGTTCACTGAACTTCGGAAAAGCCGATTCCAATAACGTTTTATAGCTTACACCTGCCATTTTTGCGCGTTGAAATTCAAGATTGATGGTGCCATAGTACGTAATAGCACCCCACACCATAACGCCGCCCTCTCGGCTGTGATGTCGGTTCAAAAAATGCTTTCTTTGCGCAGATTATGGAAATAATAGTTGTAGCCATCAGGCTCATCCAAATTAAACTTCTTCTCATCCGTAAATACAACGGTTCTCTAGTCATTTACATGACCTCTTGGCTGCACATCCTATACCATGTAGTCTCTTGCGAATTGAAGCCGCTTTTCCTTACGAAGAGCATTAAGTGGCGGCTTTTTTTGTAATTTCAGGTATTTAAGATACTCACAGCTCTTAATTACTCTGCGTACTGATGACTTGCTCGCGTCCACTCAAGCTTGAGGTCTTATATCTCATGATGTCTAGCTTCCATTTCCATTTTAAAATTCTGTAATCGGTTACAAATTGCAAAAGATACAGGCTGCTGAATATGGAATTTTTAGTGCATTTAAATAAGTGAACCGGAGTGTATGTAGGTATTTCGGGAGATGGTTCGGTCCGGAAAACGTTGCTGCAATAATTCGAATATTTCATGCACGATGTGGCAGGTGGTGGGGCTCTGCTGAATCCAGATGTATTTTAGATCCATATCGGTCAGTGGAGGTCACATGCAGGTCACAGTGTTCCTGTGACGAATGCCATTCACAGTTACTGGATTTTTGGGCTCATTTTGATAAAATTAAGGCCCAATGCCATCTGACCAAATTGCGCATTAGTTGTTCGTTGTGGATGCATTTGTTTCTTTCAGAGCCTGAATTTCGACAAATTTGTTTGTTGGCGAACTCATTCCGATGCAAATGATCCTCACCGGTGAAGATGAGGCGAAAAATCTGCATTCATTTCACTTTGCTTCATACCCCATTTTATGAATTGTAGACAGTATGCATGATCTGCTAGTTTGAGTACCTGAGTGAGCTGAATCTTGTACGGACAAAGGTGGAGGTCTTTCGTCAAAATTCGGTGCATGGTGTTTCACCTTTATGTAGTTGTGAACCATGACGAATTGATGTTCACGGGTTTCGGCGATACTCCCGTTTACAGGAGCAATGCTTTCGTCGGCACGTCGACACACAGGGACTTATTGGCCATAATCGCCCCATGTTCTTCAACTTTGTTGATCAAATTTGATGATTCGAATTATTGACACATTAGGTGCAATTCCGCGGCGGAAAATTCGGCAAAATTTGCGAAAAGACTCAGTGTAACTATTCCCATTTTTACAAAGGGGTTTCAGAATAATAACGAGATTTTCCTTTGTGTAGCGCTCAATTTGTAATAATCGGAACAATCGTAGAACAAAGCTGTCAAATTTCAGAGCAACCTTTTGCACATATTATTAATGCAATAAAATGTAAGCTGTGCTCTTTTATTGGGACACGCTTTATAAAGTTGGTCACTACAGCTAAGCGACCTTCAGTGTATGATAAAGCAATATTTTACTTTCCATTTCATTTTCCACAAATTCCCATCCAAATATTTAAATTCAAAATTTATTAAACCACATCCATAACCGCTGACATGACTTCGGCATTAACACATTAACAATTATTCTTAACTACATAATTAGAGATCTGAAACAATCCACACCAATATAAATATAGATATGAACATAACAAATGAATTGACGTAACAAACTTGAAACTTGAAGTTCCATTCTACGGAAAAATATTAGATATTTGAAAAGTGAATAGAAACATTTCTTCAGCGTTGATTTATATACCAGTTTGCATTTAGAGTTGTGTAAAAATGTACCAGTCCATGTAGCAAATAAGTCACATGCGCCAGGAATGTTTACATGTGACGACATGTAAATGTTTGTACGAAAGTCATGTTGAACAAGTTTTTGGTTGCTGTCACTAACAATACTTACACCGTCACGTGTGCCAGTTTTAGCAAACACTTGAATACGGATGTATGTACGTACGTTCACTTTTGAAGAAGCAGAGAGCCAATATTGAAGAAGCCCTCGAGTCACAAGATCTTTGGACATAAATCATTTAAATCACTTAAACATGCATATGCCTCGCGCTAAGACATTAAATAAATCGCTTTGTAGACGAGGTTGGTTGCCTGGAACTGAATGTGGCAAATATCAAGGCGCACACATGACTATGCTGCCATATTTTACAAGTTGCAAGTAAACCAGATATTAAACTCAGTGACAGAGAACAAAAATCACAAACTTGTAAGGTTACACAAAAACTTGTGTACGCACTAGTGTGCAGGCGGATACATGTGTGTCATATGTTCCTTGTAGTATGTGTCATGTGGCAAATTCGATTTGCCACTTTGTACACAAGCAACAGTAACCACCATGGAACGATACCAACCCACTTTTTTCTTGGTTCAACAAATACACAACCACATTCTGTTTGCATCGTTTTAGATATCGGCAAGGGGTGGTTAGTGTATGGTAGTAGATGCGTCCTGTTGTGAAAATTTCAGGTATTTTAGAAAAGATTTGAAAAGCATAAAACTACAATAAATATTCGCTTTATTGCCGTCAACTTTGAGAATCTAAACGACAGTACCAAAAACCAGAAGTTTTCATCTTCACATGATTTGTGTAGTAAAAACAGGTGGTAACAGCAATATGTCACCTAAAGATTGTGATGTTGTTGTATGGCATGAAAAGGCAATAAAAAAATCTCTAAACTTGAAATCTGTAACGACTCTAGAGTAAACGACTTTGGAGCAAAGATATTTGTATCAGGTTGATTTGCAATAGTGTGTCAGAACTAGCCAGTCATACCAGTAATACTAAGTAACAGCAAATATGTGATCCAATAACTGCTAGAGATTTTTGGTGTACTATAGTCCCCCAGTTTAGAAAATAATATAAATTTTTAAATTATGTAGAAGATTAATTCTTCAGAACAATTTTTTTAGTTTTTGTAATGGTAGTAGAACATATTTTAGCATTACTTAGAAAAAAAATTATCAATTACTAACTTAATTGGCCTCAAAAAGTCCAGAGGATAGTGGCCTTGTAAAACGAAGATAACATATTTCTCCAACCACGTCGATATTTTGCCTTTTACCTGTTGGTAGCACTAAGATTTCGCAGGCATTTTTATATGATACTTCCAGCGGTCCTTAGACGTCTATTTCCCGATTACCTCTTCGAATACCTTTACTGCTGGTTAATATATTTCCATTCTTCTGACCAGGACTAGCTAGCGTAATCGCTTAATTTGATACTATAGTCACAGTTGTCTCCTATTACTTACTTAGGTGGCCTCCAACAACCCAGAGGGATCAATGGCCTTACAAAATGAGGATTATATGTTTCTCCAACCGGCTCGAACTTCAGCTCTTCTCCTGCAGTTTGCAACCCCAAGCTCTAGCAGACGATCTTCCACCTCGTCTTTCTAGCCAAGTCTTGGACGTCCTATATTTCGATGCTCTTTGAGTACGTCTTCGAATAACTTTTGAACTGGTTTATTCGGATCCATTCCACATTTGGTTCTCAAAAACATATATTAACGCCCATTAATCATTGTGTCTCAAACATGTTATATTGAATAGAAAACACAATATGTTTGGGTAGAAGTATTGTATAGTTGCGGAAAGCTACAAACACGTTATATTTGCATCCAAACAACAAAACAGACAGATTTTTCAGCGTGTAGTATGTCGATGTCGGGATAAAGATTATACAGCTCGTGGTTCATCAATCGTCGGTTCTCGCCGTTTTCTATTATGGGACCTTACATTTTCGGAGCATTTTTCTCCCGAAGAATCCCAGTGATGTTTCATCGGCATGCGGTATGATCTAGGATTCTGCGCCATAGACCAAGACAGGTTGTATGAGAGTCCGATATAGTTGGATCTTCGTTTCTCGAGAGAGGGTCTTATATATTAAGTGTTTGCTTAGCCCGAAATAACACCCGATTGCAAGCACAATTCTCCGTTTGATTTCCGGGCTGTCGTTATTGCTACTGTTCACAGCAGATCCGAGGTAAATAAATTCGTCCACTACCTAGAAATTGTAACGGTTATCTACATTCACCCTTTCACCCAATCATCACGTTTCACCGCATGTCGAAATCATTAATTTTGTCTTGTAGTTGTTTACTGCCAAACCCACTTTTGCTGATTCTTATTCCCAAAAACACATCAGTCACGTCTCATAGATTTCACTCGACGATGTCTAAATCACCAGCATACGCGAGCAGCATGTGATTTTTGCTGCCGATAATTTTATTCGTGTTGACTGCAGCTTTTCTCACGATGAGCTCAATTCGTATATTGAAGACATCGCATGATATGGAGTCGCCCTGCCTGAGGACTTGCCTCGTACTAATTAATTCGGGGAGATCTTTACTGAGAATTTCGTGTCGGTCAGTGTCATTCTACAAGGCGTGTTAGTTTCCCCGTATCGGGCTATTGAAAGCAGCCTTATTACCTACAAAGAGGTGGTAGGTGTCGATTTGTTTTTGGTGGGGTTTCTCCAGGATTTGTCGTAATGTCAAAATCTGGTCGATATTTGACTATCCAGGAAAAAATAAACACTGTTAAAACCCGATCAGGTGTGCAACAAACGGCTTTAGTCTTTCGCACATTACGCTGGAGATGACCTTCTATGCAATGGATAAAAGGTTTATTCCACGGTAGTTGGAATACTAGGGTCGCCTTTTTTGAAAACAGGTCACAGTATGCTAAGACTCCAATCGCCGGGCATGCATTCGTCTAGCCTGATTTTTAATATGAACTGATGCATGTGCAATCGAATCCATCGTCCTATATTTGCTCAACACCCTCATGTATAGTGAAGTCTCCTGGGACAAGTAAAGTAGAGAAGTAATTTCTCCATATTCCAACATCTGTGACAGGATTCCCGTCCTTATCTCTACAAAAGGAGGACCCTTATCCATTTCCGTTGGTTTGGCTTTGTACTTTTCGGTAGAATTTACTGGCCTCATTCTTCAATTTGATTCAATTTGCTCACTGTCGCTCTATCTGCACAACCGTTTTTTCTTCTTAAACAAACAGGTTTCCTCTTCCTTCTTTTCATTACTTGCCATGCGACACTCTTCATTGTACCTTGGTTTGTCCTTAAGCGGTTTTTCATAACCTAGTACGGTCACTGCAGCAGTTTTCATCTAGTGGAAAATGATCTACCACTGCGCTTTCAGATCATGAGGCAGGGCTACGTTCTGCGGCAGTGTCTGAATGAGCTTCTCTGCATAGGCCCTGGCTATCTCTGGTTATTCCAGTTTTCCGATGTCCAGCATGCTATATGTTTGGTTTCGTACGACTTTCGCTCTGTTCTCCTTGTGCGAACATTTGCGGCAACCAAATAGTGATCCGAATCGATATTAGCACCCCGAATAACACGTACGTCCATTACACTAGTAGAGTTGTCTACTATTGGCCCGTATATTTTCCGGATCAGTTGTCTCTCAAAGACGCTCAGAGCTGCTTCGCCTATTTGCTACGCCATAAAGACAGACAGGTTATATTAGAGTCTGATATAACTGGATGATTTTTATGTACTGGGTGAAACAAAAATTTCTGATATATCTTTAAAAAGTAAGGACGCAATTTCACACATTTTTCTAAAATATTTATTTGGAACTTTAAGTGTTTTTCATTCTTTTTCAAAGATGATATCGGGCAAGTGGATGCAGCCATTGTTGATGAACATTTGGGCTCTGCTTTCTGCATTTTCTATCATTCTGCGATAACTTAGGCCGATAAATTCTCGCGCTCTTATCGGACATTCTCCCTGAGGGCTTCCAGAATCAATGGCTTGTTCACAAGGCCAGTACCTTCAAAAACCCCCCAAGAAAGAAGTCAAATAGGGCGATTTTACCGGCCAATCCAAATCGCCAAAATGAGACATTAGGCTACCGGGAAATGCATCCTTCAAATTGTCCATTGTCGCATGCTGTAGCCTCATGGAACCTCACGGCAATAAAAACTCGTTGATCATGGTTCTGTATCTCTCACCAGTCACAGTCACCTTGTTAACCACCTCGTCCTCTACAAAATACGGTGTGATGACACCTCCCGCAAAAATGGTGTACCACGCAGTGACTTTGAGTAGATGTAATGGCTCTTCGTGAGTGATAAATGGATCAAACATTGTTTACGTATCCAATAAGATGAAAATGGGGCATTTCGCTCATGGTACATTTCGACCGGAAATAGCTGAGTTTTGGTAAAGCATAAGCGTAATTTAGACGCTATTGACAGTCTGCAGGTAGTATCTCATGGACTGCCTGCATTTTGTAAGGTAACAACTTCAAGTATGTGACCGAAATGCTCTGTAGAGAGAAACGTTTAATGGCCAATTATGTGGTAAGTAATCTGGTCGAACTTGACACCTGCTACCTGCTATCTTCAGCCACAGAGGCGATATTTTCGACGGAACAAGCACTACGAGGTCCTTCGGCGGCTCTCTTGTCACCTGTTGTTCCAGTCTCACCGAAGGCGTTAGCGTTTGACTACTTGGCGTAAGGCGGTCATGAAATCTGCGCCGAAATTGACGTTGCGCCAAAAGTACTGACGAATTATTCCGTAAAATCTTGTCATGAGTTTTCCGCGTTCTTGAGGGGTATAACGTTTCATGGTTTGTCGGCGTGTATTCTGTATCTGTTTACTTCACAAACGTCAATATAAAACTTTATGTTGCCGCCGTTTGCAAAAGTTATAGCATCTTCCGATAGGGTGGTACAATCTAATACATTTTTTTGATTATGATTCTCAAGATATCTCACATTATTTGAGAGCTTGCCTGGGATCAAATAGTTCGGAGATATCTGTCATTCAGCACTAAGGATTTGGCGCTCGTCTGTGGCCCTCGGTGGTGCAATGATAGTGTGCGCGGATCTTGTTTATGAGATCGTGGATTCGATACCTGCTCTGACCAACTTAAAATTCTTTCGACAGTGGTTACCTCACTTAGTGACGGCGACACTAGCGAATAATTAGCCATGAAAAAGCTTCTCAAATACCGTTCCGAACCGGTGTAAAACTATAGGTCCAAATCAATAAGTATATAACCAGAAAGCGCACAGCTCACTGGTTGTGATAGCACTCCCCAATCCCTTCATTGACTGTAAAGGGGAAACCACTTTTTTCTATGACAATTTGTAAAGGCGTATCGGCTTAGCCAGGATACCAAGCTCAGACATATTCTTGTAAAGTTGTCTCCATATCGGGACCATTCAAGGCAGCTATATGAGATGGTAGGTCAATTGTGGATTTTTCAGGTCTAAAGCCACACTGACATGTTACGACCAACAACTCGGTTTAGCCTTTCACTCATTACGCCAGGGAGCGCCTTGAATACATTATATAAAAGGATTATTCCACGCTATATGAAACCGGTGTCACCTTTTCAAATACAGGACATAATACATTCGTATAACCAAGTTGAGCATATGACCTGGTGCATTTACCTTGCCAGCTCATCGTCACCTGCTTGGAATAGCTCGCACCCCACCTGGAACAGCCCGTAGTATGCCTGTACCTGCAGTTTTGATAACGTTATGACCGAATATTGATGTTCTGACCTCGTCTTGTTTAGGAAAGGATAATCGAAAGCGTCGTCTTCTATTTGTCCGATTTCCTTATCTGCATTGAATTTTCCCAATATGCGGAACATATTCTGCACGTATTTGATTAGATGACCGCCCGAGTCTTTACAGATGCGATTCTTTGGTAAAATTTCGATCTTTCTTCTGCTAGTTTAAATTTGTTCACTCTCACGCTGTATCCACTGCTGATTTTTCTCCTAAATTACCGGTTTTGTGTACCTCTCCTTTTTTCCTCAGTATCGCTCAGATGCAGTGATCATTTCATCAGTTGCCACCTTGAACAGGGGCTAGTTTTTCCATGGACAGGGGAGAGATACTCACAATCACTGAGCTACGCGCTTTCTTGATTTAGACTATCTGCGTAGTAGCAGCAGTTTTACACCGGTTCCAAATGATTTTTAAAGAAGCATTTCCATGGCTAGCGGTACCGCCACCGAAGGTCAACGACACAGATAGTTGGTCAAACTATTCTATAAACACATTGTGGAAGACATTCAACAAAACCTACATATATAAATAATAAATATGTATGTATATTTTCTGACTCAAACAAAACTCTCTTATTATTGAAACAAAACACAAACATCAAATATTTAAATTTATTATAATGGAAACCATTTCACCCCACTTCATAAAAATCAAACCCTCAACTTTTAAAATCAATTTTAACATTTTAAATGTCATAAGCAATATTGCTCACCTCTCAAAACAATCAATGAAATTTTTAAATTAATGATGGTGAATTTCCAAACAAACACTTTGTTCGTACTTATTTATGATTTAAATAAATGACATTTACATTGTCAAATATAAATGTCAATGTCTCTTAAAATCAACGGTAAGTTGCAACAGAGATGAAAAAACAAGCCAGACAATATTTAAAATTATTGGTAGTACAGACAATTGCCCCAAAAAATAGAACTTGTTCAAAAAAATCCATTGGAGACCACACCAAGTACTGTTGGGCGGGGAGGAATACCTTCGAGCAAGAGTAAGTGAGTATATTGCTCATAACAAGTTCCTAGTGATGCGCTGTTGATCGACCGAATGTGTCAGTTTTGAGACGTCATGATTAATGATACCAACATGTGGGCCTGAACCTAAATAATACAAAGCGAAAGATAAAAAAACTCCACAAAGACTACGATAAAGAAAAGGGAAAGAACACAAAACAAAGGGCAAATCGACAGACACAACTGTTTATTAAAGTTAAGGGTCGGCCGTCTTTAACACCATATAGAATAAGGCAGATTGAGGGGGAGGGCGTATCCAGCCAACAACAATATTATACGAGACAAATAGATGGGCAGTCGGTGAATAGTGAAAAAGAAGTGATGCCTAAACTGACGTACTCGGGTCAGTCATTGCTGGGAAGTGAAACGTTTGTGCCGTTTCCATCAAATAAAGGTAAATTAGACCACAATCGATAAGGACGAAGGAGCAGGGCAGCCAAAATCCATACAGCCCCGGTAATGATGTGTAATGTATTTATGTTTATTTGAGATACTGCATACACACTGTAACAAATGTAAACCTAAACACATTTTGTCGAACATTAGTCAAGGAATTACAAATTAATCCAAACATGTGCTCCAAGTGCCAGTCAATGCTCCTGTTATTGATGCCATATCTTAAGGGTGCAAAATGTTTCACCTTACACTTTATACAACAAATGATTTCATGACCTTCTGTATTACTTAAGAAATTAAGAATTTAAAAATTAAGAATTTAGGTGTTTAAGAATTTAAGAATTTACGAATTCAATAAATTAAGAGTTTAAGAATTTAAGAGTTTAATTATTTAAAAATTTAAGAATTTACCAATTTGCGAATCTAAGAATATAAGAACTTAAGAACTGAAGAATCTAACAATTTAAGAATTTAAAAATTTAAGAATAAAAGAATTTAAGTAATTAAAAATTTAAGAACTTAAGAATTTAAGAATTTACGAATTTAAGACTTTAAGACTTTAAGAATTTAAGAATTTAAGAATTTAAGAATTTAAGAATTTAAGAATTTAAGAATTTAAGAATTTAAGAATTTAAGAATTTAAGAATTTAAGAATTTAAGAATTTAAGAATTTAAGAATTTAACACTTTAAGAATTTAAGAATTTAAGAAGTTAAGAATTTAAGAATTTAAGAATTTAAGAATTTAAGAATTTAAGAATTTGAGAATTTAAGAATTTAAGAATTTAAGAATTTAAGAATTTAAGAATTTAAGAATTTAAGAATTTAAGAATTTAAGAATTTACGAATTTAAGACTTTAAGAATTTAAGAATTTAAGAATTTAAGAATTTAAGAATTTAAGAATTTAAGAATTTAAGAATTTAAGAATTTAAGAATTTAAGAATTTAAGAATTTAAGAATTTAAGAATTTAAGAATTTAAGAATTTAAGAATTTAAGAATTTAAGAATTTAAGAATTTAAGAATTTAAGAATTTAAGGATTTAGGAATTTAAATATTTAAGAATGTACGAATTTAAGAAATTAAAAATGTAAGAATTTAAGGATTTAAATATTTAAGAATTTAAGAATGTACGAATTTAACAATTTAAGAATCAAGGTATTTAAGAATTTACGAATTTCGGAATTTTAGAATTTAGGAGTTTAAGAATATAAGAATAAAGGTATTTAGGAATTTACGAATTTCGGAAATTAAGATTTTCATAATTTAAAAGTATAAGAATCTTAAAATTTTAAAACTTAAAAATTTAAGTATTAAAGAATTTTAATTTAAGAATTTAAAAATTTCAGAATTTAGGAATATAAGAGTATAAAAATATAAGAATTTAAGACTTTTAGAATTTAACAATTTAAGAAAATAAGAATTTGAAAATATAAGAATTTAAGAATATAAGAATTTAAGAACTTAAAAATGTAAAACTTTAAGAATTTAGGAAATTATAAATTTAAGAATTTAGAATTTAACAATTTTAGAATTTAAGAATTTAATTTAAGAATTTAAGAATTTACGAATTTAAGAATTTAAGAATTTAAGAATTTAAGAATTTAAGAATTTAAGAATTTAAGAATTTAAGAATTTAAGAATTTAAGAATTTAAGAATTTAAGAATTTAAGAATTTAAGAATTTAAGAATTTAAGAATTTAAGAATTTAAGAATTTAAGAATTTAAGAATTTAAGAATTTAAGAATTTAAGAATTTAAGAATTTAAGAATTTAAGAATTTAAGAATTTAAGAATTTAAGAATTTAAGAATTTAAGAATTTAAGAATTTAAGAATTTAAGAATTTAAGAATTTAAGAATTTAAGAATTTAAGAATTTAAGAATTTAAGAATTTAAAAACTTAAGAATTTAGGAATTTAAGAATTTAAGAATTTAAGAATTTAAGAATTTAAGAATTTAAGAATTTAAGAATTTAAGAATTTAAGAATTTAAGAATTTAAGAATTTAAGAATTTAAGAATTTAAGAATTTAAGAATTTAAGAATTTAAGAATTTAAGAATTTAAGAATTTAAGAATTTAAGAATTTAAGAATTTAAGAATTTAAGAATTTAAGAATTTAAGAATTTAAGAATTTAAGAATTTAAGAATTTAAGAATTTAAGAATTTAAGAATTTAAGAATTTAAGAATTTAAGAATTTAAGAATTTAAGAATTTAAGAATTTAAAAATTTAAGAATTTAAAAATTTAAGAATTTAAGAATTTAAGAATGTAAGAATTTAAGAATTTAAGAATTTAAGAATTTAAGAATTTAAGAATTTAAGAATTTAAGAATTTAAGAATTTAAGAATTTAAGAATTTAAGAATTTAAGAATTTAAGAATTTAAGAATTTAAGAATTTAAGAATTTAAGAATTTAAGAATTTAAGAATTTAAGAATATAAGAATTTACGAATTTAAGAAATTAAGAATGTAATAATTTAAGAGTTTAAGAATTTAAGAATTTAATAATTTAAGAGTTTAAGAATTTATGAATTTAAGTATTTTAGCATTTACAAATTTCAGAATTTGGGAATATATGAATTTAAAAATTTAAGAATTCAAGAATTTAAAAATTTTAGAATTTGAGAATTTTAGAAGTTTAGAATTTAAGAATGTAAGAATTTAAGAAATTAAGATTTTGAGGATTCAAACATTTAAAAATCTAAATTGTAAAATGTTAAACAGCTAAGACATTTAGATTTAAAACAAGTATTGGACAATTGGAAGCAGTTAAGAACTTAAGATTCCTTAAAGGTAAAAAAATTAATTACTTTTGAAATTGGTTGCTGTATTTTACCATAAGAACTACATCCCCTATATGGATATGGATTCTAAAATATGAGCGCTCTTATGCATTCATCGGAATGCATGTTCATTGGGGCGGTTACAAAATCATCGAAAATCATCAACTACATCCCCTATATGGATATGGATTCTAAAATATGAGCGCTCTTATGCATTCATCGGAATGCATGTTCATTGGGGCGGTTACAAAATCATCGAATGTTTGAAACTGTTAATTGCTGCAATGATGTTACGTTGGGGCAATGCATAATGTACGTCAGCTCACTTTTGATGAAACTAATCGTCATAAAGACGATTTTTTCAGAGAATAATAATAAACGTAACTGAATTCGCTGCACCTGGAAAATTCGCCATGCGGAATATTCCGCTATTTTTTATTGAACCATTGTGAAGCCTTTTTGTCATGCATCCACCTACTTAGCCGATTTTTGATATCCTTATTCATTAAAAACTTAAAGGTTCTAGCAAAGTCAAAGTTGTATAACAAATGGTGGAAGAAAGTATTGGTTAACTATATGTGGAAATATATTTTTCCATCATATGTTCGTATACAATTCACTTTCTGCTTAAATCAATACAAAATGTGTATATTTATGCAAATCTCCTCATCAAATTCACATTTTGCAGCGTAACTTTGTTATTCCATCTTAAATACTAAACCCCATATGGCTTAAACAAAAACAAGAGAGGATAAATGTCGAAAAAACAGTTAAGACTTTAACCAACAAGGTGGAAAAATTGAATATATTCTGCGGTTAATTGAAACCAAATACACAATTAAAATATAACCCATGTGTTAGTTAATCCGCAGTTGATACATAATCATGTTTATTTAAAAATATATTTATACTTCCTCACCTGCAACAAATGAGATAATAAATTGACTAATATCAAAGTAGTTATTGGTAGTATTTTGGATTAAATTTCACAAGATTTTGCGCAGTGCACTATAATGTTATTAACTAAACAACGCATTTCGCCAATTTGATATGGCCATAATGCAAACATAAATAGGAAAAAACAAAATGTTAATTATAATTAAGTAAATTTAACTAATTTCCTGTTTAGTTAAGAATTCCTAAAACAACAACTTATAATTAATGTTTAAAATCGCATAAAATATTAATTTATATCAAACTATAAGTTTCAATATCTCACAAACTTAAGACGGCAAAAATCTTTTTGCAAACATTTGCAAACATTTACAATACTGACTAAATGGCTGATTAAAAAGTATCTTAAGTGAAAAAGCATAGAGTTGGATTGTTGTAGAAGTGGCAGCATTCATAGCTCAACTCAAAATCGTGAAACCCAAGTCTGCACAACTTTGTCCGATTCAGTGAGCACGCAGCAGTAGGGCGTCCCAAAAAAGTTTTCTTTTTAGAGTTTCATGGTTGCTCAAGCTTAATTGGAAAGCTTATTGGGTAACGTATTTCGAATTTTCCACAAAAATCGGGTATTCCAGACGTTTTTTGAATTTTTGGTCAATAAACACGATTTTCATAGCTTGTAAGTCAACATTTTTACAGCAAAACGTCCAAACTTTTATTGTATATAAAAAAAATATTGTATATAAAATATATAATTGATTTTCGGATTTTTGAATGCAATATTTGCTTTTAGAATTTTAAATATCAAGTTTGAAATATATGCATTGAAATTTAATTCGGTTGTCCCAACAGAATTCATGAGAAATTCGGTCGTCGCAACAAGTTTTAGACCATATTCCTTATTGCGACCGAATTGATACCTAAGTCGATAGCTGCAACCGGATTGGTGCCAAATTCGGTTGTTCTGCCTGTATTGGTGGCACATTGGTTGCTGCTACCGAATTTGGTACCAATTTCAATTATTGCATTCGAACTAATTCCAAATTCGGTTGTTACAACCGAAATTAATGCAAATTTAGTTGACAGAACGAATATAATTGAAGAATTAATTGTCGCAACCGTATTAAATATTAAACGACCGTATTTCAGTTGTGAGGGCTAACTTCAGTCAGGGCAACCTCAATTCTGTTGTTACAACCGCAATTCAATGTCAACAACCAAATTTACCGTTGCTAAAACCTCTTTCGAACTATTAGTTGTATGAGTGGAAATGTCGCCTAAAATCTAATTTCATTAAGACTGGAAGTGTTTTACGTGATTTATCGTATCGATAAGACGGAAGGTCGCGCAGCTTTTGCATGGAAGGTACCGGAATTGTTGTGGCAACCTCTCCAATTTTCTTCATTTAAGTGTTGAAGCTAATCACATGTACACTCCGGTTCACTTTAAAGGCAGTAAAAATTCCATATTCAGCAGCCGATTGCAGAATTTTAAAATGGAAATGGAAGCTAGACATCTTGAGATATAAAAAAAAATCATGACAATAGTGGTTTCTTGACTAAAGAACTTTTTTGAGCAGTTTATAAAAAAATGTCCAAACATGTGCTATTTTTTTTTTGGTTCGCTTGAATAAAAGCACTTTATTATTTTTTTTTATTATTTTTAAATTAAGCGATGATTTTTCGTAGGGACCGTTTGTTTAATACAATTTATTACATCTTAATCATTTTACGAGTCAAAATGGCAAAACAAATAATTTTAAATCCATCGGAAAAAACTAAAATCGATGTTTACCGTTCTGAAGGATACTCTAACCGCGCAATAGCTAAAAAAAATTGGACGGAGCCCAACAGTTGTCTACAATTACATCAAGGACCCGAGGGGTATAGAAACAATTTTAAAGGAAGGGTTTCATTGTCTTTATCTACGTATGAGAAAAGAAAAATCATCAGAATTACTTCTAATTCTGCCTTATCCTTGTCAAAAATGAGAGCTCAAGCTGGAGTGAATACCTGAAATTACAAAAAAAGCTGCCAGTTAATGTCCTCGTAAGGAAAAGCGGCATCAATTCGGAAGAGACTACATGGTATGGGATGTGCAGCCAGGAAGTCATGTAAATGACTGGAGAACCGTTGTATTTACGGATGAGAAGAAGTTTAATTTGGATGCGTCTGATGGCTACAACCATTATTTTCATGATCTGCGCAAAGAAAGGCGTTTTTTGAACCGACATCACAGCCGAGAGGGCGGTGTTATGGTGAGGGGAGCTATTATGTACTATGGCACAATTGATCTTGAATTTTAAAGTGCAAAAATGACGAGTGCAAGCTATAAACCGTTAATGGAATCGCCTTTTCCGAAGTTCAGTGGACTATTTGGTCCCATATCTTCGTTTTTGCAGCAGGATAATGCCCCTATACACAACGCCAGAGTAGTAAAGTAGTTCATTGCAAGTTCATTAGTACTCTTGACTGGCTACCATATTGGTCACATCTAAATATTATCGAAAATATCTGGGGTTGGTTTTCTCGTAAGGTGTATGAAGAAGGTAGACAATTTGATGACAAGCAGTCACTAATTCAGGCAATTAAGGATGCTTGGAATCAAATTTCGTAGGATTACATAAATTCTCTTTATCTCTCAATGAAAACCCGTATATTTGAAGTTATTAAAAACAAAGGGGGTTGTACCCATTACTAATAGTTCTTCACTAAAGTAAAACAAATTAAAAAAACAAGAAAAACTGTGTTGGGTGAGATCGCCCTACATCGATCATAAAATTAATTTGTATTTTTTTGATTTTGTTAAATTTGTAAAATATTGAAATTTCGGGCCACCCTAATATTCTTTTCTAATAATTTTGTCGCAACAACAACATACATACTGGTTTTGGTCATTATGTGTTGTACCGTATGTATGTATGTTGTTGCTTGTTGTTTACATTATCGATGAAAAGGAATATAACAACAACAACAGCGCTGACGATGTCATTTGCTTCAGTTTGGTCACTCAGCCGTTGTATTGTTGTTGCTCTTTCTTTTGGATTCTCTATTTGGATTAACTGTCGGTTTATGTATGTACATATGTTTATGGATTTGGTGGCCCGCGACAATGAGAAACATTGTAAAGTCAGTTGTCGAAAACACTTAAAAGATTAAACATCAAACCAAAATTAAAATAACTCGCGTTTTATTTAAAATTAAAATAAATAGTTTTCTGCGCGAACATTTTGGCGACCGTGACAGGACGGCCTGTAATAATAGCGATTAACTTTTTAAAAGAGTAAAAACAAAAAAAGTGTTTCAAAGAATCGTGTTTCGTGGAGCAGATAATTATTTCGAGTCTTAGTTGGAGCCACGGATTTTATTTGCATCATTTCGTCGTTGGAATCACATCATTTTCGAAAATTCGTTGCTGCAACGGGGTCTACATCGCTGCTGCTGCTACGGACATTCTTTGGACGTCGCATTAATTACGGCCGTACGTATTTTATTAGTGGGAGAAATCATATTTCGGTGATTTCTTTAGCAGAAGCTTTTATTTTTTCTCGTCGCATATCGTCGTTCGGTTGATTTGGATGAACCCCAATTGAAGTGGCAGATTTTTTCGTTTTCGTCGTTGCATCATCTACCCTACAATTTGTTGCTGCAATTGGGCTACAGATCATCACTTCATCTGTAAACTTTAGTTGCTGCTGATAAAGTTGTAAGCTCATCTGGTGTTCTGCAACATTGGTTTTGCCGTTTTACTCACATATTTATTTCGAAACTATCGAAAATTCGACATTTTGTGCTGTTGCCCGGTAAGAATTTTTATGGGTTCAATAACTTTGTTGCTGCTGCGTGCAACATACCAACATATTGAGTGCCTAAACGGGGATTTACTGGAATTATTGGATTATATTAATTCTTGATGCTTGTTGGTGTAAGTAAGTCCGCGATTTTTTCTTCCTCTGTGTCTCAAACAGATCGTGTTTTGTGGAGCATGTAATTACTTCGAACCTCAGTTGGAGCCACAGGGTTTTTACATCGTGTTGTCGTTGGAATTACGTCATCATAGAGAACTCGCTGCTGCCATTGAGGTATACATCGCTGCTTCGGACGATCTTTGGGCGTCACTTTATTTTTGGCAATTGCAAAATTATCGTTTTTTTGGATATTGGCGAATAAATTTGGCGTAACGGAAATAGTTACGGTATTTGAAGCGTCATAAAATTTTTCGCGGTTTTCAAATTCAAATTCTTGTTGTTCTTTTGGTGAGCGTTTCTCTTGAGTGAAATGTCGACATTTGAAATAGATGTAGTAACTGAGGATACTGCCGCTATTAGCTCTAAAATGGCGTCGCTCAAGCAAGAAAGGAATATTATGAAGAGAAACATCTCAAATATTCAGAAGAAAGTTGAAAAAGATGGCGACAAAGCTGATTCCATCATTTTAAAATGTCGTCTGGAAATCTTGGATTCTTATTTCGAGCAATTGTGTCAGATCCAAGGACAAATTGAAATACTTTGCCCCACAGATAATGCCAGAAGCGATTTGGAGGAAATTTTTATTGTCGCAAGAGCAAAAATAATGGTTTTGCTGAAGAAACATCAGGACTCTATTTCGATGGACCATAGTTTTCTCAACGCTTCGATAGTTGGTGTTTCAAATTCGACTCGTCTGGCCTACTCGAACTCAAATGTTAGTCGCAGTATTGATACATTTGCAAACTCAAACTCAAATTGTTCATATTGTAGCTCATGGGAACACAATATATCAGATTGTTCTTCGTTTTCGTCGCTTGTTGCTGTTGAACGCTTTAATTTCGTAAAGCGTAATGGACTGTGCATAAACTGCCTTCGCAATGGTCATCAAGTTTCAAAATGTACATCGCAATCACACCGTATACTATGCCAGCCTCCTCACCATACACTCTTGCACATTTTTAGTGGCCCTAAGCAACTTGGGCCTTCGACATCACATCACTCTCAATCATCATCGGAAAATCACAGCAATCACCTTTCGTTAGTCGTCCGCTCTGCCAATAGAGCAATAATTCCAACAGCCGTGGTTCTCATCAACGATTATTGTGACGCTTATCAGCCAGAAGTTTTTGGCATCGATGAAACCAGAAACAACATCAAGTTTTTTGTCGACACCACAATAAAATCTCGCATTAGTTCGCTCCAGTGGTCTTCATTTTTTGCTGCGGCGAAGACGATTTCGGCTCAACAACCTGTTGAGTACATCAAAACATCGCCCTTGATCATACCTCGAATTGGCTGATCCGTGGTATAACAAACCACAACCTGTTGACATGCTTCGCAGTACTGAAGTATTTTTCGATTTGTTGCTCGATGGTCGAATCTCACTGGGAGATGGCACACTTTGCCTGACCAATACAATATTCGATTGGATTGTCAGTGGGACATCCAAATTAACACAAAACTTAATTGATTCAACTTTGAACAATTCCCTCAAAATAGAAGAATCCTCTAACGCCCTCGAAACGTCGCACAATGGTCAAAAATTCGAATCACACTTCGTCAGAAAAAGTTGTTTCGTTATTGGCAATAAAATCCCATTCAAATTGCTTTTAGAAACGTTGTATGCAATGAGGCAACGAGAATGGAACACTTTACTACAACTTATGTTACACTCCAAGCAGTCTCTTCGTGGTTCAAACTACATCACAAATCGTCGCTATCTCAAATCCACATCTGAATGTTCAACAATTTTTCGACAATTTCGTGTCGGTGAAAACATCACAAAAGATGAACTCTTTTGGTGGAGGACCAGGAAAAGGGAATTTGAGGTACAGTACTTGAATATTATAATATATGACTTGGATGCTGCTTGTCTGTTGTCGTTTCGTATTTTGTGTCTCATTGCAGGAAATTGTTGCTCGATGGTTTCCCGTGGTTCCGACCTACTACGAGAGAACTGTCCCGTCGAAATACTCACTCAAGTCCAGAAGACCAAATCATTTTGGACACATCTTATAGAAGTTTTGTCATATATGTCTCGATTAACTGTCACTTCTCGAAAAAGCAGTCCATACTACAGTCTCGCTGTCGAAGGAACGCTCAACTCAACTCAATTTTTCGCAACATCGAAAATATACCAACTTAAAGCACAGTCATTAACTCGCTGCGAAATCTGCGCTACCGTTTTGCTATGGAGAAAGTGGCTCCATTTGAAATTCAACCCGTTGCTCTATTTTCGGACCAACTCAAGAACTTGTCCGCGATGGCCAAAACTATATTCTTCCACTTCGAATAGACTCGTCGAAATTCGGTTTCTCGAATCTTGTAGACGAATGCAGAAGTGTCTGTTGGAGACATCTTTAAAGGTGCTGTATTCACTCTCGAGTTTTTGGCTATGATGACGTCACCAAACCCCACAATAGTTTTTGCTCGAACTTCAAATATATTGAAATTATAATGTGGCTCTTTCGTCATCCAACACCTATATAAGCTCCCTCACCCTCCTGAATTGTTGCTTGAAAGTGAGGCCTTTCAACGGGGGGAGCATGTTGGGTGAGATCGCCCTACATCGATCATAAAATTAATTTGTATTTTTTTGATTTTGTTAAATTTGAAAAATATTGAAATTTCGGGCCACCCTAATATTCTTTTCTAATAATTTTGTCGCAACAACAACATACATACTGGTTTTGGTCATTATGTGTTGTACCGTATGTATGTATGTTGTTGCTTGTTGTTTACATTATCGATGAAAAGGATATAACAACAACAACAGCGCTGACGATGTCATTTGCTTCAGTTTGGTCACTCAGCCGTTGTATTGTTGTTGCTCTTTCTTTTGGATTCTCTATTTGGATTAACTGTCGGTTTATGTATGTACATATGTTTATGGATTTGGTGGCCCGCGACAATGAGAAACATTGTAAAGTCAGTTGTCGAAAACACTTAAAAGATTAAACATCAAACCAAAATTAAAATAACTCGCGTTTTATTTAAAATTAAAATAAATAGTTTTCTGCGCGAACAAACTGTTTTTCACTAAAATTACTTAAAGTGCCTTTATTCAAGTAAACCAAAAAAAAAATCACATTTTTGAAATTTTTTTATAAATTGCTCAAACAAAGTTCTTTAGTTAAGAAACCACTATTGTCATGATTTTTTTATATCTCCAGATGCCTAACTTCCATTTCCATTTTAAAATTCTACAATCGGTTACAAATTGCAAAAGATACAGGCTGCTGAATATGGAATTTTTAGTGCCTTTAAATAAGTGAACCGGAGTGTATCAGAGACAAGTTTTAGGAGAAACATGATTTTGCTGTACATGTGTACCAAAAAGTACCAGGAAGGCCGTGGTCAAAACGAACATTGTCAAATCCAAACAAAGTTTGGCAAATCAAAGTTACTACCAAATTTCAATGTGAGCGGTAGACTCAGCCACTCAGCCAGTCAGAGAGGCGAACGTAGCGAAAAAGTGCTAAAAAGTCCTAAAACTAATTTGGTTGAAACAGGTATATATGACTAATAAGACTGGATAAGTTACCCTTTTTCCGTATCAAATTTTATATCTATCATCCCTAAGGGGTGTTGGTAAAAATTTAGCAAAGAAATAAAGTCTACAATCCCATACGAAACAAATACAAAAATATTAAAAGAAAATCAGGAAAATAAAAATATTTTCTATAACTAATAACTGGGGTAGGATTCTAACCCTGGACCTGCAACAGGCCCCTATTTGTAGTCCTACATGCTTTGATAATACAGCCTTGACAAGCTTGTGTTAAAATCATTTGTGTTGTCCCAGTTTTTTACAAACTATATCTAGAACTAACTATATCTGTGTCTATTGGTATCTCTCCAGCTTTGGGTGTGATGTTTTTACCTAAGGAACAAATATTTCAAAGAAAAACCTCTACTACCCAAACAAAATACGTAGATCGTAGTCTTCACAAATTTTGTTATACCCGCAACGAAAATTGTTTTGTTACTGTGATAATTAGGTTTCACTGCTGGAAAGAATATATTTCATTGCTAGATCGAATTGTAGCCGATTTTGGAATTTCTGAATGAAAATAATATAACGGTGTCATTTAAAAATATAAGACTTTTGGGATGAAGTTGAGTTAAAGATACCATGATGGTATCCTTAGGCAAAAGAACCATCAGACAAAAAATGTGTTTTTCAAAACAAAATATAGTTTTGTTTTATACAGCATTCAAAGTCAAAACAACATGATACGATTTAAGGCTGAGGAAAATGTAAAAAATAGGTTTATTTATGTGAGAGTGTGTGAAAATAAAATGTGGAACAACAAACTTTTAACATCCTGCGTGCATCCTGTGGGTGTTGGCATGCACGTCTATGTGTGTCTGATGTAGTATCTGATAACAACAAAGTCTGGCAACACACACCGACACAGCCACACATAAACCATTCAACAACACATTGTTACTACAATCTTGGCACGCCTTCTTCCTTTTCCGCTTGTAGCGGGACGAACATGATTTTACATGAGGACTCCACGTTCGGTTGTTCGCCACAGAATGTTGCCAGGGTGGGAGCTCGAAGTTGAATGGGTGCGTTGGGTGGATGGGTGGGTGTGTGTGTGTGTGTGGGGTATGCAACATATTTCCTTGTGTTGTTTGTACTTAACACACCGTTAAAACGAAACCGCCGTACACAGACAGACACGCACATTTCGCGTTCTATTTAATCGTATTCATACATTAAAATACTTTAATCGCCATATCGAAAGCGATTAAAATCTGTTTGTGTGGTTTCCAACATATTCCAAGGTTTTAAAGTTACCAAAGCCACAAGAGTACAAAACCCTCATCCATCGTCAGATACCTTGTGCACTGTACCACCATCTAATTGTTTATGCTGATTTGCTTGTTTTTCCACGTCTTTTTTTGTTGGTTTTTGGTTGTGTGTTATTTTAATTTCAGTTAAATTAGCTTAACCGGAGGAATCTTCTTCATTTGTTTGCAATTACAAAGTAAAAAAGATACAAATTAAAAATTCACCAGATCAAGAGCTTCAGGATATGTTGTAAGAGTCGAGATGGCAGCAGATGGACAGACATAACGAGATTGTGGTGACAGTTCTGCTTTTTGTTTTCAGTTTACTCTTGTTGAAAAGTTTATCTCGTACTCAGGATCGTGTATGGAACATGTGTTTTGGGTGAGGGAGAGATGTTAGCTATTTGGTGGATTTTACTGAATGTTTCTATATTTAGCCTAAAATTGCAGACAATAACACTTGTGCTGTTTGTGATTAATTGAAATTTAAACGGTTTCAGTCCACAAGCCGGCTTGCAGTTGACAAATTTGAGAATATCTTTGTCCACTGTTGAGAGTTGTGAATGAAAGAGCATGAGATGCAATGATGGTAAATTGCAAAACTAATAACAAATATTTTGAATGCAATAGAACAATAGATTAACATGCTTACATATAAGTATATAAAAATTATTTGAAAAAAATGCTAAACTTTAAAAGATTTTCAGAGTGCACGAGTGCAAATATACTTTAAAGTATTTTTGCAATATTGTCCTTTTGTTACAGGCGAAAGGAGAACCTCCAAACAATCTTTAAAGTAGGAACGCAAAGGCACTTGAACTATTATACACTGAATTGAATATAATTCGTCACATGCCTACAACATGTTCGTTAGTATGTTTACATTGATACATTGAAACTTTTGCACATCCTACGAATTTGTCATTGTCATTCTTTCATATATAACAAATTATAATACGGCCGAATTTTTTGCTGGTGTCTTAACTGATATCCAATGGCCGTTCTATGCGATATCGCCACAGAGGATGAGATCACAAACGATATTTGAGTGCAAGATTCTTCATAAATTCTTCACCCATGGCAGCCCGAAGGTCGCATGGAGTCCTGAACACTGCGGCATATTAGGCAACAGTGAGTTCATGCAATGCAGGCTGAATGTAACAACATAACATGATACGCACAGGATGAGAACAGAACAGCAAAGGTCCTGTGAAACGGCCTGAATTGAAACAAGGCCGGAGGTGAAATGAAGCCGGAAAAAGTTTAACCTATTCTATGTCTTTTTTACACAAATCTTACAGAGGAGCAAGTAAAGAACTTTTATAAGGGTTTACAATTTCTTCCTATGAGGAAGAAACTACTTTACTTTGTCTGTCAAATCATTACAAAATGTTTAAAAATGTCTTATGTTGCAATTTAAAAACAAATAAACCGTCTCTTAGATGCAGAAGTAGCCTAAGTCACTCAGTCGGTTCGCTGCGGCGCTCATAGATAGTCTGATTCTGCATTGAAACTAACTAAACCACTGAACAGAGGCTAGTTCGAGGTGTGACCGATATGTGCGCTAGTTGTAGAGATGGACTTCCGATACTTTATGCATCCAATGTAACGGGGCTTTTACCTTTAACTGGACTTAAAATATTAAATTATCCACAAATAGACATAGGCTACTTCTGCACTCAAGAGACGAAATATTTCCGATTACATCGCTTGAAGGGGCAGGGGATAGCTTCTCACAATACTGTGCGACACCAAAAAAAGTGACGGGGTTCTGTCAACGGATTCTGGTAGAAAAGTCTAAAAAAAATATACGTGTATCGGCGTTTTGCCAGATCTGATCAGAATTTTTTTTATGGTGGGTCAAAGTTTCCGCCCTCGGAACTTTCCTGCAACATATCGGCATGCAAAATTGTGTGTTCCTTACTTCTGAGGTACAAAGTATGTTCAGAAGTTTTATAGAAAAGATTCAGATAAAAATTTTTGTGGAACAAATTAACCCTCTAACTGTCACGTATAAGCATAATTTTTACTTTTTTTTGAAAACTCGCAAGTTTTCGATTGAAATGCAAGGTGGTCAGGCTGTTAATATTGAACCTGAATCCGTGAGTTCAAAGACTCTTAACCACACGCTGAAAAATAACGACTCCACCAACATATTGCAGGACCACGTACGTGTTTGCATTTACTGTTTTCGTGAATTGAAGAGCTGCTGTTTTTTGTTTTCAACAAAAACAAACAAAACAACTTCTGGGTCACAAATACATATATTATAACGTATTAATCATAGTGCCCCAAACATGTATACTATATTTGCGGCAAGCTACATACACGTTATATTTGCTTCCAAAGAACGAAAAAAGACAAATTTGTTAGCCAAAGTAAATAGATTTTATGGCACTCACTCACTTTTTCATCTTCAGCCAAAGAATCAATGAAACTCATCCATAGATCATATGAACGAAAAGGTTCCATCGTATATATAAATTGCATTATACAATCAATAACATGATTTAACAGCTATTAAACATTTGCGTACTTACACACTGAACAACCTGCCAGTTTTTGTTGTTTGGATCGTGTTTTTAGATTGTCGCAAATATAGTATACACGTGTCCAACCATATTGTGTTAGCTATTCAATATTACATGTTGATGACGCAATGATTAGAACGTTATAATATATATTTTTGTGACCCAAAAGTGTCTTTGTTTGTTGAAAACTGCTGAAACATACACGATACATACAAGAAAGAAACAAATTTTCAGAAGATCTTCAATTCATGACAACACTACATGCAAACATGCACATGGTTCCTGCAATATGTTGTGGAGACCTGTTTTTCAGCGTGTATAAATTTTGTGAAAGCTAAAAGAATTTGCATCGTAAGTATAACAAAACCCTTTATGTCAAATCATAAACTATATGAACCGAAAATTTCATGAGTTCTTATGAAACCTGCTAGCGAATTATTGAAATAAATTTAAATCGTTTGTGAAAAGGGATAAATTTCAATGCCTGCATGAAATAATTTCGCAACAGATCCTCATTAGGAATGAAATCACGCTCTATATAGTACAGAAACTTCAAACGGATCGATCGTCAAGTATGTCCACTCCAACTATGCAATACATTGGGTCAGACTTCCATTGAAATGGGGTTATATTTTTTATATTTAATACAATTGTATGGAGGTACACAAATGGGCGTGACAAAGTTATATTGACACAAAGTTGCCCTCACAAAATAATTCTGATAAAATATTGTCAAGTACAAAATTTCATTAAGATCGTTTTTGATTTATGGAAGATACTCGAATCGTGTTGACCAGCTAGATAGCTCTCTAAGTTTTTTATTTATGGGAGGTACAAATATGGATGTGGCACATTTATACATTTTTAATAACAATGTAACTTTTTACAAAACTTTATCTGGTACCATATTTTATTAATATCGCGGGTGATTTACTAGACCTGTTGTGTCATTCAGCAGGTCATCCGCCAAATTTGTATGGGTGGTACCAGAGTCGAATTGGTAAACTTACCATTTTCCATAGTAGACTGGTGTTTGACTAAATATTATCGAATATCAAATTTCATAAAGACTGGTTCTGCTTTACGGGAGCTATTTTGTCGACTAACCAGACGGCCACACAACTTTTGTAAGCGATATATAAAAATGGTTGTGGCCATGTACGTACGAAGCATTTTCTTTCACGGCGGTTCCCAACTTCCAATTTGGGTTGAAAAATAGCACTACAGTTAAAAATCACCAGTTCAGGAAATCATTTTGGGGCCCCCTGTGTACGTGCCAGGGTGTGCCAAAATCTGCACTGGTTTAATAGGTGACTGGAATGAAGACCTAATTTTATTAAGATGGGATGTGGTTCACGCTATTTACTGTATCGATAAGCCTGACTGCCGCCCAGATTTTGCATGGGAGCTACCAAAATGGGTGTGACAACCACTCCAAATTTCTCAAGCTTACTTGATTTGAGTTATACTGAATGTTTCGACTTGTATGGGAGGTACCAGAAGGGGTGTGATAATAAGGCGCATGTTCCATCCCAAATTAATTTTAAGCGAATAATAGTTACTGGCAAAATTTCATTCTGATGGTTAGGAAATATATGCGGCAGTCACCGTGTTGATCAACCACCCAACCAGACAGACAGACGGTCTTAAGGACTTAAAAGGTTTCAAAACGAATTTGGTCCAACGACACTTTGAGTCTAACATGACTCATTTTGTGAGTCACACTTTTTTCCGCATCAATGCCTAAACCAAGCACGTATGAAAATTATTTGTGGTATGGTTGTGGTATTTTTCAACCTAAATGTCAACATAACATATTCCGATTTGTATGATTTTGGCTAGCTACATACTAAAAGATAATAACGGCCAAGTTCTATGACTTTAGCTTCAATATTTTCAGAAAAATCAACGAAATGGATAAAATTGAATATCTCCTAAAGTAAGCAGTAGAATTTGATCACATTGTTGCGTTTAATAGGTATTAAAAATTCCTCTACAATTACATACAATTCTATTATGTCCAATGAAGCGTAAAATGTAATTTTCATAGATACTTGCCAAAAAATGCAATATCTCAATAATCTGTCCTTTTTTTAAATCAAATGTTACTCTGCTACGAAATATTACCACTGTGAAATATTTTAAATTTCCATGGCCAGTATAACCATAGTTATATGCAAATATATTAGTTGATAGCATTATTTATAACTACACGCTGAATAATTTATATTTTTTGTTATTGTTTGGATATAACTTTAACGTGTTTGTAGCTTATCAGAAATGTAGTGTACTCGAGTCTAAACACATTGTGTTTGTTATTCAATATTACATGTTGGACACAAAAATAATATATTTTTTTGTGACCCAAATATAGCTTTGTTTGTTGAAAACTGCTGATAACGAAAACGTGACAAACAAAAAAGCAGTAGTTCAACTCATGAAAACAATGCATGCAAACATACGTGGTTCTTACAATATGTTACAGGGGGCGTTTTTCAGCGTGTAAAATAGGTGTTTTGTGATTTGAAAATTCAAAACTTTTGAATAAAATTTGTAGATAGTATAAAAAAGTTTTAATTGGATTTGTAGAGAAATATTGTAAAAACATTCTCGATGTTAAAGATAAAGATATTTGTATTTTTATATAAACAATACATAAACAAATACTAAACAACTTATTTTCATCCTCACAAGCAAATATATTTAAAATATAGAATATTGAATATTGAAAATCGCATACTGCTAAAAAGTCAATTCTTGGACTACCAGTACTAATCTCAACATATTACCAAAATTGTATCAAAGTCCATCACCTTTTAGTTTCCAAAAATCTAAAAGCTCTGTTGTTTTGTTGTTTGGATGCAAATATAACGTGATGGTAACTTGTTGCAAATATAGAATACTTATGTCCAAACACAATGTGTTTGCTATTCAATATTACACATTGGAGACACAATAATTAATAGGTTTTAATATATGTTTTTGTGACCCAAATGTGGCTTAATTTGTTAAATACTGTGGAAAACGAAAACGTGACAACCAACAAGGAAATAAAAAAGCAGTAGACCTTCAATTTAAGAAAGCAATGCTTGCAAACATATATATGATTCCTGCAATATGTTGCTGGGGCCGTTTTTTCCAGCGTGCACATATTGGCCTTTCTTTGTCGTTCGTAGATACAAAGTATTTTTTGAAAGTCCATCGACGGTGTGAGTTTCCTAAAAATATTTGAATGATAAAAAAAAAATAATTCAAATTCAAACTAACGAGTAACCAAAATTGCAATTAATCGATTAGTCGCACTTAATTTTTTCAAATGTTAAAAAATAGTTTGTTGTAACCGAATTGTTTCGAAATTTGGGATCAATTCAATTTTTGCAATCGAAATTATAAAACATTCAGTTGACAGAAGGAATATTATTGTAAATTAGTCGAAGGAACTAAAGTCTGTCATGTCATCCCCAATTCAGTTGTGGCAACAGCATAATTTCGGGTGCAACAACATAATTTCGGTTGCCCCGATCTCTTTCAACCGATTAAAACTGTGGGTGCTTACGTCAGGACTTAAAAAGCTTGAGTCCAAGCTGAAATCCGTGGGTACAAAATGTTGTAGCCCCAGTAGTAGTTATAACCAAATACTCAAAATTTACTTTGAACTCCAAAATAATGTCATAATAAAAAACCGTCAGTATTTTTCATGATTGAAACGGAAATTAATGATAATAACAATTACATTATTATAGATTGGCTAACAATATCCTTTTATCAAGATTATCAACAAGGTAGCCTAATGCTGGATTTCTTAAATTGTAGCTAGGTAGACGTACCTATATATCTATATATATATTTATATGATCTATCTATTTAAACTCTATTAACAAAAGTACATATATACGACAAAGAAAGTATCAATTATACCACCCCCTAAAAGTTCAAGCGAGGTCATGTCCTGAATATGTACATATCTGTAAATACATATGTAAAGTATGCCTGTATCCTTCACTTATACATATTACATTCATTACGCCGAGTGTAAACAATATTTACATGCAACCAGAAGCTAATGTATAGGACCTTACAAGGGTACCAACATAAAAACACGTTAATACACACATGTATGCACACTTTAGTACGCCATGTAAATTTTGAGTTGTACCTTGCTAGGTTTGTCAATGTTTGGGGGGGGAAAAGGAAAAATAATTGCTTTGAATCGTCCACAATTGTTTGCCTGTGTCAGTGTGTGCAAGAGAATGATATGTACCTTTGTATGAATTCTTACAAAACCGAAATATGGAAACAAAGAAAAACAACAACGACACGACATACTACATGTGTGGATATGAAAAACTTCACAACAACAATAAAAAAACTCACCTGGAAGGAGCGAAGTTTACTTGACATGGTATTCATTCATTCGGCCATTATAAAAAAACATATGTACAAAACAACGAATGGTTGAATAAGAATATACAGTATCTGGTCATTTAATTATAAAATGTATTGAAATACCAGAAATTTGCAATAGCACAACAACTCAATTGAAAAGTTCGAAATTTGGTGAAAAGAAATGGATAAATAATAAACAATTGTCATTCTTCAAAATGGCATATACATTTTGGTTGGTGTTATACTTTGTTCATTTATTGTACTCATTTAAAACGGGACGAAACAAATTTTATATTTTTGAAATTCTCGTTCCATACTCCATTAAATTCGTTAAGAACACTTTTTTTGCAACTATGCACATCAAAAAGGATGTACAAGTTGAGAAGAAAAAACCGGTGCAATTTGGCAACCCTAGTAGAAGAAACCCAATAAATTCGACGCGATTCACTCAAACGCAATTCTTTCCCGCGTCATATCGTAACTTGATTATTTCATACTTTTTACACACTTTATGTAATTTTATTAAAACATGGTTGGAATTTCTGTAGCTAGATATAATAACAACATCAAAAATAGAAAATATAAAAACATCGATTTGGTGACAAAAACCTTTCCCGTGAAATCAATCAAAGTTTTGGGACATTGGAAATTTTCCACCTGCTCAATGTTTACTGAATTCCCGATCTTTTTCCTGATGTTGATTACGATCAATCAAGTTATTAAATGGTGAAATTTTTAAAAAAAAATTACTTACTCTATGGATTACAAATCCGAGTTTGAAATAAAGTCAGTTTTTGGAAAAAAAAATAAAATATCAAGTTTTTCAGTTTTTTACAAAATATGAATTTATATGAACTATGAAACCATTCTAATTACAGCGGTATTGTAGTTGAAGTAGGTACGCTTTCAATAAGGTATAAGATCTCAGACTTTCTCAACGATTTCAAGACGTGATGGTGGATCAAAGTAGGTTGTCTCGAGGACAGGAGTTAAGGTGGCCTAATATGGATGCTAGATCATTAATAAGTCAAAATGTGTGAGAGAAATAAAACTCATGTACTCCAACCGGGTCAAAAAAATCAGGATTGACGAGTAGATACAATAATCGATTTTAGGAACCGGTTTCAAGACCGGGTTTAAATGTCCGTTTTATGCCATGGTTTTATCTGACTCTGAACGTGAGCTGACTTTTGATTGGAACAATTGTCGAGGCGACAATCAATTACATTCGGGTTGCGAAGCTTTTCCTTCTAGTGTAGGCACTGGTTGAGGATGACCACTAACAAACATCGAAACGATCAAAAAAAAAGTAAAAAAAAATGGTGTCCCTTAACATCCCATGAAGGGATTGGGGAGAGCTTCTCACAATCAGTGAGTTTTACACTCACAAAAAGTGGTGTCCCATAAAATCCCATGAAGAGATTGAGGAGAGCTTCTCACAATCAGTGAGAACACAGGTGAACATAAATTCGTCGAGTCAACTTGGAACTAATTCCAATTACTTTATCTACAACAATTCACATCACTTTTCTGAAAGTAAAGTTTTGTAGCAAGAGTGAATTTATAGAAAACAGGCTGACGTTCTGTTTTGTATCAGCAACGGCAATGGGGTCATTCTTTGAAAATATCTCCTTACAAATATCATTGATAAGACGAAATTTCTTGATACAGACCTGCATACTTATCAGTGTAGTTGTGAATATATGCATTTGAGTGTTATGATTAATATCCCAGCAGCACAAGCAGGAGGTTAGTATGCCTTCTACCATACCTGCAAACCAGAAGCAATCATTATTTCCAATTAACACAGGACGCCATAAGAAAGGAAGACCTGCACATTTCTCTTTCCCTGACAGGCGTGCTATCCGGTCTGCAGAGGGAATGTCTTCTGGTAGGCCATCATTTGTAAGCCATCTGGTAGGCTGCCGAAGAGAATTGCATAGGAAGGCCTGCTAGAAGGCCTACAGAAGGACGTCTTCTAGGATGCTTTTTATGTTTTGGCCAGCTAGCAGCCCGGCAATGACGTAGTGCATACATGCAGAGAGTAGACTGCATGCATATGACCATTCATTCTGCCTTCCACTAGTAGACCGTTCAACCGGTGTGCAAGCAAATTAAATTCCATTCAGTGTTTAACGCGTAGGTCGGCTTAAAGAAGGGGCATACATATGTTTTGTGGTATTTTTCGAGGGTACAGATAAGAAAAAATAATCATCAATATAAATTTACAAAAATTCATCAAGATGATGTAATAAAAATCTTTAGTTCAAAAAAAACGTTGACCCGCCCTAAAAAAAAGTCTGATCAGATCTGGCAAAACGCCGATACACGTATATTTGTTTTTAGACCTTTCTACCAGAATCCCAGAATCCCCATCTAATTTTTGGTGTCACACAGTGTAATTTGCAGTTATTTCTTATCCACGTCGTAAAATCATTTTGAAATTTGATTAAAGAAATTGTTTGCAAATGTCATTTATAACTTTTTGGAACATAAAATCATATTTGAGAATAGAAATCATGTTTCTTAATTCCAAAATTTCATTAACATTCGAAAATCATATAGTTTATTATTAATTTGTTTAAGGATATGAAGACAAATTAAGTAAAACTCGGTTAACCGGTTAACCAACGTCAAATAACCGGTTTCCGGTTTGTTCGAAAATTAAGTTTTTTTCTGAAAACCGGCACACGTTTAAGGTCAAAAAACCAGTTAACCAGTATCACCGGTTTTTCGGTTTCGGTTTTGGACACTCTAGGTTGTGACAAACTCTAATTCGGTTGTGTAGAACTGTGGTATTGTTGTGGCAACCTCTATATTCGGTTGTCGCAATTTCTAATGCGGTTGTGGAGACGTCTAATTCGGTGATGATAACCTCTCATTCGGTTGTGTAGAACTCTAGTGTTGCTGTGACAACCTCTATATTCAGTTATAGCAATCACTAAGTTTGGTTGTAGCCATTTCGATTGCCTCAATCTGTGGGTACGCTAACGCACATGTTTTATCAGAAAATTCGTTTTCGTCTTGCATTAACGATTAGTAAAACCCATTAGTACAAACCCCTAAAAGATTAGTATAAACTAGTATCTTTCCTACTGAACTAGGAAATTGTTACAGATCTATCAATCAAATTTTTTGAATATGAAAATATGAAATTTATTGTGTTAGTTCGTTACAGCCTTTAATTTAATGGCCAGCTACTGTATGTGAGAATTTTTGCCGATAGATAAGTTTTTATGTACATCCAGTAGAATTGCATGTGAATATGAATTGTGGATACAGTGGAAACACATTCTAGAAGCAACGTTGATATAATGCAAACTCAGTTCGAACAAAGCAACATATTTTTTTATTTGTTGTGGACTGTATACACATGCGAATGTATGACGAACGTGTTAAGCTTGATACAGATAAGCTATATTCAACACAAACGACAGTAAATGTTTAGAGATCCAATTATAAGACACAAAACATAAGGCAGACCAATTTTTGTCAATTCTTTTAATCTCATTTTTAAGGCAAAAGGAAAATAGACATTAAAAACGCACATAAGAAAATGGGGTTTTCATAAAGCGGATTACACGACTGTAATGCAACATTTATAGATATGAATTTAATTAAATTTTGAATGGCTTCAAAAGATGTCGATTTAATAACTATAGCTTTTGAAATTCTGACTTCTGACATTTTGTGTAGAAATAACATGTACTTCTTTATACAGTTGCAATGGAAGAATACCTTTTAATATTTTTAACATAACCATTGGATGACTTAAATATATGGCTCCATTGAAATGATATGTTAACACATTAGTCTAGGGTTGTCTGTTCATTCAACAATCAAATAAAGCAACACTTTGATCTCAGCCATGAATGAGCTGGAGACGTATGATAAAAAATAAGAAACCCATCCACTCAATGACCCATCCACTTGAAGTTCCATTTTGTCGTTCATCACATTTCGATCTTATAATTATTTCCTTAGTCACAATGCCTCTTGAATAGTCATACCGGACTCTGTTTTTCTCTTCTCTTCTTTTCTTGGCCATTTCAAGTTAAGCCAAATAGCAAATTGAACAACAACAATAACAATAAAACCGAATCAACCACCAATAATAAACTCACCTCCAGAGGAAACACAACTGGCGTAGTACCAGGAAAAAAGGTAGCGTGTTTCCTCACAGCGGCTCTTTCCAACAATTTGTTTATGTATTTCTTTTTTTTTTTTGTTTGGACTTTGTTGAAACACGTCATTTTGTTTTTTGATAGCAATAACAACAGTAGAAATCTACATAAAATAAAAAACATGTATTCACAGAACCCCAAAGAAAACGCAACCCAGAAAGACTGTTTAACACAAAAAAACATGGGAGCCATTCTAGAACCACCATCACAACGAATTCACCAACTCAAGTTTCGTGTTTTGTTACTTAATTTAATTCAGGTAAAAAATGTTATCTTAATCGCACATAGCCTTAAAGCATTTGGCCAAAAACTTTACCAACAATGAGGGTCCACATTGAACTACATTGTGTTTCATTTTGGTTCCATTGCGTTTTGTTCTCAATTTTGTGTCTCTTTTTTTGCCATAAAAATAATAGGAAATTAATTTGAAGATGGTTAAGGCGAGACAAATAAATGTACGAGGTGCGATAGTGTGATTTGAATTTGCAGCTCAACATTAATTTCCATAGAATTCAAAACAAGTTTTGAATAACTTTGGCAGAATTATATAAAATCTTTATATAAATTCTTTCAAGTTGTATAAATTCATTTCAAGTTGTATCATGTTTTCGAGATGTATGTTAATAGTTTTCGAGATCTATTATTATTGTTTATCATCTTTTAGTTTTCCATATATTAGCCAACGAAATATCAGAGAGTGGAGCCAATCGGATATTATATATGATGGCGGCCGAACCAATTGTTGGTCGGCGTCGGCGGCGGGCCTTCTGTAATTGGCTTGAAAGGCTATAATTTTCGTTCGAAGGAATGAAAAATTAAAAAAAAAAATGCTGAGAACTTAGTTTTATCGGCGGTTGAAACTTAAATAAATCTATGATTTCATTATATAAAAAACATGAAGAAACGAAAAAAACAATGCCGAAGCCAGTATTAGAGTCATCCCAGAAGAGCAAATTCCTAAGCTCGCCCACGCTGAAAGCTTTGGTAAAGAAAAAACTGCCGAAACCTCGCAACCAGTTTTGGTAATCCCAGCTGAATGCTGGCCACGCAAGAAGCTTTTATCTTTAATATCTGCGGTGCTTAAAGTTTTATTAGGTCACGCTCTAAAACCTTATCTTAAAATTTCAACCTCAGATATCCCGATAACAAAGCAGATTTTCGATATTTGCGAACTTATTTTTCGGCTTCTTTTGGGAGTTATAGAAAAAAAATCTGGTCAAGCAAAATGGTACAAAAAACTTATCGGTTTTTTTAAAATTTCAACCACAGATAACTCGATAACTAAGGGACTTATAGGAACTTTTGTTTAAAATGTTCTGTGTATATGAGAACGTAAGTACGATCCCTGCTCTGACCATCTTAAATTTCTTTCGACGGCGGTCACCTCGCTTAGTGACGGCGACACTATCGAGTACTTAGCCATGAAAAAGCTTTTCAAAATACCGTCCGCAACCGGTGTAAAATTGTAGGTCCCAATCAGTGAGTGTAAAACTAGAACACGCACAGCTCACTGGTCACTGGTGAGAAGCCTTCCCTAATCCCTTCAAGAAATGTAACGGGAAACCATTTATTTGTTTTTATTGTACAAAAATGATTTACTCGTGAATCGTGAAATGAGATTTGGAGGGAAAATGTATGAATTTCAACCGATCTCAGACAATGCCAGAGGAACCAATATCGGCATATTTCCAGTCGCGTGCGCCGACAGTATCGGAGCTAGCGCCAAATTTAAAAATATTGAAGGCGCACCACTCTCTGACAGTGATAGTTACAAAATTGGGTTACCCTAATTTCAAGGCTACAATTATAAGACAAAGTTGATAGAAGCATTAAATTGAAAATTTCAAAAATGTTTTTGCCCATTGTTGGTATTGGGTGTAGCAGTGGCGCACCCCGAATACTTTTCTGGGGGTGGCTAATGCAAATGAACTTCAGTGGTTATACCCTTCCCCTCACATACACATACTCCACGCAATCATTGAAACAATTATCGTTTATAATATTATTCTTAAATCCATATCTTACAAGCTGGCCCGTCGCTTGATTTGAAGTCATACCAACTTCAGAAGGAGCAAACAAGATGCATATTTTGCAGTATGCGTAGTCTTCTAGCTTCGAGTATGCTAACCACTTTCACTAAAATTCAGAGAAATAAGTTTTTCAGTTTCTGGCGAAGGTGCAGGAAGATTCCTTTCTTTATTTCATTCCCTTTTTCCAATTCATTTAAAGCGCATTGGCTGGTAGAAATTGCACAAGCAGCACCGGGTTCAGTGCTGACGACGCTAAGGATTTTGAAAAAGGATAATGTAAAGTCGATTAGAATTTTTAAAATTGTTTTAACTTTGGCGCCGTTTTTTCTAATGCGCGGGTTTATTTTATTTAACATTCCTCGGCGCGGTTTTTTTTTTTGCATAGGCTTTCACATAAGATCTTTCTAATGTCTATGACTAGAATATTTCTCATGCAATTTGTTGTTGGGCTTGGTGATTCGAATGCATTCGAAATTTGATTCGTATTTTGTTTGATTCGTTTTGAAAAAATCGCAATGGTTGGACGCTCGCTGCGAATGCATTTGTGCACATGTATGGTATGTGCCATAATTTACATAATTACATATGGAAGCAAATTAGATTTTTGGGCCCTCCTGGGGGGGGGGCTTTAGCCCCGTAGCCCCCCCGTGCGTGCGACACTGGGTTGTAGATATATTTAAAAACTAAACGTTCCAGAATTTGTATTATACGGTATGGAAAACTTGTGCCACACGTGAACTTGATCGCCGTCCCGATAAATATTTTCATCAAAACCGAGTTAATGTACAGATTCATACCAGGAACGAAAATGGTTTCGTCAGTGAAATGAACTTGTTTCACTGTCGCGATTAACATGTTTCATTGCTGGATTGGAATGTGGTCCATTTTTGTGTCGTACTGATAGTTTAAGGCTCTATATCATGAATATTATATAGATTCTCCGCATAATATCAACACTTAGAAGCGAAAATTAAAACAAAACATTTTGGGTATAATTTTTGTTGATTAGTGTTTAGTAAAATTGGTAATGGAACGAATTGTATTTATTTGGCCTTTTTATTGGTACTTTATCATTTTACTATTCAAGCTCAAGACCAGCCTATATTTCAATAAATTTAAAAAAGTTTGACAAAATAATAATAAATAAATGGTTTCGCGTTACATCCCATGTAGGGATTAGGGAGAGCTTACAACAGAAGTATTGCAAAATGCATACTCCTGATTCCTGCAAATCGTATAGCTATTTCAGATCTAGCCCCAGATCTTAATCAGCGGTTGTTTGGAATGGTGCTTTTAAAAATTTATCATTCGAACTGGAATGATATGCTTTAAAGTGCCAATGCCCATCTCAACTGGAGTGTTCAAGATTGAAAGACTCTGCTGTTTTCTGAGGAATACAAGTATAATTTGAAGGATTCAGATGGCATAAGCCTTGTACGCAGACTAAAAGGAGAAAGGTTGAGCCCTAAATATTGCACAGGCACTGTAAAGCACGGAGGTAATTTAATGGTCTGTGATTGCTTCGCTGGACAAGGGACTGGGCCAATTCATAAGATGGATGGTATTTGAGATTGTTTCAAGTTTCTCGACATAATAAAGGACGTAATGTTTACATATGCTGATGAAGAGATGACCTCCAATGCAGGTTCTAGCATGATAACGATCAAAAAAAATGAAGGTTAAGGATTGGTTCCAAAGCAATGGGATAGAAGTTCTTCGTTGGCCTGCCCAATCGCCCAATCTTAATGCAATTGCGAACTTGTGGGAGATCGTTAACACGAAAATCAAACGATAAATTCCAAAGCAAAGGAAACTTTTTTCGAAGCCGTAGAAATAGCCTGGGACGCTGTATCACCGGATATAACTTATAACTTAATATCGTCTACGCCTAAAATATTCGCGTGTGTCATCCAAAATAAAAGATTCACAACGAAATGTTAATTTCAATATATTTTTTCTAAACTTAGAAAGGCGATGTTTTAGTTTTATCCACTTATATTTGCGACGTAAAACGTTTTTGGATTTTAATTTTTAATTTATAAGTTTCTGAATTTCTTAAGTTTTTGTTTATTAATAATAAGGATATAAATAAAAAAAAACAAAATTAATTAACAACTTTGTTTCCTTTAAAAAATTATCATATGAAAAAAATTACTTAGGGTGTTGCTTAAGTTTTGGCCACTACTGTACGACTAACAATGAACATAATTTCGGGAAACATTTCTATTTCACTAGCAACGGAAACAATACGAAAAAAATCAAAGCTAACTGACATTAGCCCGGTCATTTGAAATCTCTGACAAAAATGCAACTGTGTATTATAGCTTAATTAATGTCAAAATAAAAGCAACCCTAGGAGAATATAAGAGGAAAACAGAACATGGAGCAAAGAAGCCGTCAGCTCTTGTTGGTGGAATAATTGACATTTAGGTTTAGTTGGTACTGCGAGATTTTCGATCAAAACCAATTCGCTTATGCAAATTGCCCATGAAGTTGGTATATATATGATTGATAATTGAAGCAATGATACCTAGCCCAAAGCCCGAAGCCATAAAGCAGCATTCTGACTTATGTCCTACCGATCGTCATGTCCTGCCGGTCGAAGTTGGAGAACTTCGTGCGTGATTACGGTGGGTTAACGGATGAACGATCCAGAGTCCAGTCTATCCTGGGTCTTTTGTTGGCCCTAAGGCCTATGTAAATATATTTATGTAGTAGTCTTCTGAAGTGTTAGTTTTTAAGTTTGTAGTTCAATGTTAAACAAACGCCTTGTTTTTAATTTCTAAAAATAAATATGACTGAAGTCATTGTTACACGATATTACTTGAAATATTAAATCGAAATTGGATTGAAAAAATGCTAATAGTACCAGTTCAGGCACAGTGGGTAGACATATGATGATGAACTGGTCACGGAGTTCAAAATTGCACGCTGAAAAATCTCTTGTTTTTGTTGTTTGGATGCTAATATAACATGTGTTTAGAGCTTGTTGCAAATATAATATACTTGTGCCCAAACGCATTGTGTTTGCTATTCAATATTATATGTTTGAGACACAATGATTAATATGTTATGACATATGTGTTTGCGACCCAAATATACCTGTGTTTGTGATACAAAAACAGCCGTGTTTGTTGCACTGTTTATGCTCTCTTGAGAGCAAGAGAATAAAAGAGGGGCAACGATGACTCTCTCAATGAGATATTCATAAATATTCCCGAATATGCGTGATGTATTGCGTTTTAATTTCATGTATTCAGTCGTCAATGGTTCATCGGACAGAGGATATCAAAAGCGCTTGATCAGTGAAAGAAGAATACACAAAAGGTCGGACGGTTAAATGGTTTGTGATCTTGCTTTGGTTTTTGTGTATGTTTTTCGCATATATTTATACGTGCTACCAAAGTGAGAAACGATTTTGAGGAAAGAAACTTTTTTTTGAAAAAGGTCGGAATGGGGGACCAAATGTGAAATATAATAAAAAACAACACAATTAATTAATACACGCATGTCTTGTATGAACTAGATTTGTATACATATAAGTATTGTTTGTGTACTAACGCATAGTTGAAACCTTCTGAAGACAATAACGTGAGAGACAACAAAGAAAGGAGAAACCACAGAGCAGCAGATTCAAAACAAAATAAATAATGCACTCAATGCAAGTAAATGTAAAAATCATGTAAATCTTTTAATTTTTGTATTAATTATTTATATGTGAATTATTTTAATGTGAAATATAATAAAAACCAACACAATTAATTAATACACGCATGTCTTGTATGAACTAGATTTGTATACATATAAGTAATTGTTTGTGTACTAACGCATAGTTGAAACCTTCTGAAGACAAAAACGTGAGAGACAACAAAGAAAGGAGAAGAGAAACCACAGAGCAGCAGATTCAAAACAAAATAAATAATGCACTCAATGCAAGTAAATGTAAAAATCATGTAAATCTTTTAATTTTTGTATTAATTATTTATATAAGTAAATGTGGATGCCGCCGGTGGTGCAATGGTTAGTGTGCGCGGCTCTTGTACATGAGATCCTGGGTTCGAACCCTGCTCTGACCACCTTAAATAAAAAAAAAAAAAAAAATAATTTCTTTCGGCGGCGGTCACCTCGCATAGTGACGGCGACACTATCGAGTATATAGCCATGAAAAAGCTTCTCAAAATACTGTTCGGAATCGGTGTAAAACTGTAGGTCCCAATCAGTGAGTGAAAACTGGAAAGCGCACAGCTCAGTGATTGTGAGAAGTTCTCCCCGATCCCTTCATGGGATGTAATGGGAACCATTTATTTTATTTATTAAATGTGGATATATATTGATAAAATTAATTATTTCTTTATTTATTTATTCATTTATATATTTATTTATTTATTTATTTATTTATTTATTTATTTATTTATTTATTTATTTATTTATTTATTTATTTATTTATTTATTTATTTATTTATTTATTTATTTATATATTTATTGATTTATTTATTTATTTATTTATTTATTTATTTATTTATTTATTTATTTATTTATTTATTTATTTATTTATTTATTTATTTATTTATTTATTTATTTATTTATTTATTTATTTATTTATTTATTTATTTATTTATTTATTTATTTATTTATTTATTTATTTATTTATTTATTTATTTATTTATTTATTTATTTATTTATTTATTTATTTATTTATTTATTTATTTATTTATTTATTTATTTATTTATTTATTTATTTATTTATTTATTTATTTATTTATTTATTTATTTATTTATTTATTTATTTATTTATTTATTTATTTATTTATTTATTTATTTATTTATTTATTTATTTATTTATTTATTTATTTATTTATTTATTTATTTATTTATTTATTTATTTATTTATTTATTTATTTATTTATTTATTTATTTATTTATTTATTTATTTATTTATTTATTTATTTATTTATTTATTTATTTATTTATTTATTTATTTATTTATTTATTTATTTATTTATTTATTTATTTATTTATTTATTTATTTATTTATTTATTTATTTATTTATTTATTTATTTATTTATTTATTTATTTATTTATTTATTTATTTATTTATTTATTTATTTATTTATTTATTTATTTATTTATTTATTTATTTATTTATTTATTTATTTATTTATTTATTTATTTATTTATTTATTTATTTATTTATTTATTTATTTATTTATTTATTTATTTATTTATTTATTTATTTATTTATTTATTTATTTATTTATTTATTTATTTATTTATTTATTTATTTATTTATTTATTTATTTATTTATTTATTTATTTATTTATTTATTTATTTATTTATTTATTTATTTATTTATTTATTTATTTGTAACATCCTGCACATCCTGCTCTCCTAATAAAGAAAGAGAAAAAGAATAATTCGTTTCAAAATATTATTATGTTTAGGAGAAAATACACACATGTATCCACGTAAGTATATGGATGTTTGGGGGACTGACGCGAATGCTTCCACGTAAATATATGGATGTTTGGAATGAAGCACGCATAGGTTTCCACGTAAAAGCATACATATAACTCCGTAAACATGCTAACTACACCTGAGTTTGGGACTTGCAAACGTATAAATGTTTGAAGTGTGTTCCAAACATATACATGGATCCTGAGGAATAAGTTTGGGAGAATATGTTACAGAGGCGGTTTTTTTCAGCTTGTAGTCATGCCAGTGAGTGTAAAGACTTTCCTGGATTATTGATTATTGCAACGAAAACCACTGACTTTTCACTTGTATCAGACCTTGAAAGCTTGTATGTAGTACGAACTTCTCATACATTAACATTCGTAACTTATTCATATTCTGGGAGTTACAATAAACACTAATTATAACCTCATTCTAACTATATTTTTTTAACTAACTTTAAACTAAATACACATTTAAATTTGTCTCTTTGCAGGTATTTTCAATCAAAATTTGAGTCGTAAGTTATTTTGAAATATCATACTTTAAAATATAATAAGTATAGGAATAAATTTTGAAATTGATGCCCTTGATAATATTTTACTTTTACTATGATATTGATCGCTTGTAAGAGTAATTTTATATTATGTTTTCGTACAATCATTTAGCTTTGAATTACTTTGATTTTCTGTAATACTTAACTCTGTCGAAATGTCATATTGTTTAATAAGGCAAAAATTAAGTCTTCTTATGCCGTCAATACTATCAATTCAAACTTGGAAGGATTAACATAGAACTGCAAAAATACAATTTCTAGATATCCAAATCGGGAAAACTCGACATTGTTAGTTGTCAAAGAAAACAACAGATATTTTGTCAGATTTCTCACAAGTTGAAAAACATTCCTAATGTTTGAAAATGTGTGAAAATTATGGATATACATATTTGATCATGGATGCAAAACTTATTTCTAGGTAGTTTAGCTTTTCAGCGTGCTTTGTTGGAACACATTATCAGAATTGAGTTAAAGAAATCGCGAGTCAGCTTTACAAGTCGAGATATTTTTCGCCAAATATGATTCTTTTTAAATCCATCGAATTTAGAGGGCTCTGAAGAAGAAATGTAGGAACCTCTTTTATCCATAAAAGTAATCTACATTTATCTGTGTTTCAAATATGTACATAAGTACAAAACTTAATTTTTTCCAACCAACAAATATTATTTTCAAAAACAAAAAATTTTGGTGCTTTTAAATGTTATGAATTTAAACGCAAGCCATTTCCTGAAAACAAAAAAGGATTTCAACGGCGTTTTATCTTATATTATAACACATGCTATTGTTAATCTAATACCTTCTCCAAAATTGATATCAAGGCGACATTTTCGGAAAAAAAGGAATTTCCCCAAATATCTCGAGAACCATGAGAGCAAATCTAAATGTGACAGGGTATTTTTGTAGGTTTCTAGTAGCGGGTTCAAATATTTTTAATGGCGAGGTAGTGATTTTTATTCCCCCACTGTGCGGCTCTAGTGTGGTCTATTACCGTAGAATATATCAGTTTCTCTAGCAAAAGACCTAAGATATGGCCGAGAGGAATTTCATCTGCATTGCTTAATAAATTTAGAAACCGCTGAATTATTTCAATTTCAGAACAATACAATATTTTATTTCGTTATTATGGATTTTTATCCAATATTTAATGTAGTCGAAACAAATACGTTGCTGCAACGATGAAGGTGTTTATGCGACGAAACTAATACATACGAGACTATTGTATGAACCCAATAAGCACAAATTACATGTGAATTCCAGTGTTGGAATTCCAGCTTGAATTACATTTGAGTTCCAACCTCTTTCCAGTCTGATTGAAAATCGTTAAAAAAACAACAATAAATTTGTTTGAAGCATATGTTATTTAGTGCACAGAGCTGATACAAAATCTAGGAATTTTCATATAAATTAATATAAATTTTTAAATTATGTGAAATTTGTTTTCGTTTTACTAGGGGATATGGGATAAAAAGGGTGGCAGAAAATGGTTTAAAAATTATTGTTAAAAGACTGTTTAAATACAGTTATAACCTGTCCTATTGCTTGAATAACACTGAAATTCTATGCTTGAATTCGACGGTAAAAACAGGTTCGGTTCGACTTGAATTGCACTGCAAATCATTGCTTGAATTCAAGCGTAAAAACAGGTTCAGTTCGACTTGTATAACACTGTTACTCAAGGCTGGAATTACACTGTAAGGGTACTGTTTTGTTAAACTGTAATTCAATGGTTAATTTTTCTGGATTCACTATTGAATTCAAGTGTGATTCAACTGCAATTCAAAACTGGAAATTGGAAATTGTGACTAGATTTCAAGTGTAATTCCACTTGAATTCAAGCCAAAATGCTTATTGGGAAGTTACTTTTATATTTGGGTTTTAGCTAACGAAAAAAATTCTTAACTCAAGTACACAAATTGTAGGTCGGTGTACTTGAATACATTTCAATTAAATTTACAATCATCTTGAGTATAAAGTTAGCAATCCTTCAGAAAACTTTCGATTAAATGTGCCATAATTGTCTTGAGTACAAAGTTAATCAAACATTTATTTATTTTTTTAATAACACTCTTGTAGTCGAAAAATGTATCAACGTTCTAATAAATCGTATCGGTTAGGGGCAAGTCTACAGAGTTGATCGGTACCCATGAAATGTCTGTAGAACGTCAAATTTGATAACTGCGTTGATTACATTGAGAGGTAGTACTCATATAGGATTAAAGATCAAGATATTTTAATTCTAAATTTTTCCAAAATGTATTCGGACAAAATCGGACACGTCGTTCTCGAGCAATGATGACATATACATACAAACGACTATTTTGAAGATACAAAGTGGTCTTTATGATCTATTTAGGGTGACTAGAAACGTTTAGATTGTATAAATACGTTCACAAAAATTGTTCAGCTTTACCATGGCTACAATATTGCCAAATATTATGGGTGACATATATATTTGAAATTAATTATGCTGGAAAAAGTGAAAACCAAAATTTCAAAAAAGTGCAGTAAAATCTGAGAATTGGTAGAAATCGATTTTTTTTTCAAAAATTTGATTTGATAGAAACATTTCATGAGAACCGATCAAGACAGTAGACTTGCTTCTAATCGATACAATTTACTAGAACATTGATACAACAATTTCATGCCAAAAACTACAACAGTGTTGTATAATCAACTTGGGTACGAAATTATTCAACATTTTGTATATATTTTCAATTACATGCATAATCAACACGATTACGATGATTATATCGGAGCAATGCAATAAATGTGTCGCTATTTCGATGCCCACAGATATCACATTAGGTGCCTCTCCACAGGTATTCGGGTATATCGCCACATCTATATTGTGTTCTTTATCATTCAAGGTCGATATTAGGCGGACAATTTATAAATGGTTCAGGGGCTTAAGCATAGAATTGAGCTTGATATTTGCCAGGTCGAGTCCGAAACCATAGAAATACAAATTTATTCTGCGGTGCCAGCCGAAGCTGCTACATGAATGATATTGTGTTCCATTATTTATTAGAAAGATTCTTCCTGCCAACAAAGCAATACAATTTGCAAAGCTGGAAGGCCATAATAATGTTATAAAATTTTCAAGAGATCTTTAAATAATATGGGTCTTTATTTTTAATCCGCTCAATACTTTGCTACCGTTCATATATGAATGGCAATCGCGAGAATGCAATCATAAAAAAATAAATAATCTTTTGTTTATTACTTATTTTTATTTAATTCTGAGAATCATAAAAAAGTCATCAGTGTTTTTTCAAAGGAATTTTTTACATATCCTCGAGCAAAATTTTGAAATTCATTCAGTACGACTATCCGAACTCATTGAAACAAAAAATCAATATTCTTGTCAAAATGAGATACCTTCACTTAATTGGGAATAAAAGCGAAACGGGTACATCGCTATCCATGATCAATATCTTATTTTGTTCACAGGATATGTGACTTTACGTGAAAGTAATATGACTCGACAGTTGTTTGCTTTATGGATTTTTCATGATTTTTAAAAATACAAAATTTTAATTTTTTAAAAATGTTTTTTTTCTTCACAAATATATTTATAACTGCGAAACTGTTGATTCTTTTGGGAAATGGAATACACATAGATTTAAGGTATTGTAATTCTTAATTTTTCCAAATTTGTTTCAACAATCTGACTAACAAAATCGGATGAGGCGTTCTCGAGTAATAGTCACATAGGTATAAAATTGTCTCAAAAATGAGGTCTAAATGGCAGCCTCTGAGTAAACAATTAAAAAAAATTGTATGAAACCAAAAACGAATGTTGTAGTTTGATTCGTAGGTCCGAAATTAGTGTAAATCGGTTTGAGTCCACCTCTGTTTTTTTTTTGACTTGCACAGTTTTATTAACAAAACTTTAAAAAATTCTCACTAAAAGTGTTTTTGTTTAAAAGAAACTATCCCAGTTGGGAAATTTGTCTTGAAGATATTGTCAGTAAAGTTTTCTTAGGACAATGTCAGTAGGTGCTGACACTTTCTATAAGGCATGTTCGCGACATGTCACTAGTTTTTCCTTAGGTGACATAAATTGTGAACATCCCCGCAATCTTCGTAAGACCGTCCTATTGACTTGTCAATATGATTGACTTTTTCTAATGCCAATTCTGAATATCGATAGAAGAAGGGTTTATCTTTTTTCAACACTGAGTCATGCGTATAGAATTTGAAGTTATTCAGAAAACATAAAAATGAAAATTGTATATTTGAATTGCATGTCATAATTTTTCAGAATTATTTTCAAAAATATTTGAAAATTAATACAAGAATATCCACATTTTCATGGAATTATATGTATACATTCACATGTATAAGTATGTATGTAAATGCCTGTACCTATTTCTTATTTAATAACAATATTTATTTTAGCCTTTTTTAATTTTTGCTTTTTTAATCAAATACAAAAATATAATAATTGTAATGAAATGACGCATGTGTATATGAAAAAAATAACAAGCCTGTGTTAGATAACACGGGCGCATAGGTCAGACGTAGAATACGTTAGCGTATGTATCGCCAATCCTTTGTATTAATGTAGATACACACACATTTACACGCTGCTCGCAGAAGTAAACGACAGCAAAGATCTGTAAACTTTCAAGCACACACAAGTGTCCACGCTCCCCTCCCTTCAATTTATGTTCCCCTCCAAACGAACTAATAACCGACCGATCCAACAAAACGAAATGTACACACACACACATTTACACGCTGCTCGATAAATAAACAAAGCACAGCAAAGCCAAAATCATTTGATTTCACAACAACAACAAAAACAACAGCGGCATTTACAAACCAACAACAACAGCGGCATGTACAAAAAAAGTCTAAAATATCATGCTCTTAAATATTTATTTCCTTAACTACATAAAACTTTTATATATAGACATATAATTTTTTTAATGTAATTCGAAACAAAACATATTACCAAAACTGAGTAACATATAAAAATTGCTAAAATATGTTTTAATATTTAAGTAAAAGTGGGTGAAAGTTGACAAACATTTTCCCAAAATTTTGTGCTCCAGATCAACACCCCTACCTTACCGTATAACGTATTCTACGTTAAAAGTTACTGGTTTTGGTTTATCTGGTCCCGGCGTTTCCACAGTTTTTAAGCAAACGACACAAAAATTCGCGAAAATGTTCTACTAATGTTGTTCTTCAATACTGCCAACTCGCGAGCAGTTTGAGTAAGTATTTTAGAAACGCCGGTTCGGGATAGACGGGCAAACTTAAAAATTTCATACAAATGTATGAAAATAATAGAAATATCTTCGTTCCCGGACCGGCGTTTGAACAGACTTCCATCAAATGGCATAATTTTTTGGGAGAATATAACGAAGTCTCTATTTATGATAATTTTTCTGTTGCGCCGCCAACTTCGATAATTTTGTCTTCGCACGAAGTTGATCTAAATTGGGCTAAGCACAACGATGCCACCTGATATGCCAATTTAATCTCAAAATGGGTGATGTAAACGGCAAAGATTAGAGAACAAGGTTCTCGCTAACCTAGCCGCAATAATCTGCAGTCTAAATGCCACATAAATCGAAAGCAGAATTCTTTCAAATGGAAGAGAGTTTCATTCCATTTCTCCCACCGCGAAATATTACATTTGCTCTACTTAATATTCTAACACGGGCTTTAGGTAGTACTTTAAAAGATTTTTAATTTTTAGTTTAAAGGACCAGGTACAAACCGTTAAACGCTTGGCTCTAATATATAATATATTGTCTAAAATTGATAAATTTCTAAGAAGTGCCGGCATTTGTTTTAGACATTTCCACGAATTTCCTCTAATAAGGTGAAATACATTTAAACAACAACCAAATTGTCTAAAACATGGCATTGAAATGGTTCTCACACCAAACCACCAAAATAAAAAGAAAAAATAATTCAGTTTAAACAAGATATTATTTCTCACCGTTGTTTGCCGCGTATCACAGCGCTAAACATTTTTAAACTCTTCGCAACCAACCTTACATTTTGTTGTTGCGTTTTTAATTTAGGTTCGAGACAACCCACCAACCAACCGGAATTGGTATAACTGAACCCAAAAATCATAAAAAGCAAGCAAACATAAGCATTGGCCCATAACCAGAAACCGGGGGGAAAACGAAGTAGCACTGCAATTTCCCGCCACTAAAAAGAGAAAAAATAATGTTTTGTTTTTGGCTGACCATAAAAAACAATTTCAGCAACTTGAGAAAACAGATTTGTTTCTTATTAAATTCACGAACAATGCCAAACCCACAAGAAACAGACATAAAAGTTAAGTTATTTGTCTACGAATTGAATTCTGAGTTTATAGTTGGAGTTGTGGTTTCCATGATTACAAATAAAATTTTAAAGAAATGAATTCTGCTTTAAATGAAATAAAAAATAAGGTGTTTTTTAAATAGATTTGACTGATTCTATTTCAGCCAAATGGCGCTATCTGTGAATAAATGTATTTTTCTTTAAACAACAATTATTATTCTTACTGATTTTGTGTTTTTTTTTCAAATTTCCCCTCACTCCAATTGAATGCATTTTTTCTTTATAAATATTTCTGGCCAATTTGTAATGTTACTTTAAAGTTATACGAAAAAAAAATATCAACAAATTTGTATACTCACTTATGGCATTTTCAGCTGAAAGGAGAAAATAAAGAGAAAAGAAAACTTTAGTATAAAAGTTACTATTTAGTTGTTTTACGCGGCGTTTATGCAAAATACATATCTTCATTTTTAAAGTGTAAATCCTATAAATCTCATAAATTTTCACACTTAAATAACCAATAAAAAGTGGTTGTTCCAGGAGAGATGCGACGACAGCGTCTCTTATTTAAGATATGCCGGTGAATGTCTTGAATGTCCTTCCTTTACATAAGAGCACCTGAATTCTGACTCTTAGTAAATAAAGACATTGCTGAACCAAAATGTTGAAATCAATAAATTTTGCCAGACTTTATTACAAACGACTTGGAGATATGCTGCTTCAATTTGTGTGTGTGTTTGTTACAACACGACAACCCCATAAAAATATCCTCAGATTTGAGTTTTTCATTTTTTGTTTGCACGTGGTAAAAAAGTGTGAACTGCGGCAGGAGCTAGAGATGTAAGAGTAGCGATTACAACGAATCAAACTATTGTGTGTTGATATATGTATAATTTTCAAGAAAATGTATATTACAGTTTATATTTTAAGGTTTTAAAGAAGGTAGTTCAAACATAACAAATGATATTTTATCTAGGGGTTGCAGTTATATCTGTCGTGATTTCTATTTAGAAAAAAAAAAGTATATATATTTTTTATTGCAAAAAGGTTTTAATTCTCAACATATTGCCCTTTTGCTCGAAACAGTTTGCCCTTCGTTTACCATTTTTTGTAATTGCATCCAAATAATACGTTTTCTTCAGGTCCACCAGGTAGGCATTTGTTTCAGTGGTGACCTCTTCATTCGACCCAAATCTCTTAACGCCGATGCATTTCTACAGGTTTGAAAATATAAACTATTGGTTTGGCGAGAAAGTTGCTTCGGGTTACTCATATACACGCTGAAAAATATCGGCCCCAGGAACATATTGCAGGAACCATGTACATGTTTGGGAGCATTGTTTTCGTGAATTGAAAATCTGCTGCTTTTTTTCTTTAGTGTCGTGCCATGTTTTGGTTTTCAGCAGTTTTCTACAAATAAAACCATATTTGGGTCACAAATAGATATATTATAACCTATAAATCATTGTGTCCCAAACATGTTATATTGACTAGCAAACACAATATGTTTGGGCACAAGTATAATATATTTGCGACAAGCTACAAACACTTTATATTTGCAACCAAACAACAAACAGAGACAAATTTGTCACCGTGCAGATGGTACTTTTGTTATGTTTGCAATGCTGATCAGCTGACTATATTCCTTGTTATGCAGTTATACAACTGACATTTCAATAATAACTTTGTGATATGTCACATTTTTTTCAGTGGTCAGTTTTCTTTTAAATCGTGTTGTAAATATGAATGATTTTTACTCTTTTATTTTCGAAAAACCAAAAAATCCGCGGAAGCACACCGGGATATTTGTAACGTGTATGCTTTAGATCCTTTAACAGTACCCACAGGCCAAAAGCTGGTTCAAAAAATTTCGTTTCGTTTTCACGATAAAAAAAGCGGCAGGAGTGGGGTACCATTAAGGTTGATGAGGATGAAATTAAAGCCGTTATCTAATCTGACCACCACACGCTGAAAAATAACGGCTCCAGCAACATATTGCAGGAACCATGTACATGTTTGAAATCAGTGTTTGCGTGAATTGAATATTTGCAGTTTTTTGATTTTTTATTTTGACATACACCCCGGTTTTCAGCAGTTTTCAACAAACAAATCCACATTTGGGTTACAAATACATGTATTATAACCTATTAATCATTGTGTCCCACACATGTTATATTGAATAGCAAACACAATGTGTTTGGACACAAGTATACTTCATATTTGTAGCAAGCTACAAACACGTTGTATTTGCATCCAAACAATTAAAAAACACATTTCCAGCATGCGCGTTTGTGTTCGAGAAGTTGAACACGACCATTGAAAACCATTTGAATCGGCTAGGATTTGTCAAAAAGGTTGATATTTGGGTTCCGGACGAGCTTAAAGAAATCCACTTAACAAAGCGGAGAAGCACTAGCAATTTTTTGCTCAAACGCAGCAAAAATTATCCATTTTTAAAACGCATTGTATTAGGAGATGAAAAACGGATAGTTTGCAACAAACATCATCCAACGATGAACTGCACCAAAAAAGGTTGAGTTCTCCCTTTGGTAGAACTTTAAGGGAGTAATTTATTGGAACTGCTTCCTCTAAACCACACGCTGAAAATAACGGCGCCAGCAACATATTGCAGGAAACATGTACATGTTTGCAAGCATTGTTTTCATGAGTTGAAGATCTGCTGCTTTTTTTTTTGTTGTCTATTTCGTTTTTGTTTTCAGGAGTTTTCAGCAAACAAAGCCACAATTGGGTCTCAAAAACATATATTATAGCCTATGAATCATTGTGTCCCAAACATGTTATATTGAATAGGAAACACAATATGTTTAGACACAAGTATAGTATATTTGCGACAAGCTGCAAACACGTTATATTTGCATCCAAACAACAAAAAAGACAGATTTTTCAGCGTGCTTCTGATGTTTATTGTCAGAACTTGACGAAACTTGTTGGGACACTGAAAAAAACACGACCTGTATTGGTAAATCGCAAAGGCTTGGGTTTCCATCACGGCAACGCTACATCCTGAAAACTCTTCCTTTTTTCACATTTGGACGCCAATTTTACGTGTTTGTAACTTGTCGCAAATATAGTATACTTGGATCAGAACATATTGTGTTTGGTTTTCAATATTACATATAGGAGACACAATGATTGATAGGTTATAATATATGCTTTTGTAGCCTAAATGTGTCTATGTTTTATTAAGAAATTCAGAAAACAAAAACGTGACGGCCAATAAAAGAAACAAAAAAGCAGCTGATCTTCAATTCATTAAAACAAAGCGTGCAAACCTGTAAATGGCTCTTGCAATATATTGCTGGGCCATTTTTTATCCAGCGTGTTGGCCTCACAAATCTTTGCAGACTCGGCAAAAATATATGAGCTAGAATGGGAAGTGATGGCACATCCACTCCGGCATCTTCGAATTTTCATTCACTCCGGAGTCATGAATCAGGGATCAAAAATTTGCAAATGGTCATTGAACAAAATTTCACCAACAATGTAGATTAAAATTAATTAGTTGGACACAAATATATAAAATTACTCTCAACAAAAAACACGATATTCCATTCTTGAAAACCCAATAGCCACTAGGGGCCAAATCCGAAGAAGATGGTAGATAAAATAACACTTCATACCCGAATTTATGGATTTTTGCCATCCTGTGTGCCGGTGCATTGTCAAGGTAAAATTCACTTTTTTCTTCGCCAATTGGGGTTGTTTTTGCTACAATTCAATGTCGAGTTTGTTCAACATCATTTACACTTTTAGTGTAGTACGGAGCTGAACCTGAATTTTAGGTTACCCTATAAAGTCTATGTACGAAAAGAAAACCTGAATTTCAGGGTCGGAAATTTTTCGGCGACATTCCGTTTGGTACGAGGCGGCCCCAACATTAGCCGACCTAACAAAGAAGACACGAAAATGTTGGGAAAAATTTTCTTTATTTTTCAACATAAACTCTTACACACTTTTTCAGGCCATATTCAATAGCTTCGATACCCTATTTATAGTAAGAACTGTTAAACTTCTTAAAATAACCATCAACTTCTTAAAATAGCGGCTAAACCTCTTCATTGTTGGCAAATCTTTTACCACCGAGCCATTATTTTTTCAAGTTCGGAAATAGAAAATAGTCAGAGGGAGCTAAATCTGGCGAATAAGGTGCGTGATGAAGCAATTCCAACTTTAATCCTTTAGTTTTGGCCATCCCAATAGTGGATGTGTGAACTGGAGCATTGTATTGTTGAAGCAACAGCTTCTATTTCGCCAAATGCGGACTTTTTTCCACAATTTCGACACTTAAAAGCTGCAATAAATTAGCATAATATTCGCCGTTGATGGTTTTTCCTTTCTGAAGATAATCAATAAAAATTATCCCATGCGCATCCCAAAAACCAGACGCCATGACATTTCTTGCAGATGGAACCATCTTCGCCTTCTTTGGATACGATTCTCCCATTCCAGTCTACTGCTTTGACTGTTCCTTTGTCTCAGGTGTGAAGTGGTAGACCCGTGTTTCATCCATGATTATAAATGGACGCAAAAATTCGGATTTATTGCGGTGAAACATCGCCAAACACTCTACTGAAACATCTTTACGAAGCTATTTTTGATCTATTGAAAGCAAGCGCGGCACCCATCTTGCACACAGCTTTCTCGTATTCAAATCTTCGGTCAATATACGATATATAGCACTTTTTGAAATACCTATCACTTCAGCTAGCTCACGCACCTTCAGCCGACGATCATCCAATACCAGTTTGTGGATTTTCTTAACTGTGTCTGGCGTATACACCTCAATTGGTCGGCCACTACGGTGTTCAACGTGGCAGCTCGTACGGCCTCGTTTAAGGTCTGCTACCCCATATTTTACACTCGTAAACGAAGGAGCAGACACCCCCAGAGTAGAATCTTGCTCGGGCTTAATATTGCTTGGACTGAGACCTTTCAAGTGGAAATATTAAATTAAATAACGGTGACTACACAACGTGGCGCCATGAACTTAAAATATTTATAGGGTTGCCACTTTTCACGAAAATATTTTTTTTTAAACTACTGGCATTATCGACACGTCAAGTCGGCTAGTTTTAGGACCGCCCTCTAGTACAGAGGTAAAAAGAAATTCAAGCGGAATTTTTGATATTTCCTGTCTGCCCTATAGTTTGTCTGCAATTCAGGTTCTGCACCGTACTGGAGGTTTCAAGATAAACGATGTAAATGACACCGTATGCGCCCTAAAAAACTGTTTATATGACCTTGTTGCCCGAGAGACCCACCTCGTCCTTCTTTGGTAAACGTTCACCCGAAGAAGTCCACAACTTTGGCAGTTCCTAGAACTCTGGTGTGTTGTGATGGATCAATGTTTTGTCCACGATTACGAATTGGTGCAACAACTTGCTCGCATTGCGGTTAAACATCGCCAAACTTTCGTCTGAAGTAGTCAAACGGTTGCGTTTATTGTTGGCTGTGCCAAATCGTGGCACCCATCGTGCCGATACATTTCTCATGTCCAACTAGTCATGCAAACTGTAAAGTACTCGCTCAGTTGAGATTCTTACAGCCTCAGCCAACTCAGGTCATTCCATGAATTTTATCGACGATTTCTGGCGTGACGACCTCTTGTGGACTATTGCTTCCGCAAATACATTAACAAACAAATAAGTTATAAATAAATCGAATTTTGACGGATTTACCTTTTTCTTTGTTTTAGTTTCTTAACTGTTTGTCTAAGTCAAACTTGAATTTATTTAATTTTGGGAAATTTAATATTGTTTTTTATTAACGGATTTTTTAAGCCAATTATCATCTTTAGTTCTATTTGGTCCATGTGTTAAGATAGTCAGACAATTTTTAAAACAATTATTTCCATTTGTAGTGATTTTTTGAAATTGTAAAATTCAAAGCCGACGAAAAAATAGTTAATTTTAATGTTGTATAGTCTTAGGACTATAAACGACAACTGGGATGAAATTGGAAAATACATGACGAATCAAAAATTGGAATACTAAAATTCTTACACGGACAATAGTCAACACAGCAAATAACTTCATAAGTAGCTTGCTGCAAGTAAGTGGCGTTGAATTCCATAGGACAAATGAAGGGAAAATTTTAACAATACTTCGAACGATTAGTTTGGCCAAGAAATCGATTGTCAATTGATAGCACGCACAGAGACGGATAAGCCGACAGGATACACTGTGAAATCTGAGAAAATACACAATTGCACAATATCCACTCAAAAAAAATACTAAAGTTAATTCCAAATTGACTAAACTAATTAAAAATTCAACTTTTTACGGATACAAAAACTATTGAACTCAAATTATGAGAATTTTTCCTAAGATTTAGGAAACCATATGTCCTTAACTCGAGGAAATATTTCGTTAAATAAATTTTAAATTTCCATACATTCGATAAATCTGTTCCCTTCAACAGGTACATGTTTCCTCAAAAAGTGTAAAATTGTCCTTCAAAAGTATTACTACTAAATCTTTCAAACGAGTCTATTATTTAATTTTACTTAAATTAATCGCCAATGGACTTGAAATGATGAAATACTTCTTTGAATGGAGCAGCAATTTGCTTAAACATATACCAATTTTTCTTAATTATTATATAATTATTTCTTAATTTGTAGGACAATTTTCTTATACAAGAAAATCCTTCTATCAAGGAAATTATTTACTTAAATCTAGTACGTTACTTTCTAAAATTCAGCTACAAAGAACGGTTTCAATAAATCAAAAAAAAAATGTCAAACCGGTTATTCGAACATATGAATTTTGTAAAAACCTGCACTCGGTTTTACATAAAACGCCGGGTTCTCGGTTTTTGTTTTGAACATTCTAAGTATAAATGAAATTGTAATCCAGCACTAATAAACAGGATTTATGTTGACAGTTAGGTACTACGGTACTACGAATACTATATACACGCTAAACAAATTGTCTTTTGTTGTTTGGATGCAAAAAAAAACGTGTTTGTAGCTTGTCGTAAATATACTATACTTTTTTCCAAACACATTGTGTTTGCTATTCAATATAACATGTTTGGGACATAATGATTAATAGTTAATAATATGTGTTTTTCTGAACCAAATGTGGCCCTGACAATAAAGAAGCAAAACACACCAGAGCTTAAATTCAAGAAAACAATATTTGCAAACATGTACATGATTCCTGCAGTAGGGTGTTAGGACCGTTATTTTTCTGAGTGTCGCATATAATAATTGTACAACCTTTTCAAGATAGAAAACAACACCATACCCCAAATGTTACCATACCCCAACAATGTCGTGTAATTCCTAGGAAACTAAACTCATCAGCGAATCAGATTAAAACCAGCAATTAAACATATTCATCGCAGCAGTGATCCATATTAATCGCAGCTATAAAAAAGGTATATATCGTAGAAATAAAACATATTCATCTCAGAAATTAAACATATTTAATGCAATTTAATAGTGAATGCATTTTCGTTACGGATGGGATTCAATATATTAGCTCACTGTCTACGAAATTATTTGTCGAAGTGACAAACTATTTCACTCGTGTGACGAAACCATTTCTTTTATTGTATTACCCGGTTCTTACAAACAATCACAAAAATAAAACACAATTACTGCAGAAAATTCATAAATATTTTTTCAAACCAAGAGAAAACTTTCAGGAAAAAAATCAAATATTTTCATACTGCACAATAAGACGAAGATGAAAAACAAGAAAACACCGACGAACCCACCTCAAAAGAATACGATTGCAAAGACAACAATTCCACACACCCCCAAATGCGATAGAAGTAAGTAATCGAATTGGATGAACTCAATACCACTCGACTGAGGGCAACCCCACAAAATGAACACCCGACGAGGAAGTCACTGCAAACGGCTCGTGTTATTCAAGTTTCCTGTCACTTCGAACGATGGCATCCTTAGCGGATATAAGACATACTAACATGCCATCCATACCTTGTTGTCGCTGTGAAGTGGGTGTGGGCGCGTATGTTTACTTACATATAAACACCATAAATTCTTGAAATTGTGTTAGAGATATGCAAAATATTTGAAGAAAGAGAGAGAGCACAACATAAAAAAAATCCCCGGCAGCAAAGATAAAAATAAAGTTCAGCTTCAAAAATTGCTGGGAAATCCCACTCACAGTATTCACTAAATCACTACCACTTTGCGGTTAAAACTAGTACATAGCTGGAAGTGCAATTATTAACCTTCCAAAGTTTCCGGCGAAACAAAACTTTTTCAAGTCTTCAGCCACAAAATGCTGTTGACCAAAAGTTAATGCAACATATGTATTGGTCAACTGGAGATTTCCGTTATACGGCGCTCACACACAGAGGAAGTTAAGAAATAAACTTATACTGTCGCAAGATGGTTAAGAGAAAACTTTGAACAAACAGCAAAAACAAAATAGCCAAAGATGAACTCTACTACCGAACCATCTTTCCTGTGTACCAAACAGTTAGTCACCACTTGTCGGAGAGTTGATGTTGCAAGTTTTATGGAGTGCTGAGTTAACTCGGTTTTTCTCCTGTGCTTATTGCCAAAAAAATTATGTATGTGACTGAAAGCAGCGAAGTAAATTATCTCTTTGGCATAAAGGTTATGTATTTCCATAAATATGGTCTGTTGCGTTTTGTTGATGTATGTAGTGTGCTGGGCTCCAATCCCAAAGTAATATCACACACCAAATAATTTCATAGGATAACTATGATTGAAAAAGAGCACAGTCACTGCAACATTTGAATTAAGGGAAACGTGAGACAGATTGAAGTAGTGATTTTAATTAGAACGATATTTGAGCTACACAGATGCTAATTGATTTACGCAAACTTCACATTTAAAACATTTTGAGGCGTCAATGCAATAAAAATCAAAACGACTTAAAATTGTCGTATTTAAAACCCCCTTTTTTTGTAGTCATCGAAATGAAGGCGTAAGCTGCAGTATTTCTAGCCCTCGCATTAGCTTTATGTAGAAGTACACAAGAGTTCCAAACTTCTTTTTCACTTTTGTTCTACTTCTTGTTTTGTGGAGTTAGATCAATTACCTCAATTAAACCCAGTCCACTCAGAAAAAAAGATGTCCTAAACCTGAATTCAAAACTTAATTAGAAATTGAACTATATTTGAAGAAATTGTAGTTAATCAGACATTTTACGTAATATACGTTTTCTTTTGTTTTACGTTTCCTCAAAGGTAATTGCAAAGGCGTAAAGATTTTAAGTTCGTGTCGGACAAATACTAAAATTTAGTTCGTAGTTGTACTAAATTTAAGTACATATAAAGGGTGTTTTTTTTTATCTGCATGAGAACTATCGATATTGATAACTGGTGTTTCACAGCTAACAATGTGAGACTGTGTTGTCATTTCTGTTTAGTAAGTCATCATGATTCGTTTAACGCTGCAACAACGCTTCTAAATTGTGGAAATTTGCTTTGAAAAAAATATATATTTTCGCGAAGTTCATTGAGCACTTCCACCATTTTACGGTCAACATAATCGGCCTAGTGAGCAAGCAATTCGTGCAGTTATTGACCGTTTTCGCACTGATTTTACTTTACTCGATTCAAACCCATCAACAAGACAAAGAATGGTGCGTACCGAAGAGAATGTTGCTGCTGTAGCGCGAAGTATTGAAGAAGACGCCGAAATGTCGATTACGGAGAATAGCGAAATTGAGTTCAAAAATCTTTGGATCCATTAGAAGTTAAATTTTCGTTAGTCTAAGTTCATTTGGAGTTACAAACGACAAAAGCTTGCAGCAGAGACTAGTCGTATACTTTTTGTTACCTCACAATATACTTGAAAATGATCAACGAAGTGGATCTAAATATTCGAAACAAAATAAATTGTAATTGTGATAAAAGGTAAATTATACAACTTCGTTTTCTTTTTTCTTACCAATGACCTCAAGCCGATACTAAAATTGAAAATCATAATACTAATAGGAAAGGTCACCTATAAATACAACTTAATTTGGAATTAAATTAAGTTTGTTTTTGAGTGTAAAAGTGTCCTCAATAAGATAAATTACTATATTTCGACTGAAGATCAACTCGAAGAGGTTCAGGAGTTGTTATTACATCCAGACAAAATAACGGTTTGGTGAGGTTTATGGGCTGGTGTAATCATCGGTCCATACCTTTAAAAATATAGCATCATGATAGTGGGCCACAAAGAAGAACAACCAATACCCAAATCAAACATAAAATTGGCCGAATCGATTAGTTTTTAATTCTAGCGAAGCAAAATTGTAAACTTAAATACACAAATTGTAGGTCGAAACGTACTAACTGGTGGACCATTTAAACTTCCTGCACCTGGCAACCCTACAACTTTTTCTTTTGTTTTCAGATCGGCTAATGACAGACCGTGTTCGAAGTGTGAGTCCAAGTGAATTGGTGCGGAAAGTATCATAGGGCCGTTCTTCTTCGAAGACGATGCGGCAGTAGCCGTACCCTCAATGGAGACCACTATCAGGTTACGATAACGGATTTTTTTTATGACAATTCTCACTGCTAACCAACAGGAGGGAGCCCCAACTCACACATCCGCGATTGCCTAATTTCGTGAAAATTGTGATTATGACTGGCCTCCGAGATCGCCCGACTCAACCGCTCCAGACTTCTTCCTGTGGGGTTGTTTAAAGCCCAAAGTTTATATCAAAAAGCCATTGAAATTACATTACCCTTGAAATCAAATATTCAACATAAACTGGTCGCTATTCAGACCGTTACACTACGAAAAGTGATGGGCAACCATTTACGGCAACCATTTACGCGATATCATATTCCACAAGTGAAGAAACCCAAATTGCACGGTTCAAGATAAACGAAAAATCTTTTCATAGCAACTAATTTGCGCTTGTCTGTCTAGTATTACCAAAAAGCATTAGGAAGGTTTAAATGGTCCACCCTATATTACGAACATATCAAAATAGAAATTGCCTACTAACTAAATTTGATTTCAAGTGTATTGAATTGTGAATTTTTTAATTCCAAGTACACAAATAATTGGCTCTAGTGAAATAGTAATTGGCGCCATTTGAATTTATTTTGTGCATAAATTTTTTCAGTCAAGTACTTGAGTAATCGACTTAATTAGCAAAAACATTGGATCGAAATTTTCTATTATATAAATATATATAAGCATATAAATATAGTTTATTTAAATTGATTTTTTTGTAGTTATTTTTTTCTGTACCCTGTACCCTGATTATATTAATATCATCGGGCGATCATAACGGGAAGTATTTTCAATAATTGAGAAGCAATCTGTGAGGTTGCACGGAGAACAAATGTGTATTCAAATCAAAGACAAAATTTGCCAATTGGATTACTTTTATATTTGGTTTTTAGCTAATGAATAACATTGTAAACTCAAATGCACAAACTGAAGGTCGGTAATTGAATAGATTTTTAATTGAATTTATTATTAGCTTAAGCTAAATGTTAATCGATATTTTATGATAGCTCAAACTAACCGTCTACTTCCTTTCGACGTTAATCAACTATATATATTATCTTTCTCAATTACATGGGTACTCAACGTTAGTACGAACTTAATTAACATTTAACATTTTATTTCGATTACAAACATAATCAACTTGAGTACAAAGTATAAGACCATTATATGTATTGTTTCAACTACATGCATAATCAATGTGACTACGAAGTTAATTAAAATTACAATTTATTATACAATTGAAATTTTGGTTCAAAATTATATATACACGCTAAAAATCCAGTCTTTTTTTGTTGCTTGGATGCAAATATAACGAGTTTGTAGCTTGTCGCAAACAAAGTATAGTTGTGTCCAAACGCATTGTGTTTTCACAGATCTTCATCAGCGGTTGTTTGGATTGATGCTACTGAAAAATTCATCAAACTAAATGCAAACGAAATCTCATTTGAATTGAGAATTCACCATTATGCAAGTGCTCGAAAAATATCGCCTTCAAAACACATAAGAAAACATTTGCCGGAGTATCTTTCCATCCCAAGAGAACCATCGGTTCCCATTAAATATGTTTTTTGTTGTTGCCTAAAAGATAACACAATTTTTAAACGCAATAACAATTGCATGCAGTTTCGTCGTGCTCCACGTTTTTCAAATTCATCAGCGATGATTTTCATTTGTTGCCCTTTTTATTGTTACTTTTTCATTTTATTTTTCGAGCTCGAGGCCACGATATATCTCTATGAATAGAGATATAGTTTTCAAACATGAGTTTTTCAAATGTATGCCTGGCAAACCGCATAGCTATTTCTGATCTAGCCACAGATCTTCAACAGCGGTTGTTTCGAATGATGCTATTAAAAAATTCATCAAACTAAATGCAAGTGAAATCTCCTTGAAAACTATATCTACATATCATCTTTCATATCATATCTTTCAAAATATAATTAGTTTTTTCATTCCATTCAATATTAATTCAAAAACAGATTGTAAAGATACTTTTGCCTCACCACGTAAATCGTTAATATATGGATACTTTAGTTCATTGTACACTGAAGGAAAATCTTAACATCAAATCGGTGATAAAGGTCCATCAGTTGTTGTTAATTGAATTGCTGACAAATTTCATCAACTCAATGAAAAGGTTCTTCAGTTTGAACATTGTTCATTTCTTCACCTTTTCAATTTCGTGGAATTGATGATCTTTTCTACACCAATCTCCATCATTACACTTTAGAAATAATTAGTAGGATTGATACAAAATATGAACGTAGTATTTGAAAATAGAAAAAACCTATTAGAAAATTGAAAATAAATACATAATAGAAAATAGTGTAATGCACAGAAGACAATATCCACCCTATGAGCATTTTCTGTGTGGCCTTATACCCTGTTATTTTGATTTTTTTAGATTGAAAAATAGTCCAAAGTGTTTGGCTACCCAGTACCAAACAATTAACATCAAAATGATAACCAATTTACATCAAGTTGACGACAAACTTATATCAAATTGATGACAACCCCACATCTAATTGGAGAAAATTCACAGTACATCGATGAACAATTCACAAGAAAATGATGAAAAATTTACTTCAACTTAATGACAAACTTACATCAAATTGATGAAAAATTTACATCAACTTGATGCAACGTAGTCGTTGAATCAACGTAAACATTGATGAAATATGGATGAAAGACTGATGAAATGTTCATCATCAATTCAATAAAATGTGTCGCAGATTCGAAAATGAGGACACGTTTCATCAAATTCATAAATTTGATGAAGCTTTTTCTGTCACTGTAGCAACGAAATATATTCGTCAAAGGGGCGGAGCTTTTGCATTTAATTTTCCTTCCGGAGATGAATTTGTACATTAGGCCACGATAAATTTCACTTGAATGATGAGGCTTTTCATTTTATTATTATTATGAAAGTTCCACGATAAATAATTTTTCCATAATTTATATCTCGCAAACATAATTCATATCTAAACTTGGTTCACACTTATTGTGTCTTGTTTATTTAGATATCCACTAACCACCTCGACACGATATAAATTCCAGCAAATTTTAACATTTTCTTTCATTTGTATCAATGTGAAATGCATAAATATCAAATCATCGTGATGAAAGTAATAACAACTCTGTCTGGTCTCAAAATTATTACCAACTCATAGTGGCAATACCGAATGATGCAGACGAAGATAAGAAAATATGTTGTCCAAACTTATAGAAGAATCCCAAAATGATAAGCAGTAATTTTGCACCCCAACACTAGCAGTTAGGAAGCATCCTGAACCAATACTTTCCAGATTAATTGAGTTTTCTATTCGCTTCATATCTTCCTCCCCACGGCAAATAGCTTTAGCTCCTTGCATCATAGATCCTTAGTAGTAATCAATACTCCATTCTAGAATCTCTTAAAGTAATGCAAAACATAAAACCAAAAAATTCTGTTGTAAATTTAATTTGAAAAATGTCCGTAAAACTCCCTTGAGTTGAATGTAATTTTTCGACATTATTTGAGTGACAGGTGTGGGTGTGGACATTTCTATCATTCATTTGGACATTTGGACTAACACCCACCGTGTGGTACGAACATTTGCCGTCGTTGAAACGATATCCCACCATTCCTGTTTTGTGGGCCAGTGTTGTTTTGAGGGTTCAAATGCATACAATTTGTCGATTGTAGGTTATGCCCCCTAAAGCATGAAAGGTAAAAGTTACATGTCCGTTTTCTTGTTGTTTGCATTGTTATTGCTGTTGTTTTCCACGTTGTTGTAGTACAGCAACAAACAATTCATCGTATGCGCAGGTTTCTACTATTACAACTGACCATTCCCATTTTCAACCATACCGAACGAAAGTCACCGACTGGAAAGGATGACTGGGAAGGCAATTCAAACATTTAAGTATGTATGTAGTATGTGTTGCGTGTTGTAGAGTTTTGCGGCCATGGAGACTGAGAGTGGCGCCTTTCGGTGTATGTGTTGGACAACTTTAGAAGTTTGGTCCTTTGCCATTTAGAAACTATTTGTAGGTTGTCCCACAACTATAGTAAGACTATGACAAATTGTACATGTCACAAAGTGGGAAAAAGTTATACGCTTTTACATTATTTTGTACTCTTTCCCCATACACGAGTACAATATACATAAGTGTTTCAATTTCGTAGGATTTTTGTGGGAGTTTTTGTAAAATATTTAAAACGCACGAACAATTTTTGTATAAACTTAAATATATGTTTACATAATACAGGGTGTTTCAGTAAAAATTTTCAATCTCATAACATCATATTTATTTCTCGCCATTGTAGTTAGATCTTTTACAGAGGGGAAAAGAGTTTGCTGCCAAAAGTAGAGATTGGTATTTTAGATCACATTGCATTGCCAATGTGAACAATTACTTTAAACGGTTAACATTTTGACGAGATAACGACTAATAAAATAAACAACTAGCTTAATTGCACTAACATATTGATCATATATTCAAAATGTAAACAAACACATTTCCAGATCACCTCACAATACACATACTATCGGGACTGAGTTTCATTTTGAAAACAAACTTATGTATATTCGACATTATTGTAAAATATATATAATATTCAGCATAATCAGAAATCCTTAAATCATTCTTTAATCCTGTGACATAAATATCGTACTTATGTATGGTAGGGTGGGGCATTTGTTTGCCCTCGAATCGCTCAGCACCAAACGAAAGCTGCATGGAAAGATGCTGTCATGTCGAAAGAGTCCTGCCCACCAGGACAAGATCAACATTTTCAAAAATATTAAGACGCACTGAGTTTCTGAACGAACATCATCTTCGGACTAAAACTACTTTGTAAGGGTTTCTCACATTGTGTTCGAATTCGCATGAAATAATTTTTTTTACAAAAAATCGCCAAAATAAGAAAATCGCTAAAATAATAAAAGTGCCATAACTCGGAAACGGTGCGTCCAATCACAAAAATAATAATTTTTTTACCTCCATAAGAGCCTGTAACCAATGGATGTCTTCAATACGGTATCACTTTTTCTTTTAAGCAAACCGGTAAAACTAAAATTTTTCGAATAAATATAACTAATTTTTACAGTTTTCCAAGGGTTTTTCATAAACCCGTCCAATTCGTATGAACTTTTTTTTTTAAAACATCGCCAAAATAAATAAATCGCTAAAATGAAAAAGTAGATATAACACGAAAACGGTGCGTCCAACCGCAAAAATAATGATGGAGGCTTTAATCAATGGATACCTCTCATATGGCATCACTTAAAATCCGTTAAACTAAAATTTTTCATATAAAAAATTGCTAAAACACACATTGTATGTATGGGTTAGCGATTTTTTTAAATAAGTACCTTCGTATTAACGACATCCATTGGTTAAAGTCTAGTATAAAGTAACATAGTTATTATTTTTGCAATTGGACGCACCGTTTCTGAGTTATAGCCATTTTCTATTTCAGCGATTTTTCACATTTTGAAAATTTGACCACTTTATGAAAAACCCTTAGAAACTCGTAACAAATGCTTTTTTTTTTTGATTGGACGCTCCGTTTGCGATTTTTGATTCCATAAATTTCAGTTTTAGCGATTTCTAAAAATAAAAGCGATGCCGTATTGAAGACATCCATACGTGAAAGCCTCCTATGGAGGAAAAAAATTTATTGTTTTTGTGATTGGACGCACCGTTTCCCAGTTATAGCCATTTTTTTCGATTTTCTTATTTTGGCGCTTTTTGGAAGAAAAAAAATTATTTCACGTCGATTGGAACACTTTGTGAGAAATCCTTACAAACCCGTACAAGTTTCTTATGGTTTCGATTGGACGTTTCTTTTTTGAGATATATATATGTTTTCTAAATTTTTCATATTTTCGATCAAAAATATATTTATTATATTTAAGTTAATTCGTGTCATCCACAATAATAGTTCTTCCAGCCAAGTGCCCACAATTGTTTCATGTGTTTGTGATGGCGTCAATAGTGGCGTCAGATTCAACGATTGTGTTTAAAAGTCTCACTTCACCTCAGTTTATGGTAATATTTAGTAAGACCTATATTTAATTTATCACTAACATCGACAAATAATTCTGATGTATGGCAATTATTAATTCAAATCAAAATATAGACTTTAGCATGGAATTTTCAATCCCTGAATTAATTTCCAACTAATCTTTTCCCTGTGTGTATGAAACACTTTCATTGTTTCTAGTAAACTAAAGCTATGAAATTTGTTCATAACATTTATGAAACGTCTTTCATAAATTCTATGATAATGAATCTATGTAATTACTTCACTTCACGTTATAAAATTTGTTTGTAACATCTAGGAAATGTGTTCATAGATTCTACGAAACTTTTCACAGAATTATAGCCCATATTTATGATGCTTGGCAAACCTAAGTATTAGCCGCAGATCGTATGCAGCGATTGTTCCGAATGTTTTTATTAAAAACTGCAGTATCTTATATGCAACGAAATCTGCGATTGCATTGGGAATTCAGTGGTACACATTTGATTGGAAGATAATCAAATAGATGATACCAAAAATTATAATTGTCCATTCAAGTACAGAAGAACATTTAATGAAATTTTTTCAAAATATCTATGAAATGTACGAATAACTTCATAGGATGAACGAAGAATTTTTAATGAAAAACTTCTTACAATTATTACAAATAACATTAAATGAAAATTTTTAATGAAAAACTTCTTATAATTATTACAAATATTAAACCAAGTTGAAACAAAGCTTTATTGAGTTTTTAATAAATAGAAAAACGTGGCAGTCAGTGGTTCAATGGTTTGTTTCCGCGGCCCTTGCACATGATAACCTAGGTTCGAGCCAGGGAACGCAAATTAAGTGATTGATACGAGAACCGTTCGCTACACGATCAAAACCTATTCGTTAATTTTTAGGGTTTTGCTATTGACAACTAACAACATAAGACATTTCCAATGGTAACGCAATACAAGCGACCGTTTGCTTTATATCGGTAAATGGTCATGATAAGTAACAAAACTCGAATGAAACACTCAACACGAATTATTCGTTAGTGTTACTTGCACACATTCGCAGTGGCGTTCTCGGCAGAGAAACGAAAAGGAACTTTTGTGAACCGTTCCTTTCGGTTGTGTTACGCTTATTTGTATAACAAAACCTCTAACCTTTCAATCGTAGCACGCCCATAATATATTTTTTTCGTTTTTGGTTCTACTGCATAGGTCGTAGCCTATATACAAACTGTTAGTGATTTTGATGAGTGTAACATAACCTAATGGAACGGTTCGTATAGTTAATTTTTGTTCAGTGGTTCGAGCCGTGCTCTGACCATCTTGCTGAGTGATGGAAACACTATTGATTACTCGGCCATGAAAATTCCCTTAAAAACCATTTGTAACCGGCGCAAGACTCTAGGTCCCAATCACCTGAATGATCACAGCTCTCTGATTGTGAGAAGCTCTCCCCAGTTCTTTCATGGTAAGTAATGCTAAACTATTTATTAATTTATTTTAATAAAAAATCATGACGAAAAATATCTGGCGGATTGTAGTTTTCCCAGGTCCAAGTTCACACTGATAAGGTATCATTATATTTTAAACAATTGAATTGATTCTTCCGAGTGGACCTTGTATACAATTTATTTCACGATAACCGGCACTTCTATTTTTTTCATATTCATCTATTCAAACCCGGTCCAAAAGCTAATGCAAGCATATAATCAGGTCATCGCCGTCAGTTTTAACATCTAAGGTGTTAGTGTGTTGTCACTTACAGGTTCTGGTAATTTGTTATATTTTTTATAAATATAAAAAAAAAATTTAACCCCTCCCGAATATATTTGTAGGAATTACAACTCGTATAAATCATTGTCTCTTAAAACTGTACTTATGCAGTAATAGTTATACAAGCAAAAAAACCTTTGTTATGCTCAAACACAATCTGCGGCAAATTAACGTTATTTGGGAAATGAAATTGCGACAAATGAGAATTTATTAAATCAAATATACCACTCTCTTTGTGACAAATAAATAAAATAGTTTGCAAGAACCGAAATACGTTTCCAACAAACAATATATCGCCCAGTTCGTGAAAATTCGACTTTAAAATTTCAATTATTATAGGATTGTATGCAAATGATAATTTAAAAAATTTCTCGCATTTCAATTTATCCAAAAGAACACTTCCCTGAAATCGACTTTAAAATTTCAATTTTTATAGGATTGTATGCAAATGCTAATTTAAAAAATTTCTCGCATTTCAATTTATCCAAAAGAACTCTTCCCTGAAAACACCTTGTAGTACTCACTTCAAAACTTGTACATTTTGAGTTGACAAGATCTTGCACGAAATAATCGATATGTTAATTCTACACTCAATAAACCATGTACGAAAAACGTTTCTACTAACTGTTCTTTCGTTAACCACAAACGAGTTAAAATAACATCAAAATCGAAAAAAAAACTTTTGCGAGAAAACAAAAATATTTTCTGCAAACTGTCTCTTCTCTTAAAGAAACCGAATCATATTTTCCATTAATAGAAGTAGTTTACTGAATTTTAATTTCGATTCGGGCACAGGAAGTCCACGCGTCTATCCATGCACCATCGCAGACTTTGCGCGAATTCGATAAACAAATTTTTACATTGTTGTAACAAAAAATCAATACAAGAGAGTGTCTGACTATTTGTATACTCTTATTTTCTCTCAAAGGGAGAAGCAATCAACTTTGAGTGTGTGAGGCATTCTCACAATATACCATCTGCGGCAGTTTATTGACATTTAACTATGTATGCTTTCGCGTAACATGAATATATGCAGGCCCTCCTTACTCCTTCTACTACACTGTGCAAACATTCGATAAACTTTCACATCTAGCTTTTTTAAAGGAGGCATGGAATAAGGCCTTCTTTAAATGGTCAAAAAGATATGAGAGACAAGCTAGTTTCCCTTCCGTAAGCAAGCGTGGCAGGACCTTGGAAACATACCCCATAGACATGCACGGTGTGCATTGCACAGCTCCCTTCGTTAAGCAGGCCTGTTGGCAGGCCTATTAGTGGAAGGGAGTATAGATTAGTGCTGGGACATCGACCTCAAAACATCGATATTTTACAACATCGATGTTTCAAATAAGAGACATCGATGTCGATAAAACATCGACCTCAAAACATCGATGTTTTCCAACATCGATGTTTTTGGGGATGTTTCATTTTTGGTGGCTTTTTTTTAGAAATCGAGGTACCAAAATTGAAACAGAAGAGGTAAATTACTCCACTGGTCACAAACATCGATGTCGATGTTGTGTATTTGCTGCAATTCTCTTTTAGATATGTGTTATCAACATATAAATCACCCTTTTCCCCGATATAAAGGTGAAAAACTAGAAAACTTGATTAAAATAAATAGTTTCCCATTACATCCCACGTTTAACCAGCTACGCATAATGGTGGTGGTTGGCGTCTGGCGGCGAATAAATGGACAAATATTCCCAATTCGAGTTTATATTAATATTTTATGGTTTATATTTCCTTATATTAAGGCAATTTGTTACAATCGTCACACAGAAAAACATCGATGCAAACATCGATATAAACCATCGATGTTGGAAAAAACATCGGCACTAAAACATCTATGTAAAAAGTACTCGATGTTTTTCAAAAACATCGATGTTTTCAAAACATCGATGTCGATGTCGCAGCCCTAGTATAGATGCTCACAGGGCCTGTGGGCTGGCCAGCTAAAGAAATGCAAGATGAATGATGTTTTCAGTGAAAACCTGTTTCGACTATATTCGCTATTCGTCACAGTGCATCATAGATGTAGATGACACCTTCGACTCTAAGTGCTTAGGACGTGTGTTCGATTCCTGAGTCTGCAGATTTAAAAATACACTGTACTGTTAAAATATTGCATTAATTATTCTTAAAGAGGAATTAAAAATATCTGAACATTAAAAATAAGGAAATAATTCAAATATACTTTTTATTTTTCCTTCAGTCCTTGAAGGACTAATCTCCTGCAGGCCTCCTAGTAAGCCCTTCTTTACAGTTCTTCCATTATCATACCTACGAGAAGGTCTAAGAGGTAAGGCCTACTATGAGATCTTTTCTCTGCAGGCCAGCTAGCAGGCCTGACAAAAAGGAGGGAAATGTGCAGGCCTCGCCTTTGTATGGACCCCTCTGTTAATTCGAAATGGCAATTGCATTTGTAGGTGGCCCTACTGACTGTCTTTATATGCCTGCTAGAAGGCATGCAAACTGGGATACTTTTCCGGTTTCAATAAATGGTTTTTATTATTTGCTATTATTATTAAGCTAGACTTCTATGATAGAAGTTTTTTGTTTGCTTGATCCACCTGAGTTAAGAGCAAACAAAATATTTTTGGGACAAAGAAATATTTTTGCGCCAATCAATCTTTATTATTTCCATGTAAATTTTATCCTGCTTTGCATACAGATAATATGTAGGCTCAAAACGTTGCACAAATTTGTAGGATGTATATTTATATTTTCTGCCTAGGTAAACCTGTACTTGATCCTTTAGGTCATGTATTGCTTAAAAATAAGCCACGATTAATACAGTCGATATTGGACAAAGTTCTATTATTATGGATCAAAATTGACTAATCAAATGAACAGCAATATGGAGTCAAGACCAATGATATGGTAAATAATGGAATTTTTGACCGATTTGTAGAGGAAAATTATAACATTACAATTTTTCTGAAAATAATCCCATTTTACGGAACTACTAAAACCTTTATCTTACGCCAATCAAAAACTCAATATCAAAGATTTTTCACGATTTTCCCCCAATACCATTAAAACTTCTTTTGTAACTTTCCATTGTAGTATTTACTTTCAAAACTTTCCCTTTGTTTAACTTTTTGTGATTGTTTAAAAAAGAACAGTTTCCTTAATCCTCAATAATGTTTCTTTAAATAAGTTTTTATTGTGTCACTTGTAAGAAATTACACCAAATCCTTAGGATAGCAGACTCAGTTTTTTTTGCAAGTCAACAAGAATCCACCTCAAGAAACTTGCAAAGGAAGAAGACAACCAAGTCAACCCCAGAGCACGAAAGAGAGAGAAGTGGCTTGCAGCGACATCGTATATATTTCACATTTAAAAAGTCTTATTAAAAACAAAAGTGCGATAAAATTGAATTTGCATTCAAAAGACATTAACCGCAGCAGTTGTTGTTGCTTTGCTGCTGCTGCTGCTGCTGGCGGTTCAAACATATTTTTGCTGCCTACAAATTATTATTATATTCTTTTTTTTAACTTCCAAAAAATGAACTCTTCCCCTTCAGAATCTAGTGCAGAATGGGTTGGTTGAGTGGAAATTGTTGAACTGCAGCAACATGAGTAAAAATTAAATTAAAATGGTTTTAAATCAGAAAAAACAGTGAACGAAATTTCACACTTCAATGTCGACATTTCCGCTAGGCAAACACGGTGAATTACACGATTTGCTCATCCATTACCAGTGTCAGCAGCAACACCACCACCACCCCCTTCAAATTCAGCCCACACGCCAACAGTACTGGCAAAATCTGACAGTCAGCCGGTTCGCCCCAAACCGTCTACTCGTTGGTGGCATTGTCTTTAATGTGTTGACAAATGACTTTTCAATGCAAATTTGCAATTCACTGCTGTGTTGTTCGACCGATTTGCTGTTCAAGTTCCATGAAAATCGACTGTTGTTTTTGTATTTCACTGCCATCGAAGGATGATGAAATAATTTTATGAAATTATTATTAAAATTAAATTGATTTCTTTCCGGATGCCAATATTGAATACAAACACGCAAAACACCATCTGACGGCTTAATTTGAATAACATTAAAGAAAATTGCTTCGGATTTTGGCAGAAGGACAAATAAATTGGCCTAAAATTATTATGGTATAGAAATAAATTTATATTAAAATGGATAAATTGCTTTAAAATTGTTTTTACTTTTCTATCAGAGGAATCAGAAAGAGCTCATTATTAAGCTGTATAAACACTAAGGCTGTGACAGTAAGTCTCGTCCGAAAGAACCCCATGAAAATGATTTCCACCGAGTTTAAATTTATATTCCTACACGCTTAAAATCAGTCTTTTGTTGTTGTTTGGATGCAAATATAAAGTGTGTTTGGAGCTTGTCGCAAATATAATATACTTGTGTCCAAACACATTGTGTTTGCTATTCAATATTACATGCTTGAGACACAAGGATAAATATTTTATAATTTATGTGTTTGCGACCCACGTGTATATATGTTTGTGATACAAATACAGCTGTGTTTGTAGCACTGTCTCTGCACTCTTGAGAGCAAGAGAATAAAAGAGGAACAACGAGAGAGGAGATCCCATCTTGTAAGTGCGTATCTGTATTTTTACATTATTCTCTCAGTCACTGAGTCATAAATATTCCTGAATGTGCGAGTAAATTGCAGATGCAGTGTTTCTTATTTTGCCTGATGTATTGCGTTTTAGTTTCACGTATTCAGTCATAAGCGTAATAAAAAAAACACAAGTAATTAATCCACGCTTGGCTTGCATGAACTTGATTTGTTTATAAATATCTTGTTTGTGTACCAACGCATAGCTGAAACCTTCTGAAAACAAAAACTTGAGAGACAACAAAGAAAGGAGAAGCAAAAGAGCAGCAGATTCTCATTTCATGAACAAAAATAATTCATTCAATGCAAATAAATGTAAAAAGGACCGTTTTAAATCTATTATCTTTTTGTATTAATTATTTATAAATGTGGATTTATATTGTTAAAATTAATTATAATAAATAATACATATGTATTGAAATCGAAGAATATTTCGTTTCTAAATATTTTTGTAGGTTTGGGGGAACACGCGAATGCTTCCACGTTAGTATATGGATGTTTGGGAAGAAGAACGCATCTGTTTCCACGTAAAAGCATACATGTTTGTCAGTAAACATGATACTGTTTCCATTTAAATACAAGTTTGGAACTTGCAAACATATGAGTGTTTGAAGTGTGTTCCAAACATATACGGTTCCTGCAGAATATGTTTGGGAAAATATGTTAGAGGAGAGAGGTATTTGACTAAATACTTAAAGACGGCCAAACAACTTTTGTATGGGAGGTACCAAAATGGACGTGGAAAAATCAACCTTGTTTTAATCGGTGATTGGCGTTTGATGACGTGAAGCCTTGTACCCAATTTGATTAAGGTCGGAAGTGTTTCATGCGATTTATCGGATTGACAACCCATTTCCCATTTCCTCCAGTTAAGTAGACATTTACAGATTATAAACCAATGTGAAGAATGGTTTGTAAGAAATATGATTTTGTCTTAAATGTGTCGATTTGTATGGGAGGTTCCAGAAGGGGCGTGGTCAAATCTCCGATTTTCAATCCCGAACTAACTTTCTACATACAGTACAGATCTGTAAATATTTACGGCAGTTATCGTTTTGGCCAGCCAACCACACAGACAGATAGATACAGGACAATGTACAATCGTCTTAGAAAGCCGTAAAAAGAATTTGGCTGCTTCTATGCGTTACATTTTTTCCGTATTAAATGATATATACCCCATCCCTGTGGGTGAGGGTATTCAAAACAAAGCTAATGTATGTAGACTACATTAGTGTGAAACAGAGTATCAATTGTTTTATATACATTGTAAACCCAATACATTTCTAATTGATTGTTGGTTTTGCGCGTCTTGTTTATATAAATGTTAAAATACAAAATGTAGAGAACCAATAGTTTAGTATTTTTGTATCCAGTCATTAGTTGCTTAATAATACTACATCAATTTTACGCTATTTACTGTTCAAGCCATATATACGATTGTATAACACAGCAGAAAATTGCCATTTACAAACCATTAAAACAGATATTGTTGGCTAACGAATACATGTGCATACTAAATATATGTAGTACATGAACCCCCATTATTGAATTATATTTCTTATGTGACTGTTATTGTTTAAATCAATTAAAGCTAGGAATTTTATTAGGGGAGTAAAATAAACTAAAAAATTTGTGGGTTTCCGCAATAACTAATTATGTCGAGACTGCAAAATTTTGGGGAGAGTAAAATGACACTTGTCTTTCATTAAACGCTAAAGAAATTTGATTATTTCTGGTACCAAAGGTTGGCAGAGCATATATATTAAAATGTGTCCTAAATTGTCCAAAAAATTTACTACAAATCGACAAAGGTAATTTTGTTCAGAAAACCAGTAAAATATTAATTTACAAAATTTAGATACATTTTCAATAATATTTCTAATGATTAGAGTTGGAACCTGATTTAAGTTTTTGTTTTGTAGTTTAATATTTAAGTAAATACTTACAAGTTGAACTTGACGAAAATAGCACCAACAATGAGGTAACCTAAATCATATTTAGTTCAATACCACTCGCATCGACTCTACATTCCCACACGGGATCGAAATAAAGCTAATTATAAAATGCATACAAGCATGACATAGAATTCCAATACGCCATAATACGAGTCGAAATCCATTTTGTCTCTTAACAGATCAAATGTACATATGCGTAGTATTGTGATGGTTATCATCAATACCCAGGCCACACTCGCCATTTGTATCACAACACCGGCATTGACAATGACCGACCAGCAGCGCTTCGTCATTGGGCCAAAACTGAATACGAGTGGTGTTAAGGTTTTGTCGCGTCACATGTATGTAAATGATTTCACGTATTCGATAACAATGAAATAATTACTTTTTAACTCCTACCCTTTTAGTAGAGGGCGAGAAACTGTCTGAAGCCGTCCCATCCCATTGGCCGCATAAATATTTAATTCACCTCATTTATACATAATTCCGGCAAATATCAGTTTAATAATAATTCCATTAATTATTTAATAGATACAACCTACGCGTATTCAGAAGCCAGATGTAAACACCGTGTACCAAAGTGTTCTACTCATTGAGTTTAATTACTCATTTTTTCGCTGCTCTATGCAGACTATTTATGTAAATTACATCCCTTTAGTTTATAATACGAATAATGATTGTGTTTGGTAAAATACTGTGCTATTAATTTATATATTTTTAGATTTGCAATTTATTGTAATCACCGGCCATGTAAAAGGTATTGATGTAAATATTTGTATATATTTTTGGAATTCATTGAAAAACACAAATTTTTCATTAATATCAATTCAAGAAAATGTGAATTGAATAATAAAAACACTGGACAAAGTACGTGATTTTTAAAAAAATTCACTGCGGGAGAATTACCATAAACGATTAAAAATCAAAACTAAATGATTATTACACGCAAAGAAAAATGTAGTTGTGCTTAAATTGAATCGCAGGAAAATGAACTTCGTTTGGGGAATGTAATGGCGGCAAGCGAATATTTCTTGAATGAAACATATTTATTCATCTATCAAAAAAAACATAAAATCGTTTACAAGAACCAAAATGCGTTTACACCAACCTTTATATGGTAACCCTGAACATAAAAACAAAATCTCATGAGAAATGAAAAAAGATTGCATTGACCGTTCATCCGGTTACCGTAAACCAGTAATAGAATTTCCAAACATAAAAAAATTGACGAGGAATTAAAAATAATTGCGAGAATATCGTTAGCCAGAAGAAAGGACCGCATTTTAGTATTGGGTGACTCTAACTTGCCTTCTGTGAGATGGGTGTTTCTACCCAATACAGATTACACTGTGAGACAAAATTAGATTTTTTCAAAATGATGGGGTTCTGTCAACGGATTCTGGTAGAAAGGTCTAAAAAAGATATACGTGTATCGGCGTTTTAACAGATCTAATCAGAATTTTGTTTTAGGGCGGGTCAAAGTTTCCGCCCATTGGAACCTTCCTGCAACATATCGGCATGCAAAATTGTGTGTTCCTTACTTCTGAGGTACAAAATATGATTTAGATAAAAATTTTTGTGGAACAAATTAACCCTCTAACTGCCACGAATAACCATAATTTTTACTGCTCCATTTTAAAACTGCTCCAAAATGACGGGGGGGCGTGGTCAAAATGTTCCACAAAAATGATTGCCATAAAATTTCACTATATGTGTCCGAACACTCCAAAACACAAATCTTAGCCCAAGTACTAGATAAACGATGAAATATGACAAAATTCATTATATTATGTGGACTATTTTTAATGGAAACAGCAAAATGACAAAATTCAATATTAACCCTTAGAAGGCAGTTAGTTTGGTCTAAGATTTGTGTTTTGGTGTGGTCGGACCTTTACAGTGAAATTTTATGACGATCATTTTTGTAGAATATTTTGAACACGCCCCCCGTCATTTGGGAGCAGTTTTCTGCGAGTTTTCAAAAAAAAAGTAAATATTATGGTTGGTTGGTTGGCTCTTCGTCTAATGTTGGCCTATGCTTTTCGCGTGCGATCTTTATTCTTTGGAATAATAGTATCTTTGATACTGACTGGTATAACATATGTCAGTGTGATAATGCTTTTGAATTTGAAATCGCCCTGGATGAATTCTATAATATTATTAATAGCTATATTTCTAAGTCGGTACCCAAAAGGTCTATAGTGGGTAATACTGGTCCTCCGTGGTTCTCACGGGCTCTAACCAGTCTCAAGAATGTAAGGAATACATGTTCAAAAAAGTATAAAAAATCTGAACTGCCAGCAGGCTACGATAGGTAACGGGTTTTTTAATAAGAGCGCTACAAAAGTTGAATAAAATGAAATTCTTTATTCCTGTGAAAGTACGTTCGATGCCATTATGTATGGAACTCGATTTCTTTTGCATGGCCACCACTTACACGCTTGCAGAAGTCCAGACGCTGAACCAAATTTTCGACGGTTTTCAAGCATAAATCGGCCGATACTGCTGCAATTTCACGTTCGATATTCGTACGAAGTTCATCAATCGTCGCTGGCTTGTTGGCATAGACCATTGACTTGACGTAGCCCCACAGGAAATAATCTAACGGTGTCAAATCGCAAGACCGAGGCGGCCAATCGACTGCGCCATTTCGTGTGATAACACGTTCACCAAACTTGGTTTCCAATAAATTGATTGTGGCATTCGCTGTGTGGCTTGTGGCGTCGTCCTGTTGGAACTACATGTCCTCAAAGTCCATAGTATCCAATTGGGGCCAAAAATATTCGGTTATCATTGAACGGTAGCGATTCGCATTCACAGTAATGTGCCGGTCTTGATCATCACGGAAGAAGTACGGCCCAATGACGCCGCCGGCCCATAAACCGCACCAAACCGTAATTTTTTCGGGATGCAATGATGACTCATGGATTACGTGTGGATTGCTGTCTGGCCAATAACGCATATTTTGCTTATTGACGAAGCCATTCAGCCATAAATGAGCCGACCATAAATTGGACGTAGCGCTCTTAAAGTTGAGGCCACTGACTCCAAATTTCGGTAGTAAATTTTAATAATTTCGACTCGTTGTTGGCTCGTATATCTTTCCATGATGAAATGGCAAACCTTACTGAAGAGAAATGTCAAAAGAGCGGGAAAAAATATGGCGTCGTTTGCTGTCCCTATCGATTTACTTTTGTAGCGTCTCTGTTGAAAAACCCTTTATATATAAACTAATGCATACATTTACTGCATTTGCATTAAAGCTTGCTTCCTTAAATCTCCCCCGAAAGAAATCCCCGTAATTTGCTTAAAATTACCGAGCTTGTTACTTCCTACTTATGTATCGATGACTTTGATTAACTCAAAAAATCCGATGAATTTACCATAAACGCCGTATATCATAAACTCTAACCCTAAAAGTACATGGTAAAATATCAACCTTACCCACATTTAAAACAAAATCCTTTAAATCAATACGCAGTCCTTAGAAAAAGAAAGACAAAAACGATCAAAACATTTGATTTATTGACTTGACTGATTATAAAAAAGATCTCGACAGTATTTAATTTCCTCTTCAAAACTGCGGCGATACCCGTAAAAATATCTACAACACCATAAGGATATCAGCTTACAAAGGATATAGGAACGAACTATGTATGTATGTGCGTATGGCACTTAGACCTCACCACACGCCACAAAATAAGGTGTGAATTTACCACCACTTAAGGACTCATTTACGGATTTATGCACAATGAGACGCAAATGAAACGAAACGACCGAACAACCGAAAGGAACTTCTAGACTCTTACACTAAAACACACAATATAAAAATTGTGTAAATTGTGATAAATGAATTGAAGATGAGTTAGATTGAAAAATACTGCTAGAGAAGTGAGTACGGGATGGGATGATTTGAAAACAAAATTGAGGGGATGAATATATTGAAATGAAATACATAAACACATTTGACTTTTCGTTGCCAACTCAAGCAGCGAGCATGAAGAGTCAAATGCTACAAGAACTTCATCTGTGTTTTTAAAAGAGTTCCTTGTTATGAAGGAACGAATTAATGACGGCAAAATGTCTGTCTCTCAAGGATTCAGCCCGAATAGTGTCAAATTTTTACATTGCTGTAATCTACATACAACTTGTCTGTGAAATGCGGCAGGTTAAAATCTTAACGGTGTTAATTAAATATGTTATTTTCAGTTTTTTAATCAAGTTATACTGGTCTTATTTGTTATTCACTGTATATTTAAAACTTTCTAAAGTTTTAGTGCGAGGAATCTATTCCGTTTGCCAGCCAAACCATTGAAATACGATAACCTTTTGCCACTAAATGTGTGAATAAGGACCCTAAACATACTTCCGTGTGTTTATCCTGTTTTTAGCTATTTGATATTCAAAAGGATTCCGCAAAAATAGATATTCAAATGGCATGCAATGCATACATTTCGTTGTTGGTGGTTTGCATAGATTTTATTTATTCTAAACGGATAGTTTCCAAACCTCCCAGAATACCTACCAAGGATATCATCGTCGAGTTGCCTGTCGCGCCGCATACACTATTTTGGCAAGTCATATATCATCTGGTGTGAATTTGAAATCGTTATAAGCGCGCAAATAATAAAGCGTCTGTGTGAGAAGACACTCGTGGTCGACACGTGGATGCAATGGCCATAAATTTTCAACAAATATTTTACAGTTTACATTTATAAGATAACCAACCGTGTGAATGAGTTAACAAAAAAATATCACATTTTATGAGCGGTTCGAAACATTTTCACTTGAAGTTACACGCGTTAACGTTAAGAACATATGGTTTCTTTAACAGTATTTAAGAAGGAGAACATCTCTTCCCTTTGCCAAGGATGTTGCCGCAAATTTTAATTAGAATTGTTTTGTGTATATTTCCGGTACCCTTAACTAAACCGGATCTAAGAGTTGTGATAAAACTTTTATGGCTATCTCGAAATGAAACCAGAAATTTAAATTTTAAAACTTGTGTGAAATCATTTTGAAGAAATTTCCATAAATCGGCATCAAAACAAAATCGCGTCCTGAAAAAATGTCATCATGCATTCTCATCCCATCAGATGCGGGATAAAGCCAGACAAAAATGAAAATGTTATTGATGGCACATGGGAGGAGAAGATGCTATACCGAGTGTATCTCGTTGGGTATTTATATGAGATATAACAAACTGTTGTAACAATGTCTCGTCAAGCGTTGACATGCAAAGATCATCCATCATTTTGGACTTGACCTTTTTCCCCCTTACCCGGACCAAGACGAAGAAGAAGCTTCCACATGTAACAATCGTACTACTCATGCCTCTGTTTATTTTTATCTTGTGAGTGAAATGGTGTGCTCCAAGATATAGAAAAAATGCCGATGCCGGTGGTGCCAATGCCAATGACGATGGGTGATGTGATGATGATATGATTTTTATTTTTCAAAAGCGAGAAATGAAGCAAATCTGCCGACGATTTTGTAAATCACACACATGTTGAGGATAAAGTTGTTTCATTTCATTAATAAAGGTGTGTATGATGTTGGCGCATTTAAGCACCGCCCGTCTATATATCTGGCACAGTGGCATGATAACGTACAAATTGTAATGAGATATTTAAATAGGCGCAGTAAGTAGCAAATGTTACTTGAAGCAATACATGTAGTTGTGCCACTAACTTATATTACATTAACGTTTTCCGAAGAAAACACATCGAAATCTATTGGTTGAATTGCAATTTATTTGAAGCCGACAGGGAAATGTTAAAATTGTATACAAAATAATTCTTCGATACGAAAACGAATCATGTTTTCTTGGAGCGGCTGTCGTTCTCCATTTCCGCTTCTGAACATGAGGCACAAACCCCCCGCAGAAAAAATATCCAACTTAGCTGTAACTGAATTAAGAGGTTGTCACAACTACATTAGATGTCGTCACATTCAAATTACGGGTTGTCACAACCGCATAAGAGGTTATTACAACCGCATTAGAGGTTGGCACAACCGCATTGTAGGTTGTCACAACCGCATTAGAGGTTGTTACGACCGCATTAGAGGTTGGCATAACCGCCTTAGAGGTTATCACAACCGCACTAGAGGTTGTCACAACCGCATTAGAGGTTGGCACAACCGCAGTAGAGGTTGTCACAACTGCGTTAGACGTTTTCACAAACGCATTAGAAGCAGGCAAAACCAACCTATTAGAGGTTGATTCAACCAAATTTCAGTTATGGTAACTAAATTCAGTCGTCACAACCCCAATTCCGTTCCACCAAATGCAATTCTTTGGCTGTGCGTGCAGGATTTTGCTCTGTCTTCTAAAAAGATTAGATACCGATTAATTTTCCTTCATTATCAGGGTGTTTTCAGGTTGAGTGGAATGTAATGGGCAATTACACGGACGCAAATTATAAGAATAAGTAAATTATAAGTGAAAAATGTATTAAATTAGAAAACAATAGGAACCGTTTCTCTGTTAAAATATTGTAATTTAGTTTATCTCATATGTGATTTATTGTATTCTAACACATTAAGATGACGAAATTAATGCGTTAGTGCAACAAAACACTCATTTATGCGATGAATGCATTTTGTTTTTGTCGTAATTTTATTAAAGCCACATTGAATATATGGATGGACATAAAATTGGTAGGGAAAAATATCACATCAAATTGGTTATAAAGAAACATCTGTATTATTTCTCTTCAAAAGTTCAAACTCGAAGTCAGGGTTGTATAAAATTTTAATTTTATTCGATATTTTGATCCCCATCGAGGATCATTTTTCGGAATAGATATTGAAATAGACGAAGGGGGGTAGTACAATGTTTTTTTACTTAACCTTCTGTATTTTGTTTACTCAAATATTTATTCCCAAGATATCTCTAGTATTAGAACAACACAGTGGGAAGTTTATACGCTGAAAAATACGGCCTCCGTAACATATTCTCCCAAACTTAGTTTGCAGGAACCATGTATTTGTTTGGAACATACTCCAAACATTCATATGTTTGCAGGTCCCAAACTCAATTTGATTTAAATGCACACATTAGCATATTTACTGAATAGCAAACACAACGTGTTTGGACACAAATGTGTTATATTTGCGAGAAGCTGCAAACACATGTTATATTGGCATAAAAACAACAACAAAAAACAAGATTTCAGCGTGTATATTCATACTTAGAGTGCCACAAAATTACAAACTAATGATGCTTATAATATCACAATAAAAATAAAATAAAATAATAGTTTCCCATTACATCCCATAAAGGGACTGAAAATAATGGGAAATTAATCATTTTCATTGCAGTAATGGAATAAGTCCATTGCAATGACGAACCGGTTCCAATTAATGAAGACGTTTTCGATGCGGGTAATCTCCACCTTATCTGAATATATATATTTTACTCGGATGAAGATACGTTTCCTTTCAGTATGGAGATAATACCCTTGTCAACTTGTTGTCTTATTAGCCCTCATTATCACCATCTCCAGTTATCATACAGTTAAATCTAATAGTCAGTTTATATGGAATTTAAAAATTATAACTGTTAGTTATCTCTAACCAGATATTGTGATAATGGTCATAATTCGAATAGGAGTAAACTATCAGTGCTAAGCATATTTAAGTGACAGTGTAGTGATTGTGTAAATTTCTAACAGAATTTCTTGCTTTTTTACCCAAACGATTGGGGTTTTTTAATCATCGGTTTTTGGAATGAAGTTCCTTATCGCACGTTGCGGGATGGGGGCTAAATGAAAAAATTTTAAACAAATTTTTTTTACTACTTTATTACAACCCTTTTGGTTTGGTTTGGTTTAAAGGGAATTTTTCTAGGTGGAGCCTGTGTATTAAATATTGTAGTTTTGAACCCAATAAAAAGTAAATTTAGAAAAGCCAAAGTGCAACACTGGAAAGTCCATGGAATACAACCCTGAGCATGGAATTACATTTGGCAGCACACTTACTCTTACGCTCTTACTTTTGGTTTGATTTGTGTTTCTGTGTTTGTGTTCTAACAAATGTTTGGGGAGAAATTTCTTTTTTGATGAGAAGTTCTCTAGGTGGAGCCTGTTTATTACAAATTGCAGCTTTGAACCCAAGAAAAAGTAAATTTAGAAAAGCCAAAGTGAAAGTAGTTCAAAACAATAACATTTTCTTAAATAAGTGCGTTTTCTTAAAAAAAGTAAATTTTCTAAAAAACAATACCTATTCATATTCTTAAACAGAGTACCTTTTCTTAAAAATACATTATCTTAAAGAAGTACATTTGCTTAAAAAAGTAAATTTTCTTACAAAAAGTAAATTTTCTTAAAAAAAACACATTTTTTTGAAATAAGTACCATTTCTTAAAAAAGTACATTATCTTACAACAAATTGCCCTTTCTTAAAACACTACCTTTTCTTTGAAGAGTACCTTTTATGTAAAAGAAAAAAATTGTATGAGATAAGTACCTACTCTTTAAATTGTACCTGTTCTTGAAAAAAGGACCAATTCTAAAAAAATTCACATTTTTAAAAAAAATCCCGGTTCTTCAAAAAAAAAATACCTTCTCTTAAAAAAATGCCTTTTTTTACAAAAATTCCGTTTCTTAAAAATACCTTTTCTTAAAAATAAAATAATAACTTTTCTTTTCTTGAGATAAGTAGCTTTTCTGAAAATAAGTAAATTTTCTTAGAAAAATAATCTTTTCCTAAAAAGACTAACACTTCTTTAAAAAGTACCTGTTCTTAAAAAAAGTACTTCTTTGTACAAAAACTGGATACTCTTAGGCCTTTTCTTTCAGAAAGTACGTCTTATTAAAAATTGTTGATCCGATTCGTTTGTTACTTTTGGTTTCGAGTTATGTAAACTAAAAATACATACGAAACACAAAAGCTTTTATGTTTTCACTCCAACGAACGTATGGAGATTCAAGCATGAGTCACGCGTTACAACCTTAGCAGTAAACTAAACATTAAATTCCATTACGTGTCTGAAAATTGTTGCTATTCACGTACACGAGTTATACTCACGAATCACAATGACTGAACACACTCACGATTCACGCCCTTGAGTATAAACACGATATCAACTATATCTACACATTTTTTAGATTCCCATTTTCAATAATTCTTCCACATGTTTGAAAAAGTGTGTTTTGTTTTTGCTTTCCGGATACGCATACAAACATAGGCACCAGTTTTATAAAAAGTCTAATTAGAGATGGTCGTCAAATGTGTCTATTTATAAGTGTACATACATATATTTTCTTATAATAGACATGCGGTACTGTTGCTTCGCTGAATACAATTTGTTGTTTGTGGTTCAATTTAAAATGGATGAAATTAGTCACTAAAAGTTTAAAATAGTCATACCTAATATTCGCAGTGTTTAACAATAAATATGAACAATGTTTAAAAATCGAAACGATTGGTTAAATAACGTTTGGTGTTATAATATCGTGAGTGGTGGTGCGTGATCGTGTGTGTTTACCATTTCTTGCCTTGTGAGAGTGCGATATTGTGAATGGTTGACAAATTGTTGTGCTTCGTCATGCATGACAATTTTTCGACCTCGTGACAGTGAGTGAAAATTCACTCATTCGCACACTTCTAGTTTAAACGCCCCAAACCTGTGAATGATATATTTACCAAAGATTATTACTTTCATCTCGCTCGCGAACTATCCAAACATATTTTGTGTGCGACTGAAAAACACAGAATCTTGATTTGCAAAAAAATTCCGAAAAATTTACTGTGTTCAAGTTAACACGTTGATCGTGGCAGTTGAGAAATCCAAATTATATATATGAAACATAAGAAAATTGCGCTAAATAAGAAATTACAAGCTATATAAAATGTCATTATGGGATTTAAAAAAAACATCACCGAAACTCTTATCACATTTTTTTATCAAAGTTATCATGCAACATAATGTCCACTTCATTATTATGTTCTTAGCAGTGTTGGGAGTTTTTAATTTGCATTGGATTTAAATATATATTACCTTATGTAATGCAAATGCAAAAAAAATACCGTTGTTCGCAATGCCGATCAAAAAATATTGAATTTCCATTTGCTCAAGCAATGAAATATGGCAATGAAATTAAAAAATATAGGAATATAATGAAATATGGGAATGCGTTTGATATTTTCAATTTGCTTGACTGCTGCCAATTCTGTTTTCTATTTTCAATGTAGAAATTATAGACGAATTTTGTATTTGTATTAGTTCTCTCATCTGACGTTTCATTTCACACTCATCGTCGTATGTTTGTGAAAATGAGAGAAATTCGATAAAAATTAACTTACAGCAGGTGGAGGTAAAACAACTGTTTACCTAACTCTTTCGTTTTCGTATAGAACTGTGAAATTTAAATGCATTTTGCACATTTTTGTTGACTTTTATCGTTGGTATACATTTGTATTGTATTTAATACAAATATTTGGCCACAAAAACATGAAAAGCGGTTGTTGTTCCTCTGTTGGACGTTGTGTACTATTGCCTCTATCTGGTATTATTGAACCCATGCTTTCCACCATCCAATGTTGACTTGCAACCATACCTATGACGTTTAATTTATTGAAAGAATTAATGCGTCTATACTAAATTCGTCTATGGTAGAAATATGTGGCTTCGATTGATGTTGCCTCGTAGTAATTTCAAATTAATAAACCTGTACATATAACATATTGGAATCCCAAATATTCAGATATGAAGAGTATACCTTTGAATTAAGAACAATTGCCAATGATATTTAATATCTTTTGAAATTGCATTTGTAGAGGTAATTCGAACTAAACTCCAAATTATAATTGCCATATAATAAATTTACCATGTATGGTTCTTAATTACCATCATTCTCAAAAACAACAATTGCGTAAAAATATCATTAAAATTGGTCAATAAAGTCATAAAAAATTCATAATACAAAGCCATTAAAACATGGACGTGGAGTCTGGTAAAAATTAGACAACTTCGACTCCAGCATTGTGAAAATGTACGACTCATTTTGATACTAGTACTCAGAAAAGTGTGCGACTACAATCTTGACTCCAACCCCAACATTTCGTAAAATTTCGAGACCGATATCAAATAATTATTAATAATTATTTCAGATACTGATATCGATGATCTTAGGATGAAACCCTTTATTGACATAACACTTATTCCAAAAGAAGAAGAGAACATTTACAACTTTTCTAAATATCAATAATATGAGCTCCACGAGAAATATCGATATCGATAACTATGGATTCACAGCTGACAATGTCAAACTGTGTTGACATTTCTGTTTAGTATATTTTGGTAAGTCATCATGAATCGTTTTACGCTGCAACAACTCTTCCAAATTGTGGAAATTTACTTCGGAAAGAATAAATCTGTTCGCGAAGTATATATAGGCCTAGTGAGCAAGCAGTTCGACCAGTTATTGATAATTTTCATACAATTTGAACACATCAACAAGAAAACGAAATGTACGCACCAAAGAGAATATTGCTGCTGTAGCGCGAAATATTGAAGAAGGTCCTTATTTCTTTCGAAATGAGCAAGGAGCTGCCGTTACTGCGAATGTTGAGCGATATCGAGCTATGCTGACTGAATTGTTGTTTCCAAAAATTAATCAGCTACAAATATTCTAGACTCCGACCCTTGACAATTATCTCAGGTTTCGACTCCCGCACTTCGACTACGTAGCCCTACATAAAAATTACACCGTCAGACCTGTAAGCGATGAAAAAAAACTTAAAGCTTTGGGCGAGCGAGTTTTAAACTTACTCGCCTTTCTACGTGTGCGAGTTATATTTTCAGGTCCATGATTGACATATAAGGTTGTATTATAAGAATGGCTGATTTCGCGTTTTTTCATGTCATTGTTCGTAATAGATATGCCAAAGTTTATTTACTTTGCTTGACCATTTCGTAAATACTTTAAAAATTTTAAGAAATTCAAAATAAATCGAATTTTAACACATAACAATTTTGTTAATTACAAAAAACGTTAGTTTTACAAACAGTAAAAGAGAGAAAAAATCGGAAGAATCACCTGACTTCGACTGAACTGCCAAAAATCAAAAATCCTCCTGCTATCGCCTAATAATTCCATCATGTTCAGATCTCTATGTTCTCATCATGTTCTTTCACACAAAAACAAAAAACCTAAAATTGACATATAGCAAATTGTTTGTATCCCGCCCCCTTCAACCAAAGGCAAAAATGGGAAAATTAAATTTGGTATGGAAATGTTATAATGAAACGAAATTACAGGACAGGAAAAAAAATAATTGATGTCACTGATTCACTTTCCAAACCACTTTGCGTCACTGAAGCATATTCATCGCAACAATGAACCAAATTCATGGCACCAATGAAACTTATTGGTCACATTGATAAATATTTTTCAGTTAATGAAATTGAAATGGCGATGAATAGGTGCGTTACATTACATTCGGTAACAATTTTCGTTGAGGTCACCAACAAATTCAGTCGTGTGACGAATTCTTTCCTTTAGTGTAGAAGAATTGTATCGATTACACTCCCAGAAAAAATAACAGAATTAGACTTAATCGAATGTTGAGGTTATAATAACCTTTTAGATGTCATCAGATCCGAATTAGAGGTTGTGACAAGTGCATTAGAAGCCGAGATTGCTTCATTGGCGTAGCCTGGGGTTGGGAAGACGGCCAGTTTCCGCTACCTAGAACTTTAAGCGAATTAATTTTTCGTTCACATTCTGGTAACTGGGTATTTCAGTTATCTCTGATTCTCATAACATAGAGAAATATAGAGCTTGTTTTATTAATTCCTGCTAAACTAATTTTTCGACGACCTTGTATGGTGTGCCGCTTAAAAACGCTTAATATCGCTTAGCTCCCCATACAAAGTGGTCGAAAAATTAGTTTAGTAGGGAATAAACAAACAGGCCCATAATATCATTAATTTTCTGAATCGATTTCGCCTTCGCCGTTTGCCCATGTTTTTTGAGATCATAGTACAGCTAGAAACAGAATTTGGTACATATCATTTAATTTGGTAAGTGAGAAATACTATTGGAACCTCTGATTGGTCCAAGTTATTATGTGGTACATATATAAATCTGCTTCTAAAGCTTGACACTATCAATGCCAGGTTTTGAAAATTGGCTACCTCGGACCCTGTTTTGATATAGCCACCACACAGAAAGAGTAATAACGGCCCAAGTTTGTAACGGGTGTTTTTAGAGGTTCCATTTTGCCATAACTATTATATGGCAAAAATTTTGGGCAGATCTGGCAACACTATTATCAATTGCGGTCAGTCGGGGGGTTTCTATTGCACAGCTGATCGAAAAGGTACTAGGGAAATGATGTAGAATGAGAGACCAAAGAAGACATACAGATTATAGACCATGCAGCAAACTAAGTTTAAATAGTGTTTGATTGATACCAATGACAGCTAAATTTTGTCTGTGTTGCTTGAATCGAACGAAAATACGTATTCCATTTATTTCTGTCCGTAATATGTCCAACCAGAGAGTAAATTACAATAGCAACTCGAACCCGATGAAATGGCCTACTACCTCGTCGTCATCAAGCGAACGTGAAGACAGGGCTCTTGCCTAAATTCCAATTTTTGACTGGTATTTTAAATTGGTAATCTGTTGATTTTGTTTTATGTTTGATCTGACTTTAAATATGAAAATAGGTTTTCAGTTCTTTGTCAAATAATCATACTACCATGTGGCAACAGTGGCAAATGCTTCGAAAAATAGCCGGTATTCATACATTTATCGGACAATCGTTACGATGCAATAAACTTAAAAATGGAGTATTTTGTTCGATGTTAAAGCAAAACAGCCGATAGACGTTCATTTCCTCTCGGAAGCAGCATAAAGTGAATCGTCAGATGAGAGAGTTGGAGCATCTCGTAGAAGTTATCTTATGTATGAACAGACTAACGCCGCTTACAAATTGTGCAAATTTACTTCGAAAATCATGGTTGAGTTCGGGAGTGTTACCATGCGCTACCTCTAGTTTACGGCCGACATACATTTTGGTTCAATGGACATGACAATAAGAAAAATTGCCGCAGTCGAAGAGAAGGGAATCAGGTTCATTCACATTCACAAAATCTCACTGTTTGATGTGCTTTATGGGCCGCTGGAATCGTCATTACGTCTTTCATAATTAAAACGGTGAGCCCAATAGAGGCATGATAGCCCATGATTTCGTACCCAAGTTTAGTGGAATGTTGACTAACGGCACGTTTCTCCAAGAGAACGATCGACTTATTGAAAAACATTTGGTGATCGCTTTATTTCCCGAAGTGGGTCAGTCAATTGACCACCGAATTAGTTAGCCTCTAGACTATTTTCGCTGGGTTTCAGTCAAGTCATTGATTTATGCGAACATACCGGAAATTTTGGACGTCTTGGAAGATAACTTTGTGCAAACCATTGCCTAGATACGGTCTCAATATTTAAAAAAAGTAGTCGAAAATTGGAGTTGCAGAATTCGTCACTTCCGAGCCAGCCACGGTACGCACATGCTCCAAACTATATTCAACTGATAATTGCATAAAATTATCTTTCTAATAAAGTCAATTTTGGGTTCGAAGTTATGTAATCTCATTACTTTATTTCAATACAAAGTAATACAGATCAAAAAACACAGCCTTTATATAACTAAAATAAATGAATGGTTTCCCATTACATCTCATGAAGGGACTGGGGAGAACTTCTCACAATCACTGAGCTGTGCGCTTTCCAGTTTTCACTCACTGATTGGGACCTACAGTTTTACACCGATTCCGAACGGTATTTTGAGAATCTTTTTCATGGCTATATACTCGATAGTGTCGCCGTCACTATGCGAGGTGACCGCCACCGAAAGAAATTTTTTTTGAAGGTGGTCAGAGCAGGGTTCGAACCCAGGATCTTATGTACAAGAGCCGCGCACACTAACCATTGCACCACTTTATATAACTGCCCTTCAAAATTTACCAACTAAACTTGGTCCTATTGATTTTAGAGGTAACAAATATTAACCGGTTTCAAGTAATTTTGGTGCATTAGCTTTTCTAAGACCAAGGCTGATTATTTAGAATATATGCCATATCGGTCCACTTTATGTTATAGTCCCATTACAAATTATTCCAACCATTATTAGTACTATTGGTTCCGTTTCCGATTCCAACGAAGTTTTATACATAAGCTGAGGCCAAGAATGATAGCTTTTGAAGATTTGAAGAAGTTACGGACACAAAGCGCTGTGGGATATTATACAGCCGATTATTGGTCGCTTTCAAATTTCTGCCTGCCCATCTTACATAGCCCACAAATATAATTAGAAGAGCGACCACTGTTAGTGTAAAAATGTTTAGGTGTTTTTGTGTCCTATATTGTGCCCCTCCATATCCCAGACCCTGGTTATGTCCTTGTGTTGCTCCAACCGAATTTCAGTTGTTTGGCCAAATTACGTCGTGCAAACCTCAGCTAGGTTGTGGTAACTTCGGTGGCAACGAAAATACAAAAAATTCGAATAAGTGTTCGAACTCACGGCCGATGTGTTTACAAGTTTTTGTTACACGGTACCTTTTCGATTTCTATGAACCCATTAGTAAATGTTACAATGGAAAATAAAAAACAGCTTTCAATCATATGATGACGTTACATTTAAATAAAATGAATACATAAAATTATTTAAAGACAAGTGCCAGCACATGTGTCATTATTTTCTTGCTTAATACTTTTTGTTTTATTCCCACAAAAACAGAGAATGCAAAGCAACAGACAGATGAACAGACATACATTGTTATGTTCGTTCATACGTTACGCAAGTTCACACAATTTTCGTTGCTCTCTTGCTATCTCATTTTTATATACGTATAACACGTCATTATTCTCTTTACTCTGAGAGTGCTCGGCACGCACACAAGACAGCAATTCGCTGCCGCTACATCAGTGTGTGTTTTTTCGCAGTTTGACAATCTGTTTTTCGCAGTCGGACAAATCAGTGGTCTATATCACCGTTATTATTTAGGTGTATGAAAAATAGATGTTGGCCGATTCAGAGACCTACCCGATATGCAAACAATATTTCATACAAATCGGTCCAGCCGTTTCGGAGGAGTTTAACACCAAACAATCTGTGATCGCAGTCGGACAATCTGTGTGATTGCAGTCTGACAATCTGTGTGATCGCAGTCGGACAAAATGTGTTTGGATGTATTCACTTTGTGAATTTAGTCCCTACCCGCGCCTATAGAAAGCATTCGTTCGTGTTCTAGTCGAAAGAAAGTTGATTCGAAAGAAATATATCAAAAGTTTCCAGTACACACTTGGGTTCCTCCATTTCGGATCTGCTGTCATTTGTTCTCGAACGAAGGCATTCGTTCGTGTTCTAGTCTAAAGAAAGTCGATTTGGGTTCCACAATCGCGCCAATTCAAGTCCAATGAAAATATAAAATGTATCAAAAGTTGTCACTCCACATTTGGGTTCCTCAATTTCGGACCTGCTGTCATTTGCGAACAATTATTGAGTCAGTCGAACGAAAATGTCGGATTAGAGGAACCCAATTTGAGTCGAATATGAGTGAGGGGCTCAAGATGGTATTTTTTCACTCCTAAGGATAATTACTAGCAGCGTAAGAACTCCCTCTAGCAGACAAATTCAAAATGAACTTGCTACTTGATATATTTTGCCATCAATATTATAATGGCAGGTCTTAACTTTTTAACCCATTATTCCTACATTTGTTTTATTTTCCATTCCATCACACTGTGTGACAGCTAAGTAGTACGTCATGCGAACACATGGCAGGGAAAAATTTTTTTGTCACATTTAACTTTAAAAATTCTAATGATCAAACTGACAGCCAAATGTCATGTTTGCATTCTTGCAGAAATCATAGATATCGATAAAAACACATACTATCTGTGACAACAATACTAAAAGCAACAGCAACACCAACCTCAAATGATACAATGAAACATTACAACCCCACAATTTCAGTTTGAACAAAAAGACATAATTTGTCATTCGATTTTCACTGCGAGTTGGTCTCGCAATAATCCATCCATCCATCCATCCATCTACTCGCATTAGAAATCGTCCTCAAACAACTGGGTGGCTGGTCATGTTAAAAATCAAAACAATACATCAAATTGTCTTAAATCATTTCGGTACTGATTGGTTTGAAATTGGTGAGAGAGACATAGGCAGATCGAGTGAGGACGCAGTGCGACGAATATACGGCAGATATTAATTGGTTTTGAAGTTTTGTGTAATTTTGTAATATTGTTTCCAAAATTGGTCTTTAGAGAAAATATATTACAATCATAATATTTCGTTACAATAATTATGTCAATTCTATTATTGTTTTTGATGAAGAGCAAACATGATCGATTGATGATTTGAGGTCGTTGAAATGTTGCCAAAATGTAAGAGTGTATTTGGATCATATTATTGATTTAGTTATAATCCTAATTAAGTGGAAAAAACATTTTACTTTAATATTTAAAAATGCTGCCTTATGACGATAATATACAAAAGAATTTAACAAATAGCAAATATCACAAAGATTTCCTTCATAATAAATTCAAGTTGTATAATGCAAACCTAATAATTTTATCACGTCACCTTCTGGATACACAACGCTTGCATCCGCTTCTTTCGAGTGTCTACGTATGCATGTATGTTAAATGTTTATGTATAGTACCCCGGCCACCCCACGTATATTATTTTCACGCATTTCATTGTTACGTTTCAATAAATTGAATACAAAACAGAATAAAAAAATATATATAATTACAATTTTTCAACCAATTTTTTATTTGTCGAGCTATGATGACTTGCGCTAAAACAGGAAACAAATATTCAAATCAAGCATTCATTCAACGTAGTTTGTGCTATCAAAGATGGGCAATCAAATTTCGTTGCTTAAGTGCTAAACGTCGTTGAAAATGGTACATTTTTCGATTATCAAAGTACTAACTCAGAAGAATCGTTATGATTCGGGTGATATGAATTTCACTTTAACGAAAAGTGGCTTGTTGGCATAGCACCGCTGGTTAAAACTATTTATATTCAAGTATATCCACAGTTTTCAAAATAGAAAAAGATAGAACAATTTCGTGAGTTTTGAATTTTGATAGTTCAAATCCCTTGTGTGTGACAATGGAAAATTTGCTAAGACTTGAACTCAGAACAGCCTAGATAGATCCGATAATTATGATTGACTTTGTTTAAATTAAATATTAATGTTGTAAATGGGAAACTATTTCTGAAGTATCGATTTCAAATCGATTGAAAATTCAAGATCTCTTCAGATACCTCTAAACATTATCTGTTTATTGAGATGCAGAACACAGCCCCACTAATCCCACTAACCGTACATGCTGAAAAATCTGTGTCTTTTTGTTGCTTGGATGCAAATATAACATATGTTTGGAGCTTGTCGCAAAATAGTATACTTGTGTCCAAACAGATCGTGACTGCTACTCAATATTACATGTTAGAGACACAATGATTAAGAGGATATAATATATATGTTTGTGACCCAAATATAAAAGTAGTTGATTTCACAGAGGTTACCGAATTCGTGGAAACAAATTATATTAGTACAAAATATTTGTGATTAGTGGAAAAGACTAAATAAACGTATTAATACACGGAAAGAAAAAACTCGCTCCACCCAAACGAAATCTCAGATAACTGAAGTTCGTTTGGGGACTGTAGTTGGGAGAAACGAACTTCTGTTAAGCCATACATATCATTCTTTTGGGAGAACCGAAAAATGTTTGCAGCAAACGAGTTATGAAAACCATAAGCTAAAAAAAAACGTTTGCGAGAAACGAAAATCGGTTCCGCCAACTGTTCCCTCGGTTACAGCAACCGAGTTGTAGTTGATCCTAACGAAAAAAACGTTTGCAAGAACTGAAAAACGTTTGCAGTAAACGAGTTATGAAAAATTGAAGCTGAAAAGACGTTTGTGATAAACAAAAAACGGTTCCACCAACTGTTCTTTCGGTTACAGCAACCGAGTTGTAGTTACAGCAACCGAGTTGTAGTTACTCTATTCAGTACATTACTTATACATTAAAATTTATATTTATGGCTTTCTTAAAATCTTTTTTGTGTAAATTTCCAACTTTTATGATTTTGGTTTTACCCATAAAGTTTGTTTTAAAAAAAGTTGGAATTTTTGTCTATCTTTTCAGTGTCTACGAACACGTCCGTCTCGACTTGCATTAAAATAACAACTAAAAGCGCAGCAAACTACAACGCGCCAGTTATCCATCTAAGATATAAAAAAAAAAAAAAAAAAAAAAAAAAATGGTTTCCCATTACATCCCATGAAGGAATTGGGGAGAGCTTCTCACAACCAGTGAGCTGTGCGCTTTATAGTTTTATACTCACTGATTGGGACCTACAGTTTTACACCGGTTCCGAACGGTATTTTGAGAGGCGTTTTCATGGCTAAGTACTCGATAGTGTCGCCGTCACTAAGCGAGGTGACCGTCGTCGAAAGAAATTTTAAGGTGGTCGGAGCAGGGATCGAACCCAGGATCTCCAGTACAAGAGGCGCGCACACTAACCATTGCACCACCGACGGCCGATGCGTGAGTGTGTATGTCAAACGAGTGGACTGTGTGTACAGTCGACAGAAAGAGAGAAAGAGGGAAATTTACGTTCTTCGTGCTCATTAGAAAAATGGCTAATTTCAGTTATCGCAAACGGTTTTTAACTTGCGACAAATGTAATTTTGTACTCGTTTAATGGAAACGAGATCTCGTTTGCACCAACATGATACACATTTGCGATAAATGGGTTTATTTGGGAGAACTACATAAACCGTTGCGATTAATAAATTAATACAAATCAATCAAAGTATTGTTGTGGCAACCGAGCAATAAACGTTTTTTTTCTTTGCGTGTAGGGTATAAATGTAGAAAATGAATTATTGTACATAATATACATGTATTGAAATCAAAAAATAATTAGCTTCTAAATGTTATTTTGCTCACAGGAAACACACAAATGTTTCCACGAAAGTAGCAGCGTGTTTGGGAGGAAATACCAACATGTCTCTACTTAAGTTATGGAGGTTTAAGAGGAAACACACGACTGTGTGGATGGATGTTTGGGATGAAACATGCATACGGTTCCACTTAAAAGCATTCATGTTTGAAAGTAAACATGCTAATGATTGCACATAAATAAAAGTGAATTTGCGAATTGCAAATTATTGAATATTTGGAGTTTGTTCCACAAACATGTACATGGCTCCTACAGAATGTGTTTGCGAGAATATTCTAGGTTTTTATCCAGCGGGTATACACCGATAATAAAGTTTTGTTTTTTATTTTATTACTATCAATGATACAAAATCATATTAATATATTTACAACATTTGAGTTCATATCTTACCGATATATCAGTAAGTATGTAGATTACTTTTTTTGGGATATGCGACTAGATAGTAAGAAATAGATAGCAAAAGACTTATATATAATATCAAAATAAGTTCACGTTGAAACGCCGGTATTTCCTTGTTGTTTGGACGCAAATATAACGTGTTTATAGCTTGTAGCAAATATAGCATACTTGTGTCCAAACACATTGTGTTTGCTATTCTATATTACATCTTGGAGACACAATGATTAATAGGTTAAAAGATATGTTTTTATGACCCAAATGTGTATGTGTTTGTTGAAAACAAAAATGTGACAGACAATAAAGACACAAAAATGCAGCAGTTCATGAAAACAATGCTTGCAAATAAATATGTACGGGGTTCATTCAATATATTGCTGGGGCCGTTTTCTGTCAGCGTGTATGAGAGGAAGTGGGGCAAATTAAAAATCATCCCTGATGGAAGTGGGAGTACATACATATTAAATAGCGTCTAAATTACAATCTAAGCGTCGCTAAACAATCAACTAATCAAAAGATGACTTCTGCATCAATCTTTAAATAAGCTCAAATCCATTTTAGATGCAGGCAAAAATAAAACGCTTGCCATAGCTTAGATAATTTCATCGGAGTTTGTTCATATCGATGGCTGGGAAGCAAAGCCTACTATATCCAAACTCAATGATTAATAGGATATAATATATGTTGTTATGACGCTAATGTGGCTTTGTTTGTGAAAAGCAGATGAAAACAATATGTGACAGACAACAAAGAAACAAAAAAGTAGTAGATCTTCATTTCATAGAAACATTGCTGGCAAACATATACATGGTTCCTGCAATATTTTGCTGATACCGCTTTTCCAGCGTGTGGCATAACCAGAAGATCACCTCTCATTCCACTTCACAAATACCCATGATTACAACATAATCACCTATGACCATCACCTATCACCTACAGTTTGTGAGATGTTAGTCAAACAAATTTTGGTATATACTATGACTAATGGACCTGATATATATATTACAATATGACCCTAGTTTTGTTATTTGTGAAATGTCATACTGACCAATATTGATTTCGGTATTATGATATTGAATAATTTCGATCCGCAGATTTAAAATAATTTATAAATCTGTTTGTGGTCGTTTTTAGTTTAAAAATGGTACCCATATTTACTGATTCCTTCTTAATTCTCGGAAATACTGCTGTAACTTCTGGCAGATTGCGCCCAGTGATGTCCAAATCATCAGCATATGCGAGCATTATTTGGCTTTTGTTGATGATCTCAATTAACATGTTGAAGAGATGGCATGATACGGTATCGCACTGCCTGAGGCCTCTCTGAGAGAGGGTATATATCTTTACCAATCTCTAATGAGGATTTCGTGTTGGCCAAGGTCATTCTACAAAGGCGTGTCAGCTTAGTAGGAATACCAAGGTCCAACATAGCTCGGTATATTTTGGTTTTGTCTGGTATACGGTTGTAACGGGTCCGCCAAACAACTTTTTTTTTTGAAAATGCTTTAAAAAAACTACTGAATATTTTCTCAAATTTCTTTTTTATTTGAAAGTACAATCCTTCCGGTTGATAATGGAAAATAATTTCATTCAAATGGCTGCCTCGGCTGGCCATGCAGTAGCCTACACGATCGGTCCAATTTTTAAGCACATTATCGATTGTGTGCAGCTGTATTTCACCAATGGCTTCACGAATATTCTCCTTTAAAGCGTCAATTGTCCCTGGCTTGTCGGCGTAACACTTACCTTTGAGGGCACCCCACAAATAATAGTCCAACGGTGTCAAATCGCAGCTCCGAGGTGGCCAAACGACATCAGCTCTGCGGTTGATAATGCGATCTTCAAAAACAGGGCGCAAAAAATCGAGTGTAGCTTCGGCTGTGTGGCACGTAGCGCTGTCCTGTTGAAACCAAATGTTGCCAATATCCCCCTCTTCAATTTTTGTGAACCAAAATTCGTTCAACATGGCCCGATAACGATCGCCATTGACTGTAACGGCCACTCCTTGCTCATTTTCGAAGAAAAATGGCCCAATTATGCATCTGGACCAAAATCCGCACCAAACAGTGACTCGTTTTGGGTGCATCGGCTTTTCAATGTATGCGTGCGGGTTTTCTGTGCCCCAAATGCGACAATTTTGCTTGTTTACATACCCGCCAAGATCAAAATGAGCTTCATCTGAAAAGATGATTTTTTGCTTCTCTTCTTCCAAAATCCGTACGCAATTTCCGCACACATTCTGCAACATTACCATGATTTTCAAAGTAATGTCGCAATATTTCCCAGCGCTGTTCAAGCGTATACACAACCATATTCGTTCAGCGGAAGGATACAACTAATTATCTGTCAAATCAGACATGAGCTAAGTGTTACAATTCACGAAATAAGCACTAGTTGAAAAAAAACGTTAGATGGCGGACCCTTATAATAAAACACGACAGAGTTTTGAGCGTGTAAATAACTGTAAACAAGGGAAAACAGGAAGAGACATATAATTGTCTCACCACTCCAATGCTGTTGTTTTTTGCTTTCATATATAAGTATGAATCAGTTTTGCTGCAACGTCAGATGTCAACTCTGGGAGAGGTCTAATACCTGCTTAGGTACACGCTAACAATTTTTTATTTTTATTTTTCGTTGTTTGGAGGGAAATATATCGTGTTTGTAGCTTGTCGCAAATATAGTGTACTTGTGTCCAAATACTCAACATAACATGTTCTCAATATACTCGTACCATGTTTGGAGCATAATGATTAATAGGTTATAATATATGAATTTGTAATTCAAATATGGTTTTGTGTATTGAAAACTGCTTAAAACAAAATGTGACAGAAATTACAGAATAAAAAGCAGCAGATCTTCAATTCACGAACACTATGCTTGCAAACATGCACATGATTCCTGCAATATGTTGCTGGGGCCGTTATTTTTGAGCGTGCACAGTTCTCTGTTTCGCGACTTGGGGATTATTTTACCTGGGATAGGTCCAACACTGGGTAGGCAATTTTGCAATAGAGGCATTCTCCGCTTCAAGCTTTTGGCCGGTGTTCCGATGTTTTGTAAAAAATTAAGAAATTTTGAGTCTGGCGTGTAGTGTACTACAACAAAACTACAGGCATAATTGAAATTGCCAAGAATTTCGTACAAACATATATGTTTAAATAAATAAATGGCTTCCCGTTACATCCCATGTAGGGATTAGGGAGGGCTTCTCACAACCAGTGAGCTGATTGGGACCAACAGTTTTACACCGGTTACGACCGGTATTTTGAGACGCTTTTTCACGGCTAAATACCCGATAGTGTCACCGTCAGTTAGCGAGGTGGCCGCTGTCGAAAAAATTTAAGGTGGTCGGAGCAGGGATCGAACCCACGTTCTCTTGCACAGGAGCCTCGCACACTACCACCATACATATATGTTTGCACGAGTTTAACTTAACTTTTAGAGTATTTGTATTTGTTTGTGATTCTCAAAAACACGCATAAATGGTTCAAGCTGAGATGGCAGACGTCCCTAGCCTATATTGTAATTATAGAACCATTTTCTTTCATTTGAATATCCCCACTTAAATTTACTAAATGAGATTTTTTTGTCGGATTGTTTGCCGCTTATAAGAAGGGTATAGTAAAATGCTTTCACTATTTTCGCAGATTATGATGAATGCCCGTCCTCAGAGAAACGAAGAATTGACTAAGTTTTGGTTTTATATAACACTTACAAAAGAAATTAACTATATGCGTTTTTTTGTCTGGAAAATTCAGAAATTGAAATATATAGTTGGGATAACCTCATTTACACCATTTGTAGTTTAGGACAACTAATTTTATTGGCTGCCACAACAGAAACATATAAAAAAAATGGGTTGGGTCAACTAAGCTTTTCGGTTGCCACAAACTCATTTCTTATTTTGACTGATTGAAGCAACTGAATGTACGATTGGTTCAACCATTTCTAACAACCTCTAAATTGGGTTACGTATAATTCGGAAGCCTTAACCATGTTTTAGCGTTAGACAATAAAATTAAAGTTCGCATTTCCTATCTGTGAAATCAACTACAATTTAGAGAGTGTTTCGAGCGCTCAAATTCGAGATCAAATTATGTCCAACACGAATACGTACGATAGTGACAACTTTCCATCCCTACCAAGACACGTGTGATGCAATTAAAGAAATTCTCATGCAAATATCAGCAATGAGGAGCTGTATAAACTAAGAAAGAAAAATCACCTTGAACTGGCAATGATCGTGAATTATTAGAATGTTAGACCATCAAATCGATTGTTTATATTTTCTGACTCTGTAAGGGAGAAAGAGAGATCATGACAGAGGAGAATGCAATTTAGGTGATGCATTTACTGGGAATGCAATAAATTAAGTAATAAATATTTAGATATTAAAGAGATAAAAAATATAATAAAAATGGCATTACAGCAAATCCAGTGTCATTCCACATCCTTGTCTTTTTATACTTATTTGTGTTTTACATCATCATCGTCATCATCATTTTGTTTTATATTCGTAAATGATAAAGTTGTTAAATGTGTTTGGTTGTTGTTTTTTTAACAAATTCTATACAAGTGTTTTAGGGGATTGTGTTTGAAATATGTTCATAAAAATATAAAAAATGTACAAGACTAAATACAGTGGTGGGCAAAATTGCAACGAAAACTTTGTGTTACGCTTTGTTCAAGAAAATATAAATTGATATATAAATATAATATACAGCTCAATAAAATGCGGCCTGTGAAATATTACAATATTGGTCGGACTCTTGCCCAATGCTGTCGTATTTACAGTCAAAGAACAAAGTTAGGTATTAACAGCAAATAATGTTTGATACTTGTCATCAGACAATTTGTTTGATATTACAACAAGTGTGCTGGCATAACAACAGTTTGTTTGCAATGTTGACAATCAAACACTGACAAAATAATAGAATATTAACACAATGAAAAAGTTTCATTTTCATTTCAACAATAAATTGAAGTAAAATTTCATTGATACAATGAAAATGTGCATTAAATTAACGATCATATTTCATCATCATTATTGAATTGAAAATTTGATTTGTATCATTTTGATGAATTTCTCCAAACTTAAATTTTAAACCGTGATGATCTTACCCAATCGGCGGCTGAGACTGCCTGGGAAAAATAGGCTGCGACCATCAGTAAGCGACATGGTCGCTGACAATAGAAATTAAAAGTGGCCAGTGCGGTCGTTGAACCCGCTTTCTAACCATTGCACCACCAACTGTTTTCGGTATTAACAGCCTTGTTTTTCTATTTGTCTTAGCATATTCCCATTCTTTTATATCGACCTAGAAAAGTGATCAGAGCTGTATCAATTTTGCTCTCAACCATTAAAAAAAATTTTATGATCTTCAAATCCATACGATTTGGTCGATAACATTACACTTTACTTCATTCAAATGTTAACAAATTATGCGTATTTATGCGATTAAATAAACTGTTTCGCACATTTCATCTTTAAACATTCTCCATTTCGTCCTTGCCATTGAAGATGCGAAAGAGCAGCAGTGGGAACACAGAAAAAAAGGACATAACACTAAATCGCGTACAAATTGAATATAATTTCAGTTTTGATTTTTTTCTTCTCTTCTCCTGAATCTGTGCAGCAACTCACACTCGACTTTAAAATTTTACGATTATTATGTAAAACGTTTCATTTATAGCGGGATAAATTGGGAGGAAGAAAAAAAAAGCTAGAAATGAAATAACAGCAAATCAGCCAACAACTGCCACTAGTCCAGTGCGGTGACTTGGCAGTATTGTCATCCATCTCGGGTGGGTGAATAACAACATTGTTCCCACCCTGGCAGGCTAGCTATCAGCTAAACCACATTATACACTGGCCAACACCACAACAGTGTCGTTGTCGGGTGACGTTTGCAAATGTACTATCGTGTACTCGAGTGCGAAGAGGATGAATTCATGAATTCAAAGAAACCCACAACGCAGTGGTTTATTGCGATATATCGCACGCATTGCCAGCCAGCCGTCCAGCCATCCATCCATTCGTTGCCCTGAAATTTAAATACGCGAGGGGCGACGAAGCTGGTGGTGATTGTCTGTGGAAGGGGACACATTTAACTCAAAAGTAAAACAAATATCGTAGCGGTTTTAGCTGCGTGTTATCCACGGCGATTAAGTGCGGTCTTTCCTTGTGGTTTTCCCGGCGCCTCTCCTCCCATTTCGAAAGCCCGACCATTTCAATGATGAAGAGTAAATTTAAATTCTTTTGAAATGAAAAAAAATTACCAACTTCATTTACTTACGGTATGTTACTCCCAACCTCCCCCAAAAATATCTCCCTTTCTTCTTTCTACCATGAACAAAAAAAATCTAAGGCGAGGCCGATTGTAAATAATTTTTTTCCCGTGTTTAAAATTAATCCTGGACAAATATTTTCTTTATTAGAGGTCTTCTTGGTATTTGAGTTTATATTTTCTTTCTTGTGGTAGCTGTTCATTGTCATTGCTTTTAAGTTAAATGGATGCCATTAAATTAAATCGATTCAAGGATATAATACGAGTATCTACATACATATGCATATATTAGGGTGTTCTATGCATTGTTATTTAAAAAAATTGAATCGGGAAACTTATTAATATATTAAATAAAATATGGCAAACAGGATTTAGTTTGCCTTGTCCAGTTATTAACAGATATATTTTGTTAAAATTTTTATTTAATCTACAAGAGTATTCTTAAAGGAAAATGACAGAAAATTAATTGAGCTCACGCAGTTACTCACAAGTTAAGATAATGAAACCAAAGATCTTTACCTATACGCTGAGAAAACATGTCACAGGAACCAGATAAATGTTTGCAAGCATTATTTTCAGGAACTGCAGATCTGCTGCTTTTTTTTTCCTTTGTTGTCTCTCTCCTTTCTCTTTTTAGCAGTTTTCAACAAACAAATCCACTTTGGGTCACAAAAACATGTATTATAACCTATTAATCATTGTGTCTCAAATATGTAATATTGAATAGCAAACACAGTGTGTTTGAACACAAGTATACCATATTTGCGACAAACTGCAAATACGTTATATTTTCATCCAAACAATTTAAAAAAAACCAACCCATAAAAAACAAAGTTTTTGACTATAAATTCTTTATATATTTTGAGTTTGAAAAGGAAATGATTTAACTGAAAAATTCACAAAACACTTCTATAATGAGCAAAATACTCCAAATTAAAACACTTAAATCTCGGCTCCCCGATATCGGATCACCTTAATTTTTGGCCTAAACTCTTCGTCGAAACCCGTCGAAACTCAAAAATCAATAAAGTCGGTCACGAAATTCCGGAGAAAATCGCGTGGGAAAATTATATGAAAATCGCCCAATAATCACTTTCAAAACCTACTGCAAAAACAGCGAACAAACAAACAAACGACCAACGTTAAATACGATGACACAGCACAAAATGGGTAAAAATATCGCAAATTAAAACACTTAAATCCCGGCTCCGTGATACCGGATCGCCTTGATTTTTGGCTTAAATTCTTCGTCGAAAACTAAAAATCAATCCAAAAATTAATAAAATCGGCCACGAACTTCCGGAGAAAATCGCGTGGGAAAATTATATAAAAAGGCACAAAAATCACTTTAATACCGAATGCAAAGCAGCAACAAACACAAGGCCAACGTTAAATACGATGACACAACACAACAATAATAGATTTGTGCCAAGACCTCAAGTCCTCAAGACCTCAAGACCGGAGTCGAAGTTAATATAAAGAATTTAAAAACAGATTTTTCAGCGGATCACCGCATATCACCAACATATGTGTTTTATTTTGAAAATTTAAATTTTCCGTTTCTAAAGATGTGACTAGGTTATCCAATTATTCGGAATTTTGCTTTGTTCGAGTAACTGAGTAACTCGAAAACGGAGTTTCGGGTATATTTGAACAACTAAGTAGTAGATATTAACAAAGAACAAAAGGACATCGTCATCAATTATTATAAATTCATATAACTATATGTAATGGGAAGCGTTTTATCGCCTCTGCTATGCAATCTCTCCATGGTACGATATCCTGCTTTCTCTGGAGAAGATGGGTATTAAGGCTGTTGCCTACGCAGATGATGTGGCCATAGCGGTTGGAGGGAAGTTGCGACGTATTCTTAGGCGCATCATGCAACAGGCCTTTCTAACCACAGCCAGATGGGTTTCGGATAATGGTGTTGGGGACTGAACTGGTTTTTAACAGCAGGAAGTATAAGGTAGCAATAGTACCTGTCTCCTTAGGGGTATTGACAATTTTTCTCTGAATGCGCAAAATACTTAGGTTTTTCACTCGACATTAAGTTAAACTTTAAAACCAACATTCTGTAAAGAGCAAAAAAGGTTGTGGTACCGCAATCCACATGCAAAAGGGCAATAGGAAAACTCTGCGGTCTGAATCCGCGTATAGTTCATTGGTTGTGTACGGCAGTAGTTAGAACTATAATGCTGTATGGCATTATCGTGTGGTGGACGGCTATACGTAAATTATCCTACTGCGTGATACTGACTAAAGTTAAGAGAATCGCTGGTGCGTTGACAAAGGCACCGACTGACACACTAAATGTCGCACAACGTTTAAAACCACTAGACATTGTAGATAGGCAACATGGCACTGCTACTGCTATCAGACAAATCAAACTATCACTCCGGCTTCGGGCACAGTGTCATTCTCAACACAATAACTGACCTTTCAGGTATGGTTGATTACCACACTCTTATACCTGATGGATTAGAATTAAATAATCGCATACCTGAAGAAATTCCTTAACTTCCATACACGTGATTCAAAAGTATACGATAAAGTTTGGTATGGTGTCCTTTCTAAGGACCTATGGCTATCTATTGTGAAAAAATTGACTGAACACTGTAGTGCCTTACATATCCGGTCTCGAACAACCCCGACCTTACAAAACCAAGATAACATATCTCGCCACCCAGTTCGATTTTTTTCATTATCTCTCCAGTTGGCAATACCAAGTGTACGCAGGGATTCGTCGACGAAATCCCTCTAGCGGAGTTTTGGTCCTTCTATTTTTCGTCTTCTCTCGAGTTCGGTTTCGAACTGTAGTGTCTACCAGGAAGAAATCTTAGCTATTAGAGAAGTAGTGGAATGGCAGAGAAGTAATGTTGTGACTAAAGTCGGAATCAATATTTTCTCTGATACTCAAGTCAAACTGTCATCCTGGAATCGAGAACTGCCCTCGACTGTCACAGATCTGATAATGATATGGATGCACAGTTTAATATTCCCCTGATTTGGGTGCCGGACCACAGAGACATATCAGGGGACTGCCAAGCAGGTGAACTTGCTAGACTGGGGACTACTTTACTCGAACATGTGACCATGCCTCAAGCAACTTGGAAGCTCTTCTTAATTGTGCCCTTATGGTTACTAACGGTAAAAAGTCACTAGTAGGGAACTGTGTACATTTCAAGCTGATGTGGTCCCGCCTAAACTTGAAATGGACTAACCCCCAGCTTTTGCTATCGAGACTGGGCCACAGAGACATATCAGGTAACAACCCAGCAGGTGAACTTGCTAGACTGGGGACTACCTTACATGCTCCAGGAGTACTAGCACATGTGGGTATGCCACTAGCAACTGACAAACTCTTCTTAAGAAATTGTGCCCATATGGCAACTAACGGCAGATGGTCACTAGTACATTCCAAGCAAATGTGGTCCTGCCTAAACTTGAAATTCACTAACGCCGTGCTGTCGTTATCGAGACGGGACATCTCACTCATGGTGTCTGTCATGACGGGCCACTGTATCATTGAACAACACGAAGAGATACTGAAAGTCCTGAGATATTACTTTTGCAGAAGCTGTGGTGACAAAGAGGAAGTGGAGTCAATTGAATACCTTCTGTGTCTGTGCCCCGCCCTTTCCTGAAGGCGGCAGGCTAAACATTTCTTCGGGGAGTTAGCAAGTCTGGCAGATGGTAGCAACCGCCTACTCTTGAGCTGTTGGAAGCAATCAAACTGGTTCAACGGGAGTGACTCAGTGGAAAAATCTCATCTTTTTCCTATTTCTCCGGTGGAATTACAGTGGACAACAAGGTCTAAGGAAGCCTAACATGCAAGCTGCCACTCTAACCTAACCTATGCCCTCGCGGATTATGCCACACAAAAGAAAAATAGTCTTTACGAGCGATTTGTGTTTTATAACAGAACCAGAAGGAACAGGAACTAATTGATTATCCAATTGCAAAAGATTTAAAAGAGCTTGTTGATGTTGTTGATGATTGATTTTTTGATGATTCAGATGTGGATAGTGCTGACCCCAATCTTCAGGAAAAGTTACAAAAGATGGATGACGGTTGATTAGAGAATTGGGAATGTAGAATATCTGAGAAACAACGGCAGCGAATTTGAGAAGTCCAACAATGTAAATCGCCTACAGATGAAGTAATAATGGAGATTCTGGTGAGATAGCCAACAAAGGAACAAAAAAGCAGCAGTTCTTCAATTCATGAAAACAATTCTTGCAAACATGTACATGGTTCCAGCAATATTTTGCTGGGGTCGTTTTTTCTGTGTGCAGCACAATTAAACAGTTTAAGCAATAGTCTTACATTAAGTTAATAGAAAATTTCATTGATGCAATGAAATTATTCCTTAAACTAACGAACTCACGTTTTTTTTTTTGATTTTTTTCTTCGTCAGTGAATTGGAGATATGATTTACATTTTGTAAGTTATTAGTGTCACGTACATTTTCATGTACTGATATTATTTATTATATTTTCTATGTTTATTCATGGAGATTTCCTGAAGATGTTCATCAAAGAGCATCAAAAGGGAAAATTAATAAGAATAACGCAGACCTAGAGCTTGATTGTTCATACATTTTATAATTTAATATTTAATTTCAATAATCATTATTTCATTACATAACAGCAAAATAAACATTATTTCAAACTGTAGTAATTGACATTACAAATATCAAGAATTAGAATCTAATTATCGATGTAGTTTTCCCTCAAATTGTAATTCAATGAATTTTATTTCATGGCATAAATGTAAATTTTCATGAAATCGATGAATACTTCATATGCATTTAAAATCCACTTTGCATTGAGTGAATGTAACTAATACAATGTACTGAGCAAAAGATTCTAATAATTAATGCATCAATTTTTCTATAGAATGACAAAATTATAAAGTTTTAATGCAAATAATACATAATTTTCAAAAAAGTTTTCTTATTTTCTTAAAAATGTATTAAATAATTGCATAAATATAGAGATGTTGAGAAAACTAGGACATTTTACCAATGTACACCTTACATCAACACAATGAATATCATGCATTACATTTGCGGACAGTTTGCATCAAACCGATGTCTCGTTTACGTGAAATTGATGGACGAATCTGAAGAAAAATTTATGTAAATTTTAACAATTATACAATGAAATGTCTCGTAGGTTGGAAGTGATTAACTTTTACATCAGTACAACGCACAATTCATCAGTCTCATGTACGTGTTTCATTCAGTGTAGGGCAAAAATTATTGTTATTTAATTAAACCTTAATTCAAATATTTAAAAAATCTTTTTTTTTTATATACATGCGGTTTTCATGAGCTCGATAAACAATTATGAACAGAAAATTTTACTCTTTCCAACAATTGCCACGCCTACTTTCCAGAGATTATCATCAATAATAACAAGTGTTCCAAAATAGTCTTAATTGCTACAATTTTATTTGGATTAAAGTTTGGTCCAAAGAAATATGAAATAACAGCCAAAAATGCTGCTGAAAATGAAACAGCAAACACATTTACTAAAGCAGCAATATTGCGTCTTCATTGGCAACCTAGTTTCAATTATGCTGCATTAAAACTGTGAACAGTCTGTTGTTATGGAAAACCATTTGCTGTTATAGCGCACAAATTGCTTATTAATACGTGGCAAACAGTGTTACAGTGGTTTTTCATCAAAATCCGACCCTTCATTCAAAAAATACGTCAGTAACCACAACAGAATAGACAGTGAGTAAGGGTATACCAAAATATGGTTGTTGTTTCAGCAAACTTATATCTGTTGTTTCAGTAAACATATGACTGTTGTTTCAACGCAAACATATATTTGTTGTTTCAGCAAATATATGTATGTTGTTTCGGCAGACATATGCTTGTTGTTTCGGCAAACATTTTGTCGGGTATTTTTTTAACACCGCAAATAGTTTGGTTTTATGTGGATGTAACAACAGTTGAATTGCCTGCTAATAAGTAGCAAACATAGCATGCTGTTGATAAACTTTGGTTACACAAGTAATTATCTTCTGATTGGCAGCACAATAACTGTAATGAAAATGTTGACTCTTATATACTGAAAATCGGCACATTGTGCTTCATTGGATGTATACTGCAAGAAGTTGTTCTAAACTCATATTCCCATTTAATTTTTGGTGGAGATTCAAAATTTAAAATTTTAAGAAATCGAATGAAAACTTGTATATAAATGTAATTTCCAATCTCTATGTAATCTATTTTAATTAATATTTTGCAAATTGATACTGATACATTAATATCCAAGGGGCACCCTAATGCATATACAATTTTGGACGGACACGAATTTTTTTGTTTTTGTTTACTCTGCCTTTTTTTGTGTACTCTTCTATTCCTCTTTGGTTTTCACAATTTCTATCATTTTTGTGGTTGACACACGAAAATTGTGACTTAAATCAAGAACTTTGCTTAAATTAAGTTCAAATGTGCGTTTCTTTTGTTTGGCCTAGGCATTTATAAAAATACCATTAAAAATCTGCTTAAGTTTTCAATTGTTTTCAAAAAATATCCAAAAGTTCTAAAGTGCAAACCAAAGCAAAGCTTGGAGTTTTTTTTTCAACTCATTAAAAAATCTCACATAATCTCGCTATTTACTTTTATGAATATATTGTTTCCAGTGTAAATTTGTTATAACCTAACTAGATATTTTGATCTTGAATTGGGATAAACAATTTGTAACAAATCCAAAGTGAGTGGCGCAAAACAAAAGCATTATGACCAAACAGGTACTTAGACATCAACATCATTACTATGATTAGCTGCGATGATTAACAGAAAACCACTGAGCAAAATTGACTCGACAGAAGAAGACTCGAAAATGACTGAGATGTCAGTGATTTGAATAAATACAAGTCCAATTTATTTTCATAATTTAAAAAAATTAACACAGAAACAAATTAATTGCTCAAGTTTATAATACTTTGTAAAATAATAATGACAAATTACTTTCGAGATAAGCTGTTCCACAAAACAGAGAATCTACCGATAATTTAAACCGAAAACCCAAGAAAAAAATTCCATAATCGCACTTTAAAAAAAGGAACACGTAATGCAGACCGTTCACTTTTCTAACCAGAACTAATTGTAGCAGATTTCGCTATTGTTATTGCCATGACTGTAGGTAGACTCCTGGCTGCAATCATGACGTGGAAAAAAATTACTACAAGTATTATGGAAAACCGTAAGGTTAAAATAACCCTAAAAAGCCTGCCCGAAATCACGAGTACAAAGAAAACAACTTCACTTAATAATGTCCAAGAAAAGAGAAGAAAATTGTGGGTGGTGGGATAATGATAACTAGACCAGACGTTAGGGCTATTGCCAATTAAAAGCCTTTGTTTCTTTGTTTCACTTCTTATAGCCCATCGCTGCTTGTCGTCTACAACATCTTATACACATAACAACTTTGGCCGAAATTGTGGGAACCCGTTTGCGGTTTGTCCCAGTCAGAGAGTGGGTGCTTTGCTTGGGTCCAATAATGTACTGAAGACATTCACATCTCTTTCGCTTAACTGCAGATTATCTTCAACATAATTGAGTCATAACAATTAATTGTGGTTAAAAGAGCACAAAAATGAATGGAATAAAGAAATTTCGGCCTTAACATATAACAGCTTTTTAAGGACTTGAAACACTTTGTAAACAGTTAGCTTTTATGATAATTTTCAACTGTGGCAAAACCGCTGTCAAGGGCAATTAAAATAAGTTTACTTTCAGTGAGAGAGATTTAAAGAAAGTGGTTGAATATGTATGGCCTACACCATAATGAAAACAAGGAGATTCGTATTGATGTTTTTAATTAGACAGAAAGATTTTTCTGAAAAATTTAAACATTTTCGTTAATTTTGCATAAATGTGTTCAGTTTTAGGAGTGGGTTTTAAAATTTGGTTTTTTAAATTTGAAGTTTATCAATTTGCACAATATTTTATTTGGAATTACGAAATATACAGTAAATATGAAATGGGTTACCATAGCTCGCTACATTTAATTTAAATACCACGCCAAAAACTGGGCCTAAGTGCGTCGTTCATCGACTGCTAGCAACACCTAATCTAACCTAACAATTTTAAGAGAAAATTGGCGTTCTGTTCTTCAAACTTAAGTACGAGTAGATCAAAGAATATATATATACGTTAGCTTACTATTGACGAAAATAATCACCAAAGTGGCATACAATTTCACCATTATGACGATGTTCTTCCTTTCGGTATGTCAGCGTCAAAATATGATATAATTTAATTAGAAGCCGTGGCGTAATCAAGCTTAATAGCGTGAAGTTAGCTCACCATCGTAGCCCACATATTTCGATGGTGGGCTAACTACACAGTAGCATATGGTAGTGTGAAGTTGGCCCAACTTCAAATATAATTGTATTTAAATCAAATCAAGCATATACATTTCATTGCACTGGTCATTAATAAACTGTCATAATGTTCAAAATAAAAATTGAAGATCCTTTAAATGCAATTATCCTGCCCTATATATGCCATTACCCATTAAATTGTATGATATTTTTATCAAACAGGTTCCCACTTTTATATCCATACACATTTTTAGTATTAATGATGACATTTTCAGAAAAAATGTCACCGACATTGAAACAGGACTAGGTCCTTAAAATCCACGAAAGCCAATTCCCTCCTATATATGAAAACTCTCAGAAAATTTAAAAAATTATGGAAAATTTACACACTTTAATATTCACACATATTGTTGCAACTAATAAGGAAAAATTTTATGAAAAATTACAAGGACATTGAAACAGGACTAGGTCCTTGAAATCGAAGAAAACCAATATTCGCAATATATAATAGAATTTCTCAGAAAATTAAAAAAAGTTAGAAAATTTTCACACTTTAATATTCACATATGGTATTCTTTTCTTTCTGTGAAAATTTTCCAAATTTTTTTAATTTTCTAAGAAATTTTCTTCGATTTTAAGGACCTAGTCCTGTTTCAATGTCCTTGAAATTTTTTCTAAAATTTCCTCTTAGTATTTACAATAATATCTGTGAATTCTGAAATTTTCCAAACTTTTTTTTAATTATCTGACAGTTTTCATACATATGGTGGGAATTAGTTTTCTTCGATTTTAACGCCTTTTCTACAATTTCCCTTAGTATTTACAATAATATCTGTGAATATTAATGTGTGAAAATTTTGCAACCTTTTTTAATTTTCTGACAGTTTTTATATATATGGCGGATATTGGGTTTCTTCGATTTTAAGGACCTAGTCCTGTTCCAACGTCCTTGAAATTTTTTATGAAATTTCTGCTTCGTATTTCGAACAATATATGTGAATACTAAAGTGTGAAAATTTTCCAAACTTTTTTTAATTTTCAGAGAAATTTTCATATATATGGCGGATATACTCTCTCTCTACGATTTTAAGGACCTTCAATGTCCTTGACATTTTTTATGAAATTTCTGCTTCGTTTTTCCAACAACATATGTGAACACTAAAGTGTGATATACTGACAGTTTTCATATATATGGCGGGAATTAGTTTTCATCGATATTAAGGACCAAGTCCTGTTTCAATGTCCGTAAAATGTTTTCGACAATTTCTCGTTAGTATTTGCAAGAACATATGTGAATATTGAAATGTGAATATGTTCCAAATTTTTTTAATTTCTGAGAAGTTTTCATATATATAGCGAATATTGGCTTTCATCGATTTTAAGGACCTAGTCCTGTTTTAATATCCTTGAAATTTTTTATAAAATGTCTCCTTAGAATTTAAAACATTATCTGTGAATATGAAAGTTTGAAAATTTTCTAAACTTTTTTTAATTTTCTGAGAGTTTTCATAATTATTGCGGGAATTAGTTTTCGTGGATTTTAGGGACATCGTCCTGTTTCAATTTCCTTGAAATTATTTCTACAATTTTTCCTTAGTTTTTACAATAATGTGTGTGAATACCAAAATTATAAATAGCAGCCCTCAAATTCGCCTGAAATTTTGCCAAAAAATATTTGAAATGACCGAAGAAGACAACAACTTTATAAATGGCTTGTTTATGACAGATGGAGCCCATTTATCTGAATTTCTTATAGTAGCACAATTGTATTTACAATGTAAATCGGAGATGGATGGCAACTCTCTAAAAGCAAAAATTAATGAACCAGTGCCAAAGTAATTCGTAGATGTACGCGAAGGACATAGAAAAATAGGACGACTAAGACTTCGCTGGAAAGACCAGGAGGAATATTGCTTCCGAGAACTTTGTTGTTACTAATAAGCATGCACGTACGCAGACGGGTGGTGCGGGGTCTCGGCCGCCCCGAGTTTATATCCTCCAGTGGTGTTTTTGGGATGTAGTGCTATTTATTAACATAAATTTCAAGTCAACGAAGGAAAATCCTGCGAACGGTACGGCTAATAGGTGTTATTTCATGCTAAGCAAGCACTTCCTAGAAAAATCCTTCTATCAAGAAACAAAGGACCCCTTATATCAGACTCTCGTTCAACCTGTCTTGCTTTTTGGCGCAGAATTCTGAGTCATATCACAAACAGGTGAAACCGCAATGCGTTTCTTCCCCCACTGGGAGTCTTTGCAAGTCTCTGGACAATGTATGAACCTATAACAGACAACGTTGGTTAGTACGAACTCTATGCCGACATTGAAGTAGTTAAGCGAATAAAAATTGTATGCGAAGAATTCGAACCTATTCTCGTACCCCAAAGAAGCCGAAATACACGACGGCCAAGACTGCACGCTGAAAACTATTGGCCCCAGCAACATATTGCAGGAACCATATACATTTTTGCAGGAATTGTTTTCGAGAATTGAAGATCTGCTGCGTTTTGATCTGTCACGTTTTTGGCTGCAGTTTTCAACAAGTAAAGTCACAGTTGGGTCACAAATACATAAATTATAACCTACACCCAAACGAAGTCTCAGATAACTGAAGTTGTTTTGGGGACTGTAGTTGGGAGAAACAAACTTCTGTTAAGCCATACATGTTATTTCGTTTGGGAGAAGCGAAACATGTTTGCAGCAAACGAGTTATGAAAAATATTTACGATAAACGAAAAAGGGCTCCGCCAACTATTGTGTCGGTTACAGTAACCGAGTTCTAGTTGCTCCAAACTAAAAAAACGTTTGCGAGAACTGAAAAACATTTGCAGTAAAGGAGTTACGAAAAATTAGAGATGAAAAAAAGTTTGTGAGAAACGAAAAACGATCCACAAACTGTTATTTCGGTTACATCAACCGAGTTGTAGTTACTCTAAACTAAGCAAACATGTACGAGAATTTAAAATCGGTTGCAGTAAACGAGTTATGAAAAATTAGAGCTGAAAAAATGTTTGCGAGAAACATTACTTGTACATTAAAACTTTTATTTGTGGCTTCCATAAGCTCTTTTTTGTTTAAATTTCCAACTTTTATGATTTTGGTTTTACCCATAAAGTTTGTTTTAAAAAAAAACTAGAATTTTTGTCTATTTTTTCACTGTCTACTTACGCGTTTTTTTTTTGCGTGTATTAATCATTCTTTCCCAAACATGTTACATTGAATTGCAAACACAATATGTTTGGACACAAGTATACAATATTTGCGACAAGCTACAAACATGTCATATTTGCATCCAAACAACAAAATAACACAAATTTTTCAGCGTGTGTAAGGATAAGGTTGACGAAATCCTGTGAAGTCTTGGTATTACCAATTGGAGAGACCCGTACCCCCTGGGATGTTTGAGACCAATTATTTAAGAAAGTAAGCTCCTCATAGTAGACCCCTTTCGGATGGGACGTAAAATTAATGAGTCTAAACACAAACTGGGCACAGGTAACTGAATGTGAAAAGCACTTCACAATCCCACGACGGGAAAATGAGCTTTAGAAAAGAACAATCACGAATGGCTCACAGAAAATCACATTTTTGAGTAAATGCATAACAATAACATACCGTTCGAACCTGTGTCAAAATCCCCAACGGTAAGTCATAAACTATAAGCGAAACAGGCCAAAGGTTGTGAAAAGCTTTCCTGGATCCATTTATTCCTATATCGAAATATGGAGTATTAGAATCATTCTATGGTCATGTAAAGATTGAGTTCATACAGTTCTTTAAAACGGCAGCACTGGGCGAGCTTCCATGACACTTCAGTCACTCTAACCCAAACGTACAGGGTGATGACAAAATACTACAGCATTTTTAATGATACAAGTTTGCACCAAGAACACAAATGAATATGTTTTCTATAACAGTTAAGTCACAAGTTCCAACAAAATGTCCCTTACAACAAAAGGTAAATGCCACGGAAACGTTTAAATACATACTATTAAAGACAAAGGATTTGTATGTATAAGATAATGAAAAAAAATCTGAATAAGTGTTCTTGTCCTTGAAATACTTCTGTTATTTTCTTTTGTTTAAATACATGTAAACTTTTTCTACTTTGGTTGGTTGATAATGCTGAATGAACTCATGTGTAAAGGTTTGAAATGTTGATATAAACGTGCAAATGACTCATCATAAATAAAAATTAATAATAAAAACCAACCAACGAAAGAGCAACACCATCCATCCCAATGTCCACAGTAGTACAACGAGTCGAAAGGAATACATACACCGAAGAACTGAATCCAAAAACCACTGAAACCAAAGTAGTAAAAATCATTCCTTTAACCAAAAGCGTGGCGGAAAAAGCAAAAAAACACACCAAATTCTGTGTAACCGAAACCATCCATTCGTTCGTTCAGTCATTCATTTATTCACTCTCATTCATTGAGAAAAAGTACAACACATCAACATAAATATTATGATAAATGGTTTTGTTACCAACATAATCATAAACTGCAGGGGGTAAGTTTGATGCCGTTTACTGTTTTCTCCCCCCGTTCAGCGACGGTTCTGTAGCAAGAACTCTCAATTTCGAAATCATCACCATGTAGGAAAAGTTATAGGGATGACGTTCAGTTCTTTGGCATACTTCTCTCCCTTTTGGTTTAGTTCACTCATTCTCAATCTGTTGTTAGGTTTTAAAAGCCGGATAAAAGAGCAACATATGCTAAGTGGGTGGATAGGGCAGATGGTGCCGTTTCCTTTTGTTCCCGTTGTCTTTGACGGAGAATATAACAAATCAATAAAACATAGAATATGAAGAGCAAATTATTTACTGTCATATTTATGTTTTATTAATCGAAAATTAAATATTAATTTTGTCACATAAAGAATGATGGGATATTTGGGGGGAAACAAGTTCTGAATGATTTTCAGCTCAAACGTTTTTTTAGAAATAGTTAACCTGTGTGCCAGGACACACGATTGCGTAAATGTATTTAAAGAAACCGTATTGAAACTTCATTGATCCTACAACTTTCCTTTAATTCAAAGAAATTTTCTCTTCAGTAAAAAAGACAAAGTTGAAAAAATTAAAGCTAATAAATTGTTGTCTTTTATTTCATAATTTAGAAACAGCATTTAAGCCCCGCAGAGATGTGTGTTTTTTCTAAGAAAACTGCACTAACGTTTCCCAATCCGACGGCAAAATTCTTCCAGCACTTCACTTTTTTAAGAATTTGTGTTTACACTCTATAGAGTCTTACGACCACTTAAATATTCTTGCCTTACACTGGGAAAAAAGGATTTACTAACAGTGATTTAACGTACACATTCATCGTCACAATCTTAAAATCAATCCAACAGACAACAGTTTCGTAGCTCTGACGAATTTGTCGTTGCTGCTATGAAGCATGGCTTAATTAAATATTTTTTGAACGTTCGTCGTTTCGTTGCTGCAACAAATCAATTAGCGTTGCTACAATTAACAATTATTTGTTCGGTCTGAAGAAGAAAGGTTAGATAGTATAAGTAAAAATGGTAATAGTTTGAGATGTAAACGAGTCTGGTTTGGGTTATCTCAAACATATTTTTAATATTTTATTATTTATTATGTGCACCAGAACCAGGCGCTTCTATTGTTTCTACCCCTATAAATGACCTAAGTACTTACTTGCCAACTGTGCAAAAACATATGGCCATAAAACTGACTGAAAATAATACAAAACAACCTGTATACCGCCTAGAGTGTTAACCGGCGTTGTTCCTATTAACCGTGTACCGGCTTTTTAAAAAACGTAAAGTTCGAACAAACCGAAAACCATTTGCGTTAAATATTGTTAAAAAAAAATAATAAATGATACGAATTTCGAATTTTAATGAAATTTCAGAATTAAGAAACATGATTTCTATTTTCAAATATGAAAATTCAATGAGTTCGAAATGCAATTTTCAAAAAACGTTTTATTAAAATTTCGAAATGATTTTATGACTTTAAAAAGAATTATTTAAGCTTTTGAAACATTTTTTTTTATAATTTCAAAATTTAAATTATTTTATAATAAATATTTTAAACAGAAACAGTTTCATACATCAATTTTTGTTTATCAATTGTTTTCGTTTCTAATTAATAATTGTGTTTATCTTCCTGACGGTGCTACCCAAGGGGTAGCGAAATATCGAAGAATAAGATTAATTTAAAAAAAACGACCAAACGCTCGAACAATTTAATTTTTGAATTTTAAAATTTATTTAAACCCACATTCCAAATTGGAATATGATTTAAATTTTAATTAAACTTAACGTGATTGTAAAACTTGTAAAATCTTGAGATTTAAACACGAATAAGAATATGAAATAGCCGCTAAACAAATGTATTGCAAGTGCCGCATGTGTAATTTAATTTAAATCAAAAAACCGGTTCCACCAAAATTAAATGCAAAAATGAAAAATTGAAACCCAATGTTGGAGCACAAATTTCTACACCCCAGAGACAGTCCAAAACCATCGAAAAGTGTTAAAAATTGGATTCCATCCGCCTTTTTATTTAAGCCAAACGAATGACAGTTTATTTCATCACCTGTGCGGAAATAATCGTATGTAAACAAAACTCGTAGGACTCACCTCACCATCTGCCAAATTGTAAAAGCGACAATCGTCGCAATTACTTAGATATCAAGGCTTCAATTTGACATTTTGTGAGAGTATAAGAGAAAAACAACGTACTATTTTTGTCACTTACGATCATCTCAAGTAGAGGAGTCGAATCTTAAAAAAAGACAACAAATTTGCAAGAATGTTTCATGTTTATGTGATAGAGTTTTTAAAAAGAAACTCCAAAATGGTTCTCATTTTAATTCAGCAATAAAATATATTCAATGCAGCAACGAAACTTATTCATCACGATAATTAAACATGTTCACAGCGGTAACGAACGCCATTCATCGCAAAAATTAAAGCTCTTCATTGCGGTGGTGAAATTATTTCAATAAACGAAACCATTTTCGTGGCGAGGAAGAATCTGTACGTTAGCTCACTTTCGATGAAAGAATTCATCAAGACCACTAACAATGTCATTTCTGTGACGAAGCATTTCCTTGTAGTGTACTTTAATTTTACTGTCAGACAGAGTAGTGATTTCAAAAATGAGAAAGCTCTAAATTGACTTTTGGACTATAGTTTGTGCGAAAAATGAATCACTGACATCTAGTTCAAAGTTTATTCAAAAAATGAATCACTGACTTCTGGTCCATAGATTGTTCTGGTGCTGAATTCCTTTTCCTCTTTTTACTCCTGTACAAATTAAACCCCACTAATATGCGCCAACATTTGTTAGAGTAGCAAAAATATTTTACATCAAAATTCCGAAACTTATTCTAAATTTGAACCAATATATAGTCTCCTTCCACATAAACGCAACAGGATATTTACAAATTCAATATAAACAAGCGACCATCAACATCTAATGAAGGGATAATACCACATCCGACAGACCAATTTGCCATACAACATCCATTAATATGCAGGATATGAACTTGAATGAGGCCAATTTACCTATTCGCCTAACTATGCAACAAGCTTAACTGCCACTCACTCCCACCCAACCTTAACAAATAAAATATAAAACATATTTCATAAATGGCTTTGGGTTGTGTAAAGGTATTTACAAAAGTTCCCACAGTCCAAAGGCCCAGACCAGACCCCAAAAACCATTTAACCCAATAGCCAGATAGACCCCCCCCCCCCCCATATGCGGCAGAGTTTAGCAAAGATTTTCCACTCACAGCAAAAACGGAGGGAGATAGAGGAGAAAGAGAGAGAGAGGCAACAAACATGAAAAACGGGCGTATAAATAAATCTTTTGTAGTCATAGATTCATTTGACACTATTAACAAATTAAACTGTTAAAATGCCACCAAAATACATGAAGACATGAGTACAAACATACTTGGAGTGTGAGTGGCTGACTGACTGACTATGTGTTACGGGCGTTGTTAGAGTTGGTGTCGATGCCGATGGTTACAACTTCATACATCAGTTTTATACGGCCTACCGACCAAACAAACGACCCAGCATCATTTGTAATCTGTCCTCAGTGTTATACTTGTTTATCGCAACTCCATCCATTCATTCATTCATATGTCTACGCACACACACTTCCTTCCCCATCCAGTGAATCACTCCACTCCGGCTCTCGCTCAGCAGGCGGTATTTCAACGCTGTTATGGCTTCTCCTGTGGTGGTTCTAATCGACAGATACGAATATATGTATATTGTGTAGCTAGATGGATGTATTGTACCGCCATAAATGGAGCTGTTGGGCAAAGTATTTGCCCTGCCTTAGAGCTAAACGTATTGACCCTTCACGAAATGTACATTTGTCATAGATGTAATTTGTATCATTACCCGAAGTGGATTTAACACATTTTTAGGTGTCAGCATGCAGTATTTTCCGCATGTAGCACATTAACTTAAAGGTAAAATGTGTAGTTAGTTTAATGTTAGTAGGGTGTTAAAAAGGATTATTTTGGTTGTTAATGATATTAACGCGTTAGGATGTATAGAACATGTTCGGAGACCAACAAATTATGGAACGGCTTACTGCAAACTTTGAAATATTCAAGATTTTTATGTTAATATGGCAGATAATGCCACCACGATTTGGAGATATGTTAGTACTTCAATGATTTTCATCCCGCTCTCCAGACAATTGAACAATTTTCCCATTTTTGGATTTTTACAGAATTTTGGTTAAACTTGTGAACTAATTGTTGACAAATATGAACGTATCTTAAGCCGCATTGTAATATGTATTGCGATTATTTTATCTAAACAGTAATAATTCAATTACAAAATATTCTACAGTTACGATGCGTTATTATCATCTATATAAGGCTGGAAACACGTCGGGTTAGTCAAAACGTTTTTTTACTATTTATGAATTTACAACCAAACAGTGGAATCAAAACACATTTTCACGAAATATTCGCGCCTCATGAATCAATAACGTTTTGACTGATACGGTGAGTATACAGCCAAAGTGAAACTCACATGAACACAATAATTACGTGTTTATTACACGTACAATGTGCGTATAATTGAGCGCACTTCACCACCTCCCTCCCTGGTTTACGTTTGCCTTGAGTTGTAATCCCTGGCGTAAAATGTTGGAAATATTTGAAAAAGTTTGGTTCATAATACAGATTTACACTCAATAGACTTTGAAACAATTTTACGACCGAAATTTAATTGCAACGAAATGTTTTTGTTTATTTTAAAGAAGTGTACGCAAGTTTCATAGTACATAAGTGAAAGACAATAAACGTGATGGTGTGAAATATTTGAATGATTGAAGACGAAAATGTACATCAATTTCTCAGCAGGTATTAGAAAAATCATGCACCTGTCAAGTTCAGCTTGAAAGTACTAAGTCGTTTCCGCGACATAAAGGTCCCGTCGTGGGAAAACATCAAGTATTATCACTAAAACGACGCGTAAAACTCAGTCGATTATGGGTTGGCAACCCAAGTATAGTTTTGTAAAAATTATCCTCTTGTTTAATGTAGGTCTCAAAAGTTGCGAAAAAGAGTAATTGTTACGGGAAATATAAAGGGTTTTCCAATTTGAGTGATATGATTTCTAAGTGACGTTTCGGCCATTTGTAGTATGCCAAGATCTGTATTTTTTTTTCATTGTATTCAGTAATGTTTACAATTTCATCATGGAGAGATATACGCAAGAACAACGTTTACAAATTATTCAATCTTTTTATCGAAAAAATCATTCGTTCTCCAATTGCAACTTTCCGTGCGATTTTGCCATTTTATGGTCGTAATAATCGTCCACCTGTGCTCGCTATTCGTTGAATTGTTTCAAATTACGAGCGTACATTTTCTTTACATAATGTTCAAGTAACGGGGTTTTCAATAAGAGCGCTGCAAAAGTTTTTTTAAATAAAACAAAACCGGTTTTAGATACCAATGAAATTCTTTATTCCTGTGAAAGTCAGTTTGATGCCATTATGTATGGAACTCAATTTCTTTTGCATGGCCACCACGGGCTCGCTTGCAGAAGTCCAGACGCTGAACCAAATTTTCGACGGTTTTCAAGCATAAGTCGGCCGATACTGCTGCAATTTCACGTTCGATATTCGTACGAAGTTCTTCAATCGTCGCTGGCTTGTTGGCATAGACCATAGACTTGACGTAGCCCCACAGGAAATAATCTAACGGCGTCAAATCGCACGACCGAGGCGGCAAATCGAATGGGCCATTTCATGAGATAACACGTTCACCAAACTTGGTTTCCAATAAATTGATTGTGGCATTCGCTGTGTGGCTTGTGGCGCCGTCCTGTTGGAACCACATGTTCTCCAAGTCCATATTATCCAATTGGGGCCAAAAATATTCGGTTATCATTGAACGGTAGCGATTCGCATACACAGTAATGTGCCGGTCTTGATCATCACGGAAGAAGTACAGCCCAATGACGCCGCCGGCCCATAAACAGCACCAAACCGTAACTTTTTCGGGATGCAATGATGACTCATGGATTACGTGTGGATTGCTGTCTGGCCAATAACGCATATTTTGCTTATTGACGAAGCCATTCAGCCAGAAATGAGCCTCATCGCTGATTGTTGAGGCCTCTTAAAGTTGGCCTCTTAAAGTTGAGGCCACTGACTCCAAATTTCGGTAGTAAATTTTAATAATTTCGACTCGTTGTTGGCTCGTATATCCTTCCATGATGACATGGCAAACCTTACTGAAGAGAAATGTCAAGAGAGCGGGAAAAGATATGGCGTCGTTTGCTGTCCCCAATGCCGTAGCCAGGGGGTAGCCACAGGGGCCAAAGCCCCTCCCGAAATGATTTTACCCACATTAAATAAATTTGTGATTTGTATAAATGTTAAACCAAAACTGCAAGATTTAATTTTCAACATATAGATTTAAACTAAAAGTTACACTTTATTTTAAGTTAAATGTATAAAATTACACTGTGTTATATTGTTATTAGATAATTTACCAACAAGAACTAACATTCTTATATCAGTGTTTTTTTCTTAAGAAAATGAAGCAAAAACAACTCAATTTGTAACGGCTAAACTGCCAAAAAAAAAACCCACGAATCTCTCTCTCTCTCTCAAAGTGTGGACAACACGAAAATATGCCAAATATGTTGCAAAAAAAAACGTCAAAGTAAGATAAAACTTCCATAGTTAACCATACCGGCTAATATTCTTCTCAGCTGTTTGCTCTTGGTCTCTCTCTTGTCGTCACTAGCTTAGTTTCATTGTCATATACATAAATACTTATTAAAAAACAACAACAACTATACATATATCGATTATATTTACCTCTCTTCATTAATTTGTACACATTTAAAACCAGCGATGCCAACTTGGTGCTTTTCGCACTATTTATGGTGCTTTTTAGACCCTCCAAAACGCGAAAATAGGGTCCATAGTGCCAAAAGGAAAAAAAGCGCTATGCGTACGCTTTTCATGTTTTCCGTTGGTGCTTTTAGCGCTTTTTGGCTTTTCAAATGTGGCAACGTGTATACATTCGAATATTTATTGCTATTGCAAGTTTTTACATACATACATATGTATGTAAGTCTCTTTCATTCCTTCAGTCTGTCTTAAGCACCCCATATACTCGTACTGCTACTGCTATGGTATAATTTTTTATATGGTATAAGACGAGGTGTTGTAATTTGTATACATGTTTGTTGTTTTAACAGCACGTACGAAATGTCATCCTCTTGTGCTTTTCTGTTTTCACCGAAAGAACAAATGAAAAAAAGTTTTAATTATTTAAAAGATCCTATTGAAAATTGTTTAGACGAATTTTGCTATCTTGGGCATAGTTTTGAAAAAGCGTGCAAGGATTCACTGATTTCAGAACACGAAAAGAAAGGAATTAACCCTGCTGTTAGATTAGAAAAAACTTACGAATCTTAGATTGAGGGACCATTTGGTCCATACTGCAATTTTCATCCAAAATAATAATTTTATCTTATTCTTTGTAACTATTTTGGTTCAAAAATTTCTAAAGCAAGTATTTGACATATCAAAAACATCCGCTAACATATCAAAAACATCTTCTAAATATTTGACATGAATTTACATTCGCTTGGTAATGAAAAAACTTACGAATCTTAGATTGAGGGACCATTTGGTCCATACTGGAATTTTCATCCAAAATAATAATTTTATCTTATCCTTTGTAACTATTTTGGTTCAATAATTTCTAAAGCAAGTATTTGACATATCAAAAACATCTTCTAAATATTTGACATGAATTTACATTCGCTTGGTAATGAAAAAATGTACTATTGACCAAATGGTCCTCTAACCTAAGATTCGTCATTTTGTATTTTTCTCAGTCCTGAATAAAGTTAGAAAATTTAATTTTCGCACATAACATTGTTTTATTAAAAGACCCCATTAGCAGAAAAATTTAGTCAGTATATATCACCGTTCCAAAGTTACAAGGGAAAACAGAAAAAATTTGGACCAAATGGTCCTAATCTAACAGCAGGGTTAAGGAAAAATGTATTATATTCACTAAACATCTTATATACGAAATCCGATGTAAACTTCCAACCAACTTTGGAACACTACAAAAAATATCATTGTTTAGTGTAAATACCAGTCTCTATAACAGCAATAGAGACGAAATACTGGCATTTATTAAATCGTATATTAGAGAAGCGGATGTCATTTCTAATATGGAACTAAGTATTGATAATATTAGAAACTGTGTATGGAGGAACAAATATCGAACAGATCTTTTTTGGATAGAACTAAATGAGTACAAAGATTCCGTAGGGCAAAATCCATTTCGAGAACAGTATTTAGTTTTAAAAAATGTGTTCTATTGAAAATTTAGTCATTTTGAGTAGAAATAAAGCCAAACGCTTTTTACGCTTTTTTAAGGAAATTTTTACCCTTTTTTACGCTTTTCTGGTTTTTAATTACGCCTTTAGCTCACAAAATGTTGGCAACACTGTTTAAAACTATTATTTACATCGATTAGTTGATGTGTAACCTGCGCTGAATGCACAACTCATATCTTTTAAAAGAAAAAATTCTTAGTTAGAATATATGTACGCAAAATGAAAAGAGTTAAAGTGAATACTATTGATAATTTTTTTGTTAAAAAGAATAAGGTAAGTTATAGATAAAAAGAAATTCAAGTACGGATTGTGTAAAAAGTTTTTAGGCACAAAGTTCTAGATAAAACTGATGTTTGTAGAACAGTCGATGTTCAATACAAGCATTTAAGATGTTGTAAAATATAAAACTACTGTTTAAATTCAAGAATACAAATGATAATGATGCAGGTGTGTCTAACAGTTCGTTACCAGTATCAGTTCTCAACAGTTCACCTTCAACATCTCAGCGTGGTAAATTTGGGTCTGATAACGATAGGCCAACGTCTTCCTCCAATGCTGAAACAATACATCCCAACTTTGATTTTTATGATATAGGCCAGTACGCTAACAAAACCGTCGATAGTAACCTAATGGTATAACTGCTTCTTCATACATGGTCACCATGTGACAAATATAGCACTGAGCCACAAATTGAAAGTAGCGGAAGAAAACGATTTATGCAAATAAATTGGCTGGAACAATTTTCTTGGCTTTCCTATTCGGCGTTCTCAAAAGGGGTATTTTGTAAAATATGCGTATTATTTGAAAATAAAGATGGTTCCGGAAAAGGTGCACATGTTAAACTTAAATTTTTTTTTGTGAATGAGCAGTACCGTAATTGGAAAAATGCTCTTAAAAATTTTCGACAACATGCTTCAAATACATATCACAAAGACGCTATAATAAAAGCTCAACACTTTTTGGCAGTCAGACACGATTTAACGAAAGGGATTAATTTCCAAGTTGATAAACAATTAAAACAAAACCATATCGAACAAAAGCAAAGGATTGCAGTCATTATTGAGACAATTTTATTATGCGGGCGTCAAAACATTCCTTTGCGAGGGAATAGAGATTCTGGAAAATTTGTGGCCGAAGACACCTCTGAAAATGATGGAAATTTTAGAGCCTTATTAAGGTATAGAGCAAAAGGAGACGAAAACCTAAAGATAAGATTGGATAGTGCACCAAAAAATGCATCATATATAAGTCCTCAAATCCAAAATGAAATTATCCAAATAATAGGCACCTCTATTCAATAAAAAATGGTTGAACAGATAAAGACATCCAGATTTTTTTTACTGCTAGCAGACGAAACAACCGACATCACAGGAACAGAGCAGCTCACATTATGTATTCGTTTTTTTGACAAGGAATTATGTCACCTTAAGGAATATTTTATAAGTTATATTCAATTGGATGGAGCGGAGCAACTGGAGAAGAAATTTCCGCAAGTTTAATGAAAGAAATAACGAGGCTAGGATTAGACTTAAAACTTTTAAGAGGGCAAGGATATGATGGCGCTGCCAAATGTCAGGGAAACATAATGGCGTTCAAGCCATTATAAAAAAACAATATCCCACTGCAATTTTTGTGCAATGTGCTTCCCACACTCTTAATCTGTGCCTTAATTCGGCTTCAAGAGTCCCAGAAATACGAAACATGTTAGCAGAAATTTGCACATACTTTCGAAGCTCGCCGAAGAGAACGAACATTTTGAAAAATATCTTTATTGAAAGCGGTAAACGACCGAAACGACGTTCTTCGTATTGTGAAACTCGATGGGTAGAACGCCACGATTCTGTTGATATGTTTTTTGAATCTATTCCAGAAATTATTCAAGCTTTAGAAGTACTAGTAGAAAATGGTAAGATAAAAACTATATACTATATTATTTACTATATTATTTATTATATTATTAAACTATATTATTTAAATATGTTTTTAATTCAACATATACATAGGTTGTAAAGGTGCCTTCGGCTTTCATAATCAAATCTGTTCATTTAGCTTTATTCTGGGTGTAGCTATAAGCAGTCTGATATTAAACCTCTCCCACTCATTACCACGCTATTTGCAAACTGTAAATATTGACATAGTCATGGCGTACGAGCAAATAAAGTGCATAAAATCAAAGCTTACAACTATGCGAGAATAATTTGACGAATACTCAAAAAAAGGCTCGAGTCGATTGGAGGAAAGATGTGTTGAAAAAATACAACCGCGGTAACTCGAATGCAGTGTATAACATCGTCACAGGTGACGAATCATGGATCTACGCATATGAGCCCGAAACAAAGCAGCAATCGACCTTATGGGTATTTCAAGACGAGTTAAATCCATTGCAAATCGAAGCAAATGATCGCGTTTTCTTTCGGTGTAACTTGTCATGTGGCCACAGTCCCTTTACTGGAATGTAGGACGGTAAATTTTGAATGGTATACCATCATCTGTTTACCAACAGTTTTGGAAGAAATAAGGAAAAACGACAAGAGAAAACGGATCATTTTGCATCAGGACAATGCGAGCTCTCACACATAAGCTGAAACAATGGACTATGTGAGCACTCCACAATGCGAATTGACAGGTCATCCGCGTACAGTCCTGGCTTGGCACCCAATGACTTCTTTTTAGGCCCTCACATCAAGAAAAAACTGCGTGGTCAATGTTTTTCGACGCCCGGAGCAGCTCTGGGAGTGGAAAAAGTGCTTCGAAAATTGGTTTGAGCGCATGCAAAAGTATATTGATCTTCACGGAGAATGTTTTGAAAAACTATAAAACCATTTCCAATGATAAATGATAGTTTTTTATTGCTGGACCCGAAATATAAATAGCAGCCCTCGCATTATACCTTTTGGTGTCTTTCTTGAAATTCTATCGTTGTTTTGTCGATTATGTTTTTTCAACAATTGTGGCATTTTATCCTTTATATAAGATAGAACTAATGCTATGAACTCATTATTTTGTTGCGGCAATGAATTTGTAAGTTAGTTTAATTTGGGTGGCAATATTCGTCTAGGTACATGCTGGAAAATCTGTCCATTTTGTTGATTGGATGCAAATATAACGCGTTTGTAGCACATATTACGTGTTCGTAGCAATTATAACATGTTTGTGGCAGTGAATATAAGTTTCTGTGACCCAAATATGAAAACTGCTGAAAATAAAATCGCGACAGTCAACAAAGAAAGAAACAGGCAGCAAATCTTCAATTCATGAAAGCATAAGGACGTTCCAAAAATGTTACATGGGTCTTTTTTTTCAGCGTATAACAAAGAATTACACTCGATCGATGAAGTGTTTGCATTTCGTGTACGTTTTAATAACCTTGCCGGATGCTAAAAAATCTTTTAGAAGCTTGGAAAAGCCATATACTTATAGTGGCTTATAATTAAATTATTTCATATTTTGACGAAAGAACATCGTCTCAATGGAGAAATTGTTTGTCGCTTTGATGAATATTTTCATCAATAATGAGCTAGCATATGTATATATGTACATTCTTAAATCCTCATAAGATTGAAGAATAGAGCGCCAATTTTCTTTTAATATTTTTAGGTTAGTTTTGGTGTTGGTGGTAGTCGATAAACGACGCATATACACCCAGTTTCTGACTTGGTATTTAAATACGCAATTAATTTGTTGCAATTGAATATAAATAAGAAAAATAACAGCCCCATTAACATATTGCAGGAAATGCGTACATGTTTGCAAGTATTGTTTTCATGAATTAAAGATATGCTGCCTTTTTTATTCTTTATTGCGGTCGTCAACAAATTAAGCTACATTTGGGTCTCAAAAACATATATTGTAACCCATTAATCAGTCTGTCTCAAAAATGTTATATTGAATAGCCAACACAATGTGTTTGAGCACAAGCATAGTAGATATACGACAACCTACAAATACGTTATATTTGCATTCAAACAACAAAAAAGACTGATTTTCCAGCGTGTAGCATCAAGATCCAGCGATCTGTATCATTTTTAAAAAATTAATTTTTTTTTAGTTTTTCAAAGAATTTTGTTGTTGAACTAAGAAAAGTGTATACAATATTAGTATCATATCAAAGGTTCTTGTATAGCGCGTCTAATGATGTATAAAATATGTCAAAACATGGACCAAATTTTGAATATTTAAAATTATTCCAATCTTACATTAAAATCAGAAAGATCTCTGTACAAAAAAAAAATTAAAAATACGTTTTTTACAGGATATCCCTAGAAAAAGGTTGTGGACATGTTTTATATACCGTTGGTCGCGCCATATGTGTGATACCTCTCCGCCTCTCATGTGATACCAATATTGAAGACATTGTCTTTAGCTAAAGTATAAATTTCTATGAAAAACTAACGGGATCTTAATGCTAGACACGAAATATTTCGAAATCATCATAAAACAGACCGAGGTACATTTTGATAACAAAAAAATTTTTACCCCACCACACAATATGAGTCGGTCTAATGCCCATCGTTCCACAGTCTTCTTTTGAAGCAATGTCATTCTTATAGGATTAAACACATTGGGAGCTGTGTGTGAGACTTTCCCAATTGGGGAATAAAGACCACACTGGTGTCCCTCCGTCCATTAGGTATGTATCTGAAATCTATAGAATCAGTAGGTAGAAATTCCGCCGGTGATGCCATATTGAGTACCTGGGAGACTTAAATGGATTAAAGCTGTCGATAGCCCATTTAATCCTCGATTGAGTAATAGTTTCCCTGGCAACTTCTAATCTATGAGGAGTATGCTGCAATTAAAAAGGGCAGTCAATTTTGGCGTAGAATACGTCTTACCTTACGGTATAGGGAGTCATGTCAGATTGTTATTGTTGTAATCTTTATTTCATTGATTATGAGGAAACGGTGAGATAACTTTTGTAGGTAAATGAAGATGTTATCTTTCGTTTGATATACATTTCATATTGGTTGATATCTTCCTAATATTTAAATTTCTCAAATGAAAATTGTTTAAACACATACACTCAAACATATGTGTGGTGTTTGGTTGAGTGTTTGAGTTTGTAGCGTGAACACAAACTATGCTGCTGTTTCAGTGTGGACACAAACCTTCGGCTGTTGTTTTGATTGATGAAATATTGAAATTTCGTACATTTACTTATGTATTTAAGTGAAACAAAATGTTAAATGTGAATTTGTATTTAACATGGATATATAATTATAAAAAATATATGAAAAAATTAATTCATACACTTTTATGTTAAATGAAAGTACTGCCAAGTAAGCAAAATAACAATGTTTGACAGCAGCTGACAGTTGACGTTTAGTAAATTAAAATAAAAGCTACTAATCAAAATGGCACCTACACGAAATACAAGAAAGCAACGAGTGGTTGTTATGCAGAGAAATAAATACTCAGGTAAGTTTTGTGTTCCCTTGTTTATATATATTTTTATTAAAAATGTAAATTAATTTGTAGGCGCAACATCTACAATGTATATATGTTTTCTGTCTTATCGGATGGCTTGTTCTACGTTAAACTTAATGGCCGTGTCTCTGACACAGCCTGCAGGGACAGTCCATGGCCGAAGGCCTCGGACAACTGTCTGCTGTTTTTTTTATGATTATTGGTAAATGCTAGAATACAAACTTGGATCTATATATTTCCAAATATTATTGCATTATTGGGGGATCTTTTCCGTTAATAACGGTATTTTCTTCTGGTAGCTGGCACCACTGGTACGACAGAAACCCATTATATCAACCCAATTTGTCAGTTAAATTACGATGGCTTGACCAATATTGTGCTTAAATGACTAAATAGTTTGAGGATTGTCTGCATGATCTCGATCTTTGACGCACCCACAAATAACGGGTTTTTAATAAGAGCGCTACAAAAGTTTTTTTAAATAAAACACAACCGATTGTAGATACCAATGAAATTGTTTATTCCTGTGAAAGTACGTTCGATGCCATTATGTATGGAACTCGATTTCTTTTGCATGGCCACCACGGGCACACTTGCAGAAGTTCAGACGCTGAACCCAATTTTCGACGGTTTTCAAGCATAAATCGGCCGATACTGCTGCAATTTCACGTTCGATATTCGTACGAAGTTCATCAATCGTCGCTGGCTTGTTGGCATAGACCATAGACTTGACGTAGCCCCACAGGTAATAATCTAACGGCGTCAAATCGCACGACCGATGCGGCCAATAGACTGGGCCATTTCGTGAGATAATACGTTCACCAAACTTGGTTTCCAATAAATTGATTGTGGCATTCGCTGTGTGGCTTGTGGCGCCGTCCTGTTGGAAGCACATGTCCTCCAAGTCCATATTATCCATTTGGGGCCAAAAATATTCGGTTATCATTGAACGGTAGCGATTCGCATTCACAGTAATGTGCCGGTCTTGATCGTCACGGAAGAAGTACGGCCCAATGACGCCGCCGGCCCATAAACCGCACCAAACCGTAATTTTTTCGGGATGCAATGATGACTCATGGATTACGTGTGGATTGCTGTCTGACCAATAACGCATATTTTGCTTATTGACGAAGCCATTCAGCCAGAAATGAGCCTCATCGCTGAAGATGATTTTCCGATGAAAATCCGAATCATTTTCAAGTTGTTGCTCAGCGCAATTCACGAACATACGACGCTTATGGTGGTCAAGCGGCTTCAGTTCTTGCGTCAATTTGATCTTGTTAGGATGTAGGCCAAGATCTTTTCGCAAAATTCGCCACAACGACGTCACAGAGATGCCCAACGCTTGAGAACGACGTGTGAGACACACATTTGGGCTTTCTTGAACTGAAGCCTCAGCGGCAGCGATATTCTCGACACTACGGGCACTTCTTTGTCTCACTGGCACGGCAATATTTTGTACTGTGCCTGTGGATTCAAATTTTTCCACTAGACGCTCAATTGTTGATCTGGTAGGAAGATTATGACGGCCATAAATTGGACGTAGCGCTCTTAAATTTGAGGCCACTGACTCCAAATTTCGGTACTAAATTTTAATAATTTCGACTCGTTGTTGGCTCGTATATCTTTCCATGATGAAATGGCAAACCTTACTGAAGAGAAATGTCAAAAGAGCGGGAAAAAATATGGCGTCGTTTGCTGTCCCTATCGATTTACTTTTGTTGCGTCTCTGTTGAAAAACCCTTTACTAATCGCTAGCAACGTAACGGCCAATTTCCATCACCAAAACAACTACCTAAATTCGAATATAATAACTAAATTCGAATATCGCCACCGAATTTCGGTTGCCACAACTAAATTGCGGTTAACACATCCGAAATGAGATTGACACAACTGAATTGAGTTCCCACAACTGAAATTCGGTTGAAACAGCATTGTTTCTAAACTGATTTGGTTGTGACAACTCAATTTTCTATACGAATTCGGTTGTTATAGCAAAATGTGGCTTCGGTTGCAACAACCTTACTTTTGAAAAATTACGCAGCTGCAACCAAATTTCTTATGAATTCTGTTGGTACAACGGAATTCATTTTCAAGTCGACAAAGTTCCATATATTTCAAACCGGAAGTATAAAACCGATTTTTAAATTCGGAAATTTTAATAATTTTTAACGATAAAAATCGGCAGTTCTATTGTCAAAATTTATAAAATTTCAATACAAAATTTCCGAACTTTGGCAATTTTGTTAGCAATTTTTATCGCCAAGAATTTACAGAATTCCGGCGCAGAACAGTTTTTCGGTCAGAAAAACTGAGGTGTCATGGGACACCCGGTTGGAACGAAGTTCCTTTCGGTATATATTATGTGCTAGTTAGTTCCTACATGCATAAGGCGCCTTTTGAAAAATACGTTAATTTAAATGGATCTTTAAGAAAATATACTTTTTGTAAAATGATAAACTTTTTCTAAGAAAAAATTTGTTTTATAGAATGTATTTTTTTTTTAAAGTATATTTTTAGGTCCTTTTTGTAAGAATATATATTATATTTTCCCGAAATGGTCCGTTTTTAAAGAAAGGTACTTCTGTTATTAAAAGCTAAGGTTTTTTTTAGGAAAAGACACTATTTTTAAAAAGAAGTACTTTCTGTAAGTAAACGCCATGAGTATGCATTTTTTTTTTACAAACAAGTAGTTTTTTTTTTAAACAGGTACTTTTTGAAGAAGTGGTACTCTTTTTATGAAAAGGTTATTTTTTTAAGAAATGTACTTATTTTCAGAAAGGCTACTTATCTCAAGAAAAGTAAAGGTATTATTTTACATCTAAAAAAAGTACTTTTAAGAAAAGGCTTTTTTGTAAGAAACGGTATTTTTTTTAAGAAAAGGTGTTTTTTGAAGACTTTTTATAAGAAATTTGAATTTTTTTAGAATTGGGCCTTTTTTCAAGAATTTGTAAATTCTTAAGAGTAGGTACTTATCTCAAGAAAAATATTTTGTTTCACAAAATAGGTACTCTTTAAAGAAAATGTACTTTTTTAAGAAACGACAATTTGTTGTAAGACAATGTAAATTTATGTACTTATTTAAAAAAAAGTACTTTTTACTATGAAAATTTAATTTTTTGAAGCTGAGGTGGAGCTCTAAGATATGGTATTTTTTTTATGAAAATTTACTTTGTTTAAGAATGTGAATAGGTATTTTTTTTGAGAGACATTACTTTTTTTAAGAGGTACTTATTTAAGAAAATGCTTGTTTTTAAACTTCTTTCACTTTGGCCTTTCAAAATTTACTTTTTATTGGGTTCAAAACTACAATAAATACTAAACAAGAAATTTCCCAACATATGTTAATTTAGACGCAAGGTACCCAGTATAGTTGATAATACTGGGTTGTAGCATAATAGTGTTAAATAAAGTTGTTTATTTTTTGTTAATTTAGCCCCCATCCCGCAACGTGCGATAAGGAACTTCGTTCCAAAAATATAAACAGCCCGGGGTTGGACTCAAATTCGCTTACTCGCAATTTGGCTTATCGTTCCGTTTTAATTTTGATTTGGTGTCGACAACAATGTGCTTAGAAGTTTTTTTCAATTTACTATTCTGGGTGTCAAATGAAAGCTCCTTTTCTTCCAGTTGACAATAAGGCTGTCTTTTTATTACACTAAGCTATCGCCACTTACGACTTTCCAAATAAAACGATCCCCACTTAATACTACATTTGCTTCAATGGGTGAAAAAAATGCAGTACGGCAACACAAAAGACATTTTATTTCCGTTCATCCGTTTCAGTTGTCCAACTCTACGCACATATATATCAACAATACAAGAATACAACAAAGTATAAAAACAAAAAACATATGATTTTGCCAAGTGAAACGAAAAATGACATGGAAAAAATGTAATTACCTGTTTAATCGACTATATTTGATAGATAATTCTACCATGATCAATATGTATAACATTTACCGCGCGTTGTTGTGAACAATTTAATTCCAATTTTGTTTTCAATCGGAATTAAAGATACATTTAAAGATATAAAAGTATATGTAGTCTTCCATTAAATAAAATAATTTGAATGAGCTTGCCATGTGTAAGCCATTTTGCAAATTTCTGCCTTGATAACATTTTCATTCGCAAGAACTGATAACAAAATTTATCTAAAATAACTCTTTGTTGCCATTTGTTGAAATTTAACATGTGGCAACATTGTCATTGCTCAAGTCGGAATTCAAGGGGGAAATTGAAATGCCGCTTAATGTCGCTTAGCTGACCCGTACAAATTAAGGTATAATTAACTTTAGCGGTGTAAAAAACAAACTTAATGATAAGAGGGCGGATCAATAAGTCCGTGACTTTTCGAACTTCCCTCGTAGTTATATGAAATCCAATACCGCTCCCATCAAGTATCACCTACTTGCAGACTACTGTCAAATTTTGAGCAAGTTCCGTCATTTACTTTGCGTTTAACAGCTGTTCAAAATATACAACCTAGTGCTTTTTTTTATAAATGGAAAAAGTGAATTTCGAGTTCTCATTAAACATTATTTTTTGCGAAAAAAAACCGTCAATCAAACCAAGGAAAAGCTTGATAAATACTATGCGGACTCTGCACCATCAATTTCAATGTTAAAAAAGTGGTTTACTGACTTTCGTTGTGGTCGCACAAGTACAAATGACGCTGAACATTCTGGACGGCCAATTGAGGTCATTACACCCGAAAATGTCGAAAAATCCACGATATGTTGGCCTATCGAAGAGTAAAAGTGCGTGAGATTGTTGATGCCATAGACATTTCATATGGCGGTGTGGTTTCGATTTTAAATTATTAGTTGCTCTCAATTGACCATAAACGCACGGGTGCACACCTGTGTAATCTCAAAGGCAAAATTCCATTAATTGGGCTACGAATTGGTACCATCTCCGCAACATTCGCCTGGATTTAGCCCCCAGTGACTATTTCCAATTTTCAAACCTAAAGAAATGGCTCGGTGGAAAGAGATTTAGCTCCAACGCTGAAATTATTAATCAAACAAATGTCTATTTTATGACATTTTTGGAATGGAATGGGAGAAAAATTAGAGAAACGTTGGACTAAGTGTATTGAGCTAAATGGAGATAAGTTGAAAAATAATTTGTTTTTTGCAAAAAAAAACTGTGTTTCATTCCAAAAGTCACGGACTTATTAGGACTTAAAGATATGGCAATTCTGGAAAACAAAATTACGATATGAATTGGACCAAATTTTCAAAAACCCTTGGTAACCCGGAATATTGGTGAATTCGTTGATTGGACGCTCCGTTTGGAGAATATATGTATGTAGTCATTTTTTTAATTGATCCAGGGGGATTCTATGGCACGGTTGATCGAAAGGTACTAGGCCGATGATGGAGAATGAGAGAGCAAAGAAGACAGGAACTAATTTTAAATAGTGTTTATTGATAGTAATGACAGCTAAATTATTTTTTATGTTGTTTGGATGGAACGAAAATACGCATTCCCTTTGATTTATGTCCAGCGAAAATGTAAAATTTGTAAAATACAGCAGCAAATAAAACTCTATGAAATGGCCTACTTCCTTGTCGTCATGAAGAGGCATCGAAGAGAATAATGGAAACTCTTAAGTATTTCTCTATGATTGATCATAAGTTTTTTTTTTGGTTAAAGGTATTGCCTGATCGAAAAACTGTGAATTTCAATAATTGTCAACAAACACAAAAGCTCATCGTAATGTATTTTTTATTTTTGGTAAAAAAGACAAAATTTTTAAAACAAAAAAGCTTTCACCTTGTCACAGCAATTCCAGAATAGGATATTTAAATGACAGTGATAAGAATTCAATGACAAGAAATTCATGAATGACGGACGGTTGTAATGAATTCCAGAATAGTACTGTTAAGCTAATGAAGAAAATTGTTAATTCAAGTATAAAAATTGTAGGTCGGTAATTAAATATATATCAATTAAATTTACAATCTGCTTGAGTATAAAGTTAATCAATTCTTTATCATATTTTTGTTTAAATGTGCACTTGTGTCGAGTAAGAAATTTCAATAATTTATTTATTTCTTCAATTATATACATAATCAACTTTAGTACGAAGTTAATCAATAGTTAATACTTTATTTCAATTACATGCGCAATAAACTTAAGTACGAAATTAATCAGCGTTTTGTATATAATTTCAATTAATTCATAATCAACATGATTACAATGTTAATTAGCATTCAATATTGGTTTCGCTCCCTGATATTCGCAACGTCGATGCAGCAACAGACGTGCCCATTTAAGGAGCACACGGACCACTTCCACTAGCATTTCGGACTCACAAACTTTTTATTCCAAAATTCTTATTTTTGGCATGGTTGTTGAAGCAGCAAAGAATTTGTTTTAGCAACATTTTTTTAGTTGCCTTCGGCAATTTCATAAATTCAGCATCGCTGAACAAAATCCCTCTGTGAATAAGTCAATCAATTATTATTTTGTCGATATGCACGAACAATCAAAACAATTTTTATAACATGTTTCATTGGATCAACGACAAATTCGTCGGAACTACGAAACTTTACGTCTCAGCAATTTAAACAGTCAACGGAACCTGTTCTCACCGTACAATGAAACAGTTCATATTTCAGTGCATCTATTTCGCCCTGAAAAACAATGGCAGAAACACAGTTATAAATCTCCGTAGTATTGTATATCGGTACTAAATTTGTAATATTGAAAATCAATTCCAAAACAAATGTGCTGTGTTGCCGATACATTTCGCAACCAAATTGTCGTAGAGGCATCTAGCTAAACATGCAAACCTTAATGCCAATGTTTTCAAAATAATCTTCCCTAGCATTCAGTGCCTATTAAACCTTAGTTGAAAGCCAGCATAAGAGTAAATGGGATTAATTTCCCATCTCCGGATCTCATTTTTCGGCAAGTATACAAATTACATACATTTATCTACAAACTTCTATATTTCTTTCAACATGTGTGCAAGAAAAAATGCTCCATATATTTAAATACTTTTTCCCTTTGACTCCCAAAAATCCAACAGAAATTCGTAACATTTTGCAAGAAGGGGATTGACTGACTACACACCTTTGGGCCATATCAGCTACTATGAAACCTGACTGTATACAGCTCACACACAGCCCCACCATCACTGCTAATTTTAGGCCAACTGCAAAGTAATCGCATGAGAGAGTATGCAGAGTGTATTACAGTGAAAATAAAAGATCCAAAAAGGGGGATGGTACTACAAATAGTGATTAATTGATTTCACCTAGAGACGGAACTGAAATACAATCAAGCAAGTAAAAAAGGTGTGCTCAGTGAGCACTCCATAGCAAACTGAAGTGAATTGGAATAAAAGAAAATATTAAAGCATACAAATGGAATGGCCTAAAATTGCAGCAACAAAAATAACAACAGGTTCAAAAGGGGCCACAAAACACCACTACATCCCATACCGGTTGTTGCTGAGAGCTCTGCCTTCCTTTTTGTAGCGTGTTTCTGTCCATGTGTCTGGTTTTAGCCAAATTGTACCTCAGGATATGCTCGAACAAATGATACAAAACTCCTGCTGCTGTAATTGTGGCCTGTATGTGGAAATCTGCAATATCAGTAGATGCTAAATGCAGTTTTGCAAAAGGCCTGCAACAGCAACAGCGGCAGCGACACAAGCAACCATTACAAGATAAATAGCACCGGTTCCGAGTGCGGCTCTGGCAACTTTGTTGTATGTTATCAGTTAAACAGTAACAACAAAAACATATCCAAAATACCACAGTCCAAAGGAAATAATTTGACAAATGAATCTAAATAATAGGGTGCACTTTAGGAGAAACGGACTATGATGAAGTCCGTGATGCATCCATTCATTCATTCGTTGTTCATCTGCCGTATAGGTTGGCAGTTCTTCGTCATATTGATGATGTGTTTTTTTGGTAATTTTATTTGCCAAGTAGAGAAATGTTAATTGGAGACTTGGAGAGGGAACGACAGACAACCTTGATAAGTAATTTATTATATTTCCTCAAAGCATATTATATACAGAGACATAAATAATTTAGTTAAAGGTAGCCGTAACGTATTTATATGTATATGTATTTCCTCTTAACTCAGAGCAAAACATTTTAATAATTTTTTCATTTGCATCTTCAAATATTTTAATTAATAATCAGAATTGTACTGTACAAAATGTAAGCAAATTTTTTACAACAAACTTCGTGTACTTTTGATGATAATTTTTAATTGTTGCATATAAATAAACTCTTTTGCTCAGAAGTTCGTTAACCGTATTCTTTGTCCTCAAAGCTAGTTGATAATTTTTCCTGTCATATATATACGATTCCTTCAATCTTCCCGAAAACGCCGAAACATGTGTCACCGATTTACATATTCCCACCGAAGCATCATTTAGGCAGAGCTTTTTAGCGTATCTTATCAGCACCAGAATTCCGTAACTTTTTAACGACAAAATTCGGCAGTTAAATTGTCAAAATTCATAAAATTTCAATACAAAATTTTCGAATTTTGTTCATTTAACTACACGCTGAACATTTTGTCGTTTTTGTGTTATTTGACGGCAAATATAACGTGTTTGTAGCTTGTCGCAAATATATTACACTTGTGTCCAAACACATTGTGTTTGCTATTCAATATAACATGTTTGGGACACAATGATTACTAGGCTGTAATATATGTATTTGTGGTACAAAGCTAGCTTTGGTTCCTGTAATATATTGCTGGGGCCGTTATTTTTCAGCTTGAACCGATTTTATCTTTAAAAAGTAACAGAATTCCGGTGCAGGTCTCTGGTTATTTTAATCGGCAACTCCGTCCATTTATATTCTTGCAATCATGTCCCCATTTTTATCGTAAAATATCTGGTCGCCAATGTGAAACACTCTTCTAATAAATTTCGTCGCCGTATCCACAACCATCCCTCCTAGGATGTTCGGCATGATAATTCTCGAGTAGGTCCGATCCCATTGGCTCGTGATACCAGCCAGCCTTAAGTAAGTTACCTTGTCCGTAAATTACTGTATCATGGTATGGGAATTTTTCACGGTAAACTGTATTTATCGATTAAAACTATTATGGATCCTAAGTGCATCGACAACATCGCTTGTCTTTAAAATCCCGTACAAGTCGTCTACATACATATTTCATCAATAGACTAGGGGTAGTGATCGTCTCCACTGAGGCATCCAAAGTTTCTCGATGAAGGTATCCTCAATAATCGAAACGAAATTCATTCGAAGTGTTAACTAAGACTGTGTGCTTCGTACATCGCATCATACGATGCTAACAAGTACGGCCACTTTTTTATTTTGCCTACTTTCTCGCTTTCTCAGATGCAATAAAGTTCCTGATTTGTTAATCAAATGTTCTGACTTTTGACGAACAGTAACCGATTGCGAAAGCATTACCCTTTAAAAGTCCTGAATTTATTGACCAGCGTATATTCGCAAACAAAATCATGTCCTCTGGAAGCATCTGAGTAAGCGGTTGGCATTTAACTCTCCAACGTAATCGCTGGAGAGTTAGCGATCTCCAATGTAGTCGGTAACTCTCCAACGTTATCGCTGGCTTGGATCGCAATCGCGTAATCGTAATGGTAAGCGTAAGTTGCTCGACTTCAAGTTGACATCAACTTCGATAAATAACTTCGATTTTGCCCTTACACTCTCAAACTAGTTGAGGAAACTTCATTTTATTGTTAGATGTCGCAATGAAAGGTGGTGAGCGGACTGCGAAAATATCACAAATTTTAAGAAAAAACACTGTTTTTATTTTCTTTAAATATTGACAAATAATACTACAAATCATATTTATTTCGTTTATATTTTTCCGATAATGTTTATGTTATTTAGATTTTGGTTCATTTATTTTGCCGATAATGTTGCCACGTGAATGGGTTTAGTCACAAGTATAATATATTTGCAAAACAAACACGTTATATTTGCACAAAAAAAATACAGAGTTTTCATTATGTACAAAAGTGGGAAGAGAACCCTATTCGAATAATCAAATACAGCGGTCGCATGGGGATTATGTCTCAGGCACGACGATCTCTTCAACATCATAGTGTAGATTATAAAGAATGTAACGTGTGAACACAACTGGAAGTAGGGTGGGTAGAAATGGCTGTCACACACTCAGCCTAATGAGAACCGTTGCGATAGCAATGGGATGTCAAGTTCAGCCCGCCGGTATTGAACCTGTAAATTTACAGCATTGAATCTGTAAATTTTAAGGAGCGGCCAATCCATATGATACTTCTTGCCAGTGTTCCAAAATCACGTTAAAAGAGATCTTCAGTAGTTCCTGACGAACCAATTTGTGCTCCGCGTAAAAATTATAAGCTTAACTCCTTGGATGAATGTTAGATTCCCAACAAAATGTAATATACTAAATGGGGTTATTTTCAATACTTGACTATTCCAATTTCAACAGAACTCATTTTGTATTTTTTTTTTTGTTTGGTAAAATTGAAATGAAAACTCAGCGAAACTAAAATTGGGCCAAACCTCTATTATTACACCGGAAAAAACCAACAAAAGTCATTTTCGGCAAAAGCTGCATTTCTAAAAAACTATTTTCTCAAATTGTGCAAAAATACAAAAAGTGGAATAGTCAAGTTTTGAAAAGAACCTCCTCAAATAGTGTCTCCTACTTGCTCAGAAGGCTGGGTGGGTAGGAGTATAGGAGATGTTCGACGCTACGATCGAAAGTATAATCACTAAGATTCGTATTGTGAACGATAATCCAAATGACAGCCATGCTGCGTTTCACATTTGGTTATCTAATTTTAACCAAAGCAATTTGTCTGCAAAACTCGATTTTGAAAGCGAACTAAAACGTGTTCAGCTCTTGTAATCGTGTACATTTTCAAGCGTTACACTAAAAAAAAATGCACCGTCGGTAGTGCAATGGTAGTGTGCACGGCTGTTGTACATGAGACCTACGGTTTGATCTTATTTTCTTCGATATAGGTCACCTCGTTTAGTGAGTACACTATCGCGTATTTAGTCATGAAAAAGCTTCTCAAAATACCAGAACCAGTGTAAAACTGTATCTCCCAATCAGTGAATGTAATGCTAGGAATCGCACAGCTCACTGGATGTGAGAAGCTCTCCTCAATCCCTTCATGGGATGTTTTGGGAAACCATTTGTTTTTTTTAACAACAAACAATGTTTGGTAGTTCTTAGCAGCCAATTTGTTTGCTATTTCAGCATATGTACTGTCATAACAACAAACTGTTAGCAGGGTTGGTAAAATACGTGAGAAAATGTGTGCTAAAACAACAAACATAAGTTTGCTGAAATAGCAAACATGTTTGCTTTAATTTTGTAGCAGTCCTTACTGGTGTAAAATAAATAAATATTTCCCCATGACATCCCATGAAGGGATAGGGGAGAGCTTCTCACACTTACTGAGCTGTGCGCTTTACAGTTTTCACTCACTGATTGGGACCTACAGTTTTACACTGGTTCCGCACGGTGTTTTGAGAAACTATTTCATGACTCATTACACGATAGTGTCGCCATCACTAAGCGAGGTGGCCGTCGTCGAAAGAAGTATAAGGTGGTCAGAGCAGGGTTCGTACCAACGTTCTATCGCACAACAGCCGTGCACACTAACCATTGCACCACCGACAGCCACACTGGTGTTTACTAAAACATTTGTTAGAGTCTACACCATTTCCAATTGGAATCTGAAAAATATCAATTTAATTTTGAAAAATATCTATTGAAATTTAAAAATTACATTTGAAATTTGAAATACATCAATTGAAATTTAAAAATTCTATTTGAATTTTGAAATACATCAATTTAAATTTAAAAGACATCACTTGAAATTTAAAAGACATCAATTGAAATTTAAAACACATCAATTGAAATTTCAAATTCGTCACTTGAAATTTAAAAATTAAGTTTTAAAATTTAAATTTCAATTGGTGTATTTTTAATTTGAATTGATGTATTGTAAATTGCAATCGATGTATTTCAATTTTCAAATTGAATTTTTAAATTTCAATTGATTCTTTTCAAATTTCAATTGGAAATGGTGTAGTTATGAACCATCCAATTGACAAACGGGCCAATTTGTTTCAGAATGTAAAATAAGTCATATATCTCCGTTTGTAAAACAATGAATGAATAAATAAAATAAATGGTTTCCCATTACATCCCATGAAGGGATTGGGGAGAGCTTCTCACAACCAGTGAGCTGTGCGCTTTCTAATTTTTCACTCACTGATTGGGACCTACAGTTTTACACCGATTCCGAACGGTAATTTGGGAAGCTTTTTCATGGCTAGATACTCGATAGTGTCGCCGTCACTATGCGAGGTGACCGCCGCCGAAAGAAAATTTGAAGGTGGTCAGAGCCGGGTTCGAACCCAGGATCTCATGTACAAGAGCCGCGCACACTAACCATTGCACCACCGACGGCGGTGACAGCCTGGAAATCAAACGTTGGTTATATCTGAGAAACCGTATGATTTATTATACAAGTATTATCTGTTGACTTAAGTTACCAATATCTATTTCCAAAATTTCAAACAGAAGCCCTCAAACGAAACCAGCGGCCTTTCATTGTATTTGAACAAATTAAAATGTTCGGATATTTTTGTCATCATCTTTAATATATCTCTATTCAAACTAGATACCAATGGAATCGGGTTAATTTGAATGCAGTCAATATTCATACATAATACATATGTATAAGCTAAATGATTAATTATGTGGATGCTATTGGAGAAATGTGAATTCCCTGTTAATCCCTCAGACCCCTTTTATCACATGAACGACAGCAGCTACACAACAATGTTGTTGGTGGGGTTTAACCAACAAATTGACTTGGACATGCTTCCATCAAACTGAATTTTTTCTGTTGTATTTTTAGACAGCAACTTCAACTACAGATATCGACAATTTTAGTATAAATGTTACTTACTATCCACAGATATGCAGCCAACAACAACCGGTTGTATCTATATATTAAGCACACACTCAAACCAACGAATGGTTTGAATGGATGGATTGATGGAAGATGAATGCATATCCAGAGACTATATGATCAACATACGTTTACCATCTGATGTGTCCATGGTTGATGGTTGATGATGGGTCTCTCCTCATGAAAATTATTACAAATGATCGCAAATAACAGATCTTTACCGCTTGATGCAGCAGAAGACGTGTGTGTTTATTTGGGTAGAGATCGAAACTCACTTGCAACAGTGTTGTCCAGCAACCAGACGCCCTCCTCTTCCACAAGGCTCTTTGCTTCACCACTACCTCTCTCTCTCTCTCTGTCCTTCTTAAAGGTTGTTGATATTTGGATTTTACTTTTTGACTTTTTTGATGTATGTCTTTCATGGTCCATCAAAAGACACCGAATCAAGTGAATGCAACACCAGTGTGGAAACCTTTAACAGTTGAGCAGGCGTTTGATATAAAGAAGTCAATATAGAAGCAGATACTTTAGGTGCAGATTAGAGTACCCAAAAACCATAGTTTTTTTTAAAAACCCGGTTGTTCGTTTTGTTAGAAGCTAATATACCAACAGTTTGGTTTTTTTGGAAACACATGTACCGCTTACATTCCATTTGTTTACCGAGGGTTCCACAATCAACTTCTTGTTTAAATTTTAAAACTTCATAAATGTTCTTTTTTATTTTAATATTCAAGCTCAAGACCATTCCATATTTCTATAAATAGAGATATAGTTCTTCAAAAGAAGTCTTCATCCTCATGATTCCTGGCAAACCGTATTGCTATTTCGGACCTAGCCACAAGATCTTCAACTAAATGCAAACGAAAACACATTTTAATTGAGGATTTCCCAATACATATGCAAGTGTTCGAAAAATTAAAACACACAAGAAAACATTGGCAGAAACTTCTTTCCATCTCCAGAGAACCATCGGCTCACGTTAGAAATGTAACCTAAAAAGACAATACAATTCTTACACGCAATAACAAATCATGTTTCAATTATAAAAAAAATTCCGATTTAAGATTTTTATTCAAATTCACATCATTTAAATTTGAGAACCATACGTATTCAAATCTTAAAGACATTTTTACATGTACAAATATTATTCGATTTAAAAAATGAAATATGAAGACGGGGCGGCAAATTGCGTTACTGAGGCCGGTGACATCTCAATCTTCACGGTTGGATCTATAGTAGAAGCATGCACGGGATCGGGATTATACTCCGTAATCTCAGGCTTTCCACCAGACTTCCGAAAAAATGTATGGTCTTTCAGGCAGAGTTATATGCCATTAACGCTGCCGCAAAACAGATTTGAAACGGGATATATCTCCAGCGTAACTCAAAATCTAGGTCAACAGCAGGACAGCCCTCAAGACCTTAGACTCAAAAATCATCAAATCACGTTGTAGGATTGACTGCTTCTTATCCCTAACCCAAAATTAGGCGCACGAAATCACGCTCTGCTGTGTACCGGGACAAAGCAACATTCACGGCAACGAAATAGCAGACGAATGCGCCAGAATGGGCTCCTGTGCACGGGAAGACGCTGCGAGCCTGGGTTCGTGGAACTAAGAAACCAAGTCGACGAACTGGGAGTAGCATTAACCAAGTCGATATTGTAATCGGTACAAACCTGTAGGATAGCTCGATCTCTTTGGCCGGCCATTGATGGAACATGTACCAAAGGGCTGCTCTCCCTTGGAAAGAACACACTCAGCACTCTCACGGGAGTCATAACTGGACACTGAGTGATAGGCCGCACGGCTTCAGGCATGAAACTTCCATATAAAGACTTCTGCAGAAGCTGTTTAGATGAAGAAGAGAAGGAGTCACTGCAGCACTTGCTTTGCTCATGTAGAGGACTGCAAGAGTACCGTCTAGCCTTCCAGGTGGTCAGGCTCTTCGAAAACTTCAATGACCTAGCAGACTCTCCAAATAACCCCTCGTCAAACTCATAGAGAAATCTCGCTGGTTCAGCAGAGCACAAGAGGACAACTGGAAAAATTCTTGCGCTAGACTCTCTCTGTTAGTTTCCTGTCCTTTCTCCTTTCAACTATCTACAAGCGAACCACAATGGTCCGAAATTACGGCCTCGGATGAACTCGTTATTTGTTTAACTCAAATGACGGGCTTCCCTTTCGACCTAACCTAACCTAAAAAATGTATTTACTTATATTTAAAATTTGCAAAAAAAATCAAACCTTATTCAAACTAAAAGACTGTATTTGCCCCATTATCACTATCTCAGGATATCCTAGAGTTCCCAAACGAAATCTCAGATAACTGAAGTTCGTTTGGGGACTGTAGTTGAAAGAAACGAACTTCTGTTAAGTCACACATGTCATTTCGTTTGGGAGAACCGAAAAATGTTTGCAGCAAACGAGTTATGAAAAATATAAGCTGAAAAAAAACGTTTGCGAGAAATGAAAAACGGATCCTCCAACTGCTGATTCGGTTAAGGCAACAGGGTTATTGTTGCTCCAAAATAAAAAACGTTTGCGACAACTGAAAAACGTTTGCATTAAACGAAGTTATGAGAAATTAAAGCTAAAAAAGCGTTTGCCAGAAACGAAAAGCGGTTCCACTAACAGTTCTTTCGGTTACAGCAGCCGAGTTGCAGTAAATGATTTAAAAACTTTAATTTATGGTTACCTTAAGCTCTGTTTTGTTTAAATTTCCAAATTTTATGATTTATTCACTGTCTATGTTTTCACTGTCTTGTATTCAAATAACAACTAAAAGCGCAGCAAACTACTACGCGTCGATTGTCCATCCAAGATATATAGGCAAGATAGAAAGAAGCATTAGAGTATGTGATGACTTTTATGTGTATGCGTGAGTCGACAGAATGAGAGAAATTTACGTTCTTCGTAATCTTTGCTCTCATTAGAAAAATGGCTAATTTCAGTTATCGCAAACGTTTTTTAAATATGCGTTAAATGTAAGTTTGTACGAGTTTGATGCAAACGATATAATGATAATCGGCCGTAGACTTGAAAATAATGTTTTTATTTAATTTCTATTGATTTCAAGAATTTTATTAAAATTTCGAAATTATATTTTTTGATTAAGTTTTATATGCTTTAAGGATATTTGACATAATTTGCCTATAAATCGAATAAACAACGTAAAATAACCGGGTTTTTGGTTTGATCAAAAATTACGTTTTAAAAATCCGGTTTTCGGTTTTGGACACTCTAGTGCGGATGCGCATACTCACATTGTTCACACACTTGCGCATACATTAAATCAAATTGGGCTTGAACCAGAAACATCTACACCATAACAACATCTACACTATACCAACGACAACAACAACAATATAAGGGACAAAGAGAAGAGATACGGCGCCGTCTGATTATGTGGTCCATTTGTTGCGGCGTTCTACCTTTTTCTGTGTTTTAAGGGCAAATTGCACTGATTTCTGTGATTAATGACATTTTCGCATTTTCGTTTCGGCTGTTTCTGACAACTTTTCATCTCACTAATACAACAGCAGTAACAGCAACAACAACATTAACAACTTAATTGCTCTGATCTTTTTAAAGTCGTTGTAATTGTCTTTAACTCTTCTTGCTGTTATTTCAGTTCATTTTATCATTCATTGATGTTCTTTTACACTTACCTTGATTACTGTTATTACTACCTTTCCTCGAGGTTTTCTTCTCTTTCATCCATGGATATTCGGGTACTGAATCCATGCCATCTGCTGTCTGTGGCATACCAACACCCACCGGATATCCGCCAACTGGTGTTACACCGCCACCGGCACCGATACCACCACTGCCTCCCATCATTTTTGGACTTTCGGGACTTAAGTGATTGAGAAACTCTGCCATAGATGGTTGTGAATTGATGAAACCCCCCTCGGAAGCGGTCATCCAATAGGGTTGCTCCGCGTTGCCACCAACACCCACGGCCACTACACCTCCGGGTGGCCCACCTCGCTTATCACAGTTTGGTCCCATTTTATTTGCAATCATTGCTGCAGCGGCAGCGGCGGCTGCAGCTGCTGATGCAGATGCTGTTTGTTGCACCTGTGGTGTTGCTCCGGGCACTATGGTCTGGCCAGTTTGCACTTGCATTGCATTCATGGGGGGTTCGGATTTGATTTGTGCGCCCATTTGGCTTTCGAGTGTAGTGCAAACTTCTTGCATTTTCAAAATGGGTTACCTTGTTTCTTGACGTTTTCTCTTTTTCACTGTTTTTTTTTTTATTTTCTGTTTTAACTCCTTTGGAATTGCTTGGTTTTCCACTTACTCAAGTAGGCACACATATGACTTTAAGCGTTATACAGTTACAAAAGAAAAAACTTTCAAAGATTTGTGCAAATTCCTTTGAAATTCACACAGTTTTGTCTGCTATAAAACACTGTCTGCAATTATCTAGGACATGGCGGAGTGATGGTGCCTGTATGGACACCTGTAAAAAAATAAATAAAGAGAATGTGTTATAGAAATATCTGAGTAAACTACAATAGGATAAATAATGTACAATAATCTATAATCTGAGTCCAAAAATTTCGGAAAACATTAATATAAATCTTTTAATATCCAGTATTCCTGCATCTAAATAGATCTGGTTGATAAACCTCAATAACGTATACACTGAAAGGAAATGGTTCGTAAAACATGATAAATTGTTTATAGCCTAAACGAATATTTTCATCGAAAGTGTGGCAACTAACCTACAGATTCATTGCCGTTCATTATCAAATAGCTTTCGCCACTTCAATCAATATAATTTATTTATGCAAAAATCTGTATCCTTACTGTTATAAATGAATTTCATTACAGCGACAAATATGTTTCGTTGCTGCTATGAATATGTTTTACTACAGCGATACAAATGTTTCACTGCTGTGATGTTCCGATTAATTTGTTGCATTGTAGGATTGTATTTTTTATGCACTTAAGGTTTCATTGAAACGCAATACACTGAGCCTAATATTTTGAAACCCTTTCAAATAATACGATTTGTCGAAGTCCTCAAAATATATCACTTACCTCAAAACCAAATTGACCCTAAATATGGAGAATATAGAATAATGTAAAAACACTTACTTCAGTTCCGGTTATGAATCCATGCGAGGCATCGCCTGAAAACGCGGTTAAACAATGACAAACACTCCTTTAAAGTTGCCATACGATTGCGTAAGGGGTCAATTGAGAGCAAACGCTCCACCCATTTTGCGAATGCAATTTTCATGCGTAACTGACTATGAACTGACGGTGACTTTTCAAATATTCTTCTCGGATTGGACATTGAAAGTCAGCGTCAGTTAATTCAAGGATTTATTTGGACTTCCTCACAACTAATATCACTAGATTGTGTACATAAATATAATCTTGTAAAAGCAGCAGTAGAAATAAAACAGCTGGAATCGGTGGATTTTTGTTCAAACGCCACGGACTATCTGGGACATGTGACTGTCCATGGAGGTGGAAAGTTTCTGATACCCATTCACTTGCGAGTGACCTGAAATGACTCCTTCATTGGGCAGTCCTAGCAGCTCAATACTTACACGCAGTATGTCCTAGGCAATGGCTTTATCGGAAACCTCCGTTAACTAGCTAAAGTGAGAAGGCGATAAAAATTAGCAGCCTAATTAGTTATGCGATCACTGACGAAGCGGGTTTATTAGGTAACCCTGTGACTGAAGCTCATCAATATATCGGTCATAATATACATATGGGCCAATGACAGATAGAAACCAAAAGAAGAAAATCCATGTTCAGTTGTCAGGAGAAAAAAACGCGAATTTGGTTGCGGATTTGTAGTTGGTCTCTAGTTTCAATCCTGTCAAATCCCTAGTCTCTAGGTGCAATCTTGTGAGTGAACGTCTAGCCACAATCCGCATAAATCCGAAATTTTTTTATATTTCCCTTATTTGTGTGCATGCCCCAACAGAAGAGAAAAATTATGATGCCAAAGACATATTTTATGAACGCCCAGAAGACACGTATGACCGCTGCCCTTGCCATGGCATTAAGATTGTACTGGGAGATGTTAATGTTAAAGTAGGCAGGGAAAATGTGCTGCATCCAACCATTGACAATTTCAGTCTACATGCAGTTCCGACAACGGTATGAGACTGATTGGCTTTGCCGCGGCAAAAACAAATGGGCACTAGTGTACAAGATTCCTGCATCAAGCCATCCACAAGGCTACTTGGGTATCCCCTGATCAAAGAACGAAGGACCAAATTGATCACGTGGTAATAGGTCGAAGGCACTGGCCCACTGTAATGGACGTACGAGTGATCAGAGAAGCTAACATCTATTCTGATCACTACCTGGTAGCAGCAAAGGTTCGCACAAGTTTAAGTAGAGTGAAAATCGTATTAAACCAGACGCAGAGAAATCTCAGCATCGGAAAGTTTCAATTACGCAGAACCCATCCCCTCCCGATGACGATCCTGAAGCGCAGTGGAACCCCATTTCCGACTCTATAAAAACTTACGCAACAAACATACTTGGTTTTGAGAAACGACTTCGACAAAGATCGAGAGTGAGAAAATTGAGACATACAGAAGGAAGAACCGAAAGCCGAAGAACCGATGCCCGAAAATTCCAACAAAAAGTCAAAAGTAGAACTAATGGACATGGTTCAGGGACCCCTTCTGTAAAGGCAAAACCGGAAATCACATCGGAGATGTGCAGAGCATGTTGGTAATATGGGGAGATCATTTCTCCGTACCTGAGACACCCAATGACGATGAGACGATCACAATTTGCACGACCACATCGATTGCCCCCTTCCTAACCAAGTCGAGGTCAGAACAGCTATTTCCGGCTTAAGAACAAAAAGCGGAAGGAGCCGATGGATTACCGTCGGAGATGTTTAAGGCTGGCGGCGATGAGCTGATAAGGTGCAAGAAATAGCTAATAAGCAAAATTTGGTTAGATGAATGCATACCCGGCGATTGGAGTCTCAGTGTACTCTGGCCCAAATTTAAAAAGTTGACCTACTACCATGGAATAAGTATATTATCTATAGCATATAAGGTTCTATCAAGTATAATGTGTGAAATACTAAAACCAATTATTGCTGGCCGGATTGGACCATACCAGTGCGGTTTTAGGCCTGGAAACTCCACAACTGACTAGATTTTCACGCAACACGAAATCCTGGAGAAGGCACCACGAAGAGCAAGTCGACACCTATCATCTATTTGTCGATTATAAGGCGGCCTTCGGCCCTATACGGGAGAAACTCTACGAATCATGTCAGAGCTTGATATTCCTGCAAAATGTATACGCCTTTGCAGGATGACCTTGACGAGCACCAAATCCGCAGTGAAAGTTGTTAAGAATCTTACCGAACCTTTCGAAACTAAGCGATGCCTCAGGCAAGGCGACACCCTATCGTGCGATCTCTTTAACATCTTAATGGAGATCATTACGAGAACAACTGCAGTCATCATGAATAAAACCATCAGCAGCAAAAGTCGCAAGCTGCTCTCGTATGCTGATGATATAGATATCTTTGGGCGTGCAATGAGAGACGCTAGTGCGGTGTTTTCGAGAATTGAGAAGGAGACAGCAAAAGTGGGTCTGACAGTAAATGAGGACAAGACAAAATTAATGGTTTCAACGAGCAGGGCCTCCATGCGATTAAACCAAAGCATGAACGTTGATAACCGTTATCATTTCGAGTTGGTGGACGAATTTATATACCTCGGATCTGCCCGAAACAAAAACAACAACGTCAGCCTTGAGTTCAAGCAGAGAATTGTGCTTGCAAATAACGGATATTTTGGCCAAGCAAGCACTTTAGAGATAAATCTGATATCTATAAACTATAATCATCATTTGCCGTTTGCAGGTGGAAAAAGTTTCCGATTCTAAAAATGGTTATATCCGATGGATCCGCATATGTCACGTAAGGAAAGTAAAGGCACTAGATGTCCCCAAGTGAATCCGTCTTTTAGATCCTGCGAGCACAATGGATCCGATCGATAACAATATTTATTTAGGTTTGAGTTGGGATGAAATGGGCTCCATGGATCCGATCGATAACAATTTTTATTTCGTTGAGATGTTGTTCTTTTTGGGATACATCTTAGTTTTGTGTTTTTTTTAATCGAAAAATATTTTAAAATGTGAGTCAGAAGAGGAGCTTAATACGTAAATAATTCCTGCTACATGTATAAAAACTTCCTCTGCTGATGAATTTTTCCTAGAGCGTCTAATATTTCAATAGCAAAAATTATGAAATGAGTTTATTTATTTTTGTTTTAATGACAGGAATTATTTTATATTAAGATTACGATTATTATTTAAAACTTAAAAGTGGTTAGCCCACGTAATATAAAAAATTTACATTTTGCTTCTTCTTTTGGTCAGAAAAAAACGCGAGACATTTCGTATATTTTCGATTTTACTTTAGGGTTAAGGAATGCAAATTCCCGAACTGTTTCATTTCCCGGCAAAGCGGGAAGATAAATAAATTTACCAGGAATTCCCGTTTGAAGTTATTTTTTAATTTTTATCGATTATTTTATGTCAATTTTGTGCCATAAAGGAAAAAAAATAGTAAACAAAAAACATCTTAAAAAACATAGTTATGTGTATTACAATGTGTTACGAAACCTAATATTTGATGTATCTAATACTGACGAGGATGCCCTTCTATTTCAAATTGCACACCAACCATTTTTTTTTTGATTAAAATTCAAATAAAGTTCCCTCTCTGTGTGAATTTTCATAGATTACTGTTTTATATAAATGCATTTTTGCATTACTGTCCTATGTTTTTTAGACTTGCGAGTGGTTTCATATGAAAATTGAAAGTTTTTTACATACAAATCCGAAAAAAGTGAAATTTAACACACTGCGTGGAGTTTCTTACACAGGGTAACATGACTCTTATGATCACTGCCTTAGCGTTCTAGGTCAGATTTGAAAACTGTTTGAAATTATTTCTGAGTTGCCAAAATACAACTTTATATTTTTGTTAAATTTTGATATAAATATATTTAAAAAAAAGTATTGCATCGAGATATCACTGCCACGAATAAGTTTTCTTTGATGTGGGGAATATATTCCATTGTTGCGATTAATATGTTTCAATGAGGAAATATGCTGGTCTGGATATTTAATCATCCAATATATATATATATTTTATGATATTTTCCACTTTGGTATTTCGCAGTAATAAACAAAAACAAGAGTGCACACAGAAGGAGAAGAAGAGTTCCTCAAAAACATAACAATTACATTATTAAACTGTCGGGTTTTCTCCAAAATGCTCAATTGATGTACATATTAGCTGCAGCAACAACAATTGAGTTGCTGGAAGAACGCAAAGATGAATACCCAAAAAATACTCGCTAAATTACAATTTTTTGCTAAAATATTCTATTCCAATCTTTTGGAAATTTCCCCGGATTCCAGAAGAAAATTCCCGGGAAAGCGGGAATTGAAAATGAACAAAAATTCCCCCGAAATCCCAGGCGGGAATCACGGGCATTCTCTAATAGGGATGTACTGAAAACTTTTTTTTGAGGGGGGATGGGGTCTCAAACGACACGTAATGAAATGGTGATCACGGAATTTCAAACTTTTTTTTACGAGGGTACTTATAGTCCCCTACTGGCCGTGAAGTTTCGATTCCTAGCACATTTTTTTGGACAATATGGGCCACAAGCGACGTGTCATGATGAACATACTTCTTATACAGGGTGGTTCCGTCACGACTGGACAAATTTCACCAGCGTATTCCTTGGCTCATTTCATGAAAAATATGTCAATGCAAGTTCTAAGTTCTGAACCAGTGGTCGGATTTTTTGGGCTTGGTGGAAAGTCCTTTAAGATGTCTTTCAGAATGATTAAAAAAAAATTAAAAAAATTAAATCGCCGAGATATGGAGCTTTAAACAAAAAATTTGGGAAAAAAAGACATAAGAACGTGCTCACAACCTTTATTTTCTCATCCAGCTGGAAGATAACTTCTCTTAAAAAATAGCCCTACCTCTTACCTTTCCAAATTTACCTAAATAAAGCCCAGAGGTCTTACCGTTCCAAAGTTATGACTATTTGACTGAAATGCAAAATTTTTTTTTTGGGAGCGACACATTTATTTGTTTTTGTAAATTAACACGTTGAAGGTTTTCAACACCGATTTGACATGCCAGAAATCCTCGAGGAAGTACCCCTTTCGGTACGAAATCAGGCTTTCTACCAACAAGATGGTGCTCCAGCGCATTACGGGCTTATTTTGCGGGATTGGCTTAAAACCAATTTCCCTCAACGTTGGATTGAACGAGTTGGACCAACCGCCTAGACGCCACGATCTCCAGATCTCACACCACTTGATTTCCTTTTGTGGGGCTCGTGAGCACTTAATTGCACGCATTGAGGAAGCTGCGGTGAAAGTTCGTGAAAAGACGACCGAATTAAACATGTCCGATGTGGTTCAAAAAAACCGCTGCAATTGTGTTTAGTAAAAACGGGAACCACATCTTCCTTTAACATCAAATGTTTTTTCTTCCTTTGTTTGATTTTTCAACCAAAAATTTTAATAAAATTAAATCTTAAACGTGTTAATACAAAAACAAATAAATGTGTGCTATTATTTCGCTTTTCAGTCAAATAGCCATAACGTTGGTCTTCGTTTAGGTAATTTTGAAAAGGTAAGAACAATGGATATTTTTTAAGAAAAAAAAAACATAAGTTATCTGCCATCTGGATAAGAAAATTGAGGTTATGTGCACGTTCTTATGTTTTTTTCAAAATTTTTTCACTTCACTTTTTCACTTTTTTTTAAAAATTTGTTTAATGATTTTTTTAATACGCTAGTGAAATTTGTCCAGTCGTGACTGAAGCACCATGTGCATAGAAAATAATATTTACAAAATTTTGACAGAGCATTTTGTTCCACGACGCCATTGTAAAATCTTTATCATGCGTATTTTGTCTTCCCAGTTTGCATTATTTTACATAAATATTCCTTCAAATAGCAAATTTTTCAAAAAAAACTCATTTGATTCGCAGGTTTATCTTTTGTTTCGCAAAATCACCTACAAATATATTTATTTTATATAGTTGATGGAATATTTATGTCAAATACAGCAAAATGGAGAAGACAAAATATGCATGATAAAGATTTCAAAATGACGTCGTGAAAAAGGCTCTGGCAAAATTTTGAAAATATTTGTTTCTATAAAGTATGTTCATGCTGACACTTGGTTTGAGGTCCATATTGTTCTTTGTCTAGGAATAGAAACTTCAACGGCTTGTAGGGGACTATAAGTACCCTCGTATAAAAAAAAGTTCGACGTTTCCGTAATCACCTCTTTAATACGCGTCGTTTCAGACCCACCACATTTGAAATTAAAAAAAAAAAACGTTTCTCAGTACATGGTTGCCATGGTCCAAAAAGTCAACATTTTTGATCAAAATCTTTCGATCAAGGTAGCCGACATTAAGATCCTGGTCTTAATGGGTTAAGTGTATGGTTGTAAATTTGCCCTTAAAGTTATTCTTAAGCCAAAGCACAAACAATTTAAAGCACGTCAAAAGAATTAGACGAATTATATGAAGTATGTTCCTATTCAATGAGTAGAATGAAGAATGTATTTCGAATGAAGTTCTGGAAAATCAAGATTTGTTAATCCTCTTCGAAGATATCAAGTTATAATTAATTGAAAGCTATGTACCGATTGCAAGTTTAATTTTTTTTAATGCTATATTGTACTTGACAAAACAATAAATTAAATAGTTTTACTAATATATTTTCTTTATTTGAATTCATTGCCACATATTAACTTACATTTATTCAGATGATTTATTTCGTAATCCACGATTTAAATGTGATATACAGCTCTGGTTGAGATTCATTTACTATTGATTTTGATGCATTTTTTTTATTCACAATCACTTGTTTATGATTTGCACTAATGTGGGAAAATTCTTGTAAAATATGTTATTATGATTCTTAGTTTGCTACACACATTCAATTAAAGTAAATAATTATTAGCACTTATTTTGATGTTGTTGTTGTTAATATTACATATCTACGCGTATCATTGTTTTGAATTAGTAATTGCGAAGACGCGTTCATTTCACATATCGTTACTTTAATTTCAGTTCATAATTCATAATTTTAGTTATTTAGAGTGCTGATGATTCTTGTCATTTATTTGTTGTATTCTTTCGCTGTAATTTCGTTAAAGTGGAGATCATAAGATGGAAAATTCTTAGAAAATTACAAGGCAGAGATAAGAAAACAATAAACCCCAATTGAATGAGCAACAACAACGGCGACGCGACACTATCGAATGGCGTTTGTACGGTGTTTACTCAAGCGCGACAATTTGAAATGGTTGAGCCCACAATGGCACCCATGGCGACGGTGATGGTGGCGGTGACGGCAACAATACCAACAACCACATCCACAATCAGTCGTCATTGCAAGCGCCAAAACAATACGGTATGTGAAACACACAAACCGCACCAACACACACACGCAACAGCAAAACGCACAGTGCGTGTAAAGGAAGTTGCCACACGATTCACAACTTGTTTGTGTTGCGTGTTCGCATTGTAGTGTAGAGTTTTATTTTGTTGCCGGCGACAAAACTACAAAATGTCTGCAATAAGACTTTTGGATGTGATCACTTGTGCGTTGCGATGACAACAACAACGGCGACAACAATTTCTACTTCACTCACTCTTACTCATTGAACACTTGCTGCACTTCTCAAATTGATTGTTGTTGCGTGTCTTGGCTGAGAAAAATTCGTTCACTCTTTCTGACCAATATGTTGTGTGTGTGTGTCGACTTGTATTGAAAAGGGTACACTTGCGACGCATTGGGTGAATGAAACCGGTTTGAAAAAGTATTATGGTGGACGGTGTTTTTTTCTCGCTCTCTTGAGTTACTTGGTTTTTTTCTTGACATTTTCTTGTTTTTGCTTCTGTTGTTGCTGATTTGTGTTGCACTATTTTTTTGTTGTCAAAAATTGCAAATGTCTGATAGGAGTTGAAATCTGATTTGAATTTGAGCACAGTTGAATATTTGTTTCTTTATTTTGTAATATGTATGTATTGCAATCTCTTAAAAACTTTGGGAACTCATTAAACGTTTCTAATACTGAATTTAATTACAACAATCAAGATTTACGGACTTATCACGCAGGTCACATTCACTTCACTATATGCACGTCATTATAAGCTGACATTAGGAAGATGGACCGCAGAAAAATCCACCAAAAATTAGAATCTTTATTTGTGCCCCAGATTTGGGACCGAATTTCGCAAGTCACATTCACTTCACTTGCCATTTGCCACATAAAATACTGAATAAACAGGCGTTAAGCCCAGTTCTTGCGAAATTTTCGTAAAAATTTTTGTAATTCATCTCTAAATGGAAAATTTTCTTGCGGAGAGTTGCCATATATCTTTGATTTACCTTCCTAATATTTAATTTATAATTCCTCTACGCGCTCCATTTTAGTTTTAACGCATGTGGTATTACTTTTGTTTACTAAACTAATCGAAATGTCAAAATTCCGCTCCCAAACAATTGTTTTCGTACAAAATAACTTGGCGTAACAAACCTGTAATTGATTTTGCCTGCGAAGTTTTCGAGAAGTGCTGAGTACCAAGCAAATGACAGGTGATCGAAATTGTCAGTTTATGAAATTTTCGTTATTTTTTATACATGTACTTCTTGACAACGATAACTTCATAAAAACCGAATACCGGGCTTTAGGGAGAAAAATACACCCCAGAAAAAAACCAAATTGTGCCCTAAAGTTCCGTAGTAAAAATGGACACCAATTTAGAAAATGAAAACTCAACGCAACACAGTTAAACAGGGCCGCGAAAATAAGTAAAACAGCGTCCCAATCATGATTTGGGGTAAATTTTAATCATTACTACCTACATGGGTCCAAATTTCATATCAAAACAAACACCCAATAAGACGAATCAAAAAGGGTCCCAAGCAACTGTATACTACTACTTATACAAACATTATGTTACCTACTCCACTGGTCAAAAGTGTACCCGAAACTACAAATAATTGCATGGGGAAATATATTAAATTATTATCGATTAATTAACGGCTTAATCAATCTATATCCTGATTAATCGAGGAATCAAAAATTGTGGGTAATCAAAGGTGTAAATAATCAATCAATTTGAATACTGATTAATCACATAAGAAAAATTTGTTCATCAGCCCAACAATTTTTGAAAAAAATTCAAGAATTTTACATTTTGGGTAAAGTAAAAAATCACAAACTGGAAAAACCTTAAAACATAAAATGTTCAATTATTAAAATTGTAGATTAATAAATTGTTCGATTGTGGACGTCGGTGATGCAATGGTTAGTGCGCTCTTCTCTTGTACATGAAAGTGTGGGTTCGATCGCTGATCTGACCACCTTAAATTTTTTTCGACGACGGTTACCTCGATAAGTGACGGCGACACTATCGAGAACTTAGACATGGAAAAGCTTCTAAAAACCGTTCGGAATCGGTGTAAAACTGTAGGCCCCAATCAGTAAGTGTAAAACTAGAAAGCACATAGATCTTTGTGAGAAGCTCTCCCCAGTCTCTTCCTGGGATATAATGGAAACTCTTTAGTTATTTTTTTTCTTTTTATTTTTCGATTAATCAATTAATCGTGAATATTGATTAACCAATCTGAAGGTTAATGAATTAATATTAAATATAATTAATCAAATTGTATGATTAATCATTTATTTGATTAATCAAGATGTCGATTAATCACATGCCTGACAAATCATTTAATCGCATGACCCCACAAAATATTATATGTTGGTGCCATATCAACTGTATTTTTCAACATTACAAAAATGTTTAGAAAAATTGTAACGAAAGATGATAATATTCAACTTATCTTAAACAAAATTGCACGGTGAGTATTTGCGCTGCTGTCTACGAAATTGAGAAAAAAAAATGTAATCGATAAACTTTTAGCGAAAATTACAGCTACAGGATTTTCGTCCGGAGCTGTAGCGCTGAAGGGAAAAAATTTACAACTTCTTTTGTAGCAGAAAAAATACAGGATAGTGCACGTAGAGTAGAAACGATGCTGCCGAAAATTGCGCGTGAAGTTGAAGCGAAGGATTTTTATCAAACTCCTTTTAAATGTCGTGTCTACTAAACAAAAAATTAGTGCGACTTTGCCCAAAAACTTTTTTCAAATTAAAAGTGTTCTATTAGCCGATTTGTATTACTGTTTGTGAACTATTTTAGAAATAAAAGAAACCCCTAACATTTAAATAAGGTTCCAAAGTAAATTAAATGCTGACTCTCCAACAATTTAATGAGGTCTATCTTAATTTGTAATGTTTAGGGCATAAATTCATAACGCAAGTACTCCCCATTATAGAAATACAGCCCCAACAAAATAAAAGAACAGAATTGAATATTTAGTTAGGGTTCTAACTTCTTGCAACCTATCTTTATTCTTTTGAATACTGGTTACATAAAAGCAGATTTGGAAAGAAGAATCGCATACCAACCTGCTGAAATAAGGCATGACTATTGTATAAAATGTCCCACTTGACAGCATTAGTTAAGGGCGACCAATAACTGTTATTTAGTAGCAGCTTGTATGTTAAGAAATTATACTTACACGCTGATACTCGTATATCTGTATTTTTTGATATTTGGATGCTAATATATCATGTGGTTGCAGCTTGTCGCAAATATAGTATTCTTGTTTCCACGCACAGTGTTTGCTATTCAATATTACATATTGGAGACAGACTGATTAATATGTTACAATATATTTGTTTGTGATCCAAATATAGCTGTGTTTGTGCTACAAATACAGTTGTGTTTTGTGCACTGCTTATTTAATAAAAGTGAGACAATGAGAAATTCTTTTCAGGCTAAGGTAATGTTATTGCAAGTGCGCAACTGTATTTTTGTTTGCATTATTCATTCAGTGATTCAAAAATATCCCTGAATGCGTGTGTAAATGAAATGAATGAGTGTTTCTTATGTTGACTGATCTGTTGTGTTTTAGTTTCATGTATACTGTCGTCAATCGTTCGTTTGGGAGGAAAGATATGAATGTATATTTCTTATGGAACACGCATATGGTTCTTCCAAATGTATGCATCTTTGCATATAAACATGTTAATGTTTGTAAATATTTAAATATAAGTGAGTTTCGGGTGAGTGAGTGTTTTATTCAGCGAGTATTTATGGATAAAAAGCCACATTTCTGTGTCACTTATTCACTGAGAATATAGCATATTAAGTTCCGATATTAATAATTTATATTTTACGTAATTTACTATTAATTTGAAACTGGTTTAGTTGACAGAAATTTGGCACCTCCTTGTTAGTTGTTAGAGATCGTAAAATCATATCCACTGCTTTCAGGTACGTACTCACGAGATGCCTGGAGGCTCCCGACTTTGTTTTTTAATTTAGATTACAGGGTTTCCCCACTGTACATTTAGATTCTGTAATATTTCTCAAGAACTAAACCGCAGATTTTGGTCAAAACCCCCGTAAAAAATAATAAAACACCACCTATATTCACAACAATATAAATACATTTTTTTAAAAATCGTCTTAAAATCCTATTGTTTACAAAAATCCATTGATATCAAACAAACTTACATTCATGCTAAATATTAAGTCTATCTATTAAGATATTAGCTTTTTCATGGCTGAATACTCGATAGTGTCGCCGTCACTTTGCGAGGTGACCGCCGCCGAAAGAAATCTAAGGTGGTCCGAGCAGGGATCGAACCCATTATCTCATGTACCAGAGGCGCGAACATTAACCATTGCACCACCGACAGTGAGAATAAAACTAGAAATCGCACAACTCACTGGTTGTGAGAAGCTATCCCCAATTCCTTCATGGGATGTAATGGGAAACCATTAAATTATTAAAATGATTTTTAAAAATGTATTTTTATTTTTTATGAGATTAAAAAAATAAAAATAAATAAAAAATAATAGTTGGAATTATGAACCTCTCAGTGTGAATTGGTATTCGGCATCGTCGATTGATACTAATTCGCATATGTCAATCACATATTTGAGTTTGTATATAGTATACGATTAATGATCTACACGCTGAAAAATATCGGCCTCTGGAACATATTGCAGGAACCATGTACATGTTTTGCTGTTTTTTTTTTTAGTGTCGTGCCATGTTTTAGTTTTCAGCATTTTTCAACAAACAAAACCATATTTGGGTCACAAATACATATATTATAACCTATTAATCATTGTGTTCCAAACATGTTATATTGACTAGCAAACACAATGTGTTTGGGCACAAGAATAATATATTTGTAACAAGCTACAAACACGTTATATTTGCACCCAAACAACAAAAAAATAAAAATTTTTTAGCGTGTACCGATGGTATCAATTCAGACACAGTAGTTGTGCATCTGTTGTTACTTGTTACGAATTTCGAAACTACTCATGCCAGTGAGTGTGTTTATTTGAATTATCTATTATTCCAACAAAATCCAACCATTTTTAAGATTAGAAAAATGTTTCTGACCTTGTAAACTTGTAGTATCAACTTTTCATACTCGTACATTAACTAAAACGTAAATTAAGTTTTGGCAAAGAAAACTATTTTATATATAAGATCAACACGACCTGTTAGAAAAGCTAAATAAAAAACCAACTAAATACCACCCATTTTGAGTCTCAGTCGAGTAAAATATAAGTATGTATAAACCAATACAAAAATGTCAGTCAGATGAACCGACTTAAACATACCCTCACCTGTAGGCATCCATTGGGTCCAAATTTCATTAAAAATTATAGTTTTTTTGGAGTCGGCCAACCCGACTCGGTTCTGTAAATTCGATCATATTCAATAGCCGATTGTCGTTGCCCCAAATATTATCTAATTCCCAAGTTGGGTAGGACCTGTTGTGTTTTTGGGGATTTATCATGACTATTTGCCAATTGTCCGCAAAACATTTGTAGAGGAGATGCGAAAATGGGCGAGGCAAAGTAGTAAATTTTTATTATACAATAGGTTTTGAGAAAATATTGGCTGGTACCAAATTTCATTAAGATCGGGTAAGATCGGTAAAAGTAACCCGCCCAACTATTGTATGGGAGGTTAAAATATGGGAATGGTCAAGGAGTAAATTTGTAGCTACAAAGTAGCTTTCGACAAAACATTACTCAGTTCCAAATTTAATTAATATTGGTTGTGGAATGCTGGAGATAGCGCATTTAATCAACCTAACAGTCGTCCATTTTTTGTATTGGAGGTACGAAAATGGGTGTGACAAAAATGTGTGAGGTAAGTTCATTGGAAATTACAAAGTAGATTTGTACAAAACATTGGCCAGTACAAAATTTCATTAAAATCGGTTGTGGTTTACAGGAGATAGCTCATCAATCAATATGGTCGGCCGCCCATTTTTTTGTATGGGTGGTACTAGAATGTAAGTGCCAAAATATCCCACTTTTCAAAGTAAATATTGCCTAATACGAAACAGTGGCCGTCGGTGGTGCAATGGTTAGTGTGCGCGGCTCTTGTACATGAGATCCTGGGTTCGAACCCTGCTCTCACCACCTAAAATTTCTTTCGGCGGCGGTCACCTCGCATAGTGACGGCGACACTATCGAGTATATAGCCGTGAAAAGGCTTCTCAAAATACCGTTCGGAATCGGTGTAAAACTGTAGGTCCCAATCAGTGAGTGAAAACTGGAAAGCGCACAGCTCAGTGATTGTGAGAAGTTCTCCCCGGTCCCTTCATGGGATGTAATGGGAAACCATTTATTTTTTATTTATTAATACGAAATTTTACAAAGGTTGGTTGTATGTAACGGGAGTTATCATACCGACCAAAATTGGGCGATTCACGGATTAAAATTTCAAAATGAAGATAGTAAGCACGCGGCTTTTATTTGAAATTATTACGCAATTTTTTGTTAAAATTTTTTGCATTCGCCGATTTTTATGGATTTTTTTAAAGTGGTCATACAAAACGACGAAAGTGAAAAACAGCGCGATATCTTGTAAAATATGTTAGGCCTCCTGTTTACAAAATAATAAAGCCGTCATTTCAGTTTCTTGATATTGCAGATTTTGTTGTTTTCACATTTCTTAGTAGAAATGTTTGTCAGATTTCGTGTGCAATTATTTCGTACTCAAATATTCGCAATTATTTTGTCACTATTAACTATTAAAAAAAATGAAAACAAAATTAATAAATAAATTAATAAAAAAATAATAAATAATTTAAAGATCGCATCATATCCACTTTCAACCACGGATCCACTTGAAATCATGCAAACTTAGTCTCATAACAAAACGTTTCCCATTACTAGGGATTGGGGAGAGCTTCTCACAACCAGTCAGCTGTGCGGTTTCTAATTTTTCACTCACTGAATGGGACCTACAGTTTTACACCAGTTCCGACCGGTATTTTCTCTAATCACTAAGCGAGGTGGCCATCGTCGAAGGAAATGTAAGGTGGTCAGAGCAGGGATCGAACCCACATTCTTATGCACAAGAACCGCGCTCACTAGCCATTGCACCACCGATGGCCAATTGGTCTCATAGTTGACCGCAAATGTTAATACTTGTCGCACAATTGAAAAGCTTTTGTCGTAAAAAACGTTTAGTTTCTGGCAAATGTACTTTTATTTAGTCACACATTTGCATAATTTGCTTTGAGTCAAAGAAAGAACCCCGTTTCCTATAACCATGATCACTCTCATGAATTGATTCTCGGTTCGTCAATATCCAACTTATTTATATAAACACACCAATGCACTACTGCCTCCTGATTTATTATATCATCTTTCCACAAGACCAAGCTAGAAAATCCTAATGTTAGGAGGACATGTTTCTCTTCGCGCTACTTATGCGATGGCTCCATGGAGACACACGCAGTCTCCCAGCGCTGTTGCCTGACTTCAATTACATTTCAAGGGAAAAGTAAGTACTAACCCAAAGTTTGTATTTAAATTTCATAAATACTTATATCAATGAGGCCACAATTCCTTCCCAACTAAATCATATTCAGTGAAATAGAAACCGTTTGCGTTAAAGGAAAAAGCAGTTTGTCGTAAAAATTAATTTTCCCTTGCAAAGGGTTTTTAGCTGTTATAAACAAAAAGAGATATATTTTTTCTGAGTTTAGAGTAACCAAGTGGGTTTACAGCAAACTTGTTCCGGTTCTCATAAACGATTTTAGTTATTTATCACAACAGGAATTATGTGTGATTCAACGAATGTTCGCTGTGAGCGGACACTCCTAAGTGAGGCGGAGTGGCAATATAATTTGATTTTTTATTATTAAGCGTGTTATGGTTACGCCTCTTGCTTACATATTCGCTTGTTTTGTATGAAGCACTTAGCGAGAACTTAGCGACGAGAATTATTTTCGCTAAGTTTAAACAAAATGTTTTTTGACATCTTTTACCGTTTTCAACCCTTATTCATATTTTTGAATAAAATGACTTATCGCTAAATTGCCGTTTTCTTTGCAACTTAGCAAGCGACAATTTCTCATACACACTGAAAAATCTGACGTTTTTTGTTGTTTGGATGCAAACATGACATTGTTATAACTCGTCACAAATATAGAATACTTGTGTCCAAACACATTGTGTTTGTTGTTCAATATTACGTGTTGGAGACACAATGATTAATAGGTTACACTATATGTTTAAAAAAATAATGGTTTCCCTTTACAGCCCACGAAGGGATTGGGAAGAGCTTCTCATAACCAGTGAGCTGTGCGCGTTCTAGTTTTACACTCACTCATTGGGACCTACAGTTTTCATCGGTTCCGAACGGTATTTTTGAGAAGCTTTTTCTTGGCTAAATAGATATGTTAGGTGATGTGAGCAGGGATCGAACCCCCGTACTGTTGTACAAGAGCCGCGCATATGTGACCCAAATGTGGCATGACAGACAACAAAAGAACCAACAGCAGCATATCTTCAGTTCATGACAACAATGTTGGCAAACATATATATGGTTTGACATATTGCAGGAAACAGGTACATGTTTGCAAGCAATGTTTTCATGAACTGAAGATCTTCTGCTGCTTTTTTTCAACAAAAAATCTACAATTAGGTTTCATCATTGTGTCTAAAACATGGTATATTGAATAGCAAACACAATGTTTTTGAGCACAAGTATAGTATATTTGCGACTAGGTGCGAACACTTTATTTTTGCATCCAAGACAGATTTTTCAGCGTGTACGAGTTGATTTAAGAAACTGGGCTTCAAACATATCACATATTTGCCGTTATTTATAATAATAATGAAAAATTATCGGCCGATTTTTCATATATATTTCATTCATAAGGAAACATCATCAAATTTTGTACAATAATATTTTACACAAAAATAATTACGCCTCTAATTACGCCCAAAAATGTTGGGTCAAGTCTCAAATATTTATTAATAATTTTTGGGGCGATATATGCCACAGCTTTATTTAGTATTTGACGATATTTCGTAAAACGTCAATCTTCTATTCAAAACGGGCGGGCATACACGTTAGTTTACTATTCGTTCGTCATCGTGATGTCTCCAGTTAAGCTCAACCGATCTTAATGAAATTTGGCACTTTTTCAAACGTCACACTGTAATTCAAAATTTAAGATTTTGTCACACCCATTTTCGTACCTCCCATAAAAATGTTGGGTGGACAATTTTCTGGTAGACAGGATGAATCCCGGAAGTTCCTAAAAATCCAAAAGCTATGTTTAGGTATAACGCGATTTCGCAGTTTGCGTGATATAATTTCCATAAGCCGGTGTTTTTTGTACGGCAAAACGTATGGTTGATGCAGTACCGTACGCAGGATTTTATTTCGGGGGCCCCAGCTTGATAGTTAGGTTGAAAATATCACTAAATTTAGGGGGCCCCCCCTGCGTACGTTCCTGGGTTGATGGGTTGAAATATCGGAAAAAATTACCCGAACGCCGCTTGTCTATATTTGGAATTAGACTGTATTTTGCCCAACGTCATTTCACTATTTAAAGTGGGCGAATTTGCCATGCCCATTCATGCAGCTGAAGATTAGTCGTCAGCAAAAAAAAAAAAAAACTAATTGAATGATAAATTTAAAATGGAACTCGAACTCAATGTATGCCTTCGGGTGAGAGTATTTTTAAGCCGACTCACCCAGCTGAAACTTTTGTTTTTTTTTTTGGGTTCACTTAATATTAAGGAAACAGCGGAACTACACCAATGTCACAATTTTTATTACTTCAAATACTCCATCCCAGGAACATTATGAGCACTAAATTAATAAATCCAATTCAACAATGAAACATATCCATCACAACAATTAAATATATTCGTCATAGTTGCAGAAGTTTTTGAATTAACTGTACGTTAGTTCACTATCGAGGCGATGAACAATTTCATTCTTATGGCGGAACTTTTCATTGCAGTGTAGCGTCTTGAAAGTGATAACGATATTTTGGCACTCCATTCAGTGAAACCTATTAACGAACGGTCAATTGTTTTGAAGACTGCTGAAGTTTAAGGAAATATTGTTCGAAAGAATTCGTGGTAAAGGATCGATCATGAAAATTATTTCAATGCATTGACCAATAGAAAAAATTATTATTATTTTTTTAACTTTTTTTCCATAAATGTGCTCAGCAATGTTGTGTCTATTAATAATACAATTTTTTCCGACTATTCCGATTATCAGCTAATATTTAACGACCCCGATCTTGAAAATCACTCATTTGTGTTTATTTTAAATTTAAGTAATATTATTCATTTGTCATCGGTATCACTGGGAATAATCGCATTTAATATGTTCTTATCTTTGCCCTTATCTATATCTTATCTATATTATTCGCATACTTTTTTTATTTTTATGAGTTGAATTTTTTGCTTTACTTTTGTATTTTAAATGTAAAATTCATATAATTTTTTTTTGTTAAAATAATTTTTTATCTGTTATTTTATATTTTTTATCTTTTTATAAAATATATTTTTTATTTCCAATTTAATAATATTTTTATTTATTTAACATACTTTTTGTTAAATGTTTAAAACTTTCTTGACTTATTCTCTGGCATTTGTCAATATTGTGTCAACTAATTTTTATAATTCTATTTCATTTTTATAGTTGCTTTTAACATTTTTATTGTATTGTTTTACATTCAATTAAATAATATGTTTTATTTTTTTCGATTTTTTATTTATAATTTTACGTAATTCTTTTTTTCGTTTTAGCGTTACTCAAGAACGAAATGCGCACACACTAAGAAGATTCATTCGGCCGTAAGTAAACCACAATTCCGTTGTTACATTTTACACCACCTCAACGAATCAGTTGTACCGTAAGTACTAAATGTCTAAGCACTGCCAACAAAATTCAGGCTGCAACCAACAGCCCTCCAAATCTCACTTGGTAACACATACCAACAACAACTGCGTCCAGCAACAACAACAGCGCTATAACTAACCTACACTTTCCATGGAGAGGAGTGGCTTTGTGACAATGGCCATCCATCACAAATGCCACAAAACAATGATGGACATGCGCACAACGATCATTCTTTGCACAAGTCAAATGAAGGTGGAGTTTTTTCCCTCTATATCATTCATACGCCACACACACAAGCGCCCTAGACAACTCTCCACGATGCTGATTGGTGGATTGGCCTGTTGTCTGTTGGATGTAGTTGTAGTTTTGTCGTTGTCGCCTTGCGCTCTGTATTGGATTTTGAAAATGTATAGGAATTTTGTATAAAGTTTTCGTGAATTTAAAGTTGTTTTTATTATGTTTATGAGAAGAATTTATTCATTATTTTTATTTAACTTGCGTTTTGCCACTGTTTTGGCATCGTTTTTTTTCGTTCCATTTTCTTATTTGTTTTTTGTGTTGTTCTCTTTTGTCGTCAGTTTTATTTGGTTTTTGTTTTTGACATTTTGCAATACATACTTGGCATTCATTATGGTAAATGTGTGTTTCAGCTTCAGTGTTACCTGTTCAGTTATAAGCGGTGTATTTTGTCATGGTGTTCATTCTGACGCAAATATTTTTTTTAGCACTTTTATTAAATAAGCAATTAAATGTAAAAAAATCTTAATTTTCTTTTGGTGTTAAACAAATTTTCATATAAAAATTAATGAATTGAAGTTCGAGTTGCTTCATCACGCACCTTCTTTGGCATATTTAGCTCCCTCAGACTATTTCCAAACTTAAAAAAAGGCTCGGTGGCAAAAGATTTGCCAACAATGAAGAAGTGGAATCTGCGGTTGATGGCTATTTTAAGGAGGTTGACAGTTCTTACCATGAACAGGTTATCGAAGCTTTTGAATATTGCTGGAAAAAGTGAATCGAGCTAACAATGGATTATGTTAAAAAATAAAGAAAATTTTTCCCAACTTTTTTGTGTCTTCTTTGTTAAGTCGGATAGTTGGGGTCCTTGGTTAATTTCGTGATTTGGAATTTTAGCACTTTTTTCCAATGCTGTAGAAAATTTTTAGTTTTTACGTAATTCCCAAGTATTTTCTTGAAATTGATTAAGCTTAATCAAGTTATTAAATGGTGAAAAATTTGATAAATTTCACCAACACATAACAAATAATTTTTCGATTCAATTAAAAAATTCAGAAATTCAAACAAAATTCTAATTGAAAATCATGTGATAAAAAAGCTCACATATGTATCTCCTACACGCTGAAAAATCTGTCTTTTTGTTGTTGTTTGGATGCAAATATAACGTGTTTGTAGCTTGTCGCAAATATACTATACTGTGCCCAAACATATTGTGTTTGCTTTTCAATATAACATATTTGAGACACAATGTTTAAGGGGATATAATTTATGTTCTTATTTTTGAGACCCAGACAAATACGAGGAAAACAATAAAGAAACAATAAGGCAGCAGATCTTCCATTCATGAAAACATAATAAATAAATAAATGGTTTCCCATTACATACCATGAAGGGACCGGGGAGAACTTCTCACAATCACTGAGCTGTGCGCTTTCCAGTTTTCACTCACTCATTGGGACCTACAGTTTTTACACCGATTCCGAACGGTATTTTGAGAAGCTTTTTCATGGCTATATACTCGATAGTGTCGCCATCACTATGCGAGGAAACATGAAAACAGTGCTTGCAAACATGTACATGTTTCCATGTACAATTTTCGTAGATTGTTCATAAGAATAAAAATATTTTTAAATCGATATAAAATTCAACCCCTCTACGAAAATATTTGTACGTTATTTATCAAAAATATTTTCGTTTCCAATCGTTAAAGAAATTCACATATTAACTAATTAAATTGTATATTTATATATAATGGTGCAATGGGTAGTGTGCGTGCCTCTTTGTACATGAGAATCTGTGTTCGATCTCTGCTCTGACCACCTTACATTTCTTTCGGTGGCAGTCACCTCAAATAGTGGCGGCGACACTACCCAGTATTCTGCTGAAAAATCTTCTCAAAATACCGTTCGGAATCGGTGTAAAAACTGTTGGTCCAAATCAGTGAGTATAAAACTAGAAAGCGCACAGCTCACTGGTTGTGAGAAGCTCTCCCCAATTCTGTAATGGGATATCTTGCATTTGACCACCCCTACTAAAATTGTTTGTGCAACATTTGCGTGGTACATTTGATTGGACAAGGGCTCCATTTTAATGTACTTTTTTCACATGTCTCGAACAAGAATAAGAAGGACATGTAAGGGATCGAGAGAGAGGATTCAAATGTTCTATGAAGAAATGGCTCATTCAATTTCCTCTCTAATTACTCGATTGTGTTGCCGTTACTAAACGAGATGACCGTTAAACCGGGTCGGCCTCTATATATAAAAAATTTACAAAGTCGAGGCAAATATTAAACATAACCTCGAGACCACCTCGAGGCCCGTGAAAACCAGCCAAAATAGTTTTTTATCGTGGGTTTTATGTTTGCGGCTCGATCGTTACATACAAGACACCGTTGTATAGGTCTCGACGAGTTTAACAATTGTCCTATAGATGTCACCGACGTACGACAGCATTTTCTACTGAATGCCTCATTTAATGCAGTTTCTATCCTTAAAATTTAAAAATAATTTTATCTAGGATTGGAAGCCTTTTTGCTTTGGAAGTAAACACGTTTATTCAAAAACAACAAAGTTACATATGATAAGATATATTTACAGCATTAATTCAAATATTTGTTCATGCTGTTTGTATTATTACCGCAAATTATTGCATACTTTTTAGCGGTATCAAAAACGTTTTTAAAACAAAATTATAGCATACTTTTTAGCGCTATCGAAAACATTTTAAAATATTTTTCTCGGAATAAGTCTTTTGTAATCTCTTCGGATGAGATTGTCTCGAGGTGATCTTTAATATTTGCCCTCGACTTTTCGAATTTTTTTTTCGTGACCCGGTCTAGTGACCGTTATTTAATATAATGTAAGGTGGTCAGAGCAGTGATCGAACCCACGTTCTCATGTACAAATCGTCAGCTGAGTACTATAAAGCCCCATACGCCATCAACTTAGTTTCGAGAAAAACAGCAGTTAAGTTTAGAGATGAAAAAAAACTACGTGATAGAAAGTTCTAAAATTTTAAATCAGAATAGTTTATAAATTAAATATATAATAAATATAATTATGTACAATATATATATATATATATATAATATATAATAATATATAAATATATAATAAATTAAATTAATAAAACACTGAGCAACGGAGTGAGATAGCGAAATTCTGAAGACAGCGTTCGAAAGAGCAGCATTTCAAACCTCTGTTTCTTATCTTAGTTTCAAAAAAGTGAAAATGGCGTATGGAGCTTTATAGTACTCAACTGATGAAATGTCGTGCCCCTACCCATTTTTCCATTACATTACATTAAAGTATAGGGCAGACATTCTCACAATCTATATCACAATCTTCTATCTAATACGAGTACTATTGTACAAAATTATAAAGTAGTTGGTCCCTCGGTAACCAAATTTGAAATCTCCTTACAACGTCAGATATCCTTTTAGAATGAAACCTGCGCAACTCTATATTATTTGAACCCGTTCTAAAGATTTTGGTCGGGATCCGTAGTCTTATAAGTTAAAGCGCATATTTAATGATAGTAGGAAATAGTACTGAAGTAGTGAACTACATTAATTCTGTGCCATTTGTTTCCCATTGATATTGATTTTCGAAGCAACAAATGACAAATCATTCACAAACTTTTCCAATATAAGACCTAACAATTCAATACAGATCTTTGTGTTCCAATAGAATGAAATACTGTAAAAAATATATTTAACTTTATGAGTTTTGATTTTATAATTTCTTATTGTTATTTTACATTTAGCACAATTTCGATGTCCGCACCTGGCAACTCTCACGTATTGCTTTTTGTACATCTTTCTCTTTTTGCGTTCATTTCACATTCATATTATCGTTTCTTTTATTGCATTTATTATTCTCAGTTTGTGTCAATTCGCTGACTTCTGTTTTTACACCTTGTTGACGCTATGTTTCTCTACGTTTGTCCGCCCGTCTATCCAGACATCTGTCTGTCAGTTATTGTGTCATTCGTAGTGGCATTCGATGTTGTGTTTTTTTTCTGTTTCTTTCATCTCTCTGCAAAAAGGCCCCTGAAGACGTGTTCGAGAGTCTCTTCTTCTTAACCATTAATTTTTATAACTTCCGCTGCATTTTCATGTTTTTTCCAACATGTAAGCTAATGTTTTTTGTATCTCCATCCGTGTAGTAGCTTGAGGTGCAAACCATTCAGTAGTTGAGAGTAGCTACTGTTTTTGAGATTGTTAGATTTTGAATATGCTTGAATTTCTTCTCTCTAACTTTTTCAACAGTAATGTAGATTTGTATAATATTTCGTTGTCACTGGAAAGACGGTGTTAGTAGACGCTTCAGAATGAAAAAAACTCATATGTATTTCCTTCAACGATGTGATCAACTTTCATTTCCTGAGTCATATTATTCAGGGTAACATAGTTTTTTTTTTTGTCGTGTGACCCATAATCGATTATGTACATGATCGTATCGAATTTATAACATTTTGAAACAAAAAGCAGTTCATTGGTGACAAATTTGAGACAATTGATCAATTCTGGAACTATTCGTGCTGGAGTGACTTAAAGATGAACTTTTTAAATCGTATCGTTAGTATACGCCTCTGCGATTGATACGCAGAAACAAAGGCGACCCTAAAATTGTAACAAAAAAATTGGTACGTGAAAAATTTCAAAACCCAATTAAATTTTTCATTGTTATACTAAAAAATGAATCAAACATTGAAATAAAAATTGATATATGGTACCAACAAAAAATTTCATAAGTTTTTTATAATTTCATAAGTTTTTTGTTGTTTTCAAAAATACCATAATTCACACACACTATGTTGCCAGATGTGGCAATTTATCGTCATTTTGACCATTTTTAAGCCCAAAATCAGAAAATGATGATTTGACGATTTCAGCTCTTGAAATGACGATTTTTAGTAAAGCAGCTTCTCTATACCAAATTTTAAATTTTTGGTATCTAATCAAAAAGTGACGGTTACACATATATAAACACAAGTTTTTATCTCTTAACAGGTATTGGATAAAAAATAGCCCACTAATAAGCCCAGTTTTTTTTTAATATCTAAATATATTTTATTATTATTAACACGTTTAAGATTTAATTTTATAAATTAACACGTTTAAGATTTTATTTTGTTAAAATTTTTCGCTGAATAATTATTGATTTTGAAAGGTCTCCCAAAGACCTTTCCAACAAGCCCAAGAACAAAAAAATTTTATCACTGGTTCAGAAGTTAGCATTTTTACCTTACTACCCTCCGACCACCAATCCGAAAATTTTCAAACCGTTGCCATTTCGCACACTCTCATTTTCGGGGATGGTCGTAAGGACATATTTTCATGAAATGAGCCAAGGAATACGCTGGTGAAATTCGGCGGGTCGTGACTGACTCACCCTGATACGGTAAAAAACTACAAATAACGAGATCATTCGTATGGAATGATTGAGTCTAGAGGTCGGCTAATAATTGGAATATAAGTTTAAATAAAGCTACTAAAGGCAGACCAAAATTTGTTTCAGGCAATGATTGGAGATATATTAACTATAGTGTACGTGCTTTAAAAGGAGTAAAAATTGGCGAAAAAGAGTTAGACTTCAAAATGCAATAAAAATCGTTTGGAATGTTCAAAAATAGTGTCTGTGTGCAATAACGGCAATAATATTTAGAAATGATTAGAAATTTGTGAAAAATAATGTGTGTGGGTAAAAAGTTGTAGAAGGGCCATGAAAGGGTACAACTTCAAAATGCGAGGAAAATCGTTTGGAATGGTTTGGAATATATTAAATATATTTATTTTCGGGTGTTTTGCAATTTTACCTCATCATACACTTTTTTCATTCACAATTTTCCAAACGATTTGGTAGCATTTCAAGTTTTAGTACTTTTACCCGTTTCTAACCACATACACAATTTTTACCCTTTGAAACGATTTTCTCACAGTTGCAAGTTTTACTGATTTCGCTCCCACTTTTTAACCTTTCTGAACCATATTCAAAATTTTTTTTCGCATTTTTAAGTTTTACCCTTTTCTCCCCCCATTTTATCCTTTTTGCCCTCATTCAATATTTTTGTACATTCGTAACCTTTCCAAACGATTCTTCTCGCATTTTGAAGTTATACCCATTTTTCCCCCTTTTTACCCTTCTTATACACATTAACAATTTTTGCAAATTCCTATCCTTTCCAATTCATTTTTCTCGCATCTTCAACATTTACCCCTTCGCGAAATTTTTTACAGCTTTTTCTGCACCTGCTGTTTGACGATTTGTGACCAACTTTATCTGGCAACACTGTTCACACACAATTAATCTGGTTAACAAATAAATTCATCAATATGTGTAACATTTGTAATAAACGTTTTGGTTAAATTTTCATTTCGATGATACGAGCAACCGAATAACTTAATGATTAAGTTAGGACAGACAGTCGGTGGCGTAATGGGCTACACGCTGCTGAAGCTGATGTCCAGCTTTTCACACAAAATGTTATTTGAAAATACTGTAATAAAAAATTCAAACATATCCACTTCATAAGAATAAAATTAATATTATTATTTTTCATAAGAATAATAATATTCGTCTTGGTTAGGAGGGGGCAATCGACGTCGTCGTCATTGGATATCTCAGGTACCAGTAGCGCGGAAAAATTACCTCTCCATATTCGCAACATGCGCTGCACATCTGCGATGAGATTTTCGTCCTTGTCTTTACAGAAGGGGGCCCTGAACCATGTCCATTAGTTCCTTTTTTGACTTTTGGTAGCATTTTCGGGCTTTTTTCTTCCTTCTGTATGTCTCAATTTTCCTACTCTTGCGCTTTCTCCACTGCAGTTTCTGAAGCCTAAAGAAACGGTTTATCTTCTTTCTTTTTTCCTTATACCGCTCACGTTGCTATTGAGTGAAGCATTGCCATACGAGCATCATTATTTTCATCATTTGCTGTGCAACACTCTTCATCGTACCATGGTTTATTGCGAAGCGGTTTTTCAAAACCAAGTACGGTTTTTACGGCAGCTTTATAGAGTCGGAAATGGGTTTCCACGGCGCTTCAGGGTCGTCATCGGGAGGTGGTGGGTTCTGTGCCAAAAGTTGCGAGGGTTTCCTTGAGTAGGCTGTGTCTACCTCTAGTAATTGCAGCATTCCGATGTCTAGGTTTCGTACGATTTTCTCTACTTAACCTTGTGCGAACCTTTGCTTCTACTAGGTAGTGTTCAGAATCGATGTTAGCTCCTCTGATCACTTGTAAGTCCATTACACTGGATGAATGCCTTCCATCAATTACCGTGTGATCAATTTTGTTATTCGTTCTTTGATCAGGGGATACCCAAGTAGCCTTGTGGATGTCTTTATGCTGGAATCTTGTACCACTAACGAGCATGTTTTTTTAATGCCTGGGCACATAGAATATGTCGAAATGAAAACAATAAATTTTTTCTTAGCAAAATGTAGCAGACCTTGAAACCTTGTATTATGAATGCCTCGTACATTATCATCTCGGACATTAACAAAATTCGGTCATTTCGAAAAATTCAAAAATGATAAAAGTGATCGTAAAAATTAGTACATCTTTACAAAAAATCAATGTTGTTTGATTGATATGTCCGATAAAAATGTTGAATCTGAATGTTCGTGTAGAAAAGTAACTGTGTTATTGATAGGACAATTCAACTATATGTAGTTAAGGTTTAAACCCTTACTATAGACTGTCAATGATGCACATGATATTTAAGTCAGCGATATAAAGCCAAAATTTTTCACAAACGTTGTGTTCAACACATATGGGTGTACAAGTATTTTGTTTCTAATATAAAACTTTAGACAAATCTGAAATCCACTTAAATATTCAGTACAGACATACCAATTTGGCAACACCTGGCAGAATATGGCTGGGCGCATGGACGACACACGGCTGCCCCAAATGAATGAAACACTTCAAATAGAAAAACATTAACATATACAGCAACAGCAAACAAATATTCTGCAATATATTCAAATCAACAAAAAACAAACCGGTGATCCCAACCCAAAATAAACTTTGTATTTTCCTTTACAAAACAATATTTTTGTAAAACTAAAATAAACATCCACTTTTGGGCCATAGAAAGGAAACACACTAGTGAATGGGTAAACAATTGTTGGCACGTAGGTGGGAGGAGATACATACTATGGAGTAAAGACAGGACCAGGATACCATCAATGTGTTATGTCAAATCATTTACACATACGTGTATATACCAGAATACACGTTACCTCAATATCCGGTAGAAAACAACGGAGATCGTTTGGTATTCCGTAAAGTGCTTGCAAAATGAAAGCGTGAAAAAATATATTATTTAAGCGCATGAATGCCAATTGACAAAAAACAAAACAAAAAGGTAAACAAACTTTGGTGATACCTTTATGACTCCTGGTGCACAGTGGTTAAAAGATACATTTTTGTATTCAATTTGGAAAAGTGTGGTCGTTGAGTATCCTGACACATAAAGCTGGAGTTTGGTCTCAAGAGAGAGTGATTTTAAAAATGAAAGTTGCATCCACAATTTTCCATTTAATTTCCAGGTGGATCCGAGGTATATCAACCCTTCCACTACCTCAAATTTGACTAGAATATTTTTTGTTGGCGCCTCTAACTTTACTTTGTCTATATTTCTCACATTTACTTCTCACAATGTTAGGCCACTGATATCTACTTATGTATAAAGGGTAACTGGTGGATTCGAACTCGGAGCACGATAACTGTTTGTCTTTATTTATTTTATTGTCTGTATAAATTGCGTACCTGAGAGTCAGTAACACCAAACATCATGCCTAGTGGGAACCGATGGTTCTCTGTAGATGGAAAAACGTGTTTGCAAATGTTTTAATGAGTTTTTTTCTTGCGATATTTTTGCATTGCACTTGCATAGTGAGGAATTCTCAATTGAAATGTGTTTTCTTTTGCATTTAGTTTGATCAATAACAACCTTCCAGAAAACCGCTGATGAAGATCTGTGGCTATATCTGAAATAGCTTTGCGATTTCCCAGCAGTCATTTGGATGAATTTTGCAAAAATTCTTATTAAAAAACTATATCTCTATGAATAGAGATATAGAATGCTAATGGTAGAGATATAGAATGAAATGGCAAAAGACTACGACATCTGGTCTCGAGTGCGAGAACGTATATCCACCATCAGCTATCTGAAATAGCTTTACGATTTGCCAGCAGTCATTTGGATGAATTTTGCAAAAATTCTTATTAAAAAACTATATCTCTATGAATAGAGATACAGAATGCCAATGGTAGAGATATAGAATGAAATGGCAAAAGACTACGACACCTGGCACTACGAAGGCACTCTACTAGAGTAATGGACGTACGTGTGCTTCGAGGAGCTAATATAGATTCGGATGACTAACTGATCAAACCAGACATTAAAAACCAGGACATCGGAGTATACGGCAAACACCAGGGAAGCCACGGCATAACAGACAAAGATACTTGCGCAGTAAACACCACCGCCTCATGATCCTGAAACGCAGTGGAAGAACATTTCCCACTCAATTAAAACTGCTGCAGAGAACGTCGTTGGTTATGAAAAACATTCTAACAACAAACCTAGGTACGATGAAGAGTGTCGCATGACTAGCGATGAAAACACGCTGCACGTGTGGCCTTCCTCCTATTCAAAGCGAAGCTAGAACTGCAATTCCCAGGCTTAAGAACACCGAAGCCCCTGGTGCTGATTGACTACCCCTGAGCTGATTAAACCTGGAGGCTATTAGTGGGAAAGGTGCATGCATGTTCGACAATTGAAGCCTCAGCATACTGTATGCCGTTTTCGAAAAACGCGACCCGAGTTTGTGTACAAACTTACTTACTTACTTACTTACTTATCCGGTCCCGGACAACCCCGGGGGGTCAGGGACCTTACAAAACGAAAGATAACATATTTCGCCAACCAGTGCGATCTTTTGCTTTATTTCTCCAGTTGGCAATACCAAGTGTACCCAGCGATTCGTCAACCCGATCCCTCCAGCGGAGTCTTGGTCTTCCTATTTTTCGTCTTCCTTCGAGTTCGGTTTCGAAACCCCTTCGCGCTGGTTCGTCTTCATCCATTCGACTGACATGGCCTAGCCAGCGCAATCGCGTCATTTTGATCCGCTTAACTATGTCAATAGCAGGATAAAGCTCATACAGCTCATGATTCATGCGTCGCCGATACTCGCCGTTGTGCACTATAGGGCCATACATTTTTCGGAGTATTCTTCTCTCGAAGACTCCTACAGATGTTTCGTCTGCTTGCGATGGGACCCAGGATTCTTCGTCGTTAAGCAAGACAGGTTGAGTGAGAGTCTGGTACAGCTGGACTTTTGTTACTCGAGAGAGGGCTTTATCTCTCAAGTGCTTGCTTAGCCCAAAATAATATCTATTCGCAAGCACAATTCTCCACTTGATCTCAAGGCTGGCGTTGTTGTTTTTGTTTACGGAAGATGCGAGGTATTTAAATTCGTCCACTACCTCGAAGATATAACGGTTATCAACGTTCACGCTTTGGTCTAATCGCATGGAGGCCTTGTTCATTGAAACCATTAATTTTGCCCTGTCCTCATTTGCCGCCAGACCCACTTTTGCTGACTCCTTCTCAATTCTCGAAAAAACCGCAGTAACTTCTCCAATTGTGCGCCCAATGCTAGCTATATCATCAGCATACGCGAGGCCTCGCTTAGTTTCCAAAGGTTCGGTAAGATCCTTACCAACTTTCACTGCGGATTTGGTGTTCGTCAAGGTCATCCTTCAAAGGCGTATGAGTTTTGCAGGAATACCAAGCTCAGATATTGCTTCATAGGGTTTCTCCCGTATCGGACTATCGAAGGCCGCCTTATAATCGATAAATAGATGATAGGTGTCGATTTGTCCAACGTGTGTCCTCTCCAGGATTTGGCGTAGCGTGAAAATCTGCTCAGTTGTCGATTTTCCAGGCCTAAAGCCACACTGGTATGGTCCAATCAGGTCAGCGATAATTGGACTTTGTCTTTCGCATATTATACTTGTTGTGGAATAAGCCTTTCATCCATCGCATGCGAGGTCCTCTCGAGCGCAATGCGCGAAGGAGTAAAGCCGTTTGTTGCAGACGTGATCAGATCACAGCAGTGTGGCTTTAGCCCTGGAAAGTCAACTATCGAAGTCAACAACCCACGAAAAACAAATACACACCTACCATTACTTTGTAGATTATAAGGCTAACTTTGATAGCCCGATAGGGAGAATATTGTACCAAGGTATGTCGGAGCGTGGTATTCCTGCTACGCTGACACGCCTTTGTAGAATGACACTCACCGACACGAAATCCTCAGTAAAGATTGGTAAGATCTCACCTAACAATTCAGTACGAGGTGAGGCCTTAGGCAGGGCGATATCCTATCATGCGACGGTGATGACGTAGACAAGTAGTTACAGATCTTACGCGCACTATTTTCGAGAATTGCGAAGGAATCAGCAAAAGTGGGTTTAGCAGTAAACGAGACCAAGGCAAAATAAATGGTTTCGACAAGCAGAACATCCACCCGATTGGTTGAAAGGTAGCCGACGAATTTATTTACCTCGTAACAGAAGCAATAACGTCAGCCTAGAAATCAAACGTAGAATTGTGTCAGTTGGTGGTATTTCGGGCTAAGCAAGCACTTCAGAGACAAAACCCTCTCTCGAGAAAAGAATATAAAAAATAGCAAGCACTTCAGAGACAAAACCCTCTCTCGAGAAAAGAATATAAAAAAATATGTCAGAATCTCGTGCAACCTGTCTTCATTTATGGCGCAGAATCCTGGATCATATCACGTGCTGCTGAAACACAACTCGGAGTTTTCGACAGAAAAATGACCCGAAATATATATATGGTCCTGTAATAGAAAACGGCGAGTATCGACGACGGATGAATCACGAGCTCTTTAATCTGTAGCCCGACATCGACGTGGTTCTGCATTTCAAAATATCGCGTTTACGCTGGCTAGGTTATGTCAGTAGAATGGATCAGAACGAAGCAGTGCGAAAGATATTCAAAGACGTACTCCAAGAAAATCGAATAATAGGACGAACATAACTTCGCTGGAAAGACCAGGTGGAATATTGCCTGCGATAGCTGGGTGCCGTCGGTGGTGCAATGGTTAGTGTGCGCGGCTCTTGTACATGAGATCCTGGGTTCGAACCCGACTCTGACCACCTTCAAATTTTCTTTCGGCGGCGGTCACCTCGCATAGTGACGGCGACACTATCGAGTATCTAGCCATGAAAAAGCTTCTCAAATTACCGTTCGGAATCGGTGTAAAACTGTAGGTCCCAATCAGTGAGTGAAAACTGGAAAACGCACAGCTCAGTGATTGTGAGAAGTTCTCCCCAGTCCCTTCATGGGATGTAATGGGAAACCATTTTTTTTTTTTAGCTGGGTGCTACCAACTGGAGGAGAATAGCTGAAGATCGAGCCGATTGCAGAAACATGTTATCCTCAATGTGTAAGGGTCCTTAGCCCCTCTAGGTTGTTTGAAGCAACCTAAGTATGTAAGCAAGTATAGAATGATCTTGAGCTTGAATAGCTGGAAATAGTTCTAATAATAAAGGCCGAATAAATAAGTCTCATCCCTGATGAATAAAGTGTGTCGCAATAAAACTGCACGATTTCAATTTTGTTTAATTTTGTTCTGTGCTAGTGGCAGCTCTGAAATTTGACAACTGTTGTCTACGATTAATCCGATTATTAAAAATAGAGCGGTACTCAAAGAAAAAACGCGATATCATTAAGAGCCCCCATTATAAAAATGGGCTAAATTAGGTTCATACCTCTCGCAAACATCACGGAATTTACAGTAGTGGAAATGCATAGAGATGGGCGAGAGTCATGTGATACCGTGAATCAGGTAAATTACAAGTGATTCACGCGTGGGTGATAGTCGAATCAAAATTTGGTCACGTGAGCGTGCACGAATGTGAGAAGCGAAAAATCATCGTGCGTGAGCCCAGTCTTATTTGGCAACAATTCTACGACCGATCAAACAATTTGAACAAACTGGGTCGATTACGGACAGTAAAAATCCAGAGCGTCGAAGTACCGATATGTCTCTCGAAAACATTGCTGCTGTAAACGATAGTGTCGCCGAAAAGCCTCGAACATCTATTCGGCATGGTTCATAACAACTTTATATTTCGCTTAGCACATTTGACCCGTACAAAATTCAGCTCACTCAGGAGCTCAAACAAGCGGTGTGAAACAAAGTGAAGCGCATGTCGATTTTTCGCAACAAATCATCTCTACCAATGAGGCATATTTTCACCTGGATGGGTATGTCAGCAAACAAAATTGTTGAATTTGAGGTCAGAAAATCCGCATGTGATTCATAAAAATCAAATGCAACCACAAGGACCCACTGTTTGGTGCGGATTTTGGTCAGATGGCGTGAGTGAGTCCTTAAAAAAATGGGTTCCCATTGCACCCTGTGAAAGGATTGAGGAGAACTTTTCACAACCAGTGAGCTGCTAGGGTTTTCGTTTTACATTCGCTGATTGGGATCCACAGTTTTACACCGGTTCCGAACTGTATTTTGAGAAGCTTATTCATGGCAAAGTACTCGACAGTGTCACCGTCAATAAGCGGTTTGACCGCTATCGAAAGAGACGGTGGTACAAGAGCCACTCAGATTGCCATGGCACCCCCATTGGTGAATGGGACTTTCTTCTTCGAAAATGAAGCCGAAAATGCAGTGACTGTGAATGAAATGAATGGAAATTAGAGAAGTTACTGCGGTTTTTTCGAGAATTGAGAAGGAAAGTGGGTCTGACAGTAAATGAGGACAATACAAACTTAATGGTTTCAACGAACAGGGCATCAACGCGATTAGACCAAAGCGTGAACGTTGATAACCGTTATAATTTCGTGGTGGTGGACGAATTTATATACCTCGGATCTGCCGTATACAAAAACAACAACGTCAGCCTTGAGATCAAGAGGACAATTGTGCTTGCGAATAGATGTTATTTTGGGCTAAGCAAGCACTTTAGAGATAAAGCCCTCTCTCCAGTAACAAAAGTCCAGCTGTGCCAGACTCTCACTCAACCTATCTTGCTTTATGGCACAGAGTCCTGGGTCCTTAGGAGTCTTCGAGAGAAGAATACTCCGAAAAATGTATGGCCCTATAGTGCACAACGGCGAGTATCGGCGACGCATGAATCATGAGCTGTATTAGCTTTATCCCGACATTGACATAGTTAAGCGGATCAAAATAACGCGATTGCGCTGGCTAGGCCATGTCAGTAGAATGGATGAAGACGAACCAGCACGAAGGGTTTTCGAAACCGAACTCGAAGGAAGACGAAAAATAAGAATACCTAGACTCCGCTGGAGGGATCAGGTTGACGAATTCCTGCGTACACTTCGTATTGCCAACTGGAGAAATAAAGCAAAAGATCGCACTGGTTGGCGAAATATGTTATCTTCGTTTTGAAAGGTCCCTGACCTCCCGGGGTTGTCCGAGACCGGATAAGTAAGTGAATGGAATGCTCTACAGGAACATGATAACGGAGTTCTAGTGGCCTCAACTGGCAGTTATGGATGTGAACGATATGTGGTCTCAGCAGAACGGCGCCACCTACTGCCGCGCGCATTGAACAATGGATTTATTAAAGCAACGATTTCCAAACCAAATCACCTCACGAGATTCTGATGTCAACTGGCCACCAAGATCATGATATTTAGTGACGTGCGAATTCTTTCTTTGAGGTTTTGAGAAATTTCTGGTCTATGCAAGACGACGCTTGCTACATATTTAGCTATATAGTTTTAAAAATGTATATATTTATTTATATATTTTCAAACCAAATCGTGCACTTTTATTGTGGCACCTTTTAGAATCAGCATATATCTGTCTGAGCCGCAAGTCCTTTTAACAAATCAATTTCAACTATAATTCACTGTTCTTCCCTGAATATGATTTCGTACAAAATGTACAACACAGATTTGTACACCACCATACACCCGTCCAAAAGCGCAAACTTACACATACATATGTATAACAGGATAGAAGATTGAAATGATTCAGATTATGTGTTTTTTGTGTCCTGTGTTGAAAGTTTAAAATTGAACTCATAAGGGTTGCTGCTCGTGATGTTGTTTCGTGCATCTGTTGCTGCAAGGATTACACATATACCATTTGTTGTTGTTGTTGTCATATTCTTCCTTCCCAGCTTTTTATGGAAATATAAAGGCTCAAACAAAAGCCAAAGCATGAACATAAGCAACAGAAAAAAGGACATAATATTAAGTGAACTGATGGGCTTAAAGGTTAAAACGATGTGTGACACAAATTGAATATTTGATTTTTATGAAACTTAAACACGTTGAAAATATTGAGGGGAAATAAACAAGCGGGGAGTAGAGTTATCTCAAGGTGTCAGGATGTGGAATGTTATGCAAATATTAAGGATTAATAGAATAAAAAAGTTAAAATGTATCAAACAGAAAAATTTACGTAAATCATAGAGTGAGTAGAGAGAGATTCACATGATGGCATACGGAATTGTCTCGTCTATAACATTTAACTCAATTGGCTCCCGTTTCCGTTATGGCTGCCTATAAAAAAGTATAAATAACGTATTTGAACACAAAATTTCTCTGAACACTGTTTCCTCTGTCTTTCCTGGTAGCGTATTACTCTTTTTTGGTGAGCACCCTACAATTAACGTGCTCACAGAAATACATTTATAACAATTAGTCATTACATACATGAACGAAGGATGCCGCCGCCGTCATACGCTGTGCTCAACCGTCATCTGGACTTACGTATTTCTTTTTTTTCACAATGAATAGTATCTATAGCCGCCAACTCTTTTGACTGGTTCCAATACTTCAACTAAAACAACAACAACCATAATTACATGTACATTCGTATTAGGTAGAGCCTTTATTTGAGATTCGTATAACAACCGGTTCAAAACAATTATACGTGAAATGCATTGCTTCCTTTTTTGATGAGGTACTTATGTACTGCTCAATGTGTATATGGCGGTTACAGATGGAAATTGGTGCTATGTCTGTGGTGTTGGTTGTTCCATATATGACATTTTTGAATAGTCGATTCAAAAAAAGATGTTAGTTGCATTATGAGACATCTGAAACAGCATTTAGTTTGTGTTTGACTCCATCTCCAATTCATTTTCATACATTTTACACTGCTAGTGTGATGTTTGACCCCGCCCTAAGATATCAAAGTTCACATTCCCATTCGAAACTGGTTTATCACCGCTATATGCAAAACTGCAAGTATGCAAATAATTCGTATCTAGTTGGATAGGTGAAGTAATACTCCAAACAACTACGAGTTTGTGGTTACCATATCTCTTATAAGATTCGAGATCATTTGTGTGAAATTAGGGCGCTCTTTCACAAAAATTTGGGAAAATAATTCAAATTCAGCCACAACCTGTTTAACAGCATACGTTTTTGGTATTACCAAAATTTCAAGGTAGATCTGGTCAAAATCTACAAGCGACGACCGTAAAATTTTAACAAAAAAATTGGTACGTGAAAAATGTTGGCACACAATTACATTTTTCATTGATTTACTGAAAAATTAATTAAATATTGCAATGAAAATCGATAAATGGTACCAACAAAAAATTTCATAGGAAATACCCAAATATTTGATAAAGTTTTTAATTGGTTTCAAAAATACCATAATTCATACTCAATTAAACTGGTTAACAAATAAATTCATCAATAGTTGTACCATTTCTAATAAGTAAATTAAATTTAATTTATATCCGGTCATTTCGATAAATACAATAGTAGTAGTAGTATTCTTTATTCAATGATAACAAAATAACAATTTTATAAGCAATATATGTGTACTAATTAAGTTTAAATAAGAGAATATTTTTGACTTTGGCCTGTGGCCGTCAGTCTCGGTTTGTATCATTTTCTTGAAAGATAAACGTGTAGTTACTTTACTGAAAAATTAAATTCTGACATTAAAAATTTTCTGTATTTTCTGTAGCTTATTGTTAGACCATTTAATATATTTATGACTTCCACTTCCTCAAGCAACCACTTATTGAAAAACATTAATCTAAACTCACGTAAGGCAGTACATCGACCAAGGAAATGAAGTATATCTTCCTTTTCTTTACTATTGCACATTGAGCATTAAGTTGGCAAATTTTGCTGTAATCTGTTGGCATTCAGTTCTATCAAGTCACTTCTTGATTTAGAAATCCTGCCAAATACGTATGGCCAATGCTTTTATCTATTTGTCTATATATTCGATTTGTCTGATTTGCTTTGAGACGTGCATTTTCGAGGTGTTTTTCCTTCATTGTCATCAGCAGCGTAGTTTTGTGTTGCAACCGTTGATCCTTATTCAGATTGTGGATTGGCAATTGAACATTAAATTGAAGACTCAACGAACAGAACTCCTTAGCCCAAAATATTTGGTTTGTTAGTGTCATATTAGTCACCTTACACGGGAGCCTTTCATCGCTATAATCAAATAGAGTACACCCAATGTAAGTTAGATGCAAGTCTAAACAATACAAGTGTCCATTTTCAATTCATGTTTCCAGCATTAGAAAATATGTAGATGTAAAATAGGGTAACTTCAGTATTTTTTTTCAAGAAATAAATGGACAGCTTATCGACATATTCAAAACAAGCATAGCCCCAAACTTGTGCCCCGTACGTTTGAATAGCTCTGCAAATCGCCAGAAATAATTTCCATTTTGTATGTATTGATATGTTTTTCCTAAGAAATTTGGTCCAAGTAATGTTAATACTACTCTTCGCGGCTAGGTTTCTATTTTGTATGTTTTTTACTGGTGTTAATGTTACTCCAAGATAGCAATATTCCGATCCTGACCGTTATATGACCATTTTTCGTGTCGGGCTAATTTTTCGCCTTTCCTGAATACCATAATTTGGGATTTACTTAAATTTACCTCCACATTCCATAATTTACAGTAGTCTTCCAGGTTACGTATCATGCCTTGCAGTACTTTTACATCATCGGCTAAGACAGGCCAAGACATATTGCACCGCCTAAAGCATCGTGTAAATCGTTGATATATAAAGTAAATAATAGAGGCGATAACAGGCATCCTGGTTTTACGCCTGAGTGAGAGACAAACACATCAGAAAGTTCTTTGCCTGGCCATACTGCAAACCTTGTATTTCCATATATTTTCTCAATAAATTTGACAAATTTACTTGACACTCCCATATTGCGTAACTTAAATATCAGTGCATTGCGTGAAACTTTGTCAAAAGCAGCTTTAAAATCAACGAAAAATGCATATGTTTTCCTATTTCGTTGAAAATGCAAATGTAGTACTGCTGCCAACTTATATGTATTTGTCGGAAGTCGAGTAGTTTGTACGGAATCCAGCTTGGTATTCGTTTAGTTTCTAGTGAAATTCTGTCCATTTGGACAATCTATCTGTTAGTATTCCCATCATAAGTTTCACCAGGCAATTCATAAAGGTTATGCCGCGATAATTGCTGGTTTCTGATATGTCTCCTTTTTTGTGTATTGGGTATATTATACTTTTCGCGAAGTTATCTTCTACATCACAATTTTCAAACATAAAATTGTATGACTTACATATTTCCTCCAACAGTTCATCTGGTGCGAATTTCAAGAATTCATGCGGAATGCGGTCCTCTCCAAGGGCCTTATTTAGCTTAGATTTTGCTAGGACTTGTTTAATTTCCAAAATTGCGACATCATATTCAATGTGTGATTTTAACTGTGGAGGGTTTAGGAGATGTTTAAAATACGATTTTAACTCTTCAGTCGGAACTGTTCTGCATGAGGTTGAGACTCTGCCTCTTATTTCTTCTGCGACTGCCTACCAATCTTTACTATTTCTCACACTTTATATTCTGTTTTCAAGCTGAACCATGTATTGTGCGCTCGCATTTTTACATATTTCTATATAGCGGCTATTGGCTATCAAATATGTACCTTTGTTTGTAATGCTATCGTTACTTTTGAACTTACGATAAGATTTCAGCGCGATTTTTCTTGCATTGAAACATTTTTAAAACCTTCTTAAAGGTGTCGTGCTGGGCGCTTTTTATAATTGTGGTGATATTACTAAGTGTAAACATATCGCATTGCCGTTTTTCACTTTCTATTAAATAACGTACTTTATCCTGGTATTCAGAACATTTAGAGTCATTCCATAACAATTTGGGTAGAAGAGTTTTGCTGGCACAATCGAGGTTTTTCAACTTTATCTTCACATTTAGTTCAAGTGCTTCACAAACATCGATACGATCGTCCAGCGTATGTGAGTACAGCGTATATGTGACAAAACGAGAATTTAGGTACAATTTAGTTTGTTAAAATGTTAATTTCTTCATCGACTGAAAACGAAAATATATTTGAAAAATAACATACAATTCAATTCAATTCAATTTATTCATCCAATAATTCCTTTTATACAGTTCTTATATACAAATAATATTTATGGGGTCTATCGAGGATATTACATCAAATTATACTTATATCTAATGAGATGGGTGAAATTTTACATCGATTTAAAAATTATTTCATTCTTATGAACAACATTCAAATGTTGTAGCTGATATGCGACTATTTCCATCTTTGGATTATCATTTACCATTTTGTTGAAATTTTTGATTTTTAATTGAATCGAAAAGTTATTTTTTTCTGTGTAGTATATTCAAATATTACTTTCATAAACTATATCAATAAAACAAATAAACACTATAATAATGAAAATTATGTAAAAATGAAAAAAAAATTAAATTGTGATACTGAAATGGAATGGGTCGTAGCGTCTATATGTACCAATGAATTTTCTTCATATCTAATTTGTATTTAAATATTAAATTGTTCGAGCATTTGGTCGTATTTTCAATTTATTTTTTTCTTCGATATTTCGCTACCCTGTGGATAGCATCGTCAGGAAGATAAACACAATTATTAATAAGAAATGAAAACAATTGATAACAAAAAAAAAATAAAAAATTTTTTTTGAATAGCAAAATCGGTTTGCTATGGCTGAAATTGATTGTGTTTCTTTTTGATAGCAGCGCACAATTAATTCGCGTAGTGCTGGAATGCATGAAATTTTTTTTGCCGCATATTTGCACTGAATTGAATTGTTAATTAGTAAAATGTTGGTTTAAAAACAAATTAGATACGTTGAAAATAAATTAAATTTCCACTTTCTAATTATCTGTCCACCATCAGAAACACGTGTCACTACAGTTTTCGCAATTGTGAGAAATTTTCAAAAGTTATTGTTAACAATTAGACACCCAACAATATATTAAACTAAAGTGAGAATATAATGGGAGTTACTAAAAAGAGAGACACTTTATAAGAAAGTTGTGAAAAGAAATGTAACTTTAAATAGATCGTACATATCTTGAAATTGAGACCATACTGGGATTTATCAGATATTTCGATCTCAAAATATAGGGAAAATAGAGAGTTTAACATCGGCCAAAAATAAAATTGAAACAAAATATATTCAAACATTTTTAATTAGTTTTTACGAGTTTAAAGAACCAAAAATATATTTAATTAATTAATGTTATAATGTATTTTTTGAGAAAAGAGCCAAAAATATATTTAATTGATTAATATTTTAATGTATTTTTTGAGAAAAGGCAGATATATGATATGACATAATAATAGTAAGGATCATACACGGAAAAACAGAATTGGTAAACTCAAATAATTACAATTCTATGAATAAAATTTCTGCAATTCAAATATTCATTTCTTTAAATTGAAAAAAAAAATTCTTGAAACCAACATACTTTGTTTTCTAGATTTTCAAATTCAAATTATTTGATTTACAACAAAATATTTTTGCTTAATCAGCTAAATGTTTCACTGTTAATTCAAATAATGAATTAGTAAAATCAATTCAAACTTTAGAACTTTTAACCACCTCATATTTGTTGGAATTTTATCTCGATGATGAGTGCTTTATGACGTCACAGCCGACGAGAGAATTTTGTTTTTGATGATACTTAGGGATCTTCGATCGATACTAATTCGCATAAGTAAATTGCATAATTCTATTTGTATACATACGATTGATGATCAACCGATGGTATCAATTCAGGCACAGTAGTTAGGCATCTTATGAAGAACTTATCACGGAGTCATGCCAGTGAGTGTGCTTAACAGAATTGTCTATTATTCCAACAAAACCCAACCATTTTTGAATTAGGGAAATGTTTCTGACCTTGTAAGCTTGTGGTATGAATTTCTCATAGATTAACTGAAAACTAATGTAATCGGTCATAAAATTCAATTTAAAAACGGCAATAGTTGCTCAAAAATATTGCAAAAAGCAAATTAAGTTTAAATTAAGTAATATGTATCCACCAAAAATACTTGAAAATTGTAGGAATTAATTGAACAATTTACCAATTTTTTCGTCGTCGTCTTAATCGACCCACCGAGGGAACGTCAATAAATAGAATTTCCGAATTTGGTCCGAAGAGCAGCAAGTGGCTGGTCAAGAGCTGCCAATGCACCCTGAGAAAATCACCCTTTGGTGCGGTTTTTGGGCCGGCGGCATCATTGGACCGTACTGGAGCACGGTACCGTTCGATGATCACGGACCAAAATAGAAGATTTGGAATTGTGGTTTCAACAGGACGGTGCCACATTCCACACTATAACATTAAACAATTTAGAGGCCGGTGTGGTGAGCAATTAATCTCACGTTGAGCCGCTGTCAATTAGCCGCCTCCTTCGTGCGGTTTGACCCCACCAGACTATTTTTGTGGGGTTCGTGAAGCCTCTTCTCTATAGGCATAAGCCGACCACTATTGCTGCATTACACGTGTCATTGGTGAGATTCCGGCCGGAATGTTGGACAAAGTGTGCCCAAGTTGGACTTTCACAATGGACCACGTGAAGCACAGCCGTGGGCAACAATTGTATGATATAAACTTTATTTTCTCGATCCAAATAAATATTTCATTCACCTGCACAAATTTTCTGTGTTTTCTTCAATTTGCAAAAACCAAATTGCAAAATAATAATCCATTACATCTAATTAAAAATAAGAAATCTTTCGTCAAAATAAAAACATCAAAAAATTAAATATTCAGAACAATAGCTTAATGTTAATGATTGTAAATCACTATTACATGGGAAATTATCCCGTGAAGGGCAGGGGAAAGATTATATCAATAAGTGAGCTGTGCCATTTCTAGATTAAGACTCACCGAATGATACCTTCAGTTTTACACCGGTTCCAAACAGTTTCTCGACACAAATTTTCATGGGTAATTAGACGATAGTTTCGGTATCTCGAAGCGAGTTGGCCGATAGCGAAACAAATGTAACGTGATAAGAGCAAGGATCGCGGCAATGCAATTTATTAATCGCTACAATGAATCATTGTCATCCATTTATTGAGTTCATATTCGCTGCAGTGATGAATTTGTAAGTTAAGTCAGTCTGGATGTCAATTCTCGTGGAGGTGATTAACAATTTAACTCGCGTAATGAAGCTTTACCTTTCAGTACAACCACATTAGGGGAGTCTAGGATAGGAAATCAAACACCTGGCTGAAACCCTTCTTTACCACAATATATCGTAGTACCGGACGTGTATCACGAAATCCAAAAAATTGAAATAGGAACACTTTCTAAGGTAATTTTTCAAGATCTATCAATCTGTTTAGTCCCCAGGTCGCTACCTCTTATAGATTCTGAAATATTTAGGCGTTTTATAATTGTATATCCATAAAAACAAAAAATAAAACGCGTTATAACAGTATATAACAATTTTGTGGATATACAATGAAAAATATATGAAATTCTCGAATTCAAAAATTGTTACGTTATCTCCACGTATCACTAAGGAGTATTTTGGCAAAAAAAACTGGACAAAAGTCAGATACACAAACTGCATTCAATATCACCCAAATTGTGGTTTTTGTATAACTGACTTAATGTACTATCATAATATTATGATAACCTGAACCCCCCGGCCACCACGCTCCTGGCAAGTAGTCTGAAACTACACTTCGTTCAGCACGCACGTCTTCATTTTCGATACGCTTTTTTTTCAAACTTGTGTTTGGTGTTTTTTGTTATTGTATGAAGTACATCCTAATAAAAAAAAATTATGGAATCTGGAGAACAAGGTCTGCACTTAATTTTAATGTATAATATAAGTAGTTATGATGACTATTTAGTATTCTAATGGACCAAAAATGATATGCAAGAAATTTTCCTAATTTATTGTATGTTATTTTTAAAATAAGTTTTTTTTGTTTATGTTCGGCGCGGGATTGCGTTAATTTTTTTTATAGTAAACTATAAGAGATTCACCAGATATCATACCTCAAAACATTTTCCGAAAGTTTCCGCTTCATCCAAATAAGCTACTTTGAGTTCCACAGGTCCTTTTTCAATCGTTTTGGTTACTTTATATACATAACTCGAGAAAGATTAGTCTAATTTTGCTGAAACAAATTTAGAAAATTAAGAATTACAATACCTATAAACTGTTCATACAGTATTTCTCTATATAGTCAATAGTTTTGAAGTTATAAATAAATGTATAAAGAAGAAATGTTATTTTTTGCCTTTTTTTAATTTTTTTAGAATTTTTTTTTCCTTATTCGTACCAAATAATATATTATTTGTATTTACTCATGTATTTTTACTAATTTCCAGTAAGAAAATAGTTTAAAATAATTTTGTCCAGTTTTTTTGCCAAAATACTCCTATGTGCGTATGTGCAAATAATACGTATATTACTCATGAAAGAAAAGCGTGGTAAGTGTTATTTTAACAACTTTATTATAAATCTAAAATAAACTGAATTCTAATCATAACCTTAAACGTTAATTAATTTTTCAATTTCAATACTCTATAGAACAGTAATTGTTATAAACTAAAATAATTAAAATATAAAGACGAATTTATATCACTCGAACACAAGTTTTCATTATGAAATTTGGGCTGAATGTAAATAATAAACGCGATAATATAATTAATAGTGACACTTCAACATTAACCAGCATTGAGGAAATACAGCATATTGTTAAAGGACTTAAAAACGGAAAATCACCAGGACTTGATAAAATTAGCAACACGGTTTTAAAGAAAATACCAGCTCAATCATGTGCATTTTTGGTCCGAGCTTTTAATTTTTGCATTCAATATTCCTATTTTTCAGCCAGTTTTAAGAGAGCAAAGATAATACCAGTCCCCAAAAAAGGAAAAGATTTGAGGTCAGCTTCAGGCTGCCGTCCAATAAGCCTACTGAGTTCTATTGACAAAATATTCGAGAAAATAATTCTCCAAAGACTAAATTCATTTGTAACCGAAAATGAAGTAATTAATAGTTGTCAGTTCGGATTTAGATTGGAACATTCCACAACTCATCAGATTAGAAGAGTTCTGAAAATAATCAGAAGTAATAAAAATCGTCGGTATTCCACAGGTATTTTTCTTGATATTGAGAAAGCATTCGATTCAGTCTGGCATAATGGTCTTATTTTTAAGCTCCATAAAATGAAATGCCCTTCATACTTAATTAAACTGATCAAAAGCTTTCTCAATAACAGATCCTTTATCGTTGAAATTGAAGGCGAGCAGTCGGCTTCTAAGGACATACCAGCTGGAGTTCCCCAGGGCTCTGTTCTATCTCCGCTTCTATATTCCCTATATACGTCAGACTTTGAACTACGAGCCAACTACGATGTAGCCTTTTATGCCGACGACAGTGCATTTATATGCAGTGGTAAAGTTTCAAACTCGATTATTAAACGAATGCAAATTGCTTTAAGTTTTGCCGAAGAATATTTTTTGAAATGGAAGATTAAAATAAACAAGGATAAAACGCAGGCAATTCTTTTTCCATTCAATAAGTCTCCGAGAAGAAATGCCTCACGTGTACTTTCCTTTCAAGGTCACGATATCGCACTTTCTAGAACAATCAAATATCTTGGAATTACGCTTGATCAAAAGCTTACATTCAGAGAACACTTGAACGACGTGTCTACTAGGGCAATACGCTGTGGCAGAGCATTATATCCTTTGCTGAATCGGAAGTCACAGCTTAACAAAAAGAATAAACTCTTAATCTATAAACTCTGTATTCGACCAATCTTAACGTATGGCTGTCAGATCTGGAAAAATTGTGCGAAAACTCACAGAAAACAATTACAGATAATTCAAAATAAAAATATTAAGATTATATTTAACCTACCTCGGAGATTTTCTACCATAACTTTACACAGCAGATACAAACAGAAAACCATTGACGAATTAGTAAATGATCTGACACTGGCCTTTGAAGAAAAGTGCAGAAGGTCTAATTATGCCCACCTGAGAAACTTGGTTTAGAAATGTCTTCTTCACTTTATTATAGAGTAAAATGTAGAAGCCATGGCTTTTAAAGTTTCTTTGTAATTTATCCCTCCCCAACTTTTGTGATATTAATATAGGTTGTTTACTATCTTTTTCCTATACTTCGATCTAGTTTTTAAATGTTTAGCTTTTTCTAATAATTGTATTATTTGTTGTAGTATCTTACAGATAATAACTCAAAACATTGTAAATAATAAACTATTACTATGAATTATTGATAGCAAAATAAATAAATAAATAAAATAAAATAAGTTAGAAAAGTATTTAAGATCTTCTTCCGGAAGATAAATATACAGACTTTCAATGTCTTTTCTCTGATGAAATTTTATTTCGGACTGAATTATCCAACTCAATTTCAAAAAGATTGCTTGGTAATTTTACAGCAAATAGGCGATGTATATCGACTTTTAATTAATTATTTTTATATACATATATTGAAATAATTATTTTACATCTGAACTTTTTAACTCAATCAGTAATTTTTAGTAAGATTCTACTACTGGGTCATGTCTTTAACGTTTTCACATGTAGTCCAAATTGTGACATAAATTCAAATTGTACCAGAACTCCAATTAAGTCAGTGACTTTCAAGGAGAATTTGTTTCATAGACTAATTCTTATAGTACATTTAACAGTTCTCTCAGTTCTCTGGATGTTGAAAAGAATTGCTTCAATAATACCAGATAGAGGCAATGGTTCAAAATAACCAACAACATAACAACAACGGTATTTCGTTTGTGTGTTAAAATTATTGTGTTAAATGCAACACAAATGTCTGCTAACAATAACAGTCAATAAAAAAGGGTAAAACACATTTAAATTTCACAGCTTTTCACCAAAACGTCAAGAAAAATTAAAGTCAGAAGTTCGTCTAATTCCACCTGGTGTATGTCACTTTTCGTCAGCTTCTCTCTATCACACCGACCGCATCACGAAGAGTGTGAAAGAAAGTGTCAGATGAGTCAAATATTCTCTCTAGTAAGATTTACTCTATGATTTGTTTTGTAGCATTTGTATTTGAAATACTCATCATAGAAATAGGTAAGTCAAATTTAAATATGTTTGAAAATATGAGAATATTGTCAACATTACGAACAATCGCAGAATCAAGCTCGAAAAATATAACTATTCTCAACCATAACCGTTTAGATTCGGCGTAAAACTGTTGTAAGGCTTTAGCCAATCCCTTCATATGCTATAATGGCAGTGCAACTATAGTTGATGCAATCTTTCACGAATGTAGCATTCACGACAAATAACTGATTTAAACTAAAAAGAATTTCCCCGGCTGGAAAAGTTAGTTTTATTGGATCTAAATGTATTATGGTTGGAAGCATGTGATATTGAAGCATTACTTTTTCTGGAAATACTAATACAAGTAATAACACTCGTTCCGTTAAAACACAAATTTCGTACAGTGAACGATTTAGTTGTAAACATATACATATACGTTTAATCATGTCCGGTCACATTTAGTTTAAACGATTTAATGCCACGCGTGGTCCGATTTAAGGTCTTGCGGAAAAAATTGTATAGCAACTAATAAAATAATGCAACCCATGAAGGGATAGGGGATAGATTCTCAAAATCAGTGATCTGTACGCTTGATAGATTTACAATCACTGATTGGGACCTACAGTATTACACCGGTTACGATTTGAGACGCTTTTTCATGGCTAATTACTCTATATTTCGCCGTCACTAAACGAGGTAACTAAGAAGCCACTGAACTCTCAGATCATTAGTAAACTGTGTTTGTTACTCTTTGAATGTTTTTATTCGGGGAGTTTCACTTCCTTCGTATAATTTGATGAGTACCAAAATTTATTCCGCTGTACAAGGGACAAAAAGTAGTTTAATTTAGACTATGCCACATTTTTGAAGTCATCGAGGGCAAACTCCTTCTCGTGGGAAATTTCTCGAATTGCATATCGAAACTAACAAACCCCTACTTGGGTTTTGCTAGTTTAGCTGCTGTTCGGATTTTATTTGAATACATTTTGGCTAAAACTTAATTTTTCCGAAGAATATGCTAATTTTCTAAGGGCTACATCTCGGAAGCCAATTGCAATTTTCTTGTCCCATCTTCAGAACAGTTGTAGAGGAAAAAAGTGTAAAACCAACTGCACCTAGTGCCTCAAATTTGCTAAAATGTCGATAATTTTTCACTTTTTCTATCTATTTAGATCATTTTCGGCCCGAAAAATTCCACATAAGAAGAATTTTTAAACAGTCATGGCATACAATAATACAGGGAATTTGTTAAATGGATTATAAGATAGACTTACGATAAAGCAGACGGCAACATTAATTTTCGGGTAATAACTGGAGATAAGGGTAATTATTTATATTAGGTCTGATACTTTACGTTCTTTACTCAACAATTGGAAAAGTGAGTGCGATTTTTTGCTGATCTTAATGCCAAAATGCGTTTCGCTTTTTACCGAAGTTATCCACAACTGAAAAAATTTATTGAATTTTAAATTTCGATTTACATTTGGAATAGAAATAAAAAGGATTTTTGAGTGCTTTTCGTTGGGGAGAGCTTCTCACAACCAGTGAGATGTGCGCGTTCTAGTTGTATACTCACTGATTGGGACCTACAGTTTTCACACCGATTCCGAATGGTATTTTTACTAAATACTCGGTAGTGTTGCCGCCTCTATGCGAGGTGAGGTGGTCAGAATAGGGATCGAACCCAGGATCTCATGTACAAAAGGCGCGGACAGAAACCATTGTACCACCGACGGCCACAAACAACGGTCGTCGTATCCGAGTGAATAACGACCGAACAGAAATCGTTGGTTTTTCTATCAACTTTGCCAGATATGAAGGTAATGCTTAAAAAATAAGTACAATTGCCAGTGATATTGGAATTTTTTTAATTTGAGTTTGTAGAGGTACAAGCCGCTGTTTTTTGTTGTCTGTCACAATGTCAACAAACAAAACCATATTTGGGTCACAAGAACACATATTATAACATATTGTTACGAATTTCCGTAATCGTCCTTTTAGTGTTGTTTTATTTTCGGTTAATAAAACAAGGTTCGTTATAAATTGCGATAATTACAACAGTTTTACTTCTTTATATTTTACTTATACAGTACAACAGTTCACTTTATTTACACCACTTAACATTCACAATTGTCTATATTCAACCTTTTTATTATTACTTCGAGTTGCTTACTTTTCAGCGTTTTATCATATACGAACTCCAAGTACAGAAGACCCAGCTAATCATACGAATTCACCATACTCAAATGGCGGTATCTTTAGCAAATTCAAGATCCTTCTAGTCGCTACATTTGGTTATACCCTCACTGGTGGAAATGCTATCACTATTTATCGCCTCTGGAAGTGGGTAGAATACACTAGGAAAGCGGAGAGATATGAATTCATAATACCGGAGAATTCATAATACTGGTTTGCGAACTGATATGTTGTTACAAGGCATACTTTCAGGCATTACATTAATCGCACTAGTGTTTACAGTAAGCCAAATAAGTAAGCATGCACATTACATTATGTTAATTTGGTCATTAACAAGCCTATTCTGGCAGGGTTACAAAAGTCAACACGGTTACAATTTGACAGCAATGTGACAATTTAATACAATTTTTTGGTGACAACAGTATCAGAAACTGTAACAGCGCGTGACAGCGTGTCAGACAAATGGAGGAAGGACTTTCGTTATTTTGTGCTATGGAAATGGCTCACAAAGAAGAAAGGACTTGCTTTAGAGTTAGAATAATTGAAAAAGCGCCAAATGTATTTAAAAATTTTGAACGTAAATATCTCCGGTCTTTGAAGGGATATTGGTGAGAATTATACCTTAAAAAAAGGTTAAGATCTTGTCTATTGTCGAAGCCTACCAAAAAATGAGTATAATAGGGCATTTGTTTTAAAAAAAATAAATTTGTATTAGAAAAGTGAGGTGTAAAAATCGTTTTTTAATTAGCATCCCAATGGATTAGTACAAATTAATAGTACTGATTTATAGATGCATAGATTTATAGAACCTTTGTAATGACACTCATTTCAACTAGATCGGATTATAAGTGCCTGAGATATGAGCGATTATATACTCAAGCTATAAAGGCTTATAACTCAAGAAGTTGCACCGATCGCGGTGGAAAAGATCTTTCTGAACGCATGCAGAAACTTTTGTCTCTGGTGAAATTTTGGTGTACATAAGAGAGTTGGTGCTACAGTAAGTTTCTTCTTCTATTTCCAGGGGATGCGCTGGTTTATTATTTCCGCTTAGCATTTCTGATTGTTCATTGAGGAAGACAATACAGCATTTCAGCTGTGCCTTTGTGGTGCGCTCAGATTTCGCAAGAAATAGTGTATTAATTTTAATTCATTAAAACATAAATATATTAAATACTTACTTTCCTTTTCTCCGTTTTCATTTTGTGCAGAAGACCATATGAGGAGTTTCTTTTTTTGTTTGGTAAAATTGAAATGACACTGAAAAAAATAATAAATCTCATTTTCGTCAAAAGTTTCATTCCTAAAAAAACTTTTCCCTCAAATTGTGCAAAAATACAAAAAGTTGAATAATCCAGTTTTGAAAATAACCTCCTCATATTTTTTGTTTTGTTTTCTCTGCATTTGAAAACCTGTTATTGTGAGGTGAATTATTTGTTAGGAGGTGAATTTTTCATTGTCACCGTGTTGTCAGAATACCAGATACAAACAATGGTGACAACGGTGTAACAATTTTGTGTTTACAATTTGATTGTTACCACATACACAGAATAGGGCTGTACGAGTAAGTCAAGTTTTACTTAATCGTAACAATATTAATCATTATGTGTCCAACATGTAATATTGAACAGCAAGCACAATATGTTTGGATACAAGTATAATATATTTACGGCAAGCTGCAAACACGTTATAGTTGCATCAAACCAAAATATAAATTTTTCAGTGTGTATATTCGAAATTTATTGTTTGCTCCGGGTCACTATTATGGACGAAGTACATTTTTAAATGTTAATTAACACATTAAAGCTGGTACTAACTTCGTTCGACCGAGAATATTGACAAGTAATTCGATTCGCTGCGAAATTGTCCAGCAGCATATCAGATTTGATGGCTACATATTTCAGCTTTTTAATTTTTTACACTAAGTGTTTTTTTTTGGGAAATTGAAAGGCGTTGACAATATAGATCATTTCTTCATAAAATTCCCAAAAACATTTAAATATTTGTCGAGGCATATTGCTATCATTTTGTGCGAACTGTGATGATCTGTTCGCAGAAGTATGTATTATTTAGGACCTGCCTAAAGAGTAGCCGGCTTTTAAGAAAGCCACTGGCTGGAATGTATTTTTATGTACCGGCAGCTTCAAGAGCGCCAGGTAGCTTTTTTATTTAAGAAGAAGCCAAAAGACTCGGCTGAGTTTGATCTGTTAAATGATAATTTATTTTCAAATTTTGTTCCTTAAATACCTACTTAACGGTACTTCTTAAATCTATCTTAAATCTATTGTTATCCTACTTAGAATTACTTATTGCAATATTACATTTATTCCCATCTCCTTTGCTCTAATTATGTTTACATTGTTTGTGTATCTTGTTGTTGCATTATGCTTGTACATTTTCTGTTTATGTTGTTTTTGTGATTCATTATGTTTTGCATACAGTTGCCTACTTATGTTTCTGAGCACTTTTTATCAGAGATGGTAAAATACTATCGTATCACAAATAGTACCAAGAAGTGGTACATTTTCTGTTTATGTTGTTTTTGTGTTTTGCATACAGTTGCCTACTTATGTTTCTGAGCGCTTTTTATCAGAGATGGTAAAATACTATCGTATCACAAATAGTACCAGGAAGTGGTAATGTTACAATTAGTACAATATAATTATTAGATTATTGTTGTGGGTGTGTACCAAAATAGTACAAACAGTACACCCTCACCCTTAAGAAAAAATTATCAAGAAAAATAATTTTTTTTTATAATATTTTGGTATGCACATTTTATGATATAGTTTATATAGTATAGTTTTAGAATTTACAGATTATTCATAATTCATTTTCAATAGTTTTCCATTTTCTTAGCATGTTATTGTGATACTTTTTAGTTATATTTCCTAAGTCTAAAACTGAATTTACTCCCTCTCTTGCTATTATTCTATAGGGACCATGATAGGGTGCTTGGTATTTCCTTCTGTTCATGGATTTTATTATAACTAAATCTCCTACTTTTACTTCTAGTGGATTTGTATATGTTTTTTTCCGAATTCTATTATTTTTCGATTTTTCTAGGTAATATTTTGCCTTTTGCAAAGAGAATTTTAATTTTTCGCGTAATTCATAAACATAATCATCTATATTGTAAAATTTATTTTTGTTTGATTTTATATCATTAGGTAAGTATGGCAACTTCCCAAAAACTAGTTCATATGGTGTGTAACCCGTATCAACATGTGGTGTAGTATTGTATGCAAACGTGAAATATGGGATCCATATGTCCCAGTGATCATCTTTACAGTAATTTAATAAAAATTCATTGAGTACTCTATGGTTTCGCTCTATAGAACCCAAAGTTTCGTGATGGTATGGGGTGCTAAATATTTGTTTTATATCCAATAATTGACATACTTCGGACATTAACAGATTGGCAAATTCTGTACCTTTATCCGATTTAAGTATCTTAAAATGACCATATTTTAATATGACCTGCTCAACTAGTGTTTTTGCCACGGTTTTGGCATCTTTTGTCTCCATTGGACATGCTATGACGTATTTTGTTAATTCACATTGAATTGTCAAGATATATCGGTGATAATTCGACAACCTCATTGGGCCGACTGTATCTATAGATACTACTTCAAAACTCGTTCTCGGTGTTTCAGTCAAAGTTAACTTCTCTTTAGTACTTCTGGTTTGCTTATTTAGCCTGCACTGTTTACAATTTAATACAAAATGCTTTATCATTTTGCCCATGTTTTTCCAAATATATCTTTGTTTCAACTTTAGTGTTGTTTTCCTGACGCCTAAGTGTCCTCCATGTAGCGAGTTATGATATTCAGCTATTAGTTTTAGCTGCGTGTCTTTGCACATGATGCGTCTTGGTTCATCATAGAGGATTATTTTAAAATTTGTATTTCTTCCTTTTTGTAATTTGTTAAATATAGTTTTGAACTCCTCTACGGGTATGATTTTAAATATTTCATCGTTTTTGTTTAATGCTACTTCTAATGTGTTAATTTCTCGCATTTTTGATGTCAGCTTCTCCAAAATCAGCATTGTGTTTATAGGATTATCACTGCACCTTGTAATAATTTCTTCTCCTTTTGTTTCAATAGTCAACTTCTTGACCTTCTTGTCTATAACAAATTTTACTTTTCTCATATTCTTTACATCAGATAGTGAGGTACCTTCCCATATAAAAAGTTTTTCATGGGTTCTTTCAGTGTAGTATTCTTTTTCGTGGGTTTTGTCAAAATTTTTATTCATACTTCGTGTTATCGCCAATATTTGCTCATCTGTATCCTCTCTTGTTGGTATCATCGCCTTCAATATATCGCTATTCAGCTTTATTCTCGATAGAGCATCAGCATTAGTGTTAATTTTTCCTCTTTTGTATATTATTTCAAAGTCATAGTCGCATAAGTCCAGTCGGATGCGGGTCATTTTTGATGACGGATTTTTGTGAGAAAATAAAGAGACTAATGGTCTGTGGTCGGTAATTACGATAAATTTTCTTCCATATAAGTAGGGTCTAAAAAAATTTATTCCCCAATGAATGGCCAAGAGTTCTTTCTCTATTATTGGTTTGTTAAGATCGTGTTTCGCTAATGATTTACTCGCATATGAAATAGGTAAGTCTGAACCAATTTCACCTTGTGATAAAACTGCTCCAAGGGCATAATTCGAAGCATCTGTCGTTAGTACGAATGTTTTTTCGAAATTCGGGTATTGTAAAATTGGTGGTTTAATTAATTTTTCTTTTAATGTATTGAATGAATGTTGGCATTTCTCATTCCATTCAAATTGTGTATTTTTTTTTAAAAGTGAATTTAAATTTTTGGCTATATCAGCAAATTTAGGGATGAAACGCCTGTAATAATTGCAGAAAGCGACAAATCGTCTTACCTCATCTGCTGTTGTTGGTAATGGATATTTCCTTATAGCATCGTTCTTTGCTGGGTCTGTTTTTATGCCTTTATCCGTGATCAAGTGACCGAGGTATACGACTTCGGCTTTCAAGAAACTACATTTGCTTGCATTTAATTTTAGATTACAATTTCTTAATCTTTCAAAAACTTTAATTAAATTATCATTGTGGTGCTTCAAACTGCACCCAAATACAATGATGTCGTCGACGTATAGGAAGGCTTCGGCGTCTAGGCCACTTAACGCGATTGTCAGCATGCGTTTGAAACTGTTGGATGATATTTTTAGCCCAAATGGTAGTCGCTTAAACTGGTAGTGGCCGTTTCCTGTGGAAAATGATGTTAATGGTCTAGAGTTTTCATTCAGTGCTATCTGATGGAATGAGCTTGTCATATCCAACGTGGAAAAATATCTCGCTCTTCCTAGTTTATCTAAAACGTCTTCTATTCTCGTCAGTGGAAATTTATCGTTGACTATTTTATCATTGAGTTTGCGGTAATCTACCACGAGTCTCCATTTCTTTTCGCCGTTTGTGGCTTTTTTAGGTACTACTAGTAATGGTGCATTGTACGGGCTTACAGAGTGTTCAATTATGTTATCTGCGAGTAGTTGGTCGACTTGTTTGTTTATTTCATCTACCTGTGTTTGTGGTAGTCTGTAGTTTTTTATGTAAACAGGTGTAGAATCAGTTGTCTGTATTTCTTGCGTATAGAAATTGTTTACGCTCAATTCCTCTCCTGGTAAATGAAAAACATCTTCATATTTTGTAAAAATTTCAATCAGTGATTTTTCAGCTTTTTTATCTTCGCTATCAATGTCCAGTGTTTTCAACAAAACGCGTAGTCTGTCTCTTTCCTTCGTATCAGTTTTTCTTGTTTTGTATATATTATAGTTTCTCAGTATTTCACAATCCAAGTGGTTCAGAGTTATCTCATTGTCGCTTGTGTTGAGTAATTTTACGTGAGCTATGCCCTTTGCTGGTATTATGGAATTTCCCAGATATACTCCTTGTTTTACTTCCCTGTTTAAAACAATGCTATCTTCTTTAATATTCAGATTGATAGGAACAATGCATTCTGATCTTGCAGGTACCGTTATATTCGTCTGATAAACAGGTCTCGAGTTCATTGGTATTATGATGTCTCGTCCTTGCACATTAAATAATATGGTGAAAGTCTCAAAATCTATTTTGCACATGTACTTTGCCAGCATATCACGTCCTATTATTCCATCTGCATGTATTGGGAAATCATTTTTGACAATATGGAAAGTGTGATCGATTATTTCGTCTGATATGTCGAGGCTCAAATTTTTGGTTCCTAAGCACTGTATTGCTTCTTTTGTTATTCCGGTTAAAGTTGCCGTTTCCCGTGTGTGAATGTTATTCAAAGTTTTCACTTTGCATACCGAGATGTCTGCCCCAGTATCTATTAGAAAAAAAAAATTTTGATTTACGTTTTTGCATTTTAAAGTTACGAATGCGTTATTGTTTTTTGAAATACTGAAAATTCTTAGTTTTGGGCGCTCTGGGTGATTTCTTCTGTCACCCGGCCATTGTAGTTTCCCGGATCATGGTCTCTATCAAAGTTATGTGATTCGTTTTCTGGGCCATCGTCACCTTCAACATGATAAGTCCGGTATGGTGGTTTTCCTCTGTTGTTGTTATTATTCCTGTTGTAGTTTCGGTTGTTCTTTTTGTTCATTTGGTATACTTGCTTATCCTCTGGGCAAAAACTCTTTTCTGCCGTGACGCATCTTTCCACCGCTTCATTAAACGACTTGGGCACGTTGCTCAGTAAAATTTGTTTATAGTCATTATTGACTCCTCTCATAAATGTGTTGAGAGCTATGCCATCGCTAACCTTGTAAACGACATCTCTTGCCTCTTGTGAAGGATTATTAAGGCTTAAAATCTCAAAAGAGCTTAGCTGGTCTGAAAGCTCAGCAATTTTTTCTCTAAACTCGGATATACTGTTGTTGTGTTGTTTTGTCGCCCCCAATTCAGATAGCACCTGTTGTAGCGTTTTTGGGTTTGGATATGCGTTTTCTAAACTTTTCTTTAATTCCCCGAAAGTTGTCGGTTTATTGGATCTACCCAACACGCTCCGAACCTGGGTCGTAAGTTTGAAGTTGTAGACGTACTTAATGAATAGTTGTCTATCTTCTGTTTTAGTTAAATCATGTAATAATTCAGTTTGGGTTAGGAAATCATCCAAAGATGCAAAAGTACCCTTAAATGTTTGCAAATTTTTGCCCACTAGTGATAGGTCAAATGAAGCCATCTTTGGGACTATATATTTTTTTACCTCTAGATTTTTTAGTTTGTTTTCTAATTCTCTTAGCAAATTGGCAATTGTATTTTTTAATTTGGCTACTTCTTCGTTTTGGTCTCCTGCAATCTCCTTACTTATATTTTCCTGTATCGATGCTAACCTTTCTAATTTGCAATCTACGTATTTCTGTCCGTAGACTCTACTTTTACTTTTCTTTAAATTTATTTTTATCTTCTCTAGTTCTTCTACGTAACTAGTTAATTCTTCGTAACTAGCTAATTCTTCTAAATTATCTAATTCTTCCATTCAATAGTCTTTACTATGTTTAATATCTTCATGTACTTATGAAAAATATGAAAAATTTTGTTGTCGGTGATTCTTGACCAATTCCCGATTATAAATAGTGTAAATACGAGTGGTAGATATATAAATACATTCATCCGTGTCTATATACATATGTACAAATGTGTTTTATTTATGTTCTTTTTTTTTCATTTCCTGTGTTTGTGTTTATTCATGTGTTTTATTTGTGTTCATTATTTTACATGTTTGGTTTTATTGTTTTTCTTCTATTAATACTACTGTGTTTTCGTATTTTTCTTCCGGGATGACAATTCGACCTCTAACTCATAAATCTGCTTCCACATCTCTGTTGCTATCGGGTAAAAAGGTGGTGGATCAGCATTCACCATGCGTTTCAAACCGGCCAATTTTTTCCGAAGGTACACTACTCGTCCTGCCCGACGGTGTTTTGGTTTTGTCGTAGCTGGAACTCTTGTTAATTTTTCTTCTTCTTTCCTCGCTAGCCGCTTCTTGTACTCGTCTATGGTCAGTGCCCTTGGTTGTTGTTGATTTGTTGTTGTTGCCGATGAAGGGATGGATCTGTCCCCAATGTCCTGTAATTTAATTGGCAGGATCGCCATGTGATGATCTGTTCGCAGAAGTATGTATTATTTAGGACCTGCCTAAAGAGTAGCCGGCTTTTAAGAAAGCCACTGGCTGGAATGTATTTTTATGTACCGGCAGCTTCAAGAGCGCCAGGTAGCTTTTTTATTTAAGAAGAAGCCAAAAGACTCGGCTGAGTTTGATCTGTTAAATGATAATTTATTTTCAAATTTTGTTCCTTAAATACCTACTTAACGGTACTTCTTAAATCTATCTTAAATCTATTGTTATCCTACTTAGAATTACTTATTGCAATATTACATTTATTCCCATCTCCTTTGCTCTAATTATGTTTACATTGTTTGTGTATCTTGTTGTTGCATTATGCTTGTACATTTTCTGTTTATGTTGTTTTTGTGATTCATTATGTTTTGCATACAGTTGCCTACTTATGTTTCTGAGCACTTTTTATCAGAGATGGTAAAATACTATCGTATCACAAATAGTACCAAGAAGTGGTACATTTTCTGTTTATGTTGTTTTTGTGTTTTGCATACAGTTGCCTACTTATGTTTCTGAGCGCTTTTTATCAGAGATGGTAAAATACTATCGTATCACAAATAGTACCAGGAAGTGGTAATGTTACAATTAGTACAATATAATTATTAGATTATTGTTGTGGGTGTGTACCAAAATAGTACAAACAGTACAGAACAACTTAGTACCAAACGTATGGACATCGGTATTTCACTGGCACTTCTGTTTGCATTTATATCTATCATTATTGTGGGTATAATATATGTATATGTATATTGCTCAACAGCTTCAGATTTTATGGAGTTTTGTAAAATCTCAAACTATATGTTGATCTTAGTACAGGCCATTAATTCATAACTATAACATTACTGCATGACAAAATTTGAATGCTGACCACACAAAATGTATCCTTGTGATATGAAAACAGTAGCTTCACAATGTACAATTTATCGTCTTTAAACTGGAATGAAACTAATAATTAGTCCATCGAAATCATTAACTTCAGTTGGCTCTTTTAAAGCAGTGGTTTCAATCTGCACTGACTATCATACAATATCGGTCCAGCTTCGCACTATTCCAACTATTGAAATTCCTGAATTTAATATACCTACATTTCAACCATTGGAATATTGCGAAGCTTGACCCATCAATCATTCATTTTGAATTTGTATGAAGTTTGTTTTCCTGCAACATCCTATTTCTGACCACGTGTGATACAAAAGAAGAAAGTGCATAAACGAAATCGTTGGTTATTGCATCGTCAACGGATATTATGAGATGCACTTATTTACTTACATTTCGTGCAGTAGTAGTCGTGATTTCCGAACATATCCGTTATACTGCATCTGAACACGAGAACAAGCATATGCATGTACAAAAATGTATGTATGTATATATATACATAGGTGCAGAAGCATCACATATGAGTGCAAATAAAAGTACATGTTCGTGCTCACTCACATCCCATATACATACATACATTACTACAGGTAAAAATATTGCTTATGCTGTTAAAGTCGTCGTTGTTTCATGTCGCAGTATTGTACGAAAATGTCGGCTCACATTGCAATCAGTTGTGTTACTGTAGACTCAATTGTTGTTCTCTATCATTACGGATCATTATCTTTTATAGACCATAATTGGTCTCCAGTTGCTTTTTCATCTCCTTTTTTTCATTAAACGTTTTGTTACACTCATATGTTTGTATATAGTGAGAATTGGCCGGCATTTTATCTTCATATCTTTCAATGCATATTACTAAGGACTCATAATTTATTTGCATTTGTACATAAAGTTACCAGCGAAAGAGAATCTGAAGTAAATACAAATTCACATTCCATTCCTCAAAGAGATTGCAATGATGTTCTGAAATTCTGTCATACAAAGGAAATGTTACAACAGGTAGAAAGTTGAAATCAACAGATGAAAATCAAAGTTAACTGTAAAAGAAGATATACTCATTTTGTGAGATGACCGTCATAACTAAATGCATGTACTATCATTTCACTTGAAATTGTACAGCACTGTATATACAAAAATACCTGTGTAATATGGACCAAATATTTTCCCATCTGTAGTGTCAATACCAGCAACAGGTATTAATAAACATTTTATCTTATGACCAATCAAATTGTGAGAAGAAATTATCAATGTTGTCAACTCTCATAAAATTTCTCCAAATAAAAGAATTTTATTGGAAAAACCCCCATTTCGCAGCGACACAAATTGATGCTGCTCAATACTTTTGCGGCAACCGATCTGACCCAAATCATAGAGAACGCATTCCTAGCGCACCCATAGCGTTTTCAAATAAACGAAATCAGTTGCTAACGCAGAATATACACCCCAGCTCAGAGGCGGATTAAGACTCGCCAAGGCGTTGGGCGCGGATAAGTTATAGTGAGATACTAAATACTATATTTATTTGCAATTGAAAAGATTTATTAGAAATTCAAAATGTATTAACCTAAACCCGTTTAAGTTTATACATGCTGAAAAATTTTTGCTATTCAATATTACATGTTTGAGACACAATTATTAATATGTAATAATATATGTGTTTGCGACCCAAATATGTCTGAGTTTGTGATTGTAACGGGTTTTTCAATAAGAGCGCTACAAAAGTTTTTTTTAAATAAAACAAAACCGGTTTTAGATACCAATGAAATTCTTTATTCCTGTGAAAGTACGTTCGATGCCATTATATATGGAACTCGATTTCTTTTGCATGGCCACTACGGGCACGCTTGCAGAAGTCCAGACGCTGAGCCCAATGACTCCTCCGACCCATAAACCGCACCAAACCGTATTTTTTCGGGATGCAATGATGACTCATGGATTACGTGTGGATTGCTGTCTGACCAATAACGCATATTTTGCTTATTGACGACGCCATTCAGCCAGAAATGAGCCTCATCGCTGATTGTTGAGGCCTCTTAAAGTTGGCCTCTTAAAGTTGAGGCCACTGACTCCAAATTTCGGTAGTAAATTTTAATAATTTCGACTCGTTGTTGGCTCGTATATATTTGTATTATGAAATGGCAAACCTTACTGAAGAGAAATGTGAAAGGAGCGGGAAAAAATATGGCGTCGTTTGCTGTCCCTATCGATTTACGTTTGTAGCGTCTCTGCGGAAAAACCCTTTATTACGTTTTAGTTTCATGGATTCAGTCGTCAATAGTTCATCGGACAGAGGATATTAAAAGCTCTTGATCAGTGAAAACAGAATAATCGAAGGCTCGGTTTGTGATATTGCTTTGGCTTTTGTGTATGAGTTTGCCAGTCAAAATTACACTATTTACAAATAAACATATGAATATTTGAGGTGTGTTCCAAACATATACATGGTTGCTGCAGAATATGTTTGGGAGAATGTGTTAGAGAGGTAGTTATTTTTCAGCGTGTATTATTCGATCTTTCAGTTGTTATGTTTTTAACAATTGTTCGGTTCAAGATCAATAACTATTAAAAAGTATTTTTTCTAGGAAAAAGTACATTGTAATAGAAATATTAAAAAAAATATGTGTGAAATTGATCATTATGGTGGCCCACAAAGGCATATCATCAGCTCCCTTCTCCACAAGTATTCAGGTATATCATTACATATTATAGGGATAAACAAAACGCAATTTAGCGAGAATTGTCTCAACACTCCTACTTGTGCGCAAACTTAACTTAAATTACTTCAGTGAAAGTAAAGGGTGTCCCAATAAAAGTGCTCGATTTAATTTAAAAATATAACGCATAATTTTTGACAGAGTGGTGATATTTGTATCGCATTGACAAGTTCGAATTAAGTATGAATTAAAACATCCGGCAAATGGCATCCGCGGAAGTAATCACAGGCAATTGCTGTTTTAATGAAATTTTTAATGGCAGCAACAAATTTTAAGATTTTGAGAAGCATGACCAATTTTTTCCTCATACTAAAGCGCCTACATTGAAGTCCTTATATGTACGAGGGTTGCTATTTATATTATGGGTCATGGTGATACTAGTGTTGCCAGATTCAAACTGGAACTTCCATAGAAAAGTTTGATATTTTGTAGGTTAAATATACCATAGACTAATACATACATAGATACTTTCATTCTCTCAATAAATTAAACGTTATAGGTACTGTGGAAAGTAAACATTGGATGGCGGAAAACTTGGGTTCAATAATACCAGATAGAGGCAATAGTAAACAACGTTCAACAAAGGAATAACAACCGAATTTCGTATTTTTGTGGCAAACTAGTTGTGTTAAATACAATACAAATGTATACCAACGACAACAGTCACCAAAAAAGTGCAACATACATTTAAATTTTTCAGTTCTACACCAAAACGACATGGAAAAGTTAAGTGCACATATTTTGTAACTCCACCTGGTGTAAGTTAATTTTGATGAGTGTGAAATGAAATGTCAGATAAGAGAATAAATGTATCTATGTATGTATTCGTCTATGACACATACATAGAACGTTTTGACTTACGAGCACTATATGTAGTATTTACAGTGTTTTGAGAAATTCATCTCGGTTAAAAAATGAAATTAATCTGTGAAAATGTTCGTACGATGATTTTTTAAGATTTTCGGCGTGGATTATCAAGACAAGAGTATCCCAATCAACATGTTTCGACTTTTGGAGATGAAGCACCAACCAAACACCACTGTAAATAGCTTGTAGCACGAATTCAGTCGCGGACGTCGTTCGCTCCAGGATGAATTACGTAAAGGTCGTTCAACTTTGGTCGCTTTGCCGGAAACCATCGAAACTGTGCGTGAACTGATAAAGCAGCACCGATATATGACATACGGTGAGATTGAGGCTTCCTTGGGCAATAGTGTGACAAGCATCAATAAGATGTTGCATGTTCATTTGGCCGTGAAAAAGACTTGTTCTCGTTGGATCCTACATAATTTGACGAATGCTCAAAAGAGGCCCGTGTCGATTGGAGTAAAGAAATGTTGAAAAATTACAACCGCGGTAACTCAAATTCAGTGTATAATATCGTCACAGTTGACGAATCGTGAATCTATGCATATGAGCCCGAAAGAAAACAGCAATCCACAGTAAGGGTCTTTCAAGATGAGCTAAATCCAACAAAAGTTGTTCGTAGAAGAAGCACATCGAAGCATGTGGTCATGTGGCCACAGTGCCTTTAGTGGATCTAAGGACGGCCAATTCTAAGTGGTATATCACCATGTGTTTGCCAACAGTGGCCACACCGCCTTTAGTGGAACGTAGAACGGTCAATTCTGTTTGCCAACAGTGTTCGACGAAATAAGGAAAAATAACAAGAGAAGACGGATCATTTTGCATCAGGACAATGCGAGCTTCCACACATCACCTGAAACAATGGGCTATTAGAGTACACAACATGTAGAATTGATTGGTCATCCACCGTCCAGCCCTGTTTTGACACCCTTTGACTTCTGTTTACTGCGTGGTCAACGTTTTTCGACCCCCGAAGCAGTTGTTGAAGCGTTCAAAACCCATGTTTTGGACGTGTCGCGATCGGAGTGGAGAAATTGCTTTGAAAATTGATTTGAGCGCATGCAAAACTGTATTGATCTTCACGGAGAATACTTATATTTTGAAAAAGAGTAAAACCATTTCCAATGATAAATTATTGTTTTTTGATTGAAATGATTGTGCATGACTTTGGGCAAAACAGGGAGACACGGGTCTTTTTTTGTCTTTTATCATGTGGTGGTGTCCGTATATGGTTATATTTCCATGACTTAAAAAAGTACACACAGTGTTATAAACAATGAAATGCAAAATACTTCCATCTGCCCATACTCGATCGAAATTTTTCTTTAAATTTTGAATTTTTTCAACTAACGCGAGCAACTGTGGCGTGTTCAGTTTGACAGCTGAAGTGATCAAAAACGTTGCGCTGCGTTTTAGAAACTTCCCAGTAAATAACGTCACCGAACAGCTGTAACGTTTTATAAACCACCAAAACGACAAAAGTAACGCGAAGTGACCGATTAACTTAATTAACAATTAATTAATATTTGCAAATATTTTTTTCTTAAATTTAAAATTCAAACCATTTTATAAACAAATGTTTTACAGCCAAAGTCACGATGTCGAACGTTAACGTTCGCATGCTTTCTAAGCGACAAACAGCTGATTTCGAAGTCACTAACACGCATCAGAACGACAAGTCGAATGAAAATCAATGCGAACGAAACGTAAACATTTCAGTACAAAATCAGTAGCTACTAATTATTTTCGCTGTCATCTGTGCGAACACAAATGTCAAAAACACTCACTTGTGTTTTTGTTTTCGTGTAGTGCCAAAAAAGAACAAATTGAATTGAAAATTCTTATAAAATATACTACAAAATGGAAAATAAATGGTAAGTAAACGGTTAATTATTTCTGTTTTGTTAGAGTAATTATTGTTTGTACATATGTTTATCTATTTCAACATAAAAAAATCAACGTTGCTGCAGCTGCAAACATTTGTGAGTCTTTGGCGGCTCAAAACTGTACACAGAGAAGCAGTGGAAAAAACTGGTAGTATTTTATTAAGAACTTTATGTCAAATAAATAAAAAACAATTACAATAAAAACAAGCAAATAAATTCATCATTTATTGCAAACTTATATCAAAACCCACCCTTAATTACAAAATTTTTGGTTTGTTTGCATATGACTTTTTTGTTTGTTTTGCTTTACATTTTGCTGTCAATTTTTTCCAGCTGAGTGGTACAGAGATGTACTTTTTTGTAACTATTCAAACAATTGTACCGGGTTTCCACGAATATAGCGATTTTTGGGGATATTAACCTTTTTTTTGGAATTCTTGATCTGGTAGCTTTGTCATTTGACAATGGTTAAATGCCTTTGTTTACAACACGTAAGACCATGCGAACGACAAGTCAAAAGATAGTGACTACCAATTTGAAGCGAAAGTGAGGGCATTGCTGTCGTTCGCTTAAACTTAACATGAAAATCTCATTAAAATTTTAATATCGACACGTTCCCGGCAGAATTTATTAAGCGACAAAATGGAAATTGTTCAGGAAACGAAAAAAACTTTCTGTCAAGTAGCTGATTTGTATTATATTTTCGGTTATTACCATTTTCATTCTCATGACGTGGTTATGCAAGGGGCATTCTCTGTATATCGGAATGTGGAGCTTGGCATACATTTTGAGAATATGGAAAAAAGTCATAGTCGCCAAATATGTCGCTTAATACATTCTGCCGGGAACGTGTCGATATTATTTTCGAATTTAAATATGCTTCATGAGAATTTGAATGAATACACGCAATGCCAATGGTAATGTTATATACATTTCTTATTTAAAATTAAAACGTAATTGTCACATTTAAATAAAGTTATGGAATTTTGAGTTTTAAGCATCACTAAGTATGTGAAATAGTCGGTAAACAATTGTATTGTGAGTGCTACATATGTAATTTAATTTAAAATAAAAAACCGGTTCCAGCGGTTTCTGCCAAAAGTAAAAACCGTTAACCGGTTTCCTGAAAAATTAATTTTTCGAACAAACCGAATCACGGTTTCTTGGAAAATTGATTTTTAGAACAAACCGAAAACCGGTTTTTAAAAAATGTCGGTTATTTGGACACTCTTGTTATAAAGCACAAAAACCAGTGTAAGAAAATGTCAATGGGTAAGACATGTCAAACGAATGTCACAAACCCCAATTTTTTATATTTTTTTTTCTCATATCACCAGCGATGTCACATCGCCCGAAAGCGATGGTATCATAAAACCCTAACCGGAATGTTAATACTGTGTAATTATTAAGTCCATTATGAGTAAAGTGGAAAAAATGGAAACGGCAAAAATCTGTTGCCGTAAAAAAACCGCGTACATGTTTAAATCTTTATCTAAATTAATTCTTGGTTTTGCATCAGTACACGCAAAGAAAACAACGTTTATTGCTTGGTTTAAACAACAATACTCTGATTGATTTGTATTAATTTATTAAGCGCAACCATTCATGTAGTTCTCCCAAATAAACTCATATATCGCAAATGTGTATTATGTTGTTGCAAACGACTTCTCGTTTGCATTAAAGGCGTAAAAAATTACATTTGCCGCAAGTTAAAACCCGTTTGCGATAACTGAAATTAGCCATTTATCTAATGAGAGCACAGGTTACGAAGAACGTAAATTTCGCCTATTCTCTCGACTGTATACACAGTCTTATCCACTCGTTTGGCATACACACTCACGCATTCACATTAAAGTGATCACACACTCTAATGCTTCGACATATCTTGGATGGGCAATTGAAGCTTTGTAGTTTGCTGCGCTTTTAGTTGTTATTTTAATGCAAAGCGAGACAGACGTGTAGGTATACAGTGAAAAAATAGACAAAAATGCCAACTTTTTTAAAACAAACTTTATGAGTAAAACCAAAATCATAAAAGTTGGAAATTTAAACAAAAAAGAGCTTATGGAAGCCATAAATAAAAGTTGTAATTACAACTTGGTTGCTGTAACCGAAAGAACAGTTGGTGGAACCGTGTTTCGTTTCTCACAAATGTTTTTTCAGCTTTAATTTTTCATAACTCGTTTACTCCAAACGTTTTCAGTTCTCGCAAACGTTTTTTTTAGTTAGGATCAACTAGAACTCGGTTGCTGTAACCGAGGGAACAGTTGACGGAACCGTTTTTCGTTTCTCGCAAACGTTTTTTTCAGCTTATGTTTTTCATAACTCGTTTGTTGCTAACATTTTTCGGTTCTCCCAAACGAAATGACATGTATGGCTGAACAGAAGTTCGTTTCTCTCAACTACAGTCCCCAAACGAACTTCAGTTATCTGCGATTTCGTTTGGGAGGAACGAGTTTTTTCTTTGCGTGTAGTAGAATTGATAAATATATTGTATTTGAGTAATAACTGGTGAAGAAGTGGTGAACGCCGCAGGCAAAAAAAAATCAATTTTCTGAGAATACAAATTGGTTTGGCCTGCGGCGCTCACCTCATCTTCACGAGAAATTTTATACGAAATACAGCTTACCAATTTGTATAGGTTTTCTTATTATTTATTTAATTTAAGTGTTATTCCGGTTTTTTAACCACTGAGTGGGCATTACACCCAGAAAAGACGCCATATTACCCAATTATTTCTATGCTATATTTTGGTCTTCTGTCAGTTTTGGTTTCGGGCACTATAACATTGGTCATATGGGCGTAATATTTTTATAAAAAAAAATTAATTTTGTAAAATAATTTGTCAATGCGCTCAAACATGCGCCATATCGCAGTGACTTTTGGGCTGACGTCCCTTTTGGATGTTGTGACGTTAGTTTGCACCTTAACCACGTCATAACGTCCAAATTAAGAAATGTTATAATATTCAAACATCGGCATAATACCCAAATTCCAAGAAAAAATACATTCCCCAGGATCTACACAACTGTAGGAGTAAGTGCGACGGGCGTGAAGGCGACGACGCCTTCATCTTTTATGGATAATGCGAAAGTAAATTATCTTTTGAGTATCCGGAATTAAAGACTTTCAATCACCTGCCGTGCAGTATAAAAACCTTTACTGCATTTTTTCCTCATAATAAGCAAAAAAATATGCCCTGCTAAGTCTCCGATCGTGTACAGAGTTTCTGATTTTGACAAATTAGTTTTCTTTTCTTTAATTTGAGTGTAATTTTCTCCATATCAGCAAACAGATTCTTATCACATTCTTGGAATAAATTTAAACATATTCCTACTAATTTTTACTTAATTTAATAAAAAATATATATAAGTAATTGTCTTACCTACTGAAAGAGTAACAACTTTCACAATAGTTCTGGTCAATATGTACAAATGCCAGGAAATGTAATAATGCCAAAATAAAAACGGTATGACGTCCAAAATTTAAAACGAAAAATGTCATTTAACCCTCAAAAATTGTCGAAATCCCCAAACAATATTTTGACTTTATGGCATGGCCTTTGAGCTTCATGATATTCAGCATTTGGGTGGAATGCCGACTTTGGGCATTATGACGTTTTTGGTTTTAGGTGTTATGACTTAATGCCGTGATTTGGGCGAAGGCTACGCCGTTCAGTTGTTTGATTTTCTAAGGACAATTTTCTTAATGTCCGATTAAAGTGTCTGCTTACTAACACGGTGTTACAAAAAATAGATTTTTTTCTGTCCTATGAACCAAATGCACATATTCGGAAAGAGGGGAAAAAATAAAAATACACGTGTATCGTCGATTTTCATGTACACGTCAGAATTTTTTTTTTTTAAGTCTGAAGTATAAAGCTCGTAGTGGCCTGTGTGAAAGCCTTTGGACCGATTTTTAACCCTTTTTCAGTGATCCAATCGAGCTGATTTTTTGCAGGCAGACTCGTGGAAATGACTGTATCACGTCAAATTTTTTAAAAACTATTTTTATCAATTCTCAGATTTTCCCCAATTTTTATTATTTTTGAAAAAAAAATATTTTTTTTCACTTTTCTTAGCATAACTTCAAGGGACTCCAAATTTTTAAACTACTTAAGCGTTACGAAAAAAAATGTTTTTTGACCAATCCTACTCGATATAGTTGTAGTTAATCAATAGTAACCTTCTAACACTAAACAGTTTTTGACTTTTACAACACTTACAACTGGTCTGACAGATGAAATAAGGAACTGCAAAATTGTTTTAAGTTCTGTTGTGCGAAAACGTATTTGTATATATTTCATCGGAAAAAATGCAGTGTCCGACGCGAAATAACTTTTGTTACGTTTGTGGCTTATTCGCACCAAGTAAAAATTTGAAAAATATTACTAAAACAGTGGTGAATTCGTTTCAGAAAATATTTAAGACTGCTTATGTTCCTTACTTGTGGTATACTCCGGAAGTCGTGTGCGACTATTGCTATAGAAATTTGTGCAAGTTTACTGATGGAAGGTCAACAATAAAGTACGCTGTACCAACAATTTGGCTACCACGCACGGAGCACTGCAATGAATTGTGTTACTTTTGTGTAACTTTTGCTCAAACAAAAGGGTACCAATACATTCACCGCAACAAAATTCGCTACGCTAATGTAGAATCGGTAATTCCAGCTGTTCTATACTCACTAGAAGAGCGTGTAGCGGCTTCAGTGGAGATTTTTGATAATGTTCCCGAAATAAGCGATGCAGAATCAACAGTTGTACCAACACTGCTATCAACTTTTCTTGCATCGAATGCGAGATGCGAGAGTCCACAAGTATCGGAATTTGTGGCAACACCCAGTTAAATTGGGACTGCAATGCCGCATTTAATAACGCAAGCCGACTTCAATGACCTCGTACGAGACGGAAATTTGTCGAGGGGAACAGCAAAACTCTTTGCATCACGCTTTAAGCAGTGGAATATAGTGGCGGCTGATTTTAAAATAACAGCCGCTCGTGGTCGAGGTACCACTATTCCATATGACGAATTTTTTAAATTGCACGAAGATCGGGAAAAAAGCCTAGCTTATTGTTATGATATTGATTTGATGTTTGCAAAAATTGGTTACCCTCATATTTCAGAGGAGTGGCGACTTTTCATCGATGCATCGGTTAACAGCCTTAAAGTCGTGCTACTTCATATCGGTAACATACATCCATCTGTCCCGATCGCATATGCCACAAACCTCAAGGAAACATACGAAGGCATGGAATTAATATTACAGCTGATAAAGTACAAAGAGCATAATTGGAAAATATGCTGCGATCTGAAAGTGGTCGGTTTACTCATGGGTGTTAAGCGTGGATTTCCAACCCACCAGTGCTTTTTGTGTACATGGGAAGGTCGAAAAAGAGATGAGCATTACACTGAATTTAAGTGGAAGCCGCGAACATGCTACAAAGTAGGCGTAGAAAGTATAGAAAATCTACCATTGGTGCAGCCGTCTCAAATCATTTTGCCTCCACTACACATTAAGGTCGATCTCGTATCAAATTTTGTTAAAAAACTGGATTGTGATGGTGAGGCCATTGCAACTTTGCGCAAAATTTTTCCGAAATTGAGCGGCGCAGAGATTCATGCAGGTATTTTTTTTAAGAAGTCATTTAGTAACTTTATGTTTTTTAATGATTTTTTTGATTTAAGGTGTTTTCAATGGTCCGCAGATAAAAAAAATAATTGCAAGTCCTGAATTTTCATCAAAATTAAATGCTATCGAACAACGTGCATGGAAAGGTACAGTTGCCGTTATTGAGCAGTTTATTGGTAACAAACGAGCTGCCAATTATAGAAATATTGTAGCAGATTCGGCATATGGCGAAATGGGCATGTTAATGTCGCAAAAGATCCATTTTCTTCACAATCATTTAGATTTTTTCCCTGATGATTTAGGAGCTTGTAGCGATGAGCATGGCGAAAGGTTCCATCAGGACATTGCGGCTATTGAAAAGCGCTTTAAAGGAAAAGACATTATGCATATGCTTGGCGAATACTGTTGGTCTATTTGTCGCGATACTGAAGCAAATGCTTACAACCGCAGAAATAAAAGGCCTAAATTTCTTTAAAAACATTAAAATTTTTAATGTGACAATTCTTTATTTTTATAAAACAAAAGTAATAAAAAAAATTGTTTTTTTAACGAACTGAAACCTTAAAAAAAAACGATAACCATTTTAAAAAAAATAAAAAAATTTAGGAAAATCTGAGAATTGATAAAAATCTATTTTTTAAAAAATTTGACGTGATACAGACATTTCCACGAGTCTGCCTGCAAAAAATCAGCTCGATTGGATCACTGAAAAAAGGTTAAAAATCGGTCCAAAGGCTTTCACACAGGCCACTACGAGCTTTATACTTCAAACTTAAAAAAAAAAAAATTCTGACGTGTACATGAAAATCGCCGATACACGTGTATTTTTATTTTTTATCCCCTTTCCGAAAAAGTAAATTTGGTTCATAGGACAGAATGTGTGTAACACGGTGTAATCGGTACTTTATTTTTCGGAACGATATTCTGCCTGTTAATGTTTTTCATTTTCTCATACTGTGTTAATTTAACAAGATGTTAGATGTTTTACGCTGGTAACTCTGATGAAATGTACGACTATAGTTGTCAGCACTGTAAGATATCAGCCGTTTACTTTATTATTGTGTTTGCGCAAATTGTAATTTATTCAAACTATGGCGGAAAACAATCAACACAATACCGTGGGAAGCACTTCTCAGTTGCCAAGGTACATTTAAAGGGTTTTTTAACAGAGACACTACAAAAGTAAATCGATAGGGACAGCAAACGACGCCATATTTTGTCCCGCTCTTTTGACATTTCTCTTCAGTAAGGTTTGCCAATTCATCATGGAATGATATACGAGCCAACAACTAGTCGAAATTATTAAAACTTACTACCGAAATTTGGAGTCAGTGGCCTCAACTTTACGAGCGCTACGTCCAATTTATGGTCGTCATAATCGTCCTACCAGATCAACAATTGAGCGTCTAGTGGAAAAATTTGAATCCACATGCACAGTACAAAATGTTCCCGTGCCAGTGAGACAAAGAAGTGCCCGTAGTGTCGAGAATATTGCTGCCGCTGAGGCTTCAGTTCAAGAAAGCCCAAATGTGTCTCTCACACGTTGTTCTCAAGCGTTGGGCATCTCTATGACGTCGTTGTGGCGAATTTTGCGAAAAGATCTTGGCCTACATCCTAACAAGATTAAATTGACGCAAGAACTGAAGCCGCTTGACCACCATAAGCGTCGTATGTTCGTGAATTGCGCTGAGCAAGAATTTGAAAATGATTCGAATTTTCATCGGAAAATTATCTTCAGCGATGAGGCTCATTTCTGGCTGAATGACTTCGTCAATAAGCAAAATATGCGTTATTGGTCAGACAGCAATCCACACGTAATCCATGAGTCATCATTGCATCCCGAAAAAATTACGGTTTGGTGCGGTTTATGGGCCGGCGCCGTACTTCTTCCGTGATGATCAAGACCGGCACATTACTGTGAATGCGAATCGCTACCGTTCAATGATAACCGAATATTTTTGGCCCCAATTAGATAATATGGACTTGGAGGACATGTGCTTCCAACAGGACGGCGCCACAAGCCACACAGCGAATGCCACAATCAATTTATTGGAAACCAAGTTTGGTGAACGTATTATCTCACGAAATGGCCCAGTCGATTGGCCGCATCGGTCGTGCGATTTGACGCCGTTAGATTATTACCTGTGGGGCTACGTCAAGTCTATGGTCTATGCCAACAAGCCAGCGACGATTGATGAACTTCGTACGAATATTTAACGTGAAATTTCAGCAGTATCGGCCGATTTATGCTTGAAAACCGTCGAAAATTGGGTTCAGTGTCTGGACTTCTGCAAGCGTGCCCGTGGTGGCCATGCAAAAGAAATCGAGTTCCATACATAATGGCATCGAACGTACTTTCACAGGAATAAAGAATTTCATTGGTATCTAAAACCGGTTTTGTTTTATTTAAAAAAAACTTTTGTAGCGCTCTTATTGAAAAACCCGTTACTTGCTGACCCGGTGAAAGGACGCAAGTCAATTTTAGAAAACCGAATACTTAAATCATAACAACCTGAAAACAAAACCGATGTTGTCAACAGTTTTCATCTGTTTGCATTCTTCGTTCCGATACACTACTAACCCGCTTTATACCGCCTGTTAACATTTATAGGCTGGATACTTTTTAAGTATACATCGGTTGATGATATTTAATTATTTTCTAGGGGACCTCTTGTATAATTCCGAAAGTGCTTTTTTCGACGTAAGAGTACTTTTTGTAAAATAATTAAATAAATCTTTATTTACAACATTAACGGGCTGTTTGTGGAACATATAAAAACTTTATTTAATCTGAGTACGGTTTGTTAATATTCCGGTGGAAATGCAGTAAAAGCTTTTGTTGGCTTCAGGCACACATATATTTCAGACCTATTATACTTTACATAAATTAACAATAAATAAATCTTGGCAATTTCGATCAGCTGATTTTGACAAGGTCGGCCCTCGAAATAAAAAAAAACCCAATTCCTACTGCTTCTACCTTACTTATTTTGCCATGTGATGTATTTAAAAACCTCTCACATAAAATTTGGTGAGTCAAATCCGAAAGTACTCTTATTGGACCAAAAGGAGTGCTGGACTTTTTGAAATCGAAAGGAGGTAAAAAAGTCCTTATCCACTACAAATATCATCCCTGGGATACATTGGCAAAATGAAATTCTCCCTAATACGATAGTTGTATTTTGATTGTCACTTCGCAAACAACTGTTTTGACATACTTCTGACATTCGTCTATGTATTTCATATAAAGTAGGATAAACATTTCTCAATCACGTAAGTGAAAAATTTTAACTTAGACAGTTCATAGGTAATAATGAAATTGGAAAATATACCTCGGAATTTTTCCGCACAGGGGATAACGTGCATTTTGGTAAAACTTTAAAATTTAAATTTTACTGTCTCTAACAATACAACCACTTTCACTGTAAAATGTTAGTAAAATAAAAGAACAAAAGAATTTTGCAATTTGTATAACATTATGCTACAAACTTGACGAAAAATTACAAATCTTGGAGAAATTTCGTGAAAATAATGCTAAAAGTATTAGCATAATGGTCCAAAACAATTATGATAAAAAATGCCAACACTGTTGACAATAACCGGGAAAAATTCAATCATGTATTTCAGTTGCCATCTTTTCTTCTTGTTATTTTTAAACATCATGTAGTGTTCCCTTTTCGTTTGTCTTTACACGACTCTCAACCGAACGATAAAGTTGAGCTTTTTTTTACACCCAATCTCTATTTTGACACTTTTGTCCTCTCTCACTCTGGTGACAATTTTAGTTGTTTCTTAATCCTCTGGTCGTTCGCAGTCAGCTCCCGTAAATTCAGTTAAAATTTTGGTTAATTGTTAAAAATTACAAATAAATTTCTTATTTGTTGTTAAAATCCAATCAGTTAGTGTTGATAAATGATGGTGATGTGAAATATTTGTGAAAATCATTCAGAATTCATTTTTAATTTCCAAGAATATAATTTTTCCTTTCTTGTTTACGGTGGAGCCGGTAATTCGTGTGTCGGTGTGTGTGTGTGTGTGTGTTGGTGTGAAAACGGTAAAATGCAGAAAAAGTGTAAAGAGAAATGCCTTGTGTTGATCCATAATCTCAAGAGAAAGTTCATCGTTTATTAGAAAAGAAGTGTAAGAGAAATAAATTAAAGAGAGAAATAGGTGCTTGTAAATCGTTGAATAAATGGTTATCGTTCGCCTAAATAAGGTGAAATATCGGTGTCGTAAATAAGTATGTTAATCCATGGATTTATCTTGCTAATCCAATCCCTTGGGCAGAATAGCCTCTGGGACTATCGTTAACACATTAGATCAGTGAATCCTAACACGTTTTCGTTTGCTAAAAATCGCCATAAATAGCCTTGGTCGGTATAATGTTAATAATAAATTAATAAATAATAAACAATTATATTACAAAAATCAGTAGCAGTTTTACCACACAAGCGGTTTTAATTCTAAGATTACAGGTATGTAGTGATTTTTTTTACAAAATTGAAGATAGTAGGGAGGGAGGTACTAAAAACCCAAAATTAGAAAGTAGACTGAAAAATCACGAAAACATCAAATGCTTGAGGCCCCCAAGATCCAAAAAATGAGCCCACATAGGAAGAACTAAGGGTGCGTACTTACAAACTCAACGGTCTAATCGTTTTTATCATATGACATCTGTACAATGAGATACACATATTTAAGTATCTCATCCAATATTCTGAGTCCTAAAAGAGACTGAAAGGAGTCTCAGGAGTTTCCAAAAACATATCAATAAGAATATTTTTGCGTTTGAAAGTGTCTCTCTCCTCTTATTTGACCGTTATTTTATGACTCAGAAAAGGATCATAAATATTAACATGGGAATAATAATTCCCCTCCTTTTTAGGAGTATTTTTGGCATTATAAATGGGCATGATATCCGAGTCACTTATGAGCCCTTTTGAACTCTTTTTCGAATTATTTATAATTTTTTTTGTTACTTTTATGTATAATTTTAGAATTTTTCGAGATTCGTGATGAAATCATTCTTAACTAATTTCGGAATCATTTTCGATTGATTTTATTACCAATTTCCATGGCATTTCACAATTTTACTAGTAACAAAAGGTCAAAATTATTATAAATTCCCATAAAATTTATGGATATCGGTATTTTTAATCACATACGTATAAAGGAAATTACAGTCTGTTCCTCGATCTCGAACGAATGCCTTCACTCGTGTTCTAGTCGAAAGAAAGTTGATTTGGGTTCCACAATCTTGTCATTTCAAGTCGAATGAAAACGTAACAGTTATCAAAACTTTTCAGTACAAATTTGGGTTCCTTTATTTGGAGGCTGATGTCATTTGCGAAAAAAAATATTGAGTCGTTGAACGAAAATGTCGACTGTGACTGGCTTTCGTTCGCTTCGCTTTTTGTTCGAGATTGGGGAATAGGCCATTAGTCTTAAACGAAAATGTACTTATGTACATATATTAAAATATATGTACCTGAAAACCTGAAAGTTCTAATTTAGTAATAAAATATAAAATATGATATTAATCTATTATTTATCCACTGAACGCTTGGAAACATCTGAGAAAGAGATAGAACAGGTGGGGCCATGTAAAGTTTTTAATTTTAACCCCCCGTTATTTCGAAGAAAATTACCTATTTTACATTTATGAAGTGATGGACTATTATTTAAAGGTCACAAATTTACGAAGTGTGTCGCATTACTCTTGAAGAAAATTGGGGAATATTAAAAATTATCTTCCAAAGTTCTGAGTCTTGAATAATAGTACACGCGGTTAACCGAGTTAGTCAATCCGGATCACCAAATGTCAACAAGTTACTGAGAGAGTTGGCGTCTATATACGTCATTACTCTATGGTTTTCGCATTACAGTATTCGCCTTTTTCGAATTTTGAAAATCGAAAAATATTCTTCTCCTTTTTCGAATTCTTTAAACTTTACACTGAACAGAAAAGCATCATCACAGGGATGGAAATGTTTATCACCTCAACAAGTTTTGTCATCGACAGTGAGCTAACGAACAGTTTCATTCCCGCTACGAAAATGTGTTCATCAACTGCAAATTGTTCTTCATTGTGATGAATACAATGAATTTGATTCATTATTGCAACGAATTTGCTGCAATGAATTTGTTTGAATAATGAAGTTGCTTCATTGCTGCAATGAATGTGTTTCATTGCTGCCATGAATTTGTTGCATGGCTGCTCTGAATTTGTTTCATTGCTGCTAAAATTTCGTTAATTGCTGCAATGAACGTTCTGATGTGTGTTTGAAATTATTTATTGTTAATTGTACATAAATACACTGTTAGTATTACATTGCAGGTATTTTGATAACATTTTCACGACTACCCATTAAACATGGGGAATGATTACACGAACATGTTCTAATTTAGTACTAAATTAGAACTTAGCTCAATAAGAAAAGCGCTAAAAAAAAATCTATAATCGCAAAAATAATATTTTTGTTTACCTTCGTAGGCGGCTTTAACCAACGGATGTCTTTAATACGGCATCACTTTAAAAAGGAAAATCGCAAATAAACTTAAACGTTTTCAATAAAACTCGCTAAAATGCCCTTATACAAGGTGGCACAAAAGTAAACTTCCGATGTTTTTTTGGCTGTAATTTAAAAAAAAATTAAAAACTTTGATTCTTCTTGTGGATTATTTTTATTTGGTCTTTTAATTTTTTTTACATCAAGTCCAGAATATGATGTCATGTAAATGGCCGCCGCCACAGTTGATTGTCATTTGAGCCCTTTTTATGGCATTTTGACTCCTCCAGCGAAAACAGCACACCATACAGTGACTTTGAGCGGGTGTAATGGCTCTTCGTGGGTTACACGCGGATTTTCAGTGCCCCAGAAGCGTAAATTTTGCTTATTTACGTACCCGCTAAGATGGAAATGGGTCTCATCACTCATGATTATTTTTGATGAAACATCATCTTCCTCTTGGTGGTGATTAAGGATGGCTTGAGCGTATGTTAGACGCGATTGGCGGTCAGCAGCTAACAGCTGATGCACCGTCTGGACTTTGTACGGAAACATCTTCAAATCTTGTACCAAAATTCGCTGTAAAGACCGTCGACTGATACCCATTTGCGTGGCACGTCGTCTGGTCGATGTCGACGGCGCTTCCATGACATCCTCGGCTACAGCAGCAATATTCTCTGCAGAACGACTACTCCGGGGTCTGCCACGCCTGGCAGCATCTCGTGTTGTGCCAGTCTCTTCGAGGCGAGCGACTAAACGTCGCAGTGTTTCACCAGTAGGCGTTGGACGGCCAGGAAATCTGCGACGAAATTCACGTTGTGCCAAAGTCACCGACCGATTATTGGTCAAATAAATAGTCAGCAATATTCCGCGTTCTGGAGCAGTGTAGCGTAACATTGTTTATTAACGTGTATTTCGCATGTGTTTACTACACAAATGTCAAAACAGAACTGACATTAGGGGCCAATCGCAAAATTTATAGCATTTTCTGATAGGAGGATTACTTTTGCGCCACCTTGTATCAACATCCCAAAAACTGATAGTCTAATCGAAAAAACTACTACTTTTTGGCGAGTTTCTAAGTGGTTTTCATAAAGTGGTCAAATTCGTATGAAAAAATTTTTTTCAAAAAATCTTTATAATAGGGAAAATCACTAAAATAAAAAGTGACTATAACTCGGAAGCGGTGTTTCCAATCGCAAAAAGACATTACAGAAAAATCGCTAAAACCAAAACGTTTTCAAAAACAAAATCGTTAAAACACCCATAATATGGCATATTATGTCTATATCTCGAAAAATAGTAATCTAACATTACCCGCAGGGTATTGGGAAAATAATGGGTAGCTACCCACGAAAATGGGGAATTACCCATTACGATTACCCATTACCCTCAGGGCAATGGGGAAAATAATGGGTAGCTACTCGCGATATTGGGGAATTACTCATCACGATTTCCCATTACCCTCAGGGAAATGGGGAAAATAATGGGTAGCTACCCACGACGATGGGCAATGGGTTACCCAGAGTAACTCATCCCCATTTTTGATCGATAATATGAAAAAATTAGAAAAAATGTCTGTATCTCGGAAACGGAGCGTCCAATTGAAAAAATAACCAATTTTTGTGTGTTTCTAAGGGGTTTTCATAAAGTGGTCCAATTCGTATGGAAGAATTTTTTTCGAAAAATCGCCAAAATAAAAAAAATTGCTAAAATAAAAAGTGGCTATAACTCGATAACGGTGCATCCAATCGAAAAAATAGTAAAAATGTTACCTTCATAGGAAGCTTTAACCAATGGGTGTCTCCAATGTGGCATCACTTCTTATTTTTAAAACAAATCGCTAAAAATAAAATTGTTCATACAAAAAAACGCTAAAACGCCCTCATGTTTATATCTCGGAAACGGAGCGTCCAATCGAAAAAATATCCAATTTTTGTGAGTTTCTAAGGGGTTTTCTTAAAGTGGTCTTATTCGAATGGAAGAATTTTTTTTTCGAAAAATCGCCAAAATAAAGAAATTGGGCACGCTTGCAGAAGTCCAGACGCCCCACAGGAAATAATCTAACGGCGTCAAATCGCACGACCGATGCGGCCAATCGACTGGGCCATTTCGTGAGATAACACGCTCACAAAACTTGGTTTCCAATAAATTGATTGTGGCATTCGCTGTGTGGCTTGTGGCGCCGTCCTGTTGGAACCACATGTCCTCCAAGTCCATATTATCCACTTGGGGCCAAAACTATTCGGTTATTATTGAACGGTAGCGATTCGCATTCCCAGTAATGTGCCGGTCTTGATCATCACGGAAGAAGTACGGCCCAATGACGCCGCCGGCCCATAAACCGCACCAAACCGTAATTTTTTCGGTATGCAATGATGACTCATGGATTACGTGTGGATTGCTGTCTGACCAATAACGCATATTTTGCTTATTGACGAAGCCATTCAGCCAGAAATGAGCCCTATCTCTGAAGATGATTTTCCGATGAAAATCCGAATCATTTTCAAGTTGTTGCTCAGCCCAATTCACGAACATACGACGCTTATGGTGGTCAAGCGGCTTCAGTTCTTGCGTCAATTTGATCTTGTTAGGATGTAGGCCAAGATCTTTTCGCTAAATTCGCCACAACGACGTCACAGAGATGCCCAACGCTTGACAACGACGTGTGAGAGACACATTTGGGCTTTCTTGAACTGAAGCCTCAGCGGCAGCAATATTCTCGAAACTACGGGCACTTCTTTGTCTCACTGGCACGGGAACATTTTGTACTGTGCCTGTGGATTCAAATTTTTCCACTAGACGCTCAATTGTTGATCTGATAGGACGATTATGACGACCATAAATTGGACGTAGCGCTCTTAAAGTTGAGGCCACTGACTCCAAATTTCGTTAGTAAATTTTAATAATTTCGACTCGTTGTTGGCTCGTATATCTTTCCATGATGAAGTGGCAAACCTTACTGAAGAGAAATGTCAAAAGAGCGGGAAAAAATATGGTGTCGTTTGCTGTCCCTATCGATTTACTTTTGTAGCGTCTCTGTTGAAAAGCCCGTTAGATATTGGTCTCTGTACAACATCCAAAACTGTCATGATAACTTCCTGTGGTTCGAACCTTGTGACATTTCGAGTGAGTCTTTTAGTAGCGAATTGCATTTCCACGTGAACAAACCATGCTTCTGGACAGCTAGTCCAAAAGTGGGGAAGTTTAACCGACGCTGAAGCAACTTCAGCGTCTATATGTGCACTATTATTAATAGAAGTAACATAAAGACCAGATTCCTGCATATTTGAGACGTATTATTTTCACTATCTGCATATTATTTTCACTATCTGCATGTTATGAACCATTTTCACAGGAGAGGAGTTTACAAATGTTCACAAAATAGTCACAGTTAAATTCTAAATATTAATTAATGTTACTAAAACACTAATCAAAATCTGTATCATTTTCTCCAGATATAACAATTTATAACTTACAGGAACTGTATCTCTAATTGAAGCCTGAATTAATAAGAGGGCCCCTCTAGATCCGTATCCTTGAATATTCCTTGGAAAATTTTAAATTAGCTTATCTCCCCGATATATGTATGTAGATTCTATCGCAATTAAATTGTGTGCAGAATGCATGGATTTGAAATAATTTCCTCAAAATAGACTTCAACAAGCGACTGGATTTGCTACTAAGTTTCTCTGTTTGGCAATTCTTTATTTATATACGAGATTTATCGACGCTGAGGATAGCTTTCCGTATTTCTTGATGGGCAGTTTGTAATATAAACTCATATATATTTAGCTCCTGGCAGGATCGCCAATTGTAGGTCCCCGGTAAGTAAACACGATAGGTTTAAATTATAAAACAGTTTATTCTTTAAAGGTTGAAAATTGAATGAATAAATGCTAGCAGAATTGATTAATAGAAAAACAATTATTTGAATGAGTTCTATGTGAATTTAAAATCTAAAATTATAAAGTTAACAAATACATGCATAGAAGACCTACACCCTCACCGGGATGTTTAATACTGTGAAATTATTAAGTCCATTATGAGTAAAGTGGAAAAAGCAAAAATCTAACCCTAAAAAAATCGTGCAATTTTTAAATCTTTATCTAAATTAATACTTGGCTTTGCATCAGTAGTAGAATTGATAAATATATTGTATGGGAGTAATAACTCGTGAAGATGAGGTGAACGGCGCAGGCAAAAAAATACATTTTCTGAGGATAGAAATTGTTTTTCCTACGGCGCTCACCTCATCTTCTCGAGTTATTTTATACGAAATACAGCTTAGCAATTTGTATAGGTTTTCTTGTTATTTATTTAATTTAAGTGTTATTTCGTGTTTTTGTTAAACGGCTGAGTGGGCATTACACCCAGAACAGACGCCATATCACCCAATTATTTCTATGCTATCTATGCTTCTGTCAATTTTGGTTTCGGGCACTATAACATTGACCATTTGACAATGAGTGAACTTAATAATTTGGGCGTAATATTTTTACACAAAAAAATTAATTTTGTAAAATAATTTGCAGCTGCGCTCACACATGCGTCATATCACAGCGAATTTTGGGCAGACGTCGCTTTTGGATGTTGTGACGTTATTTTGCACCTTAACCACGTCATAACGTCCAAATTAAAAAATGTTATAATATCCAAAAATCGGCATAATACCCAAATTCTAAGAAAAAAACGTTCCCTCCGGATCTACACAACTTTAGGAATAAGTGCAACACGCGACGACCGTAGAGGCGACGACGCCTTCATCTTTTATGTGCTTGACAACTTTGGTGCTTGACACCTTTGAATTTAATTTGTGAACGCGCTATTTCACTGATCATCTAACCTTTACTTTCCTTTTTTTCAGTAAACTCAACATTTTCATCATGGTAAAGTGCACGAACGAACAACGTATGCAAATTATAAAAATGTACTACCGAAATTCGGAGTCGGTGACCGCAACTTTAAGAGCGTTAACTCCAATTTTCGGTCGTTTTTCTCGCCCTAGTAGACTAGCAATAACAAGTTTAGTGCAAAAATTTGAGCCTGTGAGACAACGGGTTGGTCGCAGTGACGAAAATATCACTGCCGTTCAGGCGTCCGTAGCAAACGATCCAAATCTGTCGACTCCGTGGCATTCTCAAGAACTGATCATCGCCAAGACCACTTTATGGGGAATTTTGCGTAAAGATCTTGGTTTACACCCATACAAGATCAAGCTGACTTAAGAATTAAAACCGATGGGCCATTTGACGCGAAGTACGTTCTCCGATTGGGCTCTGGAGAAGATGCACCGAGATGATGACTTTCATCGCAAACTCATCTTCAGTGACGAAGCTCATTTCTGGCTCAATGGGTTCGCCAATAAGCAGAATATGCGTTATTGGTTTGGTGAAAATCCACATGTGCTCCTTGTATTACCACTTCATCCACAAAAAATAACTGTTTGGGGCGGTTTGCATCCTGGCAGCGTCATTGGGTCATATTTTTTCATTGACAATAACGATCGTCACGTTACTGTGAATGGCGATCGTTATCGCGCCATGATTAGCGATTATTTTTGGCCCGAATTGGAAACCATGGACTTGGACGACATGTGGTTTCAACAGAACGGTGCCACAAGACACACAGCACACGTTACAATCGATTTATGGAAGAGTAAATTTGTTGAGCGTGTTATCTCAAGAAATCGACCAGTCAATTGGCCGTGTCGTTCGTGCGATTTAACGCCTCTAGTCTTTTTTCTTTGGGGCTACTTCAAATCATTGGTCTATGCCAACAAGCCAACGTTGTTGGAAGAGCTCAGAGCCATCATTGAACGCGAAATAGCGACCGTTACGGCCGACATATGTGACAGACTCGTCGAAAATTGGGTCCAATGAATCGACCGCTGCCGACGTGCCCGCGGTGGCCATATGAACGAAGTCGAGTTCCATTCATAAATGTTTTGATTGTATTTCCAGTCGATCATAAATTTTTGGAAATATCTCAAATGGTTTGCGTTTTATTTTAAAAAAAGTTGTCAAGTCCTTATGGGAAAACCCAATAAAGTCCTGAATTAAAGGCTTTCAATCACCTGCTGTGCAGTATAAAAACCTTTACTGCATTTTCTTCGCATAATAAACAATAAAATATTATCTGCTAAGTCTCCGATCGTATACAGGGTTTCTTATTTTGACAAATTAGTTTTCTTTTCTTTTATTTGAGTGCCATTTTCTTCATATCAGCAAACAGATTCTTATTCTAATCACATTCTTGGAATAAATTTACAAATAATCTTACTAAAAAAAATATGTGTGGCCGTCGGTGGTGCAATGGGTAGTGTGCGCGCCTCTTGTACTTGAGATCCCGGGTTCGATCCCTGCTCTGACCACCTTAAAAAAAAATAAAATCTTTCGGCGGCGGTCACCTCGCATAGTGAAGGCGACACTATCGAGTATTTAGCCATGAAATAGCTTCTCAAAATACCGTTCGGAATCGGTGTAAAAACTGTAGGTCCCAATCAGTGAGTGAAAAATTAGAAAGCGCACAGCTCACTGGTTGTGAGAAGCTCTCCCCAATCCCTTCATGGGATGTAATGGGAAACGGTTTTTTTTTTTTTTTTATAAAACATATGTATAAGTAATTGTCTTCCCTACTGAAAGAGTAACAACTTCCAAAATAGTTCTGGCCAATATGTACATATGCCGGGAAATGTCATATTGCCAAAATAAAAACGGCATGACGACCAAAATTTAAGACGAAAACCGTCATATAACCCTCAAGAATTGCCGGATGGCCTAAACCATATTTGGACTTTATAACATGGCCTTTGAGCTTCATGACATTCAGCATTTGGGTGGAATGCCGACTTTTAACCATAACGCCGTGATTTGGGCGAAGACTATTGGGGCAAATTAACGCTACGCAGCACAGTGGGATTTCTTCATACAAGCCGCGGCAAAAATTAGAAGGAATCGAGCTAGGGTTTTCAAATTTCGCACACATCTCTCATATTGCTAAATTAGTTTTTGTTCAAATCCGCCCACAACCACGCCTACCTCCCATATAACGTAAAATAAAAAAACGTTGTATTTTCCTCATTTTCATATCTATGTCAATAAAAATTGCTGCCAGTGCTTGCATTTGAGTCCTCAATTATATTAAAAATTTAAGTGCCACTCCCAACGCCCATATACAAATTTTCATTTTTCAAAATTTTCGGAAACAAAGATGTAATTCATTGTAGTTTGTGATAGATGTAAATCAGCACTTACATCTATATAAATAACTAAAGCCTAATATGTTAGCTTAGGGGGCCATAGTTAACCTGTTTTTTTTTAATTAACCAATCATTCCAAATAAAAGTCAAATTTGTACTATAAAATTATCGAAATTTATTAATTTTTCAGCATTTCTCAGTGCATACATTTAGGGATATGATATATAAAACACAACCAAAACATATTGTAAATAAATAAAGAAGATTCTGTTTGCAATACACTTGAAAATTCATATTGTGGTGTGAATAAAAGTATACACCATTTTATATGGTGTTTTCATTAATTTTTGTAATGAAATTTCGTGGCACTTTTTTATAAAATTTATAACTTTGTTCAACAGTATAAAATATTATGGGAATTTTATTTATGAAATCAAAAGAATACACTCCCACCTTTCACATTTTAGCAACCAGACCACAACGATCGATAACGACCACCTTTTTTTAGTCCAAGAAAAACTAAAAACACTTAGTTTTTTGAGTGTCATCATAAAAGCATGAATATATTTTAATCTGTTATTGTTATTCAGTTATTTTTTCTTAAAACATATTTTTCAAATATACATATTCCAAATCGATACGACAAAAAGAAGTTATGTTTCCAGCCCATTGAAATGCATGAAAATCTGAGGCAGGTTACTGCAGAGTTTCATTTTGTTGACTTTGCCGCGTTTTTTTGTACAAAAACAAAATTTGTTGAAAAAAACTAATGATTTATTTCTCTTAATTAAACAATTCTCTACAAAACTGCATCATTACATTTTTGATATTTGACACTCGAAAAAGGGTATTTTTGCCGGCAAAATCCCTTTCCAAGGACAATTTTCTTAATGTCCGATTAAAGTGTCTGTTTAATAATTGGTACTTTAATTTGTCGGAACGATTTTCTGCCTGTTAATGTTTTTCATTTTCTCATACTCTGTTAATTTAACAGGATGTTAGATGTTTTACACTGGCAACTCTGATGAAATGTACGACTCTAGTTATCAGCACTGGAAGATATCAGCTGTTTACTTTATTATTGTGTTTGCGGAAATTATAATTTATTCAATCTATGGCGTAAAACAATCAAAACGATGCCGTGGGAAGAACTTCTAAGTTGCCAAGGTACATTTACTTGTTGACCTGGTGGAAGAAAACCAAATACTTAAATCATAACAGCATGAAATCAAAACCTACACTGAACTAAATTCAGTGGTTAAATCGACGAAAACGCAGGTTAATTTGACGAAATCTCATTACTATAGACCTAACGAATACTGGATGTTGATTTGTCTAAAGTATTAAATTTTTCGTTTTCGCTTGAGTAGTAAAATTTACGAAATATCGTCAAATTTAATAAAACAAAGTATTACATTTCACTAATAATTTTATTCAATTTGGCTACATTTTGTCGGCAATACATGACAGTAAAAATGTTTTTTATATACATATATTCTTTTTGGATCGAAGTTCCTTATCACACGTTGCGGGATCGGGTCTAAATGAAAAAATTTTAAACAACTTTTTTAACTACTTTATTACAACCCATTATTATCAACTATATTGGGCACTTTTGGTTTGGTTTGGTTTAAAGGGAATTTTTCTAGGTGGAGCCTGTGTATTGCATATTGTAGTTTTGAACCCAATAAAAAGTAAATTTAGAAAAGCCAAAGTGCAAGACTGGCAAACCCATGAAATACAACCGTGAGCATGGAATTACATTTACACTCGTACTTTTGGTTTGTGTCTGGACTAACGTATGTGGGAATATTTCCTGTTTAATGGAAAATTTTCTAGGTGGAGCCTGTTTATTACATTTTGTAATTTTGAACCGAATAAAAAGTAAATTTAGAAAAGCCAAAGTGAAAGAAGTTTAAAAAAATAAAATTTTCTTAAGTAAGTCCGTTTTCTTAAAAAAAAGTACATTTTCTAAAAATAAAATTCTTAAACAATGTACCTTTTCCTAAAAAATACCTAATCTTAAAGAAGTACCTTTGCTTAAAAAAGTAAATTTTCTTACAAAAAGTACCTTTTCTTAAAAAAGTAATTTTTTAAATAAGTACCTTTTCTTAAAACAGTACATTATCGTACAATAAATTGCCTTTTTTGCAAAACAAAATAACTTTTCTTGAGATAAGTACCTACTCTTAAAATTGTACGTGTTCTTTCGTAAAAAAAAGATTTTCTTCAAAAAAATACTTTCTCTTAAAAAAATACATTTTCTTACAAAAATTCGTTTTCTTAAAAGTACCTTTTCTTAAAAATTAAAATAATACCTTTTCGTTTCTTTTATTGAGATAAGTAGCCTTTCTGAAAATAAGTAAATTTTCTTAAAAAAAAAGTACCACTTCTTTAAAAAGTACCTGTTCTTAAAAAAAATACTTCTTTGTAAAACGAATTCATATTCTTTCTTACAGAAAGCACTTCTTCTTCAAAAAACATTAGCTTTTAATAAAAGAAGTACCTCTCATTAACGAAAGGACAATTTCGGGAAAATATATTACATATTCTTACATACGTATTCATTTATAGTTTTTATTGTAAATACATTCATTAAACAAAAAATTTCTTTAAAAATGTTTAACATTTTACAAAAAGTATATTTTCTTAAAGAGCCATTTAAATTATCGTATTTTTCAACGGGCGCCTTGGGCGTGTTGAAACTAACTAGTACATAATATATAGCGAAAGGAACTTCGTTCCAACCGGATGTCCCTGACACCTCATGTAATTTTTAACATAATTGCTCGTATATTGATTTTGTGTATTATAATGAGACATTGTAAATTAGTTTACAATTATATAAAACTAAAAAATTTGTGCATATTGAAATAGAAAGCACATATACATATTTTCAAAAAATCACAATAATCTCGAAAAGACGTAAATGTACACGTTAATATTTTATTGCAAAAAATGTTTTTAATATTGCTGACTTTAAAGAAATTTATTAGTAATTACTAAAAATGTTGCTCTATTCCCAAATGAACTAAAACGTCTCTGTATTTTTAAATGACACAATGTAAACGTCTCTTTATTTGTAAATGACACTCACACTATGATATTTAATATTGACGAAACTTAGTCAATTTAACAAAATTTCGTCAATTTGAATAAATAAATTAGTTAAAAAGTTACTAAAATTTTTCGTTGATTTAACCTACGACAATTGGTTCAGTGTATGTTCTCAACAGTTTTCATCTGTCATCTGACCGCCTGTTAACGTTATCGGCTAGATAAGTTTTAAGTAAGTATAAGTATACTTTGAGAAAACGAAATTCGCTCTAATACCATAGTTGTATTTTGATTGTCACTTCACAAACAAATGTTTTGCCATTCTTCTGACATTCGCTTATGTATTTCATCTAAAGTAGGATAAACATTTCTGATTTACGTAAGTGAAAAATTTTAACTTAGACAGTTCAAATATACTTCGGAATTTTTCCGCACACGGGATAATGTGAATTTTGGTAAAACTTTAATATTAAAATTTTACTGACTCTAACAATGCAACTACTTTCACTGTAAAATGTTAGTAAAATAAAAGAACAAAAGAATTTTGCAATTTATATAACATTATGCTACAAACTTGACGAAAAATTACAAATGTTGGAGAAATTTAGTGAAAATAATGCTAACAGCATTTGCATAATGGCCCAAAAAACAATTATGATAAAAAATGACAACACAACACAATAAGCAGGGCAAAAATCAATCATGTATTTCCGTTGGCATCTTTTTTTCTTGTTCTCTTTTAAACATCATGTAGTGTTCCCTTTTCGTTTGTCTTTACACGACTCTCAACCGAACGATCAAGTTGAGCTTTTACACCCTCTCTATTTTGACACTTTTGTCCTCTCTCACTCTGGTGACAATTTTAGTTGTTTCTCTGGTCGTTCGCAGTCAGCTCCCGTAAATTCAGTTAAAATTTTTTAATTTGTTAAAAATTACAAATAAATTTATAATTTGTTGTTAAAATCCAATCAATTAGTGTTGATAAATGATGGTGATGTGAAATATTTGTGAAAATCAATCAGAATTCATTTTTAATTTCGAAGAATAAAATTTTTCCTTTCTTGTTTACGGTGGAGCCGGTAATTCGTGCGTCGGAGTGTGTGTGTGAGTGCGTGGGTGTGAAAACGGTAAAATGCAGAAAAAGTGTAAAGAGAAATGCATTGTTGTGTTGATCCATATTCTCAAGAGAAAGTTCATCGTTTATTAGTAAATAAGTGTAAGAGAAATAAATTAAAGAGATAAATAAGTGCTTGTAAATCGTTGAATAAATGGTTATCGTTCGCCTAAATAAGGTGAAATATAGTTATCGTAAAGAAGTATGTTAATCCATGGATTTATCTTGCTAATCCAATCCCTTGGGCAGAATAGCCTCTGGGACTATCGTTAACACATTAGATCAGTGAATCTTAACACGTTTTCGTTTGCTTAAAATCGCCATAAATAGCCTTGGTCGGTATAATGTTAATAATAAATTAATAAATAATAAACAATTATATTACAAAAATCAGTAGCAGTTATACCACACAAGCGGTTTTAAATCTATGATTCCAGGTATGTAAAGATTTTTTGGCAAAATTGCAGATACGAGTATTAGGGAGGGACTAAAAACAAACGTACTTACAAACTCACGTATGTAGGTATGTACTTACAAACTCAACGGTGTAACTATCTGTAGAACGAGATAAACATATTTAAGTGTCCCATCCAACATTCGGAGTCCGAAAATAGTCAGAAAGCAGTCTCAGAACTTTCCATAAACAAATCAATAAGAATATTTTTGCGTTTGAAAGTGTCTCTATCCTCTTATCTGAACATTTTTTGACTGAGAAAAGAATCATAAATATGAACATTTGAAGTCTTCTTGACGTCATAAATGGGCATGATTTCAGAGTCATTTACAATCCCTTTTTAATTCTTTTTAGAATCAATAAATAATCAATATTCTTCGAGCTTGAGGTCAGATTTGCTTGTACTTATTTTTCCTCGATATTTCGCTACTCCATTGTAAACATTGATATAACCAATATTATTATTCATGTAAACAATATTTAACAATTAAAACAAAATAAATATAATTATGTCAATATAAAAATTTTCGAAAAAAAATTTCCCGCCTTTTTTTCAAAATTTTCTGAAGTTACAGAAACAAAAATAATGTACGTAAAAAGTTCATATAAATTAACCCAAAGAAAAATATTAGATCGATAAACAATTTGTGCCTAAAATGTTCTAATTTTAACTAATTAAATGTCTGTAAATTTGGGCTACATTATCGGTATCTGTTTTATAGTTAATTCTTTTCAATGTTGGTGTTTTAATTATTTGTAGCATTTCTAATATATAGCAGCGTTTATAACTGTTTTCTGTTTTTAAAACCGATGTATCCTGAAAGTTTGGGTAATGTTTTAAACAAGTACAATGGGATGTTAATGCTGTTTTTTCTGTGTGGCAATATGCCCGTATTTCTGTGCTATCCTATAATTCTTATCTTTCATAAAGTGGTACAATTCGTATGGACGAAACTGGACTTTATTTTAAAACAGTCGCTAAAATAAGAAAATCGCTGAAATATAAAATTAGAAAATAGCTATAACTCGTAACCGGTGCGCCCAAATGCAAAAACTAATAATTTTTTTCCACCTTAGGAGGCTTTAGCCAATGGATACCTTTCATACGGCATTTTTTTTTTAAATCAGTTAAACTAACATTTTTCAAATAAAAAATCGCTAAAACAGACATATGCTTTAGAGAATTCTTTAAAAGTAAGTGATGCCGTATTAAAGACATTTATTGGGTACAACCTCCTTGTAGGTAACAAAGTTATTATTTTTGCGATTGGACGGACCGTTACCGAGTTATAGCCATTTTTTAATATAGCGATTTTCTTCTTCTGACGACTTTTTGAAAAAAATTTCTTCCCTACGATTAGAACTGAAACCGCCTTAGAAACGCGTCACAATAAGTTATTTTTTCGATTGTACGCTACATGTCCGAGATATAAACATTTTTTCTAAATTTTTCACATTTTCAATCAAAAACGTGGATGGGTTAAATTGGGTAACCCATTACCCATCGCTGTGGGTAATTTAAAGGCCGCTAACCCATTCCCCATGCGCAATGGGTAATCGTACAGGGTAATTTCCCATCGTCGTACCTTGTGGGTAATGACTAAACATTCATTACCCATTCCCCACGGTGATGTGTATGGTTTACACAGGGGGTGGTAAATACGAACTCTGCAACACACACAAACAGTTACAATGGTGTGCGATGAAATGGAGTCAACACTAATCAACATTTTCAAAACAAAAACAAATGTAGAAAAATTAAATTTTGTTTATAACTTTTATTTTTAATTGTTCATTTTATAACATTAATGTCGTAATTTAAAATTAAATCATTAGGTATAAACCAAAATATTTCAAAATGCCCCGTTTTGCCTGTGAATTAAAATAGAGTCATCGCGATTCATCATCTGAACTAGAATAAATAGGTGTGTCAAATAAAATGTATGTTTCATTAATCCTTTATATTATCTCAGTACTTTGTGAAATAACTATTATTTTTTTTCACAGCTAAGCAACGCCTTGACATTGAATCATCAAGTCTCCACAAGTCATGTTTTCCACGCCGATTGTACAAGTGTCATAAGCTCATCTTTATTAAATTGGTTTATTCCTTTGATAGACACTTTAATGTCCCGCCACAAATTCTGAATAGGATTTAAGCCCGGCGACTGCATAGACCATCTTAAAACTATGAGACTATTATTTTCAAACGAAGCTTTTTCTCTCTTCGATGTGTGTTTGGGGTCGATAGTATGTTGAAACACCCATCGAAGCGGCATTTCCCATTTTGCACAAGGCATCATGATGTTTTTTTAATACAGTGGTATAATATGCAGCGTCCATTGTCTGTTCAATTTGGAATAAAGGTTCTGTCCCAATGTAAGAGTAACAACCCCGTACCATTATGTTTCCGCTACTACGTTTAACTGTTTGGATTGTGTTCTGGGGCCTGAATTCGTTGTTGGAAGGTCTTTGTACAGGAAGATTACTCTTATCATAATTACCCAATCTCAATTTAGTTTTAGCTGTCCTCAAAATATTTCGCCATTTGCGTACGGACTATTTCACATGCTCCTTGGCAAAATGCAACATTTTTTGAACGTTCCGTTTGGATAGAAATGGAACTTTTCGGACACTTTTTGCCTTGAAATTGTTTTTAGTTAGCAAATTTCTTAATGTAGAGGTGTCAGCATCCCGATCGTATTGCCTCTTAAGGGCGGAAGAGGTAACAAAAGTCGAACTCTTCGTGGCGCAATATTTTTGGTTCCAAATGTTCTGTAATTTTCAGGGTTTTACCGTCTGTTTCCTGGATTGGGGTTATATTTTATTCCGGTCTCCAACATTTTCTTTGAGCATCCAATTATGTCAGTAATTTGTATGTAGCTTCTGAATTCTTTCGTCTCTTTTATTCTTTCTTGGCGCTCATGAATGCAATATTTACATCGGCCCATTTTGGAACGTCAATAATGACAATTTATTAATGCTACTAATAAACATTAATCATATTTAGAAGCTAATCTTTGTTTTCAAACTCAAATCCAAACTACCATTAACCATTTCAAAAAAAAAAAATATTTTTTGTAATTGACTCTATTTTATAGCACACGTCATTACATAGCCCTTAAAATACTGACACTGACCTGGAGAACAGTAGTGTAAAAAATTTATTAAAAATTACTGCATTATATTCAGCAGAGGACCGGTCAATCAGGTTCAGAATTTCTTGACATGAAATATCTTGGACCACTGATTTGCAGAGAATAAAAGTTTTGACGAGTGTGTGACTCTATTTCATCGCATACCACTGTATAACTTAAAAATTGCATATGTATGTTTAAGTTAGTTTGTATTATCTACAATAATAGTGCCTCCAGACAAGTGCCCACAACTTGTTGCATGTTTGTTAAGGCATCAATAGTGGCGCAGGTTCAACGATTGTGGTTAAAAGTCGCATATCACCTCAATTTATGGTAATACCAGTAAAATAAACAAATATGTATTAGTTGCGATTCAGAACCTATTGTGGTGAGATATATCAACTGGGCATGTTCGTCTTGTCGATAACAATAAAATATAAATGGACTTATAAATGACCTTCTTTTGATTTCGTATAGAAAACTATGTCGTTTTTGTATATTATTCTATAAAATTCTGGGTCAATACCATTTAAAATTTTAATATATATACTTTCCATATATTTCGGTGGATTTCCACAAATTCGGTTTTCACCTTCTGTTTCAAATAATAGTTTTTCCGAAAAGTCCTCATGTAACATTCAAATATAGTTAATCTTTTACAGTAAAGCCGAATATATATCTTTGTAACAAGTGTTTTTGTAACAGAAACTAAATTATGATTACAGTGACAAATATTTGAACATGAATTCTAATATTGTTCTTTTTTCGAGTTGTAGCTCCCATTTCAGATAAATGAGGTTTGAGAAAAACCCAAATTGGTTAATACAACGAAATTTTTGTAGTAACAACTTCTATTTAGTAAGACTTTAGAGACTCACCCAGAGGATGGGGGTATATATAATTTAATACGGAATTTAACGCATCAAAGGAGCCATTTTAGGCTCTTAGTATCTCTGGAAAAAATTCGTTTAACGACCTTTTAAAACGATAAATCTTTACAGATCAGAATGAATAAATTCTAGTCCCTCCCACACAAAAGTTAAGTAAATGACCGTTTGATCGACTTGATAACTCTCGTACAATACAACCGATCTTACTGAAGTTCAGTACAAGGAAATGTTTTCCTAAAACTTAAAAATTAACTACTGTACCACGCCCATTTTCGTACCTCCCATACAAAGGTTGGGCGGCTTTCCGGTTGGCCGACTCGATAACTCCCGTCAACCACAACCGATCTTAACAAAAATTGGTACTGGTCAATCTTTTGTCAAAAGCTACTGTGTAATAACAAATGAACAACTTCGCCATGACCTTTTTGTACCTCCCATATAAATATTGGGTGGACAATTGGCTGGTAGTCATGATAAATCCGTAAAATCACTTAGGATCCTAACTAAGTTGGGTATTGTATAATATTTAGCACAACGCCACTCTGCCATAGAGTATTGGCACATTTGCCACCCTAATTCGTTCGTATGTGTTTTTTAATAGAACTCGGTCGCAATGGATGACTTAGGATGAGGGTTTGTTTAAGTCGGTTCACCCGACTGAAATTTCTGTACTGGTTTCTAAATATTTTCTGCAGGTGTTTTCCCATTAAGTAATGGTTTGTAATTGAAATAAATTGAATAAATGGTAAATGGATTTTGATCAGAACTTATCATGACTATTTTAATTTGATCAATTAAAATTGTTAATTGAACATGGTAGGAACATATAATTAAACCAATTAAAAAGTTAATAATTCAGCGAATGAAAATTCATCAAATGTTTTAATTTATTTAAATAAGTAGTTGATTATAACTCTTAATATTTTCAATTAATTTATTCATCAGGGCTGAAACTCGAACTTATACTTCCATTAATTGGTAATATCAGTTTATTACTGACGCAGAATCAGTAAAATGTTTAATTGGCTAAACAAGTTGTGTAATAGTGAATATTGTGAATAGTATTTAAATTTTTCTACGTAACCAGTTCCAGAGGTACTCAGGTTAATGGTCATTTTATTTGTGCATTGTTGCAATTTCTACATTTGCTTAAAATAAATTTGTAAACAGTTGTTAATGCAACGAATTTATTGTTGCCTTTATTGTTGCAACGAAACAGTTGTTAATGCAACGAATTATATAGTGTAACCGTCCACCATAATAATCAATTTCATGATAATTCTTCAATAACATATATCCCATAAAATTGTACATTTTCATAGAAAAAGTACTTTTTAGAATGGAAAGCTACCCCGATCAAAGCCAAAAACCTTATATGCTTGGGAAATATGTAAATTTGCCAGAAGTATTTAAATTAGCTTTTACTGAGGTAATTCAAGTTAAACTACATTTTATGGCTAAAGGGTCTCATGTGAGTTTGTATCTACTAAAGTATATTAAATATTAACTACTACATTGTGAATGTATCTATTTTCGTAGTGAAATAGCTCGATATTTAGAAAAACGTTTTTTGAGCGCCCTGAACATATTTGGAATATCTCTAAAGATAACTATATGATTTACTTCTATTTACCTTAAATGCCATTTTCATACTCAACTTTTGAAAAATGATTTCCCCAACGTAAATCATTGCAGCGACAGATAATATTTCACAATAGAAAATATATTCAATTAAATTAATTTATATATATCCTTATCAAAATGTAACCCTTTTTCACGGTCTGCCAGTAAACCAACAACCAAAAGTTGACCATTATTTTTTTTTGTGACCATTTAAGTCATTCAAACGCATGTAATATGTATAAGCGTAAGGTTTCTAACATTTATTTCAGTTATATTTTGGTCACTTGTTAATGTCCTTTTGTGGTTTGTGCGGTCAAGTTTGAGAAATGCTTTAGAAGTCGAAGAAAACACATTCACAAGTGAACTCACCAAAGATGTAGGTTTGCGTCCTTTGGCCAAAATGTTAGAACAAATAGTTTGGGAGAAAACTGTCAACCACACTAAATGGAAATGGGTGGAATGCAAACTTACTTGCATGATGTGGTCGGAGGTCATAATGTGAAATGAAAACCAAACATTGTACATACGCGATATATAAGCCAACATATCGACTTAGAGTAGCGCTACGGTTCACAGATAAAACCAAGTTCGTGTACTAGACTCCTGTACATGAGATCGTGGGACCAATCCCTCTTCAGACTCCCTTATATTCTTTCGATTCCGGTGACCTCACTTAGTAACGGCAACGCAATCGAGAAATTACGTCACTTATAATGTTAAAATTTATAATATTCCTCCTGTTAACAATTGTTACCCATGGGTAACATATAACCATTTTGTGTGAAAATGTGAAAAATTTAGGAACAATTACCGTATCACGGAAATGTAGCCTCCAATCGAAAAAAATAACATAATTTTCTAGGGGGTTGGATAAAGTCGTACACATCGTACAATCTCTTAAATATAACCATATTTATAACCCGGTCCGGTCGACTCTAATTAAATTCTGTACACTAGTGGGATCAAAAATTTAAATTTTTAAAAATTAAAATTATTAATTTCAAATACAACAACACAATAAGCGATAACAATCACTTCCTTTATACGGACAATGAATGACCGTTAATGAATCAATTTCTTATACGTATGGAATGACCTGTAGAGTTTTAGAGAGATTGGACAAGTTCGATCCAGCAGTACTTAGAAAGCAATAAAAGACGCATTTGAACTTGTCAAGGAACTTGGGCTGTCAGCCACATGCCGCTTACTTCATCTCGACGAAGTTGTGAAAGGAAAGGATCGCCCAATAATCACCAGAAATTTAAACGATCCAAGCTAACTTAAAAACATGGATTATGACCCAAGTTAAGACTTACTACGACAGTCATCGAAACAGTTCATGTACATGGAAGTAGCGACAGAAACAGATTTTATATGAGGAAGGGTAGGACTAAAATCGACTCCAGCTCTTTTTATTAGAAAATACGCAATATGTTCAGCTATACTCAGAGGCCATTGCTAATATTAAGTCTAGCTGGGCGTCAAACTAGATGTCGTTGACAAGAGTGGCAATCCATCCCGAAGTCGCGCATTGCAGCCCATCAATCATAGTGAAAAGTTTGTCTTATGCCTTATAAAAGCATGTCTGTCATCAAGCCCATTTCATATAGCGACAGATCGACCGAGAAGCCAAGCCTGCCACAGAATGCCCCAGAGTTACACTGAAATTGGACGGAGTACTAGACAAAGACGTGGATGTCGCTGCCCATGTCGAACAGGTACCCAAGCCTGGCTTTCGAACCCACCGAAGTTACACCGGAATTAAACAGATTGGAAGGCAGTGGAGTGGATGTGTTTGCTCCTATGTATACTGCAGGGAATGGGAGAGGGGCAATCCATCCCGAAGTCGCGCATGGCAGCCGTTCAATAATAGTGAGGAGTTTGTCTTATGCCTTATAAAAGCATGTCTGTCATCAAACCCATTTCATAAGCTAAAGATCGACCGAGAAGCGAAGCCTGCCACAGAATGCATTAGAATTACATTGGAATTGGACGGAGTACAAGACAGAGACGTGAATGTTGTTGCCCATGTGGAACAGGATTTCTACCCTGGCATACGAACCCACTAAAGTTACACCGGAATTAAACCGATTGGAAAGCAATGGAGTGGATGTGTTTGCTCCTATGTATACTGCACGGAATGCAAGACAGAGACGTGAATGTCGTTGCCCATGTGGAACAGGATTTCAACCCTGGCAAACGAACCCACTAAAGTTACACCTGTATTAAACCGATTGGGAGGCAGTGGAGTGGATGTGTTTACTCCTATGTATACTGCAGGGAATGGCACATGATTGTCTGAATGCAACGTCACTGACCACTTTTTATATAGCCTCCGGGATGACACCGACGACGAGGCCATCAAACCAGTAGCGTAGAGGGATGAGCTTCTAACGTTGAATGTACTAGAGCTACAAATCCACCACTGTAAAGATGTTCTGAAGCTCTGTTGCTTCATATACAAATGTCACGAGCTGATGTCGAATTCACGCAAAAGCTCTGGACAAATCATGGAAGAATTTGGAGAATGGATTGCCTTGATTACATGCCTCTCGTTTTCAAAGTCATAGGCACGACGAGGATGCGAGATGTCAGGAATCATAATATATCCTAACTACTGTGATATAGACATTACCATTTCCAGCATGGAGACGTGCAAGGGTCATATCTGGTTAACGTCAGCCTATATGACTACTGAAGATACTGGATCTTGGACGTCGAAACAGCTGAGAATGATACTTGATGAGACGGAAAAAAATAAATTGGGTATTGTTCTTTGTGCGGTCTCAATGTCCAACTCACACTATGGGGAAGTACTACACTATATAGGGAAATACCTTCAAATGTTTTTAGACAAGAGGCCCGTGATGGAACGTATCAAGTGCACATTGGTTTTCCGCTAACGTAACATAACGTTTTCCCAATCACTGAACATCGCCACTCGATCGGGTACAAGAACTGTTCGTAAAACAAACTGGTCCATATAAAAACAAAACATCAATGGTATTATAAAATCCATTCCCCTCACTCAACCAGTTAATAGATTGCCGATCTTACTGATGTCACTCCTCAGCCCAGAGCAGATTTCCTGATTGCGCTTGCCCCAACTGATGATGCAGAGGTTAAAACAACCCCTTGCGGTGGAACAAGGAGCTGCATATCTTGAGCTGAATGTGTACAAATTAAAATCTAAGGATCTCGAGTACAAAAAAAAAAGCTAATATTTCCAAAAGTTTATGAGACGGCATTGAGAATGCATCTGTGACATCAATACTGCGCATAGTCCTCTCAATGACTCCCACCTCTCTGGGGTGTATGAAAGATCAAAATTGACGGTGGACGACTTCGAGTGTTGAATCCTTAGGCCTCCTGCTTAACACTCATTTGCCAGCCAAGTGGTGCGAAAACTTATGGCCGAATTCATCGACCAACTACGTCATCTCCCACGTTTCAGGAAGTATCGTAAAACACTACACTGGGAAATAGATAGATTTAAACTCAGCAGAAAGACATAACGTAACGGGTCCGACACGTTTCAACTATCGGTTTCCTTAACGTTTATGCTGCGTTATACTTTACTATATTAATGTAAACGGATGCAATCCCCGAATGCGAGGAAACCATCGTATGTTAGTAAATATAACTTTTGACCAAAAAGTCTCCTGTGTTTTATTCTGAAAATACTAGAAAGGACGATTGCAACCATAGATACTTGATAGCTGCCCAGAAGCCAGCATGCTATCAGCAAGTGTGTATATATAGAAACCGCACTACACTCTCTTGTGAGCTTCACAGAGAAATCACACTTGCCGTATTTGTCGATTAAGAGATTTCTATTAAGGACAGCTTACTGGAGTCGATAAATCGATTCAATATACTTTACACTATCAATTGATCATTAATTCTATATATGGACTACTAATGCAGAGGCCTACAATATCGTATCTACAAATGTGAATCGATGAGTCCCTCAAGGGTCCAGAGTTTAGCGTAAGAAAATACATTGTTGGAACTAGGTTGCAGATGCTCGGAATCGAAGTCGTAGCATGTGCTGACGACCTGATATTTACAATACAGGGAAAATACTCTCCCACAAGCAGAGATGTGGTCGACGACTTCGGCAAGAAGCTCTGTAGGTAGATCACGGAGAATGGATTGTGTTTTAATCTGAAAAAACCCGAGCTCGTACTCTTTACCTGTAAGCTGAAGGTTTCGTTTATTGATCCATTTATATGCAATATGGTATGGAAATTTTCCTGAAGGAAAATTCAATATATCTGTGTGTTATTCTCGACAGGAAACTCAGATTCAAACCTAAACGTATGGATAGGATCAGTAAAGGTACAGAGGTGATACATGACTGCAAAAAGGTTATGGTGGTGATTGGGACTAAGGCCGAAAGCAATTTATTGGGTGTATAGAACTTTTATCCACCCGACATTGTTTAACAACATTGCCGTTTGGTGGTCAGTGAGGGAAAATCCACTTTTCGTAGACTGATATCAAAGGTCCAAAGGTTTGTGTAAACGAAGGTTGGATCAACAGTTTGTATGGTCACAGGATGATTAAAAGTGATCCATGTTATAATATTATATATCGCTTTTGACTGCAAGTAAGAGAAACTTCTCCACTTATACCCCAGACAGACACGATAGGAAGAGCTACATACTAGCTAACAAACGGTATTTCGGCTTCTATCCTGATGACTCCAAACTAGATAACAAGTAGGTTTCGGATCAATCAGGGAAGTTGCAGTCTGGCTGGGACGAAACGTTTCAGCCGCCTTTTCTAGCTACAACTACTCTGACAGTCATGCTGCTATAAAATATCTGGAATATGTATTCCTGACTTGCAAATAAACGGAGCGTATCTTTAAATGCGATGTGGGTGCAGGCACATGGGGGATTTTAAGGTTAGGATAGAGCGAATGACCTGGTGAGATTAACCTATCTGTAAGTGAACACGCGGCTAAACTTAAAATCACAGCTCATGATTACTGCAAAATCGGAATATGTGGATCTGATGAATATGTGGACGAGAGCATCGAATATCTCCTATTCTCCACCCCATTATTTTGTGTGAGTTGGGGTCAATATTAAGGATCTGTCCCCCTTTAGGAATAAACAGACATTCAGATAGTTAAGCTGAATCTATTATACGGATGGGGTATCATATGGCTTGAAGAACAACGATGGGGACGAAGTCGTACGTCGCGAACTATCACAATGGTCATCATTGGACCATCGAACTAAGTGAGACAGCCACTCGGCAGCCACTGCTACTATACCTAACCTGACCAACCGTTGCGCTTTCGACGGGATTATCGAAGTTCTTATCGGATTATCCCGCGAACTAGAAATACCTGGAAGTGATACTAATTTTCGTGTAGGTGCTGACGAGTAAAACAAGAATAAACTTGTGAAATTTCCCAAACACCGCCAAAATCTTGATTTACGGGTAAACCATGAGTTTCCGTACCTTTTGCTCTTATAAGGCCGTAGCTCAGGTAATTATCAACCGATTTTCATTTCCTCAAACGATTTGGAAAAAACGAACTTAGACCTTTCGTGCAATAAATACGTTATTTAAGAACACTTAAGAAATCTGTGTGTATTTTTTCAAGAAACTCATGTTGAAATGAAACGCGTTATTTTATATACATATAAAGGGTTTTCCAATTGGAGTGATATGATTTCTTTAAAAAAACACACACACTAATTGTTAAAACACACACACTATTTAATGTAAAGTAAAATCGATACAAATAAGTTCTGAATAAAACGTCTTTCAAATGACCTCCATGTCTTCTTTTGCAGGAACGAATTCGATGAACCCAATTTTCTATCACTTTTTCCAAAAATTCAAGTCGTATGTCAGGAATAGAACGTTCAATATTGACTTGTAACGCTTGGAGAGAGTCTGGTTTATTGCTAAAGACCAATGACTTCAAATAACCCCACAAGAAATAGTCTAATGGTTTTAAATCACAACTTCTTGGAGGCCATTCAATGTTACAATTTCTTGAAATAATCGAATCTCCAAACTCTTCTCGCAATAATTCGGTTGTTGCACGTGCTGTGTGGCACGTAGTCCCGTCTTGTTGGAACCAGATGTTGTCAAGATCAAGGTCTCCCAGTTTCGGCCATAAAAATTTGTTTATCATCGATCTGTACCGCTCACCATTGACAGTAACGGTGATTGACGATTTCAATCGGTGATGATTTCATCAGACCAAAAACTACACCAAACTGTCAATTTAGGTGAATGTATCGACAGTTTAGTTTATTTACCACACCCTCAGATAAAATTGCGCCTCATCGGAGAAGATGATTTTCTTAAAAAAATCGTTATTGTTTTCAAGTTGTTCCAGACAAAATCAGCAAATGCAAGCCCAAATCCTTTCTCAAACTCCGCCAGGTTGTAGTTTGAGACAATCCCAATTGTTGACATCGTCTTGGAATCGATAAATTGCGGTCTTCAGCAACACTTGCCTGAACGGCAGCAATATTTTCAATAGTGGTCTTCATGAAAGCTCGAAAGAACCTCGTAAACTCGAAAACATCGTAAACTTGCACAGCAAACGTCAAAACAAACAAATTTCCCATACAAAGCGACTTGCTCAAAAGTGGAAAGTTTTCGAGGCAAATTTGCTGCGCAAACGTGGGATGGAGAAACGTGTTAACTTTCGACATTTCGTTGTCATCTGACTAGGATGGATAAATAAGGTGATAGCACTAGAACAGTAGAAAAAGTACACATACATAATACATGCAATTGCTACTGCTACCACCTTATGTATCCATCTTGGTCAGCTGATATGGTTTTGAGCACAACTACGCTGAGCAACTTTACCTGGTGCCTCATGCAACGGTGCGAGGGAAACTTGCGCTGAGCAAAAGTTCTCGGCTCTCACGTTTGCATGAATGCCGCTAATACTTCGAGCGGTTCTTTGTCTTGTTGGCACTTGAACATTATGCAAAGAAAATGTACGCTTCTAATTTGCAACAATTCGACGAATAGCGAGCACAGGTGGACGATTATTACGACCATTAACTGGCAAAAGCGCACGAAAAGTTCCAAATGGAGAACGATTATGTTGATAAAAAAATTTAATAATTTGTAAACGTTGTTCTTGCTTATTTATATCTCTCTATGACGAAATTTTAAACATTACTGAATACAATGGAAAAACAAGACAGACCATGAAATACCACAAATAGCCGAAACGTCACTTAGAAATCATATCACTCAAATTGGAAAATCGATTATTTAGACAAACGTGTATTTTTATTTATTTTTATATTTAGAACCAACAAATTCAGCTTTTTAACCCACTGTCTTCCGCTTTTTGGTCACATATATAGTGACCAAAACCGAAATGGCGGTGAAACCGGTTAACCGGTTTTTTGCCATTAAACGTATGCCGGTTTTTTAAAAAAACCTTATATTCGAACAACCCGAAACCCGGTTATTTGACGTCGGTTAACTGGTTAGCCGGTTTCTACTCAATTTGAGTTCATATCCTTAAATAAATTAATAATAAATGGCACGATTTTCGAATTTTTATGAAATTTTGGATTAAGACACATGATTTCTAATTTTAAATATGATTTTATGCTTCAATAAGTTCTAAATGACTGGATAAGAAGAAGAAGAATTTGGTTTCGGAATTTAAATCAGTATAATATGAATTTGAGTAAATCTTTTACATTTTATTAGAAACACGCATTCTAACTTGGATTAAGATTTAAATTTTGATTTAAAATAAAAACGTAATTGTCAAATTTAAAAGAGTTGTAAACTTAAGTTGAGTTTTAAACACGAACAAGTATATGAAATGGTCACTAAACAAATGTATTGGAAGTGCTACATGTGTAATTTAATTTATAACATATAAACCGGAAAAAACCGGTTCCACCGGTTTTTGCCAAAATTGAAATTCGTAAACCCGGTTTCTTCAAAAACTGATTTTTCGAACAAACCGAAAACCAGTTAATCATACCTAAAGTGATGATGGAATTCCTGTCTACACACTTACACCAGTTGTAGGGTACTCAAAGGTCATCTTAGAAATTTCAGCAATGTGTAAATGAAGTAAGGAAACAACAACCAAAAAGGAACACAAGGAACTTATTTGATTTATGGACATTCAACCGCACATAACGATGACCAACCGACTATTAAATGTTGCCGGGACCACTGGACCTCCTTTCGTTGTTGTTATTGTTGGGTGTTTAGTACACTTATTATTGCCGTTCTTAAGTATCAACTATCATACACACACTCACTTTATTGTTCCCCACACTGGGTTAACAATGGATTAGAAGAGGAAGCGTAAAAAACGCTTTGGTTTGGCTGCCTTTACAGTGTTCACTTCTACAAAGGAATGCGGCCAACCAACCCCTTGTGGCAACTCGTTGTCCCCTGGGTAATAATAACACACTGCTCACAGGCATTTCAACATCTCTTGGTGACATCCATTCGGATGATACACTCCTGTGAGATGGGTGTGTATGGGATAAAGGAAGGAAGTTGTATGAAATCATTACTAAATACATTATTATTTGCTTGGAATAGTTAACTCACAATCAGGAAAGAGAGACCGAAATACGAGTAGAAAAGCAAAAGGGGTTACTTGTTCCACATTGTGGGTGTGGTAGATTTGGCGGCCGGCTGTATGGGAGTCAATGTGGGGAAGAGCGTGAAATTCATATGTTTACAATTGACATTTCGAAACATGTGTTCTCATGTGTGCGCGCAAATAACAAGAATCTTTACACCCACTTACAAAAGGATAAACATACACCCTAACCCAATGACTTCGTATCCTGCCAGAATGTGTATGCATCGTCCTTGGGGATGGGGAACTATTTGGAACATATATTTAGTATTGGCATAATGAATATAGATGTGATTTTTGTTTGAAGGGTGTGGTTAATCGTTTGACAATCAATACCACAGCTAATCAAATAGCCAAAATCCACAAATTCGAGTATTTATGTACATAAATCTCTTAAGGGAAGCGCTTAGGATTCTTTATTGAATAAGGAATGGATATCAGTTTTTTTGTGATGCATTCAATGATAGAAAAAAGATTTTTGGTTTGGGTTTTCCGTTTATGTAAGTAAATTTGAATTTGTTAACAAACAAGGTATCATTTTGAAGGCAAGGTAAATAAAATATCAGCGAAAAAATTAAACGAATGTCGCAACAATTTAAATGGGCTGCTAAACTAACAATCAACCTGAATATTTTAATTAATTTCATTTATTTAAATTACATTATTATTCACCCATTTTATGACTACGATATTATCATCTCGATACTACTTCAAATTATATCTGTGTATATCAAATTATATCACCATCAGGATACATCACGTTACCAGCTTTTTAATGCAATAAGGGGATAAAATAAATCATAAAATGACAATATTTTGACTCTACAGGTGTTAGCCATCAGACAGTTCCCGCTTTGTAGTTTTGATGTTCTACCGCCATAATGCGATACCATTTCTCATAAACATTAATATTTGTTTGCAGCAAATAAATTATTCAAACAAAGTTTGGTTTTCCAAAATTTTGTTCTTGCTGAAATAAATTTGTGTTTGGCTGCAAGACCAGTGAATAAAAATCTCCCTAACCCTTTTAATACCAAGCGATAACTCAAGAAAACTAATCGTGTGATTCTTTTACGAGTCTCTTTAACAAAGACAATAATATACAAAATCGTCATTAAGTACAAACAAATCCATAAGATCAAAAGTTGTATGCTTCTGAGGGATGCAGATGATAAAAATAACTTGGTCAAGCCATATTTAACGAAAGCGAGTTGGACAGTGTCTAAAGACAAAACAATGTTAAACAATTATAGTCCACCTGAGTCAAACACTGCGTGAACTAAGGTTATAGTTATTATATAGATGTAGCAGATGAATTACTTACTTAGATGTACATCAAATTACACTACAAATTATAATTTTCATAGAGGGCAGATCAATAAGTCCGTGACATTTTGAAGGCAACACAGTTTTTTTGCAAATAAAAAATTTATTTTTCAACATAATATCCTTTTAGCTCAATACACTTCGTTCAACGTTTGTCCAATTTTTGTATCCCTTCCAAAATATAGGATTTTTCGAGGTCAATAAAATAGACATTTGGTTGATCAATAATTTCATCGTTGGAGCTAAATCTCTTTCCACCGAGCTATTTATTTAGGTTTGGAAATAGGAAATTGTCACTGGGGGCTAAATCCGGAGAATATGGCGGATGAGCTACCAATTCGTAGCCCAATTAAACAACTCCAAACAATCCTCCGAAGTTGTCACACGATTACGTTTATGGTCAATTGAGAGCTTTATTAAACCCAATGAAATGCCTATTGACCTCAATTGGCCGTCCAGAACGTTCAGCGTCATTTGTACTTGTGCGACCACAACGAAAGTCAGTAAACCACTTTTCAACCATTGTAATCGATGGTGCAGAGTCCCCATAGTAGTTATCAAGCTTTTCCTTGGTTTGATTGACGGTTTTTGCGGAACGGAACTTGCTCAAAATTTGACAGTAGTCTATTAACAGGTGGTACTTATTACTTCCACTTAGACTTAGGTACTTAGACTTATTGATCCGCCCTTATAATTAATTTACCCCATATCTGATACAGACATACATTTTGATTAATCTTATTTCTTATTATTCAATATTCTTGGATAATTGATTAAATTAAATAATTGAGCACTTAAATGTTTTGGGGGGTTTTCAGTTTAGTGTGTTTCACTCAAAATTTTAATCTTTTTAATTGATATTTTTTCCTGATTAATCAATTACTCAGTTAATCTATTCGTAGTGAATATTGAATAATCAAAATGAAGATTATTCGATCATAAAAAATTGTGCTTAAATATTCTACCGATATTAAAACTTAAATGAATAACTTCACTAATTGTATTAGTAATAGGCTGCCGAAACAGCAGACTTCGCCTGCTAAAACAGAGATAGCAATCTCGTTTACTAAAACACAAAACATGCTTTTGTTGCTTTTTCCAGCAATACGTTTGCTATATTAGTAACGTGTCTGCTAGTCTTCCAGGGTACTAGATTCTCATTATGTCAAACTATTTTTTTTATGTTTTTTTATTTCTATTTTCCTGTTATGTTTTTCAAATTGTTATTATTTTATCAGTACAAAACTGATACAATTAATTATTAGGAATTTTAAAATGGAATATGTATATCCGCCTGAAAGTATGAGTAATAATTTAGAAACTTTTCATAGTCGGAATTTTAATAAATATCATTTGATTAATTACATACTTACCAATTTTACACAGACCGTAACTCGAAACTAGACACCTTGATTTCCAGGAGCGCGGGTTTTCGTTGAACTGTCGAACACAAAGGCAATTTTCTCCTTGTTAGAATTTGTTACCAATGGGTAACACTCATATATACCTTGGAAATAGAGCGCCCTATTGGAAACCCTGTCAGTTTTATAGGATTCGTAGGGTTTTGGTAACGTAAAATCTGACAAAATCTCCAAAACGGTGCTGATGGTGCTGGCGAAAATTCTCCAATGTAAAATTCGTAAGGGGTTTGTACAACGTGAACCATGTCCTTAACATAAAAATGTTTTTTCTATTATATCCCATGAAGAGAATGGAGAGAGCACCTCATAATTTGTGAGCTATGCGCCTTCTAGTTTTACAGTCACTGTTTGCGATCTATTGTTTGACATTTATTCCGAGAGGGTTTTATATGCTTTTTCTTGGCTTGTTATATGACAGTGTCCCGGCCACTAGGTGATAAGACTGTCGTTGAAAGAAATATAAGGTGATAGCAGGGATCGAACACATGGCCTCATTCATAAGAGCCGCGCACTCCAACTTTTTCACCAGACTCGATTTCCATCGGCCAAAGTCCAATATCTTTTGATCTAGTAAACATTTTCAAGTTCTATAAAGTACCGGTTGTAGACAAGGAGCCAAGGATTATTGCGATATATCAACATTGAAAATCGCACAGTTGCGAATATTTCAGACAAACTTGCAAAGTTGACCACTTTTTGTTTTTTGATTTCGAAGGAAACAAAAATTTTAATTTTTTCCATTATATGTTTTTAACATATTTTTAAATAATTGTTGATAATACGCACAAACAACAAATATTTTTTTCGTATTATGCACATTAGGGTGTCCAAAAAAATTTTTCTGTTTCGATTTTCATGGTTGCTCAAGCTTGATTTTAAAGCTTATAGGGTAAAGTATTTTTCAGATTTTTTGGAAGAGGTTTAGAGGTCGCACAAGTCGAAAAATCGGGTATTCCGGACGTTTTTTAAATTTTACTTAAAAATCGGTCAATAACCACGATATTCTTAGATTGTAAGTCGACAATTTTAAAGCAAAACGTTCAAACTTTTATTGTATATGCATAAACCACCAGTTTTGGCACTGCTTTTGCTCAATAAGATATAACGTATTACATATTTTCGTAATTTTTAATTGTATAGGCAAATTTAAAAAACTAATGATGCATTCTAAAAGACGGATAAATTCCAAGCAATTTTGTAGGAAAAAAATTTTTAATTTGCTGTTACTGTTCCAGAGTTATACCATTTTAAAGCCTTTGACCCATTGTATGAACCTAAAAATATTATAAACTGTTTGCCATTCATCGGATTTGCTTTAAAGTTCTATGGAAATTTTAAACAGTAATTTTTCAATAATACAATGTTTAAAGCAAATCCAATGAAAAAAGACGAAGTTTATAATATTATTAGGTTCATACAATGGTTATAGAGTTTTAAAGAGGCATAACTCGGGAACAGTAACGGTAAATTCAAAATTTATTTTACCAAATTGCTTGGAATTTACCCATCTTTTAGAGTCCATCATTAGTATTTTAAATTTTCATAGAAATTTTAAGCAAATCCGATGCAAAAATAACAAACAGAGTATAATATTATTAGTTTCATACAATGGGTAAAATACTTTAAAATGGTATAACTCTGGAAGAGTAACCGCAAATTAAATTTTTTTAAAGTGCGTCATTAGTTTATTAAATTTTCATAGGAATTTTAAAAGATATAAAGCGTTATTTACAAAATTAAACCACTAAACCACTTCCGAAAAATCTTTTTTTTTTTGTTTTCTTTATTTGCAATCTATTTTCAATAAAACAATAAGCAAATCTTGTAAAAATTTGATATTAGCATTATTACCGAGTTCCAATGAGCTCGATAAATCTATACATTTTTACAATTTTAATACATTTTCTTTAAGATTACATTATTCTTAGGTCAGCTTATTAACTACGATGCGAGTACAGACAATTGTTACATTTTTAGTTCCTGAACTGTAAATCAAGTACATGTGGTCTTTTAATTCTTCTTAATTCTTCACTGTCATCTAACAAACATATGGCCAGTGCATTGGAATGCTTACTAAGTCTATTTAGATAATTTGTACTACATCGTATAATTTCTTCTTTAACAAAAGGAACACCAAGGTCTTTGTGTATGCTGTTGTTGTTTCACTAATAAGCGCAAAGTTTTCGATTGATACCTATGTAGTATTTTTATGTTCGAATTGCTTGTTGTTCCCCAGAGTTGGACTTCGTAGGTCCACACGGGCTTCAAAATGGTTTTGTATAAAAGTGCTTTGTTTTCCAAGCTCAATTTCGATTTTGGATTAAGCAGCCAATACATTTTCTTTACTTTGATATCGAGTTGTTTACGCTTTGCAAGTATATGACTTTTCCAAGTTAGTCTTCTGTCCAGGTGAAGTCCCAAATATTTAACACAGTTAGTTCTAGGTATAACATCTCCATTTAGTATCAAAATCTTTTTTTCTAAGGGTAAAGGTGATGTGTGCTGATTTGTCCGTATTAACTTTTATGTTCCACTTTTTCAACCAGTCTTGAATCACAAACAATTCTTTTTGTACTAGTGAAGAGCAATTACGTGTGATTCATTCGTTGCCAGCAGTGCAGTGTCATCGGCATATGTAGCAACTGTGACATCGTTATTTGAGGGCATATTCTATGTGCATATTGTGTACAACACTGGTCCCAAAACACTTCCCTGTGGAACACCTGAGTTGACTGATCCGAATTCAGACTCGACATCATTTAGATTGACATAAAACCTTCTTTCACTGATGTACGATTTTAAAAGAAGATAAACAGGAGTTGGTAGCAGATTCTTTAACTTAAATAGTAAACCGTCATGCCATACCCTGTCGAAGGCTTGCTTCACATATAAAAACACAGCTGAACAATAAAGTTTTTTTCAAAAGCGTCCCTTATGACATTTACAATACGATGGCATTGCTCGGGTGTACCATGTTTTTGCCTGAATCCAAACTGGTGATCTGGGATTATTTTCTGTTCATCCAGAAGTGGATCTAACCGTTTTTCAAACAATTTGGAAAATATTGGCAGTAAACTTATTGGTCTAAATGAGGTCACCAGATTTTCGGGTTTGTTTGGCTTTAGTATCATTATGATCTTTGCATATTTCCATTGTGAAGGAAAATGACTCAACCTTGCAATTGCATTAAAAATTGTTGTTAAGAGAACAATGGCTTTTTTTGGACGAGATTTTATCACTGTAACGTCAATTTCGTCATATCCTGGAGATTTAGAGTTGTTAAGTTTACTTATGTCTTTTATTAGTTCATGTACGGTAAAAGGCTTTATTGGGGGCACATTTGACACGACTTGTCCAAAAATTCGGATATTTCTTCTACATCAGCAGTACTGGATAAAGAAAAAGGAGTAAACGTCTCTTCTAAGTGATCCGTAAACGCAGCCACGTTACTTTCATCTGACCTACTCCATGAACCATTCAAGTCTCTAACTGGTGAGTTTCTCTTCTTGGGTCGAGAAATGTGTTTAGTAGCCTTCCACAAGTTGTGCTCATTATTGTTTGAGGGGCTTAAGTTACTTAAAAATGTATTCATGGACTCAGCCTTGATCTCTTTCAAGCGTTTTTTAAGTAAATTGGAAGCACGATTGAATTTGGTTTTGTCTGTTGGTAATCTTGTTCGTTTCCATAATTTCCGTAATCGTCTCTTATTTGTAATAAGTTGCCTTATTTCAGCTGAACATCGAACTACAGAACCATTGCTTTCGGTTTTTTGTGGTGTGGATATAAATGCAGCTTTGTAAATGACGTTCGTGAGGGATTCCACTGCGTCGTCTATCTCAACGCCGCTTTTAAGGCGAATGTTTAGGTTTATGTTTGTATTTATATAGCACTCACATGCATTTTTATCAGTCCTAGACGAAATTAGTTTTTTTGTTTGTTAATATTTTACGACAGGTAGTGCGTTATTGTAAGTGGAGTGTGGTCAGAACTTAGATCATCAGAATCTGAAATATCGAGAAGAGACTGTGGTATGCCACTATAAATTTCAAAATCCAATAAAGCTGGTATTTTGCCCTGATCAGTGGGCCAATAAGTCGGTTTTCCCGTGGATAAGGATTTATAATGGTTCTTTGTGATGCACTTGTATAATTCCTTTTCTACAATCTACATGCGCTCAGAAACGAGAGAGAGTTACACGCAGAAAAAACGGACCCAACAACATATTAGCATATATATGTTTCTTGCAATATGTTGCCGGGGCAATTTTTTGCTACGTGTAATTCTTTGTTGTTACTTAGCGCATGTAGATTTGTTTCAATAATACAATGTTTAAAGCAAATCCGAAGAAAAAAGACAAACAGTTTATAACATTATTAGGTTCATACAATGGCTACAGAGTTTTAAAGTGGCATAACTCTGGAACAGTAACTGCAAATTCAAAATTGCTTGGAATTTATACGCATCATTAGGTTTTTAAATTTTAATAGCAAGTTTTAAAGATACAAAGCGTTTTTTACAAAATGTGCCCAAAATCTACTAAAAAATTTAAGACTTGGTACCTTATTGAGGATTTTTATTTCCAAAACTGGTGGTTTGTACATATACAATAAAAGCTTGGACATTTAGCTTCCAAAATGTTGACTTACAAACTAAGAAAATCGTGGTTATTGACCGAGTTTTAAGTTAAATTCAAAAAACGCCCGGAATACCCGAAATTCGACTTCCGCGACCTCTAAACCACTTTCGAAAAATCTGAAAAAATTCTCAAAAATACTGTACCCTATAAGCTTTCAAATAAAGCTTGAGCAAAAAAAAATTTATTGATGGGACACCCTAATGTACATTTATTCGCCTTTTTCGAATTTTGAAAATGGAAAAATTTTGATATTTTTCCCATTTCTTGAACTGTATCTCGTTCAGTTTTAGAGATAGTGCACTCAAGTTTTCCTTATTGAAAAGAGCAATTGCGTGGCTTTAATATGGTCTGTTTTCATGAAACGAATTCCAACGAACGAACGAATCGGCTACTATTAAAACGTATGTAAGACGAATAATAAAGGCCAGAGGAGTTATTTACTTCGGATATTCATTCTGCACAACATTCCTTCAACAAATTTCTAAAAGACTTGCCTCATTTGAGCCATGAAGTCCAATTTATTTCCAAGCTAGTTTTGGCCGATTCGTTCGGTTGTTCAAAACATGAAACATGCCATAATGTTCGTTATATGAAAACATGCCATAAATTTTGTTTATACACACAGAGAGGAGATTCGTTGTCACAACTATATTTACAGCCAACTAAAATTTGGCGGTTCCTTGGACTATCACATTATTCAGTTGTGATTACCAATAATTGTGGTCCGTGTCACCAAATGTTGTGCACACCAATTGATTTGCAATTCAGTTTTGGTTCCAAGAACTGAAATATTTAGATGAAGCCACAGCAACAATAAATATATGTGATCTGTCAATCAAGTTTTAGTTGTAGCCGTCAAATTATCCTGAAGTGGTGAATATTCTATAAGTTGGATGAACGAAAAATGTAAAAACTAACTCGGTGGTACCAAATAATATATTGGTAAGCTCAACTAATTATGTACTTGAATTTAATGGCTGTCACAACCATTTGGTGATGCTTTAACCCATTATGAATTTTATAGAAAAAAGTAAAAAAAAATATTTTTTATTAAAATTGCGTATTTTATATTTAAATATAAACAAAATTGTTATTATTTATAAACGGGGTTCCTTATATCGTGCCCAATTTTGATCGAAAATATGAACAATTTAGAAAAACTGTCTGTATCTGGAAAACGAAGCGTCTATGTTTAAGTTAATTTCTGTCATCCAGAATAATTGTTCCTCCAGCCAAGTGTCCACAATTGTTTGCACGTGTTTGTGAAGTCGTCAATAGTGGCGTCATATTCAACGATTAATGTTCAAAAGTCTCACTTCACCTCAATTTATGATAATATGTATTGTTCGCTGGCTGATATCTATAAGTATACACTTTATTGTTTTTTCACAACTTTGTTCATGACTTTCTGTTTAGAATATTAGTTTTTCTGTAAAGTCCTCGTGTAACATTCCAATATACGTAATTTCTCTTTAGCAACAAAGCCTCTTGTGAAAAATCGAATACATAACTTTGTAACAAGTGTTTTTGTAACAGAAACTAAATTATGATTACAGTGACTAATATTTGAACACGAATTGTAATATTGTACTTTTTATTAGTTGTATCTTCCATTTCAGATGAATGAGGATTTTGAAATACTCAAATTGGTTAATACAACTAAAATTCTGTAGTAGCAACTTGTATTTAGTAAGACCGATTTTTAATCTATCAATAACATCAACAAATAATTCTGATGTTTGATTATTACGAATTCAGATCAAAATATAGTCTTTATCATGGAATTTCAATGCCTGAATTGATTTCCAACTAATCTTTACCCTGTGTGTACCAAATACAGTTCGGATGTATTAAATATTTCAAAAAATATCGCTTTTGAACCAAAATCTGACATTGGACCTTCTTTCCTTCAAAGCGTGTAATGAATATAATACACAGTTGGAAAAGCTGAGCTGTTCCCCAATTTCTCAGTGTAACTTTTGCATCGGTCCAATTGAACACAAAGAAGATATTGCTAATTTAATGAAAAAAGTCAGTTTTTTCTCAACCACTTTAGACAAGTAAATACGCAGCTAAAAAGGTGATAAAATTCTGTTTCTCGTTTTGGGTTTTTTACTAATCGGAGTTAAATTTTCCGGATTATGTCCCAAACATCCCATACAACACAACATTTAGCATATAAATCGAATTTCTGGCGCTGAATTGCAGTAATCAACTTTGGAAATTTTACTGAAACATTCCCCACTGCGTTTTTCAAGGCTGATATATCGCAATAAGCCTTAATACCTTACCTACTTTACCTACGGTACTTTACAGAAATATAATTAATTAATATGATATTTAAATATCATTGTACTTTTCCTACAACAATAGTGTAAAGGCTCAAACAGAAAGTTTGATATCGACAAAAATTACTGTTTGCTACTTCTATGCAGCCAATTTGTATGTTATTCCAGCAAATGTAGTGCCATAACAGCAAACTATTTGCTGTTTTGATTTAGCGTACATTCTACTAAAATATTTGCAATTTCCTCATGTGTTTGATGTTAGCAAAGAATTAATCGTTACCTACAATATCGAATGAGAGTACCTGAATTTGAGACCGCTCTATCTTGGTTGGACTATTATGATACAAGAATTGTCTATACAATTGTGACACCCTTCATCGTTTAAAGAAGTCCTTATTTAAATAATTGAAACTTTGCATTTAAAGATAAATATATACCTTTATTTCATACCGTGTCACTATACACCACCAACATTTAAAACAACAAGTTGTACGATAGGTGCAAATTAAAAAAATTCCGACAACAAAAATGTCGCTAAGTTATAAGTATATTCTGAACTGTTATCTTGGAGTGTGCCCTTAATTTGGGATAAACGTAGATACATATGTAATATTCTGATGTAGTTATTCACAAGAAGTTAATCTTCGACAACGTCTGTCACCAAAGTTAGGCGACGGTTTCAATTCAAATTAAACTAGTACTTCAACAAGTGAAGGATTAATAAAACCAGCTCTACCTAACCAATCCCAATTGGGTAGAATTTCAATCGGACCCATATTTTAATGATATGTAGTTCACAATTGCTTCGCGATTTCATTCGTCAATATTCAAAGTCCTTTATCTTTCCTTCTATTTCTTTACTAATACCTTAGAACATTGTAATGTAGTATATTACTACCGCATGAGAAATTCCCGTTACGATACTTACAAGAATTTCGAAATTACAGGTACTCGCCTAGCGCACTGCATGTCCTTTAATTGTGAGATACATTTAATCCTTTTCCAACTCAACTAAATAACCATTAATATTTCAGTACTAACACTATTAGCAACAGCGGACCCATTTTCTCAACCACTCCACTTGTTTGTAGCAACACTGCTTTGCAATGCTAAAGATGTCATTTCCACAGCCACAACATTCCCTTCGAAGTCATTTTCCCAATGAAACTGTTGAAAGTAATTGAAATTTTTCTTGAAAGGACAAGCGTCCAACTAAAATTCTGAGGAACAACAGCAACGTCTTCGTAGACGATGACTCCAGTTGGAAAATACGAGAGGAGATTAGCCACTGCCATAAAAATTATAGATTCAATCTAATTAGAAATTGTAAGGAAGTGGGCGTTAGCAGACCATTAAAAGAATGAATTGAATAAACAAATAAACTGTTGAGGTTTAGAGTAAATGAAGTGTCACTTACGTGAATAATATTTTTCTGATTGTGAAATGGTAAATGACATACAAGTGTTAATATATCCTTAAATCTTTCTGACTTAAACAAAACTTACCGACTGTCTTTCGCATTAAAGAAAACTAGAGTTTTAATGAAGATTGTTGGAAAATAAATTTGGTTTCGATCGATTAGTTTCATTAGTTCTCGAGAACAGTTATCTTTCCAGCAAGTCCAAATGGAAACTCTCCACATGAGTGCTCAGAATGCCACACTAACACCCATGCACCTAAGCTATTACGGTGAATATTTGCCAAAGCTTGATGTGACCAACTGGAAAAAAGAGACAAAAATATATGCGTTGGCTTTGAAATGTAACCCTGCGTTTCCACGAGACAAGACAATTGATAATATGTATTAGTTGTCGAAGAAGTGAAAAATATTTTTGTAATGTAAGCGTCCAGAGAATTTTAAAGACAATACACTTCTACGTAACCGCCGTCAGTGATATTTCGTGTGAATTCAATATCAAATACGTTTTTCCAAATTGTGCGGTCTATTTCGATTACGTTTTCGTTTTTTCGCAAGTTACAATGAAATTTCAGCGACTTGGTCGCTTGCATCAAATAATTTGCCGAATTTACTGTCGACTATATTAGTTAAAAAGTGTGAATGCATTGCTGTTGTCTCCAGAAAGCTGCCTCGTGTAAACGCCACGTAAGGCCGGTTACCAAAACAGGTATAAGAATATAGTATCAAAATGTTCAAATATTTGAAATGAAATGAAAGAAAATTACTTACTAACTTAGGTGGCATCAAAAGCCCACAGGGGTCAAGAACCTTACATAGTAAGGACAACATGTTTCTCCAACCGGCTCGATCTTCAGCGTTTCTCCTCCAGTTGGTAACACCAAGCTCTCGCAGACAATATTCCACCTGGTCTTTCAGCCAATTCTTGATCGTCCTATTTGACGATGTTCTTCGAGTACGTCTTCGAATACCTTTCGCACTGGTTCATTCTGATCCATTCTGCTGACCTGTCCTAGCCAGCGCAAACGAGTTATTTTGACCACGTCAATGTCGGTATACAAATTATACAGTTCATAATTCAACCGTCGTCAATATTCGCCGTTTCCTATTATAGGGTCATATATTTTTCGGAACATTTTTCGCTCGAAGACTCCCAGCGATGCTTCATCAGTATGCCATATGACCCAGGATTCTGCGCCATAAAGCAAGACAGGCTGTATGAGAGTCTGATATAGGTGGATCGTCGTTTCTCGAGAGCGAGTAATATCTCTGACGTGCTTGCTTAGCCCGAAATAACACCCGTTTGCAAGCACAATTCTCCGTTTGATTTTCAGGCAGATGCTATTGCTTCTGTTCACGGCAGATCCAAGGTAAATATATTCGTCGAAATTATAACGATTATCGAAGTTCACCCTTTCATCCAATCGAAGGGATGTTCTGCTCATCGAATCCGTTAATTTTGTCTTGTCCTCGTTTACTGCCAAACCAACTTCTGCTGATTCATTCTTAATTGTCGAAAATACTGCAGTAACTTCTGGCAGATTTCGCCAGTGATGTCTAAACCAGCAGCATGTGACTTTTGCTGCTCATAGTTTTATTCGTGTTGACAGCAGCCCTTTTCACAATGATCTCAAAGAATATGTTGAAGAGATCGCATCATAATACGTCGCAGTGCCTGAGGCCTCATCTCGTGCTATTCAGGTGAATATTTGCGTCAATGGTTCGGTGCGATCTTTTCCAATCTTTCTGAGGATTTCGAGTCGGTCAGTGTCATTCTACAAAAACGTGGCGGCTTAGCAAGAATACCAAACTCCGACATAGCTTGGTACAGTTATCGCCGTATCGGGTTATCGAAGGCAGCCTTATAATCTACAAAGAGGTGGTACGAGTCGATTTGCTTTTCATGGGTTTTCTCCAGGATTTTTCGTAATGTGAATATGCGGTCGATATTTGTCTTTTAAGGACACTATCAAGCCACGAAGATAGTGTCCGATCTAGTTTGCAACAAACACTTTCAGTCTTTCGCACATTGTATGCGATTGAAAACAAGGCACAGTATGCTAAACCTCCAATCATCGTGCATGCATTCGTCTATCCAAATTTTGCATATGAGCTACTTTCAACTCACAGCCACCAGCCTTAAACAGCTCAGCTGGTAGTCAATCAGCACCAGCGGCTTTGTTGTTCGTAAGCCGGAATATTTGCAGTTGTAACTTCGCTTTGTCTAGGAGGGAGGCAGTCGACGCCATCGCCCTGTATGTGATTCACACCCTCATCAATATTGAAATCTTCTGTGACAAGTAAAGCAGAGAAGTGATCTCTCCATATTTCCAACATACTCTGCACATCTGTCACAAGATTCCCGTCCTTATCTCTATAAAAGGGGGGCCCTGATCCCTTTCCGTTGGTTTGGCTTTGTTCGTTTTGGTAAAATTTACGGGCCTCATTTTTCGTTCTTTAGAATTAAATTTTCTCACTCTCGCGCTTTCTCCACAACCATATTTTCTTCCTAAATAAATGGGTTCCTCTCTCCTCCTCTCCTTATAGTGCTCTGTCGCGGCTCGCGTTGCAACTAACTGAAGCGTTGCCGTACGTGCAGCGTTTTTTTCCTCACTTGCCGTGGGATTCTCTCCATCGTACCATTGTTTGTCGTTAGTCGGTTTTCCATAACCAAGTACGATCGCAGCAGCAGTTTTCATAGAGTGGTAAATGTGCTTCCTCTGCGCTTTAGGATCATGAGGCGGGGGTGCGTTCTGCGCCAGAATCTGAGTGACCTTCTCCGCATAGGCCGTGCAAATCTCTGGTAATTACAGCTTTTCGAAGTCCAGCTTTCTATATGTTTGATTTTGTACGTTTTTAGCTGTGTTTATACTTGTGCGAACTGTTGGTGTAACCAGGAAGTGATCGCCCAATAACACATACGTCCATTACACTGGTAGAGTGCCCTCCAGACGATCAATCTGGTCAAGAGATATTCAAGTGGCCTTATGGATCGCTTTATGTTCGAATCCCGTACTACTAACAACCATCTTTTTCGCCGCGGCAAAATCTAACAATCTCATTCCATTATCGGAAGTGATGTCGTTTACTTCAAAGAAACTTTCCCTGCCGACTTTAGCATTAAAATCACCTAGAACAATCTTAATGTCGTGGCCAGGGCAGCGGTCATATATTTGCTCAAGCCGCGTAAAACATGTCCTTGTTTCTTTGTTGTCTGTCTCATTATTGTTTTTAGCTGTTTTCAACAAACAAAGCCACATTTGGGTCTCAATGACATATATTATAACCCATTAATCATTGTGTCTCGAACATGATATATTGACTAGAAAATACAATGTATTTGGGCGCAAGTATACTATATTTGCGACAAGCTACAAACACGTTATATTTGCCTCCAAACAACAAAAAAAAGAGATTTTTCAGCGTGTGGTAAGATGATTATATTTCAGCCGCCCATTATGGATCAGACATTGGGATTTATACTTATTTACTTTTGATTCGCCGTGAGGTACTTGGACTGCCCTATATGTAATCGTTTCTGGCCACTCCCATATGAGTGGCAATCAGAAACTTTCCCCCTCCACGGTCAGTCCCATGTCCATGTAAAATAAAATTATATATTCAAAAAAGTATATTACTTAAAATTTGAATATTCGCATTCCTTTAAAGATCTGTCCCACGGATACACCATTGCGGTTTTGTCGTACACGTTAAATTATTTCGTGGTTTTGTTGTACTAGTAGTTTCAAAAGATACAAGTGGAAGATACACAATTAAATACAAATACACGTTCTATAAGTTACTACTGATTACACGCTCTTCTCTGATCCAGAATAAAGTACTGTGAATATTTAATTTAATTAACAACCAAAGCCATTTAAATTGTCTTAAGCAAAAAGCTAAAGTAGCTCATTCTCTTGTTGGTCTTCTATAATGTTGATACAATTAAGTTCTGGAGATGGATACAATCGTCAATGAATGGGGGGGGGGGGGGTAAATCACAGTTGGACTTTATTGTAATGGTGAACAGAAAATTATTAAAATTTTCAAATAAACATTTTTGTCAACCACAGTTTGTTTTAATCTTCAATAAAGTGGAACTTAATAATGTCAGTAAAGGAGGAAGTTGATATTTTAAGGAATAGTTTTGTTAGCTGAATGTGAAAAGCTTCCCCCAATACATACATGGGATGTAATGGGAAAATAAGTAATGTTTTGTTAACATGCAGTATTTTGGTTGACGAAGTAAATGAATCATGATTGTGGTAATTTTGACGAACATAATTTGATCCGACAATTACGTTTTTGTTGTAACATCCTGTGCGGAATTAAACAGGCACCATTTGCAACCATGTTCCGTAAAAGTTAAGTTACTTGGATATTTCACCGAAAAATATTTAAATCAATGTCAATTAAAAAATTCGCAGTATCTGTTAAAACTTTGTTTTATTTCCGGCCTTTAGAGAAATTGATAGTGCACATGAAATTAGCGAAAACTACACATTCACTCAATAAAAACTTCACTCAATAATAACATTGTTGAAATATATAGTTTCATGAGTTGAGCCAATGGTACCATGTTCTCCTAAAAAACGGGAACCAGTGGCGGATATGTATAGAGCAACATCTAAAGGGTGCCCCAATAAAAGTGCAAGATTTAATTTAACGATAAAATGCATAATTTTTGGCGGGTGGTGATGGATTTTTCCATTATGAAGTAGATATACGGGTCTCAGTAAGATTGCACTTTTCTAAAATTATATAATGTTGATACAATTTTTTTTGTGCAGGTGGCAACTCTGAAATGTGCAGCTGTCACATGTGATTCGATTCCGATTATTTAAAATGGAGCCGATTATTTAAAATGGAGCGCCTTACGAAATAACAACGCGTTAGAATTGTGAAAACTTATTACAAAATTGGGAAAGTTATGCTGAGACCGCTCGCAAACTTCGAAGAATTATCAGTCGTGAAGGTTTTCCTAATGTGTCAACCATTCGAAGAGTGGTAAAAAAATTTGAAGAAGCTGGTTCGGTTATAGACAGAACGACTCCTGTGCGTCAACGTACAGGTGGGCCTCTTGAAAGCATTGCTGCTGTAAACGAGAGTGTCCCCGAAAACATCAATTCGGCATCGTTCTCAACAACTAAAAATTTCAAAAACACTACTCAGCGAATTTTGACAAAAGACATCCATCCACCTTCATGCAGCTTACTCATGAGTGAAGTCAATGACAATTTTCCACAAGAGTCATCTTCTTCGATGAATGGCTTTACACAAAATTGTCGAATTTGGGGGTCAGAAAATCCTCATGCAATCCAAGAGAAACAAATGCATCCACCACGAGCAACTGTCTGGTGAGGCCCAATCACGCCGGGACTTAATTTTTTGAAGAGGAGGCCGAAATTGCAGTACGCCACGTGCCACACCGCACATGAAACAATCGATTTATGACAGCAGCAATTTCCAGAACACATTCACCCCTATTCTGCATTTCGATTACGCCGCCGCATTACGTTACGCATCGATCGAAAATTGGTATTCCACAAAAAAACCTAATCGAAAGAATAAGAAGAAGACAAGTGTGTTTTCACAATAAGCTGTTAGCCTCTGGAAGGTGCGAGATCGAAACAGAAAACAAGCAATTTTGTAAACATTGCAACAAAAAGTTAAATTTGTACAAAACCAAAATAAAAAGTGAAGAAAATTAAACAGTGATTTAATAGTGAAAATAATTTAAACATTGTGAACTTTAATATACTTTAATATAAAACACAGCAGATGAACTTTAATTCAAAACACAGCAGGTGCGTATAAAAGAAAAAAACCAGAACCTAAGGCAGTGGATTTTGTGGGCAAAGTATTCTAGTATGAAGAATACTTCGTGCCGGAGGCGATATTTTCATTTGTTTAACATCATTGCAGCACAAAACTGCAATGATGTTGCAATAGAAATGGAATTGATTCAAGCGGCGGTTTTGTTAGAAGAGAACAACGTGCTCCAGAATGCAGAGACAAGGATGGTAATGAGAAAATTGAGGGATAGTTCTAATCCGTTCGAGATGACAGATCAAAGGTAGGACAGTTGTTTTAATTTATTCATTTTAATTTTAATTTAATTTACATTTACATTTATAGATTTAAAAAAAACTTTCGCTTAAACAAAGACGCGTTTATGTATGTGCTAGACACTTTTGAGCACGAAGCACGGGCGACTACGTTTTTTGCTGAAGGAAGCTACCAGCACGGAGTTGGAGCAGACTTTAATGTTGGCATGGCTTAATCGACAGTGTCCAAGTCACTAACCCATTTCCTCGACGTTATGCAGCGGAAACTTTGCACTCAGTGGATAATGTTAGACCAGACTGAGGAGGAAAAGATACAAGCGAAGCGAGCATTTTATGAGAAGACGGGCTTCCCAGGCGTCACTAAGTGTGTTGATGGCACACATATAAAAATTATAAAACCATCCGAAGAGGCGTACATTTACTACAATAGGAAAGGTTTTTTTAGCATTAATGCTATGGTGGTGAGTATTTTGTTTTAATGATTACCGTGCTCGTAAATTGAATTTATGTTTTTAGGTGTACGATAACAAAATGCGTATAAGGTGCATTGATGCAAAATATCCTGGCTGCAACCACGACTCCCATATTTGGAACTTAAGTAAGGTAAGGGCTCACTTAGAACAAAAATATCTGGACGGAGAGAGAAACACTTGGCTATTATGCGTAAAACCGTGTATAAAAATCAAAATGTAACCATATTTTTAACAGGTGATGCGGGCTACGCTCTGGAACCCTGGCTAATGACGCCATATCGGTCTCCAACTGCAGGCAGCCCCGAAAGCAAGTACAACACGCAGCACTCAAAAGCACGCAACATTGTGGAAAGGATGATTGGGGTTTTGAAAAACCGATTTCGATGTCTACTGAGTGCTAGAGAGCTTCATTACTCCCCACGGAAAGCCAGCCAAATTATAAATGTTGTATGTGCCCTCCACAACATTTGTTTATACTACCGGGTGGAAGATTATAACCCGCACGAAATGAAAGTTCCGACGAAGAGGAAGAATTCGAAATAGACGATTCCAACTATACTTCCATAGCTCGTACTATTCGGGATAATATATGATCCTCTTTTTAATACAAAAAACAAATAATTCAGTTCATGTCTCTCCTTATATATATTTAATAATAAAAATCAGAAAAAAGTGTAATTCACTTATTTCGTTAAAACTATAAACATAAAAATTCAGTTCACATATTATTTAATAATTCAAAACAAAATAAAGCTTACTTCAGTTCTTTTCTTAAAACCAAACAATTCAGTTCAGATATTATAGTTTGTCCGCGACTTCATTAGGCGTTAAGTCAGGGTATGGGGGGCCATAACGCCCATGTGCATTTAGTCCATTGGCGTTAAGTCATGCCACCTATAACAAACCAACTAATCAAAGTTATGGCCTGGGTGCTGCAAGCGCAACATTTCCATCTTCCGCCAACGCACTGGCCACTCCGAAATCCTCCGCACCGGCAATTCCACTGGTACTAGTTACCAGTCCCGTCAGCTGGATGACTTTCTCCTCAAGGGGGCTTATGCGCTGTAAGCGGCAATGGCCTCCTCCGGTGCTCACCATTTCTTTTTTGTTTGAGGAGAGCTTCCGCTTAATATAGCTCTTCCTGTCAATCCACACCTACATATATAAAAAATATATTTAACATATGCAACACATTCTTAAAATGTCATACATACCTTCTTCCATGCAGTGGCAGTTTTAGTTGGTGGCACTACTGCATTGAGTGTGCTGGTCACTTCGTCCCAGAATGCCTGCACTTCCTCTTTCGTCCTTTTGCGGTAACCACTAGCAATGTCTGTCTTTATTGCCAATAAATTGTACAATTCCTCATACTGCTGTGGTGTTGTTGTTTTCGACCTGCAATTGAAAAAAAATATTTATAAACATCATAAATAAAACCCTTAATTGCATTTTATACTTACATTATTTTTAAATTACACAATTTTTCAAATTAAAAACACAATCGAAAAATTCTCCGCCACAGAATAAACAACTTAGAAAAAAGTAGCTACGATCGTAATGCAGAATACATACAATCGAAAAATTTCCGCATGCGGAACGGAACGCAGAATACAAAAGTTGCCAAAACGGAGAAAATTCGATCGCGATCGAAATGCAGAATAGGGGTGATTATCTCAAGAAATTCTGATGTCAATTGGCCACCAAGATCATCCGATTTAACACCGTCCGATTTCTTTCTTTGGGGCTTTGTGAAATCTCGGGTTTATGCGAATGTAAACCTCAAACAATTACTGAGCTCAAAATCCGAGATCCAACGCGTCATCGGTGAGATATAGCCACATCTCTCTGAAAAAGTCATGGAAAATTTCATGAGAAGTGTAATCGTCTATCATCAGAGAGTTGATGGGTATTTTATTCCATACTTACAATCCAAAAGAAAAATCACAACTATCTCAAGAAATATGTGTTTTTTATTAAAATGAAAAAGTGCATTCTTACTGACACACCGTTTACTGACTGCGATAAAAGTTCCGTATTTAGTTCTTGCGAAATGTTAGTAAGAAATTTTGATATTTATGTCTAAACGGAAAGTTTTACCCCTGAGAGTTACCACCTATCTTTGATTTACCTATCAAATATTTCATCTTTGGAGCTAAAAAATAAGAACTGCGCAAAAAAAATCGAAAATTTTGTACCAAAACTCAGCGCATTTTTTGGTATTGTAAGAATTGAAAAAATAAATAAATAGCAAACTTATACGCCCTCATAAATGTGCGTGCACGCTGAACTGCGGTGAAAAGGGAAAAAATTAAGGTTTCTTCCTGGGGAGGCTATAAAAACGGAACTTCAGAATGAAAATTATGAAATTCCATGTGTCGGATGCTATTAAAGATCTGTCTCTGTTTTTCCCAATTTGTTTTCAGAAATAGATTACATAATAGAAACGTTAAATAATTGCCTTTAAACCTTGGCAAAACAATAATACGTTCAAAAATAATCTGTAATTTTGTATCTGTACCTTTCGTCATATCGCAAAACACTGCAGTTCTAACTTCAAACGCGATGCACTGAGTTTTGGTACAACATTTTCGATTTTTTTTCACAGTTCTTATTTTTTAGCTCCAACGATATATAAAAGCGGAAAGCGAAGTTTAAAAAAAATTTTAAATATGGACAGGTCTAACGTACATCTTATGGCAACGAAAATTTCGGAACAACTGAATACGGGGCTTATGTATATACATATGTAATTAATATGCTCTTGCTTCGAGGAATTTGAAGTTGTTTTGAACGATACCGAATTTATGTTCCCGGGTTTTCGCCAGTACTCTCGTTTACAGCAGTAATATTTGCGAGGGATCGGCCGATACCTCGACCCACAGAAAGAAATGGCAACAATATACAGGGTGGTTCAATCACGACTTCACAATATGTCCATCTACAACCATCCCCGAAAATACAAGGGGGCGAAATGGCAGCGGTTTGAAAATTTTCGGATTGGTGGTCGGAGGGTACTAGATTAAAATTGCTAAGTACAGAACCAGTGGTGCTTTCAAAAAAAAAAATTGGAAAAAAACATAACAAAGTGCACATAACCTCAATTTTCTCATAAATTATGTTTTTCCCCCTTAAAAAATAGCCCTATCTCTTACCTTTCCAAAATTACCTAAACGAAAATTCAGCGACGAGGCTCATTGTTGGGTCAACGGGTATGTCAATAAACAGAAGGCTGTTCAAGATCTGCTAATAAACCCTGAAAAATTCACAGTTTGGTGCGGTATTATTGGACCGTACTCCTTCAAAGAGGATGATGGAAGTTACGATCAATTAAATTGGAGAAATTTGATTGGCGCCTCTTTCGTGCGACTTTATGGCACTATTTTTGGTAGGGGCAGGTAAAGTCTATTTTTAGTAGGGGCAGGTAAAGTCTCTCGTCTATAGATATAGGACAACTACGCTTGCTACCTTGGACAATAACATTACACGAGTCGTTTGTGAGATACCGGCCGAAATTTTGGAAAAATGGCGCCAAAATTGGACTTTCGAAATGGACTACGTGAAACGTAGCCATGGCAAACATGTGCATGAAATTATCTTTAAAAAGAAAATAACAGGCATTGATTTTTTAGCGATCCAAATAAATATTTCATTCACTTGTTCAAATTTTCTGTGTTTTCTTAAATTTTCAAAATCCAAATGCCAAAAAAAAATCACTCGTTACATCTGGCTAAAAATATCACCTACAGAGAACAAACAAACAACCTTAAAATTTGAAAAAAAATGTAACACACTAATAACCTGGCTAACAAACAAATAAAAAAATTACATATGATATGAAACACCACATAACATCCGTTAGTGAGTTTTAACGGGCTAGACTCAGCTGAAGATGATGATTCAAAAAAATCGAAGCGATTGCCCAGCAAGTATGAGTTCGAAACCTACCTTCAACAAGCAAGCATTTCAAACGTCCTAAATGAGATGCAATATAGTTTGTTAATACCCGAATTTCTTCAATGACGGAAAACGAAAATAGTTTTGATAAATAACGTACAAATACTTTTTTATTTTATTACTCAAGTTCAATACAATAAAGTCCAACAGAGATTTCACAAAAGAAGTTTTGCAAAATGCATCCTTATGATTCCTGACAGATCTCGCCACAGAAGCTAATGAATAATTCACCAAACCCATCGCAATTGAGAGTTTCAAACTATGCAAGTGTTCGAAAAATATCGCAAGCAAAACACAGAAGAAAACATTTGCAAAAACTTATTAACATCTCCAGAGAACCATTTGAATTTTACACCTAATAATCCCTTCATGTGATGTAATGGGAAAAGGTTTTTTTATTAAATGTAATAAGTATGTGCATTTATTTATCACAAAATTTTCAATTCATATTTTGTATGAATTTTAAAATTTTTAGTTGAATTGAAAATTAATAATCCTTTGCACAGAAATAAAAATTCTATGTATCGGCCAGTGTCGCGTCCGACTTCAATGAATTTTTTTTTTTGTATAATTGTCAGTCATAGAAATAGTTTATCTGATGTAACAAAACAAGATTTGTTGTTTTGATCCTACGGTTTTTGTTAACACTGAAAATTAATTCATTAGTTTCAAGAAAACATTTGTAAATATTACAAATATTTAATTCCTATTTTCAAAGAATTCTATTTGTCTATCTGCGATTCAACAAAAACATTCGTTGGTTTAATTAATTTTATGTATTATTACAAATGTTATTCATAAATTTTGAAAATTCAAATACTAACAAAATTTAAAATTAGTCGAATTAGGGAAATATTTCTGGCTTTTAGAAAATATTTTTCTCAGTATTGAAGAAAAAAATTGGTAAAATGTTCAATCAATTTTATTTATTACGTCTATGGACAAAAATCCTTACAGACTAGCATATTAAATTACATATGTAAACTACTATATAAATTCATTGAGTTACTTCTACAAAAATTAAAATAATACATTAGTTGAAATATTAATTAATTATAGTATATAACAAATTTCTAAAATTCGATTTAGGAAGACTAAAATCAAGTAAATTGCAATATTTATTATAAAGTCTCATGGCTTTTTGTAGTGGTTCATTAAGTGCATAATTCGTAGAACGTAGACAAACATAGATACAACTTAATTTAAACTTAATTAGCTTTTTTGATCAACTATTGCCGTTTTTAAATTGAAGTTTGAATGACCGATTACGTTAGTTTTCAGTTAATGTATGAGAAATTCATACTACTAAAAGGTCAGGAAAATTTCCCTAATTGAAAAAGACAATTTTGTTAAGCACACTCACTGGCAGGCCTCCGTGACAAGTTCATCATAAGACGCCTAACTACTGTGCCTTAATTGATACCAACGGTTGATCATCAATCGTATATATACAAATTGAATTATGCAAGTATTATCCGAAACAAAATTTGACAAATCATATATTTCGAGGTAAAATTTCAACAAATATGAGGTGGTTAAAAATTCTAATGTTTAAATTGATTTTACTAACTTTTTTTACGAAGTTTTTTATTTCAACTAACAGTAAAAAATTTTTAAGCTGTATTTATTGTTGTATTTTTCTTAAAGTACAATATTGTCTGTTAGAGATTATTGAGTAGGAAATCACAATAATATTTATGCATATAATTACATTATGAGATAACAAAAAGGATGCGACTAGTTTTCGCTGCAAGCTAATTTGACATTTTAGTGACTGTCGGTGGGGCAATGGTAGCTCTTGTGCATGAGAACGTGGGATCGATCCCTGTTCTGACCACCTTAAATTACTTTCGACGGCGGTGACCTCGCTTTGTGACGGCGACACTATCGAGTACTTAGCCGTGAAAAAGCTTCTCAAAATACCGTTCGGAAGCGGTGTAAAATTGTAGACCCCAATTAGTGAGTGTAAAACTAGAACGCGCACAGCTCACCTGTTTGTGAGAAGCTCTCCCTAATCCCTTCATTTATTTTAAACCATTTATTTATTTTAACAGTGATACATTTAGCTGATTCAGCAAACATATTTTGTTGCAAAATCAATTAGTTTGAATTTGAAAATCTAGAATATTTTGATTTCATAATTTTTTCTTCAATTTAAAAAATGAATATTTGAATTCCAGAAATTTTAATCATAAAATTGTAATTATAATAATTATTTGATTTTACCAATTCTGTTTTTTCTTTGTGTGTATACACTTCTTATTGTTATTGTTTTAATAATTACACTATTCAAGCCAAAACTGCACGAGTGCACTCAACGGATTTAACCTTTTTGGGGTCCTAAGGACCAAACCGCATCATTAGATTTTTGACCTACAATGATGGTTACATTTTTTACGGATTTTGACATTAAATGACTTGGACCCGATTAGATTTTCAGTAAACCTTCTGCGGTAAAATTTGGTTACTATGTTCCAGGACTACTACTTTTTACCAACTACTACTACTACAACTACTTAATTTTTAGATTTTCAGATCGTTTTTGGAAATATGTATACGATATTTAAACAAAAATGTATTATGTGTAGGCGCAAAACAATTCAGTCCAGAATTATTTCATTAAACGGTTGCTTGGTATGAAACAATTATTTATTTCCTTTAATTAAATATTTTAATCAACTGGCAACTAATCGAGTTGTTGTGAGAATGTGAGCAAATTATTTTACTCTCTACTGAGAGGAATTTTAAAGAAAATTGGAAATATAAATTATTTGTTCAAGTTGCTCTCAGTATGACAAAATCAATTGTGAGTGTTCATTTATATTTACGAGGTAACTATTTATATAGTGAACCATAACAACCGTAACTGTTGCTACGTGGCAGCTGATATTTCCAATGGAATGTTTGACATTTCTGACCATAACCTCATTCAGAACACTTTGCCATTTGAGCGTGCTTTCCGTTGTTTACCGTTATTTAAAAGTTGTGTGTCTGTAAACAAAATAGAATTAAAATGAGAAAATTTTCGGGCGATGATTTATTACTACCCTTCAGTTAGCAGGAGTGACCTAGGACTGATAAATTCTCTGAACCGTTTTAGTCAGGACTACCTCCTGGACAATCCCCGTCCGATGCAGTTGGCTAGAGAATTTAACTTGTATGTACTTATATATACATGTATGGGGAAGAGGTCTATCGCTACTAGAGTATTCAAAAAATCGGTCAATTCCAGAAACCAGTTTTTCGGTTGCTTCGAAATATGAGTTTTTTGGAAAACCGGTTCCACCGGGTTTTCTGACGGTAAAAATCGGTTTCCATCGGATTTTCAGAAAGGTAAAACCTTATCCACTTAGCATGTTTAGTACATTTAACATGTTTTGGGACCGGAATCAGCTGAACTTTGTATGAAAAGTCCGCTGATTTGGCCTCAAATCATGTCAAGCATGTTAAATACGCTAAGTGGAAACGAAGCTTTAGGAATTGGATTTTGTTCATTCAAAAAATTAAAACATTTAAACAAGAAAACATTTTAAAACATGATAATTAACGTACACACATTGGGGAAATCTTTGTACACACAATTTAAAACTGGCAACAATGCAAAATGTTTATAAACTGTTCCTCTTCAAAATATTGATTGTTTTCTTATTAGGCTTTATGCAAAAATTGTTAATAACAAAATTATTAATTTCTTTTAATTTTCTTTAGGAAATTAAACTTAAATTGTCTATAGAAAAAAAATCAAACCGTTCAATTTGTTTTTTCCATTTTCTTTAAATTTTTTCTGTGGAAAACTCAAACTCAAAAAATTTTCGATTAAAACTATAACGAAGAATTAATTTATTTCTTTGAAAGAGCTAAGCCTTTTGCAGCAAAATAAATTAAAAACAAAAAACCGTTGAAAACAAATGCCGGTTCCTATTGTTCGAAAATGCTAATTTTACGAAATCCGGCGGCCGGGTGGACGTCCAAAAAACCGGTAGACCGGTTTCGGATTTTGAATACTCTACTTGCCACCCTCTGCGTTACCTTCAAACAACCCCTTCGTGGCTGATAATTAACAAGCGTTTTCGCTAGTGCGAAGGTGGCTTTCACTTCGCTATTCTATACGAATATTATACATCACCAAAGGCGATCAAGAAGTAGAAGTAGTAGTAGAAAGAGACCCAAAAAGTGGTTACATTTCGCTCAAACGCATTACTCTCTCGCGTCATATCTTGATTATTTCATACTTTTTGCATAGTTTATATAATTTTGTTTCAACATGGTTGGAATGTGTATAATTACATATAATAACACTATGAAAAAGTTGCTCGTGAATTGAAATATTCAATGAAGAGAGTAAGAGAGAGCAGAGAATGATTAAGGCTTCCCCCGTTTTTTTTTTGTGTGTTGGCATTCGAGTGACGAGAAATTTTGACTGTACTGTAGTACATCGTTTTTGACTCTGGTTAAAAGTAGATAGAAACTTCGGTAGTGAAAATAAAGTATTTTTTAAATTAAGCAATTTCATTTATGTTAAAGGCATTGCAACTAAAACATGTGCTCATTAAAAAAATGCGATTATAAATAAACTAGAAAATATTTTTGAAATAAAAGAAAAAAAATTCAAATTCAAATAAACGTAACTGACACTAGCACGGTCTTCAAAAATGCTATACCACAAAAAAATACAACTCTGTGATATAGATTAAAACTCTCCTCAAAGCACTGCAACAATGAGAGAATGCATGAGGAAAAGAACAACATGGTGGAAAAATTCTGTCTATTCTTGTTGTTGGAATTATAGGCCTTTCAGTGATGCTGATACTTAGGGATCTTCGATCGATACTAATTCACACATGTGAATTGCAGAATTGAGTATATATACGATTATCAACGGATGGTATCAATTCAGGCACAGTAGTTAGGCATCTGATGATGAACTTGTCACGGAGTTCGAAACTAGTCATGCCAGTGACTGTGTGTTGAACTGAATTGTCTATTATTTCCAACAAAACACCAACCATTTTTCAATTAGAAAAATGTGCATGACTTGTAGTATGGATTCCCCATACATACATTAACCAAAAAATAAATGAATGTAGTTTAAAGCTGTATATTTGTTAAAGTGTATATTTGTTAAAGACGCAAATTAAATTTTTAGCCTTGAGATTCGGTTCGGATCAGAAGCACATGCTCCTTCAAGCTTCAAAGCACAACTCAATTGCGAAAAAATGTTGATGGAATGATGCCATAAACCTATTATTAGGTAATCGTATCTATTAGGTAATCGTATTAGCAATTCCGTTTTTTAGCTGTCAAAATTAACTGAATAATGAGAAACACTACGTACACAAAATGCGAAAAATTGTATAAGTTAGAAAGTATAGTATAGAAATTCCTATTTAAATAAAATTACATAAAGTATGTAAAAAGTATGAAATAATCAAGTTATGACGCGCGAAAGAATCGCGTCGACCTTTTTGTTCTCTTCTACTAGGGTTGCCAAATTGCGCCGGTTTTTACTTCGACTCCGCATAACCATATGTCAGCAACAACTGCACCAACGATTAAAGAGAAATGAAAGGAGTAGCGAAAATTGGGCAATGACTACCAAAAACGAAGTACGAAAGTAGACAGTCACTCGAATGCCAACAAACACAACGAGAGGAACCTTAATCATTCTCTGCTCTCTCTATTACTCTATTCATTGAATATTTCAATGCACGAGCAGCTTTTTGATAGAGTTATTATATATAACTATATACATTCCAACCACGTTGAAATGAAATTACATACTCGTAAACTATGCAAAAAGTATGAAATAATAGTAATAATAAAATTTACTCATGGAGTGGAATGCCAACAAAGAAAACAAGTGAAATGCCTCGTTTCTCTGCTCTTTCCCTCTCCATTGAATATTTCAATGCACGAGCAGTTGTTTGATTATGACGACCAGGTAGTAGATCATTTCATCGAGTTCGAGTTGCTGTTGTATGTTACTCTTTATTTGGCCATATAGCGGACAGAAATAAAAGGAAAGCGAATTTTCGTTCGATGCAGCCCACATACAACATAATTTAGCTGGCTTAGTATAAACCAAACACTATTTGAAATTAGTTTGCTTCTGCTTTCGTATCGCTCTCTCGGAAATCTACTCTGTTTGATATCAATTTCCTGCATCATAGTCGATAAGCTGTGTCATGGATACCCCTGGGGCTACGAAGCGATATCGAAGATTCTAAAGAGAAACGAAGTGACGTGTAAAAAAGGGGCAGTACTGAAGGGTATTTTGGATGTGGATTATCAAGACAAGAGTGCATACATAAACTTTCTTCCACGTTTGGTCATGAAGCGCCATCCTTAGCCACTGTGACATGCTGGTATATCGAGTATAATCCCGGTCAACCTTCGCTCAAGGACGAGTGTCGTGAATCGCAGTAAAAGGGTGATTTCAATTTTGTCATTTCGGTAGTTGACTCTTCTGCCAAATCCAAGTATTTCGTTTTTGTAATTTTTTTTTACAATTATTGCTGGTATTCATATGTATGTATGTATGTGTTGAATTGTTCATAGGTAGAACCCAGACAAAATGTTTACTGTTGTTGCCCACAATCACCTCATCGGCTACCTGTTTTTTCTGACCCTGAGATATACATTATAGCGTTTGCTGCGTTGAAAAGTTGAACAGCAAACACAATGTGAGGGCAAAAGAATATTATTTGAATACAGAATGTACGGGTTCAATAAAAAAAAACACTTTTGAGTTTCCTGTGATGACGATGTTTGCATTATTGCTATTGAAAATTTTAAGCGCATTATACTTTATTTTTATTGTTTTTCACCCAATAAAAAAAGTTTTATATTATTATTGAAGCTCACGGCCATTCTATATCTGTATTAATAGATATATAGTTTTCAAAAATAAGATTTTTTTGAAATGTATCCCTGTGATTCCTGGCAAACCGTAAAGCTATTTCAGATCTCGGTTTGCCAGGAATCACAGGGAGAAACGAAGATCCAACAATATCAAGAAACGAAGATCCAACAATATCAGACTCTCATGATACATGCTTAAAGGGGTAGAATCATGCATCATACCGCATGCTGATGGAACATAACTGGAAGTTTTCGAGAAAAAACTGCTTCGAAAAATATAAGGTCCTATAACAGAAAACGTTGAGAATCGATGACGGATGAACCACGAGTTTTATGAACTGTATCCCGACATTGATGTACACGTTGAAAAATCTGTATTTCTTGTTGTTCGGAAGCAAATAAACGTATTCGTAGATTTTCCCAAATATAGTAAACTTGTATACAAACACATTGTGTTTGCTATTCAATATTACATGTTGGAGACACAATGATTAATAGGTTCTAACATATGTTTTTGTGACCCAAGTGTGGCTTTGTTTGTTGAAAAGTGTTGAAAACAAAAACGTGACAGACAACTTAGAAACAAAAAGGAGGAGATCTGCAATTCATGAAAACAATGCTTGCAAACATGTACATGGTTCCTGCAATATGTTACTGGGACCGGTTTTTTCAGCGTGTTATTAAGCGAAAGGTATTCGAAGACAGCCAAGACATCACTACGCTGAAAATTCTTCATTTGTTTCCTATTTCGATGTAAATATAGCGTGTGCTTGGAGCTTGTCGCAAGTATAGTATACTTGTGTCCAAACACCTTGGGTTCGCTATTCATATTAGCTGTTTGAGACACAATGATTAATATGTTGTTATATATGCGTTTGGGATCCAAATGCAGTTTTGTTCGTAATACAAATGCAGCTGTTTACTTCAGTTTTTTGTCGCTATGCTCTGTCGAGAGCAAAATAAGAGATTGTCAAAGAGAGGTTCTTCTCAGCCTAAGTTGATGTTATTGCAAGGGTATACATGAATTTATGCAGTATTATTTATTTATATTCTTCCTGAATACGTTGTTGAATGAATTGAGTGTTTCTTCTGTTGACTAAGCTGTTGCATTTTAGTTTCTTGCGTTCGGTCAGCAATCGTTCGTTTGAGTGGAAACCCACGTATGCTTCGACGTAAGTAAATATATGGATTTTTGGGATGAAACACGCATACAGTTTCACGTAAAAGTATGAACGTTTGCAGGTAAACATGCTTTTTAGCAACTTTACCCTACTACCCTCCGACCGCCAATCCGAAAATTTTGAACCCGCTGACATTTCGCACCCTTGCATTTTCGGGGATGGTCCTAGTGGACTTTTTTTCATGAAATGAGCCAAGGAATACGCTGGAGAAATTTGTCCGGAACTTCCTGAATCACCCTGTATATCAGGTACCAGAATGGACGTGCCAACATTTTAAATTTTCTGCAGTTAACTAGATTTTTCAGATTATTAACCAATTTCTAAGTTGAAGCTAATGACATATACCAGGAAAAACTTTTAGGATAAATATGATTTTGTACTAAATGTGTCGATTTGTATGGGAGGTACTAGAAGTGGCGTGGTTAAAACGCCTATTGTGATCAGTAAAGATTTATGGCAAATGTCGTGTAAGAAGCCTTAAAACGATTTTCATTCGAAGATACTAAGGGAACAATATGGCTCCTATGCGTTAAATTTTTCTCATTTTTAAATGCTATATGTATGTAAACTAGGCCGAGCCGAAAAATAGTTGAAGTTACAGGATTCGGTTAGCAAAACAATTGCTCTATGGGTCAAGTAGAATGCACACACAAAATTTAAACACAAATTTAAATTTAAAAGGCCAGTTGTACTTTTCTACGTGAAGCTCAGCTGTTTTTTTAGTGAATCGAAATTTTAGTTTGACGTTTTATGGTATTGCCAGACCTAAACTCCGACATAGTAATGTATTTAACTTCACACCAGTGATGCCCAAATTTCGAGTTTCCATTACACGCGTGATGCAGAGCAAAATGCTGTTTCTGCGCTGTCGTCACACGTATACTCTAAGCTTCTTCGTGTGGTTTCGATCGTGGGCGTTCTATTCTGTGTGTGGGCATCACTGCTTTACACTGAAAAAAAAATCAATTCTTACACAAGTATTTTGCAAGTATCTTGCCACAGACTGACAGATTAAGAGGGTTTAAAAACAATAGAACGGATAATTCTAATTAACCTCAACAACACAGTACTTCAATGCATCACGGAATTTCATTTCAGCTTCTATCTTAATCTGGTGTTAATCGCATTTCCATACTACGTACAATATGTTATATGACCCTTGGACGTGTGCACATATTAAGTAGAGCCCACTAACAACGACACTTTTGACGAACAAATATAACAACTGTTTTAACTCTTTCGCTGTTCCTCTAATGTATTTCAATTGAAATAACCACCCTCTCTCCAGCAGTAGATAGATAAAAGTAAAACAACCAACACAAATATACACGCAATCACACGCACACTAAAGCACATACGGTTGAAATAACAAGGACAATTCTATGGCGGTAATCAATCTTCTTCTATTCGTTATAAAGTGACAGCTCAGTGGTGTAGAGTCAAATTGCGAAGAAGAGCCCTCACCCCATGCACACATCTAACAACACTTTTTACATACGGATGTTGGCACTGTTAAGGCTGTCATACGCTTTCTCTCTCTCTCTCACACTCTGTCTCTTTCTCGACTCATACATCCCCACACATGTAGTACATCGTTGACAGTACAGCCGTTTGGAATAGAATTCGTCTTAAGGATTTGTGTTAGTGAGTGTGTGTAAGGGTATGTTTCCTGTTCCATTTTAATGCAGAAGGTTAAACATGTGCGTGGTTGACATGACATACTTTCTCTCCCACAGCATGACAAAAGTGACGACCACTGTAAGAGGAAGACGGCATTCCATACGTCTGTGTACGATTAAAACATTGACAACGAAATAGACAAATGTTTTACTCGGCTTGTCAAATTTGTGGTTAAATTGCATCTTTTGCTTTAAGTTAACAAACAAAAAAGACAGACACACACTTCACTGATTGGTGCATCTTATACATTTTCTCTTGAAACGTTCCACATTCTTAATGAGACGTAAAGTAATGGCTTGTGTTCATTTCCATGGAGTATAATGCAGATCTTAAGCACACGAAGAATTTTAGAGGTGCCAGTCAAATTTTTATTCGAAACTGTATGCATTCCCTAATGGGACATACATACATATATTAATTTGACGACATATCCTCACCTCAGTATTGGAGTGCTTTAAGAGCAAAGCATTTTAGTTGAATATCTATCACACCAATATTGAGATGATGATATGTACCAGTATATACATGTGTATCAAATTTCAATGGCATTAATGTAATCGGATTTAGTGGTCCACTCATGTGAATGCTAATAAAAAAAACATATGTACTTAAAATAGGTCCTTGAATTGTACTAATTTCGACAGTCAAGGGTGTCTCAGTAAGAATGCAATTCTTCATTTTAATATAGAAACACGTATTTTATTGCGACAGTGTTGATTTTTTTAATTGGATTGTAAAGCAGACATGGTCCAATTAAGTATGGAATAAAATATCCGTCAAATGGTAACCCTCGGCTCTGATAACAGGCCATTACTCTTTTTATGAAATTTTCCATTACCTTTTCACAGAGATGTTACTGTAGCTGTGGCCGTCGGTGGTGAAACGGTTAGTGTGCGCGGATGTTGTGCGAGAGATCGTGGATTCGATCCCTGCCCTGACCATCTTACACTTCTTTCGACGACGGCCACCTCGCTTAGTGACAGCTACACTATCGAGTAATAACCCATGAAATAGCTTCTCAAAAAACCGTTCGAAACCGGTGTATAGCTGTAGGTCCTAATAACTAAGTGAAAACTGGAAAATGCACAGCTGATTGATTGTGAGAAGCTCTCCCCTATCCCTTCATGGGTTGAAATGAGAACATTTTTATCTTAGTTTTTGTGGCTGTATCTCACAGATGACGTGTTGGATCTCGGATTTCACCTCCGGAATTGAGCCTGGTTTATTCGTATAAACCCTTGATTTCAACCCTTGAAAGAAAGAAATCGCATGATATTGGTAGCCAGTTGACATCAGATTTTCTTGAGATAATTTGTTCTAGAAATCGATGCTACAATAAATCGATTATTTCATGCGCAGTGTGGCAGGTGTCGCCGTCTTGCTGAAACACATGTCGTCCAGATCCATGCCGACCGGTTGAGGCCACAAGAACCCCGTGATCATGTTCCTGTAACCATGTAATTTTGACCATAATCTACATGTACGCCTAGACTGATGAAATAAATGGATATGTTGAATTTGATTTACCTACTATAAAATTTATATGTGCAGGATCTAAGAGCTTGTTATCCTTTTACAGATTTTAACGAAATTTTGAAAATTGCTATCATTTGAAGAGATTGTAAGATGTACCAACTAATATTTACCTAAGATCACTCCTTCCATATCTGGCCACTCTTTGCATGAGACGGCGATATTGTGCGGCGTTCATAGGGGTTACTTTTGGATTACTTTCTATATTACGATAGGTCGGATTTGTTGCTATATGACACAATTGATATCGACCTTAATGACCTATTGGAACAATATCAGGATATACTTTTTAGTATAAAATGTATACCATAAATTTAATCTATACTTTATTGTAGTAGAAAAAAACAAGATCAATTAAAAATGAACAAACATTGATTTTATGTGTGTGTTACGGGCCCGGTAGTCTAAAATCATAAATAAAGGATGTATCCGTAAGAATGCACTTTTTCATTTTAAAATAAAAACAAGTTTTATTTTGTGATAGTTGTCACTTTTTTATGTGATTGTAAAGAAGACTTTTTCCGATTAAGTATGAAATAAAGTACCCGTCAAATAGCCCCTTGGCTCTGATGACAGCCCATTAATCTTTTCATGAAATTTTCCATAACTTTTCACAGATATGTGGGGGTATCTCACCGATGACGCGTTGGAGATCGGATTTGAGCTCAGGAATTGTTTCTGATTTATTCCGTCGGTGGTGCAATGGTAGTGTGCGCGCCTCTTGTACATGAGATCCTAGGTTCGTTCCCTGCTCAGACCACCTTAAAATTTCTTTCGGCGGCGGTCACCTCACATAGTGACGGCGACACTATCGAGTAATTAGCCATAAAAAAGCTTCTCAAAATACCGTTCGGAAACTGTAGGCCCCAATCAGTGAGTGAAAACTGGAAGGCCCACAGCTCTGTGATTGTGAGAAGCTCTCCCCTGTCCCTTCATGGGATGTAATGGGAAACCATTTATTTATTTTTATTCACATAAATCCGAGATTTCATAAAACCCCAAAGAAAGAAATCACACGCCGTTAAATCGCATGATCTTGGTGGCCAGTTGACATCAGAATTTCTTGCGAAAATTTGTTCTGGAAATCGTTGCTGCAATAAATCGATTGTTTCATGCGATGTGTGACAAGTGGCGTCATATTGCTAAAACCATATGTCGTTTAGATCTGTCCAGTTTAGTCTTCAAAAAAAAATTAAGGCCCAATCACGCCGCCTGACCAAAATCCGCATCAGACAGTTGCTCGTTATTGGTGCATTTATTTCTCGTGGATTGCATGAGGATTTTATATGCCCCAATTTCCACATGTTTATGTATTCACGAAGCCATTCAGATGGAAATGTACTTCATCGGAGTAGATGAGTTTCTTTTTTCTTGAAAAAATGGCATTGACTTGTCTTTGCTCCATTACCCATTGAACGAATTGCCGGCGCATTCCATGGTCTGCTGGTTTGAGCCCCAGAGTAAGCTGAATTTTGTACGCCTGAAGGTGGAGGACTTTTTTCAAAATTCGTTGCGAACTGTTGAGAACGATGCCGAATTGATGTTTTACGGTTTCAGGCGTCACTCTCGTTTATAGCGTCAATGTTTTCAAGAGGCCGACCGTAAGTTGTCGCACAAAAGTCTTACTGACCATAACCGACCCAGTTCTCCAAATTTGTAGACCACTCTTCGAATGGTTGACACATTAGGTGCACTACCTCGACTGAAAATTCTTCAAAGTTTGGCAGCGGTCTCAGCATAACTTTCCAAATTTTTGTAATAAGTTTTCAGAATTATAACGCGTTGTTGTTTCGTAATGCGCTCCATTTTGAATAATCGGAGTAAACATTTGTGACAGCTGCCAAATTTCAGAGTTGCCACTTGTACAAAAAAATTGCACTAAACTTAAATAGTGCAATCTTACTGAGACAGAAATGCCAGTGGTTTGCCAGTACCACAAGTTAGTAGCTTGTCAGCTTTCTTCTAATAAATTTTACAACTGTTTGCACATAAATCATATATTTTTGTTTGTTAACTTGAGTAATTTATATTTTCTTGACGTACAATTAATTATGCAACGAGTAATGCCTGAATTAATGTTAATGACAGTTAAAACGCGGTTGAAATCAACCATATGTGTATACATTTATTACAATATAAGTGCGGAACACAATTGCGACGCATAGACGTACAACGTACAGCGTGCGGGAGTAAAACGTCGAGAAAATACGTCCATACGTCTACCATGCACACAATAACGGCGTACAACGTAGCAACGTATTATACGTCAACATACATATGTTTACATTTTATAAATTTATGATTCGGGGTGGAAAGGTCGAAAAGGAAGGGATATTTCCTTACCTCCTCGATAATCTTTCCATTTAAATTATTTCCGCACATTTTTTATCAGCAATTGTTTTATTTTATAAATAATTTCACCAAATTTGTATTTTATTATCAAACATAAACAAACCGTCTGAAACGTTAGATACGAACTTAACGCCGTACGCGGCGTAAAAAATAGAAATGGATCTAATTGAACGTACGACGCAAAAACGCCAATACGTTGTCGTCGTCAATTGTGGGCGAGATCATAGCAACATGTGTGTTTTATTTTTGACAGCGAATCATTTTTGACGCCGTACGTCGAAATGTCGCAGTTGTGTTCCGCACTATAATTTTCACAAAAATTGATGACATTGTGCAATCGTATTTCGGTTGGTAAAAGTGGAGAAAAAAATATTTGTTTAATTCAGTAAATCCTTCCAAAAGTACATTAATCTCTTTCGAAGTTTTTTCCATATTTTTTGCATTTCCAGCTGTGCCAAGCTAATATCTTTATGTAAATCCAGTATTACGAAACTATATCATCAATATTCTGCAAGTACTAGGCACTATCGACGCCGCGACGCGTCTGTACTGAACCAAAGCTCAGACGACCTTAATTTTGTGTCTGGGTAGTAACTATTCGAAACCGCGATGCGATGTATTATAAACCGCGATGCGATTGTGATCACTTACCGCCCTAGTTAAGAACAATAGTTCTTAATGAGAACGAGAGTGAAAAGAAGGGCGTTAAATAGGGGATTATAAACGCGGATTTTCCTAAACCTCTTTTCGGTGAAACCGAAGAGATTAGTTTAGTAAATCCGTTTTTTCCCGAAATATTCAAAATTCCATTTTCTACCCACAAATACCCTGGTTTATTACGCAAAATTATTCAATACAGACATTGATCAACATTTATTTGTTAACAATTATACATATTTTAAATTTGCTAACGAATTATATGGTCTCTTTTACTTCATGCCACACACATATTTAACAATAAAAAGTTTTTAATGGTGGAACTACATTTTGATTGTTGTAGAGCTCTTAGACGACCAAACATTCGACATAATTTATAGTGTACTTTTGGATTGATGCAGCATGACAATGTATACATATTTTTGAAATATAATTATTCAGTTTAGTTTCCTAGATTTTTCATACATGCTGAAAAGTCGGTCTTTTTCTATTGGATGAAAATATAACGTGTTTGTAGCTTCTCGCAAAAATAGCATACTTGAGTCCAAACACATTGTGTTTGCAACTGAATATTACATGTTGGGGACACAATGCTTAATAGTTTAAAATATATGTTTTTGGAACCCAAATATGACGTTGTTTGCTGAAACTGATGAAAACAAAAACGTGGCAGACACCAAAGAACCAACACCGCAGAAGATCTTCAATTCGTGAAAACAGTTCTTGGAATCATATCCATGGTTCCTGCAATGTGTTGCTGGTCTCTCTTTTTTAGAGTCTACTGATGTAAATTGAAGTATTAAGCAATATGTGATTATAAGTATATGATTTTTTAACGACAGAACAAAATTTGAACCGAATAATAAAATATAACTCGTCACTCACGACACTACCCATATAATATGGCAGTAACGATGATTACAAAATATAAAAAATAAAACATATAAATGGTATGGTTGCATATGAACGTTGGACGTTTTAAAGTATTGCTTTAATAGTAACAGATAACGGGTGGTTCAAATACATGTATCTTTTTAAATCATAGATTATTTTGACACTGATAAATTTGTTTCTGTTCGAGATATTGAATATCAGCCAGTATCAAACTTCCGCGGACTAAAATGACTCGCTTTACGCTTGAACAACGTTGGGAAATATTGAAAACTTATTTCCAAAGTAAGTGCTGTGTTTCCCAAACTGTGCTCGACACAACAAATGGCAGAAAGCTCTTCCTAAACACTTTCAGAATCTGTAATCAAAATGTGGAAAAAGAGTTTAAAAGTAATAAAAGAGCCTCATTTACTTTCGCACCCATTGTGCAGAAACAAGGAATTCTCCAGTGTTCTCACATACCTCGTTGGAAAGCTCTTCCTAAACACTCTCAGAATCTGTAATCAAAATGTGGAAAAAGAGTTTGAAAGTAAGAAAATATCCTCATTTACTTCCTCATTACAGATTCTGAAAGTGTTTAGGAAGAGCTTTCCAACGAGGTATGAGAGAATACGGGAGAATTTCTTGTTTTCGCACAATGGGCGAAATAATTTTTGAGGGTCCGAAAGTCAATGAGGATATTTTCTAACTTCCAAACTCTTTTTCCACATTTTGATTTCAGATACCTTTCTAGCAAGGTATGTGAGAACACGGGAAAATTCCTTGTTTTTGCACAATGGGTGCGAAAGTAAATGAGGATCGCGTGTTTATATATACTTTCAATTACATGCATAATCAACACAATTACGATGATAATTACAATTCAATAAGTGTGTTGCTATTTCGATGCCCACAGACATCTTTATCAGGCGCCTTCTCCACAAGTATCTGGGTATATCGTCCCACCTTATAGGGATAAACAAAACTCGACTTAATGAGAATTGTTTGAACTACAAGTACTAGAATTTACAAAACACCTTCGAACTAAATTTGATTAAAAAAATAATTGACTCAATTAAACAATAATTGGATCGGATTTTTGTGTTTAAACAAATGTAAATTGATATATTTGGGCAATAATGTTTTCTGTGAGTAATATGGCCTCAAAGAGCTAACAGAAGATATTGACCGATCCAAACACGATTTTTCAGGTGGGTTAGCCTACAATCACCTTAAAGATTAAGTTAAACCTGTGCACGCTGAAAAATCGGTCTCAGTTTCTTGTTTGGGTGCAAATATAGCATGTATTTGTCGCAATATAGTATATAGTATACAAATATAGTATACATATGTCCAAGCACATTGTGTTTGCTATGCAATATTACATGTTTGAGACACAATGATTGATATGTGTTCGGTGCACTGTGTACTTCACTTTTACTTCCGCTAGGCTCTGTCGAGGGCAAAATAATAAAGCTGCACAAAAATAGATTGTTCTTAGCCTAAGTTAAAGTTAGCCTAAGTAAAGTTACAAATGTATAACTGTATTTTTGCATTATTCTTTCAGCCTGCGATTTATAAATATTCCTGAATGCGTGTGTATATGAATTGAGCGTTTCTTATGTTGACTGATTTGTTGCGTTTTAGTTTCATGCATTCAGTCGTCAATCGATCATTTGGGAGGAATCATACGAATGCTTCGACATAAGTGTATGGATGTTTGGGATGAAAAACTCATATGGGTCCGCTTAAAATTATACATCTGTGCTGGTAAACATGCTAATGTTTGCATTTAAATATAAGTGAGTTTAGGACTTGCACTTGTATGAATATTTGCAGTGTGTTCCAAGCATATACGTGGTTCCTGCAGAATGTGTTTGAAAGAATATGCTACAGAGGAGGTCTTTTTCTGCGTGTGGAAATATTAGAAGTCTAAAAATGGAGGAAGTAAAAGGTTAACCGAGGCATGGAATTGTGGATTCAAGCCTGGGCGACATTAAAGTAAACTAAAGCTCTTGAAGGACCTGAAGTCTTTAACATAGAAATGTCGTTTGCGGAGCTAATAGTCATCATACCGGCAAATGTAAATATGTTCGGACAATGCCACGGGGGGCTACACTCGTTTGGAAAAAAGTAGATGATGGAATTTACAGCTGGCATTACTTCTTTTTCAATTTATCTGTCATCTTCAGGTTAAAAGGTACTGCGCGCTGCCATCTCTTAAAGTTGGATAAGGAATTCTCAAACCACCTGGCATTGAGGGTATTTCAAAAATTACACATTCACGCTTGTATATAAAAACCGTTGGCATTTCAGTTATTAAATAGTATCATTTGGAACCAACCTGATTTGAATTAATTAATTCAAAATGACTATATATATTTACCAGATCATATGTACTTTAGTATTGTGTTTACATGTGTTATTCAATCCTAAAACTGTCTCCAAACTCATGTCAAGCGCATTTGCAATAATCAGTGGAAAAATGGAAACAATTTTGAGTAAAATATTGCCAACAGCTGTTACCAAAATACTTGTCATTCATATTGGCAACAGCAATATTCAAAAAATATGCATATGCATGTATTCTAAATAGACTGCCTCACCAAAACGGAAAATACACATTGTTGGGAAAATGCGCTTAATTTTTCGAGCAATGTGTATTTTTCATGTAGAAGCAAGATGCGATTAGACACATCCTGACATACATTTTCAAAACAGAAACCTGTGTTTGTTAATGTCCTCACATAACAAAGGAAAAAACTATTTTCAGTTGATTTAAAATTCTGTTTTTGTTTTCTATTAAGTTAAGCGAATGTTACAGTATTAGATCAAATCCAACGATTTGAGGAAAGAAAAGTGGAATGAAAGTCTGAAGCTGAAGAGAAATGGCATCTTCATTTTGTTTTTGAATCACACTCTCAGATATGGAGATTGGGGACACGTCTGTGACAAACAAAATACAACAGTTAAGAAATAAAAATAAATAGTAAAAAAAAAGAAATGGTTGGACAAAAATGCTGTATTTAAATAAAAACGACAAAATTCTATTTTAACAGGAATAGTGATAAAAATAATTTAGTTTCCGTTCGTTTCATACACAGAATAAATATAAGTATAGTACTCAAATCAAACACAAATTGTCAGCTCATGTCCACAATTTGAACATATTTTCACTTAACTTATTATCAGTTTGATTACAAAATTAATCAATAGTTCAAAATATTTTTAATTAAATGTGTACTTGTTCTGAGTTCAAAGTTAATCAAGAACTTATGTCAACAATGTCGCACAGGGTCATTGTTATCCATACTAACGAATTGTTGTATCTGGTGGAATCGGTATAAATGGATTTAATTGGTCCTTATATATTAAGAAGTATCCTTCTCTCAAAAACTCCTACACATATTGTGGCATAGTTTTCGCAATCAGTAACCTGAGTTAAAACATTTAATTTGTAACACTTAAATGAACCACTGTTTTGTTGCCTGCAAGTTGAGGCGTCCTAATATTCAAAACAGAGTACATACTCATAATAGCGTTTCGCAAATATGGCGGAAGTACATGTAGAACTCAGGACATGTTACATACACGTAGTTTGTTTCCATATCGTCATCATAAGATTAATCGAATCAATAATATTATAATGACATTTCTTTATATTGAAAATGTTTTGTGTTACTTTTATCGAAAAAGTATAAGTTTCTCTTATTTAATATTCGTCTTTTGTTTTATGGACTTTATTGCTGATAATCTGATACATGAAAATCAATTCATATAAAATCACCAGATGTTGCAGTACCATATTTCGTGAAACTTTTTATGTCGAACATTTCAGGATGTGTGAACGTCAAATGAGTGATGATTACCCACACTGAGAAAGAGACAATCATGAGAATGATTGAATTTGCATTGAATTTGACCTGCAATTATTTTTGACAGAAGTCCAGAAAAATTAGAAAATGAGAACATTTAAAGGAAGTTGTAAAATATATACACTATTTTCCACGTTCTGATCGTTCTGCACTGAAACAAAATCGTATGTAAATTGTTTATTAGGGGATATACAGGGTGGTTTAATTACAAGTATATTTTAAAAAATTAACTAATATGAGCTGAACTTAATTTTGTATGAGAAGTTCAGGCTACAGCTTTCAAGGTCTGACGCATTTGTCTAAGTGAAAAATGGTTGATATTCGTTAATTAATTTCTTTTGGTATATTATGTCTTTATTAATGATATAGCATCTGTCCTTAACGGCACCCCACAAGAAAAAGTCTAAAGGGGTCAATCACAGCTCCGCGAGGTCAATTGGCATCACTCAGATGAATGATAACACGATTACCGAACTTAGTGCGCAAAAGATCGATTGTTCGGTGAGCTGTGTGACATGGTGCGCCATCTTGCTGAAACCAAAGATTATCCAAGTTCATATCTTCCATTTCACCCCATAAGAAGTTCGTAATCATGGCTCTGTAGCGCTCGCCGTTGACCGAAATGACGTTTCCGGCAGAAGCTGTTTATAGGACATTGATATCTCCGGCATTTGTAACTTGTCAATATCTAGCCTTTCCTGTGTTCGGCTTCATACGTTTTTCGCCCTGCTCTGTCTTTGGTCGATATTGGCACCTCGAATCACACGCACATCCATTACACTAGAAGAGTGTCTACCATCTATTACCAACTGATGAATCTGTTTCTTCGTCCTCTGATTAGGAGATATCCAGGTCACCTTATGAATGTTCCTATGCTGGAATCGTGTGCTACTAACTACCATGTTCTTTGCGGCGGTGAAATCTATCGGTCATATTCCATTATCGGAGGTGGTATCATGTAGACTGTGATTACCGACGGTTGATCGAAAGACACTTTCCTTTCCCAATTTAGCATCAAAATCGCCTAGAATAATCTTAATGCCGTGGTCAGGACAGCGTTCGTATACTTCCCCAGACATTCGTAAAGCGATTCTCTGTCCTCATCATCTTTTATCCTCTGTCGGTGCGTGCACACAAATTAACGAGATGTTGAAATATTTCGCTTTGATGCGAATTGTGTCTATGCGTTCACTCACTGGGTGGAACCTTGAGACTAGGTCTCGCAGTCTCTTGCCAACAATAAATCCGCAACCGAATTCATGCTGTCGCTCATGGCAGCTGTAGTAAATATCTCAGTTTTTCTTTCTGGTGCAACCATACCCTGTCCATCGCATTTCCTGGATTGCTGTGATGTCAGCTTTGTATTTTCCGAGGACATCCGCCAGTTGGAAGTGGCACCCGTCCTGTATAGCGTTCGAACATTCCAGGTACATATCCTTAAATCGTGGTCCTTACAACGTTTGCGGGGGTCGTCAACAGTTAGGGGGTTTCTTTGTTCATTATTTTTTTTCTCTGTGTATTTTCATTGCGTGGTTTGCATTTTACCTACTGCCGGGATGATTATGTTTCAGCCGCCCATTATGGATCAGACGCTGACCAGAATGCAGTGTGTCGAAACTGGCATTTGGTATCTTAAATTTTGATCCGCCTTCAAAGCACAGAAGAATATGTCCACGACTTCGAAGAGCTTCAGTCACAGGGTCACCTAATAATCCTGAGACGAATCAGTGATCGCATTACCACTCAGGCTGCTCATTCGTTTCGCCTTCTCACTTTAGCTAGCTAACGGAGGTTTCCGATAAGCCATTGCGTGGAAGTAGTGAGTTGCTTGGACAGCCCAATGAAGAAATCATTTCTGGCCACTCCCAAGTGAATGGCTATCAGAAACTTTCCACCTCCAAGGACTGTCCCATGTCCCATATATTACTCGTTATACTCGTGTGTCAGAACTTGTTTCGAAAACATGTTTTCAAAATGACTTTCTGGGAAATTGTTTCGGTCGAAATAAATGTCTAAGGATCTTGCAGGACCCTTAGATTATCATGAACAACCCTAGAGCAATAGATAAGAGTCGGCATCCCTCTCTTTATGTTTGTTCTATAACGACGGGGTTGTCGGCCATTCCACAGAGTTCGAATTGCTGTTGTAGATTACTCTTTATTTGGCCATAAAACGGACAGAAATAAAACTGAATGCATATTTTCCTTCGATGCAACTAACATAAAATATAATTTAGGTGTCATTAGTATCAATCAAACACTATTTAAACTTAGTTTGCTTCTGGTTGCTTATCGCTCTCTCGTCTATCTACTCTGTTTTCTATCAATATCGTATTTCATAATCGATCAGCTGTATCATGGATACCCCTGGGGCTACCAAGCGTAATCGAAGTTTCTAAAGAGAAACGAAGTGACTTGGAAAAAATGGGTCAATAACTACCAGCAGTACTGTAGGGTATTTTTGATGTGGATGCATACATAAACTATCTTCCACGGTTGGCCATGAAGCGCCATTCTTAGCCACTGTGAAACGCTGGTATGTCGAGTACGATCCCGGTCAACCTTCACTCAAGGACGACCTTCGTGAATCTCAATTTTGTCATTGCGGTAGTTGGCTCTTCTGTCAAATCCAAGAATTATGTTTATGTATTTTGTATGTAGTATATATTACTTATATATGAGGATATTCTGAGTGAGGAAATTCAAAATGTTTTGATAATTTGTAATCATCGTCATGCCGTATGATGTGTGTGTGTAGGGTCGAGAGTGATGAGTTTTTTTCGTTTTATTTTTTTGGTTCAAATTTTGCTAAAATCATAAACTAGCACTTAAGGTTTCCCTTTAATTAAGTATAAAAAATCTGAGAAACTGGAATGAAAAATTATTTGATAAATATAAATTATAGAAGTATACAATAAATGATCGTCAAGGACTCTATACAATCAAAATATAGTTCCACCATTAAACACTTTTTATTGTAACAAATTTGTCATACAGTAAAAGAGAGCATGTAATTTGTTAACAAATTTAAAGTATATATAATTGCCAACAAACATAAGCGTCAGCATTGAATACATTTTCTTTTAAACCATGGGATTTTTGGGTAGAAAATGGAATTTCGAATATTGTGGGAAAAAACGGATTAACTAAACTAATCACGTCGGTTTCACCAAAAACAGGTTTAGGAAAATCCGCGTTCATAATCCCCTTGTTGATACCCTCCTTTTCACTCTGCTTCATCTCAGGAACTCTTGCTGATATCTAGTGTGGTAAGTGATCACAATCACATCGCGGTTTATAACCTGTTCAAATACCACAGACAGAAAATTAATGTCGTCTGAGATTTGGCCCAGTACCGCCGGGGCGCGGCGTCGGTAGTGCATAGTACTGGGAGAATGTTGAAAAGATAGTGTTTCAGAAAAAAAAATTTGCCACCGGAAATTCCAAAAATATGCAAAAAAAATCACAAGTTGAATAATGTACATATATTTGAAAGGGTTTACAGAGTTGTTGTAATAATTGACGTACAGGTTGAGTTGGTACTGAGTGAATTTCGAATCACAGATTAAATATGGGAGGTAAATATTTTCTACACAATTCTGTGAAATTCGCGGTCATTTCTCTAATAAATTCCTCTAGTAAAGGTGAGTATCATTCCTTAAGTCCCTCCTTAAATATCGCATATTGACACAACGTGTTGAATTTCGGAACTTAACCGTATTTGGAAGAAGCAAATAATGTTCTTATGATATTCCGTATCAGCAGAAACTAATATAAAATATTTCATTACTTCACTTCCAATAATTTATAACTGAGCTGCATTATTAATTTATCGGAGATATAAAATCTCAACAATGGTTCAAGTTGCTTTACTGATTATTTGGACGTCTTAGGATATCGTAAATTAGTTTGTTTGACTAAATTAATTTTCATTGTTTATTGGAAACAAACGTATTTATTTGTTGCAATATCTTATGACTTGGAAAATATCTGAACCAAAACTTGCAATTTGAACTCATTTAAAAAATCCAATGACTGTTCGAACTCTGGGGCGATGTGTTAACACCTTTTTGTTACACGGTACCTATATCAAGGGCAGGTCAACTAAGATGGTTCTCCACTCTATTGTCAGCATAATAGAAAACTCTCTTGAGAATAAGGTCTTCGCTCTGGGGACCTTCCTAGACATCGAGAGCCTTCAGTAACATTCAACCTTCGGCAATTTTCAGGTCATTACAGAATCTAGGAGTCGACAGCTTAGTGACACGCCTAATTGGGATGCTTTGGTGGATAGATCCGTCAATGCTGAATTAGGTGGTGTTACAATTGCTAGAAACGTTAACAGGGGGACACCGTAGGAGGGAATTCTGTCTGCACTATTATGGTTAACTTCTGTCAATGAACTGTTTCTTGAATTGGACAGGGCCGAATGCCAGGTCTTTGCCTATGCCGATGATATTGCTATCATCTGTACTGGTAGAAACCTCAATTTACGTAGCATTCGTACAACCAGCCTACTTAGTCTGACTTGGAACTGGACCGCTAACAACGGACTATCACTTAACCCACTTAAAACCGAGCTTATCTTGTTCTCTCGGAAATATAAAATACCCGCATTTGAACTGCCGTCAGTTAATGGGGTGCAGTTACAGTTGACGGAAAAGGTCAAGTATCTGGGAAAATTCTCGACAGAAAACTGTCTTGGAAACCAAATGTGGAGGAGAGGTTGAGAAGGCGTCTGTTGCTCTTTACTGCAGCAAAGGGACGATAGGAATGCGCTGGGATCACCTAAGATCACCATGTGGATTTATACGGCAATAGTCAGACCAATACTTCTCTATGACATCGTAGTTTGGTGGAGGTCCCACTCTGAATTCCTTGATGAAAATTCAAATATCAGCACTGATTAGCGTTAGTGGGGCAATAGGCACGACGTCAGCCACTGCACTTAGTGCTATCCTGAACATCTGTACTCCTGATATCATGGCCGAATCGGCAGCCGCTACATCCGTGGTGATAATCAGAGATTGTGGCGTTTTGATATCGGGGCTTTCCGGACACACCGGATCAACTCTATTCCCGTAAAAACGGACTACTGTATCCCCTACCTTCTACCAGCGACAAATCTAAGCACTTCTATTCAGAACAGGAATACCTGAGAAAAGTCACTGGAAGGGGATACCAGTAGTATCAGATTTTTCACGGATGGATCAAAGTTGGACGAGCAAGTAGGCTATGGGTCCATTCACCGGACCTATAAATATAAATATCTCCTTCAAGCTGCCTGATCCGTGTAGTCTATTTCAGCCGGAAATTACCGCCATACTGGAGGTTGCTGAACCACTGAAAAGTAGTGTCACAACCCTCCGGATAATATGTATCTACACTGAAAAGTAGTGTCACAACCCTCCGGATAATATGTATCTACACAGATAGCCACGCTGCCATAAAATCCCTGGAAGCCATGTTTGCTACTTCCCTGACGGTGAAAGAATGCCACTCATCACTTAGGGTGATGGCAGAGTACAGTAGTAACTCGATTCTTGCACATACTTGATACTTGCACACCTCGATTCTTGCAACATAGAAATATTTTTCATTACGTACTCAGTACTTGCAACATCCGAAATTTTTTAACTCGATACTTGCAACATTTTTGTATTACTCTTACGTGCTGCTTTGTTTACGTTTTCTTAGACTGAATACATTTCGGGAAATCCCCGTCGTTTTATGCTGCTGATGAAATGTTGTAATTTGAATCAGTTTTAAGCTGACTATTGCGAGGTGCGGTGTCATAAATAGATGTATGTGCCTTTTATTTTGTATGGGAAATTAATACTCGGTTCTTGTGACAACCTCGAAACTTGCACCGAGCCGGGTTATCATTACGTGCAAGAATCGAGTTTCTACTGTATTTTGACATCAGGCTCATCTGGGTACCGGGACACAGCGACATTCCAGGCGATTGCGTAGCGGATGCGTTAGCTAAACAGGGCACTACGGCATAGGTTCTTCCGGCAAAAGAAGGTGTTAGTATGCTAATCTCTACCTGGCGATTGCAGATCAGGCAGTGGGCCGATAATATGTTCAAGGACACTTGGAAACTTGCTACAACTTACAAACAAGCTAGGGTCCTCTGGCCACAGGTGGATAGGAAGAGGACTAGACAATTATTAACTTAACTTGCCGAGAGGCAGGTTATCCACAATGATAGGAACACTTACGGTAGGAACATTGTCTTGTAGGTAAATCGATAGAATAGTGTAAGCACATGCGTCATTATTTGCTTGCTTAATGCTTTTTGTTTTATTCCCGCAAAAAACAAAGAGAACGCAAAGCAACACCCATACGTGCATACATGCATTGTTATGTTCGTACATACGCTACTCAAGTGCACCCAAGATATATTGAAAATGTAGTAGCAGTAGATTTTATTGCTGTTGTAGGTTTTTGCTTTAGATTCATAAGTTGTCAATATCAGCTGATTAAAACACATACTCATTGAATGGATATTGCATATCATCATGTATGTAAGGAACAGCACTGGGCATCAGATGATTCCTTTTTACTCCTCTGATAACGTCTGAGGGGGGAAAATGGTCCTCACATAGTATAAGAGCGTATTTTGAGAAATTCATTCCGCAAATCTCGCTCCATTTGTTCCTTCTCCGCTTGTCTGTTGGAATCCTGTGGAACGACCCAGCTTCAACTACCATTTTCTTGCAAAGGACACAGACTCACATTTTTCTTTTTTCGTACTTTTTTTAACATAAATTTTGAAAATAATCTTTTTCGCCCTAAACCGCGTCGCTTTATTTCTTTGAATCAAACAACAATAAGTAAACAACTTTTGACAACTTAGTTAACGGTAAAAATATAAACAAAGCAAATCAACGGTGAACTGCGCTCACCTTTATTAATACATCTTGAGTGCACCCAACTTTTGTTGCTCTCTTGGTATCTCATTTTTATATATGAAGGTAGTGTGCTCTGAGAGTGCTCCGCACCCACACAAGACAACTATTCGCTGCTGCTACATCAGTGTATGTTTTTTTCGCAGTCTGACAATCTGTGTTTCTCAGTCGGATAAATATATAGATGTTCCCATTACATCCCATGATGGAATTGTGGAGAGCTTCTCACACCAGTGAGCTATGTGCTTATGTACAAGATCTTATGATGTAAAAGAGCCGCTCCCTATTGCACCACCAACGGCCAGTATACTCACATACTCATATACCTACCTTTGCACACATCTTTAAAATAAAACACACGCAGATTTACATATACGAGTATTTACGTCACTCAAGATTCGACATCAGGCCTTGTGAGTGAGATTTGATACACACTCGCCATTGCACCACCGACGGCCAGTATGCTCACTTGTTCATATACATATGTACATACATTTGCATGCATATTTAAAATAAAACCCACTCATATTTACATAAATTTATATCACTCATGATTCGACATCAGGCCTGGTGAGTGAGATTAATTTATTATTACACTGTTTTAGTTGAAAAATGTATCAACGTTATAGTAAATTGCACCGGTAGTGCAATGCGGAGTGTGCGCGAGTTATATAGCTTTTGCTATATTTCCCAAAAAAATAAAACGAAATTTATCTTTCTGGATTGAAGTTGAGTTTATTACTGATTCTCTTTTTGTTATTTACAATACTTTATAATATAAAATTGCACATTAAACATTTTACTTTATTTATGTCCAAAATACAAGAATTGCTTTTATTTGTTTTATACGGAAATTGAGCAAGTTAATATAATTACAAGATTGCATTTTATTTGTTCTTTACGGAAATTGGGTAAGTTAATTCTTTGTATTATTTAAGTTTATGCTAACGTAGTGTCTAGACAGAATACAACATAAATATATATACATACATTGGTAATGGTGTTATTGATATTAATACGTACATACATTTGTAAATGTGTCAACGACACGTTTATATATTATCACTCATAACTCCTCCCTCCCTAAAATGAAGTGACGGCCAAAGGGGCTTAGGACAATTTGTTGCCGGAACTTCATTAATTTTTTGATCAAGTGAATATGTTATTGTCATTGGTTTCCTTTTTATCATTGCAATTACCAGTATTATGACAAGTATCGTTACCGACCCGAAGGCTGAGTATGTAACTTTTTCATGAACTTCTGTATTTGTCTGTAGATTTTCAATTATTCTTTTATCTTGAAATCTGTATTCATTCAATTTTGGGAGTGTTATTTCATCTTTATTAGAAAGAGTTGTAATATTATTGTCGATGCTGGGTGGCATTTCGATAAAATTGCCATTATCCCAATAGATATTGTTTTCGCTGTTGTACCATATGTTATTGATTTCGACTTTACAGTTGATGAATTGAATTAGAGTTGTGCTGTTAATTATATGTTGTTTGGTCACATTGTTGCATATGGTAGTTATCTGTTGCATTAGAGGGTTAATGAGGATAAGATAGTTAGGTTCTGGATGTATGATATCAATTTTCTGTCCTATATCTCGTAAATGGCAGGAGGCAGTTTCGTTTTTATTTACTATGTTTCTAATACAATTTGTGTTCATATTATATTCTGTTGCATGGATATTCTTACAATAAAATTGATTCTCTATAGTTTTACATTTTTCTTTATAAAATATCAAATTATCTTCATTTATTAATGCGTATTCTTCGCTTATAATTTCCAAAGTTTTATTTATTGGTGTTGGAACAATATGATATAATGTAAATACATTGTCTGATATTATTGGAATTTGTATGTTAAATATAATATTAGTATTGTTGTAGTAGGCGTTTAATTCTAAAAGTTCAAATATGTGTTCAGAGGAGAGTATATTTATCGTGTTATTTAATGTGTTATGGATTTGCATTAGTTCTGTATGATCTAATATTAATTTAGGAATAATGTTTAATTTAGATAGTACTATTGCTTCGGCAATATTGTTAAGGTGTTGTGTAAGTATATCTATGTTGTAGTTTATCTGATTTAGTTGTTGAATTTGTGTTATTGTGTTAATTGTAGGGTTTAGTGAATTACGGGTTTGATCTTGAATGTTTTTTATGGACTCTGTAATGATATTTTGTTCTTTGTTTATGTGATTTGTTATGTTTTCAAATCTCTTGATCATATTGGTATTGAGGATTAGTTGCTGGTTTAGTGTTGTATTAATTTGTCCATTTTTCGTTAATAAATATTCAATTTCCCTATTTAGTTTCTCTGCATCGTCGTAATCCATATTTCCAGTTATAAATTTTATCGTTGAACCCAGTGCATTTATCAGTCCTCTTTTCCGTCTATTTCCTGGGGTTAATAGGTTAAGTTTCGTATTGAGTTCTTTTAATTTTAATTTAGTCGTTCCCAAGGCGATTTTAGCGAATTGTGTGGTTTCAAAATGCGTTATAGTTTTCTCTATTTCTCTTATATTCTCAGTGTAGGACTCGAGGTTAATTATATGTATAAGGTGCTTATAGTCAGTTATTGTTTTACCAGTTCCCAATTTCAATGGTATGATACCCTGTGTTGGGGAAACATCTACAATTTTTACATCGGCCTGTGCCAGCATGAATCTAAAAGAAAAGTGAGTTTAAGTTTTATGTTTCTTTTTTATTTTAGATTTATGAAGTTTTTGGTTATCTAGTGTTAAAAGTGTCACTCTATTATTTCGTTTAACTACTCTTTTTGAAAATCTGGGGGTCAATTTGTTTCTCTTACATTCTTTTCTATAAATGTTATCATTTTCCATAAGGATTTCGGGATCTTCCCTATTTTGGTTTAACCGTTCGATGCGTTTGTCTGTGTCATGTGTCAGTTTTTCTTTAATCAGTTCATGTAATTTGTTTTGGAAATCTTTTAGTTGTTGTAAGTACTCGTGTTGTGTATTATATTTTAAATCTTTTTCAAATGCGGGTGTTCTCCCATAGAACAATTCAAATGGTGTTAACTTTGTCGCTGTGTGTATTGAGTTATTATATGTCATAACTACTTCGAAAAGTATTTCATCATGATCTAATGGTATTTCTGAATCTTTATATTTCTCCACAATTATTCTATAAGTTTCCGTTATCGTTGAGTGGAGTCTTTCTACTGGAGAGTTACCAGTACTTTGTTGAAATGATGTGTAGTGTATATTAATTTTGTTAATCTTGCAAAAGTCTTTTATGATACTCGCATTGAACTCTGAGCCTTGATCACAAATAATTTTTTTAGGAATGCCGTGTAGGCTTATGTAATGCTTAATGCTTTTTAAAATTGAAATGCTATTTCTAGATTCTAACGGGTATGCCGATCCGAATTTGGAGAATTTGTCGATAAGTGTGAGAATATTTCGCTTATTAATACAATATATGTCAATGTGAACAATATCTAATGGTTTTGTCGGTATTTCCGGGGTTTCAAATTTGGGTTTTGGAGGTCTTCTGTCGTATTTTAGAGTTTGGCATATATTACAATGATTAATACATTTTGTTATCTTTTCTTTCATATAAGGGAAAAAATATTCTCGTTTCAAATGTTCGAATGTTTCCTGTATACCTCTATGATTGTGGTCGGTGTGGTAATCGTTTACAAGTTTATCCTGATCATCGATATTTCGGATATCTTGTAATAAGATTTTACAACGTATAAGTTTAAAAAGTTTACTATTTGCAAAAAATTTAGAATATGTGCTTTGAACAATTTTGAAAGTGTAGTCGTCTGTCATTATCGCAGAAAGTTTATTGGGGGCAAGGTAACGTTTAAAGATATCAGTCATTATAGTTTCATTATATTCCGGTCTACGTATTATCTTTCTTAATTTGTTCTTAAACACGGTCTCAAGTGTTAGAGGAGAACCTTCGTTTTTCACCTGTAAGATAATCTGGATGTTAAATCCGTTTATTGCCTTTTCCGAAATTGGGATACCATCGTCGTTATTTTCCTCTGCAGAGTGAATTGTCGTTCCCGCTGTACCTTGAATTGAGTCATTGTCAACTGTATTAATGTTAACTTCTTCGATATTTGGAATTTTGCCATCGTCGATTCTAATGCGGCTTAAAGCGTCTGCATTTGTATTAAGTGTGCCTTTTTTGTAAAGAATTTCATAATCAAATTCCTCTAACTTTAACCTCCAGCGTACTAATTTTGAATTCGGCTCTTTAAGACTCATAATCCAAGTGAGCGGCCTGTGATCGGTTACTATTTTAAATTTATGTCCGAATAAGTAGGGCCTAAAATATTTTGTTGCCCAAACAATGGCTAACAATTCTTTCTCTATTGTCGAGTAGTTTATTTCACTGCTCGTCAGTGTCCTACTGGCATAACATATCGGCTTATCACTTCCGATTGGACCTTGTGAAAGAATTGCTCCTAAAGCAAAGTCGCTCGCATCAGTAGTTAAGATAAAAGGTTTTGAGAAGTCTGGGTACTGAAGTAAAGGGTCATTGATCAATAGATTCTTGCATATTTCGAATGTTTTCTGATATCTGTCATTTAAAATAATTTTCCTTCCTTTTTTTAAACATTCGGTTAAGGGTTTTGTTAACTTCGAAAAGTCTTGTATAAATTTTCGATAATAGCCTAATAGTCCCAAAAATGATTTGATCTCTTTTTGTGTTTCTGGAATAGGAAATTTCTTTATTGCGTGAATCTTTTCAGGATTTGGCTTTATTCCCTCGGTGGAAACAATGTGTCCTAAAAACGCACATTCCTTATGTAAAAACTCCGATTTATCCAACTGGATTTTTAAATTTGATTCTCTTAGCCTTTCGAAAACTTTCTTTAAATTTAACATATGTTCTTGTAACGAGGTGGAGTAGACAATTATGTCGTCTAAATATACAAGACAAACCGTACCTATTAAGTCTTTCAACACATTATCCATTATTCTCTGGAATGTGGACGGGGCGTTTTTAAGGCCGAATGGCATTCTAACAAATTCAAAGTGACCGCCATCTACAGAAAATGCAGTTTTTCCCACATGCTCGGGGTGCATTTCTATTTGGTGAAAACCACTGGCAAGATCTAATGTTGTGAAGTACATACTCCTGCCTAATTTGTCTAATATATCTGTGATATTGGGTATAGGATATTTGTCGCAAATTGTTTTCTCATTCAACTTACGATAATCTATAACTAGTCTCCATTTTTGTACATTACTAGCATCCTTTTTTTTCGGTACTATCCATACAGGAGCACTCCAAGGTGAAAAACTTGGTTTTATAATGCCCTGTTGTAGCATTTTGTCTATTTGTTTCCGTACCTCCTCTTTGTGGACGTAGGGATACCTATAGGACTTTGTGAAGATAGGGATATCATCGGTAGTTTTAATCCGATGTTTAATTTGGTTAGAAAAACTAAGAGGATTTCCCTCTTTGAAAAATATGTCATCAAAGTCCTTACAAATTTTAGTTAAAGCTTTTTTCTCTTCGCTATTTAAATGATCCGTTCTCAAAAATTTTGTTATATTATCCTCATGATAGGATGTGTCTGAATCTATTGTGAAGTTATTAACTTCAATAAAATTTTGGTTTTCATATGGAGTAGTTTTCATAGGCTGTTCGATACAAATTACTTTCTCTTGGTCTGATGTGTTGACTATCTCAACAAAACTGTACCATTCTCTTGAGGTATAGATACCCTCCGAGATAAATAAGTCCGGTTCAAAAAATGTTCTTTGCATGAAAAAATCACCGTTTCGGCAATCGACAGGAACTTTAATAATAAATTTTGAACAAGGTGGAATTAGAATTTTTCCAGAAGTTAGATTGGGTTTAAATTGCAACGGTATTACAGAATTGTTTGTGATTAGTGTTTTATTGCCTAAATCTACTTTAGCCTTTAATGCATTTAAAACATCTAGTCCTATTAATCCATCGAAATAATTATGGAATCTAAAGACAAATAGTTCCATTTCACCTTTCTCTTTGAACTCCACAAAGTATGGTAGTTGGATTTTCTTATCTAAGGAATGTTTATTTAAAATCGTGGTGATAGTAATTGGTTCACAATTTTGACAATCGTCCTGGTCAACAAATTCTGGATTTATAAACGAAGATGAGGCTCCAGTGTCGATCAAAAATTTTAATGGTCTATTAAAAGGGGAAGATATATTTATATAAGGTAATGTATGTCCATGTTTATTTATATCTAAATATCCGGTTGATCCGGGGAGGCATTCACCTGAAAATTTTCGTTATCATCAATTTCATTCTTATTGTTATGTTCGTACTGGTCATTTTGTCCGAAAATAAAGTTATGATCAAAATTGTTCTGAGTATTCATATCATCCTGTGGAACATAATCGTTCTGGTGATAATAGTAGTGTTCGTCTAAATTTGTGTACGGGTAAGGAGTGTCTTCAGTGTCAATGTTATGAATCTCTTGAGGTTTAAAAGTATTCACTGTTCTTTGTGTCTGCATACTTGGCGGTTTCCTCAAATGAGTAAAGCCTGAGCTGACATCCATTGGTTCAGGGGGTGGAAGATTTTGTGGACGATATTGTCTTTGTCCGAAATTAGGATTAAATGGATTATTATTATTATTCAAATTTGGTGTATACTTCTGAGGTATGTTAAATTGTCTATTCTGTCCAAAATTATTATTAGGTACACTAAAGTGGGGATTCTGACCGTTACCGACTGGATTCTGATATCTAGTAGTATTATTTTGATATGGAGTTACAGGCTGTCTAGGAAACTGTTGTGACATTTCCCTGTTTTCTGGAATAGGTGTTAGTTGTCTAAAAATGCGTGTGTAAGGTTTGGTTCTATGTATTTTTCGCATGGATGGACCAACTTTATTTTAAATATATGTTTATATGTTACTTAATAATTAAAGTGTTACTTATTTACCCTAATGTTATTATAAATATCTCCATATCCAATTGTAGTAGTTCTTTGTTGGTTGATGTTGCTGCTATTGTTGGTGTTTTCTGCTCTTGCTGTTGTTGTTGATGTTTTTGTTTTCTGCTTTTGCTGCTGGTGGTTTGATGTTGTTTCTTGCTGTTGATGGTTTGATGTTGGTTTCTGGTGGTAGGTTGATATTGTTGTGTGTATTTTTTTTGTATATTTGCCGTTTTTACAGCGGACAATATTGAAACTATTGAAACTTTTAGCTTTATGGTTTCTACAAGTGAGTTTATGGTGTGATTTTCTAGATATGTTATAGTTTCTTCTTATTATTTTTTTATTTATTTGTTAAAAATTTTCTTACTTTTAGTTCAAAGTCTTATTTTCACTAAACTATATTTAATTGTTCACTATTATATTCACTAATAGTATTTTAGTCACTATTATTTGCACTAATAGTTTTATTCACTTATAATTATCTTCATTAACTGTATATTCACTAACAATTATATGCACTAATTGTTCGCGGATTTTATACTATTATGTACTTTAATAGTTTTAATCGAGAGCGAAAGTTGATATTCCGTCAACTTTTTTTTCGACTGCGCCAGTTATATAGCTTTTGCTATATTTCCCAAAAAAATAAAACGAAATTTATCTTTCTGGATTGAAGTTGAGTTTATTACTGATTCTCTTTTTGTTATTTACAATACTTTATAATATAAAATTGCACATTAAACATTTTACTTTATTTATGTCCAAAATACAAGAATTGCTTTTATTTGTTTTATACGGAAATTGAGCAAGTTAATATAATTACAAGATTGCATTTTATTTGTTCTTTACGGAAATTGGGTAAGTTAATTCTTTGTATTATTTAAGTTTATGCTAACGTAGTGTCTAGACAGAATACAACATAAATATATATACATACATTGGTAATGGTGTTATTGATATTAATACGTACATACATTTGTAAATGTGTCAACGACACGTTTATATATTATCACTCATAACTCGCGCGCCTCTTGTACATGCGATCCTGGTTTCGATCCCTGCTCTGATCACCTTAAATTTCTTTCGGCGGTGGTCACCTCGCACAGTGACGGCGACACTATCGAGTATTTAAACACTTCTCAAAATTCTGTAGGTCCCAATCAGTGAGCATAAAATTAGAAAGTGCACAGCGCACTGGATGTGAGAAGCTGTCCCAAATTCCATATATTTATTTACTTAGAGGCACGTCTACTGAGGTGATCAGTAGCCATGAGGTGTCTCTAGAACATCAACTTTTTAAAAAAAAAATCGATTTTTACCAATTCTCAATTTTTTCTGCATGATGGACGCGTTTCACTCTTATTCACAATTTATCTCATTTTGTCAAGAATTGCGACTTTTTGGTTTGGGTTGAGTATGATGAGCAATACAATTTTGAGATACCAAAATGAGATACCTTCACTAAATTGTAAATAGGAGCGAACCACGTCCATCGATTTTTATGATCCATGTATCATATCGTTCATAGGTCATGTGGCTGTAGGATAAACTCATAAAACTTTATACTTCTTTACGTTTCTTGTTTTTTAGTAATAACAAGATTTTAATTTGTTTAAGCAAAAAAATGTTTTTTTCAACACTTTCTTTTTTATTACTGCGAAACTGTTGACCGCATTGAGATATAGTGTAGGATTAAAGGTATTGTAATTCTAAATCAGAAACAAATATGGCGTCGTTTGTAGTCCCTATCGATTTACTTTTGTACCGTCTCTGTTGAAAAACCCTTTACAAAGATTCAAGGCAAGCCTTACTTACTTACGGTTGCTACAACCTCTTTTCAACCAGTTGGTTTCCAAGTAGATTCATTCCGTACTTACTTACGGTTGCTACAACCTCTTTTCAACCAGTTAGTTTCCAAGTAGATTCATTCCCCTTTTCTAAGAAAGTCACATCCATTAAAAATCTTATTGATAATTGCAAACCCATTTTCAATAATATAATGATTAACGTAGAGCCTATTTCGAAACATGTCGCAATAACCCATGAAATATGGTTTTATGGTCCTTTGCCAGCGAAAACAATATATTAACGCAAGAGGGTTGGTCTTACAGGCATTTAAATTTAATGTATAAGATATATTCCTAGTATAACCGTTTAAGATTGTGGGTAAATCATCAGAGCTGGAAGATTGGTTAGTGGGCGATGAGCGAAATTTGTAGTCCTTTGAACCACGGTTGGCTTCCCTCTTTCCCTTCATGCGACGATTTTGGAACCAAATTTTTATTTGACGTTCGCTCAAGGCCAAGCGGTCGGCAATTTCAATACGCCTAGGGCGGCAGAGATATTTGTTGATTTGGAATTCACGCTCCAATTCCATAAGTTGATATATAAGATATATTCCTAGTATAGTCATAAGACGTTGGGGGAAAGATAATATTATCTAGAATAACGTATAAAAATTTGTAAACGAATATATGGACAATAAATGTTTAAAATTCCCTTAATCAGCTTTTCAATATGTATCATTTGTCAAAGTATGTCAAATTATAAGCTCTTCAATACGCATCCCTTCCACATGATTGATATTAAAAAAACCGGTTTTCAATACACCCAACTGTATACCCCCATTGTAAAAACACAAATATTTTTTTAAAAAGAAAACTAAATTGATAATATTTTGTATGTTGCATGTATGTATATTTTCTGATTAACATGATACGTAATGATATGTAATTCTTAAATCAACTACAGACATATAGATTTTTTTATAAAAACTTTCAACTTTTTATTGTTAAATATTTGTTTTTTATTGTTAAATAGCGACTCAATAACTTAAAGTCAAACTAAATACATTCAAAACTTTTCATGTTTAAAATCTGATTTACACGCTATTTACATGTTTAAAAGATTTTGAATGAAATCAAAATCCACGTCGTAATCCAAGGGGCACAAAACAGGTGCGGCTGAGTTCGGGAGAGAATTGATCGTGGTGGTGGAAGTCATCGGGTTTCGCGAATTAATCGAGTTGGTAAAATTGATCTGGGTGTTCAAATTGATCGAATTCATTGAGTTGCTCGAATTCATCGAATTGATTGAGTTGCTCGAATTGGTCAAATTAATCGAGTTGCAGATATTGATCGGGTTGGCGGAATTCATCTGGTTTATAGAATTGATTGAGTTGCTCGAATTGATCGGATTTGTGAGATTGATCTGGTTGTTCAAATTGATCGGGTTAGTGGAATTGATCAATTTGGCCGAATTGATCGCGTTGCTCGAGCTGGTTGCATCGATTTTTGAAATGTTGGTGGCATTTAAATGTGTTGGCACTTGGTCGGCCAAAAGATAATCCAGCGCGTCCTTTTGAGTATCGAAACTGGGAAAAGGATAAGAGTCATCGAATAGCGCTGACGTAGCATTCACAACTGAACCGTTGGACGAATAGAGTGATGAACCGAAATATTCCCTGGCAATAGGTGGCGAGTTCAAAGTCGACGGCTGGTAGTTGGAAAATTCGCCATTAAAAAACATCGAATCATTTAAATTTTGTTGTGATGCTGAGAATGAAGTGGTCTGCTTGTGTGACTGAAATGTTTGCTTGTCTATAAAACTGGTTACGTTTTGTTGCACTTCCTGTTGCACTTTCATGACTTTGGAACCGTTTAAGATTGTGGGTAAATCATCAGAGCTGGAAGATTGGTTAGTGGGCGATGAGCGAAATTTGTAGTCCTTTGAACCACGGTTGGCTTCCCTCTTTCCCTTCATGCGACGATTTTGGAACCAAATTTTTATTTGACGTTCGCTCAAGGCCAAGCGGTCGGCAATTTCAATACGCCTAGGGCGGCAGAGATATTTGTTGATTTGGAATTCACGCTCCAATTCCATAAGTTGATAATTGGTATAAGCAGTGCGGATCCGTTTTACTTTGCATGTACCCTTTGATTCGATGGATGGGGTTGGCGAGAGTGAGGACAATGATGTCTCCAAGCTAGTAGGTGGTGAGGGCAATGCGGTCACTGATGTTGGTGGAGAATGTTTCAAAGAGTCCACAGGCTAAAATAAATTATACAAGAAAGCAAAAAAAATTAATACAAATTCTAATTAAAAAATTAATATAAATTCTAATAACAATATTAATTCTAAAAGGAAATTATTTATTTTAAACTTACAATTGAATGATTTTGATACTGAAGTGTGTGGCTCAAAAATTCTTCAAATCCTATATGGTTTCCAAAATCCATTGTTAATTTTGAATTTTAAAATTGCACTCTTATTCTTTAGATGTTGCTTCTTTGAACTTTCACTGGTGACTGTGATATTTGCAGTTGACGTCTTCGAATTTATAAGAAATGACACCTTGTAACCTGGCAGCGTGTACGCAAGCGCAAGTGGGTTGCTGGGTTCACTGTCGAGGACTTTCGTGCAATCGGAATGCATGTGTGTGTGTGCAAAGGCTCAAAGGGCTCGACTACCTGTCTGCCATACACATAGTCCAGAAGGGATTGTTGTCTATAAGGCTACGTAGCCAGACCGACGTTAGATACATAAGTGTTCGTAATAGAATTACGACTAGTCCCGAACACCGTCGTACATTTCCTAAAGAGCAACATGAACAATACATACAAACTTATCTGTCCTGCGAAATAGTTTATGGCCCTAATGTGTTTCACCAAAAGATCATGCCCGTGATATGTGTAATCGTAGGTTGTATTGCGCTCAAGATATGTATAAATTTTTAGAATTCGAGTCGAGTAAACCACTTCATGTTGCAACATTCCTTGGAATGAGTCACCAGGATATAGAAAAGAGAGCAACAAGCCAAACACAAAATGCATAGCAAATTTGTAGTAGTGGTAGTAGACATTTGTCGCGACATCCAATGTAGAAGCCCTAGGTTAATTTGTAAATGGATTTGTCAACTCCCTCGTCGGTTTAATGAGAAGAATGATCAAAATATGCAACTATATGAACATCAGGACTGCACAAAACTAAAAATGGAGGATTTTGTTCGATGTTCGCACAAATTTTTGTGATTAAACAGCTGACAGAAGTTCGTTTCCTCATTGAATAAGCGCAAAGAGAAACGTCAGATGATATATATATGTTTAATCTATGGTAGTAGCTGAGAGTAGAAAAATTACCAAACTATGTTAGTTTGAATTATAAACCATACCATGTTCACGCAAACCTCTTCCATCCAAGAAGGAGTTAGCTATGTCTACTTGTAATTCTATCTTAATCGGATAATCCGTTTACAACTGACTGAATTATATAATTATATTATACGATAAATCCCCCTCTGTTTATTGATGCTGCCGTCATATAATGTAGCATGGGCCAAATCCTGTTTACCAAATCTATTCTGTTAAATCATCCTGATAAACTTTAAGTAAAATGTCGTGGAACTTGTAGCTTTAAACTGTTAACAAGTCCGTACGGACATGTGGAGGAACAAAATGCGATTCAAATATGTCGCACCCTAATATCAAAGACTCATAACTCAAAAATGTTCCGATTTCAATTCTTTGATTTAAAACAATAACTAAGGATCAGATCTATTCGCTGTAGAAATCTACAGTAATTTTCTCTACCTTTTCATCAAAAAACATCCCGTATGAACCGGTCCATTTTTGAGTGTTATTTTTAATTAACAAACCAAATTTTTTACCTCGACTGAAAATTTACAAAATTTTTAATTATGACTTTGACAGCTACGATATGACTTCCAACCACAATGAGGTACGCTATCTCAAATTTTTGGAACCTCATAAAAATTGATCCACTCTAGCTGATCGAAAAGCCTCTAGGGAAATGATGTAGAATGAGAGACCAAAACAGACATACAGATTAGAGACCATGCAGCAAACTAAGTTTAAAAATGTTTGATTGATACTAATGACAGCTAAATTATGTTTGCATATTTCTGTCCGTATTATGCCAACCAGAGAGTAAATTACCAAAGCAACTCGAACTCGATGAAATGGCCTACCACCTCGTCGTCATGAAGAGACATCGAAGAGAGTAATGGAGGCTCTTTTGTATTCCTATGTAGTACAGTTTTATTATACCGTATGCAAAGAGGATGTACAGGTAGAGAAGAAAACGAGTGAAGCGCCTCGTTTCTCTGCTCTCTCTCTCTTACTCTCTTCGTTGAATATTTCAATACAGGAGCAGATTTCTGATGATGTTACAGTATAGAAATTCAAACCATGTTTAATTAAAATTACATAAAGTATTCAAAAATTATGACATAATAGAGTTATGACGCGAGAGAGAATAGCGTTTGGGTGAATCTCTTCCACGAGGGTTGGCAAATTGCGCAATTTTTTTGTTCTCTACCTGTCCTTCTTTTTTGCCGTATCGCTGTCGATACTTCTTTAACTGGTATTAACTGATATCGGTCCGAGGAGCAAAAAGATTTTTTGTTTTCGTGTCTTCAGCTCTGGTCCAGCTGATTTGTGAATGGCAACAAATATGTGTGGAAATGGTGGTATACCTTTACGAGGCTTTACTCCAAATCCGTTAATTTGTCCCGTAAACACTAGAGAGTAGCATCAAGCTACTCACTTTCCAGAAGTCTTACAGTTGTAACGTCAAGAACGAGTCAAATTCTTCCGAAGTGTAAGCTAAGCTAATTCAAATAATCGGATTCAGTTAGCATTAAACGTGTACTTGTATTGAGACACTCAAACTATAAACAAAAACAGAAAGGGTAAAAAAGACATTTTCCTCGGAGAGTGCAAGCGCCTCGTTTCTGTGCTCTCTCTGTCTCTCCCTTACTCTCTTCATTCAATATTTCAATACACGAGCAGTTTTTTAATTATAATATTGTATCTTACTTTATATATTCCAACCATATTTAAATGGCATTACATAATGTATGTCAAAAGTATGAAATAATTAATTTATGACGCGAGAGAGAAATGCGATCGAGTGAATCGCTTCGAATTGTTGGTTCTCTTTTACGAGGGATGTCAAATTGCGCAATTTTATTTCTTGTCTACCTAGATCAGTGGTAACCAGCCCATAGCCTCGCGAGGCAGACAATAATTGTATTTTTCACACACCCACGATCGGCAACTCACATGTACACAAGAATTATGCTTGATTCGAAGCATCAGTCTATGCCTGTTAGTTTGCGACCGCACACAAGCACATACTATGTTTGTGTGCATGCATTCGGTTTTGCCTACCACTGACCTAGATTCAATCGCTTTTGAAACACACATATGCATTCACATTCGTGTGTGTTACATGGCTAAGTAGACAAACATTTTAAAGGCAAGCGTCGTGACCTTGCTTCGTTGAAATCTGACGAGCGTGGTGAAATTATCTATTGTGGCCGTGGGAGGTGCAATGGTAGTGTGCGCTCGCCTCTTGTACATGAGATCCTGGGTTCGATCCTTAAATCTCTTTCGGCGGCGGTCACCTCGCATAGTGACGGTGACACAGTCGAATAATTAGCCATGAAAAATCTTCTCAAAATACCGTTCGAAATGGGTGTACAAACTGTGCACACAGCTCACTGTTTGTGAGAAGCTCTCCCCAATGCCTTCATGGGACGTAATGGGAAACCATATTCTTTTTTTTTTAGTTGCATTAGAAATTTCGTGGTTGAGCTGTCAAAATTAGCTGAAAAATTAAAAACAAGATGAAAAATGTAAAAAGCTTGTCTTTACTTGATTCAAAATCTATACTGTAAATTGCATATTGCTTGAAATTCTTTGCATTTTATTAACAAAAAATAAACAAAATGAAATTTGACACAGTGATACAGTTCCACACAAAGACCCCCAAAACCTGGTTTTAGAGGTAAGCTTTGTTCCCAAAGGTCGAAGCCCAAAAGGTTTGGAACAACTTTGTTAAAGAAAGTTTACCAGTACAACTAATCAATTAGAAGTTAGTGGCTGTCGAATTGAGTCAAACTCGAAAAATCAAAAACAAAATTCCGCTCTATTAGTCAACATAAAAAAAATTGTATGAAGCCGTAATTGTAGCTCAAAAAAGTAATGATACAGTTCTATTCCTCGTACCCGATGTAGGGAAACCCCAGTCTCGTATACAAGAAAATGTTTGCTAAAAACATCACAGTGTATTCAATAAAAAACATATTCGAAAACAAAAATTGCATTACGAGAATGAGGAAAAATTTCACCAACAAAAGCAGAGCCCTCTTCAATACTGCAGTATTGGACACTGTAAACAAACACGAAATTTGTCAACTCAATTATTTATACATATTTGGATTTTAGCTAATAGAGAAAATTGTTAACTAAAATAGTATTTCCTTCGACGACGGCCACCTCGCTTAGTGATGGCAACACTATCGAGTACTTAGCCATGAAAAGGCTTCTCAAAATACAGTTCGGGACCGGTGTAAACCTGTGGGTCCCAAACAGTGAGTGGAAAATTAGAAAGCGCACAGCTCACTGGTTGTGAAAAGCTCTCCCCAATCCTTTCATGGGATATAATGGGAAACTGTTTTTTTAATTAAATCAAATTCAATTAAATGTATAATCAGCTTGAGTATAAAGTTAATTGCATTTGCATTCGTAATTAACTTCTGTATGAAATTAATATATATTTTATATACTATATATTCAATTACATTCATAATTATCACGATTACCATGTTAATTACACTCCAATGCTTGTTTCGCTATTTTAATGTCCACAACGACAAACAAAACTAAACTTAACGAGAATTGTTTCAACACAAAATTTCCAGTACAATACTTTCCTGCTAAATTTTATTTAAATTCACCCAAATGAAATAGTAATTGGTGCCAATTATATTTATATGTATATTGCCTGATTTTTGCTTAAGTTATTCTTTCAAGTATTTAATTGACTCAATTTAAAAAGTAAATGGATCCGATTTTTGAGTTTATACAAAGTCTTTATTAATTGATATTTTTTTCTGTGTAGAAGGTGTTCGTTACTCTTTTTTTCAATAAGAGCGCTACAAAAGTTTTAACAAAACCGGTTTTAGATACCAATGAAATTCTTTATTCCTGTGAAAGTACGTTCGATGCCATTATGTATGGAACTCGATTTATTTTGCATGGCCACCACGGGCACGCTTGCAGAAGTCCAGACGCTGAACCCAATTTTCGACGGTTTTCAAGCATAAATCGGCCGATACTGCTGCAATTTCACGTTCGATATTCGTACGAAGTTCATCAATCGTAAATTTTAATAATTTCCACTCGCTGTTGGCTCGTATATCTTTCCATGATGAAATGGCAAACCTTACTGAAGAGAAATGTCAAAAGAGCGGGAAAAAATATGGCGTCGTTTGCTGTCCCTATCGATTTACTCTTGTAGCGTCTCTGTCTCGAATTGGGTTCCTCTAAGTCGAAATTTTCGTTCACCTGACTCTATGTTTGTTCCCAACTGACAACACATTCGAAATAGAGAAACCAAAATTTGTACTGAAAATTTGTAAAAATTTTATGTTTTCATTCGACTTGCAACGAGAAGATTGCGGAACCCAAATCAACTTTCTTTTGTCTAGAACACGAATGAGAGCTTTCGTTCGAGATAGAGAAACAGGCTGTAAATTTCTATACATATACATCACAATCAAATCTCATTACCCAATTTACTGAGAAGATTGTGGAACCCATATCAACTTTCTTTCGTCTAGAACACGAATGAAAGCTTTCGTTCGAGTTAGATAAACAGGCTGTAAATTTCTATTACATATACGTCAAAATCAAATCTCATTACCCAATTTGCTTGTTGGGTCTCTCACATTAGAGTGAACCGCGACTACCCCACAGGGGAGAAGACAGATCACCTTGTCCAAATTGTAGTAGCGTTTGGGTCCTTATCGAATCCTCCAGGAATTATTTAAAAATCATTTTAAAATACTTGCTTACCTTATTTTTAGCAACTAAGCAATTAGTGCTTTACACACATCCACTAACGCCTTGTCGATAATACCCCGAAGTACTTGGTTGTCGCAACTTCGCTACAGTACATGTCTTGAAAAAATCGAATGTCTTCAATGACCATTCAAATGTCTTGTGCAGATATCTAGTGCTAAACTACAATTTTTGACATTTGCCCAGTATTACCATATGGACCGATTTATCTGTTTCCACAGATTTTGAGTAGCTGAACAGTTATTCAGATTTCGTTCCCTAAACACAATTAAACACATGTGTAATTAGTGACAAACAATTGCTCTGCACAATAATTGTCTTCGGTTAGTGACAAGTGTGAATATAAATTGCGGTGGCTTAACGCGCTAAACGGTGCTGAAGATGAAGCTTCAGAAACATCGAAACGATCTTCCATTGAATGCGAGTTTGAATCCCACCCGAGGGTTTAAATTTTTTCACTAACCGGAGAAAATATGATCTCTAGGACTAAATGGAAATTCCCAAAGGTTCTGGAACAGCTTTTTGATTTTTTAAATTTTGTTCAATTATGTGCACAATAAGGTTGTGGTAGTTGAATGTAACAAAATTATTTATCAAAAATAGGCAGAGCTTTGACTTAACAAGCTAGACGCTTCGAAGATGATGCTTCACCAACTCGAAACGAGCGTTCAGCGAATGTGAGGTCGAATCCTAACCTTGACAGTTTTCCCCCACTAACCGAAAAACTGATCTGTAGGCTTAACAGGAATTACAAAGTTTTATTTGGTTTAAATTAGAGTGACCAACTCCCATTTTGAAAAAGTTTTTTTTGACGTTTTTTGACGAGAACTTTACCGATTTTTTAAAAATATACATGGCTACACTGCATTTGACGTTCTTTAACTCTGTTAAAAAACACATATTTCAAAAACTGTCGAACAGGTTTAATTCTTCCTTTAACTTGGCTGTATATATTCGTCTTGCGGACTAACATATGTATTTCTAATTTGCTTGTAATAGGCTTAATTTACATCTCCAAATCTCACTGTTGGTTAGTATCACTCTGATACAGATGGGAGATCCCACTAAGAGATCCTTGACCAGTGGTAGGCAAAACCAAACGTACGCACACAAACATATTATGTGCTTGCGTGCGGTCGCAAATAGAAGCGATGTCGCTGTCGAATTGTATACAACGCGCAGGTAGAGACTGATGCTTTGAATCAAACATAGTTGTTGTGTACATGTGAGCTGCCGATCGTGTGTGTGTGAAAAATTCGATTATTGTCTGCCTCGCGGGGCTATGGTTGGTTACCACAGCTTTAACACATTTAGCGCCATGTGCGGCCCGGTGCACACGACCTAAGTACTCGTTCGGGCCGCGTGTTAACATATCCACACGCAACCTTGATGTCTTTAAGCGTGAATATGGAACAGTGCACACGATTTACATTGGGTTTATATACATGGAATGAATCTGTGGCCCCAGGAGAACGTGGATTTTTGCTTGGCCCGGCGTTTTGCATACCCATAATGCGTCAGGGGCGGACAAAATATAGGGTTATTTAGTCAAATGAGAACAGGTGGATAGGTTTTTTTTAAAGTATTTTTATTATTTTTATATTGAAATAAACAATTTTTTATCATACCAAAACAATTTTGACATTCAAATCCAATTTTTTTTATTTTTCAAATTTATTATTATTATTATTATTTTTCAAATTTTGACTCAAAATTTCAAAATCTAATCTATACATGACCTAAACAGAGTGTTGTTCAAAACACTTGATACAAATGGGTATGTTGCACTTGACTTGAAGGTATTGATCATTTTTGCAGTTTTTCGAGCATAAGGAGTTCCCCGTTCTTTAGCCATCTTTTTGTAGCACACCGAGCACCTCTTTCTAGTCTGCCTCTTGGGTCCTTCAGCTTCCTTCAGTATATGCTTCATTGTAACAGGGGGCATCTGCGGTGGCTGTAGTTGCTCAGAGACCACGGATATATCTGCTGGTTCCTCTTCTTCCTCAGATGCTGGTTGGTCAGATTGGCCTAGAACCAGCTTGCTCACTAGTTCTTCTTTGAACTTTTTGATAGGCATTTTTTTATTGTTGACTTTGTTGCATAGGTGAAGAGCATTGACAACAGTTGTAGCAGTGATTAGACGGAAAGCTAATCGTTTGTTCCATTTTACAGTTCGGCGCAAGTATGGCGAATATGCTGAGAGTTGGTCAGAGATATTAACAAACGATTTTCCTATGTTGTAGGCAAACACCATCTCTGGCTTTGTGATTTCTTTACCGCGGTTTACCTTTGGCACCATTATATCACCATGTTTCGTGCTCAGCATTATCACATCCCGTTTGTCTTGCCATTTGAGAATAACAATTTTTTGTTGGTTTTGTTGAGCTTTCTGTTCTCCCCTTTTTAATTTTGTCTGTACAACATCAGGGGGATTACCTTTTCGATTCTTGCGCAAAGTTCCAACCAAGTGAGTTTTTCTTTCTACCATTCTTTGAGCTAATTTCACACTGGTATACCAATTATCGGTATAGAGGGTTCTTCCATGATCTACAAGCTCTCTAAACAGTTCCATAACAATTTTCTCAGAAACAGCTGTCTCGTCAACTTTCTCTTTTCCAGTATATACTTTCAAATTCCAGGTATATCCGCCACCGACACACAGTTTGAATAACTTTATGCCATACTTGTGCCTCTTATTGGGTATGTATTGTCTAAAGAGAAGTCGTCCTCTAAAGGGTACATTACTTTCATCGATACCGCATTCCTCTTCTGGAATGTATGATGTCTGAAATTTTCTTTGAAGAAGAATGAGAAACTTCTGCAGTTTAAATACACGGTCAGACGTCGGAGTTTGTTCTTCATTGTTGCAAAGATGGAACATAGATAACAGCAACTCAAATCGGTTTCTGTTCATTACTTCTGAAATACCATTCTTATAAATAGGATCTTTCGACCAATAATCTCTTAGATGTCGCTATGGCACAAGACCAATCCGGAATAAAATTCCAATGAATTTTCTCATTTCAACAGCATTGGTATCAATCCACTTTTTGACTCTAGCGTTAGGGAGTGAGGTTTTTGCCAGAGTTTGCGCCGCAAATCTATTGGTTTCAATGACCAATAGACCAATTATTTCATCGTCCAATAAGTGATTAAAGCATTCAATGGGCCCTTTCTTATGTAGTTTCGTGTAGATATCAGGTGGAACTCTGGTGTTTCCAAGTATTTCATCTGGAAACGTCGTTCTTTCCCCTTCTACTGACTGCCATATTGACTCAAAAACTGTTTCTGACACATCCGGATTTATATTATTTTCCTCAAAAATATTGTCCGGGTCATTCACTTCCTCCTCAAGAGCACGAGTTGGTGATGGCGTTGAATAAAAATCTGGTAGAAGGATGTTGAATGAACGAGATGTTGATGGGCTTGAACTGAAATCTGGTGAAGGGATGTTGGATGAACGAGATGTTGACGGTTTAGCAGAACATAAGGATTGTCTAGCAGTTACCAGATTGTCTAGTATTTCTTGAGAATCGTCGCACGCAGATGGAGGTGGTACTGTGATGCATATTATTTGGTACACACTCGTTGAAGTGGACGGGATGACTTCTACATCTGACTCTTCATCACAACTACTAGAAGCAATGTAATCCCTGTCTCTATCAATATCATCATCAGTTTCTGAGTCACCAAAATCGGACAGGTCAGAGAGATCAGCATTCAAAGTTTCATGTATCTCGTTATCACTAAGTTTTTGCCTTGACATCTTTTATTTAGTTTTGAAATTAGGTAAATTAATTCGTCTGAAACAATATAGAAAGAAAAAAATGTTAAATGTGTACTGGTGATCACGCGGCCCCAGGAAGTAAAATCACCGGTGCACACACGGAAAATTGCTGAAAAACCATGGAAAATGTGAAAACTTTCACATCCTGTTTTCAAATATTCAATAAGTAGACCTAAACAGAATGTTTTCAGGAAAAAAAATTTTTTGGCCCGAGTGAGTGAATTGCGATTTTGGGGCTTGGCGCGAGATGTGTTAAAGGCGATCGTAATATATCCCTATACTTATCTATCCCTCTAACTTATCTATAATCTCGGCACAGTCGTTTTAAATATGATAGAATATGTTCTATAAATTAGCACACCCTCGTTTTAGAGTAAGAACTACATCCTAGCTCTTTATTGAAGTTTTCCTGGATATTCTTAAGGCGTTGACCTAATTATCCATTCAATTTCTTAGATTTCGCTCCCTCCAATTTGCACTCTCTTGTCGTTTTAAGTTTTCCAAAAGGGTCTGTATCCTTCAAATCTAAATTAAAATTTGTCGCTGCACTTAGGGAATGTGACGATAAGGAAATAGATCTTTAGTAAATCCTTCAAAAACTATTCATATAAATTCTGCGTCCCATAAGTATTAATTTCACAAATTTAGAGAAATATTAAAAAACCCCAACAGCCGACCATGAGACGAGACTGTAGTATAAGTAACGAAAAAAAACCCTCAGCAGACGGCAGCAAATATTTCCAAATGCAACTCAATATATGCAACAATTGTACATTATACTAATATACCCAACTACATAAACAACAAAAATTGAGCCATAAAAATACATGGTCAGTCGCGCGTGCGCAGACTTTCTAAAGCGCACCAACAATTTCAAAGTCAATTACCCAAGGGACAACAAGTTGCTAGCGGTTGACGCAAGCCCAACATAAATTGTGTGTACAATATACAAGCGACTATCATGGTGAGTCCTTTTCAAGCTATTTCATTTATACGTTAGCATTTTATCCTTGTCGGTTCTCAGGCGTTCTCTTTCTTAAGCGATCTATCTATTGTTCGGGCGAAGGACATAATATGCTGTTTTTGGCATAAAGTGTGAATAGACAGACATTCAATGAGTTTGTTGGTCTATGATGTAAATGTGACTTTGGTGACATGAACAAAAAGACAGCGACGTCGTCGTTACCGCGCAACTGTTTTCATGATCGACATAGCAAAATAGTGAAGGTTTCAAAAGTAGCCTTTTGGTTACAAGTAGACTCTTGACTGGTGTCCACCCACTGTTTTCGGCTTCGGCCAGGCTTTGTTTTCAACTAATAGCATTGTATTGTTTCGCCCAATGGTCGCGCTGTCTTGGCTCGATGTCTGGTCATCGCATAACCACAAATTACAGAAGCCATCGTTATTGTAAACAGCTTGAGAGGAGTAGAGGTCCATCATCACAGTTCGCATCTTGTTGTGTGGAAATTGGTACACAACGGGAAAATCATTGATTTCTACATAATTTATGGGAACTTAAGTTTATTAAAATCAATCAATTTACCCCAGTTTTTGCAAACTATTTTACTCAACTATAAGAACGAGGTCGAATTTTGGAATATAAATATCTTCTCCCAAAAGTTTACACATACCAATAGGCCAAAGCACTGACGATTTCAAAAGCAGATGTTATTTATTATATCAGTGTCGGCTAAAAAAAAAAATAAAAAATGGTATCCCATAACATTCCATGAAGGGATTGAGGAGAACTTCTCACAACCAGCGAGATGTGCGCTTTCTAGTTTTTACTCTCGCTAGTGATTAGCACCTTCTTCTTTAGGATGCTAGGAAAACCTCTTTCTAATATAAAAATTGTATTTAGAAAACGCAAGAAGACTACTGATGTTCTCGCACAAAGTAGCTAACAGTTTCCGCCATACCGGTATTTAGAACCATGACCAAATATAAGATATATTAGGTATGTTTTTTTGTCACAGCTAATCAAAATTCTCACTTACTTTATACACAGAGCGACAAACAAACTTTATTTCTTAAGCCAGGTCTTTCAATATTTTCAATTATAGGCATTATCAACACGATTACGATGTTAATCACCATTTAATATTTATAAGTATAACAAAAACTTCACAAATTAATTATAGTGGTGGATGGCTGAGTATTTAGGAATATAGAAGCCCACAAACACATTTCATCAGCAGCCTTATCCACAAGTATTTGCGTATATCATCACATTTTATAAAGATAAAGAAATCACAACTTAGCGAGAATTGTTTCAACATCTACTTGTGCGAAGACATCCAAAACAACACTTTCCTACTAAATTAGAGTTAAAGTACAAATTTCAAGTACACAAAAAATTGGCCCAAGTAAAATAGTTATTGGAGACATTTATATTTCTTTATTTGCCGATTTACATTTAAATTTATGCAGTCAAGTACTCGAGTAATTGACTCAATTACAAAATAGTTAGATCGTATTTTTTTTGAAAACTTTATATTTTGTTGTTGTTTGGATGCAAGTATAAGGTGTTTGTAGCTTGTCGCAAATATACTATACTTTTGTCCAAACACATTGTGTTTGCTCTTCAATATACCATGTTTAGAACATTATGATTAATAGGTTATAATACATGTATTTGTGACCCAAATGTGGTTTTGTTTGTTGAAAACTGCGGAAGACAAAAACGTGAAAGACTATAACGAAACAAAAATCAGCAGATCTAATATTCACGAAAACAATGCTTGCAAACATGTACATGGTTGCTGCAATATATTGCTGGGGTGTTATTTTTCCGCATTTGGTGGTAAAATATACAAACTAGCCAAATGGGAAATTGTTTAGATCTCATCCCTATTCTCACTCTGCAACAATGGCTAAAAGAAGACAGGCCAGTAAAACATTTGTCTTATTAACACTCATTGATGGCATATTAATACTCATCCGACTGGCTGTATATGCCACATTTATCCACAATATTGACAGCCGTTGTAGTCATTGTATTTCTTGGATGGATATGACTTTGATTATTAACTCCCTTCAATAGGACCAATGCCCTGTTGAAACGCTAATATATTCTATACTATATGTGGTAGCAACTACATTGACTGGTTGTCACAATCGCATTAAAGGTAGTCATAACATACTAAAAGGTTCTGCAACAGATTTTCAGATGTGTGTTCTAAATTCAGTCATGACAACCTCAATTCCGTTGTGGCAATTGCAATTCGGTTGCTACAGCCATTTTAAAAATTCGAGTAGCGCAAAATTGTTATTAAAATCGCCTTCACCGCACCGTGAGTGACTGAGCACTATACCTTCCTAGATCAGACTTGCGAAATGAGTTTCGGCAACATTATAGCAATCAACTCATTGAATAGGGAAATTTATTCTTTCAATAATTTTAACTTCATAGGTATGGTTGCATGTAAATGTTGGATGGTGGAGCACATGGGTTCAATAATAACAGATAGAGACATTAGTACAAAACATGCAACACAACACAACACAACCAACGGCATTTCGTGTTTGTGTGGTAAAATAGTTGTGTTAAATACAACACAACTGTATATCAACAATAAAAGTCAACAAAAAAAGTCCAAAATACATTTAAAATGCACAGTTCTATACCAAAGCGACATGAAAATGCTAAGTCAACCGTTCTTGTAACACCACCGGGTGTAAGTCAATTTTCGTCAAACAACTCTCATTTGCACAAACCCAAGACGAAGAGTGTGAAATGAAACGGCAGATGAGAGAAACAGCTTCTCTATTCTAATTTACTCTATGCCTGTTCATGTATCCTGTCATATAATATTTTATTGGAAAAAATTTTTTGTCAAATGCATATGCAGCAAACGCATTGTAGTATATCCTTTGCTGTCCTTTCTCTCTGCAGCAAAATAAAACTGTATCGCGGATTTAGTTTATATGACGCATTGTTGTAAAACCGTTTCACTGATCTTATCTGGAAATGGTGCCAACGGAAAAAATGGGATGGGATTTCCTTGGGTTTTCCAACGGAAATTTGAATAATCTTAACATAAAAGTTGGTACCTGATTAAGTGTCACATCCTTTATGCTCTCTTCCACCGTTATGTTCAAGCGTGTCAGCGGATTAGAGATGCAAAGTGTAATGAGGATTAGCGATTTTCGAGGAAATATCCACCCCAATAAACTGAAATCCCAGGAATTGTAGAGACGTTATTCTCAACTGCTATAAACCCTAATCCGCGCATGCACAAATTTTCGCTGGCGATGTGAGTATGTGTGAGTATCAACTGGATGTTTCCCTATTTTCAGTAGTATAGTCGAAATTGCGTACATACATTGTTTGTTTCAACTGTAAACGTCTGCGCTTTACTAATCCTTTGACTAATCAACTCTTTACATCTTCTAAGCTATAATATTTCTCTAGAGACAGTGTTCGACAAAATAGTGAGGATGAATAAGTGAAATCCTGGTCATTCTTAGGAAATGTTGAGGAAAATCCTCTATTTCCTGTGGAGAAAAGTGTGTGACTGACGCAATATTGCGCGAGCATAAAATTCCGAAAATTCAGAAATCAGAGATTAACAAGGATTATGTCACAAATTTTGATCTGGATAGAAATTTCTGGTTGCGGTGTAACCGTTAAGTAATTAGTATTTTAGGTTGTGTGATGGAAGCGACTATCGACAGAGCACTCGCTATAAGCGGAGCGAAGCGACAAACGGTAAGCAATGGTACAAACTGAAACTGAAAACGATAATGACGGGTCAAATTGTTGTAATATTATCGTTGTTAACAGTGCGGAGATCAAATGGGAGAAGAATGTTAAATAATTACACACAGGAAACAGATTAGTTGGAAATCAATTCAGGCATTGGAAATTCCATGCTAAAGTCTATATTTTGATTAGAATTCATAATTGTGATACATCAGAATTATTTGTCGATGTCGTTGATACATCAAAAATAGGTCTTACTAAATACAAGTTGCTACTACCGAACTTCAGTTGTATTAACCAATTTGAGTATTTCTAAAACCTCATTCATCTGAAATGATTATACAACTAATAAAAAGTACAACATTAGAATTCGTGTTCAAATATTAGTCAGTGTAATTATATTTTGTGGCCGTTGGTGGTGCAATGATAGTGTACGCAGCTCTTGTGCACGAAAACGAGGGTTTGATCCCTGCCCTGACCACCTTAAATTTTTTTCGACGGCGATCGCCTTAGTGACGGCGACACTATCGAGTATTTAGCCATGAAAATACTTCTCTAAATATCGTACCGTTCGGAATCGGTGTAAAAACTGTAGGTCCCAATCAGTGAGTATAAAACTAGAAAGCACACAGATCACATGTTGTGAGAAGCTCTCCCTAATCCCTATATGGAATGCAATGGGAAACCATTTATTTATTTATAGCCATAATTTAGTTTCTATTACAAAAACACTTGTTAAAAAGTTATGTATGCGATTTTTCACAGGAGGCTTTGCTGTTAAAGAGAAACTACATATACTTGAATGTTTTACACGAGGGCTTTACAGAAAAACTATTATTTTAAACAGAAAGTGATAAACACAGTTGTGAAAAAACAATAAAGTGTATACTTATAGATATCAGCCAGCGAAAAATACATATTATCATCAATTGAGGTGAAGTGAATTGACGCCTTCAAAAACACATGCAAACAATTGTGGACACTTCGCTGGAGGAACTATTATTGTGGATGACACAAATTAACTTAAACATACATATGGTTGTAGCGATTTTTGACTCCAGAAATTTTAGTTTTAGCGATTTTTTAAAAATAAAGGTGATGCTATATTGAAGACATCCATAGATGAAAGCCTCCTTTGGAGGTAAAAAAATTATTCGTTTTGTGATTAGACGCACCTTTTCCGAGTTATAGCCATTTTTTATTTTAGCGAATTTCTTAGCATGCGAATGGGAACACTTTGTGAGAAACCCTTAGGAACCCGTAAAAAAATTTAATTTTTTCGATTGGATGCTCTGTTTTCGAGATATAGAAATTTTTTCATATTTTCGATCAAAAATGGGCACGAAATACGATCCTTGGTTATAAATAATAATAAGTTTGTTTATATTTAAATAAAAATACACAATTTAAATAAAAAAAATTTTAAAATGGTTGTGACAGTAGGCTTATGAGTATTTTTTAAACACAAAGGCTCACTGGGTTTTCATATGCGGGCTAAAATTCTAAGACAAACTGCGTTTTTACTTTTTTGATATCTTAAAAAAAAGTTCCGCACCAAATGCATTTTCTGCAGCAAAAATGAGAATTTTTTAATTCCAAAAAAATCTCATATTTTCGTAATGACAAAATCTTTTTTTTATTTTATGATTTATGATCAGCGGACCAAACTGTATGAATGTGCATAAATAATATTGTGCTGAAAAAATAATTAACTTTTTGCAAAATCTGAATTAGCGAATAACTGGAAAACTACGCATCGTATGTTAGAATACGTGCGATATTCGTAATTAGAACTCAAAATTTATAAAACTTCATAAAGCGGTTAATGTAATGGCAAATTTTTATGTTTTGCAAATTTTCAAATGGTCATATCTCGAAAACCACTTGCTCGATTTTAAAATAAACAGCAGATTCGTGATCAGCGGATCAAAATCATCAAATCATTACGAAAATATGAGATTTTTTTGGAATTAAAAAATTCTCATTTTTGCTGCAGAAAATGCATTTGGTGCGGAACTTTTTTTTAAGATATCAAAAAAGTAAAAACGCAGTCTGTCTTAGAATTTTTGCCCGTATATGAAAACCCAGTGAGCCCTTCCCGTTTTGCAAATTTGTTATTTTCTGCATAAGCCTATTGTGTGTGACAGCCATTAAATTCAAGTACATAATTAGTTGATCATACCAATATACTATTTGGTACAACCGACTTTAGTTTGTGAATTTTTCGTTGAACCAACTTATAGAATATTCGCCACTACAGGATAATTTGATTTCTAGAACTAAAACTTGATTGACAGACCACATTTTTTTGTTATTTCTGTGCCTTCAACTAAATATTTCAGTTCTTGCAACCAAAACTGAATTACAAATCAATTGACATGCACAACATTTTGTGATACTGAACACAATTATTGGTAATCACAACTGAATAATGTGATAGTCCAAGGAAACGCCAAATTTTAGTTGGTTGTAAATATATTTGTGACAACGAATCTCTTCTCTGTGTGTAGGTGTGATTCTAGTTTCAAAATTAACGCATAAAAAAATCATGTAACATAAATTTTAAATAACTCTAAAATTCTCATCAGAGCTCTTTATCCATTCTTATTCGATCCTAAGTATAAGAAATTAATACTTAAGTCAATATTTCTTGCTGTCATGTTATATTTATGCTGCTCCAATCTGAGCAAATAGTGGCAAGTGTCACTTGACAAAGCTCCAAATGCTTAATAGTTTTGATTCTACAAACAGACTTCACCAAGTTGCTTGTATGGACCATCAGAATAGAAGAACTCCCTCACCAATTGTATACCAAGTGCTCTCAATCAGAGTATGATCATATTGTAGAGCTTAGCTCACACGAAGTAGATTAAGTTATTTGTTAGTAGTGAATTATGTTTTATTATTTGTATACAAAATTATCTGAAAGTATTTATTTTGGAATTTTTCACCTCCAGTAGACTCATACTACTAATAGAAATACATATACAGGGATATATCAACCTGATTCCTCGAGCGGAGTCTTGGTCTTCCTTCGAGTTCGGTTTCGAAAACCCTTTGTGCAGATTAGTTTTCGTCCATTCTACTGACGTGGCCTAGCCAGCGCAGCCGCTTAACTATGTCAATGTCGGGATATAGCTCATGGCTCATGCGTCGCTGATTGTCGCTGTTGTGCACTCTAGGGTCATACATTTTTAGGAGTATTTTTCACTCGCAGACTCCTACAGATGTTTCATCTGCTTGCAATAATACCCAGGAATCTGCGCCATAAAGCAAGACAGGTTATATGAGAGGCTGATATAACTGGACTTTTGTTACTCGAGAAAGGGCTTTATCTCTAAAGTGGCTGCTTCGCCCAAAATAACATGTATCCGCAAGCACAATTCTCCGCTTGATCTCAAGACTGACGTTGTTGTTTTTGTTTACGCCAGATCCGCCACCTCGAAATTATTAACGTTCACGCTTTCGACTAATCGCGAGGAGGCCCTGCTCGTTGAAACCATTAATTTTGTCTTGTCCTCATTTACCGTCAGACCCACTTTTCCTGACTCCTTCTCAATTCTCGAAAACACCGCAGTAACTTCTCTAACTGTGCGTCCAATGATATCTATATCATCAGCATACGCGAGCAGCATGTGACCTTTGCTGCTGATGGTTTTATTCATGAGAATAATCTCTATTAAGATTTTAAAGAGATCGCACGATAGGGTGTCGCCTTGCATGAGGCCTCGCTTAGTTTAGAAAGGTTCGGTAAGATCCTTACCACTTTTAAGTGCGCATTTGGTGTTCGTCAAGGTCATCCTGCAAAGGCGTTCGAGTTTTGCGGAAATACCACGCTCAGACATTGCTTCGTAAAGTTTCTTCCGTTTCGGGCTATCAAAAGCCGCCTTATAATCTACAAGTAAGTGATAGGTGTCGATTTGGTTTTCGTGGGTCTTCTCCAAGATTTGGCGTAGCGTGAAAATCCGGTCAGTTGTCGATTTTCTAGGTCTAAAGCCACACTGATATGGTCCAATCAGGTCAGCGATAATTGGTTTTAGTCTTTCGCACATTATAGTTGATAGAGAGAACAGAGACTCGGTACAGAGTATTTAAATAAATATGGGACATAGTACACTGAGACTCCAATCACCGGGCATGTATTCATCTAACCAAATTTTGCTAATAAGCTGATGCATGCACCTTACAAGCTCATCGCCGCCAGCCTTGAATGACTCCACCTGTACTCCATCGGCTCCTACGGCTTTGTTGACCTTAAACTGGGACCTCGTCTTGGTTAGAAGGGGACAATCGACGTCGTCATACATATTGTGATCGATTGTCCCTTCGTCATTGGATACATCAGGTACCAGTAGCGCGGAGAAATGAGCCGCGGAAGCACACCGGGATATTTGTGACGTATATGTTTTGGGTGCTTTAAAAGGACACACATGCCAAAGCTGGTTCAAAAAATGTCGATCTTGTAATTTCACCATCAAACATGGCCACGGAAGCGGTAGGCCAAATGAGGTTTGACGAGGACGAAATCGAAGTCATTATCGAATTTCTGTTTCTGTTTGAGAAGTCTCACACAAACTGACAATGTATCGCACGCGACCATTGAAAACTATTTAAAACGGCTTGGACTTGTCAAAAACCTTGGCAGTTGAGTTCCACACGAGCTTATGGAAATTCTCTTAACAAAGCGTATAAGCACTTGCGATTTATTGCTCAAACGTAAGAAAATTGATCCATTTTTGAAACACATCGATGAAATATGGTTACTTTACAATAATGTCAACCGTAAGAGATCTTGATGCAATCACGATGCACGTGCTCAAACTTCATCAAAGGCTGAACTGCACAAAAAAGGTGATATTGCCCATTTGGTGGTAGTTTCAGGGAGTAAATTATTTTGAACTGCTTCCTAAACACCCAACAATAAATTCTGACGTCTATTGTCTTGCAATTGATGAACCTTGATGGGGCACTGAAAGCAGCACGACTTGAATTGGTAAATCTTAAAGGCGTAGTATTCCATCACGACAACACTAGGTCTCACACATATTTCAAGACTCGGCAAAAAATATTGGAACTTGTATGGAAAGTGATGCCCATCCACCTTATAGGCCTGATCAGGTACCTTCGGAATTTCATTTATTCCGTAGTCTGCAAATCTTTTTGAATGGGAACAAACCAGAAAAGAACCTACAATCCCAGTTGTTCGAGTATATTTGTGGGATGGGTCCGTAATTCTATGAATATGAGATCCAACAGTTGCCTAGACGAAGGCTGTTGGTCATTGAACAAAATGGCACCTACATTGTAGATTAAAATTAATTATTTGAATAAAATAATTGTAAATTATTTTGAACTAAAAAAGCGAAATTAATTTCTTGCCAACCCAATAGTTTTAACGGAATCGTCACGGGTTCGCTTTTATGTAGTTACAGACTCGTAACAGTTTCGCAATCGTACATACTAGACATCTGCCCAAGAAGTCTTGATTGACCATTCAAGATATTTAATTTTTTCAAAGCAAGTACTGTAGCGAATTTGAGGCAACCAAATACTTCAATACCCATCAAGACCCACGAAAAGCAAATCGATACATACCACCTTTTTGTCGATTACAAAGCTGCTTTCGATAGTCCCATACGGGAAAAACTGTACGAAGCTATGTCTGAACTTGACGCTGACCAACACCAAATCAGCAGTGAAAGCGGGGAAAGACCTAACTGAACCATTCTGTACAAAGCGAGGACTTACACAAGGCGACACTCTTTCGTGCAATCTCTTCAACATCTTAATGGCAACAATACTAAGAAAGGCTGCAGTAAATACGAATAAGACCATTAACACGAAAAGACATATGATCCGCCGTGAACAAGGACAACAACGTCAGCCTGGAGATAGATAGGAGAATTGTGCTTGCAAATAGATGCTATTTTGGGCTCAGTAAGCAGTTTGGGGACAAAGCCCTCTCTCGACGGACAAAAGTCCATCAATATCAGACTCTCATTTTATCTGTCTTGACATATGGCTCCGAAACTTGGGAGAGAAAAATTTTCCGTAAAAGATATGGTCCTGCTACAGAAAACGGCGAGTACCAACGTCGTTGGAACCCAGAGCATTATAAAAAGTGGTTTCGGAGCCATGTGTCAGCACAGGTAAAATGAGAGTCTGGTACACCAGGACTTTTGTCTGTCGAGAGAGGACGTTGTTCTTTGCTGAGCCCAAAATAGCATCTATTTGCAAGCACAATTCCCTATTCATTTCCAGGCTGACGTTTTTGTAATTGATCACGGCGGATCCGAAGTAGATAAACTCATCAACCACTTCAAAATTAAATCGGTTGTCGACGTTCAAGTGCGGACCAAGACGAGTGGTTTGTCTAGTCGTTGTCACCATCAATTTTTACATGCCCCCACTAACAGTAAATTCGCTGAATCTTCAATAACTCGCTCGTGTTATAACTTGAAATCCGAGTTTAAACACTGTGGCCTCGTTACTAAAATTTTAGGTTTCCCCCTCGCTATAAACCACGACCTTAGAACAATAAGGTTCTATGTTTGAGAAAAATCTGATTAAGTAGAAAAATATGTAGTTAGAAGTTTGTTATATTGGATGTCTCAGTAATCGGTGGCGAAATGTGAAAACATTCTAAATCATTAACATACGTTTTATCACAATTGCATGCAACACTTCAAGATTGATTTATTACACCGTTCAACACGCTTTTGCACACATGAAGAAGACCTATATATTCGGAATCTACGTCGAAAAATAAAATACCCGCGTGTCCCAGTTTTTCTAGATCAATTCGTATTTTCGTGAAAAATGTGAAAATATATTTGGTTAAAAACCTGCATTTTTTATAAAAAACTTATGTTATTTTGCTAAAAAAAATATAACATTCATAAATAAGTTGAAAAAACAGTGTAGGGGCTGTTCACATATTACATTACACAATTTTTTATCAATTTAAGACCCCTCCTCCCCCCATCCTAACGAATTTTAACAAAAAACTACTTGAAAAAAGAAGCATATTTGCAATAACATATTTTCGTACCCCCTCTCACCCTAAAAGTGATACGTAAGATATGAAAGACAACCTTAAAAATCAATTAATCGTTTTTCTAATAAATTTATTATTTAATAATGGAGTGTCCGAATCGCAATCATTTTTGCTACGTATGTGGTTTATTTTCACCAAAAAAAATTTTGAGAAATATAACCAAAAGCTTTGTAAATGCTTTTGAAGAATTTTTTGTTTCATATATTCCAAATATATGGTACGCTCCTGAAGTTGTTTGTGAATATTGTTTTCGTGGTTTAATGGGAACAACAAGTGTATTAAATCGCCGTAAAATAAAATATTTGGCTGCGACGAACTGAACATGCACCAGAATTTTGCTATTTTTGTTCCGTAAAAACTGTTGGATTTAGGTATAGCACTCGCAATCAAATACAATATACTGATGTTGAGTCCGTTATTAAGGCACAAGAAAGGTCGAATGATGGCGTTTTCGAAGAAATTTCCACACACAATGAAATTGCCATTGAAGTACAATCGATCAGAGAACCATCTCCATCGGAATTTTTACCTTCAGCTAGTGAAGTTGGCTCTTCAGTCCCTCATCTCGTAACACAAGCTCATTTTAAAGATTTGGTACGAGACAGTAACGTTTCGAAAAATACGGCGGAATTAATAGGTTCCCGCTTAAAAGAATGGAATTTAGTATCCGAAGATTTCAAAATTATAGCACCTCGTAAACGTCCAAAGACGAAACCATTTTATGAACATTTCATCATGCACGAAAATTCTGAAATTCAACTTTGCTACTGTCACAACATTGATGCATTGTTTAAAGAAATTGGACACCCGCATATCCCAGATGAGTGGAGACTTTTTATTGACTCATCTACATCGAGTCTAAAGGTCGTACTTTTACATATTGGAAATATATACCCATCAGTTCCGATTGCATACAGCACTTCAATGCGGGAGACCTATGAAAATAATTTTAGATGCCATAAATTACAACCAGCACAAATGGAAAGCCTGTTGTGATCTTAAAGTTGTTGCGCTATTAACTGGAGTAAAGCAAGGTTATTCACGACATCAATGTTTTTTGTGTGTTTGGGAGGGTCGCAAAAAAGATTTGCACGCGCTTAAATTTTGTAATAGGTGAATTTAGTATAGACCATATTCCGTTGGTTACACCTGATGCCGTAATATTACCTCCTTTACACATAAAACTTGGTCTGATCCGAAGCTTTATACGAACGCTCAATAAAGAAAGTGTATCATTTAAGATGCTTAAACAAATTTTTCCAAAATTATCCGATGCGAAAATTGAAGCAGGTAACTTATTTAAAGATTTTTTTGTGACCTGATTTGTAACAATTATATTTTTATAGGTGTGTTTAATGGTCCACAAACAAATACGCTTTTAAATAGTACACATTTTAAAAATGCACTAAGCCCCGTCGAAAATAGGGCATGGGTAGCTTTTGAAAATGTTACAAAGAACTTTCTTGGCAATAATAGAGCTAACAATTACAAGGACATTGTTAAGGAAATGATTGATGCCTGCCAAGAAATGGGGGTCAACATGTCACTGAAGATTCACTTCCTCCAGAACCATTTAGATTTTTTTCCATCGAACTTAGGAAGCTTTAGTGACGAACATGGAGAACGCTTTCACTAAGAAATAGCAGATATGGAACGTAGATATTAAGGACAACCAATAAAACGTATGTTGTCAGAGTACTGTTGGTTGCTTTGTCGCGAAACAAATACGGAGTCATATAAACGCCAAAATAAGCGTCCAAAGTTTCCTAATACTTAAATTTTATCATAGTAATTTAATGAATTGAATTAATTTTTTGCTCAACTAAAATTATTATTCTCTGTATTAACATACAAGTCCATATCCGGGAATCCTGCCATGTAAGGGATTTTGATAAGGCGATAAAAAAAATGTATTATGTTGAATATGGGTAGTATGATTAATTTTTTTATTCAATATAAATTTCAATTTTTTGCAAATACAATACGAATTGATGCAGAAAATGAGGGATACACGTGTATTTTATTTTTTCCTCCTCTTTCAGAATATACTAATTTTTTTCATGTGTGCAAAGCTTAATTTTGTACAACGGTGTTATAGATCATAGAAGCAGGTGTTGTTGAAATTGAAGAACCGAAACTTCCACAATAACAAAAAAGAACGTAGGCACAATGCATTTGAATATGACACGTAGGGTCCACACTGACATGAAAAATCCACCTGTTTTTTATTTTATTTACCAATTTTTCACAAAAAGCATCATAAAAACCACAATTTCAAACACACATCATAATAAAAATATTAATAAACTCATAAAAGATTCGTAATCCAAATCCAAAAAAAGGTTACACATACCACTGTCAGAGCTGGTAGCGGTGAAAATATAGTTGAACCCATGATTCAACAATTCAGGTAAAAGCTCGCACAAACACATACAACAATAACAGCCATTTTGTTTAGCATGTGTGAGTTGTCAAGTGGAACTCACCCAATAAACATTAATAAATGTGCACACGGATGTACTAATTATTGTTGGTGGATACTGGATACAACACCGAACAGTGATCGCACCTTATCTATGTATGTAAATCAGTGGTGAGCAAAACCGAACGCACGCACACTAGCATATCATGTGCTTGTGTGCGATCGCAAACGCACAGGCATAGACTGATGCTTCGAATCAAGTATAATTGTTGTGTACATGTGAGTTGCCGATCGTGTGTGTGTGAAAAATACGATTATTGTGTGCCTCGCGAGGCTATGGGCTGGTTATTGCAATTGCACAAGATTTGAGCAGATCGTGAGCGCACTTACATATGTAATAAATAAATAAAATAAATGGTTTCCCATTACATCCCATGAAGGGACTGGGGAGAACTTCTCACAATCACTGAGCTGTGCGCTTTCCAGTTTTCACTCACTGATTGGGACCTACAGTTTTACACCGATTCCGAACGGTAATTTGAGAAGCTTTTTCATGGCTAGATACTCGATAGTGTCGCCGTCACTATGCGAGGTGACCGCCGCCGAAAGAAATTGTTTTTTTTTTTTTTTTTTTTTGAAGGTGGTCAGAGCCGGGTTCGAACCCCGGATCTCATGTACAAGAGCCGCGCACACTAACCATTGCACCACCGACGGCCACACTTACATATGTAATACAAGTATATAATAGAGCGTTGCACTGGTACACATTTTCGCATACCCGAAACCATTCGTGCGATACAAAAACACATGACTTCAGTTCAGTTTAGCGACCGAGGAGCGGTACGCAGTCGTACCTGTTGTTTTGCAGTATGACTAGATAGGAAACGATACACTGATGTATTTTTGTTCGTAAGCAGCAGGTAAAATTGAATAAAAGTAGTTGGTTCTTTTCTGTGTCCGCAGCGAATATACGAGTAATTTCGGTAGTTGAATAGAAGTCTTGTATTAGAAGAGAATAAGTTTTTAGCACGTTTAATATCTGGAATGTGGGAAATAATAAACGTGTTTTTGTTTACCCCACTACAGTTAATTAAAGCTTAATTTGTACGGTACAATTCCCACTTAAATTCCGACTTGAGCACTGACAATGTTGCCACATGTTCAATTTCAAGAAATGGCAACAAAAAGTTATCTTAGATACATTTTTTTATCATTTCTTGCGAATGAAAATGTAATCAAGGAGAGACTCAAAAGCAGAAATTAGCAAAATGGCTTACACATGATAAGTTCATTAAAATTATTTTGTTTAATGGAAGACTACGTATACTTTTATATCTCTAAATTTGAAGTATAATTTTTTATTTCCGACTGAAAACAAAATTGGAATTAAATTGTTCACAACAACGCGCGGTAAATGTTATACGAGTACATATTGATCACGGTAGAATTATCTATCAGGTATAGTCGTTTAAACAGGTGATTAAATTTTTTCCATATCATTTTTCGTTTCACTTGTCCAAATCATATATATTTTATTTTATACTTTTTGTTTTCGTTTATTGTTGGTACATCTTTTTGTAGAGTTTGACGACTGAAACGAATGAACGAAAATAAAATGTATGTTGTTGCTGCTTACAACTACAACAATATCTGCCGCTACCATGTATTTGTTGGCAGTAGCTATAAACGTGTTGCCGTATCGAATTTTTTTTCACCCATTACAACAAATGCTGCCACATTTCGTAGTATTAAATGTGAATCGTTTTATTTGGAAAGTCGATTAATGAGTGTTCGAACTCACGGGCGATATGTTAACACCTTTTTTACACGGTACCTCTTCGATTTCTCTGAACACATAAGTAAATGTTGCATTGGAAAATAAAAAAACAGCGTTCAATAATACGATGACGTTTCATTTAAATAATATTAATACTTAAAAACACTTACAGCCAATTCATGTAACTCAAACGAAAATGTATGCGAAAGAAAATCAGTCACTCACTTCCGTTCGTAATTGGATTCAGCTAATGTTCTTTTGTTCTTTCGCACAGCTTTACGTCTGTAACGTAAGCAATTTATAAGTTGTCATATTACATTGTGGCCAGATCAACAATTTCATAAATTCCCCAAAAATTCCCTTAAAAAAGTGGGATATTTTATTTATTTATTTATTTAAATTTAATTGTCTATCGAAATTATCCTTACAGACTATTTACAAAAATTTTGGTAGCCTAGAAATACACAGCAAATCCCAAACAAATAATTAAGAATTTAAAAAAACTATTATGTTACTTTTAATTACATTAATGCTCATACAGAAATCAATAAGGCTATATAATTCATTAAATTCCTTACACATTCTCGTGAAAGGATCGGCATTCGCATAGTTTGCTCTACAAAATGGAACAGATAATGGTGAAAAGTATCGGGTTGGTCGTTGAGGGATGTTGAATGATATGTTATTGATCAAGAATCCAGAGCAGACATCGCCATTGATAACATACAGAAGAAACGATATGTTTAGCATGGATCTGCGGCTTTTTAAAGTTGGCAGCTTAATAAGAGCAAGTCTACTAGTATAAGACGGGAGACTTAATGGGTTGAAGTTCAGACTACGAAGACAGAATAAAAGGAACTGCTTTTGTACTGACTCAATACTAGCGACGTGAGTTTGGTAAATAGGGTCCCAAATTACCGATGCATATTCCAAGATAGGTCTTACAAGTGATGTGTATAAATTTTTCGTTACATATGGATCATTAAACTCTTTAGCCCAACGTTTTATAAAACCAAGTACACCTTTGGCTTTGTTAACCGTGATTGTGATGTGAGAAATGAAGTCCAGCTTGGAGTCCAATAAAACACCAAGATCAATGAATGTATCAACCATTTCCAACTGATGGCCACCCAGCACATAATTGGCAGACATTGGTTTCGTTCTAAAGAAACGCATATATTTGCGTTTTCCAAAATTCAGCTCAATCAGATTTAATTTGCACCATGTATGGAACGAATCCAAATCGCTTTGAAGATACTTTTGTTCCCATAATTCGTCGTAACTCAGAAAAACTTTCATATCATCAGCATACATTAAGATATTCGAGAATTTTATAGCTTGAGGTAAATCATTAATGAATAGTGAAAATAGAAGAGGTCCAAGATGGCTACCTTGCGGAACACCCGATAGTACATGAATAGTTTTTGATGACACATTATTAAAACGTACATTTTGTTTACGGTTTGCCAAATAAGAGTGTATCCATTTTAAGCTTAGGTTAGTAAAACCCATCCAATGTAATTTCTTTAAAAGAAGCTTATGGTTAACCTTGTCAAACGCCTTACTGAAATCTGTAAAAACCGCATCAGTTTGTTTTCCTTGAAGAAAGCCACGATTTACTAAAGTTGTAAGTTGCAGAAGATTTGTTGAAGTCGAGCATCTTTTTTGGAAGCCATGTTGGAAAGGAGATATTAAAGTATTTACGTGATAGTATAGCTGATCCGTTACAAGTTTTTCAAACAGTTTAGGTATAGCACTTAATTTTGCAATACCCCGATAATTGGTAATGTCCGATTTATTTCCAGATTTAAAAAGGGGAACAATGTACGAATCCTTCCAGATTTCCGGAAACTGTCCATATTTAATTGAAGTATTAAAGAGGAGAGTTAATGGAATAGCTAGAGCATCAGCACATTGAACTAAGATACTGCTGGGAATTTTATCAGGTCCACTGTTATACGAAAATTTAAGCTTTTTTAAACCATTAGATACCATTGAAATATCAAAAAATGCAATAGGTATTGCTTAATTGGATATCAGTGAAAATGGGTAAGCGTTGGAATCATCAAAAGTTGCATCCGAATAAGTAGAAGAAAAAAAATCTGCAAACAAGTTACTAATAACATCATCATCCCCAGATTCATTATGGTGAAATTTCAGAGCCGCCGGAAAGCCAGTAGTTTTTTTTTACTGTTAACAAATTTGTAAAACGATTTTGGATTGCGTTTAAAATTATTTTTCATTTTGACCACATAACTTGAGTAACATGAGTTATTCAACGAGTTATATTTTGCGCGACTAATCATGTATCTCCCATGTTCGATAAGAGAACCAGTTTGTTTGTATTTTCTGTAATGTTTATTCTTTTTATTTTTAACTCTGGCCAGTTGCTTAGTATTCCATGGAGGTCCAGACAGTTCTTTAATAATTAGTTTAGGGATACAAATGTCCATGAAAGGATACATTTTGTTGTAGAAAATCCCGGTATTACGATCAATGTCAGCCATTGTACGAGTTGGGAGCGACAATAGATTATTCCAGTTTGTATTGTTTAAAAGTTCATTTAACAAAATGTAATTAGATTGTTTGAAACAGAATGTTTTATCCTTTTTCGATGAAGGGGCAGCTACAAGCTCAGGCGGAACATATATATTTATTTCAATTGTAGGGTGATATCGATCTTCAGGAGTTGTTATTGGGTTCGAACGTTTGATGTAGCATTCTGCAGTTTCATTGACGAATATTAAATCCAACAGTTTAAAATAATCGTTAAGTACGCCATTCAATTGGAAAAGGCTTAAGTCGTATAATATGTTGAACAGCTCTACGGAGTTAAGGGATTTATCATAAAAAAATACAACTCTGTCTGAGAGTAATCAGCTGGTTAGAAATCAGAAGGTAAATACAAACAAACAAAAAAGCAAATAATATTTTTTTTATTCGTGTTTATTCGCAAACTCTGGATTCAGCTCCATGTGCTCAACCAACGCATGTAGCTGCTGCTGTGTAGACTTTCTATTGCTAAGATAATAATAATATACTATTATTTATTGACCACTTACTATAATTATATTATTATTTACTTACCATTTACTCTCCGATATTGTAGTTTCCATTTTTTCTTTGTTTTTTGCCACAACAATTACTTGTAGTTGTTTACGCGATAACAAACAGACAAGTGACTGTTTTGACATGTAGGTTCGCATAGATGACAGCGATAAGAGATAGATATATCAAAAATCGTACTAAAAGGTTTACGTATTCATTCGCATTGATTTTCTTTCGCATTGTCGTTCTGATGACTGTTAGGTGAAACGAATATCAGCTGTTTGTCGTGTAGCATGCGAAAGAAACGTTTACATAAGATACATGAATTGGCTGTTACCGTCTGTTTCTCTATCTCGAAGGAATAACTAAGCGACAGAAAATCACTCACTCACATTCGACTCAAATTTGGTTTCTCCAAGTCGAAATTTTCGTTCGCCTGACTTCATTTTTGTTCCTAAGTGGCTGCATATTCGAAATAGAGAAACCAAAATTTGTACTGAAACTGTTTATGTTTTCATTCGACTTGAAACGACAAGATAGCGAAACCAAAATCAACTTTCTATCGTATAGAACACGAACGAAAACTTTCGTTCGAGATAGAGTAACAGGCTGTTAAAAATATTTAAAGACAAGTGTCATTATTTTCTTACTTAATACTTTTTGTTTTAATCCCACTAAAAAACAAAGCGAATGCAAAGCAACAGCCACATGTACATACATATGTACATTGTTATGTTCGTATATACGCTACAAAGTTCACACAATTTTCGTTGCTCTCTTAATATCTCATTTGTATATATGTACGTATAACCACGTCATTATTTTCCTTGCTCTGAGAGTACTTCGCACCCACACAAGACAACTATTCGCTACCGCTACATCAGTGTGTGTTTTTTTTTCGCAGTCTGACAATCTGTGTTTCGCACTCGGACATATCTGTATTCTATATAGGGGTGGGTCACCCTTATCATTTAGGGGTATTAAAAATAGATGTTGGAAGATTCTGAAACCTACCCGATATGCACACAAAATTTCATACAAATCGGTCCAGCCGTTTCGGAGGAGTTTAACGCCAAACAATCTGTGTGATGGCAGTCGGAAAAACTGTGTTTGGATGTGTTCACTTTGGGAGTTTAGTCCGTACCCACGCCTATAGATGTTAACACATCAAAACGAAATAAGGATTCCGGTAGAAACGCGACCACATGGGAATTTTTCGACGATTTCGATCAAATTTATGGCACAAGACATTCAATTGTTCCATCTACCGTTAAACTGATATCATTAGTAGATAAACACATGACTCCGCAAACGTTGAAGGGTTAGTTCCCAAGAATCTTATGACGGTGAGCCACAAGCTAAGAGGACGAAACGAGGAAATCAGAATGAAATTCTTAAGTACTTACAAGAGAAATCGGCAAAGGATCAGAAACGCTATGAGGAACTTATTGCGAATGAAGAAAAAAGTTACTCATGGAACAGCAACGTACATAAAAATACCAGGAGTCAACTGAAAGACGTCTTGGAGAAGACAATTGCCCACAACTGAAGACGTTTAAATGAACTGGTTCAGTGCCTTAAGTCCCGTTTTCAGTTCTTGCGAAATTTACCTAAGAAATTTTCTCATTTAACTCTAAACGGAAAATTTTGTTATAGAGAGTTACCATATATCCCTCATTTACCTTGTAAATATTTCATTAATAATTCGTCTTTGCTCTTCATTCTATTTTTAACGCATGAGGTATTACTTTTGTTTACTGAAATAATCGGAATGTCAAAATTACGGTCGCAAACAATTACACTGTGTAAAGGGGGCCTTAGACCTGTGGATAAGTTGCTCGACTTCAAGTTGACATCAACTTCGATAACTAGACATCAACTTCGATTTTGCCCTTACACTCTCAAACTAGTTGAGGCAACTTCATTTTCTTGTCAGATGTCGAAATGAAAGGTGGCGAGCGCACTGCGAAAATATCACAAATTATACGAAAAAACGCCATTTTTATTTTCTTTAAATTTTTATAAATAACACTTCAAATCATATTTATTTAGTTTATATTTTTCCGATAATGTTTAATTTATTTATTTTTTGGTTCATTTATTTACATTTTGCCGATAATGTTGCCTCATGAACGTTTCTCACCGAAATGCATGTGAAAGTTGATGCAACTTCCCCTTACACTGGTGGATAAGTTGATATCAACTTCAAAAAATCAAAATAGCTTTGATTTTACCTCAACTAGTTTGTAGAAACCACCAACTTCACCTTACACCATGGATAAGTTGATGTCAACTTGAAGTCGCTGCAACTTATCCACAGGTCTAAGGGCCCCTTAACAGTGTGTCTCGGGCCTCAATCAAACCAAAAAATTTTGAAAGTACTTAGACGTGGTTTCACAAAACCCCGCTCGGTTTTGCTCCTATACGTAACAATTTTGTTTACATGCCGAAGAAGAATGTTTTGGAGGTGGTTCAGGGCCATATTTCAATAAATCCTAAACGGCTGGAAATATTGGACTACAACCTTTGACAATATTGTAGCAATTTTCCTATTTCACAATTCCCTCTAATGTATTTGTAATGAAAAGTACACTGTTAATCGACTATTTCACTAAACGTCATGAAAATTGCACATAGTTTATGTTTTGCCATTTCTTCCCTGACGGTAAATAAATTGCAATAGCTGTCTCCAAGAGAATTGTAGCTTATAAATTTCTTGAAAATTTTTCTAAATACACTAATCAACAAAAATTATATTTAGAGCTCCATAATTGGTGTAGAAATGCTGCGATTAACCATATTCTTTAAATATTCACCTATATGTATTCAATATTATACAAATTACAAATTTATATCTTCTACAAAGTTGTAGTGCTTAATATACTGAACAATATTGTCAAACACACTAATGAACAAAAATTACATTTTGGGTTCCAAACTGATTGTACAAATTCAGAAATTTAAAATTTTCGCTTATAATTTCTATACTATTAACACAGGAACCTTTATCATTAAGATCTCTAGAGCTTAAAGCGTTATTAGATGAAGCCATGTATCAAACAAAACTTATCGACGTTTACAATTTCAACCATAGGTATCTCGATCAGAAAGCGTTTTATCAATATCCGTCAACTTATCTTTCCCGGCTTAGTTTGAAAACCGAAATGGTAAAAACGTTATAGATTTTTTTAAATTTCAAGCCCAGGTATCTGTAGAAATAAGGGAGTTATCGACAACCTTTGTTTAGAATGATCTGATTTCGTCCACAACGAAATGAAAAAAATTCCACCCGGTTCAGATTTTACCACAATTTCTCAAACACATCATAAAAGATTCGAAATTCTCGCCTTTGGCAAGGTTACTCACACACACTGTCAGAGTAGGTAGCGATGAAAACATGGTTAAACCCATGATACAACAATGCAGGTAAAAGCTCTGCACATACAACAAAAGCAAGCATTTTGTGTTGTCAAATGCAACTTAACCGAATACCTACCACCAACAAAAGTTGCTGTGCTACTGCGGCTACCATTATTATTTTACGATGTTCACCTACTACAAGTAGTTGTGTAGGTGTTGCAATAATCTGATGATAATTCCTTCATTTCTTTTATAACAACCACTGCAAAATGCAGCATATTTTGTTATTGTTATTTTTTGTATACCCTCGTTGGGGGTATGTACCATTTAATACGGAAAATATGTTACCAGTAGATGTATGTAACATTAGATCCTCAGTATCTTGGTCGAAATTCGTTTTGGGACTTTTGAAGATGATTGAGCCATGTCCGTCTGTCTGTCTGGCTGGCTGGTCAACACCTCCCTTACAAGTCGACACATTTAGTACGAAATCATGTTTCTTCTAAAATAATTTTCTGGTAGATGTGATTGGCTTCAACTCAAACATTGGTTAATAATCTGTAAATAGTTACTTAACTGGAGAAAATGGGCGAGGTCGCCCCGCCTATTCCGGTACCTCCCCCACAAAAGCTTGGTTGTCAATGCGATAAGTCGCGTGAAACACTTGCCATCTTAATCAAATTGTGTATTTGACTCCATGTCATCAAACGCCAGTCACCTATTAAGACAAGGGTGATTTTTTCACAGCCCAGTATTGTACCTCTCATACAAATTGGGTGTTCGACCGGGTCAATCAATCCGATAAATCGCGTGAAACACTGCCGACCTTAATGAAATTAGATATAAGGCTTTTTGTCATCAAACGCCAATCACATATTAAAACAAAGGTGATTTTTCCACGCTCAGTCTGGTACCTCTCATACAAAAGTTGTTTGGGAGGCTGGTTGTTCGGCGAGATAACTCCCGCAAAACCGAACCTATCTTTATGAAATTAGGTACTAAACAAAATTTAGTCAAATGCCACTCTTCTATTGAAAATGAGTGGTTTGCCAAACCCATTCTGGTACATCCCACACAAAAGTTGGGCGGATGATGGGTTGATGGACACGATAACTCTCGTAAACTACAACCGATTTTAATGAAATTCGGTAAAGATTACCTACTGTACCACGCCCATTTTCGTACGTCCCTTACAAAGTTTGAGCGGCTTTCCTGTGGGCCGACTCGATATCTCCCCTACACCACAACCGATCTTAACAAAATTTGATTAACAAAACAAATGAACAACTTCGCTATGCCCATTTTTGTACCTCCCACATACAAATTTGGCGGACAATTGGCTGGTAGTCCTGATATCTCCCCAAAAACACTTACGTCGATAACTATAATCGTGTTCTCTAATCTCAGCCGATTGCACCACCACATTTGAGATTAAATAGGCATTTCAGGTGGCAACTTTGTGCTTAACTCAATTTAGAGAAACTCCGTGGCGAGACCAAATTATCGAAGACGGCGTCACAACCAGAGCTCGCAATAATTGGTCTCTCTCGTGCTTGTTGACCACTCGTCCACTGACACAATGCGAAACTGTCGCAAAAAACCCTCAAACTTCGCTCTTCCTTGGCTTGCTCTTCACTCAAGTGACGATCATTTCTATTCGCTCGCTCGGCTTGTGTGTTCACTCGAGACACTTTACTTCGTAAAAACTCAGTAAACGGTCTTCTGAGCATGTACGTTTCTGTTGGTATCGAGCGGTCAGTAAGAGACTGATTCGTGTGTTACGCTCAACGCGAGACCGACAACACGAACGAAAAGAAAATGAAATTGCTGTTCAGACACTGTCTTATTTTTTCTCGGTCTTTTGAGTGAGCAGTCCGCCCCAAAAAAATTCGCTGGAGCATATTTTGCGACCTCTGCCCACAACAGAAAATTTACATTGGCGGCGCTTGTTTTTGCCAGTTTTGAATAAATTTGAGCTGTTTTTGAAATATTTCAAGTATATTGGCAACGGTGTGAGCTTCAACAAATTTTTGGTGGGTGCAACGCGTCTGAAAATTTTCGATCGGCTTTCGTCTGTCAAACAGTTGATTTTTTATGTATGGTTTTATAATGGTTGTATTTTTTTGATACTTAGCAGAGTAGCATCAAATTGAGCACCAGTTTAAAATGAGGTTAAAAAATAAACTTCAGTTTTTACAGATTAAAATTATATGAGTAATACTTTGGGTTAGCGTCGGTTAACGGAGTTATCCTTCGAAACGCGCTAATATTGGTCAGTGTAAATGCCGTATTAGTATCGTAATTAAGTCGGGTACTGAATAATATTTAGCGCAATGCCACTCTGCTATTGGATAGGATCACATTTGCTACCCTCATTCGTTCAACGTAAGGGTGTATATATGTGTGTTTTTTTAATATAACTAGGTCGCAATGGATGACTTAGGGTGAGGGTATGTTTAAGTCGGTTCACCCGATTGAAACTTCTGTACTGGTTGTTGAATTTGCTGCTGTTGTTACCCACAATTACAACGACACATACTGCTAACACCTACCTGTATTATTATCTGGGCTCGCGGTTCGCTCACTTTCTATGCAATTTTCTTTGCCAGAAGAAGTAAGCTTATAATAATAGGGAAAATTTCATGAACCGACATTTTCGCTCACTTCTAATTTGCTTGGTACTCAGCTCTTTGCGAAAATTCCGAAAGAAGAATCAATTACAGGGTTGTTAAGCCAAAGTTATTTCGGTCGAAAACAATTGATTGATAGTTCTTTGGGACCGGAATGTTGACATTTCGATTATTTTAAAGAACAAAAGTAACACCATAAAAGTAACACCACATGACTGTTATTGAGTAAATAAAATGAGTGGGAAAATAAAATGAGTGAGAAAATAAAATGCAGTACGATGAAGAATTACTAACGAAATAAATATTTGCCGGGCAAATCAGTGATATATGGTAACTCTTTCCGCTTGTAAGGCAACAAAATTTCACAAGAACTACATACGGGGCTTTTTAAATTTCAAATTCGCTCCAGCTTTTTGCATGTTAAATTCTGGAATGTGTCATATTTTCAGATCTTTAAGCCCCGTATTCATTTCGTAAGATATTGTGTAATTTTTATAATGAAAACTTTTGTTGCAGAGAGTTACCACCTATCACTCAAATAGTTCATTTAAAATTCTTCTGTTTGTTAAAATAATCGAAATGTCAAAGTTCCGGTCCCAAACAATTGTTTTCGTATGAAATAACTTTGATGTAACAGAGAAACGCAACGTTTTACTCTTTTTCTTTGTTGGCATCCTCTCGAGAGAAAGTTTGACTGTCTACTTTAGTACAATTTGGTTTTAAGTCCATTAGGCTCAGATGTTTTTATGCAAACCAAACCGCCGTCGATTTTAGGGTAGTAGAGCTTCGAATCAAATTCTTCATTTCAAAACATTAATATTGTGAAATATATTTTTGAATTAATGATTTTTAAATTTCTTCTTTTACGCTGCCAATATTACAACTGGTTTTTTATTTTTTTCTTACAGAACAAAAAATATCCCATGTCAGGGAAAAACAGAGCAATAATAGCGCATAAAAGAAGAGTATTAACAAATTATTGGTATTATCACCCAATTCCCAGGAAAAAAGGTAAGGTTCGATCCAATAATGTTTTTCGAAAGAACAATCCAAAACAATAATGAAAAATTCACCAAAAGACTTTTTATACCTTCTCGGTTATCGAGATATAGGAGAATAAAATTTAAAAAATCCACATTTTTAAAATGTTGGAGATCTGAAGAAATGAAAACACAATACCGAAGCCGGTATAAGAGCCACCCCAGTCATGTTAATTCCAGCTGATGGCTGGATGAATCTTTTACCATTAATATCTCTGGTGCTTAAATTATTATTAAGTCAGGGTGGGGACACCCGGTTGGAACGAAGTTCCTTTCGCTATATATTATGTACTAGTTAATTCCAACACACCTAAGGCGCCTGTTGAAAAATACTGTAATTTATATGGATCTTGTAAATGATAAGCTTTTGTTAAGAAATTTTTTATTTATTGAATGTATTTTTTTTTTTTAAAAAAAAAGGATATTTTTGGGCCCCTTTTGTAAGAATTTGTATTATATTTTCCCGAAAAGGTCCTTTTTTTCATTAAAATATAAAAAAAATGCTTTCCCGTTACATGCCGTGAAAGGATTAGGCAGAGCTTCTCATAAACCAGTAAGCTGTGCGCGTTCTAGTTTTACACTCACTGATTGGGTCCTATAGTTTTACACTGGGTAAAACGACATTTTGAGAAGCTTTTTCATGGCTGAATACTCGATAGTGTCGCCGTCACTAAGCTAAGAAAAAGCCTAAGAGTATGAAATTTTTTTACAAAAAAATACTTGTTTAAGAACAGGTACTTTTTAAAGAAGTGGTACTCTTTTTAGGATAAGGTTATTTTTAAGGAAAATTTACTTATTTTCCGGAAGGTTACTTATCCCAAGAAAACAAAACAAAAGGCGGTACTTTATTTTTAAGAAATGGTACTTTTAAGAAAAGGAATTTTTGTAAGAATAGGTTTTTTTGTAAGAGAATGTATTTATTTTGAAGAAAATCTTTTTTTACGAAAGAACAGATACAAATTTAAGAGTAGGTACTTATTTCAAGAATAGTTATTTTGTTTTACAAAACAGGTATTCTTTAAAGAAAATGTAGTTTTTTAAGAAAAGGCAATTCGTTGTAAGATAATGTACTTTTTTAAGAGAAGATACTTATTTAAAAAATTACTTATTTTAAGAAAAGGTACTTTTTTGTAAGAAAATTTACTTTTCTAAGCAAAGGTACTTCTTTAAGTTGTTATTATTTTAAACTTCTTTCCTGTGGCTTTTCTAAATTTACTTTTTATTCGTTTCAAACTACAATATGTAACAAACAGGCTCCACCTAGAAAATTTCCCATGAAACAAGAATAGAAAAGACACAAACCAAAAGTACGAGTGTTAAAGTGCTGCCAAATTTAATTCCATGCTGAGGGTTGTGTTTCATGGATTTGCCAGTTTTGCACTTTGGCTTTTCTAAGTTTAATTTTTATTGGGTACAAAACTGCACTATGTAATACACAGGCTCCACCTAGAAAACTTCCCTTTAACCCAAACCAAAAGTACCCAATATAGTTGATAATAATGGGTTGTAATAAAGTATTTAAAAAATTTTCATTTAGCCCCATCCCGCAACCTGCGATAAGGAACTTCGTTCCAAAAAAATTTATCGAACTTATCTAACGTGTTATCGATTTCCGTCATCTTATTTGTCCTGTTTTATTTTGGAAACCGAAATGGTAAACAAAGTTATCGATATTTTTTAAACTTCAACCCCAGGTATCTCTAAAAAGAGGGCGTTACCAAAAGCCTTTGTTAAGAATGATCTGATCTGGTCCACAACGAAATTAAAAAATTTTCACCTTTTCCCAAAAACAGAACATAAAAACCACAAATTCCAAAACACATCATACAAATGCGTAAATAAAATCATAAAACATTCGCAGCAATGTGCACAAAATCGGATGCGGATCCGTTTCGAACCCGTTACGATTCCGTAAAAACATAAAAAAGCGAATCAGTGAAAGGGTGATTTGGCGGATCCGTCTCGAACTCGTTACGAGCCCGTAAAAACATAAAAACCGAATCAGTGAAATTACGATTTGGCGGATCCGTGTCGAACCCGTTACGAGTCCGTAAAAACATAAAAAAGCGAATCAGTGATATTACGACCCGTTACGAGTCCGTAAACACATAAAAAAGGGAATCAGTGAAAATTATTTCCAAAAAAAAGAATCCGAAACGGATTCGAATATGAAGTTTGTTATGAGTTCGTTATGAGTCCGTAACGGACGTCCGTTTCGGACAAAATGTCCGCAGAAACGAATCCGTCTCGAATTCGCAACGGATTCATATGACACATTGGAATAATACAAAGGCAAACACGATTCCACATACACTGTCAGAACTTTTAGCGATGAAAATATGTTTAAACCCATGATACAATAATGTAGGTAAAAGCAAATGCAACAACAACAGGTATTTGGTTTAGCTTGTGTGGTTTGTCAAATTCAACTCAACGGTATACCTACCACCAACAAACGTAATCACAAATGTACAAAACCAAAATACACATGAATTTGACAGTCCAGTAATGCACCTACAAGAAAAAAGTTAAAATCGCTGTGCTACTGTGGCTGCTAGTATTATTTTTTGATGGTTGACCTACTCCAAGTAGTTGTGTTATTGCAATACCTGATTCTACATTCTGCATTTCTTCTCAAACCAAACCAACCTGAACTATGGTACAATAGTACAATAGTCCATTAAGGACTTGACAACTTTTTTTGTAAATAAAACGCAAATCACTTGAGATATTTCCAAAACTTTATGATCGACTTGAAATACAATCAAAACATTTATGAATGGAACTCGACTCGCGGGCACGTCGGCAGCGGTCGATTCGTTGGACCCAATTTTCGATGGCTCGGTAACACATTTCGGCCGTAACGGCCGCTATTTTGCGTTCAATATTGGCTCTGAGTTCTTCCAACGTCATCGGCTTGTTGGCATAAACCAATGATTTGACGTAGCCCCAAAGAAAAAAGTCTAGAGGCGTTAAATCGCACGAACGAGGCGGCCAATTGACTGGGCATTTCTTGAGATAACACGCTTACCAAACTTACTCTTCAATAAATCGATTGTAACGTGTGCAGTGTGGCTTGTGCCACCGTCCTGTTGAAACCACAAGTATTCCAAGTCCATGTTTTCCAATTCGGGACAAAAATAGTCGGTAATCATGGCGCCATAACGCCATGGTTACACAGCTCTTTGCGAAAATTTCGTTGCAAATTGAATTACAGTATTGTTACCCCATAGTTATTTCGTACGAAAACAATTGTTTGATAATTGTTTGGGACCGGAATTTTGACACTTCTATTATTTTAACAACCAAACGTAACACCAAATGCATTAAAAATAAAATGCAGCGCGTAGAGGATTTATAGATAAAAATCAAAGGCAGGTGATAACTCTCTGCATCAAAATTTTCTGTTCAGAAATATGTGACAAGAGTTTTTACGAAAATTTCGCAAGAACTGCTTTGGCGGATTCTCGCGAGCCATTTATTTCGCACTTTCATATTTAAATTCATTTGAGATTTCTGCATGTTAAATCGTGAGCGAGTTATATTATCAAATCTTTAAAAACTGAATACCGGGCTTTACATTTTAAACTCGCTCACGAGCAGAGTAGGAAGCCCATTAGGCTCAGATGTTTCTATGCCAGCCGAGCGACGGTCGATTTTATACATTGCGGTAGTACAGCAAGACAGGTTGTATGAGAGTCTGAATAGTCAGATCTTCGTTTCTCGAGAGAGGGTTCCATCCCCGGAGTGCTTGCTTAGCCCGAAATGACACCTGTTTGCTTGCTCTTCGTTTGATTTTCAGAAATGATTCCTCCATAGGGTAAAGCAGCTCACTACTTCCAAGAAGTATGTCTCGGGCAATTGCCTCATCGGAACCCTTCGTTAGTTAGCTGGAATGAGAAGACGAAATAAATGAACAGCTGATTGTTTATGTGATCCCTGATTCGTCTCAGGTTAAATAGGTGAACCTGTCACTAAAGGTCTTCGAACTAGCATTATATTCTTTTGTCAAATCAACGGCCATGGATCGGGTCTCCCTATTGTAGAGATAAGGACGGTAATTTTGTCGCAGATGCGCAGAGTATGTTGGGAATATTGAGAGATCACTTCTCTGATTTACTTGTCCCAGGAGACTTCAATATAGATGAGGGTGTTGAGCACATCCAGGACGATGGCGTCGATGGACTACCAGCTTAACTGATTAAGGCTGACGGCTATGAGTTGGAAAGGTGCATGCATCTGCTCATATGCAAACCCTGGCTAGAAGAATGCATGCCCGACGGTTGTATCCTTAGCATACTATGACCTGTTTTCCAAGTATATGTACAAGTATAATATATACATATTATGTATCAACTGTAGTGGAATAAGCCTTTTATCCATCACACAGAAGGTCCTCTCAAGCGTAATGTGCGGAAGACTAAAGCCGTTTGTAGCAGACCTGATCCGACTTTATCAGTGTGGCTGTAGCCCTGGAAAATCAACTATCACCCAGATATTCACATTTCGATAAATCCAGGAGAAACCCCACGAAAAACATATCAATGCCTACTCCTACTAAGCTGGCACGCCTTTGAAGAATGACTCTGACCGACAGGAAATCTTCAGTAAAGATTGACAAAGATCTCACCCAACTATTTTGTACGTGGCGAGGCCTCAGGCAAAGCGACACCCTATCATGCGATCTCTTCAACATATTAAAACGATCAGCAGAAAAAGTCACATGCGGCTCTCGTATACTGATAATTTGGATATCATTAGACGAAATTTCCGAGAAGTTCCTGTAGTATTTTCGAGGATTGATAAGGAATCAAAAATAGTCGATTTGGCAGTAAACGACAAGTCAAAATTAATATCTGCCATGGATCTGCCATGAACAGCTTAGAAATCAAACGGAGAATTGTGCTTGAAAACAGGTATTATTTCGGCCAAGCAATCACTTCAGAGCTAACACCCTCCCTCGAGAAACGACTACCCAACTATTTTCGAATCGCATACTTTATGGCATTGCATTGCTTTATGGCGCAGAATCCTGGGTCATATCGCTCCGAAAAATATATGGTCCTACAATATTAAACGGCGAGTATCGGCGACGGATGAACCACGAACTGAATAATCTGTATCCCGACATCGAGGTAGATATGAGTATCAAAATAACGAGTTTACGCTGCCAAGGTCTGTCAGTAGAATGAATCAAAATGTACTAGTGCGAAGGTATTCAATGATTTTGATGTTACCAACTGGAGGAGAAGAGCTGAAGATCGTGCCGGTTGGAGAAACATGTTAGTCCCATTTTTAAAGGACCTTTATGCCTCTGGGTTGTTTGGGGCCACCTAAACAAGTGAGTAATTCAAAATGAACGTTACATTTACATTTTACATGGAAGAAAGTTTTGCTAATTGTAACCATAGTTTACCATTAGGGGTGGCAAAGTGTTGTATGGAGACGAATGGATACGACTCACCCCCTTATTTTGTGAGGTTGGGAAAATACATTCCATGCAGCACAGTCTTCCAATTTGAAATCTAAGCGGCAGAGAAAAGGAGATCTCCATAACGTTGAACGAGCTCTTAAGATTTGGTTTAATGACATGCGCAGTCAAAATGCCGTAATTAAAAGTCTCATGCTATTAAACAAAGCAAAAGAATTTTCGATCCAATTAGATGAGGATGTTGAACCAAGTTCAAGCTGGTTGTTTCGATGGAGAAAGCGAATTGGAATAAACTATTGGAAAAAACATGGAGAATCTATGGATAATGATTAAAATTCGGTAGCGCATTTTTGTAATTGGGAAACCTATACAGTCAAGATGTTTTAAAAACAAACAAAAATAAATAGAGTTTTATAACCGTAACTGTTTGGAATGAAATTCTTTCTATTCTGGACAGTGAAATGATGAAATCCAATAAAAAAATTAGTTTATTTGTTGACAACTAGCTTCATGTCACCAAACTATGATAGCATTGGCAAATATTACAATTCAGTACCTTCCACCAACTACAACTGCAAGTATACAAAGTTTTTGGTATACAGCCTCTTGATCGTGGCATAATCCACGCATTTAAACATCAATATAGGCAGATAATGTTTAAGAAGCAACTATGTATGTGCAATTGAGAGTGGAAAAAATTGTGTTCAGGAATATATAAAATCAATTTGAATCTTGGATGCTTTGCATTTTATAAAGCGGTCGTGGTGGTTGGTTAAGCCAGAGCATAGAGTAATACTTAAGAGTTTCCATTACTCTTTTCGATGTCTCTTCATGACGACGAGGTAGTTGGCCATTTCAAGGAGTTTTATTTCCTGCTGTATTTTACCAATTTTACACTTTCGTTGGTCATAAAACGGACAGAAATCAAAGGGAATGCGTATTTTCGTTCACTGCAAACAACATAAAACATAATTTAGCTGTCATTAGTATCAATAAACACTATTTAAAATAAGTCCCTGCCTTCTTTGCTTTCTCTCATTCTTCATCATCATCGGCCTAGTATCTTTTCGATCAGCTGTTCCATAGAATCCCCCTGGCCAGAGACAATTGAAAACTGTTTTAAAAAGGTTATATGACAACTTTTAAAGTTTTTTAAGTTTTAAATTTCGAAACATGATTTTCTTTATTTTCCACAGGCTGTTTTTAATGTTAACACTGATATTCATCAATGTGAAGAGGAAGAAGATTGCATTTCTGAAGTTGTACCATGTACATCAGAATATTTACATTGGGATGACGACCTTGTTTGTTTTGGAGTTCTAATTGAGCAAGAGATTTTGGAAGCTGTAGCTGATCAGGGGGATTCTATGGCACAGTTGATCGAAAAGCCACTAGGGAAATGATGTAGAATGAGAGACCAAAGAAGACATAAATATTAGAGACCATGCAGCAGACTAAATTTAAAAGTGTTTGATTGATACTAATGACAGCTAAATTTTGTTTACATCGAACGAAAATACGCATTCCCTTTTATTTCTGTCCGTACTATGCCAACCAAAGAGTAAATTACCTCGAGTTCGATGAAATGGCCTACTACATAGAGTAATCTCAGACTAGAGAGAATATTTGGCTCATCTGACGTTTCCTTTCACACTTTTCGTGATGCGGTCGGTGTGATAGAGAGATGTTTGACGAAAAGTGATATACACCAGGTGGAATTACAATAACTTCTTGCTTTAATTTTTCATGCCATTTTGGTGAAAAACTGTGAAATTTAAATGTGTTTTAAGCTTTTTTATTGACTGTTATTGTTAGCATACATTTGTGTTGTATTTAACACAATAATTTTAACACACAAAACGAAATGCCGTTGTTGTTATTTTGTTCGTTGTTTTGAACCATTGCCTCTATCTGGTATTAGTAAAGCAATTCTTTTCAATATCAAACGTAAATATCACACCAGGCCATATGTCATAAATTTGGTGGGAGAACTAGTAGATCTACTATAAGTATTAATCTATGGCCTACTACCTCGTCATCATGAAGAGGCAACGAAGAGAGTAATGGAGACTCTTTAGTATTGCTCTGTGAGCTGATACAATAGCACCATCAGAAAACTGCTCGTGGATTTAAATATTCAACGAACAGTGTAAGAGAGAAAGCAGAGAACGACTAGCTTCACTCGTTTTCTTTGTTGGCATTCCACTCCATGAGTAAATTTTCTTCTCTATACCATAGTTGCTTTATGAAAAAAAAAACACACACTGATGTAGAATAGTTGTCTGTGTGGGTGCGAAGCACTCTCAGAGCAAAGAGAATAATGACGTGTTATACGTAGATACAAATGAGACAGCAAGAGCACATGTGAGGTGACCGACGTTGAAAGTAATGCTAGCCGGTATCCGCGGGCATCGAACGACGCCCACCCATTCGACTATGTATCCTGCCATTTCTTCTTACTACGAAAATTATATTGAATATTTGTATAGCAAGTTCTTGACAAAATTGATATAATACGAAGACAAAAATGCAACGTCTTCAATATTCGCATTTTCTCAGGTCCCAACTTCATGACCTTCTCCACTGACGTCAAAATAAATCCCGCGGATTTAGTTTATATGATGCAGGGTAATAAACCGTTTCGCTGCTGACTGCTCAAAATCTAGAAGAGTAAAATTGTATGTCTTCCACGGGCTTAGCAACTGAATTATGACGACTGTTTGCGTAATCAGGTACCTGATTAAGGATCACATTCCATATCTCCTGTTCCACCGTGTAGTTAAAGTGTTCTTGTCATGTAATGCGATTAGCGATTCGTAGAAATATACATATATACATTGTTCATACTTTTCTTTCGAGTGCTATAAACACTAATCCGCACATACAGAAATCTTTCTGCTGTGTTTATGAGTTTTCGGGTGGAAGTTCCCATATGTCCAGGATGTAGAAAAATCTTTAAACTAAACTGCATACACGAATTGAGTTAGTCTCAAGTGTAAATGTTTGCGGTTATCCACTCCTCAGATTGATCAAGTCTTAAAATCTTGTAAGCTATTATATAACTCTAGTCATAATTACGTGAAATTCCTAGGAAATCTTTTGTTTTCTCTAGATGAAAGCGTGCGTATGTCACAATGTTAAAAAAGGATGTTAAAGTCAGAGATTATCAAAGAATTTTTGTACTAATATAAGTATATCCATCTACGTTATAACGTCAATTTTTGTCAGTATTGAAAGTACATGATGCTGATCTATTAAATTCCCAGAATTTCAAGTTAGGTGGCAGATGTGATTTGTGAGTTGAAGATCATCTTTGACCAAAGATCAAACATATTTTAAACTCGGAATTATTTTGTTTAACCTAAGAGTTAATTGCTGTGTAAACAGTTAAATTTGGTCATTTACACTGTGATCAAGTGGCCATATGATTTTGACCGAGAACAATAGCAAGACCAATGTACAATGCTTCTTTAAATGTTAAAGTGAAAAGTAAAGAACATTAGTGGTATTCATGCAAACAAGAAAACCTATAACTTTTGCTCAGCGTAAGTTTGCTCGGAAGCGTTTCATGAGGCACCAAATAAAGTTGCTCAGTGTATCTAAGCAGCATTTGTCAAAAAATGGCTGAGAAAGTATTTAAACAAAGTAAAATTAAAAGTATATGCTTTACATATTCCATTATCCATAAATCAAAAACCCTCTCTTTTTTCAATACAAAAATATTGACATTGAAATGTCAAAAGTTTTCACGTTTCTATTTCCAGGTTTGCTCAGCAAATTTGCCTCGAAAACTTTCCACTTTTGTGCAAGTCGCTTTGTATGGGAAATTTGTTTGTTTTGACGTTTGCTGTGCAAGTTTACGATGTTTTCGAGTTTACGAGGTTCTTTCGAGCTTTCATGAAGACCACTATTATCTTATACAAATAAAGCATTTCACTCGTAGTGATGGTTGCAAAATGGTATGAAATAGCTCCCAATGAAATAAGACCCCCAACAAAAATGACGCAAACCCAAAAAATATCCGTACATTATATTCTTTTGTCAACCCAACGGCCACGGATCGGGTCTCCCTATTGTCGAGATAAGGACGGTAATTTTATCGCAGATGCGCAGACTATGTTGGGAATATTGAGAGATCACTTCTCTGCTTTACTTGTCCCAGGAGACTTCAATATATATATAGACTTACTTGTCCCAGGAGACTTCAACAGGACGATGGCGTCGACTGTCCCCTCCTAGATTACGCGATGTTAAAACTACAATTTCCCGGCTTAAGAACAACAAAGCCGCTGGTGTTGATGGACTATCAGCTTAACTGATTAAGGCTGGCGGCTATGATTTGGAAAGGTGCATGCATCTGCTCCATTTGTTACAGCCTCCTGTGGAGGAAAAAAATTAATATTTTTGCGATTGGACGCACCGTTTCCGAGTTATAATCGTTTTTTATTTTAGCGATTTTTATTTTGGCGATTTTTTACACAAAACAAAAATCCATACGAATTGGACCACTTTGTAGAAACCCCTCAAAAAATATTTATTTTTTTGATTCGACGCTCAATTTCCGAGATAATTAATTTTTTTTAAATTTATTCATATTTTCGATCAAAAGTGCGTATAGGTTACCCAGTGTAACCCATTACCCACGAAATACGAACCTCGGTTACAAATAATATTAATTTTGTTTATATTTAAATATAAAATACATAATTTTAATACAAAATTAGTTTTTTACTTTTTTTCTATAAAATTCATAAGGGGTTAAAGCATCACTAGATGGTTGTGACAGCCATCAAATTGAAGTACATAATTAGTTGAGCATACCAATATATTATTTGGCACAACCGAATTCGTTTTTGAATTTTTCGTTGAACCAACTAATAGAATATTCACCACTACAGGATAATTTGATTGCTAGAACTAAAACTAGATTGGCAGATCACATTTATTTATTGTTGCTGTGTCTTCAACTAAATATTTCAGTTCTTCCAACCAAAACTGAATTACAAATCAATTGATATGCACAACATTTGGTGATGCGGAACACAGTTATTGGTAATCACATCTGAATAATGTGATAGTCCAAGGAATCGATAAATTTTAGTTGGCTGTAAATATAATTGTGACAATGAATCTCTTCTCTGTGTGTATTTTCGAATACCATAAACGTATCTACACATGTTATTAATAGTAACATTTAACCTTCTCCTACTTACTAAGTCGCAACAAGAAAACAGTTCACAATGAGGGAATTAGTTGTGACTTAGCAAAGTAGACGCCTTATTCGCTGCGGCGTAAACGGTTGTGTTGACCATAGAGCCCTTAATTTACTGTATGTTGTACGCACAATGGAATTTATAAGGTTTGACCAAGTCAAAGTGTTGTTAATTATAATTCCAGATTTTCACACTTTGAACAACTTGTATTTTACGACTGTGAAGGATAATGTTAACATCAAAATTGTAATTCCTAGACCTGCCATGAATGATTAGGCACTTGTACTTTAAAGGATTAATGCAAACAACACTTGCCGATGCTTAATATTAGATCTTCTGTAAATCATAATTAACATCGCGCACTGCACCATCCACAGAGTCTAATTTCGTTAAAATAGTCTGCCAGCGTACATATGAATTTTGCAATATTCCAACTGTTTAGGGCGATCATTAACATAGCACGAGAATAGCAATGGCCCCAGAATTGACCCCTGGGTTAATGGAAAGTTCCCATAAAAACTGAGTGACTTCGATCTCGTAAATATGATTGTGGAATCTGTATAGATGTATCTGTATAATTAATTGATCAACTGTATCAAAGGCATTTGAGTGAGCGAGCATTACCGAACTTTCCCACATCAAAATCGTGCCTTATGTTTTCAGCGACTACAATTAGTGCAACAATTAGATACAGCTATGTTCAGGCCAAACCCCGGATTGATGTTTCGATAAGATTTTATTATCAGTCCGGTGAGTCAGCGTCTGGAAATATATTAGCTTTTCCATTACCGTAAAAAAAGGCAAGATAGCGATTAGGCGGTATTCAGCCCTAGATTTTTGGATCGGTATTATTTTAGTATGTAACCAACCAATCGGCAGCCGCTACATCCCTGGTGAGAATCAGAGATTGTGGCGTTATGATATCGCGACATTCCGGACACATTGAATTACTACACCGGATCAACTCTATTCCCGAAAAAGCGGACTACTGTATCCCCAGCGACAAATCTAAGGACTTCTATTCCGGACTGGAATACCGGGGAAAAGTCACTGGAAGGGGTCACCAGTAGTATCAGAATTTTCACGGATGAATCAAAGTTCGACGAGCAAGTAGGGTCCATTCACCGGACCTAAATGTAAATATCTCCTTCAAGCTGCCTGATCACTGTAGTGTATTTCAGGGGGAAATTACCGCCATACTGGAAGTTGCTGAACTACTGAAAAGTAGTGTCACAACCAACTACTTAACTTGCCGAGATGCAGGTTATCCACAATGATAGGAACACTTACGGGACATTGTATTGTTGGAAAACACGCCCTAAGATTGGGACATAGAAACTCCACTCTCTGTAGATGCTGCATGGAAGAGGACGAGGAAACGACGAAATACCTTCTCGTGGATTGCCCTGCTCTGGCAGGACTGAGAAGTAGGATATTCGGAACTAGACTAGACGACTAGTTAATAGTTGCTATAGAGGAAACTGCAGGTATCACAATGGGCATCTTTAGCCTAAATGTGCTAGACAGCATGCTGTCTTGCAGCCTTTTCAACCAACCAACCGCAAAGCAATACTAAAGAGCCTCCATTACTCTCTTCGATGCCTCTTCATGACGACGGGGTAGCAGGCCATTTCATCGAGTTCGAGTTGCTTTGGTAAATTACTCTGGTTGGGGTTTCCAAATTATGAAATAATCTCCAATGAAATTGTTTGAAAATGGATCTTTTACAAGGAAATTTTTTTGCCTTTGTTTCCATTTTGCCTTGGAGTTAATATCATTTTGGTTTAGCTTATATTTCAGTATTTGTTTTTGGATATTATTTCTTTTTTTTTTGGTTTATTTCATTGGGTGCTATTTCCTTGGCGTTACGAGTATTTTCCTGCGGGTATTTCGTGGAGCCTATTTTATACTACGATAAGTACAAACATTTTCAATATTTTGCTTGTACAGTACAATAAGTCGTTACTGGGGATGCCAAACGGCAAATCCCGAAATCCCGGGATTTCTCGGGATTGATGAATTCCGAATTCCAGTAAATACATAAATCCCGGGATTTTTCTGGATTATTATTAATTTTGAATAACACAAAACTAAAAACAATGAGAATAGGTCAGTGTGGTGTTATTTTTTGGAAGAGTTAATTTTGGCATATGTATGTCTATTATACGTCTTACTCTCCAAAAATTTCAAAATTTATTGCTTCGGTATTTTAAGTTATTTTAAGCAAAGAAAGTAAAATAACAAAATCGGGGCAAATGCATAGTTTCGGAGTTATGGGCCCCAACATTTCGGATACTTTTTCCACTAACGTTGCGTGTAAAGCCATTTATATCACTTTTTTGTATAAAACAAGTCATAACAAACTCAAAAAATTATGTAGCATTTTTCGATAAGTCGCTTAGTTATGGAGTTATCGGATGTTTTCGTTTCTCAAACAAAAATTTTTTTAAAATAATTTTTGTTTTTGTTTGAAAAAAGTACAAAAAAAATATTCGCAAAATCGCGCGATGTTTTTAAAATAATTTTTGTTTTTGTTTGAGAAAAGTAAAAAAATCGATACATTTTCTAAATGTCAACCTCCGATAACTCGATAACTAAGCGACTTATCAAAAAGTGTTACATATTTTATTTTATACAAAAAACTGATATCAACAATGGCTTTACACGGTACGTTAACGCCATAACCCTCTCACATATCCGAAATTTCGGAGCCCATAACTCCGAAACTATGCATTTGACCCGATTTTGTTATATTGTTTTTTTGCTTAGAACAACGTATTCTACCCCCCTTGTGGTTGTTTTTGGAGTGCAAGCCGAAAAATAGACCTGTTCCCAAAAAAATTTAAAAATAGAATCCCAAAAAATCCCGGGAAAATCTGAAATCCCGGGATTGTTTAAAATCAATCCCGTTTAGCATCCCTAGTCGTTACTCAATAACATTATTACTAGTCGATTTATGCCTTAACCCGTTTTGAATTTAGATTGACCTCAGTTTCGCTATAAATCGTTCATTTATACGCTTCCATCGTTTCCAGAACCATCTTATAGTATTCGTGTCTGGTTTCGATTGAGCGCTACGAAATATCGCCCAATAAAATAACCACCAAACCAAGAAATGAAATAATCCCCAAAAAAATAGGAAAATTCAAATTGGGGATAATTTAATATTTATCGGGAGTTATTTCATTCTTTAAAAATTAAATAAGCTTCGTTGGTTAGCTTCATTGTAGTTTTAGTTTTGGCGGTTACTTTATCTTATTTTGGGTTTATTTCGTTTTCATAAAAATTGGTTTTGAACAAAGTTTTAACATCTAATATTGGATTTATGAGTGTATGAAATCGTTCTCTAAACGTGCACAACAAAGGAATTTTATTATAATTTTATTAAGTACTTATCATCTCTTGATATAATTTGGAAGAAAGAACATCAAACTGATGTTCAAGTTCAAAAAATGGAGTCGGAAATTTTAAGTGATAAACGCAGAAACAGCGAATTGTTGTATTATATTACTGAGCAACAATTATATGCTGGAATGTCTATCTACAAAAATAAAGTGTTTTTCAAGTCTTACAAGTACCAAGCAAATTAATAGCGTCCAGAAGACTCTAAGCGAAGAATTAGTAGCACTTAAGGCCATAAAAAAAACAATGCTTGGCTATTGCAAATTTGGAAGAAGTTAATGCTTTGACAATATTAAAATTAAAATTTATAATTTGTGTGACACTTTTTCCAAAGGAATGAATTAGACAAAATTTGTTCTACTGGATTTTTTTTTTAAATTTCCCGTAACACACATCTTTTTACCCAAGTTTAGCGATCCGTAGTGCAAAAACAAATCTATACTACTTTTCAAAATATGCAGCCAGCCTGTTGGGTCGAAAAGGTTTTTCTTATTATTTATTTATTTATTTTATTCAAATTTATAGAACCGGCAACTAAGCCCTTCAGCTAAGTTATTTATTTTCTCCGTAATTAGCGGTCATTTTACGGGATATACGAATACACAATAAGGCCCGTTTCCATTTAATTTTTTTCTTAGTTTTTCTTCAAGCTTTTTCAATGTGTTTATTTTCCAAATATCAAACATTTTTGATATAAAATTAAAGTTGTAATTTGAATTTAGGTCAACTACGAATTATTCCATGTATTTAATGGTTAATAATTTGAAATACGAAATTTTAAATTTTGGTAGAACTTGAAGTTTTTCGCAAAATAATTATCTTACTTTTATCTGGCAATGCCTTACCGACACTCTTCAAATACTGCTGGTATACATATATGCACTGTGTTATCGACCATTTGTAATGCTAATGATATCCGCTTGGGGGTTACAATACACAAAATAGTCACATTGCAACATAGGGTTAGATTTAAATATGTATGCCATTCGAAGGATTGGACTAGCAAAAGACTCGTTCTATGCGTAGAACTTCAGTAAAAGCAGTTAACACCGTACCTCGCCGAAATACACTTGAAATAGTAATGAGATGCAATTTTACATTTTCGAAAATTTAATTACATTTTCAAAATTGTAAAGATAGTGATATATAGCATATTTCATGTAGGTATACATACATATATAATAGGGTGCCCATTTAATCGGGTTTTTTGATTAATCGGTTAATCGTAAATTTCAATCTGTTCAAACATCGTGCTAGGCGCATTTATTAAAACAAAACAAAACGTAAAAGCAACTTCATTATGCAAAATATATCGCTCATTTGCTCGTATAACGTCATAACACAAAAAACCCGATTTTTGACTTAATGATGCAGGAATGTGTATTTTAACATGATCTTTGATCTATCAAATTATGGTATTGCTATCTTCTTTACTCATTACATGGCAGCAAAAAATGCCGTTATTTCGTTTGGCACCTTACTCGCTGTATTATTTGCAAGAGCGGCTTATCTTAGTTGCGCATCGATCGTTTGAGTGAAAGAACGTTTTCGTTATAAGGAATAGTGACACATTATTAGTAATGACGTTCTTTTTGGAAAAGTATGTACATTTTTATCGTTGGTAATTTTCATGAATATTGTGTTATTGTGAGTTATGCCAGAGTAGTTGAAATAATTTCTTCAAACCAAGCTGGTCATAACGCAACATGTGTCGTTATTGGTAAAAAAAACTATTGCGAAAATTGACATTTTTTTTGTTATGCATGAGTTGTAGTAACAAGTATAACATGAGTTGTAGTAACAAGTAAGTTTTAAAAATTAAAAACAATGTGTCGTTCTAGTCGAAAATATAGTTGGCTGTACAAGATTTGTGCTGTGTATAATTCATAATGATACGTTATTGTTGATTTAATTTTTTATGTATAAAATGTAGCTAAATATTTTCAGATCATCTATAAACGTCTGCCGCTAGAAACTCTTCATATTCATCATCTACGAACTCATCTTCGTTTTCAGAAGACTTCGACAATTCTGAAGATGACAAAAATTACTTACCCGATAGCGCTAATAACAACGAAAGTGATGACGAAAAATGTGAAGAAAACGCTACATCTGAAACGACTATATCTGAAATTCCTAACATAAGTTATGATGACTTAGGCCCAAGTACTTCAAAAACGAAATCAAACACTGAAAATTCATTCTTAAATACATCGGAATTAACTATATTAACAAGTCCAGTTAAAAAGGGAAGAAAGAGAAAATTAAACCGAAATAGTTGGAAGCAAGCTGTAATGAAGAAGAACAGAAACAGTGGAAAAGAGTATGAAACACACACAAAATGCAAAACTATTAGGGCTGAAAGACAAATGAAATCGATGTGTCCCGAAAGCTGCAAGTTTGCGTGTTCAACTAAATTCACCGAAGATGCAAGGAAGCATTTGTTTTCTTCTTTCTGGGCACTAGCCGACATAGAATATCAGCGACAATTTATTGCTAATTGTGTAAAAATAGTTGAGCCACAATACCGCTACATTCGTATTGAAGGTACGAGAGCACAAAGGCAAAAGAATGCTGCATATTATTGCAGACATGGTGGTGAGGAAGTGCGTGTTTGCAAATTGTTCTTTCAAAACACTTTAGATATAACAAACCGTACAATTCGTACGGTGTTAGAGAAACGATATAAGATTGCCGGTAATGTTCTAGAGACCGATCAGAGAGGAAAACATGGCAAGCAAAAATCACTCGATCCAAAAATAAAATCTGGTATTAAAGAATTTGTGGACTCAATACCGAAAATTGAAAGCCATTATACTCGTGCAAATACTTCGAAAACATTCATTGATGGGAGCAAATCGATTGCCTCTCTTCATAAGGACTATGTGGATATGTGTACTACTAAGGATTTCAATATTTCTTTTTTTGTGCCTAAAAAAGATCTTTGCGAAACATGCACAACTTATAATAACATGGATGAAACTGAAAAAAAAAATAATCAAGAAATGTATTTGTCAAGAGAAGAAAAAAGAATGGTCAAGGTGAAAGAAAACGTTTTTGTTTCTGTGTATGATTTGCAAGCCGTTATGCCTTTACAGGGTGACGTATCAGCTTTTTATTATAAATCAAAACTTAACGTATATAATTTCACGATTTATGACATCAAAACTAATAAATGTGACTGCTTTGTTTGGGACGAATCAAACGGAAACCGAGGAGTGAATGAATTGGGCACGTGCGTACTTAAATACCTCGAAAATATGTCGAAAATACATGACGCTGAAATTATATTTTACTCTGACAATTGCGCTGGTCAACAAAAAAATAAATTTATGATTGGTTTATACCTGTACGCCGTCCGTTATTTGGGAATAAAATCAATAACACATAACTTTTTAATAAAAGGTCACACACAAAATGAAGGAGATTCAGCAAATTCATTAATAGAAAGGGAATCAAAACGAATGTTGAAGAGTGGTCCCATTTATACGACGGAGTCCTACATTTCGATTATACGATCAGCAAAAAAGAAGGGTGATCCATTTCATGTTAACGAATTCTGTTTTGATGATTTTTGGGATTTAAAAACACTAGCAACTGAGATTGGACCTTTAAATATGTCACAGTTAAAATTGTCAGATGTTAGGGTGCTTGAAGTAAGACGCGAATCACCAACGTCAGTTTTTTACAAGACTTCGTACACTGAAAGTGATTTCCAAAACGCTACTGTTATAAAAAGACTAAAAAAGAAAGATGAAATAGTCACCTTAAGCAAAACTTTCTTGAAAAAACCAGAACTTTCAAAAAAGAAGAAAGACGATTTGATTGATTTACTTAATAAGAAACTTATCCCACCGTTTTACAGACCATTCTATGAGAGTTTATAATTTTGTTTATGAAGTATTTCTTTTAAATAAAAAAGAAGAAATTTAAGTTCCATTTTATTACATTTTGAATTGTTTTTTAGTTACAAGCTATGAATTCAATTATTATTAAAATGATATGATCAATAAAAACAAAGTGTCTTTTATTTTTATGTTGGCATTTATTATTAAGTACAATTATAATGTTCAGTCGCTTTCAGAATTCAGTAATAACGACATATTGTTATTTATGACAACGTAATGGATGTACTTTTGCAAAAAGAACGTCATAATCCAAAGACACCAAAGTTTTTGTTTAATTTTATCGCTTAAAACGATAAAAAACGCCTTTTCATGCATACTTATGTTGAAACAGTTAAATAGTGCATCCGTTTTATAGAAGTTCCCTGACTTTTACTTAATTCCTTATATGGGACAACACAATGAAAACTTTAAATGCGTTTCCTGCAAAATGAAGTTTTTTGTGTTATGACGTTATAAGAGCAAATGAGCGATATGTAGATGCAATTTACAAATCGTAGTTGCACCAACATGAAATTAGTGACTTGGTACCAAGCCAAAATTAGGACCCAAAAGTGCCACTCCTTCGGGTACCTCCCATATAAAGGGTAGGGTGGGCTCTGAAACTATATCACACTATAACACCCTATTGGATAGATTAATTTTGACCAACTTTTGCAAAACGTAATTCTCAGACTATTATCTTTATTGTACATAGTTTGAGCAGAATCGGACCAGGATTTTTGGTACCCCCCATACTAAGTGACCAGAGGGTCTTGGAATTTCATCAGACTATTACACCCAATGTAATGAATAAAATTGTGAGAAATTTATGTCTATTAGATAGAGCACTGTGCGACGCTTTCTCTCAACAAACTATCAAATCTGTTCGAAATGTGTGTAAAGTTATGAAATTTGTTCGCAAATCATTGTCATATGAGTTGCCATACTGTAGAAGTGTTTCAAGACGGACTGGTTGCCATAAACTCGTACTTAATTAATCGATTAATCATACTGATTTGTTCGAGTTAATCGTTAATCGAAAAATTCATTATTAAAATGTTCGGTTAATTTTGTAACACGATTAATCAATTAACCGAATTATGATTAATTGAATGGTTACCCTAATACACTGTGGTGTGCGATGAAATAGAGTCAACACTAATCAACATTTTCAAGACAAAAACAAATGTAGAAAAATTAAAATTTGTTTATAACTTTTATTTTTAATTGTTCAATTACGAACTAGATATAACATTTTAGAACATTAAAGTCGTAATTTAAAATTATATCATTAGGTATAAATCAAAACATTTCAAAATGCCCTGTGAATTAAAATAGGGTCATCGCGATTCATCATCTGAACTAGAATAAATAGCTGTGTCAAATAAAATGTATGTTTCATTAATCCTTTATATTATCTCAGTACTTTATGAAATAACTATTATTTTTTATCACAGCTAAGCAACGCCTTGACATTGAATCATCAAGTCATGTTTTCCACGCCGATTGTACCAGTGTCATAAGCTCATCTTTATTAAATTGGTTTATTTCTTTGATTGACACTTTAATGTCCCGCCACAAATTCTGAATAGGATTTAAGCCCGGCGACTGCATAGACCATCTTAAAACTATGAGACTATTATTTTCAAACGAAGCTTTTGCTCGCTTCGATGTGTGTTTGGGGTCGATATTATGTTGAAACACCCATCGAAGCTGCGTTTCCCATTTAGCACAAGGCATCACGATGTTTTTTTTAATACAGTGGTATAATATGCAGCGTCCATTGTCTGTTCAATTTGGAATAAAGGTTCTGTCCCAATGTAAGAGTAACAACCCCGTACCATTATGTTTCCGCTACTACGTTTAACTGTTTGGATTGTGTTCTGGGGCCTGAATTCGGTGTTGGAAGGTATTCGTACAGGAAGATTACTCTTATCATAATTACCCAATCTCACTTTAGTTTCATCTGTCCTCAAAATATTTCGCCATTTGCGTACGGACTATTTCACATGCTCCTTGGCAAAATGCAACATTTTTTTAACGTTCCGTTTGGATAGAAATGGAACTTTTCGGACACTTTGTTTTTATTTGCCTTTAAATTGTTTTTAGTTAGCATTTTTCTTAATGTAGAGGTGTCAACATCGCCATCGTATTGCCTTTTAAGGGCGGAAGAGGTAACAAAAGTCGAACTCTATGTGGCGCAATATTTTTGGTTCCAAATGTTCTGTAATTTTCAGGGTTTTACCGTCTGTTTCCTGGATTGGGGTTATATTTTATTCCGATCTCCAACATTTTCTTTGAGCATCCATTATGTCAGCAATTTGTATGTAGCTTCTGAATTCTTTTATCGTCTCTTTTATTCTTTCTTGGCGCTCATGATTGCAATATTTACATCGGCCCATTTTGGAACGTCTATAATGACAATTTATTAATGCTACTAATAAACATTAATCATATTTAGAAGCTAAACTTTGTTTTCAAATTCAAATCCAAACTACCATTAACCATTTCAAAAAAAAATATATTTTTTTTTTTGTAATTGACTCTATTTTATAGCACGCGTCATTACATAGCCTTTAAAATACTGACACTGACCTGTAGTGCGATTCAGTAAGCTGTTTTAATGATAATCGAATCGTTAAGTTCGCTTAACGATAAAATTAACGATTTTGGTATTCTGCAGGCAGTTTGATAAAGATATTCGCTATCGCTAAAACAGCTGTTGAAGTTAGCGATTCGACTATCGCAAAATTAACGACAACTATTTTTATGTTGTTAAGTTCAACCAAACAAACAAATTTTTCCTTCTTTTACAATTGGGGTTTTTTTTGAAATTTATTATTTTTTAGTTACTGTCGTTTAAAAATGTATTTTGTCACAGAATACTGTTGCTCCGGCGAGGCGCGGCTCTGTTTACCACTTGGATTTGTAGTCATTCTAATGAATATATTATGCACAAATAACAAATATGTATATAAATAATTACATTGTTAAAACGTTTATAAACTAACAAATTCAATTTTATAACAGAAATTTGTTTGTTTTTTTCGATTCCTCTTTATGCTTTTCGTATATTTTGGCATTTACATGGGCAGAGCTGCCACTTAATATCAATTTCAGTAAACACAAAAAGTCAGCTGTTTACTATCGTTAAGTATGAGTTAGTAAATCACACAATCGTTACTGCAAGCGACAAAAATCGTTAAGTAACAAAGCGATTATCGGTTCGCTAAAGTTAGTGAATCGCACTACTGGAGAACAGTATTGTACAAAATTTATTAAAAATGACGGCATTATATTCAGCAGAGGACCGGTCAATCTGGTTCAGAATTTCTTGACATGAAACATCTTGGACCACTGATATGCATAGAATAAAAGTTTTGACGAGTTTGTGACTCTATTTCATCGCACACCACTGTATAAGATAAAACAGTTTTTGATAAAACATTTGAAGTATGCAATAAATGCAGTTTCCTTTAAAATGTAAAGAAGAAAACGCAGATTTTTGCTGCACGCGCCACAAATTACAATTTTAATAAAATTGAAAATCTGAATACTATGAAAAAAAACTCAACAGCAGCAGCATCGGTGTCGCCATGGAATACGAAATATCCTTACAAACACTGCATGCCAACAAACTTACCTCAAACTCTGGCGAAAAATACAAACATTTATGGCGATTTCGTTTCTGAGCAAATTTCAACATTTTTTCTGCCTTTTGCCTAAAAGTGCCTTTTTGTGTTCGTTTGTGAAAATAGTGCAAGCCCACTTGTAGGTTTTGTGTTCGTTTCTAAGACTATTACACTCAAAAAGTGCAAATAATCTTGCATTTTCTGCCCCCTCACAGCGAGTTATGGCGAAGAATGTTGCCCGATAAAATGGCACATTTTTTGTAATTTTGTTTGTGTTATTTGTCCTCACAAAGCCAATTTTCTACCTTTTATAGGGGCGCAAGGGTGATTTAAGCGGCTTCAGTTAAACTCGCTTACCTTCGCAAACAAAGTGGTGGAAATTTTAGTAAAGCAGGAAAAACCAAAAATACCAATTCTATTGATACACCTTCGACCAGTTTGTACGAAGAGTAGCTTAAAATTGCTCAAGTTTCCATATCCACTGATCGAATAATTTAGTTAAGCGAGGTAATAAAGACATGCAAAAGTGAGCACACCACCGAGTAATACTATAAGCACCGAGTAATACCAGGGGGTATCGTTGAGACAGCTGTTCAATTTAGTACTTGAAGAACAGATATAGAATATGCTTTCAAAGAAGAAATGGTGATAGCTGACTGGAATTCAGCAAAAATGTTTTCACTTTTGATTTGATTTTTTCAAATCAACTCACTTTCGCTTCAAATTGGAAGTCACTATCTTTCGACTTGTCGTTCGCATGGCCTTACGTGTTGTAAACAAAGGCATTTAACCATTGTTAACAACAAAGCTGCCAGATCTAGAATTCCAAAAAAAAACGTTAATGTCAAAAAAAATCGCTATATTCGTGAAAAAACGCTAAAAATTTTTAAATAGTTACGTACAAAATACATATCTGTGCCACTCAGTGGAAACAATTGACAGCAAAACAAACAAACAAAAAACATACATATGTAAACAAACCAAATTTGAAACCAGCCAAATTGAAAAGAGTTATTTTGTTGTTATTTTTTTATTTGACATAAACTCCTTAAGAAATGATAGTTGACTCAAAATTTGTGTCTGGGATGCAGCTGAATCTGCACTTCTTTTCGCAGCTTCTGCCTGAATGTCTGCCATTCTCCTTACCGCCTCAGCCAATATTTTGGTCGCATTGGCCTGATCTTTGGCAATGCCAGCTGCTTCCTCACTCACCCTTATTTGGCTACGAATAAGAGTATTTTGCTCGGTAACTCTTTTTGATGTGTGAACATCTATAGCGGCGTATAGGGAGGGACTAAATCTATCAAAGTCAAAATCTGCTAAAACCAGATTTTATGCTGCTGCTAAAACCATTTCTGCGACTGCGAAAGAGAATAATGACGTGTTAAACAAAAATGAGCGAGCAAGAGAGCAATGAAAGAGTGGGGTGGCAGGGGTGAGGCAAACGAAATTGTGTCTATAGAGTATGTATTAACATAATAATGTATGTATGGACATGTGTCATTTGCAAGCGCTTGGGCTTGCGCAGTCGACGTTATGGTGACATACTAATACGTCAGCTACTTCGTACAAAGTATATGTGATGTTGTGTGTTCGACTGTTTCGTTGCTGTTGATATGGCAAACATGTGGTTATGTGACACACGTATACGTCAGCTACTTCGGACAAAGTATGTGTGATGTTGTGTGTTTGGTTGTTTCGTTGTTGTTGCTATGGCCAAACAAAGCGAGTCATTAGATGTTCAGCATTGCCCGGTGTATACAAAAACAAGTAGAAACGGTGTTAAGTTCGGCCGGGCCGAAGCTTATATACCCTCCGCCATGACTATTTACACTCACACTCTCCACTCTTTGCATTCCCTTAACAGTTTTTATTTTACCCACCACCCACATAAACACTCCACGACACAGCAAGCACAAATAAATCACCAACTTATCAGTAGTAGTAAAATGTGGGTGCGGAGCACTCTCAGAGCAAAGAGAGTAATGACGTATTATACGTATATAAAAATGAGATAGCAAGAGAGCAACGACAATTTTGTGAACTTGGGTAGCGTAAGTACGAATATAACAATGTATGTATGTCTGTTGCTTTGCATTCTTTGACTTTTGTGGGAATAAAACAGAAAGTATTGAGCAAGAAAATAATGACACATGTGCTTGCACTGGGTCTTTAAATAATTTTAAGTATTAATATTATTTAACTGTAACGTCATCATATGATTGAACGCTGTTTTTTATTTTCCAATGTAACATTTACGAATGTGTTCATAGAAATCGAACAGGTACCGTGTAGCAAAAAGGTGTTAACACATCGCCCGTGAGTTCGAACACTGATTGGATTTGTTTTTTACTGAGGAAAAACCAGGCAGCTCATCGTCAACGATAAAACGTTGTCGTTTCTGTCGCAGTTGACCGCGCTGCTGTTGCGGTAATTCAGTTGACTGTGCCATTGGGCTGCTGTTTGGTTGTGGAGTGAAGTGTGGCTGTTGTGTAATGTGTGGCATTTGGCTGCTGTTGGGCTGTTGTTGGTGCGGCTCGCTTCTTTCGTCTTCAGTAGCGTGCTGATGTTGGCCATTTGTCTGTTGCCTGGTAGGTGTCATCACCGCTACAGCTTTTCCACCGCTGGGTGGCGTGTCTGTCAGGCTCTGGAAGCAGCAATCAATCGACTTACTTGACTCGTCCACTGTATTTTGTAGGCCGTATACTGTGCCACTAGGTGCTGCGGCTTTAGACAGAAACAGTGTTGATTGCTCCAGCTCCGATAGGGAGTGTTCCCGATATAGACCACCACCAGTTTGGAGCATGCTCTTCTTATTCTCCGCAATTTTTTTTTTGGTCCGGGATTTCAAGTCGGACCAGGTCTGTAAATAAACACACAAAACACGCATAAACACACAAAATACATAAAACAAAACACTCACCTTTTTCCACTCAACAACGGAACGCATAGGAGGTCTCAAGGAGTTCAATTTTATTGCCACCTTTTTCCACTGCTCCTCTGGACAGTTTGGAGCCTCCAAAGACTGGCGTACTACTAGCAAATTCAGGATTGTCCTCCATATTTCCGACAAATGTTTGCAGCTGCAGCAACGTTGACTTTTTTATGCTGAAATAGATAAACATATGTACAAACAATAATTACTCTAATAAAAAAGAAATAATTAACTGTTTACTTACCATTTATTTCCCATTTTGATGTATGTACATACATACATATATGTAATAAAAATTTTAAATTCAATTGTTTTATTGGCACTACGCGAAAACAAAAACACAAGTGACTGTTTTTGACATTTGTGTTCGCACAGATGACAGCGAAAATAATTAGTGACTACCGATTTTGTACTAAAATGCTTACGTTTCGTTCGCATTGATTTTCTTTCGACTTGTCGTTCTGATGCTTGTTAGTGACTTCGAAATCAGATGTTTGTCGCTTAGAAAGCATTCGAACGTTAACGTTCGGCATCGTGACTTTGGCTGTTAATTTCGGGTAGTTTTGTGAAATATTGTAATAAAAAAGTGGCAAAAAGTGATCAAATTAACAAAAAATATAATAACAAATTAGATGCAATACGGTTATTCGGTGTAAATGAAACACGACACAAATCCTGAAAATCAATCTTCAAAAAAAGCGAAGCATAGCGCAAAACAAAAGTGAACACAACACATTTTCTTTTAATACGCTGTACTCTATCGGCCTTATTCATAAAAAGTTGTCATGGCTTTGTTAAAGGTGAAGGTGTCGCACACGATGAATGAAATCGATTTGAAACATTCAAAAATCACTACTTAAGGAAACAATTTCAGAGGGGGCGAGCCCTCGGGCCCCTCCCCTGCGTACGTGTCTGTTTACAACAATATCGACCGAAAGATATCCTGGCCCAAGCACGATGAAGGTCTCAAACTGCATCAAACGCTGAACTGTACCATAAAGGTTATGTTGTCCATCTGGTGGGAATTTAAGGGAGTAATTTATTTTTTCCTAATTGCTAAAAACCAAGCCATAAATTCTGGCGTCTATTGTTTGCAGCTGACGAACTTTGATGGTGCACTGCAAAACAACACAACTTGAATTGGTAAATCGCAATCCATCACCATAACGCTAGGTGACATACATCTTTGCAGAACCGGCAAAAATTATTGGAGCTTGGATGGGAAGTGATCCATCTTATAGTCCTGATCTGGCACTTTTGGATTTTCATTTATTCCGAAATCTGCACAACTTTTTGAATAGGAAATCGTTCAATACAGAAGAGGACCTACAATCCGAGATGTTCGAGCATTTTTGTGGGTTGGACCAGGGGGTTTCTATGGCACAGCTTATCAAAAAGGTACTAGGGAAATGATGTAGAATGAGAGACCAAAGGAGACAGGAACTAAATTTAAATAGTGTTTATTGATACTAGTGACAGCTAAATTATGTTTTATGTTGTTTAAATTGAACGAAAATCCGCATTCCCTTTGATTTCTCGTTTTATGTCCAACGAAAGTGTAAAATTGGTGAAATACAGCAGGAAATAAAACTCTATGAAATGGCCTACTACCTCGTCGTCATGAAGAGGCATCGAAGAGAGTAATGGAAACTCTTAAGTATTACTCTATGGTTGGACCAATCATTCCATGAATCTGGGATCAAGAAGTTGCCGGAACGATGGCAGAAGGTCATTGGACAAAATGGCACACGCATTTATAGATTAAACTTAATTATTCGGAAAAAATAACTGAAAATTACTTTGAACAAAAAAAACCGAAATTACTTTCTTGCCAACTTAAAATGTTATATTTTGATACATTTTCAAATTCCAATGCTGCTCTAGCATAAAGTGGGAGGTATGACTTAAGCAGTTCTATTTAATTTCCATAGGTAATTTTTTGATAGAAATTGTAGGTTTTTAAAGAGAGTATTTTTTAAATGTCTAATTTAAGTGATGAGGCGGGTATGTTGAAATCGCATGTAAATCTATAGTTTGGCTGGTTTTGAGTGCTCCAATAGACAATATAACTACCGTGTTAAGAATTAGATCGAGTGTTGCGTATATTGGTCCTGCAATATTTACAGAATTTAATATGCTCAGTTCCAATTTAATATCCGATCCATATTGGGAGCATATACGTATTTTTAAGAGATTTATGGCTGACTTAGCTTTCCCTATTATATGTTGTACATTAGTAAGGGTCGGTCCCCATACAATTAAAACCCAGTCACCACCTTGTTTTAAAGATAATGATTAGTTTTGAATATTAAAGATCCATGCCAAATTTCTAACACCCCCTCCCCCTTTAAGTGGAATTCTTCTGAAGCATTAGTCAAAGGCTTTACAAATTACCAAATATGTACCATGGTAAAATTATCTATCGGGTAAACGCTTCAGCCCAGCTGTTTTGTGGTTTTTTTCATCTTTTCCGTCGGTAAGCTGTCAAATTCGATTTTGTTTCTCTTTGTTTGTTAATAAAATTCAAAGAATTTCTACCAAAATCCAACTTAATAGCATAGACTTTGTATCAAGTAAGACAATCTTATACAATTTTTCACATTTTGAGTACATAGTGGTTTTCATTATTCAGCTAATTTTGACAGCTTAACGACGGAATTGCTAATGCGACTACATAATAGATAATTCTACCATGATATGTGCCATGGAATTACTCATTTTGATTAATAAACAAAAAAGAAGAGTGTGAAATTAAACGCCATTTGAGAGACATTTTCTCTCTGTATACATATGTTTGCTCTATGTTATTGTTTCAACCTTAGAGAAATAGACAAGAGTTTACACTGTGGTTCAAAAGGGTAGAACCAATATAATTTGAAGTAAAAAATTTCTATAAATTGTAAATGCTAAAACCATATAGATTCCAACTTTTGAGAAATAATAAAACCCGCTTTTGTATATTTTATAACAAAAAACATTTCGAAATGGATTATAACGGTACTTTTCTCTCAGTGTGTAATCGTGTGGAAAATCCTTCTTTTTTTGGTTCAACAGAATAGAACCACAATTTACGATTTAAAAATTGTTGACTAGAAATCCGTGCTTTCACTACACATGCCGTATGTATAGGCGCTTTATCATGTTGATAAATCTACTTTATTGATCACAAATTTCTTTAGTCTTAGGAAAAAATTGTTCTTGAAGATTTTTGTAATGATTCCCCGTCATTCGGGTACTTTTTACGACAAGGCCAATAGTTCCGTAGTATGATACTGCGTCCCATACGATAACAAAGCCCTCTGTGTTGTGATGACGGCTGAGAATTTTTTTCCCTTACGCACATCGTGACAAAATAGCCATCGGGATAAACTTTTGTTTCATCCAAAAAAAATGGAATAGAATATTTTTCAGAGTGATAACATCCGTTTTTACCAATTCCGATGAACTTCAACTAATTTTTCTACCCATTTTGACTTTTTTACTTTACCTTAATTTTATTTAGTTATACCCTCACCCATAGGGATGGGGGTACATAATCATTTAATACGTAAAAAAGTGTAATACATAGAAGGAGCCATATTAGATCCATAGTATCTTTGGACGAAATTCGTTTTAGGACTTTTTAAGACCATTGAGCAATGTCCGTCTGTCTGTCTGGTCAACACGATAACTGCCGTAAATCTTTACAGATCACAATGAAATTATGACAGTCACTATTATTTACGAATATTGAGTTTGGGATTGAAAATGGGTGTTTTGACCACGCCCCTTCTTGTACCTTCCATACAAATCGACACATTTAGCACAAAATCATATTTCTTTCAAAACTTTCTTCTGGTAGATGTAATTAGCTTAAACTCTCACGCTGGTTAATAGTCTGTAAATGCCTACTTAATAGGAGGAAATGGGCGAGATTGTCACGCCCACTCTGGTACCTGCCATACAAAACAGGGTGTTCGTCCGCGTTGTCAATCCGATAAATCGCGTAAAACACTTCCGACCTTAATAAAATTAGGTATAAGGCTTCACGTTATCAAACGCCAATCAACGATTAAAACAAGGGTGATTTTGCCACGCCCATTAAGGTACCTCCCATACAAAAGTAGTTTGGATGTCTGGTTGTTCGGCATGAGAAGTCCCGCAAAACCGAACCAATCTTTATGAAAGTTTGTAATAGTCAATATTTAGTCAAATAAAGCTCTCCTATAGAAAATTAGTTGGTTTGCCACACTCATTCTGGTACCTCCCATATAAAAGTTGGGCGGATGACCGGTTGATCGACACGATAACTCTCGTAAACTATAACCGGTCTTAATAAAATTCGGTACTAGGCAATATTTTGCTAAACGCTACTGGGTAAGTAATAACTGACTATTGTGCCACGCCCAGTTTCTTAATAAAATTTGGTACTGATCAACATTTTGGCAACAACTTACTATGCCCATTTTTGTACCTCGCATATAAATATTAGGAGGGAAACTAACTAATTTGGGTATTCAATAATATTTAGCGCAATGACGTCAATCTCCTATTGAATACGGTCACTTTTGAGTATGGGCGTTTTTTATTTAACAGAACTCCCACGCAATGGATGACTTAGGGTGAGGGTATGATTAAGTCAGTTCACCCGACTGAAACTTATGTACTGATTTTTATAAAGCTTTACCGCGGCTGACGACTTAGTGAAGAAAATGCTAAGTGTGGTTTTATTCTGGTGCACCAAGTACAAAAGCTAATATGCTCAATTTATTTCATACAGAGACTAAGGTACCGTCACAATTTACATATGTGGAACAGGTTTGAGATATTTTAAATAATTCTGATGACCACAGTGTATATCCCTCTCTTTACGTTCTCTCGATGACGACGAGGTAGTAGGCCATTTCATCGAGTTCGAGTTGCTGTTAAATTTTACTCTTTGGTTGGACATTAAACGGACATACATAAAAGGGAATGCGTGTTTTCGTTCGATGCAACTAACATAAAACAACACTATTCAACAAAATGAAAAAAATTTCATGTACTCCGGGTGCGATAATTTTTTCTGTGTAGATAACCTTGACATGAGCTCGAAAAACGCAATAAAAATTTTTTTTTTCGTTTGGTTTTTTTTTTGTTTTTTTTTTTAAATTTTAAAAATTTTTTTTTGGTTAATTTGCTTTTGTATGAAAAATTTTTTCAGCAACTAACAAATCTCGTCAAAATATATACTAAATGGATGGTAGTAGACCCCAAAACATAAATAATGTGCGTCTTCATTCATCGGCTAGCTACAGCGGTCGTAATCGGTTGTTGAATCTTACAAAATTTTACCGAAAATTTACAAGTGAAAGCCCCTTAAAGCATTTTAAAAAAATATTAATTCACAGAGTGCATTTTTTTGTATTTTATAAGCAATGTGGCAGGTTTTAGAAATCAAACAAGCTACTTTTTAAGAAAATCCATCAATTAATAATGAAGTTGTGAATTTTTTCGCTAAAGCCCTCAGAATCTACTTTCTAGTTCGAACATTGCATTTTACCTTTGAAATTATCTCACTAGTCAACCAAATGAAATGAAAAAATGTCTCTAATGTTTTTTATAAGAATACTGGATAATAAATCATTAGTTAATAATAAAAAAAAAAATCCGAAATTCATTTCTGACACTATCTAAATTCGGTTGTGACAACCTCTAATGAGGTTGCGACAACCTCTAATAAGCTTGTGTCAACCTCTAATGAGGTTCTGTCAACCTCTAATGAGGTTGCGATAACCCATAATGAGGTTGTGTCAACCTCTAATGAGGTTGTGTCAACCTCTAATGAGGTTGTGTCAACCTCTAATGAGGTTGTGTCAACCTCTAATGAGGTTGTGCCAACCTCTAATGAGGTTGTGATAACTTCTAATGAGGTTGTGCTAACCTCTAATGAGGTTGTGTCAACCTCTAATGAGGTTGTGTCAACCTCAAATGAGGTTGTGACAACCTCTAAATTCGGTTACGGCTAATTCGGCTGTCTCAACCGAATTTTTCTGTGAGTGTATTTTAGGTATTTAAGGATGAACATTGCCAAATATCACTTACTTTCGCAAGTAACCTCAAAATGAGCAAACGTTCGCGAGGATTTGAATGAAATACCAATCCAAGTAATTATTGTTACATGTGCGGAGAATACGTTTCTGAAAAAAACAAGCGTTGTTTTTCACCTAAATTGAGAGATTCATTTGAAGAGAGCTTCAATTTACAGGTCTCAAACATAGATGAGCGGTGGACACCAAGTGCTCTATGTCCAAGGTGCTACGTACAGCTAGCTGACTCAAGGTAAGTGTAGATTACGAAATTCAAGAACATGTATAACTTGTTATTGAAATTCTTTCAGACGACAGCCGAGAATCATCATGCCAATGCTTTGGAGAGAACCGCTTTGCCATGTAACAGATTGCTGCTTCTGTCTTAGCAAAAAAACCGGCGTGGGAAAAAATATACGATGGACTTACGCTGCTGTTTCAACAGTGACTTTTCCAGTGCCATTTTCCGAAGAACCAGTGGACCCGCAACCGTCCGTTTCAAGATGGGCATCTAATAATGAGGCGATAGATCCAACATCAGATCCGGAGACAGTAGAAACCACATCAGAATGCGAGTCAACATATACATTGCATGGAGGTCAACGCTTATGTTCGCAAGCCGAACTGAACGATTGGATTAGAGAACTGAAACTCTCCAAGGAAGATGCAGAGTTGCATGCATCGCGCATGAAACAGTTCGGTTTCTTGGCTCCTGGTGTGGTGACAACAATCTACAGGAAGCGTCATGAACAATACGCAAGGTACTACACAAAAAAAGGCAACATCTGTTTTTGTAAGGACATTCGCGGATTATTTGGTGAACTCGGGTACTCTTACGATCCAGGAGAGTGGCATCTTTTCATCGACAGCAACAAGCAGAGCCTTAAAGCAATTTTACTGCACAACGGCAATAAGAAACACTCGATTCCAATTGCTCATGCCGTTGACACCAAGGAAACATACGAAGTCATCGACAATCTACTAAAGTGCCTTAACTATAAGAGGCACGATTGGAAAGTTTGTGCCGACCTTAAGGTTATCGGTATCCTTTGTGGATTACAAGGTGGATTCACAAAGTACTGTTGTTTGCTCTGCCTTTGGGACAGCCGCGATCGTCAACATCATTACACCAGGAGGAGTTGGACCGAACGAGTTAACTTCATCCCCGGCAGCGACAACGTGAAATATACACCACTCATAAAAAAGGAAAATGTTTTTCCCCCACCTCTTCACATAAAGCTCGGACTCATAAAAAACTTCGTGAAAGCTCTCAACAGAGATGGTGAAGCGTTCGCCTATTTAAAAACCATTTTTCCTCACCTTTCGTCGGCAAAGGTTAAGGAAGGCGTTTTCGACGGCCCGCAAATTAAAAAGTTGTTGCAAGACCAACAGTTTGAGCACATTTTATCACCAAATGAAGCTGCAGCTTGGAACTCATTTCGGCAAATTGTTTCCGGATTTCTTGGAAACAACAAAAGCTCAAATTACAGAGAGATCGTCGAACAACTACTCCAAAATTATAAAAAAATTGGAGCAAATATGTCGCTTAAGATACATTTTCTACACTCGCACTTGGACTTATTTCCGGACAACCTGGGCGATGTGAGTGACGACCATGGCGAGCGTTTTCATCAGCAAATGAAAGAAATAGAGCACCGATACCAAGGATTTTGGAACGAAGCTATGATGGGGGACTATATCTGGTTCCTGATAAGAGAAACAGACCCACAACAATATAAAAGAAAGACAAAAGCACATAATTATTTTTAATTTCAAGCTTTCATATATTTTTGTCATATATTTTTGGCACCCAACAAATTTTAATTTTTTTTGTAATAAAAAAGAAAAAACCTTACCATAGACAAAGTTTTTGTTGTATTTTTCGAGCTCATCTGAAGGTTATCTACACAGAAAAAAATACTTCATTAGAAGTACATGACATTTTTTCATTTGGTTGACTAGTGAGATAATTTCAAAGGTAAAATGCAATGTTCGAACTAAAAAGTAGATTCTGGGGGCTTTAGCGAAAAAATTCACAACTTCATTATTAATTGATGGATTTTCTTAATTAGTAGCTTGTTTGATTGCTAAAACCTGCCACATTGCGTATAAAATACAAAAAAAAATGCACTCTGTGAATTTTCGGTAAAATTTTGTAAAATTCCTGATTAAACAACCGATTACGACCGCTGTAGATAGCCGATGAATGAAGACGCACATTCTTTATGTTTCGGGGTCTACTACCATCCATTTAGTATATATTTTGACGAGATTTGTTAGTTGGTGAAAAAATTTTTCATACAAAAACAAATTAACCAAAACAAAATTTTTAAAATTTAAAAAAAAAAAACAAAAAAAACCTAACGAAAAAAAAAATTTTTATTGCGTTTTTCGAGCTCATGTCAAGGTTATCTACACAGAAAAAATTATGGCATCCGGAGTACATTTTGACTGTTGACTAGTGTAATTTATCTGTCACTAGTATCAATCAAACAATATTTAAACTTTGTTTGCTGCATGGTTACTTCTGGTTGCTTATCGCTCTCTCACCTACTCTCTCTGTTATCTATCAATTTCCTACTACATAGTCGATCAGCTGTGTCATCGATATTCCCGGTTTGAAGTCACTTTGTTACTCTATTGTTACTTATAAAGTATTGCACAAAACCTAAGCAACTTTTATAGCAGTTTCTTAAAATACAAAATATTTTAAAAAGATATCAATAAAAAAAATAAAATATTTTTCTTTTATTTCATTGGCAGCATAAATATTTGAAAAATAAAAAATCTAAATTCATTACGGTAAAATATGTGACGAAAACAATATAACTCAATCTTTAGCTGCACAAAACCTAAGCAACTTTTCAATATTTTGTATAAAATCATTTATTGTCTAAAACTTGCTAACAACGTTTCAGCATGGATTTCATGAGGTTGGTTATTATTTCTATCGGAATAGATTTCCATTCGTCTTTTATGGTTTTTGTAAAATCTTCGCGGTTGCTGAAAAAGATTTTCAATTGGATTCAAATGCCGGCCAATGAAAGACTGAAACCTTTTTCATCTTTAAATAGTCTGTGACCAACTCAAAATTGGGTTTCGGATCATTGTCGTGTTGAAACAGGAGTCGAAGTGGCATGTTCCATTCTTTTTGTACATAATACGGACCATAATGCAGTAAATGACACGAAGGGGCCCAACACCGTTACCAGTAGGGTTTTTGTCCCGGGATTTCCCGCCCGGGAATAACCGGGAATTCCCGTCATTTTCCATTCCCGTTTTCCCGGGAAATTGCCCTCGGGATCCCGGGATTTTTACATTCCCAGAAACCAGAGAAATGGTATGACATTAAAAATTAAACTAAAATTTATGTGTCTACTGTTTGAAAATAATGTTAAACAACATTTAAGCCACATTCTCAATGCAATTTACAAGTTAACTTTTGGCTCTCTCATATCCACTCATGATATTTTACATAATGGCCTTTCGTTTTTTATACATAAAAGTAGTTTAACTTTTTGGCGCAGAAATTGTTTTGTTCCAATGAAGAATACATAATATGTTGAAAGCGCCATCTGTTGTGTGTTCTTGATTGGAACAAAATTGTCTCTAAGTAGTTTTGCTCAAAAGTTGAACTCATTTATGTTAAAAAAACCAAATGTCATTATATAAAATGCTATGAGTTAGAATGAGTAGGCACGAATGTTTTGACTTTGCAATTTGGCTGCTTATTTATACACTTCAAAGTTTTACAAGATACTCGCCTAATTATCAAAGTATTTAAAAGAAGTGCATTTAAGAACTCTAGTTTACAAAAATACATCGTCGCGGAGCACAATAAAGAAGTTTGTTTGAGTTTAGATATAATTACACGATGGAATTATATTGTTCCAATGGTGGAAAAGTTTTTATTATTACAAAATTTTATAAGAAAGTGTCTCATTGATTTTAATCTTAGCTATATGTGGAAGGAACAAAACATCAATACTTTAGGTGACATACTGGAAATTTTCAAACCCATTAAATTAGCAGTAGAAGCTCTCTGTAGGCGCGACATAAATTTATTGACTGCTGATGCTATTTTGCATACATTGTGCCAAAAAATATCTAAAATTCAGAGTCGTCTTGCTCAGAAAATGACCGAAGCGCTTGTTTCAAGAATAAAAGAACGCAGAAATGTGGTATTGTGCACTTTACTAAAGTATCTTCAAAATTCTGAATTTTTTGCCAGTGCAGATGAAAACATGTTCTCCAGGTGCACAAAGACTTCTGCACTGCAGTTCGCCGATAACCAATTTAATCGATTATTCCACAATTATTTTCAAACTGACGAAAATAGCGATGCTGATTGCGATTTTGATTGTTCTTCTTCTAATATATCTTTCGAAAAGGAGCTCAATAATGCAAATGATAATGAATCAATAAAAGTAAGAGCTAAGACAAGCAATCGTTCTAAAAACATATTAAAATCGGAATTTAAATTATTTGAAGCAACTGGGAAGAGAGGTTCAAATATAGAACATTTATATAATGCAGTTTTAACTATAAAACCAACGTCAGTGGAAAGCGAAAGGTCGTTTTCTGTTGCAGGTAACTTTGCCACCAAAATAAGAAATAAACTTTCAAATGAAACTCTAAATGCGCTTTGTGTATTAAAAAGTTTTTATAATGAGCTTGAGACAAATAAATAAGTTTTAAAAACGAATATTAATTTCTTGTGAAAAGTATTAATTTAATATATGTATGTATGTATATATTACATTTATATGTGCAAACGAGTACAAATGTCTAAACAATATTTTAAATAAACCATTTAAAAAAAAATTTTTGTCTCATTCATTTCTCTTCCGGGATCCCGGGAAATCCAAAAATGAATTCCGTTTTCCCGGAGTAGCAAATTTCCCGGGAAAAAAAACCCTAGTTACCAGAGAAACACGTCCAGACCATCAGAGTTTTCTTACAGAATCTTGAATTCAGCAGTTGTCCTTTTTTGGGGTGAACGTGACACTTCCCATCAGAGCCGAATAAATTAAATTTGGCTTCGTCACTAAACAGCACAGTTGACCATTTTTTTTTACATTCCTGTCCTTATATTTTATCGCATATGGTATTCTAAAAAAAATGGTTTTTATCATCTTTGGTTTTTATCATCTTTGAACCAATAACGCTCTGTACCAACCGATTATCCAAATGATTTGTTTTAAGCAGTTGTTTTTTGCATGGTGTATAACTTTTCAAATCAAGGTCCCCCACGCTTCTCCGAACAGTACTGTAGTGTATGTTAAGTTCAAAAGAATTTACGATCTACATAGAGGGTATCTACATAGAGGGTATCATATTCTCTTTTTGTATAAATTTCTCTTTTTGTACGCTCAGGTCAGGGTTCTCGATGCCACAGCTCATCCACTTTGAAGTTGCAAAATCATGGAAATGAAAGTGGATGAAGGAATGAGCGATAGGCAAATTATGTTTGTTTACATTAGGTTTGATTTATACTAATGTATGTTAAATTATGTTCGATTGATACTAATGGCTTTTAAATTATGTTTGATTGATAATAATAACTTTTAAATTATGTTTGACGCTTGTTTTCTCATTTGCAACTCCAACTCGATGAAACTCCAACTTGCGACGTGACTTCCGGTCAAAGCTTTAACAGCTGTTGCACACTTTGCTTATATTACACTGAACGGAAAAGCATCGTCACAGGGATGAAATTGTTCATCACCTCAACAACTTTTGTCATCGAAAGTGAGCTAACGTACAGTTTCATTCCCGTTCTGAAAATGTGTTCATCAACTGCAAATTGTACGTTACTAAGGTGAAAGCATGGTTGTTGCTGCAATGATTTTGCTTTATTACTGCAACGAATTTCTTTCGTTTCTGTAATGAATTTGTTTCATTGCTGCAATGAATCCAATTCATTGTTGCAATGAATAAGTATCGTTCTTGCAATGAATTTATTTCAGTGCTGCAATGAATTTGTTTCATAACAGCAATGAATTTGCTTCAGTGCTGCAATGTATTTGCTTCAGTGCTGCAATGAATTTGTTCATTGCTGCTATGAATTTGTTTCATTGGTGCAACGAATTTGAGTCATTGTTGCAATGAATTTGTTTCATTATTACAATGATTTTGTTTCATTGCTGCAATGAATGTTTTGAAGTGTGTTTGAAATTATTTATTGACAACAATATTGACAATCACAATATGCTAAATAGATTATACTGGGTGAGTTCCAAAACGTCAAAATACATTGCAGTGATGCGGTTTAAATTATATTTCGATACAAAGCAAACAGGTGTGTTGTTTACTTTGTAATAAAAACACTGCATATGTTTTACATTTTGCAGTCAATAGCAAAAAATATTATTCTGGAAAATTTTATGGGATTACTGGAAGAGAAAACCCCAAAATAATTTTAAAATTTTACAAAAATATATTAAAAGTCCAAGAACAATACACTCTATTGCCTTTTATATACAATAACAAACAAAACAGTGCGGAGACGTGTGCCTAAATGTAAAGAATTTACTAAAACTATTGATGAAAAGCCTGATAAAAGTTTTTAATGAAAATATGAAAAAAGTTTCTTTAAATAATAATATAATACCATCAACAAAAATATTTCCTTACCCTTTCATCCGCCATTGTTGTATTTGTCATTTAATTTTTTATAAATGTTAAATGCTTTTTGTATACGCACTTATTACTTTTATAATATATTTAGGGTTGTATGACATTGTCAACGGTTACACGGTTGCGTTTAGGAATGGATGACTTTGTTCAGTTGCATTGCAAATGACATTTTGGAACTCACCCATTCATTCCATGCTGAAATACTCGTCTGGAGAAGATTGTGGTAGTCGAGGTGTTGAGAGTTATTGTGGCCGTCGTATGCAGGTCCTGCTATTAAAAACAAATATAAGAAATTTATTATTAAGATTTCTTATTAAAATATGTACATATCTATGTATGTACTTACCATGCAATTGTTGTTGTGTTGAGGGTTCTGTCATTTAATTGTAGCGCCAAATATCCGTCATTAAGCCAGTGATCGCTCTGTATGCAATTTCTTCAACTGCTGTTTTAGTTTCAAATTTTTTAAAATGTCGATTGGATTCATTTGATTGTACTTTGAATTATTATTTTTTATATTCGTCGTACTTGAAACACTTTGTTCTTTGACTTCTTCGTTTTAATTGACTTCGACTGCCCGCAGAAATGTATGTATGGCTTTCGTTTTTTTTCTGAATCCAAATACCAACACAACGAAACAAGCGCGACCGAATTATTGTTAAAATACAAAAATACGAATATTTTGTTGCGATTTGTACCGTCACGCGCATACACACACACAAATGTTTCGGGGTAGTTTTTCTGCTATGTAAGCGTCACATTGTTTGCTGCCGTGTTGGTCCTTGCATTTTGTTCAATTATTTATTTGATTTATAGATACACAGCACACACAAATATTCACACAATTTATTTTTCGCATTAAAAGATTATTACTAAGTATAACTAATTAGTCTGTTTTAACAAATTGATTTAAATTATTCCGGCGTAGAAACATGTCTACACTCTCGGTTGTTGCAAAGGAACTGATTTAAGACCACCCATGCTCACCGTTTTCTCTCGCTGGCCTCTTTTTTACGTATTTGCGTTGCAATAACGAAATAGTTTTGTCAACTAAAAATGTTGACAAACCTCCAAAAAAAAAAAAAATAATAAATATAAAATATAAAAAGTAAGAGATAAACCAGATATCAGTAGTTTAAATCTCATGCCTTTACTTTTTTTTTTAAATTTTTATCCCATTTTCCTACAAAATTCAAATTAAGTAAAATTGTTGCAGGAACCAAAAGTAAGTTGTTGCAGCAACGAAATGAAAAATTGTCATAGAGTCAAGTATGAATTTTATGGTTGCAGCGACTACTAAAATGTCGGATAGTATACTCTATGGTTCAGTTGTCTTGCTAGGCCGTCCACCTTTGTTGGTAGTATCAAGTGATCCCCTCATTTTATATTTTTATATTAATCGTGACGCAATCCTATTGTGCACGCCATATATTTTGGCTATTTCACATTGTCCGACCTCCATTATATGCCTCCAGCAAGAGCAAATTAAAATGTCTATTGTATATTTTACGGCTCATTGTTTTAATACAAAAGTGTTGCTTCCGAGGGGCACAATCGATCACAACTGAGGCATAATTAAATATTCTTTGCAATTACCCTTCATGTCTTGGAAAATAACCGTTACTTTCGTGCGAGAATAACAACAATAACGAAAGAAAGCCAAAAGTTGTTTTGGTTGGCTGATCAAGTAAGTACTTGGAGAACTTCTAAATAGAAAATATGTAAGTATGCTTTCGAAGAAGAAACAGTGATAGGTAATGGGAAGAAATCGGATTGATACTTTTGCAGCCGCGTGTCAAGACAAAAGCATAAAAAACGTGAATTAGCGGTAAATTATGCCAATTAAAACGATTTAACCATCAATATGACTTTTTGAGGTTAAATATACATATATGTGACCTGGTCTACGAAAAGGGAGCTTACGTGCGAAAACTAGTTTTCTGTGAAAAAGCTGTTAAAAGTAAGCAACTCGTTTCGTCAGTTTCTCATTATCTCGTTAATTGTTAATTGTCTCGTTAAATGTTGTTGGTCCAGTAAGTGTTGTTGTTGGTCGGAATATTATTATAGTTCATCGTGTAAGTTGCTAGTGTGGAACATTTATAAAAGTAACACTGAAGAAGTGACGTTTGCTGTTTCTGTTGATTATCGTCTTCGCATTTCGCATGAAATGAAACATGAGTGTTGATGAGGAGTTCAGTGCCGTATACGGACAATATTTCCATGAAAAGGATGATGAAAAGGATGATGAAAACTATGGAGAAACGGGCACACTAAGTTCGCGCCTGATCGTTACTTCGGTATTTTCAAAAGTAAGTATGCCGTCAGTAACATCGACACGTATGCAGATTTACTGCAGTGTGTCGAGGCATCATCACCTAGGGGTTATAATAAAGCTGTATCGACTGAAAAAGTCGTCTGGTATGAATGGGACAGCTATTTTAAACCACTGTACAAGTCACTTGTTGGAATAACGCAATTCCATCATTTCATAATCTCTACAGATTGTGTAAAAACAAAGAAATTCGCAGACAGTGAAGAAGTGCAGTCCTTTAAGCTTCTGTTAAAACCTATCGATCCTGAAATGCCGAAAGTTACACAACCAGCCGGTTTATCTTTGGAACGTCAGTGGTACATCTATCACAATCTTCGCAGCTTAGTTTCGGATATATCTAAAGTAGATATTGTGGCTCCATTGCCGAAAGATTTGCCATCGAAGAAACGGAAGGCAAAAACTAGTGAAGATGTTCTCAAACCAGACGAGGAACCAGGTCCATCTTCCTCAGGATCAACACGTAAAAAGATCTCAGGGAAAACGACAACAAAGAAAAATACATAAACTACTCAGCATTATTATTTTTGGCCCATAATACGTTTTTCTACTGTCTTTATAGCTTATAATTCAATGTATTTTGTTCATTACCAATAATTTTTACTCTTCTTTCTCTACATTTTTAGTACACTTCTAAGCAAGTTAGGATTTTCTGCTTTTCACCACGTGAAAAAGCATCTCATCTTCCATCCGAATCAACCAAAAAGTGAAAATTGATTTTTTGACACCTAAGCCCCCTTTCCGTAGACCAGGTCACATATTATTTTTTTTGCTCAGTTCAAAAAAATTAATTTTTACTGATACTGAAATTTAATTTGCATTACAAATAAAAAAAGCCGAGGCACAGACAATGCAAATCCAGTTTAGATGGCTTTTCAAATATAATCTCGTTTAATTATAGAAAAACACACATAACAATTTACAAAATTGAATAAAAACTAAATTACAATTTTCAAAAGTATTTTCGGGGAGGTTCTCCCCCCCGCGCTCGGGCCTGCTTGTTAATATTACTCTGTGGGTTTTGCGCAGCTAAAATTTGGGTATAAATTGTTTTCGTCACATATTTTACCGTTATGAATTTCTATTTTTAATTTTGCATATACAGTGCATTTCGCTTAAAGCGAACTTCAAGGGACTGATCAAATTGGTTCGATTTAAGCGAAGTTCGCTTTAAATGAAGACATCAAAAAACAATTCCTGTATGTGCACAGGTATTTAGTTAACCCCTTGTTTGTTTATTAAAACAATTTTAGGATATTGTAGCTTTTAAAAAATAAGTTTAGTTAGTATGTAGATATTTAAAAAAAATAAGTTTAGTTAGGTTTTAAAAAAATCTGTTATTTTAGTTTGCTTATTATTAATAAATTTTTGTGGCCGTCGGTGGTGCAATGGTTAGTGTGCGCGGCTCTTGTACATGAGATCCTGGGTTCGAACCCGGCTCTGACCACCTTCAAAAAAAAAAAAAAAAATTCTTTCGGCGGCGGTCACCTCGCATAGTGACGGCGACACTATCGAGTATCTAGCCATGAAAAATCTTCTCGAATTACCTTTCGGAATCGGTGTAAAACTGTAGGCCCATCAGTGAGTGAAAACTGGAAAGCGCACAGCTCAGTGATTGTGAGAAGTTCTCCCCAGTCCCTTCATGGGATGTAATGGGAAACCATTTTATTTTTTTTTATTATTAATATTGGTTTCATTTATATACACTTCCACTTGAGCCAAGTGGTCAAGTATTTGTTGTGGAGTGTCGCGTAACTGAAGAAAATTTCTTACATAAGTATCTTACACTACACTTTGACCCAGGGAGTTGTAGCTCGGATTGGCATCAAGGTAGATTGACATTCCGTAGTTATAAGATCGTCATCAAAACATATGCAATCGTTGAAGCTTAAAGGTGCGGCAACTCAGCAAACCTTTTTTATTACCATCTGTAAATGTTTCCATTAATTCTATTAATGGCATATCCTCCTACGAGTTAAACCCATCTTCATTGTTGGTCAATCCGCCGTGGGAGCAAGCAGCGATATTTACTTTTCAATGCGTGAATGACACCTTGATCCATAGGTTGTTAAACTGAGCTTGTATTTTGAGGCATAAACACTAGTTTAATGCACTCTAAGTCCTTTATATCTGGATGAGCAGGGCAGTTGTCTACCAGCAGTATAATTTTTCGTTGGTGAAAATTTCGGATGTCATCCAAGCCTTTTTATTTGCTTGGTAATTTGTTAATGCTTTTAAAGCACCTGGGATTTATTATTCGGAGTGAGTTTATAAAATAAACCAGTTTCATCGCCATTAAAAATGTCCTCATCTTTAAAATTGTTTCTTATACCTGGCCACTTATTTGCAACCAATCATTGGCCACATCAATATTGACGTCAGGCGCCTCTCCAACTATTTTTACGTTGGTGATGTTGTGGCGTGTTTTAAATCCAACTTTCTCTGCACTTAAAATCGGTATTACTTACAGTCACATTATTGGCTCTTTTCTGGGTAAACCATTTTAGAGGGCAATTATCCAGTTCCCTGAAGGAAGGGATTTTAACTTTCTTTACACTTGCCCATTTCTTGGCATATTTGCATTTGTTTTGCCCCTTCTTGTAAGCGCTTTATCATATAAAATGTATCTTTTAAAGATAAACACTTTCTTTGTTTTGCAACTGTTACAACAGTCTGCACATCGCCTTCACACAAAAAAAAAAAGAATTAAACCTAGTGGAAGTACCTGGTTAGATAGAGCATACGAGAAATAAAGCAACACCATTTACCATCTCTAAAACATAATTTTTTGTTCATGGCAATACTTTTTGGTTCGTTTTAAACGAAAAAAAAACAAATTTTACACGCAAAAAAAGTTTGTTACAACCGAAAGTTCGCTTTAAGCGGGTTCGTAATAAGCGAAAAAACATTCAAGGTTTTTATAGAACAAAACCTCGTACTTCCGAAAATGGTTCGTTTTATGCAAAAGTTCGTTTTAAACGGGTTCGCTATAAACGACAAATACTGTATTTATGTTGCCAATAATGAAAGAAATTAAATAATGTCGTTTATATTTTTTTAATTGATATCTGTTAAAAATATTTTTTATTTTAAGAAATTGCTACAAAATTTGCTTTGCGCAATACTGTACCTAGTAAGGGCATAAATGTTTTCTTCTCCTTCTTCACAGGGTTATTCTTTTCCCCAATATATTAGACAATATGTATATCGATAGTCATAGTTGTTACCTCTTAACTGATTTTTTACTATACTTCAGGAGACGAGAACAGCGTTATAACTTTGTTAAAAACCAAGATATACATAAGTACAAATCGAAATTAGTAAACGAGATTTATTTCGAAAAAAATTTAGATTTTTTTACTTTTATCTAAATTTTTAGCAAAGTTATACCGTTTTTGCCGTCTCCTGAAAAATAGTAAACTATCAGTTACCAGGTAACAACTTATTACCCTCGATACGATATGTCTAAAATATACATGATAGGGTTGTTAAGTATCGAGTCGTATTGAGTACTCAATTTCAAAGTAATAACTGTACAAACGTTATCGGTATTGTAAACAGTGTTGCCAATTTGGCGGATTTTCCGCTAAATCTAGCGGATTTTTAATGCCCATCGCGGGGAAAAAATCTGTTTTAGCGGCTAGCGGGAGTTTTAGCGATTTTTTTCTGCGTTTGGAGGTAAAAATTTCAATGTTTTATGTGCAACATTGTTTAACAGTTGTATATTTTAGCATTTTAAGAGCTGTACATTGTAGCGTTCCCTGTGATGTACACAGATAAAAATCATTGTTATTTTTGTTTTTTCTTGATTTCGCAGCAAAATTATATTTGATTGAAAGTGTTAATTTTCTCTCTGCTGAAAGTGTTTTAAAACAAACCAAAGATGACATAATACCGCTTGTGAAATTATTTGTAACATGTTAGAAATAGTATATCGTTTTTAAATGGATTGAAATTTCATCAACAATTTCGTTTGCGTTGAAGTGATCTTTTTTAAAAACCTTGAGGGAAATAATCCATTCAAAGAATTGGCAAATTTTGAGTTAGAAATTTTGTCATTACCTTGGTCAAATGCAGAGGTCGAACGAGTTTTCAGTCAACTAAATATTGTTAAAACTAAGTTATGAAACAGATTAATAACAAGTACTGCAAATGCTGTGCTTAATGTCAGGTAAGTTTTTAAATTAATATACATACGTCATACGTTTTGTCATGTATCTCTTGTTTTTTTTCGTAGGAAATAACTTTGAAAACAACCCTGTAATTGAGTTTGCTTACGAAATCTACTCAAAGACCTACAGAACGACCAAATGTAAAGTTAGCGAAATGTTCGTATCACGAAATTTGTATTATTTTTTATACACGTTCTTATGGGAGCAAAACTTTCGCTGGAACTGAATAAACCGAGAAGAACGAAAATAGTCTGGGTCGGAAAGATTAGTACAGCCACAACGTTTGCTTTATCGTATAGATATCACAGTCACAAAATTAATACTCGAATCACACACGAATTTTGTCAACCCAATTACGTGCCAAAAGTCCGGTCCCAAACATTTATCAAGCACTGAGCTGAATACGGGGCTTTAATAAAAAGGCGGCATTTTGAGTTGTTCAAATAATGGTTTGGCCACGATTAATCAAATGTACATTCATACTAACCCAATTTGAGCTGCTATTCGAATATTCAAACAGTAATTTTTAAAATTTCCAACCCAGTTTTTTTTAATGACGATGTATACGCGATGCAAAACGCAATGATGCAGTGCTATAAGAAATTTTGGTGCTTTAAGGGCTCTAGGGGGTGTTGAAAAACCTTATATTTGGACCAAATTTCTAAAAGGAAATTACACGATGGCATTTCTTGCGGGCATATTCTTCAATTCTCTTTTAAAGTTGCTACGTAATTCATCGAGCTATTACACTTTGAATTTTCACAATATCGATGCCTGTAACTTTTTTGACATTCTTCTGTTATTGTCTTGTGTGTTTTGTGTACGATATTTCGGTGTTATTGATTTTTAAACACCAGCGAATATTTTGTCAGAAAATAGATAAAATAATAAAAAGTAATAATATAATAAATTCATAAATTTAATTTTCAAACAACACAAACCAACTCAAATGCAAACACAACACAAAATCAAGACAAAAACGTAAAATACAAAAAAGAGAAATTGAAAAAAACTCCCCCGAACATACAATGCCAGGGCATTTCATGGCATATTTTCTCTCTCTCTTACTTCCACCTCTTGCCTGACGAAAGTAAAATTCACGAATTTTCTTGCGGGTATAAATTCATCGTGTAAAGCCCCGCATTCAGTTCTTTCGAAATTTTCGTAAGAATTTTCTCATTTATCTATAAACGGAAAATTTTCTTACGGAGAGTTACCATATGTCTTTGATTTACCTTGCAAATATTTCATTTATAATTCCTCTACGCTCTCCATTTTATTTTTAACGCATGTTGTGTTGCTTTTAGTTGTTAAAATGATCGAAATGTCAAAAATTCCGGTCCCAAAAAATTATCAAACAATTGGTTTCGTACAAAATAACTTTGACGTAACAACCCTGTACTTGATTTTGCCGAAGAAACGTTCGCAAAGAGCTGAGCACCACGCAAATGAAAAGTAGGCGAAATTTTCGGTTCATGAAATTTTCGTTATTTTGTATGCACGTACTTCTTATGGCAACGAAAATTTCATACAAACTGAATACCAGGCTTACTAGTGCTCTAAGACACATTAAAAGAATTAATTTTTTAAAAATATATTACTTTTGAAGGGGTGATATTTTTAAAGAAAATGCTACAAATAAATGTTGGTCGAAGTACCAGATGCCTCTGGTCAGAAAACAAATTTCCAGTCGTTCAAATGGCAATTGTTCGACTTTTCGCACAGCAGATATCGGTGAAATTCTGACGACGAATTTTGGGTTCAGCGAACCCTAATTACCGTAAAAGAGTCATTGTCAATAAAAAAAAAAAGTAAAACATTTTGCAACGCGGCTCATAATGGGCTAATGTAATCCTTATCCTAAAGTAACAATCTTATAAAAAAATACTTATAGCTATTACGTTTTTAAAAAAAGAAATATATGGTTTCCCATTACATCCCGTGAAGGGATTAGGGAGAGCTTCTCACAAAACAAGTGAGCTGTGCGCGTTTTACACTCACTGATTGGGACCTACAGTTTTACACCGTTTCCGAACGGTATTTCGAGAAGCTTTTTTAGTCCCCTTTTTGATTGTAGTGATGTTCCAGATAGAAACGAATTTGAATTGGATTCCGAAAAAGTATTTATTTTATAAAAAAGTGAACGAATTCTATATTTAATTCAATATTTATTAATTGAATATCGTTAACTACTAATACTACTACGATACATGAACTGAGTGGTTTTAAAAAGGTAAAATTACATATAATTTGATATCTCATTGAGAAGTTGAGCCAATTTTAAATAGTATAAAACAATAAATAAAACTAGCTAAGAGGTGAATTCACATGCAAAGGTGTTAGAAAATTATCGTCAATTGAAGTGACGGTTTAGAATTAAAAGACATTCCGAATTATTGACTATTGTGTCAAGGGAAGTAATATTGGTTGTTGATATTGTAATTATTGTACATGTCCGATGGATTCATATGAGCAAGATTGACTTGCATGACTTTGGGCTCTAGGTTTGGGCTCCATTGGCCGTGTTGGGTATTTCTCAACCAAGCTTCTGCTGACATCTCCAAGTCTTGTTTAATGGACTCCACTAACATCATCTCCAAATCGTAGGAGGAATTCGACGAAGATGTAATCAACAAGGGAGATGAGGAATTATGGCTACTGCTAGAAGAATTATCTGAAAGTTGATTATAAATTTCATTAAAGTCGGGAATGAGTGACGTAAGTTGTGGATTTGGGGCTTGCTTAATCTCGCCTGGTTGTGGGATTGATGATTGTATTGCTTTAGTTTCTATAATATTATTTTGAGCAATTGGAGTACTGTAGGTACGTTTCTCTGCGTTTTGCCAGGCAGGATAAGGCGAATAAGGCATCGAACGTTGAACAATCCCTTTACGTTCCATCTTTTCAGCCTTGGTCTCTGCGGCATCTGTATTGGGTCCTTTTAAAGCCCTTCGTTGTTTCGCGCGTCGGTTTTGAAACCATAATTTCACTTGTTTCTCGCCCACGGAGAGTTTCTGGGCGATTGAAATGCGCCGTTCACGAGACAGAAACCTACTGCGCATGAATTCACTTTCTAGTTGTACCAATTGCGAACTGGTGAAGGCTGTACGAACCCGTCTCAATTTACTGCATGGTTGTTCTGATTGCTGAATACTCTCATCCGGGGAGACTCTTTCCATTTCAATATCTGCTGATGGAATCGGTGTTGCGAGACATGATTGATCCATGGGTTGATTTTGCGAATACTTAACCTATAGAATTACAAAAACAATACATGATTTTATTGTAGTTTTGTTTACTATGTGCATAAGTCTATACCCACATTGTTGAAATCACTCGCTAATGCTGGATAGACGACTTCTACATTCGATCCTTGGTCCATTGCATAGTATTGCATCATTGTGACATATTCAGAACACATGTATTTGTTTGCATTTCTTTTGCAATCTTTTTGCTTACTGCTGCTCTCTTCAGAAAATACTCGGTAGTTATATACTCTTATTTTTAACAAGTAACTGTCATCACCTCATTTGCAAATTTGCCTGCACTTGTGCTCAGTGTAATCATAGACCTATCATCACAGAGTAAACATATGCCTAGAGCGAGCATTTCTCTCAGCAAATTGACGAAATTAGGCCTGGTGTGATATGAACGTTGGATGATAGATGGAGGCAATGGCTCCAAACAACTAACAAGAAAACAACAACGGCATTTCGTTTTCGTGTGTTAAGATTATTGTGTTAAATCAGGCGGATTCTATGGCACAGCTGATCGAAAAGGTACCAGGCCGATGATGGTGAATGAGAGAGCAAAGAAGAAAGGAACTAATTGTAAATATTGTTTATTGATACTAATGACAGCTAAATTATGTTTTATGTTGTTTGCATTAAACGAAAATACGTTTTCCCTTTGATTTCTATCCGTTTCATGTCCAACGAGAGTGTAAAATTGGTAAAATACAGCAGCAAATAAAACTCTATGAAATGGCCTACTACCTCTTCGTCGTGAAGAGGCAACGAAGAGAGTAATGGAAATTCTCAAAATGTATACTATCGTAACAATAAAAGAAAACAAAAAAAGTTCAAAATACGTTTAAATTTCACAGTTCTCAACCAAAACGACCTGAAAAATGTAAGTCAACAGTTCTTGTAACTCCGTCTGGTGTAAGTCGACCATCTCTCTATCACACAGACCTCGCCACGAAGAGTGTGAGATGAGAGACATATTTTTTCTATATATCTTTACTCTGTGAGTGTAATAAATCGTTTTTGTTGAGGACTGGTATACTTTTATCATCCATAGCGTAACGTATCACAGCAGCTGTGGCACCGTAAAGACGAGCCAATGCGAGCCGTCAGTGTAACATGAGCGTTTTTTGTAATTGTCAGCAGTTAAGATCGTATTCGCTACCCACAGGTAGTCGGATAATCACTTTGCCATTGGCAGAGATGCAGATGGCATCTAGACTGTCGTATATATTTGAGGGAATCTTGTGGAAAATTTGCAAAAATGGTGGCAAGAAGATATTAGGTCTGGCAGAGTACTGATAATTTATAACAATGTGTATAAATGTTACTGGATGCTAACTGTTTACACCAAAAAGCCAGTAACGAGAGAGATTATTTTGCAAGTTGGATGACAGAGAACATGGTACAATAATAAAAGAATACAAAAAAACACATATGGCTTTGATAACTGAAGCGAAATATCACATGAAAAAAATTAAATCAGCTGTTCCAACGACTTTACCATGTATATGGGGTAGTCCAACGTAAAAAAACAATATTTTCCAAGTGACATGTCACCGATTTTGATGAAACTTGGTATAAACTACGCCAAGAAAAGCTCAACCCCAAAATTGTATCTTTTTTTGAGCTTTTTGTGGGTTTTATAAGCTTTCGAAGGTATCAGTTTCGTTTTTTATTTTCAAATAACTCGAAAACGGTAAAAGCTAGACTTTTGAAATTTTCCACGAATGTTAACAGGTAAAAATGTGTTTAAAAACTGGCGAAAATGGCAAAAAACTTAGCGTAGCAAGAAAGAGCCATCCTTCAATTTTTTTTGAAAAAAATCTGTGTTATATCGGCATTGTGCCAAACATTTTGCGGGGTTCCGCATGTCTGTAGGATACAAATTGAGGGAGTTATAGCCATTTTTGTAAGGCAACCTCCCAAATTGCAATACAAGGAAAATACTCCAAATTGTGAAAAATCCATATAAATATATACAAGGTGTTTCAAAAGAAGTCATCCGATGTTTTTTCGCTCTCATTTTTTTCTAAATGAAAAACTTCGATTCTGTTTTTTGATTATGTTTATTTGTACCTTTAGAACTTTATTGGTTAAGTTAAATGGGCTCCGTCACAATTGAATACCATACGGGCTCGTTTTATGGCATTTTTGTTCATAATGATTTGAAAATCATAATGAGCGATTAGGCTCATTTCCACCTTCCACGAGTGATGCACGAGGAGCCATTACACCAGCTCAAAATGACTGCATGGTGCTTCACGCTGGAGGAGTCATCGGGCCATCGGGCGCCGCTGGTCAAACGTCAACAGTGGACGGTGTGCGCTTTAGGGCCATGTTAACCGAGTTTTTTTCTGCCGCAATTCGACGAATTAGGACTGGAGGACATGTGGTTCCAACAGGACGGAGCAACGGCACACAGTGCGCGAGCCACAACCGATATTCTGAAGGCGGCGTTCCCAGTTCGCCTGATCTCTCGTTTTGGCGATTTGCATTGGCCCGCAAGATCGCCCGATTTAACCGTTCCAGACTTTTTTGTGGGGTTGTTGAAGTCCCGTGTTTTCGTGAACAAGCCCGAGACCCTGGAAGCCCTCAAGGTCAACATTCGACACGAGTGCGACAATCTGTCGCCCGAAATTCTCGCCGAAGTGGTGAAAAATGTCATAAAACGAGCCCGTATGGTAATCAATTGTGACGGCGCCCATTTAACCGATATCATCTTCTCAACATAACCAATAAAATTCTAAAGGTTCAAATAAACATAATCAAAAAGCAGAATCGAAGTTTCTCATTTAGAAAAAAAATGAGAGCCAAACAATATCGGATGACTTCTTTTGAAACACCTTGTACATTCTCACTCTCTTGTTCTGACGACCACTGATTTAGAGCATTTTTCTAGTATTGGAATTTGGAAGGTTGCCTTACAAAAATGGATATAACTCCCTCATTTTGCATCCTAAAACCACTTAAAATGTTTGGCGCAAATGCCGCTTTAATATACATATGTGGAACGAAATTCCTTATCGCACGTTGCGGGATGAGGGCTAAATGAAAAAAATTAAACAACTTTTTTAACACTATTATGCTACAACCCAGTACTATCAACTATATGGGGTACTTCTGCTTCGGATTGTGTCTAGACTAACATATGTTGGGAATTTTCTTGTTTAATGGGAAGTTTTCAGGGTGGAGCGTGTAATCAATATTTAGTATATATTGTAGTTTTCAACCCAATAAAAAGTAAATTTATAAAAGCCAAAGTGAAAGAAGTTTGAAAAAAGGACATTTTTTTAAATAAGTGTATTTTCTTAAAAAAAGTAAATTTTCTCAAAAAAAATACTTATTCATATTCTTTCTTAAACAAAGTACCTCAACCTTTGCTTAAAAAAACTAAATTTTCTTACAAAAAGTACCTTTTGTTAAAAAATTAATTTTTTTTAAATAACTACCTTTTATTTATTTATTTATTTCAGTCTATGGACAATAATTCCTTACAGACTAGCAATTAATAATATATGTACATTCATACTTAATCAATTAAAGTATTAAGAAGACTTTTAAACTTATTTGTAGGAAGTGTTAAATCTAGAAAATTGTATAATGAATTATATAATATCATAGCTTTCAGCAATGGTTCATTTAATGCATAATTAGATGTATGAATACCAATATAAAAGGATAATAAAAACGAAGAGAGTGAATAAAAGATAATAATTCAGCACAATCCACAGAATTATTTATGATACATTGAAGAAACATTATAAGATGGAAAACAACCAGCAAAATTTAAAGAATTTAATGCAAATTTAGTAAAAGACCTTTGAACCTTTTCAATACGATTTATGTGGATAGACGCCGTGGGACTCCATATGAAAGAGGCATATTCCAACTTAGAGCGGCAAAATGAAGAAAAAACTATTTTCCTAACATAAGGATCAGTGAACTGAGCTGTGTTTCTACGAATAAAGTACATTGATGAGTAAGCTTTGGGAATGATATAGTCAAGATGTGGAGTAAATGTAAACTTTGCATCAAAAACCACTCCTAAATCTTGAATTTCAAATACTGTTTCTAAAATATAATTACATATCTTATATTGAGATATAATTACGTTGCGACATTTATGGAAAGTAACATGAAAACATTTTGATTGATTAATAGGTAGCCCATTATTAATCGACCATATACCCAATCTATCAATATCCTCTTGTAGCAATAAGATATCATTCAATGAATGAATAGCTAGGAATATTTTTAGATCATCAGCGTACAAAAGATGCTTAGCATTAACAAAACAAAAAGCAATATCGTTTACAAACAAATTAAACAAACGAGGCCCCAAGACACTTCCCTGAGGAACCCCAGATGTTGGAATATAATGATCCGAAAATACTCCATCAATACATACAACGCACCTCCTATTCATTAAATAAGATCTGAACCAATTCAAAATATCAGAATGTAGTCCAATCCTAGACAATTTAAATATCAACAAGTTATGAGGAACTTTATCAAAGGCTTTAGACAGGTCAGTGTAAACTGCATCACCTTGGCTACCTTTTTCAAAGCTATTAAGGCAATAACGTGTAAAAATTGCTAAATTAGTAGTAGTTGATCTACCCGAGACAAATCCATGCTGAGCTGGACTAATATAGGGTTTCAGCAAGAAAAATAATTTATCATATACAATGTGTTCAAAAAGCTTAGCAATGTTCGCCAACTTCGAGATTGGCCTAAAATTGGATACATTATTTCTATTACCCGATTTGTAAATAGGCATTACCGTTGTGTTTTTCCATCTCTGAATAAAATAACCAGCAGAAAGAGACTTAGAAAATATAATTTTTAAAGGCTGCACTAATGAAGTAATACATTTTTTTAGTAAAAATGGAGAAACTCCATCTGAATCTATTTTATATGTAAAAGAAAGCTCTTCAATTGCAGAATAAATATCATCATCAGATATATTTAGGCTAGAAATATCAACATTGGATACAATATTACTAAATGCAGAATCATCAATATTAATCGCATTATCTGAAAAATTGGATTGAAAAAATAACTTAAACATATTGGCAGTTTCAAATAAAGAGTTAGACACAGCTCCATTGTATACCAAAGAAGAAGGTACAGAAGAGTTACTACAACGAGATTGAATAAATGTCCAAAAACGTCTCGGATTAGACTTAATGGAGTCTCCATAACTTAAAATATACTGATTATATAAAAAAAAGTACATTTTCGTACAACCAATTGCCTTTTCTTAAAAAACTACATTTTCTTTAACAAGTACCGTTTTTGTGAAACAAGATAACTTTTCTTGATATAAGTACCTACTCTAAAAATGTACCTATTCTTGAAAAAATTTCCAATTCTAAAAAAAATTCACATTTCTTAAAGAAACCTTTTCTACAAAACAATACATTCTCTTAAAAAAATACATTTTCTTACAAAAATACCTTTTCTTAAATGTGCCTTCTCTTAAAAATAAAATAATAACTTTTCTTTTCTTTTTGAGATATGTAGCCTTTCTGAATATAAGTACATTTTCTTAAAAAAATAACCTGTTCCCAAAAAGAGTACCACTTCTTTAAAAAGTACCTGTTCTTAAAAAAAGTACTTCTTTGTAAAAAAAATTCAAACTCTTATGGCGTTTTCTTACAGAAAGTACTACTTCTTAAAAATAGTACATTTTCCTAAATAAAACCATTCACTTTTAATAAAATAAGTACTGTTAAAAAAGGACTTTGTCGGGAAAATATAATATATATTCTTACAAAAAGGACCCAAAAATATAATTTTTTTTAAAACTTCTTAAAAAAAGTTTATCATTTTACAAACATTATCTTTTCAATAAAGATCCATTTAAATTAACGAATTTTTCAACGGGTGCCTTTGGCGTGTTGGAACTAATTAGTACATAATATATAGCGAAAGGAACTTCGCTCCAACCGGGTGTCCACTGACACCTCATGTGATTTTTTTTATTATGAAATAAATTAAATTACATATTGAATTATAAATTGAATATTTATAACAATTTAAACTAAGTTTCAGATATTTTTTGCAAATTTTTTCTTTGACTTTTAAGTAATTTTAGCCAACTAATTTTTATCCAATTTGTGGTGGTAGTATCAATTTGTAACATCTGTATTAAGTTTTGGTCATGCACTTTTGATAACAAATGAAGATGGATTGGTGTGTTCCATTTTAGTCAAATGTGGACGGCCTTTGTGGAGAAATTCTTGAATAGTTCTGGGAAATGGATATAATAAAATTATATTAGGAGATTTAAAAATATCACTGCATTATTAAACTATATCCAACAATTGAGAATAATTTTTATTTAAAATCTAATCATATGGATTTTTGTTTATGATTTCCTTAGTAAACTATCAAATCATAGTAAAGAAATAGACAAGAGTTTCCAACGAAGAGGTAGTAGTAGGCCATTTCATCGAGATCGAGGTGCTTTTCTTTTTTACTCTTTAGTTGGCAATGCGTATTTTCGTTCGATGCAACCAACACAAAACATAATTTAGTAGTTATTAGTATCAATCAAACACTATTTAAACTTAGAACATCATTACACTATGGCTTTCACCCGCATGTTCGACGCTTGCCTAAAGTGTTTTGTTGGTGAGCGGTGAGGAGTTGCTGGCGGGATAGACATTCGTTTTGTCGTGTCTCTCTCTTCACTTTCGAATTTGTGCCATTTTGTTTTATATTAATGTAAGGTGTAATCGATCGGTACAAATATTAACTTTTTAATAAATTATAATAACCACGTTTACAACTTTTACGAAGAATTTAATTTTTTGATAAATTTAATTTAATTAAAATTAATGAAGGAGAGCAGCCGATTTACAGCCCTACTGTGGCAGGGTTACAAAAGTCACCACGGTTACTATTTGACAGCAATGTGACAATTGTCACAAATCGGTATTCTGACACATTTTTTTGGTAACAAAAATTGTTACCTGCCAAAGAGGATATAACAGCGCGTGACAGCTGTTTTATTTGCCGGAAAGTTGGTACAAAAACATTTTATAAATTCAGCAACTAAACAATAAAACTGTATACGGGAAAAATTAATAATATATTTTGTACCAAAACGACAAGAGGGCATAATTAAATGGAGGAAGGACTTTTGTTACTTTTGTGTTATGGAAATGGAGCATAAAGAAGAAATAACTTGCTTTTGTGTTAGAAAGATTTAAAAAGCGCGAAATGTATTATACAATTTTTAAAGTACATATCTCCGGTCTTTGAAGGGATAGAGACTTAAAAAAAAAATCTACGGGCTTTTGTATTATCGGAACCTGTCAAAAAATAAATATAATAGGGCATTTTTTTGAAAAAAAATTAAATTTTTAGCAGAAAAGTTTTATTAATTAGCTCCACAATGGGTTAGTAAAAATAAATATGTTTATACACGGATTTATAGAGCTTACTTACTTACTTATCCGGTCTCGGACAACCCCGGGGGGTCAGGGACCTTACAAAACGAAGATAACATATTTCGCCAACCAGTTCGATCTCTTGCTTTATCTCTCCAGTTGGCAATACAAAGTGTACGCAGGGATTCGTCAACCTGATCACTCCAGCGGAGTCTTGGTCTTCCTATTTTTCGTCTTCCTTCGAGTTCGGGTTCGAAAACCTTTCGCGGTGGTTCATCTTCATCCATTCTACTGACATGGCCTAGCCAGCGCAGTCGCGTTATCTTGATCCGCTTAACTATGTCAATGTCAGGATAAAGCTCATACAGCTCATGATTCATGCGTCGCCGATACTCGCCGTTGTGCACATTTGTCATACATTTTTCGGAGTATTTTTCTCTCGAAGACTCCTACAGATGTTTCGTCTGCTTGCGATAGGACCTAGGATTCAGCGCCATAAAGCAAGACAGGTTGAATGAGAGTCTGGTACAGCTGGACTTTTGTTACTGGAGAGAGGGCTTTATCTCTAAAGTGCTTGCTTAGCCCAAAATAACATCTATTCGCAAGCACAATTCTCCGCTTGATCTCAAGGCTGACGTTGTTGTTTTTGTTCACGGCAGATCCGAGGTATATAAATTCGTCCACTACCTCGAAGTTATAACGGTTATCAACGTTCACGCTTTGGTCTAATCGCGTGGAGGCCCTGTTCGTTGAAACCATTAATTTTATCTTGTCCTCATTTACCGTCAGACCCACTTTTGCTGACTCCTTCTCAATTCTCGAAAAAAATCGCAGTAACTTCTCTAATTGTGCGCCCAATGATATCTATATCATCAGCATACGCGAGCAGCATGTGACTTTTGCTGCTGATGGTTTTATTCATGTTGACTGCAGCTTTTCTCATAATGATCTCCATTAAGATGTTAAAGAGATCGTACGATAGGGTGTCGCCTTGCTTGAGGCCTCGCTTAGTTTCGAAAGGTTCGGTAAGATCCTTACCAGCTTTCACTGCGGATTTGGTGTTCGTCAAGGTCATCCTGCAAAGGCGTATGAGTTTTGCAGGAATACCAAGCTCACACATTGCTTCATAGAGTTTCTCCCGTATCGGACTATCGAAGGCTGCTTTATAATCGATAAATAGATGATAGGTGTCGATTTGTTTTTCGTGTGTCTTCTCCAGGATTTGGCGTAGCGTGAAAATCTGGTCAGTTGTCGATTTTCCAGGCCTAAAGCCTGGAAGCTCATCGCCGCCAGCCTTAAACAGCTCCGCCGGTAATCCATCGGCTCCTGCGGCTTTGTTGTTCTTAAGCCGGGCAATAGCTGTTCTGACCTCGTCTTGGTTAGGAGGGGCAATCGACGTTGTCGTCCATATTGTGATCGATTGTCCCATCGTCATCGGATATTTCAGGTACTAGTAGCGCGGAGAAATGCTCTTTCCATATTCCCAACGTGCTCTGCACATCTGCGACGAGATTTCCGTCCTTGTCTTTACAGAAGGGGGGCCCTGAACCATGTCCATTAGTTCCATTTTTAACTTTTTGGTAGAATTTTCGGGCTTCGTTCTTCCTTCTGTATGTCTCAATTTTCTCACTCTCGCGCTTTCTCCACTGCCGTTTCTTACGCCTAAAGAGACGGTTTACCTCCTTTCTCTCTTCTCCCTATACCGCTCAGTTGCAGCTCGCGTTGCAATTGACTGAAGCATTACCATACGTGCAGCGTTCTTTTCGTCATTTGCTATGCGACACTCTTCATCGTACCACGGTTTATTGCGAAGCGGTTTTTCGAAACCAAGTACGGTTGTTGCGGCAGTTTTTATAGAGTCGGAAATGGGTTTCCACTGCGCATCAGCATCGTCATCGGGAGGGGGTGGGTTCTGTGCCAAAAGTTGCGAGAGCTTCCTTGAGTAGGCTGTGGCTACCTCTGGTAATTCCAGCTTTCCGATGTCCAGCTTCCTCTGCGTCTGGTTTCGTACGATTTTCGCTCTACTTAATCTTGTGCGAACCTTTGCTGCTACCAGGTAGTGATCAGAATCGATGTTAGCTCCTCTGATCACTCGTACGTCCATTACACTGGATGAGTGCCTTCCATCAATTACCACGTGATCAATTTGGTTCTTAGTTCTTTGATCAGGGGATACCCAAGTAGCCTTGTGGATGTCTTTATGCTGGAATCTTGTACCACTAATGACCATGTTTTTGGCCGCGGCAAAGTCAATCAGTCTTATACCGTTTTCGGAACTGTCAGCATGTAGACTGAAATTGCCAATAGTTGGATGAAACACATTCTCCCTGCCTACTTTAGCATTAAAATCTCCTAGTACAATCTTATTGTCATGGCCAGAGCACCGGACATACGTTTCCTCTAGGAGCTCATAGAATATGTCTTTGGTACCATCATCTTTCTCTTGTGTCGGGGCAAGCACACAAATGAGGGAAATATAAAAATATTTCGCTTTTATGCTGATTTTGGGTATTCGTTCACTCACAGGATTGAACCTAGAGACTAGATGTCGCAGTCATTTGCCAACTACAAATCCGCAACCAAATTCATGTTTTTTCTCATGGCAACTGTAGTATATGTCGAAGTTTCTTTTTCTTGTGCAGCCATGTCCTGTCCATCGCATTTCCCGGATAGCGGTAATGTCAGCCTTATAACTTTCGAGGACATCTGCCAGTTGGATACTTGCACCGGATCTATATAGAGTTCTTACATTCCAAGTGCATATCCGTAAATCGTGGTCCTTATAACGTTTGCGGGGTCGTCAACAAATAGGGGTTGTTTATGTTTTCTCTTTCGTTTTTGTATTTTCACTGCCATTATGAACGGTGGCGGGAGGCAAACCCAGTGCACCGGGTTTTTGCATGTTACCTACTGCCAGGATATTTGATTGCAGCCGCCCATTATGGATCAGACGCTCAACAGGATGCGATATGTTGAACCTGGATTTTCTTCTTTTAGTTTCTATCCGCCGTTGGCCCGTATGTTTGGCTCATCCGCCTTCTAAGGACAAAAGAATATGCCCGATTGTTTGATGAGCTTCAGTGAGCTTCTCACTCTAGCTAGCTAACGGAGGTTTCCGAAAAGCCATTGCCCAGGACATACTGCGTGGAAGTAGTGAGCTGCTTGGACTGCCCATTGAAGGAATCATTTCTGGCCACTCCCAAGTGAATGGCAATCAGAAACTTTCTACCTCCACAGACAGAGCTTAGAAAGACCTTAATAATGATACCCATTTCTACCAGGTCCGATCACAAATACCGAAGATACGAAGATCTCACGATGTTGGATCGACCGCGGGGGGATACAACTTTTTCAACTCAGCGCAGAAGCCTTTGTCGGTGGTGAAATTTTGATGTAGATAAGAGAGTTGGCGCTAAAGTAAATATTTTTTTCTAATTGGCGCGGTTACGCGGGTCTATTCTTTCCGCTTAGCATCTATGTATGTTCCTTGAGGAAGGTAATATAGCATTCCAGCTGTGCCTTTGCGGTGCGCTCAAATTACCTAAATAATAATGTATTACTTTTAATTCAATAAACCATAAATATATTAAATACTTACTTTTCCTTTTTTACCGCGTTTATTTTGTGCATAAAACCATATGTATGTTTTTGTTTTGTTGTCCCTGCTTTTGACAATCTGTTATTATTTGTTACGAGGTGAATTTTTGAATTTTTCGTTGTCACCTTTTTGCCAGAATACCAGATACAAACTATGGTGACAACTTTGTAACAATTTTGTGGATACAATTTGATTGTTACCACATACACAGAATAGGGGTGTAAACTTCAAAAACTTCAGGGCTGGTTGCAAGCCAAATCGCAGAATGTAATGTAATCGTGATTTACTTAGGCTTTTTAAAAGAGAGTAGCGTGATAATTGCAGCCTGACAAGCATAATCTAAATGGGGAGTTAGTTTTCTGCATGGTTTGCTTATCGCTCTCTCGTCTATTCACTCTATTTTCTATCATTTCCCTACTACATAGTCGATTGGCAGTGTCATGGATACCCCCTGATCAAATACAAAAAGGATGTACAAGTAGAGAAGAAACCCTCGTAGAAGAGAACAGAAAAAAATGAGTGAAGTGCCTTATTTCTCTGATCTCGCTCTTACTCTCTTCGTTGAATATTTCAATACACGAGCAGTTTTCTGATGATGTTATTGTATCTAGCTATAGAAATTCCAACTATATTTAAATAAAATTACATAAAGTATGTAAAAAGTATGAAATAATCAAGTTATGACGAGAGAGAGAAATGCGTTTGAGTGCATCGCGTCGACTTTTTGGTTCTCTTCTACGAGGGTTGCCACATTGCGGTGGTTTTTTCATCTCTACTTGTACATCCTTTTTGTCAAATACATGAGAATTATGTGAGAAATTACCGGGTATATTCTCATAATGGTATCATAACCCTTTTTTAAGTAAAATCGAATGCCGGTTTTTCGAAATTTTTCGAAACCCCGTTTTTTCGGTTCTGTTCGGTTTCCGATTTTTTAAAATTATTAATTGAATGTAATATTTACTCTAAACAGCTTTCGAAAAACGTATACTGAAGACATTATCAATTCTGAATGAAAACTGAAACAATTTGTAAATAATGTGATTTAAATTAAGGTGCCAAATTTCAGTTAATGAGTTTTAAATTTAATTTGAGAGTTTTTTATGTCTTAAATTGTAATTGATGGGTTTTATATTACAATGATGTATTAAATTTCAATCCACGTGTCTTTGAATTTTAATTGACGTCTTTTAAATTTCAATAAATGTTTCAAATTTACAAATTAAATTTTCAAATGATATCAAAGATATCTGAAATTGAGGAAGCATGTGTTAGGGCCAAACCAAGAACAGAACAAATCTTACATCAAGAATATTTGCGTTCGAGAAATATAGCTTTCAAAACTTCGGCACCAGTGCGTGTAAATAGGAAAGCAACGTGAAAATATCACTCTGCACGATAAAATATGTTCTTCGGTTAGTGAGAAGTATGAATACACACTGCGGTGGCTTAACGGGCTGCTGAAGATGATGCTTCACAAACGTCTAAACGATCGTCCAGCGAATGTGAGTTTGAATCCCACCCGCGGTATTTACATTTTTTTCACTAAAATTTATTTTTTTGAAGAAAATTTATTTTTTTTAAGAAAGAGGAATTATTTTAGAAATGGTCCTTTATTCAAGAATAGGTAAATTTTTAAGAGGAGGTACTTATCTCAAGAAAAGTTATTTTGTTATTTTGTTTATCTTTTATTTTGGTTAAAGAAGAGTCTTTCTATGTTTTCTTATTCTCTTTTATTGATTTGCTTACCCAACTCAAATTCATTCATCTCATACTTAAAGAAATACACATGTAATTGTATCAAATGTAAATATCTTTGTAAACTTTACGATCTTCATTTTAGTTCATAATTAACGTGTCCGTCTCTCATTGCGCTAACATTTTGTTTCTCTTTAAAGAAGAGGTAGGTTTTTAAGAAATGGCAATTTGTTGTAAGAAAATGTACATGAAAGAGTACTTATTTAAACAAAAAAAATATTTTTTTAAGAAATGGTACTTTTTGTAAAAAAATTTACTTTTTGAAGCAAAGGTGCCTCTTTAAGATAATGTATTCGTTTCAAAAAAAAATTACTGTATTTAAGAATATGAATAGGTATTTTTTTGAGAAAATTTACTTATATTAAGAAAAGGCACATACGTATTTAAGAAAACATTCTTTTTCTTAACTTCTTTCACTTTGGCTTTTCTAAATTTACTTTTTATTGGGTTCAAAACTACAATATATACTAAATATTGCTTACAGGTTCCATCTAGAAAACTTCCCATTAAACAAGAAATTTCCCAACATATGTTAGTATAGAGACAACCCAAAGTAAAAGCACCCAAGTTGATAATACTAGGTTGTACCATAATAGTGTTAAAAAAAAATTGTTTAATTATTTTTTCATCTAGCCTCCATCCTGAAAAGTGCGATAAGGAACTTCGTTCCAAAAAAGTTAACCAAATTTAACTACGGCGAAATGTCCAGCCTCCACCAAAGTCTTGAGCTGCATTCCTCATCAATCTCCTTCAAAAAAGCAACAAAAACGAATTGAAATTCTCATACATTAACTAAGAAAAAAAATGATTCCAGTATCAATGTCATCAAAAGCAGAATCTAGTCCTCTGCGTGATACAAGAAGAATGTTCACTGGATTGAGCGAATTTCTTGAATTGTAGCTGAAAAGGCAAGGTAGGTCCAAGCTAGTGTATTCGAAACCGAAACCGGATAACCGTACGTCGGCTTTTAAACAATTGTTTTTTGCGCAGAACCAGATTCCCCTCACCCCTAGTTATCCTTTGGGCTCGAGTTCCATTAATAATGGTTCATATTTTTATTTTGGTAGCCGATCAACCTTCAGTTACTCGTGGCAAATTTGCCAATATTCAATAGCAGAGTGATATCTGCAAAATATTATCATATTAGCAACTGATTAGGATGTTTCGTGTGTTTGGAGTATTTATTAGGGTACCCATTTAATCGAGTTTTTTGATTAATCGGTTAATCGTTAATCGTAAGTTTCAACCTGACAATTAAACGAACAAAAGGCAATCAAATTATTCGATTAATCAATTATTCGAATAAAATAAAACAAAAAAAGAACAGTGTTTAACCATAGTTATTAAAACAAAACAAAACGTAACAAAAGCAACTTCATTATAAAGTATAAAATATACGTAGCTACAATTCACAAGCCGTAGTTGCAGCATCATGAAAATTAGTGACTTTTGATACCAAGCCAAAATTAAAAAAATCTCAAAGTTTGGACCCAACAGTGCCACGCTTTCCGGTACCTACTATACAAAGGGTAGGGCCGCTCTGAAACTATATCACACTATAACACTCTATTCGATTGATTAATTTTTACAAAAAACTTTGCAAAACGTAATTTTCTGACTATTATCCTTATTGTATATAGTTTGAGCAGAATCGGACAAGGTATTTTGATACCCCCATACAAAGTGACCAGTGGGTCTTGAAATTTCACCAAACTATTACACCCAAATGCCCGACGACTGGAGTCTCAGTGTATTATGTCCTGTATTCAAAAAGGGTGATCCGTGTGTCTGTTCCAACTATCGCGGTATCAGTCTTTTATCCATCGCTTATAAGGTCTTGTCGAGCGTATCATGTGAAAGACTAAAGCCAATTATTGAAAACCTCATTGGACCTTATCAGCGTGGTTTTATGCCAGGCAAGTCCACAACTGACCAAATATTCACGCTACGCCAAATCCTGGAAAAGACCCACGAAAAGCAAATCGATACATACCACCTTTTTGTCGATTACAAAGCTGCTTTCGATAGCCCCATACGGGGAAAACTATACGAAGCTATGTCTGAACTTGGTATTCCGGCAAAACTGATCCGCCTCTGTAGAAAGACGCTGACCAACACCAAATTATCAGTGAAAGTGGGGAAAGACCTCACTGAACCATTCTGTACCAAGCGAGGACTTAGACAAGGCGACACACTTTCGTGCAGTCTCTTCAACATCTTTATGGAGATAATAATGAGAAAGGCTGCAGTAAATACGAACAAGACCATTAAAACGAAAAGCCATATGTTGCTGGCGTATGCTAGGCTGTCCATTACATCTCTTTTAAAGAGAACATGTTCTCTTTTTGTGTTCGTATCTTTTTGTTCACTGTCTTTTTTTGGTGCCGTATTTTTATGTCCAACAGTGCTCTTTATGTACTCTATTTCAAAAAAAATCCTAGATTGATGGAATTTTATTTATTTAGTAGGAATTCGGCACAATTGTTCGCCACTAATTGTTTACTGGGTTAAATCAGTTGACAAATTAAAGGCCGGAACACAATTGCGACGTTTCGACGTACAACGTACGGCGTACGGGCGAAAAACGTCGTAAAAATACGTCCATACGTCCACCATGCACACAATAGCAGCGTACAACGTAGCAACGTATTCTACGTCAACATACATACATATGTTTACATTTTATAAATGTTCGTATTTAATTAATTAATTTTCTCATTTATATTATTCGCGCTCATTTTTTATCACAAATTTCACAAACTTAAATTTTATTTACAAACATCAGCTGGGAACACAATTGCGATTTTTCGACGTACGGCGTAAAAATTAGAAATAGATGTAATTGAACGTACGACGTAAATACGCCAATACGTTGTCGTCGTCAATTGTGGGCGAGATCGTAGGAACATGTGTGTTTTATTTTTGACAGCGTATCATTTTTTACGCCATACGTCGAAACGTCGCGATTGTGTTCCGGCCTTAAATCTCTCATTCTGTCAACAGCAAACCGTTTGCTGTCAAAACTTATACAAATTGTTTATTGTTATGCTGTGAACACAATTGGCGCGTACGACGTATATCGCCCTACGCGACGACAGAACACGCCGCGTAAATTCGTCGTATGGAACACAATACCGACGAAAAAAAACAACACTTTTGTTTTCTGTTTTGATACGAGTAACAACTGATAGAGTGACCATATGGAAAACAAAATACTTCACAAATTAAACATTTACAACAACTCAACTAAAAAGCTTTTTTATAGTTATTTATTTATTTATTATTTTATTTTAAATATTAATAGATATGTAAAAATTTAACAAATTTTAAAGTAAAAAGTAACTTTATTTACTGAAACTCATAAAATTTGTAAAAGTATGGCCACCTTGTACTGTTTTGTCGTCGTACGCCGCCGTATGAAATAGAAATAAATCTATTTAGGTTACGCGGCGTCGGACGTAATTTTCGCCGGCGCCGTGATTGTGTGCATTTCCATATACACCAATGTGTTTTATTTTTGGCGACGTACTTACGCCGCGAAAATTACGTCGTACGCGCCAATTGTGTTCATAGCATTATTTGTTTTGCCATGCTGCAGCGTGGTTGCTTTGTGTGAAGCATAGATAAAGGAAATAAGTAGATATCCCACAGGCGTTGGCAAGTACTGCCACTAGATGCTGTGTTGTCGTTTTGTAACTTTCATTGACGTTTCTCATAACATTCACTGACGTTTATTCAACAGTGTGGGACATTTTTTCAATACAAAAATAGAATCATTTTCCAGGTAGTGCTATTCGAACAACTAATTTAGTTTTTATCATGTCGTTGTGTTCCCCACTTTCTAATTCAAATGCATTTTGGTTATGTGCTTGTTTGGTGTACTGTTATTGTTGGTATTCGTTTATGTTGACCCGTACAGCATCGGCCCACTAAACAAAACAAAATCCCTGTTGATGTTGCCTACCACACCTTTTGGTAGCACCTTTTCTAAATACATCTTGCAAGGTATATTTTGTTTGGGATCAAACGTTGTAATTATTGCATTCAGCTCCATCTAGAAAATATCCCATTGAACAATAAATTTCCCACGGCATGTGCGATATCTAGTTAATTTCTTTCTCTATGGTTTGAAGCCTTAAAGTTAATGGCATAGATAAAGGAAATAAGTAGATATCCCACAGGCGTTGTCAAGTACTGCCACTAGATGCTGTGTTGTCGTTTTGTAACTTTCATTGACGTTTCTCATAACTTTCACTGACGTTTATTCAACAGTGTGGGGCATTTTTTCAATACAAAAATAGAATCATTTTCAAGGTTGTGCTATTCAAACAACTAATTTAGTTTTTTTCATGTCGTTGTGTTCCCCACTTCCAAGTTAAAATTTGGTTATTTTGATTGTATCTTTTTGTTTACTGTTATTTTTGGTGTTCGTTTCTGTTGAATTTGAGAGCAACGGACCACAAAACAAAAACAAAATCCCTATTGATGTTGCCTACCACACCTATTGTTAGCACCTGTTCTAAATACATCTTGCAAGGTATATTTTGTTTGGGATCAAACGTTGTAATTATTGCATCCAGCTCCATCTAGAAAATATCCCATTGAACAAGAAATTTCCCAAGGCATGTGCGATATCTAGTTAATTTCTTTATCTATGGTTAATAGTTTAGCTAGTTTAATAAGCAATAAGGTAATTCATTTTTTTAACTATGATTAGTATTTTATATTAATATAAAAACTTTTTACGTAGCCTAGAGATGAGCAAAAGAAAATGTGTTTTTAACCATGACTTACAAACAAAATATAAAACGTTCATTGCCAAACCAGAACTTGCAAAACATGAAGCATTCTGCACGATTTGCAACACCAAAATCTCGATTGCAAATAAAGGACGATATGATTTGGAGCAACATATTGGATCGCAAAGCCACAAACAATCATTATAGGCAGGTGAAGGTTCGAGTAGTTTGACCCAGTTGTTTATACCAAAATCTACAAAGCTGGATGACAAGGTAGCTGCCAATCCAATCCAATACTTCAATGCAATGCAAAAACTGGAATTCAAACGAAAATGTTACATCTGAATAATTTACAAGATGAAAAATCCGAAACCATAGCGAATTATATAATAAAATATTTAACAAAATTTAATTTGTTAGAAAAGTGTATTGCATTTTCCGCAGATAACTGCAATACAAATTTTGGTGGAATAAAGAGAGCGGGCGAAAATAATGTTTATTGTAAATTGAAATCAAAACTGGAAAAAGATTTAATTGGAATCGGATGCCCAGTTCACATTACTTCAAACTCAGCCAAAACTGGTTTTGATTCGTTTCCTGTTGATGTAGAATTGATTTGTATAAAAATCTTTAATTTTTTTTTCAATTTACACAGTAAGAACCGAAAGTTTAAAGAAATTTTGCAGCTTCGCTGAAATAGAATATAAAAATTTGCTAGGACATTCAGGCACACGATGGCTATCATTATTTCCCGCAGTGAATCGAATTCTAGAAGTTTTTCCAGCTCTAAAATCTTATTTTTTATCTATTGATAATTGTCCAGTTATTCTGGAACGATTTTTTAATTCAAACTTAAGTGAGGCGTTTTTGTACTTTGTACATTCATCGCAATATGTATTTCACGAAAGAAGTAAAGAGATGGAAATGGAAACAAATTCAATCTTGGAGGTATCGTCAATCGTAAAATCGTTAAAAACCACTTTAAAGTGTAGAATCGACCAGAACTTTTTGCCAATTTCCACAAATACAATATTACTTGAATTAATCAGGAACGGATTTGAAACTGAAGTTAATTCTTTTAAAAATGATTGTATGAAGTGCTACCGAAAATCATTAGAATACCTCGAAAAATGGACAATTCACTTGGATGAGTTCAGTTGCTTCAATTGGATGAAATTGGACGAAGTACCTGAGTGGACATCAGATGAACTTACGCTCAAATATGTATCTTCGAAAGGTGTCGAATTGAGTTTCAATGATTCAAAAGGTTTTGACCAGTTTTGTAACTTAAAAAATTTTGTAGCCTGATACCGATGATGAATTTAAAAAATTAATATCAAGTGCCAAATGGTTACAGTTTTTTGAAAATAATAATAATTCAGAGTATTATTCGGAACTTCTAAAAATTTGTCAATTTTTTTTTGCATACCAGGACAAACTGCAAATGTAGAAAGAATATTTTCTTTAATTGGGTCACAATGGACGAAAGAGCGGAACAAATTCAAAATGTCAACCATCAGATCGATTCTCACGGTTGTATACAATCTTAAGGATTTAAAATGTAAATCTTTTAAAGATTTAATTATTAACGATAAAAAATACTTAGCCCTAATAAGTACCTCAAAAAAGTATAATTCCGATTCATCAGAATCAGATATTGATCTCAATTAATTTTAATGTTTTTATTTTTTTTTTATGTTTTTTTTTAAAGAAAATTGATTTTTGAATTTATTTTGTTTATTTTTTAAGAAAATGTGATTCTTTTTGTTTTTTATTGTTTTATTATATATTTATTTCGTTGTTTCTATCATTAGAAACTATTATTATTTTAATTTTAACATCAATAAAATTATTAATTATTTAATAAAGAATTTTTTTATTGTAAACTCTTTTTTAGTTAAAATGTTCTCTTTTTTTAAAGCGAAAGTTCTCTTTTGAAAATTATCCATATGGAAACCCTAGCGTATGCTGAAGACATAGACATCATTGGGCGAAATTTGCGAGAGGTTACTGCAGTATTTTCAAGAATCGAAAAGGAATCAGCGAAGGTGGGTCTTGCTGTTAATGAGGGCAAGACAAAATTGATGGTGTCAACGACTAGAGAAACCTCTCGACTTGGTCCGCACTTGAACGTTGACAACCGATTTAATTTTGAAGTGGTAGATGAATTTATCTACCTTGGATCCGCCGTGAACAAGGACAACAACGTCAGCCTGGAGATAGATAGGAGAATTGTGCTTGCAAATAGATGTTATTTTGGGCTCAGCAAGCAGTTTAGGAAAAAAGCCCTTTCTCGACGAACAAAAGTCCAGCTATATCAGACTCTCATTTTACCTGTCTTGACATATGGCTCTGAAACTTGGGTCATATCGCAAGCGGATGAAAAACACCTGGGAGTTTTCGAGAGAAAAATTCTCCGTAAAATATATGGTCCTGTTAGGGAAAACGGCGAGTACCGACGTCGCTGGAACGCAGAGGTATGTAATCTCTATTCTGACGTGGACATAGCTAGACGAATCAAAGTGTGCCAATTGGGTTGGCTAGGCCATGTTATCAGAATGGATGAAGATGAGCCAGCGCGAAAGATTTTTGATAACGTACCCGATGGAAGCAGGAAAAGAGGACGACCAAGACTTCGCTGGAAAGACCAGGCAGAAGAATCCCTCCGTATCCTTGGTGTTACCAACTGGCGAGAAAAGGCGAAGGATAGAGCCAGTTGGAAGAATATGTTGAAATTTGTTTAATTTGTTTGTTTAATTAATATGTGTAAGACGTCTGACCTCATGAGGTTTTAATATAGTCAATAAAAGTAAAAAAAGTATTACACCCAATTTAATGAACCAATTTTGAGACAATTTTTTTATGCATGTCTATGAGCCAAAGCACTGTGCGACGCTTTCTCTCAACAAACTATCAAATCTGTTCGAAATGTGTGTAAAGTTATGAAATTTGTTCGCAAATCGTTGTCGTATGAGTTGCCACATTGTAGGAGTGTTTCAAGACAGACTGCTTGACATAAACACGTACTTATATTTTATTAATCGATTAATCTCTACCATTTGTTCGAGTTAATCGTTAATCGAAAAATTTAATTATTAAAATGTTCGGTTAATTTTATAGCACGATTAATCGATTAACCGAATAATGATTAATTGAATGGTTACCCTAGTATTTATCATGACTACCAAGTCCGCTCAAAATTTGTATTACACCGTAGCTTTTGAAAAATATTGCCCAGTACCAAATTTCACTAATATCGATTTTGATTTACGGGAGATATCGTGTCGATCATCCTGAAAGCCACCCATATTTTGTAAGGGAGGCACATAAATCAAATAAGCAAAATCATTATTGTTTTAGTGAGTGAGTGGAGGTTTACGAAGTGAAGCCTAATACAAATTTCACTAAGGTTGGACGTATTTTACACAAGGACGTATTTTGTCGATAACCCGGACTGCCGGTCATCTTTTGTATGGGAGGGTGTAGTGACCTCGACAATTTTCTCCAGTTAAGTATAAATTTTAAGATTACTAAAACAAGATTACACTAAATACTAAATACATATATCTATTTGTATGGGATGTACCAGATGGAGTGTGGTCATTATTGTTTGGGCCTATATTTTCGTTAATTTAATTAGTTTCGTCAATGTTTTATTGATTTCTTCAGGCGGATATATTTAAGAAAATATTTATATAACAATTTTATATTTAAAACACCGATAAGTTACTATAAGTCTTACAATTATGATTTTCCAATATTTTTCCAATGGAACACAAATTGATAAACGTAAACTTTAAACAATAGAACAAATTAGAAATACAAATAAATAATTTGACAACCACAACTGAAACTTATTATCATTCATCTGTTATTGCAAATCTATAACTGGTGCTGCTGATCATCTTTCAAATTCATTGTTCTCGCTTGTTGACGTTGAATTCCCAAACTTTCAATAATATACCTCTTTTCCCCTTTATCCTCTCCGTCAAGTATTCCAACTTTCCCAAAATCTGGATTGTGTCCACAGTGTAACATATGTATGTTGTGATAGAGCTGTCTTGTGGTCATAACACCCATTTGCAATCCCTAACTAAGTTTGGTTAAATAATTGCCAATGACAAAATTTCATTGTGATCGTTAAAGAGAGAGAAACTAGCCAGACAGACAGACGGGCATGGCTTAAAAGTCTTAAAAAGCCCCAAAACAAATTTGGTCCATAAATACCTTAGGTCTAATATGACTCATTCTATGCGTTACACTTTTCGTATCAAATGACATATGCCCCCAGTGAGCGTGCTCGAATATGTATGGTCTACGAAATTGTTTTTTTTTTTATCGAATATAAAGCGTACTACAATTTATAATTGTTTCAGTTTTAGCACTTTTTTTGCAAATTGGACTTTTTTTGGAATGTTTTTTTGATGGCTTCTGGCAACACTGGTCGTCTGTGTACTTTCTGTGATATTTTCTACTGAGAGTAAAATCCATCTTACTCTCTCAACAATATTTACTGCATATATTGTACTGGAAAGGTTCGCAGATAGTCAATGATGCCAACTTAGCTCTTTTGGGGGTAGATTTAGAACTTTTCGACATTGCAAAACGCGTAAAAAAAGTCATTATCGCTTTTTTTTGGAAACACGTCTAATGAACAACTGTTAATTTATATCTATACTTTACTTTGAAGGAAAGCAAAGAATTTTCAATAATATATTCATATTCGTATTCAAGTTTAACACAATAGGACAAGTTGTGAGTGAGATATCAACAAATTATTGTGCTTTATTTGAAAGGCCTATAACACTGTGGAATACAACAAAAATAACAATGTTCTAACAACGGATTCTGATAGAGGTGGTAACAAAAATATACGTGTATCGGCGTTTTGAAAGCTTACGTCTGAATTTGTTTTAAGGGGGGTGAAATTGTATCCTTACATTTTAGGGATAGGATGTGTTCAACAATTTTATGTAAAAAGCATGCTAAGAGCTTTTAAGAAACTAGATGTTCATATGTCAACAAAAATTAGTTTTTTTTTTCAATTCTCATGAGGATTACTTTGAGCATCAGTTGGCAACAGAGTCCAATGTTGGCACATTTGCCAATATTAAATAGAACTCGGTCGCAATGGATGATTTCGGGTGAGGGTATGTTTAAGTCGGTTCACCCGACTGACATTTCTTTGTCAGTTTGAATGTTAATTCGCCGATGTAAGTTTGCGCACGATCCGTTTCAGCGTCGTAGGTATAACAGCATGTGTGTATGAAAACGAAAATGGTTGCATGAACAACCCACAAACCCAAAAATATAATTTGGGAAATTCCGAAGTAATAAAGAGCCAATAAATACATTTTGGCAAAACATGGTGGTACCAATCCGCGAATTTAAAAGAAAAAACAATAACAATATGTGTGTATGAAAACGAAAAGAGTACGTGTTTGCTTAACGGAGTAGGTTTTGCAGTTCTATGCATGCATTTCTAAAAAAAAATAAAGTAAAATAAGAAAAAAATATGTTGTTTTCATTCTTTGTCTCAGATTAAATTATAGCGCTGACTATTATGGGCTATTTAAAATTTGGGACTGCGTTATGAGAAACTCAAATATTCGTCAAGTTTCACAACAATTTCGTCAATTTCCCCCAAAAAAAGCGATAAAATCCCAAAAAAAATGGGCCGCCAGAGGCCGCTAATGAAAAATAAAAATGTCAAAAATGCATTCGTTGATCCAAAAAACCCCCAAGTACATATTTAACTAGAGGAAATAGAATATTATTTTGCCTTTTTAGTTCAATATCTAACGCGATTATTGAATATTTAAAAAAACATATTTCCAAAAATCCGGGGGCTTGAAATTAATTTTAGAACTATGGTTTCTTCGGCAAACTTTCTTCAAATGACCCATGGAACAAGAATCGCGATGAGCCTTTATCGCCAAAAAAATTTGACCCATTCAAGTTGTTTATGAGTTTTGAGCTTTATCGTAGAATATTATAAGGAATTTTTTTGTGGCACATTTTATCCCTGTTTTAGGAATGTTTTTTACCCTTTTCCGCAAAAAGAAAAACGATCAACATATTGAGGCGGTAGAGGGCTAAAGTATTCCGCAAAAATGTTTCTCGTATAATTCCACATAAAACTGCTGAACATATCCATACCTCACATGCAAGGATAACATGGTTTCCTATGCCGACTCATCATAAGAATTGACAAAAGGGGGAAATTTCACCTCCCCTTAAAAAAATTCAGACGAAAACGTTCATAACGCTGACACACGTTTATTTTTTTGCTCCCTCTACCAGAATCCTCTGTCATAACCTTGTTATTTTTTAAAAAGTTTTATTTTGTTCCAAAGTGTAATTAACATTATGTGTGGAATATGCCATCGTGAAGATGACTAGTGCGGCTTCACTGGGTGGCGCGAACAGAACAGACTGAATTTGAGCTATTGGGACTCGTATTTGTGGCTTATTGGCATAGACCTGCGACTTAAGGAAACCTCACAAGAAAAAGTCCAACTGGATGAAACCCCACGGGGTAACTCTCAAATCGCTCGTGCAGAATGCCCATTGTGGCATCAGTTGTGTAGGAGGTAGCGACGTGCTGTTGGAACTACATACCGTGAGCGGTAACGCTCTCCGTTGACGCTGACGCCGCTGGACCACAATACAGGTCAAATAGTGACAATCTATGCATGCATTTCCACTTTGTGGGTCGCGTGTGGATTGTTATCGTCCTGAAGCCCGCAATGCATCAATCCTAAAAACGCGCGGATCACAAGAGAACGCCAATTTTGATAATAAAGTATTATCATTCGCACGTTTTGCTCGAAGCTGTATCTTGCCAATGGGGACATTTGTCTATTTTGAAATTTTGAAATTAACAATATAAGTAGATAAAACAACATAACCGCAGTGACCTGTCAAAGTCTAGCTGTCCCTATTGGAAAAACACTTATTCAGTTAGCGCATTTTAGAACTTTTGGAATCTTTGCAGTAGTTTTCGATTTTTGTCATGTTTTTGCACTTTTTTGGTACTTCGGCGGCGCGTTTCGTTTCTGTAGAGTTAGCATCACAGCAGACAGTCCTATTAGCGAAAAAGAAGATGTAGATAATTATGCATTTTCCAATTTACTAAGATACTGTTTTGTTGCAAAATCATATCATATCAGAAATTTAATATTATTTGTGGGTGACCAGGAATTAACTTGTCTATTTTATTTCTGGACGACCAGGGATTAACTTGCCTTTGTTATTTGTTGCCTATTCGAAAAGGTTTCATTCAGTATTGTATGAGTTTGTGTTATATTCAATTTTTATTTGTCATCAAATTAACAAAAAAAATTGATTTTTTTTGTTACATTTGGTACGTCCATGTAAATATCGTGTTACAAAAGATTCATATATGTACATACATACTGCCCAACTACATATGTGCGAATGCGTAAGTTGTGATAATACGTTACCCGAAAACTCTCAATTCTTGTAACTAAATTTAAACAAAAGCCGGTTTTGGTTCCACCCATGATAGAAATACAAGGTAGTGGCGTCAGCCCATATGGTTTCCTTTGTTTACATTTCATCGTACCCAGTAACTGTCAAAGTTGTTTGTGTTAGTGGGTTCTCTTTTGATTTTTATCAGCTGATTTTGACAAAAACTGGCTATGGAAATTACAACAATGCTAATGCCACTACCTTGTATTTGTATCATGGTTCCACCACTAGCTTATATTATCATTTCTGAATCTATTAGTGTAAATCTTACAAGAGAGAATATTTGACTCACCTGACAATTCCTGTCACACTCTTAATGGTGCGGTCTGTGTGATAGGGAGATGTTTGACGAAAAGTGACTTACACCCGGTGGAATTACAATAACTTCTAACTATAATTTTTCATGTCGTTGTGGTCAAAAACCGTGAAATTTAAATGTGTTTTACACTTTTTTATTGACTGTTATTGTTAGCACACATTTGTGTTGTAGGTATTTAACAGGGTTTAAAATTGCTGACTGATTTTCATTGCTAAACTGATTTACTGACTGTGACTGCGAAATGATCCGAAGAAACTGAAGAAATGATTTTTTGTAAATCGACTGCGACTGCTGCACACACACAATTTCTTGTCGACAGAATCAGTCGTTTGTTGAAAAATTACTAGCGACTGTTTTACTTTAAGTAAATGTTCTGATAGCAAAATCAACAGTCAATGCAACGACAGAAATCACCACAGAACATTGTTGAATTTGGTGAATTATTTTCATTGCTAAACTGATTTACTGACTGTGACTGCAAAAATTATCCAGACAAACCGAAATGAAACCGCACGCACACAAATTGTAAGTCGCAGTCGTCCCGCTTGTTCTGAAAGTGGTGATTAACTACATGCCACTAGTTGCATTATAAAGTTCACTAGTTCTATTTTTGACTAAATGTAATCTATAGAGAAACCAATCGACACTCTTGTGACCCATAGTAATCGGAAGGGAGTCGTTTAAGACTTTCGTCGTGTACAACACGAATGAAAACGATGTGGTTGACGTCAACACTAATAAAACAACGTCATTAAAGAATTTTTGTGCAGTAGAAAAAAAAGCAGTACCGTTAATCTACCGAAAAAATTCAGACGGAATATTGAGCGTGTTTTGGTTACATTCGCTTGTTTTGTATGAAGCACTTAGCGAGAACTTAGCGACGAGAATCATTTTCGCTAAGTTTAAACTAATTTGTTTTGACATCTTTTACCTTTTTCAACACTTACGGTGCGTTTACACGGGACAGTTTGAGACAAGATAGTTGAGAATATGTATTAGTCGTCACAAAGAGAACAATTGTTTGTGTGACGTACGCGTCCAGCCAGTTATAAAGACAGTACAGTTTTAAGTCACCGCCGACAGTGTCGTTTCGTTAAATTTCGTGCTCTGATTTTTTGTTTCTTCGCTCTTTTGCCATTGTGTTTTGTCTTACTTCTCCAAATTGGAACTGATGAACTCTGCAAAATTAGACATGTATTCATGTTTATATGTTTGTATTGTCAAACAATATTTCAATAAAATTTAGCAAAATTTTCAAATACAAATATATTTCCCAATTTGTAAAGTCATTTGCGATGTTTCGCATTTTTCTCACATAACTACGAAACGTCACCGATACGGCCGATGGCCGAACTAGTAGAGGTTGACGTAGTAGGATTTGTTGTAATTGTGTGAACCAACAACAGGCATTTAGTTTCTGTTTCATGACTCTAACCGTCAAATTCAACACAGATCCATATGAACAAACACAGTAAACAAAAAAGTATAACAACAAAATACACTGAATTTTACAGATGGAGTCATAAGAAAGCAAAATTAGTTGTTCTATTGAGCCAGCCTTTACTAGTTCAGCCATGATCTGGCCGCTTATGTCAAATCTCTTGCCGAAGTTACTGTCGTTGGAAAATCAGAGACAGTGGCGAGGCAAGTGAGAGAAGTGTAAGTTTGGTAGTAAAAATGTGTGAATGTATTGCTACTGTCGGAGCAAAACTGTCCCGTGTAAACGCCAGGTTATTCATATTTTTGAATAAAATGACTTAGCGCTAAATTGCCGTTTTCTTTGCAACTTAGCAAGCGACAATCGCTTTCTTGTAACCAAAACACGACTATTGTTTTGTTACAAGCAAAAGAAAAAGAGATTAGTCTTCATTTGAATTTCAACTTAAAAAAATGTACTTCAAAAACGTGTCTGTGGAGAAAAACACAAAAAATTTAAATTGTAAATTATTATGTAACTCTTAAATATTGAAATACATAATTTTTTTTTTTTTGAATTACCTTTTGTGTTAGTTTCCATTTAATTTCTTTTTTAAAACAAGCACCTGTTTTATTTTTTTTTAAATACATACGTTAATAAACATAGAAAATCGTACACGTCCTTTTTTACAGGAATACTAGTTATTTAACTGATGAACTCATGGAACTATAGTTGTAAGTAGTTACAGTAAACAGATACGTACTAGTACGATAGATTTAGCGATGGAACTAGTTCGTTGGGACTAGTATATACATATATTACTATGCAACTAGCTAAATATTATTCAATAGTTATCTGAGGGGTAGACCTTAGGCGATAATGCCTCAATATTAGTTTTGAAAATGTCATTAATAATTTTCAAAAATTCCTCATAACAGATGGAAACAATTTCACTATCCTAAATTTTAAACCAATTTACAGCAATCAATAACGTGTTTATATAATTAAAATCGCACGAATTATAATTATATTGAAAAACTTAATAATTACATTTACGATCATATTAATAAAAAGATATATTAAGCACAAGCGCCGAATGGTGAGCATACGATAGTGAAATTGGAAAAGCGCAATCAACAACTGAACATTTCAAATCAGAACTAACAAAAAATAAGTCCAACATTCGATTAAGTTTATTAAAAACTGGATTAATTTGGCGCATATCAAGGCTAAAAAAAGAGTCGATGAAATTCATTTCAGAAACATTATTAATATTATTAGGTATGAGATAGTCACAACCAATAACTTCAGACCAAACAATATTATTGAAGTTCAAATCACCCAAAAAAAACAACATTTACCCACATAATTCATAGATTCAACGAAGTGCAAAAAATTTTGAATGTGGCCTAAATACAAATCATCCGAACTTGACGGAGGAATGTAAGAGGCGTCCACAGATAAGCAACCTTTTAACATCTTTACAAAAACACACATTTGGTCAAATAATGGACTGGCATTATTTAATGGAACACTATAAGAATTTATACACTTTTTTACAGCAACTAATACTCCTCGGCTTCTAGTGTGTCCCGTAGCTAAAATGTCCCTATCCTTACGATAAACAAGGTATAAATAAGGATCAGAAAACTCCTCATCAAAAAAATCATAATTCAACCAAGATTCAATTATAACAAAAGTATCGTAATCATATTGTGAAGAAAATTTTGTAAACAATGAAGATTTAGACCTCATACGTGAAACATTATGGCAGTCCAAAGACTTGGATTCAATAAATTATCATAAAATTATGATGAAACACCAAGCTTAAAATTAACAAATTTTGAATCACCCACTGCAGTGTCTTTTCGAATAAATTTGGAACATGATATATGTAATTTATCTATATCAGAATGTTTATTTTTAAATGAGGATAAATGTACCCATTTCTTCTTGACTACAACATCCAACTCTGCATTGTTACTCTCACCCACTATAACACGACTCTTCTTATATTTACGTCTTGAAACATTCTCCCATCCACCACACACGAGAGAGACTTCACCATGTGTAGAAACACTAACAACATCAGCATTACCATCGTCGTCACCAACACCAATCAAATTTATGCCCGCGACATCACTTAGAGAGGCAGTAGCAGAAGTAGTAGCAGCAACAACATCATCACAAACAGCAGATAGTGTAGATATAAATACATATTTGTACGGTGATTATCACGAACAGAAATATCACTATTCACCACCAAATTAGCAGAGTGAGCATTAGATATGAAATTTCTCTGCGGCATCTTAACATATAAGCCGGTTTTGCGTAGATGCTGACTCCGACGAGTAGAAGTATTGGTATTGTTGCAATTATCATTGGAAGAGATTTACTGCGCAAGCATCGATTTCACCTCTGCCATCTCATATGAGAGCAAACTAATGTTTTTTTCAATTCAACAATATTAGCAAACGAAGAAAGGATATTGACCGCTGCCTCTTGATAAATTTTCGCACACAGTCTATGAAATTTGCGCTGGCAAATATTGCAAACAATTTGACTGCCAAAATGAATGTTTTTATACACTGAGAGGAAACCAAACTTTGAGACGATGACATTCGACACGACTTGTCTCTTTGAAGACTAAACTCAAACGCTCATAATTTTTGATGAAATAGCAGCGAAATTGTCTGCTGATAAGTAGCAAACATTATTTGCAGTTAATGTGTCATATCAAACTTGCCCAACATTCCCGCTTTTGGAGGGACTGTCCCGACTTTTTCGGGATTGTACTGTTTTTTGCGGGATTGTCCTGCTTGTTATTGTTCTATCCGGACTTGAATATAATGTAACAAAATGATTATATACAAAATATAGCGCTTTATTTTATAAGTATATACTTAGAATCATTGCGCTGGTGCGGCGTAGGTCGTGTAACCTGGTACAGCAGGGACACCGTAATGAGCAACAGGCGTTATCGTCTTGACTACAGTTTTAACAGCCAAAGGTTCACGGTTGACAACAGCATTGAATCCATTAATAGGATCAGCGGTATATTGGACAGTACGTTTGTAACCGTCAGCATCGACCAATGAGTACTCCCCACGTACAACATCACCATCACGTTCTTCGACTTGCCTCTTGGAGTCTCCAGACACAGTGCCTTGGACATCATAACCGAATTTCTATTGGGGGATGAGGATCGTATTCCTCAGCAGCCTTGGTCAGGATGGGTTGCGCGTTACTAACGGCAGCAGTAGCTGTATAATAAACTTGAGTAGCTGGAGCTGCATGATAAACTTGAGTAGCTGGGGCTGCATGATAGACTTAAGTGGCTGGGTGGCATAATAGACTTGAGCAGCAGGATCGCCATGATAAAACTGGGTGAATGGGACAATGCCGCATTGACAAAGGCGAGCAAGGCGAAGATTGCGACGAACTAACCAAATGATAAGTGAAATGAATAGCACATTAATGTCCTGATTCTTGTAACGAAAGCCTAGAATTACTTTAGGCATTTAATTACTTGAATGCCATTTTGTTTGGTTTCAGTTATGTGTTTAACTGTGTTAATTGAATGTGTTACTTGTTTGAGTTAGAGTCAGTGTATGATATCTCTGGCATGAACTTCAGTTGCTTTTATTCGTTAAGCTTCATCAGTGTGTATGCTGTAATATGCTGCCGCAACAATCGTTGTTTTTGGTATTAAATTCTTCAAATTTATGCATGGAATTGTGTGTGTAATTGGCATAAATTCTGGCACTAAGAGTAGAGTACCCATTAGCTTGGTCTATTGAGCGTTGTCAGGTGTTGCGTGTACCGTCACTTGTAGGCACATGTAAGTATTTAATTTGATATGTACACATAGAAGAGATTCGTTGTCACAACCATATTTACAGCCAACTAAAATTTGGCGGTTCTTTGGACTATCACATTATTCACTTGTGATTACCAATAATTCTGTTCCGCATCACCAAATGTTGTGCATATCAATTGATTTGTAATTCAGTTTTGGTTGCAAGAACTGAAATATTTAGTTGAAAACACAGCAACAATAAATAAATGTGATCTGTCAATCGAGTTTTAGTTGTAGTAATCAATTTATCCTGTAGTGGTGAATATTCTATAAGTTGGATGAACGAAAAATGTAAAAACTAATTCGGTTGTACCAAATAATATATTGGTATGCTCAACTAAAGTATTTACTTGAATTTGGTGGCTGTCACAACCATTTGGTGATGATTTAACCCATTATGAATTTTATAGAAAAAAAGTAAAAAAAATATTTTTTATTAAAATTGTGTATTTTATATTTAAATATAAACAAAATTATTATTATTTGTAACCAAGCTCTATTTCATGCTCATTTTTGATCGAAAATATGCAAAATTTTCTATATCTCGAAAACGGAGTGTCCAATCGCCAAAATATCAAATTTTTACGGGTTTCTCACAAAGTGTTCCCATTCGCATGAAATAAATTTTTTTCAAAAAATCCCCAAAATAAGAAAATCGCTAAAATAAAAAATGGCTATAACTCGGAAACGGTGCAAATCGTAAAAAATAATACATTTTTTACCTCTAAGGAGTCTGTAACCCATGGATGCCTTTACTACGGCATCACTTAAAATCCGTTAAACTGACATTTTTCAAATAAAAAATCGCTAAAACTCATATTTTTTATTACAGAGTTTTTATATTTTGCTCATTTTTTGAACAAAATATCTTCGATGGACCACTTTCAGAAAAATCCTTAGAAACTCGAAAAAAATAGTCTTGTTTTCGATTGGACGCTCCGTTTCCGACATATTGGCATAGGGGCGTTTTAGCGAGTTTTGACGCTAGAAATTTTAGTTTTAGCGATTTTTTAATTTTAATTTTGCCGTATTGAAGACATCCATAGGTAGAAGCCTCCTAAGGAGGTATAAAATGTATTATTTTTGCGATTAGACGCACCGTTTCCGAGATATAGCCATTTTGTATTTTAGCGATTTTCTTATTTTGGCGATTTTTTGAAAAAAATTTATTTCATGCGAATTGGAAAACTTTGTGAGAAACTCTTAGCAACCCCTTCAAAAATTGTTATTTTTTCGATTGGACGCTTCCTTTTCCAGATACAGACAGTTTTTCTAAATTTTTCATATTTTCGGCCAAAAATGGGGATGGGTTACCCTGGGTATCATATGTATGTTTAAGTTAATTTGTGTCATCCACAATAATAGTTCCTCCAGCCAAGTGTCCAGAATTGTTGGTTGGGTGTTGGTGAGGGCGTCATATTCAACAATTATGTTTAAAAGTCTCACTTCAGCTCAATTTATGATAATATGTATTCTTCGCTGGTTGATATCTATACAATTTATTGCTTTTTCACAACTTTGTTTATCACTTTCTGTTTAAAATATTAGTTATTCTGTAAAGTCCCCGTGTAACATTCCAATATACGTAGTTTCTCTTTAACAACAAAGCCTCTTGTGAAAAATCGAATACATAACTTTGTAACAATTGTTTTTGTAACAGCAACTAAATTATGATTACAGTAACAAATATTTGGACACGAATTCTAATATTGTACTTTTTATTAGTTGTATCTTCCATTTCAGATGAATGAGGTTTTTGAAGTACTCAAATTGGTAAATACAACAAAAATTCGGTAGTAGCAACTTGTAATTCGTAAGATCGATTTTTAATTTATATAACATCGACAAATAATTCTGATGTTCGACAATTACGAATTCTGATCAAAATATAAACTTTATCATAGAATTTCCAATGCCTGAATTGATTTCCAACTAATCTTTTCCCTGTGTGTGGCGTCTGTTTTTTGGGATGCGCATGGACTCATTTTTATTGATTATTTTCAGAAAGGAAAAACCATCAACGTCGAATATCATGCTAATTTATTGCAGCGTTTAACTGATGAAATTGTGGACATTGGCGAAAAAGAGAGTGTTGTTTCATCAAGACAATGCTCCAGTTCACACATCAACTATTGCGATGGCCATACTTAATGAACGAAAATTCGAATGGCTTCGCCACATTTCGAAGCTATTTAATATCGCTGGAAAAAGGGTATCGAGCGAAAAGCAGATTATGTTGAAAAATAAAGAAAAATGTTCCCAACTTTTTTGTGTCTTCTTCTTTGTTGGGCCCATCAAAGTCATTGTTATTAATGTTGATTCTGATTCTGACCCAAGAATTAAGTTGACATTTGCACAATTTTAGAGAATCCACAATATACGACGGATATAACATTACACCCTTTAACCAACTGTAAGGAAAATCCTCACAATCCTTTAACTTAAACGCAATTAGCTGCTCTGCAACAAAATATACCATGAAAAAGTAAATTCCTCTTTTAAATCTCAAATCTATTGTTGTAAGCATTTGACTTCTCTATTATAATACAAAGTAAAGGAAAGAGAAAGATAAATATAAATTTTCCATAAAATACTTCTTGGAAGTTTGAAAATCCACGTTAGCGCCAGCCACAATATATGAAAATATCACGATCTACCACCAAATGTTCAAATATTAAATCTCAGAATTCGAAGGAACAAAAGTTTAAATAAACGATGAACACTCATCGTCCTGTTTAGGCGCCTATGAAACAAGGCTGCATTGTTTACACAATGGTCATACTCGTAAACTGTGAAATTGTGCACAAAAGCCTTGGGCGAATATCCTTTTTCGCAGCTTATGCATGTGGAATCTGTAAGATACTTCTTTCTATTGGGCCACAGACTATGAAGGACATTTGTGGAAATTTGTCTGTACTCTCTTGCAGTTCATGCACTTCGAGTGGTTGGATGGATTTTATGGTGTCTGTCGACGAGTAGCCTACTAGAACAGGTGTTACAAATTTTTACAACAACCATGATCGCTAAATAATAAAATGCCAAAGATTATAGACAATTTCTGCGGCAAACAGAGTTGTCGTCTGTCCAAGGACGAAAAGCAGATGAAAAAATATACATACAACAAATTAAACTTGTCCCAGGATATGTGTGACTAGACAACAGCGTTGGACGAATCGTACACGGGTGTTTGTATTTGACGACGGCTGGTCGGCTGCGAAATTGTACCGTCGACTTGAATTGTGTGTAACAGACTTCAGTTCGGGCTAGACTTTGATATACTAGTCAAGTTGTTGAAGCCGAAAGACTTGAGTGAATTATGCACTATGCTACGAAATGGTATTCGTGTTCTAGTTGCCAGTCGGGCGCTTTACGCTTGAATTATTTTCTGTTAAAATTTACGTCGACTGTATGGTTGAAGGAAGGACTCTGTCGCACTGTCTCGAGACACCTAAACAAAACAGAGGGAGGCAGGCCCAATTTTTGTAATAGGGAATGGTTTGCAACATTTTGTTGAGATGTTTAAATTGTCTGGGCATTTTTTTTAATTTCATTTGTATTCATATACCAAAGGAAACAGATCAAAAACAAATACAAAATGACAGCAAATATTCATGTTGACTACACACAGGGTAACTATTAGAACTACTAGTTGGAAATCTATTCAAGCATTGGAAATTCCATGCTAAAGTCTATATTTTGATTAGAATTCATAATTAAACATGAGAATTATGTTTCAATGTTACTGATAGATTGAAAATAGGTCTTACTAAATACAAGTTGCTACTACCGAACTTTAATTGTATTAACCAATTTGGGTATTTATCAAATCTCATTCATCTGAAATGGAAAATACAACTAATAAAAGAACAAATTCAGGTGAAGTGAGACTTTTAAACACAATCGTTGAGTCTGACGTCACTATTGACGCCTTCACAAATAAATGCAAACAGTTGTGGACACTTGGCTGGAGATACTATTATTGTGGATGACACAAATTAACGTACACATACATATCATATTTTTAAATTATACCTGTGTAATTCTATATCTCGAAAACGGAGCGTCCAATCGAAAAAAAAACAAGTGTTTTCGCGTTTCTCCCAAAGTGTTCCAATTCACATGAAATATTTTTTTTTCAAAAAATCGCCAAAATAAGAAAATCGCTAAAATAAAAATGGCTATAACTGGGTAACGTTGCGACCAATCGCAACATTTATTAATTTTGTTACCTCCAACGGAGGCTTTAACCTATGGATGCCTTCAATACGGCATCACTTTTATTTTAAAAAAATCGCTAAATCTAAAATTTATAGAATAAATATTCGCGAAACGCCCTTGTGCCAATATCTCAGAAACGGCGAGTTCAATTAAAAAATAACTATTTTTTACTACTTTGTAAGGGTTTTTCATAAAGTGGTCCAATCGTATGGAAGAAATTTTGTTCAAAAAATCGTCAAAAGATGTAAATCGCTAAAATACAAAATGCCTAAAACTCGGAAACGGTGCACCCATTCCCAAAACTAACAACTTTGTTACCTCTATAAGAGGATTTTGCCAATGGATGTCTCTAATATGGTGTACAAATTTTGATATAGGGCCCATACAAACTGTTCAATCAAGCTTGATGCTATCGGCAGCCCATTTTACAAATCATACACTATTTCAATAACATTTCGTCGCCTAAATCTTGATTTGCCGTAGACGCCAAATTGCCGTTTTGAGAAAAACGAGTTCAAAGTTTAAAATCTGGTAACCATCGGGCTAATACGGCGAAAGCAATACTCTATGTCTCTTAAAAATTTGAGTGTTTTTTGCTCCAAATCCATTTCTAACTCAAAAACTTCAAAATGGTGTATACGGAAAATGAAGACGACGTTAGCTAACCAAGCTTTACTTAGGCCCAATTTTTGACTGGTCAATCTTCTTTGATCAACGATCAAACATTATTTAAACTCTGAATTCACTTTTTAGATTAATAGTTAATTGCTGTTTAAACAGCCAAAGTCGGGCATTTAAACTATGATCAAGTGACCATATGCTTTTGACAGAAAACAACAAGAAGAACAAACACAAAGCTTCTTTAATTGTTAATGTGAACAATTATAATCACCATCCTAGTTGAAATAACAATAAAAACGTATCATTTAACTCGTAGTGCAGTTAGAACTTTATTTCTGCTCAAATATTTTCCAATTTCATTAAATATTTTGTATTTTATCACTTCACTTTTGTTTTGCAAATGGCGTCAGTTTGATACATTGTAAAACATTGGCCGATAAATGTATGAATACCGGTTATTTTTCGTAGCATTTGCCACTGTTGCCTTGGGTGGCCCATCAATAATTTTTTTTTTTTGCTCAAGTTTTATTGGAAAGCTTATAGGGTAAAATATTTTTTAGATTTTTTTCAGATTTTTCGGAAGAGGTTTAGAGGTCGTGCAAGTCGAATTTCCCGCAAAAATCGGGTATTCCGGACGTTTTCCGAATTTTACTTAAAACTCGGTCAATGAACACGATTTTCTTAGTTCGTCAGTCAATACTTTTAAAACAAAACGTCCAAACTTTTAGACCACAAATTTTGGCAATGATTTTGCTCAATAAGGTAATTTTTTCGTAAATTTTGGATACATTTTGTAAATAACGCTCTATATCTTTTAAAATTGCTATGAAAATTTAAAAAACTAATGATGCACTTTAAAAGACGTATAAATTCCAAGCAATTTTGTAAAAAAAAATTTTGATTTGCGGTTACGGTTCCACAGCTATACCATTTTAAAGCCTTTTACCCATTGGATGAAACTAAAAATATTATAAACTGTTTGCCATTTTTGCATCGGATTTGCTTTAAATTTCTAGGAAAATTTAAAATACTGGTGATGGACTTTAAAAGATAGATAAATTCCAAGCAATTTTGTAAAAAAAACAATTTTGAGTTTGCAATTACTGTTCCAGAGTTCTGCCACTTTAAAACTCTTTACCCATTGTCTGAACCTAATAATAGTATAAACTGTTTGTCATTTTTCATCGGAGTTGCTTTAAACATTGTATTATTGAAAACATATGCATGCGCTAAGTAACGGCAAAGAATTACACGCAGAAAAAAACGGCCCCGGCAACATATTGCAGGAACCATATATATGACTGCTTGCAAACTTGGTAAACAGTTTCTAATATTTTTATGTTCATACAAAGGGTAAAAAGTTTTAACATGGTATAAGTCTGGAACAGTAGCTGCAAATTCAAATTAAAATGCATCATTAGTTTTTTAAATTTTCATAGAAATGTTAAAAGTTATAAAGCATTATTTACAAAATTTCTCCAAAATTTTCGGCAAAATTTAATACATGTTACCTTATTGAGCAAAATCATTGAGAAAAAGGTGGTTTATGCATATACAATAAAAGTTTGAAATTTTCGCTTTAAAAGTGCTGCCTTACAAACTAAGAAAATCGTGTTCATTGAACGAGTTTTAAGTAAAATTCAAAAAACGTCAGGAATACCCGATTTTATGGGGTGAATTCGACTTGCGTAACCCCTAAACCTCTTCTGAAAAATCGGGGAAAAATCTCAAAAATACTTTACCCTATAAGCTTTCCAATTAAGCTTGAGCAATCATGAAAATCGAAAAAGAAAAAATTTTTGGGACACCCTACTGTTGCCGTATAGTAAGTAGTAAGGTTATTTGACAAAGCACTGAAAAACTGCTTTCGTATTTAAAGTCAGATCCATAGAATAACACATACATAGATAAACTTATTCTCTCATCTGACGTTTCATTTCACACTCTCCATCGTAGGTTTGTGGAAATGAGAGCAATTAAATTTAAAATTACCTTACACCAGGTGGAGTTACAAAATATGTTCACTTAACTTTTTCCTGTCGTTTTGGTGTAGAACTGAAAAATTTAAATATATTTTGCCCTTTTTTGTTGACTTTTATCGTTGGTATTCATTTGTATTGTAATTAACACAACTAGTTTGCCACAAAAACACGAAATTCGGTTGTTGTTCCTTTGTTGATCGCTGTATACTATTGCCACTATCTGGTATTGTTGAACCTATATTTTCCACCATCCAATGTTTACTTTCCATCGTACCTATCAGAGAATAGCAATAAGTACTCGTTGCAAAAGTATACCCAAGTACGTACACAGAATTTTCATACTTGTGTGTACCCAAATTTTTAACACGCAGAATACATACCACCACATATTTGCTTTGTACAATTTATGTGTGTACTCTATACTTATAAGGAACATTTTCTCTACACATCCACTCCTATTCGCTCTCTTCGCCAGAATACATCTAAAGAAGATTGTACACACATGTACTGAAGTATTTTTTCATAATTTGTATACAGAGTCGTGTTATAAGTATGGGTACACACAAGTACTTATAAGTATACAGCAAGTGCTGTGGAAACGGAAAAATGTAGTTGATTTAGTGAGAAACTGAGAAATGTTGAATGGCTGGAATGGTCCTTAATACCAAACCCATCGAAAATAATAATTTTTTAATTCAATTTTATTTTGTTTGAGGACCAGAATGAGATTAAATTTTGTTGTCGATTTTTTAATAAGGCCACTAAACTACGTCAAAACAATGCATTGCCAGGTCTTGTTGCATAAGCCCCAATATTCAAATGTTAATTAAAAACCAGTGCGCTAATTTTCAATATTTTCTAGTTCTATTATTCACTTTTCCACACTTTGTAAATGTATATACATACATACATACATATTTCCACATAATTTCACCGTACAACAGCGTTCCTTTACACAGCAACCAATTTTTTACTCATACCCAGTGGGTATTAAGTACCTAACAGACACAAGTGTTTTTGTATACTTCTGTATAACCTAACACACACAATTGATTTTGTATATGTACTTCTGTATAACCTAACACACACAAGTGTTTTCGTTTACTTTCGTTTAACAAGCGCCCAACAACAACCCTAACTCGCAATTGTACTTATGTACTACCCATCGAATGTTAGCACTTGTAGCTACTTAAGTTATCGTTGGCATAAATATGTAGAGTATTGTATGTTTTTCGTCTATTACTTTGTATGTATTTGTATTTGTTTTGCGAATAATACTTGTAAGTGTATTCTAAATGGTACTTATCGACATTCTCTGGTACCTATGACGTTTAATTTATTGATCGAATAAAAGCTTCTATGGTATGTGTTATTCTATGGTCAGATCAAACAGAAATCAAAATCAACTGATTACCAATTTAAATAACCAGTCAAAAATTGGCCCTTACATCAAAATTTTGCTTATGAAATATTCTCAGAATATAACTCAGCTCTGTGAGTTTCAAGCAAATGGAAAGTGAGTGAAATTTTCTGTTCACGAAATTTTAGTTATTTTTTATACAAGTATTACTTCTTATGGGAACGAATATTTCGTACAAAATTTCGCTAGACCTTAAAACTACTGTTCGAGCAACTTCATTCCTTTTAGAAATAGTAGCTCCGTCTAACAATCAATTTCTTTGTATTATCAAAAACTTGTCAGGGTATAATTTCCATTCATATCACTTGCGGAAATTCCCAATCGAATACCAAAGAAACCATCAAACGAACAACACTCGAACACTGAAGGACATTGTACAATCATAAGCAATCCTATCTATCTGGAATACAAGGTCTTTAGGACAATGATAATTTACCAATTGTCTGCATCAGAGATCATAAAACTCATAGCCATCGAATATCAGCAGCATACAGGATAATAACGTCTGTCATTTTAGTGACATTATAAAACTATTTTGTGAATATTCGCGGAATTTATTCGCGAGCAAGAAGATTAACATGACAAAAAAATTTAAATTCATAAGATTTTCGGAAAACCCAGAAATTGAAATGAAAGAAAAGACGAAAACTGCAAAGGTGCACCCATAGAGTAAATATGGGTAGAGAAAATCTTTCACTCTCCAAATTTCTGACATTTGTCCTCGTGTGATGTATACGTTTGATGTTGAAAAGAATTGCTTTACTAATACCAGATAGAGGCAATGGTTCAAAACAACGAACAAAATAACAACAACGGCATTTCGTTTTATGTGTTAAAATTAATGTGTTAAATACAACACAAATGTATGCTAACAATAACAGTCAATAAAAAAGTTCAAAACACATTTAAATTTCACAGTTTTTCACCAAAATGGCATGAAAAATTAAAGCAAGAAGTTATTGTAATTCCACCTGGTGTATATCACTTTTCGTCAAACATCTCTCTATCACACCGACCGCATCACGAAGAGTGTGAAAGGAAACGTCAGATGAGACAAATGGCGGCTCTACTACAAATTTACTCTATGGGTGCACCAAGAAGAATATACATGCATTCATTCAAAAAACTTTATTAATATGTGTTTTATGACGGTTCATCTTACAACGTGTACAAATCACACATGTGTGCATGTTAAGGATTCGAAAAATTATACATGGTTACGATGGCATTTAGATCCTTATAAAATTGTATGCGTAGAGGTATAGAATTTTAAAATGTAATGAAGACGACTTCAAAATACAGTACAGTTCTGTATTTCCAATTTTTTTTTTGGCTTTAAATATTGGAAGATCTTAAGAGTAAAAAGAAGAAAACACTGTGTGATATTTCCTCTATCACAACTTTATGTATACAGGGTGGCGCAAAATGAACGAAGGTGTTTGAATTCCTAATAACTTTTTTATTATAATTTTTTTTAACTTCATTTCAGTATTTTGTAAAGAAAACTTGGGGAATTTAAAATGGAACAGTATACAATTGAACAACGTGCCCAAATCGTTGACCTTTATTTCGCAAATTAACGGTCCATTGTTTTGACTCAGCGTGCTAATCGTAGTTCTTTTAATGTGCGGGTTGAACCCTCAGAATCAACAATAAACCGTCTGGTTGCAAATTACCGGCAACAAGGGGCAGTAAGGAACTTTCTGTTTAGAGATAAATAACAAAATTGCGTACGAAATTTTCGCAAGATTTACTTGGTAATAAGCTCTTTTCAATATTTTCGTAAGCAATAACAATTACAGCGTTGTTATGCTACAGTTATTTCGTAGGAAAACAATTGTTTGGGACCGGAAGTTTAACATTTCTTTTAGTTTAGTTAACATTACTTTTAGTTAAGCTGGTCTGTAAGGATTGTAATCCATAATACACTTTTGTAAGTGGGTAGTGAAATTTACGATTTTTCCATAAAAACGTAAGGATCTACAGAAAATAGATTTTGAAGTAGAGAGAGCGATTGAGCAGAAAATGTGCGCAGGGTGACACGAAAGTTAACAGTTAAAATAAATAAAAAGTTTTCCATAAATAAAAAATAAAAATCTTTTTCAATTTATATTCTTTATCATATTTTATTTTCTTTCAATATTTCAACCGTCATCGACGATCGTCTTCAAAATATTAAACACACAAACTTCTAAACACTGTTCCAGAAGCGTCTCAGTTGAGGCGGAAAAATTGGAAATACAATAACAACGAAAATATGGTCGAAAAACAACATCTATAAATATTTTCCCATTACATCGCATGAAGGGATAGGGGAGATCTTCTCACAATCAGTGAGCTGTGCGCTTTATAGTTTTACATTCTCTGATTAGGACCTACAATTTTACACTGGTTCCAAACGGTATTTTGAGAAGCTTTTTCTGGCTAAGTACTCGATAGTGTGGCCGTCACAAAGCGAGGTGACCGTCGTCGAAAGGAATGTAATGTGGTCAGGGCAGGGATCGATCCCACGTTCTCAGGTACAAGAGTCGCGCACGCTAAGCATTGCACCACCGACGACTACAAAAGTTAGAGGAATGGTAAATGGCTCGTGAAAGACGAATGTGTACACAAAGTCCGGGTTTACACATTCAGCTATAAATTTGCAACTATGAAAAACTCAGCCTCTTTACGATTAGCTTTTGAAGTTGCAACATGTGTTTATACGTGCAATATTCCATTGCAGCAATTCTTTACGATTGTTGTTGTTTCAACTATCAAAATCATACAAACGATTAAAGAGAACCTTCAAGTTATTCTACAGCCAACTTCATTGCGAATGAAAATAAAACGAATTGCAGAGTACTAGGTAGTTTTTTCCCCGTTCAGTTGTTCTTACCTCTCTCTCTCCGAAGAACTCAAGAACGCCAGCAGAGTTTTTCAAAGTTGCAAACTTAAAGTTGCATGTGTAAACCCAGACAAAGCAAAATAAAAAATAAAATATATTTCATAGAATTCCAAATATTTTAATTTAATCAGGGGGTTTCTCAAAGATTTTGTCATTTATCTCTAAACGGAAAATTTTGTTGCGGAGAGTTACCACCTATCTTTGATTTACCTTGCAAATATTTCATTTATTATTCATCTTTGATCTCCATTCTATTTTAAACGTATGCGGTACTACTTTTGTTTACTAAAATAATCGAAATGTCAAAATTCCGGTCCCAAACAATTATCAAATTGTTTTCGTACGAAATAACTTCGGCGTAACAGCTCTGTACTTGATTTTGCCTACGAAATTTTCGCAAAGTGCTGAGTACCAAGCAAATGAAACGTGAGCGAAATTTTCGGTTCATGAAATTTTCGTTATTTTTTATACACGAACTTCTTATGGCAACGAAAATTTCATAAAAACTGAATACCTGGCTTTAAGTACCGTATTCAGTTCTTGCCAAATTTTTGTCAGTAACTTTATCATTTACTTCTAAACGGAAAATATTGTTGCGGAGAGTTACTCATATCTGCGATTTCATTATATTTTTAACGTGTTACTTTTGCTTTTTTTTAATAATCGAAATGACAAAATTCCGGTCCCAAACAATTATCAACAAATTGTTTTCGTACGAACAAACATAACAACCCTGTAATTGTTTTTTTTAGCGATTTTTCACATAGAGTTGAGTACCAAGCAAATAAAGAGTGAGCGAAATTAATGGTTCACGAAAAAAATACATTTAGTTCTTATGAGAACGAAAATTTTGCAACACAGTCGTAGACAAATTAGTATAGCGGGAAATAAAAAACTTGCAATTGGAAAGTTGAGCTGGCTTAAAAGTTGTTACTCTACTCACGGGAATGCAATCAGGCTTCGGACAATACTGGTACTTCCAATGTGAATGCGATAAACTAGCCTGAGACAAACATTACAACTTGCGGAACTGGCTTCTGTGGGATAGTTTCACTCCCGGTCAGAAAAATTACGTTCACGATTTTTTAGACTTGAAGAAAAATTAAAAGGAAATTTCTGAATAATTGCAACAAAACACTGTCAATATTTAGTCATTGCGGAGCTTGATCCAAAGTTCTCAAGCACAAGAGTCGTGCGCGCTAACCAGTCTACCTCTGATGACCACAACTTCACCTCTTGACCACGAAGTCCCTTTGTTCAATATAATACTTAAAAAAGAAAAAATGGTTTCCCATTACATCCCATGAAGGGACCGGGGAGAACTTCTCACAATCACTGAGCTGTGCGCTTTCCAGTTTTCACTCACTGATTGGGACCTACAGTTTTACACCGATTCCGAACGGTATTTTGAGAAGCTTTTTCATGGCTATATACTCGATAGTGTCGCCGTCACTATGCGAGGTGACCGCCGCCGAAAGAAATTTGAAGGTGGTCAGAGCTGGGATCGAACCCAGGATCTCAAGTACAAGAGGCGCGCACACTACCCATTGCCCCACCGACGGCATATAATACTTTACTAGTCTTAGAGTAGAGATCTGAAATGCAATAAATAAAATATTTGCATTTAAATAAAACACAGAATAATTGAGATATCGGGCTGAAATTTATTCCAGATGTTGTCAACATAATAAATTTAATGATGAAATTCTATTTCGTCCATATGACCACCGCAAGCACGTTTGCAGCGATCGACTCTTTGGATTGAATTTTCCACCACTCTTCCACACATATCGGCCAGAACGTTGCCAATTTCGCGTTCGATATGGTCCTGAGCTCCTCTAACTGTTTGTGGATGAATTGTAGTCTCTTGAAGCACATGTGAGTTTGTTGCTGACCTAAAATGTATATTTTGCTTGCTGACAAAGCCATTTAGCTAGAAATGAGATTCATCGCTGAAGATGATTTTTCGAGGAAATTCTTTATTTTCTTCAAACTTAAAGTTGCGCCACCGACTGCGAATTTTGGTACTATGTTTTAATAGTTTCCAAATGTTGCTCGTTCGTGAACTTCAACATGACAAAAATGTAAACATTGGCTAATGTTTGGACTTTGCCAGATCATAAAAACAATTAAGAGTGCGTTCGTATTAAAATACAACATGGTTATGTCCCTTTATTATAATCTGCATTTTCATTCGATTTCTGATGTTATTTTCTCATCGTTACTTTTGATTTTAGTGATTTACCGGGAAGGAACCAATTTCAATTATATTCCCAAAAAGTTCAGACATGTATTTATATCATAAAAAAATTATCGATTTCTTCATATATTTAATTCAATAGTTATTAAATGCATATCGTATACTGTGTAGTTCACCATTTCCAATTGAAATTTAAAAAATATCAATTTAATTTTGAAAATTATCAATCAAAAATTTTAAAATTCTATTTGGAACTTTAAATACATCAATTCGAATTTTTCTTTGAAATACATCAATTGAAATATAAAAGACAACAATTGAAATTTAAACGACATCAATTCCAATTGAAAAGACATAAATTGAAATTTAAAACACATCAATTGAAATTTAAAACACATAAATTGATATTTAAAACACATCAATGGAAATTTAAGACATTAATTGAAATTTAAAAGACATCAACTGAAATTTAAAATTCTTCGGTTGAAATTTATAAATTATTTACCGAGTTTATGTAGTATGTTTTTAATTTTCAATTGATGTCCTTTAAATTTCAATTGATGTCTTTTAAAATTCAGTTGAAGTGTGTCAAATTTGTATTTTACTTGATCTATTTTAAATTTCAAGTAACGTGTTTTAGATTTCAGTTGATGGCTTTTAAATTAAATTGATGTAAATTTCAATTGATGTATTTTAAATTTCAAGTAACGTCTTTTAGATTTCAGTTGATGGCTTTTAAATTTCAATAAATTTTTTTTAAATTCCAATTGATGTATTTCAAATTTCAAGTAACGTGTTTTAGATTTCAGTTGATGCCTTTTCAATTTCAATTGATGTTTTTTAAATTTCAATTGATGTATTTTAAATTTCAATTGATATCACAACATCATATGGCTGGATGGTTTTTAAATTTGAATGGAGGTTTTTCAAATTTCAATTGATGTATGTATTTCAAATTTCAATTTATGTATTTTAAATTTCAAATAGAATTTGATGTTTTTTTAAAATTGAAATTGGAAATGGTGTAGTGGTAAAAGGTAAAATTTAATATAATTTGAAATCATATTGATAACCTAAGCTAAATTTAATCAGTATGAAATAATGAGTTAAACTACCTTAAGGATCGAATTGACGTGCTTAGAAGTTTCAAAATGGTTGTGCGTTGATGTGACGGTTTAGAATAAAATCGATATTCAAAATTATTGACTGCCATTGCCATTGTTATTATAGTACATGGCCGATGGGTTCGTGTGAGCACGATTGATTTTCATAACTTTGGCCATTGGTTCACCATAGGTGGCATTCTGTTGGGAAGTTTTCGACCAAGCTTGGGCTGAAATCTCCAAATCTTGCTTAATGGACTGAAACACCATATCCAAATTGTAGGAGGAATTCGGCGAAGAGGTATTCAACGAGGACGATGAGGAATTTTGGCTGCTGCTGCTAGGAGAATTTTCGGTAAGATGATTAAGAATTTCATTAAGGTCGGGAGTGAACGATGAAAGTTGTGAAGCTGGCACATGCATAATCTTGCATGGCTGTGGTGTTGGTGGCTGCATTACTTTAGGCTTTGGAATATCACTTGGAGCAAATGCAGTACTGTAGGAACGTTTCTCTGCTTTTTGCAAAACGGGATCCTGCGAATAGGACATCAAACGTTGAACAATTCCTTTGTGTACATTCTGCTCACTCATGGGCAGTGCAGCTTTAGCAGCATTCTTAGCTTCCTGAGGTCCTTGTAAATCCTTTTTGTATTTCATGCGTCGGTTTTGGAACCAGATTTTCACTTGTCTCTCGCTCAGGGAGAGTCTTTGGGCGATTTCAATGCGCCGCGTTCGATAAAGATACATATTGCGCTTGAATTCACTTTCTAGTTGTACCAATTGCGAACTGGTGAAGGCTGTACGGGACCGTTTCAATTTAGTGCGTGGTTGTTCTGGTTGCTGGATACTGTCATCCAAGGAGACTCTTTTCATTTCAACATCTGTTGATATAATCGGTGTTGGGGGGTATGATTGATCCACGGTAGCAGGATACGTTTGTTGATCGTTCGAATACATTATCTATGGAATTACAAAATAAATTGTATTTTTATTGTATTTTCTACAGTGTGCATTCGATTATACTCACATTGTTAAAATTAACCACTGGTGCTGGATAGGTGATGGCTACATTCGCTCCTTGGGGCATTGCAAAGCATTGCATCACCGTTGACATATTCGGAATACTTGATATTCTTTACTGAAATGTTTGCAGATTGAAATGTGTTTGCTTACTGAAGCTCTCGTCAGAAATACTCAGCATTTATATACCCTTAAATACCTGCCTTCATCTCATTTGCAAATTTGTCTGCACTCGCATTTAGTGTAATAAATCCTTTATCCTGAAGTCTGGTGAACCTTAGCGCAGCGTATTACAGCAGCCATGGCACCATTAAGACGAGCCAAGACGAGCGAGCCGTCAGCGTATCATGTGCATGCTTGCCATTGTCAGCAGTTATGATCATCGTCACCGCCCTCAGGTAGTCGGATAATGTCATTTGCCAGAGGTGTGGAATTATTATTTCGATAGACTGTCATATAGATTTCAGTGAAGAAGTAGGAAGAAATTAGCAGAAACTATGTGCATATAATTAGACATCATCTAACGTTCTAAGATATGGTTTTGTTGGGAAATCATATCAGGAATTTAACAACATTTGTGGATTAACTTGTAGTTTACCTTTACTATTACAGACTATGACGGAAGGCAGATAATAGAATGTTTTATCCAGGGCAGTGGAGTCCGACCAAAATTGGATTTGGATTAGAGACTGACTACAACACCGGCCGTCGGTGGTGCAATGGTTAGTGTGCGCGGCTCTCGTACATGAGAGCCTGGGTTCGAACCCGGCTCTGACCACCTTAAAATTTCTTTCGGCGGCGGTCACCTCGCATAGTGGCGGCGACACTATCGAGTATCTAGCCATGAAAAGCTTCTCAAATTACCGTTCGGAACCGGTGTAAAACTGTAGGTCCCAATCAGTGAGTGAAAACTGGAAAGCGCACAGCTCAGTGATTGTGAGAAGTTCTCCCCAGTCCCTTCATGGGATGTAATGGGAAACCATTTTTTTTTTTACAACACCGACTCAAGCAATTTAAAAATCAGCGACTCCACTCCGACTTCAGCATTTTGAAATATAATATGTCATTTACTTTGTTTTTCAAGAAATATTTCTTAAATTAAAAAACAGTTGATCTCTTATTCAAACCGGATTCAATTTGAAAATATAGTGATTTTATTCTCGAATTGAAAAAAAATTGGAGTTCGATTTCTGTTTTATTATTGTAGATGTCTAGCATTTCCTTTGTCTACTTGCAAGTTTAATTTAGATGAGATTTGGAAAATGTTTAACGATAACACGAATTTAATAGTACATCGGCTTTGCTGTCGAGACATGACCACCAGAAAAATTTGATTCTTTCCATGAGAAACCAACGACAAATCGATTTAGCCCCAAGCCTAACTGATTTTAACTAATACAGTATAAAACTGTACAATATCCGAAAAAATTGGTCATCAAATTATTCTTTTCGGAGACATTGACTAATCAACTAAATCAAAAACAATTTTAATTCTATGTTGATATATAAAAAGTGAAAGTGAAGTGTCTATTTTAAAGTTATACGAATATTACAATTTTGCACTCTGCTTTTATTTTAATTCATTTGTTTTCTGATTCAATATTTTGTCCAGTAGCCAGTCTCAGTCCAGTTTTCATAGACCTGGGTGAATTTTTTTACCAAGCTTTATATTCTTTTGTTATACAAGGTGTTTCAAAAGAAGTCATCCGATATTGTTTGGCTCTCATTTTTTTTTTTCTAAATGAAAAACTTCGATTCTGTTTTTTGATTATGTTTATTTGAACCTTTAGAATTTTATTGGTTAAATTGATAATATGATATCTGTTAAATGGGCGCCGTCACAATTGATTATCATACGGGCTCGTTTTATGGCATTTTTCATCACTTCGGCGAGAACTTCGGGCGACAGATTCTCGCACTCGTGTCGAATGTTGACCTAAAGGGCTTCCAGGGTCTCGGGCTTGTTCAAGTAAACACGGTACCTCAAAAAACCCCACAAAAAAAGTCTGGAACGGTTAAATCGGGCGATCTTGCGGGCCAGTGCAAATCGCCAAAACGAGAGATGAGGCGACCCGGGAACGCCGCCTTCAGAATATCGGTTATTCGTCGAATTGCGGCAGAAAAAACTCGGTTAACATGGCCCTATAGCGCGCACCGTCCACTGTTGTCGTTTGACCAGCGGCGTTCTCGAAAAAAAATGGCCCGATGACTCCTCCAGCGTGAACAGCGCACCATGCAGTCACTTTGAGCTAGTGTAATGGCTCTTCGTGCATCACTCGTGGATTTTCGGTGCCCCAGCAGCGATAGTTTTGCTTGTTCACGTACCCGCTGAGGTGGAAATGAGCCTCATCGCTCATTATTATTTTGGTGGAAAAATCGTCCACTTCGTCCACGAGATTGAGGATGGCTTGGGCGTAGGTTACACGCCTTTGGCGGTCGACAAGGCAGCAGCTGATGCACGGACTGGACGTTGTATGGGAACATTTGCAGGTTTTTGACCAAAATTCGCTATTGGGACGACCGGCTGATGGCTAATTGCGAGGCACGGCGTCTGGTCGATGTTTACGGCGACAGCTCGACATCCTCGGCAACAGAGGCGATATTCTCGGCAGAACGGGCGCTCGGGGGCCGGCCACTCCTGGAAACTTCTCGTGTGGTCCGATACTCTTCAAGGTTAGTGGCCAAACGGAGCAGTGTTTGCCCAGTCGGTGTCGGACGGCCGGGGAATCGGCGACGGTATTCGCGCTGCGCCAACACCACAGACGAATTGTTACGCAAAAAAATAGACACGATTATTCTTGGGAAGTGTATCGCTCCATGGCTTATTTACTTGTATTCTACATCTGTCTAGTCCACAAATGTCAAAACAGATTTGACATTGGCGGCCATTTGCAACAATAAGAGCATCTTCCAATAGGGTGGTCACTTTTGAAACACCCTGTATAAATGGTTTCTTTTTCTTATCTGCAGTCTTAACACCCAATCTTTTGAAACTTTGACGAGCAGTCCAGTCATTGGCGTCAATATTTAGCGTATTTATTGCCGCAGCTGGGGTAATTGTATTGTCTTTTGCCACTAATTTTGACAAAAGACCGTAAGTGCGGTCGTCAAACTTTCTGGGGCGTCCAGAAGCAATTGAAAAAATAAATAAATTGTTTCCCATTACATCCCATGAAGGGACAGGGGAGAGCTTCTCACAATCACTGAGCTGTGCGCTTTCCAGTTTTCACTCACTGATTGCGACCTACAGTTTTACACCGATTCGGAACGGTATTTTGGGAAGCTTTATCATGGCTAAATACTCGCCGTCACTATGCGAGGTGACCGCCGCCGAAACAACATTTTTTTTTGAGTTTTTTGATTGAAGTTTTAATATTTTTCTTCCGTTTTATTCTCTGGATCGTCATATGACTAACATTGAGCTTTTTTGCAACGTTCCGAACAGAATTATTATGTTTTAAAAACTCCATGATTTCATCTACTTTAGATGCTTCCATTTTTGATCAGAACGTGGACAATAGTGAGCAACTGAAAAAAATAACAGTAAATTTTTTCCAATATTTTTAAAACTTCTGTATCTCGGCATTTTCACTTTTTTTAATTGTTTTATTTATTCTGAAAGGTCTCCCAAAGACCTTTCCATTAAGCCCAAAAACAAAAAAACCGACCACTGGTTCCGAAGTTGGCAATTTTACCCTACTACCCTCCGATCACCAATCCGAAAATTTTCAAACCCCTGCCATTTCGGACACTTGCATTTTCGAGGAAGGTCGTAGTGGACAAATTTTCATGAAATGAGCCAAGGAATACGCTGGTGAATTTCGGCGGGTCGTGACTGAATCACGTTGTATTTTAACCGTAGCGATTTTAGCTTCGGAACAGATGCCTTCACAGGTGGGAAAGGTGTTTCCACTACGCCTAATAATCGTCGGCGGAGTCTTCGATCTGCACTGGTCTATTTGAGTAGTCTGCGGCTACCTCCGGTAATGTTAACATTCCACTGTCGCGACGTAATCTATCAATAGAACAAATCCTTGGGCTTATCGTCCTTATCTTCCACCGTCTTTATCTAACCCATAATTAGACTTGATACGTAATTTTGAATTAAATTAACTCAAATTTTACACGGTTTTCATAAAATAGCTTGTATTAATATTGTTTCTGATTGCGTTCAAAGTTTTAAGTTGGCATTTGTACAATTTAGTGACCCCATCATAAGTGACACATACTAAAAATAGTATTGTACCCCTTAAGCAACTGTAATACCAATCCTCACAATCCTTTTAATCAAACACCATTAGATGGTCTTCAGCTAAATCTACCATGACGAAAGTAAATGCCCCGTTTAAATCTCAAATCTATTGTTGTAAGGATTTGACTTTTCTATTACAATAAATATACAAAGAAAAGAAAAACAAGTACAAATTTTCCTGAAAATACTTCTTGGAACTTTGAATATCCGCGTCAGCGCCAGACATAATATATAAAAATATTACTAAATACCAACAAAATACTCAAATATTAAAATATTTAAAACTCAAAAGGACAGAACTGTAAATACACGATGAAGATTGATTGTTCTGTTTAGGCGCCTATGAAACAAGGATTTTTGATGAAAATGCGGCTATAAAATGAAGAATACAATACACAGCAAATGTTTACACAATGGTCGTAAACTGTGAAATTGTGCACAAAAACCTTAGGCAAATATCCTTTTTCGCAGCTTAGAAATATGGAATTCCTTCTATGGAGCAACAGACCATGAAGGACATTTGTGCATATTTGTCTGTATTCACTTGCAGTTCATGTACTTCAAATGTTGGATGGATTGTGTGATGTCTGTCGACGAGTATTGGGCTGGAACAGGTGCTGCCAGTTTTGCCACGATCGCCAGACAATACTATGCCAAGGATTATAGACAATTTTTGCGACAAACAAAGATGTTGTCTGCCCAAATTCGAACTAGATGACTAGACAAGAAAGAGCGTTGGACAATTCGTATGGGAGATGTTTTTATTTGACGACGACTGGTCAGCCGTGACCCTGTAGTGTCTATTTGAATTGCATGTTCAGAGTTTCGTTGCTAGGAATCTGGGCTATACTTTGATAGACTAGTCAAATTGTTGCAGCAGAACGGTGGTAGCAAAGTATGTATATACTATGCCAAGAAATGCTAGTCGTGTTCTGGTTGCCAGTCGGGCGCTTTACGCTTAAATTATTTTCTGTTAAAATTTAGGTCTACTGTATTGTTGGAGGAAGGACTTTGCGGCACTGGAACAAGACACCCAAACATAAAAAAGACAGACAAGTCAAATTTTTGTTATAGGCTCTTCTTTTGTTGAGGCACTTCCATTTTGTAGGTATTTTTGAAATGAAGATTATTATAAACACTTATGGCCAGTTTTTCAGTCAATGGTTATCTTCGTTTCTTAGTTAAATTGTGGTTAAACATCGAATTTTGTTTTTCAGTCAATGGTTAACAATGATTTAAATACCCAATGTTGATCCACATGATTTTGACCAGGGTTCGTATTTCGTGGGTAACCTTTTATTATTGCCGTGGGGAATGGGTAGCGATCGTTTACAGCGTATGGGAAAGTAATGGTTAACTACCCACGGCAATGAGGAATTACCCATCACGATTACCCATTACCCTCAGGGTAATGTGGAAAATAACGGGTAGTTACCCACGACGATGAGGAATTACACATCACGAATGCTCATTACCCACAGGGAATAGGGAAAATAATGAGTAGCTATCCACGACAATGGGGATTTACTCATCACGATTACCCATTACCCTCAGGGAAATGGGGAATATAATGGGTAGGACCCACGACGATGGGTCACATCTTTATCAAATATATGGAAAAATTATAAAAATTATTATATCTCCGAAACGGAGAATTCTATCGAAAAAATAACCAATTTTTGCTGGTTTCTAAGAGTTTTCCACAAAGTGGTCCAATTCGTATGGAAGAACTTTTTTCCGAAAAATCGACAAAATAAGAAAATCGCTAAAATAAAAATGTGGTTATAACTCGGAAACGGTGCGTCCAATCGAAAAAATAATAAAAATGTTATCTCCGTAGGAGGCTTTAACCAATGGGTGTCTTCAATGTGGCATTTTTTTTTTAAAGTCGCTGAAACAAAAACTTTTCAAACAAAAAATCGCTAAAATGCCCTCATGCTTATATCTCTGAAACGGAGAGTCTAATCGAAAAAATAAGCAATTTTTGCTGGTTTCTAAGGGTTTTTCATAAACTGCTCCAATTTTTATGGAAGAATTTTTTTCAAGCAATTGACAAAATAACAAAATCGCTAAAATAAACAAATGGCTCTAACTCGGAAACTGTGCTTTGAATCGCAAAAACAATATTAATTTTTGTTACCTCCAATGTCTGATGTCTTCAATATGGCATCACCTTTTTTTTTTAAAAAAAATCGCTAAAACGCTCCTATGTCCGTATCTCGGGAACGGAGTGCCCAATCGGAAAAATAACCAATGTGTACCGGTTTGTAACGGTTTTTTCCTAAAGTGGTCCAATTCGTATGGAAGAATTTTTTTCGAAAAATCGCTAACATAAGAAAATCGCTAAAATGAAAAGTGGATATAAATAGGAACAAAGGTGATGCCATATTGAAGACACCCATTGGTTAAAGAGTCTCCTATGGAGTTACAATTTTTATTATTTTTTCTATTAGACGCACCGTTTACGAGTTATAACCACTTTTTTATTGTAGCGGTTTTTTTATTTTGGAGATTTTTTTAAAAAAAATTCTTCCATACAAATTGGCCCATTTTATGAAACGCCCTTAAAACCTGGAAAATTGCTTATTTTTTCAATTGGACGCTCCGTTTCCGATATATATATGTATATGTAAGTAGACATGAAGGCGTTTTAGCGATTTTTATATTCGACAAATTTTAGTTATAGGTATTTTTTTTAAAAAAGTGATGTCATATTGAAGACACTTATTGGTTAAAGCCTCTTATGGAGTTAAAATTTGTATTATTTTTTCGGTTGGACCGTTTTTATTTTAGCGATTTTCTTATTTTGGCGATTTTTCGAAAAAAAAATTCTTCCAAACGTTGATCACCACTGACGTCTGCAAATAGTGTAGTATTTCATAAATGGTTGAAAAAGATTTGTTGAGGGTGTGCTCTACTTAATAATGGTGATGATATTATGATTTCTTTTCAATGTTGTAAAATAATTTTGATAGCATTTAACTCTTATTAATATTTGAAGAGAAATTTGTTAAATGTTTTTTTTTTTTCTTTTTAAATTTTGCAGAGATGAACCGGGAATGGATTGATCTCAAGACATGATCGGAACTCTCTTACCACAGAAAGCTTGAAATATAAAAACACATCAATCATCCTCACCTTTATTGCAGCCAATCGTTATCCTTGTACTTGTGGATTTAAAGCCGTAAGTCAGTCAATTTATTTATGAATTAATGCGATCGATTATACGAGACTATAGCCTGAATTAATTTTGCTAATGACTAACGTTATTCATAAGTTATACTTGAAGTTGTATTATATCTATAATACAGTTTATATGGTATGGTATGAAGTAGTTCGATAATTTAAAGGGGGCGTAAAACTGAGGATTGATGTGGGGGAAGTAGTTAAATTTGATAAAGAATAAGAATAAGAATGATTTATAAAAGATACAAGGTTACTCCACTGATGGATCCTTAGTGATGGTAAGACCTACAACTGGAACGTAACCTGTCATCATGACGTAAACTGAATACTTGTTTTTACCTGTTAATCCCTTGTTATTTGTAATCAAGTCTTGGAGTGATAGAATTCATTTCTATTGGTGCTAAAATTGTTCGACTTAGGTCAATGGCATTTTTAAATTCAACCTTTAAATGGCGAGTGTGAAACTCGCCCTTAATACCTTAAAATCTATGGATTTTACTCAGAAATTAACACAGCATTTACCGGCTAAAAAGCTCGATTTATCAAATTGCCCGCACTCTATAAGTATTTCCGTCGCGTGACCGGAGATAGAGTTGAAGTAACACGTCGCGGTATACAAAAATACAAACAGTGTACGCAAAGGTAAAAGTGTTCAAAATAATACGAACAATGTACACGAAAGTACAAATCGTTGGCACAACGACTCAAAAGGTTTTCACAAAGGTATAAAAAAATGCACACAAATGTACAAAAAAGTACAAAAAGTGTTCACAAAATCACCAACAGTGTACCCAAAGTTCTGATTTATACACACTTACAAAATGTATACACATTGGTACAAAAAGTGCACAAAAAGTACAAGAAGGATACACAAAGGTACAACAAATTTACACAAAAGTACAAAAAGTGTACAGAAACTTCCCAAAAAAAAAACATAAATTCGTGGAAAAATTGTATTAAATCATTATATTAAATCATATTATATAAAGCCAGCCAGACGTTCTACGATATAATACACTCCGACATAGTAATTATCCACCCAATCACTCACTGTACAAGACGCACTGCAATGTCTTGTTTACAATAACCAAGACAAAACGAGAGCCACCACAACCAGAAAAGAACTCATCTACGAAGACGTCAAAACGAACATATGTGGCTGTAAACATACATAGACACTAGATATCTGCACAAGACGTTTAATGGGCATTCAAAACTTTTGTGTTTTTTTTCAAGACAAGTACTGTATCGAAGTTGCGGCAACCAAATACTTCAGGGTTCTGAAATAATATCATTTGTGTATGTGTGTGAAGTTGTAGAGCACAAAAATACAATACTAATAATTCTACTTTGCTTCACATTGTACTGTGTTTTTGTGTACACACTTATAGACACATACACGAATGATTTGTCGACAGTACCACGAAGTACTTGGTTGTCGCAACTTCTCTACAGTACATGCCCAGAGAAAAATCAAATGTCTTGAATTGCCATGCAAGGCGTCTTGCGCAGATATCTAATAGACACATATCTGCATATACAGCCATGTATCCACAATAATCGGACAATGAAGCGAAATGCATAAATTATTTCAATTACCCACTTGATGTTTCACTTCTATCTCCTGTCTTCATGATACACTGCTAATTGTTGGAAGTGGTGTTGAATATTGCAACAATGTACAAAAATTGGTGTTTAATACGGGTGTTCAAATATTTTACTAAGACTATGTTTCGGCTTTAATTTTAAGCTTGAACCCTTTAACCCATTTTCAGACATGCTATAACTAGGGATGTGCGATTAATCGATTCGATTCTGGATCGTTTCTGAATTATTCGCATAGCATCGGTCTTTAACGGCGATCTAAAAGAAATAGTCTAAAGGGGTCAAATCGCAGTTCCGAGAGGTCGATTGATATCACCAAGAAGAATGATAACACGATTACCGAACTTAGTACGAAAAAGATCGATTGTTTGATCAGCCGTGTGACATGGTGTTCCATCGCGCTGAAACCCAAGATTATCCAAGTCCAAAAAGTCCATAATCATGGCCCTGTAACGCACGCCGATGACTGAAATGGAGTTTCCAGAAGAATTTTTTGGGAAAAAATGGGCCAACGATGCAACCACTCCGAAATCCACACCAACCTGTCGCTCTCTGTGGATACATTGGGTTCTCGACAATGACCCAGATGCGTCAATTATGTTTGTTGACATAGAGAGAGATGAAAATGTGCCTCGTCAGAAAAGATGATTTTTTCGGCCAAATTCGAAGTCCGATTGGAGTTTGTAATATTTGCCATATTTTCTAACGTTGTTCAAGCGTAAAGCGACACATTTTGTATCGTGGAGGTATAATCCTGACTGATAGTCCATATTTCGAACTGAAAAAATCGGTCAGTGTCAAAATAACATATGACAAGATATCTGTATTCGGACCACCCGTTACTATACAAACAAAATCAAAAGTTTGTACATTTTGAGTTACCAAGATTGTTGGAAAATTTTAAACTTAAACCCCCAAAAAGGTGCTCAATTGTTCAAAATTTTGTTTTATCAACTTTTAGATTACTCAATTAATTACGAATATTGATTAAACAAAATAAAGATTAATCGACTAATCGTAAATATGATGAATCAAAATATCGATTAGTCAGGTTGTCTGATTTATCAATTAATCTCACACCCCAAGTTATGACATTTTTGTGCATATGTGAAAATAACTTGTTTTGGATTTCGGTTCTCGACAATAATTTATCCAAATTTTGACCGAGAACTGTATTTAAGATGGATGAATTCCAGCAAGATTTTGTTACGTGCCACAAACATCTTTAACATATCGATGTTTTGAGGCCAGGTTCTAAAATCGTCTTTGGCTTAGATATCACTTGGATGAGCTTATTTTCTGAAAATGTAACCAATTGTATTTTTGACCTAAAACCCTAATTCATTACGCATCGTAAAACATAACTTCCAATTTCCGTTTACCCACATAATGTGAAAAGGTCAAAGGAGGTGTTTTCATTTATAGCTTTCAAGTAACGTCATCCCTTCTAGTAGTTCCATCTAAAAATTAAGTTCTTTGTATTCTCATAAACATGCCAAGGTATAATTTTAATTCATATCAAATTCGGAAATTCCCGATCGAATATCAAAGAAACGATCAAGCGAAAAGGACAACCACTCGATTTGCATATTCCATCACCTCCAACACTAGAGGCCATTGTACTACCATAACCAAGCCTACCTATCTGAAGTACAGAGTCCTTAGGACAACGACAACTTACCACTCGTCTGCAGCTGAGATCATAAAACTCTAAGCCAACGAACATTAGAAGAATAGTAATAAATAGTAGCGTTGAATTTCAATATCATTATAAACGGATATAAAATATTCGCGGAATTTGATCGCGATCAGGTAGGTCAAATATGGACAAGTAAATATTTAAATTCATAAGATTTCTGGAAAACCCAGAACGTGAAATGAAAGAAAGGAAATTGCAAGAGCGTACCAAGAGGAATATACATACATATATACAAACAACTTTATTAGCGTGTGTTTTATGGGGGTTCATGTAACAACGCGTACAAATCATACGTGTGTGGTTGTTAAGTATTGTTCAGGAAAACAGCATATGTTAGGGTGGCATTCATATCTTCATACGCTTTTATTTAAACAGGTATACAATTTTCACATGAGATCAAAACGACTCTAAAATTAAGTACAGTTCCTAATTACAGATTCTAGTAAATGCATTATAAAAGACAAGTAATACAACAATGAATTATATATACATACATATGCATATATTTGTTAATGAGTTATACAAAAACAACAAAGTGATTTCCCATTACATCCCATTAAGGGATTCTGGAGAGCTTCTCACAACCAGGTTGGAACCTACCGAACGGTATTTTCATAAACTCTTTCATGGCTAAATACTCAGTAGTGTCGCCATCACATAGCGAGGTGACGGACGTCGCGAGAAATGAAAGGTGGTCAGAGCTGGGATCAAACCCACGTTCTAATGAGTTAAATATACCGTAATTGAATATGATAGCTGATTTTTGTTCCAATCCACCTGCATTTCGATGTATTTCTGCTGAGAAATCGAATTATCCTCAAGGGCAGTCCATTTATTGATAATTCCTTACTTACCTACTTATCCGGTCACGAACAACTCCGAGGGGTCAGGGACTTTACAAAACGAAGATAACATATTTCGCCAACCAGTTCGATCTTTTGCCTTATCTCTCCAGTTGGCAATACCAAGTGTACGCAGGGATTCGTCAACCTGATCGCTCCAGCGGTGTCTTGGTCTTCCTATTTTTCGTCTTCCTTCGAGTTCGGTTTCGAAAACCCTTCGTGCTGGTTCGTCTTCATCCATTCTACTGACATGGCCTAGCCAGCGCAAACGAGTTATTTTGATCCGCTTAACTATGTCAATGTCGGGATAAAGCTAATACAGCTCATGGTTTATGCGTCGCCAATACTCGCCGTTGTGCACATTTGTCATACATTTTTCGGAGTATTTTTCTCTCGAAAACTCCTACAGATGTTTCTTCTACTCCAGTCTCTATTTGCATCTCAAAGCATCTACACGTGTTTTCTTATATCAGCTGTTAAAGTATTATTATTTACTTACACACCAGTTTTTCATTATAATTCTCACTAATGAATAACAAACGGAAAAAGTTTTGGGGTAATAACCCAAAATTTAAACAACAAAGATTTGCTGGTGTTTCCTCTAGCAATAGGTTCCTCCCCCTTTCCGATGTGGAAGACTCCGACGCGATAAGCACCCAAAGCGAGGAAGCTGCTGTGCACACTATAAAGATACCGCCAATTGTCATTGACTGTTGTCACAACTTCAGCAAAATAATAGAATTACTTGGACAAAAATGTAAGTACAAGAGGATGTCAATTGGAACAAAGGTTATGCCAAATACACTGGCGGATTACGATGAAATCGTCAAGATGTTGCATGACATTTTATACTCACCCAGTGAGAGATAGCCAAAACTTTAAGCTTATGCTATTTGGGCTGCCGAGAATCAGTACTGGTAAAATTAATGAAGAGTTTAAGGTAAAGTTTAACATTGCACCAGTTTCGGTAAAGGAGATTTTTACTAATCGCACTAATGAAGACGATGCTCTGTACATGCTGGAGTTCAACAAGGCCCAAATAACTAAGCGCGAGGTACGAAAAATTAAATACTTCTGCGGCATTGTAGTACAATGGAGAAATCCTCTACGGAAGAAAAATGGTCCTACTCTATGCACTAAATGTGCAATGTTTGGGCATGGATCTGCCAACTGTCACAGAAAAGTTGTTTGTCTTGGTTGTGGTGGCCCACACGATTCTTCCACTTGCCAATTGGACAAAACACAGTCAAATGGTCCCGTAATTCATAAGTGCTTTAACTGCATTAGTAAAAATCGGAAAAACGTGAATCATCGAGCGGACGATCCTCACTGCCCGTTTAGAAAAGTATACCTCGATATTAGACAAAAAGTCACTAACAAGCATAGACCTTTCCGGTCGCAACATCGTCCCCTATACTCAGATGTATGTCCCGAAAATTATTATTCGGACAATGAAGCATTTGTGGCTTCAAGAAATAGTATCCAAATCCCCACGAATAAATCAAGTTCCAAGGAAATTAAAATGTCTTTTGCCTCAGTAGCCAAATCAGCTGGTCTCGCTGAGGATAGTGATAATATATCTAACGAAAAGATCATGGAAATTTATTTTGAAGCCTTAGATGCTCTACAAAAATGCAAAAACAAATTCGATAGGATGCGGGTTTTGGGAATGATGCTTAAACATGTCATTTAACCTAAACAACGTAAATGAGCTTCAGATTATGCACTGGAATACCCAGGGCATAACAAATCAATCAAAAATTACGGAACTGGAACACTTTCTTAACGAAAAACAAATTGATATTGTGTTTTTGAATGAAACCTTTTTGAAACCTAATCACAAATTCAAGCTCAGGAACTATAAGGTACACAGAGAAGATCGCCCAACACATGGAGGAGGAATCTGTATTGGAATTATACAAAGTATTCCTCACCGGCGGCTTCCTAAATTCAGAACACATACAATTGAAAACATATCCATCAAGATTCACGTTAATAATCGTCCAATTAGACTTACGGCGGCATATTGCCCAAAGTACTCACCTTCCTTTATTAATGACATTGAAAAACTAACTGATGTACAACTGATTTTGTTATATTTGGCGACTTTAATGCACGGCACAGCAGCTGGAATTGTCACAAAAACAACACAGCTGGCAGCAAATTGTATTTTCATCAACTCAGTTCTCAATATTACATACATTTTCCAACATCATAAACAAGATTTGGACAGCAAAGATCTATCATACAGCCTTCCGTGGTGGATTTGCTGCTCACCAACTCGAATCTTCAAATTTCCCCAATTTTGACCCTTAATGACTCGCTTTACTCTGACCATGTTCCTTTGTCATGCAAAATCTTTGGTTCGCATACTGTACAATCGTTCCACATCCGACTATATAATAAGGCGAATTGGAATTCTATCCGGTCCTGGGTGGATAATGAAGTTAAAAACAGTAACCTGCTAGGTGCAGTGTCGTTGTCCCATGCTGCAGAAGTTCTCCAGAAAACCACAAAGATTATCCAACAAGCAGCTAATCAAATTCCAACGGGAAGACCGGAATCCTGGCAGAAAAAGCTCTCAAGATTAAGCCTGTACCTAATTGGGCAGAGAAATAGATACAATCGTAAGTTGCAAAGAAGTAATGACTTATTAGAGCGGAATGTTTTGAAATGTTGTATTAATCAGCTGACTTGGTTGATAGATCACCATGTGACAAGTGATAGAAATAACAGCTGGAATAAATTTCTTCAAGGGTTGCCACCTGGTAAGAAAAAAATCTGTTGTCATCTGCTTTTAAAGGGGAAAAAAGCTTCGATTGGAACTTTGTCAAAAGATGGCGCTGATATACACTGTAGTGAAGAAAAGGCCAATGTTGTAGCGGAGATATTTAAAGAGGCTCATGAAATTACTCATAATATGATATCACCAACAGAAGGAAGAATTTCAAAATACATTGAAAAACTGGATAATCAACAAATAGATACGAATTCAGAATTAGTTCTAACATCTATTGAAGAAATAAAATTTTTTACACACTCATTAGGTAACAAGAAAGCGCCAGGAATTGATGGTATCAAACCTATAGTCCTGAAGAATATGCCTGATTCGATATTCCACATACTTACTAATGTTTTCAACTGCTGCTTAAAACATGGATATTTCCCAAAAATATTTAAACATGCGAAAGTTATACCGATTCTAAAGCAAGGAAAAGATCCAAAAAGTCCAAATAGCTACAGACCCATCAGTATGCTAAATTGCATTGATAAAGTCTTTGAAAAAATAATTCTAAATAGAATGATTGAATTTACCGAAGATAATTTGATTCTAAAGGATGAACAATTTGTCCTTCATAACAAACAGCGACGATGGAGTACTGGTATTTTATTTATTGATATAGAGAAAGCGTTCGATTCTATTTGGCACAATGGTCTAGTTTTCAAGCTCAGCAACTTTGGATATCCCGTTTATCTTCAAAAAATAATAAAAAGTTTCCTATCGGACAGAACATTTGTCGTTGATGTTGATAGCAAAAAGTCCGCAAGCAAGGAAATCATTGCGGGTGTACCGCAGGGATCTGTACTATCGCCTTTATTATATTCAATTTACAATTCGGATTTTAAACTGCATAAGGATACCACAGCCGCCCTATATGCAGACGATACTGCAATCATTTCAAGTGGGAAAAATTCTAATGCGATTGTCAAAAGAATGAAAAAATCTTTGACACATATCGGAAAATATTTTACAAAGTGGAAAGTAAAGATTAATGAAGACAAAACCCAAGCCATTATCTTCCCTTTTAATAAGTCTCCTAAAAGAACACCGAGTATCCCATTACGTATTCAAAACGCCGATATCCCATTCAAATCCTCAATAAAATATCTTGGAGTAATATTGGACAAACACCTTACATATAAAGAGCATGTTGTGAATGCTTGTGAGAAAGCTACACGCTGCGGAAGAGCCCTCTTTCCCCCACTAAATAGAAAGTCAAAACTTAATAGAAAAAATAAGATACTAATATACAAATCCTGCATTAGGCCCATTATGACTTATGGATGTCAGGTCTGGTCTGGCAGATGTGCCAAAACAAACGTCAAAAAACTGCAAGTATTACAGAACAAAAACCTTAAAATCATTCTAAACCTAAGCAGACGTTATTCGACCACCCTCCTTCACAGTCGATTCAAAATGGATATGTTCAACACATTTAATTCTAAACTTACACAAAGATTCGAAGACCGCAACAGATCTTCAAATTATGCAATATTAAGAAATTTGCAGAATTAATTTTTCTACAGCTTCAGCGATGAATTTGATAGAAGACATAATTCCAGAATTTCTTTAAAAATTTAATCGGGTTTTTTATCCTATCTTTTTGCCCCACACTGTATCATATTCCTAAAAATATTCTTATATAAAGATATACAAAAATATGTACTATTTGCTGCAATACTTCTAGTAAATTCTCAAATTCTGTAATTATTAAAATATTTTATACTTTTTACTTTGTATTAATGATAGACGAAATAAATATAAAAAAAAAAAAAAAATTTTTCGTCTACTTGCGATAGAACCCGGGATTCTGCGCCATAAATCAAGACAGGTTAAATGAGAGTCTGGTACAGCTGGACTTTTGTTACTCCACAGCGGGCTTTATCTCTAAAGTGCTTGCTTAGACCAAAATAACATCTATTCGCACGCACAATTCTCCGCTTGATATCAAGGCTGACGTTGTTGTTTTTGTTTCCGGCAGATCTGAGGCATATAAATTCGTCTACCACCTCGAAATTAAAACGGTTATCAACGTTAACGCTTTGGTCTAATCGCGTGGAGGCTCTGCTCGTAGAAACCATTAATTTTGTCTAGTCCTCATTTACCGTCAGATCCACTTTTCCTGACTTCTACTCAATTCTCGAAAACACCGTAGTAAATTCTCTAACTGTGCGTCCAATGATATCTACATATATCATCAGCATACGCGAGCAGCATGTGACTTTTGCTGCTGATGGTTTTATTCATGTTGACAGCAGCTTCTCTCATAATGATCTCCATTAAGATGTTAAAGAGATCGCACGATAGGGTGTCATCTTGTCTGAGGACTCGCTTAGTTTCGAAAGGTTCGGTGAGATCCTTACCAACTTTCACTGCGGATTTGGTGTTCGTCAAGGTCATCCTGCAAAGGCGTATGAGTTTTGCACGAATACCAAGCTCAGACATTGCTTCGTAGAGTTTCTCCCGTATCGGGCTAAAGAAAGCCGCCTTATAATCGACAAATAGATGATAGGTGTCGATTTGTTTTTCGTGTGTTTTCTCCGGGGTTTGGCGTAGCGTTTTCCTGGTCCAATCAGGTCAGCGATAATTGGTTTTAGTCTTTCGCACATTATGCTTGATAGAAACTTATATGCTATGGATAAAAGGCTTATTCCACGGTAGTTAGTACAGATACTCGGGTCACCTTTTTTTAATATGGGACATAGTACACTGAGACTCCAATCGCCGGGCATGAATTCATCTAACCAAATTTTGGTAATGAGCTGATGCATGCACCTTATCCGCTCATCGCCGCCAGCCTTAAACAGCTTCACCGGTAATCCATCGGTTCGAGCGGCTTTGTTGTTCTTAAGCCAGGCAATAGCTGTTCTGACCTCGTCTTGGTTAGGACGGGGGAATTCGACGTCGTCGTCCAAATTTTGATCGATTGTCTCATCATTGGATATCTCAGGTACAAATAGCGCGGAGAAATTATCTCTCCATATTCCCAACATACTCTGCACATCTGCGATGAGATTTCCGTCCTTGTCTTTACAGAAGGGGAGCCCTGAACTATGTCCATTAGTCGTTCCTTTGTTCTTTCTTCTGTATGACTCAATTTTCTCACCCTCGCGCTTTCTCCACTGCCCTTTCTTACGCCTAAAGAGACGGTTTACCTCCTTTCTCTTCTCCCTATACCGCTCAGTCGCAGCTCGCGTTGCAATTCACTGAAGTATAGCAATACGTGCAGCGTTCTTTTCATCATTTGCAATGCGACACTCTTCATCGTACCGTGCTGCGAAACTGTTTTTCAAACCCAAGTACGGTTGTTGCGGCAGTTTTTTTTAGAGTCGGATATGGGTTTCCACTGCACTGCAGGATCGTCATCAGAAGGGGGTGGGTTCTGTGCCAAAAGTTGTGAGAGCTTCCTTGAGTAGGGTTTGGCTACCTCTGTTAATTGCAGCTTTCCGATGTCTAGCTTTCTCTGCGTCTGGTTTCGTGCGATTTTCGCTCTACTTAATCTTATGCGAACCTTTGCCGCTACCAGGAAGTGATCAGAATCGATGTTAGCTCCTCTGATCACTCGTACGTCCATTACACGGGATGAGTGCCTTCCATCAATTACCACGTGATCAATTTGGTTCTTCGTTCTTTGATCAGGGGTCAGTAGCCTTAAGTAGCGTTGTGGATGTCTTTATGCTGGAATCTTGTACCACTAATGACCATGTTTTTGGCCGCGGCAAAGTCAATCAGTCTTATACAGTTTTCGGAACTGTCAGCATGTAGACTGAAATTGCCAATAGTTGGATGAAACACATTCTCCCTGCCTACTTTAGCATTAAAATCTCCTAGTACAATCTTAATGTTATGGCCAGAGCACCGGACATACGTTTCCTCTAGGAGCTCATCGAATATGTCTTTGGTACCATCATCTTTCTCTTGTGTCGGGGCAAGCACACAAATGAGGGAAATATAAAAATATTTCGCTTTTATGCGGATTGTGGATATACATTCACTCACAGGATTGCACCTAGAGACTAGATGTCGCAGTCTTTTGCCAACTACAAATCCGCAACCAAATTCATGGTTTTTCTCATGGCAACTTTAGTATATGTCGTAGTTTCTTTTTCGTGTGCAGCCATGTCCTGTCCATCGCATTTCCTGGATTGCGGTAATGTCAGCCTTATAACTTTCGAGGACATCTGTCAATTGGATAAATGCCGGTTCTTACATTCCTGGTGCATATCCGTAAATCGCGGTCCTTGTAACGTTTGCGGGGGTCGTCAACAAATAGGGATTGTTTCTGTTTTCAGTTCCGTTTTTGTATTTTCACTGCCATTATGAACGGTGGCGGGAAGCAAACCCAATCCACCGGGTTTTTGCATTTTACCTACTGCCAGGATATTTGATTGCAGCAGCCCATTATGGATCAGACCCTGACCAGGATGCAATATGTCGAACCTGGATTTTCTTCTTTTGGTTATTTATCCGCCGTTGGCCCGTATGCTTGGCTCATCCGCCTTCTAAAAGACAAAAGAATATGCCCGATTGTTTGATGAGCTTCAGTGACATCAGTCACCTACTAAACCTGATTTGATGCTCATTTGTTTCGCCTTCTCACTCTAGCTAGCTAACGGAGGTTTCCGAAAAGCCATTGCCTATTGCACAGCTGATGATGATGATGCCAAAGACATATTCTATGAGCTCCTAGAGGAAACGTATGACCGCTGCCCTGGCCATGACATTAAGATTGTACTAGGAGATTTTAATGCCAAAGTAGGCAAGGAGAATGTGTTTAATTCAACTATTGGCAATTTCAGTATACATGCTGACAGTTCCGACAACGGTATGAGACTGATTGACTTTGCCGCGGCAAAAAACATGGTCATTAGTGGTACAAGATTCCAGCATAAAGACATCCACAAGGCTACTTGTGTATCCCCAGATCAAAGAACTAAGAACCAAATTGATCACGTGGTAATTGATGGAAGGCACTCATCCAGTGTAATGGACGTACGAGTGATCAGAGGAGCTAACATCGATTCTGATCACTACCTGGTAGCAGCAAAGGTTCGCACAAGATTAAGTAGAGCGAAAATCGTACGAAACCAGACGCAGAGGAAGCTGGACATCGGAAAGCTGCAATTACCAGAGGTAGCCACAGCCTACTCAAGGAAGCTCTCTCAACTTTTGGCACAGAACCCACCCCCTCCCGATGACGATCCTGATGCGCAGTGGAAACCCATTTTCGACTCTATAAAAACTGCCGCAAAAACCGTACTTGGTTTCGAAAAACCGCTTCGCAATAAACCGAAGAGTGTCGCATAGCAAATGACGAAAAGAACGCTGCACGTATGGTAATGCTTCAGTCAATTGCAACGTGAGCTGCAACTGAGAGGTATAGGGAGAAGAGAAAGGAGGTAAACCGTCTCTTTAGGCGTAAGAAACGGCAGTGGAGAAAGCGCGAGAGTGAGAAAATTGAGACATACAGAAGGAAGAACGAAGCCCGAAAATTCTACCAAAAAGTTAAAAACGGAACTAATGCACATGGTTCAGGGCCCCCCTTCTGTAAAGACAAGGACTGAAATCTCGTCGCAGATGTGCAGAGCATGTTGGGAATATGGAGAGAGCATTTCTCCGCGCTACTAGTACCTGAGATATCCGATGACGATGGGACAATCGATCACAATATGGACGACGACGTCGATTGCCCCCCTCCTAACCAAGACGAGGTCAGAACAGCTATTGCCCGGCTTAAGAACAACAAAGCCGCAGGAGCCGATGGATTACCGGCGGAGCTGTTTAAGGCTGACGGCGATGAGCTGATAAGGTGCATGCATCAGCTCATTAGCAAAATTTGGTTAGATGAATGCATGCCCGGCGATTGGAGTCTCAGTGTACTATGTCCCATATTTAAAAAAGGTGACCCGAGTATCTGTGCCAACAACCGTGGAATATGCCTTTTATCCATAGCATATAAGGTTCTATCAAGTATAATGTGCGAAAGACTAAAACCAATTATCGCTGACCTGATTGGACCATACCAGTATGGCTTTAGGCCTGGAAAATCGAGAACTGACCAGATTTTCACCCTACGCCAAATCCTGGAGAAGACACACGAAAAACAAATCGACACCTATTATCTATTTATCGATTATAAAGCGGCCTTCGATAGTCCGATACGGGAGAAACTCTATGAAGCAATGTCTGAGCTTGGTATTCCTGCAAAACTCATACGCCTTTGCAGGATGACCTTGACAAACACCAAAGCCGCAGTGAAAGTTGGTAAGGATCTTACCGAACCTTTCGAAACTAAGCGAGGCCTCAGGCAAGGCGACACCCTATCGTGCGATCTCTTTAACATCTTAATGGAGATCATTATGAGAAAAGCTGCGGTCAACAGGAATAAAACCATCAGCAGCAAAAGTCACATGCTGCTCGCGTATGCTGATGATATAGATATCATTGGGCGCACAATTAGAGAAGTTACTGCGGTTTTTTCGAGAATTGAGAAGGAGTCAGCAAAGGTGGGTCTGATGGTAACTGAGGACAAGACAAAATTAATGGTTTCAACGAACATGGCCTCCACGCGATTGGACCAAAGCGTGAACGTTGTTAACCGTTATAACTTCGAGGTAGTGGACGAATTTATATACCTCGGATCTGCCGTGAAGAAAAACAACAACGTCAGCCTTGAGATCAAGCGGAGAATTGTGCTTGCAAATAGATGTAATTTTGGGCTAAGCAAGCACTTTAGAAATAAAGCCCTCCCTCGAGTAACAAAAGTCCAACTGTACCAGACTCTCATTCAATCTGTCTTGCTTTATGGCGCAGAATCCTCGGTCCTATCGCAAGCAGACGAAACATCTGTAGGAGTCTTCGAGAGAAAAATACTCCGACAAATTTATGGCCCTATAGTCCACAACGGCGTGCATCGGCGACGCATGAATCATGAGCTGTATGAGCTTTATCCTGACATTGACATAGTTAAGCGGATCAAGTGGTCGGTGGTGCATTGGTAGTGTGCGCGGCTCTTGTGCATGAGGACGTGAGTTCAATCCCTACTCTGACCACCTTAAATTTCTTTCGACGGCGGTCACCTCGCTTAGTGACGGCGACACTATCGAGTATTTAGCCATGAAAAAGCTTATCAAAATACCGTTCGGAACCGGGGTAAAACAGTAGGTCCCAATCAGTGAGTGTAAAACTAGAACGCGCACAACTCGCTGGTTGTGAGAAGCTCTCCTTAATCCTCGCGTGGGATGTAACAGGAAACGATTTATTTTATTTTTAAGCGGATCAAGATAACGCGATTGCACTGGCTAGGCCATGTCAGTAGAATGGATGAAGATGAACCAGCGCTAAGGGTTTTCGAAACCGAACTCGAAGGAAGACTCCGCTGGAGGGATCAGGTTGACGAATCCCTGCGTACACTTGGTATTGCCAACTGGAGAGATAAAGCAAAAGTTCGAACTGGTTGGCGAAATATGTTATCTTCGTTTTGTAAGGTCCCTGACCTCCCCGGGGTTGTCCGAGACCGGATAAGTAAGTAAGTATAAGTTAATTGCTGTTTAAATAAATAAAATAAATAAATGGTTTCCCATTACATCCCATGAAGGGACTGGGGAGAACTTCTCACAATCACTGAGCTGTGCGCTTTCCAGTTTTCACTCACTGATTGGGACCTACAGTTTTACACCGATACCGAACGGTAATTTGAGAAGCTTTTTCATGGCTAGATACTCGATAGTGTCGCCGTCACTATGCGAGGTGACCGCCGCCGAAAGAAAATTTGAAGGTGGTCAGAGCCGGGTTCGAACCCAGGATCTCATGTACAAGAGCCGCGCACACTAACCATTGCACCACCGACGGCCTGCTGTTTAAACAGATAAAATTGGGCATTTAAACTATGATCAAGAGAACATATGATTTTGACAGAAAACAACAAGAAGAACAAACACAAAGCTTCTTTAATTGTTAATGTGAACAATTATAATCACCATCCTAGTTGAAATAACAATAAAAATGTATCATTTAATTCGTAGTGCAGTTAGAACTTTATTTCTGCTCAAATATTTTACAATTTCATTAAATATTTTGTATTTTATCATTTCAGTTTTGTTTTGCAAATGGCGTCAGTTTGATGCATTGTAACGATTAGCCGATAAATGTATGAATACCGGTTATTTTTCGTAGCATTTGCTTCTGTTGCCTAGGGTGTCCCATCAATAATTTTAGGTCCGACGTCAATTCTGTTTTATGTATTTTAATTTATTTTTCAATATTTAGTCTTTCGTCGAAAGACATCATTAGGAATTCAGAAATATATTGTATATCGTACATTACGTATAGGCGATACAGAACGTTACATATAAACAACAAAAGACTCGCAACACAAAAAATACTTCAAGTCTAACTTACGAAAAAAACTTGAGTACAACACAACAAGTAAAGTAAGAAAAGTAGCGCAGACCGGGCCGGGCGTCCGTACCGTTCGTACACAGCACCGTACACGGGTCATCAAAGCCGTCAAAACAAGAATTCAACGAAATGCTCTCCGGAGCCGGATAATCATGGCCAGTGTGATGAAAGTCACGTAAAAGCCCTTGAGTCGAATTATTAAAAAAGACTTGGGACTTTCAAACGGCGTTCAGGACATTTTTGGTGAAGTACTCTGATAACTTGCGTAGAAAAATCTTGTTTACGAATGGAAATATTTAACAAACAAAATGATATGGTTTCTGCCCGATCATCTATGGGTCGAAAAGGATCATCATCTAGCTGCAGCCATAGTTTGGTGGTGTCTCTCTTATGATGGGGTAACTGAGTTGCATTTCTGTGAACAAGTGGTCAAAGCATCGTCCAAAGTTTATCAAGAAACCGTTTTGGAAGCAGTTGTGAAGCCGCTTAACAATTCCCTGTTCCAAAGCCAGCCGTAGACTTTCCAGCAAGATTCAGCTAAAACTAAAACGACACAAAACTGGCTTCGGAACAATTTGCCAGCTTTGTTATGCTCTGAAGAATGACCATCTGGCAGCCCTGATCTGAACCCTCTGGATTACAAATTGTGGACCGTTTTATAAAATATGGTCTGCCACAAAAGATACCCCAACATTAATTCTCTTAAGACATTTTGAATGAAACTTAGCTTTTTGTATACAAAACATATCAATAAATATATAAAAAAAAATTTGAACCAAAAATGTTCATTAGTTTTTATTTTATATACATAATTGTATAATTTTGTATAATTGCGTTTGGAATATTGTGTCAGTCTATCTGCACACGTTGCCACAGCTCTTTCAGGTCCTATGGGGCTGTTGGGACTCCACCAAAATTTTTCACGATTGACTACAAATTCTCACTAATTCTCGGAGCTATGTCCTCGCCAATGCCTCACGTTAAAGTTTTGTTCAGCTAGCCATTCCTGCACTGTTTACATTCACTCGATGACGACGAGGTAGTAGGCCATTTCATCGAGTTCGAGTTGCTGTTAAATTGTACTCCTTGGTTGGACATAAAACGGACAGAAATAAAACGTAAACACTATTTAAACTTAGTTTGCTGCATGGTCTATAATCGCTGTCGTCTTTGGTCTCTCATTCTATATCATTTCCCTAACACCTTTTCGATCAGCTGTGCCATAGAAATCCCCTGTTTAAACTTAGTTTGCTGCATGGTTTGCTTCTGGTTGTCGTTTGCTTCTGGTCTCGCCAATCCATTCTGGTTTCTATCAATTTCCTACTGAGCTGGTCGAAATGATAGATGGAATTTGATGGAGACTACCCTCAGTTAACTAATTGATTGAAAAGAGGTTGTAGCAACCGTAAATTCGACTATTACCACCGAATTCCGGTTGCCACAACCGAATTTGGTCGTCACAAGTAAAATTCGATTAAAACAACCTCGTTTCATTATTGATTCGGTTGTGACAACGGAAACTTGAATCATATTCGTTTTGTCAACCAAATTTTCTAAAATTTCGGTTGGAACAATCGAATTTGGAATAAATTCGGATGCAGCAACCAAAATTGGTACCAAATTCGGTTGAAGTAATCGAATTTGGCATTAATTCAGGCGCAGCAACCGAATTTGGCATCAGTTCGGTTGTAAATACCGAATTTGGTATCAATTCGGTCGCACTATCTGAGTTAACCCATAGAGTAATACTTAAGAGCCTCTATTACTCTCTTCGCAGCCTCTTCATGACACCGAGATAGTAGACCAATTCATCGAGTTCGATTTGCTCACTGTATTTTACCAATTTTCTCATTCTGTTGGATATAAAACGGAGAGAAATCAAAGGGAATGCGTATTTTCGTTCAATGCAAACAACATAAAACATAATTTAGCTGTCATTAGTATCAATAAAGACTATTTAAACTTAGTTCCTGCCTTCTTTGGTCTCTCATTCTACATCATTTCCCTAGTACCTTTTCGATCAGCTGTGCCATAGAAACCCCCTGGTTAACCCTTAAGTCGGTAGCAACGACCGAATTCTGCGTTAATTCGGTTGCTGTAACTGAATTTCTCATGAATTCTGTAGGTACAACGGAATTTCATTGTAAATTCGGTTACCATAACATAATTCTAAGTATTTAAAATTTGAAGTTTCAAATTTTAAAAACAAATATTATATTAAAAGAAGTTAAAGAATGTGTCATTGTTCAAGTCACGGCGATAACATGATTTATTTTATTAAGAACGGTAAGTAAAAAATATTGAAATTATGGATAAATCTTCTTATTTTGCAGAGAATGTCCAAGCATATATCAAGAGTTTGGAAGCTTTTCAAGGTTGGTCATGAGAGATAGGCTGCAATCATCTCTGTACAAAACGGTTTAGAATCTAAATCACTAGATACAACACGCCAGAATTGGTGCAGTTACCCATGATGGCCGGGGACTTCAAAACTTGAACTTTATTTTCTCGCTTTCTAATGTGTTTTATAAGAATACTAGAAAATAAATCATTAGTTAATAATAAAAATAAATTTCAAAGTTCATTTGTGACACTATCTAAATTCGTTTGTGACAACCTCTTATGAGGTTGTGTCAACCTCTTATGAAGTTGTGACAACCTCTAATAAGGTTGTGTCAACCCACAGAGCAATAGGAAAGAGCTTCTTTGGTTGGCATAATACGGACAGAAATAAAGGCAATGAGTATTTTCGATCGATGCAACCATAACTTCGCTGTCATCAGTATCAACCAAACACTTTTAAACTTAGTTTGCTGTATGGTCTGTAATCTGTATGTCTTCCTTGGTCTCTCATTCTAGATCATTTCCCTAGTGGCTTTTCGATCAGATGTGCCATAGAAACCCTCTGGTCAACCTCTAAATTGGGATACGGCTAATCCGGCTGTCTCAACCGAATTTTTCTATGAGTGTAGAATGAACGATAAACAACCAGAATCAAACCATAAAACTAACTTAGTTTAAATAGTGTTTGATTGATACTAATGACTGCCAAATTATGTTTTATGTTAGTTGCATCGAACGAAAATATGCATTCCTCCGCGACAAAATTTTCCGTTTAGAGTTAAATGACAACATTTCTTACGAAATTCCGCAAGAACGAAAAGTAATTATTCGTGGAATATTTGTTAGTGGAGGAGCTCTCAGAAATAGTAAATGAGAACATATCGCGACACGCGATCCAAATTCAGAGTTCTTAGAAAAACCGATAAAAAATTATTTACTAACGCTTTCAAGTGCCAAGCTATCAAAAAAAAAGTTTGCTGACAGGGATTTGTTCAGATTCACTGATTTTATTTCAAAATATTTAATTTACACCAATTCATTCCAATTAATATTAACTATCGTATTATTGTTTTGAATTAGACCGGGAATGCGGCGTTTGAAGGTGGGCGGCATAAGAAAGCCAGGACTAAAGTAGTATATCACAATATCAGACATGACGAGCAAAAGCATACATTTAAAGATGTTTATAATTTCAAGAATTAGTTTAGAGTACATACAATACAATTTAGAAATGCATTTTGTTGGAAAATAATTGCAAAAATACTTTTAACAAATAGTTTCACAAAATTCCAAGAATTTCACACTAATAAAACATCAATTGAAATGGCAAATATTGAATTCTTCTTAAGACACTATTCTCCTTTATACCAGGCATTATGCTGTTTAGGAGACGCATCACCAAAAGAAGTCAGTTTGCCCCTTGCTGGAATGAAATTCCATTAAATGTTCACAAGAAATGTCTGTTTTTTAAAAAATATCTCAATTTTGAATATTTGTTTTTGAAATGTTTACTCCATTACTAAAAACTCTGACGTCGGTTGGGACGCCTGTTCAAATTTTTAGTGAGAATATCATTTTACACTTTGTGGCAAATAACAGTTTAAGACATTCGTGATTAATATGAAAATCTCCATTGGAAGTTTGAGAAAATATTCCCTAAAAGCATTTCGATTGGAAACTTAAACTAAAATAAACTAAAAACTGCTGTGACTTAGATTCGAGCCCATACGTTTACCATGGGCAGATCTGCAAATTCATGGGCTCTGAAATTTGCGAATCTGCCAAATAAACAACGAATCTAAATTAGGGCAGTTTTCCAATAAAACTTAAACTAAAAATTTTTAACAATACAATAAATCTTAACTTTAGATGAGACTACAATAACTTAATCTACCCTAACGCTTTTATTTTTTAACAAAATGCAAATTTTTTCTGTAATTGTTTTAAACTATTAACTAACTGAACTTATATTTAATAATCAGTCGGACAAAAGAAAAACAAAACTTAAAGGATATTATCGTCTACAGACAATTGAGAATAAAGTTTGAGATAACAACAAGTGGTATATAACAATTTAGTTTGACTTTATACAATTAAGGAACAACAGATGGATTTTCTCGAACTTGCGATTGATCGGTTGTTGGTATTCGGTATACGGTATTCAATTGTATACAGCACTATTAGTTGTAGCAATACGCGAATTGCTGATTATTTGTGGATGTATTACGATGATTATTATACGCGTGCATTATCGTATCCATCGTGGACTGAGAGTTGGGATCATTTGGATCACCTCCGGCCAGTTTTTGACATTCGGCAATAGCTTTCGCAAAATTCTCCATGACGATAATGGCAGAGTCAGCCGTACCCTCGTTGCCATTTGAATCTCTATTGCTGCTAGCATGTCCAGTACCATTAGATTTACTGGCTACAAGTACCTAAAAAGAAAGGCAACCAAATGAAATGTAACCTTGTTAAACTTCTGAAAATAAAACAAATATTTTTGAATTTAAGGATTAATGCTAATCACATTTTAAAATTTCTAATTAATGCAGAATTCAAAAACATAATTTTTATTTCTGAGTCTCTTTTACTAAAGAGTTGTATATCAAAAATTATAAATCTAAAAATTATGCTGCTACACATTTTTGAATCTTCGTGTCTCAGAAAATGTGCCAGAATAAAATCAATACAACGATACGATAGGGTGCATTGAATACGATTCCAAACAGGATGAAGATAGTCAGAGAAGAAAATTTCACTGAGTGCAATGCCAACAAAGAAAACGAGTGAAGCGACTCATTTCTCTGCTCAGTCTCGTACTCTCTTCGTTGAGTATTTCAAACACGAGCAGTTTTTTTTATGATGTTCTAGTATTTAACAATAGAAATTCCAACCTTGTCTAAATAAATTACATAAAGTATGTAAAAAGCATGAAATAATCAAGTTATGACGCGGTAAAGAAATGCGTTTGAGTGAATAGTGTCGACTTTTTGGTTCTCTTCTAGGAGGGTTGTCAAAAATGTGCCTTTTTTTCGCCTTTACCTGTATTCATCCTCTTTGCGATTGCCAAAGACGATCTAGAATTAGACGACCAGAAGATGTGCGTAATTTGGCAAGCCTGGTAAAAGAGAACCAACAAGTGCTAGGAGTTCACTCAAAGGCATTTCTCTCACGCGTCATATCTTGATTATTTCATACTTTTTGCATAGTTTATGTAATTTTACTTCAACATGTTTGGAATTTGTATAGTTATATACAATAATTCTATCAAAAAGCTGCCCGTGTATTGAAATATTCAATGAAGAGAGTAAGAGAGAGAGTGGAGAAGTACTAGGGTTTCACTCGTTTTGTTTGTTGGCATTTGAGTGAAGAGAAATTTTGACTGTCTACTTGTACATCGTTTTTGCGATTGCATTGCAGGGATTCAAAAGTTGGTACAATTGAAACATTTTTAGAATAATTAAGGGCCTGTTGTTCTAACGTATTTTTTCACTCATCGCACCTAATATCACGAACGAATTAAATTTTTAGTTTTTGTACACTTTATTTTGAGTGAAACCCAAAAGAGCTTTGTTTCTGCTGAAAAGTTTTGATTCGACAACTGCAAACCGGTGCGAAAGAAAATGTAACATTAGATAATCAGAATATAACATTCGTTTAGTTGTAACATCTCACAGAAAATAAAATATTTTTTCCGCATTATTATTTAGGCAAATTTTTACTTTAGCACCAACAGTCTGATCTACACCAAAATTCAAAAGTTCAAAAAGTTGTTTCCCCGCGATCAGTCGAACTTCTTGAGAAATATGCCTTTAAAGCTAGAAAATATCATTGCTCATATCTCTTGTATTTATAAATCGACCTGACATCACTACAAAGGTCTTTCTAAACTCTATAAGTCTGTGTATAAACATATTTATTTTTATTAACCCATTAGGAGGGCTAATTAAAAACACTATTTTTTAACCTCACTTTTTGATAAACAATTTTTTTTCAAAAAATGCCCCATTGTGCTTAATTGTTGGTAGACTCGGATTATAGACCAGACTTTAGCCTTTTTTTTAACGTATAGTAAATACTAACCAATAACTCTTCAGAGACCGCAGATATTTACATTAAAACATTAAAACAAACAAAAATGCTATGTTGGACCTACCCCAGAGAAGAAAATCCTTAATCCCGGCCCAAGAACAGCTCTGCAGAAAGCCTTATAACACAAAACTGCTATGAACTTTAATTTTAAACTTCAATACCTCCGGTCTTTGAAGGGTTATTGGTGAATATTATACTAATAGGGATTTTTTTTTGTTGAAAAAAATCAATTTTTATCACAAAAGTCCCCCATTGTTTTACTAAAAATAAATATATTTATACACATATTTATAGAGTTTAGAAAGACCTTTGTAATGATAACAGATAGGATAATAAATGGCGGACTTATGCCCGATTATACATTCAAAATATGGACCAGCGCTCTTTTGTTTTTTCTTTTTTTTATCACCGTTTAATGCCCTCCCTATCAGGCAAAAAATACGAAAAAAATAGGGCAATCGGTGCGAAAGTAAATTTGCTCCATTAATACATTTGCATTTTTGCTTGTTTATTTTGTCTTTGTCTGCAATCAGGTGTATTCGCTAAAACAGCTTATAAGACAGAGTTGCCTTCATTTTGCAAAAGTTTAGTGTTTTCCAATAGAAAAAGCTTTTTGAAACCACCAAAATATCACATTGACAACAATGTACTACTTTGACATAAGGGCAGCGAGTAAAGTGAGCCTTTACGCCCGACTGAAAAATAACAACAACTCAAATATAAACTTAATCGCCTGGATAGCAATCGCACGTCTGCTTAAACAGGCTATAATACTTTAAAGGTAATTTTCTCAATGTCTGGTTAAAGTGTCTGCTTACTAATCCCAACTTTAATTTATCGGTTTTAATTTTCTCAAACTCCGGTTAATTTAATTTGGTAACTCTGATGATATGTCTGACTACTCGTATAGCAAAGGGGATGAAAACAGGTAGAGAATAAAAAAGTTCGTAATTTGGCTACCCTCGTAGAAGAGAACCAAAAAGACGGCGCGAATCAATCAAGAGCATTTCTCTCTCGCGTCATAACTTGATTGTTTCATACATTTTACATATTTTATGTAATTTTATTTAGAAGAGAGAAACGAGGCGCTTCCTTCGTTTTCTTTGTTGGCATTCAACTCCGTGAGTAAATTTTCTTCTCATCCTCTTTGACTATAGTTTTCAGCACTGTAAGATATCATCTGTTGTTATATGTAAAGTGTAATTTATTAAAATTATGACGGAAACAATCAAAAAAGACACCGTGGGAAGTTCTCAGTTGCCGAAAAAGATTTACTTGTTAACCTGTTAAACGAACGCAAAACAATTTTAGAAAATCAAATACTTAAAATATAATAACACTTTACGACACCAAAAAAATATGGGGTTCTGTCAATGGATTCTGGTAGAATGGTCTAAAACAAAATATACGTGTATAGGCGTTTTGCCAGATCTGATCAGAATTTTTTTTAGGGCGGGTCAAAGTTTCCGCCCCACGGAACTTTCCTGCAATATATCGGCATGCAATTATGTGTTCCTTACTTCTGGGGTACAAAATATGTTCAGGAGTTTTATAGAAAATATTCAGATAAATATTTTTGTGGAACAAATTAACCCTCTAACTGTCACGTATAACCATAATTTTGACTTTTTGTTCTAAGTTATAGACCTAGAGGAAATGTGGTGTCAATTGTCTAAAAGTACTTTTCGATGAGGTTCGAAACCAGTTTCCAAACTGGTTCGAAAGTGTTAAATAAGAGAATTGGGCTGATCTGAAATTGGTAGGGCGCACAGTGTTTCATCTTCATACAGCGATGGGACAAAAATAGAAGGAGTAGTCGCAGATAAATGAAAGTAGGTGTCGAGTTGTATTTGATCATAGTTAAAAAAATGGGACCCAATCATCGGGACCCAAGACAAAAATTAAAAACTCATATCCCTAGTCTGCATATGTCGACAACAAGTAAATATAAACTATTTGCCTTGTTCATACTTAGGTTAATATGTGAGTGATGACCACAAAGACCTCCTAATTTCATCTTCATTTTCGAATTCCGATATTTTTTGGTTTCAAAAATTCACCAGAAACATTGCTTTGTAATTTTTAACTGATCTTGTAGTTGATGTTGAACTTTATTGGAATTACATGTCCCACTTTAAAATACAGAAGAACAGAAAAACTATTTGTGTTAAGCATCCAGATAATTATAAAGGCAAAACATTATTAAATAGACAAGAGTTTCAATCCCTCTCTTTACGTCCTATCGATGACGATGAGGTAGTATGCTATTTCATCGAGTTCGAGTTTCTGTTGAATTTTAATCTTTGGTTGGTCATAAAACGGACAGAAATAAAAGGGAATGCGTATTTTCGTTTGATGCAACCAACATAAAACATAATTTAGGTGTCATTGGTATCAATCAAACACTATTTAAACTTAGTTTGCTGCATGGTTTGCTTCTGGTTGCTTATCGCTCTCTCGTCTGTCCACTCTGTTTTCTATAAATGTCCTACTACATACTCGATCAGCTGTGTCAAAGACTAATTACTATACTAGACTTAACATTTCTCTCAGCAAATTTATGACATTTAGCCTGGTGTGATATGAACGTTGGATGTTGAAAAGAATTGCTTCAACAATACCAGATAGAGGCAATGCTTCAAAACAACCAACAAAATAACACCAACGGTATTTCGTGTTGTGTATTAAAATTATTGTGTTAAATACAACACAAATGTATGCTAACAATAACAGTCAATAAAAAATCGTAAAATGCGTTCAAATTTTACAGTTTTTAACCAAAACGACATGAAAAATTAAAGTCAGAAGTTATTGTAATTCCACCTGGTGTATGTCACTTTTCGTCAAACATCTCTCTATCACAACGAGTGTGAAAGGAAACGTCAGATGAGTCAAATATTCTCTCTAGTAAGATTTACTCTATGAGCTGTGAGAGTGAGAGAAAGAGAGTTTGATGCACTTTCTCTCTCCGCGAATCGTTCCATATGCACTAATAATCTAGCCATAGAGAAATACTTAAAAAGAGTTTCCATTACTTCGATGCCTTCGATGAAGTGCGTATTTTCGTTCAATGCAAACAACATAACACATAATTTAGCAGTCATTAGTATCAATAAACAATATTTAAAATTAGTTTCTGTCTTCTTTGCTCTCTCATTCTCCATCATCGGCCTAGTACCTTTTCGATCAGCTGTGACATAGAATCCCCCTGGTGTAGCACGGTCTTAAGAGCACCTTAGACCAGTAGATTGTCGGGCCGACTTTCGAGTCGGGCCGACTCATCTCCCAGTGTAAGGTGAAGTCGGGCAGTCGGCCGACAAGTCGGGCAAAAATCGAAACTAGTTTGAATTTCAGAATGTCGGCCGGAAAGTCGGCTAGTGTAAGGCGAAACAATGCCCGACACGAAAGTCGGCCTGACAAATAGTCGGCTGACTGCTCCGCAGGTCTAAGTTGCCCTTTAGACTAATTTTCCGATGACTTTGTATGGTGAGCTAAGCGATTTTAAGCGGCTCCCATACAAAGTGGTCGGAAAATTAGTTTAGGAAAACATGCCTAGATAACAGATAAAATAAGATAATATACATACATACAGATATTTTCCCATTAGATGTTATGAAGGGACAGAGGAGTGCTTCTCACAATTACACTCGTCTACATCGCCATCACCGTCATCGGAAGCAAAGTAAGGTGGTCAGAACAGATATCGAACCTTCATGTTGATGTACAGGAGTCACGCACACTGACCATTGCGCACGACAAACAACCCCCTATTTTTCTAATCAAATTGCTACAATTTTCACAACTCACCCGTAATTTGGTTTTGGTTTCATTTAAATCATCTCCTGCATCGGGTTTATTAGCATTGCAGATGCTAGAAGTTTCGTCATTTTTTGGTGCTGGCGGTTCAAAGACTTCCGAGTCCGGTGACATAGCACTTGATGGCTCCACTTTTGTCACACCAGGCTTGACCTCCTCATTTGGTGCAATCCCTGCTATTGGCACGCGCCTATAAAGCGGACTGTTGAAATTAAGGTCGGCATCTTGTTTGATGGTTATTCGAGATTTGTGCTGCATCTGAAATTGATGAGGATGTGGACTATGATAATGTTGTTCATGCTGATGTTGATGGTGTTGTAGTCTACCCGGTGGTGGTGGTGGATAATACTGGATTCCGACCGCACCAGCTGTGCTTGCATACGGACGACTCAAGGCAGTGGATCCATTATGTGCTTGTTGATGATGTGATGTATAGTGGTTATTGTAGTAGTAGGGATTGAATGCAGATTCTCTATAATTTTCCATGAGATTTGTGGTTGCTGTAGTTGGAGTTGGCGAGGGCGGTAAAGCATTTGGTGTTGATTCTCCACTACCATTTATGCTCAATGATTGCAGACTTAAAGGTCCACCCGAACTGCAGCCAGAGCTGCTTTTACTGCTAGAACTGCTGGCGCTTCCATTCGACTCTGCTTTGTTAGGATTTAAGGCCTGAGCCGACATAGGCATACAATCAAAATAATTAGGATGATCCAGTAGAACATTGGGCCGTCGTCTCCGATTTTTAAACCAAATTTTCACTTGGGTCGCAGCCAATGCTAATTTTTCGGAGACTTCAGCGAGTCGAGACGATGATAGATATCTACTTTCTAAGAAATGTTGTTCCAATTCAGCGATTTGGACAGGGGTGAATGTCGTTCTAATACGTCGTGAGCGTCGCATAACTAATGATTTGGAAAGATGGTCTGTAGAAGAAACAAATTAAACGATTTTACCGCATTGGAGATGGAACAACCATGTCGACGTTCACACGATGACTTTCCACCCAGGTTTTTTGTGTTCATTCTCTTTTAATTATGCTTCGTAGATTCATGGGCGTCCGGAAGTTGATTCTCTGCATACAACCATTCTTGACTCTATGACGATTTGTCGGTCAGTTGTCTTTTGTTGTTTAGTAGTAATAATCTAAAATTGAACATTTTAAAGAATTGGTGAACAAATGCTGATAAAATTGCAATTACATTTTTTAGTTAATAAGAAATTGCATCAAACCAATTTTTCGCCACTTTTTGTAAACTGTTGCTTTACTGCCATGTCAAAACATGAAATACGTAAACGAGAAATGTCAAATGTAATATTTTGATTATCTTACCCCATCACCAGTAAAGCTTCGTAAATCATGGCTGGTGTCGCAGGGAGGAAATTCATCGTATGAACACAGTCTATGTAGTACTATGAACTCACCTGAATATTGTAAACGATCGGCAATATATGAAGGTATATAGTTGTAATTAATTGCACCAGCCCGTTCGTCAAAGAACTATAAAACATTCAAAAAACATGTAAGATGTGTATGAATACGTTTCCCATCCATAAAGAAAGCAGTGCTTGAATCGTTTCGAAAGGAGGCATGGCAAACTTTCATTTTAAATCAGTGCATTCTTTAAACTCTTTGGCTGTAAGCAGAAGCGGATTTAGATAGTCAAAAGAGAAACTGAAATAATACTGTATTATTTTGGCAATATTATTAAAACAATTACATTTTAAATTCTTTAAGAGTTTTAATTTTTTTTCTATAAAAACCCAATTTGTATTTATTATTATTTTCCTCATAAAATTTAAAGTTTAATACAATTGAAAATTAAAATGTACGAGCGTTATGTCTATTTTAAATTATTTTATTCTTCAATATTTTGGTGCCCATTGGTAGCATCGTCAGGAAGATGAACAACAATTATTAATTAAAAATTAAATGACCTAACGCTCGAACATTTTAATTTTAAATAGAATACGAAAGGTCGAATAAATCATCACATGTTGACTCCAATTGTTATTTATTATGTTTTTCATTCCTTTACTTTACGAATTTGTATGGTTTTGAATTCACAGCGGTTCCACTTTTAAAATTAATAAAAATCAAATTTTACAGATATATAAATATTAGGGCGGGTCAAATTGTATGGAACGATCTTTTTTTGATGAAGCATATAGCAAAAACGTAATCTATAGGTGATTCTGAGAAATTTTTCTCAAGAGACCATAGCTCTAAGTCGGATTTGTAGCCCCCCAAAAGGTATTTTTATCACCTTTCAGAATCTGTATTGATACCTGTAGAATAAGTTGTCAATGGCAGCATTGTTCAATTGAACAACTTTGTATCACTGAACTTTGTATCACTTTGTATCACTAATGACGTTAGAAAATAATGACTTTTACCAACACTAAACGTTGCCAAGCTTGCTTTTCCTTCTTCCTTAATCGTTCATCGTGCAATGCGCACGCAGTTTGCCAAAATACTTAAATAAAAACTCGGTTATCACAATACCAAAATTTTTTTTTATTTTTAAATTTAGTGTGACACAATCAAAGAGTGCAGTGGTAATATCAAAGTTATTATGGATAATCAAGAACCATCAACATCGTCTGCGGTGTCTTCGCAAATGGAAGCAACAACATCAACAAGTTTTGAGTCTAGATTGACTAACATCCCTCATCAATATATTGTTGTTTTTGGTTTATCAAGTGATTTAAATGATCTTAGTTTGCCTACTAAATGTGACATTTTAAAATATTATTTTTTTTTAAGAGATCGTGCTAAATTTGAAAACAAAATGTTCTCGTATAAAACTTTTATTCCTCACGTAACACATAAATTGATCCAAATTTGGTGTAAATTTAATATTGAAATCATTAATAGAAAGAGTGTTTCCACAAAATTAACTGGTTTGCTTGATAAATACCAGAAACATGTACAACATAGAAACAAAAGAGATGAATTTAAAGCACTTGTTGTTTCAATAAACGAATTATTTTATATTGGCAAATGTAATTGCAAATTAAAAACAACAGAATGCTCGTGTGGATTGATTCCAGAACATGTAAAGGAATTTATGATGGACCAGCATAATGATAGAAAATTCACAATACCTGAATATGCGGAAGACGTTGAAGAAGTAGCTACAACAATACCAACACTTACAACTGGGACCGATGATCAAACATACGAACCACCTGAATTACACATGGATGAAGATGAAAATGAAGCAACAACAGAAGTTCCAGAAGCAACTATTCAAATGAGACGAGGTCATTATACTCAAAGATACGATGCCTTAAATTTGCCTATGATGTGTGATAGATTCGGTGTTTCAGATAGAGTCGCTCATGTTTAGCAACAGCTTTATTCGTAGATATAAATTTTAGAGATGTTCATGGTAATCCTGTTATTATGGATAAATCAAAAGTAGCTAGAGAAAAAGTTAAATCTAGAGATGCAGTGCTTCGTACACGACATACAAATTCTTCCATAACTGCATTCTCTTTCGATGGCAGAAAAGATGACTCATTAACTACAGAGAAAATTAATGACAAATTTCATACCACTATGGTAAAAGAACCGCATTTAGTTGTTCTGAAAGAGCCCTATAATGAGTTACTTGGATATGTAAATTTGGGTAGTCAAGAAGATGCAAAAACCAAACACAGAAAAGTGAATGAATTTTTCAACAATAAAACATTAACAGTTGATCAATTAATTGGCATATGCTGGAACAGAAAATGGTGTTTTACGATTATTTGAAAAACAGTTGAATAGACCAATTCACTGGTTTATATGTCTGCTTCATTTCAATGAACTGCCATTTCGTCATTTATATCAAGCATTGGACAAAACAGTCACCAGTGGACCACGCGCAGCAACTGGAAAGTTATTCAAAGCTATTCCAGAATGTGAGAAATTGCGGGTATGTAACACTTTATTTCATTTAACATCATCATTTATTATCATTATTTATTGTCATTATTTTACTTTTTCGATTGGAATAAAGTTAAAATAAAATAAATGCATTTTAATTGATGTAAACATTTCATTTTTCAGGTAGTAGCAGATTTTGATCCAATACCACTGGAGAATATGGATCAATGATGGATCATGAACATGAACTCGAACTATCAACAGATTTTAAATATTTATATCAAATAGCTAAAGCAATTTCGAAAGTTATTGTTCCAGTTGATTTAGCTAACATTAAACCAGGACCAATTGCACATTCTCGTTGGTTAACCAAAGCAAGTAGATTACTACGATTATATGTAACAACTAATACACCATCGACCAATTTAAAAACTTTGGCAATTTATATTATTACAGTTTTTGTGCCAATGTACTTCAATGTGAAGTTTTATAACTATGTTGTGTACGGTAGTGCACTTTTATTAAAATTTATACGTTGGACACGATACTTACAACCAAACTTACGTAATATTGTCGATGGTGTAATTCAAAACAACTCATATTACGCACATCCAGCAAATATCTTATTAACAATGTTATTTGATGATCGAAAAGCAATACGGGATAGAGCTATCAAAAAGATTTTATACTATCGAGAAAAATTGTACGATCCAACTAAACTCAGAGTTTACAACAAAAATATCTTAAATTTCGATGCTACCGATTATGTCAATATGGTTGATATGAATAACGACGATATATTATTTGAACCAGCATTTACTCGACAGATTCCATATGATCACTTGGTAGAATACTTAGATTTCGATGAACCACCACTGGCTGATCCACAAATTCCAATGCACATACAAGGAACAGAAAGACATGTACAATTATTAACGAGTGTTTCAAAACGAGTTAGAGAAAAGAATCGTGAAGGAGTTATGGCAGTGACATTACAAAGTCGTACGAAAACTCCTCGAATAGAAAGTAAAAAGGCCCTTAAAAAATAATATTGCCACGTTAAAACATTAAATTGTAGGTCGAGAATAAAATTTAAAAATAAATTGAATTAAAAATGTAAAAATAGTGTTTTTTTGTTGAAACCTTGAAAATGTTGATTTTTTCAGATCGATTTTCCTACAAAAAGGAGTTCGAAAACAAAAAAATTTATGGTAATAAAATAATAATCTCGAAAAAATTCGAAGAAAATTCAGAATTTATTAGTTAAAAGTTCATTTTAGGCTATTTTTCGACAAAAAATTCCTAATATCTCTACAGAAAAAATATTGGTAGCAATACAGATTCTGAAAGGTCAAACAAGCCCACATTTAGAAATCTACTATAATTCTATCCGATTTTATGACGAGATTAATTAAATTATTCTATGTATATATGAAAAAATATCTATTTTGAAATTTTGGGGGGCTCCAAATCCGACTTAGAGCTATGGTCTCTTGAGCAAAATTTCTCAAAATCACCTATAGATTACGTCATTGCTATACGCTTCATCAAAAAAAGAAAAATTAACCCGCCCTAATAAATATATACCTAATCGCAAAAATTTCGAAATTTGGTGATCAACATTACCAAAAGATACGTGAAAAAATATACAAACGCCCATATCTTCATAACGGTGCGTCTAATTGCAAAACTGACAACAATTTGCCATCCCAATTAAAAAATATATATAAAACTGACCATGTCCCCTAAACGACGACATTTCGTGACCACGAAATACTGTCATATCTCCTAACCCGAGCGCCGTATAATCGCAAATGGGGCGAAATTTCGTAATTACCATTACAAGTAATTCAAAATTATGAAAATGGTCGTGTGAATTTCCTTAGCGGTGCATCTAATCGTAAGACGAATCACATTTTATGAACAGCATTAAGCGAACCACACACAGATTTTTTTATTCATGAGCATGAGCTTGGTCGATAACTTTTTATCTGGCTGATGATTTGAAAAGCTCTTAACAAACAATTTTTAAACAGGATATTGATGCGAATAACTTCGATTACATTCTTATTTGATATCAAGAACCGACAATAAACATCAACGATATCTGACGCTCATGATTATCCTACCTGTGTCCACACAAACGGTATCTTAGTGGGTTTCGGTAAGAGAGGAGGGCATTTGTGGCCATTATTTTATGTACGCAATGTCGCTTACGATAAAATTGCTTATTTGCCAGAAGGTACGCCCGATAAAATCATACCCCATATGTTTGATAAAAATTATTAACAATTTCAATACTTTGACAAGTTTTAATTATAAATCGATCGAATATATTATTATGAATTTCCTTAATCGTCCTTTTTGCGCTGTTTTATTCCCAATAATAATAAAACAAGGTTCGTTTTAAATTACGATAATTACAACAGTTTAACTTTATTTTATTGTACTTATATAGTACAACAGTTTACTTTCTTTACACCACTTTACAATAAGTCTTATGTTTTACTATCAATTACTTTCCGGAGGTTAATCACAAACTGACCCTCCGTCCCAAAGACCTCAGGTATTTATACGAACTCACCATGCTCAAATGTAGTTATCTTTATCGAATTCAAGAGACTTCTAGTCGTTGTTGCTGGTTATCTTTCTACTAATTAATGAATCCACCTCTGGAGTAATGTAGAATCACCTCGAATAGTGGAGAATTATCTTAACTGAGGCGAATTCAAAAGCCATTCATATGATACCAACAATATACATTGTCCATAAGTAAAGTACAAAATTCTTTGAAAAACTTAAATACCTAAATACCCCTTTTAAAAGTAGTCCAGCTCACGAGATCACAATGCTAGACACAAAACATTTTGGGAATCATCATAAAACTAACCAAGGTACATTTTGAGGGGAGGACAAAAGAAACTTTTGTGTGAGTCGGTCTAATACACATACGTTACGCGTAGTCGATGCCACAGTCCACTCAAGAGATGCAAAATGTGTCTACGGTTCAGTCGCAGCACTGAAAAACACGTGTAAAAATATAACAAAGTTTAGAGACAAATGAGAGTATTTTTGTATTCCTCTCACTGGATACTTCCAGGGGTAGAAGATAGACGAACGCCCTTCAGGTATGCATGTCGGTGAAAACCGCCTTTATAATAAAAGCGGATAAAATAACCCACAAAAATTAAAATCCAGGTCCGACACACTCATGGAGAGCTGTATCCTGGTGGTCAAGGTCTGATCCATAATACATGGTTGGAATATAAATTCCGGCAGTAGGTAAAATGCAAAATATCGGTAGTCTGGTATTCAAAACCGCCACCGCTCACAATAGCAAACGAAAGAGAAAACATATAACACCCTTGTTTATTGGGTGTTACGAGTTACGAGTCCGTAAAAACATAAAAAAGTGTATCAGTGAAATTGCGATTTGGCGGATCCATTTCGAAATCGTTACGAGTAAAATCATGAAAGTCGAATCAGTGGAATTCCTATTTGGCAGATCCATTTCAAGCCCGTTAAAAAATAAAAAAGCGAAATGGAAGTGGGAAAGCAAATTTGAAATTGCAAACATCTCTTTAGGAAACCAAACTCGTAGTTCGATCAGGACGTACCCGACTTAGTTTTTTGTTTCAATTTCATTTATTTCCAAAAAAAACGAATCCGAAAAGGATTCGAATATGACATTCGCTACGAGTTCGAGAAGGATCCGAAAAAGTATAAAAAGCGATTCGCGTTATCGAGAGTAATGCGACCAACAAACGAATCCCAAAACGCGAATCCGAAACGGATTCGAATATGATGAATTTCGTTACGAGTTCGAGACGGATCCGAAAAAGTACAAAAAACGGTTCGCGTTTTCGAGATGAATTTCATACGAAAACGAATTCGTTATGAGTTAGTAACGGATGTTCGTTTCGGACAAAATGTCCACGGAAACGGATCCGTCTCGAATTCGTAACGGACTCATATGGCACATTGGGTTCAGACATTTTGTCCGAAACAGACATCCGTTACGGAGTCAAAACGAATTCATTTTTTGTAAATAAAATGGATTCGAGACTGATCCGCTTCTATCAATTTTGCGGACTCGAAACAGATTCGTTCTGATATTTAAAAATAAAATAGGTATGAGTCATATTTTCTACCTCAAATCTACAGAAGTTTTTCACTCACATTAATATTAATTTTTCAAATAAAAAAATTAGTTCTCAGGTAAATTTAAACCGATATCCTATTTTTTTTTTAAGTTTTAGTGTTTTATGAATCTGCGGCAATAAATATTTCACTGATTCGCTTTTTGTGTTTTTACATAACGAGTTCGACACCGATCCGCCAAATCGCATTTTCGCTGCTTGAGCTTACCGACTCGTAACGGGTTCGAAACGAATCTGCTAAAACGCAATTTCACTGATTCGCTTCTCTACGTTTTTACGGAATCGTAACGGGTTCGAGACGTATGCGTCAAATCGCAATTTCGATGATTCGTTTTTATTATATTTTTACGTACTCGTTACAGATTTGTACGTACTCGTTACAGATTTTTAGGTTTTTCGGACTCGTAAAGGGTATGAGACGGACCCGCCAAATCGCAATTTCACTGATTCGATTTTTTATGTTTTACGTACTCGTAACGATTTCGAAACGGATTCGAGAACTCACATTTCGCTTTTTTTATGATTTTACGGACTCGTAAAGGGTTCGAAACGGATACGCATCCGTTTTTGTGCACATTGGGTACTACCAGGAACACATTCATACATGGGGAAACTGAATAATATGACAATTAAAATTTATAGTTTAATTTTAATTACCTCTATAAATGGAAATTCAAAAAATATTAAATACATTGGCAATCGAACTTATTGTCAAAACATTTCCTTCATATTGGTAGTTTTGATATTAAAATATTTTATACAGTACAGGTTTATGAATTAGAAAGTACTACGAGGCTACGAGTACTTTTTGGCTTCTGCACTTTTTTAAAAAAAAAAATTTTTGCAAACTTTTGACTTTTCTGGCTCAATTTTTAGCATTTTGTCTCGATAAATTGCATTTTTTTATAATTTTTATTTCCAACCAGGAATTGTAAGATATCGACACGTTCCCGGAAGAATGTATTAAGCGACAAAATGGAAATTGTTCAGGAAACGATAAAAGCTTTCTCTTTTCGGCTTATTATTTTTTCGGTTATTTTCGTTTCATTTGCTTAATAACTCATGACGTGGTTATGCAAGGGACGATCTTTTGTATATCGAAATGTGGAGCTTGGCATAAATTTTGAGAATATGGAAAAAAGCCATTGTCGCCAAATATGTCGCTTAATACATTCTGCCGGGAACGTGTCGATATGTCTATAGAATTATCACGGGTGGCGTGTTAAATATGTACGCTAGTTGGCATTTAAAACATCCGTTACTGCAAAAGTATGTTGGTCCAGACAGACTTCTTATTAATTTCATTAGTTTTGACGTATGGACTCTAAAAAACAAAAATTAATTTGTCGGTTTGTAAATTTTGCCTTAAGTTTAAATAAATAAATAAATGGTTTCCCATTACATCCCATGAAGGGACTGGGGAGAACTTAAGTTTAGTACTGGTTAAAAAATTAAAACAGCTTTTATTAAAGTGGATACTTGGTTAACCGCTTTGGAATTTATATGTTTGAGTATTTCAAATTTGAAAACGGCTTTTAAATTTTAGTATTGAACTGATATACATTTCCTAATTTAGGTATGGTTTTCGTAAATGAAATTGTGTACAAAAATGTGCCACTTAATCTATATCTAATTTTACAAATGAATTTAAAAGTTGTGTTTTTGAAAATTTGATAAAACAGTTTATTTTAAATAAATATAATTTTAAAATATAGGTAAAATTTGAGCACGTGTTTAAAATTTTAATACACATAGTATTATCCGATACCGTTTTTCTAAGCCAATTCCAGAAACGAATTTAAGGAAAAAAAATTAACGTACTGAAACGACAACGGTTGCTAAATCTAACTCGAAACAAGTACAGAAATTTCAGTCGGGTGAACCGACTTAAACATAGCCTCTCCCTTAGTTATCCTTTGGGTCCAAGTTCCATTAAAAAAGGTTTAATTTTTGTTTTGGCAGCCAATCAACCTTCAGTTACCCGTGACAAAATTTCCTGTATTCAATAGCAGAGTGATATCTGCAGAATATTATCTTATTAGCAACTTAATTAGGATGTGTTGTGTATTTGGGGTATTTATCATGCCTACCAGCCAATTGTCCGCCCATATTTTGTATGGGAGGCACACAAATGGGTGTAGCAAAATCATTACTGTTTTAGTGGGTGAGTGGCGGTTTACGAAATGAAGCCTAATAAAAATTTCACTAAGGTTGGAAGTATTTTACACGAGTTATCATATACATTAAACACTAAATATATCGATTTGTATGGGCCGTCGGTAGTGCAATGATAGTGTGCGCGGCTCTTGTGCATGAGGACGTGGGTTCGATTCCTACTCTGACCACCTTAAATTTCTTTCGACGGCGGTCACCTCGCTTAGTGAGGGCGACACTATCGAGTATTTAGCCATGAAAGTTCGGAACCGGTATAAAACTGTAGGTCCCAATCAGTAAGTGTAAAACTAGAACGCGCACAGCTCACTGGTTGTGAAGAGCTCTCCCTAATCCCTTCATGGGTGTTACGGTAAACCCTTTATTTATTTATAGGATGTACCAGAAGGAGTGTGGTCGTAACACCTATTTGCAATCCCCAACTAAGTTTGGTTAAATATCGTCAATGACAAAATTTCATTGTGATCCTTAAAGAAGTTTACGGCAGTTACCGTGTTGCCCAAACTAGACAAACGGGCATGGCTTAAAAGTCTTAAAAAGTCCCAAAACGAATTTTGTTTATACTTATACCTTATACCTTAGGTCTAATATGACTAATTCTATGCGTTACACTTTTCCGTACCAAATGACATATGCCCCCATCCCTATGAGTGAGGGTGCTCGAATGTGTGGTCTACAATATTTGATTGTTTCAGTTTTAGCACTTTTTTTGCAAATTACACTTTTTTGGCATGTTTTTTGATATCTTCTGGCAACACTGCTACTACCTCGACATCATCGAGAGAACGTAAAGAGAGGGATATAAACTATTTTTTTTATTGCTCTATGATCAAAACCACAGAATAAGATATAAAGAGTGTGCATGTTCGTTTCAGTTCCATCAAATTCTCGTCGAAAGTCACTGGGCTAATGACAGTTTTGATACGGTTTTTTATGCTCGTTTTTAAGACAGAATTGCATATAAAGTAATTTTAAAAGTCGTACGTGGCAATAAAATTAAATTTAAAGTCGGCATTTTCAATTCGCCTATCCTCATTCTCTTTGAAATTATATCCCGTATCAAATTTGCAGCTAGGGGGTCGATCAGCTAAGCCATCGAAACCCGCTGATCAAATCTGGTGGAACTGAAACAATCTTGCACACTCCTTATACCATATTACTCTTTAGGTTAGGAAAGAGTAATCTACGATCAAAGAGATGTTTTCCGGTGTCTAATTGTGTATGGCGATAATTGTCCAAACGATGCTGGATATGTTGATAATGACAGTTCATATGCCATTTCAAAAACATGCGTTCATAGAACTTTACTACCGACAAAACGATAATGAATTCCATAAGGGGGTATCCATGACACATCTGATCGTCTGTGATGTAGAAAATTAAAAGAAAACTGAGTAGATAGGCGAGAGAGCGATATGCAACCAGAGGCAAATCATGCAGCAAACTAAGTTTAAACATAAATAAATAGAAAAAAACCTCTATGCCTCTCTTCGTGTTCTCTTGATGACGACGAGGTAGTAGGCCATTTCATCGAGTTCGAGTTGCTTTTGTAATTTTCTCTTTGGTTGGACCATGGTAGAATGAGAAGGTAAACTAGGTAGACAGCTGATTTCAATTTTTTCTCCTTGTTTAGTTGGCCGCTTCTGTCAAATTCAAAGGTTTTGTTTTTGTACTTTTCTGTTTATATTTATTTGTTGGTATACGTATGTGTTAACTTTGACATGAGGAGAGCCTAAACAAAAACAAAATACCTGTTGTTCTTGTCCACAATTGTTGTTTTATCTACTCCGACTACTTGGTATTTTTACTATGGGTTGGACATAAAACGGACAGAAATGAAGGAGAAGCGTATTTTCGTTCGATGGAAACAGCACAAAACATAATGTAGGTGTCATTAGTATCAATCAAACACTAGTCGTATTTTGGTTACAAGCAAGCGATTGCAAAGAAAACGGATTTTTAGCGAGAAGTCATTTTATTCAAAAATATGAAAAATGGTTAAAAACGTAAAAGGTGTCAAATTTTTTTAAACTTATTGAAAATGAATCTCGTCGCTAAGTCTTTGCTAAGTGCTTCATACAAAACAAGCAAATATCTATATAAGCAAGCGGTGTAACCAAAACACGCTTACTATTTAAACGTAGTTTGCTGCATGGTCAATAATCTCTTTGTCTTATTTGGTCTCTCATTCAACATCAATTCTCTAGTACCTTTTCGATCAGCTGTGCCAAAATGTTGTCCCAAAACTATTATGGTTTTCTGCCATTAAAACTCAAAATATAAACCAAAAACTATGTACTACAGTAGACGTCAAGTAGTAGACTCAAATGCCAACAAACAAAACAAGTGAAGCCTTACGACCATAGACGAATATACATAGTATAGACACATTTATTCTCGCAATAAATTAAACGTCATAGGTATGGTTGCAAGTAAACGTTGGATGGTGGAAAACATGGGTTCAATAATGCCAGATAGAGGCAACAGTAAAAAACGTCCAACAAAGGAACAACAACCGTATTTCGTGTTTTTGTGGCAAACTAGTTGTGTTACATACAACACAAATGTATACCAACGATAAACATCAACAAAAAAGTGCAAAATACATTTAAATTTTTCAGTTCTACACCAAAACGACATGAAAAGGTTAAGTGAACATATTTTGTAACTCCACCTGGTCGGAAAAAAAATTCACATAACCTCAATTTGCTCAACCAGATGGCAGGTAACTTATGTTTTGAGGTTATGTGAATTTTTATTCTCTCTGTATCTAGGCGATTTGACTTTTATCTACTTTTTACAAAAACAAATAAATGTATGCTGTTATTTCGCTTCCAAAAACAAAAACAAACATTTTTGCATTTCAGTAAAATGGTCATAACTTTGGAACTGTAAGACTTCTGGGCTTCGTTTAGGTCATTTTGGAAAGGTACGGCTATCTTTCAACAGAAAAAAACATAAGTTACCTGCCATCTGGCTGAGCAAATTGAGGTTAGGTGAATTTTTTTTCCAGTTTTTTCCGAAAGCTCTGTATCTCGGCGATTTGACTTTTTTCTACTTTATTTTATCGATTCTGAAAGGCCTCTTAAAGACCTTTCCAAATCAGACCACTGGCTCAGAAGTTAGCAACTTTGCCCTACTACCCTCCGACCGCCAATCCGAAAATGTTGAACCCGCTGCCATTTCGCACCCCTGCATTTTCGGACATGGTCCTAGTGGACTTTTCTTCATGAAATGAGCCAAGGAATATGCTGGAGAAATTTGTCCGGAACTTCCTGAATCACCCTGTATATAACTATACAAATCCCACGCATGTTTAGGTACAATTACATAAAGTTCATACTTATGTAAAAAGTATGAAATAATCAAAATATGAAGCTAGAGAGAAATGCGTTTGAGTGAATCGTGTCGATTTTTTTGGTTCTCTTTTTAGAGAATTGCGCACAACTTCTGGTCGTCTACTTATTTATTGTCTTTGTATAAATCGCGGGCACATTGAACTCGTCTGGTGAAGGTGAAATTGTGTTCTTAAAAAGATCAACGATTCTAATATGTTCTTTTCGGATTGCAAAATTATAGTTTAGCGATTGCATAACTTTTGAAATGTTTAGTTTTTATATTTTGTTGTTTAGATTGTTTTGCTTGTGGTGGAATAAGGCAATATTAGGTAGTTCACCGATATTAGAGAGAGATGAGTTTAATATCCCTTTAGATCGTTTTTGGTGTTTGTTTTTTGCAGAAATCATTTTCTTCAGAAATGTTTTATGTTTTACACATCGAATTTCACTGCCCTATTTAAATTTTTATAACAATAAGGCTGTTTTTTTATTCCATTAAGCTATCGCCACTTACGACTTTCCAAATAAAACGATCCACACTTAACACTGCGCAAGGTGACAACATTTGCTGTAATGGGTGAAAAAAATGCGTACGGCAACACGTTTGTAGCCAGTGCCAACAAGCACATGGTAGCAGCATATGTGTTGTAATTGTAAGCAAACAAAATACATAAGATTTTGAGAAGTGAAACAAAAACTACATGGAAAAAATTTCATCACCTGTTTAAACGACTATACCTTATAGATAATTCTACCATGATCAATATGTAACACATTTACCGAGCGTTGTAATGAACAATTTAGTTCCAATTTTGTTTTCTATCCGAAATAAAAGTCGTACCTTCAAATTTAGAGATATAAAAGTATACGTAGTTTTCCATTAAACAAAATAACTTTAATGAACTTAAAATGTGTAAGCCATTTTGGAAATTTCTGCTTTTGAGTATCTCCTTGATAACATTTTCATTCGCAAGAAATGATAACAAAATTTATCTACGATATCTTTTTGTTATAATTTCTTGAAATTGAACATGTGGCAACATTGTCATTGCTCAAGTCAGGATTTAAGTGGGAAACTGAAATGTCACTTAATATCGCTTAGCTGTTCCGTACAAATTAAGCTATAATTAACTTTAGCGGGGTAAAAAAAAATCAAACTTAATATCTATTTGCGTCGGACTATCCAAAGGTTTTAGTATAATATTTTACTTTGTCACTTATGATGAATAGGGGTCGATGTGCCAGGCTAATTAATAATTGTCGCTGTCTGTTTTGTTATTTTTAATATGAAACTATGTGGCCGTCGGTGGTGCAATGGTTAGTGTGCGCGCCTCTTGTACGGGAGATCCTGGGTTCGATTCCTGCTCCGACCACCTTAAAATTTCTTTCGACGACGGTCACCTCGCTTAGTGACGGCGACACTATCGAGTACTTAGCCATGAAAATGCTTCTCAAAATACCGTTCGGAATCGGTGTAAAACTGTAGGTCCCAATCAGTGAGTGTAAAACTAGAAAGCGCACATCTCACTGATTGTGAGAAGCTCTCCCCAATCCCTCCATGGGATGTTAAGGGACACGATTTTTTTTTTTTTTATATGAAACTATTAACAACAAAACCTTTGTGAAGTTTGACAATCATTAAAGTTGTACACTCATTTAAGTTTAATATATAAACTTTGAAGTTTTATTTAATTATTTATTTAGCTCGTTTCTCCAGCAATTTACTCTCGGGCACAACACATACATACATATGTATGCAAATTGTACGTACCAAATCAAATGGATTCCAAAACTGTGTTGGCAATTGCAACTGAGGATTTGGAAGAGCGTGAGCGTGATAGTAGTAATTTTGCTCAGGCGGCGGTGGCGCCATATTTTGGTACGCAACTTCTCCTATCCTAAATTTGTTTATATTATTTTCGCAGGTTACATTTAAAGCGATTACATTGAACACCCAGATATACAACAAAAAGCAACAAACTAAATGTTGGCAAGAATTTAACACAAAAATGTTCGATCGCATTTTCAGTGTCCATATTTTGTCAAATTAATGTCATATTTGTTGTATAATTTTCGAAAATTATATCATCAACATTAAACGGAGTAATCTCCATTGATAGTAATTGCATTTAATTGCAATGTAAACAAGATACATATTACAAAACCTAAATTGTGCCTGGATTTGCTTAATTCATCTCTTGTTTTCTTTACTCTATTCGTTTTCGTAACTTAAAGTTTTGTTTGATCACTTACCTTCAAATGAAGAATGCAACCGAGGTCAGTTAGAGGAGTGAATATCTATTGTTAGCTGCCGTTACGAGAGTGTCGGAAAGATGTCACAGCAACGAGTCGTAAAGGTGAATGTGAAAACAAACGAGTGATAACAGTTGGACGAATGATGAAATCAACTTACACAGTGTTGTAATGGAAGGCAAAACATTTAACCCCTTAAAGGCTTACATTAAGGCACTATTTTTTTTACATTGGTGGAGTTTAGTTGACCATGAGGGTACAATAAGTTTCTGATTGCAATTGGTGCGTACTAAAAAAATATGTGTCTTGAAGAGCTGATTACGGTACCTTTAAAGTTTTTCTTAGTGTTTTGAATCCTAATGTAATTTAGTTAAAAATTTTAATTTTTTGGTCAATACAGGGCATAAACAGAAAAATATATTTTAAAAATTTTGATAGAGTATTTCTATTTCACGGCAACATTTTTAAATCGTTATCAAGCATTATTTTTCTTCCCAAATTTTCAGTAAAGTTTTCAATTTACTTCATCTTGTATACTGCATGAAAATGCTATCAAATATATATAATAAATACAATTAAAAGCTAATTCGCCAACTACAATAAGAAATACGCGAAAAATCGGAAAAAAATATGTTGATCAGGACTTCAACATTCTGCCGTGAAAAAAATGATTTGCCAAAATTCTGAACAAATAATTTTTTTAATTATGCTCATCTTGACACATCGCTTGAACTCCATAATGTCCAAAAAATATTTATTTATTTTTACCAAAATTCACAAGGTATCCAATCTGCAACGCCCGGTAGGGGAGTATAAGTAGCCTTGTATAAAGAAGGTTACCATTCCCGTAACCAGCTATTCTTTTGAGACCCCCAAGATTAAAATTTCAAAAAACGCGGTTGTTAGTACCCCCAGTAGTCCCATCAATCAATTTTTTTTTGCTCAAACTTTATTTGAAAGTTTATACGGTAAAGTATTTTTGAGAATTTTTTCAGATTTTTGGGAAGTGGTTTAGAGGTCGCGCAAGTCGAATTTCCCCCAAAAATTGGATATTCCGGGCGTTTTCTGAATTTGACTTAAAACTCGGTCAATAACCACGATTTTCTTAGTTTGTAAGTCAACATTTTTGAAGCTAAATGTCCAAAATTTTATTGCATATGCACAAACCACCAGTTTTGGTAATGCAAATCCTCAATAAGGTACCACGTCTTACATTTTTTCGTAAATTTTGGGCACATTTTGTAAATAACGCTTTATATCTTTTAAAATTGTTATGAAAATTTAAAAAACTAATGATGCACTTTAAAAGACGTATAAATTCCAAGCAATTTTTTAAAAACATTTTCAAAGTGCGCTTACTGTTCCAGAGTTATGACATTTTAAAGCCTTTTACCAATTGTATGAAACTAATAATATTATAATCTGTTTGCTATTTTTGCCTTGGATTTGCTTTAAATTTCTATGAAAATTTAAAATACTAATGATGCACTATAAAAGATGGGTAAATTCCAAGCAATTTTGTAAAAAAAAATTTGAATTTGCAGTTACTGTTCCAGAGTTATGCCACTTTAAAACTCTTTACCCATTGTATGAACCTAATAATATTAAAAACCGTTTATCTTTTTTCATCGGATTTGCTTTAAACATTGTATTATTGAAAAAATCTACATGCGCTAAGTAACGACAAAGAATTACACGTAGCAAAAAATGGCCCCGGCAACATATTGCAGGAAACATATGTATCCTAATATGTTGCTGGGGCCGTTTTTTCTGCGTGTAACTCTTTATCGTTACTTAGCGCATGTAGATTTGTTCATGTAGATTGTAGATGACGCATGTAGCGCGTGTAGATTTGTTCATAAATACAGTGTTTAAAGCAAATGGCATAACTCTGGAACAGTAACTGAAAAATCAAAATTTTTTTTCCACAAAATTGCCCGATTTTTGTGGAAAATTTGACTTGTCCGACCTCTGAACCTCTTCCGAAAAATCTGAAAAAATAATCTCAAAAATACTTTACCCTATAAGCTTTCCAATAAAGCTTGAGCAACCATGAAAATCGAAAAAGAAAAATTTTTTGGGGCACCCTAGTGTACACCCATGTTAATAAAGCCAGTACAGCTTGATTTTTTTGCGGTTTTGTTACTATATTTTGAAGTCATTAACCCTGCGTTTACACTATAAAGTACAACTTTTCCAAAAAAGAAAAGATGTTTGTGTAACGATTACCAAAAACTACAAATAAATATACATACATGTTTCCAAATTGTGCGGCCTTTTGTGATTATGTTTTGCTTCTTTTTCGTAAATTACTATCAAACTTCATCGAATTGGCAAGTTTGTCGTTCTCTGCATGAAACGTATTACCAGACAAAAGGTGAAAATTGTATACTACCAAGAAGTTTATTTCGCCCACGTTCTTAAATAATTTGGAATGGTTCTTTACCAAACCTTCGAAAATAAACTTAAAAAATGTTATACATGTAATACCATTAAAGTATACTCCCATACAGGGGGTTCTATGCCGCTGCTGATCAACCTTAGAGTTGGTAAAGCATGCAGGCTAAAGTACGAAAGAGATATAGCGATATATGACTGGAAGTATGTAGGGTTGCTCAATGCGGTTTTCACACATTTGCCTATGTGCATTGAACCAAAACTACAAAACTCATCAACTGAGAGTATTTTTTGTCAAAAAGGATGTACAGGTAGAGAAGAAAAAACCCCGCAATTTGTCAACCCTAGTAGAAGAGAACCAAAAAAGTCGACGCCATTCACTCAAACGCATTTCTTTCCCGCGTCATAACTTGATTATTTCTTACTTTATGTAATTTTATTTAAATATGGTCGGAATTTCTATAAATAGATACAATAACATCATCAGAAAACTGCTCGTGTATTGAAATATCCAACGAAGAGAGTAAGAGAGCGAGCAGACCAACGAAACGCTTCACTCGTTTTCTTTGCTGGCATTCCACTCCATGAGTAAATTTTCTTCTCTATACTTTTTGTGATTACTCAAAGGAGGAAAAATTGGAGACTCTATCGGCCTTATTCATAAAAAGACTCTATCGGCCTTATTCATAACAAGTTCTGAGAGGTTTGAGAGACAGTTTATCATACAGAAAACGTCTCTCAAATCTCTCACAACTTTTTATGAATAATGCGGTATGTACATATATTGCTCGATGCTCCCATAGATTCCGCATTATCCTTATATTTCAAATTTTATATTTGCTAGTGCAGTCCATATAGTACATCTTACTAGAAAAAATATTTGACTCATCTGACGTTTCCTTTCACACTCTTCGTGGTGCGGTCGGTGTGATAAAGAGATGTTTGTTGAAAAGTGACATACACCAGGTGGAATTACAATAACTTCTGACTTTAATTTTTTCATGTCGTTTTGGTGAAAACTGTGAAATTTAAATGTGGTTTACACTTTTTTGTTGACTGTTATTGTTAGCATACATTTGTGTTGTATTTAACAAAAATAATTTTAACACAGAAAATTAAATATCGTTGTTGTTATTTTGTTGGTTGTTTTGAACCATTGCCTCTATCTGTTCATATCACACCAGGCCAAATGTCCGAAACCTGCTGAGAGAAATGTTAAGTCTAGTATAGTAATTAGTCTATGGTGCAGTTCATGTATTCCAAACTGGTTAAAGTTATAATAATATGCAGTTGCTAATAGTGTGAGCCATGTATCATTTAAAATTCGTGACGTCGTCCTATGAATACCTCATTACCACAACCGAATCGAAGACAACTACTTACATATGCTCCACCTACCGGTAGATAGCAGTTAGCGTACACACCGAAGCAGTACAAAAATTTGTAATCCGTATGCGACGGAAAAACATAAAATACCATTTCTATTGTTTAATCTACCTGCCGGTAGATGGTTACGTGAATACACACCAAAGCATCACGTAAACACAATTTTTTATTGTCGATAACACTGCGCAATACCATACACTAGGGATGTAACGAACGTTCGTATCCGCATATGCGAATGCGAATTATTCGCTTAAATTTTAGTGTTCGCATTCGGATTCGCATTCGCTAAAATAAGCGAATGTTTTACCGAAACTTTTCAACAAAGATATGCAGTCTGGCAACTTTGAACGAGCATGTTCAGCAAGAAACGTCAGCAAAGTGAACACAGTCAACCATGATAAAATAAGTAGGTAAACGCAGTAGGAATTGTCGTAATTTTAGGCAACAACAACATTGGAAACCTAGCGCTGGAGTATCTCTTTTAAGCTTGACAGCCCACGGAATGTCAGCGGATTTTCAAAGAATAAATTTAATATTGAGATGTACAAGTATAGGGGGCAGTCACACTGGAGATGTTATTCAATTAGCCATAGAAATTATGATTAATGAATGGGAAATCGCTGATAAAGTCCACTGCGTCGTCCATGATAAAGGGTGTAATATGGTACGAGCTATGAATCACATTCCTAAATCAAATTTGACTGACAAAAAGTCAAAAGAAAATGGTCCATCTTATATAATGAATTTGATGGACCGCTCATTTACGAGTTGACATGGAGATTTGGAGATCTACATCAAACACCACTATTTGCAGTATCAACGTATATAAAAATAAATAAATGGTTTCCCATTACATCCCATGAAGGGACTGGGGAGAACTTCTCACAATCACTGAGCTGCGCGCTTTCCAGTTTTCACTCACTGATTGGGACCTACAGTTTTACACCGATTCCGAACGGTAATTTGAGAAGCTTTTTCATGGCTAGATACTCGATAGTGTCGCCGTCACTATGCGAGGTGACCGCCGCCGAAAGAAAATTTGAAGGTGGTCAGAGCCGGGTTCGAACCCAGGATCTCATGTACAAGAGCCGCCCACACTAACCATTGCACCACCGACGGCCATCAACGTATATAGATCCTCGATATAAATTTTAATTTTTTAGCACATACGACCTGAAGTTTTGAAGTTAATTTTCAAGAACTGTTCCGGAAAATAACCTTCTAGTTCTCCATTAAAGAAAAGAGGAAAGAAATGTCAACGTCGCGTAAAAACTTTTATAATTAGCGGCCAAAAAACGTATCATCTTAGATTCAAAAAGAGATATGGAGCATTTTTTAAATGAATGCCACGGCGATCTTGAAGAGGATCCGCTTGAAACACAGGAATTTAGATCTTTGACATATTCTGAAGCAAAAGAATTATTAGCCGAATACGATAAGAAAAGAATAATTCACATTACAGATGACCCGTTGTTGTGGTGGAAGAGAAATTGTTTAAAATACAAACATTTAATTCCCATAGTGCGTTAATTTCTGGCCACACCACCTGGAAGTGTTCCCTGTGAACAATTATTTAGTGGAGCTGGATTAATTTATACTCCGCTTAGCACCAATCTTAAAAACGACAAGGCGGAAAAATTTCTCTTTTTAAAATTCAATTTGAACCGACTGGACTTCGAATATTAAATTGTCTTTCAACATAAAGTATAATTCACATTTGTTTTTAAAGGTTTTATTTATAAAGAACAGAATCTATCTGTACACGTACCTTTCAAGATACCATTAGATGAAAGAAATTTTTTTGTATCTTTTTTAAGGTTTCGAATTGTTTTTTATTTCTTAATTTTAATACATGTATTTAAATCTATTATAACATTATACGGTACTGAATTTAATTAAACCAACGAATTATTTTATACACGAGCTTTTCTCTATTAATGAACCTAAGTAAGTATTATTCGCAGTCGCTTTCGCATTCGCAAAAAAAATATGTTTTATTCGCTATCGCGTTCGCATTTGCTAAACTAACATTCGCAACATCCTTACCATAAACCAACTATGGTACAGAGAAACATAAATAACTATAGTATAGAGAAGAAAATTTACTCATGGAGTGGAATGCCACCAAAGAAAATGAGTGAAGCGCGTCGTTTCTCTGCTCTCTCTCTTACTCTCTTCGTTGAATATTCCAATACACGAGGAGTTTTCTGATGATGTTATTGTATCTAACTATAGAAATTCCAACCACATTTAAATAAAATTACATAAAGTATGTAAAAAGTATGAAATAATCAAGTTATGATGCGGGAATGAAATGCGTTTGAGTGAATCGCGTCGACTTTTTTGGTTCTCTTCTATTAGGGTTGCCATATTGCGCCGGTTTTTTCTTCTCTACTTGTACATCCTTTTTGAGAGAAGAAAATTTTCGCATGGAGTGGATGCCAACCAAAGACGATGAAGAATTAGACGATCAGAAGATGTGTGCAATTTGGAAACCCTGGTAAAAGAGAACCAAAAAGCGCTAGCAATTCATTCAAACGCATTTCTCTCACGCGTCATATCTTGATTATTTCATACGTTTTACATATTTCATGTAATTTTACTTCAACACTATCAAAATTCTGCTCGCCTACTGAAATATTCCATGAAGAGACTAAGAGAGAGACCATAGAATGGCTAGGATTTCACTCGTTTTGTTTGTTGGCATTTGAGTGAAGATAAATTTTGACGGTCTACTTGTACATCGTTTTTGTGCCAACAAAGAAAACGAGAGTTTCGCGTCGTTTCTCCGCTCTCTCTCTCTTACTCTCTTCGTTGAATGTTTCAATACACGAGCAGTTTTCTGATGATGTTATTGTATCTAACTATAGAAATTTCAACCATATTTAAATAAAATTAAATAAAGTATGTAAAAAGTATGAAATAATCGAGTTATGACGCGGGAAAGAAATGCGTTTGAGTGAATCGCGTCGACGTTTTTTGGTTCTCTTCTACTAGGGTTGCCAAATTGCTCCGGTTTTTTCTTCTCTACTTGTACATCCTTTTTTGCAATACCAACAATATATAATTATATAGATATGACTCAAATAAATCTTACAGTTTAATTTATTTACACTTATCCGTTTGTAAATACTTTTCAGACAATTAAGTATTTCTACACCTTTGGCAACAGTTATTATGCAATTTTTTACCACTCCAAATTTAATATGAAGTGGTGGCATCAATACTTTTGTTTTTCAAATGAGATGTTTACTTATTATGTTCTCCATTTCAAAAATTTCATGTTTTCATAAATACATCAATTTATCCACATTTTAAAAAGGGGTTTATGCCATTTTGGTTTTTTATTTTGACGTGACAACGTCTTAAATTAGGTTGCGGCTGGGAGTCACTTATGAAAAAGTGTAACGCCCGGTAACGTTACGATGAGTCACCGAACGAGAGAGAGGCCCGCCGAATGCCTTGCGTCTCTCTCCCACTCAATAAATAATTCTGTGTGTGCGGATGTGTGTGTTTACTTGTGTGCCAGAAACGATTTGCTTTGCTGGCTTCTAGTGGCTGTTGGTCGGTGGTGTGAGTGTTTTTGTTTTTTGGCACATCATATATATGACGACTGAGCAAGTATGTATGTGCGTATATATGTGCGTGTGTATGAATATTGATTTAGATCAGTCTGCATTGGATAAGGTATTATTTTTTGTTTTTTTTTGTTTTTTGTTTTTTGGCTTTATGATATGTGTAGTGTATGTTTGTGTGTAGAAATTTTCATATGAATTAGGTAGCCAAAACGAAACAGAGAGCTGCGGTCGGCTTTAAAAACGATATGCGAATATGATGAATTGAAATACTTTTTGGTTAGTAAATTATTTTCTTTTGTTTTTAATAAAAGAAATGTTTATTTTTTATAATAAAAGAAATGTTTATATTTTATAATAAAGGATATGTTTATTGTTTATAATGTCACATTTGATAATGTGTTCATAGAAATCGCACAGGTACCTAGATGGTGTTGAAATTACTTCTATTTTCCTAAACCATAAGTTTCAATAAATGTTAAAACATCGCCCGTGAGTTCTAACACTCATTGGTTTTTTTTTTTATTTTACAAATTTTAATTAATTTCAAATTTATTTAGCAAAAATTTGAACCTTCGATCTGAATAAATGTTTTGATTTTCGAATTGATTCTTTAAAATTACAAATATTAAGAAAAAGTGGCAGATATAAGAAAACTTGATTTAAACTGTGTTGAGCAAGAATTTTAACATCTAATCAATATGAAAATCAAATCAATCTAAACAAAATATATTTCTATAGTTAAAATTTGTGCAATTCTTATTTTCATTCAATTCCTTGTTCCTATTGTGCAATTTAATTATATTCATATCAATAAATATTCTACCGAGAAAAAGACGTTGTCACGTAAAATCTTCGCCCGTAAAACCGACTTTACAGGCAACAATTTTTTTGGTGGAATTTTATGAAATTTTTTAAAAAGGGACTAAAGGACATATGTATAAACAATAAACACAAATGTCTTGAGCAATATATACAAATTTGTTTGCCAATATATTTTTAGAATATATTGTCTTTAAAATAAACCATTTCAGATTTAAATTTAAGATTTCAAAATTTAAATTTTTAACAAAGGACTAAAAGGACATATGTAAATTCAAGATGAAAGATTTTCGTCTGCGAAATCCTCTAGTGAAATCCATTCCCCAATAAATTGGTAGAACATCTGGAGATTTTGCCAGTCATTTTGGTGCAGTTTCAACCTTGTTTCAAAAAGGGACAAACTAGGCATCTGCAATTAAAGTTAGAGAATTTTGGTCTGTGACGACTCATGATTAAATTTAATGAGGAATAAATTCGTAAAACATTCTGAATCTGTAGCTGGTCATTTTAGTGTACATTTTTGGTACTTTTTGAACAAAGGACGAAAAGGACTCTTTAAGCCTTGAAATAGAGCATTCGAAGATTCTACGAAAATAATTTCAAATTTCACTGCAGACATGTTATCACAATAATTCGCTCAATTCAATATTTATACTCGATTTTTAAATTTATTTCGGACAGTATCGGATTAGAAAATTCAAATTTGCCATGCCCATAAAGAAAAAGTGTAGCTCTAAATTTTTGGATTTTGATTATACTCACCTAGGAATCGTCCACCCACAAAGCAAAAACCTAAATTTTGTTGCATAGTGTAATGGCTTTGTTCGTTTACTTTCCCAGTAAAAATTTGCAAAAATCTACTTTTGAGAGAGAAAGAACGATTTTACTCTCTTTATGAACATTTGCACAAAAAGTACGCAAACGACATCCAGTAAGAATTTGCAAACATACACTTTGGCTTGTAGTTTCATTTCATATCTACTGCCACAGTTGTATAATTATGACGTCGTCGGTTCACCACAATTTCTTTATAAATGTCATTGATATATTAAATAAAATGTTAAAACAACTGTCTTGTACTTATTTCTGCCGTTGTTAATTTATTTCTCACTTTTATGTGTACATAAAACAGCTGATTTCAAACAGCTGTTCTATCTTGGAAATTTTTGTTGGTTAAAATTTCTCCAACCAATATTTGCAATATCTGTACCACTAAACTGTCGCTCTTTGGCTCTCAATTACTGGATTTTTGGAGTAAACGAACTGGATTCAGTAAAAATTTCACAACTTTTCGAGTAATCGAAGAGAGCTAATGTTTGTACCAACGACATACAAATGTATGAAGATGTTGCGAAGTGTGAACTACATACTTGATCCAAGTTGTCCAATAAATATAGACGGTACCATAATCAAATGGATGTTAATAACGACCAGCTGAAACATTGCTACCACGCACAGAAGTCAGAAATTTTCAATATAAAACAAATATGGTAGTGATAAAGGCAAGAGTGTTTTAGGTTTATTACGTAGGTGAGAAACTCCCGGTTGGAAATTTCCTATAGACATCATCAATGACAGAGAACTGACATGTCAGAGTCACTGCTGACTTTCCGACCCGCTCCCATACAAAAAACATCATGACACCTCCTGACATTTTGATACATTTGTATAAATTGTCATCACCTACTGACATAATCCTAAGGAAATACTACTGTCAATGTCTTCAAGACAGAATTTCCAACTGGGCTATGTTAGGTCACTTTGGGTTTATTGATTTTTAACCAAAAACGTTATTGTTTTCGTAAAGATCATTTCGCATTATTTTTGTTTAATTTTTGCGCTGACAGCAACATAAGTAGCGATCAAAACCCGAAACCGGGTGAAACCGGTTAACCGGTTTTTTTGGTACTAACCGTGTTCCGGTTTTTTAAAAAACCAAATTTTCGAACAAACCGAAAGCCGGTTATTTGACGTCGATTAACCGTTTTTTACTCAACTTGTGTTAATATCCTTAAAAATAATAATAATATTATATGATTTTCTAATTTTAATGAAATTCTGGATTAATAAACTTTATTTCTGTTTTCAAATATGATTTTATGCTCCAATAAGTTGTAAATGTCATTTCCAAAGAATTTTGTATTAATATTTAAAAATTATTTCATGATTTCAATAAAAATGTATCTTTATTTTTTCAAATGTTATAAGTGTAAGTTTTTTATAATAAATATTTTGAATTTTTTATTATTTCATAAATGAAAATCTCTTTCAAATTTGGAATTTGATTTTGGAATTTAAATCAGTATAATATGAACTTAAATAAAACTTTTACATCTTCTATTAAACACGCATTCCAAATTGGAATATGATTTAAATTTTAATTTAAAATTAAAACGTGATTGTCAAATTTAAATAGAGTTGTAAAATTTATGGTGTTAAACACGAATAAGTACATGCGTAATTTAATTTAAAACAAACCCCCGAAAAAAAGGTTCCACCAGTTTTTGCCAAAATTTAAAACCGAGAACAGGATTCATGAAAATCTGATATTTCGAATAAACAAAAAACCGGGTTTTAAAAAAGTACGGTGTTTTAAACACTCTACACATTAGTCAAACAACATTGAAACATGGGGGACTTAACAAAAATTCGCCATCTACACTTAGCCACCTATTGGCAAATAGTATGTTGTCAGTGGCCACATCTTTTTAAATTTGGGTTTGTGTCTTTGCTTGTACTGTTTGTACTTGCCGACAGGAGTTAATTTGCTGGACAATGGCTACCAGCCAGTGATGGGACAGCAAAATTTTTAAATTGTAAATGTTGTTCCAAAGGTGACAACACAACTGCGCCAATTTACGTCTGAACTACTGATAAAAAAAAATATTTATTTGAAATGGGGACAAATTCACTTAACCGTATGTGGGTTTCTCTTTAATTGGTTGGATTTCCGAACAAAATAAGCGCAAGAGCGGAGATAAAAAATTATACTTCGCATACTTTTCTACATATCCGAAATCAAAATGTTAAACATGACGAAAATGATTGCCAGAATATATTGGAAAAATCGATCAATATAGGTAAAATTGTCAATATTACCCAGTTTATTAAAATATTTTGGAAAAGGCGGATGCGCTCATACAAATTTCCGAACATTTAAAAAAAAATAAATAGTTTCCCATTACATCCCATGAAGGGACCGGGGAGAACTTCTCACAATCACTGAGCTGTGCGCTTTCCAGTTTTCACTCACTGATTGGGACCTACAGTTTTACACCGATTCCGAACGGTATTTTTGAGAAGCTTTTTCATGGCTAACATGGAACATTTGGGGTTCGTAATTTGGGAAATTTGGGTATTCAGACAAAAGTTAAAAAATTACACCCTTTTTAATTCAACCATTTAAGAATTAACTGATTTTACTTAGTTATATGCCTATTTCGTCTGGGGAATAAAATTCATTAATTAAATCTAGTATATTTTTGGATTGACTAATGTGACAGCCAAACTCAATATCATACAAAGAAAATATTGTAATAATCTCTCTAAGGGCGAGTTTCATACTCTTCATTTAAAAGCTTAGTGAAATTGTTCATATTAAATGACATTTAAATGACAAGCATCGGTTGTTTAAAGTAGATTTAAATGGAGAATTTTCAACTGTGAAACTGGTCATAAGACATTTTAATATCATTTAAGCTATAATTAGTTATATGTAAAGGTGGCCGTCGGTGGTGCAATGGGTAGTGTGCGCGCCTCTTGTACTTGAGATCCTGGTTTCGATCCCTGCTCTGACCAACTTAAAAAAAAAAAATAATTTCTTTCGACGCCGGTCACCTCGCATAGTGACGGCGACGCTATCGAGTATTTAGCCATGAGAATGCTTCTCAAAAATACCGTTCGGAACCGGTGTAAAAGTGTAGGTCCCAATCTGTGAGTATAAAACTTGAAAGCGCACAGCTCACTGGTTGTGAGAAGCTCTCCCCGATTCCTTCTAGGGATGTAATGGGAAACCATTTATTTATTTATTTATAAAGGTATGTGATGGAACATTAAATTTGATCAAGCCTAAAAGTGGGGGCAGTCAATAAATATACAAATGTCTTTGACAAGAAACATCCTTAATGGCAATTTTCAATGAGTAATCAACATTAAAGTTGTGTAGTTCACGAACGAACTAGTTCTGAACTAGATGAACTAGTTAGCACTGTTCCGCTCTTTTGTTTCAGTAGTTCACTTGTTTCAGCAGTTTTTTGTATATCAGTTGTGCCGTTCTCTCTGCCATTTTCTAATTCATGCTCTCTTTTTCACAATAACTACAGCGCTGATCTGCCCTTTTGTTACAAAATATAAAAACATTACAGAACACCAAAATTTTGGAAATGGAATAACCCACTCGTTAAGCCGATCTCAATTTGTATCTCCGCGTAGGAGAGGCCTTCAATTATCGCTATTTTCTATAAAAAGATGTTACAGTATCCAAAATACTCTTGAAACTTGCAAAAATCAGACCATTTTCGCGATTATTCGCTCCGACTGAACTACAACTAAAAGTTGAACTGAAATGAACTCTAAAGTTCACAGTTCATATGAACTGTTAAGCTGAAATAATACAATGAACTAGTGAACTAAATGATCGAACTATTTTATTCTATTGAGCTGAACTAAAAAGAACGCTCACATGAATGAACTAAAATTCCCAGCTCTAATCAAGATTGTCAGATGAATCAATTTACAGCGAGCCTCATAAGATGGGATAAGTAAAATGATATGAACTTGTTCTGTATTCTCTTAATTCTACTTATTTGGAAGTTTTATTTCGGGATTTCCCGAACCCCGAGATCTTTTTGCTTCGATATCCCGGAATTTTCGGGATCCCGCTTAGTTGTTTTTTATTTTACTAATATTATTAAAAATTGAGTTGATCTTAAACTATTGAAAACAATCGCTGGGGCTGACAAAATTATTTGATGTATATACTGATTTTGATAGATTCAACGCAAATTTAATATACTTATAATGTCTTTAGAACAGTGGTCGCCAAAAAGAGAATACTCATCAAATGTCAATGTATTGGTGTATTTGCACTGAAAGGAATTTGTGCTGGTATCCTTTTGAAGTTCACTGTGCAATGTTTTATAAAGTTTGAGTTGTAAAGATTTTTTTTATTAGAAACTTTATTATTTCGTCTTTAATTTATATACAGAAACAGTTAATTAATAATTTATAGTCTAAAATACAAATTAATTAAATTTTATAAAATGTAAGCTCGTCTTTCAAAGAGGACCTATGTGAAGTCTTTATTTTCAATACCTTGTGGCTTACAAGGCACTCAGTTTCATTCGAAGAAAATACAAATTCGTATTCCACATATCTATTTATTTAATTTATGTTAAAGTACAAAAGCTTGACCTTATAATAAATCTATATAAATATATTCTCATTCACATCAGTGTACCAGTTTTCCAAAACAAAGCGGCATGACCATTCTTCGTTGAAAGCTAATGTGCTACTGAATTAGAGTTGGGTAGTTCACGAACGAACTAGTTCAATTGAACGAATAACTCTTGTGAACTAGATGAACTAGTTCACACTGTTCCGCTCTTTTGTTTCAATCTTTGTGGAATGGACACAATAAATACAGCGCTAATCACCACTTTTATTCCAAAATATTTCAGTAACGCAATAACCCAATCGTTATGTCGATCTTCAATAGGGCGATTTGTTATAAACAAATATCACAGAACCCAAAACACTTTATTCACGATTATTCGCTCCTGTTGAACTAAAACTACAAGTTAAATTGAAATGAGCACTTTAGTTAACAGCTCATATGAACTGTTAAGCTGGAATGATACAATGAACTATTGAACTAAATGCATGAGCTAGTTCATTCTGCTGAGCTGAACTAAAAAGAGCGCTCACTCGAATGAACTAAAATTCCCAACTCTATACTGAATGAATGTTAGATTGTGTGTTCCTTACTTCTGAGGTACAAAATATGTTCAGAAGTTTTATAGAAAAGATTCAGATAAACATTTTTGTGGAACAAATTAACCCTCTAACTGTCACGTATAACCATAAATTTTACTCTTTTTTTTAAAAACTCGCAAAAAACTGCTCCAAATTATCGCCATAAAATTTCACTATATGTGTCCGAACATTCCAAAACATAAATCTTAGCCCAAGTGCTAGATAATAAGCAAAAACTAACTGCCTTCTAAGGGTTAAGAATGCATTTTGTCATTTCGCTGTTTCCATTAAAAATAGTCCACATAATATAATGAATTTTGTCATATTTCAGCTTTTATCTAGCACTTGGGCTAAGATTTGTGTTTTGGAGTGTTCGGACACATATAGTGAAATTTTATCATTTTGACCACGCCCCCCGTCAATTTGGAGCAGTTTTTTCATAAAAAAAGTAAAAATTATGGTTATACGTGACAGTTAGAGGGTTAATTTGTTCCACAAAAATGTTTATCTGAATCTTTTCTATAAAACTTCTGAACATATTTTGTACTTCAGAAGTAAGGAACACACAATTTTGCATGCCCATATGTTGCAGGAAAGTTCCGAGGGGCGGAAACTTTGACCCGCCATAAAAAAAATTCTGATCAGATCTGGCAAAACGCCGATACACGTATATTATTTTTTAGACCTTTCTACCAGAACCCGGTGACAGAACCCCATCTTTTTTTTTGGTGTCGCACAGTGTTATTTAACTCTCCTAGTAGAAAACTTTCAAACGGAATCACGAAACTCAGGAGAAGTTGATTTAAAATCATTCATATCAAAAATGAGTCCAAAAGTTTAAAAATACTCAATTATACTCAGAAATTAAAATTTAATAGTTACACACATTTAAGTTTGTACAAATAAGGATAAACATAAATTTAACTATTATAGGGGTTTATTGAACTTCCAATTGCATTTATGCATGCAGTAGTTATATATATGTGGATGTATAAGTATGAATCCTTAGGTACATTTATGTACATTGCACTCTCAGGGATGTTAACACAATTGCCTTTGTATGCACTTTAGCTGAGAGGAATTTCAGCAGCTGTCAGACAATGACTTTATCATTCCACATTGTTTCACCGACCTTTCGAAATTAATGATTGATTATTTTTTCACAAACTGATTAATGATTGTTAAATACAAAACGTTCTTGCGTACACACATCGTTCATTGTTTCTAACACCAAAACAGAAGCCATTCTATTCTATTGACACCAAATAACAAATACATAATAAAAATATTTGAATTTCATAAATTTTTGCCCAACTTTAAGACATTTTACCCAAATATTTTAGGTTTACCAGGGAAAATGTTGAAGTTTTAAGGAAATGGATATGCATTTTAATTTTCAATTTCCGTAAGAGAAATACATACATATTTCACAAAAAAATACAGCAGACTACAAAACTGTATAAAGGTCTCTATAACGATGCGATGGTACAGCTTAGGACGAAGTTAAATTGAGATGGGATCATTTTGTTAGTTTAGAAAGGGTAAAGCTGGGAGGGATGATGGAAAACTAAATAACGGGAAATTTGTAGAAGGATAAAATTACAGTTAAACCACTCGACCGATTGACTTCATATCAGCATCATATCTGAGTTATGCCGCGAGTTTGCTTTTCAGCATAAAAATACTTTCCTTACGAAAGTAGGTAGGGCGATACAACGTTCCTCGGGTCCCATCAGTTATTATTTTTCGGTGTATTAATACGAACCTTTAAGGCAGATCCTAACATGTCTGCATTATTTCATTAATCTTCCATTTTTAGACTAAACAGATATGGTGCTGACATGCGCATTGAGCCATATTCAATCAGTTTAGGGTGGGTTCGGGATATTTCTCATTGTGTCCAACCCTCTATGACTGTTATTCATAGAAGGAATAGAAATAAAAGGGAATGTGTTTTTTTTTTTGTTCAATGCACCCAACATCAAACATTATTTAGCTGTATTTTGTATCAATCAAACACTATTTAAACTTAGCTTGCTGCATGGTTTGTTTCTACTTGTTATTCGCTCATTCTTCCATCCACTCTGTTCTCAATCATATTCCAACTACCATTTTGATCAGCTGTGACATGGATACCCTCTGTTTTAACTAAAGTGATAGGACGATTGGATGAGCAACCTGAATGGCAAGGCGTCTTGAATGACCATTTAAAACATTTGCTTTTTTCAAGACATGTACTGTATCGAACTTCTGGCAACCTTCTTCTTCAGTGTTCTGAAAAAAGGAGCATTCGTGCATGTGTCTGAAGCTGTAGTGCACATAATCACAAAACTACCCAGTTGCCCGAGTCTAAACGATGAGTGCACCGCCATATTAGATCGCTGATGCCATATCAGTGACAGTCCATGGCAATCGTCGACGAAATTTTTATACAAGTGGCCAATAAGTCGCACACGATTAAAAGAGCGACACTTCGATTATTGTGTCGTTGACGACCCTGTGGGCGGCATATTGGGAAGCTTATTAATAACGATATTCCTGGTGACCTTATCGTTCACATAATCACCAACGACAATGTGGGCGACTTCATGACAACCTATCTTTGACGACCAACTGGCCGACATTTCTGCCAATATGTTCAAAGACGATTAGATTGGCGAAGCTATATGACACCACGTCGCAATTGAGAGTACAGTTAGCAAAAAATTTCTTCCATTAATGTAAATGTACGTTTTGTTTTGAATTATTAACAATGAACTTGAAAATAACCTTTTCGCTACGACGTTCAATATCAACTGCAAATTTTAGTTGTCGATTGTTTCCTTCTCTTTTTTGTAGAAGTTATTGTGCGCCGTTATTTATTGCTCAAATTTCGTCCCGTTTGTTGATTTTTCTCACATTTCTTTTGACGGCAACGTCAAATTGTTTCTGATGGGTGAAAACCTGAAGAGATTATCGCGCACCATGTCGTCAATAGAGTGCGACGGTATTATGTACGCGAAGAGCAAAATATTTTGTTAGCGAAAATTTCCTTACAACTTGATCAAAGACAGTTGAAGCAACAAGTGTCGGGGCGAGAAAAATCAAAATGTCTAGCAGAAATCGTTTACTGCTACTTAGTCTAGGACGAGTTTGCCAACTGGGTAATACTTTTTTCCACACACATACACACATACACGAATGCTTGGTCGACAGTACACCGAAGTACTCGATTATTGCAACTTCGCTACAGTAGATGACTTGAAAATAAGCAATTGTCTTGAATGGACATTCAAGATGTCTTGGGTAAATGTTTAGTGTCTAGTTATCAGGTGATAACTCTCGCAGAAGCTCATCTAACTATTAGAAAATTTGTTGTTGAACATAGAAGGTTGATGAACCAACATCACAGCTCAAGCTCCGTATTCAGTTCTTGCGGAATCTTTGTAAGAAATTTTGTAATTTTTTGTACGAAATAACTTTGGCATAACAACCCTGTACTTGATTTTGCTTAAGAAATTTTCGCAAAGACCTTGTGTGAAGACAAATAAAGAGTGAACGAATCTTTCGGTCCTCGAAATTTTCTCTATTTTATATACGAGTACGTATGAGTACGAAAATTTCATACAAACTGAATACAGTGCTTCAACGGTAAAAAAAATCAAATAAAACATCCAGGCCTAACGTACTCACGAAGAGCCACGAACTATAATGGGCGGCTGCACGTTAAATACTGGCAGTAGGTAAAATACAAACCCTCAATTGGCTGGCCTTACCAAGCACCACCATTCATAATAGCAATGGAAATAAAAAAAGGAAACCTACAACAGCCTTCCTTGTTTATTACGCCGCAAACGCTATAAGAATCACGATTTAGGAACCTGCACCTGGAATGTAAGAACCTTATACACGCTGAAAAATCTTTATTTTTTTGTTGCATTTTTTCATCCAATAAAGTGTGTCGCAAAAATAATATACTTGTGTCCAAACATATTGTGTTTGCTACAAGAGATACAATGATAATACAATGATGATAAATATGTTAGAATATGTGCGTCTGTATACAAATACAGCTGTGTTTGTTGTACTGTCTATGCTCTCTCGAGAGCAAGAGAATAAAAGAGGGACAACGAGAGACAACGCACTGTCTTGTTAGTGCGTATCTGTATTTTTGCATTATTCTCTCAGTCAGTGAGTCATAAATATTCCGGAATGTGCGTTCAAATTGATGATGAAGTCAGTGTTTCTTATTTTGGCTGGTTTCAGTTTCATGTATTCATTCCTGAATCATTATATTCATGTATGTGCTACCAACGAGAGAAACGAGTTTGAGGAAAGAAACTGGAAAGGGCAACAACGTGAAGCCCTTTGTCTGTCCGAGCCTTTACTGAGAGAATGGGAGCGGCTTCCATGAACTAGATTTGTATATAAATATATTCTTTGTGTACCAACGCATAGTGATAATCAACGCATAGCTGAAACCTTCCGAAAACAAAAACGTGAGAGACAGCAGATTCTCATTTCATGAAAAAAAACAAATAATGCATTCAATGCACCTAAATCAAAAAAAGGCCGTTTTAAATCTTTTAATTTTTTGTATTAATTATTTATAAATGTGGATTTATATTGATAAAATTAATTAAGATAAATAATACATACATATATATTGAAATCAAAGAATAATTTGTTTTCAAATATTATTATGTTTGGGGGGAAATACGCATATGTTTCCACGTAAAAGCATACACGTTTGCCAGTAAACATGATGCTGTTTACATTTTTCAAGTAGTTATAATTTGCATCACAGGCAAAAACGTGAGAGACAACAAAGAGAGAAGAAGCAAAAGAGCATTATATAATTAATAAAATTTTTGTATTATATAATTAATTATAATAAATAATTCATACATATGTATATATCGAAATCAAAGAATAATTCGCTTTTAAATATTATTATGTTTGGGGGGAAATACGCATATGTTTCCACGTAAAAGCATACATGTTTGCCAGTAAACATGATGCTGTTTACATTTTTCAAGTAGCTATAATTTGCATCACAGACATTTGGTACAAAAAGTGATATGGTGTTAGGGGCAACACGGAAGAAGACTAAAAGACTTATATAACCAAAAGAAAGAAATCGAAGTGTCACAGCTAACCGTACTTGTTTCGTAATACGCATATTTGTGTCTTGATCCCTAAAGTATGGTGACAGTAGTTGCAACACTTCCTTAAAGGTTTGATCGTCCATACACCCAGAGAACTACTTGCTTGAAAAGAGGTTGTAGCAACCGAAAATTTGGCTGTTGCCACCGAATTGGGGTTGCCACAACCGAATTGCGGTTGTCACAACCGAATTTAGTCCTCACAACTGAAATTCGTTTCATAATTGGAAATTTGTCGAATTTGGAAATAATTCCGATACAACAACGGATACGGATGTAGTAACCGAATGTGGCATCCATTCACGTGTAACAACCGAATTTGGTATCAATTCGGTCGAAATAACCGAATTAACCCTTAAGTCGATTCGGTTGCTGTAACCGAATTTCTCATGAATTCTATAGGTGCAACCGAATTTCATTTTCAATTCGGTTACCACAACTAATCAACAGATGCTGTGACAACAAATTAAAAATGGTGCTGTGACCCAAGATGGCAGGCGCTTCAAAAAGGTCGTTAGCGACATGTAAAACAAATGTGTTACCGTAAAGATTACTCACATTTTTTATTTTTTTTCTAAGAATATAAATAAATCATTACTTAATAATAAATAATCTTTCAAAATTCATTTGTGACACTATCCAAATTCGGTTGTGAGAATCACTATCGAGGTTGTGTCGACCTCAAATGAGGTTGTGTCAACCTTTACTGAGGTTGTGACAACCTCTAAATACGTTTACCGGTAATTCGGCTGTCTCAACCGATTTTATCTGTGAGTGTAGAATAAAATATTTGAATAAAAGCTTTAAGTTATCTATTTCACGAAACTCCATCAATGTTTTTCATATGCCACTCTGAGGCGCAAGTACTTCTTCGAATATTTTTATATTTTCTTAATTTTGTCACTTTTTTTTCTCATCAAGTTTAGAGAACAAATCATCTTTACTACCGTAAATTAATTTTTTTAATTTATATTTGTATAAACAAAGCAAAATTTGTAATTTAGCACAACTGCTGTTTCTCAGAGTTGCCGTATACTGCGACTGGAAGCTCCTATTTGTGACAATCAAATTTATAAAATGTGAAGCAGTCACATGCCGCAGAGAATTTGATTGGAACAATTTTTTTATTGTTCCCCAATTCATCACAAGACAAATTTTTCAAAGTTGGTGTATTGCAACAATCGTGTGATCCTACCTTTATTAAAAACAACAAAGCCGCAGATGCTTACGAACTACTGGCAGATATGTATATTCAAAGCTGGCGGTGATGAACTGGCAACGTGCGTGCACCAGCCTATACACAAAATCTGGTTAAAAAAATGTATGCTCAGAGATTGGAGGCCCAGCGTCCTGTGTCCTTTATTTAAAATGGGTCTCACGAGCATATGTATGAACCACGTTGTAATAAGCCTTTTATCTAGCGCATGCAAGATCCTTTCAAGCGCAATGTACGAAAGACTAAAGTCAATTGTGGCAGGCCTGATCGGTTCTTCTCAGTGTCAAATCAATACAAATCCACTGAGATGCTTTAACACAATTGTCAATATCTCGAAAAGTATTCAATGTACCTAATTGATCAAAGGCTCATATTGAAGCTAAAATAATGTACCATTAAATAGAAATATTAAATACATAATAATTTTCGACCGATATTATTAAAAATTAAAAAAAATATATATGTTGATCCTTATTCTGTTTTGTATACGTCTGTCAAATTGCATTCATATATCTTCATAACAGCATGAGTTGTTGAGAAAATAGCTCACAAAGGTTTATGTATTCATAAAATTTTTATTTTTAAAAAATAATGTTTTTTGTCACACGATGAAAAATCTATCGTTTTTTGATATTTGGATACAAATATAACGTATGTTTGGAGCTTGTCGCAAATATAGTATACTTGTGTGTAAACAAATTGTGTTTGTTATTCAATATTACATGTTTGCGACACAATGATTAATATGCTATAATATATGTGTTTGCGACCCAAATATATCCGAGTTTGTGATACAAATACAGATGTGTTTGTTGCGCTTTTTATGATCACTGAAAAGAGAATAAACAAAGGGTCGGACTGTTAAATGGTTTGTGATGTTGCTTTGGTTGTTGTGTATGTGTTTTGTATATATGTGCATGTGGGCAATAACGTGAAGCTCTTTCTTTGTCTGCCCGAGTCTTTATTGAGAAAATCGGAACTACGGACCATTTGTGAAATATGTGACTTGCTCCACGAAAAGGGACCCCTGCGCCGAAAAGAAGTTATTGAGAAAAACACGTTTAAAAAAAGCGCTTCGTTTTCCGTGTTTTGCGCATGGTTATCGAACGTACATATCTTCACTTCAACCAGAAGATAGAAAATTGAGTAATCAGTCATTCAGGAAAATCTGGATGTTCATCTGTTATGTTCATCTTTACAGGTGATTTGTAAAAAAACTAAAAGACATAGAAACTTGCGGTTTGCGGCATTTGAATTCTTTTTGACTCTTTTTTTCCTATAAGAATCACTCAAAAAGTGACCTTTTTCGGCGCAGAGGTCCCTTCTCGTGGAGCAGGTCACATATAATATAAAAAAAACAACAGTAATTAATACACGATTGGGTTTCATGAACTAGATTTGTATATAAGAATATTATTTGTGTACCAACACATAGTGATAACCAACGCATAATTAAAGGCTTCGAAAACAAAAACATGAGAGACACCAACGAAAAGAGAAGCAAAAGAGCAGCAGATTCAAATAATGCATTTTGTGCAAGTAACTGTAAAAAGGGTAATTTAAAATCTTTTAATTTTTTGTATTAATTATTTATAAATGTGGATTTATATTGATAAAATTAATTGTAATAAATAATACAAATATATTAAATTGAAAGAATAATTCGTTTCTAAATATTATAAAGTTTGGGAGGAAATACGAACATGTTTCCACGTAATTATATGGATGTTTGGGGGGAGAACGCGAATGCTTCCATGTAAGTATATGGATGGATGGTTGGATGGATGGATGGCATATGTATACACGTAAAATCATACACGTTTGCCAGTAAACATGCTACTGTTTGCATTTAAATACAAGTGAGTTTAGGGGTTGCAAACATATGAATGTTTGAAGTGTGCTCCGAACATATGGATATGTTCATGCAGAATATGTTTGGGAGAATATGTTACAGAGTAGTGATATAAAAAAAAGCTAATTCCACAAAAAAACCAAAATTATTTTGTATATTTATTTATTTGTAAAAACTTTCAATTAAAACATCGGTATCTGCCGTTAAGCGTTGTACTTTAATGTTTGTTCTTCCTACAGGTAAAAAAGAATACAGTTTTTGCGCCCCAGGAATAGTACGCAATACCTTAAAGCGAATTTGGAGGAACCGCACGTCTCCGTCGTGGTACACATTTACTTAAATAGGTGCCTTTTTGAAGAAATTGGATTGCATGTCATTCATTTCAATCAATTTTTGTAAAACTCTAGCTTACAATTCAGAGCATCAGCAGTTAAATTTTTTAAATTTATATCATCAATCATGAGCACTCTCATTTGCTAAAATTATATTCCGCGGGTGAAGCTGGCAAAACTTGGAAAAATGTTTATTATTGTATCATCTTTGTTTCAACCCAATGATTAACTTTCCGCGCCATACAGTTTGTTACCAGGAATTCTTCCTCAATTTTATGTTCTGTCCAGCTTTTTGGTAAAATGGTTAGCAGTTGCATTTTCTCACTATTTTTTGTTATTGTTTTAAACTTTTTTTTTAATTGTTCTATAATTTTGGATTGATAAGTTGATTGTGCGAACCAGCGAAAATTTATCTTTAATCAACTCACTTTTTTTTTTAAATTTTGCATCTCTGTATCGTTTTTGATGTAACTTTTTCTTTTTTTTCCAGGTATGGTAAAGATTTCAAAATAGCAAATTCTTCGATGCCTGATGCAATTTCATCGTAAGTACCTAAATTTCCATTATGTCCGAACCTTCTTCCAAACTAGAGTTCTTCAAATTGCCGCACAAATGTTATTTGAGGTAGTAATGGTTTTATCCATAGTATACCATAGCACCATTCTTGGACCCGTATTAAACTATTATCGCACGTATTGAGTCAGGATGTTTCAAAAGGATTACAGAAAAATCTTGAATTGAATGCCATGTTTTCACGGGCACAGAGTTTGTTAAAACACTTCATTTCAGCTTAGCTTTCAGATCGTCAGCCGACGATCAGCCAATTACATTTTGTGGAGTTTCTTAACCGTGTCTAGCGTGGACACTTAAATTGGTCGACCACTACGGTGTTCGTCTTGGCAGCTCGTACGGCCCCGTTTAAGCTCTGATACCCAATATTTTACTGTCGTAAACGAAGGAGCAGACTTCCCCAGAGTAGAATCTAGCTCGGCTTTAATACTGCTTGGACTGAGACCTTTCAACTGGAAATATTGAATTACAAAACGGTGACCAAATTTTTTCATGTTTATAAATTCACTGAGATCGTTTAATTTTGACGGCTCAAATAAAAATACTAAACAACGTGGCGCCGTGAAACTTAAAACTTATGATTTAGAAGGTTGTCACTTTTCATCAAAATAATTTTTTCAAACTACTGGCACCATCTGTACGTCAGGTCGGCTAATTTTGGGACCGCCCTCGTATCGCTTCAGTCGTTTCCAGAACCATCTCGTGGTAACGCTAACGAATTTTTCGATTTAATGGTGAGATGAGATGATGAGTTGGTACGCGGGAGATTCTCATTTTGTAATCACGATATACATAGAGTGTACAAAACCGAAACCGAAAAACCTGGGAAACCGGTTAACTGTTATTTGACGTCGGTTAACCGGGTAATCGGATTTTACTTAATTTGCGTTAATATCCCTAAAAAATGTAATAATAAATGATATGATTTTCGCATTTTTATGAAATTTTGGAATTAAGAAACATGATTTCTGTTTTGAATTTTATGATCTAAATGACATATCCAAACAATTTTTTTTTCAAAATGATATGATTTGAAGTAGAATTAATTAAAATTTAAATAAGAATTAATTAAGCTTTTCAAACATTTTTTTTTTTAAATTTCAAAATTAAAATTATTTGATAACTAAATGTTGTAAGCTTAATAAGATTTTCATACATGAAAATCCTTTTCAAATTTGAATATGATTTACGATTTAAAATCAGTTTATTTCGAATTTGAATAAAACTTTAAACACACATTCCAAATTGGAATATGATATATATTTTTTAAAATGTGATGATTTTATCGACCTTTCCTATTATATTTAAAATTAAAGTGTTCGAGATCTAACTATTTTAAACTATTTTATTCTTCCATATTTCGCTACCCATTGGGTAGCATCGCCAAGAAAATAAGCACAATTATTAATTAAAAATTTCATTTTAATTTTTAATTTCAGTATTGCTTTTTTTCATTTAATTTTTAATTAATAATTGTGTTTAACTTCTCGACGATGCTACCCAATGGTTAGCGAAATATTGAAGAATAAAATAATTAAAAATAGACAGTTTTTATTTACAATTAAAACGTAGTTAATTAAATACAGTTGTGAAATTTTGAGTATAAGTATATGAAATGTTCGTTAAACAAATGTATTTTTAAATCTACATGTGTAATTTAACTTAAAGTAATAACTTGACAAAATTAAAAACCGAAAACCAGTTTCTGAAAAATAAATTTTTCGAATAAACCGAAAATCGGTTTCTAAAAAATTCCAGTTTTTGGAAACTCTAGATATCCATTTAGGTGGAATTAATATAAAGTTGCAATATTCACCACAAACTCCGTCGACCTACCAATTTTATTTTGCCTTACATGTTATTTATCGTAACCCTGACATATAATTATTTATTTTATTTGAATTATTTAACCTTTTTTCTTTAAACTGAATAATAAATATATTCATTGCAACAACGAATGTTAACTTTTTGAAGCAACGCAACTACGAACAGTATGTCATGTTTCGCAATGACAGAATCGTTGGATGTTCGGATCTTATCAGGTTTCAATCGTGTGATGAAACGTGTAACTTACTTTCAGTGTACACAAAACTTAACTCGATAACAAATTTGTATATAACACATGCCAAAAGTTTGAACATTTTGTTTGCCCCACAGATACAGATTCCCAGACTACACTCAGAAAATTTACATTTGTTTTCTATAGCAAAAAATTCTATATTCAGCTCTTCTAAATGCCAATGCTGTTCAAGATCAATTCTATCGCAAAAATATATTCCATTATAGTTCTCAAAATACGTATCATGATTTACTGCAATTCTTAATTATTTCTTAGCCCATATTTACACTTTTTCGGTTGTTAATAAGCTGACTTATAAACCAACTGACTGTCTATTTAATTCAATAACATTTTAATCCATTTTATAACATTGTCATATTTTAAATATTTCAAACGATTCCGGATCGAAATAGTTCTACAAAAATATAGGGCTGTTAGATATTCCACTGTAGAACTTCCTCAAACAAGATTGCTAAATTTGTCTAAATTAATCCAAAAGTAGCCCTGTTGATATCTTGATAATACATGTCAAAACCCATAACCATTCCCGTCTAGTACCACTGCTTAAGATTCATTTTAGTCAGACAATATATGAGCTGATTGCTTACAAAATGTTTACAATATTTGTGCATTATTTACGTAACGAACTTGTCAAAAAATATAGATAATCTTGGTATTATTTAATTTGACATGTCGTTTTATATCTTCTTTCTCATCTGGAAATTGAAAACTGCCTCAATCAGCAAAAATGATCATTCTCCCACACCATAACCCTTTTGGCGTGTCCATACAGATGTAGATTTTACTGTATTAAAATAATAAATTAAATGTTAAATATGAACAACTACGAACAGACATACAAGCCAGAATTACAAACCCATATAAACCAACATAAATTCAATGTTGGTTCGACTATTTGTACTCTTGTCTGTCCGACTATCCTGCTGTACGAGTATCATCTCCTCCTCCCGAGCAATCGTACAAAAGGGCCATACATAAAAATGCATTCTATTCATTTGGTTTTAAAATGAAAGCTCCACCAACATCAGCGCAATGGAATAAAACGTACAATAATGTAGAAAACGCTTCTGGATGTGGAGGTAGCAGTAGTGTCCTAGTAGTCAATACTATTCTAGTGCAAGAAGTGTCGGTGGATGTGGCTGGCAGTGGCATCAGTGGCAGTAAATGCCAAACTGATGCTAAATGCAGTCATGCAACCAATTCACAAAACAACCGTCGCAACGGCGAACCAGTCTGTCAACCATCTAGCCAGATGACCAAATAGCCGCACAACCAGCCATCCAGCCAGCCATCCTACTGTCCATCGTGCTCGTAGCACATTTGCCATTTATAGCCAGCATGCGTCCTTTCATCACATTGTTGTAGATGGGTGTCCTGCACGAATAGTCTGAACTCTCTCTTTATGTGTATCCAGCAGGTCTTCGCAGTACAAAGCTGCACTTTGGTCCTTCGTTGCATCTTCATTGTTGTGATGGGTCGTTTGCGTTTGAATAGTTATTCAGCCATCTAGTATCTGTATGTGAATAGTCTTTGAATCCTTAGTTGTTAAGGCTGGTCATGCACAGTGGTTTTAAAATAGTTGTATAAACAAATATGGAATGATTAAGTACCAGATAAAAGTCAAAACAATAAATCGAAAAACATCAAGGTGCAGCCTATTTGCGAGGAATTTGGTCGCATCGATAAGACTACACTAGAGGGTAAACGTATATATTTGTCGCTACCGTAATCTAGTTCTTTTCCAGTTTTTTTTGCAGTTTATTCTTGTTTAATTAACTCCACAAATCTCCAGATACACTAGTTTGACGCAATAAGATAAATGCGACACTATGAGAAACACGTAACACGTATGGAGAAGCTACTGTCAGTTGTCATGCAAACTCAGATACTTTGTTAAAAAATTAACTATGAACAGTACTTACTTACTTAAAGGGTGACGCAAAATTTACGTCAGAAGTAATTTCAAAGAATAATTCTTTAAAGAGAGAAACTTTTGACTCATCTGACGTTTCCTTTCACACTCTTCGTGGTGCGGTTGGTGTGATAGAGAGATGTTTGACGAAAAGTGACTTACACCAGGTGGAATTACAAAAACATATAACCTTAATTTTTCATGTCATTTTGGTGAAAAACTGTGAAATTTAAATGTGTTTTACACTTTTTTATTGACTGTTAGTGTTAACATACATTTGTGTTGTATTTGACACAACAATTTTAACACAGAAAATTAAATATCGTTGTTGTTATTTTGTTGGTTGTTTTGAACCATTGCCTCTAACTGGTATTATTGAAGTATGTAATTCTTTTCAACATCCAATGTTCATATCACACCAGGCCAAATGTCAGAAATTTGCTGAGTGAAAGAAAAGCTCTAGTTATTAGAATTACTCTATGAGTATGTTAACAGAAAATACAGGATTTTATTTACAAATTTGTAACTGCTTACCTATACATCCATACTATCTATCAGATATTTGTTTTTTTTTAATTTTCATTGAATTTTAATTTTCATTTCACACATTTTCACAATTAAAAAATGTTGAATTTCCATTTGCTCCGACAATACAAATGCATGGTTCTGGAATCGGATGCCAATTGTAATGAAATATCCGAACGGTTTTAATTATTTCGAATTTGTTTGACTGCTGGCAATTCTGTTTTTAAAGATTTTATATTTAGAGGTTTGTGACTTCGAGATGTATTTCCTCGTAGTACTTTCAAATTCATAAACCTGTACTGTATAAAATATTTGAAAACCAAAACTGCCAATATGAAGGAAATATTTTGAAAGTAAGTACAATTGTTAATGATATTTAAATGTTTTTGAATTTTCATTTGTCGAGGTAATTCAAATTGCCATATAATTAATTTGCACCATGTATGATATATATCCTAAAATTATAAAGAGGAACTGTTTGTATGTAGGGGGTAATCTTCTAAACTACTCATCCGATTCATTCACCAATAGAGTTCTACGTTATCACTGAGTGATATAGGCTATATTTTAGGCATCCCTACTAAAATTCCTACACAGCTTTGCTGGCACATAAACACACTTCTGCCAAAATTTTACATGACCGTTTTGCATGAATGTGGATGAATTTCAATGAAACAGCGCTCAATTTCCACCTTCAAGACGTGCATGTCGTGGGCTCGTTGGCATAAACCTTAGAGGTCGAAAAATGTTAAATGAAAAACTCCAATGGCTTTAAATCGAATAATCTTGGGTGGCAATTCTGATCACAAAAACTCGCAATTACACGACCAGGAAATGACTCATCCAGAAATTTAATGGTTTATCGGACTGTATGGCTTGTGGTTGAAACCACATACACAAACCACATACATGCAAAGAAAAACCTCGTTCCTCCCAATCGAAATCTCAGATAACTGAAGTTCGTTTGAGGAATGTAGTTTGGAGAAACGAACTTCTGTTAATCCATACATGTCATTTCGTTTGGGAGAACCGGAAAACGTTTGCAGTAAACGAGTTATGGGAAATGAGAGCTGAAAAAACCTTTACGATAAAACCGTTCCGCGAACTGTTCCTTCGGTTACAGCAACCTAGTTGTAGTTGCTCCAAACTAAAAAACTTTTGCGAGAACTGCAACAGTTTGCAGTAAACGAGTTATGAAAAATTACAGCAGAAAACGTTTGCGAGAAACGAAAAATGGTTCCACCAACTGTTTTTTGGTTACAGCAACCGAGTTGTAATTAAAATTTACATTTATGGCTTCCATAAGATTGGTTTTGTTTAAATTTCCAACTTTTATGATTTTGGTTTTACCCATAAAATTTGCTTTAAACAACGTTGGCATTTTTTCACTGTCTACATACACGTCTGTCTCGCCTTGCATTCAAATAATAATAATAACAAACTACAACGCGTCAATTGTCCATCCAAGATATATTGGCTTGTGTATGCGTGAGTGTGAATGCCAAACGAGTGGATAAGACAGTCGACAGAATGAGAGAAATCTACGTTCGTCGTAATCTGTGCTCTCATTAGAAAATGGCTAATTTCAGTTATCGCAAATGTTTTTAAATTTGTGACAAATATAATTTTGTACGCGTTTGATGCAAACGAGAATTCGTTTGCAACAACATGATACCCATTTGCGATATAGGAGTTTATTTGGGAGAACTACATGAACGGTTGCGATTAATAAATTAATACAAAGCAATCAATGTATTATTGTGGCAACCGAGCAATAAAGGTTTTTTTCTTTGCGTGTACCATTGAAATCCATCTCTTGTAATGTTGCCACAAAAAAAGTGGATATTCATATCGTAATATCGAGCACCATTAACTGTTTTTGCCTGGCCAACCGCTTTCTCGGAAGAAATTGGTTCGATGATAACCACACCCAGCCCAAAATTCGCCACAAACAGTGAGACTATGGGATCCAAGTATTGTGACAACTAACGAAGCCATCAAGATGAAAATGAGCCTTCTCACCGAAGCTGATGTATTGCGAACTGTAGCTGGCAAACCTTCATTATTTTTAAAAAAATATTGCTCAACAATGAAATCGCTTTTGTTCCTCCGTGTAGCGCTCCATATTTAATTACCCTGGACTATCAGCTGTGACGCTATCCCATTTTTTACCAACAAGAACACTGTACCGCACAAATGGCGCAAAATTCGAATCTAGACTGATTTTTCTAACACCCTTTACTTACTTATTTTCCCTTTACCTCCCTTGAAGGGATAGGGGAGAACTTCTCACACTCAGTGAGCTATGCGTTTTCTCTTTTTATACTCACTGATTGATATCTGCAATTTATCACCGGCTCCAAAGCGTTTTTGAGAATCATCTAATTACTTGATATGTAGTGTTGCCGTCATTAAGCGAAATAAGAAAGAGTGAATAGCGGGGATTGAACCCATGTTATCTTGTATAAAAGCCGAGCATGCTAACCATTGCACTGCCGATGGGCGATGAAAAATTACGCAAATACAAACGATGGTCACATTGTGAAGCTTGAAACGGTTGCAACGCGAGCAGCAAAGAAGAGAAAGAAAGAAGAAGAAGGAAAGAAGATATGATATGATGAATGTAAGGATTTCAATTTATTCCAAATTGTCATATTTGTTGTCAAATTATACTTATTTCTTATAAAATATAGGGAAGTATAGACAACACACTAGGAAAAACTGTATATGGGGATGAGCTGGGTAACCTTCTTTTTAGGGTTGTTCTGTTTTATACGAATGTTCCTTAAAATCTTCAAAACATATTATTTAAAGAGTATTCGAGACATTTGAAAAGAATTTTCGATTGCCGCCCAATTTTTATATTCTCATTTATGTATGATGAGGATTTCAAAATGGAGGTGTGAAAAAAATACTGTATCAATTATTGAGAAGTATTGTTACCATTATATATTGGACATAACACGTTATTTGAACCACGGGTGTAGAGTTGTAAACTCCGATTTCAACTGCGCAATTTTAAAATTCTGAACTCTAGCTGCTACTCCGACACTAACTCCGACTCAAACTCCAACCCCTACTACGACACCAACTCCCCAAATAAATCAAACATATTTACCTCCATTATCACCACCTCAAGTTAACCTACTGATAAAGATAACTAAAAGTGTATAAATGGAGTTTAAAAATTATAGATGTTAGTTAGCTCTAACGAGAGATTGTGATAGTGACTCTTAACTGTTTGGTTTTAATGTTAGCAATTATGAAAAATCAAGTGAATACAAAAAATAATTCTTCTATTAAATAAATAAATAATACTTTTCACACATCCTACTTTAATTTTCTTCTACGCAATATGAAATGAAACCGCATCCTTCTTCCATCACAAACAATCCATGGTCATCAATGGGACTAAACAAACTGACAGCAGTACCGAAGGGTTTTAAATTTCAGGTAACTGAACTATAAGAAGTTCATATTGCTGAGTGTCACAAATCCGGAGATATCTCTAGAAATTACCCTTTTGTTGGTTTCTAAATTTCGTTGCATTATATTGGAACCTATTTTACTCGTATCATTATAACAAACCTTATGACGCTTACAATATCATTACTCCAGTACTTATATAAAAATAATGAAATTAATTTGTATTCCAAGACCCCGCTGGAAAGACCAGGCAGAAGAATCCCTCCGTATCCTTGTTGTTACCAACTGGCGAGAAAAGACGAAGGATATAGCCAATTGGAAGAATATGTTGAACTTTGTTTAATTTGTTGGTTTACTTAATATGCGTAAGACATCTGACATCATGAGGGTCTAAAATAGTCAATAAAAGTAAAACGTAAAGTACGTATTAGTATTAATTAATATTCATATTTTTGACGCGTGGCGTCTCGGAAACTAAAGTTACCATGGAAACTAGAAGTGTGCGCTTGACACGAATTTGTCGTGTCACGTGAGAATCACGCGTGATCGAAACTAATATTAATTTCATTCACGTGATTGTGAGTGCACGAGATTCAAAATTCCAATCGCGTGCGTGATCATACGTGACTGAAATTATTGGTGTTCACACTCACGAATTATACTCACGAATCACACTCACGAATCTGGCTCTCAAGTATGAACATGTTATCAACTAAATCTACACAATATTAGCTTTCCTTTGCCAAAAATTCTACCAGCCTATTTGAAAGAATGGTGGTTTTTTCTTTTTCCGGATACAGTTACAAACGCACGTATCAGTTTTGTAACAAACGAATTATAGGTGGTGTTTAAAAAAGATCTGCACAAGTCGTCTTGAATAAGCATTCAAGACGTTTGCTTTTTGCAAGACATGTATTGTAGCGAAGTTGCGACAGCCAAGTACTTCGGGGTACTGTCGAAAAAGCGTTCGTGTATATGTTAATGAGTGTGTACACGTAAACAGAATACGATGTCAACCGAAGTGGAAGCAGTAGAATTGTATTTTTGTGCTCTACACATACACGAATATTTTTTAAAGTATTTATCTCCTTTTTAATTGCAATCTATCAAACACATGACAATAGGCAACTCGTATATAATATTCAAACAATTTCAAAGATTATACAAATTTGAATTTGTTGCAGTTTTAGCATAATGAGAAATAACCAGTGCTGGTCCTCGTTGTAGGTGGGTTTTATGTCATCTAGTGCTAACTAGATGCGTGAGTTTGAATCTTTTAAGTCTTCTGCTTTGTGAAGTTACTCCTAGAAGATTTCGTGCTAAGACATTAGTGGGCCAAGATAGTCTTAAAGCGTAACGTTCGTTGATTATGTCGATGTCCTGTTGAACAGTATTTTTTTGTTAGTCTCTGTGAAGAATTTCGTTTCTCACCCAGGTGGGTGCATCAGCGATGAGCACCCATTGATTAAAATCTTTGTATAATTTCGATGTTTGATTTTGATACATGAATGCTTTTGTTTTCAAAACACTAAAGTATTTGGTTGCCGCAACTTTGCTACAGTACATGTCTTCTAAAAAAGCAGATGTCTTGAATGTCCATTCAAGACGTCTTGGGCAGATGTCTAGTATTTAACAACAAGTGACTCTCTGTAGTGCCGTCGTGACGGTGACACTATCGAGTATTTAGCCATACAAAAGCTTCTCTAAATACCGATTGGAACCGGTGTGAATCTGTTGGTCCCAAGCAGTGTACGTAAATCTAGAAGGCGGTTAACTCATTGGTTGCGAGTAACTTTCCCCAATCCCTTCATGGGATGTAATGGGAAACCACTTTTATTAACAATGTTTAAAAATAGAAACTGCTAGCCCACATGCATCGACTTATGTGCGGTATATGGCTGGGGGAATCTATGCCCGACGACTGGAGTCTCAGTGTATTATGTCCTGTATTCAAAAAGGGTGATCCGTGTGTCTGTTCCAACTATCGCGGTATCAGTGTTTTATCCATCGCGTATAAGGTCTTGCCCAGAGTATTATGTGAAAGACTAAAGACAATTATTGAAAACCTGATTGGACCTTATCAGTGTGGACCATATCGTCCAGGCAAGCCCACAAAAAGTAAATCGATACATACCACCGTTTTGTCGATTACAAAGCTGCTTTTGATAGCCCCATACGGGGAAAACTGTACGAAGCTATGTCTGAACTTGGTATTCCGTCAAAACTGCTCCGCCTCTGTAGAATGACGCTGACCAACACCAAACGTTGACAACCTGTTTAATTTTAAAGTGGTAGATGAATTTGTCTACTTTGGATCCGCCGTAAACAAGGACAACAACGTCAGCCTGGAGATAGGAGAATTGTGCTTGCAAATAGATGCTATTTTGGGCTCAGCAAGCAGTTTAGGAACAAAGCCCTCTCTCGATGGACAAAAGTCCAGCTATATCAGACTCTCATTTTACCTGTCTTGACATATGGCTCCGAAACTTGGGTCAAATCGCAAGCGGATGAAAAACACCTGGGAGTATACGAGAGAAAAATTCTCCGTAAAATATATGGTCCTGTTAGGGAAAACGGCAAGTACCGACGTCGCTGGAACCAAGAGCTATATGATTTATATTCTGACGTGGACATAGCTGGGCGAATCAAAATAGGCCAATTGCGTTGGCTAGGCCATGTTATCAGAATGGATGAAGATGAGCCAACGCGAAAGGATTTCGAAGCAGGAAAAGGCCATTCAGAAGAATCCCTCCGTATCCTTGGTGTTACCAACTGGCGAGAAAAGGCGAAGGATAGAGCCAGTTGGAAGAATATGTTGAAATTTGTTTAATTTGTTTGTTTAATTAATATGTGTAAGACGTCTGACCTCATGAGGTTGTAATATAGTCAATAAAAGTAAAAAAATATAGAAACGATTAGGTAAATATTGTTTGGCATTTAAATGTCGTGATTTATCGTGCGTGCTTTATTTTTCTTGTCCCTTGAGCGTGCGTGGTCGTGAACGGTCAACAAATTGTCGTGCGTGATCGTAAATAAATCGTTTTTGACCTCGTGAGCGTGCGTGATCGTGATTGAATTTTCACTCTTATACAAACACAGTTTCCCGTTTAAAGATTGCAAAAATAGTATTGACTTGAGTCGGCAGTTCCAAGCTACCCGATGTTTATGAAAGTGCTGCCAAAGGAATAATGTTTCTGGGGTATTATTGTATTCGTCCATCAACTTTCATTTCGCGGTTTCTCAAATTTTTAGTAATTTTATTAATAAAGCTCGACTCTGACTCCGGGAAAATTACCTGATCTTCGACTCATAAAAACCAACTTCGACTGACTCCACACATATTCACCACATTTTTTGCCAATATACAGTAGATGTGGGATCTTCAACCACGGAGTGGGGGCCATAAATAGCCTCGCAAAAACAGTTTTATGTTAGTTTTTTAAAATGATCCGTTTGAGATCCTCCTCCTGATGTGAACTCTCAAAAAATACAGTTTTTAATACACCCAAATGTATGTATATTAGACCGGCTCACAAAAAAAGTTCCACACCTCGAAATTAACCTTGGTTTGTTTTATGATCATTCCAAAAAAAAAATTCGTGTCTAGCATTGAAATTTGTACTTTAGCTACGGATAATGTATACAATATTGGCATCATCGTCCAAAGGTATATAAAACATGTCAAACCACGTCCTGACACATCCTTCTTCAGGGATATTCTGCAAAAAAGTTTAATTTTTAAGTTTTAGTACGCAGAGTTTTCTGATGTAAACGTCAGATTGAAATATTTTAATCTTTAGTCGATTTAAGTAAATACGTGTTTCAGTTTTTTTGAAATTCGCACTAGTTCGCGTTTTACCAAAAATGTAATACGATGGGAACATTATGTTATAAACAGGACAAAAATGGTTAGCAAATCTTTTATTTGACAAGGGCATCATTGTTATATAGATATGCTTTTTTCATTTTTAAATACATATTCGGAGGTGATCTGGCCCAAATTTTGAATATTTTGAATTATTCCAATCTGACATTTAAATCGGAAAAATCACCGTACTAAAAACTTAAAAATGCGAAGATACCTGAAAAAAGGACGTGCGAGGACATGCTTTATACACCGTCGGGCGTGCCATAAAAACCTCTTACATATGATACTAATAATGTATGCACTGTCTTTAGCTAAAGTACAACTGTCTTTGAAAAACTAAAAAAATATACATTTTTTAAAAACGGTCCAGCTCACAGGATCTTAATGCTGGACACGAAATATTTTGGGAATTATCAGAAAACAATCCAAGACACATTTTGAGGGGTGGACATAAAACACTTTTCCCCCACCATACAATGTGAGTCGGTCTAATGTATATAAATACAGAAGGGTGATTAGAGAACCTATGTTTTACAAAACGAGCGTTATTGTAATCCGCTTCTAATGGGACTACACTTTCCGCCTATCCTACTTTATTTCTACTAACATCATCTTTAATTTTTTGACAGCCACTAAATTAGACAACAAATATTTTCGAATCCACTGTGCGATATTGCTCCTGATACTGATGTTCACTATCTTATTGTTGTTGCTGCTGTTGACTTCCATATGATGTACACAATAGAGCCCATGGCCATGGGAACGCAGCGGCTCTCACAACTAAAAGCGGATCTGAAACTGAAAATGTCAAATTTTGTAATTTATTACTTGAATCCTGTTTCTGTTAGTGACTTTGGTGTTGTTGTTGTCCGTTTGTATGTAGAATCTGTGAAAATGCGTCGTATGTGTGTTTTGGTGTGTATTAATAAGTGAGTAGTATAAGGTTGCTTGCTGTTTGGAGTCTGTGCGAGTGTTTGTGTACGCGTGAGTATCCTTCATAAACGTCTTCCAACTACCACTACAGTTGTAGTTTAACGTAATGTATGTGCATATGTTTGGGACAAAGTTTAAGTATACAAGGGAGTGAGAAGTGTGTGTGTGTGTGCGTGTATTTAAGGAGATTTCTATTAAAAGATTTCGTATTATTATGTTAAGTTTATATTGCATGTATTTCACTGCGTATGTGTGTGTAGCGCATATTTTATAAATGTGTGAGTTTGAACACATATTTGTATATGTGTTTGTGTGTGTGTGTTGAAGATGACTTTTAGTTTGCCACAACAGTTAACATGCCACACAAAATCCACACATAATCCAAATCTAAAAGTCAAATAGACAATGATCATTGTCATCGTCATCGTTGCCATCTTCTTTACCATCATAATCATCTTAAGGACAATTAAGTGTGTTAAACAACATTTAAGGAAACAAATAAAAACTTCGTCTTTCTTTCATTGTGGACTCAGCAGACAATTTACAATAAATTTCAAAAAGATTTGTTAATAAATGCATTATGGGAAATGAAAGGATTAAATGTAGTATTTGAAAGAATGAGACTGAGAATACAATTAAATTGTATTTGTAAATTATCTTGATTAATACCATTGAGTAATAGGTATATAGAGAATTTTATTGGCTTAGCTGACGTTTCATTTCACCGTGGGGATGTCATGTTCCATGACAATTGACTTGCACCAGCTTGAGTTTCAAGAACTGCTGACTTATCTTGTTCATGTTCCATTGCTATTGCCTTGTTGGGCGTTCTGTACTCATGCCTTTATCTGGTATTATTGAAGCCATGCATTGGAACATCCAACGTTAGCTTCAAACCAATGACTCTAAATTTAATGAGCGAATAAAAATCTGTATAAATGTATTACCCAATAATTTGTACATTAAATGGATTGAATGCTTTCAATTACATTTAATCAATTGCTCAATATAATGGTAGAATAGATTTTATTAAAGTGTAGGTGGCGGACGGCGTATCTGCACAGGTTTTGAGTAGGTGCTCTTCGACGCTGGCACGCCCACTGCCCTACCTTTAAACCCTGCATACCGTGCGGGAGTCTTCCCGGCGCTTTGGAGGGTTGCTAATGTCCAGCCAATCCCTAAAAAAGGTGATGCAAGTAACCCTGCAAATCACCGCCCAATTGCAATTTGTTCTGCGCTCTCGAAGGTTATGAAGAGCATGGTTAACCACCATCTTGTAAAATATCTTGAGTCCAATGACCTTCTTAATGATCTACAGTATGGCATCCGTAGAACGAGTTCTACTGGATACCTGATGGCGTTCCTTGCGGAACAGTGGTGTCGATCCATCTACCGGCTTGGTGAGAGTAACGTAGTAGATCTTGATATTTCCAAAGCCTTTGACAGAGTATGACACGATGCACTTTTGTCAAATCTCGCTGCTTTTGGTGTCGGTGATAGCTTCACTCGATTTATATCGAGTTTTCTCAGAGTTCGCACTATTCGAGTTGTTGTAGATGGGGTTTCATGCGACGATCATAAATTGGCTGCACAGGGCTCTGTTCTTTCTCCTTCTCTTTTTCTTATTTTCATTGATGATCTCCTTGGTTAGACTACTCTTTTGTGGATGAGTATTCTTATTCAGATCAGATTGAAGTTAAACGCCGGACGAGATTTTAATGCGGGTAAGACCCAGTTTTGTTTGTTTTCGCATAAGCGGATTGGTGACCCAGGTGTTGTTATTGTTGGTTGGTTGGTTGAAAAGGCAGCAAGACAGCATGCTGTCTAGCACACGTAGGCTATAGAAGCCCATTGTGATACCTGCAGTTTCCTCTATAGCAACTGTTGACTAGTCGTCTATCCAATTTTCCCTTTCAATGTATTTGTCTATAAGACCTGTAGGGCTACGGTGATAACTAAATGTGTTCCGAATATCCTACTTCTCAGTCCTGCCAAAGCAGGGCAATCCAAGAGACGGTGTTTCGTCGTTTCCTCGTCCTCTTCCATGCAGCATCTACAGAGAGTGGAACTTCTATGTCCCAATCTTAGGGTGTGTTTTCCTACAAGACAATGTCTCGTAAGTGTTCCTATCGTTGTGGATAACCTGCAAGTTAAGTAATTACCTAGTCCTCTTCCTGTCCACCTGTATCCAGAGGACCCTGGCTTATTTGCAAGTTGGAGTAAGTCTCCACTTGTCCTTGAATATATTACCGGCCCACTGCCTGACCTGCAAACGGCAGGTAGAGATTGGCATACTAACACCTTCTTTTGCCGGAAGAACCTGTGCCGTAGTGCCCTGTCTAGCTAACGCATCCGCTACGCAATTGCCTGGAATGTCGCTGTGTCCCGGTACCCAGATGAGCCTTATGTCAAAATACTCTGCCATCACCCTAAGTGATGAGTGGAATTCTTTCACCGTCAGAGACGTAGCAAACATGGCTTCCAGAGATTTTATGGCAGCCTGGCTGTCTGTGTAGATGCATATTCTCCGGAGGGTTGTGACACTACTTTTCAGTAGTTTAGTAACCTCCAGTATGGCGGTAATTTCCCCCTGAAATACACTACAGTGATAAGGCAGCTTGAAGGAGATATTTATATTTAGGTCCGGTGAATGGACCCCATAGCCTACTTGCTCGTCCAACTTTGATCCATCCGTGAAAAATCTGATACTACTGGTATCCCCTTCCAGTGACTTTTCCCAGGTATTCCTGTTCGGAATAGAAGTCCTTAGATTTGTCGCTGGTAGAAGGGAGGGGGAGTCCGTTTTTACGGGAATAGAGTTGATCCGGTGTAGTAATTCAGCGTGTCCGGAATGCCCCGATATCAAACGCCACAATCTCCGATTCTCACCAGGGATGTAGCAGCTGCCGATACGGCCATGATGTCAGGAGTACAGATGTTCAGGATAGCACTAAGTGCAGTACCTGACGTCGTGCCCATTGCCCCACTAACGCTAATCAGTGCTGATCTTTGAATTTTTATCAAGGAATTCAGAATATATGTATTTATTTTGGAGGGACCTCCACCAAACTACGGTGCCATAGAGAAGTATTGGTCTTACTATTGCCGTATAAATCCACATGGTGATCTTAGGATACAGTCCCCAGCGCTTTCCTACCGCCCCTTTACAACAGTAAAGAGCAACAGGCGCCTTTTTCACCCTCTCCTCCACATTCGGTTTCCAAGACAGTTTTCTGTCGAGAATTATCCCCAGATACTTGACCTTTTATGAGATCCTGGGTTCGATCCCTGCTCTGACCACCTTAAAATTTCTTTCGGCGGCGGTCACCTCGCATAGTGACGCCGACACTATCGAGTATATAGCCATTAAAAAGCTTCTCAAAATACCGTTCGGAATCGGTGTAAAACTGTAGGTCCTAATCAATGAGTGAAAACTGGAAAGCGCAGAGCTCAGTGATTGTGAGAAGTTCTCCCCTGTCCCTTCATGGGACGTCATGGGAAACCATTTATTTTATTTTTTACTTGACCTTTTCCGTCAACTGTAATTGCACCCATTAACTGGCGGCAGTTCAAATGAGGGTATTTTATATTTCCGAGAGAACAAGATATTTTCGGTTTTAAGTGGGTTTGTCATTGTCTACACGCTGAAAAACATCGGCCCAGCAACATATTGTAGGAATCATGTACATGTTTTCACGCATTGAAGATCTGCTGCTTTTTGTTTCTTTATTGTCTGTCACGATTTTGTTTTCAGCAGCTTTCAATAAACAAAGTCGCATTTGGGTCACAAATACATATATTACAACCTATTAATCATTGGACCCAAACATGTTATATTAAATAGCAATCACAATGTGCTTGAACACAAGTATACAATATTTGCGACAAGCAACAACACGTTATGTTTGCATCCAAACAACAAAAAAATTAACAAAATTTCAGCGCGTATGACCGGTGTGGATATTGATGAATCAGACGCTCTTGATGTTCTGGGCATGAATATACTACACCCTATAGAGAAAATTCGTTCTTCAGGCGTACAGTCCGTATGTGGAATAAATTTCATGCTAGTGTATTTCCCACCAATTGTGACATACAAATATTCAAAGCAAAGGTCAACAGACTCTACTCCCGCTTTCCATCCTCCACTACCTCAATTTTCCTTCGCCAACACAATGTACTGCATTTATAGGGGGGCAACCCCTTAAAATAAAAACAGTTACAAGAATTAGACAACTAGAAATATAGATTTAGGCAATCCATAAACCAATGTGGTTGCCATTATATGATTGCAGTGGCTTAAAGCCTATACTCGTAATGATCAGAGAAAGAAATACTTTATTTTTTTTCCAAAATACACAAGAACTGGCTGGCAACTTCAACTGCAGGAAGGGGACCAAAAGTTTGGTATTCCCATAACCAATTCTTCAATGAGCACCGCTTGAGATCCATCCTTCCAAATAAATAAAAGTTATTCAGTACACCCTAGTGCACAACCCACACATGAAATATCCAAAATCTTCATGCACAATATGTAATGATTTAGTTTCGCTGTGGCAAAGACGATCTTCACGACCACGTTGTGTTATTGCAACACTTCGGAATCGGTGTAAATATGTAGGTCCCGATCAGTGGACCTAAAAATTGAAAGCGCATAGCTCATGGACTGTAGATAGCTTACCTAATCCCAAAATGGATGTGTGTATTTTCTCTACGACTTACGAAATTAATTTTGGAAGTAACGTACCACAGAATGTCAGGGTGAACTTTGGGTATGAAGTCTGAAAAGATCAAGGAAGTATGAAATTGATTGCGACAATGGATTGGATTGCGATATTCTTACAATTTCCTTTTAAATTTCAATTACAAGAGATCAATTATAACTCAAATTATATTTACAAATGCAATGGAAGAAACCTCGTAGCGGAAGTGTGCTTGCTTTTAAATTGGAAGACTGCTCTTGTTAGAATATAGAGTAACATATGATATTCCCCACCACAATATTGGCATGTGACCTCAGAATAGAAATTATATGACCTGTGTGACCTAACCAAATAATTCATAGAATATCCCAGTCTTATGACAGTTTGGCGTTGACGCCAATGCACATCTCCAGAAAAAGACTGCAGTGTCTTAGAGATGGATATTTCGGCGTGCCACAATTTTTGTGACAAACTTTTTGCACAGAGGGCCTGTGCCAATCAATATCAAAGTACTATGGTGAACAAAAATTTGACATAGTGAGAAAAATGTTCATTTGTGCTATTCAAATCTATTTTGTTTTAATAGTAAATTTTGGCAGCTTCATCCTAAGAAGAAGACTTAAGACGCTATTGCAATATAAGTTTGCACATTGAATATTTTCATTGAATAATATTTGCCATTGCTTTTAGTAATTCTTTTGCGGTTACGATCTTTACAATCCAGGGATATTTTCTTTCGGCAAAATTTCGTCCAAATTGCCAGAAAATCTCTCCCAAATTGCTACCAAATTTCATACTCTTTCTTTGTTTTGTTTAAAACTAAATGATAAACAGAGCTACAAGTCGACATGTAGCAGAAATAAGTTGTAGAAGAAACATGATTTTGATTGATTTGAGTTTCTTCTTCGTCTTAAAATGTTCTAAATCGAATTTCGTCCAAATATTCTAAGAGTCTAATATGACTTCTATGAGTTAATTTTTTTCCGTATTAAATGATATATACCACCATCCCTATAGGTGAAGGTATAAATATTATACTACTTACCATAGACTAATACATACCTAGATAAACTTATTCTCTCATCTGACGTTTCATTTCACACTCTTCGTGATGCGGTCGGTGTGATAGAGAGATGTTTGACGAAAAGTGATATACACCAGGTGGAATTACAATAACTTCTTGCTTTAATTTTTCATGCCATTTTGGTGAAAAAATGTGAAATTTAATTGTGCTTTAAACTTTTTTATTGACTGTTATTGTTAGCATACATTTGTGTTGTATTTAACACATTAATTTTAACACACAAAACGAAATGCCGGTGTTGTTATTTTGTTCGTTGTTTTGAACCATTGCCTCTATCTGGTATTAGTAAAGCAATTCTTTTCAACATCAAACGTATACATCACACGAGGACAAATGTCAGAAATTTGGTGAGTGAAAGATTTTCTCTACCCATATTTACTCTATGCTACTTACAATCATAGAGTAATACTTAAGAGCCTCTATTACTCTCTTCACTGTCTCTTCATAACGACGAGGTAGTAGCCATTTCATCGAGTTCGATTTGCTGCTGCATTTTACCAATTTTACACTTTGGTTGGACATAAAACGGACAGAAACCAAAGGGAATACGTATTTTCGTTCAATGCAAACTACATAAAACATAATTTAGCTGTCATTAGTATCAATAAACACTATTTAAACTTAGTTCTTGTCTTCTTTGGTCTCTGATTCTACATCATTTCCCTAGTACCTTTTCGATCAGCTGTGCCATAGAAACCCCCTGTGACAATACAACAGATGCAGATATGTTTTTCCAATGTACTATCAGTATCTATCAGCTGTTTTGTATTTACACTTAGACTGATTATTTAAATTGTTAATCAGTTTATTTTAATTTATGTATGATCTGACTTTAAATACGAAAAGAGTTTATCAGTGCCACTACAAAAGATTTAATGAAATTGGATAAGATTTGAGCAGAAATAAAGTTCGCACTGAATTTCGAGTTAAATTATACGTTTTTATTGTTATTTCAACTAGGATGCTGATTATAAATGTTCACATTAGCAATCAAAGAAAATTTGTGCGTGTTCTTCTTTTTGTTTTCATTCAAAATCATATGGTCACTTGATCATAGTTTAAATGCCCAACTTTGGCTGTTTAAACAGCAATTAAATATTAACCTAAAAAATAAATTCCGAGTTCAAATTATGTTTGATCGTTGATCAAAGCTGATTTACCACTCAAAAATTAGGCCTTAGTCCGTTATTTTAAAATAAATATTTGCAATTTATTTGTAATAAAATGCAAGGAGATGAGGATATTCCGGTAAATTTTGATTTTGACGTTCTATGTCTTTCTTTAAAATACAGTAACATAACGAGGTGCTTACAAATGAACTATTTTTCTTATAATATGGCTAAAGATATCCCGTTTTCGTATTAGAGAAATCGTTGGATCTGTGAAAATTTGCATTTGCGGATGAAATAGAGTCAACTTGAGGATTTACATAAAAAAAATTACAGATCTGTTAGATTTCTCAAATATTTTTATTTTCCTCAAAAAATTATGTAATCAGGGTTGCATTTTGAATGAAATGAAGCAAAAGCAAAGACAATGGCAATAAACACTTTTATTTTGTCCCTTTTTCGTTCATCATTACCTTTTTTTCTATTTACCATTAGCTCTTTTCTCTGTTCTATTTTTACTTGATAACATTTTGCAGACAGTTGTTTTTTGTATTCTCCAAAACTGATAGAGTAAATGAAGAATGATAACACAAACTCTTTCAAATGGTAGAGAAGAGAGTTTCATTCCATTTCTCTCTCCGCAAATCGTTATATTTGCATTAAGCCCGGTATTCAGTTTTTATGAAATTTTCGTTGCCATAAGAAGTACGTGTATAAAAAATAACGAAAATTGCATGTACCGAAAATTTCGCTCACTTTTCATTTGCCTGGTACTCAGCTCATTGCGAAAATTTCGTAAGCAAAATCAATTACAGGGTTGTTACGCCAAAGTTATTTCGTACGAAAACAATTATTTGATATTTGTTTGAGACCGGAATTTTGACATATCGATAATTTTAGCAAACTAAAGTAATAACACATGAGTTAAAAATAAAATGGAGTGCGAAGAGGAATTATTATTGAATTATTTGCAAGGTAAATCAAAGATAGGTGGTAATTCTCCGCAACAAAATTTTCCGTTTAGAGATAAAAGGCAAAATTTCTTACGAAAATTTCGCAAGAACTGAATACGGGGCTAATAGTCTAACACGGGCAGAACAAAATTTCAAACTACACATGGCTGACTCAATAATTATACATCGGAGTAAAAGTTACATATGATTTATTATCGGTTGAGGAAGTCCTTTTCGAATGACGGGCTACAACTAGAGTGCAAAAGAGACGGGCTGATTTCAAAACCCCGTTTTCGGTATGTTCAAGAAATTTGGTTTACAGGAAACGGGGTTGCGGTTTTAAAATTTGAAAAAGGCCGGTTAATCCGGTTTTGGTGTAAATTTATTTGCCAACCACTTCGTATTTTTATTCAGGTATAAATTCCAAATTTCTTAACTGTATTTAAAATTGATAGTAGCGTTTAAGTTTAAATTAAAATATATGTTTTAATTTGGAATATAAAATTTAAAACTTGTATCAAATTCACATTAAATTCAGATAAACTCAAATCAGATTGTAATTTGAAAGAGAATTTCTTGTATCAGAATATTATTAAGTTTAAAAAGTAATTTATACATCTTTGTATATAGTTCCACCGGTTTTTACCAAAAACAAAAAAACCGAAAACCGGTTTCTTTAAAAATTGTTTTTTCGAACAAACCGAAAACCGGTTTCTTGAACTATTGATTTTTCGAACAAACCGAAAACCAGTTTCTGAAAAATGTCGCTTTTTTGGCCACTCTAGTTGGTATTCAGTTTTTCTGCGAATATTTCGCCAACAAAATCAATAACAGGGTTGTTATGCCAAAGTTATGCCGTTCGTGAACAATTGTATGATCATTGTTTTGAGGCCGGAATTTTAAGTGAACTAAATTTTAAGCGCGCTACATATTTACCAGACAATAATATGAAAAATAGTTATCGCTGATAGTAAATGACTTCCGGTCATTACTGTTACCAGGTACTAATATTTAAAAACGCACACAGGAAAATAACTTTTCACGATTTCACAACAATTAGGAAAAGATTATAGTTAAAATGGGAATCAGTACAATGCATCTTTCGATACTAAAACATTATCATAAAAATTTCTGTTCCAATCTCAATACCATTCCTTTGGTTTCCCAGTCATAAAATAAAACAACATTTTCAATTCATAAGTTTTAAATAAATTTTTTGTATTTGGGTTTCGTTTACTTTCCAAAAATTAAAATATCCTACAGACACACATCTTAAAGAACCTACATACATATGTATACGAGTACGAGTTAAAAACCTGCACATAGAGTAGAGGACTGAGGGTGAAAAAAAATTAAGTGGATTACATTTAATTCAATTAATGCACTAAAAACCGAATTAAATTTGCCGAAAATAGGAGTGGGATGACGATGGGAACTGAATATATTCTTAAAAACATAAAGAGACTTAAGTTTCCTTTATGGTGCCAAAAAAAAACCCCCCCAAGAAAACAGCAGCAGATAATAATGCGAAAAAGCTAAAGCAGACACAAGCAAAACTGGATGAGGAGTGAAGCAAGAGATTTAATGAAGAAATTCACAAATAAAAACATTTCAACAATTTCAACGTCTACAGTGGAAGCCCACAACAGCGGACAACCGAGTAACACAAAAACTTGTTGGGAATAAAAACTAAACGAGAAGTAATATTTGTATCAAAAATTATATTCATTGATCGTAATTGATTGTTCCAGAAAGATAGTGTTTACCATTGTGAGATTTCACTGTACGTTTGTATGCAAGTAGAATTTAAGTCGGCGTCTCGCTTCTACTTAGTGCCTGCCGATATTGTTGCCGCTTCTCGAGTAGTTAGGTAGATACTTATATACTTATACGAGTAGGTACTATATATATATAATAATCAGTCAGTCAGACAGTCATTGCAATGAGTTTAAATTAATATGTCGCCGGCACTGGGATGACGGGCTGGAAGAGATGTAGCCGAGCATCGGCATGCCCCAATTTGTTGGTGGCATTGCAGTAATAATCACCAAAGTCCAATTCATTGATGCTGTTGATGCGCAAAACGGAAGTTGTCGTCTCGTGAGATGATGCCTCATTCGAAATTTCATAATTTGAATTTGTCTGCAGTTTTGAGCCGTTGCGATACCAGAATACAGCCGGAGCTGGATACGCTTGTACAGTACACTCCATTTCGGCTGCGTGACTTAACATTTGAGCAATCTTGGGACTTTGTACAGAAATTTGAGGACGGAATTCTACCTCAACACTGATGAGACGGCGATCTGAGTTTCCCACACCATTCGAAGCAACGCAGAAATAACCGCCACGATCCAAACGATGGGCCTCTTTGATGCGTAAAGTTGGGCCATCGAGTCTATGGCCACCGGCGGGCATAATGGCTTTATTTTCACGTTCCCACGATATGGTGGGTTGGGGGAAACCATCCGCAAAGCAGCTAATTTCAAGATTTTGTCCCTCCGTCACTAGGCTGGATTTGGGAGTGCGCTCTTCCGATATAATGGCTGGATGTTTAATGGCTAAGTTAAGTTTCTTGGCGATTTTGTCCGTGGCCGTTAGAATAACTTGACACTCGTAAATACCCATGTCAGTAGTTTCAATTTTGGTGATTCTGAAGGTGTAGATAGCAATATTTGTTTTGTCGTCTGTGGTTTCTTCAATCGAGTAACGTGGGTCACTTAAGCTGAGTATGTTCCGCATGGAGAGGACCACAGAACCACTTTCACTGGTACGTTTAGCCCAACTAACTGACATTCTTCCCACATTTTGCACCGTACAGTTGAACTCCACGTCTTCTCCCAAACTAGCCACCAAATCGTTGGTTATATTACTAATCACAGCCGTAGAGGGTACAGCCATCGTGGTAGTTACTCCAAATTGAAAGATCAGACATAGGCTTATAGCCGCCGCGAACTGATGAAATCTTTTATGCTCCATATTTACGACGTTTGTGGACAACGTACATATACCGAATTCCGCTTAGAAGAAGTGTTCCGTAACGCTTTCAAATCTTGACTGATATGCGGCTTTGCGCGGACTTAGCCCAACAAGATGTGTTGTTTATCTTTTTTGTGGAAATGATCTTTAGGTCGGTCGTTGAATTGTTTGGGATATTTTTCTCTTTGCCTCTCTGTCTCTGGAGATTTGATGTGTAATTATTCTCTTCTTATCAATTCACTTTCGTTTTCCTTTTGTTTGTGATTGTGTTTCTTGTTTGCTTTCTATGTAGCGAGAACTGTTTATCATCATCTCCTTCCTTATGCGGGCTTGGACGGACTAACAGTCACAATCATTACAATTTCAACTTTGTCTCCGAAGATTGTTTCTTTTATAAATTTGTTTTTATTGCAGTTCCTGTTGTTATCTCTCAGCACTGGGGAGTCAATTCTTTAAATTGATTTGTTGTTGTTTTCAATTGAGCGCACGACTTTATCGTTGTTGTTATTAATAAGTACAAAGTCGGCAACTTAAAAAACTTCACTTTTCACCACTATGACACAGAATATCCTGCAACTCTCAAATACCCTTTTTTCCTAGATTTTTGCAAATGTTGCACGTTGCTCACTTTCTTTGCAAGTGAAATAAAATTTCCATTTTCACCTTGGTTTATATGCGAAAATGCATTTAAAATACCAAAACGACCAATCACACCTTTGACCTTTTGTGCAACAACTACAGTGAAATGCAACTTAACAAAAATACTCATTAGGAAATTCGGGGAACACGAAGGTACACACAACTATTGCGAGCATGCATACATATGGATGAGTATGTCCTTTCTATCCTTTGATACAAATTGTTTTTGATTTATGACCGTGACTATGCCAGTGTGGTTGTGTAAATGTGTGTTCGTATTGTTGTCTGGCTCAAACTTTTACGGGAAAATTCATGGTCATCCAGACGTTGAGATGATTTTGCATGCTGTTTGTACTTTAGATGTCTAACACCCAGTTGGACCATTTTTAGTTAAATAACACAGAGATGGGTGCTGCCAAGTAGAATTTTACTTTTTTGGGAGTCGTTTATTTAATCCAAATTTTTGATTGTTTTTTAATCTTTACCAAAAATAAACAAATAGTATTAAAGATATATGGTCTATTTAACATACACACTGTCTCCAAATCGAATTTCTTTTACAAGCTAGATAACAATTCAAGGTACAATTTACCTTATATAAATTTTAATTTGGAATGAAAAAGCTTAAAAAACATTACTGTAGCCAAGTAGAATGTTACCACTGGATGTGGTGACATAAATTATAGTGATAGTGAAAATCGGGGTTTGAAGAAGCTCAAATATGAGTAATTTGCGAGCAATATATTTTATAGCCATAAGCGCCATGAAATAGATCCCTATAAAATGACAGCCAACTACTCCTCCGGTTCACTTATTTAAAGGCACTAAAAATTCCATATTCAGCAGCCTCTATTTTTTGCAATTTGTAACCGATTGCAGAATTTTAAAATGGAAATGGTAACTAGACATCTTGAGATATAAAAAAATAACTTTTTTTGAGCAATTTATAAAAAAAGGCCTAAAATGTGCAATTTTTTTGATTCACTTGAATAAAGGCACTTTAACTAATTTCAATGAAAAAAGTTTTTCTTGTTTTTTAAAATTTATTTTACTTTATTTAAGAACTATTAGTAATGGGTACAACCCCCTTTGTTTTTAATAACTTCAAATATACGGGTTTTCATTGAGAGATAAAGGGAATTTATGTAATCCAACGAAATTTGATTCCAAGCATCCTCAATGGCCGGAATTAGTGAGTGCTTGTCATCAAATTGTCTACCTCCTTCATAGACCTTACGAGATAACAAACCCCAGACATTTTCGATAATGTTAACGAATATTAACATTTTGGCTTGCAATGAACTCCTTTACTACTCTGGTGTTGTGTATAGGGGCATTATCCTGTTGCAATATCCAAGATATGGGACCAAATAGTTCACTGAACTACGGAAAAGCCGTTTCCAGTAACCTTTTATAGCTTGCACCAGTCATTTGGACACTTTGAAATTCAAGATCGATGGTGCCATAGTACGTAATAGCACCCCACACCATAACGCCGCCCTCTTGGCTGTGATGTCGGTTCAAAAAGTCCTTTCTTTGCGCATATCATGGAAATAATAGTTGTAGCCATCAGGCCCATCCAAATTAAACTTCTTCTCATCCGTAAATACAACGGACTTGAAGACGCTTTTCCTTACGAGGAGCATTAAGTGGCGGTTTTTTGTAATTTCAGGTATTTAAGATACTCACAGCTCTTAATTACTCTGCGTATTGATGACTTGCTCGCTTCCACTCCAGCTTGAGTTTTTATTTTTGACAAGGATAGGGAAGACAGAAGCAATTGTGATGATTTTTCTTTTCACATACGTATATAAAGACAATTAAAATTTTCCATAATCCCTTAAAATGTTATTCATACCCCTCGGGGTCCTTGATGTCCAATTTGTTTAGCTATTGCGCGGTTAGAATATCCTTCAGAACGGTAAACTTCGATTTTACTTTTTTCCGATAGATTTAAAATTTTTTGTTTTTGCCATTTTGACTCGTAACATGATTAAGATGTAATAAATTGTAATAAACAAAACAAAGATCAAGGTTCTCAAGCTTCCATTTCCATTTTAAAATTCTGCAATCGTTTACAAAATGCAAAAGATACAGGCTGCTGAATATGGAATTTTTAGTGCCTTTAAATAAGTGGACCGGAGTGTATTTTAGGAGTTAGTTCCTTATATAATAACTCTCAAATTACTCGGACTTTTTTGTTGGAAATTTTTTCATATTCTTCTTTGGGATATTTTTAGAAATAAAAACTCCAAAAATTAAATAATTCCCGGTAATGTTTGGTTGGGAATTTTTTCATATTTCCTGACATGTTCGAGATATTTTATTTGGCCGGCCACCCCAACACAATTTGTTGACATTAAAGCCAATTTGAAGCATACGAAAAAAGAAAAAGAACTTAGGTCAGACCCATGGGACCCTAAGGTTCCAAAGAACGACGCAACCTAAGGTTCGCGTGGGAACAAACAAGCGTGGTCATTCAAATTAAGGTATTCTTCTCACGGATTTAATGGTGCCTTTACTTTTGTGGTGCGGACATCGGTGGTGCAATGACTAGTTTGTGTGCGGCTTTTGTGCATGAGAAGGTGGGTTCGATTTCTGCTCTGACCACCTTACATTTCCTTCGACGACGGCCACCGGCTTAGTGACGGTTTAGTGATGGCGACACTAGCGAGTTATGAAAAAGCTTCTCAAAATACCATTCGGAATCGGTGTAAAACTGTAGGTTCCAATCAGTGAGTGAAAAGTTAGAAAGAGCACCGCCCACTGGTTGTGAGACGCTCTCTCCAATCCATTCATGGGATGTAACGAGAAACGGATTTTTTTTAACTTTTGTGGTGCCACATCTGTGGGTCAAGATAATGAAATTTATACCATATTATAGGGGTCTTGGAAATCGGAACTAAGTGGTTGAGACCATAGAAAAATATACAAGAGCCGCAGAAGTCATGGCAATCAGAGAAGTCGCTCTTTGGCTGGGACATACCGTTATCACCGCCTTGGGTATCAGCATCTATTCTGGCACTCAACAACAACAATGGTGTCCCATAACATCCCATGAAGGGATTGGGGAGAGCTTGGAGAGGCACTCAGGCTGCAATAAAGTCTCTGCAATCAATATTCCTGTTATAACCTGAATCCTACGCCAAACTTGATATCCATTTCTAGGCAATATATCTATATGCTAGTAACTGTGATCACTGAATACTGATTAATAGGCAGACACGCGTCTAGATTTGGAGTCTGAGCTCATAATTACTGCAGAAGCTGTGGGGATGAAGAGGAGGACAATCGCGTCGGACCTCTCAGTTGCTAATGCCCGGAAATTTGTGTGAGTAGGAAAGAGACAATATCTGTGATTTTACATGATGTTAGATCTAACAGACATTCAGGAAGTTAAGCTGAATGATATATTTGCAGACTGGTTCGCCAGGGACTAATGTACGTCTCTTCTTCAACCACAACCTGGAATATCGAAATGAGGTATCATATGTCTTGAATGCTATCCCTCTCTTTACATTTTCTTGATGAAGACGAGGTAGTAGGCCATTTCATCCAGTTCGAGTTGCTTTTGTAGTGTACTCTTTGGTTGGACATAATACTGCCAGAAATAAAACGGAATGCGTATTTTCGCTCGATGCAAACAACATAAACATAGGTTAGCTGCCATATTAGTACAAACAACCACAATTTAAACTTAGTTTGCTGCATGCTCTATAATCTATGTATATGTCTTCTTTGGTCTCTCATTCTACATCATTTCCCTAGTACCTTTTCGATCAGATGTGCCATAGAAACTCCCTGGATAGACTCAATGCTGTGGATCAGACGCTCAGTTGGGTGAAGTATCGGCCACTATGTCAGTCTGTAGAGGTACACCTCAGGTTGGGGTGATATCAACACTATTATGGCTAGCGATTACAGGAAGGAGCCATATCCATAGTATCTTTGGGCGATATTCGTTTTAGGACTTTTTAAGACGATTGAGACATATCCGTCTGTCTGTCTGGCTGGCTGGTCAATACGATAACTGCCGTAAGTATTTACCGATCACAATGAAATTTTGTCAGTGACTACTATTTGTCCAAACTAAGTTTGAGATTTAGTACAAAATCATATTTTTTTTTTTAACTGTTTTCTGGTAGATGTGATTAGCTTCAACTGATTAATAATCTGTAATTGTTTACTTAACTGGAGAAAATCTGTGACATTTCCACGCACATTCTGGTACCTCCCATACAAAACATTTGTGTGCCTCCCGGTTGTCAATCCGATAAATCGCGCGAAACACTTCGGACCTTACTGAAATTAGGTATAAGGCTTCACGTCGTCAAATGCCAATCACTGATTGAAACAAGGGTGAATTTGCCGCGTCCGTTTTGGTACTTTCCATACAAAAGCGTAATTTTGAATATAGGCGGTTTTAAAAGACCTCGGACGCAGTAGATGACTTAGGGCAAGGGTATGTTAAGTGGGTTCATTCCACTGAAATTTATGAACTGGTTTTTCTTTTAAGTTTTATATTGTTTCCTTCAGTTTGAGAATATCTTGGCTAAATGAGAAGCAATATGAAATATGGAAAAGGTATTACATTAGAATATAGAATTTGTTTTCAAACATATTAAGATTTTATATGTGTTTGAAGCACAGCTAAATTAATTTTATGGCTACCAGAGTTTCCTTTCTTTCACACAGTTTTCTCCAGAGCCTTCGAAATTAGGTCGATTTAAAAAAAAATATATTTGGTGAAAATTATCGTTACGTGCAAAGCTGCATCGCGATTTCTTTAACCTAATTCTGATATCGCATGTTTTCCAACAACGCACGCAGCAAAACTAAAGCGCCCAGAAACATGAGTGGATAATTGTTAAAATTTCATAAAAAGTTAAATTGTTGGGAATTTAAATTACGCTACAACACCAACCGTGTGGCCGTCGGTGGTGCAATGGTTAGTGTGTGCGCTTCTTATACATGAGATCCTGGTTTCGGTCCCTGCTCTGACCACCTTAAATTTCTTTCGCCGGCGGTCACCTCGCATAGTGACGGCGACACTATCGAGTATTTAACCATGAAAAAGCTTCTCAAAATACCGTTCGGAATCGGTGTAAAACTGTAGGTCCCAATCTGTGAGTATAAAACTTGAAAGCTCACTGGTTGTGAGAAGCTCTCCCCAATTCCTTCAAAGTATGTAATGGGAAACCATTTATTTTATTTAAATTACAACTATAACAACAGCAGGTCAAATTTCTTAAGAATTACACTCTGCACAGCAGCAGCCGGGTCAATTTCCTAAGAAGTAGGAATAGCCGCCGCCGGTTTTCCCAGGTTCCTACACTGCCGCCGAAACAAGCGGCGTAAGCCGCTAAACTGAAACCTTATACATAGTAGCAGCAACAAGCTATCATATATTCTCATTTGATGGAGAAAATCCACGCTGGTATTCAATCGTCTAAAGCGCTCTCTCATCTTTCTTTTATAGGCATTGGAGAGGATGATTGCGTCATATCTGTCAACGACCATAGATACTTCTCACCTGTCCTCATGCCAGGATGCTTACAACTGAAATGGTTGTTCGCATCCCTTAATTGCGGAGCATAAATGTTGATTAGTTGTTTACACGGCAAAGGTACGCAGGAATGTGTACTCCAAGCGACGAATAATCTACGGAAACCGCTTTGCATGATCTAGTGAGCTTCGTAGAGAAACCTATTTACATAAAGAAATGCACTCTTATTGCATTTGTCGCTATAGAGGAAGCGTTTAACAACGTTTTACCAGGATCGATAAAATCAACTCTTTGTGTTGACTAGGGGATTAAATTGATGATCGACGAATGGGTCGATTTTAGGAGCTCCTCGGCTAACCACAATAAAAGTCGACTATATAACACCCACCTTTGAGAGAAGGGTCGGACACATAACGGACATGCAGAACTAGAAGGAACGCAAACCAGCTTGTAGAAGGTGTTTCGGTTTCTACTCTGATAGCTCCAAACTAGATGGCGAAGTAGGGTGTGGAGTCTATTATAAAGAGCTGGGTGTAGAACTTGCAGAAATGCTACCAGATCATGGTAGCGTCCTTCAGGCAAAAGTCATGGCAATCAGAGAAGTCGCTCTTTGGCTGAGACATACCGTTATCACCGCCTTAGGTATCAGCATCTATTCTGGCACTCAGGCTGTAGTAAAGTCTCTGCAATCAGTATTCCTGTTATAACCTGAATCAAACGCCAATCTTGATATCCATTTCTAGGCAATATATCTATATGCTAGTAACTGTGATCACTGAATACTGATTAATAGGCAGACACGCGTCTAGGTTTCGAGTCTGAGCTCATGATTACTGCAGAAGCTGTGGGGAGGAAAAGGAGGACATTCGCGTCGGACATCTCATTTGCTAATGCCCGGAAATTTGTGTGAGTAGGAAGGAGACAATATCTATGATTTTACATGATGTTAGATCTAACAGACATTGAGGAAGTTAAGCTGAATGATCTATATGCTACTAATTAGTTCGACAGGGACTAATGTACGTCTCTTCTTCATCCACATCCTGGAATATCGAAATAAGGTATCATATGTCTTGAATGCCCCATAACCATATCAGATCAATTTACAAGTTTAATGTGGTATCTCCACGTACCCCATTAGGCTAAGTGTATCAATTATGATAGTCACTTCTATATAACCTAACCCCATGCCCACGTGAAACTTCATATTGATAGGGCCAGCCGCCTAGAAACGGCTGAATTATTTCCATTTTTGGAGAAATCCCGCTTAAGATAGTTTTTAGATATATTATATCGATTCGAAGGTATGGGGCTTCCAATTTGAAGTTCTTGGTCAATGTGTTGTTATCTCTTAACATCATGTAAAATTTGCACGCTCTTCTAAGGGTTCAAATTGAAATTTGTTTCATAGATGGTGGCCAGATATGTACTCAATTTGTTAGAGGAATGTGATGCCAATATGGCAAGACTCTTTTTTGGCGAATATAAGGATATATGCATAGAATAATACATACATAGATAAACTTAATCTCTCATCTGACTTTTCATTTCACACTCTTCATCGTAGGTTTGTGGAAATGAGAGCAATTAAATTTGAAATTGCCTTACACCAGGTGGACTTACAAAATATGTTCACTTAACTTTTTCCTGTCGTTTTGGTGTAGAACTGAAAAATTTAAATATATTTTGCACTTTTTTGTTGACTTTTATCGTTGGTATACATTTGTATTGTATTCAACACAACTAGTTTGCCACAAAAACACGAAATTCGGTTGTTGTTCCTTTGTTGATCGTTGTATACTATTGCCACTATCTGGTATTATTGAACCCATATTTTCCACCATCCAATGTTTACTTTCCATCGTACCTATGACGTTTAATTTATTGAGCGAATAAAAGTTTCAATGTATGTATTATTTTATGGATATATGTATAAACCAAGTCTGTTTTTTTTTATTTTTAATTACAAGTCGGTTATTTTAAAATACACTCCGGTTCACTTATTTAAAGACACTAAAAATTCCATACTCAGCAGCCTGTATCTTTTGGAATTTGTAACCGATTGCAGAATTTTAAAATGGAAATGGAAGCTTGATCTTGAGATATATAAACAATCAAGATAATAGTGGTTTCTTAATTAAAGAACTTTTTTTGAGCAATTTATAAAACAAAAGTCCAAAAATGCGCTATTTGTTTTTGGTTCACTTGAAAAAAGGCACTTTTTTATTTTTTGGTATTATTTTTATAGCAAGCGATGATTTTTTGTAGCGAGCGTTTGTTTGTTACAATTTATTACACCTTAATCATTTTACGAGTAAAAACGGCAAAACAACAAATTTTAAATCTATCGGATAAAACTAAAATCGATGTTTACCGTTCTGAAGGTTATTCTAACCGCGCAAAAAAAAGCTAAAAAAATTGAACGGAGACCAACAGTTGTAGACAATTATATCAAGGACCCCGAGGGGTGTGGAAAAATTGTTAAAGGAATAGTTTCATTGTCTTTATCTACGTATGAGAAAAGAAAAATCATCAGAATTCTAATTCTGCCTTATCCTAGTCAAAAATATGAGCTCAAGCGGGAGTATCTTAAATACCTGAAATTATGTACAAAAAAAGCCGCCACTTAATGCTCCTCGTAAGGAAAATCGGCTTTAATTCGCCAGAGATGTGCAGCCAAGAGGCAGAGAGAACTGTTGTATTTACGGATGAGAAGAAGTTTAATTTGGATGGGCCTGATGTCTACAACTATTATTTCCATTATCTGCGCAAAGAAAACGTTTTTTGAACCGACATCACAGCCGAGAGGGCGGCGTTATGGTGTGGGGTGCTTTTACGTACTATGGCACCATCGATCTTGAATTTCAAAGTGCAAAAAGACTGGTGCGAGCTATAAAACGTTATTGGAATCGGCCTTTCCGAAGTTCAGTGAACTCTTTGGTCCCATATCTTGGATATTGCAACAGAATAATGCCCCTATCCACAACGCCAGAGTAGTAAAGGAGTTCGGTGAGATAACTTTTGTAGGTAAATGAAGATGTTATCTTTCGTTTGATATACATTTCATATTGGTTGATATCTTCCTAATATTTAAATTTCTTAAATGAAAATTGTTTAAACACATACACTCAAACATATGTGTGGTGTTTGGTTGAGTGTTTGAGTTTGTAGCGTGAACACAAACTATGCTGCTGTTTCAGTGTGGACACAAACCTTCGGCTGGTGTTTTGATTGATGAAATATTGAAATTTCGTATATTTACTTATGTATTTAAGTGAAACAAAATGTTAAATGTGAATTTGAATTTAACATGGATATATAATTATAAAAAATATAAATCAAATTGATTTGCGTCTGTTATTTATCATTTATCCTTACTCTTTTATATTTATATTAAAATATTTATCCTATTTTTCCTACCATAAGCTTATGTATATTATCAAAAGTAACTATCAAATAAATAAATTCATTTGCTTATGTTATTTATCATTTATTGTTATATATGTTTTCTGTCTTATCGGATAGCGTATTCTACGTTAAACTTAATGGCCGTGTCTCTGACACAGCCTGCAGGGACAGTCCGTGGCCGAAGGCCTCGGACAACTGTCTGCTGTATTTTTTTTTTAAATGGCTCAAAAAAAGTTCTTTAGTTAATATATGTTTTCTGTCTTATCGGATAGCGTATTCTACGTTAAACTTAATGGCCGTGTCTCTGACACAGCCTGCAGGGACAGTCCGTGGCCGAAGGCCTCGGACAACTGTCTGCTGTATTTTTTTTTTAAATGGCTCAAAAAAAGTTCTTTAGTTAAGAACCCACTATTATCATAATTTTTATTTCAAGATGTCTAGCTTCCATTTCCATTTTAAAATTCTGCAATCGGTTACAAATTGCAAAAGATACAGGCTGCTGCATATGCAATTTTTAGTGCCTTTAAATAAGTGAACCGGAGTGAAAGTTATTTCCAGCTCCGAAGGAATTTTATCGAAAAATGTTGGCAAACTTAAAGGGGCTTTTTTGAAAACAAAAAATTTAGACAATTTATATTAATTAATTATTTTGAATTCAGTGAAATTTGAATGCAGACAATTTATGCTACAAAAAATAAGTCACATAGTGAATTTCAAAGAATTCGTGCAATATGAATGATTTCAGTAAATTATACGAATCAAATGACAAACTTTATGAAAAAATACATGAAAAATTCAACTTCTGGGTTGTTGGAAAGCGTTAAATCTAGCGCGAAACACGCTAAATTGGCAACGATGGCCGAGAACCTTCTCGAATCGCACTCGAAAGCACTATATTTAGTTTAAATACAAATGGCCTTATTCATAAAAAGTTGTCATAGGTTTGTTAAAAATTTGAGAAAGTAAAGCCCAAATATTGTATACATAATCGAAAAATTCCTTTGTTAAGAGTTTTCTAACGCCGCAATTTTGGTTGAACTTTTAACCTTTCTTTAAGGCTATTTCATCCGCATTATTACACAAAAGAAATACTTTTTTTTACATTTCTCGCGCGTCGTTCTTAACTATTTAGGCAATATAAACAATTGGGATTATTATCCTGCTGAGCAGCTAAATAGTTTCATTCCAATTTTTAAAATTTTTAACCAAAATTAACTTTTGTTTACATAGTGATGTATAGGAAATCAAAAAACTGAAACTACAATCATTTTTGAAGCCTCTTCCTATTTTGATAATGTAGAAAATATTAATTGATCTGTTTATTGAATTGTTCTTCGTTGCACTAATGTTAAAAATTGATGCATTTAAATAAAATAAATTTAATTCTGTCTATCGGTTATTGTTCATCTTGTTTTTACATCACAAGCACTGTTGTCAGTCAATTATCTGTCCCCTAGTTAAAATACTCATTCTGAATACGGTAGTAATAATACATACTTTAATGTTTTTTTATGAAAAAAAAGCTCACAGAAGCTCATTTAAAAGCTCACAGAACATTTTCAAATTAATGACAAACATCGGACTTTTACATGCAGAATGGGTAACTGTGAAACTGAGCATTAGTATTAAGTAAATTATAAATATCAAATGATAAACTTAAAAAAAAGATATAATGTTTCACATTTTTCGACGTGGTATTGCCACGAATGTTCAATCCCCTAACAGATTTTCCACAACATGGGTCGCGGAAACGTTATTATATTTTTGAAAATTGGCGGCTATACTGTACTTAGAAGTAGTACAGCGTAGTGCACCCTGATTTTCCATAGTTAAAAACGGACTGGTAGGTCCATGTATAAAGAATATAATAATTGTAAAAAAAACAATGTAAGATTGTTGGTATTCTATAATTTAAAACGTCCCCTAAAGTAAAATGTGATAATTCGGCGCGAAACAAAAATTTTTGATAAAAGTTCGAAGTCGAATATTTTTAACTCGGATTTCGAGTTATAAAACGAGAGAGTTATTAAAGATTCGAATCGCGAGTCGAGTTTTTCCTTACCTTGCTAGTTAGTCCTTGAAGATAAACAATAAACGATAGACCACATTAACAAATTAATATTATTTAATTGTGCCAAGGCATTTTTGAAAATTTTAACCATTAGTGGAAAGAAGTATTCAACAACCGAAACAATTAATTGTTATCTTCTTAAATTTGAAAGAGGTTTACAACATTCATATCGAATTGGAGTTCATTTTTGGGTAGTAGAATATAAAAACAGATAATGGGTTGTTGTTTCAGTGTTTTGATATTATATACATCACTATGTAACCAAAAGTTAATTTTGGTTACAAATTGAAACGAAACTATTTTGTGGCTTGGCAGGATAATGTGGCATTATAAGCGCCGCAAATATACACAAAATAATTTCATAAGAGGCATAGAAATAAATGTTTGTTAGTTTTAAAGCAAACCGTTTTTGACGCATGAGGCAAGAAAATGTATTGAAATTATGTTTCGTTTCTCACCCTTTGGACTGTGTTGGCTCATGAGAAATAACTTTATTATTGGGTCATGAATCAAATAAAAACGTGACGTGTGTTTCCAGTCTATACATTCGAGTTTCATTCAAAAATATGTATATAATATGTTCTTAAAAAGGAAAATATAAAAAAAAACTGGACACATTTGATGATGGAAAACTGTGCAATATCTCAAAAATTTTGCTAAACATTTTGCGAAAAATATAAAATTTTGCAAAAATTTGAAGAAAATAATGCTAAAAAGCATTTAGCATCGTGTTTCAAAAAAAAAAAACAATGCTGAAGCCAAAAACTTACGCTAAAAAATCATTAATTATGCTAAACTGTCAACACTGCTATAACATACATTGCCTTTGTCTACTACTTGTTTCCTAGTCGAACAATTTATTAAATAAATATAGTTGGTCATTACTTCAAGGTTCTTAACTTTCTGTCACAAATTTGTAATGCTGCCTTGAAAATATAATTAATTAAATTGTTTAATACCAATATTTCATTTTGTTCAATTTGAAAAAAAAATTGGCCCGCCAAAATTCACCTGGAAATTGTCGGTACCCACACGTTTTAAAATTTGAAATGGTCTATAACAATACTCATGTTGATTAATATTGAGCAATTCTAATCACTGCTAGCTCTCTCTCTCTCTAACATTGCAAACCAAACCACTCTAATGAAAGGAAAGATTTAAGAAGAGAGAGAAAAAACGACAAAAAGTAATTAACATCCATTTCCTGTAAATTATTTCTTAGTTCAACTAATGACCGCACTTAATTAAATTATTAGGAAACCACGACAGAAAAACAGTAAAGAACAAAACGCATTTTGACAAATTCATTGTGGCAAACAACTGGATATACATACATACAACCTTGTACATATCCATAGCTGGGTCTGTCACTACATACACATGTGTACATACACCTCAATTACCCCGATATTGTATGACATTAGAGTTAAAGGATATATACTCCTATGCACTCGTATCCTTCATTGGTTTCGCAATAATTGAGAAAAATGGTCATCATTTGCTTGCAGCCATAATCAAAAACACAATGACAAATAAAAGCATTATATCCTTGGAATCGGAATAAACTTCAGAGGACAATCAGTAGAAAGCCACATATACTTGAGCATTGGGGTATCAATGCTTAAATGTCAAGGTTTGCTTGCATTTTTTGATTTATTGACAAAGTTGTATATGTGACAGTTTGTTGATACGATTGTAGCAAAACTGAGGTGGAATTTACTGGTATGTCACAGATTTAGCATGAAGTGGATTGAATTCGTACCGTTTACTTTTATTTCTTCAACTTTCATACGTTTTCATATAAATGGGGGAAACCCGAATTCACCATTTTCTGTTAAACATATGGTAACTCTATGATGATATTTTGTATGAATACGGCATATACTTACTTCCTTAATTGATTGGTCATAAGCAACCCATTAAGGCTAAAAAAAAACAGTATCTAAACATATTCTCCCAGACACACTCTGCATGAACCATGTATATGTTTGGAACACACTGCAACATTCATATATTTGCAAGTTCCAAACTCACTTTTACTTAAATGTACACATTAACATGTTTACTTGCAAACATGTATGATTTTACGTGGTTCATGCCCAACACCCATATACTTATTTGAAAGCATTCGTATGGTTCTCCCAAACCTCAATATATTTACGTGGAAGCATGTGCATATTTCCTCCCAAACACGAGGTTAGAAACGTCGAAGCATATGCGAGATTTCTCGCACTAAAATGAGAATTTGCTGCTCTTTTGTTTCTCCTTTCTTTGTTGTCACTCACGTTTTTCTTTTCAGAAGTTTCAACTTCGCCAAACGCTACTACACTTTAAAACACGATTATCACTATTCATTGGTACACAAACATTAGATACAAAGATACACGCTGAAAAGTCAGTCGTTTTTTGTTATTTGGATGCAAATACAATGTGTTTGCAGCTTTTCATAAGTATATTATGCTTGAGTGCAAATAAATTGTGTTTGGTAATCAATATAACATGTTTGAGACACAATGATTAATAGGTTATAATATGTATTTTTGTAACCCAAATATGGCTCTGTTTGTTGAAAGCTGTTGAAAATTAAAAAGTGACAGAGAACGTTGAAACAAACAAGCAAACAATTCATGAAGACAATGCTTGCAAACATATACATATTTACTGCAATATGTTGCTGGAGCTGTTTTTTCAGCGTTTAGTTCAAATGCTAAATTACGATAAATGTTCACAAATGGTCCACCGTTCCGATTTTCTCAGTCAAGACTCGGGCAGACAAGGGGTTTCACGTTGTGGCTCTTTTCAGTTTGTTTCCTCAAAATCGTTTCTCACTTTGGTTGCACACTTATATACGAAAGATACGAGGGCGGATCAATAAGTCCGTTACTTTTCGAATTTCCCTCGTAGTTATATGAAATGCAACACTACTCCCATCAAGTACCGCCTGTTACAAGCGACTATCAAATTTTGAGCAAGTTCCGTCATTTAATTTTCGTTTAACAGCTGTTCAAAACATACAACCTCGTGCATTTTTTTTAAATTTTCGAATTTCGAGTGCTCATTAAACATTATTTTTTGGGATAAAAAACCGTCAATCAAACCAAGGAAAAGCTGGATAAATACTATGGGGACTCTACACCATCGATTTCGATGGTAAAAAAGTAATTTACAGACTTTCGTTGTACAAATGACGCTGAACGTTCGGGACGGCCAATTGATGTCAATACATCCCAAAATGTCGAAAAAATCCACGATATGGTGTTGGCCGATCAAAGAGTAAAAGTGCGTGAGATTGTTGACGCCATAGACATTTCATATGACAATGTGGTTTCGATTTTAAATGATCAGTTGGATTTAAGAAAGCTGTCTGCAAGATGGGTGCCGCGTTTGCTCTCAATTGACCATAAACGTAATCGTGTGACAACTTCAAAGGATTGTTTGGAGTTATTTAACCGCATTTTGCAACTGTGGATGAAACATGGATCACGGATTGAAACAATGGGTTTCTCCGGGTGAACCGGCTCCGAAGAAGGCCAATGTAAGTTTGTCGGCCAATAAGGTGAGGGCAACAGTTTTTTGGGATGCACGCGGGATAATCCACATCGATTACCTTCAAAAGGGAAAAACAATAACGATTTAACGGGCATTAAAAAAAAACGACCCCATATGTTCATCAGTTCATCAAGATAATGCTCGGGTGCACACGTATGTAGTCCCAATGGCAAAATTCCATGAATTGGGCTACGAATTGGTACCTCATCCGCCATATTTCCTATTTCCAACCCTACAGAAACGGCTCGGTGGGAAGAAGTTTAGCTCCAACGATGAAATTATTGATCAAACAAATGCCTGTTTTATTGACCTCGAAAAATCCTATTTTTTGGAAGTGATACAAAAATTGGAGAAACGTTAAACTAAGTGTATTGAGCTAAAAGGAGATTATGTTGAAAAATATTTTTTTTATTTGCAAAAAAAATGAGTTTTCATTCAAACTATTGATCCGCCCTCGTATATGCAAAAACCAAACCAAGATCACGAACCATTTCAAGTCCGAGCCTTTATATATTAATTTTTTCACGGATCACAACTATTTGCTACTAACATAACTTACTAATATAACATATTAACATAACTGACCAAGCGCTTTTAATATCCTGGCCGATGAATAATTGACGACTGAATGCATGAATGTATAACGCAATTCATCGGACAAAATATGAAATACTTTCATCATCTCCAATCTCCAATTTATACACGCATTCAGGAATATTTATAAATCACTACCTGGAAGACTGATTCAACAATACAATTACACTCTTACAACATAGACTATGAATAGTCTGCCTTTGTCCGTCTTTTATTCTCTTGATCTCCACAGAGCATAAACAGTGAAAGAAACCCCTCTGTATTTGTATCACAAATAGAGACATGTTTGGATCACGAAAAAACATATATTATAAAATTTGTATCATTGTGTCTCCAACATGTAATAATAAATAACAAACACGATCTGTTTCGACAACAGTATATTATATTTGCGACAAATTCCAAACACACGTTATATGTGCATCCAATCAACAACAAAAAGACAGATTTTTCAGCGTGTACATAACGAAGACTTATTTATACAGCTGGCCGATGTCCTGCATTTTATCTCCAGTCGGAAAGACCAATATCTTGCAGCGATTCCTCCACCTGAATCTTTCAGTTGAGTTTTGGCCATCTTATTTTTCGACTTCCTTCGAGTACATCCTAGAATACCTTTCGCGCTGCTTCATCCTAATCGATTCTGCTGAGATAGATGGCCTAGTTAGCGGAATCACCCAATTTGTATTCGCCTAGCTTCCTCGATACAGTTCATGCAGCTTGTGGTTCATGCTATAACGATACTCTCCGTTATCCATTTTATACCCATACGGATCATTTCTATCTAGAAGACACCAATTTATGTTCCGTCTGCTTGCAATATGGTCCATGATTTTGAGCCAAACAGATTGTGTACACTCTCATATAGCTGGATGTTTGTTCCTAAGGAGAAGGCTTTATCCTCGAAGTGTTTACATAACCCGAAATATCACCTATGCGCACGCACAATTTTCCGTTTGATCTCAACTTACTTATTTACTACCGTGGCGTCAAACAAGGCAGAGAGATCAAGGGCCCTCACAAAATGTATCACTAAGATCTCGCAGGCAATATATCACCTGGTCTTTCCAGCGAAGGCTTGGTCGTCCGATTTTTCGATAACCTTCGAGTTCGTCCTGGAATACCATTCCCACTGGTTAAATCTGATCCATTCTAAAGACATGGCCTAGCGCGTAAATGCGCTATTTTGATACGCATAACTAAATCGATTTTGGGATACAGATTATACAGCTCGTACTATATCCGTCGTCAATACTCGCTATTTTCTATTATACGACAATATAGGGAGGAGGTTTTAGGGAGAGCTTCTCACAGCCAGCGAGCTGTGCGCGTCCTAGTTTTACACTCACTACAGTTTTACACCGGTTCCGAACGGTATTTTGAGAAGCTTTTTCATGGCTAAATACTCGATAGTGTCGCCGTCACTAAGCGAGGTGACCGCCGTCGGATGAAATTTAAAGTGGTCACAGTAGGGAATGAACCCACGTCCTCATGCACAAGACCCGCGCACACTACCATTGCACCACCGACGGCAATATATTTAATATATTTATCGCAGAATTTTTCTCGCGAATGCTCCCAGTGATGCCTCATCACCATTCGATATCACAAAGGATTCTGCGCATTAACGCAAGACAGGTTTTATGAGAGTCTGATATAGTTGGATCTACGTTTCTCGAGAGAGTGTTTCATCTCTGAAGTGTTCGCTTTACCCGAAATAGCACCTGTCTGCAAGCACAATTCTCCTTTCGATTTCTAGACTGACGTTATTGCTTCTGTTCGTGGCAGATCCGAGGTAAATAAATTCGTCTACTACATCGAAATTATAACGGTTATCAACGTTCATCCTTTCATCCAATCGGGTGGGTGTTCTGCTTGTCGAAACCATTAATTTTGTTTTGTCCTCGTTTACTGGCAAACGCATCTTTCTCCGATTCCTTCTCAATTCTTGAAAAAAACTGCAGTAAACCAATGATGTCTAACTCATCAGCATACGTGAGCAGTATGTGACTTTTGCTGCTGATAGTTTTATTCGTGTTGACTACAGCATTTCTTACAATATTCTCAATTAATATATTGAAGAGATCGCATGATAGGGCGTAGTCCTGCCCTATCTAAATGGTTCGGTGAAATCTTTACCAATCTTTACCGAGGATTTTGTGTCAGTGTCGTTCTACAAAGGCGTGTCAGTTTAGCAGGAATACCAATCTCCGACATATCATGGTACAGTTTTCCCCGTATCGGACTATCGAAGGCAGCCCCATAATCTACAAAGAGGTGGTAGGTGTCGATTTGTCGTTTGTGTAAGTAAGTAAGACTTCAATCTACGGGCATGCATTCTTCTAGCCAAATTTTACATATGATCCCGATGCATGCACCTTTGCAACTCATAGCAGCTTACCTTAAATAGCTCAACCGGTAGTTCATCAGCATCAGCAGTTTGGTTGTTCCTAAGCCGGGAAATTGTAGATATAACTTCGCTTCGGCTAGTACGAGGCAGTTCGCCATCATCCTGTATTTGCCCAACATCCTCATCTATATTGAAGTCTTCTGGGACAAGTAAAGCTGAGAAGTAATATCTCCATATTCCCAACATACTCTGCACATCTGTGACAAGACTTCCATCACCTTTTTCATATATTGTTCTTGCGCGGCTCGCGTTGCAACTGACTGAAGCATTGACATACGTGCAGCATTCTCCAAAACTGATAGTGTAAATTGAAAGCAGAATGATCCTATGGTTTATTTCAAACGGAAGAGAGAGACAGAGAATTTCATTGAATTTCTCCCTCTGCGATTCATTTTATTTACTGTGATAGTCTAACATGGTCACTAGCAGCCAATGATTTATCTATGTATCCTACTAGTTCATGCAGTACTATCTCTGTAGGTCTGACTTTGCTGTACGCATGCGACGCACCAGATAACTAACTATCTTACATCAATACTCGCACGCAAGTGTCTATTTATCAACCGTACCAAAGACTTCAGTAGGAACCATGTATATGTTTGGAACCCACTCCAAATATTCATATTTTGCAAGTCCTAAACTCACTTATATTTCTTGCAAAGATTCATACTTTTACGTGGAACAATAAAAGTGTTTTTCTCCCAAACTAACGATGCACGACGGAAAGCATGAAACTAAAACGCAAAACATTAGTCAATATAAGAAACACTCAATTCACTTACATTCCCATTCAGGAATGCATAAATGCGGTTATATATTTGCAATATCATTAACTTGGCCTGAAAACAATCTCACGTTGTCCCTCGTTTATTATTTTGCTCCCAAGAGTGCTTAGTGACAAACAAAACATCAAATATACAGTGTTCCAAACACAGCCGAATTTGTATTACAAACAGAGCTGTATTTGGATCACAAACACATATATTACAACATGTTTATCATTGTATCTCAAACATGTAATGTGGAGTAGTGAACACAATGTGTTTGGACACAAGTATACTATATTTGCGACAAACTGCAAACAAATGTTATATTTGCATCCAAACAAGATAAAAAGACAGATTTTTCACCATGCAGGATTATAACCCAAAAGTATTTAGGAGCAGTGTGAGAGGCCTTTGCCGCTTTAAGAAAACGCCACTGTTGTATCCCTACACCACCTAGGTATGCTTCAGAAATTTATACACACAATGTGTAACTTTATCAACCAGGATATCAATAGAGTGGCCACAATCTGAACTTCTGCTTGTGATACCATACAGGGGTTAAAGCCGCTGATATCAAATGGCAAGTTCAAACTTATGAAGAGTATTTTCCCTTAAAGCCGTGTCCTCGTTCAACGAGTTGCCGGGGAAATGGGTGTTCATAAGAAGATTGAGCGAATCTGCACGGTAGGTTGTTCACTGCTCAGAAGAGATTTCTAGAAACCAGGGCTGTGGGGTCTGGCCAAACGTACGATTGTTCTCTAACTCCGACTACAGCAATTTGAAAATTCACGAATCCGCTCCGATTCCAGCATTTTGAGAATATGCGACTCCACTCCGACTTTCTATGGTATCATTTTCATTAGCAACGGAATTATATTAATGGCATTTAATATGTCATTCTTGGTAGCAAAACACGCAAATATTTATTTTGTTTTAGAAGAAATATTTGTTTAACTAAATACCCATTTAAAATTATAGGTTTGTTGTTTATATACGTTGCCGCGGAATCCCGCCGTTTTCCAAATCAACCTAGTTGTTTCTTTAGGCAAAAATTGGGTAAAAGAGACCAACATTTTTTCTCTCTTAAGAGCAAGTTAATAGCGATTTCGTTTCTGAGAAAAAATTCAACATTTTTCTGCCCTTTGCACTAAAAGTGCATTTTGTGTTCGTTTGTGAAAAAAGTGCAACCCTACTTTAAGGTTTTGTGTTCGTTTCTGAGAATGTTGCACTCAAAAAGTGCAAAAATTTTGATTTTTCTGTCCTCTCAGCGTGTTACGGGGCAGAATGTTGCCCGATAAAATGGCTGATATTCTGTGTTGTGGCCGTGGCCGTCGGTGGTGCAATGGTTAGTGTGCGCGCCTCTTGTACAAGAGATCCTGGGTTCGAACCCTGCTCTGACCACCTTAAATTTCTTTCGGCGGCGGTCACCTCGCATAGTGACGGCGACACTATCGAGTATTTAGCCATGAAAAAGCTTCTCAAAATACCGTTCGGAGTCGGTGTTAAACTGTAGGTCCCAATCAGGGAGTGAAAACTGGAAAGCGCACAGCTCAGTGATTGTGAAAACCTCTCCCCTTGCCCTTCATGGGATGTAATGGGAAACCATTTATTTATTTATTTTATTCTGTGTTTTTGCCCTTGCTGAGCTAATTTTTCTACCTTTTTTGTGGGACACTAAGCTAATTTAAGCGGCTTCAGTAAAAATCGCTTAACTTCTCAATCAAATTGACCGAAACATTAGAAAAGCGGGAATAACAAAACATACCAATTGAATTGATAATTTATCAACCAGTTTGTATGAAGAGTCGCTTAAAATGGCTTATGACAGCTGCTGACTTCTGTTTGAGTACAGCTGATTTCTGTTTGGGAAAATAATTGAAACAATTTTGACGATACCAAAAATGTAGCAATACTGATTTTATCTAATGCGGGGTAAACATTTATATTAATATATTTATATTAATATTTTCGAAAATTTTGATTTTTCGATGGAAATGCTCAACATGGAGTCGGAGGCGTCTACATTTTTACGACTCCAACTCCGCCTCCGACTTCACAGCACAACTCGAAACTGTATAAGAGAATAAGATGAGCTATCTAATCTTACGCCTCATATATTTCAAATAGTGCTATTTGAAAACCTAAATTTATTTTGAACAGGACAATATTTTAAAATTAAGATAGAACGCAACTACTATATAATTGGTCAAATTCTCATAATTGAAGAACTAATTATAATTTAAACCTTGCTAATAAAACTTTTCTTTAAGTGTATTTAACGTCAATGTTAACCAAATATTGTACCCTGACTTGTAGACTCGTACTAAGTTCAACAATTTAATACATTAAAACGAACTTTATATTTATTCATCGGTCTGGTCTTATCTGACAAAATCAATACAACAATTATTTAACATTCAGCTCAACAAATACTCATGCCACAAGTTGTACTTTATGCAGTGTTAAATGCGCATTTCATGTTAAAAAGGGGGATAATCATACTCAACCTCGGTTATAGCGGGTCTCTATTAGTATAGTGTGTTGAAAACTTTTGTACTCACTCCTCCATAATCATTAAACTGACATCCAGAAAGCATCTTTCATAGAAGAATTCACTGGTCTCAGCTTAGGCCCGCATGTGAATTTGTGAACAGATCTGATGATTTCCATTAAGAGGTACGAGTACATCTTTCGAACTGAATACGATTTAGGATATGTATTTACATGTCTGCGAATTGGTCGGTATTCAGACTGCCCTCATTGTGTCTGTTGGCCCCTCTGTCATTACATCTAAGTAAATGTGTTTTGTTGTTAGTGTTTATTCACATATCCCCCTTCGTGCGTTTTGTTGTGTCTGTCTCCACAAGCGGCAGTCGAACATTTTACACCCGGCAAATGGTTAATGAAATGCTCGTCTATATTGCAAATGGCTGAAAGGGAAAACAGTAAACATAGAAGTGGATTCTCAAACCAAAAACGTACAATTTTCACAAGCATCACAACAATACACAGAATGTGCCTTCAACTGAATTGGGCGTAATGAGTATACAATTCGATGAAAGCGGAAGTGCGAGGGTGTTTTGGTAAAGACCAAACGCAATCTGGGGACGGAAAACGTAGCCGACCAATACTGACGGCAGCGGCGGATCAGTATTGTTTCTGTATGGGGCTAAATAAGCTACGATTTGTAAAAAAGGCAAAATCGTGCACTTTGTTTGAGCCGATGTGTGAGAACTAGCGTCGTCGTGATGAAGAATTATTCTTCGTTCGGGGGTCGTTTTCCTCGGTTCACCAACAACTTCTGGCAAACAATTAGCCAGAATTCAGAATTGACCATCCTACAGTCTTCTAATACGGCATTCGCACTGACATTGATTTTCTTGATTTTGCCACTTTTGTTGATATTAAGTAGAAATCAGGGAAATTTGTTTGATTTTACTATTGTAGTCGAAAAATGTATCAAATGTATTTTTGTAGTAAAGTGTATCGGTTAGAGGCAAGTCTACTGAGTTGATCGGTACCCATTATATGTCTGTAGAACGTTAAATTTTTGAATAACTCCATTTTTACCAATTCTCAGGAAAAAAAATGTTTTACAGCTTTTTCAACATAACTTCAAGGAACCACCCTACAGGGTGCACTATCGGAATATAAAGATTTAAGTTAATCAATTCACCCTTCTTCTTGATAAACACTTCGAATGTTGTGAAAAATAATCATCCGAATATGTTCACGAATTAATTATATTTTTTGACTGAAATTAGTTTTTCGTGTCACTGAAAGTACCAGAAATAATACTCTCTCGTCACAACGTTCTGAGTAGCGTTAAGCTGAAATCTGTAAAACTGTTGCCAGATTTCAGCTGGCCAGAAATATAAAGATTAACAATCAGATTATTGATTTAATATTTGATCTTATTATTTGATTTAAAGGAAAACAATAATCAAATATTTTTCAAAATAATTAGTACGACCAAACTATATATAGCCAAACTATATTAGCCGTAATATTAAAGCCAAGATACCACAATTGTTAGTAAATCAAAATTGAATACAATATCTCCAAATCTGTATGAGATACAGTTCAAGAAGTTCGAAAAACGAAGTAAATTTTTTTGATTTTCAAAATTTTAAAAAAGCGAATATCTGTAATGCGAAAAGATTTAAAATTGTTGTACGCATTATGAACAATTACGTTAAAAACAACATAGAAAAAAACAAACATTTTGTTGTCTGTAAAATCGAAACATAAGAAACGTAGTCAAATTTAAAATATGTTCTAAATTATACCCAATAATCCGATACCTAATCTTTATATCCCCAAATAATCCTTGACTCCTTAACTATAAATGGTATTCTACAGAAGTTGAATATGTTTACTAGATCAAAAGCTATTGAATTTTTGCCGATGTAAATCATTTCTGAACCACTGTAAGGCAGCTCTAACCTAAACAGATACTTACAACGGTGGCGGCTGCTTCCAGCTGGTTTGTCAGCCGGCTTCAAACTCTGTCTGGGGGAATATGTAAAGAGGATGCAAGTGCGTGTCTGTGTATGTGAATGTGAATGTGAATGGATTCCCACAAACACAAAAAAGGGAAATCAGACCAGACTCTTTGTCGTAAAAGTATGAAGCAGTAAAAGCTAAAGGAACCCCTTAAAACCAAACTGTAACATCAGCCAACAGTATATTGTTGTATAGATACAACTTGCAATTGGAGTTACCATAGGTGAATAAAATAACAGTAGCCATTTAATGTTGGGAGAATATCCATTGTATTTGTAACTGTCAGTAACGTCAATAAACTAATGAAGGCCTTACTCATAAAAAGTTATGAAAGGTTTGAGAGACGTCTCTCAAATAGCTCACAACTTTTTATGAATAAGGCTGTGAAAAATCGTCTTAAATGGTACTGGTATCTATGAAATCGTCCAAAGATTTAGTTTCTGTAGCGCCTGGTTTCCTTAAGCAATATACGGCTGATGCACGGAGTAGTAGTTTTTATTCTCAAGGATCAAATTGGCCAGTTCCAAAGGACACATCACATATTGACCGAATAAATCTTAAAAGACAATGTTGCAAAGAAGTATTAATATATTCGCATATTATATGTTTAAAAACGTATTTCCACAAAAAGCGCCAAAAGAAGAGTAGTCTATATGGTTGTGATCAACACGCGGGACACAATGGAAAAAAATCGTGGAACTTTTTGTTTTAAGTGTAGTTAAATTGAATAAAAATACATGCATTAGTATTTAGTTAATATAGGGTGTACGTCGGGTAGGTATACTACTTTGTTTGTTTATAATTTTTGATTAAATGAAAGAGAATGAATTTTGCATTGATAAATGTTTTATTTAATGACGGCAATTAGGCATGGAATACAATATCAGATAAATGTCCGCCTCTGTTAGCCTCACAAATGCGAGCCCTTTTGAGCACATTTTTCATTACATTCTAACACATTTCACGCGGAATTTCCGTAATTTCATCACGAATATTTTGTTTCAGTTGCTCAAGCGATTCTGGTTTGTTTGCACAAACCTTGCTTTTCAGATATCCCCACAAAAAGATGTCTGGAGCAGTCAAATCAGGCGATCGTGGAGGCCAATCAACATCACCATTTCTGTAATCACTTGTTGTAGAAAACGGTCTCGCAGTAATTCCATTGTAATCCTGGCTGTACGCGATGTGGCACCGTCTTGTTGGTACTTACTTACTTACTTATCCGGTCTCGAACAACCCCGGGGGTCAGTGACCTTACAAAGCGAAGATAACATATTTCGCCAACCAGTTCGATCTTTTGCTTTATCTCTCCAGTTGGTAATACCAAGTGTACCCAGGGATTCGTCAACTTGATCTTCCTATTTTTCGCCTTCCTTCAAGTTTGGTTTCGAAAACCCTTCGTGCTGGTTCGTCTTCATCCATTCTACTGACATGGCCTATCCAGCGCAATCGCTTTACTTTGATCCGCTTAACTATGTCGGTGTCGGGATAAAGCTCATACAGCTCATGGTTTATGCGTCGCCGATACTGGCCGTTGTACACTATAGGCCCATAAATCTTCCGGAGTATTTTTCTCTCGAAGACTCCCACAGATGATTCATCTGCTTACGATAAGACCAAGGATTCTGCGCCATAAAGCAAGACAGGTTGTATGAGAGTCTGGTATAGCTGGATTTTCGTCATTCGCGAGAGGGCTTTATCTCTAAAGTGCTTTCTTAGCCCAAAATAACATCTATTCGCAAACACAATTCTCCGCTTGATATCAAGGCTGACGTTGTTGTTTTTGTTTACGGCAGATCCGAGGTTTATAAATTTGTCCACTACCTCGAAATTATATCGGTTATCAACGTTCACGCTTTGGTCTAATCGCGTGGAGGCCCTGCTCGTTGAAACCATTAATTTTGTCTTGTCCTCATTTACTTTCAGACCCAATTTTGCTGATTCCTTCCCAATTCTCGAAAACACCGCAGTAACTTCTCTAATTGTGCGCCCAATGGTATTGATATCATCAGCATACGCGAGCAGCATGCAACTTTTGCTGCTGATAGTTTTATTCATATTGACTGCAGCTTTTCTCATTATGACCTCCATTAAGATGTTAAAGAGATCGCACGATAGGGTGTCGCCTTGCCTGAGGCCTCGCTTAGTTTTGAAAGGTTCGGTAAGATCCTTACCAACTTTCACTGCGGATTTGGTGTTCGTCAAGGTCATCCTGCAAAGGCGTATGAGTTTTGCAGGAATACCAAGCTCAGACATTGCTTCATAGAGTTTCTCCCGTATCGGACTATCGAAGGCTGCTTTATAATCGATAAATAGATGATAGGTGTCGATTTGTTGTTCGTGTGTCTTCTCCATGATTTGGCGTAGCGTGAAAATCTGGTCAGTTGTCGATTTTTCCAGGCCTAAAGCCACACTGGTATGGTCCAATCAGGTCAGCGATAATTGGGTTTAGTCTTTCGCACATTATACTTGATAGAACCGTATATGCTATGGAGAAAAGTCTTATTCCAAGTCCAAAAGTCTTATAACCCCAATCGCCGGGCATGCATTCATCTAACCAAATTTTGATAATGAGCTGATGCATGCACCTTATATAGCTCATTGCCGCCAGCCTTAAACATCTCCGCCGGTAATCCATCGGCTCCTGCGGCTTTGTTGTTCTTAAGCCGGGCAATAGCTGTTCTGACCTCGTCTTGGTTAGGATGGTGGCAATCTTGTTGATACCACAGGTTAATCGATCCCAAAGCATGCAGTTGTGGCGTTAAAAAGTTTTCAGTCATATCACGATATCGCTCCCCATTGACAGTTACCGTTACGCCGTTTTCATTTTCATAGAAGTAAGGTCCAATGTTTCCTCCTGACCAAATTGCACACCAGACTGTCACTTTTAATGGATGCAAAGGTGACTGATGAATAATTTGAGGGTTTTCCATTGCCCAGAACCGACTATTCTGTTTATTCACATATCCATTCAAATGAAAATGTGCCTCGTCACTCATTCTGATTTTTTCATGAAATTCGGGGTTGTTTTGATTGATTTTGATAATTTTCCATAATAAATTTGCAACGTCTCTACTTCACGACTGCCAAATATGAACTGTCCAGACTAATGTTTACCAAAATCGCCGCAAAACAAAGTAGTATACCTTCGAGGCGGACACCCTGTATAAGACTAAATATATATATTAAAACGTTTTATTTTGAATACAATCAAAAAAACATTTTGCCTATTCCATCCCATGAAGGAATTGGGGGCAGCTTCCTTCAACCAGTGAGTTGGGCGCTTTCTAATTGTATACTCACTGATTGGGACCTACAGTTTTTACACCGATTCCGAACGGTATTTTGAGAAGCATTTTCATGGCTAAGTACTGTCGCCGTCACTATGCGAGGTGACCGCCGCCGAAAAAAGTTGAAGGTGGTCAGAGCAGAGATCGAACCCAGGATCTTATGTACCTGAGGCGCGCACACTGACCATTATACCACCAACAGCACCGGCGGAATATAGTCATTTTGTTATTATAACTACATTCAAGTCGGTATGAATCACCAACATTTTGGATAATCCCGCAAAAAGCAGGGCAAACCCGCCAAGTTGTTCAGGTTATATGTATATGACTCTTGTTGACAATATCAATCATATATGACATGGAAGTTCCGTTGATCAACTGCTGTACGGCCTTGATTTTTCGCACATTCTTTCATCTAAATATAATAGCAGAGTTTTTTAATTTCTGCAAAAGTTATACTGAGGCTCACTGCAGTCTTCCTCATGTCAGCTTCATTAAGACGTTCCAGATATCGTGTGTTGTCAGAGGCCTTGTTCGGTATAATATGGTTCGGTATGATAATTAATTACCTGCTTTCACTAAGGAACTAAAGTGAGTCAGTTTCAATATGCAGTTGCACAACAGCTTAGGAGTATAGTCTTCCGGATGCCCTTGCGGAAGTCTCTTTGTGGCAAGGCCGTATAGAATCTGTAGATATTTTCGCATTCCCCTGAAAATACAAGGGTACTATAAGTTTAGTAGCAGTTACTGTAGGGGTGGCAAAAAACCTTTCCCTTACTATAACTGTAAGCTACAAAATATGGAGTCTTTAGGGCCTCAGCCTCAAATGTTTGAAGTTCATAATAAATTCATAATAAATTGTGCAAGTTCTAAGATCGTATTTATGCTAAATATCTTATTTTTGCGGGTTAGTTTATTTCACAATACTCCCCTAAGGCTCAAGTCAAAAAATAGAAAATATTTAATCTAGAACCGGATTAAGTTAACATTTCTTGATTAACTGAGATTTTGCTGACCTTTTTCTGAAAGCTAAATTAGAAGAAATCGTGAAATGAGGTACAATATTGCCAAACTGTGTAATGTGAAATTTTGATACACTTAGGACTTCTTGAAATACAATTTATAACCCGGATTCCCGACTAAATTTTCTAAGGCCTGTACAATTTTTTTGTTAATGATCAAGGGTTTCTTTGAGGCCGTAAATCCACTATTGAAGTTTTTAATAAATATACTTTACTATAAAAGGATGCAATCGAATATCTTGGCAGAGGGTAAAATGGACGATTGGGCTGACATTACCGCTATCCAGGAACTGCGATGAAGAGGACATGGCTGCACAAGAAAGGGAAACTACCACAAATACTACAGTTGTCATGGGGAAAAACATAAATTTGGTTGCGGATTTGTAGTTGGCAAAAGACTGCGACATCTAGTCTCCAGGCTCATTCCTGTGAGTGAACGTATAGCCATAATCCGCATAAAAGCGAAATTTTTTTATATTTCCCTAATTTGTGTGCATGCCCCGACAGAAAAGAAAGATGATGATGCAAAAGACATATTCTATGAGCTCCTAGAGGAAACGTATGACCGGTGCTCTGGCCATGACATTAAGATTGTACTAGGAGATTTTAATGCCAAAGTAGGAAGGGAGAATGTGATTCATCCAACAATTGGCAATTTCAGTCTAAATGCTTGACAATTCCGACAACGGTAAGAGACTGATTGACTTTGACGCTGCAAAAATCATGGTCATTAGTGGTACAAGATTCCACCAAAAGGACATCCACAAGACTACTTGGGTATCCCCTGATCAAAGAACGAAGAACCAAATTGATCACGTGGTAATTGATGGAATTCACTCATCCAGTGTCATGGACGTACGAGTGATCAGAAGAGCTAATATCGATTCTGATCACTACCTGGTAGTAGCAAAGGTTCGCACAAGATAAAGTAGAGCGAAAATCATAAAAACTAGACGCTGAGAAAGCTAGACGTCGGAAAGCTGCAATTACCAAAGGTGACCACAGCCTACTCAGGGAAGCTCTCACAACTTTTGGTACAGAACCCACCCCCTCCCGATGACGATCCTGATGCGCAGTGGAAACCCATTTCCGACTCTATGAAAAGCGCCGCGGCAACCGCATTTGGTTTTGAAAAACCGCTTCGCAACAATCCATGGTATTATGAAGAGTGTCGTAGTGCAAATTATGAAAAGAACAAGTATGGAAAGTATGGAAAGAACGCTGCAAGTATGGAAGTAAGAAAAGAAAGGAGGTAAACCGTCTCTTTAGGTGTAAGAAACGGCAGTAGAGAAAGCGCGAGAGTGAGAAAATTAAGACATACAGAAGGAAGAACGAAGCCCTAAATTTTTACCAAAATGTCAAAAACGGATCTAGTGGACATGGTTCAGGATCCCCTTCTGTAAAGATAAGGACGGAAATCTCATCGCAGATGTGCAGAGCATGTTGGGAATATGGAGAGATCTTTTCTCCGCACTACTGGTATCTGAGATATCCAAATCGATCACAATTTGGACGATGACATCGATTGCCCACCTCCTAACCAAGACGAGGTCAGAACAGCTATTGCCCCGCTTAAAAATAGCAAAGCCGGTGGATTACCGGCGGAGCTGTTTAAGGCTGGCGGCGATGGACTGACTGGAGTTATCAGTTTTTATAATAGGGTGATTTTTTTTCTCCAGTTTTTCAATTTTAACCGTATTTTGCCATAGGCAATAATTTGTTGCATAATTTGTAATTTGAGGTTAAATATATCAAATCCATAATCTGTGTTATCTTCCTGTTGTAATATATCTGTGAGTTCAAAAGTCGGTGCGTTAAGAGTGAATTTATCCGATGGGTAGGGTGTTATTTGACGTCGCTTGCGATCTTTGCGCTTTTTGGCAAGTTTTCTCCTTATTTCTACAAAGTAACGAGGGACTTTGTAGAAGCTTTGTCCTGGAGTAGAGTTCCAAGCAGCTTCTTGATTTCAGAGATTTAAATGTTCTAATGCATTTGAGATAACATTTATATCAGTTTTGAGAGGAACTTTCCTATTTTCTGATACACTGACTAGTTCTACATAGTATTGCCAATTTGTTCTTCTAGTGTGAAGCCTACATTAAGATTCCATGAGATTTGTTGTAGAATTTTCTGTCAATAAGACAGGTGAGTGATTTGAAGACAAATCAGGCAGTAGGCAGCACTTATTAATATCTGTTGGTCACTATATGTAAGAATTTGATGAAGTGATATTATGAGATAGATGGTTAATTAGCTGCCGTCCCTTGGGAGTAATAAGGCGAGAGTCCCATGCTATACGGTTAGCATTGTAATCGCCACTAGCCATACTGTTGTTCCTTTATGGTGTATCTCGGGGGACTATATATGGAGGATATAAATATAGGGCCAGACCTGTCTTCAATAACCACGTTCATTGCCTGAATTTCGTTGGCGCAGAAGTGCGGGCCTTCTTGATGTTTAGCATTATCCTTTATGAGAACAGCCGATCCACCATGAGATGTGCCATCACGGTGCATGACTTGATCAACTGTATCAAAAATAGTACAATTGTGCCAACTTTTTCCATTATTATTTTAAGCAAAAAATTAAAATTTTAAGAAGTTGAGTTATGGCTGATATGATATGATTGAAAAAGATAATTGGGCCACCCTAAATATGTACATATATTTTGTTTTGGCTGCAGCAATGATTTCAGTCAGGAGTGCAAGGGGCTCCGTCCAAACTTTGTTGTGAAACTTTTTTTAACTTTTATATGTCATATCTACTTTATAACGCAAAAAAAGTTTAGAATTGTGTAGATCCGGAGGGAACTTGTTCCCGGATAATTTACACAGCCGTTTATCGCGGTCAGGTTAGCGAGAACCTTGTTCTCTAATCTTTGCCGTTTACACCACCAAATTTGAAATTAAAATGAAATTTCAGTTAGCAACTCCGTGCTTTGGCAAACTCCGCGCCGAGACAAAATTATCGAAGACGGCGACACAACAAAAAATTAATTGGCGGCTATTGGTTTCGCCAGTTTGGTACAAATTTCGGATATTTTTGAAATAACTGAACCTAAAAATTGAATCAGAGGGTCAAATCGGGCCAGTCGATAAAATCGGCTCACAGTTGAAACCAATAAGAGCCATTTATATCGGCGGCGGCGTGAGCTTCAAAAAGTTTTGGAGACGGCCACGCATCGGGAAATTTTCGATCGGCTTCCATCTGTCAAACAGTTGTTGTATATGTTTTTATTATGGTTGCATTTTTTTAGTAACTAACAGTGTTGCATCAAAATGTACACCAGGTTAAAAAAACTTCAGTTTCTACAGATTAAAATTGTATTAGTAATCTTCTGGGTTAGCGCGTGTTAACGGAGGTAACTTTCGAAATGCGTTAATCTTGTTTGGTGTAAATGCCGTATAACCGCGTTCTCTAATCTTTGCCGTTTATACCGCCCAATTCGGGATTTAACTGTCATTTCAGGTGCCAACTTTTTGCTTAGACAATTTTAGAGGAACTCTGTGCCGTAACAGAAAAATTAAATTGGCGACTCTAGATTTTGCCAGTTTTATACAAATTTGGGAGGATTTTGAAATAATTGAACGTTTAAAATTGGATCAGTCGGTCAAATCGGGCCGGTCGATCAAATCGGCACAAATTTCAAACCGATGAGAACCAATAACATCGACGACGGCGTGAGCTTCAAAAACTTTTTGCTGGCGACGATGCGTTGGGAAATTTTCGGCTTCCTCTATCAAACAGTTGACTTTTTGTGTATGTTTTTATTATGATTGCAATTGTTTGGTAAAGAGCAGAGTTACATCAAATTGTACACCAGTTTAAAATGAGGTTAAAAATTAAACTTCAGTTTTTACAGATTAAAATTGTATGAGAATTCTTCTGGGTTTTCGTGGTTTAACGGGGTTAACCTTCGAAATGTGCTAATCTTGGTCGGTGTAAATGCCGTATAAACATTATTTTCAATTGAAATTTACAAATTCTATTTGATATTTTGAAATGCATCAATTGAAATTGTAATATTTATACATCAATTAAAATTTCAAACACTTCAACTGAAACTTAAAAATCTAATATTTAATTCGGTTAATCCTTTTTAATTTCAATTGACGAACTTTAAATTTCAATTGATGTTTTCTAAATTTCAATTGATATCTTTTAAATTTCAATCGATGTGTTTCAAATCTCAATTGATGTGTTTCAAATTGCAATTGATGTGTTTACAACTGCAATTTATGTGTTTTAAATTAATGGCTTTAAATATCAATTGATGCCTCTTAAATTTCAATTGATGTTATTTAAATTTCAGCTGATGTACTTTTGCGTGTTAATATAGAGAAGTTCATGCTACAAGCTTTCAAGGTCAGAAACCTTTTTCTTAGGGAAAAATGGTTGGTTGGAATAAAAGACCACCCAATGTGCCATATGAATCCATTACGAATTCAAGGCAGTTTCGTTTCTGCGGTCATTTTGTTCGAAACGGAAGTCCGTTCTGGACTCATGACGAATTCGTTACGAACGAACTTCATATTCGATCCGTTTCGGATTCGGTTGTTGGAAATAAAATTAATTCGCGACGGATCCGACAAATCGCAATTTCACTGATTCGCTTTTTATGTTTTTACGGTCCCGTAACGGGTTCGAGATGGATCCGCCAAGTCACAATTTCACTGATTTGCTTTTTATTGTTTTTACGGACTCGTAACGGGTTCGAAACGAATTCGAGAACTCACATTTCGCTTTTTATGGATTTACGGACTGACTCGTAACGAGTTCGAAACGGATCCGCATCTGTTTTTGTGCGCATTGGGCATTCAGGAAAGCACACTCACTGTCATGATTAGTTTCGAAGACCGTAACAAGTTCATCATCAGATTCCTAACTACTGTGCCTGAGTTAATACCACCGGTAGATCACGAATCGTATATACACAAACTCGTATGAGAAACTTTACATATGCCAATTAGTATCGATCAATTCATACTAAAAATTCAATTATTCCAACATAAGAACAGAAAGCTTTTTTCTTCTCTTTCTCTTGATTTTCTAGCATAGATTTATTTTAGTTTGAAACACAATATTCAAATTTCCATCAATATTTTTGAAAATCAGATTAATATAATCAGATTAATAAAACGTCATTTAACTGCTCCTATGTTCCTCTTGTTATTACACTGTATTGTCTATTTCTGTTTTTAATGTTTTCTTCAATTTCTTCAGCTTCACAACTCACTTATGCTTTTTATACAAATCTGTCATTTACACTTTTATCGTAAAGTCTTGGAATTGAACCCCCCCCCCCCCCTTTATTTCGAAGTTGGTTGGCAATTTGACATTTATGAAGTGACAGATTATTAGCTAAAGGTTAGAAATTTACGAAGTGGGTCGCCTTACGCTACAAGCCTTACGACATACGTTAAAAACTGTATTCTAAGTTTCTGAGTTCCAAAGATGAACATTTTTACCGAAAAATCACCTTTAGCGATGAAGCTCATTTTCACCTTAGGCTACGTTAACAAACAAAATTGTCACATCTGGCGCTCGTAAAATCCACACGTTGTCCATTGAGGACTTAGAACACGAAATCCACCCTGACGTTCACGAGATAGAGGCCCAAACAATCGAAAATGTAAAGCAAGTCGTGGAAGTCATTTCAACGATGTTGTGCTTCGTTTATAAATGTCAGTAATGGGCCTTACCAATAAAATCATAATTTTGAAATACCGTCTAGTAGTATTTTTTTAAAGCGAAATTAAATTGAATTCGAAATATGACACGGTCCACCTGTTATTAGGGTTAGAGGTTTACGGCGATTTTTTCTTAGGAATTTGACCCGGCTATTGCTGTGCAGAGTTCAATTCCTGGGAAATTCTTCCTGATGTTGTTATAATTGTAATTTGTGATGTAACCTGTTAGGAAACAGGACTGGCAGTTGGTATTGTATGGTGTGGAATTTAGCCTGGCTGTTATTATGCAAAATTCAAATTGTTGTTTAACACCATAAGTTAATTGCAGGTAAATTAAGCTGGTTGTTATTAGGAAATATTCTGATTGTGGTTGTGTGTGGTTTATAGTTTGTGCTAAAATCGGCGGGAAAAGTTAGATCGGTCAAAAACAAAGTTATTCGTGTCCCGGCGTCTAGGAATCGAGATTTATATCAAATAGGGGAATTTGTCACGTTTGGGGCTGTTTTGTTTGAAATAACTCGAGAACGAATAGTACGATTTTGCTGCAACAAACTTAAAAAAATTAAGAATTACAATTCCTTTAGTCCATTGATATACTGTTTCTCAACATAGTCAACAGTTTTATATAAATTCATGAAGAACAAAATTATTTTTTGCCTAAAAAATTAAAATTGTTTGTTTTAAAAATCATGAAAAATCCGAAATGGGAATAAGTGTCAAGTCTTATTACTTTCACGTAAAGTCACATAACCTATGAACCAAATGAGGCATAGATCTTACAAATCGATTAACGCATAAATTTATGTTCGTTTGTTTGCTCCCTTTACTTTCTTGCGTGGTGGTTCGCCATATACATATATAACAGTATAGCAATAGATTAAATAAATTGTAATTTGTAATTTTTCTAAGTTTGTTGCATCAAAATCGGACTAGTCCTTCTCGAGTTATGTCAAACAAAAGAGCCCCAAACGTGACAAATTCCGATACTTACTATGATACTTACTAACTTCAAATCGCTATATCCCGATTACTAAACGTGATCCAGCGAAACGCCGGGACTATAAGTTGAATATTACCATATAACTGGTTTTTGACCCATATAACTTTGCTCGGTAGTCAGAACCCTCCGTCGATCACTGACTCCTACCATTTGTGGCACATTTTAATTGATTGATTATATGCAAGAGTAAACAAAAAGTTATACGCCGCCGCCGCGCCGATTTTTACGTAGTCAAGCGGCGACGCGGCAAAAAAAAACAAAAAAAAACGGCGGCGTCAGCGTGGTTCGACGGCGTAAGGGTCTAATTAATTTTCTTAATTTTTCAAATCATTTAAAATATTAAGCGTGCTTATATATTCGCTTGTTTTGTATGAAGCACTTAGCGAGAACTTAGTGACGCGATTCATTTTCGCTAAGTTTAAAAAAAAATTTTTTTTTCGTTTTTAACCATTTTTCATATTTTTGAATAAAATGACTACTCGCGAAAAAGTCGTTTACTTTTTGCAACTTAGCAAGCGATAATCGCTTGATTGTTACCAAAACACGACTATTGTCTTCATCTAAAGGTTTAATTTGTTTACTTCCACTTCCTTATCCAGTCAAATAGTCCGTTTTGCTCTTTTGCGCCCTTTTAATTTTGAATTCTGCTAACAACAGGAACAGTTATCTGAGGAAGTAACTTGCTCTCTTAGATCCTTGAGATCCCTTAAAGGAACTAAAATGTCCAACTCTAATAAAAATTTCACCACTCGCTCAGAAAATATGCGTGTTATTTTTAAATTCAAACGTTCACTTTTATTGGAACACGCACTATTTAAATTTATATGGAAAAACTGCTGAAATTGAAAATATATCGGACCTACAAACTTTTAAACTTAACTCGAGCGTTTAAAAACGTAGATCAATTGTCTACACTCCTACCCACACACACTTTCAAGGTAATTTGTATATTTCCAAGGCCTTTACATATTGTGAAATGATTTCTACGAATCCATTACAAATATCTTGGCATCTGGCAGCACAGCAGGATGCTGCGTTTATGGTTTCTCAATATGATCAAGAGACCCGAAAACGAGTAACCATACCGAATTGCACATTCACGAGAAACTCTTTGCCCGCCGATTTCATTTTTTGGAGTGTATTAGAACACAATTCCTTATAATGTGCGAATATCCATCTATCCTTGCATAAAGAAAGTTCATACGTCTTTTGCATGGATGCAACCTTGTGAATGTTTCGTATGTGTGTGTTTATGTGAGTTCTCAGATGCACAGCCATTATGGTAGACAACAATAGCAATAAAAACAACAACAACAACAACAGTGGCGCATTTATCGATTTTTAAAAACTTCCCCATTTTATGGGTATTGGAAATTTTTATTTTTTGTGCAATTCCTGATACACTGCTGCTCCTTTTCATGCTGTCATTGCCACTATAGGTTTTTGCTGTTGTTGTTGTTCTAGTTTAACAGGCAAGATGTTGTTCCTTTCGATGAAATTCCCTAGCAAGGGTAGTTTTATGATAATGTCCTGTCTGTGTTTGTGTGAATATATGTGTGTGTGTGTGTGCGATTGTGTATGGATGTGATGTTTAGCCTCATGGTTAAATGTGTTAGTTAGAACATAAGTATGAGTATGAGGGAGAGTCCAAAAGTCTGTTAGCATGAGTGCTGCAACTGCTGCCGCTGCTGCTACTGCTGTCACTGCGAAATGTGCAAATGAAGAGTCAATGGCAGTGACAGCGGCAGCAGCATAAATTCATCCCTTAATACAATCTCCAGCAATTGTTGTTGGTACATACACACATATGGACTAAAATGGCTCTTTTCTCCTTTGTTCAAATTTGCCAGCACTCAGTGAAGTCTAATGGGAGACGACCCTCTCTCACCCTTGTCGTTTGTGTCCATCCTTTGACGTTTTCGGTTGTTCGTTCGCATTTGTGGAATGGAATATTATGTCGTCGCAGTCTTTCCGTTTGGAATGAATATTTCGCACACTCTATATTATCCAAGTGGTTTTTCTACAACGGTTTTGCATTTTTATTTTCTTTTGCGCCGGCATTCTATTCGGATCTTTAGCTGGATATTCTTCGATATTATCTATTAGAGCAGCATGAGAAGAATACTTTTTCCTGTTATGTTTGGTTGCGTACATATAGTACGTATGGATGTAGGAGTGAACTTTTTTTTTTCTTCCCGGATTATAATGAACACGTGCTTGTCACTTTATGATGGAACTATGACATTTGGTGAAATTACCACTCGTAAAAACAGGGAAACCCAAAATGGAAAATAAGCCAAATAAAACCCTGAGTGCAGCAAAATTTCCTTAGTTTTATTGCCTGCAACTGGAGTGCAATTAAGGAGTATCGAATGTGTTTCTAATAGTGGGATTACTTTGTTCACTCTGAGACTTCATATCGTCTGAAGAAGTTTTTTTTTCTTAAACTGGTTATGATTTTTAAATGCAAATGGATTGTAAACCGTTTAATTTCTAAATATTTTTATGGAATGCTGGACAGGCAAGAGTCAAAAAAAACTTCTTCGAATATGAATAAATTTTTTTGAGGATGGTTTGAAAAAGTTTAAAGGGAGAGTAAAATATTGAAAGTATCAAACTCTTTTCTGATTGTGGCTTTACCATGGCACCAGTTAGCGTGCGAGACTTTAGGACATAAGTTCGCGGGTTCAATCTCCGAACTGTCCAATCAAATAATAGTCCCCCGATCGGCAAGTCTCAATAACTGAAAGCGCTCAGCTTAACAATTATGAGAAGCCCCTTCATGGTTTGTAATGGGAAAATACGTTTTAAGGCCTTGGTTTTTAGAATCGGTAAAAATTGTTAAAGTTACAATTACTTTTTTAAACAAAACTGTAATTTTTCCCAGTATGTGGGAAAGACAAATAAGTACGTACCATGACTGAACTAGTAGAGGTACATACACGCTAAAAAATCTGTATTTTTGTTGTTGCTTGGATGCAAATATAACGTGTTTGTAGCTTGTAATAAATATACTATACTTGTGCCCAAACACATCGTGTTTGCTATTTAATATAACATGTTTGAGACACAATGATTAATAGGCCATAATATATATCTTTTAGACCCAAATGTGATTTTGTTTGTTGAAACCCGGTAAAAACAAAAGCGAGACAGACGACAAAGTAACAAACAGACAACAGATCTTCAATTCATGAAAACAATGCTTGTAAAGATGTACATGTTTCCTGCAATATGTTGCTGGGGCCATTATTTTTCAGCGTGTATGTATATTTCGCACATACTGGGAAAAATTAAATTTTTTTTATTAAAGAAATTTTAACTTTAACAATTTTTAACCGAACTTTCAATAAATATAAGAAAAAAATTGGGTTTCAAATATAGTATTAGAAAATAAGGCACCAAAGTTGAAAATATCAAAAACCAAATTAAAAATTTGAAATATTTTGGATAATATTTTCACATGGGTTTGTTCTAAACCCATTAAAAAATTTAAAATTAATTTAAAATTGATTTAGTTAAAAAGTGTTTTAGTCCGTGAAGTGTTGAAAAAAACGTTTTTTTCCGATAACTTCAGATTTTGACAGTGTATTCAAAATTTTGAAAATTGAAAACTGATTTACTCTACGAGGTCTACAACGTCCACCAAATCATTTTAAAATTATATTAAATTTTTTCTATTTTGTAACACCGTGTTATCAAAGAACAGTCTATTGAAATTTGTGTTTTAAAAATAATAGCGTCTAAATGTAAGTCTTTCATTTAGTCGAACGGTAAAATTTCCAGGTCGACTCCCATTATCCACAAGAAAAGACTGGTTTACACCCTCTGGTGTTGAACCGCTCTCTTCCAATTGTTGGCCCATTTTCGAATGAGAAGGATGGATGGCTTATCCTTCAAGAGACGAAAACCTCGAATACAGCAGAATCATCTACACGCTACAGTCGCTGAATCACCGTATTTATAAAACTCTTGCAAGCGCGAGGCGCGGTTTGCTCCCTGGAAACGCTCCGTAGTAACTGAATTCCCAAGAGCTACTGGCATACCTCCCGCTCACTCCAGATTAAATGCGTTCACGCAGTCTAATAAACAAATCTAAGTTTTCTGTATATTTATTTATCGTTTCGAATTGAATGATAAATTAACGTTACTAATTTTTAATTTGTTGTCAAGAAACGGTAAATAACATAGAGAAATGATTTGGTGTGTTGCAGATGGGCGGTTGGATGTTGGAAAGTATTGCTTTAATAATACCAGATAGAGCCAATGGCACAAACCATCCAACAATAAATCGGCAACGGCATTTCGATTTGTACGTTAAAATTTTTGTGTAAATACACCACAAATATATACCACCAATAAACTATATCAAAAAAATCCAAAATACATTTAAATGTAAGTCAACAAATTTTATAATTCCACCAGGTTTAAGCCAATTTACATTAAATAACTCTCTATCGCACCGACCGCACCACGAAGAGTGTGAAACGAAACGTCAGATGAGAAAGTTGACAGCTCTATACGTCATTACTCTATGGTAAATAATTTGTTTCTTAGCCAAGAATTTGGATTTTTTCTAAAATATTGAAATCACTGACCAACTCAGTAATGACAAAACTCAGTAATGACAAAATTCGGAACTCCGACTCCCATTTCAACTCCAACTCCGGACAAAATTAGACACCAATTTGTCGTGACTAACATTAAAATCAGTCACATGATCGATAGTGCATTTGATACAAAATTTGAATCGTGTGTGTGATCATGCGTAAGAGAAAATTTTGGTAAATTATACTCACGAATGAACATGCTATCAACAAAATCTACACAATTTTAGCTTTCCGTCTCCAAAAATTCTTCCAATAAGTTTGGGAAAAAATGTGTTTTTTAGGTTTCCAGTTGGCAAAATAGTCCTAGAGGAAGAAGTCGTCAACGATTTCTGCTAGATATTTTGTAGTTTTTCGCTCACGACACTTGTCGCTGAAACTGTTTTTGATGAAGTTCTAATATAAATTTTCATTAACGACCACCTGCATGACAAAAATTTTTTCCCGGTCGCGAACAAAATACCTTCGCATCCTATTGACGACATGGTGAGCGATAATCTCTTTAGGTTGTCACCCATCAGAAACATTTCACGTCGCCGTCAAAAGAAATGTGATAAAAAGCAATAAACGGGACGAAATATGAACAAAAACTAACGGGACGCAATATCTTATAAAAAAAAGGGAAGAAAACAGTCGATAATTAAAATTGTCAGTTGAACCTGAACGTCGTAGAGAGAAGGTTATTTTTAATTTCATGTTAATAATTCAAATTAAAACTTGCGTGTACATTTAAGAAAGTAATTTTTGCTAACTGTACTCTATATTGCGACATGATGGGATATAGCCTCGCCAATCTAATCGTCGTTCACCATATTGCCAAAAATGTCGGCCAGCTGGTCGTCAGAGATAGGATAGTCATGATGTCGCCCACATTATCGTTAGTAACTACGTGAACGATAATGTCACCAGCAATGTCGTTATTGATAGAATTCCCAATATGTCGCCCACAGGGTCGTCAACGATACTGTAATCGAAGTGTACGTCAATTGATCGTTTGCTACTTGTTGGTCACTTGTATGAAAATTTCGTCGACGATTGCCACGGACTGTCACTGGTATGTCGTCACCGATGTAATATGGTCGTGCACTTATCGTTTATGATGTTCTGAAGACTCGGCCAACTGGGTTTTTCCGGATACAAACACAAGCGTGCGTACCAGTTATGTAACAAACGAATTAGCGATAGTGGTCAAATGTGTCTATTTATAAATGGACATGCATTTTCTTTAATGTACATGAGTTAATGTTTTATTGTTTTTCACTTGTAGTGACAGTGTAGGATCCTTGTTCAGCCTTTTGTACGTCATTATATAGTTGAGTACTTTACGTCGTAATCTGGCTTCTCCATTGATGGTGTTATGTTACCTTTGTCTGGCTCTAACATTAAAATGTAGTCTTGTGATTTAAAAAATTGTCTCGCTTGCCCCACTGTTCCTGGCATGTATTTCTCCATGTGTATGTGATGGTGTTTGTTAACGTGACTTTCAATAATCGATGAAAAGTCCGACTCCAACTCCGTAATGATAACATTCTGAACTCCGACTTCCACTTCGACACCGACTCCGGCTGCAAATTATAGGTGTGCGAGTGACCCGAATTTGTCATGGCTAACACTAAGTTCTATCACGTGATCGTGTGTGCATGTGATACAATATTTCAATCATGTGCGTGTTATCATGAGTGACTGAAAATGTTGGTATTTACGCTCACGAGTCACACTCACGAAACACACTCCCAAACGAATTAGAGATGGTCGGCAGATGTCTTTATTTATAAATGTATACATTTAAAAAAGACAACGTTTCCCATTACATCCCATGAAGGAATTGGGGAAAGCTTCTCAAAGCAAGGGAGCTGTGCGCTTTCTAATTTTTCACCCCCTGATTGGGACCTACAGTTTTACACCGGATCCGAACGGTATTTTGAGAAGCTTTTTCATGGCTAACTACTCATGGTGCTAAGTTCAAAAAGTATAATATTCACAGTGTTTAACAAAAAATATGAACAATATTTAAAAATGGAAACACTTGGGTAAATTACGATTGATTTTAACATGTCAAGCGTGAGTTCCGTTTCTTGTCTCGATAGCATGCAAGGTCATGAAACGTTGAAAAGTAGTAGTACGTGATCGTGCGTGACAATTTTTTTGACCTCGTGAGCGTGCGTTATCGTGAATAAAAATTCACTCACGCACACACCTCTTCTCAGAATACACAAATAAACTAAAAATATTTAAATGTTTTTTGTTGTTTAATGGTACAAATTATGTGGAAGCATGAGACCATAAAAATTATTCATCCCACTAAATTAATAGTTAATTTTTCACAAATCAGCGTGATAATTTTCTTGTACAATACAATAAATGAAAACTGACTCTTTTAAAAGAAATAGGACTAAACTAACTGACAATAATACCGAAAGGTTCAAAATTTTAAATAACTGTACTAGAAGAAGTTCGAATTAATGGATACTTGAAAATCAGCATGTCAATAAGATGGTAAAATGTGCATATACATTAGACCCATTTACATTGTATGGTTGAAAGAAAAAAATGTTTTTTGCCCACTACTCAAAATGTACCTTGGTTTGTTTTCTGGTGAGTCCCAACATATGTATTTCGTGTCTAGCATTAAGAAAGCCGTTTTTAAAAATGGGATTTTTTTTAGTTTCTCAAAGAAATTTGTACTTTAATTAAAGACAATGTATACAATATTAGTATCAAATGAAATGATTTTTTTTACGGCACGTCTAACAATATATAAAACATGTCCTGACACATCATTGCATTCAAGGATACTCTGCAAAAAAACAAGCATTTTCCATTTGGTTTTGTGCAAGTGGCAACTCTGAAATTTGGCAGCTGCCATTTATGTTTATTCCGATTTTTCAAAATGGAGCGCTTTACGAAAGAACAACGCGTTATAATTGTGAAAACTTATTGCAAAAATTTGGAAAGTTATGCTGAGACCACTCGCCAACTTCAAAGAATTTTCAGTCGAGAAAGTGCACCTTAAGGGTCAACCATTCGAAGAGTGGTCAACAAATTTGAAGAAACTGAGTCGGTTATGGATGATAAAACTCCTGTGCGTCAACGCACCGGTCGGTATCTTGAAAACATTGCTGCTGTAAACGAGAGTGTCGCCGTAAACCAGAAAAAATCAATTCAGTATCGTTCTCAGCAACTTCAAATTTCACGAAGCACTACGCAGCGAATTTTGACAAAAGACCATGCGAACAAAATTCGGCTTACTCAGGAGTTCAAACCAGCAGATCATGGAAAGCGCCGGCAATTCATTCAACGGGTAATGGTTCAAAGTGAACTCAATGCCAATTTTCAAGAAAAATCATCTCCGATGAAGGGCATTTCCATCTGAATGGCTTAGTGAATACGCAAAATTGTCGAAATTGGAGCTCAGAAATCCTCATGCAATCCATAAGAAACAAATTCACCCACAACGAGCAACGAATGAGTCTGGTGCGAATTTTGGTCAGGCGGCGTAATTAATTGGTCCCTACTTTTTTGAAGGTGAGGCCGAAATTGCAGTGACTGTGAACGGCATTCGTGACAAGCACTTGTGGACTCACCTGGACTGCATGGATCTGGACGTCAAAGAACAAATAATCTCAAGAAATTCTGATGTCAACTGGCCACCAAGATCATGCGATTTAACGCCATGCGATTTCTTTCTTTGGGGTTTTGTGAAATCATGGGTTTATGTGAATAAGCCAGAAACAATTCCTGAGCTTAAATCCAAGATCTATGTGAGATACATCGGTGAGATACAGCCATGTTTCTGCGAAAGAAATGGATAATTTCATGAAAAGAGTACAATCCAATAAAAAAATCACAACTGTCTCAAAAATAAGTGTTTTTATTTTAAAATTAAAAAGTGCATTCTTATTGAGACACCCTAGTAACATTATATTGAGGACTCGCAGAACAAAATGTGACTTGTTGTATTTTTTACGAAATGTTTTTTGGTGTCTTTGCATGAATTTTGTTGGAAAAAGTTTTATTTGGATAATTTTTCTTCTCTTCTCATAGACTAGAGATTATACTCGTAACTAGAGATGGAAAAATGTAAATTTATCGTATAATCGGATGAAAAAACTAATCTTGGACTTCCCAACATTTGGAAATAATCAAAAAGCCCCGTTTTGTTCTGCGACTCCTCATATAGTATAAGTAACATCATTTCGGAAAAATAAATGTATGTTCTCTAACTTCTTCAAATGAAGGAAATTTAATACATGTTCTGTAAAGGTTTCCCGAGATATCTCTAGAACTTGAACAATATATGGAGAGCTTAAATTCAAACTCAGAGTAGTTCAAAATTAAAATTTTGATGTTTTCCAAATTTCATTGCCATATCACGGAACCTATTGACAATACAGTGAAACGAATGACACTTATAATATCGCTATAACAACTTAATTGCAATTAAAGGACTTTGGAAAGCTTCTTACAATCAGTGAGCTGTGCGCTTTCTAGTTTTACTCTTGCTGATAGGGACCTACAGTTTTTCGCCGATTCCAAACTGTTTCTTGAGAAGGTTTTTCATAGCTAATTACTGGATAGATTCGCCGTCACTAAACGAGGAAAATTTCAAGGTGGTCACAGCAGTCATCTAGCCCATCTTCTCATGCAGCACCGATGGCCACAGAAATTGTATAAAAGTAATGTTGTCGCATAATCAACTGCTTCGTTGGAACAACGCATTCTTTTAGTTAGATATCAATTTTAAGACAAATAAGTAATAATTTTTTATATTTATTCGGCCTTTTTATTGGTACTTTTTATTTTATTGTTCAAGCTCAAGACCATTTTCTATATCTCTATAAATAGAGACATAGTTGTATAAAAAAGAAGATGTTTTGCAAATGCATCCTTATGATTCCTGGCAAACCGTATAGCTATTTCAGATCTCGCCACAGATCTTCATCAGCGGTTTTTTGGAATGCTGCTTTTGAAAAATTCATCAAACTATCTATTTATAGAGCTATAGAAAATGGTCTTGAGCTTGAACAATAAAATAAAAAGTACAAATAACTAATTAATAAAAGAATAATCCAAAAGACTACAGTGTAGATCTGAAATACTGTCTATTTGCTTATTATTTAACATATTTCTCCAAAATGCACAATAACTTTATTCGTTGCAGCAACGAAAATTAAGTTGCTCTTCGTTTCGTTGTAAAAAGTTGAAAATCAATCTGATTTTTTACTCCCTGCTAAATAAATTTTTCGACCACTTTTTATGGGGAGCTAAGCAATATTAAGAGGCTCCCCATGCATAGTCGTCGAAAAATTAGTTTAGTGGGAAGTAATAAAACACGCTACATTTAATTGATTCTTAATTTTTTGTTTCCATAAGGGTTTGCGTGTCTGCTTGCGTACCGAATTATTAGCTTTGTTTTTTTATTCCCTGTCAAACTAATTTTTCGACGACCACTTTGTATGGGGAGCTAAGCGATATTAATTGATTTTAAACACCAACCCATTCAAAGTCGTCGAAAAATAAAAAAACATGCCTAATGTTACATTTTACCTAAGGCTAGTCAACTACTAAAAAACTACTTTACCACCTCCCATTTTGGTACCTCCCCTAAAAATGTTGTTTGGCCTGTTGGTTGGTCGACAAGATAATCCCCGTGAAATACCACCAATCTCTATGAAATTTGGTATTTAATATTTTAATTCAGTATTCACATTTAGTAAATACCACTCTGCTGTGAAAAATTGGTGATGTTTTCACTCCCAACCTCGTACCTCCCGTATAAGAAATGGTGGGCTGTCATATTGATTGATGTGCTATCTCCAGTAAATCACATCCGATATTAACAACATTTGGTTCTGGGCTAAGTTTCTTCAAAATCTATTTTGTAGCGACGAATTTACAACCTTGCCACGCCCATTTTGTACGACCCATGCAAAAGTTGGGCGGCAGTCTGTTTGGTCAACACGATATCTCCCGTAAATCACAACCGATATAAATGAAAATATGTGCTGGGTAATTTTTTGTCTAAAGCTACTTTGTAATTAAAATGGGAAAACTTTGGTACGCCCATTTGTGTACCTCCCATATAAAAAATGTCGGCTACGTCGTTGATTAATGCGATATCTCTAATATTTATATTTGCTATTTGCCAATAGTTATGTCAAAATCTACTGTGTATTAAAAATGCATTACTTTGCCACGCCCATTTTCGAACTTCCCATACAAATATTGGGCGGAAAATTAGAAGGTAGTCATGATAATTCCTCATAAACACAACAGGTCCTAATTATCTTGAGAAGTAGAAAATATTTTGGGTAACGTCAATCTGTTATTGAATATGGGCGAATGTACCACGCTCATTCGGGTAACTGAAGGTTGGCCGGCTTCAAATAGAAATCAATGAGTGTTCGAACTCACGGGCGATGTGTTAACACCTTTTTGTTACACAGTGTTTGTTCGATTTCTATGAACACATTAGTAAATGTTACATTGGAAAATAAAAAAAAATTGTTTTTGTGCTGAAGGCTCTTTTGCTATTGCACTTTCTTTTTTCTTACACCTGCTTTAAAGGCATCAATGTTTCACATCAAAATTATCAACGGAGCAAGTTATGACAAAAATAAAGTAATACGTTTTGAATCATTAGCCAGATGTCACCAGTGCTTTTGAGTCATACTCTTTGGCGACGGCGACCTGCTTGTTTGTTCTCTGCCGCTACATCAATACCATCATACTTATTTTCAGGCAGAGACTATTGTTATACAACAACCACGTATGTGATGCTAACGCTGTGGGTTGTTTGCATGTGTTCACTTTGATAGATTGCCCTACCCGTGCCTATAGATGTTAACACATCAAAAACGTAAAACTTTTTTAATGGAACTTGGACCCAATGGATGACTGAGGGTGAGGATATATTTAAGTCGGTTCGGTACGGTTATTTATTTCAATGGCGGAATGAAAACAAGTTCTTACAAAATTGAAGTAACAGTTTAGTCTAAGTATGTATGGGAATATACATATTCAGTCTCATTCATAAAAAGTTGTGAGACGTTTGAGAGACCTTTGGTATATGATAAAGCATCTCTCAAACCTATCATAACATTTTATGAATAAGGCCGATTATATTTTTCCATAAATATTTCGATATTCTTGATATTGTAGTAGTCTCAAAAATTCGAAGCATTTTTCTTTGGCTAGCTCATAATTTCCAGTGGATTAGGGTTTCTCATGTTCTGTGTTAAACCACTTTATGCCTGTTAAAAATTGTCTTCGTCGTAAGAATATATTTGTGTACATTATCCTGTGAAATTGTTTGGTTCTCAATCACCACTCATTTCTTTGAGTGTACATTGGCTTCTCCACCCATACCACTTTTTTTATATAGAATCCATTCATTTTTTCGTCTGTGCGAACAAACTAAGCAGAAACTTTATTTTGTGGCATTTACGTTCCTTCCAAAAAAGAATGCGCATGCGCATTTATTACGCAAACAAAACAAAACATGTTCATCCTCTACCACCCCCCACATGGATGTGGACGTTGTTTGGACTTTTGTACTCGTTCGCAGTCAAAACAAAGTGGGTCGTGGAAAGTTTTAAAACAGCCAACAAAAGCACAAAGACCATTATTTTCCATCGACGAACGAGCGAGACCGAGGCCGATACCAAGACCTACCAATACACATTTCCAGCGATGCTGCTGGCTGCTCAGCGGAATCTGTTTGATGTCGACGATGAATCTCAGCTCAGAATTTTCAACACCTTCACACAGCATCAACTGAGATTTCACGTTCATTCCACGCTGACACGCAACAAAGGTGGATAAAAGTAAATACGCGTAACAATTTACACGGAACAACAATGAGACAGACTCACATACAATCGTTGTCGTAACTCATCGCTTCAAGGAAAGAATCTCATATCCTTGAATATCTACGCGCGACTACACGTATATAGGATGGCATTCACATTCGTCCTTTACCTTAGCCAAACAAATTTACACAGACGGTCGGACGGCAGACAAACATATAGACGTGCTAAAGTCAAAAGGGATTCCATTGTAATCGAATGCACGCTATTTTATACTATTTTTGCGGCAAAGACGATAATGTTGATGATCATGATGAGGATGGTGATGATGGGGATGGCAATGATGTGTATAATTTTGATGATGATGGTGTTGTGGTCGATGATAAAAGGTGTCTATAACTTTTGTATTCCTCTTGTAATGCTCGTCTATCATTTAAATATATTGCGGTGTCAGTGTGCGTGCCAGGATATTCATATTCATTCATGTGAGTACGTACATACATATACATACAAACATAAATAGGTACACGTGTGTACGTGTGTGCATTCACTGAAAGTCTATTTTGTAAAGTTTTGAGTGATTGACTGCAGTTTTTACACAGTTTGTGAAATGCAAAAGCAATTGAGATTAATATGAAACATTTATTTAAAATCACAACTGAAACAACAACAATAAACAACAGCAGCAACAACAACAACAACAATGCTAAAGTGTCAGTGAACAATTGGAACTATCATAAATTTATGAAGTGATAAATGACTATCGATATTTCAAGATATACCCAACTGGCAAACACAAAGGATATTGATGTCGACGTAACAAAAGAAGGCACGCAGAGGTGTTGGTAATTTTATGAAAAGTGTCCTTGTCGAAGGAAGTGTGTGTGGAAGTAGATACCATTAAGGTAATATATATTCAGCGACTGGGAGTGAATATTGTGAGGGTAACATTAGGATGCCAATAAGATGTTTCAGTTATTTGTATAATTTATTAAAGTGTGATTTATACCTAACGTTTATAAATTACAGTGACAACTGTATAAAAGGGACTACAATTTAACAGTATTTTGCGGAGCTACTAAATTAAAGTAGTTTCGTTGTTTAGAGACAAAAATGTAACAAGGAAAATTTAACAATTTATAATGAATCCTAATCAGTTTAATCAATCCATTTATCAGTTCAGATAAACATGACTAAAAGTTCTAAAACTTTAAAATGTACTTTAATATCTCACTGCGCGACAATTTCAGGTTAACGGAGTGTAGCTGGATATTTCTGAAACTGAAGGAATGTATTCCGTTATTAGATTAAAGCCTCCAATTTGTTTGCTATGTGTGTGTCCAGTAAGATTTATTTGATAGCCCCAAGAAGTTACCCATGTTCTCTCGTAATCGTTATTCACTTTTGGCATTATCAGCATGAGACTGAACTTGGGGAAATAAGTTTCGTTGAATTTTTCAGCCGTCTGCCTGCTGTATCTAGGGGGAACAAGTTTCGTTGAATTTTTCAGCCGTCTGCCTGCTGTATATGAATATGCAAGTTTTGTTCCTTATTTAAAAAATCACATGAGATGTCAGGGGATTGGCGTTGAACGAAGTTCCTTTCCCTATATATTATGTACTAGTTAGTTTCAACACGCCTAAGGCGCCCATTGAAAAATACGATAATTTAAATGGATCTTTAAGAAGAAATATTTTTTTTAAATGATAAATTTTTTTAAGAAAAAAAATTTTTTTTTAAAGTATATTTGTAGGTCCTTTGTGTAAGAATGTATATTATATTTTCCCGAAAAAGTCCTTCTTTAAAGAGAGGTACTTCTCTTATTAAAAGCCAATGTTTTTTTTAAGAAGAAGTATTTCTGTAAGAAAAAGCCACAAGAGTATGATTTTTTTTCTATCAAAGAAGTACTTTTTTAAAAACAGGTTCTTTTTAAAGAAGTGGTACTCTTTTTAGGAAAATATTATTTTTTAAGAAAATTTATTTATTTTCAGAAAGGCTACTTATCTCAAGAAAAGAACAGAAAAGGTATTATTTTATTTTTAAGAAAGGTACTTTTAAGAATAGTAATTTTTGTAAGAAAATTAATTTTTTTAAGAGATTGTATTTTTTTTTTTTTGAAGGAAATAATTTTTTAAGAAATTGGATTTTTTTTAGAATTGGTCCATTTTTTCAAGAATAGGTACATTTTTAAGAGTAGTGCTTAGCTCAAGAAAAGTTTTTTTGTTGCACGTAAAAGTTACTCTTTAATGAAAATTTAGTTTTTTTAAGAAAAGGTACTTATTTAAAAAAAATAATTTTTTATGAAAATTTACTTTTTGTAAGAAATTTAAATTTTTTAAGCAAAGGTACTTCTTTAAGATAAGGTATCTTTTTAAGAAAAGTTACTCTGTTTTTTTGAGAAAATATACTTGGTTTAAGAAAAGACACTTATTTAAGAAAATTCTCTTTTTTAAACTTCTTTCGCTTTGGCTTTTTAAATTTACATTTATTGCGTTCAAAACTACAATATATTCTAAATATGGTTCAAAACTACAAAACTACTAGTTCATAATACTGGGTTGTAGCATAATAGTGTTAAAAAATAAGTTGTTTAATTTATTTTCATTTAGCCTCCATCCCGCAACGTGCGATAAGGAACCTCGTTCCAAAATTGCATTGCCATCGGTAAAGATTTACGGCAGTTATAGTATTGACCAGCTGGTCAGGCAGACAGACGAACATGGCTTAATCGCCTTAAAAAGTTCTAACACACCTTAAAAAGTCTTGTGGCTCCTTCTATGCTTCACATTTTTTCCATATTAAATAATATATATCCCCATCCCTATGGGTGAGGGTATAATTATTCTTTTAAGTTCAAATTGCTGGAGGTGAACAAGAGCGTGACACCAAATCAGAATAAAGCGAGGCCAGCGAAACAATTAAAATAAAACGGCTGTGTATACTTCGAGTAATCAACATTTTGACAGTCTCTCGAAATTGGAAAAATAGAAAACTCATAACATTTCGTCATCGAGGAATACGCACTATCAATATATCAATATCAATTATAAAATTTTTCAAATCAGCAAACATAATGTAAAATCGTAACAAGAGATATTAACTGTCCGGGTTAAATCATGGAGCACTTTAATAAAAAAGAATACTGTTACGAATTTTCTCAATGACCTTTTGAAGCTTTGTTTTATTTCCCGTTAAAAAGTAAAAGTACAAAAGTTCACTTGATTTTATGGATTCACATTACAACAACTTTCAAACTTGTACGTCTTTTATTCAACCTAGCAAAAAGTACTTAACGTGACTGACTCGACACGCAACGCATATCAGTTACAACTTATTGATAGAGATGTCGAGAACCATCAAGTTAGACTTGTGTCGAACTCGTTCACTAGTTCTCGCACTCGTTCACTTAAGGTGCCCGGACATAACAATAACGAACATACTCGCCGTATCGAACATGTGCATTATGTTCACGAGGGTGGTGTCTGGTCACCCTAAATGAACTAGGTAGTTCATGAACTACCCAACTCTACATCAAGTAGTATCGATATTGAAGCGAATGGCATACCTTTGTGTCATTATTCGCCCTGTTATTTGCATTCTAAAATTATGCCAAATATGTAAAGCATTCACAATAACATTACATTGAGATCCATGTTAATTGAGGCATTAAGCATAAGTAAAGTTTTTAATCGTAAAAATATTTTCGAAATATTCGTCCATATTCTACAAAATGAATCTGTGTGAGGAAGGATTACTTCCACAAAATTGGTGATGTGCAATTCATTTCGGAACAAATATATTGGAATAATTTTAGTCATAAATCCTCAAATGTTTATTCTTAATATAAACATCAACCTTACGAAATGATTTAATTATATAGCATTTTTCGAAATAAACTAGTTGGCTTGGCAAACGCTGTTTTGTCCGGAAATATTTTCTAAAAAAACGCTTTTTCAAGTGCAGACCAAGTCGAGAGGTTTGTCTAGTCGTCGACACCATCAATTTAGTCTTGCCCTCATTAACAATAAGACGCACCTTCGCTGAATCTTTTTCTATTCTTGAAAATACTGCAGTAACCTCTCGCAAATTTCGCCCAATGATGTCTATGCTATCAGCATATTCCAGCAACATATGGCGTTTCGTTTTCGTACTTCAGATTTTCTCATTATCATCTCCATTAAAATGCTAAAGAAACTGCACGACAGTGTGTCGCCTTGTCCCAGTCTCGGTTGATACAGAATGGTTCGGTGAGGTCTTTCCCCACTTTCGCTGCTGATTTGGTGTTGGTCATCGTTATTCTACAGAGGCGGATCAGTTTTGCCGGATCGTACAATTTTCCCCGTATGGGGCTATCGAAGGCAGCTTATCTAGTCAATGTTCCATTAAAGAAATACAGTGGGAGTAATTTAAAAAATTTTTGGTTGGTGGACTGTTTCTGGGACTTGGCATATATGTACCAGTTTTTTAGTATTCTAGCTCTAAACAACACTTTTACCATGCCCCCTCCCCTCTCCCCCACAAACCGAAAATCTAAATCTAAATGATCTTCCCCGTCGTCAGTACTATATACAGCCATGGACAGTAAATTAGCACAATACGTTGTCATAAATATTGTATTGCATTTTAGATTTAGCTACAAAAAACTGTAAACATAAAAACTTACGAGGCGGAGCAATAAGTCTATGAATTTTCGAACTTCCCTCGTAGTTATATGAAATGCAACACTGCTCCCATCAAGTACCACCTGTTAATAGACTACTGAGCAAGTTCCGTCATTTACTTTGGATTTAACAGCTGTGCAAAACATACAACCTCGTGGATTTTTTTTACAAATGGAAAAAGGTGAATTTCGAGAGCTCATTAAACATTATTTTTTGGGAAAAAAAAACCCGTCAATCACACTAAGGAAAAGCTTGATAAATACTATGGGGACTCTACACCATCGATTTCAATGGTAAAAAAGTGGTTTACTGACTATCGTTGTGGTCGCACAAGTGCAAATGACGCTGACGGTTCTGGACGGCCAATTGAGGTCAATACACCCGAAAATGCCGAAATAATCCACGATATTTTGTTGGCCAATCGAAGAGTAAAAGTGCGTGAGATTGTTGATGCCATAGGCATTTCATATGGCAGTGTGGTATCGATTTTAAATGATCAGTTGGTATTAAGAAAGCTGTCTGCAAGAAGGGTGCCGCGTTTGCTCTCAATTAACCATAAATGCACGGGTGCACACGTGTGTAGTCTCAATGGCAAAATGCCATGAATTGGGCTACAAATTGGCACCTCATCCGCCATATTTTCCGGATTTAGACCCCAGTGACTATTTCCTATTTCCAAACCTAAAGAAATGGCTCGGTGGAAAGAGATTTAGCTCCAACGATGAAATTATTGATCAAACAAATGCCTATTTTATGGACCTCGAAAAATCCTATTTTTTGGAAGGGATATAAAAATTGGAGAAACGTTGGACTAAGTGTATTAAGCTAAAAGCAGATTATGTTGAAAAATATTTTTTTTTGCAAAACAAACTGTGTTGTTTCATTCAAAAAGTCACGGACTTATTGATCCGCCTCGTAAAATGCATATTCTCTTTAAAAAAAACCAAAACTTGGACGAAATTTCCAATCGTCTGCTGATTAATGCCAGCAACATATCATTCGCCAGAATTTAGCTGGTCAGTAAAATACTACAAATTAAAATTTCTGGAATGAAAAGGATATATTTTAAAATGAATATAAATGTTAATGTTTTTAGTTTACCTGGTCAATCACTGTTACCATGCCCCCTCCCCGTTTGGAATCTACGGCACATGTTTTGAATCAAATTCTGGCAACACAATTCTGTATTCCAGTCCAAAGATCATCCAGGTTTTTGTTCTTATGTTGAGCAATCGCACATTTCACATCGTTCTAGAGGTTTTCAATCATTATCGTGCATGAATGTGAATGAAACTGCCATTTGTTCAAAAGCATAAGGTTCCATTTGGTTCTTAAGAATTCCAACTACTGGTAACAATGGGGCCACACCCTACCACGAATAGGATCCCCACTCCATGAAGCTTCCTCCATCATGCTTCACGGTCTTCTGAGTGTAGCGTGGATTCAATGCCTGGCGTTGTAGCCGATGAACAAATACTCAACCATCCGGTCCATACGATTTACCTTGGTTTCATCACTCCAATGTATTTTGTCGCAGAATATAAATAAACGCTTGGCAACGCTGGGTTCGACCCCTGCTCTGACCACCTTAAATTTCTCCGAAGATGGTCACCTCGATTAGTGACGGCAACTCTAACGAGCTTCTAAAATAACCGTTCGGAACCGATGTAAAAATGTAGGTCCCAATTAGTGAGTGGAAAACTAGAAAGCACATAGCTCCTTATTACGCTAAGCTCTTTCCTGTACCTTCATGGGATATAATGTGAAAATATTTATTTAATTATTTTCAAATGTAAAAATTATTTGCAATTATATTTAACATTATATAAATAAACATCGTATACAAATTTCATACTTATACCATAATATTGTATGCAAATAGGGGGGTTTCTATTAAAATTTAAATTATTTTGTATTTAAATGAAACAAAAAACATAAAAAAATTGTGATAAAATACAGTTTTTTATTTTAAATTAATATGATAAACGGCCGGATTTATGTATCCGGAATTGATGACACTGGTGTTACCAAACGCCAACGGACATTTCCGTTGTAAAGTTTAACATTGCTATCAGTACACTTACTCAAAACAAAATTACATCCCAGCAAACAATGAAATTGAATCGTGAAAGTATTCACACAGTGATTTCATCGTATATTAACATAGCAACAGTGCTTGGGTCAACCATCATCGACATTTTGCAATGAACCTCCATCTATAACCATCGTTCTTATACAAGTATATCACAGTTTTTTAGATTTATGGAAATTAAACAGTCGAAACATTTATTTGGTGGTTTGCAATTTCACAAACTTCGAAATCGTCGTAACCCTGAATTAGCTGCTTCAACAGGGTCGCTTAAATGAATAGACTAGTTTGAGCTAGTGGCTGGCGTTTGAAGAAATATAAAAAAATGGTTTCCCATTGTGAGAGTTTCTCACAACCAGTGAGCTGTGCGTTTACTAGTTTTGCACTCACTGATTAGGATATACAGTTTTACTCCGGTTCCGAACGGTATTTTGTAAAGCTTTTTCATGGCTAAATACTGGATGGTATCGCCGTCACTATGCAAGTTGGCCGTGGTCGAAAGAAATTTAAGATGGTCAGAGCATGGACCGAAACCACGTTCTCATGTGCACACTCACAATTTCACCACCGAAGGCCAGAAACGAAATATAGTATAGGATACAAATTCACGCAGATCGGTAGAGTATGGAGCAGTCGGCTGACCGCCCGGAATTTGTGCGAGAGGCACCTGAATGGGCGTGCCCAATTTTCCAATTTTCTCTAATTAAGTAATACTTCGTACAATACTTACGCTGAAGTTTTAGAAAAACAAAGATTTTGCACTATATTTGTTGATTTGTATGCGATGGACCCAGCCCTTAGGGGCCGTTCAAGTATTACGTAAGCAGATTTATTACAATTATTAACCCTCCTCCCACTTGGCATCAAAAGTATGCAAAGCTCTTAAGGTACATATAAAGTAAGGTACATATGTATATTATAATCGTAATATTACGTAATATTATGTCTACGTCATTCTCATCGAGCCATTCAACATCTTGGTGCTCTAAATTTTGAATAATGCACATCAGTTCATTAGCACGACGAGCAGCCACTCTTATAGGCCTAACTTTCATATCAGTGTGCGCGTTTACCTTTTTATGGATCTTCTCGATGTGACGATTTAGTGACTTGACGGAAGTATGATAAAGACCACACGTTTTGCATGTTCGATTTAATAGCTTCAATTTTACCGGCGGACAAAAATAATCGTAGGGCATTTGCAGAAAATCTTTGAGTGAAGAATGTAAGCGTAGAGCTAAATTGACTGGGAGATTGAGAAATTGCCCTCCATCATCCAAATCCAAGTCATCAACTGTTTGTTTTACTTTTACTGGTGGTGGGAGAAACCTGTTGTCTAGTTATCTAAATAGGCCACTTCTTCGACGACAGCATTCTATGTTTCTACATTTTACAATTTGAAGCAAGTATTGGCTTTCACGCACGTGTTCTGAATACCATTTAATGTCAGGAAAATCAGGAAGGTCTTGTTCGCCCGACCCAACATATTTTGCAGTAACATGATAGCCATCAATTTCCATTGAACTCCATATCTCAGCTAACACATTTCCTGCAAACTCGAAATTGGATCTTTCTAAATGTTAATTAATTGTAACGCCACGTTCATCCAAATGAGACCCAAAATGGTCATGGGGCAATATCAAACCAGCCAATTCCCGACTAAGAGGAGCCATTCTGCACTCTACTCTGTTATACGCACTTCTGCCAGGAGCATTGGTAGCTAAAAACAATGCATCGAGATCATGTCGCTTAAAGTGTTGTATAGCAAACCCTATAACTTTTTGATAACGCGGATTTTCATCTGACCCCCCATCAACCGTCATGATTACCACTGGTTTTACCAATCCATGGTCAGTTTTAGCTAAGGCTTGAAACTCTTCAAGTTCGAGAAGCGTCTGGAAATCCTGAGCATGAGTATTAGCAGTAGATGAACTATGCTTTCCACTTCGAATAGCGATGTATGTTGGTCCAGAATATCCAACGGCTTGCGGTTGTCCCAGCAAACTGGAAGTGATTTTGATACCAGCATAAACTGATGGTATTAATTTATGCCGCTCAGCGATTACCCAGTCGTGATCAGGTAATTTGATTCTATATTCCATGTGCATTAGAAGAGGTGCTTGCATATTTGCCGCTGTTACACCAATAGGCACCGAGCTTTATCATCTTGAGATATGAAAAATACTTGATCGGGCCCAAGTATGAATGCTATGTTCTCCAAATAATGGATTGATGTTTCAGCGAAATTGCTATCTAAGTGGCTTTTGTGGTGATTAGTCTGAGCCCGAGTGAGCTTAACAGGGACTGTCGATACATGTCTTCGTCCCTATGCAGAATTAGATTTTCTGGGAAGCAAACGAAGATATGTCCCACTTCGACTAATGTCAAATCCTATTTTACGTAATTCTTGTGTGAGTTCATCAAGAGTTTTTACACTGCGAATAGATTCCGTTCGTCTTCTATCATCTGCTGCACTCCCAAATAACGCAATATCAGCAATTGTTTTCAATAGTACTGGTTGATCGTTTTCTAGGCTAGGACCTCCCACTAAATTCCTCAGGGAGAGTTTTTTTTTTATTTCTGGATTTTCATGAGAAATATCTTCTAACTTTCTTTTCATACCATCTCTGTGTTTCTTCTGGGCAACTGCGTTTTGAATCTTCCTGTTGAAAGACTGTTTCGCTGTTTTTAATTCTTCGCGCAAGTTAATAATCTGTTTATCAACTTCAACACGGCTTGGCATAGTATCTCTGGCAGAATACAAAGCATTCAGATTTTTTTCGAGTAGAGCAATCTTATTCTTCATAACATCCTGAGAAGGCTTTGCTCTCGGTGGTTTATCTGTATTTTCTGTGTTTTTGCAAAGCTGTTGTGATTCAACTCCTGGTTTTATGCTGTCTTCTTTTTGTTCTTTAAAATTTGAAGCTGTCTGTATAATTTGTGTTTTTTCTGCAGGCTTACAGGTACTTGTTGCCTATAAATTAAAACATTCTATAGGTACTGCTAATAATTCTCTTATTAAGCTACAAAAACATAAATGTGTGACCAAAAAGGGTCGTTACTTACATACTATAGTGAGTACATTTAATATGTCTTATTTACTTTAACTTCATCACTCACCTTAGAACAAAAAACGTAGTAGATTAGATTTATTCTTAGTTGCTGATTGCAATTCTTCTTCAATTCGCTTAGAGACAATAATATCAAGTTCCTTGTCGGACTTTGCTTGTAACTTATAATTACGCCACACTTCGTTAACTAACTTCTGTACATTTTGTACTTTTGTATTTGTATGAGATTTTTTAAAACTTTCGAACAATTTTTGGTATAACTTGGATTTATCTATTTGAAACGACATCTTAAACAATTCAACTTTGGCGAAAGTGGATCAACGGTAACACAAACATTAACTTGCTTTGCTTTGTTTACAACACGTCAAATCGTCAATCGTACCGAAACAAAACATTAGATAGGCAGAAGAAATTCAAACGCATTCATTATTTATGGGAATCCCCGAATATGGGCTGTGTTTTCAAGCATAGACAATGTGTGGGTTGCCATATGTGTAAAAAAGTAAATAATTACTCATGATGGAATTAGTAAGGTGAACGCATTGCACAGCTGATTTTCTTTTGTGTATATATTTCTGGTTAATTTAAATTGTCAAATGTTGTTCACGTATACATATTTGTTTGTTTGTATGTGTTTTTCCACAGTAGCACATACTTAATTTGACAATATAAGTTAACTTTAACAAAAACAAAATGCATGTTGTTCTTGCCCTACTACAGTAACAACAGATACTGCGCTTCCATCATGCTGACGTAATCACCATCTTGACCCCCCACCTCCCATGTCATCAAAAATAATCAAAGCAAAGATCCCCCCGCCCCCCTATAGTGCTTACGTAATACTTGAACGGCTCCTTGTGGTCATTGGACAATTTGAAGGGATCTGATGCAATCTACAATAGAATGACATCCACTTTTACCTTATATATAGTAGGAATGTGCGATTAGTCGATTAATCAAAATTTTGATTAATCGATATCGTGGTTAATCAGTTAATCGAAATTCAAATTAATCAAAACTATGATTAATCAATTAATTTGAATATTGATTAATCACAGTTTTATAATTGTGTTCACCATTCAAATAATTTTTAGAAAAATATACAAATAATATAGTATCTATCGTATACAAACAAAAGGAAGCATTTGACTATTTTGAGTAAAGAAGGTTGTTCAAAAAATGCAAACTGAGAAAACCTAAAAATATGTATTGCTCAATTATAAGATTGATTCGGATCACCACGTAGTTGCAGCAAAAGTTCGCACAATCTTAAGCAGGGCGAAAGTCGTATGACACCAGACATATAGAAAGCTGTAATTACCATGCTGGCGCTGAACGCATGCACGCCTAATGATCCTGATGCACATTTGAATTACATTTCGCACTCTATAAAAACAACTACAGAGACCGTTCTTGGTTTTAAAACACCGTTTAAAGACAAACCACGATACGATGAGGAGTGTCACATAGTAAAAGATGAAACTAACAGTGCACGTATGGCAATGCTTCAGTCAGATGCAATGCGAGCCGCGACAGAGGAGTATAAGAAGAGAGGAAACCCGTTTGTTTAGGAAGAAAACCCTGTTTCGTGAGAAAATGGAATCCTACAGAAGGAAGAATGGGGCCTGTAAATTCTACAGAAAAGTCCAAGCTAAACCAATGGAAATGGTCCAGGTAGAGTTCATGGTAGAGCTCAGGGCGGGAATCTTATCGCAGATGTGCAGAATATGTTGGGAATTTGGGTAAATCTTTTCTCTGCTTCACTTGTCCCAGGAGACTTCAATATATATGAAGGTGTTGAGCAAATACAGGGCGATGGTATAGACTGCCCCCTTACTAGCCAAAGCGACGTTAGAACTGCAATTCCACAGCTTAATAACAACAAATTCGCTGGTAATGATCTGTTTAAGGCTGGCGGCTATGAATTGGAAATGTGCATGCATCAGCTCATATGCAAAATCTGGCTAGAAGAATGCATGCCCGACGATTCGAGTCTTAGCATAGTGTGTCCAGTTTTCAAAAAAGGGGACCCGAGTATTTGTACAAACTATCGTGGAATAAGCCTTCTATCCATTGCATACAAGGTCCTCTCGATCGTAATGTACAAAAGACTAAAGCCGGTTGTTGCAGACCTTATGTGGCATTAGGCCTGGAAAGTCAACTATCGACCAGATATTCACATTACGCAAATCCTGGAGAAAACCCACGCAAAACAAATCGACAGCCCGATACTGGGAAAACAGTCCTGCTAAGCTAGCACGCCTTTGTAGAATGTCACTGACCGACACGAAATCCTCAGTAAAGATCGGTAAATATCTCACCAAATCGTTTAGTATGAGTCGAGGTATCAGGCAGGACGACACCCTATCATGCAATCTCTTCAACACATTTATTGAGATCATCGTGAGAAAAACTTCAGTCATCACAAATAAAACGATATGCAGCGAAAGTCACATGTCGTCGTAGATGAATTTATTTACCTCGGATCTGCCGTTAACAGAAGCACTAGCATCAGCCTGGAAATCAAATGGAGATTTGTACTTGCAAACATTTTTACTTGTAACACCCTCTCTCGAGAAACTACGATCCAACTATATCAGACTCTCTTACAATGTGTTCAGCTTTATGGCGCAGAATCTTGGGTCATATCGGATTCTAATGAAATATCACTAGGAGTCTTCGAGAGAAAAATGAGCCGAAGAATATGTCGAGCTGTATCCCGACATCGACGTAGTTATGCATATCAAAATAGTTTACGCTAGCTAGGCCATGCGAAGATATTCGAAGACGTACTCGAAGGACATCGGAAAATATAACGACCAAGACTTCGCTGGAAAGACCAGGCAGAATAATTATTTTTCGCATCAAAAAAATTATTTTCGAGTGGGCAAAAGTAATATTCGATAATTGTGACACAGAAATCTACCATCACCGAATGAATTGAACGTCAATTCGAGGCTCCTGTTTGTTTTCTCGTTCACAAAAGTTGCGAAAGAAAAAAATTTTAACCGTACGACTCTTCATAAAACTTGTTTGGTCTTACACTAAGAAACGGCGTATGACGTATAAATTCATCGCCACACCTTAAATATTAATGGCAGCATAGAATATTTGCGCTGGGGCGATGAATTTTATATGGTAGCTCAGAAAAAAGCCGTCGATGTGACAATTCGTAACCTACAGGGTGAGAGAAAAGGAGCTTGCATTTCTTGAAGATGTGAAGCGACTTAGCTTAAAAAATACAGGCATAATCCATCCCGGAGACCTCTCTTAAGCGCGATTCTTATTTTAACCTACACATAAACCGAAGCAAGGACATGGAATAATAATTGTTTGCACTTTTATCATAACAACAAACCATGGAGCCACTTGTAGATGTTTGTACCCATTTGGTTATTCCGTATACATATGTGTTTTATGTTGGACAATGTAATCTGGGTTCATATGCTAGTTATTTTAACTCATAATTAGTTAAATGTGAACAAAACTGCACACGCTATGTAGCAAGCAGCAAAGCATTAAATAAGAATTAAACAAAACTGTCATGTGTGGCATTTAAACAACTTTGCTACAAATAACTATGCAATTTACTGTCTTGCCAATTATTTATGGCTCCATATTTCCAGATGAATGCATTTTTAACGTCCGTTAAATACCGCGCGCGTATATCGGTTGTAACCACACGCGGCTAACAACAAAATACACATGCATACACATACGTGCATGAACACATCCTGGAAAACACGCGCGCACACACACTCATAAAAATCAATTTAAATATACACATGTACATTTGGATGTATATATGTATGTATATTATATACCTGCATATATACATATGTCGATACTCATGCCACATAAAGATGTGTGTGTTCAGCATTTGTTCGTTGTATGAATACAAAAGGTTTATAAATTTATGATAAATAAATAAACTAATAAATAATACGACCACAAAAGGATTTACACCGAATAAAAAATAGGGGCATTCTATGAATTCGTAATGTGGGATAAGACTAAATAATGGTGGTTCAGCAAACGTCAAAATTGGAAAAATCACAAGTGAAAGCGCGAATATCAAAAGGAGCAGAATGATATATCACGAAATCTTACATCTTACATGTCATTAAGTTTAAGTAGACTTCGAAGTTAGCGACACACCTATTATATACGTACACATAAATCAAGTAAATAATAGTTCTATGCAAAATTTGTCCGGATGCACTCAAAGAACTGATTGTTTGCAACGAGGTTGTAGCAACTATAAATACTGTTGTTGCCATCGAATTGAAGTTGCAACCACTGAAATTCGGTTGACGCAGCCTCTAATAGGTTGTGGCAACCTCTACTGTGGTTGTGACATCCTCTAATGTAGTTGTGACAACCTCTAATGTGGTTGTGACAACGTCTAGTTTGAATGTTATGACATATAACGATGTTGTGACCAACTCTAATTCGAATGTGATTACATCGCTTACCAACCTGCTGAAATAAAAGGCATGTATGAAATGTCCCACTTCGCGCCAAATACGCTTATTTAGTAGTAGCTTGGATGTTGGAAAATTATGCTTATTGAAGGGCAATTTAAAGCCCTACTTTATGTGCAGGGTGGAGTAATAAGGTATAGTAATTGCTTCATTCATATTGAGCATTTAACATATTGTTACCAATTTCCTTATTCGTCCTTTTTGCGCTGTTTTAATCCCTATAATAAAACAAGGTTCGTTTTAAATTACTATAATTACAACAGTTTAACTTTATTTTATTTTACTTATATATTACAACAGTACAACAGTTCACTTTATTTACACCACATTACAATAACTCATATGTTTTACTATCAAATCGCGTTGCTTACTTTCCTGCGGTTAATCACAAACTGATCTCTCCGTTCCAAAGACCTCCGGTATTTATACGAACTCACCATACTCAAATGTATTTATCTCTAGCGAATTCAAGAACCTTCTAGTCTTTGTTGTTAGTTATCTTTGTAGAATCATCTCGAATAGTGGAGAATTATCTTAACTGAGGCGAATTCATGCTACTGGTTTAGCGAGCTGGTATGTAGTTACAATGCATTCTTTCAGGCGCAGCATTAATCGCCCTATTATTTACTAAAGTTTGTCTGGTCATTAAGAGTTTACTTACTCTTTTTTTTACTTAATCGTAACAATATTAATGGTTTATATACATAAATCTATTGTCTGGAATTTATTATTTGTTAAAATTTTTTAAAAAATTGTATCGTATTTCGTTTTAATTTGAATTTGTCTTAAATGAAGGATTCCTTCTGATTTTGTGAAGGGAATTATTATAATTTTTTTCACTCTCTCGATACCCGAATAATAACGTAATATAAAATAAATATACCACTAAATTCGTGAGGAGCATACCTTTTATTTGAGTACCTACACTTGATGGTTCCTACGATGTCACTAGGTTGACCGGTTTTTTTTTTACCCTAGGGGCCCCATAGGTCCGACCGGAGAACATTTTTTTTGATTTTTGAAGTTCCCACATTTTGCCCGATTTTCGGTTTTTGATTAATTTTTTTTTGGAGCCCGGCTCGGAGAAGTGCAGTTTTGCCCAGTATTGTATTATATAGCCGAATATAACATTGGTTGCATCCAACTTAGCGCCTCTTGGACTTTATCCCTGTTCACTTATTTTACTAGAAACGTATCCTATCTGGTATCACATATGCAAGCGGTCGGATTAAAATATTAAAGTTGGTTCATTTCCATTCCGTTTTACCGCGAGTGAAGTATGAAAAATGCCTCCCATAGGGAAATACTAAAGAGAGTCCATGAGTGTTTCAGTTCTTCTAAGTTCTTTTCGTTGAAAGTCACTGGGTTCAGGGGGTTTCGATGACACAGCTGGTCGACTTACTAGCTGCAAATTTGATACAGGACAGAATGTGACAGAGAGTGAGCGATAGGCGAATTGAAAAAAACTGACTTTACATTTGATTTTATCGGCACTTATGACATTTAAAATAACTTTATATGCACTGAATTATTATTGATTTGAAGAACACAACAATTTTCATTAATTTTTGCTTGTATTACATCCACATTCTGGCATAAAAAACTGTATCAAAACTGTCGTTAGCCCAGTGAATTTGGTGGATCTGAAACACTCATGGCTTCTCTTTATTTCATTCTTAATGACTGGGCTAACGACAGTTTTGATACAGTTTTTTTATGCCAGAATTTGGATGTAATACAAGATAAAATTAATGACAATTTTTGTGTTCTTCAACTCAAAACTAATTTACTTACATCGAATACGATTCGACATAACAATGATGTTTTTTGTGCAAATATTGGAAATAAATAATGTGTACATAAAATATTTCTTCCACAGCATTTAGAATTATGCAAATTTGATTTTTGTCTAAAAATATACCCAACATATTTACAAAATATGCATTATATTGCAAAATATGATTTTATAGCAATGGAAGTATATACTCGTACTCTGGCTATTTTTGCATTACATGCAATACAACTTGATCAAACCTTAAACCGACCAATTGACAAATTGAATGCAGTTTTCCAAAATTAGCGGTTACTTAGGTCCTATTCTATACAAGAGTTTCTTTCCTGGAAGAAAACATCGAAAAACATCGCAAGCAAAACACACAAGAAAACATTTGCAAACAACTTCTTTGTATCTCCAGAGAACCATCGGTTCCCATTAAAAATGATTTTTTTTGTTGTCTAAATGATAACACAATGTTTATTGCCTGTTGTTTCGTCGTGCTCTACGTTCATCAGTGATGTTTTTTATTTATTCGGCCTTTTTATTGGTACTTTTATATTTTATTGTTCAAGCTCAAGACCATCTATGTATATCTCTATAAAAAGAGATATGTGTTTTGCTTGCGATATTTTTCGAGCACTTGCATAGTGGAAAATTCTCAATTCAGATGAGTTTTCGATTGCATTTAGTTTGGTGCATTTTTCAAAAGCAGCATTCCAAACAACCGCTGATGAAAATCTGTGGCTAGATCTGAAATATCTATACGGTTTGCCAGGAATCATGAGGATGCCTTTGCAGAACATCTTTTTTATTGGAAAACCATATCTCAATTTATAGAGATGTAGATGGTCTTGAGCTTGAACAATAAAATATAAAAGTTTTTATTGAATGCTAGTCATTTTATATCCCCACTAACCGCGTCGTAGGCCTTTACACTTAATATCCGAATAGGAGAATGGAACCGACAGAATGCTTTCAATCAGTCGTTTCACCAGCACATAAAGGAATAGCTGTTGTCCTTTCCAGTAGCATTACACTGCACAGACACTGAATGTGAATGTGTGAAGATCTTCAGATATAGTCGGGCGTCAATTTAGACTGTCACTGTCAGCTGATTCTCGAGGAGACAAACCAATTCTCCACCTGGCTAATGCGGCCTGGCTAATACGGCATCTTGGGAAACGAAAAGGCAGAAACAGCTGCCTATTATGGGTCCCAACCATCTAACAGTAAATCTGCACAATACAAAGCATTTTCAGACAATGGAACGATTTTAAGGGATCTGCGACAATGTGTAATACAAGTGGATTACGTGACACCAACGTCTACCTTTGAGATAAACTTCTCCACTTCTATCCCGGACAGGCAGGACTGCAAGCGAAGTATACCAGGTTATACAAATTACTTGTATTTAAATGCAAACAGTATCATGTTTACTGGCAAACATGTATGCTTTTACGTGGGAACATATGCGTTCTTCATCCCAAACATCCATACACTTACGTGGGAGAATTTGCGTATTTGCCCCAAACCTACATATACTTACGTGGAAACACATGCGAATTTCCTTCCAAATATAATAATATTTAGAAACGAATTATTCTTCCATTTCAATATATAGTATGTATTATTTATTATAATTAATTTTAACAATATAAATCCACATTAATAAATAAATAATGCAAAAAATTAATACATTTAAAATGGTCCTTTTTACATTTATTTGCATTGATTGCATTATTTGTTTTTTCCATGAAATGAGAATCTGCTGCTCTTTTGATTCTCCTTTCGTTGTTGTCTCTCACGTTTTTGTTTTCACAAGGCTTCAGCTATGCGTAGATTATAACTATGCGTTGGTACACCAACAAAATATTTATATATAAATCAAGTTCATGCAAGCCAAGCGTGGATTAATTACTTGTGTTTTTTTATTACACTTATTTCACAAATGCTCCGCCGTTCCGGTTTTCTCAGTACAGGCTCGGACAGACAAAGGGCTTCACGTTGTTGCCCTTTCCAGTTTCTTTCCTCAAAATCGTATCTCACTTTGGTAGCACACATAAATATATACGAAATACATACACAAAAACCAAATTAACATTTTAACCGTCCGAGCTTTAATTTTTGTTTCACTGACCAAGCGCTTTTACTATCCTCTGTCCGATGAACCATTGGCGAATGAATACATGAAACTGAAATGCAATACATCATGCAAAATAAGAAACACTTCATCTGCAATTTACACGCACATTCAGGAATTTTTATGACTCACTGACTGAGAGAATAATGCAGAAATACAGAAACACACTTACATGATAGATTCTGTAGTTGTCACTCTTTTATTCTCTTGCTCTCGAGAGAGTATAGACAGTGCAACAAACACAGCTGTATTTGTATCACAAACATAAATATATGTGGGATGCAAATAATATATTACAACATATTAATTATTGTGTCTCAAACATGTAATATTTAATAGCAAACACAATGTGTTTGGACACAAGTATATTATATTTTCGACAAGCTCCAAACACACTATATATTTGCACCCAAACAACAACAAAAGACATATTTTTCAGCGTGTGGTGACTCACAGGCAGAACTCACGGTAACCGCAGAAGTTGCCCTTGGGTGAGATGAAACGTCATTACCCCCTGGGGTATCAATATCTACTCTGACAGTCAGGTTGCTATAACATATCTGCAATCTGTAATCCTGAGTATCATAATTGCCGCGCATCTCTAAGTGAGATGACCAAACAGTACGATATACACCATATAAGGAACCATACAGCGGATGAGGGTGCGAGATAAAGATCTACCTTATCTATTACACTGGTTACGGATCATGTGGATTTGATCTTTCTGCATGCAAGCTCATGTTTAAAATCGAAGCTCTCAGACATCCGAATGATAGATGGTCTGGAGGTACAAAATGCAGTATCACCAGACAAGTATGGCCAAGTTATGACCTGAATCGCATGAAAACTTATTATCCATTTCCAAACAAGATATCTCTATGCCACACTCACAGAAAAATTCGGTTGAGGCAGTCGAATTATCCGTAATCAAATTTATAGGTTGTCACAACCACACAAGAGGTAATCACAACCGAATCAGAGGTCACCACAAACGAATTAGAGGTTGTCTCAACCGAATAAGGGGTTGCCACAGCCGAACTAGAGGCTGCCACTACCGAATTATAGGTTGTCACAGCCGAATTGGAAATTGTCACAGCTGAATTAATATAGTCATAACGGTATTTTAAAATTTTTGTATATTAATGTTGTGATGATTTATTTTTCATGTATTCTTATAAATAATTACAAATAATGCAAATTACATGGCGTAATCTTTAGGGTAACAAATTTATTTTACATCACATTTCCGTTCGTTTTTGAAGTCTCGCCCATTATTGGTCACCGCACAAATTCTGACGTGTTGTGTTCGTTGATTTAGGTCATAGACCGTTTTGTACACAGGCGACGGCAGCACATCTCAAGCGACCCACCTTGAAGTCTTTAGAACTGTTAACATCAGCTTGCTCTGCACTCTGATAAATTTTTCCAATTTTCTAGAAAATATGACGTTCCAACGCAAAACCCATAATTAATTTTATCTTCCTTTCTTAATAGCCACCAAAAAAATATTAATATCAAGACAGCACCAATTGTATATTCTTTAACTTTTTTTATATATTTATTTTTCGAATTTTCAACGTCAGGCTTGAAATACATATATTTATGTATGTGACCCTGCAAATGAAAATCACCTAGTGTGTCAAAACAAGTTTTTGAGTAAACCGCAATTTAAATTCCACCTCTGTGTTGCATTTTTCCATTAATTTCCGATATTTTTGAGACGGTTTCATCTAAAAACAGTAAATTCATGAAATTTGACACACTACGTGGGGTTTCTGAAATTATTTCTCAGAAGAATATTTTTGAATTTTCCTTTGAGATCATAGGGGAATTAAGGATAGAGTATTTTATTCTCTCATCTGACGTTTCATTTCACACTCTTCGTCGTAGGTTTGTGTAAATGGGAGAAATGCAACGAAAATTTACTTACAGCAGGTGGAGTTACAAGAACTGTTGACTTAACTTTTTCATTTCGTTTTCGTATAGATCTGTGAAATTTAAATGTATTTTGCATTTTGTTGTTGACTTTGATCGTATTTAACACAAATATTTTGCTATAAAACACGAAATTCGTTTGATGTTGTTTTGTTGGAAGTATTGTACTGATGCCTCTATTTAGTATTATTGAACCCATGCTTTCCACCACCCAATGTTCACTTGCAATCATGCCTATGACGTTAAAAATATTGAGAGAATAAATATCTCTATCCTTAATTCTTCTACGATACATATCAGAGATTTTTTTTGTCGTAACCGAATTGAAAATTAATTCGGCTGTACCAACAGAAATTCGGTTAAGGCAATCGAATTGACGCCAAGTACGATAGTTGCAACCGAATTAATACCAAATCCGGTTGTTGCACCTGATTTGATGCCACATTCGGTTACTGCAACCAAATTTGTTACCAATTTCGGTTGTTGCATCCGACTTAATTCCAAATTCGGTTGTTGCAGCAGAAAATTTAGTTGAGTGGACGAATATAATTGAAGATTCAGTTGCCACAACCGAATCAATTACGAAACGAGGTTCCTTCAACCGAATTTCAGTTGTGGGGACTAAATTCAGTCGTGACAACCTCAATGCGGTTGTACCGAGTTTTGCGGTTGCTATAACCTATTTTGAAACAATTAGTTCTCTGATCACAATAGCTGTGATCACTTGACGCTGTTTAATAGTCAGACACGCATCTAGGATTTTACATCATGTTGGATCTTACAGACATTCAAGGAGGTAAGGTAAATGACCATGGGACCTTCTTGGAGACTACTTATTGTCTCGTCAAAGACTTATGGACGTCTCTTCTTCGGCCACATCCTTAAATATAGGTATTGGATTTCATAGGGCATGAAATTCTGTTAAGCATACCAGGTCCATTTACAGGTTCAAGGATGGGGAGGGAATGTGGCATACGGTGGTATCACAGCGGTCCTCATTGTGCTAAGTGTGTCAGTAGTGACAGAAACCTCTATCTAGCCCAAACTATATACACTCTGAAAGCATATCTACATCGAATTGAACGCGCCAACACCAACCAATACAGTCACATAAGGAGGACGTCAACGCGATGAATCACTTTCTCCACCATTGGCCCTTTTTTGAGGGATAAAGCCTTCAATACCTCTCTAATGGTACAACACCCATTTAATTTAAAGTTCAAGTATAAATATTGTATTGAAATACTTCTTGGCATCACATGCCTTCAATGAAATTTTACAAGGATTATTTTCGTAGAACTCCCGAATGATCTGTTATGCAGGGTCCTTTTCGTCTTTTGTGTAAGAAAAACGAAGAAAACGAAAAAAGTGGAAAAACATTTTATGGCTGAATGATTTTCCCTTTTCCTCTATCTTCAATATGAAACTGTCTTTTTTGTCCATGTTTAAGGAATTATGATGGTAATGGGTGCCAAGATGAATAAAATTTTTCTTCGATTTTTCTTAGAAAGATATTGGCCTAATGGTGTCGTGAATCTTTCATCTGTCAATTTCATATCCTTCTCGTTCTTTTAAAAAAAAATTACATGAGGTGTCAGGGGACGCCCGGTTGGAACAAAGTTCCTTTCGCTATATATAAGTATTATGTACTAGTTAGTTCCAACACGCCTAAGATAGTTTAAATGGATCTCTAAGAAAATATACCTTTTGTAAAATGATAAACTTTTTTTTGTATTAATTGTATGTTGCCAATATGTATTATATTTTCCCGAAAAGGTTCGTTTTTAAAAAAGGTACTTCTTTTATTTAAAGCTAATTTTTTTTTTTGAAAAGGTACTAATTTTAAGGAGAAGTACTTTCTGTAAGAAGCAGCCATAAGAGTATGAATTTTTTTTACAAAGAAGTACTTTTTTTAAGAATAGGTACTTTTTAAAGAAGTGGTACTTCTTTTAGGAAAAGGTTATTTTTTAAGAAAATTTACTTATTTTTTTATTTCAAGAAAAGAAAAGAAGAGGTATTATTTTATTTTTAAGAAAAGGTACTTTTAAGAAATGGAGTTTTTGTAAGAAAATGTAGTTGTTTAAGGGAAGGTATTTTTTTGAAGAAAATGTATTTTTTTAAGAAATGGGAATTTTTTAGAATTGGTCCTTTTTTCAAGAATATGTAAATTTTTAAGAGTAAGTACTTATCTCAAGAAAAGTTATTTTGTTCCACAGAAAAGGTACTCTTTAAAGAAAAGGTAGTTTTTAAGAAAAGGGAAATTGTTGTAAGAAAATTTACTTTCTTAAGAAAATTTACTTATTTTAAAAAATTTATTTTTTTAAGAAAATCTACTTTTTGTATGAAAATGTACTTTTTTAAGCAAAGGTACTTCTTTAAGATAAGATATTTTTCTTAAGAAAAGGAATGTTGGTTAAGAATACGAATATGTACGTATTTTTTTTTTGAGAAAATTTACTTTTTGTAAGAAAAGGCACTTATTTAAGAAACTTTTCTTTTTTAAACTTCTTTCACTTTGGCTGTTCTAAACTTACTTTTTATTGGGTTCAAAACTACAATATGTACTAAATACTGGTTACAGGCTCCACCTAGAAAACTTCCCATTAAACAAGAAATGTCCCAATATATGTTACTCTAGACACAAACCAAAGCAAAGTACCCAATATAGTTGATAATACTGGGTTGTAGCATAATAGTGATAAATAAAAGTTGTTTAATTTTTTCATTTAGCCTCCATCCCGCAACGTGCGATAAGGAACTTTGTTCCAAAAACATTAAAAACCCATAGAAATATTGAATTTAAATATTCCAACCAAGATACCAGGTGTTTCAAAAGAAGTCATCCGATGTTGTTTGGCTCTCATTTTTTTTTTCTAAATGAAAAACTTCGATTCTGCTTTTTGATTATGTTTATTTGAACCTTTAGAATTTTATTGGTTAAGTTGATAAGATGATATCGGTTAAATGGGCGCCGTCACAATTGATTACCATACGGGCTCGTTTTATGGCATTTTTGTTCCTAATGATTTGAAAATCATAATGAGCGATGAGTCTCATTTCCACCTCAGCGGGTACGTGAACCATCAAAACTATCGCTTCACCGAAAATCCACGAGTGATGCACGAGGAGCCATTACACCCGCTCAAAGTGACTGCATGGTGCGCTGTTCACGCTGGAGGAGTCATCGGGCCATTTTTGTCGAGAACGCCGCTGGTCAAACGACAACAGTGGACGGGTGTGCGCTATAGGGCCATGTTAACCGAGTTTTTCCTGACGCAATTCGACGAATTAGGACTGGAGAACATGTGGTTCCAACAGGACGGAGCAACGGCACACACTGCGCGAGCCACAACCGATATTCTGAAGGCGGCGTTCCCGGGTCGCCTCATCTCTCGTTTTGGCGATTTGCACTGGCCCGCAAGATCGCCCGATTTAACCGTTCGAGGCTTTTTTTGTGGGGCTTTTTGAAGTCCCGTGTTTAAGTCCCTGGAAGCCCTCAAGGTCAACATTCGACACGAGTGCGAGAATCTGTCGCACGAAGTTCTCGCCGAAGTGATGAAAAATGCCATAAAACGAGCCCGTAGGGTAATCAATTGTGACGGCGCCCATTTAACCGATATCAAATAAACTTAATCAAGAAACAGAATCGAAGTTTTTCATTTAGAAAAAAAAAATGAGAGCCAAACAACATCAGATGACTTCTTTTGAAACACCTTGTATATAATAAATACACGTTGTAACACTTTTAAATTATTATGAATAGAAATCAAATTTGTGAAACCTTTAAAATTTAATAAAATAATTTTCTTTTCTGAAAATTTGTTTGTTTTGTAAATAGAGGAGTTTAAATAGTTGAAAAAGAATAATAAAACTAATAAAAATTAAATTATTCAAATTAACGTAATTTCAATGTCATTACCACAAAACGGGTATCTAGTAGATACCATCTACTATTTCTCTTATTAAGCAACCTCACCAATTTACTATTATCTATAATCGTTATCTATCACCACGGAATGGATTATAATGTGGTTATGTTTTCAACCACATTAAAGAGTTGGTTAAATGCCAAAATACGGTTCAACAATTCTACACATCACCACCAAAATAGAGCAAGGAGGAAGAAGAATAAAGATCAGATTCAACAAAGAAAATCCTTAACTAAATTTTGGGGCCCTCCTATTGTTACAAGCAATGCAAATACATAAATTTACCACACCATTCTGTGGTGGTCATTGTTATTATTGTTGGCCAATGGCAAAAGCCATAGATGGCAAACCATTGGCAATCTGCAATTGAATTGGCTCGTAAACTTAACAATTTTATGACGCCTGTAACGCTGTCTTTTTGTTGTTTTTGTTTTGAGAGTACGTACATGTGGCTATTTGACCCTATGGGATGTGTAAGTTTTTGTTGTTCCAATACAGTTTGTTTTTGTTGCCATTGTTGTTGGGAGGACTTGATTTTATTTTATTTTAAATGTAAAATCAATATCGCCGTAATTTTTCATCACAATCTGGATCCCATATGTTTTAATTGAAACTTTTGAATTTGTGCCCAAATGCAAACACTGTCAATGAATGTGTTTTTAAGCTCGAAAAAAAATTACAATGAAATCGATTATGTGCATTGAGGATTTCTTCATATATGTGCAACTTGTAAAGGCACCCTATTTACAAAATTTATAAAGTTTCTGATTTTAGTGTTTGATTGATTTATTGAATAATGGCAGCTAAATTATGTTTGATGCTAGTTGCAACGAACAAAAATACACATTCTCTTTTATTTCTGTTCATTTTCTATCCAACTTGTAACAGCAACTCGAATCACACCAAATCTCCAACCCAGGGGTGACCCATAGAGAATAAACTAAGAGTGTGTTAAAGCTTTGACCGGATGTCACGTCGCAAGTTGGAATTTCATCGAGTAGAAGTTGCAGATGACAAAACTAGAGTCAAACATAATTTAAAATTCATTATCATCAATCAAACATAATTTAAAAGCCTTTAGTGTCAATCGAACATAATTTAAAAGACATTAATGAATCAAACAGAATTTAAACATAGTGTGCCTATCGCTCATTCCATTAGAATTGTGTCGAACTCGTTTACTAGTACTCGAACTCGTTCATTTAAGGTGCCCGGACATAACAATCACGAACGTACTCGTCTTATTGAACGTGTACATTATGTTCGTTAGGGTACTGTCTGGTCACCCAAAATGAACTAGATAGTTCATGAACTACCCAACTCTACATTCCATCATTCACTTTCTTTTGCATGATTTTCCATAGTCGATGATCCGTGGCATCGAAACCCCCTGGGGTGACCGAAATGTTAGTTGGAATTTGATATAGAATAGTGTGGATGGGAGAATGTGCGAAAAAATTGGAATTAAACTATTGGCAATTTCGTTTCTTAGAATAAATGTAATATTTGTTCTGCCTTTTGTCATAAAAGTAATTTTTAAGTTCTTTTTTGAAAAAAGTGAACCTGTAGTTCAAGTTTTTGTGTTCTTTCTGAGAATGTTGCCCTCACTCAAAAAATGCAAACGTTTTGCAATTTCTGCCCTCTCAGTGGGTCCCAGAGGAGAACGTAGCCCGATAAAATGGCTTATGTTGTGTCATTTGGTATGAGTTCTGTGTCCCCACTACTAATTGTCTACCTTCTGTGTGGAGGCACTAATCAAGTTTAAGCGCCTTCAGTTAAAATCGCTTAACTTCTCAAACAAAGTGGTCGAAATATTAGTTCAGCGGGAATAATTAAAAATACCAATCGTTTTGGTACTTTGTCGATCAGTTTGTATGAAAAGTCGCTTAATATCGCTAAGGTCTCCATATTTCAAAGGTCTAAATTTTTCTACTTTCTGTGTGGGGCGCTAATCAATTTTAAGCGCCTTCAGCTAAAATAACTAAAAATAACAATCGTTTTGGTACTTTGTTGACGGTTGTATGAACTGTCGCTTAATTTCGATAAGATCTCCATATAAACTGGTCGAAAATTTTAGTTTAGCGAGGTAAGTAATACATGCTAATTAGGCAAACGGCAGAACACAGAACTGAGAAAATGCAACATTTCTATATTCTTTTCTCACGCCAAAAAAAAGGTAATATTTTGAAGAGGTTATGGCAAAAAATGTAAATATTGCCTCATACAACGCCGACATATTTTTTTAGAAACGAAATCACCATAAGTTTAAGTATTATTTGATTGATACTACTTACTTACTTATCTGGTCTCAAACAACCCCGGCGGGTCAGGGACCTTACAAAACGAAGATAAAATATTCGCCAACCAGTTCGATCTTCTGCCTTATCTCTCCAGTTGGCAATACCAAGTCTTCCTTCAAGTTCGGTTTCGAAAACCCTTCGTGCTGGTTCGTCTTCATCTATTCATGGCCTAGCCAGCTCAATCAATAGATTGATACTAATGCCAGCTAAACTAAATATGATGCTGGTTGAAATTCGCATTCTCTTTATTTCTCTACGTTTTATGTCCAACTTGTAATGTAATGTCCAAATGAACACTATCAAATCTCCAACACTTCTGTGACCGCGAGAGAACGCAAAAGAGCTGATGGAGACTCTTATATATTACTCGGTTCTCCAACTACCTCGGTGGCCGTAAAATAATGCACAACAGTGGATGGAAACTTTTTCTGCTCGTTTATTGTTCAACTTCCAACAGGAATCCAAACTCTATCAAATCTCCAACTACCTCGGTGGCCGTAAAAAAAATGCACAACAGCTGATGGAAACTTTTTCTATTCGTTTTATGTCCAACTTATAACATCAACTCGAACTTTATCAAATTTCCAACTACTGCGGTGACCGTAATTTGATAGAGTTCGGAAGTCGCACGTAAAACAATCAGAAATAAAAGATACTGTATATTTGCGTTCGAAGCAAGCATATACAAACTTAATTTAGCTGTGATTGGTAACTATCAATCAAACACAATTTAAACTTAATTTACTTTCAATTGCTTCACTCTGTTCTTTATAAGACTTAATTATGTTTGATGCTGGTTACATTGAATGAAAATACGAACGCCCTGATATTTCTATTCGGTTTATGTCCAACCTTTAATAGCAACTCAAACTCCAACAAGTCTGCAACCCGATGGTATCCATGCCACAGCTGACCGAAATGTTAGTTGGAATTTGATAGAGAAAGGACTGGATTGGAGAATGAGGAAAATATTATAGCTAAATTTTTGGTAGACTTCGGAAGTCGGGCATAAAACAATCAGAAATAAAAGATACTCCATATTTGCGTTCGAAGCAACCAGCTTCAATCTTAATTTAGCTGTGATTGGTAACTATCAATCAAACACTATTGAAACTTAATTTACTTTCAATTGCTTAACGATTTTCCTACTCACACTGTTCTTTATAAGATTTAATTATGTTTGATGCTGGTTACATTGAATGAAAATACGAATGCCCTGATATTTCTATTCGGTTTATGTCCAACTTCTAATAGCAACTCGAACTCCAACAAGTCTGCAACCCGGGGGTATCCATGCCACAGCTGACCGAAATGTTAGTTGGAATTTGATAGAGAAAACAGGGGATGAGAGATTGAGGAAAAAATTATAGCTAAATTATGTTTGATGCTTATTGCATCAATGTAAAATATTCATTGTCTTTAACAGCAATTCGAACTCCATCGAATCTCCAACTACCGAGGTGACCGCCAGAGAATGATAATGAGATGAAAACTCTTATAGATGGAGACTCTTACATATTACTGTATGCCAGAACGTGTAGAAGTCGGAATGAGACATCACACGACATACATATACTAGAAACCATAGAGTAAATACACCGGACGTTTCATTTCGCACTCTTCGTGGTAAGGTCGGTGCGATAGAAAGATGTTGGACGTAAACTGACTTACACCAGGTGGAATTACAAGAACTTTTGACTTTAATTTGTCATGTCGTTTTTGGTTGAGAACTGTGAAATTTAAACGAATTCTGGACTTTTTTATATTTTATTGTTAGTATACATTTGAAATACCGCTATTGTGCTCTTGTTGGTTGTTTTTATCGAATGCCTATATCTGGTATTATTTAAACAATATTTTCCAACACACAACATACATATGCAACCATGCCCAATGTCATAAATTTACTGAGAGAAGTGTTTACACTAGGCATATTTGCTCTATGCTGAAAACTCTAAACATGGTTTTTGTTAAAGGAAAAGTCCTGGGCCTACACAAATAAAAGCACTCATCATTATAAATTCTTCATCAATCCTCTAAAGTTTTATGTATATTTCATAGAATTGTATTATGAAAAAAATCCAATGAGTCTTCGAACTCACGGGCAATGTGTTAAAACCTTTTTGCTACACGGTACCTGTTCGATTTCTATGAACACATTAGTAAATGTTACATTGGAAAATAAAAAACAGCGGTCAATCATATGATGACGTTACAGTTAAATAATATTAATACTTAAAATTATTTAAAGACCCAGTGCAAGCACATGTGTCATTATTTTCTTGCTCAATACTTTTTGTTTTATTCCCACAAAAGTCAAAGAATGCAAAGCAACAGACACTTGTACATACATACATACATTGTTATATTCGTACGATATAACCGAAGATCAACATAAAATACTTTTTTAATATTACTCCAAATTAAAACACTTAAATCTCGGCTCGCCGATATCGGATCGCCTTAATTTTTGGCCTAAACTCTTCGTCGAAACCCGCACTAGCTTTTTAATCCAAAAATTAATAAAATCGGCTATGAATTTCCGGAGAAAATCGCGTGGGAAATTAAATCGCCCAATAATCACTTTCAATACCGACTGCCAAGCAACGAACAAACAAACGATGATTTACTCTTACGAACCTAACACTTGCGTATGTATTAGATTTATAGTTTACTGCCCTAGAGGCGCGCGTATAGATGTTAACACATCAAAAATTTTAGGAAATGTTAGGATTTTACGAAATGAATTCTAAAGAAGTTTCAAAAAAATATTTGTCATTGATTGAAACATAATTACGTTCTGCTAATATTACGTGCGTTTGTGTAATTGCAATATTTTGCGAGCAGTTGTGTACTAAAGAATTCTCATTGCATTTATAGTTGTTCGTATGCATATACAGCACGAGGCATTGTTAATAGAGTTATTCGGAGTTATTCGCCTATAAGGGTCTGTGGCTAACTCTGAAAAATTCATAAAAATGCTTTCTCATTCTATAATAGATTTCATAAAATTTATGAAAATGTTTCATTAATCTTATGAATAAAATTTGTACAACGAATGTTTGTTTTTGAGGCGGAGAAGTTGGCAACACTGGCGTCCTGTGGCAACCGATTTGACAGTTCTGGCTTGTTTTGGAGTTATTCTATTATAATTGGCTTCAAACTTTAAATTTAGTTTGGTTTACAAATTCACCATGAATAGACTTGCGCCGGAGAAAAGTTTGCAAATTGTTAAAATTTATTTTGAAAAACTTGGTTAAATTCGAGAAACTCATCGAGCATTACGTGCATTTCCCAAAATCTATGAAGAATTTCCGAATATTTACAAAGAACAGTTTTTCAATGTACAGTGTACAATAGCTTAGCTGATGGTAATTAATTGCATGATAACAATAACAATCTCATAAAATTAAATCAACCTATAGTCATTACAATTCAAAAAATTACCAAAAAAAATCCTGTGCAAATAACTAATTTCCGCTGAGTGTAAGGACACTAAATATTTGCAGACACCAAACATAAATTCACCACACTCACATACACTGTATGCACATAAAACTCAGTGTGAACAAGGATACGTACAAATTGTCTGAAAACACAGAAACCAACAAATTTTTATTATGGTCATTTTCCATTTTTGCCCAGCTCTCTTTTTGTTTTTGCATGATTTCATTGTATTGAGTCTTTTGTTCATATTTTAAGCCATTTAGATAACCACATTCATTTGCAATTAAAATACATGCAATTTTAACAATCACGCAGATAGATTTCAATGCATACGCCACATACAACACTGTTCCAGATATAAATGCATCCTTTAATGCACGCACACACATCCACAGAGAGGACTCAAAGTGAATTTAAAATAGCAGAGAAAAACTGCACAAATAGGAACCTTAACAAATGTCCGTAAGCTCTCAAGCGTTCTCTTTCACCCGTTCCCTTTTGGATTCTGTTCATCAACTTGCACCACCACCCACTTTGATTTTTACTCTGAACAAATCCTTTTTCCTTTCATGTGACTCCTGCTGTGGGCACGAAATGACACTGTTTTTGTCGCTTATCTAGAAACTGGGCTGTGCGCTTTTTATTAATTAAACATTTTTATGACAAAAGTTTTTCACATGACATTCTCTTCTAGCCACTCGCTCGCAACGATTATCCTTTGGTTATTGGGGGCGGGGAAAGAAAACCTAATAAAATTATTTTAAAAATTTAACAAAAGTCATTGAAATTAAATATTTAACATTTGGTGACTCCGACGGAAACGTTCCTGTGATTTTATTGAGTTTTTATTAGATTTAGTTAAAGTGTTTCTATGACCACGTAATTGCAATGTGACTCCGACATTATCATTTTTGCTGGAATCGTAAACGACATTTAGCTTATCAGAATTATGAAGTAGGAGGGGAAGGTAATCGGGAAAGATTTTAAAATTTAGTTTAATATTTTATGAAGTGCTTTAATTGGAAAATATGAATACAACGTTTAATTTTGTTGACCGTCAAAGGGAGGTATTAACTACAGTACAGAAATACGAGTGGGTTATAAAGATTTGTCGATGTTGAATTTTGGGTTTTAGAGGTCCATTCGGAATTGGTGCAAAACTCTAAATCACGTACACTTACACATTTTATCGCGAATATTTTGCTGTTTTTAATAAAACATTCAGAAATATTAATCTGGGAATATTTGTTTTCGATAACATCATAACGACTGTGTCATCTTGACTGCTGTTACAAACTTAGCTCTGGAATTAAAAGACCATTTCACATACCTATGACCTTTACACTGAAAGAAAAATGTTTTGTCGCAGCTATGCAACATGTTCGTGTTAGTCTCAAGCAGACATGGGGCAAATTAATTATATGACATTTATAATTTGTAGTTTAATTTGAATTACCTGTCCAAATGCAAAATCAAAACAATTTCAATACCATTGGCAATTGTACTTATTTACAAAGCATTTCCTTCATATCTGGCAGTAGTACAGGATTTTGAATTTGAAAGACTACGATGCAATACCTATCTAAGCCACAAACCTCTACATAAAAAAACTTTAAAACAGAATTGCCAGCAGTCAAACAAATTCAAAACAATTAAAAGCATTCTCATATTTCATTACAATTGTCATCCGATTCCACAACCTTCATTTGCATTCCCTGAGCAAATGCAAATTCAAAATATTTTAATTGTCATTGCCAATAATGGTAATTCGTTTGCATTCGCATTAGATAAAGTAATGCAAATTAAAATCCAATGCAAATTAAAAAATCCATTGTATGGTCTGCAGTGAAAAGTTTTATACATGCGACAATTTCGTCCGTGCTGCAAGACAAAACAAGATACAAGATAGTTTTGAACATTGCATTGCTGGGATAATTCGAACATCAATTATGCTGAACAAATAAAAGGAAGTATATGAACGCTGCCCTGACCACGACATTAAGAGTATTCTAGGCGATTTTAATGCCAAATGGGGAAAGGAAAGTGTCTTTCGACCAACCATCAGATACCACCTCCGATAATGGAATAAGACTGATAGACTTCGCCGCTGCAAAGAACATGGTAGTTAGTAGCACTCGATTCCAGCATAAGCACATACATAAGGCGACCTGGATATCTCCTGGTCAGAGGACGAAGAACCAGATTGTTCACTTGGTAATAGATGGCAGGCACTCTTCTAGTGTAATGGATGTACGTGTGATTCGCACAAGACTGAGCAGGGCGAAAAACGTACGAAGCTGAACAGAGGAAAAGCTGGATATTGACAAGCTACAAATACCGGAGATATCAATGTCCTATCGACAGAAGCTCTCTCTTCTGCTAGAGCAGAATACCCCCCCTTCCGAAACCCAGATCCGCAGTGGAATCACATCTCCCATTCTTTGGAAACCGCTGCAAGGACTGCGACGATGTCGCATTTCAACTGAAACAGTCAGTTACAACGCGTGCTGCGAGTGAGCGGTATAAAAGGCTAAGAAGGGGGGAAACCCAACTATTTAGGCGAAAAAAATGGCAGTGGGAGCAGAGAGATAGTGAAAAAACCGAAATGTGCAGGATGAATGGTGAATCCCGAAAGTTTTTCCAGAAGGTAAGAAGATCGAATAACGGGCCTAATAATGGGCTGCTGTGGTGACTTAGAAGCAGTGTGTGCTCAAAATGTGGAGAGACCACTTTTCAGCACTACTCCACTCAGGTTCTTCCACTGAAGATCAGGAGGTAATGATAGTGGAAGATAGTGTAGATTGCACCCCCTCCCCCCCAACCAAGACGAGATTAGAAAGGCGATCTCCCGCCTTAAGAATAATAAAGCAGCAGGTGCGGATGGCCTACCCGCTGAACTTTTTAAGGCAGGTGGCGAAGGACTGCTAGCCCACATGCATCGACTTCTATGCAGTATATGGCTGGGGGAATCTATACCCGACGATTGGAGTCTCAGTGTACTATGTCCTGTTTTCGAAAAGGGTGATCCGTGTGTCTGTTCCAACTATCGCGGTATCAGTCTTTTATCCATCGCGTATATGGTCTTGTCGAGCGTATTATGTGAAAGACTAAAGCCAATTATTGAAAATCTGATTGGACCTTATCAGTGTGGTTTTAGACCAGGCAAGTCCACGACGGACCAAATATTCACGCTACGCCAAATCCTGGAAAAGACCCACGATAATCAAATCGATACATACCACCTTTTTGTCGATTACAAAGCTGCTTTCGATAGCCCCATACGGGGAAAACTGTACGAAGCTAAGCTTGGTATTCCGGCAAAACTGATCCGCCTCTGTAGAATGACGCTGACCAACACCAAACCAGCAGTAAAAGTGGGGAAAGACCTCACTGAACCATTCTGTACCAAGCGAGGACTTAGACAAGGCGACACACTTTCGTGCAATCTCTTCAACAATAATGAGAAAGGCTGCACTAAATACGTACAAGACCATTAACACGAAAAGCCATATATTGCTGGCGCATGCTGACGACATAGACATCGTTGGGTGAAATTTACGAGAGGTTACTGCAGTATTTTCAAGAATCGAAAAGGAATCAGCGAAGCTGGGTCTTGCTGTTAATGAGGGCAAGACAAATTTGATGGTGTCAACGACTAGAGAAACCTCTCGACTTGGTCCGCACTTGAACGTTGACAACCGATTTAATTTTGAAGTGGTAGATGAATTTGTCTACCTTGGATCCGCCGTGAACAAGGACAACAACGTCAGCCTGGAGATAGATAGGAGAATTGTGCTTGCAAATAGATGCCATTTTGTTTAGGAACAAGGCTCTCTCTCGACGGACAAAAGTCCAGCTGTATAAGACTCTCATTTTACCTGTCTTGACATATGGCTCCGAAACTTGGGTCGTATCGCAAGCGGATGAAAAACACCTGGGTGTATACGAGAGAAAAATTCTCCGTAAAATATATGGTCCTGTTAGGGAAAATGGTGAGTAACGACGTCGCTGGAACCAAGAGCTATATGAGTTTTATTCTGACGTGGACATAGCTAGGCGAATCAAATTAGGCCAATTGCGTTGGCTAGGCCATGTTATCAGAATGGATGAAGATGAGCCAGCGCGAAAGGTTTTCGATAGCGTTCCCGATGGAAGCAAGAAAAGAGGACGCCCAAGACTCCGCTGGATAGACCAGGCAGAAGAATCCCTCCATATCGTTGGTGTTACCAGCTGGGAAGAAAAGGCGACGGATAGAGCCAGTTGGTAGGATATGTTGAAATTTTTTTGTTTAATTAATATGTGTAAGACGTCTGACCTCATGAGGTTATAAAATAGTTAGTAAAAGTAAGTAACTAAACAAATTAAGATTTAAATTAATGTTAGTGGAATTATCTTGAGCTTGAATAATAAAATGAAATAGGACCAGACAATAGGCCGAATAAATAAAAATCATGCTTGCTGAATTTGAACATAGAGGACGACGAAGCTGAAGGCAGTTGTTATTGACCGTATGAATTGTGTTGTTTTTTATAAAACAACAAACATCATGTCTAATGGTAACCGATGGTTCTCTGGTGATGGAAATAAGTTGTTTGCAAATGTTTTATTGTGTGTTTTGCTTTGTTTCAAGCACTTGCATAGTTGGAAATTCTGAATTAAAATTTGTTTTTGTTCTTTGTTTGCATTTAGTTTGATGAATTTTTCAATAGCATAATTTCAAAAGGCCGTCGGTGGTGCAATGAGTAGGGTGCGCGCCTTTTGTACATGAGATTTTGAGTTCGATCCCTGCTCTGACCATCTCAAATTTATTTCGGCGGCGGGCACCTCGCATAGTGACGGTGAAAATACCGTTCGGAATCAGTGCAAAAACTGGAGGTCCCAATCAGTGAGTAGAAAACTAGAAAACGCGCAGTTCACTGGTTATGAGAAGCTCTCCCCAATTCCTTCATGGAATGTAATGGGAAAACATTTTTTTTTTTTTATAATTTCTGTGGGTAGACGTGAAATAGCTATACTGTTTGCAGGAACCATCAATATTTATTTTGCAAAACTTATTTTGTAATAACTATATCTCTATTGTCTGGTCTTGAGGTTGAATAATGGAGTGTGAAGGTACCAGTAAAAAGGCCGAATAAATAAAAATCATCCCTGTCATCGCATACTTTTTTCAACATTTTATTTATTTAAAATGGTGTTTGGGCAAATGAAATGAATGCGTTGCTGTAACGAAGAAGATGTTTATGCGACAACAATTAATTTGCATAGAATTAAGTCGTAAAATTTTCGCATGCAATTCTATTTGTAATTCAATAAATATATTATACTTGTTTTGCAACCGCTCACAAACACAAAGACGTCAAATTGACAGGAATGAATAACAAAAAAAGAATTGTAATCCGCCTATGCCATCCTAAAAGAACAACAAATATATATTTTTCATCGGCATTGAACTGTGAGAAGTGTGTGTGTTAATATTCATACATCCTTGATATGTGAATTCTAATAATGTGTCCTTTAGTAGGATTATATAAAGTTTGATATGTAAACAAAACATTTTCGTCTATAATTTTATGTGATTAAACAAGAAGTTTGTATTTCTCAGTATTGTCAGTTTAGCATTTTTAGAGCAATTCTAGCATTTTCATTTATTGACAACTTTAGGCTTTCCTTTTTTAGCACTTGTTGTACAAAAATTTAATTTTTCCAGAATATGTCACTGTTTTTGTGGTTTAGTAAGATGAAACTACTGGTTATTTTAACAAAGAAATATATCATATCTAAAATCATCAAGGGGTTGGAAGCCAAATATATATGTGAATTGAATCCTGGCAGTAGGTAAAATGCATTCCACCACCGGTTTTTTCGATGGCACAGAAAATACAAAATGAGAATGAGAAACATAAAACATCGCTATTTGTTGACGATCCTCGCAAATGTTATAAGGACCACGATTTACGGATATGCAGTTGGAATGTTAGAACACTATAAAGATCTGTTGTCACTATCCAACTGGCAGACGTCCTCGAGCATTAAAAGGCTAACATTACTGTTATCCAGGACATGCGGTGGACAGGTCATGGGTGTACAAGGAAGAAGAACTCTGACATATACTACAGCTCCCATGAGAAAAAGCAAGAATTTTGTTACGAATTTTGTGGCTGGCAAAAGACTGCGACATTTAGTCTCTAGGTTCAACCCCATGAGTGAAAGTATAGCCACCATCCCAATAACAGCGAAATTCTTTGGCATATCGCTAATTTGTGTACATGCCCCGACAGAAGGAAAAGAATATAACATCAAGGACATGTTCTATGAGCGCCCAGAGGAAATATATGACCGCCGCCCTGGCCATGACATTTTGATTATACTAGGAGATTTTAATGCCAAAGTCGGCAGAGAAAATGTCTTTGAAACAACCATCGGTAATAACGTAATGAGACTGTCAGATTTCGCTGCATAAAGACAAGACTACTTGGATATCCCCAGATCAACAAAAGCAAACCAGATTTATCATCAGCTAATGGCGCAGAACGCAACTCCGCCTCATGATTCTAAAGCGTAGTGGAAATATATGTCCCATTCTACGAAACTACTGCAAACCGAACTTAATTTTGAAAACCTGTTTAAAGATAACCCATGATACGCATGGTCGCTGCACTTATGCCAATGCTTCAGTCAGTTGCAACGCGATTCGCGACAGAGCGGTAGAAAGAAAAGAGGAGAGATTTGCACCATCTGTTGCGGAGAATGCAAAAGCATCTGTCTGCAAAATGACAAACAAAATACAACAGTTATAAAATAAAAATAGAACACCGAAAACAGAAAATTGAGAAGAAAGACTAAATATTTGTAAAAAGTGACGAAATGAAAGCTTTTTTGTTGTTTTCTTTGTTTTTTTTTCGTTTCATTCAAAACGCAGCCCTAGTTGCATAATTTTTTGAGCAAAATCGAAAAACGAACCAGTACATAAGTTTCATACCCTCACGACTTAATCATACCCTCACCCTAGTTCTGTTAAATAAAAACTATCATACTAAAAACTGACCATATTCAATAGCAGATTGACATCGCGCTAAATATTATTGAATTCCCAAATTAGTTAGTTTCTCTCCGAATATTTATATGCGAGGTACAAAAATGGGCATGGCCAGTTGTTGCCAAAATTTTGATCAGTACCAAATTTTATTAAGATCGGTTAGGATATATTGGAGATATTGAGTCGGCAAACTGCAAATACGCCCAACTTTTGTATGGGAGATACGAAACTGGGCGTGACACAATAGTCACTTATTAATTACACAGCAAAATATTGCGTATTACCGAATTTTATTAAGATCGGTTGTAGTTTACGAGAGTTATCGTGTCGATCAACAGGTCATCCGCCCAACTTTTATAGGGGAGGTACCAGAATGGGTGTGGGAAAACCACTCATTTTCTATAGGAGAGGTGTCTTTGACTAAATATTGACTTGTACAAAATTTTATAAAGATTGGTTCGGGTTTGCGGGACTTCTCGTGCCGAATAACCAGATGGCCAAACAACTTTTGTATGGGAGGCACCACAATGGGCGTGGCAAAATCACCCTTGTTTTACTCGGTGATTGGCGTTAGATAACGTGAAGCCTTATAACTAATTTCATTAAGGTCGGAAGTGTTTCACGCGATTTATCGGATTGACAACCCGGACGAACACCCTGTTTTGTATGGGAGGTACCAGAATGGGCGTGACAATCTCGCCCATTTGCTCCAGTTAACTAGGCATTTACAGATTATTAACCAGTGTGCGAGTTTAAGCTAATCACATCTGCCAGAAGAAAAGTTTGAAAGAAATATGATTTTGTGCTAAATGTGTCGATTTGTATGGGAGGTACCAGAAGGGGCATGGTCACAACGCCCATTTTCAATCCCAAACTCAATATTGGCAAATAATAGTCACTGACAAAATTTCATTGTGAGCTGTAAAGATTTACGGCAGTTATCGTGTTGACCAGCCTGCCAGCCAGACAGACAGTCAGACAAACAGACAGACAGACGGACATGGCTCAAACGTCTTAAAAAGTCCTAAAACGAATTTCGTCTAAAGATACTAAGGGTCTAATACAGGTCTAAATGTGTTACATTTTTTATGGGTGAGGGTATAAAAATCTGGCCGATCTGTCAAAATGTTGTCTGCCAATCGTTCTACTCAATTTTACATTCGCTCTCACCAAATTGAAATTTTTACACATCCAATGATTTCTCTAACAGTCTAATACGGCCTAAAGCTGACACGCCTTTGTAGAATGATACTAGGCCGACACGAAATCGTCAGTGGACGAGGCGAAACCTCAGGCAGGGCGACTCCCTATCGTGCGATTTCTTCGACATATTAATTGAGATCATTGTGAGAAAAACTAGAGTCAACACGAATAGAACAATCAGCAGAAAAATGCATACGCTGCTCGCTGATGATTTAGACATCATTGGGCGAAATCTGCGAGACGTTACTGCAATATTTTCAAGAATTGAGAAGGAATCAGCAAAAGTGCGCTTGTCACTAAACGAAGACAAGACAAAATTAATGACACTGTCCAACAGCATTTTTGGAACAGAATAGCGACCCTATAATTCTGAAAGGGTATGTTGAGTACATCATTTTTGTAGAACAAAGTTATGGTCCAGTACGTCTGAGTATTTTTTTACAGTGGGTCAAAGTTTTCATTTTTTGGTCGAAGAGAGCATTACACTATATGAAAAAAATGCTGTAAATTAATGTCTGAGAGAATTGTTATGGTCAGAGTTGTATTGTGGAATTGTATGGGGATTATTTTTGTGGAAGATCTTAACCCTCTAACTGGTCTCTTTATGGGTCAATTTGACCCTTTTTCGAGAAAATCAAAAAATGTCCTTTAAAAAATGACATTTAAGGATTAAAATATTCTACGAAAATGTTTGCCGGAAAATTTCAGTGGGGGACACCAAAGACACCATTGTTGTAAATAAAGCTCTTTATGATTAATTGGCAAAATTACACGCCAACTTCTATAAAAAATTATAATTTTGTTTTAATACTGGTTTATTATAGTATGTAGTACTATGTAGTACTATGTACATACATATTTATTTTTTTGCTTCAAATTTTCGAGTAAAAGGGAATTGGGAAATAGCAGTAGTATGACAATGGATTAAAGATTAAACTTAATATGCTTTCCTGTATTTAGCTTGACGTGAATGTTCCGATGGGTCAAGGTTTCTGTACAAGCCCCATACGTATTCAGCAAGCATTACACTTTGGGATTTCCCTTTGAATCTTTCTTCCAATTCCTTTATATCCTGATGAAACCTTTCACCGTGTTCATCTGAAACCGCTCCAAGGTTTTCTTTAAAAAAATTGGATGAGAGTGCAGAAAATGCAGCTTTAGTGACATCTTAATGCCAATATTGTTAAAACCGATTAGCATGCTTTCAATATTTTCTGCATACTTTTGTGCTTTTGAGTTTCCAAGGAATTCTGATATAACCAGCTGCATAAAGTCAAATGCTGTCTTTTGCATATCTGACAGATGACCATAAAATTCTTCATCTTGTAATAATTTTCTTATATCGGGTCCAACGAGCATTCCTAGAAAAGGTAATTTGCATTAAATGAAATAAATTATTTCTTAAAACCGTATTTTACCTTCTTCTAATTTTGCTGCAGATAATCTGGGGAAAATTGTTTGAATGCGTTTGAAAGCATTTCCTTGTGTATTTAAGCTTTTAATAAAATTTTTCACCACGCCCAACTTAATATGCAGCGGTGGAAGTATGACCTTATCTTTTGGGACAAGGGATTACATTTAAGTCACCAATAATATTTTCTTGACGTTCTTCGAAATATTTAATATGATAATGGCTGGTGGTAGCACGTGAATCCCATTTACAAACAAATCACATATATTTTGTGTATCCTGTTTGCATTCCACTCAATATTGCAATCATTTTGAAGTCTGCGCATACTTCCCATTTATATTTATAGTATTCAATTTTATTTAAGAGATTTGAAATATTTGCGTATGTTTCCTCCTTTTTTGTGGAATACGCAACCGGTATTGGTGGATGGTGATTTCCATTGCGCAGTAAAACTGCTTTTAAGCTGTGTTTTGAACTATCTATAAATAGTCGCCAAGCGGAAGAGACCAGTGGAAGCTTTAGATATTTTAGTACCTCTTCAATACTGCAACAGTATACAAGTTCTTCTGATTTCTTAAAATAACTTTCCAGACCGGCGTGTCTTTTTCTTGGAAATGTAACTTTTACATTGGCTTTTATCAAATTCCTGTTTTTCAATCTGGAACATAATATTTCAGCTTTCTCTTTTCTTAGTCCTAAATCTCTTACAAGATCTTCAAAATAAGCTTGGTCTATCAAATTAGGACATATGTTTCAACCATCAAGAGGCAAGTAACTTATATCTGATATGTTTTCAACCGCCGCTGTTATTTCTGTATTGGCGTATGTCATATTGACCGAAAATGTATCTGTAGGCGGTTGAGGCACCGGATCACCTTCACAGCGCACTTCTGGTAAAATGACATTATTTGTTGCTTCGTATGTCATTATCGCGTAGTGCCTTTGGCTTCTACCAAATTTGTAATTTACGCAGAAATAGCATGTATCTGATTAGTGATCTTCAGGTTCAATCCATGTAATAGGCGCAGAAAATGGCAACGCCTTAGTACCGCCTTTGTACCAGGTCAAAAGACCACTTTCGCAAGTAGTACATACAGTTTTTGGTATCCAAACTTCGGATAAAAATCGTATTCCAAAGAAAAGAAAATATGGTTCTTCAATTGTAGGGAATATCTTTCTTCTGCTTTGATGGTGCGTAAAATGTCCACAAATAAAGCAAACCCAATCTCTTAATTTGCAAACAGAATCCGCCATGCTAATTTAAGCTTTAATTTTTCTTTTTTTATATTAATTTTAGTAAAAATCACACCCGATATGTACTGCTCAGTAGCTCAATTATGCTTAATTTTTTTCTTTTATTTTTTATTATTAATTTTAATACATATCACACCCGATTTGTAAGTCACAGCTGACTTGACGCGAGAACTCAGTGTTTGGCCCGGCCGAACTTGACGCCGTTTTTACCTGTTTTGTATATGTTGGTGTATAATTTTACTAATTAAGCGTAAAGAGCTTTATTTACAACAATCGTGTCTTTGGTGATCCCCACTGAAATTTTCCGGCAAACATTTTCGTAGAATATTTTAATCCTTAAATGTCCTCTTTTAAAGGATATTTTTTGATTTTCGCGAAAAAAAGGGTCAAATTGACCCATAAAGAGACCAGTTAGAAGGTTAAGATCTTCCACAAAAATAATCCTCATACAATTCCACAATACAACTCTGACCATAACAATTCTCTCAGACATTAACTTACGGCATTTTTTTCATATAGTATAATGCTCCCTTCGACCAAAAAATGAAAACTTTGACCCACTGTAAAAAAAAACTCAGACGTGCTGGACCATAACTTTGTTCTACAAAAATGATCTACTCAACATACCCTTTCCGAATTATAGGGTCGCTATTCTGTTCCATTCAAAAAGTCTTAATTTGTTGGACAGTGTGATTTCGACAAACAGAACATCCACCCGATTAGATGAAAGGGTGAATGTTGATATTAGTTATAATTTCGAGGTAGTGGATGAATTTATTTACCTTGGATCTGCCGTGAAAAAGAGCAATATCGTAAGCCTAGAATTCAAACAGAGAACTGTGCTTGCAAACAGGTGTTAGTTCGGGCCAAACAAGAACTTCAGAGATAAGACCCTCGCTCGAAAATAAATATCTAACTCTATCACACTCACATACAACATGGCTTGGTGTATGACGCCGAATCTTGGGTCATAACGTCGATGGGAGGAGTCTTCGAGAGAAAAATACTCCGAAAAATATATAATCCCGTAATAGAGAACGGCGAATATCGACGACGGATGAACCAAGAGCTGTATAATCCAAAAACGATATACTAAAATACACAGTCAAAAGTGACGAGTGAAGCTCTCTCTCTCTCTCTCTCTCTCTCTTACTCTCTTCACTGAATATTTCAATACACGAGCAGCTTCCTGATAGTGTCATTTTATATATAAATACAAATTCCAACGATGTTGCAGTAAAATTACATAAACAATGCAAATTGCATGAAATAATTAAGATATGACGCGAGAGAGACATGCGTTTGAGTGAATTGTTACCACTTTTTGGTTCTCTTTTACGAGGATTGCCAAATTGCGCACATCTTTTGGCCGTCTACATCTTGATCGTCTTTGTATAATCTGTATCTCCTCATTAACGTACTTATGGGAATCAAAATGACGTGTTTACGCTGGCTAGGCCATGACAGTAGAATGGATCAGAATGAACCAGTGCCGATATATATTCGAAGACGTACTCGAAAGACGCCGAAAACTAGGACTTCGCTGGAAACTCCAGGTGGAAGATTATCAGCGAGATCTTGGTGTTACCAACTGGAGGAGAACAACCAGGTATCGAGCCGTTTGGAGAGACATGTTATTCTCATATTGTAAGGCTCTAGTTGTTTAAGTAAGTAAGCATAGTTTTTGTTAATGGCCGGCCTAATGTAAAATATGTTCCTGAATAAGCGGTCGAGGAAACGTGGAATTCTCGATTCCCTTCCAATTGTTAAAGCTGGCAAATGCAAAAATCTGGAATTTTCTGGTAATCTATGCAAACATGCAATATCAGAACAAATAGACAGATGTAGATGATGAGATGTAGATCAGTGGCATTTCATCGCCTACCTACATGTTACGCCTACCTACACGGATACGTTTTCACCGAACGTTTTTTTCTTACAAGAATCAGCTGATTTTGTCCTCAAAATAAGTTAAATAGCTTTTATGATGTGTCGAACTTTTTAATAGGATATGACTTTCCAATGATACACGCTGAAAAATACCAGCCCAGCATCATATTGCAGGAAACATGTACAAGTTTGAAGGCATTGTTTGTTGTCTGTCTCGCTTTAGTTTTAAGCAGTTTTCAACAAACAAAGACACATTTGGGTCGCTAAAACAAATACTATAGCCTATTAATCATTATGTCTCAAACATGTTACATTGAATAGCAAACACAATATGTTGGGCACAAGTATAGTATATTTGCGGCAAGCTACAAACACGTTACATTTGCATCCCAACAAGAAAAAAAGTCAAATTTTGCAGCGTGTTTGTAAATTGTTTAATTGTATACATTTGCCGCAAGTTTTTGAGATAGTCAGCTTTGGAGCTCAACAAATTTTTCCTACAGTCTTCTAGAATTAATATAAACTAAATACATAAGTAAATATTTTCCCACTACATCTCATGAAGGGGCTGGGGGGAGCTTCTCACAATCAGAGAGTTTTGTGTGTTCCTTTTTGTTTTCAAACACACTGATTGATTGGAACCTAAGTTTTACAATAATTCCGAACTGATTTTTGAGACGCTTTTTCATGCCTAATTACTCGAAAGTATCGCCGTCACTAAAGGCCGTATTAGACTATTAGAGAAAACGTTGGATATGTCAAAATTTGCATTTGATAAGACCGAAGTGTAAACATGAGACCGATTTGAAATCATTTTTTAAATTTTTTTTTTGATCGAACCCACTGCACCGTGCTCCAAACGAAGGCCTCTCAAGCCAATCTTCCTATTTCCTATTACTTATACAAATTCCTTATGTATGAGTGTGTATATATGTAATCATGTATTTATGTATATTTATAGCAGTATCGCAAATGATTATAAACTATTATAGTAAAGGAGGCCAATACCAAACATAGTACATACTACTACTTCGAGTATTTACTACAATGACAGCAGCATCAGGTAAAGTGAATTGCATATAATAGACAGTAGTAACTCACGTAGTATCTCATATCAAATCCCAAAGCGAGAAGAGGCATAACCACCCAGCTGTATGTAGTACGCATACATACAAGCAGGAAGGATATAGATGCTTTTATGTAAGTGTGTGCATAAAATGCCACTGACGCTTTTAGTGAGTTATATGTGAATCTTCATATGTATAGTGTAGAGATGTCGTGTATACACACAAACTGCAGTATTTTATCCCTCTCTCATTCCAAAAATCAGCATAAAAAAAACAGGAGTCGTATTCTGTGTGCTCTAAAAGGCAGTGCCTATCTTTGTGCAAAGGACCTACATACTTCAAATTATGATTTATTTATCAAGACTAAATATTGGATTTTAATATAGTTTTATTACTAGAAGAGCGCCATAACTCAAAGTTCAAGCTCAAATATTGTCCCAAGCCGATCTTTCTTTGTTGATGACATAAATGTGTCCTTCTTCCATGACAAGTAGTCAGTTGCTCACTTCGCCATATGTAATCTATATCTGCTTGACTATTTTTAATGCATTTGTAAATCTTTAGCTACGACTAAGAATAATAAATCGGGAAAGAAGGAAGTCATTTGATTAATCAGTCAAGCGAAACAATGAGTATTCACAGAATTGCTGTTAGTGCAAGCAGTCAGTTTTTCTGCTTATCTTCATTACTGTGTAGTTTTCGCAGTCAAATGCAGCATTGAAGCAACGTTTGAAATGTGACAGTGCTTGCAACAACAGCTATTCTATGAAAAGCCATTGCTTTACGTGACTGCGTAAGCGAAAACTAGCGAAACTAAACTATTATACATTTAGATGAAGCAAATTATTACCATTCTCTTTTTTGCATTTGCTCATTGCTTCTGCTTGGTATAACAATAAGTTAAGTATCTGAAAGTTAATTTTTTTTATTTGGCTGGAAAAATTTGAGCAAAACACAAAATACTGTGCTGTTATTATTTTGGAGCCAGCTATGCGTGCGTAATAAATCCCTCTCACTACATAAAATATTCTAGTCCTCTGTACTTAAATTAATCCGAAGCGGTGTCAAAACTACGAAAGCTCGGATTTTCTTAAAGCCAGTACAAAATTCTTGATTCAAGACCGGTGATTTCAGGAATGGAATTCTTAATTGTAGCCTTCATTAAGCTCAGGCGCGCTTGGTATTCACCTGAAAATGGGCATAATTCAACAAAAAACGGGAATGATTTAAAATGTGATGAACTTGAGTGCGGAACGTGCTCTCATCTAGAATCCTGGGATTAATTTAATCTCGAATTTGTATTTGATTTGATCAGAAAATAGGATTGCCTTCAGAATGACCGACATCAAACTGGTTCCACAATACCCTTGTTCTAAGAATTTTAAACTTGGCATCATCGAATTCGTGCTTGATATGATCTAAAATTAGATTGATTTAAGAATGACCACATATGAACTACTCCCAAAATGTACTTGTTCCAAGAATTATGAAAAAAAAACTTATTCCAAGAATTCTTAAAAGGCTATCGTACTTAATTCGAAAATTGTATTATATTTTACGCTTGATTTTTTAAATCGATCTTCTTTTCTACTTATTTTGAGATTGAATGAATTATTTATTACTGGGTATGAATCGCTCTTAAAATGTTAAGTAGTATCATAGAGAAATAGACAAGAGCCGCTATCTCTCTCTTCACGTTCTCTTGGTGACAACGTCGTAGTAGGCCATTGCATCCAGTTCGAGTTGCTTTTGTAATGTAAAATAAATGGAAATGCGTACTTTCGTTCTTGTTCCAAGAATTATGAAAAAAAAACTTATTCCAAGAATTCTTAAAAGGCTATCGTACTTAATTCGAAAATTGTATTATATTTTACGCTTGATTTTTTAAATCGATCTTCTTTTCTACTTATTTTGAGATTGAATGAATTATTTATTACTGGGTATGAATCGCTCTTAAAATGTTAAGTAGTATCATAGAGAAATAGACAAGAGCCGCTATCTCTCTCTTCACGTTCTCTTGGTGACAACGTCGTAGTAGGCCATTGCATCCAGTTCGAGTTGCTTTTGTAATGTAAAATAAATGGAAATGCGTACTTTCGTTCGATGCAAACAACATAAAAATTAATTTAGCTGTCTTAGTATCAATCAAACACCATTTAAACTGCATAGTCCATAATCTCTATTATTTTCTTTGGCCTCTCATTCTACATCATTTCCCAAGTACCTTTTCGATCCGCTGTGCCATAGAAACCCCCTGATACGATTTAAGCAAAAATTACATCTTTCTGTATAGATGTGAAAAACGAGCAGTGATACAACTCGCGATTACTTCCGTTTCTGTAAAAATTATTCGCTTCAGGCCGCGCCCGCGTGCACTGCACGCAATCGCCTTAAAATCGTTATAGTGAAAATGATAAATATTTTGGAAATAGTACGTAATTTGTAAAACAAAAAATATGGAAACTTGCCGAAGACTACAGACAGTGTACAACAAATGTACCCAAAAATTATATAAAGTGTACGAAAGATTAAAAAAATTTACCAAAAAGTACCTAAAAGGTGACAACGAGCAGATAAGATGTACCAAAAAATGTATATATTGTATCAGTGTCCTAAAATCTACCACAAAGTAAATAGAAAGTACCAAACAATTCTAAACGTTGATTGTGTCCGAAAAAATTACGTAAAATTTACCAAAAAGTGCAAAACAATACATATAATTCACCAGAAAAATGTACCAAACGTAAACAGTTTATCAAAAAGTACCAAGAATTATACGTCAAATGTACGGAAAGTAAATAGTGGAACAAAAAAGTACTTAAAAATAAGAATAAAGTACATAAAATATGTCAAAAAGCACGTATAAAAAATGGTGTTCCATTACAGCCCAAGAAGGGACTGGGGAGAGCTTCCCACAACCATGAAGCTGTTTGCCTTATAGTCACTGATTTGGAGCTACAGTTTTACACCGGTTCCGAACGGTATTTTGAGGAGCATAGTTTACCAACAAGATACACAAAAGTGAAGTACATAAAAAATACCAAAAAGTACAATTTGTTATACTTCTATGTACGTGAATACTGTTGGTACTTGTATGTACTTGTATGTACTTTTTACACCAAAAAATTGCACTAAACTTTGCCCCTGAAAAGAACTTTTTACACTTTTTTATACAACATTTTATACACTTTTTTGGTACACTACGTACTTTTTGGTATATTTTTCTAAATTTTGTGCACTTTTTTGGTACACTATGCAGTTTTTGGTACACTTTATAAACTTTGTGGTACAATTTTGCTTTATGTACTTCTTAGCATATATTATGTACTTCTCGGCAGATTTTCTGTACTTTTTGGAAAATTGTATGTACTATTAGGTACACTTTATGTAATTTATCGTACACTTTACGTACTTTTCTGCTTCCCATTACATACGTTTTGTGAATTTTTTTTACATTTTGTACAATCCCCGTACATTTTTGTATCTCTGTAGTACTTTACGTACTTTCTTGAGAATGCTATGTAGTTTTCGTCACTGGTATGTACTTTTTTGTACAAATAATGTTAACCACGAGAATACCGACCCATATTATTCTATTGGATCCCTTTTTTTCCATCTCTCTATATAATAAATTGTACGTGTCGCGTGCGGTACGCAAGCTGTTCGCGAATCGATCGTTATACTCCTTCGAGACGAAAAGTAGCGTGCGGAAATGCATAGAAATAAACGCACGCAGCTCGTTGGCGGGTGCGTGCGCTTTTTATTTACTTTTTCGCACGCGCTCGCTTGCCATTTAGGCTCACGACTAACAAATATGTGCGTTGTTCTACTACACGTTTTGTGGCTCGTCGTGAGTCAGCGTGCGTGTACGATGTCTGCTATTGTATATTACAATAACTTTCAATAAGTTGTTGAAGAGATCTGATGTGCAAGGACGTTTAAATTGGGCAGTTCAGAGATATAATATTCCTTTTTGTTAGAGAGATAAGTACATATGTATAAGAAACATCAAGTTTTAAAAATCACTGTATGAATGTTTGCATGGCAAAATTCATTTCAATATCTATCAACATCAAATGGCAGTACAATAAAGATGGTGATGAGATATTGTGTACTTTATATTTACGTATGTATGTGTAAACTCATTTATCTACTCATACATTTATGCATTCAAGGATTCGCGAAAATATACAAGTATACACATATATGTACAAATGTATGTTTCATACTGTATGCTACTGGAATGTGTCCATGAACACAAATTACACACACAGACTTTTGTGTTATCTTAGTGTCTGTGTGTATATCCTTGTGTAGTTCTCTTCTCTGTTTGGACGCTTGTGATTGTACCATTTAATAGTTGGTTTTTCGTTCATTTTTGGATATCACCACAGTAACGCCATCGGGGAGCACTAGAATGTGGTCCCTTGTACACCAACCTAATTTAGTAGATGGTCTGGCAGTCAATGCACACATCTGTTTACACGTATTTAGTATATAAATAAATCATACAGTGTTCCAAAGGCCAGCATATTTTGTTACAAATAAATAGGAAGTATTCCAGTGTTTTAATGAAATTAATTGTGAGGAAAATTGCGGCATTAATATCGGTATTATATCAAAATATATTTATATACTAATTGACCTTTTTACCTCTTCTGGATTACATCTAAAAAAAATGGTTTCCCATTACATCCCATAAAGAGATTGAGGAGAGCTTCTATCAACCAACGAGTTGTGGGCTTTCTGGTTTTATGCTCACTGATTGGAACCTAAAGTTTTACACACCGGTTCCAAACGGTATTTGAAGAAGCTTTTTCAAGACTTAATACTCGATGGTGTCGCCGTAACTAAGCGATGTGACAGCCGTCGAAAGAAATGAAAGGCGGTCAGAGCAGGGATGGAACCAACGTTCTCATATGCAAGATACGGGTACACTACCGTTTCACCATCGATGACCACAAGTGTTGTACATAGTGGTCTAAAATGTATCACCCTATCGAAAGATACTGTAACTTTTGCATATAACGGCAATTTCGTTACAGTGTATTGCTTGAAACAAAACAAATGTCTAGAATGATCATTCAAGACGTCTTGTGCGGATGTCTAGTAAACAGATACAGATCTTTTGGATTACATCTAAAAAATGGTTTCCCATTACATCCCATGAAAATATTAGGGATAGCTTCTCTCAGCCAATGAATTGTGCGCTTTCTGGATTTACGCTCACTGATTGGAACCTACAGTTTTACACCGGTCCCAAATTGTACTTGGAAAAGCTTTTTCAAGGCTTAATACTCGATGGTGTCGCCGTAACTAAGCGAGGTGACCGCCGTCGAAAAATATATAAAGTGGTCAGAGCAGGGATCGAACCCACGTTATCATATACAAGAGACGCGCCCACTAGCGTTTAATCATCGAAGGCCACAAGTGTTCTACAGAGTGGCCTAAAATGTATCACCCTGTCGGAAGAGACTGTAACTTTTGCATGTAGCGGCAATTTCGCTGCAAGTTTGTTACAGTCCATGACTTGATACAAAACAAATGTCTAGAATGACCATTCAAGACGTCTTGTGCAGATGTCTAGTAAACAGATACACACTACACGTTAACAAGCCATGGAATACAATACTTAAGTACGTTTTTTTTCAGCCAGAATTTGGACGTAATATAAAGAACAATTATAAAAGATTAATGTGTTCTTCAAATCAAAACTAATGTATTTCATATAAAGTTCTTGTAAAAGTCCTAAGTGCCAATAAAATCAAGTTTAAAGCCAGTTTTTTTCAATTCGCCTATCGTTCATTCTCTTTGAAATTCTATCCTGTATCAAGTTTGCAGCTAAGGGGTCGATCAGCTGTGTTATCGAAACCCCCTGACATTAAATATAAATGATTTAAATTTTAATTCAAAATGAAAGTGTGATTGTCAGAAATATTATAAAATTTCACATCTGGTGTGGACACTCAAGCGATACGAATTGAAAAGCTGATCACGTAAATGTAAAATTCCTTTGCGAGGTTACGTGTGGCCTCCTGCCGATCCAGCCAGCATCTAATATATTTTGGCAAAAACAAATTATTCTTGTGATAAATATGGAGGCCAAACGGGATCCACAAAGTGCCATGGGGTGGATATAATGGGCAAATATTTTTAAAATGTTGTTGAATATGAAAGAAGGGTGGATTCGTTTTGATACCTAATGTCAAGGACGATTTATGGTATAGTCGCCATCACCGCCAACTCTTCCGTTTTCAAGATATGCCCCCTTGTTGATCCTAGCCACAGTTTCCCATATAAAGGGTAAACTTTCAGTTGACTTATACGGTCACTCCAAATCCGAACCCGGGTTGAATACCTAGTGTATATATCGTATTAGCGGCATCAACGTCATCGCTTCCGTTTTCTAGATAAGCCATCATCCATCCTTTCCACAGTTCTCCATATGAAAGCTCAAATATCGGTTTTCAGTTGATGCTTGCGCTCACTCTGATACTGAATTTGGCAAAACTAGGAAAAGGAATTATACAGGGTGGGCCAAATAAGACCTATCAATGTAAAATACGTGTAACTCTTGTAATAGTATTTTTTTTATCAATTTTTTTTTATATTAAATACATTTCATGGAAATTTAGGGAGACTATGTATGAAATATGACATCAGAGAAATGTCCACCATTTTGATCGATACAAAAATTGGCTTTTAAGCGCGTTTTCCATAACACCATGTAATGTTTCTGGTTGCAGGCTCAGTATTTCGTCTCGAATATTCTGCTTTAGCAGTCTAATTGTCTCTAACTTATTGACATACACTTTGTCTTTTAAATATCACCATAAAAAAAGGTCGGACGCAGTTAAATCTGGCGAACGAGGTGGCCAAGGGAAATCATAATTTTTTGAAATTAAATGTTCGCCAAAAATTTCTCGCAACAAACCCTAGTTTGCCTTGCAGTATGCGCAGTCGCTCCATCTTGTTGGAACCACAAATTAGGATGCTGCTCCACCATTGGTCGCAAAAAGTTGTCAATCATCGTTCTGTACTTCGTTTCTGGCGTTCCATACTCATTCTCGAAAAAATATTGACCGATAACTTTATTGGCCATAACACCACACCAAACAGTGCATCTAGATGGATGTAACTGATGCTGGTGTGTTTCTCTTGGATTTTTATAGCCCCACAATCTACAGTTTTGCTTATTGACATAACCGTTTAAATGGAAATGAGCTTCACACGACATCAAAAGATTATTTAAAAGATCATTTTGTGTTGCTAATTCTGTAAAACGAATGCGTCTTAAGATGAATGGACAGATGGATCATTTGCAACACTTTGCCATACAGTTTGTCACACATTGTCTTCAGCATGAAGATATCGATGGCGACCTCTTCCAGGACAGTCGGCCACTGAACCCCGTTCCTCAAAACAGCTGATCAAATTCCTTATCATGAAGTCGTCATAACTATTGATCTTTGACAAGAATAAAAAAATTCGATAATTTTAACACGTTATTGTGTACTGTGTCTATCCATTATTTCCAAGAACTCAATTATAAACTGCAAAGAAAAAAACACAATTATATTAGAAAACAAAAAAGTTATTCGGGTTTAACTTTGGTAGGACTTATTTGGTCCACCCTGTACCATAAGTAGTCGTAGAATCTTGGTGTAATCCACGTTGCTAGTTTTGCCAGATTCAGTTTTAGAGTGAACGTAAGCATCAACTGTAAACTCCAATTTGACCCTCAATATGAAGAACTGTGGAAGGATAGATTGGCATATCAGGAGTTGATTCACACACTCACTCTAAAACTGAATTTGGCAAAACTAGGATTAGGTATTATACATAGTTGCCAGGACTAATTATGGTATCCCTGGAATCAACGCCTTCTTTACCGTTTTCTGGATATGCCGGCTTATACATCTTGCCCAAATGGGGGGTACATTTTCAGTTGCCGAACTTGGATACCTAGTGTCTAATACGGCATTTACACCGCATTAGCGCATTTGGATGGTTAACTCCGTTAACCCGCGATAACCCAGAAAATTACTCATACTATTTTAATGTCTGCAAACTAAAGTTTAATTTAGAACCTCATTTTAAACTCGTGTACATTTTAATGCACCTCTGTTAGCTACTACAAAAATTCAACCAGAATAATAAAAACATACACAAAAAATCAATTGTGATTCGTCGCCGCCACCAAAACTTTTTTGAAGCTCACGCCGCCGCCAATATAAATAGCTTTTATTGGTTTAAACTGTGAGCAGATTTCATCGACTGGCCCGATTTGACTCAATGTTCCAGTTTTAAGTGTTCTTATGGTCTGCCGGACATCAACGTTAGCTCTCCGGTTGTTAAGATATACCTCACCTTCTATTCGTGGAATCTCACCTGTACAATGGAGTTTTTGAAATGATTGTACAATTTAAGTATAGGCAAGTCAAGTCCATTCGCATGTTGTGGGCAAATTCTATTAAAATTTATGTTCCCTGAAATTATAAATGTTTTTCAACAGCCTCAAAAATTATATTTGTTTATTAACTATGCACAATAAGCAAATTTGGTTAGTGTCTGCGCTAATTACACACATATTTCTGGTACCACCCATAAAAATCAACACATTTAGTACCAAATCATGTTTCTTCTAATTATTACCTTCAACTCAAACATTGGTTAATAATCTGTAAATATCTACTTAAAGGGAAAATTGACGAGGTTGTCACGCCCATTTTGGTACCTCCCATACAAAGGCTTGATGGTCGTCCGGGTTGTCAATGTGATATGTCTCGTGAAACACTTCCGATCGTAATGAAATTAGGTTATAGGCTTCATGTCATCAAACGCGATTCACCATGTAAGACAAGGCTGATTTTGCCACGCCCATGATTGTACTTCCCATACATACATAAGTTTTTCGGCCGGCTGGTTGTTCGGCAAAATAACTCCCGTAGACCTGAACCAATCTTCATGAAATTTGATACTAGACAAAATTTAGTCAAATGCCACTCTTCTATGGAAAATGAGTCATTTTGCCACGTCCATTCTGGTACCTCCATACAAAAGCTTGATATTCGTTCGGGCTGTCAATGAGATAAGTCACATGAAACACTTCCGATCTTAATGAAATCACCGATTAAGATAAGGGTGATTTTGCCACGCCCTACCAAGATAAGTTGTGCGGTCAGCTAGTTCATCGGCAAGATAACTCCCGCAAAACCTTTATGAAGTTTGGTACTAGATAACATTTAGTCAAATGCACACAAAAGTTGGGCGGACCGGTTAATCGATACGATAACTCTCATAGACTACCAGCGATCTTAATAAAATTCGGTACTAGGCAATGCTTTCCCAAAAATTAAAGATTAACTACTGTCCACGCTCATTTTCGTACCTCCCATACAAAAGTTGGGTAGCTTTCCGGCTCGATATCTCCCGTATACCATAACCGATCTTATCAAAATTTAGTACTGATCAATATTTTGTGTAATACTGTGTATAAGCAGATGAACAACTTCGCCATGCCCCTTTTTGTACCTTCCATATAAATATTGGGTGGACAATTGGCTGGTAGTCACGATAACTCCCCATAATCACTTAATTAAGTTGGGTATTGAATAATATTTACCGCAATGCCACACTCAATAGAACTCGGTCTCAATGGATGACTTCGGGTGAGGGTATGTTTAAGTCGGTTCAGCCGACTCAAATTTCTGTACTGGTTTGAAACAAGGCCAAGAAAACTGCACCAAAATAACCGTCAAAATATCCAAATGTTCTGCCAATTTATTGTGGAATAGATTACCTTTCTTAAAAATGTAAATCTTGAAATCTTAAAATTTTAATTATGCAATTTTATTATCCAATTCCAAGTTTAAATTTTAATTGTTTCATAAATACATCAATTCTGCCATATTTTAACAAGGGTTTTATGCCATTTTTGTTTTTACTTTTGGTGGAATTTTGTGACATTTTTTGAAAAGGGACTAAAGGACATGTAACCAATAAAGACAAACTTCTTGAGCAATATACTTATATAAAGGGTTTTTCAACAGAGACGCTACAAAAGTAAATCGATAGGGACAGCAAACGACGCCATATTTTTTCCCGCTCTTTTGACATTTCTCTTCAGTAAGGTTTGCCATTTCATCATGGAAAGATATACGAGCCAACAACGAGTCGAAATTATTAAAATTTACTACCGAAATTTGGAGTCAGTGGCCTCAACTTTAAGAGCGCTACGTCCAATTTCTGAATTCTGAATTCCATTTCTGGCTGAATGGCTTCGTCAATAAGCAAAATATGCGTTATTGGTCAGACAGCAATCCACACGTAATCATGAGTCATCATTGCATTCCGAAAAAATTACGGTTTGGTGCGGTTTATGGGCCGGCGACGTCATTGGGCCGTACTTCTTCCGTGATGATCAAGACCGGCACATTACTGTGAATGCGAATCGCCACCGTTCAATGATAACCGAATATTTTTGGTCCCAATTGGATAATATGGACTTGGAGGACATGTAGTTCCAACAGGACGGCGCCACAAGCCACACAGCGAATGCCACAATCAATTTATTGGAAACCAAGTTTGGTGAACGTGTTATCTCACGAAATGGCCCAGTCGATTGGCCGCCTCGGTCGTGCGATTTGACGCCGTTAGATTATTTCCTGTGGGGCTACGTCAAGTCAATGGTCTATGCCAACAAGCCAGCGACGATTGATGAACTTCGTACGAATATCGAACGTGAAATTGCAGCAGTATCGGCCGATTTATACTTGGAAACCGTCGAAAATTGGGTTCAGCGTCTGGACTTCTGCAAGCGTGCCCGTGGTGGCCATGCAAAAGAAATCGAGTTCCATACATAATGGCATCGAACATACTTTCATAGGAATAAAGAATTTCATTGGTATCTAAAACTGGTTTTGTTTTATTAAAAAAAACTTTTGTAGCGCTCTTATTGAAAAACCCGTTACATATTTGTTTGACAAAATATTCGTAGAACGTAGTGTGTTCAAAATAAACCATTTCAGATTTAAGTTTTAAGATTTCAAGATTTTAGTTTTTAAAACGGACTAAAAGGACATATGCAAATTTAAGATGAACTATACTCGTCTGCGAAATCCTCTAGTAAAATCTAATTCACAGTAAATTGGCGGAACATATGGATATTTTGCAGGTTATTTTGGTGCAGTTTACTTGATCTTGTTTCAAAAAAGTACAAACATGACGTCTGGAAATAAAGATAGAGAATTTTTGATGAGGAATAAATTCGTGGATCATTCTGAATCCGTAGCTGGTCATTTTAGTGTCAATTTTTGCCACTTTTTGAATAAAGAACGAAAAGGACCCTTTAAACTTTGAAATAGAGCATTTGAATATTCTACGAAAATAATCCCTGACAAATTTCACTGAACACATGTTATAACAAGATTTCGCTTAATTCAATATTTATACTCGATTTTTAAATTTATCTCGGACAGTATCGGATAAGAAAGTTCAAACTTGCCACGCCCATAAAAAAAAGTGTAGCTACACAGCGGTCCAAATTTTTGGGGTTTAACTATACTCACCTAGTGTGTTCATTTGGCGCAGGAATCGTCCAACCCCAAAATTGGTGTTGCACAGTATTATTTATTAAGAAATCATTTATTCGTGATTATTTCACGACCCTGCGCGTTGTCTCTGCTGTTTTTTGCTATCAGAACGAACAGTGCGTTGGCGAAGGCTCTGGTTTCCTCTGGTACTTAAAGCTCGACAAACCTTAGGTTTCTCCTTGATTTGTTACTTACGTCTTTGACCTTGCATAAACTTGTACTTTCAATCGTTTATCAATAATTCGAATTTACATTAGAATTGTGGTTCAAGCTTGTGCCTTCGTTACTGACTATCTGGGGTCTAGTGTGCTGGTCAAGAGACAGGCAACACGCCTTATCTGTTTTTTGCCAATATACAAATCTTTTAGTCTAATTTTATCTAAAACATCTTTTAAAAACCCAATTACTGACAAATCGAAGTATCAAAATACAACAAGACAAATTCCACTGAATTCTATGTCTGTGGTTTTCCGCAACAACCAAGATGATTTTTTTCTTTTGTTGGATTTTAGGATCCTGATAACAATTTATTATTCTATCAAACAGATCAAGCATATACTAATACATCAACATTTTAATATATTATTACGTTCGGACTAAAGTAATGTTGATCCCATAGCGCTTAATAAAACACAAAATCCTTTTTGTTTTTTCGTTACACAGATATTTATAATGTTTCTTATCTGGTTACTTCGATTTATCTTGTCTCAAGGTTTTTCTTTTTTGGTTCTGTCACACTGTGAATATGAGTGAAATAAGGAAAACCCCCATGACATTTAAATAAGCTGGAAGTGAACACACAAACGAACGAAAAACATACACACAAAAACAAAACAATGGGTTGATGCTTAACAGTTTTCCATCTGTTATCCTCGAGCGGTGTTCTCCTTGATACCCTCATCAACCACACCACACCACCACCCCCCACTTTTTCCTCTCCCGCATACCAGAAACACCATCATGTTTGGTATTCATGTCTTATGGAACAATACAACGTTAAAGTAATTCTTTTGGACGTAATCAGTACACGTAGTAAATTCTTATTTTTTGTTATTTCATTTTCCATATCATGGATGCTTTTCAATCTTGCATGCATAGCGTCAGAGCCTCCTTTATGGCAACAAATGGGTGGAGTTGTATTTGGATTTGATTCGTAGATAGTGATGGTGATGGTGATATATGTTTGTCACGTCATTTTATAACTCCAAGCTATATTCGTCATATACGCCATAACTAGTCGCTAGACATGGTTTATATTATCTAGATACATAGCTACTTCATGCTATACATCGTATCCGGGTTTATGTTGTTAGTGGCGCTTGTTTCATTTAGACTCCAAAGAATTTGCCCTTGTATATACAATTATCTTAACAGAGATTCTTAAAGCTACGCAGAGTAAAATATTATGTAGCAAATTTCAAACCTTCAGATATTAGGGTGTTTTAATTTTGATTTTCTAATTCTTCCATTGAGTGTTCTCAATTTTATAATTTTGGACACGAATAGTTATAGTTTGATGGATGTTATTTTCGCAATTAAATAACATTTAGCTCGGTAATTCATAATTTGCAGTCGCCCACAACTTCTATCAATGAAATTATATTGAATTCGTTTCGTTCAGTATAAGCGTTTACCCTTACATATGGAAAAGTAAAGGGTTTTCCAATTTGAGTGATATGATTTCTTTAAAAAAATACACATACACTAATTGTTAAGGAAATTCAAATGTTTTTTATTTAATGTGAAGTATAATCGATACAATGAAGTTCTGAATAAAAACCTCTTTAAAATTGCCTTCACGTCTTCTTTTGCAGGAACGAATTCGATGAACCCAATTTTCGAGCATTTTTTCCACTAAATCAAGTCAAATGTCATGAATAGCACGTTCAGTATTGACTTGTAAAGCTTGAAGAGAGTCTGGTTTATTGCTAAAGACCAATGACTTCAAATAACCCCACAAGAATAGTCTAATGGTGTTAAATCATAACTTCTTAGAGGCCATTCAATGTCACAATTTCTTCGAATCTCCAAACTTTTCTCAAAATAATTCAAATTCATGACGTTCACTGTAATCCAAAGGCTTCAGTTTTTGAGTGATAACAATTTTGCACGGATGCAAGCCCAAATCCTTTCTCAAAATCCGCCAGGTTGTGGTTTGAGACAGTCCCAATTGTTGACAACGTCTTGGAGTTGTGGTCTTGAACAACACTTGCCTGAACGGCAGCAATAGTTTCATTACTTGGAGCGATACTTTGTCTTATTGGCACTTGAACATTAAAAAAAAAAGCTGTGCGCTTTTTCAGTTTTTACTCACTGATTGGGACCTACAGTTTTTGCACCGAGTCCGAACGGTATTTTGAGAAACTTTTTCATGGCTAAATACTCGATAGTGTCGCCGTCACTATGCGAGGTGACCGCCGCCGAAATAAATTTAGGGTGGTCAGAGCAGGGTTCGAACCCAGGATCTCATGTACAAGAGCCGCGCACACTAACTATTGCACCACCGACGGAAAATGGAAAATTAAATGTAAAGAAAATGTACGCTCGTAATTTGCAACAATTACAAGTATACTATATTTGCGACAAGCCACAAACACGTTATATTTGCATCTAAACAAGAAAAATAGGCAGATTTATAAGAGTGTTTGAATTGGTGGAAAATCAACTAAGTTTTCCTGCTAAAAGTCAAAACAATCAAGAACTGATTACTGAATCTTTAAAATATTATTACCTGACGAGATAGAGCTTGTCCGCATAACATTGGGCCGCCGTTGGATCACGCCATTGATTCCCAGCGATGCTCGTTTAATACACAAAATATCGTCTTCTCTAACACATTCTCCCAAAAATATTCTGCAGGAACCATGTATATGTTTGAAACACACTACAAACATTCATATGTTGTACCATGTTCACTAGCAAACATGTATGTTTTTACATGGAAATGCCTTCGTTGTTCCCCAAACCTGCACATACTTACGTGGAAATTTATGCGTATTTCCCCCCAAACAGAATAATATTTAGAAACGAATTATTCTTTGATTTCAATATATACATATGTATGATTTATTATTCTTTAGCTTCTCCTTTCTTTGTTGTCTCTCACGTTTTTGTTTTCACGTTTTTGTTTTTTACACAAACAATATACTTACTTTTATATACAAATCTAGTTCATGCAAGCCAAGAGTGGATTAATTACTTGAGTTTTTTTTTATTACACTTATTTCACAAATGTTCCTCCGTTCTGATTTACTCAGTAAAGGCTCGGACAGACAAAGGGCTTCACGTTGTTGCCCTTTCCAGTTTCTTCCCTCAAAATCGTTTCTCACTTTGGTAGCTCACATCCATATATACGAAACACATACACAAAAACCAAAGCATCATCACAAACCATTTAACCGTCCAAGCCTTCGTTTATTCTTTTTCACTGATCAAGCGCTTTTGATTTCCTCTGTCGGATGAATCACTGACGACTGAATACATGATACTAAAACCCAATACATCAGCCAATATAAGAAACACTGACTTGATCTGCAATTTACACGAACTTTGAGGTATATTTATGAATCACTGACTGAGAGAATAATGCAAAAATGCGGAAACACACTTACAAGATAGCCTCTCTCGTTGTCCCTCTTTTATTCTCTTGCTCTCGAGAGAGCATAAACTGCAACAAACACAGCTATATTTGTATCAAAACACAGATATATTTGGGTCGCAAACACATATATTATAACATATTAATCATTGTGTTTCAAAAATAGCAAACACAATGTGTTTGGGCACAAGTATATTATATTTCCGACAAGCTCCAAACACATTTTATATTTGCATCCAAACAACAACAAAAGCCCGATTTTTCAGCGTATACTTACATTTTTCCATGTCTGCGAAACAAGCTCTTCCTCTGGAAAAAACGAACTGTAATATACATATATTTTTGGAATATTATTTTTTTGTTAAACTGACGAAACTCTTTTATCAACCGAATTTGTAAATCATGCACGCGAGAGTATCGGGAGACAATACGCATGTTTTTGTATTCCCTGCTAAACGAATTTTTCGACCACTTTGTATGGGGTCTGCATAAAATCGCTTAATATTGCTTAGCTCCCCATACAATGTGGATTGAACATGAATGCAATAAATTTTGTATGTGTAGTTGTAGAGAAGACATGCAACTGCAGCAATATTATTATGGTTGGGTGGAAAACAATCAAATATGCACAAATATTATAATATTTTCCAGTAAACATGTGTATAATTATAATAATAAGGTAATTGTAACCATATTCATAACAAATATATGGTAGGCTGTAAATATATTACGATTACGTGTAATTATATTTAAAACTGTATTTTTTAACGTGTTTGCGTCTGTGGTGCAATGGTTTGGTACATAAAAACCCTGATTTAATTCAACAGGCTTAATGACAGTGACAGTACTCAATAAGCACAATGTCAGACTCGGATCCGATTCGAATCCAGCTTGAGTCTGACACATCGGATAGAGCTTTGGCTGATTCGATTCGGGCCCGATATGTCGGATTTCTCTGATCCGATTTGTATAGGGTTTGAGTCCGACACATTCGATTACGCTTTCGCTGAAATCCGATTGGGATTCGATTCGGACCCGTTATGTCAGATTTAGCTTTCTCTGATCCGATTCGGATACGGCTTGAGTCCGATACGCCGGATTTCGCATTCTCTGACCCAATTCAGATCCGGTTTAACTCCAACATGTTGGACATCCGGTACAGATCCGCTTTCGCTGATTCTACTCATGCAACCAAGAATAAATGATTTAGTGTTTTTAATTAACTTAAACTACGATATAAGTACCATATTTGTTTTTATATTTTTGTCATTCTATAATGGTGTATCAGTTTACAAAGTATAATTTCATTTTGAAACCTGTTTTATATCAAATACATTTTGTTTGCGTTTACATTTTGATTTTGATTTACACATCGCATCCGTTCTCGTTTCGCGATCGCATCCTATTTGATTTTGAGATCGGTTATTTTCTAGTTTCGGGATCGGTCACAATTCCCGTTTTGAGATCGAAATAGGAATTGCGATCGCTCGAGTATCCGATCTCAAATCGAGAACGTACCCGATCAAATCAGGGAAGTCAGATCCGATTAGACGCCGATTCGGATCGATGTGGTTATTGGGGATATAACAATTTAAAATATTTTCCAAATAAAACCGTCCGATTTCGGCGGAAAGTGTAATAACTTATTAAGGAAATAAGTAAGAGTTCCCCCATTGACAACAAATATCAAGCGTTTAATATATTTTACTTTCGAGTACATTGGTTTAACATTTACCGAAGCTGTCAGTAGTAATGTCGAAGCAGAACTTGATATTAATGAAGTGACAGGTTATTAGTATTAGAAATTTTCGAAATGGGTTGCTTTACGCTTGCAGAAATATTAAAAACTTTTATCGAAATTTCTGAGATTCGAAGATGAGCACTCTTACCGAAAAATCATATTTTCCGATAAAGCTCATTTTCACCAAAAATTTTTGCATTTGGGGTTCGGAAAGGCTTTAAAACACAAAATCAATACTGTCGTTCACGAGAAGAGGCCCAAACAATCGAAATGTACTGAAAAATTGGGTATATCGAATGAGATCATGTAAAGCAAGTCGTGATGGGTCTTACCAATAAAATTCTAATTTTTAAACAATTTTTATTAGAATTTTCATTAAAGCGAAATTAAATTAAATTCCAAACTGTATATGGGCTACCCCCTATATAGGGTACAATCGAACCATGTGCCAAGGGGTGCAGTTCTTTCAGTCACATTCACTCTTCTTCGTAATTTCTGATCTTAAAGAAAAGTACCTACTCGAACCTCAAACATTTCACAATCGTGGACTTAAAAAACAAATGTATTATGCATTTCCTTTCAACATTTAAATATGCATTGATTTGTCCCCCTTCAAGCTCTCTTGTTCCATCGACTATCATACACCTTCCCACTTTTTTTTCATTTATTGAAAATCATTTTCTGTGGTCCGACTATCTATTCATGGATCAGTTTTCCTTATTCGTTTGTTGCCAGGTTTTTTTTCGTTTTGCTGCTGCTCACTCGTCCTGCTTCTGTTTTGTTTATCTCTGCCATTCAAGCATTCGACATTGTGTGTTCATCGTAATGGAACGCCTTCATATAGAGCGATGCCGCAGTCGGACCCCATCCTCTTTGCAAAGTGGGAAAATGTAAAACGAACATTTCACCATGAAATTTGCATATAATTTATGGCGTTTTCTGTTTCATCTTTCCCACTTTTTTTGTTCTCCCGTATTCAATTCTTTAGCATTATATGAGTTTGTTTTATGGCTTTATGTTTTGTATCATGTCCCATTCCCGACCATCATGGCCATCACCATCACTGCCTTCCGTACCGAATCGAAATGGTTTCATTAACGAGACCATGACTAAAAGCAGACACCACACATTGTTTTCTCCTTAGACATCAGCAGCATCGTCATCCTTGTACTGGGGTACTAGCAATTGCAATAGGAAACGGTAACGCCTCCCAAAAAAAACCCAATGAACGAACAAAACATTAAGGACGAAGCCAAGAAAAAGTGATTTCATATAATGAAATTATTTTCAATAAAATTTTAGACGTCATTAGTGGAAAATTGCGATGCTATTGTAGTTGAGTCATTTGTCGTAAGGAATATATGTTTTATGCTACTAAACTCTGCCAAAAGGTCATCATTAAATGAGGTTTTACTTTGTATGTACTTAACTAAATTCTCTTTAGCTTGAAAAATTGACTGACAAATCACCTGCCATTGGTGAATGACGTTGACATCGAGAATTTTTTTTTTCAATTATTAAATTAAATTCATGGTACAAAGATATACGGTAAGCCTACTACGGCAGCAGATACAACAGGGCAACAACAACAGGCATTTTGTTTTTAATTTGTGTTTCTTTTCTGTCAAATTTATCACTGACAATAAAACTAAAGAAACAAAATACATACGAAATTGACATAAAAAATCTCATAGCAAGAAAGTAGTTGAAATCAACTATTCTGGTGCGTCTACAGCGATAGTTACACCATGATTAAATTCATTATACTCAAAAATCCTCACCCAAAATCCTCAATTTTGGAAATACTTACATGGCTTTTATTTCCTTTGGTGATGGTCCGACGATTGGAGTCTCAGTGTATTATATCCTGTATTCAAAAAGGGTGATCCGTATGTCTGTTCCGACTATCGCGGTATCAGTCTTTTATCCATCGCGTATAAGGTCTTGTCGAGCGTATTATGTGAAGGACTAGTGCCAATTATTGAAGACCTGATTGGACCTTATCAGTGTGGTTTTAGACCAGGCAAGTCCACAACTGACCGAATATTCACGCTACGCCAAATCCTGGAAAAGACCCACGAAGGGCAAATCGATACATACCACATTTTTGTCGATTGCAAAGCTGCTTTCGATAGCCCCATACGGGGAAAACTGTACGAAGCTATGTCTGAACTTGGTATTCCGGTAAAACTGATTCGCCTCTGTAGAATGACGCTGACCAACACCAAATTAGCAGTGAAAGTGGGGAAAGACCTCACTGAACCATTCTGTACCAAACGAGGACTTGGACAAGGCGACACACTTTCGTGCAATCTCTTCAACATCTTAATGGAGATAATAATGAGAAAGGCTGCAGTAAATACGAACAAGACCATTAACACGAAAAGCCATATGTTGCTGGCGTATGCTGACGACATAGACATCAGTGGGCGAAATTTGCGAGAGGTCACTGCAGTATTTTCAAGAATCGAAAGGGGATCAGCGAAGGTGGGTTTTGCTGTTGATGAGGGCAAGACAAAGTTGATGGTGTCAACGACTGGGGAAACCTCTCGACTTGGTCCGCACGTGAACGTTGACAACTGCTTTAATTTTGAAGTGGTAGATGAATTTGTCTACCTTGGGTCCGCCGTGGACGAGGTCGACAACGTCAGCCTGGAGATAGATAGGCGAATTGTGCTTGCAAGTAGATGTTATTTTGTCCTCTCTCGACGGACAAAAGTCCAGCTATATCAGACTCTCATTTTACCTGTCTTGACATATGGCTCCGAAACTTGGGTCATATCGCAAGCGGATGAAAAACACCTGGAAGTTTTCGAGAGAAAAATTATCCGTAAAATATATGGTCCTGTTGGGGAAAACGGCGAGTACCGACGTCTCTGGAACGCAGAGCTAATCTCTATTCTGACGTGGACATAGCTAGACGGGTCAAAGTGGGCCAATTGCGTTGGCTAGGCCATGTTATCAGAATGGATGACGATGAGCCAGCGCGAAGGATTTTTGATAACGTACCCGATGGAAGCAGGAAAAGAGGACGACCAAGACTCCGCTGGAAATACCAGCAGAAGAATCCCTCAGTATCCTTGGTGTTACCAACTGGCGAGAAAAGGCGAAGGATAGAGCTAGTTGGATGAATATGTTGAAATTTGTTTAATTTGTTTGTTTAATTAATATGTGTAAGACGTCTGACCTCATGAGGTTGTAATGAAGTCAATAAAAGTAAGATGGTCACGTCGGCCAGCACTGTCGATTACACAGGGTGGTTCAGTCACGACTGGACAAATTTCACCAGCGTATTCCTTGGCTCATTTCATGAAAATATGTCCATCTACGACCGAAAATGCAAGGGAGCGAAATGGCAGCGGTTTGAAAATTTTCGGATTGGTGGTCGGAGGTTACTAGGTAAAATTGGTAAGTTCTGAACCAGTGGCCGTTTTTCTTTTTTTTGTGCTTATTGGAAAAGCCTTTAAGTGACTTTTCAGAACCATTAAAAAAAGAAGATTCCGAGCTCTCAAAAAAAAATTTGGAAAAAAAAGACATACTCTATTAGGGACATCCTGCAACAGTTCCTTCATACCATCGCAAGATGGTATAAGATACTGATCTTATGGGGAAACCAACCATGACGGAACTCATTCTTTTCACGCTGAAAAAAAAACGGCCTATGTAATATATTATCCCAAACATATTCGGCAGGAACCATGTATATGTTTGGAACACACTTCAAACATTTATATGTTTCCAAGTCCTAAACTCCGGTGTATTTAAATGCAAACATTAGCATGTTTACTGATAAATATGTATGCTTTTACGTGGAAACATATGCGTGCTTCATCAAAAACATCCATATACTTACGTGGAAGCATTCGCGTGTTTCCCCCAAATCTCCATATACTTACGTGGAAACATATGCGTATTTTCTCCCAAACATAATAATATTTAGAAACGAATTATTCTTTCTTTCTTTATTTATTATAATTAAAATAAATAATTAATACAAAAAAATTAAAATATTTAAAATGACCCGTTTTACATTTACTTGCGAATGCATTACTTTTTTATGAAATGAGAATCTGCTGCCCTTTTCCTGCTCCTTTCTTTGTTGTCTCTCACGTTTTTGTTTTCACAAGGTTTCAACTATGCCTTGGTTATCACTAGACATTGGTACACAAACAATACAACTCTAGTTCATGCAAGACAAGCGTGTAGTAATTGGTTGTGTTGTTTTTATTATATTTCACAAATGATCCGCCATTCCGATTTTTTCAGTAGAGGTTCGGGCAGAAAAAAGGGATTCACGTTGTTGCACTCTCCAGTTTATTTCCTCAAAATCGTTTCTCACTGTGGTAGCACACATAAATATATACGAAACACATACACAAAAACCAAAGCAACATCACAAACCATTTAACCATCCGAGCGTTTGTTTATTATTTTTTCACTGATCAAGCGCTTTTGATATCCTCTGTCCGATGAACCATTGACGACTGAATACATGGTAAAATTATCTATCGGGTAAAGGCGTCAGCCCAGCTGATTTGTGGTTTTTTTCATCTTTTCCGTCGGCAAGCTGTCAAATTCGATTTTGTTTCTCTTTGTTTGTTAATAAAATTCAAAGAATTTCAACCAAAATGCAATTTAATAGCATAGACTTTGTATCAAGTAAGACAATCTTATAAAATTTTTCACATTTTGTGTACAGGGAGGTTTTCATTATTCAGCTAATTTTGACAGCTTAACAACGGAATTTCTGATGCGACTACTTAATAGATAATTCTACCATGACTGAAAACATGAAATTAAAACACAATACATCAGCCAAAATAAGAAACACTGACTTCATCCGCAATTTCAGAAATATTTATGAATCACTCACTGAGAGAATAATGCAAAAATACAGATACACACTTACAAGCTATCAAGGCTGATCTAGTAGAGGTTAACGCATTAGAACAGCTGATTTTGCTTTCTTGTGACTCTATCTGTCAAATTCAGTGTATTTTGTTATTGTACTTTTTTGTTTACTTTGTTTGGTCATATGTATTTGTGTTGAATTTGACATTTAGAGTCATAAAACAAAACCAAAATCCCCGTTTTTGGTGCCCACAACAACAACAAATCCTACTGCGTTAACCTCTACTAGATCAGTCTTGCAAGATATACACACTCGTTGCCCCTCTTTTATTCTCTTGCTCTCGAAAGAGCATAAACAGTGCAACAAACACGTATCACAAACTCAGATATATTTGGGTCACAAACACGTATGTTATAACATATTAATCATTGTGTCTCAAACATGTAATATTGAATAGCAAACACAATGCGTTTGGGCACAAGTATATTATATTTGAGACAAGCTCCAAACACATGTTATATTTGCATCCAAACAACAAAAACGACAGATTTTTCAGCGTGTAGCAACTGTTGTACCTAACTCCTAAGAAGGTATGGAAATTTCCTTGTCTGAAAGCGGAAAACACTTACGTATTTTAAACTTCAACCCAACATTCTGGAACTGGCCAAAATCGCTGTGATAGCGCTGTATAGTTGTACGAGCGCAATAAGAAAACGATGGAGTCTGAACCCGCTTATAGTTCATTGGTTGTATATGGCATTAAATAGGCTGATAATGCTGTATGGCGATATCGGCTGATGGACGTCTCTAAAGAAATCCACCTACTGTGCGATACTGAATAAAGTTCAGCGAATGGCTGGTATGGTACGTAGGGAACTGTCACTCAAGCCAGAAAATGGCTTCGTCAGTGCGGTATCACAATCAAACTGGTTCAAGGGGAAGGACTAAGAAAATCTTATCCTATTTCTTTAGTCACTGTGGTATCACAATGGACTACAAGGTCTAAGTCATAGAGTAAACACACCTAGACTCTTCGTGGTGATGTCGGTGTGATAGAGAAATGTTCGACGTAAATTAACTTACACCAGGCGAAGTTACAACAGCTGTAGACTAAAATGTGTCATGTTGTTTTGGTTGAGAGCTGTGAAATTTAAACATATTTGAGGCTTTTTTGTTTAAAAACATTTGTGAAATATTTTAACACACAAAACGACATACAGTTGTGGTTTCCTTGTTGGTTGTTTTGAACTAATACCTCTCTTTGCTTTTCTTAAAGAAATATTTTTCAACATGCAACGTCCATATGCAACCAAGCCAAATGTCTTAAATTTACAGAGGGAAGTAATTACTCTAGGTATATTTACTCTAAAGTCTAAGTGAGGATGACATTCAGACTGTCACTTTTGCCCAACTATTCTGTTTCTTCTTCCTTTTGATCTCAATCTCTTACTTGCACCGCCTAGCAATAAATTACGACCGCCATAAATTTTACAAAAATCTTCTCAGCCGCACCGAGAATGATCACCGTAGTTATTATCGAAGTTCTTATTTTAAAAAGTTCACATAATTTTCGCCTGTGCACTAAATATTTGCCAACATTAGTCAATAAAATAAAACCTTCATATTGTAGTATAAGAAAGTATAACCCAGAGCTTTGGCGTCATTATGGATTATTTCAAGGTTATTTCGAACCTAAATCCTAGTAAATATAAAAAATTGTGGTGGCGAGCGTTTTTTGTATATGCATAGGTACTACATACTCATTAGTTAGTTAATATAGATTTGGAGGTTTAAACATTAATAAATTTTATATATATATACATACATGGAAAGATACAAACAATCGCACACCTACAGCAGAGATATCAAAAAAAACTAAACATTTATTGCAGTTTTATCAAAGTTTAATTAAATTACCAAAACAATTTATCAAATTGTGTAGTATTCAGTGAATGCTGCTTGTGTGCGAAAGGATACTTTTTACATGTATGGATCTGTATATGTGTGAGACAACATCGCGAAAGTATTTTCCGTTAGGGATGGTTGTTACAGGTTGTAAAAACTTACGAGTATTGGAAATCTGTACAATCTTTCTAAAGGCGAAAATTTGTTACGAGCTTGATTTTAATGGAAATTTCTCAAGAGTACCTATAAATTTACTGCAAGAGAAAAATGGAGTTGCTTTTGTTTTGGTCACAAAAAGAAAACGGTTTCGTCGCTTGGATGAAAAATATTCATTGAAAGAAAAAATAAAAAAAATTAATTAACGAAAAAGTTATTAAACTTTTACACCCCTTGGTTTCTTTTGGCCCACCCTGTACAAGCTTACAAGTCGGATAATGTAGCACAGAATACGGATAATGTAGCACAGAATTATAGGCATTTAATTAGTAAAATGTAGAATATTTCACCGAAAATTGTTTGATGTGTCATTGAATTTGTCGCTAGGTAACATTTTTTAATATATCCGGATGTAACTGGTTGAATTTACCATTATGTACATATTTCTATCAATCAAATTATTTTTCTGGTTGTAAATTAGAGAAACTATTTTTCATATGACAAGAAAATTTCTTCAATTGTTTAATTTTTTGATTTTTTGTTATTGTTGTTTTTTCAAATGACAGGAAAAATTTTTGTTTATCAATTGTTTTTCATTTATAATTAATAATATATCTTCCTCACGATGCTATCCAAAGGATAGCGAAATATCGAAAAAATATAATTAATTAATGAACACGACCAAACGCTCGGACAATTTAAATTATTGAATACAATACGAAAGGTCGGATAAATCATCACTTATTCAATTTAAATAAATGTAAAAAGGGCATTTACTTGCGAATGCATTACTTTTTTATGAAATGAGAATATGCCGCTCTTTTGCTTCTCCTTTCTTTGTTGTCTCTCAAGTTTTGTTTTCATTAGGTTTCAACTATGCCTTGGTTATCACTATGCGTTGGAACACCAACAATATACTTATATACAACTCTAGTTCATGCAAGAAAGGCGTGTATTAATTCCTTGTGTTTTTTTTATTATATTTCACAAATGGTCCGCCATTCCGATTTTTTCAGTAGAGGCCCGGCAGGAAAAGGGATTCACGTTGTTGTCCTTACCAGTTTCTTTCCTCAAAATCGTTTCTCACTTTGGTAGCAGACATGAATATATACGAAACACATACACAAAAACCAAAGCAACTTCACACACCATTTAACCGTCCGATCGTTGGTTTATTCTTTTTCACTTATCGCTTTTGATATCCTCTGTCCGATGAACCATTGACGACAGAATACATGAAATTAAAACGCAACATATATGCCAAAATAAGAAGCACTGACTTCATCTGCAATGTGCACGCACATTCAGGAATAGTAACGAATCACTCACTGAGTTAAAAATGCAAAAATACATTTGTATTGTAATACAAATACACACTTACAAGATATACACACGTTGCCCCTCTTTTATTCTCTTACTCTCGAGAGAGCATAAACGGGGTAACAAACACGGCTGTACTTATATCACAAACACAAATATATTTGGATCGCAAACACATATGTTATAACATATTAATCATTGTGTTTCAAACGTATAATATTGAATAGCAAACACAATGCGTTTGGGCACAAGTATATTATATTTGCGACACGCTCCAAACACATGTTATATTTGCATACAAACACCAAAAAACTACAGATTTTTCAGTGGGCAATCGTGATTCTAAGTGTTGCATAGACCATATGGAAACAATGCAAATGTATGGCTATAGAATGGGTTGGGCTCTACGAGCAATATAATTGTGTACCAATTTCGTTACAGATATTGTATACCAATTTACCAATAGTAATTTCAATTTATGTATTCAGGATGTGTGTTTCGATATCCTACTATTTTGAAATTGATTCGTCGAATTGGAGTGCTCAGTGTCGTTTTATAAAGGAATGTTCCCCTCATGCAATTTTCATAGGTTTTAATTTTTATTTATATGTTTAGGGAATGTTTTCTACATTCCGTCAGCTAAAATGCAAGACAACGTAACTACAAATTGCACTTTGTTCAAAGGAGTTTAAATAATACATATTAAAAAACAAAAAAAAATATTTTATTGCCGTTTGTTACACATTTATTCAACACGATAATCATGTCTAGTTGTTTTCCAAGGAAGTGGTGTCATGCTAAGATTATTCCAATTCCCAAATCGAGAAAAGAATACAGGCCAATCGCTATCCTACCTTACTTGTCAAAAGTCCTAGAAAAGATATTGCATGCACAGATGAGTACGCATATCCACAATTCAGCGTTACTGGCCGAAAACCAATCAGGTTTTAGGTCAAAACATAACTGTGTAACTACCTTAATAGATGTAGCTGAAGACCTAAGACGCAACTTAGACCATAAGGATGTGAATATCCTTGTACTCCTCGACCATTCTAAGGCATTTGACACCGTTGATCACACCATTCTGTGCTTAAAGCTCCGCCAGTTCTTCAAATTTTCCAAAACCTCGATCAAGTTAGTGCAGTCGTACCTTAAAGAAAGAAGTCAATCCGTCTATACAAAAAACTCCGTATCGAAACCACTTTGTTTGATTAGAGGGGTTCCACAAGGATCGATACTAGGGCCTTTATTATTCACAATGTACATAAATGATCTTCCGTCGCGCATATCTTATTGCAAGTCACACATGTACGCAGATGACATTCAATTATACACTAGTACCCCCATCGATAAGCTTGACGAAGCTGTGTGTAGGATAATTTCTGACCTTGAATCTATATATTTGTGGGCTTGTGCAAATGGTCTTTCTTTGAATCCGCAAAAATCAAAGTGTCTTTTGATTCACGATAGGTTTACGAAAATCACTAAATCTAGTGTTAATATAATGTTCAATAGGCAGAAAATTCAAATTGTTTCTTCTGTTAGGAATCTTGGTGTTATTTTCGATAACATATTATCTTGGAAAACTCATATTGACAACATTGTTGGCACAACATATAACAAACTGCGGACGTTGTGGTCAACGCAACCTTACACACCGTTGAATATTAGAATTTTGCTTGCTAACGATTCTCTATAATTATTGTTCTGGATATTTAATTTTTCAACATAAAAGGTAAAGAAGTCTGAAACTACTGAAATACCACACAAAAAGCAAATACGAAACTGCAGGAGAATAAAAGGCTTGCCTTCAACAAAGTTGTCTTACCCTATTTTAAATAGGGTGAGTCACAGAACATAAGACTTAATATATTGTGCCAAAAACAAAAAATATACAAAATTTAACATTCTTCAAGTGTGGTGGAATATCGGATTTCGTTTTCTCTGATCCGATTCGGTTCCGGAATGTCGGATTTCGTTTTCTCTGATCCGATTGGAAGTGATGGAGTGCCGCAGTAAAAAATACTTCCAGTATGCCAAAGATCGACTAACTAAGAGAACAAATACACTCCAAAATAAATTAATTTATAAAAAATTTACATGTTTATATATTCGACGTGGTAACAGGTAACGCTGTACCGAATAAATTCTTCACATGGATTTTGATTGCGTTTTCATATTCCGGTACAAATTTTAATCCGAAATTATTTCGAGACTGAATCCGATATGATTTACACATCGGATCCGACCTCATTTCAAGATCGGACCAACTTCTCGTTTCGAGATCGGGTCCGTTCTCGATTTCGAGATCGGATCCGACATTATTTCGAGATCGGACACATTTCTCGTTTCGAGATCGAAGGAGGAATTGTATCCCGGACCCGATCTCGAAATCAATTCCGATGCGGATCCGATGTGCTTATTAGGTGATTCGTAAATATTCGTGAATACGTCTAGAAATGAAATAGAGTGTTTCTTATGTTGACTGATATGTTGCTTATATGGTTCCTATGGTGCATATGATTGATTCCATGTAAAAGAATGCATCTGTGCAAATACACATGCTAATGTTTGTTTTTAAATATAAGTGACTTTAGGACTTGCACATCTATGAATACTTCGAGTCTGTTCCAAATGTGTATGAGAGAATATGTTAGAGAGCCCATATTTTCAGCACGTATACATGAATTAAAATATCTTTCGAACCAAGGGATGTTTTAATGTTATAAAACTTTAAATTACCATTATTTTTTCAAAAGTTATTACCTGTCAGTGTTATTATCTGTCCGATGAGATCAAATCAGATTGACTTACCCTGTATTATAGAAGAGTGAAGCAAACATCAGTATGAATATACATATTTTACAATCATACAAGTTAGGGAAGGACTTGCTTGACTATACTACAATACTTGGCAACTTGCTGATGTGCTTATATATAACGTGTGTTGTTAAATATTGTTCTTTAACAAAAGTATCCTAATGGAATTCTACTCAAAACCAATCGGTCGTATTCTAAGCCCCTATATGGCTATTAGTTTATATATGCACTCTCACATACAGACCTGCAACATTTATTGTCCTTGTTCGCGAATTCCACTTGTTTTTCCCTTCTGCAACATTACACCATCATCAGCCAACATCACGACCATTAACACCACTGCACCAACAAGCCCCTTATTGTACCCCTTTTTATTCTTGAATTTTTCATAATGCGAACATAAATTCTCCCGACCAGAAGTGAAGGGAACAACAATAGCAGCAGCATCTCAAGATAATATATTTACAACGAAACGGAAACAAAATATTTGTAGTTCCTCCAATGGGCTCCGCCAGAACGGAGGAACTAGAAAATACTGACAACATTTACGGGCCTAGAAACTGTGAGTGCACAGAGAAGAACCAGTACTTGGGTAACAAATCACTACACACTGGGCCGCCATCCTAATGAAAAATTATTTGCCTAAATGAACACTTACTTTTGGGCCATTCCTGATACACTTGCACACACTAACATACATACATAGGCCCTCATTCGCAGTTTGATGAGGGCCCTTGTACTGACTGCCATCACCACTAAGATTGCTGGCTGTTGTTGCCAACAAAACTTGCAAAGTTTCACCAACAACTGTTAATGAAATACGAGTACTAGTAGAGGCAATAGAGGCGGTTTGTAGTGGATGTGAATGGTAAAAATTCACTTTAGTTGCAATAACTTTAGAAACGTATTCTGTATTTCTTTTTTGTTCAACCGTAAGCTTTCGAACCACTTCCTTGGCCAAAACTTACGGGGTGGTGGATGTGTTTAAATTTTCAACCAAGTATGTGGTTATTTAATAAATTATTCACCATAACTAAATGTTAGCCTGTTTCGAAAGAGGATTACAGTACAAGACAATAAATGGAAAGTTTTTAGAAAATGTTGATAAAAGAACTAAATGCTGGAAATGAAATTAGTTTATTTTGTTTTTGTTTATGATAAAATATTATTCTGTTGTTTCTGTGTAACATAAATTTCGGTGAGATTGTGTGTACATATTTGGCAGCTACACTTGCAGGATCAGGGAGAAAGAGCGCATTTTGGACAACGTCCAAGTTTTACTATAGTCGGTCACAATTGGCCATATGACAGCCTTCTTTGTCGTGTTCGATCTTCATTTTTTATTAGTCATTTCTTGATAGCAACTATAAGTATATTATTTTACCAAGCGTTGTGCTGATATGTGAACATTTTGTATTTTTACACAGTGCGACAAAATCCAACTTTTTTGTGGAAACATGAGACAGATTCTGAAAGCTGATCGAAAAATAAAATACCCGAGTCTCCCAGATTTTCTAGATCAATTCTTTTACATCATAAAAATAAACCCTAATTTTATCCGGCTATAATATGTGGAATTTACGATCGCGTCCACAATTGTCAATCGTGAAGTCTGATGTCTATAATATTTATAAAGATCATCCGATATATACATATATATATCGCGACCTTAGAACAACAAGGTTCTAATTAACAATTTTTGATAAATTAATCTGCATCTCATTGCATTAAAATGGGAATATCCTTTCGATTACTGATACCGACATAATTATATCTCATATAGTTACGAGATATCTAATAAAATAAACAACTACCTACATATCTTCCTGCAGTAATTTGGCTAAAAAAGTGCATTGAATCTTGATCTTCTCAAAAATTTCTTGGTGCACTTAGAACCCTGTTGTTCTAAGGTCGCGATATGTCCTTTATTCAATTAATCAAAATAATAATAAAAAACAATATTACAATACAAAAATTTAAATAAAAGGTTCACGAAGAACACAGAGCGTCAACAAATTCTCCCCATCGATTTCTGTCTAAGGCAAGTGATTTGATTTGGTTGCATTATTTTCGGGTTCATTTATATTCCTTTTCAAGGCACCGCTTCCATGTATTTTCTAGTCTTCCTACTTACATACTTATCCTCAAAACAGCCAGAGGGGTCAAGGGCCTTAAAGAATGAATATAACATGTTTCTCTAACCGGCTCGATCTCCAGCTTTTCTCCTCTGGTTGGTAACACCAAGCTCTGGCAGGCAATATTCCACCTGGTCTTTTCAGCGAAGTCTTGGTCATTTTATGGAAGTTCCTCGGGTACGTCTTCAAATACCCTTCGTACTGTTTCATTCTCATCCATTCTACTAACATGGCCTAGCCAGCGTAAACGCGCTTTATTGACACGCATATCTATGTCGATGTTGGGATACAGATTACACAGCCCATGGTTCAACCTTCGTCGATACTCCCCGTTTTCTATTATAGTACCATATATTTTTCGGAGCACTTTTCTCCCGAAGACTCCCAGTGATGTTTTATCAACATGCGATATTACCCAGAATCCTGCGGCATAATGCAAAAAATGTTGTATGAGAGTATGATATAGTTCGATCTTTGTTTCTCGAGAAAGGGTATTATCTCGAAATAACACCTGTTTGCAAGCACAAATCTTCATTTGACGTTATTGATTCTGTTCACGGCAGATCCGAGGTAAATAAATTCGTCCACTTCCTCGAAATTTTAACGGTTATCAACGTTCACCTTTCATCCAATTGGGTGGATGTTCTGCTTGACGAGGCCATTAATTTTATCTTGACCTCGTTTACTGCCAAACCCACTTTTGCTGATCCTTCTCAATTCTCGAAAATAATGCAGTAACTTCTCACAGATTTCGCCCAATGAAGCTGCTGATAGTTTTATTCGTATTGACTGCAACTTTTCCCACGATAATCTCAATTAATGTGTTGAAGAGATCGTATGAGAGAGGGTCACCCTGCCTGAAGCCTCCTCTCAGACTAAATGGTTCGCTGAGATCTTTACCAATCTTTACTTAGGATTTCGTTTCGGTCAGTGTCATTCTACAAAGGCGTGTCAAATTATAAGGAATGCCAAACTCCGACATAGCTTGGTAAAGTTTTCCCCGTTTTAACCTATCGAAGGCAGCCTTATAATCTACAAGGTGGAGGTGGTGTCGATTTGATTTTCGTAGTGTAAATGTGAATATCTGGTGGGGCCTAAAGTCACACTGATAAGGTCCGACCAGGTCGTCTTCTTCGACTTCAATCTTTCGCACATTACGCTCGAGACGACCTGGTATGCGATGGATAAAAGCTTATTACACGATAGTTCTTACATACACTCGGGTCGCCTTTTTGAAAACAGGACACCGTATGCTGAGACTACAATTGTCGGGCCTGCATTCATCTCATCAGATTTTGCATATGAGCTGATGCCTGCATTTTTCCAACTCAAGGCCCCAGCCTTAAACAGCTCAGCCGGTAGGCCATCAGCACCAGTAGCTTTATTGTTCTGAAATTGCAGTTCTAACTTCGTTGTGGATAGGAGGGAGGTAGTCAACGCCATCGTCCTGGTTGTGCTCATCATCCTCATCTAAATTGAAGTCTTCTGATACAAGTAAAGTAGAGAAATGATCTCTCCATAATCCCGACCCCCCCCCCCCCTATCTCTACAAAAGGATGGCCCTAATTCATTTTCGTTCGTTTGACTTTGTACTTTTCAATAGACTTTACGGGCCTCATTCCTCCTTCTGTAAGATTTAATATTCTCACTCCCGCGCTTTCTCCATAACCGTTTTTTCTTCCTAAACAACCACATTTCCTCACTCCTCTTCTTCTTATACGGGTCTGTCACGGTTCACGTTGCTACTGACTGAAGCGTTGACATATGTGCAACGTTCTTTTCATCATTTGCCATGCGACACTCTTCATCGTACCATGGTTTGTCTTTAAGCTGTGTTTCATAACCAAGTACGGTATCTGCAGCAGTTTTCATAGAGTGGGAAGTGTAATTCTAATGCGCTCCACCCTCATGAGGCGGGGGTGCGTTCTGCGCCAGTATCTGAGTGAGGTTCTCTGCCGTGACTATCTCTGGTAAATGCAACCTTCTATATGTCCGATGGTTGGTTCAAAGACACTTTCCCTGCCGACTTTAGTACTAAACTCTCCTAGAACAATCTTAGGACCTGATCATGTAATTCACTTTCACATTCACCTCATTTTTCGACATCATCCCTTGAGTAAATTAAGAACCTGACATATGACTTTTGTTAATATATGAATTCCTTGTGTCCATTTATACATAAAAATGCACTAAAACCTTACAGCAAGGTCTTAGTTTTTTATTTTGTGACGTGAAAAATGCCAAGTGAAGTGAATGTGACTTGTGCGATCAGGTCGTTAATATCATCTAGGCGCTCATAGACCATGTCCTTGGTGTCATCGTCTTTTTCTTCCGTCGGGGCATTTACATAAATTAGCAATATATTAAAGTATTTCGCTTTTATGCAGATGGTGACTCACGGATTGGACCTTAACCAGATGTCGCAGTGTTTTGCCCAATACAAATTCGCAACGAAATTCATGCTATTTCTCACGGTAGCTGTAGTATACGTCACAGTTCTTGTTCCTTGCACAGCCATGAACTGTCCATCGCATCTCCTGGATAGCAGTAATGTCATCGATATAATTTTCGAGGACATAGGCTAGTTGTATAGTGTCACCGGATGTGTATAGTATTCCTACATACCAAGTGTATATACGTAAATCGTGATCCTTATAACGTTTGCGGGGGTCGTCAACAAATTGGGAGGTACTATGTTTCTCATTCTCATTTAGTATGATTGGTGGTTTTACATTTTACCTACTGCCAGGATGATTATGTTTCTGCCGCCAGTTATGGATCAGACGCTGACCAGAATGCAGTGAGTCGAAACTCTATTTTTGTTTTTTTTTTTCTATTGATCCGCCGTTGGCCAGTAGTGTTGGCTCATCCGCCTTCAATGGGCAAAATAATATGTCCGTTAGTTCGAAGAGCTTCAGTAACAGGGTCACCTATTTAACCTGAGATGCATCAGGGATCGGATAACCAATCAGACTGCTCTGTCGTTTTGCTAGCTTACGGAGGTTTCCGATAGAGCCATTGCTCGAGACAGACTTCTGGGAAGTAGTGAGGTGCTTGTGCTGCCGAATTAAGAAATCATTTCTGGTCTCTCCCAAATGAGTGTCAATCAGAAACTTTCCACCTCCACGGTCAGTGCCAGGGTCCTCCTGGCCTTTATTCAAGTGCCGCTCTAGTGGTATTTGGTGTTAGGCACCTAAGTATATGACAGATCCAAGTATACAATTCAAGAACACTGTTACATGTACGTTTTCAGAGTACTTCATTGTCTTGGGCCAGTAGATACCGAGTATTTGTCACAGACAACGATTGACAACCGTTTGGAAATTCCTCATTGCCATGAGATGCATCATTTAAAAAATTAACAAAATCGGTCCACGGACTCAAAGGTTGGAAAGAAATTTCTTATATTTGTTCTGCTTATATTGACATATATATGTATTTATCCTGAATAAGGACACGGAGCCTGCAACAATATCTTCAAATAATCTTGCGTTGCCCCTAAAAAAATATGGCAACCCTAGACAAAAATGTGGCTGTCGTGAACGATTTTTAGTTATTTTTTCGGGATCAGCGCCTTAATTTCCACTAGCCAATTCTTTGTACTAAACCAGATTTAGTATAATAACCAAATATAATAACCAATTTATAATAAAATCTTCGTTACCTTTGAACCCATTGACCGATTTGACTCACTTTTCATACCATTCATCTGATGATATTAGCGAACATTATACTAAACCAGTACAGAAAGTTCAGTCGTGTAAACCGACTTAAACATACCGTCACCCTAAATCAGCCATTGAACCGGAGTTATATTAAAAAAATTTATATTTCTTGTAGGCGACCAGCCTTCCCTTTCCCCAATGCTTACTTATACTTACTTATCCGGTCTCGGACAACCCCGGGGGGTCAGGGACCTTACAAAACGAAGATAACATATTTCGCCAACCAGTTCGATATTTTGCTTTATTTCGCCAGTTGGCAATACCAAGTGTACGCTCTCAAGCAGTGGTGTAAATTTAACGCATTTGTCGACCAAACTGGCACAGAGTTGTCAAAGGCAATACCACAAAAGTAAGTGAACACAACCAAAAAATCAGCTGTTGTTCGGTTGAGTTGAGTCGGCCGTTGAGTTCAGAACGGCAATGCCAATTCATCGATTACGACCAAACTCTCACAAAAGTTGAGAACCGTAATAGGGGCATGAAATAGCCAGTAGTTGAATGAAACACATTTTCCCCGCCTACTTTAGCATTAAAGTGTCCTAGTACAATCTTAATGTCATGACCAGGACAACAGTCATACGTTTCCTCTAGGCGCTCAGATCAGAGAATATGTCATTGGCATCATCATCTTTCTCTTCTGTTGGGGCATGCACACAAATTAGTTAAATTTAAAAATAGTTCGCTTTTATGCGTATTGTGGTTATACGTTCACGTACAGGATTGAACCTAGAGACTAGATGTCACAGTCTTTTGACGACCACAAATTCGCAACCAAATTCATGTTTTTTCTCATGGCAACTGTAGTATATGTAGTCCTGTCCATCGCATTTTCTGGATTGCGGTAATGCCAGCCTTATAACTTTCGAGGACATCGGCCAATTGGATGCTTGCACCGGATCTATATATGGTTCTTACATTGCAAGTGCATCGTAAATCGTGGTCCTTATAACGGTTGCGGGGTCGTCAACAAATAGGGGTTGTTTTCTGTTTCGTTTCTGTATATTCACTGCCATTATGAACGGTGGCGGGAGGCAAACCCAGTCCACCGGGTTTCTGCATTTTACCTACTGTCAGTATATTTGATTGCAGCCGCCCATTATGGATCAGACGCTGACCAGGATGCAATATGTCGAACCTGGGTTTTCTTCTTTTGGTTTCTATCCGCCACTGGCCCGTATGTTTGGCTCATCCGCCTTCTAAGGACAAAAGAATATGCCCGATTTTTTGATGAGCTTCTCAGTGACTTCAGTCACCTACTAAACCTGATTTGCTGCTCATTTGTTTCGCCTTCTCACTCTAGCTAGCTAACGGAGGTTTCCGTAAAGTCATTGCCCAGGACATACTGCGTGGAAGTGTGAGCTGCTTGGACTGCCCAATGAAGGGATAATTTCTGACCACTCCCAAGTGAATGGCTATCAGAAACTTTCCACCTCCACGGATAGTCCCATGTCCCTTGTCCACAATGCTTGCCGTGGCAAATATTCAAAGCAGAGTATTTTTGGGGATTTATCCCAATTTCCAGGCAGTTGTCTGCATAACATTTATATGGGAGGTACAAAAATGGGCGTGGTAAATTGACAGTTTTAATTAAATAGTAGCTTTTTGACAAGATATTGCCTAATACCAAATATCATTAAGATCGGTTGTGGTTTATGGAAGATATCGTATCGATCAACGGGACTGCCGCCCAACTTTTGTATGGGAGGTACCACAATGGGCGTGACAAAATCATTCCAGTGAGTAACTAGCATTTGACAAAATGAAGCCAAATTCCTAATTTCATTAAGAACTGAAGTTTTTACGCGATTTATCGTCTCGACAAGTCGGAAAACCACCCACATTTTGTAAGGCGGATGTCAGAATGTGCGTGGCAACCTACCCAATTTTCTCCAATTATGTAAACATTTACTGATTATTACCCAATATCTCAGTTGACATATAAAATCGAGAAAACGGCCATTGTCAATCCCAAACGAAGTTTGAGCAAATAGTAACCACTGACAAAATTTCTATATGATCGGTAAACTTCGATAGTCCGACACGGTGAAAACTTTATGGAGCTTGATATTCCTGCTAAACCGACACGCCTTTGCGGATGAAACCCTACACGAAATACTTAGTGAATATTCGTAAAGATCTCACCGAAACAGGGCGACACTCTGTCGTGCGATCTCTTCAACATTTTAATAAAGGTCATCATGAGGAAATCTGTATGCAATACGAATACCACTATCAGAAGTTATAGGAGTCAGTAAAGGTGAGTTTGGCAGTAAATGAGGAATACACAAAATTAATAGTTTTAACAAGCAGAACACAGACCCGATTGGAGTAAAGGGTAAGTGTTTATAACCCTTACAATTTCAAGTTAGGGAGGAATTCATTTACTCGGATCTGCCGAAAACAAAAGCAATAACGTCATCCTGGAAACCAAACGGAGGATTGTGCTTGCCAACAGGTGTTAGTTTGAGCAAAGCAATCACTACATACATGGGACCATCTCTGGAAAAATGTCCATCACAATAAGATTCCTATAATTACAATCTGCCTTGCTTTATGGCGCAGAATCTTGGGCCATAAACATATCTGGTGGTTTTCGGTAGAAAAATGCTGCGAAAAACTTGTGGTCCTTTAAGAGATTTAAGAAAGAACGGCAACTACTAGCGACGTATGAACACTAGCTGTATACTTATATTCTGCATCCCCACAACAACGCAGTTATCGAAGCAAAATAACACGATTACGCTGGCTAGGCCATGCCAGTAGAATGGATCAAAATTAACCAGCGTACTCGAACCACATCGAAAAATAGGACTCACCAAGATTTCGTTGGAGAGACCAGGTGGAAGAATGCTGCTTTGGCTTTTAACTTTTTAATACAAGGTTTAACTTTAATTCTTCCTTATTTACATTTGTATCTGCTCGCCCTCGCGATTTTTACGTTGAGGTGCAATTGAAATTTCACCATGCACCCGACCAACATTGGATTTGTCCAGCACTATGTTCATTGAAATCATCTTGCTCATACATTAGATACAATGTCTGTAATGAATTGTCATTCATGTACAAACACTGAAGTGTAAACATGGACGAATGTAATGAAACGTAATTTTGCCAAAAACCGTTTGTATGTGATACTGTTGTTGCTGCTGTTGGCCACATTTGGAAAGTTTTATGGAAGCACACATATTTTCCACCAGTTTAACCAAAACTTTGAGGTTTTGAAGTAAATATGCATAAATTAAAATGATAATTAAATTTTCAAAATTAACATTTCAGTTGTAATTGTAAAACAGAATAAACTCAAAGACATGTATAACCGAGAAACTACAGTCGCTGCTGGATTTAAGCATCTGTTTTTTAATGTTTAAAAAATCGGCTACACCAACTAATAGTTGGTTAGTTTCACATCGGATTCATATCGTATACATTTGATTTTGTTTCGTTGTACTCCGACACCACCCAAGACTTGGTGCCGATGTTTGTAAGATGACCAGGCAAGCATATTTTTTCTAAATTTTTCCAATATAGATTTAACTTTCTGGGCGTGTGAAAATTGTCAATTTTCAGTTACAGACGGGCATTTGTAAAAACTGCCGCCTAACAAATTCTATGCAGATCGGATGTGTTTACAGGAGTTTTAGTTTCGACCAGCCATCTGGTTAGGCGATTGGACGTGGCTGAATGTGCTAAAAACATACATCTGTACACGACGTCTTGAATGGTTTGGGCATTTGCTTTTTTCAAGACATGTAAATTTGCGGTAACCAAATACTTCAGTGTTCTGAAAATAAAGCTTTTGTGTATGTGTGTGAAGCTGTAGAGCACAAAAAGACAATACTACTACGTCTACTTCGATTCATATCGTATTGTGTTGTTTACACGCATATACGAATACTTTGTCGACAGTTCCCCGAAGTACTTGGTGGTCGCAACTTCGCTACACTACATGTCTTGAAAAAAATCAAATGTCTTGAATGACCATTCAAGACGCCTTATTCATGTTTCTACTTAAAACACAATAACATGTGCTTGTTTCGAGAATACCAAGGGTCTTGAGCTGTTCCTTGCAGTATGTCCCAGTTGGAAATTTCCTTAAAACATCATCAGTGATTAAGAAGTGACATGTCTGAGGCCCTGATGATTTGTCAATCCGCTGCCATACAAAAAACTTCATGGCACCTCTTTATGTTTTCATACAATTGATCAAAAGTCAGCTGGAATCTTTCGCAGATTGTCAATTTTTGTGATTAGGACATGTACACAAGACGTCTTTTTGCCACAATTCATTCATGCCACGTTCATCAAAATGTCATTAAATGTGGTGATCTGTGTTATATTCTCGACACTTATTTCATAGGGATCTTTGCATATGTATTTGGTCTGCTTGACCGGTATTTAAATATAATCTGAAAGAAGAATTATTGACATATAGTTATATACCCATACATGGGTTTTTTAATTTGCATTGAATTTTAATTTGCATTACTTTATCTAATGCAAATGCAAATGACAATTAAAAAATTTTGAATTTGCATTTGCTCAGGCAATGTAAATGCAGGTTATGGAATCAGATGCCAATTATAATAAAATATGGGAATGCTTTTAATTATTTTGAATTTGTTTGACTGCTGGCAATTCTGTTTTTAAAGTATTTTATATGTAGAGGTTTGTGGTTTCGATAGGTATTGCCTCGTAGTACTTTCAAATTCATAAACCTGTACTTTATAATATATTTGAAAACCAAAATTGCCAGATATGAAGGAAATGCTTTGAAAATAAGTACAATTGCCAATGGTATTGAAATTTTTTTGAATTTGCATTTGGACAGGAAATTCAAATTAAACAACAAATTATAATTGTCATATAATTAATTTGCCCCATGTACATATGTATATATTGGTTCTTTTGTAATGCCTTCCTAAAATAAGTCCTGCGGAATGCATGCATTTTTTTTATCAGATATAACCAAGAAGAAGATTTTTACAATTTTGAGAAATTGATTTTCCGATTCTTTTTAACCGCAATTTGCATGCAAATTTTAAAATTATATTTTTTAATAAGTGATGATTTATCCGACCTTTCGTATTGTATTCAAAAATTAAATTGTTCGAGCGTTTGGTCGTGTTTTTAATTAATTATATCCTTCGATATTTCGCTACCCTTTGGATAGCATCTTCAGGAACTTTTGAAGAATTTGACAGAATAAGTGTTTTTCCAGTGACAACTATCAAGTTCCTGGGGTTTTATAAAACTCTAGAAAAAAAGCAGGCAGTCACTGAACAACAGCTTAAGTTTAAAAAAATCCCAAACTCACTGAAGTCATATCGAATAGCGCCAGGGAAAATAAAAAAACAATCCGGTTAAAATTACGAAATTTTTTTTATTAATCCTAATTGAATTTTGTGACTTCCAATTTTTGACTAACAAATGTAAGGCTTGTAAATTGTGTTCGATTTTATTTGAGTTGACTGTAAAAAGTCATGAACTCACTTAGAAAGGGGATTTTTATTAATAAAGCAAAGCATGAAAATCATGAACACCCAAAATATAACGATAAGTCCCAAAAAATGCAGAAATATCCCGAAAAATTCTGACATCCTGGAAGTAGGAATTTGAACCTCGGAACCCGGAATTTACAAATCCCGGAAATCCGAATTTACGAAACCTTCTCCCGATTGGGGTAAATCTTTTTCCAATATCTGAAGAATCATTATAGCGAAAACAAAGTGCAGGCAAAAACCATTGAATGTACTTACTTATTCGGTCTCGAACAACCCCGGGGGGTCAGGGACCTTACAAACCGAAGATAACATATTTCGCCAACCAGTTCGATCTTTTGACAATACCAAGTGTAGGCAGGGATTCGTCAACCTAATCTTCCTAGTCTTCCTATTGTTCGTCTTCTTTCGATTTCGAAAACCCTTCGTGCTGGTTCGTCTTTATCCATTCTACTGACATGTCCTAGCCAGCGAAATCGCGTTATGTTGATCCCCTTAACTATGCCAATGTCGGGATATAGCTCATACAGCACATGGTTCATGCGTCGCCGATACTCGCCGTTGTGCACTATAGGCCGATAAACTTTTCGGAGTATTTTTCTCTCAAAGACTCCTACAAAAGTTTCGTCTGCTTGCGATAAGACACAGTCATAATGCTGCGCTCTAAAGCAAGACAGGTTATATGAGAGTCTGGTACAGCTGGACTTTTGTTACTCGAGAGAGGGCTTTATCCCTAAAGTGCATATTTAGCCAAAAATAAGCTGACGTCGTTGTTTGTGTTTACAATCAATCCGAGGTATATAAATATACCGCAGTAACTTCTATAATTGTGTGCCCAATGATATCGATATACACTAAAAAATATCGGCCCCAGCAACATATTGAGGGAAATTGAAGACCTGCTACGTTTTTGTTTCTTTGGTATCTGCCTCGTATTTGTTTTTAGCGGTTTTCGACAAAAAAGCCACACTTGGGTCTCAAAAACATATATTATAACCTATTAACCATTGTGTCTCAAACATGTTATATTGAATAGCAAACACAATGTGTTTGGGCACAAGTATATTATATTTGCGACAAGCTACAAACACGTTATATTTGCATCCAAACAACAAAAAATATAGCTTTTTCAGTGTGTATCATCAGCATACACGAGCAGCATGCGACTTTTGCTGCTGATGGCATTATTCATGGTGATTGCAGTTTTTCTCATACTGCTGTCCATTAAGATGTTAAAGAGATCGCCTTGCGTGAAGCCTCGCTTAGTTTCACAAGGTTCGGTAAGATCGTTACCAATTTTCACTGCGGATTTGGTGTTCGTCAAGATCATCCTGCAAAGACGTATCAGTTTAGCAGGAATACCAAGCTCAGACATTGCTTCGTAGAGTTTCCCCCGTTTCGGGCTATCGAAGGCCGCCTTATTATCGACAAATAGATTATAGGCGTCGGTTTGTTTTTCGTGGGTTTTTTTTTTTCAAGATTTGGCGTAGCATGAAAATCTGGTCAGTTGTCCATTTTCCAGGCCTAAAGCCACAGTGGTATGGTCCAATCAGGTCAGCGATAATTGGTTAAACAGCTCCGCCGGTAATCCATCGGTTCCTGCTGCTTTGTTGGTCGTAAGCCGGGCAATAGCTGTTCTGACCTCGTCTTGGAGAGGAGGGGAAATCGACGTCGTCGTCCAAATTGTCATCGATTGTCTCATCGTCATTGGATATCTCAGGTATCAGTACCGCGGAGAAATGATCTCTCCATATTCCCATCATGCTCTGAACATCTGCGATGAGATTTCCGTCCTTGTCTTTACAGAAGGGGGGCCGTGAATCATGTCCCGTCCCGTTTTTTGACTTTTTGTAGAATTTGCGGGCTTCGTCCTTCCTTCTGTATGTCTCAATTTTCTCACTCTCGCTCTTTCTCCAATGCCATTGCTTACGCCTAACGAGACGTTTTACCTCCTTTCTTTTTTCCCTATATATTCCCTATCCCATGGAATATAGGTCTCTAAAACTTTATACATTTCACCTAACGCTTTAATCAGCAATTGTCTAAATCCCACCCCCACTGTATTATACGTTTGTGTTGGGACACTCTTATTCGAGTATTTATTCAGTTTGTTTTAATGTATTTACATACTTGTATATCAGATAACACTACGCGCATACTGTTGTGTATAGCATACTACTTTACATTACATTTATGGTCATGAGTAAATCTATATCCTTGTAGATACATATGTTTATGTACATATATGTATGTTTTTGTATGTAGTACACACAATCGTACGTAATGTATCCTGCGTATGACTACAAATTGCATTTGTGGTGCATTCTGTGAGGACAAACCTTAAGTGACATCATTTAGATAGAAGTTTTTAAATTTGTTTAGTCAAGTGCATGTTGAGTAAAACAAAATTGTTTCCCATTACATCCCATGAACAGATTGAGGAGAACTTTTCACAACCAGTGAGCTTTTCGCTTTCTAGTTTTACACTCGCTGATTGGGACCTATAGTTTTACAGCGGATCCGAGCGGTAATTTGAGAAACTTTTGATTGGCCAAATATTCGATAGTGTCACTACGCGAGGTGACGGCCGTCGAAAGAAATGTAAAGTTGTCAGAGCATGGATCGAACCCACGTTCTTATGTACCCAATTTCATTGCAGCACCGACGACCGCTCTATGGTTCCCTGGAACGTTCCTGTGCCCCAGCGGTTCTTGAAGCCAGGAATACGGATTGCAGAGATTTTATAGCGGTCTGCCAAAGGGCACCTTCTTCGATTGCCATGAATTCTATCTGAAATACACTACAATCGTCTGGTAGTCTTTGAGAAAGGTCTGGTCCTAGCTCTTTAGAATATTTTCCAAACCCTATTTTGACATTCAGCTGGGATCCATGAGTTTACACCCTATAACCCATAGAATAACACATACGTAGAAGGTTTTATTCGCTCATCTGACGTTTCATTTCACACTCTCATCGTAGGTTTGTGGAAATGAGAGCAAATTAAATTTAAAATTTACATACACCAGGTGGAGTTACAAAATGTGTTCACTTAACTTTTTCATGTCGTTTTGGTGTAGAACTGAAAAATTTAAATATATTTTGCACTTTTTTGTTGACTTATATCGTTGGTATACATTTGTATTGTATTTAACACAACTAGTTTGCCACAAAAACACGAAATTCGGGTGTAGTTCCTTTGTGGATCGCTGTATACTATTGCCACCATCTGGTATTATTGAACCCATATTTTCCACCCTCCACTGTGTAATTTCCATCGTACCTATGACGTTTAATTTATTGAGCGAATAAAAACTTCTATAGTATGTGTTATTCTATGCTATAACCTTTCTCGTTCTGCCTGTCCGGGATATGAGTGAAGGAGTTTTTCGTAAAGGTGTCATGCAATCCACTTCTATTGTGGATTTTCGCTGATCCCATTAGGGGTTATACGAAGCCCACCCGTAATACACATCATTGCCATTCTCCGGACTTTTGCCAACAGTCTTAGGTAAGTGTCTTTTCCAGTACCGGCACCAAATGTTTTTTTGATCTCTAAATGTATAGAGAAGCAAGTTTTACTTTTCTAAATTTTTAGTTTTTCCACTATTTTTGAAGGACTAAATTTAACACTATTTCATTCTGGTAAAGATGAAGGCGAAACGTGTGTCGGATACAAAGCCAAAGAACTTGAAATTGAGGAGTACAATATGCAAAGTTTAGCATGCACAGCATGCTCAAATTGAATGGCAACAAAACAAACATGCAGTTCAAGAATTCCGATGTTAAGTATTTGTATTTCCGTAAAACTTTTCGGAATTATTCGTCCGGAATCATTGATCCATATTTCTTGAAAGCTTACGGCAGCCACAATATTATCGTCAATAACACCCCCGTAGTTCGATAATTTCTAACTTTTTTTTGGCATGTGGCAGCACTGTTTTCTATAACAACTGATGTCACAGCTGTTGCAAGGTAGAATAAGAAGGTAAACCAGGGGGTTTATATGGCACAGCTGATCGAAAAAGTACTAGGGAAATGATGTAGAATGAGAGACCAACGAGACATACAGATAATAGACCATGCAGCAAACTAAGTTTAAAAGTGTGTAATTGATACTAATAGAATCCCCCTGATTCACTACACCTGCGATTTTAGGCATCACATAAGATACAAACTAACTACTTTCTGTAAGATTTTCATCAATATGAGTGTAAATCTTATTTGTAAAATTTATTTGTCAGGTTCTTACTATGATCAAAAGATTACGTCGAATGCACAAAGCAATAGACAAGAGTCTCTATCCCTCTCTTTACGTTCTCTCGATGGAGACGAGGTACTAGGCCCTTTAATCAAGTTCGTGTGGCTGCTCTATTTTACTCTTTGGTTGGACATAAAATGGATAGAAATAAAAGAGAAAGCGTATTTACGTTCGACGCAACCAATATAAAACATGACTTAGTTGTCATTACTATCCATCAAACACTATTTAAACATAGTTTGCTGCATCGTTTGCTTCTGGTTGAATTTAGTCATCGCGCCCATCCACTCTGTTTTCTATCATTTCCCTACTACTTAGTCGATCAGATGTGTCATGGACAGCCGCTAGTGCATGTGAGAGTGACGATCACGCCCTAAGTCTAATTCACATTTAATTTTTTTTAAATGTGTACGATTCCAGCAAAATAAGAAAAGGATGACTTCAAAACATCCAAATGATTTACTGCATTCATTGACATAGCAGGTCGTTATTATTGTTTTGGTTTTGAGAGGAGAGAGCTTAAACCATGCAGCAAACTAAGTGGAAATAGTGTTTGTTTGATTGAGATGGTAAAGACAAATTATGACATCTAAATTATGTTTTATGTTGGTTATAGTGTTTGTTCGAATGAGATGGTAAAGACAAATTATGACAGCTAAATTATGTTTTATGTTGGTTGCATCGAACGAAAATACGCATTCCGTTTTATTTCTATCCTTTTTATGTCCAGCCAAAGAGTAAAATACAACAGCAACTCGTACTCGATGAAATGACATACTACCTCTTCGTCATCGAGAGAACATAAGGAGAAGGATAGAGGCTCTTATCTATTGCTCAATGGCTCTACTCAGTGATGCCAACTTAGCTCTTTTGGTGCTAGATTTAGTATTTTTAGACCTTGCAAAACGCGAAAAAATTTCGTCGAAGCTTTTTTGGAAAAACGCGTAATGTGCACTCAGTTTGAGTTTTTATTTAGTTTGTTTTATAACACAACCGATTTTGCTAAAGAATGTTCATGTTTTTTTTGTATTTTGGGCGTTTATATTTATGCATTAATGTGGCCGTTTGGTCCTTTTCTTATATTGGTTGTTACGATTAATACTTATAAATTCGTAGGTGGAGAGAAGCAATGGGAAGCAGAACCTTCTTTTAAGAAGTGGCTAACCCCCCAATGACGAGTCCAAGGCAATATGTATTTTTTGCAAATGTATTTATGCCTCAAAACACTTCGATATACATAACAGACCTTTCTAGATCACAAAAACATATGAACGAAATGCAGCCTTACGACGGAATTCAGTTGGTACATCCAGTGACAATACAGAACAACAAAAATGGATTGGATCTTAAAGGATTTTCCAAATGGGAATGTTAAATTTCCCGCGTCCCCGGAGGGTAACTCGAAAACGAGAGTTAACATTTTCGATGACTCGTGCATATCGTATTTCAGACTAAATTTTACCAATGGGCGGCTATGTTGACTTTGAGGCTTATTGGTATAGATGTGCGACTTAAGAAGTGGGTCAAATTGCACGGTACCTGTGGCCAGTTCACGTCGCCTCTGAGTGAGATAACCTCAAATCGGTTGTGCAAGAACTACCTCTTGGAACCACATATCGTGATCGGTAGCGCTCTCCGTTGACTGTTATAGCAATGCCATCATCGTCTTTGGAGAAGTACCGACCAATGATGCCGACGGTGATCCTGCATTCTGGCATTCTGTACATGCATTGCCACTTGTTAATGATTGTTATCGTCCTAATTCCTTGTTGATGTACCCATTGAACGAAAAATAGGTGTCGTCGCAACACGGGATCAACACTTGCAGTGTTGCCAGGAGAGAACACCCATTTTGACAACAAAGTTTTATCATTCACACGTATTGATCGACACTGTAACTTGCCATGGTGATTTGTCTCTATTGTCTGTAAAATAAATAGAAGAAAAATTAACAATAGATAAAAGAACATAACCGCCGGGATCTATCAAAATATATCTGTCCCTATTGGAAATCCCCTTATTTATTAAGAATGTTTTAACATTTTTTGGATTTTTCTGGTATGTTTCGTTATTTTTCGCATTTTAGCACTTTTTGGGTACTTCAACGGCGCGTTTTGTTCCTACAGAGTTGGCATCACTGTCTCTACTAACTACTCGATAGTTGTCACCATCACTAAGCGAAGTGACCGTCTCCTAATTAGAGTTGCGTAGTTCTCGAACAAACTAGTTCAATTGAACGATTCACTCTTGTGAACTACATGAACTAGTTCACACTGTTCCGCTCTCTTGTTTCAACAGTTTTTCATATTTCAGTTGTGTAGTTGTCTCTGCTCTAATTTAATGTTTTTGTGTTTTAACCATAATTCGGTCGCGCTTGTTCCGTTGTATTGGTATTTGGATTCGAAGTCAATGAAAACGAAGAAGTCGAAAAAACAAAATGTTTCAAGTAGGACGAACGTAAAATAACAATCTAACGTATGGACAAAGAAATGAATCCAAACGAAATTTTAAAAATTTGGTTAAACTAAATAACCGATCACTGGCTTAATGACGGGGAGATGTGGAGCTACAATTGAATGACAGACCCCTCAACACAACAACAATTGCATAATTTAAGAAACAATGATGTGGTTCTATGTTATAGGAAGTTTTGAACATGGATCAATTGCTGTGATGAAACCCATAGGGGAGTAGAGCTTATGTTCATGGTAAGTACAGACATAGATATGTACACATCGTAAATAGAAATCTTAATAACAAATACCTCATATTTGTTTTTAATTGCAGGACCTGAATACAACGGCCACAATGACACTCAACCCCTCGACTACAATAACCTTTCTCCAGAAGAGTGTTTCAACATGGAATGGATATAATATATTTAGCAAATTAATTATTTAGCAAATTAAATCAAAAAATTTTTATCAAAACACCTGCAATGTAATACTAACAGTGTATCTATGTACAATTAACATTAAATAATTTCAGACACACTTCAAAACTTTCATTGCAGCAATGAAACAAAATCATAGCAGCAATGGAACAAATTCATAGCAGCAATGAAATAAATTCATTGCAGCAACGAAATAAATTCATTGTAAGAACGATACTTATACATTGCAACAATGAAACAAACTCATTGCAGCAACGAAACAAATTCGTTGCAATAATGAATCAAATTCATTGCAGCAACAAACATACTTTCATCACAGTGGCAAACAATTTGCAGTTGATGAACACATTTTCGTAGCGGGAATGAAACTGTACGTCAGCTCAGTTTCGATGACAAAAGTTGTTGGGGTGATGGACATTTTCATACCTGTGACGATGCTTTTCCGTTCAGTGTATAATACTACGTTCTAAATTTTTTTCAAATTGTTTTAATATGTTATCGTATTTTGTATTATTTATTTATATTGTATTCTATCTAATAATTCACTTCTACTTTCAGGTATTTTGAATATTTTTGAACCAATCACCATTGGAGTTACTACATTTATATAAAGGGTTTTTCAATAAGAGCGCTACAAAAGTTTTTTTAAATAAAACAAAACCGGTTTTAGATACCAATGAAATTCTTTATTCCTGTGAAAGTACTTTCGATGCCATTATGTATGGAACTCGATTTCTTTTGCATGGCCACCACGGGCACGCTTGCAGAAGTCCAGACGCTGAACCCAATTTTCGACGGTTTTCAAGCATAAATCGGCCGATACTGCTGCAATTTCACGTTCGATATTCGTACGAAGTTCATCAGTCGTCGCTGGCTTGTTGGCTTCGACCATAGACTTGACGTAGCACCACAGGAAATAATCTAACGGCGACAAATCACACGATCGAGGCGGCCAATCGACTGGGCCATTTCGTGAGATATCACGTTCACCAAACTTGGTTTCCAATAAATTGATTGTGGCATTCGCTGGGTGGCTTGTGGCGCCGTCCTGTTGGAACCACATGTCCTCCAAGTCCATATTATCGAATTGGAGCCAAAAATATTCGGTCATCATTGAACGGTAGCGATTCGCATTCACAGTAATGTGCCGGTCTTGATCATCACGGAAGAAGTACGGCCCAATGACGCCGCCGGCCCATAAACCGCACCAAACCGTAATTTTTTCGGGATGCAATGATGACTCATGGATTACGTGTGGATTGCTGTCTGACCAATAACGCATATTTTGCTTATTGACGAAGCCATTCAGCCAGAAATGAGCCTTATCGCTGAAGACCATAAATTGGACGTAGCGCTCTTAAAGTTGAGGCCACTGACTCCAAATTTCGGTAGTAAATTTACTAATTTCGACTCGTTGTTGGCTCGTATATCTTTCCATGATGAAATGGCAAACCTTACTGAAGAGAAATGTCAAAAGAGCGGGGAAAAATATGGCGTCGTTTGCTGTCCCTATCGATTTACTTTTGTAGCATCTCTGATGAAAACCCCTTTATAAAACTATGCTGATGAGAGTGGCCGTGGTAATGCAATGGTATGTGTGCGGTGGTACATTAGACCGACTCACGAAAAATTAAAAGGCTACCCGACTGAAAATGATCCTTGATATGTTCTAAGCTGGTTCCTAAAATATTGCGGTTCCAGGTAAATTAAAGCATGAGCTAAGCCGATATTAAAACATTTCTTGGGATCTGCATCATAAAATTTGGTAAACCTTGCAATGGAGGAGAATTGTTTAGCTTCTTCTAAAATTTAATTTACACATTTTTGGTATTTTTGTGAGTGTATAGCCACTCAATATAAGTTACAGTGTAAGTTATGTATTAGATTTTTAAATTTCAATTGAAGTCTTTTAAATTTCTATTGATGTCTTTGAAATTTCAATTGATGTATTTCAAATTTCAATTGATGTGTTTTAAATTTAAATTTATTTATTTTAAATATCAATTAATGTATTTTTAACTTTAATTTATGTCTTTTTAAATTTCAATTAATGTATTTCAAATTCCAAATACAATTTTCAAATTTCAATTGATGTGTTTTAAATTTGAAATAGAATTTTTATACAGGGTGGTTCAGTCACGACTGGACAAATTTCACCAGCGTATTCCTTAAATATGTCCATCTACGACCATCTCCGAAAATGCAAGTGGGCGAAATGGCAGCGGTTTGAAAATTTTCGAATTGGTGGCCGGAGGGTACTAGGGTAAAATTGCTAACTTCTAAACCAGTGGTCAGATTTTTTTGTTTTTGGGCTTGTTGAAAATGTATTTGGGAGACCTTTCTGAAGTAGTATAAAGAAGAGTCAGGCATTCCATAGTAACCAATATCAAAGACAGCGTTGTCACTATTAATTTGGAACGATTAGTATCGTATTCCTTCATCTGCTATATGTTTATTGTTTCTCAATTCTTTATTAATTTTATTAACTGAAATTCATTTAATTTACTGAAAAAATTGGCTCCAACTCCTACTTTGACTACGGGCAAATTTCTAGAACACCGACTCATAAACTCCAACTGCGACTCCACACCCCCGGTTTTAACACTGCCTAATTAATGATAATAATCAATCAGTATAGCATTTGTTTAAAAAGAGGCTGCAAAAACGCTTCAGGGAAATTACACAAAATGTTAATTAATTCTGTTCCATGGAAAGGTTTTACAAATTTTATGATGAGGATCCCAAGACATTAGGTAATTTCAAAATGGAAGAAATGGCTCAGAGCCAATTTTCAAAAGGACTCGTTCCCTTGAGATTTACGGAACCATCGTAACGGATCAATTTTTTTGGATCCATACAAAATGGCCTACTTTATTATACATAATCAAACAGGTTTAAATCATACATCAAAATATGTTGAACATAAGACCAAGGATTCAATTCCCGTACTGATAATCTTTTATTTCTTTCAGCAATAACAATCGAGCAATTAATCAACAAAATTCATATTAATCCAGTACTATTCAAAAATCGGCGTACAAATCTAGTATCGGATCTGTAAACCTACAAATAAATAAAGGCAAAGATCATTGATTGTAAATTGCTATCCCTAATCCCTTTATCGAATGTAATGGTAAGTGATGTAAAGAAATGAAGCTGCGTTATACCGCTTCACATAATTGAACCGATTTTCCTTGCGGTAATGGGCCGTCATAAAGGTAAACAAATCTGTAAAAAAAAGTTATGTTATTACATCCAACAAAAAAACAACAAAGTAGCCTTGAAAACGCTCCCGTGACCTACCCTGTAGTTCCGGGCTTTTGTTTTAATGGCATTTGTTTCTTATGCATTTAACGCTTATCAGAAGCTCGTCTCTACAGGTATCTCACAGGGTAGAAGTTATCGGCAAGGGTGAAACATCAAATGTAAAATAAAGTGTTATGATGAAGTGTAAACCTATTTATTAACTTTTCTTAGAACAAAAATATATTTCGGTAATAAACAAACTACTAAATCCTTTCTTTATATTTGCATAGGCCCATGATATTACATTATTTCGGGCGAACGGTATTAAAGGAAAACGGTAAGAAATAAGGACACTAGCAGCATAAACGCTGCATCTAAGTCGATTTTTGAGACCCGCACTTTACTTTGCCCTTATTTACACATTGAAGACTGTCATAATTGATATTTGATAGCGTGTTATGTTGATTTTAATATGTATCATTAGAGTGGATCTAACAAAAAGTTGGGTCAGTCACCCTCTAGATTTAAGGATTACGCAACAATAATTCCAGAATCAAAAAAAGCAAAATTTCAGTGCACCCTAAATACTGCCCTTTTATTTTTTTTTGCGCTGTGTCGTCATTTGAAGTCCGATCGGGAAAAAAATTATGGAGTTGTTTTTGTTACAAGCTACATTTTCCCCATGCGTAATTTTTCAATCTGACGTCAAATTGTACTAACCACTTCTTCTATATCGTTTAGCCATAAGAAGTACGTGTATAAAAAATATCGAAAATTTCATGAACCGAAAATATCTCTCACTTTTAATTTCCGTGGTACTCAGCTCTTCGCGAAAATACGACAATTTCGCAATAACTGAATACGGGACTTTTAGCATAACAATTTTTGAAACAGAAGTAAAGGCATTTGAAAATCATGAAACTTTTGTCTTTTTTTTTTATTTTTTTGTCTTTGAAGTATCCACAGAGGTTTTAAAATAGCAATAAGTACCTGAGATTTCAAATATCGATCAAAAACGATGAACAAGTAGACAGTCAAAATTTCCCTTCACCTGAATGTGAAGTGAAAATGAGTGTAACCTTAACGATTCTCTACTTTCTCTCTCTCACTCTCTTCATTGAATATTTCAATACACGAGCAGCTATTTCATAGTGTTATTGTATATACAAATTCCAACCATGTTGAAGTAAAACAAAGACGATTACATTCGTCGCTTGGAGCAACAATTTGTACCCACAAAGAAGACAACCATTATCAACTGTGAACCAGAAGATGTGCGCAATTTGGCAACCCTGGTAAAAGAGAACCAAAAAGTGCTAGAAATTCACTCAAATGCATTTCTCTCACGCGCCATGTCTTGATTATTTCATACTTTTTGCATGTGCATTGAAATATTCAATGAAGAGAGTAAGTGGGAGAACAGAGAAAGACTAGGGTTTCACTCGTTGTGTTTGTTGGCATTTGAGAGAAGAGAAATTGTGACTGTCTACTTGTACATCGTTTGTGAGTTTGTGAGTAAAAAGTATGAAATAATTAAAATATGACGCGAGAGAGAAATGCGTTTGATTGAATTGTGACCACTTTTTGGTTCTCTTTTACGAGGGTTACCAAATTGCGCACATCTTCTGGTGGCCTCAAAGACGATCAAGAAGTAGACAACCAGAAGATGTGCGCAATTTGGCAACCCTGGTAAAAGAGAACCAAAAAGTGCCAGATATTCACTCAAACGGATTTCTTTCCCGTGTCATATCTTGATTATTTCGTACTTTTTGCATAGTTTATGTAATTTTATTTCAACACGGTTGGAATTTTCAAATATTCAATGAAGAGAGTAAGAGAGAGGGCAGAGAAGTAATAGGTTTTCACTCGTTTTGTTTGTTGGCATTTGAGTGAAGAGAAATTTTGACGGTCTATTTGTACATCGTTTTTGGTGGCCTACTTGTTGATCGACTTTGTATCGACTTGTTACTGTTGGCAGTATTTGAATTTAAAAAGGATGTAGAAGTAGAGAAGAAACAACCGGCGCAATTTGGCAACCCTCGTAGAAGAGAACCAAAAAAGTCGAAATTGGTGTTGTATAGAAAACGGGCTAAAGAGCTAAATAAGTTGGCATCACTGCCTGAAATCATGTACATATATACTAATGATACTATAAGTACATATTTGGATAATGTAAGTAAATGAATATGTACGAGTATAAGTATATTAGGTCATAATTAGATCATAAGTCAAACTAGCTATAAAGGTATCGGGGAGTATGATAAGGTAAGTACCCTTTAAGTTCGCATAATTATATTAGGCGGTAACATATCGTCGCTTTCATGACTAACTGACGTAACTGTTTTTTTAAAAATGTTCAGTAGAGCATATTTTCTGTTTTTACACCCACATATTGTATGATCTGCTTCATACCACATAATAAATCCTATAAAATCCTTTTGTATTATGTGCTGAGCTATGTTCTACTGAGTATAGGCGAAAAAATGGCAAAAAGTGGAAACTTTAACAATTATGGCAGATAAGTCACTTAGGGTGGTATTCTATAAGTCGTGAATCAGTCACTTCGTGTTACTTTTGTCGTTTTGGTAGTTTATAAAACGTTACAGCTGTTCGGTGACTACCTGCGTTGAGTTACGTTATTTAATGGTTAGTTTATAAAACGCAGCGGAACGTTTTTGATTACTTCAGCTGTCAAATTGAACACACCACAATTCTTCGCGTTAGCTGAAGAAATTACAAATTTAAAGAAAAATGTCGATGGAGGATAGGCAGATGGAAGTATTTTGCATTTCATTGCTTATAAGTAGTTGCCAATTTTGGCTGAAATGCATTCGACGGATAGAGCTCAAACTTTTTTTTTAAAGAATTCAAAATTATACTGTTTACGCACTGAAATTCTTATTTACAATAATAAAATTAGAAATGGAACGTTTAAATAAATAATGCGTTGCAAACCTATTATAATTATATTTAAAAATTATAGACATCAGTTGATGTTGACAATAATAAACAAAAGAACCAATACATTACAATCAATACATACCGCCAAATCGCACGAGTTTTTGAAAAGACAACTACAGTGCTGTCTGGGTAGAGTGAACTAATTTTTGCAGGCGATTTCATAATACCCAGGTTGTTCACTAAATCAAGGTTCAACTTTTTTTATTTAAAAATGCATTTTAAATCAATTTATAGGTTATACATTTTATTTATTTGTATGTAATATTGAAGTTTAAATTTCAGCCTGGAAAAAATTGGTAATATTTGTTTGTTTTTTTGGGTTCCGTACCGATATTTGGACTGCTTGATCGCGAAGGCAATGTAGTGCTTGTATATTCGCGAAATTTGTTGTATTAGCCTCTGCCCATTCGATACCCTTATGCTATAAAGTATGTTCACTCAATCGAGGTTCATGACTGTTCACTCTACAGAGTAGTCAATGTAATCATTCTGGGGTTCACTCCAACGGGGTGTTCATTGCATCGGGGGTTCACTCTACCCAGACAGCACTGTAATTGAATATAGATGGGGAAATTTATTGGACAATGAACCCCAAAATAACATAGGTTTTTTACACATTTTATGTGAATATTGTAGGTATTTGAAGTATTATAAATTATAGCAATCTTAAAATCTGTCAATCTACTGAAATATAGCTAAATTTTTTAATCTTTTTCATTCTGAGCATTTCACTGAAGATAACTTTTTCTGATCTATAATTGTTTATTTTAGTTTGGCAACTCTATAAACCTCATATGTCAGTGACAGCTTTCGTAAACAAAGGCAAGCGCGAAGTGTTATCTAAACTACCATTTTTTGACTTTGGCGTTCGCGTTGGCGTCTGCGTTTACGTTCACTTTCGGGACTTTTAGAATACTACCCTTAGTGAAGAAATATTTTTTTAATTTTTTTTACATTTTACATTATATATCATTTAGTACGGAAAAAAATTTAACGCACAGAAGGAGCCATATTAGACCCTCAGTAGCTTTCGACAAAATTCGTTTTGGGACTTTTTAAGACGATTGAGCCATTGTCTGTCTGTCTGTCTGGCTGGCTGGCTGGTCAACACAATAACTGCCGTAAATATTTATCGATTTTTTGTCAGTGACTATTATTTGTCCATGGTTAGTTTGGGATTGAAAATGGGCGTTTTGGCCACGCCCCTTCTGGTACCTCCCATACAAATCGACACATTTAGTATGAAATCATGTTTCTTCTAAAACCATTTACTGGTAGATGTGATTACCTTCAACTCAAACATTGGTTAGTAATCTGTAAATACCTACTTAATTGGAGAAAGTGGCGAAGCCGCCACGCCCTTTCTGGTACCTCCCATGCAAAATCTTTGTGGTCGTTCATGTTGTCAATGCGATAAGTCGCGTGAAACACTTCCGATCTTAATGAAATTGGGTATTAGGCTTCATATCAATAAAAGCCAGTCACCGATAAATACTAACGTGGTTTTGCCACGCCCATTTCGGGTACCTCCCATACAAAAGTTTGGCGGTCCTCCGGGTTGTCAATGCGATAAGTCGCGTGACACACTTCCGATCTTAATGAAATTAGGTTATAGCCTTCATGTAATCAAACGCGAGTAACCAAGTAAGACAAGTGTGATTTTGCCACGCCCATGTTGGTGCCTCCCATACATAAGTTGTTCGGCAAGATAACTCCGCAAAACCGAACAAGTCTTTGTGAAATTTGCTACTAGACCAAATTTAGTCAAATGCCACTCTTCTGTGAAAAATGAGTCGTTTTGCCACGCCGATTCTGGTACATCCCATACAAAATCTTGGTGGTCGTTCGGTTGTCAATGAGATAACTCGAGTGAAACAGTTCCGATCTTAATGAAATTAGGTTATAGGCTTCGTGTCATCAAATGCAAGTCACTAATTAAGACACGGTTGATTTTCGCACGCCCTACCACGATAAGTTGTTCGGCAAGTTAACTTCCGCAAAACTGAACCAATCTTTATGAAGCTTGGTACTAGACAAAATTTACTCAAATGCACACAAAAAGTGGGCGAATGACCGGTTGATCGACACGATAACTCTCGTAGACTACAAGCGATCTTAATGAAATTCGGTAATCGGCAATGATTTCCTAAAAATTAAAGATAAACTACTGTTCACGCCCATTTTCGTTATTCCCATACAAAAGTTGGGCGGCTTTCCGGCTGGTCGACTCGATATCTCCCGTATACCACAACCAATCTCAACAAAATTTGGACTTAACAAAAAATAATACTGTGTAAAAACAGATGAGCAACTTCGCCATGCCCTTATAAATATTGGGCGAGCAATTGGCTGGTAGTCACGATAACTCCCCATAATCACTTAGGATCGTAATTAAGTTGAGTATTGATCGCAATGGATGACTTTGGGTGAGGGTATATTTAAGTCGGTTCACCCGACTGAAATTTCTGTACTGGTTTTTCTTTAGATTGTAGCATAGGGGTAATAGTATCTTGTTGTTTAGATATAGAGCCGCTGATAATATTGTTACGATTAAGTAAAAGCTTTTACTTACTCTTAATGACCAAATTGGGGAGAGCTTCTCACCCCAATTCCTTCATGGGATGTCATGGGAAACCATTTATTTTTTAATGATTAACCTAATTACTTTACTTTTATTGACTATTTTACAACCTCATGAGGTCAGACGTCTTACACATATTAATTAAACAAACAAATTAAACACATTTCAACATATTCTTCCAACTGTCTCTATCCTTCGCCTTTTCTCGCCAGTTGGTAACACCAAGGATACGGAGGGATTCTTCTGCCTGGTCTTTTCAGCGGAGTCGTGGTAGTCCTCTTTTCCTGGTTCCATCGGGTACGTTATCGAAAACTTTTCGAGCTGGTGCATCTTCATCCATTCTGATAACGCAATTGGCCTTATTTGATTCGCCTAGCTATGTCCACGTCAGAATATAAATTATATAGCTCTTGGTTTCAGCGACGTCGGTACTTGCCGTTTTCCCTAACATAACCATATATTTTACGGAGAATTTTTCTCTCGTATACTCCGAGGTGTTTTTCATCCGCTTGCGATATGACCCAAGTTACTGAGCCATATGTCAAGACAGGTAAAATGAGAGTCGGATATAGCTGGACTTTTGTCCGTCGAGAGAGGGCTTTGTTCTTAAACTGCTTGCTGAGCCCAAAATAGCATCTATTTGCAAGCACAATTCTCCTATTTATCTCCAGAATGACCTTGTTGTCCTTGTTCACGGCGGATCCAAGGTAGACAAATTCATCTACCACTTCAAAATTAGCCTACTGTAAATATCAGGGCTACGCCATGTCAGTAGAATGGATGAGAATGAAATAGTGCGAAAGGTATTCAAAGACGCACTCGAAGGGTATCGGAAAATAGGACGACTAAGACTTCGCTGGAAAGACCAGGTGGAATATTGCTTGCGAGACCTTGGTATACCCAACTGAGGGAAAAAATCTAAAGATCGAGCCGGTTGGAATTTGCTGTATTACAGACAATAACATTCATCAAGTCTGTTGATCTATTGAAATAGAGCTAACTTTTTTAATCTTTTTCATTGTGTGCACTTCACTCAAGATAACTTTGTCTAATCTATAATTTTTTATTTTAGTTGGGCAACTCCACAAATGTGGTAGCAGTGGTAGCTTTCATAAGCAGACGCAAGCGCGAAGTGATATATAAACTACCATTTTTGACTTTGGCGTTCGCCTTTACGTTTACGTTTACTTTCGGGGCTATTAGAATACTACCCTTAATGTATAGTACAATTTCTAACCTTTGAAGGTAGAAAAAGACGTACAAACTCTTGGCCTTAATCTTTGATTTCAAATTGGAAATAGACTCTGGCAATTGTTACTTCCACTAGAGTGTCCAAAGCAGTAACTGGTGAAAACAGTTATTTAAAAAACGTAAATTTCGAATTACTCGAAACTCGGGTATTTGACGTCGGTTCTTTCTGTAGATACTCTTTACGAACAAAATGTTGAATTAAATATATATTTATCGGATTATTAATAAATGAAATGAAAATGAAATGTGGAATTTATTTTGAATTTCTTGAAATTTTGTTAGTGTTCAGAAAATAGAGAAAGAAACACTACCTCTTATATTAATCATGTTTGTGTGTGAAGTACGTTTCCTTTACATTCCCACTTCCGTTTCATGTTCACACAGTCTCATACTGAAAGTGCGTATACAACTCTGCGGTTGAAATGATTTGTGACATTATAATAACATTATAGAGGTAAATTTACTCGATCTTGGGTACAAAAATATATCAGAAATCACATGATAACAGTGATTGAAATGCCCTATAAGAACATGAAATTGTAGCTACACAAATTTATTGTAACACATGTGTAATTTAATTTAAAACTCCGAAAACACCGTTTTAGCCGGTTTTTACCAAAACGAAAACCCGGAACCCGGTTTCATAACTTTTGATATTTTGAACGAACCAAACCGAATAAAAACGATTCATAGACATTTTTTTGTTTGTGTTATATATTGAGGCTTTTTGAATTGTTAATTATTAAAACATATAATTATAATTGTTCCCTGAAAAAGTCGCCCAATGTGGAGACGAAATATTGGAAATAAATAAGCAATACATATAAAAGATCTTAAGCTCGTTTAAATAATAAGAAGAATTTCAATCGAAAATTGTGGAAATCTTAATATATTAGAAAAATATTTTGGGTATGTAAAAATTGTAAACACAAAAATAATAAAACTATTCTCTCTATTGGTATCAGCGCCACCTAGAACATTGCCCATCACACTGAAAAATACCCAACCCCTGTGCTACATCAAAGATAATATCAATGCATAGATGGTAAAAAAAATAAGCGATGTAATCAAAAACCATTTACTACGTAGATAGGAAAAAATTGTCGTTTGATTTCTGTGGTCTCTCTCTTAATCTCCTCATTGAATATTACAATATATGAAAATGTGGTTGATAGAGTTATTGTATAAATCAACACAAATTCATGCATGAAAACACATTCATTCAAAGCATGAAATAATTATATTGTGACGTGTGACAGGAATGGGTTTGAGTGAACCGTGTCGACTTTTTGCTTCTCCCTTACGAAGGTTGCCATATTTCGCAGTAATAATTCCAATCTACATATTAATGGGCCTGCATCTACCTTACATATTTCCATAACGCTGCAGCCACACTTTCAAGTTTTGTACACATACTGCTTGTCAAAATTCATGTGAATTGATAGCTGTGACGTAGGCTGCACGCAACTTGAAAGCAATATTCATGTTCCATAAAACTTCATGGCGTCTGTACAGCTTTATGAATCGCAACACATCATTATATTTATTACCTCTACTCACAAACATTTTTAATTATTTATAATATTTTAATATTTGTAAAAATATAAATCAAAAAGTTATGACGGCACAATATTTCTAAGAAGGAAAACGAGAAACTGTTCATAACAAATGTAATCAGCTGTTTTCTTGAAAGAAAATTGAAACACGACTTGAAAGAGAAATTGAAAGCAAGTTCCTTTCAATTTTTAAAAGAGTGAGTGTATTAGTAAAAAAGTGTGAATGTATTGAAACTTGAAAGGCAAAAATTGACCGTGTAACCCCCGTGTAAAACAACTATGAAAGAGAAGAATGTGTGTTCATCGATGATTCATTTGCTTAATCACAATTTCCACCACAGGGCACATGCTGTTTCCGTGCGACCATTTTTCACTCGGATGCGACGAAAAAGCACTCAAATATCATTTTTATTACGATTTTTATTTCGATTTAATAGAAAATAATAGAAAAGCATATCGCTTTTGATAGTTGTTGACATTAAAAAGTAGCATAAACACTTCGCATTCATGTAAGTGACAAATTTGAACTTAGACAGTACATAATAATGAAATTGAAAAATATATTTCGGAATTTTTCAGCCCAGGAGATAATGTGCATTTTGGTAAAACTTTAAAAGTAAAATTTTGCTAACTCTAACAATACAGCCACTTTAACTGTAAATTGTTAGTAAAATAAAAGAACATGTCAAATTGTATAATGAAAAAATTGTGAAATTTCTAAAACATTATGCTACAAACTTGACGAAAAATTAAAAATGTTGGAGAGAAAAATGATAAAAAGCATTAGCATAATGGTACAAACAATTATACTAAAACATGGAAACACTGTTGGCAATAAGCGGGCAAAAATCAATCATATATTTCCGTCTCCATCTTTTCTTCTTATTTTTTTTAAACATTTGTAGTGTTCCTTTTCCGCTTGTCTTTACACGACTCTCAACCGAACGATCAAGTTGAGCTTTTACACCAAATCTCTATTTTGACACCTTTGTCCTCTCTAACTCTGATGACAATTTTAGTTGTTTCTTAATCCTCTGATCGTTCGCAGTCAGCTCCCGTAAATTCGGTTAAAATTTTGGTTAATTGTTAAAAATTACAAATAAATTTATAATTAGTTGTTAAAATTCAATTAATTAATGTTGATAAATGTTGGTGATATCAAATATTTGTGAAAATCAATCAGAATTCATTTTTATTTTCGTAGAATATAATTGTTTACGATGGAGCCGGTAATTCGTGTGTGTGTGTGTCTGTGTATGCGTGGCTGTGTGTTAAATGCAGAAAAAATGTAAAGAGAAATGGATTGTTGTGTTGTATGGCTTTTCTCAAGAGAGAGAGTTTAAAATAACTGCGTGGAAATTGTTGAATAAATGGTGTCGTGTCGTTCGTGTACATAAGGTGATATCGTTTTGACCTATCGTTATTGTTTTTAAATTTATTCATAGATTAACATGCCGAGATCCACCAACGCGCTCTTGCTTTTTTGCCTGAAGGTAATCGAATTTCTGGAATATGTAACTCGGGGATCACACACGGCAATTTTACTTGCGCAAGTCTTGAGTTTATGGGAGAGTGAGGGGAAGGGAACGGGAACTCCAGACTTGCGCAAGTAAAATTGCCGTGTGTGATCCCCGAGTAAGTTTTAACGTCAAGAGAATAATTCTGTCGCTGAGGTTTGATAAATACAGCCGACATTCTTATTGTAAACGTGCAAAACATTGTAGATACGTATATAAATAATGAACATTGTGAATGCACAAAATTAAAAATGGACGATTTTGTTCGATCTTAGAGCAACACAGGATGCACGACGTGTAACGTCAGAAGAGAGATTTGGGGCATCTGGTATATGTTAATCTATGGATTTATCTTGGTAATGTGGGAACGATAACCATTCCCTTGGTCAGAAAAGTCTGTGGGACTATCGTTAACACATTAGATCAGAGAAATAGTAACACGTTTGCGTTTGCTTAAAATCACCATAAATAGTCTTGATCGGTATAACGTTAATAATAAATTAATAAATAATAAACTATTATATTACTAAAATCAGTAGCAGTTATACCACACAAGCTGTTTTAAATCTAAGATTACAGGTATGTAAGGTTTTTTTTTTGCCAAACTACAGATATTTGGGATGGACTAAAAATCAAAATTAGAAAGTGGGCCGAAAAATTACGAGAAAAAACAAATGCATGGAGCCACATAGGAAGCAACCAGTGTGCGTACTTACAAACCCAAAATCTGTAGAACGAGATAATCATATTTAAGTATCTCAACCAACATTCTGAGTCTGAAAGGAGTCTCAGGACTTTCCAAAAACATATCAGTAAGAATATTTTGGTGTTTGAAAGTGTCTCTCTCCTCTTATCTGAACGTTATTTTATGACTCAGAAAAGGATCATAAATATGAACATGGGAATAATAATTCCCCTCATTTTTAGGAGTCTTTTTGTCATGATTTTCGAATCATTTATGAGCCCTTTTTTACTCTTTTTGGAATCATTTATTATTATTTTTTTGTTACTTTTATGGATAAAGTTTTTCGAGATTCGGGATGAAATCATTCTTAACTAATTTCGGAATCATTTTGATTGATTTTAATACCAATTTCGGTGGCATTTCATTGACATAGGTATTTTTAATCACATATGGTTAAAGGAAATTACAGTCTTTTCCTCGATCTCGAACTAACACTTTCATTCGTGTTCTAGTCGAAAGAAAGTTGATTTGTGTTCCACAATCTTGTCATTTCAAGTCGAATGAAAACGTAACATTTATCAAAACTTTTCAGTACAAATTTGGGTTCCTCTATTTGGAGGTTGATGTCATTTGCGAAAAAAAATATTGAGTCTTTTTAACGAAAATGTCAACTTAGGGGAACCCAATTTGAGTCAAATGTGAGACTGGCTTTCGTTCGCTTAGCTTTTCGTTCGAGATCGGGGAATAGGCCATTAGTCTTAAAATAAAATGTACTTATGTATTTTAAGTTAAAGTTATAATTTAGTAATATAATATAAAATATGATAGTAATACAATATTTATCCACTGAACGCTTGGAAACATCTGAGAGAGAGATATAACAGGTGGATCATGTCAAGTTTTTAATTTTAACCCCCCGTTATTTCGAAGCAAATGAACAATTTTACATTTATGAAGTGACAGACTATTATTTAAAGGTCACAAATTTACGAAGTATGTCGAATTACTCTTGAAGAAAATGGGGAATATTAAAAATTATCTTCCAAAGTTATGAGTGTTGAATAGAGTCACATTAACGCAGTTAAGCGAGTTCGTCAATCCTGCTCCTTATTGGACAAAATATCTCTTGTTCGTACTTGTAGTTGAAAGTGTTTTCGAACATCCATCAACCTCAACTCGTCACCGTTCGCAGCAATTAAACTTTTCTCTCACTTCCTTGCTCAGAATTTTGCATAAACAACTCGGTATCAAGGCTTACAAAGTCTAATTAGTTCGCTTCGCTCAATGAGCTGAATATCGCTTGGCTGAAGATGTGCATTCATCTTTGTCACATTTGCGGTTAGGAAAATCCACTCGTCGCACAGTGGGTCAGAAACGTTTTCCATCGGCCAAAATTCAATATCTTTTGATCTAGTAAACATTTTTACGTTATGTGAAAAACTGATTGTAGGGGACGAGTCAAAAATTAATAATTTTCCAGAGTTGACTACTTACCTTTTTTCGATTTCCAACAACACTAAAATTTTGATTTTTTTTTTATATTTATTTTAACATATTTTGGCATCTTTGTTCATAATGCGTAGAAAAATTAAAAGTGTTTTCGCCATAGTGTAATGACGTATAGAGCTGCCGTTATTCTCATCTGACATTTCCTTTCACACTATTCGTGGTGCGGTCGGGTGCGATAGAGTTATTTGAGGTAAATTGGCTTACACCAGGTGGAATTACAAAAATTGTTGACTTACATTTTTCATGTCATTTTGATGAAAAACTGTGAAATTTGAACGTAATTTGGATCATAATATATATAAAGTATATGGTGTATTTATACAAAAGTCATAACCCACAAAATGAAATGCCGTTGCTAATTTATTGTTGGTGGGTTTGAGCCATTGCCTCTATCTGGTATTATTAAATCAATACTCTCCAACATCCAACCGCCCATCTGCAACACACCAAATGTCAACAAATTACTGAGAGAGTTGGCGTCTCTATACGTCATTACTTTATGGTTTTCACATTACAGTATTCGAATTTTGAAAATCTAAAAATTTTGTTCTTCTTTTTCGAATTTTTTAAACTGTACACTGAACAGAAAAGCATCGTCACAGGGATGAAAATGTTCATCACCGCAACAATTTTTTTTATCGACTGTGAGCTAACGTACAGTTTCATTCCCGCTACGAAAATGTGTTCATCAACTGCAAATTGTTCGTCATTGTGATGAAAGTATGATTGTTGCTACAATGAATTTGTTTCATTGCTGTAATGAGTAAGTATCGTTCGTGCAATGAATTTATTTCATTGTTGCAATAAATTTGTATCAATCAGAAAAACTTTCCTGACCTTGTAAGATTGTAGTATGAATTTCTCATACATTAACTAAAAAGGCGTATCGCTTTTGATATTTTCTGACAATACAAAAGGCAAAACAGCATTATTAAATAGGTTTTTTAAAAAGCTTTTGTTTGCAGGGAAATTTGCCCATATCCACCACTCCGGTGCCATCTAGAAAATTTCCCTTTACTGTCAAATCTATCACCATCTATGGTTTTTTTTTATATATGGGTTGGAATAGAAATCAAAATTGTTGACAGCTGGAAGGTTGTGTATGGCTGTTGACGTATCGAACTCTTTTAGTCCGTGGTAAAATTGGGTGAATAAATGTTGGTATGGTAGATACAATTTTGTCATTTTGCTGCGCGGATTCATGTGATGAAATTTTGACAGATCATGAACAAATTGTTGACATTCAGTCGCTGCACAAAACAAGACAAAAATCAGTGAGTGGGGACGTCGAAATGAAAAAAATAAATAAAAAATATGTTCCAATTCTGTTTTGCGGAATTGGGCGGGAGTCCTGGGGCTAGTCTAATTTTTGACACAAGAAATTCACCACGCAAACTTCAAAATTTTGTTCGGTGCAAAATATTTGAAGCAATCCGCACGCAGCCTATGTGGGTTTGCAAATTCTGCACAAAGGCATATAGAATTAGACGACCAGAAGATGTGCGCAATTTGGAAACCCTGGTAAAACAGAACCAAAAAGTGCTAGAAATTCACTCAAATACTGCTTTCATTGTTTATTTAATTTTACTTCAACATGGTTGGAATTTGTATAGTGAAATATTCAATGAAGAGAGTAAGAGAGAACTGAGAATGACTAGGGTTTCACTCGTTGTGTTTGTTGGCATTTGAGTGAAGAGAAATGTTGACTGTCTACTTGTACATCCATAAATACAGAAAAAAATTTATTCATGGTTGGAATGTCAACAAAGAAAACGAGTGAAGCGTGTCGTTTCTCTGCTCTCTCTATTACTCTCTTCGTTGCATATTTCAAAACACGAGCAGTTTTCTGTTGATGTCATTGTATCTAACTAAAGAAATTCCAAACATATTTAAATAAAATTACATAAAGTATGCAAAAGGTGTGAAATAATAAAGCTATGACGCAGGAAAGAAATGCGTTTGAGTGAATCGCGTCGACTTTTTTGGTTATCTTCTACTAGGTTTGGCAAAATGCGCTGGTTTTTTTCTTCCCTACTTGTACATCCTTTTTGGTACATCGTTTTTGTGCTACATAAAAGACAAACGTCCAAATTTAGACTACCTGTCAACGTGTTGTGTAGCCCTGGGGCTAGTGAAAATGTTGACAATAAATACTCACCACACTAATTTCAAAATTTTAGTCAATCCAAATTATTTGGGTCGACAAACACACAGCATCTATGTTGGAAATACCATTGATGATGAAATATAAGTGGTAGATTTGAAAGTTAAGCGAAATTTTCTAGATGGCGCAGCAATGAAAGAAATGGTAAATTGCCATGAAAAGAAAAACTATTGAAAAAAAAACTATTTAACATTGCTTTTTTCCTTTTGTATTGTTAGTAAATATCAAAAGCGATATGCCTTTCTATTATCTATATTTTACTTTCAAACAACAGAATCGAAATAAAAATGGTCACATGGAAACAGCCTTTGCCATCTGAAGGAAACAGTGAATAATCTAATACACCTTGTATGGTATTTCTAACATGTTTGATAACAATGCAAGTTATCGAAAAATTATACTTAATATTTTTAGATTATTGGTTTACTTTCTAAGACATTTAAATCATTCTAATTTATCGATATTTTCAAATTAATCTTTCGCTAACTCTATTTGATTTAACTTTTTCGGCATATTTTCAAACGGTTTCCAAAAAAAAATTAATTAAAAATCAAGTTGTTCAAAGTAGTCCTCGGGTATTTTTTTGAAAGTTGACCGGGTGGGTACGACCTAAATTTATTTTCGAATTCTTATACCTTTGTTGTTGTACGAAAATGTTGGGTAGGCCTGCCTTGAGGTTGTAAAATCCTATTCCGGACAATTATCGCAACTGAACAGCGCCATCTAAACAAACTTGACATATCCGGCCATTTGATGGGGTTTTCATCGTAACCAATTTTATTTTCAAACTCTGGCAGCATCGCACATCGCGGTTTCCCTCTATGTGCTCGTTCTCTATCAAATGGTTGGCAACCATTTTTGTTATATTTTTTCTGTCAATATTTTTTTTATGTTAATGTCGCGAAGTTGTACAAGTGAGACGTGTTTGTTACAAGACTGTGTGTTGTAAGGATAAGAAAATTTTTTCTTTCAATTGCTAAATTTCATTTGAATAGAGAATTCTTATTAGAATAATTAAATGCTTCCTCGTCCTCTCTAACGCGAATAACATAAAAACCATTGGAAAGTGTTTTTTTATGAAATAACATGACAATTTCTATGTTTCTTACAATTAGGACATCATGTAATAGTGTGGTGAAGTGAAAAATGAAAATATACATAGAATTACAGTGAAACACCAATGCCATTGGCGATGTGAAAAATGGGAAAATTTGTTTACTGTGCATGCAAGACTGCACACATTATTAAATAACAAAACAGATGCCAAAACATAACAATTAAGACATAAATAAAAGTGTTGGAATGCAATTTATGTGTATGTGACTAATCTATAAAACTGCAAAAGTGCAGCTGAAGGAAAGAAGCGTTTTTCCTCTGTGTTCGTATTGTCTCTCACATAACAGCTGACGTTTCTCTGATATGTGTAGAGACACAAAATCAATCAACTAGCACCAGCGACATCTAGTGATGAATAGCAATTGTCAAAATAAACCCAGAAATTCGGTTGTGTATGATGATGATATTTTATGATTGATGATGGATGTGTTATTTCTAAAGTGGTCAAAAAAAAAACAAATGCAATTTCGTATCAATTAAATTTGATTAATGTGTTTTTATTGAGCAATACGCTATTCAATAAAAACAATAGAATAGAGAATAAATAACAGCTTAAGAAAAAGGGCATTGAAAAGCCTAACAAATTTGTTGTGCACTGTGAAAAGGCCATTCACAGCCAAATGCCAACTTTATCTTTTGGTAATATGTTATGAATACAAAATATAAACCATTAACCCAAATTCAAGTCACTACATGGACCAATCAAGGAGGAGTAAAAATTCATCGATTTTTGCGAAGTGCTCATTGAAATGTTTGTTAGCAGGGGTTTTAAAATCGTTATCTTTAATACAATAGTATTGAAATTAAATAGTCTTTTAGCGGTAGTTTTTGAAATACATATAAATATGTATGTATAAATGATATAAAGGTTTTGCAGTTAACTTTAAAAGTGTTACATGATCTAGCACTTATCCCTTCAAACCCTTTTTTCCAAGGGAATGATCCTAAATTGTTCTTCTTTTTTAGTTCAAGATTTGATGTACAATTAACTTGCGCCACTGTCGCACATAAGATTTTTTCCGCACTGACAACTTTTAATTTCTTTCGGCGACGGTTATCACGCTTAGTGATGGGGATACTCAAGTAATTAGTCATGAAAATACTTTTCATAAAAAGCCTGCCATCCAGTGAGTCTATAAATGGGAAGCTCACAGCTCATTTATAGCCGGAAGATCAAATCCTATTAAAAAGAAGTTTGGGGTGTCGTTTTTATAAAAAGAATATCTTCTTGATACCAAAACAGAATCACATTAATTAAAATTAACTTTTCATCGTACTATTATAGGATATATGTATATAAAAAAAAACCGTTTCCCATTACATCCCATGAAGGGATTGGCGTGAGCTTCTCACAACCAGTGAGCTGTGCGCTTTCTAATTTTTCACTCACTGATTGGGACCTACAGTTTTTACACCGATTCCGAACGGTATTTTGAGAAGCTTTTTCATGGCTAAATACTCGATAGTGTCGCCGTCACTATGCGAGGTGACCGCCGCCGAAAGAAATTTTTAAGATGGTCAGAGCAGGGATCGAACCCAGGATCTCATGTACAAGAGGCACGCACACTACCCATTGCACCACCGACGGATATACAGATGTATATACCGCATCTTTTACTCAGCATGGATAAAAAGTAATTCCACACAAATCGAAAAGTAAAATAATGACCTTTTCCCAAATCAACTTCTGTGTTTGAAATATCCCAGTAAAGGTTTCACAATGACTTTCAGATGACTACACTATAATATACTAGTTCCCGTAGAAATGTGTTAGTCGGTCCTACAAAAAAAAGGATTCAATTACAACTAAATGTTTGAAAGTAGGCATAAAATATCTACTACTAAAATTACTAAACGACTACAACTGAGTTGGTAGCGCAAATACAACTTCAAGTCTGTCTAACATCACGCTTTGCGACTGTCTGCTTGTTTAAATAAAGTGGGGTTATTACGAGTAATGGGGTGGATAAAGTTAAAGATAGATGCCGGTATGGAGTCAACAACCCATGACCCTAATCGATAAGACAAATATGGTATAATATTTTTATATAATAATTATCCGCAACTAAGAAATAATAACCTTATTTATTAAATTGTTTTCCAAGGGGAATCTTAAAATCTTTGATTTTTTTAATAACTACCGTATTTCTGTGTTTAGTGTATTAAGTAACTATAGGTGAAGCCAAATATTTTGATGTCATAAAATGTCAGTGTTATGTTATCCCTGACTAATACGAGTTTTATGATTTTTATCGTTAAAAAGTCTCCTTCCAATTTGCTCCACAAATTTCAATGAGGTTAATGTATTTTTTAGCCCTTATATCAAATGTACTACATAATATAAACATCAGGCCTAAATTTCCATATATAATGATCCTATGGATTGACTGAATTCCAATCCGTTGCTCATTGTCGAGTTACATAATTAAAAACATTTAGGCTGATGATACAAATACATGTATACATACATACACGATACGTACATGTTGGTATCACCTTCACCCATCTGAAAAGTTTGCTGCTCTGGTTTCTTGTACCAAATTCAAACGAATCACACACCCACACTAAAAAGGGTTTAATAATAATTGAAACTAAAAATAGACAAGAAGGACAAAAAATAGTTGTGAACGCTACAACAATATAAACAATCACAAAAGCTGTGTCCTTGTGTTGTAGTTCCTTATACTATGTACGATACATACTACATACATATATAACCAATCAAATACGTCAATACATGGCCTAATATAATGAGAAACAGAAAGAATCAAGAAATGTAAACTATTTGAGCACCCACCCCGATTAATTGAAACGCCTATGTATATTGTAGGGTGGTCGATGCGAAAGAGGTGCCAAACTAATGGTAATCTTAAGGGTAAATATAATCCATTTTCAACCAGTACCAGCAATAAAATATATATAGTTTCGTTGAAAATGTTGTATATAGTTTTCAAAAGTTGTACAGTTTTTATATCGATTAAATCATACACTTGAAAACGCGCTACTATTTCGGCACTTAACGGCAATTCAATTTGGTCTTCCACAGTAAATTGTTAAAAAAACACAACAATTTTTGCAAAAACTGTTATCTGTTATTCAAAATATTCTTTTCAATATGTTACAATTATTTGTGGAAGATTAAATCGGTGAAATGTCCACCCCGCCGCTTCATGTGGTATGAGGTAATTCGATTGTCCTCATTTTCTGCAAAGCTCAGGCTCCATGTCGGTTAGATTAAGTCATATCTCCGGCTTCCGTTCTGCAATCGTGCCTGATTTGGTTCCGAAGACTTTAATGTTCAAATGGAGACATATCAGGGACATAATGTCCATTGACATTATGACACCAAAAAAAATTTTAAGGTCCATGGACATTACGAGGCTTTCAAAAGTGTCAATGTCCATTTAATCAGTGTCACTGTGTCCATGGATCAGTGTCACTGTGTCACTGCGAGTTGATACTGATGGCTGTTCGAGCACACTTTCAGCTACAGCGGCAATATTTTCCACTGAACGCGCTGGACGAGCTTGTACACGAGTTCTTTTGTTTAAAAAGAGCCAGGGTTGACGAACTCGCTTCGTAAATTGAACCACAAACTACGTTGATGGCACTCTATTTTTATGGAATTTATTTATTTATTTCGTAGTTTTCTTACAGTCCGAGTTGAATACTCAGAACTTTGGAAGAAAGTTTTTACTATTTCTCAATTTTCTAACATTTAACTAATAACACGGTGTTACAGTGAAAATATACTTTTAAAATGGCCTAGTGTGACTTGTAGGCCTGGTTAAGTAAAGCAGTTTCCAATCTTCAGAATATTCAATAAATACACCCTCAAAATCTGAAGTTATCGGCAAAAAAAACATTTCAACACTTCACGGACTAAAATATTTTTAACTAAATGAGTTTTAGACCGATTTTAAATATTTTAACGATTTTGAAAGATGAATAGTTACGCTTTTCAAATCTTTATCTTCTATATATATAAAAAATTCGTGTCACGATTTTGTGTTCGAACTCCTCCGAAACGGCTTAACCGATATGTATGAAATTTTGTGTGCATATCGGGTAGGTCTGAGAATCGGCCAACATCTATTTTTCATACCCCTTATTGATAAGGGTAACCCAGGCTGTGCCACGCCCCCTTTTCAAAAATTGCCCTGGCCGCTTTTCTAATATACCGATTGTTATGAAAATTTCACAATGCGGTACTGATGACCTGCTGACAATCCTTGGCTATATTTGGAAATGTTTGGATAAAGGGGCGTGGCACCGCCCATACAACTTGAAATTTAAAATGGTAGTAACTCATGAATTATCACAGGTAAGAAGATGAGATTTTGTATGTATGTTGTTGGTACAGTATGAATTACAGCCAGGCTATAAGTAGGCGGTGCCACGCCCCCTTTTCAAAAATCGCACTGGCGGCTTTTTTAATGTACCGATTGTAATGAAAATTTTACAATGTGCTACTGATGATCTACTGATAGTCCTTGGTTATACTTGGTAGTGATTGGATAAAGCAGCGTGGCCCCGCCCATACCATTTGAAATTTCAAATGGCTATATCAATCATACTATCAGAGGTATGAAGGTGAGATTTGGTATATATGTGCGGTGTACCAGACCCATTTTAAAATAAACCGTTAAAGCAGTCATAGTAATAGTTTGATCGTCCTGAAAATTTCACAGTATCTTACAGTTGGCCTAGATATACGAACAGGGTCTTTGGAAGCAAGTTGGCAAAAAGGGCCGAGATGCTGCCCACACCCATCAATATTTGACTATTACATATACTATATCAAACAATTGTCCGTAAACCAGGCACTTGACAACATATTTCAATGTGTCTCAAAAAATATACGGCCGATTCGATTTAAATCATTTTGTTTTAAAGTTCACTGTTTGATGACAACATATTTCAATGTATCTCAAAAAATATACGGCCGATTCGATTGAAACCATTTTTTTTAAAGTTCACTGTTTGATACAGTGTAGGAATGTGAGGTTAGGTAGGTATACTACTGATATGATGCAAATAACTTTTTGGGGAAAACCAATAAAAATACGGCTATTAAAAAGGTCAGACTATAACGCTAAGAAAGTGACCACAGGTACGAATTAATATGAATATCATTTTTATTTTTTTATCATTGAGGTCAGTTTCGAGAGCATGCTAAATATCGTAATCCCAATAATGCATTTTTTAAAAAAAATCTGAATAATCTTATAGACGCTACTATAATCACTGGAAATTATAATGGAACCGATGCCCTGATTCCGCGCATTCCCATGATACCTACAGCCATGCACATCGATTTCAAAAAATTCCAGTCTCCGATTCTGTTACCATTTGCGATGACCATTAATAAAGCGCAAGGGCAGTCGCTTAAATTTGACAAATCCGTGTTTCCCACGGACAATATATGTTGCATGTTCACGTGTAGGTAAACCTTCCGACTAATATACATTTGCAACAGATGGCAAAACTAGACATATTGTATATCCTAGAGCACTTGAATAAATAGAAAAAAAATAACAAAATTGTGAATCATTAAAATTACAATTCAGGGGGTACCAGCTATTATAGTATAATGAGAAGCGTTTTAGACAAATCAGCACACGATCGAAATCTAAACAAATACTTCTAACAAATTGTTATTTTACATTCTACAGGTTTACTTGCCCATTGTCAACTAAACGTAATGGAACAAAATAATTTTGTTCACCCTTGGGCATTACAAAAACTTTGAAAGCAAAACGAAGTTTGCCAGGTCCAGCTATACTTATATATGTATAGATAGATATTGAATACTGGCGCTCCTCCTAGAAACTTCCCATTAAACAAGAAATTTCCCTCCATATGTTAGTCTAGACACAAACCAAAGCAAAAGAACTCAATATAGTTGATAATACTGGGATGTAATAAAGTTGATAAAAAAAGTTGTTTAATTTTTTTCATTTAGTCCATAACTTCGTTCCAAAAAAACATCGAAAAATATCTACGCATTTCCGGCTTGCGCACACGTTTGTGATGATGTGTTTTCCTATATAAAATGTGTGAATTAATTTGTGGCCATGATATGATTGAATACCTTTTGTCGGCAGGGCGAAGTCTGCCGGGTCAGCTAGTATAACTATATAATTCTACTGCACGTGGGTTTGTGACTGAACTACTCCTAAACTTCTGGACCGATTTGAATACATTTTTTTGTATGCGTTTGGGTGGCGCCCTGGGTGGTTTAGATTTACTATTCGGTCCAATTGGACAAAGGGGCGTGGTACCTCCCATACAAACCACAAATTAAAAATCCATTATTTCCGCTCCTGCTAACGGTATTTGAACAAAATTTGCAGGACACCGTCTGCCGGGTCAGCTAGTGTATGTATATAATTATACTTTTAACAAACCCATGTGAAAATATTATCCAAAATATTTCAAATTTTCATTTTTTTTTTTTAATTTTTTCCACTTTGGCGCCTTTATTTTCTAAAATTTTATTTGAAACCCTATATTTTCTTATAAGTTTATTTGTGAGTAAAACAATTTTCAGTTCTTTATTATCGTCACCTGAAATGCCCAAAGACGTAACTCTCAAAAAATAAAAACAGTTTTTTTGATTGAAAATAATAGTCCACGCTAAAATATACTCATATGTGCAAAATAGTAGGCTTCCAAGTTCCTAAGGTGAAATACTTTGGATTTTATAAGGTTTTTTACTTCTCCTGTAAAATTTTGAAAATGCGGGTTACGTCTTTGGGCATTTTAGGTGACGATATAGAGATATAGTTTTTTAAAAAGAAGATATTTTGCCAATGCATCCTCGTGATTCCTGGCAAACCGTATAGCTATTTCAGATCTAGCCACAGATCTTCATCAGCGGTTGTTTGGAATGCTGTTGTTGAAAAATTCATCAAACTAAATGCAAACGAAAACTCATGTGATTTGAAAAATATCGCAAGCAAAACGCACAAGAAAACATTTGCAAACAACTTCTTTCCATCTACAGAGAACCATCGGTCCCCATTAGAAATGATTTTTTTGTTTACAGGCAATAACAATTGCCTGCAGTTATGTCGTACTCGATGAAGATATGTGGCTAGATCTGATGAAATAGCTATACAGTTTGTCAGGAATCATGAGAATGCAATTGCAAAACATCTTTTTTAAAAAAACTATATCTCTATATTTAGAATGGTCTTGAGCTTAAACAATAAAATAAAAAAATACAATAAAAAGATCGAATAAATATGAAACAAAATCGTTACAATTTCATTTTTAAACAAAATTGTAATTGTTCCCAGTATGTGCGAAATATACAATATTTTTGGATTTTCTAAGAGCCTTCGAGACAATAGACAGAGAAATATTGATCGAAAAACTCTACTTGTATGGAATTAGAGAAAAAGAATTGTCTTTGTTTAAATCTTACTTGACAAACCGAAAGCAAGTGATGAAAGTAATGGGTGTTACATCGCATGAGATTGAAAACGAGTTCGGAATACCACAAGGTTACATATTAGGCACTCTACTATTTATTATATATGTATATGAACGACATGTCAAACATTTTAGAAAAATGCGACATAGTTCTTTATGCAGATGACACGTTGATCTTTACTGTAGGAGATAGTAATGCAGAATGTACGGATAATTTAACATACGACATGAATAAAATTAAAGATTGACTGAACGTGAACAAACTAAATTGAACGAGAACAAAACAGAATTAATGGAGATAAAAATGCACAATGATTTAGATTTTAAAATAAACAATAAAGTATTAGAGAAAGTTGATCAAATAAAATATTCCGATTTTATAATCGACTGACTGAAAATTGGCACAACACGTGCAATATACAGTGCTGTTCATATAATTATAAACGCCACTTTATAATTTGTATTGTACTTATATAACAGAATTACTTCCATAAAACGAAAATTAAAAGAGAAAATATACGGTATTGTAAGAATCCCTTGTTGCTATACTTTCTACAAATTTTTCGATAACTAGCTATATTCCTGAAAAGTGGACACTACATTTTCTAATAGATCTCTAAAAGTCGATGGTCATGCAATTGGAAACGATGAAAAAAACCATATTTTATTCGAAATTTTAGAGAAAAATATAATAAAATAATACAAAAGATGCTTAATACTTTGTAGGGTAGCCATATTTTTTATGACATTGGCCAATCTGCGTGGTAAACTTTCTACCAAAGTTCAGCATCGCAAGGATTCCCCAAATTGCCTTAATATTTAGAAAATATTCGTCACTATTTCTTGGAGTTTTTACATCGTTCGGCATCTGCACAGTAGTTTTCAATTGAATTTAAGTCCAAACTTTGTGGTGGCTGGACGAAAACATTGGTATGTGTATCCATAAACTATTGCTTTACAACTCGTGAAGTGTTCTTAGGATCGTTGTCCTGCTGGAAAATATATTTAACTGACAAATTTTCTAGCGAAAATGGTTGAGTTGCATTTTCCAGAATATTTTTATATTGGTGTTGGTATATTCTACCATCTATGCTGTGTATAGTACAAACGTCATACCAACTAAATTCACCCATACCATCACATTTCTTCCTCCGTGTTTAATGGTATTTAAGTTGTATCTGGGATCCAACGATTTATTTAGTGGCCGTCTTACGTTAGCTTTTCCATTCGAACCAAACAAACCATTGTTTGATTCGTCGCTTCAGGGTATTATTTTTTTGCAAAAATTAAAAGGTTTTTCAGGTGCTCCTTTGTTTCAATTATTTTTCAATATTTTTGCTTAAGACGTGCGACTTTTTTCGTGGAATTCATCCAGATTCATGCAATCTACGTCTAATAAAAAACAAAATAAAAAATTGGGATTGGGGAGTTCTAGACAAAATGGTTCTCGTTATTCTGCAATAGCATTAATTTCGGTTCTAGTCATATGAAGTGGATTTTCTTGGCATTGGACTTTTTTTAGAGGTCTTAAAACTTCGCGTATTTTGAAATAATTATATTGCCCCAAAAATATTTTTTTAAACAGCAAAATCGGTTTGATATAATATGATTGTTTTTCTTTTTGATAACAGCGCAAAATTAATTCGCGTAGTGCTGGAGTGCATGACATTTGTTGCAACATATTTGTACCGAATTGAATTGTTAATTAGTAAAATGTTGGTTAAAAAATATAATAAAAAATAACTTACGTTGAATATAAATGAAATTAAATTTCTATTGTTTACGAATGCGTTTCTAATAATCTGTCCACCCTCAGAACATGTGTCACTACAGTTTTCGCAATTGTGAGAAATTTTCAAAAGTTATTGTTGGTTGATATTTAGACGTCCAACAATTTATTGAACAAGTGTGAGGACATAACGGGAGTTACCAAACATAGATACACTTTATAAGTAAGTTGTGAAATGAAATGTAACTTTTAATATATCGTTTCTAATTGTATGACCGCCACTGTATACATACATATGTAAAATAAATCGGCAACAAAATCGGGTTCTTTAAACGGGTGATGATTGACACATTGATTAAACCAAATTTTGAGTTCGGATCCACAATTTTATACACATGTTGCACAATTACACAGTTAGATAGAATTGCTGGGCACACTAAAATCGCTCAACGTACAACAGAGACTCGAATTAAATACGCTAAATTTTATCCGGAAAATTAAAACAGGGGATGCTCCAGAATATCTAGTCGAGCAATTGCCGGATGTTGGAGAAATACAACCATTTAATTTTAGAAACATGGAAGACTTCAGATTGCCAGCGACAACAACTCCAGCAATGCAAAGATCTATTCTCTTCAAAGTATTAAAACTACAGTGTACCACTAATGTCTTCGTACACCAGCTATTTTTAACTTGATTGATAAAGAAGAGAGAGCACATAAATAATTTTGAACAAAAAATAATGCAATGCCCTTTATTACAAATTTCTATATACAGTTACAACAAAAATTAACATATTACATCAATTCAAATACAAGTTATTAATAAAAACCAAAAAAAATCAAGAATTTGCCACCAATATAGTCTTCGTACACTTTACCTAATGTTTACGTTTTGCTCTGATTAACTGTTAGTTTTTGTTGGATCATAACGGTTTTTAAGAAACGTCAACAAAGAGCGATCTTGCAATACATTCCTAACAAATCAGACACAAATTTCAATAGAGCTGTGAATAAGAAACCAAACAAATGCCTGGAAAGCATTTATCGGTGGAAGAACGTAAGCTGATATTGAGATTGCATGTCAAGGATAAAAAATCATACGCAGAAATAGCCCAGCTGCTATCCCGTAGACGTTCTACTATACAATCGATGATTGGGCGCTTCAAATATGAAGGACGCGTTGAAAATAAACCCAAATCTGGAGGACCAGCCATTCTAAATCATGGAGACCGGCTGCAAATCAAGCGTATGATTGCCGTTGATCCGTTTATAAGTGCACCAAAAATAAGTGCAGAGCTCCTCAGATCAAATCACAAAGAAGTTCATCCCGAAACAATTAGAAAAGCAGTGATTGATGATGGGTTTAAATCTCGTACACCTCGCAGAAAGCCATTGGTGAATGAAAAAAATCGCAAAAAGCGCTTGGACTTCGCCCGAGAATATCAGAATGCATCTCTTGAGCTCTGGAGGAGTGTTATATTCTCTGATGAGTCCAAATATAAAATTTTTGGGTCTGATGGCAGACTAAGAGTGTGGAGAAAGCCGGGAGAAGCATACAATCCTAAAAACAAAATATAAACTGTTAAACACGGTGGCGGTGGCGTAATGGTATGGGGTTGTATAGCTGCCAGCGACGTTGCAAATTTACAAATAATTGAAGGCGTCATGGACCACCGTGTATACATTGACATTCTGAAAAGAAATTTGAAGCCAAGTGTTGAAAAATTGGGCATTTCTGAAAATTTTTATTTTCAGCAAGATAATGACCCTAAACACTTGGCCCTTAACACTAGGATGTACTTGGCGTACAATACTCCACATCTCCTCAAAACACCACCACAGAGCCCTGATCTGAATCCCATTGAGCATGTGTGGAATATGCTTGAAAAAAGGATCAAGACTCATCATATTAGATCGAAGCCTCAACTAAAACAGGTCCTTCAGGAGGAATGGGCGAAAATTGAGACACGCTATGTAAAAAATCTCGTGGAATCAATGCCAGACCGCCTTAAAGCCGTCACTAAAAATAAGGGCTACCCAACCAAATATTAAAAATATATTTGTGTAAAATTGGAGTATATTTTGATTATAAGTTTTTTAAAGTACGAAGACTTTATTGGTGGCAAATTATTGATATTTTTGGTTTTTTTATTAATAACTTGTATTTGAATTGATGTAATATGTTAATTTTTTTGTAGCTGTATATAGAAATGTTTAATAAATCGCATTGCATTATTTTTTGTTGGAAATTTTCTATGTGCTCTCTCTTCTTTATCAATAAAGTTAAAAATAGCTGGTGTACGAACACATTAGTGGTACACTGTACATAATATGCTGCCAAATAATGTTAAAAGATAGAAATACTAAAACTTTTAAAAGAAGTATTGTATTTTTTGTTAGAAATAATATGGGTCAGAGAATATAAAGATTACGAGATATCTTGAAAATTTTAAATATACCTTGTAATACATACACTTGTGTACAAATAAATTAAACGTATTATAAATACTACTAACTAAATAAATAATAATACGAGTAATTAATATTTTAAAGTTTTCGCGTTTTGCATTTTTTTAACAACCTTCTTTCAAAGCGAATAGTATGTAGAAACTGAAAAACTCAGACGAAAATGTAAACAAGTGAAAATTTCTCATGAGGCTAGGTCGATTATTTTCTTTCCAAGTTTTGGTTTGTTTTGTATACAGGGCGAGTCAGTCACGACCCGTCGAATTTGACCAGCGTATTCCTTGGCTCATTTCATGAAAATATGTCCACTACGACCATCCCCGAAAATGCATCTTTGCAAAATGACAGCGGTTTGAACATTTTCGGATTGGTGGTCGGAGGGTAGTAGGCTAAAATTGCAACTTCTGAATCAGTGGACAGATTTGTTTGTTGTTGAGCTTGTTGGAAAGGTCTTTAAGTGACCTTTAAGAACAAAATTAAAAAAATCGCCGAGATACAGAGGTTAAAAAAAATTTAAAAGAAAGACAAGAATGTGCACATAACCTCAATTAGCTCAGCCAGATGGCAGGTAACTTATGTTTAGTCCTGCCGTTTACTTTTCCAAAATGTCCTAAACGAAACCCAGAGGTTTTTCCGTTTCAAAGTTATGACCATTTGACTGAAATGCAAACATTTTTGTTTTGTTTTTGGAAGCGCACATTCATTTGTTTTTGTAAATTAACACGTTTAAGATTTATTTTGTTGAAATTTTTGGCTGAAGAATTGGGTGAACCTTGACACGGTAAGAGCTCTGGGCTTCGTTTAGGGCATTTTGGTAAGGTAAGCGTTAGGACTATATTTTAAGAGAAAAAAAATATAAGTTACCTGCCATCTGGCTGAGTTAATTGAGGTTATGTGCACATTAGACCGTATCGAAAAAAAAAGTTCACCGTACACCAGCGAATATAAAGTATTGTTCCAAGGACATTACAAAAAAAAAATTTTTTTTTGTCGAACGTAGGGGTCGCCTTTTTAGTTTTTTCGTTATATCTTCCATATTTACAGTCCGATTTTAAAGTTTGATATAGCGAATTTTTTTGCCTCAGGGAGGCCAATATTTTTGCTCTTAGGTCCATTGACCTCAAGTGTACCGTTCTAGTACTTACCCCCCAAATCTCATTTCTTACCACCCTAATGTGACACCCTAATGTTAGAAATTTATAGCTTCGATAATTACAGCACAACTGTTTAAAAAATGCTTTTATAAATTCATTGTTGCAGACCGTAGGGGTCACCTTTTTAAATTTGTCATAGCTTCAGTATTTACATTCAGATATTAAAGTATGATATATCGATGTGTTGTGCTGTAATTATCGAAATACTTTCTGAGCAAAAGTTTTATGATTTGGGGGTAAGTATTGGAACGGTACACTTGAGTTCAATGGACCTAAGAGCAAAAATATTGGCCTCTCTGAGACAAAAAAATTCGCTATATCAAACTTTAAAATCGGACTGTAAATATGGAAGATATAACGAAAAAACTAAAAAGGCGACCCCTACGTTCGGCAAAAAGAAAAATTTTTTTGTAATGTCCTTGGAACAATACTTTATATTCGCTGGTGTACGGTGAACTTTTTTTTTTGTACCTGTAAGGTGATACGGTCTAGTGCACATTCTTGATTTGTTTTTTAAACTCTTTCCTTTTTTAAAACTTCTGTGATTTTTTAAATTTATGGATTCTGAAAGGTCTCCCAAAAACCTTTCCAAGAAGCCCAAAAACAAAACAATCTGACCAGTTGTTCAGAAGTTAGCAATTTTACCCTACTACCCTCCGACCCCCCAATCCGAAAGTTTTCAAACCGGTGCCATTTCGCACACTTGCATTTTCGGGGGTGGTCGTAGTGGACATATTTTCATGAAATGAGCCAAGGATTACGCTGGTGAAATTCGGCGGGTCGTGACTGACTCACCCTGTATGTAAATATAAATAGATTCGATGATTTTTTAGTTATGGACGAAATACTGGTAATATGAAATATAAACATTATGAATTACAGATATGACCATTAAAAGTATTCAGTTTAATCTGAGGAATACACTATATATCAGATCGATGTGGAAATATAGTTTTGTCCCGGTACCCAGATGAGCGTGATGTCAAAATACTCTGCCATCACTATAAGTGATGATTGGCATTCTTTCACCGTCAGGGACGTAGCAAACATGGCTTCAAGGGATTTTATGGCAGCCTGGCTGTCTGTGTAGATACATATTCTCCGGAGGCTTGTGACACTACTTTTCAGTAGTTCAGCAACCTCCAGTATGGCGGTAATTTCCGCCTGAAATACACTACAGTGATCAGGCAGCTTGAAGGAGATATTTACATTTAGGTCCGGTGAATGAACCCCATGGCCTACTTGTTCGTCCATCTTTGATCCATCCGTGAAAAACCTGATACTACTGGTGCCCCCTTCCAGTGACTTTTCCCAGGTATTCCTGTTCGGAATAGAAGTTCTTAGATTTGTCGCTGGTAGATGGTATGGGATACAGTAGTCCGTTTTTACGGGAATAGAGCTGATCCGGTGTAGTAATTGCCCCGATATCATGACCGGAATGCCCCGATATCGTGACGCCACAATCTCTGACTCTCTCCAGGGATGTAGCGGCTGCCGTTTTGGCCATGATATCAGGAGTACAGATGTTCAGGATAGCACTAAGTGACAATAATCAGTAACACTAATCAGTGCTGATCTTTGAATTTTCATCAAGGAATCCAGAATATATTTCTTCTGGAGGGAGCTCCACCAAACTATGATGCCATAGAGAAGTATTCAGCATCTACCGCCGTTTCAGAATGCTTTCCAGCATTTATATCTGTGACTTCCGACTTCGACTCGACCAGTTTGCCACTCAGCGTATCCACTTTGTATACCACTCATGAATCCAAACCGAATTTGGCCTTTAGACTCCTCTAGTGGTTTTAAGGAATCCTGGTTCAGGACCAAAACTACCTGCCGGGAGGTTCCTACAGGGTCCTCAACCTTGACCACCTTCCAATCCTTTGCAGGAATGGAGGGTTTGCAGTGGTTGATTACCTTTAGGTTCTCCAGTGGGTCAGCCCTTGGCTAGAAGGTACATCATTCCTATCCACGGCTTTGAGTTTGGCCCCCGGCCAAACCTCACCTACCCAACTTATACAATCGCGCTGCTCGTTTATCAGAGCAGCCGATATGTTTAATGGTTCCCTGGAACCATCCCGCGTCTTCGCAAATTGGCACAGGACCAGGGTTGTCGTTGACGATGTCCATGAACACAGTAAGAAGGGCTCCTTCTACGAGGCGCCATTTATCCTTGGGGATACGTCCATCCTGGGAACCTTCATACAAGACGCCAATGATTAGGCTGTCACTAAAGGACCTGCCGAGCACTGGGTGGACCTGCCGAGCACCAGGTTTTGCATCCTCCTCCACTCAACGCTGTCTTTGGACTTGGACCCCTCACAGACGACCTTAGCCCATCCCAAGGTGTTTACCTGTGTAGGAGTGAGTGCGGCGACTGGCCGTGCGGAGAGTTGACTAACCAATCTAGTGGCCAGTCGAAAATCAGATCTCAGCTTTCGGGAGGGGCATAGATTTTTTATTTTCCCCGTAGTTGGGGAGGGTTGACCACCGCCCGCGTTGTTCGTAGTTGCGGAGACCCCCTTGCGTGTGACCGCAGATGACTTACGAGCACTAGTGCTCGAGGAAGAGCCCGTAGGCTCGGGGGAAGTCACAGGTTTTCCTGTGGCCGAAGAGTTTTTATTATCATTATTCATGTTGTTTGGGTCTCAACTTGTAGCCGCTATCTACGTCCGTAAAAATGCAATGTGTTCAAAAAGAGGGACCCCGTGATTGTCTATGAAGCAGGGAGTTCCACGCGAGAATTGACACTCCGCCTTATGGGACAGAGTGTTCAGAGCCAGGCCGAACCAAAGAGGGAGTCATCTCAACCTCACCATTACCACCAACTTAACGGCGACGGATTTCGAGCGTACTACAAGACTTGCCAGGTTTTAAGGAGGCGGGGACGAACGGTACCTTAGCCACGAGCCATTTCGACAGAGTGTCACCTCTGCCTACTCAGGTAGCAGAGTACAGGACGTCACCTCGCCAAAGAGGAAGAAGATCATTTAGAGTTACCCAGGATGCACCGCGAGGAGGCGATCTTCACTGCAACCCATCATTATATTAAGGACATGAAATAAATATCCGCTCAACTGGTTCTTTTCCAAATTTGAACTTACCAGAATGTAATGAAAGCTGCGACACCATAATCTCTATTTTTGATATTTAAAAAGGAAAAATATTATGAAAATTGTTGAAAAAAATATATTTCTTTACTTACCATTCCCCCAGACCAAATTTTGTGACAAATTTTATTGACAAACATTAATATCAAAATTTTCGAATACTTACCTGTTCTCTATGGTATTATTTGCCAAACAAATAGGCAAAGTGGCAGTGTATAAAACAACTATTGGCATGGGTGGTATATAATACTTTTTTGTTTTCAATACGAAACAAAAATTGCTATGCCAGCAAAGGTAATATAAACACTAATATTTTTATGTGTGTAGTTGGAATTCTAGCTTTATTCCATAAAATACCTATTTCTTTTACTACAAGGGATGCACTTGATCGCAAGTGTAATTTTACTTTGCTGATATTATAAAATAATATTCGCAAAACTTGCGCATGGGAAGGTAGTTTGGCTTGCGTCATGATCAAGAAGATACATACTAGTTTTCTTGTCCTCTTGTATTCATTTTGCTGTAATATATGCAATATATTTATACCTTTTTATACTTACTCAAAAATAACAAAGAAATTCAAATTCAAATTTGTTCTTTAATATTTAACTTTGAAAGTATTATATACTTTTATCCTTTTAACTTTATTATTCACGATTTATACGACTGCTGACACCAATTCTTAACACACAATTGATTAATGTTGAATACAAAAATGTCATTCTTATCGGGGATTTCCCTTTTTATGTAGTCAAGAATTTTTTTCTTTCACAGTTCGGAGTTGCCAGAATTTGTTAATATTTAAATTTGTTAGCTATATTCTGGACATCTATTTTTGTTAGTACTCCTGTGTTTCAAAATATACTTTGAAAAATACGCATTTCTTTATTAAAAAAAATAAAACTCGTAACAAAACAATTTGATGGGTTATGATATTTTAGTCAGAAGCGTATCCAGCTAAACTTTCCGGAAGAGGCATATTAAGAGGATGAAATTGTTCTTTTAAGAATTCGAAAAAATCATAAAAACTTTAGCTTGTGAGGCTGCAGAAACATGCATCTTGGTCCGTGCCTGATTTATTCGATAAATTCGCAAAACATTACATTTATTATGATTTACTTTGGAAAATTAAAGTTTATTCCATTAGTTTACCTCAACATTAACAAATGTGCAAATCGTATATTAGGTTGTCATAGTATAGCAGCCCGATAAGCCTAATTTTTTGCAAAACATAATTTTTCGATGGGAAGAACATTTGCAGGGGGAGTTACGGTATAATTTCGCAAGTTGAAAAAAAGTTCGTTTTCTACTTTAAAATTTAAAGCAAACTGCGTTTATTGCATACTTAAAATGCTTTTCTTCAAAACTTTTGATGCACATATACGCTGAAAAATAAATAATGGCCTCTCTAACATATTTTCCCGAACATATTCTGCAGGAACCATGTATATGTTTGGAACACACTTCATACATTCATATGTTGGCAAGTCCCATACTTGTATTTAAATGCAAACAGTATCATGTTTACTGACAAACATGTATGCTTTTACGTGGAAACAATGCGTTCTTCATCCCAAACATCCATATACTTACGTGGAAACATTCGCTTGTTTCCTCCAAACCTACATATACTTACGGGGAAACATATAAATATAATAATATTTAGAAACGAATTATTCTTCGATTTCAATATATATGTATTATTTATTATAATTAATTTTAACAATATAAATCCACATTTATAAATAATTAATACCAAAAATTAATAGATTTAAAACGGCCCTTTCTACATTTATTTGCATTGAATTTATTTGTTTTTTTTATGAAATGAGAATCTACTGCTCTGTTGCTTCTCCTTTTTTTGTTGTCTCTCACGTTTTTTCAGAAGGTTTTAGCTATGCGTTGGTACACAAACAAGATATTTATATACAAATCAAGTCCATGCAAGCCAAGCGTGAATTAATTACTTGTGTTTTTTTATTACACTTATTTCACAAATGGTCCGTCGTTCCAATTTTCTCAACATAGGCTCGGGCAGACAAAGAGCTTCACGTTATTGCCCTTTCCAGCTTATTTCCTCAAAATCGTTTCTCACTTTGGTAGCTCACATACATACATACAGTATTGGCCAAAACTTAAGCACCCCCCTAGGTACTTTTTTTCAACTGATAATTTTTTAAAGAAAAAGTTATTAATTTATTTTGTTGTTTTTTTATTTATTTATATCTTTATTATTGATAAACAATAACTTTAAGCATTCAGAAATTTATAAATAAAAAATTAAAATCCAAAAAACATTTTACGGCGCAAATCTAAGTGGACTTAACTAAACACCCTTCTTCGTTTAAAAAAAAAATATTGACATTAATATTTCGTCGCGAATCCTTTATTCTGCATGACACACGCCCATCTTTTAGGCCTAGAGGATATTAAATTATAAATTATATCCGGTGATACTGCTTCCCAGGCTATTTTATGGCTTCGAAAAGATCTTCCTTTGTTTTGCAATTTTATCGGTTGATCATCGTGTTAACGATATCCCACAAGTTCTCAATGGGATTAAGATCGGGCGATTGGCTAGGTCAACGAATATCTTCTATCCCACTGCTCTGGAACCAATCCTTAACCACTTTTGCTGTATGTTTTCGATCGTTATCATGCTGGTACCTCCATATCCATATCAGCAGGATGCTCGCAAGGATCATGCTTAACGCCTACACTCTACAAAATATTTACAGCAGATATACCCAACTTTCCCAATTGTAAGACATAAATTTTCGCAGATGACACTTCGGTGCTTAGCAGTAACAGTTATTCTGACAAAGTTACAGAAAGCCTCCAGTATGCTTTAACGGAATTGCACCAATACTTCACAAAATGGCACATTCTAGTAAACCCAGGCTAAACGAAGGCCATTTACTTCACAGGGAAATGCAAGGATTCTTTTTTACCTCAGTTACCATTTCAATTTATGAACCACGAAAAGTACTTAGGAGTTATACTGGATCCCAAATTAAAGTTTATGTAGGCAACGAAAATTATGTATCTACTTATAAATCCAAAATTCCCTTTGAATATTTTTAACAAAAAACTAATTTGTTAGGAAATGTTCCAGCCACTATACAAGACTGGTGCCACTTTCCTACTAACGGATTTCCTCGAAAAATATAAAGCTCACAGGAAAAATATACATATATATCCAGGAAATGCGATGGGCAGGATATGGTTGCACCAGAAAGAAAAACTGAGGTATTTACTACAGCTGCCATGAACAAAAGCACGAATTCGGGTGCGGATTTACAGTTGGCAAGAGACTGCGACACCTGGTTTCAAGGTTCAACCCAGTGAGCAAAATATTTCAACATATAGTTAATTTGTAGGCACGCACCGACAGAGGATAAGTACGATGAGGTCAAAGAATCATTTTCTGAGCGTCTTGAGGAAGTATACGAACGCTGACCTTACCACGACATTAAGATTATTCTAGGCAATTTTAATGCCAAATTGGGAAAGGAAATTGTCTTTCTACCAACCATCGATAATCACATTCTACATGATACCACCTCCGATAAGGGAATAAGACTGATAGACTTCGCCGCTGCAAAGAACATAGTAGTTAGTAGTACACGATTCCAACATAAGGCGACTTGGTTATCCCCTGATCAGATAACGAGGAACCAGATTGATCACTTGGTAATAGATGGCAGGCACTCTTCTAATGTAATGGATGTACTTGTGAATCGATGTGCCAATATCGACTCGGATCTGCGAAAGTTCGCACAAGTCTGAGCAGGGCGAAAAACGTACGAAGTCAAACAAGAATAGTGGGCCAAAGGGAGTCTGGTGACAGATAAGCAGTGTGTGCTTAAAATGTGGAGAGACCACTTTTCATCACTACTCCACTCAGATTCTTCCACTGAAGATCAGGAGGTAATGATTGTGGAAGTCAGTGTAGAACAAAAGAATATGTCCATGGACCGGATCAAAAGTTTCTCCAAGTCCATCTACACCAACATCTTTCCGAATTGAAGCAGTCAAACACAAAGGCATTCGTGCAATATTGACTTCTTTTCCATGGAAAGTGTGGCCCAAATACAAGTATCGGTTTAAACATTAAAAGTTTGGTATATTATGGCTTTATTAAAAATAACAAATATTCCCATTATTTATGGAACAGGATTTCAGTCATACGGCTGCCGCGGCTGGCTTCGCAGTAGCTAATCCTGCCAGTCCAACTTGCCAAGACTTTGTTGGCGGTTTCTTGTTCTATCTTACGATTACTTATCTCATTTTGGTCCTTGGAGGTATGACTCTGACTGATAGTCAATATTTCGAACTAGATTTGCCAAAATAACATGATTTAAAAAATACTGAATATTAATGGTTTCGGCAGAGTATTTTTTTGGATGTTTTCGCACTAGTAGGTGTTATTGAAACAGCGGAGTCTTGGTCTTCTTATTTTTCGTCTTCGAGTATGGTTTCGAAAACCCTTCATGCTGGTTCGTCTTCATCCATTCTACTGGCATGGCCTAGCCAGCGCAATCACGCTATTTTGATCCGCTTAACTATGTCAATGTCGGGATAAGCTCATACAGCTCATGGTTCGTGGGTCGCCGATACTCACCGTTGTGCACTATAGGCTCATCAATTTTTCGGAGTATTTTTTGTCTCGAAGACTCCTAGACGTTTCGTCTACTTGCGATAAGACCAGGGATTCTGTGCCACAAAGCAAGACAGGTTGTATGAAAGTCTTGTATAGCTGGACTTTGTTACTCGAGAGAGGGCTTTATCTCAAAAGTGCTTGCTCAGCCCAAAATAACACATATTCGCAAACACAATTCTCCGTTTGATCTCAAGGCTGATGTTGTTGTTTTTGTTTACTGCAGATCCGAGGTATATAAATTCGTCCACCACCTCGAAATTATAACGGTTGTCAACGTTCACGCTTTGAAACCATTAATTTTGTCTTGTCCTCATTTACTGTAAGACCCACTTTTGTTGACTTTTTCTCAATTCTCGAAAACACAGTAGTAACTTCTCTTATTGTGCGCCCAATGATATAAATACATATATATCATCAGCATACGAGAGCAGCATGTGACTTTTGCTGCTGATGGTTTTATTCATGGTCGTCGGTGGTGCAATGGTAGTGTGCGCGGCTCTTGTACATGAGTACGTGGGTTCGATCCCTGCTCAGACCACCCAACATATCTTTCGACAGCGGTCACCTCGCTTAGTGACGGCGACGCTGTCGAGTATTTAGCCATGAAACGCTTCTCAAAAATACCGTTTGGAACCGGTGTAAAACTTTAGGTCCCAATCAGTGAGTGTAAAACTAGGACGCGCACAGCTCACTGGTTGTGAAAAGCTCTCCCCAATCCCTTCGTGGTATGTAATGGGAAACCATTTTTCATGTTGACTGCATTTTTTCTCATAATGATCTCCATTAAGATGTTAAAGAGATCGCACGATAGGCTGTCGCCATGCCTGAGGCCTCGCTTGGTTTCGAAAGGTTCGGTAAGATCCTTACCAACTTTCACTGCGGATTTGGTGTTCGTCAAGGTCATCCTGCAAAGGCGTATGAGTTTTGCAGGAATACCAGGCTCAGACATTGCTTCGTAGAGTTTCTCCCGTATCGGGCTATCGAAGGCCGCGTTATAATCGACAAACATATGATAGGAGTCGGTTTGTTTTTCGTGGGACTTCTCCAGGATTTGGCGTAGCATTCAAATCTGGTCAGTTGTCGATTTTCCACGTCTATACCACACTGGTATGGTCCAATCAGGCCAACGATAATTGGTTTTAATCTTTCGCACAATATACTTGATAGAACCTTATATACTATGGATAAAAGGATTATTCCACAGTAGTTGGCACAGAGACTCGGGTCACCTTTTTTAAATATGGGGCATGGTACACTGAGACTCCAATCGTCGGGCATGCATTGGTCTAACAAATGTTGCTAATGAGCTGATGCATCCACCTTATCAGCTCATCGCCGCCAGCCTTAAACAGCTCCGCCGGTAATCCATCGGTTTCTGCGGCTTTGCTGTTCTTAAGCCGGGCAATAGCTGTTCTGACCTCGTCTTGGTTAGGAGGGGCAATCGACGTCGTCGTCCAAATTGTGATCGATTGTCTCATCGTCATTGGATATCTCAGGTACCAGTAGCTTGACTGAAGCATTGCCATACGTTCAGCGTCCTTTTATCATTTGTTATGCGACACGTACCATGGTTTGTTGCGAAGCGGTTTTTCAAAACCAAGTACGGTTGTTGCGGGCAGTTTGTATAGAGTCGGAAATGGGTTTCCACTGCGCTTCAGCATCGTCATCGGGAGGGGGTGGGTTCTGTGCCAAAAGTTGAGAGAGCTTCCGTGAGTAGGCTGTGGCTACCTCTGGTAATTGCAGCTTTCCGATGTATAGCGTATGGTTTCGTATGATTTTCGCTCTACTTAATATTGTGCGAACCTTTGTTGCTACCACCACGTGATCAATTTGGTTATTTGATCAGGGGATACCCACGTGTCCTTGTGGATGGGTTTATGCTGGAATCTTGTACCACTAACGACTATTTCTTTTGCCGCGTCAAAGTCAATCAGTCTCGAACCGTTGTCGGAACTGTCAGCATGGAGACTAAAATTGTCAACAGTTGGATGAAACATATTTTCCCTGCCTACTTTAGTAGTAAAATCTCGTAGTACAATCTTAATGTCATGTCCTGGGCAGGGATATGTTTTTGGCATCATCATCTTTCACTTCAATCGGGGCATGCACACAAATTAGGAAAATACAAAAATTACAGTATTGAACCTATAGGCTAAATGTCGCAGACTTTTTCCACCTAAGAATCCGCAACCAAATTCATGTTTTGTCGCCGTTTTTTCGGATCTATATAGATATTTGATTGCAGCCGCCCATTATGGATCAGAAACTGACCAGGATGCAATATGTTGCTCATCTGCCTTCTAAGATCAAAAGAATATGCCCGATATCTTGATGAGCTTCAGTGACCTGAGACGTATCAGTGGTCGAATAGGTTGCTCATCGGATATAATTGAAAACGCTTTTTTCTAATTCCTCGATATATATTCATTGGAATGATAAACCGCCTTTTCTTTGAGGCATAAAGGAATCAGAGGGGTTTGTAGGCTGTAATTGATTTATATTGAAGGACCAAATTTAAATTACTTACGTCCATATTAGTAGGATATGACTTCACTTTAGAAAATCCATGATTCGTTAGAATTGACCACAGTTCCTTAGGTGACTTCTTTTTAAACAAGGTAGAATGGGCCCTAATTCTCGACTTCCCAGTTACATATTTCCTTGCCTTACAAAAATGCATCCCATTTATACTAGATCTATCATCCAAGTACGCTTAAAACCCCAAATCACGTATAGACTCATACAAGTCAATATTCGGAGGTTTTATACAACTTTCCGAATCACATTTCTTCCCAAAAGAAAAACGGAAAACTAGCAAGGCAGGCTTCAAAGCAGAATAATTGGACATCAACATTATTCGTACGATACAAATCAGAAAAATTTGTTGAGAGCTGACTACATAGTAATCAATAAACCCATAGATGTGCTGAGAATTATCGGGCACTTCATCTATGGACACATACATATATAAAATAGTGGTAAGATACACCTCGACAAATAAACTGACCTGACGCACTAACACATTCAAACACAAGAAACAAAATCAATTAATGATGTAGAATAATGGGCTACACTTAAATGAGAGGGCATGCCTCTCACATTCCTCTATCGCAAAGTATCCAGTAGGGTCAAGTTACAATTTTCAAAAGCATCAAAGTCTTCATGCAGTAAAGAAGCTACACCAACTAATATTGTCATATTTTCTATTCAATGTTCCAGAATCAAATATTCAGCTGCACCGTAGTTATAACTTTTAAAAACGGAAATGGACAGTTCTAACCAGGATTCGTTAACGCCAACAACATTTAAAACATCTAATTTGTAATTTCGGCAAGTTTTGTTTATCTCTCACTAAAGTTGAAACTTCGACAGTTAAAATTACCAACAATTAAATTTTTAGAAAAAACACTTAATTGAGAACGTAAATAAGAACTGTTGTGTACAATAATATCCTCGTTCTTTTCGTCCAGTATATGTGTTTCCGGGACATGGGACTGACCGTGGAGGTGAAAAGTGATTCCTTCCATCAACTCTTGAACTCGGCCAGATTTATTGAAAAAGGTAGTCAAAAATTTGACTAATCGAATGGAGCATGTAACTCGTGGCTGCGGCGGCCATATGCCGGAAATCATATTTAAAATATAAACGTCATGAAATTAAGTGCCAAATTATAAAAAAAAAATTCATTCCAACAATATTTTTGTCTTGTATTATCACTTTAAGTTCTCGTCTAGCTAAAAAACCATCCGATATTATATACTGGACGAAAAAAAGAGTTTAATATTACACAATAAAATTACCCTGACATAAAAATATAAAATTGACACAAAAAAAATAAATTTAAAATAAATATATACATATACATACAAAACAATAAAATAATACGACCTGATTATACGGATTGATTCAATACTAATGCACCCAACCATCCGTGTTTGGAGCCTCAGAATATGCTGACCCTTAATTGTGAACCACAGCCTATGCTGGGGGCTTTACAAAAAAAAAAACAAATGTGAGTCAAGTGCATAGGTCGTAGGCACCCCTGTGTTGCAAATACTGCCTTTATAAAGAGCCGGGAAAATAAAATAGAAAAGAAACGTGATTGCTTCTTGAGAATTCAGTCTTTATTAATATAGTAACATAGTTGTCAAAAACTATTCTATAGCAAATTGTTTACAGGGTAATTCAAATATTCGTTAAAGTGAATGTCCATATTTCAATACTCCTCCTCATTCACTTTAAATTATATTTATTACAAAAATAATTATGCTTATTTGCTGCAAGTGGCTTAGTTAAAATATCAGCTATCATCTCTTCTGTGGGGCAGTAGCTGCACGATATTATATTTTTCTTCACTAGATTTTTTGTCATTTTATATTTTATATCCATGTGCTTTGTTTTAAAAGAAAATTTATCATCATTAATAAGACGTAAGCAGCTTTGGTTATCATTAAAGATGGGTGTTGGTTTAGTAAGTGGTTGGTGTAAATCTTGTAGTATTTGCTCTAACCATTTTGCTTCTTTAGCAGTTTCTGATAAAGACACGTACTCAGCTTCACAAGTCGAAGATGCCACAATTGTTTGTTTTTGACAGGGCCAAGAAATTGTGCCACCACTCCATTTGTGGGACGCCGCCTCCTCACCAACATCACGCAATCTTGTAAATAAGTCATTCATTGAATTAATATTTGCTACAGCATCCCCACCTTCCTCGAGCTTTAACCAGCATATCGACCTCATCAGATACACTTTGTTGGAAAGAGTATTTTTCTCATGGTAATTTTTCAAAGCGTTCCATGTGTCCTTAGCCGTCTCCATATTCCGTATATGACAAAGCTGATCATCCATCACATGCAACCCAATAGTTCCTATAGCTTCATCGTCTTTATTGTTCCAAGTTTCAATATCAAACTTGTTGACTACAACACCTGCCTCAAACTTCGGCTGGGGACGAAAACCTTCAATCACCCTTTTCCACAAACCCTGCTTACGTAACAAAAGCTCCATTTTAAATTTCCATATTGCATCATTGTCATTTGCAAGTTTCGCAAATTGTATTTTAGGGTCTGCCATGATTTGCTCCTTAGCTTTAATTCACCTTTAAGTTTCTTTAAATTTAATCGCTAAGGCCCGTAACCTGTTTTGAATACTGCATTTATAAAGAACCGAGAAAATAAAATAGAAAAGAAACGTGATTACTTCTTGAGAATTCAGTCTTTATTAATATAGTAACATAGTTGTCAAAAACTATTCTATAGCAAATTGTTTACAGGGTAATTCAAATATTCGTTAAAGTGAATATTCATATTTCAATACCCTGATCTACGTAAACCTTAGGTTAGTAAAGAACTAACTCTACCATTTGTTGCCCAATTTTTATAAACGATGGCTTGTTTTGCTCGAGAAAGTTACGCTCAATTTATGAAACAATTTTTTTTTTCAATTTCAACTCGTGATTTTTGGACAAAAATTTTAATTTTTTAAATTTTGATTGCCTCTAACGGCAAAACTGTCTTTAATTTCCTTTAATTTGAGGGCACCCTTGTTCAAATCGGTAATAGCGTTTGAGAGTTATGCTCCAATACGCTTTGGAACCTCATAACAAATTCGAGAAAAATTTATAAAATTCATATCTTGATAACTAATCAGAGGAAAATTTTTAAAAATTAACTTTCGTGTTTAGGAGGCCAAAATCTATAGGAAACAATTAAAGTATTTAGAACTCTGAAGCAGAATGACTGTAAACTAGTGTAGTTGATAACGCTGTTATTACAGTCATCAACAACTCTCTTTAGCTCTTTCTTTTATCTTTCGACACTCAATAGCATAGACGAATATAGTATAGACACATTTATTCTCTCATCTGACGTTTCATTTCACGCTCTTCGTCGTAGGAGAAATTACATTTAAAATTAACTTACACAAGGTGGAGTTACAAAATATGTTCAATTTACTTTTTCATGTCGTTTAGGTGAAGAACTGAAAAATTTAAATGTATTTTGCACTTTTTTGTTGACTTTTATCGTTGGTATACATTTGTATTGCATTTAACACAACTAGTTTGCAACAAAAACACGAAATGCGGTGTTGTTCCTCTGTTAGATATTGTTTACTATTGTCTCTATCTGGTATTATTGAACCCATGTTTTCCACCATCCAATGTTTACTTGCAACCATACCTATGACGTTTATTTTATTGAGAGAATAAATCTATCTACATATACTATATTCGTCTATGGTCAATAGCTTCGTTCGTTTACTTTCCCAGTAAAAATTTGCAGGAATGTAATGTTGAGAGAGTAAGAACGATTTTACTCTCTTTATGAAAATTTGTACAAAAAGTACGCGAACGACTTCCAGTAAAAATTTGCAAGTAGTAGTAGTTTTGGACATTGCTACATAAATTTTGGTTTGTAGTTACATTACGTATCTACTGCCACAGCTGTCCAATTAAGTTGTCATCGGTTCACCAGAATTTGCTCAATGTAACTCCACATTATTGCTTTCCATTTTTAAATTCTTTATGTTAACTTCACCTGTCTGTATGCATGTATGTATATCGAAAAAACTTTGAATTGATATTTAACCCTTTTCCCGCGATCCAATCGAGCTGAAACTTTGCAGGCAAACTAATGGCGACGGCAAAAATGAACTATCAAAATATGGGCGGGATTGGAAAAAAGGGCGTGGTACCTCCCATACAAATCACAAATTAAAAATCCATTATTTCTGCTCCTCTTAACGGTATTTGAACAAAATTGGGTATGTTGGTTAGGTGTACATATTCTAAGATCTGCTGCAAATATGGGCGGGATTGGACAAAGGGGCGTGGCCGTATATAAAGAATTTATAGTCAAAAACAATGTTTTTTACGGGTTGGTTTTTAAATTCTTTATATAAACTTCACCTGTCTGTATGTATGCATGCCGAAAAAACTTTGGATTGATTTTTAACCCTTTTCCCGTGATCCAAGCGAGCTGAAACTTTGCAGGCAAACTAACGGCGACGACAAAAATTAAATATAAAAATATGGGCGGGATTGGACAAAGGGGAATTTATAGTCAAAAACCATGTTTTTTACGGGTTGGTTTTTTCTAAATTTCAGTGAATATTAAATGTTTTTTTCATCATAATTCGTTCCAAGACCTTAATAGAGAAAGAACCTTGGTTGGTTGGTTAGTTGGTTGGTTGAAAAGGCTGCAAGACAGCACGCTGTCTAGCACACTTAGGCTAAATAAGCCCATTGTGATACCTGCAGTTTCCTCCATATCAACTATTGACTAGTCGTCCAGCCAATTTGTCCTTTTAATAAATTTGTCTATAAGACCTACAGGAATATCCTGTAGGGCTACGGTGCTAACTAGATGTGTTCCGAATATCCAACTTCTCAGTCCTGCCAGAGAAGGTGTTTCGTCGTTTCATCGTCGTGGAGTTTCTATGTCCCAATCTTAGGGCGTGTTTTCCTACAAGACAATGTCCCGTAAGTGTTCCTATCAGTGTGGATAACCTGCCTCTCGGCAAGTTAAGTAGTTGCCTAGTCCTTTTCCTGTCCACCTGTGGCCAGAGGACCCTGGCTTGTTTGCAAGTTGAAGTAAGTCTCCACTTGTCCTTGAACATATTATCGGCCCACTGCCTGATCTGCAAACGGCAGGTAGAGATTGGCATACTAACACCTTCTTTTGCCGGAAAAACCTGTGCCGTAGTGCCCTGTCTAGCTATGAGTGGCATTCTTTCACTGTCAGGGACGTAGCAAACATGGCTTCCAGGGATTTTATGGCAGCCTGACTGTCTGTGTAGATGCATATTCTCCGGAGGGTTGTGACACTACATTTCCGTAGTTCAGTAACCTCCAGTATGGCGGTAATTTCCCCCTGAAATACACTACAGTGATCAGGCAGCTTGAAGGAGATATTTATATTTATGTCCGGTGAATGGACCCCATAGCCTACTTGCTCGTTCAACTTTTATCCATCCGTGAAAAATCTGATACTGCTGGTATATAGAAGTAATAGAAGTCCTTAGATTTGTCGCTGGTAGAAGGTAGGGGATACAGTAGTCCGTTTTTACGGGAATAGAGTTGATCCGGTGTAGTAATTCAGCGTGTCCGGAATGCCCCGATATCAAAACGCCACAATCTCTGATTCTCACCAGGGATGTAGCGGCTGCCGATTCGGCAATGATATCAGGAGTACAGATGTTCAGGATAGCACTAAGTGCAGTACCATGACGTCGTGCCCATTGCCCCACTAACGCTAATCAGTGCTGATCTTTGAATTTTCATCAAGGAATTCAGAATATATTTCTTTTGGAGGGATCTCCACTCCTAGATTCGACTCCTAGATTCTGTAACGACCTAAGAATCGCCGAAGGTTGAATGTTATTGAAGGCTCCCTCGACGTCCAGGAAGGTCCCTAGAACGAAGACCTTATTCTCAAGAGAGTTCTCTATTATGCTGACTATAGAGTGGAGAGCCGTCTCAGTTGACCTGCCCCTGATATAGGTACGCTGAGAACTCGATAGTAAATTCTGTGGAAGATTACTTCGAACGTGAATGTCCAGTAACCTTTCAAATGTCTTAAGAACAAAGGATGATAGACTGATTGGTCTAAAGTTCTTTGGTTTGACATGAGAGCATTTGCACGCTTTCGGGACAAAAACCTCTATGGTTTGCTTCCAAATGCTAGGAATGACTCCCAGCATAAGGCAGCCCTTGAAGATTGCCTCCAACCAACTACAAGATAGGTATAGTGCCTCCTGTAGTTGCGCGGGAATTATCCCGTCAGGTCCGGCTGATTTATAGGGCTTAAATCATCTAGCGAACTTTTTTTAAGCTAGGTGAGTTTCCGCCTAGCTCTTCTGGCTGATGACCAGCATTCCCGTCATCGTTGGGAAAGTGGGTATCCAGGAGAATCCCAAGAGACTCTTCAGACGAATACGTCCACGTTCCATCGTCTTTCATTAAGAACCCCGCACACGGTGGGTTTTTAGCGAGCACGCATCTTAAGCATGCAGTCTGGTTGGTTCCCTCTATGGTTTCACAGAAGTTTCGCCAGGATTTCCGTTTGGCCTTCTTGATTACACCTTTATATAGATTAAGACTAATCTTGTAAACGTCCCAATCCCTTTGGTCGCCGCTCTTTTTGGCCTTGTTAAAAAGCCGCCTAATGGACGATCTTAGATCCTGAAGCTCAGCGTTACACCAATGAGGTTTTTTGTTACCCTTGGCAGCATTATAACCACTGGTCTTCCAGGACTCATTGAGCGCGTTTCTGCACGCATCAGTAAATTTGCCATCTAGTTCTTCCAGCTCTGGCACATTATTCGGAATATTCGGATGGTTACCTAAGAGTTTCCTTAGGCGCCCACGATAGGCGTTCCAGTCCGTTTTCCTATAATTTTTAAAAACTTCCTTTTTCAGAGGTTCGATATTTATGTGGAACTGTAGATATCTATGATCAGAAAATGAGTGATCAGAAAGTACTCTCCAATCGGATACAGTTACATAGTCGTAGCCAAGTAGTAAAGTTGGGTCTAGTACTTCCCTCCTAACCGAAGTTATGAAGGTCGGTTCCTTGCCTCTATTACATATAGTCGCTTATAATGAAATTAAAAAGAGACTCACCTCGATCATTGGTGCCGGTACTCGCCCATATTGTGTGGTGCGCGTTGGCATCAGCACCTATAATGACGCTACAATTCCGTATTTTTACCTCCGATACAATATCCCTGACGCACTTCGGAGGAGGTGATGTCCCGCTGGCCGTTTTCCAGCGAGAGGCTGATGGCGGTTGTATCGCTATCACTAAAATTCTGCAATAAAATAGCATTAAATTTGTTTTTAATGAGTATGCAAGATCTTGGCCTACCTGGGGTTGATAGGACGAAGACCTTGTATCCTTGAACATTAACATCACAATTTACGCGCCAATTGTGTTCGTCATAACTGATGCGTACCAGAATTAATTTCATGGTATCATACGACTCATGCATACAAAGAGCATACATCAATGGCACTGGTTTAACGCTGTTGTTTTCAAATAGCAAGACTACTCTTAAGCTTCTGGTTGAAGAGTCTATGAAAAGACGCCATAAAGATGGATTATACATAGTTACAGATTCCCATTTCATTCATTAAACCGGGAATATCTTGACAATATACATTAGCTGCGTCCTCGGACAGCATGAAATAAGGCATATATGGTTATTGCCGGTATTTGTAAGATGTAACTTTTACACCTGGTGCCAGAACGTTGACGCTTCTTAGTTCCCAAGCCAAAGTCATTGCATTATTTTGAGATAGCTTCAGATTTCGAACGATTCTATCTAAATGTTCCTGCTAAATTAATGATGGATATTGTATAACTGGCTGAAGGTAATCAGAATCAGCATGATGTAATGATGTTGCTGAAGTTTGTGATTGTACTTCATAGGACGCAGTATCATATTGGTATGTCGATGGATGTACTGGGACAGGCAATTCATCACTGTGTGGAACTGGTACGTTCAGTGCATAAGTTTTATCTCCATCAAAACTATTTTGTATTATTATCTTATATTTTAAACATCAGAAAATTGTTGCACTGATATCGAGATAAATTGTTGATGCCAGAAATGTTATTCCATAGTTCACACTATCAACTGGAATGGAAATAGGTAGCGTTCAAACATGTTTGATAGTCCTAACTAAAATATCATATGATTGTCGCCCCAACTTGTTTTAATCAAATTCCGCTATTAAATGAAATCGTTTGGTATTATAAATGGAAATTACACAAAAAAAATTTACTTTTTTAACCACCAGACAATAACTAACAATTGCGGAAATACGAGATATTCAAATTGCAACATAGATTCCATTGTGATAAAGGGAGGAGAGGATCTTAGCATTTCAGAAAGGAAATAAACCTAAAAAAATTAATCTGAGTTTAATATTACATTTTTTAGCTTTAACAAATGGCCACTATAGATGGAAGACCGGCACAGTATGGGATATCTCTTAGGCAATTACGAGAGCTCATGGAGCATCGAGGCAAAGAAGGCGTTGCCAAGATTCATGAGAGTGGAGGGGTAATTGAAATATGCAATAAGTTGTACACTTCTCCAAATGAAGGTAATAAAAAAGAATCTATAGTTTTAATTTTTTACACCAAAATAATGTTTTGTTTGTTACTTGTTTCAGGTTTAAGTGGAAATAAACACGACATTGAACATAGGCGAGAAACATTTGGCTCGAATGTCATACCACCGAAGCCTCCTAAAACATTTTTAACACTAGTCTGGGAAGCATTACAAGATGTAACCCTTATCATTTTAGAAGTAGCTGCCATAGTATCACTCGGTCTATCATTATATAAACCCGAAGATGAGGATGCTCGTAAGTATGCACAATTTTAAAAAAGAACATTTAAATATAATTTTACAAAAAAACAAATATTCAAAATTTGACGAGCTATTCTTCTATTGTAGTAAGTAACAGGGTGATCAAAATTTAATTCCAAAAGTCGTCTACTGAGACTTTGTTTTCATTCTACTACAGTTCACATTTAGAGACTCGGAAAACAGTTGGGTTCTTGAAATATTGCCGAACCCAATTAAAATATATGTACCCGATTAATTTCAATTTTATATAGTATAGAAATAATGTTGGTCTTTAATAACGTTTCCGTCGCTGAAAAATATACAAAATATACCTAGTTAGTATAAAATTATATAATTATCGCAAACTGTGATTCTTCCCTTCGTGCTGGCTAAATGTTGTTAGCGTTTTTGGACTCAAGAGCCAAAGCCTTATTTAAGGTGATGCCAGGAGAGCATAATAATTTATGATACATGAGGCATTCCCAGGAATTGAATATGGTACAAAAAATACCTTGCTACGATAGCAAAGCACTCCCATGTAAAAATTACATATGATAATAAAAGTCAGTAATGGTAAATCACTGTTTCTTACAAAAATAATCTACTCCAAAGTGCTATGCCAGTAGTATTTTATCCAGTTTCACAACCATTTATTTATAACAAATATTTTATGTGTTGTGCTTGTAAAATCGAAATGGATATAAGTAGCATAGATTTGTTTTATGAAGATGGAGTCGAGAACGCGAATATAGATGTGTTGCATTTAAGAAATATTCGTGATGCATCCAACCCTCTTGAACTGCCCAATGCAAGGTATGTATTTGCACATACACATTGCCATTCATGTAAGGTTCTGGACGCTGGTCCTAAACTATTTAACTCCACAGCAAATCCTTTCCATAGTTCTCGCACTTGGTTGTGGTTTTCCACGGACAACGGCTGGATTACTTACCATTAGCTCGACAAGTTTATCAAACTGAGCCTTTTTGTGATTTTGATACTTCTAAAATGTATAAAATATTATTGTTAAATAAAAATGTTCAAATGTTAAATGAAAATTATAATTTGAAGCCAAAATAATATATGCTTACGATCTTTTTATCAACTTAGAAACACGCACAACTATAAACTCAACTGCTTCCAAGCAGTGGTGTAAATTTAACGCATTTGTTGTTTCAATGTAATTTTTGTCTAAATTGTTAACATTGTAAAATCGTATTTCACTTGATGGAAGTAGAGAACTGAAGGAGTTGTTCAATTAAAAAAAAATATTGATTTTAAAAACAAGATCATCACAATTGCTTTCTACTGAAAACAGAAGAGTGAGATATGGGCGCTCAAATATAAATAATCTGTTATATTGTTAAAAACGTGGATGTTCATTGTTTGAGAACAAGAAAGACTTTTGAAATTTAGTTGTTTTAGATCCTCGTTATGTTTAAAGTTGTAATTTCCTTTAAGGCTGTAAGAGATTATGCTTTTTCCGGTTAGTGAAAAAAATGTAAATGCCGCGGGTGGGATTCGAACTCACATTCGCTGGACGATCGTTTCGATGTTTGTGAAGCATCATCTTCAGCAGCGTCTAGCCCGTTTAGCCACTGCGGTGTGTATTTACACAAGTCACTAATCGAAGACATTTATAGATTGTGTGCAGAGTGATTGTTGTCGCTACTTCCACATTGCTTTCCTACTTACACGCACTGATGCAGAAGTTTTTTAAATAAAAATGTGGCATCTAAACAAATATTATTAAATTGTCTTAACATCATGGGTTTGTAATGGGCTTATTTGCTAGAAGTAAAAAAAAACGATAAAAACTATAAAAAAATTCTTGACATTTCATCTACCAATATTTCAGTTAAAACAATATTACCTCCTCATAAAGCACGAACAATCTAAGTTGTGATGCTCTTCAATTAATTTCACAAGTCTATCAGGTTGAAAGATTTACTTTGGGGCTCTATAGCTACGTTTTTCATTTCATTTATTAGTCATTTCCATTTTTTCAAATTCCTTACAGACTACGATTTAATAACAAATTGTACTATATAATTTTTTATATAAAATGAAAACCCACAATGTCAATATCTATGTATAAACAATGTACACTCCGGTTCGCTTATTTAAAGGCACTAAAAATTCCATATTCAGCAGCCTGTGTCTTTTGCAATTTGTAACCGATTGCAGAATTTTAAAATGAAAATGGAAGCTATACATCTTGAGATATTAAAAAAAATCGTGACAATAGTGGTTTTTTAACTAAAGAACTTTTTTTGAGCAATTTATAAAAAAAAAGTCAAAAAATGTGATATTTTTTAAGTACTGTTATTTTTTTATTATTTTTAAAGTAAGCAATGATTTATTGTAGGGAGCGTTTGTTTATTACAAATTATTACATCTTAACCATTTTACGAGTCAAAATGGCAAAACAAAAAATTTTAAATCTATCGGAAAAAACTAAAATCGATGTTTACCGTTCTGAAGGACATTCTAACCGCGCAATAACTAAAAAAATTGAACGGAGACCAACAGTTGTCGACAATTACATCAAGGACCCCGAGGGGTGTGGAAAAATTTTTAAATGAAGGGTTTCATTGTATTTATCTACGTATGAGAAAAAAAAATCATCAGAATTCTAATTCTGCCTTATCCTAGTCAAAAATAAGACCTCAAGCTGGAGTATCTTAAATACCTGAAATTATGTACAAAAAAAGCCGCCACTTAATGCTCCTCGTAAGGAAAATCAGCTTCAATTCGCAAGAGACTACATGGTATGGGACGTTCAGCCAAGAGGGAGAGAGAACTGTTGTATTTACGGATGAGAAGAAGTTTAATTTGGATGGGCCTGATGTCTACAACTATTATTTCCATTATCTGCGCAAAGAAAAACGTTTTTTGAACCGACATCACAGCCGAGAGGGCGGCGTTATGGTGTGGGGTGCTTTTACGTACTATGGCACCATCAATCTTGAATTTCAAAGTGCAAAAATGACTGGTGCAAGCTATAAAACGTTATTGGAATCGGATTTTCCGAAGTTCAGTGAACTATTTGGTCTCATATCTTGGATATTGCAACAGGTTAATGCCCCTATACATAACGCCAGAGTAGTAAAGGAGTTCATTGCCAGCCAGATCTAAACATTATCGAACATTATCGGGTTGGTTATCTCGTAAGGTCTATGAAGGAGGTAGACAATTTGATGACAAGCAGTCACTAATTCAGGCCATTAAGGATGCTTGGAATCAAATTTCGTTGGATTACATAAATTCTCTTAATCTCTCAATGAAAACCCGTATATTTGAAGTTAGTAAAAACAAAGGGGGTTGTACCCATTACTAATAGTTCTTAAATAAAGTAAAATAAATTAAAAAACAAGAAAAACAGTTTTTTATTAAAATTAGTTGACGTGCCTTTATTCAAGTAAACAAAAAAATAGCACATTTTTTGACTTTTTTTATAAATTGCTCAAAAGAAGTTCTTTAGTTAAGAAACCACTATTGTCATGATTTTTTTAATATCTCAAGATGTCTAGCTTCCATTTCCATTTTAAAAATCTGCAAATGGAATTTTTAGTGCCTTTAAATAAGTGAACCGGAGTGTATTACGATACATAATTTGTTATAAACATTCATTCTAAAATGTGAAGCAAACTTTTTTTGAAGCAATATTTAGATATACAAAACTCTATTTGTGGGTTTGATTCCTTCTGTTGATTGACATTAATATCATTAATGTAGATTAAAGCTCGTGTCAATGTACTATGAAGCCCATAATTAGTATGTTGGCAAGCAAGGCACATTAAAAAGTGCATTATATCTGAGATTTCTAGGAGGGACATTAAATGAAATTAAAGGAAGCAGATCTGGGCGGTCAATGCCGCCATTAATAATATCAAAAACAAGCATGGCAAACTGGAATTTCCTTCGAAATTCTAAAGAAGCCAATCCCAACTATGAACATTTTATTTCATAAGTATGTAATGGATTTACCATCCGTACTAAAGAAATAACTTACTTTACTTTTATTGACTATATTACAACCTCATGAGGTCAGACGTCTTACACATATTAAGTAAACAAATTTCAACATATTCTTCCAACTGGCTCTATCCTTCGCCTTTTCTCGCCAGTTGGTAACACCAAGGATACGGAGGGATTCTTCTGCCTGGTCTTTCCAGCGGAGTCTTGGTCGTCCTCTTTTCCTGCTTCCATCGGGTACGTTATCAAAAATCTTTCGCGCTGGCTCATCTTCATCCATTCTGATAACATGGCCTAGCCAACGCAATTGGCACACTTTGATTCGTCTAGCTATGTCCACGTCAGAATAGAGACTATATAGCTCTGCGTTCCAGCGACGTCGGTACGGGCCGTTTTCCCTAACAGGCCCATATATTTTACGGAGAATTTTTCTCTCGAAAATTCCCAGGTGTTTTTCATCCGCTTGCGATATGACCCAAGTTTCGGAGCCGTATGTCAAGACAGGTAAAATGAGAGTCTGGTATGGCTGGACTTTTGTCCGTCGAGAGAGGGCTTTGTTCCTAAAATGCTTGCTGAGCCCAAAATAACATCTATTTGCAAGCACAATTCTCCTATCTATCTCCAGGCTGACGTTGTTGTCCTTGTTCACGGCGGCTCCAAGGTAGACAAATTCATCTAAAAAATAAAAATAAATGGTTTCCCATTACATCCCATGAAGGGACCGGGGATAACTTCTCACAATCACTGAGCTGTGCGCTTTCCAGTTTTCACTCACTGATTGGGACCTACAGTTTTACACCGATTCCGAACGGTATTTTGAGAAGCTTTTTGGGAAGACAAATTCATCTACCACTTCAAAATTAAATCGGTTGTCAACGTTCAAGTGCGGACCAAGTCGAGAGGTTTCTCTAGTCGTTGACACCATCAATTTTGTCTTACCCTCATTAACAGCAAGACCCACCTTTGCTGATTCCTTTTCGATTCTTGAAAATACTGCCGTAACCTCACGAGATTGCACGAAAGTGTGTCGCCTTGTCTAAGTCCTCGCTTGGTACAGAATGGTTCAGTGAGGTCTTTCCCCACCTTCACTGCTGATTTGGTGTTGGTCAGCGTCATTCTACAGAGGCGGATCAGTTTTGCCGGAATACCAAGTTCAGACATAGCTTCGTACAGTTTTCCCCGTATGGGGCTATCGAAAGCAGCTTTGTAATCGACAAAAAGGTGGTATGTATCGATTTGCTTTTCGTGGGTCTTTTCCAGGATTTGGCGTAGCGTGAATATTTGGTCAGTTGTGGACTTGCCTGGTCTAAAACCACACTGATAAGGTCCATTCAGGTTTTCAATAATTGGCTTTAGTCTTTCACATAATACGCTCGACAAGACCTTATACGCGATGGATAAAAGACTGATACCGCGATAGTTGGAACAGACACACGGATCACCCTTTTTGAATACAGGACATAATACACTGAGACTCCAGTCGTCGGGCATAGATTCCCCCAGCCATATACCTCATATCAGTTGATGCATGTGGGCTATCAGTCCTTCGCCACCTGCCTTAAAAAGTTCATCGGGTAGGCCATCCGCACCCGCGGCTTTATTATTCTTCAGGCAGGAGATCGCCGTTCTAATCTCGTCTTGGTTGGCGGGGGTACAATCTATACTGTCTTCCACTATCATTACCTCCTGATCTTCAGTGGAAGAATCTGAGTGGAGTAGTGCTGAAAAGTGGTCTCTCCACATTTTGAGCACACACTGCTTCTCAGTCACCAGATTTCCATTCTCGTCCTTGCAGGAGGGCAGCCCATTATTAGGCCCGTTGGTCGATTTTCCTACCCTCTGGAAAAACTTTCGCGATTCACCATTCATCCTGCACATTTCGGTTCTTTCACTCTCTCTCTGCTCCCACTGCCATTTTTTTCGCCTAAATAATTGGTTTTCCTCCCTTCTTGTACCGCTCACTCGCAGCACGTTTTTGATAGCCAAGTTCAGTCATTGCAGCGATTTCCAAAGAATGGGAGATGTGCTTCCACTGCGCATCTGGGTCTTCTGGAGGGGGGGGGGGGGTATTCTGCTCCAGCAGGAGAGAGAGTTTCTGTCGATAGGACATTGATATCTCCGGTATTCGTAGCTTGTCAATATCGAACTTTTCCTGTGTTCGGCTCCGTACGTTTTTCGCCCTGCTCAATCACGTGCGAACTTTCGCAGCCACCAGGTAATGATCCGAGTCGATATTGGCACCTCGAATCACACGTACCTCCATTACACTAGAAGAGTGCCTGCCATCTATTACCCAGTGATCAATCTGGTTCTTCGTCCGTTGATCAGGAGATATCCAGGTCGCCTTATGAATGTCCTTATGCTGGAATCGTGTGCTACTAACTACCATGTTCTTTGCAGCGGCGAAGTCTATCAGTCTTATTCCATTATCGGAGGTGGTATCATGTAGACTGTGATTGCCGATGGTTGGTCGAAAGACACTTTCCTTTCCTAATTTGGCATTAAAATCGCCTAGAATAAATCTTAATGTCGTGGTCAGGGCAGCGTTCATATACTTCCTCCAGGCGCTCATAAAATGTTTCTTTGACCTCATCATCTTTATCCTCTGTCGGTGCGTGCACACAAATTAACGAGATGTTGAAATATTTCGCTTTGATGCGAATTGTGGCTATGTATTCACTCACTGACTCAGAGAATCAATTGGCATGTGTTAGGATCGGAAAATTCAGAACAATTTCTCAAGACGAATCCAAGCCCTGTTTATGCTTTAGGTATAATATAATCTGCATGCTGAATGAAAGACAAAATCTACTCTTGATGGTTTTGGTGAGTCAAAAACAACACCAAGATCAAGGGTAGATTTTACAGATTTCAAGAAATGAAACCGAAAATAAGAAACATTTACTCATATAGAGATATTTAAATGAAGGTTATTCAAAAGACACCACTCATTTTAAGTGTTCTAAGTCAATTTGCAGATCAAGATCATCACGCAGCGAGTCGGTTTTTAGAAATATTTTTAAATCATCAGCATATAAAAGAAATTTAGATTTAGTGAATCATGAAGAAATGTCGTTAATAAATAGGTTGAAAAAAAGTGTTCCTTAGATGCTACCCTGAGGAACACCAGATGTTTGCAACTATCGAGTACACTGAAAACCTTCAATAGCTACTCTACCGTCCCTATATTAGAAAAGAAAGTTAAAGAAAAAAATGACTAACCACAACAACGATATGCTCTAGCTTAGAAAAGAGAATAGTATGGGACACTTTGTCAAAAGCTTTAGAAAAATCGGTGTACCTCTACTTGGCTTCCTCGTTCAAAGACTGGAATACAATATTCAGTAAATATAGTTAGATTTGTTGTAGTTGTTCTACCAGTACAAACAAAAAAGCTGATTCAGGGAAATGAACGACTGTGACATTTATAGACAACATGTTCAAAGATTTTAGACACACAGGTTAATTTCGGTCTGTAACAAGTTACTTCAACCCTTCTCCCATCCTTAAAGATTCAAAATATATGTGAATGCCACTGTAATAGAACATGCACACTTTTTCAATAAGTATGCACATTAGGGTGGGTCTTATTTTTAATTTTTTGTTTTTTTATTGGGCCAACCCGGAATTTTGTTAAGATTCATAAATTATTTATTGACGTACTTTTTCAACTTTTTTCTCCAAGGTTTAGGGGGGCTACCGGGGTTCGAAATTTATATTTTTCAGTAGTTTTTTTCAAATTTATAAAAATTTTAAATGTATAAATGGTTTAATATTTTATTAACACTGCATCTGTGCTTCTCTTTACAGCATGTTTGTAAGACTTAAAAATTCGTTTTAATTTTGATATTTTTACTTATTTTTTATATTTGTTCACCTATCCGCAGATCGTGTATCAATTCAAACAGGTTTGATAATATGCATGTCTTAAATATAAATCTAGCTTAATGAATTTTATTAGATATTGATTAAGTATTCAACATAGATACTGCAACACCTTGATCTATGATCCCGTTACATGCCAAGCAACGAAATGAGTTGATGACACATTAGGTCTGTCTGGGTACTGATAATTTGTAACAATTTGTACAAACTATTACTGGATGTTGTCGTTGTACACCAAAAAGCCAGTAACAAGAGAGCAAGAGAGAGATTATTCTGATAGTTCGATGATAGAGCACTTACAAGTTTTTACTGGAGAATTTTTTGCCAGTAAGAATTTGCAAGTTCGAACATATGTTTTGAATCAGCAGTTTTTAGTAAACAAATAAAATTAGAAAAAATAAAAAACATAAATAACCAAATTAACCATAGGAATTTTATGTTTTGAAACAAAAATTAATTTTTTAATGTTCTAGAATGCATTTTAAATATTTTTTTACAAAAATAAAATTTTTGGTGATTTTAAATTAATTGGGCAGATCCATTTTTTTAGTTCATCAAGTGTTTAACTTATCAGCTTTTTATACAAAAAATTTTGATTTCTCCATTTATTACTGGATGTCATCTCTGTACTTTTTGTGATATTTTCTACTAAGAGACTAAAAGTTTTCTTACTCTCCCAAAAAAGTTACTGGATATTTTTTACTGGAAAAGTACCCAGAAAGACCTATTATAAAAATACAACCAATCACACTATCGTTGAGTATTCGTGGACCTGTTGAAATGTTGTGTATTATACAGTGTGAATAAATTTTTGAAAATAAATACCGGTGTTTTTCATACCATCATTATATCATTTTGATATTAGGTTAAGTTTGAACTCGATTTAGGTTAGTCGCTCGTGCGTATAAAATTTAATATTTTTTATAGTCGCGCAATGCAATGCACAAGTCATATTATATGACTGTTGCGTTTGAAAATGCGCTTGGTTTTAATTTCATTTTAAATTGTTTTTTTTTGAAAATTCTGGATTTCGGGGCACGGTAGCGACCCCTAAATCTTTGAGAAAAAAATTCAAAAAATTCACAGAGCTGTTTTGTACGTCTTAATACAATTTTAAGTTGGCCCATGAAAAAAATCAAAAAAAAATTTTTTTTGTCAGATAAGAAGCACCCTAATGCACATAGACCATCAGCATCTGATTTAAAACTATTTTTTGACTTGCATTATTCCATCAAAAACCTCGTCGTCAGTGACAACCATCTTACCAATGTCAAGTATGGTGAATAATTCGGGAAAATTAAGTGCACTACCCGTAGAAGAGTTAAAGTTAGATTTAAAATAGTTTGCGAACATATTCACAGCTTCATTGCAAGATTTAACAACAGACGGTATATCCGATACCCGCCTTTTGGACTCAATAAAGGACCAAAAAGCTGAAGGGTTATTTTTTATTTCATACTCTTTTGAAATATTAAATTGCTTGTTCAGGAATTTATTTAAATAATTAAATTCACGCTGATAATGTGTAAATTTAGCCTCATCTTCAGGGTTACCCCGGATACAAGAAAACGGTTATGAAATTTATTTCGCAGATTTTTTAACGTCTTCAGACCTTTTGTATACTACCGCTTCTTATAAGGTTTAACTTGTTTGTATGGACTATTTCCCTGCAGATACTTAAGACAGTGCCGAAAAACTCTTCATAACAAAGCGAAGTTAATTTTCCTTTAAAAATAGAGTTCCAATCAACAATACCCAATATAGAGTTTATCATATCAAAATTACATGAACTGCAATTAAAATTAGATGTATTTATATATTGCGTTAATTTAAAGAACTTATACGAGCATATTTCTACAATTAAAGGCATGTGATGAATAGTGGGCAATGATATCGGAAGTAAACTTTCATATAACGAAAATTTACAATCATATGATACAAAAATTAGATCCAAAAAACGTTTTAACTGATTAATTTCAATTAAGTTCAAACTGAGCAAGCTGTCCACCGAATTAATTTTATGGAATTTGTTAACATTATGAAGCAATAACACATCATTATCAGAAAACCGCGACCAATTAACATTTTTAAGGTTAAAATCACCCAAACCCAACAAATTCGAGAGGGTACTGTCATTTTATCTTCTAAAGCCAATATCTTAGAAACATGCAAATTATACAGATCGTCAGAAATTTCAGGTGGAATGTAAGAGACACACACAAATAATACGATAGTAAAGCCGGAAATAGAAATTATAAGCTGACCCATTAAACCATCTTTATTGTTAATTCGGCATAGCTCCGATTTAAATTCAGATTTAACAGCTACTAAAACACCGCCTCTTGTACAACCAGTAATATAAGCATTTCTGTCGTTAAGATAGACTTTGTATTGCTTAGTATCGAAAAATTCGCCACCACAAAAGTCAGTATTTAGCCATGTTTCATTCAACCAACACAATTTCATCAAAGTCCCTTTGAGATTGAAAATCAAAAACAAGTTTTGATTTAATGTGCATTCTAGATAAATTCTGATAGTGTAACTTAATGCAAGATGTTTTCGAAGTTACCGCAGTTCTGCTGGTCTTGCCTTCCTTTGAAAATTTGCAAAAGGGCGCAACATAATGTCCGTCGGCCAAAGCTAAGAATTAATGATCTCGTCATAAAAGCATGACAATACTCCTAGCTTAAAATTAACTCTTTTAAGCAGAATCCGTTTTCACTAATTTGTAGCATTCCATATGCTGTCTTCCGAATTCATCAATATGTTTTTCAACATAATATATTTTTGTCAGATGTACCAGTTGATTAGAAGGAGGACAGATGAACCCATTTCTTCTTAACTACAACTTCAAGTTCATTAGAAGTATTTGTACCCAGTACAACAGGTTGCCTATTAAGCCTACGTCTCTGCACTCGAACCCAATTATTCGCCTTTTGCGTAGTGTGTTGATAACGAATTCGTTTCAACAGTAGGAAAGAAGAAACATACGAAGCAGCAGACATTAAATTTTGACTATTCAATTGATGCAATGCATTAGACTCGGTTTTAATAGATTGGAGACGATTGTTTTGTTGACTTCCAGCAACAACAGTACTACACCCCACGAAATAAATATAAAGGCAACACTATTTTTTATTTTGCTCCAAATGTTGAGAGGAATTTTCAAGTTTTTATTTTATATTGTATTAGTCCTTTCAAAATTAAATAATTTTCAGGAAAAATACTCGTACTTTGACTATGTCTTCATCAAGATGAGTCAAAAAAAAAATACTAATTACTAGTGCGAAATATTTATAAAGGCAAAATGTTTTTTAAAATACGTATGATCTCCATTATCGCTTATAACTTCTTTTAAGCGTCATGGCATAATATGCGCAGGACCAGTTAGCTTCCACTCTTCTTGAATTGCTACTCTTTGATCCTTGACATTCGTAAACTGCTGCCCAGGGTGATAAACTTTGGTAGGTAAAATTCATCAGAGGTTTTCGATCGGATTAAGTTCAGGACTAAGTGCAGGACAGCCGAGAGTTGGTATTATTTCTGGACTCCAGAAACTTTGGAGTTTTCTTAGACCGATGTTGGATGATAAATTCTGGGACACAAATTTCCTCTCCAGAATTAACTAAGACGACACCCAGCAGTCGAATATAATACTCGGAGTCCATTTTTGTGGAAACGTAACATATTGGAGTGGTTCCTCTATAACTCATACCTGCCTAAACCATAAGGGAGCCACCGACAAATTTTGGAAAAAATATCAATATTTGTACGAGCCATCAGGTCCATCCAAATTTAATTTTTTCCAGCGGAAAATGTCACTCCTCATCCAAAAATCTGTATAATTCAGCGAATTTAAATCTGACTAATTCGTGTCTTGGCATGAGACCAAGTTTTGTATACTTTTTCCCATGTGACAGTTTCAAGACGCGTTTCATTTTTTGTTGAACACGACGCAAGAATAATAAATTTATTAATAAACACAATAAAGAAACAATTATAATAAATGTATTGTTAATCATTGGGAAACTGACATATTAAAGTAATTGAATATAAATTTCTTTCTCCTGTCCTACAATTTGCCTACTAAATGGGCACAAAGTAAGATTGCCACTCTCTATAGCTTTTTTTTATTGCTTCAGAACAGAAACGACAGAGTTTTGCGTGTTTACATTGTTTCAAGAAAATCGTGAAGACACAGACCTCGCGGGTGAATACAATATAAATATGTATAAGTATATTACGGCTCAAATTGAATGAAAGATTAGTTGTAGAAGGTAGGTTGTAGGACAAACATTTAATGAAATTTCGCGAGCTAATTTTCATTAAATTTTATCCACAGCTACTTCCAAAAAATAATCTTTCATTCAATTTTGTTTTGCTATGCTCGTGTGGTGGGAAAAAAATTTAATAAATTCTCGCGCAAAATTTCATTAAATTTGTGCCCCGAAAAGGCTTTTTTTATCAGCTTCTAGTAAATTGTATCGGTTAGAGGCAAGCCTACTGAGTTGATCGGTACCCCTGAAATGTCTGTATCACGTCAAATTTAAAAAAATCAATTTTTACCAATTCTCAGATTTTCCTGCACTTTTTTTGAAAAAAAATATTTTTTTCACTTTTTCCAACATAACTTGAAGGGACACGAACATTTAGCAGAATTGTAGCCACGGTAAAGCTGAACCACTTTTGTGAACATTATTGATACAATCTCAACGTGTCTAGGCACCCTAAAAAGCTCCTAAAGACCACCTTGTAACTTATGTCATCATTACTCCAGAACGACGTGTCCGATTTTGTCCAAATAAATCTAAAATAAAAAAATTTAATTAAAATAAATTAAAAAATACAAATTTTTTATTTTTAAAAATCATTAATCCTAACAAACGGCAAAAGTGTTAAGTTTTATTAGTTAATGCTAAAGTCACATGACCTATGAACCAAATGAGTCCAGGATCATGAAAATCGATGAACGCGTTTCGCTCTTATTCAGAATTTTGTAAAGGTATCTCATATAATAAACGAAGAAACCCCCTAACTGTTGACGACCCTCGCAAACGTTATAAGGACCACGATTTAAGGATATGTACCTGGAATGTGCGAACACTATACAGGACGGGTGCCACTTTCCAACTGGCGGATGTCGTAGAAAAATATAAAGCTGACATCACAGATATCCAGGAAATGCATTGAACAGGATATGTTTGCACCAGAAAGAAAAACTGCGATATTTACTATAGCTGCCATGAGCGAAAGCACGAATTCGGGTGCGGATTTATAGTTGGCAGAGACTGCGACACCTAGTTTCAAGGTTCAACCCAGTGGTGAATACATAACCACAATTCGCATCAAAGCGAAATATTTCAACATCTCGTTAATTTGTATGAACGCACCGACAGAGGATAAAGACGCTGAGGTCAAATAATCATTTTATGAGCGTCTGGATGAAGTATACAAACGATGTCCTGACCACGACATTAAGATTATTCTAGGCGATTTTAATGCCAAATGGGGAAAGGAAAGTGTCTTTCGACCAACCATCAGTAATCACAGTCTACATGATACCACCTCCGATAAGGAAATAAGACTGATAACTTCGCCGCTGCAAAGAACATGGTAGTTAGTAGTACCCGATTCCAGCATAAGAACATACATAAGGCGACCTGGATATCTCCTGATCAGAGAACGAAGAACCAGTTTGATCACTTGGTAATAGATGGTGTCAATATCGACTCGGATCATTACCTGGTGGCTGCGAAAGTTCGCACAAGACTGAGCAGGGAAAAGCTAGGCAAACTACAAACACCGGAGATATCAAAGTCCTGTCAACAAAAGCTCTCTCTCCTGCTAGGGCAGAATATCCCCCTCCTGAGGACCCAAATGCGTAGTGGAAGCACATCTCCCATTCTTTGGAAACCGCTGCAAGGGCTGAACTTGACTGTCAAAAACCGCAGAAGGATAAACCATGATAAGCAAGATTGTCGCATTGCAACTGCAAGGACGAGAATGGGAATCTGGTGACTGATATGGAGTGTGTGCTTAAAATGTGAAAAGACCAATTTTCAGCACTACTCCACTCAGATTCTTCCACTGAAGATCAGGAGGTAATGATTGTGGAAGACAGTCTCGCCCAACCAACACGAGATTAGAACGGCGATCTCCGGCGAAAGAATAATAAAGCCTCTGGTGGGGATGGGAAACCCGCTGAACTTTATGATGCATGTGGCGAAGGCCTGCTAGCCCACATGCATCAACTTATACGCGGTATATTGCTGGGAGAATCTATGTCTGACGAATGGAGTCTCAGTGTATTATGTCCTGTATTCAAAAAGGGTGATCCGTGTGTCTGTTCCAACTATACCCGTATCAGTATTTTAACCATCGAGTATAAGGTCTTGTCGAGCGTATTATGTGAAAGAATAAAGCCAATTGTTGATAATCTGACAACAGTGTGGACCTTATAAGTGTGGTTTTAGACCAGGCAAGTCCAGGAGTGACCATATATTCACGCTGCGCCAAATCCTTGATAAGGCCCACGAAAAGCAAGTCGATACATACCATCTTTTTGTCGATTACAAAGCTACTTTCGATAGCCCCATACGGGGAAAATTGTACGAAGCTATGTCTGAACTTGGGATTCCAGCAAAACTGATCCGGCTCTGTAGAAAGACGCTGACCAACACCAAATCAGCAGTGAAGGTGGGGAAAAACCTCACCGAACCATTCTGTACCAAGCGAGGATTGAGACAAGGCAACACACTTTCGTCCAATCTCTTCAACGTCTTAACTAAGATAATAATGAGAAAAGCTGCAATAAATATGAACAAGACCATCAACACTAAAATCCATATGTTGCTTGCGTATGCTGACGACATAGACATCATCGGACGAAATTTGCGAGAAGTTACTGCAGAATTTTCAAGAATCGAAATAGAATCAACGAAGGAGGGTCTTGCTCTTAATGAGGGCAAGACTCTCGGCTTGGTCCGCACTTGAACGTTGACAACCGATTTAATTTTGCAGTGGTAGATGCATTTATCTACCTTGGATGCGCCGTTGACAACGATAACAACGTCAGCCTGGAGATACATAGGAGAATTGTGATTGCAAATAGATGCAATTTTGGACTTAGCAAGTAGTTTAAGAACAAAGCCCTCTCTCGGCGGAATAAGGTCCAGCTATACCAGACTCTCATTTTACTAGCTCTGGCATATGGCTCCGAAACATGGGTCATATCGCAAACGGATGAAAAACACATGGGAGTATTCGAGAGGAAAATTCTCCGTAAAATATTATATAGTCCTGTTAAAGAAAACGGCGAGTACCGACGTTGGAACCAAGAGCTATATCATTTATATTCTGACGTTGACATCTCTAGGCGAATCAAATCAGACCAGTTGCGGTGGCTAGGCCATATTATCAAAATAGATGAAGATGAACCAGCGCGAAACGTTTTCGATAACGTACTCGATGGAAGCAGTAAATGAGGACGACCAAGGCTCCGCTGGAAAGACCAAGCAGAAGAACCCCTCCGTTTCCTTGGTGTTACGAACTGTCGAGAAAAGGCGAAGTATAGAGCCAGTTGGAGGAATATGTTGAAATTTGTTTAATTAATATGTGTAAGACATCTGACCTCATGAGTTTGTAAAATAGTCAATAAAAAAATTTCATTTTGGCAAGAATTTTGATTTTTTGTTTGGGTTGCATAATAATGAGTAATAAATGCTTTTAATTCTATTGAATGAATTTTAAAACACATTAGCTCTATTCCCGTACGTACTATTTTTACAATTTTTCCAATTTTGAAAGAAATTTGTGTAATTTTTCTTTGATAAACTGACACAAATATCTTTCAAAATTTGAAAAATAGTACGTACGGGAACAGAGCTATTATAGTAAATAAAATACTTAATACATATTATAAATAAGATACAAATTAGTGTTATAACAATGTAGAGGAATTCCATTTTTCGATTCCAGTTTCCAATTCCATTTTCAGATTCCAGCATAGGTCTGCCAAAAGAGAATCCAATCTTTTGCCACTGTACCAGTGTTCCAACTGCCCTGAAACCTCGTGAAATCCCTCGCCGTGCTCGTCAGATTCACTTGGCAATTGCTGAAAAAATTTGTCCTGGTGATTATGCAGAAAATGGATGTTCAAAGACATATTCACACCGATGGTTACAAAGGATGGCATGATAACTACTCTCCACATCATCACGCCACTTTCCTACTCGATGAATTCCAAGTACATTTTCTAAGACGGCTTTTACACTGTTCCAAGCGTGAATTTCTTCGTCTTTAAGAACATCGTTAAAAGTAACGTCTTTCACGTCTTTTCATCAATATTTACACCTATAATAAATACATAAATTAAATTTTAGTAAAACAAAAATGTATTGAATACTACGCAATGGGTTTCCGGGACACTGTGGAATATTCCGCAACGAACGAGCGAACCTCCTAGCAACGAAAGCCAGTAAACTCCAAACGGTGAGCATAGAGGGAGCAAGACCATTTGGGGTAACGAAGGCTGAGTTGAGTAAATAGGCGGAGTCGGCACACATAGTCCAGTGGAACCAGGAAACAGTAGGCAGGATGACAAAGATCCTCTGGGGAGATCCAGAAGGATCGAGTACCAAAAGTTTGCTGAAACTGGGAAAACTTGAAATGAGCAAGATGGTGGGAGTCTTAACAGGACATTCGGGATTACGGGTCCACCTGTACTGTATTGGACTAGTGGCGAATATTGAGTACAGAGCATGCATGGTGGACGATGGAGCATTTTCTATGCCACTGCCCATCCAGATCCAGATATCTTTCGGACAGTATAATACCGGACATGACCAAACTTCTGGGAATGGACTGGAACAGCTTAAGGAATTTCATGAATAGCACCGAATTCCTATGAGATGTATAGTAGATTAGTACGGTAAACTGAGAGCGCACTACAGGTCGAATCAGCGGCTTCAGTGTATGTCTAAGGATTAAAGTGCTCTCTTATGAACACTCAACATCGCACCCCTCTTTTCAAACTAACTAACTGATCGTTATTTTACTCAAATGAGGAAAAATATACTGCAACCGTTTAAATGCTGGCTCGTTGTTCCATGCTACCAGGGATTTAATGAAGTCATTTACTAACCCCAGTTTAATGTGCAAATGGTCTCTGTGGATGACATTCGCTTGACCGATTGTGTGGTTTTTCCGTGGTAACCAGTCCCGTTTTTGATACTGTGCCTTATATCTGGAAGCCCATTCGCATAAATATCACATATTTTTGGTGTAGTCTGTTTGAATACCACAAAGTAATGCCACTACTTTCAAATCAGCACAAATTTTCCATAGATGCTCATTGTACTTGACGGAATCCAGAATTAACTGCATTTGTTGCAAGCGCGATAGGATTTTTTGTATTGTCGAAAAATAGGAGTACTGCTTTTCGAATCGTCTAAAAACGAGCGCCATTCATTAGGTGTGTATGTGTAATTCATGGCCGACATTGGCTTAATGTTAATGCTTAATGTAATGTCATTGCAATACGCGAATGAATTGTTTTCGTTGCTTGAGGAATACGTCAAAAACTCACGCTGGCGCCGCTTTCGGTTGTTGAACGAGGATGATGGACCGTGCTTGAGACAGCTTACTTGCCGTGTCATTATGTCCAAGCGCTGCTGCGATATTTCAATATGATTGCACGGCTGCAAGATATCGGATGGATGGTACAGGCTCACACTCGATTGTGGCTCAGAATTGGGCGATGTTGGTATGTATTCTGAAGTGGGACTCTGTTGTCTTGAAATCGGAACTGCGTCTGAATGTGGTAGTGGAGTTTGTGCAAATTCAACACTTTTATATTGGTGACTCCTCGACCCCTTTCTATTCAAACCAATGACATTATTCACACATACGTAGCACTTATCAGTTTCATGGTTGGTTGGCTCTGACCAAATCATTGGTATTCCATATGGAATTTTATTATTACGGTTCTTCTTCAAATTATTCAACGTGAATACACATGATATACACGCGAACTTAGGCACCGAGTCTACATTACGAATCACTGGAAGGTTGAAGTTGTGTTCATAGTTTTCCGCTATTTCTAAAATAATTTCTTTTCGAATCCGCGGTGTGGTGAATCTGCCACACATGTAACAGAATTTATTAAAGTGTTGTCGACACTCAGTCATCACAATTTAATAAAAATAACACGCTTTACCTTTCGTAAACACTTGTCGAATGGAAAAACACCTTTATATACTATTCGAGGATAAATTTCAAAATTTCATTTTCCGTCAACTGCTATAAGTACTATGTATTTTTACCTGTTAAAGTTGTTATGCCACATTTTCCTTAAACGTAGGTTGGAATGGGCGGTACTGTTAACTGTGGATCCGTTAAGTACGTTACGTTTGTTTCAAAGAATTTTGTACATAACAGCGAGGGAAAATGTGTACAATTCATTCAGTATAACTGAAACCATTTATTAATCATCCAAACAAAAAATCAAAATTCACTAAATTCTGAATAAGAGCGAAACGCGTCCTTTAATTTTCTTGATCCAGGTCGCATTTGGTTCATAGGTCATGTGACTTTAGCATTAACTAATAAAACTTAACACTTTTTGCCGTTTCTTAGGATTAATGATTTTTAAAAATAAAAAATTTGAATTTTTTAAACAAACAGTTTTTTAAACCTGCGAAACACACAGAAGTAGTGTAAAAAAAAACTAAAGGTATTGTAATTCTTGACTTTTCTAGATTTATTTGGTCGTGTTTTTTAATTAATTATATTTTCGATATTTCGCTTCCCGCTATTGTGAAATAGTATTAAATTTGGCAAATAGACGAAAAGCAGCTACTAAAATAATTTTGCGCGTTATGTCCACTCACATTACTGCCATAACGCCCAAAAATTTTTGGGTATTGTGTCCGCCCATATGTTTCACTTGACGACCGTATTTAGGCTGTCGCAACGCCAAAAAACTTGTTTCGGTGTTAAATGGTGGGCGCTTAAAGGGTGGGCATAGTGAAATAATTTGTGTATAACGTCCGCCTTAACGTGAGGCATTATAACCACTATTGAGGCGGTCAAATCGTCTAAAATAATTTTGGGTGTTAAGACCGCCAACTGCCCAATTTGTTTTTAGCAGAGCAGATTCTTAAAACGTCTTTGTTGGTGCTCTATGTTTTTTTTAAGACAGGTTTGTCAATGGTCCCCACGTCATACCATATCGTCATTTCTATTTTGTTTCAGTACCGTAAACCTTGTAAGTCCAACAGTTTGACACCGCTTGCACTACCATCGCTATTACTAGGCCAACACTCTGCTGACCGTACTTATCTGCCTGGATATTATTTAAAGGTCGGGTTTTTTGATCACCCTTTAAGTAACTTACTTCTTAATAGAATTGCTTGACAAAATCTGTAATTTACTAATAAAGCAAACTTCTCCACAGTAAAAAATAATCAAGAATATGCGCATCTGGTTTGTATCTCAAGTCTTAACAAAAAAGAAATATTTTCGTCAATATGAAACCGAAAGGAGAATGACCTGTTCAGAGACAAATTTTAATTGAATATGGTAAATAGTTCGTTATCAATGTTCTTCTTTTCAAATATACTCTACAAATAAACGTGAGCCACACACAACATAGAACGCGAAAGGCGTCATAAATACAAATCCTTTCAATCGACACCATTGTTTAAAATCAGACAGTGCGATACCTGCTGTCCTTAGTTATCCGTTAAGATGTTAAAGCAATAGTTCTTGAACAAAAAATAAATCCATATGTATTAACTATATACCTTTCCAAATCATTTCAGCTGTATTGGAAGAAGAGGATGATCATTATGGCTGGATTGAAGGTTTTGCTATATTAGTTTCGGTCATTGTTGTCGTTTTGGTGACAGCGTTCAATGATTATTCCAAAGAACGTCAATTTCGTGGTCTTCAGAGTCGCATTGAGGGTGAACATAAATTCTCTATTATACGAGGTGGAGAAGTCTGCCAAGTATCTATAGGCGACATTGTTGTTGGAGATATTGCTCAAGTCAAATATGGTGATCTATTACCAGCCGATGGAATACTTATACAAAGTAACGATTTAAAGGTTGGTTGGATATAGCATAATAATAAATTTCAGTTGTTAATACTACAAGTGATTCTTAAAGGTGGATGAATCCTCATTAACTGGCGAGTCTGATCATGTAAAGAAAGGCATTGACAGTGATCCCATGGTGTTGTCGGGTACACATGTTATGGAGGGCAGTGGTAAAATGATTGTTACTGCTGTAGGAGTTAACTCTCAAGCTGGTATAATATTTACACTATTAGGAGCTACGGATAGTGAAGATGATGCTGAAAAAACTAAAGCAAAAAAAGGTAAATATTGTATAATTTATTTTAATTAATTGTTTATAACGCCCACTGCCTTATCAGGACGGAGTGCATATTACCTCTGTCACAAATTATTTACATTCGTAGATGTAGTAGATCCTTAGGAAATCGATCAAAATTTATTGGGTAATATTTGAGGGAAGTCTGATCATGTCAACACTTCCTAAACACATATAAAAAAATAGTATTTACTTTTAATACAACTTAGATTAGCAATTTGAAAGACACAAACATTTTCACACATAAATTTTTTTAATTTTTTAAAATTCTGATTAATTAGTAATTTAGTAATTATTAGTAATTTATTTTATATTTCTAATATATTTTTTATAATTTTCGGATGACAAGGGCTTAGGGCTATTAATAACCATAACTTTGCAAGATCAGTTTTGATTTTCAACCATAACCTCCACACTCAGAATTCTATAGCTTTTCAATAGTGAATATTTTTCATTTATATTTTTAAATTATTTCTTCTCCGTTATGCATTTGCTTTAAAGGTAAATAAATGTCAGTAGCCGTTTGTCAATAACTCGTATTAAAATTTGTGTATTTGTTGTATATCTGTATAGTTTGTGTAAATATATTTTATTTATTTATTCAGACTTGGAATTTTAAGCCATTTGGTCAATTCAAATATAAAGGGTTTTCCAATTTGAGTAATTTGATTCCTTAAAAAACTTTTGGTCAATTCAAATATAAGGGTTTTCCGATTTGAGTGATTTGATTCCTTAAAAATCACACCCTAATTGTTAATTAAATTCAAATGTTTTTTTATTTTTCCACTAAATCAAGTCGAATGTCATGAATAGCACGTTCAATATTGACTTGTAAAGCTTGAAGAGAGTCTGGTTTATTGGTAAAGACCAATGACTTCAAATAATCCCACAAGAAATAGTGTAATGATGTTAAATCACAAATTCTTGGAGGCCATTCAATGTCACAATTTCTTGAAGTAATCGAATCTCCAAACATGTAGCACCGTCTTGTTGGAACCAGATGTTGTCAAGATCAACTTATACGGATGCAAGCCCAAATCCTTTCTCAAAATCCGCCTAGTTGTGGGTTGAGACAGTCCCAATTGTTGACAACGCCTTGGAATCGATAAATTGCGCTTTTCCGCAAAACTTGCCTGAACGACAGCAACATTTTCATTACTTCAAGCGGTTCTTTTTTTATTGGCACTTGAACATTATGTATAGAATTCGACGAATAGTGTGCACAGGTGGACGATTATTACGACCATAAAATGGCAAAAGCGCACGAAAAGTTCCAATTGGAGAATGATTATTTTAATAAAAAAATTTAATAATTTGTAACATGCATATTAAAATGGGTCGGACCCCATATATAAAAAAAAGTTCACCCGGCCACCCCCTAGTTTTAGAGATTGTCGCATTACAATTTCAGAACACAACATTTTTTTTTTTGATCTGTGCAACCTTCGGCCCCCGAAGTGGTTTTTTTGCGCTATGTTGGCATTTGACTTCTGATCAAAACAAGATGCATATCGTTGTTCATGTTTAATCAAGGGCCACATATTTCTTTATGAACACTTTTGACTCCGACATCAATTTTGACAACTGACTTCTTGTAGCTCGTTTTCATTACCCTATTGTTGCCTATTTTTTTAAACGTCCGTAAAGAACTAAAAAATATATGAAAGTGTGTGAAATGTGTAGAATTGTGAATTTAAATTTGGAAAGTAGGCTCTGATCAAACGGTGTGCGCCTTGTTGTGATCGGGCTGAAAATACCAACGCAGAACAAACAAACTTTAGTGTGGATTTTAAAAGCTCTATAACTTTTTTGTTTATGGATAAAACTAATTACTTTAAAGACAAAACTTTCATATATTTTTTAGTTCTTTACGGACGTTTAAAAAAATAGGCAACAATAGGGTAATGAAAACGAGCTGCAAGAAGTCAGTTGTCAAAATTGACGTCGGAGTCAAAAGTGTTCATAAAGAAATATGTGACCCTTGATTAAACATGAACAACGATATGCATCTTGTTTTGATCAGAAGTCAAATGCCAACATAGCACAAACACACCATTTCGGGGGGCCGAAGGTTGCACAGATCAAAAAAAAAATGTGTGTTCTGAAATTGTAATGCGACAATCTTTAAAACTAGGGGGTGACCGGGTGAACTTTTTTTTTATATATGGGGTCCTACCCATATTAATGTACATATATCTCTCCATGATGAAATTGTAAACATTACTGAATACAATGAAAAAATACAGATCATGACATACTACAAATGGCCGAAACGTCACTAAGAAATCATAACACTCAAATTGGAAAACCGTAATTACAAAAGACATTTCCACTGCACAGCTGGTTTATGGTTGAACCGAATTTGGTTCGAAAATTAATCGCAGTCTACTCGATTCAACCTAGAGAATAATTTATAACTTCTTCGCAAATGCTTTAGCACAATTTGTCTTTATTCTAATAGTTCATAAGTTTTGGATTGAGATATAAACGGAGTAGTAAGACTAAGTGTATCGTGGTTCTTAAAACGCAATTCGACTCAAACTTCAGCATGGGTTTAATAAATCTCAATAATTTTTTCGTTTATTTCAATTGGATTTAGTAAATTCATGTAGTATAGAATCATCGACATTCTTCCCGTATCTTTGCTTTCCTTTTTAATAGAAAAAGGTGGTTCTGATGGTATTAAATCCGATTCAGATGGCAATCATGTGCCACCCTCTTCGTCCGGAGGTGATGCTGAAGCCGGACATAAGAAAGAAAAGTCGGTTTTACAAGCGAAGCTTACCAAATTGGCCATACAAATCGGCTATGCTGGCTCAACCATTGCTGTTATAACTGTTATCATTTTAATTATACAATTCTGTATTAAAACTTTTGTCATCGATGAGAAGCCATGGAAGAATACATACGCCAATCATTTTGTTAAGCATTTGATTATTGGTGTCACCGTACTTGTTGTCGCTGTTCCCGAAGGTCTACCATTGGCTGTTACGCTTTCGTTGGCCTATTCCGTTAAGGTAACATTCTTTCAAAAACTGTGATGTTCTACGACAATGATTACAATGTTCACGTTTTTGTATTTTTATGAGCAGAAAATGATGAAAGATAATAATTTAGTTCGCCATTTGGACGCTTGTGAGACCATGGGCAATGCCACTGCAATTTGTTCAGATAAGACTGGTACGCTGACCACAAATCGTATGACTGTTGTTCAATCCTATATCTGCGAAAAGTTGTGCAAAGTTTTGCCAAGACTTAATGATATACCAAAGAATGTTGCCAATTTGATTACCCAAGGTATTACGGTAAATTCAGCTTATACTTCCAATATCTTGGTAAGTACTATTAAATTGATTAGCATATATACTTATTTAATTGATGCAATAATTTACAAATGTGTTTTTTTCCATTACCCGAAACAGCCTGGTCTAAACCCTGGTGATTTGCCCATACAAGTGGGTAACAAAACAGAATGTGCCCTTCTCGGCTTTGTTCAAGGACTGGGCGTAAAATATCAATCCATACGTGATGAAATTAGTGAAGATAAATTTACTCGCGTCTATACTTTTAATTCTGTACGCAAAAGTATGGGTACAGTTATACCTAGGCCCAATGGTGGATATCGTCTCTATAGCAAAGGTGCATCCGAAATCATGTTGAAGAAGTATGGGCACGCAATTTATATATACATTTTAAGTTATCGCTTCAATAAACCTTGTTATCTTTTCATGCAGATGTGCATTCATTTATGGTCATGATGGTGTTTTAGAGAAGTTTACCAAAGATATGCAGGAACGCCTTATCCGAGAAGTTATTGAGCCAATGGCATGTGATGGTTTACGTACCATCTCTATAGCATACCGTGATTTTGTACCGGGTACTGCGGCAGTAAATGAGGTGCATTTTGAAGGTGAACCAGATTGGGATGATGAAGATGGTATGATGTCGAATCTTACGTGCTTATGCGTGGTGGGTATTGAGGATCCTGTGCGACCTGAAGTGCCCGATGCTATTCGCAAGTGTCAGCGTGCTGGCATCACTGTACGCATGGTTACAGGTGATAACATAAATACGGCCCGATCAATTGCCGCTAAATGTGGTATTTTGCACCCTAACGAAGATTTTCTAATTTTGGAGGGAAGGGAATTTAATCGGCGCATACGTGACAACAATGGAGATGTATGTATATAAAAATATAGGATATTGGAAACACTTTTTATATTGAAATGTATTTTAATACCCTTGTAAATATGTATTGCCTAGGTTCAACAGCACTTGCTCGACAAAGTTTGGCCGAAATTAAGGGTTTTAGCACGTTCCTCCCCAACTGATAAATACACTCTAGTAAAAGGTATACGCTGTTTATTCATGGATTACGGAACTCTGGATAATTTTTCAAGATGTATATTTTGATAACAGGTATAATTGACAGTACGGTAACTGACAGTCGTGAAGTTGTGGCCGTTACTGGAGATGGTACAAATGACGGGCCTGCCTTGAAGAAGGCTGATGTTGGCTTTGCCATGGGCATTGCTGGTACCGATGTAGCCAAAGAAGCTTCCGATATTATTTTAACAGATGATAACTTCAGCAGCATTGTAAAGGCTGTTATGTGGGGACGAAACGTCTACGATTCCATTGCCAAATTCTTACAATTCCAACTTACGGTTAATGTTGTAGCTGTGGTGGTGGCATTTATAGGTGCCTGTGCCGTGCAAGATTCGCCTTTGAAGGTGCATACCAAAAAATGAGTTTTGCTTTTATCGTTATTTATTTTCGCTCTTCATTATAATAGGCTGTGCAAATGTTATGGGTCAATCTGATTATGGACACCTTGGCCTCACTGGCTTTGGCCACGGAAATGCCCACCCCTGATTTGTTGCTACGTAAACCATACGGACGTACAAAGGCTTTAATATCGCCTACAATGATGAAAAATATTTTAGGACAAGCCATTTATCAGTTGATAATAATATTTGGTTTATTATTTGTTGGTAAGTAGTCCCCTTTTCCAATCGGATATCTTACAGATTTAAATGAAAAAAACATACATTTTGCTTTACAGGTGATTATATATTAGATATTGAATCAGGTCGCGGCCAAGATTTGAGTGCGGGACCAACCCAACATTTTACTATTATATTTAATGCCTTTGTTATGATGATCATGTTTAATGAAATCAATGCTCGTAAAATTCATGGACAACGTAATGTCGTGGAAGGGATCTTTACAAATCCCATATTTTATAGCATATGGATAGTTACTATGATTTCTCAAGTAAGTACATTCTGCGAAATACTAGTATACAATTGTTTGGCAGTCATGTAAGGGGGTTGTCTTAGTGAGCCTTCATTTGTTACACCTAATCATTCATTTAATTAATTACTCATTATTATTTATCACCTAATTCAATAAATATCCCTAATGTTATGATTTCAAGGAAAGTATAGATAAATAGTAGCTAGTTTTACGTGTTATATATACAGTATTTGAGAGTTTTTTTAATTATGGAACATAGATAAATTGATAAGTGAAAATATAAATAAGTATATAAAGGGTCCGCCATCTATCGTTTTTTTTTTTTGTCAACTAGTGTTTATTTCGTGATTGACAGATAATTAGTTTTATCCTTCCGCTGAACGAATACGGTTGTGTATACGCTTGAACAACGCTGGGAAATATTGCGACTAAGTGGGCCTGCGATCGACTTACAGAAGATGCCGATTTTGCCAAAAAAAAATCATCTTCTCAGATGAATCTCATTTTGATCTTGGCGGGTATGTAAACAAGCAAAATTGTCTCATTTGGGGCACAGAAAACCCGCACGCATACATTGAAAAGCCGATGCACCCAAAACGAGTCACTGTTTGGTGCGGATTTTGGTCCAGATGCATAATTGGGCCATTTTTCTTCGAAAATGAGCAAGGAGTGGCCGTTACAGTCAATGGCGACCGTTATCGGGCCATGTTGAACGAATTTTTGTTCACAAAAATTAAAGAGGAGGATATTGGCAACATTTGGTTTCAACAGGACGGCGCTACACAGCCGAAGCTACACTCGATGTTTTGCGCCCTGTTTTTGAAGATCGCATTATCAGCCGCAGAGCTGATGTCGTTTGGCCACCTCGGAGCTGCGATTTGACATCGTTGGACTATTATTTGTGGGGTGCCCTCAAAGATAAGTGTTACGCCGACAAGCCAGAGACAATTGACGCTTTAAAGGACAATATTCGTGAAGCCATTGGTGAAATACAGCTGCACACAATCGATAATGTGCTTAAAAATTGGACCGATCGTGTAGGCTACTGCATGGCCAGCCGAGGCAGCCATTTGAATGAAATTATTTTCCATTATTAACCGGAAGGATTGTACTTTCAAATAAAAAAAGAAATTTGAGAAAATATTCAGTAGTTTTTTTTTTATAGCATTTTCAAAAACAAAAAATTTTTTGGCGGACCCGTTATTAGGCCGGGGTGAAAAAAAATTTTATCTACAGGATTTGGAGATGCAATTTTAAATTTTGGAAATTTTTAATATAATTTGTTAGTAGTATTTTCCAGATTGTAGACATGTGATGATTTTTCACTTTTCCTTATCCAGTCAAATAGTTCATTCATATATTTTACTCTTTCGTGCTCTTTTCATTTTACTATGATGAACTATGATCTAATGAAGGAATGAACTATGATCTAATAAAGGAATTTTATCCCTTACCGAAGTTGAATTAATAGATCACGATCCCTTAAATGAACTAAAACGCCCAACTCTAATAATTTCATTATTATTGCACATTTAGTTGTATATAGTTATGCAGAGTTCTATTCGAGCCAATTTTATATTATTTTAATAAGTGAGCAAAATGTTTAGTATAACAAATTGAAGCGAAACACGCAGATTGATTCGACCTAACTTACCACTCAGTTGGAGAAAATTAAAGAAATATCTATCCACGGCAGAAGCCAGAATTGATTGAGTCTCAGTCAATATAAAGAATTTTAAATTATAAAGTACTCTGCAATTCTAACGATAACGATCCTAGTAAAAGTAACTCTCACTCAATAAAAAAAATCATAATTTTCACATTTCTAAAGTTAAACCTTTTCCGTTGGCTGATTTTAATTATTTGCTTAAATTAAATCTTTTATATTTTATATTTCAAGGTGTTTATTATTCAATATGGTAAAATGGCATTCTCTACAAAAGCCTTAACACTCGATCAATGGCTGTGGTGCGTTTTCTTCGGCCTTGGTACTTTAGTGTGGGGACAAGTAGTTACAACAGTGCCTAACTCAATATTACCGAAATGTCTCCTGTGAACATAGAAGACAAGATAACATTAACTCAAAACTCATTTATAGACCTGAATATATCACAAAAACATAAAAATTAAACAAACAATTAGAAATTAGAACAAACAATTTCACCCCCACTTCTCCGCGACACTACCATAAAAATAAGGTAATAATAATTCCTCATCGTCTTATCCATTAACAGAGAAATGTTCAAATAAAAAAAAAAAAGAATTTATTTATATTTAGAAGCATTATTTTCGAATGTCCCCAAAAAATAAAAAATGTGTTGACAAATAGTGACAACTAAAGTTGAATTATAAATAAAATGCAAATATAGTATTTGATTTCAGAAACCAATATAGTATATATACTTACCCATGTATTATTATTATTATAATTATGTCAACTATTATCTTGTTCTAAACAAGAGTATTATTTCAACAGATATTTTGTACTGTCATGGCAGAAACTGTAACAACTTTAAAAACATAAAATAACTTATACATATGATTATTTTGCTCAATATTATACTATATGCTCTATTATATCTATGGAATTGAATTTATCAATTTTTAAAATTTATGTTCTGTATTAAAACCAGGTGCCTAATTTGAACTCTTAATTGTAATGAAAATGGTTCCGTTTGAATCAAACACTGTCTGTTATTATTCTCCTAAGTGCTACGCATATATCTATGTTAACTTATTTCTAAACAATTTCGAATAATTATTGACAAGAAGAAAACAAAGTTTTAATTGCTGTGGCATTCGCTTATTACATGACAAAAAAAACAAAAATATTATGTATTATTTTCAATTTTAAAATTTAGTTAAATGTTAATTTGGCCTTTTAAAATATCTAATAATGTAGGGATTCATACTCGACTCATTTTTGATTTAATGAAAAATAATGTTTCATAAAATAAAAAGAATTGTTCCCATTAAGTAGCATGACATTCTCGATCTTAGATTGGTAGCATTTTTGTTTAAGTTAATAAAAACAAGTTACAAAAAATAAAAACTGAAATCACCAGAAAATTGCTAAACTGACTTACTTCATCATCGACACTTACCGAAATTTAGTCGTTACTTTTTCTTCGTTAGATTCTCTATGAGCGACATGTTAAAATGTCGAAATTTCATTTCGATTGGTAGAGGGCGGTCCTTAAACTAGCCGGCCAGAGGTATAGATGGTGCCAGTAGTTTGAAAAAATATATTTTGGTGAAAAGTATGTTTTAAACTTCAAGGCGCCACGTTGTTTAGTATTTTTATTTGAGCCATCAAAAGTAATCGGTCTCAGTGAATTTGTAAACATGGATAAAATTGGTCACCGTTAAAGCCGAGCTAGATTCTACTCTGGGGGAGTCTGCTCCTTCGTTTACGACTGTAAAATATTGGGTAGTAGAGTTTAAACGAGGCCGTACGAGCTGCCAAGATGAATACAGTAGTGGTCGACCAATTGAGGTGTCCACGCCAGACACGGTTAAGAAAATTCATAAAATGGTTGTGGATGATCGTCGGTTGAAGCTGCGCGAGCTTTCTGAAATGATAGGTATTTCAAAAAGTGCTATACATCTTATACAAGGTGGCGCAAAAGTAATCCTCCTATCAGAAAATGCTATAAATTTTGCGATTGGCCCCTAATGTCAGTTCTGTTTTCACATTTGTGTAGTAAACACATGCGAAATACACGTTAATAAACAATGTTACGCTACACTGCTCCAGAACGCGGAATATTGCTGACTATTTATTTGACCAATAATCGATCGGTGACTTTGGCACAACGTGAATTTCGTCGCAGATTTCCTGGCCGTCCAACGCCTACTGGTGAAACACTGCGACGTTTAGCCGCTCGCCTCGAAGAGACTGGCACAACACGAGATGCAGCCAGGCGTGGCACACCCCGGAGTAGCCGTTCTGCAGAGAATATTGCTGCTGTAGCCGAGGATGTCATGGATGCGCCGTCGACATCGACCAGACGACGTGCCACGCAAATGGGTATCAGTCGACGGTCTTTACAGCGAATTTTGCTACAAGATTTGAAGATGTTTCCGTACAAAGTCCAGACGGTGCATCAGCTGTTAGCTGCTGACCGCCAATCGCGTCTAACATACGCTCAAGCCATCCTTAATCACCACCAAGAGGAAGATGATTTTTCATCAAAAATAATCATGAGTGATGAGGCCCATTTCCATCTTAGCGGGTACGTAAATAAGCAAAATTTACGCTTCTGGGGCACTGAAAATCCGCGTGTAACCCACGGAGAGCCATTACACCAGCTCAAAGTCACTGTGTGGTGTGCTGTTTTCGCTGGAGGAGTCATCGGACCTTTTTTCTTCGAAGACGTCGCGGGCCAAACGGTTACTGTGAATGCTGAGCGCTACAGAGCAATGATCAACGAGTTCTTTTTGCCGCAACTTGATGAATTGGGATTGGAAAACATGTGGTTCCAACAGGACGGTGCAACGGCACACACTGCACGTGCCACAACCGATATGCTGAAGGATGCATTTCCCGGGCGCCTAATCTACCGTTTTGGCGATTTGCACTGGCCAGCAAGATCGCCTGATTTGACCGCTCCAGACTTCTTTTTGTGGGGCTTTTTGAAGTCGCGGGTTTATGTCAACAAGCCTCAGACTCTTGCAGCTCTTAGAGACAATATCCGTCAAGAATGTGAGGACGTATCGCCGGAAGTTTTGGCCAAAGTGATGGAAAATGCCATAAAAAGGGCTCAAATGACAATCAACTGTGGCGGCGGCCATTTACATGACATCATATTCTCGACTTGATGTAAAAAAAATTAAAAGACCAAATAAAAATAATCCACAAGAAGAATCAAAGTTTTTAATTTTTTTTTTAAATTACAGCCAAAAAACATCGGAAGTTTACTTTTGCGCCACCTTGTATTGGCCGAAGATTTGAAGATGACAAAGCTGTGCGCAAGATGGGTGCCGCGCGAGTTACGGTATAATAAATACCCTTTCTTCTAACATCTCTAATCTGTTATTACTTTTAAATAGCTCTTTATTTCTATTCCTTAGTTATTATATTTTATTCTTCTCTTAAATTTTGTATTTCTCATTCTTCCGTTAGAACTAAGTACTTTTGATGGATTAAGCAAATCCAGAATTTCAGTTATTCAGTCGTTATTGAATCGTTGTTGAATAAAGTTTATTTTTCATTTTGTTATTGATTACAAATATATTGTGTTTCAATTTTATTACTTAACTCGCGTGCTTTCAATAGAGCAAAAACGGCGGCGTTAAGACCACTTCACACCTGAGTAAAAGGAACAATCAAAGCAGTGAACTGGAATGGGAGAATCGGGTCCAAGAAGGCGAAGACGTTTCCACCTATGGGATAATTTTTATTGATTATTTTCAGAAAGGAAAACCATCAACGGGGAATATTATGCTAATTTATTGCAGCGTTTAAGTGATAAAATTGTGGAAAACAATGCTCAGTTCACACATCCACTATTGCGATGACCAAAATTAATGAATTAAAGTTCAAATTGCCAGATTGAGCTTTTCGGACTATTTTCTATTTCCAAACTTGAAAAAATGGATCGGAGGTAAAAGATTTGCCAACTATAAAGGGGTGGAGTCTGCGGTTGATGGCTACTTTAAGGAGTTTGACAGTTCTTACTATAAAAAGGGTATCGAAGCTATTGAATATCGCTGGAAAAGTGTATCGAGCTAAAAGGAGATTATGTTGAAAAATAGAGAACATTTTCCCAACTTTGTTGTGTCTTCTTAGTTAGGACGGCTAGTTTTGGGTCCGCCCTCGTATGTAAGGGTATGTCGATGTACCAAGGTTTGTATTGATTTGAACGAATGAATGTGTGTAAGCGTAAAATAAAACAAGTATGTTGAGCCTCGCAACTTTTGGCACAGAACCCACCCCCTCCCGATGACGATCCTGATGCGCAGTGGAAACCCATTTCCGACTCTATAAAAACTGCCGCAACAACCGTACTTGGTTTCGAAAAACCGCTTCGCAATAAATGCTTCAGTCAATTGCAACGCGAGCTACAACTGAGCGGTATAGGGAGAAGAGAAAGGAGGTAAACCGTCTCTTTAGGCGTAAGAAACGGCAGTGGAGAAAGCGCGAGAGTGAGAAAATTGAGACATACAGAAGGAAGAACAAAGCCCGAAAATTCTACCAAAAAGTTAAAAACGCAACTAATGGACATGGTTCAGGGCCCCCCTTCTGTAAAGACAAAGACGGAAATCTCGTCGCAGATGTGCAGAGCATGTTGGGAATATGGAGAGAGCATTTCTCCGCGCTACTAGTACCTGAGATATCCGATGACGATGGGACAATCGATCACAATATGGACGACGACGTCGATTGCCCCCCTCCTAAGCAAGACGAGGTCAGAACAGCTATTGCCCGGCTTAAGAACAACAAAGCCGCAGGAGCCGATGGATTACCGGCGGAGCTGTTTAAGGCTGGCGGCGATGAGCTGATAAGGTGCATGCATCAGCTCATTAGCAAAATTTGGTTAGATGAATGCATGCCCGGCGATTGGAGTCTCAGTGTACTATGTCCCATATTTAAAAAAGGTGACCCGAGTATCTGTGCCAACTACCGTGGAATAAGCCTTTTATCCATAGCATATAAGGTTCTATCAAGTATAATGTGCGAAAGACTAAAACCAATTATCGCTGACCTGATTGGACCATACCAGTGCACTGCAGTGTGGCTTTAGGCCTGGAAAATCGACAACTGACCAGATTTTCACGCTACGCCAAATCCTGGAGAAGACACACGAAAAACAAATCGACACCTATCATCTATTTATCGATTATAAAGCAGCCTTCGATAGTCCGATAAGGGAGAAACTCTATGAAGCAATGTCTGAGCTTGGTATTCCTGCAAAACTCATACGCCTTTGCAGGATGACCTTGACGAACACCAAATCCGCAGTGAAAGTTGGTAAGGATCTTACCGAACCTTTCGAAACTAAGCGAGGCCTCAGGCAAGGCGACACCCTATCGTGCGATCTCTTTAACATCTTAATGGAGATCATTATGAGAAAAGCTGCAGTCAACATGAATAAAACCATCAGCAGCAAAAGTCACATGCTGCTCGCGTATGCTGATGATATAGATATCATTGGGCGCACAATTAGAGAAGTTACTGCGGTTTTTTCGAGAATTGAGAAGGAGTCAGCAAAAGTGGGTCTGACGGTGAATGAGGACAAGACAAAATTAATGGTTTCAACGAGCAGGGCCTCCACGCGATTAGACCAAAGCGTGAACGTTGATAACCGTTATAACTTCGAGGTAGTGGACGAATTTATATACCTCGGATCTGCCGTGAACAAAAACAACAACGTCAGCCTTGAGATCAAGCGGAGAATTGTGCTTGCGAATAGATGTTATTTTGGGCTAAGCAAGCACTTTAGAGATAAAGCCCTCTCTCGAGTAAAAAAAGTCCAGCTGTACCAGACTCTCATTCAACCTGTCTTGCTTTATGGCGCAGAATCCTGGGTCCTATCGCAAGCAGACGAAACATCTGTAGGAGTCTTCGAGAGAAAAATACTCCGAAAAATTTATGGCCCTATAGTGCACAACGGCGAGTATCGGCGACGCAAGAATCATGAGCTGTATGAGCTTTATCCTGACATTGACATAGTTAAGCGGATCAAGATAATAGGCCATGTCAGTAGAATGGATGAAGATGAACCAGCGCGAAGGGTTTTCGAAACCGAACTCGAAGGAAGACGAAAAATAGGAAGACCAAGACTCCGCTGGAGGGATCAGGTTGACGAATCCCTGCGTACACTTGGTATTGCCAACTGGAGAGATAAAGCAAAAGATCGAACTGGTTGGCGAAATATGTTATCTTCGTTTTGTAAGGTCCCTGACCCCCGGGGTTGTCCGAGACCGGATAAGTAAGTAAGTAAGTATGTTGAGCCGTAAGTATGGTCATATAAGTGTTGAGGTTTAGCAAACATATTTCTGGCAGAGGAATTATGTAGCGGAAATCATCAATACGTTTCATTACTAGCAACCCTGAAAAATGTGTCTCCCCACTACTGTGCATGTGCCTTTAACAGAACATTGTTAGAAACATAGCGATCCCCGGAACCGATACCGGAAAAACATGGGTTTGCTTTAAAAATCAAACAAAAACACGGATCGTAGAAATCATCCTAGGAAACCATTAAATATGGGAGAACATTTCTTTAAATTTAAGTACATGCGTGTTTGGGAAAGTGTATTATTTCCAAGATCTCAAAAACATACTAAAGTGGGTATGTCTCAGTTCACAGACGTCGTACGTAAAAAATTAACGATACCGTTGAAACCGTGAGAAAATATGAAAACATGTTACTAAAGGGTTTTCAAGAGAGACGCTACAAAAGTAAATCGATAGGGACAGCAAACGACGCCATATTTTTTCCCGCTCTTTTGACATTTCTCTTCAATAAGGTTTGCCATTTCATCATGGAAAGATATACGAGCCAACAATGTGTCGAAATTATTAAAATTTACTACCGAAATTTGGAGTCAGTGGCCTCAACTTTAAGAGCGCTACGTCCAATTTATGGTCTTCAGCGATGAGGCTCATATCTGGCTGAATGGCTTCGTCAATAAGCAAAATATGCGTTATTGGTCAGACAGCAATCCACAAGTAATCCATGAGTCATCATTGCATCCCGAAAAAATTACGGTTTGGTGCGCTTTATGGGCCGGCGGCGTCATTGGGCGGTACTTCTTCCGTGATGATCAAGACTGGCACATTACTGTGAATGCGAATCGCTACCGTTCAATGATAACCGAATATTTTTGGCCCCAATTGGATAATATGGACTTGGAGGACATGTGGTTCCAACAGGACGGCGCCACAAGCTACACAGCGAATGCCACAATCAATTTATTGGAAACCAAGTTTGGTGAACGTGTTGTCTCACGAAATGGCCCAGTCGATTGGCCGCCTCGGTCGTGCGATTTGACGCCGTTAGATTATTTCCTGTGGGGCTACGTCAAGTCTATGGTCTATGCCAACAAGCCAGCAACGATTGATGAACTTCGTACGAATATCGAACGTGAAATTGCAGCAGTATCGGCCGATTTATGCTTGGAAACCGTCGAAAATTGGGTTCTGCGTCTGGACTTCTGCAAGCGTGCCCGTGGTGGCCATGCAAAAGAAATCGAGTTCCATACATAATGGCATCGAACGTACTTTCACAGGAATAAAGAATTTCATTGGTATCTAAAACCGGGTTTGTTTTATTTAAAAAAAAACTTTTGTAGCGCTCTTATTGAAAAACCCGTTACATGGATCCATTTTTTCGGTTATTAAGGTCTTAGGGACAATTTCCACGTCTCCGACAACCTTTTCCTAATTCTGTGGACGATTCTGGAGGGGTTGACATGTTTTGATGTTTCCCAGAGCTTTGGCAAAAGGTGGTACTATTTTGCCAAATTACACCCATATTTAAAGAAATGCACATAAAGTCAAAAAATGATTAATATTAAATAAATGTCTTAGAGACACATACAAAATATCGTCGAATATCTTTTTCATGCCTTTTGTTCATTTTTAAATGTAATTTTTTCACTTCTATTTATACCCCGTATGACAAGTAGCACTAATAGAAGAAAAAATATCTATGAACATCTCTCAAATTCCCTAAAAGAAGTGTTCTCAGCGCTCTCACCTATTGAAGTAGGTTAGGTTAAATTCATTCAGCCTTATTCTATTTGGCGTCGGCAATTTTAAGGCAACAGCAACTCAAATCAAAGACAACGTCAATTCTATGTTGATTTGGTATTACGACGTCGTTGCCTGTTTATCGACAATGTTAATAAAATACAGCAAACGTATCTAATGTTAGAGTCAGCTTATTCATTTTGATAGATATAAGTTCTGTGCTATTTTTATGGAAAAAAAGTTTGGGAAAAAAAAGAAGTTTAAATGAAAATATTTTTTCTTGCTGATTCGGACTCGTCGAGTGACGAAGAAAACAAAATAAAAATTGAATATTGGAAAGAAGACTGATTAGAGCCTTCTTACGACGGCGCATGCTCTGCGATAGACGCATCTCTCTTTATTAGTACTGGATCTGTTCCTAGCCTTGCCAGCTTTGACCGAGGTGGAACCCGCACCAGCCGCTCCATGTCCGGTGTTACCGGTATGTGGAGTTTAGGTTTTGTCAACCTCCGAATCTTGTCTGACAAGAGTAGGAACAGACACTAACTCCGAATTATTTTCATGCTGTGCAGCGACGATGGTATTATCCCCATTCTCGTCAGAGAGGGGAGATAGCATACCTTCATCGCTGCTTAGTTCACAGTTTCCCATGGGATCGGCAGTACCGCCAACCTCACATGTAGAACAATTGAGATGATTCCGACCTTGCGACACCATCATTGACACAATCTCACGGTGCTATCGCACTATGCTGTCATGGATACGCACGGGATCCGTCTCAAATGTCATATTGGTAGTCAATCGTAAGCCAGTATCCTTTGCAGTATCTTTGTCAAGTTTAAGACTATTCGTATCAGTTTTAGTTTCGGTTTAATCATTTGTGTTCATTGTGTATCCCACGAGTATACCAGTAAAGTAGTAGTGCAGTCCAACACAGTGGCGACGTGAGCTGGACTGGGCAACACGTTACTACCGATCCGTGCCATGACGCCGGAAGGAGCTGTTAGGGACCAGTTTATTTAAACACCAACTGGCCATCCAGGTCCTGGGCACTGCTTCCAACCACCTTGACCTTAAAAGTGTTTTTGAATTCAACGTTGGATATTATAATGGCGCAAGAATCGCCAAGTCGGGGAAGCTTCATCGACATTCGTTATTTAGCTACCATAAGAGTAACCTTTTGTTCGCGCAGCCGGGCCCACACTTAAGCAGCCTCGACCGCACTTAAGTTCCCACATCGCGACATGGTTGTTTTTTACTCCCGGTTGGGCATTAAACTTTAACTATGTAATTAACCTTTAACTATTTCTTTTAAAAAAGAATACAGTTTTTGTAGTATTTTGTTCGAACTACGTTTGTTGGTTCTCACAATGTTTACATTGCAAATCAGCTGTTTACATACAAAAGTTCTTATTTCTTGCAAGTTTTTACTGGATATCGTCTGTGTACTTTTTGTGATATTTTTACTGAGAGAAAAATCTATCTTACTCTATCAAATATAGTTACTGGATATTTTTTACTGGAAAAGTACGTAGACAGACCTATTTACAGTTGTCAAAGTGACAAAACACTGTTATCGACGGCAAAATACTGTTATCGACGGCAAAATACTGTTATCTACGGCAACTGGCAAAAGTTTCCGTACATAATACTCATTTTTATTTCAACTGATAACGCCATTGAACTTTGGTTGCCTTCCATAATCGAACCATAAAACTAGAACACGCACAGCCCACTGGTTGTAAGAAGCTCTCCACAATTCCTTCATGGAATGTAATGGGAAATCATTTATTTTTTATTTAAATAAATTATGGCATAAAGTGACTTTAAAAAACTCAAACAAATGATCATTAAAAAAAGAGCAAACACGAACTAACGATCATAAACAAACGACAAATGATAATACCAAATGACAAACAAAAATAACAATAAATGTAGTACCTAGAAAGACAAATTTAAGTGAAACTCAAATAAATACTAAAAAATATGAGCATCAGCGACTTCCCCACACCCATGGTTCGGCTTGATTCACTAATTGAAATCCAGGACGGCAAACTTAGATACGGGGCCCCTTAGAACACCTGAAGACATTCGGACGTCAGCTTGACGTATAACTCCATCCCTCCTCTTGAAATCCTTTTGACGCGGTCTCTCTCCCATTCTCGACTGCAAACACATGAGGACCAAATCACCAGGAGCCACAGGTTTCGTATGTTCTCACCATTTAGACCTTCGCGTTAGTGTAGGCAAATACAACAGCTGGATTTTTCGATACCGAAAAAACATGTGTTTGCTTTAAAAATCGAACAAAAACACGCGTCGTACGAGTAGAAATAATCCAAGGAAACCATTAAACATGTGAGTAAATAAATAAATGGTTTCCCGTTACATCCCATTAAGGGATTAGGGAGAGCTTATCACAGCCAGTGAGCTATGCGCGCTTTAGTTTTATTCACAGAGATTGGGACCTACAGTTTTACACCGATTCCAAACGGTATTTTGAGAAGCATTATCATGGCTAAATACTCGATAGTGTCATGTGAGTACATTTAAGTTGAATATGAATATGTCGATTATTTCCAAGGCCTCAAAAACATACTAAAATGGGTATATCTCAGTTCACAGACGTCGCTACGAAAAAACTAATGGTACCGTTGAAACCGTGAGAAAATATGAAAACTTGTTACTACAATAATAATATCCATTTTTTCGGTTTTTTCCTAATTCTGTTGGGCAAAATCTTCGTGGCGGTGGAGAACTTGCAGCACCTGGAACCATCGTGTCTCAGTAGAAAACTCCACTTTGTTTTAATTCTAGTAGTCTCGTCGGTAACATTAAGGCCCGTGGTCAACCATCTCCAACCACTTGGGCGATTAGAATCCAATTTTCTGCTTGCAGAGCCAATCAAATTTCTGACGGTTGTAGAACCACTCCCCGGGCAACTTTAAGTGAGTGTTTTTCCAATATAGTATATCTGTAATACTGTGGCTTGTAGTCCAGTTCGTGGAATGGTCATGATTTCATTGGAGCACATTTTGACTTATGCATATATTATTATGTATCGTCAATATGATACGACATCAAAAGTGTCTTTACTCCAAAACACCAGGTATAATATTTCCAAAATAAATTCGTGGCACATGTTCATGAAAAAGGTTTGGCAGACATTCAGAGAAGAGATTCGTTGTCACAACTATATTTTTTTTTTTTTTGACTTTATTATGATTTATTGAATCTGCTCCAAAGGAGCCTAACAATAAGTATTTGAAACTTATATTCTTAAAGGGGGTCAATCCAATTATTAATAATTAGATTGATGTTGAAGCGGGCCTCTGTATCGTTGCGTTTGGGATTTCTTGGTTAATTACAGTGTTGGGAAATCCCACCTACGTAGACGGGATGAACTTGTTGTTATTCTTAGATTTCTTGCTATAGCGTTTGTGTGTTGTGAAAGTTTTTGTTGGTGAATTTGTTTGATGCGGTGGATTTCGTCCTTTATCCCAGGTATTTTTAAATCTCTATGTATATTCTCATTTCGCATATACCATGGCGCGCCGGTAATTACTCGTAGTATTTTTGACTGAACTCTTTGGAGAACTTCGATGTTACTTTTACTAGCATTGCCCCATAGTTGAGAGCCGTATGCCCAAATTGGCTTAATTACACTGTTGTATATTTGAACTTTGTAGTCCAGTTTCAGTTTCGAGTTCGAATTGAGGAGCCAATGCAGTTGATGAGTCTTCAATTTAATCTGAGTTTTCTTAGCTTCAAGATGTCTTCTCCACGTCATCCTGCGATCAAGGTGTATACCTAAGTATGTAATTTCGTCACATAAGGGAATCGGTATGTCGTTTAGTTTTATTTGTGGACAGGTTTTTGTGTTTAGAGTAAACGTAACTTGTTTACTCTTTGTTTCGTTTACTCTTATTCTCCAGTTAGCAATCCAAGTTTATATTGTTTGGAGATGGTCGCTAAGAATTTTGCGGTGTAACTGAATCTTTATGGCAGCTCAGTATTGCAGTATCATCAGCAAAAGTGGACGTGAGCAAGCCCGTACTAGTTGGGATAATAGTGGGAAGATAAGATAAAGAAAAGGGCCGAGAACACTTCCTTGCGGAACACCAGCATTTATTTCCCGTTCATCTGAAATACACTCTCCATATTTGACCCTAAAACTTATCTTTTTCAAGTAGCTTTCAATGAGGCAATGAGTGTTTGCAGGAAGGTATTTCCTTATTTTATATATTAAGTCCTCGTGCCAGACCTTGTCAAATGCTAGAGCAACATCCAAAAGTATCGCACAGCAACACTGCCTTTTTTCAAAAGTTTTTCTAATCTCGTTAGTAAGACGGTTTACCTGTTGTAGTGTACTATGACATTCCCTAAACCCAAATTGATGATCAGGGATGAAATTATGGGACGATATAAACCCTTTAAGCTTCAATAGAAAGACTCTCTCAAAGAGTTTTGACAAGCAAGGTAATAAGCTTATTATTTACGATAAACTTTACTCCCACGGATGGGAGTTCAGAGATCATTTTCTGTGATATGAGATCGAAACCTGGCGCTTTTTTCGGGTTAGCAGTTTCCTTTATAATCGCAACAACTTCTTCAATCGTTATCTCCAGTGGTATTGCAGAGAACTCCTTAATACAAACTAAGTTCGAGAGATTAAAATTGTTAGTGCATGGGTTGGGGCGGAAGACCTGACTTAAATGATTCGCATAGAGGTTGGCTTTTTCCTCACCTGTTGTCACCCACTCTCCACTTTCATTCCGTAAGGGAAATATAGACTCAACTGGCTTACTTATATGTCTTATGGGCAACCATAAGGACAAATTGGTCGCAATTGTCGTTGTTAGCCCCCCAACGTAACAGGCATGTTGATGGGCATCATCCTTTCTGAGGGCAACTCGTAGACCGTTCGTTACAACGGTAAGTCGAAGACTTGCAGCTGGTGATCTATATCTTTGCCAATCCCCCTGGGCTTTTCTCTTCTCATTTGCCAAATGTTCAATTTCCCTATTCGTGTAAGTGTACACATGCCCTAGCCGCTCCTTCGGAGATGGAGTTGCGTGGCAAGCTGCTTCCTCAAGCAAGGAATAAATTAGTAACATGGTTTTCAATATCAAGTTCATTGACAATACTTTTGTTCAACACTGGGACATGACTGCTTATAAATTTTTTATATTTCAACCAATTTGTATTTTTGGATGTTAGCCTCCTAGGGGCTTCTATCTCGTGGTGCCCATTAATTGAAAATTCGACTGGGGAATGCTCCGAAGACAGTCCTAGGCACGTCGTCGCGGAGACGTTTGACCCTGCAATTCCCCTAATTATACCGAAATCAATTAGATCAGACTGTTTGTTGCGATCATGCGGCCAGTACGTAGGCTGGCAGGGCGATACGTAATCGAGCCCGTTTTGTCGAGACATGGTTCCTAACATAACACTTTTTAAAACTTTTCAGTACACATTTTGGTTTCTCTATTTCGAATGTGCTCTCAGTAGGGAACAGCCATAGAGACAGGTGAACGAAAATTTCGACTTAGAGAACCCAAATTTGAGTCGAATGTGAGTGACTGATTTTCGTTCGCTTAGCTTTTCGTTCGAGATGGAGAAACGGGCTATTACAGCCTCCAGGCTCCACTCGTTTTGTTTGTTGGCATTCGACTGAAGAGAAATTTTGACCGTCTGCTTTAGTACACCGTTTTTGACGGCACCATCGATTGGGTTTTTGAAATCGAAAAAATGACTGCAGCATCGTACACCAAAAACGATGTACTAAAGTAGACAGTCAAAATTTTTCTTCATTCAAATGCCAACAAACAAAACGAGTGAAGCGTTAATTATTCTCTGATCTCTCTCTCTTACTCTCTTCGTTGAATATTTCAATACACGAGCAGTTTTCTGATGATGTTACGGTAAATTACATAAAGTGTGTAAGAAGTATAAAATAATGAAGTTATGACGCGAGAAAGAACTTCGTTTCAGTTTTTTTTTTATCTACTTGTACATCCTGTTTGTATGGACTCACGAAAACGATGTACTAAAGCAGACAGTCAAAATTCTTTACTCGCATGCCAACAAACAAAATGTGTGAACCAAGATTACCGCATAAGAAAAACGTCGAAAATGCGTTAATCTTGTTCATTGAATATTTAAATACACGAGTAGCTTTTTGCTAGTATTATTGAATGTAACTAAACCACGTTGAAGTAAAATTACATAAACTGTGCAAAAAGTATGAAATAATCAAGATATGCCACGAGAAATACGTTTGAGTTTGAATTTTGACGACTTTTTGGTTCTCTTTTACGAGGGTTCCAAATTGCGCACATCTTCTAATCGCCTACTTCTTGATCGTCTTTGATCGATGGAGATGGACTGCCAGAACTGTAACTGTAACACATTAGATTCATCAACAAAATTGGGACCTTTTGCATTGGCCCCCATATTCTCCCGATCGAAATTTAATGGGGGGGATAACTTGTACGAACAGTATACAAAGATGGAAAGCAGTATGAAACAAGAGATCTTAAAAGACGAGTCAAAAAAATGCGTGGGATTCAATTTCTTTAAATTATATAGGGATTGCTGTCTTTGATATAAAAATAACATATAAGATAATAAATAAATAAATGGTTTCCACTTACATCTAATGAAGGGATTGGGGAGAGCTTCTCACAAACAAGTGAGCAGTGCGCGTTCTAGTTTTACACGCACTGATTGGGACCTACAATTTTACACCGATTCCGAACGGTATCTTGAGAAGCTTTTTCATGGCTAAATACTCGATAGTGTCGCCGTCACTATGCGAGGTGACCGCCGTCGAAAAGAATTTAAGGTGGTCAGAGCAGGGATCGAACCCACGTTCTCATACACAAGAGCCGCGCACACTACCATTGCACCACCGACGGCCACAATATAATATAACAGTGTACCCTCAATGAACGCAACACTAGAAGGGCGCAACTCCTCAATTATTGCAACTCATTAAATTTTGCGTTATAGACTCAGTAAGGCAACTTTGAAAATTATTGAATTCTATCATTGCAACTTTTCAAAAATACAAACTAAGTAGGCGCTGGTTACAAAAGTTACGAAAATTCGTTGCAAATGCAGAGTCCGGGCCAGGAAAACGTGTGGCCATTAGAAGTTGTGAATATCCTCGAATGGAAAAGGCGTTGTACAAATGGGTTTTCAAGCAAAGGGAACAAAACATGGCAATATCTACGGAAATTTTGAAATCAAAGGCTTCAGATATGCACACGCGTATAAGTGCACACGATATATGTAAGTGGCTTTAACGCTAGCAATGGTTGGTTTTCCAATTTCAAAAAACGACATGGAATACGCATGCTTAAAATTTGTGGCAAAAAATTGACGAACAAACCAATGCAAGTCAATCCATTTCTCGAAAAGATTAAAAGCAAAGTGGAAGAGCTTAAGTTGATTGCAGATCAAATCTACAAAGCTGATGAGACTGGTTTATTTTTCAAAATTATGCCAGATAAAACATTTGTAAGTTTCCAAGAATCGTCTGCCCCTGGTCGTAAAATCTTTAAAGATCGCATCACATTTCTTACATGTACCAATGCATCTGGTGAACACAAATTTAAGCCATTTGTTGTGGAAAAAGCCTAAGTTCTAGAGCTTTTAAAGGATTTGATACTAACCCAGTCGTTTACACAGCAAACAAAAATTCATGGATGACACTATCATTGTTTTATCAGTGTCTTCATCATACTTTTATTCCTGAGGTAAGTTTAGGACGAATTTTTACGTGACATGAATAATATTTACGTGACATGAATAATATTGTTTTAATAAAATTGTTTATACCAAGAAACGTTTTATTACTTTTAGACAATGCCCCTGTCATCCCAAAGATTCGAAAATAAAGTACGATGATCTGACAGTCAATATTATGTGTTTTCCGCCAAACTGTACTATAAATTTTTTTTACCACATTTTATTGCAAGTGGAAGTGGGTGTATTGAAGAAAAAATCAAAACCTTCAATCTAAGAAATGCAGTTTGCATCTTATCTTCTTCGTGAGGTAAACTTACAACTAAAGCCATAAAAAGTAGCTGGAATGTTCTAATGAACACTGATACGAGTAATCAATGGGTTGTAGAAGATTAAGCGGTATAATATTCTAAGAGAAGAAATACAAAATGAACAAGCTTTAATATCAGATGTTGCTGACCATTTACGTGAAAGTACGTCCTCACAAGAATTTTCAAATATCCAAATAAACGAGTGGATTTTCGAAACAGCACCATTCATCGCCCACAACGTTATTAATGGATCAATATAAGAAATATAAAGTGACGAAGAAATAAACACTGCAGAGGATCAAATATCTATCTATTACGGCCTTTAATGCATTCAATACTTGCATCCAGTGAACTGAAGAAAAAACTACTTTGCCTTAACAGAAATAATGTTGCTTCAAAATCTACGTGAAAAGGCTGTACAGCGAAATATTGAATGTAACAAAACACAGTCAAAAATTTCAGATTTCTTCATGACATAATTATTAAACACAATGTTTGAAAACATATTCTTTCTATAAACTAATTTTTATAAAAAGTGAATTACTGTTTAAACCTTTTATAGTATATAAGTTACTTCACGTTTACTATACACAAAACCTGAATTATAATTTAATTTTTATCCCCAAATATTTCTTGAAACGGCTATTAAAACCTTAAAAAAATTTTACTCGGTTTTTGCAACAACCGCGGTTAACCCAACACCATCAGTTTTTATTAGTATATAATAAAAATCTAAAATGAGTTGGATAACAAAACGATAGTAATGCTTTACTCAAGATTTACTTGCACTAGTCTTTTTTGCAAATTCATTTTTCTAATGATTCGGGAATTAATTCAAAAAAGAATGACTCGTTTACAGCTCTGTTCGCAGTGTATCTAATAAAGTTTAATTAATGAATGTAATGCAATTTACTTTTTATTATTTTATTTTATTTTTTGAATTTACACAATATAAATGTAGGGAAAAAAATAGGAAACGTCATAAATAAAATATTTTAACATTTGTTGCATTTGGGATAGATAGTCTTAATACATCTATCTTTCTGATTCAGTACCAAAAAAACTCAAATTTAACAAACTATAGAAATAGTAAAAAAGCTATAGGCTCATTTAAGTTATTAAATTTTTATACAAAATATTAAGGGCATTTTATCGAACAGAACTCAATGCATGTTAAAAACAATTGTAATATTTAAGGCAAACGGAACTTCTTCCGTTTGTCTGCTGGTTCTTATTTTAAATCAGCCATACAGAAATACATGTTAAAAAAAATATATAAAAAAACTAATACATTACAAACTAATATCAAGGTTTTGTTATCAACAGTTTAATTCGTGTTTGTCTTGGGTTGACGGATGAAATTCCAAGACCAACAAAATTCAAGTTTTAGAAAAACAATAAGCAATGAATGTGTGTTTGCTTTTTTTTAGTGGTCATAGTACTGAAGGCATAATAAATTTGTAACAAAATTAATTCGCCCCCATTTAAAGCAATGTTATGTTTAATATAAGCATGCTACTATCGCAACTTAATAGTTTACGTTTACCACACATTGTAATAAAAATCGTTCATGTTCTGAAGACGTAACTACCTTCATTCAATAAGCGTAAAGCAAATAATTGGGATAAATTGGTTGGGTCTAGGTCTATAAAAATAAATTATAATAGAATTTTCTACTTGTTTTGCTGATGGCTATGAAACAACTGTATTAGATATAGACTATTGAAAAATTGTTGATTTTTTGTATGTAGTAATGTTTTTAGTATTTCTGTCATCTTTTAAGTATGATAGAACCTATTCTTAATGACTTGTTGTATATTTTGTTTTTATAATATCACATCGTTATGAAAATACCAAACAAAAATAAACCCAAGAACTTCAAGCAGTTACAAGAAGAGGCGAACTAACTTACTCGTCTATTTCTATACAAAAATATATTTTTTTATTAAAAAACTAGTATTTCATTATCAATTGCGTATCTGTAGCTCTCACCTCCTTTCCTGACTGGCTCCTGAAAGTCCTTAAGTATTTTTATTTGTCAAACTTAATTAGTAAAAAACTTAAAAGAAAAAGAAACATAAAAACATACTTAAAATGAGTTAACCATTATCTTCTTACTTTGTTTTTGGCAAATATAAATTTAGTTTAGTTGTATTGTATTGTATAGAATTCCTTGCAAGTAGAAAACTTTTTTGGGGATAAATAAGGAATTAAAGTAGTGTTCTCACACTAGCCATATTCCCTTCAGAAGAACAAGGGAACATTTCGTGCATAATGCTAACGGAAATATGAATGTTGCTATAAATTTAAAATTTGTAATAATAGTTGATTTATGGAGAAGGTTGTTGTTTCGATAACTATGACTTGAACTACTACTACACCGACTATATAGTCGTCAAATTGTGCTGTTTTCAGAAACATCAACATTGGCTCCTGCTGCTGATTCTGCAGCAGCAGTTGAGGTTGAAGTTGAGAACGACTTTGATGTAGAATTAGGTTTTTTATTTGCATTTAATTTTGCTTTCATTTTCATAAGTAGTGCCTCAAATGAATCCTCCTCTTTAGGTTGTTGGGTTTGTTGAGGGAAAACAAACGACTGATAGGTATTAATGCCTGCATTATCTGTTAAAAAAAAAAACAATAGTCAATCATGAATATGGATTTGAATATATAAAATCGTCTTTCATGACAACTTACCTAAATCGGCGTATGAAGCTCTACAAAATGCACGTCTCCCACCGAAGCTAACATCATACATGCTTATTTGTGGATCGCGTGTACTGCTATCAATAGCAGTAAACGCGTCTTGTGACCGTTCGAAAGTAACAAACCCATATTTCATGCTGAAAAATATATATAATAGATTAAATAATTATGCCATCACTAAATCTAGAAACAATTATACTTTTACGCAAACCTATCTAAATTATTTATATACATTCTACAAAATGTACAAGAGTGAAACACACTTTATTTCTATATTATATCTTCTATCAGTCTTCTAAAAGTGTGAGCTTAACAATAAGTATATATTTTGTCCATTTATTTATATTATTCCCTCTGATCTTCAATGCGAGGGTTACTTTTATTAAGTTGGTTCACCTTTTGTTCTTAATACTCAAGTGTCAATTATCGAGAGTGGTGCAAACAGACACTAATTAAAAATTTGTTGATACATCCTCTTGCTTATTTGTAATGCAGGACAAACAAAAGGAATGATAAGTGTTTTCTATACATTGTTTGATTACAAATAAATCTTCAAATTAAGAGTTATCATTCATTCCAAATGTGTGTGTTGGATTTGCAATAACGCATTAATGCACACAGATTTGTAAATGAATGCTAAAATATATACGTACCCGGTATCCTTATAATGTATGCTAATCTGCTTAATTGTACCATATGGCAAAAATTTACGCCTTAACATATCTTTGGTCGTCTCCTGTTCAATACGTCCCACATAAACAATTCGACGCTCTTCCACTGCTGGTTGCGATACATTACGATCCAAAAAGTTGTTATTATTTTGACGATAACTTGAACGTCTTCTTCGCGAAGCTCTCGAATTTGATCTACTACGTGAACGTCTGTATATTGGACTCCGAGACCGATCTGAATCGGATGTATATGAGGAAGAACTGTACGGTGATCGTGATCGCTTCGAACGGTGCTTAAAACTAGTACGACGCTGTCTTCTACCACGTGCAACACGATCAATCGATTCTGAATGTGCTGATGAAATAGAACTTCGATGTTTACGACTACTTCTAGATGAATAGCCGCCCGTTCCAATAGCACTGTCATATGTACGCATTCGATCTATCGAGGAAGAACAGCTGTTATCGTGGGAACGTGTTAATGACGACGAATTAGAATGGCCAGATGCTTCGTCTGAAGAATTTTCGGAGTTCGATGACGAATACGAAGATTGTTCTTTGTGTTTACGATATGCGCGATGTTTATGTTGTTTTCGGCGAACACGTTCGCGTGATTTGTGTTGCGATGCAATGCTAGGTAATGGCAACGGAAGAAATTCTGGTAGTAAATCGGTCTGAACGCCAATGGTGCATGTGCGTTTCCGTATTCTATCTTTGCGCAAATGCATAATAACTTTATCTTCACCATGGTGATCCGCGTTTGGCTGTTCTTCCACGATACATTTATTGTCATTGTCTTCTACTCTCGATGGTAAAGTTTTCTTAACCACAACATCTTGTATGCTTGCTATGAGAGAATTAGTTGATATCTTTATATTGTCTGTTGCTTTAACCTTTTGAAAGGAGTGTGAGATAGAAGATAATAGAGCGGTAGATTTTAATAAAGATCTAGTGGCCGTATTAACTGTATGTGTACTTTCGTTAAGTACAGGGGGTAGTGAAATCTCAGTGTTACAACTTGCAGAGACAACAATTATTTCCTCGTAATCAGGTTGACTCTTTTGAGACTGTGGAGAGTTCGCTTTATTTCCATCATGAACCGAATATGGTGTGTCTTTAACGATTTCGCGAAGCGGCAATAGCTTTGTTACTCTTGGAACTTTGGCCGAAATTGTAGAATCTATAATGCGAATTTGTTGTGCTTTCTTAAGTTCCTGCATACGCAAAACTTTGTTTCTTGCCTCAGTAATGGGGTCGACAGCAGCAGGCTTCAGTTGATGCTGCTGTTTTTGTTCTTTTAGAGTTTTGACAATAGATGTAACTTCATCACTATGTTTAACTGAATTAGCTGCATAACCAATAGGGTTTTTATCATTGTTATTTTCATGAGATGTTTTACTTTCCAATTTTAGAATTTTATAAGATTCATATTTTTCTGTCGTACAAATTGGTGGATCTCCACGTCTCTTCTTATATTCTTCCAAATTCAATTTCCGTTTAACAGCTTGCGAGGCCGTTGCTTTATGTGCAGGGGTTTCTTCTTCATTATTATGAATTGTAGTGATAGCTGTTGGCGACGGTTGCTGTTCGACATTGATATTGGATTTTATAGGTGTGCTATTTTCCTCAGAACTGTTTTCGGATATACTGACACCACGTACATGCTTAAGTAATGCTAGATTCTTCCCCCCCATACCCATGCCAGTTTTTCTTTCAATATTATCCAATTGAGTTTTTGTTTCATTAAAATGTGGTAGGTTTTCATTCAGTTTTGTTTTACAATTCTTTGTCGGCTTCTGGACTGGTTTGGCTTTCCCTTTACTAAATTTACCTTTCAAGATGTCGCATTGCTTCTTATTAGGTACTAATGTCAAATTTTTTGTAAAATTTTGCTTTTGTGTTGAATATTTCTCCTAAAAGATGAGCGAATAAAATAGATTTGAGTACACAACTTTACTAATTATAGGCATATAAATAAATACATGAAAAATATATCGTATATTTGTGTGAAAGCATTTTATACATTTATTAACGTACACCTAACTGCAAGATGCAAAATAAAACATCTCTACGGACATTTGGAATGTTGAAAACTCGTCTAATTGACCAAGATAGGAAATCCTGTATGTAATTATTTTAATACATTTCTTGAGGCTATCTCAATATTACAAAGCAACTCAAACAAATATTTGTACACACTAAAAAAGTAGGAAAACCCCCATAACCCCCCATGTTTCCATAAAATTTGGGTCCCTATAGCAAAATTTTAATTTGAAATAATCATTTATATGGGTGTTATATGATACATGGAACGTTTTGGTTATACAAATTACAAAGAGAGCAATGAAAAACATTGAATAATTTAAGTTAGATTTATCAAAAAATCTCCAAACTAATTTTGTCTTATAAAGTTACACAAGGTGATCCAGATCAGGAAAATATGTGTATGCACATGAGAACACATATTTATAGTTTTTAATTGTAATTAACTTACCTCCATTTTTAAATTTTCTAACTTTTTACTCGCTTGATTGGGGCACCACGAGGGATCAGATGAAACATTATCTACATAAGTCATATCTTCTTCAGGCTGTGTTTGAACTTCTGGCTTAAAAAGTTCTGACGCTTTTCTTAACGAATTGGCATTGTCTTCGTCGTCAACTTCTATAGTTTCAACGTCAACAATAACATCGGAATCCGAATCGGAATCTAAATGTTTAGATGATATAACTTGCAAAACCGAGTTATTGATTGGAATAGTATTTGCTGTATTTATGGCACTTTTGGGCGTAAATATCTCTGTTGTAGATTCAGCAACAGTATTTATTGTAAAATCATCTTTAGTTATAAATTCGGCTAAGTCAAAATTGTTGGCATCAATATTTAAATCCAAGCCATCAACATCAGAGTTGATTGTGTTTGTGCTTAGAGTGCGATTTTTATGATACGTGCTATTTAGTACTAGATCATCTGGGGCTACCAAAGCCGAATGTAAGTCTATTATATTTGCGTTTGGATTAACAATATTGGTTTGTACCATTTCAAATGGTTCTCTATGGTTTTCGATGCCGTCAACATCTTCAGTGTCATCTTCATCATAATCACTTGTATGTGATTCATAATCTCCAATGGATGAACTATCAGTTCTTGTACGAAATGTCAAGTTACTACTTTGGCTTTGACGTTCGAAATTAATGAAATCTTTATCGCCGCCATCATCATCATCATCATTGCTATCATCGTCTTCTTCTCCATCTTCGCTCTCGGTGCCATAGCCTTCAGCATTTGGATCTACTGTTAATATTTCAATGGCTCCACCACCTGCAAAATGCTGTTCAGCAAATCCTCCATAATTAAACTATTGAATATATTTGTGTGGTTATATAGAAGAAATGTGGTTGAAATTATTCTCTATTTCTCTGATATAATTTTTATATTTTTGAAACGTACCGAATTTTTATTATTCTGTGAGCTCTTTATATTGGTTGTTGTTGCATTATCATCTTTTCTAAAGTCATCAGTTGGTGCAATGGGCAATATGCCATGCAATGTTTCTGTAAGTTGCATACCCATTGTGCTTTAATGGTGAATAAGATAAATTACTAATCTGTTTTGAAAACTATGTTACGTGCGAACTTACTCGCTTCCACTGGACCAGAATTCTGTATCGTTGTCATATTTTGTGTAGTTACCGTCGAACGGATCATCATATACCATATTCATAAGCCTTGAATCCATTCCGTTTGTGGGCCGACTTGACAGAAAGTGAACCCTAGAATAACAAATATGTACATAAGTATGTTAAAAATGTTCAATAAGAATTGTATTTCGAAAGATAATACCTATCTTATAAGTGGCGCAATAATGTAGACATATGAATAAACTTTTGCTGTGTACCGAACTTTGTTATAATGAAAGGATTTATAAATAAACTGATGTGAATTGAAATCGACTCCTTTTGTATAGAGGAGTCAAAAAACAAGTGAAAAAGTTAGCCTCTGGAAAATAAAAATTTATGTTTTATTGTGGTTCCGAAAATATTAAGGCTCATATTTTCCCTTCAAGTTTGCAATAAATGTTAGTTCAAGTAATTTCAACTCCAAATTGCATACATATGTATATATTTTAAACTTATATTTATTAGCAAAAGTAATAAAAATAAATTAAAATTCTTCTTATGTATTATAAAAATAAATTAATTAATAATTAAAATTATCAAATACAATTTTTCCATGAATACGCCGTCTAAGGTGATTTAATTTCAATAATGCAATTTTCAGATGTTAAAATAATAGAAACATTTGTTTTTGAAAAAACAGTATATTTACGAAAGCCAACGCGACACACTTTGAAAATCAAAAATGTTTAGTGTGGCTATTATTAATGTTTAGTGTGATTATTATTTTTTTTAGGCAAGCCAATGTTTGTCGCTTGACTAGTTCTCATAACAAACGATTTTTTTAGAACATGAACATCAATTGAAAAATATACCGTTAATCGAGATTTGTTTGGTGTCTTAAGTTTTTTATTAATTTGTTGTTGATGGAAAGATTTCATAAGATCTATACAATCATAATATAAATATGTATATAATAAATATAAAAAAAACATTATAAGTAACTTAGAGCAACAAAAAATATTCTTTAGTTTTCAGGCCAACTTTCTCATAACAATTGAGATAAACGCAAAATACATTTTATTATAAAAATTTTAATTTTTTTTAGTATAATGTTAGATAAAATCATTTATGGAAATGCCCATATATTAAATCACATTTTGAATTCGGGTCCACAATTATACAAATGCACATGTGGTACAGTTGAAAAAGGCTACAAAAATTACAAAACAAACAAATCCTGCCCGATCAATTAAAATATAAATATATCAAAAATATCGATCAATTAAAATATAAATAAATATAAGTCAACGATTAGCGTTGAACACAATACAATTTATACACATTTTGACAATAGAAAAGGGTCCGCAATATCTGAAGGATCGTTTAAAATACGTCGGAGATTTACAGCCGTACCACATTAGAAATGCTGAACAACTTTTTGCAATTTTTGTGATTCTTGTTTTGATAATTTTAAACATTTTTGTAATTTGTCTATTGTCATTGATTTCACAGCGTTCTAGGTTCTACAAGCCTAGAAAATACAATAACTTTGACTGTAGATTGCGGTCATTCTGATACCAAATGTGCACTTTATTTTAACCCTTTTGATTTAACCCTCTAATGTCTAATGCCTAAGAGTACCTTAAGACACTCTTCACAAAAGTCATACTGATGGTAAATGTAACCACTTTTTAGTAAGGAAGCTGGTTTTTACAGATGCTAACAGATGTAGTAAAATATTTGTAAATGCTTTTCAAGCTCTTAAAGCCTCCGTTCCATCACTTTTTTCGGCATTGTGCATGGCACTCGGATTTACAATATTTGACTTCATAACACATCGGATCAGATTTTTGACTCTTATAAGCGAAAATAAGTAATGTGTTTATCAATTCTCAAATGAACTTGTTGTATGTAATTAATTTCAATTGTTTTCAACATAACCCAACACACAGTAGTCATTAAAAATTTCCTTTTTTTTTACACTAAAACCCTAAAAGAGCTTCAGGATGCTTATATATATTTTGTCGCATGGAAGTTAAACGATTGTTTGTACCGACTTGCACAGCATTTTTTGAAATCAGAGGCCCAAATTTACCCAAAAAAAAGATTATTCTCATAATTTTTGTTCATTATTTTAGAATACAGCATTAGAGGGTTAAGCAACAGTTTTTGTGCAAAATGGAGTTTTTTGCATATAAATTTGTTCTATTATAATTATAAGTTACAATGGGTTGATTGGTAAGAGTCCGTCAGAGTTAGCGCATACAGCGTCACTTGATGTTAATGATATGAACGTGTCATTTGTTAACAATCAATTTGACATGCAGGAAGACGTGGGAGGTTTTTACGTTTTTCTTGTAGTGATCAGGGGTTTTCGTTCAGTATCATTAACTCAAGACAGTTACTTGATGCATTTTCATCTATAAAATCTAATGCTGCTGGAAAAAACGATGTATTTTCTTGAAATTTCTTTGAATTGTTTTCCCATTTGTTGCCAATTATTTTTTGCCTCTGGTCATCACTGTTCTTATGACATCTACTTTCCCCAAAGAATGGAAGACTGCTAAAATTAATCCAATTGCAAAAAAAAATCACACGCCAAATATATTCAGGAGTTTAGGCCGATAGCCGTAGTACCTATTCTGTCCAAAATAGTGGAACATGTCCTTAAGAAACAACTACTATCTTATACTGAAAGCAAATCTGTGCTGAATAACTGTCAATGTGGGTTTCGGTGTGGTAGAAGCACTTCTATGTTACTACTTTTTTAACAGATTCAATAAGAAATAATTTCGCCGACCAAAAGTTTTGTGTCCTGTTTTCTTTCCAGCAGTGGTTTACAAACCCATACACCATTCTCAGAATTAAACGCATGTGAGTATTGATAATTAGTACTTGTGAATACAGGGTTTTTTAACATAAATAAAAATTTGTTATAACGAATAGTGTTGAAACAGAAATTGTTGGTCAACTACATATGTATTTCTTATTCAAAGATTTATTGTTGCTGCAAATCTGTTAATGAGTGATTCTGTCCTAGAATACATAACGTAAATAAGTCCACGAAATGTAAAGACAGAATCAAGATGGTCTTGCCTTTTTAGTTCAAAGGCGCAGTTAATTGTATTAAAATCTGCATTTCCCATCACACACTCCTGAAATTTAATGAGCAAATAAATATGCATCTCAATACACAGGTTTACAAATTTGTATTGTGAGTGTGTGTGTATAAATTATCTTCTACAAAATGTGGTTGACGACGGTAGCAATTGTTATTAAATTTTACATATATTTAGCGTTTCAAAGCAATTGCTGTAAAAAATACTATGCAACAAATTAAGTGTCTTGGTCCGGGTGTGAAAAATTTTTTCTCCCAATGGGAGCTATATACAAGTATATTTAACCCTCCAAAGCATTTTTCTTTTCTTGGTTAAGATTTAATTTTATGACCAAAGAATGCGACACATTTTAATAAATAATTTAATAATTTAGCTAATACAAATTTAAAATTAAAAAAAAGGTCAGAAATTTAATTTAAATTTAATTGTACATCAGACATTTTTGATTCATATTTAAAATTAGTTCTTAATCAATGGCTCTAAAATGTTTCAAATTTTCTTTAGAGATAGAAGAACATTTCGACGTAGAAATGAAAAATGATTTGGAGTGTAAAAAATGCTTATATAGATCTATCAGTTGGTGAAGGGGTTGTCCGACCCTCAGAGCCCCTGCTACACAGTGAAATCAATTGGAATTAATAAAAACACGAATATTTTTAACTTCAAAAAAAGTTTCCGTTACTAGTGTATTTGGGATAAAAAAAAATATTTTTTTACAAAAAAATTTCAATTTCGGTTCCTAGTGTAGTTTGGTAAAAGCAAACAGAAAACCACATATCGTCGGTTGATTATTGTTTTGTCGTATACGCCATTTATGTTTTTTCCGAGTTAATTTTGTGTCTACAGGTTTTTGTGCGTTCTCTTTTCGAATCTGTTGTCAGATTTTTGATATACATATCTTACCATTGATGTGATGTTTACTCTAATTTATTGTATATCCCTAAAAATTTCTAGTTGGTAATAGTGGTATAGTTGTGATTATTGGTATCGCCGTTTCAAGCAATTGGCGTTTACAACGATATATTTTCAAAATTTTGGTAGAGAATTATTTTTACACGCCAGCATTTTGAAATTTTGATACTGTAGAGAGGTATACTATGAACCTAAAAACCGAAATATGTGGAGACTTCAGTTACGGTTTTTATGCACAATCAGACTTTTTGACCATGTAACTCCCTTCGTTATTTAACATCAACAGCTCTACGTATCGCAATACGCATCTTCAACGCTTTGGAGAAATAACCCACTAGTCGACAATGTTTTTCAATTTTGATTTGATATACAGACATGGACACTAAATTCGCACAAAACCACAATTAAGTTTGACGTACCATTTTTTAAACTTTTTGTCTATATAGACCAATTATTATGGTCTGCTCTGTTGCAGCAGATTTTTTTTTGCCATTATCTCTATTGTTTTTTGTTCCTGATTGCTGGAATGTGCAATTGACATCTTTTGCTTTGGATAGTAAATTAGCACAACGTGTGCGGACAGTGATAACAAGTTTGTTGTGCGTATTTTGTGTATAACGGTACTTTTATTAAATTGTTGTGCAATTACTCTTAACCTTTAACAGGTGGAATTTTTTGACTCAAATCAGAACAAAGCAGCTTGAAAAGGTAGAAGCAATACTAAAAAAGGCAACAACAACCGGCATTTTGTTTTTGTTTGGTGCGTAGTTTATGCTCTGTTCGATTACTCGAAAATTTTTACTGAATCGTGTTCGTTTACTCCGTAAGTCCAGTAAATGAGAGCCATTGAGCAAAATATTTGATAGTTCAATGCCAGATATCTTGCAAATTTTGGTTGGAGAAATTTTAGACAACAAAAATTTGCAAGCTAGAACAGCTGACAAATAAATTAACAACGACAGAAATAAGTACAAATGTGTTTTTTAATATTTTATTAGAAATTCTGAAAATTCTGGTGAACTTGTTGTGGTGAAAGTTCAAAAATTGATAGACGTATTATTATTATAGCAAAAAAGGACCCTTTCAAGTCTTCAAATGCTATTTTTGTTGTGTTTGGTAATGATGTTAGTTCACAAACATTTCGTCGCCGTCTTCTGCAAGCCAATTTACCCGGAAGAATTGCCAGAAAAGTTTCACTCATGCGTAAACAAAACATACAGATGAGATTAGAAACATTTGCTTTGATCTGGATGTGAAGGAGAAAAAATAGGGAAACATTTTATGGAACGACGAAACAAAAATTCATTTGTTTGGACATGACTACCAAAGGAATGTCCGTCGACCTAAAGGTAAAGAATTCCATGTGAAATTTATAAAGAACACTGTTAACCCTAGAACACTAATGTTATTTCTTATACATTAACACTAATCATTAGTCGAATCGGCTAACATACTATATACAATATAACCGGTTTTTTCGATATTTATATTTGAACCATCAACACATCTAAAAAGGTTGATATTTGGTTAATTTTGAGTGTAAATCACACAGCAAATTTTAATTTTTATAAAACAATTCATTAAAAAAATATATTTATTAAAATTACTTTTGAGAAACTGTGTGCAAATATGTAGGGTTAAACATGGTGGAGGCGACATAATGGTTTGGGGATGCTTTTCTTGGAATGGTATTGGGCCGATATATCGAATTGAAAGTACAATAAACGCAGACGGATACAGGTAAATATTAGAAAATGTAATGCTTCCATATTACTCAGAGAATATGCCATTACTTTGGATGTTCCAGCAAGGCATGTACTGGGTACTAGTCCTAGTTAAATATTTACTAATAATGGTTAAGGAAAAAATTTAAAAGTTTTAGATGCTGTGTTTTTCCTTAAATGTATGTATTATTATGACTCCATATTTTCTTACTTTGTAAAACAATTGTCTCATTTTTATATAATTTAATATAATATATGTATGAAAAATATTATGATTTCTGGTTGTGTTTTATTTTCCTTTTTAAATAAAATATACGCAGGTGCATCTATTATTATGGGCATGTGTGTATATATTGACAACTTAAGGGTGTAAAAAAAAACAAAATGTCGGTTGTTGCTGCCTACAGCAATAACAACGACTTTCAAGCTGCCTTGACTGCTCTTTACAAAAAGGATGTACAAGGTTTTTGGTACAAGTACAAGTAGAGAAGAAAAAACCGGCGCAATTTGGCAACCCCAGTAGAAGAGAACCAAAAAAAAGTCGACGCGATTCAAACGCATTTCTTTCCCGCGTCATAAGTTGATTATTTCATACTTTTTACATACTTTATTTAATTTTATTTAAATATGGTTGGAATTTCTATAGTTAGATACAATAACATCAGAAAACTGCTCGTGTATTGAAATATTCAACGAAGAGAGTAAGAGAGAGAGCCGAGAAACGACGCGCTTCACTCTTTTTCTTTGTTGGCATTCCACACCATGAGTAAATTTTCTTTCTCTATACCATAGTTGCTTTATGCTCTTTACAAATTTTTACGTCAAAAGTAGAGAAGAAAAAACCTGCGAAATTTGGCAACCCTAGTAGAAGAGAACCAAAAAAAGTCGACGCGATTCACTAAAACGCATTTCTTTCCCGCGTCATAACTTAGGTAGGAATTTCCAGGAATTTCTATAGTTAGTCTGTTTCTAGCCGTGCAATTATAATTGCTACAATTCATGAGTTCGTTGGAGACAGAGGAAAGGAGAATGGAACGACGAAAAAACTTGCATGAAGCAAGGCAGCTTGAAAAGGTAGAAACAATACTACAAAAATTACAAGGCAACAACAACCAGCATTCTGTGTTTGTTTGGTGTGTAGTTTATGTCAATATCAACGTACTACGAACAACGGACACAAAACAAAGGTAAACAGCATTTGACAGCTAGTGTGCACGACTTTGGCAACAAAGCATGAAAAAAACAAATCAGCTGTTCTTATACCACAACCTTCTTAAGCAGCCTTGGCATGAACTCTGCAATTCTTTCAGTTCTTTTCATTCGCAATTTTTTAGTAATGGCGGCTGTAAAAATTTCACATGAATAGTCTGCATATGTCTCAGATTTATACGAAGGTCAGAAGAAGCAATAATAAAAACCAGAATTGCGTGCGTGTAAAAGCAAATTGCAATTCCAAAAGAGAATCATGAAGAATTGCAGCAATTACAATTGCACTTCTAGAACCAGACTTAGATACAATAACATCAACAAAACTGCTCGTGTATTGAAATATTCAACGAAGAGAGAGAGAACAGAGAAACGACCCGCTTCACTAGTTTTCTTTGTTGGCATTCCAATCCATGAGTAAATTTTCTTCTCTATACCATAGTTGCGTTATGGTCAAAAATTGAAGGGATGGTTGCAAGCTAAAACCATAGAGTAAATATGGGTAGAGAAAATCTTTCACTCACCAAATTTCTGACATTTGTCCTCGTGTGATGTATACGTTTGATGTTGAAAAGAATTGCTTTACTAATACCAGATAGAGGCAATGGTTCAAAACAACGAACAAAATAACAACAACGGCATTTCGTTTTGTGTGTTAAAATTAATGTGTTAAATACAACACAAATGTATGCTAACAATAACAGTCAATAAAAAAGTTTAAAACACATTTAAATTTCACAGTTTTTCACCAAAATGGCATGACAAATTAAAGCAAGAAGTTATTGTAATTCCACCTGGTGTATATCACTTTTCGTCAAACATCTCTCTATCACACCAACCGCATCACGAAGAGTGTGAAATGAAACGTCAGATGAGAGAATAAGTTTATCTAGGTATGTATTAGTCTATGGCTAAAACGCACAAATGTAGTGTAATCGCGATTTACGTATGTTTTTAAAAGAGAATAGCGTGATAATTACAGCCTGGCAAGCAAAATATAAATGGGGACTTACGTGTAAACGCACGGAGATTTACGCAGCAACTACGAAAGAGAATTGATGAAATTCCCTGCGAAAAACCCCATCGTGTAAAGACACTAATTGTTCTGGTGGCGCTCTTGATATGCATGCACTACATAGTACAATTATACCAGCCTCTCATCACTGTGACACAACACGTACTATGGCAAACATGTGTTTCATGTTGTGTGGCCAAAGAATTGAAAAATATAATACAAACACAAATGACATAAAATAACAACATATAGGAATAAATGAAAGTGCCATGTGCTTTTTGTAAACGACAGATTTGTATTTTTTTAGATATTAGTGTTAATAAAAGAAAACTAACACATATTGGGGCAAAATTAAACTGAGCTATTTTTATATAGCAGTGTTTTTATTTTTGTAACTTTTAATATATTATTTTAAGATCTCAGCTTCGTCACAAGCTAAACCAATTATATTGACACGTTGCATTTGGTTATATTTGCTCACTCAAATTTTGCTTTATTGTTTATTTTGGTGATTGTTTTTTCTTTTCGTCGATGTTTATTATTGCCTTTAATATTCATTACATTAGTTTGTAACAGTAATTTGTAATTACAACAATGCTGTACCGTTAAATTGCGAGCATTAACCTTTTCCTCCGACACATGCAATAAACTACAAACAAATATGTAAAATATATTCACTTCACAACGGTTGAATTTCAATTTGATGCAAAGATTTGGAAAATCTAATATTAATCAGATTTTTAGGACACAGGTTTGAAAAGCGTCCACCACGACGATTCATCATCAGCCACACATCTGCCAGTGACCGCACACCATTCTTTTCTCATTTCAAACGTAAATTATTACAAGTCCTCTTAAACTTACCCTTCTTCAATTGACTGTATTTTATTTATTTGTTATCGGTTTTGTTTGTTATTTCTTCTGCAACACTAAACTATGAATTATAATTTTTATATTTAGTTTAAGTTAACGAAAACCGAAAAAACGTGTTCACTTTCTGCGCTATGCCGCCGTATGACTTCGTCGTTTGTTGCTTTTACTTTTGCTTTGAATTCGCTTGCTCTGCTTCTTCTTGTATTTCTTTAAATGTCTGGTTGTGTCGTGTCTATTTTAACCTCACATGTTGACCATCTAATTAAGTGGAGAACTGCAACTTTTGTTTTGTTTTCGTTAATAAATCACCTGTTTTTAAACCTTCTTTGTAATTTATATTTATTTTGTATATCGATTTCATTCATTTATTATTGTTCTTGTGTTAAATTACATTTGTTTTTATTTCATTCAACACACAAACGAAACCCTCACGTGGACCACAACGAACGACGCTTGCTTACTAGAAGGAGCACAATGTTTGAAGTATTTGTTTGTTATTCTTTTCGTTGTTGCGGCTTTGCACCAGTGATGGGAAATATGGTACGATTGTACCAAAACTGTACTGGCATCTAACTCCAAAGGGGATGTACAAATCGAGATGAAAATCCGAGCTATTATATCCCTCGTAGAAGAGAACAAAAAAGTCGACCCGATCCACTCAAACGCATTTCTCTCTTGCGTCATAACTTGATTACTTCATACTTTATGTAATTTTATTTAAACATGATAGAAATTTGTATAGTTAGGCACAATAACATTATCAAAAAACTGCTCGTGCATTGAAATATAAAATGAAGAGAGTAAGAGAGAGTAGAGAAACAAGGCGCTTCACTCGTTTTCTTTGTTGGCATTCCACTCCATTAGTAAAAATATTTTGTTTCCCTCCATTCACTATCTTTGCTGCGGATACTTTTCCTCCGGTTCTAAAACAAAATAATATTTTCACGAACGAATGGATATGTAACCGACCTCTACACAAAATCTACAGCGCTTATCACCTCTTTTGTTCCAAAATATATGTAAAAACATTACTGAAACACCAATATTTCGGAAACGATATCGTTAAGTCAGTATCAATTATTATTTTATATCAACCAATCAATGTCTTCAATAAGGCGATTTAGTATAAAAAACATCACAGTATCCCAAACACTTTAAAATCTACAAAAATCAGACTATTTTCACGATTATTGAACTAAACTACAAGTTGAGTTCACAGCTCGTATGAACTGTTAATCTAAAATGATATCATAAACTAGTAAACTAAATTAATGAACTAGTTCATTAACTGAACTAGAACTAGTTTAATAAACAAGACCTACAGTTTTATACCGGTTCCGAACGGTATTTTGAGAAGCTTTTTCGTGGCTAAATACTCGACGGTGTCGCCGTCACTATGCGAGATGGCCTAAAATAGAGATATGAGGTGGTCAGAGCAGGGATCAAACCTACATTATTATGTACAAGAGCCGCGTACACTACCATTGTACCACAGACGGCATATACAAATTGTTAACATATAATTTTGTGAAAATACTAAATTGAAATTTCGCAAGGATATTGTCTGGTATTTTTCCGTAATCAAATTCAGCATATTCCAGCAATAAAAGGAAACAAATATGTATAAAAAATATATGTTTGAGAAGCAATAAATATCTAAGAAATGAGAAATGAAACAAACGTACTATTCGTGCGTAGTGTGAGCAAATCAAGCATTTCTTTCCTGATTCTCAGACAAATAAGAAAAAATATCCGATTTGTCGTTTGTCAAAATGTATGGGAAATCAAGCAAATTTTCTTGATTTCTGCTTAAAATTAACAAAAGTTGCAAAACCAAGAAAATCGATGCCAATGCGAATGCTGTGTAACAAAACATATTTCTAAACATCATGTCTCAAAAACGATCCTGTATTTAATATAAGGCTATGTCTTTTATGCAGAAATAACAGCAATAAAGAAAAAATTATTGTGCATGACGCCCGTTATTACAACTCATGGGTTGATATTGGGTCCCGTGATATCTTGGTTCCAACTACTCGGTGATACTAGTCACAATGCCCGTGAAAACATAGCATTATGTGATATCGCACTTGTAGACTTTTCCTTTGGAACTACGAAATGGCCAAAATCATCGAAAATTTAAACATCAGAATGTACGATGTTAGCCGCAGTTAGAAAAGAAAGAACTAATCTAAAAAGTAAATGTAAAGAATGATTCTCTTGTGTGATAATAAACATTACCTGATGAAATTGATTTTGTTTATTTTGCAAAAAGTATACATTACTCTGTCGTCCGCAGTTAACAAAATAGACAATAATTTATTACAAATTTAGTAAATTCTAGACTGTATATAATTTGGTACTTTCAGTCTACTTTTGGTACAATTTCTTGGTGATTTCGGTACAATTTTAAAATGCTGTAATCTCATCACAGTTTACCAGCACAAAAAAGTATAATCGAGGCGAATTTGGGATATTAAGTGCAATGCCGGAATGTCAAAATAACACTCCACGTGGTAATCATCAAAGAGTATGAAATTTTAAGTAGAGAAGAAAATTTACTCATGGAAAGGAATGCCAACAAAGCAAACGATTGAAGTGCCTCGTTTCTTTGCTCTCTCAGTTACTCTCTTCGTTGAATATTTCAATCCACGAGCAGTTTTCTGATGATGTTATTGTATCTATCTATAGGAATTCCAACCATATTTAAATAAAATTACATAAGGTATGTAAAAAGTATTAAATAATCAAGTTATGACGCGAGAGAGAAATGCGTTTGAGTGAATCGCGTCGACTTTTCTGGTTCTCTTCTACTAGGGTTGTACATCCTTTTTGAAAGTTATACTATACGAAAGTCTCTCTGCTGTCTCTAAGGCTCAATTTTTGAGTGGTTATTTAAATATGTAATCAACTGAGTTTGATTTATATTTGATCTGGCTTTAAATACGAACAGTTTTCCAGAATTTTGTCAAATGATTTTGCTGTTTACGTGGCAACAGTGGCAAATCAACGAGCGTTAAGAGATATACCATAGAATAATACTTACCATAGAAGCTCTCATTCGCTCAATAAATTAAACGTCATAGGTACGATGGAAAGTAAACATTGGATGGTGGAAAATATGGGTTCAATAATACCAGATAGTGGCAATATTTACAGCGATCAACATAGGAACAACAACCGAATTTCATGTTTTTGTGGCAAACTAGTTGTGTTAAATACAATACAAATGTATACCAACGATAAAAGTCAACAAAAAAGTGCAAAATATATTAAAATTTTTCAGTTCTACACCAAAACGACAGGAAAAAGTTAAGTGAACATATTCTGTAACTCCACCTGGTGTAAGACAATTTTAAACCTACAAACCTACGATGAAGAGTGTGAAATGAAACGTCAGATGAGAGAATAAGTTTATCTACGTATGTATTATTCTATGCGTCCTATTCTGAGTTGTCTAAAAAGGGGTTTTGGTTTTCGCGTTGCCATCATTCCAGGGGTAGACTAGTACGTTTTGTTAGTGTAGAGTAAAACGTAAACGATTTATAGGACCCCGCATATGAATGATTTCTGGCGGTTTATTTTGAATTCATATTCAGAGATGAATCTAATAAACGGTTGAAGTCTGAAGTAGAAAATTGTGCATGCTATGGTGAAAATATTTCACTCAAAGATAGAAAGGGATGTCGGAATAGCATGAATAAACTAGTGAATTTAAAGTAGGATGAATAATGTTTTATTAGGGAAATTCTAATAAGATGGCTCATTTGGGAAGATATATACCCAAGCGCAACAAATCCATACTTAGTGACTTCAATCGCTTAGAGACGTAGAAGATAGAGGGTGTCCTCACGGGTTGATTTTTTTGCTGAGATTTTTAATTTAAACCATTGGTGAAAGTGGGGTTAAGATTGAAATCGCGTTCCATATTATAATTATTAAATATTTAAGATCAAATCGGATCGTGCTCACTGAATATTCTACAAATAGTGAAACGACAAGGAATAAGTGAGTAGACAGGAGATAGTGAGATCAGTAAAACAAATTAAAGTTTTATTTTAATAGATATCCTCATACTGTGGATTAGACCTGGTGACTACAATATTTTGAGTGTCCCTGTAGGATTTAAAAGTGGAGAAAGTGAGTACTGAAACACTGTTTGGTAAAAGAAAAATATCACTGTGTTAAGTACGTGTCTATATAATCCCTAATGTTAATATAATCCCTAAAGTACCATCATATAGTTTTCCAGGCTATGCAAAACGGTTGGTTTTGCGACATAGGTTCGCTGATATAATAGGATTTAGTGGGCCCTCTCAATCTTGCGTATCAAAAATCGGAACCCAAAGAATAGAGAAAAAAAGTATAATTTTTGGCCAAAGTCTATAGAAACTGAGAATTGTGTGAATTACCGAAAGGAATGTAAATAATGCAAATGAATATCGGTCGCTTGGCATAAAGCTCAAACTAGTGCACAGCAACGGATGCAAGAACGTAACTTTGATCTTTGAGTGTGCATTTGAATCTTTGTTTGTTTTATGTAAGTTTTTTTTTTATATTTAGTTTCATATTTTTTTTTTTTGTATTTGATGTATGGATTTAGTTTATTTTTATTTTTATATTAGCGTGTAGCGATAGATATTAAAGACCTGCACAAAGCCATAAAAATTGGATTTCAAGCCACAGTAGTTTTTTCAATGCCAACGCTGTCAACGCCAAATAAGCAAACAAAGCCTGTTGGTCCATTCCCACGTAGCAGCAAATGCAGTTACTGTCCATTCTTAGTGTCGACAGTATGTGAATGAGAGAGAAAATGAGAAAACAAACATCAGAGAAAAACTCATCGTCATCGCCACATCTACGACTTGTATGTATGTAATATTATTTATGTATGGATGTAATTAGTTTTTTTTTCTACATAACAGACATAGTAAAGGGTTTTTTTTTGTAGAGTGACACAAGTTTAAATCATAATAAAACCAGGAAATATATTTTTACTATCAATGAAACGGGCTTTATGAAATTAATGTTTAAATATGATTTCTGCCATGTGGCTGCCACGGTTTACGGTTTTATTATGATTTAAACTTGTGTCACTCTCCAAAAAAAACCTTTACTCTGTCTGTTATGTAGAAAAAAAAAACTACATACATCCATACATAAATAATATTACATACATACAAGTCGTAGATGTAGCGATGACGATGAGTCATCAAACATTCAAGGCATACAAGCCATGGCTTTGCAATTAACTCGCTTTGTTTGCATTGCACACATTGACACACTTGTCGTTGTGTTTTACAGGAATTAGTTTTAAATGACAGTAGATTTCAAGCTGGCTTTGAAAATCAAAGAGCGTTGTGCAGGCCTTTAATAGATATAAGAAGCTGTTGTGTAGTTCCGACGATAGACAGTGATTTCCCAATGATTTAAGATAACTTTCTATTGTAACTATATTAGTCCTTGTCTGAAAGGCGTTCGCTTTGTTATATAAAGTGAAAGAATGTTAATTCTAGAATACCGATTTGATTGGATAAAAATTTGAAACAAAAAAATATTAATACATTTTTCTGGTTAGGCACTAAGTATTTTTTGTTAAGATAATAAATCATGTCTTTAAAATGAAAAGAGCGTCAAAAATGATGGAGTAAGTCAGTACGTGTAGGGATTGTGATATAAACTTGGTGGGAAGGAAGGCGGTGTTATGGGGTCACAAATAAATGGGAGTAATGATGGAGTAAGTCAATGATGGAGTAAGTCAGTACGTGTAGGGATGGTGATATAAACTAGGTGGGAAGGAAGGCGGTGTTATGGGGTCACAAATAAATGGGAGGTATCTCCGTGACCACAGGAAGGCATGGGCGGTTGGGGGTTCTATATCATCCCCTCACTCGGTGGTGTTGTAGGGTGATAATTTGTTGTTTGTTTTTTTTTTAATTTTTAATTGCTGCGACCTAGGCATCAGGGCGAAGGGATGGATGCACACCCGGGTTGAGTCAACCGAAAGGGTTAGCCGGCAACTGTTTGTTTTAATGTCGAAAAGGATCCGTAACAGGGTATCCCGTTATGTAAATGCTTTGTGAATGAGTAATTATTGTTCACTTTGATTCTGATTTTTCTGTTTGTTAGGAAAACATATGAAGTTAATTATTTTTTGCCCAATTTTCCACTCTTTTAATTGCGATATTATTGTATGTATGCCTACGCGATCAGAGGATTTTTCAAAATCTATGGATATAATAGATAAATGATTCTTGTGAGATAGAGTGGACGCAATGATGTGATCCATATATGTGTGAGCATCGATTGATCCTTTGTTAGGCTTGAAGGCAACTTGGTGAGTGCTTAAAAGTTTATTTTTCAGAAGGATCCATGTTATCCTCGTTGCAACAATTTTTTCTAATAGTTTTGAAGTACAAGGGACCAGTGACATTGGCCGGTATCCCTCCATAAATGTTTTATCTTTGTTTGGTTTTCGAATAGGTATAATTGTTCACGTTTTCCACTGTGGGGGTATGATACCGGCGGTAAAAATCAAATTAAAAAGCTGGAGTAAATATTGAGTCATGTTAGATGGTAATTTTTTTAACATAGGGTAAGATATTTTGTCAAACCCAGGAGTTTTTCCCTTAAGCGAAGCTAGCGTTGACTGAATTTCAAATAGGGTAATATCTTCCTCTAAAAGTTTCGTTGTATTACTTAGCTGGTAGTTTATTGTTTTATTTATATTAATTTTGTTATATTTGAAGGATTCGTTGAAGTTATCATCGCTAGACTGTTGTGACCATGTATTCGCAAATAAGTTTGCAATATCATATGGATTATTCAATATCTGGGTGTTATATTCAATATGGCGAATGAAATTAAACGCTTTAATACCATTAAGTTTTTGTATGTTTTTCCAGATTATGGAAATTGGGGTAGTTGTGTTTATTTCGCTAGTAAAAGCGAAAAAGGAATCCCTTTTGGCTATTTTGCTTTTAAATTTGAATAGGGCGTTGGCTTTTTTATATGCTAGTAAGTTTTCCGTTGTTCCGTTTTGTTTCGAGTGTCTGAGGACCTGAAGTTCAGTATTCCACCAGTGTGTATATTTGTTTTTACAATTTTTGTAGATTGGAATGTATTAGGTCTGTCTGTTTACTGCAATATTGTACAAAATGTTACAAAATGTTGTCTGTTTACTGCAAAACTTTTGCAACGAGAGAGCCAAAGAGAGAATTTTTTAACAGTTGGATGATAGAGAACTTGCAAAATGTTACTGGAGGAATTTCTTCTATCAAGATTTTGCAAGTTCGATCAGCTGTTTTTTATTTACATTTTGATTGCAATATTTTTGTGTGAAAAAGAAGAATAAAGTTGAAATTTAACAATGGCAGAGGTAAGTAGTTAGAATTGTGTTGATTTTTAACGTTTATAATAAATTATAATAAACAAAACATTTTACTTCATGCTAGAACGTGCAAATACACAGTGCGACCGTGCGACACATATGCTAAAATTGTTTTGCTTTGTTATTTCAATTGTTTACACACCGATCAGCTGTTTTCTTGCAATATTTCACAAAATGTCTGTTTACTTTTTGGAATAGAGAAAAAAAGAGCGTAAAATTTTTTTTACTCTCTGCAAAAAGTTACTGGATAAATCTTGCTGGAAAAGTAAACAGACAAAGCTATTATTGGCAGCAGCTTTTATAATTTTTTGCAACCTAGCAGCTTCTTTGTTTATGTTATATGACAGTTCTCTCATATGTATATTGCTTAGGATTTCTTGAAATTTTTTCCAGTCTGCTTTACCGACGTTAAAGCTGGTTTGTATGTGGTTAGAGGAAACGGTTGTGCGGTTTGGTTGTTCCATACGGATATATATAGGGATCACTTCCGTTTAGTTGTGAATCGATGGATGAAAGAGGTGCTATGTCAGCTGAGACCAAAGAAAGATCGATGTGCGTGAAAGTTGATCTGGTTGAAAAGTGTGTCGCAGTTCCGTCGTTGAGGAGTATCATATTAGATTCATTAAGAAGGTCTTCAATTATGCGGCATCTAGATAGAGTAGTTGGTGAACCCCATATAGTAGAGTGAGCGTTAAAGTCACCTAAAATTAGTGTACGCTGGTTGTCGTTTATAAAAAGGGGCGACAGCTCTGTTGTTCGAATAGGTTTTGAGGGATTTAAGTAAATAGATACTATTTTCAGCTTGAATCCGACGAAAACATCGGCTGTGGCTGAAAAATTGTTGGACGACGTTATAAAGTTACATTTTATGTTGTTTTTTATGAAAAGTGCAGCGCCTCCTCGACTGGATCCGTTGGTGTCCGATAGGCACGAAACGTAACCATTGAGACGTAATGTATTATCCGAGTGGTGAGTTTCTTGTAGTGCAATAATATCGGGCGAGTTATCACAGATTAGGATTTGAAGCTGATGGAGGTTGTTATAAGATCCGTTTATATTCCACTGTAAAATAGTGACTGACATAAGAGGTTAAAAATAAATGTGTGAAAAAATATGTTGTTATTTTAGTGTTCCATGTCTTCAGTGGGTGAATCAATTTCAGTAGTGCAGTATTCTGCCAGGTTTTGTGTGTTGGTGAGGCTTTTTAGATTTGTCAAGAGAGCTATCTCTGGACCTGGAGGGGTTGTCTTTAGTAATTTTAGTTGTAGTTTTAGTACTATTTTTTGAGAAGGAGCTACTTTTATCATTTGTAGGTTTGGTTACATTTAATGCTTGCGTTTTTTGTATTTTTATTGTATTTTCGTACAAGGTGTAGGATTATGAATTATGGCTGCGCTGATGTCGCAGATTTCATTGCTTTTACAGTATTTTCTTGTATGTCCTAGTTTGAAACAGTTTTTGCATTGAATAGGATTTGGAATATAGGGCTCAATTTTGCAGTTAAGATAGTCGATTTTAATTTCTTTTGGTAGCTGATAGAGGTTAAAGTGGAGGATTTGGTAATTTCGACGAATAATTTCAACTACGCCTTGGTTCTTTAATCCGTCTTTTATTTCTTCCTCATTAAGATCTCGAAGTGTTGGAGCGAATACGCCTTTTATTATATTTAGAGTTGGATGAAAAAAACTTTCTATTGGGCAAACTCCTGGAAGTTGTGTTGCTTTCAAGAATATATTTGCTTGGGATTCATTTTTTATGAGGATTAGGAGGTTTCCATCTCTTGTAAATGTTATTTTTTGAGTTGGCTCACTTGAGATTCCTTCTAATGCTTTAGAAACCAGAAATATGTTAAAATTTTGTATCTGGTGTTTTGCTTTTCAATACTATGAATTTTGGACACCGATTTTTATTGTAAATGACATTTTGTTTGTTTGTAAAAACCTGCAAAGTATGTAACTGTTCCAAATTTATGTTTTTAAGATAATACACGATTCTTAAATATTGTCTTCTAACACGATTCAAAATCATTCAATGTTCTTAAAAAGGCTCAATAAATTAATTAAATTAAATTAAATTAGTTTGTTTTGTAAAGTTGGAAAGTCAAAAGTATTATTCGCGTTAAATTGAATATTATTGCTGTTATTCTTTTTCCTTTTTGGCGATGGATCTAAGATCGCGTAATAGTTGCCTCCCGAGGAGGACGCCATGGTATTGCTTCACCAGTCCGGCCGAAAAAAAAAATGAAAATACTGTATTAGAATAATAACAGAGGGAGACAGAGTGTAACAGTTATGTTCAAAAACAAAAGAAACAGAGCAATGCGCGCAGCGGATTAACTAAGGCAACCGAATACGACGAGCACTTGTTGTAGACTGAGAAAACAATTATTTAATTAAATAGTGGTAAAAAGTTATCGATTTTTTAAACCACCAGTTATTTCAATAACTAAGCGAGTTATGGGTAACTTTTATTTAATATTTTCGCCTTAGGCAAACCACAGACTAGTCATTCTTGAGTATGAGCTAGGTCGATAACCTTTTATGTATCTGGCAGATGAATTTGAAAAAATATTACCAACAAATTTTATGAACATGATAGTGATGCGAACAACTTCGACTACATTCTTATTTAGTATTAACAGGGAAGATAAACCGACAATAAATATTAACGATAGCTGATGTTCATGCTCATGAATGCCAAGTCTGTGGTTCGCTTTATTTTGGGGTGTTCTAAAAAAAAAAGTTATCGATTGAGAAGCCTTGGATATCCTACTCTTGCCGGATTACTGAACCGACAGATATGCGCGGCTATATACTGGACCTTTGGAGGCCCATATCCCGTGGACTCAGGCACAACATTCTTCCTTTTTTTTCCCCACCAAATTGAATCAATAGGGTTAAAAAACGACTAATTTTTGTGAGTTGTCGGTAAATTAAAATATCAGAAATTTACTTACATTTTTACTCACTTATTTGCTTGTTTCTTACCAAAAAGTTACAACTTCGAGTAGTTGCGTTACGATAACGATCGGTGACGAAGTACACGATTTCGAATGCGGATTTGCCACTGCTTTTGAAATCTCCAGACGGGCCCAAAAATATTGTTTATTCAGATGATAAAACAATAACAATTCATATCAAAAAAAGTTCAATTTATCCTCCCAGCATTGTATTCTTATATTATATTAAATTTTATTTAAATATTTTTTATAAGATAATTTTTCCAAAAGATGTTACGCACATTCTCCCACAGGACTTTATGCTTTCATGTAATATTTATGTTTGTATAGTAATCTATTAGTTTTTGTAGATAATATTGTTGGTTGATTTATATAAACGTTTTTTTTAAATTGTTAGTTTAGTGCTTCTAAATAAAATGGGAGTGTCTATTTATAAGGACTCCCTCTATGTCCGTTTTTTGCAAAAATAATCGAAAACGAAAAAAATTACAACTTAACTTTGTTGTCTCATCGTGGGCAATAGTATAATGCATACAACTTAAATAAAATACATATTAAAAAAAAAAGATAGATAGCATATATATAAAAACTTGTGTTCAGAGAAGGGAAATAGAAATGCAGGAGGGGTTCTCTGCTCGTTTTAATATTTGAATTGCATATTAGAAAAGGTATAAATGAGCCATTTCTCTAACGACGTCTGACACTAGTCCATTCACCATCGTCTCCACTTTTGTTTTCTGAAAAAGGAATATATATTGCAAATTATTTATTTTTCAAATCAGAATTGTACAATTGTATGTATATATGAAAGGGTCTAATACGTTTGTTTTGAAATTTGTTAAAGTGAAACATTAATCGCTTTGGATAATTTGTGTGAGGGTCAAAGGAGCGATGTTCTCCAAGGATTGCTGCCTAATAAAATCTTGATTCCGCATATATACACTAACCTTTGTCTTGTTGTTCTCTTCTGGGCTTTTCCTTATCATCACGTGCGTGCGAACGTTCAGTACGCCAATTTCCAGAAGAATCTTTACCAACAGCGCCGGCCACAGGGCCGCGGTCACGGCGGTCACTACCTTGACGGCGGGTATCACCACGATCTGTGTTTTGACGAGCTTCACGCCAATTACCACCACCGCTGCTAGGTTCATCACGTCGCACTCCACCTTCGCGACGATCATCGCGGTCGCGCTCACCACCACGTCGGAAATCACCACCGCGGGGACGTTCTTCACGGTCACCCCCGCGAGGGCGTTCTTCACGGTCGCCAATCCGAGGACGTTCGTCACGATCACCCCCACGAGGACGTTCGTCACGATCACCCCCACGAGGACGTTCGTCACGATCACCCCCACGAGGACGATCGTCGCGATCACCCCCACGGCGAAAATCTCCACCACGAGGGCGTTCATCATCTGCTCCTCCACGGCGCCACTTGTCGTCACGTGGTGGTCCCCCATTCCGTGCAGTCCCAGCTACGCGTTCCTGATCGCGAGGTCCACGCCATGAGCTGCCACCTTCTTCTTCTTTGCGGTCAGAAGGACGTTCACGATCTGCATTGGCAGGAGCCCCACGACGCCATTCACCAGATGTTTCGGCAGCACCACCTCTGTCCCCACGTGCACGCCATACATCGCCGCGTCCCTTATCAGGATTCTTCTCACGCTCACGTTCACGCTCAGCAGCAACTTCACGCGACAAGCGTTCTCGCTCTTCTTGAATTCTACGTTCAGCTTCTTCCTCCTTAGCACGTTGTTTCTCGTATTGAATGCGGCGTTTCTCTTCCTCGGCTTCGCGTTCCTTGCGACGTGCTTCTGCAACTGCACGTTCTTCCTCTTCCTTGGCACGACGGATTTCCTCTTCCTTACGCATACGTTCTTCTTCCTTCTCGCGTAACCACTCTTGGCGACGCTGTTCGCGTCTAAGTTCCACACGTTTGGCCAAACGCTTCTTGCGTTCTTCGGTCAATGCAATATCGAATTGCATCACCTTGTCGGCGTAAACCGAAGCTCGTTCCGTCTTCAAAGATTCCAAGAATGTGTCGCGGTCTGGATGCATGCGTTTGAGGCGCTCCTGCTGAATTACAGCATCCTTTCGTTCAGCAATAGCATTTTCTATGCGAGTCGCTTCTTGAGCCTCCCAGAACTTCTTGTCGTTTACCATCTTCTCGCTTAAGTACTTCTCGAAGAGGGGAATTTCCTTCATACGCTTGCACCGTTCGAAGTAATCTATCTTCTTCTCTTGGGATTTCAATTTATTCTGCAATTCCTTGCGTTCACGTTGCAACTCTTCAGATTCACGAATAGCAATTTGTTCGGCATCCAATTTCTTAATGCTCTCCGGATCGAGTTTTTCCAACATCTTCTTTCCGTGAGCTGTTTGAGAAATTTGTTCTACTTTCTCCTTCAAGCTCTTTTCCTTGATGGCTTGAATTTCGTTTTGATGACGCTTACGTTCACGTTCCTCGTTTTCTTGATCAAGACGTTTTTGCTCAGCCAATTTATGTTTACGGGCTTCTTCTTCCAAGCGGCGAGCCTCTTCCTCTTCGCGGGCATTATTTTGCTTCTCAATGAATTCCTTACGATCTTCTATTATTTTCTGGCGCTGAAGAATACGTTGATGTTCCCGGTCCTTAATTTCGTGATAGTGTTGAACCATTTGATGACGGAGCTTGCCACGTTGATCACGATCCCGATTGGGATATACGATGGACGCCGCTCGGTGCAATACTGAAGACATATTAACCAATTGCGAACGGATTTGTTCGGAAGGCATAGATTGTAATGAGGGGCCATCTGGATGATCTTCACGCTGGCTCTCAGTTAGATCTGTACCAAAGTATATGCATCGCTTTTGATGGTCAATGCGAATTTGCATGTCATTATGCCGCACAGACTCTACCAGCAACTTCTCCAATTCAAATATGTTGCAGAACGAGGCCAAAGTAATTAGTCGTGCAAACTCAATGCTTTCGTAAACCTGGGAAATTTGGCGAATCAAACGCATTATAGTGACATCCTTCAAGGGGCGAACGTAAGGGGCAAGAGGATTGTTTTCACCAGGTATAGCTTCAATAGCATCAACAACAGTTTGCACTCGTTTGCACAAGTTCAAGGGGTTAAAATCAACCTCAAGCCAGTTGTATAAATTGCGGTATTCCTCAGAAGCCAGTTGTGGAACGTTTAGACGAACCTGGAAAATTCAAAATGAAACAAAATTTAAATATAAAATGAATCATGGGGAACTTCAACCTTTGCATAGAAGAGTATGTCGTATAGATCATTTTGCAATAAAACAATCATTCCATACTTAATTTTAATATCTTACCACTTCCTTAAGCAGAGAGGCCCTTGTGGGTGGCTGTTGGAGGCCCAACAAAACTGCCAGCTTCTGGGCTTTCTCCAGAGGACTTTTATCAGCTTCAATGAAACGATCGAACTCAGGATGAGCCGAAGGTAATGGTATGGACAATGTGGCTATGAGTACATGTGATGCCATACGTTGCATGTCATCTTTAGTTAGATTCTTCTTCAATTCACGGGTCAATTGGAAGAGCTTCAACAGAGCAGCAGCGTGGAAAAGTTGATTACCAGCTTTGGAAAATACCATAGCCAATTTTTGATAATAATTAGCCATTGTTTTGGGCACAGGAGTTTTCTTCGACAATGCCATAAGACCATGTATATCCTCAATGGCTTTGTAAGCTTCTTGCCACAATTCCATTTGGATGGCACAATCCAATTGATGTAGTCTAGTGTCAAGACACAATTGTTGAGTTTCCAATTTGGTAATGGACACACCAGTGGTTTGGTTAGTGCTCTTGCAAATATCTTCCAAATGCTTGCGCAATTTATCACACAAGCGACGGAATTCGCTCTTGCGGTTATATTTTAAGCAAAATTGGAAGGCCATACGAGCAATGTCATGGTACAAAGCCTCGCAGTGGGTATTTATGCGCAATAATTCCAAACATTGGCAGTAAGACTCCCACAAAAATTTAACCCATGGCAGCAAAATTGTACGATCAGATCGATCTTGGGCATCTTCACCGCAAACAGCACTCATCAAAATGCTCTCCGGCGTAGCAATATTATCTAAATCGTCCAGTTCCAAAACTGCAACAGCGGCAGATGATTGAGCTTGAGCTGCTTCTGTATGCTCCTCAGCCATACGTAAGTAAGCACGGATGACATTTTCCAACGAGTTGACATTAACCAACTGAAACATGTTACGGTATTGAAATAACCCTTCCTTCGCAATGTGCGACTTTTTAAGTTCCACACACAAGTACAAGTACTTGTACATAAGGGGTTCAATAATGGTCTCCGAGTAGGCATAATTCCAGCGCTTATTGCGAAAAACTTCTTGCAAAGTATCCAAGGCACGCAGTGGTTTGCCTACTTCAATGAACTCTGTAGGGAACGATGAAAAAAAATATTGTAGTGAGGTTAGTATATATTTCCAAGATTTCCATTAATGCTGTCACTCAGTTTTGACATTATCCCGTATTTCTTCTTCTTTGTCCACCAACACAACTACATTGCACTTTCATCCACCCGTCACGTATGTATACGCTTATGGTTTTTTGGATGTGTGTAGTCGATTTCCGCATGGAATTTTTCAATTGCGACAAATTTGGAGTCTTCACTTACCATTCGCCCTTTTCAAGGCATTTTCCGGTCGTTGAATGTAACGTGCCATGTTTAATTCATGTAATTATTACGATGAAACACTTGAACTTGATTTAAACACAAATTTTGCACAATTTTATTGTGATTTAACACGAAAAATTATAAAAATCTTCGGCTCAATTGCATCTGCCGTCGAAATTTATGTAAAATGAACGAGTGTCAGTTCTTTTGACGACACGACAAATTCACATAATTCAACAGAGTTGTATTTTTAGTGTCATACAAGTATGGAAGTTTATTTTGTTATATTGTACGAGGGGTGCAGTTTAAGATTTTCGTTTTTTAAGCTTTGTCCAAACAGCGACTTTTTGACATTATGGGTAGTATTCTAAAGAGGCAGGCCACACATCAAACTGGCTCATCAAACTGTCATAATTTTTATTGGATTAGTAAAAAAAACTCACACGGATAGGTTGATGTGAGTTTGACGAAAATCAAAATACTTTTGATTTATTTTTACCATAGATAAAGTAAACAAATAGATGAAGCACAAGTGTTGGGAAAATTTTAGAGTAATGGGTAATTTTCTAGATGTCGTTGAAAGCAATAATTGGGGTTTTTTTGTTCCTAAAAAAAAGCCAAAAAATATGACAATAAAAATCTACAATTTCATATCAAAAGAAAAAATAATTTTCAACAAAAATATCAAGAATACAACACGTTACTTAAAGTAGAATATCTGATGGCAATCGAATTGCAAAGCCATGTCACCACCGTCTATGTCCTAAGAAATTGGTTATTCCTCCGGTTCAGCTACCATTCCTTGTTGAGAGTCCTCAGACACTCTAACATGTTCATCTTTGGGCGGTCTTACGGGGTTTCTGCTATTGATATCCCAACACCGACCTCATGGCTTTGAAATAGTTTTTTATATAAGAAACAAATGCTATTATGCAAAATCATACAAATTTTGTCACATTTTCCATTGTTTAAATTACTTTCACAAAAATTTCCCACAATGTTGAATAAACGTCAATGAGAATTATTTGAAACTTCAGTGAAAGTGACAGTAGTACAGGACATCACCTAGTGATCAAAGTCGATAATGGACGCGCTATATCTATTATTTCCTTTATCTATGATTTTCACTACCGTCGCAGCAGAGATTTCAAGCCAGTTTGATGTGTGTGCGCGTAATTACTTCAAATTTTATTCCTGTTTTGTTTTCGCAGTGACAACTTTAGTGGTATTCATGCAAACAAGAAAACCTAGAACTTTTGCTCAACGTAAGTTTATGCAGCAATTGTCAAAAAAGGCTGATAAAGTAAATAAACAAAGTATATTAAAAGTATATGCTTTACCTATTCCATTACTTTATTTTTTTCACATAAATCAAAAACCCTCTCTTTTTTCAATACAAAAATATTGACATTGAAATGTCAAAAGTTTTCACGTTTGTTTCTAGAGGTTTGCTCAGCAAATTTGCCTCGAAATCTTTCCACATTTGTGCATGTCGCTTTGACTGGGAAATTTTTTTGTGTTGACGTTTGCTGTGCAAGTTTACGATGTTTTCGAGTTTACGAGGTTCTATTATTTTTTTTGTGACGCGGTATTTTGAAAAATGGATGAAAAATATTTCTGAAAAAAAACACTTGATAAAAAAATTATTTTCAATAAACAAAAAATAATTTGACAAATAATTACAGCTCTCGTATTGTCGTACGTTGTATTGCATTGTTAAATAAGTACAACACTTGATAAAAAAAATATTTTCAACAAACAAAAAATAATTTGACAAATAATTACAGCTCTCGTATTGTCGTACGTTGTATTGCATTGTTAAATAAGTACAACAGTTGTGAACACACCATTATTTAATTTTTTGTTGTATGTCGTATTTATCCAGCTGATTCAAGAAACAGTAGATTGCAGAAAAACAGTTTTTAAAACTAAAATGCCTAATGGATAAAATAATAACGTCAATAACATAACAGAATAATAATAATAATAACAGAGATAAAGGAAATAACTAGATATCGCACATGCCTTGGGAAATTTCTTGTTCAATGGGATATTTGCTAGATGGAGCTGAAAGCAATAAATATAACATTTTATCCCAAATAAAATATACCTTGCGAGATGTATTTAGAACAGATGATAGCAGTATGTGTTGTAGGCAACATCAACAGGCATTTTGTTTTGTTTAGTGGGCCGATGCTGTACAAATCAACACAAACGAATACCAACAATAACAGTACACCAAAAAATCACATAACCAAAATACATTTGAATTTGAAGGTGGGGATCACTTACTTATACTTATCCGGTCTCGGACAACCCCGGGGGGTCAGGGACCTTACAAAACGAAGATAACATATTTCGCCAACCAGTTCGATCTTTTGCTTTATCTCTCCAGTTGGCAATACCAAGTGTACGCAGGGATTCGTCAACCTGATCCCTCCAGCGGAGTCTTGGTCTTCCTATTTTTCGTCTTCCTTCGAGTTCGGTTTCGAAAAGCCTTCGCGCTGGTTCATCTTCATCCATTCTACTGACATGGCCTAGCCAGCGCAATCGCGTTATCTTGATCCGCTTAACTATGTCAATGTCAGGATAAAGCTCATACAGCTCATGATTCATGCGTCGCCGATACTCGCCGTTGTGCACTATAGGGCCATAAATTTTTCGGAGTATTTTTCTCTCGAAGACTCCTACAGATGTTTCGTCTGCTTGCGATAGGACCCAGGATTCTGCGCCATAAAGCAAGACAGGTTGAATGAGAGTCTGGTACAGCTGGACTTTTGTTACTCGAGAGAGGGCTTTATCTCTAAAGTGCTTGCTTAGCCCAAAATAACATCTATTCGCAAGCACAATTCTCCGTTTGATCTCAAGGCTGACGTTGTTGTTTTTGTTCACGGCAGATCCGAGGTATATAAATTCGTCCACTACCTCGAAGTTATAACGGTTATCAACGTTCACGCTTTGGTCTAATCGCGTGGAGGCCCTGCTCGTTGAAACCATTAATTTTGTCTTGTCCTCATTCACCGTCAGACCCACTTTTGCTGACTCCTTCTCAATTCTCGAAAAAACCGCAGTAACTTCTCTAATTGTGCGCCCAATGATATCTATATCATCAGCATACGCGAGCAGCATGTGACTTTTGCTGCTGATGGTTTTATTCATATTGACTGCAGCTTTTCTCATAATGATCTCCATTAAGATGTTAAAGAGATCGCACGATAGGGTGTCGCCTTGCCTGAGGCCTCGCTTAGTTTCGAAAGGTTCGGTAAGATCCTTACCAACTTTCACTGCGGATTTGGTGTTCGTCAAGGTCATCCTGCAAAGGCGTATGAGTTTTGCAGGAATACCAAGCTCAGACATTGCTTCATAGAGTTTCTCCCGTATCGGACTATCGAAGGCTGCTTTATAATCGATAAATAGATGATAGGTGTCGATTTGGTTTTCGTGTGTCTTCTCCAGGATTTGGCGTAGCGTGAAAATCTGGTCAGTTGTCGATTTTCCAGGCCTAAAGCCACACTGGTATGGTCCAATCAGGTCAGCGATAATTGGTTTTAGTCTTTCGCACATTATACTTGATAGAACCTTATATGCTATGGATAAAAGGCTTATTCCACGGTAGTTGGCACAAATACTCGGGTCACCTTTTTTAAATATGGGACATAGTACACTGAGACTCCAATCGCCGGGCATGCATTCATCTAACCAAATTTTGCTAATGAGCTGATGCATGCACCTTATCAGCTCATCGCCGCCAGCCTTAAACAGCTCCGCCGGTAATCCATCGGCTCCTGCGGCTTTGTTGTTCTTAAGCCGGGCAATAGCTGTTCTGACCTCGTCTTGGTTAGGAGGGGGGCAATCGACGTCGTCGTCCATATTGTGATCGATTGTCCCATCGTCATCGGATATCTCAGGTACTAGTAGCGCGGAGAAATGCTCTCTCCATATTCCCAACATGCTCTGCACATCTGCGACGAGATTTCCGTCTTTGTCTTTACAGAAGGGGGGCCCTGAACCATGTCCATTAGTTCCGTTTTTACCTTTTTGGTACAATTTTCGGGCTTCGTTCTTCCTTCTGTATGTCTCAATTTTCTCACTCTCGCGTTTTCTCCACTGCCGTTTCTTACGCCTAAAGAGACGGTTTACCTCCTTTCTCTTCTCCCTATACCGCTCAGTTGCAGCTCGCGTTGCAATTGACTGAAGCATTACCATACGTGCAGCGTTCTTTTCGTCATTTGCTATGCGACACTCTTCATCGTACCACGGTTTATTGCGAAGCGGTTTTTCGAAACCAAGTACGGTTGTTGCGGCAGTTTTTATAGAGTCGGAAATGGGTTTCCACTGCGCATCAGGATCGTCATCGGGAGGGGGTGGGTTCTGTGCCAAAAGTTGCGAGAGCTTCCTTGAGTAGGCTGTGGCTACCTCTGGTAATTGCAGCTTTCCGATGTCCAGCTTCCTCTGCGTCTGGTTTCGTACGATTTTCGCTCTACTTAATCTTGTGCGAACCTTTGCTGCTACCAGGTAGTGATCAGAATCGATGTTAGCTCCTCTGATCACTCGTACGTCCATTACACTGGATGAGTGCCTTCCATCAATTACCACGTGATCAATTTGGTTCCTAGTTCTTTGATCAGGGGATACCCAAGTAGCCTTGTGGATGTCTTTATGCTGGAATCTTGTGCCACTGATGACCATGTTTTTTGCCGCGGCAAAGTCAATCAGTCTCATACCGTTGTCGGAACTGTCAGCATGAAGACTGAAATTGCCAATAGTTGGATTAAACACATTCTCCCTTCCTACTTTGGCATTAAAATCTCCTAGTACAATCTTAATGTCATAGCCAGGGCAGCGGTCATACGTTTCCTCTAGGAGCTCATAGAATATGTCTTTGGCATCATCATCTTTCTCTTCTGTCGGGGCATGCACACAAATTAGGGAAATATAAAAATATTTCGCTTTTATGCGGATTGTGGCTATTCGTTCACTCACAGGATTAAACCTAGAGACTAGATGTCGCAGTCTTTTGCCAACTACAAATCCACAACCAAATTCATGTTTTTTTTCATGGCAACTGTAGTATATATCGCAGTTTCTTTTTCTTGTGCAGCCATGTCCTGTCCATCGCATTTCCTGGATAGCGGTAATGTCAGCCTTATAACTTTCGAGGACATCTGCCAGTTGGATACTTGCACCGGATCTATATAGAGTTCTTACATTCCAAGTGCATATCCGTAAATCGTGGTCCTTATAACGTTTGCGGGGGTCGTCAACAAATAGGGGTTGTTTATGTTTTCTGTTTCGTTTTTGTATTTTCACTGCCATTACGAACGGTGGCGGGAGGCAAACCCAGCCCACCGGGTTTTTGCATTTTACCTACTGCCAGGATATTTGATTGCAGCCGCCCATTATGGATCAGACGCTGACCAGGATGCGATATGTTGAACCTGGATTTTCTTCTTTTAGTTTCTATCCGCCGTTGGCCCGTATGTTTGGCTCATCCGCCTTCTAAGGACAAAAGAATATGCCCGATTGTTTGATGAGCTTCAGTGACATCAGTCACCTACTATACCTGATTTGATGCTCATTTGTTTCGCCTTCTCACTCTAGCTAGCTAACGGAGGTTTCCGAAAAGCCATTGCCCAGGACATACTGCGTGGAAGTAGTGAGCTGCTTGGACTGCCCAATGAAGGAATCATTTCTGGCCACTCCCAAGTGAATGACAATCAGAAACTTTCCACCTCCACGGACAGTCCCATGTCCCAGGTGGGGATCACAACGACATGAAAAAAACAAAATTAGTTGTTGGAATAGCACAACCTGGAAAGTGATTCTATTTTTGTATTGAAAAAATGTCCCACACTGTTGAATAAACGTCAGTGAATGTTATGAGAAACGTCAATGAGAGTTACAAAACGACACCACAGCACCTAGTGGCAGTACTTGACAACGCCTGTGCGAAATCTACTTATTTCCTTTATCTATGCTTTATCTATGCTGTAATGGTGCTCTTACTCGGGGTTCACACACGGCAATTTTACTTGCGCATTTCTTGAGTTTATGAGAGAGTGAGGGAATATGCTTTATCTATGGTGCAATGGTGCTCTTACTCGGGGTTCACACACAGCAATTTTACTTGCGCAATTCTTGAGTTTGCGAGAGAGTGAGGGGAAGAGAATGGAAAGTATTCACCTCTCTCTCACATAATTACAAGCTTTAAGCAAGTAAAATTGCCGTGTGTGATCCCCGACACCTGGTTCAGACAGGGCAAGTTTACTTGCTCTAGTTATTGTCAATTCTCTTTTGAACTTGCTTTCATGTTCACACAGGGAAAGTTTACTTCAGCAATTTTTGCTTTATTTTGCTTCCACGTTCTTTCTTTTATGACATTCCATTTTATTTCAATTATGAAAAAATTTTATTCTGAAGGAAAATTTTTATATTTGTGGAAACAATTGAAGTAAAAGGAATAATAATTATAATAATTGCAAAGGATAACATTTATGTACTATCAACATCAAACAAAACACTTACTTTTTTATTATCCAGAATATTATGAACGAAACAAAAAATTAAAAGCAATATCAAATTGTCATCTGCAGCTAACTTCACGTAAAAATTGCGGATGAGAAAACAAAACGAAATAAGAGTACGGGCAACTCTGTAACCCGTTTAGTTCCTTTCACCTCTTTCGCATATAAACCACATAGAATAATACATACGTAGATAAACTTATTCTCTCATCTGACGTTTCATTTCACACTCTTCATCGTAGGTTTGTGGAAATGAGAGCAATAAATTTAAAATTACCTTGCACCAGGTGGAGTTACAAAATGTGTTCACTTAACTTTTTCATGTCGTTTTGGTGTAGAACTTAAAAATTTAAATATAATTTGCACTTTTTTGTTGACTTTTATCGTTGGTATACATTTGTATTGTATTTAACACAAGTAGTTTGCCACAAAAACACGAAATTCGGTTGTTGTTCCTATGTTGATCGCTGTATACTATTGCCACTATCTGGTATTATTGAACCCATATTTCTACCATCCAATGTTCACTTTCCATCGTGCCTATGACGTTTAATTTATTGAGCGAATAAAACCTTCTATGGTATGTGTTATTCTATGGTTTATCATAGAATTCTTCTACGGTATGTGTTATTCTATGGTTTATCATAGAATAACACATACCATAGAAGGTTTTATTCGCTCAATAAATTAAACGTCATAGGCACGATGGAAAGTAAACATTGGATGGTAGAAATATGGGTTCAATAATACCAGATAGTGGCAATATACAGCGATCAACATAGGAACAACAACCGAATTTCGTGTTTTTGTGGCAAACTAGTTGTGTTAAATACAATACAAATGTATACCAACGATAAAAGTCAACAAAAAAGTGCAAATTATATTTAAATTTTTAAGTTCTACACCAAAACGACATGAAAAAGTTAAGTGAACACATTTTGTAACTCCACCTGGTGTAAGGTAATTTTAAATTTATTGCTCTCATTTCCACAAACCTACGATGAAGAGTGTGAAATGAAACGTCAGATGAGAGAATAAGTTTATCTACGTATGTGTTATTCTATGATATAAACCATAGTGTAATAATATAAGTGGAAGCATAAGCCCAGCTGATCAGGCATTTTGTTATTGGGTTGTTTCTTTTTATCATTCTTTGTTTACGTAGTACACTCGAAGTGTCAAACTTGTCTCATCATTTGTTTTGATTCTTATTGTTCGTTATTAAACGTTTGAAAAGTGTTGTGCAAATTAAATTAAATTAAAAATATTATTAGACTATGCACGTAATTCTATGCATGTAATTATTTACTTTGGCGTTTTTCCTTTGCCTCTTCTTCGTATATAAAATGATATTGACATATCGAGTGTATTGTCATAGTACAACAATATTCTGTCAAAATCGTTTCATATTACAACAACACGCCACGCGTCGACTTATATTATTAGACTATGATATAAACTAGAGAAATGAGAAAGGAAACTTGCACTGTCTGAACCAGGTGGGAGTTACTAGCTTGTCATGATACAATTATTGTCAGGTAGCTGCATTTGAAGTTCCTTGCTTATGTTGCAAAAATGCGAAAAATTTAACCAGCGTCTAACTTGTAGGAACGTTTACTTTTAAAGTTGTGTATTATTTGAAATTCGTTTATATTTTATTACCGTAGCAAATACCATCAAAACAGACTTTGACTACTTAAATACGAAATGGGAAAAAGGACTTTCTGCTGAGCTTATGCGTTTACCTCATCATATTGTATCATGGTATCAACTCAATCATCGATGAAACTGACATCTGTGACAAACAAAATGTAAACAATGCACCACGAGTAAAATTTATGTTATCCGAACGGATGATCATTCCTCAAACGTAATAAAGATGACAAAAAACTGGAAAAGATACATACTATGGTTTGCCCAAGAACATGTTGACTTTCGTCAAGCGGTAAGCAACTCAAGAATTTGAAGATTAACCCTTTGATATATCGCGATCATATTGTTGCAGGAGTTTGATTCTTTGGTAAAGCTTTTCAACCTGAAATTTCGAAGAATAAGCCCAGAGTCGTTGGTAAGCCCCTAACCATCAGTTGAAACACCAGCACCAAATCCAGTTTACCCTCATAAGCTCGAATTATTTTGGTTCTAACTGTCATACAGGAAGGCAATGACCGGGCTTAGAAATTTTCTCCTCAGGGGTAGATTCTACACCACTTTTGAAGCTTCAGTATTATTTGAAATAAAGCTTCATTGCGGAATCTTGAGTTAATTTCTTTATTATATGTGTACTGTCCAAAATATTAGCCTTACCTTCTTAATACCTTTGGCGTTTGAAAGGTTAATGAGAGCAATAGTATCGCAAACGAGTTCTTGATACTTTTAAGCTGTACGATAAAATGAAAATAGTTTCACTTGGGCCATATTTTGGCATAGTAATCACTTCCCAAAAAAGCTGGGCCTAAAAAACTTGAGAGCACTCCTCAGTGAGTTAATGTACTACATCGTTTGAGAGACATTTGCATAAGCTTTCCAAAGATGCCAATTTAACTCCCGTCCTATATTAAATAACGAAGTTAAGTCAAAATACAAATTAAATTATATACCCACAATTTGGACAGACATATCTCGGGCACTGAGTCAAAAATTTGTTTTGGACCCAAAGTGCATGTTGACATTTTTATAAAGATCCGAGTTATGTGGGTAAACTGTTTTTTTTTACTATGACCAAGAAAATAAAAAAAAAACCGTCTATGTAGAATCCTTTTTGGATAGTGGAATTTCCTAACGATGAGTCTGCACAAAAGTTGGCATCTAGATCAGTAGGTCTAAGATCTATTTTTGAATTGTGGTCACATGGCCATGATTTTAATAGTTTCCATACATGCTTGCAATCGTATGTGGATGCTAATATGACTGCTGTTAAACCATATTTTCAAAAGGACTGCAGCTTTAAGATAACCATCGAGACCTACAATAAACATTTCACCCAACATGAGAAGATTCAGAAGATAGAAAGTATGGATTACTTGCCATTGGAAGGTAATGTTGATTTGATTAAACCACAGGTGGAATGGTATTACATAGAATTTTGGGGTTTGGACCCTCTTAATGTACCTGATCAGCCAGAAGATGTATTATTTGGAAGACGGGTAAGATTTCCCTATCAACTAATAAAATATGTTGTATATTCATATACTTATAATTTAGTTGTATAATGGACAACGTCATTTAATCAAAGATATGTCTTTGAAAAAACGTAAATTTATTGGCAACACAAGTATGGATGCTCAACTTAGCCTTATTATGGCTAACCAGGCATTAGTTAAAGATGGTGACATGGTGTTTGATCCGTTCGTGGGCACTGGTTCGCTGCTAGTGAGTGCTGCTAAATTTGGTGGTTATGTATTGGGCTCAGATATTGATTACATGATGTTACATGCTCGTGACAGACCGAGTCGTATAACACAAAAAGTTCGCGAAAAAGATGAAAGTATACGAGCCAATTTAAAACAATACGGCTGTGCTGGACGATACATGGATGTAGTAGTTGCAGATTTTTCAAATTCGTTGTGGAGGCATACCATGAAAATCGATAGCATTATTACAGATCGTAAGTTCAGTTAAACTGTGTGTAACTCTAATATGAATTTTTTTTTTTCAATTTTTGCTTGTTAGCTCCATATGGCATAAGGGAATCGACGGAAAAAGTGGAAACAAAGATCAATAGCAAACAAACTTCAAGAAATCAGGATGTACCCCATTATCCATCCACTTCACACTACGCTTTACAGCATTTATATAAAGACCTATTAGCATTTGCTGCACGTCATTTACAAGTTGGTGGTAGGCTAGTGTGTTGGCTGCCATTTCATAGGTAAGCAAAGTTATAGACCAGGATAAAACTATTTATTTTAAATACAGGCTATAAATTAGACAAAGACTCAACCATGGAATGTCTCCGGCACAATTTTCTTTAAAATATTATGAGTGTTATACATAATACAAGAAAAAATTTCTCTGCAGATATTTTCCCTAACAAAAGTTTTTGAGTAGTAGTTTCTTTATTGTAGATATTTCACTTTCAGTATTATACGGCGTTTACACAGACGAAGATTGTAGTATTACGAGGATTTCAAACGTCAATTTCCATTCAAAATTTTCACCTGTTATCTTGATATTGCGATAATCTCTTTCTATGCAATCGCCTTCCTATTTCGTATTATTAATTTCGTATTGAAAATTTATTTTTTTCTTTTCCCAACCAGAGGAGATTATTCAGAAAAACTAGTTCCGCAGCATACGAACTTAACACTCTTTTCTAATTCGGAACAACCACTGAGTGGTCAAACGGCAAGGCGACTGCTAACTTATGAAAAGCACGCTGAATATACGGAAACACAAACCTACGAGAAGGAAGTGACGACCAATGAAGAAATCAATTTCGATTTCCGGGAACGTTATTTTGATAATGGTCTTGAAAGTAGAACAGAAAGGCGAATGCGCAAGGCAGAACAAAGAGAACAGGGACGATTGGAAGCATTAAAACGTGGAAAACAATTGTCGGATGGTAAAGAACAAAAATGTAATTTAAATAAGGCTAGATTCAAAGACCAGGAAATTGAGTAAAGAACGAAAACTTTTACTTTTAATTTAAAAAACAAAACAATCTTGTATGGGATGGAAAACGATCGATTTAAGTCGCATACGATTTGACATAAAAATTTAGATTTTTTGTGGAAATAATGGATATATTACCATTTTCTGGCATTAAATAATGTATATACATATAAAATATTTGTTCCCCAATATTAGGAATTAATCCAATAAAATTCGTTGAAATGTCAAATCGAATTCGATTTTGAGTCGATCGGTTTTCATCACATATCCGAATATTGTGGCTTTTACTTAAAAACTCTAAGAACACAATAAAATTCTTCCTTAATTGTAATAACTTTGAACGATAATCGCAGTAGTTCTCCAATGAAGTCGTTCCCAAACAATTTATATTTTTCGAATAACGATTAACTGGAATAATTTGAGCCGAAAGGGCCCATGTCTGGAATACATATCGCATTTTGACATTGGATAATCTTGTAGAAAACGACCTTGTTTCATAAGTATCTCGTTGATTAGTATACTTTTACAATACCGTCAACTAAACGAAGACAATACTTTTAATGAATTTGTTATATTATGATATTTTTAGAGTTAAAACTCGGTTTAAACCGGTTTCGGTTTATATAACCTAAATTTTTTATTATAAAATGTAATAAAAAAATTTAATTTCACAGAAAAAACTAATGTAGTTAAATTTTAAAATGTTTTTTTGAGATTCCTTAAAAAATGCTCCATATACTATAAATTTAATATTTATTAGAAAACTCTCATGTAACTTTCTACAGATAAATCTTCAATTATTTCAACATATCATTATTTAGCAACTTTTCTTTTGAAAATTTCCCATATATGTATTTGCAAAAGAAATATCTTAATTTGTCAGAATTTACAATTCTTTGTATTCATGTTTTCTTTCGAAAAGTTCCCATATCTAGAAAGTCTTTAGTAATTATTGATAAACTTAGAATGGATTTTATTTAAAAGTATTTAAATAAAAAGTTTTAAAAGAATAAAAATTCTAATTCTGGAGATCATCAGTCCGTTTAAAAAATAAATATTTTTAGTTTATAAGGCTTAGTGTTAAGTTTAAATGTGTTAATGTCATAAAAAAAAAACAGGTGAAACCGACAAGAAAAAAAGCGTGCCACCGGTTGTTCTGTTCGTCGAACAAGAATTACATTTGCCCACTAACTAGTTCAAACATTGCTTGCAAAACATCATTTGTAGAAAATTTTCAGCGAGTAACCATGTCAGGAGATGACGACACAGTCATTGCCTTGATGGCTATACATATTTATTGCATTTATTTAACAGCACATCCCATGATTTGTTTCGCAAATTTTTGTTTTTATATGCGTCGCTTTTCGCATGCCACAGTGCTGGTTCATTTTGCAGGCAATTTTTAAATTGTAACAAAAATTGCTTTGACATTTTGAGTACGTTTTCACGCTTGGAAAACTTTTCACAAATGATGTTCGTGCCTACATAGCCATCCATAATCGAATTTGTTCGGCGAACACAGCCAAGATAGAATCATTTCTATTCTTCTCGAACAAAACGTCGAACACGAAATTTGAACACGAACACTACCACCAACGACGAAAATTCCGTCGAACCGAACACATTCGCCGAACAAATTCGACAATGGATGGCCTGCTTAATGCACCGACTGTCAAATTAAAACAAATATGTTTTTTGTATGGATCCAACTTTTTTTAATCACATAATTTTAGTCGCCTTCGTTTAGTTGCTAGCATAGAACTTTCAATTACCGATTAATTGGATACGTTAATAGCTTTGGTAAGCAAATCATTACAATGTCGCTCGGATTTTTTTATAACTTCGCAGTTAAATACTCGGCCGAATGTTTGAATCAACTTCTCTGAAGTCTCATCTGTAGTTACATTTCTTTGTAGTTCATTACTCAACGACGTAACACCTTTTCCTTCTATACCACAGGGAACAATGTGATCAAACCATGACAAATCTGTACAGCAGTTGAATCCGATCCCATGTGTTGTGACATAACGCGAACCATGCACTCCTATCGCACAAATTTTACGATCATTTACCCATATGCCTGTGTCTTCTGTTGTTGTTGCACTTACACCCATTTCTTTGCAAGTCGCAATGATCAGTTGCTCCAATGTGGCCACGTACCATCGCATGCTGGGCTTAAATTGTTTTAAATGCAATAAAGGATATGCCACCAATTGGCCGGGGCCATGAAATGTTATGAGACCTCCACGGTTTGTATGATAAAACTCTGCACCCAATTTAACAAGATTTTTCGCCGTTTCTTCTGTGTATCCTTTCGTTCGAATACCTATCGTATAAACGGGTTGAAATTCTTGTAAAACCAAATAATTTTTAAACTCCGTAAAAGTTTTATTCGGTTGGTTTGTTAGAAACTTCTGTAGCTGCAAGCCAGTCTGATAATTAATTTTACCAGCTTTTAGAATGTTAACCAAAGGTTTCACATTAGTCATGTTTTTTACATAATACGTGTTAAAATAAAATTTATTTAAATTTGTGATTTTCCTTTAACGTAAATAAAAAAACTCCTGTTTACATATTGCTCACCATAAATAAAGGAATAATGCCTTTATCTATGTCAGTGTTTATACGAGGCGATTGACGCATGCAGCAATGATTGAAATATGAGGTGTTATAAGAACAGCTGATTTCACTTTTCTTAAGTGGGGTACAGACGATCCTTTATGCTTGTCAGTTTTGACTGATGGTGCATCCATTCATGAATGATGCTCAAACCGTCATTCAGCTGTGAAAGTTTAACAAAGATGGATAATAAAAAAATTGGGTGCGCATTGTTGCTTATTGCGCTAAGTGAAAAAAAATACACAAAATAAGAAGAGAAGCAAGTGGGTGAAAGAATGGATTACTTGCAGAAAAAAATATAGTCATGTGAATTTTTTAAAAGACATTTGTGAGTCGGAGCCAAACATGGCCGCTGACTGTCACTCAACCACAAAAATGTTTGTGGTTGACTGATGAAAATGAACGATCACACGGTCAGTCAAGGGCAATTTCAGCAAAACTGTCAGTTTTTAATGATCGTCTGTACCCCACTTTATATTGTTGTACAAAGATCTATCAAAGTTACCCCCCGTTTACACATGCAAGTAAATTGAGAAAAGTTGGGAATACGTATTATCATCGAAAGCACAAGAACATTTTAGGGAAGAAATTCACTTTAGGGCCCATGGCACTATTGTTTTAATTTTTTTTACCTGATAGGGCATTAAACGTTGATAAGAAACCAAAAAAAAATTTCGGTGCAAGTCCATATTTTCCGAAATATAGGTCTCCAAAGCTTGAGTATGTAGTCGCTTATATCTCAGGTATTTATTATCCGATCTGGGTAGAATGGGTATCACTACAAAGCCCTTTTAAAACTCTATAACTCTGTGTATAAATATATTTCTTTTTATTAACCCATTGGGGGCTGGTGAAAAAAAAGGAAAAGATTTTTTAACCTCACTTTTTGATAAAAATGTATTTTTTTCAGAAAAATGCCCTAGTATACATATATTTTTACTAGAGTCCGATAACAGGCAAGTCTTCAGTCTTTTGTTTAAGGTATAATACTCAACAATAACCCTTCAAAGACCGGAGATATTAAAGTCGAAAAAAGTAATTTAAGTTTTTTCTCTTATTTTTAAGATTTTTATTAAAAAATTCTTTTCAGAAATGTTTTTCGCGAACAACTCTATTTTAGGGGCAATTTATTTTTAAATTAAAAAATCAAAAAATAATTCCGGAAGCCCATATTTTCCGAGTTATGCCCCTTCAAAGTTGAGATATGTAACATGTTCGGCTCGAGTACAAATTTTTTGAAAATCGTAAAATTTATATTCCACCTAGTCGACAGGCAGGGGGGTTCAAATTCCCTCTATACCTTAAGTCGATTTTCCCACTATAGCGCCAATTACTTTATTCGCTCTTTGAATTACTATTCCGAATTACCCTGCTTCCGCTACACATACATACTTCGATCTGACATTTGTTTACTTTTTCATTTGTTTTGTCTCAATAATTTTTAGAACGGCAACAACAAAAAGTGAGTTAATAAAGGGGTCCTTAGACCTGTGGATTAGTTGCAGCGACTTCAGGTTGACATCAATTTATTCATGGTGTAAGGTGAAGTTGGTGGTTTGTACAAACTAGTTAATGTAAAATCAAACGATTTTGATTTTTTAAAGTTGATATCAACTTATCCATCGGTGTAAGGGGGAGTTGCATCAACTTTCATACGCATTTCCATGAGAAACGTTAATGAGGAAACATTATCGGCAAAATGTAAATAAATGAACCAAAAAATAAATAAATAAAACATCGGAAAAATATAAACTAAATAAATATGATTTGTAGTGTTATTTATAAATATTTAAAGAAAATATACTTTCATTTCGACATCTGACAAGAAAATGAAGTTGCATCAACTAGTTCGAGAGTGTAAGGGCAAAATCGAAGTTGATGTCTAGTTATCGAAGTTGATGTGAACTTGAAGTCGAGCAACTTATCCACAGATCTAAGGGCCCCTGTAAGGCTGTTTTTTTTTATTCCATTAAGGTATCGCCATTTACGGCTTTCCAAATAAAACGATCCACACTTAATACTACGTAATGTGGCAACATTTGCTGTAATGGGTGAAAAAAATACGATATGGCAACTCGTTTTTAGCCAGTGCCAACAAATACATGGTACCACAAAAGTTGTTGTAATTGTAAGCAGCAACAACAGATATTTTATTTTCGTATTCGTTTCAGTTGTCAAACTCTACACAAAAATATACCAACAATACAAGTATACAAAAAAGTACAAAAACAAAATACATGCGATCGCTTAGCTGTTCCGTACAAATTAAGCTATAATTAACTTTAGCGGGGTAAAAAAACACACTTATGGCCAGTTTTCAGTCAGTGGTGATCTGCGTTTCTTAGTTAAATTGTTGTTAAACATCGAATTTTGATTTTCAGTCAATGGTTAACTATGATTTAACCACGCAATGTTGATTGGTTAACTTGTAGTTAGAAACATATGATTTTGACAATCACATTACTGATTGTCAATATGAGAACTGTAAGATTGTGTAAAATACATGGTTCTGATTTGACTAGTTGTACACATACTTTGAGATTAGATCCTTAAAATGTTGCTCCAACATAGCTTTTTTTTTACACATGTTTGTTAAAATGACTTCGATTTTATTCATTTATTTGTTATTTTACATAATTCCATTTTATTTGTTCCTCTTTGTTTTGGTATTTAACCCAAAACGGATGTTTCCCAATAAGAACACAAGGGTTGCCATAATCGTTTACAATAGGACAGCTAACTTTAACTTGCCACTGAAAAACAAAATGCAAAGTTAACTTCTAATTATTTTTCAATTACGATTAAGTAATCGGATAGTTAACTACTAAAGGTCTGCACAAATCCATTTGTATTTGAGTAGTACACGTGCAACACTTATCCGAAGTGTCACAAAAAAAGGTACTCATTTAAAGAGAACAACAAATCGTCGAATAACTACTTGTTGTTACTCGTCTGTGGTCACTGCCAGACTGTATAATATACACCTAAGTTCAAAATCAACGATTTTATTAAAAGGATTAAATAGATGAAGTTTTTGATAAATCCACGTTCTTTCTTTGAACTGTAATTTTTTATAAAATTTCGATGTACATATACTTACAATTGACTAAACTACATATCCAAAATAGCAATTTTATTCACAAAATTACGATTCTATATCTAACTATTTTTTGCCTCGCCTGTAAAGTGATGAAAATGTTGTTACGTCTTTTTGAATTTTAGGTGGCGATATGTTCCTTTTTTGCTCTTATTCAAACATACCGAGAGCAATCACATCGAGTATGCCGCGATGTGGAAACCCTACAAGAAATGAATGATGGAAACTAACACACACAACATTTTTGCACTGACACACTTGTAACTATTTTATACTGAGTTGCATGTGCAAAAGTGAAACAACCCTACAAGAATAGTTTCGGCCATTTGACCGTCAGTGTTGATGGAAACTTGAATTTGTTGACGTTTAAAAAGTAAATTTGTGAATCCTCTACAAAAGTGCAAAATATTTAGTTTCCTTACAAGTGCATTATCGTTAAATATCATGAAATAAAAATAAACAGAGGAAAAGAAAAAATGTATATGATGCAAAATAACAAAGTTAGTGATTATGAAAAATAAGGCATTTAAAAGCCATCAAAAAGTAGTGTCTGTGGCATGACTGGCCAGAATCAGGACAAAATCATTGATGAAGTCGGCAGCATGCTCCCTTTCCTGACCATTACAGTGGTGCAAGAGGTACACCAGATTTTGCTCAAGCAATAGGAACAAACTAAAAGTTATGATTCGATATTTTAATATTTATACATACATACTTCTTCACAGAAAATATACTGAAAGACGTGTCAGAGGATGTCAGCCCCCAATGTTCACTGATAACCTGCTAGATAAATTCAATTGGGATGGGAGGTGGGAAAATCATGCGATAGGGAAGCTTATGTGGTTCAACAAGACTGCGAGATATGTACATATTTTTGTCTATAAATGATTAAATAATTATTAATTTATACACATTCATATATACTTATTATTATTAATATATTTTTATATCTCCAGCTCAAATTTTAGATGTTTTTCAACTCCAAGGAGCTGTGTACTTTGAAAAAAATTTCGAAAAGACAGATGAACGAAGCCACCATAGGATGCAGCAGACGATTTATTAAAAACAAATTGTAAATAAGTATTTTATTTTTTCCAGTTTAATGTTTTTTCTTATTCATTCATTCATACTTAGTCATTCATTCATTCATTGTTTGTACTTCATTCATTCATTATACTATAAGATACTAAAAATATATAACAATAATAAAAAATATACCATAAAATCATTAATAACATCGTCTTTTATTGTAAAAGGTATACCCATCACCTTTGACTGATATATCCATCAAATTTGATTAGTCACCTGTGATGGACATATCCATCAAGTATGATTAGTCAACTGTGATGGATATATACATCAACTGTGACTAATACTCATATAATCTTTGATTAGTGAACAACAGTAGAGTGAGCAGCTCAGATATATGTTTTATAGGCGAACGAATTCATAAGTTCGAGGGAGATGAAAAATCACACGTACACAAAAGTGTCCATCATCTTTTTCATTTTGGCTTTAAAGGTGGGTACTACGTTTTTTCACGAGGAAAAAATACGCCCGAACATTTTTTCCTCGTGAAAACACTACTAGTGTTGTGAAGTTTAAAAGTAAATTGTGTACGTGTTTTTAACTGTTTCGAACACAGGAACAACGTGTTTTTGTCGGTTTTCAACACCTAAAATGGCACAACAATTTGTTGTTGTTAATGTTTTGTTTGCATGTTTATAGCAATGGTTTATAGTTTTGCTGAATTGTTAACAATTTACAGAGATGGAATACGTCTTTAATTTCGCAGTCTAGGATACATACATAATGTGGTAAGTTTTCATAAACAGTTTCAATTGGTTACAATAATTCTTATAACACAAATACAAGCAAATATTCTTATAATTGCAGAAAAAAATTTGATTTCCGAGGGCGGTTTTCTGCATGTCCACAGTATGTGTGCGCCATGTGGTCCCTGCAGACGGAGCGCCTAGAGGAGGGTTTTGTACCAAAGAGCTTACAGCGACAGGCCTCTTCTGTTCACGATGTGGAGCCATTTATTGTATGAACTGACAAAAAAAATCCACTTACCCAGCGCTGTTGCATTCGGCTGTTTCCTCATCACTGAATCCATTCGATCTAGTTTACTCAAGTACACTATATACATAGGTAAGATTCAAATGACTTGCATCTCTCAATCATAAATACTTATGTATAAGTATGTACGTGTTTCTTGTTTTAGCTGTCTATGCAAATATTAAATGCCTCTACTGATTCAGTTTAGAAGACATTTCCAAGTTTATGTGCCCTTCATTGGAAGCTGTACCCAACGGTAATTGGAAGGATAAATTGTGTGCACTGTGTCAGATGTGTAGCAGAAATTCCTAGGAAACAGGTCAGCTTGATTGAATGGTTTCTGCGCCAGTCAATCTTAATGCTATTGTTGTGTGCAGTCTTACAACGATAATGAATTAACAAGAGTTGCGAACATTGCTCCTGTGACAAGATAAATCTAAGACGAAGCTAAAAAGTTCAACGAACTGGAATATCGATGCAAAATGCGCTGCATACATTACACATCTAACAGAAGTTTCTAACCCCAAACAATCAACCCTGTGCATTAAATAAACCAAAAGTGGAAAACAGAAAATATATATTTAATTTTTTTTATTAAATGGAATATCTTCAATTGGTTTCAGTAATTTCATGTTCATGGTTCAGTACTTTCATGTACAAGAAATAATTTATATCAAATTAAGTATTTATTTTTTGTACTAATATGCATAATACAAAATTTGTTATCTATTATATAAAATTTTGTATGTATTATATAAAATGTGAAATATATGTAGGCTATGTAATATAAGTACTTGTAATATAAGCCTTGAAGGTTTTTCTTGTAGTACAATGAAATAAATTTAATTTTTCGTAATGACCTTATTTTGTTAGTTTTAAATGTTAATGTAATTTTAGTCTAAGTTAACTTTTCATAGGATTTCTTCGTTAGCAAAGAGAAAAAACTAATTTAAACTAAATTGTAATAACTGCTTACAATTTTGAAATAAAATGACGATGTTTACTTAATAATTTTGGATAAAATGCAATTGGCTGCCTTTTACCAAAAAATGTTTGAGTCCATTTGAAATTATTGAAACTAGTGTACACCATTTATATGTTCTCTTCCACGAAACAAATGACTGATAAGGTTTTGATATACAATTGTGATGCTAATAATAATAAGTGAGTATAGCGGATAGGATAGGATAGGAGAAGAGAGGTGATGAACTATAAGTAGATATTCAAATCAAAATTCTTCATGAGACGAATCAGTAATTTTATGAACAATTTGGTAAATTACATGCTCTGTACGACAGAAGTTAACGAATAATTTGACAGCAGTTATTCAACATTATTCTATTTACAAATGAAAGGTATTTTGAAGAGCCTGCTTTTAATGTTGATGCAATGGTGGCGTTTGTAGTTTTAAGGCACCTTGTTGTTGCTGATAGAGATGGTGGTAATGCATTAAGGCAGTGGTGGTGTTATCTGTTGTGGCTGAATTGTAACCCCGGGGTTGATATTTGCTATAGCTGCTGCAGTTGTGATGGTTGACCAAAGATTAGGGATAATGATGTGGTCGATGAGGCCGGCCAAATGCCCACCACTGTTTGGAATTTTTGAATTCCTTTTCAATGCCGACAAGTCTACACAAATATATAAAGTAAGATAATTCCCGACAATACGGTCCGTGTTGTACTCCACATATTGCACATAGTTAAGCTTCAAGATATCAATCGATTTGCACTTTTTTTTTGGTAAATTTGGGTGTATGAATTTCAATGAATGCAGCGAAGACCGTCTTCATATAAGAGCTGTTGCTATTAGGAGTGACACGTCCCGAACGATCATCCATAATCTTGGCCAAACCTCCGGAAGTCAATTATCCTTAAATAAATACTGTTTTTGCAGAATCCAATTTCAGTGAAGTTTTGTATCTTTTTTAAACGCAAATATTTTAAATATTACTTACATTTGCGCTGTCATTTTTTTCTAAGTAGGCTACTTGAAAACCAGTGTTGTAAAAACCAAGAACTTTTCCTCGTGAAAAGAACATAGTACTGTCTGGTGGAAAAATTTAGCTTGAATTTCACGACCACTTTTTTTATATGTCAGCATAGTACCCACCTTAAGAACGTGATAGAAACTTTGATGGATATATCCGGTCAAATGGTTGTCACTGTTCTTGTAGGGAACTGAACGTAGTACCACGTAGTAACTACATGTACAACGTGCAGTTTGACAAATTCAACATAATTTTCTTGTAGTGTTATACTACAAGTGAGCAAAGAAAAAAGTTGTACACTACTCGAAATCAAGAAAATTATAATGCAATTTAAAAATTATTTAGTTTAGTATTTTAATTGGATATAAAAAAAAATAAAAATAAATGGTTTCCCATTACATCCCATGAAGGGACTGGGGAGAATTTCTCACAATCACTGAGCTGTGCGCTTTCCAGTTTTCACTCGCTGATTCACTCACTGAATCACTTGTTTCACTCACTAATTGGATATATAAAACATAATATATATATACATATATATAATATAAAATATTTTTTTATGTTTGTTTCCTTTCACTATGACTACAATGTGCCATAATGACACATTGGCTGTAAATTATTTTAAATAACAGAAAATTCATGCAAAACATCATCGTCATCATCAACAACACTGTAGTTCTTTCAGCTTTGCTCTACATATTCATACATAATTTGCAAATACTCGTGGTACCACGTGAAGTGAACCATAGTCTAATAATATAAGTCGACGCGTGGCGTGTTGTTGTAATATGAAACGATTTTGACAGAATTTTGTTGTACTATTGTTATGACAATACACTCGATATGTCAAAATCATTTTATATACGAAGAAGAGGCAAAGGAAAAACGCCAAAGTAAATAATTACATGCATAGAATTACATGTATTAAAAAAAAAGTAATAGGCAAAATTATACAATTTACAATTATATTTATATTTCAATTTAATTTGCACAACACTTTTCAAACGTTTAATAACGAACAATAAGAATCAAAACAAATGATGAGACAAGTTTGACACTTCGAGTGTATTACGTAAACAAAGAATGATAAAAAGAAACAACCCAATAACAAAATGCCTGATCAGCTGGGCTTATGCTTCCACTTATATTATTACACTATGAAGTGAACATAAAATTTGTAGTCTTTGCTCTTCGCATATATATATGTTCTCTTTCTTTGGTACACATATTGCTGCTGCTACTTACTCGTTGGTATTTGCCAAACAAGCGATTACTTCTCTGTCACTGCTTGCGCTCTGAGAGAGAGTACTTGTATTTGCTCTATCCGACTTCGAGTTTCACATATGCAGGAAAATGTTAATGTAACAACGCGGGTAAATGTTATACATATTGATCATGGTAGAATTATCTATCAGGTATAGTCGTTTAAACACGTGATGACATTTTTTCAATGTCATTTTACGTTTCACTTGTCAAAAATATAAGTATTTTGTTTCTATACTTTTTTGTATTCTTGTATTGTTGGTATATATTTGTGTAGAGTTTGACAACTGAAACGAATGAACGAAAATAAAATGTGTTTTGTTGTTGCTAACAACTACAACAACAATTGCTGCTACCATGTATTTGTTGACACTGGCTACAAACGTGTTGTCCATGGTACAATAATATGTTGATGGTAAAGTCGTAAGAACAGCTGTCTTCATTTTTTTCATGAGGTTCTTCGCTTCGGCTGTCACACTCTCATGTATTTTGTTTTTGTACTCTTTAGCATTCTTGTGTTGTTGATATGCCTTCGTGTAAAGTTTGACAACTGAAGCGAATAGAACAAAAACAAAATGACTGTTGTTGCTGCCTACAACAGCAACAACGCGCGCTGCTATTACCATGTAGATATTCTTGTACCATGGTGTTGTCGTATCGCATTTTTTTCACCCGTTACAGCAAATGTTGCCACATTTTGTATTATTAAGTGTGAATAGTTTTTGTTTGGAAAGTCGTAAGTAGCGATAGCTTAATGGAATAAAAAAACAGCATTAAACTCTAGTTACACTTACCAAGATTATCGCTTTTTCGGGATTATAAATGTCAAACTCCTTAAGAAACAAACGTCGATAATCCCGAAAATGCGAAAATCTTGGTAGGTGTAAATGCCGCTTTAGAGTCTAAACATATGGCAGGGAAAAATCGTGCCGGAAATCCGCTGCGGCTGACGACCAGAGAAACAAGCCGAGGCCATATCGTCGGCGGCGGCGGCTCTGAAGTTTTTAGCCGGTCGGCGGCGGCCGTTGTGAATTTTTGCCCGCGGCGGCTCAATTTTCGGCTTGCAGTCAAAAATTTTTTTGGTCGTGTAAAAACAGTGTAAGTGCGAGTGTTAATTGTAATTGTTAAATAACAAAAGAATCACAATTGCCAAAAAGGCACAAATAATTACATTTCTGATTTAAAAGTTAAATGTAAACTTCATTCCCTTTTTAAGTTGCAGGCGATGTTTAGCGTCATGTTCGGAGATACAGCTCATACCGCGAGAGGCACAATGTTATAGGTATTTCAAATCAGTCAGTCTTGTCTTGGTTTGTGCAAATGAGAGCAATTCGAAGTTATATCAGGTGGAGGTACAAGAACGGTTGACTTAACTCTTTCATTTCGTTTTCGTATGGAACTGTGAAATTTAAATGTATTTTGTACATTTTTAGTGATTTTTGTCGTTGGTATACATTTGTATTGTATTTAACACAACTATTTTGCAACATAAATACCAAATTCGGTTGTTATTAGTTTGGTGGACGTTGTATACTGTTGCCTCAATCTGGTATTATTGAACCCATGCTTTCAACCATCCAATGTTTACTTGCAACCATACCCATGAAAATAAAAAAATGAGAGAATAAATTACTCTATCCTAAATTCCTCTCTGCCGTCTGTATCATAGAATAATACATACCATAGAAACTTTTATTCGCTCAATAAATTATACGTCATAGGTACGATGGAAAGTAAACACTGGATGGTGGAAAATATGGGTTCAATAATACCAGATAGTGGCAATAGTATACAACGATCAACAAAGGAACAACAACCGAATTTCGGGTTTTTGTGGCAAACTAGTTGTGTTAAATACAATACACATGTTTACCAACGATAAAAGTCAACAAAAAAGTGCAAAATATATTTAAATTTTTCAGTTCTACACCAAAACGACAGGAAAAAGTTAATTGAACATATTTTGTAACTCCACCTGTTGTAAGTTAATTTCAAATTTAATTGCTCTCATTTCCACAAACCTACGATGAAGAGTGTGAAATGAAACGTCAGATGAGAGAATGAGTTTATCTATGTATGTATTATTCTATGCTCTGTATACACATATTTTATTTTTTGTTTCAAATGATATTTTATGTTTACGCTTTCTTTTAACTTTTAATTTTATTTTGCTTGTTGTTTTATAAGAACTTGAGGTAAATTTTTTAAATTAGTATTAAAAAAAAGTTGTTTGTTTCCTTTTTCCTTTTTCATTTTTTAATTTTTATTTGTAAATATATAAAATTCGAAACAAAAATCTTTATCAGAAAATGTGAGAAAAGATTTATGAAATGAAAATTTTTAACAATATAACACTTTTTTGTCAATCAATAGAAATTTTGGGAACCAATTCAGTTTACCCACATATGCCAGATTTTTTGTCCCTTTTAGGATTTTAGATTTGCCCATGGAGTGTGAAAAAGCTCATTATGTCAAAATATAATCCATTTGAGGTGTATAGTTTTATAAGATATTCTCAATGTAAGACTTCAAGCTTGAATTTGCGGTATTATTTGTCTCTTGAACTTTTTACACCCCAGAATAATGATGATATATTTTATATTCCAAGACTATTGGGAAAACTGCAGCCGTTGGGACGGGATTTAAAAACAAATAAAATTAGAGAACGATGAAATCACCCATTTTGAAAAATTATTTTAAAAACATCGCGCGAATTTATTGAAATAATTTTTCAAAATATGGTTTTTTGAACTTGTGTACCTTTGGTGTTTCCAGGGTTCATGAGACGTATTGTACCGTGGTTCATATTTTGCCATGAGTATTCTCCCAAAATGTTTGGAGCAAAACTTGAAACCGCCCCACAGTGGCTGAATGAAATCGTAATAATTAGACATTGGTTCAAAGGGGTTTACATAATCTTCCCAATGACAACCCTATCCGATAATAAACCACGAAGATATATATTATATTGAAAATTGGAACGACTATATCTCGGAAACTATGTGGTTAACCCTAAAAAGATATCCTTATTTTTTTTTATAAATAAAAGATAACCATACGTCTTAAAGACATATGCTAGTTTGAGAACTAATTAGTAAAGGTTCCAAAATGTTTTAAAATAAAATTCGTTTCAAATTAATAAGATTAAATCTTGCTCTATCTATAAAAATTGCTATCTAAAGAAAACCCCTCAATTTTTAAACTGCAAAACCGACGAACAGTATTCCCCTTAAAAATCATAGAAATAAATAAATGCTTATTTCTTATACGTCTCAGAGACGTACGTCATCTCACTAGGGTTAAACTGCATTTGTACTAACATTTTAAAATATCATTTAAAAATAAAAAAGATAACTTTTATTTTTAAATGATATTTTAAAATATTTTCTTCGAAGCAGTGAAAATAAAATCTATAACCCTTTAAAATGGTGCTGCCTCCAATGATGAAAGGTTAAAAATGATTCCAGCATTGGAGCCGGCCCAGTAACATGGAAAAATTTTTTCATGTTCTTTCGCATATTCTTTCTGTTTTACCAATTTCTAATAAAACTCCAGGTTTTGTTCGTTCCCGAATTCTTCGTGTTGTTCGTCAGTCAGTTTCACCTTCTTTAGGTTTGTTGAAAAAATAATCAATCGATTTTTGTGCCATTGTCACCACTTTTATATGTCTGTCATTCTCGTTTTATGCCGGAACTTGGCGTCATGTTAGACAGTCTTGTACAAATCATCATAATGAGTACAACTACCAAGTATCTCGCTACCGGTGTTCTTTACTGGTTACATTAACGCTTTTAAGTACACCTAACGAAAAAATCGGCGGCTACGAGTTAATCGGCTCATATTTTAAGCCGATTTTAGCCGATCAAATCGGCGGCGGCTTGAAGTATAAAAAACTACCGGCGGCGGCGGCTCGTCGGCTCAAATTCGCTCGGCTTGTTACTCTGCTGACGACTCGCCGCTAGAATGGAATCTTTTCTAATTTCTTGGCGGCGCTCTCACGAAATCTCTCAATTGAGAGAATGAAGTTGCCACATGTTCAAGAAAATCATAAGAGAAACCAACACATATACGATGGTACGTACATATGAATGCATGTTACAAAGAAATGGTAGAAGCACTAGCCCAGCTGATTTGAACTTTTTTCTAGACTGAGTGTGAGTAAGTTTTTCTCTTATGTCAAAGTTTGTTTACATTTGTTTGTCTGCAACCCCCGTTCGCCAGCAACTGCTGTTTCTGAAATATTTCTCTGCAAAAATTACATAAAAACGTTTTAATTTTCACACTTAAACACTTTCAATATATCAAATAACACTCAATCATTTACTAAATGGCACTTTTTGCAAATTTGTTTAAATTTTCATCATTTTTCTATCAGCTGACTTGACACAACACAGACACTGAGCAAAAACAAAATGCCTGTTGTTTTTGGCTTGTTGTATTTGTTGTCGTACTGCATCTACCATTATATTTCTACCATGTAATGAATGCAAAAGAAAATTGAAGAAAGGGTTAAAAATAATTTATTAGTGGTCCTCATGCAAACTCGAAAGAGCCTCGTAAACCTCGCGGCAAATGTCAAAACAAAGAAATTTCCCATACAAAACGACTTGCACAAAAGTGGAAAGTCTTCAAGTCAGATTTGCTGCGCAAACGTGGGATGGAGAAACGTGTAAACTTTTGACATTTCGTTGTCAGCTGACTAGGATGGATAAATAAGGTGATAACACTAGAACAGTAGAAAAAGTACACAAACATAATACATGCAATTGCTACTGCTACCACCTTATGTATCCATCTTGGTCAGCTGATATGGTTTTAAGCACAAATACGCTGAGCAACTTTACTTGGTGCCTCATGCAACGGTGCGAGGGAAACTTGCGCTGAGCAAAAGTTCTAGGCTTTCACGTTTGCATGAATGCCGCTATTGTTAAACACAATACAATAAAAGTGAATACATTTTTAAAAACAGTAAAAACAATTTAATTCCTGTACAACTATAATATTATTTTTCCCAACTTTCAAACAAATTCCAGAAAAGTGCCGCAAAAATATACGACGGAGAGAGAAAAAAATTCAACCGAAGTAGCCAGACGCTCTCTCACTTCATTTAGACGCTAGAGGTTTTTTGCCGTTGTCGTCTGAAGCGTGTCTGGTTCTATTTGGACTCTTAAAGTGTACATAGACGATGATTCTGAATCCCGATTCAACAGTGTATATGTTGATGCATGCTTTGCTACACACAACTATTCATTTTCGAATAATCACTCATTTTCGTTCAGCTTCCGAGCCGCCAGGTTGTTGCATTATGTACGATGCATTTGTCAAAACTATCCATTTGTTCTTATTTTTTATTTTTGTTCATGTATTCACGGCTTTGTATATTCCACAAAGCAGTAAGCGCACGATATACACAAATAAATTCGAAAGGGAATTCTTTTTAATTTTTTTTCGTCCGCGGGCATGTTTCCACTTTCGTTTTTCGACACAAAATGATGTCAACGCACGATTATTCGCTAGTGCATCAGAATCGCGCATCAAGCCAAAATATCACAATTATTTGATTTTCACGATTCATGCATGCATCATGTCGGTGTGACACATTCAATTCATATTTTCACTTACACATACATAATGATCCACGATTCAGAATCATCGTGTAAGCACACCATTAATGTAACAACCTTGCGGCTCGAAAGCTGAACGAAAATGAATGATTATACAAAAATGAATCATTGTGTGTAGCAAAGCATGCATCAACATATACACCATAGTAAATTTACAAAGTAGTCGCAGTAGATACAACAACAATTGTTGTTGTTTTCACTTCTTGGACCAAAGAAGTAAGGAGAGAGCTCGACATCTCTGTCAATGGGGGGGACCAAGTTACTGTCAGTGCAACAACATAATGTGTTGTTGACAAGACAGTTTCTTTTGGCTTGTCATCTGCCCAGTCACCCCAACCATCATATTCTGATGGAGGATCCACCCCCCGTCACATCAGGAAGGACATCAGGCGCTACTGTGCGGAGATCCAAGACGTCATTCCATCGGCCGTCAACAGACTGTCGATATCAGTAGCACAGAAATTGTTGCATAACACGGCGGTGTCAGAGGCCATAAATGGCTACTCTTGCAACAGGGTCCTTAATGAACACCCTCCCGCGATTTCGAATAATGAGAGGCTTCTGCCCAGGCACAGCTTAGATCTGGTTGGAGTTCTATCCTGAACTCATACAGATCAAGGGTAATCCCAGGCACCTTAGGTCAGAGCCCACACTGCCTACAAAGCCCTCATGACACTATCCACATTTTCAACTGTCCTAATAGGCCTACTGACTTGCGCCCAGTGGACCTATGGGACAGACCCTTGGAGGTGGCACAATTTCTCCAGCTACCCACCGCTACCTCCAGTGACACATAGGGGAATTACACCTAATTCTGTTTTTTATATCTTCCAAGGACGAACGAGTGGAAACAGAAAATCTGTTACAACAACAACAATTGTGGGCAATAACAACAGACATTTTGTTATTGTTTAGGCTCTCCTCATGTCAACCATGGTCGAAATATAATGGTAGATGCAGTACGACAACAAATACAACAAGCCAATAACAACATGCATTTTATGTTTGCTCAGTGCCTGTATTGAAAATTAATGAAAATATATACAAAATTGGAAAATGTGCCATTTACAAAATGCGTGTGTTTTATTTAATATTTTGACAGTATTTAAGTATGAAAATTAAGACTTTTCCATGTGATTTTTAAGGAGAAAACAATTGTAGGCGAACGGTGATTAAGAGCAAAACCCACTAAGAGAAAAACTCACGTCAGAAAAAAAGTTCAAATCAGCTGGGCTAGTGCTTCTACCATTTGTTTGTACCATGATTTGTACCATGGTTGACGTCTTGTTATAATTGATTTAAAAAACACTATTTTCTTTGAAACAAAGCGAGAATTTTGATATGCTTTGCTAACATGCAAATGTATGCGCATAGAGTAATACAAGAAGAGTGAAACTGAAATTTTCAATGGAATATTTGGAAACTAATGCAAAATGATAAAAGTCTGTATTTTAACGTATTTGTGTTTTAATTATCCCTTTTTCCTCGTTTTAATTACCATAAAAACATTTTGTTCTGATCTGTATTTTTGGTTCGATCCACAAAGGCAATTGTGTGAAAAACGGATTGAGCAACCTTAAATACTTCCGGTCATCTATCGCTATTTCTTTCTTACTTTCTTATTTTTCCAAGCTGTGGTTGATCATCTGTGGCATGAACCCCCTTATTTTGCAAAAGTCAGCAGGAGAACTAGTTTACCTTCTAATAGAAACGGACCATAACAAATAACAACGGTGCGATACGTTCGACGTTCGCCTACGTTAACAGAAACGGCTGGTTTGGCCTTTATTATTTGACGTTTTCTTTACTTATATTTCGTCTGACCAAGTGGCGTTTCTGTTAACAAAAACATTTTTCTGCGAATTGTTTTCGTTTAATTAAATAATAAATAAAATAGTTTTTCAGACGGGGTTTTAAATGTTAATTTGCAGTATAAGCTGAACATCGCCGCGAAATAATAGACGGTGGAGGAGATATGCTTTTAGGAGACAATAGAGTAAAGATTCATGAAATCTTGTGTATTAGGAATACATACAAAGAGTGTGAGAGGTGGTGGAGAGAGACCACGAAGTAAATGAATGAAAAATTTGGTTGTGTATTTTGCTATCAAAAGCGGAGCATCATCTCCACGTAAACGCTGTCTTCTTTGCTATCTTTTGTGTAATGTCAACGCCATCACAAAATGATGGTGGCACTTCTGGAGGTGAAGAATATTATAGAAACGGGATAAATCCAAATTTGACACAACATTTGCCGCATCTACAACAATATGTGAATGGCGTAGGCCTGTCGGCTCAGGCAGCGCAGGCTCCACCAGCACATGCTCCAGTAGCAGGTCAACATCAGCCACCGCCACCACCGCAATTTGTCCATTGGGCGAATCCTTTGATGGGAGGATCTCCTTTTTTGCAACATGCACCTCCCCAACAACTGTTCAATGACGTATTGTTCAATTTACAGGCTCAAGCTGCCTTTGCTGCTTCTGTCCCTTCCACGCCAGTAGCCCCTGCAGGTACACAGCAGGAAACATACTCGGTACTGAGGGTCGGTAATGGTAATTTTTTGAAAATTTATCACTGCCCTGAGAATGCCATGGGCCCCATACCTGGAGAAACTTCTTTTACGCCTCTGCATCATCCCTATGGTGGTCAACCGCAGCAACAAGCTAATGCTTATCACCACGTAAATCAACAGTCACAGCAGCAACAACAATCATCAAAAATGCCGCCTCAGGCAAACTCCAATAGTGGCCCACCACAAGTTTTTAATAGTTATGAGCTGTTCTCAAGCAATACGTTCACCCAACTGCCAACAGCTGAAATGCCACCTGTTCTGCTACTTGGCCCTAACAGCAATGCAAACAATGTGATTAACAACGATGAGCCCGTATCTATGCTAGAAGAGATCAGCGAAGAAGAAATGGCACACGAAACACATCAATTAAACACGGAAAATACAACTGCTGTCACATCCGGCAACTTGAGCAACAATTGGATGGGTAATGCTCCTATAACTATATATGGTCAGTACGAGAATTCTCATCCGCAAAAGCAGAAAGAAATGGACCACTTAACGCATCCAAAAACTCAAGAAACGTCCGAAAATGAGATCAATAATCTTGAGATTCGTCCTAATGAGGAGAACATTGATGCACAGGCATCACCAAAAGCAAATTCTTTGAAACTACAGCCTATGGAAAAGCTTATTACGCCAATAAAAGGTACATCTAATTCTTTCACGTTGCCAGTAGGTCTCAGTCATCATAAATCTGAGATTCCTAGGCAGGAAGCTCCCAAGAAGCGGATAGTTGCAGAAGTGAAACCAATGCGTATGACATACTCTGATGTTTTAAGCAAAATCAATAATCAAACTCAGAATTCCTCTGCGTATGTAACACAGCAAAATACTCTCAACTCCAATACAAGCAATCGAAATCAACAAAAGCCATCTGCAAAGTTATTAGCTACTGATAATGTCCCCACAAACTTTTTAAACACACGACGTAATTTAGAAGAATTTTCTTCATTGCGAACGTCGTCGAAGAAGTCTCCAACTCATGATAATAAAGAGAACCAACAACAACAACTGAGTAATAATAAAATAATCAATAATATTGGGGCAGCTGCCCTTAAGCGTTCTTCTGGAGGAGCTGCAACTGTTGTTACTCAGAATCAGAACCCTAATACAATAATACATAAACAGTCGTTCTCAGCTACAGCAGCCACAACTTCAAACCTAAAGAACTCTGTAAACAATTTGAAATTAAATACAAATGAATCACAACAGCAACAAAAGAAACGCATTAACACTAAAAACGCCGACATCCAAACAAATGGAGGAGGTGAGTGTTTAAACGTGTTTACATTATCATTAATATTTATCATTTAGATTCAACCAAAATCAAATGGCAAATGTCAAAGATTTGTTTACGGAATCACAAACAAAGAAATTTGCTAAGAAAGATGCATTTAAAAATTTGTGTAATTTATTTGTACTATGTATATGATAATTCATTAATAATGAATGTGCACCGAAATTCTGTAACTTTTTAACGATCAAAATCAGTAGTTAATTTGACTAAATTGTGAAATTTTGTGTGGAAATTTTATAAATTTTTACAATTTAGCTACCAATTTTTATCGTTAAGAAGTTACAGAAGTCCGGTGCTGATAGTTTTTATGTATGAAAACTAGGACTGAATACTCGAATTGATAAATGTGGATTCGAAAAATACTTATTTCTTATACAGTCTGTTATTTTTCGACCGATGTTGTGATGTAATCCTTATCTAAATATAGGTACATTTTAAACTTTCGGCCAACCTTTTCTCGAAAATTATAAAATTACTGAAAGAATGAGGAGGTTAAAAAAGAAGAGGATGAGCGGATACAGCTGTTTTACAAATAGTTAGCGGGTGAGACTATTGCTAACGAAAATATTAATATATTATTAAAATGTAAAATATTCTCAATTAACTACGTTCTGGGTATACATACTTTCTGAAGCTAATTTTAAAAACTGCTTTTATATAGTATTCTAGTCATTGTCCAGTGAGAAGTGTGGTACCCCAGTGTTCAGTATCTGGACCTCATTATGTATGTAAATGACGTGTTCGGTCGAATTATTAGCAATAAATGTCTCACTGTTGCTTTTGCAGATGATTTGAAAATTGTTTTTAAGGGCAATTTTGAGTTTTTAGATGTTCCACAGAACACTATTGACATCACTGTCAATTTATTGGTTACCTGACTGAATGATAGCAGTAAGACAAGGCCTATGCTATTTGAAGGTTTGAAAAGTGATCATGTTAACATTTCTATCTATGGCTGTAAGATTGATGTTGTGGACAGCTTAGGCTGTCCAGGCTCACCTTTGAATTGTATTTGAACGCTATAAATTCTAAAGTAAACTACATTTTAAAAATATTTTACAATTTTAATTTATATCTACACCAAAATATTAAAAGACAAGTAGATAAGACAAGAAATTGTATGGAGCTATATTCTGGCACTTTGGGATATGAATATGTACTTTATATTGTAGATAGAGTTACTTATTTAATAGAGTTACTTTATTTATTTATTTTATTTCTTCATTTACACAACCGAGCCTCTAGGACTTATATGGTTACAAAATTTCTACAATAATTTCTGTAAAGATAAATAAAAAAACAACATAAAACTAATTATAAAACTGTTTCTACCCTATATTTTTAAGATAAATTAGTTTAAATTAATTAGAAAATATAAAAAAAGGTTTAAAAAATAACATTATATCAATAGATTTATGGGTAACAGTTTCAACTACTGATCTAGTTTGCAATAACTAGAACTTCTCATAGTCCCAACTTACATGACGTAGAGATACTAGCTGCAGAGAGTAATTATAACAGACGCCTTTTAATGGAGATGATGCACATCAACGATGTTCCTTCGGAGACAAGACTAAACTTTAAGATAGACACTGAGAACCTAGCTCAAATGTATAGATATACAATGGAAAAACATAATAATCGACGTTAGTAGTCAGCGAGCTTTGTGCGTGATGTTTATATTTTACATATATTTTAATGTTTTCATTGTGATACTTCTTACATGTAAGATTTACGATCTTTTTCTGAGAATATCTGTGCAATGAATTGTTTAATTGTTGTGGTTCAAATTGTTTGTGTCTATCGACATTTTTGTAATTAGAATAACTTGAATTTAGGATAATTTCCATGATGTTTAAGTTTGTACTTTGTTTTTTTTTTTTGTAAAATAGATCCTTGATAATGACTAGCGATGCTAGTTGAAATACATATATCGGAATAGATGATTATCCAGTAAAACCAATAAATTGTTGTGTTCGACTTGTCAACGGCTGATGCGGTCCCAGTTTCCCAATGTAAACAACAGTTTACAATTTTTCCCGACGTTTCGAAGCTTATTTGGCCTCTTCTTCAGGGGATATTTTATTGTTATAATTATAATTGTTTTTATTTACATGACCTTAAGCCGAACTAATCACTAGAGGATAAAAAAAGTTAAAAGAATCCATTATTCAAAAAATTCAAACTTGTAGGCTGATGAGGGCCACCTGCATATTAAAGAGCTATTTTTAGTCTATTTATAAACTGTTTTAAAATCAAATATTTAGAACAAATTGAGACAAAATTATATACATTTTGGTAAGTTTTTTTTACCCACAATCGTAACTACATGAAAAAATAAATAAATTATAAGCAGCAAAACCAATTGAGTAATCATATTTCAACCAAAGAGAAGTATAAATACTTTGTGGTAATTAAGATAATTGACAATTACTAGGACAATTGAAATTTGTAATATTAAATGCTTTATTTTATAAATCATTTACTTGTACATGTTGCAAAATCTTCTTCTTGCATGTCTCTTTCGAAAATTGAAATGATTTAAGAGGTCCGTCCAGGTAGTTTATTATATATAGGGGCTACCCTCACAAGAAAAGAATGCTCTAAAAAATATGACATTCGGAGTATAACATGTTTACTATTACTACGTTTATACGGTGGCCTATATCTCCGATATCATATCACGATACGTCAAAAAAATACACGTATAAACGCTTTAGCTGATTTTTGGAGCTGATTTTTATTTGTGACATAAATTAAAACTATATAATTTTCTAAGCACAAAATTTACCTTCTTGGTCACAGAACTTATATGTTACTTCAGTTACTTTACTTTTATTGGATATTTTACAACCGCATGAGGCCACATTCCTTACTCATATTAATTAAACAAACAAATACATAAATTAAACAAATTTTAACATATTTCTCCAACTGGTTATATCCTTCGCCTTTTCTCACCAGTTGGTAACACCAAGGATACGGAGGGAGTCTTTCTGCAGGATGACGTGGTTGTCCTTGTTCACGGCGGATCCAAGGTAGATAAATTCATCAATCGCTTCAAAATAAAATCGGTTTCGATGTTGAAGTGCGGACCAAGTCGAGTAGTTTGTCTAGTCGTTGTCACTATCAGTTTTGTCTTGCCCCATTAACAGCAAAACCCACATTCGCTGATTCTTTTTCGATTCTGGAAAATACTGCAGTAACCTCTCGCAAATTTCGCCCAATGATGTATATGCTGTCAGGGTACGCCAGCAACATATGGCATTTCGTGTTGATGGTTTAGGTCATATTTACTGCAGCTTCTCATTATTATCTCCATTAAGATGTTGAAGAGACTACGAAAGTGTGTCGCCTTATCACAGTTCTCGCTTGGTACAGAATGGTTCGGTGAGGTGTTTCCCCACTTTCTTTGCTGATTTGGTGTTGATCACCGTCATTCTACAGAGGGGGATCAGTTTTGCGGGAATCCCAAGTTCAGACATAGCTTCGTTCAGTTCTCCCCGTATGGGGCTATCGAAATCAGCTTTGGAATCGACAAAAAAGTGGTATGTAAAGTGGTATGATCTTTTCCAGGATTTGGCGTAGGATTTTGGGGAGTCGTAGACTTCTATGGTCTAAACCCACACTGATAAGATCCAATCCGGTTTTCAGCAATTGCCTTTAAATTAGCGACGGATAAAAGACTGATACCACGATAGTTGGAACATACGCACGAATCACCTTTTTTGAATACAGGACATAATACACTAAAACTCAAATCGTGAGGTATAGATTCCCCCAACCATATACCCTATGTAAGTTGATGCGTGTGAGCTAGCAGTCCTTCGTCACCGGGTTTAAAAGGGTCAGCGGGTAGCCCATTCGCACCAGCGGCTTTATTATTCTTAAGCCGGAAGATTGTCGTTCTAATCTCGCCTTATTTCTTATGTCAAAGACTTTGTAGGTTGTTCATTTTCGGGATTTGTGCAATTTAGAGTTTACTACATTTTTATGAGATTTTTGTTAGCAAAACAAACGCTCTTTTCAGGATAGCAAGATTTTATGACAAACTTAAAACTTTTGACCATTCGATGGATACATTAAAAGACTACAAGCATATGGAAGTAATTGAATTGTAGTGCTGGAACTTGAGTATATTAATATGTGCCCACTTACATATTGCATGTTTCAGAACACTTCACGCAATAGGCTTTCAGTTATTTTATCTTTGGCTAATATAAATTCAAAATTCATGCGCTTAACAAGTGAAGATTAATTTTTTAAATGTCACGTGCATTTTTATTTAATACTATGTACTTAAATTTGTTATACGGGGTCGTTATCTCGTTATCTATATTAATTGTTTTATAATCAGTTATGTATGTACATATGTATAATATAATGTTTGATTAAATTCTGTGTTTATAATTATTATTAGTTTTTATTTATTTATATTACTACACTCCACGAAATAAATATAGCATACAACATTGGAACTATGTTTACAAACTCAATAAGATTTATTTCATTGATGTTTCATTACTAAATTAAAAATAGTTTAATTCAAATACATAACAATTATATTTCAACACATGTTTTAAAGAAACTAACAAAATTAATTTTTTTTGAACGAAATATATGTATATATATATGTATAAAGCGTACAAATTGATTTTCAAGCTATTTTTTTTTATATAAGCTCGACTGAAAAAGTTGAAATTTTTCGGATTGGTTGTCGGATTTTTTTTGTTTTCTAGTGGTCGGATTTTTTTTGGGTTTGTTGGAAAGGCCTTTAAGAGACCTTTCAGAATCATTAAAAAAATTAAAAAGAAGTGAAATCGCCGAGATACGCGGAGCTTTTAAAATTTGGAAAAAAAGACATAAGAACGTGCACATAACCTCAATTTTCTCATCCAGATGGCAGATAATTTCGTTTATGTTTCCCTAAACGAAGCCCAGAGGTCTTGCCGTTTCCATAGAATAATACATACCATAGAAGCTTTTATTCGCTCAATAAATTAAACGTCATAGGTACGATGGAAAGTAAACATTGGATGGTGGAAAATATGGGTCCAATAATACCAGATAGTGGCAATAGTATACAACGATCAACAACCGAATTTCGTGTTTTTGTGGCAAACTAGTTGTGTTAAATACAATACAAATGTATACCAACGATAAAAGTCAACATGAAAATGCAAAATACATTTAAATTTTTCAGTTCTACACCAAAACGACATGAAAAAGTTAAGTGAACATATTTTGTAACTCCACCTGGTGTAAGGTAATTTTAAATTTAATGGCTCTCATTTCCACAAACCTAGGATGAAGAGTGTGAAATTCTATGGCCGTTCCAAAGTTATGACTATTTGACTGAAATACAATTTTTTTTCACATTTATTTGTTTTGAAAATTAACACGTTTAAGATTTTATTTTATTGAAATTTTTGGCTGAAGAATCAAACACAAAGGAAGAAAAACATTTGATATTAAAGGATGTTTTCAATGTGGTTCCCGTTTTGTACTAAACACAATTGCGAACCACATCGGACATGTTCGGAAATGTTTTTAAGAGAAAAAAAACAAGTTATCTGCCATCTGGATGAGAAAATTGAGGTTATGTGCACGTTCTTATCTTTTTTTTCGATTTTTTTTGAAAGCCCCGTATCTCGGCGATTTCACTTTTTTAAAATTTAAAAAAAAAAATGATTCTGAAAGGTCTCTTAAAGGCTTTTCCAACAAGCCCAAAAACAAAAAAATCAATATACAATTCTGAATTCATTTTCTGATTAATGAAACATATCGGAGTAGGTCCATGGTAGCCAAAAGCAGCCCATATCATAAGCGAACTGCTTTGAAAATTTCTTCTGAAACGGGATTCTCGTTCGCGCCGAATATCAGTCCAATATTTTTGTTGTCCATCAGGACTATCTAGATTAAATTTTTTCTAAATACCACGGATCTCCACTCATCTTCCCAGAACTTGTGATTTTCCGCAAACAGCAATCGAGCGTTTTTATGCCGTTTTTGTAGCCTAGGTTGGGGCACACGTTTAACATATTTGAGATTTTCATCATTCTTCAAAATTTATTGAATTCTGCGTGTGAGATATGTGTATCTATAGCTAAGCGCTTGATCTGTCGCGTAGGCTTTTCACATACAAGAGGCTTGCGTCCTTTTATTTTAGAAGTTCCATAATTGTCGGGAATTTTAAAGTTCTTGTTGGTGTTGTTTACCTGCCTAATGGAGATGTGGCAAAATTTGAGGAGCATTTATCTGATTTAGTTGTCAGATATTCTAATGTAGTGATAATGGGAGATTTCAATAATAATATGTTTGACTTGAATAAATCTGCCGCGATGAGAACTATTTGTCAAAACATGCATCTCACTGTTGTTCACAATAGTGTTCCCACGCACTATGATGTTTTTCACGGATCGACTTCTTTAATTGACTATTTTCTTTTATCGTCTCCTGAGCTTTTACAGTTTTCGAATCAGTTTAAGTGTCCTGGTATTTCTCGTCATTCGTTAATTTTCGTTTCACTAGCAATTGCTAACCCTAAGCCTGTGGAAGAATTTTATGAATACGTAGATTATGAGGCCATTAATTATGACCAACTGCAGGATGTGTTGTCAATGTGTGAATTTGCCGGTATGTATGCAACTTCTGATGTTAATGTTCAGGTTGAAGTTTTGTACGCCAATTTACGTGTAATACATTCTATTGTGCCGTTGAAAAGACGGAGGTGCACGTATTATTTGAAGGATAAGTGGTTTAATGACCAAAAAATTAAGTACCATATTTCTCTTAGAGACCTTGCTCAGGTGGCTTATGAGAATGATCCTTGTGCTGAAAATCGAAGGATATTTTGCAGATGCCGTAATAGGGCCAAACGCGTTGCTAGGGGAATTAAGGTATCTGAGCATTTCAAGCTTTTCTCCGGCAGAACTGTTGGGGAAATGTGGTCCATATTGGGGAAGTATGGAATAGGTGCAAAGAAGGATGTAATTGATGTAGATGTAGGCATATTAAATAATATGTTTTAGGACTATCAGTCGGTGAGCAGTGGCAATTTACCTCATATTTCTGATGTTGGACACTTTTCATTTCGGTCCGTGACTTACGCTGAGCTGTTAGACGCATTTTCGATGATTAAATCTAGAGCAGTAGGATCTGATGGATTTACTTTAAAATTCTTGAATATCGTATTTCCCTACATAACTGACCATATTTTACAACTTGTGAATACAATTTTAATGACATCGGAATTTCCGTCCTTGTGGAAAACTGCCAAGATTGTACCAATTCGTAAGAATGGTACAGATGATAGTTTTAGGCCCATCTCTATAATGCCAATTCTATCTAAAATGATGGAGCACCTGATGAAAGCTCAAATGATTGATCATGTTGATGCATCATTTTTGCTTCATGATTGTCAGTCGGGCTTTAGGAAGAATCGCAGTACCACATCCTTGCTGATTGGTCTTACTGACAACATCAGAAGAGTAGTAAGTGATCGTGAATGCGGTGTGATCCTGTCATTAGATATGGAGAAGGCTTTTGATAGGTTGGATCATACAACGCTCATTGAAAAGTTGAATGTATTCTATGGGTTTTCGCGTTCAGCTTGTTCCTTAATGATGTCCTATTTGTTTGGTAGACGTCAATATGTCTATAGTAATGGTGTTTGTTCTGGTGAACTTTCTGTGACTAATGGTGTTCCACAGGGTTCAGTGTTAGGTCCATTGTTGTTTATTATGTATATGAATGACCTGTTTGGGATTATCTCTAGTTCTAATTGTGTACCATTTGCGTTTGCGGATGATATACAAATTTTTTGTAAAAGTGGGATGGATTTTCCTGATGTATTACAAAATGTTATTGATTATACTACAACATTGATTGAAGAGTGGGTAATTTCTAATGGGCTTTCTATTAATACGAATAAAACCAAGGCAATGGTGTTTGGCTATCGTCATAGTCCTGATCTTTCTATTACTTTGAATGGCAATAATATCGAGTTTGTTGATAGGATAAAATGTCTTGGAGTAATACTTGATGACAAATTATCTTTTGAGTTTCATGCCAATTCCATTGTGTCTAAGGTGAATTTCACACTGAGAAAATTATATAATCTGGAGCTGAGCATTCCCGTGTCGATAAGAAGTAGAATAGCTCATGCTTTAATTATGCCAGTTTTTTTGTACTGTATGGAAGTGTATTCAGGTTCTTTGTGTTTTGTGATGAAGAAAATTTGTTTGGCGTTTAATAGAGTTGCGCGTTTTGTTTATAAGATAAATATACGTGAACATGTAACACCACATGTTGTAGACTTCCTAGGATGCACATTTTCTCAATTGGTGCATATTCGCAACTTGCACCACTTTTATAAGGTCTTTAAAATGCAGACGCCTATTTACTTAATAGTTAGTTAGTTAGTTAGTTCGAAAAGAGGGGCGTGGTGTTGAGTGTTCAGAAGGAGCACTCTAAACCTTCCCATGTCAGTAAAGACATACACTTAAGCCGCTAAGTTCGACCTGTTGTGCGCTCTAAGATTATCCTACTACTTCACTTCACTATGTCCCTTATAGGAATTCGGTGCTATTCACGAAATTCCTTAGTTTATTCCAGTCCATACCCATAAGTTTGGTCATGTCCGGTATCGTACTATCCGAAAGATATCTGGATCTAGCTTGTGTGAAGGCCGGGCAGTGGCATAAGAAGTGCTCCAACGTCTCATCGTCCTCCATGCATGCCCTGCACTCACTGTTCGCCACTAGTCCAATACGGTATAGGTGGGCTCGTAATCCCGAATGCCCCGTTAAGACTCCCATCATTTTGCCCATTTCGGCTTTTCCCAGTTTCAGCAAACCTTTTGTTCTCGATTCATCTGGGTCTCCCCATAGAATCTTTGTCATCCTGCCTACTGATTCCCGGTTCCACTGGGCTATATGTGCCGACTCCGCCCATTTATTTAACTCAGCCTTCGTCACCCCAAAGGGTTTCGCTCCATCTAGGCTTACCGTTTGGAGTTCCCTGGCTTTCTTTGCCAGGAGGTTCGCTTTCTCGTTGCCGAATACCCCGCTGTGCCCCGGCACCCAGATGATATTGAGTCTGCCGTGCATAGAGTAGTCGTTTATCACCTTCTTACAGTCAAGGACCGTTCTAGATTTTACCGTTTCTGATGATATTGCGTTTATTGCCATTTGGCTATCCGTGAATATATTTGCCTCGGCTGGGATTGTATTATCGCCGAGCCATTTGATACACTCCGTAATCGCCCGAACTTCCGCCTGAAAGTTCGTATTATGATCCGGGAGCCGTAGGTGGGATTCGGTTGCTGGATTTTCAATAAAGAATCCTAGACCCGTTTTTTCTCCTAGCTTTGAGCCATCCGTGTAGCAGTAAGTCCCATTTGGCATTGGTGTCAGGGTCCCATTCTGCCAGGCGTCTCTAGTTGGCGTTAGGGTCACGCAGTTCGCCTTAACCCTTATCTCGGGTATTCGGTCAGATTCACACGTATCCTGAGTGTACCCGACTAAGGCCCCATTTATCCGTTGGTGTTTTGACGTGAGATCCCTGTTGATCCATTCACCTGTAGCTTGTAGGCGTTTTGCCGCAAGGGCAGCCTCGTATTTGATTCTAATCTCGATTGGCTGGATACATAAAATAGTCTCCATGGCTCTTGTCGAGGTTGTCCTTATTGCACCGCTGATACCAATGCAGCACATTCTCTGAACCCTCTGCAGTGTTGCGATGTTACATTTCCTCTCAACTGCCGTCCACCATACTACAGAAGCATATGTTAGTACAGGCCTGATTACGCTTCTGTAGAGCCAGTGTGTCATAGTCGGTTTGAGGCCCCATTTGGACCCTATAGCCCTTCTGCATAGCGACCAGCATCTGTAGGCCTTATTAGCCCTTTCCTCTATGTGGTGCTTCCAATTCAGTTTCCGATCTAGGATTACTCCTAAGTATTTAACCTTATCGGATATTTTAATCGTCTTTCCCAAGAATCGTGGCTCTTCATAATCTGAGATTTTCGTCTTCCTTGTGAATAGACATATTTCCGTTTTGTCCGGGTTTACATTTAAGCCCCTTGGCTGTGCCCATTCATACGCTATACTCAGTGCCCTCTCGGCCTCTCTGCATAATTGGTTTGGGTTCTTTCCCTTAAGAAGTATTATAACGTCATCTGCGTAGCAGATTGGTTTAAGTCCCTCGTCGGTAAGTTTCCTTAGGAGACTGTGTATAGTGAGGACCCATAGGAGTGGTGATATAATCCCTCCCTGTGGGGTTCCACGTTGTACTCTGTCTCTAATATTTACATCATGGGAACTACAGCTTATCCATCTATTCCTTAGCATATGGTTGATCCAGTCTTTTAATGCCCGGTCCACCATAAACTGGTCTAAGGATTGGATAAGTGTTTCGGTCCGGACATTATTGAACGCTCCCTCAATGTCTATGCATACAGCGAGTGTGTATAGTTTGTCATTGAGAGATTGCTCTATGTAGTAGGTTACCTCATGAAGTGCGGTGTCCACTGATCTGCCTTTGACATAGGCGTGTTGTCTAAACTTCAGCATATCGCTCGGTATTCCACTTTTTACCATGTCGTCCACTATTCTCTCCAAGGTTTTGAGTAGAAACGAGGTGAGGCTAATTGGTCTATAAGCCTTTGCCGTTTCATAGCTTGCTTTTCCAGGTTTGGGTATAAATACTACCCTGGCCTCTTGCCAGTTTCTCGGTGTGTAGGCGTATTTTAAGCATGCGGAAAAAATTCCTGCCAGATGGGTTGTTATTTGGTCAACCCCATGCTGTAGGATAGCCGGGAAAATACCATCCGGTCCCGCCGCTTTATATGGGGAGAAACTCTTTATAGCTTTTTGGACCATTTGGTCCGTAATGATTGGCGACTGATGTACCACATTCTCATCTTGTGACCACTCCCATGTGGGTTCCGCGTTCCCATTTGGAAAGTGTGTATCCATCAGGTGCCTAAGTGTTTGTTCCATTGTATCCATTCTCTTTCCCGTGTCATCTACTAGCGTTTCCGCCTGTACGTGGGTCTTAGAGAGGAATTTTTTCATCTTCGACATATCGTTGACGCTATCCACCTGTTCACTGAATAGTCTCCAGGAGTTGCGTCTCGCTTTTCTCAATATTGCGTTGTATTCACTGAGACTTCTCTTGTAGTCCTCCCAGTATACTGGTGATTTCTTACGCGTGGCCCTGTTGTAAAGTCTACGGACGTTCTTCCCTAGATTTCGTATTTCCCCTGTTACCCAGGGTTTTTCTTGGGCCGATTTTCTTTCCCGAAGTGGGCAGCTGTCCTCGAAAGACTTTACTAGTGCTTGCGTTGTCTTTGTCACTATGTCGTCTAGTTCGTCCCTGCTAGAGTATTCGAGTTGAGGGTGGACTAGTCGATTCTTAAGTAGGCTTCCGAACTTTGTCCAGTCTGTCTTGGTCCTATTTCGGAAGCATATCGGTTTCGGTGGTGGCCGTGTTATCCTGAATCTAATATATCTGTGATCCGAGAATGAGTGCTCATTTAAAACCCTCCATTCTTGAATTTCATCTATAAGGTGTTCAGAACATATTGTTATATCTAACACCTCCTCCCTAATCTTGTTGACAAAAGTTGCTTTGTTCCCAATATTCAGTGTGAAAAGGTCGTTAGTATTCAAATATTCTACTAGGGCATGCCCCCTACGGTTACAGTTAGTACTACCCCACGACGTGTGGTGAGAGTTAGAGTCACTACCTATTAATACTTCGTTACCTGTCTGTTTGGCCCTCTCTACCAGTCGCTGTAATTCCGACGAAGGTGGTGGTGTCGGCGAATCATATGGCAAGTATACTGATGCCAGGTATATATTCCCATCTCCCTGTTTCAGTACTGTTGCATCCGATGTTGACAACTCTGGGGAGAAGAGAAAACAAAGGTTTTTATGGCATAAGATACATGTTCTCGGACGGGAATCCGTCTTCGTATAGAATAGTTGGTAATTAATATGATTTAATCCAATAACCTTGTCTTTAGTGGTCCAAGGTTCTTGTATTAAAGCAATGTGTATTTTACCTTTATTAATTTTATCCAACAGAGCGTGGGTTGCCGTCTCGCTCCGGTGGAGGTTAATCTGGATGACCTCTAACATTGGTCCTCCAGTAACCGGTCTTCTTGGGAGTTTGTGATGCCTTCGGCCACTTCCTCCTTCTTAGTTTGCGGTGTCTGCTCCGCCGAGCCTCCACTCGCTTCGTCATGCTTCGCATCCTCCGGCTGTGTTCCTCCGGTCGTCATGCCAATTGGCACTTTGCCAACTTTGATGTAGACAGCTTTGGTCACAAAGAACACCATACCTTTAGTCTTGGCAAGACCAGCCATGGATGCCGGGTCTATTCCGATCACAAGGAGTGTGCCCTCCTGCCCCTCCTCCCTGTGGAAAACGACCCATTTGTCCACGGATAGTCCTGCGTTTTGCTTGCCAATGACTTTAAGTATGGCGTCCGATGCAAACTTGCTGCCCCATCCTTTAATATATACAGTAGCCTTCGTCAGCCTTGGGATGTCCTTCTTCCTTACGAGGGCTAGCTTACCGCCTTCCCAGGGGGCAGAGATTTCATCCACCAGCTTCTTTAAAGTCTCCGCACAGCGTTGTGAGGCCAGCTGTAAAGTGAGTACCTCCCCTTTGAAGCCGCTACTGACAACTTCTATGGGAGGTCCACTTTCGGCCTTCATTATGTGGTCCATTACCTTCGTGTTGACGAGGTCCTCCACGATTTGGTGTTGGTTATCCGGTATTGAGCCAGTTGGGTTACCGCTGTCAATTACTGCATAGCAGAGATCGTCCAGTTGTTGCCTTCTCGCTACCTTTGCGTAGGATGGCGGTTCCTTGCCCGTGTTCGCATTCAGCTTCCTCTTCCGAGTTGGATAGGGTTCGTGTTTACGCGCCCTTTCCTTGTCGGTTGATTTGGCTGATGTGCTCGTCTTTCCGGTAATCGCATCGGCTTTGCTCCTATTGTCCCTGGAGCTCTGTTGCATCCCCTGGGTAATATGGGGTTTGGGCGTCTCCGAATTACCAGATGACGGGGAACACTTTTTCCTCTTTGCCATTAATTTGACAGTGTTCTGTTCTTCCGGTGATCGGTTTCTCTTCTCAGCCTCTGTTGAGGTCGAGGGAGGCACCGACAGGTCCTTAGGAACATCCTGTTTTTCGGCTTGTTTGGCTGAACGGTTCCTCTTTGCAATCTTCCTGCGTTGAGCCCCCGAGAGTCGTTTCTTTTGTGTTGATAGCTTCGCTATGCTCTCGCTTACTTCATCGACCATTCTATTTACCTCGTCATTTTTTGGAGTTGCTAAAATGGTAATGTTGTTATCATTATTATCACTTTGGGAATCAGAGTTGGAGTCACCACCTGTTATTGAAGGCTGAGGGCTTATGCAGCCCCGCTTGGTTTCGTCCGCGTCATCATCCTTGTTTTGGTTGCCATTGGCTTTTTGTGTGCTTGCCACAGACTCTACTACAGGGGTCAAGACACCACCCCCTGTAGAACCATGAGTATGATGAACCCGACTCTGCGTTTTCATCATCATCGAAGCGATCTCATGGTGTTGTTTCACAATGCTATCGTGGATTAGCCTGTGTTCCGTTTCAAATGTCGTATTAGTATCGTTTCGTGTATCAGTTTCGTTTGCAGTGTTGTTATCATTGTTTTGTTTTCCTGTTTTTAGTTTTTTCATTAGTTCTTTTTCTTTTTTGTACATGTTAGTCCCACGAGTATGCCAGTAAATATAATACAGTCCACCCCAGTGACGGCATGAGTTGGACCGGGCGACATATTTCATTACTACCGACCCGTGCCCTGGCGTCGGAGGGAGCTGTTAGGAACCAGTTTGTTTAAACACTAACTGGCCATTCTAGGTCCTCGGCACTGCTTCCAACCACCTTGACCTTAAAAGTGTTTTTGCATTCAACGTTGGATATTCTAATGGCGCCAAAATCGCAAGGATCGCCATGTCGGGGGAAGCTTCATTGACATTCGTTATTTAAGTAGGCCTGATCAACAGATAGACCTACAACGAGACTCAACTTCCCCCCGGAGTAACCTTTAGTTCGCGCAGCCAAGGCCACACTTAGGCAGCCTCGGCCACACTTAAGCCCCCACATCGCGACAAGGTTGTTACCCCAGGTGAAGGATTTACTTAATACATTTTTTAAATTTTGTAGGTCAACTAGAAATCCGCAACTTAGTATACCTAAATTATCTTCTATATTGGCACGATCATTTCATGTGAGAGTAGCTCGTATATACAATACGTTGCCACGTTCTCTTAAAACATTTGGCTTATCGTCAAACACTTTTCGCAGAAAGTTGTATCAACATGCTGAGGCAATAAATTTTTGAAAGCACATTCCTTCTGATTTGGTTAAGGGTTTTGTTATATTTCGTTTTAATTAATGCTGACGTTTTATTTAATTATTTTTCTTTTGTTTTTTAAATATAATACTGAAATACTGCACCATTGAGATTTTAGAAAAATTCACATTGTTCAGAAAATAATAATGTTATTTGTAATTTTGAATATTCCTCCCTGTGCTGTTTGTGCAAGTTTTAGATTAGGGTTTATTATGCTCCTCTATTGTAGCATAATTTGTGAGTAGTGCATAAATGGCAGTTTTCCTTTATTTTATGTACTTGAAATAAATTAGCTATGCGAAAAATTAATTAATTTAAATTTACTGTTGAAATAACTTAAGTTAGCGTCAAATCTTGGAGTAGTACACAAATGGAAGATTTTAATTTATTTTTTGTTCTAAGTATAAATTTAAGTTGTTATTGAAATGCAATATGTATATATATATTTTCCAAATTACTGTTTAAATAACTTTTAAATTAGCGTCAAATATTGGAGTAGTTCACATATGGGAGTTTTAATTTATTTTTTTCTAAGTATAAGTTCTAAATTGTTATTGTTATAAATATTTTATTATGTAGTAGCTCAATTGTTGTAGCGCATTTAACCATAAATGGCATTACTGCTTGGTTATTGAATGAATAAATTAAATTAAAAAATTAAAAAAAAGAGAAGATTGTTTTTGTATTCCTTTGCATTCTTCTTGCCATCTTCCTACCACATTCTCGTAAAGATTTAATTCTTCAATTATATAATTTATGTCAGGGTTTTTCTTAAATCCAAATTTATTTTAGAAAACATCCAACAATTAACCAACCTTAAAAATAGGTTCAACACAAACGAAATGTTAAAGACCACTGTCAACATTAATCATCACATTTGTACGCTTTACTTACTTCGCTCTGTATTTATAGCTTCTTCCAGTTATTTAATGATAACGGTACAATCTAGAAAAGAAACTTCAAATGATCTATGTAATCTACTAGTTCACTCTTCTTCGATGAACCGTGTAATGAAAGACAGGAGAAATTACATGACTGATAAAAATAATACCAAAGACATTTTAGTATGGTATAGACTTGTGTCGAACTCGTTCATTTAAGGTGCCCGGACATGACAATCACGAACATACTCGCCATATCGAACATGTGCATTGTGTTCGTGAGGGTGATGTCTGGTCACCCTAAATGAAGTAGATAGTTCATGAACTACCCAACTTTAGTATGGTATATTTATTTCGAGGAGTGTATTACATATTTGTTGTGTAAGGTTATATACATTAACTTTATTTTTGATTTTGTTAAATTTTTTTGAGTAAAAATGTGTTGTAGGAATGGTATAACCAAATAAGGGCTTACTTATTGGCTTGGTTATTGAACTGTATAAAATAAATAAAAATAAATAAATAAATATGAAAAGTGTAATGGTTTTTGGGACTGTTCTCCAAACAAAAGATTCGAAATTCTTTTATAAGACACTTTTCTTTCTCATACAGGTAAAAATCTTAACGATGCTCGATCATCTACAAAGAATAATAATGGCAACACATCTAATAACTCTGCAGCTTCTGGAAATGTGTATAATTCAACCAATAATACATATGCACGTAAACCAACTAAATCACCAAACTCTGGCAGCACATCATCATCATATGGTTCATCTAGCAGCGCAGGTCAACAGCGGTCACGTTATCAAAACAACTCTAATGCTTCATACTCGTATTCATCGACAAAACGTAGTCGTAACAGTAGCTCTTATGGGGCATCGTCATCTTTGAACAACTCGTCGTACAACAACCATGGATCCGATAGTAATCGCAATTATGAACTGGCAAAACGTTTCCTACAAGCGTGGTACACTTGCACTCTGAAGATTTTAATATGGCTCTTCAATTTGGTCTATGACATTGTTGTGGTTGGATGTAGTATACTCTATGATCGATTAACTTCTGGCTATGACTACTGTCGAACCTATGCGAAACAATTATACAAAGATTTAAAACAAAATTCAAATAAACCAGGTATATGGTTTAGAAATTCATGTCGACGTTTTGATGCAAGATTCTCGAAAAAAAGCAAGTGGGCAATATGGCGAAGATTTTACAAGAAAAGGCCCCCAGAGGCATCAAGTGAATCGGCTAAAACTGGACGTTTACCACAGACTGGAGAAGAGGCCATGTACCAATTGTTAAATTGTAAAGGAAAAGATGCATACAGGTTTGTTGAAGTACCTACATAGATACCGAAAAATATGTCTAATTATTTACGATTATTTTCAATTATATTGCAGTATCTTGGGAGTCCCTCCAAATAGCTCTCAAGAACAAATACGTAAACATTATAAGAAAATAGCTGTTCTTGTACATCCCGATAAAAATAAACAACCAGGAGCTGAGGAAGCTTTTAAAGTCCTCCAAAGAGCTTTCGAACTAATTGGTGAACCAGTAAATATCTACAAAACTCCATATGTCCACCAGATACTAATATTTGTTTTTAAAAAATCTTTTTATAGGAGAATCGTCTTTCATATGACCAGAGTTTAGCTGAGGCACTTCATGCTGAAAAAGCTTGGACTGAGCTTCACGATTTACTATCACAATTGCAAACTAAAATTACCGAAGCGGCTAATACTATAAGGTATGTTTTTAAATGCTTAGTATTTTAATTGGCAAATAACAATGGGGCACCATTTGTTTAAAACGACGGGTTGTTCACCAAATTCGGATAATGGCTTCTGTACACAATATTCACATTGAAACACATATTTTATTAATGAATTAAAAACAATACGATATAACATAAAATCGTCCCCTCAATAAAACAATAGTGCATACCAATTGTTTTTGTATCTATACACCATTGTTTTTGTATCTATATCTGGTACAAATTTGGTGAAATTCTATTTCTACAAAGTGGGTCAAAAGGTCAATTAAAAAATTAACGTACAATTGAACGTTTGAAAATTTTCATTAATAATTTGTTTTAATTAATTGTTCCTCGGACTATTATTTAAAACAAATTATGTGTATAAATAGTTTTATTATTCAAAACAATCCATTCGCGCGCAAATGAATAAGATAGAAAATTACGTATATTGATATACACAATTTTTTGACAAAATATCATTTGAAGCCAATACGTATTACACTTATGCACTATTTTATATATCATTCAACATTTCTCTGTGAGTCCAACGGTTGACATAAACAATAGCTTGAAATCTGTTTACACTATTATTGTCACCTCTTTGCCTGATTGATTGATGCGAAAATTTCGTGAAAATAATGGAACTGTCAAGTCATGGTATTTTGTGTGAAACCATAGTAAGTGTGCGCCGTAGTATGCCTACGTCAATGGAATTTCGACAGATTTTGTTCCGGAACATCACGGAGTTCCAGGAAGTCACCCAGAGGCCAATGAAAGATTTCTCCGCAGACTCTTCGGACGACTATGTACCGGAAACAGATGAAGATGCAGAAGCAGACGGTGAGTCGAAAGCAGAGGAATCGGACACAGTCACAACTGCACGGGAAGACATGAAGGAGGCAGAATTCCATACACCTACTCGAAAAAGGAAGGTAAAATCCGGACAGAACGACTTATATATGATTAGTGACGTATGTGTACATTTACGGTTATATTAAATCTTGCGGTCAAACACGCATACATGGACGAAATTATTCGGAAGAAGAAATTACACTCTCGGAAAGCTTACGTAACCAAAAGGGTGAAATTAATTACGGATTGACTGCCAAATTCGGTGAATTGCAAGTGTCGGCACAAATACCTGGCGCAGATTAACAATGAAGAACGTATTGCGATCAATGCCGAATTTTGGGAAATGTCAGACTACGCAAAACTGTAGATGTACTTAAGTCAGTTCATAGAAGTGAAGAATGGAATGTGGGGTCTTGTTGGCGGCTTCTGAATTGCCAAGACTCTAACATACACTCTGAGGTCTAAACAAGCATGCAAACAGTTCTTTCTGAAAATATTGAATATATCTGATGGAGCCATATATTGAACCCTTTCCGCCTGTGGAAGGCCACTATACTCTACCGAAATCAACGCGCCTATACCCTGCTTCTGATTTGAATATTTCAAAACATTTTCAACTCTTTAAGGAAAAACTTGAAGGCGTGTGCCGAAGAAGGACACATGCTCCATATGCGAACGGTACCGTAACTCTGATGACACGCAAATTATACAGGAAGCGTGTGGTGAACATATTCAAAATAAGAAGATGGCTGGTGAGGAAAAGGGGAACGATAAAGCAGAGGCAAAAATTATTAGAAAATTGAGAGTATTTACTTTTGACCTTCAACCTTCATTGTATTATTCAAGAAAGTTTTCTAGTTTGAACAATATGAAATACATGGATGTGGGATGAAACGCAGGGACGAAGAGGTTCGGAAGAGATTGGGACCACAATTATACAAATGTTGAGCTCATTAGACGAAAATGTAACGGATGTAATTTTGTATTCTGCGCTCCTATTTTACGCAATTCTTAAATTTAATTTCAATACGATCATGGTTAAGTATTTAGAGAGGGGCCACAAACAAATGGAGGCCGATCGTATGCGCTCGACAATTGATCGGGCAAAACGAAATATACCCAATTATTCTCCTAAGAATGGCCAACAATTTTGCGATTGGACCGAAGAAAACAACCATACATTGTAGAAAGAGTGCTTTGGGGCAACATTTATGATATCAAGGAATGGTCCAGCAGATTACGGTACAACTTTCAGAAAGAATAATGAAAAGGACTCCGTGAATTTCTTGAAGATTAAGAAAATTAGAGTGTACAAAGTTAATCCTAATTTATTGCTCTACAAAGAGAAAAGGGACTCCGAATGGCAAACAATTGTCGTAATGGAAGGAAAAGGAAGAACTCGACCGATAATGTTAGTGATATTCTAGACTTCTGCGTTAAATTTAAGCAACAGCTTACCCCATACTTAGAGGCTCTTGAGGGTCTGTGTACCAACAATAATATCATTCCTAAAGAATTTAATATTTTTTTTTTATCGTAACCTTCAACCCGGAGAAATCGAAATCGTTTGGATGAGCCTAATGCGGAGGAGGATATTACCCAAGATGAATATTGTCTTTCAGTCATAGATTTTATAATTACTTACAACTATGTTCGAATAGAATTCCAAGGCAATGCCACTAAATTACATAAAATGACTGTGAATTATAAATAAAATTATCTGTTAACCACGAATACTTTGTCTTATTGCACGATCATTCGTCCGACAAATTCAAAATATTAAGTAAAAAATGATTAAAGATTCAAATACAATAGTATATAGCATTCAAAATAAAATAGTGTATATTGTATTGTATGGTATTCTAAAACAAATAAAACAGCCCACGTGACATGATGGTACTTTGAATCCTATTTATTTGTTATTATCTATTTTACGGCTGTGTTAGGCTTCTGCTCATTCTTGATGTTTTCTAACGCCTGATGTATAATTTAAAACTTTAAAATGCTAAATTATATAAACACTATTTCAATTATACCCCACAGATGTAGTACTTGTGGTTTACGTCATCCTCGTAAGATAACAGATCGCCCGCATTATGCAGCTCGAGAATGTGCATCTTGCAAGATAAGACACTCTGCAAGAGAGGTAATATTGATACTGATTTAACAATATTCGTTGCCACTTACATATTAATTAAATTTTAAATACTTAAGGGTGATATTTGGGCTGAAACTAGCCTACTCGGCTTGCGTTGGAAGTATTTGGCCTTAATGGAAGGCAAAGTATATGACATCACCGAATGGGCGAACTGTCAAAAGGGCGCATTAGCCCATTTAGAACCGAATTCGCATATGGTACAATATCGCATTGTAAGGGGTGCACAACAACAACAGCAGCAACAACAACAACAGCAGAAGCAACAAACACATCACCAACAACAGCAACATCAACAGCATACTGGATCTCATTATCCCGGCACCGGAACTGGTGGTAAATTCAAACGTGACAATATACCAACCAGGTAAGTACAAAACAGTCTTTGCAGGAAATGGATTGTTTAGAACAACGTTTTGTGCCATTGTAGTGAAGCATCTCTACATGAGTTCCTTGACAACTTATACAGTGGCCAGCATCCTCGGCAACAACAACAGAATACCTCTGCATATGCCGGTTCAAGTCGACGACGAAATCGCCGCAACTAATTATTCATTACTTAAATGAATTTGTATGTCTGTCTTACCAATCAAACACCTACCATTTGCGTTAATCTCTTTGTTGCTCTGTTGTTTTAGATTATTTATTTAATTAATAACTATTTTTGCCATTTATTACTTCAATATATGTAAGTAGGTATCCTTTAAAACTATTTTACGCTACAACTTTACTTCGAATTTCTCTCGTTTTTTTTTATTAATATTTCTCATTAACTTCTTTTTTTTTACATTTTGTTTTTTTTATAATTCGTTTAATACAACCCTATATATTTATACATACATATGTGTATTGATTTTACTTATTAATTAATATAAACTTATGTTAGTAATTTTTACCAAACCATCTGCAACTTCAATTAAAGAAGCAAAAAAGAACAACTTAAAAAAAATATATTCACTTATTATATTTAAAATAAATAAAACTCAAATTAAATATTATTACAAATACAATTACATTTAAATGTAGTGTTAATGATTACTCATTAATGTAAACTCTTATTAAACATTGAAAAACAATTATGTTCACAATGCAATTTATTTTCAATGTCTTTAGAAATAAAGATCACAGAAAATAATTTTTCAGTCGTTTTATTTTTAAAGTAGAAAGTAGCTTACGATGTTTTCGCAAAGAGCTGGTACACCGCAACTGAAATGTGAGCAAAATTATACACCTAGATATGGGATCGAAAAATTCGCAAGAACTGAATTCGGGGATTGCCCTTACAAATATTTTCTCTTCGCATTATATTTATTTTTTAACGCGTGCGGTGTTACTTTTGGTTGTTAAAATTATCGCAATGTCAATGACCATAGGTCCCTAACAATTATTTTTTTTTTTTATCAAAAAACGTCAAGAATTGAAACAAATTAATTAATTGCTCAGATTGCTTATATCGTCGGATATGCAGTTTGCAGAAACCTGCACTAATAAAGAATCGAGCATTAAACCAAGAAGTCGTTGCCTTATTGTCTTGTCTGCACCAGAATTTACAATATTTTGACTCCGAAAAAATATTTTTTTTTCAAATTAACTGTAGGATGTTTGCATAAAGTATATGGATAATTCCACCAAAAAGTCTACCGTGATAAAAAAATTAAAAGTTATTAGAGTCACATTAATGTAATAGATTATTATACCAAAATATTCAAATTTTAACAAAATGAAAAAATTTCACATGTATTTACTCAACAGTTTACGAAAAACAATTGCAAAGTGGCAAATTGTAGCTTTGGATAGTTTTCACATTTTTAATTGCACATTTGTTTTAAATTTCCTTCGTAAAGAGGGGCTTATGTAAAAGAGCCTTATTATAAATACTCTTTCCAAGAGCATAAGTAATACATATTAAGGATAAGAGACGTCAAAAGGAATGAAATATGTAGTAGTGGTACAAATAGCCTTTGAAGTTAATACCAATATTAAAAAGTTATACATATATACAATTTTCTGAAGCGATTTGAAGTTTGTCATACCGGATAAAGCAAAATGTATTTTTTTGTTTCGTAAAACATAGAAAAATATCACGTTCGACATGTCAGGTTCGAACCAACTTAAAAATTAAATTTAAAAAAAAATGCCCATGATTCTTCTGTCAAATAAAGAGGATTCGAAAACTTTGTTATTTTTTAACATTTTAAAATTTTCATCTATAAAATATTGAGTTTGATTTCGCTGAATCTCATGTTTTTAAAGATGTTCACGGAAACTACTTCTGTTTTTGTCGCGTTCGAACCGCTCCTTGTTTTGTCCTTATTTTGTACGACGGCTACAGATATTCATGGAGAGTAAAATGGAATATTTTTAGTCGGCAAAGACTGGTTTCAGAACAGAGATTTTTTTACTGACTTAGTGGAACACCAACAATATCCTTTCACATTGCTACAAAGCAATTAAATTAAAAGTATTTCAGATATGTCTCAGAACATATTTAGGTTCATAACATTTGTAATGTTTTATTTTTGTTGAGGTAATATATTCCGATATAAAATATCTGTGCTGACAATAGAGAAAGGATTATGTACATTTCCAAGATTTTTAGGTGAGCATCGTGAAAACTGGAAAGCGCACAGCTCAGTGATTGTGAGAAGTTCTCCCCGGTCCCTTCATGGGATGTAATGGGAACCATTTATTTTTATTTTTTATCGTTAGGAAGTATTTTCCATGGGAAGTTCTGACATTTAATCAGATTAGTCAAAAATTTCTGCGATATAACTTCCTGAAATATCGGCCGTGTTAAACAAAAATTGCATCTGGCGGTAATTGAAATCAGGGTGACCAGAGTTGTATCCTTTATCATTTCTTTCGTACGAGCGCTGAAGTCGTTTTTCGTTTTGGCCAAAGATATGGTAAATCAAGGTAATCAGCATTTAATGGAATTGAAATCACGACCAAATTTTTAATAAATAGGTTGAAAATCGCCCACACACCAGATGTAATTATTTATCATACCCTGAATTAATTAAATTTAAATCATCTATTTATGTATTATTTGAATTTATACCTATGTAACTTATTGCGCCAAATTTAATTTACCCATACTCTAAGTCATCCATTAGGCCCGGTTTGCGTTTTAGTTAGTTGATTAGGCGTGGAATTGGACAAAATATTGTCTACTATCAAATTTAAAAAGAATGTTTTATTTTTCAGTATTTTGTCTTGTCTACGAGTCGTTTATTCCTCTAACGTAGCCACACATGAGTCAAATTAATCATTTGACAACTATAATTTGTAGTTTAATTTGTATCACCTCTAGAAACGCGAATTCAAATAATTTTAAACACCATTCGCAATTGTACTAATTTAAAACAATTTTCTTGATATTTGGAAATTTTGGGCTTCATCAAAGATGATAGAAAGCAAACCCTAGATGCTGAAATATAGGTAGTGGGTGGTGGCGCAGAAATGTTGGAAATTAGCAAATTTCCCTGTAAACAGACACTATTGAAAATACTATTTAACTATGCCTTTGGCATTGCCAAAAAATAACAAAATTTATTTTTAAATTCGAACAGAATCGAAATAAAAATGATATTTGAGTGCTTTTTCGTTGCATCCGGGTGAAAAATGTACGTACGGAAACTAACTTTACCATCTGAAGCAAATGGTGAATAATCGAATGCACCATCTAGAGTATTTCTACTACCTTTGGTATCATGTATTTTATACGCATAGGTTTATGGATTTGATAAGTAATCCGAGGCAACTTCAATCAAACTCACAAAACTGTGCCAAAAACAAAATTTAAAAGAAATGGAAATTCAAAACAATATTTCACAATCATTTGCATGCAGGCCCGTTTTCAGGGAGGTTTTGGGGGTTAAACCCAATCGAAAATATTGTTGGAAAATTTTAATTTAGTTTTTATTTAATTTTGTGAATATGTGTTTTACTATAATTAAACGAGTTTATTTTTGAAAATCCATCCAAACTGGATTTGTGTTGTCTGTGAGTCGGTCGTTTTTACTTGTAATACAAATTAAATTTTAGTATCAGTAGAAATTGATTTTTTTTGGGCTGAGCAAAAAAAAATAATTTATGTATAAGTATACATATTTAAGCTCACCTCAAAAAGTCATATTGATGGTTAAAAATAATTTTTGTATTCATTTTTGATACAGTGGTTAAACTCTTCAAACTATGTTCTCTTAATTCAAACTCTTTACTTGCTACTGTTTATTAAAAGAAAAAACAAAACAACTTACCTTTGTTGCAATTGATATATTGAAATTCTCCCTCACTTGATACATAAACAAGATACACTACACACACACACACAAAACAAACTACCGCTATTTTTCTTCTTCTTTTCTTTTTTTACATTTAACATTTTTTACATTTGTGATTAACTCTGCGTTTGGTGAAGAAATTTAGAACCGTTAAACAAACGTCTTTTTGTTGACGAAATAATTAACTTCGTTTTTATTTTATTATGGAGAAATGGCTGCACTTTAGATTAATACACTTTGCGTTGGGTTTTACATATAAATTAACACACTTTTTGCAACATTTGTGGCACTTTACTATTTTCGCGATCTTCACTTATTCTGCCCGTATTTGGCACTGAGGAATTGGAAATACGATACAGGTGATTAAGTACATAGTTGCCAGATTCTGTTGAATGATTATTACATCCTTTTTGTTATTGGATGAAAAACTTAATTTTATTGCAGTTATACGGCTTTTACACCTACCGAGATTATCGAATTTTCGGGATTATCGACGTTTTTTTCTTATGGAGTTTGTCATTTATAATCCCGAAAAAACGATAATCTTGGTAGGTGAACTACAGTTTTAATCTATTAAATTCTCCTCACTTGATACATAAACACCACACACAAACACACAACAAACTGCTATGGTTTTTCTTTGCATTAATACTGCTTTTGGTGAAGAAAATTTAGAAACTTTAAATGAATTTTCTTAATGAAATAATTTACTTTTCCTTGTTATTTTCACATACAGTTGTGGTGCACTTTAGATTAATTAACTTTATATTGGGTTTTACACAGAAATTAACACACTAGCTATAGCAGTTTATAATTGTCGCGATCTTCACTTATTCTGCTCGTATTTTGCACTGAGGAAATATAAATACAATAGAGGCGATTAAGTATGTGGGGTTGCCAGATTCTGTTTCAATTCTCATTGGGTAACCGGATATGGGGATTCTTGTAATTTATAAATAATTATAACAAAAGATTTCAGAAAAGTTTTTTCAAAACATTGTACACAATTAGTAAACTTAATTGATTTAATAGTGATATTGATTAATATTAGAGATAAAATAATATAATATTAAGATAAAATAGGTGTGTAAAATACAACAAATATATACCCACAATAAAAGTCAACAAAAAACTACAAAATACATTTAAATATCACAGTTTTATACCAAAACGATATGAAAAAGTTAAGTCAATCATTCTTGTATCTCCATCTGGTGTAAGCCAATTTTCGACGAACATCTCTCATTTGCACAAACCCGCGACGAAGAGTTTGAACAGAAATTCCAAGGTATATTATTTCAGAAATTCTGCGCAAGCATATCTTTCTTTACATATTCGTTCTATTTGACATAAACTTTCTTTCAAATGTACAAAAAATATTTAAGCTAATACTCGTAGGTATGCGAAATTTAAAACAATTTGTGCAAAATTAAAGAGAAGTTGAGATAGAAGCTCAAATTGCAGACGTGAAAAACATATTGAACAAATAATATAAACAAATATTTTTATATTCAAAATATGTATATTAGAAGTGGGAACTTCGGCATGAGAACAAAATTATTATAGCCAAAAAATGTTTAACACATAAGAATGTATTTTAGGGACAATATTTTGGTGGCTTCATTTTGATTTCTGAAGTAAATAAAGTAAAACTATAAAAATTTGCATGTTGCAACTTCAGTTTAAAATTTAAATAAACAATAATATTTTACATTTTAAAGAATTTTAGTGTAAAACAGAACGAACAAACAACGGATTTCTGAAATAATACAAAATATTTTCTGTTTTATATGCTCGTTATGACACCCCGTTTCAGGCTCATATTGACCATTTAACCTTTTATTTTATTCGGGGACTTGTTTGTTAATTTTGCCCTACTTGTGAACTCAACAACTTTTGAATGTAAAGGTACAGGGTGGCGCCGAATGAGCTATATGGTTTAAATGGTTTATAACTTCTTTTATTTATGCGATTATTATATATTTTTTTTAAATACAGTATATTATTGGGGAATTTTTTGCAATTAGCTTTGAAAAATGATATCCTGTAAGTGATGCCCATTTTCTGCTGCGCACATACGTGCTCGTTTTAGCATATTTTCCATAACTTTTCGGGTGTAATGGCCATGATGTCATTTCGAATGTTGGTTTTTAGTTGGAGAATGGTTCTTGGTTTGTTAAAGTACACTCTTTCTTTCAAATATCCCCAAAGAAAACTGTCAGGAGCTGATAAATCTGGTGAACGTGGAGGCCAGTTAAAATCGCTTGTGCGCGAAATAATGCGTTCGCCGAATATGTCCCTTAACAAAGACATTGAGGCACGTGCAGTATGTGCTGTGGGTCCATCTTGTTGAAACCACAAGTTTGGATGGTTTTCCACAGCTGGCCTAATAAAATTTTCCAACATCGTCCGATATGCAGCACGGTTGATAGAGATTGAGACACCACTTTCATTTTCAAAAAAAATATGGGCCAATTATCCTTTCGGAGGATACACGGCACCAAATAGTACACTTAAGTGGGTGTAATTCTCGCTGATGCACTGCTCTTGGATTTTCCGTAGCCCAAAATCCTGCAGTTTTGCTTGTTGACATACCCATTTAACAGGAAATGGGCTTCATCGCTTATTGCCAAATTGTGAATAAAGTCTGGATTTTCCTCCGTTTTTCATTTCAATTACTTGTGCACGTTGTTCGATCGTGTAATGATTCATAATTAATTCCCCAAGTCTTCTTCACAAATTTCTGAAAAAAAAAATTAAAAAATAATAATTAAACAAGTTATAAAGAATTCAAACCATATAGCTCATATGGCGCCACCCTGTAGAACGATTTAAAAATTCGAATTTTTAGTCAAGTATTTATTTGTAACAGCATAGAAGAGCGCAATTACCATTCAGCTCAATTTAAAGTAAAACCGTCTATAGATCTTCTGGAAAAAGTTATTATTTGACTTGTGTTGCACAGATTTTATCTGCCATATTTATGAATATCACTACTAAATGAACTAAATTGACTACTTTTGCACAATGTTGGGAACTGGGAAATTTATTTTAATACAACATGAATCCCCATATCCGGTTATCCAATAAGAATTCAACAGAATTTGGCAACTCCACATAATTAATGTCCTCTATCGTATGTATTTCATGTTCCTCAGTGCCAAATACGAGCAGAATAGGCGGAATTTGCCATAAATGTCGCAAACAATGTGTTAATTTTTGTGTAAAACCGAACGTAAAGTGTATAAATCTTAAGTGCAGGCATTTCACCATAAATGAATGTAAAAACATCAAAGAAAGATAATAATTTAATTGAGAAAAAGCTTTTTAAAGTGTCTACATTTTCTTCACCAAAAGCCGAATATCTTGTGTTAAGTGTAAAAGAAAGATGAGAGAAGAAGACAAATAGCAGCAGTTTGTTTTGTATGTGTGTGTGTGGTTTCTATATCAAGTGAGAGAGAATTACAATAGATCAACTGCAATAAAAGTAAGTTTTTTTTATAAGTATGTAGTAGAAAACTAACGGCCTTAATCATAAAAAGTTATGATAAGTTTGAGAAACGATTTGTCACACAAAAAACCTCTCTCAAATCTCTCACAACTTCTTATGAATAAGAGACCAAAACTTAATCAAACACGCTACACACGCTAAACACGCTACAGACGGAGTCGTTTTTTTGGCGTAGAATACGTCTTACCTTACGGTATAGGGAGTCATGTCAGATTGTTATTGTTGTAATATTTATTTCATTGATTATGAGGAAACGGCGAGATAACTTTTTTTAAAAATTTTTTTGTAGGTAAATGAAGATGTTATCTTTCGTTTGATATACATTTCATCTTCCTAATATTTAAATTTCTCAAATGAAAATTGTTTAAACACATACACTCAAACATATGTGTGGTGTTTGGTTGAGTGTTTGAGTTTGTAGCGTGAACACAAACTATGCTGCTGTTTCAGTGTGGACACAAACCTTCGGCTGTTTTGATTGATGAAATATTGAAATTTCGTATATTTACTTATGTATTTAAGTGAAACAAAATGTTAAATGTGAATTTGAATTTAACATGGATATATAATTATAAAAAAGTAACTATCAAATAAATAAATTCATTTGCTTATGTTATTTATCATTTATTGTTATATATGTTTTCTGTCTTATCGGATGGCGTATTCTACGTTAAACTTAATGGCCGTGTCTCTGGCACAGCCTGCAGGGACAGTCCGTGGCCGAAGGCCTCGGACAACTGTCTGCTGAATTTTTTTTACATAGGTTTCTTATGGTCAGTGCTGCCAGTTTGGTATAATTAGTGCTTTTTTAGCATATTTTTTTTTTGTGAAACGTGATGCTTTGATGATGCTAAATGCATTTTAGCAGAATTTTCACGAAATGTTTGGCTTAATTTTTTAGATATTATACTTCACTTTTTATAACATGTAACATGCAAATTTGTGAATAAATATCGAATGTTTAGACTGAAAATACATCGGACGTTTGAATTTTGATTCATATAACAATAATAATGTTTTTCTTATGATCCACACCAAAGGATAGAAACGAAATAAATTTTCAATACATTTTCTGGTCTGACCATGTCTTTTCAGCCTTAGAGGGCAATATCTCCCGAACCATTAACAAAGCTTTAAAACTAATAAAAATAAAAAAAGCAAAGCTTTAAAACTAATAATTATTTATATGCTACTCATTTCCCACTGTTTACATGAGAGGAGTCGCTGAACAAAACGTGAGTTTTTAAATTTTTTTACAAATTGTTTTTGATGTCTTTGCATGAATTTGGTTAAGTTGCACTGGAAAATATCTTAATTGGAAAATTTTTCTCCTCTTCTCATAGAAAAATTTGATCTTTAAAACTGGGTTCATGCTATAAAAAAATCGGGTGAAAAAAAAATAATGTTGGATTTCCCAACATTTTGAAATAATCAAAAAGACACGTTTTGTTCTGCGACCCCTCATGACCTTTTATATGACCTCTTAGATGTAATAAGTCTAGGTTGGGAATCCTTTTGGCAAAAAAATTAAAAACCTATAATCTAATAATATATGACAAAATTAAATGTATGATGAATGAAGATGAAGTTTTTGTACATTTTATAATAGCTTGTAATTAAAACAAAATTTGAAAATCAGTGTAGATACTTTCCCGAAAAATGTTCCCCTTAACTTTTTTGGTTTTATGAAGACAAAATTTTTTGAAACAGTGTAAAGCGATCATGTGGTTTTGCTCACTTCCATTTTAATATAGAAGGAAATGCTATACAAAAGTATGAAAGTAGTAATGTTTGTACTAAATATAGGACACTTTTTTTTTTTATATCAAATGTACACTTATCAAAAGTAATCAAATGGAATTTGGGGTTTTCTGGATTAGCTCGTATTCGGATTTTATCAATAGTGACAATTTTGGCCGAAACTTGATTTTGAGCATTTAAAAAAAAACAATTTAATTTAACAATTTGATAATTAGTAACTCTCCGGAATAACAAATTCCGCTTAGAGATAAAACATACAAAAGTAACACCACATGCGTTTAAACAAAAACAAAGAGGAATTATTCATGAAATTTTTACAGGGTAAATCAGAGGTAGGTGGTAACTCTCTCCAACAAAAACTTCCGTGTGGAGATAAATGACAAAATTTCGCAAGAAATGAATATGGAGTTTCAAGCAATATAAAAAGTCAATTCAAATGTGTAAAAAATGCTAGTGGTCTAGAAAAAAATACTTTAGAGTGAACCATTTTGCAGTCCGAGTGATTTGGTTTTCTTTTACTTGCCTGTTGATAAATATCAAGTATTGCTTGTTGTTAGTACCAAACTTTTTTTTTTGATATAAATTGATATAAATTAAAAAACAGGTACGACATATTTAATATTTAACATTCAATATAAATTTATATTTATTTATTTTCTTAGAACCTATTACTAAAATAGAATACAGTTTTTAAATATTTGTTATTATTTAAAATTCAAATAGTACATTATAAACAACTTAATAAAACAACGACATTATAGATTATGAAAAATTTAGTAATTAAAATTATTTAAAAAAATACATGCAGCTTAATATTTAGCAGCGGTAGAAAAACATAATTATCAGTTCAAATATAAACAATTATTAGATAAACGTATATTTTTCTTAACTTTATTTAAAATTTAAAACAAACTAAAATACCTAATATTTATATTACATTTATAAACGTAAATATTAACAACGATGAATGAGTAATAAACTATACGAATTGAAAATTAGGAAGTTTGTAAAAAATTCAATGTTTTCTTATTATTTCGTTACTATTTATAAATATTACAATTAAATATTTTATCAGCACATAGAAATACCACTAAAAAACGTTGTATACTTTTGATATTTTATTATTTAAGGTGCCGTCTCTCTTCGTTTCTCTTTGTTAAAATATAACGCAGTTTATGACTAGTTTTTTAAGATTTTTCCCTTTTAAATTTAAGTTGACGTGTTTTGTAACTTTTTAAGATTTTCATTTTGACATACACACATATAAAACTGCTTTCTATGGTGTAACACTTATAACATGTAGTAACATCAATGTAACATTTTGCATAATTTGCTTAATTTTTAGTTTGTTTTGTTAACAATTGTTTAAAAAAATATATAATTTTCATAAATATACTATATAATAGTTTGTAAATTTGGTATGAAATCATAATAAAATTCAACAATTAATAATGCATCAACGATTTTGATTTGACAAATGTTAATTTTTCGCTCTATACGTGAAAATTATTTCTTAATATTTGGCAATTTTAGGGTAAAACTCAAACTATAGAGACAACAAACTTTATAATGATTTGTAAAAAATTTACAAATTGTTTTAATTATGTAAAGTATTGTAGTACTATACATTAAAAATTAACTTAGATTTTGTAGTAATTAATTTGTATGTGTTTCTTTACTTATAATTGTTTTAATATCGTATATGCAAATAGAAAACAATGTAAGTATCTTAAGTATTATTTATTTGAAATACTAATGTATAACAGGTACAATAAAAATATATTATAGTTTAAAATTAGTTCAGACATTTTCTATTTCTATTTAATTTTGAATTTTATTACAATTTCAATTTAGTTTCTTCTAACACATACAGTATTTTTTTTTTTATTTTTTTTTAAATCTTTTTAAGATTTTCTTTTTAAACGTTATAGCTAAAGGGATATCTTTGTTGCAACTCGTACGAAATCTAGATTTTTTTGTGTTTAAATTATTTGTAAACATATAGTTATTCTTACTTGTCTTCTTACTCAAGTAAAGATTTTCAATTAATTGAAACAATGGAATTTATTCAAAACCCAGCAAACATTCTGAGTCCGATAAGAGCCAGAAAATCTCCTGAAAACATATCAATAAGGAAGTGCCCACTCTTTCTGGGCGTTCTTTTATGGTGCAGAAAAGTCTCATAAATATGAACCTGGGAATTTATTATTATTGATATTTTTGGAGGACGTTTGGTATGTATTTTTTGAAAATTTCTTTATTTTATGATTCTTTTTGAATATTTTTGATGCTAAAACAATAGTTAGACAAAAGTGAATTTTCAGAGCGAATATTTTGAAATACTCATAAAATTTTTTCGTGGCCGTCAGTGGTGCAGTGGTAGTGTGCGCGGCTATTGTGCATGAGATCGTGGGTTCGATCCCTGCTCTGACCACCTTAAATTTGTTTCGACGACGGTCACCTCGCTTAGTGACGGCGACATTATCGAGTATTTAGCCATAAAAAAAGCTTCTCGAAATACCGTTCGGAACCGTTGTAAAACTGTAGGTACCAATCAGTGAGTGTGAAACTAGAACGCGCACTGCTCACTTGCTTGTGAGAAGGTCTCCCTTATCCCTTCATGGGATGTAATGGGACACCATTTACCATAAAAAGTTTTCACAAATTCGAATTTTATGACGACGAATTATGAGCGATCTAAAATAGATCATGTTTCTGACTCAGAATTTCTGGGCCCTCAGAAAATTGTTGGCTGGGATTATTTCTTATTTATTCTTTTGAGACCTTCGACTTGTTCTAAATGTTAGACATTCAACCTTTAAAAAGGTTTACAATTAAAGTGAATTCCTCATCTTTCATAACAGCTTCCTATTTGATGATCATTTGGTAAAAAACGCTACGATGGAATTTATATATGTATGTATTATGATTTAGTTTCAACAGTAATAATAATCGTAATTTTGTAATTTCAAAATTATGCGTGCAATGAGTATTTGAGTTTTACCAATCAAGATATAATTGAATTTCCGAGTTAATTGAATTTCCTAAAAGTCAGAAGAATTTAAATATTTTTTAACACAATTTAAAGTCAGAAGAAGAAAAAAAGGTTACAAAAGTGAGGTTAGAAGATTTCGAAACTATTTATGGAAATTTTTTGTCTGCCATCTTTCAATTTCATTAAATAATTTGTTTGAATATTTTATACAATTTGCATATTGTCAAATATCTGATATATTGCAATAAAGAAGGAGAAAAAAAATTAAATAAATTTTTTGAATAAACTTGCACCAGTACATTTAAAATAGAGTTAATAAAAAATATTGTATTTCATATTTATATTTCGCTTGCAGAATGAAATATGAACTAGTTACAGTTCCACTAGTGTGTGAACTAATAGCAACAAGAGTAGGTGCAATGGAATTAGCCTAGCGACTAGTGGAAATTGTGCTAGAGGTGTTTAGAGGTTAGAATATAATTTTAGAACTGGTTATTAAAATCGGAGTTTCGGTACTAGTATTTAAACGACAATAATTTTACCACATTTCCATTTTCTCTAGTACCTAACTAGTTCTAGTTTCCATTTTCTCTAGTACCTAACTAGTTCAAAACAAGGGCTTCAGAACCATATTTAGTCCTGTCATAGAAGTCGAAAAAAGAGACACTAAGAAAGTACATTTGTGTGCGTGCAATAATAGGCAACTGCGCTGCACAGCAACTGAGTTCATTTGAGTAAACACGTTGTTTTGTTGTTGCTACAATCAAATGAGCATGAACGTGTGGGAGCAGAGCATCAGCAGCATTTTTCGTTTCCTACCACATGTGGTATGTTTTTCAATTTTTGGCCATCACTGGTCTATCGGTGCGTTTACACGGGACAGTTCAAGACCGGACAGTTGATAATATGTATTAGTTGTCAAAAAGAGAAAAATTTGTTGTGTGACGTATGCGTCCAGCCAGTTATAAGAACAGTTTTAAGCAACCGACGATAGTGTCGTTTCTTGTAAATTTCGTGCTCTGATTTTGATTTTGATTAATTTACTAAAAGAAGATTGCTACATATATTATTTATACATATACACATACTAGATGTGTTGCCAAATAATATTTCAATAAAACTCCAAATTACCAAATAAAACTAAATTTTCCCAATTTCTACGATCGTTGCTATTGTGTTTTGCTCTATTTCTCCAGGTTATAATGAAGCTGATGTACTCGATGTGCTCTGCAAATTTCATATGTATACATGTTTATGTGTATGTATGCGATGTTTTGCTTTGTTTTTCACAAATTACCACGAAATGTCACCGGTCTGACCAATTACGTCAAATCACTTGCCGAAGTTACTGTCGTCGAAAAATCAGAGACAGTGGCGCGGCAAGTGGCAGAAGTGTAAGTGTGGTAGTAAAATAGTGTGAATGTATTGCTACTGTCGGAGCAAAACTGTCCCGTGTAAACGCCAGGTATGCCAGCGACGATTGATGAACTTCGTACGAATATCGAACGTGAAATTGCAGTAGTACCGGCCGATTTATGCTTGAAAACCGTCGAAAATTAGGTTCAGCGTCTGGACTTCTGCAAGCGTGCCCGTGGTGGCCATGCAAAAGAAATCGAGTTCCATACATAATGGCATCGAACGTACTTTCACAGGAATAACGAATTTCATTGGTATCTAAAACCGGTTTTGTTTTATTTAAAAAACTTTTGTAGCGCTCTTATTGAAAAACCCGTTACGTGTATACCAAATATTTCGTGTATTCATGGAGCTAAAATTTTGCTCACTTTTCATTTGCCTGGTACTCAGCTCCTTGCGAAAATTTCGTAAGCAAAATCAATTACAGGGTTGTTACGCCAAAGTTATTTCGTACGAAAACAATTGTTTGATACTTTGACATTTCGATAATTTTACCAAACTAAAGTAATGCCACATGAGTTAAAAATAAAATGGAGTGCGAAGAGGATTTATTATTGAATTATATGCAAGGTAAATCAAAGATAGGTGGTAGATAACTCTCCGCAACAAAATTTTCCGTTTAAAGATAAATGGCAACATTTTTTACAACAATTTCGCAAGAACTGAATACGAGGCTTTACCCATAAAAAAGTAGGCGAAAGTACTTTTTAATCATTGTACATTTTTTGGTTTTCTTTGGTTCAAAACCCAATTAAAGAAAGTGTTTGTATCCAAATAATTTGTTCAGTGTAGAAAAGGAGTAAAATTAAGTGAAATTGATCATTAAGTGGAATTTGGTAATTGGCAATGCAGATGAGTAAATGAATGTAGTTATATAGTGAAAGGTTTTCTCTTATTTGTCGAAAGAATTTGATTACTGTCCATTTGTGAACGGAAAACTCAAAAAAGTCGGAAACTTACTTTTCTGCCGATTGTATGAATCAAAGAGCCCCAAAAACCTGGTTTTATAGCAAAGTTTGTTCCCAAAAGTTCAAGCTCAAATCGTTTGGAACAATCGGTACAACCAACCAAATAGAAGTTAGTGGCTGTCAAATGTGAGTCAAAATCGGGAAGTAAAAAAAATCAACTCTATTCAAAGTAAAAAAATATAGTTCTATGAAACCGTAATTGTTACTCAAAACACTAATGATGCAGTTCAATACACCGTACCCGAATTAGGGCCTTGTCTTAGAAAATTTTTGCCAAAAACTATCACAGTGTATTTGAACTGGTTTGAAAGGGAACATTACTGTGCAACCTATAACATCGCAATGTTAATTTCTACAGTTGTTTATATGGGAAGGATCTATGTAGTTATTTGGTACTGGACAGAGCAACTCGTTCACGAGTTTTATATTTTGAGACTCACTGGAAGGAATTAGGGGTTTTAAGCAGTTGAAGCTTTTTGTGAAAAGATTTCACATTAAATTTGTATTTAGTATTTAGGAAATCAAGATTTAATCGTAAAATTCCTGATTTCCAATGAATTGAAATTAAAACCACAATTCACCCATTGATTACAGAATGTGTTCTCAGTTTAGTCTAGTAATCCCTAGGATATTTAAGATGAACAATTTTACATAATTTAAATAAATGTCTCAACATTTTTGGCACCACTATCGATAACGAAATTAAAAACAAAAATATGTTTTACATTAATAGTAACAAATCGGGTTAATTTGGAGAGCTAGTACATGGTCGTGGCGTTGTCGATGCAGGTTTTCCTCGATTGGATAGGAGCGACTAGCCTCGTGTGGAAAACGAGGAGTTTTGCCTGTTAAGGGACGACCAGACTTAAGTGGACGGCAGTGTTACGAAAAATGCGTTACACTGGGGTAAATTGAGATCGTGTAAATGAAGAAACTACTGTTGCCATAATCGTAATGAAAAAGAACGCCGTTTTATTGACGATGAATAAAATGCCGACAAAAACACAATTCGTAACAATGGTGTCGAATTAAGAGACGAAGATGAATTTTGGAGAGTGCAAATTCGATGTATCGACAGATGACAACAAGTTATGGCAACAGAAGCGGCTGTTTGAATTATTTAAGAGCTGAATCATAGTCATTGACACGTGCTAGCTGGAGTCCAAAACGATATAGATATACCTGCAGAATAAGCAACTGATAATGTACAGTTTACAATGTTTGCTGTCATGGCGGAAAAGTTAACTAAACTGGATATTCTAGAGATTAGACAAGAAACTAGGCAAGAAATTTAATAATGGACTGGAAATAAAGCGAGAATTCTAAAATTCCAGAACTATGTATGAATGTATGAATGAGATATTAGGCGAGAATTCTAGAATAATGATCGTAATACAAGAAAATGTAGGGGAAACATCAAACGCTACTAATGACAAACTACATCAAATTTCCAAAGTTATAAATATATAACAAGCAGGTACAAGACAACAAAAAATAAAATAGAAATAGCTGCACAGTAGACAGTGGATTGACGAAATGAACATAAGTTCGAGAAAGAAGGTAAGAAATGACGAAGTAACAGATTAACATGTACATTTTTGACTTCTTTTAGGAGGAGATTACAGACGCCGGTTTGAGTGACATCTAGCCAGATAGAGCCCGATTTGGAAGAGTTTTGTTGATCAAATAGCATTTCCTAATTTGCTAGGTAAAAAACACTATACTTAGAAAAGACTTGGTCCACAAACAGAATTGTGAAGTGAAACATCCTTACTTGAGCTTCCAAGTACAATGTCCTCCATATGTTGATTCAAAAACATTTTCAATTAGTTAGAAACTTCAGTTGTTGGATTGGTTGAGTTTGTTGCTGTTGTTTCTTGGTATTGCCATGTACCTTTATATTTCTAGCTATAAAACCATTATATGAATATTTTCTTATTTTGTTTGTTTTCACAGAAGTCTGAGGTAGAGTTGTTCCATATACATACAGTAGTACAGTGTATATAACTAGTTCATGTGTATGTATGTAATAGTATGTTGTGTTCATCAAGTTGCTACTCCAAAGCTTCATGTAATACACGATTGCCTTGCAGTGTACATTGGTTGCATTGAAGCTTAGTGATTTCTCCGAAGATATTACAATTAAGCGGGGGAAATCCTCTTCGTCTTTACCAACCATTGGCATTTGTAATGGCTTCTAATTTTGCTCTGGCCATGGCAGCTGCTGTTACGGCCACCGCAGTTGAACCATTTAAAACAGGCGGATGTTGTTGCTTGCCAGCAGCAACAGCCGCCGCAGCAGCAGCCAGAAGGGATGCCGAGGAGGTGGGCATAAAATTGACGTTGATATTGATGGGATGTACGACTGGCATGTTGGTGAAATTCTTCTCCAGGAGATCAATACCATTAAGGAATGGTATTAGCACATTGTAGTCCACATTCAGAGGTACATAATAGGTGCCCTGGCTGTGTAATGCAAATATGGGGACAGCAAAACTACGTGTTGGCAGTGGAGCGGTGGTACTAGTGGGAGCACTCAGGTGTGTTTTGTTGCTATGAGTTAAGGAACACGACGACGTCGTCATTTCGGTCTTAATATCACTGAATGGAGCAAATGGTTTCTCTTCACGCACCGCTGAAGTAAGAAGTCCCGCAGTGGTAGTTCTCGCGGATGGCGTTACTCTAACAGCCGTTTCATCCAAGGCATTATCGTTATGACCTCCAGCCGCTGCTGCCTCGGCAAGTTTGCGCTTTTTCGCCATAATTGGGGCAATTTCTGGTTCGGTTCCATCTTTTGAATGATCGGAATGAGCATGTGAATTTTCGCTTTGCAGCATTGGCGCGGTGGGACAATGTTCACTTGAGGTTTCCTCGTCGTGCAACTCGTGATTGAAACGCTCTTTGATGTGATTTTTGTACTTGTAATTGTTGTTGTGCTCAATATCATGCGAAGATTCAGAGAAATTACGTAGACGTCCCTGCAACAAACTATCCTGATGGTGGTGGTGATGATGATGACCCATATGTGCGGGATGGTGGTGGTGGCCATGGTGGGCTAACAAACTATCTCTGGGTGGGGGCGAATGCATGTTTGAGGTGTCCGTGTGCAATAAAGGCTCGCGCGAAGAATCAAAATCATGGTTACTCGAGTCCGTCAGATGGTGTAACGATGCTGGAGCTGTTGACGTTATAACTGGGGCCTGATGTGGTTGTTGCTGCGCTGCAGAATTACCACCCACTACAATGTTAGCACCATTGGGTGTAGTAGAACTAGTGGCATTATTTGTGGTTATCACTGAACCGCCAGAAGAGGATGCAGTGGAGTTGCTGGTAATATTGTTGCCGTTGCCATCTCCATTGGCCGCACTGGGATGAGCATCATTTGCATTGCTGTCCAATTGCGTGCCAGCGACAGCACTATTACGTTGCAATTGATTCAAATGATTGCGAAAACTGAGATCTTTAACATCATTATGATCATTGCTATGTTCGATGTCTGAGTTACCCAGCATGTCACGCAATTGGCACAAAGGTGGGACGGGATGAAATGTTTGGTGGGGGCTGCCACTTGAGGCGCTAACATTATCGGCTGTATGACAAGCACGGGAACGAAAACAATCATCTGGGGAGGAAATATAGAAACCATAAATTATTTTTGTTTGGATATATCGGTGTTATTTGGAATCCCACTTTCATCTAAAGTGGATTTTAATTCGTTGCTATGGAATATTTAATTTGCACAAAATACTTCCAGGAAATTCTGTGGGTCTTAACCCATTTTTCATGCTATTGATTTTAAGGAATACGTAAATATATTTCGTTGTAACAAATTCAAATCAAATCCACTTTTGGTGAAAGTGGAATGCAGAACACCGGCGTTTCCTTCACTTACTCTTCATTATCTCATCACAATGTTCCTGCAGGCGGGCCAATAGACGGTAACAGAATTCTTGCATTTGACTGTCGTAGAGAAATTTCGCTGCCTCCTTCATACAGTCCGTGTAACCCATGCGATAGTCATTCTCCTTTTGCATACACTCACTTTGTAAGTGTTTCAGATGCCGTATCGCCATTTCAATAATTTCAGTTTTTTCTATACGACCACGCCCTTTACGTTGATATTGCGGTGGTATTAGGCGTGAGAGATCGGCTAAACATGAATTCATCCGATCGCGTCTTCTCTTCTCGATAATACGATGTGATAGCGGGTCTTGCTATAATTGGATGAAAGAAATAAAAAAAAATTGAATAACGAATTAGGTTATGTTGAATTGAGAAATGAACTATTAACTTAATGTCTAACCAAAAACCATATGAATATTTATACAAATATTTTATAAATAAGTTGTTATATTTTTTCTACTTTTTGGTAAATTATATGTTAATCGAATTATATGCGAGATATAAAAACCTGCAATTAAGATCTTTAAGATGTCGAATAAGAGTTGGATTATTGGAAACTATGTACTTCGGTAAAGGCACATTTTATGAAAAACAAATTGTCAATTAGAAATCAGTGTAAACTGTGGTAACTAAAATTGAATATCATTTTATCCCATTAAAAATGGGAGTTCTCTGTGAAACTGAAAATTGGATTGACTGTCCAATATCCTTCAGAAATTTGCTAATTCAAAGCAACGAAAATGGATTCCACATCCGACTCTAAGCGAAACGGAAAACGAAAAGGTAGCTTGTTGTCAAAAGCTATCGAGAAGTTCAAATCCTTAAGATTTAACAACAGCGGAGATTTGGATATTGCAAAGACATAAAATAAAGATCAAATACAATAAAAAAGATCATTTATTTTTAAACTGACTTCTAAGGAATTTGTTTTTTCACTTCTTTAATTTAAAAAATACAGCAGTTTCTTGCGGCACCCTAAACGAGATATAACAAGTTTATACCATTCCTAAATGTATTCAAGACCTATTTTATAATTCGATTTGCTGTGAAACATTGATCTAATTGTCAATTTATTAGTGTCAACTTAGTTTGTTTTTAAATCCTGTGATGTGGCTTCTACTAAAGTGCGATGATGCAGAACATTATAATGTAGAGATTCCTTATCCAGGTGGTGGTGGTCGTGGTCGCATTACACTACTCGTTGTTTGTGTAGCTGTTGAGTGGTAGTTTTGTGGGTGTTTTGTAGATATGTATTATGTACATACGTGCTTACTAATAAAAATATGTATATACATTAAAACTTCACAATTTACATCCTATACTTTGGTGTTAAAGAAAATTGAAACATTTTTTAAGTTGCTCTTATAAAGTTAAATATTTACCCTCGATGTTTTATTACGTCTTCCGGTTGCATATTCTGCATCATCCTCACTGTAGGCGGTGGTGGCATTTGTTGAGAAATTTAAACTAGATTCTGTGCAATAAGGGAAACTGGACACTGCTGCATCACTATAATATGTTAGGTTGTGGTGGGGGTATATTTTGAAATGTGGGTACGGTGGTGGGTACAGTTGTTTGGTCGGTCGTTTGGTAATGGTAGACAAGTAGTTGTATTGAATTTTATGATTTGGATTTTTATTTATTTTGGTGGATTATGCAAAAAGAATAAGAAGGAAGAACAAATACTTTAGTTTAAATGTTTTTTTTTTGATTGTCACAAAGTTTATTAATATCTTAATTAAATAATGAAACATAAATTTCGTAAATTATTAAATAATAATATCAGCCGTCTTATGGGAGTGAAGGGGTGGGGCGGGGCGTAGGCTCTCCAGAGGAACACACAGACACACTCTTGGCTCAGCGTTACATCAGGGCCTTAGTGATTCCGAGTGCGACAATATTCAATACATTGTCGCTTGGACATCAGATTACCAAACCTCCCCTTTTATATTTTGGGAAAGAGATATATATTGGACCATGCCACACAAGTGTAGTCTTTTTTATAAAAAAGAATAGAAAAAATATAAAACAATATACATACATACATCAAATATCAAATTATATCATGCTTTCACTAAGGACCAATTTTCCAGTATGAGACCATTGCCATACTTAGTTTAAGCTAAACTTTTTGAAAAGTTTAAACTAAAAATGGCACAGATCTTTATCCAAAAAACAGTCTTCATTGTACTGTGTAAAAACAAAATAAATAATCAAACATACCCGTGTTTTTGTGTTTGGAATTTTGTTTGTAAAAAGATTTCACAAAAGTTTAGTTATATTTTTTTATTCAAGCTCAAGACCATTCTATATCTTAATTAATAGAGATATAGTTTTTCAAAAGAAGTTTTGCAAAATGCATCCATGATGATTCCTGGCAATCCGTATAGCTATTTTAGATCTAGCCACAGCGGTTGTTTGGAATGATACTGTTAACAAATTCATTAAACTAAATGCCCACGAAAACTCATTGTAATTGAGAATTTCCCACTATGCAAGTGTTCGAAAAATATTGCAATCAAAACACACAAGAAAACATTTGCATAAACTTCTTCCATCTCCAGAGAACCATCGGTTCCCATTAGAAATGATTTTTAATTTTTGGACCACCATTGAAAATATTATTTATATTTATGAGACGCAAGAATAAAGTGAATAAATTAATTCGAGTTTTATGAGGCAATTAATAAGGACATAACAATTTTAAAATACATTAGTGTGGCCCAATATGGATAAACCACAGAGTATGTAACATTTTTGAAAATAACACAAATTATGAAAGCTGCTTCTTCTTTTCATTCATAGCCAATAGGTAAAATTTCGGCCCACTACAACTAGGGGAGGGCGATGCACCCGAATAATAATAACTGAAGACCCAGTATAAAATATATACGAAATTATAACTGTTTTAGAGTTGAGAATATTTTCCTAAGGATTTGTGGATACTGTCATATTTGTTGATACTAAATCGCCCTATTGAAGATCGGCTTGATTATTGTGTTATTCCGTTTCTGAAACATCTGAAATATTGGTGTTTCCGTATTTTTTTTATATTTTGGAACAAAAGAGGTGATTAGCGCTGTGCAGATTGAGTGAAACTATGCTGAAACGATTGAACTACTGAAACAAAAGAGTGGAACAGTATGAACTAGTTCATCTAGTTCACAAGAGTGAATCGTTAAATTGAACTAATACGTTCGTGAACTAAACTACTCTAAACTGTTTACTGTAGTAATCTACATACCTCAAGATATTGTATTGGACATTTACAAGTCAAATACACAATGACTTTAATGCAAAGGGCGTTTGTTTCATATCATTTGAAGGTTACTAAAATAAGCATAAATTTGATGTATGTTGGGTGAGATGGATGCAATTTAATAATTTCACATTTCTACTGGAGTAGTCAACACTTATGTCCGAGATGCATCATATTTCCATAGCTGTAGAGTGCTGGTGTTTTGCTTGTCGATTACGAAGGGATCTCGCTTTCATAATCTAATGAATTTTTAAATGTACCACACCATAGGGATGGGGGTATATAAAGGGATTTTCAACAGAGACGCTACAAAAGTAAATCGATAGGAACAGCAAACGACGCCATATTTTTTCCCGCTCTTTTGACATTTCTCTTCAGTAAGGTTTGCCATTTCATCATGGAAAGATATACGAGCCAACAACGAGTCGAAATTATTAAAATTTACTACCGAAATTTGGAGGCTCAACTTTAAGAGCGCTACGTCCAATTTATGGTCTTCAGCGATGAGGCTCATTTCTGGCTGAATGGCTTCGTCAATAAGCAAAATATGCGTTATTGGTCAGACAGCAATCCACACCTAATCCATGAGTCATCATTGCATCCCGACAAAATTACGGTTTGGTGCGGCTTATGGGCCGGCGGCGTCATTGGACCGTACTTCTTCCGTGATGATCAAGACCGGCTCATTACTGTGAATGCGAATCGCTACCGTTCAATGATAACCGAATATTTTTAGCCCCAATTGGATAATATGGACTTGGAGGACATGTGGTTCCAACAGGATAGCGCCACAAGCCACACAGCGAATGCCACAATCAATTTGTTTCAAACCAAGTTTGCTGAACGTGTTATCTCACGAAATCGCCCAGTCGATTGGCCGCCTCGGTCGTGCGATTTGACCCCGTTAGATTATTTCCTGTGGGGCTACGTCAAGTCTATGGTCTATGCCAACAAGCCAGCGACGATTGATGAACTTCGTACGAATATCGAACGTGAAATTGCAGCAGCATCGGCCGATTTATGCTTGAAAACGGTCGAAAATTGGGTTCAGCGTCTGGACTTCTGCAAGCGTGCCCGTGGTTGGGATACAAAAGGAATCGAGTTCCATACATAATGGCATCGAACGTACTTTCACAGGTATAAAGAATTTCATTGGTATCTAAAACCGGTTTTGTTTTATTTAAAAAAACTTTTATAGCGCTCTTATTGAAAAACCCTTTATAATTTAATACGGAAAAAATCTAACGCATAGAAGGGTCCATATTTGACCCTTAGTATATTTGGACGAAATTTGAGTGCGTTTTGTTCGGTTAATTGTCAGATTGAAATTTACGATTAACCGATTAATCAAAAAACCCGATTATATGGGTACCCTATCTGTTACCAAGATTTTTCGTGGTTATTAAGAAAGATAAGTAAAAATATTGTAATTATGGGTTTTGAGTTAAACGTATTAAAAAAAAACCGTTTCCCATTACATCCCACGAAGGGATTGGGGAGAGCTTCTCACAACCAGTGACTAATTTCTCTACAATTTATAATAAATGAAATAAATATTTATCACATCTAATAATAACGAAAACACCACATCAACGGACGATTTCCCAAAGAAGGACCAAGTTATTGGAAAGGTTGAAGCTGCATTTTGAAGGCCACAGGTAGGCCTTTCAGGCGACGTTAACAATTTTGTGAATAAAGCTTAAGAAACGTTTTTGTAAAGTCCTGAATATAGCGAAAAACACAATTTTATTTAGCTGTAGGTTACAATGTCTCAAAAACCGTATTTGACGGACAAATACTGAGGTCAGATCCGGGTTAAAAATTATGTTACTGACATGATTCAGAAAATATAGTTTCTTTTTTGTCAGTGTTGTTAGATCGCTTTAAATGCAATTTAATGCCAAATGTGTCATCACTGAAATTTTTAAAAACATTGACAAGATCAACAAGATCTATAGATGGTGAATGCACAAGGACAGCTGATGTGATTTGTTTACATTTCAAACCACTTTCGAAATGCCAAATTCGCACCTAATATGTCAACAAATTTTTGTCGGTGTAATTTTCAGCGAAAAATACATGGTGTGTTCCAAGAACACGATTAGGGGTTTCACGTGGTGTTGGGAACTATTTCCAGAAAATGGAATCGATATGTAAACTTAACGATTTTGCCATTCTGCAGGCATTTTCCTTTACCTACATATATTCGCTATCGGTAAATCAGCTGTTGAAGTTAGGGATTTGATTAACGCAAACTTAACGAGAAATATTTTTGTTAAATGAAACGAAATAATGGAAGTTTGGTTAAAATGCAATTGGCAGGCCAGAGTCCAAATATTTTTTTTAAGAAAAATTCGAAATTAAAGATAAATATAACACATATCTGGTTAAATATGTCCTCAGGTGGAGACGTTTTTTGGACTGTGTGGGCTCAATGGGTCCGACCGCTGAAAAGGTTTTCCATTTTTTCTGTTCTTATATTTTTATATTCTTATATCTTTATATTTTTGCCCGTAAAGGGTTAGTAAAAATAATAAAAAAGAGTTAGTAAAAATTATATTTTTTTTAGTTTTACGTATTCCTCTCTATGCTTTTCTAATATTTTGAAATTTTCTTTGACAGAGATGTCACTTAATATAAATTTTAATAAACACAAAAAGTCAGCTGTTTGCTTTCGTTAGGAATGAGTTGGTGAATCGCACAATCGTTATTTCAAGTGTCAAAAATCGTTAAGCAACATTACGATTATCGTTTGGTTAACAGTTAGTGAATCGCACTACTGGAAAAGATGCCCCATAAGAAAAGTTTCCCTTCGCCAACAATAAAATGTATGGTCAAAAACTTTACCAGAGTGAATTTTTTTTCTTATTTTACCTGACTCAAACCATTAGCAAAAACGGACTCAACATAGAGTAAACGAACAAATGGAGGAAAAGAGACAATGGCTGTATATGTGATGACATTTCAAACGTGGCAAATGTAGACAAACAGAAATTATTTGTTTAATTAAAAAGTGGAAGACGACAGAAAAATAACAGTTATTCTTAGTTTTCCCCAACCTTTGTGCAAACTGACTAAAAATGCTCACGTTGAGAAATGGGACATATTTCCCATTTTGGAAATTTACCTCGCTGAAAAATTTACCCAGTAACGATCGTGAAAACCGTTAATATACAATTTTCCAATGTTGATACATTCTTTTAATGAGTTTTATTCTGCACGATATGGTAACACTAGCAATTTATAAAATCAGCGCATTTTTTTCAAGACCAGTAGCCATTTAAGTGAAATACAGACATATTTTGAAATTAAATTTACAAAATGTTTTCTGAGTAGTCTAGTAAAAATTGTTCTATAGATTATCTTTGGTCATATCGTGGGGGCTAGCTTATTTTTAGTTGTCCAATATAGCTGATATTTGTGTTGAAAACTGTGTCGAATAATATCCCAAACCTTCATCATCTACATTAGAATTACATCAGTAAGATGACGATGTCACTTGATACGACAAATGCGTGCGTTATTAATAACTTTTTCCCACACGTAGATGACGGTTGCAAGCAATTTGTGAATGATACACAATCCTATTCCACCAGGTCGTGCATATACAGCTGGTTATATTTAAAATGCTGCCATATAGTTTTCAAAATCGTCTGACTCACACGATTTCCTTTTAAAATTTATAACACACATCAACAAAACAAAAAAAATAAGAAACACAAAATAATAAAAACAAATTGTATATATATTTTATTGAATGAACACGTTTTGTTCACATGAGCTGTCCAAAAAAATATTGAAATAAACACGTTTAGTTCTTAAAATACTCATGCTCGTACAAGTAAATATTAGCCCGCTTCATTAATATTTTAAATTTTTATAGTTTTTGCTCAAAATTGTGTATGTACATATATTATAAGTACAATGAACAATTCATTTGAATATATCGCACATGTGACGTATTAATCTGTAACTTATGCATTGAGTACAAACAATAAATCATTTAAAATAATATAATTTATAATTTTATTAAATTTTGTGTATGTTGAATGCAGTGCAGGAGTGCTTTGTTTAGAAAGAGAACAAAAGTGGGATAACAGGATAATACTTAAGTATTCGTAAACCATTTATCAATGATATTTGATTTTAATTTGAATATTTTGTTTTCGTTTAGAAAAATGGAACATGTCCCCACAGAATAATTTTTGTTTTGTGAAATCAATCATGCTGAGAATGCAATCTTGGTTTTTGTGGCAAATCATATGAGATAAATTTGCTTATTCACAAAAACACCGAGATTGAACGGAAATTGATTATCACAAGCATCTACGACTTACAATCCTAGATAGTCGTTGGATTTGATAAATCCTTGGTCGTTAATAAATCGGACAGACAAAAGTTCAGATGTACCAGACTCTCATTTTACCTGTGCTAACACACCGCAAGCGTATGAAAAACACCTAGGATTATTCGAGAGCAAAATTCTCCGTAAAATATAGGGTTATCGTTGGAACCAAGAGCTATATCATCTGTATTCTGACGTGGATATAGGTAGGCGAATCAAATTAGGCCAATTGCGTTTGCTAGGCCATGTTATCAGAATGGACGGAGATGAGCCGCGCGAAAGGTTTTCGATAACGTACCCGATGGAAGCAGGAAAAGAGGACGAACAAGACTTCGCTGGAAAGACCAGGCCGAAGAATCCCTCTGTATCCTTGTTGTTACCAACTGGCGAGGAAAGGCGAAGTATATAACCAGTTGGAGAAATATGCTAAAATTTGTTTATTTGTTTGTTTAATTAATATGTGTAAGACATCTTGCAAAATGAGGTTGAGGTTGTAAAATAGTCAATAAAAGTAAAATCAGACAGCATTATCTTCCACTTGAAGAGGATTTTACGCAAACATGTTTGGCACTGCCAAACCAGCACATATAAAAAATAAGCAAACTGAAATACAACCCTGACAATATTCACTTTTTGAGAAATTTAAAAAATGAGCAAGTCTGACAGAGCTGCCACATTTTATGTGTTCACTTCACTCTCGGCCCTGACTATGCGAATAGGTCGGCTCACGAGGGGTTTTTTTTTGACAGATCATCATAATACATAGGATGGTGACACAACGGCAAACAGTGAGCTAAACCGCAAACAGTGGGCAAACAGTTATTGTGCCAATTAGATCTTGTAAGTCCGGCACGCAAGATAATTATGAAAAATCTTGCACAAATTAGCCGGTGATCCCTAGAGTATTACAGGCTTTATCGGCATTCGGTGGTGCAATGGTTATTGTGCGCGTCTCTTGCACATGAGATCCTGGCGACACTATCGAGTATTTAGCCATGAAAAAGATTCTCAAAAAACCGTTCGGAACCGATGTAAAACAGTAGGTTCCAATCAGTGAGTATGAAACTATGAAACACACAGCTCACTGATTATGAGAAGATCTCCCCGATTCCTTCGTTGGATGTAATGGGAAACCACTTGTTTTATTTATCAGAGACTATGGATACAATTGAAAAGCGACCTAATATCAGGTCAAGCGTTCCTAGTTCACTGGGATATACATACATATATAGGTGGCACATAGGGGTCAAACCAGTTCTATTTCCTAAATATTGAATTGCGCCAGTTCCAGGTGTAACACCACGTCCCTCAAACAACAAATTTGGCGATCGCCGTCAAGCTTGTAGGATTATGAAAAAAATTAAAGCACTCACTATTAGACACACATAGTTTCTGAAATTGACAGATTTCATATCGGGTGTAGTACAGGAAAGGCTACGCTCAACCGATTAGCACCATAGCTTAAGAGGTCTAAGGTGACCAAATGTCCTCAACTGAAGTTGTAAACAACGACTTCGTAATGGCGGTTGCAATGATTCGTGAGTGCGGCCCTTGTACATCAGAACGTGACAGATAATCTACCAAGTGGATTTTCCGATCCAGACCCATGGCACATACCTGGATCACAGCCAATTCAGCCGACGGGAAAACCGATGAGTTCAATTTGAGAAACAGCAATCATGAATTTCCAACCACAATTGCAAAATCTGTGAAATGGAAGAGGAAAATGTTGTTAATTTTGATCAACTCATCATTGTCTATGCTAAAACTATTGGGTAATGTAGACTCGTTTGGGTTTAAACAGATAACCGTAAAGATATACAGCTTTTGTATGGAGAGGTACCAAAATAGAAGAGCCAAATTCACCCCTACCAAATTTCATTAATATCGGTTGTGGTATACGGAATTTATCATGGGAGGTTCCGAGTGGGCGTAGCAAAATGTCCATTATCCCGGGTTAGATAATACTTCAAGTAATAATTTAAATAATACTTAATTTACCAATTGCTTAGTTGAAGTTGGACATATGTATATCCCCGTTCTATAAAAAACCCCGGGTTTCTACTAAATTTGTCGATTTGTATTCGAGGTATCAGAATGGGCGTTTTCACGACGTTAATTTTTAATCCAAAATATATTCACTGACAAATTTTTATTGCGATTGGTAAAAAAATTTAAGGCAGTTATCGTATTGACCAGCCAGTCAGTTAGACGGACGAGGTTCAATCGTCCTAAAAAGAAATAAAACGAATTTGGTCCCTGGATACAGTGGCTTTAATTTAACTCTTTATCTTTATCCCTATGGGTGAGAGTAATTCAAGGGTGATCTACCATTTAAAGACTTTGTTTGACAAAAGGCGAGGCGGATGTCTTCCTAATATAAGAACCGTTGTTGGATTTCAAAGTCTGGATTTGTGAATTAGGTAAGAAGGAACATAAGATAACAACCAAGTCGGTGTAAACATGTATAATTGCCAGCAATGATATGAATAGTTTTCTGCTAACTGAACTGGACGGCAGCAACAGTATATAGTTAGTTATGTGTTATTAAATCCAACTAATGAAGAATTTTTCCCGCTTTCCCGGAAAATGTCCTTTGTGATTCCCGGGAATTATTATATTAATCCAAATGTCTGTGTCACCCGTTTATAAATTGAGTAAAGCAATATTCACATTACACATTGTAATTTTAACATTCGTGCCGTCTCATTCTATCTCAAAGCATTTCATATAAATATATTTCAGGTATACCGCGATTTGCTAGGGTTTCGGGATTACATTTTCTTAAACAGCTGATGTTTCTACAGCAAAATATAGGATTGGTACGTTAAAATCTGGAAACTTCGAAATCACTTTGTTTTACTACACCAACAATTTTGTACCAATCAAGACTACATAATTCAGAAACTAGATAATTAGTGATGTCATTTTCATTGCTCCTGACACTTTTGTTACACTCCCTCGCACATTTCCTATGATACAGTTTAAAATTGGTATACTAGAAATAAAGGCCAAAAGCTCAAATGTTTAAAAGTCTGTCGGTCTGATTCTGATGTTTGAATAAACAATTGAGAACATAAATTAGTAAACTTATTTCAGCTGTGTATAGTTGTTGTTCCTCATCTGATGTGGCTAATACTTATACAAGTGACTACCAAAGACTTTTCTGTACTACTGAACAATTCAAAACCGCGCGCTTAATTATGCTCTGTGAGTCTAGGGGCTGCTGCTCTTTTGGCACAAGTTGTTGTTTAGCTAATGGTTCGTGAGGATGACAGTGAGTAGAATTTTTGTATTTTTGTATTCGATGCTGTGTGACATTAATATGGTGGGCTAAGAGGGGGCATTGTGTACACTTAATTGCCTGTGGAGGAAACAAAAAAATGTGTTTATCTTTTTGGGGAAGAGGTTTGATTTCGTTCCAAACATGGCGCTAACGTATAATTCTCATGACATTTTATTTTGACGCCTGCTACACTTAAGTGACAAAATCCATATTTGATGTATGGGTGGGTGGGTGGTTTAAAAAAAAATCAAATCAGAACATGTGTGTATGCGGTTATTGTATGAAATAAAAAAAAAAGTATAATTAAATTTAAAGTAAGATAATACAATTTATTTATTTTGTATTCAAACCCCCCCAATGTGTTGTGAAATGTTGTATTATTCTCAAGAACATACAATAAAGTTCAAATGACCTCATTCGCAGACATTAATAAATTAAATAAATTTCATAACAATTGTTTGTATACAATGTGTAAATGCATATATGTATGTATATTTAATTACGTACAAATGTAAAAACGATTTACCAGAACAAAAAAACGGCCTTTGGAAGGCCTTTTTTGTTAGTTCAAAGGCATATTTGATGATAGCAAAGATTGCAAAGAAATAAAAGAAACCGGCCTTGTCAAATTTATTTTTGATACCGGTTCTAAAATCCGGATAGTTAAAATTTACTGTAGTCTGATTTTATTAGGCAATTCAAATTTCCCTACTGACTTTGTATCGGCATATCGGAAGATGCTATAACTTTCACAAATAGCGGCAACGGCTAATTTTTTTTTTTGATAAATGTGAAGAAAGCACATACAGAATACACGTCGACAAGCCCGGGAACGCTGTTCCCCAAGAAATCGGAGTGGTCGTGACAGTTTTTGTTAACGGAATAATTTGTCAGTGATTTTGGTGGCACGTGAATTTCCGCTCAGATTTCCCGGCCGTCCTGAGCAAACTGGTCAAATACTAAGGCGTTTAGCCGTTCGCCTCGAAGAAACTTGAACAACACGTGACAGAAGAGGAATCGGAAGGGCTCGTCGGGCTCGTTCGGAGGAGAATGTCGCCGCTGTGGCAAAATATGTCTCGGATGAGCCGTCATCGCCAACCATATGGTGTTCCATGCAATTGACCATAGATGAAAGACATCAGGATGTTCCCTTACAAAGTGCTACTGCCTGCAGAATGTCTATCGCGTCTAAACTACGCTCACGCTCTCCTCAACCTATGCTGTATCCACGTATCATTCACGAAGATCCGACATTTACACCGGAGGTGTCATCGGGCCTTATTTTTCGACGACGTCATGGGTTATTGCCGCAAACTGAGTGAATTGTGACTGGAGGATATATGGTTACAACAACACGGTGCAATTGCACACACAGCTCGCGCTACAACGTACTTTTTGAAGGATGCATTTCCCGGCCGACTAATGATTCATTTTCGTGATTTGCAGTGGTTGGTAAGAACGTCCGATTTGACCGCACCAGACTTCTATTTTTGGGAGTTTTGAAGTCACGGGACTATATTAACTAGCCACACGCTCTAGAAACTCTCAAAGAGAATAACCGCAGGATTGCGAGAACTTGCCGCTCGAAGTTCTCGCCAGAACGATTGAAAATGCCGTAAAAAGATTCCAAATGGCCATTAGCAATGATGGCGGTCACTTGGCCGATATCATCTTGCAAAAGTAATAGAAAAAAATTTACAGGTTCAAATAACCACGTCTCAGTTTAAAGATATAGCAAAACAACACCGGATGCGTGTCTTCGGGTCACCCTGTATATTATGCCATTCCGCCATAGAATAATACGTACCATAGAAACTTTTATTCGCTCAATAAATTAAACGTCATAGGTACGATGGAAAGTAAACATTGGATGGTGGAAAATATGGGTTCAATAATACCAGATAGTGGAAATAGTATACAACGATCCACAAAGAAACAACAACCGAATTTCGTGTTTTTGTGGCAAACTACTTGTTTTACATACAATACAAATGTATACCAACGGTAAAAGTCAACAAAAAAGTGCAAAATATATTTAAATTTTTCAGTTCTACGCCAAAACGACAGGAAAAAGTTAAGTGAACATATTTTGTAACTCCACCTGGTATAAGGTAATTTTAAATTTAATTGCTCTCATTTCCACAAACTTACGATGAAGAGTGTGAAATGAAACGTCAGATGAGAGAATAAGTTTATCTATGTATGTATTATTCTATGCATTCCGCTTGCAAAGAGATTTACATGTGTGAAACGGAAACGAAAGCGATAAAGCATTGAAAATCGAGCTCACATCTCAAACTAAAACTTCAAACTACGTGAGACGTGAGACGTGAGTAGTCTTAAGGGGCCCTTAGACCTGTGGATAAGTTGCTCAACTTCAAGTTGACACCAACTTCGATTATTTCACATCAACTTCGATTTTGCCCTTACAATTTCAAACAAGTTCGATTTTGTCAGATGTCGAAATGAAAGGTGATGAGCGCACTTGGAAAATATCACTAATTTCAAGAAAAATCACTATTTTTATATTCTTTAAATATTTATAAATAACACTACAAATCATATTTATTTAGTTTATATTTTTTTTTACATTTTGCCCACAATGTTGGCTCTTGATCGTTTCTCTTCGAAATGCGTATGAAAGATAATGCAACTTCACCTTACACCATGAATAAGTTGATGTCAACTTGAAGTTTCTGCAACTTATCCGCAGGTCTAAGGGGCCCTTTAGGCCAACCACGCGTTTGGGTGCGCTTACAAAAACCATCAAGTAAAACTCAAATACTCTTGAGTGGGTTCGAAAACCAACTTGTAAAGCAACTCGTGAGTAGGTGTGTTCCCGTAAGTTGCATTCACCTCTAATCACGAGCGCGTGAATTGTACAGCAATTAACTTCTCGGAATTACCCCAAAAACCTCAGTCGTGGAAAATGTATGAAGACGGAAATATTGAAAAAGGAATTGTATGGCCGTCGGTAGTGCACTGGTAGTGTGGGCGGCTCTTGTACATGAGAACGAGGGTTCGATCCCTGCTCTGAACACCTTAAATATCTTTCCACGGCGTTCACCTAGCTTAGTGACGGCGACAATATCGAGTATTTAGCTATGAAAAAGCTTCTCAAAATACTGTTCGGAACCGTTGTAAAAGTGTAGGTCCCAATCAGTGAGTGAAAACTGGAAAGCGCACAGCTCAGTGGTCGTGAGAAGTTCTCCCCGGTCCCTTCATGGGATGTAATGGGAAACCATTTATTTTATTTTAATTTTTAACGATGTTTTATTTGTCGTTAATAAAACAAGTTTATTTATAGATTACGATAATAGTATCATTTATTTAAACCATAGAGTTCACAATTACTTGATATTGCGCACTTTTACTATTACTCGACGTTGCGTGCTTTTTTGGGCGTTTCAAAACAGACTGACCCCAAATATAATAATACTTGAATGTTTATACAATGAAACGCCATCTATTTGTTCAATAATTCGTATTGCAAAATTGATGTGTTCTCTCGAAAATCTCTCTAATTTTTAGTGGTTATATAGACCTTGCTGGGGACAGTCTTACAATTTCAGAAACACCCTCACACTCTTGAGCTGGTTCAATTGATGTATTTTCAATTTAAATTAACTTGTTTTAAATTCCAATTGATGACTTTTAAATTTCAAGTGAAATGTTTGAATTTCAGTTTTCTATCAAATGGAATTTTTAAATTTCAACTGATTTTTTTTTAAATTTCAGTTGCAAGTACTGTAGTTGTTGTGTATTTGTTAATTCTTATTACGATTATTTTGTCCCACGTGACAACCTAATGTATAAGAGTATGTATACATTTTACTACGATTGTAGTTCATTGTAGTTTGTTGATTCACTTAAATTGCGTTGTTGCTGTAAGTGCCCTTGAATTCTCCAAATGATGTGTAAATAATGTCAATGACTTTATTTTTTCAAATTTGAAATATAAACGTTTCATGACAACACTAATTACAGCGAAACAGTCACATTTGTGTCGTTTGACCTTCCAAAAGTTCAAAAATCTATGTGCCTAATTACGAATTGAATGATGATGATATGATGTTGATTTTATTTTTGCAAAATATTTTACTTCTAATTACGTGACTCTTACGAAATTTTGTACGAAATGACGTTAATTAACAGTTTTATATTCAATTGTAAACGTCGGTGGTATAATTTCATGCGGGTGCGACTCTAGTGCATGAGAAAGTTGGTTCTAGACTCACACTGGCAAGTACTAATTTCATCAGACGACTGATTTCTCGTCTACTGCATTTCCGATTCAAAAAAATTCAATTAAAATTTAAAAATTATTTTTGCAATTTGAAATACTTCGATTGAAATTTACAAAACATCAATTGAAAATTATAGCACAGCAATTGACGTTTAAAGAACATCAATTGAAATGCAAAGCACATTAATTGAAATTTAAACGACATCAATTGAAATTTCAAAATCTAATATATACAATCGGTTAAAAATTGTTGAATTTCAGTTGACGAATTTTAAATTTCAATTGATGCATTTAGTTGATGTCTTTCAAATCTCAATTGATGTCTTTTAAATTTCAATTGATGTCTTTTAAATTTCAATTGATTTTTTTTTAATTTTCACTTGATGCCTTTCCAAACCAATTGGTGTCTTTTAAACATAAATTGACGTCTTTCAAATATCAATTGATGTCTTTTAAATTTCAAATGATTTTTTTTAAATTTCAATTGATGGCTTTCAAAAACCAATTGATCTCTTTGAAACATAAATTGATGTCTTTCAAATATCAATTGTTGTATTTTAAATTTCAATTGATGTTTTTTATTTTAATCTCAAATGCAATTAAATTGATGTGTTTTAAATTTCAATTGATGTCTTTCAAATCTCAATTGATGTCTTTTACATTTCAATTGATGTCTTATACATTTCTATTGATTTTTTTTAAATTTCAATTGATGCCTTTCAAAACCAATTGATGTCTTTTAAAACATAAATTGATGTCTTTCAAATATCAATTGATGTCTTTTAAATTTCAATTGATTTTTTTTAAATTTCAATTGATGCCTTTCAAAACCAATTGATGTCTTTTAAAACATAAATTGATGTCTTTCAAATATCAATTGATGTCTTTTAAATTTCAATTGATTTTTGTTAAATTTCAATTGATGGCTTTGAAAAACCAATTGATCTCTTTGAAACATAAATTGATGTCTTTCAAATATCAATTGATGTATTTTAAATTGCAATTGATGTTTTTTATTTTAATCTCAAATGCAATTAAATTGATGTTTTTAAAATTTCAATTGATGTCTTTTAAATTTCAATTGATGTCTTTTAAATATAAATTGATGTCTTTTAAATATAAATTGATGTCTTTTAAATTTCAATTGATGTTTTTTATTTTAACCAGGGATCGAACCCCCGTTTTCTCGCACAAAAGCGCGGTACACTAACCGGTGTACCACCGACGGCCAAATTTCAAACAGTATTTTCAAGTTTCAATTGATATTTTTGAAAATTAAATTGATATTTGTTGATTTTCAATTGGAAATGGTGTAGTGAAGGCGGCGATATTGAGCAATTGACCAGGAAACAACTTTTAAAAATATGGCCTTCGAAATGGGTGTACAACTAACTGAAGGCCCAAATCAGCGTTTTAGTTTCCGAATATTTAAAAAATTTTCATTTTTGCAGATAATATTTTGTTAAAGACGAAACATATTAGTATTGATTTTGAACGTATTTCAAAATATTTTTTGAGCTGATTCAATATTTTGGAAGAATCGTAATTTGTTATTTTATCCATTTATTTACTTTATATTTTTATCCTTTTTTTACGTTTCGAACACAAGTTAAACCTCTACCACAGCAATAGTCTGCGAGGTGCCAAATTTTTAAAAAATCTTAGAATCTTAGTTTGTGTTTAAAATGTTTTCTCTTACTTTAAACGGATTTCAGTTCCATGCCAATTTTGTTATTGTTTAGATAGTCACGCTATTTGTTGTGCTATCACTATCCCGTTTTAATTTTCATTGGGAATTTGAAATGATCACGATTTTCTCCGACTCTTGTAATTGATTTAAATTACATTTTGGCAAATTTAATTTCTTTTACACATTTTTTAAATTTACGAGTATTCTAATCATGTTATCGCTTGTATTTTTTGCTTAAACGCCGACCAATCACCCAATCATCTACCGCCGTATCATCCCCCCAAACTAAAATGTTGTTTGTTCTGTCATCGAAGCACACCCGGTCCCATATACCACAAAAGATCGGGGGCCACATATCTTAGAAACACGAATATATCGCATGCCTGAAACAGACTTTGTCTGAATGATCAGTCACTGACGTCACTACAAAGAGGCATTTGCTATGTCGTCTTAAAATTGGTCATACGCCCCATTTTCATTTTGTACGCGATGAATACTACTATATAGTACATACAAACTAAATCATCACTAAAATTGTAAAAAAAAAACACAAAAAGAAGATAATTATTTAATCTTTGGCTAAGAGGAACAAAGGTAAACAAGTGTCCATTGGTTCATATTTATAGCCAACGAGCATCACTCACTGGTGCTTTGTGATAAAAGCAAAATCGGAAAACGGAAATTTGAAAAATCAAAACTCACCCCCCAAACAATGACTGTTTGAAATGGTGAATAATGAACGTCTATTTTTCATGAATTAAACGAGTGATACCCTTTCGACGCGAGTAAATGGTCATCAAATCTATTTGCAATGGGTTTGTCTATTTTTATATGTTTTCCTCTCGGAATCATTTGACGGTTACGTTGCTACGAGTATTGACAAAGCTCGGGACTAAATGACTATTGACGTATGTTAACATGTATACAATTGCACATTTGTTCGAAACAAAAACGACGAAACATGAATAACTGATGATGATTGGGAGGTACGAGAGGGGGAATGTCTGTGTCTCATCATAGGATATTGTTTAATTTACGTCCGAGATTCAGGTAACAGCACGACATTGTCATTTCCAATTATCATGTTGTTCACGTGATTTTGTAAACTAGGCGTGATTTTGTTGTACATCATAAAAAGTGACAGGGTAAACATTTGCTATCACGTTTCTCAGTGGGGTGTGCAAAACAATTTAGATATTAAATGTAATATCTGAAATGTAATATAGTGTTCGAAATTTCACTTCGGTTTGTAAGTGAAACTGAAGCAGAATTGTTGTAATATTGTCAATTGTATGTCTTATTGACAACTTAGAATATATAAGTATAAATAAATAAACTTATAACAGAATTTAAAGAAGAAAAATCAACAAAAAGTACAAGATTAAGTTTTTATAATTTGTTTTTTTTTAGTCTTTTGTGCGATTTTCTAATTACATCATATTTTATGCAGCTTTTGGAATGCAATACGGGACTTTTTTATCCGAGCGATTGTATCCGATGCGGAGCCACCATCTTTCAAGCAAAGAAACAACGTTTGGCTGTCGTTTTCAGCAAAAGCATTTCTTTTGCTGCGTATATTCAACGTTGACCGCAACAGTTCGTTGGCATTGTTGTGAACGAACTTTAATTTACCTAAAAACAGTTACAGTTATTTGCATGCACTCAAAAGTGATCTCTCTTCTTTCAACAAAACGAGCAAAGCAAATGTCATAGAATAAACACACCTAGAGTAACCACTTCTCTTCATAAATTTACGACATTAGGTTTAGTTGCATACGAACGTTGCATGTTGAAACGTTTTGATTTAGTAGTAACAGATAGAGGCATTAGTTCAACACAATCAACAAGAAAACAACAATGGAATTTCATTTTATGTGTTAACATTTAAATGCGCCACAAATGTAAACTAACAGTAAATAATAACAAAAGAGTCCACAATACGTTTAAATTCCAGAGTTCTCAACCAAAACGACAGATCAGCAAATGCTAATATTAAAGCATTTTTCGGTTTTGAAAAATCATCATAATTTTTTAAAGTAAATACAGTTATAACACAGGCCGTCAAAATTTGAAATAAGTCAATACCCGGAGACCAGGTAATACTTCCGTAAAGATTTGAGCTACGCTGAAAGTGAATTTCTCCATCATATCAGGTTTACGAGATATTTTATCTTAAATTTAACAAAAGCTCGGTTTTCGTTATATTTGGAACGTAATGTTTAACATCGAGCATTCACAAAATTTGTTGTCACCTAAAATTCATGTTTAAACTTTCGGATATCTTATTCCTTCTTTCAGATATCGTCCGTTGAAATATGACACTTCTTCAATCTTTGCTACACTTTGCTTTTAGTTCACAACCCTTAATCAAACAACGTGATGACTTGGAGAAATTCTGAGCTCAGATTCGGATTCAGTGCAACTCAAACTTTCAAAAAAGTATAGATACTCTGGTCTCAGCGTTAAAAAACTTAATGGTTTGTGAAATCGAGCAAGTATTGCCGATCACCAAAAACATTTATTTCGACACATTCTTCTTTGTGACAGCGTCTTTTCTTCCTCCACGGATCAATTTCGACTGCAAGTCTGTGCTCAAATCCTAATGTTTGTAACATCCAGAAATTTTATAGAAACCCCCCTAAAAATGTATGCCGATCGATTTATTGAAAATGGTAACAACCGGTCCTTGTTTTGATATAGCCCCGATATAAATGGACTATGTCCAGGCGGTACAGTTTACATCGAAATTGATTAACATTTTGTACTAACAAGGAAATATCACAAAAAGTAGGTAGGTCACCTGGGTTCACATTTCGTTATAGCCCCCATACAAACTGTGTGAACAAGCTTGGTGCCATCGGCTGCAGATTTTACAAATCGTAACAATTTTCAACAGCATTTCAACCTTTTTTAGATCAAGGATAGTATTTTTGAAAATAAACCATTCCCAAATATTAACCCCCATTAAAAATCGTGACAAATCTCAACAAAACCCCGATCTATTAGTTCAAAGGAGATGAAAAATATTCTTTCAGATTGAGTCATATCGAGACCTTAGAACAACAAAGTTCTAACTGACAATTTTTGTAAAGGGTCCGCCATCTAACTTTTTTTTTTCAACCAGTGCTTATTTCGTGAATGGTAACACTTAGCTCATGTCTGATTTGACAGATAATTAGTTTTATCCTTCCGCTGAACGAATATGGTTGTGTATACGCTTGAACAACGCTGGGAAATATTGCGACATTACTTTGAAAATCATTGTAATGTTGCAGAATGTGTGCGAAAATTGCGTGTTTTGCGCCCTGTTTTTGAAGATCGCATTATCAGCCGCAGAGCTGATGTCGTTTGGCCACCTCGGAGCAGCGATTTGACACTGTTGGACTATTATTTGTGGGGTGCCCTCAAAGATAAGTGTTACGCCGACAAGCCAGAGACAATTGACGCTTTAAAGGACAATATTCGTGAAGCCATTGGTGAAATACAGCTGCACACAATCGATAATGTGCTTAAAAATTGGACCGACCGTGTAGGCTACTGCATGGCCAGCCGAGACAGCCATTTGAATGAAATTATTTTCCATTATTAACCGGAAGGATTGTACTTTCAAATAAAAAAAGAAATTTGAGAAAATATTCAGTAGTTTTTTTTTATAGCATTTTAAAAAAAAAAGTTATTTGGCGGACCCGTTACTAAATTGGGTATGTTCTTTCGATCAGTGCTATTGCCATCAAGATATCTCTTACCGTTTACGAGATATTCAAGGCAACAAACTTCTAACTACACATTTTTCTATACCAATTTGGTTAACAAAGTTCATTCAATGTTATTTTTATCAAAACATACCTTAGTGCACTTAGAACCTTGTTGTTCTAAGGTCGCGATATATATTTGTGCCTAGAATGAAATACGACTAAAGAGCTATTAAATCGAAACTGAGTTAAGGGTACCACGATGATATCCTTGAAAGTACCACCTGCAAAATTTTGGAGTAATTCGGCCGATATTTCCTGAAGTTATAGAATTGGGACTTTTGACTCTCTCATTTACGGTCGCAATTTCACAGGAGATAACAACCGAATTACATAAAAGATTTAAATTATTTAAAACCTCTTGTGGAGCAACAACTTAAGTTCATAATACAAACTTTACCACCTGCAAATGGTGACCGATTTAAAAAATTTAATTCTTAAGATTCAGTCTGTCCAATGATTGTAGTTTTTGAAAACTTTAAAATAAAACATCTACGTTTTCATATAGTTGATATATGTATAATAATATATAGTCGATATAGGTATAATAATATAGCATTTTTCCATCCAACTTTGAACCAATCCACTTTTTGTTCTGTCCACTTGTTTGGTATGAAACATCTTTTTGCATTAATAAAGAATTGTGAAGAATTGAAGAAGTGTGATTACTAGGGTGTCCCTCGAGTAATAACACTCGAATGACGCACACGAATCAGATGATTGCTGGGGAAAAATTTAAGAAAATATTTTCGCCTCAACCGGCGTTTGATATCGTTATTTTTGATATCAGTGAATTTTGGGAAAAATAGTTTATTTTGCAATATGGTTTTTAAATTTTGCGTACTGAGTTACTTGTTACGGCAAAAATATAGAGTAATTTAGGTTCAACTCATCCCTTAAAAAAAGTCCCATACAAAATATATACAACTGTGCGGGTAGTAGCATTTGGTGTGACTGAAATTGTAAGCAACAACAACAGACATATTAAGGCTGTTCCATCCATTAAGCTATTGTCACTTACGACTTTCTAAATAAAATGATCCACACTTTATACTACGAAATGTGGCAACATTTGCTGTAATGGTTGAAAAAAATGCGATACGGCAACACGTTTGTAGCCAGTGCCAACAAATACATGGTAATAGCAGATGTTCTTGTAGTTGGAACCAGCAACAACAGACATTTTATTTTCGTTCATTCGTTTCAGTTGTCTAACTCTACACAAATATATACCAACGATACAAGAATGCAAAAAAGTATAAAAACAAACTACATATGATTTTGACAAAAATGTCATGGAAAAAATGTCATCACATGTTTAAACGACTATACCTGCATGGTAATAGCAGATGTTCTTGTAGTTGGAACCAGCAACAACAGACATTTTATTTTCGTTCATTCGTTTCAGTTGTCTAACTCTACACAAATATATACCAACGATACAAGAATGCAAAAAAGTATAAAAACAAACTACATATGATTTTGACAAAAATGTCATGGAAAAAATGTCAACACATGTTTAAACGACTATACCTGCTAGTTGACTCTACCATGATCAATATGTATAACATTTATCGCGCGTTGTTGTGAACAATTTAATTCCAATTTTGTTTTCAATCGGAAATAAAAATCTATCCTTCAAATTTAGAGACATAAAAGTATACGTAGTATTCCAATAAATAAAATAATTTAAATGAACTTAAAATGTGTACGCCATTTTGCAAATTTCTGCTTTAGGCCGGGGCCACACTGGCGTTTGCTTGTCGCCCGCTTTCAAAAGCTTTCATAGAAGTATACACAAAAAGCTTTTTTTTTGCGATAGAGCTTTTGAAAACGCGCGACAAGAAAACGCCAGTGTGTCCCCGGCCTTAGAGTCTCCCCTTGATAACATTTTCATTCACAAGAAATGATAACAAAATTTATCTAAGATAACTTTTTGTGCCATTTCTTGAAATTGAACATGTGGCAACATTGTCATTGCTCAAGTCGGAATTTAAGTGGGAAATTGAATTGCCACTTAATATCGCTTAGCTGTCCCGTATAAATTAAACTATAACTAAGCGGGGTAAAAAAAGTACTTATTTAGCGGGGTAAAAAAAAGTACTTATTGTTTCTAACCCAGATTGTGTCACTCAGCTCTTAAGCATACCAGCAATTAATTTGACAGTTGCAGGGTGTTGAAATGCTGAAATCAGCTGTGCTAATGCTTCGACTTAATAAATATAATTGGGGTTTTACTTAAATTTGGAAGTGCCAACCATTTTGTAGTATAAATTAAATTGAAAACTACACTCACGGAATTAATTACTTCAAAAGAGGTTGAAGCAACCGTAAATTCGTCTGTTGCAGCCGAATTGTAGTTGCCACAACTGAATTCAGGTTGTCACGATTGAATTTAGTCTCCACAACTGAAATTCGGGTGAACCAAACTCTAATAGGTTGTGACAACCTGCAATTCGGATGTGATGACATCTAATGTGTCGGTTATGTTTCCTGTGTGTTTTTCATAAAGGGTGTTATTTGTTTGCTTAGATAGAACTTACGAATGGGTTAGCTATCAAACGAACTGTCATACTGCGCTCACTTTTTGACATTTATGACCAGTATAGTCTGACAAATCATCATGAATAAATTTACGCTTAAACAACGCTACCAAATTCTCCAAGTTTACTTTGAAAAACAGACATCGATTCGCGCAATTTATAGAGGACTTCGTGATTTTTAGGCGCACATAATCGTCCATCTGAGCAAGCCATTTGTGGATAGATTTCATACCACATACTCTCTAAATGATACAATACCACCAATACGTGGAAGGAATGTGCGTACTGAAGAGAATATCGCCGCTGTAAATGAAAGTGTGGAAGAAGATCCAAATCTTTCGATTCGTCGTGTGTCGCAAGCATTGTGGCTCTGTCCATTCACTACGTGGAAAATTTTGCGCAAAGATCTTGGCATATACCCGAGTAAGATCCAGCTGTTGCAGGAATTAAAGTCACTAGACCATCATCGTCCTCGTTCTTTTGTTGATTGGACTCTAGAGTCGTTGGAAATTGACCCGATGTTTTAGCATAACGAGTTTGTTAATAAACAAAATTCCCGTATATGGAGTGAGATCAATCCACAATAGACCCTACAGACTCCATTGCATCCAGAAAACTGCACCGTTTGATGCGATTTACATACTGGTGGGATCATTGAGGCCTATTTCTTCAAAAACGAAGCCGGAGCTCGCGTTACGTTCAATGGAGATCGTTACCGCACCTTGATCAGTGATTTGTTGATTGAAAATGTAGATGACATTGATCCGGGCGAGATGTGGTTCCAACAGGATGGCGTTACGTGCCATATTGCGACCGCAATCATCTATATATTGAAATCAAAATATGGCGATAGGTTGATTTCGAGAAATATACCTGTCAGTCAATTTGCCTCCAAGGTCGTGCGATTTGAGACCTCTCGACGCCTTGGAGGCCACAATTGTTCGTGTTATTCGTGACATACGGCCAACAATGCCCGAACACGTGACCCAAAATTGGACGTCCAGAATGTGCTTCGTCATGAATAGCCGCGGTGCCTTATACACCGAAATAATTTTCAAATGTTAATGCCATGTATTCATCTTTGGAATACAAAAATTTTGTTCATCATAATTTAAGTTTTTGTGTTATTTTTTACAATTTCAATTTCTATCGTCCTTAAAAAATCACCCTTTAGATTTTATGTGAGACATTTTTTCAAAGGGATGTGGTGGAACAAAGTTGTTTAAATATTTGGAGATACATATTGCAAAAAACAATCTTTAGTTTAATGAAAAAAATCGGGCAATTTTTTTGTATTTTATCCATAGTCAGTTTTGTTATCCGTCTCTAAAAATACACTAGATAACACGTACTAAAGGAAATTAGTTCATACTTCCCGAAGGGCTGCTGCATGTCAAACAAAGGTTGAGGGTATGTCGGTAGTCCCAACAGTTCATTAAATCAGTGAGTGTTCGAACTGTTCGAAATCACGAGCGATGTGGTAACACCTTTTTGTTACACGGTATCTGTTCGATTTCTATGAACGCATTATAAAATATTAAATTGGAAAATAAAAAAAAAAGTTTTTGTGCTGAAGGCTCTTTTGCTATTGCACTTTCTTTTTTCTTACATCTGCTTTAACATTAGATGTAATATTGTTAAAATAAATAAAGCAATATTTAGCTCAGTGAAATAATTGTTTTTGTTTTATCATAAACAGAGCGATCACAAAAAGGATTGAATAGTATAGAGAACTTATTTAACTCTTTTTCCGCTCTCTTATAGAGAGTCTGAATAAAAGAGCATAAACGTGTCTTATTCTCCTTATAGAATATTTCAATATAAATGCACCATTTCGACAATGTTATTAAATAAAACAATGCAAAAAGCATAAATGTTTCAAAAGGCATCAATGTTTCACATCAAAATTATGAATGGACCAAGTTATGACAAAAAGAGAGTAATACGTTTTGAATCATTCGCCAGATATCGCCAGATATTGATCCATACAATTCGTTCTAAGAGTTCTCTATACTATCCAATACTCTCCGGCGACTACGACCTGCTTGTTTGTTCGCTGCCGCTACATCAATACCATCATACTTATTTTCAGGCAGAGACTATTGTTGTACAACAACCACGTATGTGACGCTAACGCTGTGTGTTGTTTGCATGTGTTCACTTTGATAGATTGTCCTACCCGTGCCTATAGATGGGAGCACATCAAAAAGGATAATACTTTTATAATTATATAAACGTAATTTGTATCTTTGCTGAAGTGCAATTTAATGTTTTTTCGCCATTGATAATATAAATTCACAGTAAATCAATTTGTCTTTAGTTACAATTATAAATAATTCAAAAACGAATATTTATACAACATCGATGTGGTTTTCAGTTAACACTTTCGATTATTATATATATTTAAACTATTCGTGTTTTAATAGAAGTACCTTATGGCTTTGAATTCAATCACCACACACCGCATATAATATATTTTGATACGATAAGTGGCTAAATATGTTAGAAATTCAACCACAAAAGTCTCGCCAAAATTCAGTCATTTGCCAAAAAGATGCCAAAGACTCTTTATTGTTGCACCCTCGGGCAAATTAAAATCATTTGATACTAAAACAAAACAAAATCGATATTATAGCTGTAATCAATTTAAGGTCCAACAACACCTAGGATAATTGTTGATCAACATCGTTTAAATACTATTCAATTCGAGAGTGATTTGTCAACACGAATCTTACTGCTAAACAACTTTAGCAAACGCGTCAGTGCCATGATCTTTCTGGCAACAAAACTAAGCTCTGTGCACTATTTTGGTTTGCATTTAATTTACTAAAATTGTTTACCTATTTATTATTATTGTATTTATTTTATTCTTTCTGAAATCTGTATATATTGAAAATCTAAAAAAAAGTATGCAGTTGAATTAAACAAAAACTTGGGGGAGTAACATTTACCTGTCTAACCAACTGAAATTTTTTCGTATGCATTTGTTAGTATTGTTTCTATTAAAGACCCAGCTAAATACATATTTTTGTATAAAAATAATTTGAAATATAAATTTTTTGCACACGTTTCAAATGTATTAAAAAAGTACAAACAACACACTTCCATTCAAATACAATTTACTATGCTGATAATTAAAAACTTCCCCATTTAAAGTCGAAATAATTGAGTGTTACTTTCACATAACGTGACTGGCTGACTATCTTATCTGTTTTTGCTTCCTATCTGTGCAATGCTTAATGTTAAATAAATGATAATGACAATTTATTAAATTAACAAAAATTTGTTAGACAAACAAAAAACGGAAAACTTAAATAAACCAAGCGTTGATTTTTATACAACAGCTAATCAAGTGCATCTTCCCCCCCTCCAATCCATTAAATCATCATTACAGGTGAAGGCATTTGAACATCGGTTGGTTATTGTTTTGCTTTTCCGACTTTCACAGTTGTGTTAATCAAATAATAATTATATGTGTTAACAATAAAGTTGGGAAGAAATTGAGAGGGAGAGGCAGACTACAATATTCAATAATTACCAAAACACGTGATGAATGAGATAAGTTATCTTTTTGGTTTTAGAGTTACGTCCTTGGAAATCAACATACTTTACGAAACAAAAAGAAAGGGAGTTTACAAACATGACAATCTTCATTTAAAAGCAAAGTATGTGAATCAGCAGAAATCAACATTTTTGTAATTTTGTGAATTTTTATTTTTTAAAAAGTTGTTAGTACGTGGTTAATCTTTTAACAATCAAACCCCAAGGGTTTTTGGGACCCACAATTGTCTGTATGTGTTTTATAGAAGAGGTTTTGGGTAACAATGAAGTAGTACGGGTTCATTCTGTCTGACACGACGTGCCTCCTAGTAGTCCTCAAAGTGGTTCATAAAGTGGCCTTATTACACTGTGGAACACAAAAAAAATAACAAGGTTCCGACAACGGCTTCTGGTAAAGGGGGTAAAAAAAATATACGTGTATCGACGTTTTGTAAGATTACGTCTGAATTTTTTATTAAAGCGGGCTGAAATTTTCCCCTTTTCCACATTCTTATGATGAATCGACATAGGAAACCATGTTATCCTTACATTTTAGGTACGAGTATAGGATGTTTTCAGCAATTTTCTGTAAAACTTAACGAGAAATATTTTTGTGGAATACTTTAACCCTCTACCGCCTCAATATATGGGCCTTTCTTGTTCTTTTTGTGGATAAGGGTAAAAACACCCCTATAACAGGAGTGCAATGGTTTAAAAGGTATTACAAAAATATTACTAATAAAATTCTACTAAAAGTTTATTAACACATCAAAGCTCAAAACTCGACTTGAATGCCAAAAATTAGTCAAAACAGAAAATCCATTTAAGGGTTAATTTCGTACATATTCCGAGTTGGAGGTAGAATGCCCCTCAAAACTGCACTTTAGGGGATTGGCGTGTATTAAAAAAATATTCTACATAAAATTTTAGTACAAGTCACCGAACAAAAGAAATCTGTAGATTAATATCTATATATAAAAGATCAGTATAAATTTGGGAGTGAATTTACAAATATTTAAAATGGTCGTGAACATGTGTAAAAGTTTATAGTACGGACCTTAGGGTGTGCCAAAAAAATTTTCTTTTTCGATTTTCATGGAACGTCCGTTTGGGTGTCCCATCAATAAAAATTTTTTTGCCCAAGCTTTATTTGAAAGCTTATAAGGTAAAGTATTTTTGAGATTTTTTTCAGATTTTTCGGAAGAAGTTTAGAGGTCGCGCAAGTCGAATTTCCACCAAAAATCGGGTAAACCCCTTCCAAACACTCGGAAAAAAATCTCAAAAATACTTTACCTTATAAGCTTTCATATAAAGCTTGAGCAAAACAAATATTTTATTGATGGGACACCCTAAAGGACATACAAGTGTATAGTACAGACATACACAGCTACACTGAAAAATTAATCTACCACTTGAATTGCTCAAACGAACAAACATATTTTAAAGTATTGTTACGAATTTTTCTAATCGTTTTATTCGTCGGTGGTGCTATAGTAATGTGCGCGGATCTTGTGCATGAGGACGTGGGTTCGATTCCTACTCTGACCACCTTAAATTTCTTTCGATGGCGGTCACCTCGCTTAGTGACGGCGACACTATCGAGTATTTAGCCATGAAAAAGCTTCTCAAAATACCGTTCGGAACCGGTGTAAAACTGTAGGTCCCAATCAGTGAGTGTAAAACTAGAGCGCGCACAGCTCGTTGGTTGTGCGAAGCTCTCCCTAATCCCCTCGTGGTATGTAACGGGAAACCATTTATTTATTTTATTTATTCCCCGTTAATAAAACAACGTTCATTTTAAATTACTGTAACTACAACAGTTTTCTGTATCTTACTGGTACAGTACAAACTAAACATAGTACAGTACAAACTAAAAACTACTCCACGATGAAAAAATTTACCCGTTTGAAATCAGACTGACTCCAGTGTTGTTTCAAATCGTTTATTTATCCCAATTCAGTCGATTCCCGAACCATCTCGTAGTAAATTCATCTGTACCCGAAAATTCTATATCAACTTAGTCACTAGTGGCGAGATCGCGAAGCACCATCAAATATTCCTGGTGAATTGGTATGTAGTAGGGACTGCATACTTATAGGCGTAATTACCATTAGACAATCAATGTTGCAATAACTATTTGTTAACATTCTAATGTTATTCTGACATAAATGTTAGTTAAGCTAGAAAATTTAGAGCATTTTTATCGTTACAGTATAGTTACGATACAAGTGCTTTACGTCTTTGGCTTAGCTGAAATTTGAATCAACAGTTTGCCCACCGTAAGATTATAATAGCAACAAACACTTTGTGGTGTATATTACAGCTTGATTTTGCTAAAAGGTTGGCAGATTAGTGAAGTTTAATGTCAATAAGTGGTCACTGTAAGGTGAAAGCTACTATATATGATATGTGGCCGTCGGTGGCGCAATGGTTAGTATGCGCGGTCTTGTACATGAGTACGCGGATTCGATCGGCCGTTCACCTCGTTTAGTGTTGGCGACACTATCATGTCCTTAGCCATGAAAAAGCTTCTCAAAATACCGTTCGGAACCGGTGTAGAAACTGTAGGTCCCGATCAGTCAGTGTGAAACTAGAAAGCGTACAGCTCGCTGGTTGTGAGAAGCTCTCCCCAACCCCTTCATGGGATGTCATGGGAAACCATTTATTTATTTTTTATTATATATGATCTGTTCACAAACGGTTGATGAATTCGCTAAGAACTTTCTAAAAGGATCGAGATAATAGATGGCGATATGTTTTGATAGTTGACCAGATATATGTAAATTGTCTGATTTCAAATGCATTTAAGTATAAATCATCGAGTAATAGTAGTACAAGTATTATTCAACACTTTTGTTGAGTATAGAGTAATTTTAAATGTTAAGTTTGTGTCACAAAAGAGAACAATTGTACTTATCGTAATTTATAAAGAACCTATTTTTAATAGCAATAGATAAAACAACGCTAACGAAGAAAGAAGAATTAGTAAATTCCTAACAGTATACATCGTCTTTCTTTGAGTGTGGATATATTCCTAAGTCCCAAATAATTTATTGATTGATTCGCTACGCATTAGCATTGTTTTCTTAACATTTATTCTCAATCCCACATTTTTTGCAATTTCTGATGGGTTTGCCTAATTTGGCCTTAATGTCATCAACTTTATGAGCAGGCATATATCACTTAGTGACGAACGGTAATTATCTACTATTGGTTGCTTCCATTACATCTTCACAAATAGAATAAATAACGTGGGGATAAGGCACATGCGTGAATAACGCCCCCGGATGTGGTAAAACCTTGGTTTTCCTTTTCGTTAAAATTAATTTTGTATGAAATGAATTTTGTATGTTGAACCTATAGAGTAAAAATGGTATAGAGACGCCATTTAGCACATCTGTAGTTCGATTCATTAAGCTGTTTTAACGATAATCGAATCGTTAAGTTCACTTAACGATAAAATTAACGATTTTGGTATTCTGCGGGCAGTGTGATAACGATATTCGCTATCGCTAAAACAGCTGTTGAAGTTAGCGATTCGACTATCGCAAAATTAACGACAACTATTTTTGTGTTGTTAAGTTCAACCAAACAAACAAATTTTTCCTTCTTTTACAATTGGGGTTTTGTTTTTGAAATTTATAATTTTTTAGTTACTGTTCGTTTAAAAATGGCTTTCGAATATTTAGGATATGTTCTGTCACAGAAGACAGTTGCTCCGGCGAGGCGCGGCTCTGTTTCCCACTTGGATTTATAGTCATTCTAATAAATATATTATGCACAAATAACAAATATGTATATACATAATTACATTGTTAAAACGTTTATAAACTAACAAATTCAATTTTATAACAGAAATTTGTTTGTTTTTTTTCGATACCTCTTTATGCTTTTCGTATATTTTGACATTTACATGGGCAGAGCTGCCACTTAATATCAATTTCAGTAAACACAAAAAGTCAGCTGTTTAGTATCATTAAGTATGAGTTAGTGAATCACACAATCGTTACTGCAAGCGACAAAAATCGTAACATAGCGATTATTGGTTCGCTAAAGTTAGTGAATCGCACTACTGGTGTTTCAGTTTAAGTTCGACGGTGCCCTCCCATTTATGATTTAAAATATATTTTCCTGTAGTTATGTATATTTAAATTAAATGACACACTTTGAAACCGGTGTAAAATTTGTAGGAGCCTATCCGTTTATGGAAAAAGGAAATGCCCAAAGTTGACTGTGTGTTGAGAAGCTCTTCTATGCTGCTACATTGGATGAGAATTTATATTTCTGTGTATTGACAGTAAATGTAACAAAAATTAATTATCTGGATAATCAATAACATTTTCAAAACATTTTTTGGTGTAGTTAAAACAAAAATGACTGTATCTTCAGCTGTAGGTTACGTTTTATAATCAAACAAAGTTGTTGCAGTAATTAACGAGTAAATACCGGTTAAATACAGTAAAAACTGACTGATATTTGTGTATCTTAGCCATAATTGTGTTAATTTTTCAAATACATTTAAATATTTTTTTTATTGTTACGTGTTAGGTAGCTGTACTGTAGATGTGTGCTAACACTATTATTAATTTTGTTTAGTTGAATGTCGTCGACAGTTGCCCAGATCTTGTGGTGTTTTGACGTCAATGATATTTATAGCGCCGTATCTGAAGACTTGACGTTATCAAATTGCACGTGTGTTTTCGACAACATGTTTCTGTGTATGTAGTGTGTATCTCCGTTTGTGTGTCAACTTCGTATTTCGAAATATTTTGTTTGTCAATATAATTAATTGATTGGTAACAGCTTTAGGTAAACTTTATAAATTAAATACACGTGATTCATAACATGTCGTAATTTTTACTGAAAGCTTTTTTGAATTTTTTCAATTACGAACTAATTTTCAATTAGTTCATAGTACGATGCTGTAAGAAAATATGGAAGAATCTCTGATTTGTATATCAAAGTAAAATATATTGGTTCCCGATTAGCGCACCGTCTTGCAAATTTGCAACCGATTTCTGAGTGGATTGGGTAAAGTGGTCACACAAATTTGAATGAGATTCGCTAAAGTACAAATGTGGTCATATCCCGGAAACGGGGAATACAATCGCCAAAATAACGCCATATACTGATACATACACTCCAACATTGTCTTTTGGTCAAAATACTGTTGAAGTTAAAAAAAAATTGGTAAGATGTAAAATGTACGTATGGTCATAACTCGGGAATACAACATCCCATCGCGAAAATAACATAATTTTTGATTATTACTTTATATTTATTATGCCTCCTGTACCTCGTTTCTGTAGTTCTCGAATCGAAAAAGTTTTCACATGAAGCATTTGAATTGAAACAAAAACGCTACGAATCGGTACAAAAACTCGCTTCTCACATGTGACTGGTTCTACAACATTTGTTTTGAGAGAACTTTCTGTGACGTACTGTTTCTAAAAAGTTGGGAGTCGAAAAATTTAAAATTTGAAACGTCAAAAATACTCACAAATTAAAACGGTGCGAGATTTTGATATTGTTTCTACAAACTACAAAAAGGCTTTTAAGAAATTGAGAATTTATATTTTAAGCGGAGAAGATAAGAATTATATCTTTTTTTGTTATGTATTTAAACTAATTTTTCCTAAATATTACAGAAAAATCAAAAAACAACAGGAAAATATAGTTGAATATATGTCAAATAATTAGGAATTTGTAAGAGACAGTTTTGAGGGTTAAATTCCAACACAAATTGTAAGGAGCAGTGGAAATCCCTTAAAACAACTTCTGTTTTGTTGAGATTTTTCGCACTAGCTTATTTTGTTTGTTTATATTTTTTTTATTACTTGACAGCTTTCTTGGAATATTTCAATAAAAACGTCATCAGTATTGCCACTTTTCGCCTTGATATACAGAAACACTTTTTATAGCCTTTTCACACTAGGCCACAACTTACATCTTCAATAAATTTGCCATAGATGTTAACATTTCCCCATACAAATTTGACACATTGTGAGCTCAACATCTTTGAAAAATGTTCCTATCTCATTACGTTTAAGCCCACATCATTCGATAATGTTGATTGAGTCCATCACTAGCACAAAATTGAATTTCTAGAAAAAATGACAGAAATTGAAAAAAACAAAACAAAAGATGAATTTATATATCAGGTGGTAGCGCTAGAACAGCAGATATAAATGTTTTGAAATCTTTGCCTCAACGGACTGTTAAATTCAAATGAATTTATTTTTTGTACTTTTTGTGTACTTGTATTGCAATTGTTACCAAATTTGGTATGAATTGGGCAGTGGTATGACACCAAACAGATACAAAACAGCTATTGTCGTTGTCGCAATAACACCACCTAATATAGATATATCTTGACGAAATAAATGTAGAAAAACAACAATTGTAATAAATATGAAATGTTAAAAAATAAACGCTTGCCGAATGTTGTTCTCTATTCTTTCGACTCCTGGGCCACAATAGACAATACAATATACAGGCAACAGTTCCTAAACCTTTTTAGTTCCATATATTTTTGATCACAAAAATTTCGCTACAGCGAAGTGACATATTAATAAATGAATATTAGCAGATGACAGATGGAAGATGTAAGATGTTGCAAGTGTGAACGCATATTCCATTATTTCAACATCTTCCATGCGTTCCCCCAAAATGTACGCTAGTGTGAAAAGGCTATTACTCACAAATCGAGAAACGATGGAATTTTTTGTTTCACCTTTAATGTGAAAAGTTTTTCGATTCGAGAACTACAGAAACGAGGTACTGGTGACAATTCCAATTAAGAGTGATGTTGGAGACATGCATGTATTGGTAGATGTCTCTGAAAGACGTCAACAAATAACGTTAGTTTGACCATTGACCAGCTAGAAGCATATTTGCATTTTAGCGATTTTTTTAAAAAATGTTGGCACCATATTAGGTACACCACGCAAGTCTCAATTAGAACCAACTTTATATATAGCTTAAATAAAATATTTTGTTTCCACACTGTGTGGGGTTACAAAAACCTGATAAAAAAAATAAATATTTTTACCCATTACATCCCATGAATGGCCGGGTTTTACACTCACGGAGTGGGGCCTACAGTCTCACACCGGCTTCGAACGCTTGTTTAAGAAGTTTCTCCATGACTAATTACTCGATAATGTCGCAGACACTAAGCCACATGGCCATAGTCGAAAGGAATGCAAGGTGGTCAGAGCAGGAATCGAAACCATGTTCTCATGTCTCAGAGTTACGCACACTAACTATTGCACTACCAACGTGATGCCACTTTACTGGTGACTTTGTAAAAAAATTATTATTATTAATTAGTATTCAATGCATGTGAAAATTTACGAAATTTAAATTGAAAATAATGCTATATTATTTCTATTGTCGAGTGTTATCATTCATTAATCGTGTTTCATTTTAAATCCCGGTATTCAGTTTTTATGAAATTTTCGTTGCCATAAAAAGTAAGTGTACAAAACATAACGAAAATTTCATGAACCGAAAATTGCGCTCACATTTCATTTGCTTGGTACTCAGGTCTTTGCGAAAATTTCGTATGCAAAATCAAGGACAGGGTTGTTACGCCAAACTTATTTTGTACGAAACCAATTGTTTGATAATTGTTTGGGACCGGAATTTAAATCTTTGTGTACATATTCTTAAATCTTTGTGTACAATATTCTTTTTCATAATTTTGTTCACAATTTTCTTTTTCCTCTATTCTATTTTTATTTTATAACTGTTGTATTTTGTTTGTCACTTTGCAGTCAGATGTTTTGACGTAGAATACGTCTTACCTTACGGTATGAGGAGTCATGTCAGGTTTTTATTGATGTAATCTTTATTTCATTGAATTTGAGGAAACGGCTAGATGCATTTTTTTAAAATTTTTTTTGTAGGTAAATGAAGATGTTATCTTTCGTTTGATATACATTTCATATTGGTTGATATATTTCTAGTATTTTAATTTCTCAAATGAAAATTGTTTAAACACATACACTCAAACATATGTGTGGTGTTTGGTTGAGTGTTTTTGGTTGCTCAACATTGCTTAGGAACATGTATCCAATAAAAAGTGAAACGAACAGCAAGCTAATGTTGCTTGGCAACATTAATTGTAACATTAATTTTGAATTGTAAAGCGTAAAGCTTTCACACAACGCTCGAATGCTAATGCGAAGACTCGATAAGGTAAACCTTTTTTAATATTAGGGCGGCCCTCTCAACATTCGCAGAACTTATTTCAATAAAAATATTAATTAAAATACATAAATTAAATTAAGTTTAAAAAAATTGAACATAATATTTTTTTTTTACGGACTTGAATCAAATGCCGTTGGTAAATATAAAAATTACAGCAGACAGTTGTCCGAGGCCTTCGGCCACGGACTGTCCCTGCAGGCTGTGTCAGAGACACGGCCATTAAGTTTAACGTAGAATACGCCATCCGATAAGACAGAAAACATATATAACAATAAATGATAAATAATATAAGCAAATGAATTTATTGTTATATATGTTTTCTGTCTTATCGGATGGCGTATTCTACGTTAAACTTAATGGCCGTGTCTCTGACATAGCCTCGGACAACTGTCTGCTGTAATTTTTTTTCATTCTCCAAAACTGATAGTGTAAATCAAAACCAGAATTATCGTAAGATTTCTTTAAAATAGAAGAGAGTTTCATTCAATTTTTCTCTCCTCGAATCGTTCTATTTACACTGATAGTCTAGCACGACTTTAACCAAATGTAGCTTAATGCCATTGTACTTTTTGGTGGTGCAAATCAAATTTACTGTTTTTTTTTTATTATATATAAAAAAAGAGACTTTTTCAAACATTTTGAAAATTTTCCATTGCATTGATTAACAAACAGTTTATAACACCGGATTTCAGATTTTAAGATTTAATAATAGTTATTTATAATTGAACTAATAAACTTGTTTACCAACATAAAGTAGAGCCACTAAGTTAATAACTTATTGTGTTCATAACAATTAGTAATGCAAATCAATTACACTAGATAACACGATTTATTATCCAGAACTGCCACTATACTGTTGTTTTTTTTGTATAATTGGACTGTTTTTTAATTGACTATTTTAAATCGTTTTTTATAAATTAGTGATGTCTTGACTAGTGACTTTTAAGGTCGCCTTGTATACATGTCATAAGCTGATCACCACCATTGACAAACTGCGGAAGATTCCTGCTGACTTTTAATCAAATGTCTGAAAATGTCAGGGGATGCCATGAAGTTTTTGTGTGGGAGTGGATCGATATGACAAAAGGGTTTCTGACGTATCACTTCTTAGTTAGCGATGACGTCTTTAGGAAATTTCCAACTGGGTAGATTTATTTATTTACTAAATTTGAATAATATTTGAATGTTTTTTATGTAAATATTTTGATTACGATTTTCGTGATCAAACTCAAGACCTTTTCTAGAGAAATATAACAAAAACTAAATGAAAATCTTTGAAAAATCGCAAAATTATAGAAATAAGTACGAACAAATCTTCCAAATCGAAAATCTTTAATATTAATTTGGTTTTTAGGAGAACGAAACACATTCAAAATTATACCCCCAAAATGCAGTCAAGATTCAACTGTAATTGCATTGTTTCTCGGGATGTATGGGATGTGGTAAAGTCTTGTTAAAACAACATGTCATCCACATTCATATCATGTAATTTTCGCACAAAAACTGGATTGTCATTTGGCGATAGATCACCATTAGCAGCTATTGCCCGACCAGCCGCGTTTTCGAAGAAAAATGGTTCAATAATAAATCCAGCGCAATATCTAAACCAAACACTAGGGTGTACTGAAAACAGCGTTTTGGAATTTCAATCGTGAGGGGTCTCAAAAGCTGCGTATTGAAGAGCTCATTACAGGAACGTCAAACTTTTTTTTATTGTTGACGTATTTGTTTCTCATCAATTACTCGTGTATTTTCTGAACCTAAAAGGCGATAATTTTGACGATTAACGGAGCCATACGATGAAAATGGTTTTAAAATAATTATCAACGATGAAAACGCGTTATCCTTTAAATTGGAGTTATATTTTCAACTGAACTGAACCTGAACTGTCAGCTGTCATGCTGTCTTTTATTTTTCAACAACAACACTACCGCACACACTTGCCACGAAGTTGAAATCTTGAAATTGAAGTCTTGCTCGAATTTCTTGACACACTTTAGTTCTGGATGCTTTTTCTAATTTTGTGGATTAGTGTTTTACAAAAAATTTTGAAGTTTTCCTCTTATTAAATCAAAAAAAAGTATGAAAACGGAAAGTATTACCATGTCAAATCTTTTTAAAGTCTGAATCGGACATTGGGCGAAATTATTTTTGGGGTTCTGAAAGTAAATGAGGATATTTTCTTACTTCCAAACTCTTTTTCCATATTATGATTATAGATTCTGAAAGTGTTTAGGAAGAGCTTTCCAACATGTATGTGAGAATACGGGAGAATTCCTTGTTTTCGCACAATGGGCGAAAATATTTTTGGGGGTCTGAAAGTAAATGAGGATCTTCTCTTACTTCCAAACTCTTTTTCCATATTATGATTATAGATTCTGAAAGTGTTTAGGAAGAGCTTTCCAATGAGGTATGTGAGAACACGGGAGAATTCCTTGTTTTCGCACAATGGGCGAAAATATTTTTGGTTGTCTGAAAGTAAATGAGGATCTTTTCTTACTTCCAAACTCTTTTTCCATATTATGATTATAGATTCTGAAAGTGTTTAGGAAGAGCTTTCCAACGAGGTATGTGAGAACACGGGAGAATTCCTTGTTTTGGCACAATGGGCGAAATTATTTTTTTGGGGGGTCCGAAAGTAAATGAGGATATTTTCTTACTTCAATACTCTTTTTCCACATCATGATTATAGATTCTGAAAGTGTTTAGGAAGAGCTTTCCAACGAGGAATGTGAGAACACGGGATAATTCCTTGTTTTCGCACAATGGGCGAAATTATTTTTTTGGGGGGTCCGAAAGTAAATGAGGAGATTTTCTTCCTTCAATACTCTTTTTCCACATCATGATTATAGATTCTGAAAGTGTTTAGGAAGAGCTTTCCAACGATGTATGTGAGAGCACGGGAGAATTTCTTGTTTTCGCACAATGGGCGAAATTATTTTTGGGGGTGTGAAAGTAAATGAGGATATTTTCCTACTTCCAAACTCTTTTCCCACATTTTGATTATAGATTCTGAAAGTGTTTAGGAAGAGCTTTCCAACGAGGTATGTGAGAACACGGGAGAATTTCTTGTTTTCGCACAATGGGCGAAATTATTTTTGGGGGTCTGAAAGTAATTGAGGATATTTGCCTACTTCCAAACTCTTTTCCCACATTTTGATTACAGATTCTGAAAGTGCTTGTGAAGGCCGTTCTAACAAGGTATGTGAGACCACGGGAGAATTCCTTGTTTTCCAAAGTTGATCGCTTTAAATTTTCATAAACTAAATTTACGAATACGGTAATACTGACGGCAGAAGGGACAATTCCTTTCTATAGTCCCATGAATTACCTTTATAAGTTATAAGTTTTGTTTCTATATGGTTTTCCAATCGGCTGAAAATAATATATCATTAAATACACCATGTTTCTATATGTTAACATAGATATGTTACCGCCATAAGAGACTTCTGCCAACTGTAGTGGTTTGTATCTTTGCTAGTTAGATTCGGAATCTATCTTCACGCACATTGAATCATACCACCTTATCACACAAGTGACATGCGATTCCGAGTATATTAAGATCCGGTTCTGTCAAGTCCGGTTCCGAGAAGGACCGGGAATTTGGACCGGTTCCGATTCTAAGCAAATTGCTAATATAAAATTATAAAATTTGATAAAAAATATAAATTTTTCGTCGACTTCGGTTCCGGTTCTCAGCAAATTGCTGTCCCAATGAGGCTTATGTGAAATATATTATAAGAATATACAATTTTATAAAAATACACATTTTACGTCAAGTACGGTTCGGAAAAGAACCGGGTATTTTCATCGGATCCGGTTCTCAGTAAATTGCTGACCCAAAGAAGTACGTTATAAGAATATAAAATTTGATAAACCTACACATTTTCGTACCCTCAGCCAAAGATTAACACTTTTGGTTCGTTTGAAAACGAGGACACTTATCCAGGAACCGTTTTATGGTTCTTTTAAACCCGTTTTTCAGTTCCTGTAAAATCGTTTTTCGGTCTGTTTGGAACCATTTTCGGTTCTTTGAACCCGTTTTTTGGTCCTTAAAGAACCGTTTTCGGTCCATTTGCACCCGTCTTTCGGTTCTTGTAAGCCGCGGTCAGGTCGGTTCGTGTAAAGAACCGGTTCTTCCTCCATTCTGTGCCTCACTATATCACACAAATCACTTTCACTTCACTTGCCATTTTAAATGTCACATACTAATCAAACTAAACATTTCCAGTACGATTTTCGTCAACATTTATGTAAATTCAAACACAAACCATAAATATTTTAACACAAATCTTTCGTCAGGCTCTTAATTTGGCCAAGAAACGATCTCAAAAAATGCAGTGAATATTAAAGTGACTTATGCACATGATTAGGTTCATATAAGAGTAATAAATCAAACAAAATAATCTCCCGATTTTATATTCAATATTTAAAGTATTAAATTATTGGTATTAAATTGAAAATGCTCTCACAGTTATAAAGACCATTTAGATTCTGTATTCATCATTTGAAAACAACGCACCTGTTGAGTTCTCACGAGTTTGCATAAGACACAAAGAAGTGAAATGAAATTCACCAGCACGTATACGCCACCATGTTGTGTTATCGGCAACATCTCTAAATGTTTACTCTCGCATACACACATACCCACTCGTAACACATATGCATGATAATCTTGCACATTTCCATACACATTTGATGTAAAAAAAGCCAAGTGGGGCGGTAAACGAGTGTGTGCGTGTGTTCGTTTGTTGAGAGACAAAATACCAAGATTGCACGAGTGCAGGTGTGTATATGTAAATAAACACACGGCGCGACCATGTATTTGTAAAAAAAACCACTACACTTCGCGTATTTATACATCTGTGTATGTATTAATACGTAAGTTCATTAAATTATTCGTGTTTTTTCTTTCTTAAATTTCGTCTATTGTTATTTTGTGTTGTCAAGTGTGTATACTCGCGTACATTAACAACATTTCACGATTACGACACGTGCACACGTTTTTGCTAACGTTGCTGTTGTTGTTGTTTTATACTGCTGTTGATTATCGCAACACAAAAGTCATTAGTTTTGTTTTCACTCACTCACTCACTCATTACAGGAAATTATGCAGTCACAGCACACAAACGCCACAACAACTGCAACAAAAACAACAATAACAACGCCATCTTCTATTTATTACATTAAAGCACATACTTGACTTTTTCGTTCGCCCTAGCAGAGTCGTGGTGTCGAGTAAATAATATTGCGAATATTTCGCGATTCGTATTTGTTGTTATTGCATTATGTACAGATACATACATATGTAAAAATGTAAATATTATGTATGTCTAGTTTCCCAGTTCGTTTGTTTGTCTGTTAAGCGAACGATAACGAGGTGCCAATACAAAGTGTTGATGTCGTTGTTTTAATAGGAGGGTAAATACTTAGTAAATTAATATGTATTTATTCTGGAAATAAATCATGACAAATAGATACACATAATTAAAAAAACAAACAAGCCAACAAATGTCATTTAGGAACGATGGAAATACAATTTGATTGCTATTTTGTTTAAGAGATACACAGCAAAATGAACAACATTCGTTTTTGAAAAATAAAGAGAAAGACAGGGCGGGGCTACAACTCGTGGATTTATAAACAAAAGCAACACACCGCTAGTGACTTAAAAAACAAGATCAACAAATAAAAATAAATTCTAAAGCAGGGAATACACGATACATCACCAATGTTCGCTTTGATTTTCGACGTTTATACGATGACTTACGATCCTGGGGCTTTGTGTTTATTCTCTTGTGGTAGCGCTTCGTAAATTCATGTGCGTTCGGACGATGACTCTTGGAATACAAGTATGCGAGACACTTTGTGACGTATTGTCGGTTAATCTTCTTTTGTTTCTATCCGTAATAATCTATAATTGAACATTTTCAAAAGTTAATAAATAATGGCTGATCAAATTGTATGGTATTGTTTTAATGTCTTGAGAAATTGCTTCAAAACAATTTTCGCCACTTTTTGTTTACTGTTGCTTTAGCGCCATGTCAAAACACGAAAGAGGTGGAAGAGGAATACCAAAATGCCCTCTGAGTTACCATTTCGCGAGTCTTTTGCTACCTCTCTTCCTTGCTTCTCTTCCCCCGTTATCTCTTCCCCCGTTATCTTGAAGCCCCGTTATCTTGAAGTCATGACTCGAGTCCCAGGATCGTAAGTCATCGTATAAACATCGAAATTTATGATTGTATCGTGAACAGCCCTAATGATCGCCCTTGCCACCAGACGAGTTGGCGCCGTCAATTTTGAGCGAGTGGCATCGGCGTCTAGCTTACTTCGGTGCTTCTTCTTGTTTTTTATTGTATTAAAAAATCAACAAAGCAGCCACAAGCACACGAGCCGGCGAATAAAACTTATTTTTTTAAATTAAATAAAAGTTAGTGTTTTGTATTTGGCCTATTGGTGCATAGTTAAGTGTGGGGATAAGTCGTCCATAAGGGCAAACAACCACCACCATCATATCAACAACAACAACCACTGCAGGTGAAGGAAGTGTGCGACAACGAAGCAGCCGCCCCAGCATTCTCAGCAACACCCAGGGACACCAGTTTCCGGAGCAGCTCCATCAGCCCTTATCAAGGCAAAGCTACCATAGAGGTAAACAATGATAAATTGTTCCTTGTACGTGTGCACGCATACAACTTTGTTTTACCACACCATATTAACATGCACATCAATCTGATGTATCGTGTATTGCCTGGCTAAGAATATTTATAAATCATTGTAAAAGTTGCAAGATTAAATTCCTCCTTGTTCAAGAAATAACTTTAATTTAAAGTTCTTTACACAAGATGACGTATGTGTAACCTGATGACGTATGTGTAACCTGGCCAACTATTTTTGGTCGAAAAGTGGGATTTTGATCCAAACAACGGGATTTGGTTACTTTTAACAAATGAATTATTATTAAATTAAAAATAAAATTTAAAAATAGTTTTAATTTAATTTAAAAATTAAAATAAATTTTTTTTCGATTAATTAATCATTTATTTTTTCTATATTTTTATATTGATAAAAGAAAATATTTTTTGTATGGTATCACCGTGCAACAGTGGTTTTCACACTTGATGAAGACCATATATACGTGAAACTAGAGACCTTATGTAGTAAAACTGCGTTCTCAGTTTATCGCCAGAACGTCAGTGTTTTTTCAAAGTTTCACCACTTTCAAAAAATTAAATCAAATAGATATTTCCACGAACCATATGATAACGATATGGGTATCAAATGAAAGGTATGAATCTCAGCAATGCAAACAAATAACAGATTTTAAGAATCTGGACCAAAAATTTCAAAAATGTCATTTTCAAATTTTTGAAGCTTCATATCCTTAAGACATTTAAAGTATTTTTTCTGAAAAAAATATATGTTGAAGAAGAAGATATTCTGTAAATTATATGAATATTTTATTATTCTAGCTTTAACAGCTTAGTCAAAAAAAAATTATTAATCCTGTTTCAAAAAATTGCATGTAAGTATATAAAAAAAATTAATAAAAATTAATTAAAATGTAAACGTTGACTTTGTCGCTTATGCTGATCGTCTGTGTCACGACATATTGTCCAACAATATTGTGCCATCATGTGGCATGCACTTTTTCCTCTAAATCGATTATCAATCGTCGCGATTTCTTGATGAAAGCGCTCACCATGCTTATCACTGAAATTTCCCAAATTGTCGGGAAAAAAGTCAAGATGGTTGTCTAGAAAATGAATCTTTAGCGACATATTCACACCCATTTCACCGAACTTTTGTACTAAATTCCGGACTATATCTGCATAATTATCCGATTTATTGTTCCCTAAGAAATTTGTTGTTATTTCTTCCAAGCTAGACCATGCATTTTTCTCAACAGAAGATAGTAATTCTGGAAACTCCTTGTCCTTCAACAATTTGTTTAATTGTGGTCCATTGAATACACCTGAAAGTATATTAGCTTAATTTTAGGTTTTACATTTTGACTTTATAATTATAATATACCGGCATCAATTTTTGGAATTCCTTAATTTTGGGAAAATAGCCCTAAGATACTTCATAGCTGTATAGCTTCATAGCGCTCTGGACGCGAACGAAGTTACGAATTAGTCCCAACTTTATATGGAGGGGCGGAATAATGATTTTTGATGACGGTACAAGTGGCATGTGATCAATGCTGTCTTGACCAAGTTGATATGTTACACGAGCAGGCCATTTGTGGTCAGTGTAATGCAAATCACGGCTCCGACCTTCCCAAAGACATAAAAAGCACTGGTGCTTGGAAAATCCATTTTTTAAACCGGTGATAATTGCGACTATTTTCAGATCGCAATAAATTACCCAGCAATGTAGATCGTAGTTTATCAATTTTAAAATAACTTTATATTTTCATAGTTTTCTATTACATCCGTTCCATAAATGATAGGTACTGATGGAAACAAGTTACCATTATGAAGCAGAACACCTTTGAGGCTTTTTACTGAACCATCTATAAATAGACGCCATTCATCTGGAACGTATGGGTGACCGATGGTTCCAAAGTGATGTTCAATATCTACCGCATATGTAATTCCAGCTGTGGCATCCAATGCAAAGCATTTATCAAAAGACAGCATGTTTGATCGCTTTCGAGCCGATGTTACTCGAAAATCTTCCGAAACTAATCTCCACTGCTACAGGCGAGAGGCCTATATTACGGCACTTCTCTTTGAAAGATTTGTATCTCGAATTATATCATTAAAGTCTGCCTGTGTTATAAGATGACGTTCTGAAGTGCCAAGCTCACTTTGAGTGGGTACAAATTCCGAAATATTTCCATCATTTGTAAAGTTGCAGAGCGAATCGACTTCGACAAAGGCATCGGCAACTGGTTGGATCTCTTCAGATGGAGTGGTTGGATTTGACACTGAACGTTTTATTGCTGGTTTAACATGTTCGCAAGAATAGTATTGAATTTGATGACGAAATTGGTAGCTAAAACCAGCTATTTTCGTTTTGCAAAAATAGCACGACTCCACAGAATGCTCGCTACAAAGCAACCAAATCGTTGGGTAAACGTATTTCATGGGATGCTGTTTCGGCTCAACGCAGTTGGATCCTATAATGCAACGGTAACAATAGTCGCATGCAACTTCCGGTACATACCATACATTTGGTATATAATTTATTAAAAAATATTTTTCATAATTTTCCACGAAATTTTTGAAACTTTACGCGATTTCTTTAAAGGCACGAATAAACCACAAACAACACAAAATTTGTTACGATTGTGACATGCCATTTTTAATCACTACTGAACGATCGGAAGCGTTTTTCCAATCGGCAGCTGTATGGTTATATGAACGTAATGCCAAGAACTATACGCTGCAATGTAAATTACAGAACCAGCAAACTTTAGCGATGAAGGTTAAAAATATTCAAGATGTTACTGTTCGCGCAAAAGAAATGATGTTCCAATGACTTCAAAAATAGCAATGCTTTATTCTTATTAAACTCAATAATAAATAGCACAACAAAGGGAATAAGCGATTAGTTTCACATATGTATATCGTATATGTATGTGCAATGAAGGTACGTCGTCTGCATATGAACCAATGCAGTGTTGTTGTTGTTATTGCCTAGACACTGAGGGAAGAAAGAGTTGAGTATTTGCAGTGCTAAAAAAAGGACATTTTTGAAATTTTTGGTTTTTGGTTATTGGCAAGACACTGAGGGATGAAAGAGTTGAGTATTTGCAGTGCTAAAAAAAAGGACATTTTTGAAATTTTTTGTCCAGATCCATTAAAATCTGTTATTTGTTTGCATTGCTGAGATACATACCTTTCATTTGATACCCATATCGTTATCATTTGCTTCGTGGAAATATTTGATTTAATTTTTTGAAAGTGGTGTATCCTTTGAAACTTTGAAGTCCTTTCCTGACGTTCTTGCGATAAACTGAGAACGCAGTTTTACTACATAAGGTCATCAAGTGTGAAATAAAAATTGAAAATTGTAGCAGGGTGTAATTTTCTGATTTTTAAAAAGCCAGACTAACATATAGAACAATTTTTAACAATGAGAATAAGTTTCCTCTTAACCGGCATTTGAAGTCGGGACTTCGGAGTAATTTGAAATAAGTTTATTTTGAAATCTGTTCACATATTTTGCCCATAACGAGCACACGATTATGCAACCTTTGTTGCCCATCCGTCGGTAAAAATAGAAATTAGATATATCAGACTAATGTGAAGAAAAACCTATTAAATTATTTCCGTTAATGACACATTTGAACAGATAACAGTGTGGCCTACAACTAATCCTCTGAAGAAGAAGTTTCCAACCTACGAAACTATCTTCTGACGATGTGAATGGAAATGCTGCTTGTGATGGTTGAAAACTTTAAATTTAACTTCCAAGCTGAATATCACTTTACTAGTTCTAGAAACAAAAACGTCATAAAGCGGGACTTCTCTGTAAAAAGCGGGATTGAAATTCAAGGCGGAATGTGACATTGAAAAGCGGCATTACTCATATGTAACCTGACCAACCATCCCTCGTATGGTGGGATTGTTTTGATTTTTGCGGATCATTTGACTTGAATTTAAAATAACAAAATGGTTATGTACAAAATAAAGGACTAATAGTGTTTGTGAGTTTTTTTAGTTTGTATGTAGGGGGCAATCTTATAAACTACTCATCCGATTTGAAAAATTTTTCACCACTAAAATGCTAAGTTATGACTCATTCCTTATGGTCTAAAACTGACTTGGTGAAAATTTGAGCCGAATCGGACAACTCTAAGCCATGCCGCATTTTAGTCAAAGTTTTGGGATTTAGGCATTTTGCGTATACACTAGAAAATCTTCATTCCTCGGTGCATTTGAAAAAAAATTTGCACATTGATTTAGTTTCACATGAATATAAACTGGATAAAGTTTGAGTAACATCCGACCACTCGAAGGGATCCAATTTTTAATTTGAAAATTTGCAATTTTTAACAAAAATTAAAATTTGGATTTTTCGGTTGTTTTTTTCTCCAAAAAATGTATCTAAATGAAAAAAATATTTAACTTGGATTCCATTACCTTCTATACGCTTCCAATAAGCTATAATACGATGTTCTAGTGTATATGAATTTTCACCCAAAACATTCACATCACAACCAGTTGGTCAGGTTACGTATGAGTAATATAAACAGCTTCTGCTGTTTAGCTATTGACATGTTTTCGAATCAACATTTCACATGAAATTTTACAAAACTCCATACAATAAACATTCATCGCGTAACAACAACGGCATTTCGTTTTGTGCGTTAAAATTATTGTGTTAAATACAACACAAATGTCTGCTAACAATAACAGTCAATAAAAAAGTGTAAAACACGATTCAATTTCACAGTTTTTCAACAAAACGACATGAAAAATTAAAGTCAGAAGTTCTTGTAAGTCACCTTTCATCAAACTTCTCTCTATCACTCCGACCGCACCACGTAGAGTGTGAAAGGAAACGTCAGATGAGTCAAATTTTCTCTCTTTAAAGAATTAGTCTATGAGATAAACTATCTTCAAAACAACTGCAATTTTGCGAGAATGTAAGAGGAAAAGAGAACATGGAGGAGAAAAGCCTTCCATCATTGTTAGAATAATTGACTTTCAGGTTGAGTTGGTATTGAGGGATTTTCTATCGATACCAATTCACATATGCAAATTGTATAGAAAATTGATATATACATACATATACCATTGATGATCTATCCAATGGTACCAATTCATCCACAGTGAGTAGGCATCTGATGATGAACTTTCTATTATTCCAACGAAAAACCAAGCATTTTTCACTTAGAAAATGTATCAGACCTTGAAAGCTTATAGTACGAGAAGAAAACTAACGGAAATAAGGTCAAATTTCAAAACAAATAATTTATTTTTGTTTGCATTTATCTCAATATCTCAATACAATAACAGCTGTTGTCTCTTTTCCTCAGTTTTCTCGTTTATCCTGTGGTAAATCGTTTTCACTATTGGTTTGAGTCGGATGAAATAAGAAAAGTTTTTTTCACTCATGTACAGTTTTTGCCCATTCATTTTGTTGTTGGCAAAGGGAAAATTTTCCATTGCGAAACATTTCTAGGACTGGAAATATTTCCCAATCGTATTACGGAAACAATTATTATATTGTAGTTTCGTTGCCGCATTTGTTATTTCAGTTCATCAGTCTCAGCTAGAAACGAGTGATCAAACAGTCAGCGTCATAATAATGCCTTAAACGGGATTTGTCAGTTAAATTTTAGTCGACCTAGGGGGCAACTTTAACTTTTGACCAGTGTACTTTTGTTAAAATAGCAAGATAATAAAAATTCCAAAGGGAATAGAAAAAAACGCATTAAATTGCTTTCAGATTCTCTGTTGTTGTCGTAAATTCTAGAGGTTTCGTTGTCGATATCACTCAGTGTGTTTAAAGTGCTAGTTTATTTATAAATAAAATGGAATATTTCTGAACATATTACTTATACCGTGTAGTTGTTGCTACTCGACGAACCAACCAGTTCGTTTAGCTTTGGAATTCACTTGCAAGTGCAAGTGTGTGCGTGGTATCGGTGTGTGTCTGCCACTGACTGATCCCAGCAGCGAAAATTCCAAGGCATTTTCAAAATAGGCCTGCAAATACATATGTCTTCCGTGGCACGCTGTTGGCACTCAAAATACGCCACTTCAAGCAGGCACAGTCCTTCGTTATACGTAACTTCTATTAGAGTGATGAAAACTGCAATAGACTTTCACACCTCGTTTCTTATGGCGCGTTTACATGCACTATGTTATAATGATAATATCGTGATTATCAGTCAACGGCAAAAATGATTTTCTCGATTTACTTTTGACATTTCTGAGTTTCAAGATGCCATGATGGAATGGTACAAAGTGATAGCAGGAGTATTTGTATGTATTAGCATCATACAATTCTGTCAAAGTCAGTAATTTTTTCATTCTTTATTTTTAAAAATATTTTTTTATATAATTAACGAAATTTTTATATGGAATTTATTAAGAATTTCTTGTAATTTTGTAAGTATTTAGAGAATAACGAATGAAAATAAAATCAGCTGTTATTATAACACTACCTAGTATATCGTACATATCGGTATGTGTTGTCATTAATGCACATGTTCAGTGAAGTGCAATTCCTTCGAATTTCCATTTCCTGTGCACACAGTATTACACTGAAAGTGCGTATACAACTTTGCAGTTGAAATAATTTGTGACCCGATAATAACATTAACGGGGAAAATTTACTCGATCTCCGGTGCAGAAATGTGTGAGAAATCACATCATAATAGTGTCGACTATCGAGACCATTTGAGAGATAGAGTGCATGTAAACGCCCTATTAAAGGAGGTCTCATCTAAGCGTTGTAAAACATCCAATATATTTACGTGCAAACTTCCCATCCTTTACGAGACCTGGTGGCAGTTATACTACCGGATGTCAGAATGGATACTCTGCCCTACCATTCACTTCCCTTCTTTAAGCAAGTCTACTAGTGGAAGTCAGAATAGCTACTCTTAAGCAAGCATACTTCCCTTCATTAAGCAAGCCTGTAGGCAGGCTTACTAGTGGAGGGCCGATAAGATGGTCATTGGCACACTTTTCTTCTTTAATTTGTTGCTCATGGAAACAAGTTTTCTACATGTTCGCTATTCCTCATTACAAAATCAGAACAAATGCCGCCGAGTAGATAACACGCCGAAATATAAAAATTGTATTATGTAGAACCGATCTATTGACCGCATTTGCAGGCCTGCTAGAAGGCTTTCAAAGTTCCTCTTTTTGCTGCTGCGTTGTGGTTGGCCCGGTGGCGCATGGTATATGTGCCTGCATTCTAAATGCCAATATGGTGGTCGCCCAGTTGTGTGTATCTTACAATACAACGAACATCACATCACGCACATCTAGGAGAATTCAGTGTTGTTTTTCTCGAATTTAATTTGTATTTTTTTTTTATTTTTAGTTAGTAATCGTATAATACAAATCGTGTTTTTTAATTTTTGTTAATTTGTGATTTCCAACCGAACAGTGATGACCCGAATCGAGGACTCGTGGTAAAGCTAACATTGTTGAAGCAATGGATATTTATGTAGTTTTATGAAAATTCGAAAAGTACATTTATTTCAATATTTTTATTCTGTTGTTCGGCCTTTTCTTTATCAATAAATAATTAATATAAGAAATTTAGTGAAATAAATTTACAATAAATAATCAATATTCTCCGACCTCAGATTCAGGGTTGCCGTTCTTGTATTTATTTTCCTCGATATTTCGCTACTCCATTGTGTAGCATCATCAGCAGGTATAAACAATAGTCGTGTTTTGGTTACAAGCAAGCGATTATCGCTTGCTAAGTTGCAAAGAAAACGGTTATTTATTTAGCGATGAGTGATTTTATTCGAAAATATGAAAAAGGGTTGAAAACGGTAAAAGATGTCAAAAATAATTTTTCTTAAACTTAGCGAAAATGATTCGCGTCGCTAAGTGCTTCATACAAAACAAGCGATTATATAAGCAAGCGGTGTAACCAAAACACGCTTAATATTTACAAGAACAGCAAATCTGAACCCAAGCTCGGAGAATATTGATTATTTATTGTAAATTTATTTCACTAAATTTCTTTCAATTATGAAATAAATAATTTGATGTGACATCTAAGTTATTCAATTTCTAGATATTAGATACAATTCCTAATCGTTGATTATACCTTATCATATTTTTTCCAAATTATATCTTTAACTACTTCATAGTTGTTTAATTTTAAAACTGAAAATTAAAGGATGTAAGGGGATAATTCAGCTTCTAATGGATTTAAAGAATTAAGAATACATTTTAGCAACATTTAATTTTTGTGGAATATTAGGATTTGAACATAAAAAAATTAGGAAAAAATTAAATATCTAGCCAACAGTTGAAAAAATGATTTTGTCGTTGTTTGTGTTACATGTTAACATTTAAAGTTACGGAAATTGGTATTAAAAAAGATTCATATTCTAAATTTGGTAACATAGTGAATACTATCAGAAATTTGAAAACCGATAAGCGGTATAACGATATATGTACTTAAAAACAAAAGATAAAATATTTAAAAATTTTTTAACAATTCGCTTAATTTGTATAGTCGCTTAGATCCGGCGACCGACTACATAAACTATTACGTTTTGGCTAATAATTATACAACGTTGACATGCCATGTTTTACTACATAAGTGACATCTGCATGTGAAAAAAACATTGTTATAGATGATGTATTTCTGTCAACACGTTGACACTATAAGCGTGATTTTTAATTTCTCGCTAAACTAAGTTTTCGATGACTTTGTATGATGAGCCGTTTAAAATCGCTGAGCTTCCCATACAAAGTGGTCAAAAAATTAGTTTAGCAGTGAATCAAAAACAGGCCCCCTATTATTTCCGTCATATTTTTATTTTGTTGCCTTTTAGGGTTGTCAACCTTCGAATTAAGCCAAATAAAAAAACCGTTTCGGTTATAAACACGTTTTGGATATAAGTGGTCTAACAAAGTCACTTACAAGTCTACGTAATAATCTAATATGTATATTGTTGCCTTCATCCCCACCAAATTGATTTTATATTGAAAATGCCTGAATTCCGGCTTTCATAGCCGTTGGCAATTCCATATACATACATATTTCACCAAGCCGGTGTAAATATTTCGTTAATTCACCAACTGATGCTAACACCATCTACAATCAACAATTTCACACTCGCCACATTTACAAAGCCATACATACAAAGATGTTGGTAAGATGTTGCCAATAGATGGCTAAGTGTAGATGGTGAATTTCAGTAAAAAAAAAAGTAGACAATCACTTATTTTTATCATAGAGCAAATATGAATAGACTAGTTTATTCTCTCAATATTTTTAACTTCATAGGAATGGTTGTAAGTAAAGCCCTGTATTCAGGTTTTAGGCAATTTCGTTGCCATAAGAAGTACGTGTATAAAAAATAACGAAAATTTCATGACCCCAAAATCTCGGTCACTTTTCATTTGCTTGGTACTCAACCAAAATCAAGTACAGGGTTGTTACGCCGAAGTTATTTCGTACGAAAAGAATTGTTTGATAATTGTTTTGGAACCGGAATTTTGACATTTCGATTATTTTAGTAAACAAAAGTAATACCACATGCGTTAAAAATAGAATGGAGTGCAAAGATGAATTGTTAATGAAATATTTGCAATGTAAATCAGAGATATGTGGTTACTCTCTGTAACAAAATTTTCCGTTTAGAAATAAATGACAAAATTTCTTACGAACATTTCGCAGGAACTGAATACGGGGCTTAAACATTGGATGGAAATGAATACCAACGATAAAAGTCATCAACAAAAAATGGAAAATACATTTAAATTTCGCAGTTTTGCATAAAAACGACATGAAAAAGTTAAGTCAAAAATTCTTGTAAATCCACCTGGGTCGAATATCTCTGATTTGCACCAATCTACGACGAAGAGTGTGAAATGAAACGTCAGATGAGAGAATTATTTTCTTTATACTAATTTGCTCTATGATTTTTATGTTGTCTGCTGGTTAGGGTTGCCAAACTCAAAATTAAGCAAAAAGCACTAAAAGAAGAACAAATACGTCACGATATCATTAAAGAATGTGGTCAAAAAGGATGTACAGGTAGAGAAGAAAAAAACCCCCGCAATTTGGCAACCCTAGTAGAAGAGAACCAAAAAAGTCGACGCGAATCACTCAAACGCGTTTCTTTCCCGCGTCATATCTTGATTATTTCATACTTTTTACATACTTTATGTAATTTTATTTAAATATGATTGGAATTTCTATAGTTAGATAGAATAACATCATCAGATAACTGCTCGTGTATTTAGTTCCAATTTCGCTTGTTGGATCCGAATTAATTTCAACTTTGGTTGCTGCAACCGAAATTATAGAAAATGTTATTAACATAACGAATGTAATTAAAAATGCAGTTGTCACAATCGAATCAATTATGAAACGAGATTGCTTCAACTTAATTTCAATTGTGGGGACTAAATTCAGTCGTAGCAGCCTGAATTTCGTTGCGGCAACATCAATTCGATGGCATCAATCGAATTTACGGTTTCTACAACCTCTTTTCAGAGAATTAGATCTTTGAGTATATATGGCTTTTTAATGTAAGTAAATTTCGTTTTAATCGTATCGATGGTTTTGTTAGTTTAACATACAATAAGCCTATTAATTTTTAACCCGTCGATTACTTTCGATTATCACTGTATTATTTAACACACACGCACTATGTCACACACACAAAGATTTTATTTATTATGTATTGTTCATATTATTGTTAGCTTATCTTGTTTTGATTAATTATGTTGCTTTTCAAACGTGTTGTCTTATTGAACATTTGCCATATCAAAAGTAATATTTTCCATTCAATTATTTGTTTTTTTTTATAAACCAAATAAGAAAAATAAAATCAACAATTAAAATGTGAAAATATCAAGCAAACGTAACAAAAAACAAACACACATTTTTCTCATATCATAAAAAAATAATGACATCACTTGCTTAAAGTCGGTAAGAAATTTAATTTTAGAAATACAAAACGTAGTGAACATGCCCAATATGGTTACTATGTGTATAAGTGTTTATGGTATTAATAACACTACTTTATAATTCAAGTTATCACCAAGTCCATATACGTTTTTTTGTGTTACTTATCTCTTAAACAAATATAATTATCAATTTTAAAAAGAAAAATAAAAATAAAAACATCTGCTACTACATATTTTTGTTTTAGTGATGATATTGTTTTTGTTTCTGTCTTTACTCAGATTGTGTGTTATTTATGCACTCTCGTAACGCCGAAGTTCTTTTTTTATATTCTCTTAATCGGTAAAAGTTCAATTTCCTGTTTATATTAAGTTCACACACGATGATAATAAGATCCCCAAATCGACAAAAACGAGAGACAATTGAGTTTAATTTTATTTTTGTTATTTCAACTGCGATAACCCCTTGAGAGCTCCGTCCAAGGCGCATTTAAGATGTGATGTTATTACGACAGCAAATATGACACGACAACAACAACAGGCATTTTGTGTTCAGTTTGCTTGGGTTTGATTACACTGTCGATCTCGAGGCAAATGTGTAGCAACAATAAAAGTAAACGAATAAGTACAAAAATAAAATTACATTTGAACTTGACAGTTAAGAAAAATCTTAGAAATGAAATATGTTAAATCAGCTGTTCTAGTAACACCACCTGAATTAATGTGCCTTGGCTCCATCCACCTCAGACCAAATGTCAACAGTCAGAAATTGAATTTTTTTCCTTGTTGTATTATCGCTAAGTTAAAATGAAAAAGAAAAATACAACTGTCTCATCGCCCGACAAACCCGAGATCTTAGCTGATAACTGGAACATATAAACAAATATTCACATTTCACATTGTACACTTAAGATTAACTGGTTATCTAGACATAAATGATTTCATGGAGTCACACCAACAACATTTTTGTACACAAGTGAAAGGTGCAAATTAACAGGCAAAAAAAAAATGCGCTTTGTTTTAAAAAATTTAAATTTTTCTCACAATTTTTATTTCAATTTATACGAAAATACATATTTGATGCGATTTTATTATAGCTCAACACAAAAAAATAAGTATACCCTATTACACCATATTAAGCTTTTCACACAATTTGTAATTCTAGACCCCCTGTTCTACACCATTTCCAATTGAAATTTGAAAAACATCAATTGAAATTTAATACTTCTATTTGAAATACATCAATTGAAATTTGAAAATTCTATTTGAAATGTTAAACACATCAATGGAAATTTAAAAAACATCAATTGAAATTTAAAACACATCAATTGAAATTTAAAATACATCAATTGAATTTAAAAAAAAACATAAATTGAAATTTAAAAGACATCAATTGAAATTTAAAACACATTAATTCAAATTTAAAATACACCAATTGAAATTTAAAAATCTAATACATAAAATCGGTTAATAATTTTTAAATTTCAAGTGACGAATTTTAAATTTCAATTGATGTCTTTTAAATTTCAATTGATGTCTTTCAAATTTCAATTGATGTCTTTCAAATTGCAATTGAGTTTTTTTAAATTTCAATTGATGTTTTTTAAATTTCAATTGATGTATTTCAAGTTCCAAATAGAATTTTTAAATTTCAAATATAATAATTTCAATTGATATTTTTCAAAATTAAATTGATATTTTTAAAATTTCAATTGGAAATGGGTAGAGCTAACGTTTTAACTAGGTATTGGAAAAGCATAGAAAATTGCAATTGATATTTTTCAAAATTAAATTGATATTTTTAAAATTTCAATTGGAAATGGGTAGAGCTAACGTTTTAACTAGGTATTGGAAAAGCATAGAAAATCCCTTTCACTGCTCCAAATACATTTCACCAGATTCGAGTAGAAATGGCTGTAGGCAACGACGCGCTCGGGAGTTCGCTCAAAATGTTGAGTAGGTTTGCAACAATTGCAGTAAAACAACTCGCGAATGGTTTAGTTTGTATAAAATATATTTCCCTTTGACTGCTTGCGCGTTCGTTGTGCAACAACTCAATGCTCTCACTCGCCTTAATACTCTTAAGCCTCGTTTTCAGTTTTTATCCAATTGTCGATCCCATGTGAAATACGTGTATAAAAAAGAACAAACATTTTGTGAACCGAAAATTTCGCAAACAAAATTAATTACAAGGTTGTAATGCCAAAGTTATTTCGATCGAAAAATTGAAGATCCTGGTGGAAGAAGGTGTTAACACACTTTTTTCAAAAACAATATTTTCCTTGATTTAATGTTTCCATGGTTTCTGATTACAACTCTGTGATATTGTGATATTGATTAAAACTCACCTCAAGGCATTGCAACAATGCGAGAATGCATGAGGAAAAGAAGAACATGGTGGAAAAATTCTGTCCTTGAATTATAGGCCTTTCAGTGATGTTGATACTTAGGGATCTTCGATCGATACTAATTCGCACATGAGAATTGCAGAATTGAGTTTGTATATGTATGTATATACGATTGATGATCAACCGATGGTATCAATTCAGGTACTGTAGTTAGGCATCTGATGATGAACTTGTCACGGAGTTCGAAACTAGTCATGCCAGTGAGTGTGTGTTGAACTGAATTGTCTATTATTTCCAACAAAAATCAACCATTTTTCAATTCGAAAAATGTACATAACTTGTAAGCTTGTAGTATGAATTTCTCATATGTACATTAACCAAAAACCAACAAAATCGGTCAACAAAATTCAAATTCAAATAAAAAAAAAAAAATAATAAAATAAAACAATTTTAAAATTTAATTTTAATAATTTAAATATCAAATGTTGACTTTTTTCTTATCTAAAACAAAAGATGCAAGATGTGAATAACGGGCTTTATATTGGAAAAGGTAAAATGTTCCAAACAATAATAATAAACATTTGTCAAAAACCACATTGAAAGAAAATCTTTATATCAAATGGATGATAAATGTTCATCAATTGTTCTTCATTGAATTCAATCTTTTCAGCTTCATGGAATTGATGATCTTTTTACTTCAATCTTCATCATTGAAAGTTGGAAATAATGAGTGGGATCGATTCAAAATATGAATGTAGTATTGAAAAAATAAAGAGAACAAAAGAAGAAGAAAATTGAATATAAATGCATAAAAGAAAATAGTGCAGTGGACACAAAACATTATCCATGCTATGAGCAACTTTGTATGTGGGCTTGTACCCTATTATTGTGGAAATTTGTCAAAAGAGTTTGGCTACTCATTAACAAATAATTTATATAAAAATAATGACCAATTTACACCAAATTGAGGACAAACTTACATCAAATTGATGACAATCTTACATGTAATTGATGAAAAATGTACAGCAAATTGGTGAACAATTCACATCAAAATGGTGAACAATTTACTTTAACTTGATGAAAAACTTATATCAAACCGATGAAAAATTTACATCAACTTGATGTAGCATAGTCGTTAAAGCAACGTAAACTATTGATGAAAGATTGATGAAATGTTCTTCTTCAATTCAATGATATGTGTCCTACGTTGAAAATGAGGAATTGTTTCATTAAATTGGGGATCGAATTCATAAATTTGATGAAGATTTTTGTGCCAGTGCACAAACAATGTATAAGTACAAGAAATGTACCAAAAAGTACAACAAATTTACCAAATATTATAATATATATATATATATATATATAAATATACAAATATATATATTATATAAAAGTTCAGAAAAGTGTAGGAAAAAAACATATAGTGTACCAAAGGAGTACATAATGCCGTCCAACAATGCTCATGAAGTGTACCAATAATGCATTAAAAAGTACATAAAGTGTATCAAAAAGTACACAAAGTATAACTAAAAGTACATATACATATAGTGTATAGGTTGTTTTCAGTCAAACATCTGTTTTCTTGTGGAAAAATCAGATGGTTGTCATTTGCAATCTCACAATAGAACGATATCATCCACTTGTTGTTTGTGTCATAATTTCAAATGCAGTGTTGTATTTGAATGCTCATATTTATACATGCAGTGTTGTATTTTATGTGTTACATATCAACTTAATATCACGCGTATTTTCATATCACGCGTCATTCATATCACGCATTTTGTGTTTGTACATATGTACTACGTGCTATGTATATTATACATACATACATATATACGTTTTGACGTTCTTGAATGTTTTCACCATTGTTATTTTATTCAAGTCGCATGACTTGATATCATATCATAAACATTTCGAATTTGTTTATTTTCTTATTCACGTCAAGTTTCAATTCACAAATATAAATTTATATTTATATAACAGAGGGTGCATGTATGTGTGTTTGTTATATTTTTAGCTTGACTTGGTTTCCCATTGACGTCTCTGCCTACCTGTATATGAAATCAGGTAGGTAGGTGGTGGGGGTATAGGAAGGAGGATAGATATATGTAGGTAGGTCTGTGCGTATTTTGAAAAACGTTTATGGGGTTTCTGATAATATTGCTCGCATGATAACAGTTGTGTTATTTATGTATATGACTTTGGTTGGTATGACTTTTATTTCACGATGTCATTTAATCGTTTATCAAAAGCGTAAGTACGAGTATTCACAAGAGTTAAGAAAATGGTTAAAAATTTTATAACTATTTACTTTTAAAATAGTGTTAATAGATAACACTCGTAGTTGAAAAATAGAGTTTAAAATATAATAACAATGACTAGTAGTTAATAAATATTACATCATCATTATAAATAATAGATGAGTATCGCTTTCATTTCAGTTCTTAGCGGGCTTAAAGGTGTCAGTCTGACAAACGGTGTTGGATATCGTTTTTGTGATTTCAAAGATAAAGAGAAGAATATACCAATTTGCAAGAATAACTACAAATTATGCGTTAGAGCAGGGCGACTATATATATTTCCGTTAAAACTAGGCACAACGTTGCCAGTATGGAACAAATCAGAAAAACAGTGTTGGATATCATTAATGTGAGTTCAAAGACAAGGAGAAGAACATACACATATGCAATAATAACTATAAACAATGCGTTAGAGGAAGACGGTTATATATGTATGCATATTATAACAAATTGTCGCTAGTTTGGCGTTTGGTTGTTAACAAGAAAGCGATAATCGCTAGCTGCGAAACACGAAAACACGACTAATATTATGTTCTATGTGTGTGCATGAGAATGACCGTAATGAGACTAGACATGTTTTAGAAAACTATTATAAATGTTTTAATTTAAATACAAATTTCGAAATTTCGTACCTACATAAAACAAATTGGTAAATATCAAAATACTGTGAAAAAATCTATTGCGAATCGAAATCTACATGAAGTGAAAGTTAGCATACATTATTTTCGTTTGAATTTTTATTGTCTCACTGGTAAAAACCCCAATTAGTTTCAAACATTTTTTTAAATCATATGGGTATTCATTATTATTATTAAACTATATTATTTTATTAGTGAATTAAAATTAAAAACAGAGAAAAGCCATATGTTGTCAAAGAAACGTGAGACAATGCAACCCACGATGGGCGCCAGTTTTTGTTATTTGTTTAACTTTTGCGTGAATATTTTTTTTAATAATATTTCATTTTAATTTGGTTTCAATTTTACTAATTCAAAAAAAATAACAAACAAACATAAAGGCAAATATATTAATTGAAATACCAATACAAATGTAGCACATCACACTGTGACACTTCTTTATTGCTACCATAGAGGAAATTAGAATAGAGTATTTTATTCTCTCAATAATTTTAACTTCATAGATATGGTTGCAAGTGGACATCGGATGGGTTCAATAATACCAGATAGAGACATTAGTACAATACTTCCAACAAAACAACATCACCGTCATTTCGTGTTTGTGTGGCAAAATAGTTGAAAACTGCAAACTACATTTAAATTCCACAATTCTATACAAAAACTAAATGAAAAAGTGTAGTCAACAGTTCTTGTAACTCCACCTGGTGTAAGTTAATTTTCGTCGAATATCTCTCATTTGAACACTCCTACGACGAAGAGTGTAAAATGAAACGTCAGATGAGAGAATGAAATACTTTATTCTAATTTCTTCTATGATTGCTACATTTGGTGACATACAAATAACGTTGACACTTTAAACTATTGAAATTGGAAACAACTTACTTCCATGTACAATTTGGAATTTGAAAACCCCCTTATTTCGAAGCAGGTGGCCAATTTGAAATTTATGAAGTGACAGATTACACTGTGAGACAAAATTAGATTTTTTTCAAAATGATGGGGTTCTTAAAAAAATATACGTGTATCGGCGTTTTGCCAGATCTGATCAGTATTTTTTTTAGCCGGGTCAAAATTTCCACCCCTCGGAACTTTCCTGCAACATATCGGCATGCAAAATTGTGTGTTCCTTACTTCTCAGGTACAAAGTATGTTCAGAAGTTTCATAGAAAAGATTCAGATAAACAGTTTTGTGGAACAAATTAACCTTCTAACTGTCACGTATAACCATAATTTTTACTTTTTTTTTTTTGAAAACTCGCAAAAAACTTCTCCAAAATGACGGGGAGCGTGGTCAAAATGTTCTACAAAAATTATCGCCATAAAATTTCACTATATGTGTCCGAACACTCCAAAACACAAATCTTAGCCCAAGTGCTAGATAAAAGATGAAATATGATAAAATTCATTATATTATGTGGACTACTTTTAATGGAAACAGCAAAATGACAAAATTCATTATTAATTAGTTAGTTTTTGCTTAGTTAGTATCTAGTTAGTATCTAGCACTTGGGCTAAGATTTCTGTTTTGGAGTGTTCAGATACATATAGTCAAATTTTCAAGTATAATATGCGAAAGACTAAAACCAATTATCGCTGGCCTGATTGGACCATACCAGTGTGGCTTTAGGCCTGGAAAATCGACAACTGACCAGATTTTCACGCTACGCCAAATCCTGGAGAAGACACACGAAAAATAAATCGACACCTACCATCTATTTATCGATTATAAAGGGGCCTTCGATAGTCCGATACGGGAGAAACTCTATGAAGCAATGTCTGAGCTTGGTATTCCTGCAAAACTCATACGCCTTTGCAGGATGACCTTGACGAACACCAAATCCGCAGTGAAAGTTGGTAAGGATCTTACCGAACCTTTCGAAACTAAGCGAGGCCTCAGGCAAGGCGACACCCTATCGTGCGATCTCTTTAACATCTTAATGGAGATCATTATGAGAAAAGCTGCAGTCAACATGAATAAAACCATCAGCAGCAAAAGTCACATGCTGCTCGCGTATGCTGATGATATAGATATCATTGGGCGCACAATTAGAGAAGTTACTGCGGATTTTTCGAGAATTGAGAAGGAGTCAGCAAAAGTGGGTCTGACTGTAAATGAGGACAAGACAAAATTAATGGTTTCAACGAACAGGGCCTCCACGCGATTAGACCAAAGCGTGAACGTTGATAACCGTTATAACTTCGAGGTGGCGGACGAATTTATATACCTCGGATCTGCCGTGAACAAAACCAACAACGTCAGTCTTGAAATCAAGCGGAGAATTGTGCTTGCGAATAGATATTATTTTGGGCTAAGCAAGCACTTTAGAGATAAAGCCCTCTCTCGAGTAACAAAAGTCCAACTGTACCAGACTCACATTCAACCTGTCTAGCTTTATGGCGCAGAATCCTGGGTCCTATCGCAAGCAGACGGAACATCTGTAGGAGTCTTGGAGAGAGAAATATCCGAAAAATTTTTGGTCCTATAGTGCACAACGGCGAGTATCGGCGACGCATGGATCATGAGCTGTATGAGCTTTATCCTGACATTGACATAGTTAAGCGGATCAAGATAACGCGATTGCGCTGGCTAGGCCATGTCAGTAGAATGGATGAAGATGAACCAGCGCGAAGGGTTTTAGAAACCAAACTCGAAGGAAGACGAAAAATCGGAAGCCCAAGACTCCGCTGGAGGGATCAGGTTGACGAATCCCTGCGTACACTTGGTATTGCCAACTGGAGAAATAAAGCAAAAGATCAAACTGGTTGGCGAAACATGTTATATTCGTTTTGTAAGGTCCCTGACCCCCCGGGGTTGTCCGAGACCGGATAAGTAAGTAAGTAAGTAAGATTTTGTAAATTTAGCCACACAAACCCGAAATGCAGTTGGCAGTTGGATGTTTTGTACTAATGCCTCTATCTGGTATTATTAAACCCATGTATTTTACCATCCAACGTTTACATGCAACCATACCTATGAAGCTAAAACTATTGAGAGAATAAACTTCTCTATACTATATTTACACTAGCGGCATTCATGCAAACGTGAAAGCCGAGAACTTTTGCTCAGCGCAAGTTTCCCTCGCACCGTTGCATGAGGCACCATGTAAAGTTGCTCAGCGTAGTTGTGCTCAAAACCACATCAGCTGACCAAGATGGATACATAAGGTGGTAGCAGTAGCAATTGCATGTATTATGTATGTGTACTTTTTCTACTGTTCTAGTGCTATCACCTTATTTATCTATCCTAGTCAGATGACAACGAAATGTCAAAAGTTTACACGTTCCTCCATCCCACGTTTGCGCAGCAAATTTGCCTCGAAAACTTTCCACTTTTGAGCAAGTCGCTTTGTATGGGAAATTTGTTTGGTTTGACGTTTGCTGTGCAAGTTTTCGATGTTTTCGAGTTTACGAGGTTCTTTCGAGCTTTCATGAAGACCACTACTATGAATACTACCCATTGGGTAGTATTGTATTCCTTCATCTGCTTCCTTTTGGTTATTTCTCAATTTTGTTGTAATTTTATTGGATTCGGAATTTTAAATTTCAATTGATGTCTTTCAAATTTCAATTGATGTCTTTCAAATGTTAATTGATGTGTTTCAAATTTTAATTGATGTGTTTTAAATTTCAATTGATGTTTTTTTAAATTTCAATTGATATATTTCAAATTTCAAATAGAATTTTTAAATTTCAATTGATGTATTTCAAATTTCAAATTTAATTTTCAAATTTCAATTGATATTTTTCAAAATTAAATTGATATTTTTCAAATTTCAATTGGAAATGGTGTAGTACATAATATATAGCGAAGAGAACTTTGTTCCAACCGGATGTAATGTAATTTTTTTAAATGTGTCTTGTTTCCAAAGAAACATATAATAGTTGTAATAAAAAAAGAAACAAAAACCAAGAGAAAACATGTTGCCAAGATAATTTTGCGTAATATGAAAGCCCCTTTTTCCACCTTTACACTGTACAACATTAATAATCCTGATAGTGCGAGTTTTAGCATAATTTATTTCAAGAAATCAAAAAAATCTAGTTCACAAAAATACCTGAAATTTTATAATTTCTTAAACTGATACTGTATATCGCTGTCTAATGAATACTATTCAAATTAATTGTGTATGTTCGTCGCACGAGTATGCGATTCGCCGCAAATGTTGTAGATACCATAGTCGAAGAAGAAAAAAATAAAAACAACATTTATTAAAACTGGAAACGAATTCAAAAACGTGGGTCCCATTAAACCACCCAATAGAAAACAACAACAACAAAATATCTATTTTTATAACGTGTGCAATCGCAACTCGGCTCGCCTTTATCTGGCAGTCTGACGATACACTTGATGATGGCATGCCGCTGATGTGGTTGAATATAATGTGTATCTATCTGTGTGATGATGAAAAAACGCACGATGAAATAAACGTGATATGTTCACATTCCCAAAATCCGTATAGAGTTGCGCACCATTACCCCCACCGGCGGCAAACCTTGGACAACTTGGAATTGCAAAAGCAAAAAAATTATCTGCCATTAAAATCAAAAGCAATCGAATATTTTAACATAACTCGCTTACTTTGTATATGATGCGGTTTAATTTCGTAAACACTTTTATTCACCATATCTACATATCTGTTGTAAGGTGAGTTGGTGACCTCTGGCAACGTGAATCAAGTGATTTCATACTTATGAGATTTAATTTGATGTTTTCTAAATTATTTCTTTCTTTCTCGCAAGTCCGAGGGTTCATCTATCTATTCAAGGCGTTTAGCGTTAGAATGTTGTTGGCCTTTTGAAAGCAGACGTCGGGCTCGGTCTTAAAATAACAATTTGAGAGGGCTCGTTTACATCGTTGTTTTTGCTGTTGATTGGGTGAACTGACTGTGTTGCTGTTGTTCACGTGAATGTGGTGAAATGTCCTTTAGAAGGTCATCACTGACCCATCCATCCGTATTGTTCGGATTTCACTGAAAGTGTGTGTGTGTGTGTATTAGATACAGATACATATTTAACTACATTGTCTTTCATTTTGATTTCATTTTAATTCGGTATTTTTGTGCCTGTCTCTTTAATTCCTTTCAATGTTCGTTCGAGTAGCTATTTTTGTTACATTTTATTATAAATTCGTTTTCGATTTTATTTGTAGGTTTAATTTATATTAATAACAATTTGGTTTATCGTCGGTCGTTTTTTTTTCAAGTTAAAAATAGTTTTTAATTGTAATGCAATATTTTCATTTTTCCTTATACGTTAAAAGTTAAAAATAAATATCGATTTGGGTTAATTGTAAAGTATTTTTCTTTTTGATTTGTGATATTGAGATTGCTTTATTTTTAAACGAATTTGTTTGATAAATCCGTAACAAATTATGAGTCATAATGTTAATGTTTTCTTTGTTTGTTTAAGGAAGAAACTCAATTTTTATCAATCCAAAAGATTTATGTTTTGATAATGTGATGAAATTTGGTTCCAAATCTCCTAAATATTTATTCTTTCCACTTAGCGTGTTTAACGGACAGAAATCAGCTGTTACATACATATTTGTGGCCGTCTGTGATGTAATGGTTAGTGTGCGCTCCTCTTGAACATGAGATCGTGGATTCGATCCCTACTCTGACCGCCTGAAATTTCTTTCAGCGGCGGTCACCTCGCATAGTGACGGCGACACACATATAAACCACATATTCTGCTAAAAACGGCAAATCTCTTTTGGTTGTATTTCCAATAATTGAGTGTAATACGGCTTTTACACCAACCAAGATTAGCGCATTTCGAAGGTTAACGGAGCTAACTCAGAAGAAGATTACTCATACAATTTTAAAGCAACAAGAGCCATTTATATCGGCGGCGGCGTGAGCTTCAAACAACTTTTGGTGGCGGTGACGCGGCGGAAAATTTTCGATCGGCTTCCGTTTGTCAAACAGTTGATTTTTTGTGTATGTTTTTATTATGGTTGCATTTTTTTTTTGTAATTAACAGTGTTGCATCAAAATGTACACTAGTTTAAAATGAGGTTAAAAATTACACTTCAATTTCTACAGATTAAACTGTGAGCTGATTATATCGACTGGCTCGATTTGACCCACTGATCCAATTTTAAAGGTTCAGTTATTTCAAAATCATCCCAAATTTGTACAAAACAGGCAAAACAAATAATTTTTCTGTTGTGCTGCCGTCTTCGATAATTTTGTCTCGGCAAGGAGTTGTCACCTGAAATGTCAGTTTAATCTCAAATTGGGTGGTGTAAACGGTAAAGATTAGAGAAGAAGGTTATTGCTAACCTGGCCGCGATAAACGGCGCTCTAAATGCGTTATAATTGTGTGAGTTCACTTTGTTTTCAGTATTCTTTAACAAAAAAGTGAGTTATTTGCATCGCGAAGTAGTTTCTTTTGTACTTTTTGTTTAATTTAAAGTTTGGCAACCCTAACAAGAAGACAGCATAAAAATAAAATATCAAGTTTTTAACAGAAATGCACCATTTGCCATTAGCCACCTTTTGGAAATCATAATTTTCTTCTTGCAACATCTTGGTATATACATATGTCAGCAATTATTTTCATTTTTCAAAGAATGAGCCACTAGATGGCGTTATATTCATTGGTTTAAGCAAAATATTCCCTGATATAGCGGGATATCTATTTAATTGTCTGAGATATCGTCCGTTAAAATTTGCCAAAATAAAAAGCAAAATAGAGTAACATCTCAATTGTTTTGGGATGTTTTAACGTTCCGAATATAGCGAAAGCTCGGATTATTAAAAAATTTTCGAATTCGTCTTCGAATTGTCTTTAAAATAGTGCAATTTTACATATTATTACGAAATGCCTTTCTGGAGTTTATTTATGTATCGTTAATAGAACGAGGTTATTTATAAATTTTGATAATGACAATATTAATCTTTACTTTCACAATATAAATCTCAACAACTCACAAGTATTCTTACACTATAGCTTTACGATGTATACTTTTCGCAGTTTCAATGCAAACTCACTCGAAAGGCGCCACGTGTAATCTCTATATAACAGTCACAACTCTCCACAATGCGTCATCTGGTTGATTTCCTAAATATCTCGTACTTTTCAGAATGCTCTATAGCATCGAGTTCATCAACCTTCTTGTGAAGAGAGTTAGAGCGCCATCTATAAAAAAAAGTATTTTCCCATTATGTATAGCAAATTCAGCAACCTTCCTGTGGAGAGTTCACACTCCAAATGCTTACAATTCACCACGTATACATTAATATTACATTCCCATAATTTGACAAAAATCATTTGAACAACAGTTAACACTTAAATCTTAGCTTTAACTAAGTGGCATGCATTTTTCGTAACAATATTATGACTGAACGAAAAAGCACATACTGCCAATGTGAAAATTTCCATGTTTTAACAAATGAGTCACTAGATGGCGCTATAATCACAGAAGAAATCAAAATATTTTCTAGCAGTTTGGTTTCCGAATTTACCACTAAATTCAATTTGAAATAACTCAATGAACATTTTAATGTCGCTGCACGTGAATCACCAGATGACACTTTAATCATCGTTTAAAGTAAAATATTCCCTAATTAAATGATTTGTGAATTTGTCACCAAATTTTATATGAAATACTGCAATATCATATATGTGGTTATTTAGGTTGGTTTTGTTTATAAATCTATTAGCAATCAGTGTTGTTTTTTTGTGTTATCAAGAAATCGTGGGGGATTCTCAACGTTCATACTATATATATATATATGTACACATATATATTTTATTAGATTGTTTGTGTGTACATACATTATACAAATATTCGCATATAGTATATTGTTGATATGCATGAATGTCCATATAGTACTATTAAAAGTATTAAGGCAATAAATACGAATTCACCAGAAGATATCTTGCATAGCAACAAGAATTAATGTTGTTTTTTTTCTATATAAATATTATTTTATTATAGAAGCGTGGTTGGGCATTTGTCTGTTGTTTATTTAAACTTTAATGTTTGTGTTTTCGTTTGAGATTTGAGTTTTGTTTTTATTTATTTATTTTATATATTATAATTTATGCCGGAATTTTCTAGCAGCCATGTAGAGAAACGTGTAAACACATTTAGTAGAATTGAAATTGGTTAATGCCGACCGACGACAGGGCTGGGAATATGGCAAATTGTGCATGAAAACGTGATTTGTTATAATTGTGGTGTTTTGTTTTGATTATACAAAACGATGACGCTCATCGTGTGTATTTGTTCGTTATCGCGTCGTGTCCTCACAAGCTTTTCGAGTGGGATTGCTGTTATATAGATTTTTTTGTATTATATGTATGTAAATTTAATTATAATTTTTAAAATATAGAAAAAACAGAGGGGTGGGGGCATTGATTTATATTTAAAATATAATTATTCACTTGTTGTCTTTTTAGAGAAAGTCATTAAAAATATGATTGAAAAAGGTAAACTATTTAAAAAAATTGCTCACAATAAAAATGACATACTAATGATTAATAAATATATGTACATATGTACTATATATATATACGTATCAACTTTTTCATTGTCTCTACACTAAATCATTTACATTTTCCAATGATTAACAATAATATTAACTATAAAATTAATCATACGTCGCAATGTCGGTATAGTTTTTGTAAATGTAATTTTCATTCTACTTGTTATGGGGCGTATGAGTAATTTAATAAACACTATATTAAAAGGTAAGGTAAAACTAAAAGGATCTTATCACCTGAGACGCATCACATCACTTTTACTTCATTTGACAATTTTGTGGTCACATCAAACGTACAAGTACCCACTTGCGTTGTAATCACTGAATTTTCTATAATGCAGGCGTGACCACATCGTCACATAAAGTGCCATAATTCAAAGCCGACAAATTGTACGTGAATGTATGGCAACTACAAGTGATGATTATTAAAATTAGTAAATAATTAAATAAATATTTGAATGTACATTAAACTTAATCTTGACGTTTAGTTTTGGGTACACAATTTTCGGATATATATAAAATATATTTATTTAGATGTACAAAATAATAACAACACATCAATTAAAACCTAACATATTTGATCGGAACGAGTTACTGTCAGGTTATGACTTATGCACACAATGTAGGCCTGCAGATTCTAAAGATGTGATTTTTGTGTTACCAACTACCAACTGATACCAGATTCAATAGATGTTGTAGAGCTGGTGTATTCACGTGTATGTTTTATGCCCGCTTTTTTTTTAAGTTTTGACACTTTAACAGGTGTCAGATTAACGAGCGGTTTGGGCAATATCGGTGAAAAAACTAACGCAGGCACAAAGTGACTTATGTGATACTTTTCCACTGCCGATGACTGCATGAACGTCTACATTAGATTCACTCACTCAGAGCTATGTGATAAGACTAGGGTTGCCAGATGAGCTGGAATGGGCTGGAATTTCCAGATTTTCTATGTCAAGTCCAGTTACAAGCTATTCAATAATTTTCCAGCTAAATATACATTTTGTAATAATATTTCAATAGGAAAGACTATACGTTTAGTTATTTATCTATTTCATTCTCAATAAGGTGATTTTTGAGTGCTAATTACTTTTAGCCAGCACTCAATTACACCCAAAGAGAGAAAATAATAGTACGCAGTATTTCCATATTGCCCCATCTCTGATTTGTGTGACCAATACTGATAATTTGACAATTGTTAACAGCTGATCGACAGCAAATGTAAATACAAAGTTTCACATTGCAAGCAAAACATTCGTTCCATAAACATGGAGAGCCATGAGGAAGCTGGACCGTCTAGAGAAATAAATTTTACAAGCTTTTCCGATAAATGGAAAAGACTGAATTATAAATGTTTTGTTATGTTTTTATAATTTAAATAAATAATTTTAATGAATGAATTCAACAGAATTTATTCCTCATATTTGGGGATTTACGAAATCCAGATTTTTTTATAAAATCCAGCTAACTTATTCAAAATTCCAGACAAAAGGCCATTTGAATCTGGCAACCCTAGATAAGACTCTTAGTTTTTGAAGTTTGATTGTGTCAAAATGTTGCCCGTAATTTAAAAGGAGGATCTTGTTTCAAGTTTGCAGTCAATCCCTGAAAGTAATGAACACGCTAAGGACAATAACATGATTTTGAAAATATTGCCTAAGAAGATTATAACACGATTGATCTGTTATTGTATATACATTTGTATCATTTTTAAAATGTATAACAATAAAAGATGAAACCCACGACCCATTAAAAGTTATTTATTTTAAATTCCTTACTAAACGACAGCTATAACTGTTGGTTAACTCCAACTTTAAATGGTGAAAATTGCCCACAGTGTACATTTCGTTATATGACATGTGGGGCGTATGAGTAATTTTAAAATTTTACTAAAAGTAAACGAAATAATTAAGAGAATTTAACAAGACATACATATATTTCGCAGTAGCCTTTTTGTTTGTTTGTAGGATACTAGTTTCCCAACAATGATATGTTTCCTCGATATGGGTTTTCATATACATACATATGGACAGAAATAACATATTTTTAAAGTACTTGAATTTTAAAGTCTGAAAATGAATTGTTTCCTTTGTTTGTTAATATGTGATCCAGATCAGTAGTATTAGTTTTACAGAAAATTCATATAAGGATCACCTTACGCTACGGTGCCCTATATTTGAATAAGCGTAACTTTGAAACTGTTAATAATATTTGAATAAATTTTTCTTCAGAAATGGAAAATTTGTTCAGTCTTGTATGGTTTAACATAAATGGTAAGTACTACATTCGGTGTGTGTCTAAAATTATTATAGATGTAACAAATAAGTTGATATACACTCATAGCTCTATGTAATGCAAAGTTAGACTATCCGTGCAAATAGAACGGTTCGCACAGAGAGAAATGGTATGAAATTCTTGGATTTGAAAGCAATCAAACTATCTTTCTGCTTTAGATTTAAACTATCAGCTTTGGGGAATGTAAACACATCTGTTTGCAAAACACATTACTTCACTTTGGTTTGTGTCTAACAAAATACAATAGTACAAAAAAGAAAATAGAATAATGAAAGAAGAAACTCGTAAACAAAAATTAATCAATTGAAAAACACAAAAAATCCAAAAAAAATTACAAATCTACCAGATCTGTCAAAATTTGCTCAGTAATCCGTTCTCCGCAACTTTACACTCCCAATAAATGAAAATTTTGATATAGTTGGCAACATTTCTCTGATAGTCTAATGTGGCATTTACACCGACCAAGATTAGCGCTCTTTGAAGGTTAACTCTGTTAACCCGCGCTAACCCAGAAGATTACTCATACAATTTTAATGTGTAGAAACTGAAGTTTAATTTTGAACCTCATTTTAAACTGGTGTACATTTTGATGCAACACTATTTGTTACTAAAAAAATGCAACCATACTAAAGACATACACAACAAAAATTCAACTGTTTGAATTCAACGCCACCAAAACGTTTTTGAAGCTCACGCCACCTATAATGGCTCTTATTGGTTAGAACTGTGAGCAGATTTGATCGACTGGCCCGATTTGACTCACTGATCCAATTTTAAAGGTTCAGTTATTTTGAAAAACATCCCAACTTTGTACAAAACTGGCAAAACAAATAGCCTCCAACTTAATTTTTCTGTTGTGCCGCCATCTTCGATAATATTGTATCGGCGCGACTTTTGTCTAAGCACGGAGTTGCCATCTCGAATCGGAGTTGCCAACTCGAATCTCGAATTGGGAGGTGTAAACGGCAAAGATTAGAGAACAAGGTTATCGCTAACCTGGCGGCGATAAATGCGTTATAATGCAGCGCTTAAACAGATGGAGATCAAGGCATTAGGAGGATTACAAATGTAAAATTCATGATGATGCGATAATCTAGATGTATTTAAACGCGGTATAATACGGACTAAAGTTCTATGGGCACATGCAAGTTGTTTTAATATTCAATAAAACAAATATTTTTGCAAATATTTTTTCAATTTTAACCCAAGTCCCTTTTCCCCTCGGTGGTGTAGTGGTAGTATGCGCGGCTCTTGTACATGAGAGCGTGGGTTCGATCCCTGCACTGACCACCTAAAATTTCTTTCGTCGGCGGTCACCTCGCTTAGTGACGGCGACACAATCCAGTATGTAGTTACGAAAAAGCTTCTCAAATTACCGTTCGGAACCGGTGAAAACTGTAGGTCTCAATCCGTGAATGTAAAACTAAAAAGCTCATAGCTCACTGGCTGTAAGAAGCTGTCCCCAATCCCTTCAGGGGATGTAATGATAATGGATGAACGCAAGCCCAAATATACCTTATCATCGCCGAAAATAACGTTAATGACGTCATAAAATCAATATTTTGGAAATCTGAAGTTAATAAAACTGTACAAATAATAAATCTATATTAATCCTCATATAATTAGTGAAACTTAATTGAACTCCTTGGTCCAATGGTCCTAAGGACAAGACTACATATTTGCAAGGAATCAGTCGTGTGTGTTGTGACTTGTTGTAATTGTGTAGGTATGGTGGCATTGACTACTACGCAGTTCAAGTAAAGAAATAGCAAATGGGGCTCCAGCTGTATGTATGTATGTGTCTACGCAATGTGTAATGTACCTTTGAATTACATATACATACAAGCATACATCCATACGTATTTTGAACGGCCTTGAGTTTTTACAGCTTCAAATATACATACAGACATATGTATGACTGAGTGTATCTATCCATAACGTCTACGTAAATATTCAGAACACAAAAAAAGAAAGAGAAAAACTGAACAGAACCGAACTGAACTGAATAACAAAGGTAATACAACAAATACAACATACAATACGTCTGGCTATGTATATTTGGGGGAATATGTAAAACTTACTTCTCATACTTCACCGTATGCGGAGCATGTCCGTTTGCTTCACTCCAATACGGTTCCATAATTTCGTTTTTAATTTTTGTTTGGCGCCTGCCGCTGCTGCTGCTGCTACTGCTGTTGCTATTGCCTTTGGCAGTTTGTGAAATGTTGCTGCTGACGCCAATGATGAAGGGGTTCAACGCCGAACACGTTGTTGGGGGCGGTGGCAATATGGATGTCGTGATGGTGGCGGTGTCGATGGTATCGCTAATATTCTGGGAAGAATTTCCCAAATCTGTATTATAACAAAAAGGCGACGAGAATGATGACGATGTCAGCGTAGACGACGCTTTTAGTCGGGTCTGCTGTTGTGGTGGAATGTTGAAATGTTTTCTTGTTAAATCCAGAGTAACAAAAGGTGAAGAGGTTTTTTGTATCTTTCGGCTGTTTTATCCGAAAGAGCACAAACAACACACAGCGTGCACGAGAGCTAACGAAAGAGAATATTGTTGGTTACAGCACCAGCTGTGTTGTACTAGGCACGACGAGTGTTCAAACACTCAAACAGGTTGTTTTTGCTCAGCAGTCTAAGGTGACGAGGACAAAGCACTTAGGATTTTGGTAAACAAACAGGGACGAAGGGGGACAATTATTATATTTTCCTCGTAATTACAATACGATTTTGTAGAAACAAATCTATTTAAACCCGACAGTATTTTGTTTGTGTTTAATATCGAGAATTTTTAATTTTCAAGTTTCTGTTTCCGTAATTTCATTAAATTTGTAATTAATTTCTGATGACAATTGTTATTAAGAGAACACCCAATTTTGAAATAATATGTATTTTGTAGAATTATGATGTTTTATTTAAGATTTGGTACAAATTTGTAGGATTGATTTGCAGTAGTTCATCTTCGGCGCATATATCCGCAGATTTTTTGTTTCCTTCAAATTAATATTTTATTGCACGGTGGGTAGATGATTGCCAGGCTTTGCTTTTTACAAGTTATCCCAAATGTTGTGTAGCTTTTAAAATTTCCTTCTTTATCTATTTGAGAGAAATCCTTTTAAGTTTAAACACACACTCTTTTGAAATTTTAGGATTCTGTATTTCTTTTCATATTTTCTAAAATTCCTTTCTTTACACTTTAATTTTGTTGAAATTTTTTGCGTATTTTAATTTGTATATTCCGAGTTGCTAGTTAAATACTTTTATTTTTAATAGTTAAATTTAACTATTATTTGCTTTTTCACCTTTTTCAAGTTATTTAGAAGTTTGGAGATCACTTTTTGTTTTGTTTTATTTTTTGCACAATAGGTAGGTGGTATAAAGACAAAGTTAAAATTTTAAAAACGAAGGAAATTTGTTTTAAGCTTCTTTTGTTCTACAATACATGGATTTTTGTTTGTTTTTTTTAACAATTTTCAAACTAATTGTTAATTTTTTTTTTAAATTTGTTTTACGATGGGTTGATTAAGTTGTAACTAAAAGAAAAAAGTTATAAAAAGAATATAGATTACAAATATACTATTATTTACATTTAGTTTTATTGAAACTCATCGTCAAAGTAAGAAAAACTTGCTCGACTGTAACTACATTTGACAAATTTTCAATTAAAATCACAAAATTCTATACTTTAAAAGTATTTACAAGTTCACTTAACACATTCTGACAATAAAACAAGTATTACTTCTTGACAAGCCCATTATACGGAGCAATACTTTAGCCCAATTGAAGAACTAGAAGCAACATACATACACGCTGAAAAAACCGACCCAGCAACATATTGTAGGAATCACGTATGTTTCCAAGCTGTTGTCATGATTTGAAAATCTTCTGCTTTTTGTTTCTTTGTTGTCAGTCACGTTATTGTTTTCAGCAGTTTTCAACAAAATAAACCACAAAAACATATATTACCACCTATTAATCATTTTGCCTCCAACATGCCATGCCATATTGAAAGGCAAATACAATGTTTTTGGACACAAGTATACTATATTTGCGTCAAGTACAAATACGTTATAAAAAAGACAGATTTTTCAGCGTGTAGCTATGCTGCCAGTTGCAACTTGTTTTGTTGCAATTCTATTTGCGATTTTTTCGTATTTAGTATGCAGTTTATGGTATAAATTTCCGCGGATATTATTTATTGTTTTTTTTTTGAATTTATGTACATAAAATTATTGTTATCATTTTTTAAAACTGAATATAATACAGGGGTTTCGAGGCCACAGTTGGAAAGGTAAAACACCGATAGGTAACTGGCATAATCAGGGTTGTGTTGTGCGTTTTCCAAGCATTAACAATGGCGCATCAAGCCAAAAGTACAAAACACTTAACTATCACTATTGTTATTGAAAATTTTTCCAATTAAATCAAAAGCCAAGTATTCAGTTTTTCTGAAATTTTCGTTACCATAAGAAGTATGTGTATACAAAATTAGGACATTTCATGAACCAAAAATTTCGCTCAGTTTTTATTTGCTCGGTACTTGAGGACTTTGAGAAAATTTCGTAGACAAAATCAATTACAGGATTTTTACGCCAGTTATTTCGTACGAATAAAAATTGTTTGATAATAATTTGGGACCGGAATTTTGACATTTCGATATTTTTTGTACACTAACGTCAGCCTCCGTCATTATGACTACGACCTATTTTCAGACGCTATAAATAATATCGTGAGCAAAAATAGGAACCAAAATTAATGTTAATTTTTAATTAATATTCAACAACAAATCGCAAACGACTAACGCTTTACGAAAAATGAGGCCAAAACAAACGGAAACAACATAGTTCAGCTCGAAAATAAAATCACGGGTCGTCGTTTTGACAAAGGATGACGGTGCAGTGTTAACAGCCAAAAGTAACACCACATGTTTTAAAAATAAAATGAAGTGTGTAGAGGAATTATAAATGAAATATTTGTCAAGTTAAATCAAAGATAGGTTGCAACAAACGTTTCCATTTAGGTATAAATGACAAAATTTCGAAAGAACTGAATGCGGGGCTTTAGAGTAAAATTGTTTGTGTAGGTTGCAATTGAAATGGAAATTGTTCAAATTAAAGATGTTCGACATTCTCTATGATAACTCCAACTAGTCCTATGACTTTCCAAGATTTTCGGTGAAAGTTTTACAGCTGTTGCACACTCTTGTTATGATACTCAGTAAGCGTGTTTTTTTTCCCCCGCTATACTAATATTTCGACGACTTTGTATGGGAAGCCGCTTAAAACCGCTTAGCGCCCCATACAAACAGGTCGAAAAATTAGTTTAGCAGGGAATAAAAAAACAGACCTAATAGCAACAGTGACAGTAAATAACGTTGTTCACGATCACGTTTGTATACACAATAACAGTATTTTGTTGGGTTTTTCTGGTTTATAGCATTTTTTTATTGTTCTCAATTTAAAATAAGTTAGGAGAATTTATCCACACCAAATGACGTCCATAATCACGTTTCGTGTGAGAGGTTTCATATAAAACAACATATGTATTTGAATTTAATTATTTGTTTAAGAGTGTCAAAGGAACTGTGTATAGACCGCTTCGGCTGATTTTTTTTCACATTACATTTCTTTTTTAAATATTTTAATAACTTTGTTTTTCAAATTTTTCAAAGCTGCTTAATAAAACATAAATTTGCACTTTCTTTAAAACAAATAAATAAATTGTTTTTTTTCAATATTTTTAAACAACAAAAGTTTAAACTTTGCCATAGACGTTTACGGTTGAGTCTTGTGTGGGATGTTTGTTTTAGAATTTATTAGCCACTTATACAAATTTTTGCAGTAAATATTTTTTACTGTTTGCGGTTTCTACCTTTAGCCAAAATGTATCTATAAAGTGGGAGCACTGGAACAGCTGATTTCTGCGTTGGCTACGATAACTTCAACTGTCAATTTCACTTGTTTTATACGGTTACACATACATATGTATATGTTTACTTTTATTTTTCGTATATCGCTATGTTGAGTTTGACATCCGAACTTGGCAAAGCAAATGATATAAGCCAATAACAACAACACTTGCTGCTACCACCTGATTAAATATATCTTGCCCTTAACTGAAGTTATTCACCATATCACACCTCACTTCACTTTGTTTTTGTGTCTAATCATTTGTTTTGCTTGTTTTCTCTTGAATGACGTTGCTGTTGGTGGTCTACTTGCAGCGCACTCGAAATTCTTTCTTATTTTACGTTTTCATTCACACACCGACCGAGTCGTCTTGTTTTAAGTAGTTCACCGTGTAGCTTCGTAACTTACGTCTGTTACATTCAACACTATAAAAACAAAACAACAGTTCAGTCTCACGAAACGTGAAACAAAAAGTTATCACACAACAAAAAAAAAATAAAAAAACATAATAATACGACCGATGACTGCAAACGTTTCGGATGCGATAGGTTGTTGTTGTGGGATTGATGATTCGTGAAGTATCTAAGAGTGGGGCTATATGTGTGGGTCTGAAGTGTATGTGTGTGTGTGTGAGTGAGAGCTGTTTACCACATATTTCTGTTGCTCTTATCACAAAGTCCAATGCGTACGAGTTGTTGTTTTGCTCTTTTTGTATACATATACACACACACATACATATTTATGTACATACATATATAATTTTTTCATTTAACAAATTTAATTTTTTTTTTACAGATTTTGTTTTTGGTTGAGTTTGAGTCAATTTCGTGGGAGGGGTTGGTTGGGGTAGGGTTTAAACTGTATAAACGTGATCGTTTTATAATTTCAATATGCACACATACATATGTATGTTGTTGCTGCTATTGCTACTGATATCTATCGGCTATGAATAGCGTTCGTTCGTGCTGTAGATTTGTATGTACTAAGATGTATGTATGTATGTTAGTATTCATGTCTGTAGCTTTAAGTGATTAACACAACAAACTTGTTTACTTGTAAAAATATTTTACTTTTCGGAATTTTCCATGCGTTTTTTATTGTTAACGCAGAAAGGCTGGCACAGCCAGCGGTCGCCGCTATTGTTGCTGCTGATTTGTAATTTATTTTTTTTATTCAATATTATGTATATTTTTATTTTTTTGCTTTTTTGATGTAGACTTCTTCTGTCTGGTGTGTGCTTTTTTTTTTTTTGAATTAAAGCTGTTGCTCTTTTATTCAATCAGATTTTTTTTCTTGCTGTTGCTTTAGGGGCACCGCCCGGTTTTTAAATTATTTTTAAACTTTAAAATATTTTAAAACATTTTAATTCGAGGCCTGTAGTTGTTCACACTTTAGACGAAATATGTATAACGTTTTTGTATTTTTGTAACTGTAGATATATAAATTGATTACCTTTAACACCTGATTTTTTTCACGTTTCAATTTACACTTTACTCTTTGTCTGCACTAACACAACCATATTTCCATTGACACGTTTCTTGTAATTATTTAATTTCTATGTTATTTTAAAGTTTTTCTTTTTAAATATATTTCTTTATTTTTTTTTGTTTTCATTTACTCTCAAAATATAAAATTTGTTTCTTTGCAATCATTCATTCTTCTTCACAGAGTGATAATTTGTTGTTGTTTTACGACGACGACGGCGACGACGACAACAAAAACGACGTATTCCGCTTAATAAAAAACAACTTCACCCGTTTACCACCAGTCACTGAATAGAAATGAATTGTGTTTGAGGAAATTTTCTAAAATTAACACGAGACACACACCAAAAACAGCACAGCAACAACAACAAGACGACATGATGAAAAAAATAAGCACACACAAAAACCGAATTGTGTTCGGTTGGATGTTGGCTGGGTGGTTAAATGTGGGGCTTGTGTATGTTTGAGTGGTGGTGGGTGTTGTTGTTGCAACAGCGATATGTTGTCCGACAAAATGTGTGAGCGAACCTATCCCCAGTTAGGTCCCAGCAAAAACAAACAGTTGGATGTATCGCTGCCGTATAGGAAATTTAGATATAAATAAAAGGGATCAGCTGATTTTCAATAGGGATTCTTAGTAGGGAGTTCAAACCCGAAACCGGTGGAACCGAATAACCGGTTACTACATTATTTCACGATTGTCGGTCTTTAAAGCAAACTGTATTTCAACTAAGCAGTAACCTGACGGTGAGTTCTGCAAGAAATCATTTCAAATTCTTATATAAAACTCAGAAAACTTTTAGGCCCAATTTTTGAGTGGAAAATTGTCTTTGATCAACGATTATTTATTATTATTTTTTTAGGTTAATAGTTGATTGCTGTTTAAACACCCAAAGTTGGGAATTTAAACTATTATCAAGTGACCATGTGATGTTGGCAGAAAACAAAAAAGCACAAAGCTTCTTTAACTGTTAATGGGAAACATAATAATCACCATTCTACACTGAAAGAAAAAGTTTCATCAAATTTATAAATTCCTTCATCAATTTGATGAAACATTTCCTCATTTTCCAACCAACGACACATTCCATTCAGTTGTGGAAGAACATTTCATCAATGTTTCCTCCATATTTCATCAATAGTTTACATTGATACAACGAAAATGTTATATCAAGTTGATGTAAATTTTTCATCAATTTGTTGTAAGTTTGTCATCAAGTTGAAATAAATTTTCCGCAGTTTTCATGTAAATTGTACGTCCATTCGCTGTACATTTTTCCTTAATTAAATATTAGGTTGTCATCAATGTGATGTAAGTTTGTCATCAATTTGATATAAATTCGTGATCAGTTTTATGTAAATTGTTAGTTAATGAGTAGCCAAACTCGTTGGCAAAAAATCCACAAGAACAGGGAAGAATATTACATAAAAAATGCTCAGAGAGTATAAAATATTTTCTGTTCTATTTTATATTAGGTATTTATTTTAAAGTTTCTACTACTTCTTTTATTTTTTGCCTTAATTTTTTCAATACTACACCCATACTTTGATTCGGTCCCACTATTTCCAAATTCCAATTATATAGATTGAAAAAGGTGAAGTAATGCAAAATATTCAAATTGAAGAACTTTTTCATTGAATTGATGAAAGAACAATTGACGAACATTTTTCATTGATTTGATGTAAACATTTTCTTCCAGTGTAGTTGAAATAATAATACAAGCGTATCATTTAACTGGCACTGCAGTTGCAATTTGATTTCTGCTCAAATATTTTAAAATATTTTGTATTTTATCACTTTACTTTTATATTGAAAATGGCGTCACCTTGATTGATTGTAACGATTAGCGGAAGAATGTATGAATACCGATTATTTTTCGTGGCATTTGCCACTGTTGAAATATACTAGGTAGTAAGATTCATAACACGGCCTTACAGTTTAAATTTTCAGAATTTTGAATACACCCTCACAATCTGAAGTTATCGGCAAAAAACGTTTTTTCAACACTTCACGGACTAAAATCTTTTTAACTAAATCAGTTTTAAACCGATTTTAAATTTTTGAACGGTTTTAGAAAGATGAATTGTTAGGCATTTGAAAAATATATGTATACTTATAAAGGGTCCGCCATCTAACGTTTTTTTTTCAACTAGTGCTTATTTCGTGAATGGTAAGTAACACTTAGCTCATGTCTGATTTGACAGATAATTAGTTTTATCCTTCCGCTGAACGAATATGGTTGTGTATACGCTTGAACAACGCTGGGAAATATTGCGACATTACTTTGAAAATCATGGTAATGTTGCAGAATGTGTGCGAAAATTGCGTACCGATTTTGGAAGAAAGAAACTGGCATCCTCATCGATAAACCAAAGAGTGAAAAGCCAAAAATAGTGCGTACATAATTGGGCCATTTTTCTTCGAAAATGAGCAAGGAGTGTCCGTTACAGTCAATGGCGATCGTTAATAATAATGTGCTTAATAATAATTTGCTTAAAAATTGGACCGATCGTGTAGGCTACTGCATGGCCAGCCGAGGCAGCCATTTGAATGAAATTATTTCCCATTATTAACCGGAAGGATTGTACTTTCAAATAAAAAAAGAAATTTGAGAAAATATTCAGTAGCTTTTTTTTTTGCATTTTCAAAAAAAAAGTTATTTGGCAGACCCGTTACATATATGTTTATACTTTTAACAAACTCATGCGAAAATATCCAAAATATATAAAATTTTAAATTGATTGCCTCTATCAGGTCTACAACTTACACCAGGTCATTTTAAAAGTATATTAGGTTTTTCTATTTTGTAACACCGTGTTATTTGACAAAGCACTGAAAAACCATTTTCGTATTTAAAGTCAAATAAAACCTAAATCTAAGTTAATTGATTACCAATTTAAATAACCCATAGATAAATAGATTAAAAGTGTGCAACAGCTGTTCTTCGGAAGTCGGAAACCTTAGAAAGTCCCTGGAATACTTGGAGCTTGCATAGAGTTTGACTTTTAGATGGCAAAACAAGCATATATAATTTGAAATACAAACATGATTTAAAATGCATTATCATCAATCAAACGTCCATAAATTCACTATGCGAGGTGACCGCCGTCGAAAGAAATTTTAAGGTGGTCAGAGCAGGGATCGAACCCAGGATCTGATGTATAAGAGGCGCGTACACTAACCATTGCACCACCGACGGCCACATTTTATGACCACGATCTTAATACCCTCTGGAAAAATTTTCTGTATTCATTATTCATCCTGCACATTTCGGTCTTTTCACTCTCTGGCATTTTTTCCGCCAAAATATTTGGTTTTCCTCCCTTCTCAGCCTCTTGTACCGCTCATTTGGGGCACGTGTTGTAACTGACTGAAGCGTATTTTTCATCAGTGGCAGTACGACATTCTTCGTCGATAGGGAAGTTCAGTCCTTGCAGCAAATTTCAAAGAATGGGAGATGTGCTTCCACTGCGCTTCTGGGTCCTCATGAGGGGGAGTAGTCTGCTCTAGCAGGAGAGTCAGCTGTTGTTGATAGGCCTTTGCTAGGTATTTGCAGCTTGTCGATATATAGCTTTTCCTGTGTTCGGCTCCATTCGTTTTCGCCCTGCTCAGTCTTGTGCGAACTTTCGCAGCCATCTGGTAATGTTCCGAGTCAATATTGGCACCTCGAATCACAAGTACATCCATTACACTAGAAGAGTGCCTGCCATCTATTACCAAGTGATCAATCTAGATCTTTGTTCTCTGATCAGGAGATAACCAAGTCGCCTTATGAATGTCCGTATGCTGGAATCGTGTGCTACTAACTACCATGTTCTTTGCAGCGGTGAAGTTTATCCGTGTTATTCCATTATCGGAGGTGGTATCGTGTAGACTGTGATTACCGATTGTTGGTCGAAAGACACTTTCTTTTCCCAATTTATAGCGAATTCGTTTGTGACAAAAAATGCAACATTTTTTCTACCTTTTGCCCAAAAGTGCCAAATTTTTCGTTTGTGAAAAAAGTGCAACCCTACATCAAAGTTTTGTGTTCTTTTCTCAGAATTTTGCGTTCAAAATGTGCAAAAATGTTGAATTTTCTGCCCTCACATCGAGTCACGGGGGACAATGTTGCTGACTTTATCTATTTTTGTATGTGTCTCTTTATCTCTCTTTGTTTGTGTTTTTTATGCTTTCCAAAATAATTTTTCTACCGCCCTAAACCAATTTGGTCCGAAGATACCTTGGGTCTAATATGACTCCTTCTATGCGTTACACTTTTTCCTGTATCAAATGATATACTCGTTAGTTATACCTCCGTCTCTATGGGTGAAGGTACGAAAAGCGTGGTTAAATTGTGTTTTAAATAATTTTTAGCTTCAGGGAAGTTTTACCAATTTCACCATTTCTACGCCATCTTGAAACTTTTGTTTTGTTGACTTTCAAATGCTCCACTTATAGGATGGGTGGGTGTCCGAAAATTCACGAAAGATTTAAATTTCATGCCGTGTGTGCAGCAGTGTTGTTTTTAAAGGAACAAAAGACAGAGTAACAGCTGATTAACTGCAAATTAAAGGACTACGCGTTTTGATTATTGAGAAATATTTTAAAAATACTTAAGAGGTTCCGAACCATATTATCTTCAGCGATGTTGCTCATTTTCATCTGTATGGTTCTGTTAATCGTCAAAATTGTCGCATTTATGATTCAAAAAATACACAAGTGATTTTTGGCTTGAGCAATGATCTCCTCGAAATTCCGGCTAGTCGGGTAATACTCGTATCAGTTAATGGTGCACTGTCGCGACATGTTAATCCTAAATTGCATGATATATATGGGGACATCATGTGGTTTAATTAAGCAAGACGGGTGCCTCATGCCATACATCTCGAATAACAATTCAATTATATTAAATTTTGCGTTAATTTTTGGGATACCCCTTATTTCACCTTCTAGTGTTTTCTATTATAGCCGAAGTTGGATATTCGAATGTATATCTGTACTACATATTTTAAATGGTTCTATGAACCAGCATTAACGATATAACAGTATCGTTTTGTCGATTAAGTTCTGGTTATTCCACGTCAGCTAACCGGATTCGAGATTATAATTCAAATTCAAATTTGATTTGTGTATTGTTCAATCCTATTATGATATTCATTTGAAATTTCCAAAATGGAAAACAAAGAATTTAAATTTATTATTCACGTTTGGATATAATTTTCAAATATTAATAATGTTTGCAAAGTTCAAATTGAATATGAATTTTAAGCAAGAATTTTGTTTAATAAATAAAAATTATTTAATATCAGAAAATTACAATAAAAAAACAATCAGACAAAATATTTAAACATTAACATTTATACCGATACCGATAGTTGCGTAATTAAACAAATATGTAGTCGATTTGTAAATCTTTTTAATTAACTACCGTAATCATTTTTAATCATTGTTTTAGTTGATATCAACGGTTTGTTAAATCAATCAACGATTTGTTAAATCCATGTTAAATACCGAGATACCGAAGTTTCCTAGGTTTCAACCCACTAAACATATGTTTTGCAGTACAAAAATCAGCTGTTTATTGAAATGAATTCCCGAAAACTTAACAAAACTTAAATTTAAAAAGTTTAAAACAATTGACACAAACAGTAAATTAAATTCGATTTGAAGTTCTTCTAGAAAATTTAAAACAATTTAAAAAATGCCAGTAAATTTAATACAAACCGCTTAAAAAATTTCGTCGAACTACGAGGTACACGAATTATTTTAGAGTTTGTTATACACATTTGTTATACACACACATTATTAGTTAGTTATATATTTCGTTGTTGAATATATTGCGAGTGTTACTTCAGAGGCTTCAACATACAGGAAATATGATAAGTTTTGTTCAATCCCATGATCGGATATAACCTATTATTTATTAGTCTTAGAAGGTTAATGCAAAATTTTATGATTTGTGTGAAACATTTTAAAAGTTACATTCAAAGACTTTATTTCATTAATTATCACTTGTAGTAGTTAATACCCAAGCCTTCGGCTTTATTTCAACTACGAAGCGTAGTTACGTTCAAATCAACTGCGTCCAAGAAATGTGTTTAAACGTATTGGTTATACGAGGGTTGAATTTTATGTTTCGGGATTAGAGAACAAAAACAAATATTAATTACCGAAAATCACTTTATTATTTTTTAAAATATTCCCCATGAAGATTTATACACTTTTGAATGCGTTTGAACCAATTGTCGAAACACTTTTGCACTCTGATTGAGGAATCTCCAAAACATGCATTCTGAATGCAGCAACCGCTTCTTCAGGTGTCGAAAAACGTTGACCTCTCAGTTTGTTTTTTACGTACGGGAATAAAAAGAAGTCATTCTGTGCGGATGACCCATCAAATCGATGTCTTGGGTGCTCAAAAATGCAGTTGTTTCAGCCGATGTGTGAGCGCTCGCATTGTCGTGGTGAAGAGTGATCCGTCTTCGGCGGTTGGTTTTCCTGATTTCTTGGAAGACGACTGACAAACAAATGGTTGTGTACCACTCAGAATTCACTGTTCTGCGTTGTTCTAGTGGTACGGTTGCAACATGTCCGGTTTTCCGAAAAAACAGGCGACCATTTGCTTGGAAGTGCTTCGGGCGCGAACAACTTTTGTTGGATTTGGCTCATCTTGAAACACCCATACAGTTGACTGTTGTTTACTTTCGGGCTCATACGCGTAAATCCAGGATTTATCACCTGTCACGATGTCATAGACGTGTTTCGATGCACCGCGATCGTATTTTTGGAGCATTTCTTTCGACCAATCGACACGAGCCTTTTTTGGAGCGATTGACAAATTGTGTGGGATCCGACGCGAACAAATTTTTTTGACAGTCAAATGTTTATACAATATTGAATGTATGCTGGTCGCACTAATGCCTAAGGTTGTCTCAATCTCACGATAGGTCACATGACGATCTTGCAAAATTAGTTCGCGCACTGCATCAATGGTTTTCGGAACAACAGCTGATTTTGGGCGACCTTCACGAAATTCGTCTTGGAGTGAACTAGTACGACCACGATTGAATTCATCATACCATCGATAAACACTGGCCCTTGATGGAGCTTCATCGCCAACAATTTAGTTAAGTTCATCCATGCACTGTTGCTGAGTTAATCCACGTCGAAAGTTGTAAAAAATAATCGCACGAAAATGTTCACGATTTAATTCCATTTTTGGGCCGAGATGAATCTTAAGTTACTGTAAATAACACAAATAGCGCTCGTATGTCAAAACGTTCTGAGTACGCATAACCTCAAAAATGTCCAGCTTTACGATAGAGCTGTCAGTTTCCAGATTGCAACACTAGGGTTGCCAAATCCCTAGTGTTTATTTCAAAATTGAGTTAAAAAATTCGATTGAGTTAAAAGGTAAATTTTTTTTTTGATAAACCTTGTTATTATCTACCAATTCCTATCAACTACGCAATAGTCAGGGAATGTCACCTACGACGAGGTTGACATTTTGAATACTATTAACAACGCAATTTTTTGGGTGTAAGATATAAAGGAATTACACAATTCGAATTTCAAATTCAAATTCAAATTTTTTTTTAGATTCACACACTGAAAGAAAAAGCTTCATCAAATTTATGAATTCGATCCTCAATTTGATGAAACATTTCCTCATTTTCCAAACTACGATACATTTCATTGATTTCATAAAGAACATTTCATCAACCTTTCATCAATAGTTTACGTTCATTTAACGAAAATGTTACATCAAGTTGATGTAAATTTTTCATCAGTTTGATGTAAGTTTGTTATCAAGTTGAAGTAAATTTTTCACAATTTTGATGTGAATTGTTAACCAATTTGCTGTACATTTTTCATCAATTATATGTAAGGTTGTCAGCAATTTGATGTAAGTTTGTCATGAATTTGTCGCAAATTGGTCATAATTTGTATGTAAGTTTTATGTATGTTTGTTAACGAGTAACCAAACTCTTTTGACTGTATTTCATCCTAAAAAATCCACAATAACAGGGTACAAGACCACATAACAACAAGTGATCATAGCGTGGATAATCTTTTTGTCCATTGCACTATTTTCCTATTATGTATTTATTTTCAATTTTCTACTCCTTTTTTTCTTTCTCTTTATTTTTTCAATACTACGATCATATTTTGAATTGATCCCACTAATTATTTCTAAATTACAATGATGACGATTGATGATTGACGCCGAAAAAGTTGTCAAATTGAAAAAATTTTCAAATTGAAGAACTTTTCATTGAATTGATGCCAAATTTCAATTGATGAACATTATTGAATGAACATTATCATTTGATGTAAAGATTTTTTTCAGTGCACCATGTGTGTGGAAACTGAATTACAACATTTTTTAAACAAAAAGTAAATTATTAAAAAGTAAACTAAAAATTTAATGTTCCATGTTTCCTAGCAAGTTTAAATGCTAAGAAACTTTCATTTGGTAAAGTGTTGGCTATTAAAATTTTTGAAAAATTTAATTTTGCGATTTTGACTGAATTTTTATCCGAAAATTTGAAATTGACAAACTCTGTAAACTAGAGTTAAGATTCGGTCTAAAATTTGACTTTTTGCAAACAAGAGTAAGAAGTCAGATCAAGAGTTGGCTCTCACTCAAACTAAATTCTACCTATTCCACCAAAACTATTTTGTTTTTATACAAACCGGAAAAATCATAATTTTCCATAAAAATATTCGATACTTGGTTCTTCCGAAATGTCGGTTTTACAACACTACTACTAAGCCAGGCTTAACAACAATTTTATATAATTATATAGTAGTTAATCTATTTAAAATGTTTGATGGAAAATTGAACCCTTTGCCACAAGCTAGTTATTTATCAAATTCCAGAACCAGCGCGTAGTTGTTTATTCTCGGCTTTTCTGGAGAAATCTTAAGCGAATTCAGCAAACGTTGTTTGGCGAGCTGGTATTTGTAGCAATGACATACTTTTAGGCGTAAGTAACATTTTCAAGATTAACTTTACTGTGACATCCATGTTAATTTACACATTATCAATAAAAAGGGCTTAATTTTAACAATTTAAACGATCACACTGTTGTGTTAAATCAGACACTAAATCCGAATAAAGAAGAATTATTTCTTCGTACACAAGAATGTCTTAGAAGATTGGTTAAGAGTTAGAATTTGTTCACTACATCACATGAAAGGACTGAGGGCATCATCTCACAGAGAGCCATGACTATAGTTTATGAACGGTTACAGTGCGAGAAACTTGCCGCTTTCTTGTATACATTTTACTGGTGTCATAATGTGAATAGATTTAGTAGTTTAAATGAATTTTATCTAAAATAAAATCCCAATCATGACTAAATGATTAAATCGGGGCAATTGTAAAGTGTTGACTCTCAAAGAACAGTTTCTAGGAATGTTGAGGCTAAAATTTAATTTGTAATTGTGTCTAAATTTTTATCTGAAAACTTGAAAATTATAAAGATTTATAATCTAATTTTATTTATTATAATTTTTAAATCTCTTAAAGACCAAATAACATTATGTAGTTTTTAGTTAGTTTTCAACATAATCTCCTTTTAGCTCAAGGATATTGTCCAACGTTTCTCCAATTTTTGTATCCCTTCCAAAAAGTAGGATTTTTTGAGGTCCATACAATAGGTATTATTTGATCAATAATTTCATCGTTGGAGCTAAATCTTTGTCCACCGAGCCATTTCTTTAGGTTTGGAAATAGGAAATAGTCACTGGGGGCTAAATCCGGAGAATATAGCGGATGAGGTACCAATTCGTAGCCAAATTCATGGAATTTTGCCGTCGATACTACACTCCGTGTGTTTATGGTCAATTGAGAGCAAACGCGGCACCCATCTTGCAGTTAAACCCAACTGATAATTTAAAATCGATCGAGGTTATATGTTTTGAACAGCTGTTAAACGCAAAGTAACTGACGGAACTTGCTCAAAATTTGACAGTAGTCTATTAACAGGGAGCAGTGTTGCATTTCATATAACAACGAGGGAAGTTCGAAAAGTCACGGACTTATTGATCCGCCCTCGTATATCTATACTAATATTATAAACAGGAATTGTTGGTGAGTTTGCTTGTTTGTATGTAGGGGGTAATCTTCTAAACTACTCATCCGATTCTTTCACCAGTAGAATGCTACGTTATCACTGAGTGTTACAGGCAATTTTTTTTTGTTTCTTTGTTTTCAGGAGGAAGTCTGCCGGGTTTGCTAGTTCTTAATATTCTAATAATAACGGGTTTCCTTTTTTCAATTGAAAAAACAACGTTGGAGCCGGTTTTTAAAAACCCCATTTTTCGAAGCAGCCTAATAACCGGTTTCTTGAATCGACCGTTGTCGTGATTACTCTGATGAGGATGTACAAAACGGTAGGACAGACAGTAAAAACCCGGTTTCACCAGTTCTTCGCAAATGCTAATTTTCAGAACACTGGCGGTAGGTGGAGGTCAAAAATCCGATGGACTGATACTCGTTTTTTGAATACTCTAAAAGTTATCCTTGTGTATTTGACAGATATGTCCAAGTAACTAGGACAAGAAATGCTCTTTAATCACTGCATATATCGCATGATACGAACCCATACGAATTGATATCCAATTGTTGCTCCAAACAACCCATTCAATTTCCTAACGAGTCGATTAGTTCGTTGGTGGTTGACGTCTAAACGTATTCGTAGAGAACGAAAACACTTGTTTTTATCGTCAGACTTATGTTTGTTCTTTTCACTTTGTCGTACCAACACACCACTCGTTGGGTTTTTTCCCTCTTTAAAATGTTGTTATTGTCTCATATCGTTGGCGTACATGTTTTTATCGGGCGCCAACTCTGAGCTCTTACACAGGACACAAAGGGGCTTATTGGGCGGGTGTGGGTATCACATTGCTAATATGAGTATCGAACAGCTTACATGATGATTGTATTTATTACACATGAGTAAAAACGTTTAGAAACTGCTGCACACATAAGAAAATATGAATATGTAATCACATACAGACATATATCGTTATGCATGGACATGGTGGAGTGGATGGAGTGAGACAGACGGAGGCCTTATCAACCCAAAACAGAAATCATGTATCGTGGGGCACGAATATGGATGGAGGGATGGGGAGGGAGGCCTTATCAAACCAAAACACAAATGAGGTTCGTTCGCTGTCTGTAACGACAAGCGGGGCTGGTAGCACCATCACCATAAAAATCACGCTCTGGTGAAACCCTAAGAACTGCAAATATTTCGCACACAATATGGCGAATAATATACAATTTATTGAGAAAACGTGTGATTTTCACTCTTTTTGTTTTATTTATACATTCGAATACGGGCGTGTGTGTGTGTGTGTGTATTTGAGTGTAGTCTGCTAGTGATAATGGTTTTTATTTGTTTATCGATTAACGTATCTAAAATATTTCGAATCACATATAAAGCGGCGACTTCTTTCACAGTTCGTAAATGTTTTGAATTAGAATTTCTCGTTAACGCCTTATAAAATGAAATTCCAATACTTTTTCTTTCGCAACTCAATGATATCATATTAATTGTGAACAACGCACCAGCCAACCATTCAGGAGCAGGGGATTGGCCGATAACGTTTTGTGTTTGTTCATCAAGCTGAAATAAGATTAACCAATTTTTTCTCAATCAAGATAGTGATAAATTTCATTTCATTTGGGAATAGCGGTAAAATTTCAATAAATATTAAAGATATTTCGATAAGTAATCGATTGTTTAGATTCGATTCTCAAAGATGTATTTTTGGAGAAAGCGTCTGACACAAGCGGAGCACACACTTGTCATTCATGAGCATGAACATCAGCTATCGTTGATGGATATTGTCGGTTTACCGCCCCTTTTTGATACCAAATAAGAATGGAAACGAAGTTGTTCGCATCACTATCATGTTTACAAAATTTATTGATAATATTTTTCAAATTCATCGGTCGGATAAAAAGTTATCGACCAAGCTCATGCTCATGGATGAAAAGTCTGTGGTTCGCTATAGAGTTTATTTTTTGAAATTGCATTAAAGATATAATTTATAAAAACTGAACAATAAACTCGTCTTAAATTACAGATTAAAAAGGTATAGTACGTTTTTCCCTAGTCTGTAATGAATAAAGTGGTATTGCGTTGGCAAGAAAGTAATTTCGGGTTTTTGTTCAAAGTAATTTTTCTAATTCTGAAATCGTTCAAGCAACATATTGATCCCAGATTCATAGAATGACTGGTCCGTCCCACTAATATACACGAACAACTCGTAAAACTCGAACAGCTCCTCTTCTACATTGGAGGATTTGCCATTCAAAATGTTTTGCAGACTCCGGAATAAATGAAAATTCGAAGGTGCCAGATCAGGATCATAAGGTGGATGTGGCATCACTGCCCAACCAACCTCCAATATTTATTGCAGAGTCTGCAAATATGTGTGAGGCCTGGTGGTAAATAAATAAATAAATCTTTTCCCATAACATCCCATGCAGATTCCCACAACCAGTGAGCTATGCGCCTTTTAGTTTTACACCGACTGATTGAGGCCTACAGTTTTACACCGGTTCCGAACGGTATTTTGAGAAGCATTTTCATGGCTAAGTACTCGATAGTGTCGCCATCACTAAGCTAGGTGACTAGTGTATTCAAAACCGAAACCGGTTAACCGAACCGGTGTCACCGGTTATTGCAAGTCGATTAACAGGGTTTTCCGGTTTTCACACAACTGATATAACGCAGAATTACAACCCAAACTTAGCAAAACCTAAATAAAGGGTGGACCATGTAAGACTTGGAATTTGAACCCCCCGTTATTGCGAAGCAGATGAACAATTTGACATTTTCGATGTGACAGATTATTAGTTAAAGAATAACATTTTAAGAAAAAATTGGGAAATAATAACAGTTTTCTTGTAAAGTCTGTGGCCTCAATTCAAACTATACGAAATCTATGAAATAAATTCGATAAAAATAACAAAATTGATGCATTTGGGGCTCGGACATACCACGCGTCGTCGTCAAGTTACTGTTTGATGCTGTTTTGGCATGACGGCATCATAGGTCTATTTTTCTTCGAAAATGAGACAGAAGCCGCCGTAACCGTCAATAGCGAGCGTTATCGTACGTGTTTGTTCCAAAACGTTGAAGAGGATGAAATGGACGACGTACGGTTTGAACAGGATGGCGCTATGTGCAACACAGCCAACGTTGCAGTAGATCTATGCGCACTATTTTCGAAAACCGCATAATCAGCCGAAACTCGGAAACCCATTGGATTCGACTTGAACCAGTTGGCCTATAATCTCTAGAGCTTCGTGAAATATAAGTATAACGCAAACAATCCCGAGTGAATTGAGGCATTAAAATACGAAATAGAGGCGCAAACAATAGAAAATGTACTGAAAAATGGGGAATGAGGTACTGTGTCTATATTAGTATTTTTTTAAAGCGAAATAAAATTCCAAATTTTATAAGGCCCACACTTTAGTTTCCCATTACATCCCATGAAGGAATAGGCCTACAGGCTCTGAGTTGAACCTGCAGTTTTACACCGGTTCGCAACGGTATTTTTACAAGGTTTTCATGGCTCTGTACTCGGTAGTCGACCTCAAACTTCAAAAAGACTGAAATAAAAATAAACGATGTTTATCAAAGGCATAGTTTTCCATATTTTCATAAATACCGAAACCGGTTATTTACGGGTTTCTACATCCCGGTGTAACCGAAAACCGGTTTCGCGAAAAACGGAATATTTGAAGAAATCGAAAACCTACATTTTCGAAACACCGGTTTTTTGAATACACTAGAAATGACTATTGTCGAAAGAAATGTAAGTTGGTTAGAGCAGGGATCAAACCCACGTTCTTATGTACAACAGCCGCAAACACTAACCATTGCACTACCGATGGCCTGGTGTTTCTGTGATGGAAAACCACGCCTTTGCGATTTTTCAATTCAGGTCGGGTTTATTTCAGTGTTCCATCAAGGTTCGTCATTTGCTAACAATAGACGTCAGAATTTATGGTTTGATTTTTATGAAGCAGTTCAATATAAATTACCCCCTTAAAATCCCACCAAATGGACAAAATTCCCTTTTTTGGTGCATTTCAGCATTTGATGAAATTTGAGGGCGTTCCTCATGCTTGGACCAGGACCTCTTTCGCTAGATATTGTTGTAAAGAATCCATTTTTCATCTCTAGTGACAATGCGTTTCAAAAATGGATAATCGACAAATTCAGCAGTGTGGGGAGCACCTTCCAGTACCGTACCTGACCGATTCTGACCCTGCCCCATTGTGAGAGTTGCCTTAACCTAACAGCAGTAAATAAAAACAATATTTTACCCGTTTCCACCATGTTGGTTTTGAAGCTAAGCTGTCTGTCCAAAATAACACCCAGATATTTGACAGACTGCAAGAAAAATAGGTGGGTATTTTATACCTCCGAGCAAAAAGGATCAGCTCGGTCTTGGTCTGGTTTATCACACACCCATCAGCACAAAGTCTGTAAAATACCCTGGAGAATGTACCTTTGGGAACTGGGATACTTGCATCGACGTAGTTACACGAATAACAAATTGCGTGATTATGCTGACTATGTCATTCCAGTGGAATGGATAATGATGTACCAGCGCGAAAGGCATTCGAAGAGCGTACTCGACGGAAGCCGTAATATAGGAAGACCAAGACTCCGCTGGAAGGATGAGATAGACGAATCCCAGCGAATGTTTAGTATTACCGACTGTAGAGAAAAGCAACTGATCGAGACGATTCGATAAATATGTTATCTTCGTGATTTGTAAGGCTTTTAATCCAATTAAGTAAGTAAATGTGTGATTTAATTCAAAAAATTCCAACTTTTGCATCGTTTATAGGTTAAAAAACTTGAGAGACACTACTCCACTGAAAAGAAAAAATTTATCACAAGAGTGCATTTGTTCCGATTCATCGCTCCAATGAGAATGATTTCATTAATTGCAAAAGTTATGTCACTGTGAAGAATAGGTTTGAATGCTGCGATAAATTCACTGTGAAAAATCAGTATTTTTTTCTTGATTGGGAGCAAGTACTATAATGTGTGTGGCGCTTGTCGCTAATATAGTATACTTATGTCCAAACACATTGTGTTTGCTGCTCAATATTACATGTTTGATATACAGTGATTATTATGTTATAAGGTATGTATTTGTGATCCAAATAAAATTTAATTGTGATACAAATACAGCTGTGTTTGGTGCATTGATTACTTCATTTTTCTGTTGCTATTCTCTGTCGAGAGCAAAATAGTAAAAGAGGGACAAAGGGAGATTGTTCTGAGCCAAGTTAATGTTCTTACAAATGAATAATTGTATTTTTGCATTATTCTTTCAGTCAGTGACACGTAGATATTCATGAATGTATGTGTATATGAATTTAGCGTTTCTTATGTTGACTGATCTGTTGCGTTTCAGCATTTTAGTTTCATGCATTCTGTCATCAATCGTTCGTTTGGGAAGAATCATGCGAATACTTCGACGTAAGTAAATGGATGATTGGCTCCACGTAAAAGTATGCAAGTAAACATGCTAATGTTTGCATTTAAGTATTAGTGAGTTTAGGACTTGCAAATATATGAATACTTGGAGTGTGTTCCAAACACATTCATGGTTCCTACGGAATGTGTTTGAGAGAATATATAACAGAGGCCGCTGTTTTCAGCGTGTATATTTAATTTTAGCAATGCATTTGTTTCATTGATGCTCTAAAAATGAATTGGTTTGGAAACAGAAGTATCCATATGTTCATGAATAATGTATGGAAATTAACATCAAATTCTTTTTTCACCTATTTCGATAAAAAATAGAGTTTGCTTATGTGTACTTTGATGGAATTCTGTCAATTATAAGTATACGTGCATGTGTGTGTGCATGGTTGCATTTGGTGGAGTAAAAGCAGCGTTGCATACAACTTTTATATAAAAGGGAAGTTTCTGCATAAATGTTACATTGGAAAATAAAAAAATGTTACATTGGAAATCATATGCTGACGTTTCATTTAAATAATATTAATACTTAAAATTATGTAAAGACAAGTGCAAGCACATGTGTCATTATTTTCTTGCTTAATACTTTTTGTTTTATTTCCACAAAAAACAAAGAGAATGCAAAGCAACAGACACATGTACATACATACATACATTGTTATGTTCGTCCATACGCTACACAAGTTCACACAATTTTCGTTGCTCTCTTGCTATCTCATTTTTATATACGTATAACCATGCCATTATTCTCTTTACTCTGAGTGTGCTCCGCACCCACACAAGACAACTCATAGACTAATACTTATAGTAGACCTAATAGTCCTCTCACCAAATTTATGACATTTGGCCTGGTGTGATATTTACGTGCGATGTTGAAAAGAATTGCTTTACTAATACCAGTTGGAGGCAATGGTTCAAAACAACGAACAAAATAACAACAACGGCATTTCGATTTGTCTGTTAAAACTATTGTGTTAAATACAACACAAATGTATGCTAACAATATAAGTCAAGAAAAAAGTTTAAACCACATTTAAATTTCACAGTTTTTTACCAAAACGACATGAAAAATTAAAGCAAGAAGTTATTGTAATTCCACCTGGTGTATGTCACTTTTCGTCAAACATCTCTCTATCACACCACCCGCATTAAGAACAGTGTGAAAGGAAACGTCAGATGAGCCAAATATTCGCTCTAGTATGAGATTACTCTATGAGACAACTATTCGCTGCCCCTACATCAGTGTGTGTTTCTTTTTTCAGTGTCTGACAATCTGCGGTTCGCAGTCGGACAAATGTGTGTTCTATATAGGGGTGCGTCACCCTTATCATTTAGGGGTATGAAAAATAGATGTTGGCCGATTCTGAGACCTAGCCGATATGCACACAAAATTTCATACAAATCGGTCCAGCCGTTTCGGAGGAGTTTAACGCCAAACAATCTGTGATCGCAGTCGGACAAACTGTGTTTGGATGGATGTGTTCACATTGTGAGTTAAATCCCTACCCGCGCCTACCTGTAGCAATGTACTCGCATCGTCAACTTTAAATCATTGAACAACACCATAATACAAAATTAGAAAAAATATGAGACAACCCAAATAAATTGTATTATAAATTTTAGTTTTGGAATATGTATGTGGCTTCAACTTTAAATTTTCGCAATTGGTGGATGCGACAACCCTATCAACAGAGAGCACTTTGATTAAATTGAATGTTTAACATACCACTTTATTACTATTTTTTTTTATTATTTTCAACGAAATTAAGTAGTTGCCGCAACGCAGCGACGACTGGTCAAATGTAATCTTGGATACCATGTTTCATCGTAGCAACGACAAAAACGTCGGATATACGAAACTTTTATTACAAAATAAACACACCTATTTAATTTTACATTTCTTACCGTGTAAAATTACATACACTATGTACTTAATTGTATAGTTTATTTTATGAATCATCTTAGGGAAAAACAATCTTGAGACACTTGAATTGTACAATCTCAATATGAGCTACAATCAACCTCTAAATGATACATAGTTGAATGTGTGTACGAACATACCCGCATTACGTTTTCAAAAGTAGTACGCAGCAATGTATGTATGTATGCTTGCACACACATTGTTAGTAATTATCCACGTTAACGTGTATTATTTACTGATGGAAAAATATTCCGAAATTTTTGTATGTGAGCAAGCAACACGTGACTTTTGTGTGAGCCGCAAACTTGACTGCTGATGATGTTAAAATATTGCTGACACGCTGGAATCGCGTGAGATATTACGTCAGTTGAAATAAATTTCGCTTGGCCCAACAGCAGCAGCGACAACGATAGCGACATCGAACAACATAAAGTGAATCAAGTGTGACTCGACTCGACCCGACCGAAGACATACTACATCGTCGGAAAGGAGTGGAATTATTGTGTTGCTGTGACTGCTGCTGTTGTTGTTTTTGACAGTGTCGTCGTAAACATTCGCTGAGAGCAATGAAACGAGACGAAACAACATGACATGATATAATTTTGTTTGCAAATTAACAAATTCTCAAGTTGAATTTTGATGTGGTTCTGCATGTGTGTGTGAATAACATTTTAATTCGTAGAAATTCGACTGACTATGTCCGAATGTACAAATAAAGTAATGAATACATACAAAACCGAGTCTCACGCGTATACTTTGGTACAAAAGTTTACATCACAAAGTCGCATTTTAAAGCAAATATTATTTTGCTGGGTACGTTATGTATAAAAGGGTAACAAAAATTTAAAAATTTTAAAATTATTTCTGCACAGATTCCTTATACGAGGTTGAGACAATTATTCAAAAAGACCGTAGACTTCTATCGAATTTTACTGGAAAAGTCACATTTTATAAAAAAAAATCAAAATTTCCCTTCACTTGAATGCCATCAAACAAAACGAGTGAAGCGTTAACCATTCTCTGCTCTCTTTCTCTCTCTTACGCTCTTCATTGAATATTTCAATACACGAGCAGCTTTTTGATAATGTTATTGTATATAACTATACAAAGTTCAACCATGTTGAAGTAAAATTACTAGGCAAAAAGTATGAAATAATCAAGATATGCAGCTTTCTCTCTCGCTTTTGAGTGAATTGTTACCACCAGCGGAAAAAGAGTGCAATAAGTTCTCTATACTATTCAATACTTTTTGTCGTCGCTCTGTTTATGACAAAACAAAAACAAATATTTCAGTGAGCTAAATATTGCTTTATTTATGAGAACTTAAAATGATAATAAGAGACAGAAATATTGTTGGAATGCATTTTTTTTATTATAAGCTGGTACATAATTTCATGACATTTATTTTTTAAATATTATTTCTGGCATATGGCCGCCGCGGCTACGAGTTACATGGTCCATTCGCTGAGTCCAATTTTGGAATACTTTTTCCAATAAATCTGGCCGTATGTCGTCAATGGTGGCTTGAATATTGGCTTCCAATGCTTCAAGAGTAATGTCGTAATATAGCCCCATAAAAAGTAACCCAGAGGCATTAAGTCGCACGAACGATAGGGCCACTGAACAGTACCACTTCTGGAAATAAAGTTGCCACCAAATTGATTTGCAATAAATCGATTGTTAAGCGCGTTGTATGGCAAGATGCGCCATCTAGTTGGAACCAAATATCGCTGAAGTTTAGCTGATGAATTTTTGGAAAAAAAATTTCAGTCAGCATGGCTCGATAGCGCACGCCAATCACCGTAACGGCAGGTCGTTGCTCATTCCGAAAGAAATAAGCACCGATGATGCAGCCAGCGAGTAAACCGCACCAAACACTCAATTTAAATGGATGTAATGTCTTCAGGATTGTCTTCGCTTCATATACGGCAATTTTGCTTATTGACGTAGCCAGTTAACCAGAAGAAAATGGACAACTTCACGTTGTTGTTCTTTTCAGTTTATTTCCTCAAAAGAAAGCCATACACAAACCATTTAACCGTCCGAGCCTTTATTTATTCTTTTTTTCACAAATGTTTTTTTATGCCTTGGTGGGCATTGAAATCGCTATATTCCCAACCATCCGATCAATTTCACAGATTTATTTTTTAAATTTTCTATTAAAAAGTACTTTTTCTATGAAAACCGAACAATTATTAAAAACAACAACTGAAAGATCGAATAATATTAACACAAACATTTCCTACTAATATAACTTTATTTCACGGCACACTTACTTAGCCGACCAATACATCAGCCAAATTAAAAAACATTCACTTCAACTGCAATTTACACAAACATTCAGGCATATTTATGACTCACTGACTGATAGAATAATACGAAAATACCATTATACACTTACAAATGGGACTGTAAATAATCTCTGTTTGTCCCTCCTTCTTTCTCTTGCTCTCGGGAGAGCACAAACGGTGCAACAAACACAGCTGTTTTTGTATCAAAACTTACCTATCCGGTCTCGAACAACCCCTGGGGGTCAGGGACCTTACAAAACGAAGATAACATATTTCACCAACCAATTCGATCTTTTGCTTTATCTCCCCGGTGGGTAATACCATGTGTAGCCAGGGATTCGTCAAGTTGATTCCTCTAGCGGAGTCTTGGTCTTCCTATTTTTCGCCTTCCTTCAAGTTCGGTTTCGAAAACTCTTCGTGTTGGTTCGTCTTCATCCATTCTACTGACATGGCCTAGCCAGCGCAATCGCGTTATATTGATCCGCTTAACTATGTCGATGTCGGGATACAGCTCATGGTTCATGCGTCGCCGATAATCGCCGTTGTGCACTATAGGGCCCTAAATCTTCCGGAGTATTTTTCTCTCGAAGACTCCCACTGACGTTTCATCTGCTTGCGATAAGACCCAGGATTCTGCGCCATAAAGCAAAACAGGTTGTATGAGAGTCTGGTATAGGTGGATTTTCGACATTCGAGAGAGGGCTTTATCTTTAAAATGCTTGCCTAGCCCAAAATAACATCTATTCGCAAGCACAATTTTCAAATTCATTTCAAAATCATTTGAAGAAAATTTGCCCAAGAAAAATTAAGTAAATTTTTTATATTATTTTTAGTCGAGGCCATTTTTACGTGTATTCTGAATAATTAAAATTTTCTTAAATTTAGTTAAATTTCTTAATTTACAGCCAAAGTCACGATGTCGAACGTTAACGTTCGCTTTCTTTCTAAGCGACAAAAAGCTGATTTGGGAGCCACTAACAAGTGAACGAAAACATATACATACAATTGAGTACTAAATTAAACGTCATAGTGGAAAGTAAACATTGGATGGCGCAAAACATGGGTTCAATAATACCAGATAGAGGCAATAGTAAACAACGTCCACCAAAGGAAAAACAACCGAATTTCGTGTTTTTGTGGCAATCTAGTTGTGTTAAATGCAATAGAAATGTATACCAACGATAAAAGTCAACAAAAAAGGGCAAAATACATTTAAATTTTTCAGTTCTACACCAAAACGACATGAAAAAGTTAAGTGAACAAATTTTGTAACTCCACCTGGTGTAAGTTAATTTTAAATTTAATTTCTCTCATTTCCACAAACCTACGACGAAGAGTGTGAAAAGAAAAGTCAGGTGCTTTCAATAGAGCAAAAACTGTATCGTGAAGATGTTTTAGTAGAGTGTTTGGCGATGATTCACCGCAATAATGCCGAATTTTCACACCTGAGACAAAGGAACAGTCAAAGCAGTGAACTGGAATGGGAGAATCGTCTGCACGCAAGGTGATGGCTTCTGTTTTTTGTTGGGATGCGCATGGGATAATTTTTATTAATTATCTTCAGAAATGGAAAGCCATCAACGGCGAATATTATGCTAATTTATTATTTATGAATTAAAGTTCGAATTGCTTCATCACGTACTTTATTCGCCAGACTTACTAACTCCCTCGGACTATTTTCTATTTCTGCGGATGATGGCTATTTTAAGGAGTTTGAGTTTAACTATAAACAGGGTATCGAAGCTATTGAATATCGCTGGAAAGTGTATCGACCTAAAAGGAGATTATGTTGAAAAATAAAGACACTTTTTTGTGTCTTCTATGTTTAGTCGGCTAGTTTTCGGACCGCCCTCTACATGCCCCGACGGAAGAAAAAGACGATGACATCAAGACTGTTAGATTCAGCACGACGAAACCCATTTTTGTCAATAGTACGAGATTCCAACATAAAGACATCCATAAGGCACTTGGCTATCCCGTGATCAACAGACGAAGAACCAGATTTATCACCTGGTAATAGGTTGAAGGCACTTTACTAGTGTAAAGGATGTACGTGTGATTCAAGAAGCTAATATCGTTCGGATCACTATATGTTTGCAGAAAATGTTCGCACAAGATTAAGCAGCGTGAAAGTCGTATGAAACCAGACATATACAAATCTGAACATCGGAAAGATGCAATTACCAGAGTTAGCCACGGCATATGCAGAGAAGCTCACATAGATACTGGTGCAGAACACACCCCGCTTCATGATCCTGAAGCGCAGTGGAAGTACATTTCCTACTCTATGAAAACTGCTGCAGAGACCGTACTAGGTTATGAAAAACCGCTTAAAGACAAACCATGGTACGTACTCATACATGGTACATGGTCACTATGATGCTGGAGGCTTCACTCGCAACTGTATTGTGAACGGGATTGATTTCTGCCGTGCTTGAGGTGATGAAGAAGATGTGGAGACCATTGGTTGGTTGCTTTGGTTGGTTTCAGGCAGAGGGTCTTGCCTCTTTGCGCGACGTGGCCGTTGATGGTCTGATGGAATTCTGGCGGATCTGCGATGTATACAGGCAGACGATACCATCATCTGATGATTTGTCTATTGGTTCTTTCTACCCCACTGGAAATCTGGAATCGTACACCGTGACTTGCACATGTGAATCCTTCACCTTGGATGATATTGTATGTATTGATGAAGGCCTATCAGGTGATGTATGTACTTTATATATGTACACTGGGAACATAATTGAGTGATTTCTCTGTCTGTCCTACCGCTATCTGTCTATCGGAAACTCTTCACTATTAGTGGGGCTCGCCCCCCTCTCCTCACCCCTCCTCTCTATTCCTCTCATATATATGGGCAATCATAATGGGTGGACCGACCTCCCAGTGTAGTGACGATAAGCTATATTCTGTCTCTTATTGCCACATGTCCTAAACCTAATCTAACCTATTGTCCAGATAAAATCTGTCGTCTGAGATATTGCTGGTATTAATGAGCATACGATTGGGAATTTCGTCAAAGTTTTGTTCTTTTTTTTAGAAAATAATATGCATTTTAAGTTTTTGAGTTAACAGTTTTTTGTTGCTAGAACTAAAATACAATAAAAAATATAATGGTTTTTATGACAACGTTTTGTGCTACTTTACTGTTCATGGCTGTAATCTACATTTGCGATATGGCGATATTATATTCATGAGTGTCATATCCGTGACCTATCTTAAACGATTTCGAAAACTACTGGACGAGTGGCACCCAACACAGGACACCATAATTGAACGAGTTCAAGACCTAGTGACCGAGTTTGACCCAACTCAATAAAACTCAAACAAAACTTACTCGACTAGACAAATTTACATTAAACTGTGCATACTTTTGTACCGCAGTGTGCATTTACGAGATTTTCTGTAAGAAGTATGGAGATACATACACACACAAATGGAAACGTCACATGAACACAGATACAATTCTGAACGGGATTATGTTGGTGTGTTTGACGTTAATTCACATGTTTATGTGAAATATACAATTTTGCATATAATTGACATGTGACATGACCGATTATAATGTTGGTCAGTTTCTTTCGTGTTGTCTTCTTTATTTTAATCAAAATCTTACATATACACATACATACAATGTATTAGTAAAACAAACATACTGACGACCACCGTTTAGATAAAACAAAATTTTCGTTTGAAGTGGGGCAAGGCAACAGCCAACTTATACTAACTCATACACACACTCGAACTAGTTAAAAAAAAGTGAAACGTGCTTTTCAAGTGGCATTACTCGTGTTCGTACCCAACCGACAACAAGTTTGAAGCATTTGTCACGTACCCACACGTGTTTTGTTACTTCTCAAACTACTAATGACAGTCGAAACTGTGTGTGTGTGTGTTTTTCTGAGTCTGGATCTGAATGTGAGTGCACGAGTGTGTGTGCGTTCGTGCCTATGCCTCGAGAGTGATTGTGTAATGTTGTTTTTTGTTTTGTATTTTTTTCATTGTTAGTAAGCGAACGCCAACTAAAGCAATAGCTACAATAACAACAAGTCATATATTTCAAGTCAAGCACAAAGTCAATCAGGGTTGCCAACTTTCTGACTGTTTACAACCAAAACAGAGATTTTTTTCTTTTCAAATCGCTTCAATGCACTCGTCTAATTCTCATTTAATGCAGGTAAAATGCTTGTCTTATAGAGTCTAAACAATTATCTAGTTAGGTTTACGAGATTCAGTTGTATGAAAGTATGTATATACTGGATGGCCCAAACAGACTCCCCGATGTTGTTTTGCTATATCTTTAAAGTTATACTACATAATTTCATAATTTTTTTGAAATGTTTATTTGGAACTATAAGCTTTTTCCATTAGTTTTGAAGATGATATCTTTCGAGTGGTCGCCGCCATTGTTGCTAACCATTTGGGTTATTTCACAGCATTTTCAAAATTTCTGGCGAGAACTTCGGGCGATAATTTCACTCTTGTCGGATATTCTCTTTGCGAGTTTAACTACTTCAACCCCACAAAGAAAGAAGTTTGGAACGATTAAACCTGACAACCCAGCAGGCCACTGGGACTTGCCAAACCGAAACATAAGGCGGCCCGGAAATACATCCTTCAAAATGTCTTCGCCGCGCGAGCTGTGTGTGCAGTTGCACCATTCTGTTTGTACCACATGCCCTCCAGTCCCAATTCCGTAATTTGTTGCAAACGACTCGTTGATTGAGGTTCAGGAGGGCGTGAGTTGAGTTCATACTCGATTGACATTCTGCAGGAAGTAGCTGTACCTGTATCTTATACTCAGAGAACTAATGGTTTAAAAAGAGGTTGTAGCAAACGAAAGTTTGGCTGTTGTCACCGAATTGTGTTTGCCATAACCGAATTGAGGTTTTCACAACTGAATGCAGTCCTCACAACTAAAATTCGGTTAAAGCAACTGAACCTTCAGCTGATTCTTTAATAATATTCGTTATGTCAACAAACTTTTCTATAATTTCGGTTGCAACAGCCAAATTGGGAATTAATTCTGATGCAAGAACTAAAATTGGTTGCAGCAACCGAATGTGGCATCAATTCAGGCGTAAAAACCGAATTTGACATCAATTCGGTTGCAATTATCGACGTTAGTATCAACTCTGTTGTCGGTTGCGAATTCCTCATGAATTCTGTTGGGACAACCAAATTCGATTTTAATTCTGTTACCACAACATAATTCCATATGTTCAAAAACTGACGTTTAAAACGTTCTAAAAACATATATTATATTAAAAAGTGAAAGAATCTACAGTTCGGAACCCGTGTAAAACTGTATGACCCAATCAGTGAGTGTAAAACTACAATGCGCACAACTCACTGGTTGTGAGAAGCTCTCTCCAATTCATTCGTGGAATGTAATGGGAAACCATTTTTTTTTATTGCGAAATGTTCATGCAGATGCCAACGTTTCTGAAGACTTTCAAGGTCGATTGTTTGAGATGTACTACCATCGGCTGTCAGAATTGGTGCGGTGACGCTGATGGCCGAGACTTCAAAAACGGTCGGAAGGGGAATGTAAATGGAATTTGTTACCCTAGAGATCCCTAAATTAAAAATTTCAAAATTCAGTTGTGACAACCTCTAATTCGGATGGGACAACCTCTAATTCGGTTGTGACAACCTCTAATTCGGCTGTGATAACATCTAATTCGGTAGATATAACCTCTAATTTGGTTGTGTCAACGTCTAATTCGGTTGTGACAACCTATGATTCCACTGTGATGATCTCTAGTGTGGCAACCTCTAAATTCGGTAACGGCTGATTCGGCTGCATGAGCCAAATTTTTGTGTGAAACGAACAGATTCAAGACTTTTATTAAAATGCGTTGCAGAGACGAGCGTGTATTGGCCAATTGCTTGGAACGTCGTCTGGTTGACATGGATGGCTCATCCGTGGCATCTTCAGCCACAGCGGCGATGTTCTTGTTCGAACGAGCACTATGAAGCCTTCTTGTGCCTCTTCTGTCAAGTTTCGTTCCAATATCTTCGAGGGCAGCTGCGTTGAAATTCATACAATCTGTGTTGAAATTCACGTTGTGCTAAAATTCCTGACGAAGTATTCCGTAAACAATAGTCATGAGTATTTCGCATTCTGAGGAGTATAGCTTTTCATGCCATATCCACGTTAATTCTGTATCTATTTAAATTACAAAACAAATCTGACAGCTACCGCCATTTGAACAATTTATAGCATCTTGCAATAAAATAAAATAATCGAATTAGCCGTAACCGAATTTAGAGCTTGTCACAAACACATTAAATATTATCACATCATAACTAGAGTTTGTCACAACCACATAAGAGATTGCAGCAACCTACTAGATGTTGCTTCAACCAAATTTCAGTTGCGGGAACTTCAGTTATCTGAGATTTCGTTTGGGAGAACCGAAAAACGTTTGAAGTACGAGTTATGAGAAATGAGAGCTGAAAAAACCTTTTCGATAAACGAAAAACGGCTCCAGCAACTGTTACAGCAACCGATTTGTAGTTGCTCCAAACTAAAAACGTTTGCGAGAACTAAAAAATGAAAAATTAAATCTGAAAAAACGTTTGCGAGAAACGAAAATCGGTTCCACCAACTCTTCATTTGGTTACAGCAAACGAGTTGTAATTAAAACTTTTATTTATGGCATCCATAACCTATTTTTTGTTTAAATTTCCAACTTTTATGATTTTGGTTTTACCCATAAAGTTCGTTTTAAACAAAGTTGGCATTTTTGTCTATTTTCTCACTGTCTACTGACACGCCTGTCTCGACTTGTATTCAAATATCAACAAAAAGCGCAGCAAACTACAACGCGTCAATAGTCCATCCAAGATATATTGACAAGGCATTACATTGTGTGATCACTTTTATGTGTATGAATCATGGTACAAGAAGCAAGGTAAAATAATGCGATCAGCTGATTTACAATTTTTTTCCAGTGTTCAATGGATTGTCAAATTCAATGACGTTTCATTGTTTGACGTTTCATTGTTTGTTTACTTTTTTGTTACCAACATTTAAAAATAGAGAAGCGTGTGTTCAAATTTAAATAAAGCAAATAAATTGAAAGTAATAAAACCAAATACATACATATTATTTTAATTGATTTTGTGGAAAGAAATAAAAAGAAAAAAATGCGTAGGTGTTGTCTCTGTGGCAAAAGGAATGTTGGAGGTGGCCTGTTTTTTACCATTCCGAAGGATGAACGGAGGAAAAATACCTGGTCCAAAATTTGCCAAAGGGATTTTGGACAGAAGGATTTTATATGTGGGGATCACTTTTTACCCAGTGACATCATAAAAGGCTCCAAAAGATATATGCTAATGCCAAGTGCAATGCCCTTTTTTGAAGCAATGGAAAAGCAAGTCCCATTCCAGGAGTAAGTTTTGTTTAAATATAGAATGGACCGAAATCTCGAAATAACACGTATTAGCCTTTCTAAACCCATAAACTCCCGAGATATTTTTTTTTTTTTTTTTTTTTAATGTTTATTTATTTGTAAATATTATGTTTAAACTATAATAAACACTAGTTAACAATAACAATTTTATTATATACAATGTCTCTTAATCGAGCACTCTAGTATTATCAATATGATAAAGATTGTTTTTCACAATATACAAAATATTTTTTCTTCTTATTCAAGATTAAGAATATATAATAATTGTTTGCAATGAAAATTTTTTTAAAAACATTGCTTTTATAATTTTTTTTTTTGGTAAGAGGGCTTGTGTCAAGAGGTAAAAACGAGAAAAAAAATATAATTAATTATCAATATATCCACCAAAATTTTTTGTTTCTAGTTTGTTGTAAATATCCAGATCTTTTCTCGATATGCTTGTGCTATATCTGATATTTAAGTGATCCATGTTGCAATTCACAGCTTTTATATTGGCTCGTCTATAGTTGTGATAAAAGACTGGAATACCATTTTCGTTTTGAATAATTCTTTTGTTATCGAGATAGACAAAAGCCTCAGGTGGAACAAACCCCTTATCTAGGCAATCAATTATATATCCTTGATCAGTATAATAAGGCGCCATTATATAATTATTTACATAACATTGTGTACATTTTAATATATTATTTCTTATTAGATGTATTATAAAATTGTCAATTCTTATTATATTGGCACTATTGTACAATTTCTTATTAGATATGTATTTGGTATAATTACTTTGCGATGACCTATAAATTGATGTGCAAGCTCTTAAACATTTTCTTTCAAAAACTCTAATTTTTTCCATATTTGAAGGTGATATGTTGAACCAAATTGGACAACCATATGTTAATACCGGTCTAATTAGGGACTGGTACATTATTATTTTAACTCTAGGTTTTATAAATTTGGAATGAAACAATGGTCGGTATTTATAGAACGCTTTTCTAGCTTTTGTAAGAATTTCTTTGACGTGTTGATTAAAATACAAAAATTTGTCTAGGTATAGACCTAAATATTTTACAACCTCCTTATTGGGAATGTTGCAATTTGCCAAGCTTGATTTGATTCCAAACTTCTTCCAATTTCTTCTTATATTATTATTGCATTTGTCAACTGTCGGTCTGAAAAGTATTGTCTCACATTTTTGTGCATTGATTTTCATATTCCAATTGATTGTATACTGTTCAACTAAATTGTAGGTTTTTTGAAGATTAATATTAATTTTGTCGATTTTATCGTCCGCATGATATATGATTATGTCATCAAACTCCCGAGATATTAGTAGTATCAATAATAACTTACGATTTGCTTTTATGTAGAGTAAAGTTTTCATCAATAAATCAAGAATGTAATTATGTACAAGAAATGGAAATATGTTGTGAGTTCCAAGATGTTCCATTCAAAAATATGGGAACCCAGACAGAGTAAGTGTACTCATGTTTTTATATCCCACTTACACACTTATTTTTCAAACAATATTTAACATACACAATACTTATCATATGAACTGATTTCAAATCAGTTTCCTAAAACTTTATACAACAAGAGTGCCACTGTAGCTTAGAGTAGTATGTACTAAAGCCTTTTGAAATTATCCGTTTCATACTGTTGTTTTATTTACTATTTGTAATATCCTTAGATCGATTATGATCAACTGTGAAACACAGACCGATATGATAGACTTAGATCCAGGTATAATAAACTGTGAAACACAGACTGAGTAAGTATATTCAAACTGGCATTATTCAAATTAGAATTCCCATTTGATAAATTGATATTCTTATTTAATATATTTTGTTTTACATTGAGATTTATGTTAATATCCATATTCCTGTAGTCCAATAGCATTTTACAAAGACGTCCAATCAGAAATTTCCAGACAGAAGGAGCTAATACGAAATTTAAATACGCAAATAAAGGAATTACAGATTCAGCTGCATCAAGCAAATAAAGTTGTTTCCTGTATGACCTCTCTATTCACTGATGGTCAAATACGAAAAATAATTTCTCCTGGAGCCGTTCAATGGAAGTGGAATGATATTTCAAGTGCGATATGTTTGCACGCGGCTGGACCGAGGGCGTACAATCATTTGTACAAGAAAGGGTTTCCTCTACCTTCTATCTCTACATTACAACGATGGAGTCGGAAAATCAATATAAGCGAAGGCATTTTGACACCAGCTATAGATTTTATGAGGCACAACACAGAACTGTCAAAGGAAGAAAAATTATGTGTTCTGGTCTTCGATGAGATGAAGGTAGTGGAAACTTTTGAGTACGATGCTGTAGGCGATTTTGTCAGAAAACCGGTCAACTATGTGCAAGTTGCCATGGCTCGAGGTCTTTGGAAATCATGGAAGCAACCATTATTTTTTAATTATGATTGCGAGATGGACAGGAAAACATTATTTTCAATAATTGCACAGCTTTCTAGTGCTGATTATACTGTTGTAGGTATAGTCTCTGATATGGGACCTTCTAATAGAAAATTGTGGAAAACATTAGGCGTGTGCAAAGGTAACCTTTTTGACTTATGTATTTACATATTTAATTTTTTCTAAATTTGTTCTTAGACCGACCATGGTTACCACATCCAATTAATCCTGAGGAAAAATTTTTTGCATTCGCCGATGCACCCCACTTGTTGAAATTAATAAGGAACCACTTCATCGACACTGGTCTAATTTGCAACAACAATCACCTAAAGAGAAGAACTATAGCAGATTTACTAAAGTTAACATCTGCTAATGATGCGTAACCGTCGGTGGTGCAATGGTTAGTGTGCGCGGCTCTTGTACATGAGATCCTGGGTTCGAACCCGGCTCTGACCACCTTTAAATTTTCTTTCGGCGGCGGTCACCTCGCATAGTGACGGCGACACTATCGTGTATCTAGCCATGAAAAAGCTTCTCAAATTACCGTTCGGAATCGGTGTAAAACTGTAGGTCCCAATCAGTGAGTGAAAACTGGAAAGCGCACAGCTCAGTGATTGTGAGAAGTTCTCCCCAGTCCCTTCATGGGATGTAATGGGAAACCATTTATTTATTTATTTATTAATGATGCGTCAATAACATTTAAACTAAACAATGAACATATTTCGGTGACTGGTCCCGGTATGTATATCTTTCACCATTAAATAATTAAATAAATTTAAAAAAGTTTTTAGGGAGCCAGAAAGTGAAGCTAGCGGCGCAACTATTTTCAAACACTACAGCCAATGCAATTAGGCGTTGCTATTCGCTTGGGTTTGATATATACAATCCAACTGAGACGGCGGATTTCATTCAGCTGGTCAATGACTGGTTTGACGTGCTGAACTCAAAAATAACCACCTTCAATTATCCTGGCAAAGTATATTTTCATTTAAATTATATCTGATGAATTTTGAATGAATATCTTTTACTTTTTAAGGAACCATTTGGACTTGACTTCGACAAACAAAAAAACACATTAATGCAAATGAACCATTTGATGTCAGCCCCTATGATTCCAAAGAAACAAACTTTGGAATATTTTCAAAAAGGGATAATAATGACAAACAATGCATTAATGATGTTATACGACTATTTAAATGAGAAGTTCAATATGAAATATATCTTAACCTATAGGCTAAATCAGGATATACTGGAAATTTTTTTTAGTGCGTTACGCAGTAAAGGTGGTCTAAATGATCACCCTACACCAAAACAATTCAGATACAGATTAAGAAAGTATATTCTGGGTATGATATTATTATTTTGCTTTTAGATATTTCTTATACGTTGTTTTTTATCTTTTATGGCTTCCAGCACGAAATACGGAAAGTCTTGACGCTACTGGAAATGTTGAAGGTGATACCACTCAGTGGCTCAGCTCTACTGATTCTGCAAGAACTTTCAATATAAATTTAATTGAAGAAAATGACGCCGAAGATGATCTCGAAGTCCAACCTGAAGAGGAGCTGGAAGGAATTGATTTAGATGACTCTAGTATCCTTCAAGATGACGCTTTAGAATATATAGCAGGCTATATAATTCGAAAGCTTAATCTGGAGGACTGCGAAAGTACAGACAAATCATTCACCTGGGTGGACCAGGTGTCCAAGGGCTCCTTGAAGAAACCGTCTCCAAATTTTCTTTTGAAAATTAAGAGATTGGAAGCAGTTTTTAAAAAGATGAATGGAAAAGATATTGACCACGGCAGGAATATTCAGAGGCGATTGTTTGATGCTGCTAGTAAGGAAGTAGATGTTCCTGATGAAATAAAAAGATTTGTTTTCAAATGCAGAATGCATTTTAGAATTAAACATTTGAACGGGCGCCTTAAAATACAGAAAGCGAAGCAAAGAATAATGGGCCACAAAAAATTTTTGAAAATAAAACTTTAAACTCAAATATTGCATGGAGGCAAGCAAGTAAGTACATGCTTCGAAAGAAAAATATATTAATTCAAATTATTTTTGTTCTTTAATTTACAGATTTCAGTTCGTGATTAAAGTTTGTGAAACATGTACAAAGTATATGAACTTTACATTTAAATTTATTTAATAAAGCCTTTAATATTAAACGTTTTTAATTTTTTTATTTAATTTTTGGAGACGCCTTTCTAATTTTAACAACATTGAAAATACATTTGTGGCGTAAACAGCATCAAAATCCGTGTCGCGCATGCCATGTAAAGATTGCCTGGAAAAGAGAAAAAAATAAGATCAAATACACACATAACAATTTTGGGTTGTGCCTCTTTAACTGATAGTGTGCGATATGTGGAGTATATAGGGGATTATATAATCAAACTTTGGAGGGTCAGAGTCATACAGCCATCAAATCGGTGGTACTACAAACATAAACGAATGCTTTATTGTCAAAGCTGGGAATAATCTGTCAATACTAGTACCTCAACCATTTTTCAACAGATCAAGCAATGTATTTTGGAGTCAATTGGTATATTGCGTGGCAACTCGTTGGATAGTTTTTCTGATAACAAATGTAAATACCGTTTGTATGTCGTCTTGAAAATAGTTCTTATCTAACAAAAATGCTTCAAAGAGATTTTAGAATTTTTTTTGTAAAATAAACCATGCAGACCTGTGCAATTTGTGTGTTTTTTGTAATTTTTTGTTTATTTTTATTGTTCGTATACATTTATGTTGAATTTGACAGAACTTTTCTACCAAAACCAACACAAAATGCCGTGTTTGAAGTTATGTAATTATGCTTCTACCTGGTGTTATTGGACACATTCATTCCAGCAGTCAACATTTTATTGCAAACCAGGCCAATAGAACAAAATGGAATGATCGAAAATATGTATCCACACATAGTATGTACGTAGAATTTAAAGAAAAATACAAATTATTTTTAATTTTTAGAATTCTTATGTATATTCTGCTCGACTTTAATTTTTAGTTTGCTTTAAAGCTTATTCAATTACAAATCTTGGCAAAAATTCAGGACATGGGGCAGGCAAAAAAAATTTTTTAAAAATAAACCAAAATTAAAGAAAAAGTAAAGAATGTGAGAAAATGGAAAAGTAGCCCTCGCAGGGACCTATGTTGCTCGTACCGTGTGGTAGAACTTTTGGAAAATCGTTAAATTTATATTGCACTTAGTCGCCCGGCCGGGCTCAGGCAGGGGGGTTAAAATTCCCTCTGTACCTTAAGTCGATGTGTGGCAAAATCGGAATCACTCGATACTTTAAAAAAAAAATTATTTTTCTGGATGTTACCATGACCAATCTCATGGTTACTGTATGCACAAAAGTGGGCTTATATGGACTTACAGACATTCCACGAAAAAAAGAATGACACCACGGAATTCGTGACACAAATACCTTTCGTTGAAGTACCCACATTAATCCATACCCAAATGGCCCTGGGTGTGACAGTTTTTTGGACCTTGTGAGCCTCATAGGTCCGTGCGACGGCTAGTTTTCAACTTTCTCACATTCTTTAATATTTCTTTAATTTTGGTTTTTTTTTAAAAAATTTTTTTTTGCCTGCCCCAGGTCCTGAACTTCAGCCCAAATGTTATTATAAAACATTGTCTAGTGTGGAAATTTAGTAAATCTTCTTAATGTGCTTACCTTTTATCGGCCAACTCAGCTGGTGACAGTTTTTGTCCCTTGGATTTGCTAAGATATCTCATCATATCAACTTTGCGTCTGCCTTTGACACTATCTCCTGCATCTTTGCCACCAACGCCTTTTCCACCACGACCTCCTACACCCAATTGACCACCAGCTCCTTTGCCACACACAAAGTGTAACACATTCGCGAGGGTACTTCGACTGACCCTGTCACCTCCACGGTCCATCCTGTCACCTCCACGGTCCACACAAATCAAATCAAATGAAATTGAAATTCAATTGTACAAGAATTTCTGTATTTTCCTATTAAATTTACCGCCTGTTGTGTTATTGTGAAGTCATATGGACAACTTTTGACAATTGCCAAATGGCTGACTTTGACAAACCATTGTTGTCAGTTGTTGTATTTGGTCTACTGACTTTACCTTCCTTCTTGTACCATGGTATGAATGAGAGAAATTTACGTTCTTCGTAATCTGTGCTCTCATTAGAAAAATGGCTAATTTCAGTTATCGCAAACGTTTTTGAATTTTGCCGCAAATATAATTTTGTTCGCGTTTGATACAAACGAGAACTTGTTTGCACAGACATGATACACATTTGCTATACGAGTATATGAGTTTATTTGGGAGAACTAACTACATGAAGGGTTGCGATTAATCAATTAATACAAATCAATCAAAGTATTGTTGCGGCAACCGAGCAATAAACGTGTTTTTCCATTGCGAGTATAAACATCCCTGTATCATAATGGCGGTGAAGGCTATAAAAAGTATCTACAAGTTGTGACAAAAAACTTCAAAACTTTGCTCAAACGAAAGACACTCTCGTATAAAGCTATAATTGTTTTCCGAAACCGTCGCCGAAGCACATTTCAATATTTAACTTGCTATATTTCCATAACATATCTCATATAATCGTCTGGAATGACTCAGTTCGTATGGGTTGTTTTTGGGAACGATATATTTCATATTGAATACTTTAATTGTTTTGAAAAAAGATACAGGTTCAAAATGGTGTTTGGTGTTTCCGTATAATTCTGGAATAAAACCAAACAATCCTCAGAAAAATTCGATTGAGACAACCGAATTAGCCGTGACCGAATTTAAAGGTAGTCACAACTGGACTAGGGTTTATCATAACCAAATTAGGAGTTGTCATAACCGAATATGAGGTACCCACTACCGAACTAGTGGTTATCACAACCGAGTTTATTGGCTAGTTAACACAACCGCATCAAATCGAAGTACCTACCTTGAAAATCTTCAGAACTGATGACAAATAAGTGCCATTATTTGCTTATCTTCTTAATAAATATATAAAAAATCCTGTTTAAATCGCGACATCTACAATTTTATGAGAAATTCGGTTGCTGCAATATCATTTTTCATAAATACGATTTTTGTAACCGAATTAACTCCAAATTCAGTTGTTGCAACCGACATTAAGCCAAATTTGAGTCTTACAACCGAACTGATGCAAAATTCCATATTTGCAACCGAATTGATACAAAGTTGGTTCGTTGCAACCAAATTTATGCCACATTCGGTTGTTGCAACTGAATTGGTACCAAATTCAGTCGTTGCAACCGGATTGATTCCAAATTTGTATTAGTCGACCGATTTGATTTACAATTCGGCTTTTGCAACCGAATTGATTCCAAATTTGGTTGTTCCAAATTTAGTTGATAGAACGCATATAACTAGAATTGCAGTTGTCACAACTAAATTAATTATGAAACGAGGTTGTTTCAACCAAATTTCAGTTGTGGGGGTTAAATTCTGTCGTGGTAACCTCAATTCGGTTGTGGCAACCACAATTCCGTGGCAACAACCGATTTTATGGCTTCTACAACCATTTTCATACCATAAGGCCTGTGTGTGAAATTCAGTTAATGCTACGCTTGAACAGGTAGTCCGTTAAGTAACGGCCTGGATGCAGTTGAAAATGGTACAGAAACATTAAATTTTTGATGATACACAAACAAAATTTTTATTTTTTTCTGAGCAAAAGCTGATCTGTTATCTGAATAGGATTAAAAACTTTCAAAGACTCACATTTTTGATAAGACGCAAACTAGTGCGAATTTCAAAAAAGGCGAAACACGTATCTACATACATATTTACGTAATCGACTAAAGATTAAAATATGTCAATCTGACATTTAAATCAGAAAAATCTCTGAAGTAAAATCTTAAAATTGCTTTTTTTTTGCAGAATATCCCTGAAAATGGGATGTGTCAGGACATGTTATATATACCTTTGGACGCGCCATAAAAACCCTTTCATACGATACTAATATGCATTGTATAAATTGTCTTTATCGTACAAAATTCTTTGAAAAACAAAAAAAAATTAATTGTCCAGCTTACGGGACCTTAATGCTAGACCCAAAATATTTCGGAAATCATCATAGTACAAACCATGGTAAATTTTGAGGGACTTTGTGTGAGTGGGTCTAATGTATATTTTTATGAAATTCAAAAACAAAGCTTAAAGTGAACCACAGACTTGTCATTCATAAGCATGAGTTTCGTCGATAACTTTTTATCTGGCTGATGAATTTAAAAAAAATATTACCAAAAAAATGTGTAACCATGATAGTGATGCGAACGACTTCGATTACATTTTTATTTGGTGTCAAGAAGGGCGGTAAAACGACGATAAACATCAACGATCGTTGATGTTCATGCTCATGAATGACAAGTCTGTGGTTCACTTAAAAATTCAATCAAATTAGTTATCGAATTATTGGAAATTAAAATTTTCCGAATCGAAAACTTTTTCACCAAGCTAGTGTCGAAGCTAATGATAGATATTCTCCAGAGCAGAAAGTATCTTAGCTCAAACGAAAGACAATCTCGAATAAAGCTATAATTTTTTTCCGAAACCTTCGTCGAAGCACATTTCAATATTAAACTTACGATATTTCCATAACTTGGAGATAAGAACATCAAAATAAATTGCAACTCCTACATTTATTTCATTTACTAAACTTCTGGGTCTATTTTAAGGATATTTTCCTCTCCCGGAGTTGCCAGCGTTCAACATTCGGCAACACTGACACAAAGTCAATACACACACAATATGGTGGTTATAAATAAATGTATAGCCGATGTATGACAACATAACCCAGTCATTTTGTTGTTGTTCACATTTTCACAATTTGTTGTTTGGTAACGAACAAAGTTGGTCGGTCGCTGGTTATGTGAACAAAACATGTGGCCAAAGAACGTGCATAACCGTTAACGCCGTTAACAGTGTAAAAATAGTCAGTGGAAAGAAATTGAGAAACAAAAATAAAACGAAATGGAGAAGGAAAGGGTATAATGTTCAGTACAGTGCAAATATGTACATACGTATGTACTTATATATATGGCTGATAAACGTTTCCGATACGTTTATCATAACCGGCATTCGCCACCGTTCTTCTAACAAAGCTCCTTCCTTCGAGAAAGTGCAAAAGCTTGTACTTTTCTCATACACCAAAAAGTGAAAATAATAAAAAAACAAATTGTTTTATTTATAAATTTTACATTTTTAATTTGGGATCGGTTTAAACCCGCCCTGATCGCCCTAATAAAGGTGTTTATATACAGGGTGGTTCAGTCACGGCTGGACAATTTTCACCAGCGTATTCCTTGGCTCATTTCATGAAAATATGTCCATCAACGACCATAGCCGAAAATGCAAGGGAGCGAAATGGCAGCGGTTTGAAAATTTTCAGATTGGTGGTCGAAGGGTCCTAGGGTAAAATTACTAAGTTCTGAACCAGTGGTCGGATCGATGCGACAAATTGAGGTTATGTGCACGTTCTTATGTTCGTTGAAACCATTAATTTTGTCTTGTCCTCATTTACCGTCAGAGCCAATTTGCTGACTCCTTCTCAATTTTCAAAAAAACCGCAGTCACTTCTCTAATTGTGCGCCCAATTATATCTATATCATCAGCATACGCGAGTAGCATGTGACTTTTGCTGCTGATGGTTTTATTCATGTTGACTGCAGCTTTTATCATAATGATCTCCATTAAGATGTTAAAGAGATCGCACGATAGGGTGTCGCCTTGCCTGAGGCCTCGCTTAGTGTCGAAAGGTTCGGTAAGATCCTTATCAACTTTCACTATGGATTTGGTGTTCGTTAGGGTCATCCTGCAAAGGCGTATGAGTTTTGCAGGAATACCACGCCCAGACATTGCTTCATAGAGTTTCTCCCGTATCGGACTACCGAAGGCCGCCTTATAATCGATATATGGATGATAGGTGTCGATTTGTTTTTCATGTGTCTTATTCAGGATTTGGCGTAGCGTGCAAATCTGGTCTGTTGTCGATTTTCCAGCCTAAAGCCGCACTGGTATAGTCCAATCAGGTCAGCGATAATTTGGTTTAGTTTTTCGCACATTATACTTGATAACCTTATATGCTATGGATAAAAGGCTTATTCCACGGTAGTTGGCACAGATACTCGGGTCACATTTTCTAAATATGGAACATAGTACACTGAGACTCCAATCGCCGGGCATGCATTCATCTAACCAAATTTTGCTATTGAGCTGATGCATGCACCTTATCAGCTCATCGCCGGCAGCCTTAAACAGCTCCGCCGGTAATCCATCGGCTCCTGCGGTATTGTTGTTCTTAAGCCGGGCAATATTTGTTCTGACCTCGTCTTGGTTAGGAGGGGGCAATCGACGTCGTCGTCCATATTGTGATCGATTGTCCTCTCGTCATTGGATAACTCAGGTACTAGTAGTGCGGAGAAATGATCTCTCCATATTCCCAACATGCTCTGCACATCTGCGATGAGACTTCCGTCCTTGTCTTTACAGAATGGGGTATGCCATCGGTGGGATTCAGGCACTGTAGTTTGCCAACTGATGATGCACTTTGTCACGGAGTTCGAAACTAGTCATGCCGTTGAGTGAGCTCCCTAATGGTTTATTATTCCAACGAAATCAAAAATTTTTCACTTATTGTTTCTTCTCATACATTTGAAAGGAAACTAGCAAAATCAGTTATAAGGAAAATACAATTAAAATAAAATGAATACGCACTGTGGTGGCCTATTGGCCTCGACGCTGCTGAAGATGATGTTTCACAAACATCTAAACGATTATCCGGCGACACGCGGTATTTAAATTTTTTCACTAAACGGAAAAATAGCATGATCTGTTAGCTCAAAAGGAATTTCAAGTTGTTCAAAATTGCTGTTATTTCTCGCCAGCTTTTATTTTGAGTTACCATGTATCGTTTGTTACAAACGTTCTTCGGTTTTTATCGTGACAAACGAAACGCTACACTGGGCAGCAGGAAGTTTTAAGCCCTACAAATCACCAGGCCTTTAAAACTTTATAGGAGCTGCATCAAGCTATTCTGCATTTCCGCTAGATGGAGAGAATCCTAATTGTGAAAGCGGAGAAATCATCGCAAGTTAGTCCGTCGCAAAATTTAGACCAATCATTGGAATGAATTGGAGAGGATGATTGACTCATACCTGAGAACGATCATAAGTACGATCATAGAAGGAACCTTTAACAAAGTCTTTCCGGGGTCGATAAAATCTGATCTACCGGCACTTTGTGTTGACCAGCGAATCATTAATTGGATATATGGATTGCTTACCCGAAGGCACATAACCTCGTCCCTATGCCACATGACCTTAACTCGAAGTGTGAATAAAGGGACACCCGAAGCGGAAGTTCTATTACCACTTCTCTGGAAATTGCTGTGCAATGTAAATATGCAGAGATGTGCTCCAGAACTTAATCAGAGAAAACCGAGCTAGTACTCTTTACCAGGAAGCAGAAGTTTCCGTTTATTCTGGCATTGTCATAATGTGGTAGAGACATCTAGCTTTGATTCTGAACAGAGATGTTTCAAGTCAACTACTATAGATAGTATCTAAAAAGCGGCTTTAAATTCGCGTAAAAGGCCCATAGGAGGACGATGGGGTCTCTCTCTGAAAATAGGCTACTGGTTATATACAGCAGATATCCGCCCGATATTGCTTTATGGTATTGTCGTTTGGTGGCCGGTACTGGCCAGAGAATGACAATTGTGGGTATCACGTGTGCCCTTCCCTTTGGGGGTTATCCTGCACATATAATCCGTAAATTAGCTGGAATGCAATGACTAGCTGGAATGCAATGAGAATCCGCCTAAGACATTCTTCGCGATGGATCACCAGCCCATATGGCCATGGGATTACACGCTGAAAAATTTGTTTTTTTGTTGTTGTTTGGTTGCAAATATAACGTGTTTGCCGCTTATCGCAAATATAGTATACTTGTGTCCAAAAATATTGTGTTCGCTATTCAATATAACATATTTGGGACACAATGATTAATAGATTATAATATATGTATTTGTGACCCAAATGTGGCTTTGTTTGTTGAAAACTGCTGAAAACACTGATGTCTCTTCAATTCACGAAGACAGTGCTTGCAAAAATGTACACGGCTCCTGCAATATGTTGCTGGGGCAGTTATTTTTTTTAGCGTGTAGACCTTTACGTCGCCGCGGCCGCAGTTTTTTGGTTTTTCACCGCGCCGCCGCCTTATTACGTAGAATTCGGTTCGGTTTGGCGTATAATCGATCAATTAATGGCATTGTCCTTATTTACAACACACGTTGCAATCACAACAAGCACAAAACTACAAACTAGACACAACCACAATCAGAAAATTTCGCAATAATAGTCAGCTTAATTTCACAAGAATTAACTTATGGAGTTAAACCACAATTTGGATTTGGCATAACAAAAGCTAATTCCACAACACCACAACAGCCAGTCCCATTCCCTAACAAAAACAGCAGGTAAAATTTTCTAAGAATTGAACTCTGTAAGGCAGCAGCCTCGTCAATTTTCTAATATTTAGGAATATCGCCGCCGTCTTTAGCTGACGCCAGGCTAGCCTCTTCCGCCGGTTTTCTCAGGTCCCAACGCTGCCGCCGAAGCAAAAACAATAGGCGTAAGCCTCTACATAGGTCGATTCTAAGGACAATTCTGCGGCAATCCACAATATAAATCGACTATGGCACCCACTTCTACCTGTGGGAGTCTAGAAGCTCTTTAGGCTTCTACAATGATGGCTCCAAAGTAGATGACAAAATAGTGGTTGAAATCTATGGTAAAGGCTTCGACGTTGCACAAAGGCTACCAGACCATTGTAGTGTATTTCAGACAGAATTCATGGCATTCGGAGAAGATACCCTTTGGCTGGGACGAAACGAAATGACTACATCTACTTTGGGAATCAGTATTCCTGGCCGCAAGAACTGCCGCGTGTCTGTACCACGCAGTTCCATATTCACCTTAGGCCTGTGTCATATAAACATTCCAGGGAACCATAAAACTGGTGAGATTAAGGGCTACCTGACATGTTCCACTTGATATGGAGCATGTGGATATGCTCCTTTCTGCATGCAAGATCATTCTTACAACCAAAGCTCTCAGACATGCGAATAATGGTCTTGTTGCACAAAATGCAGGACTACCAGATAATTATGGCCACGTTATGACTTGAATCGTACACCAAACTTAATATTCATACTTAGGCAAGATATTTATATTCTAGTAACTGTCATCACTAGGCACAGTTTAATAGGCAGATGCACGTCTAGACAATTACTGCAGATGAAGAAGGAATATGATACTGCACGTCCTTTTTATGAGTAGGAGACAATATCTTAGATCTTACTTTATTGTGGAACTAACATACATTTTGTGATTTAAACTGAATCATCTTAGGAACTTTTTGCAGAGTAGTACTTTGTTCGCCAGAGACCAATGTATGTCGCTTCTTCAGTTACATTTCTGGAATATCGGGATAAGGCATCGAATGGCTTAAATATCCCATAACCATATAATGCTAATTTACAGGTGCAGCGATGGAAACTGAATGTGATGTCCCGTGTTAAATGTCCTCATTGGATTAAGTGTATCAATAGCAATTTCTACCTAACCTTACCTAACCTGGGTTGAATAATATACAGTCTATCATCATATACATCATCTATACAAATAGCCCTATCGTGTACTTCCAGCAAAAGTGTATTTTGAATTCTTTCGTTAAACTAAATAAAAACAAAGGACATAAATTATCTAACAATGAAATATTACTCGTATCTATTTATAGTTTTTGATGTGTTAACATCTATACGCACGGGTAGGGCAATCTATCAAAGTGGACACATGCAAACAACACACAGCGTTAACATCACATACGTGGTTGTTGTACAACAATAGTCACTGCCTGAAAATAAGTATGATGGTATTGATGTAGCGGCAGCGGACAAACAAGCAGGTCATCGTCGCCAAAGAGTATTGAATATTATAGAGAACTCATGCAACGAATTGTAGGACTCAAAAGCACTGGCGACATCTGGCGAATGATTCAAAACGCATTACTCTCTTGTTGTCATAACTTGGTCCATTCATAATTTTGATGTGAAACATTTATGCCTTTTCAAACGTTTATGCTTTTTGTATTGTTTTACGTAATAACATTGTCGAAATGGTGCATTTTTATTGAAATATTCTATAAAGAGAATAAGACTCGTTTTTGCTCGTTTACTCAGACGCTCTACATGAGAGCGGAAAAAGAGTGCAATAAGTTGTCTATACTATTGAATACTTTTTGTCGTCGCTCTGTTTATGATTATTTCACTGAGCTAAATATTGCTTTATTTATTTTAACAATATTACATCTAATATTAAAGCAGATGTACGTAAAAAGAAAGTGCAACAGCAAAAGAGCCTTCAGCACAAAAACTATTCTGTTTTTATTTTCCAATGTAACATTTACTAATGTGTTCATAGAAATCCAGCAGGTACCGTGTAACAAAAAGGTGTTAACACATCGCCCGTGAGTTCCAACACTCATTGATTTTTTTTTTATAAAAATGTACTAATTTTTTTATACTTAAATAAAATCAATCTCAAATATCAAAAAGACTGAATTAAAAATAATCGAATCTTGTAAAACGTATAGTTTTTCATTTCGACATAAAACCGAAGATAGGTTTCGCATAATTTGGAATATTTGATGAAACCGAAAACCGACATTTCTGAAAACCCGGTATTTTGAATAAACTAACTGCAGTGTATGTAATCGAGTCACTGAATTTCCAGTTAGATTGATAGTCTCAAGCGACCCATAATTTGGTTTTCCATGATATCAACATTTCATGTATATAGTAGTTAGGTTCATATAGCTCTGGCTACACCGTGTCTGCTTTTCATTCAAAGCCCATTTACCCGGTCTTTGATTAGAGCTCTTTTAAACGGATGCCTCTCATTTGTACATACATACATACGTACATATATATACCTGTTAAGATTGTGCAATACGAAAATTGTTTTCACATTTCACTTGAAAATTCACTTAGTCATCAATATCAACAATTGGTTATCATTCTTTTTTCACATTTTCGTGACTATATACGAGTATGTACTCGTATGTATGTGTTTACGTATGCATGACCGGCAACAAGAGTTACACGTGCGATGTAATTTGTACTTTTTATAAATATACGTACACAAATAAGTACTTGTGCACGTAAGCACATTTAGTTTTCATTATAAATGCTTATTTTTGGAAAACGTTGTATGGCAATACGACAATGTACTGTATCTGACTAAACTATTAGGAAGCATTGTGCAATGGTAAACTTGAGAGACGATCCTGACTAGAACTTCACGCCGCCGCTATTTTTTTGAGTTTTTACCGCGCCGCCGCCCGATTACATAGAATCCGGCACAGTGGCGGCCGCGTTTTTCGGGGGAGTATACCATTTTGTTTGATAAATATTTCGTATAATCGATCAATTAATGGCATTGTGCTGATTTACAACACACGTTGCAACCACAACAAGCAAAAAACTACAAACTATAAACTTCACACAACCTCAATCAGAATATTTCCTTATAACAGTCAGCTTAATTTCCCAAACAATAACTTATGGAGTTAAACGACAATTTGAATTTTACATAACAACAGCCAGGCGAAATTCCACACGCTACAACACCAACAGCCAGTCCCATTCCCTAACAGGTTACAGCACACATAACAACTATAACAACAGAAGGTACAATTTTGCACAGCAGCAGCCAGGTCAATTTCCTAATTAATAGGAAGAGCTGCCGCCGCTATGTTAGCCGTCTAAGCCGCCGCCGCCGGTTTTCCAGGTCCCTACGTCGCCGCAGTAGCGGAAACAATCGGCGTAAATCTCTAGTCCTCACCCTGTGTTTGTTTTGTCATATAAAGGAAGTTCCAACTTCTTGTAAGCACACTCAAAAGTTTTCTAAGAAAATTAGCCCTTAATAAAATATTATTAAATCTTAAGTTGTAATGGGTTTTCGAATAGGTACTTGACAACTTCTCTTGAAAGATACTTCTCTTGAAGCTACTTCAAAGCTTCTCAAAAAACCGTTCGGAACCGGTGTAAAACTGTAGGTCCCAATCAGTGAGTACAAATCTAGAAAGCCCACAGCTCACTGGTTGTGAGAAGCTCTCCCCGATTCCTTCATGGGATGTAATGGGAAACCATTTATTTATTTACTTGACAACTTTGAATTTAATTTGTGAACGCACTATTTCACTGATCATCTAACTGTAACTTTCAATTTTTTCAGTAAACTCAACATTTTCATCATGGTAAAGTACACGAACGAACAACGTATGCAAATTATAAAAATGTACTACCGAAATTCAGAGTCGGTGACCGCAACTTTAAGAGCGTTAACTCCAATTTTCGGTCGTTATTCTCGCCCTAGTAGACAAGCAATAATAAGTTTAGTGGAAAAATTTGAGTCTACATATTCATTGTGTGATGCTGCCGTGCCAGTGAAACAACGGTTTGGTCGAAGTGACGAAAATATCGCTGCCGTTCAGGCGTCCGTAGCAAACGTTCCAAATCAGTCGATTCCACGGCGTTCTCAAGAACTGGGCATCGCCAAGACCACTTTATAAAGAATGTTGCGTAAAGATCTTGGTTTATACCCATACAAGATCAAGCTGACTCAAGAATTGAAGCCGATGGACCATTTGACGCGACGTACGTTCTCCGATTGGGCTCTGGAGAAGATGCGCCAAGATGATGAATTTCATCGCAAAAGCATCTTCAGTGACTTAGCTCATTTTTGGCTCAATGGGTTCGTCAATAAGCAAAATATGCGTCATTGGTTTGGTGAAAATCCACCTATGCTTCATGAATCACCACTTCATCCACAAAAAAAGTACTGTTTGTTGCGGTTTGCATGCCGGCGGCGTCATTGGACCATATCGTCACGTTACTGTGAATGGCGATCGTTATCGCGCCATGATTACCGATTACTTTTTGGCCCGAATTGAAAAACATGGACTTGGACAACATATGATTTCAATCTAAAGCAAAATCAAAACAATAAAGACGTTTACAAAATAGATAAAATGCTTCATACTAAAGTGAAGTTCGAGCCACCAAAAGCAAAACGTAGCATACCACAGTGCATAAACTGTCAAATGTACGGACACACAACAAATTTCTGCCATAGGCCATCAAGATGTGAAAAATGTGCAGGAAATCACCACACGAAAGAGTGTAGTATAAAGACTAGGACAAATAACGTCAAATGCGTACAATGCGGAGATAAACATCCGGCTAACTATAAGGGATGTCAGGTATACAAGGATATTCAAAAGAAATCTTTGCCTAGCTTGCGGAGTAAAAGCTTCAATGAAAACCGCAACAGTGCAAACACACAAAACCAACCTGAAGTCACTCCAGAGGAGATCCACTCAACGTCCCACGAAGCAATGAGAAGATCGTATTCAGACATAATCAGAAATTCCACACCACCTATTTCAAAGACGCATACTGCGGAACATCAACAGTTTGAAGATCTAAAAATCATGATGCAAACCCTTATGCAACAAATTGGAACTCTACTCAATCTGGTCACAACTCTAATCACAAATACTACAAAATGAAACACAATCTCAAAGTTTCTGCCTAGAATGCCAATTGCCTGAGTCATCACGTTCTTGAATTAAAGTTTTTTTTTAAGAATAACCACAACATAGACGTCATGTTGATCTCGGAGACACACCTTACTAATAAAAACTTTATTAAAATCCAAAAAACTTTGAAGTTTACACCACAAATCACCCGGCGAACACAGCCCGAGGTGGTACCGCAATCTTAATCAGACAAGATATAAAACATACACCTCTAGATGGCTATAGAAGGAAAAACATACAGTCCACTGCCATATAATTGGAAGTAAGTAATAGTCCAATCGTTATAGCATCTATTTATTGCCCGCCCTCGTGCACTACGACCAAAGAACAGTTCGTCTCATATTTCCAAACACTGGGTTCAACATATTTGGTGGGTGGTGACTACAATGCAAAGCACCAGGTCTGGGGCTCCCGATTAAATAATACAAGAGGTAGGAACTTACATAAAGCCATGAAATCTGAACGTCTTCTTCATTTGTCGACTGGAGAGCCAACATATTGGCCTTCTGATCTCGCAAAAACCCCGGACGTTATCGACTTCTTTATTTTGAAAAATATTGACAGAAATAAATGCGAAATACACCCATATCTTGAATTATCTTCTGACCACTCTCCAATAATAGCCGTTTTGAAATCTTCAGTGAAACAAGTCGAAGTACCGCTTAAACTGCACACTGATAGAACTGATTGGGCTTACTTTAGAGAAACCTGCAGCGGATTTATTAATCTAAAAACTTCTCTAAAAAATAAACACGAAATAGAGGAGGCAATACATTTGTTCATTTCACATATACAACAAGCAGCTTGGGAATCAACACCTGAGAGAAGGCGACAACCCAACACTGAATGCTCCAGCCGAAATATACAACTTCTCCTCCACCAAAAGCGACACTTGAAACAAACTTGGCAAACAACAAGGTTTCGAGAAGACAAAAACCGCCTCAATAGAGTTAGAAGAAAATTGCAAAAAGCTTTGGCGGAGGAAAAAGATTTAGAATTTGACTTTTTTGTTTCCTACCTTTCGCCAACGGAAAATTCATCCTATAACTTATGGAAAGCCACTAACAAATTTAATACATCTACCAAAAAGAATACCGCCCATTAGATCATCCAACGGGACTTGGCCTAGAACGGATAAAGAAAAATGTGACATCTTTGGTGAGCACTTATCAAATGTGTTTCAACCTTTCCCGTCAAATAGTAGTCCTACAAAATTACATGATTTTCTGTCGTCACCAGCCCAAATGGACCTGCCAATCAGGAAAACAACCTGCAATGAAATAAAAATTTTGATAAAAAACCTACCAAATAGGAAAAAGGCACCAGGCTATGATCTGATCACGTCGAAAACCCTCAAGGAACTCCCAAATATAGCCATTACACACTTCAGAAATATTGTAAATGCTATATTCAGAGTTGGATACTTTGCGGTGCAGCTTAAAGTGGCTGAAGTAATAATGATTCCGAAGATAGGAAAACCGCTAGAAGATGTGCAATCGTACAGACCAATAAGTCTACTACCAGTGATGGGCAAATTATTTGAAAAAATTTTACTTCTTCGTCTGAAGCATTCAAAACATCTTATTCCAGACCATCAATTTGGCTTCAGAGACAGTCATGCAACGATAGAACAGGTGAACAGGACTGCCAAGACAATAAGAACTGCCTTCGAAGAAAAAAAATATTGCTCAGCGGTATTCTTGGATATTAGCCAAGCTTTTGGCAAAGTATGGCATACTGGCTTACTATACAAGATTAAAAAGAACCTTCCATATCCGTTCTTCGAAATAATTAAATCTTACTTAGAATGCAGATACTTCTTTGTGAAAGTTAACGGAACCCAAACGGACCTACATGAAATTAAATCTGGCATACCTCAGGGTAGTGTTCTCGGCCCATTGCTGTACACTCTGTTTACTGCAGACCTACCAACATGCGAAAATACTGTAACAGCTACATTCGCAGACGACACAGCACTGTTATAATCGCACCAGGACCCAATAATAGCATGGGTAAATCTGCAAAGACACATACACAAAATCCAGGAGTGGTGCCAATCATGGAGAGTCAAAGTCAATGCCAATAAGTCAGCGCATGTAACTTTTACGTTGAGAGCCGAAACATGTCCACGTGTAAAAATTAACAACGCAGAAATACCACAAGCCGACAGTGCGAAATATCTTGGCATACACCTGGACAGACGTCTAACTTGGCAGAAACACATTATAACGAAAAGGAAACAACTTGGTCTTAAACTAACATCTATGTACTGGCTTATTGGCCGAAACTCTAAGTTATTGATAGATAACAAGTTACTGCTGTACACAGCAATCATCAAACCAATCTGGACATACGGAGCAGAACTCTGGGGTTCAGCAGCAAAATCAAACATTCAACTCATACAGAGGTTCCAATCCAAATGCCTACGTCTTATCGCAGATGCACCCAACTACGTAAGAAACGAAACCCTACACAGAGACTTCCGACTAAATACAGTTCAACAGGAGGAGATCAGCAGAATCAACGAACGTTATGCTTTGAGGCTGTCTTCACATACTAACATCTGGGCACGCAAACTTCTAGAAGTAGCTACACATGACAGAAGATTAAGAAGATTTAAACTTACGCACCTAGTAAGCACTCGGTGAAATGTGCACTACCCACAATGACGACCAGCAGTGGTTGCTTCTCTTCAGGCTAAGACTGAGATGAATTTTAAATTTGTTTGAATATTTTATAAATATCTGATAGATTGCAAAATAAAGAAGGAGGAAAAAAAAATATGATTTCAACGGGACGGTGCGACAAACCACCCAGCACACGTTACAATCGATGTATTGATGAGTACGTTTGGTGAGCGTGTTATCTCAAGGAATGGACCAGTCAATTGGGCGCCGCGTTCGCACGATCTAACGCCTCTACACTTTTTTCTTTGGGGCTACGTCAAACCACTAGTCTATGCCAACAAGCCGACTACGTTGGAAGAACTCAGAGCCAACATTGAACGCGAAATTGCGGCCGTTACGGCCGAAATGTGTGACCGAGTCCTCGAAAATTGGGTCCTTATGAACGAAGTCTAGTTCCATTCATAAATGTTTTGATTGTGTTTCAAGTCGATCATAAAGTTTTGGAAATATCTCAAATGGTTTGCGTTTTATTTAAAAAAAGCTGTCAAGGCCTTATTGGAAAACCCATTATTTATAGTTGACCTTTCCTATTATTATGATTTTCAATTTTAGTATCGGCTTGAGGTCATAGGTACTTATGAAAAATGAAAACGAAGTTGTATAATTTTCCTTTTATCACAATTTACTTAGTTTCGATCAACTTCGTTGATCATTTTCAAGGACCTAATATAAGAAAAACAACGATTTTATAAAACATTAGTGAAAACAGTAAATGCAAATGTTCCCTTCAATACTGTCCGTTTCTGATTATTGTGATTTCGTAAACGCTTACCTTTCGAAACAATGGACTCCACTTTCACCGAGAATGAACTATACTAGTTGTTATAGATGGGGTTTCTGCCGAAGAGTATACTTTGAATGGTTGAAGAGGTTGTGACACAAAGTTCAGTTATCTCCCCTTCTCTCCCACTCTGTATGCCTAACTTTCATAAATGACCTATTGGGTAGGACTGCTAATCCAGTCTATTTTTTCGCTGACGTTAGTGATCTATGCTACTTTTATTCATTCGACCAGCTGCACAGCCTTTTCGATGAGCGGGATAGGAGGATGATAATGAACCCGTCAATGAACCAGAACCTTGGTTTAAGTCTCTCAGAGGGGGCGAATGACTTGAGTAGATTTCAACGCGAATAAGATCCAGTATTGTCTATTGAAACCCTAAACGACGTAATGATTTGCCACTGTCGCCATTATCTAAACGTATGAAATGAAGTGTAGATATATATACCACGCGCTAACGAGATTATGTGTCAGAACCACCGCAGAACCAGATATTGAGTGGATCCATTTTCTTCGTCATCGTACAGTTTCCACACAAGTCATTTGTCGTGAACCACGCGAAATAAGCATTTGTTGCTTGAGCCTGGTTAGAGACAGAAGCTTCATGGATCTCTTGCTATCCACTATCACCCAGACTTGTCTTGCGCGTACATAATTTGTGATCCCTGACCAAGTCTTCCGCATCTTCATATAGGAACATTCTTGCAGGACATGCTTGCAAGTCGCTAGAGGCATGCCAACACACTCCAGTTCCTATGAAACCTGTAAGATTGCCCCTAGTCTGGTCAGCTGATACACTCTGCCGTTCCTCGAAAATGCTTCCATGATCCGGCACAAATATGAGGTGAATATCATACTTCTGGGTAATCTCGTCAAGAGAAGTACGGCAGTCCTGGCACATGTTGATTTCACGAATGCATAATCCAAGAACTTGACAACCGCCTGACAGTCAACGAAGATATTGACCCCAATGACTATTATCCCTCAGCCAGCCGGTGATTTCCCAAATAGCCAAAATTTCCGTCTAATACATACTACAATGATTAGGTAGCATACGGGCAAGAGACAGTCCTAGTTCCCTAAATTAGGGCCCATAATATAAAAATAAATAGTTTCCCATTACATCCCATGTAGGGATTAGGGAGAGCTTCTCGCAACCTGTGAGTTGTGCCCGTTCTAGTTTTACACTTACTGGCAGTTTCCACTCAACATTTCATCATATTTTCCACCGGTTCCGAACGATATTTTGAGAAGTTTTTTCATGGCTAAATAGTCGATAGTGTCGCCGCCACTAAGGAGGTGACCGCCGTTCTCAAGCACAAGAGCCGCGCACACTACCATTGCACCACCGACAGCCACAGGGCCCATAATATACATGATCATTTATTTTCGACGCATTCGTATAGAAATTCATATATTCCTCTATACTAGGATATTCTTTGTTCCAGAAATCCCTTTTCGGTATTAGAGTGTGGTATTTATGATCGAAAAGTGTGTTCGCTTTCGAGAAGTCAACAAATGCAGGAATGTAGGAAGCACCTTCCAGCACTATTCCATGACCGACCCCGACCATACCCCATTATGAGAATTGCCTTAACCTAATGGCAGATGTAGAAGCAGTCTGTCTGCTAAAACATGGTCACACCTCCGTTGTGTATAACCCGTGAACAAACTTCGGAGAAAGTTACGATTTACGACCTATAGCCCTTTTGCAGGTGCGTGGGTCTAAAAGTAAGCCTGCTATCCAAAATAACACCCAACTATTTGACACACTCTGCAATCTTAATTTCAGGTATTTCTTACCTTCGACAAAAAAACGACCACCTCTGTCTTGGTCGGGTTTACACCTAGACAATTTTCACCCGCATCATACACTCAGTTTTTAAGTTTCCCAAAATGATGTCCCTTAGGGTACTGGCATACTTGTCTCTTATAGCTGTTGCGACGACACATATTATTGTAATTTCTCACTACGGTGGATCAAAAATTTAAGGAGTTGTTATAGGTCAAAGGCATAACGACAGGTAGTTTTTAGAAGCAAAAACGCAAACAATTCAAATTAATTAATCTACATCCGTCAAAGACTTCCCGCCTCGAACATAACCGGGAATACAAAAACTGCTACATACATACATTTTCTAAAACTGCAAAGTGCAAAGTGCTATTCTAAGGTGTCTTAAATAATTGTACAAAATTGCTGTACTTCAAGCAAGGACATGAGTACCCTAAAAATATCCTTTTGAAGGAAATGGTCATAAAAAATACAAATATTGCACGAATACTTTGAAATTCAATATGTGGTATATTTTTAGTGTCATAAATATATTTGCAGTAAAATTTCAGTAAATTAGAAATAATTAAACCTAAAAATATAGGTATTCTAAATTTATTCTTAAGTTTTACCAACAATTTTCTATAAAAATTCTAAATTGGATGCAAAAGTGTATCATGGAAAATTATCTTATTTTAAAATAACTTACTTTGCGGCGTTGATTTGGAAAGGAGAACGCATCAGCTCAAATGCAAAATCTGGCTAGACGAATGCATGTCCGTCGATTGGAGCCTTAGCATACTGTGTCCTGTTTTCAAAAAAGACAACCCGAATGTATGTACCTACTATCGCGGAATAAGCCTTTGATCCATCGCATACAAGGTCCTATCAAGCGTAATATGCGAAAGACTAAATTCATTTGTTGCAGACCTGATCAAATTGTATCAGTGTGGCTTTAGAACCGTAATTCAACTAGCGATCTGATATTCACATTACGACAAATCCTGGTGAAAGACACACGCAAAACAAAAATCTCCACCTCCCAACTCTTTGAAAATCGTAAGGTTTTTTTCAATAGCCCGATACGGTGAAAACCTTTCTAGAATGACACTGACCACCACGAAAACCTCAGTATAGATTTGTAAAGATCTCACAAAACCATTTAGTACGAGGCGAGGCCTCAGGCAGGGCGACACCTTAACATGCGATCTCTTCAACATTTTAATAGAGATCATTGTGAGAAAAGATGCAGAAAAATGTAAACATTGATAACCGTTATAGTTTCGAGGTAGTGGACAAATTCATTTGCTTCGGATCTGCCGTAAACAAAAGCAATACCGTCAGCCTAGAAATCAAACGGAGAATTGTGCTTATTAAAAGGAGTTATTTCGGGCTAAGCAAGCAGTTCAGAGCTAAAATCCTGTCACGAGAAACGTAGATCAAACTCTATCAGACTCTCTTACAACCTGTCTTGCTTTATGGCACAGAATGCTGGGTCATATTTAATGGCCAAAAACCCGGAATTTTTGATGTATTAACATTTATAGGCTCGGGTAGGGCAATCTATCAAAGTGAACACATGCAAACAACACACAGCGTTAGCATTACATACGTGGTTGTTGTACAACTATAGTCTCTGCCTGAAAATAAGTATGATGGTATCGATGTAGCGGCAGCGAAAAAACAAGCATGTCCTCGTCGCCACAGAGTATTGAATAGTATAGAGAACTCATGGAACGAATTGTATGACTCAAAAGCACTCGCGACATCTGGCGAATGATTCAAAACGTATTACTCTCTTTTTGTCATAACTTGTTCCATTCATAATTTTGATGTGAAACATTGATGCCTTTTGTAATATTTATGCTTTTTGTGTTGTTTTATGTAATAGCATTGTCGAAATGGTGCATTTATATTGAAATATTCTATAAAGAGAATAAGACTCGTTTATGCTCTTTTAGTCAGACTCTCTACATGAGAGTGGAAAAAGTTCTCTATACTATTCAATAATTTTGTCGTCGCTCTGTTTATGACAAAACAAAAACAATTATTTCAGTGTGTTAAATTTTGCTTTATTTATTTTAACAATATTACATCTAATGTTAAAGCAGATGTAAGAAAAAAGAAAGTTCACTAGCAAAAGACCCTTCAGCACAAAAACTATTCTATTTTTATTTACCCATTTAACATTTACTAATGTGTTCATAGAAATCGAACAGGTACCGTGTAACAAAAAGGTGTTAACACTTCGCCCGTGAGTTCGAACACTCTCATTGTTCTTTTAAAACCGTGTTTTCGGATTGTTCGAAGAGTAAATTTTTCAGGAAGCCCGTTTTCGGTTTTTAGTTTTGCAAAAACCGGTAGACCATTTAATTTACTTATACGTCTTTAAATCTCAAAATTTCACAGCTCTATTAAATTTTGGCAATCACGTTTTAATTTTACATTAAAATTTAAATCATATTCCAATTAATAAGAAAATATTAATATAAAATATAAAAGTTCTATTCACATTCACATTAAAATGATTTAACTTCGAAAATTATATTCAAATTTAAAAGAGCTTTCCATGTATGTAAATCTTATTAAGTTGAAAAATGTATTTATAAAATAATTTACATTTTGAAATTTGAAAAAAAAATTTGTGAAAGACTAATTAATTCTTATTCAAATCATAAAATCATTTTGTTCAATTGTTTGAAAATGTCATTCAGAACTTAGTGAAGCATAAAAACATATTTGAACATAGAAATCATGTTTCTTATGACCAGTACCTCGTTTCTGTAGTTCTCGAATCGAAAAATTTTTCACATTAAGCATGAAACAAAAAATTCCATCGTTTCTAGATTTGTGAGTAAAAAGTGTTTCTGTATATCAATGCGAAAAGAGGCAACACCATGGTAAAATGAGTAAGGTAAACTCGTTAGAACAGCTGATTTCAACATATTTCTTGCTTAGGTGTTACTCTTATGTCAAATTCACATGCATTTTGTTTGTGTACTTTTTTGTGTACTTTTACAGTATATACACACATGAAGAAAATTTGACAGATTATGGACACCAAACAAAAACAAAATGCCTGTGATTGTTGTAATACTTCCTAGTGCGTTTACCTTACTTATTTTACCATGGGCAACACTGATGCAGTTTTGATTGGAATATTCCAAGAAAGCTGTCAAGTAAGAAAAAAATATAAACAAACAAAATAAACTAGTGCGAAAAAGAACAACAAAAAGAAGTATAGACATGTATTCAACTGAATTTTATTTTTGCTTTCTTGATTTTTCTGTAATGTTTTGGAAAAATTAATTAAAATACATAACAGAGAAGATATAGTTCTTATCTTCTCCAAGTTTTAATTTCTTAAAAAACCTTTTTGTAGAAACAATATCAAAATCTCGCACCGTTTTAATTTGTGAGTATATTTGACGTTTCACATTTTAATTTTTTCGACTCACTACTTTTTAGAAACAGATTTTCTCGCATTTTTCCAATAAGAATGAAAAAAGCAGTACGTCACAGAAAGTTTTCGCAAAACAAACGTTGTAGAAACAGTCACATGTGAAAAGCGATTTGTTGTACCGATTCCTAGCGTTTTTGTTTCAATTCACATGTTTCATGTGAAAACTTTTTCGATTCGAGAACTACAGAAACGAGGTACAGTTTCACAATTGAAAATTCTCCATTTAAATGTTAACCCACGCTTGTCATTTAAATGTCATTTAATATTAAAAATGTCTGTGAGCTTTTAAATAACTGATACTCGGTTTGTTCGAAAATTAGGTTTTTTAAAAAAAATCCGGCACGCGGTTAAGGGTAAAAAAAATCAGTTAACCGGTGTTTCGGTTTCTAGTTATATCGCACGCTGATGAAACATCACTGGGAGTCTTCGAGAGAAAAATGTTCAGAAAAATACATGGTCCTATAATAGAGAACGGCGAGTATCGATGACGTGCAAATGAACCACCACGAACTGTATAAACTATACGCACAGTGGGTTAGAGTTGTGTGTTCGTTGGCCAAAAGTCTGTAACGTTTAATTTAGGAAACATTTACAAGTTGTGCAAAAAACCCGATTGTAGGTAAGGAGTCAAGAATTATTTCGACATATTAAGAGTAAAAATAGTAAAATTTAGTATAGTTTAGGAAATATTCCAAAGTTTACGGGTTTCCTTATTTTTCGAAAATATTATTTTTTTATTTTTATTTTATTATTGTAAAAATAGTATAGCTATTTCAGATCTTGCCACCGATTTTCATCAGCGGTTGTTTGGATTGCTTTTTATTTTTTTTAACATATTTTGACGTAATTGTTCAGAATGCGCATAAAAAAGTTTATTTTTCGAATTACAAATATTCGTACGCATATGATTATTGTAAAATTAATTCTGGATGAATAAAACAAGTCATACAGTTTACTTTAGTATTTTTTTAATGGACCGATAATTCTCTGAAGGTTGCTCCAACTTCAATTAAAAAAAAAAAGTTATAGAGAAATTCAAGGTGAAAGTTTTTCTAACATTTAGAATACAAATGTGGACTTTTGTGATTTTGATTCTTCCGTATTTATTATTTATTTCATATTTAGTTTTACCTAAATAACAAAAATAGCAAATTGTAATTATTATTCATTTGATTGGAATATTGCTTGCAAATATTCCATATTCGGTTGTGTATTAGCAGTCCTCTCGCTTATTTATCTTCTTCCAGATCTTCTACTTTCCAATGATTTCGAATGCTGGATATGAAAGGATCTGATGTTGCCAATACGAGTAATATATTAGATAGTTACCATTAGAACATTATACCTTCATATTGTAAGGCGCTTGACCCCTCTGGGTTGTTTAAGGCCACTAAGTAAGTACTATGCACCCTTGGGTACAATGTATTCAAGTTATCGTTGATGCTCATTGCCAGTTTACCGCCCTTCTTGATACCAAGTAAGAATGTAATCGAAGTTGTTCGCATCACTATCATGTTGACAAAATATTTTGGTAAATTTTTTTCAAATTCTTCAGTCAGATAAAAAGTTATGGTCCAAGCTCATGCTCATGAATGGCAAGTCTGTTGTTCGCTTAACTCAGACGTATTAAAATTTTAACAAGATTTATGAGATTTTTAAAAATATTAATTGCTTTAATTACAACATGGTCGGACACTGTATGTTTGTAAGTTTACTTTAATTGTAGTCGTTTGTGACATGTCTGTTTGTTCTCTGATATCCGGTTTCTCTTCGTCGATTAACTAACATATGCCCCGTAAGCTGGTTACCCACCGTTAGTCGGTTAAATTTAACACTTTAGTGTTGTAATACATTTAAGCTGCCACACCCATAACAAATGTAAACTGAGCCTAATACGATTAATTTGACACAAACATCACGTGCGCGCTCACTAACCGGTCCCAAAGAATGAATAAGCGTATCACGATTTCATTATAAAAATGTCAAAAACAAATGTTGCAAAACTCACGTACAGACATGCATACATATGTATGTACACGTATCAACATTTAGGTAATCAATGGCATATTTACTGCAAATATCACGTTACCAAATTTATTGAATTCAAATAAAGACAAAATGGTTAAAGGGAATAAGTAATTTTATAGCCAAAATTACATAAAATTCAACAAAAAAAATCTATGCCATAGAACTAACGAAATACAAACATATTTAAAAAGCAAACACGAATTGTCAACGTTTTATAGATTTTATATATGTATACGTAGTTATATATGTTTAAGTATACGTCGGGAAGAATAGTTTTGAAGTAATCAATGCCCACTGAATAATCGGCTACGTAACTAGTTACACAGAGAGTTAAATACTTTACTAAACACTTGTAGCCAGTAATGTAACAAGCTCCACGTCGAGTATTTACATAACCAACTCCATAGTAGTGTAAAAGGTAAACAATTGACACTTTTTCATTACCGGTAATGCAGAAGGTAGTCAGCTTAAAACAATTTGTACACACCCTCGCTTTCAGCAAAAACGCAACAATTGGCAAACAACCGTTATTCTTGCAAAAAAAAGTACTGAATCGTGATGTTTATTTTTTATAAAAAGTGATATGTGATTCAGTTGATATCGGAACATTGTCGTGTGAACAAGTGCTGAAGCGCAGCTCCACAAAGCATTAAATTTGCAAAAGCTTTTAAAAATATCTGTGTAGATAAGGAAAATTCTACAAACTGATTGATGATTTGGCAAATTTACTAATATTATTAATTATTATTCTGAATTCTTAATTTTAATTTCTGTTTATCTTTTGTTTCTGAAATGCTCATTTTTATTTTTTGTTTTTCCTTTGAATTCTCGATTTTTAAAAATTATTACAATAAATGATCACGAAAAATTAAACTATCTATAAGTAACTATAAGTTGTGGGATTGGGAACTGGCGGTATACACATGGTACACCTATTCCAATTCAGTAAGCGATTTAATGTAGTTGGAATGCATATACTGGCTACGTAGTTAGTATTTCAACGCTGGTTACGTAGCTAACACGTTGTATCCATACCAGTAGTTGATAACACCGAACCAACTACGTAGCTGGAGAATGGTAATGCAGAAGGGGACAATTAACCCCTTCCTAGGACATCACCATGTTAAACTCTACAGTTGAAAGCATTCCTGGTAATCCAGATGGTAGCTAGTGGTGGTTGCTTTGTAGTCGGGGAGTATACAGGTTCGGAGTGAGCTACATTCCCTGGCGGGATATTACTGCGCCGAATATCGTAACACACATTTTTCTACACTATTTCTCATTGATATTTAAAAAAAATGCCAACTAAAACTTTAAAATTCTATTCGAATTTTTAAATACTTCGTTTGAAATTTAAAAAACATCAATTGATATTTAGAAGACATCAACTGACATATAAAATATATCAACTGGAATATAAAACACATCAATTGAAACTTAAAATACATCACTTAAATTTTAAAAGAATATCAATTGAAATTTAGAAAACCAATTGAAATTTAAAACACATCAAATGAAATTTGAAACACATCAATTGAAATTTAAAAGACCTCAACTGACGCATTTTAAATTTCATTTGATGGCATTTAAATATCAATTGATAGTTTTAAATTTCAATTAATGCATTTCAAATTTCAAACAGAAATTTTAAATTGATATATTTTAATTTTCAAATTTCAATTAATATTTTTAAAAACTATATTGATATTTTTGAATTTCAGTTGGTGTAGTCTGCATTAGATTCCTCACAAATTAGCCATACATAACACTGTACAACATAATAAAATAACAAGGTTCTGGCAACGGATTCTCCTAGAGGGCTAAAAAAAATATAAGTGTATCGGCAACTTCAAAGTTTACGTCAGAGTTTTTATTTTAGGGGGGTCAAAGTTTCCCTCCTTTTGCACATTATTATGATGAATCGCCACAGGCAAAATTTTTCCTTACATTTTTGGTATGGGACGTGTTCAGCAATTTTACTTAAGATAAGACGAGGAACATTTTTGTGGATCATTTTAAGAAGATACCGTCTCAATATATGGGAAATTTTGGACCCTTTTTGGAAATGGGTAAAAAATGACCCATAAAACTATAGCTTTGCTAAACTGTACTACAGAAATATTTGCCATAAAATTCTACAATAAGTCTCTGAATAGACCAATACTCAAAATTCAATATGAATGCCAGAAAGAACTCAAAGCTGAAAATGCATTTAAGAGTTAATTTCGTACATATTCAGAATTGGTGCTAAAATGTCCAACAAAACTACATATTTGGGGATTAGTCTGTATGGAAAATTTCAATTTTCAATTTTCAGAAAATACGTATGTGGTTTTAGTGTCAGCCCTCAGAAAAAGTTATCGCCTCAGAAAAAGTTATCGAATTTTAAAATGTTATTTCTCCACCTTAGTATGGGTAGTTGTTCAAATATTTGTTAAAGTAAACTGCTGACAAGGTTCTAAATTTTTTAAAACTTCAACCGCAAATATCAATATCTTTTAATTAAAATGTTCTGCTAATTTTGAGGTGTTCCTCAAAACTAAAATATCGAATTGAGGGGCTGCGGAGATTGTTCTCTTGCTGCTGTATTCTCTTTACATCAACGACGGCTGCATCTGAAATCGGCATGAAGTTTCCATGCTGGCGGTTTCTTTTCTACTTCTTTTTAAATGCTGCGGCTCCGTCCTCTGTTCCTTAGATCAAGCATGGCAGTTTTTGAAAATGGATTAGATCGGCCAGAATATACACGCTGAAAAATCAGTCTTTTTTGTTGTTTGGATGCAAATACAACGTGTTTATATGGGCGATAGGCGCGTGCCTAATTTTCTGGATACGACCCGACACAAGTAAAAAAGTTTATATTAGAAACACGAACATTCACGCTCGACTAAATTTTAGTAACGGCACGACCTGCACGAGCACGAATTTAGTAAATTCAAACACGCACGCGCACGCACGAAAAAGCACGGTCTAACACGAAAATATAAAAAGAGAGTATACGCTGAAAACATTAGGTCAATGGGTATACTATATTTAGAGGAATGTATGCACCTACAAAAGTATGTGTAACAGGTACAAACCCCTTTTGCATTTTTCGCAGCATATATAATCCACTATAGTCTCACCGCACTCGTTCTCTGCACTCTCTCGTACACTCTTTTCTTTGAATATTTCTATACACGAGCAGTTTTTTGACGATGTCATTATATCTAACTATAGAAATTCCATCCATGTTTAAATAGGTAAGCGTATAAAAATTATGAAGTAATCAAATTATGACGCGAGAGAGAAATGGGTTTGAATGAATCCGGTCGACATTTTGGTTCCCTTTTACGAGGGCTGCCAAATTACATACTTTTTTCCTTCTCTACCTGAACTCATCGTCTTTGGCTGCAGCATAAAGCAACTATGCAGTTGGGCTTCTTAAAAAGGATGTCCAAGTCGAGAAGAAAAAATCGGCGCAATTTCGCAACCCTAGTAGAAGGGAACCAAACAAAAAGTCGATGCGATTCACTCAAACGCATTTCTTTCCCGCATCATAACTTGATTATTTCATAATTTTTTTTATACTTTATGTAATTTTATTTTAATATGACTGGAATTTCTATAGTTAGATACAATAACATCTTCAGTAAACTGCTCGTGTATTGAAATATTCAACGAAGGGAGTAAGAGAGAGAGAAGAGAAACGACGCGCTTCAGTCGTTTTCTTTGTTGGCATTCCACTCCATGAGCACACAAACGGTACACGCACGAAAGTCAAATTTCCTGCACGAACACATCGTGCACACGCGTGGCACATCGTGGTCTATGCCCACCTCTAGTCTAAACACATTGGAGACACAATGATTAATGGATTATAATATATGCATTTGTGGTCCAAATGTGTCTTTGTTTGTTGAAATCTGGCGAAAACAAACACGTGACAGAAAAAAATTAAACAAAAAGCAGCAGATCTGCAATTCATGAACACGATGCCTGCAAACATGTACATGGTTCCTTCAATATGTTGCTGGGGCTGTTATTTTTCAGCGTGTAGATATTGCCCATACAAAGAATAACACCAGGAATGACAAGAATTGAATGGCACGAACAAAACTTGATTCGTAAGATTTCATTAAATCAAGAATGATAGTTTTTGAAAATTGACTATACGAGTACCCGGTAGAGTTTTGACATAACCATAATACAAACTGTACTACCAAACTTGATACTTTCGGCTTTTTATATGAAGTACGTACGAACTTGGCATACAACACAAATTACACTGTGCAACAGTGGGTTTCGGGCTTCAACCAAACCAAAAAATTGTGAAAGTACTCGGACGTGGTATCCCAAAATCTCGCTCGGTTTTGGGAGGAAGAGAAGCAAGAGATTTAACAAAAGAATCACGAAGTGAAAGTTGAGGGGGATTATCGACGTTTCTTTTCCACCACTTTCGTCTTTGTACATGGCGGTAAAGCAACAGTAAACAAAGTGCCGAACAATTGTTTTGAAGTAATTATTAAATGAAATAAATGTTTTCGGTGAATTGGAGAAAATAAAAAATGGTGGAGTTTGTGTTTTACACTTTACATTTTCCATTACGAATAAACAGCAAAAGAAGTTTGATCGACAAAACGTCAAAAAAAAAATCACGCATGGTTGTATTTAGGGAGTCATCGTCTGAACGCACGTAGATTTACGAAGGGTTACCAAAACAGAATGAACACAAAAAGCGCGCGTAGAAATTCATCGTGTGGAACATGAATTATTCTCTTGATTGTATCAACCCAGCGGCGGAAGTCATGCCCTAGAAGGCCTGAAATCATGAGCAAACAGGCATTCTTTAAAATACGGAAGGCCTTCTCTACAAATTACCTCATCCTTTCTTTTTAACATTGCGTGAGATTGGGAGGCAAGGTCTTCCTTTACCCATTGCATAAAGAAGACCTTAGAAGTCATGCAAAGAGGAAGGACTTATAAGGTATTTACTTTAATTTATTTTTGTTAAACAAAAATAAAATTAAAATAATTTATTTTACCACAAAATCATTATCCACTTCTACGTATTTATACGTATTTAACTTCAAATTGAAAATTTTAAAAATTCTTCGAAAAATTTTACATAAAAAAATATAATTTTAAAATTTGTATGAAATTTTCCAATTAAATTACGGTTAAAAAGGAATCGGAAATTAAATTTTTCAAAATTGCAAAAATCTTCTTCTTGGTTATATCTGATGAAAAAATTCATGGATGCCGCAGGCCTTATTTTAGGAAGGCATTACAAAACAACCATTCCGCATACCTTTGGAAGGCCTTGCGACTTCCGCCGCTGGGTAACTATAATCACAACTGTACATGTGTGTGTGACATTTTTATCAGCTGATTTTGCTCGGTATAAAAATTACAACAAAGCTAATGCTACAACCGTATATTTGTACCATGTGCACTACGCTAAACCGGGTGACATATACTCGTGTGCGCTCTTTGTAAAGAGAGAAGGATTCGATTTCGAAAAAGATTCAATATTTAATTTCTATTAAATTTTCCAATAAATTGTATCTATGCAAGGAAACAAGTATTAAGTTCTTCAATGCAAATTATGATACCATTCGTAAAATGGAGAATTTCTGCTATGGATTCTTTTATCTTTCAACTTTATTTAATCGCAGATTGCATAAATATTTATTTAGCAAATATTTTTTTCTTCTGCCTGGGTTAAAGGCAAATATACCACGACAAACAGCCATTCATACATTCATTACTGATATGTAGAACATGTATATACGATATCGTTCGTAATTGTTGATATTGTTATCGCAGGAAAACAAAAGTTTAATCACGCGTTTAAATATGATTTACAAATAAATTGATAAAATGCAAAACAGCTGGGGTTAGAAAGAGAGAGAGAGAGACAAGGAGAAGAGAGTATAAAATGCTGCAGTGTCGCAACATATCACCGTGCAACTTCCCACACACTTAACAAAATTCTCAATTAGTTTGACGATAATTTAGAAACAAAATAAAAATAATTAAGCTAGGTAAATATAAATATTAACTCAAAAAAGTATACAATAATTTAAAACGAAATGCAAATGTTATTTCATTAAATAAAAAAAAACGAAAGAAAAAATTATATGGTTGATAAATGTTAGTGAGATAATAATGCTTTTTTATAAATGTATATTTTATTTGTCATATTATCATTTAATCCCAATTCGATAAGATTCGTATGTTATAACCCGTCAGAATTGCGGTAATCAAATATATTTCCTTGGGATCAGGAACCTACGCAGGCATGAAAGTGGTGATTTTTGAAGGTAGTGCTATTTTGCAAGCTAAGGAAATCCTGCGTACGTGCCTGCTTAGAATCTATGCCGCGCACGTTTTATCACCGTTTTTAAGAACGTTATGTATCACAATTAACTAAAAACGCTCACAGGTATGAAACATATTGATGTGTTTAGTGCCCCAGTGACAAGTTACGTATATTCCAACAACTAAATATATTGAGTATTTTTGAAGAAAACTAAGTTTAAATATTACAAAATTTTGAGTGTTTGAGTTTCAAACAATTGTTATTAGGTTGTTCTTATACTCTTTGTCCAATATTTTTAATTTTTATGTGATTTGAAATAAGGTTATACTTTATTTACTTTTATTGACTATATTACAACCTCATGAGGTCAGACGTCTTACACATATTAATTAAACAAACAAATTAAAACAAATTTCAACATATTCTTCCAACTGGCTCTATCCTTCGCCTTTTCTCGCCAGTTGGTAACACCAAGGATACGGAGGGATTCTTCTGCCTGGTCTTTCCAGCGGAGTCTTGGTCGTCCTCTTTTCCTGCTTCCATCGGGTAAATTATCAAAAATCTTTCGCGCTGGCTCATCTTCATCCATTCTGATAACCGGGCCCACTTTGATTCGTCTAGCTATGGCCATGTCAGAATAGAGATTATATAGCTCTGCGTTCCAGCGACGTCGGTACTCGCCGTTTTCCCTAACAGGACCATATATTTTACGGAGAATTTTTCTCTCGAAAACTCCCAGGTCTTTTTCATCCGCTTGCGATATGACCCAAGTTTCGTAACCATATGCCAAGACAGGTAAAATGAGAGTCTGATATAGCTGGACTTTTGTCCGTCGAGAGAGGGCTTTGTTCCTAAACTGCTTGCTGAGCCCAAAATAACATCTATTTGCAAGCACAATTCTCCTATCTATCTCCAGGCTACGTTGTTGTCCTTGTTCACGGCGGATCCAAGGTAGACAAATTCATCTACCACTTCAAAATTAAATCGGTTGTCAACGTTCACATACGGACCAAGTCGAGAGGTTTCTCTAGTCATTGACACCATCAATTTTGTCTTGCCCTCATTAACAGCAAGACCCACCTTCGCTGATTCCTTTTCGATTCTTGAAAATACTGCATTAACCTCTCGCAAATTTCGCCCAATGATGTCTATGTCGTCAGCATACGCTAGCAACATATGGCTTTCGTGTTAATGGTCTTGTTCGTATTTACTGCAGCCTTTCTCATTATTATCTCCATTAAGATGTTGAAGAGATTGCACGAAAGTGTGTCGCCTTGTCTAAGTCCTCGCTTGGTACAGAATGGTTCAGTGAGGTCTTTCCCCACTTTCACTGCTGATTTGGTGTTGGTCAGCATCATTCTACAGAGGCGAATCAGTTTTGCCGGAATACCAAGTTCAGACATAGCTTCGTACAGTTTTCCCCGTATGGGGCTATAGAAAGTAGCTTTGTAATCGACAAAAAGGTGGTATGTATCGATTTGCTTTTCGTGGGTCTTTTCCAGGATTTGGCGTAGCGTGAATATTTGGTCAGTTGTGGACTTGCCTGGTCTAAAACCACACTGATAAGGTCCAATCAGGTTTTCAATAATTGGCTTTAGGTACAATCTATACTATCTTCCACTATCATTACATCCTGATCTTCAATGGAAGAATCTGAGTGGAGTAGTGCTGAAAAGTGGACTCTACACATTTTGAGCAAAGACTGCTTCTCAGTCACCAGATTCCCATTCTCGTCCTTGCAGGAGGGCAGCCCATTATTAGGCCCGTTGGTCGATCTTCTTACCCTCTGGAAAAACTTTCGGGATTCACCATTCATCCTGCACATTTCGGTTCTTTCACTCTCCTCTGCTCCCACTGCCATTTTTTTCGCCTAAATAGTTGGGTTTCCTCCCTTCTCAGCTTCTTGTACCGCTCACTCGCAGCACGCGTTGTAACTGACTGTTTCGTTGCCATACGTGCAGCGTCTTTTTCATCAGTTGCAACAACTGTAAAATCGGTTGTTGTGGTTGTTGAAAATTAACTCGGTTACTACAACTAAAATTCGGTTGGAACAATTTATTTTCATTATTCTGTCAGTTACAACAACATAATGCAGGTTATATAAATTGAATTATTCAATGCTTCCGGAAGGAATGTGGAGTCGCAGTTGGACTTTACAAGTCGGAGTTCAGGAAATATGCCCGGAGTAGTAGCACGAGTTCGAATCGTTTTTGTTATGCCCGAATCCAACTACACGTGTTAATAAAATTAGTAAAAATTTTAAAAATATCAAAATGGAAGCAGATTGAGGAATACAATACTACTGGCTCGAAGATGTAAATTGTTTGTCATTTTTAATTACAGCTCTGTCATAGACCTTTGTTACAATGAACACCCAACTCTCCTCAATATTACTCTGCGCCGGCAAAGAGAGAGAGGGTTAAAAAATCTTTAAAGCGCAAACTATTTTCTACATTAACTTTAGATTTGGTGTCGTTACGGTCACGGTCACGTCATAGTCGTTTTATAAGTGTCATTAGTTGTGGTATATTGTCAATAGGTTCCGAAATAATTCAATGAAAATTATTATATCAATTTTGAGCCACTAAAATAAAATAAATGGTTTTCAATTACATCCTACGAAGGAATTGTGGAGACCTTGTGTGAGCCTTGCGCTTTCTAGTTTTATACTCAGTGATTGGGACCTAAAGCATGAGAAGCTTTTTCATGGCTAAATACTCGATAGTGTCGCCGTCACTATGCGAGGTGCATCGAACCCAGGATCTCATGTACAATAGGCGTGCCGACTAATCATTACTCCACCGATGCCCACAATTTGAGGGGCATTTTGAGCCACTCCAACTGTTAATATAAGCTTTCAACTGTATTGTTCTACACGCTGAAAAACGGCCCCTGTAACATTATGCAGGAAACATGTACATGTATGTATATGGAACATTGTTTTCATGACTTGAAGATCTTGTACTTTTTTGTTTCTTTGCTGCCTGAAATGTTTATGTTTTCAGCAGTTTCAACAAACAAAGACATATTTGGATCACAAAAACATATATTATAACATATTAACAATTGTATCTTCAACATGTAATATTGAATAGCGCACACAATATGTTTGGATACAAGTATACTACAGTCACACGTTATATCTGCATTCAAACAAAACAAAGACAGATTTTTCAGCGTGTAGTTATAGAGTTATCTCGGAAGCCCTTTACGGAAAAATTTGGGTGTTTGTTTAATTAGTACTAGTTAGAAAAACACATGTATATTTTCCGGGAATTGTCTGACAGTATGCATATTTTACCATGTACAATCTTTAGGCACCATCTTTGAGACGTAGGATATTGACTTTCAAATATACAGAAACTCGAAACTTCTTACAGTTAAGTTTCCTGAGATCTAAACCCCTTCGGTCCTGCTATCACCTCATTTAGGGCCATTTTTAATCATGGATGTTTTTGTGAAAAAAGGACCAGCTAATTGTTAACATTACACTAGAGTTCGTATTTACCCCTCCATGTGTAACCCATACGCATCGTCGAGGGGAATATGAAATGAACGTTTACCCATTACTAAAGTATTCAAAAAAAACCCGAGTTTTCGGTTGTTTCGAAAAACGATATTTTTGGAACGGACGCTCGTTACCGAGATATAGAAAAGTTTTCGATTTTTTTTTTATATTTTCAATCAAAAATGGGGATGGGTTACCCTGGGTAACCCGTGGAAATTATAAAAGATTGTGATTGTTACATATAAAAAAAATTTAGGTTATAAAGACCAAACCGCTTTATGTTATGGCTACCGTTATTGCTTTCGTTTACGCAGATCCAAGGTAAATTCATCCGCTACCACGAAGCTATAATGGTTGTCAAAGTTCACGCCCTGCTTTATACGAGTGGAGGCTCTACTCGCTGATATTATTAGCTTTGTCTTGTTCTCATTTACAGACACATCCACTTCCGATTCTCGAATGATATGCTTGCTATACGAGTATCACCAGTATGCGTGAACAGAATGTGGCTTTTGCTGCCGATGGTTGTATTCGTGTTAACTGAAGCTTTTCTCATTATGAACTTCATTAAGATCATGAAAGGATCGCCCGATAGTGTGTCAACTTGTCTGAGTCTTCGATTGGTATCAAATAGTCTGGTAAGATCTTTACCAACCTTCACTTAGGATTTGATGACCGTGAGCGTCAATCTACGAAGGCAGGCTTATTATCTACAAAAAGATGGTAGGCGTCGATTTGTTTTTCGTGGAGTTTCTCCACAATTTCTCGTAATATGAATGTCTTGTCGGTTGTGGATTTTCGATTGGTATCTTGTGGTGGTTTTCCAGGATTGAACGTAGTGTAAATTTCTAGACGCGAAGAAAAACAAACTTTTGGAGCTGCATTTGGAACAAAAATATATATTTTTCCCCTAAAATGTTTAATTTGCTACTTAGTCTCATTTCGGTGGCCGTCGGTGGTGCAATGGCTAGTGTGCGCGGATCTTCTGCATAAGAACGTGGGTCCGATCCCTGCTCTGGCCACCTTACATTTTCTTCAACTACGGCGACACTATCTAGTACTTAGCCGATGGCGACACTATCTAGTACTTAGCCATGAAAAGCTTGTAAAACTGTAGGTCCCAATCAGCGAGTGAAAAATTAGGAAGCTCACAGATCACTGGTTGTGAAAAGCGCTCCCCAATCCCTTCATGGGATCTAATGGGAAACCGTTTTTTACTTAGTCTCATGGTTGACCGCAAAATTTGATACTTTTCTCGCAAATAAACTACTTTTATCGTAAACGTCTTTTATTTTTTTTGTTAACGAACTATAATTTACCCCATAATTTTTCGAATTTATGTTTGCGGCAAATAAAAATAACGGTTCATTATAAACGGTAATATTGTATACACACACGCCTAAACTCAAAGGTGATCACTCTCATAAATGCTTTCTCTTTGACAGAAATAAGTGTATACACTATACTCTCCCTTGAGCAGGGTTCGTATTAGCTCGCTCCCGAACCAAAACTAGCTGAAGAATTGCTAGTCGATTTGCGAGCCTAGAGCAGATTCAACTTCATCAACTTCTCATCTGACATTTTGGTGCGACATAGAGTTAGTTGTCGTAAATTGACTTACACCAGGTGGAATTATAAAAATTGTTGACTTAAATTTTTCATGTCGAACTGTGAAATTTAAACGTATTTTGGACTTTTTTTTAACGGGTCCGCCATCTAACGTTTTTTTTTTCAACCAGTGCTTATTTCGTGAATGGTAACACTTAGCTCATGTCTGATTTGACAGATAATTAGTTTTATCCTTCCGCTGAACGAATATGGTTGTGTATACGCTTGAACAACGCTGGGAAATATTGCGGCATTACTTTGAAAATCATGGTAATGTTGCAGAATGTGTGCAAAAATTGCGTACGGAAATCATCTTTTCATATGAAGCTCATTTTGATCTTGGCGGGTATGTAAACAAGCAAAATTGTCGCATTTGGGGCACAGAAAACCCGCACGCATACATTGAAAAACCGATGCACCCAAAACGAGTCACTGTTTGGTGCGGATTTTGGTCCAGAGGCATAATTGGGCCATTTTTCTTCGAAAATGAGCAAGGAGTGGCCGTTACAGTCAATGGCGATCGTTATCGGGCCATATTGAACGAATTTTTGTTCACAAAAATTGAAGAGGAGGATATTGGCAACATTTGGTTTCAACGGGACCGCGCTACGTGCCACACAGCCGAAGCTACACTCGATGTTTTGCGCTATGTTTTTGAAGATCGCATTATCAGCCGCAGAGCTGATGTCGTTTTGCCACCTCGGAGCTGCGATTTGACACCGCTGGACTATTATTTGTGGGGTGCCCTCAAAGATAAGTGTTACGCTGACAAGCCAGAGACAATTGACGCTTTAAAGGACAATATTCGTGAAGCCATTGGTGAAATACAGCTGCACACAGTCGATAATGTGCTTAAAAATTGGACCAATCGTGTAGGCTATTGCATGGCCAGCCGAGACAGCCATTTGAATGAAATTATTTCCCATTATTAACCGGAAGGATAAAAAAAGAAATTTGGGAAAATATTCAGTACAGGAAAATAATCGGGAAAATTTTAAAATTAGACAAAGTCAATAATTCTTGTTTTTATTTAGCCGTTTTAACCGATTTTAGAAATTTTTGGAAATTGTCGGATATGAACAAAATTGAATTCAAAATTAAAATTAAATATATTTATTAATCCAAACATACATTACATATTTATTAGACCTTCATATACTTATATACATTTTTGAGTTTTTATCGCATTGATAGCTCAGCCATTGTGGCGTGGAATGTTTATTTAAATGTTTGAAATTTGTAAAACTAATAACAATTAAAAGGGACATGGGACTGTCCTTGGAGCTGGAAAGTTTCTGATAGCCATTCACTTGGGAGTGGCCAGAAATTATTCCTTCATTGGGCAGTCCAAGCAGCTCACTACTTTCACGCAGTATGTCCTGGGCAATGGCTTATCGGGATCCTCTGTTAGCTAGCTAAAGTGAGAAGGCGAAACGAATGCGCAACCTGAGTGGTAAAGCGATCACTGATACGTCTCAAGATTATTAGGTGACCCTGTGACTGAAGCTCTTCCAAGTAGTGGACATATTCTTCTGTCCTTTGAAGGTGGATGAGCCAACAACCCTGGCCAACGGCGGATCAAAATTGAAGAAACCAAAATCGAGTTTCGACACATTGCATTCTGGTCAGCGTCTAATCCATAATGGGCGGCTGAAACATAATCATCCTGGCAAACCACGGTGGGCTGGGTTTGCCTCCCGCCACCGTTATATTAGCAAATGAAAATACACGAAGAATATAATGAAGAAAGAAACCCCCCAACTGTTGACGACCCTCGCAAACTTTATAAGGACCAGGATTTCAGGATATGTACCTGGAATGTGCAAACGCTATACAGGACTGGTGCCACTTTCCAACTGGCGGATGTCCTCGGAAAATATAAGGCTGACGTCACAGCGATCCAGGAAATGCGATGGACAGGATATGGTTGCACCAGAAAGAAAACTTCGATATTTACTACAGCTGCCATGAGCGAAAGCACGAATTCGGGGGCGGATTTATAGTTGGAAAGAGACTGCGACACCTAATTTCAAGGTTCAACACAGTGAGTGAACGCATAGCCACAATTCGCATCAAAGCGAAATATTTGAACATCTCGCTAATTTGTGTGCAGGCACCGACAGAGGATAAAGACGATGAGGTCAAAGAAACATTTTATGAGCGTCTGGAGGAAGTATGCGAACGCTGCCCTGACCACGACATTAAGATTTATTCTAGGCGATTTTAATGCCAAATTAGGAAAGGAAAGTGTCTTTCGACCAACCATCGGTAATCACAGTCTACATGATACCACCTCCGATAATGGAATAAGATTGATAGACTTCGCCGCTACAAAGAATATGGTAGTTAGTAGCACACGGTTCCAGCATAAGGACATTCAAAATGCGACTTGGATATCTCCTGATCAGCGGACGAAGAACCAGATTGATCACTTGGTAATAGATGGCAGGCACTCTTCTAGTGTAATGGATGTACGTATGATTCGAGGTGCCAATATCGACTCGGATCATTACCTGGTGGCTGCGAAAGTTCGCACAAGACTGACCAGGGCGAAAAACGTACGAAGACGAACACACGAAAAGCTGGATATTGAAAAGCTACAACTACCGGAGATATCAATGTCCTATCGACATAAGCTCTTTCTCCTGCTACAGCAGAATATCCCCCCCCCCCTCCACCAATCGCGGAGACCCAGATGCGCAGTGGAAGCACATCTCCCATTCTTTGGAAACCGCTGCAAGGACTGAAGTTGGCTATGAAAAATCGCAGAAGGATAAGCCATGGTACGACGAAGAATGTCGCATTGCAACTGATGAAAAAGACGTTGCACGTATGGCAACTAAACAGTCAGTTACAACGCGTGCTGCGAGTGAGCGGTACACGAAGCTAAGAAGGGAGGAAAAACAACTATTTAGGCGGACAAAATGGCAGTGGGAGCAGAGAGAGAGTAAAAAAACGAAATGTGCAGGATGAATGGTGAATCCCGAAAGTATTTCCAGAGGGTAAGAAGATTCAATACAGGGCCTAATAATGGGCTGCCCTCCTGCAAGGACGAGAATTGCAATCTGGTAACTGAAAACCAGTGTGTGCTCAAAATGTGGAGAGACCACTTTTCAGCACTACTCCACTCAGATTCTTCCACTGAAGATCAGGAGGTAATGATAGTGGAAGATAGTGTAGGTTGTACCCCCCCAACCAAGACGAGATTAGAACGGCGATCTCCCGCTGGTGCGGATGGCCTACCCGCTGAACTTTTTAAGGCAGGTGGCGAAGGACCTTGCATCAACTTATATGCGGAATATCGCTGGGGGAATCTATTCCCGACTATTGGAGTCTCCGTGTATTATGTCCCGTATTCAAAAAGGGTGATCCGTGTGTCTGTTCCAACTATCGCGGTATCAGACTTTTATCCATCGCGTATAAGAACTTGTCGAGCGTATTATGTGAAAGACTAAAGCCAATTATTGAAAACCTGATTGGACCTTATCAGTGTGGTTTTAGACCAGGTAAGTCCACCACTGACCAATTATTCACGCTACGCCAAATCCAGGAAAAGACCCACGAAAAGCAAATCGATACATACCTCCTTTTTGCCGATTACAAAGCTGCTTACGATAGGAAAAACTGCGGGGAAAACTGTATGAAGCTATGTCTGATCTTGGGATTCCGGCAAAACTGATCCGCCTCTGTAGAATGACGCTGACCAACACCAAATCAGTAGTGAAAGTGGGGAAAGACATCACTGAACCATTCTGTACCAAGCGAGGACTGAGACAAGGCGACACACTTTCGTGAAATCTCTTCAACATCGTAATGGAGATACTAATGAGAAAAGCTGCAGTAAATACGAACAAGACCATTAACACGAAAAGCCATATGTTGCTGGCGTATGCTGACGACATAGACATCATTGGGCGAAATTTGCGAGAGGTTACTGCAGTATTTTCAAGAATCGAAAAGGAATCACCGAAGGTGGGTCTTGCTGTTAATGAGGGCAAGACAAAATTGATGGTGTCAATGACTAGAGAAACCTCTCGACTTGGTCCGTAGTTGAACGTTGACAATCGATTTAATTTTGAAGTGGTAGATGAATTTGTCTACCTTGGATTCACCATGAACAAGGACAATAATGTCAGCCTGTCGTTAGATAGGAAAATTGTGCTTCCAAATAGATGTTATTTTGGGCTCAGCAAGCAGTTTAGGAACAAAGCCCTCTCTCGACGGACAAAAGTCCAACTAGTTATATCAGACTCTCATTTTACCTGTCTTGACAATTGGCTCCGAAACTTGGGTCATATCGCAAGCGGATGAAAAACACCTAGGAGTTTTCGAGAGAAAAATTCTCCGTAAAATATAAGGTCGTGTTAGAGAAAATGACGTGTACCGACGTCGCTGGAACGCAGAGCTGTATAATGTATATACTGACGTGGATATAGCTAGGCAGATCAAATTAGTCCAACTGCGTTGGCTAGGCCATCTTATCAGCATGAATGAAGATGAGCCAGCGCGAAAGATTTTCTATATTGTACCCGATGGAAGCAGGAAAAGAGGACGACCAAGACTCCGCTGGAAAGACCAGGCAGAAGAATCCCTCCGTATCCTTGGTGTTACCAACTGGCGAGAAAAGGCGAAGGATAGAGCCAGTTGGAAGAATATGTGTAAGACGTCTGACCTTCTGAGGTTGTAAAATAGTCAATAAAAGTAAATAACAATTAAAAGGACAAAAAGGATGAAAAGCCTTAATTGGGGGAAAATAGACAGTCTTCAAACAAAATTAGGAAAATATATAGTATGTATAAATTATGTTCACAAACAATAAATTATAAAACAATATTTTCAGTTTGATAAATTTCGGGTGTTATTTATATATGTAATTCGCTGCAGTCTCTTATTAATTAATGAAAGACTATATACAGGGTGATTCAGGAAGTTCCGGACAAATTTCTCCAGCGTATTCCTTGGCTCATTTCATGAAGAAAAGTCCACTAGGACTATGTCCGAAAATGCAAGGGTGCGAAATGGCAGCAGATTCAAAATTTTCGGATTGGTGGTCGGAGGGTAGTAGGGTAAAGTTGCTAACTTCTGTGTCAGTGATCGGATTTTTTTGTTCTTGGGCTTGTTGGAAATCGCCGAGATACAGAGCAGAAAACGGAAAAAAATGCACATAACCTCAATTTGCTCAGCCAGATGACAGGTAACTTATGTTTGTTTTTCTGTTGAAAGATAGCCATACCTCTTACCTTTCCAAAATGACCCAAATGAAGCCCAGAGGTCTTACCGTTCCAAAGTTATGACCATTTTACTGAAATGCAAAAATGTTTGTTTTTGTTTTTGGAAGCGAAATAACAGCACACATTTATTTGTGTTTGTAAATTAACACGTTTAAGAAAAGTCAAATCGCCGAGATACAGAGATTTCGGGAAAAAAAAGTGGAAAAAAAATTCACATAACCTCAATTTGCTCAGCCAGATGAAAGATAGCCATACCTCTTAGCTTTCCAAAATGACCTAAACGATGCCCAGAGGTGTTACCGTTCCAAAGTTATGACCATTTCTGAAAATTTCAATAAAATAAAATCTTAAACGTGTTAATTTACAAAAACAAATAAATGTGGGCTGTTATTTCGCTTCCAAAAACAAAAACAAACAGTTTTGCATTTCAGTGATTCTGAAAGGCCTCTTAAAGACCCTACTAGCCTCCGACCGCCAATCCGAAAATTTTGAACCCGCTGCCATTTCGCACCCTTGTATTTTCGGACATGGTCCTAGTGGACTTTTCTTCGTGAAATGAGCCAAGGAATACGCTGGAGAAATTTGTCCGGAACTTCCTGAATCACCCTGTATATCTCGGAAACCGTACTTTCGATTGCGAAAATAATATAAAATCAAAATATAAAAATCAGTACAATACGAATCTGACCATAATTCAGTATCAGAGCGTCCAATTGACGTCTTTTAGAGACATCTACGAAAACATGTCTTCAACACCACCACATCAATTTTCTTTTTTAAAATCACAATTTTCATCAAAAACAAACAACCAAATCCCAAAGTTAAGGTTTTGTTCGATTCGCACAACGTATGTGTTGACTCAGGGCATAGATTCTCGGACTTGCAGTGATGATGTTTGGGTTCAACACAATTTCAGGGGAAGCATAAGTACTAAAATAATTTTATCTTTAAAATACAGTAAAATGCTTGTATTAATGAGGGTAAACTTCTATCCAAAATAAATCCTATTCAGTGAAACATAACTCGTTTGTGTTTAACCCAAAATTTATGTTTTTCAAAATGTTTTTCATCTCCAGTTACTAAATAAAACTGATTTACGGTACAAACAAAAGAGCAGTTAAATGGACACGTTATTAATTTATCGTAAAATGTTTTTGAGCTTAGAGTTGGTGGTAAACGTTTATCGGTTCCCGTAAATGATTTATCTATTTATCACAAAGAAAATGCTATACTTGATTCAACAAATGTTATGTGCCGGTATTGCATTCCCCAAACGAAGTTAATTTATTTAAGATTTCGTTTAGGCGTAATGAAATTCCTCTTTGCATGTGTATTTTACAAATCCACAACCAAAATCTTCATATAATTTGAAGATTACTACACCGAACGGAAAACCCCAACAACTTTTGTCATCGAAAGTGAGCTAACGTACAGTTTCATCCCCGCTAAGATAATGTGTTCATCAACTGCAAATTGTTCGTCACTGTGATGAAAGCTGCAATGAATTTGTTTCATTGCTGCAATGAATTAGTTTCATTGCTGCAATGATTAAGTTTCATTCTTGCAATGAATTTGTTTCAATGTTGCAATGAATTTGTTTCATAGCAACTATGAATTTGTTTCAATGATGCAACGAATTTGAGTCATTGTTTCACCACTGCAGTGATTTTGTTGCATTGCTGGAATGTATTTTTTTCACTGCTGCAATGAATGTTTTGAACTGTTTGAAATCATTTATTGTCAATTCTACATAAATACACGATTAGTATTACATTGCTTGTGTTTTTTTATTTTTGTTTCGTAAATTTACTTAGTTTGTAATATATTTATTACATCCATTCCATGTTGAAACACTCGTCTGGAGAAAGATTGTGGTAGTCAAGGGGTTGAGTGTTATTGTGGCCGTCGTATTCAAGTCCTGCAAATAAAAATTAATATGAGGCATTTATTATTAAGATCTATATTTAAATAACAAGTGTAGAAGATATGTATGTACATATCTATGTCTTTACTCACCATGAACATAAGCTCTACTCTCCAATGGGTTTCATCGCAGCAGTGGATCTATGTTAGAAACTTCCTTTAACATAGAACCATATCTTTGGTTTGTTAAATCATGCAAGTGCTGTTGTGTTGATGGTTCTGTCATTCAATTACAGCGCCAAATATCCCCGAGATTAAGCCAGTAATCTCTCCGTAAGTATTTTCTTCTTCAACCGCTCACTTTCAATTATTTTAACCAATTTTGTTAAAATTTCGACTTAATTCATTTCAATAAAAGAAGTCTTGCTTTAAACACTTTGTGTTTTTTACTTCCCGTGTTCATTGGATTCGACTGACTGCCCGCACAAATGTATGTCTTCGTTTTTTCTGAATCCAAACACCAATGCAACGACACATGCGCGACCGGGTTATGGTTAAAACACAATTTTTTCGATTTGTAAAAACCACAACATTGTGATGCGATTTGTAATGTCGCGAACATACACACACACAAATGTTCAATGACATATTTCGGGGTTGTTTTTCTGCCATCGATGCATCACTTTCTTTACTGTTGTGTTGCTCCTTGCATTCTGTTTGTTATCTATTTGATTTATACTACATATTCAATTTACACAAACGATCACAGCCAACACATAAATTCACACAATTTATTTTTCAGAATAAAAGAATTATTAGTACTATGTATAACTAATTAGTTTGTTTTTACAAATGTATTTAAATTATTATTATACCGTGATTCAATTATGATTATACCGAACTGATTCAAAATGTGTACGTGACCCACCACTCATGCTCACCATTTTCTCTTGCTGGCCTCTTTTTCACGCTCGCTCATTTTTTCGACTGCTTTTCTCACTTGATCTTCATAAAAATTAAAATCATTGCAGTAACGAAATTATTTCGTCAACCATAAATTTTGCCAAACCTCCAAAATAAATAAAGAACAAAAATAAACTAAAAAGTAAGAGATAAACCAAATATTTATAGTTTAAACCTATAAAATATCTATAAAATTCAAATTAATAAAATTGTTGCAGGAACGAAATATCAGTTGTTGTAGCAACGAAATGAAAAATTGTCAAAGAAATCATGTTTGCAATTTTTCGTTGCAGAGACAACCAAATTGTCGGATATACGAGGCTTTTCATTGCTGCAACGTAAAAACATTAACGAAAATGATTCATCCATACGACGAAGCGTTTTTCTTTCGGTGTAATTGTGGAATATTTGAAGTTACCATCGAAATGATTCTGAATAAATTGTTCTCACCAAATGAACTCAAATCCACTTGTGTATTAGTTGCGCGGGGGAAAAACGGAACACGGGTGTTCAATCGATTAATTTTCATCACTCCCTAACCGATTTTATTAATATTCAAAATTTATAACATTGACTTAAATTCAATCGGTTCCTATCACATTTCCGATTATTTTCAAAAATAACTTTATGATCTTTGAAATGAAGTCACGTTTTTTTGCATGCATTTCTCGCCTATTTTTAACAAATTCGATTGTGTTTTAAGCGTTCATTAAAAATACAAATAAATCTAAATTATTTTTAGGAATTTAAACGAGAATGTTCAATTAATCAATAATCATTATTTCAGTTTGTTAATTATTCATCGTGATTGTTGGATTTCTTTTTTTATACACACATATACTTATACTATATATATTTTAAGCAGTTAAAACGTAAAACGATTATAAGGAATTCAGACTATTCAATTTGTCGTACAGTTTGATATGAGTGGACGTAAATTGTATATGTATTATAACCTAACTAAGTTGAAATACGCTACGAGCAAAATGGATTGCCTGAACTCTATATTAGACAACAACAGGGACGGTACAAATATAAAGAAATTTTAAAAATATTAAAACTAAATATTAAATAATAAAACATATTTTTCCATTACATTCCATGACGGGACAGGTGAGAGCGTGTCACAAACAGTGAGCTGTGCGCTTTCTAGTTTTCCACTCATTGATTGGGACATACAGTGTTACGCCGGTTTCGAATGGATTTTTTCCGAAATTTTTGTATGTCCTATTACTCGCTTGTGTTGCCGTCACTAAACGAAATGACCATCAGCGAAAGAAATGTCAGGAAGTTTGAGCAGGGGTCGAACCCACGTTCTTATGAACAAGAGTTGCGCATAATAGACATTGTACCACTGCTGCACAGTGGTTCGGCCAAAATCCAATAGCGTTATCTGTAGTGAACATTTTTAAGTTCTGCAAAACACTGGTTGCAGCTAAGGATTAAAGGACATTTGCATTATTATATAATGTTTTTATACCTGAATATCAATAAAATATCAAATGAATATCAATAAAATTCAATTAACGGCTGTGGCCGAAATGTGTAGCCACCGATGTGAATTTTATCGATACTCAGGTATAAATTCATAATAATGATGCAAATGTTTGGTTTTTGATGAATTTCACTAACACCTGTATGCAATTCCCCCTCAGTAATTCGAATTAAAAAACTGTCACCCATTGCATCCCATGAAGGGATTGGGGAGAGCTTCTCACAACCAGTGAGCCGCGCTCTTTCAAATTTTTCACTCACTGATTGGGACCTACAGTTTTACACCGGTCCCGAACGGTATTTTGAGAAGCTTTTTCATGGCTAAGTAATCGATAGTGTCGCCGCCACTAAGCGAGGTGGCCGTCGTCGAAGGAAATTTAAGGTGGTCAGTGCAGGGATCGAACCTTCGTTATTACGCATAAGAGCCGCGCTCACTAGCCATTGCACCAACAATGGCCACTTAGTGTATTGTCCGGAATTTTTCAGCTGCGTACTAATTTTTTCAAAATTGCTGTGAAACAAATAGTTTAAGGACAGAATTTTTTCATTAAATTAGCTCTATCCTCTTAGTGTGCAATTTAGTGCAGGCAAAGTTACCCTGTGCAACTGGGGAACACATCAACCTTTCCAACTGTGTGTAAAGGTTTTAGGCATCGAAAGGTTTTGATGCAAAAAAGTTATGTTGGCCCAAAGTCTGATTTTTTCAAAAACGATATTTTTTAAAATATTTAGTACAGCCAAACTATATTCGGTATATATAAAACTTAGCAGTCATTTTAAAGCTAAGAAAACACACTTTCTAATAAAGGAGTGCAATATCTTGAAAACTGTATGAGATACAGTTCAAGAAAGTGGGAAAAAGAAATTAAATTTTTTCGATTTTCAGAATTCCAAAAAATCGAATGTCTGTAATGCGGAAAAAATTTTTATTTTTTTATAATTATGAACAACATTATGAACAATTGCGTCAAAATATGTAAATAAGTTAAAGAAAACAGAAAAAAAGCAAAATTGTTGTTTTCTTTAAATTCGAAAAATATGGACGCGCAAATGAAACGAAACTGAAACATACACACACAGGGAAAATATTAGTTGGAAGTCAATTCAGTCATTGGAAATTCCATGATTAAGTCTATATTTTGATTAGAATTCATAATTGTCATACATCAGAATTATTGGTCGATGTTATTGATAGATTAAAAGTCGGTCTTACTAAATAAAAGTTACTACTACCGAACTTTAGTTGTATTAACCAAATTGAGTATTTCATAAACCTCATTCATCTGAAATGGAAGATACAACTAATAAAAAATACAATATTAGAATTCGTGTTCAAATATTAGTTACTGTAATCATAATTTAGTTTCTGTTACAAAAACACTTGTTGCAAAGTTACGAGTATGTATTCAATTTTTCACAAGATTCTTTGTTGTTAAAGAGAAACTACGTATGTATATTGGAAAGTTACACGAGGACTTTACAGAAAAACTAATATTTTAAGCAGAAAGTGATAAACAAAGTTGTGAAAAAAAAGAAGTGTATAGATATCAGCCAGCGAAGAATACATATTATCAAAAATTGAGGTGAGCGTTTTAAACATAATCGTTGAATATGACGCCACAATTGACGCCTTCACAAACACATGCAAACAATTGAGGACACTTGGCTAGAGCAACTATTATTCCGGATGACACAAATTAACTTAAACATACATATGATACCCAGGTTAACCCATGAACATTTTTGGTCGAAAATATGAAAAATTTAGAAAAACTGTCTGTATCTGGAAAATGAAGCGTCTAATCGAAAAAATAAAAAAAAATTACGGGTACCTAAGGGTATCTCACAAAGTGTTCCAATTCGCATGAAATAATTTTTTTTCAAAAACTCGACAAAATAAGAAAATCGCTAAAATAAAAAAAATGGCTATATCTATGGCTATACATATCTCGGAAACGGTGGTAAAGACATCCATTGGTTATAGCCTCCTCTGAAGGTAAAAAATTTATTATTTTCGCGATTGGACACACCGTTTCCGAAATATAGCCATTTTTTTTTGCGATTTTCTTATTTTGGCGATTTTTTGAAAAAAAAATTATTTCATGCGAATGGGAGCACTTAAAAACCCATACAAATTTGTTATTTTTTCGATTGGACGCTCCGTTTTCGAGATATAGAAATTTTTTCATACTTTCGATCAAAAATGGGCACGAAATACAACCTCTGGCTATAAATAATAATAATTTTGTTTATATTTAAGCATAAAATACACAATTTTAATAAAAAATAATTTTTTTACTTTTTTTCTATAAAATTCATAATGGGTTAAATATCATCACCAAATGGTTGTGACAACCATTAAATTCAAGTTCATAATTAAGTTGAGCATACCAATATATTATTTGGTACAACCGAATTAGTTTTAACATTTTTCGTTCATCCAACTAATAGATTATTCACCACTACAGGATAATTTGATTGCTACAACTAAAAGTCGATTGACAGATCACATTTATTTAATGTTGCTGTGACTTCAACTAAATATTTCAGTTCTTGCAAACAAAACTGAATTACAAATCAATTGATATGCAAAACATTTGATGATACGGAACACAATTATTGCTAATCACAACTGAATAATGTGATAGTCCAAGAAACCGCCAAATTTTTTGTTGGCTGTAAATATAGTTGTGACAACGAATCTCTTCTCTGTTTGCAGTAGGAATAACAAGGCCCGCAAATTCTATTTGTAGAGATATAAGCGATAGTAGCAGCTGTTGGGGATAAGGACAGATCATTTCACTGTTTTAATTTTCCCAATACACTCCAATATGGATGACGGAGTTAACGAGTACAAAACAATGGTGTCAATTGCTCCACTTCTACCAGCCCCGCAAAAAATAATGGAAGCGTATCTAGACGAAACGCTTTTTCAGCAATTGCATAGACGCATCTTAAGCAAACTAACCGCTTTTATAGAAACAGTTCTATAAAAATAAATAAATGATTTCCCGTTACATCCCACGAGGGGATTAGGGAGAACTTCTCACAACCAGTGAGCTGCGCGCGTTCTAGTTATACACTCACTGATTGGGACCTACAGTTTTACACCGGTTCCGAACGATATGGTGAGAAGCTTTTTCATGGCTAAATACTCGATAGTGTCCTATAATAATCAAATACAATTAATTTTTTAACCATAACTACTTATATAACACTCAATGGGACATGGGGCTGTCCTTGGAGATAGAAATTTTCAGATAGCCATTCACTTGGGAGGGGCCAGAAATGGTTCCATCATTGGGAAGTCAAAGCAGCTTACTACTTCCACACAGAATGTCCTGGGCAATGGCTTTATCGGAAGCCGCCGTTAGTTAGACGCAACGAATGAGCAGCCTGATTGTTATGCGATCACTGATACGTCTCAAGATTGTTAGTTGACCCCGTCACTGAAGCTCTTCGAACTAGTGGACATATTCTTCTGTCCTTTGAAGGCGGATGAGTCAACACCCCTGACCAACGGTGGATCAAAATTGAAGATACCAAAATCCAGTTTCGACACACTGCATTCTGGTCAGCGTCTGATCCATAATGGGCGGCTGAAACATAATCATCCTGCCAGTAGGTAAAATGCAAACCATGGTGGGCTGGGTTTGCCTCCCGCCAATGAAAATACACCGAAATTATAATGAACAAAGCAACACCCTAACTGTTGACGACCCTCGCAAACGTTATGGGGACCACGATTCAAGGATAGGAAAGTGAGTTTCGATCAACCATCGGTAATCACAGTTTACATGATACCACCTCCGATAATGGAATAAGACTGATAGACTTCGCCGCTTCAAAGAACATGTTAGTTAGTAGCACACGATTCCAGGATAAGAAACTTCATAAGACGACCTGGACATCTCCTGATCAGCGGACGAAGAACCAGATTGATCACTTGGTAATAGATGGCAGGCACTCTCTAATGTAATGGATGTACGTATGATTCAAGGTGCCAATATCGACTCGGATCATTACCTGGTGGCTGCGAAAGTTCACACGAGACTGAGCAGGGCGAAAAACGTACGAAGCCGAACACGCAAAAGCTAGATATTGACAAGCTGCAAATACTGGAGGTTACAAAGTCCTGTCAACAAAAGCTCAGTCTTCTGCTACAGCAGAATACACCCCCTCCCGAAGACTCAGATGCGCAGTGGATGCACATCTCCCTTTCTTTGGAAACCGCTGCAAGAACTGAACTTGGCTATCAAAAACCACAGAAGGATAAGCCATGGTACGACGAAGAATGTCGCATTGCAACTGATGAAAAATAACCTGCACGCAGTGTTGCCAGATAAAGTCGGTCACAAATCGTCAAATTGGAGGTGCAGAAATCGTCAAATCGTCAAAAAAATTTTTCGAAATCGTCAAAAAATCGTCAACATTAAAAACTGCAATTGCTGTACCAAATATCAATATTTTTGTGGGGGGAAAACAGTAAAACAAAGCAATTAAATCAATATGTTATAGTAATATTTTTAAAATTCATATATCTTTATTTAAACTCTATTCCGAAATCTCTTCAACTATTGGTCAAACAACCAACGAAGAGAGTTGACAAATATGTGTACGAACACAATCGGAGCGATAACGTAGGCGGTACAAATTTGTACACGTATTCTTATGGAAGAAAATCAAAAGCTGGCATTTGACGTCGCTTCTGGCGTAAACGACAAAAATTAGAATTCTTTTTATTACATTCGCAGAATGTTGGCGGCTTAATACAAAAATAAAACAACACTGGAGATTTCTGAAAGAAATGTGAACAGGAATTGTAAATTTATACTTTATAGGGTAAAAAAGAAGAGTCGATGCAGCTTTTGTCCTTCATGAATAATTTTCATTAACCCCTAATTGGCTGACCCCCGATTCAATTGTGTGAATTTGATTAAACGTCACACAGATAATATTTAGGGTATTTACATACATATGTATGTATATTATTGACACGGTATGTTTTATACATTAATATCGTAAGTTTTTAATAGTTCTATACTTCCCCAGCCCGTCTACAAAAATGTAATCTCGATAATTTTATTATTTCATAAATGGTTCCATTTGTGGGGAGTTTTTCTACCCAATATCCCTTGATGGGTTAAGTTTATGTTTAAATATAGTATATAGCTGTCGCTCTTGCATTACCAACAATTTCAATTTTGGAATAGACTAAAGATCGTCATTCCAGAAGCTGAAATCGTCAAATCGTCATTTTATGTTTTTGTGACTAAAAATCGTCAAAATGACGATAAATCGTCACTTCTGGCAACACTGCCTGCACGTATGGTAACGAAACAGTCAGTTACAACGCGTGCTGCGAGTGAGCGGGGTACAAGAGGCTGAGAAGGGAGAAACTCTAATTATTTAGGAGAAAAAAATGGCAGTGGGAGAAGAGAGGGAGTGAAAAGACCGAAATTTGCAGGTTGAGCAATGAATCGCGAAAACTTTTCCAGAGGGTAAGAAGATCGAATAACGGGCCGAATAGTGGGCCGCCCTACTGCAGCACTAGAATGGGAATCTGGTGACTGATAAGCACTGTGTGCTTCAAATATGGAGCGACCATTTTTCAGCACTACTCAACTCAGATTCTTCTACTGAACATCAGGACGTAATGATCGTGGAAGACAGAGTAGATTGTACCCCTCCCCATTCCCCAAGACGCGATTAGAAGGGCAATATCCCGGCTTAAGAATAATAAAGCCGCTGGTGCGGATGGGCTACCTGCTGAACTTTTTCAGGCAGGTGGCGAATTACTGGTAGCCCACATGCATCAACTTATACGCGGTATATGGTTGGGGGAACCTAAGTTGACGGTTGGAGTCACAGTGTATTGTGTCCTGTATTCAAAAAGGGTGAACCGTGTGTCTATTCAAACTATCGCGGTATTATGTATTATGTAAAAGACTAAAATCAATTGTTTAAAACTTGATTGGGCCTTATCAGTGTGGTTTTAGACAAAGCAAGTCCACGACTGACCAAATATTCACGCTACGCCAAATCCTGGAAAATACCCACGAAAAGCAAATCGATCCATATCAACTTTTTGTCGGTTACAAAGCTGCTTTCGATAGCCCCATGCGGGGCAAACTGTACGAAGCTATGTCTGATCTTGGGATTCCGGCAAAACTGATCCGAATCTGTAGAATGACGCTGACCAACACCAAATCAGCAGTGAAAGTGGGGAAAGACCTCACTGAACCATTCTGTACCAAGCGAGCACTGAGACAAGGCGACACACTTTAGTGCAATCTCTTCAACATCTTAATGGAGATAATATTGAGAAAAGCTGCAGTAAATGCGAACAAGAACGGCAATCTACAGGTTTAAGAATAATAAAGTCGCTGGTGTGGATGGGTTACCCGATGAACTTTTTAAGGTAGGTGGCGAAGTACTGCCAGCCCACATGCATCAACTTATATGCTGGCGTATGCTGACAGCATAGACATCATTGGGCGAAATTTGCGAGAGGTACTGCAGTATTTTCAAGAATCGAAAAAGAATCAGCGAAGGTGGGTCTTGCTGTTAGTGAGGGCAATACAAAATAGACAAACCTCTCGACTTGGTCCACACTTGTAATTCGACAATCGATTTAACTTTGAAGGGTGATCCGTGTGTCTGTTCCAACTATCGCGGTATCAGACTTTTATCCATCGCGTATAAGAACTTGTCGAGCGTATTATGTGAAAGACTAAAGCCAATTATTGAAAACCTGATTGGACCTTATCAGTGTGGTTTTAGACCAGGTAAGTCCACCACTGACCAAATATTCACGCTACGCCAAATCCAGGAAAAGACCCACGAAAAGCAAATCGATACATACCTCCTTTTTGCCGATTACAAAGCTGCTTACGATAGGAAAAACTGCGGGGAAAACTGTATGAAGCTATGTCTGATCTTGGGATTCCGGCAAAACTGATCCGCCTCTGTAGAATGACGCTGACCAACACCAAATCAGTAGTGAAAGTGGGGAAAGACATCACTGAACCATTCTGTACCAAGCGAGGACTGAGACAAGGCGACACACTTTCGTGAAATCTCTTCAACATCGTAATGGAGATACTAATGAGAAAAGCTGCAGTAAATACGAACAAGACCATTAACACGAAAAGCCATATGTTGCTGGCGTATGCTGACGACATAGACATCATTGGGCGAAATTTGCGAGAGGTTACTGCAGTATTTTCAAGAATCGAAAAGGAATCACCGAAGGTGGGTCTTGCTGTTAATGAGGGCAAGACAAAATTGATGGTGTCAATGACTAGAGAAACCTCTCGACTTGGTCCGTAGTTGAACGTTGACAATCGATTTAATTTTGAAGTGGTAGATGAATTTGTCTACCTTGGATTCACCGTGAACAATGACAACAAAGTCAGCCTTTAGATAAATAGGAGAGTTGTGCTTGCAAATAGATGCATTTTTCGGCTCAGCAAGCAGTTTAAGAACAAAGCCCTCTCCAGACAAACAAAGCCCTCTATACCAGACTCTCAATTTACCTGGGAGTATTCGAGAGAAAAATTCTCCGTAAAATATATGGTCCTATTAAAGAAAACGGCGAGTACTGACGTATTGGGAAGAAAGAGCCATATATTTTATATTCTGACGTGGACATAGCTAGACGAATCTAATTAGGCCAATTGCGTTGGCTAGACCATGTTATCAGAATGGACAAAGAAGCCAGCGGGAAAGGGTTTCGATAACGTACCCGATGGATGCAGGAAAAGAGGACGGACGACCAGGACTCTAATGGAAAGACCAGGAAGAAGAATCCCTCCGCACACTTGGTGTTACCAACGTGCGAGAAAAGACGAGGGATATAACCAGTTAGAGAAATATGTTAACATTTGTTTAATTTGTTTAAGTAATAACGCACAATCATAATATGACTGCATACTAATCATGATATGACCAGCACAATTATAGTATGTTTTAATCCAAGAAAACCAGTCGAAACGTCTGGGTAACACAAGGGTTCAATTCTCTCGTTGGTATCTTACCTTGTCCCTTACGTTTATGTTGCTTGTCCACCGGTTCATCAGTACCATTGCATTGGATTCAATCAGTATGTTATTTCTTTGTTTACCTTAAGAATTTATTTTATTCTTAGCTGAACTGAAACGCCATTGCAATAACAGAGAACATCACACCCATTGACTTTTGAAGGGTCACCCCATAAAATATAAATGAAAACGTAGCTGTTATAAGACCTCGTGAAAAACGTGGTCACCAGCTATTTCCCTTGAGGCAAAGCGAACTTGTGTCGACTTGTTGAACGAATATACATATATGTATTATAATGACATCTGTAATCAAACGGAACCATCTGAAAAAATTCCATCTTTTATGAAACTGAAACGTTGTACGCCTGTATTTTAAATGTAAATAAGAGAAATCGAGACCCTTTCCCCCCTTAATACCCCTACAGACGTCGTAACACACCCGTATAGCAAAACGAGACATGGAGCAGGTGTAAAAACACTCGTTATTTTGTCACATTTCGTAAACGTTCTCATGTTGCGTCCGAAAATTAAAAATACCCAAAGAGGCGACGTTAACCTGACAGCATCGTATTACATGTTCTCACTCGCTGTCAACGACAGTGGACGTATTTTCACAATGGTCGGTCATACAACGGTGGCATGTGATTACATTACGAGTAGGCAGGCGACATTTAATGCCCAATGGTAAAATTGAATAACCTTGCAAGGTAAACATGTAATAGTTGAGCCTTTATACTCGTATAACTAATTGATATTCATGTGTACTAAGTATGATGATGAATCATTGTTGCTTTCATTATGTAGGCACATGTTGCATGCTGGGGTTAGACTCATAACCCGTAACAAGTAAACATATGTATGTATGTATGTTCAATGTAAATAAAGCCCTTAGTTCAAAGAAGTGTGATTTGCACTTGTATCAGAGAAATTCTATTAGTATTATTAGACCTTCTATTACTTTAAATTGTTTAATATTTACTTTGTTTATCTGTATCCGCTTGTGGCGTTTTTCCACCTTTGTTTTACAGAATAAACAAAATATGTATCGACATTGCATGCAATTGATTAATTAAATTATTATTAATAAATTATTTGTACAATAAGTTATAACTATTACGAGTGGAAATTTTCTCATTCACAGAGTCGTTTATCGTCAGTGCATCCGTTCGAGCGAGCGGTGGGAACTTGTCGCGCATATCAATCAGCACATGTGTAATTACGTAATTCCAGTTACGAGCAATTTTTTGATTGGTATCACGTTATTTTGAGAGAAAAGCCATAAGCACGAGTAGATAACTACAGAGTCAGTCATGTGGAGTTATATTGTAGGCTATATTCGAAATAAGGCAGTTAAAGGAAAGGAAACCAAATCAAAGGAAAAGAAACGAAAGGAAAGGAAAGAAGAGAAAAGGAAAGGAAAGGAAAGGAAAGGAAAGAAAGGAAAGGAAAGGAAAGGAAAGGAAAGGAAAGGAAAGGAAAGGAAAGGAAAGGAAAGGAAAGGGAAAGGAAAGGAAAGGAAAGGAAAGGAAAGGAAAGGAAAGGAAAGGAAGGAAAGGAAAGGAAAGGAAAGGAAAGGAAAGGAAAGGAAAGGAAAGGAAAGGAAGGAAAGGAAAGGAAAGGAAAAGGAAAGGAGAAAGGAAAGGAAAGGAAAGGAAAGGAAAGGAAAGGAAAGGAAAGGAAAGGAAAGGAAAGGAAAGGAAGAAAGGAAAGGAAAGGAAAGGAAAGGAAAGGAAAGGAAAGGAAAGGAAAGGAAGGAAAGGAAAGGAAAGGAAAGGAAAGGAAGAAGGAAAGGAAAGGAAAGGAAAGGAAAGGAAAGGAAAGGAAAGGAAAGGAAAGGAAAGGAAAGGAAAGGAAAGGAAAGGAAAGGAAAGGAAAGGAAAGGAAAGGAAAGGAAAGGAAAGGAAAGGAAAGGAAAGGAATGAAATGAAATAAAATGAAATAAATAAAATGAAATGAAATGAAATGAAATGAAAATGAAATGAAATGAAATGAAATGAAATGAAATGAAATGAAATGAAATGTCGTGACGTGACGTGACGTGACGAGACGTGACGTGAAATGAAATGAAATGAAATGTCGTGACGTGACGAGCCGAGTCCTGACGTGACGTGACGTGACGTGACGTGACGTGACGTGAGTGACGTGACGTGACGTGACGTGACGTGACGTGACGTGACGTGACGTGACGTGACGTGACGTGACGTGACGTGACGTGACGTGACGTGACGTGACGTGACGTGACGTGACGTGACGTGACGTGACGTGACGTGACGTGACGTGACGTGACGTGACGTGACGAGACGTGACGTGAAATGAAGTGAAATGGAATGGAATGAATTGAAATGAAATGAAATGAAATGAAATGAAATGAAATGAAATGAAATGAAATGAAATGAAATAAAATGAAATGAACTGAACTGAAATGAAAAGAAAATAAATGAACTGAAATGGAATGGAATGAATTGAAAGGAACTGAAATGAAACGAAGTGACATGAAATGAAGTGAAATGGAATGGAATGAAATTAAATAAAATTAAATTAAATGAAGTGACATAAAGTGAAATGAAATGAAATGAAATGCAATGAAATGAAATTAAATCAAATGAAATGAAATTAAGTGAAATTAAATGAAATTAAATGAAATGAAAATGATGTGACGTGACGTGAAATGAAATGAAGTGAAATGGAATGGAATGAATTGAAATGAATTGAAATGAAATGAAATGAACTGAACTGAAATGAAATGAAAAGAAAATAAATGAACTGAACTGATATGGAATGGATTGAAATGAAATGAATTGAAAGAACTGAAATGAAACGAAATGACATGAAATGAAGTGAAATGGAATGGAATGGAATGGAATGAAATGAAATGAAATGAAATGAAATGAAATGAAAAGAAATTAAATAAAATTAAATGAAATGAAGTGACATCAAGTGAAGTGAAATGGAATGAAATGAATTGAAATGAATTGAAATGAATTGAAATGAATTGAAATGAATTGAAATGAAATGAAATGAATTGAAATGAGATGAAACGAAATGAAATAAAACGAAACGAAATGAAACGAAATGAAATAAAATAATATTAAATAAAATATAATACTTTTTAATTTTATTATTCAAGCCCAAGACCATACTACCTACATCTCTATAAATAGAGATAAAGGTTTTTATAAAAGAAATTTTTGCAAATGCATCCTCATGAATCCTGGAAAACCGTATAGCTATTTCAGATCTAGCCACAGATCTTCACTAGGGATTATTTGGAATGCTGCTTTTGAAAAATTTATCAAATTCGTTAGAAGTCGTAAGATCCATTTCAACAAATCTGTAGCGAGTCATTGCGTGGAGTTTTCATGTCAGTTATTATAGTCTAATCATTGTAGAATTATTCTTGCAAGATCGGTTTAAATAGACAAATATATAACAATTCATGAATTTTAGAGCCTCTGATAGTTAAAAATAAGTATCATATACTAAAAAGCTGTGGACTATTTGTAAATATTTGTTTAAGTAAAACTATAACCGCAAAATTATTATTCGGGCTTTGATTGGATGTTGAAAAACAGTACGGCCCTAAGCAAGATTAATCAGAATCCTGATCAAGATATTGAGACTTCTAACATCAACCAAAACCAGGAAGAATATTGAAATTTTAATTCTGGTCAACAATGGGAAGACAGAAAAATTAATTTTGGAAATGAGTCTAATAGTGAAATTCTTAGGTGAGGTCCTAAACCTAATTACGCGGCAAGTTAGAAATTTGACAAGTGTGTTTCATGTCCAAAATTATTTTCTATCTTCTTAAAGAGTTACGCTCATCGCTTATTCACTGACTCTGTCACACTTTTTTGTCACACTTTTTTATACACACAAAGAAAAAAACGAAAAAAAACGAAAAAAACAAAAAATAACGAAAAACCGAAAAAAACGAAAAAAATACGAAAAAAACTAAAAATTTCATAGATTTTTGTGCCACTCTGTGCACGTTTGTTGTAATAACAACTATGTCTCTCTCATCTTGCAGAATTACCTTTTGTTAAAAGTCGATTAAAATTAAAGCATGTTTCAACGGGCGCCATAGGCGCGTTCCAATCCACTAGTATTTATATTATTTTACAGGCAACAAAAATTTGGCGCTTCCTTTAACTATCACATTATTAAGTTATGATTACCAATAACTGTATTGCGTATCACCAAATATTGCGCATATCAATTGATTTGTAATTCAGTTTTGGTTGCAAGAACTGAAATAATTAGTTGAAATCACAGGAACAAGAAATAAAAGTGATCTGTCAATCGAAGTTTTAGTTCTAGCTATCAAATATCCTGTAGTGGTGAATATTTTATTTGTTGGATCAACGCAAAATGTGAAAACTAATTCGGTTGTACCAAATAATATATTGGTATTCTCAACTAATTACTTGAATTTAATAGCTGGAGCAACCATTTATTGATGCCATCTTCCATTATGAATTTTATAGAAAAAAATAACTGAAAAAATATTTTTTTATTAAAATTGTGTATTTTATATCTAAATATAAACAAAATTATCTTATATTATGTGCTGCGTCCCTTGTTGCGTGTGCTGAGCTTACTGCTTTGCCTGTGCTGCTGCGGTCGGTGAGTTAGCATAGTATCTCAATGTTGAAGTAAACGGTGTTAAGAATCATTCTTAGGAAGTTCATATGTTCTAGAAAGTTGTTTACTGAGATCTTAGGTTCATTTCTGTAGTTGACTGATTCCTTGAATCGTGAACAGTTTGCTACTTATGGACCTGAACAGGGGAAAAAAAGTACAAAAATCGAATTTTGGAATGTTTTTTTTTTTGAGATTTTGACGTTGAGGATGAAGTTATTTTGATTTTATATGTTGACAATTTTTAGAGCTACAACTTTCTCTCAGAGACTAAATAAAAATTCCGAACAGTTTGCAAGATATGAGCCTGAGAAATGAATACTTTTTTGCAAAAATGACACCGAGGCCCAAAATGTTTGGGGGCCCATACAAAAACTGCATGACTTTGGGCAAAACTGGGATACACGGGTTTTTTTTTTTTGTCTTTTATCACGTAGTGGTAAATAAATAAATAAATAATCTATATTCTCCGAGCTTGAGGTTAGATTTGCTTTTCTTGTATTTATTTTCCTCGATATTTCGCTACTCCATTGTGTAGCATCATCAGGAGATATAAACAATATTTGACAATTAAAACCAAATAACAATTGTTATTTTGGTATCGAGGAAAATAAATACAACAAAACCAAATCTGACCTCAAGCTCGGAGAATATAGATTATTTATTGATAAAGAAAAGGTCGAACAACAGAGTATAAATAAAATTATTATTATTTGTAACCAGGGTTCGTATGTCGTGGCTACCGGGTTGCCCTGGGTAATACTTTAGAATCGAAAAATAACAAATTTTTCCGGTTTTCTAACGGATAAAGTGGTTCGATTCGCATTGATTTTTTTTAAATCTCCAAAATTAGAAAATACCTAAACTAAAAAAAGTCTATAACTCGGAAACAGTGCGTCGAATAATAATTTTTCTACTTCCATCACTTTTTTTAAACAAATCGCTAAAACTATAATTTACTTATTTAGTTGTCTTAGATCCTCGTTATATTTAAAGTTGTAATTTCTGTTAAGGCTAAGAGATCATGTTTTCTCCGGTTAGTGAAAAAAATGTAAATGCCGCGGGAGGGATTCGAACACACATTCGCTGGACCATCGTTTCGATGTTTGTGAAGCATCATCTTCAGCAGCGTCTAGTCCGTTAAGCCACTGCGGTGTGTATTCACACCAGTCACCAACCGAAGATATTTACCTTATTTTGGTAATTTTCTGAAAAAAAAAATTCTTCCAAACCATTGGACCACTTTATGAAAACCCCTTAAAAGTTAGTTATTTTTTCGATTGGAAGCTCCGTTGGCAGAAGGGAGTTTTATTGATTTTTGATTCGAGAAATTTTAGTTTTTACGATTTTGTAAAGAAAGAAAAGTGATGCCAATTCAAGACATTCATAGGTTAAATTATTTTAGCGATTTTCTTATTTTCGTGATATTTAAAAGTAAAAATTCTTCAATACTAAATGAAAAATATTTAAAAATCTCAAAAATTTGGTTAATTTTTCGATTCGACGCTCCGTTTTGGGAGATAGGAAACCCTTTACCCATCACCATGGGTAGTGGTTAAAGGCCTCTTACCGATTCCCCATGTGTAATGGATAGTCATGCAGGGTTAATTCCCATCGTCGAGGGCCATTATTTTCCCCATACACTGTGGGTAATGAGAAAACGTTCATTACCCATTCCTAACGGTGATGTGTATGGGTTACACAAGGGGGGTAAATACGAACTCTGTTTTTAACCATATACAAACAGTTATAATTTAAAAATATCACATGTATGTTTATATTAATTTGTGTCATCCACAATAATAACGGGTTTTTCAATAAGAGCGCTACAAAAGTTTTTTTATTTATTCTTTATTCCTGTGAAAGTACGTTCGATGCCATTATGTATGGAACTCGATTTCTTTTGCATGGCCACCACGGGCACGCTTGCAGAAGTCCAGACGCTGAACCCAATTTTCGACGGTTTTCAAGCATAATTCGGCCGAAAAAAAAATAAATGGTTTCCCATTACATCCCATGAAGGGACTGGGGAGAACTTCTCACAATCACAATCACTGAGCTGTGCGCTTTCCAGTTTTCACTCACTGATTGGGACCTACAGTTTACACCGATTCCGAACGGTAATTTGAGAAGCTTTTTCATGGCTAGATACTCGATAGTGTCGCCGTCACTATGCGAGGTGACCGCCGCCTATAGAAAATTTGAAGGTGGCCAGAGCCGGGTTCGAACCCAGGATCTCATGTACAAGAGCCGCGCACACTACCATTGCACCACCGACGACACTACCATTGCATTCGGCCGATACTGCTGCAATTTCACGTTCGATATTCGTACGAAGTTCATCAATCGTCGCTGGCTTGTTGGCATAGACCATAGACTTGACGTAGCCTCACAGGAAAAAATCTAACGGCGTCAAATCGCACGACCGAGGCGGCCAATGGACTGGGCCATTTCGTGAGATAACACGTTCACTAAACTTGGTTTCCAATAAATTGATTGTGGCATTCGCTGTGTGGCTTGTGGCGCCGTCCTGTTGGAACCACATGTCCTCCAAATCCATATTATCTAATTGGGGCCAAAAATATTCGGTTATCATTGAACGGTAGCGATTCGCATTCACAGTAATGTGCCGGTCTTGATCATCACGGAAGAAGTACGGCCCAATGATGCCGCCGGCCCATAAACCGCACCAAACCGTAATTTTTCCGGGATGCAATGATGACTCATGGATTACGTGTGGATTGCTGTCTGACCAATAACGCATATTTTGCTTATTGACGAAGCCATTCAGCCAGAAATGAGCCTCATCGCTGATTGTTGAGGCCTCTTAAAGTTGAGGCCACTGACTCCAAATTTTGGTAGTAAATTTTAATAATTTCGACTCGTTGTTGGCTCGTATATCTGATGATGAAATGGCAAACCTTACTGAAGAGAAATGTCAAAAGAGCGGGAAAAAATATGGCGTCGTTTGCTGTTCCTATCGATTTAGTTTTGTAGCGTCTCTGTTGAAAACCCCTTTAGTTGCGCACAATTTGTTGCACGTTTGTGAAGGCGTCAATAGTGAGGTCAGATTCAACGAATGTATTTAAAAGTTTCACTTCACCTCAATTTATGGTAATACTAGCAAAATAAAAAAATACTTTCGATTTAAAAACTAGTGTGGGCAGATATATCACCTGCGAATATACCCAGTTGATATATCTGCCCGTCATCTTGTCGATGCCAGTAAAATTTACGTGAACTTTAATGACCTATTGATTTTGGTATGGAAAAATATATGCCAACCATTGTTTTTGTCTAAAGCATATCAAAATCTGGGTCTATACGACGCAAAATGTGTATATCGTCGGTAACCTGCAAAAAGATCTCAAGTCACATAATTGTGTTTCTGAGCTATTGAAGATTTAAAGGTTATGGATGCTGAAAAAATCATTAAGTATTTTTGATTTGAAAATCGATATTAAAATCTGATAGTTAAAGCATTTATAAATAAGATGAAGTCAAAAAATGTAATTCAATTTTATTTATTTAACTATTTTTATACAAAAATTAAATGAAGCTTTGGAAAAAATATATTTTTATGGACATGGTTTTTTAGAAAATGTGTTGTTTTTATTTTAAATTTGCCAACCTTTATCTGATTGCGAATCATCATTTATATCGGGTTCTGGGGCCTTATTTCCGGTGGTTTTTGCTTGTTATCAAGCTTTTGTACCAGTGATGAAACTCTTCCGGAATGGCTCCTGACTTGCAAAGATTAAGAAAATCTTTTTTCTTTTCATTACTTATAGGAAGGTTGCTTTTACAGATCTTTTTGATGTTAATAAATATTTCAGTAGGCTATGAAATACTTCTTTTTCTGCTGGGTGTATTATATTTGAATTTGAGGACTTGACCTTTTTTTTGCAGCAAAAATAGAGAAAAAGATTTGTGGACTTGGGTCGTTTTTGCTCCACACATTTGGGTGTTTTGGACATAGAAAGATTTGTTTTGATACAATAACTACAAAACTACTTTAAATAGACATGGGATTTGTTTTACAGGGCATACACTATGACTTTGGGGATACTTTTGCATCATTAACTCCGTTTCACAAAATAGCGGACTTGAGATCTTTTTGCAGGATACCGACGATATGGATACTTACCACATTCTTCGGTGGATGATATCTATACACTTTATTGTTTTTTCACAACTTTGTGTATCGCTTCCTGTTTAAAATAATAGTTTTTCTGACAAAGTTCTCGTGTAACATTCAAAAGTTATGTATCCTCTTGTGAAAAATCGAATACATAACTTTGTAACAAGTATTTTTGCAACAGAAACTACTGACTAATATTTGAAAACGAATTCTAATATTGTACTTTTTACTTCCTAATCTAATATTGTACAACTACTTCCATATCAGATGAATGAGGTTTTAGAAATACTCAAATTGATAAATACAACTTAATTTCTGTAGTAACAACTTCTATTTCCTATTTTTAATTTATCAATAACATCGACAAATAATTCTGATGTTTGACAATTATGAATTCTAATAAAAATATAGACTTTATCATGGAATTTCCAATGCCGGAAATGATTTCCAACTAATCTTCGCCCTGAGTGTATCCATCCTGTAGTTCTCTACTTCATTTTAAAGTAGGTATTTAAAAACACTGAAGTGATTGGTGTGTTTTGGGTTCTACCACCGATATCGCCTAGGTAGGACCCCGTGAAATCCCACTCTGACCATATGCAGTACATATTTTGGCTCATGCGTTGTCTGACGCATGGAACTATAGTATTAAGATTTGCAGAAGAAGCAGCGAAGTGGATTTACAAATCTAGAATTTCGAACTCTAAAGGTCAATATAATTTCCCTTGAAAAGTCAAATATGAATACAGGGTGATTCAGGAAGTTCCGGACAAATTTCTCCAGCGTATTCCTTGGCTCATTTCATGAAGAAAAGTCCACTAGGACCATGTCCGAAAATGCAAGGGTGCGAAATGGCAGGGGTTCCAAATTTTCGAATTGTCGGTCGGAGGGTAGTAGGGTAAAGTTGCTAACTTCTGAGCCAGTGGTCGGATTTTTTTGTTTTTGGGCTTGTTGGAAAGGCCTTTAAGAGGCATTTCAGAATCAATAATACCGTTCCAAAGTTATGACCATTTCTGAAAATTTCAATAAAATAAAATCTTAAACGTGTTAATTTACAAAAACAAATAAATGTGTGCTGTTATTTCGCTTCCAAAAACTAACATTTTTGCATTTCAGTAAAATGGTCATAACTTTGGAACGGTAAGACCTCTGGGTATCGTTTAGGTCATCTTGAAAAGGAACGTAAGTTACCTGCCATCTGGCTGAGCAAATTGAGGTTATGTGAAAATCGTCGATTTGACATGTTTCTACTTTTTTTATTGACTCTGAAAGGCATATTAAAGGCCTTTCCAACAAGCCCAAAAACAAAAAAATCCAACCACTGGCTCAGAAGTTAGCAACTTTACCCTACTACCCTCCGACCGACAATTCGAAAATTTTGAACCCGCTGCCATTTCGCACCCTTGCATTTTCGTACATGGTCCTAGTGGACTTTTCTTCATGAAATGAGCCAAGGAATACGCTGGAGAAATTTGTCCGGAACTCCCTGAATCACCCTGTATATATCCCTACTCCCATGAAGGGAAACATCTAATTTCAATCCTAATAACAAGCCTGACTTTATGAAAGTATTAACTTTTTATTAGCACCAGAGACAAGGATTTCTTCTACGGTAAGGTTAAAAATGTTATGAAAAAACTCGGCAAACATTTGACCTACTGTAGCGTACCCAATTTTCAAATGGGAACTAACAATCAGTGATTTATACGCCGAGATATTCTACACGTTTCTCAAATAACAAAAAACGCGAGTAAATAAAAACATGAACAAATATGTATTTAAGTCGTAGTACTCGTACCCGTACTGGCTGGCAATGACACCAGAGGTACGATAGTGCCGGTAATGGTGGCGATAGCGTTGATGGAGTCATTAGATGTGGAGGTGGCGCTGCCAATGGTATGCAATCAATTGACATTGAGAATTTCAAGTGATTTCATTTTAATAAATTCCAACAATTGCATTAATGTAAACCTGATTACATTACAAAACATTTAAAATGTTTGTAACATTCCTCCACATTTACGTTACGCAAACAGTCAACATTGTATGGAAGTATTTAGCAGCCCGACGACACGTGCTCTGTTAATAGTTGAACATTAGATAGGCATTGAGTAACTATGTCGCAATTTAGACACGAAAGCTTTTCAAAATACTTTGTGAAAATGTAGATATACATAATATTTATTTAAACTTCTATAGATATTAAGCGAAATCATTGTTGGCTTCCATTAACGTGACTAATATATTACTAGTACATACATACTTATATATTAGACCCACGATCACGTGATAAAGTGGCGTAAGTGGCCAATCAGCTCTCACGAAAAAATAGAGTTATAAGAGACTCCGATTTTCAAAAACCATCCACCCTAAAGGAGCCAGTAATTCAGACTTCATTATTTCATAGACATTTTGTCCAGTAGAGTGTGCCTTGACTTTTGTTGTGAAGAACCGGACATTCCTGGTAATTTCGACAGTAGTTATTTTGAGGAATTCCATGTCTCCTGTAGTGACCCATAAACACTGCTAATAGTCTCGAAACCCCTCATACTCTTGTTCAAACGGGGTTTCGTGCATTTTAAAACACTCTGCTGACCTTATATAAATACAAACTCTGCCACAGATTTCGGGTGTGAGAAAATAATACTCGAAGTTCCTGTCCGTCAGTGGGCAACGATAATTATGCGCGACTCTTGTACATGAAAAAGTGTTCTCGATCGCTGCTCTAACCACTTTACATTTCATGCAACGACTTCTCAAAAAAAAAACCTCCCTTTGAAATCGGTGTAAAACTGTAGATTCCTTTCAGTGAGTGTAATACTAGGAAGCACACTGCTCTCTGATTGTTCGAAGCTCTTCTCAGTCCGTTTATGGCATGTAAACGGAATCTTTCTATTTATTCATGCAGATACCTAATTGCATCAACCGGGATTGAGGTTGTATCAACCGCAAATTCGGCTGTTTCGACCGAATTGCGTTTGCCACAACCAAACGTCATGACTGAATTTAGTTCCCACAACTGAAATTCGGTTGAAGCAACCTCGTTTCATAATTGATTTGTTTGTGACAACTAAATCTTCAATTATATTCGTTCTGTCATCTAAATTTTCTCAAAATTTTAGTTGAAACAACTGAATTTAGAATTAATTCGGTTGCAACAATCGAAATTGGTACGAAATTCGGTTGAAATTGGTACGAAATTCGGTTGCAACAATCGAAATTGGTACGAAATTCGGCGACCGAATGTGGCATCAATTTAGGCGTAACAACCGAATTATGCATCAATTCGGTTCCAACTATCGAATTTGGTATCAATTCGGTCGCAATAACTGAATTTAGTCTTAAGTCGGTTGCAACGGCCGAATTTCGGGTCCATTCGGATAGTGTAACTGAATTTCTCATGAATTCTGTTGGAACAACGAAACTTATTTTCAATTATGTTACCACAACACAATGCTATATATTTCAAACCTGACGATTACAAATCTAAAAACAAATATTATATTAAAACAGTTAAATAATGTACAATTGCTGTTATCGCGGTAATATCAAGATTCTTTTTGTAGTTATTAAGAAAGGTAAATAATAATATTGTAATTATGGGGTTTGCATTAAAACCTCTTCTTTTGCAGAAAATGCCCACATTTATTGGCATGCAGTACAAGCATATGTTAACAGATCTGGAGTTCTTCAAGATCGGTCATTTGAGATGTGCTGCCATCGTCTGTATATATAACGGTTTAGGTCCTAAATCAACAGACACAATACGTCACACGCAAAAAAAACTCGTTCCTCCCAAACGAAATCTCATTTAACAGAAGTTCGTTTGGGGACTGTAGTTGGGAGAAACAAACGTCTGTTAATCAATACATGTCATTTCGTTTGGGAGAACCGAAAAATGTTTGCAGCAAATGAGTTTTGAAAAATATTAGTTGAAAAAAACGTTTTCGAGAACTGAAAAACGTTTGCAGTAAACGAGTTATGAAAAATTAGAGCTGAAGAAATGTTTGCGAGAAACGAAAAACGGTTCCACTAACTGTTCTTTAGGTTACAGCAACCGAATTGTAATTAAAACTTTTATTTATGGCCCATAAAGTTTGCTTTAAAAAAGTTGTAATTTTTTTTAATTTTTTTGTTGCGTGCAGAATTGGTGTGGTGACCCACGATGGCCGGGACTTCAAAAACGGTCGGAAGTGGCATTTAAAATTAATTTCTTCCCGTAAAGATTGTCCCATATAAATTGCATTATTTCCCCGCTTTTAATTAATTATGAGAATATAGTATATAAATCATCACTAAATTAATAGACACATATTTATTAATTCGGATGCGACAACCTCTAATTCAAGTGTGACAACCTCAAATTCAGTTATGACAACCCGTAATTCAGTTGTGTCAACCTCTAATTCGGTTGAGACAACTCATAATTCGGCTGTAATGGCCTCCAGTCTGGTTGTGTCTTGCTTGAAATTCGGTTACGTTTAATTCGGCTGCCTCAACTGAATTTGTCTGAGAGTGTTTATTTAGATCCTGTCCTTGCCAGCTCGTGTGACCCTTCATTACCGCGGAAGACCCTCTGACTAGGTACCAATACCATTGTAATCGTGAACAGGCGGCCAATTTCGGGCATCTCTTTCTTTCACGATGACTTATACGAAGCTCTGTGTAGCAGTTACTTAAAGAAACACCTAGGCAGCTCACTACTTCCGGCATCGGGTCCAATATTCTTGGTAATGTCATCCGATTGCCACCTAAAGGTAGCTAAAGTGAGAAGGCGATTGTTTGAGCAGCATGATAAGGACTCCCAATATAGTTGACATACCACAACGTATATGCCCGCCTAGAAGTTGCTGGCATCCCCATCATTCAGATGTGCCGGTCTAAGGTATTGTCCATATTAAACTGAAATCATTACAGAAACGTCCACAAATTCTAATATCAAATATTCCTCCTCTATAAGGGCATCTGGTTTTACACCGCGGTTTATAATTGGTACCTGGAATGTAAGAACTTGCTCCGAAAAGTCGATAACTGGGTTTTGAAATCTTGTAATGTGGACAACCTAAGTCTAAGTCACAATCACATTAGATGTCATCACATCCGAACTAGAGTTTTTCACAACCGCATTAGAGGTTGTCACAACGTATTAGAGGTTGCTTCAATCAAATTTTAGTTGTGACAACGTCAATTCGGTTGTGACAACTGTAATTCCGTGGCAGCAGCTGAATTTGCGTTATATATAACCACGTTTCAAACAATTCTGTGACTGTGGATCTGAGTCTGACTTAATTACCATCTGCCAGAGCTATAAACGAATCATTACTTTTTGAATTAATTCGCGAATCATTCATGCACTGAATTAGGAAAATTTTGAATAAATTATTTTCGCAAAAAAAAAAAGAATTGAATGGAATTTGAATCAATTCACATGAATTTGGCAAAAATTAATTGCAATTCAATTCCAATTGAAATGAATTTGCAAAATGAATTTCAATTCATTCCCAATTCATTTGAATTGAATTGATTTTGCCAATCTTCAAATCTCTTGAATTGAAAATGAATTGCAATTCATTTTGCAAATTCATTTGAATTGGAATTGAATTGCAATTCATTTTTGCGAAAGTCATTTGAATTGATTCAAATTCCATTCAATTCTTTTTTTTTGCGAAAATAATTAATTCAAAATTTTGCTAATTCGAAATGAAATGAAATCAAAAAAGAATGATTCATCTACAGCTCTGCCATCTGGTCAACAAAAAGTGGAATCGGCTTTCTTCTTTTACCCAAGGCAAGAAATGCTCTAATTGAGTACAAGTTAGTATTTCACTGCATCGTCTCTGCGAGATTCAATCCAAAATTCAGCAGAACTTCTATGGTACAGGCATATGCATCGACTGAGCCTGATGAGGATAGTGCTAAGGACGATTTCTATAATCAACTTGATTTTGCTATAAGCTCACATACAACGACATAGCGACATACAGATATTTCGGTGAAATTTCAATGCCAAAGTAGTCAATGACAACACCAAACTTACACGAAGTTTTGGGAAGAGATGGGGTCGGAACTATAACGAATGACAAAGGTGACAGGCTAATAGACTCCTTGCTAACCATCGCCTATTTATCGACGGAACGAAATTCTCATATGAAAATTGACTAAAGTATACTAGGAATCACGTGATGTCAGCAGATAATTTTGGGTTCCCTAGAGGACTTCAAAGCTAGACGTGGTGCTGATATTGTTAGCTACTATCTATCTTCTATCTCCGTCTAGCGACTGTCAATGATATTCGAAGAAAAATCGTAAACTACGATACAGTCTGCCTGCAGGACTCATCCTTATCAATGTTGTACGATCAAACGGTACGAGTTAATTTGACACAGAACACTCAAAATACCTGACCAAGCATTGAGTGAACGCTGAATAAAACTGCCAAGGAGGTCTGTAGTGGAGAAAAGAGGAATTAATAATCCGTAGATTAATCCTTCGGAATTGCGAAAGCCTACACAATATGCGTAATCGATCCAAAACACCAAAGATGAAAAGACAATTAAGAGCAGACTATCGGCTCATAAAGTAGGATACATGGTTCGTTCCGATTAAGACAACTATCAGAGCGATATAGCGAATCGACTCGAAAAAGTAGGAAATATAGGTAATTCCGTGGAGTGCATTCTTCAATAAAAAGCGGAAACAATATCAAAAGTACTGCAAGCTAATGATGACACAGAGCTAATATCACCAGATCAAAAAGTAGAGAGAAGGTGTGAATTTATTACAAAACAGTCTAAAAATATGGGGAGAACTTCCCACAACCAGTGAGCTATGCGCTTTCTAGTTGTATACTCACTGATTGGGACCTATAGTTTTACACCGGTCGCTAACGGTATTTTTTGAGAAGCTTTTTCATGGCTGAATACTCGATAGTGTCGCCATTACTATGCGATGTAACTATGCGATATGCGAGGTCAAAGCTGGGATCGAACCCAGGATCTCATGTACAAGAGGCGACAACACTAACCATTGCACCATCGACGGCCAACACAGTCTGCACTTCCAAATAATGGGTATAAGAGTGCTTCTTCGGTATCGCAACTCAAGAAGGGGAATTTCAATGGATTCCACGTCGATAACTAACATCGAGGCGACACTGGTAAAAATTAAAGATCCTCTGGTCGTGATAACTTTACAGCGGAGCTGTTTAAATGTGGAGAATCAACTTTTACAGATGGCATTCCACCGATCATTAGAAGTGCATGGATACGCAACCAAATATCTAGAGAGTGGAAAGAGGGATTGGTATGAAATTAGTACCGGAGTGGTATTATCTTGCTTTATGCAACAGGTAAGGTAAGGACAATCCTTATACTATAGCGGATGTCGTCACACTCCTAGAACTAATTGTTTGAAAAGAGGGTGTAGGAAACCTAACTTCGACTGTTGCCACCGAATTGCAGATACCACAACCGAGGTTGTCACTACTGAATTTAACCGGCCGGTTTGAAAGTTTCATGTAGTTAATTGAAAATCAACACTGTTTCAGTCAACTGCCATCTGTTAATAAATAGAAAGTAAATTTCTGGTGGTCGTCAAGTAAGAAAACCATAATGGAAGCTAAGAAAAGGCTTGATAAATACTATGGGCACTCCGCATCATCAATTTCAATGGGTAAAATGTGGTTTATTAAGTTTCGATATTGTCGTTCCGGCATAAGTGATGCCGAACTATCAGGTCACCCAAAAAAGGTCGTCATAGCAGAAATCGTCCATAAAATCCATGGAATGATATTGGCCGATCGGAGAATGAAAGTGACTGAGGCTGTAGGCATCTTAACTGAGCGGGTACATCATATTTTACATGAATATTTCGACGTGTAGAAGCTATATGCACAATGGGTGCCGCGATTACTCACACTCGAACATAATCGCAACCGTGTGGACATTTCAGGGGATTGTTTGGTTATGTTCAACCGCGATATGAAGGAGTTTTTGCGCCGTTTACAATACATGAACAAAATACGGAAATACGGAAGCCGTGAACTTCTCTGGGTGAACGTATACTAAAGAAGACCCAGATGGATCTGTCAGCCAACAAGGTCATGGTGTCAGTTTTATGGAATGCATGCGATGTCATTTACATCGATTGTTTTGGAAAAGGTAAAACGATCACCGGCGAGACAAATTCGAGGTAGAGTTGAAGCAAAAACGATCGCATTTGGCGAAGAAAATGTGGTCTTCCACCATGACAATGCACCGGAGCACAGGTGTGTAGTCGTCATGTCAAAAATCCATAAATTGGGCAACGACTAATTTATATTTCCAAACCTGAAGGAATGGCTCGGTAATAAGAGATTTGGTTCGAATGAATAGATCATCATTGAAAGTGAGGATCTTGAGAAAAAACTATTATTTAAACTTATTGTATAAAAAAAAATTGGAAAAACGATGAACTAAATGTATCTAGCTAAAGGGGACTATGTTGAGAAATAAAAAGGTTTTTTTTCAAAAAAAAAAAACATTTATTTTATGCCAAAAGTCACCGAGATGACAAACTACGCTCGTTGTTCCCACACGCTAAAAAACGGCCCAGCAACATATTGTTTGCATGCATTGTTTTCATGAATTGAAGATTTGCTGGTTTTTTGTTTCTATGTTATCTGTGATGTATTGTTTTCAGCAGTTTTCAACAAACAAATCTACATTTGGGTCACAAAAACATTTAATACAACCTATTAATCATTGTGGCTCAAATATGTAATATTGAATAGAAAAGTCAATGTGTTTGGACACAAGTATAGTATATTGGTCGTATGCTGCAAACACGTTATATTTACATCCAAACAAAGACAGATTTTTCAGCGTTCACTAATAGGTTGTAGGTTGAGCAAATAGTGCGTCAAAAGTAAATAAATAAATAAATGGTTTCCCATTACATCCCATGAACGGAAAGGGGAGAGCTTCTCACAATCACTGAGCTGTGCGCTTTTTTTTCACTCACTGATTGGGACCTACAATTTTACACCGATTCCGAACGGTATTTTGAGAAGCTTTTTCATGGCTAAATACTCGTTATTATCGCCGTCACTATGCGAGGTGACCGCCGCCGAAAGAAATTTTAAGGTGGTCTGAGCAGGGATCGAACCCAGGATCTCATGTACAAGAGGCGCGCACACTACTATTGCACCACAGACGGCCACAAAAGTACGCTCCTAATTATCATTGAGCAATTTGTAGTTTTGGAACAAGCTTGCGTTAGTAAACACCAACACTCAATGGGGACTACCTTAGCCAAAAAGGGGATACAGGACATGATATTATTCAGGGTTGCATCCTATAAAGTTCGTTTTAATACAAATGGAAGCCAACATTTCACCACTTCTGTGGGCATTAGATAAGGATGTATCTTGTCCCCCACGTTACTTCTTCTGCTTATGAACGAGGTAATGGGAGACAACCAATACAGAATCACCGTTCGGCATTCAATAGAATATGTATGAACACCTGCATGATATACGGTTGTAGTACTACTTGTAGCTCGACAAAGACAACAATAAATAATGTCCAAACGTTTATCAATCAGTGCCAGAAAGAAATGCTCTGTTCTTATCGTACTGGTCTAATACCATTTCTAATAAAATTTACAATTTACTGTCCCAATACAATGTCAACTGAAGGCATATAATATAATTCAGTACATGATACTATCGACGCTATTTCAACAAATATAATAACTATATAACATCAATTATTAAGTTAAGAGTATACTATATATGTATATTGTAAATACAAACATTTCATTGTAGTATAAACTGAAGGGCTAAGTTGGCATTACTCTCTCTCTCTCTCTTTATTTATTGACGATTTGCAATTATGAATTAACATCTAAAGTAAATAAATAATATAAATAAATTATTTACTTATTTTTTACAACTTTGATTTTCAATGTTCTATACGTCGTTTTACGTTATAAACTACTAAACGTTTCCTTTCATGCATTTTATAAAATTTCCAGCATTTAATATTTCCCGCGTCACGATTTTTCATTAGTAATGAATATGAATGATGTATTTATAATGTACAGGGTGGTTGATGATTGTTGGTGCAATTAAGAAACTCAAATAAATTTTCTTCTAAATTCATATAAATTTGTTTTTTTATTGGACCGAAGTTCCATATCGCACATTTCGGGATGGGGGCTAACTGAAAAATAATTTAACAACTTTTTTAACACTATTATGCTACACCCCAGTATTATCACCTATATTGGTTACTTTTGCTTTTGTTTGTGTCTAGACTAACATATGATGGAAAATTTCTTGTTTAATGGGAAGTTTTCTAGGTGGAGCCTGTAACCAATATTTAGTACATGTGACTTGCTCCACGAACAGGGACCTCTGCGCCGAAAAAAAGTTATTGAGAAAAACGCATTTAAAAAAATCGCTTCGTTCATTTTTTCATATATTTCATTAATTATGTTCATCTTACAGGTGATTTGTAAAAAAACTAAAAGACATAGAAACTTGCGGTTTGCGGCATTTGAAAGAGCGTTTTTTAAGAATCACTCAAAAAGTAAAAAAAAAAATTTTCGGCGCAGAGGTCCCTTTTCGTGGAGCAGGTCACATATATCGTATTGTAGTTTTGAACGCAATAAAAAGTAAATTTAGAAAAGCCAAAGTGAAAGAAGTTTAAAGAAAATAAAATTTTCTTAAATAAGGCATTTTCTTAAAAAAAAGTAAATTTTCTCAAAAAAAAAGCGTATTCTTAAACAAACTTCCAATGAGTGTTCGAGTGTTTTGTTACACGGTACCTGTTCGATTTCTATTAACACATTAGTAAATGTTACATAGGAAAATAAAGAAACATAACATAATAATATTAATACTTAAAACTATTTAAAGATAAGTGCAAGCATGTGCCATTATTTTCTTGCATAATACTTTTTGTTTTATTCCCACAAAAAACAAAGAGAATGCAAAGCAACATACACATGTCCATACATTATGTTACGTTCGTAAGCTTACGAGTAGCAAGACTTCGTCTATTAAGACAATTATTCGCCGCCGCTACATCAATCCCATCATACTTATTTTCAGGCAGAGACTAAAGTTGTACAACAACCACATATTATTTTCAATGCTAACGCAGCAGAGCTTCGACGTAGATAACGCTGTGTTTTGTTTGCATGTGTTGACTTTGTTAGATTATATCCTACCCGTGCCTATAGATGTTAACACATCAAAAATACCTTATATTAAAGAAGTACCTTTGCTTAAAAAAAAGTAAATTTTATTACAAAAAGTACCTTATCTTAAAAAAATTAATTTTTTTAAAATAAGTACCTTTTCTTAAAAAAGTAAATTTTCTTACAATAAATTGCTTTTTCTTAAAAAACTAACTTTACTTTAAAGAGTACTTTTTCTGTGAAACAAAATAACCTTTCTTGAGATAAGTACCTACTCTTAAAAATTTACCTATTTGTGAAAACAGGACAAATTCTAAACTAATTCTCATTTCTTAGAAAAAAGGTATTTTCTTCAAAAAAATACATTCTCTTAAAAAAAAATACCTTCTCTTAAAAAACCGTTTCTTACAAAATTCCCTTTTTTAAAAGTACCTGTTCTTGAAAAAGAGCGAAATGTATTACACAATTGTTAACGTAAATATCTCCGATCTTTGAAGGGATATTGGTGTGTAATATACCTTTAAAAAAGGCTAGGGTCATGTCTATTGTCGGAACCTGACAAAAAATAAGTATAATAGGGAATTTTTTTGAAAAAAAAATAAGTTTTTAGCAGAAAATTGAGGTCAAAAAAAGGTTTTTTAAATGGCTCCCCTATGGGTTAATAAAAATAAATATGTTTATGCACTGATTTATAGGGCTTAGAAAGACCTTTGTAATGATACCGATTTTAATCAGATCGGATTATAAATCCCGAACATACAATCGATTATATACTCAAGTTTTAAAGGCCTGCATATATCTCAAGAAGTTGGACCGACCGCGGGGGGAAAAACAATTTTTTTAACTCAGCGCAGAAGCTTTTGTCGGTGGTGAAATTTTGATGTAGATCAGAGAGTTGGCGCTAAAGTAAATTTCTTCTTCTATTTGGCGCGGATGCGCAGGTGTATTATTTCCTCTTAGCATCTCTAGATGTTCCTTGAGGAAGGCAATATGGCAATTTGCGATGCGCTCAAATTCCCTAAATAATAATATATTAATTTTAGTTGCATAAAACATAAATATATTAAATACTTACTTTTCCTTTTTTACCGCGTTCATTTTGTGCAGAAAACCATATGTTTAAGTTTTGTTGTCCCTGCTTTCGACAACCTGTTTTGTGAGGTGAATTATTTGTTACGAGGTGAATTTTTCGTTGTCACCGTGTTGCCAGAATACCAGGTATAAACAATGGTGGCACTTTGTAACAATTTTGTGGTTACAATTTGATTGTTACCACATACACAGAATACATACATACTCGTCACCTCAAGTGCGATATCTTATCAAAAAGTTATTTATTCCTGACTGGATGATGGCACCGGGAATTGTCTCAATTATCGTTCAAATTTGTGGGGTTTGCTTTGCAAACTTCCTGTTTGCAATAACTCCAGAAGAAAAACTCAGATGACCTTGGCGGCCAACGGAATATGGAATTTCTTGAAATCATCCTTTTGATGAATTTTCGCTGTAATTCTGTTATAACAGGTCTCCTTATGTGACAAGGCGCAACATCTTGTTGAAACCACACTGAATCGAGAGGGATTCTCTTTCGGCTTAGTTCTGGAAAAAAACTCTTTGAACGTCTTTAAGTAACGGTCTATATTGACGGCAACAATATGGCCGATTTTAGATCAAAATTTTAGATCAAAATGAATAATATTCTGGCAAAATTCCAAGAGAATCTACAAGTCTGCTGCATTCCCCGTATACCCCATGAAGGGACTGCGGAGATCTTCGCACAATCAGGTAGCTGTGCGTATTCTAGTTGTACACTCATTGATTGGGCCATACAACTTCACTCCGATTCCGAGCGGCTTTTTGAGATGATTTTTCGTAGCTAATTACTCGATGGTGTCGCCGTCACTAAACGAGGAGAGCGTCGTCGAGGTAGACAGATCAGGGTACGGACTCCAGTTTGCATGTAAGGTGTGGCCAATGTAAAATTTCCAATTTCATTTAATTTATCTTTATAGAAATACTAATAGACATTTTTTAAAAATTATAATTTTATTGGAAAAGCCATTATTGGCATTTATGAATGACACACAACTCGTTCAAATTGCTTCCAGGACTGGCTTTACATAATCTCATTCGATCTACCCAATTTGTCAGTACACTTTCGATTATTTGGGCCTCTATCTCGTGAAATACAGTGTTGATTTCTTGTTTTAAGGGCTCAATAGACGACGTGTGGATTTTCCGAGGACCAAATGCAACAATTTCGTTTGTTAACGTAGCCCACGAGGAATATTGTCCTTTAAAGCGTCAATTGTCTCTGGCTTGTCGGCGTAACACTCATCTTATCACGCACTATTTTTGGCTTTTCACGCTTTGGTTTATCGATGAGGATGCCAGTTTCTTTCACTTTTTTCACAAGATAACGAACATACGGAGCTGTCGGTGCTTCTCTTCTTCCAAAATCCGTACGCAATTTTCGCACACATTCTGCAACATTACCATGATTTTCAAAGTAATGTCGCAATATTTCCCAGCGTTGTTCAAGCGTGTACACAACCATATAAAACTAATATCTGTCAACTAATTATCTGTCAAATCAGACATGAGCTAAGTGTTACCATTCACGAAATAAGCACTAGTTGAAAAAAAAAGTTAGATGGCGGACCCGTTACTAATCTTCAGACTCAGAATTTTGGAAAAAAGTTTTAAATATTCAAGCGTAAGGCGACCCATTTCGTAAATTTCTTATCTTTAGCTAATAAACTGTCAAATATCGGGGGGTGCGAAATTCGACAATTTCAAATTGGCCATTTCGTTCTACATATCGGGGGTTCGAAATCCAATTCAAATTTAACATAGACCACCATTTACAACAGCTGCACACGGTTAATGGCACTAGCTACAGCAGCAACATTTCCTGCGTCCGAATTGAGGACCTCGTTTATAAGATCTTCTTGTAATTGTTCATCAGGTCGGAGGAGTGCCGTTACCTAAACTCTCTTTCGACGAAAATGATAGTTTCCAATGGGTGATAGCGGCACATAATCCAAATTCTTGTTTCATCATACCAATCGTTAATTTTCCTTAAATTGAAAGACCAACCAATGAAATAAATAGTAATGGAACCGATTAATTAATAACACAGGAACATATTTATTACGTTTCTTTTGTATATCAAAATTGGTCAGCCACCCTGTATATTATAAACAACTATTTCAATTTTAAATACAACTAGTTTTTTGTTGTTTTACATTCCAAGTTTACAATGCAAATGCAACACGTGTTACTATTTTTTATTATTTTTTTTTATCTTGAATCAATTTATTATTTATAATCAATAGTTGGTTGTAGTTTGTATAATTTTCCTAAGTGAAATGTTGAAAGGTTATTGTTTTACACCGAAGCACAGTGGAATAAAAAATGATACATAGTAATCACTACTTGTAGTAGTGAACAATACTTGGTGTAAACTACATTTAATAACATCCCAGCAAAAATAAAATGAAGTAGTTCTAGTAGATGTTATTATTTTTGAAAATCTTCTGCAACACTATGTGCATATTTTATGCAATTTTGACGCTGATCAATAACAACTCCGAAAAATCTACATTTGCATCACATCCATTATGAGTATTATGATGCAAATTTATTAAAGAGCTAAAGCGATAGTGGACAAGTACAAAGATGCCTAAATATATTACTTGTATTTAATTTGTATTTACTTTCTTTCAAATTGATTTTCATTTCCTTTCTTTTTCACCTGTTGACAGAAGCTTTTGGATTACTAATAAAAGGACAATTAATAAAATAATTAGTTAAACCCTAAAGTTGTTGCTTAAAGTCAGAACTTTTTAATAGCATATCACTTCTTGCCAAGTTTCAAATGACAAGAAATTTACAAATTGTTGAAATAATAGTTTTGGTTGCTCGTTTGCGGACGAAATATAGCATAAAAATTTTAGCATAAACTGCACTTCCAAACAGTCAAACAAGAAGTAGTGCTGTATTGGACAACGCAATATTAAAAGAAGTACTTCTGCACCTAAATTAGCACTACATCTTACCAAGGAGTTGTGGTGCAAATTCTACTTCTTGGTATACTCTTTTTTTGCTGGGATTTTAAAATTATATTGAATAGAGATAATAGCATGCAAATTTATCATGTACCATCTCCGGAGCTGAGACACTTGAGCTCCTTGTGGATACTGACTTTACAAACTGTGATAATATAGGCTCTGCGGAGGGGTATATCCCGGTGACTCCCGTTGCGATTATCTCGCACCTGGGGGTGATTGAGAACAGAGTTGACGAATCAAGGCTGCTTTGTGCTATTCACAGTTTCATGGCCTTTAAATCTCATGGACCTGATAGGGTTTTCCGGTTATGCTGCAACAACGTGACGCCTTTGTCATCCCACATCTTCTGAGTATCTTAGACGTTCCCTTGTAACTGATAAGTGGAAAGAGATCCTGGTTGCCTTTATTCCCAAATCAGGTAGGGCTCTCCTTAGGACTACAGATCAATCAGTCTCTCATCCTCTCTACTGAAAGTTTTGGAGAGAATGATTGATTTTTATATTAGAAATCGAATTGGCCCGAGCTACTTAGTGGTAGGTAGAATGCCTACCTCAAGGGTAAATCTGTGGAAAGTGTTATCTTGAGCGCAACTTTGGGTCTGGAGATTTCATTGTGGCTGCCTTCTTGGATATAGAAGGTGCTTTTAACAATGTGTCATCTGGCGCCATATGGGAATCTCTGTAGTCCCCTGGAATGCCGCAGCTTCTTGTCGAATGGATTGCAAATATGGTTAGGGGCCGCATTATAAATTCGTCTCTGGCTGTAAGCTCTGTTCGGAAGCTGACTACAAGGGGCACACCGCAGGGTGGAGAGTTATCCCTTCTGCTGTTGCTTTTAGTGGTAGATGGCATTCTTAAGGACAACGAACTAAGACAACGTAGAATTGTCGCCTACGTGGATGATGATGTCATTCTTGTGGGCGGGAAATTTTTGTCTAAAATGAGCGACCTCATGGAAGACGCCCTGGGTGAGCTGTAGGACTGGGCTAGGCGTGGTGGCTTGGTAGATCAAGTCCTCTTGACACGTAGCCGAAAGATCGGAGAATTCAGGAGTCCAAGGATGGAGGGTATTCAGTTATATCTATATTTTCTGACGCCGAATATCTTGGTATAGTTCTGGATCAGAAGTTGAATTGAAATCGGAATACTAAGCAGCGAATGGAGAAGGAATTGAATGTGCTCTATGTTTGTCGAAATTCGATCGGTAAAAGTTTAGGACTGTGTCCGAGGACCGTTTATTGGTTGAATTCGGCTATTGTGCGCCCAATTGCTACTAATAGCTGCTTAGCCTGGAGTAACACTTTGAGGAATAGCTACCGCACTGCATCGATGTGCATCATTGGGGCGAGGAGCAGTACTCCGTAGGCGGCAGTGGACATCATTCCGAATCTTATTACCCTTGATGTTTAAGCGAGACGGTATGCTGCTGGAAACGTGTCCCTAGGGAGCATGACAACATTTCCATGGGTTGATCGAGAACCACCAAGGCGATTGTTTGAGTCAGGTGACGTATTATATGCTGCCAATGGTAGATTTTGGACTTTACCCAGAGATAATGATGCTAGGTAGGATTGATTGGGTGGGTGGTATACCTATCTCACTCTCTGGTTATCTAATCTTTACGGATGGATCCAATACGGAAGAGGGGATATTCAGTGAGGACCTTCAACTCAGTCTATCTCTGGGTTGGGTGGGAACTGCAGTGACTTTCAAGCTGGCAATAATGAGAACTCGTGTTTGTAGCCAGCGTGTGAATTCATTATCTGCGTTGACAGTAAGTCGGCCCTCAGTGCGATCAGGTCGAACATATGTAAATCCAAATTGGTTAGGAATTCCAAGCAAATCCCGCAAGCTGAGAGTCTGCTGGGTTTACTTGGGTTTGTTTCAGGGAACGTTGAAGGAGGTCGTCTTCCTAAATCGGGTTGTACTTCTTCTGATTTGGTGACCTCTGTTAATCCACCGATTTGTTATATGTATGACTTGATTGATCTCTGGACGAGGGATAGGGTCAAGGCCGCATGGTCGGTCAGATTGGATTGTAGAATTTCGAGCGATAAGTGGCCGGCAGTGGACTCGAGTAGGACTGGGTCGCTTCTACGATTAGAGAAGTCTGATCATTGGAGTGATTACGGGCCGCTGTGATGTTGGAGTTCCCCTCGCAACTGGACTACGAACGGGATTGGCTACTGTCGCGTTTGCTGTAACAAAGAGGAAGTGAAATTCATTGAGCGAAGGCGACGGCATTGCTTTGGGCTGACCCCTCTTTCCTTTCACTTTTTGTTCTTTTCAGATCTAAAGGGCAATCACAATGGGTCGATCGCAGAAGTGTAGTGATTAATAGTGCAGTCATCCACTGCCTGACCGTCGGTGGTGCAATGGGTAGTGTGCGCGCCTCTTGCACAGGAGATCCTGGGTTCGATTCCTGCTCCAACCACCTTAAAATTTCTTTCGACGACGGTCACCTCGCTTAGTGACGGCGACACTATCGAGTATATAGCCATGAAAAAGCTTCTCAAAATACCGTTCGGAATCGGTGTAAAACTGTAGGTCCCAATCAGTGAGTGAAAACTGGAAAGCGCACAGCTCAGTGATTGTGAGAAGTCCTCCCCGGTCCCTTCATGGGATGTAATGGAAAACCATTTTTTTTTTTTTTTTTCATCCACTGCCTCTTATTATAACGTGCCCTAAACATAACCGAACCCATACAAATTTATTGACTTCTTAGCGGGAGGAGTTGAAGGGATCGGTTAATGCGATTACCCATACGATACACCATCCCGATATTCACCATCACTGTCCCGATATTGCGCTGCAAAACTGTTGTAAGATCATTCAGCATATCTCCATGAATGTCTGTTAGATCCGGCCCGAAGTAAGACCCTAAATATAGTGTCCTACTCATACAGAAAGCCTGGCCGTACAATAGGAGATGTTCGACCTGCCGTCCTCCTACCTACAGCAGCAATCATGAGCTGTGATTCCAAGTCTAGATGTGTGTCTGACTATTAAGCAGTGTCCAATAATCACAGCTAAAAGATATGCTGTCTCCGACTCGATATAAATTGTGGCGTATGATTCAGGTACTTGCCTAATGATCCATTTATAATTTGTACGTCGGGCAGCTTCAGTTTTAAGCATGATCTTGCAAACATGCTCCACATCCAGTGGAACAGGTAATGTAGTCGCTATTCTCGCCAACTCGCCCGCTTTAAGGTTCTCGGGAATGTTCCTGTGCTCCGACACTCATATAAAGTGGATATCATCATACTTCTGACTATATACTGCTGAGTAGAGATGCGCTGCAGTTGCCGGCAGCACTTGAAATCAGGTATACAGATTGCAGAGTTTTTATAGCAGCCTGACTGTCAGGGTAGGGATTTGATACCCCAGATGGGGATGACGCTTCATTCAACTTTTCAAATTCCCATGACTTCATCCTGAAGTATACTACAAAGGTCTGGTAGCCTTTGCGCAAGGTCTAGACCCTCCACTTTTGAATAGACTCCAAAACCTACTTCCCCATCTAGTTTGGAGCGATCAGTGTCTTACATTACCTGGTATGGGTCTCTCTCAGTCCTACCTGTCCGGGATATTCTAGCTCAAAGCTAGAGTTGGTTATCATGTATATGTAACCCCAAAACCATCGGTTGGGGGTATGCGAAGGACACCTGTGATACATACCATTGCCATGAGAACCTTCTACACAAATATACACAGGGTCACTGTAACATTGAAAGTAAGCTTTCTATCGAGCATTCCACCTACACCCACAGAAAAAATATTCGAATTAGCCGTAACTGAATTTATTGGTTACCCCAACCACATTATATGTCGTCTCATCCGAAGTTGAGGTTATCACAACCGTATTAGAGGTTGTCACAACCGCATTAGAGTTTACTTCAACCTAATTTCAGTTGTGGGAACTAAATTCAGTCGTGACAACCTCAATTCGATTGTGGCAACTGCAAATTCGATGGCATCAACCGAATTTCGGTTGCCATAACCAATTTTAAAACAATTAGTTCTTGCAATATTAATTAGGAAAATATCACTAGAAGCAGAGTCGAATATAAGGAAATATAGGAAAAAATTCAACTGCGTTCAGACTGGAGATGGCAGATGGACGACTGAGCTTTAACATTTTTATTAATTTGCAGGCAATTCTCTTTCGTAACTATAGAGTCAGTGTCCCACTGTGAAATATTCTACCTATATTAAGATGAATAGTTTAACCGGTGTGACGTAAATTAAGGTAAATTGTTATCGTGCCTTAGCCGTCAACCAGATAGTTGCAACATATCATGGAGTGGAATAATACAAGTGATTATAATGTTAAATCCGTGTCGATCTTGTTTCGTAATGCATTACTTTCTGAACTACGTAACCGAACAAAGAAAAATTATAAAATTGTTAAATGCTCTTTGAACAGTTGTATACGAATAGAGTCAAAAAAATGTCGGCATTATTTAGTACCCGGTTTTCGGTTTGTTCGAATAATTAATTTTTTAAGAAGTCGGTTTTCGGATTTTAATTTTGGCAATAACCGTTATTTTTTTAATTTAATTTAATTTTATTTATTCATTCAATAACCAAGCAGTAATGCCATTTATGTTTAAATGCACTACAACAATAAAGCTACTACATAATAAAATATTTATTACAATAACAATTTAGAATTTATACTTAGAAAAAAATAAAGTAAAACTCCCATATGTGTATTGCTCCAGAAATTGACGTTAATTTAAAAGTTATTTAAATAGTAATTTGAAAAAAAATATATATAGTGTTCTACACATTTGAATAATAACAACTTAAATTTATACTTAGAAAAAAAAATAAAAAAATATTTAATAATTAATTAATTAAATATGTAATTAATAATTCAATTACACATATGGGCATTTCCATTTTGACGTTACGTGACATTTGTACGAAGAAATATATAAAAAAAAAATATGAAAAAGTTATATTTTTAAAAAGCTTTTTTATATTTGCGTAGTAATTAAGTAACACTTTATTCATTAAAGAAATTGAGAACAATCGACACGGAGGATTCAAAAATAGAACCAAAAATATAAGCTGGCGTGACGTTACAAAAAACAGAAGTGGGTGTTTGACTTGGATTACAAAATTTCAAAACTCTGCGAATTTGGCAAGACTTTTTTTATGAAACTTTTTTTTAGTAGCATTTAAATCAATATAAGTTTCTTTTCCAAGTTATAAAATTTAAAAATGTTATCTAAGTTTTTTTTTTTATTTACCTTAGTATCTGACGTGACGTTACATGACGTTACGTTACTTAAATTTCCACTGGAAATTTTTATTTAAAAATGACTTAACGCAAATAAAACATAAATTTCAGCTTTTATATGTATATTTTAAATTTTAAGATATATTTCGCCTGTTGAAAAGACATTTTAAACGAAAAATGTGTTTTTTGTAAAATAATGATTAGGAGAACAAGATGAGATAGTAGATAGTTATAAAAAATTATATAAAGGTCTTAAATTATTGTTCTAGTTGAAAATGCAGTTTGAGCTGCTTTTATTTGCACGTCTTCCACTTTCGAAGATTCGAATTGCATAATTACTCTTAGAAATAAAAATTGTAAAACATGAACCTGTATTTTGTAGCCCGATAACACACTATCGCAACTAAGGAAACCTAGGAACTCTTCTATTTAATTAATTTTGAATACTTGTCTTTAATAATACATATAAAAAAAAACTGGTGGATAACTTTTAATTTTTCGGTCAGGGTGAACCTTTCTGTGGAAATGCCCATATACCATCTACGAAAAATTTGTTTAGCGACCATTTGTTATTCTTATTAGTGATTAAATATCATAACTATATTTACATTTGACAATCAGGTTGAAATTCATATTCCAAATTGAGTTGCGTATTCAATATAAAATTTAAAAGTTTTATTCAAATTTTCATTTAAATTTCAAATTCAAATCCAAATTTACATTTAAATTTTAAAATAATATTCACATTTTAACGCGCATGAGCTTTGTCGATAACTTTTCTCTGGCTCATTAAATTGAACAAAGACTACTAGAATTGTTTGCAAGCAAGTTAGAGATGTGAACAACAGCGATTACATTCGTTAACGCCTCTTCCGAAGCGCGAAATGACATTAAGCGATAACCAATGTTCATGCTCATGAATGACAAATGTGTGGCCCGCTTAAAGATATTGAATAAGTATAAGATAAGTGTGTGAATCTTATTGAGTTTAACAAATGTAGTTATGAAACAATTTAAATGTTTAAATTTGAAAAAAAGAGTTAGAAAGCTTATTTAATACTTATTCAAGTTATAAATTTGTGAAAAAGGTTGTTTGAAAATCTTATTTAAAACTTATTCAAGCTATAAAATCATGTATGAGAATAGAAATCATGTTCTTAATTCGAAAATTACAATAAAATTAGAAAATCAAATCTTTTATTATTGAATTTTAAATTTTGTTAAGGACATTTAAAACAAATTAAGCTAGAACCGGTTAACCAAGGTAATAATCGAGTTCCGGTTTGTTCCAAAAAGGTTATTTTTTTAAAAATACTGGCACATAGTTAATTGCAAAAACCCTGCTTAATCGGTTTACCTGGTTTTTCGGTTTCATTCACTCTAGTCCAAACAACAGTGTCCGAACCCGAAACTGAAAAAACGATGAAACCGGTTAACCGGATTTTCAAAACACGTGATTTCGAATTTTTCCGGGGTTTTCTTAATTTCTGTTAATATCCCTAAAAATTAATAATACATGATATGATATTCGAATTTTTATGAAATTTTGAAGTTAAGAAACATGATTAATATTTTCAAATATGATTTAATGCTTCAATAGTTCTTCTTATTAGAAATGACATTTACAAACAATTTTTTTATTCAAATTTCAAACTGATTTTATGACTTTAACATGAATTAATTAAAATTTAATTACGAATTAATTAAGCTTTTCAAACATTTTTCCCAAACTTAAAATTATTTTGCTTATATAACACTGTGTGTAATTTTTTAAGTCATGGAAATGTAACCATATACGGACACCACTACGTGAGGAAAGACAATAAAAAAAGACCCGTATCTCCCAGTTTTGCCCACAGTCATGCACCTTTTTGTTATGGGTCCCCAAAGATTTGGGGCCTCGGTGTCATTTTTGCAAAAAAGTGATCATTTTGTGAGGCTCATATCTTGCAAACCGTTCGAAATTTTGATTTACTTTCTGAGGGAAAGTTCTAGCTCTTATCATAAAAATTGTGAACATATAAAATCAAAAAAACTTCATCTTCAAGGCCAAAATCGCAGAAACCTTTAAAAAATTTGATATTTTTTTTAAATTCAAGAAAACAATCAACTACAAAAATTTACCAAAGGTCTCTATAAACAACTTTCTAGAACATATTATGAACTTACTAGGAATGATTCTACATAATTCATAATTTTACGGAAGTTTTTACTTTGTTCTTCGGTTTAGTTTTTTTTACTTCGTTTACTTAAATCATATGTAGAGTTTTCACGATGTGGTTGGGAAATATTTAAAGTTTCCCAATGGAAGAAGTCTCCCAATGGAAGAAGTTTCCCTTTGCCAACAACAAAATGTATGGGGACGAAAATTTACCAGAGTGAAATTTTTTTCTTTTTATTTTACTCGAGTTAAACCAAGAGAAAACCCCAATTTTCTATTAAAAAAAAAGATTTCCCATTACATCCCATGAAGGGACAGGGGAGAGCTTCTCACAATCACTGAGCTGTGCGCTTTCCAGTTTTCACTCACTGATTGGGACCTACAGTTTTACACCGATTCCGAAAGGTATTTTGAGAAGCTTTTTCATGGGTAAATACTCGATAGTGGTGCCGTCACTATGAGAGGTGACCGCCGCCGAGTGAAATTTTAAGGTGGTCAGAGCAGGGTTCGAACCCAGGATCTCATGTACAAGAGGCGTGCACACTAACCATTGCACCACCGTCGGCCACAATGTTTAGAATTAATTTAATTTAAAAAAATTAGTTGAAAGCGGAAGACGATGAAAAAAAACTATTTATTTTTCCCCTTTCATAGTGATATTGATGTTTGGAAATGAAAAATATTTCCGATTTAAAAAATTCACCTCGCTGAAAAATGTACTCAATATCGATCATGACTACCCTTATGGTATTTGTTTTGATATACAATGCCATACCAAATGCCATAAACCAGGGAAGTTCGCAAATTTTCGGAATTAACAAAATCAATTGGAATATGAAGAAGGTATAATGGAATCGATCGAAATGGTATCGCCTGAGGGCGGAAAACAACAACGGCAATTATTGTGTTAAATGCGACACAAATATATACTATACTAACAATAACAGATTAAAAAACGTCCAAAATGCCACTTTCGAAGATTCGAATTGCATAATTACTCTTAGAAATAAAAATTGTAAAACATGAACCTGTATTTTGTAGCCCGATAACACACTATCGCAACTAAGGAAACCTAGGAACTCTTCTATTTAATTAATTTTGAATACTTGTCTTTAATAATACATGTAAAAAAAACTGGTGGATAACTTTTAATTTTTCGGTCAGGGTGAACCTTTCTGTGGAAATGCCCATATACCATCTACGAAAAATTTGTTTAGCGACCATTTGTTATTCTTATTAGTGATTAAATATCATAACTATATTTACATTTGACAATCAGGTTGAAATTCATATTCCAAATTGAGTTGCGTATTCAATATAAAATTTAAAAGTTTTATTCAAATTTTCATTTAAATTTCAAATTCAAATCCAAATTTACATTTAAATTTTAAAATAATATTCACATTTTAACGCGCATGAGCTTTGTCGATAACTTTTCTCTGACTCATTAAATTGAACAAAGACTACTAGAATTGTTTGCAAGCAAGTTAGAGATGTGAACAACAGCGATTACATTCGTTAACGCCTCTTCCGAAGCGCGAAATGACATTAAGCGATAACCAATGTTCATGCTCATGAATGACAAATGTGTGGCCCGCTTAAAGATATTGAATAAGTATAAGATAAGTGTGTGAATCTTATTGAGTTTAACAAATGTAGTTATGAAACAATTTAAATGTTTAAATTTGAAAAAAAGAGTTAGAAAGCTTATTTAATACTTATTCAAGTTATAAATTTGTGAAAAAGGTTGTTTGAAAATCTTATTTAAAACTTATTCAAGCTATAAAATCATGTATGAGAATAGAAATCATGTTCTTAATTCGAAAATTACAATAAAATTAGAAAATCAAATCTTTTATTATTGAATTTTAAATTTTGTTAAGGACATTTAAAACAAATTAAGCTAGAACCGGTTAACCAAGGTAATAATCGAGTTCCGGTTTGTTCCAAAAAGGTTATTTTTTTAAAAATACTGGCACATAGTTAATTGCAAAAACCCTGCTTAATCGGTTTACCTGGTTTTTCGGTTTCATTCACTCTAGTCCAAACAACAGTGTCCGAACCCGAAACTGAAAAAACGATGAAACCGGTTAACCGGATTTTCAAAACACGTGATTTCGAATTTTTCCGGGGTTTTCTTAATTTCTGTTAATATCCCTAAAAATTAATAATACATGATATGATATTCGAATTTTTATGAAATTTTGAAGTTAAGAAACATGATTAATATTTTCAAATATGATTTAATGCTTCAATAGTTCTTCTTATTAGAAATGACATTTACAAACAATTTTTTTATTCAAATTTCAAACTGATTTTATGACTTTAACATGAATTAATTAAAATTTAATTACGAATTAATTAAGCTTTTCAAACATTTTTCCCAAACTTAAAATTATTTTGCTTATATAACACTGTGTGTAATTTTTTAAGTCATGGAAATGTAACCATATACGGACACCACTACGTGAGGAAAGACAATAAAAAAAGACCCGTATCTCCCAGTTTTGCCCACAGTCATGCACCTTTTTGTTATGGGTCCCCAAAGATTTGGGGCCTCGGTGTCATTTTTGCAAAAAAGTGATCATTTTGTGAGGCTCATATCTTGCAAACCGTTCGAAATTTTGATTTACTTTCTGAGGGAAAGTTCTAGCTCTTATCATAAAAATTGTGAACATATAAAATCAAAAAAACTTCATCTTCAAGGCCAAAATCGCAGAAACCTTTAAAAAATTTGATATTTTTTTTAAATTCAAGAAAACAATCAACTACAAAAATTTACCAAAGGTCTCTATAAACAACTTTCTAGAACATATTATGAACTTACTAGGAATGATTCTACATAATTCATAATTTTACGGAAGTTTTTACTTTGTTCTTCGGTTTAGTTTTTTTTACTTCGTTTACTTAAATCATATGTAGAGTTTTCACGATGTGGTTGGGAAATATTTAAAGTTTCCCAATGGAAGAAGTCTCCCAATGGAAGAAGTTTCCCTTTGCCAACAACAAAATGTATGGGGACGAAAATTTACCAGAGTGAAATTTTTTTCTTTTTATTTTACTCGAGTTAAACCAAGAGAAAACCCCAATTTTCTATTAAAAAAAAAGATTTCCCATTACATCCCATGAAGGGACAGGGGAGAGCTTCTCACAATCACTGAGCTGTGCGCTTTCCAGTTTTCACTCACTGATTGGGACCTACAGTTTTACACCGATTCCGAAAGGTATTTTGAGAAGCTTTTTCATGGGTAAATACTCGATAGTGGTGCCGTCACTATGAGAGGTGACCGCCGCCGAGTGAAATTTTAAGGTGGTCAGAGCAGGGTTCGAACCCAGGATCTCATGTACAAGAGGCGTGCACACTAACCATTGCACCACCGTCGGCCACAATGTTTAGAATTAATTTAATTTAAAAAAATTAGTTGAAAGCGGAAGACGATGAAAAAAAACTATTTATTTTTCCCCTTTCATAGTGATATTGATGTTTGGAAATGAAAAATATTTCCGATTTAAAAAATTCACCTCGCTGAAAAATGTACTCAATATCGATCATGACTACCCTTATGGTATTTGTTTTGATATACAATGCCATACCAAATGCCATAAACCAGGGAAGTTCGCAAATTTTCGGAATTAACAAAATCAATTGGAATATGAAGAAGGTATAATGGAATCGATCGAAATGGTATCGCCTGAGGGCGGAAAACAACAACGGCAATTATTGTGTTAAATGCGACACAAATATATACTATACTAACAATAACAGATTAAAAAACGTCCAAAATGCGTTTAAATTTCTCAGTTCTCAACCAAAACGATATGAAAACTTTACGTCAACAGTTCTTGTAACTCCACTTAGTGTAACCCACACGAAAGCAAACGTCAGCTGAGACAAATTGTCTCTCTATATATTAATTACTCGTCGGTGGTGCATGGGAAGTGTGTGCGGCTCTTGTGCATTTCGACGGCGGTCACCTCGCTTAGTGACGACGACACTATCGAGTATTTAACCATCAAAAAGTTTTTCAAAATACCGTTCGCAACCGGTGTAAAACTGTAGGTCCCAATCAGCGAAGGTAAAACTAGAACTCGCACAGCTCACTGGTTGTGAAAAGCTTTCCCTAATCCCTTCATGGCATGTAACGGGAAACAATTTATTTATTTTTATATGAATTACTCTATGCAGAAAACATTCATCATAGAGCAAAGTAGAATAGAGCATTTTATTCTCCCATCTCCCAATTCGACGAAAATTAACTTACTGCAGGTGGAGTTACAAGAACTGTTGACTTAACTTATTCATTTTGTCTTCGTATAAAACTGTGAAATTTAAATGTATTTTGCGCTATACATTTGTATTGTATTTAACAAACCCCCTCCCGATGACCATCCTGATGCGCAGTGGAAACCCATTTCCGACTCTATAAAAACTGCCGCAACAACCGCACTTGGTTTCGAAAAACCGCTTCGCAATAAACCATGGTACGATGAAGAGTGTCGCATTGCAAATGATGAAAAGAACGCTGCATGTATGGCAATGCTTCAGTCAATTGCAACGCGAGCTGCAACTGAGCGGTATAGGGAGAGAAGAAAGGAGGTAAACTGTATTTTTAGGCGTAAGAAACGGCAGTGGAGAAAGCGCGAGAGTGAGAAAATTGAGACATACAGAAGGAAGAACGAAGCCCTAAAATTCTACCAAAAAGTCAAAAACGGAATTAATGGACATGGTTCATGGCCCCCCTTCTGTAAAGACAAGGACGGAAATCTCGTCGCAGATGTGCAGAGCATGTTGGGAATATGGAGAGAGCATTTCTCCGCGCTACTAGTACCTGAGATATCCGATGACGATGGGACAATCGATCACAATATGGACGACGACGTCGATTGCCCCCCTCCTAAGCAAGACGAGGTCAGAACAGCTATTGCCCGGCTTAAGAACAACAAAGCCGCAGGAGCCGATGGATTACCGGCGGAGCTGTTTCAGGCTGGCGGCGATGAGCTGATAAGGTGCATGCATCAGCTCATTAGCAAAATTTGGTTAGATGAATGCATGTCCGGCGATTGGAGTCTCAGTGTACTATGCGCCATATTTAAAAAAGTGACCCGAGTGTCTGTGCCAACTACTGTGGAATAATCCTTTTATCCATAGTATATAAGGTTGTATCAAGTATAATGTGCGAAGGACTAAAACCAATTATCGCTGACCTGATTGGACCATACCAGTGCGGCGTTAGGCCTCGGAAATAGACAACTGACCAGATTTTCCGCTACCCCAAATCCTGGAGAAGACACACGAAAAAAAATCGACACCTATCATCTATTTATCGATTATAAAGCAGCTTTCGATAGTCCGATACGGGAGAAACTCTATGAAGCAATGTCTGAGCTTGGTATTCCAGCAAAACTCATACGCCTTTGCAGCATGACCTTGACGAACACCAAATCCGCAGTGAAAGTTGGTAAGGATCTTACCGAACCTTTCGAAACTAAGCGAGGCCTCAGGCAAGGCGACACCCTATCGTGCGATCTCTTTAACATCTTAATGGAGATCATTATGAGAAAAGCTGCAGTCAACATGAATAAAACCATCAGCAGCAAAAGTCACATGCTGCTCGCGTATGCTGATGATATAGATATCATTGGGCGCACAATTAGGGAAGTTACTGGGGTTTTTTCGAAAATTGAGAAGGAGTCAACAAAAGTGGGTCTGCCAGTAAAGGAGGACACGACAAAATTAATGGTTTCAACGAACAGGGCCTCCACGCGATTAAACCAAAGCGTAAACGTTGATAACCGTTATAACTTCGAGGTAGTGGACGAATTCATATACCTCGGATCTGCCGTAAACAAAAACAACAACGTCTACCTTGAGATCAAGCTGAGAATTGTGCTTGCGAATAGATGTTATTTTGGGCTAAGCAAGCACTTCAGAGATAAAGCCCTCTCTCGAGTAACAAAAGCCCAGCTGTACCAGACTCTCATTCAACCTGTCTTGCTTTATGGCGCAGAATCCTGGGTCCTATCGCAAGCAGACGAGACATCTGTAGGAGTCTTCGAGAGAAAAATACTCCGAAAAATGTATGGCCCTATAGTGCACAAGGGCGAGTATCGGCGACGCATGAATCATAAGCTGAATGAGCTTTATCCTGACATTGACATAGTTAAGCGGATCAAAATAACGCGATTGCGCTGGCTAGGTCATGTCAGAAATCGAACTCGAAGGAAGACGAAAAATAGAAAGACCAAGACTCCGCTGGGGGGATCAGGTACACTTGATATTGCCAACGGGAGAAATAAAGCAAAAGATCGAACTGGTTGGCGAAATATGTTATCTTGGTTTTGTAAGGTACCTGACCCCCCGGAGTTGTCCGAGACCGGATAAGTAAGTACATACATACATGGTTACCCATTACATCCCAGGAAGGGATTGGGGAGAGCTTCTCACAATCAGTGAGATGTGCGCTTTCTAGTTTTTACACTCACTGATTGGGACCTACAGTTTTACACCGGTTCCGAACGGTATTTTGAGAAGCTTTTTCATGGCTAAGTACTCGATAGTGTCGCCATCACTATGCGAGGTGACCATCGTCGAAAGAAATGTAAGGTGGTCTGAGCAGCAAGTAAGTAAGTATATAGATATCATCCATCGAAGAATATAATATACATACATATTCACATTTTACGCCGTATAGATATTTGATATGCTTGGAACAAAAACTACGGTTGACATATATTACTCATTACTAATTACCCAAAGGGTATGGGGATGACGGGAAATTACCCTGCACGATTATATATTAGGCAATGGGTTACCCAGGGTAACCCATCCCCATTTTTGATAGAAAATGTGAACATTTTAGAAAAAAATTCCTATATCTCGGTAACGGAGCGTCCAATCGAAAAATGAATAATTTTTGGGATTTCTAAGGGTTTCTCATATAGTGGAAAATTTCTCTCGTATGGAAAATTTTTTTTTCTTTCAAAAAATCACCAAAATAGGAAAATCGCTAAAATAAAAAACTCGGAAAAGGTGTGCGTCCAGTCACAAAAATAATAACTTTCTTACCTCCACAGGAGGCTTTAACCAATGGATGTCTTTAATACGCCATCACTTATTTTTAAAAAAAATCGCTAACACATATGTGCGTTTTAGCGATTTTTTATTTGAAAAATGTTAGTTTAACGGAATTAAAAAAAATTATGCCGTATGAAAGGCATCTATTATACCTATTTTTTTATTTTAGCGATTTTCTTAGATTGGCGATTATTTTTAAAAAATTTCGTCCATACGAATTGGATCACTTTATGAAAAAACACTTACTCCCCATTTAGATTATGTTTGTTAGGCTGCAATTATCTCGCTAGTCTCTTTTAAAAAGCCTACGTAAATCACAAGTACACTACATTCTGCGTTTTGGCTTGCAACCACCCCTGCAATTTTTAACGTTTAATCGGCTGATCTCCCTTATTCTTGCATTCGTAAACATTTATAAAAGTGGTCTATTCTAATTAAATTTATCAAAAAAGGAAATTCTCTGTGTTGAATTGGTTGTCTTACATTCGTAAAAAATGTAAAAGTGTGTATTCTCAGCTAATTTATAAAAATTAAATATTTGTACCGATAGATAACACCATTTCACTTCGACTGGAGAATTAATATGAAACAAAATGGCAGGAATACGAAAGTAAAGAGAGAGAAATGTCAAAATTATTTTCGTATCGTGCGTGAAAGTCTACCCCGCCAGCAACACCACAACACCTGTTACCGACAAAACGCGTTGGGCACGTGTCGAATACTCGCGTGAAAGCCATAGCGTAATGATGCACTTAGACCTAATATTTGAGTGGAAAATCATCTTTGATCAACGATCAAACATAATTTAAACTCTGAATTTACTTTTTAGGTTAATAGGTCTTTTACAAATGCCGTCAGTTTGATGCATTGTAACGATTAGCCGATAGATGTATGAATACCGGTAATTTTTCGTAGCATTTGCCACTGTTGCCACATGGTAGTAAGATTATTTGACAAAGCACTGAACAACTCTTTTCGTGTTTAAAGTCAGATCAAACATGGTTATATTTTGAAACAGGTTATATTTTGATTGATCGCTACGTTTCCGGCATATAGACATAATGGCGAAATATCAACATAAAGCGAGCTTTTATTCGAATAATTTTAGGTTTAGCGATTTGGTTAAAAACAAAAGTGATGCCGCCTTAAAGACCTGTATTGGTTACGGGCTCTTATGGATGTACAAAATTATTATTTTAACGATTGGACGCACCGTTTCCGAGTTAAGGCCTTTTTTTTATTTTGGCGATTTTTAGAAAAAAAATATTTTCATGCGAATGGGAACACTTTGTGAGAAACCCGTAAAAAATTGTTATTTTTTCGATTGGACGCTCCGCTTTCGAGATATAGAAATTTTTTCATATTTTCGATCAAAAATGGGCACGAAATAAGCACAGTTATTAATTAAAAATTTCATTTCAAGTTTAATTTCATTATTTTTTCATCATTTCCATATTTCATATTTTTTTTTTTTTTTAATTTTTAATTAATAATTTTGTCTATCTTCCCGACGATGCTACCCAATGGTTAGCGAAATATTGAAGAATAAAATATTTCAAAATAGGCGTAACGATCGAACATTTTAATTTAAATATATACTTATAATTTTTATTTTAAATTAAAACGTAATACATATAACGTAATAATAATAAATACAGTTGTGAAATTTTTGGGTTTTCAACACCAATAAGTACAGGGTGTTTCAAAAGTGACCACCCTATTGGAAGATGCTCTTATTTTTGCAAATGGCCGCCAATGTCAAATCTGTTTTGACATTTGTGGACTAGACAGATGTAGTATACAAGTAATCAAGCCATGGAGCGATACACTCCCCAAGAACGCGGAATAATCGTGTCTATTTGTTAGCGTAACAATTCGTCTGTAGTGTTGGCGCAGCGCGAATACCGTCGCCGATTCCCCGGCCGTCCGACACGGACTGCGCAAACACTACGCCGTTTGGCCACTAACCTTGAAGAGTATGGGACCAGACGAGACGTTGCCAGGAGTGGCCGGCCCCGGAGCGCCCGTTCTGCCGAGAATATCGCCGCTGTTGCCAAGGATGTCGAGCTGTCGCCGGAAACATCGACCAGTCGCCGTGTCTCGCAATTAGCCATCGGCCGGTCGTCTCAATGGCGAATTTTGGTCAAAGACCTGCGCATGTTCCCATACAAAGTCCAATCCGTGCATCAGCGGCTGCCTGTCGACCACCAAACGCGTGTAACCACGCCTAAGCCATCCTCAATCTCGTGGACGAAGTGGACTATTTTTCCACCAAAATCATAACGAGCGATGAGGCTCATTTCCACCTCAGCGGGTACGTGAACAAGCAAAACTATCGCTTCTGGGGCATCGAAAATCCACGAGTGATACACGAAGAGCCATTACACCCGCTCAAAGTTACTGCATGGTGCGCTGTTCACGCTGGAGGAGTTATCGGGCCATTTTTTTCGAGAACTCCGCTGGTCAAACGACAACAGTGGACGGTGGCCGCTATAGGGCCATGATAACCGAGTGTGGTTCCAACAGGACGGTGAAACGGCACACACTGCGCGAGCCACAAACGATATTCTGAAGGCGGCGTTCTCGGGTCGCCTCATCTCTCGTTTTGGCGATTTGCACTGGCCCGCAAGATCGCCCGATTTAACCGTTCCAGACTTTTTTTGTGGGTTTTTTTTGAAGTCCCGTGTTTACGTGAACAAGCCCGAGATCATGGAAGCCCTCAAGGTCAACATTCGACTCGAGTGCGAGAATCTGTCGCCCGAAGTTCTCGCCAAAGTGATGAAAAATGCCATAAAACGAGCCCGTATGGTAATCAATTGTGACGGCGCCCATTTAAGCGATATCATCTTCTCAACTTAACCAATAAAATTCTAAAGGTTCAAATAAACATAATCAAAAAACAGAATCGATGTTTTTCATTTAGAAAAAAAATGAGATTCAAACAACATCGGATGACTTCTTTTGAAACACCTTGTATATGAAATTGTCGTTAAACAAAAACGGATACACCGGTTTTTGTCAAAAATAAAAACCGAAAACCGGGTTCTTGAAAAATTGATTTTTCAAACAAACCAAAAACAGGGTTCTTGAAAAATTGATTTTTCGAACAAACCGAAAACCGGTTTCTAAAAAATTCCGGTTTTTTGGACACTCTCATTGGTACACATGCGGAGTCATTGAAATAATTTAGAGATGACTTATTTAGGGCAGCTTCTCTGCACGATACAGTTATCGCACCTGAGTTTATATCGCATTATAGATTTATTGAAGCGGGATAAAAGATTTTTCAAAACAGCAATTAGGCAATGGGGCTGCCGAAACCGTTTATCCGAATTTGTGTGAGTTACACTGAGTCTCATTATCACAATAGTCGTGTTTTGGTTACAAGTTGCAAAGAAAACGGTAATTTAGCGATAAGTGATTTTATTCGAAAATATGAAAAAGGGTTGAAAACGATAAAAGATGTCAAACAAAAATTTTCTTAAACTTAGCGAAAATGATTCGCGTCGCTAAGTTTTCGCTAAGTCTTCGCTAATTGCTTCATACAAAACAAGCGATTATATAAGCAAGCGGTGCAACCAAAACACGCTTAATATCTAGTTAGAGCTACATAGGAGTTACAATTTGTAAATTCCATACAAACAGACAGATACAACTTTTAGTTAGTGTTAACTGGGGATGGTGATAATGGGGGTGAACTTAACAAAGACAAACTGAAGAGTAAAAAATTTGTCAGAAATGTCACCTTTTTACTGCATGACTTTCTTCACGTAAATTGTCTATAAACGTGTCTATCTGGAAATAATACAAACTGCATATTACGCGAGGCATGTACTTAGTAATTTTTCGAAGTAATCGGATCGAATTCATATAGTGTGAATCCTAAGAAACCGTGTGGTATAATTTGTGTGACTTTGTTGCATAGTTTGAACACAACTTTTCGTACGATTAAAATTGTATACAAATACTTACATATATTCCTACTATTAATTCATTTATTACACCATCTGCGTAGTACGTTTTAATAATTTCGTAACGTTTTTCCACTGCGGATGACTAAACTGCCATTGTTGACAGTTAAATTGATATTATGGGCTTGGAGGGAGGCAAAGTAGTTTTACTAGTCTTTGTTGCCGGGTGACTTAATATGACGTAGGACGTCATTTACTATTTGTGTGAATAAACTTTTAGACAGGCAATAACTTGTGTATATAACGAAATTCGATCATTTGAGTCATTGACTATATCAGTAATGAATTGCTGAAAGTTTACTGGGTTCCTCATGCAATTCAGCAAAAATTTCCGTATCTCTGAAGTTTTCTTTAACAGCAACCATTTGGTCTGTCTTTTGGTGCTGCCACTGATGTCCTTCCTGGTCGTTTTGTGTTTCCATGTTAACCACCCTATTCTTTAAAATTATCAATGACTCAGCTATATCTTTTCAATAGCCTCAAAATTTCCCAATTTGACAACCCTCCATCATGATAGTCTTAATTTGTTTTTCTTTTCTTCTTTACTTAGCTATTTTCCACCAAGCATTGAGTTTATTTAATTTGACCTACGTTAATTTTAAAACAATAAAATAACAAACAAAGAAAACTCACTTCTGTCTGAATTCCTATTCATTACTGTTCGAATAAGGCTTCTTTTCCACGTTGCCTTTATATATATTTCGAATCAGAAATAGAAAAAATATATTGCCTTTATAATTATTTCGCTGGGTGTATTGCGGCGATATCGTCATCATATCGCCTGGAAGATAAATTGTGTTGCGGCAATAATCATTTTCCTATTGCTGAGGTTTCCCCCATCGAGAGAAACTGTTACATGAAAGTGATATTTCCAAGCAATACTTGAAGATAATATCGCAATATTTCCAGTATTCACTATGAAGATAAGTTAGAGATATCACCAGAATATCATATGAAATATGGAAAAAAAGTACCGCTAGATAAACTCCCAGAAGATAAAAAGAATACAATGTTTTGTAGAGATGTGCGATTAATCGATTAATTAAAATTTTGGATAATCGATATCGCGATTAATCAGTTAATCGAATAATCAAAAATTCAGTTTAATCAAAATTATTATTGATTAATTGAAGATTGTTATAATATTATTGCAATCCTGGTGTAGCTCTATCATTGTCTCTCGATTTGTTTTTTGTTTAATATCACTTTCAACGTAACAGTACTCGAGTGTCTCCACCCTAAGGTTTGGGAGTTCGTAAACGATTTTTGTGCTAACCTGTGGCATAGCTTGGGTATTTACTCTTCTGGCTTTTCTAGAAATATAGAATAGTGAGATCTGGAATCATAAACAAATCCCATTGATTAATTTTATTTACCTAATACTTATGTTTCAATAAAAAAAAACATGAAAATATCTGTGTTTTCTATTTAATTCAAATCTTGCGTACATTTTGGGAAACGACAGACTTTACTGTGATATCAAATTTGTTCCCACTCTTTAAAATGTAGTTACTGGAAAATTAAAAGAAAAGATCTCATGTTTCACTTTTTTAAAAATTAACATTACATAGTTTCGTCAGATTCCTACTGGGTTGTTATCACGGTCACCACTGTAACGGCCAGTGCATATCAAACTGTAAGCCACACATAGCGAAGACACACGTACTTTATCCAATATTTCACATAGAGGTGGCGCTAGTGTTGAGTTCAACATAGCAGTGTTGCCATGATACAAAGTCTTCAATGTAAAATCAGATAAAAAAAATTACCAACACAATAAAACTATGTCGACAAAACACAATCAGATTTTTTCGTTCGTGAATGAAGAACGGTTTTATTTGTAGACATACACGAATTGTGTGTGCTTAATTTATGCCAACACAACCAAATATTAAAACGATACAAATGCACGAATGTGTTGAGGGGCCCTTAGATCTGTGGATAAGTTGCAGCGACTTCAAGTTGACATCAACTTATCCATGGTGTAAGATGAAGTTGGTGGTATGTACAAACTACTTGATGTAAAATCAAAGCGAATTTGATTTTTTGAAATTGATATCTACTTTTCCACCAGTGTAAGGGGAAGTTGCATCAACTTTCATAAGCAGTTCGATGAGAAACTTTCATGAGGCAATATTATCTGCAAACTGTGAATAAATGAACCAAAAAAAAAATAAATTAAACATTATCGGAAAAATATAAACTAAATAAATATGATTTGTAGTGGTATTTAGAACTATTTAAAGAAAATACAAATAGTATTTTTTTTTCTTAAAATTGGTGATATTTTCGCAGTGCGCTCACTACCTTCCATTTCGCAATCTGACAAGAAAATGAAGTTGCCTCAACTAGTTTGAGAGTGTAAGGGCAAAATCAAAGATGATGTCAACATGAAGTCGAGCAACTTAACCACAGGTCTAAGGGCCCCTTTTAGGCATCGAACAAAATTTAGGTACAGACAAAATTTAAATGGAAATAAAAATGTGTATGTCGCTTTAAGCTGTGTTTGTTTACATTTATGTATGGAGTTTTCATACAGTGTGCGCATTTTTCTGAACCAAACTAACACTGAAAAATGGCAAACAGTTTTATTGTGTTTTGTCAAATTTATTACCACATACTAACTGCAGTAGAAGTACCAGTACTAGTGGGCCGATGCCAGCAAACTAAATTCTGCCAGATTTCGACGCGAAAAGGTTAGTACCAGTGAATGACGAAATGCCCATTAAGAGTACTCCCCAAGTACAACTGACGAAACCTGTACAATTGTGAAAAGTAAATGTTCCAAACAAACACCACACACAACATATCCATACGGGGTACTATCTAAATAAGCTAAGTATTAATAGACGATAAATAATTATTTATGATTTTTATTTATTCTTCACTCAATAATAATGATTATGGTCTGATTTTTGTAATATTACTCAAAATTAATCATTATCATTGAAAAAAATCCTTAAAACTCATAATATAAGCATTATTATGTAATTTTTGTAATAAAACTCAAAATGATTACGGTCCCTGGTATTTCCGTAGTGTACATCTATCTGCGACTGTTGTAAATGTTTCTAAGCAATTTTTTCGTTCCTTAAGGAAGATACAGTAACAACTTGATTTTTTTGTGATGATTTTTTGTGGCAAGTGATTTGAAATAAAATGTTTGTATCTATATTAATTTAAAATTTTTGTATTTTATTTACACGTTTACAAACTTGTTTTAAATGCAGACAAAACAAAACTTATACGGTTTAGGCCATACTGTCTAACCTTTGAAATTTTTAGTATATATGTTTTTGGAACGGGAATTGTGGAATCTCTACTATGGTAAAATATTTGGGTATGCACATGGAGAACAATCTGTGTTGGGACGTACACTTAAGAAAACTTAAAGTCCAAAATAGCTCCAGCTGCTGGAATTTTTTACAAGTTTAATAAAAGGTTTAACCGTGACACGAAATTTCTCATATACCAAACTTTAATTCAAAGCCATCTTAATTACCTAGCTGCTATATGTATATGGATACGGTCAAGGTACATTCCTTAAATCACTTCAAACACTTCAAAATAAATCATTAAAAGCTGTGGCGGTTGTCCTGCTAAGATACTCTACGTTTTTCTTGTACTCTAACGAATTTATAAATACAATATCAGTACAATATAGGTTATCACTCGATACAATTTTCCCTTAATCAGACTACATTTAATACTCGTAATAGCGAAAACTTGAGAACCGCCTGGTGTCGTCTTGAAAGAACTACACAGCGTTTTGAACACTGTGGTAGTATATAATTTAATGCCTTGCCTCATGGTATAAAATTTACTGGAAGTCTACCTGTTTTTAAGGCCAAATTAAAAGTATATTTGCTACAACATTTTGAATGAGCTGTTGATGTTAAGATAATTTGCTACACTGATTTATTAAAAACTGAATTGATATATTTTAAAGTACTTGTATTAGTTTTAACTTGATTTATACAAACAGTTAAAGAAAGATTTACATTTTTGCCAACTTGCATCAATAATGCCCACATGGCGCTGAGGCTTTATATGAATTTTGAATTGTTTTGTAATAAATAAATTTAAAAAAAAATTAAAATTTTTAAAATTAACAAAAGGTAAAAGCACAATGGGCAAAGAACATTTTTCTTTTTAGTAGGTAGTAATGAATTAACCCAAACACAGTTTAAAATCATTTAATTGACAACATACACACTTTACATAACAAACATACACACATAAAACATACTCTCATGTAAACTGCTGCAAAAACGACAACCACTTAATAACGAACAACAACTAGTATACTTGTTAAAGGTTAGAGTGCTACCACGTATTGTACGAGGGTGTGGTGACTAGACGCAACGCGTATCATAACATTCCCTGCAAGCATTTCAATGATCGTTTCATGGCCATCCCTAAATATTTACTTAAACGTCACTTTTCTAAGTTGATTTGTAGATGTAAACAACTTTAAAAAAACAAAATGCACGCCTATCATATTTTCATCTTTTAAACATACGTCTTCACGACAGTTTGAATTTTTAGAATTTACCGTTTTTGCAAAGTGGAAAGAAGAAGTCAGAAAAGCAATTCCATTAGTCCAAGATCTCAATTGATCTATAATTTACCTCAAAATTATTAATTGATCTCAAATGTATTTTTAAAAAATTAACTTTAAACTATAAATGAATGAAATTTTAAGTTTTTGTTTAAATGAATATGTTTTTTAAGTTTTTGTTTTGAGATAAAGTTTTTACTTTATTACTAAGCACTCAAAATATATGTATATATTTTATTAATTTACGTTTCAAGTTGTTTGCGCCATATTACAAATACACACAAGATGCTATTGTTGGCATGGGTACGGCTCTTTAATATAACTTGTAAAAGATACTATTAGGTTACTTTTTATTGTATCATGATACAATCTTATGAAAGTATCACAAGAGTTGAAACATCATGGTATCTTCGGCGGGGTACACTTTATCACCAAACAAGATGCAATTAAGATACAACTACGATATCGTATACGATGTTTTTCATCCAGACAGCGTTACAGTCACGTAACTTATGCGATAGAAAATGTTTGCAGGGTTTATGCATATGTGCGGTATGATGTTAGAGTGTGTGCATACTTGTCGTAGCGTTAGTAAAGTAAAATGTCCAGACATGGTGGCGTAAATGTTGGTGCGCACAAGTATAGAAATTATGAGTAAGTATTCAAGTACTTTGTTTTGGTGAGTGCTTGTTGTCATTCACTGGTTAGCACGATGTCGGAAAGATTAGTCGGAGAAAATTCTAATGATTTTGCAGAAAATTTTCTAAGGCACAAAAACATGGTTTCCCATTACATCCCATGAAGGAATTGGGGAGAGCTTCTCACAACCCGTGAGCTGAGCGCTTTCTAGTTTTATACTCACTGATTGGGACCTACAGTTTTACACCGGTTCCGAACGGTATTTTGAGAAGCTGTTTCATGGCTAAATACTTGATAGTGTCGCCAACATTAAGCGAGGTTACCGTCGTCGAATAAAATTTCAGATGATCTGAGCAGGGATCGAACCCACTTTCTCATCTGCAAGAGCCGTGCACACCAACCATTACACCACCACGGTTGGCCACGGTGGTCAGACATCTGACGGAAATCTTCAGTTGAGTTAAATCTTTCGAAAAATGTAAGTATATTGCCAACACTTTGTACCGAAGTGTAAAACAAATTTAACCTGTAGTATCCAGAGATTATCATAGTTTTTAAGACATATCGCTGAGGTATCTGCACGAAATCGAACTGGAAGGACCTTCGAAGCATGGAACTCTCTACTCGAAATGGTTAGGAATTCATGAATTCGTAGTAGTACAGGCAAACTAAAATCCCTTAAGCAACGTTCAGGTATATCCCGATTTCGCAGTTTTCGGGATATCATTTTCATAAAGAGCTGATTTTTTTTTACGGTAAAACATACACAGAAAAATACAAAAAATACAAGAAAAAGAAACAAAGGCGCAAAAAAACAACAAAAACAATGTGGACCTTGCATACGATTGTCGACAAATTCCGTATATCTCATTTGAATGTCGACAACTGCGGCAAGGCAGCAGCATTTTAGAGTGAGGCGAATATATAACTCTAAGAATTTGTATTACTACTGTGACGCTGTGTATGTACACTTATATACCACTAACTTGTGAAAGAAAAGTGGGTAGTTAACTATTGGATTACTTAATAGAAATTTAAAGTCAATTAAGGGTTAACTTTGCATTTTGATTTGAGTTAATGTAAGCGGTCATGTTAATCGTGTTTTTTTATTTTCAGCCACACCAATATTTTAACGACTTTTTATGTCGGTCGAAAAGTGGTCAAAAAAGTAATGTAACAGAGAATAAAAACTGTACTAATATTAGTGATTATGGCAACCCTCGTATTCTTATTGGAAAAAACATCTGTTTTTGGGCTAAATAACAACCCTACAAGAAATGAATGCTGGAAACTAACACACACAATATTTTTGCACTGATACACTTGCAACTATTTTATACTGAGTTCCATTAGCAAGAGTGAAACAACCCTACAAGAATAGTTTCGGTCATTCGACTGTCAGTGTTGATGGAAACTTGAATTTGTTGACGTTTAAAAAGAAAAATTTGTGAATCCTCGGCAAAGTGCAACGACAAAAGTTTCATTATCGTTAAATATCGTGGAATAAAAATAAACAGTGGAAAAGAATAAACTTATGTGATCCAAAAAACAAAGATAACGATTCTGAAAAATGAGGCATTTAAAAGCCATCAAAAAGTAGTGGAAGATTCTGTCTGGCGTGCCTGGCCAAACTCAGGACAAAATCATAAATGAAGTCGGCAGCATGCTCCCTTTCCTGACCATTACAGCGGTGCAAGAGTTAGAGCAGAAATTGGGAACCCCAGATTTTGCTCAAGCAATATCAACAAACTAAAATGTATGGTTCGATATTTTAGTATTTTGATATTTATACATATTTCTTCACAGAAAATATACTGAACGAGGCGTCAGAGGATTCAGCAGTGCCTGCCCCCCAATGTTCACGGATAACCTGCTTGATATATACAATTGGGATGAGAGGTTGGAAAAGCATGCGATAGGGAAGCTTATGTGGTTCAACAAAACTGCGTGGTATGTACATATTTTTGTCTATAAATGATTAAATAATTATTAATTTATATACATTCATATATACTTATTATTATTAATACATATATTTATATATCTCCTTTTCAAATTTTAGATGTGCTAAAAGACAATTAAACGAAGCCACCATAGGATGAAGTAGAAGATTTATTAAAAACAAATTGTAAATAAGTATTTTATTTTGCCCAGTTACTACTTTATTCATTTTGAATCGATTATTCTTATTCATTCACTCCGATTCTTGACTAAGAATCATTCATTGTCATTTATTATACAATTAGATATTAAAAATATATAAAAACAATAAAAATATACCATAAAATCATTAATAACATCGTCTTTTATTATAAAAGCTATACCCATCACCTTTGACTGATATATCCATCAAATTTGATTAGTCAACTGTGATGGGTATATCTATCAAGTATGATTAGTCAACTGTGATGCATATATCTATCAACTGTGACTAATACTCATATAATCTTTGATTAGTGAACAGCACTAGAGTGAGCAGCTCAGGTATATGTTTTATAGGCGACCGAACCCATAAGTTCGAGGGAGATACAAAATCACACGTACACAAAAGTTTCCATCAACTTTTTCATTTCGGCTTTAAGAATGTGATAGAAACTTTGATGGATATACCCATCAACAATGACAGTCAATTGACCGGTCAAATGACTGTCACTGTTCTTGTAGGGAACACAACAAATAGGAACAACCAAATGGAATTGTGTAAAATAACAAATTAATGCATAAAATCTAAATCATTTTTAAAAAAATGTATAAATGCTACGTAGGCGCATAAATTTACCTATCTGTATGTTTGTGTACAAATACTCAAAATAGAGACTTTTATATTATACAATCTAACATTTTTCATGTTGATAATCAGTAATCATACCAAGATTTGGTGATTAAATCATTGTTAACCATTGACAGAAAACCATTATTTGATGTTATTCACATTTTAACTAAGAAACGAAGATGACCACTGACTGAAACACTAGCGTTAAACGAAATTTCTATTCTATTTCTACAAAACAAAAGGTGAAAGTGTGAAGTAAGTAAAAATGGCAACAGGGATGATGAATTGTTGATGTTTTTTTAGGCAACAACCCATGTCTATAGGGAACCGATGATCCTATGGAACTGTAAATAAGTTTTGCGAATGTTTTCTGGTGTTTTTGTGCTTGCGATATTTTTCGACACTTGCATTATATTCTCATATGAATAGCATCATTCCAAAAAACGCTGCTGGAGATCTGTGGCCAGATCTGAAATATACAGTCTGCCAGGAGTCATAAGGACGCATTTTGCAAAACTTCTTTTTTTCAAACTATATATTAAATGGTATTGAGATTGAATAAATAAAATAATAAAAATAAAATAAAAATGCGTTTCACAAGTATTTTTAACAGAGAACGCTTATCCATAGGTAAGAGTCTATGAAGTTATTTTTTATAATTAAACAAGGGGCTGTTTTCTTCTTATATACATATTTGTCCAATGGAAAGTGTTGTCACATGCACTGGGCTAGCGGAACGAGTTTTAATACACAACAGCCGAATAAATAACTTAAACCACTTGCAGAATAGAAATGTTTGCCCGTTGTAGAAATAAATAAAATTGATCTTGAATAGTTTTATTTTATTATTAATTAATCTCTTCACAGGAAAATCGAGGGGACGTGATTGTATCTAAGGCAGTGATAAGCCGGATTCGACTTAATTACTATAAGGTAATTGTTTATTCAAATGTTTTAGTAAGTTACAAAAGACCAAGGCCTAGTTTCTGACTTGGTATTTAAATACGCAATTACGTGACCGTCGGTGGTGCAATGGTAGTGTGCGAGGCTCTTATGCGTGAGAACGTGGGGTTGATCCCTGCTCTGGCCACTTAAAATTTTGTTTGACGGCGGCCACCTCTGTTAGTGATAAATACACTATCGAGTATTTAGCCATGAAAATGCTTCTGAAAATACTGTTCGGAACGAGTGTAAAACTGTAGGTTCCAATCAGTGAGTGTAGAAAGCGCACAGCTCACTGGTTGTGAGAAGCTGTCCCAAATACTTTCAAATTGTCGTACCTGGACAAAATAATCAAAATATTGTTGTGAATTGAAGAAATGAATGGTGCACGAACCTTAACATGAAACACTAATTCTACACATTTTTTATTTTCTCATCAATAATTCATGTCGACGTAAACATAAATTTTCATATTGATGATTGAGGCGGCATAGGGTTGTTTTGTTATTTTTTGCTGTGATTTTGGTAGCCACGTGTTCAGTGACTGAAGCCGGTACAAATTGTCGACGACGGTGGAGCAACAAAAATATGAACAGGCGACGGCGAAGAAGTTTTTATTATACATATGTGATTTTTCGGCAGACGTTAGTTTAGACTTATCGTGCATATATGCAGAAACAAGTACTAAGTTAATTTTATGGAGTAAAAACAGCGTTGAATATGACAATTTGTCAATTCGATCTCTCTATCACAATTTCGTAGTTGTCAAATGTATGCACAATTAAGCAATTTCAGCCCAAATTGCGAAAGACTTCAATTTCGCGGCAGCGTGAATAAAGCATAACGTTAACTGGTAAAATTGCACATTTTAATATTTAACGTTATGCTGCCGAATACTTTGGTTGATATCAGACTACGAATTTGGTTAATATTACACAAGGTTTTTTTCTGTGTAAGTTTGGTGGGTGGAATCATCTAGTAAAATGCTAAAATATACCCCAAAATGTGTAATTTTAGATTTGTACTTGGCAACTCTACCACAGAACTGTTTGACGTTCTCGCGTATTTCAAGTTCTTCATCTTTCGTAGTAGTTCACACGCTTTTCATTTTAGCAGGAGGAAAAAAATTTGATTTCATGAATTAAATTAATAAATATACTAATAAATTTTTCACAAAAACCAATTAAAATTTTCTGGATTAGTCAATAAATGTAAGTTAATGGAATAACAAAATGCATCACAGGAAAAAATTAACGTAATAATACAACAACATTACGCAATAGTCGTATGGGGTTGAAGTGTTTGATGTGTTGTGGATTTGGTCAAGAAGATGGAGGGATAGAGGAACGATCCACCTTGTGATGCCCCTGATTTGTACACGCGCGTTTTAGAATCAGTTACAAAACATATGTTACATTTGTATTGTATTACTAAGTGAATAATTTAATTTGTTTTTCCCCTTTTAGAAATCTCTAAGATGGGAAATGCAGTTTCTGTAGCCCATATGCAGGCTGCTCAAGACGGAGCTATGCCTAAGAATCACGAACACATGATGGCCTCGGCGGCTGGTTCTCCACCGCCCGAGTGTCCTATGCACCAAAAAGAAGGTGCCACTGCCGCCTCAAATCCTCCACATCCTAAAATGCAAGCTACAACCGTAACTGCCTCAGAATGCCCCGTTAAACATGATGAGAGTGACGTCAGTCCACTAAACATGATGCCACCAGCAAATCAAAAGCCAGCACCGGATCAACCCTTCCCCCTGTCCACTGATCGTCAGACCTCTAGTATACCAAAGGTAACGGAAGACGGTAGCCCTCAATTCTGGCAATATCCCAGCCAGCAGATGTTTTGGAATGCTATGTTACGCAAAGGTTGGCGTTGGAAGAACGAAGATGTCTCACAAAAAGATATGGGTGATATTATTCGTATACATAATGCCAACAATGAGCAGGCGTGGAAGGAGGTTCTTAAGTGGGAAGCGTTACATGCTAGGGAGTGTGGAAATCCTCGCCTTAAGAGTTTCGGTGGTAAAGCTAAAGATTTTAGTCCAAGGGCTCGTTTCCGCAGTATGTTGGGGTAAGTTGAGAGAAAGAAATACTTATCACTTTAGACAAAATTTAATTTTAATAAGTTTTCATGAAGAATAAGAGTAGCGAATATAAATTTCAATAAGAAGTTATTTTTACAAAAATTTGTTATGCTTAAAGCTCTTGCGAAATTCTAGTAAGAGCTCATTTATTTCCACGGAAATTATTGTAGAGATGTGCAACCTATCTCGGGTTTTTTGTTTTTAAGAATGTTGTATTACTTTTGTTTGTCAAAATAATCGAAGTGTCAACATTACGGTGCCAAACAATTATCGTAATGGTTTTTGTTCATGAAGTTTTTGCAAAAAACTGAAGACAAAGCTAATGAGATTGAAATCTAAAGATTTTTCTAATAGGACCTTTTATTAAAATTAAATAAAATAGTTGCGAGTGAGATATCAACGAATTTTATGATTTATTTGAAATGCCTATCAATGACATGTGGAATACGGGAGCAAATGTACTTTACGGACATATCTTCTATTTTTTTTGGGTGTTTTCTAAAGAGTAGGGAATTACATTTGACAAAGAAGCAAAACAATTTTGAAGCCAAGTCCAAGTTCGAATATATATACATTTTTATTTATTGGCATCGGATCGGATCGATATATCGCAGATCCGTTACAACATCGCGAGCCGACAGCCGCTTCCAAAAATTTTAAGAAAAAAATGGAGTGGCAAAACTGTTTTTATAGAAAATATTTCCGGGTAAAGCAACAGTTTTCGGTGGTCCAGCTGGTCAAATATAAAAATAGTTCAATGTATATCTCAACTTTGGAGGCGCCGTGTAACTAGGAAAATTTGTAGACAAAACCAAAAATTCACGTCTCACTATGTGGAGAACACATTTTTTGTTACAAGTTAATCAATGCCGGTCAGCCAATGCAAATTTTTGCGATATTAGTGAAATCGATTAAAACAAAGGAACATATGGTAGTTGTTAGATGAATTTTAGACTCACAAAATAACTAGATATATTCCGATTATGTTTTTATAATTTCTTTTGGATTATAAACAAAAGTATAAACATTTCCTTTAATAACCTAAAAATAAAACAAAGGTAATCGGAAGATATCTATTTTTTAATTGATTGTACTATATTTTACTAACAATTGTCATTGACTGACCAACATCCATAAACTTGGCAACAAAAATGTGTTCCTCCAGATAGTGGCATGTGAATTTTTGGTTTAAATTTTTGATGAGAGTCATATATGTATGTATATACTCTTTGTACAATAGGCACTTCAATGACAACAGCTCCAGCTATAATCTAAAAATATGCAACAAGGCAACCAAAAATGTCAAATTTAACACACTCGGCCGGATAAATCTGCGTACAAGGATAAAAAATACATTGGCATCAAATTGCAATGTGAAAATAAAGGGGTACACGTTTGCAACTAGTTCTTATAAAACACAGACATACCTAAGATCATCAATATACACATTTTATGCATGTTTAAAGCTTCAAAATATGGACGAACTTTGTTGATAGACGAACGTTGTGAAAGGTGTTGATTGTAGTCATTGCGTAGCAAGTAATACATAAACAATAACGACGATTGAATCTTATAGTTTATAAGTTATTTTGAAGGAAGTCAGCGTTAACATTTAAAAAGGAAAACGAAAGGAAATTAGTGTTGCCGAGCGAAAAATTATTGTTCATCTGTGACATAGAATAATACATACCATAGAAACTTGTATTCGCTCAATAAATTAAACGTCATAGGTACGATGGAAAGTAAACATTGGATGGTGGAAAATATGGGTTCAATAATACCAGTTAGTGGCAATAGTAAACAACGATCAACAAAGGAACGACAACCGAATTTCGTGTTTTTTTTTTTTTTTTTTTTATCAAACCAACACTCAGGGGATGCCCCCCTATAAATGCAGTGCATTGTGTTGGCGAAGGAAAATTGAGGTAGTAGAGGGTGGAAAGAGGGAGTAGTGTCTGTTGATATTTGCCTTGAATGTTTGTATGTCACAATTGGTGGGAAATACACTAGCCGGAAGTTTATTCCACATACGGACTGTACGGCTGAAGAACGAATTTTCTCTATAGTGTGTAGTGCGGTCAATCGGCCACTCGATAAAAAACGGATGAGAGTTCCTGGAAAGCCTCGTACTTCGGCTAAATATCCTCACGTCCGGCATAAGTTGACGGATGTCCGAGGAACACATACCGTGGAAATATCGATAGAACAGTGACACGCAACCCACATTTCGACGATGCTCAAGGGAGGCAATAGAGTTGGATACCCTACTGTCCCCTATTAACACCGTCGCTCTCCTCTGGACACGGTCGAGAAGCTCCAAAGAAGTCCTAGGAGCACCTGCCCATATATGGGAGTTATACTCCATCTTTGGCCTGATGTAGGTGGTGTAGATATTGAGAAGATCAGATGGAGTGAAGTATTTCTTGCACCGCTTCAAAAAGCCTAGACACTTGAATGCATCTTTCGACACTTCAAATACATGTTTTGCCCAACGGACATCACATTGTATTTTCATGCCCAGAACATCAAGAGCGTCTGATTCATCAATATCCACACCGTCCATAGACAATGACGACACACCTGGGTCAGCAATACGTTTATGCGACAACAAACAACACTGGGTCTTACTCGCATTAAAATCTACTCTATTCCTTCGACCCCATTCAACAATGGACACCAGATCGCGGTCGAGTGTTTCATTCATTGTCCGGCGTTTGACTTCAATCTCTTGAAGACTTGGCCTACGATCGAATGAATAAGAATGGCAGAGATTACTGTCATCGGCAAAAGAGTAGATTGGATTCACAGTCTGACCCAGGAGATCGTCAATGAAAATAAGAAAAAGAGAAGGAGAAAGAACAGAGCCCTGTGGTACACCTGCAGTCAATTTATGCTCGTCGGATGAAACCCCATCTACAACAACTCGTATAGTGCGATCTCTGAGAAAACTCGATATAAATCGAGTGAAGTTATCACCGACACCAAAAGCAGCGAGCTTTGACAAAGTGCATCGTGCCATACTCTGTCAACGGCCTTGGAAATATCAAGAGCCACTACCTTACTCTCACCAAGCCGGTGGATGGATCGACTCCACTGTTCCGAAAGGAACGCCATCAGGTCTCCAGTAGATCTCATTCTACGGAAGCCATACTGCCGATCATTAAGAAGGTCATTGGACTCAAGATACTTCACTAGATGGTGGTTAACCATACTCTCCATAACCTTCGAGAGCGCAGAACAAATTGCAATTGGGCGGTAATTTGCAGGGTTACTTGCATCACCTTTTTTAGGGATTGGCTGGACATTAGCAATCTTCCAACGCGCCGGGAAGACTCCGGCACGGTATGCAAGGTTGAAAAGATTGCGCAGTGGACACGCCAGTGTCGAAGAGCACCTACTCAAGACCAGTGCAGATATGCCATCCGGGCCCGGGGATTTACCTACGACGAGATTCGCAAGAACCTTTTTAACTCCTCGCGTTCGAAAAAATATCTTGGGCATGGAACAAGATACGTAATTGATCACGGGGAGTGGTTGATTGCTATCCGGCAAGGAAGAGTTCCTTGCAAACATTTCAGCCAAGAGGTTAGCTTTATCAACCGGTTCAGTGAATGTTATGTCATCTTTAAGAAGAGTTGGGATAGAGGAAGAACTATCCTTTATTCTTCTTGCAAATGACCAAAAGTTCTTACTTCCACTAGGGAAAGAAAGAACTTTAGTACGAATACGCTGTTCGTGAAGAAACTTTTCGCGTCGAAGTACTTTGGCACACTTGGATCTTGCCTGTTTGCGTAGCAGTTCAGTATCAACGTTTTTATTAGAACGCCAGTCTCTGAACGCGTCCTCTTTGGATCTGACAGCATTCTTGCATGTCTGGTTACACCAACTTTTTTCCGATGGTTTAACCGAAATAATTTTCGTCGGAATGAATGAATTCATACCAATCAAAATTATCTTCAAACAAAGCTTCCAGTTAAAATGCTGATAAAAATTGTTGAGCTCAGCCCAACGTGCCTCTTCGTAGATAAAAATTTTTCGCTTCGGGACTGTGTTTGAAGCGAGACGAAGAGCTGAATACGAAAAGGACGCTGAAATGATACAGTGATCCGAATTACCCAGAGGTGCAAGCGTGTTAACTTCGTACTAAACTAGTTGTGTTACATACAATACAAATGTATACCAATGGTAAAAGTCAACAAAAAAGTGCAAAATATATTTAAATTTTTCAGTTCTACACCAAAACGACAGGAAAAAGTTAAGTAATTTTAAATTTAATTGCTCTCATTTCCACAATCCTACGATGAAGAGTGTGAAATGAAGCGTCAGATGAGAGAATAAGTTTATCTATGTATGTATTATTCTATGGTACAAACTAGTTGATATCAACTTTCATACGCATTTCGATGAGAAACGTTAATGAGGAAACATCGGCAAAATGTAAATTAATGAACCAAAAAATAAATAAATTAAACATTATCGGAAAAATATGAACCAAATAAATATGATTTGTAGTGTTACTAATAAATATTTAAAGAAAATAAAAATAGCGTTTTTTCGTAAAATTTGTGATATTTTCGCAGTGCGCTCACCACCTTTCATTTCGACATCTGACAAGAAAATGAAGTTGCCTCAACTAGTTTAAGAGTGTAAGGGCAAAATCGAAATTGATGTCTAGTTATCGAAGTTGATGTGAACTTCAAGTCGAGCAACTTATTCACAGGTCTAAGGGACCCTTAAACAGAAAATGTTGTTGCGGAGAGTTACCACCTATCTTTGATTTACCCCGCAAATATGTAATTGAATAATATTCCTGTTCGAACTCCATTTTATTTTTAAATCATGCGGTGTTACGTTGGTTTGCTAAAATTAAAAAATAAAATATGTACAAGATATAATTCCCTTCATACATGACGGTTAGGTTAAACATTTCGCAGAAAATAAAAAAAAGTTAAAAAGTAACTATAACCAACCTATAAATAGTTATGTGAGTGACCCTTTAGAAAACCATGTTAGAATTTGTTCAAACGTTCGTTACTAAAAACACACATATATCATCATCTGACTAATGATTTCTAATTCAGAACACTTCAATTAAACTGTGACGAACAGTTGCCGTTTTACTAATAACAATCATAACCATAAGGGTTGCATTTGGCTAAAACAGACATGTTCATATTAGCGTTAGACTGTAGATATCAGACTGTTATGAATCAACTCTTGACTAACGTTTAACCAAGCCTATAACACATTCTAGTGAGACTCTTGTTGTAAGGATCGTTCACCAAGTGGCTGGCTACCTTTTCATTATTTATTTTATTTATTTATTCACACTTTTAATTTTAAGCCTTTCGGCCAATTCAAATAAATTACAAAAGAACTACTCCATTTATAACACACATTATATGTTTTCATTAAATAAGAAATTACATAACAATTATATCTTTTAATTAAATTGCAAGATCAAAAAACTAGTTGATAACAAAGTTAAATTAGAGATTATATATTTCATGACTAATAATAATTCGGAGTTCCCAAAGGTGTTTTCAAATAGAAAACTACACAAGCTCTATTGAAAATAGTGTATACATTATTAAATCAGTTGAATGAATCAACAATTTCCAAAGGCAAATATAAAATATAAAAAAAAAAATATCAAAGGAACATTGTAAAAAAAAAACAAAAAGAAACATTGTCAACTACTGCGTTATTTCTCCAAAGTGTTGAAGAAGCTTTTTGCGATACGTAGCGCTAGTGAAGTTAAATACTCGGAGTGCAGAAGGAAGCAAGTTGAACAATCTGGTTATTCTCACCTGAAAGGACCTATTCATATAACCCCTCGCTCAAGGAATTATTAATTGATTCGTACGTGATGAACGGCCAAATTTAAACAAATTCGTGAGAAAGGTAGGAAATTGATTTTGTAAAACCACAACAGAGATCGGAAATGTACAAATTTTGAGAAACTACAACCCAAGAATCGGTTAACAGAGAGAGTTACATGGTCAAAAAGTCTGATTGAGTATAAATACCGCACTACAATAAATACCGGACATAATCAATTTTAGCCTCCAATACGTCCACATATTGATACCCTCCACTAAATAGCAGCTGCACATCATCCGCAGATGTACGGCCCCAGACCCTAACCTTGAGGAACACCACTCCTAACCGCCAAAACACTCGACGATAGCCCATTAACTGAAACATACTGCTGTCTACTATACTACTACTGTCTACTATACTACTACAATACTACTACACTTTACCAACTTTATATGCAAATGTCTGTGGCCGTCGGTGGTGCAATGGTTAATGTGCGCGGCTCTTGTACATGAGATCCTGGGTTCGAACCCGGCTCTGACCACCTTAAAATTTCTTTCGGCGGCGGTCACCTCGCATAGTAACGGCGACACTATCGAGTATCTAGCCATGAAAAAGCTTCTCAAATTACCGTTCGGAATCGGTGTAAAACTGTAGGTCCCAATCAGTGAGTGAAAACTGGAAAGCACACAGCTCAGTGATTGTGAGAAGTTCTACCCAGTCCCTTCATGGGATGTAATGGGAAACCATTATATATGCAAATATCTATATAAGAATTTATTAATTTATTAATATAAAAATATTACGTCTGAAAGTTTTATTAGAAAATTGATATACGAATATAAAACAGAAGAATTAATGTTTAGGTTGCTTGATGCCTTTAACAGATTGACTCATTTCTATTCCTCTAGTTCGCATAAACAAATGAATATGATTGCTTTGCATTTTGTCACCGGATTGCAGTTGAAGTGAACTATTTATTGTATCAATTGTCTATGATTCATATTAGTTTAGAAAGATAAGAAGGATCTTTTAGTTATAAGATATTTTTAAATTAGTGATCTTGAGATAGATATTGGGAACAATAGTTGGCTAATAAGTTTTATAAGAAACGTAAGGGATTGGAAATGATTTATCGTGCTTACTTAATATTTCCTCCCTCGTATAAAGGTTGAGCATTTTCTAGTGTTCTTTCATAAACTAAAGTTTTTAAAGTTATTGATCTTGAACCAAACAATTATTTATTAAAAACATAATAACTGAAACATCTAATAATATAAACTTAAACGTATATAGTTTTTAAAGAATCGTAAGACCATTTTCTAGTTTTACAGATTCAACTTTTAATTAATTTAATATCGTTAACCGGATTTAAACTGGATTTTGAAATTTTAAAAAAGCGCGAGCTTAATTTACTTATCAGAAATCAACGTTACTTGTTCCTATGTAGTATCCAAACATTTAATTTTTTAGTTTTCAAATAACTTTCTATTATCACGTTATACAATCTGTCAAATACCTAACTAAATATTTCCCATTTAAATATCCCTTAAATACAATACTAATTTTTTTAATATTGTTTCAGTTACGAATTACCTTTTGATCGTCACGATTGGATTGTTGATCGTTGTGGCAAAGATGTGCGTTACGTTATCGATTACTACGATGGTGGCATTGTTGACAATGATTATAAATTTGCATTACTCGATGTGCGTCCTGCATTGGATTCGGTGGAAAATATGTGGGATCGTATGCGAGTCGCTTATATGCGTTGGAGATTTGCTGCTCTAGATATGATACAAGGACCGCCAACAAATACGACGACATCCAGTGGCAAAGTGGATCAATAAATGCCAACAATGAAATGACAATGATAGATAGTCATTCAAGTGCTTAATTACTATTTGTTAAAAACAATAAAATACATAGAATATAATAATACATTTAAATTATTATTTATTGAATACAAAAAATCGAAAACAAGTATCATAATGTTCACAAAACCAAATTATAAATACCTTAGATGACATAATATTCCTAAAAATGCATACATACATTTGTTGTACGTGGAATGCCATTTCGGGTATTAAATTTTATAATCCTAAGAAATGATTTCATGTATAATATAAAATTTGAAATCGAAACTACACCAGTAATTGTAACTTAAACCTCAATTGTTAGTATAATTTAATGCCATGTTAGTAGTTAAACACAAACTCACACATACATAGATATGACAAAATAATTAATTATTTTAATAAAAAGTTCTTTGCTACAAGTGGGCAGTGATAATTATATCTAATATTGCCAGAGAATCCTCAACTATCAGTCGAAGAAACTTTTTATTACTTTACTTAAATTAATGCTATTAAAACAAAATTGTACTACTTGTGACGTTAACAGTGAACTGAAATGTAAATTTTAAATTGAGAAAAAAAAAACGAATTGAAATGGTGTTTTATTTAAATATAGATATTGGCTCTAAACAAGCAAAGGATATCCTAGATTACATGTTAGAACTGAACACTACTTGGAGCTAAAACAGTCATATTGTAACGTATTTTCTTTGTGACATGCGAATGTGTTACGATATGCCCTCGCAACATATTTCCAATAGATGTTCCTCGTAGTATCGTTGCAATGTTGTTTGGAATGTGACAAGCATATTGAGTATAATCTTTAATTGTTAAGTACTTAACTCCGGTGGTGTATGGCTGCAGCAAGGACCCTAAGATATTGTTTAGAACAATCGAAACGTAATTATTATGATAAAGCATGTGATAGAAAGGTGATTTTTCCATTAGAAAAATTATCTTTATTGTTATGATATGAATAAAACCTTCGGATCACCAAATAGTCGCCTACTTCCGTGTCTATTGAGTTTTTAAAAAATGAATCATCTTTAGAATTATGCCACTTTTACAAACACTACTACATCAGTACAAATTTCGAGCTCGGCACGTAACTATCGAATGTGGCAGTAGGATGTCCAAAGAATTTTGAAAATCATTTAATGTCATGGTGTCATAATGTCAAAATGTTTGTGCTATCTTGATAACGTACCAATTTCAAAGGGCATTAAGAACGATAATATAACGAGAGCTGGGGCTCGTATATCACCTACGCTTGCAAACTGCCGGTTTTGAGTTAACAAACAGAATGGGCCTGTTCGTAAATGCAGCACTCCTCTGCATCTGATGCACAGCACGTTTGCAAATACAAACTCTAGCAAGAGGGCACGTGTCAATATTCGTAACTGCAACAATGCATCATCTTATGCGTAAAGTGTCTGCAAATTTGCATCATAAAAATATCTGATGCACAGAATGGCTTAGTTACAATTTTGATTATATTTTAATTTCTTTCATTTTATTTATTGTTTAATTTAAAACATTTTTTATTTTATTTGCTTTAGAGAACTGACAGATACCATATTTTCCTGGACAATTTATTTTATTAGGCATGTCATCCAATCGCATTTCCACAGAAAAGTCCACCTTTTGTCACATCACGTCATCCTCGTTAATTGCTTATATTTTAGGGCCAGTTTCATTGGTTGTTTTCTCAACTGTTATTAAATATAGACCTTCTTCCATTCTGTATTTAGTAAAAGAATAGAAAACAATCGAACTTCATGATCCTAAAATATAAACAAATAACGAGGGTGACATAGGGTGGCACTTTCTGTGGAAATGCCCATATTTAATTCAACACGAAATTTTCCATTTTAGCGTTTTTTATTGCAAACAAAATGCGCATCAAAAAGGCATTCGCGTCATCTGATTGGCATCAATGATGCCAGATACTCATTAGATACAAAGCAATGATGTATTTACGAACAAGTCCCGTAGCTTCCCAAGCCTAAACTTATAATACCAAACCACACAATATCAGTAGGCCTCAATTAACAAAAGTACTTTACCTTCGAATTCATCTAGGCTGGCGGAAATGTCCGATAAGATTTAGGACATTCAGTCTACATTTGCAACTGAACCCAATATCGAAATAAGCCTGAGGAATAAAAGACTTTTTTATAAAAGTGCAATTAAATTAATATGGATATAGAACATTCAGCGCGTATAATACCGATATTATATAAACAGCTCAGTCAAGTTTTAAGTTTGATTACAGGAGCACCAAAGCGCATTCAAAATGAACTGGATTATGAACTAAATATACCATCTAAAGCTACAATAGCACTTTGTCTTTAATCCGATTATCTCCCAAATTGGCAACTGCCAACGCTAATCGCGATATCGTAAATCGATAATTCAAATCTAAGTTGATCAATACAGAATGTGAGGCTACTATGAAGGAAACCTATACAACATTGTTTTGCCATAAAAACACTAAGGGAAACAAATTTTCCACAAGGACGAGGTTAGTGTTCCATACAAACACCAAATGCAGAATTTCATAATAGATCACCTAATACAATACAACGATCGGTTTGTGTATGACAAACCAATATACAAAACATACTCGTAGAAGGTATCACAATATATTATTCACACTGATCCTTAAATAGAACCAAAGATTAATACCGCACTATAAAACCAGATACAATATTTCCTCATACCTTAGTTATAATATAAAGATTTGCAAATCCGCACCACGGATAAACGCAACATACGAATAATACGAACTTCGATACGAATATTAATAAAAACGAGTTTTCCTTTTAATTTAAAAAATAAAATAATCGACATCATGTTCTATAACAACTTAATAATCTTAGTGATAGTGATAATTATTAATATCCTGCCCAGCTGGTGCTATCCACTTGATGTTACCAGCGGCAATTATGGCGAATGTACCACATCCACATATGCCGGCAAATGTGTTGCACTTCGGGATTGTACTAGTCTATTTAAAATTTTTGTAAATTTAAAATATTTACCGCAAAGTTACAAACATACAATTAAGGATTCACAGTGTGGCTTTGACAATTCAGCTGAGGATCTTACACGAAAAGTGTTGGTCTGTTGTCCACACATGGACGAGGAGGATGAATTATCCAACGACTTGATGTTGGCTGAAACAGTTCAAATCGATAATTTACATTGTGGAGTAGTTAACAAGATTGAACCTGTGGCAAGTGGCAATGAAGGGACTGTTGATCATTATCCCTGGATGGCGCTAATTGAATATGTGGATACAAGAGGTAACTAATTACAATTACAGCGAATGAATGAGTTGATGTTGTGGTCTATCGACGGAGACAGAGTGTCTTGATGTATTCATTTGTGATATCATAATTTCATAATGTGATCATGTCGGAGCAGATACATTTCATCTATTTATATCAGTAATGACATCAAAATGTCTATATGAATCGTAAATAATTGAGGTATCATCAATGAGTGTATCTATAAACAAATTAAAAACATTTGAAATAGGTCGGGAATTCATCGTTCTCTTCATGATTCGGAATGATGTTTTTTCGGATTTAAATTGTTAAATTAAATTGTTGATTGTTTTTGTATAAGTTTCTTATAATTCCACCTTTTTCCAGATAAAGCCCGACGTGGTTTCAACTGTACCGGTTCCTTGATCAACAACCGCTATATTTTAACTGCAGCCCATTGTGTGCACGACAAATATTGGGAACCTAATCGTATACTACTGGGTGATTGGAGTTCAAAAACTGATGTGGGTTGTCTCGATCATTCACCCCGCTCAACTAACTGTTTACCACCAAATACACACATACTAGAAATTGAAAATATTATTGCCCATCCGAAATTTCCAGTAAACCTTTATCATGATATAGCCCTCATACGAATGAAACGACCCATTAAATATACGAATTATATACGACCGATTTGTTTACCATTTGGTTACACTTTTGCTCCAACAAACTTAACGCAGCTTATGGCCAAGTACGTGAGTTGGGGTCAGACTGGTAATAATGATGTGGTTACCAATCGGAAAATTAAAATTCCTCTACGTATCTGGAACACGGATAAATGCCGCTCGCGTTATAAGACAATGGAACGTGATATCGACTTGAAGCATGAAATGTGTGCAGGTGGTGAGCAGAATGTAGACACCTGCAAAGGAGATTCAGGGGGAGCCCTAATGCATGCCCAAGACAATGGCTTTATGAAGGTGCACTTTATAGTTGGTGTTATGGTGGGGGGTACCCAACCATGTGGTCTTCATGGTTGGCCCAATATTAGTGTAAATGTAAGGAGTCATTTGGAGTGGATATTGAACTACTTGGTGGAAAGGTGGTAGAGCGAAAAGAGACAATTGAAGATAGCGTGGAGTATTCTAAGTAGCAACTTAAAGCTGTGATAACCATATACTGTATTATACTTATTAATCTGTGATTTTAAATTAACATTAATTAATATAATAATTTGTTATTCTATTTGTAGTTTATGTATTTATTACTGTTATATTTATTTTTATATATTTTTTTTGTACACATATTTATTTTTCAATATTTTTAAGCTTAAGATTAAAATGATCACAATAAAAATTTGTACGGCAGGTACCATACTCTGGAATTAACTACATTCATATGTTTTGTTTTGTGTTCTGTGTGGGAGAATGCCCGCAATTAAAGCGGAAACGTAGTTTATAAAGGGGCATTTGTGTTATACTAGAGTGTTCAAATAGTATTTTTCAGAAAACCGGTTTCCGAGTTATTCGAAAATCTAATTTTTTATCAAATTGAGTTTTTCGAATATCCCATCGAGAATAAAATTAAACAAAACTTCTAAATTAAATTTAAAATTAACTTCTAGATTAAATTAAAAACTAAAATTAAACAAAACTTCTAGATTTCAAAATTAAAAAAAAACTTCTAGATTTCATATTCTAAGAAAAAACTCACCTGAATAAAAACATTCGAATATTTGTTCGAATTTATGTTAATATTTTTAAATTATTTTCAATATATGTATGGATGATGTTAAAATCTTTTTTTATTAACTTGCATTATATGTTAGGAAAAGTACTGAGGTCAGTTCTAAAAAGTTTATTGTAAAAAACACAAAAGGCATAAAATCACACTATCTAATTTCATCAATCTAATTTCAAGCTTAAAATAATTTATAAGGAAGAGGATACAATTTAATTGTACACATTTTAAACTGTATTTGTTTAGTTTTCATATACGTAGCTGGAAGTGGGAAAAATACATTCTTGAAACGTTGAGTTTGGATTTATTGTTAAATGATTATGTTTATCATTAAATGATCTGTGTTGAACGTCAATCACCAACCTCAGCCCGTTTTAATTCTCTTAAAGTACTAAAGTTTCAAATTTCATTTGATCCTCGCACGATCTGGTGAATGAAGTGACATGTTTCCTATTTTTTTTAGTCACATCCGAAACGGCTTCCATAATAACGGGTGTGTTTTCCAAATCTATCATCATCGTAGTCTTCGGAATCATTTTCAATTGTCTTGTTTTTTTGACAGCATGATTAAAGCCCGTTATTCAGTTTTTATGAAATTTGCATTGCCATAAGAAGTACGTGTATAAAAAATAACGAAAATTTCATGAACCGAAAATTTCGCGAATATTTCGTTGGCAAAATCAATTGCAGGGTTGTTACGCCAAAGCAATTTCGTACGAAAACAATTGTTTATTTTGACATTTTGATAATTTTAACAAGCAAAAGCAACACGACATGCGTTAAAAATAAACGGAAGCGCGTAGAGGAATTATATTAGAAATATTTGCAAGGTGAATCAAAGGTATGTGGTAACTCTCCGCAAGAAAATTTTGCGTTTAGAGATAAATGACAAAATTTCTTAGGAAAAGTTCGCAAGAACTGAATACGGGGCTTTAAGTAGTAGTTTTAAAAGTACATGACGGATATTACGAGAGTTTTGAAACCCCCATCTTAACTTTTATCGCATAGGATATGGCAACTGCATTACAATTACACGTAACAATTACCAAGTAATCATATTGAATTAATCATCTAAATACAATTTTAAAATTATTACGTATTAAATGAAACACCCGTCTGATCGCGATGAATAATAATGTACATACATACAATATAGTACAAGGCGTTGTGAAATGCAAGTCCCCTTGCGGTTAAGAGTAAAAGTTTTTACTACGAATTTATCGCGCGCTAAGACCGCAATTGCATTCATAAAATGTACCATTTGAGTTCAATAGCATTAAATTATACGTATTATTTTTAAAAATAATAATACAAATGGTTTGTAATGCATTATTAACTGGGTCAGGTATATCCCCATTTCATTTGCAGGCGCACAGTGGTTAAAAACAAATCGAATAGCATTTAACGGGTGTGTTTTCCAAATCTATCATCATCGTAGTCTTCGGAATCATTTTCAATTCTGTTGTTTAAAGTCCGGTATTCAGTTTTTATGAAATTTCCGTTGCCATAAGAAGTACGTGTATAAAAAATAACGAAAATTTACTCAGCTCTTTGCGAAAATTTCGTAGGCAAATTCAAGTAAAGGGTTGTTACTCCGAAGTTATTTCGTACGAAAACAATTGTTTGATAATTGTTTGGGACCGGAATTTTGACATTTCGATTATTTTAGTAAATAATATGGAGTGCAAAGATGAATTACTAATGAAATATTTGCAGGGTAAATCAGAGATATGTGGTAACTCTCTGTAACAGAATTTTCGGTTTAGACCTGAATCACTTAAAATTACACAATATTTTTTGTATTGTTTCAACGAAAAACTCTTATATTCATTTTAATGCAAAATAATTTAATTGAGTCCACTGCTCGGGCTGTCTATTGCTACGATCGATAAAACATTTTTCGCTGCGTCCAACACAATATCTCCGGGCTTTGAGATGTTGACGGGTCACAATAAAGCTTAAATTAAATCTTGGCTATAAACTGAATTGTACCAAGACTTTTTTCCGTTGGCCATATTTTGAAATTATCGAACCGTTTACCAAAAAGGCACTTCTCAAAATTAATAATTTCGAACTTTTCTCGCATTAGAAGAATCAAAATCCAAAGTTCTAATAGTATTTTCACAAGCTTTCCAATCGAAAGATATTAAATCTGTTTTTTATTCCATTAAGTTATCACCACTTACGACTCTCCAAATAAAACGATCCACACTTAATACTACGAAATGTGGCAGCATTTGCTGTAATGGGTCAAAAAAATTCGATATGGCAACACGTGCCAACACAGTGCCAACAAATACTTGGTAACAGCTCATGTTGTTGTAGTTGTAAGCAGCAACAATAAACATTTTATTTTCGTTCATTCGTTGCAGTTGTCAAACCCTACACAAAAATATACCAACAACACCATGGTAAAATAAGTAAGGTAAACTCGTTAGAACAGCTGATTTCTTGCTTAGGTGTCTCTCTTATGTCAAATTCACATGTATTTTGTTTTTGTACCGTTTTGTTTACTTTTACAGTAGATACACACATGAAGAAAATTTGACAGATTATGGACACCAAACAAAAACAAAATGCCTGTGTTTGTTGTAACAATTCCTAGTGCGTTTACCTTACTTATTTTACCATGAACAACACAAACAAGTATAAAATCAGAATACATATGATTTTGACAAGTGAAACGAACGAAAAATGACATGGAAAACATTACATCACCTGTTTAAACGACTATACCTGATAGATAATACCACCATGTTCAATATGTATAACATTTACCGCGTGTTGTTGTGAACAATTTATTTCCAAATTTGTTTTCAATTGAAAATAAAAATCTATCCTTCAAATTTAGAGATATAAAAGTACACGTAGTCTTCCATTAAATAAAATAAGTTTAATGAACTTAAAATGTATAAGCCATTTTGCAAATTTCTGCTTTTGAGTCTCTCCTTGATAACATTTTCATTCACAAGAAATGATAACAAAATTTATCTAAGATAACCTTTTGTTGCCATTTCTTGAAATTGAACATGTGGCAACGTTGTCATTGCTCAAGTCGGAATTTAAGTGGAAAATTGAAATGCCACTTAATATCGCTTAGCTGTCCCGTACAAATTAATCTATAATTAACATTAGCGGGGTAAAAAACACACTCATTATTAAGCAGATATCATTAACGTTATGGAAATTACAATTTATTGTTTCAACACATGACATGACATGCTCTGACAAGTAAACTTACACAAAAATATCAATATACAAAAATGTTCCAAAAAATTTGAAATTGCCCCATTTTTGAATAATTATCCACAATTTTGCGATAAAACATCGGGTCAGTTTTCAATTGCTCTAGAGGACAATCGGCGAAAGAACGACGCATATAATGTTCTCTGGCTTTAATTCGTGCACCAGCTGGATCTTATATGGGGTTAGGTAGGGCAAGATCTTTGCACAAAATTCTATAAAATAAAAAAAATAAATGGTTTCCCATTACATCCCATGAAGGAATTGGGGAGAGCTTCTCACAACCAGTGAGCTGTGTGCTTACTCACTGATTGGGACCTACAGTTTTCACACCGATTCCGAACGGTATTTTTGAGAAGCATTTTCATGGCTAAATACTCGATAGTGTTGCCGGCACTATGCGCGGTGACTGCCGTCGAAATTAATGTAAGGTGGTTAGAGCAGGGACCGAACCCAATTCAACAACAGCAGCGTCTACTGCTACTACTTGGTTATTTTACTATGGATTTATCCCTTCTTTCATTGAATGCTTTCGTCAAACTGCAAGTGTAAATAAACCTGCGCTAACTTTGCACGGTTCATAATTATCAAAGTAGACCGTCTAAACTAAACAAAATGGAAATTCTTCACTTACCTTAAGTGCAGCAAATACAAATATGTACTTCTTTATTTGTGTTTTCAAATTTTATACACACAACAAACAAATTATTTAGAAATTGTTTCATAATTTTTATATTTAAAGTATTGTTCACTTTTTTCACACAATTGCGTTATTGATTTCCACCGTATTTTCATTTCAACGATGTTTACACAAACAGCATAATGCGCAGCACCGGCAACCGATCGAAAATCTCCACTGCCCACAACAATCGAATACTGAACAAAACTTTAAAGTAAATTGACTTGCAAATATTTCACGATTACTTATTTAACACTATTATTCCATTTACATTTAATTTACTTTAGCAATATTTGTTACAATTTTTAATAATTCTGAAACACTACTTGCGAACGGCCCGATAATAAAATCTAAACTAATATCAATCTGAACAGAGAGAGCTGCCGACACAATACAAATGTTTGAAATTGTACTAGATATGTATGTGTATGTGTGCAGACACCAAACCAAATAACGGAAATGGCAAAACTCGTATTTAACGAAGAAACAAATAGCGGCAGAAAACACACCACACACCCATAGAGGTATGGGAGATTTTTTGGCACAGTGTTGCCAACTCAGTTTTGTTTAGGAGTTACCCAGAAAGATCAATTGCTGGAATTGTGCTACAATAATAGTGCAAGGCTTTAATCCAGTGTTAAGCCTGTTATCAAGCTTTAACAAAAAGCATATACAGCAAAACGGAACTTGAATTTCAGCCGAAAAACAGCTTGGTCACAGTCTAATATGAAATTCAAATGCCATAATACAAGATTGGCATAAACCTGTTAATATATTGTATTTTACGCTTTAACAAAGTAGAGTAGAACATCTTACTAACAGCACAATTGAAGCTTAGAAATGAAGTACAATTTATGATTTTATACAGTTCCTAATGTACTTTAATAACAGTCACAATTGTGTACCCTGCTCGATTCTAAACCCAAAAATTTAAAAAATAGGAGATTAAAAAAAAAATTTGGCGTTTTTTTATTGCAACTTTTTTATTTTAATAATCAAGCACAATGCCATTTTATATTTCTATTAATAGAGATATAGTTTTCAAAAGAAGTTTTGCAAAATGCAACCTCATGATTCCTGACAAACCGTATGTATAGCTATCACTCATTTTAATTGAAAATTTCCCAATATGCAAGTTTTCGAAAAATATCGCAAGCAAACACATAAGAAAACTTTTGCAAAATCTTCTTTCCATCTCCTGACAGCATCGTTCCTATATACATGCTTTTTGTTGATGCCTAAAAATGGCCGTCGTTGGTGCAATGGTTAGTGTGAGCGCCTCTTGTAACTATATGAGATCTGGGGTTCGATGCCTGCTCTGAGTACCTTAACATTTATTTCGGCGGCGGTCAACTCGCATAGTGCCGGCGACACTCGAGTATTTATCCATGTAAAAGCTTCTTAAAATACCGTTCGGAACCGGTGTAAAACTGAAGGTCCCAATCAGTGAGTATAAAACTAGAAAGCGCACAGCTCACTGGTTGTGAGAAGCTCTTCCCCATTCTTTCGTGGGATGTAATGGGAAACCATTTATTTTTTTTTAAATACAAAACAATAATTACAGGCAATAAAAATTCCATACATAATGGCGAGTTCCATACATAATGGCATTCACAGGAATAAAGAATTTCATTGGAATCTAAAACCGGTTTTGTTTTATTTAAAAAAACTTTTGTAGCGCTCTTATTGAAAAACCCGTTATTAGCATAATGATTTTGCAAACGGCACAATTTTTGGGAACATTTGGCATAATTTTTTGGTCGGTGTCTGGCAACACGTGATAAAATGTAATGTATCTACAACGACGTTATCATCCGAAACATCCAAAAGGAAATTATTTATTGTCATTTGTGTTTACAATAAAACATTTTTTCCCCCAAATAATAAATTTGTCTATACAATAATGAATGATAGTTTACTGCTTTTAATCGGTAAAATTCTTCGGGTAAAACTGGTACAAAGTTGTAAAAGAGAACGCCATATTTTTCTGGTCTCTCTTAAATTTTCTTACTACTTATTTTTACTATTTTTTGGGGTACGGGAATGCTTTTTCCAGTGGTAAACTAGATTTGGAAAAACAATTCAGATTAATAATTCAAATCATTCTAGAATCTCGATTGAAATCTTAGCTGTTCCGGTACCCTTATTAACTTCTTCTTTTTATAATTTTTATTAACTTCTTCTAAAAAACTAATCGTAGTAAGTGTAAATTGCATAGAATAACACATACTATAGAAGAACTTATTCTCTCATCTGACGTTTCATTTCACACTCTCTCGGTAGGTCTGTGGAAATGTTTACATACACCAGGTGGAGTTACAAAATATGTTCACTTAACTATTTCCTGTCGTTTTGGTGTAGAACTGAAAAATTTAAATGTATTTTGCACTTTTTTGTTGACTTTTATCGTTGGTATACATTTGTATTGTATTTAACACAACTAATTTGCCACAAAAACACGAAATTCGGTTGTTGATCGCTGTATACTATTGCCACTATCTGGTATTATTGAACCCATATTTTCCACCATCCAATGTTTACTTTCCATCGTACCTATGACGTTTAATTTATTGAGCGAATAAAAGCTTCTACGTATGTGTTATTCTATGGTAAATTGAAGCATCAATCACAAACATATCGTAAATAAATAATAGCCATAATTTTCTACTTATTTAAAGTTATTTAATTCCGCAGAATAAAAATGCAACAAAAAACAAGCACTGGCAACTCTTGCATCTGTTGTATCGTTAAATACGATGGATGGCTTCCTTTTCCGTTATATTCATGCACACTACTGCAAATCTAACGAACAACAAGTGCATCATTCTCTCGTTTACGTTATTTCTTCACTGTTCTTATTAGTTAGTTTTACTTTCATTTGCAGGAACGTCGCAAGTCGCTCTGCTCTGTCTCAATATTGTTAAAAATTAGTAATAAGTGGGAAAATTTTGTAATTAATATTAGCAAATCGTTGGAAGTTTATTGTTTTAGTGCTGTAAAATATGTGTAACGTGAAATTTCTAAAAAATTCCGACCTGTTTCAAGTTAAAATGTAGTTTTATTCTTTGCACGTACGGTCGTGCAGATCGGATCGGTTTTGTGTGTGTTTGCATGCGTGTAGATATGTAAGCAAAGAAAGTGCGCGAGAGAATCTAACGAAAAAAAATGAAGTTAATTTGCAGAGAAAATCAAAAGCTTGTATGAAAATGAAAAATTTAAATAATTTGATAAAATTGTGTAAACTGTGTGTAATGCAAATACTACTGGTTTATTATACAAACGCATTCAAGTATTAAATGGCTTGCTTAATTGGTAAATCATAAAGGTAAGTGACGAATATTATAAACAAAATAATCAGTCATATTACGAAACACAATTTGGCTCGAAAGTGAACAGAAGTACGAATTTGATGTCTTTATAAAACGTAAAACAAAATGCGGATAGAATCCAGTTTGCAAACAAATTGTAATGGAATTCATATTTATTATAAAACTCTATTAAAACAACAAAATGCTTGCGATATATCGACGAAAACTAAGTTGTTCAATGAAATGTCAGCCACATGTATCAATCAAGCAACATTTGAATTGTTCGAGAAATCTCTTCAATTGTTTAAAAAAAACTTAGATACAATTATTGTTGTACTGATATGTTGGTGATCCGTTTCGCAGTGAAAACCTTATTCAAATTCTAACATGGAAAATCAAGTATTTTTGAATAATTTACCACGTATTCATAACGTAACTTTAGTCACTGGATTTTCGGTCCGTACGTGTATCCAACTACAATTTTTTTCAGGTTAAGTCACTCGTTAGCCAAGAGTTGGTTCACAACAGTTCCTTATGTATCTACTGTTTAACGCTAATATAAGAAGGCTTGTTTCTTTTTATTCCCTCCTAAACTAAATTTTCATGTTTTCAATGTCGATCAAAAATTTTCGACCACTTTGCATGGATACCAAATTTTTACATGGATTCCAAATTTGTACACTACTCTCCATACAAAGGTCAACAAATTCATTTATCGCCCATGTGCTGCATACATTGTCCCTCATTCCGAATACTCAAAAAATATTGGGTATTCAATTCCAGCGCATCTACCTCTGTGAATCGAATTAAAAACAGTTTTTATATCTTTTAATAAACATATTCACTTTTAAAATTTAATATGTTTTTGTTTATATTTGGAAAAACAATACTGAAAAATGCCCCTTTTATTTATCAATGATTCTTCTGAGTTTGGTAATGGCGACGGAAATTTGGTATTCTCGAAAAAGTGTTGATGCCAGATTATTTAAAAATAGGGCAAGTTTTTAAAATGATATTACTTTTTACAACCTGTGAACGAAATTGACACCGACTGTTGTTGATTTTAAAATGTTTCTTCAGATAAACATACATTAGTGGTATTCATGTAAATGAGAAAACTCGAAAACCTCGAAATCTTTCACAGCAAACGTCAAAACAAAATAGACATATTTCTTGTGCAAAACGACTTGCACAAATGGCCGACTTCTCATTTTCGATGTTTGCTCAGCAATATTGACACAAAACTTCTCTACATTTGTGCAAGTCGTTTTGTGGCAGAAACATTTTTGTTTTTACGTTTGTCGTGCAAGTTTTCGAGGCTCTTGCCGTTTACATAAATACCACTATTCCTTTCCTAACATATTCATTGAAAAATTAAAATCATAAATGATGATATCACAAGTTGATTAACCTATCAACATAGAACATGGCGCCGCTTGATTACACAAACCACATTTAGCACGTTCCACACTCATTTGTCGTCTTCGAGTCATAATTACCAGAATTAGTAAGCCAGCAGACATTTTTTTATTAAAAGATCTTTAAATAAAAAGCAAGCGCGCTTATGACGCTCTGCTTTAAAACATGTTCTGGTTGACATTTATTGAACATAGTTCGTGACATACTGAACACAGCCATCATTACTTGAAATTCGAATGAGTACTTTCGTTCGGAGTGCAGTAAGCCATATTGAGAAAATTGGGAATTTAAAAGCTCTCAGAACACGGCACATGGGCGAATGTCTGCTTTAGCCATATGCAACACTGATAATCATTATTGTTTTAAGAAAAACTGCAGATGTTGGTCAAAAGTTAGCACGTATTTGTTCGCTTCGTAGTCACTCATTAACAATTGCCTAATGTGGCGACTTTTTGAAAATAAAATTCTTCCATAGGAATTGACCACTTTATAAAAAAAAGCTTTATAAACTGTCAAAAATTAATAAATTTTCGATTAAACGGTCCTTTTCCGAGATATAGAAATAAGAGCGTTTTAGCGATTTTTTATTCGAAACACTTTAGTGTTAGCGATTGAAAAAAAAGTGGTACCGTATTAAAGCATAGAGTAATAAGGTTTGTTCGAGAACGTGATAATTAGCACTAATTATCACTATTTTTTGCTGGAAAGTGTTCGATAACTCCCAGCAGCCAGCTACGAGAGAGCCAGAGAGTGAATATTTTGACAGTTCAATGATGGAGAAGTTGATGGTTTGTGCTGGGAAAATTTTTGCCAGCACGAATTAGCAAGACAAACAAAACAGCTGTTTTAAGTAAACAAACAAAATTAGGACGTAGAAAGAATATAAAATAATAAATTTATCATTGGAATTTTAGTTTTTAAGAGAAAATGTGATTTTTGAATGTTTTGTTATAAATCTTTAAGTATTTCTGTTGAAAAAGAAAACAGTTTTGGTGATTTGTAATGTTTTGTTCGAATTGCGTTTGTTGGTTCTTCCAATGTTTACATTGCATATCAGCTGTTTACATACAAACTTTTTGTGCTATTTTTTATTGAGAGTAAAATCATTCTTACTCTCCAGATAGTTTTTGCTTGCTGTTTTTTGCTGGAAAAGTTCTCGAACAAACCTATATTCTAGAGTTTCCATTACTCTCTTCGATGCCTCTTCATGACGACGAGGGAGTAGGCCATTTCCATAGTGTAATAATATAAGTGGAAGCATAAGCCCAGCTGATCAGGCATTTTGTTATTGGGTTGTTTCTTTTTATCATTCTTTGTTTACGTAATACACCCGAAGTGTCAAACTTGTCTCATCATTTGTTTTGATTCTTATTGTTCGTTATTAAACGTTTGAAAATTGTTGCGCAAATTAAATTGAAATATAAATATAATTGTAAATTGTATAATTTCTGCCAATTACTTTTTTTAATACATGTAATTCTATGCATGTAATTATTTACTTTGGCGTTTTTCCTTTGCCTCTTCTTCATATATAAAATGATTTTGACATATCGAGTGAATTGTCATAACAATAGTACAACAAAATTCTGTCAAAATCGTTTCATATTACAACAACACGCCACGCGTCGACTTATATTATTAGACTATGGCCATTTCATAGAGTTTTATTTGCTGCTGTATTTTACCAATTTTACACTTTCGTTGGACATAAAATGGACAGAAATCAAAGGGCCTGCGTATTTTCGTTCAATACAAACAACATAATTTAGCTGTCATTAGTATCAATAAACACTATTTAAAATTAGTTACTGTCTTCTTTGGTCTCTCATTCTCCATCATCGGCCAAGTCCTTTTTCGATCAACTGTGCCATAGAATCCCCCTGATTAAAGACATCCATTGGACACACCGTTTCCGAGTTATAGCCATTTTTTATTATAGCGATTTTCATATTTTGGCGATTTTTTTAAGAAAATAAAACCTTCAATACGAATTGACCACTTTATGAAAAACCCTTAGAATCACCTAAAAATTAGTTATTTTTTCTATTCGACGTTTGAGAGATATTAGCATTTCTTCTAATTTATTCATATTTTCGATCAAAAGTGTGGAATGGTTACCCATTACCCACGGCGATGGGCCGCCGACCCATTCTGCATGTGTAATCGTGACGGGTAACACCTCATCGTCGTGGGTAACTACCCATTACCCTGTGGGTAATTGGGTTGCTACCCATTATTATCCCTATACCCCGTGGGTAATTGGTAAACATTCATTACCCTTTCTCTACGGCTGCGTATGAGTTACACATGTGGGGGGGAGAGGGTTTTAAATACGAGAAAACCACAAACTAAACGTTTAATTTTTCATAACAAAATCAAACACAAAATTTCGCATCTTAGTTGCTTTAATGTTGAGCCAACATTTGATTTTATTAAAGCAACTCCTTTTTGCATATTGATTTTTGATTAAAAATGTGGTTTTAGTTATCATTTATATCTTTTTTTTTATCTTGATATTTTATGTAGTATATACTCGTGATATTAAAACACGGACTTGACATATGTGGGTAATATTTTCCTTTTGACAAATAATTGCAAAATAATGTAAAAAACAGGTATTTATAAAAAAATGCTTATAGTTTGTATAGCTTAATTTCAAGGTTTTTTCATAAATAATTGTCTTGCTATGTTCGTTTTATTCTTACAATTCTTATGTGTGTTGTATTATTTACTTGTTACCGCCACCATAAGCATAAACAGGTTGGAAAGCTTCACCATCATCACCCTCACCATCGTCACCGTCATCACTTTCGAATGTATTATCGGGAATATCATATAAACGAATCATGGGCTTGTTGGGATCCTTCATGATCAAATAACGGCCATCCTTTTGCTTCATCACAATGTCAATGATGCAACGCAATACACCCCAGGCGTTGTCCATGCTCAAATTGATTTGAGTGGCAAACTCGTGGGGCTTGAATTGTTGGGTGCCCAAGATGACATGACGTGAAGGATCGCGGGGATTGATACGTGAGACATAGCCTAGTTTTAATTGATCGGAACCGGCGAGCACAGCTTGCACAGTCCATTTGGCCAATTTGCAGGCATTGTTGCGCAATTCATTGGCCAAGACAGCACCGCGCTGTGTGTCCAACTTTTGACGCCACTCAACGCCATTTGCCAATTTGGAATCCCATTCATTCAAAGCCTTAACAGATAGGAATTGTGGTTCGGTACTGGGAGTTTGCAAGACGCCGTCATGTTCACAACGAGCCACCAAAACCTATTTGGAGTTAGTTTGAGAAAATAATTCAAAATTACAATTAATTCTTTACGGTTGCGCGGGGTACAAAACTTACGATATCACTACCCAAATTCCATTTCTTGTAACGATAACCAACACTAGCCACTTCGATGTCTTCGCCTTCGGTTATGAAAGGATTGGACTCTTGGAATTTATACTTGGACTCATTAGGGCCGGTCTTCAAAACTTGCTGACTGAAATTGTGATTGATGAATGTTGCTTCAATGGCCAAATTACGTGGAGAATTTGGTGAACTGTCATCATCGGTGGGTGGTTCCACCGCTGATTCATTCACTGTCAGTAAATCGAATTCAGTATTGTCACGTTTATCCATGAAAATCTTATCGCCTGAAATAATGAGAACAGAAAAGACGAAATAATATAAATAAGAATGGGTTTAGCGGAGCCTCAATGTTTGTTTCTAATAAACGTTCATAAATTGTGGACAATTAAAATCGTTGAAAGAAAACTACGTCCTCTATTTAGAACGAGGTAACAAATTCTTAACAAAAATAGTGTTTCAGTAATTATAAATATTTAATCCTGAATCTTATTATCTTTTTTTTACTCACCAATCTTATCGATAACAATGTCCCAGGAATAATTCGAGCGGGTCGAACACATGATAGTTGCTAAAATGGCATCAGTGGCAAATACATTACCCATAGTCTTGGATAAACGACGAATGACGGGATCATCCGTAGTTGTCACAGTGTGGACAATACGATCAATCTTTTGCAAAGGTTTCTCATTCTTTACATTAACACGATCATAGATTTTATCATAGAACTCCAAAGTACCATAAGTGATGATATCTTCACCCTCCTTAATGTTGGGCAGAGACAATTTCATCAGACGAGGGAAGTCCATTTCCTCGATGGACCTCCAATCGGAGCGTACAGCAACCGAAGATTCACGCATCTTGGGCGGTTGATTGCGATTACCGAATTTCTTGTTTGTACCACGACGAGAATCGCGGGTCTTAACGTTTTTGCCACCCAAATTTGTCATATTAGATGTAGCACCGCCGCGAGCATTGCGACCACGGGCATTTCTAAAATGAAAGTTATTGAGTATGAGATAAAATGCTATAATTATTGCAAATCTTAATTAATTTCGAAGATATGATGATTATCCTCATGATTTATACACCCTTTTTCCAATATTCTACAATATGTTATTGATAAATTTGTTCTGCTTACCTGGAATTACGAAGATTGCGCAAATTGAAACGGCCACGTTGATGAGGAGGCTTCTGGACACGCGCAGTGTCGACCAAATGGAAAGTGGTCTCATCTTCTTCATGGTAATAGGCATATTGATTGCCGGTACCAAAGGACGAGGCATACTTATCTAAAAATTTGAAAAGAAACAAAAAACATTACCAACACAAACATTTGCATTTTAAAGTGGGAAGGGCCATAGACGGACGGTAAATAACCAATGTTATATACAATAGCCCTTTAGATAATATAATGCCCTTTGTCCTTAAACTTTTTATATAACAAGGAAACTTGATTAATACAATTTGTTTGAGCTATATCCATAAGGGGAGAAACCGATATGCTCTATTTTCAGAAACAAACATCATTCACCTAAAAAAGCTTTTGAATCACATTTCATAGAAATCGGTTATATGATTAATCTAGATCAGATAGCAGCTTCCTTGGTACAATTTGTATAAACGCTGTATTAACCAAAATATTGATCGATGCAGCCCTTTTTCAAAAGGGATACCTTTGTAATAAGAGTAGCGTTTGTACCAAGTTTCTTTCAAATCTGTTAATATTTGTAATCTTTGGATCCAAAAGCATTAATATTGGTTGCGACGTTTGTATGGGGATAATTCAAATTGTGGACCGGGCGGAAATGCAGGAGCCATGCTCCAAATATTTTTAAAAATTAATTCAAATTACAATTTTGTATAATAAATGAAATTAGCGACAAATATAGGAAGTCGAAAGTGATAATATGCGGCGGGACCAAGGGGCTCGCTGGACCCAAAAACTAGATTGATTCGTAGAAAGTCGATTAGTGCAAGGCGAAACAATGCCCGACACAAAAGTCGACAGGTCTAAGGTGCCCTTAATAGTCCATGCTAGTTCGTTCTTGGTATAATCAAAAGGCTATCAAAAAGGTGTCGAATTTTCGGCTGCACTTGGAGCGCAATAACCCTGACTTATGGAGGGACATGACTTATCAACTCAGTGATTCAAACTCTCTCGGTAGATATTAATATGTCGTAATCCGTAACATAAACATCAGCCGTAACCCGTAATACATTTTCCAAACACAGTATGGTGTAGGCCGCCAATAAACATATGGTTTCAATCATTCATCACTTTTGTTTTGACCTCCTCATTCTTCAATGTCTCATTCAACTACAACAAAAAAAAAATTCCTCCCCAAATGTCACAAAGGGAAATTTTTGAGAACTGGCTGCCACATATTTTGCTGCACCGACATAACCTAACATTTTTTTTTGTGTAAAAATTCTGCGGTTCTCACAGCATCTCAGTTTGATTTAACTCACTTTGGTATTTCTTGTCGTTGTTCGATGTACTGGTCCAATCACAAATCTTTCCTAAACGATCACTTTTGCTGAATGGCTGATAGGGCACATCTTTAAAGGTGTCGGACAACTCGCATGGTCCCCAGCCATTCTCGTTAAACTGCACTTGAGGCTTCTCAAAGCGGAGCGACCCCGATGATGTATTAATAGTTTCACTCATTATTATCAGTTCTCCAGTGAAGATTTTGATTTTATTTTCACGTTTTTCCGGAAAAATTACAAATATCTAGCGACCACACAAAAAACTGACGTGACAATCGTGAATACGATTTTCAAGAGAAAAGGGACAAGAAAAAACGCGGCATTGCCAGACCGAAATTATAGTCATAAAGGGCAAAATTATTTTGACACTGTTGTCAAATGTAATAGAGTTGCCAGTATAAAGAAATAAGCAAACTTTTTACAAGCATGTTTATGCTGCCACGAAATCATTATATTTCGAATGAAAACATGAAACGCCTTAAGCCGTATTCACAATGCAAGCGACAATTTCGTTTTTCATGCTATCTCGTTCTCACACACAGAATTTCACATAATGGCCTTTCGTTTTTTTTTTACAAAAATGTAACTCCAATTTGTCGCTGAAGTTGATCTATTCCTACTCCAGCAACAATAAAATTCGAATAAATAATGTACTATTAAGCGGTAGATGGCGCTGTACTTCGAATTTCATTTTCAAACTTAAAAACATCACTGAAAATTGAACCCATTTGTGTTAAAAGACGCATTACAAAACGTTATTTTATCTGTAGAATCTTTTAATACCAAATATGTTTAAATACATTAACATTTTTTAATATTCGAAATACAACCCTGGATGTTACATTTGTGACATTTGAATCATGATGCAACTAATAGAGGTTGTGTTATAAGAACAACTTAAATGATTTGCTTTTCCTTCTGTTCATTATATGAAGAATCAAATTCAAATTTATTTGGTTTTATAATTTCTGGCTTACTTTTATTCTTGACAAACATTTGTGTTAACTTTGACATGAAAACAAAATATATTGCATTGTTGCCTTGATATATTGGCCGTAATACTGGTATCACCTGTTAGAACAAACATCTCTATTCGAAGTAAACTGTTGCTTGCATTGTGAACGCCTTTTGAAAATGTTGCTTGCATTGTGATTCCGGCTTCAAGCCGCGTTCACAATGCCAGCAACAATTTTTTAATTCATGCCGTCTCCTTCGCACTCACGGCATTTCACATAATGACATTTCGTTGTCTTTCCAAAAATGTAGTTGAACTTTGGCTCAGAAATTGATCACTTCTTCTTCAGCAACAATTTTGTTCGGATCAAGCTACATAATTGACACCTAGATGGCGCTTAATCTGGAATTTAATTTAAAAACTAAGAAATACCAATGAAAATGTAAACCATTTGTTTCAAAAACTGTAGTCGAATGCCACATACAGTGTTGTATTTCGAATTTTAACAAATATTCAATTAGATGAAATATTTAAATAAACAAATGTTAGAGATAAAATTAAATAAAAATAAATGGTATACATTTTCATTTATGCTACTTGTAAAGCTTCTTGCAATAACGCAGTTTTGAGTAAGTTGGCCATTGATAGAAAATATATTAAATTCTTTTGACAATGTTTTAAACTCTGTATCTGAGAACATTTGTTTCTTTCACGAATAACATTTTCCAGCTCCATTTTCAGAATTTCTTCATTAGTAATAGTAGTATCCTGCTTCTTCATATCATTCGGTTCGAATTCTGAATCTTGAATTTCCATTATTTCTTAATTCTCTGCACGTACTACCACAAGAGCAAGATTTTAATTACCACGTAATTCATCAGGTGGTGCAGGAAAAGCCTTGCCATCAAGTTTTTACCTGATTTGTTGATATAATTTTTACTAGTCATGCTGAAAAGCTCATCTTTCACATTTTCCAGAGAGGATGGTTCCTGTAAAAATTTTTAAAAAGACACTAGTGATTTATCCCGTCTGTTTCCAATACGCTCATTTAATTCCTCCAACAACTTTAAAGCTAAAACCGAATGATTTTTCCTAGTGCTAAAGACAAAATAAATTTTAGGATTCCTTCTGCTGTCAATAGAGTAGTTTCATTAGAACTTAATGCCTCCATTGCTATTCCGACAGGTTTCAAAACATCCAAAATATTACTGGCGTTAGTAATATTATCATTGATCAAAAGATAAGCGATATTAAGATCATCTAAAGCCTTTTTATTATATGAAGAAATCATTATACCAATAACTCGAAGGTATTCCACCTAGTCTTAGAATCCAATAAGAGTGCTAGCTCCTTTTGCTCTGCGGCTTTTATGTGATTTTGCAATACACTATTTCTCACCGGTGATTTCCTGAAAAGTGTAACTACTTTCCGAATCTTTTGAATTGTGGCGTTTATGTTTATATCGGTATTGATTATCAAACCGTTTGGAGAAATTAGATCTATCTGATTATCTTCTTTACCCAACAAATTAACTTCCTGTTCATCTTCATTTGAGTCAGAATTGGAATTTGGTTGTTTTAGTTGCATATAAAGCCGACATAATCGCCAAATGGACAGCGTGATTGTAGCACATTTGTAGATGAACAGGTGACAATTTTCCATACTTTACCATAAAGCTCGCACCATCAGATGTAGTGGTTATAATCTCTTTGGAAAAATAGATACCAAACGATTCCAATTTTGAATTCACTATTTCCAACATTTCCCTTATGGGAAAATTTCCATAATTTTCTCAGCAGGACAGCTTAATCCTAAATTAACTGAATCTAAAGCTCCGAATTATAACAAAATATGTTCATGTATCGTCGGCTTTTAAAGCTGGTTCTTGAGAATCGAGATATTATAAATTACTGAAAATTCTCGATCACAACCACTAATTTCAATTAAGGGCAAATAAACAAACACGTTCTTGTTATATTGGCAAAGTTTCTATTTTGATTATAATTTTTGTATTTTTTTGTAGATGAAACGAAAACATTTCACAAGGCCCAAGCCGGCAGACATAAATTCTAGCCGTTAGGTGTACGTACTTGTATACATATGTAAGTATGTATCAAATTAACCCGAGTAACAGGAACACCAACAGCAATAGGAGTAAAAATTTTAACTCCGTCGGTGTAACAAATACCACTGGTCCTCCACCAGTCAGTGCATATGCCAAGCCAAGTCCCAACCACGACAATAGCTGTCCTCTCTTAAAACTGCAAACCCGATTCAAGGGAGAGTTAACAGCTTCAAGAGCTACCATGAAATAATTCCTCATTGTTTTATTTGTGTATTTTTATTTTTGCAATTGGGTGGAAAGTCTCACGTGACGTTACTAGGTCAGAACAGACTGCATCGTTGTTCGTCTAAAACAGGCAAAAATTCCCTTGTCAGTCACAAATTCCTTTAAAGTTGCTATGATCTCATGATTGCCTATGTGTCGACATTGTACAGAAGAAGTGCCCTCACTAACAATTCCTGTGCTTTTTTATTCCATGCTAAACTAATTTTTCGACGACTTTGTATGGAGCGCCGCTTAAAATCGTTTAATATCGCTTAGTTCCCCATACAAAGTCGTCGATAAATTAGTTTAGCAGGGAATAAAAAGACAGACTTAATATCGCCTAATCCAATGGCAGGAGAGAGTAGACATTTGGAGGCACATGCATATGCATGTTCACATCTGCTGTATTTACTCCAAGAATTCGATTCGTATTATGGCTTTAGTATCGGGAGAACCTTCATTCAGGGGTAAACTGGTTATCACAGCTTGCTGAGCCATTTATAAACTAGGATCTGGATTCATTCAACATATAAAATTCCCCAAAAATTATTTGTGTCATTGGCTATATTACGTATATGTACGTCGATAGTGTTGGTGAACGGAAGTAGTTTTTTCTGAGGTGAATTTAAAAAACAGCGCTGTAGTCGTTGATTTTCCTTTGATTTTTAAGAAATCAAGGAAAGTGACTAGATTCTACAATTGTCGAAATGTACGGAAAATCTAATAGATTTTGACTTGATTTGGACCGAAATCAAGAAACTCTAGATTTCGAGTGCAGCATAAACAAAACTTAAGCTTGTGTGTACACAGAAAAAGTAACTATCGGTAATATTGCCCAATTTGGTTTGGTTTTTTTTTTTATGAGGACAAGAAAAGGTGACATTATTGCCTCAATCAAAACTGAAAAAAACACTACCAACAACAATGCTGAATTTACATATGAATGTTGACTCCCAGTTGATGTGTTTTGTGATTTTGTTTTGTTACGCGTCTGCAAAAGTATAAATATCGCACAGCGCAACCCGAATTCTTCCAGTCATCTATCACCTTTTCTTCTTTGAAAGCATATTTTCTATAAGTCCTCCCAGTCAGTGTTGCAAGAATGTATTGTATGTATCACTTTTGTAGAGTTCAAAATCCTAACTTCGCTGATACTTTTTTCAAATTTGTAAATTGTTATCTTTTGTACCTTTTCTTAAAAAAAGTACTATTTCTTAAAAAAGTACTACTACCTTTTCTATTAATTATCCCTAAAAAACAAAGAAATGAGAAAAATAAATTTTTTTTTAATTAAATTTATTAATTAAATAATATGCATTATCTCTTTGGCTGGTAGCTATTTCGCCAATGTTCTTGGTTAATTTCTAGAAATACTAAAAACGGTACTATTATCTTTAAATATAAATAAATTGCACGCTTATTATAATATTGTAGCATCTAATCACATTTTACACAAAAAATAACTTACATTGTATAGGTACAAAATAATATACTCCTAGACAAAGCTTGATCGATCATCACTTCACAGCAATAACTGAGCGTATACTGAGCTGAGCATAGCATGAGGACCAGTGAGGACTGAAGAAGAGGGGAGGGAGGTCAAATAAATGAGTCATGTTTTTATTGAATTCTCCACTGTGTTGTTGCTGTATGTATGCCTTATGCTGTAACAATCTCTGCATGCGTTTCACGACACTAACGGTAATCTTCATTTGAGTCATTTGAGGTTGCTGTAACCAAATTTCTCATGAATTCTGGTGGTATAACAGGATTCATTTTCAATTCGGTTTCGCCAACATAGTTCTATATATTTCAAAACTTCTAAAACAAATATTATAGGTTTGTTCCCATACTTTTTAAATAGTCAAACTAGTTAAAGAGAGTTTCACCAGAAATAACAACAAATTCTCCCTGAGAGACCAAGTTTCAAAAAAGTACGGGAACGAAAAAATAGTAAATGTGGTAAAACTTATGTGTCCACAACATGTGTCCACAACATGGGCCTCGTCCGAAACGTCCAACAGGAAATACCCCGCACTGCTGGAATCGACCACAGCGATATCATATTATGTATTTCCGTTTCTTTTTACAATAAAAACAATTCAATTGTCGATAAACAAAATTATTTTTTTCAATTTATTTTGACAATTCAATAGAGATTGACAATTTACTACTTTTACTCGAAAAAATTCTTCGGATAAAAACTAGTAAAAGTTGTAAAAGAGAACTCCATGTTTTTCTGTTCTCTCTTAAATTTTTTTACAACTTTTACTATTTTCTTGAGTACAGGAACGCTTTTCGAGTTAAAGTCGGAAAAGTGATAAAACTAGTAAGTTGTAGTACGTACGGGAACAGAGCGTATATTAAAAAAGTTAAAGAATGTACAATTGTTGCTGTTTCGTTTATATCAAGATATTTTTGTGGCTATTAAGAAACGTAAGTAAAAATATTGTAATTATGGTTTTTGCAAGAAGACGTCTTATTTTGCAAAAAATATGCTCATTTATCAGCGTGGAGTACAAGCAGATGCCAACAATTCTGAAGTGTTTCTAGGTCGGTCGTTTGAAATGTGCTGCCATAGTCTTTATAAAGTATAGAACAGTTTACGACCTAAATCGACACACGCGACACATCATAATTGGTGCGGTGACCCATGATGGCCGGGACTTCAAAAAAGGTCGGCAGTGGCATATAAAACTAATTTGTTTCCATAAAGATTACCCACACAAACTGCATTATTTCCTCGCTTTATAATTATTTATTAAAATACTAAACAGTCCTCATTAAATGCGTTTTTAATTAAAAAAAATCAGAATTCATTTGTGACATCCGCTAAATACGGTTGCGACAACCTCTAATTTGGCTATGACGATCTCTATTTCCGCTGTGACAACCTCTAATTCGGTTGAGACAACCTCTCAATTCCAATCTCAACCAAATTTTTCTGAGGGCGTAGTTGTTAATAATATAATTCATTCTTTTTTAAAAATGTCAGAGGTTCAAATGATAAGTTGTTCATCAAATTCCCCAAATCCAGAGTATTGAAATATTTTAGATTTATTTTAATAAAAATTAAAGAAAATTGTTGTGTTCGTTCAAATCAATACTCATTTATTGCTATACATTTATTTTAAGTCGTAAGTCAATGAAGTCTATTACTCATTCTTCTTCACATTTTATCCTGTATCAAATTTGCAGCTAGGAGGTTAATCAGCTGTTTCACCGAAACCCCCTGCTATTGGCGGTTAGGGATCGAATAAATGGAGAATGAAGTTCGGTAAACGTTTATTTTTTACTTTTTATATTTATTACAACTGCTTTCTTTTCTACATCTATATCGTCAGGTGGTGTTATTGCGACAACGACAATAGCTGTTGTATTTTTGTTTGGTTTCATTCCACTGCCAAATTCAGAGCAAATGTATACCAACAATATAAGTACAAGTACAAAAACATTCGACTGTCAATTGAGGCAACGATTTGAAAAAATGCAAGTCAGATGTTCTAGCGCTACCACCTGATATAAATATAAATATATTTTGAGTTTTTTTGAATTTTTGTAATGACATTTGTTTTAGTGATGGACTCAAAATTATAGAATGATGTCGGGTGAAACGAAATGGGATGGGAACATTTTTCAAAGATGTTGAGCTCACAAAATGTTAAATTTGTATGGGGAAATGTTAATATTTTTGGCAAATTGATTGAAGATGTAAGAACAGGATATAAAACGAATACATAATTCGAAACCGTAGAGAAATACTAAAGAGAAGCCATGAGTGTTTCAGTTCCATCAAATTCCGGTTGAAAGTTTTGATACAGTTTTTTCTGCCAGAATGTGGATGTAATACACGTAAAAATGAATGCAAATTCTTGTATTCTTCAAATCAAAACTAATTAATGGCATATAAAGTTATTTTAAAAGTCATAAATGCCTGTAAAAACAAAGTTTTTCAATTCGCCTATCGCTCCCACTCTTTCACATTCTGTCCTGTATCACATTTGCAGCTAGGAGGATACCCCCTGGTTTTGATACGAGTTTTAAATACAAATAAAAATTAATGAAAATTATTGTGTTCTTCAAATCAATACTATTTTATTGTATATAAAGATATTTTAAAAGTCGTAAGCCCCAATAACAACTAATTCTTCAATTTACCTATCGCTTAGTCTCTATCAAATGCTATCCTTAACAAATTTGCAGCTAGGATGTCGACCAGCTGCTTCATTAAACCCCATCCAACAGATATATTGTACATAAACATTTAATGGCCTATACGGCGTTCACACAGACAGAGATTCAAGCATTAAAAGAACTATAAATGTCAAATTCCATACAAAAAAACGAATACCGATATTGAGGTAGCCTTGTTGTGTGTAATCGACGTATTAAATCCTTTTTGAGGGCCATGTAATTCTGTATTGGGCTCAAACAACTTACTCAGGAACGGCATAAAGAGACGGCCCGAGAGAAAGACTTTGGGCTAATGCAAGCAACGAAAATGAAAAAATTTTCTGAAATAAAAGAGACCCCTAACTTTATGATTTTATGCACACAACTAATGGCCAGTTTTTCAGTCAGTGGTGATCTTCGTTTCCTAGTTAAATTCTGGTTAAACATCGAATTGTGTTTTTAGTCATTGTTTAACTATGATTTAACCACCCAATGTTGGTTGGTTAACTTATAGTCAGACCCATACTATTTTGACAATCATATTACTGACTGTCAAAGTGAGAAATGAAAATTGTATAAAATAAATGTTTCAGATTTGCGTATTTGTACACATACGTTGAGTCTAGATCGTTAAATTGTTGCTCCTATATAGTTTTTTTAGACATTACATTTTATGCATCTATTTCTTATTGTACATAATTCCATTTTGTTTGTTCGTCTTTGTTGTTTTGTATTTATACCAAAACACACGCTTTTTCCAATAAGAATACAAGGGTTGCCATATTAGTTGACAATATGGCGATTTACATTAACTCACCACTGAAAAACAAAATACAAAGTTAACCTCTAATTAACTTAGAATTAAGATTAAGTAATGCGATAGTTAACTACCCGCTTAAAAACTGGTCGTAATTGTGCTAACAAATCAACAATCAAAATCAATTTACTTTATTTTTGCCACCCTATTTGTTATCCAAGTTTGTTTACTCTTAAAAAAAAAAAGGAAAACGCCTTCTAATATGACAATTTTACTTGTCGCATTCGGCATCTGGCTATCGTAGTTATAACACAACATCCAATTTCTCCCCAGAAACACCTTGAATTTTCCAGAATACCTTTTTGAAGAGAAATTCACAATACAAATTGAATTCCACCCCAACTGTATACAATCATTCGAATTGGAAGATTTAAGTGTTCTCGGGAAAGTTCGTTTTCCGTGGTGTATTGGTTGTAGTTGCCAAAAAGTATGCAACGGTGTTACGAATTATTAGTCGTGGTTTGGTTATAAGCAAGCGATTGTCGCTTGCTAAGTTGCAAAGAAAACGACAATTTAGCGATAAGGTAAATGTGAATAAGGGTTGAAAACGCTAAAATATGTAAAAAAAATTTGTTTAAACTTAGCGAAAACAATTGTCGTCGCTAAGTTCTCGCTAAGTCTTCGGTAAGTGCTTCATACAAAAGAAGCGAATATATAAGCAAGCGGTGTAACCAAAACACGCTTATTATCACTACGTATACATTACTTGTAACATTGCATACCACTTATATACGTACATATATGGCAAAATTATTAGAACAAATGTTTTTGATGTTTGATGATAAAGACAAATATTATGGGGTAAAATGAGACATTGCTACCAACTAAAGTGGACGTAATCATAACTTCCCAAAAAAGGACAATTGGTAAATTCACAACAATATTTAACAATAAAATCGACAAGAAAAATAATTATTAAATAAGAACACAATATATTTTAAATTAAAATTAACAACTTACGAAAGAAAATCTAATGTAAATCAAGAATTTTATTTAAATCTAATGACCCTCAGCACTTTTCCAAGACAGTGTCAAACTTTTCCTGATATTTGCGGCAGAAAACACGAGAGAAATTATTTAAAATGGAACGTTGTTTCCTCGGATCGAATGACTGGGAGACAAGATAATAATAACACAATAAGCAACTGAAATAAAAAATATCTCATATAACTTACTTCGCCAATACCGATGGAGGGAACAAATGATATTTCGATGGCATCGGTTTTATCGCCGTATTTCTTCAATATATCTTTGGTCGAGCGGGTGGCTTTACAGTTCTTGGCCGCCGACACATCTACGTTCAACTGTTGGGCACACTGCAATAGAGGTTGAATAAAAAGAAAATCAAACTATCATTCTCCTCACTGTTATTTCTTTTGGCTGGCTACCTTATCAATATCCGTGTTATCACCATTCAGTAGACAGTTAATCATATCCAATTGCTCCCGTATCGTATTGTGCTCCACTATACAGGCATGCAAAGCATTCAGCTCGCATTCCCGATTTCCATGCTGGCAGTGGAGATGGGTAATGTTTGTTTTCGGATCGGTCCAAACCTTGAGGGAGTTAAACATAGTCACTTGTATTTTGTTGTTTGACATTTATGTAAATTGGCATTTCGACTTACCCCAACTTTTCCGTACGGTATAAAGTCCAAATCCGTAAACTGTAATAAACTATTTTCGGTCATGGCATCGTACAGCTGATTGCGTATAAACCACATGCTATCCGGACACAAGGCCTCATAGTAAATTTCCACTTTTAGTTTATTCGGTTCTAAGTCGCCACACTGAAAAAAATAATATTAGATAAAATAAATTTGAGTAAAATGTATGTATCAATAAAAAGGGGATTGTTTGGTAACAACCACTTTAAGAGTCAGTTCTTTTTCAAAATTCTTGTACACCATACACTTCACTGTGTCAGAGTTTCATAAGTTTGTTTCATGGTAAAATAATGCCACCTTTAGACCGCAGTTTATCGCAGGTAGGTTATGCGGTGTATAAGCGGACAGAGATTTAAAAAGAAGAAAAAATACCGTTAATCCCGATAATGCTATAATCTAGTTATATGTAAACGTCGTATTACCGATATCCGGCTTTTTGAATATTCTCTGGCAATTTGACATTTCGGGTGGCAACTCCACGCTTTTCTTTTTTACGCTTTGTCATTAAAATGGAAACATTTTTTGGTGTAGCTGCAACAAATGAAGGAGACATAAAAAATAATTACAAATATATAACCAGGGGGTTTCGATGGCACAGCTAATCGACATTCTAGCTGCAAATTTGATAAATTCGATTCGGAACGGTTCGGAAAAATGAATTTTAATTTAATCTGGTATACGAGGCCGGTTTGACAACTCCGTTACTTTTTGAATAAAAAATATCTTTTTTTGTGGATAAAAACGTTTCAATTCTCAACATAGTATTCTTTTAGCGCGAATAAAAGAGACCTCTAATATTATGATTTTATGCACACAACTAATTTGACTCGAAACTAACAAATCAACAGTCAAAATCAATTTATTGTTGCCATCCTATTTGTTATCCAAGTTTGTTCAATCTTTGATTTACTAATAAAAATATAAAGGCCTTATAATATGACAATCGCGAGTTTTCGCTTTCGGCATCTGGCAATCTTAGTTATAACGCAACATCCAAGGTCTCCCAGAAACACCTTGAAGAAATTCACAACACCAATTGCATTCCCCCCAACTGTATACAACCATTCGAATTGAAAGATTAAACTTTTCTCGTGAAAGTTAGTTTTCCGTGGTGAATTCTTTGTAGTCGTTACAGCCAAAAAGTATGCAATGGTATTACAATTTATTATCAGTACGTATACATTACTCGTAACATTACATTCCACTTCTATGCATACATACTAGGGATACCAAACGAGAAATCCCGAATTCCGGGATTTAAATAAATCCCGGGAATTTTCAGGTTTATTATTAATTTTGAAGAACATAAAACAAAAAACAATGACAAAAGTTCAGTGTGGTATTATTTTTTGGCAGAGTCGAAAGATGCACCTCAAGCAAAATGCAAAATGTGCAAAAAGATTTTAAAAACTAATGCCGGGTCTACAAAAGGTTTAATAATACATATTAACGTAAGTTAATTTTAGCTTATGTCTATTATTATACGGCTTACTCTCCAAAAATTAAAAAAATTTATTGGGTCGGGTAAAACATGTTATTTTATGCAAACACAGTAAAATAACAAAATCGGGGCAAATGCGTAGTTTCGCAGATATGGGCCCCGAAATTTCGGATATGTGAGAGGGTTATGGCGTTAACGTACCGTGTAAAGCCATTGATATCACTTTTTTTGTATAAAACAAGTCAAAACAAACTCCAAAAATAATGTTGCATATTTCGATGAGGCATAACATGCAAAATTATTAGAACAAATGCCAAATATTATTAAACGTATTGAAATAAATAGTTTGATGATAAAGGCAAACATTATGGAAAAAAATCAGATATTACTACCATCTATAGTGGACGTGATCGTAACTTCCCAAAAAAGGACAATTGGTAAATTCACAACAATATTTAACTTTATTATTTCCAACAAAAGCTAACAATTTTTCAATTCGAAAAATGTTCATGACTTGTAAGCTTGTAGTATGAATTTCTCATACATTAACCAAAAACTAACAAAATCGGTCAACAAAATTCAAATTCAAATAAATATTTAACAATAAAATCGACAAGAAAAATAATTATTAAATAAGAACACAATTTATTTTAAATTAAAATTTACAACGTACGAAAGAAAATCTAATGTATATCAGGAATTTCATTTAAATCTAATGACGCTCAACACTTTTCCAAGACAGTGTCAAACTTTTCCTGATATTTGCGGCAGAAAACACGAGAAAAATTATTTAAAATAGCGCGTTGTTTCCACGGATCGAATGTCTGGGAGAATAGATAATAAAAACAATAAGCAACTCAAATAACAAATGTCTCACATAACTTACTCCGCCAATACCGATGGAGGGAACAAACGATATATCAATGGCATCGGTTTTATCGCCGTATTTTTTCAATATATCTTTGGTAGAGCGAGTGGCTTTACAGTCCTTGGCCGCCGAAACGTCTACGTTCAACTGTTGGGCACACTGCAATAGAGGTGGATTAAAAAGGAAAATCATTCATATCATTCCTATCCTATCATTCTCCCCACTTTTATTTATGTTGCCTGTCTTATCAATACCTTATCAATATCCGTGTTATAACCGTTCAGTAGACAGTTAATCATATCCAATTGCTCCTGTATCGTATTGTGCTCCACTATGCAAGCATGCAAAGCATTCAGCTCGCATTCCCGGTTTCCATGTTGACAATGGAGATTGGTAATGTTTGTGTCCGGATCGGTCCAAACCTTAAGGGAGTTAATCATAGTCATTTGTATTTTGTTATTTGATATTTATGTAAACTGGCATTTAGACTTACCCCAACTTTTCCGTACGGTATAAAGTCCAAATCCGTATACTGTAATAAACTATTTTCTGTCATGGCATCGTACAGCTGATTGCGTATAAACCGCATACTATCCGGACACAAGGTCTCATAGTAAATTTCCACTTTTAGTTTATTCGGTTCTAAGTCGCCACACTGAAAAAAATAATATTAGATAAAATAAATTTGGGTAAAATGTATGGACGTGACAATCATTTTGTTTAATTTTGTCCCTTATAATATGGGTTTGTTTCAGTGACCACCTCTTCATTCGACCCAAATCTCTTACCGCCGTGCCATTTCATCAAGTTGGGGAATATATAGAAATTAATGGGGTCTAAGTTCGGAGAATATGGCGGATGCATATTCGATCGTTTTACACTTTTCAAGTTATTCGATGTGAACGACTCCGCATGCATTCAACAAAAAACCTGTCATGATCTTGTTGCCTTTGGTATACGTTCACCCGGTGAAGTTCACTGCTTTGACTGTTCCTTGGCATCTGCTGTGTTGTGATGGATCCATGTTTTATCCACAGTTACAAAACGGCGCGAAAACTCCTTCGGATTGTGGTTGGACATCGCCAAACACTCATTTGAAGTGGTCATACGGTTGCGCTTATGGTCGTGTATGAGTAATCGCGGCACCCATCGCACAGATACACTTTTCATGCCCAAATATTCATGTAAGATATGATATACCCGTTCAGTTGAGCTGCCTATAACATCGGCCACCACACACACTTTAATTTTGTGGTCATCCTTATTCATTGCATGGATTTTATCGACATTTTTGGCGTGACGACCTCTTCTGGGCGAACTGAACGGTCGACGACACTTGTGCTGGTTCGACCGACCACAACGGAATTCAAAAAACTATTTTTTAGCCAATGAAATTGATGGTGCAGAGTCGCCATAGAATTTATCAAGCCTTTCCATGGTTTCGGTGATGGTTTTTTACGCAAAAAATACTGATTTATGAGCACACAAAAATTACTTCTTTCCATTTTCGACGGAACTTACGAGGTTTTCCGCTTTCAATGACTATCAAACACACACCAGTAGTCTATTAACAGATACTCGTAGTTAACAGGAGAAGTGTCGATTTTAAATTAACTACGAGGGTAGTTCCGAAAGTTAAGAAGCTTCCAAAGCGGCCTCGTAGTAATATTATAAGCAAGATTAGATTTGTTGTATTGCTAATAGTTGTTTTTAGACAACGACAAACTTTTACTTTTGAGCCACTGTAACTTCGAACATAAGCTTTCCACTGTATTGTTCTAGTTCTAGAGATATCTCGGAACATATATACAGAGATGTTACTATTGTATATTTTTTTAATTAGTTCAAGTTAATGTTAGGAAAGTGCAGAATTATATATATTGTTAAGATTGAGTAAAAGCTTTTATTTACATAATGACCATTATGTGAATAACAGGTCGATTAATGCTGCGCCTGAAAGTATACCCACACTACAAACGAGTTGAAAAGTGGGCTCTAAGTACGTTATTTTTTAAAACTGTAATACTACAGATTCTGCAATCGGGAAGAACAATCTGGAAGCTGTTGTCATTATCGTAATTTAAAACAAACCTTGTTTTATTATTGGGAATAAAACAGCGCGATAAAGGAGGAATATGGAAATTCGTAACAATATTCTTGGATTGAAATTTCTTTCGCGGGCGGTCACCTCACATAGTGACGGCGACACTATCGAGTATATAGTCATGAAAAAGCTTCTCAAAATACCGTTCGGAATCGGTATAAAACTGTAAGTCCCAATGAGTGAGTGAAAACTGGAAAGCGCACAGTTCAGTGATTGTGAGAAGTTCTCCCCTGTCCCTTCATGGGATGTTATGGGAAACCATTTTTTTTTATTCTGGGATGGATGTTGCTATGTGCCATAGATAAATAAAAACCAAAGATGATTTGTTTGCTTAATCACCATTATCACCAGAGGGCAAAGGTTGTTTCCGTGCGACCATTTTTCACTTGGATGCGAAGAAAAAGCACTCAAATATAATTTTTATTTCGATTCTCTAGTTTAAATAGAAAATAATAGAAAAGCATATCGCTTTGGATATTTGTTGACAATCCAAAAAACAAAAACCCATGGTTATATAGTTTTTGCTTCCAGGGTATCCACCACTCTGGCGCCATCTAGAAAATTTCCTTTTACTTTCAAATCCACCACTTATCTTTGGTTTTTTATTTAAATATGTATGTGCACAATCTTTGGCGTATGTTGAGTATAGAATATTGAATTTCAATTATTTACTCAGAAATTCGAACTTCTTACATGAGCGTGAAATGTAGATTCGGAATCTAACTAGCAGAGACACGAACCCTTCGCAGTACAGATCTCTGTTATAGAGTTAGCAGAGCTATGTTAACATATTTAAAGGGAGATATAGAGATAAAACGAATTGGCGGCGACCGGAGCAATATATAAATTCAAAAATTTAAATTTCAGAAGATTACATTTCACGAAAAATATCTGCATCACACAAATTAAAACGAAATTAATATACTTATATACAACACTTTGCCGGTTGTAAAAACTGGCATTTCGTAGAAATATTTATCAATTTTATATTTATGCGGGAGCAACTGCAACATAGCCACCCATATTTTTGAATAGTGCTCAACATTGCTACACTTTACAAAAAGGTAGGTCAGAAGCTCCCGACGAATTTCAGAATTGAAATTAGATCTAAAACGTATACTCATATGAAAAGTGATTTGTGCCCACAGTGACAAAACGGGAGCAACTGCAACACAGCCACCAATATTGTTGGATAGTTCTCAGTTTATACATTTTAAATAAATATCATTCCTGCTGAATTTGAAAGTTGAGCACGACGACTGTGCTGTCAATTTTATTCTCCGTATGAATTGTGCTGTCTTTTAGGCAATACCAAAAATCATGTGTAATGGAACCGATGGTTCTCTGGTGATGGATGAAGTTCTTTTCTTGTGAATTTTGCTTGCGATATTTTTCGAACACTTGCATAGTGGGAAATTCTCAATTCAAATAAGTTGCCGTTTGTACAAGGTATTTTTTATGTTCCAGACCGATGTTTTTTGGCAGCCAGTTCTGTTTGGTTGACATTTGCCAGTTTCTATTTGACAGTTGTGCAGAGCAGTCGAAGTCTCCACGCCCATTCTGGTACCTCCCATGCAAAGGCTTGGTGGTCGTCCGTGTTGCCAATGTGATAAGTCGCATGAAACACTTCCGATCTTAATGAAATTTGGTATTAGGCTTCATGGCAATACACGCCAGTCACAGATTAAGACAATGGTGGATTTGCCACGCCCATTTTGGTACCTCCCATACAAAAGTTGTTCGGCCGGCTGGCTGATAACTCCCGTAAATCTTAGCCGATCACAATGATATTTTGTTAGTTACTATTATTTGTCCAAACTTAGGTTAGGATTGAAAATGGGCGTTTTGGCCACGCGCCTTCTGGTACCTCCCATACAAATCGACACATTTAGTATACATTTTAAATAAATATCATTCCTGCTGAATTTGAAAGTTGAGCACGACGACTGTGCTGTCAATTTTATTCTCCGTATGAATTGTGCTGTCTTTTAGGCAATACCAAAAATCATGTGTAATGGAACCGATGGTTCTCTGGTGATGGATGAAGTTCTTTTCTTGTGAATTTTGCTTGCGATATTTTTCGAACACTTGCATAGTGGGAAATTCTCAATTCAAATAAGTTGCCGTTTGTACAAGGTATTTTTTATGTTCCAGACCGATGTTTTTTGGCAGCCAGTTCTGTTTGGTTGACATTTGCCAGTTTCTATTTGACAGTTGTGCAGAGCAGTCGAAGTCTCCACGCCCATTCTGGTACCTCCCATGCAAAGGCTTGGTGGTCGTCCGTGTTGCCAATGCGATAAGTCGCAAGAAACACTTCCGATCTTAATGAAATTTGGTATTAGGCTTCATGGCAATAAACGCCAGTCACAGATTAAGACAATGGTGGATTTGCCACGCCCATTTTGGTACCTCCCATACAAAAGTTGTTCGGCCGGCTGGCTGATAACTCCCGTAAATCTTAGCCGATCACAATGATATTTTGTTAGTTACTATTATTTGTCCAAACTTAGGTTAGGATTGAAAATGGGCGTTTTGGCCACGCGCCTTCTGGTACCTCCCATACAAATCGACACATTTAGTACAAAATATTATTTTCTGGTAGATGTGATTCGCTTCAACTCAAACATTGGTTAATAATCTGTAAATGTCTACTTAACTGGAGAAAATTGGCGAGGTTGCCATGCCCAATCTCGTACCTCTCATACAAAAGCTTGATGGTCGTCCGTTCTGGCAATGAGATAAGTCGCGTGAAACACTTCCGATCTCAATGAAATGAGGATATAGACTTCGTGCCATCAAACGCGAGTCACCGATTAAGACAAGAGTGACTTTGCCACGACCAATATAAGTTGACTCGGCCGCAATGGATGACTGGTTATTTTTTCGATTGGACGCACCCGTATCCGAGCTATAGCCACTTTTTTATTTTAGCGATTTTCTTATTTTGGCGATTGTTGGAAAAAAATCATAAATACGAATTGGTACAATTAAGCGATTTAAAAAAAATGATGCCATTTTGGGTGATGCCATATTGGAGATTGTGGGTGGCATATTCAGAAAGGATGTATCAAGCACTACCCAACTGCATATATTTGGTTCTTGGACAATTCTTCGTTTGAACGCAGTGGACCCAAATCGTTCATAGGGACCTACACAGAAAATTTCACATTCTGAGTTTCTGCAGGTCCTTGGGAAATTCTAGATTTTATATTTCGATGACACTCCTTAGGACTAACGACTGGCATATGTTTGGTTCATGGAAAATTCTTCATACCACCATATTCGGACTTAATATTCCCACTATATGTGACATATTTAAATACCTATATATTGGATTTGGTTGCGTATTTAATAGTTTGTGCAGCAATTATTTTTAGCTTTGAGTGTGTTTCTATTAATTACTATATCTAAATTTTGGTATCGATTTTTTAATTGAAAAAATCAATAAATTGCTAATTTATCTTTAAAATAAAGTGCTTAACAGAGCTATGTTAGTTCTATAACAGAGCTGTGCTAAGTAAATTGGTTTGTGTCTTTGCTATTTTAAATACGAATTTATGTTCACGGACATCTATAGGGTTTGTTTGCAAAACAATTGTTTTTTAAAACTATATCTCTATTAATAGATATATAGTATGATCTTGAGCTTATAAATAAAAAAAAAATTGTAAAATTACTTATTAATTTAGTGGAATGAAAAATTTTACTACATGTGCTTCTTCATTGGTAACCAGTAAACACACGAAACAGGAAAATATTTGAATACCTTATTTGTGGAGTTGGAGTTCAGAATTTTTACAGTGCGGAGTTGGAGTAGAAGTTGTCCACATTTGAGGTAAACTCCACACCCCTGGATATATATTTATAATGACAACTCTAAATGCAACGAGAATTCTTTAGAACACAAGTTCTTTATTAAAAGTAATGTTGACACCCAAGCACAGTACATAAAAAACTTTCATTCAGGGCGAGTTTCACACTCGTTATTTAAAAGCTCAATTTAAAAGCTCACAGAAAATTTTCATATTAAATGACAAGCATCGGGCATTTAAAGTACATTTAAATGGAGAATTCTCAACTGTGAAACTGGCCATCAATCAATGAAAAATATTTTATGAAAGTTATTTGCGTTTCGTTTTTCCTAAGCTTTTTATGAAAGCTTCTTATAACATCTATGATATTTACCAGAAACTTTATATGATTAATGAAAAGTAGTTCACAACTGCTATCTAATTAGTTCGCGCCCCCCATGTATGGATTGATATCATACACACTAATGTTGATTTCATTTCTGAGAAAAAATTCAACCTTTTTTCTGCCCTTTGCCCTAAAAGTGCCTATTTGTGTTCGTTTGTGATAAAAGTGCAACTCCACATGAAGGTTTTGTGTTCATCCCTGAAAATGTTGCACTCAAAAAGTGCAAAAATGTTAAATTTTCTGCCCTCTCAGCGAGTCATGGGGGGAGAATGTTGCCCGATAAAATGGAAAATTTTCTGTCATTTTGTTTGTATTACAATTATTTGTCTTCGCTAAGCTAAATTTTCCACCTTTTGTAGGTGCGCAAGTGTAATTTAAACGTCTTCAGTTAAATTCGCTCAAAGTGGTCGAAATTATTGTTAAGCGGGAATAACAACAAATACCATTTGTATTGGTAGAAATTCGGTCAGTTTGTATGAAGACTTGCTTGAAATTGCTTAAGTTTCCATATACACTGGTCCAATAACTTCGTTACGCGAGGTAATAAAGACATACAGTTGTGAGAAAATGCAACATTTTTATGTTCGTTTCTCACCCTAAAAAGGCACAACTTTGAAGGGGCGATGGCAACATTTTTTAAATGTCGCCTCATACAAGAGGAACATTTTTGTTATAAACGAAATCATCATAAGTTATTCTGGGTGTTAAAATATATGTTTCCTTTTAAATATTTTCATAAACTATTTCGAATGGTGGTGGGAAATTTTTGACGACGTCACTTATATTTCAGCAATTTAAATTTAAAGCTTATGATCTCATTATTTTTGAATCTGCATAATCTTGAATATTTTTTTCAGCATTGCCAATTTTAACTAATACATAAATTAGAACTTTGCATGGGAAACATCTTTAGACACTTTTGCAATCACAAATTCTTTTTAATTTATATGGTTGATTTATCAGAACAGCCAGTCAGTCATTGCTTCATTGTCTGGGCCTTAAAAACAACTTTCTTTTGGTCTCCAAAAGTATTAGCAACTCACATTGACACCGTTTATTGCAATAATCCCAGCAGCAACTGCACAAAGGAAAGTTATGGAAACAATCGACTTCATTATTGTGACAAAAAGACAAAGCGTTTTCCGTCTGTCCTCAACTGTAGCTCGCTCAATAATACTAAACAAAGACTTTTGTTCTAAATCGATTTAGTTGGTAAATTGAAACGTATTGCTTTGTTCTAGTGCCCGATGTTAATTCCCCGATTCAAATTATAATTCAGATTCACATGAAACACTTTTCGTCGCGATGCGTCTCTTCACCACGAGTCTTAAGTTGAAACTAAAATTAAAACGAAATATTTCTTCACATAAATCTCCGTTTAAGTTGTGATACTTTTACTTTAAACGCGAGTAGTTTGTTCTGTGTGTTCGATGATCTTAAAACAAAAAACACAAATAAGGAACTAAGATTGATACGAATGCAAAAACACTCGTTCAGCGCGACAGTCAAGACGCCATAATATGGTCATACACATATTTCACGCAATGATTCTTACTTTGGACATTTTATTAAATTACTTTTGTATTGAGTGAGTGACAGGGGAATGAATACTCATATGTACATATATTATTTCTTTATCAGTTATTTGAATTTTTGAGTTTTCGTATTTAACATAAGAATTGAGTAAAACCGTATTGTCTTTTGTTTTAAATTTATTATTTGAACAGACAGACTGACAAATACAAATATGTATTGCAAGCACTTGGGAAATATATACGTATGTACCTATCAGGATGATTAAATATTTATACAGCTAAAAGAACTGAATCTACTTTGTGTTACGCGGTTAACTGTTTCTTGTATGTGGGGGATTTAAAATCAATGCTCATATTGGCTGGGTATATTGTGTGTCCAATTTGAAAACATGTAAGAATTTTCGAGGCAGAGTTGAAAAACACAGCACTTGCCTTCCAGTCAAACAACTTAAGAGACATTTGTCAAATATAATTTTCTGTTCTTAAGGAAAAACTTTCAGCATTTTGTCTACGCAATATAATATAACGTTTTTATTATATTGAAGAAGTCAACGTAGCTCCACGGGATTGACAGCAAAAAATAAATTGTATATTTATTTCGATTTTGACACATTTTTGCAGCCATGCAAAAAAAAGGCAGGTAGAAGCATAGACGAATACATTTATTCTCTCAATAAATTAAACGTCATAGGTACGGTAAAGTAAACATTGGATGGTGGATAACATGGGTTCAATAATACCAGATAGAGGCAATAGTAAACAACGTCCAACAAAAGAACAACAACCGAATTTCTTGTTTTTGTGGCAAACTAGTTGAGTTAAATACTATACAAATGTATACCAACGATAAAAGTCAACAAAAAGGGCAAAATACATTTAATACAAAACGACATGAAACAGTTAAGTGAACATATTTTGTAACTCCACCTGGTGTAAGTTAATTTTAAATTTAATTTCTCTCATTTCCACAAAACCTACGACGAAGAGTGTGAAATGAAACGTCAGATAAGAGAATAAATGTATCTATACCCATATTCGTCTATGGGTAGAAGATATGAAACATTTGTCTTAAAGAAGAATAATTGTCTTTGTGAAGAATAATTTAGAAAATATGTTTATTTGTAAAAAACCAAAGGCAACGCGTCATTATTGTGATAATTGGGGCTGTTTGAAAGCTCCGTGACTTTTTGTACTTCCCTCGTAGTTAATAAAAAATCAACATTGCTCCTGTCTGACAGACTACTGTAAAATTGTTAGCAAGCTGCTTCAAAACTTGGGTATTTACCAATACTACGCTTGATGCCGACGTCGAAAAGTTGTGTACACCGATGCTTATGGAGGCTTTCACATCAGAGCTTTTTTAAAATCGTGCGTAGATTTTCATGCAGCCTTCTTAGAACGCCTTTTGTTTATTGGTGTTATTATGTTTAAAAAACTTAAACAAAATAGATAATAATATAAAGCTTATTATTTAACATTACTTTCAAAAAAGTCGAGCATAAAAATGTTCCAATGATACCAAGGCTGTCTGTATAGCTATTTCGGATCTTGCCAAGATCTTCATCAGCAGACGTTTTTGGTATGTTTTTGGTGAATTCTTCAAAAATATATATCCAGAAACACTCATTATATTAATGAGAATTCCTTTATATACTCGTTTGAAGAATACCAAGCACTACCATTGGAACACCTTCATGCACAACTCTTTTTATCATGCCGTAAAACCATTGGTTTTAATCAGACATGATTTGTTTTTGTTAGTGCTTGGTATTCTGTCCACCATATGCTTCAGATGCAGTTCCCAGGAACTACTTCATATTATCAATCCTTACGAAATGGCTCGACGATAAGAGATTTGGATCGAATGAAGAGGCCATTACCGAAACAAACGCATATTTTGAGGACCTAAAGAAAATCTGTTATTTGGAAGGAATAAAACACAAATGGGAAATATTATGGACTAAATATATCGAGCTAAAAGGAGACTATTTTGCAACATATATAGGACATGTATATAGGATACAAAAGAAACGCATTCCGCTGAAACATGCATGACTAGACAGCACTTTAATCTGAGGAATTTTTTTTCTAATTTCCTGTCAGAATTCATTTGTAAACAAAATTTAAATAAATAAAAATTTAAAATATTTGTTGACATACATGTACGTTTTGGACTTACATACTTGAGTTTATGAGAAATCTATTTACATACACAGGCGGATAAGTCTGAAAGGAACCAGCCCCATTTGAAGCATGTCAATTTAGGTTTAGGCTAGGAGGATTCGGCCGAAAATCATACAACAATAGCATCGCAAAAGCTTTGTCCTCTACAATTGTTAGAATTTGTATAAGTAGTATCTCATATTTGAAAAACACAGCGATATTGCATTGTGTTGTGACCCATCCTCACTATCGTTTGCGATGCTGGATATGCCTAATACAATCTATACCAATTATTGCTCAACACAAGAAACGCATTTACTTTATTTTTATCTTATATTTTATTTTATTTATTTTAAATTTGTACCTTACATTTCCCTGAGATAGGAGTATTTTCTAAACGGATGTGTTTTACACAGGCAAAGGGAATTACGAGTTTTGGGTTCATTAGGACAAATATCGGGTACACTATTCGTTGGAGAAACCATGGTTGGAGATAAGCAATTTTGTATTGCGGCTTCCCGACTGAAGCGTTGCATCTGAATGAGTTGGATGTTAAACAAGGAGCGTCACTCTTATTTGCGTGTACCACAGCAGAGTATTCAGACATAGTTGTTCCATCTCAACCAACGATATACACATTTTCTGCGACTTTCTTGGCATCAAATATATTAAGAATAGGATCATAGGAACAGTTTGATGGACGAAATAATCTTGGATAACAGTGATCTCCGACAATTTATGTTTTGTTTTTAAATAAACCCCCAATGGGTTAATTAAAAGAAATATATTCATACAAAGGATTTATAGAGTATAAAAATACTTTTATAATGATATCCCTTTGAACCATATCGAGTCATAAATTCTTGAGATATGACCGATTATATACTCAAGCTTTAAAGGTCTATATCTCAAGAAGTTGGCCCAGCGGAAGGGAAAAACAACTTCTTGAATTCAGCGCAGCAAACTCTGTCGGTGTTGAATTTTTGATGTAGACCACACAATTGCTCTTAAAATAAATGAATGCCAAATTTAATATTTCACTAATTATTATTTTTATTTATTAATTGTCATGTCAGTAGACATTTGTCAATTAGACATTCTTTAGTAGACATTTCTCAATATAAAGTTTTAACTTGGTAACATTATTATCTTTTTTTAGCTTTTCACTACATTTTTTTACAAACTATTTCCCCACAGGGGTAACGCAAAGACGATCAAGAATTAGACAACCAGAATATGAGAGCAATTTGGCAACCCTGGTAAAAGAGAACCAAAAAGTGCCAGATATTCACTCAAACGAATTTCTCTCTCGTGTCATATCTTGATTATTTCATACTTTTTGCAAAGTTCATGTAATTTTATTTCAACACGATTGGAATTTGTATAGTTATATACAATAACACTATCAAAAAGCTGCTTGTGTATTGAAATATTCAATGAAGAGAGTAAGAGAGAGGCCAGAGAAGTGTTAGGGTTTCACTCGTTTTATTTGTTGGCATTTGAGTGAAGAGAAATTTTGACTGTCTATTTATACATCGTTTTTGGGTAAAGTATATAAGTTACAAAAACACGCAATTTATGTTGAGAAATAAAACCTTGTTTTGTGCAAAAATATATATTTTATTTAAAAAGTCACGGAGTTGTCAAACTGGCCTCTACACCATTTCCAATTGAAATTTGAAAAATATCAATTTAATTTTGAAAAATATTAATTGAAATTTGAAAATTATATTTTCAACTTGAAATACATCACATGAAATTTAAAAATTGTATTTGAAATTTGAAATACATCAATTGAAATTTAAAAAACATCAATTGAAATTTGAAAGACATCACTTGAAATTTGAAAGACAACAACTGAAATTTAAAACGCATCAATTGAAATTTAAGACACATCAATTGAAATTTAAAAGACATCAAGAAATTATTACCCGATTTTATGTATTAGATTTTTAAATTTCAATTACTGTATTTTATACTTCAATTGATGTCTTTTACATTTCAATTGATGTGTTTTAAATTTCAATTGATGTATTTTAAATTTCAATTGATGTGTCTCAAATTTCAATTGATATATTCTAAATTTAAATCGATGGTTTGTAAAATTCAATTGATGTATTTTAAATTTCAATTGATATCTTTTAAAATTCAATTGATGTGCTTTAAATTTCAATTGTTGTCTTTCAAATTTCAAATAGAATTTTCAAATTTCAATTGATGTTTTTCAACTAGAATTTTTAAACTTCAATTGAATTTTTACAAATTTCAATTAGAAATGGTGTAGTCATTCATTTACCAAACGTTTGATTGCAATTGACACTATCTGGACTTGTTATATGGTCATTGTTTTTTTGGTCACAATCGTCATTTGATTCTCAGGGTATGCCTCGTATACTACCGCTGAGAACCATTGATATCTATCTTATGAGGTCCTGAAATAAACAATCAGTTCATAAATTATTGCTCAGTGGAAACATTTTATTTTATTTTTAAAACAGTTTTCCGTTACCACCCATGTAGGAACTGGGGAGAGCTTTACACAATCTGGAAGTTGTAGGCTTTCTAGATTTACACTCACTGATTGTGGTTACAGTTTTACACCGCTAACGAATGGTTTTGTGAGAAAGGCCTCCATGGCTAATTAGTCAATAGTGTCACGCCCAATCGAAAAAATAACCTCATTTCAGCTTTATTCAGTTTGATTTAAGCTTCATCATACAAAAGCAAGAAATTTAAAAAATCGTTAAATTAAAAAAATCTCCAAAATATAAATATGACCTTAACCTTAGACAGATAACGTTATTTTTTTTTATACATATAAGATAACCATACGTCTTAAAGACGTATGCAAGATTGAGGTCTAATTAGTAAAGTTTCCAAACTGTTAAAAAAAAATTCGTTTCAAATTAATACGATTAAGTCTTGCTCTATAAAAAAATACTATATTAAGAATCAAACCTCAAAGACGACGAAAACTATTCGTCCTAAAAATCAAATAGATGCCAACGTACGTTATCTCACTAGGGTTAATTACGTAATGTAGCATATAGTCGCCATAAAGTCTAATTTTTGGCCTCTATAAAATACTTTAATCACACCCACAGCTACGGTTGTGAGGACTGCAATTTGGTGGCAACAACTGAATTTACGGTTGCTACAATCTCAGTTTACTATGATTTTTGAAAAGAAACGCAAAAATAAAACTTTGGAAATGGAGAGACAAGACAATGACCATATTTTACAAATATTCGGTTGAGATAACCGAATTAGCCGTAACCGAATTTAGAGGTAGCAAGAACAGAATTTAGAGGTTGTCACAACCACACTAGAGGTTATCACAATCACATTAGAGGTTATCACAATCACATTAGAGTTTGCCACAACCGCATTAGGGGTTATCATAACCACATTAGCGGTTGGCACAACCACATTAGATGGTATCACATCCGAATTAGAGGGTGTCATAACCACATTAGCGGTTGTCATAACCACATTAACAGTTGTCACGATCTAATCAAATGTTTCACATATTAATCAAAATCGCTTTATTGATCATTTAATTTCTTAGATTCTCGTAATACTTACAAGGAATTAATGCACTTTATGTGGGAAAAGTTTTAGGTTAAACACATATATTTTACATGCCACTTTGGACAGTTTGTGAAGTCTGATCCTTTATGGGTCACATTACCAATTGTTATGTGCCGTATCTGTCCGTTTACGCCTTAAACCCAATTGTTATCACACCTAGAGAACCAATTGTTTGAAAAGAGATTGTAGCAACCGTAAATTCGGCTGTTACCACAGAATTGAGGTTGCCATAACCGAATTGAGGTTGTTACGACCTCGTTTGATAATTGACTTGGTTTTGACAATTAAATCTTCAATTACATTCGTTCAGTCTACTAAATTTTCTAAAATTTCGGCTGGAACAACCGAATTTGAAATTAATGCGGAAACAAGAACCGAAATTGATACCAAATTCGGTTGGAGTAACCGAATCTGGCATTAAATCGGTTGTACCTATCGAATTTGGCCTTAATTCGGTGGCGTCAATTCGGTTGCTGTAACCAAATTTCTCATGAATTCTATAGGTACAACCGAATTAATTTTCAATTCGGTTACCACAACATAATTCTATGTATTTAAAATCTGACGTTTACAATTCTATAATCAATTATTATTTTAAAAAGAATTAAAGAATGTTAAGATTTTTTTGTGGTTATTAAGAAAGGTAAGTAAAATATATTTTGTATTAAAACGTCTTATTTTGCAGAAATTAATCAAGCAGATATCAACAGTTTTCAAGTTTTTCAAGGTCAGTCATGTGAGATATGCTGCTATCGTCTGTATACAAAACGGTTTAGGACCTATATCAACCGATAAAGCATGCCACAATTAGTGCGGAGTCCCATGATGGCCGGGACTTGAAAAATGGTCCTCTTCCGAAAACAAATTTTTGCCCGACAGATTACCCCATATATATAACTCTATTTTCTCGCTTTTTACTTTTTTTATAAGAATACAGGAAAATAAATCATCATTTAATAATAAAAAAACTTTATAAATTCATTTGTGACACCATATAAATTCGGTTGCAACAACCTCTAATTCGGCTGTGACAACCTTTAATAGGGTTGTGCCAACCTCTAATGAGGTTGTGTCAACCACTAATGATGGTGTGGCAACCACTAATTCGTTTGAGACAACCTCTAATTCGATTGATGCAACCTCTTAATTCGGTTACGGCTAATTCGGCTGTCACAACAGATTTTTTCTGTGAGTGCAGCTGCGTAAACGTCGAGGAATTCTTAAAATAAGTCTTCAGATTCAGTTTGTTGACATACACACCGGCCCTATTTATTAATTTAATTAGACTGACGATGCACATTCACATCTCTCTTCTTCAAGCAGGACTGGAGAGAGGCCTCCTCTAAGGGATCTAAAACATCCGATAGACATGCTTGTTCCCTTATGAAAAAGGTATACCAAGAGACCTTACCTGTATCCTCGAAAACATCTAATAAACATGTATCGCGTTATTCATGAAATCCTGTCTTTCTACATGCGATAGCCGAGTGGACAGCACGATCGACTATAAGTGCTGAGATCGTGGGTTCGATTCCTGAAGTTGCAGATATAAAAACAAGATTGAAATGTAAAAGTATTCTGTATATAGCAGCATCGTGTATATAGCAGCATTATCTGCAAAATAAGAGGCTTTAACGCCAAATTCACAATTACAATAATTCTACTTAAGTACCTTTGTTAATAAACACAAAAAAGTTCTTGGAAAAAATCCGACAGCAACAATGCTATGTTTTTTAATGTAATAATTGTTTTTGGATTTTGAAACGTCAGTTTTCAAATATATAGAATTACGTTATATTAATCGAATTAAAAATTAATTCAGTTGTACCAACAGAATTCCTAAGAAATTCGGTTGCAGAAATCTCAGTTTTCATAAATACACTTGTTGGAACGAAAGTCACGCTTGTAACCGTCTAAACGCCAAATTCGGTTATTCCTACTAAATTGCCACCAAATTCGATGATTGTAACTAAATTGTTGACAAATTTGGCTGTTGCAACAGAATTGATGTCGGATTCGATTCCTGCGAACGAATTGGTACAAAAATCAGTTGCTGCAAACGAATTCCGTCAAAAATCGATGGATGCTATTGCTGTATTATGGACAACTTTGTTGATAGAACGAATATTGTTGGAAATTCAGTTGCTACAACCGAATCAATTGTGAAACTAGGTTGTTTCCACTGAATTTCGGTTGTGCGGACTAAATTCAGTCGTGACAACATCCAATTGCAGTAAATTGGGCTGTTGCCACCAATTGCGGTTGCCAAAACCTCTTGCCAAAAAATTCGTTCTGTTAATGTGGTTGTGACAATATTGGATATTCAACGCACCGTTTCCGAGTTATGGATAAATTTATAACCATAACCACAGCAGAAAAACGTTCTGGAAGGGAAAAGCAAATATATTTTTTATTTCAGGAATCTTATGATATTTTATGCGTTATTTTATCATCACTGGAAACTGTTTGTTGTTATGTCAGTTAATTTGTTGTAATAGCAGACAAATTGCCAGCTGATAGGTAGCTAACCTTGTTTGATGTTAATAGCAAACGTGGTGGCGGCGCTACAATTGTTTACACATTTTCAATATTACTATAGAGCCAACAAGCAAATTCAATCTCACAGAAGGAAGAATGCGGCCCGTAAATAATACCGAAAATTTTAAAGCCAATGCAATATAGATGAGGGTGTTGAGCACATATAGGACGATGGCGTCGGCTGCCCACATCCTAGCCAAAGCGAAGTTATAACTGCAATTTCCCGGCTTAAGATGGACTGACGGACTACCGGCTGAGCTGTTTAAGGTTGGCGGCAATGAGTTGGAAAGCTGCATGCATCAGCTCATTTGTAAAATCTTGCTAAACTAATGCATGACCGACAATTGGAGCCTTAGAATTCTGTGTCCTGTTTTCAAAAATGGCGACACGAGTATATGCATCAACTATAGTGGAATAAGTATTTTATCGAGCGCATATACGATCCTCTAAAGCCGTTTGCTGTAGACTTGATCGGACCTTATCAGTGTGGATTTCGGCCTGGAAATTCAACTGTCGACCAGATAATCACCTTACGGCAAATCCTGGAGAAAATCTACGAAAAACAATTTAAATATAGTGTAATTTTTTTTGTGCAAGTGGAAACTCTGAAACTGGGCAGCTGTTACATATGTTTATTCCGATTATTAAAAATGGAGCGCTTTACGAAAGAACGACGCGGTATAATTGTGAAAACGTAACCCAAAAGTTTGGAAAGTTATGCTGAGATCGCTCGCAAGCTTCGAAGAATTTTCAGTCGAGGGAGGAATTTTTATTGGCTTCATGAATATAGAAAATTGTCGAATGTGGGTATCAGAAAATCCTAATGCAATCCATGAGAAATAAATACACCCATAACGAGCAACTGTCTGGTGCGGATTTTAATCAGGCGGCGTGATTGGGCCTTACTTTTTTGAAGATGCGGCCGAAATTGCAGTGACTGTGAACAGCATACGTTACAGGAACATGATAACGTAGTTCTCTTGGCTCAATTGGACGACATTTGAAACAATCAATTTATTGCAGCAACGATTTCCAGAAAAATTATCTCAAGAAATTCTGAGGTCAACTGGCCACCAAGATCATGCGATTTAACGCCATGGAATTTCTTTCTTTGGGGGTTTATGAAATCTAGGGTATATGGGAATAATCGAGAAATAATTGCTGAGCTCAAATCCGGGATCCAACGCGTCATGGGTGAGATACTACCACATCTCTTGTGGAAAAGTCATGTTGGCAGGATCACAACTGCGAACAGTTTATCGTTATGACAGTACATATGCTGCCAAACAAGAACTCGTTTGCAACAATATGGTACACATTTGCGATATACGAGTTTATTTGGGAGAACTACATGAACGGTTGCGATTAATAAATTAATACAAATCAATCAAAGTATTGTTGCGGCAACCGAGCAATAAACGTTTTATTTCTTTGCGTGTAATGATATTGGCGAAACAAATTAGAACTAAAAGATATTATGGAATCCACAAAATTGTTATCGTTATTCTATTTCTAATTTGGTTAATTTTCCTCGTCCTTTCTGACACGTGTTGTCACTGGGATGAGTTAAAAATATTTAACTATTTTCTTTTTCTCACTTTGGAAGTGCAACGTAATTCGATGTAATTCCTGTACAAATGACAATAAAATGCAGCACTAAACTATTAAGCTGAATCTTTAAATTGAAATATTATTTAAATGAGACACCAGGTAGCCGTGTTAAGGCAGTCTTTACATTCCCTATGGAAATCTGATATACGCTATTTAGGCATACACGTCGACATATCAGATTGTCTGCGCTGACTCGTCTCATTGACAGTTTCCTCAACTCCTGCAACATTGAAATAAGTATTATTTTATATGATAATAATACAACAATACATAGCGAACTGCCAATTATATTTATATTGAAACTACCCGTTGGGACTACGTGCACTTATGTCGTTATGTACTTTTATGAATAATTTAATTATATTTACGTGTATGTTACATCAAACAAAAAACTGACATAATACGACAGCCGACAACATGGTACAAGCCATCAACATGGCATTGTTTGAAAATGGTAACTTTTATGGTAGATCGGACATTTCATGTGTAGGTAATTGCAAAAATGACCAGTTGCAACGGGTCTAACCATCATTTAACAGTTTTGTTTTTCATTCAATATTTATATGTTTATGCCCCTACAACAGATTCACCTTGACAGTGAAAATCAGATTAGATTTTTCCACCAAAGTTATGCAGACACAAAATAAAAAACCACTTACCACATTTTTAAACCGGTAACCGGTTAAAGTTGTAGTTACCGTTTTCCGTAACAAGTGTTGTCCGTTTCTGTTGTATATGTTTTTGCTGCTGCCACAAACGAAAACTGGTCAATGTCGCACGCAACATAAAGAAAAGAGACGTCGGACGACTGGAGTGTTGGCAAAAAAAAAATATAATAATAAACGCACTGTGGAAGCAAGGTACCTGCAATCTTGGAGCCTTCCTTTGTACAGTTTATCGAACTTGTACCAAATATGCATTTAATATTGTTGGGCAGAAAGTTTAGACTTTTATACCGGGTAAAGTAGAGCCTTGGAACAGTAAAGTTTCTGAAATAGACAGATTTACAATTTCTCCACATTAAACGTCCCAATCTTCAACTATGAATTTCCTAACTATTTAAAAACAAAACGTCAATCTATATGTTGTTTTAATTTGATTTCCATAGACGAACGTTCCATGAAGGGACTGGGACGAACTTGGCCACAATTTGTAAGTGGTCATGCCTAATTTCTCGATAGTGTCACCGTCACAACGCGAGGTGACAGTTGCAGAAGGAAATTTTACATAAGGCCATAGACGAATTTTGGATAGAGTAATTTATTCTCTCAATATTTTTAACGTCATAGGTATGGTTGCAAGTGAACATTAGATGGTGGAAAACATGGGTTCGATGATACCAGATAGAGGAAAAAGTATACAACGTCCAACAAAGCAACAACAACCGCATTTCGTATTTTTGTCGCAAAATAGTTGTGTACAATCAACACAAATGTATACCAACGATGAAAGTCAACAAAAAAAAATACAAAATACATTTAAATTTCACAGTTCTATAAAACCGAAATTAAAGGCTTAAGTCAACAGTTCTTATGACTCCACCTGCTGTAAGTTAATTTTCATCGAATTTCTCTCATTTGCACAAATTTACGACGAAGAGTGTGACACGTGAGATGAGAGAATAATATACTCTATCCTAAATTCATCTATGCACAAGGCCCGTGTCAATCATAGGGTAATGACGTATACAGTAGCCAACTCTCTGAGTAAATTAATGAAATTTGGTGTGTTGCAGATGCGCGGATGGATGTTGTAAATTATTGCTTTAATAGTACCAGATAGTGGCAATGGCTCAAACTAACAACAATAAATCAGCAACGGCATTTCGTTTTGTGCGTTAAAGTTTTTGTGTGTATACTAAAAATAAAATATAACAAAAACGTGCAACTCAATTTACGTCAAATAACTCTCCATCGCACCAACAGCACCACGAATAGTGTGAAAGGAAATATCAGATGCGAAGAATGGCAGCTTTATATGACATTACTTTATGGTGTCAAACGGAATCATAGTACTATGGTGAAAACAAATTTGTTATGGTGAGAAAAATATTAATTTTTGCTTTGCCAATCGATATCTTTTTTGACAGTAGCTTAGTTCATTTACTTTTCCAGTAAAAATTTCCAAGAATCAAGTTTTGAGAGAGAAAGAACGATTTTACTCCCTTTATGAAAATTTGCGCAAAAATACGAGAACGAGTAAAACATTTGTAAGGAAACAGTTGATGTAGTTTTATTCTATGCTACACACAGTTTGGCTTGTAAGTTACATTACATAACTACTGCCACAGTTATCCAATTATGACATTCTTAGTTCACCTGAATATGCTGAATGACACTTTACATTATTGCTTTCCAGTTTCTTTCTAAATTTCAGTAAATTATTAAATAAAATATTAAAATACTCATTTATACTTATTTCTGCCGTGGTTAATTTATTATTCAGTTTTATATGTTTACATAAAACAGATGATTTCAAACAGCTGTTCCATCTTGCAAATTTGTGCAAATTTGTATAAATTTTTACTGAATTTTGTTCGATTACTCCAAAAGTTCCGTAAATGAGAGCTAGAGTTGCGAAAATTTTGTCAGTTCGATATTAGAGATCTGCAAATTTTGTCCAATTTCTTCAACCCAAATTTGCAGATCTCTAACATCGAACTGACAAAATTTTCGCAACTCTAGCTCTCATTTACGGAACTTTTTTAGTAAACGAACAAAATTCAGTAAAAATTTACACAAATTTGCACAAATTTTCGAGTAATCGACCAAAGCCAATAGTAAGCGTGTGTTGGTTACACCGCATGCTTATATAATCGCTTGTTTTGTATGAAGCTCTTAGCGAAGACTTAGCGAGAACTTAGCGACGCGAATCATTTTCGCTAAGTTTAGACAAATTTTTTTTTGACATCTGTTACCGCTTTCAATCCTTTTTCATATTTTTCAATAAAATTACTTATCGCTAAAAAGTTGTTTTCTTTGCAATTCAGAAAGCAATAATCGCTTGCTTGTAACCAAAACACGACTAGTAAATTTTGACAGCTTCAATAGAAAAAGACTTAAACCGCTATTGAAATATAGTTTCGGGCAATAAATATTTTTGAAAAATATTTGTCGTTGCTTTTAGCAATTCTTTTGCAAATGCGATCTTGACAATCCATGAATATTTTTTTCCGCAAAATTTCTTCCAAATTGCCAGAAGATTTCGTCCAAATTGCTACCAAATTTCTTTCTCTTTTTTGTTTTGTTTACATATAAATGATGAACCGAGATACAAGTCGACATAAAAACTTGGCTGTAGCGCCAGACACATAATTCCAACTGCGTTGGATGAAGCCGATGATTAAAAACACTTTTAGAAACAGTTTTATTAAATTATTTTTAAATGTAAATGTGAAAAAAACTGGCAAATATATTTTATAAAATTCAAATAAGAATCTAAAATACTTCGGCGGCGTCTCACTTCAAGGTAAATATCGGCGGCGGCGGCAATTCGGTTTCGCTCTATACAACTTGGTGTGTTTTTAATAAAATTTCCAATTTCAATTTACTTAGCCCCATTTTATTTACTATGCAAATGTCATGTTTTTACTAACCTATGTACTTTGATACCGACTGCCGCAGGTTCATAGTTAGAGAGGTTCAGATTCAGAGAACGGGTTTTCGGTTGTTTCGAAAACTGGACGAGTATTTTTATGTATCCGTGTCACATGTTTTGGAACCTGAAAAAGCCGAATGTAGTATTAAAAATCATGTGATTTTGGCCTCAAACAATGTAAACATGATAAATACGAGTACGCAACGCCGTTGCTGTGTTCTTGTTGGTTGGTTTGAACCATTGCCTCTATCTGGTATTATTAATGCAATTCTTTTCAACATGCAATGTCCATATACAACCACACGAAACTTCATTAGTTTACTGAGAGAAGTTGCAGCTCTTGGTATGACTGGCTATGATCATCGATTTAATTGCCACAATTTCCAATAACAATACTCTCAGTTGATATGTTTTGTGCCTCTGCTTCTATGCCCGGTTGAATAAAGGTTTAAACAACCTCACTAGAGGTTGACACAACCTCATTAGAGGTTAACACAACCTCATGAGAGGTTGTATCAACCGAATTCAAATAGTGTCTGAAATGCATTTTGATGTTTTTTTTATTATTATGAAGAGATAATTTATTTTCCTGTATTCTAATAAAAAGCGAGAAAATAAAGTCATTTATATATTGTAATATTTATGGTAACACATTTGTTTACATGTCACTTCCGACCTTTTTGAAGTCCCGTCCATCATCGCTACAATTCTAACCGTTTCATATAAAGACGATTTCAGCATATCTGAAACGCCCGACCTTGAAAAACTTTGATAAATTTGATACAATTTAATACGAAAAATTTCAGAATATTATTAATATCTTATTAGCCTAAAAATCTCGATATCGCCGCGACAGCAACAATTATACAATCTTTAACTTTCTAAATAAAATATTTGTTTTCAGAAATGAAAACGCCAAATTTGAAATACATAGAATTATGTTGCGGTGATGGAATTGACAATGAATTCGGTTGTTCCCACAGAATTGATGAGAAATTCGGTCACAACAACCGAATTGATGCCGAATTCCGTCGTTGCAACCGACTAAGGGCTATGTATATTCGGTTACCAAATTCGGTAGTTACAACCGAATTGATGGCAAATTCGGTTGATGCATTTGAATTGATACCACATTCGTTTACTCCAACCGAATTTGGTAGAAGTTTCGGTTGTTGCATTCGAATTAACTCCAAAATCGGTTGATGTCATTTTGTAGAAAATTTGGTTGACCGAACGAATATAATTGAGAATGCATTTGTCACAACTGAATCAATTATGAAACGAAGTTGCTTCAACCGAATTTCAGTTGTGGGCACTAAATTCGGTTGTGGCAACCTCAATTCGCTTGGGGCACCCGCAATTCGGTGGTAACAGCCGAATTTACGGTTGCTACAATCTCTTCTCAAACTATTATTGTTCTCGCTTATGGCGGATTCGAGGTAAATGAATAAAAGAAAAACGCTTAGATCTCAAATGGCGCAAAAACATTTCTTTTGCTATAAAAATACTTCGTATCGTAGTTATTCCTGGGGCTGACTGCAAAAATTTTATACTTTTCCAGCAAATACAATTTTAACCTAAAAGTCGTTTATTTTATTTTAAATGAACTATAATTTACTCCAAAATTTTCATAATTTACTTGTGCTGTTAATAAAGAAACCCTTTCTTCTAAACGAAAAAGTAGATACAAAATTACATTGGAAAATAAAAAAAAGAACAGTTTTTGTGCTGAAGACTCTCTTGCTATTTTTTCTTACATCTGCTTTAACATTTGATGTAATATTGTTAAAATAAATAAAGCAATATTTGGTTCACTGAAATAATTGGTTTTGTTTTGTCATAAACAGAGCGACGAGAAAAAGTATTGAATAGTGTAGGGAACTTATTGCACCCTTTTTCCGCTCACATGTAAAGAGTCTGAGTAAAAGTGCATAAACGAATATTATTCTCTTTATAGAATATTTCAATATAAATGCACCATTTCGACAATGTTATTACATAAAACAATACAAAAGGCATAAATGTTTCAAAAGGCATCAATGTTTCGCATCAAAATTATGAATGGACCAAGTTACGACAAACAGAGAGTAATACGTTTTGAATCATTCGCAAGATGTCGCCAGTGCTTTTGAGTCATACAATTCGTTTATAGAGTTCTCTATGCTATTCAATACTCTTTGGCGACGACGAGCTGCTTGTTTGTTCGCTGCCGCTACATCAATACCAGCAGAGACTATTGTTGTACAACAACCACGTATGTGATGCTAACGCTGTGTGTTGTTTGCATGTGTTCACTTTGATTGATTGCACTACCCGTGCCTATAGATGTTAACACATCAGAAATGGGTTTCCATTACATCCCATGAGGGGATTGGGGGAGCTTCTCACAACCAGTGGGTATTGGCCTTTATAATTTTTTTACAATTACTGATTGGGACCCACAGATTTGCACCGGTATTTTAAAATAATAAAATTTATTTAAAATAATAATAATTATAAATATTTCATATATTTTTATCTTTTGTTAATATTCAAAATACAACATTGTAGTTACTTATAAGTAGCATTCCCAGTAATCTGTAGCTTGCATTGCAAACGCCTGTTGAAAATGTCGTTTGCATTGTGATTCCGACTTAAAGCCTACGGAGTTATATGTAAAAAATTTTTATGTGTTCTTTGTCATTCTAATTGATGACTGTGATTTAAAAGCATTAAAGTTAAAATAATCTAACGTTAATATGATTTAACTCCACTGTTCTGCGGTTGCCATTGAAAAAGGTTTCCGAACAACGACCGTAAACATATTTTAAGTCTCCATTAAACTGGTTGTGCTGCGTTTTAATTTGTTTTTCTTTTTTTGCGATTTTACACGAAAGAATTATTAACCACTGAACAATTTTGTGAACCAGTTAAAAGGCCTAAAGTCTTAACGTGACATTCGTATTACATGCGGATAACAAACCATCGCATTCACATGTATAAACCTGGTCCATTGTAGAGGTTGTATTGTTGTTAAATCGCCTGTTTCTAGATTGTGGTTGCCACCAGATTTGGTATGTGACTGCGTGGAAAATGGTGCATGTTGTAATGTTGTCTTACCACTGGTCATGCCAATTATTAACTTGTTTCATAATATTTTCATCCTCATCGTCATCATCATCATTTTGGCATCACATGGAATACTACTCGCACTCTTTTAATAATGTATTCGATGTTCAGTGGGCAAATATGTATGGACTGGCTGTTGGACTACGTCCATGACTACTTTTCGTAATACTGGGATAGATCGTCATCAAAAGTTGTCGATGATGATTGAGTTGTCAATGTCGTTTGGTCACCGAATCAGGCGAGTGCACTGAACTTAGTGTTAATGTCAGTCACTGTTGTTTTCCGACCAAATTGATTGGTGATGGCCGATGGTGGTAATGTGACTTTTACATGATCAGATTGTTGGATGGATGTATAGATAGATAGATGGATGAATTGCTTGGAATGTCTTTTGAATGTATATCGGCGTTTATTCAATTAGCCTCTAATTTAATCGTCTGATATGTTTTCGTGCAATGAAAACTGCTTCCTTGTTCGAAACGTCTGGAATGCGATTACATGTGACCGATGTGTTGGGATTTAGCGATTTTAATAAATAGAAAACAACAAAAAAGATTACATCTCAATACAAATAATTGCACTGTCATTATTTAAAGCAATTTAGCGATTGAATTGAATCTTGTCAAGCCCTGAGTTTAGTATGTATTAAATTAGCAGTCATTGGCGCCAAGTGATGCGCATTAAATAGCTGGGTACCGGAATTTTGTGGACCCTACCGGCCCCACTTTAAATAAAAATATTTTGCTTTTGCTTTAAAACTAGTAACATATTCATGTGAAACTGAAGAGAATAATGGAGCAGAACGGTTGGCATGAAAAATTTAGATTTAAAAATCTGTATGATAAATTTAGCATCAAACGATTATTCATATTATATTATACATGTGTTTTTTTTTTAATTTGCATTGGATTTTAATTTGCATTACTTTATCTAATGCAAATTCAACATAATTAGCATTGTTCGCAATGGCAATTACAACATTTTGAATTTCCATTTGATCAGGCAATGCAAATGCAGGTTGTGAAATCGGATTCCAATTGTAATGAAATATGGGAATGCGTTTAATTGTTTTGAATTTGTTTGACAGCTGGCACTTTTGTTTTTAAAGTATTTTATATGTAGAGGTTGTGGCTTCGACAGGTATTGTCTCGTAGTACTTTAAAATTAATAAATCTGCACTGTATAAAATATTTTAAAACCAAAACTGCCAGATATGAAGGAATGGTTTTGAAAATATAAGTACAATTGCCAATAGTATTGAAATTTTTTTGAATTTGCATTTGGACAGGTAATTCCAATTAAACTACAAATTATAATTGTCATATAATTAATTTGCCCCCCATGTATGCATTAAATCAGTTCTTTTTAAATCAGGGTTTTTACGCTCAGTGAGCCGTACACGCACTACTGTAGGAATAAACTTGATGTAGGCAAATGCGCAGTTTGGGCAGCTTAAAAGAATCAGAACATCCAGAACATCCACCCGATTGGATGAAAGGGTCTCATACAACTTGTCTTGCTTATGGCGCAGATTCCTGGATCATATTGCATGCCGAAGAAACATCACTGGGAGTCTTCGAAAGAAAAATGGTTACAAAATATCATACATGGAGCAAATTAATTATATGGCAATTATAATTTGTATATTGTGAATTTGGTTCCATATATAGGGTGATTCAGTCACGACTGGACAAATTTCACCAGCGTATTCATTGGCTCATTTCATGGAAATATGTCCATCTACGACCATCCCCGAAAATGCAAGGGTGCGAACTGGCAGCGGTTTGAAATTTTTCGGATTGGTGGTCGGAGGGTACTAGGGTAAAACTGAACCAGTGGTCGGATTTTAAGTGTTGTCATCTGCCATATGGATAAGAAAATTGAGGTTATGTGTACGTTCTTATATCTTTTTTTCCAGCTTCAAACTAAAGCTTCGTATCTCGGCGATTCCACTTTTTTTAATGATACTTCTTTTTTAATAATTCAGAAAGGTTCCTTAAAGGCCTTTCCAACAAGCCCAAAAACAAAAAAATCCGACCACTGGTTCAGAACTTAGCAATTCTACCCTAGTACCCTCCGACCACCAATCCGAAAATTTCCAAACCGCTGCCATTTCGCCCCCTTGCATTTTCGGCTATGGTCGTTGATGGACATATTTTCATGAAATGAGCCAAGGAATACGCTGGTGAAATTTGTCCCGTCGTGACTGAACCACCCTGTATGTTGTGAATATGGTTCCTATTATTTTAATACAATTATTACTATACATATGTTTGGCAGAAAATATAGTAATGTTTGTGAATATTTAATTGTTTTCCTGACAAACATAATATATTTGGAGTTTTAAGTTTACCATAATTATAATTGGGGTTGCCCAATTTTCCATACGTTTGTGTATTGCCAACCCGCGACGTCTAAACTATTGTCTCTTTCGCACTAATGCAAACTATATACATAACACTGTCGAACACAAAAAAAATAACGTGGTTCTGACAACAGATTCTGGTGGTTTGGGTAAAAAATACATATGATGAATCGGCATAGGAAACCATGTTATTCTTACATCTTAGGTATAGGATGTGTTCAGGAATTTTATGTAAAAATTTACGAGACAGATTTATATGGAATACATTAACCCTCAACCGCCTCAGTATATGGGTTCATTTTCTTTTTGTGGAGAAGGGTAAAAACACTCCTAAAACAAGGGTATAACGCATTAGAATGAACTACAAAAATATTTCATATAAAATTCTACTACATATAAGGTTCTTAACACACCAAACCTCAAAACTGAATGCCAAAAATAAGTCAAAACTGAAAATCCATTTAAGGGTTAATTTCGTACTTATTCCGATGTGGCGCTAAAATTTCCATGAAAATTTAATTTTAGGGGGTGGTTGGTGTGTATTGGAAAAATATTTTACGTAAAATTTCACTACAAGTCTTTTTGTTTCATTTTGTTCCACAGTGTAATTTATTGTGTTCATTGTCTTCTGACAGTTCCGCATTTACTTCCATATAGTAGTAGGAAAAATGGAATAGTGTTTATTGATGTTTGACGTAAACTTGTTGCCAGCATAAGTAAAGGGAAACACACTCGCCCGAAGCTTATTCCACATACGGTCTGTTCTGTTGGAAATCGAATTTTCTCTGTAGTGCGAAGATCGGTCTATACTGGCCAAGTGACAACAAATGGATGTGAATCAATGTCGTACTGTTAAATACTCTAACCTCCGGTATGAGGTTATGTATCTCAGAGGAACAATTCCCATGCAAGTATTGATAGAATAGCTCAAATTCCGATAATGTTCCAAGGAGATAATAGAGTTGGCTGCTGTTACCCAATAGGATCTTTGAAATCCTTTGCACGCGGTTCAGAAGCTCCTAGGTGGACCTAGGGGCACCAACCGAAATATGAAATTTATAATCCATCTTTGTCCGACTGTACCAGATGTAGATATTGAGAAGGTCAGATGCAGTGAAGAATCATCTACACCGCTTTAAAAAGCCCAAACACTTGCATGTTTTTTCGGAACATAAAACACATGTTTGTTCCAGATAATATTACACTGTATTTTCATAGCCAGAACATCAAGAGCTTCCGAGATTTCAATATCTGCACCACCCATATAAATCGATGACAGATACGAGTCATGCCGTGTTAGACTATTAGAGAAGTCTTTCGATGTGTGAACTTTAGGAAACATTTTGACAGATCTGATAGATTCCACACATTTTTTGATTTTTCTCAAAAAATTATTATTTTCAATGAAACGAACAAAAACAAAGAAAACGCTAATAATCACCTTTATTTCGTCGCTTATTTCAAATGATTAATTTTTTTTCACAATTTTCTTTATCTCCTATCCTATTTTTGTTTTATAACAGGTGTATCATGGTATATTGTCTATCACGGAAAGTACTGCACAATAGAGTAATGCTATATAGACGAAGTAATTCTCTCAATATTTTTACCGTCATAGGTGTGGTTGCAAGTGAACATTAGATGGTGGAAAGAATGGGTTCAATAATACCAGGTAGATGCAATAGTACACAAAGTCGAACAAAGCAACAACAACCGCATTTCATGTTTTTGTGGCAAAATAGTTGTGTTAAATACAATACAAAAAATGTATATCAACGATAAAAGTCAATAAAAAAGTTCAAAATACATTTAAGTTTCACAGTTCTATACGAAAACGAAATGAAAAAGTTAAGTCAACAGTTCTGTAACTCCACCTGCTGTAAGTTAATTTTAGTCGAATTTCTCTCATTTGCACACACCTATGAAGAACAGTGTGAAAAGAAACGTCAGATGAGAGAATTAATTCGTCTATGCATAGAGCTGCCATCTTTCTCATATGACGTTTCATTTTACAATCTTCGTCGTGCGGTCACGATAGAGAGTTATTTGACGTAAATTGACTTACACCAAGTGGAATTACAAAAATTGTTGGCTTACAATTTTAATGTCGTTATGATAAATGTGAAATTTTCAACGTATTTTGGAATTGGTTGTTATCTTTTATTATTAGTATATACTATTTGTGGTGTTTTACACAACAATTTTAACGCACAAAACAAAATGCCGTTGCAGTTTTCTTGTTGGTTGGTTTGAGCCGTTGCCACTATCTGGTATTATTAAAGCAATACTTCCAACTTGCAACGTCCATATGCAATCACACCACACTGATACAAATCGCTACACTATACGTCATTACTCTATGGTTTGAACAGCTGATTTTAATTTGTTCATGGTATTTTTTCTTTCAGTTGTCAATCTCTTATGCATTTTGTTTTTGTACCCCTGTCAAATATTTATATGTGCAATGTATCATATTGAGTTGGAGCTTTGAAAACTAAAATTTTTTTGATTTTTATTTTAGATATTAGTTCTTTATTTATGTGTTCTTTAAAATTATAAGAAAACATATTTTTCCATTTCTTTTTGAGAACAAAAAAAGTGTTTGATATTTTCTTCATAGTAAATATTTATATATGCAAAAATGAAAATTAAGTTTAATTCTTAATCTTATCCAATTAAAATATGTAATTAATAATATATTGAGTTGCCCTTGTGTATTAGAACTTGTTGTAGCCTGCGTGGCATATAACTGACTAAGTTTCTTAAACTGGACATGTCAATTTTCTCCCATTCCGCCAATATTGCTAGTTTTAGTTCTTTAAGCGTCGTATACTGCTTCGACTTTGAAAACACCTTGGCGGAAAGTATCCCCCAGAGGTCTTCAATTGGGTTGAGTTCGGGACTTATGGCTGGCCACTCCAGTAATGGAATATTTCGGGACTCAATAACATCCCTTGTGGGCCGAGCAATGTGGATCGGGGCGTTGTGTTGTTGAAAAGCCCAGTTATCTCCATATAATTCGCCAGAAAAGTCAATTAAATTGCTGTCCAACAGATCAGCGTATGCTTCCGTATTCATTTCTGTTGGGACAAAGCATATTTCTGACTTCCTCGTGCTCCAAATGCAGCTCATATCATAAGAGATCCACCACCGTGGTTTCGCTTGTAGCACGTTTGCCGAGGATGTCGTAAATCTCTCCAATATTTATGGTGACCAGCAGGTCCATCCAAACTAAACTTTTTCTCATCACTAAATATAACGGTTTCAAATTCGTCCTCCCAAAACTTGTACTTTTCTGCGAAAGCAATACGTGCAAAATGGTTTGGCCATTTTGGTATGGAACCGATGACCTATATCGTCCTTTAGCAGTTGCTATACACACTGTCTCGTTACATTTAGACGCAATTCCACCTTTATTTCCCTACAACTTATATTCTCATTAGCTGCTAAATGCCAAATGCGCCGCTTAGTCCTCTGGTCTACAGTTGGGATGCGTCCAGTGCGCTTAATACAACCATAGTTTTCGGGGTCTTTGGGGAAATTCGAAACTGTATTGCGATGCCAATTTACCGCAGCTGCAATCTAGCCAACTCCTTTACCTGCAAGTCTCATTCCAACAATTTTTCCGCGCTCCTCATCCGTAAGTTCACTTCCACGTGGCATGATCAACTAGAAACAAAACTGTGAATAAAATGTTTCTTAGAATATATTCATAACGATCACTTTACTCACGTACTGAAAGATATTTTATACTAAACACCCGAGAAAGATAGAGTTGTTCACTTTAAAGTGTCAGGAACGCGACTGCACATATAATTATTTTTTATTGAAATGCAAACTTACAGCGATAATCATAGATAACGGGACTACAAATAAAGTCTAAAAGAGAAAAAAGTATATGACAAAGAGAGAGGGATATTATACTACAGTTAGTTTTCAGAAGGAAAGAAAAAAAAATATTTTGCACATATAAATATTTGACAGAGGTACTTTTTTTGTATTCTTGCATTGTTGGCATACATATATGTAGAGTTTGACAAATGAAGCTAATGAAACAAAAACAAAATGGTTGTTGTTACTGCCTACACTACAATTGTACCATGAGTCCTATTGTCACTTTGCAGAAAGATGATTTTGGATTCACCAAAACTGATAGTGTAAGTCGAAAACAGAATAAAATTTCTTTCAAATGGTGGAGAGTTTCATTCCATTTCTCTCTCCGCGAACTGTGCTATTTGCACTGATCGTCTAACACGGCATTTGCGTGCCTTAAACTCGACGCGGTTCGCTTGACCTCACACAGAAACTAAATGCTTCAAATATAATTGAAATATGAGGTTGTGTTATAAGAACAGCTGAATCCACTTTTCTCACGTCCTCATACATAGATCTGTCAAAATTAGTTTACTTTGCTTGATTGTTTTATAAATACTTTAAAAATTTCAAGTAATTCTAAATAAATACAAATGGCCACATACAAATTTCGTTTAATGGGTAATTCCAAAATATTTCGACACAGTCCAGGACCCAACCCCTATTGAATTGTATGAAATTTGGACAGAAGTTTTTCCTCGTCCATACGAATTTCCATTAACGCATTCCAAAGTTATGTCATTTTTAAGTCAGGTCCTTTTTTCAGAAAGTGCTATACAATACATACTTCAACGAACCATAAAACAAAAACTACTTTGAATTTTGACTCAATTCTGGTGTCATAATATTCGTATGGACGAGGAAAAACTACTCTACTCAAGTAGAGCTTTAGAGATTAGAGAATTACTCTAATATAAAAAAATTGGTTTATACAAATAAAAAAGGAAGAAATAAACAGAAAAATCTGCTGAATTTGACAGAACTGTGCATTACTAGTAAATACAAGCTCTGCTGCTATCGTCTGCTTCCATACCAACGTATTTTTTATCTACCATGAACTTCTGTTCAACTTCCATGAATTTCTAGTTACTTTTACAAACATTTACAACTTTTCATAATGCTGTACATTTAGCGAATTCTTCAACCTTATTATGGTGAAAGTCGTATTGCCATCTGTATACTTCCACAAACTTTTAGAATTTTCCAAGTATTCCAATTTTCCAATCCCCCACATTCATTTTGTAGAATTTGTTGATAATCCTGCACCTTAATTCTGTATCTTTTAACGAGAAAAATCGGTAGTTAAATTGACAAATTTCGAAAATTTTGTATTGAAATTTGGTGTATTTTGACAAATTAACTACCGATTTTTATCGTTAAAAACAAGATGTATCTATTATTATTATTGTATTATTTTGCCATGGTTAAAAAGTTACAGAATTCCGATGAATAATAAATGAAGAATAAATAATAAAAACGAAAACATCCAATTCTTGAGCTTGAATTGAAAATAGTTTAGAAGGATTAAACAAAGGAGACCGAACGTTGAAAATTAGTAACATGTAATTGACGGAGAATACGCAAACAGAGTAAATAGAGAAAACGGTTTACGAAGAACTTGGACGAGGGATTTGGTACAAACCGTTATGGCATACCTGGGCGGATATGGAGTGGACCGTAATGGACATCTCAGTACGGGGCAACTGTGATATTCCTGATGCGATGCTGGAAAGTTGGTATTATACCGAATTGGATTGTGAGACAAAAGCGACGTGCATGATATTTTCCACTTCAATAGGGTAATATCACAAACACTTCCGAGAATATAACATTCGCACATGGGAAATGTCTACGATTGGATTCTGGGCTTGTTAATTAGACATGGGATGGGAAATAAAAGACGGTGACTATGGGGGACTCGAAACTGTTATGGTTGGAAAGATGACAAGGGATAAGATAACTTAATGGCTCAATAGTAGCATCATAATATACGGCAGGGTTCAGGCCGACTTAATTAGAGAGTATATGTGGAAATTCGACACTTTGAGGGTGCGAAAAGTGTGGGAGACGATGTATGACAAAATCCAAATTGATTCTGCAACGAGACAATAGTGGAGATTCCGGACAATATACAAGTGTCGCTCTTTTAATATAGGGAACTTGCTTTGCCACGTGGAGAAGGCAACTTGCTATTACTAAGGTACATTACGCACAGGGTAGGGTGTTTAAGGACGTTAATTGGGGGAGAAGGACGGGAGATTGCTGGAGGTGAATTTACTTCTTTTGTTAAGGTCCATATGAACGAATATCCATTCACACACGGAGGGAAACGTACACTGCCCAAAATAACCTGGACAAAATCAATATGGTGATACTAGAGGCAGACAATGGCAAAGTTACTGTGGCTATTAAGACGGAGAATTACAAAGGCAAGATGAACATTAAGGTGGACGACACGATAAGGTACAAGAGGTTTGATAGAGACCCAACAACATCCGTACAACGGGTAGATAATGGTCTGTTGTGGGTGTTGATTTGGGATGTGATAGGTTGATTTAAAGGGGATAAGATGAAGACAAAAACGATTAGGGCTTTATGGACTTAATGAAATTCTCGGGAGTAATTGTCATCAGGGGCTAATTTGTTCTTTGATTAATGCTCCTTTCACGCAACTTTGCGTGTACGTTAGCAACATCTTGGGCAAGTTAACGGGAAATTTAAAGTATAATGTCAAAGATTCAGAACAGTTTAAAGGGCTGATGTCGGACACAGAAGTGAACAGGGAAGGGATACTAGTTCTCCTTTATGTGGTATCACTTTTCCCTTGAATACCAGTAGATCTCGATTTAGAGATAATCAGGGGAAAATTACTGGAAATTTGGGAACTCACAGGGACTAATGGATACATATTTCATATACGACGGCGGAATTTATTAACATGGTGGGGGTTGGCCATGGGGTCTTCCGCATCTCCGATGGTTTCTGTCATTATAGAGGGAGAACTGTAGGGAGGATTTATTGGGAATTGTGATATTGACCCTCGGATTTGTCGAAATACTTTTTCATATGTGTGGTGAAAGTGCAATAGGTAACATTCTGACGGGACTCAATATCTATGACCAGAATATAAGATTCAAAATGAGAGGAGGATAGTGTTCATAAGAAAGGGGCAGATGGTTTCTATGCCTCAGCTGATCGACTATAAAATTGGGAATCCATAGATAAAAAAGTGGATGAACAATTGAGCGATAGGCAAACTATTTGTAAATTATGTTTTATTGATACTAGCGTCCTTCAAAATAATATTTGATTGATACTACACCCAGAGTACTAATTGCTTGAAAAGAGGTTGTAGCAACCGTAAATTCGGTTGTTGCCACCGAATTGCGGTTGTTACAACCGAATTGAGGTTGTGACGATCGAATTTAGTCCCCACAACTGAAATTGGGTTGAAGCAACCTCATTTCATAATCGATTCGGTTGTGAAAGCTTAAAATTCAATAATAGTCGTTCTGTCAACTAAATTTTCTAAAATTTCGGTTGGAAGAACCGAATTTGGAATTAATTCGGACGCAAAAACCGAAATTGATACCAAATTCGGTTGGAGTAATAGAATGTGACACCATTTCAGTAGAAACAACTGAATTTGTCATCAATTCGGTTTTATCTATCGAATTTGGTATCAATTCGGTCGCAATAACCGAATTTAGTCTTCAGTCGGTCGCAACGACCGAATTTGGCGTCAATTCGGTTGCTGTAACCGAATTTCTATTGAATTCTGTAGGTCTGACCGAATTCATTTTCAATTCGGTTACCACAACATAATTCCATGTATTTCATACCTGACGTTTAAAATTATAAATAGAAATATTATATTCAAATAAGCTAAGAATGTATAATTGTTGCCGTCGCGGGTGTATCAATTTTCGTTTTATAGTTGTTACCAAAGGTAAGTGAGAATATTGTAATTATATTTTATGTCTTAAATAGTATTTTTTTTTGCAGAAAATGTTCAATCAAATATCCACGGTTTTGCAGTTTTTCAAGGTCGGTCGTTTGAGATGCACGCCAGAATTGTTGCGGTGGCCCATGATGTCCGGGACTTCAAAAACGGCCGGAACTGACATGAATAAACAATGCGTAACCCTAAAGGTTTCCCTATATAAATGAATTTTTCCATTTGTAATGTTTTGTATAAGAATTTAGGAAAATATATCATCAACTAATAATTAAAACTAATTTCAAAATTATTTTGTGGCACTATCGAAATTCGGTTGTAACAACCTCTAATTCGGCTGAAATAACCTCTAATGCGGTTGCGACAAACTCTAATGAGGTTGTGTCAACCTCCAATGAGGTTGTGTCAACCTCCAATGAGGCTGTGTCAACTTCCAATGAGGTTGTGTCAACCTCCAATGCGGTTGTACCAACCTCCAATGAGGTTGTGACAACCTCTAATTTCGGTTACGGTTAATTTGGTTATCTCAACCGAAATTTTCTGTGAGTTTAATGGCTTTTAAATTATGTTTGATTGATGTTTATAGATTTTAAATTATGTTTAATATGAGTTCTGCCGTATGCAACTCGAACACTATGAAATTCCAACTATCTCAGTGACATACGGTGAAAGTCTTATAGCTGCTGCACACTCTTGGTATAGTACTCTATGGCTCCTACTCGTTAGTGTGATTCGTGGGTGTGTTTCGTGAGCATGATTGGTGACCGTGAATAATATAAATTTCAGTCACGCATTATTAAAATTATAGTCATACGTGTCATACGACAAATTCGGGTCACTCACAAACCTCTAGCATTGACTTAACGCAATTTTGTTTCATACGGATGTAAGAAGTTTGTACAAAGGGACATTAAGAATGCATGGACAAATGAAAAGGAAGACCAAAGTAAATTATGTTATCAGTTTAGAAGTCTATTCTGAATCAATTATATTACAACTTAAATATATGATCGACATATTGTAGCGTCGATACTTTTCGATTATCACCGATATTTTATTACATCACGGACAGAGTTTTGACATTACCATTGTCCAATCCAATGTTAAATATACTTTAAACCTGTCAAATGGCAAAAAACAAAGAACGTACCAAAGCGGTTAGTTTATTAATCAATTTGACCCCTTTATAATTCAGAAAACAACATAGTGCATCAGTGTGAAACACCGTTACTCTTCATTTGCTGACAAACGTATCTGCGAACCACTTATCCTCTTTGAAAGCTTTATATACGCTGCACACACAAAAAAACGTCCCATGCGAAACCTCCACAGAAACAACGCTAAATCGTTTGACCACATGTCAACTGCTGTGAAGTTTGTATTTTTAAAACTCTTATCTGGTGCAGTTTTCGCTGTTGCTGCTGTTTTGCATTTATGAAATTCCCGATTTGGCCCGTTTTTGGTCTTGCAATCAAATAACAGAATTTCGCCTTTTTGGTGATGTGCGTTCGTTGTCGTTTTAAGGTTTTACAGCCACAGACAGAGAGAGAAAGAGTTTCGGTTGTTGCTGGTTTTGCAATATTAAAAAGCAAAAAAAAAAAAAAGAATGCATTTCGACTTCATGGCACTTTTACCTTGTTGGAAGTTTAATGCACAAAACAGGAACCTAAGCCAGATGAAGAACCTCACAACGAACAAGCAGTTTTCTGTATTGAACAGCTATGAATGCAGATACGAGAATATTCAAGTTTATGCATCACTGTAGTGAAATTTAAAATACTATAAGTTCGTGTAAATTTTTGTAACGTCAATTGGTATTGAATTCAGTGTCTGATGAAATTTGTAAACGTTGTATTCGATAAAGTTAAATACTTTTCAACCAACAATTCAGTTTGTGCGACATATCTATTTTTCGAGTAGATATGTGTCCGACTAAAATGCGTGAGAACGCAGGTTCTCGCACCATACTGGTTAGGTTTTGTTGCCAGTTTTATAGGTGACAATTTCCATTAAATCACCAGCTACAAGCTGAAAAATCTGACGTTTTTGATGTTTGGATGCAAATATAACGTGTGTTTGGAGCTTGTAGCAAGTATGATATACTTGTGTCCAAACACAACGTGTTTGCTATTCCACACACAATGATAGATATGTTATAATACAGGGTATCCGTCGGGAAGGTATATATTATATGTTTGTTTATAATTTTTGATAAAATGAAAGAGTATGGATCTTATATTGATAAATGTTTTATTTAATGCCGGCAATTAGGTATGAAATACAATATCAGACAAATGTCCGCCTCTGTTAGCCTCACAAATGCGAGCCGTTTTGTGCACATTTTTCATTACATTCTCACACATTTCAAGCGGTATTTCATTAATTTTTCATTATTTTGTTTGAGTTGCTCAAGCATTTCTGGTTTGTTTGCATAAACCTTGCTTTTCAGATATCCCCACAAAAATAAGTCCGGAGCAGTCAAATCAGGCAACCGTGGAGGCCAATCAACATCACCATTTCTTGAAATAACTTGTTGTGGAAAGAGATCTCGCAGTAATTCTATTGTAATCCTGGCTGTATGCGATGTGGCACCGTCTTGTTGATACCACATGTTAATCAAACCCAAAGCATGCAGTTGTGGCATTAAAAAGTTTTCAATCATATCCCGATATCGCTTCCCCTCATTTTCAAAAAAGTAAGGTCCAATGATTCCTCCTGACCAAACTGCACACCAGACTGTCACTTTTAATGGATGCAAAGATGAGTGATGAATAATTTGCCGGGTTTCCATTGCCCAGAATCGACTATTCTGTTTATTCACATATCCATTCAATGCCTCGTCAATCATTATGATTTTTTCTTGAAATTCGAGGTTGTCATGGGCGAGCTGTAACATCCTATTGGCATATGTACGGCGGCGTAAATGGTCTTGTGGAAGAAGCTCTTGTGTCAACTGAATCTGAAATGTAAACAAATCCAAATCCTTGTGCAAAATTGTGGCCAAAGTTGTTCTTTGAAGACCAAGCTCCTGAGCACGGCGTCGAATTGAGGTTGATGGATTATTTTGAACACTTTCTTGAGCAAATCTTTTAACGATTAAAACACGTTGGTTTATCGAATATTTTTCCATAATGATGTTGCCATGTATCTACTTCACGACTGCCAAATATGAACTGACTAATGATTACCAAAATGGCGGCAAAACAAAGTAGTATACCTTCCCGGCGGAACCCTGTATATGCGCTTGTGACCCAAGTATAGCTGTGTTTGGAATATAAATACAGTTGTGTTTGTTATTGTTATTGAGAGCAAGAGAATAAAATAGGTATAAGGAGTGACTATTCACAGTGAAAGTTGCATGTGTGTAGCTGTATTTTTGCAATATTTATCAGTCAGTGATTCATAAAAATTCCTGAATGCGTATGTAAGTTGAAGTTGAAGTGAGTATTTCTTACATATGTTGCGTTTTTGTTTCATGTATTAAGTCGTCGATCGGACATAGGATAGCAAATGTGTACATTGTAGTATTGTTTTATATCCTTTTTTTTTCCAAATCCGTTCTTTTTTGTACAGACTTTGATAAATTATTAGGATGAGGGGAAAAGTTTCGTCATACGAGGCAATTTATTTATCACCTCAATGAATATTGTCATCGAATGCAAGGTAATGCACAGATACAGGGTGGCTGATGAATACTGCTACATTAAGAAACTCAAATAACTTTTTTTCAGTGTATGGAATTCATTTTTCTTTTATTCATGTTAAAGCTCATTCAATTTTATTAAATATAGCTTAATTTGTTTTAAAAATAATGGAATTTAAATGCCCCCCCCCCCTTCTCGTTGATGCATGTGCGGCATCTTACCAAAAAGTTGTTCAATATTGCATGGAGAGTTGAGACAGGAATAACCGCAATTGTTTATCGAATGGATTGCTTTAGTTCATTAAAATTTGTTGGTTTTGCTTTGTAGACTTCCTGCTTGCAATAACCCCACAAGAAAAAGTCAGGTGCAGTGAGATCAGGCGACCTAGGGCCAACGGAACGTGGAGTTTCTGGATATCAGCTAATTGGGCATTTTCGTCGCAATTCTGTCATAACAGTTCATTCAAATTTGTTGGTTTTGCTTTGTAGACTTCCTGTTTGCAATAACCCCACAAGAAAAAGTCAAGTGCAGTGGGATCAGGCGACCTGGGGCCAACGGAACGTGGAGTTTCTGGATATCAGCTAATTGGGAAATTTTCATCGCAATTCTGTCATAACAGGCCGGGCTATGTGAGGAGTTGCACCACCTTGCTAAAACCGCACAGAGTTGAAAGAAATTCTCATTCGGCGTAATTCTGGATAGAAAAACTCTGTCAACATGCTCAAGTAACGGTCAACAGTAACCGTAACGGTGTGACCGTTTTCTTCGAAGAGCGTGATGAAACTGCACACCACACTGTGACACGAAGTAGATGCAATTCCGTCTCATGGAGTATATGTGGGTTGAAAGCACTCCATATTCTACAATTTTGTTTGTTTATGTTGCCGTTTAAATCGAAATGGCCCTCGTCAGACTAGAAAAGTCAGTTCAACATGTTTCCGTCCTCTTCCACCAAAAAATTTTCTCTCAAAATTCCAAGCGAATCGGGAACTCTGCTGCGTTCAGTTTGTTGGCCATTTGAATTTTATATGGGAATAAGTCCAAATCTTTGTGCATAATTGACTGCAATGACAGTCTGCTTATACCCATTTGAGCAGATAAACATCTTGTTGAAACTCTTGGGTTGTTTTGTATGGCAGCAGCTATAGCAGCGATTGTTTCCTCCATTCGAACTGAAGGGTTTCGATGGTAAGGTCTTCTGTTGACTGTCCCATGCTCGAAAAAATTGTTAACAAGTCTCATTATGTCTTCTTTGGTCTCTCATCTACATCTACATATCTTCATCACCTACTCACCTACTCACCTACATCATCTACATCTCATTCTAAATTATTTCCCTAGTATCTTTTCGATCAGTTGTGCCATAGAAACTCCCTGGTTCTGGTTCGTTGTCGTGATGAAAGAGCACTATTTTCTTCACCAAATGCGGTATATTTTGCTTCAGATCAATGTCGAATCTATCCAGCGGCTGTAACAATTATTTTTCTCTTTTCAAGGTAATCGACGTGAATGACACCGCATCGCCAAACGCCTTCTTCGGATTGACCACACGGTTGCGCTTATTGTTGAGTGTGAGTTATCGCGGCACCCGTCACGGGAATAGTTTTTCAAGTCCAAATATACATGTAAAATGTGATGTACCACTTCGGTTGAGATACCTACTGCCTCAGCCACCTCACGCATTTTCATTCCCCATTTGGTCCAATATCATTCCGTGGATTTTATCGCCGACTCTGGCGTGGCGACTTCTTTCGGGCGACCTCAATACTCGGAGCCACTGGAGCTGGTACAACCGCAATGGAATTCAGGAAGCCACTTTATAACCATTAAAATTTATGGTGCAAAATTCTCATAGTATTTATCAAGCCTTTCCTTGGTTTCAGGGATGGTGTTGTTAAAGTAAAAATAATGGTAGATTAGCGCGTGAAATTCACTTTTTTTTCATTTTCGTCGATATTCACGTGGTGGACTGGTTTCAAAGACAAAGTAAATGATGAAAGCATTGTTCGGAAACGGTTTGTCCAGACTATGACTTGGATTGTGCAATATCATAACTGTGAAATTGTGTGGGAATAATTTAAGTCTATTCGACCTTTCGACAATTTTTGTTAAAGCAATAAAATATCTTTATCTAACATTAAGCGTGTTTTGGTTACACTGCTTGCTTATATATTCGCTTGTTTTGTATGAAGGACTTAGCGGAGACTTAGCGAGAACTTAGCGACGAGAATTGTTTTCGCTAAGTTTAAACTAATTTTTTTTACATCTTTTACCGTTTACAACCCTTATTCATATTTTTGAATAAAATGACTTATCGCTAAATTGCCGTTGTCTTTGCAACTTAGCAAGCGATAATCGCTTGCTTGTAACCAAAACACGACTATTATTTCTTTTGCATAGGAGACCTTTACAAGTCTATATTGACAAATTACAGAAGTCGATTCGAATTTTTAAAGCATTTTTTTTTTGACTTCGTTTAGCTGTATCTTTCTCTCTTCATGTCAATTAGTTTTGTTTGCCATGCCATTTTTTGTTGGGATTTTTTCCCTCTTGATCGTGATTTTATGTGTCCCGATACATTTATTTTTGTGCATCCATTAACCGAAAAACTGGAAACTCCAAAAAATGAATTCAGACAAGTTTAAAGACTTCTAACAAACTACTCCAAATATACAATTCAATTTGAATACTGTTACATGTGTGAGTTTTTGAAGAGTGGAGGAAGGAGAAATACATTTGGCACTTTTTGACTCAATGTACATTTCGCGTTAAGTTTAGTGGGTCACGGTGGGTATGCAAGACCAGTTTTTCTATATCTGTTCATAAACATAACTATTTGTTTGCCATTGCTGTCTGTAACACTCGTTCCTGCTCACATGTAGCAAACAAAATTGGACAATGTTTGTTGCATGGAAATATCGGTCGGTGTTGGTGGTGGTGATTTGTCAAATGCATGTGATGACGTAAATATTCAAATGTGTGTTAACGTCATCAATTGCACAAAAAACATGTTTTTATGGCGCCTCAAAGTGGCCCATTGGTTCATGGAGGCTATAAGACATTTCTACCAGCAATTGAGTATAGAAACGTTGGCCTTTCACGCTGTGTGATTTAACATCCGGTATTGGTAAATGAGAGGTACCATTTATCAGTTATAAGTTTCAATAAAGGTTTTATAATTTACAAACGCAGACACACAAAATCAGAATGAGTTAATACCCCACCCATTTATCGCTGAGGGTGGTTAATTGAAATAACACGTAAATCAAAATGAAATATATACAATTTTACGCACATCAGCCAATTACACAGAACAGTAGTACTGTTTATTATCCACCACCTGTGGGCAGTTGACAAATATAGGAACAAAAATCAAAATTTGTAAAAATATAAACGGCTGATAGCACGATTTAATTATAGCAGGTTATAAGTTGCTTATAGACATTTTGTTTCAGATTTTCCTAAAGTTCTGTTAAATTCAACACCAATTTAGACCAACAATAAAAGTAAACAAAAATTTACAAACACAGAATATAATTGAGTTCGATAGGTCCCTGCAAGGAGGTTAAAACAGCTATTCTTATGATACAACCTGTAGTACTTGAATGATGGCTGACATGTTCCGGGTAGAGATGGACGTGATTGTGAGCAGCATCAACATTTGTTAATGAGAGCGTGTGTGAATATGAGTAGGGAAAAATCTTCGTGAGTCCAATCTTTTCATGAGGTAGTGTGGGTATTTTCGCATGTATCAGACATATTTCCAAATATTTGATTTCGGTTAATTTCTAACTTCCACAGCAACATATTCCAGGAAAAATTTACATGTTTGCAAGCACTGTTTTCGTAAGTTGAAGATCTGATGCTTTTTGTTTCTTTGATATTTGTCACGCTTTTGTTTTCAGCAGTTTTCAACAACAAAAGCCACATTTGCGTCATAAATATATATAATATTATAACCTATTAATGATGGTGTCGCAAACATATTATATTGAATAGCAAACACAATGTGTTTGGACACAAGTATACTGTGTTTGCGACAAACTACAAACACGTTATATTTGCATCCAACCAACAAAAAATCACATGAGGTGTCAGGGGACACCCGGTTGGAACGAATTCCTTTCGTTATATATTATGTACTAGTTAGTTCCAACACGCCTAAGGCGTCCATTGACAAATACGATAATTTAAATGGATCTTTAAGAAAAGATAATTTTTGTAAAATGATAAACTTTTTTTGAGATGTATTTTTTAATAGAATGTATTTTTTTAAGTATATTTTTAGGTCCTTTTTGTAAGAATATGAATTATATTTTCCCGAAAGGTAATTTTGTAAAGAGAGGTGCTTCTTTTATTAAAAGCTAATGGAACTATTTTTAAGAAGAAGTATTTTCTGTAAGAAAAAGCCATAAGAGTATAAATTTTAACAAAGAAGTAATTTTAAGAAAAAGGTACTATTTAAAGAAGTTGTACTCTTTTTATGAAAGGTTATTTTTTAAGAAAATGTACTTATTTTCAAAGAGGCTACTTATCGCAAGGAAAGAAAAGAAAATATATATATATATATAATATACTTTTAAGAGAAGGAATTTTCGTAAGTAGAGGTATTTTTTTAAGAGAAGGTATTTTTTTGAAGAAAAGTTTTTTTTTAAGAAATGACATTTTTTATTTGAATTGGAATAGTAAATTTTTAAGAACAGGACTTATCTCAAGAAAAGTTATTTTGTTTCACAAAAAAGTACTGTTTAAAGAAACGCTACGAAAGGTACTTATTTTTAAAAACATTCGTTTTTAAGAAAAGGTACTTTTTGTAAGAAATTTTAAGCAAAGGTACTCCTATAAAGTTTTTTTACGAAAAGGTACTTTGTTTAAAAATATTAATAGGTTAATGTTATTTTTTAAACTTCTTTCACTTTGACTTTTCTAAATTCACTTTTTATTGAGTTTAAAACTAGAATATATACTAAATGTTACATATTCTAGAAACTTCCCATTAAACAAGAAATTTCCCAACATATGTGAGACATCTAGTTAGTCTAGACACAAACCAAAGCAAAAGTAAACAATATAGTTGAAAATAGTGGGATGCAGGAAAATAGTGTTAAAACAAAAGTTGCAGTGTTAAAGTAGTGTTAAAACAAAAGCTTCACAAACATCGAAACGAACGTCCAGCGAATGTGAGTTTGAATCCCACCCGCGGCATTTACATTTCTTTCACTAACCGGAGAGAACATGATCTCTTAGCCTAAAGGAAATTACAACTTTAAAAGTTGTTTAATTCCCGCAGCGTGCGATAAGGAATTTCGTACTTTCCCGCCATCTGGTGTCAGAAAACCCATAGAGAGGGGAGAGAGTGCCTCTCTTCCAGCCCCTCTATGAGCTTTTACGTAATCCATGAGAAATACGTGTTGAGAGGGCAGATGTCCGCGAGACATCGTCACGATGCGGGTCTATCTGTTGATCACGCCTACGTAAATATCGATTGTCAATGAAGCTTCCTTGACATGGCGAGTGCGGTTGGTGCCATTATAGACATCATTGTTAAGCATAAAATACTTTTAAGGACAAGGTGGATGGTAAACGCTGAAGAATATTGCAGGCACCATGTTCATGTTTGCAAGCATTCTTTTCGTGAATTGGTGATCTGCTGCTTTTTGTTTCTCTATTATTTGTCACGTTTATATTTTCAGCCGTTTTCAACAAACAAAGTCAAATTTGGGTTACAAATACATATATTACAACCTGTTAATCATTGTGTCCCAAACATGTGTTTACACACAACAAAAAACGACAAATTTTTCAGCATGTAGCAGTGCCGAGGACCTTAATGGCCAGTAAACTCTAACTGATTCGTAACAGCCATCTCGGACTACAAGCCTTGGGTCGGTATTAATGCGTGGTTCGTCTCGCTCACGCCATCAATGGGTTGGACTATATCCTTTACTGGTACCTCGTGGGGCTTAAATGAATACGAGCAGCAAAATACAAAAACCACCAATTGGGCCTATTGTGGCCTATGCGGATGACGTGATCATTCTGGTCGGTGGTGCATCTTTGTCTTCAGTCAGTGACCTAATGCAGGACGTGCTGGGTGAACTCTCTACTTTAACTAAGGGCTGTGGCATAGAGTAAATACACCTAGAGCAACTACTTCTCTCAAGAAATTTACGACATTAGGCTTGGGGTGATATGAACGTTGGATGTTGAAAACTATTGCAGATAGTCTGAGTTAAAATTGTTGTGTCTGCTAACAATAACAGTTAACAAAAATGTGCAAAAATCATTAAAATTTCACAGTTTTTCACCAAAACGACATGAACAATTTAAGTCAGAAGTCCTTGTTACTCTACCTGGTGTCAGTCAATTGTCGTCAAACATCTATCTATCACACCGACTCACCGAAATTTTCCCTGTATAGTTGAATTACTCTATTGTCCCTGACCAGAAACGAAACTGGAAACGGATTACTAAGGAGCGGAAGAAGAAAGGACTGAATATTCTATATGATTGGTTAAATTTGGAAACTGTGTCCGAAGACAGTACATTGGTTGTAAACAACTATTGTTCACCCAATTATTACCTACGGCTCCCTAGGTTGGTGGAATGCACTGTGGTATAGTTGCCAGCTGACATTTCTTGACATAGTTCAACGGGCTACAACGATGTTGGCCAGGTGGAGAACTCCGCAGACGGTATTGGATATCACTCTCGATCTCAATACTCTTGATGCTTACGCGAGACGGCAATCCCCTTGAAAAGCACTGCATTTGAGAGAATCGGGTTCCTGGGAACATACCTCTAAGAGACATGTCAGTATTATCTATGGGTCAAGACGGATATCTGAGTCAAGCGACTGACTATAAGTACATGTTGTCCACGGAATAAAAAAAATGTTTTCCCGTTACATCCCATGATGGGCCACTTATGGCTTTGTTTCATTGCTGCAATGAATTTGCTTCATTGCAAATTATTTTCAGAATTTTATTATTGAGTTACCTAATTACTTAAACACTAGAAATCTAATTAGATAACTCCGACAGAGAACTAAATCTACCACTGTCGGTTGTTAGAAAGGAATTGATTTAAAATGTTTACGTGACACACCACTCATGCTGACCATTTTCTCTCTTCTGTTCATTTCTCTCTTGATCTCATTTCGTTATATTAACAACTCACTCGTTGCAGTAACGAAATTGTTTCGTTAACTATAAATGTTGGGAAGCAGCCAAAAATTTAAATAATAATAAACTATGGGAAAAGTAAGACACCCGTATAAGTCAAATAACAGTTGTCTAAATCTCATAAACTTACTTATATTTTGATTTTTCCCCGTTTTTCTGCAAAAATTCCAATTAAATATAATTGTGGAGGGAACGAAATATTAATTGTTGCAGCAACGAAACGAGAAATTGTCAAAGAAACCACGAATGAAATTTTTCGTTGCAGCAGCAACAAAAATATCGGATATACGAAATTTTTGATTAAAGAAACGTAAAACATTCACCAATATAGAGGAATATCTTTCACCCATGCGACTAAGCGTTTTTCTTTCAGTGCATTTTAACCACGAATATTTTTTTGCATTTATTTTTGTAGAATTTCTCATAATGTATGGAAGAATAAATAAAACAAAAAGAAAATATGGTTTCCCATTACATCCCAAGAGCTGTGCGCTTTCTAGTTTTACACACACCGATTGGGACCTACAGTTTTACGCCGATTCTGAACGATGTTTTGTTCAGCTTTTTTCATGGCTAAATACTCGATAGTGTCGTCATCACTAAGCGAGGTGACCGTCGTCGAAAGAAATGTAAAGTGGTCATAGTAGGGATCGAACACAAGTTCTCATGAACAAGAGCCGCACACACCAGCCATTGCACCACCAACGGCCCTCTGTAAATATAGTGTTACAATGGTTAGTGTACCTCGACTCTCGAACACTTGGACTTTCTGCTCTGACCACCTTAAATTTCTGTCAACGACGGTCACCTCGCTTAGTGGCGGCTTGTTGCTTGTTTTGTATGAAGCACCTAGCGAAGACTTAGCGACGAGAATCATTTTCACTAAGATTAAACAAATGTTTTTTCTGACATCTTTTACCGTTGTCAACCCTTATTCATATTTTTGAATAAAATGACTTATCGCTAAATTGCCGTTTTATTTGCAACTTAAGCGAACCACAGACTTATAATATAACTATAACTTTTTATCTGACTGATAAATTTGAAAAAATATTTGCAACAAATTTTGTTAACATGATAGTGATGCGAACAACTTCGATGACATACTTATTTGGTATCAAGAAGGGCGGTAAACCGACAATAACCATCAACCATGTTTATGCTCATGAATGACAAGTCTGTGGTGATTCGCTTTAGCAAACGAGAATAGCTTGCTTGTAACCAAAACACGACTACTATCGACTAATCAGCCGGTGTAAAACTTTATGGCACAATCAGTGATTTTAAAACTAAAAAGCGCTCTACCAATTCAGGGAATGTAGTGTGAAAATATTTATTTTATTTTATATCGATACATCCAATATTTTCCAGCTTCTTGTATTGAGATTTCAACATTTCGTACTGATTCTTTTAGCACGTCTTTTGTGTTTTCCTTTCTTAGAAAAGAGGAGGTTTTCTTATATAATAATGATTTGACATTCAACATTTCTAAGCTCAAATGCTAATGTTTTTATCTTGTATATGAACTAAGAGAATTTTTTAATAAAGTGTGAATTGTGTCCGCACACATGTCTTGCATAATAATGTTGCGATTATAATCATGATGTCTTGATTCTGTCCATGATTCAGTAACACTTCGTTGCCATCATTCCTTTTGTTGCTTTCCATTCCTCAGTAAAGCAGAGTTGAGCTGTTGAGGAAAATATGACCGATTAACCCAAACACAGTGGTAGTTTGTGTATGCAAAGAGTAGAACGAACATTTCAATTTCTTATTTATTTATGAAATATCCTTGGAATCATATTTGAAATCTTTATATAATTTAAGAATCTTATGCACAAACACTCACTGTCAACAGTCTGAGTGCAATAGTGGAAGATGGTCCCGCCGTCATACAGTGGGTACACTAACGCACACTAACTACTCAAGAGTAGAAACTTAATATTTTCAAGTTTTTGATTTATTGCTTCAAAACAATATGCAAGGATCATTTTAAAAAATTTGTCCACCGCAAAAATTTATCATCATTTTCTGCCTTAGTTCCAAAAAAATGTAGTATAGAGACAGTTATTTGCCTGTACCGAAAAGTTATGACTCTTTTGTAGTCAGGGTGCGATACGTTATTGGAAGTACCTGAAAAGATAATACTATTTTCCATATTTCGAAATTCCTTTGGTTTCTTAGATACAAAGTTCATTCGTAGCGTTTTAGCACACTATGCTTAGTTAATAAGTTCCAACCGGATAATTGGGTGCTATAGGAAGGCATCACTGCTCACTTAGCTGACCGTAGTAAACCAATGATTTCACTTAAACGGCCACTTCAACAAGCAAAACTGCCGTTCCTGGTCTCCAAGAACCCGCAACCCTCCATTGAAACATCAAAAATCATTGTATTGCCCCAGGGTAACTGTTTGGTGTGCCTTATCCACGCATGAGATAATTGAACCATTTTTTTTCCGAAAATTGTCGAGGCCAGGCGACGAATGTCAACGGTCATCATGTCAACGGTACTCTTTAAAAAAATCCGCATTTCCATTCTATCGTTCAATGCTCTTAATAACACTTTGTGCCAATTATTATGTTTTTTATTTAAGTTTGAAAATATAAATCTGCTACCAGACACCCTGTATTACCTTACAAATAGTTTTCGACAGAATCTCCAAATAAATAAGATTCGAATTCGAATTTTTATGGCCGATTTGGTTAGTTTTGGTTAATGTATGAGAAATTCATCCTGCAAGCTTACAAGGTCAGGAACATTTTTCTAATTGAAAAATGGTTGGGTTTTGTTGGAATAATAGAGAAATAATACGAACTCCGTGACAAGTCTAACTAACTGTGTCTGAATTGATACTATCATCTATCGTATATATACGAGTACAAATTCAAATATGAAATTTACATCTGCGAATTAGTATTGATCCATAAGCGGCAACACACACTGAAAGGTCCATAACATAGTGTAATTTGAAAAATTTGACTCATCAGCCGTTTCCTTTCACACTTTTCGTGGTGCGGTTGTTGTGATAGGAGCTGGTCGGCGTACACCAGGTGGGGTTACAAGAACTGTTGACTTCAATTTGTCATGTCGTTTTGGTTGAGAACCGTGAAATGTAAACGTATTTTTGACTTTTTTGGAATCTTTTATTGTAAGTATACATTTGTTGTTGTATTTAACACAATAATTTTAACACACAAATCGAAATGTCGTGATTGTTATCTTGTTGGTTGGTTTGAACGATTGTCTCTATCTGGTATTATTAAAGCAATTCTTTCCAACATCCAACGTTCATATCACACCAGGCCAAATGTCAGAAATTTGCTGAGGGAAATGTTAAGTCTATATATCTGTGGTCACAAAAAATAACAGCCTAACTCGAGTTAGGACAAAATTGAAAAAAAAATATTTTGAGAAGTCACTGTGCTCAAATAAGCAACTCTTTTTTGTTAAGAAGTAAGTAAAAGAATTCGTTTCCTTGTTATCTGTAACAAAGTTATCACAACAACTCCGACTCCTGATTTCCAGTAAAGATATTAAACTTTAAACAGCTCTCCCTGAAAAATTTTAGAATCGACTTAGGCTGTTATTGTTTGTGACCACAGATATAACTATGTATTAGTGTATGGTCCAGTTCAAGAACAGAAAGCTTTTTCGTCCATGTTCTTCTTTTCCCCGTGCATACTAGCATTGTTGCAGTGTTTTGAGTGAATTTTAATCTATATCACAGAATTATCTTCGATTTCATTTGAGCAATACAGATCAGGGGATTTCTGCAATTAGAAATTCGACGTCAATTCGGTTGTTATAACCGAATTTCTCATGAATTCTATGCATTTAAAACTTTAAAATTATAAAAACAAATATTATATTAAAAGAATTTAAAGAATACCTGTCTGTTCCTATTCCTGTCTCGGCGATATAACATTTTTTGTGGTTATTAAGAAAGGAAAGTAAAAATATTCTAATTATGGTTTTTGTATTAAATCGTCTTATTTTGCAGAAAAGTTTCAAGCAGATGCCAATAGTTTTGTATATTTTCATGGTTCGTCAGTGGAGTCTGTATATGAAACGGTTTACAACTGAAATCAGCAGATACAAAACACACCAAAATGGGAGCGATGATCCATGATGGCTGGGACTTCAAAATGGGTCGGTAGTGATATGTAAAAGAAATGTGTTACCCTAAAGATTACCCTAAAGATGACTTTATTTTCTCGCTTTCTAATTTTTTTTATATGAATATAGGAAAATAAAATATTGCTTAATAATAAATAAACTTTCAAAATTCATTTGTGACACTATTAAAATTCGGTTGTGAGAACCACTATCGAGGTTATGTCAACATCTAATGGGGTCGTGTCAACCTCTAATGAGGTTGTGTCAGCCTCTAATGAGGTTGCATCAACCTCTAATAATGTTGTGTCAACCTCTAATGATGTTGTGTCAACCTATAATAAAGTTGTGTCAACCTCGAATGAGGTTGCGTAAACCTCTAACAAGGTTGTGATAACCTCTAAATTCGGTTGCGGCTAATTCGGCTATCTCACCCGAATTTTTATCTGAGTGCACGTTAAGTCTCTTGTCTGCATGGGCAAGCCAAACACGATTGCTACATTGGAAGACAACATTGCACATGTCATTGGTAAGATACCGCCGAAATGTTGCAAAAAGTGTGCCAAAATTGGGTTGTCAGAATGGGCCACATGAAGCAGTTGGATGAAATAATCCTTCAAAAGTAAATGTCTGGCGTTGATTTATCGAACCAAAAAATATTTGATATACCTGTACAAATTTTTTTGAGTTTTCTTCAATTTTCAAAAACCAAATAGTAAAAAAAGTCACTTTATGTCACGGTATTTGCCACTTTCATCTAGGAAAGAGTGACGCAAATGTGACCCTGGGTTACTAACGGCTAGGTTTGTTGAGGACCCGTCGGAAGAATTGCATTGTGGCTATAAACTCTCTGTATATGTTCCTGTTAGTGACAGGTACAAAATTGTGGTCAACTTGCTACAGAACGGATTCAATAGTTGTCCCATAAAAATAGGAACAGCGAACATCGGTTTTAGGGGCAAGTGATCAACATCCATAAGATTCCTTATGATGTCTTACAATGGAGGAGAAAAGGGTAAATACCCATGTGATTGTGGGCACGAACGGAAACACCAACCATCCATTATGGATAATACTGACACAAATGAGAGGGATGAATCCCCATTCAGTACCTATTAGGTACAGAGTAGACTATTTAAACAGAATAGATACAACGAAATCCGTTATCTTAGCCCTATAACGCTCTCCATTGATGTTGAAGGTGACCTCTCAATGCTCGCCTCTACAGCCTGAATGTTTTCATCAGACCGAGGACGACGTTGTCCTTGATGACTTGCATTACCAAGATTGGCGGTGGCGACATATTTTTCATGTAAATGCTTAATGGTGTGGTTTGAAGGTGCTCTCCTTCCTCGATATTTTGCTCGATACGCACGTTGACTTTTCACAATTGAGAACATGTTTTGAATGTAAAGGCACACGATGACACCGCGTTGTGGTGGCGCGTACTGTTCCATGGCAAAAATTCACTTGGACTAACGCTTCGAACGCTGGCTGTCATAAGCTGATCTGAAAACAAAAAAAAAAGTTATAGTGTTGCCAGATGCGGAAGGTTTAAATGGTACTAGCCTTATCATATGTAATATAGACAATACACTGGATGTACTATATGTCAATAATTCAACAGAGGACCTGCATGGAATGATAATGATAATTGATGGGAATGTCGTTAATGACAATTCGTTGTCTGACTCCAGTTGGCTTGGATCATGACCTGAAGTAGTTCATCGCAATGTGAGGAGGGCTGACTGGTCCCTGCATTGGAGTTGTTTGGAATCAGAGACATCTGTGTTGATAAGCTGCGTATATGACATAGAGAAGTTGCGAGTGCTTTCAACTCGTCGCTACAAACCGCATACCCAGGAACGATGTCGTGGGGAAGAGGTACCTCCCTGGAGAAATGGAATAAAGGAGAACGAGTAATTACGAAGTTGAGCTAAGAGGATATACAAATTAGCTTAGACAGGCCAATATGAACCCGTGGATGTTCTTCTGTAAATCAATAGAAGAGACATACACTGCGCCCAGGCTAAGAAAAATACTAGCGTCAGGCAATCCAACGATAGGTTACCTGACGAACTCTCACTGATTTTCCTTACGGACACCCATTTTTCGCGCAGCTCGCTGAACGAGAAGATCGCTGCAGGTGAACATACTCCTCATTGATCAGAAGTTTCCATTGATATTCTTACTAAGTCCAGGTTTAAATGTGCTATCTATCGATAACTTCAAACCCTTTAAGTCTTCAGACTGTGACCGATCTAATTATCCACTGGCAGATAAAGACTGTGACCGATCTAATTATCCACTGGCAGATAAAGTTATACATCGCAGGTACCTTCCTAGAGGATGAAGAGATAGAATAGTGGTGTTTATTCCGAAAGCGGAAAAGGTCTCCCACACCGCTCCTAAAGAGCACTACTGACTACTATTCAGAGAATTGCGATGATGAGCATCACGATAGCTTCGCGCACATCTCGCACTATTGCACTAAATGTATTGTTATACCAGGGGTTTTTTTTCTATGGCACAGCTGATTCAAAAGCCACTAGGGAAATGATGTAGAATCAGAGACCACAGAAGACATACAGATTAGAGAGCATGCAGTAAACTAAATTTAAAAGTGTTTGATTGATACTAATGACAGCTAAATTATGTTTGCATCCCTTTTATATCTGTCCTTATTATGCTAACCAAAAAGTAAATTACAAAAGCAACTCGATCTTGATGAAATGGACTGCTAACTCGTTATCATAAAGAGGCATCGAAGAGAATAATGGTGGCTCTTTGGTATTGCTCTGTGGTTATAACGTATTTGTTGCCGGTGGACAGTATAGGCAGGCAGATTGCTTCTACGTCTGCCATCAGGTTTACGCAAACCTCACAATGAAGCTTGATTGGCGTCGATCATGGATAAGTGCTGGAAGTTACTCCCAATATTTGTTGCTTACTCGAAATCGGTATCATAAATACCACACTCTGATACCAAAAAGGGATTCCTGGGAGAAAGGTGTTATTGGTTTGGAGGGATATCTGAATTTCTACATGAATGGGTCGAAAATGAATGACCAGGTAAGATATGGAGTATACTCTGGGGAACAGGGGTTGTACCTTTCACGTAGACTACCTGGTGGTTGTACTATGTATTGGGCATAATTTTGATGATTAGGAAAGTGACCGGCTGGCTGAGTGATAATATTCCAGCAGGCATTGGGATAAATGTCTTATTTTACAGTCATGCGGTAATAATGTCCTTAGAGTCACTATTACCGACCTCAACATTCGTCAAGAACTGCTGCAGATCTCTTAACGGGATGTTTCAGCAGCACGAAATATGGTTGTCAGGGAACTGGGATATTCCAGAGAGCTGGATGAGCTGGTGAAACTTGGGACTACCTTACGGGTTCGACAGGAATTGGAACGTGTTGGTATGCCTGCATGCAAGAAAGCTTCTATACGGTAGCCCATGATAGGTTGGCGAGGGGAACACATTACGTACGCGCTAGTGGATATGAGGAAATCCACAATACCTTTGCTTCTAGCCAGATTCAAGGTATCAATACTTGGTTCAGTTTTTGTTTTGGGAACGAAGTTCCTTACCGCACGTTGCGGGATGGGGGCTAAATGAAAAAATTTTAAACAACTTTTTTCTAACTACTTTATTACAACCCATTATTATAAACTTTATTAGGTACTTTTGGTTTGGTTTAGTTTAATGGGAAGTTTTGTAGGTGGAGCTTATTTATTACGTATTGTAGTTTTGAACCCAATTAAAAGTAAATTTAGAAAAGCCAAAGACCAAGACTGGTAAGTGCATGAAATACAACCCTGAGCATGGAATTACATTTGGCAGCACACTTACGCTAACACTAGTACTTTTGGTTTGGTTTGTGTCTAGACTAACATATGGGGAGAAATTTCTTGTTTAATGGGAAGTTTTCTAGGTGGAGTTTTCTAGGTTTATTACATATTGTAGTAAACCGAAACGAATAAAAAGTAAATTCAGAAAAACCAAAGTGAAAGAAGTTTAAAAAAGTAAAATTTTCTTAGTAAATTCCGTTTTCTTAAAAAAGGTAAATTTTTTCAAAAAAAAATACCTATTCATATTCTTACACAAAGTACCTTTTCTTAAAAAATACCTTATCTTAAAGAAGTACCTTTGCTTAAAAACGTAAATTTTCTTACAAAAAGTAAGTTTTCTTAAAAAAAATAGTTTTCATTAGAAGAGTACCTTTTCTGTAAAACAAAATAACTTTTCTTGAAATAAGTACCTACTCTTAAAGATGTACCTGTTCTTGAAAAAAGGACCAATTCTAAAAAAATTCCCATTCCTTAAAAAACCTTTTCTTCACAAAAAAAAATTCTCTTAAAAACAATACATTTTCTTACAAAAATTCCTTTTCTTAAAAGTACCTTTTCTTAAAAATAAAATAATACCGTTTCTTTTTTTTCTGGAGATAAGTAGCCTTTTGAAAATAAGTAAATTTTATTAAAAAAATAACCTTTTCCTAAAAAGAGTAGCACTTCTTTAAAAAGTACATGTTCTTAAAAAAGGACTTCTTTGTCAAAAGAAATTCATGCTCTTAGGCTTTTTCTTACAGAAAGAAAAATGGTAGCTTTTCTTAAAAAAACATTGTCTTTTAATAAAAGAAGTACCTCTCATTAAAGAAAGGACTTTTTTTGGAAAATATAATGCATATGCTTACAAAAAGGATCTACAAATATACATTCATTAAATAAAAAATTTCTTAAAAAACAGTTTATTATTTTACAAAAAGTATAGTAGATATGTAGTGTATTTCAGGCGGAAATTACGGCCATACTGGAGGTTGCTGAATTACTGTAAAGTAGTGTCACAACCCTCTGGAGAATATGTATCTACTCAGACAGCCAGGCTGCCATAATATCCCTGGAAGCCATTGTTGCTACGTCCCTGACGGTGAAAGAATTCCACTCATCACTTAGGCTGATGGCAGAGTATTTCGACATCAGGCTCATCTGGGTATCGGCATAGATAAAGGAATTAACTAGATATAGCACATGCCGTGGAAAATTTCTTGTTCAATGGGATATTTTCTAGATGGAGCTGAATGCAATAATTACAACGTTTGATCCCAAACAAAATATACCTTGCAAGATGTATTTAGAACAGGTGCTAACAATACGTGTGGTAGGCAACATCAACAGGCATTTTGATTTGTTTAGTGGGCCGATGCTGTACAAGTCAACACAAACGAATACCAAGAATAACAGTACACCAAAAAAGCACATAACCCAAATGCATTTGAATTAGAATGTGGGTGTATTAGAAAGTTCGAATAGCACAACCTGGAAAATGATTCTATTTTTGTATTGAAAAAATGTTCAACACTGTTGAATAAACGTCAGTGAATGTTATGAGAAACGTCAATGAAAGTTACAAAACGACAACACAGCACCTAGTGGCAGTACTTGACAACGCCTGTGGGATATCTACTTATTTCATTTATCTATGGTACCGGGACACAGCGACATTCCAGAAAATTGCGTAGCGGATGCGTTAGCTAGACAGAGTACTACTGCACAGGTTCTTCCGGCAAACAAAGGTGTTAGTATGTCAATCTCTACCTGCCGTTTGCAGATCAGGCAGTGTGCCGATAATATGTTCAAGGCCAAGTGGAGACTTACTACAACTTGCAAACAAGCCAGGGTCCTCTGGTCTCAGGTGGACAGGAAGAGGACTACTACTTAACTTACCGAGAGGCAGGTTATCCACAACGATAGGACCGCTTACGGGACATTGTCTTGTAGGAAAACACGCCCTAAGATTGGGACATAGAAACTCCACTTTCTGTAGATGTTGCATGGAAGAAGACGAGGACGCGACGAAACACCTTCTCTTAGATTGCCCTGCTCAGCCAGGACTGAGAAGTAGGATATTCGGAACAGATTTAGTTAGCACCGTAGCCCTACAGGATATTCCTGTAGGTCTTATAAAGCAAATTCATTGAAAGGGCAAATTGGTTAAACGACTAGTCATTAGTTGCTATAGAGGAAACTGCAGGTATCACAATGGGCCTGTTAAGCCTAAGTGTGCTAGACAGCGTGCTGTCTTGCAGCCTTTTTAACCAACCAACCAACCAATAGTATTTTTCAACAGGCGCCTTAGGCGTGTTGGAACTAACTAGTACATAATATATAGCGAAAGGAAATTAGTTCCAACCGGGTGCCCCCTGACACCTCATATAATTTTTGTTGTTTCTGGTTTTAGTTTAATAGTGTTTTACTGTTGTATTTGATTATAAATATCAATATCATAAAAAATTCAAGACCAAATACCACGGACTGTGAATACGGATAATATTAATTCGAATTTAATAATGAAATATGAGTTTTTTTTTTTAATACATAACGGAAACTTTTTAACATTTTCTGCAGGTTTTGTTTCGGGGAGTTCATCATTTTAGCAAATGCCACATGCAACACATGTCTGTGACAACATATCCGTTCAATATAGAAGGGCAGTGTTGTGCTTGGGTTTTATCTTTTGAATAGCATTTTTTGGGTTCATACCATATTGTATACATTTTAATTTTTTTATAATTTTTTAAAGAAAGAATTTGATTAAAGAGTAGCCCACGTTACAACTGACTGCAGCATTACCTGAACCTTAACTTGCATAATTGCAATTATAATTTAACACTTTTAACTTTTTATCTGTGACATGTGATGCAGGTGCAGTTGTAGTTGTACATTGCCACGTGTTGCATTTGCATTTTTAGTTGCGTGTATTTCTTCGACCCTTGAACCACTGTGCAACATAACAACTTCATTCATAATTCTAATACAAAGTGTTTACCTGAGAGAGGGGCCTATTGTTGTTCCACAATTGGCGGAACAAACAATAGAACAATTTTAATACCGATGCAAAGGAAACAGAAAAAGAAGAAGCAACAGTGGCAGTGCAGAATAAAAAAACAAACATGGGGAAGTAGAGGAAAAGACAGAAAGCGTACACACACACATATGAAAATTAAGTACTTCCGTTGTAATGTCAGTTCAAGAGGTATGCGAGTGTAAATTATGTATCGCCATGTAAAAAGTTAAGGCCATGTGGAAGAACATATATGGAACTATATGAAGACATACTAACATCCTACATACTGATATGCTAATGTTTGCTTTATGAGCTGATTGTGTTTTTGCTTACCTACCATTTTGCACAACACTGTTTGACTTTTGACTCGTGGGCTTCTGGAGGTTCTTTCTCATCAGTTTGGAATATGCAACAACACAACAGTGAATGGTTAGAGTTTGTTTGTTGGATGGATGGTCAGTGTTTTTTATGACTTCATAATCTGTTTGTTTTAACCATATCCGTTTTGATTCCAAGTTGTTTTTTGTGTGTTGCTCTAAACTCTCTACTGTGATTTATGTTTATTGCGTTTGAAGTTGTTTACGTTTTTCAACATTGTCGATTGTTTACATTCAATTGTATGTAATATCTCAAAGATATTTTAAGTAGATACCTGGCTTTGTATGTTTCTATGTAGATGCAACTATTACCTGAAAGCTTACTCTCCCCCACATACATACTACATGAAGGGGAACCATTGTCTCCACCACTCCTCGTAGTTTGTTACCCAATACATTTCAAATTTAATCTACTATAACGTTTCATGGCATAATTGGGTAATTGCGTTTCTATTTTTGTATTTTTGTGTCTGTCAAATGCGATGTGGGTGATACTCGTACAACTGTCTCAACAACTTTGTTAGCTAGTAAGCGACATGATCGTATTTTCTTCTTCTTCTTGATGACTCAACTAATCTTATTATTAAGTTAATTAAATAAATCTCCATAAATATCTGGTGTAATAAATTGTAGAGTGCAGTTATTGTGTTTGAAAGAATTGTAGAAAAAAACATTGAGGTCATTGCTAAGGTATGGAACTTTGATATTTTCTAATGGCAGGCATGGGGATTTTTAATTTGCTGTACTTGATCTAATGAAAATGGATAAAGTTTTACTCACGTTCGTAGATTTTGTGGAATTGTAATGAATTGTAATTGCATTGCTCTCGGGATGTGTGGCATGTGACACCATCTTGTTGAGACCACATATCGTCAACATCCACATCATGAAATTTGGAAACACCAACACTAGATTATCATGTCTTATCATTTTCAAATAAACAATGTTCGATGATGCCCACAGCCCTAAATCTACACCAAACAGTGACACGTTATTCTCAACAAATACTTCTCAATAATTACTCACTTATCCAGTCTCGAACAACCCCGGGGGATCAGGGACCTTACAAAACGAAGATAACATATTTCGCCAACCAGTTCAATAAATCAATAAATGTCTTCGGTTAGTGACTTGTGTAAATACACACCGCAGTGGCTTAACGGGCTAGACGCTGCTGAAGATGATGCTTCACAAACATCGAAACGATCGTCCAGCGAATGTGAGTTCGAATCCCACCCGCGGCATTTACATTTGTTTCACTAACCCGAGAAAACATGATCTCTTACAGCCTTAAAGGAAATTACAACTGTAACCATAACGAGGATCTAAGACAACCAAAGTTCGATCTTTTACTTTATCTCTCCAGTTGGCAATATCAAGTGTACGCAGGGATTCGTCAACCTGATCCCTCCAGCGGAGTCTTGGTGTTCCTATTTTTCGTCTTCTTTCGCATTCGGTTTCGAAAATTCTTCGTGCTGGTTTGTTTTCATCCATTCTAATGACCTGACCTAGCCAGCACAATCAACTCATACAGCTCATGGTTCATGCGTTGCCGATACTCGCCGTTGTGCACTATGGAGCCATACATTTTTCGGAGTATTTTTCTCTCGACGACTCCTACAGATGTTTCGTCTGCTTGCGATAATACCCAGGATTCTGCGCCATAAAGCAAGACAGGTTGTATGAGAGTCTGGTATAGTTGGACGTTTGTTACTCGAGAGAGGGCTTTATCTCTAAAGTGCTTGCTTAGCCCATAATAACATCTATTCGCAAGAACAATTCCTCGCTTGATCTCAAAGCTGACGTTGTTGTTTTTTTTGCGGCAGATCCGAGGTATATAAATTCTGTCACCGCCTCGAAATTATCAACGTTCACCCTTTTGTCTAATCGCATGAAAGCCCTGCTCGTTGAAACCATTAATTTTGTCTTGTCCTCATTTACCGTCAGACCCACTTTTGCTGACACCTTCACAATTCTCGAAAACACCGAAGTAACTTCTCTCATTGCGCAACCAATGATATCTATATCATCAGCATACGCTTGCAGCATGTGACTTTTTCTGCTGGCGGTTTTAATCATGTTGACTGCAGCATTTCTCATAATAATCTCCATTAAGATGTTAAAGAGATCGCACGATAGGGTGTCATCTTGCCTGAGGCTTAGCTTAGTTTCGAAAGGTTCGGTAAGATCCTTACCAACTTTCACTGCCGGTTTGGTGTTCGTCAAGATCAGCCTGCAAAGGCGTATGAGTTTTGCAGGAATATCAAGCTCAGACAATGCTTCGTAGAGTTTCTTCCGTATCGGGCTATCGAAGGCCGCCTTTTAATCGACAAATAGATGACAGGTGTTGATTTGTTTTTCGTGGGTCTTCTCCAGGATTTGGCGTAGCGTGAAAATCTGGTCAATTGTCTATTTTCCAGGCCTAAAGCCATTGGTTTTAGTGTTTCGCACATTATACTTGATAGAACGTTATATGCTATGGATAAAAGGCTTATTCCACGATAGTTGGCACTTGAACTCGGGCCACCTTTTTCACATATGGGGCATAGTACAATGAGAATCCAATCGCCGGGCATGCATTCATCTAACTAAATTTTGCAAATGAGCTGATGCATACACAAAATGGATTTCAAGTTTTGACTTAATTTTGACATTCAAGTTGAGTTTTGAGATTTGGTGTGTTAAGAAACTTATAGTAGAATTTTATACGGCAAATTTTTGTGGTACATTTTAACCCGTTATATCCTTGTTTTAGGGGTGTATTTACACTTTTCCACAAAAATAACAAAAAAGACCGATATATTGAGGCGGTATTCCCCAAAACTGTTTCTCGAAAATTTTTACATAAAGTTGCTGAACGCATCCTATACCTAAAATGTAAGGACAACATGGTTCCTATGCCGATTCTTCATAAGAATGTGCAAAAGGGTGAACATTTCACCCACCTCCCTTTAAAAAAAAAAAGTTAGACGTAAAAGTTGAAAACGTCGATACACGTTTATTTTTTTTAATCCCTGTACCAGAAGCCATTGTCAGAACCTTGTTATTTTTTTTGTGTTCCCCAGTGTAATTTAGTAAATTCTTAATTATTTACCATTAAATTTTTTTTTGGATTCAGTTAGCAAAAAAATCGTTCTATGAGTCAATTAGAATACACACACCACAAAATTTCAGAAATAACAATTAATCCCTTCACGCCCCGCAATACATTTGAAGCAAAAACGAGATGCAATTTTACATTTTGGAAAATTTTAATATAATTGGGTTATATTTTCAAAATTTTAAGGATGGTGACATGTACCATGTGTCCACTTGGAATGTATGTGCATAAAAAGTTTTGACGAAAATCATTCGTAGTATGCAAAAAATGCTGTTTATTTTAAATTTTAAAGTAGAAAACTTATTTTTTTGCTATTTAAATCTTCAGCAACACAATTTTGAGAATTTAGAATAACTGGGTTTTATAGAAGAGATACACACAGTTGGAAATCAATTCAGGCATTGAAAATTCCATGATAAAGTCTGTATTTTGATTAGAATTCATAATTATCATACATCAGAATTATTTGTCGATATTATTGATAAATTACAAATAGGTCTTAGTAAATAGAAGTTGTTACTACGGAAATTAAGTTGTATTAACCAATTTGAGTATTTCTAAAACCTCTTTCATCTGAAGTGGAAGATACAACTCCAAAAAAAGTACAATATTAGAATTCGTGTTCAAATATTAGTCACTGTTAGTTTCTGCTGCAAAAACACTTGTTACAAAGTTATGTATTCGATTTTTCATGCTTTGCTGTAAAAGAGAAACTATGGAGAGTTACGCGAAGACTTGTCAGAAAAGCTATTATTTTAATCAGATACCGAGAACCAAATTTGTGAAAAAAAACCCTAAAGTGTATACTTTAGATATCATCCACCGAAAAATATGGTGAGTATACTCACATATTCACATTTTACACCGAATATACCCAGAATTTATGTATATATTAGAGGTGTTCTTATTTGTATGGCGAAATTTCAAAGTGTCCTGAATTCATTTCGCCGGGCAGATTTTTGCTCCTTTATATTAAAAAATGATATAACTTAAATATTGAACGAATCCGATAACTTTTAGTGGACCCGGAAACGACTTCAATATGCCTCTATGCGAATAAATAAAACAACTTGGGCAATTTTGAAAATTTTTTTCGAAAAATGTTTTTATAATTTTGGTAAACATAAAAAAATCAAAATGAAGTAGGGAATAGTTTTCTGGATATATACACCTTGATATTATGGATGTATTATTAGATCCGATTTTTTATACGATGGATATTTGTGTCTATATGCCTCAACAACCTGGAGCAGCAGTTGTTTTTCCTCTTCATCATTTGTTAATATTCTATTAAAATCTTGAATGAATTTAACTCCTCTCTCTGCTGTATCATTTACAACAAATAAATCCTTACAGAATGTCCAGCCTTCCTCAAATTCAAACGACGTTTCCCAAGTTGAAGGATCAAACTCTAGAAATTCCAGGGATAAATTAAATCGTCTGAAGAAACACTTTGTTTTCTCTGATACAAAATCACTTATGGAGTATCTTTCGAAGTCTTTTAAGTTGAAATAGGATCGCCCATTTTTTAATTTCACCGTTGGTTCTTTTAATTTAAGTTTTTCAACCATGTTACGTTTTTCTTCAAAAGATATATTTGAATCGAAAAAGGCTAGAGCTATTGTTTCCTCAGAAATATACCATAAATGGTGGCTAAATTTTTTAAGTATTACTGCTGAGATTTCTGGGCTGGTTTCAGAATACTTTATAGCACCTTGAATGAAGGTCAAATCTTGAAGCGCTGCGTCTATGGCATTCGTACATCTGAACCAGGCTTTAATATAAAGTTTTACTAGAAAAATACATATATCACGTAATCCATTTGATTCATTTTTCGTAAGTGAGAATTGGTCACGGAATAGAAATATTTTTAAAGAATATATTGCTTTTGACATCCAGCGTGCATGACTAGTTGGACCTGGCGTTCGAAAATTATACCGTTCTGCGCCAAGGAAGATTAAGACCAACTGTAACAGTTCTGTATAGTCTTCTCGATTTTGAGATTTAGTCAGTTGATTAAAACAAAACTTTACACAATTTTCACGTTCAGATGGACTTATTTGTAGACAAACAGTTGTATCTTCATTGCCACTTCTGAATAATTCTTTCTTAAAACCTGGCCATGATTTTGCAAATCTTTCAAATATTGAAACTTCTGGAGCAGAGGTTGAATATAATTTGGTTTCGAAAACGCTGCGCAATATAATCTCATACACATGGTGGCGGCAAGGTAGGTTGATTACACTACGTCCAATTTTTTTTTCCAACAGAACAGCAGCGCCTGTGTTGATACCAGTATTTGTAGACGTTGTATCGTATGAGAAGCCGCTTACTTGATCAACAATATTCCATTTAACTAGAACTTCATAAACTGCGTCTGCAATATTTTTGCCAGTTGAAGATTCCAGTTTCGGTGCACCAACAAACTTTGATGTGCCGTTGTAGCTAACCAAAATTGCAATCCGCTCAACTTTTGTGAATCCAATCAAATCTTTCATAAACTTTCCGTCGAAATGAGCTACCAGTGAACCAATTTTACTAAACTATAAATAGTAATGAGATTCTGCTAAAAATCATTTTTTTGAAACATTTTTAAAAATCAACTTACATTGTCTTTAAATCCAGTCGTAATTTCATTAAATTCTTTTATACGATTTTCTTGGCGTAAACGATGAATAGTTGAACGATTAATGACAAGGTCCTCTACATGATGTCCTAATGCCTCTGCTGCTGCTATAAGGATGTGAACTGCCATTCCATCAGACACTTTGGCATTGTCTAGCGCTGCTACTAACCGAGCTGTAATAAAACTTTTGCGACCCCGTTTTTGGCCTAACACAGAGTTTGAGCTTAGGTTTTCCTTGTCAATAGATGTGTCGTTAACCGGTAAGTTGACAACACTATCTTCATCAGACCACTCCATAAGTTGAGAAACGTCTATAGAAAACTGGACGGTCAAATCTAAAATGTATTAATATACAAAACATACCTGCTTGACTCGATTTTTCTTCTTCGTACTTCCTTTTTCGCGCAGCTTTTTTATCTTTTCGTTCCTGTGCTTTTCTTTCTCGGTCCCATAAAGCCATATCCACGCCAGCCATGCAACCAGGGCGTCCTTTTTGTCTTTGCATTTCTAGAAACTGCCTATCTTCCACAATAACAATTTGGACTAGTGCATCGGCGGCGGAAATATCAAATAACTCATCCAGATGTTCAACAAATGTTTCAACGGCTTGTTTTTGGGCATTTGATCTTTTCCCAGAGATTGTTTTTTGAAAATTTTTCCACTTTTCATATAATTTTAGTAATTTTTCAATACACTTATGCCCTTCTCGAATCGGTATACGTGCTTGATGCCAAAATATTTGAACTGCATCGATTGCCAATTTTGCACTTTGCTTTGCTGAAAGATTTACAAAACGCATATTGTAGAATAGGACTTGCAAGACCTGACGATTTGACGGAAGCTTTGCGCCAGTAATTTGGTGAGAAACATTCCCTATTAAGTCGATTTTCTGTAAATTTTCAATGGATTTGCGTGTTGTAACGATTGAAGTGTTTGGTGCTTCTTCAGTAGTAGATTTCGATGATATTTTGGACATATTAATTGTTATACATGTATACTGAAAACACCACTTGAATTACAAATTAATTAATTTCACTGTTTAGAACTCAATACACTCCGATCAACACTCACATTACAAATGAAAAAATCAACTGAACTACGGATTTTTCAACAATGACATTTGCCGTTTTCCTGATAATGTTAGGAAATGTCCCGTTATCACCAGCAGGGGCTGATCTATTTTTTTGAGGGGGAGGGGGTCGCAGGATTGAAAAAAAAATCAAAAATAAAAAAACTAACCAAATAATCCAAGCAAACTGGGCTGTTTTTTTGCGGGGGGGGGAGGGTTATGAACCCCTGACCCCCTCTGGATCCGCGCCTGATCATCAGCGTCTCTCGTTGAGAAATAGATAATTTCCAGGAAAAGTCTACGCAAACAGTAGTGTTCTAAACAATACATTCTTTTTCGAATCGCATATACTTTTAAAGCTTCAATAATAACTACTATAGTTGGTAGAGTGATTGCGGTTTAGGTTAGCCAAAAAATAGCCACCTATATTTTTTAACTTAAAAAAGGTCTATTTTATGGAGTGGACTTTTTGCATAACAGAAAACATTTATTTTGGCTTATAATTGATATTTCACATACCTCATTTGGGGTAACGTGCCACATTTTATATTTGAAAAATTCCAATATTTGATGTCGTTTCCGGGTCCACTAAAACATATCGGATTTACTCCAGATTTGTTTTATTCACCATTTTAATATAAAAGGAACAAGAATCTGCCCGGCGGTTTATAAAAATCCGATATTTCAAAATAAGAACACCCCTAATATATATATTAGGGTGGCAATGAAATGCATGGAGGAAAATATCTTTTCGAATTTTAATAAAACCCAGGCGGTTTCTTGTTCCTGATGGTCTAAAACTGACTTATTTAAAAATTAGAGCTGAATCGGACAACTCTAACCCGTGCCGCATTTTTGTCAAAGTTTGCGGATTTTGGCATTTTGGGTGAAAATTCGTATACACTAGAAAAACTTAACTCCTCGGTGCATGTGAAAAAATATTTGCAGATTGATTTAGTTTAACCTGGGTATAAACTGCTTAAAGTTTGAGTAAAATCCGACCACTCTAAAGGTACCAATTTTTAATTTGAAAAAATTTGCAATTTTGAACAAAAATTAAAATTTGGGTTTTTCGGGTTTTTTTCCAAAAATTGTATCTGACTGAAAAAAATATTTAACTTGGATTCCAACACTTTCTAGCAGAAGTCTATACGCTTCCAATAAGCTATAACAAATAGGCTATCTCGAGGATAAATCGCCAAGATGGCCTTATAAGGGTACCACATTATACAAATTTCAAATTATAAGTTAGAAACATAAGCTATGTGCTCAAATCGATTCTATTAAATCTGATATGACAGTTGGTTACAAAAATCGGTTTTAAAAACCTAGGTTTAAAAAACCGAGTTTAATCCGGGTTTAAAACTCGGTTTATATATCCAGGTTTATTAACACGAATTTATATATAAAGCGAGTATATAAAGCGAGTTTTAAATGCGGGTGTTAAACACGGTTTTTGAACTCGGTGTTTTAAACCCGGGTTGAATCGTTGAATCTGACGCCACTATTGACGACTTCACAAACATGCCAAAAATTCTGGACACTTGTCTGGAAGAACTAGTATTCTGTATGATACAAATTAACTTAAACATACATTTGATATTTTTATATCATAACTGTTTGTATATGGTTGCAGAGTTTGAATTTACACCCATGTGTAACTCATGCACGCCACCGTGGGGAATGGGTAATGACCGTTTACTCATTACCCACAGGGTATGGGAAAAATTATGGGTAGCTAAGAAATTACCTTGCGCGATTAGCCATATCACATGGGGAACGGGTAAGCGGCCTTTACCCAGGGTAATCCATCTCCATTTTGGATCGAAAATGTGACAAATTTAAAAAAAATGTCTCTATCTCAGAAACGTCACATCCAATGGAAAGAATAACAGATTTTTGGCGGTTGCTAAGGGTTTTTCATATACTGGTCCAATTTATATGGAAGAATTTTTTTCAAAAAATCGCTAAAAATGGAAAATCACTAACACAGATTTTTCATTTGAAAAATTTGAATTTAACAGAATATTTTATGAACGGCATCCAATGGAGGTAGCAAATTTATTATTTTTGCGTTTGCACACACCGTTTCCGAGTTATAGCAATTTTTTTATGTCATCGATTTTGTGATTTTGACGATTGTTTTTAAAAAGCCGTCCACACGAATTGGACCAGTTTATGAAAATCCATTTGAAATCTGGAAAAATTGGTTATTTTTACGAAATGTATAAGTAGACATAATGGCGTTTTAGCGGTTTTTCATTTCGAAGAATTCACATTGGAAATTTTTTTCTGCTGCATGTCGAAAAACCATTGGTTTCAAACAGATATGATTTGTTTTTGTTTTGTGATTTACAGGACAACAAATCAGAGGGTTGCCATCAACAATATTATTGTTTTAAGCTCGCGGTGCTCTACGTCGATTTTCACCATTTTTGTTTTTACTATTGAAAAAGAACAATAGTAATTCAACAAACCTCGAAGAATCAATTTCTGCAGACAAATTTCTTAGCTTTTTTTTTTAGAAAAAATCACTGGACAAAATATGTTTGTAAAAAAAATCTATGAGTGTTCGAACTCACGGCGATGTGTTAACACCTTTTTGTGACACGGTACCTGTTCGACTTCTGTCAACACATTAGTAAATCTTACATTGGAAATTAAAAAAATAATAGTGTTTGAGCTAAAGGCTCTTTTGCTATTGCACTTTCTTTTTTCTTACATCTGCTTTAACATCTGTTTTAACATTTGATGTAATATTGTTAAAATAAATAGCTCACTGAAATAATTGTTTTTATTTTGCCATAAACAAAGTGACGACAAAAAGTATTGAAGAGTATAGAGGACTTATTACACTCTTTTTACGCTTTCATGTAGAGACTCTGAGTAAAAGAGAATAAACGAGTCTTATTCTCTTCATATAATTTTTCAATATAAGTGCACCATTTCGATAATGTTATTGTTGTATGTTATATGTTTCAAAGGCATCAATGTATCACATCAAAATTATGAATTCACCAAGTTATGACAAAAAGAGAGTAATACGTTTTATTATTATTCGCCAGATGTCGCCAGTGCTTTTGAGCCATACAATTAGTTCCATGAGTTCTCTACACTATTCAATACTCTTTGGCGACGACGACCTGCTTGTTTGTTCGCTGCCGTACTTATTTTCAGGCAGACTATTGTGATGCTAACGCTGTGTGTTATTTGCATACGTTCACTTTGTTAGATTGCCCTACACGTGTCTATAGATGTTAACACATAAAAAAACAAGTAGATGTCAAAATAAACAATTCTCTCACGAAAAAGTGTACATTGACATTGTGTGCATTCGACAATAGTCTCGTATAAACACTGTCTAATAAAAAAAAAAATAAATGGTTTCCCATTACATCCCATGAAGGGACCGGGGAGAACTTCTCACAATCACTGAGCTGTGCGCTTTCGGGTTTTCACTCACTGATTGGGACCTACAGTTTTACACCGATTCCGAACGGTATTTTGAGAAGCTTTTTCATGGCTATATACTCGATAGTGTCGCCGTCACTAAGCGAGGTGACCGTCGTCGAAAGAAATTTTAAGGTGGTTGGAGCTGGGATCGAACCCAGGATCTCCTGTACAAGAGGCGCGCACACTACCCATTGCACCACCGACGGTCAAACTGTCTAATACCACCTGCATTTAAGACTGCCCTAGGGTTTACCTACCAGCAAAAAATACTGCTTACACAGGATTAGTACTGTACAGCTGAGTTTTGCAGACCTGCTGATTGAAATGTCCCACTTGGCAGCCCTAGTTACTGGCCATCAAATGCGCTTCTTTAGTAGCCGCTTGGATGTTGCAAAGTCATGTATATTTACGCAGAAGTAAAAGCCTCTTTTTCTAAGCATTGGCGAACCAGTGAAATCATGTGTTAAGGTAATTGCTTCATATTGAAAATTTGTCATATTATATTCCGATTTTAACAAAGTATAAATTTATTATATGCAATCAATTGAGCACAGCGTCAATACTTTTGAAACGGCTTGCCTGGATAAAAATTCGGCACATTCACCTTCTACGAAGTCTAAATATCAACTAAATACAACTTTGTATTCTGATTGTATATCTGGGTGTTCCCGAGACGCCACAAAGCATTTATTAAAATGGTTTAACGACAATTCAAGAAATCATATAAGGAACACCTCACTGTACTTTAGGAAAGCATTACTCTCACTGATAACAGTGACAACTTTCATATTGAATACTAAGTTTGGTAAAATACGCCATTGGAGGTCAAATATACGATAGAATCGTCTTATGTGCGGAAGTTTACATTACACTACTGTAATCTGTTCCATCACTTTCCTCTTGCATTCTACCTAGGAATAGATTATTTAGGCAACAATTTCTAACCAATGTAACTTTTTCACGCTTCAATGCGATGTATTCTGGCTTAAAGCATGCATAAATCAACGTTCATCTTGACCTACTATAATCATATGTATAAAGTCTACATCTTTTAAGTGCAAAACAAACGGTTATTTGGTTTTAATTTACGTAAAGATTCGGTACTTCTTTATGTATCTACTGTTAACTAAATAATGAAGGTATAATACATCAAAGTTACACATGCATAGAAGTGGGTCTAGGTTGCCGATGTCGAATGCCCTCTGAACGTACAGACGCGGCGACAACTGGCATCAAAAACGCCAACACCATAACCACTAGATTCTTTTGAGTTAGTCACACATTCTTAACAACATTACATATTTGTGCAATCGCTTGAGACTAAAGGGTTTAGTAATAAGGCCGATCAATGATGAAAATCATCGCAAAAATATGCGATATTGTCTTAAGCCCGGTATTCAGTTTTTATTAAATTTTACGTTGTCATAAGAATTACGTGTATAAAAAATAACGAAAATTTCATGAACCGAAAATTTCGCTCTGTTTTCATTTGCTTGGTACTCAGTTCTTTGCGAAAATTTCGTAGGCAAAATCAATTACAGGGTTGTTACGCCAAAGTGATTTCGTACGAAGACAAGCATTTCATAATTGTTTGAGACCTGCATTTTGGCATTTCGATAATGTTAGCAACTAAAAGTAACACCACATGCGTTTAAAATAAAATGGAGTGAATAGAGGAATTAGAAATGAAATATTTGCACACTATATCAAAGATAGGTGGTAACTCTCCGCAAGGCAATTTCTGTTTAGCGATAAATGACAATAGGTCCGTTTTTTAATTTTTAAATTAAAATTTAAAACACCCTTAATATATCTTACGAAGATTTCGCAAGAACTGAATTCGCGGTTTTAATAAGAAACTAGTTTAAAAAGGTTGCCAGATCTTCCGCTAGTTGCGCTTTAAACAGCTCAAAACTTGACAAAGGCATTGCCACTGCCACCAACCAAAGTCCCGAAGGGAACAGTCTATCTCGCGATCTCTTTAACATCTTAGTGGTGATAAAAATGCGATAATGTACAATGATTGAAATTACAGCTGCAAACGTTTATTCCTTAATACTTACCACATTAGAGTTTTTCAGTTCAGCACAACTTCCTGTCCCACATTACAAGTACGAACGTTCTTAAGAGCAATCCCCTTTCCATACGCCCCAAAGGGTACATAAATCTTTATAGTTTTCGCTTTTTATTTGTGATATAAGTGTGTGTGCAACTGCGAGTATCTGTGCAACAGACAACGTTCTAATATCGGCGGTGTCGGTGGCGGCTGGCAACGTTGAACGCAATGTGCAACAAAGCGTGAACGAAAACAACAACCAAACAACTAAGTATTTCATGTAGTACGACCAGTGCTATTGCCACTCATTGTTCTGACTGGTATTAGGAACAAGAAGAAGAAGACGTCAAATATTTTGAAAATAAATAGAAGAACGAAAAATGAAAACATCATCATCATCTATCATTTGGCAGTCGGTCGATGTCTGCTGCCATTATGACACAGAAATCGCACAATAAAATTAAAATGTTTTAACTTAAAACAAACAGAAGGAAATCTCTTCGTTTTTTGCTGTTTCTCTTCCTGCATAAGGGAGGAATTATTTACTTTAGATTTGGCTGAAATATTTAAATTTCTTTTGATAAATTAATCACTTTTCGTCCACAGGACTTTTGTATTACACCGTACGACAATTTAAAAGAAAAGTCGTTACACTTGAACCGAATGATATTCGTCTGAAACTATAGGTAAAATGGAGTTAAGTCGCGTTTACCTTTTTTCATTTTCTCCTCCTGTTGCCCCATAAAAGGACTACAAATTTTCAAGGGATAATATTTTTCAAAACAAAATCAAATACTTATTCGCACCCTACGATACCGACATAGGTGTCTATTTAAAGAAGAGAATTATGACTATTTTTATTATTATTTTATTTATTCCGTTCCAGGATAAAAATACATTATAAAATGTCCTTGAAAAATTAAATCCTTTAAAATCCTTTGAAAATCTTTTTGCTTGGTACTCAGCTCTTTCCGAAAATTTCGTAGGCAAAATCAAGTACAGGGTTGTTACGCCATAGCTATTTCGTACGAAAACAATTGTTTGGGACTGGAATTTTGACATTTTGATAATGTTAACAAGCAAAAGCAACATGCGTTAAAAATAGAATGGAGTGCAAAGATGAATAATTAATCAAATATTTGCAAGGTTAATCCGAGATATGTGATAACTCTCTGTAACAATATTTTCCGTTTGGAGATAAATCACAAAATAACTTACGAAAATTTCGCAAGAACTAAACAGTAATTTTGTCGGGAGGTATTAAAATGGGCGTGGAAAATTTAAAGTCTTTTATAACGTGACTGGTGGTCGACGAACTATACGTTAATAGCAGACATCATTCAGAATGCACAGTGGTGTATTCCGGCCAAAAATAATAATATTTCATATTTAGTAAAGCAAATTGATAAATTTTTGTTTACATACATTTTTTAATTTATTAATGGTATCTATGTATTGAAAATTAAATTAAGAGCTCAATAGCTTCTGGTATCATATCTTGTGTTTGTTTTTCTGATTGAATACGAATGCTGCTAACTACAGGATCCGAAGACACGAGAAGATAGTGGATGACATCTTCATTATTTAATTTTCTTGAAAAATTTCTGCTATTGTTTAGCCTGGCCGCTTTGAAAACTTTATTTGATGCCTCTTGGGCTTCTTCAGATAAAGTGCCTATTGCCACTCCGAAATGGTTAATAACTTCAGCGCCATGAATTAACACCTTATGTACTGTCGGCGGCATTTTATACCATCCATATTTGCTGACAAATAAATTTGCAGTATCATTGCAGTATATTTTAAATGCGGTGACATTTACCTCCCTACCGGATGCAAGTACTTGTAAAATGCAGTAAAATCGCTTAATAAGATCAGGGTCAATATTTAAAATTACAGCAATTTCTTCATAATTTCGAAAAAACTTTCGGGCAACATTTCCATCGTTTGAATTTGCAGTATCAGGTCTTACCATGTCAACACACATTCCTAATCTTCTTCTAATTTCTCCTTGAATATTTTTTTTTGTGTTTTCACGCAAATCTTTATAGTCCTTAGAGACGCTCGACTTCTTAAACTCCATGTTATAGGCTATATGGAGAAGGCACTCCATAAATCTTATCCAACAGTGAAGAGTACTAAGTCCAAAGTGAAAGTGGTTTTCATTGGGTTTGAGAGATCTTACATATGGAAGATCGTTCATTTGATTTGGTGTCGCATTGCATATATTACAGCATCTAGATGATTTTTGACCTGTCAAAATATTGACCACTTTCCCATCAACCATAGTGCATAGCAGAGTATACTTAATTTCAATTTTCAAGGTGTCATTGAATTGTATTTCAGTTTTTAAGAGATTTTTTATCTGTGCACATATATCCTCATAATCTTTTTCCACATTAGTTCTGGTTTTTTTTGCAAATTCAAATTTCAGAGGCCTGCAATATCTCGTTGAACACGGTCTTTCATTTTCCCATACAATAGTTTTACTTTCTACTGCAACCAATTTAAGAGGAACATATGAAATCATGAACACAGATCTTTCATCCACATTTTGTACTTCTGCACCATTCTCCCACTTGAGGTTAAAAATTTGTTGACCAGTCGATCCGTCCATTCCCCATTTTCCAGTTAATTCAAATTGGGTTTCAGTTATTCCTTTCAAATTTGGAGAGAGAGTTTGGAGAATTCTTTTTGAGGTATGATTTAAAAGAGATTGGAGCCTAATAGTAGCACCTTTCTCATCGACTGTTATATTATGAGGATAACAATCTTTTTTCTTCTCCACTATCTTCTTGTATGGCGGATAATATTTCCCTCCGAGTAATATTTCATTATAATCCCTGCTTTTTTCATACTGGGATTTAGTAAGCTTAAGGTCCATAAACATTGCCAAAGCCCCTGTTTCTAATTTTGATAGGTCATCGCATATACTATTGAACTTCATTTTGCACAGTTTTTCGGAAGCTTTGTGTACCAGAGCAGCCTCGTATTTATTACAAACTTCAGAAACTTTCCGTCGTTTACTTCTATTGGAAGATTCACTAAATGAAACTTTACGTCTTCCAAGTCCACAGAGTTTAGTACTACCGGCATCCTTATAATAGTAAACTACCATTAGAAAATATTTATGTACTGATTTATTCAAAAACCAACTTACGCTGTCCTCATATTCCAAATAATTAAATGTTGCCCTTATCCATTCATCTTCCTTGGTCTCAAAAAACTGTTGGTTTCTTGCATAGTTAGCCCACTTTTTTTTGGCGGTACAAATCAAACCAATTAGTTTTCCTTTGATTTTATCTATCTTGAATTTTTTTTTGGAGCGTTCTTCAATATATTGTATCATTATATCCACTATTTCACTTCTCTGCTTAGTATGGTGCTGGTGCCACAAATAAAAAATCTCTCCGTTTGTAATAATATGGGTCACTTAAAATGGCTCTAATTACCAAACTGCAAAAAACTGCATCTTAAGATTAATAGTACTTACTTATTATCCCTTGTGTTTCAAAATGGTGTATAGTCACAACCTCTTCTCCCTCCTGCTCTTATTTTTTTACTCCAATTGCTATTGATTATTTTTATTTTTTTTTGTTTTTCAAAATGTTCTATCTGATGACTAATAACGTATACAAAGACGTCCGCGAATGCTTCGAAATCTACACTCAAATGAAGGTTACAATGCTAGCTATTCAAAAAGAAACATTTCGAATCAAATAAAGTTCCCAGAAATCAAGTCCTACTAGTTTTTTAAAGTTGGACGATTTTATTTTTTTTAAACTACAGTATAAGTTTTAATTTTGAACCGTTTCAATGCATGGTAGAACAAAAATTACCAAATAAATTAAAAAAAAAATGCTTAAATCATGTTATTGCAATTGTTTTCTCTCGTTTGACATCTCAAATTTTTTAAAAAAAAAAATAAATTTTTTTTTCCTTTTTGGCCGGAAAGCCCCTCTGTGGAATGGTAATATTTTTCCCGAGTTATTGTGTCAGTCAGCTGACCGGGCGCCAAGCTGTTGTATGGGAGACACCACATTGAGGTAAACAAACACATTAACTTAATGCATTTCAACATAGTAAATGCCTACACGTACACAATCCTTCACGCTAAAAGACGAGCGTCGACGATGTCTTTACGAATAAGCGAAAAATACTGGAAAATATAATCTCTCTTCTACTAAGAGGGAAAATATGTTACCAATAAATGTACATACATTTTTATATAAAGGGTGGTCCAAATACAAGCATATTTTTAATTTTTAAACAATGACGCAAACAAAGAAACACTTTCACATACAACTAGCAAAATTCATAATAATGCACGCCAACTTTGTAAATGCCTACACACATCCACAATCAGTCCTGTACTGTACAAGACGGACGGCAACAATTTCGATGCAATATAAGCGAAGAATCTAGAGACAGTCACATTCCGGAAAAATAATGTCTCATCTAGACAGCCGAAAAAGAGGCGTTCACACAAGTTTGGATATCCATACACACACACATCTATATATAACGGGTGATCCAAATACAAGTACATTTTAAAAATAAAATGAACAAAACTCAATATTTTTTTTGTTTAAGTGTAAATAAAAAATCTTCCCATTATTTATGGAACACGATTTCATATATTTGGATTATTTATGGAATACGATTTCAATTATGTGACTGCTTCGGCTGGCTTTGTAGTGGCGCATCCTAGTAAACCCAATCTTCCTAAACCTTGTTGGCGGTTTCTGGCTCTATATCACGATTAGCTTGAACTATATTCATCCTAAGGGCCTCGATGGTTTCTGGATTATACGCATGGCATTGATTTTTAACGTCACCCGAGGCGACCAACTGACATCGCCATGACGGCTGATAACACGATTACCGAACCGATTGTTGGATGGAATTTATGACTTGGTGTGGTATCCTGCTGAAACCGAAGAACGCTCAAGTTCATATCTACATTTTCCGGGCGCAAAATGTCGGTAGTGCTGGCTCTGTAGCGCTCACCGTTGCCCTAAATGGAGCACCCAGCAGCATTTTCGGGAATCACGTTACCACTCCAAAATCTATATAAAACTGTCATTCTCGTCGGTACACTGAAAGAAAATCTTTACATCAAATCAATGATTAAGGTTCATCAATTGTTCTTTATTGAATTGATGACAAATTACATCAACTCAATGAAATGGTTCTTCAGTTTGAAGATTGTGCGTTTCTTTACCTTTTCTAGTTTCATTGAATTGCTGACCTTTTTTACATCGATCTTTATCAGTGGACTTTAGAAATAATTAGTGGGATCGATTCAAAATATGGACGTAATATTTGAAAATAGAAAAAAACTAGTAGACAGTTGAAAATAAATACACAATAGAAAATAGTGTAATGGACAGAAAACCATGTCCACGCTTTGAGCATTTTCTATGTGGTCTTATACCCTGTTAGTTGGATTTTTTTACAATGAAAAATAGTCCAAAGAGTTTGGCTACACATTAACAAGCAATTTACATCAAACTGATAAACAATTCACATCAAATTGATGTCAAACTTACTTCAAATAGATGACAACCCCACATCTAATTGGCGATAATTTACAGCAAATTGATGAACAATTTACATAAAAATGGTGGAAAATTTACTTCAACTTGATGACAAACTTACATTAAATTGATTAAAAATTTACATTAACTTGATGAATCAACGTCAACTATTGATATTGTTGAATCAACGGAAATTATTGATGAAATATATTTGGAAGATTGATGAAGTGTTCATCATCAATTCAATGAAATGTGTCGTAGGTTGGAAAATGAGGAAATGTTTTATCAAACTGATAAAGGAATTAATACATTTAATACATTATGAAGCTTTTTGTTTCAGTGTAGTTATCGTACAGACTTGGGTACAACGCGCCCGGTGTGTGCTTCACTTGGGTTCAGAACTTATTTTCAATGAACTCGCGTTGGTAGTACATTTGCAATATTTCGATCAAGCGTTAAGCGACACATTTTATTCTCTGGAATTATAATTCTGGTCATACACGTTACAACGAGTTGGTACAACCTAGAACAAAAATCGGAACATTTGAATTTTTATACAACTTAAAATCCAACAACAACTCATATAGACCTGTCAAAGAGTTTAAAACCAGTTGTAAGGTGTGTATGCAGCACAACACTGACTGACAGTCAAAATTTTGACCAACCGGAGACAGCTGTTAGTATAAACATAACGTATCATTCAAAAGATATAATTTCAACTACACTTATAAATTTACACTTTTGTCACATATGTATCTTCGTGACATACTGATTTGTTTTAAATGCAAACAAATTTTTTTTCAATATTTTGATGAATATTTAACATGATCAGATGGCAGATTTTTATACATTTTACAAAACTTTTTTATGTAAATGAAAACATTTTCATTACAATGTCACCATAACGCGCTGCCTTAAATTTGTTGCAAAATGAAGCTTAGTTTTTGATCACCAGCGTAAGCATTTCTTCCACTGTGTTTTGGTCTAATTTGATTTCCGTCGGTTGCTTAACAATCTGTGCCAAATCGGAAAACACAGCGCACACACACAACAAAAAATCGGAACCAACAAAACTAATTTCAACAATGTAGGCCCATCGTACGAGTGACACATTTCCCCACTTATGGGATGGTTATGTTGGTTGGCCCATCCTGATGGTTTTAACTGGTGTGGCATGATGCACACGCAAATGACACTGTGTCTTGTGAGGGGGGATACCATGCAACCATGTAAGCATAGACCAGACTAGAAAAAGGTGTGTTCTAATTTCGATGGGTTGGTTAATTTTAACCCAACAAATGGTAGTTCTCTGTATGCATCTGTGATTTTAATTTTGGCTAACCACTTCATTTGTTTTTCATTCTTCAACAATTTATTTTCATGATTGAGCGGGAGGGATGACAGGAGTGATAAATATTTTTGTAAGGGTAGGGCGACGGCGGCGACTTGGTGTCGAAAGTGTCTTCATTATAGAAAAATATTGTATTGTAGTATTACATTTGATAAATGTTCGTTTTCAAAAGCAATTTGGGAATACTTTTTCCCATTTCATTCAATTACAAAGAATGTTTAATGATGAGTGCAGTTCTTGGGAAGATAAATTGATTATAATGGGGCGAACTGTGTACATGTGGGCTGAAAGATGAATGCAGTTGTCGGACTAAGGGTAATGAATAATAATTCTTGGGTTTAAAATGATTTAAAAACAATTGTCGAAACATAATTTAAAAACAAAATAAAATTATCTGGGGACTAATATTCTAAGACTATAATCGCATAAAGACGTAAATTTGACGAAAATGCGGTTTATTGAAATATGCAGATACAAAACTCCAATACCGTTAAATCTGGAAATAGAGTGAACCAAAACATAGTATTTATATTGCGCCATCAAGTACAAGATTGTAACAATTATAAATCATTTTCTATACTTATAAGTTTGGTATTGAACTTCGACTCAAGCTATTGAAAACTCTGCTGTTTTGACACTGGTAACTTGTCCGTTCTAAGGAAAGTGACAGATAGAAGCACAGTATTATATCTCGGCGATAGGAACTTCACTTGTTTTTTCGTCATTGCACGCTGGTTAAATGCGGCCAAAATTCATTTAATTTTTTTTTTGAAATTTAACAAAATTTTGATGCCAAGTTGAAGTAGTACCCCACGACATATTATTGGATGATTTTTTTTGTGGTTGATGAGCTACTCTGCAAATGGTATTAATTCAAATTGCAACATATTTGAAATTTTTGAATGTTGGGAAAAAATCTAAAGGGTCCGTCATCTAACGTTTTTTTTTTGCAACTAGTGCTTATTTCGTGAATGGTAACACTTAGCTCATGTCTGATTTGATAGATAATTAGTTGTATCCTTCCGCTGAACGAATATGGTTGTGTATACGCTTGAACAACGCTGGGAAATATTACGACATTACTTTGAAATTCATGATACGTGCCACACAGCCGAAGCTACACTCGATAGCTACATTGTTTTTGAATATCGCATTATCAGCCGCAGAGCTGATATCGTTTGGCCACCTCGGAGCTGCGATTTGACACCGTTGGACTATTATTTGTGGGGTGCCCTCAAAGATAAGTGTTACGCCGACAAGCCAGGGACAATTGACGCTTTAAAGGAGAATATTCGTGAAGCCATTGGTGAAATACATCTGCACACAATCGATAATGTGCTTAAAAATTGGACCGATCGTGTAGGCTACTGCATGGCCAGCCGAGGCAGCCATTTGAATGAAATTATTTTCCATTATTAACCGGAAGGATTGTACTTTCAAATAAAAAAAGAAATTTGAGAAAATATTCAGTAGTTTTTTTTTTATAGCATTTTCAAAAAAAAAAAGTTATTTGGCGGACCCGTTACAGTTATAACAACAAAACAAAGTAGGCCACGTTTTTGTGTTCGTGAGTTGTTGTTATAAAATGTAACATTTTTAATAACTGTGAATTCCTCTTCATTGCTACACGTGTTTTTCTGGTATGTGGAGTGAAAATTACGAATTTTATCTGTGTGTTGATAAAATCGCTTTTGAGAATTTAAGAAAAATTAAAAGTGTGTATATAGTAAGAGCTACAAAATTTTTAGGACTTTAGGACAAAGAAAGTGCTAAAAGAAGATGTGAAAAGGTGAAAAGAAAACTGCTGGGTTTAATTACTTCTGGTCAAAAAAAGTGGGCACTTTGAAAAGGAATAGAAGTTTTTTTTGAAGAACGAGAATCGCTATGGTTAAACCAGAACTTCAGTTACATAGCATGTGAAGATTGGGTGAGTTTACATAAACGTCATTAATATTCCCTGCACCAAATGTGTAATTATATTTGTTTGTTATTGTATATTATGTGTATTGATACTCGTATTATTGTAGCGTGATAATATTAGCCGATTTGGTATTAACTGGAGACGATTTTAAAAATATCTTTTTAAAATAATAGGATGCCGGAACAAGTAAACAGTGTAGTAGAGGAAGACTATCAAAATCATTTAGTGAGTATTCAAAGAGAAGTAAGAGACGAAAAGTTACTGAAATTTCTAAAACGCACGATGCGTCATTAGTTCACAAGGCCTCAGAAAAACTAAGCAAAATAAAATGCAAATCGTCCGATAAAGATTCTGCGTTGTTTAATGGCGCTTTGGGACTATTTATGGACCTCAACCTTTCGAAAAGTACATAAATATGAAGATTTAAGGTTGTATAATGAAATGCTGCTAGGAGAAAAGTTTTATCCTGCATATAGCAAAATATTGGAAGGCAAAAAGACTGCTATCCCGAAGACATAAACATTTACGAAACGGGTGCGTCTGTTACACTTCAAGCACCTGAGAACCACACTTCAAAAAGAATTTTGTTGTCATTGGATGCGGAGTTAAAAGAAGCTAATGGAAGTCAACTTGAATTGATTGGAAAGTGGGGAATCGATGGCTCAACAGGTCAACAAATATTTAATCAAAAACGGCAAAATGAGGAATACTTGGAAATTTTGATGAAACAGCAGTTTTTATGATTTCATTTGTTCCTCTTCAACGCAATAAGATCTGAGAAAATTATTTGGAAAAATAAAAGACCATCATCTATTCGAGTTTGTGAAGGAAAATAAAGAAAATGTGGAAAAAGAATACGGAAATATCTACGAACAAATTAACAATTTCTTGCCGACTGAAATGGAATTGGAAAATACATTGAAATTTGTTATTAAGTACAAACTACTATGTACAATGGTTGTTTAAGTTAAATTCATTTTTATTCTCCAACGTTTTGTTCAAATCTTACATCTACTTGACTTTAATATACATAAGTACATTATAATTCCAAACATCTAACGACTAATCTAGGATTTTTCTCATTTATGTTACATACATCGGCCTATAGCCAGCCCATATATATTGTTATTCTGACCTTTGACATCACAATGGTTGTTGGGAAAGTAGTTAATATTCTAACAAATCAGGCATCATCCAGGTGGTGTTACATATGTAAGACAAAACCAACTGAAATGAATAAGCTGGCAGATGTTAGATCCATGAGACCAGACGAAACAAATTGTAATTTTGCGGTTATAATGCGGTTATGGAGTGCCTTCTTCACATTTCGTATAATCTTGATTTTAAGAAGATGTCTGTTACAAAGAAAAATGTTCACTTAAATGTGGCAAAAAAAAACTCTGGTCCAAACGGAAATTAGAAAAAGATTGGGAATACGTGTAGATGCTGTAAGACCTGATAGCGCCACTTCAAATACTGGGAACGTAGCAAGGACTTTTTTCTAAAATTATGATTTAGTTGCAGAAGTATTATGTATATCTTGATCCCACTTTGGTAAAGCGTTTTGCGTGTATCTTGCAAGTGCTCACATCAGGCCAAGAAGTCCATATAAATAATTTCAGGAATTATTGCAACGTAACTGCTGAATTTTTCGTCAATGCTTACGGATGGTATTATATGCCTCCAACAGTGCATAAAGTCCAAATGCATGGTGCAGACATTATTGAGTATATTGGTATCCCAATTGGCACGCTATCAGAGGAAGCTCAAGAGGCATCCAATAAAATTTTCAAAGCGGCTAGGCTCAACAACAGCAGAACATTCTCAAGAAAATTGATTACCTCCTTATATCTTCCGATCCTTTGATAAGTAATATACGTATAAAAAAAGAAGAAAAAAACAAACAAGAGATGCTGGAGGAAGCGTTTGAATTGATTATTATATTATAAATCGTAATGCTGTAATTTATTGTTACTAATTTATTTAATTGAATTGATAATAAAATGACTGTTATTCAAGATATTTTTTTTGGAATTATGTATATGAATACGCGATAATTTTGAGGTAGAGTATTATTTTAAATGTGTAGAATATAAACACAAAAAATTTGGGCGTGGCACACTTTCACTCTTGTTTACTGATCAACACTTTATTTCTTTTTGTGAAACAAAAATTAATAAATGTTATTGTGGGCATGGCGCATGATAGATCATGCCCACTTGTACAAATACAATGAAATGTTGAAACTAATTTCGTCAATTCGTGTAAAAAATAATCCTTTAATAAAAAAGTAGGAGTGGCTAAACGCTTATTACGTCCAGCTTTTAAAGATACACCGGAAATTTTGAGCTCCATCTACGTACAAAATTTCAGCAGTTTCTATTGAGAAATAACAAAGATACAGATTTTTGGCAGCATTTGACCACCACATTTTCATCCAAGTGAGACACATTTGTGCCGCCTCGTAACACGGAAAAGAAATGATTCGTCACACGAAAATGATTTCATTAAGTGCTAACGTTTCATCACTGTACCGAATTCTGCCCTGATGGTTTTGATGGATGATTTTCAAATTCAGCAAGATAAGCACTTTAATTCATTTTAAACCACTGATTGGCACTTATACTTTTACACCGATTCCGAACTCCTTGTACTCCTTCTTGTACTCCTGTCGTATATTCTCTTTGATAGATTTCAGAGTCTAAGGCTTGTTTACGTAGACCCATGACGTCTACAAATTCCAAAGCAAGAAGTCTGGAGCGGTCAAATCGGGCGAGTTTGCCGGGCACTGAAAATCGACACAACAATATATTAGGCGATTGGGAAACGAATTCTTGAAAATGTCAGTTGTCGCACGAAGATCGTCCTGTTGGGACCACATGTCATCCAGTGCCAATCCATCATTTTGTTGCATTAACAACTCGTTAATCATGGTTCGGTAACGCTTACCACAGGCTGAAAAAAAACGGCCTCTGTAACATATTCTGCCAAACATATTATGCAGGAGCCATGTATATGTTTGGAACACACTTCAAACATTCATATGTTTGCAAGTCCCAAACTCTCTTGTATTTAAATCAGTGACCGGCAAACTCATACAACTTTAATTCTGTCATTGTGTGAGTGAGCTGCACTGAGAGAAACAAAATAAACATTCGAGCTTACCGGAAAACATTTCAGCAAACAAAAAATCATATACCCAATCTTCATGGAACATTTCTCACAGTGTAATGGAAACGCCAAGCAACGATCAACATTCTTGTTCGAATGCTGAAGTCAGACTAAATGATTTCGTTTGGCTTCGTTGAATACGTGAGCACATGTCGAAGTGAAAACACGAAGCTAAAAAATGCACGGTGCTTAGGCTTTGCCGGTCACTGATTTAAATGCAAATAGTAGCATGTTTACTGGCAAACATGTATGCTTTTACGTGGACACATATACGTTCTTCATCCCAAACATCCATATACTTACGTGGGAACATATGCGTATTTCCTCCCAAAAGTAATAATATTTCGAAAAGAATTATTTATTATTATTATTATTATTCTTTGAATAATTTATTTTATTTTATCCGTTTATTTTATCAATATAACTTCACATTTACAAATAATTAGTACAAAAATTTTTCATGAAATGAGATACTGCAGCTCTTTTCTTCTCCTTTCCTTGTTGCCTTTCAGTTTTTTGTTTTCAGAAGGTTTCAACTATGCCGTGGTTATGACTCTGCATTGGAACACAAACCATATACTTATTAACAAGTCTAGTTCATGCAAGCCAAGCGTACATTAATTACTTGTTTTTGTTGTTATTATATTTCACAAATGGTCCGCCGTTCTCCATAGAGCCTTGGACAGACAAAGGGCTTCACGTTGTTGCCCTTTCCAGTTTCTTTACTCTAAATTGTTTCTCACACATATTTATTTATTCTCTTTTAACTGATCAAGCGATTTTGATATCCTCTGTCCGATGATACAGTGACGACTGAAAATATGAAACTAAAACGCAATACATAAGCCAAACTAACAAAACACTGACTTCATCTGCAATTTAACCTCGTATGCAGGAATATCTTTGAATCACTGACTGGTAGAATAATTCAAACACACACTTACAAGATAGACTCTCTCGTTGTCCCTCTTTTATTCTTTTGCTCTCGAGAGATCAGAAAGAGTGCAACAAATATAGCTGTATTTGTATCACACACACAGATATATTTGGGTCGCAAACTGATATATTAAAACATATTGATCATTGTGTCTCAAACATGTAATATTGAATAGGAAACACAATTTTTTTGCATATAAGTATATTATATTTGCAAAAAGCTCCAAACACATGATATATTTGCATCCAAATAACAAAAATCGACAGATTTTCAGCGTGCAGATGTTTTCCCCAATCAAAATACAAGTGTTGCCATATTGGTATGGCTACTTATATTAACTCACCACTGAAAAACTAAATTTATAGTTAGCCTCTAATTAACTCTCATTTAGGATTAAGTAATCCGATAGTTAACTACCCACTTAAAAACAGGTAATTAGTGTTTGACCAGTTGGATGGCGTAGGATGGCCGGGAAACATTGACCAAATCACTGACGACTTGTTTCGTAAAAAATAGCCACGTGTTTTCCACGTTCTTGAGGACACTAATATCAAATTAAAACTGGTAGATGCCGCCAATTGCAAAAGTTGTAGAATCTTACCGTAAGGGGATACATTTTGGGCCCAACTGTATTATGAATAGGGGCACAGCTGTTGTGTTTCGAGTATGTCTGTTTTGAAATCACGACTAATTAATATCGTCGAATAATATTTATAGGGTTTTCATCCAGTTAGATTAATAGAGGAGTGTAGAGTACCATTGCCATTATAATTATTCATAAATAACCTCGTTTTCCTAACGATAAAAATAGTATAATAGCGCAAAAAGACAATTTGTATTCATTGTTTTCAAACCAATTTTAAACTTCTTCTGCATGTCAAAAGTTGGTTATAATGCCCTTATTTTGCGGCTTATTTCCAGCAGGAATTGGTTAGATAAATAACAATGGTAGTCGCGCCTGCACTTTATCAAATGTTGCCAAGTGGTATGCGGCGACACAAACGAATATTAAAACATCTGCGACGTTCACCTTGCATAGCCGTTGTGACACTATCGATTAATTATCCTTGAAAAAGCCACTCAACTCCCGTTCGCAATCAGTGTAAAAGCGTAGTTTCAAATCCTCTAAACCCACTTGTTTTGAAAATCTCTTCCATATCGCATCATGGAATCAAAAGGGAAATTTAGTAAGTAATCAACACAACTTTGGTTTAAATAATTCTACTAAATATCATTAAGAGGATTAACATTCCCATTATAAACTACCAATTGCTCTACTCCAAATACCACTTGCTTTACTCTGACACGTCCGCATTCAAGCTTTGTATTTACAATGTTATCAATAAAAACTGATATAATTGAACGGCAAAAGGTTTAATTAAAACCTACATTGAATTGATAAAAGAAAATGAATAAATGATTTATTACAAAAGAGTTATTCACTCCATATACACACACTCTCACTCCCCCTACACTCTCAGTATCAGTTGATAAATCGAACACACAAAGAGATTTTGGCCAACTCATTTATCATAATTTGTGTTTACACGATAAAATTAATAAATAAATAAATAAATGGAATTTTGTAATCTCCACCAACTGTTTATGAAAGCACAAAAGTATAAACTCAATCCTTTGTGATGATACTTATCATATAAATTGAGTTGACATGAATACAATTGGGGGGAATCTCTTTGTGGTCCGGTATCACCCAAATACTGTAACCTTTACATATCAAATTTTATCATTATCGTAAATCTATTTATGATATCATTTCAGTGGAGTATAAATTGTATGGTGTTCTAAAGCCTGTCATATGCTCCATTTCACAACACACACCGTACATCGGAAGCTATTCAGTTTGTGTGCGTGTTTTGTCAAAGGTGTGACACTGAATTTGTTTGATTTAGATAAGTTTTTCTCAGTTTAGGAGGGGGTTGTCATATGAATGAAAATTTTATGCGTACACTCCAATTCAAATGGATATTTGTGTGTAACACCTATGGCAGGGTTTATAAGTCCTATCTGAGAATAGAGGACTGATATTTAAATATACGGAATCGTAAAGCTTTGGCCCCAATCTCAAGTTTTTGTTTGACTTTCTTTCAAGCGTGTAATTTTTGAATTATTTGACTCCATCCGAAACTGGTGTTAAACTACACAGCAAAAAATTTAAATCAAATTCAATTAAAAAATTTGTTTATTTGATAAATTTTTTAATTGATTTTAGTGTAATCACGAAAATTATAATATTAAGTAAAGGTATTTAAATTTGTCGAAAAAAAACTTCAATTAAAAAATTTGTTAATTTGATTAAAACATTTATTGATTTGTTTCAAAAATATTGATTAAGTATATAATGTAGTTAATTAAAAAAATTATTGATGTTTTTTCGCGATTTTTGGTTAAATTTCGAATTGGATAAATTAAAACCGTTATTGCTTTTTTCAGCATGAAACCCACACCCCCTGCGACGACGCTAAAAAAAACTAAAATGTTCTATTTTTAAAGCGATTTATTCAAGGGTTCGCAGATACACATGTCTATACAAAATAATATTTTTTAGAATTTGGAATCATAATCGGAAGTAATGTCCGGGGTTCTTAAACTATGTATTACTATGTATACTAAACATTTAAACGATTTTTATTAAATACAAAAAAAAAAATGTTTGGGGATAGCCACATTTTTCATTGCAAACAAAACACTCAACGCAAGCACTCATTTCCAATAAAATTTTCGAAAACACTTGCCAATTAAACACACTTACAACAAACGCAGTTTTAATCACGAAACAAGACAATTTAACACTATTATTCTTTAAGTTCACTAAATAAAATCTTTCAATTAACAATAAACGAATTACAAATAACAACAGTGTTGTATATCAATGACTACAGCCGTATGAGAAGTGACCACGACGGCTGGTGACTCAGCCGCCACACATACTGCCCCCACCAACGGCGCTGTAAAATTCAACTTTCTGTAAAATAAAATACTTGTTTACAAAAATTGTTTATATTAAGGTTTGTTAAGAACATATCATTCATATTTATATTAATTTAGAAAGATTCACAACAAAAATTCGATAATGCACTCAAAAATTAAACATTTTTAGCTCCGTAGATTCGCGCCTTGTCAACTCTAAGTTCTCTTGTAAACTGAAAAAATTAATTGTAAATATGATTAAAAATTTAATTGATTCAATTAATTTTTAATTGAATTTTTTGAAAAAATTCAATTATATTTTTAGTTGAAATTTGCAGGCCAATTTTTTTTCTGTGCACACGCTGAAAAATTTGTATTTTGTTGTTGTTTGGGTGCAAATATAACGTGTTCGTAGATTTGTCGCAAATATAGTATACTGGTGCCCAAACACATTGCGTTTGCTATTCAACATAACATGTTTGGGACACAATGAGTAATAGGTTGTAATATACATATGTATTTGTGATCCAAATGTGTTTTTTTTTGTCGAAAACTGCCGAAAACAAAAACATAACAGACACTAAAGGAAAAATGCACCAGATCTTCAATTTACGAAAGCAATGCTTGCAAACATGTACATGGTTATTGCAATATATTGCTGGGGCCGATAGTTTTTAGCGTGTATAGGTTCTAATCAGCGATTTATAAATGGAAATAATGTATGATTGAGCACAACATTTTGCAATTTAACTTAAATATACTTCCGTTACATTCCATGAAAGGATTTGGGAGATCTAATCAATATTAGTAAGCATTACGATTTATATTTTTAAACTCCAGAATTATGGTTTTTAGCTTTATAACAATTCCAAACATTTATGATTTACGAAGCTTTTACTCTGTTAATTATTTGGAAAGGGAGATTCGTAAGTATCTAAATCCGAATTTTGGTTGGTACTATTCACTTGAGATTGAGTGTTAATACTTTCAGCCATTGACAGTAACCCAGCGAGTTGTTTGAAATACAAATACCTTGATACGAAGGATAAATAAACCAGGCGAAGCCTTCGTGCTGATATTTGTAAAATTGATAATAGGATTTAGCGATTTTACAAAATTCTTGTATTCGAATTTCTCCCTTTGCTGGATTGGTGGTAATTGCAAGTAAACAGATATTAAAATTTTGGAGAGAGCTTAGAAAAATTAGTGTTTCTTTATAGGTAAAAGCTAATTTAAGAATAAATATAAGGGAAATTAACAGGCTATTACAAATTAATGTTATATATTATAACAGATTAAAAACCATACGACCGAATGACAGAGGAACGAACGAGTTTAAAAGTTGGTTTCTATAAAGCTTATGAAAGCTTTCATGTATACCTTCAAAGCTTATCTTCTATAGATAAAGGAAATCTCTATATATATAAAAGCGACGTGTTTGAACGTAACCGTTAAACTCAGAAACTACTGCAACTATTTTGAAAAAAAAATATACACAAATTCTATGGACCGTGAGTCGTGTTTCTGTGTAGTTTTGCGTTTGTCCGATAAATTTCGCGATTTTTTTAAAAAATTTTTTATTGTTTTTATTAGGTGTTCTGACACATATTTGTTTTGAAAAGCCATTAAATACATTCAAACGATACATCACTAACGATCGTTCGGGTGTATACTCTTTCCTAATTGAATAGTTGAAAAATATACACGTACATGTCAGTATTTATTCAATATTATAGATGTAGTGATAGTAGTAGTAAGCTACTATTTCCTTGTAGCAAAAGCATGTGAGGTGACAATATCGTGAAAAGCTTTTGGTAAGCGGGTAGTATTATCGATGAGATATTCGATTTTTTTTATCGACATTAACAAAGGTAAAAATACAGATTTTGTTAAAGTCAATAAACAAGTTAGTAAAGAAAATTGAAAAATAATTATTGTCGGAATATATTGTTCGCATTTTAATTGCAGTTGCCAAATTAGAGAGTTTAAGAGAATTGGTTTCCGAAGAATTAAGTTTGTTGGCCCAATAAACAAATCGTGTTCGTTGAAATGTTAAGCTTTCGACTGCTATTTTTAAAAAGCTCTTAACGCCATAATGCATATTTACCGTCGTCTTTAGAAAGAAACATGGCACGTACACATCCCTCAGACATCCCTCGTACAGTTCGAATTACAGTCTGGGTGAAAGTGGGCTGTGCCAAGCCTCCTTTTCAAAAATCGCTCTGACGAATTTCTAATAGGCCGATTATTATGACAATTTTACAATGAGGTACTCATAACTTGCTGATAGTACTTGGCTATACCTGGAAGTGATTGGATAAAGGGGTGTGGCACCGCCCATACAGCTTGAAATTTAAAATGACTGTAGCTCATGAACTATTAGAGGTAAGAAGATGAGATTTGGTATGTATATTGTTGGTACAGTATGAATTACAGCCAGGGTCGAAGTGGGTGATGGCACACCCTCTTTTCAAAACTCCCTCTGACGGCTTTTCTAACATATCGATTGTTATGAAAATTTCACAAAGTGGTACTGAAGACTTGCTGATAATCCTTAGCTATATTTGGTAGTGATTGGATAAAGGGGGTGACACCGCCCATACAACTTGAAATTTAAAATGACTATATCTCATCAACTATCACAGGTATGAAGATAAGATTTGGGATATATGTTGCTGGTACAGTATGAATTACTGCCAGGTTGGAAGCCATTAAAGCTCATAATATTAGTTTAATCGTCCTTAAAAATTGCACAGTATGTTACAGTTGGCCTATAGATACGAACAGGCTATTTGGACGAAAGTTGCCAAAAAGGGCCGAGGCGCCACTCACACACGTTAATATTTGACTACTACATATACTATATCAGACAATTGTCTATACACCAGGCACTTAAGAACATATTTAAATGTATCTCAAAAAATATATAGCCTATTCGTTTTAAATATTTGAATCAAATTGGTCATATACATATCTTCTGAGATACGTTGAAATATGTTCCAAATTGACTGGCGTACGGACGATTGGTTAATACAGTGTAGGAATGTTTGGTTCGGTAAATATACTACTGACATGATGCAAATTACTTTTTGGGGAAAACAAATGGAAATACGGCTATTAAAAAGAAAGAGACCACATCATTGAGGTTAGTTTCGAGAGCATGCTAAATATCGTTACTCCACTAATATTTTTGTTTTTTTAAAATGCAAAATAATCTTATACAGGCTACTATAATCACTGCAAATTATAAAGGAACGATGATGCCTACGACATGCCCATCGATTTCAAAAGATTGTAGTTTCCGATTAAAGCGGAGGGGTAGTTGCTCTAAGTCTGTTAGTTAAATTTGACAAGTCCGTGTTTTTCCCACGGACAATATATGGTGCATGTTCACGTTTGGGTAAACCTTCAGACCTATATATATTTGCACCAGATGGCAAAACTAGAAATATTGTATATCCTAGAGCACTTGAATAAATAGAGAAAAAAAAATATATACAAAAATCAGCACACGATCGAAATCTAAACAAAAACTTCTACCAAATAGTTATTTTACATTCTTCTTCAAAATATTCCAGTCAATTACAAGTTTATTTGCCCATTGTATGTTTGTTCACCCTTTGGCATTCTAAAAACTTTGAAGGGAAAAAAAGTTTGCCTGGTCCAGCTAGTAATAGTTAGATATAGCGCGACCATTTTCAACTTTGTTCACAAGGTCTATGCTATACTACTGTCACTTTCACTGAAGTTTCCCATAATTCTCATTGACGTTTATTAAAAATTGTGGGAAATTTATGCTAAAGAAGGGAAAATGTGACAAAATTTAAATGATTTTACATAATAGAATTTGTTTCTTATATAAAAAACTATTTCAAAGCCATGAGGCCGGTGTTCGATATGCAATTTTAGAATGTTAATGTCATATTTCTTTAATTTTTTTTGGGAACATTTATTGCTTTCATCTAGAAAATTACCCATTACACTACAATTTTCCCAACACTTGTGCTTCATCTATTAGTTTGCTTTGTGTAATGGTGCTCTTACTCGGGGATCACACACGGCAATTTTACTTTCGCAATTCTTGATTTTATGGGAGAGAGGGGAAGATAACGGAAGCTCTACCCCTCCTAAAATTGCCGTTTATGATCCCCGAGTTACTTGCTTGTCATGATACAATTATTGTCAGGTAGCTGCATTTGAAATTCCTTGCTTATGTTACAAAAATGCGAAAAATTTAACCAGTATCCAACCTGTAGCAACGTTTACTTTTAAAAATGTGTATTATTTGAAATTCGTTGATATAATTGAGTATGAAATCGAACAGGCTATTTGCTGGCAATTTGTGGATGTAGGTACAAAAGCGGTGGTGGAGGTGAGTATCCAACATGATGTATAACGGCCACTCAAACGCATGTAAAACATGTGGACGACAGATACAGTACATTAGAATCTTTGTAACAATTTATGTACTTAACCCTGCTGTTAGATTAGAAAAAACTTACGAATCTTAGATTGAGGGACCATTTGGTCCATACTGCAATTTTCATCCAAAATAATAATTTTATCTTATTCTTTGTAACTATTTTGGTTCAAAAATTTCTAAAGCAAGTATTTGACATATCAAAAACATCCGCTAACATATCAAAAACATCTTCTAAATATTTGACATGAATTTACATTCGCTTGGTAATGAAAAAATTTACGAATCTTAGGTTGAGGGACCATTTGGTCCATTCTGGAATTTTCATCCAAAATAATAATTTTATCTTATCCTTTGTAACTATTTTGGTTCAATAATTTCTAAAGCAAGTATTTGACATATCAAAAACATCTTCTAAATATTTGACATGAATTTACATTCGCTTGGTAATGAAAAAATGTACTATTGACCAAATGGTCCTCTAACCTAAGATTCGTCATTTTGTATTTTTCTCAGTCCTGAATAAAGTTAGAAAATTTAATTTTCGCACATAACATTGTTTTATTAAAAGACCCCATTAGCAGAAAAATTTAGTCAGTATATATCACCGTTCCAAAGTTACAAGGGAAAACAGAAAAAATTTGGACCAAATGGTCCTAATCTAACAGCAGGGTTAAATGGAAAAAAATAGGTCAATCTGTGACGACGGCACATGGGTACATGAGATTGTACATGGCTTTAATATGTACCAGCATATAAAATGATTTCCCACTTTATTTCATAAAGTGCTTATGATAAATGTCGTTGCTACCTTGATCGATTGGACCACGTACTTACTTATTTAAGACACGTACTGAGAATAACATTAGAGTATTCAAAAAACCGGGTTTTCAAAAAAGTCGATTTTCGGTTTCTTCGAATATTCCGATTTTGGATAAAGCGAGGTGTAGAAACCGGTTAATAACCGGTTTCATGTCTTATGACAAAATGGTAAACTATTCCTTTTAAAAACATCGTTTTTTTTAATTCAGTCTTTTTGAATTTTCGGATAGACTACCGGGTAGATAGTCATGAAAAAGCTTGTCAAAATACCGCTTGGAAACGGTGCAAAACTGCAGGTCCCAATCCGAGTATGTAAGGCTATGCCTTCCAGGTAGGTGATGAGCCTTTGCCACGAAAAATTTGGAATTTAATTTCGTTTACTAATATAGACACAGTACCTCATTCGACCAACAAAAATTTTCAGTATATTGTTTTCGAACACAGTGCGCAAAAAATCGATTGTAACGTTGGCTGTGTGACACGTAGCGCCGTCCTGTTGAAAGCATACTTCGTGCATGTCATCCTCTTTAACTCTTTGTAACAAAAACCTGCTGAGCATGGCACGGTAACGCTCGCCATTGACGGTAACATCGGCTCCTAGCACATTTTCGAAGAAATATGGACATATGATCGCATCGCATTTTCCGCGACGACGTGTGGATTTTCCGAACCGCCAAATGCGATAATTTTGTTTATTAACGTTGCACCGAGTTGAAAAGAAGTTTCATCGGAAAAGATTATTTTTCGGTAAAAAGGTGAAAGAGGGTCGGATGGTCACGAGTCTTCGGTTCTTGGACTATTTTGACTTAAGCCTTCGTACCGAGGTCTTTATGCAAAATTTTGTGCAAACAAGTTCGAGAAATGTTCAATTGCTGCGAACGGTGAAGAGTTGATGGCTGTTCCAGCACACTTTCAGCTACAGCGGCAATATTTTCCACTGGAAGAACACGTAGACGAGTTCTTTTGTTCAATAAGGTCACGGTTTGAAGAACTCGCTTCACAACTTGATCCACAAACGGCGTTGATGGAACTCTATTTCTATCGAATTGTTTTCGTAGATTTCTTACAGTTTGAGCTGAAGGTTCAGAAATTTTGATGAAAGTTTTTAATATTTCCTAATTTTTTTTCAAGCGTAAAGTGACACATTTCGTAGATTTCTAACCTTTTTCTAATAATCAGTCACTTCCTAAATGTCGTCAAAATGGTCATCTGCTTCGATATAAAGGGGGTTGAGTTCCAAATTTTACATGGCCCACCTTTTATTATTTTATTTTATTCAATCTATGTATTCTAATATTGGACGTCCCCAGTAAGGCAAAGTCATCGTTGAGTAAATAATCCTTTGTACGTTTTGTACTTTTTCTGGATAGTGAATTGTTTTATACATACTACATTCATTCGCTCCGGAACTTCCATCTAAATCGGAGTTGGCAGATATGACTTCTATTGCCTTGGACAACTTATTTCAGAAAACTATCGGCGAAATAATTCGTTGGCCAAGTCTTTTGTGTCTGTCTGATGGGGTTAGTAACTATATTGAGCTATGAAAAAGGATTTAAATTTGTAATTTTGCATTGTTATATCAGTTGTGTTAAAGCCGAAAAAACCGGATAATTGACTAAATATATAAATAACCGGTGAAACCGGTTCTTCGAAAATAGCACTTTTTAAAAAACCGACGTACGGTTAACCGGCAGGAATTCGGTTAACATGGTTAATCGGTTTCAGTTTTGAATACACTAAGTATGGTACATCATAGGCATATAAAGATTTATGTTCGTCAACGTACTCTTTTCTTGATAATCAACGATGGAAGATGTACAAACATATTCGCAAGAAAGTGTTCACGAGTCGTAATTTAATTTTTTGGCAGAGGTGCATTTTTCGAGTCACTGAAAACAACAGATACAATGCTCGGATGTCAACATGTTCTGAGTACCGTTAAGCAGGAATCACAATGTAAGCAACATTTTAAATAGGCGCTCGCAATATTAGCAACTGTGAATGCCACATACAGTGTTGTATTTTCAATATTAATAAAATTTTCAAATACATAAAATATTTACTTATATATTTAACACATTTCCATTGATATTTCCTAGTTTTGAAATGAAATTCAATACGAAGCGCCATCTATGTGTCAATTATGTAACTTGATTCAAACAAAATTGTTGCTGAAGTAGAAAGAAGTAGGCCTTTACGAAATACCGTGAGTGCGAACGAGAGGGCATAAATTACGAAATTGTCGCTGGCATTGTGAATGCGGCTTTAAGCTAAGAACTGTATTACAAGGTGGGGCAAAAGCATACATGGGTTTTTTAATTTGCATTGGTTTTTAATTTGCATTACTCTATCGAATGCAAATGCAATGGAATTCCCATTGTTCGCAATGGCAATTAAAAAAAGTTGAATTTGCATTTGCTCAGACAATGCAAGTGCAGGTTGTGGAATCGGATGCCAATTGTAATGAAATATGGGAATGCTTTTAATTGTTTTGAATTTGTTTGACTGCTGGCAATTCTGTTTTTAAAGTGTTTTATATTTGGAGGTTTGTGGTTTCGATAGGTATTGTCTCGTAGTAATTTCAAATTCATAAACCTGTACTGTATAAAATGTCAAAGTGACCGCCGCCAGAGATGATGACCATACGGGCTCGTTTGATGACATTTTCCGTCACCCTTTCCAGAACTTCGGGCGACAGGTTCTCTCATTCTTGGTGAATATTCTCCTTAAGGGCTTCAAGAGTCTGAGGCTTGTTGACGTATACCCGCGACCTCAAAAAACCCCATAAAAAGAAGTCTGGAACGGTTAATCGGGCGATCTGGCCGACCAGTACAAATTACCGAACCAAAGATTTTGCGACCCGGAAATGCTTCCTTCAGAATATTGGGTGTGGCTGGAGCAGTGTGCGTCGTTGCACCGTCCTGTTGGAACCACATTTTCTCCAGTCCCAATTCATCCAATTGAGGAAGAAAAAAATCGGTAATCATGGCTCAGTATCGCGCGCCATCCACGGACGTCGTTTAGCACGCGGCGTTCTAAAAAAAATGGACCGATATCTCCTTCAGCGTAAACCGCACACCGCGGAGTTACTTTGAGAGGGTGTAGTGGTTCTTCGTGGGTGATACACGGATTTTCGGTGCCCCAGAAACGATTATTTTATTTATTCACGTCACCGCTAAGATGGAAATGAGCCTCACCGCTCAAAAATAACTTTCGATGAAAAATCGTCGACCTCTTCGTTGAGATTCAGGATGGTTTGAGCGTAGGTAACACGCGTCTGGCCGTCAACAGCTGATGCACTGTCTGCACTTTGTAAGGGAATATCTTCAAATTTTATACAAAAATTCTGCGTAGGAACCGCCGACTAATGCGCAATTACGTGGCACGTCGTTGGTCGATGTTTTGGGCTCCCCTTCCACATCTTGGGAAACAGCAGCGATATTCTCGGCAGAACTGCTGGTTTGGGGCCGGCCAGCCTTGGGAAGATCTCGTGTTATCCCAGTCTCTTCAAAGCGAGTGGCCAAACGCCGCAGTGTTTGTCCAGTTGGTGTCGGACGGCCGGGTAATCTGCGGCGAAATTCATGCTATGCCAACACATCCGACGAATTGTTGCGCAAATAATGGAAATAATTAATCAGAGTTCTTGCGGAGTAAACCTATTCATGGGTTGTCGATTTGTATTCTTCGTTCGTTTAAACCGAATTGTTTGTCAAAACCGAATTGACATTTGGCACCATTTGCAAAAGTTATAGTGTTTTCCAATAGGCTGATTACTTTTGCCCCACCTTGTACTTTCCAATGGTGTTGCCAGACTTCACCAGGCAACACTAAAAATTGTCTAGGCCAGAAATACTAGGGCGGATCAATAAGTCCGTGACTTTTCGAACTTCCCTCGTAGTTATATGAAATGCAATACTGCTCCCATCAAGTACCACCTGGTAATAGACTAGTGGAGCATTTTGAGCAAGTTCCGTCATTTACTTTGCGTTTAACAGCTGTTCAAAACATACAACCTCGTGCACTTTTTTAAAAATGGAAAAAAGTGAATTTCGAGTCCTCATTCAACATTATTTTTTACGACAAAAAAACGTCAATCAAACCAAGGAAAAGCTTGAAAAATACTATGGGTACTCTGCACCATCGATTTTAGTGGTAAAAAAAGTGGTTTACTGACTTTCGTTGCACAAGTACAAATGACGCTAAACGTTCTGGACGATTAATTGAGGTCAATACACCCGAAAATGTCGAAAAAATCCACGATAAGGTATTGGCCGATCGAAAAGTAAAAGTGCGTGCGAATGTTGATGCCATAGGCATTTCATATGGCAGTGTGGTTTCGATTTTAAATGATCCGTTGGGTTTAAGAAAGATGTCTGCAAGATGGGTGCCGCGTTTGCTCTCAATTGACCATACACGTAATCGTGTGACAACTTCAAAGGATTGTTTGGAGTTTTTTAATTGGGCTACGAATTGGTACCTCATCCGCTATATTCTCCGGATTTAGCCCCAAGTGACAATTTTCTACTGCCAAACCTAAAGAAATGGCTCGGTGGAAAGAGATTTAGCTCCAACGATGAAATTATTGATCAAACAAATACCTATTTTATGGACCTCGAAAAATCATAATTTTTGGAAGGGATACAAAAATTGGAGAAACGTTGGACTAAAGGAGATTATGTTGAAAAATATTTTTTTTTTGCAAAAAAACTGTGTTTCATTCAAAAGATCACGGACTTATTGATCCGCCCTCGTATAAATGGCAATCCTCGTATTCATGTGTATGCAGGCTTTCTTTGAAAACCAGTGCATAGATGTTGATGTTTCAAAAAGATACAACGATTGCCGTGAGACTGGCGTGACCGTGTACCGTCTGTATATTATTCCCGCTTCGTTGTATGTTTATTTAACGTTTAAAGGTTTATGTCTTTTAATTTTAAACCGGTTTGAGGTTTAAGTTTCTATCAAATATTCATTTTACTGACCAAGTCCCACTTTTGTCGAAATTCACTAGAAGTGGAAACTTCAACCACCCGCAAGGAGCAAAAATCGTCATCGTGAAAAAATTACATTTCCGTAATCAGCGTTTCAATACGCATCATATAAGCTCTCCCCCTCTCTTCCTTTTGATTTTAAATTTTTCAGTAGAACGTAAGGCACATGTAGCAATTGCTACCAGCATTTTGAAAAAGTAATGTCTACTCTGTTACCATTCGTGTCGAATGTTTTTAAATCTTTAGCAGCGGCTTAAACATTTCAATTATATGCCGATTATAATATCAAACTCATTGAACACGTCACAACATTGCAAACATTTCTATTCAGTTAATCATCATTATATAGTTTTGATGGGTTATCGTGACCTCTTTCGAATCTAATCAGTTGTAATTACAATTAAATGCTTACAATAAACTTTATTACATTGTCGCCCCGCATTGAAATGAGTGGAAAATTAACGCAACTGTTCATTTGAAAACAATTCTCCACATCGACATTACAATCAACGTCAATAACAACGCTCTACTATGGACTGGAGGACTTCACGTGCATACATACGTATCCCCAGCATTTTTATTGTCGATATCTTTTATATCATATTAAATTCATTATATCTATGTATTAATGAAATTAAGCGGAAAACGAGCAGTAATTAAATTAAAATGTTCTCAATAAATGGGCAATTCAATGAAAATGGTCCATAAAGAAAATCAGGTTGCTGGTATGCGTTTTGGTTTTCTCGGATTTCCGTAGACAATAAAAATGTTCACACGCTTCTTGAAGAGATAAATAACGATCATCGACATGTTGCATGTTGCAAGCACTCGTCGCAGTACTTTGATTATTCGTACTACAAGACAAAGGTAACCTTTAACATTTTTCAAACTGGTTTATGAGAAACTGAAATCAGTTTTCATCATTATAGTCAATGCTGTAAGACAGTATTGCCAGCCAGCATTGTGCTGGGAATTGGAAGGAATCGAAAACGTGAACTTATTTCGAATTTCATTATTTGGTCTTTTGCTTCATATTGAACATTTGTTAATTATTTTATGTACTTTAAGCGGGCTATTCCGGCAATTGTACTTGCTGGCCAACTAATTCAAATTGTAACTTTGTTCATGGGAAATCACGAATTTCCCATAAACAAATTAAATGAAATGAAATGAAAATTTCTCTTAAAATTAATTGCAAACAAATCAATTGTTAAAAGGTTTGATATTTCGTTCAACAGGAAACTATTTAAATCTGTGAAATGAAATCAATTTTCCAAAACATTTGCAATTTAATGATTATTTTAGATTAGATTATTTTAGGACTTTGTATTTTGGATTCTCCTACTTATGTAGGTGTATGCCCAAAAATAGGTGATGAGATTTGTTGGAAATCAATTCAGGCACTTGAAATTCCATGCTAAAGTCTATATTTTGATCAGAATTCGTAATTGCCAAACATCTGAATTATTTGACGATGTTATTAATAGATTAAACGTCGGTCTTACTGAATACAAGTTGCTACTACCGAATTTTAGTGGTATTAACCAATTTGAGTCTTTCAAAAACCTCATTCATCTGAAATGGAAGATACAATAAAAAGTACAATATTAAAATTCGTGTACAAATATTAGTCACTGTAATCATAATTTAGTATTTGTTACAAAATCACATGTTACAAAGTTACTTACTTATCCGGACTCGGACAACCCCGGGGGGTCAGGGACCTTACAAAACGAAGATAACATATTTCGCCAACCAGTTCGATCTTTTGCTTTTTTCTCCAGTTGGCAATACCAAGTGTACGCAGGGATTCGTCAACCTGATCCCTCCAGCGGAGTCTTGGTCTTCCTATTTTTCGTCTCCCTTCGAGTTCGGTTTCGAAAACCCTTCGTACTGCTTCGTCTTCATTCATTCTACTGATATGTTGATCCGCTTAACTATGCTAATGTCAGGATAAACCTCATACAGCTCATGATTCATGCGTCGCCGATACTCGCCGTTGTGCACTATAGGGCCATACATTTTATTTTTTTTTTCTCTCGAAGACTCCTACAGATGTTTCGTCTGCTTGCGATAGGACCCAGGATTCTGCGCCTTAAAGCGAGACAGGTTGAATGAGAGAATGAGAGTCTGGTACAGCTGGACTTGAGAGTCTGGTACAGCTGGACTTTTGTTACTCGAGGGAGGGCTTTATCTCTGAAGTGCTTGCTTAGCCCAAAATAACATCTATTCGCAAGCATAATTCTCCGCTTGATCTCAAGGCTGACATTGTTGTTTTTGTTCACGGCAGATCCGAGGTATATAAATTCGTCCACTACCTCGAAGTTATAACGGTTATCAACGTTCACGCTTTGGTCTAATCGCGTGGAGGCCCTGTTCGTTGAAACTATTAATTTTGTCTTGTCCTCGTTCACCGTCAGACCCACTTTTGTTGACTCCTTCTCAATTCTCGAAAAAACCGCAGTAACTTCTCTAATTGTGCGCCCAATGTTATCTATTTCATCAGCATACGCGAGCAGCATGTGACTTTTGCTGCTGATGGTTTTATTCATGTTGACTGCAGCTTTTCTCATAATGATCTCCATTAAGATGTTAAAGAGATCGCACGATAGGGTGTCGCTTTGCCTGAGGCCTCGCTTAGTTTCGAAAGGTTCGGTAAGATCCTTACCAACTTTCACTGCGGATTTGGTGTTCGTCAAGGTCATCCTGCAAAGACGTATGAGTTTTGCAGGAATACCAAGATCAGACATTGCTTTGAAAAGTTTGTCCGGTATCGGGCTGTCGAAGCCCGCCTTATAATCGACAAATAGACGATAGGTGTCGATTTGTTTTTCGTGTGTCTTCTCCAGGATTTGGCGTAGCGTGAAAATCTGGTCAGTTGTCGATTTTCCAGGCCTAAAGCCACACTGGTATGGTCCAATCAGGTCAGCGATAATTGGTTTTAGTCTTTCGCACATTATATTTGATGGAGCCTTATATGCTATGGATAAGAAGCTTATTCTACGGAAGTTGGCACAGATACTCGGGTCACCTTTTTTAAATATGGGGCATAGTACACTGAGACGCCAATCATCTAACCAAATTTCGCTAATGAGCTGATGCGTGCACCTTATCAGCTCATCGCCGCTAACCTTAAATAGCTCCGCGGGTAATCCATCGGCTCCTGCGGCTTTGTTGTTCTTAAGCCGGGCAATAGCTGTTCTGACCTCGCCATGATTAGGAGGGGGCAATCGGCGTCGTCGTCCATGTTGTGGTCGATTGTCCCATCCTCATTGGATATCTCAGGCACCAGTAGCGCGGAGAAATGATCTCTCCATATTCCCAACATGCTCTGCACATTTGCGATGAGATTTCCGTCCCTGGGGGCCCTGAACCATGTCCATTAGTTCCATTTTTGACTTTTTGGTAGAATTTTCGGGCTTCGTTCTTCCTTCTGTATGTCTCAACTTTCTCACTCTCGCGCTTTCCCCACTGTCGTTTCTTACGCCTAAAGTGACTGTTTACATCCTTTCTTTTCTCCCTATACCGCTCAGTTGCAGCTCGCGTTGCAATTGGCTGAAGCATTGCCATGCGTGCAGCGAACTTTTCATCATTTGCAATGCGACACTCGACACATAAACCATGATTGCGAAGCGGTTTCTCGAAACCAAGTACGGTTGTTGCGGCAGTTTTTATAGATTCGGAAATGGGTTTCCACTGCGCATCAGGATGGTTCTGTGCCAAAAGTTGCGAGAGCTTCCTTGAGTAGGCTGTGGCTACCTCTGGTAATTGCAGCTTTCCGATGTCCAGCTTCTTCTGCGTCTGGTTTCGAACGATTTTCGCTCTACATAATCTTGAGCGAACCTTTTCTGCTACCAGGTAGTGATCAGAATCGATGTTAGCTCCATGTCCATTACACTGGATGAGTGCCTTCCATCAATTACCACGTGATCAATTTGGTTCTTAGTTCTTTGATCAGGGGATACCCAAGTAGCCTTGTGGATGTCTTTATGCTGGAATCTTGTACCACTAATGACCATGTTTTTTGCCACGGCAAAGTCAATCAGTCTCATACCGTTGTCGGAACTTTCAGCATGTAGACTGAAATTGATAATAGTTTGTTTAAACACATTCTCCCTTCCTACTTTGGCATTAAAATCTTCTAGTACAATCTTAATGTCATGGCCAGGGCAGCGGTCATACGTTTCCTCTAGGAGTTCATAGAATATGTCTTTGGCATCATCATCTTTCTCTTCTGTCGGGGCATGTACACAAATTAGGGGAATATCAAAATAGTTCGCTTTTATGCGGATTCTGGCTATACGTTCACTCATAGGATTGAACCTAGAGACTAGATGTCGCAGTCTTTTGCCAACTACAAATCGGCAACCAAATTCATGTTTTTTCTCATGGCAACTGTAGTATATATCGCAGTTTCTTTTTCTTGTGCAGCCACGTCCTGTCCATCGCATTTTCTGGATAGCGGTAATGTCAGCCTTATAACTTTCGAGGACATCTGCCAGTTGGATACTTGCTATATAGAGTTCTTACATTCCAAGTGCATATCCGTAAATCGAGGTCTTTATAACGTTTGCTGGGGTCGTCAACAAATAGGGGTTGTTTATGTTTTCTTGTTCGTTTACGTATTTTCACTGCCATTATGAACGGTGGCGGGAGGCAAACCCATCCCACCGTGTTTTTGCATTTTACCTACTGCCAGGATATTTGATTGCAGCCGCCCATTATGGATCAGACGCTGACCAGGATGCGATATGTCGAACCTGGATTTTCTTCTTTTAGTTTCTATCCACCGTTGGCCCGTATGTTTTGCTAATCCGCCTTCTAAGGACAAAAGAATGTGCCCCATTGTTTGATGAGCTTCAGTGACATCAGTCACCTACTGATTTGCCGCTCATTTGTTTCGCATTTGTTACAAAGTTATGTATTCCATATGTATGGAGGAACTATTATTCTGGATGACATAAATTAACTTAAACATACGATACATATGATACCCAGGGTAACCCATCCCAATTTTTGGTCGAAAATATGAAAAATTTAGGAAAACTGTCTGCATCTGGAAAACGAAGAGTCTAAGCGAAATAATAAAAATTTTTTACGGGTTCCTAAGTGGTTCTCACAAAGTGTTCCAATTCGCATGAAATAATTTTTTTTTCAAAAAATCGCCAAAATAAGAAAATCGCTAAAATAAAAAATGGCTATATCACGGAAACGGTGCGTCCAATCGCAAAAATAATAAATGTTGTACATCCTTATTAGGCTTTCACCTATGGATGTCTTCAATACGGCATGACTTTTTTTTTTTTTAAATCGCTAAAACTAAAATTTCGGGCATACGAAATCGCTGAAACGCCCCTTTGCCAATATCTCGGAAACGGAGCGTCCAATCGAAAACAAAACTATTTTTTACGAGTTTCTAAGGATTTTTCATAAAGTTTTCCATCGTATGGAATATATTTTGATAAACAAAATCATCAAAATATGAAAATCGCTGAAATAAAAAATGGCTATATCTCGGATCCGGTGCGTCCAATCGCAAAAATAATAACTTTGTTACCTCTATAAGAGACTTTAACCAATGGACGTCTTTAATAGGACATCACTTCTTAAAAAAATCGCTAACAGATACATATGTGTGTTTTAGCGATTTTTTTATTTGAAAAATATTAGTTTAGCGGATTTAAGTGATGCCGTATCAGAGGCATCCATTGGTTAAAGCCTCCTAAGGAGGTAAGAAAATTATTACTTTTGAGGTTGGACGCACCGTTTCCGAGATATTGCTATTTTTTTATTTTAGCGATTTACTTATTTGGATGATTTTTAGAAAAAAAGTCCATATGAACTTCATGGAAACCCGTTAGAAAGCCGAAAAAATAGGTATATTTCGACTGAACTCTCCATTTGCGAAATATATATATATATTTTTTATTCCAAAAAATTTAGTTTTAGCGTTTTGTTTAAAAAAAAACGTAATGCCGTATAAAAGACATCCATTTGTTACAGTCTCCTCTGGTGGTAAAAAATTTATTATTTTTTCGATTGGACGCACCGTTTCCGAGTTATAGCAATTTTTTTTATTTTAACGATTTTCTTATTTTGGCGATTTTTTGAAAAAAAAAGTATTTCATGCGAAGGAATACTTTGTGAGAAACCCTTAGGAATCCGTAAAAAATTGTAATTTTTTCGATATAGAAATTTTTTCATATTATATATATTACACTTATACATATACATATACATATTTCAGACAGCAATCCACACGTAATCCATGAGTCATCATTGCATCCCGAAAAAATTACGGTTTGGTGCGATTTATGGGCCGGCGGCGTCATTGGGCCGTGCTTCTTCCGTGATGATCAAGACCGGCACATTACTGTGAATGCGAATCGCTACCGTTCAATGATAACCGAATATTTTTGACCCCAATTGGATAATATGGACTTGGAGGACATGTGGTTCCAACAGGACGGCGCCACAAGCCACACAGCTAATGCCACAATCAATTTATTGGAAACCAAGTTTGGTGAACGTGTTATCTCACGAAATGGTCCAGTCGATTGGCCGCCTCGGTCGTGCGATTTGACGCCGTTAGATTATTTCCTGTGGGGCTACGTCAAGTCTATGGTCTATGCCAACAAGCCAGCGACGATTGATGAACTTCGTACGAATATCGAACGTGAAATTGCAGCAGTATCGGCCGATTTATGCTTGAAAACCGTCGAAAATTGGGTTCAGCGTCTGGACTTCTGCAAGCGTGCCCGTGGTTGGCATACAAAAGGAATCGAGTTCCATACATAATGGCATCGAACGTACTTTCACAGGAATAAAGAATTTCATTGGTATCTAAAACCGGTTTTGTTTTATTTAAAAAAATTTTATAGCGCTCTTATTGAAAAACCCCTTAGTTGTGACAACGAATCTCTTCTCTGTGTGTAGTTAAGACAACGGCCTTCAACGAGAGGTGTTGTAAAAACATACCAAAAAAATTTACTCCAGGTTTGATTTTAACAAGGATCAGGGGTGCGTTATTTAGTCATACGATCGACATACAAGACGAGATTCGAGATGTACTCATGAGCCATTAAGATAATACATTTTTGTCCCGAGTACAAGACCACGATTGCATCGATTGCTGTCGTATGTGATTGGACGAGAATGGTATCAACAAATATATAATATCTCGTATGCCATTGCTTAGCTAGTATATACATTAGGGCAGGTTAATTTTTTTTGATGAAGCGTATAGCAAAAACGTAATCTATAGGTGATTTTGACAAATTTTTCTCAAGAGACCATAGCTCTAAGTCGGATTTGGAGCCCCCCAAAATTTCAAAATAGATATTTTTCCACATATACATAGAATACTTTAATTAAATTCGTCATAAAATCGGATAGAATTATAGTAGATTTCTCAATGTGGGCTTGTTTGAAAGGTATTTTTATCACCTTTCGGAATCTGTATTGATACCAATATTTTTTTTTATTTTTAGTAGAGATATTAGGAACTTTTTGCCGAAAGTAGCCTAAAATTAACTTTTAAGTAATAAATTCTGAATATTGGTATTGTGATAAACGAGTTTTTATTTAAGTATTTTGGCAAACTGCGTGCGCATTGCACGATGAACGATTAAGGAAGAAGGAAAAGCAAGCTTGGCAACGTTTAGTGTTGGTAAACGTCATTATTTTGTAACGTCATTATTCAGTATTACAAAGTATCAATACAGATTCTGAAAGGTGATAAAAATACCTTTTGAGGGGCTCCTAATCCGACTTAGAGCTATGGTCTCTTGACCAAAATTTCTCAGAATCACCTATAGATTACGTTTTTGCTATACGCTTCATCAAAAAAAAAATCGTTCCATACAATTTGACCCGCCATAATATACATATATTAAATAATTGTCATTGCGGCGATGAATCCGTACGTTAGCTCACTCTATATGCCAAATTCACTTGTGTGATGAAATTTTTCCGTTAAGTGTAGACAGTTCTTAAATTGGAATATTTTCAAAAATTTAGTAAATTACTTGTAGCTGTATTATGCAAAAGTTTTCTGTATCATTTACCCTCCAGGCACAGATCTTTACTTTACAGGTTTCAAAACATCAAAAGATTCGATTGTAAATATACTTTGGCAATTTACAACCTGTTTTGGTCAGAAATCACTTCAGTTCTCAAATTTTCTTTCAATATAGTTTGCTGTCACTTGCACAGGGATTCATTCCCCTGTAACATTATTCTTGTTCGCGGGTATAAACCGTTTTCTACACGCTGCAAGTTTAACATTTCGTTTAGGCGGAAGGTCACTTAGCTGTAGCGACCGACTACATGAAAGACCAGACACAAATCGCGCGATAACTGAAATATAGACGAAGTTCGAATTTCTGGATATTTAAAAATCAATATTCTAAGGCCCAATTTTTGAGTGGGTATTGAAATTCGTTATTAGTTGATTTAAATTTATGATTAAAAAATAAATAAAATAAATGGTTTCCCCTTACATCCCTTGTAGGGATAAGGGACAGCTCTCACAGCCACTGAGCTGTGCGCGTTCTATTTTTACACTCACTGATTGGGACCAACAGTTTTAAACCGGTTCCGAACGGAATTTTGAGAGGCTTTTTCATGGCTAAATACTCGATAGTGTCGCCTTCACTAAGCGAGGTGACCACCGAGCAAACACTACCATTGCCCCACAGACGTAATTAATCTGACTTTTAATACGAAGAGTTTTTATGGCATCATTTTTTAAATGAATTTCTCATACATTAACCAAAATCTAACAAAAATCGCTCATATAAATTCAAATTCAAATAAACGTAACAGACACTAGCACGGTCATCAAAAATGCTATACCACGGAAAAATACAACTCTGTGATATAGATTAAAACTACCTAACAATGCGAGAACGCATGAGGAAAAGAACAACATGGAGGAAAAATTCTGTCTGTTCTTGTTTGTTGGAATTATAGGCCTTTCAGTGATGTTGATACTTAGGGATCTTCGATCGATACTAATTCGCACATGTGAATTGCAGAATTGAGTTTGAATATACACGTTTGTATATTTCCGATGGTAGCAATGCAGCCACAGTGGTTAGGCATCTGATGGTGAACTTGTCACGGAGTTCGAAACTAGTCATGCCCGTGAGTGTGTGCTTAACTGAATTGTCTATTATTTCCAACAAAAACCAACCATTTTTCAATTAGAAAAATGTTCATGTCTTGTAAGCTTGTAGTATGAATTTCTCATACATTAACCAAAAACTAAAAAAGAAAATCGCTAAAACTAAAATTTTTCAAATAAAAAAATCGCTAAAGCGCCCTCATATTGAACGCCCATATTGAATACATCCAGTGGGTAAAGCCTTCTATGGAGATACAATTTGTAATATTTTTTCGATTGGACGCAGCGTTTTCGAGTTATAGCCAATGTTTATTCTAGCGATTTTCTCATTTTGGCGATTTTTTGAAAAAAAATCTTCCATAAGAATTGGACCAGTTTTTGAAAACCCCTTAGAAATCCGGAAAAAGTGTTTAGTTTTTGCGATTTTTTTATTCGATTAAAAAAAGTGATGCCATATTAAAGACATCCAGTGGGTAAAGCCTCCTGTGGAGGTCAAATTCATATTTTTATTTTGACCGATTATTTTGCGATTTTTTTTTACAAAGTACTTCCATACGAAATGGACAACTTTATTATATTATCAAATTGGTTATTTTTTCGATTGGACGCTCCTTTTCCGAGATATGGAATTTTTTTTTATTTTTTTATATTTTCGATCAAAAATGGGGATGGGTTACCTTGGGTAACCCATTATCCATCGTCGTGGGTAGGTACCCATTATTTTCCCATTTCCCTGAGCGTAATGGGTAATCGTGATAAGTAATTCCCCATTGTCGTGGTTAGCTACCCAATACTTTCAAAATTACCCTGTGGGTAATGGGTAATCGTGATAGGTAATTCCTCATTTTCATGGGTTGCTACCTATTATATGTTCATTACACATTCCCAACGACGATGTGTATGGGTTACACATGGGAGGTAAATATGAACTCTGATGGCAACAGTGGCAAATGTCATGAAAAATAACCGGTATTAACACATTTAGCGGCTAATCGTTACAAAAGTAAAAAGATAAAATGCAAGATATTTAATGAAATTTAAAAATATTTGAGAAAGTTTTAACTGCAGTACGAGTTAAATGACACATTTTTATTATTTCAACAGCACGCTGAAAAATAACGGCCTCTAACATATTCTCCCAAACATATTCTGCAGGAACTATGAATATGTTTGGAACATACTTCCAACATTAATATGTTTGCAAGTCCCAAATTCAATGGTGTTTAAATGTAAACAGCATCATGTTTACTGGCAAACATGTATGCTTTTATGTGGAAACATATGCGTATTTTCCCCAAACATAATAGTATTTAAAAACGACTTATTCTTTGATTTCAATATATATGTATGTATTATTTATTATAATTAATTTTATAAATATAAATCCACATTTAGAAATAATTAATACAAAAAATTAAAAGATTTGAAAAGTAATTTTTTACATTTAAGTGCATTTCTTTCGTGAAATGAGAATCTGCTTCTCGGTTGCTTTTCCTTTCTTTTTGTGTCTCACGTTTTTGTTTTCGGAAGGTTTTAGCTATGCGTTGGTTATCACTATGCGTTAGTATACAAACAAGATATTTATATAAAAATCTAGTTCATGCCAGCCAAACGTTTATTTCACAAATGGTTCTCAGTAAAGGCTCGGACAGAAATTGGGCTTCACGTTGTTGGCCTTTCCAGTTTCTTTCCTCAAAATCGTTTCTCACTTTGGTAGCAGACATACATATATACGAAACACATACGCAAAAACCAAAGTAACATCACAAACCATTTAAGCGTCCGAAACTTTTTTCACTGATCAAGGGCTTTTGATATCCACTGTCCGATTAACCATTGACGACTGAATACATGAAACTAAAACCCAATACATCAGCCAAAATAAGAAACACTGACTTCACCTGCAATTTGCACGCACATTCAGGAATATTTATGACTCACTGACTGAGAGAATAATGCAAAAATACAGATACGCACTTACAAGATAGACTCTCTCGTTGTCCCTCTTTTATTCTCTTGCTGTCGAGTGAGCATATACAGTGCAACAAACACAGCTGTATTTGTTTCACAAACATAAATATCTCAATCATGTAACATGTAATATTGAATAGCAAACACAATATGTTTGAACACAAGTATATTATATTTGCGACAAGCTCCAAACACACTTTATATTTGCATACAAACAACAAAAAAGGCAGATTTTTCAGCTTGTAGGATTATTATATTATCGTTATTTTCTCTGGATCCTGTAATGGTCTTAGGACCATTATTCATTCATTCCATTCAGATCTATTCAATGCTAATGTCTTGAGTTGATTGCAGCTCTTGTTGTGTGTTGTACCCTCCTTCTCTATCTGCAGTCTCCAGGTGTGGGCTGGTCGATCATGTCTGCTAGTTCCTTGCAGGTTCCATTCTACGGCCGTTGTTGTTATATCTCCATCGGGCTGTCGCAACGTATGCCCAATCCATCTACATTTCGTCCTGAGGATTTCGGGTTTCATTCTAGTTTGTTGTATTCTCTGCCATAGACAGTGGTTACAAATCGTGGTTGACCAAAATATTTTCAAAATTCGTCGCAAGCATCGGTTTGTGAATGTCGGTATTGCCGTTAAGTCCTTGAGAGCTGCATTCCACGACTCACGTCGGTACAAAAGCGTGTATTTCACACATGAGTTGAATATTTTCAATTTGGTGTTGACAGAGATGTGTGAGGATCGCTATACAAAGTTAAGGCGGCCAAATGATTGATTGCCGGTGTTTATTCTGTTTTTCTAAGTCCGCGCTCGATCCACCAGACGACGTTCAAATGCTTCCAAAGTAGCAGAATGACGTTACGTCCTCCAAATGTTGGTTGCTAAATTGGAGACTATTTGTTTTAGATGTAATAGTTCGTATAACCTTCATTTTGGCGATGTTAATTTTAAGGCCTGCTTTGGATGCCTCTAACTGCACTGAGTCCAGCTTTTCATTCATATCATCATATGTCTTCTCCAAGACACAGATTCCATCAGCATAGTCGAGGTCTTCTAGTTTCCTGTTTAAATCCCAGGTTATTCCGTGTCGTGGATAAAGCTCGTTGCAGTTCACAGTTAATACAATATTGAATAGCATTGGGGAGAGAACACATCCTTTTCTGACTCCAGCCTTAACGGCGATTGGACGGCTGACACTTCCATCGTGGATGATGCGGCAACTTGCGTTCGTGCAAAGGGCCCTTGTAATATCGATAATCTTCCTAGGTGTTCCTTTGCAAGTCAGTGTACTCCAAATTGCAGAATGTACCAGGGTATCAAACGCCTTTTCCAAATCTATAAAGGTAAATAGAGTGGTGGGCGTTATTTCAAAGATTGTTCGATGTTCAACCGGTTAAAAGCATAATAGCCGAATATGTCTCCTGGATTCAATGGGCAAAATACCGCAGAAGATTATTTAGATTAGAGTCCTCCCTTTGATTGAAAATAGTTGTGTTTTGTCGGAATCGAATGAGGCTACAGAAGAAAAGGGATCACGAATCAAAAGATGGAAGTTATACCGATAATCAGCCTTAGAAGGAAGAACACGCTAAAGATAAAAGTAGGGCAGCAGCGAATATGATCTAACTATGATTTAAAATATCGAGGAGTAGTGATAGACTCGAGACTAACATTTAATAAACATATAGATTATGTCCGAGACAAAACGGCAAATGTTAGTTCAGCCCTGCCGAGAATGATGTCGAATGTGGGAGGTCTAAGACAGAGTAAGAGCACTACAGCACCAGTATGTCTGTGCGTCCTTAGCGCTGATTCCAGGAGGAAAATCTCATAAGTGCAGAGGTTGGATGCCTATACTCTTATACTGTTCTTACCGCCCGAAATCCAACCAAGTCTCACTTACAGTTGCATGAATGATACCCATTGATAAAATACGGAAACAGGGGCAAAACAAATACGGGAACAGGAAATGAAACCGAGAATTCGTGGAACTGATGACGCCTCAATAAGACAGTGGCAATATAGATGAAATAATTCGCAAAATGAAAGATGGATGTACAAACTAAACCGAAGGTGGAAACATGGATTAGCAGCAGTCACGGGGAAGTGTACACCCACCTAACCTAGTTGCTGACACGTCATGGAGGATTTGGGAAGTAACTATTTCAGTATGGACACGATATCTCACCGATGGGTCCAAGTTTCCCTGAATTGGAAGAAGAAGCTGAGCATGATATGTTTAGTTGCCCAAGATTTGAAGTAAATCGGAACAGCACAATCACAGGCATAACATTATCCCGGAGTATGTTATAGGAATAATGTTGAGCTCAGACGAGAAGTGGAAGATGCTCCTCAACAGTATAACCTCCGTTATGGAGAAGCTGCGCATAAAATGAGATACACGAATGGCAAATAGGAAAGCCGAAGTGCAAAATGATGTATCCTAAATGGCATACCACCCCAGGTGAAGTAACAACCTCAGAGACAGTCCTGCGGGGAGAGTAGTTTAGACTTAAGCGATTTAGTGAGAAGGGGCACAAAGATGTGGAATCTAACATAATTAACTGGTTCACATATTTGGAAAGTTTGAGCACCCCAAGAAAATAAAACAAAATGATTCTCACATTTTTAGAATAGACTCCCAAACCTGCCTTGAAATCAAGTTTGGAGACATTAGTGTAGAAGCCTAAGTACCTTTTATTAACTTTTATGCGTTACATCCAGTCCTCTCGATCCGAAATATAGGTGGAGAAGTTATTTCAAAGGTAGATAGATGTTGGTGTCATGTTATCCACTTCTAACCATAGGGAGTGTTGATTCATACTGAATAAATGCCTAGGCTGATTTCTTACGTTGGCGCCATTTGCCTGTCAAACAAATCTAATCTCAACAAGTGAAGGATAACCTCTAACCATCGATGGCGCTCAACTCTGCATGTGGAGGGGTATTCTTCTTGTATTGCCATTGGCAGTTCATCCGATTATGTTACGGCTTTGCAACCTGATCCATCTAGCTCCAGCAAGATACTAGTCAGCGCTAAATTCCAGTGAAGTGGAGGTAAGACTCCTCCTTGGGGGGTTTGTCTATTCACATTTTTAGTCAAGGTAGGGTGACCCAAACACGTGTAGCCGGATATCAAATTAAGATTTCCCTGGCCAACAGATAGTGTATATCGACAATTGCTGTTAGATAAATAGATTTCTGTCTGAAGCTCACTAGAACCTGTTTCCCTTGATTTGCCCTTGCTGTATATATGTGGCCATGTCGACAACTGGGGACTACATATGGTCATGCACAGATAAGTGACAATCATGCTTGGGCAGCTCTATATCAGCCTGACACCTAGCTGTGTTTATATTTCGCCACAGGCAGGGTGGTACTTCTCCGATTGTCACCACTTCTGCATGACAAACACTACAATGGTCTGACAGCCTTTGTACAAGGTCTAACCCAAACTTTTTAGAATAGACTCCACAACCTACTATGGCATCTACAGTTTGGGCCATTAGAGTTGAACCCTAAATAATTTCTATCCCTTCCTGATATGTCTATCCGGGATAGGAGTGGAGAAGATTATCAAAGGAAGACGTGGCTTTCACATAATCCTTAGAATTGTTCCTTCAGAAGGAAAGTTGAGAGACTGATTGGTCTAAAGACTTTCGGACTAATATGTAGTGATTGAATTCTCTTGATGATGGATCTATCTAACGATTAGATGGATCTATCTTACGATAATATAGGATAGTTTAATGTAGCTCGTATAAAAGTTCAGAAGCCAGGGATCCAAATTGTGTAGTCCACTTAGTAACTCCAGTGGTGTTATGCCGTCATCGCGCGTCAGGGCCAGGCAATTTGTAGGGTTTAAAACTTCATATTGCCCAGTGTTGTGTTTCTTGTCACAAACTTGACGGACGACGTGGCTGGTCGGTGTATCCAACCATATGTCTTCGAATTAATTCCGTGGGGCGTCTGTGTTAAGTAGCAGGTCTAACGATTCATCGCTTGATGTCGTCCAGCGCTGGGTTTGTTCCTTCAGATGTTCCAGAGATGTGGGAGTTGTCGAAAGAGCTTTGCGCAGTCTGGAAGTCTCAGACGCCTTTTCAATACCGTCGTCGAAAGGTTGCCAAGATCTCCTTCTTGAAGATCGCAGCTCATTCTAGTTTTCTTCAAATTTTAATTAGAGGTTGACGCATTTTAGAGGTTGACGCATTAGAACAGCTGATGTTGCTCTTGTGACCTTATCTGTCACATTCAGTGTACATATTTTGTTATTGTACTTTTTGTTAACTTATTTTACTTTGTTTTGAATTTGGCAGTTAGAGTCGTGAAACAAAAACAAAATGCCTGTTGTTGGTGCTCACAATTACAACTCCTACTACGTCGACCTCTACTAGTTCAGACATGACTGACGTGTAAGTTACAGAAGCAGCGTAAAGAAGAAGTGATGCTAAAATTGAATTTCGTCATATCTGAGAAAACGTCGACGTTAAACAAAAACAAAAAATTAAGTTGGTAGAATTTTTTATATCAGCGAGTGCAATTTTAAATATTTTTGATGTATAAAATTGTTATTGTTTCTCAACATTTATGGAAAAAAAATTATGGCACAACTTAACTGAATGTTTGCCCCTCCCGCCTTCACTCTCTTCGATTTAGGACATTTGAAAGTCTGCCAACTGACAACTTTAGCTGTGATCAGAATTTTAATGAACCTATAGCTACAGGACATTTGACAATTTTATATTGTACTTTGAATTTAAATAGCAGCTTTTTGAGAAACTGTTTTATATGCACCTGGGATTGGTTGAAATGAGAAAATCATTCCAAACGTGCCCGTATGCAGTGACACAAATTGTGAACATATCCATACATTTATGACCAAAAGAAGAAAGTAAACACATCAAAACTAAAAGAAAAATATTAAAAATATCTCAATGGTACAACATCCCACAAACACTTGCACTATCAAAATTTTCACTATCTTTGCTTTTTCTTTGAAGATTTAAGACATTTTCTTAGGGTTTTCATATGAAATTTATTATCGTGATGATCTTAAGATCAACACGATTATGACTAAAAACCAGAGCAATAGTAAAGATACAACTGGCCTAAATGATTGAGATAACACACAAGACACAATCAACATTTACAAAAGTCAATTAAAACATTGAATACTCACAATATTGTATAGATACATATTATACGTGTATCTAAACATGTTTACGCGACTCTAATAGCAACATATTGCTGTAACCCTACTAAACAGGTTGTTTGCCTATGGCTCTCTCATTGATACAAATTCATAGTTGCTGTTATTGTATATTGTGTTTAACGTAGTGTTGTTTACATTTTGTGTTTGTGTTTATATTGAGATTTTTTCTCTTGTGACCAGTGTTGTCAGATCTGGCGATTTGTCGCCAAACGTGGCGATATTCAAACATTTTTGGCGACGTAAATTCGAGTTTTGCGACTGGCGATATTTTTGGCGGTTTTTAATGTGCTTGGCGATAATTTTGGCGATATTATGCTAGCGATAATTTTTTTAATTTCATTATATTTCATATCTTTTGGAAATTTTTTAAACAAAATGCACGATCTGGTAACTTTATGCAATGCGTTGTTAATTTCATTTCCAAGTGGATGGCATCGTCAAATTATCTAATGCAGAAATTAAAGCCGACCAGGCATGCGCCCGCCGGCGATATTATTCACATATCTACAGCCGCCGATACTATTAAGCATATTTTGTCATTGGGGTTAACCGATCTTATCTTAGACGGCGCGCCACTGCCGCCCTTCTTCAAATGGTTCTGCCGCCGCCAATAATATCAGGTCGACTCCACTATCCGTTCTAGAGCATAAAATAAAACGTCAAATGTGAAATGTTAAGCGACGCCAAATTTACAAAAATTGACGAAAAAGTGAGAAAATAAATTAGTAAAACAAATTAAACTATACAAAAAGGTGAAAATATAAGGATTTTAAATGAACAAACAGCTTAAAATGGATCGACTTCATAAGAAAGAGTGGGAGCAAGAATCGTGGGCAAAAGGTAAATATTTGGGGAACTTTTTAACAAACTGGTGAAAAATTGTAATGTTCGACTTTAGGTTGGCTTAGATCCATAGCAAAAGCACCTTTATCTTACCAATCAACAAGCAATGTTTCCAATGCATCGTGGTGTTTTTCATGTAAACTTGCGTTACGATCGCACAAAGTGGATCTTAAAAAACATGCAGGAACAAAAAGGCATACCAACAACATGGCTGTTCTATATAAACAGAACAAAATTGAAAGTTTTGGTAAATATAGACATATAAATTGATTACAAAAAATTGTTTTAATTTTTAATTTTTTTAGTCATAGCTCCTCAGTCGAAGGAATCAAAAGTTGTTGACGTTAAAATTGCTGTTTTTATTGCTAAACATAGCTCTATAGCAGCCATTGACCATCTCTCAATGCTGCTACGCGATTGTTCAACAAGTGATAGTGCTTTTGAAAAAATTCGTTTGCATAAAACCAAATGTGCATCAATTATTAAAAACGTTGTATCCCCATCAATATTACATCAACTTATAACTGAAGTTGGAAGCTCCAAGTATAGTCTCATCGTGGATGAATCTACCGACATTTCCCAAATAAAGTGGATGAGCGTATGTATAAAATTTTTTAACGCAAATTCTCTAAAAGTAAATACGCACTTTTTGGGACTCTTTTTGGTTGAAGAAGCTACTGCTGAACACCTTTACAATAGTTTGAAGATATTTTTAGAAAAAGTTGGGCTTAAAATTGAAAATATGATCGCCATTGGCACTGATGGTGCTAAAAATTTATGTGGCAGTAATAGATCATTGTTTACATTTTTAAAAAAAGACAATCCCGATATAATGTTAATTAAATGTACGTGTCACTCTCTTCACCTATGCTGCTCCAAAGCCTCTAGTGAAATCCCCCAAAATTCGGATTACTTAATTAAAGAAGTTTACAATTATTTTAGTAATAGTCCGCTACGAAGTGTGCTATATAAGCGAGCGTTTGACCTTATAAACACAGGTGTTGACAGCAACAACTTTAGAAAACTCGTTCAAATCTCAGGAACTCGCTGGTTAAGCTACGGCGCTGCTGTCAAACGTGTTTTGGAGCAGTGGGTGGAATTGAAGTACCATTTTTCTTTAATATCAACAATTGAAAAAGATAGAACTGCCAAAAACATTTACAATGAGCTCTGTGATGAAAAAAACAGACTGTTTTTGATTTTCATAAACCCAATTATAAATGAAATGAATCATTTAAGTTTGGAATGTCAATCTGACTACATGGACGCGGGAAGTATGTACCAAAAAATGTATACCACACTACTCTTGTTCGCAAAAAAAGTATTTAAGCCAAACATTTTAACTAATACGGAAAACAGTGATGATTTAGTTAATAAACTAAAAACAGAAATTGATTTAGAAAATTCGTTTTTGGATTTTAAATATATTGACTTTGGTACAGAGTTTCAGAATGAATTGGATTCAACAGTTTTGAATACCGTTGACGCGTTGTCCTTAAAAAAAAGTTGCTTTCTTTATTTGAAAAGATTATTAAAAGAAATGCTTAACCGCCTTCCGGAAAATATGAATATTTTTAAAGTTTATGAACAATTTTCTATTTCAAAGTGCTGTAATTCAGTGTCACAAAGTAAGTTTTCTGATGTTCAACAAGTTTTAAAAATGTTCATGGACTCCAACATCTCTCTTGGTATTTATGAAGCACAGTGGGGTAAACTTCCTTTCATAAACTGGAAAAGTTATTTAAATAATAATATACCAAAAAGTCTACATGAGTTCTGGCCTAAAGTGTACGACTACCAAGATGCTGCTGGTACTTTTTACTTCAAAGAATTGGCGGTGGGCGTTCTTAATATGTTGTCTGTTCCCACAAGCAATGCCTGTGTCGAAAGAGTTTTTTCAGTCATGAATTGCATTAAAACTAAATTAAGGAATAAAATGCAATACGAACTTCTTAATTCTTTATTAATACTAAGTACATATATGAATGTGAACAATATATGTTGTAGCACATTTATTCCAACGGAGGATATGTTAAATAGATTTAATTCAAAACAAATGTATCCCAGTAAAGATGAAAATAACAATGGTGAAAGCGAAGCAGATGAGTACGAAGTGTTCGATGCTATAGTTGACGTATTTTAATTCTACAAACCGTTATTTAAAAGTTTTCAGCGGAGAAATTTTAACTCGAATTTTTGTAACAAGCTACCTTAAAATTTAATATGTTTTATAAAGACGTTGAAATTAAAAAATATTATAATACTTTTTTACATTTAATTTAAATTATTACAATGTACCTCAATCATATGGACTTATTTTATTTTTGAAATTTTTTTTTTTATAATTAAACAATATGTTTAAAAGAATTTGAATTTTTTTTATATACTAAAGAATAATACCAAGTACCTAATTATATATAATATAACTTGCATTGAACTTTAAATAAAAACTATGTATTTCTTCTATGATACAATAAAAACCGATGTTATTTTTAAAAAAAAAATCAAATAGTACCATACGTTTTCATTTTGGCGATATTTGGGGCATTTTGGCGATATCTGATGAGAATTTGGCGATGGAGCTGAAAAAAAATCTGACAACACTGCTTGTGACTATGTTTATTCACTCTCTCGTTGTCGCTCTCCTTGATTATATTTACTGTCGTTAATGAGAGCTAATTGTGTTAGTGACTTTGTATTTATTGGAATTTCGTGTTTAGTTTGTTTATTTTATATTTTACATTTGTTTTTGTCTCTGCACTTTGTTTTGTTTTTGTTTGTGTTGTACTCGTTGTTATTGAGGTTAGTAACTCGTTTTGTTTACCTTTTGAGCCGCTGGATGGATGGATGAATGATTACAATGCTGGAAATGTTCACATTAGAAATCAGCTGTTTCTTATGCGGATGTATACGCGTATGTGTTCGTTAGCCTGTCTCTGTATCCATGAGAATGCATTGTCAATATTTGTTTTTACTTTTGACTTTTACTAAGAGAATTCTAACAGCGAGAGTTATTTTCTACTTAGTGCCTGAAGGAAAATTGTCGTCTCAAGTATGGATGACTTTAAAAATACTATTTTTGCTGGAGATTTACTGGATTACTACCGTTGGAGAAACTTGTAACATAAAGAATATTGAAACATCCTTGAAGTGAAATATGTTAACAAAATGTCCTTTTCAATCCCAAGAAGGCACAGGGGTGAGTTTCTCACTTTATACTTATACTATGTGGTAGTCAAGAGCTATCGAAAAGACTGTGCAGCCAGGAAGTCTCAGACGCGCTTTCAATGCCGTTCTCCTTGGAGATCTTAACTCTTTCTTATATTCTTTATGTTTTCTTTTATACACATTCCAGTCTTGCTCCGTGCTTGAGGACTAAGCCAAATTTAAAATCCTTCTTCAAGACTTTCTCAGGATTTAGAGATCCTTGATCCATCAGGGAGGTTTCTTCTTAATTCATGAGTAATCAAGTCATATGTTAAGTGCTGAGGTGAGAGCATCGTTAAGATCAGGGCCGGATTAAGACTTCAGGGGGCCCTAGGCAATGTTGACTTCAAGTGGTCATAGGCTGTTGTTTAATACCAAAAAGACTTCACATAATATTAGGGCTGTTTTTTTATGTGTTAACATCCATAGGCAGGGGTAGGGCAATCTATCAAAGTGAACACATGCAAACAACACACAGCGTTAGCATCACATACGTGGTTGTTGTACAACAATAGTTTCTGCCTGAAAATAAGTATGATGGCTTGATGTATCGGCAGCGAACAAACAAGCAGGTCGTCGTCGCCAAAGAGTATTGAATAGTATCGAGAACTCTTGGATCAAATTGTATGACTCAAAAGCACTGGCGACATCTGGCGAATGATTCAAAACGTATTACTCTCTTTTTGTCATAACTTGGTCCATTCATAATTTTGATGTGAAACATTGATGCCTTTTGAAACATTCATGCTTTATGTATTGTTTTATGTAATAACATTGTTGAAATGGTGCATTTATATTTAAATATTCTATAAAGAGAATAAGAGTCGCATATGCTCTTTTACTCAGACTCTCTACATGAGAACGGGAAAGAGTGCAATAAGTTCTCTATACTATTCATGGTAGAAATATAATGGTAGATGCAGTACGACAACAAATACAACATAGATTGAAAAATAATGAAAATGTATAAAAAATTGGAAAAAGTGCCAATTACAAAATGCGTGCGTTTTATTTGATATTTTGAAAGTGTTTAAGAATGAAAATTAACACGTTTCTATGTGATTTTTAAGGAGAAAACATTTCAAAAACAGCAATTGTAGGCGAGCGGAAGTTGTAAACAAACGAAAGTAAACAGACTTTGAGATAAGAGAAAAACTCACTCCAGAAAAAAGTTCAAATCCCACTAGCTGGAAACTTACCAGTTCTTGTGAGGGAATTATATGGATATTTCTTTCGACAAAAAGGATAATTTTAAACCACTAAGAAGCATATTTATAAAAGCCAACCGAATAGCTCCTATTTGCTAGTCGCACATACAAATGATCCTTACATGCTGGTAAAAGCACCCTCTGTAACATAATGCAGTAACCATGTATAAGATCTACAGCTTTATTGTTTCTCTGTTGTCCGGCAGGTTTTTTCATTCATTTTTGGGTCACAAAAACATATATTAAAATATACAGATAGAGTCCCCAACATGTAATATTGAATAGCAAACACATTGTGTTCGGGCACAAGTATACCATATTTCCGACAAAGTACAAACACGTTATGTTTGCATCCAAACAACAAAAAAAGATTGATTTTTCTGTGTGTATATACCTGTGACAATACATTTATTGAACTGTATTGTACGAATTAGGCTTATTAGTCTATTGTCGTAACCATTCATTTTGACCAAGAAGCTCAAGATCTTGTCTACGCCTATCTGAGGTAATGCTTCCAGGTCCCTAAATAGCTAGGATCCTTTAGTAGATATCCTCATGTCGTCTAGTGCTGGACATATTCAGAGAAGATATGCAGTGGATTCTTACATTGCCTAATCATTACAGGTTCTACAAAAGTTATTTGCCCTGATCATTAGTCTCGGCGCTTGTCTACCAATCGAAAAGTTGCTGAATCAAGCATTGATACCTTGGGCGTGGATAGAGACTGAAGGATTACGGATCTCCTACTATTCACTATAGGCTAGATTTGTTTTGCTCGTGTACTATCTCTACCCGTCGTCCACTTCTCCTGCGTCATTTAGGAAAGCTCTTGTATCGTATAATATGTTTTCAAGTTGCTGGGAGCCTGCCGAAACGTTCCAATTCCTGCGGAACCTATAAGGAAGTCCCTAGTCTTTCCAAGTCATCTGCTTTGCAGTTCCCTGGAATATCCAGTTATTGTATGATATGTTTTTAAGTTGCTAGGAGCATGCCAACACGTTCCAATTCCTGGGGAACCTGTAAGGTAGTCCATAGTCCTTCCAACTCATCTGGATTATCCCTGTGCCATGGCATATACTTATAAAGTATATGAGGCGAAATATCGTTCTGCTGGTTCAAATCGTTAAGAGATATGTGCCGTTAATGCGCCAGAATACTGACTCCAGAAACTTGATAACCACCTGACAGTCAGAGAAGACATTGACTCCAATAACTGCTGGACTATTCTTTCTCAGCCAGTAGGCCACCTCCCTAATGTTCGCCTGATATACGCTACACACGCTGAAAATAACAGCCCCAACAAAATTTTGCAGAAAACATATACATGTTTGCAAGCAGTGTTTTCATGAATTGAAGATCTGCTGCCTTTTTGTCTCTTTGTTGTCTGTGTCGTTATTGTGTTTAGCGGTTTTCAACAACCAACCCCACATTTGGGTCACAAATATACCTTTTATTACGTCTTAAGCATTGTGACCCAAACATGTTATATCGAATTGCAAACACAGCATGTTTGGGCACAAGTATACTATATTTCCGACAAAGTACAAACACGGTATGTTTGCATCCAAACAACAAAAAACAGACAGATTTTTTAGCGTGCAGTGACTAGGGAGCCTACGAGTAAAATACAACTCTTGTACCCTAGAGTCGACGCCATACTATCTAGAGATGTAACTACATACGTCTCTAGAATATAAATTTCCTTGTTCCAGGAATATCTTTCGGGTTTTTGACAGTGTTATTTCCGATCGAGTAGTGATTCCGCTTTGGATTTGTCGGCAAATGAAGGCATGATAATTAGAGTTGTGTCGTTCATGAACTATATAGTTCATTTAGGGTGACCAGACAGCACCCTTATGAACATAATGCACATTTTCGAAATGGCAAGTATGTTCGTGATTGTTATGTCTGGACACCTTAAATGAACGAGTTCGAGAACTAGTGAACGAGTTCGACACAAGCCTAATGATAATGGATGCGAAAGGATCACAGATTCTTCCACCCAGCACAAATAGGGAGACATGATCAGCATCTCACAGAACCAACAGTATTCCAGATAAACTGATAAAGGTGAAGTGTTACTCAATTTTCCTACAGATAAATAGTATTGAGGTTAACTTTAGATTTAAACAGATGACGTTAAGTCCGGACAAGGTAAAGAATTCCAACGACTACGACTTAGAGATACAGCCCTCTCTCGAGCAACAAAAGTCCAACTATACCAGAGTCTCATACAACCTGTCTTGCTTTATGGCGCAGAATCCTGGGTCTTATCGCAAGCAAACGAAACATCTGCAGGAGTCTATAGTGCACAACGCATGAACCATGAGCTGTATGAGCTATATCCCGACATTGACATAGTTAAGCGGATCAAAATAACGCAATTGCGCTGGCTAGGCCATGTCCGTAGAATGGATGAAGCCGAACCAGCACGAAGGGTTTTCGAAACCGAACTCGAAGGTAGACGAAAAATAGGAAGACCAAGACTCCGCTGGAGGGATCAGGTTGACGAATCCCTGCGTACACTAGTTATTGCCAACTGGAGAGATAAGGCAAAAGATCGAACTGGTTGGCGAAATATGTTATCTTCGTTTTGTAAGGTCCCTGACCTCTCGGGGTTGTTCGTGACCGGATAAGTAAGTAAGTAAGTAACTGGCTGAACTAAAACAATGACATTAATAATCCACAATAGCATACGGGATGCATCAGAAGGGAGCAGAACAGCGAAAATTGTGAATCGCCCGCAATAAAGGAAGCCGGCACAAACGAAGTGCTTGAGAGGAGGTGGGGAAATATTTGCTCGTTTTTATTAAATCATACATGGGGCAAATTAATTATATAACAATTATAATTTGTGGTTTAATTTGAATTTCCTGTCCAAATGCAAATTCAAAAAACTTTCAATACCATTGACAATTGTAATTATTTTCAAAACATATTGGTTTTCAAATATTTTATACAGTACTGGTTTATGAATTTGAAAGTACTACGAGACTACACCTATCGAAGCCACAAACCTCTATATGCAAAATACTTTAAAAACAGAATTGCCAGCAGTAAACCAAATTTAAAACAATTAAAAGCATTCCCATATTTCGTTACAATTCGCATCCGATTCCACAACCTGCATTTCCATTGTCTGATCAAATGCAAATTCAATATGTTATAATTTATAAATTCGTTTGCATTTGCATTAGATAAAGTAATGCACATTAAAATCCAATGCAAATTAAAAAAACATGAATGTATTAAATGAAGCCGACTCAAAAGAATTGAAACCATGTGAGGTGGGGAGCCTTGTATGCAGTATAAATATCTTATGCATAAAATACAAGATACTGGCTATGGCGTACTTCCAGTAATCTGTCCGCGGTAGAATAAATATAAATCAAATCGGGTTCCACAGAATTATTAGACATCCACCGACCGGTTCAACACAGTGATTCGCAACACAGAGATTTTGAATCCATTTCCATCGTCGAAAATACAACATATTTTGAAGTAGTAAATGGGAAGAACTCTCACCTTTCGGAATATGTATTACATTCGTTAAAACCTTCTGCTGCAAAAAGATATGCTGTTCCAAATTCAATTTTTTTCAAAAATTATATTTCCTTAAATGTTGAGCCTTTGTTTTCTTTGACTTTCAAAAATAAAAAAAGTACTCAGCTTTAGGCTAATTTCTAAAATATGTCCAATTCTCCAATTTTCAATATTAATATTTGAAATTAATTCTAATAACTCCTTACCAACAATTAATTATTACAGAAATTCAAAATGTGTACCAGATCAAAGTCATTGAATTTTGATTCTGAACAACTGCCCGCCGGAAATATTTTTCAAATTAAAAAAAAAATTACATGAGGTGTCAGGGGACACCCGGTTGTAACGAAGTTCCTTTCGCTATATATTATGTACTAGTTAGTTCCAACACGCCTAAGGTGCCCGTTGAAAAATACTATAATTTAAATGGATCTTTAAGAAAAGATACTTTTTGTAAAATGATAAACTTTTTGTAAGAAATTTTGTATTTATTAAACGTATTTTTTTTAAAAAAAAGTATAATTTTAGGTCCATTTTGTAAGATTATGTATTATATTTTTCCGAAAGGTAATTTCTTTAATGAGAGGTACTTCTTTTATTAAAAGCTAATGATTTTTTTAAAGAAAAGGTACATTTTTAATAAGAAGTACTTTCTGTAAGAAAAACCCTAATAGTATGCATTTTTTTTTAAAAAAGTACTTTTTTAGGAACAGGTACTTTTTAAAGAAGTGGTACCCATTTTAGGAAAAGGTTATTTTTTAAAAAAAAATTTACTTATTTTCAGAAAGGTTACTTATCTCAAGAAAAGAAAAGGTATTATTTTATTTTTAAGAAAAGGTACTTTTAAGAAAAGGAATTTTTGTAAGAAAAGGTATTTAAGAGAAAGTATTTTTTTTTTGGAGAATAGGTTTTTTTAAGAAATGGCAATTTTTTAGAAATGGTCCTTTTTTCAAGAACAGGTACAATTTTTAGAGTAGGTACTTATCTCAATAAGAGTTATTTTGTTTTATATAAAAGGTACACTTTAAAGAAAATGTAGTTTTTTAAGAAAAGGCAATTTGTTGCAAGATAATGTACTTTTTTAAGAAAATTTATGTATTAAAAAAATCCTGTTTTTAAGAAAAGGTAGATTTTGTAAGAAAATTTCCTTTTTTTAAGCAAAGGTACTTCCTTAAGATAAGGTATTTTTTTAAGAAAATGTACTCTGTTTAAGAATATGAATAGGTATTGTTTTTGAGAAAATTTACTTTTTTTTAAGAAAACGTACTTATTTGAGAAAATGTTAATATTTTAAACTTCTTTCATTTTGGCTTTTCTAAATGTACATTTTATTCCGTTAAAAACCACAGTACGTAATAAACAGGCTCCACCTAGAAAATTTGCCAGTAAACAAGAAATTGTTCCCCATATTTTAGTCTAGACACAAACCAAACCAAAATTACGAGTGCAAGAGTAAGTGTGCTGCTAAATGTAATTCCATGCTCAGGGTTGTATTTCATGGATTTGCCAGTCTTGCACTTTTGCTTTTCTAAATTTACTTTTAATTGGGTTCAAAACTACAATACGTAATAAATAAGCTCCACCTACAAAACTTCCCATTAAACTAAACCAAACCAAAAGTACCCAATATAGTTGACAATAATGGGTTGTAATAAAGAAGTTAAAAAAAGTTGTATAAAATTTTTTCATTTAGCCCCCAGTCTTCGCTAGGTTATAACATCTACCTGACATGATACGTATCATTATTATGATTGGACGCACCCTTCCGTGTTTAGACATATTTTTGTTTTAGCGATTTTTTCTTTTACGGATTTTGTGAAAAAAATTTTACCATGTGATTTGAATCAACTTTTCTATAATCGTTGGACGCTCTGTTTGCGAGATATACACATTTTACAAACAAAAATTTAAATTAGGCCGCCGCCGTTTTTGAGTTTTTTGCTGCGCCGCCGCCTGGTTACGTAGAAATTGGCCACGGCGGCGTGGTTCGGCGGCGCATAAATTTTGTTTAATATTTCTTATAATCGATCAATTAATGGCATTGTCCTGATTTACAACACACGTTGCCAGCACATCCAGCAAACAACTACAAACTATAAACTTCACACAATCACAATATTTATTAACCACAGTCAGCTCAATGCCCCAAGAAATACCTTATGAAGTTAAACGACAATTTGAATTTTGCATAACAACAGCCAGGCGAAATTCCACACGCTACAATACCAACAGCCAGTCACATTTTCTAACAGGTTACAGCACACATTAGAACTATAACATCAGCAGGTCAAATTTCTAGGGATTGAACACTGCACACCAGCAGCCGGGTCAATATCCTAATAATTAGGAATAGGCGCAGCCAGGTTGGCTGACCAAGCCGCCGCCGTCGGTTCTCCCAGGCCCCTACGCCGCCACCGAAGCGGAAACAATCGGCGTAAACCTTTAGTATTACCGTGGGTAACCCATTCCTCGTCGAAGTGGTTAATGTGTACAAGCGGCTTACTCATTTACCCTGTGTAATGGGTAAATGATCGTTAACTATTGCGCAGTGGAGTTGGGTGGGTAAATTCGAACTCTGCTAAGCACTAATGCAAATTTGGTCATAGATGGCTTATCAACGTCATCACTTCCCCCATATAGGGGATCCTGTTCTTTATGCTATATAAGGCCAGATATACAGAAAATAGGAAACCACTATTTCTTTAAGTATAGATAGCGAAGAAAATTGTTAATTATAAAAATAAAAGGCAAAAATCAAAAACAACTGGATATCTTAAAAAATACATATGGTCAGTTTAACATGGAATGCCTCATATGTTTGTATGTAGATGTTAACCAACAATTCAAAAATGTGACTGAATTAATTTCCTTTATTATCTTGTGGTCTCTCTTTACAAAGGTCCTAATAGCCTTTCCATTATGCCATCTTATTTATATTAAACTCATTAAAAATCATAAAACTGTCATCTTCAACAAAATTATTACATCTCTTCGATGCGGAAGTCTACACCACAATTTTCACCTTTAACACAATTAACACTAAATTGAATATTGAAGATATTTATTTATTTTTAGTAACCCAATCAGGTGACACCACCTCCATAATGTGTGATGATGTAAAATCACATCAATTTGTAAATTTATTTTTAGTTCATCGTCTGTCTGTATTATTGGCTGCCTGTTTACAACTTTGTTCACCTGCCAGTCAGTTGGCCGTAAAAATTATTGACTGAGAAAGACGTCACCACCGGCACCGGCACCGTCACCCATTAACACACCAAACCTCAAGGCGAAAGAAAACTTGTAACCAAAAACCCATTAAGAAAAACGCACGAGACAACTTAACTTTGGTGGATACGATACTCGCACGATACACGCACTTGCCAAAAACCACTTGTCAAAGCAGTATCTATACATGCAAACAAATGTATCTAGATACATGTGTGTGTGTGTGTGTTTGCGGCTGTGAGTGTATGAACCGCAAGTCAAACCGTTGGTTTTGTTCACTCGGCTGCTCCTCAGAATGCAAAGAATTCAAACCAGACAACAAGAAAAAAAGCTTTCTTATAATCACATATTCTGCCTGCAAATAGATGATAATTTCTTGTGCGTTGTAGTTTCCTTTAGCTGTCTGTCTGTGGTGGGACTGTGTGTTGTTGACAAGCTAAAAGAAGACGTAAAGAAATCGAATGGTTGAGACAGTGACAAAGAGAGAGCGAGAGCAGGAGGTTACAGCTAATGTTATGAGAACCAATGCACCATATTTTCAGGGTTGCCAGAAATATAATTTCGTTATCCCGAAACCTTTAATAGAAAGTTCCTAACAAATTCCAATGGGGTTAAGTCACACTATCTTGGGGGCCAATTAATTGGGCCATTTCGTGAAATTATGTTTTCGTCAAAAGTTTCCTTGAGTAAATCAATCAATGGCATGTGGCTCCGTCCTGTTGGAACCACATATCAGCAAGATTAATGCCAGCTAATTGAGGTACGAAAAAACTTCGAATCATGTTCCTATACCGTTCACCATTGACAGTAACATTCTGACCATCATCGTTTTTCAAGACATATGGGCCAATGACTCCGCCAGCACATAAAGCGCACCAAACAGTAATTTTCTGTGGATGTAATGGTGCTTTGACAAAAGCTTGTGGATTCTCCTCACTCCAAATGCGACAATTCCGTTTATTTACGTACCCATTCCACAAAAAATGGGCTTCATTGGAAAATAAAATTTTGAATGGAAATTCAAAATCAATATCAATTTGCATACAATGGTCGTTTGGCTTTAATTCCTGCACAAGTTGAATCTTGAAAGCTTTTAAGCCAAGATCTTTGCGTAAAATCTTCCATAAAGTGGAAGGACACAACCCCAGTTGCTGAGAACGGCGACGAATTGATTGATTGGGATCATCTTCAATGCTTTCCCGTACAGCGGCTATAGATTCTTCAGTGTTCTGTTCGGCGTCTCAGGGGATGCACATTATCAGTAATAGTAAATGTGGTCCGAAAACAATCTATTGTTCTTCGAGTTAGCAGCTCTGCAGGACGATAATGTACGCCATAAAATGGACGAAGTGCACGATAAGTTTGACGAACAGAACCATTATTTTGATTAAAAATTTCCACAATTTGCACGCGTTGCTCTGGTGTAAGTCGATTCATAATGAAATGTCAAAGCAAACTAAACAAAAAGAAACTATCAGCTGTTAAAAATGGGTGGTCAAATAAAGCAATGATGCCAACTCAAAGTTGTATCACTCTATAAAAAACACCCGATATATAAAATTTATTGTTTCTGCGTGAACCAATTTTAATGGGAGAAAATGCTAAACTTGAAGTTGAAGTCTTGCAAATTTTTACGACTCAAACTCCGACTCCAGGCACATATCCCAGACTCTGACTCCGAAAAATATTAAAAAAGATTTTTTTTTAAATAGTACACCAATTAAATTTGAAGTATATAGCAACGTAACACCGCTATCTTGTTATATAAATTATAGCCCAATATATGTTTAATTTAATGTAATTAATATTATTTGAGAAGTAGTGACAGAAGTGTCGGATTTTTTCTCCCGAAAAAATTCCAGTTTTTTTTAACTTTAGCTTTCCTGATCAAGATTATTCGTATGATGAATGAAATTTTGTTTGGCAATGTAGTTGACAGCATTTCTGTCTAGAATTTGGTTTAAAAAAGTATAAAAATCAAAAAGCGAAACTTTCCTCAAATTCAAATACAGAAAATTTTGTCCAAAAGGGGCCGTTCAAGTATTACGTAAGCAGATTTATTACAATTATTAACCCCCCTCCCCCTTGTCAACAAAAGTAAGCAAAGCTGTTAACCCCCCCCCCCCCCCCCCACCATGCTGACGTAATCATTGGTATTTGCATTTTACTTTCAATGTATTCTGTTTTTTATTTTATTGATTCATGAGCAGCAGTTATAATTCTAGAAATAAGAAAATAGGCTCAGGAAAGACGACTAATAATAATATTCATTTAAACAAACTTTATTGGCATGGTATTCAATATATATTATAATCGTAATATTACGAATAAAACAAACTTCTTTTAAATTTTTGGTTTACATATTAATTCCAGTTAACAGTCTTCAGTCCATGACACCCGAATCCATGATTCTAAATTTTCGATGACATTGGATGTTTCCTGCTCAATGTTGTGTGTCTGCTCACTTTCATCCGATTTTGGAATGTCTACGTCGTTCTCATCGAGCCATTCAACATCTTGGTGCTCTAAATTTTGAATAATGCACATCAGTTGTGCGTGTTTACCATTTTATGGATCTTCTCGATGTGACGATTTAGTGACTTGACGGAAGTATGATAAAGACCACACGTTTTGCATGTTCGATTTAATAGCTTCAATTTTACCGTCGGACAAAAATAATCGTAGGGCATTTGCAGGAAATCTTTGACTGAAGAATGTAAGCGTAGAGCTAAATTGACTGGGAGATTGAGAAATTGCCCATCATGCTGACGTAATCACCATCTTGACCCCCCACCACCCATGTCATCAAAAATAAGCAAAGCAAAGATCACCCCGCCCCCCCAATAGTGCTTACGTAATACTTGAACGGCCCCAAAACCATGCCCAAAATTTTTTAAATTACATTTAATACATTTGGCAAGGCGTTAGCTTAAAAAAGGTTTAACATTTTATACCTTTCTATTTCTATTTAAATCTATTTAAAGAATGATGGAATGATTTGAGAAGTTGTTACCAAGCGGTTTTAAGTCGTTTAAAAATGTTTTAAACTTACATTGAAGTCTTGACATTGTAGCTGTGTTTTAGAACTACATTTTGACTTAAAATTACCAAGTTTAATAACTAAAATATCCTAAAAATTAAAGACAGTCAGTGCAAAAGTTTACATTACATTTTAAATCTTTGTAAAGGTTAGAAACACGACATTCGATTCTGCATGTTTTTGGTATATAATCTCAAAAATAAAGAACACTTAAATCGGGCTACTAGTTCAGAAGTTACATGCCATGCATGTTCGGTCACTCTGTGGCAAACCGCACGTTAAAACAATTCACCCTTGTGAACTAGTTGAACTATTTCAGGCTGGTCCGCTCTTTTTTACAGTAGTTCAATTGTTTTAACAGATTTTGTATTCCAGTTGCATAATTCTCTTAATCATTTTCTAGGGAAAGCTTTCTTTTTCTCATTCACGCTTGGCACAGCTGTTGCCCAATGTTACCATCTTTGTGGAATGGAATTATGAAAAAATTACAGAAACCCCACTTATGTCGGAGAACCCAATTTCGAAACAGTTGTGCCTTTAATGTGGCGATTTATTATAACAAGTTTCCACAATGTCAAAGATAAATTAGAAATCTTAAAAAATAGGACCATTTTCCCGATTATTCGCCATGATTGTATGAAATGGAATTTCTGTTCCCATATATTGAACTAAACACAGAGCTCGCAAAATATGCTCAACCAAATTTATTTGCGCGGTCTGGTCACTCAAAATACCGAAATAATGAGACGGAATCGCTCAGTGTCTGAATAGAAACCCTCTTTTTCGTTTCGTTCGTGTTCTCGCTCCCGGGTTTCGGGTTGAGCGTAACACACGAATCGGTCTCTTACTGACCACTCGATACGAACAGAACCGTTCGCCGCTAGAGCTGGCAAACTATCGATAGTACTATCGATAGGTTTGTTTCCATTGGACTATCGATGTTTTTTGACGTGACAACGTCTTAAATTAGGTTGCGGCTGGGAGTCACTTATGAAAAAGTGTAACGCCCGGTAACGTTACGATGAGTCACCGAACACAAGTAAACGCAATGTGTTTACTTGTGTGCCAGAAACGATTTGCTTTGCTGGCTTCTAGTGGCTGTTGGTCGGTGGTGTGAGTGTTTTTGTTTTTTGGCACATCATATATGTATATGACGACTGAGCAAGTATGTATGTGCGTATATATGTGCGTGTGTATGAATATTGATTTAGATCAGTCTGCATTGGATAAGGTATTATTTTTTGTTTTTTTTTGTTTTTTGTTTTTTGGCTTTATGATATGTGTAGTGTATGTTTGTGTGTAGAAATTTTCATATGAATTAGGTAGCCAAAACGAAACAGAGAGCTGCGGTCGGCTTTAAAAACGATATGCGAATATGATGAATTGAAATACTTTTTGGTTAGTAAATTATTTTCTTTTGTTTTTAATAAAAGAAATGTTTATTTTTTATAATAAAAGAAATGTTTATATTTTATAATAAAGGATATGTTTATTGTTTATAATGTCACATTTGATAATGTGTTCATAGAAATCGCACAGGTACCTAGATGGTGTTGAAATTACTTCTATTTTCCTAAACCATAAGTTTCAATAAATGTTAAAACATCGCCCGTGAGTTCTAACACTCATTGGGCAAGTGAGTTCATTGCACTCCTATTGTGCAATTTAATTATATTCATATCAATAAATATTCTACCGAGAAAAAGACGTTGTCACGTAAAATCTTCGCCCGTAAAACCGACTTTACAGGCAACAATTTTTTTCTCGATATCGATACTATCGGGGAAAAAATTTATCGAATAAGTGGCGGCGGCATCTATCTGGCATCGATGTCTAATCTGCAATTGTTAATTAAACAACTTAGATTTCTGCTAGATAAACACCGGCGACGCTGCTCTTAGAGTTGTGCATGTAAGTGAATACAAAATTATAAATATTTTCTAAAAACTTTGTTTTTATTTTAAATCAGGCGAATATTTTTAGAAGAAGACGGTTCCGCGAATAATGGATAGATATCTGCAAAGACTAAACGGTAAGTAAAATGCGCTTTTTATATTAGAACATACATTTGTACAATTGTATGTTATGTACATATGTATGTGTGTAAGAGTATATATTTCTGTTTGTTTATATTTCTAACTGCATCTTCCTAATAGAAACCAGCAATGAAAATGGCCAGGAAGATAGCGAAAACAGCGAGGTTGAAACAGAAATTAATCCATTGAAAAAAGCACGCCATGGTAATTCAGAGGTTTGGAATTTTTTTCAAAAAACAAAAGATAAAAAAAAAATGCAAAATGTCGGTTATGTGCGAAAATATACAAAACTAGCGGCAACACATCAAACCTATTTGACCATCTAAAACGTTCCCATCCTTCTTATAATCAACTGCCGAAACTACGAAACACCATAGAATATTTTTTCAAAAAATCTGAAACCTACGAAACAGACTCCGAACGTAAAAAACAACTGGATAGTGCTTTAATGACCCTGATCGCTACTGACGTACAGCCATTCAGTATAGTACAGGATACAGGTTTTCGTGATTTTGCCTACAAGAAACACCATAAAAAATGTGCTGATGGTAAATTTGTACAATGAAACCAAGAGAAAGTTGCAAACTATCCTTAATGAGTTGCAAGACTGCGCTATTACAACGGACCTTTGGACATCGCGCGCAAACGAGGGCTACCTCACCGTAACTTGCCACTTTGTAACAAACGAATTTGTCCTCCGTACTGCTGTTTTGTCTACAAAACCACTTCTATGTGCTACGAATCACAATGCAGAAAACATAGCAACATCTCTGCGCGCAGTGTTAGATGAGTGGGGTATAATGGAGAAAGTGGTGTCAATAGTGAGCGATAATGCCAGCAGCATGTTGAAAGCATGCGACTTACTTCAAAAAAGGAATCTTCCATGCTTTGCACACACTATTAACCTTGTTGCACAAGATTGCTTAGAACAAGATTACCTAAAAATTACTTTAGGTAAATGCAAGAAAATTGTGACTTATTTCAAGAGCAGCACAATTTCCTATGAAAAGTTCAAAGCTGACCAAGTGAGAGAAAAACCGTGCAGCTTAATACAGGAGGTACCAGCCCGCTGGAACAGCGCTCTGAGAATGGTAGAAAGGATTTTATCAACTAATAATTCAATTTCTAAAGTTCTTTTAACCACACCAAAAGCACCGCTACCTTTAACGGCCGACGATATAGATTTTTTACAAGATTTGCTTATGCCATTTGATTCCGCTACAGTTCAAACATCGTCAAGTGCAGCTGTTACTATTTCGTTAATCATTCCTCTAACGTGTGGTCTTTTCAAGACTCTTGATGAATTGAAAAGTACTTTGAAGACTTCGGAAGGTCATCAAGCTTGTATGTTTCTGGTAGAAAGGGTAAAGAAAAGATTATTTCCCTACGAAGAACGTACAACAGCAAGATTGGGAACTTTATTAGACCCCCGGTTTAAGAAGGAAGGTTTTCTTTTCTCAAGCAATGCAGGTGGAGGGACACAGCTTTTGCAAAACGAGTTGAGTTGCATGAGTAAAAAGAACACTATGCAAGAAGATAATGTGGAACCATCAACTTCTAAAAATATTCTGCATAAATCGCAGCCAACGCTTTTAAAATTCGTAGAAAATAAAAGTAAAGTAAGGACTAATCAAGTGGACGCCATCATTTCTCTAAGGCAATATTTTGAAAGTGAAAATGCATCATTAGAAATAGATCCATTGCAGTACTGGAAGGTAAATAATATAGGTAATTAAGCAATTTATACAATGTTCTGTTTATTTACAGAATAATTCTGATCGAATGTCGCTCACAAAGTCATGTGCCTTACGTTACTTATGCATACCAGCAACTTCGACAGAATCCGAAAGAATGTTTACCAAAGCCGGAGCCATTATTTCAGATAGAAGATCTAGCTTAAAGCCCAAAAATGTTGATATGCTGCTCTTTGTAAACAAAAACTGTTGGGTTACTCAAGAATTATAAAAAAAACTATGTTTATAAACAAATTCTTTGGGCAGCCTACATATACACAACATATGTATGTGATATACGAGTACATAGTATTTATAGTGTATGTACATTTTTTTTTTACTAAATTGATCTCAATGTTCATTGTAAGAAATTAATTCTAAATGTTTTTTCGTTTTTATGTAATTTTTTTTATGCTTTATATTGTTTGTTTTCTGTTATCTTAATTTCTTAATAAAACAACTGAACTTTACTTAAGATCGTTTAATATACATATTAGTTTTCTTTTATTGAAAACATGTAAGTACATATCGCTCATTTGCTTAAATAAACTCATTTTCTCCAAAACTATGTATTGAAAAATTGAATTTAACATTCATAAAAGAATTCGATACTATCGATAGTTTTCCAACAAACTATCGAAAATATCGAATGGCGTGACTATCGATAGTTTGCCAGCTTTATTCGTCGCTCCGCTACTGAGTGTCAGTAAGTGAGCAAAGCCAACAAAAGGTCCGCAATAAAGGTCTTTATTTTTATTGTTGCGTTTGCCTTATGTTGTTGCCTTAGATATTTCGTAACAGGCAAAGCATTAAAGAGGAAAAGAGACGAGGATAGGGCGCTCGTTTGTGTGCATATGCGTATGCAGTAATAGCCAGTGCCGCCGCACACATAACGGGGTTTTCAATAAGAGCGCTACAAAAGTTTTTTTTAAATAAAAAAAAACCGGTTTTAGATACCAATGAAATTCTTCATTCCTGTGAAAGTACGTTCGATGCCATTATGTATGGAACTCGATTTCTTTTGCATGGCCATCACGGGCACGCTTGCAGAAGTCCGGACGCTGAACCCAATTGTCGACGGTTTTCAAGCATAAATCGGCCGATACTGATGCAACTTCACGTTCGATGTTCGTACGAAGTTCATCAATCGTCGCTGGCTTGTTGGCATAGACCATAGACTTGACGTAGCCCCACAGGAAATAATCTAACGGCGTCAAATCGCATAACACGTTCACCAAACTTGGTTTCCAATAAATTGATTGTGGCATTCGCTGTGTGGCTTGTGGCGCCGTCCTGTTGGAATCACATGTCCTCCAAGTCCGTATTATCCAATTGGGGGCAAAAATATTCGGTTATCATTGAACGGTAGCGACTCGCATCCACAGTATTGTGCCGGTCTTGATCATCACGGAAGAAGCACGGCCCAATGACGCCGCCGGCCCATAAACCGCACCTAACCGTAATTTTTTCAGGATGCAATGATGACTCATGGATTACGTGTGGATTGCTGTCTGACCAATAACGCATATTTTGCTTATTGACGAAGCCATTCAGCCAGAAATGAGCCTCATCGCTGAAGATGAGTAGTGCTCTTAAAGTTGAGGCCACTGACTCCAAATTTCGGTAGTAGATTTTAATAATTTCGACTCGTTGATGGCTCGTACATATATCTTTCCATGATGAAATGGCAAACCTTACTGAAGAGAAATGTCAAAAGAGCGAGAAAAAATATGGCGTCGTTTGCTGTCCCTATCGATTTACTTTTGTAGCGTCTCTGTTGAAAAACCCTTTACATGCTCAAAAAACCGTTTGCCAAGTTTTTACGAAGTAAAGTTTCTCGAGCATGATACAAATACAAGGTAGTAGCGTCAGCCCATATGGTTTCCTTTGTTTACATTTCATCGTACCCAGTAAATGTCAAAGTTGTTTGTGTGAGTGCGTTCTCTTTTGATTTCATCTATCTATGTTCACAATTGCGTATGTATGTGTAAATTTTTATCAGTTGATTTTGACAATAACTGGGTATTGAAATTACAACAACGCTAATGCCACTACCTTGTATTTGTATCATGGTCTCGAGTAAAAACGGTCGTCGGTTGAGCGAAGATCAAGCCAAAGAAGATCGAAGTTTTAGGGTTTTTTCGCGACAGTTTCGCATCTTGTCAGTGGACGACAGGTTTTTGTTTCTGACAACAATCACCAGAGAGACCAATTATTGCGAGCTCTGGTGAAATCAGTGAATCAATGGGGCGCTGGGGTATGCCAGTAGGTAGCCTGGCTCTTGAGAATTCGGTGACTATGGAGCATTTTTCGGGAACAGGCCGCACGGTGCGCTTGCGAGGGTTTTACAAAAACAGTGATTCAACGACAGTAGCGCGTAGAACATTCTGCAGTATTCAAGGGTTTCGTCACGATTCTAAAGCAGCCAGGCTTTTGGTAGTTACAAAAGCGAGTATAATTCAACCAATTGATCTATGCATATTCGGAGCGGGTTTACATGATGATCTGATCAAATATATCTTTACCATCCTTGAGAGGATTTTTTGCACTAGGTGAAAGAGGAAGGGGGACTCCTTTGCTTCGTTGTGTTATTGCTGGAGTACGTAAATGAGTCCCCAAATGCAAAACCACTATTAAGTCAATGTACTTCGCTCAGTCCTAGGATGTTCACATTGTAGGATTCTATAATCGGGGTTTCCTGTCCAAAACTCGACTTTTCAAAGACAGCTATTTACATTCCAGGATCCAATAATAAACCGCTTTAAAAATCCAATAGTCGTTTTCAAAGACGGTTAATTGTTATTGGTTTATTAAACGTTTGTGTAATGATTTTGGCGTAAGACGGCTGATTCAGTAGACCACCGGTCCGTCCCTAGTGCTGTGGCTACCAGCAACCTCTAGGCATGAGTAAATATAAAATAAATGGGTGTTGATCTTGCCTTACTACCTAACATTCATCGGTGTTAAGTTTATCAGTTTAAAAATTAGGAGATAATTGACTGAATGTCGGAAGAATTGAGATATTCTACCAGAAATAAATTCAGCCATTCTACCAGAAAATACTTAGGTGGGGGGCTTTTAGTTTTACTTATCATTAGTCACTTAGGCTTAATTGGGATAATCCCAAGACCATTTACATATCTTAGCTCATTGATATACGACATCAAATTCTTAATTTCTACTAGTAAAAACTTTGAAAGTGGATCATTATGATCACTAATATAAAGTTTAACATCGTAAACATCAGTACTTTTCTGCACCACTATTGGAAGATTATAAACGTGAACGAAACCAAAGAACGAGTGTAGTATGATCTTTATACCGTTGCGCCTAAAAATGTATTTTCCTGTTAAATTGCTAATATCCACTGTCGCAATAAAAGTTATTTTTTAGTGTAATATCCCCAGTTTTGGGACAAATTCCCACTTCTGGTAACCCTATGTGTGCCAGGAAAACACACTTGCTCAAGGGGTAGGTTGAGACGTGATGAAGAGCGCACACTGATTTTCTTATCAAAAGAGTGCATAATATTTTCTAGGCAGCAAAATTTGTCAAGTACAAATGGACAGTGGGGCAAAGGTGTATAATTTCATTTAGTGTCGTAAACAATTTCGCTGTTTTCTTCTCAATTCTTGAAAATTCAAAATCATCAGCATTGAAAGTGGGGTTCTCACTGACAGACCCACTACGATGTTGAATAGATCGCACGATAGGCTGTCTCCTTGTCAGGACTTTGTCTGGTACTAAATGGTACGTTAAGGTCTTTACCAATCCTCATTGAGGCTTTGGTAGTACACAGTCACTCCAATATATACTTACATATGTATAAGTATATAGTATGTCGTTTATTTATTTAAACGGAATATTAAGAATAAAAAACAATATTACAATACAAAATTTAAATAAAAGGTTCACGATGAACATAGGGCGTCTACGAATTCTCTCCATCGATTTCTGTCTCTGGCAAGTGATTTAATTTGGTTCCATGATAGTCGAGTTTGTTTGTATTCCTTCTCCAGGCATCGCTTCTATGTGTTTTGTGGCCTTCCTAACCTTCGATACGGATTATGAATATGGCCGATCCAAGTCCATTTTCTTCTACGCATATCCAATTCGATACGTCTGTTACATGTGCGTTGTCAGAGAACTTCATTAGAAATTGTCTTGAGCCACTAGATACTGAGAAGTTGTCTCAGACAACGATTGACAAACGCTTGGGCCTTCTTAATTGTCAGCTTCGTCAAGCTCCAAGTAGTACAACCATACAACAGAAATGCAGCACGGATTCTATCTATACGATAACCTATATCCGCCGCGGGGCTACCATCCTTGGTCTTGGTAAACTTGTATCCTAAATAGTTGATAGAATCCACTTTTTCAGTTAACGAACCATCAACTGTGGAGTATTTAATAAAATTGAATGAGCTTTAACAGGAATAAAACGAAAATGAATTCCATTCACTGAAAAAAAAATTAGTTGTTTCTTATTGTAGCAATATTCATCAGCCACCCTGTAATATACAAAATTCATAACACTGACTATATGAACTTCCTATGTATTGCCACATCTTTTAAGTAAATAGATTCTTAAAGTTAGTACATATTTTTCAATAATCAACATTTCATTAATTTAAAAGTATTAATTGTGTTTAAATCCATTATATGTACAAACGCAGATATGTACTTTAATTAAGTATAACTGAGAACTCAATTTGAGTATTTGGAATAATATTTAGACCGGGTCTTTTCGACTATACAATTATTTTTCAGGTCTTTGTGAATTACATTTTAATACGCAGTTGCTTGAATTAGGTATGAATTTCGACAAGTGCAATACAATTGTACACATTTGGAGGAAATTTGTCCTAGAAAAGTTAAGGAAATTTGTTATATTGTTTTGAGTTCCTATTGTTATTACATTTACTATGATTAAGTACAATTTAAGTACAAATGGACTATAATTTAGTAAATTCTTTTAACTAAATTTAAGGACGTTTTGTACAAAAATTTGGGAACATTTTCCTTCTGAGCGTAGACAGCGTAGTCTTTTGCCAACTACCCGGTGAAAACAATGACCCCCACAAAATATTGCAGCAAACACGTACATGTTTGCACGCATTGCCTTCATGAATTGAAAATCCGCTGCATTTTCTTTCTTTGTTTTCTCTTTGTCTGCCACGGTTTGGTTTTCAGCAGTTTTCAACAAACAACCCCATATTTGGGTTATAAAACCAAATATTATAACATATTAATCATTGTGCCTCAAACATGTAACATTCAATAGCACACACAATGTGTTTGGACACAAGTATACTAGATTTTCGACAAGCAACATACACGTTGTTTACATACAACCAACAAAAATAGACAGAGTTTATATCGTGTACAAATCCGCATCCAAACTCGGGAGCAAATTTCTTTTAGCAGCAAAATTGGATTTTTTCGTTTTTTTTTTGCCTGGTACAGCATTAAATGCGGATTTAAAAAAAAAGTTTGCGGAAGTCCATATTTTCCGAAATAAAGGTCTCCAAAGCTTGAATGTATAATCGCGCATAACTCTGCCATTTATTATCCGATCCTGATGAAATAAATTTCATAAATCGTAATATATGTATTCCACCTAGTCGCCCGGCCGTTCGTGTCAGGTAGGGGGTTAAAATTCCCTCGGTACCTTAAGTCGATGTGACAAAATCAGAAAAATTGCGCGAGTTTTTAGAAATATTTTTTTTATTTTGGTGTGTAAAAACCATAACAAAGGACAACAGAATAGAAGGCAACAATAACAACGACGAAAGACAATAACAACAAGTTGATTAAACCAAAAAAGTGAGGTTAAAAAACATTTTTTAAATGAGCCCTCAATGGGTTAATAAAAGGAAATATATTTATATACAGAGTTATAGAGTTTCACAAGGGCTTTGTAATGATATATATATCAAGCAGATCCGATTATAAATACCTGAGATATGACCGATTATATACTCAAGCTTTAAAGGCGTATATCTCAAGAAATTGGACCTAGCGCGAAAAAAACTTATTTTTCAACTCAGCGCAAAAGCCTTTACCGTTGGTGAAATTTTGGTGCAGATCTGATTTTGCTGCTAAAATAGTTGTATGCCCATTTACAGGTGTTGTCTCCAAATAGTGAGTTTGACTGATTTAATTTTATTATCATCCTATTTCCGGTTGCATTCATTTAAACCCTCTTCGCCCACTGTGCCTTATTTAGATTATACAAAATGCATAATTTTTCGTGATAATTTTCAACGCTTCAAGTTTGTTTATTACTGTTGTCGTCGTCGTCATGTTATGAAAGTCAATGAATGAGAGCGTAAACAAAGAGAGAATGAGTGATAAAAAACAAAAATTGTATTAAATTGTCAAGCTCTCTCGCTATTACAAATGTTCTCGTCAGAAACATGTGTTACTCTCCCACTCTCCGACAACTAACAATTTATAATGTTGCTAGTGTAGCTATTATAAGAGGGGGGGGAGGTTTGGTGAGAGTTATCAATAACATTTAATGAGCTTCAATAGGGGGAAACAACAAAAACAATAGAAAAGATGAGCTTGTTAAGTCAACGTTCGTGAGGAAGAGCTTGTAACAACGAGGAACCGCATAACCTGTAAGAGTTCATATTGAGTGTTACTAAGTACCACACTAGTGTAAAATGAAATGAAAAGAAAATCCACAGCAAACACAAAAATAAAACTAAAAACAAAACAAAATACAAAAATCATTAGCAATTTTGTTGTTTGTATGTAATAAATACAATGAATGGAGCGCTTAGTTGATACGAAAGCAGAGGAGCACACTGTGCGCCGCTCACCATTGTTGTTGTTGCTTTGCTTTGCTTTACTTGCTGTTTGACCAACCGAACCGCTGAGGTACAAACAGTTCACAACGAAACTTTGTAGACAGAGGAAGACGGTTTACGGCTGTCTCGCGCTTTGTTTTTCTGCGTTGTGTGTGCGTTTCTTAATTCCAATTCGTTGGGATTTTCCTCTTGAATAAATTGAAAATCGAAATAAAACAGTATTGAGTGTCGTCGTCGCATTGAATTGCACCAACGTGATTTATTTCGTAGCATAACGTGTTCATTGGCATTGATTTGCAAGTTTCCTTTCGATTTTGTGGGTTTAGCATTCAAGTGACAATTTCAATACTATAAAGAATAAATAACCCATCCATCTATTTGGGAAAATTTCGGTTTTTTGTTTTGTATTTTTTTCGCTCAGACGATTCGTGAGTTTTCACGGGCCGACCACGGACGGGGCCGTAGTTCGATTGCGCGTTATTTTCAGTGGCAAAGCAAAATATAAAGATAAAACGACGGAAAAAGTTCTATAACCATTCCCCATACCCAATCGACCTCCTTAAAAAAAGTGAAAGAAAGAATTTCCTGGGTAAAAGTGTGTTAAAAAATAGCTTGGGCAGCACAACAAAGTGTTAAAACAACCACAACAAACTTTCTTTCACCTTAAAGCAAATAGAGGAGGAATAAATCGAAAGAAAAGTAAACAACCTAAAAATAAAAGAGAAAATAATTTGATTGTATCCAAGAATCTTGGAGATATAATTAGTTCAAATCGCCGAGTGAAGGAAAGGGAAAAATTAAATATTTGTAAATATAATATTGAAAATAAAATAACATCTGCAACTATATTCAGTTATAAAATACAACAAATATAAAAATAATTAAAGCAAAAAGTTGTTCAAAAGTGTTGATTATAAAACAAATACAAAGTGCTAAATAAAATCATTACAATTTTCCTGGCAGCAAACCCTGAAAACCTATCAAAATTACTTCAAGGTGAGTAGTCAATGGATTTTTCAAGCCCTCTTCTTCGCTGCAGATACTTGTGTTTTAAAGTCCCCACAAAAATCACCTTACAATTTTCTTTACCAAATCAAATTTCTACCTGCCATTCATAAAATCGTCTACATCACTTAGGAATTTAAAGTGTTGAATTTAAAATTTCTATAAAATATTCTTTTCAATGAAAAGAAAAGTCACTAACGTCACTTTATTATCTATCCCATCAGATTTTCTTATTTGTTATTATGATTATCAAATGTTTTGTTATTGTTTTCATCTTCCTTCAGCTCTCTGAAATCTCAGTAATTCTGTATCTCTCTATGGCGTATGAAACTCTCTGTGCTCTTTCTCACCACCACGCTTAGTCTCTTTATTATTCAAATGGTGACACTTTAATACTTTGTTGTCTTTTTCGAGTCCGTCTGTCTGCCTGCGTGTTATCACAGATTATTGTCATACCTTTTGATTTGTGTGTGTGTGCGTGTACGTTTTCTTCTTTTCAATCCGCTGTTGTTTTTTTTATGATTTTACTTGTCTTTTTATTACTCTGGAAATGTAGTCAAAGAATACCTTATCAACTCATAAAGTGTTGTTGTTTGACTGTGTGAATTGTCAAAAATGACCGACATTACTTGAAATTTCTTTAGATTTCATCGCTGCTTGTTTGGATCAGTTAAGCGCAGTTTTATAGCATTCCCTGTAATCTCGTTCTTTGACAATTTTAAAGTGTTTAAGTTACAACGGGTTATTTTGTTGTTATAATTGGTAATAAAATGTAGGCTAAAAACAGTGGTCGACATGTATTTTCCAAGGTTCTATGGACTACACTGTACTCATTTCAGGGTTCACATTGGTCAAAGTTCAACATTTTAGTTACCCGATGGCTAGATAGAATACAAATTTCAACCTGTCGGCTCACGGCTCGCGAGTTGACCATCAAATTTGGGACAGCTTAAGCCACCGGCATATAAAGGGTTTTTCAATAACAGCGATACAAAAGTTTTTTTAAATAAAACAAAACCGGTTTTAGATACCAATGAAATTCTTTATTCCTGTGAAAGTACGTTCGATGTCATTATGTATGGAACTCGATTTCTTTTGCATGGCCACCACGGGCACGCTTGCAGAAGTCCAGACGCTGAACCCAATTGTCGACGGTTTTCAAGCCTAAATCGGCCGATACTGCTGCAATTTCACGTTCGATAATCGTACGAAGTTCATCAATCGTCGCTGGCTTGTTGGCATAGACCATAGACTTGACGTAGCCCCACAGGAAATAATCTAACGGCGTCAAATCGCACGACCGAGGCGGCCAATCGACTGGGTCATTTCGTGAGATAACACGTTCACCAAACTTGGTTTCCAATAAATTGATTGTGGCATTCGCTGTGTGGCTTGTGGCGCCGTCCTGTTGGAACCACATGTCCTCCAAGTCCATATTATCCAATTGGGGCCAAAAATATTCGGTTATCATTGAACGGTAGCGATTCGCATTCACAGTAATGTGCCGGTCTTGATCATCACGGAAGAAGTACGGCCCAATGACGCCGCCGGCCCATAAACCGCACCAAATCGTAATTTTTTCGGGATGCAATGATGACTCATGGATTACGTGTGGATTGCTGTCTAGCCAATAACGCATATTTTGCTTATTGACGAAGCCATTCAGCAAGAAATGAGCCTCATCGCTGATTGCTGAGGTCTTATAAAGTTAGCCTCTTAAAGTTGAGGCCACTGACTCCAAATTTCGGTAGTAAATTTTAGTAATTTCGACTCGTTGTTGGCTCGTATATCTTTCCATGATGAAATGGCAAACCTTACTGAAGAGAAATGTCAAAAGAGCGGGAAAAAATATGGCGTCGTTTGCTGTCCCTATCGTTTTACTTTTGTAGCGTCTCTGTTGAAAAACCCTTTACATATCAACCGAAATATCGTCCCGATTAGTCTGGAACAGAACGGACCCAATATTTGGTTGGTCGCATCGTATGGGGCATCATGATGAAAAGGGATCTGTCCCGCGGGCAAGACCCCAGTTCAGTGTTACCATGTTGTCATAATTTGTGCCGTTTTGGCACAATTTTATTGATTTTGGCACTTGTTTTTTGAAAAATTATGCCAAGTGCCGTTTAGCACAATTTCCTCAAAATTTTTGCAAATTTGTTCAATTTAAGTGTAATTTTTTAGCACAATTGTTTTCCAGACGGCATAATTTTTAGTACTAAAATTTTCTTAATTTAATTTTTTTGCAAAATCTATTGCTGTAATATTTATAGGTATCTTGTTGTATAATGTCACATTTGAAGGTTCCTACATACCTATGTAAGCGTATTTTCGGCAAAGCGACGGCTTCACAAAATAGTGCACACTCTTTCTAGTATCCCACATCGAAACGTCTAATATTTATTGAGTCAACTTGTTTCCATCAAATACGCATAATACAGCTATGATTCCTCCGCGAAGTAGACGATTTGAGCACTGTTCTCTAGGACAAGTGGAACGGATTCCAGATGCAATTATCTAATACTTGGAAAATTCTATTCCAAGAAGATTGAAAGAAATTGTTAAAAACAATGGATTTTTTCAAAGATTTTCAAAGAGTTAAAGTATAACTAGCCTGACCAATCATCTAAGGCTGATGACAGAGTGAGCGCTCCAGGCGTTGCTATGCTTGAAGCTACAACCGCTATTGCTATATCAATCTTTGACGTGTCAGAGTAAGCGCTACATTGTGTGCTACATTATGTGTTTTTTGTGAGAGAGAATGTGAGCGCAAACTTTTTTACGCTCTGTAGTGTATTTATTTTTCATTTGTTTGTGTTTTGTGTGTCTTATTTTTAGTTTTTTGTTAGAGATCATGTGTTTAACATGGATTCGGACGAAGAATTTTGTATGTCAACCAATACTTATAACGTATTTTTTGCCAAAAAGGAAGGAATACATGAAATAAATAAAAATAGAGAAAAAGGAGAATTTCATAGCTTATATCATGAGCTGAGGAAACATCCTGAACATTTTTTTAATTATTATATTTTACAACAGGATTATACAACATTATTATTATATACAACAGGACGAGTAAACACTTCCGTAATAAATGTTTCGGTATACAAATCTATTTATTTTCACAATTTTTTTAATTTGATTTCACAAACAAAAGGAATGATAGACGCGTGCGGTTGCAATAGAAAATAAAAAGCAATGCGAAAAACCGTTTAAAAAAACAACGCACGCATGCACCCACACATTGTCCATTAGTGTTACCATGTTGGCATAATTTGTGCTGTTTTGGCACATTTTTTTTTGTTTTGGCACTTGTTTGTTTGAAATATTACGCCAAATGCCGTTTAGCACAATTTTTTCAACATTTTCCCAATCTTTTTAATTTTAGTGCAGGTTTTCAGCACATTTTTTTTCCAAAAGGCACAATGTTTCGCATTGAAAGTTTCTCATTTTAACTGATCTTAAAAATCTATTTTTACAGAACATTTTTTTCGGAATATTTGCCTGGTACTCATTAACCTCTTTCCGAAACATTCGTGAAAAAAATCAATGACAGGGTTTTTATGCCAAAGTAATTTCATACGAAAACAATTGTTTGATAGAGAAAATTTGATACTTCGACTACTGTGGCAAACAAAGTAACTCCACAGGCGTAAAAGCAAAAATTAAATTCATGAAATATCAGGAATAGGTTGACCATTTCAAAAATGTCCGTATAGAGATAATTGACAAAATTACTTATAAAATTATTTTAGGGATGCCAAAATGCTTTCCTGAAATCAGGAGTAAAAAACCGATGTAAAACTTACTTTTTGTACCTAGAGTAAAATTATGGACGACTATTAATTAGCAAACTTCAAATTATTCGTTTTGGGTCGTACAGTGCCTTCAATGTTTGACTTTTGTAAAATGGTCTAAATCTGATAGAAGTTCTTCTCGAAGTGCCAGATATAAACTCCCGAGAAAATCTCCGGATCACTATGAGAGTAATATCAGACAAAGAAAATTTCGAAGTAGAAACGATTTGATCACTCTTCTCTATGATAAGTTAGACGGATTCCAGAAATAATTATCAAAAATTTGGGTAAATCTATTCTAAGATGATTGGAAGAAATTGTTAACAACAATGGATCTCAAACAAAATTATAAATTAGGTTTTTTGCAGATTTATTTAAAAAAAGTTGATAATTATTGGAGCTGAAAGTCATCCTTATACCGCGTTTATGCTGCAACCGAAATCTCGATTGTCTAGATTTCACTCACAGGAACAGCTGATTTGTGTATGGAAAATCCGATGTTTAGGCCACGAAATCTAGATATCTCTAGATTTCGAGTGCAGTGTAAACATGTTTTTAGTTGTTGTTAGGGTGACTTTAGCTTTCGTTGTTGGTAGTGTTTTGTATGAAATTTGGAAACATGCTATAACAAATTAAAACCATAATAATACTTCTTCTTAAGCTGAACGGTTAACGTATACCAGCTGCACCCATTTATTGGAGGCTCTGTAACTGTTATGGACTCAGAATTACAAAAAATACTAAAAAGTAAATTTTACCATACTAATTTTTCAAACGGCACTCTGGCAACACTGTTGTCCACGCCAATTTTTTTATTTTAACTCTCTCTCTGTTTTTACTCTCTCTCACTTCAATATGTCACTGCTATAAATCATTTCACTACCTGCTTTATAGCGGCCAAGCACTGTAACTATTTTGTAGCTCTGCTCTCACTCTGACATTTGAGCGAGCACATACGTAAACACAAACAGAGTTTTGTAGCAAGTTGTAGCGACATATCATAGCAACGCCTGTAGCGCTCACTCTGTCATCAGCCTAACTTTTAGCGGGATGACCCCGCTATTTGCGCGATTATCCCGCTTTATGCGCGAATATCCCCCATGTTGGGTGTCGCAGGCTGACTTGAATCTATAATAACAAAATGATTATATGGAAAATAAATCGTTTTTATTTCTGTACTTAGTCTTATTTTAACTAAATACATTGTATTTTTATTTAGATTTTTATTTAAAAACAAAAAAATCAATTTTTACCCATTGTGTCCCGCATTTTGGTCGCAACCTGTTGGTCAGGTTAGGTGTAACAGCTGTTTATTTCTTGGAGTAACTTTTTGTGTTCCGGAAAATTGCCAATTTTAGCATAATGGTTTCGCAAACGGCACAATTTTTGAGGACATTTGGCATAATTTTTTAGTCAGTCTCTGGCAACACTGCCCCGGTTGCCATCAGTACCCTTACGACGTATCTTAGAGGAGGCAGAAAGGGTAGGTACCCCAGTGATTGTGGCCACTGATGCAAACGCACATCATCCATTATAGGTTAGCACTGCCACCACTGAGAGTGGGGCAACACTCATGGAAAATATGCCGGATTTTAGACAGTTTCAGGCGAGAGGTATTAGATATCACCTTTGCAACGGGCGATCTGTAGGATCTGATCAGGGACTGGAATATCCTTAATGATCATACGTACACTGGATTTCAGACCCAGCCTGAAGTAGTTCGTTGCAATGTGAAGAAGAGTAACTGTTAACTCTTTTAAAATATCTGTAAGAGTTGTTTTGGGTCACAAACATCTGCGGAGATAAGGTGCGAAGATGACATTGCCAATTTGGCGTACAGTATAACGAGTACTCTCAACAAGTTGCTAATAATATCTTGCACAAGAACAAAGCCTAGGGGGAGGAAAAGTCCTCCCTGGTGGAATGGGTAACTTGCGTATATAAGGAAGTCATGCCGACGACTATTTAACATAGCCAAGTTTTCAAGAGATAAGTAGTGCTGGGATAATTACAAATTCGAAATAAGACGGTATTAGAATGAATGCAATCAGACTGGCCCAACGCAACTGTTGGATTATTTTCTGTAAATGCATAGAAGGTACATACATCCGAGGTGTCGAGGCTAAAGAAAATTATGGTGTCAGATAACTCAACGACATGTTACCTGAAGAACTCTCACTCAATCTCCTTATGTACACCCATTTTCATGGCAACTTGCTGAATCAGAGGGTAAATGCAAGTGAACATACTCGTCATAGATCAGAAGATGTCATTGCAATTGTTGCGAAATTCAGGCTTAAATCTTCTATAGACAGCTTCAAACCCTTTAAGTCTTCAGTCTGTGGCCGACCTAATGATCCTTTGGCTAATAAGGTTATACATCGCGTATATAAACTTAAGGTACCTACCTAGAGGATACAAGATATTTGTTTATTCCTAAAGCGGGAAGGGCAACTCACACTGCTCCTAAAGAGTTTATACCTATAACCCTTCCCTCGTTCCTACTCAAAGCTTTGGAACGGCTGATAGGTGTACACTTGCGAGCGTGTATTGATGTAAGATTGATATCTTGTACACATAGATAAATCGTTGGCTGCTAAGGAGCACTTTGGTTAGACGCCAGTAGCATTTCTTGATATAGAGGTTGCGTTCAATATTATCACTGCTAATGGGATAGAATTGGCGCTTTGGACCCTTAAGGTGAACGTGAATATTACGCAGCTCAGGGACGTTCGCAGGGGGCCCCCCGAAATTATTTCTTTAATAGGTGATTTTAGAATTTAGTGATATTTTTCAACCTAAATATCAAGCTGCCCCCCCCCCCCCCCCGAAATAAAATCCTGCAGATGTTACTGACTCAGCTTGTATATGAAATGCCCACCAGTATAAGTGTCACGGCCGAATTGGGCACCTCGACCTCTACCAGGTATGGTAGCAGAGACATATCTCAAGGACGGGGTCTTATCCCCACATCTGTAGAACCTTTCGCTGAACGGAATAGTAGTCATTCGAAAATATGGGACCCAAAATTAGTGGTTATGCGCATGACGTAGAAATAGCTATAAGGTGGACATTGTCACGACTGTAAGGCACATTATCCAGGGTAGCTAACGGACTCTGGGCAGATGTGAGGGTGAAAATCCGGCCAATACCGAGCTAGTCCGAAAGTATAAAACACCTACCGTGGGACTAAGGCGTTTAACCGCTACACTAAGGCGTTTAACCGCTCGATTGAAAGAGACCAAAATAACACGTGTCGGAAGAGGCATCGGAAGGCCCCGTAGTACTCGTTTCGACTATGATATTGGCCGCTGTAGCTGAAGATTTCATGGATGAGCCGTCAGAGTCGACCAGACGACGTTTTGCGAAATTGTTCCTCTCTGCAGCGTATTTTGGTGAAAGCCTGAAGATGTTCACTTAAAAAGTGCATGCAGTCCACCAGATACTGCCGTGGACACAGTCAAACTACGCTCACACTCTACTAAACCTTAAGGACGCAGTGAACGATTTAGATCGAAATTTATCATGAACGGCGAGCCGAATTTTCATCTGAAGGGATACATAAACTAGATGTGTACGCGTGAGTGAAGCACGCACGATAACGAGGTTAAACCAATTGTTACGTACGACAATGTTCCAACCTTTCAAACTCAGGCACGCTCTCGAGACAAGACAACGAAATCACGCACGATCACCCACGACCACTCACGATATTTTAACACCAAACGTTATTTAGCTATTCGTTTCTATTCCTAAACATTGTTCATATTTATTTTTAAACATTAATTCGTTTGTTACAAAACTGGTACTTACGTTAATTTGTATGTGTTTCCGGAACATGTATGTATATCAAACACACTGGAAGAAATTTTAGAGACCGATAGCTAAATTAGTGTAGATATTGTTGATAAAATGTTGATGCTGGGAAGCGCGATTGAAATTTGGAATCACGTGCACTCACAAACACGCGATTGCATTTAATGTTACTTACAATCACGCGTGAACCACGTCCACTCCTCTAACATTCACCACCAAAACTTGCATTCACAAACACGCGATTGCATTTAATGTTACTTACAATCACGCGTGAACCACGTCCACTCCTCTAACATTCACCACCAAAACTTGCATTCCACTGAGAATGTGCGTGAAGATAGATTCCGAATCTAACTAGCAAAGACACAAACCACTTCAGTTGACCGAAGTATGTTATGGCGATAACATAACTATGTTAACATATAGAACCATGGTGTATTTAATGATATAATATTTTCAGCCGATCGGAAAAACATATAGAAACAAAACTTATAGCTTCTAAAGGTAATTCATGGGACTATAGAAAGAAATTGTCCCTTCTGCCGCCAGTATTACCGTATTCGCTCAGTGGACCAAAGTAAAGTTAGTGTATGAAAATTTAAATCGATCAACTTTGAAAATCAAGGAATTCTCCCGTATTCTCACATACCTCGTTAGAAAGCTCTTCCTAAACACTTTCAGAATCTGTAATCAAAATGTGGAAAAAGAGTTTGGAAGTAAGAAAAGATCCTCATTTACTTTCGGACCCCCAAAAATAATTCCGACCAATTGTGCGAAAACAGGGAATTCTCCCGTATTCTCACATACCTCGTTGGAAAGCTCTTCCTAAACACTTTCAGAATCTGTAATCAAAATGTAGAAAACGAGTTTGGAAGTAAGAAAATATCCTCATTTACTTTCGGACCCCCAAAAATAATTTCGCCCATTGTGCGAAAACAGGGAATTCTCCCGTGTTCTCACATACCTCGTTGGAAAGCTCTTCCTAAACACTTTCAGAATCTGTAATCAAAATGTGGCAAAAGAGTTTGGAAGTAAGAAAATATCCTCATTTACTTTCGGACCCCCAAAAATAAGTTCGCCCATTGTGCGAAAACGAGGAATTATCCCGTGTTCTCACATACCTCATTGGAAAGCTATTCCTAAACACTTTCAGAATCTGTAATCAAAATGTAGAAAAAGAGTTTGGAAGTAAGAAAATATCCTCAATTACTTTCGGAGCCCCAAAAATTATTTCGCCCATTGTGCGAGAACAAGGAATTTTCCCGTGCTCTCACATACCTCATTGGAAAGCTCTTCATAATCACTTTCAGAATCTCCACATTATGATTACATATTCTGAAAGTGTTTAGGAATAGCTTTCCAACGAGGTATGTGAGAACACGGGAGAATTCCTCGTTTTCGCACAATGGGCGAAATTATTTTTGGGGGTCCGAAAGTAATTGAGGATATTTTCTTACTTCCAAACTCTTTTTCCACATTTTGATTACAGATTCTGAAAGTGTTTAGGAATAGTTTTCCAACGAGGTATGTGAGAGCACGGGAGAATTCCTTGTTTTCGCACAATGGGCGAAATTATTTTTGGGGGTCCGAAAGTAAATGAGGATATTTTCTTACTTCCAAACTCTTTTTCTACATTTTGATTACAGATTCTGAAAGTGTTTAGGAAGAGCTTTCCAACGAGGTATGTGAGAACACGGGAGAATTCCCTATTTTCGCACAATGGGCGAAATTATTTTTGGGGATCAGAAAGTAAATGAGGATATTTCCTTACTTCCAAACTCTTTTTCCACTTTTTGATTACAGATTCTGAAAGTGCTTGTGCAGGACTTTCTAACAAGGTATGTGACAGCACGGGAGAATTCCTTGATTTTCAAAGTTGATCGATTTAAATTTTCATACACTAAATTTACTTTGGTCCACTGAGCGAATACGGTAATACTGACGGCAGAAGGGACAATTTCTTTCTATAGTCCCATAACTTACCTTTAGAAGCTATAAGTTTTGTTTCTATATGTTTTTCCGATCGGCTGAAAATATTATATCATTGAATACACCATGTTTCTATATGTTAACATAGTTATGTTATCGCCATAACAGACTTCTGTCAACTGAAGTGGTTTGCGTCTTTGCTAGTTAGATTCGGAATCTATCTTCACGCACATAAAAGAGCTTATGGAAGAGATAAATAAAAGATTTTAATTCGTTTACTGCAAACGATTTTCTTAGTTTACAGTAACTACAACTTGGTTGCTGTAACCGAAACAACAGTTAGATGAACAGTGTTTCGTTTCTCGCAAACGTCTTTTCAGCTTATATTTTTCATATGTCGTTTGCTGCAAACATTTTTCGATTCGCCTAACAGAAGTTCGTTTCTCCCAACTACAGTCCCCAAACGAACTTGAGTTATTTGATATTTCGTTTGGGAGGATCGAGTTTTTTTTGCGTGTACCTTAATTGAAGCTATTATTTCGACTTTTTTTAAATATCAATCGACAAGCTTGAATTATTTCATTTGAGTTTATATGGCCATGACTGTTGGGGCTTGGTTAACAACTACAACCAAATCTATTCATGTGAACCTACCTTAAAATGCCCTTAGTTAACTAAATATTTAAGCAAGATCTGTTTTACGTTTAAATTAGTGTCATATAACATCAATCTGCAGTCAACAATGATGGCCGCACGTTATCGCTCATTAATTCTCAGACATTTGGAAACTCCGATAATGGTCGGCGACCACCATAAAATGCATTCGAAGCTTAAAATTAATGCTCGGCAGGGTATTAAGGGCAAACGAGTTTAGTGATATGCATGAGTGAGTTTAATTTTGGAAAATAATAATTCATTGTACAACTCAATGCATTTCGTTTCGATATAATTTATATATTTGCGTTGGTATGTTTACACCAGTCAGCATTTTCGTTTCTGCTTTTAACACAATTGTTTGATATTTTATGGTTTTTATAGAGATCGCAAGTATTTTACTTACATATGAACGAATTAAATAACTTTGAAATGTTGTTTATAGTTGGTAAAAGGTCATAGAAACATAATATCAAAAAGTCAGAAAATATAGCAAATTAAAACTGATTGTGATTTAAAGAAGCTGATGTCAATTCCGTCAACAACTTTATTGGGTATTAGAAAGATTAATCTTCCACATCTTCCATGAAATTGTGTTTGTCGTTCTATAATGGTTAGTTCTTCATCCTCTCAAGATGTCAGTAAAGGTTAGGTAAGCAAGAGGTGCCAGTGAAAAATATTATCATTTCATAAAAGTACCAGGTGAGATCCAATCTTTTTTTATTTTAGTATTTTTGCCTTTCAATGACCGTCACTTCAAATAAGAGACATTAGTATGTTGGCAGCAAACTGTTGCTTTCATATTTATCTTTTAATATTGGCAATTTCTTCTCTCTAGACCAACTAACTACAAGTAAATTTTTGAAACTTAAATAAAGTGAACTAGACTGAATTTCTTATGGCATTCTATGACTTTATTAGATATAACAAATATTTCAATAATTTGTGGAATACGATTCCATTCATGTGGCTACCCGGGTGTCTTCGCAGTAACTCATTGTGTCAGCCTAATTTTCCAAGATTTTGTTGACGGTTTCTCATGAATAGCTCGGGCGATATTACCCTTAATGGTGTGCATCGTTTCTGGACAATTCACATACCATAGGTCTTTAATGGCACCCTACAAGAAAAAGTCTCGAGGGAACTAATCGCAGTACCGAAGCGGCCAATTGATATCCCCAAGACAGTTCATAACACGATTACCGAACATAGTGCGAAAAACATCAATTGTTTGATGAGATTGATTGTTTGATCGATTTCAATTCAATTCAATTCATATTTTTTCAATTCATATTTATTCGGTACAAAAATTTGATCGATTGTTTGAGGTGTGTGACATGGTACACCATTCTCCTGAAACCAGAGATTATCTAACTTAATATCATCCATTTCAGCCCGTAATCATGACTCTGTAACTCTCCCCGTTGATTCAAATGGAGTTTCCATCAGCATTTTCGAAAAATGGGCTAATGATGCCACCACTCCAAAATTCATGTCAAACTGCCACTCTCTGTGAATGCTTTGGGTTCTCGACAATGATGTGATGGTCAACGTTACAACTTCCCATACCCAGATGCGGCAATTTTGATTGATAAAAATGTTCTTCGTCAGAAAATATGATTTTTCGGACAAATGCGATGCCCGATGGCCCATATTTCCCAACGTTGTTCAAGCGTAAATCTCCCGCGGAGATATGATACTGACTGATAGTCAATATTTGGAAAAAAAATCGAGCAGTATCAAAATAATATATGATTTAAAAAAAATACCTGTATTTGGACCACCTGTTATAACACCTGATTAACATATCTCTGTTAATTAGTTAACATAAAAAACCGTTTCCCATGACATCCCATGAATGGTTTGGAGAGATCTCCTCACAACCAGGAGCTGCGCACTTTCTAATTTTTTACTCACTAATTGGAACCTAAAGTTTTACACCGGTTCCGAACGGTATTTTGAGAAGCTTTTTCATGGCTAAATACTCGATAGTGTCGCCGTCACTATGCGAGGTGACCGCGACACCATGAAAAAGCTTCTCAAAATACCGTTCGGAATCGGTGTAAACCTGTAGATCCCAATCAGTGAGTGAAAACTGGAAAGCGCACAGCTCAGTGATTGCGAGAAGCTCTCCCCTGTCCCTTCATGGGATGTAATGCGAAACCATTTATTTATTTATAGTGTCGCCATCACTCAGCGAGGTGGCTGTCGTCGAAGGAAATGTAAGGAGGTCAGAGCAGGGATCGAACCCACGTTTTCATTCACAAGAGCCGCGCACACTAGCTATTGCACCACCGACGGCCACAAGTTAACATACCTGTTTTTAATTGCTCTGTTCGCAGAGCTCTCAAAACCCTCAAATATCTCTCACAACCCGTTCGAAATCGGTGTAAGATGGTTGTACCCAAAATAAAGAGTTCAAGATATATTCATAGATGGCGAACGCATAAGTGATTTGCTTTGTGTGCATTTCATACCTCGTTCGAAATGTCACATCACTTGTATATTCTTTTGCATATGTTTGTTTACTCTTATTATTGGTATACACACGTTGAAAAATAACAGTCTCAGCAATATATTGCAGGAACCATGTACATTTTTGCAAGCACTGTTTTCGTGAATTGAAAATCTGCTGCTTTTTGTTTATGTATTGCCTATCACGTTTCTCTTTTCTGCAATTTTCAACAATCAAACCACAGTTGTGTCATAACTGCATATATTATAACCTATTACTCGTTGTGTCCCAAACATGTTATATTGAATAGCAAACACAATGTGCTTGGACACAATTATACTATATCTGCATCCAAACAACAAAAAAGACAAAAATTTTCAGCGTGCATATATGTTAACAAAGTATGAAAGTGTAAAGCAAAAATAAAATGTAGGTTGTTGTGTTTCTATCAATTACAACAACACCTCCTGTGGATACTATGAGTAATTTTATCATGACTGAGTCTTCACTGATTCGGAGAAGCTCTGCTCTATCCCTCCATGGTACGTAAAGCCGAGTACTATTATTCGCATATCAGTGTTGACGACTATTTTTTTCAGATTTTTTGTTGTTACACTAAAAAGATCTTTTGCAGAGAAACTTCATGAGAGTTGACAACATTGATCATTTCTTTCTTCAGTTGGTCGTTACGTTTTTCTTAGAATCATTAAAATATTGCTCGATACATGTTGCTGATCCTTCGCGATAACAGCGAAGCGTAAGCGTAAATATTTGCCACTATTTTGAAGTAATTTTTTTGTATAGACTTTTGTAAAATTTCGCATTGAAATTTATTTAGTGTATTCAAAACCGACACCGGTTAACCGAATTCCTGCCGGTTAACCGTACGTCAGTTTTTTAAAAAGTGCTATTTTCGAAGAACCGGTTTCCCCGGTTATTTCAATCGGGGTATTCGGTTTTTACACAACTGACATAACAACACAGAATTATCCAAAGCCTTTTTCATAGCTTACTATGGCTACTGACCCCATCCGACAGACACAAAAGACTTTGCCTACGAATTATTTCGCCGACAGTTTTCTGAAATAAGTTGTCCACGGCAATAAAAGTCATGTCTGGCAACTCCGATTTAGATGTAAGTTCCGGAACTAATGACAATACAGGTAGTATGTTAGCATGACACAATAAACAGTATTCACAATCCAGACAGAGTACGAAACGTCCAAAGGAATATTTACTCAACTATGATTTTGCCTCACTGGCGAAGTCGAACATTAGAATACATAGGTTGAATAAAATAAATAAACAAAGAGTGGGCCATGTAAAATTTGGAATTTGAAGCCCCGTTATATCGAAGCAGATGGCCACTTTAACATTTTTGAAGTGACAAATTATTAGGTAAAGGTTAGAACTGTAAGAAATCTATGAAATCAATTCGATAGAAATAGAGTTCCATCAACCCCGTTTGTGGATCAATTTGTGAAACGAGGTTGTCAATCCGGGTCCTTATTGAACAAAAGAACTCGTCTACGTGCTCTTCCAGTGGAAAATATTGCCGCTGTAGCTGAAAGTGTGCTGGAGCAGCCATCAACTCGTCAGCGTTCGCAGCAACTGAACATTTCTCGAACTTGTTTGCGCAAAATTTTGTATATAGACCTCCGTACGAAGGCTTAAGTCCAAATAGTCCAAGAACCGAAGCCTCGTGGCCATCCGACACATTTTCACCTTTTTACCGAAAACTAATCTTTTCCGATGAAGCTTATTTTCAACTCGGGGCAACGTTAAGAAGCAAAATTGTCGCATTTGGGGGCTTGGCAATTCTACACGTCGTCGCGGAAAAGGCGATTCGATCATAGGTCCATTTTTCTTAAAAAATTATCAAGGAGCCGCTGTTACCGTCAATGGTGAGCGTTACCGTGCCATGCACAGCAGGTTTTTGTTCCAAAAAGATGAAGAGCATGACATGCACGAAGTATGGGTTTAATAGGACGGCGCTGCGTGTCACACAGCCAACGTTACAATCGATCTTTTGCGCACTGTGTTCGAAAACCGCATAAAACTGTTTCCCATTACATCCCATGAAGGGATTGGGGAGAGCTTCTCACAAACCAGTGAGCTGTACGCTTTCTAATTTTCCACTCACTGATTGGGACATACAGTTTTTACACCGATTCCGAACGGTATTTTGAGAAGCTTTTTCATGGCTAAATACTCGATAGTGTCGCCGTCACTATGCGAGGTGACCGCCGCCGGAAGAAATTTTTAACGTGGTCAGAGCAGGAATCGAACCCAGGATCTCATGTACAAGAGGCGCGTACACTACCCATTGCACCACCGACATAATCAGCCGAAACTCGGATGTCCATTGACTGATTATTATCTCTGGAGCGCCGTGAAAGATAAGTGTTACGCAAACAATCCCGAGACCACTGAGGTTTTAAAACACGAAATAGAGGCCTAAACCATCGACAAAGTACTGAAACCTTTGGTTGGTCGAATGGGGTACTGTGTCTATATTAGTAACCTTTTAAAACGAAATTAAATTCCAAATTTTACGTGGCAAAGACTTAAGTTTCCCATCACCTACCATGAAGGCATAGCCTTACACACTCTGATTGGCACCTGCAGTTTTACACCGTTTCTGAACGGTATTTTGATAAGCTTTTTCATGACTATCTACCCGGTAGTCTATCCCAAAATTCAAAAAACTGATTTAAAGTAAACGATGTTTATAAAAGGCATAGTTTACCATTTTGTCATAAAACATGAAACCGGTTATTAACCGGTTTCTACACCTCGGTTTAACCGAAACTCGGTTTCGCCAACATCGGAATATTCGAAGAAATCGAAAGCCGATATTTTTGAAACCCCGGTTTTTTGAATACACTAATGTTATTCTCAGTACGTGTCTTAAGGGGAAAATAAGTAAGTACGTGGTCCAATCGATCAAGGTAGCAACCACATTTATCACAAGCACTTTATGAAATAAAGTGGGAAATCATTTTATATGCTGGTACATATTACAGCCATGTACAATCTCATGTACCCATGTGCCGTCGTCACAGATTGACCTATTTTTTTTCATTTAAGTACATAAATTGTTACAAAGATTCTAACGTACTGCGCGACTAAAATTATCTGTCGTCCACATGTTTTACATGCGTTTGAGTGGCTGTTACGCCATCCGCCGTTATACATCATATGTGGATACTCACCTCCACCAGCGCTTTTGTGCCTACATCCACAAATTGCCAGCAAATAGCCTGTTCGATTTCATACTCAACACATGTTCACATGACATGACCTGAAATACATATAGGGCAACTTTTTGTTTGTGGCTGATGTGCCAAAGTCCGGTCATACTCGTGTATACTGACACAAGAGATGACTTAACTTTTGTGGCATTGCCAACCTACTTTACATCAGAGTTACACCATAGCTACTGCACTGAGACCGACTGAAACAATATTACTCATTAAGAGTCCCTGTGGGATGTTTGTAATGCAGTGGAACACCATAACATTTATTACTTTCCTGCATCTGGTGTACAATGTCTGCCTGTCTGTTCCAGAGTCGATGGATGGATGTGTCGGTTGGCATAATCATGTAAAATTCATGAAAACTAGAGCAGCAGTTTGCCAAGTATCAAAATGGTATGATGGGGGAATGATGTTAGAAGGCAGGTAAAGGGGTTATTTCAAAGGGCTGATATTTGTATAGTTTGAAAGAAAATTACGAAATGCAATTGCATGAATGTGCGACCACGTACAATTTAATTTTTAATCAAACTATGAAATCATGGGAAAATTTATCGGAGTGCATTGAAATAATTCCAATAGTAATTAAATGTTGAAGAACATTATTTATTTTTTTGTTGTTGGTAGTTATAAAATAAAATAAACAACCTTCGGTGCGTTTTATGAAAATTTTCACAAAATACTTGAGCTTTATTATTGGCCGTTTATCACCTAAACTTGTACAAAATAACATCCAATAATAATTTTTTCCTTAATCTTTTTTACTTGCGTTGAAGCTACTGAATAAACATCAGACACACCTCATCATGCCATACCCTTATCAGTCTTTATCAAGCAAAATTGCAATATATGCCCCTATTATGGATTACAACTCGACTCAGTTGAGTTGTAATTTCAGTTGAAATTTTACAATTTGGTATATCGATAACAACTTAACCTGTCAAAAAATTGTAAGTTGAAGTTAATCGTGCTAGTGCGGTTAACAAAAACACCAACAAATTACAACTCATCAATAGCAGTTTAAATCAATTATTAGCGAAAAATGGAAAGCGGGTAAGTACAAATTTTTAATTTTCTCTTAATATAATTTAATAATCAGTGATTTGAAACAATTTTAGAAAAAATAGAGTTACAACAAAAGAACAATTTGAAAAACTTGTTGAACTTATGGAGAAGCATCCTGAAACTGGACGAGGCAAGCCACAATTCGGATGCAGCAAAAATAAAAGCAAGGAATTGTGGGAGGATTTTGCCATACAACTAAATAGTTTGGGACCGCCATCAAGAACTGCGCACGAGTGGGGACGAGTAATAATTTATTTTCCCTTTTAACTTACAATCATAACGTTTAAACTGTAGCAGCCCTTTCTGTTGAGATAAAGATGTTGCACCTCTTTTTTTGGTGAAATGATGCGAACGTGAGTCCCATCGATACATCCTAATATTCCCCGGGAACCCACTTTTTGAATAAAATTCAATCTTTGAAGCGTTTTGCTCCTCTTCACTCATTTGGGTTTTAATCCATTTCCCACAAATACGGTGCTCGAGGATATTTAAAATCTCTTTTATTACTACAGATACGGTAGGTTGTGCCAGTCCCACATTACACTCGTTTCCAATGCACTTCTGATAACTGCCGTCAGCGAGGAACCTGAGAGTTGCGCATAACTTTAAAATAGGAGGTATAGCCGTACCTCGCAAAGGCTTATGAAAATGCTCCTTCAGCTCATCTAGCAGATAGCAAAATGCTTCCTTATTTAAACGAAAGAAAGCTGTAAATCTGCAAAAAAAAAGTATTAAAAAGCCATTCAATTATAATCACATCCTTTTCTTGCTTGGAAGTTCCAAGGGATTAGAGCAGACATGTGCAAACTGACACAAACGCATTTCAAATCAGTTTTACGAATTTTGCGACTGTGTTAAGTTGAACGGAGCAAGCAGAACAAAAGCAGAGAAAACAAAAGTAGTACACTGAGTAAAAAATTAAAATTAAAAAAATTAAAAATTAAAACTAAATCTTAAAAAAAAAATCAAATATCAACATCTCCAATGATTATTTCCATTTATGATTTTTGCCATTTACAAACATAAAAATTTCTTTGTATTCGTCCATGGCAATTAAAAGTTATTTTTTAAGTGTAGTGTGAATGCAGAACAGCAACTGACTTTGAATCGGTAAACAAGCAGCAAGCTTTCGGACATGTTGGTGTGAAAAAACGATCGGTGTGAAAACACGATGACTCAAAAGAGTACTAGCTGCACATCTATGGATTAGAGTGATCGCGGAGACTTCTTCGTATGCGCAGCACGTAAATGTTTTCATCAACACTTTCATCGTTGTAAAATAAATCCAAACTAATATCCATTTCTTTATTTATTTCCGAAAAAAAAACACAAACAAAAACTGAAAATTATTGTTTTCATTTTTTGTCACAATAGTATCAGCTGTTTAATCAGTTGTCAAATCATTGCTTTTTTAGGCTGGCAACATCAACGCAATTTCAACTGGAACAAGTTGTAATTCGTAATACCAAAACGGAGTTAAGTTGTTTTAAAGTTAAGTTGTTTGAACTTCAACTCAACTGAGTTGAGTTGTAAACCGTAATAGGGGCAATAATTCAATCGAAAGGTTCTCTTTTCGTGACTAATTTTATGCGACGAAAGGCATTCGCCTTCTCTGATTTTGTTACGAGAACGTATCCGTTTTCGATCCGAGATCGTATCTTCGGACGGATGCACGAAACGAGAAGTGTGTTCGAAACGTGAGTGGTTGCGATCTCGAAATGAGGTCGGATCCGGTATCGAAATCATTTTGGATTAAAATTAATATCGGAACACTAAAACCCAAACAAATTAAATTTGAAGTATTTATTATATAAAGTGGCCCGTAACAAGGTAGGATGGAGCAGACCAAATACAACAAACTATTTTCGGTGAATCGCCCTGTAATAATAAAATATATTAATCGACTTTATTAGGACTCTATCCACTGAAAATAATCAAAAAGGAGAAAGCTCCATCATTTCCCATTAGTCTTAATTATATATTCAAAACTAATTACATTGACTTCGAATAGTTCCACAGTGAGCTCAACATATTAGATATAAAAAAGGATTTCAATATGAAATTTACCACTTATACACTAATATAATGTTCGCTATATTTGAATATAATACATATATGAGCATTAGGGCGGGTCAAATTGTATGGAACGATGTTTTTGATGAAGCGTATAGCAAAAACGTAATCTATAGGTGATTCTGAGAAATTTTGCTCAAGAGACCATAGCTCTAAGTCGGATTTGGAGCCCCCCAAAAGGTATTTTTATCACCTTTCAGAATCTGTATTGATACCTGTAGAATAAGTCGTCAATGGCAGGATTGTTCGATTTTCCTACAAAAAGGAGTTCGAAAACAAAAAAATTGATCGTAATAAAAGTTGTTGGAAATTATCTGAACTTTCATAATCTGAAAAATCTCGAAAAAAAAATCAAAGAAAATTCAGAATTTATTAGTTAAAAGTTAATCTTAGGCTATTTTTCGACAAAAAATTCCTAATATCTCTACTAAAAATAAAAAAAATATTGATATCAATACAGATTCTGAAAGGTGACAAACAAGCCCACATTGAGAAATCTACTATAATTCTATCTGATTTTATGACGAACTTAATTAAAGTATTCTATGTATGTATGGGAAAATATCTATTTTGAAATTTTGGAGGGCTCCAAATCCGACTTAGAGCTATGGTCTCTTGAGCAAAATTTCTCAAAATCACCTATAGATTACGTTTTTGCTATACGCTTCATCAAAAAAAAAAATTAACCCCCTCTAATGAGCATATATGTATGTACTCAGTTATAAAATAAAAATAACATATAATATTTTAAATAGATTCAAAATAGTAAGTTCAACTCTCTTGGTTGGAATGGAATCCGAATCAGATCAGCGAAAGCGTAATACAACATGTTGGACCCGAATAGAATGTGAATCGGATCAGCGAAAGCGAAATCCGACGTGTCGGACTCAAGCCAGATCCAAATGGGATTCGGGTCCGACTTTGTACTTATTGAGATGCCACAAATATGAATGTATTGGTGTGTTTGCACTGAAAGAAATTAGTACTGGTAGTCGTTAGACCTTCACTACGGAATGTATTTGTAAATAAGTACAAATGATTAATATTTTAATGCAGTAATTTAACTAAAACTGTATACAGTAATTTGCTCATTATCTGATTGCATACAAGGTACTCAGATTCATTTAAATAATTAAAAAATATATGACATTTAATATTTAACATATTTCTATCTGTTATCCCCATTATCAAAATTTATCCTAAAGTTAGCTCTAACCAGACAGTATGATAATTATTATATTATTATTATATTATTATTCGCAAGAAATGATAATAAAATTTATCAAAGATAAATTTTGTTGCCATTTTTTGAAATTTAACATGTGGCAACATTGTCATTGCTCAAGTCGGATTTTAAGTTGGAAATTGAAATTGTTTAGCGGTCCCGTACAAATTAAGTTATATTTAACTTTAGCGGGGTAAAAAAACACACTTAATGTAAAGCTGGATTAAAAATCAAAAATATTAGTATATTCTTTAATTTGATACTAGACGCAACCACTAAACTTTTTCCCGGTGATCTTGTCAGTCTGAAACAAACATTTTATAAATTCTTCGTCGAGTTTGAAAATCTGGAGATGTTTTCGGGAATGAGGGTATTAAATAATGAAAATAGATGTTAATACCTTTAATCTGACGTTAGTCCGAATCACTGAACTTTTTCCTGGTGGCCACCATGGACGCATTTGGTCTGTCCGAGAAAGAATTTCCTAAGTTATTGGACGAATTTGATATTTTGGAGATTTTTCCGGAAATGTGGGTACTGATGGAAATAAATGGCAATACCTTTAATCTGACGCTAGTCCGAATCACTAGATTTTTTCCTGGTGGCCACCATGGAAGCATATTGTCAGTGCGAGAAAAAATTTCACAAGTTATTGGACGAATTTGGTATTCTGGATATTGTTTCGGGAATAAGGGTATTAAGTAATGAAAATAGATGCCAATAGCTTTAATTTAATACTAGTTCCAATCACTAAATTTTTCCTGGTGGCCACTATGGAAGCATCTTGTCCGTCGTAAAGAACAATACTGTAAATTCTTCTTCGAATTTGATATTCTGGAGATTTTTTCGGAAACGAGGATATTACATACATGGCTTCCCATTACATCCCATGATGGGATTAGGGAGAGCTTCTCACAAACCAGTAAGCTGGCGCGTTCATGTTTTACACTCACTGATTGGACCTACAGTTTTACACCGGTTCCGAATGATATTTTGAGAACCTTTTTTCTTGGCTAAATACTCGATAGTGTCACCGTCACTAAGCGAGGTGTCCGCCGTCGAAAGAAATTTAAGGTGGTCAGAGCAGTGATCAAACTCACGTTCTCATGCACAACAGCCGCGCACACTACCATTGCACCACCGATGGCCACGTGGGTATTAGTTAATGGAAATATATGCCAATTCTTTTAATTTTACACTAGTCCGAATCTCTAAACTTTTTCCTGGTGAACCCCATGGCGCATCTTGTCTGTCCGAATTTCATAAATTCTCCGTAGAATTTGATATTTTGAAGATTTTTTCGGGAATGAGGGTAATTAATAATTAGAATATATGTCAATAGCTATAATATGACATTAGACCCAATGAATAAATTCTTCCCGACTAGTCGTAATGGCCCCCAAATCTTTCCAAGATTTTCTATATCTATAAGAAAAGGTCGTATTTTTTACCATGCCAAAGAACAACTGAGTTTGAAGGCCTAATATATTTTTTATAATATATAATTTATACCTTTTGCTTATCGCGAGAAAATCGGATATTTATTTTTATGTGCAGGTGGCAACTCCGAAATTTGGCAGCTGTCACATACGTTTATTCCGATAATTAAAAATGGAGCGCTTTACGAAAGAACAAATGTGCGTGAAGATAAATTCGAATTTAACTAGCAAAGACACAAACCACTTTCGTTAGCAGAGCGCTGTTATGACGATAACAGGTATCTGTTAAAGTACCAGAAAGGGAAGTATATAGAAATAAACAAGGTTTTTGGCGAATTAAATTAATTTAAAAAATTTAATCTAATAAATCGTATAAAAAAACATTACGATCTTTCAGTATTAGTGGCACAAATCGGGAACAGCTGACCAACGAGCATTATATTTTAGTTCAATGTATGTAATTTTAGAAAGGACTTTGAGCCCAAATCAAGGATTCTCCGCCAATTTAATGAATATCTAGCAATAAGTAGGACCATGTTCTTTTGAGTTATACTACTCCGAGGATTCAGACGAATTTCAGAATACAATAATTTTTAGCGTTTCCCTTTAAGCACTTTACTCTACTTTTGAACAATTCACATTTTCCAAACAAGGACTCTTGGCGGACGAGACTTACACCACATTAAAGCCCTTTATTAGTGCTTTCCAAATTTACCATACTTATATTTCAGAGGAATTTCAGAACAGCGATATATGGAATTTAGTATTGTCCCATGTCTTAACATTTTGACCCACTGTGCCCAAACTAAGAATTCTCCAGGGATCAAACTTATATCAAATTAAAGTCCGTCATTAGTGCTTTCCAAATTTACTATCTGCATACTTCAGAGGAATTTCACAACAGCGATATATGAAATATTTTTTTGTCCCATGTCTTAACATTTTGACCCACTGTGCCCAAACTAAGAATTCTCCGGGGATCAAACTTATACCAAATTAAAGTCCTTCAGTTGTGCTTTCCAAATTTACTATCTGTATACTTCAGTGGAATTTCAGAACAACGATATATGGAATTGAGTATTGTCCCATGTCTTAACATTTTGACCCACTGTGCCCAAACTAAGAATTCTCCGGGGATCAAACTTATACCAAATTAAAGTCCTTCATTAGTGCTTTCCAAATTTGCTATCTGCATACTTCAGAGGAATTTCAGAACAGCGATATATGGAATATTTTTTTGTCCCATGTCTTAACATTTTGACCCACTGTGCCCAAACTAAGAATTCTCCGGGGATCAAACTTATACCAAACTAAAGTCCTTTATTTGTGCTTTCCAAATTTACTATCTGCATACTTCAGAGGAATTTCAGAACAGCGATATATGGAATATTTTATTCTCCCATGTCTTAACATTTTGACCCACTGTGCCCAAACTAAGAATTCTCCGGGATCAAACTTATACCAAATTAAAGTCCTTCATTAGTGCTTTCCAAATTTACTATCTGCATACTTCAGGGGAATTTCAGAACAGCGATATATGGAATTTAGTATTGTCCCATGTCTTAACATTTTGACCCACTGTGCGCAAACTAAGAATTCTCCGGGGATCAAACTTATACCAAATTAAAGGCCTTCATTAGTGCTTTCCAAATTTACTATCTGCATACTTCAGTGGAATTTCAGAACAGCGATATATGGAATTTAGTATTGTCCCATGTCTTAACATTTTGACCCACTGTGCCCAAACTAAGAATTCTCCGGGGATCAAACTTATACCAAATTAAAGTCCTTCATTTGTGCTTTCCAAATTTACTATCTGCATACTTCAGAGGAATTTCAGAACAGCGATATATGGAATATTTTATTCTCCCATGTCTTAACATTTTGACCCACTGTGCCCAAACTAAGAATTCTCCGGGAATCAAACTTATACCAAATTAAAGTCCTTCACTAGTGCTTTCCAAATTTACTATCTGCATACTTCAGGGGAATTTCAGAACAGCGATATATGGAATATTTTATTCTCCCATGTCTTAACATTTTGACCCACTGTGCCCAAACTAAGAATTCTCCGGGGATCAAACTTATACCAAATTAAAGGCCTTCATTTGTGCTTTCCAAATTTACTATCTGCATACTTCAGAGGAATTTCAGAACAGCGATATATGGAATATTTTATTCTCCCATGTCTTAACATTTTGACCCACTGTGCCCAAACTAAGAATTCTCCGGGGATCAAACTTATACCAAATTAAGGTCCTTCATTTGTGCTTTCCAAATTTACTATAGGCATACTTCAGAGGAATTTCAGAACAGCGATATATGGAATATTTTATTCTCCCATGTCTTAACATTTTGACCCACTGTGCCCAAACTAAGAATTCTCCGGGAATCACACTTATACCAAATTAAAGGCCTTCATAAGTGCTTTCCAAATTTACTATCTGCATACTTCAGTGGAATTTCAGAACAGCGATATATGGAATTTAGTATTGTCCCATGTCTTAACATTTTGACCCACTGTGCCCAAACTAAGAATTCTCCGGGGATCAAACTTATACCAAATTAAAGGTCTTCGTTAGCGCTTTCCAAATTTACTATCTGCATACTTCAGTGGAATTTCAGAACAGCGATGTATGGAATTTAGTATTGTCCCATGTCTTAATATTTTGACCCACTGTGCCCAAACTAAGAATTCTCCGGGAATCAAACTTATACCAAATTAAAGTCCTTCATTTGTGCTTTCCAAATTTACTATCTGCATACTTCAGAGGAATTTCAGAACAGCGATATATGGAATTTAGTATTGTCCCATGTCATAACATTTTGACCCACTGTGACCAAACTAAGAATTCTCCGGGGACCAAACTTATACCAAATTAAAGTCCTTCATTAGTGCTTTCCAAATTTACTATCTGCATACTTCAGTGGAATTTCAGAACAACGATATATGGAATTGAGTATTGTCCCATGTCTTAACATTTTGACCCACTGTGCCCAAACTAAGAATTCTCCGGGGATCAAACTTATACCAAATTAAATTCCTTCATTAGTGCTTTCCAAATTTACTATCTGCATACTTCAGTGTAATTTCAGAACAGCGATATATGGAATTTAGTATTGTCCCATGTCTTAACATTTTGACCCACTGTGACCAAACTAAGAATTCTCCTGGGACCAAACTTATACCAAATTAAAGTCCTTCATTAGTGCTTTCCAAATTTACTATCTGCATACTTCAGAGGAATTTCAGAACAGCGATATATGGAATATTTTTTTGTCCCATGTCTTAACATTTTGACCCACTGTGCCCAAACTAAGAATTCTCCGGGGATCAAACTTATACCAAACTAAAGTCCTTTATTTGTGCTTTCCAAATTTACTATCTGCATACTTCAGAGGAATTTCAGAACAGCGATATATGGAATATTTTATTCTCCCATGTCTTAACATTTTGACCCACTGTGCCCAAACTAAGAATTCTCCGGGATCAAACTTATACCAAATTAAAGTCCTTCATTAGTGCTTTCCAAATTTACTATCTGCATACTTCAGAGGAATTTCAGAACAGCGATATATGGAATTTAGTATTGTCCCATGTCTTAACATTTTGACCCACTGTGCGCAAACTAAGAATTCTCCGGGGATCAAACTTATACCAAATTAAAGGCCTTCATTAGTGCTTTCCAAATTTACTATCTGCATACTTCAGTGGAATTTCAGAACAGCGATATATGGAATTTAGTATTGTCCCATGTCTTAACATTTTGACCCACTGTGCCCAAACTAAGAATTCTCCGGGGATCAAACTTATACCAAATTAAAGTCCTTCATTTGTGCTTTCCAAATTTACTATCTGCATACTTCAGAGGAATTTCAGAACAGCGATATATGGAATATTTTATTCTCCCATGTCTTAACATTTTGACCCACTGTGCCCAAACTAAGAATTCTCCGGGAATCAAACTTATACCAAATTAAAGTCCTTCACTAGTGCTTTCCAAATTTACTATCTGCATACTTCAGGGGAATTTCAGAACAGCGATATATGGAATATTTTATTCTCCCATGTCTTAACATTTTGACCCACTGTGCCCAAACTAAGAATTCTCCGGGGATCAAACTTATACCAAATTAAAGGCCTTCATTTGTGCTTTCCAAATTTACTATCTGCATACTTCAGAGGAATTTCAGAACAGCGATATATGGAATATTTTATTCTCCCATGTCTTAACATTTTGACCCACTGTGCCCAAACTAAGAATTCTCCGGGGATCAAACTTATACCAAATTAAGGTCCTTCATTTGTGCTTTCCAAATTTACTATAGGCATACTTCAGAGGAATTTCAGAACAGCGATATATGGAATATTTTATTCTCCCATGTCTTAACATTTTGACCCACTGTGCCCAAACTAAGAATTCTCCGGGAATCACACTTATACCAAATTAAAGGCCTTCATGAGTGCTTTCCAAATTTACTATCTGCATACTTCAGTGGAATTTCAGAACAGCGATATATGGAATTTAGTATTGTCCCATGTCTTAACATTTTGACCCACTGTGCCCAAACTAAGAATTCTCCGGGGATCAAACTTATACCAAATTAAAGGTCTTCGTTAGCGCTTTCCAAATTTACTATCTGCATACTTCAGTGGAATTTCAGAACAGCGATGTATGGAATTTAGTATTGTCCCATGTCTTAATATTTTGACCCACTGTGCCCAAACTAAGAATTCTCCGGGAATCAAACTTATACCAAATTAAAGTCCTTCATTAGTGCTTTCCAAATTTACTATCTGCATACTTCAGCGGAATTTCAGAACAGCGATATATGGAATTTAGTATTGTCCCATGTCATAACATTTTGACCCACTGTGACCAAACTAAGAATTCTCCGGGGACCAAACTTATACCAAATTAAAGTCCTTCATTAGTGCTTTCCAAATTTACTATCTGCATACTTCAGTGGAATTTCAGAACAACGATATATGGAATTGAGTATTGTCCCATGTCTTAACATTTTGACCCACTGTGCCCAAACTAAGAATTCTCCGGGGATCAAACTTATACCAAATTAAATTCCTTCATTAGTGCTTTCCAAATTTACTATCTGCATACTTCAGTGTAATTTCAGAACAGCGATATATGGAATTTAGTATTGTCCCATGTCTTAACATTTTGACCCACTGTGCCCAAACTAAGAATTCTCCGGGGATCAAACTTATACCAAATTAAAGTCCTTCATGAGTGCTTTCCAAATTTACTATCTGCATACTTCAGTGGAATTTCAGAACAGCGATATATGGAATTTAGTATTGTCCCATGTCTTAACATTTTGACCCACTGTGCCCAAACTAAGAATTCTCCGGGGATCAAACTTATACCAAATTAAAGGTCTTCGTTAGCGCTTTCCAAATTTACTATCTGCATACTTCAGTGGAATTTCAGAACAGCGATGTATGGAATTTAGTATTGTCCCATGTCTTAATATTTTGACCCACTGTGCCCAAACTAAGAATTCTCCGGGAATCAAACTTATACCAAATTAAAGTCCTTCATTTGTGCTTTCCAAATTTACTATCTGCATACTTCAGAGGAATTTCAGAACAGCGATATATGGAATTTAGTATTGTCCCATGTCATAACATTTTGACCCACTGTGACCAAACTAAGAATTCTCCGGGGACCAAACTTATACCAAATTAAAGTCCTTCATTAGTGCTTTCCAAATTTACTATCTGCATACTTCAGTGGAATTTCAGAACAACGATATATGGAATTGAGTATTGTCCAATGTCTTAACATTTTGACCCACTGTGCCCAAACTAAGAATTCTCCGGGGATCAAACTTATACCAAATTAAATTCCTTCATTAGTGCTTTCCAAATTTACTATCTGCATACTTCAGTGTAATTTCAGAACAGCGATATATGGAATTTAGTATTGTCCCATGTCTTAACATTTTGACCCACTGTGCCCAAACTAAGAATTCTCCGGGGATCAAACTTATACCAAATTAAAGTCCTTCATTAGTGCTTTCCAAATTTACTATCTGCATACTTCAGAGGAATTTCAGAACAGCGATATATGGAATTTAGTATTGTCCCATGTCTTAACATTTTGACCCACTGTGCCCAACCTAAGAATTCTCCGGGGATCAAACTTATACCAAATTAAAGTCCTTCATTAGTGCTTTCCAAATTTACTATCTGCATACTTCAGTGTAATTTCAGAACAGCGATATATGGAATTTAGTATTGTCCCATGTCTTAACATTTTGACCCACTGTGCCCAAACTAAGAATTCTCCGGGGATCAAACTTATACCAAATTAAAGTCCTTCATTAGTGCTTTCCAAATTTACTATAGGCATACTTCAGTGGAATTTCAGAACATCGATATATGGAATTTAGTATTGTGCCATGTCTTAACATTTTGACCCACTGTGCCCAAACTAAGAATTCTCCGGGGATCAAACTTATACCAAATAAAAGTCCTTCATTAGTGCTTTCCAAATTTACTATAGGCATACTTCAGTGGAATTTCAGAACAGCGATATATGGAATTTAGTATTGTCCCATGTCATAACATTTTGACCCACTGTGACCAAACTAAGAATTCTCCGGGGACCAAACTTATACCAAATTAAAGTCCTTCATTAGTGCTTTCCAAATTTACTATCTGCATACTTCAGTGGAATTTTAGAACAGCGATATATGGAATTTAATATTGTCCCATGTCTTAACATTTTGACCCACTGTGCCCAAACTAAGAATTCTCCGGGGATCAAACTTATACCAAATTAAAGTCCTTCATTTGTGCTTTCCAAATCTACTATCTGCATACTTCAGAGGAATTTCAGAACAGCGATATATGGAATATTTTATTCTCCCATGTCTTAACATTTTGACCCACTGTGCCCAAACTAAGAATTCTCCGGGAATCAGACTTATACCAAATTAAAGTCCTTCATTTGTGCTTTCCAAATTTACTATCTGCATACTTCAGTGGAATTTCAGAACAGCGATATATGGAATTTAGTATTGTCCCATGTCTTAACATTTTGACCCACTGTGCCCAAACTAAGAATTCTCCGGGGATCAAACTTATACCAAATTAAAGTCCTTCATTAGTGCTTTCCAAATTTACTATCTGCATACTTCAGAGGAATTTCAGAACAGCGATATATGGAATTTAGTATTGTCCCATGTCTTAACATTTTGACCCACTGTGCCCAACCTAAGAATTCTCCGGGGATCAAACTTATACCAAATTAAAGTCCTTCATTAGTGCTTTCCAAATTTACTATCTGCATACTTCAGTGTAATTTCAGAACAGCGATATATGGAATTTAGTATTGTCCCATGTCTTAACATTTTGACCCACTGTGCCCAAACTAAGAATTCTCCGGGGATCAAACTTATACCAAATTAAAGTCCTTCATTAGTGCTTTCCAAATTTACTATAGGCATACTTCAGTGGAATTTCAGAACATCGATATATGGAATTTAGTATTGTGCCATGTCTTAACATTTTGACCCACTGTGCCCAAACTAAGAATTCTCCGGGGATCAAACTTATACCAAATAAAAGTCCTTCATTAGTGCTTTCAAAATTTACTATAGGCATACTTCAGTGGAATTTCAGAACAGCGATATATGGAATTTAGTATTGTGCCATGTCTTAACATTTTGACCCACTGTGCCCAAACTAAGAATTCTCCGGGGATCAAACTTATACCAAATTAAAGTCCTTCATTAGTGCTTTCCAAATTTACTATCTGCATACTTCAGAGGAATTTCAGAACAGCGATATATGGAATATTTTATTCTCCCATGTCTTAACATTTTGACCCACTGTGCCCAAACTAAGAATTCTCCGGGGATCAAACTTATACCAAATTAAAGTCCTTCATTAGTGCTTTCCAAATTTACTATCTGCATACTTCAGAGGAATTTCAGAACAGCGATATATGGAATTTAGTATTGTCCCATGTCTTAACATTTTGACCCACTGTGCCCAACCTAAGAATTCTCCGGGGATCAAACTTATACCAAATTAAAGTCCTTCATTAGTGCTTTCCAAATTTACTATCTCCATACTTCAGTGTAATTTCAGAACAGCGATATATGGAATTTAGTATTGTCCCATGTCTTAGCATTTTGACCCACTGTGCCCAACCTAAGAATTCTCCGGGGATCAAACTTATACCAAATTAAAGTCCTTCATTAGTGCTTTCCAAATTTACTATCTGCATACTTCAGTGTAATTTCAGAACAGCGATATATGGAATTTAGTATTGTCCCATGTCTTAACATTTTGACCCACTGTGCCCAAACTAAGAATTCTCCGGGGATCAAGCTTATACCAGATTAAAGTCTTTCACTAGTACTTTCAAAATTTACCATCTCCATATCAAAATGTTAAGACATGGGACAGTACTAAATTCCATATATCGCTGTTCTGAAATTCCACTGAAGTATGCAGATGGTAAATTTGGAAAGCACTAATAACACTAGCCAACAGTCGTTTTGTTATTTGGTTCTAGCATAGTTTTTCTCATTGATTTTGACCTACTGAACATGAAAATGAGTTTTAAAAATTTTTCTGTTGATTGGTTTTCGAGATACAAATTTTTGAACTTTTTTTTTTAAATTTTTGGAGGTACACTTACAATTTTGAGCATATCTTTCGTCTTCTTTGACGTATTTGATCCTACTACTACTCAAATTAAAGCAAATTGAGCCGTCTACAACTCATTCTCAGAAAATTTTCAAATCGGGTGAGTAGTTTTGATGTTGGCGGCTTAAAAAGGTTAAAAAACTGCGTTTTTTTAGTAAAAATGTGGCAGAAAAATTCATATAAAAATTTATATAAAATATAAAACGCGATGCTAACAGCGATTTTGGTTTTTTTACGTATAGCTGGCATTTTTCCAAAGAAAATAAGCACTTACTTAACAAAATCTGACAACAAATGGCGGACTTATAATTTTTTTGGTAAAACACCGAAATTCCGCTATTTCACGATATTTTGATTTTCATTATTTGCACAGCTTACCTACCCAACGCAAACGAATAAATACATTTGAACTTAATTTAAAATAAACAAATTAGTCTTAGTATATTATTTTTTAATTTATTTAGAGCACTACATACTCAATGTATGGCACAATTAGAAATGGTTAGCTAAACTAACGAAATTAACCAAATCAACGCCCATAAAAAATGAGTAGAAACAAAGATATAACTACATTTTATGCCATGTGGAAAAACAGCTGACTTCTTCTTTGTTTTTTGTATTCGCTGCAATTGGTCTCACGTATTAGGGTCCAAATGTAGTCACCCATCATAGCCGTGTCATAGATGCCCTGATAGCGTCGTTCCATAGCCTTCAATTCCTGATGAAAGCGCTCGCCGTGTTCGTCGCTCACGTCTCCTAAATTCTCAGGGAAAAAATCCAAATGAGAATGCAGAAAGTGTATTTTAAGTGACATGTGCACTCCTACCCAAAAATGAAAAAAAACGAGAATTAAAACGCTATTTAAATTAACATTTGTTTCAAAAAAAAACTTACCCATTGCTTCATAGTTCTTTACCAGATCCTCAACTATGTCCTTATAATTATGGCTTTTGTTGTTTCCTAAAAAGTTTTCGACAACAAGCCTGAAAGAATTCCATGCTGCGGCTTCGATGGGTGATAACAGCTTCGGGAATGTTTCATCTTTCAACATTTTTTTTATATCGGGTCCTGCGAAGACTCCTTCTTTAATTTTTGCCAGCGAAAGGTAAGGGAAAATTGACCGTAAATAGGCAAAAGCTTCACCTTCTTTGTCCAATTTTTTGGCAAAATTTTTTATCAAACCCAATTTTATGTGCAGCGGCGGAAGTATTATATTTTCACGGTTCTCTATTAGTGGTTTGCGCTGAACATTCGCTTCTCCAACTACAGGTTTCGTTCGTTCCGGCCATTTTTTTGAATATAATGCTGATCATCAGCGCGGCTATTCCAAAGGCACAGAAAACAGCAATGTCGCGTATAGCCTCCTTGGAGTCCACACAGAATGGCCACAACTTTGAGGTCGGCGCATATTTTCCAATTATATTTGCTATACTCTATGCATTTCAGCAAAATGTTCATAGTTTCATAGTTCTCCTTTGAATGAACCGCATGAGCAATAGGAAGAGATGGCTTTTCATTCCCATTATGTAAGAGAACTGCCTTCAAGCTCTCTTTGTTGCTGTCAATAAACAACCTCCATTCATTGGGGTTGTGAATTTGGTGAAGCTCTTGGAACAAGCCGGAAATGTCGCTGCAAAAACATATTTGGTCTTTCTTTGTATAAAATTTTGCATACTGCTGGTGACGCTTCCTGTACGCTGTTACTTTCACTTCTGAATCCGCAAGTCCACACTGTACCATCCGAGACGCAAAAAGTTCGGATTTCTCCTTAGTGAGACCAAAATCGCGCACCCAATCGTTTAGTTCGGCCTGTGACAGTAATTTTCGCTTTCTGCACGCCCCAAATTCGCTTGCACTTGACTCGGACTCTTGATCTGACGATTCTGCTTTTTGAAGAGATGCACCAGGGCACACTGGATATGGTACATCATTCGAATGTGGTACTGGAAGTGCAAACGATCCCACTTGAGCGTAGTTCCATTTTAAAAATCTCCCTACCCCACTGTTTGTGGTGAGGCAAAAATAACAGTCTGTGGAATGGCATAGCTGCTTTTTCCACATCATTGGTGTATCGAATTTCATATGGCGCCTAAAATTAAAATAAATTACTATATTTGCTTTGCTTAATGTGTTTAAATAAAAATTCTTACCTTCCGCCAGCTGCCCAGTTGGTTAGGATTATATAGCAAAGATCACATAGCGACTTAGGTGTCCATGATTCTGTGATATTTGGTGAAATACCAAAATAATTCAAATAGTGCAATTGCACTGCTGGAGTAAACGTGTGTGCGTGATTATTCTTTATAAACTCGCCACAAACATTGCAGAAATTGTCTGGATTGTTCAAACACTCGAACACACGTAGTCTTTTACTCATTGTCTTACTTGTTGGGTAGGTATTATATGCACTTAAATTCAATTTGTTTCACTTTTTACTCGTACTACTCGCGTTCGTAGACAATTGTTGAATGACAAAAAACGATAAATGAACACCTATAAATACTATACCTGGCTATATACCTGATTCAGCAAGTGTGCGTTTCAAATTGTGGAAAAGTTTCCAAATAATGACCACTCACAAATGTGGGGGGAATTTCTGTAAAAAAATCCGATACAGGTAGCCATCGGGAAAACACACATCAATAAAAAAGTGTAATTCCCTTTAATTGACTGTGAACGGAGTAGCAGTCATAAAGGAACACGAAGAGCGTCCACGCACATTCAGAAGCGTATATTACTCTGCAACCACAATCATAAAAATTAAATAACTATTTGTGTATTACTTATTTTTTTTAATTCTGAGAATCATAAAAATTACGTAAACGTTTTTTCCAAACAATTTTGTACATGTAAAGTGGGTTTGCCAAAATTCGTATCGTAAAATGCACCTGTGTTTCTATGTTCTGCATTTTCATTATACCATTTTCTTAAAAACATCGACGAAACGTCCCTACGGTATTGTAAATAGGTTTTTTACAATTATGAAATATTTGTGTTATTAATATTAATTTAAAAATTTTATCAAAACTGCTAAGTGCTGTGACATTTGAAAAAAATTTCCAAAAAAAAAAATTGCTGATTTCACTAAATTTTTGAAATTTCACGTCCCTTGCCAGAACAGAAGACATTAACCCAGGGTGGTGAAATTTTGAACAGAAGTAACTTATGTATAGGAGCAACTGTTCCGTTCTATTCCAAAAGGATTATAAAAAACTTGCTTTTTCGATCCCTCCTAGTAGGTTAGCTGTGCAAATAATGAAAATCAAAATATCGTGAAATAGCGGAATTTCGGTGTTTTACCAAAAAAATTATAAGTCCGCCATTTTTTTGTCAGATTTTAAGTGCTTATTTTCTTTGGAAAAATGCCAGCTATACGTAAAAAAACCAAAATCGCTGTTAGCATCGCGTTTTATATTTTATATAAATTTTTATATGAATTTTTCTGCCACATTTTTACTAAAAAAACGCAGTTTTTTAACCTTTTTAAGCCGCCAACATCAAAACTACTCACCCGATTTGAAAATTTTCTGAGAATGAGTTGTAGACGGCTCAATTTGCTTTAATTTGAGTAGTAGTAGGATCAAATACGTCAAAGAAGACGAAAGATATGCTCAAAATTGTAAGTGTACCTCCAAAAATTTAAAAAAAAAAGTTCAAAAATTTGTATCTCGAAAACCAATCAACAGAAAAATTTTTAAAACTCATTTTCGTGTTCAGTAGGTCAAAATCAATGAGAAAAACTATGCTAGAACCAAATAACAAAACGACTGTTGGCTAGTGTTATTAGTGCTTTCCAAATTTACCATCTGCATACTTCAGTGGAATTTCAGAACAGCGATATATGGAATTTAGTACTGTCCCATGTCTTAACATTTTGATATGGAGATGGTAAATTTTGAAAGTACTAGTGAAAGACTTTAATCTGGTATAAGCTTGATCCCCGGAGAATTCTTAGTTTGGGCACAGTGGGTCAAAATGTTAAGACATGGGACAATACTAAATTCCATATATCGCTGTTCTGAAATTCCACTGAAGTATGCATATAGTAAATTTGGAAAGCACTAATGAAGGACTTTTATGTGGTATAAGTTTGATCCCCGAAGAATTCTTAGTTTGGGCACAGTGGGTCAAAATGTTAAGACATGGGAGAATAAAATATTCCATATATCGCTGTTCTGAAATTCCTCTGAAGTATGCAGATAGTAAATTTGGAAAGCACAAATGAAGGACTTTAATTTGGTATAAGTTTGATCCCCGGAGAATTCTTAGTTTGGGCACAGTGGGTCAAAATGTTAAGACATGGGAGAATAAAATATTCCATATATCGCTGTTCTGAAATTCCTCTGAAGTATGCAGATAGTAAATTTGGAAAGCACTAATGAAGGACTTTAATTTGGTATAAGTTTGATCCCCGGAGAATTCTTAGTTTGGGCACAGTGGGCCAAAATGCTGACATGGGACAATACTAAATTCCTTATATCGCTGTTCTGAAATTCCTCTGAAGTATGCATATAGTAAATTTGGAAAGCACTAATGAAGGACTTTTATGTGGTATAAGTTTGATCCCCGAAGAATTCTTAGTTTGGGCACAGTGGGTCAAAATGTTAAGACATGGCACAATACTAAATTCCATATATCGATGTTCTGAAATTCCACTGAAGTATGCAGATAGTAAATTTGGAAAGCACTAATGAAGGACTTTAATTTGGTATAAGTTTGATCACCGGAGAATTCTTAGTTTGGGCACAGTGGGCCAAAATGCTGACATGGGACAATACTAAATTCCATATATCGCTGTTCTGAAATTCCTCTGAAGTATGCATATAGTAAATTTGGAAAGCACTAATGAAGGACTTTTATGTGGTATAAGTTTGATCCCCGAAGAATTCTTAGTTTGGGCACAGTGGGTCAAAATGTTAAGACATGGCACAATACTAAATTCCATATATCGATGTTCTGAAATTCCACTGAAGTATGCAGATAGTAAATTTGGAAAGCACTAATGAAGGACTTTAATTTGGTATAAGTTTGATCCCCGGAGAATTCTTAGTTTGGGCACAGTGGGCCAAAATGCTGACATGGGACAATACTAAATTCCATATATCGCTGTTCTGAAATTCCTCTGAAGTATGCATATAGTAAATTTGGAAAGCACTAATGAAGGACGTTTATTTGGTATAAGTTTGATCCCCGGAGAATTCTTAGTTTGGGCACAGTGGGTCAAAATGTTAAGACATGGCACAATACTAAATTCCATATATCGATGTTCTGAAATTCCACTGAAGTATGCAGATAGTAAATTTGGAAAGCACTAATGAAGGACTTTAATTTGGTATAAGTTTGATCCCCGGAGAATTCTTAGTTTGGGCACAGTGGGTCAAAATGTTAAGACATGGGACAATACTAAATTCCATATATCGCTGTTCTGAAATTACACTGAAGTATGCAGATAGTAAATTTGGAAAGCACTAATGAAGGACTTTAATTTGGTATAAGTTTGATCCCCGGAGAATTCTTAGGTTGGGCACAGTGGGTCAAAATGTTAAGACATGGGACAATACTAAATTCCATATATCGCTGTTCTGAAATTCCTCTGAAGTATGCAGATAGTAAATTTGGAAAGCACTAATGAAGGACTTTAATTTGGTATAAGTTTGATCCCCGGAGAATTCTTAGTTTGGGCACAGTGGGTCAAAATGTTAAGACATGGCACAATACTAAATTCCATATATCGATGTTCTGAAATTCCACTGAAGTATGCCTATAGTAAATTTGGAAAGCACTAATGAAGGACTTTAATTTGGTATAAGTTTGATCCCCGGAGAATTCTTAGTTTGGGCACAGTGGGTCAAAATGTTAAGACATGGGACAATACTAAATTCCATATATCGCTGTTCTGAAATTACACTGAAGTATGCAGATAGTAAATTTGGAAAGCACTAATGAAGGAATTTAATTTGGTATAAGTTTGATCCCCGGAGAATTCTTAGGTTGGGCACAGTGGGTCAAAATGTTAAGACATGGGACAATACTAAATTCCATATATCGCTGTTCTGAAATTCCTCTGAAGTATGCAGATAGTAAACTTGGAAAGCACTAATGAAGGACTTTAATTTGGTATAAGTTTGTTCCCCGGAGAATTCTTAGTTTGGGCACAGTGGGTCAAAATGTTAAGACATGGGACAATACTAAATTCCATATATCGCTGTTCTGAAATTCCACTGAAGTATGCAGATAGTAAATTTGGAAAGCACTAATGAAGGACTTTAATTTGGTATAAGTTTGATCCCCGGAGAATTCTTAGTTTGGGCACAGTGGGTCAAAATGTTAAGACATGGGAGAATAAAATATTCCATATATCGCTGTTCTGAAATTCCTCTGAAGTATGCAGATAGTAAATTTGGAAAGCACTAATGAAGGACTTTAATTTGGTATAAGTTTGATCCCCGGAGAATTCTTAGTTTGGGCACAGTGGGTCCAAATGTTAAGACATGGGACAATACTAAATTCCATATATCGCTGTTCTGAAATTCCACTGAAGTATGCAGATAGTAAATTTGGAAAGCACTAATGAAGGACTTTAATTTGGTATAAGTTTGATCCCCGGAGAATTCTTAGTTTGGGCACAGTGGGTCAAAATGTTAAGACATGGGACAATACTAAATTCCATATATCGCTGTTCTGAAATTCCACTGAAGTATGCAGATAGTAAATTTGGAAAGCACTAATGAAGGACTTTAATTTGGTATAAGTTTGATCCCCGGAGAATTCTTAGGTTGGGCACAGTGGGTCAAAATGTTAAGACATGGCACAATACTAAATTCCATATATCGCTGTTCTGAAATTCCACTGAAGTATGCAGATAGTAAATTTGGAAAGCACTAATGAAGGACTTTAATTTGGTATAAGTTTGATCCCCGGAGAATTCTTAGTTTGGGCACAGTGGGTCAAAATGTTAAGACATGGGAGAATAAAATATTCCATATATCGCTGTTCTGAAATTCCTCGGAAGTATGCAGATAGTAAATTTGGAAAGCACTAATGAAGGACTTTAATTTGCTATAAGTTTGATCCCCGGAGAATTCTTAGTTTGGGCACAGTGGGTCAAAATGTTAAGACATGGGACAATACTAAATTCCATATATCGCTGTTCTGAAATTCCACTGAAGTATGCAGATAGTAAATTTGGAAAGCACTAATGAAGGACTTTAATTTGGTATAAGTTTGATCCCCGGAGAATTCTTAGTTTGGGTACAGTGGGTCAAAATGTTAAGACATGGGACAATACTAAATTCCATATATCGCTGTTCTGAAATTCCTCTGAAATATAAGTATGGTAAATTTGGAAAGCACTAATAAAGGGCTTTAATGTGGTGTAAGTCTCGTCCGCCAAGAGTCCTTGGTTTGTAAACTGTGAACTGTTCAAAAGTAGAGTAAAGTGCTTAAAGGGAAACGCTTAAAATTATTGTATTCTGAAATTCGTCTGAAACCTCGGAGTAGTATAACTCAAAAGAACATGCTCCTACTTATTGCTAGATATTCATTAAATTGCTGGAGAATCCTTGATTTGGGCTCAAAGTCCTTTCTAAAATATATACATTGAACTAAAATATAATGCTCGTTGGTCAGCTGTCCCAGATTTGTGCCACTAATACTGAAAGCTCGTAATGTTTTTTAATACGATTTATTAGATTTATATTTTTTTATTAATTTAATTCGCCAAAAACCTTGTTTATATCAATATACTTCCCTTTCTGGTACTTTAACAGATACCTGTTATCGTCATAACAGCGCTCTGCTAACGAATGTGGTTTGTGTCTTTGCTAGTTAAATTCGAATTTATCTTCACGTACATAAAGAACAACGCGTTATAACTGTGAAAACTTTTTACAACAATTTGGAAAGTTGTGCTTAGACCGCTCGCAAACTTCGAAGAATATTCAGTCGAGAAAGTGCACCTAAAGTGTCAACCATTCGAAGAATGTTCAACAAATTTGAAGAAACTGGATCGACTAGCGATAGTAAGACTCCCGTGCGTCAACGTACCGGTCGGTCTCTTGAAAACATTGCTCCTGTAAACGAATGTGTCACCGAAAATATCAATTCGACATCGTTCTCAACAACTTCAAATTTCTGGAAGCACTACCCAGCGAATTTTGACAAAAGACCTCCACCATCATGTGTACAAAATTCAGCTTACTCAGGAGCTCAAACCATCAGGCCATGGAAAGCGCCGACAATTCGTTCAATGGCTAATGGAGCAAAGTGAAGTCAATGCCAATTTGTAAATAAAAGTCATCTACTCCGATGAAGCGCATTTCCATCTCAATGGCTTCGTGATTACACAAAATTCTCGAATTTGAGACTCAGAGAATCCTCGTGCAATCAATGAGATCTGGACGACATGTGGTTTCAGCAAGTGTTAACAGTCTGTTAACAGTGGAACATAGTTCTGTTTGTGTCTCTGATAGTTAAATTCGAATTTATCTTCACTCACATATATTCTAATGTTATGCATAACCATCCCGCTTTTGTCGGGATTATTCCGCTTTTTACGGGACTGCCCAGTGTTTTTTGGGGTCTCTTCCCTACTTGAAGGAAACGGTTATGCAATACAAAATTCATTATTTTATATATATAAAGGGTTTTCCAATAAGATCTTGACAACTTCTGTTTTAAATAAAACGCAAACCATTTGAGATATTTCCAAAAATTTATGATCGACTTGAAATAAAATCAAAACATTTATGAATGGAACTAGACTTCGTTCATATGGCCACCGCTGGCACGTCGGCAGCGGTCGATTCGTTGGACCCAATTTTCGATGACTCGGTCACACATTTCGGCAGTAACGGCCGCTATTTCGCGTTCCATGTCGGCTCTCAGTTCTTCCAACGTCGTCGGCTTGTTGGCATAGACCAATGATTTGACGTAGCCCCAAAGAAAAAAGTTTAGAGGCGTTAAATCGCACGAACGAGGCGGTCAATTGACTGGCCCATTTCTTGAGATAACACGCTCACCAAACTCACTCTTCAATAAATCGATTGCAACGTGTGCTGTGTGGCTTGTAGCACCGTCCTATTGAAACCACATGTCGTCCAAGTCCATTTTTTCCTATTAGGGCCAAAAATAATCGGAAGTCATGGCGCGATAACGATCGCCATTCACAGTAACGTGACGATCGTTATTGTCGACGAAAAAATATGGCCCAATGACGCCGCCGTGTTGCAAACCGTACCAAACAGTTATTTTTTGTGGATGAAGTGGTGATTCATGAAGCACATGAGGATTTTCACCAAACCAATAACGCATATTTTGCTTATTGACGAACCCATTGAGCCAAAAATGAGCTTCGTCACTGAAGATGATTTTGTGATGAATTTCATCATCTTGGCGCATCTTCTCCAGAGCTCAATCGGAGAACGCACGTCGCGCCAAATGGTCCATCGGCTTCAACTCTTGAGTCAGCTTGACCTTGTATGGGTGTAAACCAAGATCTTTACGCAAAATTCGACAAAAACTGGTCTTGACGATGCCCAGCTCTTGAGAACGCCGCGGAGTCGACTGCTTTGGATCGTTTACTACGGACTCCTAAACGGCAGCGATATTTTCGTCACTTCGACCAACCCGTTGTCTCACTGGCACGGCAGCATCACACAATGAATATGAGGACTCAACTTTTTGCACTAAACTTGTTATTGCTTGTATACTAGGGCGAGAATAACGACCGAAAATTGGAGTTAACGCTCTTAAAGTTGCGGGTCACCAACTCCGAATTTCGGTAGTACATTTTTATAATTTGCATACGTTGTTCGTTCGTGTACTTTACAATGATGAAAACATTGAAAGTAACAGTTAGATGATCAGTGAAATAGTGCGTTCACAAATTAAATTCAAAGTTGTCAAGTACCTATTGGAAAACCCATTATATAGAACTATTTTAGATGTATTTTTATGTAATTTTTTATTTAAAACCAAAAAATTCCGCTTTTTGCTCATTGTGTCCCGGTTTTTGGTTACAACCAGTTGTTCAGGTAAGTCGTGTCCCTACGTCGTTCACAACTGATGAGTTACTAAATGAAACTTGTCACTCCCAATCGCTCATTGTTCTGTTCTTCGTGTTGTTCAGGTGGCTATGGAAGTCGATCACTGCACTATATTTATGTGTACGAGAATATACAAAATACCTAAACTTATTTTCTAGTAATAAGCAGCTAATATTTTATCTTACAACTCATGCATCAGTCTAATATTTGCCCTGTTAAAAACAGCTGTTGGACATTTAGTTTTTTGATTCTTGTATCAATACAAAAGTTGTTTGCTTGCAAACATTTTATATATATAACTGTATTCTAAAAGGTTTGTGCAGGGGTACAAAAGTAATTCGCATAACTAGTGACCAAACTCTATGATTAAGTAACACATCTAACAAGTATTTACATAGAAACACAAAAGTTGTTCGCTTAGATATAAATAGTGTTTATGCTTAAAACACAAGCAGCTGTTTAATATATTTTAAGCGTGTTTCGTATAAGCTGCGAAAATGTCGCTTAGTTTTAGCAACCGATTTTATAAAAGTGTGACTTATAACATAACACTGCCATCAACCACGGTGGAAAATCTGACCCATAAAATCATGAGGAGCTGTATAGACGCAATAGGTAACGTCGATTTCTGATTAGGAATACTTAAATGAAAACTCGACCTTTTTTATGTCAAACTACTTGATATTTTTGAATTTTAATGTCCGAGTAGTTCGTACTACAACCTTTCAAGGTCTGATCCATTTTTCTAAGTGTTTGGATAATAGAAAATTCAAGAAACGTCCGTGACAAGTTCATCATCAGACGCCTACTCGCTGTGCCTTAATTGGTACCATTGGATAGATCATCAATCGTATATATCTATATTAATTTTATATGCAATTTGCATACCAATTCAGATCGAAAATCCCTCAGTACTAACTGAACCTGAATGCCAATTATTCCAACAATGACAGAAGGCTTTTTTCCTCCATGTTCTCTTTCCCTCTTACTTTCTCGCAGGGTTGCAGTTGTTTTGAGATTAGTTTTTCCATAACACACAGTTGCATTTCTGTGTGAGGCTGGTGTCAGTGTTTGTGACGGGGCTAGTGTCAGTTATGTTTGAATTTAGTTTATTTATTTGTCTATAAATACAAAAGTTGTTGGTTTGAATAATAGTGAACAAGTTTGACGGAATACCCACTTGACAAGAATGAATTGCATTAGTCACATTTACTGAAAGTGCAAGCACCCTCCGAATTGTTTGAATAATATTAAAAAATTATAATAAATAAAAATAAAAAAGGTTATAACAAAAAAAAATCATTATTGTAATGTTGTCTTTTTAAAGATTTAAACGAAAAATAATTGCCACTCTAAATGATGTTGATGGTGAATGACGGCCACTAAGTGTCATTGTAAATATTCATAAAATTATGGCAGCCGTTATTTATCCGTTGATTATTCCACAAACATTTAATTGCATTGATAAATAAAATAAAGTACACAAAAATAAGCGAACGGAAAGGAAGTGTACTCACAATTATAAACCGATACCTATACATGTAAATATATGCTAACATACAGTAGCGAGCAAAAGTGCCATAATATTTGGCAGTAAAGTTTCTGAACTCTTCATAACTAATAGAAGGATAAATAAATTATATAATACATATAAAAACAAACGTTAACAAAAGAGGACATCGTTAAAAGTGGACAGGTGCTTAGGTGGCAGCAACCAACGCAAAATTCGGTCAATGCCAACAAAATAATACCGTCGCCACCCTGTTGTACGTAATCTGTTTATAGGCAGGAACATTTGAATGCCAATATAAACGTAACCAAACGTAGATCGATATTCGAAATAGTTTGACAACCCTGTGACATGTTGAAGAAAATATATTTTTTTCGGCAACAAATCGTTTTATTTCTCAACAGAGTCTTCTTTTAACTCGATACATTTAGTTCATAATTTGTTTTATCATTTAAATGCCGTTTTTGTAGAACCCTAAGTCTTCAAATATTACGTAGAACAGACATTGGATCCAACGATCAACGACTTTTGCTTTGATTTCAAAATAGCCGTTTGTTTCAGTGACGACGTCTTCATTCGACCCAAATCTCTTATCGCCGAGCCTGTTCTTCAGGATTATAAATAGAAAGAAGTCTTACTTACTTAGGTAGCCTCAAACAACCGCGTGGGGTCAAGAACCTTACAAAATGAGGATAACACGTTTCTCCAACCGGCTCGATCTTCAGCTTTTCTCTCCCAGTTGGTAGCACCAAACTTTCGCAGGCAGTCACCCTGATTACGTTTGTCGTAGTCGGATTACGACTAGTGTTAATATCTTCGAAATACGGCGAAATTAACACTAGTCGATTTTCTACTAGGCCAACCGTAATCAAGCTGAATATTCCACCTGGTCTTTTCAGCGAAGTCTTGCTCGTTCTATTTTTCGTTATCCTTCGAGTACGTCTTCACATATTTTTCGCACTGGTTCATTCTGATCCATTCTACTGACTTAACCTAGCCAGCGTAAACGCGCTATTGTGATACGCATAACTACATCGATGTCAGGATGCAGAGTATACAGCTCTCGGTTCATCCGTCGTCGTCACTCGCCGTTTTCTATTAAAGGGCCATATATTTCGTGGAGCATTTTTCTCTTGAAGACTCCCAGTGATGTTTCATAAGCAGGCGAAATCTCCCGGGATTCTGCGACATAAAGCAAGATAAGTTGTAAGAGAGTCTTATATAGTTGGATCTTCGTTTCTTGAGGTCTTATCTCTGAAGTGCTTGCTTAGCCCGAAATTACAGCTATTTGCAAGCAAAATTCTCTGTTTGATTTCCAGGCTGGCGTTATTTCATATTTTCACGGCAGATCCGAGGTAAATAAATTCGTCTACAACCTCGAAATTAGAACGGTTATCAACGTTCACTCTTTTATCCAATCAGGAGGATGTTCTGCTTGTCGAAACCATTAATTTTGTCGTGTCGTCATGTCATGGTTTAATACCAAACCCACTTTTGCTGATTCCGTCACAAATCTCGAAAATAGTGACTTTTGCTGCTGATAGTTTTCTTCGTGTTGACTGCAGCTTTTCTCACGATGGTCTCAATTAATATATTGAACAGATCACATGATAGGGTGTTGCCCTGCCTGAGGTTAGATCTTTACCAATCTTAACTGAGGATTTAGGGTCGGCTGGTGTCATTAACAAACTCCGACATACCTTGGTCCAGTTTTCCCCATATCGGGCTATCGACGTCAGCCTTATAATCGACAAAGAGGTGGAGGGTGTCCATTTGTTGTTCGCGGGGTTTCTCTAGGATTTGTCGAATATCTGGTCGATAGTTGACTTTCCAGGCCTAAAGCCACAATGATAAGGTCCGATCAGGGCTGCAACAATTGGCTTTATTAGTCTTCACACATTACGCGGACCTTGTGGGCGATGGATAATAGGCTTATTCCGCTATAGTTTGTACATAGACGCGGATCGCCCATTTTTAAAACAGGACACAGTACACTAAGACTCCAGTCGTCGGGCATTCATTCGTCTAGCCAGATTTTGCATATGAGATGATGTATACACCTTTACGCCAGCCTTAAACAGCTCAGACGATAGTCCATCAGCACCAATCTTAATGCGGGAAACTACTGTTCTAACTTCGTTTTGACTAGGAGGGTGGCAGTCGACGCCATCGTTCTGTATGTGATTCACACCCTCATCTATATTGAAATCCCGTGGGACAAGTAAAGGAGAGAAGTGATCTCTCCATATTCCCAACATATTCTGCACATCTGTGACAAGATTCCCATACTTATCTCTACAAAAGAGGAGCTCTGATCCATTTCCGTTTGGTTTGGCTTACGGAAAAGTAACTAGTATAGTTTACAGGCCTCATTCTTTCTTCTGTTAGGCTCAATTTCACAAAGTCGACACTGTGGTCTTAATTAGGAGAATATGGAGGATTCGTAGATCAAATTATGGATTTCTGTCCTTCAACTGCGGTCGTTTTTTGCTTATCGACGTGACTGACGCTGTATGTATCCCAAAAAATTGTCGCCATGGCCTTGTTGGGCGTCAGACCACCTTCGGCCTTCTTTGCTACACGTTCAGCCGGAGAAGTCCGCTGCTTTCACTATTCCTTGCTTTCTGGTATGTTCTGATGGATTCACTGTTACGAAACGGCACAAAAACTCATTCCGATTACAGTTGATCATCATCAAACACCCCTTTGAAGTGGTCACACGGCTGCGCTTATAGTAGAGTGTGAGTAATCGCGGCACCCATCGCGCGAATAGCATTTTCATGTTCAGATGTTCTTGTAAAATGTGTTGAACTCAATTGAGATTACCTACAGCGTCAGCCACTAAATCACCCTCTTTCAGTCTCCGATCGTTCAATATTAACCCATTGAATTTTGTCGAGGATTTCTGGCTTGACTTCAGGCCTCATTCTTTCTTTTGGGTGACGTGAACGTTCGCCGTGCCTTGTGCTGGTACGACAGCAACGAAATTGAGTAAACTATTTTATATCCATTGAATTTGATAGGGCAGAGTCTCGATAATAATTTTCAAGTCTTTCCTTGGTTTCGGTGATAGGGGTTTTTTGACAAAAAATAATGCTTGATGGGCACATGAACTTCATATTTTTTAATTTTCTTCGAAATTCACGATGTTGGCGGCTTTCAAAGGCTGTCAAACACAAACTAAATGCCACAGCTTGTTTAAAATTGTACTCTAGTCTCTCAGCAGATGGTTGTTGACAGGAGCAGTGATGTCTTGTATGCTTGAAAATTACATTGTTTTCCTGCTTACAGAACAAAGTCGTCCATAAAATACGGCCGCGAGATTTCCTCCTAATGATTTCATACCGTTTCCTCTTTTATTATTCTTTTACATTATACATATTTGGTGAATAAGTTGGTGCTATCTTTCTTGATTTTTTCGAGTCGCTTTGGGTCCTCCGTGTTTTTTTTTATCAAAGCAAACATTTTACTGTGTGAATCAAAAATACGCAACCGATGTTGACACAATTTCGCATTTTTTTGTTAAATGGTTTTTTGGACCTTTAACTTTTTTCCCATTACGTTTTGAATGGGCACCGCCATTATTGATGGCCATTTAGGCTCTTTTACCGCATTTTCAATTGTTCTGGAGGGAACTTCGGACGATAAGCTGTCACACTGTTGTCAGATATTCTTTTAGAAAGTCTAGGTAAGAAGTCTGGAGCTGTCAAATCGGACAATTTTGGCAGCCAATGCAAATCGCCAGAACCAGTCATTAGGCAACCCGGAAACGTATCCTTCCAAAAGTTTTTTGTCGAGCGAGCTATATGTGAAGTTGCACTGTCTTGTTGGAACCTCATGCTCTCCAGTCGCATTTCATCTATTTAAAAAAACAAAAAAAAAAAAATGGTTTCCCGTTACATACCATGAAGGGATTAGAGAGGACTTCTCGCAAACCAGTCAGCTGTGCTCGTTCCACTTTTATAGTCACTGATTGGGACCTACAGTTTTACACCGGTTTCGAACGGTTTTTTGAGAAGCTTTTTTCATGACTAAATACTCGATAGTGTTGCCGTCACTAAGCGAGGTGACCGCCATCGAAAGAACTTTAAGGCGGTCAGAGCAGGGATCGAACCCACGTTCTTATGCATAGGAGTAATCTATTTTCTACAATAAAACTCGTTGATCATGGTTCTGTATCGCTCACCAGTCAAATGAAACGTGTTACCAACGACGTCCTCGAAAAAATATGGGCCGATGACACCTTCGGCGTAAATGGCACACCAAGCAGTGAATTTTCGTGGGTGTAATACTTTTCGTCAATGAGATGTGGATTCTCAGTGCCCCATAAGCGCAAATTGTATATGCTTTCGTATACGTTTAGATGAAACTGCGCCTCGTCAGGAGAACTTGAGCGTAGTTACAATGTAATTGACAGCCTGCTGGTGGACGGTCTGCAGGCAGTAGCTGATGAACGGTCTGCAGTTTGTAGCTGATGGACTGCCTGCAGTTTGTAAGGGAACATCTTCAAGTTCTCTAATAAAATGCGATGCAACATCAAACGCGTAATGGATAATTGCGTGGCACTTCGTCTAGTATAGTCGACGACTCATTCGCTACATCTTCAACTACATTGGCGATATTCTCGCCAGGATGAGCACTTCATGGCCTTCCGGCACCACCTCTATCACGTGTTGTTCCAGTCTTTTGAGGCGAGCGCCTTAGTGTTGGACCAGTTGAGGTAGGACGGCCGGCAAACCTGCATCGAAATTTATGTTGTGCCAAAATCAGTTTACGAATTGTTCTGCAAACAGTAGTCACGAATATTGTGTGTTCTTTGGATGTAAGTAGACCTTTACGCCGTCGCCGTCGGTTTTTGAGTTTTTTGCCTGATTACGTAGAAATCGGTGCGGCGGCGTTTTTCGGTAGCGTATAACTTTTTGTTTATATATAATCGATCAGTGGCATTGTCCTGATTTACAACACGTTGCAACCACAAGAAACTATAAACTACACGCCAACACAATCAGGATATTTCCTCATAACAGTCAACTTATCTTCCCAAGAATTAACGTATGGAGTTATACGACAATTTGAATTTTGCATAAGAACAGTCAGACAAAATTCCACTCGCTACAACACCAACAGGCAGTCCCATTCCCTAACAGGTTCCAGCACACATAAGAACTATAACTGCATCAGGTAAAAATTCCTAACAATTGAACTCTGCACACCAGCAGCCTGGTCAATTTGCTAATAATTAGGACAGGCCTCCGCCGCCGTTAGCCACCGCCGCCAATTTTACCAAACCCTACGCCGCCGCTGAAGCAGAGGCAATCAGTGTATACCCCTATTTGGAAGTATTGCGTACCCTGGCTTGTCGACGTGTATTCTGTATCGGTTTATTTCTCAAATATTGATAGACGATTGGAAAACTTATTTAATCTTCCGATATGGCCAGATACCTTCTGGGCCACACGTTACTATCAATGCACTCTCATTTTCTACGGCCTGTCTGTTTTTATTGCCATAAAGATGTTAAAGAGATCGCACAAAACACTGAAATAATAACGCTTCGCCGCATAGATGAAGCATTTTCGTTAACGTTTTTACGTTGCTACAAGGAAAAGTCTCGTATATCCGACAATTTGGTAGTCGCTGCAACGAACAATTTCATACATGATTTCTGTGAAAAATTGTCATTTCGTTGCTGTAACTACATAATTTTCGTTCCTGCAACAATTTTGTTTCATTACAATTTTGTAGAAAACTGGGTTAAACATTAAAAAAAAGTAAGTGCATGAAATTCAAACCACTGACATTTGGTTTATCTGAAGCAACTTCATTGCTGTAATGAGCCAAGTTCATTGCTGCAATGAAATAAATTCTTTGCCAGAACGATACTTATCCATTGCAACAATCATACAAACTCTTTGCAGAAACGAAACAAATTTGTTGAAATAATGAATCAAATTCATTGCAGCAGCAACCATACTTTCATCGCAGTGACGAATAATTTCCAGTTGATGAACACATTTTCGTAGCGGGAATGAAACTGTACGTTAGCTCACTTTCGATGACAAAAGTTTGTTAGGGTGATGAACATTTTCATCCCTGTGTCGATGCTTTTCCGTCCAGTGTACAAGCCCACATTTCAGACCGTGCATACGAGAAATACATGAGTTGATTTCATTTTTTTCCCTTTAGTGGAGAATGTCTAAATAGAACTCCTGAGAGTTTTATGTTTTCAAGTTTTATTTTATTCTATTACTTCATTCCATTCATGTCGTATTCGTATTCACTTATATCACTCTGTTGTGGCTAACGTTTTACTGCCTTAAGCGTCGCCCTGTGTGCCGGGTGTTTGACGTTATTCGTGAGTGTACTTGTTTGCCCTTATGACACAGATAATCTTAGGAGCTTCATCTTATAACCAATTAGCTCTCAATTTTGCTCACCACTGTATATAAGCAGCAATCTTATTATTTCCAATTTCAACGTTCATACAGATCACATGTCATATGTGAAATTAAACATTTTTGTATTTTAATATTTTTTTTGTACGGAAAATTTCACATTTATTTTTTGTTACTCAAGCTCAATCAGGCACACGCAAATGCATGTCATCCATACATATATGGGAAAAGTTTATATCATATATGGAAAAAAAATTGCAGTATGTGTTTGTGAAAATCGCAGTGTTTTGTTTTCGATTCGATTCATTCATATTAAATTGTTACTAAATTACACTGTATGTGATTGCTCGCTTGTTTTTATTTATTGTTCTCGAAATGCAATAAAGTGGAAAAGAGTGAATGCAAAAAATTCGCAACGCCCTTTGCCCTCGCTACGGTGATCATCATCCGCATCAGCATGCCCAATGTAATTTAGTAAATAAAACGTAATTTATCTGATGTTGGTTGTTATTCAATAGATAGTATTTTAAATTTATATGCGAATGATTGAGCGATACTGTTACGATTATGTGTTGCCAATGCGTCTGCACTCAATTTAAATCCAATTTCCTTTGGTGGGAAATTATTTACACGTGAAGTCTTATTATAGTCATATTGTAGAAAATCTCGAATTTAAATAATTTCATGTAGTATCACAAATACGTAATCGGTATATTTAAAATATAAGTTCTAGAATTCTTACAATAAATTCATCGTAGGTACATATATTGCGTTATAGTCCAACGTAGGCAAACGCAGCTTTCATCTTGACGAAGTATTTCTAATAATTGGGTTTAATCGTTGTGTTACGCCTGTGACCTCTACGAGTTCAAATACTGGGAGTAGTTTTTTTATGCAAATCCTTCACGCACAGAACTAATTGTTTGAAAAGAGGTTGCAGAAGCCGAACATTCGGCAATTGCTACCGAGTTGTGGTTGCTGCAATCGAATTGAGGTAGTCACAACTGAATTTAGTAGCCACAACTGCAATTCTGTTGAAGCAACCTCTAATAGGTTGTGACAACGTCTAATTCGGATGTGATGACGTCCAAGGTGATAACATCACAGGTATTTTTTTGTATGGAGTTTTGTGAAGTTACGCGCGAAATGTTGATCTTAGTACAGACCTTTAGAAGGTATAGTTATATATTGATTGTGAGAAGCTCTCCTCAATCCCTTCATGGGATGTTAAGGGACACCATTTGTTTTATTTTTAGTTCTATATTAGTAGGAATGAACAATGGTAAGCTTATAATAGGTTAGGCTTTGGACCGCAGGCGATGAATTTCTCACTTAGACATATTAATCCATTGTGATACCACGAGCTAACGAGATTAGGCAATAGTCCCACCGGAGAACCAGCAACTTAGTGCAGGAACCATGTATGTGTTTGCAACAATTGTTTTCATGAAATGAAGTGCTGCTGGTTTTTTGTTTCGTTGTTGTGTGCTACTGTTTTGTTTTCAGCACGCTACTCGCTACAATGATCAGATAGTCTACCAGAAAGATACAAACCTAGTTTCCGATAGTATACCCCATCATTAACTTTCGACCAATCCGTCACACTCACAGAACTAATTGTTTAAAAAGGTGTTGTAGCAATTACAAATTCGGTTGTTGCCACCGAATTGCAGTTACCACAACCGAATTGAGGTTGCTACGAATGAAGTTGGTGGGCATAAAAGAAATTCGTTTGATCAACCTCTAATAGGTTGTGACTGATATCGACGTCTAATGCGTTTGCGACTACCTCTAATGCCGTTGCGACAACATCTAATGCGCTTGTGACAACCTCTAATGCAGTTGTGACAACTTCTAATTCGGTTGTGACAACTCTAATGGGGTTGTGACAAACTCTAATGCCATTGTGACAACTCTGAAATTCGATTGCGAGTAATTCGGTAATTTTATTTGTAAGTGTAGATATCCACGTTCCAATTATCCCTTTCGGGTATGAGAATGTACTATTTCCGATCGAGTAGTCTATCGGCTTAAGAGTAGTCAACAAAATCGGAATTGATGGGAGCACCTTCAACTACTGTCTCATGATCGACTTCGACCATGCCTTCTTGTGAGAGTTGCTTTAACCTGATGGCAGTCACAGAAGCAACACTTCTACCAATAGTAACCACCGGCAACAAATATAACATTACATTCAGTGAATTAGTGGGAGTGATGCGCAGAACACCCATGATACACATTAGTCGTGCTTTGGTTACAAGCAAGCGATTATCGCTTGCTAAGTAGCAAAGAAAACGGCTTTTTAGCGAGAAGTCATTTTGTTCAAAAATATGAAAAATGGTTAAAAACGGTAAAAGATGTCAAAATTTTTTTGTTCTAAACTTAGCGAAAATGAATCGCGTCGTTAAGTTCTCGCTAAATCTTCGCTAACTGCTTCATACAAAACAAGCGAATATATAAGCAAGCGGTGTAACAAAAACACGCTTATTGTCTCCGAATTCTAGTCCATATTGCACAATAGGTCGGGTTCTCAATCTTCTCACCCCTAGATCATTATAAGTCTCACGAACATTATCCACTAGTAACTCTTTGAATCTGGAATCTTTGGAATCTATGCCTGACGATTGGAGTCTCACTGTATTATGTCCTGTATTCAATTAGGGCGATCCGTGTGTCTGTTCCCACTATCGCGGTATCGGTCTTTTATTCATCGCGCATAAGATATTGTCGAACGTATTATGTGAAAGACTAAATCCAATTGTAGAAAACCTGATTGGACCTTATCAATGTGGTTTTAGACCAGGCAAGTCCACGACTGACCAAATATTCACGCTACGCCAAATGCTGGAAAAGGCCCACGAAAAGCAAATCAATACATACCACCTTTTTGTCGATTACAAAGCTGCTTTCGATAGCCCCATACGAAGCTATGTCTGAACTTGGGATTCCGGCAAAACTGATCCGCCTCTGTAGAATGACGCTGACCTATACCAAATCAGCAGTGAAAGTGGGGGAAAACCTCACTGAACCATTCTGTACCAAGCGAGGACTTAGACAAGGCGACACACTTTCGTTCAATCTCTTCAACATCTTAATGGAGATAATAATGAGAAAGGCTGCAGTAAATACGAACAAGACCATCAACACGAAAAGTCATATGTTGCTGGCTTATGCTGACGACATAGACATCATTGGGCGAAATTTGCGAGAGGTTACTGCAGTATTTTGAAGAATCGAAAAGGAATCAGCGAAGGTGGGTCTTTCTGTTAATGAGGGCAAGACAAAATTGATGGTGTCAATGACTAGAGAAACCTCTCGACTTGGTCCGCACTTGAACGTTGAGAACCGATTTAAATTTGAAGTGGTAGATGAATTTGTCTACCTTGGATCCGCCGTGAACAAGGACAACAACGTCAGCCTGGAGATAAGTAGGAGATTTGTGCTTGCAAATAGATGATAGTTTAAAAACAAAGCCCTCTCTCGACGGACAAAAGTCCAGCTATACCAGTCTCTCATTTTACCAGTCCTGGCATATGGCTCCGAAACTTGGGTCCTATCGGAAGCGGATAGAAAACACCTGGGAGTTTTCGAGAGAAAAAATTCTCCGTACAATATATGGTCCTTTTAGAGAAAACGTCGAGTACCCGACGTAGTTCGAACCAAGAGCTTTATAATTTATATCCTGACATGGACATAGCTAGGCGGATCAAATTAGGCCAATTGCGGTGGCTAGGCCATGTTATCAGAATGGATAAAGCTAAACCAGCGCGAAACGTTTTCGATATCGTACCCGATGGAAGCAGGAAAAGAGGACGTCCAAGACTCTGAAGGAAACACCTGACAGAAGAATCCCTCCGTATCCTTGGTGCTACGAACCGGCGGGAAAAGGCGAAAGGAATATGTTGAATTTTGTTTAATTTTTTTGTTTAACTAATATGTGTAAGACATCTGACCTCATGAGGTTGTAAAATAGTCAATAAAAGTAAAAGTAAAGAAATTCGCACATGTGAATTGCAGAATTGAGCTTTGTATATATACAATGATGATCAACCGATGGTATCAATTCAGGCACAGTAGTTAGGCATCTGATGACGAACTTGCCACGGAGTTCTAAACTACCCAGCAAAAATAAAATGAAGTAGTTATAGTAGATGTTATTATTTTTGTACATCTTCTGCAACACTATGTGCATATTTAATTCAATTTTGACGCTGATCAATAACAAATTCGAAAAATCTACGTTTGCATCACATCCATTATGAGTATTATGATGCAAATTTATTAAAGAGCTAAAGGGATAGTGGACAAGTACAAAGATGCCTAAATATATTACTTGTATTTAATTTGTATTTACTTTCTTTCAAATTGATTTTCATTTCTTTTATTTTTCATCTGTTGACAGAAGCTTTTGGATTACTAATAAAAGGACAATTAATAAAATAATTAGTTAAACCCTAAAGTTGTTGCTTAAAGTCAGAACTTTTTAATAGCATATCACTTCTTGCCAAGTTTCAAAAGACAAAAAATTTACAAATTGTTGAAATAATAGTTTTGGTTGCTCGTTTGCGGACGAAATATGGCATAACAATTTTAGCATAAACTGCATTTCCAAACAGTCAAACAAGAAGTAGTGCTGCATTGGACAACGCAATATTAAAATAAGTACTTCTGCACCTAAATTAGCACTACATCTTACCAAGGAGTTGTGGTGCAAATTCTACTTCTTGGTATACTCTTTTTTTGTTGGGTAGTCATGCCAGTCAATGTGTGTTGAACTAAATTCGCTATTATTTCCAACGCAAACCAACCATTTTTCATTTAGAAAAATCTTCATGACTTGTAAGCTTGTAGAATGAATTTCTCATACGTTAACCAAAAAGTAAAGAAATTTCAGAAAAATTATTTTGATTTCAATTTTAAGTTTATTGGAGGAGTTGGTTCTAAGAAATAGCGGTCTATTTTTTATAATGGGTGACCTGTGTGGAAGCCGGTGTTATGTAGACTCGTTGTTGTCCGAAATAGTCTTCAAATTTTTAACTTGTCTTTTGGTTTTAAGCTCGATCAAATTGGAAGGGTGTTTTCAGTTAAATGCTCTACGAAGAGTTAGGTCAGCTTTGTTTATGCGCATAAGAGTTATATATCGAAAAATTTATATATTTGTCTTATGACGACATTCGCTAGCTAAGAGAGATAGAGCAGACGAAGCAATACTCATTTCTGGCCATAATCCTATATCTGTAGATTGGCCTGCTGGACTCTTTTAGTAGTTCCCATGTATCATCGGAGTCTAAATCTGGCAAAAGCTGAACAATAGCAGAAAAAGCATTAGTGGCGTCACGCGCTGCACTTGTTTATATCAGCTCTATTTTCCTTTCCTATAGTTTCAAGTTTTCAACGACGAAAATCGGTAGTTAAATCGACAGAATTTGGAAATTTTGTATTGAAATTTTATGAATTTTGATAATTCTACTACTGATTTTTTAAAAAGTTTCAGAATTTCGGTGCTCGAAATTAGAATACTAATTCAATTTATTTATAAACAACTTTATTATACAATCATATTCAATATTTATAATGTCTTTGTTCTTTTTCCTTTCAGGTGAGTTGAAACTTCAATTAAAATACCTGTAAGTTGATTAAAAATATACAATTCTTTATATATCTATATAATTTAAAATCCCTCTTTACCCCCGCTGATATTACTGGACATTTTTAAGTTTCTCTCCATTCGCGTAGTAGATTCAAAACCATTGGCACTTGAACTCCACTCATTCCCCGATGAAATAAATTTGAATAACAAATGATTTCCATTCCAGCAGCGATTCAAATTTCATGCCTCAGAGCAACTGCGATTATCAATCACAACAATTACGAGCAGATTTTCCGTAATGAACATTTAAGTGACATTTGGTAAACATTTAGCCCACATTGTAGGTATGAGGTTTCCGTTTTGTCAAAAATTTCCGCTTGTGGATTCCGAAAATTGTTTACAGTATTTTTGTTTTAGAGATTAACAAAGTTTGTAGCAAAATGTGGGAGTGAAAAGAAATGAACTTGTACTAGGTGAAATTTGAAACCATGCTGAGTTAATGACGCTCTAATGCAGACGACGAGTGGCTAAGTTTAAACAAACAAATGAAATCGGTGTAATTAGTGAAAACCATAACCAACCATTCTACACACACTTCCCCCTCTTTGGCCTCATACTTCGAGACTACTTCACCCCTCCCAACAACCAACACAACTCTGACAATCTTATTTACTTGTAGTTGTTGTGATAGTAAAATAAATGTGACATTTGTTTAAACTCTTGCTTACTAATTTTCAAGTGTCACAGACTGGGAAGGCCCATCTAACCAACCCAGCGATCCATCATCGCCACCACAACCACCATCGGATAACAATGATTCTAACTGCCATCCTGCTGTTACAACATTTGTCGCCGCTGTCATTTACGTTCTTGCCGCCGTGCCACTAAGCATCACTGAACTAACGTTACTGTAACTTTATGCCAACAGAATACAATGCCGAGCTGCCTCCCTCCTGAGAAACATAAATTGGCCTTCATCGTAAAGGCAGCAAGCAGCAACTCACACTTGGGGCTAAGAGAATACAACGTTCGAAGACAACGAATGGACAGACGAGCGGACGCACACAAACTTTTCCTTGTTGAGATCCAGCTAAGACCACTTGTTAAATGTGAATGCATAACGATTGTAATTTTCAGAACCTCATGGAAGAAGGCGATGGAGGAGTGGGTGGAACGTCACGATATGGAGCGAAAACTACTCAAGTATCAAATGGTCAGTTTAAGACACAAATAACAAGGCAAGTGCCATTTAGAAGTTTTTTCTTTTATCTGTTTATTTGTGTTTGGATTGGGACACAGTGGTTTGACATGAACTTTTAAGAACTAATTGCGAACACTTTAACCAAGCAGTCCCGAATAAACAGCGGGTGATGTATATAAATATATATGGGTATAAAGTAGAATCTGCTCACACTAAAAGCAACCCTGATAAATTCGAAACCCAACATTGCAGGAGGCATCCCTGAAACAGCTGATCGAAATGGTAGTTGGAGTTTGATAGATCACAGAATGGATGGAAGATTGAGCGATAAACAATTGGAAGCAATCTATGTTTAAATATTGTTTGATTATTACTAATAACAGCTTAGTTATGTTTGATATCGGTTGCATCCAACGAAAATACGCATTCTCAATTATTCCTGTTCGTTTTATGTTCCAACTTCTACCAGCAACTCAAACTCTATCAAATCTCCAACTACCACGGTGGCCGAAAGAGAACTCAAAACAGCTGATAGATAGTCTTCTCTACTACTAAAAGGTGTCTCAGTAAGACTGCACCTTTTAATTTTAAAATTAAAACACGTATTTTTTGAGATAGTTGTGATTGTTTTTATTGGGTTGTAAAGAAGACATGTTCCGATTAGGTATGGAATAAAATATCCGTAAAATGACCCCCACAGCTCTGATGACAGGCCATTACTCTTCTCATGAAAGTTTTCATGACTTTTTCACAGAGATGTGGCTGTATCTCAACGAACTTTACGAGCGGTCTCAGCATAACTTTCCAAATTTTTGTAGTAAGTTTTCACAATTATAACGCGTTCTTCTTTCGTAAAGCGCTCCATTTTTAATAATCGGAATAAACATATAGTATGACAGCTGCCAAATTTCAGAGTTGCCACATGCGCAAAAAAATTACACTAAAATTAAAATGTGCAATCTTACTGAGACACCCTTTATTTATATGATCATTGCCAGGCAGAGTATATGCCACACGTCCCGAAAGTCTATTACGTGGAAACACATCATTTATGTCATCTGAAAATGGATGATTGGCTGATAGAATTGGTATTGGAATCAACGACATCATCTATATAATTAAAACACAGCATCGACAGATTCGCGGAGAATGTTACCCTGGTAAGCGTCTGATTCATAAAGGGCAACTATAATGAACACGGGCAATACCTAAAATGCAAAAACCGCTGAGCAAGGTCCCTCCTCCAAATATGACCTTGCATAAAGATGGAGAACAAAGGATCAATTTGTTTTTTGATGACCTCAGCAATCGTTGTAAGGACCCACGATTGCTCAAAAAGCACTTGGAATTTAATAGGCTTAGCGCCCTTATCCAACTGGCGACTGTCCTCAATCACAATACTGACATCACCGCCATCCAGGAAATGCGTGGGACAAGATTTGAATGTACAAGGAAGATAAACTAAGACTTATACTACAGCTGCTTTGAAAAAAGTATGAATTTGGTAGCGAATAGGTAATGAGCAAAATACCAGCCAAAACACTCTCCCGACTTTGTGGTGCTTTATCTTTAAAATGCGTCCACATAATTTCATACTTCGTTTCGAAAGGTTCATTTGGACCTTTAAGTAGGTTTTCATTACTTTTTGAAGATGATTTCAGTCATGTGGGAGCCGTTATTCGTGATGACCATGTAGGCTATTTTTGCGGCATTTTCAATCTTTCTGGCGAGAACTTGAAGCGATAAGTTCTCGCACTCTTGTCGGCTATACTCTTTGAGAGTTTCCAGAGTCTGTGGCTTTGTTTACATAGACCCGTGACTTGAACAAATCTCAAGCAAAGAAGTCTTGAGCGGTCAAATCTGGCGATCTTGCTGGCCACTGCAAACCGGATACATTACACGTTGAAAAATACGGGCCCAGAAACATATTACAGCAACCACGTACATGTTTGTAAGTATTGTTTTCATGAATTGAACATCTGCTGCTTTCTTTGTTCTTTGTTGTCTGTCACGTTTTTGTGTTCAGCGGTTTTCAACAAACACATCTGCATCTGGGCTACAAAAACATATATTATAACATATTAATCATTGTGTCTCCAACATATAATATTGAAAAGCAAACACAATGTGTTGGGACACAAGCAAAAACCGTTTCCCGTTACTTTCCATGAAGGGATTGGGGGAGTGCTTCTCAGAACCAGTGAGATGTGCTCTTTCTACTTTTTCACTCACTGATTGGGACCTACAATTTTACACCGGTTCCGAACGGTATTCTGAGAAGCTTTTTCAGGGCTAAGTACTCGATAGTGTCGCCATCACTAAGCGAGGTGGCCGCCGTCAAAGGAAATGTAAGGTGGTCAGAGCAGGGATCGAACACACGTTCCAAGCACAAGTGGCGCGCACACTAGCCATTGCAGCACCGAAGGCCACAAGTATTCTATGTTTGCGGCAAGCTACAAACACGGTATATTTGCATCCAAACAACAACAAAAATACTGATTTTTAAGCCTGAAGGCGACCCGGAAACTTTTCCTTCAAATTGTTCGCTTTCGTGCGAGTTTTCACTTTTCTGATGTTACCACATGTCCTGCGGTTTCAATTTATCTTGGTTCTGTATCGGTCAACAGTCAGAGTAACCGTGTTACACATGGCGTCATTGAATTGATAAGGACCAATGCCACCTATGGCGTAAGTTCAAGATAAAATTCGACTGAAAACCGTTCAGTGCGATGTTGAGTTTCGAGAGAGCATGATCGAAGTCCACAAATTAGGTTAGATTTGCTATTGGACGTATTGTTTCCTAGCTATAGACATATTTTCATTTTATCAACATTTTATATTAGCGACTTTTTGAAAAAAAATAAGCAAAATATTCACAAACATAAAAGACAGATTTAAGAAAGACGAACAGTCCAATGTAGTGTATGAGATCAGCTGCACCTGTAATATGAAGCACGACAACGAGAATGCTTAAAACGAGAATAAATGAGCATAAATCGGACATAAATGAGAGGGGAAAAAAGTAACAACACTGCTCTCGCACAACATCCCAATATAACTTTTCCCGAAGACTTCGGAAAGTATACAGAGATTGTGTATGAGACAAAAAAGACACCTCCACACATCTTCGCCTACTTTGTATATAGAGTGCATATGTAGTTACGAAGACGACAAATTTGTGTTTGTCTCTAATTCAACTTCATACATCATCACGTACTTTGTTTACTGAAAAAGTGTACATTGACGAAGCTTAACATTTTTGATAAAATTTCATGATAATTTTGATTGGATATTATACTTGTTGGCATACATTGTTTATGGAAAACGTGAACAGTGATAATGTGTTTATTCGTAATAAACTTTTGGTTTGTTTGATTGTGTACAGTTCTATTTTCAGTAAAGTTTTTTACGTGTAAGCGTGCACACGTGTTTAAAAAAAACAGTTTCCCATTACATCCCATGAAGGGATTGGGGAGAGCTTCTCACAACCAGTGATCTGGTTTCACTCACTGATTCGGACCTACAGTTTTTATACCGATTCCGAACGGTATTTTCAGAATATTTTTCTTTGCTAAATACTCGATAGTGTCGCCGTCACTCCGGATATCATGTACAAGAGGCGCGCACACTGCCCATTGCACCACCGACGGCCACGGCACGTGTTTTATACAAATATGTAAATGAATTATAAATTCTAATGTACATAAGTATTAAAAATTATTAATAAGAAATCCAAAACTTATATTTTTTTTATTAATTTGATTGTTTCTATACACCTCAGAATACATTGTATAGACAGTAGTATTGGGGTTGTACACAGTTCTTTATATATCTCCTCAGCATTAAACACACGGGAAAATGTGTAATTTTTTCGATCTGGCAGTGCGTTTCCGAGATATGAAATTGAATGGATTTCGGAATGATATTTTATGTTTTATTTGAAAAAAATTTTCAAAAAAATGTGCGATATTTTTAAAAAGCGATATAATTTTTCGTAACGCCTGCAAAAAAAATTACCAGCATTAGAGTAGTTCAATCATTTCCTTTAATTTGAGTACCCACTAGATATCTACACAAGACGTCTTGAATTGCCTTTCAAGATATTTTTTTTTTCAGGACGTACACCGGAGAGAAATTGCGACAACCAAGTTTTTTGGGGTACTGTCGATAAACCAGTCGTATATGCGTGTGTGCACAAAAACAAAATATGATATGAAGCGAAGTAGAAGAGGTAGTATTGTGTTTTTGTCCTTTACAGCTTCCCAAACATATACGAATACTTTTTTGTTCAGTACAGTGAAGTGTTTGGTTGACGCAACCACGCTGCAGCCATTCAAGATGTCTTGTGCAGCCATTCAAGGTGTCTTGTGTCTAGTACCCACTCTAAGTATGTGGCTTCAACTCAATACCTCCAATAATATGGTAAATTGGCGTTATCTAGGGTACAAGATGTCGCCCCACAAAATTGAGAGCACAATTAAATTCGTGCAAGGATTACCTTTAATTTGAGTACTTAGCTTTGTCTGGTTCTAGGTGGACCCATTGTTTGGCATTTCAGCCCAACCAAGGCAATGAAATATTTGAAGTTGTTTGTCAAATATTTGCCCAGTGTGACTGTACTTTTAGAAACATTAAAATCTTACTTGAAACATGTCGCAGATATTTCGCGGAAACAAATTAGTATTAAACTGGAGGAATTTTTCGCCGAAATTTTGCTGGTATTTGCTTTTTTTGTAGTTTCCTAACATTTTTATTTTTGGAACGAAGTTCTATATCGCACGGTGCGGGACGGGGCTAAATGAAAAAAAAATTAAATAGCCCCACAGGAAATAATCTAACGGCGTCAAATCGCACGACCGAGGCGGCCAATCGACTGGGCCATTTCGTGAGATAACACGTTCACCAAACTTGGTTTCCAATAAATTGATTGTGGCATTCGCTGTGTGGCTTGTGGCGCCGTCCTGTTGGAACCACATGTCCTCCAAGTCCATATTATCCAATTGGGGTCAAAAATATTCGGTTATCATTGAACGGTAGCGATTCGCATTCACAGTAACGTGCCGGTCTTGATTATCACGGAAGAAGTACGGCCCAATGACGCCGCCGGCCCATAAACCGCACCAAACCGTAATTTTTTCGGGATGCAATGATGACTCATGGATTAGGTGTGGATTGCTGTCTGACCAATAACGCTTTTTTTGCTTATTGACGAAGCCATTCAGCAAGAAATGAGCCTCATCGCTGAAGATGATTTTCCGATGAAAATCCGAATCATTTTCAAGTTGTTGCTCAGCCCAATTCACGAACATACAACGCTTATGGTGGTCAAGCGGCTTCAGTTCTTGCGTCAATTTGATCTTGTAAGGATGTAGGCCAAGATCTTTTCGCAAAATTGAGAACGACGTGTGAGAGACACATTTGGGCTTTCTTGAACTGAAGCCTTAGCGGCAGCAATATTCTCGACACTACGGGCACTTCTTTGTCTCACTGGCACGGGAACATTTTGTACTGTGCCTGTGGATTCAAATTTTTCCACTCGACGCTCAAGCTCATCAAACAATCGGGCATATTCTTTTGTCCTTAGAAGGCGGATGAGCCAAACATACGGGCCAACGGCGGATAGAAACTAAAAGAAGAAAATCCAGGTTCAACATATCGCATCCTGGTCAGCGTCTGATCCATAATGGGCGGCTGCAATCAAATATCCTGGCAGTAGGTAAAATGCAAAAACCCGGTGGGCTGGGTTTGCCTCCCGCCACCGTTCATAATGGCAGTGAAAATACAAAAACGAAACAGAAAACATAAACAACCCCTATTTGTTGACGACCCCCGCAAACGTTATAAGGACCACGATTTACGGATATGCACTTGGAATGTAAGAACTCTATATAGATCCGGTGCAAGTATCCAACTGGCAGATGTCCTCGAAAGTTATAAGGCTTACATTACCGCTATCCAGGAAATGCGATGGACAGGACATGGCTGCACAAGAAAAAGAAACTGCGATATATACTACAGTTGCCATGAAAAAAAACATGAATTTGGTTGTGGATTTGTAGTTGGCAAAAGACTGCGACATCTAGTCTCTAGGTTCAATCCTGTGAGTGAACGAATAGCCACAATCCGCATAAAAGCGAAATATTTTTATATTTCCCTAATTTGTGTGCATGCCCCGACAGAAGAGAAAGATGATGATGCCAAAGACATATTCTATGAGCTCCTAGAGCTCCTGGCCATGACATTAAGATTGTACTAGGAGATTTTAATGCCAAAGTAGGAAGGGAGAATGTGTTTAATCCAACTATTGGCAATTTCAGTCTTCATGCTGACAGTTCCGACAACGGTATGAGACTGATTGACTTTGCCGCGGCAAAAAACATGGTCATCAGTGACACAAGATTCCAGCATAAAGACATCCACAAGGCTACTTGGGTATCCCCTGATCAAAGAACTAGGAACCAAATTGATCACGTGGTAATTGATGGAAGGCACTCATCCAGTGTAATGGACGTACGAGTGATCAGAGGAGCTAACATCGATTCTGATCACTACCTGGTAGCAGCAAAGGTTCGCACAAGATTAAGTAGAGCGAAAATCGTACGAAACCAGACGCAGAGGAAGCTGGACATCGGAAAGCTGCAATTACCAGAGGTAGCCACAGCCTACTCAAGGAAGCTCTCGCAACTTTTGGCACAGAACCCACCCCCTCCCGATGACGATCCTGATGCGCAGTGGAAACCCATTTCCGACTCTATAAAAACTGCCGCAACAACCGTACTTGGTTTCGAAAAACCGCTTCGCAACAAACCGTGGTACGATGAAGAGTGTCGCATAGCAAATGACGAAAAGAACGCTGCACGTATGGTAATGCTTCAGTCAATTGCAACGCGAGCTGCAACTGAGCGGTATAGGGAGAAGAGAAAGGAGGTAAACCGTCTCTTTAGGCGTAAGAAACGGCAGTGGAGAAAACGCGAGAGTGAGAAAATTGAGACATACAGAAGGAAGAACGAAGCCCGAAAATTCTACCAAAAAGTTAAAAACGGAACTAATGGACATGGTTCAGGGCCCCCCTTCTGTAAAGACAAAGACGGAAATCTCGTCGCAGATGTGCAGAGCATGTTGGGAATATGGAGAGAGCATTTCTCCGCGCTACTAGTACCTGAGATATCCGATGACGATGGTACAATCGATCACAATATGGACGACGACGTCGATTGCCCCCCTCCTAACCAAGACGAGGTCAGAACAGCTATTGCCCGGCTTAAGAACAACAAAGCCGATGGATTACCGGCGGAGCTGTTTAAGGCTGGCGGCGATGAGCTGATAAGGTGCATGCATCAGCTCATTAGCAAAATTTGGTTAGATGAATGCATGCCCGGCGATTGGAGTCTCAGTGTACTATGTCCCATATTTAAAAAAGGTGACCCGAGTATTTGTGCCAACTACCGTGGAATAAGCCTTTTATCCATAGCATATAAGGTTCTATCAAGTATAATGTGCGAAAGACTAAAACCAATTATCGCTGACCTGATTGGACCATACCAGTGTGGCTTTAGGCCTGGAAAATCGACAACTGACCAGATTTTCACGCTACGCCAAATCCTGGAGAAGACACACGAAAAACAAATCGACACCTATCATCTATTTATCGATTATAAAGCAGCCTTCGATAGTCCGATACGGGAGAAACTCTATGAAGCAATGTCTGAGCTTGGTATTCCTGCAAAACTCATACGCCTTTGCAGGATGACCTTGACGAACACCAAATCCGCAGTGAAAGTTGGTAAGGATCTTACCGAACCTTTCGAAACTAAGCGAGGCCTCAGGCAAGGCGACACCCTATCGTGCGATCTCTTTAACATCTTAATGGAGATCATTATGAGAAAAGCTGCAGTCAATATGAATAAAACCATCAGCAGCAAAAGTCACATGCTGCTCGCGTATGCTGATGATATAGATATCATTGGGCGCACAATTAGAGAAGTTACTGCGGTTTTTTCGAGAATTGAGAAGGAGTCAGCAAAAGTGGGTCTGACGGTGAATGAGGACAAGACAAAATTAATGGTTTCAACGAACAGGGCCTCCACGCGATTAGACCAAAGCGTGAACGTTGATAACCGTTATAACTTCGAGGTAGTGGACGAATTTATATACCTCGGATCTGCCGTGAACAAAAACAACAACGTCAGCCTTGAGATCAAACGGAGAATTGTGCTTGCGAATAGATGTTATTTTGGGCTAAGCAAGCACTTTAGAGATAAAGCCCTCTCTCGAGTAACAAAAGTCCAGCTGTACCAGACTCTCATTCAACCTGTCTTGCTTTATGGCGCAGAATCCTGGGTCCTATCGCAAGCAGACGAAACATCTGTAGGAGTCTTCGAGAGAAAAATACTCCGAAAAATTTATGGCCCTATAGTGCACAACGGCGAGTATCGGCGACGCATGAACCATGAGCTGTATGAGCTTTATCCTGACATTGACATAGTTAAGCGGATCAAGATAACGCGATTGCGCTGGCTAGGCCATGTCAGTAGAATGGATGAAGATGAACCAGCGCGAAGGCTTTTCGAAACCGAACTCGAAGGAAGACGAAAAATAGGAAGACCAAGACTCCGCTGGAGGGATCAGGTTGACGAATCCCTGCGTACACTTGGTATTGCCAACTGGAGAGATAAAGCAAAAGATCGAACTGGTTGGCGAAATATGTTATCTTCGTTTTGTAAGGTCCCTGACCCCCCGGGGTTGTCCGAGACCGGATAAGTAAGTAAGTAAGCTCAATTGTTGATCTGGTAGGACGATTATGACGACCATAAATTGGACGTAGCGCTCTTAAAGTTGAGGCCACTGGCTCCAAATTTCGGTAGTAAATTTTAATAATTTCGACTCGTTGTTGGCTCGTATATCTTTCCATGATGAAATGGCAAGCCTTACTGAAGAGAAATGTCAAAAGAGCGGGAAAAAATATGGCGTCGTTTGCTGTCCCTATCGATTTACTTTTGTAGCGTCTCTGTTGAAAACCCCTTTACCTCTCTATAAAATGGACCTTTTCGGGAAAATATAATACATATTCTTAAAAAAAGGGCCAAAAAATATCCGTTAAAAAAACATTCTATAAAAAGAAAATTCTTAAAAAACGTTTATCATTTTTAAATTACTGTATTTTTCAACGGGCGTCTTAGGCGTGTTGGAACTGACTAGTACATAATATGTAGCGAAAGGAACTTCGTTCCAACCGGGTGTCCCCTGACACCTCATGTGATTTTTTTTTTGTTTTTTTGTTTTAAATTCGTGAAATGTTGATCCTTGTACAAGTCTTAATAAGACAGAAAAGGTGAACAAATTAATCCTGCTGTAAAGGACCATTAACATAGCTGCTATTTCACGAATATTTGTTTCTTAATTTGTACGCAGAAATTAACTCTCAAAACCACTGTGCTGTTTCTCCTTTTGTTCATGAAATAGTTGTGTGCAAACAACTACGTATTGTTTTGTTGATGATATTTTCACATCCCCCGATCTCCTTAATTTTTCCATTGTACAGATGAGAACTCAACGTGCGTTTACCGCCTACTGTGTGAGCTAACAATACGACGGGCGGATGGATGGATGATAGCAAAGTGTTGTGGATGGGGGAATCTTACAAAGGAGGTGGGTGGATGGTTATGAGCCCGATGGGCATATACAGTACGAGCACAGCAAGATTATACTTTTGTGTAATCGTTGTCATTTTCATCATTTATTACTACTTTTTCACTTTATAAGTTATAGACTCTGTGTACTGGCCTCCTATATACATCTCTCTATCCCAGTGTAGGATGGCTATTGTTTGCCTTTGGTTTTGGGAGCTGTTTGCGCTATTGTTGCAATTTGCTGTTAATAATTTATGGTAACGTGCAAAAAGTTGCACTTATGACGACAGAAAGTGTTGCCATCGTGTGAGTTGTAGCTCTCCTGTTGCCGTTGCCACTAACGCGTTGTTGCTGCCGTTTCTTCTAAATGGATAATATACATTTCTTACCGCTCTGTCGGCGCTGATTTTAGGGGTTGAGTGGGTGGTTGGTTGGGTTGAGTTGTACGTACAATTGTGTTATGGATCATTGGCTTTTGTTGTCGTGGATAACATTCGGGTTGTTGTGTGAAAATAAATTAAAAGTTGTTTTGTTATTTTTTTTCCGCCAGCCACTTTTTATTATTTAGTTTGTTTGTTTGATTGTTTGTATATGACATGTCTTGTGTCTTTCGAAATTTATTTTTGGATGTTTGACGGCAGCAACAAAATCAACACGAAACGGAACTCGCTCGTCAAGACAACTGCCAAGGAATAATACAGTCAATCGTACGATGTCTGAGGCAATTGCAACAGAGTACAGACGTGCGAAAATTCACACACAACAAGTGCAGAGCGCAGAGGTTGTTTAGACGTCTAAATATAGATGAAGATAAATGTCAAGTCAAAATACACTAAAGTGGAAAAAGTTGAGACTTGGAAGACGTAGTTACAATGCACAGTGGTTGCATGGCGTTGAATTCCATAACTGGTCATGTGTTGGAGACTTTTTAAGGAAGTACATTTGAATGGGATGGTTTATATATGGAATTTTGAAATTTGGAAAGGGTTATGTGTCGCCAAGGTGTTTAAGTATGATATCTAATATAACACTTTAAGATAAGATCACACTAAATATTGTTTTCGATATGAAACTTCGTTTTCGAGATATCTAATGCTAAAGTTTAAAAAAATTCGATAAAATTTACATTTCTGTTTTGTTCATAAAAATTTAATTTTCATTAATTTAATTTTCAATTTTAATTTTCATTTCATTTCAAAAATTTAATTTTCACTTAACCGAACACTGAATAAACTCGCTAGTTATCGAGTTAGTTATCGGATTGTGATGTTCGAAAAACTTATTGGATAAATATGCCTTGAAAATAGCTTTACTTGACTAGGCTAATAATACCCTATATATAACCCTAATAACGGCCACATACTTTGAGGCAAATCAGGCAACACTCTGTAGCATTTTCAAGTTGACTTTCTTGTTTCCTAACCCATTTTGCGTCCTCTATTTCATCCACTTTTGCAGAACTTAGGTTAGGTTAGGTGTTGGTTGCAGTAAGCGTCGGCGAACGACTCACTTGGACTTATTGACCCATTGTTATATGTAGTACGAGACTATTAAACGCCGGCTCTATCGGAGAACCGTTTAGTTTTCTCCAAGATGCTCAAGATCAGAGAACCAAGTCCACCGATCACGAGCCGGTGGCTTGGAGTCGCCATATGATTTTCTAAGCCGTCGATAGCCGCCACATTTCTCATCGGCTTATGCCGGGCAAACAACGAAGCCGCCGACAATATGTGCTACGTTTGGAACGCAACTTGTCACCATATTACCCTACCATGTGGGGGAAAACAAATGATGCTGATTTGGATCCATGTGGAAGACAAAATATCAATATATCATTTGAAACAAAATAAGAGCCGTTGGTATCAGCTATCTTGTGGAACTAATTGTTGATAAAATTTTGTTTTTACATCATATAAACAACTTTTATAATAAAGTTTTTGAAAAGAACACAAGGCTTTGAAAATACATTTTTTATAAGAATAGTTTGACAACAAACAATTCTATAAAAAAATGTTATCAACACAGATTTCTCTAAGAAAATTTTGACATCAAAAATTCATATAAGAAAACTTTGACAAAAAAGATTTTTAAATGAAACTTTTGATAACACAGTTTTCTAAAACAAACCTTTGGTAACGAAGTTTTCTGAAAGAAACCTTTGACAACGAAGTTTTCTAAAACAGCAAAATTTTTACAGCAAATACAGTTATGTAGAGGGTTGAATTTTATGTTTCGGGATTTGGCAATCCTAGTGTTGCAATCTGGCAACCGACAGCTCTATCGTAAAGTTGGACATTTTTGAGGTTATGCATACTCAGAACGTTTTGACATACGAGCGCTATTTCTGTTATTTACAGTAACTTAAAAGATTCATCTCGGCCCAAAAATGGAAATAAATCGTGAACATTTTCGTGCGATTATTTTTTACAACATTCGACGTGGATTAACTTAGCAACACTACATGGATGAACTTAATTCAATTTTTGGCGATGAAGCTCCATCAAGGACCAGTGTTTATCGATGGTATGGTGAATTCAATCGTGCTCGTAGTTCACTCCAAGACGAATTTCGTGAAGATCGTCCAAAATCAGCTTTTGTTCCGAAAACCATTGATGCTCTGCGCGAACTGATTTTGCAAGATCGTCATGTGACCTATCGTGAGATTGAGACAACCTTAGGCATTAGTGGGACCAGCATACATTCAATACTGCATAAACATTTGACTGTCAAAAAAATTTGTTCGCGTTGGATCCCACACAATTTGTCAATCGCTTAAAAAAAGGCTCGTGTCGAATGGTCGAAAGAAATGCTCCAAAAATACGATCGCGGTGCTTCGAAACACGTCTATGACATCGTGGCAGGTGATTAATCCTGGATTTACGCGTATGAGCCCGAAAGTAAACAGCAGTCAACTGTATGGGTGTTTCAAGATGAGCCATATCCAACAAAAGTTGTTCGCGCCCGAAGCACTTCCAAGCAAATGGTCGCCTGTTTTTTCGGAAAAATCGGACATGTCACAACCGTACCACTAGAACAACGCAGAACAGTGAATTCTGAGTGGTACACAACCATATGTTTGCCAGTTGTCTTCCAAGAAATCAGGAAAACCAACCGCCGAAGACGGAACACTCTTCACCACGACAATGCTAGCTCTCACACATAGGCTGAAACAACTGCATTTTTAAGCACACATAACATCGATTTGATGGGTCTTCCGCCGTATAGTCCTGACTTGGCACCGAATGACTTCTTTTTATTCCCGTACGTAAAAAAACAAACTGAGAGGTCAACGTTTTTCGACACCTGAAGAAGCGGTTGCTGCATTCAGAATGCATGTTTTGGAGATTCCTCAATCAGAGCGGCAAAAGTGTTTCGACAATTGGTTCAAACGCATGCAAAAGTGTATAAATCTTCATGGCGAATATTTTGAAAAACAATAAAGTGATTTTCGATGATTAATATTTGTTTTTGTTCTCTAATCCCGAAACATAAAATTCAACCTCGTAACATACACCTTGACACTAATGCTGCTAAAAGAAACCACAGCTTTTCCAAGCGCGCTCGAGCACTCATACCTTGCGCCCAAATTTCAACCGCCACCGGTCAAATTCTGAAATCCCCGGAACCACCGACTTTAAAATGGTTCAACAGCCGCCGTCGCCAAATTGATGTCGGCTTTGAACCCTGCCCAAGATCGTGTCTATGCCCATCTGAGATAATTCTCCCTAAATAGGTTCTTAAATAGGTAACATCCCTTAGATGACATCCTCCTGCCGGCTAGTGCTGGACACGAACGGTGGAAATTTTCTGTGGATTCTTCCTCTGACCCATCGCTACAGCTTCTGCATTAATCATTTGCTCTGCCTTTTAGTTTCGCCCCAATGTTTTACAGACAGACAGTCTTCCGTCAAAACGGAAACTACCATTCATTCCTTGGGCTTAGCTACCGGTCGTCTCTCCTGCATTATCACGTAGGCGCGTTTTTGCAGCATCTGCGTATAAGTCCCTAAAGGAATGTCAACACGTTAGAATTGCTGTGGAACTTGTAAAATGGCACCTAGTCTGGCCAGCTGGTTCACTTTTCAGTTTCCCGAAATGCTTCTTTGCCCACGCACATGAATGAGATGGATATCGCAATTTTTCACTATCGCGTTAAGAGATCAGCGACAGTCCTGTCCAAATGTTGAGTACAGAAATAAAGATTCCAGGGACTTGATAACCGCCAGACTGTCAGAGAAGATAGTGACCCCAATGACTACTGAATTATTGTCCCTTAATTAGGCTGTTTCTTTCCTAATAGTCAATACTTTATTTCCGCCTGACACATGTTACAATGATTAGGTGTTCTACGAGAAGGAGACACCCATTGTTCCCTAGAGTATACCCCGTACCCCATCTGATCATAAATGCTCCACCCGAACGTGTAGAAATTCACATATCCTTGTATACCAGGAACTATTTATTTTATTTATCAAGAACTTTTTAGATCTTGGACTTGTCTTATATTAAACTTGTTCAGAATGATAGTTAATAACTCTGTGTGCCAGATTGATTTCTTAGTTGACGCTTAAAATCACTCTGAATGTCAAACATGTCCCCTACACTCACACTAACTATTTGAAAAGAGGTTGTAGCAACCGCAAAAACGGCTGATGCCACCGAATTGCAGTTGCCACATGCGAATTGAATTGAGGTTGGATACGACTGAACTTAGTCCCCACAACAGAAATTCAGTTGAAACAACCGCGTTTTATAATTGATTTGGCCATGACAACTGAATCTCCAATTATTTTCATGGAATAAACTAAATTTTTTCAATTGGGTTGCAGCAAACGAATTTTGTGTCAATTCGGTTGTAACAATCAAATTTGACTTTTAGTCGGTTGCAACAATTGCAGTTGGTATTAATTTCGTCGTAACCACCCAAAAGCTATACTTATATAACGTTTATTATTTCCTCATTTTGCAATTAATTTCTGAGAATCTTTTCTGTATTCTAAACAATGATCAATAAAACATTAAGCAATTCTAATAAATCGGTTTTTTATTTATAAAAAAATAAAAATAAATCAGTTGGGACATTCTCATTTCAAAAAGTAATTCGGTAAATAAAACGTCAAAAATTTGATTATGTTGCGATAAACTCTAAATTCGGTTGTGACAACCTCTAATTTGTTTCCGAAAAACTCTAAATTCGCTTGTGGCAATTTCTTATACAGTTGTGACAACGTCTAAGTACGGTTAAGACACCCGCTAATTCCTTTGGTACAACCTCTAGTTCGTTTCCGATAACCTCTAAATTCGCTTGCGACAACTTCTAATTTAGTTGTGACGACATCTAAACATCGGATATGAGCAGCTGTAAATTCGGTTGTGGTAACCACTAATTACGTTCTTACAACCTCCAAATTCGTTTCTGATCACCTCTAATTCCATCGTCACAACCTCTAATTCGGTTGTGAATTCCTCTACGTGTGGTTGTGAATTCGGTTACGGCTAATTCGATTGTCTAAACCAGATTCTTCTCTGGGTGTAATAATTGCGCCGGCAGAGCGGATTAGCTGGCAATACTAAGGACTACCTTTCACATTCCGCAGGAATTGAAACACGTTTGCATGCCCTAGCAACTTGTAGGATATCCTGCGTGAAGGCTGATATGTGAAGATGCATGAAAGGCGGGCGAGTGTCATAAATGACACACACACAACAGAGATATATCCGAGAATGGATAGGAGAAAAATTATGCCTTGAGAATCTATCTTGGTCCTTGCCCTGAATTCTTGTGTGAGCTTTGACTTGATAGGTAAATATGTAGTGAAACTGAAGGTCAGGTCCAATAACTTTTATAGAAACTGTAATAATGAGAAAAAATCCATTAAAGAATCTTAGCACGTGTCCAGAATTTCTACTGTGGGATAGTATTCCATTTGGGACTTTGGTGACTAGTCTCACTCATGGATTGACACGAATTTAAGCGTTTTGGTTCAAACTAAATGGTTATCTGGTGGGACCAGCGATAACTTTCGCTAGCCGGTGATTTAATCACGAACTACAAAGTCTAAATAAGTCGTATATCGTCTGCCACCACCAGTCTATATCTAGTGCATAGCCCCGCCTATAGACGGGGTCTACGCAAAACCCGATTTGATACATATTTTTTTAAATGTTAAAACTCGGACTTTCTAATAGTGTAGTAGAAGCTTTATGCTACGCTTTTGATTTTTCAGGGTGGCAACACTCCTAGCTTTCGAGTAATGTCAATTTGAAGTGACAGGTGACCACTTTCACGAGGTTTTTATTATTTTTGCAAACACAGTAATTTTTTTAATTAATCTAAAGTCTTTACTTATAAAATTCAGCAAATAAATAAACAGAATATCATCTCATGAAAGGACAGCGGAGAGCTTCACCTAATTAGTGTGAGACGTGCGCTTCCTAGTTTTAGACTCTCTGATTGGGATCTATAGTTTTGCACTGGTTGCGATATGGTTTTTTGCGGACCTTTATCGTGGTAATTTACTTGTTAGTGCCGCCGTTACTAAGTGAGGAACCGTCGGCGGAGGAAGAGGAGGCATGGAATCCACGTTATCATGGACAAGAGTCGCACACACAAACCATTGCTGCACCGAGAAAATATGAATTGAAATTTAATTTTTGACCTCTTTTGCGCACGTTTTGGACGGGGTCTCGAACATAACTTTAACCAATGTTGGTTTTCAAATGCTCCAACGTTAGGGGATTCCCCGTGTTGACACAATCTTTGGCGTAGCCCCACAGAAAACGTCTAACGTGTTCAAATCGCATGATCCTGACCAATTGACGTTGTCGAAACGTGACATTAAGCGTTGTGTGGCTCGTGGTTCCGTCTTGTTGAAACCACATATCGTTCAGTTCATAATCTTCAATTGCAGGTCAACAAAACAAAATGTCGGTTATCATACGGCCGTAACGCTCTGAATTGACGGATTCGATAAACTCGGATTATTCGCCACACTTTCACTACCAGAAGCGATATTTTCTCAATGCGTACATTGCGATGATGCACCGGCCTTACTACATCTATAACGCTTCCACTTTCTTCAAATTGCTTTATACTCTTGTTAATTCCTTGGACAGAAGGCGATTATGACAATCCCGTAATGCTCGAAAAATGGCCACGCTTGCATCATCTCTTTTTTTTTTTAGTAAATTTTAATTATTTTAACGCTTTCTTCGGTTGTTAAACGATCCATATTCGTAAATGGCAAACTAAACTTACTAAATAACCGTCACTTCAGATGACACTTGCCTTGCCAGCTCAGCGGTTTTGAAACTGGGAAATGGATAACCCTTTACTAGGTTATCGATGGGTTATAAATTTCATCGATGTTATTATGAAATTTAATTTCTAAAATTTTAAAATTTTTGGAACGAAGTTGCTTATTGCTCGTTGCGGGATGGGGGCAGAATGAAACAAAATAAAACAACTTTTATTTTAACACTATTATGCTACAACCCAGTATTATCAACTATATTGGTTACTTTGGCTTTGGGTTGTGTCTAGACTAACCGCTTGGATGTTTAATGGAAAGTTTCTAGGTGGAGGTAGGTAAGATACCTCTTCTTAACAAAAACCTTTTCTTACAAAAATTCCTTTTCTTAATAATAAAATAATACATTTTCTTTTCTTGAGATTTGTAGCCTTTCTGAAAATAAGTAAATTTTCTTCAAAAAATAACCTTTTCCTAAAAAGAGTACCACTTCTTTAAAATGTACCTGTTGTTAAAAAAAGTACTTTTTTGTAAAAAAAATTCATACTCTTCTGGCTTTTTCTTGCAGAAAGTACTTCTTCTTTAAAATATTACCTTTTCTTAAAAAACATTAAAAAATTACCTCTCCTTACAAAAAGGACCTTAAAATATACTTTTTTTTTTAAAATAAATTCTATAAAACAAAATTTTTGTCTTATATACCTTTTAAATATCATTTTACAAAAGGTATCTTTTCTTAAAGATCCATTTAATTTATCGCATTTTTCACCGGGCTCCTTAGGCGTGTTGGAAGTAACTAAAGGGTTTTTCAATAAGAGCGCTACAAAAGTTTTTTTAAATAAAACAAAACCGGTTTTAGATACCAATGAAATTCTTTATTCCTGTGAAAGTACGTTCGATGCCATTATGTATGGAACTCGATTTCTTTTGCATGGCTACCACGGGCACGCTTGCAGAAGTCCACACGCTGAACCCAATTGCCGACGGTTTTCAAGCATAAATCGGCCGATACTGCTGCAATTTCACGTTCGATATTCGTACTAAGTTCATCAATCGTCGCTGGCTTGTTGGCATAGACCATAGACTTGACATAGCCCCACAGGAAATAATCTAACGGCGTCAAATCGTACGACCGAGGCGGCCAATCGACTGGGCCATTTCGTGAGATAACACGTTTACCAAACTTAGTTTCCAATAAGTTGATTGTGGCATTCGCTCTGTGGCTTGTGGCAACGTCCTGTTGGAACCACATGTCCTCCAAGTCCATATTATCCAATTGGGGCCAAAAATATTCGGTTATCATTGAACGGTAGCGATTCGCATTCACAGTAATGTGCCGGTCTTGATCATCACGGAAGAAGTACGGTCCAATGATGCCGCCGGCCCATAAACCGCACCAAACCGTAATTTTTTCGGGATGCAATGATGACTCATGGATTACGTGTGCATTGCTGTCTGACAAATAACGCATATTTGCTTATTATTCAGCCAGAAATGAGCCTCATCGCTGAAGATGATTTTCCGATGAAAATCCGAATCATTTTCAAGTTGTTGCTCAGCCCAATTCACGAACATAAGACGCTTATGGTGGTCAAGCGGCTTCAGTTCTTGCGTCAATTTGATCTAGTAAGGATGTAGGCCAAGATGTGAGAGACACATTTGGGCTTTCTTGAACTGAAGCCTCAGCGGCAGCAATATTCTTGACACTACGGGCACTTCTTCTTTGTCACTGGCACGGAAACATTTTGTACTGTGCCTGTGGATTCAAATTTTTCCACTAGACGCTCAATTGTTGATCTGGTAGGACGATTATGACGACCATAAATTGGACGTAGCGCTCTTAAAGTTGAGGCCACTGACTCCAAATTTCATTTCGGTAGTAAATTTTAATAATTTCGACTCGTTGTTGGCCCGTTTATCTTTCCATGATGAAATGGCAAACCTTACTGAACAGAAATGTCAAAAGAGCGGGAAAAAATATGGCGTCGTTTGCTGTCCCTATCGATTTACTTTTGTAGCGTCTCTGTTGAAAAAGCCGTTAGTACACAATATAGAGCGAAAGGAACTTCGTTCCAACCGGGTGTTCCCTGACACCGCGTGTGATTTTTTTAATTTTTCAAAAAAAAAACAACAACAAAATTTGGCAACTTCACTCAAAAAATTTGAGATTGCTAAGCAATTGCTTGTTTAAAAAAATAATTAAAAAAACTATTTTATTTCCTCAATTAAATGTTTTAATCAATTAAATGTTTTAATTTAAATAAATAAAAAATAAAAATAAATAAATAAAATTCAAGTAATTTGTTGTAAACAAGTTTAACCTGTTTTTTTCTTATTTGCATCAATTAACTATTTTAATCACAAGTAGAAATATTATATATTTCAAAGATTTAATATGTAAATTCTGATGTAAATAAAAACAAAGTACCTACTTGTATTCTGGCATTGGACAATTTACTTTCTTCTCTCTCCCCTTAAAAATTTCCTTTGAGAGCAGAATTTCCTGTTTTGACAATTTTCTTGCATGCGCATTACTGTACGTTCTTTCTCTCTCGCTCTCTCTCTCTCTTTTCCTTCTATTTCTATTATCCTTACAGAGAATTTGCAAGGATTTTCCCTAGTTTTGTTATGTTTACATATTGCCAAATACATTTTGTTGCACCTCTTAATTTATCACGCTTTCTTTGTTTTTATCTCCGTATTCGTAGTAACCTTGTTTGGAGAGCAAAGTTTTTTGTAGTCGTTCTAAAGCTTTTTTTTGCATGTTATCCTTGTAATGCCTAAAGCTTTCGTATTTGTCCTTCTTGCTATTTGGTTATTTTTTGTTCCGTTCTCTTCTCAGGCTTGGATGACATTTAAATTTAAATGCTAAATTTAGTTTGACATTTGAACTTTGGCTAACTAACGCAACAACAAAAACAGAATGTAAAAAATAAACTTTGTTAAGTGTTTTTTTTTTTAACTTTTTAATTGGAATTGACGAAGGGGTTTAAGTGATTCACTTGACTTCATATACTTATACTTAGACTTGGGTAAATTTGTTAAAATGTTGTCCAGAATTTAAATTTATTCATATGCAAGTAAGGGCAAGTAGGAAAATCGCATTCATTAATATGTATATTATAAATTATAGGAATTGTACTAAGTTTGTCATTTCGTTTGTAGGTCATTGGACCAGACCAATCACTTTTGATCAGACAAACAATATACGCGAGCTAAGTGTAAACCCTTGACAATTTATTTCTGGGTTTCTTCTTTACCTAACGACATATTAATAACTTTTTGATAGGCGTCGAAATCGAAATTTTTTTCAGAAGTTGGTATTTAATTTGCGAGATTTCCATTTGAGTCTAACAGTCGCTTTTCCTGACCTTATGAGCATTGCCTTTTGAAAAAAGAATTTTTTTCTTATGTCAACAGACGTCACATTTATAATCCACATTGCCCAAACTTTTGTTCATGGCTGTGCGAAAGATTAGAAAGCCCTTAAAATAGAAGGTTCCTGTTTCGAACCCTTACCCAAAGTGTAGAGCCCACCCGATATTATCGGTGGTGACGGCTGGAGCAATTGCTGGTAGGCGGTAGTGGAGCGCGCCAGCAGAAATCGGCTCGAAGTTTTTATTAAGAGAATATTTTTGGGAAGATTTTTATTTATTCGACCTTTCTATTGTTACTTTTATATATTATTATTGAAGCTCAAGATAATCTATATATCTATAAATAGAGATATGGTTTGTTAAAAAAGAAGGTGTTTTGCAAATGCAACCTAATGATTCCTGGTAAATCGTATAGCTATTTCAGATCTAGCCACAGATATTCATCAGCGGTTGTTTGGAAGATGAAGATCTGTGGCTAGATCTGAAATAACTATACGATTTTCCAGGAATCATGAGGATGCATTTGTTTCACGAAATGGTGAATGTTGATATCCTTTATAATTTCGAGGTAGTGGACGAATTTATTTACCTGGGATCTGCCGTGAACAGAAGCAATAACGTCAGCCTGGAAATCAAACGGAGAATTGTCCTGGCAAACAAGTGTTATTTTGGACTAAGATAAGACCTCAAGAAACGCAGATTCAACTATATAAGACTATAAGTTGTAAAACTTGTCTTGCTTTATGGCGCAGAGTACCTTTTATTTGTGACGCGGCCCCTGAAATCGGCGCATGTTGGCTGCTTCCTTACGTCTTTTGAAACTCACAACGGCCGAGGCTTAATTCGAACGTGAAATAAGATTTGGGAAATAATATAGCTGAGGCTGCAGGCATCTCAACTGAGCGGGTACAATACATTTTAAATGCATATTTCGACTTGAAAAAGCTATCCGGGCGCTGGGTGCCGCGATTACTCACACTCGACCGTAAGCTCAATAGTGTGACCACTTCAAAGGAGTCTTTGGCGATATCAAGATGCAATCCGAAGGAGTTTTTGTTCCGTTTCGTAAACCAGAACGAATCATTAATCTCTCACAACACACCAGAGGCCAAGGAACAGTCAAAACAGTTCACTTATCCGGGTGAACGTGTACCAAAGAAGGCCAAGGTGGTTATGTCGGCCAACAAGGTCAAGGCGATAGTTTTTGGGCTGCATGCGGTATCATTAACATCGATTACCTTGGAATGGAATAATAATTACTGGTGAATATTATTCATCGCTGTTGGACAGATTCGACATTGATTTGAAGCAAAAACGAACGCATTTGGCGATGAATACAATTATGTACTTAGTTTGCTGAAATTTACAACGCTGTTGAAGAAATCTATATCAGCTTGAAACACGTTCAGAATATCGTTTCTAAATTATATAAACATTATGTTTTATCACGCCTCGATTTAGTGATGTTCGGTCTAATTTCCACGATAATTTTCTATATATTATGCAATGCCAACAACTTGCAGTAAAATTAATTTCATATGTCTTTTAATGGGCGGATCTGTCTCATTGAAGTTTCTATTTTAGCCAGGCTTTCATAAAATTCATTGGAACTCCATTTATGACTTTACGCCCTTTCTTAATTAGTATTTCATCCAGTTATATTGATGATTTCCTTAGTTACACCACAATTTCAATATCAATTGCAACATCGGCAAACCATTTTTAAGGAAATACAACAGCGACAACATACGTCGTAGATACAAAACCATTTATATTTCTAAATTTGAATTCAATTTATTTCATTCGCCTTTTTTGTAATGCATTCACGAAAAAACAGTCACATATCTAATAATCGAATATTTCCTATGTGAATAAACGTCTATCTACTTGTCTGTCTAACTGCCGACCGACCGTCCCAACACTCGCTGATAGCAATCATGCTCATCCGTTTTATATGAGAGTACACAGTGCTCTAACCGTGTAGAATAGCAAGTGTCTGTCTGTCTATCTATCTATCTGTTCATGCGTCTATATTTTAGTTTGTCTAGCCCACTGGGCTTACTGCTTAGCTACGCCAGACAGCCAAACAAATGAATGGACAGATAGATAGACAGACAGTTTGCCATAGACAATATTCTGTCGTTTAGTGACTACCATGACTGACTGGCTGTTATCCGCGCCGACACCAGCCAGAAGCAACAATTCCCCCCAACATTTGATGGAAATTACTGTAAAACATTCCTATTGTGTGTTGTAAAACTTTATTTTCAAAATAAAAGGAACGAAGATTAAAATTGAATATATTAAAGTCTATACTAAATCCAACCATTATTCCCCTAACACCCTCGTTTACAGCACGACAAAATAAATATAATAAAATACTGGAAAAAAAGAATTGAAAAATATATGAAAAATGTCATTGTTATCATTTTATATAGATTTACATACGCGCCGTTTTATTTCAAACGTGCACTCGAGGAAAAATATTAGTTGCTTATGCATCTTTCATTTGGTAGGTTACGAGATTTACCATTCATGTAAAATATTTGGTTGCAGCAATGACTAAATCGTCGAGAGTTCGAAGTTTTTATTGCAGCAATCTACATTAGACTGGGTCGATCGCACATTCAATAATAAAAAGGTCAGGTTTTCGCGTCCCAGGTTTGAAGATCAGGTAAAGACAAACCACCAACAATTTTTTTTGGGTGAACCCTATTGATTCCTTAAGCAGCTGTCTAGGCGTTGTGTTCGCATTGGATGTTCGATCTTAACGTGCGATAACCATTGTTTATGGTTTATTAATTCTGGTTCCGAAATTGTCTTCTTCTAACCATTAACACTAGGACGCGAAAGCCTTTTAATTTGTTTTGTGCCCCAGTCTAATGCCCACTTACGGATTAAATTTCCTTCCAGCCTACCGACGACGGTTATATTACATGAGACTGACATTTTTATACCCTAACCCATTGGGATGTGGGTATATAAAGGGTGTCTTAGTAAGAATGCACCTTTTAATTTTGTAATAAAAACACGTATTTGTTGCGACAGTTGTGTTTTTTTTTATTGGATTGTAAAGAAGACATATTACGATTAAGCATGGAATAAAATATCCGCCAAATGGCCCCAACGGCTCTGATGACAGGCCATTACACTTTTCATGAAATTTTCCATGACTTTTTCACAGAGATGTGGCTGTATCTCACCGATGACGCATTGGATCTCGGATTTGACCTCAGCAATTGTTTCTGGTTTATTCGCATAAACCCGAGATTTCAGAAAACCCTAAAGAAAGAAATCCCACGGCCTTAAATCGCATGACCTTGGTGGCCAGTTGACATCAGAATTTCATAAGATAATTTGTTTTGGAAATAGTTGCTGCAATAAATCGATTGTTACATGAGCCGTCTTACTATAACCACATGTCGTCCAGATCCATGCCATCCAGTTGAGGCAACAATAACTCTGTTATCATGTTCCTGTAACGAATGCCGTTCACAGTCACTGCAATTTCGCCCACGTCTTCAAAAACGTAAAGCCCAATCATGCCGCCTGACCAAAATCCCCACCGTTGTGGGTGTTTTTGTTTCTCATAGAATTTGTGTAGTCACGACACCATTCAGATAGAATTGCGCTTCTTTTGTTGTTTTTTGTTTTTTTTTTTGCTGAAAAATTTTCATTGACTTCACCTTATTCCATTACCCATTGCCGGCGCTTTCCATGGTCTGCTGGTTTGAGCACCTGGGTAAGCTGAATTTTGTACGCATGAAGGTATAGGCTTTTGATGTGTTAACATCTATAGGCACGGGTACGGCAATCTATCAAAGAGAACACATTCAAACTACACAGCGTTAGCATCACATACGTGGTTGTTGTACCACAATAGTCTCTGCCTGCAAATAAGTATGATGGTATGGATGTAACGGAAGCGAACAACGAAGCAGGTCGTCGTCGCCAAAGAGTATTGAAGAGTATAGAGAACTCATGGAACGAATTGTATGACTCAAGAGCACTGGTGACATCTGGCGAATGATTCAAAACGTATTACTCTATTTTTGTCATAACTTGGTCCATTCATAATTTTGATGTGAAACATTGATAGCTTTTGAAACATCTATGCTTTTTGTATTGTTTTATGTAATGAAATTATCGAAATGGTGCATTTATATTGAAATATTCTAAAAAGAGAATAAGAATCGTTTATGCTCTTTTACTCAGACTCTCTGCATGAGAGCGGAAAAAGAGTGCAATAAGTTCTCAATACTATTCAATTCTTTTTGTCGACGACGACCTGCTTGTTTGTTCGCCTCCGCTACATCAATACCATGTTGTTTGCATGTGTTCACTTTAATATATTGCCCTATCCGTGCCTATAGATGTTAGCACATCAAAAGTTATTGACCGAGCTCATGTTCATGAGTGAAAAGTCTCTGGTTCGCCATAAGTTTTAAGTGTCACTGTGTTTTGGATCAACAAATTTTTTGAAAATATAATGTCTTACAATTTTTCAGCAATACAAAAGTGGTTTGCTGGTTGTGGTTGTCAACCTGAAGTGAATGACACAGCTGCTTTAAGAAAATAATAATAATATTTAAAAGAAAGCTATCGATTACCCAGTTTTCTATAGTGGTTGATAAAGTTTCTTATTTATATCAGGCAATATCAATGCAACTTCAATTTAAAATGAATAATCGTATTGAAATTTTAAATGGGAAATCTTAAAATCATGTGCAAATTTCAAAATTGTAGTCTAATTTGAAAAGGCTTTGTAAAACTCTTCGCAGCATTGTGGGTTTTCCTTCGATCCATGTTGTAAAATTCAAATTGAACGTACGTTTTTCTTTGAGGGCATCAATGTATATGCTTCTATAGCAACTTTTGACTAAAATTTATGAGTGGATTTCGGCTATTTTTTTGGTTTATATGTCTCGATTCTTTCAAACATAAATGTATGTAAAAAATCATGTATATATATGTGCTCATGTATAGAGATATTAAATTTTTATGTAAAATATTCAAAAAAAAAATAAATAAAACGTTTTTTTGGTAAAAGAATTTTATAGAAAAATTTATTATGTATACAATAATGCCCTTGAATTTTTGTTGTTGGTTTGATTGTGTGATTTGGTTGGGTGGATGGATAAGCGAGTCAAGCTGCTTCTGTTTGTATCTGGTTGTTTTATTATTGGTGATTTTTCTTTTGGTGTGAATTGCATAAATTTCTGCGTTCAATAGTCCCATTAATGCCCATTGTTTGCTTAGGAATTGTGGTCATCACACAAAATGAATGCAAATGAACCGGTTGCGAATAAACATTCATCAAAAGGTTGGGTTGGGTGGGTGTTTGTACAAATTGCACGCTTAAGTCTACTGTTAAGTTAAATTTCGGTATAAATGTTGTATGTTGAGGTACAACAAATCCAACAGCCATCAACAGTCCAAGGTGCTTCCTAGATGTCTACATTGTTGTGTTCGAGAACATTCCAAAATGTGACGGTGACCCACATTATTGTTAGTTTTATATTAAGTCTGGAAATTGGATATTGTTTGCTTTAACGTTCTTTTAAAATTAAAACACATTCTGCTTATTTCAAACTATATTTAAATTTATATATTATTTTTATTTCATCTCTTTCAGGTATGTTCTATTTTGCTGGATTATCTCGTAATATGTACACAGTTTATTGGTGAGAATGGTGAATTATATTTGTTATCTTTATATAATAATGATGCCCTTAGTGTTACCCAGTTGCATCCTTTCAGTAAACATATAGTATGTAAATTAGGGTGGCCAAACAAATTTAAATTTTTTGCAAACCGGTGTTGCTATGAATGGGGTGTTCGCCTTATATTTTAAAGACCCACTGATCAAAAATTCAACACCGATTACGGACTGTTTATGGATGGGAAGGAGTAGTAGAAGCATAGAAACTTCGCCACATGATCCATTTCAAAGCCTCAAAGATCGGACGTATCTCACCCTTTTTCAATTGTAGTTTTTACTGCATATACATTTCCGTTCGCCTGAAATGCTCCGAACTATGTTCTGTAAGATCGATGAGGTGTTGGGGTCTGAAGATTGCGAAGGTGGGGAAATGATAGAGAAAGTATTCTATCGCTTTGATGTCCTCTTTAACATGGTTGGTAGGTTTACTTGGGTGCTACAGATAATATTTAGTATCAATTAGTGCCTTGAGACACCGTTTTGCATACCACATCACTCCGGACAGTCTAATGTACCGCATCTATATCCATCTTGTTAATCGGAAATATCTCATTAGATCCCCTTGATCTATATCGTGTATCGCAGTGAGGTTGTGCAAGAAGGGACGACCTATAGTCTTTAGGCGTCTATTCATTAGAGCCGGATAACTGCAGAGGACATGTTCCACCAGGCACGGCAGTGGTCATTATATCGAAGCTTCAGCCGTCTTCCGTGATTAAAGATTGGCCAGTGCCCGGTCAGCACGGAAATTAGATTTGATATGTTCCCCCGAATATGGCTAATTGGGGAATTAATTCGGTGAATGTTATATTCTGGCCATTTGTTTCTGGTTTAGCGGCACGTTTCCATCCTATCCCATCTGGCCTTTGCTCGTTCAAGGTGATGCAGGAAGATACATCTTCTGAGCGACCCTATAGGCGTTGCGATGGAGTTAGGTGGAAGAGGATCCTGCCCTGGCTAGTTCGTCTGCTATTTCGTTCCCTAGGAGACCCTTGTGGCCTGGTATTCAAGTAACAACCACATTGGCAATATTTAACACACTTAGACCAATGTATCGCCACAGAGTTCCCATTTACGTTCCCATCTCTGCATCAATAAATTGACCCGGTGCGGACAAGGGCATTAGAGACATATGATTCAACAACTTGGCGTTCCAGCACACTGATAAAAACGGCACAAGCAACATATTACAGGAATCATGTATATGTTTAGTGCATTGTTTTCATGAATTTAAGATCTGAAGCTCTTTTGTTTTTTGTTGTCTATCACGTTTTCTCGTTTATGCTCTTTTACTCAGACTCTCTACATGAGAGCGGAACAAGAGTCCAATAAGTTCTCTATACTATTCAATACTTTTTGTCGTCACTTTGTTTATGACAAACCCGAAAGAATTATTTCAGTGAGCTAAATTTTGCTTTCTTTCTTTTAACAGTATTACATCTAACGTTAAAACATATGTATGAAAAAAGAAACTGCAATAGCAAAAGAGCCTTCAGCATAAAAGCTATTCTTTTTCCAATGTAACATTTACTAATGTGTTCATAGAGATCGAACAGGTACCGTGTAACAAAAAGGTGCTAACACATCGCCCGTGAGTTCGAACACTCATTGATTTTTTTCTGTACAAAAATTTTGTTTAACTTTGTGGCAGAAGTAGGTCTACTACTACTCCAGCTACAATTTTGTTCGAATAAATAATATACTATTAAGCGGTATATGACGCTGTACCTCGAATTTTATTTTCAAACTTAAAAACATCAATGACAATTTAAACCATTTGTGTGAAAAGATGCATTGTAAAACGTAATTTTATTTGTAGAATCTGTTAACAGTAGACGGAGCGACGACAAAAAGTATTGAATATTATAGAGAACTTATTGCACTCTTGTTCCGCTCTCATGTAGAGAGTCTGAGTAGAAGAGAATAGACGAATCTTATTCTCTTTATAGAATATATCAATACAAATGCATCGTTTCGACAATGTTATTACATAAAACAATTCAAAAAGCATAAATGTTTCAATAGGCATCAATGTTTCACATCAAAATTATGAATGGAAGTGTTTTCAGCAGTTTTTGACAACTAAAGCCACATTTCGGTTACATACACATGTATTATAACTTATTAATCATTGTCTCTTCAACATGTAATATTGAATAGGACACACTATGTTTGGACACAAGTATAATATATTTGCGACAAGCTACAAACATGTTATTTACACATCCAAACATCAGAAAAAGAAAGATTTTTCAGCGTGAGAATATCGGTAATAAAGAGAACTATATTAGTGTCTGAAAATCGAATTTGTGTCCATTTGTCTTATCTGCCTGAATGTCTATTACTCACACAAATGCCGGACAGAATCATGGAAGACATTCGACGCTCTCGACATGATCTTCCTCCCCACAGCACCTATAGTAATCATGAGCTGAAACCCCAAGTGTAGATGCGTGCATGCCCAGAGGTCGTAGGTGTTACCGTATGGATATCCTCTCAAGAAGTCGATATAAAGTTTTTCGAATGATTCAGGCCATAACATGCACGTTTAAAAATTTGTCTTTTTTTGTTGTTTGCATGCAAATATAACGTGTTTGTAGCTTGTCGTAAATATAGTATACTTGTGTGTCCAAACACCTTGTGTTTGCAATTCAATACAACATGTTTGGGACCCAATGCTTAATAGGTTATAATATGCTTTACGTATTTGTGACCCAAATGTGGTTTTGTTTGTTGAAATCTGCTGAAAACGCTGCTGTCTATCACAACAAAGAAACAAAAATTAGCAGGTCTTCAATTCACAAAAGCAGTGCTTACAAACACGTACATGGTTCCTGCAGTATTTTGGCGGGGCCACTATTTTTAAGCGTGTGGTCATTAGGGTGTACTACGTCGTTTTCTTGAATTTCAACCGTGATGGGGTCTCAAAAGATTCGTATTGAAGAGCTGAATACGGGCACGTTATTCCTGTTTTATACAAGAGTACTTATTTGAAGTCCCCTACCGGCTGTTGAAATTTCGATTCCTTGTGTATTTGGGTTTTTTTTTCGTTTGGTAAATATGTGACTCAAAAGACTAGTAAAATATTTTTTCAACCTTTTTGGCAGATCATTTTTTTCACGGCAGCATTTTGAAGTTCCTGATCAGTCAAATTTTTTCCGAGTTTTCACGTATTGCTCATTGTAGTTCGCGGATTAGCTTTTAGTTATATCTATTGTACACATTTGATAGTATTTTCAGTTAAAATTAAAACAAAAAGTAAATTGAAAATTTAATTGACAAACTGCGAAGAAAAATACTTCACGGCAGCATTATATTTGTATCAAAATTGTTATAATATATTTTTCTGTTAATGCTCGTCATGACACGTCGATTGAGGCCCATATTGACTCGAAAATGTCGCAGCAACATATTGCAGGAGCTACGCACATATTCGCTAACATTGGGTTCTTGAATTGAATATCTGCTGCTATATTTTTTCTTTGTTTTTTATCACGTTCTTGCCTTCAGGTTTCAACAAACAAAGCCACACGGCCACAAAATATATTATAACATAGTAATTATTGTGTACCCAACATGTAATATTGAAAAGCAAACACGATGTGTTTGGACACAAGCATACTATATTTGCGATAAGCTACAATCACGTTATACATTTTTGCATCCAAACAACAACAAAAAATACAGATTTTTCGATGACAGCAGTAGCTCTCAGAATTGTTCTCTTCCCAGAATTGAGATATTAACTATTTTAGTGAAATAGCTACATTAACCTTCTAAACCGTTTCTCATAACCATTAGAACTCATTAAAAATACCTGAGACTGCGAGACGAAATTTGTTGAATAGTCAGTCGGCCAGTTTAATGAACCACTTTGCTAAGCAACTATTGATTTTATCTCCCAGCTACATGATTAACCGCCGGTGGTCAATGAACTTGCCACAAACTTTGTGGTATAGTAGTTAACATTATCGCTTCCCTATTAAACCCGTGGAGATGCTTTGCTATGTTGAGTTTTCTTTGGAAACGAAAAGATGAATGGTTGAATGGACGGATAGAAAGAAGTGAAACAATTTGCTTAAATAGACGGATGATTCAAATAGCCAATTATCATGCATCTTGTTTTGGCCACATCTTACTGTGTCCATAATTATGTTGTTTTCTTTTTATTTATTTTTTTTTTTTATTTTGGTAACAGTTTGTGTGAATTTGAACTTGAACTTGTGAACCTAAACACCTAATGGATTTCGGGGAAACTAGAAAGGTCTCTTGGGGGTTTCTTCCCAAGAGCTGCCAATAACCTTTTGTGAAGTGATTATTTTAATGTTTGATTTTGGGTATTTAGTATTAGTTTCAGGTTGGTTAATTAGTTTTTTGTTTTAAAAAGTTGTTATTGGAGGGAAGAAGTTGTATTTTTCAAACGCAAGTTTTTGTTTTTTAATTTAACGCAAGTTTTCAGTAAAGAAATCAACGGAACCATGCCAATTGTTTATGCTGATGCAAATCTTATATGTAGTTGGTATATACACGCTGCAAAAATGGGCCCAGCAACATTTTGCTTGAAACATGTATATGTTTGCACGCATTTTTTTCATGAATTGAAGGTCTGTTGCTTTTGTTGTTGTAGTATTTTCCAAAACCACACTTGGAACCCAAAAATATACATTATAACCTATTAATCGTTGTGTTTCAAACATGTAATATTGAATAGCAAACACAATGTATTTGAACACAAGTATACTGTATTCGCCGTCGGTGGTGCAATGGTAGTGTGCGCGGCTCTTGTGCATGAGAACGTGGGTTCGATCCTTGCTCTAACCACCTTAAATTTCTTTCGATGGCGGTTACCTCGCTTAGTGGCGGCGACACTATCGAGTATTTAGCCATGGAAAGGCTTCTGAAAATACCGTTCGGAATCGGTGTAAAACTGTAGGTCCCAATCAGTGAGTGTAAATCTAGAACGCGCACAGCTCACTGATTGTGAGAAGCTCTCCCTAATCCCTACATGGGATGTAGCGGGAAACCATTTTATACTATATTTGCGACAAGCAACAAACACGCAGGCAAACAAAAAAGAAAATATAGATTTTTCAGCGTGTAATTTTTAAAAAAAAGTTATTAGGTTTGTTCATAACATCTACGAAAGGGGCTCATACATTTCAAAAAACATATGATAGAATTTAACGACATATTTGTGATTACTGGTTTTAATTTCAAATCTAACCACATATCCTCATAAGGGTAACCTCTAGATGCAATGAGAATTCTATAGTAAATAATTGCACGCAAAATTATGCTGGCCCTCAAACACAGGATACCGAAAATGACAATTTCCCATTTAATCACTGAAGAATATTTTGTGAATATTTCATGAATAATTTTTAATACGTAAATATTACAAAGCCAGTTTATTTAGTCTAGGAAGCAAGTTCATACACTCTGAAAAAAAGTACATCTGTAACATTATGCAGGAGCCATATATATGTTTGTAACACACATATGCTTACGGACAAGCATGGTTTTCATGAAATGAAAACCTTTCTGGTGTTTTATTTCGTTGTTGTCTGTCACGTTTTTGTTTCCATAAGTTTTCAACAGCCAAAGCTATATTTGGGTCACAAATACATATATTATATCATATGAATTATTGCGTTTGCAACATGTAATATTGAATAGCAAGCACAATGTTTTTGTCTGAAATGTGCAGACAGTCTGCCAGCTACCGTATTCAGCCTCTCAAACGCATCTAAACTACGCACACGCAGTAGACGATTTTCGGTCGAAATTGATCATAAGCAACGGGTCCGATTTTCATATGAACGTATACGTAAACAACCAAAATTTTTCAGTTCAGTGCATGGTGAGGAGTTTACTCCGGAGTGCTTTTCTGTCGATGACGCCGCACAGTGGTTCAGAATAGATTTCCATCGGCAAAAATGCAATATCTTTTCAACTCATAAACATTTTTAAGTTCTGTAAAAACTAAGTTGTAGGCAAGGAGTCAGGGATTATTTAGAGATACTAAGAGCGAAAATCAGATAATTTGGTATGTTTCAGAAAATTATCCAAAATTTTCTACTTTCTAATTTTTCGATTTTAATGAAAACAAAAATTGTTGTTTTTACTTTGTGTGTTGTTTAACATATTTTGACATAATTTGTTACTAATATGTATAGAAATGTTTAATTCTTTACGTATAACAGATATTCACTTTATTTCAGATTTTATAAATTTTGAAATTTTAAAACTTTGATTTGTTCTTTCGACTTTTTTGAACTGTATCGCATACAGTTTCGGAGATATTGCACTCAGTTTTTCTCTACTAGAATGCTTGGTTTGTTGGCTATAATATGAAGTTTTGTTTATAGCGAATATAGTTGGTTATACTATATATTTTGATTTTGAACCAACATAACCTTTTTGCATCAAAACCTTTAACTAATGTAATATACAATTGAATAGGCTCATGTGTTTCCCAATTTTTCAGGGTAACTTTTTTCTGCACCAAATTGCACACAAAGACGATAGTGTTAATTTTGTGAAGAAAATAGGATTTTTTTGTATCTAACTATTCATCAGGTCTGATTTATATTTATTCGACCTTTTTACCAGTACTTTTATTATTTTCCCATTCAATTTCAAGTCTAATATACACATGTCTCTATTTAGCGGGCTTTTCAATAAGAGCGATAGAAAAGTTTTTTTAAATAAAACAAAACCGGTTTTAGATACCAATGAAATTCTTTATTCCTGTGAAAGTACGTTCGTTGCCATTATGTATGGAAATCGATTTCTTTTGCATGGCCACCACGGGCACGCTTGCAGAAGTCCAGACGCTCAACCCAATTTTCGACGGTTTTCAAGCAATTTCACGTTCGATATTCGTACGAAGTTCATCAATCGTCGCTGGCTTATTGGCATATACCATAGACTTGACGTAGCCCCACAGGAAATAATCTAACGGCGTCAAATCGCACGACCGAGGCGGCCAATCGACTGGGCCATTTCGTGAGATAACACGTTCACCAAACTTGGTTTCCAATAAATTGATTGTGGCATTCGCTGTGTGGCTTGTGGCGCCGTCCTGTTGGAACCACATGTCCTCCAAGTCCATATTATCCAATTGGGGCCAAAAATATTCGGTTATCATTGAACGGTAGCGATTCGCATTCACAGTAATGTGCCGGTCTTGATCATCACGGAAGAAGTACGGCCCAATGACGCTGCCGGCCCATAAACCGCACCAAACCGTAATTTTTTCGGGATGCAATGATGACTCATGGATTACGTGTGGATTGCTGTCTGACCAATAACGCATATTTTGCTTATTGACGAAGCCATTCAGCCAGAAATGAGCCTCATCGCTGAAGATGATTTTTTGATGAAAATCCGAATCATTTTCAAGTTGTTGCTCAGCCCAATTCACGAACATACGACGCTTATGGTGGTCAAGCGGCTTCAGTTCTTGCGTCAATTTGATCTAGTAAGGATCTAGGCCAAGATCTTTTCGGAAAATTCACCACAACGACGTCATAGAGATGCCCAACGCTTGAGAACAACGTGTGAGAGACACATTTGGGCTTTCTTGAACTGAAGCCTCAGCGGCAGCATTATTCTCGACACTACGGACACTTCTTTGTCTCACTGGCACGGGAACATTTTGTACTGTGCCTGTGGATTAAAATTTTTCCACTAGACGCTCAATTGTTGATCTGGTAGGACGATTATGACGACCATAAATTGGACGTAGCGCTCTTAAAGTTGAGGCCACTGACTCCAAATTTCGGTAGTAAATTTTAATAATCTCGACTCGTTGTTGGCTCGTATATCTTTCCATGATGAAATGGCAAACCTTACTGAAGAGAAATGTCAAAAGAGCGGGAAAAAATATGTCGTCGTTTGCTGTCCCTGTTGATTTACTTTTGTAGCGTCTCTGTTGAAAAACCCTTTAGTTTTCAAACGAAGTTTAGCAAACTGCATCCGCATGATTCCTGGCAAACCGTATAGCTATTTCAGAACTTGCTTGTATGAATTGTGTTGTTTTTTAGGTAACAACAAAAATTATGTCTATTTGGAAACGATGGTGCTCTGGAAATGCAATGAAGTTTTTGCAAATGTTTTCTTGTGTATTATGCTTGCGATATTTTTTTACCACTTGCATAGTGGGAAATTCTCAAATAAAATGAGTTTTATTTTGCATTTAGTTTGATGAATTTTTCAATAGCACTATTCCACACAACCCTCATGAGGAGACATTTTACAAAACTTCTTTTGAAATCAATATCTAGATTTCTTATATCTTATATATTTTGAGCTTGAATAGTAAAATGAGAATCTACCTAACTATTTTTAAGGAAAAAAATTTAAAAAATGGATTTCCAAGTCGAAAACATGAGGAAATATTCTTTCTCATAAAGGTATATTTTATACCAACAGGAGTCCAATTGCTGTTGTTACACCCAAAAAATACCTCACATCCCTCTCTTAATTCCTACAATCGGGTTTTGAAGGATGCATTTCCCAGTCACTTAATGTGTCGTTTTGACGATTTGCAGTCACCGCAAAGATCGCCGGATCCCATCTCACCGGACTTCTTTCTTTGGGTGCTTTTTAAAGTCACGGATCTACGAGAAGAAGCTACAGACTCTGGAAACTCTGAAAGAGAATGCCCTACAAGAGTGGGAGAACTTATCGCGCATAGTTCTCACCAGATCGTTTGAAAATGCGGTAAAAAGAGCCCAAATTGTCGGCAACAATGGCGGCGCCCACACTACCGATGTCATCTTCAAGAAGTAATGGAAAAAAACTTTAAAGGTCTAAAGACACATTTAAAAAAAATTACGAAATTATATCGTGGTATTTTAAAAAGGTTTGGGTTTCATCCGCAAGACCGATGGGACTTTTACCGAGTCCAGCAGTGAGACACCTCAGATTCTAATGAATACACACTTTCCAGGCTGCTTGGATGCGGACAATGTGGTTGGTAATATATGCCAACCCTCGTCGGTGACCCTACCGAACTTAGATGTGGTGGATAGGATGTTGGATGAGGAAATGACGAAATGGGCTATTGGTACCTTTGAGCCCTTCAAATCAACTGGTCCGGATGGTATAATACCAGCCATGCTGGAGCCCTTTATGGATGATTTAACCCCGATTTTGGTGGGCATTTTAAAGTCCTGTTAGGGTAGGCTGATTAGGGTTGCTTTTATACCCAAGGCGGGTACGCCCGTTCACGCCACCCCAAAGAATTATAGATCAATTAGTCTCTCATCCATTCTATTGGAAGTTTTGGAGCGATTGATGTAAGGACCTGTCTGTAAGGACATCTTGAAGACCTCACACTTTAAGCTCTTCTCAACACACGTACATCGCGCTCACTCGTAGACATAAGCTTTTGACTGCGGGCCACCGAGTCTAGATGGTGTGGAACTGAAGCGTTCAACGGAGGCCAATTCTCAAGATGAATTTGTCAAGGAACAGCGATGAAAGGCTGAAGAGGGGTGTCAACACCCTATATTCGCGCCGGAACTTTATAGGTGAGAGCTGGGGACTCACCCCGAAGGTGGCAAAATGGTTGCATACTGCGAGAGTGCAGTCGAGAATTACTTATGAATTGTTTATATATGGTTTGATGGTAATCTACTGAAGATGCTCGGCACTGTTCAGAGGATAGCTGATATGGAATCACTGGGGCTAGAAAGAGCACACCGTAAGTGGCCTTGGAGGTATTCCGGGGCATTCCGCCCGTCGGTCTATACGTCAAGGCTAATGCGGCCCACGAGACTATCGGGATTGAGGGAAGCTGGCGATTGACATCAGTCTGTGCATGGTCATGCGTACATTTTCCTGTTTTTGGGTGGTGACGGTTTTTGTCGCCTGCCGTGACAAAACGTCACTATTCCGGGAGATCGCAATGGAAGGACTGTCCCTATAGGGACTCTATTTCTATGTTTACGGACTGATCGACGATGAAACAGGGCACTGGCTGGTATATACCTATATCTAAGTGTTTCCTTTAGACTCTCCTAAGTGTTTCCTTTAGGCTTTCCTGAGGATTCATGGTTAACCTGTGCAGGAGAGATTCGAGACTGACATATGGAGACTAACCGGCCACTGCAATATCAGACACCTGACGGGCAAATGGGATAGTTCTGTACCGGCCTACTGTCGTTTGTGTGAGGTCGAGAAGGAGTCCGAGACGTTGAAACATCTTCTCTGTAGGAGTCGCGCTTTGGCCCATAGGAGGCTGAGCCACTTGGGGCAAGACTTTATTGTGGACCTGGAGTCTCTCTCCTCAACAGGAGTGAGCATGCTACCATGTATGGACCTGGTCAAGATGAATAGCCGGGTTAGACTGCTGTGGGGGCTCCATCCCACGATAATTTCTTGTTCATCTTGCACTTACTCCCTTTTCTTCCATTTCCACTTTCATATATTTTTCGTTTCCTCTTTTCTTTCCTTTACTTTCTCCTTTTTTCATCGGACAATCACAATGACTCTATAGATCGCCGAGTACAGTGTGACCTGATTCTAAACTTATCGCTATCCTAAATATATAACAAAAGATTGTCAGGTGCGTGTTTTTGATCATTCCAGTATATAAAGAATTGAACGAGCCGGTACAAATGAATGTAGAGCGCGTGAGGAGACGATCGACGTGAATGTACAGTTTTTCTGCCAAAAATTAAGAACACATTACTGGCTATTTGAAGGTAATGCAGAGAGAAGCAATCGCTGATCTGCTCTATTATACAATGCTAAATTTAATGCGCCGTAAAATTAATAATCCTTCCCAGGTGAAATTTTTAGCAGGAACGACTCTTGGGCACGGGAACGTAAGTTCAGTCCCTGCTCTGACGAAGTTTTATTTCTTTCGCGAACGAAACTGTCAAGTAATTACCCATGAAAGACGGTTTCAGTGTTTGTTCGTTAGCAGCAAACAATGTTTGTAAGTTATTAGCAGGCAATTTATCTATCAGCAAATGTACTGGCATAGCAACAAACTATTTTTAATGCTAATGAAATATCAAACAAAATGTTTGCTAAAACAACAAACGTATGTTTACTAATATAACAAACATATGTTTTTTACAACAACAAACATATGTTTGCTAAAACAACATACGTCTAATTGCTAAAACAACACACATATGTTTTCTATTACAACAAAACCATGTTGTCTAAAACAGCAAACATATACCTTCTAAAACAACAAACATATGTTTGCTAAAACAACCAACATATGTTGGCGGATATAGCAAACATGTTTGCTGACATAGCAAGCATGGTTGCTGAAATATCAAACATGCTTAACAAGCATCTTTATTTTAGCTTTTTCAGTAGTGCTTTCGGGTGTGTTTACTGACATATTTGTTTGGGTGCAGGTGCTTGCTTGATTATTAATTACTTAAGTCTTCAAGTTTCATGTCGTCTCCTGGTCTCATTTCGGTTCGTGGCAACACTTTTTGGCGCTGCATAGAGATTTTGCAAATTTTGCTTTGCCTTGGTAGCTGTTGATGGAATATTCTAATTGTATATCTACTGCTGGAAATCCCATTGCCTATCCATCAAATGAATCAATCCATCTACTTTTAATACGTCTCGTATCTCACAACGAAAGGCTTAAACCGTTCTTAGGAGTTTAACCTCAAAATGACATGTTGCCATTAAAACCACAACACAAATCTGCTGCTCCTGTCTCAAACAGCAATCAACCAAACCAAATTAGACACAGTGTTACACTTAATAAAATGAGTCATATTCATTATATTTGATGTGGGTGATAGCCAAAGGCGAAACGCTAGACCACGAACATATGAATCCCACCACAGAGCATGCGGAAACACTGACCTATACCAACTTCAATTCATAACAATAATACGTAACTCATTACGTTTATTACGAGCAAATGCTTAACATAACCAAGCAACCCAAGGGGGTATGGTCGATAAAACAAAACCGACACAGATGGGAAAATATAATAATGGGTGGTAATATATATTTTTTTGTTTATGTTTTTGAAAAATGTAACACATTTTTATTCACACCGATATCATGTTAAATTTTTGGTATTAAATTTAGAGAGCGGGCGGGTTGATTTTGTTATTTGGAAAAATATTCAACGCCATCACGCAACTCTAAATCTACTACTGAGTTGTCCAACACGATAATTTTGATGCGATGTCCAAGCATGTGCTGTAGTGACAGTGAGGAGCAAAAGTGAAACATTCGGGTGTTTTTTTTCGTAATTTATACACGTTAACTCAAACACAATGATAAACTGCACGTTAACATGTATGATTTTAGAAGTTGAGAATAACCCCGATAAAAGTGTTACCAAGTTCAAATTTGTTGTGTGACAAATATAAAATCTATGTCATTCAATTTCCTTTATTTCCACGACGCACAGTGGCGCCATTTGAGTTTTTTCGTTGCAAAAATCATATCTTTTGAACCGAATAAGATAATTGAACAATTTAAACGGCATATGATAGATAACTGTTCAGCTTGTGAAATAAGTGTTTGGAAAGGGTGCTAGGCTTTATAGATGCCTACTTCTGGGTTATCAAAGTTAAAATTTGTAAACAATCAATTTTATGGTAAGCAAAAAAAAAATTATTTTTTACATTTTTAGATTGTATTTATTTTTTAAGGATTTAAAATTATTACCCAACAAATTAAAAAAAAATGAATTTTTTTTAAAATTTATTTTTTCAATTTTATCTAAGGACTATATAATATCATTTATATAGTCTTTAGATATCATTTCTAAAGTATAATTATTTTCTAACTCTATTCGTGACTTCACATGCCGCAGGGAAGAAATAAGTGGATCGGAAGATGCTGCCAACATGTTGAAGAGGTCCTCATTTTGCCTTACCCTTGATGCTTTGAATGTGTTCTGCAATCTATATTTTTTATAAGATTTGTTAAGAGACTCCTGTGCTTCTTCAGAAAGCTCTCCAATTGGCAAAGACCGGTATTCAATTATATCTTTGCCATGCGCCAATATTTTATGGACGGTCGGGGTAAACTTATTCTGTGGATACATTTCTGCTAAAAGAGATGCAGTTTTCGATGCATATTCTCCATATTTTGTAAAACAATCAAGATCGTTCCCAATCTTTTCGCACTTGGGATAGTCTACTTTTAGTCCAAATTGTTTAAAAAAGCACCCTGTATTTGCTTCTTTCTGATATTTTCCTTATCCTTAATTGATGAATTTTCATCGATGTTTTCATCCTGTTGGGGTAGGGTATACACCAGTTTTAGCAAGAACTCCATACACCTTATCTTTGTGTGCAATGGTGACATTCCATATTCGAAATTCTCCTCGTTTGTAGAATCGTTTAAATTACCGAAGTCCTTCTGACTCTTTTTGCAAATAAGGTATGACAATGTTCAGGTTGTTCTTGGCAGTTCGTTTACGACTATTCCGTCAACCATGGTCAGGTGGAACTCGTAACTACACTCAATATATTTTCCTTCTCCAATTTGCAGCTTTGTATGCTTAATCTTGCTTGTTTGTTCTTCAATGTCCTTTACCGTGGTTCTTATGAGTTCTGCCTATTCCTTTGCAAACTGAAACATCATTGATCGGCAATAATGCACTGATGACAGTCCAGTGTAGGGAAACATCAGATTTTAGCCGCAAAGGAACAACAGATGCCATAAACATATTTCCTTTAGTTATAAACGCTTTGTCCGGATGATCCATCGCAGCCCCATTTGCTGATCAATGTCAGTTTCTCAGAAAGAATTTCCACCTAATTCTCAGGAAGACTCCAACAACCATTTTGCTGTATGGCCCATAAGATCCTGCAGATTGGCTTTCGCAGAGACTTCCGTAAAATCCGTATGCAGTGGTCGTGAATTTATTTTGCCTTGCGTAATATGCTTGTATCCGGGTAAAACGTCAGCCCCGTGTCGCATTAACGATGCCCGTAGTTTCTCATATTTCTCTTTGGAAAGTTCTAAGTCTAAAAACAGGGCCAAGGCTTCTTCGGAACCATAATTTGTAATGTGTGCATTTGTGGGCGTAGGAATGCTTTCCGTAATACTTTTTGGTCGCAGTGGGCTTGCATCAGCAACAGATTTTGTAATCTACGACCTAAGTCTTTCACTATCCTTTGTGGCATTGGCAAGTTTCCTCTTTCTTGTGAAAATTGAGCACTCCTCCATACTTTTTTTTTTGCCTTCCTTTTGATCCTCTGGTTGATGTGGTGGGTCTATCGACTGCCAATATATCCAGGATGGTGTCTTCATTAAGCCAAGCAAAAGCTTAACCAAACCCATAAGGAAGTAAAGTAAATAGATCTATTCTTGAAAATAGACTTTAGCCGTTATCTTCCCTTAGTTCAACAAGATACGTAAGAACACCTTCGGCTCTGACTGCTTGCTGTACATTGTGTATGTCTTTGATACGCTTTGCGTACCTTTTGGTACACATTTTAGTACCTTTATGTACTGTTTTGTTATTTTCCACAACTTTTACTACACTTAAAGTCCTTTTTGATGCATTTATGGTGCAATTGATGTAATTTGTTGGTACTTGTTATGTATTTTTGGTACATTTTGTGTAGCTTTTAGGTACATAGAAATGTTGTATGTAGTGTCGGGTACATTTTATGTACTTTGTGGATACACTCCGGTTCACTTATTTAAAGGCACTAAAAACTCCATATTCAGCAGCCTGTATCTTTAGCAATTTGCAACCGATTGTAGAATTTTAAAATGGAAATGGAAGCTAGACATCTTGAGATATGAAAAAGATCATGACAATAGTAGTTTCTTAACTAGAGAACTTTTTTCAACAATATATAACAGAAAATTCCAAAATTGTGCTATTTTTTTTGGTTCACTTGTACAAAGGCACTTTATTATTTTCTTATTATGTTTAAAGTAAGCGATGATTTTTCGTAGGGAGCGTTTGTTTATTACAATTTATTACATCTTAATCCTTTTACGAGTCAAAATTGCAAAACAAAAATTTCTAAATCTATCGAGATAAACTAAATTTTTTACTGTTCTGAAGGATATTCTAACCGCGCAATAGCTAAAAAACTTGGACGGAGCCCAACAGTTGTCGACAATTACATCAAGGACCCCGAGGAGTATGCAACAAATTTTAAAGGAAACGTGTCACTGTCTTTATCTACGTATGAGAAAAGAAAAATCATCAGAATTGCTTCTAATTCTGCCTTATCCTTGTCAAAACTAAGAGCTCAAGCTGGAGTGGAAGCAAGCAAGTCATCAGTACGCAGAGTAATTAAGAGCTGTGAGTATATTAAATACTTGAAATTACAGAAAAAAGCCGCCACTTATGCTCCTCGTAAGGAAAATCGGCTTCAATTCGCAAGAGACTACATGGTATGGAATGTGCAGCCAAGAGGACATGTAAATGACTGGAGAACCGCTGTATTTGCGGATGAGAAGAAGTTTAATTTGGATGGGCTTGATGGCTACAACTATTATTTCCATGATCTGCGCAAAGAAAAGCGTTTTTTGAACCGAGAGGGCGAGAGCGTTATGGTGCTCTCCATCGATCTTGAATTTCAAAGTGCAAAAATTACTGGTGCAAGATATAAAACGTTATTGGAATCGGCTTTTCCGAAGTTCAATGAACTATTTGATCCCATATTTTGGATGTTGCCACAGGATAATGCCCCTATACACAACGCCAGAGTAGTAAAGGAGTTCATTGCAAGCCAAAATGTTAAATTCTTGACTGGCCACCCTATTCGCCAGATCTAAACATTATCGAAAATGTCTGGGGTTGGTTATCTCCTAAGGTCTATGAAGGTGGTAGACAATTTGATGACAAGCAGTCACTAATTCAGGCCATTAAGGATGCTTGGAATCAAATTTCGTTGGATTACATAAATTCTCTTTATCTCTCAATGAAAACCCGTATGTTTGAAGTTATTAAAAACAAAGGGGGTTGTACCCATTACAAATAGTTCATAAATAAAGTAAAATAAATTAAAAAACCAAGAAAAACAGTTTTTCATTATAATTAGTTAAAGTGCCTTTATTCAAGTGAACCAAAAAATGCACATTTTTGGAATTTTTTTTGCATAAATTGCTCCAAAAAAATTCTTTAGGCAAAAAACCACTATTGTCATGATTTTTATTTATATCTCAAGATGTCTAGCTTCCATTTTCATTTTAAAATTCTACAATCGGTTACAAATTGCAAAAGCCACAGGCTGGTGAATAAGGAATTTTTAGTGCCTTTAAATAAGTGAACCGGAGTGTATATAGCAAACCCATCCACAGGCATTATGTGACACTATTTTTTCGTACCTCTCGACACAATAGCGTTGAACGTCACGCTTCCGGTACGCTCCCTGCTCCCGAGCTCTTTGTTTTACTCGTTGGAGACGTAAAAGAGTGTGAGAAAATGAGTCGTATATGTTCGGCTTTATTTTTATCTCAAACAACTACCGAGCAGCTACGAGCGCGCGTTGGCGACACTTAGTTTATTTTTAAATAGTGTTTTACACTAATGCGGTACTAAAGTCTTGAACCATTGCAATCGAAATCTCGTATTTGGAGAATTGATTTCACCAAACATCTATTTTTGAATACAACAATCAGAAGTTAATTTTCTCGAAATTCCAAATGAGAAAATTGTGCTGAAATGTTAATACAGAATACCCACCTCATATGTATGGTTGGTTGGTTCATGTGGTTGTTAAAGATACTATTTAGCACCAATTAGTATCTTGGGATACCGTTTTGCATACCACATCACTCCGGACAGTCAAATGTACAGTGTCTATAAAAAAAAATGGTTTCCCATTACATCCCATGAAGGAATTGGGGAGAGCTTCTCACAATCAGTGAGCTGTGCGCTTTCTAGTTTTATACTCACTGATTGGGACCTAAAGTTTAAACACCGGTTCCGAACGGTATTTTTGAGAAGCATTTTCATGGCTAACTACTCGATAGTGTCGCCGTCACTATGCGAGGTGACCGCCGTTGAAAGAAATTTTAAGGTACCCATTGCACCACTGACGGCCACAGTGTCTATATCCAACCTGTTAATCGGAGACACCTCATTAGATCCCATAGATCTATCTCGTGTATCTCAGTGAGGTTGTCTATGAAGAGACGACCTCTAGTGTTTAGGCGTCTATGCATTAGAGTCGGACAACTGCAGAGGAGATGTTCCACCCTCTCCTCCTCTTCTGCGTCTTCGCTGGCATAGCAGTGATCATTATATGGAAGATTCAGACGTCTTGCGTGAGTACCGATTAGCCAGTTCCTGGTCAGCACTGCAATTAGCCTTCATATGTTCCCCCGATTTTGGCTAATCAGGGAGTTAGTCCGGTGAATGTTATATTGTGGCCATGTTTTCCTGGATATACGGCACGTTTCCGTTCTATCCCATCTGGTCTTTGCTCGTTCAAGGTAATGCAGGAAAATACCTTTTATGACCGACCCTATACGCGTTGCGACTGACACCATATGGAGTCCGGTGGAAGAGGATCCTGCCCTGGCTAATTCGTCTGCCCTTTCGTTCCCAAGGAAACCCTTGTGGCCTGGTATGCAAGTAAGAACCACAATGGTCAGTAGACCGAGCTCGACAAATTTTTCCCTGCATTCACTAACGAGTTTAGATGAAGTGTTGTTAGATTTAAGTGATAGAAGAGCCGCTTGGCTATCTACAAATATTCTAATGCGCTTCGTTCTCCGTGGTAGTAAAAGTTCGGCGCAGGCTTCCTTGATGGCCAAAACCTCCGCTTGGAAAACGCTGCACTTGTCTGGGAGTTTGAGTGGTAACTTGAGGCCTGCCTTTTCGCAGAAGACACCCGAGCCCGTGCCTACATTCCCTTTTGGATCCGTCAATCTATACTATCTTCCACTATCATTATCTCCTGATCTTCAGTGGAAGAATCTGAGTGGAGTAGTGCTGAAAAGTGGTCTCTCCACCTTTTTAGCACACACTGCTTTTCTGTCACCAGATTCCCATTCTCGTTATCGCAGGAGGGCGGCCCATTGTTAGGCCCGTTATTCAATCTTCTTACCCTCTGGCAAAACTTTCGGGATTCACCATTCATGCTGCACATTTCGGTTTTTTCACTCTCCCTCTGCTCCCACTGCCATTTTTCCGCCTAAATAGTTGGTTTTACTCCCTTCTCACCCACTTGTACAGCTCACTCGCAGCACGGGTTGTAACTGATTGTTTCGTTGCCATACGTGCAGCGCCGTTTTCATCAGTTGCAATGCGATATTCTTCGTCGTACCATGGTTTAGCCTTCCACGTTTTTTAATAGCCAAGTTCAGTCCTTGCAACGGTTTCCAAAGAATAGGAGATGTGCTTCCACTGCGCATCTGGGTCTTCGGGAAGGGGGTATTCTAGAAGCAGGAGAGAGCTTCTACGATAGGCCATTGATATCTACGGTATTCGTAGCTTGTGAATATCCACATTTTCCTGTGTTCGACTTCGTACGTTTTTCGCCCTGCGCAGTCTTGTGCGAAATTTGGCAGCCACCAGGTAATGATCCGAGCCGATATTGGCACCTCGAATCACACGTACATCCATTACACTAGAAGAGTGCCTGCCATCTATTACACAGTGATCAATCTGGTTCTTCGCCCTCTGATCGGGAGATATCCACGTCGCCTTATGTATGTCCTTATGCTGGAATCGTGTGCTACTAACTACCATGTTCTTTGCAACGCGGCAAAGTCTATCAGTATTATTCCATAACCGGAGGTGGTTGATATTATTCCCATAGAGGCGTTGATAATTCTGCTCTATAGCTTTGTCACTATCCAACTCTAGAGGAATGTTTCCACTCCTAGATCTTCAAGTAATTCTTCTATAGCCGCTGAGCTCACATTATTGAATACACCCTCTACATCCAAGAAGGCCGCGGGGGTATATTGTTTGTGTTTTAAGGACCTTTCAATAGTTCTGACGACTTCGTGCAGGGCTGTATCGGTTGAGCGGCCTTTTAGATATGCATGTTGACTGCATGATATTTAGGGCGATCCATCCATTTTCGTGCGGATGTATGCGTCGATTAACCTTTCAAGCTTTTTCAGAAGAGACGATGAGAGGCTGGTCGGTCTGAACTATAAATCCTGAAATATAAATCGAAATATAAATAAATCGGTCATATAAATCCCACCTCATTTATTACATTGTATTCTGTAGAATGTGGTTTTGTTTTTGGTTTTTAAAATTTCCACTTGAAAAATAAAAATGAAAAACTATTGGATGCTGCCAAGTTGAATATACTCAACGTCTATAGGGGTTTTTCGTAACAGTGATGTTAACTAATATAGGTTACGAAAAAACACCCCTAATAACCCATAATTTTTTTATCAGTTTTAGTTTTGTGAGGGAACCATCATAACTACGATAAGTAAAAGAAGCCTGACCTCTGCAAGATTTATAGAGTTGAATGGAAACGGTTACTTTGTTACTAAAAATACAAAAATTGATTTCCCATTACACATGTAACGTTAATAAAGATGATGTTATAAATTGAAATTGATTGATACATACCACGAAGTGATTGGGGATAGTTTCTCACAACCAGTGAGTTATGGCTTTCTTGTTTCTAGTGACTGGGGTCCTACGGTTTTACTCCGGTTCCGAATGGTAATTTGAGAAGCTTTTTTCACACCTTTATAGTCGATAGTGTCGCTATCACTAAGTGAGGTGACCGCCGTCGAAAGAAATTTTAAGGTGGTCAGAGCAGGGATGAAACCCACGTTCTTATGTCAAGAGCCGCGCACACTAGTCATTGCACCACCTGTAACTACTTACTCTAAAATTATTGCATTATATTTTAAAAATTGAACTAATCGTTAATGAACTAATGTTAACAAAAATCATAGCGTTATGATTATGTGAAGTTTCCCAAGATTGTGTAGTCTAGAATTAACAAAATTTAAACTGCAAAAATTTTGCACTTCACTGTCTCTTATATTTCTTTACCGGCTCTAGCTGAAGTACATCCACAACTGTGTCAAACATTAGTGGCGAAATTTCACATCATTACTCACTTGTTCTTATAAAATGAATAAAAAAGAAATCAAAAATTATATATAAACAAGTGTTCACCGAAATATCTTGTGAGCACTCAGTGATGACTGTATATGTGCGTGGCCGCGTGAGTCTTTTCATTATTTTGTGGTCAAATTAATTACGGACGCCCCCAAAAAAACTGAATAAATGTTTAGAAATTCGATTAAATGGGTCGTGAATTTTGGCCTCCGTCTGTCCATTATTTACAGTAAACATCTAAAAATTATAACCGCATATAATTATGGCTGCTCCCGACTGGCAGGCATTAGTGATTTGTTTTGGTTACTCGCTCGCAATCACTGTGAACTACTTAAACCACTGTGAACTATTGCGTTTTGGGCTTAAACTCTCAATCATAGTCAGTTTGATCACGCACCGTCAAAGACCGCGCAAATATCACAAAGGCGAGATGGGGCAGACAGATAAGCAACTCGACTTTACACTTGCCATTAATTGTTAACTACATGTATAGTCGGTCATAGTCGTATCTTTTAGAATGATGTGACTGCAATTAACAAAAAGGTGTCAGAGTTACAAACGTTGTCAACTTTTACTTTTGTTTTACACGATTATGAGTGCAGTAGCTGAATTTGAAGTTGGCGGCCATTAAGGTCAAACATGTCAGCCAGCAACTTTGTGGCGACTACACGTTTTGTATAATTTCAATGTTCTGCCTCTTCCTTGACTGTCAGGTATGTACATGTAAGTTTCTGGGGTGGAAAAGAAATATAGCATGACTAAGCATTTTGACTAAAATCTAAACGGCAGCTTTTAAAGTAGTACTGTTTAAATTTGATCGAATTTGATTTCCGGAATCCAGGTGGGAAACATATGCCCACAGAAAAATTTGGTTGATACACGCGAATTTTCCGTAAGCAAATCTAGAGTTTGTCATAACGAATTTTAGAGGTTGTCGCAATCACACTAGAGGTGATAGTAACCAAACGAGCGGTTATCGCAACTGTACTAGAGGGTTTCACAATCACACCAGAGGTTATCACAATCGAATTAGATGTTAGCACAACCGAATGTAGAGTTTGTTACAACCTATTTTAGAGGTTGTCGCAACTACACTGGAGGTTGCAACAATCACACCAGAGGTCATCACAACCGAATTAGAGGCTAGCAAAACCGAATTAGCGGTTGTCCCAACCGAATCTAGAGCATACAATCAATCAATAAATGTCTTCGGTTAGTGACTTGTGTAAATACACACGGCAGTGGCTTAACGGGCTTGACGCTGCTGAAGATGATGCATCACAAACATCGAAACTCGCGGCATTTACATTTTTTTCACTAACCGGAGAAAACATGATCTCTTACAGCCTTAAAGGAAATTACAACTTTGTTACAACCAATTTTAGAGATTATCGCAAGCACACTAGATGTTGTGACAAACACAATAGATGTTGTCACCACCACACCAGAGGTTATCACAATTATTACTAGAGGTTATCGCAACCGAATTAGTGGTTATCCCAGTCGAATTATAGGCTGTTACAATATAAATAGAAGTTTTCTCATCCAAATTTACAGGCTCACAATTCGCAACCGAATTTAGATGATGCCACAATCGAATTTAGACGTTACCACAACTTCATCGAAATTTTTCTGACGTTCTGGCTACCACATTTGTTTTTTAAATGAGATTCGGACACCGACTTTTTGATGCTATTATTTCAAATCGCATTTAATAAGAACTTTTGAATATTTTATTGATAATATAATCATCATCAGAATGATTTTTTATTTCAGTATTTAATTGAGGTCATAGGAATGAAAACGAAACCAAATTTGTATAATTTTCTTTTGATCACAATTTATTTATTTTCCAATATTTCGATCAACTTCGTTCACAGATCTAGTATAAGAAAAACACAAACATTTAAATAAACATTACACTCAAAAAAATATGTTAGTAAACACAGCAGGAAAGTATGCTGCAAAGAGGTTACAAACATATTTGCTATTTCAGCAAACATATGTCTGTTGTTTCAGCAAGCAGTATGTAAGGTATTTTATTAATGCTGCAAAAAGTTTTGTTGTTATGACAGTACATTTTTTGTAATATGAAACTAATTGCCTGCTGATAGGTAGCATACATACATAGTTTGCTAATAATAGGAAATTTTATTTTTTGAGTGTAGGAAAACAGTAAACATATTTTGCTTTTTTTGTTTAATATAATCTTGCCTGTTAGAGATTGCACTGTGCAACAGTTGGTGTCGGGCCTCAACCAAACCAAAATATTGTGAAAGTACTTGGACGTGGTATCACAAAACCTCGCTCGGTTTTGCTCCTATACGTAACATTTGTTTTACAGGCCTAGGAAAATTTTGGTTATGGGTCAGGGCGTTATTTCAGATTTTACTTTAATAAATCCTAAACAGCTTGAAATATTGCATTACAACCTTTGACAATATTGTAGTTATTATCCTATTTCATAATTCCCTCTAATATATTTCAAAGGAAATGTACACTGTTAATCGATTATTTCACGAAGCGTCATGAAAAATTGCACATATTTTATAAATTTTTGTACATTTCTTGCCCAACGGTAAATAATTTGCGGTAGCTGCGTTCAGAAGAAGTGTAGCTTATAAATTTCGTGATATCTTTTCGAAATACACTAATCCATAAAAATTATGTTTAGACCTCCATAATTGGTGTAGAAATGTTGCGTTTAACCATATTATTTAAATATTCACCAATGCTGATTCAATATTAAACAAATTAAAAATTGATATCTTCTACAAAGTTGTAGTGCTGAATATACTTAACAATATTGTCAAAAACACTAATGAACAAAAATTAAATTTTGGGTTCAAAAATGATTGTACCAATACAGAAATATTAAATTTTTTAAAATTTTCGCTTATAATTTCTATACTATTAACGCAGGAATGTAATAATGTTCTCCAAAGTTGAACAACATAAATTTGTAATTTGTTTGATATTGAATACACATAGGTGAATATTTAAAAAATATGGTTAAATGCAGCATTTTTACACCAATTATGGGGCTCTAAATATAATTTTTGCTGATAGTGTATTTCGAAAAGTTATCAAGAAATTTAGAAGCTACAATTTCTTTTGAAAACAGCTACGTAATTTATTTACCGTTAGACAAGAAATGTCAGAACATATAAAATATGTGAAATATTTTCATGACGTTTCGTGAAATAATCGATTAACAGTATACTTTTCCTTAGAAATATATTAGAGGGAATTATGAAATAGGATAATAGCTACAGTATTGTCAAAGGTTGTAATGCAATATTTCAAGCTGGTTAGGATTTATTGAAGTAAAATCTGAAATAACGCCCTGACCCACTTCCAAAATTTTCTTCGGTTTTCAAACAAAAATTATTACGTATAGGAGCAAAACCGAGCGGGGTTTTGTGATACCACGTCCAAGTGCTTTCATAATTTTTTGGTTTGGTTGAGGCCCGAAACAAATTCCTTTCATTTGTGTCACAGTGCTATTGAATAGGAATAATAAATATATTTATGTATTTAATTACATTGGGATGTAACAGAAAGTATACGACTGCCATTTGCTGCAAGGTTTTCCAACTAATTGGATTTTCCGGTTAAATTTGTCAGTTCTATAGGGTGGCGCACCAATTGTGCTACAATTAGAAATATTTTCCTTTTAACCAATGTATTTAATTTTTTTATTGTATAGAAAATACAATTTTATTTTATCTAACTAATTCGTTTTGAAGATGATAGATCGTAAATGACCTCCATGTCCATCGACACATATGCGACACCTTTTCAGGAAATTATTCATTCCGGCCTGAAGGGTTGAAGCCGGGATCGCCTCAATTATTGATATAATGGACTGCTTCAATTCAGTCAAATTTCTTGGTTTCGTTTTGTACAAACCTCTTGCTTGACATAATCCCATAAAAAATGTCTGGTGTAGGTAGGCATGTCAGGTGAGTATTTCTGGATTAGATTCACTCCATTGCCCGTGGCCGTCGGTGGCGCAATGGTTAGTGTGCGCGCCTCTTGTCACCTCGCATAGTGACGGCGACACTATCGAATATTTAACCATGAAAAAGCTTCTTAAATATACCATTCGTAACCGGTGTAAAACTGTAGGTACAAGCGCACAGCTCATTGGTTGGAAGAAGCTCTTCCTAATACCTTCATGGGATATAATGGGAACCACTTTTTTTAGATTCACTCCATATTCGGCAAGTTCGTTTGTTGTTCACGTTGCCGTTTAGATCAAAATGGGCCTCCTCAGACATAAACAAGCAATTTATGAAATTGTTGTCATCTTCGGTCAATCATTTGTTGGGAAAATTCCAGACGAATAGGCAAATCCAGAGAGTTTAACTTGCCTGTAATTTGGAGTTTATACGGAAACAAGTTTAAGTCATCATGAATTATACGTTATAATGATCGTCAGCTAACTCCAATTTGCGCCGATAAGTTGCAAGTCGAAACGCTTGGATTTGCCGGAATTGACGATTCTAAAGATCCCTACAACCTAGGGATCTCGATGGTACGGTCTTCGTGCAATGCTTCCATATGAGGCAATCATGTTTACGTATCTCATACTGGTTGATATACCCGCCTAAGTTCCTTTTGGACGGAAATGAGGGAGTGCAAAGAGTGGTACCGCTGCACTATCCAAATCCTCTTTTCGGTATCCCAAGTATTCATTATAAGAAGTCTAAATAGTAACCTGCAAAAAACAGAACGATTCCTTACACAGAAAAAAATATATTACGTTTTGTTTTTGTAGCACAATTGGCGCGCCACCCTGTATGTCTGTAAACTTGCGCACATTGGTCTGTATCAATATGCAGCATTTCCTGAAAGACACGACATGAGTAAATTTTCTCCTCAGTTAGAATTTTCACTTCGTCAAAGTTTAGTTTGTATCCAGTTAACGTACAGTGGGCTGCGACTGCTGTTTTTAGTTCCAATAATGTGCACTTTCATCCGATTTACGTGATGATATTCTCGTCTTCAATTTGTTCATCGTAGTACCCATATATACCTTCTGGCATATGTTGGATTTGTCTCCGTTGCATTTGATTTCATATGCCACATTTGGCTTGCCGGCTGCATCTATTTTCGACATTGCTAATATACAGAAGACACCTTAACTTAAACCTAACTTAAGTGCAATTAGAATTCAATTTTAAAATTTGGTGTAATTTTAATGTGATACTATAATTTGTCTTTACTATAATTTTGCAGAACTTTGTGAACAACATTTCACTACGAATTTGATTCAATTAAAGGGCGGATCAATAAGGTTGTGACTTTTTGAATGAAACACAGTTGTTTTGCCAAAAAAAAAATTGTTTTTCAACATAATCTCCTTTTAGCGCAATACAATTAGTCCAACGTTTCTCCAATTTTTGTATCCCTTCCAAAAAATAGTATTTTTCGAGGTCCATAAACTAGATCAATAATTTCATCGTTGGAGTGTTGAATCTCTCTCCACCGAGCCATTTCTTTAGCTTTGGAAATAGGAAATAGTCACTGGGGGCTAAATCCGGAGAATATGGTGGAATTCGTAGCCCAATTCATGGAACTCCAAACAATCCTTTGAAGTTGTCACACCATTACGTGTATGGTCAATTTAGAGCAAACGCGGCACCCATCTTGCAGACAGCTTTCTTAAACCCTACTGATCATTTAAAATCGAAACCACACTGCGATATGAAATGCCTATGGCATCAACAATCTCACGCACTTTTAGTCTTCGATCGGTCAACACCATATCATGGATTTTTTCGACATTTTCGAGTGTATTGACCTCAATTGTCCGACCAGAAGGTTCAGCGTCATTTGTACTTGTGCGACCACAACGAAAGGCAGTAAACCACTTTTTGATGTGTTAACATCTATAGACGCGAGTAGGCACTAAATTCACAAAGTGAAGGCATCCAAACACAGTTTGTCCGACTGCGATCACACAGATTGTCAGACTGCGATCACACAGATTGTCCGACTGCGATCACAGATTGTTTGGTGTTAAACTCCTCCGAAACGGCTGGACCGATTTGTATGAAATTTTGTGTGCATATCGGGTAGGTCTCAGAATCGCCCAACATTTATTTTACATACCCCTAAACGATAAGGGTGACCCACCCCTACATAGAACACAGATTTGTCCGACTGCGAAACACAAATTGTCAAACTGCGAAAAACACACTGATGTATCGGCAGCGAATAGTGGTCTTGTGTGGGTGCGGAGCACTATCAGAGCAAAGATAATAATGACTGAGATCTTAAGAGAGATACGAAAATTGTGTGAACTTGTGTAGCGTATGTACGAACATAACTATGTATGTATTTACATGTGTCTGTTGCTTTGCATTCTTTTTGTTTTTTGTGGGAATAAAACAAAAAGTATTAAGCAAGAAAATAATGACAAATATGCTTGCACTGGTCTTTAAATAATTTTAAGTATTAATATTATTTAAATGTAACGTCATCATATGATTGAACGCGGTTTTTTATTTTGCAATGTAACATTTACTAGTGTGTTCATAGAAATCGTACAGGGACCGTGTAACAAAAGGGTGTTAACTCATCGCCCATGAGTTCGAACATTCATTGGTTGTTTTTCCATTGAAATGCATGGTGCAGATTCCCCATAGCATTTATCCAGTTTTTCCTTGGTTTGATTGACGGTTTTTTTTTTCGCAAAAACTAATGTTTAATGAGAACTCAAAATTCAGATTTTTCCATTTTTTAAAAAATGCACGATGTTGTTTGTTTTGAACAGCTATAAAACGCAAAGTTAATGACGGAACTTGCTCAAAATGTGACAGTAGTCTAACAACAGGTAGTACTTGATGGGAGCTATGTTGCATGTCATATAACTATGAGGGAAGTTCGAAAAGTCACGGACTTATTGATCCGCCTCGTAACTTGAATTTTTCAAAAATTCAATATTATTGTACTCATTTCGCGAAATTATATCCTAGAAAATTTAAGGAACTTAGTTACATTATACTCCACACTCATTTTACGTGTAATCTGATTAAAAATAATTTCTACAAATTTCGTTCAATATCCTAATTTTAAGTACAAATGTACAAAAATGGTGTAGATTTGATGAACTAAATTCAAGGAAGTCTGGAAATAACATTTATGACATTTTTCTGATTGTAGATCCACTGTTCTGAAGAAGGTTTTTTCAGATAATGTTTCATGACAATTTCCTTGAAAGTGCCTCCATCCATGGCCTAAATTAAAAATGGAACAGTTGTGGAATGGAATCGTGGAACTACATTTATGAGTCAATCCGTAGCAAATGGTACTATTTTCGGAATATATGTAACGCAATGTTTCCGATTTGTATGCAAATTTGATTATCTACGAAATCTATTTTATGCCCGGTAAGAAAAAAAATTTTTTTTTTTCAAAAATTATAACCAATTTAAATTTGGTGAAACCTCGATGTTTTCACAAAGGTGTGTTCATTCAGTCGCTAGTAACTCCTAAAATACTTTCCTGTGCTATACCTTATTCTGAAGGTAATTTCAATTACTCTAAAATGTCGAAATGCTATCTATGGTATAACCCCATACATTTTTTTCATAATTTTAATTCTCTTATTTGGATTTCCAAAAGGATTCTTAGACTTCTTTTTTAGCGACTGCGTGAGTTTGGAAGTGGTGAAATAATGAGTTCTATTTTTTTTAATATTTGAAATTATAATTCAAAATAAAATTGAACAACTTTAATTCGTTGTTCTGTGCTGAGTGTTTTCATCATAAATTTTCCAAGTTTTTCAAAATTAATTCTAAGTAAAAACGAAGAAAGAAGACGTAAACAAACAGTGTATTCACTAAATAATCATAACTTTACTTATGCGCCACCCTGTATATTAATTATATAAAAAAAATAATTTTTAAAAAGGTAAGCAATATATTAAATTATTACTACGCTGAATATTAATGGATCAAAGCATGGAATTTAAACCTCAACACATATCTGTGGTCACAAGGCATAACAGCATAACTCGAGTTATGCTCAAATTTAATTTTTCTAGAATCCAGCTATATACGTATATCGTACTGCACACTATATAAATTTCTGTGAATAATCCAATTTGTAGTTCCCAAGATATTGGTCAAGATTTATTAGCAAATCTCGATCAGTCACTTCACTACAAATGAAATTTGAACCTTTAACACGCTCTCCTAAAAACTTATTTAAATATTTCTACATTTCACTGTTATTTAAATATTTTAAAAGTTAACCGTCAATATTTAAGTTCAGTTCAGTTATACTTATGTGCTTAGTTTGTCCTTTATATCTTAAGACTTATTCACCAAAAGCTTTTTGCTCATTTTCTCTTAATACCAACCAATGCCACAAGATGTCGCTAGCGAACTGCAATAAAAACAACTTTGTTTTTGTCTTTGTTGTGTCCTGTTGATGTTGGATTTGGCAACAGATTGTTGCAATTACACAAACATTTCCACGCCATCAGTTTAACACAACGAAACATCCATTTTAAGACGCACATACACCAGGCGAGTGGTCTTAGTTTCTTACTACTAACATTATGAGAAAAAAGCTTTCAGGACTAAAAAGCTCCCAAGATATTGTGACTCAACAATTGCCACCACCTGTTGAATCCCAGACGCTTCTAGTGTATACAAGCAACAATTTAATACGAGAACTATTGGCAGCAGGTTGTGCCATATCTTATCTTTTTGAAGAGGGGAGGATTAACTAACGACTGTTTTCCAAAACAAAAAAATATTCCATTATCTTGGTCAAATCACCTTCAAGTGTCACGATTTACACATTAATATGATGTTTGTTATCTTAAAGTCGTTTAATTTAATATTCGTCGAAATTAATAGCGATAATCAATGAAACAATTACTTATTAGTTCACTTAAGCGATAAGTAATGCGTTGTGTAGGTAGTTACAATCGATAGAAATGAAAATTATCGCCGGTTAAATCTGATAAGCGATAGAAATAGATGTGGACTAAATTGTTGATAAGATTGGTAAGATATGTTATTGCCAGTCAATTTTTTTAATGAAGTTTACCCGGTGTTTTTTCAATAAAACAAAACTCAGGGAGTCTTTTTAAAGAAATGTTCTAATATGTTTTGGGTTCATAATCTTTAGAAATGTTCTAATATGTTTTGGGTTCATAATCTTTTGGTTCGAGATCACATTACAAAATACCTTTAATAGACAGAATATCTAAAATCACATGTTGATATAATTATTTCGATGGATGGTCAAGAATATATATATATATTCGATGCCTACCAAGACCAACCACCAATTCCATTTACCACAAGAATTTGGGTATATTACTATCCTATATAATTATACTATACTAATCTTAATGAGAATTGTTTCATACATTTACTAGTGCGAAAGCATCCGTACAATCAATACTTTTCCACAACTACACTATTGTTACGAGAAACACCTTTCAATTAAGTTAAAACTAGTATTTGAATATAATTGATTGTTCTTACAGTTTTGTCAAGTTAGGTTGGATTATTTTAGGTGAGGATAGGTTAGGTTACGTCAGGTTGGGTGAGGTTAGGTTAGGTTAGGTTAGGTTAGGTTAGGTTAGGTTAGGTTAGGTTAGGTTAGGTTAGGTTAGGTTAGGTTAGGTTAGGTTAGGTTAGGTTAGGTTAGGTTGGGTTAGGTTAGGTTAGGTTAGGTTAGGTTAGGTTAGGTTAGGTTAGGTTAGGTTAGGTTAGTTTCCCGGGTTTAGGAATGAAGACAACCTTAGTTTCCCTCCATATCAAAGGTATGTAGGACTGCTTGATACATCCGGCGTATAACTCTTTGAGTCAGTCAACTTAATCGAGTGTAATTTCAATGAAGTCGTAATGTATACATGGGTTGGTTGTGGACTCTCGATAAATGGTTGATAAATTCGCTAACTATAGAGCATTCCGGAAAAAATTAGAAGTTTTTGGAAGAATGTAGATGGCGGCTATGATTGCTTTGAATATTCAACTGATATTGCTCCTGTATCAGTATGTACGTATGGTCCATTTCGTGCTCTCGAGTCGAATAGTTTGGTTTTTACATCTCACGACTAACGAGTAGGTGGGTTCGCTACGAGCTACGACTGTGTGTTTACGATGCATTCACCTATTTTCATCCAAAATGCACAAAAGGGCACTACGAAATAAGTATCATAGTTTATAAATACACAATTCACCTCGTTACTTATACCCCATCAGTGTACGAACACAATGGGGGCGTCAACGTAGGTATTGAATATTTTTACACGTATTCCTAAGCAAACCATAGACATGTCATTCTCGAGCATGAGCTTTTGGTCGATAACTTTTTATCTGGCTCATGAATTGGAAAAAATATTACCAAAAAATGTTGTAAACTTGATAGTGATGCGAACAACTTCGATTACATTCTTATTTGGTATCAAGAAGGGCGGTAAACCGGAAAAAAGCATCAACGATAGCTGATATTCAGGCTCATGAATGACAAGTCTGTGGTTCGCTTTATGTAAGAAGAACATGAGCTGGCGTTTAGCGTCGCTTCAGAAGTAGGTCACAAAAATAAAAATGTTTCTAATTTTCTTACAACTAAAATTGAAATATTTTAATTTTTTTTAAGAATTATGAACTAATATAAGAAGAATTGGTGAGATTTATATGTATGTGCTGGTGATGAAAAATTAAACGGTAAACTGGGGTAACAATTTGTAACGCCAAGTGATTGCGATTGCGCTTATCAACAAAGTGTTTCCAATTGACGCCAATGTTATCGCCCTGATTGTGGTTATAAAAATCGGAACACAATTGATAAAAAGCTCATTTTTTGAATTTGAAATAAATCATTAAATAAAAGTACATGTTTTTAGTTACGGCTAAATATAGTTAAGACTAAATTAGCCGGACAAACTATATAATATAAAGTGTTTCGTTTTGTATATAATCATTTTATTATTGTAGCTTCAAGACGGTAAGATACACCAAAACGCGGGACAATAGCACCAAAAGCGCGAAAAAAGTGGTTTGCCATTACATCCCATGCAAGGATTGGGGAGAGCTTCTCACAACCAGTGAGCGTGTGCTTTCTAGTTTAACACTCACTGATTGTGTCCTACAGTTTTACGCCGGTTCCGAATTGTATTTTGGTAAAATACTCGACAATTGTCGCCGTTACTATGCGTGGCGCAGTGGGCACTAGTGGGAAGTTTGACAACCCCGTGTCATTTTGACTAAAAAATATATTTCTCGGCAAAGAAATGTTATATTTCTCACATAGTCCCCTTTCAGGTCGATAAGTTTAGTCCATCGTTTTTCCAATTTTGTTATTCCTGTCATATAATAGATTTTGTCTAGATCCTTAACATAGGCGTTTGTCTCAGAGCTATTACTTCAGGTTTGGTAATAGAAAAGTCAAATCTGGAGAATATGGCGGATGAGGTAGCAATTCGTAGACCAATTTTTGAAAAACTACACATCTGAGATTTACAGTTTTTCTTTGCCAAAGGCTGTCATTTCTGTTTCAAATGAATGCCGATTCTGTCCAACAGCTGTAAATAATATTCGCCGGTTATATTTTTATCCTTTTCAAGGTAATCGATGTGAATGACGCCGCATGCATCCCAAAAAGCTGTCGCCATAATCTTGTTGGCCGACAGACCCACCTGGGCCTTCTTTGGTATAGGTTGACTCGGAGAAGTCCACTACTTTGACTTTCCCTTGGTGTTTGGTGTGTTGTGACGGATCCATGTTTCGTTCACGGTTACAAAGCGGCGTAAAAACTCCTTCGGATTACAGTTGAACATCGCCATATTCTCCTTTGAAGTGGTCACAGGGTTGTGCTTATAATCGAGTGCGAGCAATCGCGGCACCCATCGCGCCTTTTCATACCCAAGTATTTATGTCAAATGTAATGTAATGTAATGAGATGTCTACAGCCTCCTCCACCTCACATACTTTTGTTTTGCGATCGTTCTATGCCAGTTTACGGATTTATTGAAGAATTCTGGTATTACAATCTCTTTTAACCTTTTGACGACCACATGCAGGTAAGTTTGCTCCATTTGCTCCAGAGTTTTTGACACCTACAATTTTTCAGATAGGAGATAGGGCCAATGTATCCGTGGGTGATTTATACCAGAGGGTGGGGGCAATAATAGTGTAGTAGGCGTCCATTCTCTAACTGATCCCATTTGACATCTATGAACCATCCAATTAGGTCAAAACGTGGTGTTAGTTCAAAGGGATAAAACTGATCAAAAAATGGTGCTCACGTGGGGGAAACGTCAGATACTTTTTCAATACATACCTAAGATCTTAAAAAATTTTAGCAAAGGGTTATATTTTTAAGAAAATGTCATTATTTTCAGAAAGGCTACTTATCCGAAGAAAAGAAAAGGTATTATTTTATTTTTAAGAAAAGGTACTTTTTAAGAAAAGAGAAGGTATTTTTTGAAGAAAAGTTTTTTTTAAGAAATGGGATTTTTTAGAATTGTTCCTCTTTTCAAGAATATGTAAATTTTTAAGAGTTGGTACTTACCTCAAGAAAAGTTATTTTGTTTCACAAAAAGGGTACTCTTTAAAGAGAAGGTAGTGTTTTAAGATAATGCAATTTGTTGCAAGAAAATTTACTTTTTAAGAAAAGGTACTTATTTAAAACAAAATTCTTTTTTTATGAAAAGGTAGTTTTTGTAAGAAAATTTACGTTTTTTAAGCAAAGGTCTTCTTTAAGATAGGAATTTTTTTAAAGAAAATGTACTTTGTTTAAGAATATGAATAGGTATTTTTTTTGAGAACATTTACTTTTTTTAAGAAAAAGCATTTATTTATGAAAACTTTCTTTTTTCAAACTTCTTTCAAATTTAGTTGTTTTAGATCCTCGTTATGTTTAAAGTTGTAATTTCCTTTAAGGCTGTAAGAGATCATGTTTTCTCCGGTTAGTGAAAAAATCGCTGGACGATCGTTTCGATGTTTGTGAAGCATCATCTTCAGCAACGCCTAGCCCGTTAAGCCACTGCGGTGTGTATTTACACAAGTCACTAACCGAAGACATTTATTGATTGTGTGTAGAGCGATTGTTGTCGCTACTTACACATTGCTTTCCTACTTACACGCACTGATGCAGAAGTTTTGAAAGTTCTATTTATAGAACGAACTATTCTAATTGTAGTTGTGTCGTTCTGTTCATTTTGGCTTTTCTAAATTTACTTTTTATTGGGTTCAAAACTACAATATACTTTATAACGGGTTTTTCAACAGATACGCTACAAAAGTAAATCGATAGGGAAAGCAAACGATGCCATATTTTTTCCCGCTCTTTTGACATTTCTCTTCAGTAAGGTTTGCCATTTCATCATGGAGAGATATACGGGCCAACAACGAGTCGAAATTATTAAAATTTACTACCGAAATTTGGAGTCAGTGGCCTCAACTTTAAGAGCGCTATGTCCAATTTATGGTCGTCATAATCGTCCTACCAGATCAACAATTGAGCGTCTAGTGGAAAAATTTGAATCCACAGGCACAGTACAAAATGTTCCCGTGCCAGTGAGACAAAGAAGTGCCCGTAGTGTCGAGAATATTGCTGGCGCTGAGGCTTCAGTTCAAGAAAGCCCAAATGTGTCTCTCACACGTCGTTCTCAAGCGTTGGGCATCTCTGTGACGTCGTTGTGGCGAATTTTGCGAAAAGATCTTGGCCTACATCCTTACAAGATCAAATTGACGCAAGAACTGAAGCCGCTTGACCACCATACGCGTCGTATGTTCGTGAATTGGGCTGAGCAACAACTTGAAAATGATTCGGATTTTCATCGGAAAATCATCTTCAGCGATGAGGCTCATTTCTTGCTGAATGGCTTCGTCAATAAGCAAAATATGCTTTATTGGTCAGACAGCAATCCACACGTAATCCATGAGTCATCATTGCATCCCGAAAAAATTACGGTTTGGTGCGGTTTATGGGCCGGCGGCGTCATTGGGCCGTACTTCTTCCGTGATGATCAAGACTGGCACATTACTGTGAATGCGAATCGCTACCGTTCAATGATAACCGAATATTTTTGGCCCCAATTGGATAATATGGACTTGGAGGACATGTGGTTCCAACAGGACGGTGCCACAAGCCACACAGCGAATGCCACAATAAATTTATTGGAAACCAAGTTTGGCGAACGTGTTATCTCACGAAATGGCCCAGTCGATTGGCCGCCTCGGTCGTGCGATTTGACGCCGTTAGATTATTTCCTGTGGGGCTATGTCAAGTCTATGGTCTATACCAACAAGCCAGCGACGATTGATGAACTTCGTACGAATATCGAACGTGAAATTGCAGCAGTATCGGCCGATTTATGCTTGAAAACCGTCGAAAATTGGGTTCAGCGTCTGGACTTCTGCACGCGTGCCCGTGGTGGCCATGCAAACGAAATCGAGGTCCATACATAATGGCATCGAACGTACTTTCACAGGAATAAAGAATTTCGTTGGTATCTAAAACCGGTTTTGTTTTATTTAAAAAAACTTTTGTAGCGTTATTGGTTAAAGGCTCCACCTAGAACACTTCCCATTAAACAAGAAACTTCGTAATATATGTTAGTCTATACTCAAACCAAAGCAAAAATATCCAATATAGTTGAGAATACTGGGTTATAGCTAGAGTGTCCAAAATACTGGTTTGTCGGTTTTTTGGGAAATATATTTTGGATAAAAAAACACATTCAACGTTAATAAAAATACGTCTAGAGTGTCGAAAGTGACGGTTTATAGGCATTAATCAAATATATAGATCAAAAAAACAAAATTAAATTACGCGTTGATTTGCAACAAGAAAATTTCATTTTCGATAAAAACCGATAAACCAGTATTTTGGACTTTCTAGTTGTAGCATAATAGTGTTAAAAAAAGTCGCTTAATTTTTTTTCATTTAGACTCCATCCCGCATGGATAAGGAACTTGCGAAAAGGAACTTCGTTCCAAAAAATTAAATCGCTTCGACCGAAAATGTATGGTCGTCAAATGGTTAAGTGACTTGAACGTTCGGCGTCAGTTATGCTGGTACCACCACCAAAATAAAAAATAATGCTTGAAGACCACACGAAATTCACTTGTTACCATTTTGGTCGAACTTCACGTGGTTGAGATCTTGCAATGGCTGTTAAGGACAAACTAAAAATCGCAGCTGGCTTTAAATTTCACAGTAAATTTTCACACGCTGAAAAATGACGGTCTGTCTAACATATTCTCCCAACCATATTCTACAGAAACCTTGTATACACACTTCAAACAATCATGTGTTTGCATGTCCCGAACTCACTTGTATTTAAATATACACAGCATCATGTTTGCTGACAAACATGTATGCTTTTACGTGGAAACATATGTGTTCTTCATCCCAAACATCCATATACTTACGTGGAAGCATCCGCGTGATTCCCCCAAACGTGAATATACTTCCGTGGAAACATATGCGTACTTCTTCCCAAACATAATAATATTTAGAAACGAATTATTCTTTGATTTCAATATATATGTATTATTTATTATAATTAATTTTATCAGTATAAATCCACAATTATATATAATTAATACAAAAAAATTAAAAAATTTAAAACGGCTCTTTTTACATTTACTTGCATTGACAGCATTATATGTCTTTTGTTCCTGAAATGAGCATCTGCTGTTCTTTTGCTTCTCCTTTCTTTGTTATACCTCACGTTTTTGTTTTCAGAAGGTTTCAGCTATGCGTTGGTTATTACTATGCATTGGTACGCAAACAATATACTTATATTTACTTATATTTGTATACAAATCTAGTTCATGAAAGCCAAGTGCGGATTAATTACTTGTGTTTTTTATTATACTTATTTCACAAATGGTCTGCCGTTCCTCTTTCCTCAGTTAGGGCTCGGACAGACAAAGAACTTCACGTTGTTGCCCTTTCAATTTCTTTCCTCAAAATCGTTTCTCACTTTGGTAGCACACATAATTATATACGAAACACATGCACAAAAACCAAAGCAACATCACAAACCATTCAACCGTCCGAGCCTTAGTTTTTTTTCACTGATCAAGCGCTTTTGATATCCTCTGTCCGATGAACAATGGACTACTGAATACATGAAACTAAAACGCAATATAACAGCCAAAATATGAAACACTGACTTCATCTGCAATTTACACGTACATTCAGGAATATTTATGACTCGCTGACTGAGAGAATAATGCAAAAATACAGATACACACTTACAAGATAGATTCGCTCGTTGTCCCTCTATTATTCTCTTGCTCTCGAGAGAGCAGAAACAATACAGCAAACACAGCTGTATTTGTATCACGAACACAGATATAGTTGGGTCGTAAACACATATATTACAACATATTAAGCATTGTGTTTCAAACATGTTGTATTGGATAGCAAATACAGTGTGTTTGGACACAAGTATATTATATTTGCGACAAGCTTCAAACACACTTTATATTTTCATCCAAACAACAACAAAAAACTGATTTTTCAGCGTGTAAAAATAGATGGTGTTTGTCTGGAGCAGTTTTATTTGTAACTAACTACGTGGGAAGTACAAAAAGTCAGGAAGCTTTTAAACCGTATCGTACTAACAGAGTTAAAACACATTCGTAAAGTTGGACTGTCGGAGGGAGGTCTATGGTGTTTGGTTTTATATAGCGTCAGAAGTGTTGAAATTGGTAATAATGAAGTGTTGTATTTGTGTCCTCCTTCTCTGAAAATGCCCTCCTGTGCATCGGCAAGGAGTTCTAATATCTTTAAGCATTGCCTTAATCACCTTAGCAATATGCGTTGTTTAGAATCCGCTAATTTATAATTCCCAAAAAAATCGTTTTCAGTACAACCTAATACTTTATGCGCTAGTACTCTTATTGAATACCGTTTGGGGACTACTCGTGTACTGAAATTGCAGATTATTTGGAAATATTTATTCTACCATTTGCTTGAATTGGTCATATTTCTCGAAATAGAAATACCGTTCCCAGATGATAGATAACATTCCTGAGTGGGAGTAATAATTCTTTAAATGTATTATTTCCTAAACACTTGTTAGCAAAAACAAACACACTTAACCACAATTTCATTATCTAGTATACAATTGGAATGTGTGTCATCATGTGGGCAAATGTCGTTGACTTGTATTTCATGCGCTATCCGCATCATCATTGCCAGCTACCCGTTGAAAAACTTACTGCAACCTGTATCAGCATCATTTCAATCTGTCATAATTATCATCATCATCGTCATCGTCAAATTTCTTAACGTAATTGTTTTTGCGGGGCTAAAAATCCTAAATTTATATTCTGATTACGAATTCAAACAAATAATAGTTTTGACACAAAAGAAAAAAAGCTGCATTATTGATATGAATCATTTAATCTTTTAAATTCATAAGCTAATAAACAACAATTCTCATTAAGATGAGTTTTGTTTATCCCTATAAGGTTGGTTATACTTTTGTAGCAGGGAGCTGATGATATGACTGATTGGACATCGTAAGACTTACATACTTATACATAACGCACCTTAACTACAAAAGAGTCATAACTCAAAATTTGCAGTTATTAATTTTTTGCTTAAAAATAATAACCATGGAACATTTCTATCCACAGTAAAAATCTCTCGTCATTTTGTCTTTCCCTTCGTGAACAAATTCCGTATGAATATGTCTACTATTGAGTATTTTCATACACATGAAGAAGGTTGGAAAGCCTGATGACTTTTTGAACTTCCCCAGTAGTTAATTAACTTCAACACTGCCACTGTCAATCTCTTAACCCTTTGACGACCATAGGCAAGTTTTCCCCCTAGAGTTTTTGTCACCTATAATTGTACTGGTAGGAGACAGAGTAAATGTATCTATGGTTGTTTTATGGTAGACGCTAGGGGCAACAAGTGTATAGTAGATATCAATTCTCTAACTCGTCTGATGTGACCCTTATGAGACATCAAAATGGGTCAAAAAGTGGTCGTACTACAAACTGACGCAACGGATCTGAAAAAAATGGCGTATGTGGGGGAAACATCAGTTAAGTTATGAGTCCATACCTTAACCCTAATATAATTTAAGGTCTAATTTAAACGTGTTTTCGTGGACCGAAGATTTGTTTGGTTTTTAGCTGAAAGGAAAAATAATTGACCAAAACAAAATGTACCATATACATACCACTTCTTATGGTGTAGCTATTATAGGTCATAATCACGAAAATAATCAAAAAAATTAAATCGCTTCGGCCGAAAATGTATGGCCGTCAAAGGGTTAATAGAGTACAGTAAAATTTTAGGCAAGCTGCGTCATTTAGTTTGTCTTTGACAACCGTTGAAAGCAGACAACCTCCTAAATTTCGACGACAATGAAAAAAGTGAATTTCGTGGGGCCATCAAACCGAAACTCAGGATAGAATATGGGACTCTGCACCATCAATTCCAGTGGCTAAAAAGTGGTTTACTTAATTCCGTTCTGGTCGTAGTAACGCCGAACGTTTCGGAACAACCAAAAGAGTTCGTCAAGCCAGAAGTCATTTATTAAATCCTAATAAAGATATTGGACGATGGGAGTACGAAAGTGCGTGAACCGGCTGAGGCTATATGCATCTCAATTGAGCGGGTTCATCACAGTGTACATGGATATTTGAACATGAGAAAGTTATCCGCGCGGTGTGTGCCGCGATTACTCACACTCAACCATAAGAGCTACCATGTGGCCTCCTCAAAGAAGTGTTTGGTGATGTTCAACCACAAGCCGAAGCAGTTTTTGCATCGTTTCGCAACCGTGAACGAAACATAGATCCATAACAACACAGCCGAGATGAAGGGACAGTCAAAGCAGTAAATTCCTTCGGGTGAACGTGTGCCAAAGAAGGCCAAGGTGGCTGTGACGGCTAACAAGGTCATGGTGACGGTTTTTTGGTATGCATGCGGAGACATTCGCAACGATTACCTTGAAAAGGGTAAACCGATCTACGGTGAGTATTATTCACTGCTGTTGGACAGTTTCGACATTGATTTGATGCAAAACGACATCATTGGGCGAAGAAAACAGTTTGTCTTACACCATAAGAACGCACGGGCTCACTGATGAGTAGTCGCTAGAGCACAAATCTGTGAATTGGGCTACGAATTGCTACCTCGTCCGCCATATTCTCCAGATTTATCCACCAGTGACTTTTTTCTATTACCAAACCTCGGCAGTAATACGAATATGGCTCATGAATGGGTCATCACTGAAACAAACGCATATTTTAGGGACTTGCAAAAAAACCTAATATTTGGAAAGAATACAAAAATTGAAGCAAAGATGGACTGAATATATCGAGTGAAAAGGAGACTTTATTGCCTCTATTTTTTGTATTATTAGTTAAAACTAAAACAGGGACTGGGGAGATTTTCTCACAACCAGTGAGCTGTGCGGTGTCTATAAGTAGTATTGCGCTCATTGATTGGGATCCACAGTTTAACACCGGGGCCGAAGGGTATTTTGAGAATCTTTGTCATGGCTAAATACTCGATTTTGTCGGCGTCACTAAACGAGGTGGTTGCAAAAACCCAGAGCACGTTCTCAAGTACAAGGGCCGCGCACTTAACTATTGCACAACCGACGCACAGTGGTTCAGAATCGATTTCCATCGGTCAAAATTCAATATCTTTTGACCTAATAAATATTTTAAAGTTCTATAAAAATCTTAATGTAGGCAAGGAGTCAAGGATTATTCCGACATATCAAGATTGAAAATGGCACAGTGGTATATATTTCAGAAAATTTTCAAAGTTTCATTTTTTATTTTTATGTGTTTTTTTAACATATTTTGAAACGGGTTGAAAATGCGCACAAAAAATTAAAATATTTTCGTGTTACAGATACTTGCTGTTTTCGAATTTTTAAAATCGAAAAATGTGGATCTCTTTTTTCGAATTTCTTGAACTGTATCTCATTTAGTTTTAGAGATATTGCACTGAATTTTTCTTTTTTTAAAAGATCGATTGCAGGGCGTTATAAAGTTTCAAAAAATATCGTTTTAAAAAAAATTTCGACTTTAGTCCAACATAACTTCTGTGCTTTAAAAGCGTTCAATGAATGAAAAAAACATGAAAAAACAATTTTCAAATTTAGTTGTTTTATATCCTCGTTATCTTTAAAGTTGTCATTTCCTTTAAGGCTGTAAGAGATCATGTTTTGTTTTCCTGGAAATCAAAAGAAAAAAAAAACAGAAAGTAGTCAACTGTGTAAATTTTTCTGTCAAATACCCCACTCTGCAATTTTCAATGTTGATATATCGCAATAATCCTTGACTCCTTGCCCACGTTTTGTTTTTTTTAGAACCTTAAAATGGTTTCTAGATCAAAAGATATTGCATTTTGGCCGATGGGAATCTATACTGAAACACGGTGCGTCGGTGCATATATTCTCAACCCTCTATCAAAGTTATAGATTTCTTTATAGCATTACAATTAATTTTTAACACACAAATAATCTCAAACCCGATTTTTTAATTTAAAACAGAAAACCATCAATCCAAATTTTGTGTAGACACGGATTTTTCAATTTGCATTATTTACAAGGTGGTTCAAAGGTAATCACCCTATTGGAAACCCTATAACTTCTGCAAATGACGTCAAATGTCAATTTGGTTTTGATATTTGTTAAGTAAACAAACACAGAATACAAATCGGCAAGCCATGAATCGGTTTACTCCGCAACAATGCGGAATAAATGTCTCCATTTTTTTGCGCAACAATTCGTCGGTTGTGTTGGCGCAGCGTGAATTTCGTCGCAGATCTCCTGACTGTCCGACGGCAACGGGAGAAACGGGAACTGAGACAACACGATTAAAAAGACAAGATTTAAAAAAAATTCCATGAAATACAAATTAACACGAAAACAACAATCTCCATCTAATTAATTGGTCCCATGCTTGGTGTTTGACTTTACAAATTTACACAACTGTTTATTGTTGTTTTAATTTTCAAATCACAACATATTTTCTATCTATTGTCATGTGATGAACTACAATTTTTTTTCTTTGAATTCAAAGAAGGAGCCCTCTATTATAACCTGGTCTACAGCAACACTCTTTGTTTTTCTGTCCATTTTCCAGCTGCATTCATACTAATTACCATAATTTTGTTCTTGAAATTTTTATTAAAAACTCAGCAAAAAGGTAAAACTGAATTTTCTCATAATCTCCAGCTATTAACAATGACCTAAATCTAATAAATTATTTAATGACGAATGAATGAAATCTTTTTCTGCCATTTACCTCGTACATGCAACAAAAATAATTGAAGCAGCACATTTTGCCACAGCAAGTGATGGCAATTCTAGCATTCCTAGCTTTTGATATTGATGTTGGTCAGTTTAAGATGTGAAATTTGATATACGAGGGTTGTTATGTAAGTTTTGAGAAAATCAAGTAATCACAAATTGTTATCATCCGAAATTGCTTGAGTATTCTTTTTACAAATATTTCCTAATTTTGTTTATTTTATTGATCTAGTGTACATTCCCAATGTGCACTGTAACTCCTATCGCAACAAACTCAATCATTGTTTCTCTTTTGAAACAACTATGTATATCTGTGCACTGGATTTCAATCAAAGCCTGCATGGACAAGAAGTTATCAATATTGATAAATAAAATAAATATTTTCCCATTACATCCTATGAAGGGATAGGGGAGAGCTTCTCACAATCTCTGAGCTGTGCGCTTTCCAGTTTTCACTCACTGATTGGGACCTACAGTTTTACACCGGTTCCGAACGGTTTTTTGAGAAGCTATTTCATGGCTTATTACTCGATTTCATGGCTTATTACTCGATAATGTCGCCGTAACTAAGGGAGGTAGGTGGCTGTCGTCGAAAGAACTGGAAGGTTATCAGAGCAACGATTGAACCCAAGTTCTCTCGCACAACAGCCGCGCACTCTAACCATTGCACCATCAATATAGACAATTTTTGGTTTGGATGTTTTCGCATTAGCAGGAGTTGAAATAATTCTTATTAAGTTGAGATTTTTTCACCCTATAAGGTGTGAAAATAATACTTGTTGAGAAGGGAGATGATGAAATGCTTTAGAGGACATTGAAATATATATATTCTCCACCGTCCATTGAAATAATCATTTAGACTTTTTCTTGTAAAAACTATTTTATGCTAAAGATTTTGTTAAACAGAAAATAATGATAATGATGACATATTGATTATGATTGGAAAACATATTACTAAACACACCCTCCATGAAGATAAACAAAATTAACCCTTTGATGACCATACTTTTTCGGCTGAAGCGCTTTACTTTCTTTTTTATTATTTTCGTGATCTAAAAAAAAAAACATAAATGGTTTCCCGTTACATCCCATGAAGGGATTAGGGAGAGCTTCTCACAACCAGCGAGCTCTAGTTCTAGTTCTAGTTTTACACTCATTGATTGGGACCTACAGTTTTACACCGGTTCCGAACGATATTTTGAGAAGATTTTTAATGGCTAAATACTCGATAGTGTCGCCGTCACTAAGCGAGGTGACCGCCGTAGAAAGAAATTTAAGGTGGTCGGCGTAGGAATCGAACCCACGTCCTCATGCACAAGAGCCGCGCACACTACCATTGCACCACCGATTGATGATCTAATAATAGCTAGGCCTCAAAAACTGAGACCAACACCTTTTATTTTTCGGTAAATTTTTGTCCATTTTAGTTAAAAGGCGAAAATACTTGCCGAATATTTGTTCGGTCCATGTAAGCGCTTTGATATTCAACCTTAAATTTTTTCATTGGTATGGTATGGATTGAAAACGTACCTGAAGTTTCCCCCACGTACGCACCTTTTTGAACCTTGAACTGAGACCACTTTTTGGCTCAAGGTGATGGCTCATAGGGGTAAAATCGGATCAGTTAGAGAATTTACGCCTACAACACTATTGTTGCCCCTCCTATCCTCTTTTATAAATCGCCCATGGATACAGTTGCTCTAACTCCTACCTGAAATACTATAGGCATCAAACCCCCTAAGGCAAACATACTTGCCTGTGGTAATCAATGGGTTAAAAGCCTCAACTGTTGCTACAAGTGTCGAAGAGCGTCGATCTCGCAATTTAGATTTGATGAAAGGAAGCAAAATAAATTCATTTGGTGCCAAATCAGAGCTGTACGGCGGATGGTCTATCAATTCGAAGTTCTTAGTGCTCAAAAAGGCACTTGTTTTAGCCGACCTATGAGAGTTCGCATTGAGGTGGCGGAGACGGATACGTGTTCTTGCCTTTTCTTCTTACTCTTTTTCATATTACCCCAAAGACCTCTGGCAAACAAATGGTGGGGTATCCCGAATTGATCGTTCTATGTTGCTGGAACAGCATGGTGGTAACCATAGGGTAAGACGTAAAGAATGTGCGTGTATGTTTTAGTTCCACCAAATTCTCGTCGAAAATCACTGGGGTAACGACAGTTTTGATACGTTTTTTTATGCCACTTTTTTTCCTGCCAGAATGGGGACATAATACAAATATAAATTAAAGGAAATTGTGTTCTTCAAATCAAAACTAATTTATTGAATATAAAGTTATCAAAGTCTTAAGTGTCAATATAGTCAAATTTAAAGTCTGGTTTTCTCAAATCACCTATCGCTCATTCTCTTTGATATTCTATCCTGTATCAAATTGGCGGTTAGGAGTTTGATCAGCTGTGTCATCGAAACCTCCTGGTGGTGACATACCTGCGTTTTCCGAAGAAACATGAAACCATTTGCTTTGAAGTGCTTCAGTCGACTGCTATTCACTTTTCGACTCATATGTATACGTTCATTATTCGTCACCTGTCACGATCTTAAAACGAGTTTTCAGCAACACGATCGCATTGTTTTCAAATTTCTTTGGGTCAATCGGCACTAGCAAATTTTTTAGCGGTTCTCAAATCATACGTCATCTAATGCCTGAGCATGTTTCAATTTCAAGATAAGTCACACCGCGATCTTGCGGAATCAGTTCCACTCATGATCAATGTTTTCTGGTGCAACAATCAAATTCGAATGAGCTTTGAAAAATTCTTTTTGGAGCATTCACAGAACTAATTGTTTGAATAGAGGTTGTAGCAGAGACTAATGTGCGGTTCCGCATATTTGAAGAACCGGTTCTGTCGAGTCCGGATCCGAGATGAACCGGGTATTTGGACCCATTCCGATTGTCAGAAAATTGGTTTCGGAAAAAGGTTTAAGTGCAATATCTTATTATAAGAATGTACAATTTGATATAAAAAAAATACACATTTGAATACCCCCACCAAAATGTTAACACTTTTCGTTCCTTTGGAAACTAGTGCTATTATTCTGCAACGGTTTTATAGTTCCTTTCAAACCGTTTTCCAGTTCTTTTACAACCGTTTTTCAGCCTTTTTGAAACCGTTTTAGGTTCTTTTGAACACATTTTAGGTCCTTTACGAACAGGTTTTGGTTTGAGAACTGTTTTCGGTTTGAGAACTGTTTTCGGTTTGAGAACCGTTTTCGGTTCATTCGGGCCAGTCTTTCGGTTCATTTGAAACCGTTTTCGGTTCTTTTGTAACCGTTATTCGGTTCTTGTTATCACCAGTCGGGTCGGTTCTTGTAACTAACCGGTTCAGCATATCCTGTTCCTTGATTCTGTGTATCACTAGTAGCAACCGTAAGTTTGACTGTTGCCACCGAATTGCGAATGCCACAACCGAATTGAATTTAGTACCCACAACAACCCTGTCCATAGTTGATTTAGTTGTGGCAACTGCATTTCTACTTAAATTCGTTCTATGAACTACATTTTCTATAATTTGGATTGCAACAACCAAAGTTGGAGTCTAAATCGGTTGTAACGACAGAATTTGCAATCAATTCGGTTGCTACGACCGAGTGTGGCAAAAATTCGGTAGCAACAACTACATTTGGCGTTAATTCGCTTACGTTATTTTCAATTCGGTTTCCACAACATAACTACATATTTCAATTCTGACGTTTAAAATTCCACAACCGAATTGATGTTACTTTAATTGAATTTAGTACCCACAACTAATATTCCGTTGAGCCAATCTCGTTCCATAATCGATTCCTTTTTTGTCAACTGAATTTCCATTTAAATTGAACTATGAACTACATTTTCTATAATTTCGGTTACAGCAACCGAAGTTGGAACTAATTCTGTTACAACAACCGAATTTAGCACCAAATCGGTTGTAGGAACAGAACTTGCAATCATTTCGGTTGCAACGACCGAGTTTGGTACCAAATCGGTTGCATCAACAGAATTTGCAATCAATTCGGGTGCCACGACCGAACGTGACAAAAATTCGGTAGCAACAACCAAATTTTGTGTTGATTTGGTTACGTGATGTTCAATTCGGTTGCCACAACATAACTCTACATATTTCAGTTCTGACATTTAAAATTCTTAAAACCATATTTATTTTATTTAATAACAAGAATATATAATTGTTGATTGCCACAACCGAACTGATGTTCCTCTAACTGAATTTAGTTCCCACAACTAATATTCCATTGAAACAGTCTCGTTCCATAATCGATTCGTTTGTGGCAACTGAATCTCCATTTAAATTGAACTAAGAACTACATTTTCTATGATTTCGGTTGCAACAACAGAAATTGGAACCAATTCGGCTACAACAACCGAATTTAGTACCAAAACGGTTGTAAGAAAATAATTTGCAATCATTTCAGTTGCAACGACCGAATTTGGTACAAAATCGGTTGCAGCAACAGCATTTGCAATCAATTCAGTTGCCACGACCGAACTTCGGTAGCAAAAACTACATTTGGCTTTAATTGGGTTACGTCATTGTCAATACGGTTGCCACAACATAACTCTACATATTTCAGTTCTGACATTTAAAATTTTTAAAACTATATACAACATATATTTTGTTTAATAAAAAGAATATAGAATTGCTGACGTCGCAGTTTTACCAAATTTTTTTTGGTGTTTATTAGGAAAGGCAAGAAAAGTATTGAAATTGTGGATTTTGCGATAAAAGGCCTTATTTTGCTGAAAACACCAGTATTTCAAGATGTCATCGTTTCCAATGTCAGTCATTTGAGATATACACGCCAGACGTATGATAGTACACCATCATCTTTATATAAAACGGTCGCCGGGTTCGGTTTAAGACCTAAATCGACAGACACAACACATCGTCATTGGGGCTGTTAACCATCAAGGCGGGTACTTGAATGTACAATTAATATGTTTCCCTAAAGATTACCCCATATAAAGTGCATTTTGTTATTAAAAAGTAGAAAATTAGATAATTAATATTGTAATTTCCTTTAAGGCTTTAAGAGATCATGTTTTCTCCGGTTAGTGAAAAAAAATGTAAATGCCGCTGATGGGATTCGAACTCACATTCGCTGGACCATCGTTTCGATGTTTGTGAAGCATCATCTTCAGCACCGTTATCCCATTAAGCAACTGCGGTGTGTATTTATTTACACAAGTCACTAACCGAAGACATTCATTGATTAAAAAAATCATTAAAAAATTCAAACTGAATGCATTTGTAATTAATATAAATATTTTTTCCATTCTATTGCAATAACCTCTAAATTCGTTTCTGACATTCTACAAATTCGGTTGTGACAACCTCTAATTCGGTTGTGGCAACTTCTAATGCGGTTGTGGCAACCACTAACTTCGGTTCTGACATCTTCTAACGCAGGTGTGATAACCTCTAATTCGTTTGTGGCAACTTCTAATTCGGTTGTGACAACCTCTTAATTTGAATACGACTAATCAAACCACGAAGTCCGAAAGCCACCGATACACGATCGGTCGAGAGTGTACTTCATCACGAAAATGTTCACGATTTGATTAAGTTTTTTTTGCGAGATGCATTTTTCAAGACATGCTGCCTTATTCAGAAAAATTTATGAGAGGTTTGAGAGATGTTTTTAGTATGATAAACCGTCTCTCAAACCTCTCATAACTTTTTACGAATAAGGCCGTTAATCTATTAGAAACGCAAATTTGTTGTACGACAAAACGTTCTAAGCACTTGTACCACGAAAAACGTCAATCGATCGGTTGATTATATCAGATTTGACGTATCTACACCTAAATTGCCGTATCTCAAAACTTTATTCGCAACCCTCGTAACTTCGTTTGCGGACGTACTGTAGCATTTGTGTTGGTCGTATACTTTTTTGAAATCATTTCAGGTTTATTTCATGACGATTCGCTTACGTTTTGATGTCATTATCAAAATTGTGATCATTTATTCAGGCAAACTTTGTTGCTTTATTAATGAATAAATTTATGTATTTTGACGTCTTCAACTCAGAAACGTGTTCCGTTTGCAATTGATACAACAGCTTAAACTTCCCATATTGTTTGGAATTTTTAATACATTCCGGTTTTTTGATGGATATTAAACATTTTTGAATTAATGATAATAATGGGGAGTGTTATAGTTTGTTTTTTATTAAATTATTGGCCAACACTTTGGGGACTCCCTCCGACAAATGCAGTGCATTGTGTTGGACTTAGGAATTAGGAATAGCAGTAGGCGGAAAGTCTGAATAGTGGTTGTTGACATTTGACTGAAACTTGTTGATATTATAAGTAATAGCGGATACAATCGCCGGAAGTTTATTCCACATATGGACTGTTCTGCTGAAGAATGAATTCTCTGTGTTACGCGAATTTTGATCGAGGGGTGAAGTGACAGATATTTCTACCAAATTGATAACTAGACAGTCGTTAAAGATTCCGGCAAGGTGATAAACTATTAATTCATTCATTCAATTCAATTAATTTATTCCATACTGTATTATGCCTTAAAAAATATCATTCGGTCTGAGGCTAAATTCTAAGCTTTCATTCGAACGGAAATATCTGGAACTCACATTCACGGTACTATACGTTTGAAAACACGTGGTAGTACCTGCAAATTCACCTGTTAGCACTGAATTGCGGTTAACACAACCGATTAGAAGTAGCCACAACAGAATTCAGTTGCTACAATTGAAATTCGGTCAAATCATCTTCTCTTCATAATTGATTCAGTTGTGACAATCAAGTTGCCTAATATTTCCATTGTATCAACAATATTTGTCATAACGGATTTTACAAGAAACAGATTTTGTGAGAAATTCGGTTCAAATAACCGAATTTGATATTAATACGGTTGCAACAACCGTATATATGAAAATTGCGGTTGGTACAACCGAATTGTTCAAAAAATCTGTTACGGAAACTGATATTTTATCAAATTCAATCACAACAACCGAAACTATTTCCGAATATTTTCCGTTCGGCTGCCTCAACTATAGTATATGTTCGTTATACTTGTTTCCCCCGTTTTCGGCATTCCACAGATTCTTCTATAATACTGTGTGTATTTTTTAAGCCATGGAAATATAACCATATACGGACACCACTACGTGATAAAAGACCAAAAAAGAAAAGAGACCCGTGTCTCCCAGTTTTGCCCAAAGTCATGCCCTTTTTTTTATGGGCCCCCAAAGGTTTGGGACCTCGGTGTCATTTTTGCAAAAAAGTGATCATTTTGCCAGGCTCATATCTTGCAAACCGTCCAGAATTTTTGATTTACTCACTGAGGGAAAGTTGTAGCTCTTGTCCTAAAGAACAAAAATTGTGAACGTATAAAATCTTCAAGGTCAAATGTATAAGTAATAAAGGATTCAAGGATAAAGGTGTAAGTATATGTCATCTTCTTCCGAATAGCACAGATAATTGCGGGAATGATGCCCAAGTTGGGGAAACCGCTCATTGGGACAAAAAAAATCGAAAAAATAGCCACATTATTAGAGGTAAATCTTACAGAATCCGTAAATTCGGCTGTTACTACCGAATTGCGGTTGACACAACCGAATCGAGTTTGTCACAACTGAATTCAGTCTCAACAATCGAAATTCATAATTGATTCAGTTGTGCCAGCCCAATTTCCAATTAATTCTGTTGCATCAGCAACATTTTTAATTACAGATTTTATGAGAATCACATTTTATGATAAATTCGGTTCCAACAACCGAAATTGAACTGTAGGTATTAAAAAACGCGGTTGCTACAACTTAATTTTATATAAAATCCATTACAGAATCTGATATTTTAACAAATTCAGTTACAACAACCGAAAGTATTTAAGATTAGGTGGCAACAACCGAACTCATTTGAGGTTCGTTTGCCACAACTATAGTATATGTTCATTATACGTTTGTTTACCTCTTTTTCAACCTTCTAAAGATTCTTCAAAAGATGTTGTTATTGACAGTTGTATTTTATTTTTGATTTTGTAAAAGATTTTTATTTCAAACAGAAGTTTAGAATTTTAAAAAATTATATGCAGTTGTTTCGTCCTTGTGCTAAGAAGCAGGAAAGAGGTAGACATGCCATCCTCTTCAAAATAAAAATAATAATAGCCACATTATTAGAGGTAAAAATGGTACTCGAATGAAAGTCAATGTTCCCACAAGGGCGATTTTCTACAACACAAGTATGACCTATGACCCTATACCCTAGGATATATTCCAAAATCTCAACTCCATGCTTGTATGGGTTCTCAAATGACAGAATATTGTCTAATAATTGCAATGGCCACATTTGCAGTTTTCTTGTATGGAGTTCGACCAAATTTTCCAGCTTTAGCGGTACTTTGTCTCTGCGGTAGGCACACTTTTTGTTTAATCTTTGGTGCATGCCCAGAACCGGCTTCATGGCTATGGGACAAATTTGCTGTTTAACTACACGCAAGGAAAAAAAACTTTTATTGCTCGTTTGTCGCAACAATACTTTGATTGATTTGTATTAATCTATTAATCGCAACCTTACATGTAGTTCTCCCAAATAAAATTTGTGTCATGTATCATATTTGTATTTATATGATGTTGTTGCAAACGAGATTTCGTTTGAATCAAACGCGTACAAAATTATATTTGCCGCAAATTTAACAAACGTTTGCGATAACTGAAATTAGTCATTACGAAGAACGTAAATTTCTCTCATTCTCTCGTTTGGCATACACACTCACGCATACACATAAAATTGATCACACACTCTAATGTTTCTATCGTACCTTCCCAGCGGCGGAAGTCGCAAGGCCTACCACAAATAAGGCATGCCGAATGGTTCTTTTGTAATGCTTTCTTAATGCTTCTTTTGCTTTCTTTTGTAATGCTGCGGAATGCATGCATTTTTTCCATCAGATATAACCAACAAGAAGATTTTTACAATTTTGAGAAATTTCTTTTCCAATTCTTTTTAACCGTAATTTAATTGGAAAATTTCATACAAATTTTAAAATTATATTTTTTTTTTTAATATTTTTCAGGGTATTTTTAAAATTTTCAATTTGAAGTTGGGCGTGGTACACCGTTCTAAGATAGATACATACTACATACTTATAAATAAATATGTAGAAGTGGATAATGATTTTGTGATAAAATTTATTATTTTAATTTTATTTTTATTTGGCAAAAATAAATTAAAGTAAATCCCTTCTTAAGCCTTTTGCTTTGCATGCCTTCTAAGGCCTTCTTTAGGCAATTGGCAAGGAAGGCCTTGCCTCCCAATCTCACGCAAGGTTAAAAAGAAAGGAGGAGGTAAAGAGTGCGGAAGGCCTTCCGTATTTTAAAGAAGGCATGGTTGGTCATGATTTCAAACCTTCCAGGTCATGATTTCCGCCGATGGGTTTTCAATATATTTCGGATGGACAATTGACGCGTTGTAGTTTGCTGCGCTTTTAGCTGTTATTTGAATGCAAGGCGAGACAGACGTGTAAGTAGACAGTGAAAAAATGGACAAAAATGGCAACTTGTTTTAAAACAAACTTTATGGATAAAACCAAAATCAGAAAAGTTGGAAATTTAAAGAAAAAGGAGCTTACATAAAAGATTTAATTACAAACTCGGTTGCTGTAACCGAAGGAACAGTTGGCGGAACCGTTTTTCGTTTATCGTAAAGGGGGTTTTCAGCTCTCATTTCACATAACTCGTTCACAGTTGTCGTAAACGTTGTTTTTATTTTGGAGTAACTAGAACTCGGTAGCTGTAACCGAAACAACAATCGCAAACGTTTTTCTGCTTATATTTTTCATAACTCGTTTCCTACGAACATTTTTCGGTTCTCCCAAACGAAAAAACACGTATGGATTAACAGAAGTTCGTTTGACCCAACTACAGTCTCAAAACGAACTTTAGTTATCTGAGATTTCGTTTGGAAGGAACGAGCTTTTTCTTTGCGTATACTCTTGCAAAGTTGCAGGTTTTTGGCCGGTCTTATGATTTGTTTATGTGTGCTGCAAATTCGAACCAAACTGGGTAATCAATAGAACTGATGACAACCTTACATGGAAATGAATATTTTATTTTATTTGAGTACCTAAGGACAGTTGTGTTCCCTAAACGCACACAAAACAGCTAAAGCCATGAACATGTTTTTTTTTTATCAATTGAGTCTATCATTCCATTTTTGATTCGGGTGAAGCAACTGAATTTATGAATTTATTCGTTTGTGACAACATCTAACAACGGTCTTTCCGGATGTCTCAACAAAATTTGTTGGTTTCGTGTCAACAGAATTTGTTGGATTTGGCAGCACTTGGTGTAGAACGAAAGTGAATTTTTACAGTGATGGTTCTTAACTAAATGATCAGGTAGGGTTGGGGTCCATTCTCGGGAACATGAGTTGTCTGTGTTTCCTAGAGTACTTGACCATTGCTATGTTTATCGGGAGATTAGTAGTAGCCAGCAGGAGGATGTCTACAGTGAGATCCTACTTTTCTATGGACCTTGGAGTCTCGTCTGACTACAATTTTGATCTTCTTGAGCAAACTTCTTGGTTCTCCAGTAAAGAGATGGAGCTGAATATCGTTTGTCGTACATCTACTACCATCAGCACCTAACCTACAATATAAATAGTTTGAGATGGCGAAATTTGTATTTCTGGCACCAGTCTACCCAGCCGGATAGGGAGTTCCCCTTAGCAATGTTAGCATTTTTAGTCGCTTGGTCGCTTCCATTTTTCTGCGTTCTTTATCGACAACAGTTTTGGTTCGCATATGAGATTTCAAATGGAGTTTTTTAATCGTTGAGACGTTGTCAACGGTATCACCCTGTTCACAAAATAATTTCCAAGAGTTCCGTTTAGCACTCCTTAGTTAGTTTTACGTGCAAAACCGGTTAAAAAGTGTGGGATATTGTTCTACTCAGCGTTCTATGAGTCTAAACTAAACTCTATGTCTAAACTCTTGGTTAACCACTTTTTGTACGCCGACCAAGTGTCGCCACGAACGCAAAACACAAGAGTTAGTTAAACGCAGAAAAACTACACACAGAAGCCATCGCAAATGCACGCTGGGAAATTTGCCTTTTTTATTGTTTGTATGCAAATATAACGTGTTTGTAGCTTGCCGCAAATATGGTATACTTGTGTCCAAACACATTGTGTTTGCAATTCAATATAACATGTTTGGGACACAATGCTTAATAGGTTAAAATATATGTATTTCTGACCCAAATGTGGATTTGTTTGCTGAAAAGTGCTCAAAACACTTGTGTCTGTCACAATGAAGATACAAGAAGCAACAATTTACAGTGCATTTAAGTACTTATATGTTTGTATCATTTAGACGCGATTATCTGAGAAATTTGTTCTCATAGCAACACCACACAGAATAAGATCGTACTACGAGCACTTGAGGATTTTGTTTATATAGGAGCACAACGGGTTTCGAGCACTCGACAGAAAGAGTTTACAGCTAACACACTCCATCGCATAAGGTATGTGTAGCATTTGCTGCTTGAACTCTCAGATGAACAGAGTTTTTGTTATGGTTTATGGAGTTACGTTCAGACACTCTTAACAAAAGTTTACTACATCAATTCCAATTGAAATTTGAAAAGAAATAAATTGAAATTTAAAAATTCTATTTGTAATTTGAAATACATCACTTGAAATATAACTATAAAAGACATCAATTAAAATTTAAAAATTCCATTTGAAATACATCAATTGAAGTTTAAAATACATCAATTTAAATTTAAAACACATCAATTGAAATTTAAAAGACTTCAATTGATACTTAAAGTACAGCATTGGAATTTTAAAAAAACACCAATTGAAATTTAAAATACATCATTAGAATTTTAAAAAACATGAATTGAAATTTGAAATATGTATATGAATTGAAATTTAAAACACATCAGAAATTTTAAAGACATTAATTGAAATTTAAAACACATCAACTGAAATTTAAAATTCATCAATTGAAATTTGAAAATTGAATACCTGAATTTAAAATATGTATATGAATTGAAATTTAAAACACATCAATTGAAATTTGAAATTCATTAATTGGAATTTAAAACAAACACGTCAATTGACATTAAAATACATCAACTGAAATTTAAAAAACATCAATTGAAATTTATAACACTTCAATTGAAAGTTGTAATACCTGAATTGAAATTTAAAACACATCGATTGAAATTTAAAGTACATCATTCGGATTTTAAAAAACATCAATTGAAATTTGAAATATATGAACTGAAATTTAAAACACATCAATTGAAATTTAAAACACGTCAACTAAAAATTGAAATACATGAATCGAAATTTAAAACACATCGATTGAAATTTAAGATAAATCCTTCGTATTTTAAAAAACATCAATTGAAATTTGAAATACATTAATTGAAATTTAAAACACATCAATTGAAATTTGAAATACATTAATTGAAATTTAAAACACATCAATTGAAATTTAAAATTCATCAATTGCAATTTAAAACACATCAATTGAAATTTGAAATACATCAATTGAAATTTAAAAACAAGTCAATTGATATTTAAAAGAAACCAACCGAAATTCTACTACATAAAATCGGTCAATAATTTTTAAATTTCATGAGATGAATGTCATTATCATTTCATTGACGTCTTTTAAATTTCTATTGACGTGTTTCAAATTTTAATTGATGTGTTTTAAAGTCCAATTGATGTGTTTTAAATTTCAATCGATGTCTTTTAAACTACAATTAATGTTTTTTTTAAATTTCAATCGATGTATTTCAAATTTCAGTTGATATTTTTCAAAATTAAATTGATAATTTTTAAATTTCAACTGGAAATGGTGTAGAAAGAGCATTTCTCAAAAGTGTAGAATTTTAGTTCAGATTTGCTAAGCAAATAGTTCTGTAAAACTTAAAATGTTCAAATTCAAACCGATAACCATCATTCTTTAGAATTTATTACACTGTGCACCTTAAAGTTATCGTCTAAGAGTCAATGACCTACTATGCCATGAAAAACGCATTTGCCAACTTAATGGAAAAAAATTTACAATTATGCCGTTCATAATCAATACTGGAGTTTTCTTCATGGGTACAAAATAATTTATTCACATTAAAAAAAAAGAGAAAAAAACTGCTACTTGGCAATATTAAAGTCTTTTAACGCTTGATGAGTTCATTACTAACCGACTTGCAAACGAAAAATATCAATTTTGCGTAACATTGTAAATTACACAATACCTTTTCTCGTTTGCTTCTTACTTCATCGAATTTTTTACGCGTTTTATAAAAGAAGACAGTAAAAAAAATACAGCCTAGAGGTGTTTCAACGGGTTCCTTTGAACCGGTTAATGAATTTCTTAGTGTTTAAGTTCGCAAATTATTCCTAAATATAGAATCCGAGCAACATTATTAAATCGTTTGTAAATAATTAACAACTTAATTAACCCGGTGTTTTTTTCATTGATTTGAATGGTAAAGTTAATGGTATTATACAGGTTTAAAAGTGGGTGCAATTAGTCGACTTCATTGGAAACTGTAAAACTCAGCGCACAAGCGATTCTATTATGGTTCCCACTGTAGCTGTGTTGCTGTCGCTTAGCATTTTTGGCCAAACCAATTTTACCTTAATGTTTTGAATTCGAAGATCCTACACCGAACTGATTTGTATATCCAATGAGAATCATGTTCATATTTCTTATATGGTTTGTCTTCATTATCTTTCCACCTGTTCTCTGAACAGTGATTTATTATTTTTATCTATTACGTTTTCTTCTCTACAAGAACTTTAATCGCTATTGATTAATTATTACGATGAGTTTTCAATATACAGCGTTACAGTATTTGGAGTCTCGTGATAGCCTCAGACCATTATGCCAGCACCTACCTAGATGATGGCATGGAATAATGAATGAATGGGCGGATGACGAATGGACAGACAGCGGTCAAACACCAAGATAACCTCATATAAAAGAAAATTTATATGAATGATTCAGTAAACACATCATTAAATGGAGAGGCCATAATTTAACGGATATCAGTGAATAAGTACACTCAGGGGGAAATTGTGTAATGCTGGTTGGAAAGGGGTAGAAACAGAAAAGACGGAACCCTGCTTACAATAAAAAATGCTATATTATTAATTCTATTATTGTAATCTGTAATAATTGTTAGACAGTAACTTCTCTCAAAACAACCGAAACCAGTGTTAAACTTTAGGTCATAACACGTGAAGTCGGTCGTCATTATGCCTTCAGAGGTCACTTCAGAAGTCACTGCACCCACAAAGATTTACAGTTTGGTCCGGTTTATGTCATGACGGCATCATCGGACCTTGTTTTTTTTCGAAATGACGGAGGTGCCACCGTTACCGTCCCTATCGTTCTCATCTGGTCAGATTTGGTAAGAAGTTTGAATTTCTCTATATTTGAAAGTCAATATTCTACCTGACAAAGATTTCTCTATATTTGAAAGTCAATATTCTACCTGACAAAGATCACGCCAAACGATTGTACGTGGTAAAAGATGCAAAATAGGAACATTTCAGAAAACTAGATGTGTTTCCCTAACATGTACTAATTCAAAAACTTTCCCATTAGTTACAATTTTTAAAGAGTTTTATATTTGACCGAATTACCATTTTATATCTCCGAAGCTATAGACAATATATCAGAACTGATGATATCACTGTTCCAGACTATAATATCACTGTTCCAGACTTTGAAATTGAAATAATTTTTTGAAAATCATGACGTCTCATATACTAAAACAAATATAGAAAATCAATTTCTAGCTTATAGATCATCATAAGTTATTTATTAACCTATCTCACATCACTGATAAGAAGCAGTATTGAGCAGCCACGCTAATCAATGTCTATGACAGTGCTATGAGTACAAATGGCAGCAATTGACATTTTCGAAGTGGTATTGTATTTCTTCGTCTGCTTCCATTCTGCGATTTCTCACATTTTTATAAATTTTGGCAAAATTCGACTCCAGCTCTGACTTCAACTCCTGAGCAAATTTCTGGAACTTCGGCTTTTAAACCCCTACTCATTAATACTTGCGAAGGACGGGAGTGAAACTTCATGTGTATTGTTGAAAACCAAACACCTAGCTCCTAGTACACCCAAGTGAGTCTGTTTGAAGCAGACCTTTAGTAATTTCTTGGACGAATTTTACATTCTGAGGAATGTAATTTAAGAAGAAATGTTATTTAACATTAGTACCAATCACAAAATTTTTTTTCTGGTGACCACCATGAACGCAGCTTTTCCGTTCGAAGCACAAATTTAAGATTCTTTTTACCGACACCGACACTGTCACCGGAACCGATACCGACACCGACACCTACACCGACACCGACACCGACACCGACACCGACACCGACACCGACACCGACACCGACACCGACACCGACACCGACACCGACACCGACACCGACACCGACACCGACACCGACATCTACAACAAAACCGACACCAAAACCGACACCAAAACCGAAACCCAAACCGACACCGACACCGGTGTCACACCAAAACTGACACCAATACCGACACCGACACCGACACCGACGCTGACACCGACACTGACACCGACACTGACACTGACACTGACACTGACACTGACACTGACACTGACACTGACACTGACACTGACACTGACACTGACACTGACACTGACACTGACACTGACACTGACACTGACACTGACACTGACACTGACACTGACACTGACACTGACACTGACACTGACACTGACACTGACACTGACACTGACACTGACACTGACACTGACACTGACACTGACACTGACACCGACACCGACTCCGACCCCGCCCCCCGCACCGATACCGACCATTTTGCAAGGGTTCATCGATAAGGGCGGGTTCCCAAAATTATACTGTAGCACTTTCACTTTTTTTACTTTCACTTTCACTTTATAACTTTCACCGCTGAGCTCTCGTTGACGTCGCGCTGTGTAATGCCTCGATGTGAGCGTCGTGTCGCTTTTATATTGTGTGCTGCGTCCCTTGTTGCGTGTGCTGAGCTTACTGCATTGCCTGTGCTGCTGCTGTCGGTGTATGATCGCGTGATACCTAAGCGCTACCTAAACGGTGTTAACCCTTGGACAAACACATGGTTCTGGCCAGGCATATTTCATTTTTTGCTACCTATGGACCTGAACAGGAGAAAAAGGTAAAAAAAATGAAATTAAAAAATTTTCGGCAAATTTTTCACTTTTGCGTGCTACCTAAACAGTGTTAAGAATCATCTCTAGGAAGTTTATATGTTCTAGAAATTTGTTTATTGAGATCTTAGGTAAATTTTTGTAGTTAATTGTTTCCTTCAATTTTGAACGGTTTGCTACCTATGGACCTGAACACGGGAAAAAAGGTAAAAAAATTTTTTTTAAGTTTTTTGCGATTTTGATCTGGAAGGTGAAGTTTTTTTGATTTTATATGTTCGCAATTTTTGTTCTTTATGACAAGAGGTACAACTTTGCCTCAGAGAGTAAATCGAAATTCTGAACGGTTTCCAAGATATGAGCCTGAGAAAATGATCACATTTTTACGAAAATGATACCGAGGCCCCAAATCTTTGGCGGCCCATAAAAAAAAAGTGCATGACTTTGGGAAAAATTGGGAGACACGGGTCTTTTTTTTTAGTCTTTTTTCACGTAGTGGTGTCCGTATATGGTTATTTTTTTTCGTGTTGCACTGTGTGATTGATTAATAATATATTAATAATAAATTATATGATTGTCGAGTTTTAATGAAATTTTGGATTAAGAAACATGATTTCTATTTTCAAATATGATTTTATGCTTCAATAAGTTTTAAATGTCCTTTCCGAAAAATTTTTTAATTCAAATTCCCCACTGATTATATGATTTGAGGAAGATTTTTTTTTAAATTTCATAATATAATATTTTATAATAAATATTTTCAACTTAATAAGATTTTTATACATGAAAATCTCTTTGAAATTTGGTATTTGGAATTTAAATCAGTATAATTTGAATGGCTGTCGGTGGTGCAATGATTAGTGTGCGCGTCTCTTGTACATGAGATCATGGTTTCGATCGCCGCATGGTGGCGGCGACACTATCGAGTATTAAGCCATGAAAAAGCTTCTCAAAATACCGCTCGGAGTCGGTGTAGGTCCCAATCAGGTCTCACTGGTTGTGAGAAGCTCTCTCCAATACCTTAATGGAATGTAATGGGAAACCATTTATTTAATTTAATTTTAATTTGAATAAAACTTTTAAATTTTTTATTAAACTCGCATTCCAAACTCGCATAAAATTGTAACGTGACTGTCAAATTTAAATAGAGTTGTTAAATTTGGGGTTTTAAACACGAATAAGTGTATGAAATGGTTGCTAAATAAATGTATTGCTACATGTTCAATTTACTTTATAGCAAAAAACCGATAAACCCGGATTCACCGGTTTCATGAAAAACTGATTTGTCGAACAAGCCGAAATCCGGTTTTTAAAAAATGCCTTTTTTTTAGAAACTACTCATAATCCACCCAAGTGATGCCCCCACCTCTTTTCGTTGCAGAAAATGTTTCTAATCCGAATTTCAATACCCTGCCATATGTAGTTTCACCTCAATAGAAGTTTCACTTCAACACTTCAAACAATTATTGTTTTGGAATAAAGGCTTGTACTAATTTTGTTCGCATAGAAAAACATTGAGCAACATCAAATTGTTTGTCCCAATCACTAATCATTTTCCTGGTGATCACCATTGACATAAATTGCCGTCGGAAACAAAATTTTTAAAATTTCTTGGACGAATTTGATATTCGGGAATTTTCTTACTGATGAAAATAGATGAAAATAGATGACAATAGCTGCAACTTGACACTAGCCCCAATTAGTAAAGTGTCCCTTGGTGACCACCATGGACACATCTTCTCCGTCTGAAGCAAATAGTAGTTGAATGAATTTGTTGGCTTAGCGATTTTTTAGGAAATGAACTTGTAACAACTGTAACTAGAAACAACACATCAAAATAAATGCTTTTAAAAGTAATATAAATCCAAAATACTTGTGAATCTACGATCCATGATTTTTCCACTAAGATGTGTCTGTATCTCACCGACGACGCGTTGGATCTCGGATTTGGGCTCAGGAATTGTTGCTGGTTAAACTAGAGATTTTACAAATACCCAAAGAATGAAATCGCACGGCGCTAAAACGCATGATCTTGGTCACCAGTTGACATCATAATTTCTTCAGATAATTTGTTCGTTCGTTAAATCTTTGCTTCAATAAATTGATTGGTTTATGTGAGGTTTGGTAAGAGGTGCAGTCTACCTAACACCACATGTCGTCCAGATTCCTGCCGTCCAGTTGAGGTCACAAGAACTCCGTTATCATGTTCCTGTTACGAATTCCGTCCACAGTCACTTTCATTTTGGCCCCATCTTCAAAATAGTAAGGCCCAATCACGCCGCCTGACCAAAATCCGCACCAGACAGTCGCTGACCACTCTTCGAATGGATGACACATTCGGTGCACTTTATCTACTGTCTCAGCATAAATTTCCAAATAATAGCCGCCAAATTTCAGAGTGGCCACTTGCACAAACAAAAGAGACACTACATTTAAAAAGTGCAATCTTACTGAGACTCCGTTTACAATTCTCGACAAAATGAGGTGTCTTCTCTAGATTATGAATAAGAGCGAAACGCTCATTATGTTCAATGGTCACATGACTTTCGGATAAACTAATAAAACTTTACACTTTTTGCCGTTTCTTATGTTTTTTTTTTCAATAATAAAAAATTTGAATTTTTAAGTAAAAAAATATTTTTTTTCACCAATCTTTTTTTTAGAAATGCGAAACGGTTGATTACATTGGGAAATAATATAGGAATAGATTAAAGGTATTGTAATTCAAAATTTTTCTAAATTTATTCGGACAAAATCGGGTACGTCGTTCTCGAATAATGATGACATGTACATACATAGAAATGAAAATTTTTAAGATGCAAAGTGGTCTTTATGTGCTATTTACGGTGATCGGACACGTTCAGATTGTAGTAATATTTTCATTAAAGTTGTTCAACTTTACCGTGGCGACAAGTTTGCCAAATATTGTGTGTGAAACATTTGGAGAATTGTTAAAAATCAATTTTTTCAAAAATTTGACGTCTTACAGACAACTCTGGGTAATGATCAACTCAGTAGACTTTACCTCTAACCGATGATACAATTTCTATATTCTTAATTTCTAATATTCTTAATTTCTAATTTCTAGTCTACCAGTATCTGTATAATTTAATTTAATACTGTTGTTATCTGTTATTATAATACTATTATCATAACAATCAATTAACCGACAACTCTTCTCGAGTGTCATTATACACAAATTATTTCCATCCTTATTTTCGTGCAGAAATAAAGAAAAAAAACTAGTTAAATTATAAATGCGTTTTCTTTCACTCGTTATTCCATTGAATGCAACAACATAAATCAAAAATAAACGACCATTTTTATACTTGATGTCTTCTTCTTCTTCCCACAAGTAATAGTTGCCGAGGTTAGTGACCGACCACATACACAGCAGACACTGTGCACCGGAATCCAAAAAGAAACACGTGGATCTCGTGTTTCAATTAAATGACCAGAGACAAACTTTTTTTTTAATACCAGAATAAATATGAAAGCAAAGGCATAATTTTACAAACTCATTATATTTTCATTACTAGCGTGTAGAACAGGTGGTCAGAAATCGATTTGGGGGAGAAAAATAAACAGCTGAATATGTAGCAGATAAGTTTTAGTCAGTGCTTAAATTGCTGTTTACAAATAGCAATAGCAGATACAAATTGACAAATGCCTAACGAAGGCATAGTTAATTTTTGTTAAACGACTACGACTCTTGTTTTGTCACCCATGAAAAGGACTGGAACACAATGAAACGAAACAGCATAAACACAAAATGTTTTCGTCTGCTACGGCTATGACTTCGGCTAAAACAAAAGTCGTAGCCAACAGCAATAGTCATTTGGAAGAAAATTTTTAAAGACTGTGGAAGTCAACGCAAGTGTATTGCTAGTTTTAGTAATAGCAAATGCGTTAGGCTAGGGCCACGTACAGACCGACTGAGAGACTGCCAACGTGCGATTGAGTAACGAAAAAAAATTGAAGCAGGAATTTGTGTCAATGTGGGCCACGCAATTGCTAACCAATCAGCATATTTTTTGAGCGACAGAGCGATGTCGCTTTGCATCAATTTTGTTTTAATATGTAATATGTTTAATTTCAGCAGCAGAGACTAGTGTCATTTGCCTGCAGTAAATCTGGGCCAGCAATAAATCTGGATATTTGCGACGATTTTTGTACTAATGATGAAACTCTTCATAGGCTGTCATTACGCAATTTATAGGCTCTATAGCGAATCTTCTTTTTTCCATCGTAAAATATATCTGGAAATATTAATGCGACTTTCAAACATAATACCAGGGCAGTTTGACAACTCCGTAACGTTTTGAATAAAATATATTTCCTTTCGAAAACAAATGTTTTATTTCACAACATAAAAAAAACCGTTTCCCATTACATCCCTTGAAGGGATTGGGGAGAGCTTCTCACAACCAGTGAGCTGTGCGCTTTCTAATTTTTCACTCTCTGATTGGGACCTACAATTTTACACCGGCTCCGAACGGTATTTTGAGAAGCTTTATCATGGCTAAATACTCGATAGTGTCGCCGTCACTATGCGAGGTGACCGTTGCTGAAAGAAATTTTTAAGGCGGTCAGAGCAGGGATCGAACCCAGGATCTCATGTACAAGAGGCGCGCACACTACCCATTGCACCACCGACGGCCACATTCGCAACATAGTCTTCTTTTATCTCGATACATTCAGCCCACCGTTTATTAAATTTTGGTATTCCTTCCAAATAAAAGGTATTCTGAAGGTCCTCAGTCTTCAAAAATCTGTCTTTGTTTGTTGTTTTGATGCAAATATAACGTGTTTGTGTCTTGTCGCAAATATAGTATACTTGTGTCCAAACACATAGTGTTTGCAATTCAATATTACATGTGTTAGGTACACTCCTTAATAGGTTATAGTATATGTTTTTGTGACCCAAATGAAATGTTGAAAATAAAAACGTGAAGGACAACAAAGGAACAAAAAAAAAACAGCTGATCTTCAGTTCATGAATACAATGCTGGCTTGGTTCCTGCAATATGTTACTGTGGCCACTTTTTCACCGTGTAGTCGTTGGTTTCAGTGATGACCTCTTCAGTCTACACAATTCTTTTACCGCCGAGCTAGTTCTTCACGCTTGGAAATAGAAAGTAGTTATTGTTGTAAAATGTGATGCATATCTTGAATGAGGTAACAGTTCGTAACCCAGTTTATGGATTTTTGCCATGGCGACTACACATCTGTGCGCCGGTGTGTAGTCATGGTAGAAGAAAACTTTTTACTTCGCCAAATGCAGTTGTATTTTATTTCAAATCAATGTTGATCATCAGCTGTGAACAATTTTTGCCGGTGATCGATTTACATTTTTTAATGTAAGCGATGTGAATGACACCACATGCGTCTCACAAGATTATCACCATGACCTTGTTTGTCCGAATGACTCATCATATCCTTCTTAGCAAACCACTCACCCCGAGAAGTCCACTGCTTTTAATGCTCCTTGGTCTGTTTTATATTGTGATGGATGCACGTTTCGTCTACGGTTACGAAATGGCACGAAAACTCATTTGGATTGCGTTTAAACTTCGCCAACGCCTCTTTTGAAATGGTTACACGGTTGGGCTTATGATCGAGTGTGAGTAATCGCGGCATCCATCGTGCAAATAGCTTTTCCATGTCCAAATATTATTGTCAACTGTGAAGTACACACTCAGTTGAGATGTTTAAAGTCTCAGTCCCTTCACACACTTCCTTTCTCCGATCGTCCAATATCATTTCATGAACTTTATCGATGACTTCTGGCGGTACGACCTCGTTTGGGAGACCTAAATTCTTGACGTCATTTGTGCTAGTACGACCACAATGCAATTCTGTAAACCACTTTTTAACCACTGAAAATTATGTTTCAGAGTCCCCATAATATTTATCATGCCTTTCGGTGATGGCTTTTTTCCCGGAAAATATAATGCTTGATGAGCCCACGAAAATCACTTTTATACATTTTCTCCGAAATTCACGAAGTTGTCTGCTTACAATGGCTGTCAGACACAAACTAAATGACGTAGCTGGCTTAAAATTTTACTGTTGTCTACTGATGGACAGTGGGGTTTTTGCGATGAAAATGGGCTTAAGAGTTAGGCTACTCATTCACAAACAATTGACATCAAATTGATGACCAATTTACATCAAATTGATGATAGATTACATTAAATTGATGATAAAACTACATCAAATTGATGACAACATTACATCTAATAGACCAAAAATGTACAGCAAATTAATGAACAATTTATATCAAAATGGTGAAAAATGTACTTCAACTAGATGACAAACATACATCAAATTGATGTAAGATTGTCGTTGAACCAATGTAAACTATTGATGAAATATGGATGAAAGACTGGGGAAATGTTCTTCATCAATTCAATGAAGTGTGTCGCAGGTTGGAAAATGAGGAAATATTTCATCAAATTGATGAAGGAAAAAATGTTTTAGTCATTTGCGGTAATCAAATCATGTCTGCTGATAAATTTAGCGAAATGGAAGAAAAATACAAGATTTTTACGACCATTTGCAGAATTTAGGCTACAATGATGGAAAAATATGTTTTTCTTTTACTTTTGATCATTGTTGGCCGGCAGGTCAGTATTCGTCAAAATTATTTTTTTTTTCAAAAATCTGTCTGAAGAAGAATTAGCCTGTTAAATTTGGCAATAAAAATAAAATTTCAATGAAAACAGGTGATATTTTTGATATGGAGGCAGCCGTATATGTTAAAACAATTTACAACGGGATTTTTTAAACGGGGGATTTTTAACTTTAACGTGATGGACAAATTTTAGTTCCAAACTCATATTGTAGGGGAACATCCTAAAAGAATCATCTGCGAAACCTTCCAGTCCAAACTAATGTGTTCATTTGTAAAACGTATTTATGTCACATTCGTGATAGTCGAACAATTCTTTCAGTAGACATTTTAGTCTTTGCATTGACTGTTGCTTTTGCTATCAAACAATTAGCTTCGACTATGGCAGTGATTGGTCATTCTGCTCCGACTGACTGTTGCTGACGGCTACGACTTGTGTGGTTGCTGCAGTCGTAGTCGTAGCGAATGAAAACATTTTGCTAGATGAATATTTTTCCATTTCCTATGAGCAACACATAGTATTTCCGCAAGTAGAAAAAAGTAAACATTTTGTGTTTGTGTGCTGTTTCATTTTATTTTCTTCAAATCCTTTTATTTTCTTCAAATCGAATTCATAGTCACTCAATTTGGAAATGACAATTTCATAGCGATTTTTTCAATTCAATTCATTTCACTATAATTGTAAGCAAACTACGTAAAGGGGAAGGGACCAGTCACAATTTGTAAGATATAAAAAACGATCTTTGTATAGAACTATCATTCGGAGGAACCAACTTGATCATACCCCCACCTTAAATTCTCCTTCTGGCCGAAGTTCTATTTGAAATGTATCATTCATTTAATTTTGTTCAAATAATTTTTGGAGCCACTGTCAATAACGCATTTTATATAAAAAAATCACAAGAGGTATCAGGAGCCACCCGGTGGGAACGAAGTTCCTTTCGCTCTATAATAGTTAGTTCCAACAGGCCTAAGGCACCCGTTGAAAAATACGATAATTTAAATGGATCTTTAAGAAAATATACTTTTTGTAAAATGATTTTTCAGAAAACAATTTTTTTTATAGAATGTATTTTTAATAATTTGTTTCTAATTCTGTATTTTTGTAAAAAAAGTATATTTTTAGGTCCTTTTTGTAAGAATATGTAGTATATTTTCCCGAGAAGGCCCTTTTTTAAGGACAGGTACTTATTTTATTAAAAGCTAATGTTTTTTTAAAAAGTACTACATTTAAGACGAAGAACTTTTTGGTAGAAAAAGCCATAAGCGTATGAATTTTTTTTACAAAGAAGTACTTTTTTTAAGAACAGGTACTTTTTAAGAAAGTGGTACTCTATTTAGGAAAAGGTTATATTTTTAAGAAAATTTACTTATTTTTTGAAGGCTACTTATCTCAAGAAAAGAAAAAAAGGTAATATTTTATTTTTAAGAAAAGGTACTTTTAAGAAAATGAATTTTTGTATGAAAAGGTATTGTTTTTTAAGAGAAAGTATTTTTTTTAAAGAAAAGCTTTTGTTTTAAGAAATGGGATTTTTTTTTAAAATTGGCCCTTTTTTCAAGAATGAGTACATTTTCAAAAAATTCAAAAAAAGTGAAGTTTCACAAATAAGGTACTCTTTAAAGAAAATATATATGTATTTTTAGAAAAGGCAATTTGTTGTAAGAAACTGTACTTTTTTAAGGAAAGCTACTTATTTAAAACAAAATACTTTTTAAGAAAAGGTACTGTTTCTAAGAAAATTTACTTTTTTTAAGCAAAGGCACATCTCTAAGATAAGGTATTTTCGTTTTAAGAAAACGTACTTGGTTAAGAATTAGAATAGTCATTTTTTTTGAGAAAATGTACTTTTTTTTAAGAAATGCATTTATTTAAGAAATTTTTTTTAAACTTCTTTCACTTTGGATTTTTCAAATTTATTTTCTATTGGGTTCAAAACTACAGTATATACTAAATATTGGTTACAGGCTCCACATGAAAAAATTTCCATTAAACAAGAAATTTTGTAACATATGTTAGTCTAGACACAAACCAAAGCAAAAGTAAACAATATAGTTGAGAATAGTGGGTTGTAGCATAATAGTATTAAAACAAATGTTGTTTAATTTGTTTCATTTAGCCCCCATCCCGCAACGTGCGAAAAGGAACTTCGTTCCAATTAATTTGTTATTTCAAACCCTGCACGCCAAATGCAATGAAATTATGAGATTTTTTCACATTTTATAAATTTCTGTACATTTGAATTTTCAGTTCAAGATCAGTTACTATTAAAAAGTACTTTTTCTATCAAAAAGTACAGTTTTCTAGTCTTAAAGTTAAAGAAGAATGTTAAAAAGAAGAATGTTGTTAAAGAAATAATGAGAAATTGATCATAATGGAACATACAAGGTGACGCAAAAGTAAACTTCCGATGTTTTTTTGGCTGTAATTTAAAAAAAAATTAAAAACCTTGATTCTTCTTGTGGATTATTTTTATTTGGTCTTTTAATTTTTTTTACATCAAGTCGAGAATATGATGTCATGTAAATGGCCGCCCCCACAATTGATTGCTATTTGAGCCCTTTTTACGGCATTTTCCATCACTTTGGCCAAAACTTCCGGCGATAGGTCCTCACATTCTTGACGGATATTGTCTTTAAGAGCTGTAAGAGTCTGAGGCTTGTTGACATAAACCCGCGACTTCAAAAAGCCCCACAAAAAGAAGTCTGGAGCGGTCAAATCAGGCGATCTTGCTGGCCAGTGCAAATCTCCAAAACGGGAGATTAGGCGCCCGGGAAATGCATCCTTCAGCATATCGGTTGTGGCACGTGCAGTGTGTGCCGTTGCACCGTGCTGTTGGAACCACATGTTTTCCAATCCCAATTCATCAAGCTGCGGCAAAAAGAACTCGTTGATCATTGCTCTGCAGCGTGGCACGTCGTCTGGTCGATGTCGACGGCGCTTCCATGACATCCTCGGCTACAGCAGCAATATTCTCTGCAGAACGGCTACTCCGGGGCAGCATCTCGTGTTGTGCTAGTCTCTTCGAGGCGAGCCGCTAAACGTCGCAGTGTTTCACCAGTAGGCGTTGGACGGCCAGGAAATCTGCGACGCAATTCACGTTGTGCCAAAGTCACCGACCGATTATTGGTCAAATAAATAGTCAGCAATATTCCGCGTTCTGGAGCAGTGTAGCGTAACATTGTTTATTAACGTGTATTTCGCCTGTGTTTTCTACACAAATGTCAAAACCGAACTGACATTAGGGGCCAATCGCAAAATTTATAGCATTTTCTGATAGGAGGATTACTTTTGCGCCACCTTGTACCTATATCAATGCCCACCAAGGCATATCATCAGCTCACTTCTCCTCAAGTTTTTAGGTGCTTCCTCACACATTATGATAATAAACAAATCTCAATTTAGCGAGAATTGTCCCGACTCCTACTTGTACGACAACGTCCACAACAATACTTTGCCATAACCATCAATATTCCCAACATTTCAACACATTCTCTGTACATTTATATTCCCTTTCAACTAAAAATAACCCTTGAAACAAAAATCGACCAATGAAGTCAAAATTTATACAATTCTACTCGTATGACAAAGTTTTTCTTATTAGTGTAGTTTGCGTAGCTGCTGACATGTGGTGCCAACAATCAAGTGATATTTCACTTGATTTTTGTTAAGTATTTTTTTTTCTTCATCACCATTTCTAACCACCCTTGGCACCTGAGTCCGCACTATTTACTATGTCTGTTACTGAAATTGTATATCTGCCAGGTCCCCAGTATTTGTTTCCGCGGCTTGTTTACGAATAGTGAATTCTAGTAATCAGCAAATATTTACAATTCAATTTTCTGTCAGCATTAATAATGTTAGTGTTGGCACAAGTTTTCAAAAGTATTTAAAAATTGAAGAAGAAAGACAAACCGCCGCTGCTGCCACCGAAATTAAAATGTTCACAGCTAAACAACATCAACATTGAAATGTTTGACATCGTTTGTTTATCAATTTGCATGTTATGAATGAACAAGAAAATAATCAAGAAAGATAAAATGTATTAAGTTTTTGCACAAAAAATTAAAAAAAAAGTTTTAATGAACAATTGCCTGACTACACAGCCAAAATTCCTTTCCGATTTTGATTCAATTCTAAAGGGACGGACGCAAAAGATGAAGAACGATAATCATGTGTATTTGCAATTTTTGTTAGCATAAATTTTCGATTAAGTCAAAAAATTAGATATAATAATCAAAATTATCAAAAATATTTAATAAGGTAAAACAAAAACAAAACAAAAAATATATATATATAAAAAAACTCGAAGCATTAACGCTCTTCTTCTACATAGGTGGGATAATCCCTCCGCTTGATACTTTTACTTATGCAAAAGATAAAGCTTTGATATTTGCCAGACTTTAATACTGTATATCGAATCAGTTGAATTTTTGTAATTATAACCGTGAATAATGAAAGTTAATGAGTTTGTATTTAAAATTCGCTTTAACAAAATTTGTATCATTTGCGTCTCTGTTTGATAAAAAGAAAAACAAAAAAGAATTCAAAAAAAAAATTGTTAAATTAAAAAAAAACAGCAATTTAATAAACTTAATATCATATAAAAATGCACAACAAAACAAAAAATATATATTCTAAAATCGAAACTACGACAAAGTGAGACAAATTTTCAAATTGAACATTAAATTACTAGGAAAAAACCCCAGGTATATTTTAAAACTCTTTAGCCTTTGTACAACGGAGAGCAAGTGATGCCTGATGTTACTCACTTTAGATTTAGATTCTGAAACCGCTTCAGAACCGGATCACTCTCTAGTTTATTAGATGCACTAAGTCAGCTAATCCTGAGTTTTTTTGTCATTTTGAAAATGCGCTTATTATCTTCGTGTCCAGGTCTAGAACGCACACCAGGTCAGGCGATCTTTAAGACCGGTAATTCGGAAAGTTATGTTTGGCGAAAAATGGAAAGAACTACAAAACAAGCGTCGAAAATGGGAAGATATAAAAAATACAGGAAATAAAATATATTTTCCCAGTTTTTTTCGTAGAATTTTTTTCTTAATTTTACGATTTGGATCAAAATTTTGAAAACTTTTCCGAAATAAAATAAAAATATATTGTTTCCCATTACAGTCTATGAGGAGACAATTGAGAGTTTCTCACAATCAGAGAGCTGTGCGCTTCTTAGTTAGTTTTATACTCACTGATTGGGACCTACAGTTTTAAATCGAATCCGAACGGATTTTTGAGAAGCTTTTCCATAGTCAAGTGTCGCCGTCACTAAGCGAGGTGACTGTCGTCGAGTGAACTGTAAGGTGGTTAGAACAGGGATCAAAACCCACGTTCTCATGCAACGGGTGTTTTTTTTTGTACAGATTTACAACTTTAAGTTGGTAACACTGTTTTATTTGACAACCGATTTAACAACTGATAACAACCGATTTAACAACTGATAATTGTTTGTTTGGGTTTGCCATTTCATGACGGATAGACCTACATGAGAGCACCGCTTCCAAATTGTTGATATTTTATATCAAAATAATGTTTCTGTTCGCCACACTTGCCGTGTACTGCGTCCATTTCATGGTAGTCATAAACGTCCATCAGTGCGGCTAGTTCGGATAACTATAGATCGATTTCACACCTCGTTTACTCTTAATAATAATGTGGGTCCCGTAAGACATCAAACAGTGCGCACCAAACGAGCTATTGCCGTTGTACAGCAAACCATTGTAGAATACCCACATGTATAAATTCGGCGCCGTTCTCAGCAAATGGGGATGCGCTCATCCACTTTAGGGAAGATTTCAGGAAAGGATCTTGGTTTACGAGCTTTTAAGATTCAACTTGTGCAAGGATTAAAACCAAAGGACAATCGTCTGCGACCCAAATTCGGCCAATGGGCTGAAGCACAAATTGATATCAATTTGATTTTCCATAAAAAATTTTGTTCAGCGATGAACCTCATTTTTGGTTGAATGGGTACGTAAATAAGCCACAAGCTTTTGTCCAAACACCATTACATCCACAGAAAGTTATTGTTTGATACGCCTCATGCGCCGACGGTGTCATTGGTCCATATGTCTTCAAAAACGAAGATGGGCAGGCTGTTACTGTCTCTTTGTTTTTTCGTACCTCAATGATCTTGCTGACATGTGGTGCCAACAGGACGGTGACACTTTTGATAAACGACTAATTTCACGAAATGGTCCGGTTAATTGACCACCAAGATCGTGTGATTTAACTCCATAGGATTATTTTCTTTGGGGTTCTGAAAAGTCACTCGTCTACGCTGATAAACCAGAGACAATTGAACACCTGAAAATCAACACTCGACGAATTGTTGCCGAAATACGCCAGCATATGCGGTGTAAAGTGTGTGCAAATTGGAGTTCCAGATTGCGCCAAGTACGCACCAGCCGAGGCGGACACATGACCCAAATCACGTTTAAACATTAATGGCATAAAATTGTCTATATAGGAAAGCCAGTTTAGTTGATATTAAAAATATTTGTAGTTGCTTTACTTTAATTTAAAGTTCTATAACACTAAAAAAAAAAACAATATTTATGTAAGTGTTACAGAACCTACATAAACTGCATCAGAAATATACATCAATTGTACAAAAAGTACACAAAATGCACCAAACGGGTACTTATTTAATGGGTAGCATGTAGAGTGCGAGCGGTGAGGTATTGCTCTGTGAACACGCACGCGGTTGGGAGTGAATAAATTGTACAGAAACGAATGTAATTACGAGTTGTTTTAGTGATCGTTTTTCGAACCTACTCAAGAGCGCGTACGTGTAATATATAAATTTCGAAAATACTCAAGTTCCCATGCGTTTAAATACAACTAACGAGTTACGAGTCACATTTAGCGTTCGGATGTATACGACTCAAATCTCGCGAGATATATTTTGAGCAGTGATATGAATTTTATATGCAGGTTCCGGTGCGTTTGCGATGCCTGATCAAAATTCCAATTAGCCGAGTGAGTTTTGACGAGAAATTTAACGAATTGAAACACTCTTTAACCATACTACTATATGTTGCAAATATTTTCGTAGGTGAAACACTCGACGTAGTCGTTTCACGAAAATTAAATATTTGCTCGTTATGCATTATCAGCTATAACTATTTCGTAGTCAGCAATTTAAGAACTGCTTGCAATAAAATAAAAATAATAACAACCTAAAAATAAGCTAAGTAAAAAATAAATAAGTGGTTTCCCGTTACATCCCATGAAGGGATTAGTTAAGTATTTTTTAAAAATCTGTAGTAAAATAATACTTGTACTGGTCCGCCATCTAACGTTTTTTTTTTTCAACTATTGCTTATTTCGTGAATGGTAACTCTTAGCTCATGTCTGATTTGACAGATAATTAATTTTATCCTTCCGCTGAACGAATATGGTTGTGTATACGCTTGAACAACTCTGGGAAATATGGGAGAAATGGGCCTGCGATCGACTTACAGAAGATGCCGATTTTGCCAAAAAAATCATCTTTTCAGATGAAGCTCATTTTGATCTTGGCGGGTATGTAAACAAGCAAAATTGTCGCATTTGGGGCACAGAAAACCCGCACGCATACGGGTTTGAAAAGCCGATGCATCCAAAACGAGTCACTGTTTGGTGCGGATTTTGGTCCAGAGGCATAATTGGCCCATTTTTCGTCGAAAATGAGCAAGGAGTGGCCGTTACAGTCAATGGCGATCGTTATCGAGCCATGTTGAACGAATTTTTGTTCACAAAAATTGAAGAGGAGGATATTGGCAACATTTGGTTTCAATAGGACGACGCTACGTGCCACACTGCCGAAACTACACTCGTTGTTTTGCGCTCTGTTTTTGAAGATCGCATTATCAGCCGCAGAGCTGATGTCGTTCGGCCACCTCGGAGCTGCGATTTGACACCGTTGGACTATTATTTGTGGGGTGCCCTCAAAGATAAGTGTTACGCCGACAAGCCGGAGACAATTGACGCTTTAAAGGACAATATTCGTGAAGCCATTGGTGAAATACAGCTGCACACAATCGATAATGTGCTTTAAAATTGGACCGATCGTGTAGGCTACTGCATGGCCAGCCGAGGCAGCCATTTGAATGAAATTATTTTCCATTATTAACCGGAAGGATTGTACTTTCAAATAAAAAAAGAAATTTGAGAAAATATTCAGTAGTTTTTTTTTATAGCATTTTAAAAAAAAAAAGTTATTTGGCGGACCCGTTATAATCACAATGCAAACGGAATACCTTCCGCCCAAATATAAGGAATTTAGTTTGATACCTATATGCTTTTTAAAATAAAATATATTTTTGTTCTTCTATCTATAGAAATGTACATTTATATAGTAGATTGTATTTGAAAATATGTTAATGACTAAATTTCCCTTTGCCTACTTTTTCTACTTTCAGGTATGCACCTATGGACTTTGCCCCCCACCATTACCTAGTATGTATAATGAATCTATCTACTTAACATTTCTACAGTTTTGCATACAATTTCATAGGCTTCTTGGTAGAATTGTATTGTATATTTTATAGTTTAAGTCGGTCGGCTGGTGTTGCTGCCTTTTTTTTTGTTCTTCCTTACCTACCGACAAAAGGGTAATTATAATGGTATTTAGCGCAACAGCACAATAAGAACATTAAACATTTTGAAACAAAAAAAAAAAAAAAAAAAAAACACAAAAAAAATATAAAAACAAGAACTAAATTCCAGCTAGAAGCCATAGAAAAGCAAGGGGTGGCGCGCAGCGGCTTTCATTATTAGTTATGATGTTTGTCTGTCTGACTGTAGGTAACACTTAATATCTGTATTAGGCACAACAGCAAAATAGAATTGAGATACAGGAATTTAGAGCGATGTACAAACATATTAAGTATGAACAAGCAAAACGCTTTAGATTCACAACTATTTGAATCTAGTTATATGCTACGGACTACCATGTATAGGGTAAGCAATTGTAACTATGTCTGATGAACAGCAAAAGAGGAACTTAAAAACCAAACCAGAACAGACATAATATTTAAATGTGTTTCCATTTGTTGCCTTTTCCTCTATCTATGTTCAGACGTATGCACGTTCCGAACAATTGCCACAACGAATTATCATTAAATCCGTTTTAAAGAGTTCACGGATCGGTTGGCTGGTTAGTTTGCTGAGGTCGCATTTGGGTTTGCGTGTAATGGCAACCAACACATATTCTCTTGCTGCCTTCTGAGCTCCGTTTTAGGCCATAAATTACAAAGCTGTGATTTCTAATTGGAATCCATTTAAATTGTTCGTGTTAATGTTAAAAAGCGTAATGGCTTTTAATTTTTAAATATTTGTTATTTATCTTTGATGACATTCTCAGAAGTTTAAACATACAAAGATTAATGACAAAATGTTGTCATCGTAGCAAATATAAATTACATATGTGATGTAGAATATTTACGAGTTCTATTAAAAAAAGATTATCTCAACAATCTGGAAAACATAGATTTTTTGTAGTCACTATTGTAACATAAATTTACCCGTAAGAAGATTGAACAGATGTTGACACAAAAGGGATTCAACCTTAGAGTAGACTAGAATAGAGAATCTATTTCGGTCATCTAACGTTTTACTTCACGCTCTTCGTCATGGGTTTGTGCAAATGAGAGATTGACAGATGTTCGACCAAAATTAACTTACACCAGGTGGAGTTACTAAAACTGTTGACTTAACTTTCTCATCACGTTGTGAAATATAAATATATTTAAATTCTTTTGTTGAGTTTTATTGTTGCTACACATTTGTGTTGCCTTCAACACAACTATTTTAGCACACAATAACACAATATTGTTGGTGGCATTGTCTTGTTGGATGTTTTGTACTAATGGTATTATTGAACCCATGCATTGCACCATCCAACGTTTACATGCAACCACACCTATGAAAATAAATTTATTGAGAGAATTAACTTCTCTATTCAAATTTCAGTTGGGCCAACCGACTATAATATGCCCTCACACCAAGTCTTTCATTTGTAGCGAGTTATATATTTAAAATGGTTGGTCTTCGTGACATTCTTTCTCCAACAACAACATATTAGCATTGGGGAAAACATTTAGGGAATTTACAAGGTGTACTAAGGTTGTAGGTTGTAAGAAAATATAAGACATATGTGAACACCCTGTCGTAAATGCATATACTACAATCCAAGGCGTATTGAAGAAGGTGGTGGCACTACATCAAAGTGTATTTATATCCAGTGGAAGCATTAGGCATTGCGGTTTTGGTTGTTTGGCATTTGGTTTTTATTTCGTACCGACGTTGTGACAAACTCTGCATGTACGGTATACCAACAATAAAAGTAAACAAGCATGTACAAAAACAAAATACACATGAATTTGACAGTTTGACAGCACAAGGTCATGAATATACTGAAATCAGCTGTGCTATTGCTTCCACTTGACATAAATACACTTTGCACTAGATGTTATTGGGCGACTTCTATTTAATTAAATTGTCGCATAGTGTTTGCTATTCAATATTACATGTTTGAGACACAGTGATTAATTGGATAACATAAATGATTTTGTGACGCAAATGTGGTTTTGTTTGTTGAAAACGGCTGAAATCAAAAATGTGAAAGACAACAAAGAAACGAGAAAGCAGCAGATCTTCAATTCATGTAAACTAGGCCTGCCATCGTTTGAATCCTACAGTATTACACCAGTTCCATCGGGGTACTTTTCATGGAAACGTTTTCATGGTAAATTACATTTTAGTGTCCCATCGCTAAGTGAGCTGGCTGTCATCAAAAGAAATGTAAGGTGGTCACAGCAAATATCGAACCCAGTTTGTCATGTACAAGAGTTGCACACCCGCGCCATTGCTCTACCGAACGCGCTCTTAATTCCCCCACTTGCTTTACTTTAACTTTTATTGACTATATTACAACCTCATGAGGTCAGACGTCTTACACATATTAATTAAACAAACAAAGTAAACAAATTTCAACATATTCTTCCAACTGGCTCTATCCTTCGCCTTTTCTCGCCAGTTGGTAACACCAAGGATACGGATTGATTCTTCTGCCTGGTCTTTCCAGCGGAGTCTTGGTCGTCCTCTTTTCCTGCTTCCATCGGGTACGTTATCAAAAATCTTTCGCGCTGGCTCATCTTCATCCATTCTGATAACATGGCCTAGCCAACGCAATTGGCACACTTTGATTCGTCTAGCTATGTCCACGTCAGAATAGAGATTATATAGCTCTGCATTCCAGCGACGTCGGTACTCGCCGTTTTCCCTAACAGGACCATATATTTTACGGAGAATTTTTCTCTCGAAAACTCCCAGGTGTTTTTCATCCGCTTGCGATATGACCCAAGTTTCAGAGCCATATGTCAAGACAGGTAAAATGAGAGTCTGATATAGCTGGACATTTGTCCGTCGAGAGAGGGCTTTGTTCCTAAACTGCTTGCTGAGCCCAAAATAACATCTATTTGCAAGCACAATTCTCCTATCTATCTCCAGGGTGACGTTGCTGTCCTTGTTCACTGCGGATCCAAGGTAGACAAATTCATCTACCACTTCAAAATTAAATCGGTTGTCAACGTTCAAGTGCGGACCTAGTCTAGAGGTTTGTCTAGTAGTTGACACCATCAATTTTGTCTTGCCCTCAGTAACAGCAAGACCCACCTTCGCTGATTCCTTTCCGGTTCTTGAAAATACTGCAGTAATCTCTCGCAAATTTCGCCCATTGATGTCTATGTCGTCAGCATACGCCAGCAACATATGGCTTTTCGTGTTAATGATCTTGCTCGTATTTACCGCAGCCTTTCTCATTATTATCTCCATTAAGATGTTGAAGAGATCGCATGAAAGTGTGTCGCAGAATGGTTCAGTGAGGTCTTTCCCCACTTTCACTGCTGATTTGGTGTTGGTCAGCGTCATTCTACAGAGGCGGATCAGTTTTGCCGGAATACCAAGTTCAGACATAGCTTAGTACAGTTTTCCCCGTATGGGGCTATCGAAAGCAGCTTTGTAATCGACAAAAACGTGGTATGTATCGATTTGCTTTTCGTGGGTCTTTTCCAGGATTTGGCGTAGCGTGAATATTTGGTCAGTTGTGGACTTGCCTGGTCTAAAACCACACTGATAAGGTCCAATCAGGTTTTCAATAATTGGCTTTAGTCTTTCAAATAATACGCTCGACAAGTCACACGGATCACCCTTCTTGAATACAGGACATAATACACTGAGACTCCAGTCGACGGGCATAGATTCCCCCGGCCATATACCGCATATCAGTCGATGCATGTGGGCTATCAGTCCTTCGCCACCTGCCTTAAAAAGTTCAACGGGTAGGCCATCCGCTCCAGCGGCTTTATTATTCTTCAGGCGGGAGATCGCCGTTCTAATCTCGTCTTGGTTGGGGGGTACAATCTATACCATCTTCCACTATCATTACCTTCTGATCTTCAGTGGAAGAATCTGATTGGAGTAGTGCTGAAAAGTGGTCTCTCCACACATTTAGCACACACTGCTTCTCAGTCACCAGATTCCCATTCTCGTCCTTGCAGGAGGGCAGCCCATTATTAGGCCCGTTGGTCGATCTTCTTACCCTCTGGAAAAACTTTCGCGATTCACCATCCTGCACATTTCGGTTCTTTCACTCTCTCTCTGCTCCCACTGCCATTTTTTTCGCCTAAATAGTTGGTTTTCCTCCCTTCTCAGCCTCTTGTACGGCTCACTCGCAGCACGCGTTGTAACTGACTGTTTCGTTGCCATACGTGCAGCGTCTTTTTCATCAGTTGCAATGCGACATTCTTCGTCGTACCATGGCTTATCCTTCTGCGGTTTTTGATAGCCAAGTTCAGTCATTGCGCGAATGGGAGAGAGTTTCTGTCGATAGGACATTGATATCTCCGGTATTTGCAGCTTGTCAATATCCAGCTTTTGCTGTGTTCGGCTCCGTACGTTTTTCGCCCTGCTCAATCTCGTGCGAACTTTCGCAGCCACCAGGTAATGATCCGAGTCGATATTGGCACCTCGAATCACACGTACATCCATTCCACTAGAAGAGTGCCTGCCATCTATTACCAAGTGATCAATCTGGTTCTTCGTCCGTTGATCAGGAGATATCCAGGTCGCCTTATGAATGTCCTTATGCTGGAATCGTGTGCTACTAAATACCATGTTCTTTGCAGCGGCGAAGTCTATCAGTCTTATGCCATTATCGGAGGTGGTATCATGTAGACTGTGATTGCCCCACTTGCTAACAACTTTAATTTCCTTCTGTGACGTTTGGCTTTCCTAATGTTGCCTACACCAGTAAAGATCCTAAACAGTGTTTATAAAATTTGAAATGCCTTAGCTGACTGACTATGAGCTGCCGTTTGATTTGTTAACAGTTTGTAAGTTGATGATGTAAGAGACCTCCGAAATTGGAAATATAATTATGTCGGTTTTTTGCTGGATGTAGTGATCATAGTACTTTATTACTTTTGCTGAGCAACCGCTGATTTTAAGTTTCGCACGACTTGGCCGTCGGTGGTGCAATGGTTAGTGTACGCGGCTCTTGTACATGAGATCTTGGGTTCGAACCCTGCCCTGACCACATTCAAATTTCTTTCGGCGGCTGTCACCTCGCATAGTGACGGCGACACTATCGAGTATTTAGCCATGAAAAAGCTTCTCAAAATACCGTTCGGAATCGGTGTAAAAGTGTAGGTCCCAATCAGTGAGTGAAAACTGGAAAGTGCACAGCCCAGTGATTGTGAGAAGTTTGTACATTGTCATCTGATAACATTTTACCTAATGCACTCTATAAATTTAAATTTAACCTAAAATTGAATGTCACCAAACTCTAAATGCAAACCAACAAATGGTGAAAAACCCAATTTGAAAAGTAACAAAAATAAAAGGAGAAGCTTTACCAAACAAGATTCACAACACAACATAACGCCTTGAGCTGACGACAAGAGCGAAACGAAATGATGCCGCTCTGCACTTTGCAATCCAGCAATTTGACCCAGATTTTGGGTTTGTATGTCAAACAAAGACTCCAAATAGCACTACAATTCTGTTGTTTTTGCCAACAATACGCCCGCTTGTTGTTGACAGCTTTGGGATGGTTGTTCGGGTGGCTTCTCGATCTGGTCAACAACAGCAACAGAAACTGTTTCTACGACTATTGTCACCTTCAATGGGGTTGCATGCCTGTCTGACTTGTTTGTTGCGCTTGGTGAATGAATCAACACTCTTCTCTCCCTCTCTTCCATACCGGTCGCAGAGGTATCAATGTAAATGCCAAAAACTAAATAAAAAAATTGTTGCATCCGTAATGTTCATTCAGTTGCAACTGTTGTGGCCGGTTTTGTGGCTCAGAATACTATAGCCAGAAGGAACTTAAAAGACACCAACCGAATTAAGCGAAATATTTTAAAGTTTGTTTTATTTTTGTTGGTATCATTTCATTTTCGTATTTCCTAGAATGTAACTGTTCCAACATTACCTTATGGTAATGAAAGCTAAGTTACTGCAGCTGGCTGCCAGTCTTCCTTCTTGCCAACCACCAATGCAGAGTAATGCTCGTTTAATTGTAGCCACCCGGGTTTTAATCGTGTCTTTAATTTAAGAGCCAAAAATAATTTACCATTGAATTAAATATACGAGAATTTTAAAGGAACAGTGGTTTCCTCTTCCTGTTAATGTGATACATTTGGTGCGCGTATTTTATAATTTGAAAAAAAAATTTTCCCGTGAAAATTCTTATAAGCACTTTATATGAAAATTTGCATTATTTCAATCAATTTTCCCAAAGTGAATTTTAAAATAATATTTACATAATGGATTTGTGAGAGCCTCTCACAGTAGGTAAATTGCATGATCTCGGTTTTAAGTTTGACAGATGTATATGTTTAGAACACACTCCAAATATTCATATATTTGCAAGTCACTTATATATAAATGTCAACGTTATCATATTAATTGCAAACATGCAGGCTTTTGCCTGGAACCATATGCGTGTTTCAATCCAAATATCCATACACGTGGAAGCCTTCATGTATTTCCTTTTAAACCTTTAAATACTTACGGGGAAGCATATAGTTATTGCTTCCCAATTTGGGGCTACTTACGTGAAAGCATTCATGTGTTTCCTCCCAAACATAATAATATTTAGAAACATATTACATTTTGATTTCAATATTAATATAAAGTGTAAGGACTTAAACCGGCGCATTTTACATTTACTTGCATTGAAAGCATTATTTGTGCTAGTTTTCATGAAATGATAATTTGCTATTCTTTTGTTTCTCCTTTCTTTGTTGTCTGTCACGTTCTTGTTCTCAGAAGGTTTCAGCGTCACCAAACCCGACAAGACTTTAAAACACACTTATCACTATGGCTTGGTACACTAACACTATACTCGGAACCCTGATTGTAATTGTTGTGAGTGCTATAATTACTTAGTTTTCTCAGCTCATATACTTCAGTTTTAAATCCAATTAGGATAAGTTGAGAAGAGGAGACGAATCATATTTCGTTCAGCTCATAACCTATTTCTGTGCATACACCTAAGCCAGTAAGTAGGTAGACGTGGTGTTCGTGACCTGAAAAATTTCAATCCATTCCATTGCATTGACATGTTTCAAACTGTCCGTTGTATTAACAGAGGGGTATTGGAGTCCCAAACCTGCAAATGCCGGACTATGACTGAGAAAAATGTTGTCCAGCTTCATTAGCCTAGTGGTCGTGCCCATTGGATCTTTGCTGTTCGGATACCACTAGTGATCTAACAGTTTGTGATTGTATCGCTGCGTGGCTACACAGGTCAATAATTAGATCGGCGATGAAGAGTCGTATTAAGTGTCTTCCACCCGTGCTATATCTCTTAGTATGAAAATAGATTTCTTGCTCACCAAAGACTAGGAATCATTCTCCCCATGACTCCCTCTGGGATAGTTGTGTACCAGTCTATTGCTACCATTTTACCTGAAATGTTATTGGTTCCGTTGTGAGACTGAGGTTTTGTGGATCTTTAGATTTCATTCCCTGTTACCTGTAATCGTTTCGTCACCAAAGTCCCGCCTTGCTCAATTTGCACCTTAATGGGGTTTAACACAAGTATTATTTTCATTGATCTCGTCTATGTGGTTCTTGGCACAGCTGATTCCCAAAGAGCACATGGATTGAACCTTTGTAGTTTTACATTTTTTGCACAGCCGCTTCATTGTTATCTGCCAGACTATAAGTCCGTATCTAAAGATCGATATTATCACCCTCAAAACATTGCCAGTGTGTCAACTTAGATGCCGTGGCCCCATATTGACCATATAGGAATTCTGAAAACACCAGAATCTGTTATACTTTCCCACTCTGTCCAGAATCATTCCTAAGTATACGACTCTGTTGGACAACTTTAAAGTCTTTCCAAAGGAATCGTGGTTCCCTGTAAACGGCTCACAGCAATTTTCAACCTTTCACGATCACGCACGTTCACGAGACAATAAAACAAAATCACGCACGACCACTCATGACATTTTACTACCAAACGTTATTTACCCAATCGTTTCTATTTTTAAACAATGTTAATATTCATCAGGGATGATTTTTGTTTATTCGGCCTTTTTATTGGTAGTTTTTAATATTATTGTTCTATTAATAGAGATATAGTTTTTTTAAAAAAGGAGTTTTGCAAATGATCCCCTATGATTCCTGGCAACGCGTATAGCTATTTCAGATCTAGCCACAGATCTTCATCAGCTGTTGTTTGGAATGATGCTATTGAAAATTTCATCAACCTAAATGCAAACGAAATCTCACTTGAATTGAGAATTCACTATAATTCACTATAAATGTTAATATTTATTGTTAAAAAAAAAATGGATCCCATGAAGCGATTGGTGAGAGCGTCTCACAATCAGTGAGTTGAGCGCTTTCTAAATTTACACTGTCTGTATGGGAGCCACAGTTTTACACTGGTTCCGAAGGGTATTTGAAGAAGATTTTTCACGGCTAAATACTTGATAGTGTCGCCGTCACTAAGCAAGGCGACCGGCGTCAAAAGAAATATATAAGGTGGTCAGAGCCAGGTTCTCATGTACAAAAGCCGCGCATACTATCACTTCGCCACCGACGGGCACTTATTGTCATACACTAATTCGTTTGTTACGACGTAACTGGTACATACGATTGTATGTGTATTCGGAAAAGCGAATAAACACCTTATTTCAAACATTCTGGCAGAAGTTTTGGAGACGGAATACTACACTTGTGTAGGTAGATTTCGCTAATAACATGTGCATAGTTGAAAGCGTGATTCGTGAGTTCGATTCGCGAGTATAATTCGTCAGCGTGAATACCCATATTTACAGTCCGGCATGATCACAACCGCCATTGTGATTTTGAATCAAGTGCTCCAACGATCACGTGATTGAACTTAATGTTAGTCACGATCACGCAGGAATCACGCGTGATACGAATTTGGCGTTTAACGTGAATGCCAACCGTTGATCTCACAGTTTTGTCAAGCGAAACGTAAAGCTATGAAAATGTTAATGAATAAAGTTATTGAAATATTAATGCCATTGTTAAAAATTACACAGTTATTAACGGAGGGTTGATGAATTCGCTAACTATAGAGCATTCTGGAAAATACGAGATGTTGGAGGATGGAAGAAACTAGACGGTGCGCAATGAAGCGCTATTACTGTTCTAACTGCTGGCCACTGTTCGAGTTAGTCTGGTATGAAGCTGCGAATTGTTAACATTTAATAGGAATAATGAAAGTATTGAACATATGAAGTAAATATAATTAAAGAGCACTATTTTCATTATCGTAATTTATAAAGAACAGCATTCGCTGGCATGATCTCTCCCTTATATTAACGTTATTTATACCTCAGGTAATTCACCTTCTCCTTAGCATATGGTTGATCTGGTTTGTATTTGCCTAAATTAATTTACATTGATCAATGTCTATAAAAATAGCAAATGACATAGTTGTGTTCGATTTTAAGTTTTTTTTTTTTGCTGTGGATTGTGCACAGAGGGTTGACGAATTCTCTAAAAATAGAGTATACTGCAAAATGCTCAATGTTTCTGGGATAAACTAGATGGCGAGTTATGGAATGTTATGACTGCTGTAAATAGCCGACTGCTGGCGGCATTCTAACTTTAATTGGTCGATGTTTATAAATGACTTTTCTACAGTGTGATCTACCTCATGTATCGTGGTTTCCATTGGCCCTCCTCTGAGTGTGGCGTGCTGTTAAATATTCATCAGCCTTCGACAGGGTTCGAGGTTTTAAGTAGATGCAGCTTAAGATTCATATAACATGCCTTGCCAGATTTAGGATTGTTGCATGAAGAAGGAAATTGCAGTTCTGACAGTATCCCCAAAACCACTATGCAGACCCAAACCGAAACCCTTTTATTTCATTTAGTGCGATTTTTGTTTGTTTATTTCTAATTAAATCCATTCTGCTTCCACACCTTTTTTTCGCCCTCCTCTTTTCTCGTTTTGCTTTGAACATGATTTTGAGTGTATTTGCCAAGCGTAACATTATTTTGTTGTTCTTGCTCACTAAAGCGTATTGTTTTTTGTTGTTTTTTTTTGGGAAATTTAAGCTGTAAATTATAAGTTAAACTTGGTACGTTTTGTGCTTTGTGCTTCTGCGTTTTGTTTGCTGGTTAATTTTCTAAAAGGTTTTCGCTTTGTTGGCGTAATTCTGATTTCATGGGTTTGCCTTCTGTAAAGATCTTTTGACGGGGAAAAAAGTTTAATTATATGTAAATAAAGGAACTGTTTTTTTTTATGCGGCTACTTTTCCACAACGCTTTTGAATGGTTAAGAATGGTGCTCTTGCAGAAGTTTCAACTATTTAGCTTATTACAGTTAACGAGAATACCATCATTCACGTCATCGTTAACTTCATTCTAGCATAAAGTCTTATTTTTCTGAACTTTAGTTTGTCAGACTAAAAGGTCGAAATATTCCATGGAGGTAGTAGTGCCATGTTTTTATTACGAAAGCCTTACGAAATTAAGTGCACCTGGAGGTCCTTGACGCTTAGCAGGAGATATACATACATGATAACGGCGACATTGTCGAAAATTTTGCCATAAAAAAGCTACCCAAAATACCGTCCGGCTCCTGTGCAAAACTGTAGGTCGCCATCAGTGAGTGTAAAATTGTAACGAGCGCAGCTCACTAGTTGTGAAAAACTCTTCCCAATCCCATCATGGGATTTAATAGTAAACAATTTTTGTTTGTTTGTGTATTCAGCCACAGTTTGTCAAACGCCGCTCAGCTTTTAAGATGACAGAATTTTCCACTCACTTTCAGCCTGTTCTGACCGATTTGTCAAGTTCGTGGAACGTAACGTAATTGAAATGTTAATGTATTCGTACTGAAATGTTAATGTATAGTTGTGATAGATTGAGGGCCATAATTACAACTTGCCTTTAAAGTCAATGTTAGGAAAAGGTAACTTTAGTTGAAGTGAGCAATAAAGTCACTATTAAATGTTTTTCGTAATTACAACTTCCTAGCAAAATAAAATGAATATTTTTGATAAGGTGGCAATACCAAAGAAAACACCGATTACTTTTGACCAAATGATTTATAATAAAAAAAACGTAGTGGCAACGTACTTTTATTTCTTTGTTGACAAGCCAAAAGTAAATATCCTAAATATCCTCTAACTCTTGCAAATAAAATAAACGTGGTCTGCTCTCCATTTTTATTAACTTTTTATGTGCATAGCTAAATTCATTTCTTAACCAAATGAAAGAAAAACATATGAAAAAAAACGTAGTGGCAACGTACTTTTATTCATTTCTTTACAAGCAAACCATAAAAATTTGTAGATTTATGAACAAGAAGTCTGCCGCTGGTTGCAGCATTCCCCTTGCATCGGAAGGGAATTTTATATACTTATTCGACAAAGCAGCAGCTACGAGTTTTCAAAAATAACCTCTAGCTGGTTTTTATGTAACAAATAGGTTCTGCTTTTTTGGTCTTCCATTTTTTACTTTTTGTTTCCATAGCTAAACTAATTTTTTCTTCTGCATAGGTCGGAAAATGTGGCATCTTTAAAAAGATAAACCTTACGTTAAAAGTTAAAGGGAACACTGGGTACCCTTTAACTTACCAGTCACTTTTAGCCGAAAGTTTGCTTATAATAACGAAAATCTAATAATCTGTCCGATTACATCCTAACTTTAGCTATTGGCAAGTTGTAATTATGGCCCTGAAAGTATTTTATGTGTGGATTGTAGACCGAAGGTTCATGAATTCGCTAACTACATATAGAGCATTCTGGAAAATACTCTACTTTTTAGTGGAATGAACGAGAACGGTGCGTTATGGAGCATACTTACTTTACTTTTATTGACTATTATACAACCTCATGAGGTCAGATGTCTTACACATATTAATTAAACAAACAAATAAACAAATTAAACTAATTTCAACATATTTCTCCAACTGGTTTTATTCTTCGGCTTTTCACGCCATTTGGCTAACACCAAGGATACGGAGGGATTCTTCGGCCTGGTTTTTCCATCGGAGTCTTGGTCGTTATGGAGCATACTGAGTGATAAAAATAGACAACGCTGCATCCAGTGCTGTGATGAGAGACAAAGTAGGATTGCATATACCTCGCTCTTAGATGACACATATCATGACAGATTCATGAAATGAAATTCATAAATGAAACAGAATTCAAGAGGGCTAGGACGGGAAATCTGCTTGCTCATAATCTATCGCAATGAGCTGTTTAGGAGCAAACTCCCTATACTCGAAAAAGTTGAACGGCAGCAAAGATGATGAGTACAATCGCAGTCTATTTCATGCTAACCACAAAACAATCAGATCTTACGTTTGTTCAGAGCTAAGCTTACGGTCGACTGTGAGTAGTCGCGGCACCCATTGCTCGGATGTTATTTTCATGTCCAAATACTCATGTCAAATATGATACACCCACTCAGTTGAGATGCCTGCAGCCTCAGCGACCTCACACACTTTTATTCTCCGATTGCCCAATAGCATTCCATGTATTTGATCGACGTCTTCTGCAGTGACGACTTTTTTGGACAGCCGGTACGCTAGGCTTCACTTGCTCTCAAAGCAAATGTAACGTGTTTGTAGCTTGTCGCAAATAAAGTATTCAATATTATATATTTGGAACACAATGATTTATTGGATATAATGGCTTTGTTTGTTAAAAATCATTTGAAAACAAAAACGTGACAGACAAAAAAGAAACAAAAATGAAGCATGAAAACAATGCTTCTAAACATGTAAATGGTTCTTTCAATATGTTCCTGAAGCCGATATTTTTGTTGCAAATATAATATACTTTTGCCCAAACGCATTGTGTTTGCTATTTAATATTACACGTTTTGAGACACAATGATTAAGATGTTATTAAATATGTGTTTGCGACCCAAATATATCTGTGTTTGTGATACAAACACAACCGTGTTTGTTGCACTGTTTATGCTCTCTCGAGAGTAAGAGAATAAAACAGGGGCAACGAATGTGTATATGTGCCCGTCGGTGGAGCAATGGGTAGTGTGCGCGCCTTTTGTTCTTGAGATCCTGGGTTCGATCCCTGCTCTGACCACCTTAAAATTTCTTTCGACGGCGGTCGCCTCGCATAGTGACGGCGACACTATCGAGTATTTAGCCATGAAAAATGCTTCTCAAAAATACCGTTCGGAACCGTTGTAAAACTGTAGGTCCTAATTAGTGAGTATAAAACTAGAAAGCGCGCAGCTCACTTGTTGTGAGAATCTCTCCCCGATTCCTTCATGGGATGTAATGGGAAACCATTTATTTTTTATAATGAGTGTGTATATCTTGTAAGTGTGAACCCGTATTTTTGCATTATTCTCTCAGTTAGTGATTCATAAATATTCCTGAATGTGCCTGATTTATTGCGTTTTCATTTTATATATTCAGTCGTAAATGGTTCATGAGACAGAGGATATAAAAAGCTCTTGATCAGTGAAAGAAATATAACCAATCGCTAGGACTGTTACATGGTTTGTGACGTTGCTTTGGTTTTTGTGTATTTCTTTCCCATATATTTATGTGTGCTACCAAAGTGAGAAACTATTTTGAGGACAGAAACTGGAGAGGGAAACAACGTGAGTCCCTTTTTCTGCCCGAGCCTCTATTAACAAAAATCGGAATGGCGGACTATTTGTGGAATATAATAAAAGAACACAAGTAATTAATACACGCTTGTCTTGCATGTACTAGATTTGTATACAAGTATATTGTTTGTGTACCAACGCATAGTGATAACCAAGGCATAGTTGAAACCTTCTGAAGACAAAAACGTGAGAGACAACAAAGAAAGGAGAAACAACAGAGAAGCAGATTCGAAACAAAACAAATACTGCATTCAATGCAAGTAAATGTAAAAATCATTTAAATATTTTAATTTTTTGTATTAATTATTTATATATTTATTATTTATATGATAAAATTAATTAATTATTAAAAGAAAAATAAAGGATGATTCGTTTCTAAATATTATTATGTTTGGAGAAAATACGCATATGTATGTTTCCACGTACGTATATGGAGGTTTGGGGAAAACACGGGAATGCTTCCACGTAAGTATATGGATGTTTGGGATGAAGCACACATGTTTCCACGTAAAAGCATACATATTTGTCAGTAAATATGCTAATGTTTGCATTTAAATACACCTGAGTTTGGGACTTGCAAACATATAAATGTTTGAAGTGAGTTCCAAACATATACATGGTTCCTGCAGAATATGTTTGGGAGAATATGTTACAGAGGCCGTTTTTTCAGAGTGTGGTACTTATCAAGACTTCCCTGGGTTTAGGTTTGATGAGCACATGTCATTCACTTTTTTCCATTTTCGTAAAAATTCACGAGGTTGTCTGCTGTTAGTGGCTGTGAAAGACAAACTACTTTAAATGCCACAGCTTGAGTAAAATTTTACTGTAGTCTACTAACAGATGGTAGTTGACAGGAGTAATGCTGATTTTTTACTAACTGCGAGGGAAGTTCAAAAAGTCGCGTTGCCTTCAAACCGCCCTCGTATTACTTACGTATCAGCACATGACATTTTTGTGTTCCAATCCTTTTCTGTTTCTTATAAAAGGGCCTAAGAAAACATCCGTCTGATACGAAATGGTTTAGGCCGCCCTAAAATGAGCATTAGAAAAGTTAATTAATTAAGTAAATGAGTACTAAAAGGGAATACCCAAAATTATACATTTGTATCGAGTTTCAGTCGGGTAAACTCAATGCAACAGGATGTACAATTCTAACTCCTTTCAAATGAGCATTCGTTTAAAATGAGAGCCACATTTTGTAAAATAATCCTAAATTTAAGCCATAGAAGGCAGTGTGGTTTGCACCGAACCCCACCTATTGTATTTCTTGTTGAAATTGTGAATAAATTCTATTTATCCCTTCTCTGTAATTTGTGTGTGTTTTTAGCAAGGATTTTATTTTTTTGTTTTGTCTTAAGTTTTGGTTGTTTCTGGTTAAGCAGTATTGTGTATTACACAATATTGTAACAGACCTTGTATAATTATACCAAGAAACGTTTCATTTACACTCCATCAACTTGAAATTCTGCTGCTGTGCAAGTTTCGTTTACACAAAATTTATTATTCGTATTGTTGGGTGGGCTGTTGTTATCTTGAGAGATCATTTCGTTTCAATGGAATAATTCCTTTTGCATTTTCATTAAACCCAAATCAACTTAAAAAATGTAAATTACATTTGTGTTTATTTTCTTTGGTTCGTACGCCACAGATACTCGAAACTCCCCACTTAGTTACGCATTTGCGATGGAATTTCGTTGTCATGAATTAGAATTAATGAGCAGTCTAATCTTTTAGTTAAGACTTCAATTGTGGCACTTTACTTAATTGCAAGAGATTTAAAGAAAAAAATACAAAAACAAAAATGTAATTAGAATTATAGAAAAATATTTTCAGATAACTGAATGTGGTTGTGGCTTACGTACGTGTTGGTTGCGCATTTTCTGCTGTTTTGGTGATAATCTAATAAAGGGTGTTTCTTTGGAGGTTAACTATGTTAAGTTTAGTTTCATTTGTTTAGTTTCATTTGCCATTACCTCCATCTCATAGCTCTGGGAAATAATATTGTTGAGCGGATTCGGTTGATCCACACTGAAAAAAACGGCCTCTGTAACATATTTTCCCAAACATATTCTGCGGGAACCATGTATATATATGTTTGAGACACACTTCAAACATTTATAGGTTTGCACGTCCCAAAGTCAGGTGTATTTAAATGCAAACATTAGCATGTTTACTGGCAAATATGTATGCTTTTACGTGGAAAAATATGAGTGGTTCATCCCAAACATCTATATACTTACGTGGAAGCATTCGCGTGTTTCCTCCAAACCTCCATATATTTTGCGTATTTGCTCGCAAATTTAGTAACATTTAGAAACGAATTATTCGTTCTTTCTTTATTTATTATAATTAAAATAAATAATTAATTCAAAAAATTCAAATATTTAAAATTACCCTTTTTACATTTACTCGCTGAATGCATAACTTTTGTATGAAATGAGAATCTGCTTCTCTGTTGTTTCTTCTTTCTTTGCTGTCTCTCACGTTATTGTTTTCAGACGGTTTCAACTATGCCCTGGTTATGAGTATGCGTTGGTACACAAACAGTGCACTTATATACAACTTCCGATTTTTTCAGTATAGGCTCGGGTAGAAAAAGGTATTCACGTTGTTGCCCTTTCCAGTTTCTTTCTTCAAAAACGTTTCTCACTTTGGCAGCACATATAAATATATACGAAACACCTACACAAAAACCAAAGCAACATCACCAACCATTTAACCGCTGTCCGATGAACCTTTGACGACTAAATACACATAATACCAAAATACTGAAAAACACTTACAAGATATACACACTCGCTACCCCTCCTTTATTCTCTTGCTCTCAAGAGAGCATAAACAGTGCAACAAACACGGTTGTATTTAAATCACAAACACAAATATATTTGGGTCGCAAACACATATGTTATAACATATTAATCATTGTGTCTCAAACATGTAATATTGAATAGCAAACACAATGTGCTTGGGCACAAGTATATTATATGTGCGACAAGCTTCAAACACATGTTATATTTGCATCCAAACATCAACAAATTACCGATTTTTCGCGTGTACACGTGTATAATGTTTGTAGCTTGCGGCAAATGTAGCATACTTGTGCCCAAACACATTGTTTTTACTATTCAATATAATAATGAGTAATATTTTGTAATATATGGTTTTGTGAACCCAATGCGGCTTTGTTTGTTGAAAACTGCTGAAAACGTGACAGACAACAAAGAAACAAAAAAGCAACAGATCTTCAATTCTTGAAAATAATGCTTGCAAACATGTATATGGTTCCTGGAATATGTTCCTGTGGCCCATTTTTCATCGTGTTCTGTCACTAACAATGCCGAACAATTGCCATTTTGGAGGTAGTATTTGTCTTCATTCGTCTGCTTCAATTTTTCTATTTCTCAAAAGTTTATTAACACTATTAACACGGAGTCGGAGTCGGGGTGCCAAAATCGACTCCAACTTCGATTCCGCAGTTTCGACTCCAACATCACACTCCACCATAATTCTGGAATCTATTACAAATGAGTTTAGAATTGATGTCATCCTAGACTGTGGTGCATACTTCCCCTCGCTCGTTCCGCTTCAATTCTCCTATGTGAAGTATCAATAACTAAGCCAAATGTTGTGCCCCACAGGTGTTGCAATAACAATTTGTAACGCTGTGTCTGTGCCACATAACCCTTGTTGTTCATTGCTGTTGCTTGCAATTGTCATTTGTTGCAGGTCGAGCACAATTGTAATTGGAGTTTGTTTGTTTTTCTACAATTGATTTTTTTTGTGCCACCACATCTTGTCCGGAAAAAAGTGAAACCATTTCAACCGTCATTAGCACAACCCAAAAAAAAGGGAAAACATATAATGAAAGAAAATACTTGCAACTTTTTTTCATCTCTTTGATGTTGCTGTTGCGGTTGATATGACGATGCTGCTATTTGTTTTGGGGTACCGGAGATTTCCGTTCATTTCTACTTTTGTGCAAGAGTCAAATGGGGGGATGTACATACACATCTCCTTGGATATTCGTTTTCTGCTATGAAAATATTGGAAAAGTGTTAAGGAAAAAAAACTTTGCTCGTTTTTTGTGACATTTTTCCGCTGTAATCATTAGACATCAGTGTGGGTTGTATCTGAGCCAAAGATGGGCAATTGAGCCTCATCTGATGGTTTCTGGTGATTGCTGCCATCACGGTTGATTTCATTGCTGGTACAATATTGTCGCGCATTGCTTTGCATGAGATTACATTCGCGTCTGCCTTCCCTGCCTTCTTTCTGTGTATTAAGCTGGTATCATAGGTCGTTGTTGAAATACTTCCTTATTTTTTCTGCTGTTTCTGTTGTCGTTGCTGTTGTTTTGCCTGTTGACGTTATTGTTATTGTCTTTAGATACCCTATAGTCTTTATGGGTCGTCGTCTTATTGCTTCTTCAATTTTCCCCCCTCAATGATGCATTGCGGTTTATTGAACAAATATTTAGTTTTTGTACCTTCTGTGAACTAGAAGGTGTCGCTAGTGTTAAAAATACACAAACACTTGTACACAAGTGCAGACCTATACATAAACACCTTAATGCTCAGTCATTTGCAGTACATATCTCTTCTTTAATAAAACATGAACTATAACACACACATAGTTTCTAAGAATCGAGGGCTGTTGGGAAATTGAAATGAAGCAAAAACTAAACACTTCGGTGGAAATATTGTCAGGTCCTAAAATGTTGAAAACCCCGATTCGAACTCTGCAATGCTAAAATAATGAACTTCGACTTCTATCCCGAATCCAACTCCATTCCCGACTACCACTCACTCTGACTCCAACTCCGACTCTGACTCTGACTCTTACTCAGGCCCCACCACCAAATTCCAGAAATAAGCCAACAGCATTAAAATGTTTTTTTTTTGTTTAATGATGCAAATTATGAATCTAAAAATCGTAAATCTAAAAACTATTCATTCTACTAAGTTTATAAATAATTTTTCATATATCAGCGCTTTAATTTTCATGTAAGAAACATGAAATTTCGTTCTTTTTCCCACAAAAATATCCAGTATCAAAATTGGCTTTAAACTAAAAATAGCTTCTAAGTAAAATTTCTGTAAAGGTTTTCCGGGATATCTCTAGAACTCAAACTACACTGTTACACTCGAGGCTAGAGTGGCCCAAAATTACCAACTAATAGCGTTTATAATATCACTCTACTAGAATTAATTAAAATTATTACATCCGAACCGTGGCGACTCAAAAACTAAAGTCAACGTAGGAAAACAGTTTCCATTCAAAATATCGTCATAACTGATTTATTAATCCTGTCTCACATCGCTGACAAAAAAATAGTATTGAACTACGTCTGGCATTCAACGGTAACCAAAGTCTATGAACGTAATAGCTCTAATAAAGCCAAACGATTGTCATCTTCCTGGTAGTATTGTATTCCTTCATCTGCTTTCATTTTAATATTTCTCAAATTTTTAGCAACTTTATTAACACGTAGTTAGAGTCGGGCCAAACAAATAAACTCCAACTCTTACCCCGACTCCGGGTCAATTTTCTGAAAACTCTGAATCCTCCACTCCAACTTCGACTCCCAGCCAATTTCCTGAATTCGGACTGCTAAATTCTAACGTCGACTCCGACACCGGCCGATTGACTCCGACTTCTAAACTCTAAGTCCGACTCCAATCTCCTGTTATGATATAAATGGTCTAAAATTGTTGGCTTAACTAACATTTCTGTTAAAATAACATTAGAATGTTAACAGACATTTTGTGGTGTACCTTTCAGCTTGATTGCCTAATATTATTAATTACGCCTAAAAGTATGCCATTGCTGCAACTTCAAAATCTACCTCATACCAAATCACCACTAATGTTGACCATTTCGCCAAGAACAGTCTGAATTTTCGGGAACAAGCGGGAGCAGACAGTGAAACCACGAGATGGTTCTAGAAATGACTATTGTAACGTGGTTTTACCTATGGCTGAGGTAAGCTCAGCCATGTCCAGAGTCTTTCGTTAGGATCCACTAAACCTTTCGAAATAAGAACAGAATAGTTTACCCTTTTTGAGGGGTTCGAATTCAGATTCTTTATTGATATTTAATTTACAAAGTAATTTGATTTACAGGAATAACATCAACTGCTTCACTTGGTGAGAAGACTCCTCGTAGCTTGAGAACACTAGTCTCGGGGCACTTGTCTCGGCTTGACAATAATCTTCTGGGGCACTTGTTCGGTATCGGTTATCATCGGCTGGGTTACATGGGAACAGTGATCCGAAGCCCCTGTGTGGGAACAGTGAGCCGAAACTCATGTGTAGGAACAGTGAGCCAAAACTCCTGTGTAGGAACAGTGAGCCGAAGCCCCTGTGTAGGAACAGTGAGCCGAAACTTCTGTGTAGGAACAGTGAGCCGAAACTCCTGTGTAGCAAATGTATTTACGCAGTCTTTACAAAAGACCGGATCCCAAAATTTGCTCCTGTCCTTTGCACAACTAGAGCCCAGGCAAAATGCTATAATCTTGTCTGGTTGTTCGCTCGGAGGCGACCACTCGAGTCTAGTTTACCTTAACACTAAGTAACTTCGCTGTAATGACGCAAATGAGAATTATATTCAAGCACTCATTCTTGTGCGGTCATTAAAACTAGTTCGCTGCTAATATGTACACAATGTCGACAGGGCTTGTGTGTTGTCAGTGAGTGTGATTGTTTTTGACATTTATGACTCTGACAACTCCTCCTTTATAGATACACGCTTGAAACACGCTACCAAATTATACAAATTTACTTTGAAAATCAGCAGGGTTAGCACAACTTATAGACAACTTTTTGATTTTAATGGCGCACATAATCGTCCATCTAAGCAAACTATCCGTCGAACTGTGGATAGATTTTACACCACACACTCTAAAAATGATGCGATAACATCAAAACGTCGATGGACTGTGCGTACTGAAGGGCATATCGCCGCAGTAAACGAAGAAGAGGCAAATTTATCGATTTGTCGTGGGTCGCAGGAATTGGGGTTTAGTCCATCCACTACGTGGAAAAGTTTGCGCAAACATCTAGGCCTATACCCGTACACGGTCCAGCTGGTGCAGGACTTATAGCCACGAGACCATCATATGCGTCGTTCTTTCGCCGTTTGGGCTCTAAAGAAGTTGGAATCTGACCCGATTAGGCTTAACTGGTTTGTTAGTAATCAAAATTATGCATATAGCGTGTTAGCAATCTACAGCAAACCCTACATACTTCATTATATCCACAAAAATTCACCATTTGGTGCGGTTTACAAGCTTGTGTCATAATCGGACCCCATTTCTTAAAAAATTAGGCCGAAGCTCGCGTTACGATCAATGGAGATCGTTACCGCAACATGATCAATGATTTTTTGTTTCAAAATATGAATCACATGCGCTTTGTGGTTTCAATAGGACGGCGCTACGTGCCATACAGCGACCGCAACCATCGATTTATTGAAATCAGAATTTGGAGATAAGTTGATTTCGAGAAATCGACTTGTCAACTAGCCTCCAAGGACGTGCTATTTGACATCTGTTGATTTTTTCCTGTGTGGCTCACCACGAATGCTTGAGAATATAGCAAGAACTTTCTGAAACAATCGATGACACTAATAATTTCGTCGATATCGAACTTTCGCGAACAATCGAGAAAAATACAGTGTTATTACAAGATGGTTCTGGAAACGACTGAAGTGGTTTAAAAAACCGACTTGTAGCGAAACTGAGAATAGTGATATGTTTGTACTGTACAAGTTAAACAGCGCCTTTGAACTGTACAAGTACAATAATGACATCTGTTGTAAAAAAAGGGGTCCCACAACATCTAATGAAGGGATTGAGGAGAGCTTCTCACAATTTGTTGTACTTTTGATAATTTACAAAGAATCTTGTATTAAGGGGAAATTAAACGGCGCTAAAAATGTCAATTAGAAAATTCTTAACAATAGTTTTTTGAACACCTTGCCATAGGATTCTGATACCATGTGCGGTATTTTGGCAGATTCCGGCTCAAATTATAATCAATTTAACTGAAATCTGATTTTGCTTGACATTTTACGAAGAACAATTTAAATATCTTCACAATAGGATCTTTGCATGTTAATATTTAAATCTCAAAAAACTAATTCTCTCGGGAATCGTGTTTGTTTAATGAGAACACCCTAACGTCCCCAAAATATAAAAACTAGAATTGGAATAAGATTTAGGAATGATGATGACAAAAATTGCCACGCAATCCTCGTTGATTGAAATTCTCACTATCACTATCACGATTACTATTGCTTTGATTGCTGCTGCCTGTGTTGATATTGCTGTTTATTTAACCGATGTTTATGTTTGTTTATATTGGTAAACAATAATGAAAAGCTTTCCAACATAGCGATTTCAGCAAAAAAGGAAAAAAAACGCCAAATCAAAAAATAACACTACAAGATATTAAAGGTGTAGCAGCAGGAAAAGCACCAGCAGAATAGCAACATCAACCATAAACCAACGATACATGTTGCATCCACTTACCTACAACACTGTCTCTCGCTGCCAGCAACATAACCACAAAGTTCTGTTTAACTATTTGTCTGTAAACTTTTAAATGCGGTGCAAATAAAACCACGTAACTTCAAATAGAAAAGCACAAACAGAGTTTAAAGAGCGTTTTAGAAGCGATATTCCAAAGGATTCAGAGCCAGATAAGCGCCACCGACGCCATTTAATATACACCCTTGCTTAGTATCGTATCATCGTATGGTTTAGTAGTATTTACAATAAAACCAACGAAAGGGAGGTGATACATGAATAGCACAGATGAGCGAAAGCACCGAAAGGAGCTGGAAGGGAGTAAATGTTTATGAACTATTAAATATTTATTTAACTGCTTAAGTAAATCAAAAACTAAAGCGACTAATCGATAGAAGTTGTTAATGTGCTTTACTTGTAATGCAGCTTGAACTGTGTTAGGCTTCTTGCGAAAACGGTTGGAGGTCGTTTTCCACAAAAATATTTCGATTGCTATGTATGCTCAATGTTGACTGCAACGGGGAAACGTTTCCAACAACGACACATTTCTATCGTGAAATTATCTTTTATTGCTTTTTTACACCAACCTTTCATTTATCCCAACATTTTTAAAATTTACTTTTATGACAAACATAGTAAACGTTTGACAGCATGTGTACAACAAACAAGTGTATACACATACACGATTACACTCATAAGTGATCTCTCTTGCTATTCTCTTCTTTGAACAAAAATTAACAAGCACATCCTCCTGTTAAGGTATTTCTCATCTTGCCTGTGACAGTTTGGTGGTTATCATACATGGAGCAAATTAATTATATGATAATTATAATTTGTAGTTTAAATTTAATTACCTCTATAAATGCAAATTCAAAAAATGTTAAATACCATTGGCAATTGTATTTATTTTTCAAGCATTTATTTCCCTCATATCTGGAAGTTTTAGTTTTCCAATAGTTTATATGTACAGGTTTATGAATTTGAAAATACTACGAGGCACCACCAATCGAAGCCACAAACCTCTACCTATAAATAACTGACTTTCCAGCAGTCAAACAAATTCACAATAATTAAAAGCGTTCGCATAGTTCATTACAATTCACATTCGATTCCACAACCTGCATTTGCAGTGCTTGAGCAAATGAATATTAAAAATGTTTTAATTGCCATTTTGCGAAACAGAGGTAGTTCTTTTGCATTATATAAATTAATTCAATTTTAAATCCAATGCAAATTTAAGAAAGATTTGAACTTTTTGAGTAAAGTAGGTGGTTGAAAAATCCTAAAAACATGAATTGTTCAATTAGGATATTCAAACTTTGGATTACATCTGACAAGATGTACAAATACAAATTTTAATTTTTCATGTTGTTTGCATAATTACCGCATGTTATTGCATACTTTTCGGCGCTATCGAAAAATGTTTTTAATATTTTCCCAGGATAATTAATTTTTACTCTAGTTAATTTGCGTTAAAAAGTATGCAATAATTTTTATTTATAAACTTTTTCGATAGCGCCCAAAAGTATGCAATAATTTGCGGTTATAATGCAAACAACATGGAAAAATATTTGTATTAATGCTGCAAATACATCCTGTCATACGTAACATTTTTGTTTTTGAATAAAACTGTGCACATCCAAAACCAAATGTTCTTGGTGTTTAAGGGGCTTTAATCACCCGGTTGGTACGAAGTTCCTTTCGCTATACATTATGTGCTAGTTAGTTCCAACACGCCTAAGGCGCCTGTTGAAAAATACTGTAATTTAAATGGATTTTTAAGAAAAGATACTTTTTGTAAAATGATAAACTTTTTTTAAGAAATATTTAATTTATTGAATGTATTTTTTTAAAAATAGTCTATTTTTAGGTCCCTTTTTGTAAGAATAAGTATTATATTTTCCCGAAAAGGTAATTTCTTTAATGAGAGGTACTTATTTTATTAAAAACTAATATGTTTTTAAGAAAAGCTACAATTTTTAATAAGAAGTGCTTTCTGTAAGAAAAAGCCTAAGAGTATGCATTTTTTTTTTTTACAAAGAAGTACTTTTTTTAAGAACAGGTACTTTTTAAAGAAGTCGTACTCTTTTGGGAAAAGGTTATTTTTTAAGAAAATTTACTTATTTTCAGAAAGGCTACTTATCTCAAGAAAAGAAACGAAAATGTATTATTTAATTTTTAAGAAAAGGTACTTTCAAGAAAAGGATTTTTTTTGAAGAATTGCATTTTTTACGAAAGAACATGTACAATTTTAAGAGTAGGTACTTATCTCAAGAAAAGTTGTTTTGTTTTACAAAATAGGTACTGTACGTTTTTAAGAATAGGTACTTATTTTAAAAAATTACTTTTTTTAAGAGAAGGTACTTTTTGTAAGAAAATTTACTTTTTTAAGCAAAGCTACTTCTTTAAGATAAGGTATTTTTTTTAAGAAAAGGTAGACTGTTTAAGAATATCTATATGTATTTTTTTTGAGAAAATTCTTTTTTTAAGAAAACGCACTTACGAAAATTTTATTTTTTTAAAGTTCTTTCACTTTGGCTTTTCTAAATTTACTTTTTATTCGGTTCAAACTACAATATGTAATAAACAGGCTCCGCCTAGAAAATTTCCCATTAATCAAAAAATATCCCCCGATATGTTAGTCTAGATATAAACCAAACAAAAAGTACGAGCATAGTTAAAGGAATTAACTAGATATCGCACATGTCTTGGGAAATTTCTTGTTCAATGGGATAGTTTCTACATGGAGCTAGATGCAATAATTACAACGTTTGATCCCACACAAAATATACCTTGCAAGATGTATTTAATACAGGTGCTAACAATAGGTGGGGTAGGCAACATCAACAGGGATTTTGTTTTTGTTTTGTGGTCCGTTGCTCTCAAATTCAACAGAAACGAATACCAACAATAACAGTAAACAAAAAGATGCAGCAAAATAACAAAATTTTAACTATGCAATAGCAAAAGCGACATAAAAAGTCAGTTGTTCGAACAACACAACCTGGAAAATGATAACTTTTTTGTATGTATAAACTCTCCCACAGTGTTGAGTTAACGTCAATGAAAGTTATGATAAACTTCAATGAGAGTTACAAAACGACAACGCAGCTCCTAGTGGTAGTACTTGACACCGCCTGTGCGATATCTACTTATTTCCTTTATCTATGGTACGAGTGTAAGAGTACGTGTGCTGCCAAATGTAATTCCATGCTCCGGGTTGTATTTCATGGATTTGGCAATCTTGCACTTTGGCTTTTCTAAATTTACTTTTTATTGGGTTCAAAAATACAATATGTAATACACAAGTTCCACCTAGAAAACTTTCCTTTAAACCAAACCAAACCAAAAGTACACAGTATAGTTGATAATAATGGGTTGTAATAAAGTAGTTAAAGAAAGTTGTTTAAAATTTTGTCATTTTGCCCCCATCCCGCAACGTGCGATAAGGAATTTCGTTCCAAAAACTACGATAAAAAAAACCATTTTGGCGGTTTTTCACGAGTTCGGAAGGGGGACATTTCTTTTTGGAAATTGCCTCGATAGTGCCATCGACTTTGGGAATTTTTTTTATATGGATTCCTACCCAGTCTAGTGTACTATAAGGCAAGTCCTGGAAGCCATTTCAACGATGCTGTGATTTATTCATAAATGTCAAGGATTCATTCGTTCATTCATAAAGGTCAAGGATAAATTAACAATTAAATACTAAAGGGTTTATGTAAAATGTTTCAATGCATTTGTAGTTGCAAGGCTATGCCTAAGAATCATCAATAAGCAAGAGCACACAGCAGATGCGAAACCGATTAAACAAACCATTTGCTTCAAGTTACTGCGCAGTTGGTGTTTGCTTACGCAGTCAAGCAAAACAATATATTTTCAGCGAACTACTGTTGCGGTAAGCAGTCAGCTATTGTTTTACTTATTTGGCTTCTGCTTATGTTCTTTGCTGTCGGTGAAAGCAGTCAGCTGTTGTTTTACTTACTTTGCTTTTGCTTATGTTCTTTACTATTGCTTTTGCTGTTTGCTACTGTTACTGTTGTTGTTCACTTTTTGTTTATTAGTATTTTTTTAATGCGAAATTAAATTCCAATTTTTACTTTCCCCGCCCTTTAAAATCACCCATAAAGCTTTTTGAACATGAGCGTATGAAACTGTTGGTCCTTACGTGATAAATTGTGGCGAATGTTTATCTTTTGAGTTAAAATGTTTGTAAAATCATTCTTTGGGAAAACACTTCACCAGTTAAGGAGCTCTATTGTAGACACAATACATTTTCTAAAATAATTATTAAAATTTTCTTTGTAATCTATTTGTTTTGTAAAATTGTCCTACGTAATTATTGATTTTTGTTTCGACTTTGTTTAAGGGGATACACTTTTCAGGATTCTAATCAAGTATAATCCTTAAGCTGCTTATGCTCATTATGATAATGACAGTCAAGATTGTTTTGTAATCGTTAATATGGTGTAATGGGACATAAACCATGATTTCCATTAATAGTTTAAATTTTATTATGTTTGTGAATCTCATCTAAAAACTACGGGGGTTCTTGGACTTTAAACTGAAGGTTGTGCTATACGGAATCATCGTAAATCATGGGCATTGTATAGTTCTAAATCAAATAACTCTAATAATATTTTAAAGTTTCTCATTGTGTTTGGAAACTTAACCATCCACTTTGTCAGCAAATCTCTTTTATCCTGCGCTTTTTAAATTTCCTGTACTGTAATTTTCAACTTGTTTATTGAGAGAACTCACAGCAGTTTGTATTCAAAATTGGTGTCAAGCTTTTCCTTTAGTTGCACTGCAGCCTATAATATTTTTAAACAAATTGAGGTTTAGATATATGAGTGCTAGAATTTAATTTCAATAGTATACTTTCCGTCTATAGTATCGACTAACGTCTTAACCTAACCAAATATTCAAATAATGTTTTATATTATTAATTATTTTGAATTGATTGAGTGTAATTTCTATAACTTTTTATTGTTTTCTGTTACGATAAATTTTTTGTGCTGGTGAATTACATTGTTTTGTTTTGTTCATTCTTTAATAATAAATTTCTTTTCACATCAGTGCGTATATACAATTTAGATGGTAATTAATTTCCTAAAATATCAAAATATTATTTACAATACTGAGCCATTTATTTTCGGATTTTTACATAAAACCAAACAAATATTAAATATAGTTTAAACATGTATCTAATGTTGTTCTATTGAACATCAATTTATTAAAGAACAATTTTTACAAATACATTTGTACAGTGGAACATAAAGAACGTGTATGCACCCAGCGGCGGAAGTCATGACCTGGAAGGCCTGAAATCATGACCAAACCGGCCTTCTTTAAAATACGTAAGGCCTTCCCTACACATGACCTCCTCCTTTCTTTTTCACATTGCGTGAGATTGGGAGGCAAGGCCTTCCTTGTCCATTGCCTAAAGCAGGCCTTAGAAGGCATCCAAAGTGAAAGGCCTTAGCAGGGATTTACTTTAATATATTTTTGTTAAACAATTTTAAAATTAAAATAATTTATTTTGTCACAAAATCATTATCCACTTCTACATATTTATTTTATTTTTTTTATCTTAGAAAGTTGTACCATGCCCAACTTCAAATTGAAAATTTTAAAAATACCCTGACAAATATTAAATAAAACATAATTTTAAAATTTGTATGAAATTTTCCAATTAAATTGCGGTTAAAAAGAATCAGAAAAGAAATTTTTAAAAATTGTAAAAATAATCTTCTTGTTTATATCTGATGAGAAAATTCATGCATTCCGCAGGCCTTATTTTAGGAAGGCATTACAAACGAACCATTCCGCATGCCTTATTTGTGGAAGGCCTTGCGACAACCGCCGCTGGACATCTATATGATTTGTATGTACGAGTTCGATACAAACTAATAAAAAATATTAAATTTTAGTCATTAAATATTTTATAGGCATAACATAAACATAAATTTCAAAGCAGCTTAAATCAAAAAAAAAAACAATAAAAATAAATAAATATATATATACACAAAGATTAAAATCAAAATATTTGAAATTATTGTGCAGTAAACAAATGTTGGAGTTTGTGGCATTGTGGAAGTTAGTTATCCTGGGTGGTCTGCATGCTTGTTTATATATGAAATTAAAATGATATGTACTCACGTATGTAGCAATTTTGGATTAACTAAAATATAAATTGATTTTTAAAATCAATTGATTTTTTATATTTAAAAGTTATTTTGATACCAATCAGACTAGTCATATAAAAATATGATTTGATTTTGGCTCATGCCCTACCTACTTACTACCTTTCTCACATGTAGCCGTCCTTAGATAAGCGTTTGAAATAGCTTGACTCTTTTCAATGCATTTCTAATTGCTTGGCTATGCCTAAGAATCATCAATAAGCAACAGCACACAGCAACCGCAAAACAGACTAAACAAACCATTTGCTTCAAGTTACTGCGCAGCTGGTGTCTGCTTACGCAGTCCAGCAAAGCAATATATTTTCACCGAACTACTGTTGGGGCAAGCAGTCAGCTGTTGTTTTACTGACTTTGCTTTTGTTTATGTTCTTTACTGTTGCGGCAATCAGTCAGCAGTTGTTTTACTTACTTTGCTTTTGCTTATGTTCTTTACTATTGCGGCAAGCAGTCAGCTGTTGCTGTACTTACTTTGCCTTTGCTTATGTTCTTTACTGTTGTTGCAAGCAGTCAGCTGTTGTTTTACTTACTTTGCTTACGTTCTTTACTGTTGCGGCAAGCAGTCAGCAGTTGCTTTACTTACCTTGCTTTTGCTTATGTTCTTTACTGTTGCGGCAAGCAGTCAGCAGTTGCTGTACTTACTTTTGCTTTTGTTTATGTTCTTTACTATTGCGGCAAGCAGTCAGCTGTTGTTTTACTTACTTTGCTTATGTTCTTTACTGTTGCGGCAAGCAGTCAGTAGTTGCTTTACTTACTTTGCTTATGTTCTTTACTATTGCGGCAAGTAGTCAGCAATTGCTTTACTTACTTTGCTTTTGCTTATGTTCTTTACTGTTGCTGCAAGCAGTCAGCTGCTGTTTTACTTAATTGGCCTTGGTTTATATTCTTTGCTGTTGCGGTAATCAGTCAGCTATTGTTTTACTTACTTTGCTTTTGCTTATGTTCTTTACTGTTGCGACAAACAGCCAGCTGTTGTTTTACGTACTTTCCTTTTGCTTATATTCTTTACTGTTGCTTCAAGCAGTCAGCTGTTGTTTTACTTACTTTGCTTTTGCTTATGTTCTTTACTGTTGCTGCAAGCAGTCAGCTGTTGTTTTACTTGCTTTGCTTTTGCTTATGTTCTTTACTGTTGCGGTAATCACTCAGCTGTTGTTTTACTTACTTTGCTTTTGCTTATGTTCTTTACTGTTGCTGCAAGCAGTCAGCTGTTGTTTTACTTACTTTGCTTTTGCTTATGTTCTTTACTGTTGCTGCAAGCAGTCAGCTGTTGTTTTACTTGCTTTGCTTTTGCTTATGTTCTTTACTGTTGCGACTAGCAGCCAGCTGTTGTTTTACGTACTTTCCTTTTGCTTATGTTCTTTACTGTTGCTTCAAGCAGTCAGCTGTTGTTTTACTTACTTTGCTTTTACTTATGTTCTTTACTGTTTCGGCAAGCAGTCAGCAGTTGTTTTACTTACTTTTCTTTTGCTTATGTTCTTTACTGTTCCAGCAAGCAGTCAGCTGTTGTTTTACTTCTTTGCATTTGCTTATGTTCTTTACAGTTGCGGCAAGCAGTCAGCAGTTGCTTTACTTACTTTGGTTTTGCTTATGTTCTTTACTATTGCGGCAAGCAGTCAGCTGTTATTTTACTTACATTGCTTTTGCTTATGTTCTTTACTGTGCAGTTTTCGCAGTCGAATGCAGGATTGTAGCAAAGTTTTCAAAATGTTGCTGTGGCTGTGCCTTAAATCAGCAAATACTGTTGCTGTCGCTGGAAAATTGAAAATGTGGAAATTAAAAAAAACTTCTATATCTCGAAAACGAAGTGTCCAATCGAAAAATATTCAATTCTTGTTGGTTTATTAGGTTTGTTTTAATAAGAAAAGGATTGGCGAGAGTTTCACACACATCAGTTAGCTTTGTAGTTTTACACTCACTGGTTGGAACCTATAGTTTTACACCAGTTCCGAAAGGTATTTGGCTAAGCCTTTTTATAACTAAATACTCGACAATGTTGCCGTCAACAACCCAGGTCGAAAGAAATGTAAGGTGGCCAGAGCTGGGATACCCCAGTATTGAGAATGAATTATATTATAGCAACAGAATTCAACTGAAATTCAGTTCGGACTGCCTCATTTATGAATATTACTGTTGTTGCAAACGTATTAACCCCAAACCAAAATCCTTTTCTTTCCAAATCCTTTTCTTCAAATCGAATTGTTTCAAAAGAATTGATTTCAAATTCGATTGTGGCAACTGTAATCACAACAATTCGGTTGATGCAACCGAAATGATAGAACATTTTATTGATAGAACGAATATAATTAAAAATTCTGTTGTCACATCCGAATCAATTATGAAACGAGACTGTTTCAAACGAATTTCAGTTATTGGGACTAAAGTCATTCCTGACAAACTCAATTCGGTTGTGGCAGACGCCATTCGGGGCCAACAGCCGAACTGACGGTTGCTACAACGTCTTTTCAAACACTTGGTACTGTCAGTGCATAGATGAAAAGAAGAGCGTATGCTAGTACCCAAATTCAGTAACTAGTATGATATATAGTTTGGTAATGACTTATTTGGTGCGGGTCTCCAAATGTCACCATTGATTTTGAGTAACATACATGGCTTCAAGGGGTAAGGAAAAGATAATGATTCCAAAATACTTCTTAATCGTTTCGTTTTGCCATCCACATTTTAATAGATAAATTTTTCCATTTTGTAACTAGGAAATTTTAACAAAATATTTCAAAACAGTTTAAGTATTTTGAAACTTAATTCACATCTGTTTTACAGGTTTCCATTGAATCTGCCTTGACCTGGGCCCTTGAAGTTTATATATTTTCTGTGTCTTTTGGGGGGGAGGGGGTATATTATGGCCTTTTTGGGCAATTGGCCAATATTTTCCCATTAGATCTATTCAAATCAATACACAAAAGAATGAGAAACAAAGAAAGAAGATAAACCAATGTAGATGTAGAGATAATAGATAATTGTAATAAAAATAAATGTTCAACATTTGTTATGTCAATACTCAAGAATGAAAAAAGTCATGAAATATTAAAGAGATGAAATAAAAATTATTCCAGAAAATGGAAAAAGTGGATACAAAAGTCGAAGAAGAAGTTGAGATGGCAACACAGATGGATATGGATATTGTTAACATTAGAAGCTACATATTTTTATATTGGCTCTTTAGTTTGTTGCGGGAAAGTATATGAAGATTGTAATGTACTTATGTATAAAGTATATACATACATATATGTTATTAGGGAACTATTGTACAAACATTAGTATTACACAATTGTATTTCGTACACTTTATGTGTATAGTATATTACTTTTGCATTATCGTAATGTATCTTTTGTTTATTATTTATTGATTATTTCCTTTTTCTACAAATTTAAAAGTTGTATCTTTTGTATCATCTTTTGTTTCAGTTGGAACTTAAATCATTCACTAAAAAGAACAACAAAAAACTTCATTGTATCTGCAAAATAAAATGCAAATAATAAATCGCAAAAAAACTATGGCATTTATACTAGAGATACATCCGAAATCTGATGGTTTAGATAAGACACATTTTTATATTCGATATTGTTGCTACTTTAACTAGTTTTTGTTGTTTTTTTTTTGCTTTCGTATCTAAGATACGACGAGTATGCAGATGTTCAATTGTGTTGCAGTGTTTTTTTCTGTTTTTTCTTCTGTGTTTTTTTAACTTGGAGGCCATTATCATAGATTTCATTTCCATGACGTTAGGAAAAATCGAAATATTACAAGGTTTGGTATGGTTTTCTTTGCCTCTTAGTTCTTTCGGTTTGGCATTCTTGCCATATTTTGATGTTGTAAATTTCTGTCTCTCTGTGCCACTGCATTCAAGAGTGCAACGATTGCTGACATTTCTGGAGAATATGCTAAAATTTGAAATGCAGTGTTAGTAGGAGATTTGTTTTACGATTTCTTATAAGTTAAGATGAGATAGCAGACACATAGAAATTTTCCTTAAAATCTGTTCAAATGTATGTAAATACTTAAGTTTGCAGAGAAAGTTGTTAGGTTATATTAAAGTAAAACAGAAACAGATGAGAAACATTATCATTTATTGATTTCAGGAAAACAAAATCAACCTCATTCGGGAAGAATATTTTGTAAATCCGTAATTGCATGTCAAACCGAACACTGTTTTACATGACTATTTTTGTTTGATTTAAATTTTTGTAGACTGATTCTTTAAGAAACAAATTCCCCCATCGTTCGAAATTCGAAAAAAAAAAATGATTTCTTGGTGTAGGTTATTTGTAATTAATATAAATTAAATAAATTAAAATTGTATGCACTTGTGATTGCACATGAAAACTCCAACCTAAGCCGTTTAAATAAATATAGGTATATTGTCACATCGATTCTGAACAATCCCTGAAAATTTGAAGGTGCAGACAGAATGAGTTCTACTTCTAAAATAACACTGTGTGTAATTTTTTAAGTCATGGAAATATTACCATATACGGACACCACTACGTCATAAAAGACCAAACAAAAAAACGGACCTGTGTCTTCCAGTTTTGCCCAAAGTCATGCACTTTTTTTATGGGCCCCCAAAGATTTGGGGCCTCGGTGTCATTTTTGCAAAAAAGTGAGAATTTTGTCAGGCTCATATCTTGCAATTCGCTCGGAATTTTGATTTACTCTCTGAGAGAAAGTTGAAGCCCTTGTCATAATGAATAAAACTTGCGAACATATAAAATCAAAGCAACTTCATCTTCAAGGTCAACATCGCAAAAAACTTCAAAACTCAAGGAAACAATCAACTAGAGAAATGTAACAAATGTATATGATCACTTTGTTCGCAAAAACAACTTTCTAGAACATATGAACTTCCTACGAATGATTCTTAACACCGTTTACTTCAACATTAAGATACTATGCTCTCTCACCGACCGCAGCAGCACAGGCAAAGCAGTAAGCTCAGCACACGCAACAAGGGACGCAGCACACAATATAAGAATATAAGAAGGTACATTTTTGTGGTTGATTGTTTCCTTGAATCTTGAACGGTTTGCTACCTATGGACCTGAACAGGGGAAAAAGGTAAAAAAATCGATTTTTTAAAAGTTTTTTTCGATTCTGACCTTGAAGATGAAGTTCTTTTTGATTTTATATATTTTTTATGACAAGAGCTACAATTTTCCCTCAGAGAGTGATCAAAATGACAAAATGATCACTAAAAAAAACAAAAAACAAAATGGTTTTCCATTACATCCCATGAAGGAATCGGGGAGAGCTTCTCACAATCAGTGAGCTGTGCGCTTTCTAGTTTTATACTCACTGATTGGGACCCACAGTTTTACACCGGTTCCGAACGGTATTTTTGAGAAGCATTTTCATGGCTAAATACTCGATAGTGTCGCCGTCACTATGCGAGGTGACCGCCGTCGAAAGAAATTTTAAGGTGGTCAGAGCAGGGATCGAACCCAGGATCTCAAGTACAAGAGGCGCGAACACTACCCATTGCACCCAAATTATCACTTTGTTTGCAAAAATGACACCGAGGCCCCCAAATCTTTGGGGCCCATAAAAAAAGTCCATGACTTTGAGCAAAACTGGAGACACGGGTCATTTTGTTATATATCCATATACATATATACCCTCAAAACTTATTTTCGCAATCGAACGCATCGTTTCCGAAATATTTATCTTTTTCAATTTTGTTCATATTCGACAATTTCAAAAAATATCTAATTTGGTAAAACTGCCGAAATAAAAATAGAGTTATTAATTTTATCTAGTATTTATATTTGGGAGTTATATATTTTTAATTTTTCCGATTATACTTTATTTTGTAGATTTTCAATATTTTTAATTTGAACTGGCTCGCAGACGATTCTTAGCTAAAAATTAAACTGTCGGCTCGCGAGCCAGCTTGCAAATTTAACAGCCGACAAATTGAAATTTAAATGCTGCAATATTTAATTTTGATTACTGCCTTGCGAGCTGCGAGCCGCTCCCGGGCTAAAATTGAATCTGGTGGCTTTATAATTTCAATTTCTTTGCTCCCTCAAGAATCAGGCTATTTTCAGGATAGAACCCGCCGTTTACATGATATTTGTGTAGAAAATCATAGGAAAAAAAAACAAATATTAATTAATTTTATCTAATTTATACGTATGTATTTTTTGTGTTTGTTATTTAATTCCAAATGTGCGAGTCGAGAGCCACCAGATTGGAGGAGTTTACGTGCCAGTTAATACGAACTCTACGTTACCAATTACCAAATAGCACGGTACTGTTTGCCTATCTATAAACAGTGACCATCTATCGGCGAAAGACTCATATTACCGGCAAATGTGAACTTTGACTTTGACCTGTAGGCTGCAGGTTTAAACATCAAATTATCGGTGTCAAAATATGACACATATATGTATTAGAGGTATAGTCAAAAATGAATTAAGAGCTATCCCATACAGCAGATTTTAACGAAATTTAAAACACAAAACCATATAAGGAACACCCTGCTCTACAATTTCAATCTGAGGCGAAATACTTAGTTGGTTTTGGGACATTCGGAAATTTAATCTGCGACCTGTTCATTAGTGCATATGGAAAGTATTTTTTTTGCGTACCCAATTGACCTCAAAACAACCCAGAAAAGTGTGGCGTCTTACAAATCGGAGACGACATATTTCTTCTAACAGCTCCATTTTCTTTTCCATCCAATGCGCTTCCAACTTTCGCAGTGGTTCGTCCACTTGATCCTTGCAGCGGTGGATTTATTAATTTTTCTATTTCCCCTTTACATCCCGTGAAAGGACAGGGTAGAGCTTCTCATAATCCGTGAGATGTACGCTGCCTAGTTTGATACTTACTGATTGGGACAATTTTACACCAATTCCTAACGATTTCTGGAGATGCTTTGCCATGGATATTTACTGGATAGTGTCGCTGGATAACGTTGGTTCGATAGCTGCTTTGGGCAGCTTACATTTGTCATGGCGACGCGCAGTGGTTTAGAATAGATTTCCATCGGCAAAAAAATGCAGTTTCTTTTCATCTAGTAAACATTTTAACGTTTTGTATTTGCAAGTATTAAGACTAAAAATCGAATAATTGGGTATAGTTTAGAAAATATTCCAAAGCTGACTGCTTTTCTTGTTTTTCGATTTTAAAGAGAACTTCAATGTAGTATACTTGTGTCTAAGCACATTGTGTTTGCTATTCAATATTACATGTTTGTGACAATAGGTTATAATATATGTTTTTGTTACCCAAATGTGGCTTTGTTTGGTGAAATTTGCTGAAAACAAAAACGTGACGGACACCATAGAAACGAAAGAGCAGCAGATCTTCAATTCATGAAAACAATGCTTGCAAACATATACATACTTGCTTCCTTCAATATACGTATGTGATTTTTTTTAGCGTGCACTAGACTATGTCGTTTGAGGGCCATGTTAACGCTCTCAACTATAGGGTCAAGCCAACCACGATTGCTGCCTTGGAAGACAACAGTACACGTGTCATTGCTGAGATACCAGCCGGAAGCGTAGCCGTGGGCTACATTTGCATGTAAAAATTTTTAAAACATATGCTTATATATGTGTGGTATTTATTTGTCGATCCAAATATACAGGGTGATTCAGGAAGTTCCGGACAAATTTCTCCAGCGTATTCCTTGGCTCATTTCATGACGAAAAGTCCACTAGGACCATGTCCGAAAATGCAAGGGTGCGAAATGGCAGCGGGTTCAAAATTTTCGGATTGGTGGTCGGAGGGTTCCAAAGTTATGACCATTTTACTGAAATGCAAAAATGTTTGTTTGTGTTTTTGGAAGCGAAATAACAGCACACATTTATTTGTTTTTGTAAATTAACACGTTTAAGATTTTATTTTCCAGTCCATTTTCAGTCCATTCATCAGTGCCTAAAAAAGTAGGTAGTATTTCTAGGTATTCATTGATAGAATTTTGTCATTTAACAAGTGTTTACGAACGCGAAAAGTACAGGTGATTTTTGGCCGGTTTTTTAAAAGTGAATAACGACAAAAAAGTAAAAGTTTACGCTAAGTCTCTGCTGCAGCAACAGTTTATATTTTAGCAACTGAGTTAGCACCTTATTTTCTCTTGTTTTTACGCATTTTCAAACGTGGATTACGCCATAGTGCTTCCGCATGTATAATAAATAGGTAGAATAAAAAAGGGCTGAAAAACTAAAGTGGGCTAAAAATTGGCTAAAAACCTTGGAAATCAATTTAATTATATAGCACAAAAGACCTAAAGTACAAATTTAGCACTCCATTTCATACTAAAAATAAAAACAAATAGTTTCCCATTACGACTGGGGAGAGGTTCCCACAATCAGTTGGCTGGGCACTTTATAGTTCAACACTCAGTGATTGGGACATACAGTTGTACAACGGTTCCGAGCGGTATTTTAAGAACCTTTTTCATGGCTAAGTGGCTAATGGCTAAGTCGCCGTCTCTAAGCGAGATGACCATCGTCGAAAGATGTCAGAGCAGGGATCTGACCCACGTTCTCATATACAAGAGTCGCGCACATTAACCACTGCACCACCGACGGCCACAGCATTTAATAGTGAGAAAGTTAACCCCTTCCGAATAATGATTTTTGAGTAGTTTCACTAAAATGAATATGTGTTATACGGACGGGTCTAGACACCTACAAAAGTATGTACAGACTTAAAGAGAACCCTTTCACCTTGCTCTGGGTGGCTTGATTTTCTTGATCCCTTTTGCTCTTCAAAAGCTCTATTCCTCTAAAATTGACATTTGATATAAATATAGTACTTTTAAAAATATCTCATAACACCCAAAATATAAATGACACAGTGGTCAGACATACCATTTATTAAATACCCCATCCTTTATTCGATGATAATTTGCGGGAAATTGTAACGTGAGGTCATAATCCGTAAGTATACAATAGTCAATACACTCGCTCCAATCCACACTCCCATACTTACCTGGTCTACCCGTCAACTAAGCGTACACAACATTCATCGTTTACACCAAACACTGCGAACAATCACACTCACTGGAAACACACGTATTTACACAACAACAGCAGAGAACTAGTTTCAATGGCCACACAAGAATGAGTGTTTTGATGCAATTCTCATTTGCGTCACTCCAGCTATGGTACTTAATGTTAAGGTCGACTAGACTCAGGGTCGCTTCCGAGCGCACAACCCAGTAAGATTATAACATTTTATCTGGGGCTCTAGTTATGCAAAGGACAGGAGCAATTTTGGGATCCGTTCTTTAGTAAAGACGGTGTAAATACATTTCTACACAGGGGATTCGGGTCACTGTTCCTACACAGGGGTTTCGGGTCACTGTTCCCACACAGAGTCTTCGGCTCACTGTTCCTACACAGGGGGTTCGGCTCACTTTTCCTAGATAGGGGTTTCGTCTCACTGTTGCTACACAGAGGTTTTGGCTCACTGTTCCTGCACAGGGGCTTCGGCTCACTATTCTTACACAGGGGTTTCGGCTCACTGTTCCTGCACACGGGCTTCGGCTCACTGTTTCTACGCAGGGGTTTCAGCTCACTGTTCCTACACAGGGGCTTCGGCTCCCTGTTCCTACACAGGGACCTCGACTCACTGTTCCTACACTTGCAGCCCATCCCATAATAACCGACCCCGAACCGTTCTCACTGGACATGTAAAGCACATACCGAGCCAGTACCGATCTACGTCGCGAATCAGCATAATCGCGTGTGCAAGACGCTGAGTTCCCGATCATCTTAAAATCGACCAGTCCGCAACCTGCCCCCAGAAGAGTATTGTTCAGCCAAGACTAATATTCCCAGAAGAGTGTTGTCAAGCCAAGACAAGTGCTACCAGAATAGTGTTGTCAGGCCAAGACAAGTGCCCCTGGAAGAGTGTTGCCAAACCAATCGAGTGAATCAGTTGATGTTATAGAGCCATCGAAGTCTTACGACCTATATTCATATGAATTTGTGACTTGTACGGATATTTATAAAAATCACATAAATGAGATGTTACTCCTTCTTTAATGTTTCTAAGTTTCACGCTTTATTGCTTTCCATTGTCCAACAATTAAAATGAGTTTTAGTTTATATTTTGAAATTGGCCTCCATGCAGCATTCGCATTTGCAATTCACAAATATTATCTTTTAATTTTCTTTGGCCTCCTCGATTGAAATTTCAATTAAAATATCCATATTTGTTTTACACGTTTGAGAAGTAGAAGAAAAAATAATAATATATATGTATATATAAAATGTTTTATTTTCCAAATTTGGATGAATGCCGACAGGCGCACAAAGTGCAAATGGGATAACAAGCAATTTATCCTGTGCCAAATTACCATGTCCTTTTTTGGGAGCAAAAACAAAAAGAAAGGAAAAGGAAAGAACGTAGAGAGAAAACACAATTCTGCACAACAACAAAGAATTGTGATTTGGGTAGTTTTAGAAATATATTTTGAACAAATTGTGCCCGTTTAAATGCCATCGAGAAAATGGAATTTTTATTATTATATTTTTTTTTTAGTTTTATAATAAACATTTTTGTGAATATTAAAAATACTTGTCCTTTATTTAGCAAAACTGGTGTTTTGTTTTTGTTTCCCATCATATAATTTCACTGTACCGTATGTATTGTCGTTAAAACATAATTGCCGAAGGAAGGCACTACTCTCACGGCAGACAGGCAGATAGGCAGATATGTGACAACTGACCTCACCCTGCTGAGACCAGATATAGCAATATGACCAAGCAATAGTACGTGTTGCTATGAACAATATTTAGCAGTAAACATACACACATATTTCAACAGGAATGTAATATGAATGTTGCCTTGACTTGGTCTCTACTCTACTGGAAAATGGCTTTTCATTTTCCGTGCTTCCATAAAATACCTATGAATTGTATTAGTGGATTTTTACATAAATGTAATTTAATCGTAATGGAAATACCTATCAACTGATAAGGATGAGTACTACAACTCATACTAAACAAATAAACAAAATTCTTGTTACTGTTTGTTCTCTCCTTCGCATGGCAGGAACATCACAACTATTAAATTGTTAGGCAAACATTAAATTTATTATATAAAAAATATTCTTTATCCATCCCTCCCTTATGGATACGCAAACTCTAATCCATTGAAAATGATTGTAGTGTGAAAAATTAATCAAATATAAAAATTAAATAATTAAACACAACTAATGAATTACTCTAACTTAAACACTATCGCCCAATCAGAAAACAAAAAGAACTAGATTGATATTTTAGTAATTGCTGTGAGCTACTCTGCCAGTGAAACTGATGTACGCGAGATTTAAGATGGCAATAATAATTCGGATCATTACTTGGTTGCAGCAAAGGTTCAAACAAGAATAAGAAGATCAAAAGTCGTTCGAAATTAGGCAGAGAAGGCTTGGCAACAGACACCTGCAATTATTAGAAGTAGCCACAGCCGACTCAAATGAAATCACTCAATTACTACACTGAAAGAATAACGCTTCGTCGCATTGATGACACATTTTCGTTAATGTTTTTACGTTGCTACAATGAAAAGTGTCGTATATCACTGAGTGTAATTTTTTAAGTCATGGAAATATAAATAAATACGGACACCACTACGTGATAAAAGACCAAAAAAAAGACCCGTGTCCCCCAGTTTTGCCCAAAGGCATGCACTTTTTTTATGGGCCCCTCGGTGTAATTTTTGCAAATAAATGATAATTTTGTTAGGCTCATATCTTGCAAATCGTTCGGAATTTTGATTTACTCTCTGAAAGAAAGTTGTAGGTCTTGTCATAAAGAACAAAAATTGCAAAAATGACACCGAGGCCCCAAATCGTTGGGGGCCCATAATAAAAAAATTGCACGACTTTGGGAAAAAGTGGGAGACACGGGTCTTTTTTTTTGTCTTTTATCACGTAGTGGTGTCCGTGTATGGTTATATTTTTTCGTGTTGCACTGTGTATCCGACAATTTGGTAGTCGCTGTAACAAAAAATTCATACATGATTTCTTTGACAATTTTTCATTTCGTTACTGCAACACTTTTATTTAGTTTCAATTTTGTAGAACATTGGGTTAACCATTAATAAAAACGTACGAGGGCGGATCAATAAGTGCATGGCTTTTTGAATGAAACACAATTTTTTTTTGCAAACAAAAAAATTATTTTTCAACATTATCTCCTTTTGGCTCAGTACACTTTGTCCAAAGTTTCTCCAATTTTGTATCCCTTCCAAAAAATAGGATTTTTCGAGGTATTTGTTTGATCAATAATTTCATCTTTGGAGCTTAATCTCTTTCCTCCGAGCCATTTCTTTAGATTTGGGAATAGTCACTGGGGGCTAAATCCGGAGAATATGGCGGATGAGGTACCAATTCCTAGCCCAATTCATGGAATTTTGCCACTGACACTACACACGTGTGCACCCGTGCATTTATGGTCAATTGAGAGCAAACGCGGCACCCATCTTGCAGACAGCTTTCTTAAATCCAACCGATCGTTTAAAATCGAAACGACACTACCATGTGATATGCCTTTGGCATCAACAATCTAACGCACTTTTACTCTTTGATCGGCCAACACCATAGCGTTGGTTTTTTCGCCATTTTCGGGTGTATTTAACTCAATTGGCCGTCCAGAACGTTCAGCGATATTTGTACTTGTGCGACCACAACGAAACTCAGTAAACCACTTTTTTACCATTGAAATCGATGGTGCAGAGTCCCCATAGTATTTATCAAGCTTTTCCTTTTCCGCAAAGTAAGTGACGGAACTTGCTAACAATTTGGCAGTAGTCTATTAACAGGTGGTACTTGATGGGAGCTGTGTTGCATTTCATATAACTACGAGCGAATTCGAAAAGTCTTGGACTTATTGATCGCCCTCGTAAGTGCATAACATTTAAACTACTGATATTTGGTTTATCTGAAGCAACTTCCATTACAGCAAGGAAATAAATTCGTTGGAATAATGAATCAAATTCATTGCAGTAATTACCATACTTTCATCGCAGTGACAACCAATTTGCGGTTGCTGAACACATTTTAGCTCACTTTCGATAACAAAAGTTGTTGGGGTGATGAATATTTTCATCCCTGTGACGACGCTTTTCCTTTCAGTGTAGCCAAGAACGCACCCGTTCTCCTCTTTATAATGGGCCATCTACCGTTAGTTGCCGCAAGTGTATAATTCCTCAAGATGAGCTCGCAAGTAGCTACTGGCATGCACACGTTTTCCAGTTCCCCTGCAAAAGGTAAGGTAGTTCCCAGTCTAGCCAGTTCATGTTCCCTCCAGTTCCCTGGTATGTATGTCCCTGTGGCCAAGCACCAAAATCAGGAAATTAATTAACTGTTCAGCCATCTCATTAAGAGATCTGCGACTGTCGAGGGTAGTTCTCGAATTCAAGAAGACAGTTTCCAGGTTCTTAATGGCGGCTTGACTATCAGAGAAAATATTGATTCGGACTTTAGTAGGAACATTGCTCAGTAGCCATTGCGATACTTCTATAATAGCTATAATTTCTGCCCGGTGGCGACTACAGTGATCGGATAATCTTTTCACAGTGGATAGCTCTATGTTCTCAGAAAATATATCAAAGTCGCTCTACTTACACTGTGTGTAATTTTTTAAGTCATGGCAAAATAACCATATACGGACACCACTACGTGGTAAAAGACTAAAAAAAAAAGACCCGTGTCTCCCAATTTTTCCCAAAGTCATGCACTTTTTTTTTTATGTGCCGTCAAAGATTTGGGGCCTCGGTATCATTTTCGTAAAATGTGATCACTTTCTCAGGCTCATATCTTGCAAACCGTTGAGAATTTCGATTTACTCTCTGAGACAAAGTTGTAGCTCTTGTCATAAAGAAATTGCGAACATTTAAAATCAAAAAAACTTCACCTTCCAGATCAAAATCGCAAAAAACTTAAAAAAATTCGATTTTTTTTTACCTTTTTTCCCGTGTTCAGGTCCATAGGTAGCAAACCGTTCAAAATTCAAGGAAACAATAAACTACAAAAATGTACCTAAGATCTCAATAAACAGGCATATTTCATTTTTTGCTACCTATGGACCTGAACAGGAGAAAAAGGTAAAAAAAATGAAATTAAAAAATTTTCGGCAAATTTTTCACTTTTGCGTGCTACCTAAACAGTGTTAAGAATCATCTCTAGGAAGTTTATATGTTCTAGAAATTTGTTTATTGAGATCTTAGGTAAATTTTTGTAGTTGGTTGTTTCCTTGAATTTTGAACGGTTTGCTACCTATGGACCTGAACACGGGAAAAAAGGTAAAAAAAAATCGAATTTTTTTAAGTTTTTTGCGATTTTGATCTGGAAGGTGAAGTTTTTTTGATTTTAAATGTTCGCAATTTCTTTATGACAAGAGCTACAACTTTGCCTCAGAGAGTAAATCGAAATTCTGAACGGTTTGCAAGATATGAGCCTGAGAAAATGATCACATTTTACGAAAATGATACCGAGGCCCCAAATCTTTGGCGGCCCATAAAAAAAAAGTGCATGACTTTGGCAAAAATTGGGAGACACGGGTCTTTTTTTTTTTAGTCTTTTATCACGTAGTGGTGTCCGTATATGGTTATTTTTTTTCGTGTTGCACTGTGTTATATAATAACTGCTGCAAAAACCGCGCTGAGTTATGAAAACACGCCTCAAGACTTCGATGAAGATTGTCGCCCAACGCAATTTCAGTCGGGTGAACCGACTTAAACATACTCTCAGCCTTAGTCATCCATAGGGTCCCAGTTCCATTAATATACTTTATATGTTTAGAAGCCGATCAACGTTCAGTTACCCGAATGGGCGTGGTAAAGTCGTCCATATTCAATACCAGATTGACGTTGCACAAGATGTTATCTATAAGTAATTCTCAAGTTAATTAGGACCTGTTGGATTCTTGAGGTTTTATCAATCAACTTTTGTATGGGAGGTAAAAAATGATCGTGCCAAAGTAGTAAATTTTTATTTAACAGTATCTTTTGACAGACACAGTAGGTTTTGACAAAATGTTGGGTAGGACCAAATTTCATTCCGATCGGTTTTGGTTTTCATGTGATATCGCGTTGGCCAACGGGAGGTACATAAATGGGTGTGCCAAATTTGTATCTTCTTAATTACAAAGTAGCTGTTTGCAAAATATTGCCAAATTCCAAATTTCATTAAGAACGGCTGTGATTTACTGGACATATCTTGTCGACCAAAAGGATTGCCGCCCAACTTTTTTATGGAAGGTAAAAAATGGGTGTGGCAAATGTGCACAATTCCAGCTACAAGTTAGCTTTTGCCGAATCTTTGCCCATTGCCAAATTTTGTTATTGTAAGTTGTGGTTTACGAGAGATAGCGCATCAATCAATTGGACAACCGCCCATGTTTGGTACCATATTGGGAGTGACAGAATGAAACCAGATAGGGAGTAGCAAAATCATAAATTTTTTACAGCAGGGTGGCGTTTCACTAAATGTTGCCTAATATCAAATTTTATAAAGCCTGGTTGATTGTTACGGGTGTTATCTTGTCGACCAACCAGCCGGCTCTACAAATTTTACATGGGAGGTACAGAATTGAATATGGCAAACCACCCTTGTGGCAGTACTTGACTGCCTCTTGCTAAAATGAAGCCTATAACCTAATTTCATTAATATCGAAAATGTTTTACGCGACTTCGCGTGTCGGGAAACCGGACGCTCGAACTTTTGTATAGGAGGCACCAGAAGGGGAGTGGTCACAATGCCTGTTTTCAATTCCTAACTAAGTTTGGGCAAATAAAAGTCACTGACAAAATTTCATTGTGACCGGTACAATTTTACGACAGATATCGTGTTGACACTCAGACTGCTAGCGAGCCACCCAGCAAGCCAGTCATCTAGCCAGCGAGCCACGCAGCCAGCCATTACTGGCATGGTTAAGGGCCGTTCAATCCATATGAAACCTCTTTCCAGCGTCAGGATGTGCCTGAAGAAGGGCTGTACATAAATCCCTTGTGAACCAATCGGTACACTGCAAACAGGTCTTAAGATCATTAAACTTAACTGCTAGAAGTTACTTCGGTATTTTCGAGAATGGATTCGAATCCCCAAAAAATGGGTTTAGTAGTAAATGAGGACGATACAAAATTATTGGTTTCAAGGAGCCACTTGTTTCGAACAGATAGTCGTAAAACCTTCAAAAAGTTTCCTGTTACATTTTTCCGTGCAGATTATTTTGATAAAGCACCAATTATTTACTAAAACGCGGAAGTGCTTTCCTTGACAAAAAGTATGTGACAAAAGTATTTATATTTTGTGTGTTATATTGTTCAGCGAAATTCCGAGAAAAGTAGAGCTATCGAGTGACATTTCACATTTCACGTCTACCACGATGCAAAAGGTCAAAATTTCTATCGAAGTCTGTCGATAACGGCAGTCGTGATTAGACCCCTTTGCGGGTTTTATCTCTGCATTAAAAATGTCACTACTGACTGCGACGCTTTAGTGTTAAATGTCCTGAATCCCCTTCCTAAATCATTGCACTTCTAAAGTAGAGTAATACTGAAAGTTTTAAAATACGAGGCTAAGAACAAAAAGATCCATGATTAGTGCTTGATTGTGTAAACGACTTTGTAATATATTCCTGTTCTTGTACGCTTATAGACGATACTTGTTCATATGTTCATATCCTTGCAATCGATTTGCCTGTCTGACGCCGAGTCTTGTCTTCTTTTCAAACGTTTTTTATTTCAAATATCCTGCAAATTACGAAGAGTTATCGTATTCGAAAGGCAACGCCTTAAACGAACATTTAAATAAATGTTTAAATTTATTCTAATCTAATACATGATAGGAAAATGTTTCGATTATGTGTTTAAGGGCATTATCTTAGGAAATCATCTTCTTTCCAACCATGACTATGGGCTGGAAAAAGGATCCCTCATATAAAATACGAAATTGCTATTAAAATATAAAATCCGCTTACGTTCAGACATTGCCTTTATGTCTGTGAGGGAGTGTTAATGTGCTGGTGTGAACGATTCATTGGTTTGGGAATATTAAATTCAATTCAAGAGGAACAAGTGAAAAAGGAGATGCCAACACATATTTACACATGCACTCACACACACCTTGAGTGTGAGAGTTTTTACCCTTCTTAGTCAGAGTTTGGGTGTTCGGCGTAAGGTAGCAACTAGAGATGGGCAGCTGAATAAGTTTCAAGTTCACGCTGGCACTGACGAAAGTAAGAGCGTCGTCTACACGTGAATACATTTGGATCTTTCTCTCACGCACGAACATTTTGTTCGATTCGAACGTCCATTCACGTTCACTTAACCAAACTTTAATTTTCCTCACAATCACGTGTGATTTGATTTGTTTAGAACCATTTCATTTCTGTCCGACTATTCTGCGGGATTTAACCTATTCATCCTGTATGGGAGAGTGCCATTAACAATTCCAGTTGTATTTCGTACATGACTACCATGAAATCGTACACGGTATCGTATCTGTCAGCGGAGAGTGTGAGTGCGAAAGTGTGTATCTTTGTGTTACATGAATACGATTTAACCTGGAGGTTTCCAAATATGTCAAAAAACAAAACACAGCAACTCAGGGTTGAGGTCCTCTATGCGGTTATCAACATTGTATCTTGTAACAGACCAGAACATTGTAATTGGATATTTAGGCGGCATTGAAAAAGGGAGTTAAATGTAAAGGGGATTTTAGTTAAGGTTGCACAAGTTGTAAGTTTAAGATACAAATTATTACCGGCAAACCAGACCAGTAAGGCGAAGGCATTTCAAGCCAATCACAGATTATCCTTTACTTCAGTATTACAAAACATAACTTCGGTAATATAACGACAATATTTATTTAAATTTTTTAAATTCCAAATTTAATTTGTTAATCCCTGATACCTCGATAGAGATATGGAGATTGACTGGGTCAACCTTAAAATGTTACAATATCAAATATTTCTGCTTCTTACAGGTCAAACTTCAATTTGAATTTTTGCCATCATAGAGTCTCGAAAGATGCATATGGAAGGCCTGATTACGGAAGCGTCAAACTTTTTAAATATTCCCTTCCGGCCGTTGAAGTTCCGATTCCTAGAGAATTTGGGTAAAAATACCAATATATTTTTTCGGTCAACATGGGGCGGGACTTAAACGACGTGTTTTAACGAGCAAAAAAGAGAAAACTATATTTTCAAAATTCTGATAGAGTATAATTGTCATAGAGATATGGCATATAGACAAACGATTTGACTCAGTAAATTTAAGAAGTTTGGTATATTGCATATGGACGTTGCATGTTGGACAGTATTGCTTTAATAATACCAGATAGAGGCAATCGCTCAAACCAACCAACAAGAAAACAGCACCGGCATTTCGCTGTGTGCGTTAAAATTTTTGTGTAAATACACCACAAATATATACTAACAATAAAATATAACAAAAAACGGCCAAAATACGTTTAAATTTTACAGTTTTTCATCAGAATGACATGGAAATTTTTTGTAATTTTGCAAAGCCAATTTTCAGTGAGTGTAAACTGGAAAGCGCTTAGGTCAGTGATTGTGAGAATTTCTCCCCGGTCCCTTCATGGGATGCAATGGGAAACCATTTTTTTGTAAGTCAATTTCCGTCAAATAACTTTCTATCGCATCGACCGCAGCACGAAGAGTGTGAAACGAAACGTCAGATGAGTAAGATGGAAGCTCTATATGACATTACTCTAGGATAAGTATTTTTAAGGCAGCATTTTGAAATTTCGATCATGCATACACGCTGGAAAATATCAGCCCCAGCAACATATTGCAGTAAACATGTATATGTTTGCTCGCATTGTTTTCATGAATTGAAGATCTGATGCGTTTTTGTTTTTGTTTGTTGTCTGTCTCGTTTTTGTTGTTAGCGGTTTTCAACAAACAAAGAGCCACATTTGGGTCTCCAAAACATATGTTATAGCCCATTATTGATTGAGTCTCAAACATATAATATTGAATAGCAACCACAATGTGTATAAGTATAGTACAAGTATAGTATATTTGCGATAAGCTACAAACTCGTTATATTTGCGTCCAAACAACAAAACTATACAGATTTTTACATTTACATTTGCAATTTACTTTTGGAACGAAGTTCCTTATCGCGTGTTGCAGGATGGGGGATAAATGAAAAAAAATCAAACCACTTTTTTTAACCCTATTATGCTACCACCCAGTATTATCAACTATGTTGGGTACTTTAGCTTTGGTTTCTGTCTAGACTGACATATGTTGGGAAATTTATTGTTTAATGGGAAGTTTTCTAGGTGGAACATGTAACCAATATTTAGTAGATATTGTAGTTTTGAACAGAATAAAAATTAAATTTAGAAAAGCCAAAGTAAAGTGAAAGAAGTTTAAAAAAAAGCCAAAGTGAAAGAAGTTTAAAAATGAAAATTTTCTTAGTGCATTTTCTTAAAAAAAGTCAATTTGCTCAAACAAAAAAATACCTTTCATATTCTTAAACAAAATACATTTTCTTTAAAAAATAACTTATCTTAGTGAAGTACCTTTGCTTAAAAAAGTACATTTGTATACAGAAAGTACATTTTCTTAAAAAAAGTATATTTCTTTAAATAAGTACCTTTGGTTGAATCGTATATATACAAACTCAATACTGCAATTCACATGTGCGAATTAGTATCAATCGAAGAACCCTAAGTACCAACATACACTGAAAGACCTCTAATTCCAACAACAACAACAGACATAATTTTTCCACCATGTTCTTCTCTTCCTCATGCGATCTCGCATTGTTGGAGTGCTCTCATAAAAATTCAAATTCAAATAAACGTAACTGACACTAGCCCGGTAATCATAAATGCTATACCACGGAAAAATGCAACTCTGTGATATAGATTAAAACTCACCTCAAAGCACTGCAACAATGCGAGTACGCATGAGGAAAAGAAGAGCATGGTGGGAAAAAGGTGTATGTTCTTGTTGTTGGAATTATAGGCCTTTCAGTGTTTGTTGATACTTAGGGTTCTTCGATCGATACTAATTCGCACATGTGAATTGCAGAATTGAGTTTGTATATATACGATTGATGATCAATTCATTTTCAGGCACAGTAGTTACAGTAGTAGTTAGGCTTCTGATGATGAACTTGTCACGGAGTTCGAAACTAGTCATGCCAGTGAGTGTGTGTTGAACTGAATTGTCTATTATTTCCAACATAAACTAACCATTTTTCAATTAGAACAATGTTCATGACTAGTAAGCTTGTAGTATGAATTTCTCATATATTAACCGAAAACCAACAAAAACCGGTCATAAAAATTAAAATTAAAATAAGTACCTTTTCTTAAAAAAGTAAATTTTCTTACAACAAATTGGCTTTTCTGAAAAAACTACATTTTCTTTAAAGAGTACCTTTTTTTGTGAAACAAAATAACTTTTCTTGAGATAAGTTAGATACTCTTAAAAACGTACCTATGCTTGAAAAAAGGAAAATTAAAAAAAAATCCCATTTCTTAAAAAAGAACATTTTCTTACAAAAAATACCTTCTCTTACAATAAATACAATTTCTTACAAATTCCTTTTTTTAAAAATACCCTTCTAAAAAAAAAAGTACTTCTTTGTAAAAAAAAATTTCATACTCCTAAGGCTTTTTCTTCCAGAAAGTACTTCTTATTAAAAATAGTACCTTTTCTTAAAAAAAACATTAGCTTTTAATAAAAGAATTACCTCTCTTTAAAAAATTACGTTTTCGAGAAAATATAATACCTAAAAATATACTTTTTTTTAAAAAACGAAATACATTCTATCAAAAAAATAAGAAGTTTTTTTTTAAAAAAGTTTATCATTTTACAAAATGTACCTTAAAAAAAATAAATGGTTTCCCATTACATCCCATGAAGGGACAGGGGAGAACTTCTCACAATCACTGAGCTGTGCGCTTTCCAGTTTTCACTCACTGATTGGGACCTACAGTTTTACACTGATTCCAAACGGTATTTTGAGAAGTTTTTCATGGCTATATACTCGATAGTGTCGCCGTCACTATACAAGGTGACCGCCGCCGAAAGAAATTTTAAGGTCTTCAGAGCAGGGTTCGAACCCAGGATCTCATGTACAAGAGCCGCGCACACTAACCATTGCACCACCGACAGCCTTATCCATTTAAATTATCCTATTTTTCAACGGGCGCATTAGGCGTGTTGGAACCAACTAGTATATAATATATAGCGAAAGGAACTTCGATCCAACCGGGTGTCCCTGACACCTCATGTACTTTTTTTTTGAATTTTACATGAAAATGCTATCAATAAATATAATTATAAACTAATTCGCGACCTAATGGGTGTTTTTGTTATTTTGATAGAAATTGCGAAAGGGTTAGCTGTCAAACGAACTGTCATACTGCGCTCAGTTTTTGACGTTTATGATCAGTATACTCTGGCAAATCATCATGAATAGATTCACCCTTGATCAACTTTGAAACTTACTTTGAAAACCTTGGTTACCTCAGCAGGAGGCTTTAACCAATGGTAGTCTTCAATACGGCATCACATATTTTTAAAACATCGCTATCACATATGTGTGTTTTATTGATTTGTTTTTTATTTGAAAAATTTTTGCTTCACGGATTTATATCCGTTTAAGTTTATATTATTCGATCTTTCAGTTTTCGGGTTAAAAAAAATTAGTGATGACGTGTGAAAGGCATACATATGTTAAAGCCTCCTTTGGAGGTAAACAATTTAATATTTTTGCGGTTGGAAGCACCGCCTCCGAGTTATAACAATTTTGTTATGTTAGCGATTTTTTTATTATTTTGGCTAATTGTTAAAAAAAAAGTCCATACGAATTGGATCGATTTATGAAAAACCCTTAGAAGCCCGGAAAAATTGGTTATATTTCGATTGAACATTTTTAGTTAATCCAACAAACAGACTATTCACCACTACAGGATAATTTGATTGCTAGAACTAAAACTCGATTGACAGATCACATTTATTTCCTGTTGCTGTTCTTAATTATTTTTTCTTAATATGAAATTGTTAAAACATAATTCTGCCACGATGTGGTATTAAATTATTAATCGTGAATATAGTTGGTTCTTCATTAAAAATTCAACACGATTTGACATAATATAGTTAATTTTCGTTATCATCACTAAAGTAAAATCAATAAGAACGAACAATAAAGGAATAAATATAATTGAAATCCAATGTTGCGCCATTTGGCTTAATATAATTCCTCGTGATCAGCTTCATCAAATCGAATACTACTTCCATTGACATAAAAGCAGAGAGCTACCAATGTTTTTACTTCCCCCAAATAAATTGAAGTAATTTCAAATTTCTTTTGATCAATCAATTCGCTTTGTTTTTAACTTTGAAGCTGAATTTTTGTATTTTAGTTCAGTTTTGCTTTGCGCTTTTCTACCCTGTGGCGTTCTTGGGCCGTAATCAGTGGCGTTAATTTAATTAGTTTCTTATTTGTCAGTTTGTGTGTCATTATTATGTTTTTTTAACGCTTCGCTATGATACATTTATTTATTATTTCAAATTAATTTTTGTTTTTCCAAGTAGATATAAAAACAACATTAGATCAAATTAAGCTAATTGCATTTTGGGGTGGTTGAAACGAAGCGCCTTTTGACAAAGCAGAGAAGGTCATACATATGGGCTATTCTGAGGGCAATTGATCTAACTCCATATTTTAACAATTATGGGATTTTAATGCTATTAGAACTAACAAATCGTAACTTTGGCAAATTTGAAACCTCCCCTTTTTTATAATCAACACAATGAAGTGTTAATCGAGCAGCATTTTTGAACATGGCATTAGTTTTATATTGTAATATACAGAAGTCTAAAATTTTTCCCCGTTTTGTCTTCTAGAGTTAGATCAATTGGCCTCTGAGTAGCTCTTGCAACTACACTCTCAAAAATAACGGCCCCAGCAACATATTGCAGGAACCATGTACATGTTTGCAAATATTGGTTCCGTGAATTGAAGAACTGCTGGTTATTGTTTCCTTACTGTCCGTCACATTTTTGTTTTCGTCAGTTTTCAAAAAACTAAGCCACATTTAAGTCACAAATACTATTATTATAAACAATGTGTCCTAAATATATTACATTGAATAACAAACACTATGTGTTTGGGCCCAAGAACGCTATATTTGCGACAAGCAACAATCACGTTATATTTGCAGCCAAATAACAAAAAAAGAGAGATTTCTCGTCGTGTGTGTCGGAGAGGGCCACGCTCTTACGAAATCTTTTATATATTTTATCAGCCAAGGAAGAATTCCATAGGTTCTGGGAAATCTTTTCATAGACGCCATGGAACTTAATCTCTAAAATTTGCTCAAGACATCTACACGCTGAAAAAAGGCAGCTTCTATAACATATTCTCCCAAACAAATTCTGCAGGAACCATGTATATGTTTGCAACACATTCCAAACATTCATATTTTTGCAAGACCTAAACTCACTTATATTTAAATGAAAACATTAGCATACTAACTAGGAAAGTTGCATACAAATGAACGATTGTTTACATAGTGCATGAAAATAAAACGCAATATAAACACTCAATTCATTTGAAAACGCATTGAGGAATATTTATGAATCACTGTCTGAAAGAATAATTCAAAAATACAGCACACTGTGACATCATTAACTAAGGCTGAGAACAATCTTTATTTCCGCCCTTTAGTATTTTCCTCTCGACAGAGCATAGCGAAAAATAGAAGTAAACTGTGCTCCAAACAGAGCTGTATTTGTATTACAAACAAAGCTATATTTTGATGACAAATGCATATTTTATTATATAGTGATCATTGTGTCTCAAATGTGTAATATTGAATAGCAAACTCAATGTGTTTGGGCACAAGTATACCATATTTGCGATAGGCTCCAATCACACATTCTATTTGTATCCAAACAAGAAATATATACAAATTTTTCATTGTATAGGCAAAATTTCTATGAGAAGAAACCAATATCATTTATTCATTGCATCTGTGGGCAGATAATTCGTCATAACATCTATGAAATATTTTCATAGATTTTATGCATTTATTTTAGCAACCTAAACCTTTTGTATGATATGTAAAATATTTCCATAGATTCTGTGGATCGTCCATAGTGAAAGTTACCAATAACTGCTTAGGAACATTTGCATGGATTCTTTCTTCTTTGAAACCTTTTCATAGATTCCATGAAGAGACATAATACATGCAATTTGTCCAAAGCTTGATGTTCATTGCTAGATTTATCCAATAGAAAAATTTGTCTTTTTGGTTGTTTGGATGCAAATATAGCTTGTCGCAAATATAGTACACTTGTGTCCAAGCACATTGTATTTGCTATTCAATATAACATGTTTGGGCTACAATGACTAATAGGTTATAATATATGTATTTGTGACCCAAATGTTGATTTGTTTGTTGAAAACTACTGATACCACTGATGTCTGGCACAATAAAGAAACAAAAAGCAACAGATATTCAATTCTCAGAAACAATGCTTGCAAACATGCAATATATTGCAGGGGCTGTTATTTTTCAGCGTGTATAAAACTTGTCTTAGAATCTTTATTAATTTTCGCAAACCATATTTAGCCACACAACCTGATCAGCGGTTGATCCGAATATTGCGTACTTACTTACTTAGATGGCCTCAAATAACCCAGACGGGCCAAGAGCCTTAGAAAATGGGGATAACATGTTTCTCCAACCGGCTCGATCTTCAGCTTTTCTCCTCCGGTTTGTTACAAAACGCCCTCGCTGGCAATATTCCACCTGATCCTTCCAACCAAGAACCGGTGTAAAACTGTAGGTCCCAATCAGTGAGTGAAAAGTTAGAAAGCGCCCAGTTAACTGTTTTTCAGAAGCTCTCCCCAATCCCTTCATGGGATGTTTTGGGAATCGGGGGGTTTTTTATTATATATAATATATATATAAAAAATGCTAAAATTTAAACAAAATGTTAATTGAAAATCATGTGATACACCAATGTCATATCGGCTACAATATTTGTAGAGTGTAAATAAGAATAATATTATTTTAAAATCGGTGTAAAATTTAAAATATTGTGGTATTGGCCACGAAATTCTTTGTTGGCAACAATTTTAGATTTTTACTGCAATATTTGATTAATTTTTTAGTATCTAGCTGAAAACTATAATTGAGTCTAATTATAATTATATATAATAATTGAGTCTAATTATAATTATAATTGAAACTATAATTCAAAGTCATATTTTTGTCCTGTGTACTAAACTGCACAGTATCTCAAACGAGTCGCGTGGAAGAGCTAGTGACAGGAGGAACAAAATTTGTGAGTGTTCTTTTGTTGCTTCTGGTATATAGAGAAATGGATTTAATTTTTCATAGTCAATGTGGGGTTCAAACGATGTGTCATGACGAACATATAATGGAAAAATAGTTTTAAAATTTTGACAGTGTTTTTTTTCACGCCTGCATTTTTAAATCATGCCCTACTGCAATTCGTACAGTAACAAATAAAAAATTCGTCAGATATTTCAAATTCTCTTAAAGTATTTATAAATTTTGGCTCACATCTAGTTTATGGTGCAAGTCTGGGAGTTCCTTACAATTTGTACCATAAATAGAGTTATTTATACCAGCTGCCAAAACATATATTTTGTCGCGGCGGCAAATAGTTTCCGAATAGTATAAAAAAAAATAAATAAATGGTTTCCCATTACATCCCATGAAGGGACTGGGGAGAACTTCTCACAATCACTGAGCTGTGCGCTTTCCAGTTTTCACTCACTGATTGGGACCTACAGTTTTACACCGATTCCGAACGGTACTTTGAGAAGCTTTTTCATGGCTAGATACTCGATAGTGTCGCCGTCACTATGCGAGGTGACCGCCGCCGAAAGAAAATTTGAAGGTGGTCAGAGCCGGGTTCGAACCCAGGATCTCATGTACAAGAGCCGCGCACACTAACCATTGCACCACCGACGGCCACCGAATAGTATATAATTTATAATTTAATTTTGTATTGACGATCCCGGGTGTGAGGACAGAAAGCTTTGTTACTCAAGAGCAGTATTCCGAAGCCAATGCTGGACCTTCCTCAATGAAGAAAGTCATTAAGCCGGTCGAACTACGGCCACGCAGTAATGTTTATGATGCAAAAAACTATACCTAAGCCAGTAATGAACCGCCCCCAGAAGACACATAAAAACTAAGTTGAAGCCGCAATGTTGGTATTGAACTCTCCCCCGCAGGGGGAAGTCTCTTAGTCCGGCCGGCGGGCGGCCACATAGAAGAAGGCTCTATTACACACAAAATCCAACCCGAATGCAATTAACAAAAACCCCTTTTTCGGAATTTCGAGACAATTTTCGAATATCCTGAAAACAAAGCGAGATATTCTGAACTTACGGTAGTCGTACTCGTGTCGAGTATGTTATATATATATGAACTTTAAGGTTACGTAACTCGGGAAATGTGGACCTCAGAAAAAAATGTTGTTAGTATTTTTTGTTTGTCCTAAATTAGAACTGTTCCTAAATTGTTTAATTTTCACAATTTTTTTTAACATCATGTGCCTCTTCCTCGATGTCGAACGAAATTTGATCTGAGTTCCACAATCTTCTCACTGCTTGTCCACGAAATCATAAAAATTCTCTGTTTCGCGTCGGTTGTTCTTTGCGATCAAAAATAAAGTCAGTCAAACGAAACTTTTGAGTTAGATTTCAGTCGAATTCAAGTAAGTGGCTGCCGTTCGAGCTCGAGGAACGGGATATTAATTTTTTTAGATTTTAAAGAATTCTCACATAAAATGGAACAACAAAGAGAAGAAAAATGTGCAGGACCAGGATTTCTTGAAAAAAAAAATATTCTTGACCAACATTATATAAACATATTTTCTTTTATATGTAGGTGGTACGTAATGACTAACCTGACCAACCATCCCGCTTTTGGCGGGATTATCGCGCGTTTTGATGTTTCATTCCCGCTTTTGAAATAGAAGTATTGCCTTATGACTTTTTTGTTTTTAGAACTACTCTAGTATACTTTAACTTGGAAGTTATATTGCTTTAATATAAAATTTCCAACAGTCATAAGCAGGATTTCAATTCGCATTGCCAGACGATCGTTTCGAAGTTTGTGAACTTCGTCATCAGAGGCTTAGTTGTAGGCTACTGATATCTGTTCAAATGTGTCACTAACTGAAATAACTTGATAGGGATTTTTGCCGAATTTCCTTCACATTAATCTGATATATAAATTTTGTTTACCGTCTGGTGGATCCCAAAATTAGCGGAACCAGATCCTTGTTATGGGCAAAATATTTAAACAGATCTCATAAGAAAAATTACACTGGAGTCACCGACTTATTTAAATGTTGACTTATTTGTTAAAAATATCAAAATCCCGCTTTTTGGGTCAAAATCCCGCAATTCGATCAAAATCTGTTGGTCAGGTTAGTCATGGCTGCCGTTTAAATCCCATACTATCTACATACACAGTATTCATGCCAAATAATTCTAGGAATGGAAATATATACTGCCTGCCAGCAGAGGTCCAAAAGTAATCTCACAAAAAGAAAAGTTTGAAATTTCAGTAATCAGCTCTTTAATACGCATCGATTTTTGTCGTTTTATTTAAAATTATACATTTAATGTATTCGTTCTCAGCATGATGCATGAAACTTTTCAATGCAGCAATAAAAATATAGTGATGAATATAGTTATTTTATCACTGCGACGATCCGTTTTTCTTTCAGTGTAGTATCGGTTATTATCAAAATTTTGTAGATATGTAGTTGAAAACATGAACAAAGGATGACTTTACTTTACAATACCATATTTGCATTACATTTCTTTAGTCTATTAAATATTTTCTTTTGTCTATTTCCAGGTATGTACGCGAATGCTACAATGTTAAATGATTCGTTTCTAATTTTTCGACCTTTATTTTAATTATTCTTGACTAATTATGTTAAATGTTAAAATGTACGATGTTAAATGTATTTTTTAAAACGTTTTTATTGGTAAGTTTTGACAAATACTTGTATGTTTGTGTATTCATTTTAAATTGATATCATAATTATGGCACTAATAATCATACTGCATTCTGCTGCTGACTAGTATGCTGGATACTTGGATATGAGAACGTTGTTTCGATACCAGCTCTGACTAGCCTAATTAGTAATTACTTTCAGCGACGGTCACCTCGCTTCGTAACGGGACACTATCGAGTAATTTGCCATGTATAAAGGTTCTCAATAAACTATTCGGAACCGATGTCTCAATATATCAGTGTACAACTATTTAGCGCACTGTTCACTGATTTTGAGTAGCCTTCCCCCTGTGCATTCATGGAATGTAGTGAGATAAATATTATATTATTAACGTAATGAGAATTCTTCAGTACACAATTGTTAGGAAAGTGATGCAGACACCTAAACAAAAGTGTAACTTCTCCAATTGCTCGGTACTCAGACTGCACAGCACTTCAGTAGACTGGTTCCCTCTGTATTAGGTATAGTGGCAACTCTCTGCACACTGAAAAAATCTGTATATTTTTTGTTGTTTGGATGCAAATATAACGTGTTTTTCGCTTGTCATAAATATAGTATACTTGTGTCCAAACACAATGTGTTTGCTACTCAATATTACATATTGAAGTCACAATGATTAATAGGTTATTATAAATGGGTTTCTCACACAAATGTGCCTTTGTTTGTTGAAAACTGCTGAAAACAAAAACGTGACTGACAACAAAGAAACAAAAAAGCCGCGGATCTTCAATTGATGAAATTAATGTTTCCAATCAGATACATGGTTCGTGCAACTTTTCGATCCCTTAGCCTTCATTCTTTTCCAGGTGTAAATTGATACATTTGGATTCTTTATTAAATTGCCGCTGCAAAAATGCTTTAATATTTTTATATAAACTTGTTTCTAGGAGTATTTTGATTGTCCCGAAATTCTCAGTCGTACTGGCTTCAAAGTTCCCGTTAGATGCCTTCCTTTCAATGAATTATCTCATGTTTTTATGGATCGAAGTAATTATGCTCTCTATGAAACTATTTTACCTACATTTAAAGAATATAATTTAGTCAATACCAAATATGATACAGATTTTTAATTTTCTCTAAGAAAATTTATATATATTTTAGATATTTAGTTTAAGCTGTCTGTAGGGATTGTGTATCCACAGGCTGAAATAAATAAATAAATATGTTGCTGGGGCCGATTTTTTCAGCGTATATAATATACTTCAAAATCTCCTGTTTGCCAGGGGAGAAGTGTAAATGCATACTAATTAGTTATGGCCATGTATGCGTTAATTTCAGTCCCGCCTACCTGGAATATGAGTAGAACAAGTTCCCAAAAGGATCACTGTGGGTCCCTTCCGGGAAATGCATTCGACAAAAGACTGACATTGAAGTATTTTCCTTGCCCAACAAATCTAGTTGTAAAGATGGAGTATAACCCCCAGACACTTAATACCCATTCTTGAGACATTTGTTAATAGGCTTAAGTGACTGTTTTTCAGTACCAACCACCACATGACGTTGTAATAGATATCTAAGCATTCGGATTGAAATCGGTGTAATAGCTTAGCTATGTATGACTAAGAATTATAAGTCAGCAACTGCAAATGCGAGAAAGGCAAAGAAAATCGTTTACTTCATATAACTGCGCAGTTGGTTCGTGCTTTCGCAGTCTAGCACAGCAATGGGTTTTAACAGACTTGCTGTTGCTGCCAGCAGTCAGTTGTTGTGTATATGTACTATGCTTTTGCTTATCTTCTTTACTGTGTAATTTTCGCAGACGAATACAGCATTAAAGCAAAGTTTGAAAAATGTGACTGTGCCTGAGATTTAGCTTCGCTAATGTCGTTCGCTATTCCCGGTAGTCAATTTTATGGAAAAAAGAACAGTTTTTGTCCTGAAGGCTATTTTGCTATTGCTCTTTCTTTTTTCTTACATCTGCTTTAACATTACATGTAACATTGTTTAAATAAATAATGCAATATCACTGAAATAATTGTTTTGAAATAAACAGAGCGACGACAAAAAGTATTGAATATTATAGAGAACCTATTGTAAAAGAGTACAAAGAGTAAAGAGCTCTCATGTAGAGAGTCTGAGTAAAAGAGCATAAACGAGTTTTATTCTATATAGAATATTTCAATATAAATGCACCATTTCGACAATGTTATTACATAAAACAATACAAAAGGCATAAATCTTTCAAAATGCAGCAATGTTTCACATCAAAATTATGAATGGACCAAGTTATGACAAAAAAGAGTTATACGTTTTGAATCATTCGCCAGTTGTCGCCAGTGCTTTTGAGTCATACAATTTGTTCCATGAGTTCTCTATACTATTTAATACTCTTTGATGACAGCGACCTGCTTGTTTCTTGGCTTCTGCTACATCAATACCATTATACTTATTTTCAGGCAGCGACTATTGTTGTTCAACAACCAAGTATGTGATGCTAACGCTGTGTGTTGTTTGCATGTGTTCACTTTGATAGATTGCCCTACCCGTGCCTATAGATGTTAACACATCAAAAATATCAACAAAAATTATGTAATAAAAAATAATATGATTTTAAGCACAGCAACATTTTTCAGACTCTGCTTCAATATCTATTGCTTTCGACTTCGAAAAATCCACAGTAAACAGGACAAGCTACAGCAAAGGATAAACAAAAACTGACTGCTTGCAGCAACAGCAATTGTGTCAAAAGCTGTTGATTCGCTTGACTGCGTAAGCAGGAACCAACCACACAGTTAGATGAACCAGATGATTTGCTGTCTTATTTCGCATTTGGTCTTTGTTTTTGCTCGGGTGTTAACAACAAATTAAGTAGCTATTTGGAAACAAATATCTCTATTTTGCTGAAAAAATTTAAACAAAGCAAAAATTCTGTGCTGTTGCTATTATGACGCCAGCAATTGAAATACTGATTGCAACTTACAGACAAATAACACGGACACCCGGATTTAGTCGCTAAACATTCAAAGAATATTTTGTATTGCCTTGGAGAGATTATGACCTCAATGTTTCCTTTGTCTTGGACTTTTTCTTGAGTTTTTTGTTGAAATTTGTGAAAATAAATTCCGCTTTCAAATATCCTCCCTGAAAACTCAAACAATGTATTCGGTTTGTTTCATTTAAATGTAATTTAGATTAATTTATATCCTTTCAATGTCATTACTCAATTATTTATGGTTTCTTTGTATTTGTGTATGAATTCTTAAGAATCCTTTGAATACAGAGATACATATGAATGTGCCAGTTGCCAAATCGATTAACTCCATCAAAAAATACCTGTAGAAACTTAAATTTTCGCTGGGTTTTCAAATTCCACGTTCATTATAAATGCAAACTGACATTATATATTACTTCACTACAGCTGTATCTATTATATAGTTAAATTCAAAATGAACTGGGTACATTAGTTTAACCCACAGACACTAACATACCAACATTTTGGGAAAGTGGAGTTAATCGATTTGGCCACTGACACATTCATATAATATTAATAGTTTGTTGTAAACTTCTTTTTATTTACATATTTCAATGTAAATGAATCGATTGTAATTAAAAATCCAAATGAATTGACTTCGAATACAAAATATCTAAGCAAATTCTTGTAATCTAAATATGTGTGAACAATATTTTTACATTTGTTTATTAGATGCATTTGCAACAATTTCTTGAAAATGATTTTACAGGAAATGTGATTATTTTATTACGTGACATTTTCTCTTTACTATTACAAAATTATAAACAGCAGCTATACACTTTTGTGTACATATGTAAATAAGTCGTAACTGCCAGTTTTGATAAATAAGTTACATTCTAAACGAGACTATTTCCGGCGGCGTAAACTCTCATTTAGATTAATCACATTTTCATGAATTATATATACACACACATACATTGAAAGCACCTTTAATTATGTCTTTGTCAAAATATCATTATGACCTTGTTTAAACTCTATGGTTAAGTATTATATCATTTACGAATATTCTGATATTAATAATCGCGTGTGTCTATTTTCCAGTATAGATTGATATAAATTAAAATTTAATCGAATTGATTATATAAATCTCATAATCATAATTCCCACAAAAACAATACAACTTTTAATGGCAAATTTCGCTAGAGTCCTTGCAACCGCCAGAAATGCTTTAAACCAACTCATATCAAATCAACTTCTCTTCTCTGCTGCATACACTCTTGCATACCATTTGTATTGGATATAAAGCTATATTATCGATAAAATTCACTGTTGTTGTAGATTTTAATTAAAATTGATTGCAACAACAAATAGTATAACCAGCATAATAACAACAAAAAACGAAAGAGATATATAAATTAAAAAAAAGAAAAAATATATATATAATAACCGCAACTAATGTCATGTTATTTTATTTATAAAAAGTAAATAATTTTTAATGAAAACAAATTGATGATGTGCTACTGTTATGGTAAATATGTGTATAAATTCCATGTGTGTAAGGATGATCACTATTTTGTCGACTATACCGGCTTTGAACAAGTTTTCAATACTCTTCATTTCTCACGAGCAAGAATGTATGACATAAAAAAACCTACAACCTTTATTGACTTTTATTCCAGTCGAATACTACGGGCTGAATGCAAATAAAACCCTGTTTCAAATGCCCATCGCGAATAAAATAGAAATCAATGCTTCTAAATGCTAACCGATACCTCCCATACCACGTAGAAAAATGCTTCATCATTTTGACAAATAGTTTCATTAACCAGTAGCCTAACACTATATGATTTTGCTGCAATGAATATTTTACGTTAGTCCCCACAACAGATCCAAAAATTACATCGCCAAAAATATTATTAATGTTTGCTATATAGACCGAAAACTTTATGAAGAAGACTGAAAAGCAACGTCTCGTTAGCTGGTACAAGACCAACTATTAAAAATTACACTCACAGAAAAACTCAGTTAAGGCAGCTGAATTAATCGTACCCGAGTTTAGAGTTTATCACAAAAACACTAGAGGTCATCAATTTCGGATTGTTACAACCGAAATTATGAAAACTTTTGTTGACATCATGAACATAATCGAAGTTTCGTTTGTCACAACCGAATCGATTATGAAATGAGATTGCTTCAACCTAATTTCAGTTGTGGGGAATAAATTCAGTCGTGACAATTTGAATTCGGTTGTGGCAAGCGCCATTCGGCGGCAACAACCTAATTTACGGTTGCTACAACCTGTTTTCAAGCAATTACTTCTCTCAGGGTAGTCGGTCGGATCAGGTTGTATCAACCGAATTGGAAGTTGCCACAACCGCATTCGAGGTTGTCACAACCGCATTAGAGGTTGTCACAACCGCTTTAGAGGATATCACATCCACATTTGTCATAACCAAATTTAGAGGTTCTCAGAACTAAATATTCAAATTATTTCTATTAACTTAGTGATGATGCTTTTCCTGTATTCTCATAAATAATCACAAATCGAAAAAATAATTTATATGGGGTAATCTTTAGGGTAATACATTTGATTCATACCGACCGACCGCTTTTGCAGTGCCGGTCATCATGGTTACGGCACAAATTCTGACGAGTTGTGTCTGGCGATTTGAGTCCTAAATCTTTCTATGAAGAGATGAATGACTGAGCTTAAAAATCTGAACTGTTGACACCTGCTTGTACTGCACGCTGATATATGTTTTCCCTTTTTTTTTGCAAAATCAGGCGTTCTAATTCAGAAATATTAATTAGAATACTTTTACTTGTCTTTCCTAATAATCACACACAAATCTTGATATCACCGCGACCGCAGCAATTGTAATTTTTTTAACTCTTTTATATAAGTATAATATTTGTGAGACGCTCTCCCCAATCCCTTCATGGGAGGTTGTGGGACACCATTTTTGTTGATGTGTTAACATCTATAGGCACGGGTAAGGCAATCTATCAAAGTGAACACATGCTCACAACACACAGAGTTAGCATCACATACGTGGTTGTTGTACAACAATAGTCTCTGCGTGAAAATAAGTAAACAAGCAGTATTGAATACTGAGTATTGAATAGTATAGAGAACTCATGGAACGAATTGTATGGCTCAAAAGAACTGGCGACATCTGGCGAATGATTCAAAACGTATTACTCTCTTTTTGTCATAACCTGGTCCGTTCATAATTTTGAAGTGAAACATTGATACCTTTCGAAACATTTATGCGTTTTGTATAGTTTTATGTAATAACATTGTCGAAATGGTGCATTTATATTGAAATATTCTATAAAGAGAATAAGTCTCGTTTATGCTCTTTTACTCAGACTCTCCATGTGAGAGCGGGAAAAGTGTGCAATATGTTCTCTGTACTATTCAGTACTTTTTGTCGTCGCTGGGTTTATGACAAAAAAAAACAAATTATGTCAGTGAGCTAAATATTGCTTTATTTATTTTAACAATATTACATCTAATGTTAAAGCAGATGTAAGAAAAGAGAAAGTGCAATAGCAAAAGAGCCTTCAGCGTAAAAACTATTCTTTTTTTTATTTTCCAATGTCACATTTACTAATATGTTCCTAGGATTCGAACAGGTACCGTGAAACAAAAAGGTGTTAACACATCGCCCGCGAGTTCAAATACTCGTTGATTTCTTTTTAGTATAACATTTGCTTTTAGAATTTTGAACATCAGGTTTAAAATACTATATACAATTATTTGGTGGTAACCGAATTGAAAATTAATTCGGTTCCCCTCATGAGAAATTCGGTAGGTGCAACCGACATATGGCGAAGTTCGGTTATTGCGACCAAATTGATATCAAATTCCATAGTTGTAGTCGAATTGATGCCAAACTCGGTTGTTGCTTCTGAATTGATGCCACATTCGGTTGCTGCAACAGAATTTGATACCAATTTCGGTTGTTGAATCCGAATTAATTCCAATTTTTAATTATAATGATTTAAGATTCGGTTGTTACAACCGAATCGATTATGACACAAGGTTCCTTCAACCAAATTGTATTTGTGGTGACTAAATTGAAGTTGCGGTTGTTGGAGCCGAATCGACTACGACACGAGGTTGCTTCCACCGAATTGCATTTATGGGGGCTAAATTCAATCGTGACAACCTCCATTCGTTGGTGGTGGCAAGCGCAATTCGGTGGCATCAGCTGAACTTACGGTTGTATAATCTCTTTTCAAACAGTTTCGTCTCTCAGTGTAGTCGTTTTGACCTAGAAGGGATATTCGTGCTGCCACGGGTATCAGGGTGGTGCCACAGGTATCCAATAAATATATATTTTTCCATTACACCCATTAATGGACAAGAAAAGACTTCTACAATCATTGAGCTGTGGGCTTTCTTCTTTTACATTTACTAATTTCGACCTACAGTTAGACCTCGGTTCCGAACGGGGTTTTTGAGATGCTTTTGTCATGGCAAATTACTCGATAGTGAGTCGCCATCACAAAGCGAGGTGAGCGTCGTCGTGAGAAATGTAATCGATCATGGCAGAGATCGAACCCACGCTCTCATGTACAACAGTTGCGCACACTAAAATTGCGGCACCGACGATGGCCTCATTAATATAAGATTTGTATGGAATTTTAGAACAAATTTAGTTTCGTACTGATACGTTGCCTGAGTGGGATTAAGTCCAGCACCATCGAACGACTACCCACCGAGCAACATCTTAGCATTTACATTCGATTGTTGGTTTTGTTGAATGAAGAAAGAATCAAATCAAGAACGAGAATTTATTGAAGAAATGTTAATCAATTCTCAAATAAGATAGAAGTAAGTTCTAATTAAAATATGACTGTAACACAAGAACCGACTTTTACGATTTGTATTTCCGAGAAATCTATCAGCTTTTGGGATGAACCATGAGACTTAATGTTTTTGGAGCCAAATGAATATTTTTTCTCCAAACAAGCCATTGCGTGTACCAACGCATTTCCGAAAAAATTGATTCATTGTGCTATGTGGACCGAAAACTTAGTGAAGAAGTCCGAAATATCAGTGTCTCATGGAAGGCCGGTACAGAGCAGCTATAAAAAGCTTTGTCTGCAATGACATTGACAAAAAACCAGTACCTAAGTTTCAGTCGGGCGAACCGACTTAATCATACCCTCACCATACCGTACCTCATCCATTGCGTGGGAGTTCTGTTAAAAAACGCCCATACTCAAAAGTGACCATATTCAATAGCAGATTGACGATATTGCGCTAAATATTATTGAATACCCAAATTAGTTAGTTTCCCTCCCAATATTTATATGCGAGGTACAAAAATGGGCATGGCAAGTTGTTGCCAAAATTTTGATCAGTACCAAATTTTATTAAGATCGGATATGATTTATTGGAGATATCGAGTCGGCAAACCCCAAATACGCCCAACTTTTGTATGGGATGTACGAAACTGGGCGTGGCACAATAGTCAGTTATTAGTTACACAGTAGCTTTTAGCAAAATATTGCCTAGTAAAATAAATAAATAAATGGTTTCCCATTACATCCCATGAATGGACTGGGGAGAACTTCTCACAATCACTGAGCTGTGCGCTTTGCAGTTTTCACTCACTGATTGGGACCTACAGTTTTACACCGATTCCGAACGATAATTTGAGAAGCTTTTTCATGGCTAGATACTCGATAGTGTCGCCGTCACTATGCGAGGTGACCGCCGCCGAAAGAAATTTTAAGGTGGTCAGACCCGGGTTCGAACCCAGGATCTCATGTACAAGAGCCGCGCACACTAACCATTGCACCACCGACGGCCTATTACCTAGTACCGAATTTTATTAAGATCGGTTGTTGTTTATGAGAATTATCGTGTGGATCAACTGGTCATCCGCCCAACTTTTATATGGGAGGTACCAGAATGGGTGTGGCAAAACAGCTCATTTTCTATAGGAGAGCTTTATTTGGCTAAATACTGACTAGTACAGGCTTTCATAAAGATTGGTTTGGTTTTGCGGGACTTCTCATGCCGAACAACCAGACGCCCAAACAACTTTTGTATGAGAGACCACAATGGGCGTGGCAAAATCACCCTTGTTTTAATCGGTGATTAGCTTTTGATAACGTTAAGCCTTATACCTAATTTCATTAAGGTGGGAAGTGTTTCACGCGATTTATCGGATTGACAATCCGGTCGAACACCCTGTTTTGTATGGGAGGTACCAGAATGGGCGTGACAATCTCGCACATTTTCTCCAGTTAAGTAGGCATTTACAGATTATTAACCGGTGTGAGAGTTAAAGCTAATCACATCTACCAGAAGAAAGGTTTGAAAGAAATTTGATTTTGTGCTGCATGTGTCGATTTTTATGGGAGGTACCAGAAGGGGCGTGGTCAAATCGCCCATTTTCAATCCCAAACTCAATATTGGCAAATAATAGTCACTGACAAAGTTTCATTATCATCTGTAAAGATTTACGGCAGTTATCGTGTTGACCAGCCAGCCAACTAGCCAGCCAACGTTTTAAAAATTCCTAAAACGAATTTCGTCCAAAGATACTAAAGGTCTAATTTGGTTCCTTCTATGTGTTACATTTTTTACGTATTAAATGATATATACCCCCATCCTATGGTGAGGGTATAAATAATTTATGTTTGGAATATCTAAATATATTTTGCGTGTACTTGTAAAGGATGGGTCTGGTAAAATTTGGAATTTAATTTAATTTGGCTTTAAGAAAACATTCAAATCGTATATTTTCAAAATTATGAATTTATTGTTAAGGCCCATCATTGGCATTTATGAATTAAATACAAAATCGTTCAAATTGCTACCATGACTTACCTTACAGTACCTCATACGATCTACCCAATTGTTGAGTACATTTTGGATTGCTTGGGTCTTTACCTTGTAAATGACACCGTCAATTAACTCGTGGTTTTTAAAGAAATGTGATTTTTAATTGATGCTTATAAAATATAATAGGTATAATTTCTATAGTTGTCGATGTATTTGCTTCTATTATGGGTTATTTTCTGCCCAAAGTAAGTAAGCAATTTGAAGAAGAGACATTTTGTTCTGATTTGTTTTCGTGTTCAGAAACAAATTGCTAATATATAAACTATATTTTTTCGGAATTTTTCCACGCTCTACTTAAACTACTGTATGGATTTAAAAACTCTGTTCAGGGCATTTGTAGCCCACATAATTGTATATTACTTGAGACTACACTGAGCTGGATTGAATATTTCATCTGAAAAAGTTTGCGAAAATAGTGAGGCTTTACTATATATCTGCACTAGACGTCTTGAAAGGTAATTCAAGACATTTGATTTTTTCAAGACATGTACTGTAGCGAAGTTGTGGCAACCAAATTCTTGTAAGCTTGTAGTACGAATTTGTCATATTAGAAACTAACGAAATCGGTCATAAAATTCAAATTCAAAAGACACTTCAGTGTTCTGAAAAAAGCATTCGTGTAGTTGTGTGAAGCTGTAGAGCACAAGAAGACAATACTTCTACTTCGGTTCACATCGTATTGTATTTTTGTGTACACGGACATATACACATCCAAAAACACTTTGTCGACGCCACCCTAAAGTACTTGGTTGTCGCAACTTCGCTACAGTATACGTCTTGAAACAAAGCAAATGTATTGCATGACCATTCAAGACGTCTTGTGCAGATGTCTAGTCCGACGAAAAGTAAAATAAAAACAAAATTATTTTTTTTCTGTTTGGGGTAGAAAAAATACATAAACAAACTTGGTCTGCCTTTTACATCAAAATGCCTGTAAAATGCTATTAATTACTATTATTTGAAGAAATATATGATGTCTAATTGATATTTATACAGAATAGTGGCTATAACTTCTTTATTTGTCGATGGATCTTCTTCACTTGTGATTTGTTTCCTTCGCTAAGATGCAAGCTATGTAAAAAAAATTTTTTTTCCCGATTTTCTTTCGTTTTCAGACAAAAATTTCTTTAACAAGATGAACTAGTTTTTGAGTAACTTTTTCTCGACAGTAGTTAAGCTACTGTACAGACTTACAAGTAATTTTCAGAATTTGTAGCCCGCATAATTGTCTTGAAATCGAGATTATATTAGGCTGGAATGGATCTTTTTATCTGAAAATATTATCAAAATCGTGATTCTACCCCGTTGAAGAGTAATATTTTTAAAAAATCATTTTAAATTTATTTATTTTTTTACTGCTTGAGAAGGGAACAATACATAACAAAATATTGATCACAACTTTAGAGAAAAGTTGCTGTAAACTACGGTTATTGTCTACTAAGCACTGGCATTTGAAGAAATATGCGATTTTTAATTGTTGTTATACTCGTACAAGAAAACAATACGGAAAAGCAATTTTATGAAATAAAACAAAATATTCCGGCTGGAATATATAAAATATATCTGAGCTAAAATATTATAAAATTGGCTAAATATTTACTAAATCCTCATAAGCATCATACACCCTTGAGAAAAACAACCGTAGCAACATTATGCAGGAACCATGCATATGTTTGGCTCATCCATATACTTACGCGCAAGCATTGATTTTATGACTTGAGAATCTACTGCTTTTTTGTCTCTCCCTTGTCTGCGACGTGTTTGTTTTCGGCAGTTTTCAATAAACAGAACCGCATTTTATAACATATTAATAATTGTGATTCCACCGTGTACTATTGAATAGCAAACACAATGTATTTGGTCGCAAGTATACTATTTTTGCCACAATCTACAAACACGGTATATTTACATCCAAACAGCAAAAAAAAACAGATTTTTCAGCGTGTACTAAATCAACTTGTACGCTGACTTAGTTAGTTCTTTGAACTAAACTATTGAATGATCTTTTTGTTTTATAGGGTATTAAATTCTCTAACATTAATAAGGCACAATAATAAAAATAAATATTAACATCTGCGATTTTTAGAAAGCTGATCATGATTGCAATTTCAGTTAAACCCAATATCTGAACTGACAGATTATTTGATGTTAACATTTATTGTTATTGAACATTATGTGATATTAAAGAAATTATATTTGAGATTGAGTCTAACTTTATCTTGTTATACAACATCGGACAAAATTTTAGTTTAATCTACCAAGTCAACGACCAAGTTTTTTTAAATATTATTTTTATGGCAATTCAGTTAATATTCCGCAAATTTCATAATATTTTCGTTCAGATGTTTGATATAATTGAAACTTTAATCATGTGGTAAAAGTGCATCGCATTGTGTATATTTAATATTTTTTAAAAATTGATTTTCACAAATTCGCTAACCACATTAAATTGATTTTTGTTTAAAACTAATTTTTGTTGTGTACGAACTTTTTAATGGCATATCTTTCTGCTGCACCCTGCTTAGCCACAACATTCATTTTCAAAGAGCCTAATTAACAAAGCCAGTTTATTTTCACTGGCTGTGCATGCAAATTCCTTTCACTCAATCGCTTCAGAATTATAGAGTTGAACTCCCTCCTTCGGTTTTCACAAAATCCTTTATATTTTCATTGCAGTAAAACACAATTTTTAATACATATGTATGAGTATATTATGATTTTATTTAACATTTTTCGTATTCGTTTGTTTGTTAATTTCAATATAAATGCGCGATTAAAATGTTCAAAGTAGATGTGTTTTCGGTTTAATTCCGCATATTTTCCTCTCCTCAGCTTTTACCGCACCATAAACAAGGCAACATTATTTTTTCAATACTTGGCTTTGTACACAACAAAAACAGCGCAAAAACGAAAAATAAAAGAAAAATTGAGAAAATCTCTTTTACCACCAACACAGTTTTCGTTTACCGACTTTAAATGTTGTATGCAGCAAAAAACTATGGAAAACATTTGTTGCAACAAAATGTGTTTTTATATAATTTTTTTGTAATAGTTCTCTACCAAAGGGTTAACAATTTACATACAATTGGAAATGCAAAATTTTGTGAAAAATATTGATACAAAATTTATTGCAAACAAAACAAAAAGCTTAATTCAATTCAGTTTTTTTTCTTTGCGAAATTTTTGTTCCTTTTGTTGATTTTAACTTGATACAAAACAAATTGGTGGAATGAATTACAAAAAGTACAATTCGATAAGGATGTAAAGGAGAATAATATGCGAATGAAAATTCCGCTATACGCTGACAACTCTATATTTTTGTTGTTGTGTGGATGCAAATATAGCGTGTTTGTAGCTTGTATAGTATAGTTGTGTCCAAACACATTGTTTTTGCTATTCAATATTACACGTTGGAGCCACAATGATTAATATGTTATAATATATATTTTTATTTATTCTTGTCTAATTTTCCAAGCTTAAGGTCACTTCTGATTTTATAAAACTTTTTGTTTTCCTCTTTTCTCTCTCGATATTTCGATTTCCTTTGGAAATCTTCTAGAATTCCTTTGGAAATCTTCAAAAAACTATCCTGAAGAAGATTTCCAAAGGAAATCGAAATATCGAGAGAGAAAAGAGTCAAGAATAATTAAAATACAGGTCGAAAAATTAGAAACAAATTAATATATATTTTTGTGACCCAAATTGGTTTGGTTTGTTGAAAACTGCTGAAAACATAAACGTCACAACAAAGAAACAAAAAACAGCGGATCTTCAATTTATGAAAATCACGCTTGTCCGTAAGTATACGCACGTGCCAAACATATACGTGGTTTCTGCATTATGTTACGGGTGCTGCTTTTCAGCGTGTATTCTTAAATTTAGGTAAGAATAGACAAAGGGAGTTTAACAGAATTTGTGGGAGCATTGCAGTTTAGTACACGCAAACAATTATTTCCTTTCGCAAATAATAAATTGTAGACCACTAAACTTCTAAGGAGTTTATTGGCGGCAAACGAACATTTCTATTTATGCACGCTGAAAAATCTGTATTGTTTTGTTGTTTGGATGCAAATATAAAGTGGGTTTGGAGCTTGTCGCAAATATAATTTATTTGTGTCCAAACACATTGTGTTTGCTATTCAATATTACATATTTGAGACGCAATGATTAATATGTTATAATATATGTGTTTGCGACTCAAACATGTCTGAATTTGTGATGCAAATACAGCTGTGTTTATTGCACTGTTTATGCTCTCAAGAGAGAGCATTTAAAATAAAAGAGGAACGACGAGAGAGTCTATCTTGTATGTGTGCATCTGTATTTTTGCATTATTCTCTCAGTCAGTGAGTCATATATATTCCTGAATGTGCGGGCAAATTACAGATGAAGTCAGAGTTTCTTATTTTGGCTGATGTATTGCGTTTTAAATTCATGTATTCAGTCGTCAATGGTTCATAGGACAGAGGACACCAAAAGCGCTTGACCAGTGAAAAATTAATAAACGAAGGCTTGGAAGGTTAAATGCATAGATTAATACTTATAGTAGATATAATACTTCTCTCACAAAATTTATGACATTTAGCCGGGTGTGATATTAACGTTTGATGTTGAAAAGAATTGCTTTACTAATACCAGATAGAGGCAATGGTTCAAAACAACGAACAAAATAACAACAACGGCATTTCGTTTTGTGTGTTAAAATTATTGTGTTAAATACAACACAAATGTATGCTAACAATAACAGTCAATAAAAAAGTTTAAAACACATTTAAATTTCACAGTTTTTCACCAAAATTACGTGAAAAATTAAAGGAAGAAGTTATTGTAATTCCACCTGGGTCACTTTTCGTCAAACATCTCTCTATCACACAGACCGCATCACTAAGAGTGTGAAAGGATTCGTCAGATGAGCCAAATATTTTCTCTACTAAGATTTACTCTATGGTTAAATGCTTTGTGATCTTGTTGTGGTTTTTCGGTATGTGTGTCGTATATCTGTATGGGTGCTACCAAAATGAGAAACGATTTTGAGGAAATAAACTGGAAAGGGCAACAACGTGAAGCCCTTTGTCTGTCCGAGCCTTTAGTCAGAAAACCGGATCGGCGGACCATTTGTGAAAGAAGTACAATAAAAAATTACAAGTAATTAATCCACGCTTGGCTTGCATGAACAAGACTTGTATATTGTTTATGTACCAACGCCTAGTGATAATCGACGCATAAGTGACACCTTCCTAAAACAAAAACCTAAGGGACAACAGAGAATGGAGAAGCGAAAGAACAGCAGATTCCCCTTTCATGAAAAATCCACAAATAATGCCATTCAGTGCAAGTAGTCGTAAAAAGGGGCGTTTTAAATCCTTTACTTTTTTGTATTAATTATTTATAAATGTGAATTTATATTGATAAAATTAGTTAAGATAAATAATACATATATATTGAAATTAAAGAATAATTGGTTTCTAAATATTATTATGTTTGGGAGGAAATACGCATATGTTTACACGTAAGTATATGTAGGTTTGGGAGAAACAGGCAAATGCTTCCGCGTAAGTAGATGGATGCTTGGGCTGAAAAACGCATGTTTCCACATAAAAGTATATATGTTTGTCAGTAGACATGATACTGTTCACATTTAAATACAAGTGAGTTTGGGACTTGCAAACATATGAATGTTTGGAGTGTGTTCCAAATATATACATGGTTCCTGCAGAATATGTTTGGGAGAATATGTTAGAGAGGCTGTTATTGTGCAGGGTGTGATCAACGTTTAAAGCATATTATGGCGGTAGCACGTTCTACTAGAAATCAGACGCTATCGAGTAGCTTCACAAATTGATCCACAAACTGAGTTGCTGTCACGCTATTTCTATCGTATTTGTTTCGTAGATTTCTTACACGCTGAAAAGTTTTTAGTTTTTGTTGTTTGGATGTTTGCAGCTTGTCGTAAATATAGCCTACTTGTATCCAAATACATTCTGTTTACTCCTGGATACTACATGTTGGAGACACAATAATTAATACATTATAATGTATGTTTTTGTGACCCAAATGTGGCCTTGATATGATTTGAAGAAACAAAAAAAGCAGCAGATCTTTAACAAATGAAAATCATGCTTGCAAACATATACAATGTTCGTGCAATATGTTGCTGCGGCAGTTTTTTCAGCGTATAAAGTTTACTAGACGTATACTTTAACTAATAATCTGTCACTTCATAAGTGTCAACTGGGCAAAAGTTGGGCCATGACTACAATTTTACGTGGGCTTTTAAAAAACCGTTCGGAAACGGTGTATCAATGTAGGCCCGAATCAGTGATCCTAAACTTACAAAAAGCGAGCTCAGTGATTATGTTAAATTCGTTGGATGTAATGGGAAAATTCTTTTTAATTTTTTGTTAGATACTTAATCAGATGTACGTGAAGATAAATTTGTATTTAAAATAGCAAAGACACAAACCAATTTACTTAGCAGAGCTCTGTTATATAACTAACAGAGCTCTGTTACGCACTTTATTTTAAAGATAAATCGGCAATTTATTGATTTTTTCAATTAAATAATCGATGCAGAAATTTAAAATACTGTAATTAATAAAAACACACTCCAAGCCAAATATATTTGCTGCACAAACTAATATACATATGTATATTCATCCAAATCCTAAATATTGGTATTTATATATGTCACATATAGCAGGCAAAATATGGTCATATGAAGAATTCTAATTAAGTCCCTGTTTTACTCGGTTAAGCGTTCATACTGATTACAAGTTTATATAGATATACATATATATCATCTGCCACGCCCTCTTCTACATATAGGGGTATGTTCTAATGTGGTTTTTTTCATGAGAGTGACTTTGTATAATAGCTAAACTACAGCCACAAAATCCTTAAGTAGGGTTACACCATCTAACTGCAAACAATAAGGACAATTTTAATTCGTTTCTTTTTAATACCTGTACTTAGTTGAACAATTCGTTCAATTTATCAAAAAAAAAAAATATATATGTATATATATTTTGTTAAAAAATTAAATACTTAAACAAAATGTATTTGTCAGCCTTGGGCTGTTGCTGTCCCAAAAAATATATTTGTTAAACAATATCACAAGGAACAAACTTAATACCAGCCTTTTTGTAGCAATCCGTTAGTTGTTATAGAGAAATGTAACTCGCATCGGATTCATGAAGACAAATCGCTTATTTTTCGCTGTCGGAAGCTGAATTCGGAAGGGAGGATGCGGTTGCATTTTAAATTGGATATTGGCATTTATGCAAACTGTAACAACGTTGTTTTTTTAAACTTGTGTCGTTTTTCTGCATTTACAAAATTTTACATTTAACACAAGTATATTGGGAACTTCAACATATCCTCCCTCCCTGCCCTTCATAACAAACACATTCCATAAAGCCGGGAATCCGGTTAACAGAGCAAGGGAAATTACACAGAAAATAAAGTGAAATTGTTTCATTGTCTCTTATTTTTTTGTTTTTTTTTTTTTGGAGTTTTCCAACCAACTGATGCCATCGACGAAGTTTACAGATTTACTATACACGAATTGAAGCAATTGCAGTTGTTGCAAGTTCGATGTTAAAGTTTATAGAATAAAATTAAAATGAGCGGAAATCAATAGATAAAAATGGAAACTAGTGTCATTTGTTACATTTGTATGGATGTTTTCCATTGCTAGAGCATTTAAGTTTCGGCGGCTTTGTGGCTTGTGGCAATAACAGAACTCTATCCGTTCAGATTTAAGATTCATTAATTATCAAATAACATGAACTGCTGGGTGATGGCTTAACTTTTATAAATTATTATATACATAAATCATAATGTGGTGGTGGGCAATAGTTTGTAGAAAATTCGGGGATTTCCTTAAAATAACGTTTTTTTTCTTTCAACTAGTGCTTATTTCGTGAATGGTAACTCTTAGCTCATGTCTGATTTGACAGATAATTAGTTTTATCCTTCCGCTGAACGAATATGGTTGTGTATACGCTTGAACAACGCTGGGAAATATGGGAAAAATGGGCCTGCGATCGACTTACAGAAGATGCCGATTTTGCCAAAAAAATCATCTTTTCAGATGAAGCTCATTTTGATCTTGGCGGGTATGTAAACAAGCAAAATTGTCGCATTTGGGGCACAGAAAACCCGCACGCATACATTGAAAAGCCGATGCACCCAAAACGAGTCACTGTTTGGTGCGGATTTTGGTCCAGAGGCATAATTGGGCCATTTTTCTTCGAAAATGAGCAAGGAGTGGCCGTTACAGTCAATGGCGATCGTTATCGGGCCATGTTGACCTATAGGAACTCATTCATTGTGTGGAAGTTCAATTTGAGGGATTACAATATATAGTTTTGTTTTATTTATCGCGCATTGTTTGGAGATATAGGCATTTTCAATACGTGTTTATGATACAATTTTTCTTTGTAAATTTTTATGTTTGACTATTTTTGTTAAAATGCCTTATTCGAATAAGCTTTGGAAGTTTTACATAAAGGGTGTTTTTTGGCTGCATGAGAACTTGAGCTAAAGATACAAGACAAAGATATTGCTGGAATGATAGCCTGGTACATAATTTCATGATATTTAGTTTGCAGAATTTTAAAATGGAAATGGAAGCTAGATATCTTGAGATATAAAAAAATCATGACAATAGTGGTTTCTTAACTAAAGAACTTTTTTTGAGCAATTTACAAAATAAAGTCAAAAAATGTGCTATTTTTGTGGTTCATTTGAATAAAGGCTCTTTAGTATTTTTTTATTATTTTTGAAGTAAGCGATGATTTTTTGTATGGAACTTTTATTTATTACAATTTACTACATCTTAATCATTTTACGAGTCAAAATGGCAAAACAAAAAATTTAAAATCTATCGGAAAAAACTAAAATCGATGTTTACCGTTCTGAAGGATATTCTAACCGCGCAATAGCTAAAAAATTGGACGGAGCCCAGCAGTTGTCGACAATTACATAAATGTTTTCCATACCCCTAGGGGTATGGGATATGCAACCAAGAGGTAATTTTAAAGGAAGAGTTTCAATGTCTTTATCTACGTATGAGAAAAGACAAATCGTCAGAATTGATCCCAATTCTACCATATCCTTGTCAAAAATAAGAGCTCAAGCTGGAGCGGAAGCGAGGAAGTTATCAGTACGCAGAGTAATTAAGAGCTGTGAGTATCTTAAATACCTGAAATTACTAACAAAAAAACCCCACTTAATGCTCCTCGTAAGGAAAAGCGGCTTCAATTCGCAAGAGACTACATGGTATGGGATGTGCAGCCAAGAGGTCACGTAAATGACTGAAGAACCGTTGTATATACGGATGAGAAGAATTTTAATTTGGATGGGCCTGATGGCTACAACAATTACTTCCATGATCTGCGCAAAGAAAATCGTTTTTTGAACCGACATCACAGCCGAGAGGGCGACATTATTGTTAGGGGTGCTGTTACGTACTATGGCACCATCGATCTTGAATTTCAAAGTGCAAAAATGTTAGAATCAGCCTTTCCGAAGTTCAGTGAACTATTTGGTCCCATATCTTGGATACTGCGGCAGGATAATGCCCCTATATACAACGCCAGAATAATAAAGGAGTTCATTGCAAGCCAAAATGTTAATATTCTTGAATGGCCACCCTATTCGCCAGATTTAAACATTATCGAAAATTTATGGGATTAGTTATCTCGTAAGGTAGACAATTTGATGACAAGCAGTATCTAATTCAGGCCATTAAGGATGCTTGGAATCGAATTTCGTTAGATTACATAAATTCTCTTTATCTCTCAATAAAAACCCGTATATTTGAAGTTATTAAAAACTAAGGGGGTTGGAGCCATTACTAATAGTTCTTAAATAAAGTAAAATAAATTAAAAAAAAAACAGGTGAAACTGTTTTTCAGTAAAATTAGTTAAAGTGCCTTTATTCAAGTGAACCAAAAAATAGCACATTTTTGGACTTTTTTTATAAATTGCTCAAAAAAAGTTCTTTAGTTAAGAATCCACTATTGTCATGATTTTTTTATATCCCAAGATTTCTAGCTTCCATTTCCATTTTAAAATTCTGCAATCGGTTAAAAATTGCAAAAGATACAGGCTGCGGAATATGGAATTTTTAGTGTCTATGTATATGAGAACCTGAGTGTACGATCTCCGATAACATTTTCATTCGATAGATACCGACATAGTTTATTCAAACATTCGACTGCATATTTTGTTAAATTTTATTATCTCCCTAAATTGCCGTAGCTATGGTACCTTCTTATATGCTACAATTATGCAGAATCTATCAAATTTCCATTGAAGACACTGAATGACTTTTGAAGTCTGCACGCTGAAAAAAAAACGGATCCGGAAACATATTACAGGAACCATGTATATCTTTCAAACATTGGTTGCACGAATTGAAAATCTGCTGCTTTTTTGATTCTTTGTTGTCTGTCACATTTTTGTTTTCAGCAGTATTTAACAAACAAAGTTACATTTGGGTCACAAAAACATATATTAAACCTATTTATCATTGTGTCTCCAACATGTCTTATTGAATAGCAAACACAATGTGTTTGAACACAATCATACTATATTTGCGGCTAACTATAAACACGTTATATTTGCACCCAAACTACAAAAAAATTCCAATTTTTTCAATGTGTATACGCAGGGGAGATGAAGGGCTTAATGTGGAAAGTTTTGAATTAGCTTAACTTCTTTTGGGTCAAAATCGTTATCCATCGGCCAAAATTCAATAAGTTATGATGCATGAAACATTTGGGAGTAGGGTAGAAAGCCGATTGTTCGCAAAGAGTTAAGGATTATTTTGAGGTGTTATTAGACTCAATTTGTCACGTGTTGTTAGTAACAAATTGGACCTTCGTTGTCGAAATATTCGTTGTAACGACAAACAATTTCACTTGTGCCATCAAGCTTTTTCTCTGGGTATTTTTATGGCATTGTTATTTTTGAAAGAAGGCCTACGAAATTTTACCCATTTTTAAATTCTTTATATTAACTTCACCTCTCTGTATGCATGTATGTATGCCGAAAAAACATTGGATTGATTTTTAACCCTTTTCCCGTGATCCAATGTAGCTGAAACTTCGCAGACAAACTAAATGGCAAAATGAACTGTCAATATGGGCGGGATTGGACAAAGGGGCGTGGTACCTCCCATACAAATCACAAATTAAAAATTCATTTTCTGCTCCTGTTAACGGTATTTGAACAAAATTGGGTATGTTGATTAGCTGTACATATTCTAAGATCTGCTGCAAATATGGGCGGAATGGGTTGTCATTTAAAGTTGGTGTCTAGAGTAATGTATAAAATAAAAAAACCATGTGTCATAATAAAGACGTTATAGTCAAAAACTATATTTTTTACTGGTTTGTTTTTTAGCTGAATGCTGTCCTTTAACCCACCTTGCTTTTCTTCGACTTTATTTCTGGGAAAGTCCCAAGTCCCAAAATAAATTGGAACCCAAAATAAAACCCATTCAGCTAGGGGTATGGAGTTGGTGTTTAGGAGTCCGTGTTTGCGTTTAGGAGTCGGAGTTCGGGAAGGTGGCCCGGAGTTGGAGTAGGATTTAGGGTCGATTTGTTTAGCCCCACTCCGTGTTAGTAAAATTATGTTTCAAGATAAGCGTCATTAGTGCTGCTATATTGTCAATATGTTCCGAGAGTAGAACTCACTCACAACAATATTGAGAAGAAAAAAAATACGAAAAATGCTCCAAATTCAAAATCGCCCAAAATAAACGAAAAGTGACCCAAAAATGAAATATAAATTTAGCACAAAAATTAATGGAAAATGGACCACGTGAAACATAAAAAATTGCGCAAAAATATGATCAATAGTTCACGGCGGCATGGAAAATCGCTTAATTTTTTTTTTCAAAAATACCTGAAATTCAATATCGCCCAAAACTATGGACTATGAAAACTATGTGAAATCTGTTGTCACTGAATTAGGTTTCTCGTAAAAAATCAACACAAGATTGCTTGTGGTAAAATTATTAATTAAAATATTATTAATTACATTATTTTCAACAGTTTTACTTCATGTGCTTAGACGGCAGTAGACACTGTGGTAGTCTCAACTTCTTCTTCACCTGGTACATAGGAATTCAAATCAGCACTCATTTGCTCTTCGAAAATATTGTCGTCAAGTTCTAATTCCCTACAATGTATATGCATTTTTTGGTAAACACGATTCTTGAGGAAGGCGATTGGGGTTAAAGCATCGTTCTCCAAACTGCTTGATTAAGCGCCGCAATAACCAAAAAATCGGGCGTTTTTTTAAATATTTAATTTTTTTTCTGTAGTAAATCATTCAAAAATTAAATTGTTCGAGGGTTTGGTCGTATTTTTAATTAATTTTATTCTTCGATATTTCGCTACCCTTTGGGTAGCATCGTCAGGTAGATAGACACACAAAAATTTAAAAAAATTGTATTGGTAAGTCATTATTCCGCATAGAAACTGCGCCATTAGACGGCGCAGCCGATAAATTTAAAAAAAAATCACGGAATGTTTTCAACAATACATTACCTAGATCTCTAACTTTTCATACTTTCACCAAATTTTTCAGTTTGTTGGTTATTATATTCATTTATTTTTGGAACGAAGTTCCTTATCGCTCGTTGCAGGATGGGGGCTAAATGAAAAAAATTAAAGAACTTTTTTTTACCACTATTATGCTACAACCCAGTATTATCAACTATATTGTGCACTTTTTCTTTGGTTTGTGTCCATACTAAAATATGTTGGGAAATTTCTTGTTTAATGGGAAGTTTTCTAGGTGGAGCCTGTAACCAGTAGTTATTACATATTGTAGTTTTGAACCCAATAAAAATTAAATTTAGAGAAGCCAAAGTGAAGACGTTTAAAAAAGAAAATTTTCATAAATAAGTTCCTTTTCTTAAAAAAAGTAAATTTTCTAAAAAAAATACCTATTCATATTCTTAAAGAAAGTACTTATTCTTAAATAAATTACGTAATCTTAAATAAGTGTATATGGTTAAAAAAAGTAAATTTTCTTACAAAAAGTAAATTTTCTTCAAAAAGGTAATTTTTTAAAATAAGTACATTTTCTAAAAAAGTAAATTTTTTCCAACAAATTGCCTTTTCTTGAAAAACTAAAATTTCATCATTTCCCTTGAGGGAATTTTTATGCGGTCTGTTATTTAAATGATAATAAATATGATTTATATTATTAAAAAGGTCTTGAGTTTGAATAAATTTAGGAAATTGTAAAACTAAATTTTCTTTAAAGAGTTTTTTTTTTGTGACACAAAATAACTGTTCTTGAGATAAGTACCTACTTTTAAAAGTGTACCTATTCTTGGAAAAAACGACCAATTCTAAATAATTCCCATTTCTCAAAAAAACATTTTCTTAAAAAAATACCTTATTTTGAAAAAATAAATTTTTTTCCTTTTTCTACATTTTTTGAAATACAATAATACATTTTCTTTTCTTTTCTTGAGATACGTAGACTTTCTGAAAATAAGTAAATTTTCTAAAAAACTTACCTTGCCCTAAAAATGGTGACAGTTCATTAAAAAGTACCTGCTCCTAAAAAAGGTACTTCTTTGTAAAAAAAATTCATACTCTATGGCTTTTTCTTGCAGAAAGTACTTCTTCTTAAAAATAGTACTCTTTCTTAAAAAAACATTAGCTTTTAATTAAAGAAGTATCTCTCTTTAAAAAAGGGCCATTTCGAGAAAATATAATACATATTCTTACAAAATGGAACTAAAAAATACTTTCTTAAAAAAAGTACATTCTATAAAAACAAATTCTCTTAAAAAAAGTTTATCATTTACAAAAAGTATTTTTTCTTAAAGATCATTTAAATTATCGCATTTTTTAAAGAGCGCCTTAGACGTGTTGGAACTGACTAGGTTATAATATATAGCGAAAGGAACTTCGTTCTAACCGGGCGTCCCCTGACACCTCAATAAAAGAAAATGCAGTGCGAAGGAAAAAAAAATATTTTTCAAAAATTAAAAAGACTCCCCGAATCGCAATGTTAAAAAAAATAAGAAAAATTTGAAAAATGCACTATTTTAAGCGATATTAATTTTTAAAATCGAGAGTATCCTTGTACCTGCACATCAAAATAGTACAAACCTTTCTATTCAGAGTTTCCCTGTAGTACTTGCACTGGAGACGGGTAGTGTTTTATGTGTTAACATCTATATGCACAGGTAGGGTAATCTATCAATGTGAACACATGCAAACAACACACAGCGTTAGCATCACATACGCGGTTGTTGTACAAAAATAGCCTCTGCCTGAAAATAAGTATGATGGTATTGATGTAGCGGCGGCAAACAAACGAACAGGTCGTCGTCGCCAAAAAGTATTGAATAGTATAGAGAACTCATGGAACGAATTGTATGACGCAAAAGTACTGGTGACATCTGGCGAATGATTCAAAACGTATTACTCTCTTTTTGTCATAACTTGGTCCATTCATAATTTTGATCCCTTTTAAAACATTTATGCTTTTTCTATTGTTTTATGTAATAACATTGTGAAAATGGTGCATTTATATTGAAATATTCTATAAAGAGAATTGGACTCGTTTGTGCTCTATCAGTCAGACTCTCTATAGGTACATCACATCGGAAAAAGAGTGCAATAAGTTCTCTACACTATTCAATACTTTTTGTCGTCGCTCTGTTTGTGACAAAACAAAAACAATTATTTCAGTGAGCTAAATATTGCTTAATTTATTTTAACAATATTCAACATCTATTGCATCTAAATTGCAACAGCACAAGAGCCTTCAGCACAAAAACTAGTATTTTTTTTTTATTTTGCAATGTAACATTTACTAATGTGTTTATAGAAATCGAACAGGTAGGTGTTAACACATCTTGCGTGTGTTCGAACACTCATTGATTTTTTTACAGACATTGTTGATGCTGCTTAGTACAATCTATTTAAGCTAATCACTTCATATTTGTCTGATCATTTGTACCTAAAACCTGACCTGCTGTATCTTTATCTGCAAATCAGAATTTGTATCGAAATCATACAAACCCTTCACGTCGGCGGTCTGCTTTATTACTTGTACTAAAATGACTACTTCAAGCCATTAATTTACATTTTTCCTTTAATTATTATCTTTGTATTTCCAACAGACACTTGGTCATCTCTACCTCTATTTGTAAATAAGAATTTTGTTTTGCTGTCGATTCCATTTTAAAAGTCCCCCTAGGACAGTCTGTGATTACACCGATTTGTTCCCATAATAAATTCAAGCATTGACATTTATGTCTTCATAACTGTTTTTATGACTTTTTAATTGTATGATAACTGGGCTCCCAAAGTGTTTGGTAGACAAAACAAATGAAAATACAAAAAACAGCTCCTCATAATAATAATAATTGTGCAATTATTCACGCCTGGTGTCCCATTACAACAATAATCAAACCGAAAACACTCAAACGGACGACAGTTGTGGCTCGTAAAATAGCACAACGACAAGATGTAATTGTAATTATTTTGCAATAATTATCATGGTCTACATAAAATTGAGAAAACAATTATTTACTACGAAAATATTGAAAAGCAGGATTTTTGTATTCCCATAAGGAATAAATTCTTGCATCCGTGTTTATTACGAAACCTTGGACACTGGATGTACACTCCGTACAACGAGTGACCAACTATTTTTCGCATATAGACGGTCCTGTTGTTGCTTTTGCTTTTGTTTTGAAATGCTTCTGATCAGCTAACTAAATCCTTTGTCATACAGTTCCACTGCTGACATTTCAAGTTTAAATTTGTGATATGTCACATCATTTTCAGTTGTCAGTTCTTATTTAAGTCTAGTTAAATTTTTTCATATTTCGTCATATTTCGTTCTTTTATTTCCGAAAAGGCAAAAAATCTGGGAAACCACAACGGGATATTTGTGACGTGTATGGTTTGGATGGACACGCCAAGTCTGATTTAACAAATTTCGTTCTGAACTGAGGTCGACTGAGGCTGATGAGAACGAAATCAAAGCAGTTATCGAATCTGACGATTACATTTCTGTTTCAGAAATTGCACACAAGCTGAGGGTACAGCACACGACCATTGAAAAACATTTGAAACGGCTTGGATTGGCCAAAAATGCTTCATATTTGGTTTCCACACGAGCTTAAGGAAATTCTCTTAACGAAGCAGATAAGCACGTGGGGTTTATTACTCAAATACAACAAACATGCTACATTTTTGATACGCATTGTCTCTGGAGACGAAAAATTGATGCGTTACAACAATGTCAACCAAAAAAGATCCTGGTCCAAGCCCAATGATCGAGCTCAAACTTCATCCAATGCTGAACTGCTCTAAAAATAAGGTTATGTTGTCCATTTGCGCGGATTTGAGAGGAGTAATTTATTTTGAACTGCCTCCGAACCATAAATTCTGACATTTATTGTCAGCAGTTGATAAACCTTGATGGTGCACTGAAAGAAACACGGCCTGAATTGGTAAATCGTAAAGGCGTGGTATTCCATCACGGCAACGCTAGGCCTCACACATTTTTGCACACGCGGTAAAAAACATTGGAGCTTAAATAGGAAGTAACTCCACATCCACCTAATAATCCTGATCTGGCACCTTCGGATTTTCATTTATTCCGGAGTCTGCAAAACGTTTTGAATTGAAAATCCTTCAATACAAAAGAAAACCTACAAACCGGGTTGTTCGAGTATATTTGCGGGACGGACCAGTCATTCTATGAATCTGGTATCAAAAAGTTGCCCCAACGATGGCAGAAAGTCACTGAATGAAATGACACCATCCAGATAAAAATTAATTATTTGAATAAAATAATTGAAAATTACTTTGGGCAAAGAAACCGAAATTAATTTCTTCCCAACCCTGTCTTACTTTAATATGAACATGTATGTTTCAGCTAAATGCCACACTGATAGTCATAGTTGCTGTGAATACAACAACAGCTGCCTGTTAAAAGTTTGCAAGTATTCGTAGGCTTCGTAACGTTTTAAGCAAACATCACCTTCATTTTTCAATTATTAAATTCTACATATTGACAACCATTGACTTCCCGATTATCTGACTTATGCGACATTTACACCGGTCAAGATTAGCGAATTATTCATACAATCTTAATCAGTAACATCGAAAGTTAAATGTTTAATCGCATTTTAAACTAGTGTACAATTTGATGCAACACTGGCTATGTACCAAAAAATGCAACCATAATAAATACACGCAAAGGCGATGTACTAAAATAGATAGTCAAAATTTCTCTTCACGCGAATGCCAGCAAACAAAACCATTGAAGCCTTAATCGTTCTCTGCTCTATCTCTCTCTTACTTTCTTCATTGAATATTTCAATACACGGGAAGCTTTTTGATACTGTTACGGTACACCCAGCAGGCAATTCTTTCCGACATGTCTGATGTCCGAAAAGTCTGTTGAATCTCGACAGCTATCCGACAAATCTGCACATTCTCTGAAGGAAATTTACAACTTAGCAGGAAATTTAACAAGAGATTTTGGAGCGAGAAATGTGCTCACTCTCTGAGTGAGAAATCTGCTTACCCTCGGATGAGAATTTTTATGTGTTCGACTTTGTTGTTGTTTGCATTCCGTTTTCTGCTTATTCTCTGAAGGGAATTTTTTGTTTGGTTTTGTTATTATTTTTGCATTCCATTGTAGATTTTAATGCCAGTTTTTTGTCTTTAATTCCGTTATCTTGCATTCCATTGTCATTTTTTTTGTCCGATGGGGTTGTGTCAATCGCTCGTCATAATTATAAATCAACCGGTGAGTAAGCAAGTGCATACATAGACACAATTGCCGCACGATTTTCGTGGTCAACTTCAAATAACAACATCCCGGTCAGAGAACGTTATTTTATTAAGATACTTAAAGGTAGTTCAAAAATGTATTTAAAATGTCCGACAAATATCAGAATTGTCTGCGCTTTGTCTGACAAAATGTCCGCCAAATGTCAGACTTATCTGAACATTATGGGACAGAGTGTCCTTCAAACATCAGGATTGTCGCGGACATAATGTCAGATATCCCTCCGTATTTCTCATCAGAATTCGGGCAGAATTCCCTAAGGAAAGTCTGCACAAGTATCAGTATTTTAACAGAAATATCGCTCCGGATTCTTGTCAACCGTTCATACAACTTTCTATAAGATTTTTGACCGAGTTCGGCATCAGACTCGGCAACTTATGCAGACGTTCTGTCTGAATTCGCACAGACGTCGGAAGGAATTGCTAGCCGGATATAACTATACAAATTCCAACCATATTAAAGTAAAATGCAAGATATGACGCGAGAGACAATTGCGTTTGAGTGAACTGGTTCTCTTTTACGAGGGTTGCTAAATTGCGCACATCTTCTGATCGTCTACTTCTTGATCGTCTTTGAAACATACATAAAAACTCAGCTGTTTGACAGACGGAAGCCCATTCGCAATTTTCCGACGTGTCGCTGCCAACTCACACCGCCGGCGATATAATTGATTCTCATCACTTAAAACTGTGAACCGATTTGACGGAAAACGTTCTATGACCGCAGAAGCATCCCAAATTTCTACAAACCTTGAGCAACCAAGAGTCGCAAATTAAAGTGTACTATTTGTACGAAGTCGAAAACACAAAGTTGCCACCTGAAATGATAATTTCATCTCACACTGGGTGGTGTTAAAGGTAAAGATTAGGCAACAAGGTTATCGATAATACGGCAATTTTCACCGAACAAGATTAAAGCATTTCGTAGGTTAACTCCGTTAACCCGCGCTGACCCAGAAGATTACTCATGCAATTTTCATCTGTAGAAACTGGAGTTTAATTTTTAATAAACTGGTATACATTTTAAACTGGTATACATTTTGATGCAACACTGTTAATTACTAAACAAATGCAACCATAATCAACACATACACAATAAATCAACTGTTTGACAAAGGGAAGCCGATCGAAAATTTTCGATGCGTCAGCGCCACCAATATTTTTTGGAAGCTCACGCCGTCGCCGATTTTATTGGCTCTTATTGGTTTAAAATGTGAGCCGATTTTATCGACTGGTCCGATTTGACCCACAGAAAAAATTTTAAAAGGTTCAGGTTTTTCAAAATCATTCCAAATTTGCACAAAACATGCAAAACCACTAGCGCACGACCTAATTTTTCTGTTGTGCCGCCGTCTTCGATAATTTTGACTCGGCACGGAGTTTGTGTAAGCAAGGAGTTGCCACCTGAAAAGTCAATTTAGTCTCAAATTCGGTGGTGTAAACGACAAAAATTAGATAACAAAGTTATCGCTAACCTGGGCGCGATAAATGCTACATTAGTCTTCGTCCATCTGCTACTTGCAAAGCCATAACTGTTACTCTCTTACTGGTCCCACAGGGACTGCTAGGCAATGGTGAGGAAAGTCGCGTTACATTTTCATACTAACCCATGTATATATGTATGTATATTTACTTATATTTATTAAAATGTAACAATGCAACACATTGCCCGTGTGTAATTAAGGAAAAAGTATAAAAATCTATTGTATTTCCATGGGTGGCAAAAGCCAAATGCGAGTAGCAGTAACACAATGTGTAAAAAGGCCATAATAATCCATCCATATATTCATGAATGCACATGTAGTAGCACAATGTGTGTGGTATACAACATAATTGTTGCAGTAAGTAGAGTGGTATCGTCGTACCAGTGGCAACAACATCAGTGGCAACGTCAGCCAGCAGTGGCAACAATAGTGCACTCGAGGTGCAAAGTGTTAAGTGGCGTTTGGCGTTCCCAAGCACTTTTGAGATGAGGAGAAACAAAACAAAAACAAACAAAAAAAAAACAACAAAACACTATAAACACCAGACTTTTATTATTTTTCATGTTAAATTTGAAAACAAAAAAAAAACAAATTTAATTAATTTTAAATTGTTGTTGATGCCGGTTTTCATTCATTCATGTGTGGTTGCTGCGTTTTTTTGCGCTACTCAATTGTTGTCGCTGCTGATGCTATTGGTGTTGTTGATATTGTACATAACCTAATTAAATTAAGTGGTCATAGGCCTCTTCGAAAATGTTAAATAGTACTTTAGTATCCATCCACTTTCCATTATTCCAATCTACAATTCTCTATTGGTGTTGGGAGTTCGCGCTACACGGGATGATTGGATCATTAGTGCAATGCCGGTGGTTTGGGGTAACCTACACTAATATTTTAGTTTGATGTATCTATGCGGCAAAATGTAGGCCTTTCAGTAACAGGCCTTCTGGAGAAGGGCTTGTCCATATTCCCTTTTTAGGGACCTTTTTATAGCAGACTATAAAATATTAAACCTCTGTGTCAGAAAGGAAAACGACATATGCGCTGTTCCAAATTTTTTAGGGGTGGGCATCTTTATAAGAAATTTTCCACACGATATTTAATCAGGAAAGCCAAAAATCTCTGGTATATAACAACAGAAAGAATTGGTTTTCCATGAAGGGAGCTTTTCACAACCAGTGACCTGTGCGCTGTCAAGTTTTGGACGCACTGAATGGGACTTACAGTTTTACATCGGTTCCGAATGGTATTTGAGAAAGATTTTTCATGACTAAGCAATCGATATTATCGCCATCACTAAGCGGGGTGACCGTCATCGAAAGAAATGTAAAGTGGTCAGAGCAGGCATCGAATGCTCGATCGCTTACACAAGAGCCGCGTACACTAACGATTGAACCACCGGCAGCCTCTACAATATAACTGCCTGAAATAGAAGTCGAAATGAACGACAACTTTTTTTGGTAGTTTCGATCACGATGGTCATCTTAGTATCTGTAATCAGGGGGTTAATTATGTAGAAAACGATATCGAATTCGTTATCATTTTGCAGGTAAAAAACAGAAAATAAATGGTTTCCCGTTACACCCCATGAAGGGATTACGGAGAGCTTCTAACAACCAGCGAGCTGTGCGTGTTCTAGTATTAAACTCACTGATTGGGACTTACAGTTTTACACCGGTTCGGAACGGTATTTTGAGAAGCTTTTTCATGGTTAAATACTCGATAGGGTCGCCGTCACTAAGCGAGGTGACCGCCGTCGGAAGAAATTTAAGGTGTCAGAGTAGGGATCGAACCCACGTCCTCATGCACAAGATCCGCGCACACTACCATTGCACCACCGGCCATTTTGGCGGTAGTGAAATTATATGTACGCATCTAATTTAAATGATTCTATGATCAGCATTATCGACTTAACGATATCGATTGGAAGATTTCTGTCATTTGGCGCCAGATTTTTCCTTAGAGCTTTTAGCCCGTTTTTCTTTTTTGGGCACATATATATTGGAATTGATAACTGTACCTCTAAGCTTTCATCACAGGAAAATAAAAAATAATTAATGTTCGGGGTAAAGGACAAGTGAGATTCATAAATTTAATAGCATTCCATGAACCATGGAGTCGCTTCTTCAAGCGTAGTGGCCTTCGGTGCTGCAATGGTTAAGGTAAGCTACTCTTGTGCATAAGAAAGTGGGTTGGATCACTGCTCTAACAATCTGAGATTTCTTTCGTCCACATGAATTTGTTCAGAATCGATTTCCTACGGCCAAATGCAATACGAGTATTGTTTGATCTGGTAAACATTTTCGAGTTCTGGAAAACGCCGTTTATAGATAAGGTGTCATGGATTATTTTGAAATAATATCGCTGTAATTCACACAATTGAGTGAATTTGAAAAATTCTCCCAAGATTTACCACTTTTCTTATTTTTCGATTTCAATGGAAATACAATTTTTAATATATTTGTTTTATGTTTTTCTTGACATATTTTAACGTAATTGATCACGTGCATAAAAGAGCTTGATGATAGTTTCGGAATCTAATTAGCAATGACATGAACCACGTCACATTACACATCTCTTGTACAACGTTAGCAGAATTAAACTAACATAGTTAACGAGAGATATATATAACGGGTTTTTCAACAGAGACGCTACAAAAGTAAATCGATAGCGACAGCAAACGACGCCATATTTTTTCCCGCTCTTTTGACATTTCTCTTCAGTAAGGTTTGCCATTTCATCATGGAATGATATACGAGCCAACAACTAGTCGAAATTATTAAAATTTACTACCGACATTTGGAGTCAGTGGCCTCAACTTTAAGAGCGGAAAATCATCGGAATCGCTACCGTTCAATGATAACCGAATATTTTTGGCCCCAATTGGATAATATGGACTTGGAGGACATGCAGTTCCAACAGGACGGCGCCACAAGCCACACAGCGAAAGCCACAATCAATTTATTGGATACAAAGTTTGGTGAACGTGTTATGGCCCAGTCGATTGGCCGCCTCGGTCGTGCGATTTGTCGCCGTTAAATTATTTCCTGTGGGGCTACGTCAAGTCTATAGTCTATGCCAACAAGCCAGCGGACGATTGATGAACTTCGTACGAATATCGAACGTGAAATTGCATCAGTATCGGCCGATTTATGCTTGAAAACCGTCGAAAATTGGGTTCAGCGTCCGGACTTCTGCAAGCGTGCCCGTGGTGGCCATGCAAAAGAAATCGAGATCCATACATAATGGCATCGAACGTACTTTCACAGGAATAAAAAATTTCATTGGTATCTAAAACCGGTTTTGTTTTATTTAAAAAAACTTTTGTAGCGCTCTTATTGAAAAACCCTATATAAGTGCAAACAGATTCTTGGCGAACGGGGCAATGTACAAATACAAAGATTTAAATTTCTGAAAATTACATTTCAGGGAAAATGTCTGCATCACTCAAGTTAAAAATAATATATATAAACAAATTTTGCAGGGTTTCAAAACTGACAGTTCAAGAAAAATTTACCACTCTTATTTTTAAACGGCAGCACCGACGACATACGATAGCCACCTATATTTTTGGATAGTGTTCAGCATGTACTTTTCATAGACGTAGGTCAGAGGTTCCCGTCAAATTTCAGAACAGAAAACATATTTTCATATGAAAAGTGATTTTTGCCTACTGTGCCAAAACGGGAGCAACTGCGACATTGCAACCAATATTTTTGTATAGCGATCAGCACGTAATTTTCAAAAAAGTAGGTCAGAGGTAACTGTCGAATTTCCGACCTGAAATTGTGTATTTTGGTTTTGGCACATTGTGCCTTTAAAACTGTTAACATAGCTCTGCTATCTCTTTAACATAAATCTGTAATGCGAAGTGGTTCGCGTCTATGCTAATGAGATTCCGAAACTAACTTCACGCACTTCGCGCACACCAAATTTGGATTTTTTTCGTTTCACAGATTTTATTTTAAGTTTTGAAAATTGAATATCTTATTTCTATTTTCGACTTTTAATTTTTCTTTTACTCTGTCATACAGTTTTAAAGATATTCAGCCTTATTACGAATGTCGTTCTCGTATTTCGACTACGACAGTTTTGTAAAAGATTAAAGACAAAGTTGGCGTGTTATCTTCTCGAAATACAAGAACGACATTCGTAATAAGGCTGATTATAATAAAATTACCTTTATTATTATTATTACCTTCTTGGATTTAATACGATGTTTTACTTGTACTAGTTCCAAACAGAGTATGGTCGTTGTAAACATTAGAAAAAATATTAATTAAAAAAATTACTTTGGATCAACATAACTTTATGTTTTTACTTTAAAAGCCTTGAATGTAAGTAAAACGTATTTAGAAGGGCTGGAATGTTTTCCATTTCTCAATGAAACTTTTGCCCGCCCGCAACTGCATCTTCAACAAATAGTGACAATTTAGTGAAGAAAATAATTGTTCGGTTATAAAAAAGGAATAAAGAATATTCACAACGAGAAATATTTTTTGAATTTGAATTTATGACCGACGTTGTTAGGTTTTTAGTGAATGTACGAGTATGAGAAGTTCATACTACAAGCTTACAAGGTCGGGAACTTTTCTCTAAATGAAAAATGGTTGGTTTTTGTTGGAATAATAGACAATTCAGTTAAACACACTCACTGGCATGACTAGTTTCGAATATCGTGACAAGTTAACCATCAGATTCGCAACAACCGCGCCTGAATTGATACCATCGGGAGATCACCAAGCGTATATATACAAACCCAAACATGCAAATTACATATGCGAATTAGAATCGATCGAAGATCCCTAAGTACCAACAAACCCTTAAAGGTGTATAATTCCAACACAAGAACAGGAAGCTTTTTTCCTCTATGTTCTTATTTTCCTCTTGCATACTCGCATTGTTGAACATGGGGGAATTATGGACCTTTTGGTGTGCGTTAGTGTAGCTGATGATTCGCAGAAAATCGAAACGATCGTCGAGCTAATGTGAGTTCAAATCCGGCCCGCGGCATCACCATTTTTTCTACTAACCGAAATAAACATGATCAGTTAGCCTAAAAGGAATTACAACTGTAAAAATAACTCGGATCAAAGACATCTAAAATATTCAACAATTTAAAATTTTGTTGTTTTCTTTAAATCGAAAAGTTAGAAATTGGGTTAATTCCTAAAATATGCCCAATGGTCCGACATTCAATATTGTTATGTCAAAGGAATTCCTGATTGCATATCTACAATTGGTTTCTCGTAGAAATCAAAAATGTTTACAACATCAGAAGATACAAAATGTAGCCCGTTGGAAATCGATTCTGAACTACTGGGCGTCGTTGGTGCAATGGTTAGTGTGCGCTACTCTTATACCTGACAACATGGGTTCTATCGCTTCTCTAACCATACTATATTTATTTTTACGACGGTCACTTTACTGTGAACAAAGTATTGAAAATAATTCCGAAATATTACTAAATGCCCAATTTAAATGCCTACCGAAAGGGCCTGCTTTGTGGTTGCCTTTCTGATTTCTTACCGCTGATATATTCATGGCAATAAAGTATAAAGTTCATGTATGTATTTACCGTCACAGTGGTTAGATGAAATATCTTTCAGAAAATAATGTATTGGGTGACAAATAGAGGTTTGTCCCACTTTGAGACCTGGTGGTTTGGGATACATGTAGCCACAATAATGGTAAAGTATTCCCAAAAGTCATAAGCTAGTGGGCTGATAGCCAAAGTTCGCATTCGCTCGCGGGAGCCAAAGTTCAACATATCTGCTCACGGTTCACGAGCCTGCACGCAAATTTGACTCACGGCTGGTGAACCCGCTCCCGATTTTGGGTCGGGCGCCAGCTTCTAACATCTCTGCTCATAAAAGTTAAAAATCAAAATGATTAGCTGGGGATATTATAGTTATAAAAAAGACGATCAAGAACTAGGCGGCCAGAAGATGTGCGCAATTTTGCAACCCTTGTAAAAGAAGTGGTAACAATTCACTCAAACGCATTTCTCTCTCGCTGGTGAACCCGCTCCCGATTTTGGGTCGGGCGCCAGCTTCTAACATCTCTGCTCATAAAAGTTAAAAATCAAAATGATTAGCTGGGGATATTATAGTTATAAAAAAGACGATCAAGAACTAGGCGGCCAGAAGATGTGCGCAATTTTGCAACCCTTGTAAAAGAAGTGGTAACAATTCACTCAAACGCATTTCTCTCTCGCGTCGTATCTTGATTATTTCATACTTTTTGCAAAGTTTATTTAAATTTACTTCAACATGGATGGAATTTGTATAGCTATATACAATTATACTATCACAAAGCTTGCAGTGCAATGAAGAGAGGATGTCCGAGAGAGAGAGAGAGAGAGAGAGAGCAGAGAGTGGTTACGACTTCACGCGGTTTGTTGGGTTGGCATTCGAATGAAGATACATTTTGACTGCATGTGCGTGAAGATAAATTCGTATTTAAAATAGCAAAGACACAAACCATTTTACTTAGCAGAGCTCTGTTATGCAACTAACAGAGCTCTGTTACGCACTTTATTTTAAAGTTACATCGGCAATTTATTGATTTTTTCAATTAAATAATCGATGCAGAAATTTAAAATACTGTAATTAATAAAAACACACTCCAAGCCAAATATATGTGCTGCACAAACTACTATATATATGCAACCAAACCCCAAATATTGGTATTTAAATATATCACATATAGTGGGACTATTAGGGCAAAATATGGTCATACGAAGAATTCTCCACGAACAAAACACATGCCAGTCGATAGTCCTCAAGGAGTGTCTTCGAAATATATAATCTAGAATTTCCCAAGGACCTTCAGAAATTAAGAATTTTAAATTTTCTGTGTGAGGTCCCTGTGCAGGATTTTGGCCCACTGTGGTCAAACGAAGAATTCTCCAAGAACAAAATATGTGCAGTTTGGGTTGTGCTTGACACATCCTTTCAGAATATGCCAACCACATATTTCAGAAGACCTTCAGAACCGAAAATTTTTCATTTTGAATTTCATGTACAAAAACAGTTTTTCGCCCACTGTGCCCAAACGAAGAATTCTCCACGAACCAAGCATATGCCAGTCGATAGTCCTTAACGAGTGTCTTCGAAATATATAATCTAGAATTTCCCAAGGACCTTCAGAAATTCAGAATTTTAAATTTTCTGTGTTTTCAATTTGTGAGTTTAGTGAGGTTAGGACTTGCAAACATATTAATGTTTGAAGTGTGTTCCACACATATACATGGTTCCTGCAGAATATGTTTAGGAGAATATGGTATAGAGGCCGTTATTTTTCAGCGTGTAGATGTCTAAAAGTTTGTGGTGATATGTAGTTTAGTCAATTGTAAGTATAGGGGCATCGAAATGTTATATAAAATTACAGTTCAAAGAAAAGACTTGAATTTATCAGAAACTTCATCTATTTATTCTTTTGAATAAAATGGTTAATTTTGAACTTATCTGTTTAAAACTTTGTTAAATCGTGTATTTTAGTCAAACATATCGTAATCAATCAGAATGAAAAATTTGCAATTTTGTTGCTACATCATTTGGGATTTTAGGTGACGATATATGATATTATTACTTACCTGAGCTGTAATGGGTTAAAGTAGCCACGTTCAATTTTCTGATATATTTCAAAAATGTAGTTAGAATCGCTAGCTATTCACGGGCCTTTGGGAGAGACTCGTAGCTTTATTAAAAATAAAATAGAACTAATTTATAACTAATTCCGAAAATAATACCTTTATCTTCCACTGTGCAATGGAGCTTTGTATATTTAAATGCGTTTGTATCTAACTTTGTGTTCAGTGTATCCATCCACTTTGGGGCACTCAGAGACAAAGTTTACAAGTGTAAAACACATGTTGTGTGTGGTTCATAATGTTATTGTTGTTTTTGCATATTGTTCGAATACGATGATGACGATGACGATGATGTTAATAACAACAACAATGAAAGCGACAACAACATATGGAGAGGTACACATCAACAGCATCAATAGCAACAACATCTACCATAACAGTAGCAATAACAACCATCAACTATAAATGAGACTTCCCAAGATGATAATAATGTTGTCATAGTTGATGTTGGTGCTACTGTTGTTGTCATGTCATTGTTGATGATAAGTGGTAGCAGTACCCAGCAGCAAAAAGAGGGGATTTGAATGCCTACTAGAAGGCCTGTAAAGATAGCCAGAGAACCCAACATACAAAAGTAATCAGAAATTTAAATTAACACAAGGCACTATAGATAGGAGGGACCTACATGTGTCGCTTCTACCGCTAGCTAACTAGCCGAGAACCGAGAATAGGCCTTCTGGTAGACATGCTACTGGAAGGTGTCCCAAGAGAACTGATGTGAGAACTGCTGCTTGTTTCCGGATGATGCTACCCAATGCTGTAGTTAAATATCGAAAATGATAAAACCAGTACTGACCAATACTTCTTTATGGCATCGTAGTTTGGTGGAGGTCCCTCCAAAAGAAATATATTCTGGGTTCCTTGATGAAAATTCAAAGATCAGCACTGATTAGCGTTAGTGGGGCAATGGGAATGACGTCAGGTACTGCACTAAGTGCTATCCTTAACATCTGTACTCCTGATATCATGGCCGAATCGGCAACCGCTATATCCCTGATGAGAATCAGAGATTGTGGCGTCATGATATCGGTGCATTCCGGACACGCTGAATTGCTACACCGGATCAACTCTATTCTCGTAAAAACGGACAACTGTATCCCCTACCTTCTACGAGCGACAAATCTAAGGACTTCTATTCCGAACAGAAATACCTGGGAAAAGTCACGGGAAGGGGATACAAGTAGTATCAGATTTTTCACGGATGGATCAAAGTTGGACGAGCAAGTAGTCTATGGGGTCCATCCACCGGACCTAAATGTAAATATCTCATAGTGTATTTCAGGCGGAAATTACCGCCATACTGGAGGTTGCTCTACTACTGAAAAGTAGTGTCAAAACCCTCCGGAGAATATGTATCTACACAGACAGCCAGGCTGCCATAAAATCTCTGGAAGCCATGTTTGCTACGTTCCTGACGGCGAAATAATGTCACTCATCACTTAGGGTGATGGCAGAGTATTTTGACATCAGGCTCATCTGCGTACCGGGACACAGCGACATTCCAGGCAATTGCGTAGCGGATGTGTTAGCTAGACAGGGTACTACGGCACAGGTTCTTCCAGCAAAAGAAGGTGTTGGTATGCCAATCTCTACCTGCCGTTTGCAGATCAGGCAGTGGGCCGATAATATGTTCAAGGACAAGTGGAGACTTACTTCAACTTGCATACAAGCCAGGGTCCTCTGGCCACAGGTGGACAGGAAGAGGACTAGGCAGCTACTTAACTTGCCGAGAGGCAGGTTATCCACAATGATAGGAACACTTACGGGACATTGTCTTGTAGGAAAACACGCCCCAAGATTGGGACATAGAAAATCCACTCTCTGTAGGTGCTGCATGGAAGAGGACGAGGAAACGACGAAACACCCTCTCTTGGATTGGCCTGCTCTGGCAGGACTGAGAAGTAGGATATTCGGGACACATTTAGTTAGCACCATAACCCTACAGGATATTCCTGTAGATCTTATAGACAAATTCATTGAAAGGGCAAATTGGCTAGAAGAGTAGTCAATAGTTGCTATAAAGGAAACTACAGGTAACACAATGGGCTTCTTTAGCCTAAGTGTGCTAGACAGCGCGCTGTCTTGCAGCCTTTTCAACCAACCAACCAACCAGTACTGACCTCAAGCTTGGATTATTTATTGATACAACAATGATCGAATTATAAAATACAATCACCTAATGTCAATAGACTATCTCAGAAGGCATATTTGCAGGCCTGTTTTGCAAATGCCTCGGAATTTCCGCTGCTGGGCAGTTGATATCGTTGCCAGTACTACTACTGCTGTTGCTGATGTTATTGTCATTAATAAAGGTAACCAACCACTCGATGTCTATAAATCTAGTTCGAATATCATACAGCTGCTGGTTAGATAGATGTCACATGCCATCCCATACAGAAACACTTGTGTATCTCAGTTACTGACTCATTCACACACACATACTCCTTAGTGGTAGCTGGGTATGCGATTTGTTGCAACTGATACACACGGTTGATTAAATTCGCATTGCAGAGTCATTCTGTGTATCGCTTGACTGCGATTGTCAATTAACTGACGTTACAATTGTAGGCTAAGTTACATGGTGGGTATATGTATGTATCTAACTGTGTGCCTGTTTGCCTGAAATGTGTTACACACCCTGTCTTCGCTAGTCTGTCAGTTTGAATTTGCGTGTGATGTTTTAATTGAATTATTTGAAATTAAACCAATAATTTGATTTAGTCTATATGTGAAACGATTTGCTTGCGGTGTGTTTTGTCGCATTGTTTTTTGTGTATTGAATAGTGAATTTGACATGCACAAATTCGCTTCACTCATCATTATCATTAGAGATTTGTATTATTAGTTTTGTTGTTTTTTTTGCTACTGCGCATCTAATATACATTTAAAAATTTATTGCTTTAAAGTTTAATTTTGAAAATGTATTTTATGCATGAGTAACTGTATATTTTCGACACGTGTTTGAAATCGAAATGCTTGGACAGATAAAATTATAATATAATCCACTTAACTCTTAAACTATTAATGCAGAATGCACTTCACCTAAGCAACTTATGGTAAGTGAAATTGTATTTGCTTTCTCTTCAACATCTTAGAGCATATTATAATGCAAATGGTTGCAATGGTTATTATCAGTGTTAGAGACGGGTATGTCCTATTAATGCACTGGTACCCTTTTTTTTAAAGAAATTAAAGATAATATTTTTCGATTTCCGTGAAGACAAATGTCAGACTTAACTTGCAAAGACGTCATTGTACACGTCAGGTTTCATACAAATTGAGTTTTGCTGTGGCAACGGTACTGAAAGTTAATTCGGTTGTAATAACAGAATTCATGAGAGATTCGTATGCAGGTAAAAAAATAAAAATATGGTGTCCCATAACATCCCATGTAGGGATTGGGAAGAGCTTCTCACAATCACTGAGATGTGCGCTTTCTGGTTTTACACTCACTGATTGGGACCTACAGTTTTACACCGGTTCCGAACGGTTTTTTGAGAAGCATTTTCATGGCTAAGTACTCGATAGTGTCGCCATCACTAAGCGAGGTGACCGCCGTCGAAAGAAATGTAACGTGGTCTGATCAGGGATCGAACCCATGTTTTCATGTACAAGAGCCGCGCACACTAACCATTGCACCACCGACGGCCACATTTGTATGCAGCTGCCTAGTTTTTTATAAATACGGGTGTTGCCACAGAATTGATGCTAAATTCAGTTGCCAAAGCCAAAATATGATCTTGCGACTAAATTGCTAAAACACTCGATGGTTGCAACCGAATTGATGGTAAATTCAGTTGTAGTGACCGCATTGATACTAAATTCGGGGTTTGTAACCAAGTTTATTCCATTTTCGGTTGTTGCAACAGAACTCTTGATGCACCATTCGGTTGTTGCTACCGTTGTGGTACTAAATTTGGTTGTTGCAAACAAGTTGATTACAAATTCGTTTGTTGCAACCGAAACTGTAGAAAATTTATTTGATAGAATGAATATAATTAGAAAATTAGTTTTCGTAAACGAGATTATTTCAGACGACTTTCAGGTGTGGAGACTGAATTTAGTTGCGACGACATCAGTTCGATTGTTTCAACCCCAATTCGGTAACAACAGCCGAATTTATGGTTGCTGTAACGTCTTTGCAAACAATTCCTTCTGTGAGTGCAGTTTTGATTAAAAAACCGACTAACGGCCGATTTCATCATGTTATCCTTCAGTTAGAGCTAAAGAACAGTAGCGACAACAATCACTCTGCTCACAATCAATAAATGTCTTCTGTTAGTGACTTGTGTAAATACATACCGCAGTGGATTAACGGGCTAGATGCTGCTGAAGATGATGCTTCACAAACATCGAAACGATCGTCCAGCGAATGTGAGTTCGAATCCCACCTGCGTCATTTACATTTTTTTCACTTACCGGAGAAAACATGATCTCTTACAGCCTTAAAGGAAATTACAACTTTAAACATAACGAGGATCTAAAACAACTAAATTTGAATCATATGTTAGGGCCAAACCAAAACAGAACGAGACAACTACAATTAGAATAGTTCGTTCTATAAATATAACTTTCAAAACTTCTGCATCAGTGCGTGTAAAGTGCGGAACACAATTGCGACGCATCGACGTACAACGCACGGCGTGCGGGCGTAAAACGTCGTGAAAATACGTTCATACGTCCACCATGCACACAATAGCGGCGTACAACGTAGCAACGTATTATACGTCAACATACATATGTTTACATTTTATAAATTGTTCTTTTCATTTAAATTATTTCCGCTCATTTTTTATCAGCAATTGTTTTATTTTATAAATAATTTCACCAAATTTGCATTTTATTATCAAACATAAACAAACCGTCTGAAACATCAGATACGAACTTATACGCCGTACGCGGCGTAAAAAATAGAAATAGATTTAATTGAACGTACGACGCAAAAACGCAAATACGTTGTCGTCGTCAATTGTGGGCGAGATCATAGCAACATGTGTGTTTTATTTTTGACAGCGTATCATTTTTGACGCCTTACGTCGAAACGTCGCAATTGTGTTCCGCACTTAAGTAGGAAAACAATGTGTAAGTAGCGACAACAATCACTCTGCACACAATCAATAAATGTCTTCTGTTAGTGACTTGTGTAAATACATACCGCAGTGGCTTAACGGGCTAGACGCTGCTGAAGATGATGCTTCACAAACATCGAAACGATCGTCAAGCGAATGTGAGTTCGAATCCCACCTGCGGAATTTACATTTTTTTCACTAACCGGAGAAAACATGATCTCTTACAGCCTTAAAGGAAATTACAGCAGTTTTAGCTGTCAGTTTGTATGGAAGTTATAATTTTTAACTGACAGTTAGCCATAGAATAATGACGTATAGAGCTGCCATTGTTTTCATCTGACATTTCTTTTCACACTATTCGTGGTGACGTAAATTGACTAACACCAGGTGGAATTTCAAAAATTGTTTACTTAATTTTTTCATGTCGTTTTGATGGAAAACTGTGAAATTTATACTATTTTGGAATTTGTTTGATATATTTTATTGTGGTGTATTTACACAAAAATGTTAACGCACAAATCGAAATGCCGTTGTTGATTTATTGTTGGATGGTTTTAGCCATTGCCTATATCTGGTATTATTAAAGCATTTGATTATGAGGAAACGGCGAGATAACTTTTTTTAAAAATTTTTTTGTAGGTAAATGAAGATGTTATCTTTCGTTTGATATACACTTCATATTGGTTGATATCTTCATAATATGTAAATTTCTCAATTGAAAATTGTTTAAACACATACACTCAAACATATGTGTGGTGTTTGGTTGAGTGTTTGAGTTTGTAGCGTGAACACAAACTATGCTGCTGTTTCAGTGTGGACACAAACCTTCGGCTGTTGTTTTGATTGATGAAATATTGAAATTTCGTATATTTACTTATGTATTTAAGTGAAACAAAATGTTAAATGTGAATTTGAATTTAACATGGATATATAATTATAAAAAATATTTGAAAAAATTAATTCACACATTTTTATGTTAAATGAAAGTGCTGCCAAGTAATCAAAATAACAATGCTGCTTGATGCTGTTTGACAGCAGCTGACAGTTGACGTTTAGTAAATTAAAATAAAAACTACTAATCAAAATGGCACCTACACGAAATATAAGAAAGCAAGGAGTGGTTGTTATGCAGAGAAAGAAATACTCAGGTAAGTTTTGTGTTCCCTTGTTTATATATATTTTTATTAAAAATGTTAATTAATTTGTAGGCGCAACATCAACAACAAATATGCAACAAATCGCAACAGCAGCGGCAGCACCCAATATCAATCAAATAGGTAAGTTTTATACCTACATACATATACATATGTACATATGTATATATTAATGTAATGTATAAATTCCTAATAATGGATTTAATTTACAGTTCCTATAGCGGCAACAACAACAACAACAAATATAGTGGCATCAACAACAAATATGCAACAAATCGCAACAGCAGCGGCAGCCTAAATTCATTTGCTTATGTTATTTATCATTTATTGTTATATATGTTTTCTGTCTTATCGGATGGCGTATTCTACGTTAAACTTAATGGCCGTGTCTCTGACACAGCCTGCAGGGACAGTCCGTGGCCGAAGTCCTCGCACAACTGTCTGCTGTTTTTTTTTTCTGTTAATAGAAACATTTTTTTTGAGTCTGATTAAATGGAAGAAGTTCCCCTGTTCCTCTATTTCCTTGTAAACCACAATTTTTTTTTGTACTTTAAGTGACATGCCGCTGTGTTCAGTTATCGTCCATTTTGCTGAAAACCCATATCCTTTTCCACTTCAAGTTTTTGTTTTATTTGTCCTTTTGTAGAACAAAAGCATTAGCGATTATTTAAATTTCCATAAGCAAAGATAACTATTTGAAATGGTCCGCTAATGTTTTATTACATATTTTGTACAAAACTTCACAGTTCATTAAATTTGCATCCTCTTGAAACGGCTATTGACTTTTATATTCAATGCTTGGATTATGATCACTCTAAAGCAGTTTGAAGTTATTTTGTTTAGGTTTATTCAACCATAAACTGAATTGCCAATAATTTATTTTATATAGTTATTAATTGCTGGATAATATATTATATGATAAAACATTATCAGATAAAGATAATGACATTAAGGGCAAACGAAATTCGGCAAACACGTGTGCAATTATCCAAATAAATGTATAATTATTTGGTTGAATAAATTGTTTCAATGGCGAAGACAATATAGAATCGAAGGCTTACTTTTAATGATACTAGAGTTTTTCCTTTATACTTGGGGCAAGCGAAATCTCAGCCTTCAATGATGGCTTCATAATAGAGGCGGGAACAAATCTGTGTTATTTTATAAGACACGTGGTAAGGATGGGACTCACTTTCATCAAATGACTTTTCTGTTGAATGTAATTTTTGGTACAATTTTTGTACTTTTTTATAGATGACGAATATACGGAAGCTGGAAAACAAGTTCGACTAACAGTTTAAAATTGTATGTTTTATAAAGTACGTTTTTGTTTTCAAAAATTTCATAAATTTCTCGTACGTAAAATGAAGTATAAAACGTACAAATTTGGATTGAAGGAAATTTGGTAGAAATTGTGCAACCTTATAAGGTGTAATGGCTCGGTTATGTATATGGAGATATATAAATAAAATCAAAAAATTACTGGGAGAATATACGGGTAAATTTTATATAACTATTAATGTCTTGCCACTGCACTACAAAGAGCCCCCCCTCCCCCCCAAACTCTCGACTCAACACATTTTGTATGCCGATCAAGTGCCGCGTCGAACACAAAACTGAAGAGTTACACAAAACTCAAGAGTTAGGTTAGGAACAATCGCACCCAACTGTATAACATTCAACCGTATACACTAGGCAGGCCCTTCATTGTATGGGCAAAAAAAATTGTCCAAACTCTCGGTCTCACCCCCTAGAAATATGCGAATAGGTAAAAAACCAAGAAATACAAAGTTTTGGGTTAATCTAAGGAGATTTAGAGGTCGCTCAAAGCGCCTAAAATCTTGAAATTTATGCATTTTAGCTAATATTTTGTATGCGCTGGAAAATCGTAATTTTTTAGTAAATTTCCATGAAATTTTACAAATTAATTTGATTTGCTCTTGTTATCAAATAGTAAAAATTTGAGAACGATCCAACAACTGTAGGACTTTTAACAATAAAATTTTAAAAAAATGATTTTTTTAAAAAAGTGATTATAATTTTTTTTTAGTTTTTTGCCAATAAACGCAACTAGATGATAAAAATTTTTAATTCGGACAAAAGTGGCTTGTAGTGGATGTCTGTACGCTTCCAATAAGGTATAACACTCTATAATACATCAACGGTTTCATGGTGTTATCGTGCGGCAAAATAGGCTATCTCGAGGAAAAATCGCCAACATTTTTTTTTTTCTCAAAATTTTTATTGCGGGGATTGGTTAAATATGGCATTTGATATCAAAATTCATGTGGCAAATTTTCAAGTCGATCAGAGTATGCCAACCTTTGCCAAAATGAGGTCAAAGTTCAAAGATTTTGGCATTTTGGGTGAAAATTCGTATACACTGGAAAATGTTCATTCCTCAGTTCATTTGGAAAAAAAATGCGCATTGATTTAGTTCAACCTGAATATAAACTGGATAAAGTTTGAGTAAAATCCGGCTACTCTAAGAGTTCCAACCGGAATACCATTTTTTAGCCTATTTAACCCAAATGCAAATTCCAAAAAATGTTCAATACCATTGGCAATTGTTCTTATTTTCAAAGCATTTCCTTCATATCTGGCAATTTTGGTTTTCAAATATTTTATACAGTACAGGTTTATGACTTCGAAAGTACTACGAGGCAACACCTATCGAAGACACCAACCTCTATATATAAAATACCTTAAAAACAGAATTGCTAGCAGGCAAACAAAGTCAAAATAATTAAAAGCATTCCCATATTTCATTACAATTCGCATCCGATTCCCCAACCTGCATTTGTATTGCCTGAGCAAATGCAAATTCAAAATTTTTTAATTGCCACTGCAAGCAATTGTAATTCTTTTGCATTTGCATTAGATAAAGTGAAGCAAATTAAAATCCAATGCAAATTAAAAAAACCCATGTATATGCTATTAACCCATTTTGAGCCGCGTTGCAAAAAGTTTTGAATTTTTATTGCAAATAACTTTTCTATGGTAATTTGGGGCGCTATCTGATATAGTTTTACCGATATCGGCTGTTCGAGAAGTCGAACAAAGAGCATTTGATCGACTCCAATCTTTTTCCGAACTAAGGCATCTGCAACTTCATCAAATATTTATTTGTAGTCTTTCTTTTAAAAATAATATATTTGTGAAAAAATAATTCTTTTGATTTTCCTTTTTTTTCAAAACCCTCACAGAGCCCATAAAGGGATGCATATTGGGAATTTTATTTAAGTCTGTTCATAGTTCAAAATACAGTTTCCGGGAAAATAACATTAAATTAGCTTGGTTTGTTATCATAAACGGACTGAGTGTTTGGTTCGAACACCGTAATACGGCATTAAAACCGACCAAGATTAGCGCATTTCAATGGTTAACTCCATTAACCTGCGATAACCCAGAAGATTTCTCATATAATTTTAATCTGTGGAAACGGAAGTTTAACTTTTTACCTCATTTTAAACTGGTGTACATTTTGATGCAACACTGTTAGCTACTAAAAAATGCAGCCATAATGAAACATACACAAAAATCCAACTGTTTGATAAATGGAAGGCGATCGAAAATTTTCCAACGTGTCGCCGCCACCAAAACTTTTTTGAAGCTCACGCCGCCGCCAATTTAAATGGCTCTAATTGGTTTAAACTGTAAGCAGATTTTATCGACTGGGCCGATTTGACTCACTGATCCTATTTATTTTAAAGGAGCAGTTATTTCAAAAACATCCCAAATTTCTAAATTTCAAACATGTAAAAATTAAAATGGATTTATTGAAAGTCTCGCAATCCTATTTTGCTATTATATTTATGTATCTGAAAAATCAAGTTGTGTTTTTGTTTAGGTGATCCTGGAAGAGACGGAAATTAAGAATTACAATTTATTTTCCTTATTTAACTTTTCTGAACTACAGGTTGATCCATTTAAATCTTCCTAATGTTTTATGGTAATAATAAAAAAGCAAACACTAATTAGTTGCTGTGAAATGATTATTCATTTATTGTAAACCGTGCAAGTTTGTTTTGGTCAGTTGTGGAATATGGTATCGCGTAAATGGTCGCCGCCAGATCGAATGACGAAATGTGCTCGTTTTTCAAAATTTTTCATCACTTGTCGTATTGTTTCGGACTGTTCATGTTCAATATTGTCTTTCTAGGATCCATGGTTTGTTGACATAAACTTTGGACTTTAAATAACTCCACAGGAAGAAGTCTGCATCTTAAATAACTCCACAGGAGCAGATGCGGAACGTTTATTTTTGTGCACACATCGCACTGTAACTACACTGAAAGAAAATCTTTACATCAAATCGATGATACATGTTCATCAATTGTTCTTCATTGAATTGATAACAAATTTCATCAAGTCAATTGAAAATGAAAATTGAATCAATGAAATGAAATTTGAATTGATGATCTTTTTTGCATCAATCTTTATCATTGGAATTTGGAAATAGTTAGTGGAACCGATTCAAAATATGGACGTAGTATTAAAAAAAAAACCCGTAAAAAACATACTTTTTGACTATAAATTCTTTATCTATGACCACGTCCCTTTTTCCAATCCCGCCTATATTCATAGTTCATTTTTGTAGTCGCTATTAGTTTGCCTGCTCAGCTCGATTGGATCACGGGAAAAGTGTTAAAAATGAATACAAAGTTGCATACAGACAGGTGAAGTAAATATAAAGAATTTAAAAATAAAGGAAAAAAGAAGAAAGTAGTCGACAACTAAAAATAAATACATAATAAAATAAGGCAATGGACGGAAAATATTAACTACGCTCTGAGCATTTTTTACGTGGTATTATTCCCTTCTCTTGTGATGTATTTACGATGAAAAATTGGGTCAACGATATTCGTTACTCATTAACGAACAATTTACCAAATAATGATTGCCAGTTTACATAAAAATGATTACCAATTTACATCGAATTGATGACAACCTAACATCTAATTTTTAAAAAATATATCTGCAAATTGATGAACAATTTACATGAAAATTGTGAAAAATTTACTTCAAGTTGGTGGCAAACTTACATCAAATTGTTCAAAAATTTACATCCACGTGATGTAACATTGTCGTTGAATCAACGTAAACTATTAGTGATTTATGGTTGAAAGATTAATGAAATATTCTTTATCAGTTCAATGAAATGTGTGGAAATATGAGGAAATGTTTCATCAAATTGATGAAGGAGCAAATAAATTTGAAGAACCTTTTACTTTCAATGTACAAAAGTGTAACAACTCAAAATTGTTTGCTTCAAAATAATAACCAATAAATAATTATATTTGCTGTAAAAATCTTTCGTCATTTTCTCGTTCTTATCATAACACGAATTCCGCGGGGCAACGAAAAATTGCCCAAAAAAATTTATGAAAATTTGCCAAAAAAAAACCCATACAAATGTTGCCGAAATTTCATATGACATATCGCCCAGAAAAAGTGCGAGTTATTTCATAAATTGTGGGCAATATTTAATTTTCATCCCAAAATACGTTTGTGACAAATTGCCCATCTGGATGTTTTTTCTAAATTTCATAATTGTAGATACGAAAAATAGCTCAAAAATAATCCGGATTAATTCCGAAATTTTTGGCGATATTTCGTTTTCTTATTTTAAGTAAAACTGATATTACAATTGAAGCGAGACTACAAGAAACCGTTACTTATTTAAACGATGTTAGCAACCACCTACATTTTGTGTTTTTATTTTTTATTGAAATTTTTGAAAATAATTTTTTTTTCTTTTCTACAACACTAAATCAATTGACTTTCAGTCAGCGGCACTCGCTGAAACGAAATATGAAAAATTATTTCGAAAAAATCGCGCGACAATATAAAAAGTTATTTGAAATGAACCGCGTGATATTTTAGAAATGACTTTTAGTCAGCGACGCTAATTAAAACAAAATATAAGAAGCATTTCGCAAAAAATTTTTTCGACTGCGGCGCTTACTTAAACACAATATAAAATTCTTTTCGAGAAGACTAGCATGATTTTTTAAAAGTGACTACTATAGCGGCGCTCGCTAAAATAAAACATGAAAAAATATTTCAAAAACATCGCGTGATTTTGGAGAACTAAATTTTTAGTTCTCCAAAATCGCGGGATTTTTTGACTGCAGCAATATAAAATGGCTGAGATTCAATCTATTTCAAATATTGAAGTTTTGAACTCCTACATATATTTCTTATATTGGGCTATTCTTCATATAAAAATTTGCCCAATTAATTTGGGGCCATTCTTTTTATGAAAAATTGCTCAATATTTTTGGGCTATTTTTCATATTTCTTTTGGTTCATTTTGCATTTATTTTTGGGGTAAATTTCATACGCAATTTTGGGTTATTTGTCATATTTTGACCCAATTTTAAAAATTGGTATTTATATAAAAGCGTTTCGAATAGGGTAGATCTGAAATTTGAATAAAACATGTTATTTGGGTGATATTCACGAATTTGTTGCACTTTTTTGGAAGGCCTATCAATGACATTATGTGTGGAATACGCCATCGTTAAAATGGCCTCTACAGCTTCGCTGGATGGTGCGCATCCGAGTGGTCCAATTAGCGATGACTTTGCTCATAGATCAAGCTGAATTTGAACGATTATTTAGACTTTGAGGGCTCCTGCCATTTGGGGCTTATTGACACAGACTGTCGACTTAAGGAAAGGTCTTACAGTCACGTCGTCTCTGCGTGAGATAACCATGCGCTCTAATCGCTTGTGAACAATATTCATTGGGGCACATCTTGTGTGGCACCGAATGCAGTCTTGTTGAAACCACATGCCCTTCACATCCGTATCACTCGGTTTTGGCCAAAAGAATCTGGTTATCATCGATCGGTCCCGCTCTCCGTCGACGATAGTAGCAATCCAAGACGTGCGGACCGATGACACCGCCGGCCCACAATCAACCCTGAACTATGACTTCCTGCGGATGCATGGCCACTTGATGGCCCAAGTGTGGACTGGTATCGCCCTATATCTGGCAATTTAGCTTGTTAACAAAGCTGTTCATCCAAAAATTGGCCTTATCGGTGAACATGATTGTTAGCCGCAAAGCACGTATTAGAATTCTCAACGTATTTCAGATTTCGTTTACATTGGCGTTGTTGATATTTTTAATACACGCTGGTAAATTTTTCTTTTTTGTTGTTTGGATACAAATATAATATGTTTGTAGCTTGTCGCAAATATAGTATACTTGTGTCCAAACACATTACGTTTGCTATTCAATATGATATGTTTGGGACACAATCATTAATAGGTTATCATATATGAATTTGTGACCCAAATATAGCTTTGTTTTTTGAAAACTTCTGGAAACACTGCTATTTGTCACAAGAAAGAAACAAAAAGCATCAGATCTTGAATTCACGAGAACAATGCTTGTAAACATGTACATGGTTCCTGCAATGTGTTGCTGGGGCCCATATTTTTCTGCGTGTAGCCATCGTACCAAATAGCCGTTAATGAAGTTATGGGTATAAGTGATAAGGATGCATGCCTTTTCGAAAACTAAATCTCTATTAATTTTAATATGAATTTTAAATTTACGAAGTGAATATTTCAAATTTTCTTCCTCAGCTCCAATGATGAGCATTTTTACCGAAAAATCATATATTCCGACGAAGCTTATTTTCACCTCGGGCTACGCTAACAATCATACTTATCGCATTTTTGGCTCGTAAAATCCCCACGTCGTCCGTTGAGGTCTTCTAATATGAGATCAACCTTGTCGTTTACGAGATAGAGGCCCACGAAATTGAAAATTTAGTGACAAATTGGGTATATTGAATGAGGTACTGTAAAGCAAGTCGCGAAAGCAATTTGAACGATGTTGTGTTTCATTCATAAATGTCAATGATGGGCCTTACCAATAATATAATATTTTTGATAAAATCTTTTTATCGAAATTAAATTGTCTTGAGTTTGAACGAAATATTAAAAATTATCATGTCTAAAAAAAAACAGACCGAAGTAATAGAAATCTGACATTACTGTTACAGATCGATGAAGTAATAAGAAAATCTGAAGAAATACTCAGACGGTACACTGTAACGCCAATCTCATTGTCATCGTTGTTTCTATTTTGAAACAACAACATCTATGTATACGTTTTCAATGAAAGCCTACATTGACAAGAAGTTGTGAATATTGATGTTTTCGGTGAAGTATTGTTTTGGATGTTTTCCCAGTAGTAGATGTTGTTAAACAATTCTCGTTAATATGAGAATTGTTTATCCCTATAATGTTGGATGATATACGTAAATACTTGTGAAGAAGGGAGCTGATGAGATGCCTTGGTGGGCATCGAAATAACTAAATTCCCAACCATCCACAGAAATAATCAATTTCACTGCTTCTTGTAAAATCTATTTTCTATTAAAAATTATTTTTAATAGAAAAAAGATCTTGATCCGAGTTATGACTGAAAAACATTTTTCGTTTCTCGCAAAAGTATTTTTAGTTTGGAGTTACTAGTAGTCGTTTATGGTATATGAAGCAGCAGTATGAAAAATATTTTTCGTTTGTTGTAAACAGTTTTTGGAGTTCATAGTAACCATATATTGTTTATTGTAAACGTTTTTCGGTTCCCGTGAACGAATTTAGTTATATTTCCTAAAGGAGATAAAGGAGAGATGGTTTCATTCAACAAATATTCATTTGCGGCAGTTACTTTCCTAAACGAAGTTCATTTACTGCAGATTTAGTGTGGTGAGTATATTAAATATTTCTGTACTATAATGCATTTGACAACAATATAAGATTTATTTAAAATATAATCTAAAAAGTTTGACTTATACTCTTTCTCTTTTATTTTCAGGTAAATAACTTGATATTTAACAGTTTAAAAACGTTAATATACAAAAAGGTAAGATGTTTGAAATGATAAGGCCCGACAGTGTAGCTGGATGAATATGCCCACCACACTGTGACTACAGGTGGGTGTAATTCCACCTTATTGAATATCTATGGGTTAGAGTCACTCCATATTCGACCATTTTTGGCACGAAGTTCCTTATCCCACGTTGCGGGATGGGGGCTAAATGAAACAAAATTAAACATCTTTTGGTTTAACACTATTAAGCTACATCCCACTATTATATTGTTTACTTTTGCATTGGTTTGTGTCTAGACTAACTTGATGTCTCACATATGTTGGGAAATTTCTTGTTTAATGGGAAGTTTTCTAGGTGGAGCCTGTAACGAAAATTTAGTATATATTGTAGTTTTGAACCCAATAAAAAGTAAATTGAGAAAAGCCAAAGTGAAAGAAGTTTAAAAAAGAACATTTTATTAAATAAGTGCATTTTCTTAAACAAGTACATTTTCGCAATAAAAAAATACCTATTCATATTCTTAAATAACGTACTTTTTTCAAAAAAAAAAAAAATACCTTATCTTAACGAAGTACCTTTGCTTAAAAAAAGTAAATTTTCTTACAAAAAGTAAATTTTCTTAAAAAAAGTTTTTTTTTAAAAAGTACCTTTTCTTAAAAAAGTACATTTTCCTCCAACAAATTGCGTTTTCTTAAAAAACTACCTTTTGTTTAAAGAGTAAATTTTTTGTGAAAACATAACTTTTCTTGATATAAGTACCTACTCTTAAAAATTTACCTATTTTTACGAAAAAGACCAATTCTAAAAAATATTCACATTTCTTTAAAAAAAAACTTTTCTTCAAAAAAATATCTTCTCTGAAGAAAATACATTTTCTTACAAAAATTCCTTTTGTTAAAAGAACCTTTTCTTAAAAATATAATTATACAATTTCTATTCTTTTTTTGAGATAAGTGCCTTTCTGAAAATAACTAAATTTTCTTAAAATAATAATCTATTCCTAAAAAGAGTATCACTTCTTTAAAAAGTACCTGTTCCAAAAAAAGTACTTCTTTGTAAAAAAAATTCATACTTTTTCTTACAGCAAGTAGTTCTTCTTAAGAATAATACCTTTTCTTAAAAAAACAATAGCTTTTAATAAAAGATGTACCTCTCTTTTAAAAAGGACCTTTTCGGGAAAATATAATACATATTCTTACAGAAAGGACCTAAATTTTTGATAAATTTGGTCATCTGCAGCATATTTGTGAAGAGATACCTGCCTTAATGTTAGAATATCTTTTGAATGCGGTATCAGATTGTAACGATCCACGAATCACCTGATAGGTTTTAACCTTCTCTTTAGGAATAAAAATTAAAAATGGCAGATCTGGTATCGCATTCCGAAGTTATTCTAACATTAATGCACAAAAATTCTGCAGATGATCAACTTTACACAGCTATAAAACCGTGGGGAGTTTCGACCTAAAATAAACGTCAGTGGAACGGCAGCAACGAGTATAATACATTTTTCAAATTTAATCGAAATCGAAGGGTATCAAGTTTCAAAAGTATGGCTTTTGGCTCAATTTTGTACGCTAACATACAAATTTTCAAGTGAAAAATCGCGGGTTCGATTTTGATTTTAGAATCATGGTTTCTTGGGAACATTTTCTTGAAAATTGTCGTAGGTTACGATTCTGCTATACTCGTATCATACATACGTAATCGGAAAATCAATATCCCCTCAAATCCAGATGCTTCAAGCCAGTGGTAAAATCCCATAGTTTGACATCAGTTCAAATATAATTTTTTGACAGAAATTGTCACCTTTTTGGCGGGCTCCCACTGTGAGGCTCCAGTGAGGCCTGGGAGATTCCAGTGTAGATATGTCAATAGCACTACACCTCAGCTATATCTGTGTGAAATTCCATTTTAATCGTTCAAGCCGTTTGGAACGTCTGAAATATTTCCAATTTTATGGTGAAGTCCCCCACTGTGTGCTCGGAGGATTGCCACCAAATATAAGAGTAAAATTTCTTTGAACGGAAGTGGCAGATTCCAATGTGTGATAGCGGAGCACAATACATATTCTGGTTACATCATCCCGATCATACATTTTCCTCAAATTGAATGACCAATCAGTGAAATAAAGACTGGAGCCGATTAATTACTCAGAAAAAAAGTTATTACATTTCCCGGCTCTATTCATAGATGTTTACCAACTGCAATGGGAATTCTTTCGTAGGCAAAGTCTCGCTAGCACAAAGACAAAAGACAACAATAATGAAAATATTTCATTGTACCACTGAAGAATATTTTTTGCATTTTTATGAACCCCTGTCGCAAATTCTGGACAAGTTTACAAAACTTATTCGTTATCTATGAAATTTCACATTAATGAAGAGCTAAAATATATATACATTAGCTTGGCCGTTAGTTGTATGGAGATTTTTTTTGATTTCTTCCCCCCAAATCGGTTAAATTTTATGTAAAAAATACAAAAAAAATTCATAGCGATAAGTTGTGTTTTAGGGGGTGCGTCCGGCCCTCAAAGTTGGTCTTCAAGCCCATTTATTCAAATGTAATTTGTTTGTATATGAGTATCATTTTAAAAAAACATTTTACAAGAATATGATGTATGGCCATATTTTAGCTCTTCTAGTCAACACCATTACCGTTGAGAATTTTTTTTGCTGAACTTAATATTTTAGAAAATAACCAACAAAATACCCAAAAATTATATATACCAAAATTATATTTATATTTTCCTCATTATTTTCTAAAATATTAATTTTAACAAAAAAATTCCTTGGAGGCTAATGTTGTTGACTAGAAGAGCTAATATATTGCCATACTTCATATTCTTGTAAAATGTGTTTTTAAAAAGATACTCCTATACAAATTACATTTGAATTAATGGGCGTAAAGGCCAACTTTGAGGGGCGGACGCACCCCCTAAAACACGACTTATCGCTATGCATTTTTTTTGTATTTGTTTTTGACATAAAACTGAACCGATTTGGGGCGAGAGAATATAAAAAATCAAAAACAAAAAAAATTCTTCAAACAACTAACGGTCACACTAATATACATATTGTTTCTAAACATTTCCGCGAAATTTTTCTCAGTGCAGATTTTGCACACAAGTATCTGTCTCTAGCAATATTCCAACTTTTGTACGAGTATTCCCACGAAGAGTGATGACGTTCATTATAAGCTTAATAATTTCACGGTGTTTAAATATAACATGGGATTTTTTTTTGCATTTTAAATTAATCTGGAACTGGAGTTAATATATTTTGACATCTAAACCGTAAATTATATTAGGTGTTAATTAAATTAACACTAACATATTTTGTATCTGTTTACTGGTTAGCTGTTTGATATGCATTAATTCAAAATTTCAGTGATTCGCTAAACTTTTATTTCACTATATTTTATTCAACAGACATGGGAGTTTTTCATTTGCATTGGATTTTAAACTGCAATACTTAGTCTAATGCAAATGCAACGAAGGTTGTTTTAATTTTAATTCACCGAAGGTTGCATTGTTATTAGCTTGGACAATGCGAAGGTTTATGGTTGTGGAATCGGGTGCTGGTTGCATTGGAATTGAAGGATTTTAATTAATTGGGAACTTGTTGAATTTATTTGCATTTATCAAGGATTTTAAATCCCGAAATTTAATATATAAATTATTATTTAATGTTTAAATTTAACAATAGTTTAAAGTAATTAAATTTAAAATATAATTACCATAGATCTAATTGGTCCCATGTATGGAATTTAAATATAAAGCAGCAAACTCAAATGCTCAACTTTGAAATCAGTTGCTCAGCTTCAATGTGAAAAAAACATGAATATAAATATTGAATTTATATTGAACGATACAAAATATTTACGTTTGCCTTTTTCTGCTACCAACTTGAAAATACAATGAATTGAGCTTAATTGAATATTTATTTTATAATTATTCTGTATAATTTTCACGAGATGTTTGCGACGCAATATCAAGACTACATCTACATTGGGGTCTGCCCTGTCTGTTGGCTATAAAAGATCGATAACCTTAGCAGGGGTAAAGATAAGATAATTTATACTTCGTTCTTCATGTTGGTCTTCCATGTTATCATAGCAATTTGTAAAGAATTTTGATTATAGTCATCAGGTAAAAGGGGAGAGAAATAATGATTTACATTGAAACATGAATTCCATTCAATTCAAAAGCTTTCATTCATAAAGGCGTTACCACACACTAATGCTTAGTTTCACAGTTGAAAATTCTCCATTTAAATGGACTTTAAATTATCCATGTTTATCTTTTAATATGAACATACTCTGTAAGCTTTCAAATTGAGCTTTTAAATGACGAGTGTGAAACTCGCCTTAAGAATCGATACTACGATATTTTCTGTAGTTCTCCTTTTGTACTTTAAACATTTTAAATGTTTGACTCGAATACCTTGAATTTAGTATTATTATTTTTTTTTATTAATTTGATATTGAAATTGTATTTCTGCCAACAAATGAAATCAGGACTATAATTGAAGAGCGGCAATTCATTCGCATTCTCTACATCAATTATTGTCATCATCATTTATTATTTGTCCCCAGACCACTGATGGGAAATTATCTCATTAAGAGTTGTTTATTACCGCGATTATAGTAAACTATTTGTGCCATTAACATAAATGCAAATATTAAATTGGATTAAAAACAATAAAGTGGATAAAATGTGCGCCGCCACAGTGTTAAAAACCGCTAGAAGTGTACAATTTAAATAAATTAATAAATTGCACTGCTTGACAAAATGGGGCAATTTCAGCGCTTGACAAATGTTTAAATCTTGTGCTGCAGTTAAACATTTAATATCAAATTTATTCGAGCCCAGTCGTGTCGCAGGAAGTTGCATATGATAGAGTGAACGATTAATGCTTCGTCGCAAGTATGAAAGATATTCGTTAGGCCGGTCGCACATTGAACACGAATTTATGTCGCACGTAAATGCACGATACTGCACAGTGAAAAAACCGGCCCCAGCAACATTTTGCAGGAACCATGAATATGTTTTCAATCGGGTTTTTTTATTCCTTTGTTGTCTTCCACGTTTTTATTTTCAGCAGCTTTCAACAAACAAAGCCACATTTGGGTCACAAAAACATACATTATAGCCTCTTAATTAATGTGTCTCAAAAATAAAAATATTGAACAGCAACCACAATGTGTTTGGACACAAGTATACTATAGTTGCGCCAAGTTACAAACACTTTATATTTGAATCCAAAAAACAAAAAGAGCTGATCTTCCAGCATGTGGCCGTTTGAGTTAATTGCACACATTGAATATGTTTTTCTCCGTTCCTAGGCGTCCTTAAGTGGAGCCGTTTTGCGGAACCTGTGTTTTTTAAACTCCATTGTTATTTTTCTGTAACTTAGAATTTTTTAAAGAATTTTTTATTTTAATGAGGCCGGTCAGGTGAATTTTTGCCCAAAATTCAAAATCCAATTTAATCGCACGATTGCTTACGGATGTCTGAAGTACACGCACGAATAGTATACTATATGTAGGTACGAGTAACTCGTACCAGTGTGTGAACTCCCCCCATTGGTACTCTAATGTGGGGATCGTTGGTGCGTGTTCATACGTATTCGCACGAGTCAAATTCGTAAGAAAACGCGTCTATTGTGCGTAAGGCTTTATTGCGTTTTCATGCGTTGCGTTTATTTCTGAAACGCGGTATTGACTGTGAATACGAAAGTGATTTGCACAAATTGAAATTGAACAGAATACACACAAAATGTTTGTCGGCTGCCTTTACTACGGCTGCGGACAACACACAAGTCGTAGCCGTCAGCAACAGTCAATGGGAGGATATTGTCAATTGACTGCGACAGTTAAGTTTCTTGTTAGTAGCAGCAACAGACAATGCACTAACCGAAATTACTATAAATGAATCAATAAATGGATTCCCATTACATCCCAAGAAGGAATTGGGGAGAGGTTCTCACAACCAGTGAGCTGTGCGCTTTCTAGTTTTACAGTCACTGATTGTGACCTACAGTTTTAATCCGGTTCCGATCGGTATTTTGAGAAGCTTTTTCATGGCTAAATACTCCATAGTGTCGCCGTCACTATGCGATGTGACAGCCGTCGAAAGAAATTTATGGTGGTCGGAGCAGGGATCGAACTTAGGATCTCATGTACAAGAGGCACGCACACTAGCCATAGCACCACGGACGACCACAAACCGAAATTACTACTTAAAGCATAATTTGACTATTAAGGTCAGGATGTAAGTTGTTTTGGAACTATTTTGATGAAACCACATCTGGTCTACATCCACATTATTCAGTGTCGTAACAACCAAACTAGATTATCATATCCCGATGGAGTTCCATTAACCGTTTTTGGTCGACCAGCCATATTTTCAAAGAAAAATTCTTTGAAATAGTTCAATAGTACATAGTTCTAAAATGGTGACACGTTCTTGATGCATTTGTTTCTCAACAATTCCTCGTGTTGTCTCTAACACCGAAAATGTGGCAATTTTGACGATTAACGCAACCATCAAACTAGGATTGTTCGGTAACACGTTCATTATTATGAAAATATTTCTTAATATTTAAAACAATATTTTAAATGCATTTCGTTTACAGGAGACAGGTTTGCAGAGACAATATCAATAAATACAAACTTTTTTACTAATACACTCACACTTCTCACACTGTTTCCCTCACTGTCTCTTAGTTTTCGAAGACAGTAAATTTGGCAACCAATATGTATTCTCAATTGTCTTGCCTTGTGTAAAAGCAGAGTTACAGAATCTATTTTTAGTATTCCTGAACTGTCAGCTGTTGCTCTGTATATTTTCTTTAACAACAACACTTTAGTGCACAATTGGTATAAATTTCAAATCTTGCTTGAATTTTCAGACAAATGAAACAATCTGCATGACTAGAAGATTTCATAGCTGATATTTTTGGGGGTTTCCGTAGATTACCAATAGTTAAGTAAAATTGATCCCTCAAAACGTGACGGCCGAAAAAAATCTCTTTCAACAAGAAAACATCACGTTTTTAGCATTTTATTAACGTATAGCCTTGACTCCATATAAAATCGAACAACTTCGTGCATTAAAATATATTTGATTCCCGAGAGTCAGGCTAATTCTTCGTTCGATAACATTGCACCCGAATTTTTCTTTTAAATAAATTGTCTCTTGTCAAATTATATTTTTCCGACAAAATGTAAAATAGACTTTAAGCTTAATATTTTTGCATTTATGTTGACAATCTGCCAACTCATTTGCTACTGCTAAAACTAGCAGCGCAAAGGCTGTTTCTACTGCAGTCAGTAGTCATTTACTTCCGAATGACTGTAGCTGTGTGCTAAGACTTGTCGTTTCGCAGCAGTCGTAGGCGTAGCAGATGGCAACATTTAATGTGTATGCTGTTACATTTCAATGTACTGCAATTAATTTTATGAGTGAAACCCCACAGTCAGTTATTTCGAAATGAGGGCAAGACATTTTTATAGATATCTCTAAACGGAAATTTTTGTTGAAGAGTGTTACCACCTATCTCTGATTTACCTTGCAAACATTTCATGAATATTTCCACTACGCACTCAATTTTTAACGCATGTGTTACTACCAGACTCTCATTTTACCAGTCCTGGCATATGGCTCCGAAACTTGGGTCATATCGCAAGGGGATTAAAAACACCTGGAAGTATTCGAGAGGAAAATGCTCCGTAAAGTATATGGTCCTGTTAGAGAAATCGGCGCGTACGGCCCTACCACGCCACCTGACCAAAATACGAACGGGACAGCTGCTCGTAGTGGGGGTATTTGTTTCCCATGGATTGCATGAGGATTTTATGAGCCTCAAATTCGACAATTTTGTGTATTCACGAAGGCATTAATGTGGAAATGTGCTTCATCGGAGAAGATTCCTTTTTTAAAAAAAAAATTGGCATTGAATTCACTTTGCTCCATTACCGATTGAAAGAATTGCAGGCGATTACCATGATCTGCTGGTTTGCGCTCCTGAGTAAAGCGAACCACAGACTTGTCATACATGAGCATGAACATCAGCCATCCTTGATGTTATTGTTGGATTACCGCCATTCTTGATACCAAATTAGAATGTAATCGAAGTTTTTCGCGTCACTATCATGTTCGCAAAATTTTTGGTAATATATTTCCAAATTCATCAGTCAGATAAAAAGTTATCGACCAAGGTCATGCACACGAATGACAAGTCTGTGGTACGCTTAAGCTGAATTTTGTACGTGCTTCATGAAATTTGAAGTTGTTGAGAGCGATGACGAATTGATGTTTTCGGGATTTAGGCGACACTCTCGATAACATCAGTAATGTTTTCAAGAAATCGACCGGTTCCGTGACGCAAAGGAGTTTTACTGTCCATAGCCGACCCAGTTTCTTCAAATTTTTGGACCACTCTTCGAATGGTTGTCGCATTACGTGCACTTTCTCGACGGAAAATTCTTCGAAGTTTGCGAGCTGTCTTAGCATAACTTTCCAAGTTGTTGTAATAAGTTTTCACAAATATAACGCTTCGTTCTTTCGTAAAGCTGCCCATTTTTAATAATCGGAATAAACATATGTGAGAGCTGCCAAAAAAAAGCCACTTGCACAACAAAAAAATGGCACTTCATTTAAAAACTGCAATCTTACTGAGAGACCCTTTACGTACCATAAATTGGAAGCTGCATCCTTTTTATTTTCTAGACTGTAGCAATAATAAAAATGGTCCTTAAAAAAATAGTTATGCATTCATATGTACTAGAACCACCTCAAAACCCTTTTTTCAGAATACCTAATATTTATGAAGGTTGCTAAAATTTCTAAGTTCGATTTGTGATGTATTCTACGAGGTCTATAAGCTACTCTAGGTCGCTTTGCAAGTTGTTTGCCACTGTAGCGCAGTGTTATAAATATCTATGTGGATGTGTTTGCTACAATTCGGTTATGTTAGACTGTTAGCACCTCCTACCCCACATATATATACGTACAGTCGTGGCCACAATAATAGCAGTGTTACAACTAAATTCTATTTTAGCTTTTTGTTATAAAAATTTGTTTAATCTAATATTTAGCAATGCATAAAGAGAAAAGAACGCGGCGATGTTAGAACCAAGTGGTTTTGTATTGTGCCGTAGATTCCAAACCTTTTCAAAGTACTTGATTTTTGAATCGGTCAAGACAAAAACAATTCGCAAATATGGGAAACAGCACCGGATGCTGCTAGATCAATACTTTTTGACAGATGTGAAAGTCTGGTGAATTTAATGCACCGACGCTGTCCTACTGCGATTGTAAACGAATTACAAGCATTCGAAAGCTAGTAAGGATAAATAATCAAACTACTGAAACCGAAATAATTTGTTTGGAATCTTTCAGAGTTAGATTGGTAACGTTTCGATACGTTCTATTTATTTTGAATTTATTAAAATTTCTCTGCAATTGTGGGCAAATGCATTAGCAAGTAATAAAACTTCTTAAAAAAAAGAAAATACATGGTTATTGAAACTAAATCCTATATTTTTTTAAATTTGTCGAGTTTTTCCCTATGCACTACTACTATTTTGACCGCAGCTGTATAAAAACATACTTTTGTATGTAAACATGACCTACAGTGATAATATACATATTTTTGTTTGTCACACTCTCGTATTTCATTTAACTAATTGTTATAAATTGCAGTAAGAGTTTAATGATACAAATCTGCAATTATATACTCAATTGTCGAACTAAACACACATTTATATGCAAATATTTACTTGTATGTTTGGGTCCATGTTCATGTCCATGTCAATTGCAATGTTTTCTAATTTTCTGTAATTAAAATGTTGCACTGATTTCATAAAGTGATATTAAATTCAATAATATCTGTCATCTGGTACGATTAGTAGTATGTAATAGAATATATTTACAATATACAGTAGAGCACAAAAGTGGTCTTAGATTTACAAACGAGATCATGAGATTATTTTCAATTGAGATAATGTCAAAACTTATAGAAAGTAAGAGAAATTGATTACAAAAAACTACTTTAAAAAAAAATGTTAAAAACAACTAGTTACAAACAACTGGTTAAAAATAACTAGTAAAAAATAACTAGTTCAAAATTTATCTGGAAATGTTGGAAGATTAAAACCTAAATCATTAATTATTATAATCAAATTGCGTTCGCTCAAGACTATAAGTATAGATGTATGAAATGCCTTTTGTTAATGTTGCTGTTTTTTGGAATTTCAATGGAGGGGCAGGGGGTCTCCAAATATGCGTATTGAAGATCTGATTACGGAAATGTTAAACTTTTTTATACGCGGGTACTTAAAGTCCCCTACCTTCCGTTTAGGTTTCAATTCCTTTGGGTAAACAAAAAATTATTTTGGTCAATATGGGGCTCAAACGACGTGTCGTGACGAACATAAGAAGAAGCCTATATCATCGAAATTTTGTCGGAGCATTTCTTTCACGGCAGCATTTTGAAATCTTAATCTAGCGTCGTACTTTTGATTCCAAATTCTTCAGTTGAGTTTTCAATTTAATTTATTTTTATATTATATATTTCTTTTTCATATTTTGTACTTTTTTTATACAATACATGATAATACTATCAAATATTTAAAACAAATATAATTGGAAGCGATTTCGCGAAATACATTAAGAAATTCTCGAAAAATCGTGGAAAATATGCATGATGAAGACTTCAAACTGCCGCCATGGAAAAAATGAAAATGAACTTTCGCAGCCACCAGGTAATGCTCCGTGTCGATATTGGCACCTCGAATCCATTACACTAGTAGAGTGCCTGACATCTATTACCAAGTGATCAATCTGGTACTCCGTTTTCCGATCAGGAGATAACCAGGCCGCCTTAGGTATGTCCTTATGCTGGAATCGTGTGCTACTAACTACCATGTTCTTTGCAGCGGCGAAGTCTATCAGTCGTATTCCATTATCGGATGTGGTATCACGTAGACTTTGGTTACCGATGGTTGGTCGAAATACACTTTCCTTTCCCAATTTGGCATTAAAACCGCCCAGAATAATCTTAATGTCGTGGTCAGGGCAGCGTTCATATACTTCCTCCAGACGCTCATAAAATGTTTCTCTGACCTCATCATCTTTAACCTCTGTCGGTGCGTGCACAAAAATTAACCAGATGTTGAAATATTTCGCTTTGATGCGAATTGTGGCTTTGAGGTCACTCACTGGGTTGACAGTGCAAACATATAAATGCGTAATTTCCCGATTCTTTAATTTATTATAATTTTCGCAATATACTTTATTTTCATTGTGGTTGTAATATAACAGTGATTAGAAATCATTTAAATTTTAGAAAGGTATTAATCAATGTCAATATCACATATACCACGTAAATGTTACAAATTCATTACTCAGAATAACTACAAATACGTGTCAGTGTAAAACAAAAAACATTTCTGAGAAATTTGTTTAGAACTTTTGAACCCGTCCACCGATTGTACTCATTTTTCACACCATTCATCAGATGGTATTAGAAAACATTCCAGTAGAAATTCGGACATGCCGATGCACTATTGTGGATGTGATCGTAGATTCCCCACATTAAATGGGGAATCTTGGTTTGCATTTTGAATGCATATAAGTATATTCTCAAAAATCTGCCTTTTTTTATTGGTTGAATGCGTATATATCGTGTTTGTTGCTTGGTGCAAATATAGTATACTTGTATCCAAACACATTGTGTTTGCTATTCAATATTACATGTTGGAGACACAATGATTTTACAATATATGTTTGATGACCCAAATATGGCTTTGGTTGTTGAAAACTGCTGAAAAAACGTGACAGACAACAAAGAAACAGAAAAGCACCAAACACTTGCTCTACAAAAGTATACGGATGTTCCCAACATATACATGGTTCCTGCAATATGTTGCTGGAACCAGTGGTGTGGAGTCGGAGTCGGAGTTAGGAGTCGGAGTTTTACAACATTTTGCAGAAGTCGGAGTGTTTTTTGCATCGACTCCGACTCCTGTTTTTGGTGTAATGAATTTTTTAATTTTTTTCAGAATTTTAGTTTTTTCTTCCTTCATAAAATAAAATTCATAAAATTTTTTCTTTCTTCATAAAATAAAAATTCATAATCTACAAATTCTCGCTGACTCATCTCTGTTATTTTTTCATTACGCGCACACACAACATTTTTCGTCGTGTCGACATGGATGACTTCCAAAACAAACTATCTCAAGTGGAAAACGTTCCAAATTAGATAAAGAATCATTGAGCAAAGTCCAATTTTTTACTAAACTCGATGAAATACTAAAATTTGATCGAAAAAGCAAAATGGAAGTAGCTGAGGCTATTAACTTGTTCCCAGCCGATATAAAAGCTATATCATTGCTAGTGACTGCGGTCCCTCCAACACAGGTCAGTGTGGAAAGGTTATTTTCAGGATTAAAATTTATTAAAAGCGGCCAAAAGAACGGCAATTAAAGATGATTTAGTGGAGTCAATAATGTTTTTAAGAACAAACACTTAATAAATAATATCTTTTTCATCTTAATGTAAACATAAAAAAGCTAGTTGTATTTAAATGATTAACTTTTTTATCTTAATGCATTTTTTTACTTAAAACTTGACCAATGATGTTTATTTTTTTTAATAAATTTATTTTGAGTTAATTTGTCTAAAAAATGTTAATGTAAAAAATGAAATTTTTAATTTACTTATTATTAATTAATAGATATTGAAAATATAAAGTAAGAGTGTGCAATTTTTTGTAGAGTTTAAGTTTGGAGTCGTAGTAAGAGATGGAGTCGGAGTTGGAGTCGGAGTCGGAGCAGGAGTTGAGATATTTTTATTTAATTAGTCGGAGTCGGAGTTTTTTTTGATTTTGGGAAAACTCCACACCACTGGCTGGAACCGATTTTTTTTCAGCGTGAACGAATTAACTTACAAAGTTTGGGAGAACTAGAGCAAAAACTGAAATACCATATTTTTTTGCTATATTTTCACAATCAGTTTGATTGTTTTAGGAGTGAAAGTTATGTCGTACAGTGTAATGAAATTGTCTTAAAAAACAAACGTATTATTGCCTTTGTTATTATTTTCTACAAGTCAATATAATTTAGGAATACTACTACTGTATTTACTCTGTAAACAAAGTCAAGCATTATATTTATTGGGAGTAGTTATAGTGTCTAAAGCAGTGTTTTTTCATAAATTCGATTCACAATTTGTGGTAGTAATTAACTTAATTAAGTGTGATATCTACAATATCAAACGTTTTCAAAGCAAAAATAACATCTAAAAAAAAATCCAACAAATAAAATTTCAAGTAATACGTTATCGAATAAGCACATGGTTAAACAGAATACTTGCATTTTCGAAAATCCCCAGAGGGTTATAAGAAACCAAACTATTAACTGCTAACGGATTTTCGGATGTTTGTAAATATAAATTTTTGTTATTTATTGATTGCTATTAAATTAAGTATAGTCTTAACCCAAGGCTGAGGAAATTCGGCTCCAAACCTTTGATTAAGTTACTTCGATTGTTTCAATATTTATTTAACCTCAATTAACTTAAATTCCAGTAATAACTGACTGGTCAATATACCTGTAAGACATGTGTTTACACTCATAAAAAAAATTAACCAAATCATGAGTACAAATTATGCAACTTAAGGATATTTAAACAGAGTATATCGGTCCATTGTTGCTGGAATGGCTAGGTGTGACGCTCTTGTGCATGAGAACGTGGGTTCGATCTACGCTCATACCAATATATATTCATTAATGCGAAGGTCACCTCGCTTAGTGATGGTGACAGTAACCAGCTCTGACAAGGCTTCTCTAATACCGTTGGAAATCGGCGTAAAACTCTAGGTCCCAGTTACTGAGTGTGAAACTAGAAAGCGCGCAGCTCACTGATTGAGAGCAACTCTTACCAGTCCCTACGTGGTATATAAGGGAAGCAATTTTATTTTTATGTCGGGTAAAAGAGGTTTTCCTCATTACACTACACGCTGCATAAAACGGCCTCTGTAATATATTCTCTCAAACACATCCCACAGGAACCATGTATGTGTTTGGTACCCACTCCTAAGATTCATATATTTCCAAGTCCTAAACTCAACTAACTAAAACTAATACTATATGCAAACATTCGCATATTTACTTCAAAAAATGCCTATGTGTGTTTCTTCCATAACATCCATATTCTTACGTCGAAGCATTCCTCCCAAACATCCCAAACGAACTATTGACGGCTAAAACGCAACAGACCAGGGTCCCTACTATGTAATTCGATTCGAAAATTAAAACTATTCGAAAGTTCTTTCCGATCCGCATTTGAAATGGTACCATGTACAACTTTCGGATTGAACAAAAAGTGTTACCAATACTTTCGGAAAATGTTTTTTTTTTTGGTTGGCAACATTTCATGTCAAAATTATTTTTGGTTGTTATTGTTCATAAATAAGTTTTAGAAATATCCTAGATAAAGTAAATTAGGGGTCCTGGGGTTAATTATTTCATTGGAAGGGTAAGGAAAAAAATTACAAATTCTTATTATTCACTAGTTTTAACCATTTCGCCCATCCCTAGTTCCATACTGCACTATGCCTTTTTGCACCCTATTCATATACATTGAACATTTACAAAATAATGCGACTTCGGCAGCAGTCAACGACATAACCACATTCCCTACATTCAAAATTCATTTAGTGAGTGAAAAGCATTACTGTCGTCATAAGTGTGTGAAGACTATCTCATGAAGGCTCTTGTAAACGAAGGAAGAGACAGTGGCACAAATTCAGTGTACAAATTTAAGTCAAAATAAGTACACAGTAAAAATACACTGATACTATGGTTTAGTAATGGGAGATTTTTTGTCGTCTTATTTAGTGCACGAATTCCTTAGTCACTGTTTTCCGAAGTATAGCGATACTTTGGTCATGGGCACGGCAATAAGATGAAAAATACCATATAACATTGAATAATCAAATTTTTTAAAAGACATTTAGCCATAAAAATAAGTTTTTGCTACAAAAATCATTCTTTTTCTTATTGTGCATAAAAATTCCTTAATTAATAATATAAAATTTGTCTATTTTTTATAAAAATCAAATATTTTATATCTTTCCGCTATCACAAGAGCAACCGAATAAGAATCTCAAAAATCGAGTTCATTTCTGTTCGAAAATCGAGATACATGGTTCAATCTTTCCCTAAATCGAAACTAGAATCCGACTTTCGGATATCGCTCATTCGAAATCCATGGTACCAAAAATTCGGTTCCGTTAAATTTTTCTTTCGAATCGAGTTACATAGTTAGGGCCCAGTCAATATAGGAAATACTCAAAAAACGAAAGAATGATTGAAAATTCCCGTTATACACTTTCAATAACATTAACTTGGGCTGAGAACAATCTCTGCTTGTCCGTGTTTCCTTATTTTGATCTCGACAAAAAAATTAAGTATACCGTGGCACCAAACACAGCTGTATTTGTATCACAAACAAAGCTGTGTTTGGATCACAAACACATATATTCTAACATATTAATCATTGTATCTCAAACACGTAATAATGAATAGCAAACACATAGTGTTTGGACACAAATGTACTTTATTTGCGACAAGCTCCAAACACAGGTTATACTTACATCCAAACAATTAAAAATAGAAAAAATTTTCAGCGTGTACAATTATGAAATCATCTGGTAGAGTCACAACAAAAACAGAACACAAACTAACGGGTAATTTTTTGCTATTTGGTTTTCTGAAAATTGAAGATAACACAGAGATTTTCTACAAGTAAATCAAATATTTATTTGGATCGATTAATCAATGGCTGCCATTTACTTTTTAAATATTATTTCTTGCAAATGTTTCCCACGGCTGCACTTGACATTACCTATTCTGAAATTCCAATTTTGGCACACTTTTTCTAACATTTCGACCGGTATCTCACCACTGACACGTGTAATGTTGTCTGCCAAAGCTGTAATCACGGTTGGTTTAGAGACGATGTTTAGTGGGACAATGGTTAGTGTGTGCGACTTTTTTACATGAGATCCTGGGTTTGATCCCTCCTCTGGCCACCATAATTTTCTTTTGGCGGCGGTCACTTCACACAGTGACGGCGACACTATCGAATATTTAGCCATGAAAAAGCTTCTCAAGATACCGTTCGGAACCGGTGTAAAATTGTAGGTCCCAATCAGTGACTATAAAACTAAAAAAAAGAGGCGCACAGCTCACTGGTTGTGAGAAGCTCTCCCCAAGTCCTTCCGGGGCTGTAATGGGAAACCATTTATTTTATTTTAGAGACGAGAGGCTTTAAGTGCCCCCACAAAAAATTGTCTAGTGGGGTCAAATCGCACTCACGAAGCGGTCAATTGACAGCGCCACAATGTGAGATAATTGGCGCACCAAACTCGCCTCTCTATTGGTTCATGGTTCATGTGGCATGTGTCACCGTCCTGTGGAAACCACATGTCAAAAAATATGTGTTCCTATTACATTCCAAAAATTGATTGGGAGAGAGCTTCTCGCTTTGCGCTTTTATACTCACTGATTAGGCCCTACGGTTTTACACCGGTTCCGACACCGGTTTTTGAGAAGCTTTTTCAACATTGCGGACTTCATCTTCTTTGAAGAAGTACGGATGTCACCAGCCATAAATCGCACCAAACAGTGCATTTTTCAGGATGCGTTGGCACCGTTCGAGCACCCCCTTTGCGTGTGTATTTAAATCATCTGTTGCGTTTTAGTATCATGCATTCAGTGGTTAATCGATCATTGGATAGAGGCTAGCAAATGCTTTAGGTCGAGTACGTAGAAGATCGATTAAGAAAAGAGAATAGATAAAGGATCGGGCGGTAAATGGTATGTCGCGACGAAAGAAACTGGGAAAATAACAAGGTGAAGCCCTTGGAGACTGCCCGAGCCTTTAGAGAGAATATTTGTGAACATTTTATGAAATTTGACAAAAATATACAACAGTTTAAACTAACTAGCTTCGAATGGTTTGTTTGTGTACCAACGCGTAGTGATAATCGCGTGGTAACTTGTAGCGTTTGGTCACTTTAAAACTGCCTCAAAACAAAAACGTGAGAGACAACAAAAAAAAGAGAAGCAAAAAAAAATCAATGAGTGCTCGAACTCACGGGCGATGTGTTAACACTTTCTTGTTTCACGGTACCTGTTCGATTTCTATGAACACATTAGTAAATGTTACATTGTAAAATAAAATAAGAACAGTTTTTGTGCTGAAGGCTCTTTTGCTATTGCACTTTCTTTTTTCTTACATCTGTACAAACAAGTGAAGGAGCACTAGCCCTGATTGAACTTTTTTCTGGAGTGATTTTTTCTCTTTTTTCAAAGTTTGTTTACTTTTGTTTGTATACTACCACCGTTTCACCTACAATTACTCTTTCTGAATTGTTTTCTCCGTAAAAATCACATAGAAACGTTTTAATTTTCATACTTAAACACTTTCAGAATATCAGCAGAATATCAGAATTTCTGGATTTTGTAAATTGCACTTTTTCCAATTTTGTATACATTTTCACTATTTTTCAATCAGCTGAATTGACACAATACAGTCACTGACCAAAAATAAAATGCCTGTTGTTTTTGGCTTGTTGTATTTGTTGTCGTACTGCATATACCATTATATTTTTACCATGCATAATATAGAGAACTTATTGCACTCATTTTCCGCTCTCATGTAGAGAGTCTGAGTAAAAGAGCATAAACTAGTCTTATTCACTTTATAGAATATTTCAATATAAATGCACCATTTAGACAATGTTATTACATAAAACAATACAAAAAGCATAAAAGTTTCAAAAGGCATCAATGTTTCTGTTCTGTACTATACTATTTTGGCAACGACGACGTACTTGTTTGTTCGCTGCCGCTACATCAATACCATCATACTTATTTACAGGCAGAGACTATTGTTGTAGAAGAACCACGTATGTATGTGATGCTAACGCTGTGTGTTGTAGGCATGTGTTCACTTTGATAGATTGCTCTATCCGTACCTATAGATGTTAACACATCGAAAACAGTAGATTCTGTTTTCATTAAAACCAAACCAATTTTCCATTCCACGATAGTAAATGTAAAAAGTCTGGTTTAAATCTTTTTGCTTTATTAGTAATTGGTAAAAATATATTTAATATATATATATTTAATTACAACAGATAATATTTGTATACTAAGTCCAACATCTATTTTCTCCTAAATATTATTATGTTTGGGAGGAAAGACGCATGACATTCCACGTAAGTAACCGTGTGTTTGAATGGAAATACGCACATTCTTCTACGTAGGCACATCAATGTTTGGGAGGAAACACAGACGTGCTTCTACGTAAGTATATGGATGTTTGGGATGAAACAAACATCTGGTTCCACGTAAAATCATTCGTGTTTGCAAGTAAACAGGCTAATGTTTACATTTAAATATAAGGGAGTTTGGTACTGGCAAATATATGAATATTTGGAGTCTCTTCCACACTTATACATTAGGCCGACTCGCATTTTATGGTGGGGAAAAAGTGTTTTTTGTACACCCCTTAAAATGTACCTTATGTTGTTTCCTGATTAGTACCAAAATATTTCGTGCCTAGCATTAAGTTCCCGTGAGCTGGACCGTTTTAAAGAAACCCTTTTTTTTAGTTTTTCAAGGACAATGTATAGAGTATTAGGATCAAATTAAAGGGGTTCTTCTGGCGCGTCCAACGGTATATATAAGGCATGTCAAAACATGTCCTGACACATCCTTTTTTCAGGGATATTCTGGAAAAGAACTCACTTTTAAGCGTTTAGTACGGAGGTATATATATACAACAGTGATGTCTTTGTCAAAACAAAAGATTTGATACCCATATTTGCCTTGTTTGGAACGTAATATTCCCACAGTATTGCATATTTGGTAAAACGCCAACTAGTGCTAATTTGAAAAAAAAACTGCATCATGTATTTACTTAAATCGACTAAAGATTAAAATATGTCAATCAAACATTTAAATCTCCATATTAAACTAAAACCTTAAAAATTCTATTTTGTTGCAGAATTTCCCTGAATAAAAGATGTGTCCGGACAATTTTACAATTTACAAATTTGTGACGCTTTATATACCGTTGGACATGGACTTTCTTATGATACCAATACTGTATACAACGTCCTATAACTATGGACAAGAAATCTTACTAAAATTCTTTCGTACAAAATTCTTTGAAAAACTTTTTCATCTCACGGGATCTTATTGCTAGACATGAAATAGTTTGGGAATCATCATAAAACAAGCCAAGGTACATTTTAAGGGATGGACAAGACAAACTTTTTTTGTGAGTTGGTCTAAAATACATACATGTTTCCTGCAGAATGTGTTTGGGGGAATCTGTTACAGAGACCGTCTCTTTTCATCGTGTATGGACCTTATTCAAATTGCGGAACAAAATTTCTCTGAGTGTATCCGTACATGTATTTGTCAATTAGTATTCATTAGTAATAACATTCTAATTACATCTCTAATCGTTAATAAAAAACATGACATTTTGACAGCCAGACTAATGAGTTGAAGTCGTAATTATTGAAATGGTTAGCTCTTTAATGCTTCACATAACAATTTGGCGAGAAGAAAGAACGCCTCCCGAAACACTTATGTTTGGTAATGGGTTTATAGAGAGCAAATGTTTAAGATCATACGCTCGTCAACACCATTATTGTCTTCATTAGTATGTTGAAGTTTCTAACAAAGAGCATTCCAAAATTCATCCAAGGTTGAATGTAATTGAATTGTTTCTCGGGATCTATGACTTGTGGCACCGTCTTATTCAAACCTCATGTCGTACACATCTGTATCGTGCTATTTAGGAACAACACAGCTCCATAATCATGACGCGAAACAGCACTCTCAACTGTTATTGGCCACATTTCCGAAGACAAAAGGGCTCAATGATGGCCAAGCCTAAAATCTACTCCAAGCATTTGGTTCTCCAAAACCAACTGTGAACTTAATGAATACCAATTGTGAAAATGTTGACGATTAATGTAGCCATCAAGATACAAATGAGTCTCAACGCTTAAACTGATTTGGTTCGAAGCCTCGTTAAAGGCGTCGTCTTTGTTTCTTCAATAACAACACTTTACTGCCCATTTGGCAAATCTTGCGTGAACTTTCGGACGCTTTTCATATTAGGCTCGTTCTTTTCGTCCAGTATTAGCGTTTCGCCATACAAATGAGAAGCGTATACCTTGCAGTCAAATTTCAAATTTCACTGTACTAAAGTATTGTCTCGCCGGTTGCAATTCGTAATTGGCGTGATGGATAGCACTTGCAACTAGCAACCGTGAGACCTGGGATCTATTCCCAGTTTGGTTACATATATTCTTAATTTAATGTAAGCTTTTAACTATATTCTCAGTTATTATATTTAGTTAATATTGCTGGTAAATAAGATATAGCACTGGTATTAAAAAAAGCAATTAGTACGAGAAATAATAAAAAAATCATTTAATTCTCTGAGTTTTGAACATGTTCCATTTGTCTGTTGCTCTGACACCGCCAACAACGAAGCAAATACGTTCGGGAAAATGTTTAAGTTTTCTATTTTTTAACTCCTAAATTTGACAGTCCACAAAAATGCTGTTAAATTAATTGCTCTTAACGGCGATGTGCTATTTTCGACCAGAATACACTTCTAGTATATGTGTATATTAGGCTGTTTCACATTTTCGGGAATTCGAAAAACACACTCGGATTTCAATTTTTGGGACTTTTCTGAACTTAGAACCTTTTTTTTCCAATTTTTTGGATTTAGAAAAAACTGTAGCCGGAGCCAATTTCGATTTCATGTCTGTTTCGTGGAGTTTTGAATTTAGACTTTCACTTAAAAAATCATAACTTTTAAGAGGCTCAATATTTTTCAATTCCGTAAAAAAAACTTTTACTCAAATTTAACGTTGAAAGAAGCTTTAAGTATGGCTTTGACAAGGGCTTAACAGAAATCGATGCAATGGACCTCAAAGTCAAAAAAGTAAATAAAACATGCAGAAATTCTGACTTCCAATTCTGACATGCTGAAATTCTGACTATAGTCCGACATTTTCGAATAACCGGTTTTCGGGTTATTCGAAAAATAACTTTTCGGAAAACCGGTTTTCTGGTTCACATGGGGAATACCGGCGAAACCGGTTAATTTTCGGTTGGCGTTTATTTTTTAATACAAAATTACGTTTATTTTTTAATACAAAATCAGCACAAAATAAATCAAAATCAAAATCAGTTTTCGTATATGAATTTACAAACCGTATTTGGACAAACTGAAATTGTTCTGAAATATATGGTAACCATTTTTAGAATGTACTCACTCATTTTTAGGTCACAGTGGGCGAAATTCGAAAAAGGGTCCCGAAACTGAAAATCTTAAATTGCGCGATTCTGAAATACTGCTGGAAATTGGGGATAGTAAATTCAAAAGGTGCACCTCAAGGGCTATCAGTGGGTATATAGTTGGTTCGTGGTTGAAGCCGCATTTGGCCACAGTGGGCCAAAATCAGTTTTCGTATATGAATTTAAAAACCGTATTTGGACAAACTGAAATTGTTCTGAAATATATGGTAACCATTTTTAGAATGTACTCCTCGAAGGCTCTAAGAGCGTATACACTTGGTCCATGGTTGACGACGCATTTGGTCACAGTGGGCGAAATTCGAAAAAGGGTCCCGAAACTGAAAATCTTAAATTGCGCGATTCTGAAATACTGCTGGAAAGTAGTAGGGATAGTAAATTCAAAAGGTGCACCTCAAGGGCTATCAGTGGGTATATAGTTGGTTCGTGGTTGAAGCCGCATTTGGCCACAGTGGGCCAAAATCAGTTTTCGTATATGAATTTAAAAACCGTATTTGGACAAACTGAAATTGTTCTGAAATATATGGTAACCATTTTTAGAATGTACTCCTCGAGGGCTCTAAGAGCGTATACACTTGGTCCATGGTTGACGACGCATTTGGTCACAGTGGGCGAAATTCGAAAAAGGGTCCCGAAACTGAAAATCTTAAATTGCGCGATTCTGAAATACTGCTGGAAATTGGGGATAGTAAATTCAAAAGGTGCACCTCAAGGGCTATCAGTGGGTATATAGTTGGTTCGTGGTTGAAGCCGCATTTGGCCACAGTGGGCCAAAATCAGTTTTCGTATATGAATTTAAAAACCGTATTTGGACAAACTGAAATTGTTCTGAAATATATGGTAACCAGTTTTAGAATGTACTCCTCGAGGGCTCTAAGAGCGTATACACTTGGTCCATGGTTGACGACGCATTTGGTCACAGTGGGCGAAATTCGAAAAAGGGTCCCGAAACTGAAAATCTTAAATTGCGCGATTCTGAAATACTGCTGGAAATTGGGGATAGTAAATTCAAAAAGTGCACCTCAAGGGCTATCAGTGGGTATATAGTTGGTTCGTGGTTGAAGCCGCATTTGGCCACAGTGGGCCAAAATCAGTTTTCGTATATGAATTTAAAAACCGTATTTGGACAAACTGAAATTGTTCTGAAATATATGGTAACCATTTTTAGAATGTACTCCTCGAGGGCTCTAAGAGCGTATACACTTGGTCCATGGTTGACGACGCATTTGGTCACAGTGGGCGAAATTCGAAAAAGGGTCCCGAAACTGAAAATCTTAAATTGCGCGATTCTGAAATACTGCTGGAAATTGGGGATAGTAAATTAAAAAAGTGCACCTCAAGGGCTATCAGTGGGTATATAGTTGGTTCGTGGTTGAAGCCGCATTTGGCCACAGTGTTTATTATGTACTTTAAAAACTTGAAGTTTTTGAAATACAAAATTATGTACTTTGCAACATGTTTTTGAATTACTACATTAACAATATAAATTCCGAATATATAAGCTTTCTAATTTCTAAATTTGACTTTAAAATATTGTTCTAATCGGCTAGAAAGTAACTATTTTTATATATTCTCCCATTTTAAGCGCGTTAACATAGCTCTGTTAACACAATAACAGTGCTCAGCTAACTGAAGTGGTTTGTGTCTTTGCTAGTTATATTCGAATTTATCTTCACGCACATTGAAAATTATATCTTTTTGGTTAATTACTAAAAGTTTGTGAGAACTTTTAACACGAATTGACTATAAACCGGGTAACCAGTTAACCGACATCTAATATCAGGTTTTCGGTTTAGTCGAAGATTACGTTTTTTAAAAAACCGGCACACGGTTAGTTGCACGAAAACCTGTTAAGCGGTTTCTACGGTTTTTCGATTTCGGTTTTAAATACTCTAATCTAAAATCAGCGTGACTATACACTGGAGGAAAAACGGTTCGTTAGAAGTGAGCTGTGGCCGTCGGTTGTGCAACGGTGGTTATTGTACGTGGCTGTTGTGCGAGAGTACGTGGGTTCGATCCTTGCTGTGAACACCTTTCACTTCTTTCGATGACGGCCGCCTCGTGTAGTGACGGCAACACTATCGAGTAATAAGCCATGAAATAACTCCTCAAAAAACCGTTCGGAACCGGTGTAAAACTGTAGGTCACTATTAGTGAGTGAAAACTGGAAAGCACACAGCTCAGTGATTGTGAGAAGCTCTCTCCCCTATCACTTCATGGCATGTAATGGGAAAATATTTATTTATTTAAAAGTGAGTTGATGTAGACATTCCTCGACGCTAGTTCAATGAGCCTTAACAGTAAGTTGGCTTTTGAAAGATTAGAATATAAAGCTTAACTATTTAAACTGCCTGTTATCTATTCCGAAAAATAAAATTACGAAATTTGAGACATTATGTATGGATATTTGATGAATTTGGTTGTGGATTTGTAGTTGGCAAAAGACTGCGACATCTAGTCTCTAGGTTCAATCCTGTGAGTGAACGAATAGCCACAATCCGCATAAAAGCGAAATATTTTTATATTTCCCTAATTTTTGTGCATGCCCCGACAGAAGAGAAAGATGATGATGCCAAAGACATATTCTATGAGCTCCTAGACGAAACGTATGACCGCTGCCCTGGCCATGACATTAAGATTGTACTAGGAGATTTTAATGCCAAAGTAGGAAGGGAGAATGTGTTTAATCCAACTATTGGCAATTTCAGTCTTCATGCTGACAGTTCCGACAACGGTATGAGACTGATTGACTTTGCCGCGGCAAAAAACATGGTCATCAGTGACACAAGATTCCAGCATAAAGACATCCACAAGGCTACTTGGGTATCCCCTGATCAAAGAACTAGGAACCAAATTGATCACGTGGTAATTGATGGAAGGCACTCATCCAGTGTATGGACGTACGAGTGATCAGAGGAGCTAACATCGATTCTGATCACTACCTGGTAGCAGCAAAGGTTCGCACAAGATTAAGTAGAGCGAAAATCGTACGAAACCAGACGCAGAGGAAGCTGGACATCGGAAAGCTGCAATTACCAGAGGTAGCCACAGCCTACTCAAGGAAGCTCTCGCAACTTTTGGCACAGAACCCACCCCCTCCCGATGACGATCCTGATGCGCAGTGGAAACCCATTTCCGACTCTATAAAAACTGCCGCAACAACCGTACTTGGTTTCGAAAAACCGCTTCGCAACAAACCGTGGTACGATGAAGAGTGTCGCATAGCAAATGACGAAAAGAACGCTGCACGTATGGTAATGCTTCAGTCAATTGCAACGCGAGCTGCAACTGAGCGGTATAGGGAGAAGAGAAAGGAGGTAAACCGTCTCTTTAGGCGTAAGAAACGGCAGTGGAGAAAACGCGAGAGTGAGAAAATTGAGACATACAGAAGGAAGAACGAAGCCCGAAAATTCTACCAAAAAGTTAAAAACGGAACTAATGGACATGGTTCAGGGCCCCCCTTCTGTAAAGACAAAGACGGAAATCTCGTCGCAGATGTGCAGAGCATGTTGGGAATATGGAGAGAGCATTTCTCCGCGCTACTAGTACCTGAGATATCCGATGACGATGGGACAATCGATCACAATATGGACGACGACGTCGATTGCCCCCCTCCTAACCAAGACGAGGTCAGAACAGCTATTGCCCGGCTTAAGAACAACAAAGCCGCAGGAGCCGATGGATTACCGGCGGAGCTGTTTAAGGCTGGCGGCGATGAGCTGATAAGGTGCATGCATCAGCTCATTAGCAAAATTTGGTTAGATGAATGCATGCCCGGCGATTGGAGTCTCAGTGTACTATGTCCCATATTTAAAAAAGGTGACCCGAGTATTTGTGCCAACTACCGTGGAATAAGCCTTTTATCCATAGCATATAAGGTTCTATCAAGTATAATGTGCGAAAGACTAAAACCAATTATCGCTGACCTGATTGGACCATACCAGTGTGGCTTTAGGCCTGGAAAATCGACAACTGACCAGATTTTCACGCTACGCCAAATCCTGGAGAAGACACACAAAAAACAAATCGACACCTATCATCTATTTATCGATTATAAAGCAGCCTTCGATAGTCCGATACGGGAGAAACTCTATGAAGCAATGTCTGAGCTTGGTATTCCTGCAAAACTCATACGCCTTTGCAGGATGACCTTGACGAACACCAAATCCGCAGTGAAAGTTGGTAAGGATCTTACCGAACCTTTCGAAACTAAGCGAGGCCTCAGGCAAGGCGACACCCTATCGTGCGATCTCTTTAACATCTTAATGGAGATCATTATGAGAAAAGCTGCAGTCAATATGAATAAAACCATCAGCAGCAAAAGTCACATGCTGCTCGCGTATGCTGATGATATAGATATCATTGGGCGCACAATTAGAGAAGTTACTGCGGTTTTTTCGAGAATTGAGAAGGAGTCAGCAAAAGTGGGTCTGACGGTGAATGAGGACAAGACAAAATTAATGGTTTCAACGAACAGGGCCTCCACGCGATTAGACCAAAGCGTGAACGTTGATAACCGTTATAACTTCGAGGTAGTGGACGAATTTATATACCTCGGATCTGCCGTGAACAAAAACAACAACGTCAGCCTTGAGATCAAACGGAGAATTGTGCTTGCGAATAGATGTTATTTTGGGCTAAGCAAGCACTTTAGAGATAAAGCCCTCTCTCGAGTAACAAAAGTCCAGCTGTACCAGACTCTCATTCAACCTGTCTTGCTTTATGGCGCAGAATCCTGGGTCCTATCGCAAGCAGACGAAACATCTGTAGGAGTCTTCGAGAGAAAAATACTGGGAAAAATTTATGGCCCTATAGTGCACAACGGCGAGTATCGGCGACGCATGAATCATGAGCTGTATGAGCTTTATCCTGACATTGACATAGTTAAGCGGATCAAGATAACGCGATTGCGCTGGCTAGGCCATGTCAGTAGAATGGATGAAGATGAACCAGCGCGAAGGCTTTTCGAAACCGAACTCGAAGGAAGACGAAAAATAGGAAGACCAAGACTCCGCTGGAGGGATCAGGTTGACGAATCCCTGCGTACACTTGGTATTGCCAACTGGAGAGATAAAGCAAAAGATCGAACTGGTTGGCGAAATATGTTATCTTCGTTTTGTAAGGTCCCTGACCCCCCGGGGTTGTCCGAGACCGGATAAGTAAGTAAGTATGTATGGATATAGTGTGAACAACATATCGCACCAAACTACAAAAGTACAACTCATAATTTTAAAACTTTCCGCAGAGGCAAAAACCGGGTTTGTCAATATTTCAAACGTACATGCTAGAAAACCTGCCTCTGTAACATATTGTCTCAATCACACTCTTCAGGAATCATGTATATAATCCTAGTGTTAAAAAATGGACGAAAGGTCATGAACGATTTGTATTAAAGGGATGAAATGGTCTACAAAAAAGTGCACTTGCATCCACACAAATGGCGTGTTTGTATTCTAAACAAAAACTACACCAGCCCATTCAGATGTAATGGAAAGGACCATTCAGAGGCATTATCTTTGGGGGTTTTACTATACTGAGCTAAGACAATAATGTGTCTTTGTCACACTCTTACACTGTGATAGCTGAGAGAGAGAGGACATCTAAAATAAAACGTAAAAGTTTAACGACATTCATAAATCTTTTTGAAACCTAATCCCTTGCTTTATATTTCCGTGGCAAATAAATTCATTTATTACCTTGTAATACTTGCATTTTTTTAAATTTCTTTGTACATATGTATAAATATATATAACTTCTACCTAGACACAACTTGATTTGAATTATTGTTAATGATAATCTTATTATTATACAGGACTATAGAACAAAAACTGTTAAGGTATTATACAAAATATTAATAAATATTATTATTTTCAACAATTCGGGATAAAGCAACAAAAAAATATAATTAATCTTTAGCAAACAGGAGAAAAAAATGATCAGTGTCCTTCAATGTCCCTTAGTCCCTACACATTATCTGAGATTTCATTATAATTTCTAATATGATTAAACTCTCTGACGTTTATACGACTATGACAGCTTTCAATGTCAAGGAACATTAACATTTGTAGCGCGTATATATTTCATGATGATGAGTGGCTTCGGGACAGACTTTCAAAGTAACTGCAATGTAGTTATCATTATCCTCTTATAGCCGGTCGTACTAGTGCTGCCAACACCAGCTGAGACAAGTTGGCATAAACATTGGAATCCGTGTGATGGATGTTACACGAGTATCATCATAACCATAACCTTCACTATCTGTATCTGTATCACCAGCACTCACAACCAAATCATCACCCACATTCACATCAACATCGTCATCATCATCCTTATTATCGCCGTTAGCGTTTCCATCTTTTTTAGATTATTTTGATGATAAATATGAACAATATTTTCTTGTTTTCATTTTCATTTGATTCGGATGATGATGGATGCGTGCGTAAATACATTTTAAACGTCGACACGGCTGTCAGCCTATCATCACTGGTTTGTTGAAGAGCTTCCAGATTAAACACATTTGCTCAGATTTATCTTCTCTCTCTGCGTCTCTCTCCTCCAATCAATGTCAACACTCACTGGCCGTAAAAATTCTTGAGATTTTAGCAATTTATATTTTGGCATGTGCTAATTTGATGAAATCAAATGTGTATTTTTCAGATTACAAATTAAAAGGATTCAATATTTTTCACATTAAACGAAAATGTTATGGCTGCGTAGTTAGTGGAAATGGTCTAAAATGTAGGGAACAGTCAAGGGCTCAATCTTAAACAAACCCTAGTTTCTCAATTTAGGTAGAAATCACTGTCATTATGTCACTATTGACACACTTAGAGCAATGAGGACCATTATGATTCCACGGGTTGTCATATTCCGTCCGCATCGTTGAACTGGTAAATAAACCTAGTATGGTTAAGGTGCGTTCAAGTCCAGAATACAATGAGAAGAAATAAGTTCATTAGTACCTGATGGCCGTCGGTGGTGCAATGGTAGTGTGCGCGGCTCTTGTGCATGAGGACGTGGGTTCAATCCCTACTCTGACCACCTTAAATTCCTCCGACGGCGGTCACCTCGCTTAGTGACGGCGACACTATCGATTACTTAGCCATGAAAAAGCTTCTCAAAATACCGTTCGGAACCGGTGTAAAACTGTAGGTCCCAATCAGTGAGTGTAAAACTAGAACGCACACAGCTCGCTGGTTGTGAGAAGCTCTCCCTAATCCCCTCGTGGGATGTAACGGGAAACCAGTTATTTATTTATTAGTCCCTAATGAAACAATTAGTATCCTGCAAAAAGGTCCTAAGATTATTCAGCTTAAAGCCCTGAATGTTTGTTAAATCCAACATGACATAAGATATATATTGTCTCCTGCAGTACCAGAGAGCAAATTCAGAGAACTGAACGCTTGACAATTAATGACTCATTGATCAGGCCCAACAGTTTATCACTGAATGCGAATGATTTTATATTGAGTTTCCTTCAGTTCTAACTACATGATAGTGTCGCAGTCAGTAGGCCGTCGCACTGTGGGCCCTTAGCGCGAAAAGCTTGGGAAAAATTAAAAACTTCGCAGAAGCTTTTGGCAAAATGAATAAATGTATCGTATAAACAATTTCTTACAGATTAAGAATCCCTAATGGTTTTTGAAATCGAATAAAAATTATGAATGATAGAGCCGATCAGAGAGGCAAACATTTTCCACATGCAAGAGGATTTGTAGGGTTAAAAAATAAATATCCTCTTTCGAATTGAATTTTTCTTGTTGGGTGTCTACTAATAAAAATCTTAATATACTATGTAATATAATAAAAAGTTGGTTCTTATGTTGATTTCTTTTTCAGCAAGTCGTGTTTTGCAAACACAATATATGTTGGTAATTTTTTTCAACTTTAGTAGAAAATAACTAAAAAAAGTTTGTTGTAGGCAATATTACTTAAATACTGATTATCATTCAATACTCTAACTAATTAACTCAAAATTGGCTGCCCGACCTTGCCCGTTTACATGCTAAACTAAAAAAAAAAATCAGCAGACAGTTGTCCGAGGCCTTCGGCCACGGACTGTCCCTGCAGACTGTGTCAGAGACACGGCCATTAAGTTTAAAGTAGAATACGCCATCCGATAAGATAGAAAACATATATAACAATATATGATAAATAACATAAGCAAATGAATTTATTTATTTGATAGTTACTTTTGATAATATACATAAGCTTATGGTAGGAAAAATAGGATAAATATGTTTATAAATTAAAAGAGTAAGGATAAATGATAAATAACAGACGCAAATCAATTTGATTATTTGAAAGTTACTTTTGATAATTATTTTGTTAAGTAAGTGCTTATTTTCTTTGGAAAAATGCCAGCTATACGTAAAAAAACCAAAATCGCTGTTAGCATCGCGTTTTATATTTTATATGAATTTTTATATGAATTTTTCTGCCACATTTTTACTAAAAAAACGCAGTTTTTTAACCTTTTTAAAGCGGCCAACATCAAAACTACTCACCCGATTTGAAAATTTTCTGAGAATGAGTTGTAGACGGCTCAATTTGCTTTAATTTGAGTAGTATTAGGATCAAATACGTCAGAGAAGACGAAAGATATGCTCAAAATTGTAAGTGTACCTCCAAAAATTTAAAAAAAAAAATTCAAAAACATTAAAATTTCTCGTAAAAACTAAGTGAATGGTTGTGTCATCAATAGTTGTGGGAGCATCGTTTCGAATATAATCCAAATTAAATGTATTGGATTATATTCGAAATCCAATAGTCAAATAGAATAGTTTTTATTTTAATTTACTAAACGTCAACTGTCAGCTGCTGTCAAACAGCATCACGCAGCATTGTTATTTTGCTTACTTGGCAGCACTTTCATTTAACATAAAAATGTATATTTTCATATATTTTTTATAATTATATATCCATGTTAAATTCAAATTCACATTTAACATTTTGTTTCACTTAAATACATAAGTAAATATACGAAATTTCAATATTTCATCAATCAAAACAGCAGCCGAAGGTTTGTGTCCACACTGAAACAGCAGCATAGTTTGTGTTCATGCTACTCAAACACTCAACCAAACACCACACATATGTTTGAGTGTATGTGTTTAAACAATTTTCATTTGAGAAATTTAAATATTAGGAAGATATCAACCAAAATGAAATGTATATCAAACGAAAGATAACATCTTCATTTACCTACAAAAAATTTTTTAAAAAAGTTATCTCGCCGTTTCCTCATAATCAATGAAATAAAGATTACAACAACAACAATCTGACATGACTCCCTATACTGTAAGGTAAGACGTATTCTACGTCAAAAACTTGAAAAATCTCACAACATAAACATGTGGTGCTAGAAGAAGAACGCGCAGCAGGATTTTTTCATTCTTAACGTAACAAGGAAAGTTGGAAAATCAAAAAGGGTTCCAGATGGAATATACCCGAAAGGGGCATAATGGAAATTCTATAGATAATTAAAGGCTTAATAGACAGCACAAACAGCACAAACAAGAGAGTGCAAGATATTCAGAAAACTCGATAGAAGGTTTCTAATGACGTTTTAATTTAAAAAACCCAAGTTGATCAATTGAGTTCGGTTGTTCTTGAAATCAAGAATGGAAAACTGTTTTTATTGAGTATGATTTTTTTCTTAAAATGATTGATTGCAAAGTCTTAAATCCAACTGCAAATACCTCGTCAACTTTGAAAAGTGCAATTTGGAAAAAGACACGGAATGACTTTATCAATTTCGATGATCCAATAAGTGATGAGCATAACTTTGAACACGGAATGTCTCCATTACACACTGAAAATTTTTTAGTTTTTTGTGGTTTGCATGCAAACATAACGTGTTTTTGTAGCTTGTCGCAAATATAGTATACTTGAGTCCCAACACATTGTTTTTGGTTTGCGTCGTAAAATGTTTAGGACACAATGATTTATTGGTTATAATATATGTATTTATGGATTTGTTTGCTGAAGACTTCTGAAAACAAAAGCATGACAGACAATAAAGAAACAAAAAGCAGCAGATCTTCAATTTACGAGAACAATGCTTGCAAACATGTGCATGGTTCCTGCAAAATTTTGATGGGGACGCTATTTTTCAGCGTCTAGATAGTAGATTTAGGTGAATGGATGCCATTTTGAAGCTAGTCTATACAAGTTCATGAGAGGCAGAAGCTTTTGGTGAGAATGCCATATTGTTTGTTTTTGGATTATGTTCATTTGATGTCATTAGGGACACTAAAAAAAAATTCCATATTCAGCAGCCTGTATGTTTTGCAATTTGTAACCGATTGCAGAATTGGAAATGGAAGCTAGACATCTTGAGATATAAAACAATCATGACAATAGTGGTTTCTTAACTAAAGAACTTTTTTTGAGCAATTTATAAAGAAAATTCCAAAAATGTGCTATTTTTTTGGTTTACTTGATTAAAGGCACTTTATTATTTTTAAAGCGTTTGTTTATTACAATTTATTACATCTTAATCATTTTACGAGTCAAAATGGAAAAACAAACAATTTTAAATCCATCGGAAAAAACTAAAATCGATGTTTACCGTTCGGAAAGATATTCTAGCCGCGCAATAGCTAAAAAAATTGAACGGAGCCCAAGAGTTGTTGACAATTACATAATGGACCCCGAGTAGCCGCCGCAAGAATTGATGACTATACGTACCAGATTTATGGCATTTTCCATTACAATCTTCCGGTGACATGTTCTCGTATTCTTCACGGATGTGCTCTTTGAGGGATTGAAGTGTCTGAGGATTGTTGAGACGGACTCCTGACTTCAAAAAACGCCACAAAAAGAAGTCCGGAACGGGCGAATTCTCCGGCGAGTGAAAATCTCCCACACGAGAGAAAAGGCGACCGGAAAATGTAGGGTTCAACATTTTGCTTGTGGCTCGTGCAATATATGCCGTTTCTGTTGGAACCACATCTTCTTCAGTCCCCACTCATCCAATTGAGTAAGACACTGTGGCGTTTGCCGTTCACAGCAGTCGTTTGTACCGCAGTTTTTTCGAAACAAAAATAAGGCCCGATGACGCTTTCAGGGTAAACAGCATACCATGCAGTAACTTGGAGCGGGTGTAATGGCTCTTCCTGGATTATACGCGGACTTTCCGTGTCCCAGAAGTGTTAATTTCGCTTATTGACATATCCACTGAGATGGAAATGGGCCTCGTCGCTCTTGATGATTTTCGATGAAGAGTTGTCTTCCTCGTGGTCGAGATCAAGGATGGTTGAGCGTAGATTACACACGTTTAGAGGTCAACAGATAACGACGGATGTACGGTCTGCACTTTATAAGGAAACGTCTTTAAGTCTTTAACCAAAATTCTCTGTAAATATTGCCTATTGCGTGTCATGACGTATGGTCGATACTCTTGGGTTTTTTGGGACATCTTGAGACACAGCCACGATATTCTCAACAGAACGCCTGCTCCGGGGCCGACCAAACCTGCCAGAATCTCGTATTGTCCCATACTTTTTAAGGCGAGTGGATAAACGCCATAGTGTTTGCCTAGTTCGTGTCGGACGACCGGGAAATCTGCGCCGAAATTCACGCTGCGCAATCACAACCGGCGAATTGACACAATTATTCCGCTTTCTTGAGAAGTCTTGTTGACATACTCTTTGTATTTGTTTACTTCACAAAAGTCAAAGAAGATTTGAAAATTACCGTCATTTGCTAAAATTATAGCATGTTACGAAAGAGTGAGAACTTTTGCGCCACCTTGTACAAGTTTAGTTTTTAATGAAGCTTGGACTGAAAAGTAGACTGTCCAACGTATGGATATGGAAATTCTGCTATCGTTTGTATTTCCATATCCATAAGTCCAGCACATGTTTTAACAATAATGAGGTGACAGCCAGAATTACTGGTGTTAAAAAGTGAGTGGTTTTTATCCTTAATGTTATAAATTGCAAGGAAATGGTCAATGGGGCAAAATTTAGTGAGTATGCATTAACAACTTTCCAACTTTTTGTTCAAATGTATCCTGGGAAGAGTCTTACTCACACGGTACACATAGGATTTTGGCTCAAATCGAAAATTTAATTGAGTATCAATGCTTAATGACTGGAGAGTTATCAGAAGAAACTCAAGAATTCAAAAACAAAGATTACAAAATATATAGATGTTCACTGACTAGCCGGAATAAGAACCTTTTGACAGGTTTTTGGTCTGTTCAGATCCACCTATTTCACCTCAGATATACGTTAGATCACGACGGGATTTGGAAAAAGCAATGTTAAGTTTATTAGATTTCGCTCCTAGTATAAAGAGAATTAGCCAATAAAAAATACTGATATTAATAATAATAATACTAGCAACATAAACAATTTAATGACTAAGAAATTACACTCTTAAAAAAAACGGCCCGTGTAGCATTATGGAGGAACCATGTATATGTTTGGAACATCCATATTCTTACGTGCAAGCACAGTTTTCATAAACTGAAGATTTGATTTTTTGGAACGAACTTCCTTATCGTACATTTTGAAATGGGGTATAAATGACAACAAATTGAAAAACTTTTTTTTAACACTATTATGCTACATCCCAGTATTATTAACTATATTTGGAACTATTTCTTTGGTTTGTGTCTAGACTAACTAGATGTATCACATATGTTGGGAAATTTCTTGTTTAATCGGAATTTTTCTAGGTGGAGCCTGTAACCAATATTTAGTATATATTGTAGTTTCGAACCCATTAAAAAGTAAATTTAGAAAAGCCAAAGTGAGAGAAATTTAAAAAACAAAATTTTCTTAAGTAAGTGGGTCTACTTAAAAAAAAGTAAAGTTTCTCAAAAAAAAAATGCCAATTCATATTCTTAAACAAAGTACCTTTTCTCAAAAAATACCTTATCTTAAAGAAGTACTTTTGCTTAAAAAAGTAAATTTTCATATATAAGTACCTTTTCTTAAAAAAGTATTTTTTTTAAATAATTACCTTTTCTTAAAAAATTAAATTTTCTTACAACAAATTGCCTTTTCTTAGAAAACTAAATTTTTTTCAAGAGTACGTTTTTGGTGAGGTAAGTACCTACTCTTAAAAATTTAACTATTCTTGAAAAAAGAACCAATTCTAAAAAAATACCATTTCTTAAAAAAAAACCCTTTCTTCAAAAAAATACCTTCTCTTAAAAAAATAACTTTTCTTACAAAAATTCCTTTTTTCTTAAAAGTACCTTTTCTTAAAAATATAATAATTCTCATAGAAGATTCTAGATTCAGATCAGGTATTTCTGCAATTAATGAAAAAATTAAACGGTCGGAACTGGGACATGAACTCACATTGATACGTCAGATCACGACGGGATCTAAGATTGCAAGTCGTTCACGCGTGAGAGACAAAGAGGAGAGGAACATCGAAAAGAAAAACTGCAATTAGTGACATAATTGAACGTACACTGACCTAGAACGCTGATGCGCTGATGAGAAGACTCACAATCTTCGAAACGATCGTCCACCAATGTGAGGACACATCGCAGTTCCGACTGTTTAATTTTTTCATTAATTGCAGAAAGAACTGATCTGTTAGCTCATAGGAAAAAAATCTGTTAGCTCGTAGGATACAAACAACACACATACGTGGTGTTGTAGATGTTGTAGATAAAAACAACACACATACGTGGTTGTTGTACAACAATAGTCTCTGCCTGAAAATAAGTATGATGGTATTGATATAGCGGCAGGGAAAAATCAAGCACATCGTCGTCGCCAAGCAGTACTGAATATTATAGAGACCTCATCGAACGAATTATGTGACTCAAAAGCACTGGCGACATCTGGCGAATGATTCAAAACGTATTACTCTCTTTTTGTCATAACTTGGTCCATTCATATTTCTGATGTGAAACATTGATACCTTTTGAAACATTTATGCTTTTTAAATTATTTGATTTAATAACATTGTCGAAATGGTGAATTTGTTTTGAAATGTTCCATAAAGAGAATAAGACTCGTTTATGCTCTTTTACTCAGACTTTCTACATGAGAGCGGAAAAGAGTGCAATAAGTTCTCTATACTATTCAATACTTTTTGTCGTCACTCTGATTATGACAAAACAAAAACAATTATTTCAGTGAGCTAAATATTTCTTTATTTATTTTAACAATATTACATCTAATGTTAAAGCAGATATAAGAAAAAAGAAAGTGCAATAGCAAAAGAGCCTGCAGCATAAAAACTAATATTTTTTTAATATTTACTAATGTGTTCATAGAAATCGAACAGGTACCGTGTAACACAAAGGTTTTAACACATCTTCCGTAAGTTCGAACAGTCATTGATTTTTTTTTCGTGGCCACTAATTTTAGAGCTGTTCTATTTATATACACGTTGCAAACAACGGCCTATGTACCATTATGCAGGAACCATGACTATGTTTGGAACATCCATATACTTACGTGCAAGCATTGTTTTCACGAATTAAAGACCTGTTGCTTTTTTGGTTCCTTATTTTCCGTGACATTTTCCGCAGTTTTCTAGAAACAAACCCACATTTCTGTTACATGAACATGTATTATAATACATTAATCATTGTGTCTCCAACATGTAATACTGAATAGCAATTACAATGTGTTTGGAGACAAGAATACTAGCTTCACAAGACTACAAGCTACAAACACATTACATTTCCCTCCAAATAACAAGAAAAGACAGATTTTTCAGTGTAACTATATTTCTTTGCAACTATTTCACTGTGAACAGAGTGATTCAATATGTATCTTGTCAGTATTTGGCTGAAATGGTGAACTGTTTAATAGGGGTTGTTCAAAGGTTTAGTGTTTAGTAATTTCTTGTTTCAATTAAATATTTTCAATGATTAAATCTTAGTAACCACATTAAAATTTATCAGCTTTTGCCTCTTAGAAAACATCTGGTTAACAACTGGCATTAAGGCCACTTTGATAACCTATTTTCATAAAATCAAATTCATTTGAAATTGGTTGCCACAAACAGTTCTGCCTCTACATGGCGGGTCTTCCTCTACATATACTAAGGACGTTTATGTACAGAACCACAGGATTATTCTAGCATACAACAATTTCAAAACACGTCTGCAGAATTTCGATACATTTTCTCTTTCTTTCTCTTTGTGAGCAAATAAACTTTTTTCTTTACTACTTCAGAGTTTCCTTTCTTTTAAGTTTTTAATTTAAGTATTAGTTCTTTGTAATTTTGTACAAAGGAACATGAAGAAACTTTGGTAAATACCCAAATGACGGCAGACGGGCAGACAGACGGATCAGATGTCGAGACGTGTATTATGGAATTGCAGATTTTAAATTATTGAATAGCAAAGCAGCAGACACAAAAGCGCAGGAAACTTTTATAATGGAATTAAAGGAATGGAACCATGGGCGAATTGGAGATTTGTTTTTCTGTTCGCTTTTTTTCAAATGACTTGTATGCTGTAGTTCATTTGGGTTGCCCATAATTTGACAACACAAAGGGCAAATGTGATTTGCTTAAGTTTGAAAGAAACAGACCCCAACTGTGCGAACAAATGACCGACCGAACATATGTTACATTTCTATTCTGCCTTATCAATTGGAAAACTCATATTCAATTGGGTTATGTTTGAATGTTGTATTCAATATTATGTTATCGACGAATTCGTTCTTAATATTTTTAATTTCTGTGGAAAATATCTGTGAAGTTTCGACCAAATAAGTTATCTCGACTAAAATTTTATTTCGGACATGTAAAATGTCATGACCCTCGCTAAAATTTTCCTATACCGTCCCATTGTCAACCTCGCGATTTCGAACATTTTCTTAGTAATACATATAACTTATAAATTACGTATTTGAAGTCCTCCACTCTGCAATCATATTTATTTTAAATAAAAAATTAGATGCAACAACATGAATGTTATAATTGATGTCGCTTAGAGGCGTGTACATCTATCTTGCTGGAATGTAAAACATATCATTCACAAGGGACGAATATCAAAAACAAGCATAAGTGCTCACCCTAAAATATTCCGAAACCATTTAAAAAATCTCTCAATTATTTACTTAATTATATATGTACATAATATAATATACTAAATATAAACCAGGTTTTGAAAAAATTGTCCCAAAAATACACAAAGTAAACAAAAGTTACGCATTATATAGGGGAGACTCCAACAAAAAAATTTTTGGGAATTTTAAAAATTGTTGTCCTATTTATTTGTTTCACAAAATCCTACAAAAGTGTTCTAACAGACAAAAATGTTATTCACGGGTGAAAACAAAACAAACCAGTACATAAGTTTCAGTCGGGTGAATCGACTTAATCACACCTTCACCCTAAGTCATCCATTGCGTGGGAGTTCTGTTAAATAAAAAACTCCCATACTCAAAAGTGACCATATTAAATAGCAGATTGACATTGCGCTAAATATTATTGAATACCCAAATTTCTTAGTTTCCCTCCCAATATTTATATGCGACGTACAAATATGGGCATGGCAAGTTTGTATGGGAGGTACAAAACTGGGCATGGCACAATAGTAAGTTATTACTTACACTGTTTTAGTCGATGATTGGCGTTTGATAATGTGCAGCCTTATACCTAATTTTATTAATATCGGACGTGTTTCACGCGATTTATCGGATTGACAACCAAAACGAAAACCCTGTTTTGTATGGGAGGTACCAGAATGGGCGTGACAATCTCGCGCATTTCCTCCAGTTAAGTAGGCATTTACAGATTTTTACCCTTTGTGTGAGTTGAAGCTAATCACATCTACCAGAAGAAAGATTTGAAAGAAATATGATTTTGAAGTGAATATGTCGAATTGTATGGGAGGTACCAGAAGAGGCGTGGCTGGCCTAAACGCTCATATTCAATCCCAATCTCAGTATTGACAAATAATAATCACTGACAAAATTTTGCGGTGATCGATAAAGATTTACGGCAGTTATCGTGTTTTACCAGCCAGCCAGATAGACAGACAGACGGACATGGCTCAAACATCTTAAAAAGTCCTAAAACGAATTTCGTCCAAATATACTAAGGGTCTAATATGGCTCCATCTATGTGCTAAATTTTTTTATATATAAATTTTTTTTTTTATAAACATATAAAAGACAATTGGAAACAAATGCAGACTCTAGTGGAATATTAACGTGGGACACTCTTCCGCTCTCGTTTTGAGCGAAGCAAAATTTTACGTCACGAGTTGATTTGAATTGAATTGAATTGCACTGAATACAATTAAATTGAATTGAATTGAAGTGAATTCAATTGTATCGAATGGAATTATATTGAATTGAATTGAACTGACTTGAATTGAATTGAGCTGAAGTGGATTGTAGCAAATTCAATTGAATTAAATTGAATTGAACTGAACTGAACTGAATTGAATTGAATTGAATTGACTTTAAGTGAATTGAGTTGAATTGAATTCAACTGAATAGAACTGAATTGAAATGAGTTGAAATGTATTGAATTGAACTGAATTGAATTGAAGTGAATTGAATTCAATTGAATTGAATTATATTGAATTGAATTATTTTGAATTGAATTGAATTAAATTGAATTGACTTGAATTGAATTGAGTTGAAGTGAATGGAATTGAACTGAATGGAATTGACCTAAATTGCATTGAATTAAGTGGAATTTAATTGAATGGAATTGATGTGAATTGAATTGATTTGATTTGAATTGAATTGAATTGAATTGAATTGGATTGGACTGAACTGATCTGAATTGCATTGAATTGAATTGAATTTTATTGAGATGAGTTGAGTTGAATTGAGTAGAATTCAGTTGAATTGAATTGAATTGACTTGAATGCATTGGTATGAATGCAATTGAATTGAGTTTAATTTTATTTGAATTGAGTTGAACTGAATTTATTTAAATTGAATTAAATTTAACTGAATTGAATTGAATTAAATTGAATTGACTTGAATTGAATATAGTTGAATTGAATTGAATTGCATTGAATTGAATTGAATTGAATTTAATTGAATTGAATTGAAATGAATTGAATTGAATTGAATTGAATTAAATTGAATTGAATTGGATTGGACTGAATTGATGTGAGTTGCATTGAATTGAATTGAATTTTACTGAGTTGAGTTGAATTGAATTGAATTCAATTGAATTGAATTGAACTGACTTGAATGATATGAATGAAATTGAATTGAGTTTAATTTGATTTGAATTGAGTTGAACTGAATTGATTTAAATTGAATTCAACTGAATTGAGTTTCATTAAATTTAACTGAATTGAATTGAATTATATAGAGTTGAATGTAATTAAATTGAAACCCCCTGTGTGTTGTTTATTTCAAAAATACTTTCTTTTTCAAACCGCCAAAAATTGTTTTTAGTATTGGAACCGCTTAACTGGTTTTTGGTTTGAACGCCCTAGTCGTAGCCCATTAAAGGCTCCAAGTGAAATTTCTTGCGTGATATATTTATAGAAACGTATAAGTCAAAAGTAAACATTTTTCAAAATTGGTCTAATATTCTCTTCCACAATTAGTGTTGAGAATTTTTCGATAGTAATTTTCATGGTCTTATTTTAAAGAAGATCCAAGAGGCCATATATAAATTAATGATATAGGATTCAAATCTTTGACAACGTCTAAGAAACTTCATTGCACAACATTATAATTTTCGGCTGAGCCTTCTAACCTTCGACCTGTTTATTCTAATACTGTTTTGTGGTAATAAATGAAAAATGGAAGAAAAGCTCTTGTCATTTTTAAATGTATCATTTGGATATTATATGGATATATTCCTAGGTGAATATTAGAAATAAATAAATGGTTTCCCATTACATTCCAGGAAGGAATTAAGAAGTTGTTTCATTGCTCCTCGCCGTCACTATGCGAGGAGATTTCCGCTGAAAGAAATTGAAGGTGGTCGGATCAGGGGTCGAACCTTATGTACAAGAGGCGCGCACACTAATCATTGCACCAACGAAGGCCAAAATATTACTAAAGATATATTATTACTGCGAATGCCAATTATAAACATTTTATTATAATTATAAACATTTTTTTCAACTCACAGAAGATTCCGTTTAGAAGTGGAACTTGAGAGCCCATAAAGTTTAATTGTTTACTACGTTTTTCATTTCGTGATCGTTTTTTCCACTCAAAGGACTTCGAACTTACGAACGGTATCAAATTCAAAAATTAAATTGTCGTATCTTTAATTAATTTTATTCTTCGATATTTCGCTACCCCATCGGTAGCATCGATAGGAAGATAAACACAATTATTAATTAGAACAAACGCTCGAACAATTTAATTTTTGAATACAATACGAAAAGTCGGTTAAAATCATCACTTATTCAACGGTATCAAATATTGAAAAATGTTCATACCCGTTCTATGTTGCCAATATGCGTATAAACTAAGAGAGTATATGCTGTTTATTATTCAACAATTTTCATATTTGTTTACCAACACAAGTAAATTTAAAAAAATATCCTTTAAACAATTTACATAGTGAAATAAAATCATGTTCCACAAAATAAGTTTAGCACTATATGATCTTTCAGAAACTAAAATTCTATGAAATATATTTATTTCTGTTCGCAAGATTAAAATTGCAGCAAAATGTGTGAATTTACAACACCATTGATATTAAACAATGTGGGGGTATTTAAAAATTAGATATTAATCTCGAATTTGTATCGGTTTCATATGTTTAAATTTCGGGAAAATTTAAGCACTTTTATTAAACTTCCGCTCATAGTTCTCTCCAAACTTCCTTCTATGAAGTAAAACCGCAACAATAACAATTTAATTGAAATTGAATCATTTTAATTGTAATAATATATTACTATCGAAACATAATATACTCCCAAAGTGGGCAAATGCGAGTCGTTCTTAATTACAGTGCGACTTTTACAATAATTTTAAACTTATTTTTGTTTCTTGTCTTCGACATTTTTAAGAAGTTTTTTTTTAAAAAATTTTAAATTTTCTCAAACGATGAAGACGGAAGGTTTTTGGAAATTATTGAGAAATATAAAGAAGTTAGTATAATTACACACCTAATACAGTGTGTCGCCAATGTTATAACAATCTCATGGCATGGTTGAGTGGAGGCAGAGGTACTATGAGGTAGGCAGAGGTACATGCGTAAATTACACATGTCGTATAAATCGACATTCTGAGAAGAACAAAGTTTATAAAGCAACTGCAACAGCCACACTACCAGTGCTTGCACCTGAAAATTTTGTATCACCAAGGCCGCCAACTCCAGATCGTACTACAGAATTTACAGCAATGAGTACAGCAAGTGGTGTTACTTATGAAGATCCATTTGATACCGATTATGAGCCCCAACAGGGAAGAGATGGACCACAACTAATAACACAAATGGAAATGGATTCCATTGTGGCCATATTGGGATTATCGCAGCGGCTTGCAATATTTTTGACAGCTTTTTTAAAGCAAAGAAAACTCACACATGCTAATGTTAACTCTACGGCGTACCGCAAACGACAAGCTGAATTTCAGATGCTCTACACTCTAACTGATGACAATTCGTTCGCTTACTGCAACGATATAAAAGCTTTGGTGGTAAAAATGGGAATGAACTACATCGCTAGTGAGTGGAGATTATTTATTGATGGTTCTGTTTCAAGCTTGAAAGCAGTGTTGTTGCATGTGTCGAACCGAAAACCTTCCATTCCGCTAGCAATGGGTATCAACATGAAAGAAAGCTATGAAACATGAAGATATAATGGAAAAAACCAAATATTACGAAAATAAATGGAAGATTTGCTGTGATTTGAAGGTCATCAACATTTTGCAAGGGATCATCGATAAGGGCGGCTTCCCAAAATTCTTTTGTTTTCTTTGTAATTGGGATTCACGCTCACCTCTGAATCAATTCCAATGTAACTCGTGGAGGCCAAGAGGAAGTGTGGATGAACAAATACAACAACATAGACTCAAGAATGCACCTTTAATTGACAATACTCAAGACATCTTGCTGCCACCGCTCCACATAAAATTGGGAATCAATAGTATCTCAATGTTGAAGTAAATAAAAAACAAATGAAATTAAAAAACGGTGTTAAGAATAATTCCCAGGAAGTTTATATGTTCTAGAAATTTGTTAATTGAGATCTTAGGTAAATTTTTGTAGTTGATTGTTTCCTTGAATTTTGAACGGTTTGCTACCTATGGACCTGAACACGGGAAAAAAGGTAAAAAAAATCGAATTTTTTTAAGTTTTTTGCGATTTTGATCTGGAAGGTGAAGTTTTTTTGATTTTATATGTTCGCAATTTTTGAGCTACAACTTTGCCTCAGAGGGTAAATCGAAATTCTGAACGGTTTGCAAGATATGAGCCTGAGAAAATGATCACATTTTTACGAAAATGATACCGAGGCCCCAAATCTTTGGCGGCCCATAAAAAAAAGTGCATGACTTTGGGAAAAATTGGGAAACACGGGTCTTTTTTTTTTAGTCTTTTATCACGTAGTGGTGTCCGTATATGGTTATTTTGCCATGACTTAAAAAATTACACACAGTGTAATTGAACACGTTTCGAAGAAATGGCAAGTATTTAATTAATTAAATAGCTTAGAAATAAATATATTCGTGGAGATAATCATGAAACAGAAATGCCAGTGAAACCCAGTAGTCGCTACATACCTTGCATACATAATTGTGGATTAAATATTGTCTACGAACATTTTACGTTTTCACCTGGGTATTGAGATTGGCGGCACACTTGGACCTTATGCTTGGCCACTGCTGCTACCTACTGTACATAGCCCCTAAGGGGAATGTTAGTAGGTTTCATTGAAAACTCGAGTAACCAAACATTAATTATTTGTTAAAACAAAACATTTACACAAGTGTTGATTCCCCGGGTATTTGCCAGCGTTTACTGTTTACTGTGTCTGCGGTTAAATATGTTAACAATGTTTTTGACATGTTCTTTTTTTGTAAACTTATTCACCCCTGTTTTTTTCGGACGGTTTTTTCAGTCATGTTAAATTATCGTAATTAGAATTTAATCGGATTAATTTGGTTTAGCTGTCGAAATTGTTTAGTTGAGTTTTGTTGTCAAACAAATTACGATAGTAGTTTTGTAAAATTAGTAGTACACATTTAATTAATTGCATAATTGGAGTTTAATTTTAATTTGTAAATGACATTTTTGTGAAATTTATAATAAGTGTGTCTGTCACTTTATGCATTCATCTCCTCGTGGAAATTGTTGTGTGATATTTACAGTGTGTGACTTTAAATTTTTATGGATTGTAAGTGATTTTAAACATAACAATACAAAATTTATTGAATCTAAAATTTGAAATTTGAAAAAAGCAAAAAAAAATTGGAAAAAACTTGGTTTACATTCTTCTCATTAAAAAAATATTCTGAATCATATTTTTTCAAAACTTAATCGTATTAAAAGAGATGTAGAATAGTGAGTGAAAAATTAAAAATAATCAGTTGTAAGATTTCTACTAAATTATTCGTTTCTCACAAAAGTATAGTTTTGAGTTCGGAGTCACTGCTTATAACTCGTTTGTGGTAAATGAAAGAATAGTTAATGGAAAAGTTTTTTCGTTTCTCATAAAGAGAAACAATCACTCATTAATTCTTTATCAAAATAAAGGAAGGTAAAAAAAATCGTCTAAATTTCACATCATCTAAAGTAAATTACTTAAAAGAATTTATGCACGAAAAGAACTATAAACGTGAGAAGAAAAACTATAAACGTGTTTGTAATAGAACAAAAGTGTACACACGAGATAGAGAAAAGAGGAGAGAAACATCGTCGACGACAACTGCAATTACAAGCAATGTGAACAAGACGGTCATTGGCCTAAAACGCTAAGGCGCTGATGGGAAGATTCACCAACTTCGAATCGATCGTCCCACAAACATGAATTCAAATCCTGCTGCCGACTGTTTAAATTTTCTCTAATTGCAGAAAAAAACCCTGATATGTTTAACTCAAAGGAAATTGGGAAAAATAGTCTACCAACATTTCAGATCTAATCATGTAATGCAAAGGATGCCTCAGTAAGAATGCACTTTATCATTTTAAAATAGAAACACGTATTTTTTGAGATGGATGTCATTTTTTTATTGGGCTGTAAAGAAGACACGTTCCGATTCAGTAAGGAATGAAATATCCGTCAAATGGCCCCAACGGCTCTGATGACAGGCCATTACTCTTTTCGTGAAATGTTCCAAGACTTTTTCACAGAGATGTGGCTGTATCTCACCGATGACGCGTTGGATCTCGGATTTGAGCTTTGGAATTTTTTCTGGTTTATTCGCACACACCCAAGATTTCACAAAACTCCAAAGAAATAAATCGCACGGCGTTGAATCGCATGATCTTGGTGGCCAGTTAACATCAGAATTTCTTGGGATAATATGCTCTGGCAGTCGTTGCTGCAATAAATCGGATGTTTTATGCGCGGTGTGGCAGGTGAGGCGCCGCCTTGCTGAAACTACATGTCGTCCAGATCCATGCCGCCTTGTTGAAGTCACAAGAACTCCGTTATCATGTTCCTGTTATGAATGCCGTTCACAGTCACTGCAATTTCGGCCTCATCTTCAAAAAATTAATGCCCAATCACGCCGCTTGACCAAAATCAGCACCAGACAGTTGCTCGTTGTGAGTGCATTGGTTTCTCATGGATTCCATGAGGATTTTCTGAGCCCAAAATTGGACAATTTTGTGTATTCACGAAGCCATTCAGACGGTAATGAGCTTCGTCGGAGGAGATGACTTTTTTTTGGAGAAAAATTGGCATTGACTTCACTTTGCTCCATTACCCAATGAATTTAGTGCCGGCGCTTTCCATGGTCTGCTGGTTTGAGCTCCTGAGTAAGCTGAATTTTTTACGAATGGTGATGGAGGTCTTTTGTCAAAAATCGCAGTGCTTCGTAGTGCTTCGTGAAATTTCCACACGCTGAAAAAACGGCCACTGTAACATATTCTCCCAAACATATTCTGCAGGAACCATGTACAGGGTGATTCAGGAAGTTCCGGACAAATTTCTCCAGCGTAGTCCTTGGCTCATTTCATGAAGAAAAGTCCACTAGGACCATGTCCGAAAATGCAAGGCTGCGAAATGGCAGCGGGTTCAAAATTTTCCGATTGGCGGCCGGAGGGTAGTAGGGTAAAGTTGCTAACTTCTGAGCCAGTGGTCGGATTTTTTTGTTTATGGGCTTGTTGAAAAGGTCTTTAAGAGGCCTTTCTGAATCAATAAAAGAAGTAGAAAAAATTCAAATCAACGAGATACAGAGCTTTCGGAAAAAATTTCACATAACCTCAATTTGCTCTGCCAGATGGCAGGTAACTGTTGAAAGATAGCCATACCTCTTACCTTTCCAAAATGACCTAAACGAAGCCCATAGGTCTTACGGTTCCAAAGTTATGACCATTTCTGAAAATTTCAATAAAATAAAACCTTAAACGTGTTAATTTACAAAAAACAACAAAAACAAATAAATTTGTGCAGTTATTTCGCTTCCAAAAACCAAAACAAATCCGACCACTGGCTCAGAAGTTAGCAACTTTACCCTACTACCCTCCGACCGACAATCCGAAAATTTTGAACCCGCTGCCATTTCGCACCCGTGCATTTTCGGACATGGTCCTAGTGGACTTTTCTTCGTGAAATGAGCCAAGGAAGCCAAGAAATGAGCCAACTTCCTGAATCACCCTGTACTTGGAACACTCTTCAACAATTCATATTTTTGCAAGTCCCAAACTCATATGTACAAACAGTAGCATATTTACTGCCAAATATGTATGCTTTTACGTAGACATATGAGTTTTTCATCACAAACATCCATTTACATACGTGGAAACATTCGTGTGTTTCCCCCAGACCTCCATATACTTGCGAGGAAATATATGCGTATTCCCTCCGCAACATAATAATATTTAAAAACGAATTATTCTTTGATTTAAATATATATGTATTATATATTATAATTAAATCAATATAAATCCACATTTATAAATAATTAATACAACAAATTGAAGCGGTCCTTTTACATTTACTTGCTTTGAATACATTATTTGTTCTTTTCATGAAATGAGAATCTGATGCTCTTTTGATTCTCCTTTCTTTCTTTCTTTCTCCATGTAATATTGAATAGCAAGCACAGTATGTTTGGACACAAGTATATTATGTTTACCAAAAGCACGAAGCACACGTAATATTTGTATCCAAACAACAAAAAACGACAGATTTTTAACGTGAAGTTGCTCAGAACGACGCCGATTTATGTTGTCGTGGTTTCGGCGACACTCTCGTTTACAGCAGCAGCGTTTTCACAGTAGTCTTACTGTCTATAACCCACCCAGTTTCTTCAAATTTTTTGGTCACTCTTCGATTGTTTGACACATTAGGTGCATTTTCTCGACTGAAAATTCTTCGAAGTTTGCGAGCGGTCTCAACATAACTTTCCATATTTTTGTAATAAGTTTTCACAATTACGAGTATAACGCGTTGTTCTTTCGTAAAGCGTTTCATTTTTAATAATCGGAATAAACATATGTGACACCTGGCAGAGAGCTTGTTGGCGGCATTTTTTATTTTCTTATTTTTCTTATTTTAGTTTTCCCTTCTTTGAGCCTTAAACTCGAATCTTACAACGACAAACAAATTCAAAGTAATTTCGAAATAAATCGATTCTATTTCAGTTCTTTATGAAATAAATGTGTGTATAGGGAAAATCATCATAATTTCGAATCTAAAGTAAATCACTTCGAATTATTCACACTCGCAAAGAAAACATCTAATATCTAATCGTTTGACGCCAACATATTTCCTTTGTCCCAAAAATATTTCGTTTGATGCTTAGTCCGATGGTTGACCACAAAAGTTAATACTTTTACGGCAAATAAGAACTTCCATCATATATATTTTTGTAACAATATAAGGCCTCTGGTCTCGATTATGTAAATGTAGAGAAATTTATAAATAAAATTATAAAAAAAAGAAATTTATAAATTAATAAATAAAAGAAAATTATAAACAAACTTTTCTTTACTCCAAATTTTACAAAATTTTACCTTAGCGGCAAATAAAGAAAATAGTTTATTATGAAAGAAATAAGTATGACAATGCCACAAAATAACAATCTCTTCTTTGAGCCTTAAATTTGTATTAGTTGTCTACCGAGGACATTATAGGGGTGATATAACAAATGTTCGTTTACCGCAGTTACAGCTCCCACGCCATTATTATTAATCTCATATATCTGTACTTTAATACATATCAGAACAGGTTATTATAAACATAATGTAACAATTTTCACTTATATGCTCCCTCTTTTATTTCCAGGTAAATAACTTGATCTTGAATAATCTGAAAACTTTAGTATCCACAGAGGTAAGTCTGATAATCAAAATTACCAACAGCTGTTGCAACTTTCGCCGGATCTCGCAGGCGAAATCTAGTTTCATAGATTTCAAGTTGCACATGACAGAACTAGTATCAAACACAATTTGCAAGTCTTTTTCATTAATCAAACACAATTCAAACGCCGCTAGTATCAATGGATCAAAATTCAAGTGCACACTGGAAAAGTCTGTTTTTTTATTCTTTGGATGCAAATACAATATATTTGTAGCTTGACACAAATATAGTATATTTGTGTCCAAACACATTGTGTTTGCTATTCAATATAATATGTTTGGGACCCAATGACAAATAGGTTAAAATACATATATATGTATTTGTTTGTTGAAAACTGCTGAAAACACTGGCGTCTGCCACAATAAAGAAATAAAAAGTAGCAGATTTTTAATTCACGAAAACACTGTTTTATAAACATGTACATGGTTCCTGCAATATGTTACTGGGGCCGTTATTTTTCAGCGTGTACCATTAAGTATGAATCGAACATAATTTAAACATGTTTTGCCTATAGCTCATTCCGCCACCTACTTGTATTTTCTTCTCCTCATATACATGTTATATCGCACTGAAGGTACAACAGGTCGTTGCAACCATGAAATAATTACACAGATTATGAAAGTAGAACAACAAAATATATAGCTGTACCTACGATACGGGTTTAGTCATACAGCAACAGATACGAGCTTCCATCAGCAATTTTGCGTTATCTTGCTGCCAACAAGGTAGCTGGCAATTTCATAGAGTTCGAGTTGCTGTTGTATGTTACTCTATGGTTAGACATAGAACGAACAGAAATTAAAGAGAATTCATATGTTCGTTTGATGCAACCAGCTTCAGACATAATTTAGCTGTCATCAGTATTCATCAAATACTACTTATTAGACATAGACAAAATTGGTTTCCCATGACATCCCATGAAGGAATTGGGGAGAGCTTCTCACAACCAGTGAGCTGTTCGCTTTCTAGTTTTATTCTCACTGTTTGGGACCTACAGTTTTACACCGGTTCCGAACGGTATTTTGAGAAGAAAATAATCGAGAGGTGCCAAATCACACGACCTTGGAGGCCAATTGACAGGTCCATTTCTCGAAATTAACTTATCGGCAAATTTTGATTTCAATATGAGTAAATCAATGGTTGTGATCACCATATGACACATAATTCTCGCCTGGATCTCGCCTGGATCAATGTCATCCATATTTTCAAACAAAAAATCATTGATCATGGTGCGGTAATTACCTCCATTGACCGTAACGCGAGTCCCGCCTTAATTTTTGAAGAAATAGGGCCCGATGATGCCACCAGCGTGTAAACCTTACCGAACAGTGCACTTTTCTGGTTGCAATGGAGACTATAGGGTCTCATTCCTCAAACCAAAAATGAGCTTCATCGCCGAACACAATTTAGCGCTGAAACATCGGGTCAGTTTCTAAATGCTCTACAGCGCAATCGGCGAACGAACGACGCATATGTTGTTATTCCTGCTCCAGCTGTATCTTATACGGTTGTAGGCCAAGATCTTTGCACAAAAGAGAGGCAGAGACCCAATTCCAGCGACCGACGACGAATCAATAAATTTCGATCTATTTTACTTCCACACTGTCGTTAAAAACAAAAAAAATGGTGTGTCCCATAACATCCCGCGAAGGGATTAGGGAGACCTTCTCACAAACACTGAGTTGTGCGCTTTGTAGTTTTATACTCCCTGTTTGGGACTTACTGTTTTACACCGGTTCCGAACGGTATTTTGAGAAGCTTTTTCATGGCTAAATACTCGATAGTGTCGCCATCACCAAGCGAGGTGACCGTCGTCGAAAGAAATGTAAGGTGGTCAGAGCAGAGATCGAACCCACGTTCTTATGTACAAGAGCCGCGCACATTAATCATTGTACCACCGACGGTAACTTTCGTTAACAGCGGCGATATTCTCTTCAGTACGCACATTCCTTGGACGTGTTGGTGTTATTGCATCATTTAGAGAATAGGTGGTAAGAAATCTATCCACAGTTCACGCAGTCGTCTAAAGCTGCTGGAGTCAATGACTAATTTTCAACGTAAATGTGGATAATTTGGTAGCGTTGTTCAAGCCCGAATATATTCATGATGATTTGTCAGAGTGCACTGATAATAAATGTAAGTAAGTAATTATGACAGTAAGCGCAGTATGACAGTTCGTTTGACAGCTAATCCTTTCTTAAGTTCTATTTAAGTGAAAGACAACCTGTAATTGGATGGAGTAGAGACACCATTCCACTCAGTAAATAGAAGGGAATTGGTGTGGTTGCATGTGATTGCTGGATGGAAAAATTTATTGCTTTATTAATACCAGGTAGAAGCATTACTGGAAAACACCCAACAAGAAACCAACAATGAATTTTTTGTTAGCATGATACAATAGTTCTGTTACCAGCAATAACAGTCATACCAGCAATAAGAGCCAACATTAAAGTGCAAAATATATTTAAATTTCGAAGTTTTTGACCAAAACAAACATGAAAAAGTTAAATCAACATCTCTGGTAACAACACCTGGTGTAAGTCGATTTACGTCCAACATGGCTTGGAATAAAACGTGAGATGAGAGGAGGTGTAAAAAGGTTGTGGCCTCAATAACTGATTTTGGTCTTGAGTCGTTTGCAAAGACCGAATTTGGCGTCATTTCGGTTGCTGTAACCGAATTTCCCATGAATTCTGTTGATACAACTACTGGTACGGACCTATGTGTTTGTGTCATTAAATATTCCGCCATATAAAGCGCATTATTTCTTCGCTTTGTATTTATTTATTAGAATAGCGGAAAATAAATCACCAATCAAAAATATTAAACAATTCCCTCTGAATCATTATTAATTAAAAAACAACAAAAATTCAGTTGTGCCACCCTCTAGATTCATTTGTGACAACCACTAGATCGGCATTGACAACCATCAACTCGGCTGCGCAAATCCTAATTCGGTAGTGGCAGCCTCTAAGTCGGCTGTGGCAACCACAATTTCCGTTATTACAAACCATAATTCTGTTGTTACAACCTCTAATTCGGCTGTAACAACCTTTGATTCATCTCAACCGACGTCTGATTCGGCAGTGATGACTTCTAGTCTAACTGGGACAACCTCTAAATTCGGTTACGTCTAAGGGAGCTGTCTCAACCGAATTTTTTTGTGGGTGTAGTTTATATATTCCTTTTTAAAATTAATTTCTTTATTTTAACCATGTGGGCATTTCCACAGAAAGTGCCATTATTTAATAACAGATGAGAAAACAATCAATGAAACTGGTCCTAAAATATAAGCAATTTACGAGGGTGACGTGATGTGACAAAAGGTGGACCTTTCTGTGGAAATGCCCATATAACAAAACAAATTCCCTTTACTTATTACATATTTTCATTGCTTCCTTTGCAAATATAATGTCGTATACATAAGACTCCTACGAAGTTTAGCCATATCGTTGTAATCAATTAACTTTTATATTCGACGCAAACTGGCGTTCATTTCTCGAGCAACATTATATCTGGCATAGGAATTTAATAGATGTGAACTTAATACTTCTATTCCCCTTTCCCATAAAACATGTCAACCAAGCCAAAGAGCCAACCATGTTCACAGCCAGCAATCAAAAAACGTTTAGATAATAAACACTGCTTCGCACCCAAGCAGACAGCCAAACAAAAAATCCTCGGCACTCAAAAACTGTTGATAACACGAGTATGCTAAGCTGGGCGGTGAAGTCTACAAGATCCAAGTGTGGTGTGGTTCAAATGGTAGTAGACTAATAGCTAAATAGTCAAGCAGGAGCAGCAGAGCATTCGTGGGGCGTACTGGCAATGTGACAGCGTAAATATTAAAACAATTTAACCTGGCGTTTAAATAACACTTAAACACACTTGCTGCTTCTTACGGCCGTTCATAACTTTATGAAGCATGCAGCAACAATATTTAGCAATACACATACACTCACGTGTTGTTGTCATCATTATTATTATGCGTAGGCAAAAGTGTGGCGGGCAAATGAAACCCCAGACCCACCCACCCCACTCCTCCAGTAGAAATAACCATTAAGTGTTGCAACAATTTTTTTCATTATAAACTGTTTAAATAACCACAAAGTCATTGCCACTAACGGCTTTCTAAACTTATTCACTTATCACAGATGTTTTGTGCTAACATGGCATAAATTAAATACGGAGCTATGCCAGAATGGAAAAACGCTTCTTGTTTTCATTCAACTCCCAAAACCCATATTGTCGAGTTGTTTCTACGATACTACAACTGTGCCGAGTTCTGTAATGTTCTAGTGACTTAAGTGCGATATTTAAAGAGGTCATTTCAGTTATGTCCTTCTACAGTTTATGAGTTTTGTGGGGAATTTTTATTATTAGGATTTACTTTAAGGTGACCATCACATTAATAAATGAAACTTAAGAAATATTTAAAAATTTTAATTTATGCGTGGGTTGATATTTATATTTCGGGTTCAACAATAAAAGAAAACAATCATTTATCATTGGAAATGGTTTTATTGTTTTTCAAAATATTCTCATATTTTCAATATATTTTGCCAGCGCTCAAACCAATTTTCGAAGCACTTTTTCCACCCCGATTGACACACTCCCAAAACATGGTGTTTGAGCACTTCCACAGCTGCTTCGGGCGTCGAAAAACGTTGACCACGTAGTAAAAAGAAGTCATTTGGTGCCAAATCATGGCTGTAGCGCGGATGACCCAACAATTCGACAGGTCGAGTGCTCAAATATCCCATTGTTTCAGCTGATGTGTGAGAGCTCGCATTGTACTGATGCAAAATGTTTCGTCTTTTCTTGTGGGTTTTCCTTATTTCTTCCAACACTGTTGGCACATAGATGGTGGTATACCACTGAGAATTTACCATCCTATGTACCTCTGAAGGCACTGTGACCGCATGACCGGTTAAACCGAAAAAGAAACGCGATCATTTGCTTCGATGTGCTTCTTCCATGAACAACTTTTGTTGTGTTTAGCTCGTCTTGAAAGACCCATAAGGTCGATTGGAGTTTTGTTTCGGGCTTGTGTGAATAGATCCATGATTCGCCACCAGTGATGATGTTATACACAGCATTTGAGCTACCCCGGTTGTATTTTTTCAACATTTGTTTGCTCCAATCGACACGAGCCCTTTTTGAGCATTCGTCAAATTATGTGGGATCCAACGAGAGCAAATCTTTTTCACGGCCAAATGAACGTGCAATATCTTATTGATGCCTGTGGTACTAATGCCCAAGGATGCCTGAATCTCACTGTATGTGATAGTTCGGTCTTGCTTTATCAGTTCACGCACAGCGTCGATGGCTTCCGGCAAAACCACCGAAGTTGGAGGACCTTCACGAAATTCATCCTGGATCGAACGGCGTCCGAGACTGACCTCTTGGTACCAGCGATTTACAGTGGTTGTTGATGGTGCTTCATCACCAAAAGTCAAAACAAATTGATTGAGACCCTCGTAAAAATTTATCGAACGAAAATGTTCACGGGTTAATTAAATTTTTTGAACGAGATGAATTTGTACATACACTGAAAGCAAATCTTTATATCAGATCTATGATAAATGTCCATCAAATGTTTATCATCAAATTGACGACAAATTTCATCAATTCAATAAACAAGTTCTTCAATTTGAAGATTGTGCGAGTTTTCACCACTTTCAGGTCCATTGAATTGATGCCATTTTTTCATCAATCTCCAGCATTGGAATTTGGAAATAATTAGTGGGTTCGATTCGAAATATAGACATAGTATTGAAAAAATAAACTGAATAAGCAAAAAAGGCGTATACAATAGAAAATAAATACATAATACAAAATAGAGAAATGGACAGAAATCATTATGCACGCTATCAACATATTTCGTGTGGTCTTATAACCTGTTCTTGTGGATTTTTTACGATGAAAATAGGCCAACAAGTTTTGCTACACTTTCACAAACAATTTACATCAAAATGATGACCAATTTACATCAAATTGTTGATAATCTTACTGCAAATTGATGGCAACATTACATTTAATTGACGAAATATGTACAGCAAATTGATGAACAATTTACATCAAAATATTGAAAAATTTACTTCAACTTGATGACAAACATTCATCAAATTGATGTAACATTATCGCTGAATGAACGTAAACTATTGATGAAATATGGATGAAAGATAGATGAAATCTTCTTCATCAATTCAATGAAATGTGTCGTAGGTTGGAAAATGAGAAAATACTTCATCAAATTGAAGAAGGAATTCATAAATTTAATGAAGCTTTTTCTTTTTCCAAATTGATGTAACATTGTCGTTGAATCAACGTAAACTATTGATGAAATATGGATGAAAGATTGATGAAACGTTCTTCATCAGTTCAATGAAATGTGTCGTAGGTTGGAAAATGAGAAAATGTTTCATCAATTTGAATTCATAAATTTAATGAAGCTTTTTCTTTCAGTGTAGTGAAAATTAGTGCTCGTAAGTGGAAACGTTCTATGTGTTTATGCTAAAAAATTTCATGCCTTCCAATGGAAGTTCCAGTTTGCATCTGGCAACACTAGTATTGCCAGGACAGGAAATATAAATGGTAACCGCGTAAATTAAGATGTTTATGATAATAAACACAATTGGTGTAAATGAGTTTTGTATCAAATTACATTCCGTTTGAACCGTATGACTCCATTTGATTGTAACTTTCAGTTGTACTTACTTACTTAGATGGCCTCAAACAACCCAAAGGGGTCAAGGGCCTTACAAAATGAGGACAACATGTTTCTCCAACCGGCTCCATCTTCAGCTTTTCTACTTTAGTTGGTAACACCAAGCAGTCACAGGCAGAATTCCAAATGGTCTTTCCAGCGAAGTCTTGGTCGTTCTATTTTTCCAAGTCCTCGAGAACGTCTGCCAATACCTTTCGTCTTCAGACCTGTGTTAAACAGATCGCGTGATAGAGTGCCGTCATGCCTGAGACCTCGCCTAGATCTTTAGCAATCTTTACTGACGATTTCGTGTTTGGCAGTGTCATTTTACAATGTCGTCTCAGCTTAGCAGTAATATCAACCTCCGACAATGCTTGGTGCAGTTTTCCCTGTATCGAGCTATCGAAGGCAGCCTTGTAGTCTACAAAGTGGTGGTAGGCCTTTGGCTAGGAATTGTGATTTTCTCCTCTGCAGAGGGTCCAACAGCAGCTTAAACAGTTTTTTTGTTACACAACTTTCTGTTACTTAGTGTTTTGCGTTTTCCGGTTCTCTATACCCCTATATTATAGTTAACATTTGTTTATCTTGTCCCACATATGTCGTCCCACAAATGCAGTGAGCAGAATACCTTTAATTTGAGTATCCACACTTGTCTATCCGACTCAAAAAGTTTTTGGGCACTGCTTTTTGGCCAAAGTCGATTCTTAAACGAATTAAAAAAAATAGGTTTCCCTTACCTCCCGTGAAGGTACTAGGGAGAGCTTCTCATAACCAGTGAATGCTCTAGTTTTACACTTACTGATTGGGGCTAACAGTTCTAACCTGTTCCGTAGGGTTTTGGATAGTGGCGCCATCACTAAACGAAGTGACCGTCATCGAAAGAAATGTAAGGTGGTCAGAGTTGGGAGCGAACCCACGTTATCATGTACAAGATCCACGCACACTAACCTGTGCGCTATCTACGACTTTAGCATACTTCAGATCTTGGTACAAACAAAGTAATTCGTTTGTAACAAAGTAATTCGTTCGAATATAGAGTGTATGCTCTCATGACTTACTTTTTGAGAGAAAACACTACACTACATTGACTGTTGAATTGATTCTGACTGCTGTACACAACGGCAAACCGGTACGCTTCTTTGCAAAACAAATCGTGTGCAGTGAAATATAACTCGTTTGCGATAAACAAAAAATCAGTTTGTCGCAAACGTTTTTAATTTCTCCTTAAGGGTTGCTTTGAGTTTGTAGTTAATATAATTTGTTTGCGGTAGCGGAAGGTACTGCCATTGGAATTGGTTACCGCTTCTCGTATTTTAGAGTTCACGTATATCGTTTGTCTTAAACGTTTATGAGTTCTCGTAAACGAATTTAGTACTTTGTCACAAAGTAAATGTTTGGTGCAATAGACACGTTTGCGATTTTCTGAGTTATACGAAAAATTTTCGACGCAAAATTTCAAATCCGAGTTCCCTTTGATTTTGATGAAATTATGCACATGTCATATAGAGGGTTGTACAATTTTTTTGCTGTACAACGTATGTACGGATTCGCATTGTCTCGGGTTTTCTAGCGTGACAAAATTGCGGATTTCGATAACTGTTAGAAAAGGATGTGTTACAAGAAATATATATTTAGAACGCTCTGTCCATATAGAATATTTTAGTCTGTATCTTAAAAATAGATATATAAATTATAGCAAGTATAACCAATAAAAATTATATATCCTTTTTCTTTAAGTATCTCGACAAACAAATTTTATAATTTTTTTTGTTTTCCCTCATATTCCGGTCTAACAGTCCTTCACAAGTATCTGAATTTTGAAATGGATTAATATGTAATCGATAGAAAAAATTATTCTGTACAACAATATTTGTTTTTCCTGTCATAATTTTCAGCAGAAGTTTCCGTGACGCAGCTGTGATCGTAGTGGTAACTGGATTTTTAATAGAGTATTGAGTTGTTAAGAGAAGGTAACTAATTGAGTTGCTTGATACTAATGCCAACTAAATTATGTTTGAAGCTGGTTGCATCACACGAAATTATGCCTTCTCTTTTACTGTTCGTTCAACCCTCCGATTATATTGCAGGAAACATGTACATATTTGTAAGCATTGTTTTCATGATTTGAAGATCTGCTTTCTTGTTTCTTTGTTGTCTGTCTCGTTTTTGTTTTTAGCGGGTTTCAACAAAAAAAACATATATTTATTAATCATTGTGTCTCAAGTATGTTATATTGAATAGCAAACACAATGTGTTTGGGCACAAGTACAGTCTATTTGCGATAAGCTACAAACACGTGATATTTGCGTCCAAACAACAAAAAAAAAAATTTTCAACGTGTACAAAGGAACGTAAAACAGCTGATGAAATTTCTCATCTATCTCTCCATGAAACAAGTAAGAAACCTTTATGCTTGTGTTCTCGATTCTTCCATAGCTGCCACCCTAACAGTTTTTGAGCGACAGCATAAAAACACACGTCCAGCGATTTGTCGCCCAATGTTCTTGTAATGTTTGTTGACGTCTGCATTACAAATAAATTCAGATTGTATAGAATATATACTGGCTATGCAATCATTAGCCTCAGCAATCTGTTGCACATGAGAGCTTGGGTTCCAGCCCTGCCCTGACCACCTTAGTGACCAGTGACTAGTGACCATTGACTTCGATGAAGGTCAACTCGCTTGGATGGTTAACGGCCAGTCGTGAACAAGCTTCTTCAAACAGAGTCGGTGGAAAACTGTAGGTCCCACTCACTGAGTGTAAAACTAAAAGGCGCACAGTTTACTGATTGCGAGAACCACCCTCCTGTTCCTTCATGGGATGTAATGGGGAAATATTTATTTAGTTATTTTAGCTCAGGATAAATTAAGTAAAGTATCGCAGGATAAATAAACCACGGTCCCATTTCGTGACAGCAGAAATATTGGCCGGTTTGCTTCACAGACTTTGGATCGCAAACATTTTCAAAAATATTCCTGCTATTTATTCTAGCGCATAAGGTCATCCCAAATATAGTTGTATCTCAAAAAAGATACGAAAGTTGTACCTAATAGCAGCCATTTGTGACAAGATGTTGGAATATCAAACCCTTATAATTATACTAGTCAACCAAGGATTCGCCAACGCCTTTTTCTTCCACTTGAATGCAGAGAATAACAAGCAACACTTACGAGTATTACATAGTCAAGTGTCAACTCATAGAAATATTCTGCATGTGATACTAAGGACTCAGATTATAGTAATGGCTAACGCCAGCAGTGACAGTTGAAGAGTGGTATAATACCAGTAGCCTTCAAGTGGTATTACAGTGTTGCCTTAAGTCAATAAAAATATGTTAATTTCTTTTAACACAAAGATACAGAATAAGAAAGGGCATATAAACGAGATTAAATGGTAAAACATTTGTTGACTGCCATTAAGGACCTTTATACGAGTACTTACATACATCCCAAGAGCCTTAAATGGTTATCCAACACACAATGGTGACAGTAGAAATTACTGAAATTATATGATGCGAAGAGGTTACAATCATTATTGTTTTATGACACTTGAGCAACTTGAGTTATCACATTATTGGACACCAATATCTTCTTACACGAAGAACGTCCAAAGTAGAATTGACCAGTGTAACACCCCGAACACATTAGGTCATGTAACCTTGTTGCAAAAAGATCGTAAAAATACAAATGACATGTTTGTTTTATACGGTTGTAAATGTCCAAATGAAGGATATAGACATGAATGACCATAGGTTGAGCAATAGGTCGGCGCAAAAATTTTTTTTTTCTTAAAATCTATTTTTGAAAATGTTCGGTTATCAATAAATCTCCTAAACGCAAAATTGCATTTCGTTTTTCATATTGCAGGCAGGTCTGCGGTTAATTGTTTTAGTTTTACTATTGCAGAAACCATATATGTATATGTTTGCAAGCATTGTTGTCTAGAATTGAAGATCTGCTTTTTTTTTGTTTCAAAGCTGCAATTGGGTCACACAAACATATATATTAATTAATATATTATTGATATTAAACAGTTTGCCTACACCTTATTCTTCCATCCAATTTCTTCGCCTATATTTTTTAACTTCATAGCCGCTCAGATGTGGCGTCGAAATCAACTGATACCAACTAACTCCGCGAAATGCGTTGATAGTGTCACAGCTATGGCACACTCTTGGTATATATATAGTCTTCAAAACCGAAATCCCGATGAAACTTGTTAACCTGGTTTTTGTGCAACTAACCTAACCTGCAACTAAATACGATTTGAAAAAATTTTAATTCCAAAATAATTTAATAATTTGAAAAACAATTAAATAATTTAAACTCGTACAAAAATTATTATTTTTTTCAATTTATATGATTTTAATACCTGAAAATTTGTTTCAAATTCGAATATGATTTCCAAACATAAATGAGTTTAATGCGAACTCTGTAGAGTCAAGTCGTACTTAATTTTGCGCTCCGTGATTTTTGCCTCATTAGTAATTATTATATCGTGTATTATTGTGTTTAGTGTGTGAAAAAGTGTTAAAACTGAAGCTAAGTATCTAACGTTGGTTTTGTGTATGTTAGTATTGTTTGTGCTTCAGTTGTTTTATAAATTAAATCTTCTGTTTGTTTGTCATTTAAGCTTTGGTACCATAATACAACAACAGTATTTGGTTTGCATCCTTTTATTGTTGTTATTGTCAGTTTTTTTTGTTCGATTGTTGGTATTGTTAGTTTTTATAGAAATATTGAAAATAGTTTTTATCGTTTTTTTAAGAATGGAATGGAATGGAAAATGGGATCTGTCTGCGCTCTCGTATCGTTTCTCTAAATTAACGAAAATGTTTGAGGAATATCCTGATTTGGAGAAATGCATAAATTCTCCATCTCAATCTTCTCCCAAACGCAAGAAATCATCGAGGAAATGTATTCCGCTGATAAATGTGAACTCATCAGCTTGTTTAATTGAGGTTAATTCGCCTATGGCTGCTACTGATAACTCTGTTATCCGGTCGGTCGTAGCCTCTTCTGTGGCTACTGGTGCTGATATTTTGAAACCTTCCGCTCCATCTGGTGCTGGTGAATTACAGTCCGAGCGGGTGCAAACCGGGGACAATAATTCGCCTATGGCCGCTACTGATAACTCTGTTATCCGGTCGGTCGTAGCCTCTTCTGTGGCTACTGGTGCTGATATTTCGGAACCTTCCGCTCCATCTGGTGCTGGTGAATTACAGTCCGAGCGGGTGCAAACCGGGGACAATAATTCGAGGGACATCTTGTCGAATAGTTCGATTGTTGACTCTGGCTTGACGTTTGCTAAAGTCACCGCTTCTTCCGCACCATTTGGTGCTGATAGATTGGGCACCGTGTCAAATGGTTCAGTCGTTGACTGTGTCCCTTGTTCTTCCAGGTTACGGGCTAGAGAGCTGACTGTAGTTCCGGCTAGGCGGGTAATTTTTATTTCAAGATTCTCACCGGAAACCACTGTGGATGGTATTAATTTTTATTTATCATCTAAATTGAATAATACGGATTCTATAGCGAATTATAAGCTTAACTCCGCGCATTCCGAAAAACTCGCCTCTTTTAAGCTTTTTGTTCCCGATGGCTTGTTTGGACAATTGGTTAATTCGAATTTCTGGCCTTCAGGGGCCTTGGTGAAAGAATTTATACAACGCAATAATGGTAGGAGTTCGAACCCTGTTTCTCTCCCAAAATCGAATAAAACGGCTTCAAAAAACTAAATGGATTTGCCAACATTTTGTATCAAAATGTTCGTGGCTTAAATACTAAACTCTCTAGACTCTATGCGGACAGTTTTGGTTTCGATTATGATATAATAGTTTTTTCCGAAACATGGCTTAAACCCAATGTACTCGATTCAGAAGTTTTATGTGACAGATTTTCAATAGTCCGAAGAGATCGCGCGGTTAAATCTGGTGGTGGTGTATTAATCACTGTGCTTAGATCATTGTCTTATGACGTTGTGATAACGAACATTAGTGATATAGAGTTCTTAGCACTCTCTGTAAGGTTGGGCGCTGCCAAACTTTATATAACTTGTTCGTATATTCCACCTTCGTCAGAGTTTGGAATTTATGAGATGCACTTGGATGCCATCTCTGAAGTGTGTGGGAAGCTTGGTGACAGTGACAGCTTACTGATATTGGGTGATTTCAATTTACCTTTGGTATCATGGTTACCCTTACCTGATACTAAACATCTCACTCCGTTAACTCCTTGCGATTGGACTTCTGATTTTGTTAGACTCATTTCTTCTCTGAATCTTGTTCAGATTAACGATATTGTTAATGCTATGAATAGGACACTTGATCTTGTAATAGTTAATAATTCTGATAATTTAGAAGTTTCCCGCGTTAATCCTCTAAGTTTGCCCGAGGACTCATACCATCCTACAATTTGTATTCGTTTCTATCTCCAGACTGAAAATTCAATCTATTCAAAATCTACCAGGAGAACTTTTTGTTTCTCACGTGCTAATTTTGTCTTACTGAATAGTCTTTTTGAATCTGTCGATTGGAGGTCAATATTAGATTGCGAGGATAGCCAGAGCTTTGATGGGAGCTAAATTAATTTTTATGATGTAATGTGGCGATGTATACGTAAATCTGTGCCGAGGGTATCTGCAGAAGATGAGAATTGCGCACCTCCTTGGTCTTCTAAATATTTAAAGCAGTTAAAAAATGCCAAGAGTAGATTACATATAAAGTTTAGGGTATCAGGTAGATCTTTTGATTATAGTAAGTACACTATTGCCAGATGTCGTTACGAGGCAGAATCTCGCAAGTGGTATCAATCTTACTTGTCCAAGGTTGGTAAGAATTTTAGGAACAATCCTAAAAGTTTTTTCAACTTTGTTAACACCAAGCGTAAGTCCGTATCAAGACCTTCTCGAATTGTGATGAATGAAGTCGAATACATAGACTCTGAATCTATTGCCAATTGTTTTGGTGACTTTTTCTCATCTGTTTACTCGGTTAATTCAGTATCGACTACCTGACTACGACTACTGATATTCGGTCATTAGATCCGTTCGGGATCACTTCTATGAGTGATACGTGGGTCCAGGAGAACCTTTCATCACTGAAGCCCCCGAACACTTATGGACCTGACGGGATCCCTAATTCTGTGCTAAAATTCTGTTCTACGACATTAGCTACACCATTGACTATACTATTCAATGCATCTTTGAAATTAAGCTACTTTCCAGCGGTCTGGAAAAGCTCGTATATTGTCCCTCTTCATAAGTCGGGTAGCATTACAAATGCGTCAAATTATAGAGGTATTGCGATACTGAGTGCGATTCCAAAACTTCTTGAGAAACTGGTCACTGACATTCTATCTTACAAAGTTTCCTCTATTATTGACTGTAGACAACATGGTTTTCGCAAAGGTCTGTCTACAGTTACAAACTTACTTCAATTTTCTTCTCACGTAATTGATGGTTTTATTTCAGGAATGCAAACCGATGTTATTTACACGGATTTTAGTAAAGCTTTCGATAAGGTTAACCATCGCCTCCTACTGACGAAATTAAGCGCTATCGGGTTTAATAGTAATATTATTGAATGGATTTCATCTTACCTTACTGGTCGCGAACAGATGGTAATTTTTGGGGATTCGTTATCTAGACCTATCCAAGTGTCTTTCGGCGTTCCTCAGGGAAGTCTCCTGGGTCCTATTTTATTTCTCTTGTTTATCAACGATTTGCCTAATTCGATAGCTGAGTCTAATGTGCTTATGTACGCGGACGAGGTGAAAATATTTATGTCATATAAAAATACTTCAGACTATATTCTATCTGGATCGGTTTGGGAGTTGGTGCAATCATAACCTTATGGAGTTAAACTTGGGTAAATGTAAGCATATATAGGTGATATACATTAGAATTGGTCAATTCATTCTTGGATTTAGGTTTTTTACTTGACAGGAAATTGTCTTTCAATAGTCACATTATTGCTACTGTTAACTTTCGTTCATTAAGCGCTGGGCGAAGGAATTTTCTGATCCATATATCACGGAAAATCTTTTTACATCCCTTGTTAGGCCCATATTAGAATATGGATCAGTGGTATGGGATCCACAATATGACTTTTATGTGAATATGATAGAATCGGTACAGAAACAATTCCTTATTTTTTGTCTTAGGAACCTGAGATGGGATCCTAACGTCCATCTTCCTACATATGTCAGTAGATTGTCTTTGATTAAATTACCTACTCTGGCTAGTAGACGGATTATGCTTAATTCGATTACAATGTATAAGATTCTCAGAGGCGACATACGCTCTGAGTATCTTCTTGGTCGTATTTCGATAAATGTTCCTTCGAGAACTTCTAGGAACTATAAACCCCTGTATATTAGTTTTCGACGCTATAATTATGCTTTGAATGAACCGGTTCGGAGAATGTGCACAGATTTTAATGATGTTTATCAGTTTATTGACTTTTCTTTATCACCCGACACGATAAAGTCTTTTATTATAAATCATGTAAATAGCTAGTGTGTAGTATTTTATGTACGAGTATTAATGCTGTATTGATAACTTATGGTTTTATGTTTTAAGATTTATTATTTTTCAATAAGAATATAGTGGTAATCTGCGGATTTTATTCCTCTTTTAACTGGTATTGCTTTAATCGGCTGTGAAGTTGTATGTAGCCGTTGCACGTTTTCCTCTCAGTTACTCCCCGCTACGGATCGGTCTGTGGTGTGTACGTTATCCCTACGTCATAGGGATGAGGCCCCCTCGGACGGTTGGGGCGGGTGTGAGTGGCGGCGATGGGATCTTTAAAAAAAAAAAAACCTATCAAGTTGGTATTTAACACGCATTCCACATTGGGATAATTGTTTACATCTTAACCCTCTAATGCTGGATTCTAAAATAATGTGTAAACATTATGGGAATAATTTTTTTTGGGTAAATTTGGGCCTCTGATTTCAAAAAATGATTTGCAAGTCAGTACGAACAACCGTTTACCTTCCATACGACAAAATATAAATAAGTACCTTAGGCACTCTTGGGGCTTTAGTGGCAAAAAATATAGTAAATTTTTAATGAATACTGTATGTTAGGTTTCGTTGAGAAGATTTGAAATTAATTACAAGACCATTTGAGAATTGAGAAACACATAGTTTATTTTCGGTTATGATAATCAAACAAACAATTTTTATGATTCGAGCAGTATAAATGAAGTTTATCGCAAATCCATGTGCCTAGCACAAAGCGGGAAGAAACTGATAAAGGGGAGCGTTTAAGAGCTTGAAAAGCTTTTACAAATATATTTCTATATCTGTTAGCAACTGTAAAAAAAGCTTCCTTACCAAAAAGTTGCTCCATTTGCTATCAATATGTCTTTTGTGAAGAGTGCCTTAAGGCACTCTTAGGCATTAGAGGGTTAATTTAAAAATTAAACGCGATTGTCAAATGTAAATACAGCTCTGAACTTTAGCGATTTAAACACGAATAAGAACATTCAATTCAATATAATTTACCTCAATTCTATTATAATCGATTTATCTCAATTCAGTTCTATTCAGTTCAATTCAATTCACTGCAATTCAATTCAATTCAAGGCAATTTAATTCAATTCAATTCAATTCAATTCAATTCAGTTCAGTTCAATTCAATTCAATACAATTCAATTCAATTCAATTCAATTCAATTCAATTCAATTCAATTCAATTCAATTCAATTCAATTCAATTCAATTCAATTCAATTCAATTCAATTCAATTCAATTCAATTCAATTCAATTCAATTCAATTCAATTCAATTCAATTCAATTCAATTCAATTCAATTCAATTCAATTCAATTCAATTCAATTCAATTCAATTCAATTCAATTCAATTCAATTCAATTCAAATCAATTGAATTCAATTCATTTCAATTCAATTCAATTCAATTCAATTCAATTCAATTCAATTCAGTTCAATTCAATTCAATTCAATTCAATTCAATTCAATTCAATTCAATTCAATTCAATTCAATTCAATTCAATTCAATTCAATTCAATTCAATTCAATTCAATTCAATTCAATTCAATTCAATTCAATTCAATTCAACTCAATTCAATTCAATTCAATTCAATTCAATTCAATTCAATTCAATTCAATTCAATTCAATTCAATTCAATTCAATTCAATTCAATTCAATTCAATTCAATTCAATTCAATTCAATTCAATTCAATTCAATTCAATTCAATTCAATTCAATTCAATTCAATTCAATTCAATTCAATTCAATTCAATTCAATTCAATTCAATTCAATTCAATTCAATTCAATTCAATTCAATTCAATTCAATTCAATTCAATTCAATTCAATTCAATTCAATTCAATTCAATTCAATTCAATTCAATTCAATTCAATTCAATTCAATTCAATTCAATTCAATTCAATTCAATTCAATTCAATTCAATTCAATTCAATTCAATTCAATTCAATTCAATTCAATTCAATTCAATTCAATTCAATTCAATTCAATTCAATTCAATTCAATTCAATTCAATTCAATTCAATTCAATTCAATTCAATTCAATTCAATTCAGTTCAATTCAATTCAATTCAATTCAATTCAATTCAATTCAATTCAATTCAATTCAATTCAATTCAATTCAATTCAATTCAATTCAATTCAATTCAATTCAATTCAATTCAATTCAATTCAATACAATTCAATTCAATTCAATTCAATTTAATTAAATTCAATTCAATTCAATTCAACTCATTTCAATTCAATTCAATTCAATTCAATTCAATTCAATTCAATTCAATTCAATTCAATTCAATTCAATTCAATTCAGTTCAGTTCAATTCAATTCAATTCAATTCAATTCAATTCAATTCAATTCAATTCAATTCAATTCAATTCAATTCAATTCAATTCAATTCAATTCAATTCAATTCAATTCAATTCAATTCAATTCAATTCAATTCAATGCAATTCAATTCAATTCAATTCAATTCAATTCAATTCAATTCAATTCAATTCAATTCAATTCAATTCAATTCAATTCAATTCAATTCAATTCAATTCAATTCAATTCAGTTCAATTCAATTCAATTCAATTCAATTCAATTCAATTCAATTCAATTCAATTCAATTCAATTCAATTCAATTCAATTCAATTCAATTCAATTCAATTCAATTCAATTCAATTCAATTCAATTCAATTCAATTCAATTCAATTCAATTCAATTCAATTCAATTCAATTCAATTCAATTCAATTCAATTCAATTCAATTCAATTCAATTCAATTCAATTCAATTCAATTCAAAAAAAGTACAGAAATTAATAAAAGAAGTTAAATGGACTGATTTATCAAATCAAAATAATGCATGTGTTGATAACTTCAATAACATTTACAAAAAATTCACAGAAATTTACAATAAGTCAAAACAAACGCCAAGAAAAATCAAGAAACGAAATGAATATCCGTGGTTGAGCGAAGAAATATTAAGCTATTGTGATGTGAAAGATAAATTGTATCAAAGGCACAGAAAAAGTATAAATAACAAAATAAAAGAAACTGAATACAAACTTTTCAACAACAAATTGAATAAAATTATTGCATATGCAAAAAACGAATATCGTCGGATTGAATTTATAAAAAACAGATACAACATACGTGGAACATGGCTATTAATAAATGAAATTATTGGCAAAAAGGTGAACAATGTAGATGAAGTAATTAAGATAAACTTTAAAAATGAATGCTTAAAATCTGTAACGGAAAACTTTGCATTAAAATTCAAAGAAAATGTTTCCAATATTATACATGACTGTGACATTAAAACTTTAATTACGAGCGAAAAAAGAATAACAAATACGATTTTTATAGAAAAAACTACTGAAATAGAAATTACAGACATATTAAAAACTATAAACTTAAAAAAAGGAGCTGGATCGGATGGTATACGGCCGAGAGATATCCGTAACAATTCTGAAAAACTTGCACCAGCAATTACGTCTTTGATAAACTCAAGTTTGAATGAATGTGTACTGCCGAAACTATTTAAAACTGCGCTTGTTAGACCTATATTTAAAAATGGTGCTAAAACCGACTATAATAACTATAGGCCAATATCCATTCTACCAATACTAGAGAAGGTCTTGGAAGAGATTATGGTAAGAAGGCTGAACAACTTCCTAGCTAAATACAGCATAATTAGCAAAAATCAATATGGTTTCCAAAAAGGGAAAAATATTAACAAATTATTAGGACACTTTTCCACCTATATCAACCAATGCTTGAACGAGAATATACACTGCCTGGTACTCTTCATTGATTTCAGCAAGGCATTTGACACGCTTTCGCATAAAAATTTAATAGAAATGTTGGAAAGATGTGGAATTCGCGGCCATTGTCTCTATTGGTTTAAAAACTACTTGGAATGTAGATCTTATCGCGTGAAAATTGAAGGCCACATTAGTCAGGAAGTAATGCTAAGTAACGGAGTACCGCAAGGTTCCAAACTTGGACCAATTCTGTACCTGATTTATGCTAACGAAATGATGAGCATTTTAAATAATAGTAAGACTTTCGCCTATGCAGATGATACCGCTATCATAGTACCACATAAGGATTTAGACTCAGCTGTTCAGATAATGCAATCAGATCTTAATTTGATCGCAAGATGGTGCCACGACAACGGGTTAATAATTAATGCGGCCAAAACGAAGCTGATGCATATAAAACTGCCCCACATAGTAAATACCCCTATTGCATTAAAATTCCATAATACTGAGTGCCTTCACAAAAACCGGATTACCTCGCCTGACACTTATGACAACTGCACTACAAATATTGAACTCGTCACCACCTATAAATACTTAGGAGTCATTGTGGACAACAAATTCAGCTGGAAGGAACATATAATATCCCTGAATATAAAACTCCGTAAAGCATCGTATGTCCTATACCATTTAAATAATTGCGCTCCACTATCGGTCACAAAGCAAGCATATTTTTCTCTGGCGGAGTCGTATATTCGTCATGGAATATCTGCTTTTGGAAACTCGTCACACTGCAGAATCCTGCAGCAAAAACAAAATCGCCTAATCAAAATATTAATGAAAAACCGAACAAACACTACACAAACCGAAAACACAACAAATATACATAGTAACATCTTAAACGGTATAAACACTCAAAATAACATTCATAATAACAACAACTCAAGCAATACCTCGCAAGAAAGACATAAACTCTTCGCAAAACAAAACAACATATTAAATGTAAAAAACATATATAAAACAACAATTATAAATGAGTTTCATGATGACCAATATCTTGAACCAGTCGATCATGAATACAACACCAGAAGAAGATCCGAAGGAAGATTTAAAGTATCGAGGCATAACAATAAACACGGGAAAAGCACACTGAATGTCCAACTGCCAACAACATTAAACACATTGCCACAAAATTTCTTAAATATTAGAGATAAGTATAAACGCAAAAGAATGGTCAAAAAGTATTTTATACAATCGCAATGAAGCGGGATTTATATAAAGATATTTATACATGGAGAATGTTAACTTACATATGTAGAATGAATGTAATTAATTTAATGAAATATTTATATTATATATACCTTGCCTACAAGTCATGGGCTTCGCGGGGAATAAGATAAATGTAAATGAAATTATATTAAAGAATATTCAAACTAATAAAAAAAAAAAAAAAAAAAAAAAAAAAAAAAAAAAATTGAATTGAATTGAATTGAATTGAAAAAAAAAAAAAAAAAAAAAAAAAAAAAAAAAAAATTCAATTCAATTCAATTCAATTCAATTCAATTCAATTCAATTCAATTCAATTCAATTCAATTCACTTCAATTCACTTCAATTCGATTCGATTCGATTCAATACAATTCAATTCAATTCAATTCAATTCAATTCAATTCAATTCAATTCAATTCAATTCAATTCAATTCAATTCAATTCAATTTAATTCAATTCAATTCAATTCAATTCAATTCAGTACAATTCAATTCAATTCAATTCAATTCAATTCAATTGAATTCAATTCAATTCAATTCAATTCAATTCAATTCAATTCAATTCAATTCAATTCAATTCAATTCAATTCAATTCAATTCAATTCAATTCGATTCAATTCAATTCAATTCAATTCAATTCAATTCAATTCAATTTAATTTAATTCAATTCAATTCAATTCAATTCAATTCAATTCAATTCAATTCAATTCAATTCAATTCAATTCAATTCAATTCGATTCAATTCAATTCAATTCAATTCAATTCAATTCAATTCAATTCAATTCAATTTAATTTAATTCAATTCAATTCAATTCAATTCAATTCAATTCAATTCAATTCAATTCAATTCAATTCAATTCAATTCAATTCAATTCAATTCAATTCTATTCAATCCAATTCAATTCAATTCATTTCAATTCCATGCAAATCAACCGACATAGGTTATTGAAAAATGCCGGTTTTTTGAACACTCTACATATTACTCTATGCTTTCAAGACTTATCCATGCCACAGGTGATCGAAATTGTAGTGGGAATTTAATAGAGAACAATGGCGATGGGAGAATGAGCAGTAATCAACTAGAAGCAGCCTAAGTTTAAATGCCGGTTGATTCATACTAATGACATCTTTTTTTCCATCAGGGTTTCCATCATCTGTTTCATGTTCTGCAGCTGATCTGGTGGCGTATCTATCGGCACAATGGAGTCGGTTCGTACATAGACTTTCAGAGTGTATGGAAGTGACTCTGAATATTTTCAAGGCGTTTGGTAGAGTTTAGCACGACGCTCTCCTCGATTTAGTGCGAGCTTTCTCTGTTCAATATAATGTTCCCTTGCTGCAATAGAGTCAGCTTTTGGCAAGTTAAAAAATGTATGAAAATTCTCAATAATAGACAATAATAGACATATAGACAATAATAGATTTAACTGAGGAAAGGGATGAGAATTCGTTGACAGTATTTTTTTACAGCGGTCAGAATCGGTCCTTGGTAATTGTTTTTAAGCAAAAATTGAATATCTGACAATTTTGGGTTATGCGTCTTTTGCAGTTGTAGAAATCAACATGTGAGGCAATAAAGTCTCCAAAATTCCACCTTTTAGTATGTACAAAAAAGAAAAAAATGTCTTCCTATTACATCCCATGAAAGGATTAGGGAGACTTTCTCAAAACCTGTGAGCTGTGTGCGTTCTGGTTGTACACTCACTGATTAGGATGTACAGTTTTACAGCGGTTACGAACGGTATTTTTGAGAAGCTTTTTCATGGAAACATTTTCGATCGTGTCGCCATCCTTAAACGAGGTGATCACCGTCGAAAGGAATGTTAGGTGGTGTGAGCAGTGCTTCAAACCGCGCACACTACCATTGCACCGCCAAGGGTCACAGTTTGGACAAAGCTCGTATCTTTTAGTTTTCCGTATATCTCCTAAACTATATTCTTCGTATATTTGTTGATAAAATGGTATATTTTTCTCATCATAATTCGGTTCAAGATCTTTTTTTCTATTATTATTTTTATTTATCCTATTTTCTATTTTTGTATTCCTATTATTTTCAATAGAAAATAGTTTTTACAAGAATCAGTGAAATTGATTATTTCGGTGAATGGTTGGGAATATACACACAGGGAAAAGATTAGTTGGAAATCAATTCAGGCAATTAAAATTCCATGCTGAAGTCTATATTTTGATTAGAATTCATAATTGTCATACATCAGAATTATTTGCCGATGATATTGATAGATTAAAAGTAGGTCTTACTAAATACAAGTTGCTACTACCGAACTTTAGTTGTATTAACCAATTTGAGTATTTCAAAAACCTTATTTATCTGAAGCGGAAGATACAACTAATAAAAAGTACAATATTAGAATTCGTGTTCAAATATTAGTCACTGTAATCATAATTTAGTTTCTGTCACAAAAACACTTGTTACAAAGTTATGTATTCGATTTTCCACAAGAGGTTTTGCTGTTAAAGATAAACTACATATATTTGAATGTTACATGAGGAGTTTAAAGAAAAACAATATTTTAAACAGAAACTGATAAACAAAGTTGTGAAAAAGCAATAGAGTGTATAGATATCAGCCACCGCAGAATACATGTTATCATAAATTGAGGTGAAGTGAGACTTTTAAACATAACCGTTGAATATGACACCACTATTGACGCCTTCACAAACACATGCAAACAATTGTGTGCACTTGTCTGGAGGAACTATTATTGTGGATGACACAAATTAACTTAAACATATATATGATAACCAAGGTATCTAACCAATGCCCATTTTTGATCGAAAATTTAAAATATTTTGAAAAAGTGTTTATATTTCGAAAACGAAGTGTCCAATCGCAAAAATAAAAATTTTTTACAGGTTTCTAAAGGTTTCTCAGAAAGTGTTCCAATTCCCATGAAATAATTTTTTTCAAAAAATCGCCAAAATTAGAAAATGGTTCAAATAAAAAAATGCCTATATCTCGGAAACGGTGCGTCCAATCCCAGAAAAAATAATTTGTTTACCTCCTTAGGAGTCTTTCATCTATGGATCTATTCAACACTGCATCACTTTTACTTTTAAAAAAAATCGCTAAAACTAAAATTTCTGGCATCAAAAATCGCTAAAACGTCCAATCGAAAACAAAATTATTTTTTAAGAGTTTCTAAGGACATTTCATAAAGGGGTCCATCGTATGGAAGATATTTTGTTCAAAAATTCATCAAAATATGAAAATCGCTGAAGTAAAAAATGGCTATACCTCGGAACCGGTACGTCCAATCGCAAAAATAATAATAACTTTGTTACCTCTATAAGAGATTTTAAACAATGCATGTCTTTAATACATCAATTATTTAAAAAAAATCGCTAAAATCTCTATTTTAGCGATTAACTTATTTTGGTGATTTTTAGATAAGAAAAACCCTTAGAAAAAAAATTAGTTAAATTTCGATTGTTCGCTCCTTTTGAGAAATATATACATAATGGCAGTTTAGCGTTTTTTTTATTAAAAAAAAATTGTTTTAGCGTTTCCGAGATATAACCACTTTTCTTTAGCGATTTTCTTATTTTGGCGATTTTTTGAAAAAAAAAAAAATATTTCATTGGAATTGGAACACTTTGTGAGACACCATTAGAAACTCGTAAAAATGTTGTATTTTTTCGATTCGACGCTCCGTTTTCGAGATATAGAAATTTTTTCATATTTTCGATCAAAAATTGGCACGAACTATAAAAAATAGTAATTTTGTTTATATTTAAATATAAAATACACAATTTTAATAAAAACTTATTATGTTTCCTTTTTTTTTCTCTAAAATTCATAATGGGTTAAAGCAGCACCAAATGGTTGTGACAGCCATCAAATTCAAGTAATTACTTTAGTTGAACATACCAATATATTATTTGGTACAACCGAATTAGCTTTTACATTTTTCGTTCATTTAACTAATAGAATATTCACCACTACAGGATAATTTGATTGCTAGAACTAAAACTTGATTGACAGATCATATTTATTTCTTGTTGTGGCTTCAACTAATTATTTCAGTTCTTGCAACCAAAACGGAATTCTAAATAAATTGATATGCACAACATTTGGTGAAACTGAACACAATTATTGGTAATCACAACTGAATGCTGTGATAGTCCAAGGAACCGCCAAATTTTGGTTGGCTGTAAATATAGTTGTGACAACGTATCTCTTCTCCGTGTGCAGCTATTTCGATGCCCACCAAGGTATCTCATCAGCTCTCCTCGCCACAAGTATTTAGTATTTAGGTATATCATCACACATTATAGAGATAAGTAATTCTCAAATTAACGAGAACTGTTTCAGTGTGTGCTCAAAATGTGGAGAGACCACTTTTCAGCTCTACTCCACTCGGATTCTTCCACTGAAGATCAGGAGGTTCAGGGGATTGTACCGCCTCCCAAGACGAGATTAGAACTGCGATCACCCGCCTTAAGAATAATAAAGCCGCTGATGCGGATGGCCTACCCGCTGAACTTTTTAAGGCAGGTGGCAAAGAACTGCTAACCCACAAGCATCAACTTATATGCGGTATATGGCTGGGGGAATCTATGCCCGACGATTGGAGTCTCAGTGTATTATGTCCTGTATTCAAAAAGGGTGATCCGTGTGTCTGTTCCAACTATCGCGGTATCAGTCTTTTATCTATCACGTATAAGGTCGAGCGTATTATGTGAAGGACTAAAGCCAATTATTGAAAACCTGATTGGACCTTATCAGTGTGGTTTCAGTACAGGCAAGTCCAAATATTGACCAAATATTCACGCTACTCCAAATCATGGAAAAGACCCATGAAAAGCAAATCGTTACATACCACTTTTTTTTCGATTACAAAGCTGCTTTCGATAGCACCATACGGGGAAAACTGTACGAAGCTATGTCTGAACTTGGTATTCCGGCAATACTGATCGGCCTCTGTAGAATGACGCTGACCAACACCAAATCAGCAGTGAAAGTGGAGAAAGACCTCACTAAACCATTCTGTACCAAGCGAGGACTTAGACAAGGTGACACACTTTCGTGCAATCTCTTCAACATCTTAATGGAGATAATAATGAGAAAAACTGCGGTAAATACGAACAAGACCATTGACACGAAAAGCCATATGTTGCTGGCATATGTTGATAGCATAGACATCATTGGGCGAAATTTGCGAGAGGTTACTGCAGTATTTTCAAGAATCGAAAAGGAATCACCGAAGGTGGGTCAATCACCGAAGGTGGGTCTTGCTGTTAATGAGGGCAAGACAAAATTGATGGTGTCAACGACTAGAGAAACCTCTCAACTTGGTCCGCACTTGAACGTTGACAACCGATTTCATTTTGAAGTGGTAGATGAATTCTTCTACCTTGTATCCGCCGTGAACAAGGACAACAACGTTAGCCTGAAGATAGATAGGAGAATTGTGCTTTCAAATAGATGCTATTTTGGGATCAGCAAGCAGTTTAGGAACAACGTCCTCTCTCGACGGACAAAAGTCCAGCTGTATCAGGCTCTCATTTTACCTGTCTTGACATATGGCTCCGAAACTTGGGTCACATCGCAAGCGGATGAAAAACACCTGGGAGTTTTCTAGAGAAAAATTCTCCGTAAAATATATGGTCCTGTTAGAGAAAACGGCGAGTACCGACGTCGCTGGAACACAGAGCTATATAGCCTATATTCTGACGTGGATATAGCTAGGCGAATCAAATTAGGCCAATTGCGTTGGCTAGGTCATGTTACCAGAATAAACGAAGATGAGCCAGTGCGAAAGGTTTTCGATAACGTACCCGATGGAAGCAATAAAAGAGGACGACCAAGACTCCGCTGGAAAAACCAGGCAGAAGAATCCCTCCGTATCCTTGGTGTTACCAACTGGCGAGAAAATGCGACGGATAGAGCCAGTTGGAAGAATATGTTGAAATTTGTTTAATTTGGTTGTTTAGTTAATATCTGTAAGACGTCTGACCTCATGGGGTAGTAAAATAGGTAATAAAAGAAAGTTTCAGCAACACCTACTTGTGCGAACACATCCAACACAATACTTTACCGATAACATCAATATTCACAACTTCTAGTCCATGTAGGCTTTCATTGAAAGTCAATACATAGATGTTGTTGTTTCAAAAATAGAATTCAAAAATAATTAAAAAATAAGATTTTGAAACAAAGTTAATTGACAAAATATCGGTAGAACCGGTAGAAAAAAAAGGATTTACCAATTGCTCAAGGCCGGCAGCCGGATGTTCTGAAAACTGTTGGACGTTTTTCGTCTTAGGTTTGCGAATACTCTAGTTGCACGGTTTTATGTGTTATACAAAAATTTGGTAGACATTTGGTTTATTTTAAGATATAGCTATATATAATGACAGCTCCGACTGTGTTATACAGAAAAATAAACAAAATGGCGGAGAAGAGTCTTAATGGTAACCAAAAAACGGCCCAAAAAAGTACCGTCACATCTTAAGCTTATTACTTTTCTTGGTTTTTTGTTGTTTGTTTAATTTTTCGTCACAGTCGTTCGTACAAATAATACAATTATTCTTTTTGTCTTCTAAACGCCTTACGAACTTTTAGAATGTAGCAAATCTGCCAAAACATAATTTGGGTTAGCCCTTTTTGTTCAAACGTAAAACGTGTGTAGCAGTTAATTTATTTACAAACATACACATATATACAATGTGTGTTTATATAAACAAACACATTCGCATTATGTGGTGAGTATATATAATATAAGTATATATATATATACATACATACATATTTACTTACTTTATATAACCGTATGTTGACATTAATCCCATTTAAAAGAAGAAGAAGAAGAATAAAGTATAATAACCTTTAACCCAAAATGTCAGACATGTGGTATTTGAGCGTTTTGTGTACTTAACTTTGGTGTACAAAATCTTAAAGACAAATTTATCATTCATCATCAGTTCCGCCATGACACTCATCGAGTTCATGCGGTTTAGCTTCGAGGGATGTAGTTATGACTTCCGTTTCGCACTTAAGAATTTTAAATTAAATCCAAAATTTAATAAAGTTTGTGAAATTTTTGTGGTTAACTATTAACCGGTGTAATTTTAATATAAAAGTATTGGATTATTTTTAAGTTTTATGGCCACAGTTTAAATCGAAGTAAATATTTTTTTTTTCTAACTATTTTGGAAGTATTATTTTTATAGATACTGTAGAAAATTCTCATAAAGGCTATTCGGTCGCAGCTAAGCAAGTTCCAAAAATTTCTATTGAATTGAAATGTAATTCTGGCCAATTTTGTCTGTGAGCTTCTAAGGCTGCAATCGTGATTGGCTAATTTGGATTGAGAAAGCGCTTACAATCGCGACGCAAGTGTCAGCCAGATTAAAGGAAAACAAAATTATTTTGTCATTGCCCGACTACGCTCGGATGAGGCCTCCGGCCCACATACCAGTATGATCTGTGCGTTTTTTTGGTACTTAGCTCGACAGGTCTTCGATCTTTTCTGAAGTTCTGGATTGGAGTAGACAAAACCCTCGGATATAAATGAGCTTCGCTTCACCAACAAACACGCAACGACAAATTTCGATGACAAAAAATAAAAACGGAAGCTGCCGAGTGGCCGAAGTTCAAATTCGAATAGAGTCAAACCTTTTAATCTTTAATATATTTTTTGTAATATTATACGCCATTGCCGTCGGTGGTGCAATGGTAGGATGCGCGCTTCTTGTACGTAAGAATGTGGGTTCGATCCCTGCTCTGACCAGCTTACATTTCTTTCAACGGCGGTCGCCTCGTGTAGTGACGGCGACACTATTGAGTGTTTAACCATTGAAAAACTTCTCAAAATACCTTTAGGAACCAGTATAAAATTGTAACTCCCAATCCATGAGTATAAAATTAGAAACCTTAGAGACCACTGGTAGTGCGAACTCTTCTTGGGATGTAATGCGAACCACATATAAAGGGTGTCTCAGTTAGAATGCACTTTTTCATTTTAACATAAAAATACGTATTTTTTGAGATAGTTGTGACTTATTTATTGGATTGCAAAGAAGACATCTTCCGATTAAATATGGAATAAAATATCCGTCAAATGTCCCCCACGGATCTGCTGACAGGCCAGTAATCTCTTCATGATATTTTCCATGACTTTTTCACAGAGATGTGGCTGTATCTCACCAATGACGCTTTGGATCTAGGATGTGAGCTCAGGAATTGTTTCTGGGTTATTCGCATAAACCCGAGATTTCAAAAAAAAAACCCCAAGAATAACAATCGTGCGGCGTTAAATCGCACGATCTTGATAGTCAGTTGACATCGGAATTTCGTGAGATATTTTGTCTTTAATTCGTTGCTGCAACAAATCGATTGTAGCATGCGCTGTGTGGGAGGTGGCGCCGTCTTTTTGAAACCATCCATGGCGTTCAGTTGAGGCCACAAGAACTCCGTTATAATGCTCCTGTAACGAATGTCGTTCACAGTCACAGCAATTTCGGCCTCATCTTCAAAAAGTAAGGCCCAATCACGCCTCCTGGCCAAAATCCGCACCAGACAGTTGCTCGTCGTGGGTGCATTTGTTTCTCATAGATGCGTGGCAATTTTCTGAAATAAATTTTGAAAAATACTTTCGCCCCTAAAACTATTGCATTTCCTATGTATAACCAGCGTTGACAGAAAACGTTGAAACGATTCAGCCAAATAAAAAACCATTATTGTAAATGTAGTCTCTATTAATATTAACAAAAATATATTGTAGTAGTTGGTATTTTTTCTTAAATGGATTGAATTTTAATTGCTCAACATTTTTGAATTTGATTTTAATACTTACACTTTGGCCCTCGGTGGTGCAATGGTTAGTGTGCGTAACTCACTCTTGTTCATTAAAACGTGGGTTCTATCCCTGTTCTGACCACCATTTTTTTTCGATAACGGCCGCCTTGCTTCGTGAAGTCGACACTATCCAGTAAGTATACGTGAAAAATCATTTCAAACAACCGTTCGGAACCGGTGTAATTTACGTGGTGTGACTCACAATTAACATCGCGCATTAACACCGATCGTCTGGTATAGATTCCCCCAACCATATACCGCGTAGAAGTTCATGCATGTACGATAGCAGTCATTCGCCACCAGCCTTAAAAAGCTCAGCTCAGCAGTATTCCACAATTATTACCTCCTCATCTTTAGTGACAAATCTAAGTGGATTTCCCATTCTCGTCCTTGCAGGAGGTGTATTATTCGGCTCGTTATTCGATCTTCTTACCCTCTGGAAAAATTATCGGCATTTTATTGTTCATCCTCTTTTCACTCTATCTCTGCTCCGACTTAAAATTTTTTGGGTTTCCGCCCTTCTCTTGTACCGTTCACTCAAACCAGGCGTTGTATCTGACTGTTTCATTGCCATACGTGCATCCTCTTTTCCTTCAGTTGCAATGAGACATTCTTCGTCGTACCATGACCTTATCCTTCTGCAGTTTATGATAGCCAACTTATGTACTTACAGCGGTTTCCAAAGAATGGGAGATGTGCTTACACTGCGCTTCTGGATCCTCAGGAGGGGGGTATTCTGCTCTAGGATGAAAGTGAGCTGTTGTTGATAGAACTTTGATATTTCTGGTATTTGCAGCTTGTCGATATCTAGCTTTTCCCGTGTTCAGCTTCGTAGGTTTTTCTCCCAGCAGTAGATCTTCAATTCGTGAAAAAAAAATGCTAGCAAACGTATACATGGTTTCTGAATAATGTAACTGGGTCCGTTTGTGTCAGAGTGTAAAAGTATGCTCTGCACTATCTGTGGTTATGGAGAGAGTGTGAAATTACTACCATGGGAAACGATTAAAGGCAAACAATATTCTTCCTGGCCGAAAGTATGGCTTTTGTAGAGCTTTCCTGATGGCTTGCTATAGATTTTTTCAAGTCGTTTGATAGTTTGCTATTATCAGAAAATACAATTTTATGTTGAATGTAGTTTCCTTTTTTGCAAACCAGCTTTCATTGACCCTACATTTATTATAATTTTCTTCTGCGGCAAATAACGAAAACCGTTTATTATAATCGGCAATATTTATACTCATATTTGAGTGTAAATCAGTTTACAAACACATTCACCGCACTATCTATCTGATTGAACATGTCTCCTTTTAACAAATACAAACAATGAAATCGTAATTGTAGGGTTTTGTTCGCCTTCATCCAGTTTATGCGTAAGGAATGGCAGTGGTGGTGCCTGGGTTCAACTTCATTTCAGGGAAACCGTAAGTACAAAAGTAAAATTGTATTTCAAGTTCAATCAAATGCTTTTCGGGAAAGATTCTACCCACAATAAGTCACACTTTTTGAAACACAATTCGTTTTTGGTAAACGAAAAATCTGTTTGTCGCAAGAATTTTTCATTTCTAGTAAATTTTTTTTTTTTGAGTTTGGTAACTGAAAGTTATTTGAGTTTAGAGTTACCATATATCGTTTGTTGCACACACGATTTTAGGTTCCCATACTCTATTTTGATTTACTGATATTTTTGATTTATAAAATGATCATTTGCCGTAATTAAATTCCCCAAATGAAGTTCATTTATCTCAGATAAAAGAAACCCTTTCCCACCGTTCGACTTCTACTTAATGATTACACATTGTCTCGAAAATATAACTCGAAATTGAATAGAAAAGTTAAAACCAACATGTGACGGATAAGTTGAAAACATTTTCACCACATGTTATTTTATCTCATGAGGGGGCTTTATAATTGTGTTGTTGTTTGTTTATACTCTTCATTATATTGTTACCCTAGAGTTGAATGTGAAATTTACATAATTTCTAACATACATAACAATTTAGTTAATTCATTGTTGTCACCGGAGTCTCTTGTACAGCGAATTCCATCACGATGATGGTGACGTTACTGATACTGTTGCTGATTCTTCCCTTGTGTTTTTTTGCATTAAGACCTGTGATTTCGGCTTATCTTGTTACAAATGTGGCTGCTTGTTTTTGATTACTTTCCTCTTGGGTTTTCATTGTAACTTGACTTTATAATATTTTTTTTTCTACATTGTTTCTGTCGAGTTTTCCATGATAATTTCCCTTCTCTTTTTCATTAAGCGTAATTATAATAATAATTATATTTTATACTTGCGCAGATACTTATAAATGTTTTTATATCTTTTGCAAAATAAATTAAAATAGCGCATCACTCCATTTCCTTAGATGACAGGTTGCTAATTATGAAAAGGATTTATCACTGTTGTGATGACAGGATGATGTCAGAAGTGTTTGAGTTCTTGCGCTCGCCCACACAAATGTGGATGATGATTAAAGATGGAATCGAAATTGTATGTAATCTGCGCATTGTACCTTAATTAACTCACACGTGTCAGTTGTATTGTGTAGCACGTTCGGACATATCAATCATTTTTCAACGAAATTCCATTAAATAATGGTCACGCAATGTTGATTTCCTGAGAAATATTTTACAGCATTTTTTGTGTAGTTTGGGACAAATATTTATGTATTGTTTTTAAAAAATTGGGATCCTTCAATTGGAATTGGAATGGGGGGAAAAATAATTGTATAAGGAAAAGTCCTACTTCTCCTGGTTGTGGCTGATTCCTGTATTGTGTTTTTAAAATGGTAAAAATGAAAAAATTGTTTGCAGCAGAAAACAAAACAATATAATTCTGTAAACGATTTTTTCTTAGAATTCCGAACAAAAATTTTGAAAAATTTAAAACAAATGTTAAAATTATAAATCAAATATTGCCTAGTAGATTTGTATTTGCCTTGTAGATTTTCAGTACTTTAAAATATATGATTATTTTTCATCCGTGTCTGGCCGCTGCTAGGGTATGCTCGAAAATGCGTATTGAAGAGGTGATTACGGGAACGTCAACCATTCTTTAGTTATACGAATGCACATATACACGCTGGAAATTCTTTTGGTGTTTGCAGCTTGTCGCTAATATAGTATACTTGTGTCCAAACACATTGTGTTTGCTTTTCAATATTACATGTTGGAGACACAATGATTAATATTTTATAACATACAGTTAGGTTGGCGGCCCAAATTTGGGTTTGCTTATTGAAAACTGATAAAAACAAAAACGTGACAGACATCAAAGATACACCAAAGCTTTAATTCATCAACACAATGTTCCAACCATATACATGGTTCCTGCATATTGTTACAGGCGTCTTTTTTTCTACACACCAAGAAAACTAAGAACGTTTGGAGTTCGTTAGCCGCAAAAATAGTTATGTTGCTATATATATTCAACGTAGACAGCAACAAGTGGGAACCCCGAGATATGCGTATTGCGGGGCTGATTATGAGCACCCTGAAAAATCGGTATTTTGTTGTTGTTTGAATGCAAATATAACGTGTTTCTAGATTGTCGAAAATACAGTATACTTGTGCCCAAACACATTGTGGTTGCTATTCAATACAGCATGTTTGAGACGCAATGATAACAGGCTATAATTTATGTTTTTGACACCCAAATGTGGCTTTGGTTGTTAAAAATCACTAAAAGCAGAAACGAGACCGACAACAAAAAAAAATAAAATGCCAACAAATCTTAAATTCATGAAAATAATGCTTGGGCCGTTAGGTTTCAGCGTGAGGGTGCTTATAGTCGCCTTCCGGCAAAACAAAAATGTTTTGATGGTCATGATTAGAAAAATATATTTTCAAGATTTTGACAGAACATTTTTTTTCACGGCAGCATTTTGGCTAGGTTAGGTGAGGTTTCAGCGTGAGGGTGCCTATTGTCCCCTTGCCGCAAAACAAAAATGTCATGATGGTCATGATTGGAAAAATACATTTTCAAGATTTTGATAGAACATTTTTTTCACGGCAGCATTTTGAAGTCTTGATCAAGCATAGAATTTTAACTTGCATTACTTGATTTCAAAATAATAAATTCAAAATATCTACTATTGTTCGCAGTTACAATTTCAATATTTTGCAGTTCCATATGCTAAGGCGATGCAAATGCTTGGTTGTTGCATTAAATAAAATATGGCACTGCCTTTGATATTTTTTGACTGCTGGCAATTCTGTTTCTACAGGTTTGTGGCTTTGATCGAAGCTTCTTCGTATCCTTATCTAATTCATGAACCTGTTGATGTACAAGTCTTGAAATCCAAAATTGCCGGATTTGAAACAAATGCTTTCAAAATAATGGTATTTAAATTTACATTGAATTTATATTTGTAGGGACCAAATTAGACTACGAATTTCAATTGTTATAATTAATTTGATGTGCTTGAAGATAAATTCGTATTTAAAATAGCATAGACACAACCCAATTTACTTAGCAGAGCTCTGTTATAGAACAAACATAGCTCTGTTAAGCACTTTATTTTAAAGGTAAATTGGCACTTTATTGATGTTTTCAATTTTAAAATCGATGCAGAAATGTAAACACAGTATGTAGTAAAAACACACTCCACGCTAAATATATTTGCTGCACAAACTAATATATACGCAACCAAATCCCAAATATTGGTATTTAAATACGTCACATATAATGGGACTATTATGTCAAAATATGGTCATTTGAAGAATTCGCCACGAATCAAACATATGCCAGTTGACAGTTCTTAAGGAGTGTCTTCTAGTTGGTACTTGGAGAATTGTTCGTTTGAACACAGTGGGCCCAAATCTTGCACAGCGACCTCACACAGAAAATTTCAAATTCTGAATTTTTGAAGGTACTTGGGAAATTCTAGATTTTATATATCAAAGACATTCCTTAAGGGCATTTGCATTTGGCCGTCGGTGGTGCAATGGGTACGGTGCGCGCCTCTTGTACATGAGATGCTGGGTTCGATTCCTGCTCCTGATCTGACACTATCGGGTATTTAGCCATGAAAAAAGCTTCTCAAAATACCGTTCGGAAACGGTGTAAAACTGTAGGTCCCAATCAGTGAGTGTAAAACTATAAAGTGCACAGCTCACTGGTTGTGGGTAGCTCGATTTTATAATCTTTATAATCGCCTGATTCCGACTCCTCAAGTCCAACTCCGACTCTGCCAGAATATTGTATTATAAGTGTGTTGAAATATTTTGATAAAACTTTAAATTACATTTTCATTCTATTATATTCATTGACTTTTATAATAAATATTTTTTTCCTTGAAGTAGTTAAAACAAAGCTGTTTTTCAAATTTCATTGCCTAATGTTGGAACCTATTGACAATATAACACAACTAATCATGCATTAATATCACTAACTATGACTGCTCAAAACTAAAGTCGACCTAGAAAAACAGTTTCCAGTTTAAACATAATCAATGTCTATGACAGTACTGTCACTAGAAATGCCAAACTGTAATCTTCGAGGAATTCCATCATCTGCTTGTTATTTCTCAAATTTTGTAGTACATAATTTTATCAACATGGAGTCAGAGTTGGGCTGAACAAATTCGACTCCCACTACTATTCATTTTCGCGGACAATTCCCTGAACTCCGATTCCTAAACTGTAACTCCTACTCCGAATCCACACCCTCGGCCACAACCAAATTAAACCCAAATGCCATCACCAGGGCAATATGTATCCCAAATTTCAAAATAACAACCATTCGATCCTTTAAACCCCTCTTTATCGTTGTCGTCATCACCACCATGATCATTGACGTATCCATCACAACCACAGCGGATTCTCTGTCATCGCAGACATTTTTGTTGAATAACATCACAACAAAATTATTGTCATTTATTTTTATTTGAAAACTACGAATGCTTTATTTTATTTTCTGCGCATACATTGTGCTAATGGCTGTGGAAATTAATGAATGTTTGTTTCACATTTTGTGCGATTTATTAACGCTCTGTTGACGATAACTCGAGCTCAACTCCCCCATGGTTGCAGACTTATTTGAGTGGATTGTTATGAGAAGGGAGAAGGGGCTTTTTAAACTATGACTTCAGGGCGTGTGCAATGATATAATTTATGATTAACTCATGTACTGTGACTAAGTTTTTTTCAATAATTTATGTTTTACATGTTGTCATTCATTACAATGAATACCAAATTAATATTGGTTATGACATTTATTGACTTCACTGGGCACTCAATTGCCAATAACAGACCATGATTCTCATCAATAGTTCAAATTAATTTAGAATTTTTGAAACAATTTAACAATATTTTCAAACAGTTTGATAACACTGTCTGTAATTTTTTAAATTAAGGAAATATAACCATATACGGACACCACTACGTGATAAATGACAAAACAAAAAGACCCGTGTCTCCCAGTTTTGCCCAAAGTTATGCACTTTTTTTATGGGCCCCAAAGATTTGGGCCTCGGTGTCATTTTTGCAACAAAGCGCAAATTTTGTCAGGCTCATATCTTGCAATTCGTTCGGAAGGTATATTTACTCTCTGAGGAAAGTTTTAGCTCTTGTCACAAACAATAAAAATTGTGAACATATAAAATCAAAATAACTTCTTCCTCGAGGTCAAAATCGCAAAAAAAACTTTAAAAAATTCGAGTTTTTTACCTTTTTTCCCCTGTTCAGGGCCATAGGTAGCAAACCGTTCGAAATTCAAGGAAACAATCAACTACAGAAATGTACCTAAGATCTCAGTAAACAACTTTATGAACCTTATGAACTTCCTAGGAATGACTCTTAACACCGTTTAGTTAGCGCTTATGTAGCGTTTAAGTAGCCGCAGTAGTGAAAAATTTCCCGAAAATTTTTTAATTTCACTGTGTGTAATTTTTTAAGTCATGGAAATATAACCATTTCCGGACACCACTACGTGATAAAAGACAAAAAAAAAACCGGGTCTCCCAGTTTTGCCCAAAGCCATGCACTTTTTTTTATGGGCCCCAAAGATTTGGGGCCGTGGTGTCATTTTTGCAAAAAAGTGATAATTTTGTCAGGCTCATAACTTGCAATTCGTTCGGAAGTTTGATTTACTCTCTGAGGGAAAGTTGTAGCTCCTATCATAAAGAATAAAAATTGCCAACATATAAAATCAAACTAAGTTCATCTTCAAGATCAAAATCGCAAAAAACTTTAAAAACATGCGATTTTCTTTCACCTTTTTTCCCCTGTTCAGATCCACAGATAGCAAACCGTTGAAAATTCAAGGAAACAATCAACTACAGAAATGTACCTAAGATCTCAGTAAACAACTTTATGAACCTTAAGAAGTTCCTAGGAATAATTCTTAAATCGTTTAGGTAGCGCTTATGTAGCGTTTAGGTAGCCGCAGAAGTGAAAAATTTCCCGAAATTTTTTTAATTTCACTGTGTGTAATTTTTTAAGTCATGGAAATATAACCATATACGAACACCACTACGTGATAAAAGACAAAAAAAAGACCCGTGTCTCCCAGTTTTGCCCAAAGTCATGCACTTTTATTTACGGGCCCCAAAGATTTGGGGCCTCGGTGTAATTTTTCCAACAAAGTGATTATTTTGTCAGGCTCATATCTTGCAATTCGTTCGGAAGGTTTATTTACTCTCTGAAGGAAAGCTTTAGCTCTTGTCACAAAGAATAAAAATTGTGAACATATAAAATCAAAATAACTTCATCTTTAAGGTCAAAATCGGAAAAAAACTTTAAAAAATTCGATTTTTTTTTACCTTTTTTCCCCTGTTCAGGCCCATAGGTAACCAAACCGTTCAAAATTGAAGGAAACAATCAACTACAAATATGTACCTAAGATCTCAGTAAACAACTTTATGAACCTTATGAACTTCTTAGGAATGATTCTTAACACCTTTTAGGTAGCTGCAAAAGTGAAAAATTTCACGAAAATTTTTTTATTTAACTGTGTGTAATTTTTTAAGTCATGGAAATATAACTATATACGGACACCACTAAGTGATAAAAAACCAAAAAAAAAACCATGTCTCCCAGTTTTGCCCAAAGTCATGCACTTTTTTGTATGGGCCCCAAAGATTTGGGTCTTCGGTGTCATTCTTGCAAAAAACTGATCATTTTGTCATGCTCATATCTCGCAAATAGTTCGGAATTTTTATTTACACCCCGAGGGAAAGTTGTAGCTCTTGTCATGAAGAACAAAAATTGTAAATATATAAAATCAAAAAAAAACTTCATCTTCAAGGTTAATAATACCGTATACTGTTAATACCGTTAACTTCAACATTGAGATACTATGCTATCTCACCGACCACAGCAGCACAGAATGTCTCCGTTTTAAATATATTTTTAGGTAATTTTTATAAGAATTTTTATTACATTTCCCCAAAAAGTTAATTTTTTAAAGGGATGTACTTCTTTTATTAAAAGCTAATGTTTTTTTATGAAAAGGTACTATTTTTAAGAAGAAGTACTTTCTGTAATAAAAATCCATAAGAGTATGACTTTTTTGTTGCAAAGAAGTACTTTTTTTAAGAACAGGTACTTTTTAAAGAAGTGGTACTCTTTTTGGAACAGGTTATTTTTTTTATAAAATCTACTTATTTTCAGAAAGACTACTTATCTCAAACTAAAAAAGAAAAGTTATTATTTTATTTTTAAGAAAAGGAATTTTCTAAAAGAAGAAATTTTTCTTTGAAGAAAAGGTTTTTTTAAAAATTTAATTTTTTATAGTTATTTTGTTTCACATTTTCACAAAATGTTTTTTTGTTTCACAAAAAAGTACTCTTTAAAGAAAAGGTACGTTTTTACGAAAAGGCAATTCGTTGTAAGAAAATTTACTTTTTTTTAGGAAAAGGTACTTATTAAAAAAAAGTAGTTTTTTAAGAAATTTACTTTTTTCCAAGAAAATTTACTTTTTTAAGCAATCGTGCTTTTTTAAGATAAGGTATTTTTTAAGAAAAGGGACTTATTTAAAAAAATTTTACTTTTTTAAATTTATATCTGTTTGGCTTTTCTAAATTTACGATTTATTGGGTTCAAAACTACAATATATACTAAATATTGGTTACAGGCTCCACCTAGGAAACTTCCCATTAACAAAGAAATTTTCCAACAAGTGTTAGTTTAGACACAAACCAAACCAAAATTACCCAATATAGTTGATATTACTGGGTTGTAGCATAATAGTGTTAACAAAAAAGTGGTTTAATTTTTTTCAGGTAGCCCCCAACCCGCAACGTGAGATCTGATCCTCAATTCACGAAAACAGTGCTTGTAAACATATACACGGTTCCTGCAGTATAATATTTTTCAGCGAGTAGTTGCTATACATCAACTATACATCTGTTTGCACCTCCAGCACTAGGATCGTTACGTACAAGGATGTATCTGATCGTATCTTCATTGCGATGGTCAATTCAAAATTCAGGATTTCTGTGGAACATGTGTAGCCACCCATTGAGGCTGACAAGAACAGGGCGCAAGACGATTTCTAGAGTCAATTAGAGTCGTTGTAAGCTCCCTATTAGTTTGTGAAATGAAATTATTTCGGGAAGATTTCCACTCCCAAGTAGGCAACAACTTACAGCAAGTAATGGAAAGTCATGGGTTAGGTAACAATGGTGACAGGATAATAAATTTCTGTACTCTCTAACACCTGATCATCGGCGGACCCAAATTCTTCCATGAAAATATGCACACTTGTACATGGTAATCACACGTGGGTCAAGCACTGAATCACAATTATCATATTCTTTACAGAAATAAGTTTGTGGATTCTCAGCAGGACGTTCAATGTAGACATGAAGCTGATCTCCGTCCACCGGTTGTCAACTTTATTACACTCTGAAAACTCTTAACTTTTATTATTAACTTTTTTGTTGTTTGGATGCAAATATAACATGAGTTTGGAGATTGTCGCAAATGTATCATACTTGTGTCTAAACACATTGTGTTTGCTATTCACTATTACATGCTGGAGACACAACGACCGAAAAAGCTGCAAATACAGGTAAACTCCTTAGAGCCTACTTTTCAATAGAACAGCTGTGAGAGAACAACATCAGAAGGCTAATGATATCATGAACATCACCAGGTCAACAAGCAGAGAGATGGCGTGAATATTTTACAACACAGTCTGGACTTCCGAGTGATAACAATCAGAGTACTTCTTCGGCAGCATTTTCACGTCGCAACTTGGGAAGGGATATTCTAAAAAAAAAAAATGGTTTCCCATTACATCCCATGAAGGAATCGGGGAGAGCTTCTCACAACCAGTGAGCTGTGCGCTTTCTAGTTTTATACTCACTGATTGCGACCTTCAGTTTTACACCGGTTCCGAACGGAATTTTTGAGAAGCATTTTCATGGCTAAATACTCGATAGTGTCGCCGTCACTACGCGAGGTGACCGCCGTCGAAAGAAATTTTAAGGTGGCCAGAGCAGGGATCGAACCCAGGACCTCAAGTACAAGAGGCGCGCACACTATCTATTGCACCATCGACGGATATCCTAATGGAATATAATCGAGGAGATCTGAAATATTCAGGCTCAGATGCATTCCAGATGAACTGTTGAAGTATGGTGCATCAACATTAACAGATGTTATTACCCAGGTCATCAGAAGTGCACGGTATACACATATAGAGTAGAAATGAAAATAGTAGAAAAATATTGAACTGTCAAAAGCTTTCCCTGATGTCACCAATGAATACTTTCTATACCAGTTCCATCCAAGTGATATATCCTAATAATATTTATGGCAGATTTTAAGGATACCAGTGGTTTGCGTTTATGTTTCCCTTTAACAAATTTGAATCCTTAATCAAAAACCTTATTTACTGACATCAGTTTTGTTATGCCCAATAAAACTGTAAAAAATCACAATCAATGTCTTCTTTAGGAAATTAGGACAAAATCTGCCGGCTAAGATAGGCAGACAGACGGGCAGGCAACCATTAAATTAAGCACATTTTTGACACTTTACTTTGTGCCTTTTGGATCCCTATCATTAATTTAACCCTTATTCAAGAATCCAATTATCCTGTTAAGTAAATAACATTGGAAGTGTCAACCTTTGGTCATTGAGTCGTATAGAGTGTCTTTGTTTTTATATGACATTGTGACGACATGAAAATGACCCTTTTCCATTGGTATAACAGGAGTGATAATCTTTCCTATTAACTGTATCCCATTCGAAACACACATTTCATCGGGCATGATGTGCACGTAAATTGAAATAATGGGTGACTCATTTAGAGGTACTATTTTCCAGTAGGGATTCTACGACAGATGAAACTGTGACACTGTTGTGTTTTTTTTTGGCTCGGTATTGGCTGACCGTCCCATCTTTCGAGTCATCATTGTTTGACTTTTTGAGCTCCTGAAAAGGTTGACGAAAATCCAAAGTTATTGACCAATATTTGGTTCAGCGTTGAGGCCAAATTTTTGCTAAATGGCTAGATCAATAAGCAAAGTTGCTCTATTTGGGCTCAAGATCAACCTGAACAGGTTCACAAGCTGCCGTTACATCCAGACAAAGAGCGGTTTGGTGTGGCGATTACACCAGACCATATTTTTTCAAAAATGAGACCGGTCAGATCCTAACTGTGCACGCAGAAAAAAAATGGTCTGAGGAACATATTGTAGGAAACATGTACAGATTTGCAGGCATTGTTGTCATTAATTGGAGATCTGTTATCTTGTTGTCTCTTTGTTATCTGTTATCTGTTTCGTTTTTGTTTATAGCGGTTTTCAACAAAATAAAAAATCCAAATGTGTTTCTCAAAAACATAAATTATAGCCTATTAATCGTTGTGTCTCAAACATGCTATATTGAATAGCAAACAGAATGTGTTTGAGCACAAGTATAGCATATTTGCAACAAGTTACAAATACGTTATATTTGCGTCCAAACAACATGCATTTGGGCACAAGTATATTATATTTGCGGCAAGCTCCAAACCCATGTTATATTTAGATCCAAACAACAAAAAACGACAGATTTTTCAGCGTGCAGTCATTACAACTACTTGCATTGACTTATCTTGTTTAGGAATAGATAGATATCAAGTTTAGCGTACGGTTTAGGTCATAACTTGGCGATACTTCCTTGGAGATCCTGCAATTTGTGCCATGAGACCACCTTCATTCGCATGTCTGAGATATTCTGGTTTAAGAAAGAGACTGATTGCAGATAGGGGCATACCCACATGATCCATATCCAGTAGAATATGTATGGTAGTCCCTACACTCGCCAACTCAATTGCTTTATGGTTTCCTGGAATATTCCCGAGTCCGGAACCGTCAATGTGGATATCGAATTGCTCGGGCATCTTATTTGGAGATTCATGGCAGTTGTGGTCCATTCTAAAAGTCAGAAATACATATTGCGGCGATTTTGTAGCAGCCTGATTGTCACAGTCGATGTTAATATTCTAGGCGGTGATGTGTCGTCCCGACTAAAGGGTAACTTCTCTGATAGCCATGACGTCTGCCTGAAAGGCACTACAATGTTCTGGTAGCCGATGTGCAAAGTTTAGAACCAACTCTTTATAATAGACTCCAAACCCTACTTTGTCATCCAGTTTGGAGCCTTCAGTGTAGAAGTCGAAAGGCCTTCTATATCCTGGTATTGTCCCTTCCAGTCCTGTCTGTCCGGAATATGAGTGGAAAAGTTTTTGTCAAAGGTGGAATAACCATCATGTAGTCGGCTTTTACTGTGGATAGCAGCAGATCCGTCAGAAACAACCTATGATCATACGGGCTGGTGATCCGTTGCGAAGAATGTGGTAGGCTGAATTCCTCATTTACAGCCATTTGACATCCCAGCAAATCTAGTGGTAACAAGTGTAGGATAACCCAATACTTTTCTTTGTTTTTAAGTTGTTTTTACAAAAATCGTCATACATATTTTTTTGAGAAAGTGAATGGGTGATCAGTTATTAGGGCCTACAATTTGATTTGTCGTTACAATTTTCTTAGAAACATTAAAATGTTGGTCAGAAATTTTTCGTTTATATTTCGGAAACATTTTTTTTTGTACGGAATTTTGTAAAATGTTGCACGGTATGTTGAAGAACGTGAGACTTTTTAATTTACAAAATATTATAATATACATTTCTTTATCACAATTATTGCCGTCGTAAGGCCGTTACTTAATATGATTCGCACGCAAAAAATTCAGCAACATCAATTTGTTTCGTTGCGAAGCTGGCCTGCAACATTGTAGTGTTGATGACAATATGGTTTTTGGTTGGAGTTTATAGTATACTTGTGTCCAAACACATTGTGTTTGATATTTTATATCACATGTTCGACAAACAATAGTTTATATGTGTTTGTTGAGAACTGCTGAAAACAAAAACGTGACAAACAAAAAATATTCAAAAAAGCAGCAGATCTTCAATGCTTGAAACAATACTTGCACTTAAGTATATGGATATTTCAATCATATACATGGTTCCCGCATAATGTTACAGGGGCTGTTTTTTCAGCGTGTAAGATAATTTTTGCTGGCATTTTGCCAAGATCCTACTCTTTGCTGATTTTTAAAGGCGTAACTACTCATCTGTGAATGTTTGTTTTTCAATATACATATTTATTTCCAAAGAAAAAAATTGGCTATTTCCTTTGAAATATCCTTTCTGGATACATTGAAATGGTTAAAAACATATGTTTATTGTTTTGGTATTGGCATCCCGCAAATATATGTTTACAGAATGTGGTTTTGTGATTTTTAATTTCACTTTCATGGTGTCTGTCGACGAATGTGGTCAGACCGAAAAAAAATAATATAGGAAAAACTAAAAATAAAGGGATTCAAACAAATAATTTCAGTTTCCTTTTTGTCTTTGAGCCCAAAAGTTTACGGTCGAGGCTAAAGTGTAATATTGTGGCCTGACACGTTCTACCAAACCTTTTATTTTGGGATACCAGTAAAATAATACAAGAAAACTGAAAAGTGTCCTTCATTAAGTTTTCAATTTAAAAGCGAAATGAATATCAATTTGTCGATTTTATTTTTGGGGGTCTTGCTCATGCCTCGACCTGCTGTGAGGATTACGTGGCCACTTAAAACTGTCTGGCACCCAAATATTCTTTGAATCGATTGCTCCTTCTCTTTATGTTAGAGGTTTTGTTTGTTATGATATGTATTTCGACAAAGACTAGCATCCTTTTCACATTTTATTCAATATTATATTGGGAATTTTATTGCCCTTGAAACCCAATGGTCAGGGTCCATCTAGAATGAATTGTAATGTTTTCTTAGGTTCCGGCTGAAGGTTCATGTGTTTTGAAGTTGGCGGATTTGGGTTATTACAATTGTAATAACAAACATGATAAATAAAACTGTTAGCTGATTTTTTCTTATTAAATGGTAGCAATTATGAAGAAAAATGGGAATATAAATAATATTTATTCTACTAAATTAGTTCATCGATTTTCCCAAATCAGCCCTTTAATTTTCGTCTGGGAAACATTAAATGCAAGCTTGTTATTTTTCCTGCAAACTCCTAATGGTGTGAAATGGACCTGAACAAACTGATGGCGCAACCATGAGTTACACATTTTAGGTAAATTAGATTTAGGAACTGGTAATTTCTGAAAGTTTGAACAACAATTTTCTACGTCCCGAAGATAGAGCCAAAAGATTCCACGTACTAAAAAATGCATATAGTAAGATCTTTTCAGAAATATATATGTGTTTCTCTATCTTGGTCTAATCACAAAAAATGTCTGGAAGACAGTGTTTGAATTGTTGTCTTCTAGATAGCAACAGCATAGAATTTTTAGCTCTGCTTAAATTTTTTTTAGCAAAGTTAAAAAAAATTAGTTTTCAAATACGTATTTAACTTGTTGGTAGCAACCAAGCAAACGCTAAGAGAAAATGCTTAAAAGACAGAGGAACTAGTTGTTTCATCTGCTTCTGCTTCGGTTGACTGTTTAAGCAAAAACCAAATACACACGCTGAAAAGTAAAGACATCTCTGACATATTTTCCCAAACATATTCTGCAGGAACCATGTATATGTTTCGAACACACTTCAAACATTCATATGTTTGCAAGTCCCAAACTTACTTGTATTTAAATGCAAACAGTATCATGTTTACTGACAAACTTGTATGATTTTACGAGGAAACATATGCGTTGTTCATTCCAAACATCCATATACTTACGTGGAAACATTCGCGTGATTCCCCCAAACCTACATATACTTACATATGCGAATTTCCTCCTAAATATAATAATATGTAGAAACGAATTATTCTTCGATTGCAATATATATAATTAAATTTAACAATAGAAATCCACATTTATAAATAATTACTACGACAAATTAATAGATTTAAAACGGACCTTTCTACATTTATTTTTGCACTGAATGCATTATTTGTTTATTTCATGAAATGAGAATCTGCTGCTCTTTTGCTTCTCCTTTCTTTGTTGTCTCTCACGTTTTTGTTTTCAGAAGGTTTCAGCTATGCCTTGGTTATCACTATGCGTTGGTACACAAACAAGATATTTATATACAAATCAAGTTCATTCACGCTAAGCGTGGATCAACTACGTGTGTTTTTTTATTACACTTTTTTCACAAATGGTCCGCGGTTCCGGTTTTCTCAGTAAAGGCTCGGACAGACAAAGGGCTTCACGTTGTTGCCCTTTCCAGTTTCTTTCCTCAAAATCGTTTCCCACTTTGGTAGCACACACACTGCATCCCGCATCCCCATTATGGTTAATTTGGGTATTTGATAGCACACATTGTGTACTTCATGGTACACTTTGTGTGCTTAATGGTGCACATGTGTACTTTTCAAAAGAAATGTTGTGTACTTTTGGTAAATATTTGGTACTTTAAATGACACTTTGTTTACTTCTTATTAGCTTTTCTGTACTCTTTATTATCCTTTATGTCAATTTTTAATACCCTTTATTCTAAGATACATTGTGTACTTTTTGTGATACCTTGTGTACTTTTTTGTACTTGCTGGCACAGCTTTCTGTGCTTATGGTACAGTTTGTGTACAGTTTTTCAAAACGTGTTAATTTTTGGAAATTTTTGTGCCCTGTGTGATACACATTATGGAGTTTTGTAACACTGCTTGTGTATTTTTTGGAATACAATGTTAATAAAGGGTGCGCTATTCAGAATGTGGAATTTAATTTCGCTTTAGAAAAAAATACTGATAGATTGAAAATGCTGATTTATTTTTTTTTGTTTCATTTATGAATGAAACACAACGGGGTATGTGGTGGAAATCGATTGATTTACATCGAATACGATGAAAAATAACGGCCTCTCTAACATATTTTCCCAAACATTTTCTGCAGGAACCGTGTATATGTTTGGAACAGACTTCAAACATTCATGAGTTTGCAGGTCCCAAACTTAGTTGTATTTAAATGCAAACAGTAGCATGTTTACTGATAAACATGTATGATTTTACATGGAAACACATGAGTTCTTCATCCCTAACATCCATATACTTACGTGGAAGCATTCACGTGATTCCCCCAAGCCTACATATTCTCGTACTTACGTGGAAACATATGCGAATTTCCTCCCAAATATAATAATATTTAGAAACGAATTATTCTTCGAATTCAATATATATGTATTATTTATTATAATTAATTGTAACAATATAAATCCACATTCATAAATAATTAACACAACAAATTAATAGATTTAAATCGGCCCCTTTTAAATTTTTTTCATTGAATGCATTATTTGTTTTTTATCTACTGCTCTTTTGCTTCTCTTTTCTTTGTTGTCTCTCACGTTTTTGTTTTCCGAAGGTTTCAGCTATGCGTTGGTTATCACTATGCGGTGGTACACAAACAAGATATTTATGTACATATGTATATACAAATCAAGTTCATGCAAGTCAAGCGTAGATTAATTACTTGTGTTTTTTATTGCACTTATTTCACAAATGTTTTCAGTTTCCAGTTTCTTTCCTCAAAATCGTTTCTCACTTCGGTAGCGCACATACATATATACGAAACACATACACAAAAACCAAAGTAACAACACAAACCATTTAACCATTAAACATGTAGTATTGAGTAGCAAACACGATGTGTTTGGACACAAGTATATTATATTTGCGACAAGCTACAAATACACTTTATATTTGCAGCCAAACAACAAAACAAGACAGATTTTTTAGCGTGCGGTAAGGCCGATGCGACTTTGAGCCCATTCAGCGAAGCGAAACCGAATTGGATGGCCACGTGGCTTCAATTCATTGACTAATTGGGCTTTATAAGCCTTCATACCGAGGTATTTATGCAAAATTGATGTTTATGGCTGTTCGAGCACACTTTCAGCTACAGCTGCAATATTTTCCACTGATACCACTGGACGAGTGCGGACATGAGTTTTTTTTTGTTCAATACAGACCAGGATTGACAAACTCGTTTCACTAATTGATCCACAAACTGCGTTGCTGGCACTCTACTTCTATCGAACTTATTTCGTCGATTGCTTACAGTTTGAGTTGAATACTCAGAACTTTAGAAGAAAATTTTTAATATTTCCCAAATTTCTCCAAGCCTAAAGCGACCAACCTTCGACTTCATAAATATCAAATTGGGCAGTTTTACATGACCACCCTTTATTTGGGAAATGTTGCACTTTGATTTTACGACTTCCCTCTTTAACCAACAACTGATGAAATATATTGAAATTCTACGAGTAGATTTGACATTTATCGAAATTTTGTGTTCGACGGCTCACAGTAGAGTCAGGGCCATTTTCGTGAACTATTATAACAAGGCGAAACTTTCTTTATTTGGAAGCGAGTGATATATAATTACTGACTCTACTTGGAAAACGTCATCAAACTATCATCACTCGTTGCCAATAATAAGCATATTGGTATATGTTGTAATACTATACTACTTGATGCTAAAAATTCTGTCTTTTTTCTTGTTTGACAGCAAACATAACGTGTGTTTGGAGCTTGTCGTAAACAGAGTATACTTGCATCCAACCACAACGTTGTTGCTATCCATGTTTAAGATACAATGATTAATATGTTATAATAAAGTATATATGTTTGTGATCCAAATACAGCTTTGTTTGTAATATAACTACTGCTGAGTTTGGTGCACGGTTTAATTTGATTTCGCTACGCTCTGTTGACAGCAAAATTATAAAAGAGGGACAAAGAGAGATTATTCTCAGCCTAAGTTAATGATACTGCAACTGTATAACTGTGTTTTTGCATAAGTCTGTGATTCTTAAATATGCCTGAACGAGTGTGTAAATGAATTGAGTGTTTCTTATGGTGACTGGTCTCTGGCGCTTTAGTTTCAAGCATTTAGTCGTCAATCGTTTGTTTGGGATGAAACACATGAGCGCTTCGACGTAAGTGCTTGTATGTTTTATGGCTCTATGTAAAAGTATGCATCTTTGCAAGTAAACATGACAATGTTTGCATTTCAATATCAGTGAGATTAGGACTTGAAACTATATGAAATATTGGAGTTTTTTCCAGCGTGTTAGGAAATGATTCGTACAGATTCTATAAATAGTCCATATATATCCAATATTGGTAATTTAAAGATTATATGGAAAATATATAGCATATGTATGGTCCATATTTATCCTATGTATAGTCGATTTACATTCAATATACATATATTACTGGCTTACGCTGTTCCATACATCATTACATGTTCCCTATATGAAACATATGCTCGACCTATATATATCCCACACATAGTATGTATTGGAAAATTCCCAATTTGATCATTCTTTTAGTTTGAAGCGAATTTAATTCTAACATCACCTTTAACTTTTACACATTGAATTGTTTAACTTCAATTTGTGTTAACATTTTCCTTTCCTTTAATACAAATGTATGTATTATGGTCTTCATCGGAAAATGTTTTACAATTATTGGATTAATCTTTAGACATGTGTTCCAAATGACTTCCAAAGTCAACAACAAATAAATCAAGGAAAAGTCGAACAACATTTGTCGTAATGTTTTCACAGGCGGTTGTGTGTAATTATTTTAACAAAATTTGATATTATAACAAAAATAACAGTTACCACAGCAACACAAACAATTGAGTCATCCTAGAAAAGAGAAGGCAAAAATTCGTAAGATTTTTAAAATAAATAAATACGTCCCCATTACATCCTTAAATACTTTCTTAAGATTTGTAATAACATTAAATTAATTAAACGCTGAACTAAACACTTCATTCCCTCTAAAGATGTTTTGCTTTGTTTTGTCCTTGTGATGGTTGCCAGGACGACCTAGGAAATATAAATCAACAGTATCGTCGCCGGCATCATCACCATCATCATCACCGTCAGCACCATCATCATCATCAGCATCAGTATCATCGACATCCAACCCAGTACTACGTTAAGCCGTTTTCAGTTGAATTCTGTTGCCATACGAAAAGCAAAATAAATCAATTGAAACGAACAACAAAAGTGATTTCAAGTAATTGATCTTTCTTCATTTATTGTTAACGATGAATGCGATATGAAGGATTACAATAAAAGCTGCAACGGCCGCATCAGCATCACCAACAACATGAAAGTTAAAACTTAATTGTTATGAAATCCTTAAGACTCACTTGACTTAATGACTGTTATGCTTGTGGTTTTTAAAGGAAAGATAGGCAAAGGATTTACTCATACGAACATGTGCACATACGTATTCACAACACAAGATACGCAAAGGACCTACTTACATGTACACAAGTATACACATATTCACTGGCAATGCAAAGAGTCATGGCTGAATTAAACTTAGTATTATATATATAGGTGGCTCGATTTTTTTTCTTATCTAGTTAGCTTCTCACAGGAGTTCTATGAGTTCCACCGATTTTTAAGAATATATATATTCTAGGACTCTACACGCAAAAAAAAACTCGTTCCTCCCAAACGAAATCTCAGATATCTGAAGTTCGTTTGGGGACTGTAGTTGGAAGAAATGCACTTCTGTTAATCCATACATGTCATTTCGTTTGGGAGAACCGAAAAATGCTTGCAGCAAACCAGTTATTAAATATATACATAACTTGAAAAAACGTTTGGGCGAATCGAAAAACGGTTCCGCCAACTGTTCCTTCGGTTACAGCGACCGAGTTGTAGTTGCTCCAAACTAAAAGAAACGTTATGAAAAAGTAGAGCTTATGAGAGTAGAGCTGAAAAAGTAGATGTCAAGATATATTGACAAGATGGAAGCATTAGAGTGTGTGATCACTTTTATGTGGATGGGTGAGTCTATATGCCAAACGAGTGGATAAGACTGAGTTTACAGTCGACAGAATGAGAGAAATTTACGTTCTTCGTAATCTGTGCTCTCATTAGAAAAATGGGTAATTTCAGTTATCGTTTGTGAAAAATGTGCAACCCTACTTCAAGATTTTGTGTTCGTTTCTGAGAATGTTGCACTCAAAAAGTGGAAGATTTTTGAATGTTCTGCCCTCTCAGAGCGTCATGGAGGAGAATGTTGCCCGATAAAATGGCTAACATTATGTTTTTTTGTATGTGTTCTTTGTCCTTACTAAGCTAATTTTTGTAATCTCAGTTAAAATCGCTTATATTCTTCAACTAAATGGTCGACTTTTCAGTTGAGCGGGATTAACAATAAGTAAAAGTTTTGTTGGTACTTTGTTTACCAGTTGGTATGTAGTCTCGCTGTGGCCGTCGGTGGTGCAATGGTTAGTGTGCGCGGCTCTTGTACATGAGATCCTGGGTTCGAACCCTGCTCTGACCACCTTAAAATTTCTTCCGGCGGCGGTCACCTCGCATAGTGACGGCGACACTATCGAGTATATAGCCATGAAAAAGCTTCTCAAAATACCGTTCGGAATCGGTGTAAAACTGTAGGTCCCAATCAGTGAGTGCAAACTGGAAAGCGCACAGCTCAGTGATTGTGAGAAGTTCTCCCCTGTCCCTTCATGGGATGTAATGGGAAACCATTTATTTTATTTATGTAGTCTCGCTTAAAGTGGCTTAATATCGCTTAGGTCTACACATATGGGCAAATCCTTCGTTGCGGACGCTACGTTCGGACGCATTGTATCTTCATAAAAAAATAACAGCAGCAATATTTTAGAAGGGGAATGCACTAATAACAAGCATTATCAAGTAGCTATCAGAAAAATTATGTATATCTTTTAAAATCTCTATCATATGAAAAATTTTCTTATTTTAATAAGCGTTCGGACGCTACAGTAAATGGAAGTGACATTGAGGTTGCGGTAAAAAATGTCAGATTTCTGCGAATATATCGCAGATAGAAAAAAATGTTATAGGAACAGATTTTAGGAAACTAATTCTGATTTCCAAAAAGTCGTACTTCTAAATAGAATTCTTATTACTTACGGTAGAGTAGGCCCCTTTGCATGTTCGGACGCTACGTTGCGAACGCTTCAGTTTTTTCCATCGAAATCAAACACTAAAATTTCTTTAACATTTTAATTCCTCCGTTTGTTTATATGAAAAGTAAACCATCAAAACTTAAATACAACAAATAATATATTATGTATGGAAAATATAATGAAAAAGAAAACGATAAATATATCTAAATGTTTACAGGGCTCTTTTGTGAAACAGCGGTGCGTGCCACGTTTATATATTTTGCATTTAAGTATGAAAAATGATGCAAAGATTTCAAGCCTTTAATATTTTTTGTCTTTAGCCATCGAATTTGTAACGATTGAGTACTGTTATCGATTTCTTGAGAATCTATGTATTCTATTTTAGTGCCAGAAATATTATTAGCAGCGCAAGTGTAAAAATCAGAAGCATTATTAATAATAACGTTTTGTGTTCTAACAATCTCCCATACTTTTCTTTTCACAATGGCACCGATTCCATCGACCGCTCCTTTACCATGTGAAGTGGCGAAAAAATTCCACTCAAACTCATTTATACGTAATTCTTTAACCAATTCTGGAATGCTGCTCAAAATAAATTTATTTTTAAATTGGCTGCTACAGCCGTCCGAAAACATTAATATTTTTGAAACGTTCTTACTTCTTTCATCATTTCCCTTATGGGAATTTTTATTCGGTCTGTTTTATATTATTTAAAAAGGTCTTGAGCTTGAATAAATTTGTAAGTTCTTACTTCTTTTAATTTGCGAAACGATTTCAGTAATAAAGCAGTACACATTGTATTTATTATGGGATAGTTTATCGCTAATGATGGCGAAAGACATTTTTTTTTATAAAGCCATGCTACACAAGTAAAGAGCGTAACTTGAGTATAGGTGAATTGAGCCGACTGTATTTCATTTTGGTTTAGGAGTCTATAATTTTCTGCAAAGTCCACTTGCAAAATGAGCTCCCCAGGCTTTAAATTTTTCTTTGCACACTCGAAATATCTTTGTTGCGAACTTTTGATAAAGCAATGCCTTTTAAAAGATGGCATCTGTGACTGCAATTCAAAAGTTAGAGTTTCTAATGATGCTTCAGAGTGAGTCAAAACCATTCTATTCTGTACTAGTCTCCACTGCGTCCATTTAATAGTGTCTTCCATCTCATTTAAAAATTTTAAAGGGATGATATCATGCTCAACATTCAGTAAGCAATCATCACATTCATTGTTCATGCACACCTCATTATCAACGTTGTAACAAATCAATTTTAAAAATTGGTCAAACTTAGAGGGAATCGAAGGAATTTTCTTAGAGACCGCCTCCAATATAAAAGCAAAGTTTGCGTGGTATTTGCATACACACATGTTATGAGGCATGTCTCTGCTTAGAAGTACATTTTTTGGTCTATTATCATAAAATTTCGTTCGTGAAATATTACTTTGGCGGAAATCGGATTGGAATAACAGGAAAGCTTCGTCAATGGTCCATAACATATAGCGTTTAGCGATTGGAAGGTCTCCTTGCACATATGCAGATGTATCTATCATAGTTTCTTTACGACCTGCAGATTGCACTGATATGTCATCACGAACGAAAAATTCGTGTATTAGTTTGGCATCTTCATCAATCTGTTGGGGTTCTTTTCTACCATCTTTATTTGCTGCGATTCCAGCAGAAATTACATACTTATAGAGTTCCTCAATTACTTTTCTTATCTTTAAGTCATCTTGTGGTAAGGCGCGCTCCACTTTTCGTACGGCTTTTCCCAATGTTTGACGAGAGCTATAAGGCTCTACTTCTTGTTGGAACTGATAAACCATTTCTTTTTTCTTGCTCCGATATATTTTTTGACGTTCTGTTTTTAAAGCTGTCATATGCTTAGCAAATGACTTGTCTGCCAAAGCCTTCTCCTTAATTTGTTGGCGGTAAACAAGCTTTCTTTTGGCCTCTTCCTTTCGGAATTCTGTTAACTTTTCTTTGTCTTCTTTAATTGTATTACGCCATTTGCTTGACCTTTCCGCTGAACTAGCGCCCTTTCTCTTACTCATCTGAAATGTAAACAAAACATGTTGTTATTTTTTGGATAAAATCACAAAGAGATTATAATTGCAGAACTTACCGTTGCGGACGCTTCACAATGTAAAGTACGTTCTTTTAACTAAATTATTATATTTGAATAAATATATGTTAACTTTATTTAAACATAAACAAAACTCTTTTATATACCAAATTTATAGCTTTGTAAATTCAGTGTTTTGCTTTTTACACGAATAAATAAGAATCTTCCGTTGCGGACGCTTCACAGAAAGTAATCATCAAACAGCTCATTGTTTTTATTATCCAAAAGCATTTTCGTATGAACAAATGTAAGTAAAAGGGACAGATATATATGCCAATTAAAAAAATACAATCCACAAAGCCTTCGACATACACATATAGAGTTGAAAGTTACTAAATAAAAGTAATCGCTGCTCTCAAATAAATATCAAGGTAGATTGCCAAGTTAATTTGTGATTTTTTCATGGAAAACCTATTATGAATAATTTTATATCCACGGATGTGAAACTAGATATAGTAAAGTCATTATTGACATAAGACAACATTTAAAAAATACAACTTTAATGTTTTACGTCCGGTTGACAGATTCTTGGATTTGCCCATATACTGATCGAAAAATGTCGATAAGAGATGTAAATAAAACTTGCTAAAAAAGCAAACAGAAGAACACAGTTGTATGAAATTTCAACATTCCTATGTTCTTTTCTCACCCCAAAACAGGTACAACTTTAATGGGGCGATGGCAACATTTTCAAAATGTCGCCTCAAACTAGGGCAACATTATTTTTTAGAATCGAAATCTCCATACGAAATTTATGAAAACCTTCATGGGATTAGTGAACAATAAGTGTGCTGTTTTTACCTCGCTAAAGTTAATTATAGCTTAGCTTGTACGGGACAGCTAAGCGATATTAAGTGACATTTCACTTTTGCACTTAAATTCCGACTTTAGCAATGACAATGTTGCCACATGTTCAATATCCAGAAATGTCAACAAAAAGTTAAAAAATAAATAAATGGTTTCCCATTACATCCCTAGAAGGAATCGGGGAGAGCTTCTCACAACCAGCGAGCTGTGCGCTTTCTAGTTTTATACTCACTGATTGGGACCTACACTTTTACACCGGTTCCGAAAGGTATTTTTGAGAAGCATTTTCCTGGCTAAATACTCGATAGTGTCGCCGTCACTACGCGAGGTGACCGCCGTCGAAAGAAATTTTAAGGTGGTCAGAGCAGGGATCGAACCCAGGATTTCAAGTACATGGGCACACTACCTATTGCACCACCGACGGCCACAAAAAAGTTATAAAAAGTTATCTTAGATAATTTTTTTTATCATTTTTTGCGAATGAGAATGTTATCAAGGAGAGACTCAAAAGGAGAAATTTTCAAAATGGCTTAAGCATTTTAAGTTCATTAAAATTATTTTATTTAATAGAAGACTACGTATTTGTATATCTCTAAATTTGAAGGATAGATTTTTATTTCCGATAGAAAATTCTTATTGAAAAGAATTAAATTGTTCTAACATCGTGCTGTAACTGTCATACATTTTGATCATGGTAGAATTATCTACCGGGTATAGTCATTTAAACAGGTGATGAAATTTTTTCCGTGTCATTTTTCGTTTCACTTTTCAAAATCATATGCATTTTGTTTTTATACTTTTTTTGTATTCTTGTACTGTTGGTATATGTTTGATAAATGAGACGAATGAACGAAAATAAAATGTCTGTTGTTGCTGCATACAACTACAACAACATCTGCTGCTACCATGTATTTGTTAGCACTGGAAACAAACGTGTTGCCGTATCGCATTTTTTTCACCCATTACAGCAAATGTTGCTACATTTCATAGTATTAAGTGTGGATCGTTTTATTTGGAAAGTGGCGATAGCTTAATGGAATAAAAAAAACAACCTTAATGTTTCATTAATATTACGAGAAAGATGTTTTTAGTGTGCACTAACGATACATTTTCCTAGACTGTACAATAAAATCATGCCTTTTGTTTGGAGACTAACACGTATATTCTCCGCTACAGGGTGAATTGGTTTTCCTCACAGAACTGACAACATTTTTTACAATCGCTTCCAGAGAAGCAAACACAATCGCAGAAAGCATGCTTTGTTTAAAATTAGATGATTTGCTTACGACAATAAAAGCACATTAACAACAAACCAGTGTTTGGCGCTTAGCGTAGTCCCTGTCGCGTAGGTTACACACTTTTGGCGGTCAACTGCTAACAGCTGATGCACTGTCTGCACTTTGCAAGGGAACAGCTTCAAATCTTTCACCAACATTCTGCGTAGGGTCCGCTGTATAATGCACAATTGAGTGGCACGTCGTGTGGTCGATGTTCCGGCCTCCTCTTCGACATCTTGAGCAGCAGCAGGAACATTCTGAGCAGAACGGCTGCTCCGGGGCCGGCCAGCCTTGGGAAGATTTCGTGTTGTCTCTTCAAGGCGAGTGGCCTTGAGTGTTAGTCCAGTTGGTGTTGGACGGCCACGAAATCTGGGATGAAATTCACGCTGCGCAAAAAAAATGGAATTAATTATTCCCGGAGTAAGCCGATTCATGGCTTGTTAATTGAACGAAGTTCCTTATCGCACGTTGCGGGATGTGGGGCTAACTACTACTTTATTACAACCCATTATTATGAACTATATTGGGTACTTTAGGTTTGGTTTGGTTTAAAGGGAAGTTTTCTAGGTGGAGCCTGTGTATTACAAATTGTAGTTTTGAATCCAATAAAAGTAAATTTAGAAATGCCAAAGTGCAAGACTGACAAATCCATGAAACACAACCCTAAGGCTTAAGACAAGTACATTTTCTCAAAAAAAAAATACCTATTGATAAATAGGTATTAAATTATTTAAAAATAAAATAAATGGTTTCTCATTACATCCCATGAAGGGACCGGGGAGAACTTCTCACAATCACTGAAGCTGTGCGCTTTCAAGTTTTCACTCACTGATTGGGACCTACAGTTTTACACCGATTCCGAACTGTAATTTGAGAAGCTTTTTCATGGCTATATACTCGATAGTGTACTTATTTGTAAAAAAAATCATACTCTTAGGCTTTTTCTTACAGAAAGTACTTCTTATTAAAAACTGTAGTTTTTCTTGAAAAAAACATTAGCTTTTAATAACAGAAGTACCTGACATTAAAGAAAGGACCTTTTCGGGAAAATATAGTACACAATCTTACAAAAGGGACCTAAAAATATACTTTGTTTTTTAAAAAAAATTCAATAAATAAAAAAAATTTTAAAAAAGGGTCAACATTTTACAAAAAGTATATTTTTATTCGAATTTGAATTTTTATGACCGAGTTTTGTCAGTTTTCATACTACAAGTTTAAAAGTCATGAACATTTTTGTAATTGAAAAATGGTTGGTTTTTGTTGGAAATAATAGACAATTCAGTTAAGCACACTCACTGGCATGAATAGTATCGAAATCCGTGCCAAGTTCATCATCAGATGTCTAACTACTGTGCCTGAATACATAAAGCAATATTGAAATATGTGTAACAAAAGGGTGTTAACTCATTTATTTTCTGTATAACGGAGTCGGAAACGAATTTGGTTGTAACTTCAGAATTCGTGATAAATTCGGTTGTATCAACCGAATTGACGCTAAATTCAGTCACTACAACCAAATAAGGTTATTGTGACCTAATTGATACCAAATTTGATAGTTACAACCAAACTTAAGGCAAATTAATTTTATTTTTTTTTTATCAAACCAACACTCAGGGGATGCCCCCTATAAATGCAGTGCATTGTGTTGGCGAAGGAAAATTGAGGTAGTAGAGGGTGGAAAGAGGGAGTAGTGTCTGTTGATATTTGCCTTGAATGTTTGTATGTCACAATTGGTGGGAAATACACTAGCCGGAAGTTTATTCCACATACGGACTGTACGGCTGAAGAACGAATTTTCTCTATAGTGTGTAGTGCGGTCAATCGGCCACTCGATAAAAAACGGATGAGAGTTCCTGGAAAGCCGCGTACTTCGGCTAAATATCCTCACGTCCGGCATAAGTTGACGGATGTCCGAGGAACACATACCGTGGAAATATCGATAGAACAGTGACACGCAACCCACATTTCGACGATGCTCAAGGGAGGCAATAGAGTTGGATACCCTACTGTCCCCTATTAACACCGTCGCTCTCCTCTGGACACGGTCGAGAAGCTCCAAAGAGGTCCTAGGAGCACCTGCCCATATATGGGAATTATACTCCATCTTTGGCCTGATGTAGGTGGTGTAGATATTGAGAAGATCAGATGGAGTGAAGTATTTCTTGCACCGCTTTAAAAAGCCTAGACACTTGAATGCATCTTTCGACACATCAAATACATGTTTTGCCCAACGGACATCACATTGTATTTTCATGCCCAGAACATCAAGAGCGTCTGATTCATCAATATCCACACCGTCCATAGACAATGACGACACACCTGGGTCAGCAATACGTTTATGCGACAACAAACAACACTGGGTCTTACTCGCATTAAAATCTACTCTATTCCTTCGACCCCATTCAACAATGGACACCAGATCGCGGTCGAGTGTTTCATTCATCGTCCGGCGTTTGACTTCAATCTCTTGAAGACTTGGCCTACGATCGAATGAATAAGAATGGCAGAGGTTACTGTCATCGGCAAAAGAGTAGATTGGATTCACAGTCAGACCCAGGAGATCGTCAATGAAAATAAGAAAAAGAGAAGGAGAAAGAACAGAGCCCTGTGGTACGTACACCTGCAGTCAATTTATGCTCGTCGGATGAAACCCCATCTACAACAACTCGTATAGTGCGATCTCTGAAAAAACTCGATATAAATCGAGTGAAGTTATCTCCGACACCAAAAGCAGCGAGCTTTGACAAGAGTGCATCGTGCCATACTCTGTCAAAGGCCTTGGAAATATCAAGAGCCACTACCTTACTCTCACCAAGCCGGTGGATGGATCGACTCCACTGTTCCGAAAGGAACGCCATCAGGTCTCCAGTAGATCTCATTCTACGGAAGCCATACTGCCGATCATTAAGAAGGTCATTGGACTCAAGATACTTCACTAGATGGTGGTTAACCATGCTCTCCATAACCTTCGAGAGCGCAGAACAAATTGCATTTGGTTGCTGTACTTGAATTGATGCCACATTCGGCTACTCCAACCGAATTTGGTACCAATTTTGGTTCGTGCGTCCAAATTAATTTCAAATTCGGTTGTTCCACCCGAAGTTTTAGAAAATTTAGTTGACAGAACCAATATGATTGAAGATTCGGTTGTCACAACCGAGTCAATTATAACACGAGGTTGCTTCAACCGATTTTCAGTTATGGGGACTAAATTCGGTCGTGTCAACCGCAATGCGGTCATGTCAACTGCAATGCGGTGCAATTCGGAATTTATGGTTGCTACAACTTCTTCTCAAACAATTGGTTCCTGGGGTGCATTTACGAAGAAAAATGTTTCGATGTTGGCCCCAGCACCAAAACCTTCACTCAGAAAATGCGATATATTAAATTTAATTTCCAAGCTTCCTTAAATTTAATTCAAAATAACTATTCAATTGTGGTTCATTTGCACTATAAATTGTACTTTAATTATGTGACATAATCGGTGTACAAGCAAACATAGTAGAGAGTCTAGTATTTTGATTGAACTGATACGAGTATTTCGACGATTGGCGAAACTATAGTATCAAGATGAAATTCAGCCTCATCGCTGATGATGATTTTGTTCGAAACCCCTTCATTATTTTTAAAATATTCCTCAATAATTAAAACGTGTTGTTCTTTAATTTAGTGTTCCATTTTCAATAACCCTGATCTGTCAGCTGTAACGCTGTCTTTCTTCTTTAACAACAACAAACCCTGATTTTTAAAAATTTTGCTTGACTATTCGAACACCCCTTAGGTGCACCAGTGTGTTTAAAGCCGCTGATTAAAAATATTGTGTTTCATCTGAAGGGAAATGTCCGTGCTTAATATGAACTTAATTTCGTATTCAAATTCACGTGGAAGTTGTAACAGCGTATTTAGTTCTCAGAGAATTTTAATTTAAATGAGAACAATAGCGTTATTTAAAGGATATATAAACATTGTTAATCGTTACCAGATTATGATATTTTAAACAATTCTGGGCATTTCAGCAGTTGTTTTTCAATATACAAATAATAACAAAAAATCAATTCACAAACAATTAAAAAAATTTTGTAAGGAAAACACAAAAACTGCGCTACCCTAATTCGTAGTAATATGTGTGTAACTGGATTTACTCGAATATTTATAGTTCCGTTCGAAATTCAACACATCCCAAGAAAATTTATACTAGGATAACGTTTTATACTGTGTGAAAAATTGTTTTGTTATGTTTATGTTTTACCTTATAAATCAATGTAATTGAAATTAATGATCAAATTTGTTTTTCTCCTTCCTTCCCTTATTATAATCTACGAAATTTTGTTCTTTACCCAGCAATTCAATCAAACACATATGTACACACACACACACACACACACACACAGTGTATATTCTGTAGGGCGATATTACTGGGTGGGATGTGATATTGTTGTTGGTAGGAACTACAATCAATTATCTCAACATATTTCCCCTGTGGATATTTTCTAAGCGAACACAAGCAACAATAAGGAAGGGCAGGAGCAACATGTTTTTGGAAAAGATCTGTTTATTCGACAAGGAGAATTGCTAGTTTAGAATTCGTAACAATATAATTTGTGTCTAGATTTTTGCAAAGGTTTCTAAGAAAAATATGTTATTGATATTTGACTTGGAAAGGATATTTTCCTATAGGTATATAAATTATCGAAAAGAATATTGTTATGCCAAGGATTTGCGTACAAATGGCAAAGCTCAATTTTTCATCTGCATCTAAGAGCAATGTGAATGCAAATTCAAATACCACATGTATGGATATAAAACTATAAACACTCACCTTCGATAATCGCCCATAAACATATTGGGAAAATGTTGTAAAATGTTGAGGACCCTTGTCCATACTCATTTCGCAAATATTCAAAAATCTTTATAAGAATAGCACTGGATATACTTTGTACTATATGTTGCAAGGTTTGACTATTTCTTTGTTATCAGCCTTCAGTTATTTTTTGTATTTAAGGGAATTTCTTTGGACATGTGGTCGGATGCAGATACAATTTATAAATTTTCTAAATGTAATTAAGTTCGATTATATTTTCACAATCTTCTGCTGTTTTAATTTTGCCACAAAGGCATTTTGTTAAGGATATCATTGTTGTGATTCGAAGATATTGCAAAGGTTATAGGCGTATAAGCAAAAATTGCAAACATATTTGTGGTTTATTGCATGTATAGGTTAGCAAGCTTATGTACCTTAAGGCAATTAATTTGTGCAAGTTTAAAAATTCAAAAGGTTTTTCTTTTTCTTTTTTGAATTTGTTATTTATGTTTCAATGTTAAATGTGATGAGATCTGGTAATTGTAATTTTGGCAAAAATAACATAAATATTTTCAATTTGTTTATTTCAGGAAATATATTCATTATTTAAATTGCACTGAGAGGATCTAGGAGTTTAAAGGTACGTTGTTTGCACTAAACCAATTTTCATAAAAAAGAATAACCTGCACACTCAACAACGTATCGCAGCAACGTAACTGCAAATGGGTCATAACTAGAGTGCCCAAAAAAACAGTAATTTTTTGGAAACCGGTTTTCGGTTTGTACGAAAAATCAAGTTTTCAAGATACCAATTTTCGGTTTGTTCGATAAATTAAGTTTTCAAGAAACCAGTTTTTAATTTGGCAAAAACCGGTGGAACCTGTGGAACCAGTTTTTTCGGTTTTTTTTTGCGTTACATTAAATTACACATGTTGCACTTACAATACATTTGTTTAGCGATCATTTCATATACTTGTTAGTGTCACAACTCTATTTAAAAATTACAATTACGTTTTAATTTTAACTAAAACGATTATGTCATATTCTAACTTGGAATGCGCGCTTAAGAAAAATTTGAAAGTTTTGTTCAAATTTACATCAAACTGATTTAAATTCAAAAATCATATTAAAATTTGAAACAGATTTTCATATATAACAATCTTATTGAGTTTAAAACATTTATTTATAAAATGATTTTAATTTTTTAATTTGAAAAAAAAATTAGTTCTTAAATAATTTGTACTTAATTCTTATTCAAGTCATAAAATCATTTTGAAATTTGATTAAAAAAATTGTTTGGAAATGTCATTTATAACTTTTTGGAACATAAAATCATATTTGAGAATAGAAATCATGTTTCTTAATTCCAAAAATTTCAAGAAAAATCGAAAATCCTATAATGTAAGGATATGACCACAAATTAAATAAAACCGACATCAGTTAACCGATTTCCGGGTTTTTTCGAAAAGTACGTTTTTTTAAAAAACGGCACACGGTTAAGAGCAAAAAAAAAAACGGTTAACCGGTTTAACCGTTTTTTCGGTTTCGGTTTTGGACACTCTAGTTAGTTTAATTTTGTTAAATTTACAAATATATGAAAGTTCTTAATAACGGAGTCATTTGAAGCCTCCAGCATTAGAGCAGTTTCGCGCAACATCTTGTACTATTGGGTATCTTGTGAAAGATGGTGAGGAACCACTGGGGATGTTCGTGGATACATATCTCCCAGGCAATTCTGAGCGTGAACTAGATACTCCAGTTGGAGATTCAGAATTTTAACATTTGCATAGAAGTTTTCCACATTTTAGGAAAATTTTACACCCCTGTTGGAGATATTTAACGGCTTTAAATTAATGTGATGAACTTCAGATTTTGTTAACATTTAACTTAAATGTACACATTAAAATTGTATTTAAAGTAATTGACCCCATGCATGGCCATAGTTGTGTTAGCTTAGGGCGTGCTTATATCCTTATTTATGCTATTTTCGATCTATATTTTTCGAACTAGCAATGGACCTGTCTGCATTAGCCACTTATTTCTCCAAGCTTTCCTATATCCCGCTCTATACTCTCTTTCAAAATCAATCATTGAAGCGTCCGCCAAGAGGAAGGAGATCATAAAGTTGGCCTTCTCCCCCCTTCACATTCCGGATACTTGTGTGGCTGTTCCTCCTCCAAAAATCACGAGGTGTTAGGTGACTCCCGGTTGGAACGAAGTTCACTTCGCTATGTATTATGTACTAGTTAGTTTCAACACGCCTAAGGCGCCCGTTGAAAAATACCATAATTTAAATGGATCTTTAAGAAAAGATAATTTTTGTAAAATGATAAACTTTTTTTAAGAAAATTTATTTTTTTTGTTATAGAATGTCTTTGTTTTTAAATAGAATATTTTTAGGTCCTTTATGTATATTTTCCAGAAAAGGTACTATTTTTAAGAAGAAGTACTTTACGGAAGAAAACCCCATAACAGTAAGCAACTTTTTACAAAGAAGTACCTTTTTTGGGAACAGGTACTTTTTAAAGAACTGGTACTCTTTTTAGAAAAAATTTATTTTGTAAGAAATTCTACTTATTTTCAGAAGGCTACTTATCTCAAGAAAATAAAAGAAAGCTTTTATTTTATATTTCAGAAATTGTACTTTCAAGAAAGGTATTTTTTTTTAAGAGGAGGTATTTTTTGAAGAAAAGGTTTTTTTAAGACATGGGAATTTTTTTTAGAATTGGGCATTTCTTCATGAATAGGTTCATGTTTAGGAGTAGCTACTTATGTCAAGAAAAGTTATTTTGATTCACAAAAAGGTACTCTGTAAAGCAAAGGTAGTTATTTAAGAAAAGACAATTTGTTGTAAAAAAAATTTTAAAAAATTACTTTTTTTAAGAAAATATATTTTTTGTAAGAAAATTTTCCTTTTTTTCAGCAAAGGTACTTCTTTAAGATCAAGTATTTTTTTTAAGAAAATGTACTTTGTATCTTTTTTGAGAAAATTTAATTTTTTTAAGAAATGGCACTTGTTTAATATAAGGTATTTTTTTTAAAGAAAAGGTACTTTGTTTAAGAATATGAATAGGTATGTTTGTGAAAAAAATTTATCTTTTTTAAGGAAAGGTACATATTTACAAAAAAATGTTTTTTTTTAAAAATATACTTTTTGTAAGCAAAGGTACTACTTCCTCTTCACTTATTTAAGAAAGCGTTATTTTTTTAAAACTTCGTTCACTTTAGTTTTCCAAATTTACTTTTTGTTGGGTTCAAAACTACTATACATGCTAAATATTGGTTACAGGCTCCACGTAGAAAACGTCCTATTAAACAAGAAATTTCCCAACATACTATGTGAAACATTTAGTTAGCCTAGACACAACCTAAAGCAAAAGTAATCAAAATGAGTAGTTGATAATACTGGGTTGTAGCATAATAGTGTTAAAACAAAACTTGTTTTATTTTTTTCATTTATCCCCCATCCCGCAACGTGCCATAAGGAACTTCGTTCGAAAAATTTGTTACATGGTCGAATTATTTCATAGAAAGGTAGCTAACATTTAATTCATCACCAGAACGTAAATATTTATTGTAAATAGTAATGAACAATTTCATACGTTGCACAATTTTGTCGATACTTTTATAAATATTTACGATGTTGGATGAGTGTGTATGTATATGTGTATATGTAAACACGCTTTCGTCATTTGAACAGGTTAATTTGAACTTGGAACACTCGGCACCTCCTGTTTTCTAGTCGTATGTGGTACCGGTTTAAACATTTTTCGTTTCTTTTGAACATAAATGTTCGTTTGCCGCAAATAAATTCCTGATACGAAGTCTAGTTGTTTACAAATTCTTTTGTGCGGCAAAATATTTTTCTTTCCGTGTACTGAATAAACAAAAATTTAAATATATAAATGGTTTCCAGATACATCCCATGAAGGGATTAGGGAAAGCTTCTCACAACCAGTGAGCAGTGCGCGTTGTATTCCTACACTCACTGATTGGGACCTACATTTTTATACCGGTTCCGAATGATATTTTGAGAATCTTGTTCATGGCTAAATACTCCATAGTGTCGCTATCACTAAGCGAGGTCTCCGCCGTCGAAAGAAATTAAAGGTCGAACCCGCGTTCTCATGCACAAGTGCTTTAATTTTGCTTTATCTTGATTTGACTCTCCAAAACCTTATATTTCAATAGTGAAATTATGCAAACTGTGGGACTCAGTGGAGAATGTTCTCTGACTTCAGCGATTTGATTTGAAATCTTTCAATTTTCGTATTGAACATTTTCGATGAAGTCGAATATAATTAAATAAAATAAACTTATATTTTCCCATGACATATTATGAAGGACATGTTAGTTTGTCCCACAATCAATGAACTGTTTTTTTACTTTTTACATTGCTTGCCTGGTACCCTAGGTTTTACAGCGGTTCCGAACAGGATTTCAAAGAGCCTTTCATTAAATATAACACTGGTCAACACACTTCTTGTTTCCTTTAATTTTTTTGTGTGTTGTTGGGTATTGTTATGGCCCTGACAATGACAAAAATACTGGGAGATTGCTAACAGCTTTACTTTTTGAGATACACAGTTTTATTATTTTGACAACAAGTAAATACAAAAAATTAATACATATGTTAACAAAATTTCTATCGAACACTATCAAATGATCTTGTATAAGATTTACTTGAATGAATGACTTTAGGTAGTTGTCGTTGCAAACTCCAGCAGTAGTCTGCCATCATATGCGAGTCCCACCTTCCCTGTTGAATCTTTCACCCTCGTCCTCACTAAAAAAATCACCCAGATTTTAAGGAAATCCATCTAAATTCGAGTGCAGGAAGTGGATTTGTATGCTCATGTTGCACCGTAGATCTTACAAGTTGGATAGCATGCACTCAACAAGCTCGACATGGTCGTTAGATTTATTTTTGCCTAGAAATTTACTGATAACCAAAACAAATGAATTCCAAGTTTTGGATTCGACTTCAGTCATTGATTTGACAAAATTAGGATCTTTCACGAGCTGCCTGATCTGTGGCCCATCAAAAACACCAGCTTTCAATTTTTCTGTACTTAATCCTGGAAAACTTGCGTGAAAGAAAATTGAAACGTTCGCCACTTTTTAGTTAGCTATAACTCAAAAACGAAAGCTGTTAGAGAAAAATTGTTGCTGTATGTAAAAAATGCGCGTCAATTTGAGTTAAAGACAAAAATTTGTTGGCCAGTGTAAGTAGGTATTTGAATCGACTACGGTAATGTTGTTAACACGTTTAACAACTACCTTATTTTATTTTTGATGTGTAAACATCTATACGCTGGGGGTAAAAATCTTTTTCACAATACAATCACCAATTTAGAGTAAGATGTGCGATGTAATCGTTAACCAATCGTAAAGCATTATCAAATCGGTGTGAGCTATGTGTGAGTGTATTAGTGTACTCATACGCTGCATACAATATACTAAGCACCATCTAGTGTGCAATAGTAGCGACTAGAGGCTAGCGCGAGATGAATTGATTGAGTTGTGATTTGTGTGACACTAATACATTGTCATGTCATGCATGTTGTTACTACTTGGTATACATAGGACTTCGACGGCAATGTTACGTTCGACTCAAGTAAATCAATCCAACGTGTTCGAACATGAATCGTTTTACTTGAGTGTTGCATGGTACATACGACCCGACCAAGACTGTATGGATTAGAGTTGGGTAGTTCATGAACTATATAGTTCATTTAGTGTGGCCAAACATCACCCTAACGAACGTAATGCACATGTTCGATACGGCGAGTAGGTACGTGATTGGTATGTCTGGGCACCTTTAATGAACGAGTTCGAGAACTAGTGAACGAGTTCGACACAAGTCTAGTATGGATGACGTTTTGTCGCCCACACTGAATTTATGTTATTCTAACGTTTGATTTGTGTGCGCACGATTGTAATTAAAAAAGGGAAAATGGAGAATATTGATGTTTAAATTATCGCAATTAATTATTTTTCAATTGTTTTCATAAAATATGTACATTTTCTTTAAAACAGTATTTTTACTTAACAAAAGTACTTTTTCTTAAAAATTATCTTTTCTTAAAAAACATTCCTATTCCTAAATAATCAGCTTTTTATAAAAAAAGTAAATTTTCTTAAAAAATTACCTTTTCCTTACTTAATTGTTTCTTTTTTTATTTTTGAAATTAATTCCTTTTTTATGTTGCTAAAGTAAATCAACATACATAGATTGCTGGTAGTACAACACGTATCACAACACAGTTCAACCCAATCATTGGGTAGTAATAGCATCGTATGACTCGACGGTTGCGTCGCAATGACTACTATGAGTGGGTTTACGTGTAGACATGGCATGGCTCGAACCGCTACAGGCGTCGGCCTTACACACACAGCATAACATTTTGCACGATGAATTAAATGAACAGAAAAATGCACTTGTGCTAGCCCTTAGTAGCGACTAATTTTCACTAATTGTCTTACATTATGTTATCGTAGGCAAATGAAAACAAATAAATAAAATGAATACAAAAACATTTAATTTTAACAACTTTTAAAAAGATTTTTTGCACTTTTAATAAAAAATGTACTAAAACAAAGCAAAATAAGGAAAACTAAAAACTAAACTTGTCAAATATAAGGAAAACTAAAAACAAAAAGTTTTCTTCATCTTTGAGATTGTCATTCATACTTAACAGCTGCATATACGCACCATCTAGTGTGCAATATTAGCTACTAATTTTCGAGAACCATTGCTGTAGAATAACATTAGATTTCAGTAAACAGCTGATTAATAACTTGTCAACCGCAACAAATACAAAATAATAAAATATTTTACAAAACACCAAACAAATTATAACTCAGAACATAAAACAACACAAAGTGTATCAAAGCTGAATGGAGGTAATGTTAATTCTAATAAAATTTCTATTAGATTCCAATATAAATTAAGATTATAACATATCTTCATTACGTACTGTTGCCTTACACTGAAACTGGTGCACGACAATTGGGTAACAATCTCCATCTCATGCCAATTATTATGGGTGGAGATTTTAATACAAATTGTGCAAACCCACAGTCGCAAGCTTTATCAAAATTTTTATTTGACGTTTTCCACTTGCATATGAGCAATTCTCCACAAACCCCCACAGCTAACAATTCCACTGCTATAGATGCAGTTTTCCCTAGATTTTTAAATACAATCGAGTCAAAAATTTAAATATGTATAGTATCTTATTTTAGTTACCATAAGCCAATATTAACTATTTGTACTTAAGGCATTTACCATAGATGGGCACTTTGCAGTACTACTAAAATTTCAGTAAAAATAATTCTTTAACTAGTAAATTTTTACTGATTACTAAAAATTTTTTCAACTATTTTTATAAAGTGCCTACATGATTACGATGAGGTGCATTGAATTTTCAGTAATCAGTACTGCCCGATTACTGATTATTATGAATACGGCCCTATGATTTGACTGGTAATGCAAATTAAATTTCATTATCAGTAAAAATTTACTGAATTTTTTCAGTAATCAGTAAATTTACTGCTTACTGTAATTTTTAATGCAGTACATATATACTGCAGTGTGCCCACTTACTAACCAAATAAGTTAAATAAAACAAACAAAAACCAGTAAATTCCTATGTATTTACAATATTGAAAGTTTTGATACTTTTAATTGATTAATTAAAAAAATATACTAAAAGCATAAGTACTTCCAACTTCATTACTAGATGTTTACACATCTCCCCTGTGATCGGACTCACATTATTTTTTTTTTTTATTTAACAAACCAACACTCAGGGGATGCCCTCTATAAATGCAGTGCATTGTGTTGGTGAAGGAAAATTAAGGTAGTGGAGGGTGGAAAGACGGAGTAGTGTCTGTTGACATTTGCCTTGAATGTTTGTATGTCACAATTGGTGGGAAATACACTAGCCGGAAGTTTATTCCACATACGGACTGTACGGCTGAAGAACGGATTTTCTCTATAGTGTGTAGTGCGGTCAATCAGCCACTCGATAAAAAACGGATGAGAGTTCCTGGAAAGCCGCGTACTTCGGCTAAATATCCTCACGTCCGGTATAAGTAGACGGATGTCCGAGGAACACATACCGTTGATATATCGATAGAACAGCGACACGCAACCCACATTTCGACGATGCTCAAAGGAGGCAATAGAGTTGGATACCCTACTGTCCCCTATTAACGGTCGAGGAGCTCCAAAGATGTCCTAGGAGCACCTGCCCATATATGGGAGTTATACTCCATCTTTGGCCTGATGTAGGTGGTGTAGATATTGAGAAGATCAGATGGAGAGAAGTATTTCTTGCACCTCTTTAAAAAGCCTAGACACTTGAATGCATCTTTCGGCACTTCAAATACATGTTTTGCCCAATGGACATCGCATTGTATTTTCATGCCCAGAACATCAAGGCGTCTGATTCATCAATATCCACACCGTCCATAGACAATGACGACACACCTGGGTCAGCAATCCGTTTATGCGACAACAAACAACACTGGGTCTTACCCGCATTAAAATCTACTCTATTCTTTCGATTCCATTCAACAATGGACACCAGATCCCGGCCGAGTGTTTCATTCATCGTCCGGCGTTTGACTTCAATCTCCTGAAGACTTGGCCTACGATCGAATGAATAAGAATGACAGAAACTACTGTCATCGGCAAAAGAGTAGATTGGATTCACAGTCTGACCCAGGAGATCGTCAACGAAAATAAGAAAAAGAGAAGGAGAAAGAACAGAGCCCTGTGGTACAACTGCAGTCAATTTATGCTCGTCGGATGATACCCCATCTACAACAACTCGTATAGTGCGATCTCTGAGAAAACTCGATATAAATCGAGTGAAGTTATCACCGACACCAAAAGCAGCGAGCTTTGACAAGAGTGCATCGTGCCATACTCTGTCAAAGGCCTTGGAAATATCAAGAGCCAGTACCTTCAAGTCTCCAGTAGATCTCATTCTACGGAAGCCATTCTGCCGATCAATGAGAAGGTAATTGGACTCAAGATATTTTACAAGATTGTGGTTAACCATGCTCTCCATAACCTTCGAGAGCGCAGAACAAATTGCAATTGGGCGGTAATTTGCAGGGTCACTTGCATCACATTTTTTAGGGATTAGCTGGACATTAGCAACCTTCCAACATGCCGGGAAGACTCCCGCACGGTATGCAAGTTTGGAAACGGTGCGCAGAGGACGTGCCAGCGTCGAAAACCACCTACTCAAGACCAGTGCTGATATGCGATCCGGGCCCGGGGATTTATTTACTACGAGATTCGCAAGAATCTTTTTGACTCCTCGCGTTCGAAAAAATATCTTGGGAATGGAACAAGATACGTAATTGATCACGGGGAGTGGTTGATTGCTATCCGTCAAGGAAGAGATCCTTGCCAACATTTCAGCCAGGAGGTTAGCTTTATCAACCGGTTCAGTGAATGTTATGCCATCTTTAAGAAGAGTGGGTATAGAGGAAGAACTATCCTTTATTCTTCTTGCAAATGACCAAAAGCTCTTACTTCCTCTAGGGAAAGAAAGGACTTTAGAACGAATACGCTTTGCGTGAAGAAACCTTTCGCGTCGAGGTATTGGTTATTGTCTTCTTTTAATGTACATGTTCCTCCGGCCTTTGCCTTAAGTGTCTGTAGATGGTAGCTTGGCCAGAACGACACGAATCAATAGTCGCGGCGACAAGGCCCCTTTAGTCGTCAGGGGCGGATATGAGCGTCATTGGGTTAGATCGAAAATTTAGCAGTTTCAGCGATATCATTTGGATACAAAATTTCTTCATGTGTATAGTGTTACAGCAGATTACTTTCCAATTGCTATGGCATAATCATAGCCTGACTTTAAGCAAAAGCCTGACTTAATTATTCCCCTAACTGCTTTCATATTCTTTATACCCTTCGGAGTCAAAACCCTACAAGTCAAGAAGCAAATTGCTTAAATTACATTTTAGTATCAACCTTTGGATGGTTGCAGGCAACAACTAATTGGTATTGTTAGGTACATATCTGGCTCCCAGGCATAAACAAATAATCCACTTAAAAGTGGGCTTTTTGTGTTTAGACGACAATTATGTTTACACAAGATACGAACTGTGTGAACCCAAATTTGCAATTACTATGGGAGTTGAAGTTTAACTACAAATTAAAGCAAATACCAACAATCTGTAAGACAAATGCCAGGTTGTATATATGCATTTGCGAACATCTTGACTTTACTACCCCATACAATTTATTTGTCTAAGGTAGAAAGAAGGAAATGGAAACGAGTCCTATTTCAATCCGGATGCAAAGTTCATATTTAATTTAAACATACAAAATGTATAAACTTTGTGATATCTTTTAAACTTTTGGATGATTTCAAGTAAAAGCAAATGCCTAAATGTTTAATATTTCATTAGCTGTTGTGCTGTGAGTTAAATTGTTATTCTTAGTTAATTAGAATAAATATATCCTTGCTCAAATAGAGCAGGGTTAAATTAAATCCTTTAGCTGGCTTAAAAGTTGGCAGCTAACTGTCCATTATCAGTTTCCCCTGAGCAAATATAATCGTAAAATTATTTAACAATTACTGTATCAACATCGTCGTCACTATGGTGACCATTCTTGTCATCATCATCGTAGTTATCATTATTTTTTCTAGCATTTGTTTTATTTGTCCACAAGCAAACCTGTTGACATTGTAATCAGATTTGAAATGAAAACTGAAGACTCTTGTCAAGTAAGTAGAAACTAACTGCAACAACTCATTGAGCAGCAGAGTAAACCCTTCAAGCGAGTCAAATGAATGGTACTTTCACATAATTTCACTTGTGGCCATTGCATCATTGCAACAGCAGCATCATCCAAACGACAACTGCTGCTGTTGCCGCTGCTGTTGTTAGTGGTGGAACAACTTCAACTACCTAATCCTATAGCAACAGTAGAAACAAACAATGTTAAAAGGAAAATACCATCAACTACAACTAAAAATTAAAATTTAAGTAAGACAAACCAAACCAAATAGCATTACTTACAACAAGTCAACCAACCAACAATTAAACTGCTATTGCAACTGTAGAGGAACTTAACGAACGACCAAACAACCAAATGCGAGATAACAACACTGCAGTGGAAGGAAGGTAGGAAACATCTAGGTACACAATAGTGACAAAGGTAAAAACTACAGTCGGCCAACAATGACATGTAAAAAGTTTGTAGTAGATTTTAGATTTAAGCGTCGTCTTTTGTCTTTTGTATGGAACAGTTCGAACTAAGTGTCTTAGCAAGTCATAGTGAGTTTCTAGTACTTTCTTTTATTCCGTCCTTACGCACGTGACGCAGTAAAAACTTAAATATTGGTATCCAAACTGGCATGAGGATTCATTCTCTCGAAAATGTCAGAAAGATAAAGAACACTATATGTTTATTTTTTTTGGAGGCAACATTCCTTGTTTTCTGAAATTAATAAATTAATTTCAAATCTCAGCCAAACCAGTTTCATTTGAATAACATGAGTTAGTAAAATCTCTTTCTCAGTTTTGATCCATCTCATCATATTTGATTTTATAGTTCCAAACCCATTCCGTCTATGAATCACAATTACCGGTTGAATTTCACGTCCGTATTTTCTAAACTGGTGTATATTTTGCATTACTGCTTTCAGCAATATTATAGGTCTTAACGACTTTAGCAACTCTCTTAAGGACATACAAAAACGAAATCGCACCTGAGGCGGGGGAATTTATGGAATGTTTGTTTGCATATTCGTCGATTGCCTGCAAGTATTTGTCCTGAAAGAGGGGGAGAGGGGATATGCTTCCAAAGCTGATTTATCGATGATGGGGGGCTAAAAAATCAAAAAATTACTGAAGGACTAACTGCATTGCACCCATGTATCAACAAAGCCACCTAGAAACAAGCAAGTATGGACACTCGTACGAAAGGTATATTTCTCACGTGTTGTTTTCAGATTTTCTTAAAAAACTTAAAATTAAAAATTTTTTGCTTCGGTGCTAATTTTTTACAGTTCTTCTGCCTTTAAAGAAAAATTTAAAATGTCACGTACTAAGACCTTCGCGCAGTGATCCCTAGGTACCGATAATGGCAGCACTTTCATTTGATCGAATTCACAAAAATTTTAATATGCGATATCTCCATAATTATGCATAATATCAAAAAATTGCATTTAATGTTATATTATTAAAAAAAAATTTATATTTATGTATAAAAAAATTTTTTTAATCCAATAATCTTGACATTATTAATATTATTAATAATATACATAATAATTTATAATCATTATTAAATTTTCTATTAAAAGCCTCAATAAATTTAGAATCTCTTAGATTTGTCGGAGTTTGCATATTCCGATAACAAATATTAATCGAATTTTAAAAATTTTAACATTTAATAACTCGATAAATATGCAAGCTATCGAAAAATTTCATGTAATATATTTAGATTAAGAAAAGTATATATTTAGATTGGATTTAGGAAAAAATTCTCAACATACCGTTCGGCACCGCTGCAAAGCGGTAGTCTCAATCACAGAGTGTAAAACTAGAAAGCGCAAAACTTATTGGTTGTGAGAAACTCTCCCAAATCCCTTCATGGGATGCAGTGGAAACCACTTTTTTAATATTTGGATTACTACTCACTTTTCCATTAAAAACATCAAAAAATTTTGAAAATGTTTGATTTTGTGGAATTTGTATATTCAGATATTAAATATTTTTGAAAAATGTTAACTTTGATTTTAAAGTTTAACTCGATAAATATGCAAGTTATCGAAAAATTTAATTTGATATGTTTCGATTATTATTCACTTTTCTATTAAAACCATCAACAAATTTAAATAATTCTGATTCTTTGGAAATTAAATTTAAAAATCTACAGCATTGGGAGTTACCCACAAACTACATACATATAATAGTGTTCGAAAATTTCTTTGTTTGGTATTAAAACGCCAAGAAAATTATAAAAAAAATAGAAATTCAATTTTATTTTCCAATAATTCGATAACTAAGAGTTATCGAAAAATTGTATTGAATATTTTTCGCTTATTGATTTTATAAAATAAAGTTGAAAATAACTAATTTTATTTATCGAATTTTCAACTGAAACGTCAAGAAAATTATAAAAAATAGAAATTCAATTATATTTTTCAATAACTCGTTAACTAAGAGTTATCGAAAAATTGTGTTGAATATTTTTCACTTATGGTTTTTATAAAATAAAGTTGAAACAGAAAAGTTGAAAGTTTATTTATCGAATTTTCAAATGAAACGTCAAGAAAATTATAAAAAAATAGAAATTCAATTTTACTCTCCAATAACGCGATAACTAAGAGTTATCGAAAAATTGTATTGAATATTTTTCACTTATGGTTTTTATAAAATAAAGTTGAAGAATAAACTACTTTTATTTATCGATTTTTCAAATATGTTCGCTTTCCTTAAGCGAACCACTTGTCATTCATGAGCATGAAAGTTAGCTGTCGTTGCTGTCTGTTGTCGGTTTACCGCCCTTATTGATACAAAATTAAAATGTAGTTGAAGTTATACGCATCACTATCATGGTTACCAAATATTTTGGTAAAACTTTTTGAAATTCATTAGAGAGATAAAAAGTTATCAACCAAGTTCATGCTCATAAATGACAAGCCTCTGGTTTGCTTTAACTATGCAAGTTATCGATAAGCTTCAGCTTTTTGGTTATAATTAACTTTTCGGTTAACACAAATTAAGAAAATTGAGTTATAAGAATTTATAATTTCTTTGAAATTGAATCTTCCGACAACTCGAAAACGAAGAGAGTTATCGAAAAATTTTTATTCGCAATGTTTCACTTATGGTTTTTGTAAATAAAGTCGATGAAATTTAATTTTCTTAAACGAAAATTAAAAATTGTTAACAGTCCATAAGTTATCGATAAGGTTTTGATTATTTATTTATTGTTCACTTTTCCATTAACAAAAATCAATAAATTAAGTCATTTGAATTTATAATTTTTTAAAAACGTTATCTTCTGATAACTCGATAACTAAGAGGGTTATCGAAAAATATCATTTAGTATTCGTTCAACTGTTTTACACTTTTGTATTCAAAACTAAGAAAATTATACCATTCGACTTGGTATGGTTATTTTTTATTAATTGAATTTTTGCCAATTGTAACTTTCCATGACCATGCAAGTTATCGATAATTTACAATTAATATTTTTTGATTACTTTTCAATCAGAACACATCAAGCAACTATGGTCATATGAATTTATAATTTTTTAAAAATGGTATCTTCCGATAACTGAATAACTAAGAGAGTTATCGAAATATTTCATTTAGTAGTTTTTCAATTGTATTACACGTTTCTATTCAAAACTAAGAAAATTACACCATTCGACTTGTCGTAGTGATTTGTAAATGAATAAATTGATTAAAAATTTGTATTCCGATAACTAAATGAGTTTGCGAAAACTGTGTATCACCTAAAGTCCAAAAACCTAATAATATTGAAAAAGTTTAACTCGCGATAAATCGATAACTAAGCACGTTATCGGAAAATAAAATTTAATAATTTGCGATTATGGTTCGTTTCTATGAAACATATCAAAAAATTTAAAAACATTAGGTCATTGAAATTTATGGATTTTGGAGACAGACTATCGAGTTATCGAAAAACTTCATTAAATGTTTTTAAATTTTTTTTAATTTTTCTATTAAAAATGGCAAACCAAATTTAAAATTGATGCCATTCGAATATTGAATATTGAATTGGAATACCGGATGGTCCAACCAAAACGCACTATGTTACTTGTAAATAAAATAAAAGTTGTCAGTATTTTTTATTATGATAGAAGGATCTATGACAATTATGTGTGAAACAAAATATCTATCCGATGGTCCATATTATAAATCTGAGACATAATTGAGGTTCGATTTCTCATCCTTTAGCTCTTGAATTGTTCTTGGCTTATTGACGTACACGGCCATTGAATTTCGTGCGCAAAAGAGGAATTGTTTCGTTGGCTGTGTGGCAAGTGGCACCACCCTGTTGGAACCACATATCGTCCAGGTCCATATCCTCAATTTCTGGCCACAAGAAGTCCGCTATCATACTGACCAGGAAAATCGAGAAATGCATTTTGATTTGAACGCATATTTTCGTAAATGGCTTCAACAATCTTATCGCGCTGCACAATTGTCAAATAAAATGTCAAAGCCAGGAACATTGTTAACAATCCCAAAAATCTATAATTCCCAAATAATTTTCCAAATTTCTTTCTAGGTTATTTAGCTTTTCAAGATGCTTTGTTGGAACGCATGCAGATATGGGCATTTCCAGAGAAAGTGCCACCCTATGTCACATCACGTCACCCTCATTAACTGGTTACATTTTATGACCAAGTAGTTCGATTGTTTTCTATTCTCTTCCTAAATACAGAATGTAAGTAACTACATATTTATTAAAAGAAAATAAGACAATCAAACAAACTGGTCCTAAAATATAAGTAATTATCGAGAGTGACATGATGTGACAAAAGGTTGACCTTTCTGTGGAAATGCCCATATCAGAATTAGGTTAAAGAAATGGTGAGGCGGTGTTTGAACGTTGAAATTTTTTTCCCCAAATATGGGGTTTTCATTTTAAATCGACCAAATTTGGTAGGCTCTGGAGAAAGCTGTATGCAAGATAGGAAACTGTGGTATCAATAAAATTAATCTAAATTTAGCTATGTTTCAAATACATATACAAACTTAATATGTTTGGAAACAAATTCCTTAAGAATTGATAAATTGATGTGTTGACACATGTTTTCCAAAAGCGTAAAAATATTTGGAGTTTTTTAAAGTTTTGACTTTAAATGCATGCCATTTCCTCAAAAAACAATGAAATTCAACGGTTTTTATCTTATATTACAACATATGCTGTTGTTAATCTAATACTTTTCCAAAATTTAAAATTGCTTTTCGTTTAGCCAACTTATTCTCAATATCTGAAAAACCAGGGAAAATTAAAAATAAAAAAATATTTTTTTTTCTAATATTTTGAGAACCAGTATGTTTTTGTAGGTTTTTAGTAGCGCTACAAAGGGTGCCTCAGCAAGATTGATTTTTTTTGTGCCAGGGGCACCTCTAAAAGTTGACAGCTATCACATATGTTTATTCGGATTATTAAAAATGGTGCGCTTTACGAAAGAACGATGCATTATAATTGTGAAAACTTATTACAAATATTTGGACTGCTCGCAAACTTCGAAGAATTTTCAGTCGAGAAGTGCGCCTAGTGTGTCAACCAGTCGAAGAGTGGTTACCAAATTTTAAGAAACTAAGTCGGTTCTTTCTTTGAGGTATTGCGAAATCTCGGGTTTATGCGAATAAACCAGAAACAATTTCTGAGCTCAAATCCGAGATCCAACACGTGAGATACATCCACATCTCTGTGAAAAAATCATGGAAAATTTCATGAAAATTCCATTTCCGCCTGACATCAGAGCCGTGGGGGCCATGTGACAGATATTTTATTCCACACTTAATTATATTCCAATAAAAAAATCACAACTATCTCAAAAATTACGAGTCTTTATTTTATAATGAAAAAGTGCATTCTGACTGAGACACCCTTTATATAAAGAAGTATTTTCAATAAAGACTAACTTCAAAGTTAGCCAGAATTGTAGCCACATTTGGGCACCCACTGTGCTACTTTATTAAACGTTACATTGGAAAATAAAAATAGAATAGTTTCTGTGCTGAAGGCTCTTTTGCTATTGCACTTTTTATTTTCTTACATCTGCTTTAACATTAGATGAAATAATGTTAAAATAAATAATGCAACATTTAGCTAATTGAAATAATTGTTTTTGTTTTGTCATGAACAGAGCGATGGTGACCTGCTTGTTTGAATGCTGGTATACAACTGAATACAAATAAATATTTAGCTCTATGAAATAATTGTTTTGGTTTTGCCATAAACACAGCGACGAAAAAAAGTAGTGAATAGTATAGAGAACTTATTGCACTCTTTTTCCACTCTCATGTACAGAGTCTGAGTAAGAGAGCATAAACGAGTCTTATTCTCTTTATAGAATATTTCAATATAAATGCACCATTTCGACAATGTTATTACATAAAATAATACAAAATTCATAAATGTTTCAAAAGGCTTCAATGTTTCACATCTAAATTATGAATGGACCAAGTTATGACAAAAAGAGGGTAATACGTTTTGAATCATTCGACAGATGTCGCCAGTGCTTTTGAGTCATACAATTCGTTCCATGAGTTCTCTATACTATTCAATACTCTTTGGCGACGACGACCTGCTTGTTTGTTCGCTGCCGCTACATCAATACCAACATACTTATTTTTAGGCAGAGACTGTTGTTATACAACAACCACGTACGTGATGCTAACGCTGTGTGTTGTTTACATGTGTTAACTTTGATAGATTGCCGTACCCGTGCCTATAGATATTAACACATCAAAAATTAACTTCACAACTGTGAGACATTTTGTCGTCAATACTGATATGTTGTACTGCCATTTCGTAACGGAACAAATATATGTTGCTCAAAATTTTTCACGTGAAAGATCATAGAACTCAGCTTACGTAGAAGAGACAAGTTTTTGAAAACTAATTTAAAATTTTATCGATTTTGTGAAACATTCACATCTTAAGCGAAATCGGAATTGTCATTCATGAGCCTGAACATCAGCTATCGTTGATGTTTATTGTCGGTTTAAAAAAAAAAAAAAAATGGTTTCCCATTACATCCCATGAAGCCCCTGTACCTTCTCACAATCACTGAGCTGTGCGCTTTCCAGTTTTCACTCACTGATTGGGACCTACAGTTTTATACCGATTCCGAACGGTATTTTGAGAAGCTTTTTCATGGCTATATACTCGATAGTGTCGCCGTCACTATGAGAGGTGACCGCCGCCGAAAGAAATTTTAAGGTGGTCAGAGCAGGGTTCGAACCCAGTATCTCATGTACAAGAGCCGCGCACACTAACCATTGCACCACCGACGGTTTGTCGGTTTATCGTCGGTTATCTTGATACCAAAAAATAATATTATCGAAGTTGTTCCCCTCACTATTATGTTTACAAAATTTGTTGGTACTATTTTTCAAATTCATCAGTTAGACAAAAAGTTATAGACCAAGCTCATGCTCATAAATGATAAATCTGTTGTTCGGTTAAGGTTTCGAAAATTTAATTAGATATGACAAATTTTATAAGACAGCTCAAATAAAATATGACAATTAGAAAAAAAATCGATAGTTCGACTAGTTATCTCAAAAACGGAAGCATATGTTTATGTTATCGATGTATCAAATTTGAACATCTGGAAGGAATTTGCAAAATTTGGCGAATTTTCCTATTGTTGTTGTAATTTTTTTTATTTGATATGAACAAAAAACCAATTGTAGAAAGCCACTGTAATTTCTGTCCTTATTTTGTCAATCACTAATTAAATTTTCCAGCATATTACTGCCAGTATTTGTAAGACGATTTGCGTCAGTATCTATAAACTAAGACTGACATTGTTCAACTGTCTGACGTAGGGTAATATAATTAGTCTACCCGTAACAACAATCAAGAGGGAAACAATCACACAATCCTCAACAACAATAAAAGCAAACAATGCAATTGCATCAGCAGCAGCATCAACCGACAACCAACTGCGGAAATGTATGGGAAATTTTCATCTCAATAGTTTTTGTTTGCATTTGTTTAAATAAATAAAAAAGTATTGTTGTTCAAGTTACTTCCAATTCAAATAAAAACTTGAGAAACAAAAGGCAAAAACTACCAAAAAAAAAAATTAGATGAAAAACACACACAGGAATGTTGTGAGGATGAAGAGGGTAATGGTGAGGGTGACAGGTGGTGGCAAGAGACTTCTCTGTGAAGTCTTTGAAGGTGGTTGGGTAAAGATATAAAAACTCAAAACTTCCAGTACACGTAAAGACGGGGGGGGGTTTGGCATCACAATGGCAACAAAACCTTACAACACAACACAAACAAATTCCATTTTGAAGTTAGAAATAACAGAGGCGACTTTAGTTTGGTAATTTCAAATAACTATACAAATACACAAACACAAACACTCACAACAAGCTGCAACTATAGTACAGCATCTTGCAACAACGGGTAGCAATATCACTGACAACATTTTCGCTTGGCAATAGATCAAAATCGAGTAAAACTGTGTTTTTGCTGTAAAACTGCAGAGTTTGAGCTAATATATTCCGGAAAAGCATTTTGCTCTATTTTGCCCCTTTTTTAGTTACAGCTGAAATGCTTATAATTTTCAACTAACAAAATATTTTTGAAGTTTAAATGTTTCTAGATATTTAAACGTTTGTAAACGAATAACACATTTGCCAATACTAGATGTTAGAAGTTAGAAATGCATGCGATTGCACCAGATTTAAAAACTATGTAGAACAAATGTGACTACGGGACCTGTTGCTTCCATGACGGGAGTTACATTTGTTTGACTGTTACAATATATCCTAAACCGATTTAGCCAAATTTTATTTATATTGGATTATATTTGTAGCTTCTTGAAATTAATCTAAATTATCGGTGCCAGCTGCCCCACTGTGCATCGCACTTTGCATTGGACGAAAATGTTGTAATGCAGCTAAATTGTATCTTAAGTCCCTCCAAGTTTCTATTATACTCAGTTCTTTATATCAGTTTTAATTAATAATTGTCTTTATCTCCCTGACGATGTTTCCCAAAGGGCAGTGAAATATTGGATAATAAAATTCGTTGAAAAAATACCAAACTCTCGACCATTTTAATTTTGAATATAAATGCATAATTTGTTTTAGATCTTCAGTACGAAATTTGATACTGCTTTTATATTTAAATTTCATTAATGACGTAGCATTTAAGGGTTTTAAGTGTAAAATGTGAAAATAGAAATAAATGAGGCCACACGCTAATAAAATAGCCCCTGTGTCTTTATGCAACAAACACGTTTACGTTTGGAATATTGATATAATTTCGTGCAAGCATTGTTTTCATTAATTGAAAAACTGCTGCCTTTTTGTTCCTTCGTTGTCTGTCAAGATTTGGCTTTCAGCAGTTTTCAACAAACAACGGCGTAGTTGGACGACAACAGCATATATTATAATATAACATATAACATGTGTCCTCCAACATTTAATATTAAATAGCAAACACAATGTGTTTGGACACAAGTATACAATATTTGCGACAATTAAAAAAAAACGATATATTTGCATCCAAACAACAAATATGACAAATTTTCCAGCTTGCAGAAGTTTGTGAATAATCCACCGGGTGAAGCCCACAGTTTCCACCATATGGAAGGAATACAGAGCACTAAGTACCACTGAAAGCAGCGCCCCCTTCTATATTGCCGGACTGCGGATAGAGAAGGTATTCAGGGTGTCCACTTTGTCTCCATTTCCACAGAACCGACAGTAGTCAATCCCATCAGCGGGTGAAATCGCTAACATTGCAATGTACAGAAATGAAACCAACGAGAAGTCGCACATTAGCCTTATTTATTTGCATTCCGTCTCCGTTATTTGCAGTCTGTCTCAGCCACGGATGTGGCGATAGTTTTGCCACGCGTCCAGCGATCAATCAAACCATACAGGTTGGAAATCGTTGGGTCAACAGTGCCAGCTCCGACCAGTAGTAGTACAACGATTTTTACCAAGAGATTCTGTTGCTACGTTTCCTGCAGCATCATTATGAACTGGAACCCAACAGTGTCTAGCGTGTTGGGCACGACATGATCCAAAAACTGTTTGCATTCCATAAGCAGCTTTCGATTTACAGGTTTACTATCAACAAAAAAGGGTTTACCATTACATTCCATGACGGAGTCAGGGAGAGCTTCTCATAACCAGTGAGCTGTGCGCTTTCTAGTTTTATACTCATTGACTTGGACTTACAGTTTTACACCGGTTCCGAACGGTATTTTGAGAAGCTCTTCCATGGCTAAATATTCGATAGTCGCGCCGTCACTATGCGAGGTGACTGCCGTCGAAAGGCATTTAAGGTGGTCAGAGCAGGGATCGAACCCAGGACCTCAAGCACAAAAGGCGCGCACACTAACTATTGCACCACCGACGCCCACATTTACTGTATTTACTATCAACTCAAATATCGAATTCATCAGATGGATATCTGCTCAAACTCATCATTTATTCTACCGTCCTTATCATTGCTAGTATTTCAACCTGGAATATGGTGCAGTAATTTTCCAATCTCAGTAATAAACTGAGTTTAAGGGGTCCTTCATGATTCCAACTCCCTTTCCTGCGATCAGTTTTGCATGGGGTAACTCATCCGCCCAGTCGTTCCTATCCAGAATTATTATCTGCGGATTTAGTAGTGTTAAGTATCCATCCCCTATGTCTCCTAGAAGCATGTTTCCAGCATTCGAATTCTCTTGAGCAAAGAGCTCTTCATGCAGCACACCATTTTGGGTAACCAGCAAGGGTAGAGAGATCGAGAATGATATTCTACAGTTCTTGCAAAGAAGTCCATCTGGCGTCAGTGGTGCACATTGCCGCAATGCGACTGACGACTGTTCTTCAATGCACTCAGTATAGGATTTTCGGACATAGTCCCCAACTCCCACCAATCGAATGTCGACAGTCATGTCGAACACACAGTCCCTTATTCATACCCCAGTAGTCTGTTTGCAGATACTTGACCTCTAAAGATAAATATAGCTTTACACCTTTTAGCCTCCGTCTCCTGAACTCCCCAATCTTTCGTCTACGTCTGAAAAGGACTGGTTTCTTTTTAATCGTATTAACGCTAGAACCATAGCATATAGCTCAAGTCGATAGACCACCCAGCATCAACTAACTGTAGACAGAGATTTCCCAGCAACCAGGATCCACATGGTCCACAATTTTACGTCCTGCTACTTCAAAGTTCTAAAGCATGCCGTTGACGACTAAAAAGCAGATTAGGACGAATTGCTAATACTGATATTATCCAATCCAAGTGACACGAAACGAGGGCACGCATGTGGCTTCCTCATGGTACTAGACGTCACCTTCTGCCTATATTCAAGAAGGGTGTCAAATTGAAATCACCAAACCCTTAATTGCATTCAACAAAACCCACAATATCATGAAGAGGACTGTTTACAGATATATCCTTGAGGTACGCGAGTTGCCTGTCACGCAAATGTTTAAATCGGTTTATAATATACATCCCAATCATTCACTACAATCCTCTCCACAGATAGGATAAGCGAGTAAGATTGGCATATAATCTTTAAAGGCATGACTAGTCCCACCCTAAGACAACAAATACCTCCTTCCATTTATCCGGTGCAAAGGAGAGTCTGAGACACGGCCTATTGATACGGCCTATTGATACGTAAAAGATATGGGGTAAAGACAGTGCCGCACCTTTGTAGATAAGTCTATAGAATCCCATTGTGCCCGAAGCAGTGCATATGTGCATATATGCCCTCAATCACCCCAAATTCTAGTTATACGGAGCGGAAATTTTGTTAACACAATCGCCACCCACTTTACAGTAATTGTGTTAGGTTAGGTGAGAAAGCATTGGTGCTTCCACTCATAAGCCTTTTCTGGGCATAAGCCTAAGGCATTCGGAAGGCTTCATATGGCCACTTCATAGTTGCTACTGATAGTTCGTGTTGCATACAAATGTGCTCATTGTTTTCAAATCCGTTCCGCTCAGCTGTTTGCAACTGGGTATTGGATCATGGAGAGGTGTTGGGGTCTTTATTATGCAAAAGCGCGACAATGACAAAGAAAGTGTTCTATAGTTTCCATGTCCTTTATCTGTCTTTGCCTACAGTGGAAGCGGGTTCGGGATCGCGAATATACTCCGAACCCCTAAATCTCAGGATTTTCACCAGACTTCCGAAATTTACGGTCTTTCAGGCAGATATATATGCCATTAGTGTTGACGCAAAACAGATTTTGGAACGGGATTTATCTCCAACGAAACTCAAAATCTTCGTTGACAGCAGGGCAGCCCTCAAGGTTTTAGATTCTAGAATCATCAAATCACGTTGTACGATGGACTGCTTATTATCCCTAACTCAAATACAGGCGCCCGAAATCACGCTCTGCTGGGTACCGGGACATAGTAACATTCTCGGCAATGAAATAGCAAACGAATGCGCCAGAACGGGCTCCTGTGTGCGGGAAGACGCTGCGACCCTGTACGTGCATATTCCGTTCATGGAACTGAGGAACCAAGTCGACTAACTGGGAGTAGCGTTAACCAAGTGGAGATGGTAATCGGTACAGAACTGTAGGCTAGCTGGATCTTGATGGAACACGTACCAAAGGGCTACTCTCCCTTAGAAAGAACACACTCAGCACTCTCACAGGAGTAATAACTGGACACTGAGTGATAGGATAGGATTGGATTTCTGAAGAAGTTGTTTAGATGAAGAAGAGGAGGAGTCAGTACAGCACTGTCTTTATTCATGTAGAGGACTGCAAGAGTATCGTCTAGCCTTCCTGGGGGGCAGGCTCTTCGAAAACCTCAATGACCTACCAGACGCTCCACTTAAACCCCTCGTCAAATTCATAGAGAAATCTCGCTGGTGCAGCAGAGCACAAGAGGACAACTGAAAAAAATTTTGCGCTTGACTCTCTCCTTTAACTTACCCTCTCTTGCATTCTTCCTCTTCTCTACCACTATTCCTTTCTTCCTTCAGTTCTATATAAGTGCACCACAATGTGCAGAAATTACGGCCTCGGGTGAACTCGTAATTTGTTTTTAACTCAAATGACGGGCTTCCCTTTCAACTCAACCCAACCTATCTCTCAGTACCTATATTTATTTGAACGAAGGTGCGCCTAGAGTCGTGTGCCTTGCAGCAACAAGAAATCGGTTCAGTTCGTGTTTGTCCAGGTTCCTGAAACCTTTGGTATTGTTTCGATTTGGTTGCCTCACAGGATATTTGCCGTTCTGCTGCCATGTAATGGGTTGCATGAATTTTGTGGAGTGTTCTTGCCCACTTTTAAAGCTCAGCATTTTTCGCCCGGAATGGCTTTGCATTTCCCACATTTACTGGCCGGTGGTTAGATACCGTCCCAGTTAGCGTACCTGCCCATTGGAGCACTGTCGCGGAATTCATGTGATCCCCAGTCTACCAGAAGTAGCAAATGTATTGATTTTCTTCTTGCACTGTAGTACCGTGAGCGATCTGACACGTTGTGACGATATCATATCGTTCGCCCAGCTTCATTGTTCAGCTATTTTACGGAATCTGCGATCGTATTTTGATATGGTAGACGAAGGTACCGTTCGATATTTAGGGCACCCACAAAGGGTCCTGTTACTGGTCTCCCATCGGTCTTAGAACTGTCAGTATGCCAGTAGATTCTTCGCTTGCTATATACTAGGACGCCTACCATCTCTAACTCTCACAAGGGGTTAACTATGTAGCAGCTTGCCTTTACCATTTCTGAATAATGCTGGCGGCTCCTGTATCCGTTGACTTTAATACAAACTGTTTTTCGATACTACATAAAAAATTCCTACACGCCGAAATATCTGTTTTTTGGAGGCAAATATAACGAGTTTTGTAGCTTGTGGAAGATACAGTATATTTGTGTCCAAACACATTGTGTTTGCTATTTTAATATAATATATATATGACCCCAATATGACTTTGTTTGTTGAAAACTGCGGAAAACAAAAGGTGACATTCAATAAAGATACAAAAATGTAGCAGATCTTTAATTCATTAAAACAATGCTTGCACGTAAATATTGGATGTTCCAAACATATACATGTTTCCCTAATAATGTTGCAGGGGCCATTTTTTCAGCGTGCAGTATTGAAGTTTAACTAATATTTGTCAAAGCTGGTTAACAATGTTAAGTCTTACTCTTTTCCAATTCAGAAGTTGTTGGCTTTCTATATCTGCTAGGTAAAATCAGAAGGATATAGCTATTAGCATCTTTTAGATACTTTTGGAATGGAATGGGCGAACTGATCAATGTCTGAAGCGCTTCTTTCTCGTTTCTCGTTTTAAACATCACTGCTACTTGAGAAAACTAAAAAAAACATATTAGTGATATTCATTAACGTATGATTTAATTTTATGTCATTAGTGCTCAAAAATATGATCATTTCTCCCCCACAGTGTAGTACTGTAGGAATAATCTTCTCCAACTTGAAACTGTACCAATGTTGCTCTGTGTGTGGGATGTGTGTGGGATGTGTGTACTAACTATAGATCTGACATGTAAATAGTAGAAAATGTTTCCCAACATGCATTATTGGACCAGCTAACAACGCTACCAAATGACATCTACGCAAAACAGACAAGACAGCACAAATCCCCATCTGAAAGTCGGTCGTCTTGGCACAATGAAAATTGTTTACGTGTGAAATCATATGAATGTAAACACAACTTGAGAAATTTTTCAAGACAATATACGAGTCAAGACAAGAAAAAATCTAACAACAAAAAAAAAGAAATCATATTTATATATAAACATATATATAAGTATATATTTATTTATATATTGGTTTGTAATGATATGTATAGTTATGTACATTCGTTTATAATCTATTTCGTACTCTAGCACTTTTGCGTATTCCCATTGCGCTGGGAACTTATGCTCTGTTTCATTTGCGTTATTGAATTCTCGCAATGACTACAGTTACAGCTGTTGGGGGATTTGTCAAAACTCTTAAGGATAATGTATGATATATTATTGCAATCATTTATGTTTTCCTATTACCCACATTCAAAAGGCTCATAATTGGGAATTCTCTGAAAACTTTATGGCTCACTTGTTGGTTTAGCCAAAGCATTCAACAAGTTTGCTTTATAAAAAATCCAATGTATTTCTTATGTGAACCATTATTGTAGTTCGTTTTGGTATCTGGAAGTAAGGGGCATCTCCACGACATCTTCAATAAAATCAAAGGATGTTAAATGTTATTAATTTATTACCACATTAATACTAGGCTACCCAAGTATGCTAAGGGCGCTGTTTACGTTCCCATATACGGTCTGATGAGCACACAAAGTTGTAAGATCCTTTTAGTAGATAGTTTTTAAAGCACAGCTCCTTTAAGTAGTTTATAATAGAAATTATGATGGGATTTTGACCATCGTGATAGTCCAGAGAATATTATTTGCGGGAAACTTTTATATAATTATCCCGCAGAGCGTGCAGATTAGGGTGTGCAAAAAAATTTATATTTTTCGAGTATTTTTGAGATTTTTTTCAGATTTTTCCGAAGAGATTTAGAGGTCGAACAAGTCGAATTTCCCCCAAAAATTAGGTTTTCCGGACGTTTTTTGAATTTTACTTAAAACTCGGTCCATAACCACGACTTTCGTAGTTTGTAAATCTTAATTTTTAAAGCAAAACGTTCCAAATTTTATTGTATATGCATAAACCACCAGTTTTGACAATGATTTTGCTCAATAAGTTACAACGTAGTACATTTTTTCGTAAATTTATGATAAATTTTGTTAGTAACGCTTTATAACTTTTAAAATTTCTATCCAAATTTAAAAAACTAATGATGCATTCTAAAAGACGAATAAATTCTTACTGTTCCAGAGTTCTACCATTTTAAAGCCTTTTACCCATTGTATGAACCTAAAAATATTATAAACTCTTTGCAATTTTTGCTTAGAATTTGCTTTAAGTTTCTACAAAAATTTAAAACACTAATGGTGCACTTTAAAAGACGGATAAATGCCAAACAATTTTGTAGAAAAAATTTTGAATTTGCAGTTACTGTTCCAGACTTATGCCATTTTAATACTCTTTACCCATTGGATGAAACTAATAATATCGTACTATAAACTATTTGTCAATTTTTCATCGGACTTGCTTTAAACACGGTATTCATGAAAAAATCTACATACGCTAAGTAACGATAAAATGTTGCACGCAGTAAAAACGGCCCAGCAACATATTGCCGGAAACATGTATATGTTTGCAAGCAATCATATATGTTTTCTCTGGGTGTAGGCGGCGCAAAAAAAATGTAATAATACAGAAAGAAAAAGTGAAAACAATACGGAAAGTACCATAGGAAAGTATTTGAAATTGGTAGTCAAATATTGGTCTCCAATTTGTCCCACCTCATTAGAATGCTTGACTTTGTACCCCATATGCATTCAACCTCTGAACCTTAGTTGAAATTTACATCCACACTGCCTAAACCTCTAGAATTTTTGCAATACAGTCTTAACCAATATTTTATAAATATTAGCAACTTTACTAAAGACGTAAATTAAAAAACTGAGACCGGATATGGTAAAATTCTTCGAACATTCACCAAATAATATTTTTTTTACAGACTGTAGTCATAAATACGACATTGCCAAAAAAAAAAATCAATGAGTGTTCGAACTCACTGGCGATGTGTTTAACACCTTTTTGTTAGACGGTACCTCTGCGATTTCTATGAACACATTAGTAAATGTTGCATGGGAAAATAACAAAAATAATAGTTTATTGAATTTAGTTTTACTTTTATCTTTATGATTTATTAGTGTTAAGTTTTCTACACAGATAAAATTGGTCTGTGATAGCTGAAATATGACATATAAACTTTTTTTTCGTGCTGAAGGCTCTTTTGCTATTGCACTTTCCTTTTTCTTACATCTGCTTTAACATTAGATGTAATAATGTTAAAATAAATCAAGCAATATTTAGCTCACTGAAATAATTGTGTTTGCTTTGTCATAAACAGAGCGACGACAAAAAGTATTGAATAGTATAGAGAACTTATTGCACTCTCTTTCCGCTATCATGTAGAGAGTCTGAGTAAAAGAGCATAAACGAGTCTTATTCTCTTTATAGAATAGTTCTCTTTTCAGAAAATGCACCATTTCGACAATTTTATTACATAAAACAATACAAAAAGCATTAATGTTGCAAAAGGCTTCAACGTTTCACACCACAATTATGAATGGACCAAGTTAAGGCAAAAAAGAGAGCAAATCGTTTTGAATCATTCGCCAGATGTCGCCAGTGCTTTTGAGTCATACAATTCGTTCCATGAGTTCTTTTTACTATTCAATACTCTTTGGCGACGACGACCTGGTTGTTTGTTCGCTGCCGCTACATCAATACCATCATACATATTTTCAGGCAGAGACTATTGTTGTACAACAACCACGTATGTGATGCTAACGCTGTGTGTGGTTCACATGTGTTCACTTTGATAGTTTGCCCTACCCGTTCCTATAGATGTTAACAAATCAAGCAACACAACCCTCGTGTTCCGTAAAACTGCCCACAGTATTGTTGATAACTTTGCCAATTACACTAAGTACCAAAAGTGGCATAATAGGCAAGAATTTATGTATTTGTTGAACTAAACCACTTTACTCTGGGTTATACCCTATTTGTGGACATGCAGATATATTTCGCCCCTATCTGGCAAAGGCACACACCACAACAGTCGACAGAACTGTTCACCTGTTTGAAATATTGCTTTTCCAACCCAAGGTTTTGGTCGGAGGTGCTACCACTGCATTTTCGCAGAGCTGACTGAGCTGACTTAACATAGCCCACTTAACTTTTTGGAAAATGATGTTCCTAATGAAATACTATTCTTAACCAATTGGCCCAATATATAGAAACTAAGGTTATAATTTACAATGGTACACTGAAAGAAAAAGTTTCATCAAAATTATGAAATCCTTCTTCAATTTGATGAAACATTTCCTAATTTTACAATCTTCGACACATTCCATTGAATTGATGACGAACACTTCAGCAATCTTTCATCCATATTTCATCAATAGTTTATTTTGATTCAACGACAACGTTACAACAAATTCATGTAAATTTTTCATCAATTTGATGTACGTTTGTCATCAAGTTGAAGTAAATTTTTCATCAGTTTGATGTAAATTGTTTATCAATTTACTGTACATTTTCGTCAATTAGCTGTAGGGTTCTCATTAGTTTGATGTAAGTTTGTTTTCAATTTGATATAAATTGCTCATCATTTGGATGTATATTGTTTGTTAATGGGTAGCCAAACTCTTTGGACTATTTTCCATTGTAAAACATTCACAAGAACAGGGTATAAGACCACATAGAAAATGCTCATAGCGTGGATATTGCACTATTTTCTATTATGTATCAATTTTCTACTAGTTTTCTTCTATTTCTCTATATTTGTTCAATACTACTACCATATTTTGAATCGATCCCACTAATTATTTGTAAAGTCCAATGATGAAGATTGAAGTAAAACAATATCATCAATTCAATGAAAAAGTTCAAGAATCGCACAATTTTCAAACTGAAGAATCCTTTCATTGAGCTGATGAAATTTGTTATCACTTCAACGAAGAACAATTGACGAACATTTATCATCGATTTGATGTAAACATTTTCTCTCAGTGTAGTATTGAAAGATATTTTAATTCCTACGACCAGTGGGCCAAATTAAATTTAGTATATTAAAAGAAGCAATCCTCCACTATTCTCGCTTACATTGTTGGAAAGCTCTTCTTAAACACTTTCGGAATCTTGAATTCAAATGTGCAAAATTACTTTGGAAGTAAGAATATATCCTAATTTGATTCAAAGAATTATCCCGTGTTTTGACATACATACATCGTTGGGCAAAATTGTGATTCTCAATATTTGTGAAAAGTTTCTAAAATACCTTCTTAAGTTTCAAAATCAAATGCAAAAATTAGAAGAATAGGCAAAAACAAGAATTATTTTTTTTACAGGAGGATTTTTAAAAAATGTCAAAATTCCAGTTGCTTTTCCAAAAATTGAAAAATTGAACGAATTTTCTCTTTCAGCGTTTCTTTTATGATTTGGGGGGCAAGCACACTAGAAACAATAAATTCCAAAATTGTTTTTAATTTGAAAATATTTATATAAAATGCTTTCCTTAAAAAAGCGCTGAGTGCTGTTTTCCGTTCTGGTCTCAATATATTTCCTGCAACACCTAAAAACTGCATCTGCACAATAAATGAGATAAGCACATCTCCACCATTGGCTACCTCGATGAACAAAAGAGCAGACTGGCTCACCGGAATGCGCTACAACCACCAGACGATAAATCTGGTCAACGCAAACCCTTTCCGAGCAGCATAAGTTGCAATTTAACATTGGGCAGAAATAAACAACAATGAATGGAATATGGGACGCATAAGATGCAAGCAGAATAGCGAAAAATCGTTTGGACGCCCGCGTAAACTCGATTCATTAGTGATCAAACTACGGACAAAGTAACAAACTGTACTTTGCTGTAAAACTATTTATTTAGCTTCCAATACTCTAATGTTATCTGCAAAATTTATCGCGAATGATATTGTAGACGAGAATTCATTTACCCCAGCATTTTTATAATTTACTTTGACGGCGAAAATACAACGTTTGTACAGTGAGCAGGTATCTCCACACACAGTCACATACACTGAAAAGTGATCAATCTTAATTGGTGTTTGCCAGTGAGAGAACAAAAATAAGGAGAGAACATGTATTATTGTTAGTAGTGGTATCGATAGTCTCGACGCGTGGGCTTGCACTGATGGGGATGTGCTACCGCCTTAATGTTGTTTCCGTCCCTAATAAACACAAATCTTCGTTTGCCGCAAGTAAATTCTTCAGACGAAATTTAGTTGTCTACAATTTCCATTGTGCGCAACTAGTGTACATATTCAAAAACCCGGTTTTAAAAAAATTTCGTTTTTCGGTTTCTTCGAATATTCTGATTTTGGCGAAACCGTTTGTCGGTTAAACCGAGGTGTAGAAACCGGTTAATAACCGGTTTCGGTTTTTATGACAAAATGGAGAACTATGCGTTCTATAAACATCGTTTATTTTTAATTCGTCTCTATGAATTTTTATATCGACTATCGAGTACATAGCCATGAAATTGCTTGACAAGATACCGTTCAGAACCGGTGTAAAACTGCAAGTCCCAATCAAAGAGTGTGAGCCTATTCCTTCATGGATGTCATAAGACACATAATTTGAAATTTAATTTCGCCTTATCAAGGACAAGTGGAAACTTACTTCAACTTGCAAACAAGCCAGGGTCCTCTGGCCACAGGTGGACAGGAAGAGGACTAAGCAACTACTTAACTTGCCGAGAGGCAGGTAATCCACAATGCTAGGAACACTTACGGGACATTGTCTTATAGGAAAACACGCCCTAAGATTGGGACATAGAAACTCTACTCTCTGTAGATGCTGCATGGAAGAGGACGAGGAAACGACGAAACACCTTCTCTTGGATTGCCCTGCTCTGGCAGGACTGAGAAGTAGGATATTCGGTACACATTTAGTTAGCACAGTAGCCCTACAGGATATTCCTGTAGGTCTCATAGACAAATTTATTGAAAGGGTAAATTGCGCTTCTTTAGCCTAAGTGTGCTAGACAGCGTGCTGTCTTGCAGCCTTTTCAACCAACCAACCAACCAACCAATTTCACCTTAAAAAATATTAATACACATTTTTTTTATAATTATGATTTTATTGGTTATCTATTCAATTTGTTTCGCGTTTTAAGGCCTCAAACGACCCGCGATTGTTTGCGTAAAACTTATATTTTACGGAGCTCCAGATATAATAGTCTGACGAGTTCAAATCGGCAATGGACTTCCAGGTTTCGGCTGATTACACTAGCCAACAGTCGTTTTGTGATTTGTTTCTAGCATACTTTTTCTCATTGATTTTGACCTACTAAACACGAAAATGAGTTTTAAAAATTTTTCTGTTGATTGGTTTTCGAGATACAAATTTTTGAATTTTTTTTTTTAAATTTTTGGAGGTACACTTACAATTTTGAGCATATCTTTCGTCTTCTTTGACGTATTTGATCCTACTACTACTCAAATTAAAGCAAATTGAGCCGTCTACAACTCATTCTCAGAAAATTTTCAAATCGGGTGAGTAGTTTTGATGTTGGCGGCTTAAAAAGGTTAAAAAACTGCGTTTTTTTAGTAAAAATGTGGCAGAAAAATTCATATAAAAATTCATATAAAATATAAAACGCGATGCTAACAGCGATTTTGGTTTTTTTACGTATAGCTTTTCCAAAGAAAATAAGCACTTACTTAACAAAATCTGACAACAAATGGCGGACTTATAATTTTTTTGGTAAAACACCGAAATTCCGCTATTTCACGATATTTTGATTTTCATTATTTGCACAGCTTACCTACCCAACGCAAACGAATAAATACATTTGAACTTAATTTAAAATAAACAAATTAGTCTTTGTATATTATTTTTTAATTTAGTTAGAGCACTACATACTCAATGTATGGCACAATTAGAAATGGATGTGCCAGGTTAGCTAAACTAACGAAATTAACCAAATCAACGCCCATAAAAAATGAGTAGAAACAAAGATATAACTGTACATTTTATGCCATGTGGAAAAACACACACTGACTTCTTCTTTGTTTTTTGTATTCGCTGCAATTGGTCTCACGTATTAGGGTGACTGCTGGTGACGCTTCCTGTACGCTGTTACTTTCACTTCTGAATCCGCAAATCCACACTGTACCATCCGAGACGCAAAAAGTTCGGATTTCTACTTAGTGAGACCAAAATCGCGCACCCAATCGTTTAGTTCGGCCTGTGACAGTAATTTTCGGTTTCTGCACGCCCCAAATTCGCTTGCACTTGACTCGGACTCTTGATCTGACGATTCTGCTTTTTGAAGAGATGCACCAGGGCACACTGGATATGGTACATCATTCGAATGTGGTACTGGAAGTGCAAACGATCCCACTTGAGCGTAGTTCCATTTTAAAAATCTCCCTACCCCAAAAATAACAGTCTGTGGAATGGTGAGGCAAAAATAACAGTCTGTGGAATGGCATAGCGGCTTTTTCCACATCATTGGTGTATCGAATTTCATATGGCGCCTAAAATTAAAATAAATTACTATATTTGCTTTGCTTAATGTGTTTAAATAAAAATTCTTACCTTCCGCCAGCTGCCCAGTTGGTTAGGATTATATAGCAAAGATGACATAGCGACTTAGGTGTCCATGATTCTGTGATATTTGGTGAAATACCAAAATAATTCAAATAGTGCAATTGCACTGCTGGAGTAAACGTGTGTGCGTGATTATTCTTTATAAACTCGCCACAAACATTGCAGAAATTGTCTGGATTGTTCAAACACTCGAACACACGTAGTCTTTTACTCATTGTCTTACTTGTTGGGTAGGTATTATATGCACTTAAATTCAATTTGTTTCACTTTTTACTCGTACTACTCGCGTTCGTAGACACTTGTTGAATGACAAAAAACGATAAATGAACACCTATAAATAACACCAAATAATGACCACTCACAAATGTGGGGGGAATTTCTGTAAAAAAAACCGATACAGGTAGCCATCGGGAAAACACACATCAATAAAAAAGTGTAATTCCCTTTAATTGACTGTGAACGGAGTAGCAGTCATAAAGGAACACGAAGAGCGTCCACGCACATTCAGAAGCGTATATTACTCTGCAACCACAATCATAAAAATTAAATAACTATTTGTGTATTACTTATTTTTTTTAATTCTGAGAATCATAAAAATTACGTAAACGTTTTTTCCAAACAATTTTGTACATGTAAAGTGGGTTTGCCAAAATTCGTATCGTAAAATGCACCTGTGTTTCTATGTTCTGCATTTTCATTATACCATTTTCTTAAAAACATCGACGAAACGTCCCTACGGTATTGTAAATAGGTTTTTTACAATTATGAAATATTTGTGTTATTAATATTAATTTAAAAATTTTATCAAAACTGGTAAGTGCTGCGACATTTGAAAAAAATTTCCAAAAAAAAAAATTGCTGATTTCACTAAATTTTTGAAATTTCACGTCCCTTGCCAGAACAGAAGACATTAACCCAGGGTGGTGAAATTTTGAACAGAAGTAACTTATATATAGGAGCAACTGTTCCGTTCTATTCCAAAAGGATTATAAAAAACTTGCTTTTTCGATCCCTCCTAGTAGGTTAGCTGTGCAAATAATGAAAATCAAAATATCGTGAAATAGCGGAATTTCGGTGTTTTACCAAAAAAATTATAAGTCCGCCATTTGTTGTCAGATTTTGTTAAGTAAGTGCTTATTTTCTTTGGAAAAATGCCAGCTATACGTAAAAAAACCAAAATCGCTGTTAGCATCGCGTTTTATATTTTATATGAATTTTTATATGAATTTTTCTGCCACATTTTTACTAAAAAAACGCAGTTTTTTAACCTTTTTAAGCCGCCAACATCAAAACTACTCACCCGATTTGAAAATTTTCTGAGAATGAGTTGTAGACGGCTCAATTTGCTTTAATTTGAGTAGTAGTAGGATCAAATACGTCAAAGAAGACGAAAGATATGCTCAAAATTGTAAGTGTACCTCCAAAAATTTAAAAAAAAAAATTCAAAAATTTGTATCTCGAAAACCAATCAACAGAAAAATTTTTAAAACTCATTTTCGTGTTTAGTAGGTCAAAATCAATGAGAAAAAGTATGCTAGAAACAAATCACAGAGAAAATTTTGTTATTTGTGACCTAGTGTTATGCGGTTTGCGAACACAGTGCGTACACAGTCGCCCTGTTTCTAAGTTTTGTTTCTAAAAAAGTGCGAGAACTGTTCAGTTCTGCGAACGGTGGCGAGTTGATGTTGACGGCTGTTCAAACACACTTTCAGCTAAGGCAGCAATAATTTCCACTGAACGCACGGGACGAGCACTTACACGAGTAGTTTTGTTGATGTGTTGACGGCACTCTATTTCAGTCGAATTTATTTCGTAGATTTCTGGTAGTTTGAGTTGATGACTCAGAACTTTGGAAGATAGTTTTTAATATTTCTCAAAATATATTAGAGCGTAAAGCGACCCATTTTGAAAATGTGTAGCCTTTAATAAATAATCTGTCACTTCATAGATTTGGAATGGGTCATCTGCTTCGAAATACCGGGAGGTTCAAGTTCCAAATTTTACATGTCCCACCCCTTCTCATACACATTCGATTTACCCAATTAGGCAAAATCATCGTGGTGCAAATATTCCTTTGGACGTTTTGTACTTCTTTTCTAAGTGTGAATACGTTTTTTATGCATTTCAGCTAACATACCACCTGTGTTGTCATTAGATCCAGAACTTAGATCTAAATCGGTGTTGGCAGATATGACTCCTAATGCTATTGGACAACCAATTTCAGCAAATTATCGGGGAAATAATTCGTTGGCTATGTCTTTTGTGTCTGTCTGCTGGGGCCAGTAATCGTAATGACCTATGAAATAGGCTTTAGGTGTGTAATTCTGCTGTGTTATATCAGTTGTGTAAAAACCGAAAAAACCGGTTAATCAACTTGAAATAATCGGTGAAACCGGTTCTTCCAGAATAGCAATTTTTAGAAAACCGACATACGGTTAACCGACCGGAATTCGGTTATCCGATCGGAAAAATTTCGTTGTTTTTTCATGAACAACTCCCAGAAATGTGTGAAAACACATTGGGGATTATTTCATTTCTCGTTTGGGGGTTATTTCCATGGTGGATTTTACATGGAGCCGTATATGTGTGGAACATACTCCAAGCATTCATATGTTTGGAAGTCCAAACTCTCATGTAGTTAAATGATAACGTTATAATGTTTACAGGCAAACATGTATGATTTTACGTGGAAACATATGCGTGCTTCAACCTAATCATCCATATATTTTAGTCGAAGCATTCGCGTGTTTCCTCCCAAACCTCCATATCTTTACGTGGAAACATGTGTGTATTTCCTCCCAAACATGATAGATTGTTTACTGATTTCAATATATATAGTACATTATTTATTATAAATAATTTAACCAATATAAATCTACATTTATAACCTATTTTAAAAATCTAAAATATGCACTATTTGTTTTGTGGTTTTTTTCTGAAGGTTTCAACTTCCCCAAACGCTACAACGATTAACACTACAAAATATTTTATTGCAAAAATTTCATTACAAAAATTTCACGTGAAAATTTAATTTGAAAATCCAAACTAATTCACATTTTCGTTTTACTTTTAGGTAATCCATGATTAATTGTTATATACAGATTTAAAGGGGCTAATCTTTGGAGTGAGTAATATATTATGTATATCTTTATTAAAAACCTGCAACTGAAAACTGAGATCAGTGAGCATATCCGGCTCGAAGGACCAAAGTAATTTTCCTTTATTTTTTTTTATTTTACAGTCATAATATAACACAATTTATTAGCTTGTAGTATTTGTTTATTAGCCAATTATTATTTTAAAATTTTCATTAACATTGGATTTATTTCTTTTGTGAAGACGGCGCTGTAAATTTAAACAAAAGTTAACTTATAATTCATTCATAAATTTTGTAACAGCTGCATTTAAACTATAACAATATTTTATGGCTGCCCTTCGTTTTTGCGTTTTGTTTTTGCATCAAAAATACCTTTCGGTTATTCCATTTTCCATGAATAGCCCTTTGGCCAATTTTCCATCCCAAAGGCAATAGATACTCTGCTATTCATGCGGAAAAAATTATGGAATGTATTTTTTTTCCTTCGTTACCGACAAAACGTAAATTGAAGCCATAAAATCAAACTGTGTTGTTGCCGTCGTTCCGGTGCACGACGTGCTTATTTTCAATTTGAAAATCGCCTGCAGAGTGTTGCAACTACATTGGTAGTTGGTAGTTTTTTTTTCTGTACACATTTGTCTTGGTTCGTTTTAGCCCTGTGCATCAATGTTGCAGCTTATGGCTTATGTGAATTGGCTAGTTTTGCACAGTTGTAGATACTGCTGCTGCTGCTTCCTTCATTCATAAAATGCTAGTACGACAAGTCTGTGGCAAGAAATAGTAGCAGTAGTAAACTTGATGATTTTGTCAAAGGAATTACTAAGATAGTTCGAAGATTTCCGGTGAATGATGGTGGTTTTTTGAAGCTAACATTTCAAAAATTTCAATAATTTTCCTTTGTATCGTAGATAGAGAGGAGCAGAGAGCTTTTACTAACACTGTTCGTAACGATTTTGCAGACATAAAAAAATCCAAAAGATTCTGAAATTAGAGCAACAACTAAAATACTTGTACCTTTCAGATCGTGATTTCTGATTTTTTAATATCGACACGTTCCCTGCAGAATGTATTAAGCGACATATTTGGCGACAATGACTTTTTTCCATATTCTCAAAACTTATGCCAAGCTCCGCATTTCGATATGCAGAGAATGTCCCTTGCACAACCACGTCATGAGTTATTAAGCAAATGAAATGGTAATAACCGAAAAAATAATACAAATCAGCTACTTCACTGAAAGTTTTTTTCGTTTCTTGAACAAATTCCATTTTGTCGCTTAATACATTCTGCTGGGAACGTGTCGTTTTTATGATTGCTAATATTTTCAGATGTGTGTTCAAAAGGTTGCCAAGAGAATTCTGATAACTCATTGCTTTAATTGTCACATATTTGTAATTATCCTGAATCTGTTCCATTTCAAATAATTTTTTGGAGAGAACGAACCTTTTGTGGTAAAGTTAAACGATTGGCAAATCCATATTTTTTGTTCTTTAGATGCAAACATAATGTGTTTGTAGCTTGTCGCAATTGTAGTATACTTGTGGCCAAACACATTGTGTTTGATTTTCAATATTACTTGTTGGAGAGACCCTGACTAATATGTTATAACATATATTTTTGTGACCCAAATATGGCTTTGTTTGTGGAAAGCTGCTGATAGCGAAACCGTGACAGACAACAAGGAAACCAAAAAAGCAGAAAATCTTCAATTCATGCTTATAACTAAAATACTAAAAACTAAAATTCTTCTAATGTTACCACCAAATTGCGGTGCCACAACCGAATTGAGGTTGGCGAACCTAAATTTAATGCTGACAACTCAAATTGAGTTGAATCAAACTCGTTTCACAGCTGATTTATTTGTGTCATCTGAGCTTTTGTATTCGTTCTATTAACTATTTTTTCTATATTTTCGGTTGCAACAACTGAATGGGCGGGAAATTCCGTTGCAACAACAGAATTTGGTATAAATTCTGTTGCACTCATCGTATTTGGTAACACTTCTTTCGAAGCATCCTAATTTGACGTTAATTTGGTTGCACCGGCCTTAGTTACGAGAATTTACGTTGCGTCCACACAGTTTTTCATGAATTCTGTTGGTACAACCGAGTTCTATTAGTACAACCGAATTCATTTACCATAACATAATTCTAAAAATTTAAAACATGACATTTACAATCTAAAAAACGATTATTATAAAGGCGAAACCAAGTAAAATTTCGAATTTAATTTAATTTCGCTTAAAAATAAATACTAAGGAACATCATGTTGTCAAAATTTTTATTAAATATTTTATTGATTAGGCCCATCATTGACATTTTGGAATGGAACACAACATCGTTCAAATGGCTTCCACGACTTGGTTTATAGTTCCTCATTCGATCTACCCAATTTCGTTTGTTTGGGCCATAGAGAACGACATGTATAGGAGCGAATTCACTCAGTAAATTTTCGAAGTTTGGTGGGTTGCATATGGATGTTGCATGTTGGACAGTATTGCTTTAATAATACCAGATAGAGGCAATGGCTTAAACCAACTAACAAGAAAACAGCAACGGCATTTCGTTTTGTGCATTGAAATTTTTGTGTAAATACACCTCAAATATATGGTAACGTTAAACGATATCAAAAAAAAAGTAAACAATTTTTGTAATTCCACCTAGTGTAAGTCAATTTACGTCAAATAACTCTCTATGCCACAGACAGACCACACCACGAAGAGTGTGAAACGAAACGTCAGATGAGAAAGATGACAGCTCTATATGACATTACAGCGCCGATTTCGTGTTTTAGGATTGTGTGGATTTTCCGAGCCCCAAATGCAACCATTTTGCTTGTTGACGTAGCCCACGAGTTAAATATGAGCTTCGTCGGAACATGTGCTGTTTCGGTAACCATGCTTATCTTCATGCTCAGAACTTTGACAACGTTTCCCAATTTTCGAAAATTTCTAACCTTTAACTAATAACCTGTCACTTCATAAATGCCAAATTGACCATCTGCTTTCAAATATCAGGGGTTCAATTTCCAAACTTTACATAGCCCACCCTTCATTTAAAAATTAAACGAACGTAGGATTGTTGTTGTCGCGGTTTTAACAAGAGATTTTATTTTTGATTGGGTTGTGATAACCTGTGAAAACCTGTAATTCGGTTATCACAATCTCTAGTTCGGCTGTGGATAAGTAAATAAATAAATGGTTTCTCATTACATCCCATGAAGTTCGGCTATGGCAATCTCTAATTCAGTTGCAACAACCTCTAAGTCGGCTGTAACAACCTCTAAGTTGATTGCGTCAATGTCTAATTCGGTTATGACAACCTCTAATGTGGTTATGGCAACCTCTAATGCGGTTATAGCAATATCAAATTTTCTAATTCGGTTGTGACAACCTCTAATTCGGTTGTGATAACTTTGAATTCGGTTGCGACACCCTCTAAGTCGGTTGCGATAACCTCTATCGCGGTTGAGACAGGGTCTACATCCGGTTGAGGCGAGCTCTTGATCCGGTTACATCTAATTCGGTTGTCTCATCCGAATTTTTCTGTGGCCCTCGGTGGTGCAATGGTTAGTGTGCGCACCTCTTGTACAAGAGATCCTGGGTTCGATCCCTACTCTGATCATGTTAAGTTTCTTTCGGCGGCGGTCACCTTGCATAGTAACGGCGCCAATCAATGAGTATTTAAACGGACAGCACACAGCTCACTGGTTGTGAGAAACTCTCCCCAATCCCTGCATGGGATGTAATGGGAAACCATTTATTTTATTTATTTTAGTCTGGTAAAATGACAAGCACAAGCTTTCGATATCTCTAACTTCCGCTAAGTTCTGCTCGCAAACATCTCATGATCAACAGTCTGCAAAGTCTTCTTTAAAGGGTGTATCAGGATTTCTGGTTCATCCAATGACAACAATCCCTCCAATAATGCAAGTGCTCTACAGTCAGACAGAAATCCAGTTTCTCCGGAAATGTAAGTTTTCTCATGGGATGTAATGGCAAAATATTTATTTATTTAGTTACTCGATAATGTCGCCGTGTATTAACCTGGTAACAGTCATCAAAAGAAATGTTACAGAGTCATAACCCACATTCTCATGTACAAGAGCCGCCATTGCAGAAGTGACGGGCACAGTGACCCTTTAATCACTGACAGCTACACGAGTGAACCACTTGAAAAAAGGTGCTTAAACCAGAACCCTTGGGTGTGAAGCAGTAGGCCTCAATCAGTTTACTTTTACTTTCACTGACTGTTTTACAACCTCATGAGGTTAGATGTCGTACACTTATTAATTAAACAAACAAATTTCAACATATTCCTCCAACTACCTCTATTCTACCCCTTTGCTCGCCAGTTGGTAACACCAAGGATACGGAGGGATTCTTTTGCCTGGCCTTTTCAGCGGAATCTTGGTTATCCTCTTTTCCTGCTTCCATCGGGTATGTTATCGAAAACCTTTCGCACTGGCTCATCTTCGTCCATTCTGATAACATGGCCTAGCTAACGCCATTGACCTAATTTGATTCGCCTACACGCAAAGAAAAAAAAGCGTTTATTGCTCGTTTGTCGCAACCGTTCATGTAGTTCTCCCAAATAAACTCGTATATCGCAAATGTGTATCATGTTGTTGCAAACGAGTTCTGGATTGCATCCAACGCGTACAAAAGTACAGTTGACGGAAATTTAAAAAAACTTTTGCAATAACTTAAATTATCCATTTTTTTAATGAGAACACAGATTACGAAGAACGTAAATTTCTCCCATTCCCTCATTTCACTCGTTTGGCATACAGACTCATGCATACACATAAAAGTGATCACACACTCTAATGCTTCTACCTTGTCAATATATCTTGGATGGCAACTGAGCTAATTTTTCATAACTCGTTTACTGCAAACGTTTTTCAGTTCTCGCAAACGTTATTTGATTTGGCAGCAACTACAACTGGGTTGCTGTAACCGAAACAACAGTTGGCGTAACCGATTTTCGTTTCTCGCAAACGTTTTTTCCAATTTATATTTTTCATAACTCGTTTGCTGCAAACATTTTTTGGTTCTACCAAATGAAATGACATGTATGGATTAATAGAAGTTCGTTTTTCCCAACTACAGTCCCCAAACGAAATTCAGTTGTCTGAGATTTCGTTTGGGAGGAAGAGTTTTTTCTTTGCGTGTAGCTATGTCCACGTGTTTTTCATACGCTTGAGATTTGATCCAAGTTTCGGGACCGTATGTCAGGACACGTAAAGTGAAGTCTGGTATAGCTGAACCTTTGTTTGTCGAGAGAGGGCTTTGTTCCTAAACTGCTTGCTGAGCCCATAATAGCATCTATTTGTAAGCACAAAAAATTGTGCCTCAATCACTTAATTTAGATTTAAACGCTGGTGGTGAGAAGCCCTGCCTTAATGGAAAATATATTTGAATCCGCAGTTCGAAATTGCGAAACTTTATGCCTTAACGGAAAATATGTTTTAACCCGGAGTTTGAAAATGCGAAAGGTTCGTACGAACTCGCACCACATCTACACTGACGTCATGTTTGGTCTCTGGTCTAGCCTTATGCTTCAACCTTATCCGCTAATTGGCCTCACGGAGTTCAGCTTTCGGCACATGTATTCATAGGGAAGGTATGCCTGATGGCTCCTTCCTGCATGTCAACACTTGCCCTCATTTGACTTGGACATTAGTCAGTGATGATCGCATTGATTACATATTTGTGAGTCTACCAGAAACATTGCCCCAATACCCGGATCTCTATTTATCACCCGCTAGCTTGGTTTTACCTTCATACACGAAAGCCTTTAAATCCTATTACCGCATATTCATGGTCTATAAATTTTAATGAACGCTGCCATAGTTTTTGCCTTTACAATTTGTTTCTCACGCGCTTTTGCATTATTAGCGCCATAAAATGTTGAACATACGCATAACCATGAACATTTTTAGCTTCAAGCGTTGCTGCAATAAAAACCGCCAAGCTTAAACGAAATGAAAATCTGCAGCATTTAGTTGTTGCAGCAAATTCAAATTCACATTCATGTTCCAACACAAGTGATAATCTAACAAATGATAATTGTTTTCATTGCTATTAACTTCTGTTGCCATAGACTAGAGTGGAGTGCAGTGTTGCTTGTAATCCGGGCAGCAGCAGCAGTAGCACCATCAACAGCAACATTGAAATTGCAATTGACTTTTATGGCCAATACAATTGCAATTGCAACTGCAATTGGTTTGTAATTAAGTATATCGCATCTCATAAACATTTGCAAATGGCATCTTATGCAGAAATTTTGTACAACAATGCAGCAGTTGCTACTACAGCTAACGTTGCAGCTACTGCAGCTGATTCGCAGTTGCTGATGGTGAAAGAGAAGCTCGCCGCTCCGAAAGAGTCAATGTAACAATTTAATGGGCCAATAGCGTTCAGCTCAGCATAGCTTTAAGACACGTAGCCACGTTTTTTATGTAATCAAATTAAAGCGTTTGCTTTCAGTAATTCTTGTTGGTGTTTCATGTTTTTCTTTCAACGTTTTTTGTCTTCATTGTTGATGTTTTTTTATCAATAATTTCTTGTACAAAGTTGTTATTAATCCCAACTCTTTTTGTTGCTTGAAGAGAAAAAAAATAATGAAATTTATAATCATGATATCCCACCATCATCAAAATCATCGACTTTCTGCAGCTTTACAGGCAATTATTTGATCGTGGACAATTATTGCCACAAAGTGAACAAGTGCTCTTAGCCACTGTAATTTTCAGTTGAAGAGGGTATTCAAATTATTTTGAAATCCTCGTACATATTTAAATACAGAGAATCGATTTCATGATTTAATTAATTGCCACTATACTATATCGATTTCAAGAGTGCTGCAATTTATCGGTGTTTAACAATTTTGTGTTGTTGGCCATTAGCTACGCTTGGGAATTCAGCAAGTTTAATTTTGAATTTATTACAATATATGTTGCCACGTGGTTAAAAACAGAGGGTGATTTGTTAAGCGTTTAGTTTCTAATTAATCACAGATAAATATCAAAAATGCAAGAGACTTTTATTCCACTCGATAAATCAATGCTTGCCATTTACGTTTTAAAGATTATTTTTCTTGTAATTAGTCATGATATAGACGAGAAGTTAAATTTTAAACCACTTCTCCAAGACCGCAAAGGAAGCTTGTTTATCGTCATATTCGAGTGACGTCGCGCAACCTCACACGAAATATATACCCATTGCTACTAAAGGTGACAATTTCACTGACGGTAAAATTGTGCTCATCTTCATCTTCAAAAAAAATCAGTGAGTGATCGAACTCACGAGCGATGTGTTAACACTTTTTTGGAGCGAAGTTCGTTATCGCACGTTGCAGGATGGGGCTAAATGAAATAAAATTAAACAACTTTTTTTTAACACTATTATGCTACAACCCAGCATTATCAATTATATTGGGTACTTTTGCTTTGGTTTATGTCTAGACTAACATACATATGTTGGGAAATTTCTTGTTTAATGGGAAGTTTTCTAGATTGAGCGTGCAACCAATATTTAGTATATATTGTAGTTTTAAATCCAATAAAAAGTAATTTTAGAAAAGCCAGAGTGAAAGAAATTTAAAAAAAGAAAATTTTCTTAAATAAGTGAATTTTCTTAAAAAAAAGGAAATTTCTTACAAAAAGTAGCTTTTCTTACAAAAAGTTTTTTTCTTAAATAAGCACCTTGTCTTATAATGGTACATTTTCTTACAACAAATTGCCTTTTCTTAAACAACTACATTTTCCCTAAAGAGTACAGTTTTTGTAAAACAAAATAACTTTTCTTGAGAGATAAGCACCTGCCCTTAAAAATGTACCCATTCTTGAAAAAAGGACCAATTCTAAAAAATTCCCATTTCTTAAAAATATTTTCTTAAAAAAAATACTTTTTCTTACAAAATTCCTTATCTTAAAAGTACCTTTTCCTTTCTTGAGATAAGTAGCCTTTCTGAAAATAAGTAAATTTTCTTAAAAAAATAACCTTTGCCTAAAAGAGTAACACTTCTTTAAAAAGTACCTGTTCTTAAAAAAGTACTTTTTTGTAAAAACAACCATACTCTTATGGCTTTTTTTCCAGAATGTACTTCTACTTAAAAATAGTACCTTTCTAAAAAAAAAAAATTTCCTGTTAATAAAAGAAGTACCTCTCGTTAAAAATATACTTTTACAATAAAAAAATATATTTAAAAAAAAATTGTTCTTACAAAAAGTTTATCATTTTACAAAAAGTATCTTTTCTTAAAGATTCATTTAAATTAACATATTTTTTTCAACAGGCGCCTTAGGCGTGTTGGAACTAACTATTACATAATATATAGCCAAAGAATTTCGTTCCAACCGGGTGCCATCTGACACCTCATTTAATTTTTGGTACACGCTACCTGTTCGATTTCTATGAACACATTAGTTAATTTTACATTGGAAAATAGAAAAAGAATAGTTTTTGTGCTGAAGGGTCTTTTGCTGATGCACTTTCTTTTTTCTTACATCAGTTTTAACAGTATATGCAATATTGTTAAAATAAATAAAGCAATATTTACCTCATTGAAATAGTGTTTTTTGTTTTGCCACAAATAGAGCGACAACAAAAAGTATTGAATAGGATAGAGAACTTATTTAGCTCTTTTTCCGCTCTCATGTAGAAAGTCTGAGTAGAAGAGCATAAACGAGTCTTATTCACTTTATAGAATATTTCAATATAAATACACCATTTCGGCAACGTTATTACACAAAACAATACAAAAAGCATAAATGTTTCAAAAGGCATCAATGTTTCACATCAAAATTATGAATGGACCAAGTTATGACAAGAAGACAGTAATACGTTTTGAATCATTCGCCAGATGTGGCCAGTGCTTCTGAGTCATACAACTCTTTCCATGAGTTCTCTATACTATTCAATACTCTTTGGCTACGACGACCTGCTTGGTTGTTCGCTGTTGCTATATCAATACAATATTTTCAGGCGGAGACTATTGTTGTACAACAACCACGTGTGTGATGCTAACGCTGTGTGTCGTTTGCATGTGTTCACTTTGATGGATTGCCCTACCCGTGCCCATAGATGTTAACACATCAAAAAATACGGACTGATGACCGATGGCCTATTTATTGACGACCTGGAATATAAGAACGCTATACAGATCTGGTTCCAGTAAAGAATATTCAGATGCTATGGAGAGTCATAAGGTTGGTATTACAGCTAAATCAACTGCAAAGGTAGCCGAGTTAGCCGTAACTGATTTTAAAGGTTGTCACAACCATATAAGATGTCATCACATTCGAATTTGGGGTTGTTATAAACTTTCGGATGTTGCTTTAACTCAACATCAGTTGTGGGGAGTAAATTCTGTAGTGACCACCTCAGTTCAGTTGTGTCAAGTGCAATTCGGTGGATACTAGTTCTGTAGGTGTAGTTAAGAAATGGGACGAGGTGGTCAGAGCAGACATCGAACCCACGTTGTCATGCATAAGAGTTGTTTGGATACAAATATAACGTGTTTGTAGCTTGTCGCAAATATACTATACTTTTGTCCAAACACATTGTGTTTGCTATTCAATATAACATGTTTGCGACACAATGATTAATGGGTTGTAACATGTTTTTGTGACCCAAATTTGTTTTTGTCGAAAACAGGTAAAAACAAAACATGACAGACAACATTGAAAAAAACAAGCAGTAGATCTTCAATGCATGAAGACAATGCTTGCAAACATGTACATGTTTCCTGAAATATGTTGCTGGGGCCGATATTTTTCAGGGTTGAGATACAGTACAGCCGACCTAGGAGACAAATTAGGAATTTGGTTGCTGATTTGTAGATGGTAAAAACGAGGACAAGACAAAATTAATGGTTTCGACAATCAGAACGCCCTGCCGATTGGGAGAAAGGATTAACGACGATAACCCTTATAATTTGAAATTAGTGGCTTAGCTCGAATGTGACGTGAACAGAAGCAATAACGTCAGCCTAGAAAGCAAACGAAGAATTGTGCTTGCAAGCAAGTGTTGTTTCGGGCTAAGCTAGAACTTCAGAGGTAAGATTCTCTCTGAGAAACGAAGTTCCAACTATATCAAACTCTCGTACAACTTGTTTTGCTTTACGGCGCAGAATCCTGTGTCTTATCGCATGCTAATGCAAAATCATTGGAAGTCTTCGAGAGAAAACTGCTCCGAAAAGTATATGGTGCTATAATAGAGTATCGCAAGTATCAAGACGGATGAACCACGAGCTGTATAATCTTTATCCCGAAATCGACGTCGTTTTGCGTCTCAAATTAGAGCGGTTACTCTGGCTAGGCCATGCCAGTAGAATGGATCAGAATGAACCAGCGCGAAGAGTATTCGAAGACGTGTTCGATAGGCATCGGAAAATAGAGCGACCGAGACTTCGCTGGAAAGACCAGGTGGAATATATAAAAAAAAATAAATGGTTTCCTATTACATCCCATAAGGAATTGGGGAAGAGCTTCTCACAATCACTGAGCAGTGCGCTTTATAGTTTTACACTCACTGATTGGTACTTACAGTTTTTCACCGGTTCCGAACGGTGTCTTGAGAAGCTTTCTCATGGCTAAATACTCGATAGTGTGCCTGTCACTATGCAAGACAACCGTCGCCGAAGGAAATTTAAGGTCGTCAAAGCAGGGATTGAACCCAGGATTACATTTACAAGGGGCTCGAGCTTTAACCATTGCACCACTGCAGGCCAATACTGCCTGCGATAGCTGCCGGAGGAGAAAGGCTGAAGGTCCAGCCAGTTGGAGGAACATAGGTTGTTTGTGGCCACCTAAGTAAGTAAGTAAGTAAAATACTACAGGCATCTGGTGTCTAGGTTCAACCCGACCAGTGACGATGTAACCGGAATCCACATAAAAGTGAAATACTTTAGTATTTCGTTAATTTGTGTACATGTCCCAATGGAAAATAAACACTTTAAGACCAAAGACGTGTTCTATGAGTGCCTAGAGGAAACCTATGACCACTGCCTTGCTCATTAAGTTGAGATGGTCAGGCCCAAATCTTATTCGACCAAACGTCTGTAAATTCATTCTAGGTTCATAGAACATTTCGGTTGAGACAACCGAATTTGTACGTTGTGACAACCACAGAAGAGGTCATGAGGTCATTTAATTCGGTTGAAATTAATTCGGTTGTACCAATAGAAATTATGAGAAGTTTGGTTGCAATTAAGTACCAAATTTGAAATTTTTTAAGTTTTTATTGGCATGTTAATATATGGAGAGTTTCATCGTGGTAGTCGAATTCCTTCAATGCATTAGCACTAGTTTCATGATATTATTATATTATAACCTCGTTTATTTTTGTTCACTCGTTCTGAAAAAGAGAAGTTTTGTCTCTTCAAAACATTAATTGAAATCTCAATAATTCAATAATGTAAAATTGCAGTACTTTACAATATTGTTTTAAATCTAGAACACAATAAACGCGAATAAATATTATCAATAAAGTCGTACTGTTTTTCCATTATTTCAATGGAAAAAAATTATTATTTTTTGTGAACCGGGATTTTCGGTAAACTACAAACAGTTTATTTAAACATTACTGCCAAGTGTATTTTGCAGCAACTTTTTTCCCCGAATTTTTTCCCTCGAGACAATTTAAAACACATTTTAAATAAAACCCTTGTAATCGGCTTAACATTGTGCCATTGTACTGTGCATCATCTCACTCTCCCTCTCTCTCTGTCTGTCTCTTTGACTGTCCTTTAACGCATTGCAAAAGGATCAGTATTGTATTGTTGCTGCATATAACTTAATAAATATGAACAAAAATGAAGCTGAAATGAAAAAGTGCAAATCAGCGAAGAGACCTTAAATATGCATTACACAGCCAAACAATGCATTTCCTGTGTACGCGAAACAAAAAAAAAAACAGGGAGTTAACATGGCCACTCTGGCTGGACCAGAGGAGCCACATTTACACTGTGTGTAAAGCTTGTGTATCTTTTTGTCTCGCTGTGTTGTAAAAAAGGACACCAACGAGTTCGTAAACAGATTATGTGAGTCGTGCTATTTTCCTTATTTTACCCCTAAGTGTGTGCGGGAAAACTGCGAAAATGTATTAAAATAACTGTTGACTAAAGGCGGTGAAGAGGTGTAGAAGCTGGCATACATACAACATACATTTCTTTGTTTCGCAAGTGGCACTTTATGTAAAAGTTCTTGTCCGAACTGGCAAAGAGCGATGCTGTATTTTAAATTACTCCAAAAAGGAATATATTTAAAGTCAAACGAACGGTGGGCGAAATTTGGGATAATTTTGTGAGAGCAGTTAGAAAAAGTTATAATTATTGAAAAAGAATTTCAAAACGTTTAGCATGGAAAAAATTTTTTTAAATCTACTGCAACTAAACACTTCATAAAAATTCGAAGTGCTTTAAAATTTGAACCTTTAGTGAGTTGAACAAATGAGTTGAACACCATTAAAATCATAAATTTCAAAGAGAATTGTGTTTGAAATTTAGTAGACACAACTTTTTGTGAAGAAATAATTCAACCATTTTTTAAAATAAAATGAGATATCTATCTTTTTGATGTGTTAACATCCGACTGCGATCACATACTGTTTGGCGTCAAACTCCTCCGACTAGGTCTCAGAATCGGCCAACATCTATTTTTCATACCCCTAAATGATAAGAGTTACCCACCCATATTTAGAAGACAGATTTATCCGACTGCGAAACACAGATTGTCAGACTGCGAAAACAAACACACACTGATGTAGCGGCAGCGAATAGTTAGTTGTCTTGAGTGAGTGCGGAGCACTCTCAGAGCAAAGACAATAATGACGTGGTTATACGCAGTGATGCCTACTTAGCTCTTTTGGGGCTAGATTTAGCTCTTTTCGACCTTGCAAAACGCGAAAAAAATTCATTGGCGCTTTTTTGAAAAACACGCCTAACGTGCACGCGATTCGACTTTTTATTTAGCCCTTTAGCCCGTTTTCTATACAACATCCATTTGCTAGATAATTTCAAATTTGTTGGTTCTACCGTTTAATACCGTTGACTGTTTGCTTCTATGTTTGTATTGGTTATTACGCTTAATACATTTTTTAGGCGGAGGGCGATCTATGGAAAGCAAACCTCTCTTTTCAGAAGTAGTTAAACCTCCAATGATCACTCCAAGGCAATATGTATTTATTGCAACGTATGATTGCTGCTAAACACTTCGATATTCGAACAAACTATTCTAGATCACAAAAATATATGAAATAACAAGAGACAATAGAAAACAAAAATGTCAGGAAATGCTGTTACTCGTCAAATCTGCACTACAAACATCATTTTCTTTGGGTGAAATCTGAACAAGTTGCGTGTGAGATATCACCGAATTTTTTGTTTTATTTGAATGGCCTATCAAGAACATTATGTGGAGAAAATGCCGTCATTCAAATGATCGCCGCGGCTTCGGAGTATATCAGGCTAAATTTGAACGATGGGGCGGGCTATGTTGTCTAAGGGCACTGGTATTTTAGGCTTATAGGAATGTATCTGCGGCTTAAAGAAACCTCACAGCAAAAAGTCTAAGTGGGTCAAATCGCACGGTGTCTGTGGCCAGTTCACGTCGCATCCACGTGAGATAATTTTTAAATCGCGCGCAGAATACCCGTTATGCAGCGGGAGCGTAGCACGTAGCTACATCCTGATGGAACCACAGATCGGTAGCACTCTTCGTTGACGAACCACAATCTAGACCACACAATGGCATTCTGTACATGCATTGCCACTTGGTAATGACTGACATTGTCCTAAATCCGGTATTGATGTACCCATTTATTCTAAAATGAGAGCCGTCGCGAGCAGCCTTGCCAGAAGAGAGCACCCATTTCGATAATAAAGTTTTATTATTCGCACGTGTTGCTCGACGCTGGAACTTGCCATGGTGATTGTATCTATTGTCGAAAATATATATAACTGGAAAATTAGCAAAAGATAAAACAGCATAACCGACGGGAACTGTTAAAATCTGCCTGTCCATATTGGAAATAACTTATTTATTACGCGCGGTTTAGCACTTTTGGGTTTTTTCTGTCCGTTTTCATTATTTGGCGCGTTTTAGCACTTTTTAGACACTTGGCAGCGCGTTTCATTCCTGCAGAGTTAGCATCACTGGTTATACGTATATAAAAATGAGATAGCACGAGAGCAACGAAAATTGTGTGAACTTATGTAGCGTATGTACGAACATAACAATGTATGTATGGACAAGTGCCTGTTGCTTTGCATTCTCTTTGTTTTTTGTGGGAATAAAACAAAAGGTATTGAGCAAGAAAATAATGACACATGTGCTTGCACTGGTCTTTAAATAATTTTAAGTATTAATATGATTTAAATGTTGAGTCATCATATGATTGAACGATATTCTTTATTTTCCAATGTAACATTTACTAATGTGTTCATAGAAATCGAACAGGTACCGTGTTACAAAAAGGCGTTAACACATCGCCCGTGATGTTCGGGCGATGTCAAAGATGATAGAAAAACCAAAGCTTATCATGCATTCGATGATTCACCATTTTCAGAAGATTGCAAAGTACGACCATTTGTGTCTCGTAGACGACGAACAATCACTCGAGAACCATTTTAGGCTTAAACCTGATGTCTCGAGTTAAAAAAAAAATATAAATAATAAAATTTAATACCTATTTCGTTAAATTGATAACACAAAAGACACAAAAGTAATTATAAGTACAGTAAAATAATTTCATAAATAATTGGAACGAAGTTCCTTATCGCACGTTGCGGGATGGGGTCTAAATGAAAAAATTTTAATCAACTTTTTTTTAACTACTTTATTACAACCCCTTACTATCAACTATATTGGGTACTTTTGGTTTGGTTTGGTTTAAAGGAAAGTTTTCTAGGTGGAGCCTGTGTATTGCATATTGTAGTTTTGAACCCAATAAAAAGTAAATTTAGAAAAGCCAAAGTGCAAGACTGGCAAATCCATGAAATACAAGCCTGAGTATGGAATTAAACTTGGCGGCACACTTAGTCTTACACTCCTACTTTTGGCTTGGTTTGTGTCTAAAAAATATATTCAATAAATAAAAAATTTCTTAAAGATTCATTTAAATTGTCGTAGGGGGCTTCGAACCGGGTGTCCCCTGACACCTCATGGTATTTTTTTTTTTATTTTATTTTTGTCAAAGTCAGCCTTATAAAGCCTACAAAGATGGTAGTTGTCGATTTTTTTTCGTGGGGTTTTTTCAGGATTTGTCGCAATGTCGCAAATATCTGGTATTTAGATGACTTCCAGGCCTAAATTGTCGTCATTACTGCTATGGGACGTCTGAAGTTGTGGTGGATATTGTAGCTTGATTGTTCTAGCAGTTATCAGTTAAATACAGCTTAAAGTTCGTGTAATCTCGATCTCACTGCGAATGGTTGATGGATTCGATAAGTGACTTTCAGGAGGAAACGAGATATAGATGTCGCTATTGCTCTATGCAAACTGCAATGTGGTTGGCGAAGTTGCCGATGTCATGTGGCTGAGAGTTGTAACTGATATAAAAATAAAAGTAGCAACTCATTTCGAGTCAGCCTGTGCTAAAACACGCAAAATTATACATATGCAAGTTATAGTAAAAATTTTGAGGATCTTAAACGTTGTTATTGAGTAACGATTAGGTGTGAAGTTTAAATTTGTGTACGTAAAAGATAAAGCGAGCTATCGCAATTACCGTAATTGACAAAGAATTTTGTTTTATTAAGGATAAATAATACCATTTGTAAATTCATGACAATATTGTAGTTCATATGCCTAATATATGTACCACAGTAATATAAAATGCGAATGGTTGGTGGATTCGCTAACGGACCTTCTGGAGGAATCGAGATATAGATGTCGCCATTGCTCTATGCAAATGTCCCGTGGTTGAGAGTTATAACTGCTATAAATATAAAAGTAGCAACGCATTTCGAGTCAGCCTGTGCTGAAACGCGCCAAATTATACATATGCGAGTTATAGTACAAATTGTGTCGATCTTAAACTTTGTTATTGAGTAGCGATTAGGTGTGAAGTTTAAATTGGTATACAGAACAGATAAAGCGATGTATTGCCATTACCATAATTTATAAAGAATTTTTTGTATACAAAATAAAGGATAAATAAAGTCATTTGTAAATTCGGGACAATGACTAATATATGTACCGCAATAATATAAAATGTTTCCATTAAAGTGCCATTGAATTCCATGTAATACCAATACCAATCACGTGATTTGCTTCAGGCACTCTTGTTTCTTGTTGGGCCAAAAACTTGAAGTATTCTAACAGTTGACAGATCAGTGGATTGATAGGGGGATAAACACATCTCAGCACGAACGGTTGTTAAATTCGCTAAGGCTTTTCCGCGAAAAATCCTGTTTCTCTCGCTGTTATGGCATGGTCGTGGTCGCTTGAGTAGTGGTTCAGAGTAGTGATTGCAATAAATAATTTATCGGGGTGCACTTGGCATCAGTCTGTATTGAGTCAAAAGTATACATAGTCAGTGGAGTTTTACTAGAAGTGGTGGTAGATGTTGTTAGTACAGACTTATGTGAAATTGTTAGTTTTTTACAGTACAAAATAAATTTTGTATTGTTACTATCGTGATTTGAAAGGAGCCTTATTTTTTACACTATATGCAAAACAGCACTAGAAAGGACAATCCGTAATCTCGAAACATGTCAGGGTCGTATGTTTGTTATATTCAAATCAGGTATTTAAGCAATCTGAGACTTCCATTTTGCTATTTCGGGGAAGCACAAAGATATTTTATTCAGATTACTTAGGCTGACTTATAAATCGCGATGACTTCAAAAATATTATAATTGATATTTAATTAAAAATTATCGACCTGATGTAGGTTTGAAATAAACAATTAAATTCTATTCGAGACATATTAAAATAATTTGCTTTGACACCCAAATATCAGGGAAAATATTCTTTTTACAAAGAAGTTTCTAGAAGACCCCAACTTTGTTTTCCAGTTTATACGAATCAAAAATTTATATGTGTGATAGAGACATCATTTGTCGTTTAGTACCAAGAATATCTCATTCATTGTCCCAGTGTGCTGGTGGTACACTTCATCCTGATTCAGTTACCACCAATGTCCTGAAATGTGTTATTCCGTTATTCTGTCTCTTTATTTGTTCATATATACTTTATATACATATATATTCCGCCTTTATGCGTAATCACGTAAGTGTATCGTCCTCTGAATGTCGGTCGAGCATTCTCTTGTATTTGTGTGTGTTGTGTATGTGTGCGTGGTAATTGTGTTGCTATAAACGCAATTCGGTTAAATTTAAATAGCTGACTGGTTAATTCCTTTGACCAAGCGACCAACCAGCCAACCATTAACTCTCCATTGAATTGCGAATTTTAAAATTCTTTTTGTGCTGTCCATCACAAAGAAAGAATGACTTAATTTAATATACATTGACGTTTGTCGTTTTCGTCGAATTGGTCTGTTTTACTGGTCATTCGGGTGTGGATTTCCTCCTTCCAATTGCCTTTTTAATAAGTTGTGACAAAACGTCCTTTTTATTATCATACTTTGCCATCCTTTTTGCTGCTGACAAAACATTATGAACATGGATACATCAACATTTTGTACTTTGTACCGTTTTAACTCTGTTTTGCTCGTCCTGGCGCATAAAAATCAAACGAGCATTAAAGTGGCATCTCTCAGTCGCTCGACCGATGTGCTCAGCGCCTGCCACCACCTGAAGGGGCAAATAATTGTCATGTCATATCCGATCAGCGAGCCGTTGACTGTGTGGACACACATATTGATGTGGAAGCGGAATCGCGTTATTTACTTAGAGCCATTTGGTGATAAGTCAATTGACGATATTATTTTTAAGTGGATAATATTTCAGCGACATTTCAGCAGCAAGGTATGTATGGTATCTTGCTGGGAATTTGAGTACCTCTGGTGTGTGTTTTGTTAATATTGTCCATTTAGGGGAGCATTATAATAGAGTGTGTTGATTAAAATGTCAATATAACATAAGTGAAATATTTTATTATATATGGGCATTTCCATGGAAAGGTCCACTTTTTGTCACATCGCTTAACCCTCGTTTATTGCTTATATTTTAGAACGAATTAGTTTGATTGCCTTCTCTTCATTTACTAAATATAAAGCTAAATATATTTTGTATTTAGTAAAAGCATAGAAACCAATCGAATCGAACTACATGGTCCTAAAATATAACCAACTAACCGGAGTAAAGTGATGTGACATAGGGTGGCACTTTCTGTGGAAATGCCCATATATGTAATCTTTTATATAGTAAGATTGCACTTTTTAAATTTAGTGTAAATTTTTCTGTATAAGTGGCAACTCTGAACTTTGGCAACTGTCATATATTTTTATTCCGATTATTAAAATTGGAGCGATTTACTAAAGAACAACGCGTTATAGTTGTGAAAACTTATTTCAAAAAATGGGAAAGTTATGCTAAGACCGCTCGCAAACTTCGAAGAATTTTTAATCGAGAAAATGCGCATATTGTGTGAACCATTCGAAGAGTGGTCAAACAATTTGACGACACTGGGTCGGTTATGGACAGTAAAACTCCTGTGCGTCAACGTACCAGTCGGTCTCTTGAAAATATTGCTGCTGTAAACTAGAGTCTCGCCGAAAACCCAGAGCTTAAATTCGGCATCGTTCTCAAAAACTTTAAATTGCACGAAGCACTACCCAGAAAATTTTGACAAAAGACCTTCATGCATACAAAATCAAGCTTAGTCAGGAGCTCAAACCAGCAGACCATGGAAAGCGCCGACAGTTCATTCAATGGTTAATGGAGCAAAGTGAAGTCAATGCCAATTTTTCAACAAAAAAAAAACTCATCTTCTCCGATGAAACGCATTTCCATCTGAATGCCTTCGTTAATACACAAAATTTTCGACTTTGGGGCTCAGAAAATCCTCATGCAATCCATGAATAACAAATGAACCCACAACGAGCAACTGTCTGGTACGGATTTTGGTTAGGAGGCGTGATTGGGCCTTACTTTTTTAAAGATGAGACCGAAGTTGCAGTGAATGTGAACTGCATTCATTACCGCAACATGATAACGCAGTTCTTGTGGACGCCATGGATCTGTGGTTACAGCAAGAAGGCGCCACCTGCCACCACGCGCGTGAAACAATCGATTTATTGCAGAAACTATTTCCAGAACAAATTATATGAAGAAATTCTGATGTCAACTAGCCACCAAGATCATGCCATTTAACGCCGTGTGCTTTCTTTCTTTGGGGTTTTGTGAAATCTCGAGTTTATGCGAATAATCCAGAAACAATTCCTGAACTCAAATCCAAGATTCAACGCGTCATGGGTGAGTTAGAGTCACATCTCTGTGAAAAAGTCATTGAAATTTTCATGAGAAAAGTAATTGCCTGGCATCAGATCCATCGGGCCATTTGTCAGATATTTTATTCCATACTTAATCGGAACATGCCGTCTTTACAATTCAATAAGAAACTCACAGCTATCTCAAAAAATTCGTATTTTTATTTTAAAATGAAAAAGTGCATTCTTACTGGGACACCCTTTACATACAAATTACATACAAAGTTTTAATATATAAAGTGGAATGTATGTGTTACTTAGGGTGACTAGACATATTCAGATTGAATCAAAATGTTCTCAAGAGTTGTTCAGCTTTACCATGGCACTATGGTCCAGCGGACCACTTTTCTTGGCCAAAAGTATTTGAATACAAAAAACACATTTATTGCCCAAACGGATAAAGCTAGAACCTTGAAATTTGGCATGTAGGTTCCTTTTATGACGTAGACGGGCGATCAGAAGGGATTTTGGGAAATTCCGACTGTAAGGGTGTAAAAAGGGCGTGGCACTTCTTGAAATTTGAAATGGTCATATCTCATAAACCATTAGAGGTACAACGATGAGAATTGGTACATATGTTGGTCGCACAAGCAAAATAAATTTTTTGTGGAAAGTGGGCGCTGCCACGCCCCTTTTTAAAAAAAATCGTTATTTACGGTAACTTTTTGAATATATTATAACAAATTGCAAAAAACACCCCTAAAAAGGGGAGGGGCGGGGATGAAATGTTCTACAAAAATTTTGGCCATAAAATTATACTACATGTGTCAGAACACACAAAAGACCAAAAATTAACAAAAACAACCAAAAACAATCAAATTCATGAGCCCCCATTAAGGGTTAATTTTATAATATAATTTATAGCAGAGCTGTAAAGTAGTGAGTACAATTTATACTCAGTACAGGCAGAGCTGTAAACTCAAGCTAGTGGGAAATAAAATAATTAGTGAAATTCTTTGTTTAAATTTCAAGCGAAAAAATTATAATTTTATTGTTTTTTAAATTCCATATTCTATTTTGTTTACATAGGTTTTCAATATTTTTGTTTTAATTCAATGTGTAACACACATGCTCCATATTTATTAAAATTTCACTGCCGGTTATATTCAATTCGTTTTCTAAAACTACATTTTCAGCTTCATATCCTGTTTCTTGATTTTCGTCATAATCATCATCCGAACTTTCACTATTTTCTACAGTTTCTTCATCCTCCAAAGTTTCAGCAATGTCTTCACAGCATAATAATTCTGTAACTTCTGGTGGAAGAACTAAACGTTTGCGTTGGTGTGCACGGGTACTTAAACGTAATGATGAAACTAGTGGGTCAGAAGTATCAAGGGCTCTACTAAATACATCGCAAATATTATCAATGCGACTAGTTCGGCGTGCATGATGTAATCTGTCACTTTTATATATTTTGTTCCGCGCCTCAGCCGCATCTTCTCCAAAATAGCCAACAGGAAGTGCCGTATTCTCCATTATTTGTTTGGAGTGGATAAGGACCTTATGTAATGTGGGTGTCATGGGTAACCAAGGGTATTTTCTGAGGTAATATTCTGCTGTTTCAAAACAATATTTTTCATATTTTTCGAAAGTCCAGGGCAAATTGACATGAAAGGGATATTAAAATTATTTTTAGGCGGAATATTAATTCTTGGTCAACTTGTGTAATTGTCGAAAATATTGTGTGTTCCGCAAAAGTCCGACGAGAGGTGTTGCCATCGTTCGTGCTACCGGATCCTCCCGCCTTCGGAATATCAACACGAAGACCAAGCTCTTTCCAAAACTCATTTTGAATTTTAGCCTTTTTTTCTAAAACTGCCATTTTTTTATATCTATTTTGTAGCCCAAATGCAATACAAATTCAAACAAACGAATCCAGCAGTGCAATGGCCTTATGCCATATTTAAGATTTTCTTCAATCGGATGAAACTTTTCAGAAGTAAAATCATTTACCGCGAGAAAATCCCTCGGAGTTGCATGACATATAGGACACTTTTGAGTTGATGTAGTTTCGGTTAATACATTCAAAACTTTGCCGTCGATTACAGTTAAAAATAAACTAAATGATATTTCGATTTTCTTACCCTCGCCAATTTCTATTTGTAAGTTTTCTATACTTTCAATTTCTTTCTTTAAGTCGTCTGCTTCTCTTCTTATTACTTCCTTCGTTTCATTTGCGAATTCCAGTTTTAGTGGCCGACAAAATCTTGTTGACTGCGGAAACCGATTATGCCACAGTGGTTTTCCTGAGCTCGTCATAAGTCGTAATGGAGTCACTGTTGTCGCTAAGAGACTTGCATCTGCATTGCGTGATGTGGTTGGATCAGAAAAGCGTTGCTTGTACTGAGCTTAACCGGAGCTACTGTCGAATCCGTAACTCAAAATTAATTTTGTTGACAAACTGTTGCTCTGAGTTGAAGTCATGACTGCTTGTATTACTTCATTTTGCATCACAACAATTCTTGAAGCAGTATGAGTTAACAACGTCTTTAATGGTACTCTTGCACATTTTTCGCTGAGAATTATTCCACTTGGTCTGCATTTACTTTTGACTTCTAAAATATGGTTGTAAGGAGGAAAGCGAATACTGCAGTATTGCCGTTTAGAAAAATTGTTTTCAAGTAAAAATGCTAACGCGTCCTCTGCTGTCATGGCCGTGGGTGTTTTTACCTCTTGTATGCATAGTTTTCTAATTTTTGAAGATCTTCATGGACTTTCGATTGTTTTTTTTAAAACGACAGCTAAATCCACCTGACCTTGTTTCCGAGCCGAAATTGCTGCTGCCCGAACTAGCAGATCTGTTTCGTTGCCCCGAGATGTTGACAAGTCTGCTGCGTGCCTTCTTTTGCTACGTTCAGATTTCCGACAATACGGCAGTTCTGGACGCCCAGTTCCATGTAAATTAGAGTCAAAAAAAAGTGCAGAAAAATCTGAGAATTGGTGCAAATCTAGTTTTTAAAAAATTTGACGTGACATTTCATGGGTGCCGCTCAACTCAGTATACTTGCCGCTAACGTATACAATTTACTAGAACCGTGTTTCCATTTTATATCTAGCCACAGATCTTCATCAGCGGTTCGTTGGCATGATGCTGTTGAAAATTTCATCCAACTATATGCAAGCGAAAACTCAATAGCAACGAGAATTCCTTGCAATGCAAATGTTCGAAAAGCTATCGCCTTCACAAAACACACAAGACATACTCGCATAACTCCTTTACACGTCTTGAGGACTATCAGTTCGTACATGATTTTTGCTTATTTTTAATGATGCAATTATAGTTAATAACTACATTGTAATTGATCCTGTGCCATTTATAATCTCTGGTATATTCTCGAAACGTATGAGTTATGGTTTATGAAATAATATACCGTATACGCACACTTGAACACATGTTGAGCTTAAAAATTAATATGCTGTCACAAAATTACACCAGTATCTTCTCTTTTGTCACTACTGCTGTTTGAGACATACATTCAAACTGATTACAATGTTTAATGTTTGCCTCATTTCCAAAATCCTGACTATTAGTATCATGTATATTACGATTTCATTTCCAAAGAACACATTACAAATTGTGTATCCTTAATCTTTGTTTGTACAGTTTTTGCTTTTGTATGTGTAGGAATGTAATGTTTGCAAGACGTAGACAGGGTTAAAAAGTGTATCTCTACCTTGGCCTGTAATACTTATCATACCTGTAATGGCTGTGTGCTGTACTCCAAATGTAAATATGTATAATTCCATAATACGTATACGTACCGTATAACTTTCAGTATTAAGTATTAAGGAGTATCGGAAATGGGGGAAAAATAAATGTTGCCGCTATGAGGTTTGGACTGCAACAAAAGAGCTCTTGGGAGATACAATAATACACGTACAAGGTTTCATTGTATTCAAAAATCACTTGAGATGCAACTGAAAATATTTAAATTTTTTACACACATTTTTTTTAAAATCATGTGTTGCTGAAATATTCATCAGGTATATATATAGCTGTGGTCACAAACAATATTCTAAAATTTTTCAGGGAGAGCAGTTTAAAGTTTAATATCTTTACGACGGTGGTGCAATGGTTAGTGTGCGCGTCTCTTGTACATGAGATCCTGGGTTCGAACCCTGCTTTGACCACCTTCAAATTTCTTTCGGCGGCGGTCACCTCGCATAGTGACGGCGACACTATCGAGTAAATAGCCATGAAAAAGCTTCTCAAAATGTTTTACTTATTTATTTTTATTTTGGACTTCCTGCACAACAAGATTGAATCTTATAATTAAAGTACAGGATTTTATATAGTTAAGCAGTTTGATCAGTCTCAAAGCTAGTTGTATAAGAAATTGGAATTATATAATCCAAAAATTTTTAGAGACAATTAATTATTTATGATAATTACTAAAATTAAATATAATTTAGATATGTATTATGACAATGATGGTAAAGAAACAAAAGAAATATAACAAAACAATAATGGGACTATAATTAAAGTTAAAGAAAAAAAAAATACAAAAAGAAATAGAAAGTTTAAAGAAATTTTATCTTATATTATTTTTCAAATATTTTTGAAATGATTGAAAATTTGTTTTTTAAATAGGTTAGCGTTGCTGATTAATTGAAGGTTATGTGGTAGTGAATTCCAAAGACGAATGGAGTGGACGAAGAATTGCCATTTGGAAACGTAAGACCCCTGAGCCATAGGTATCAGGATATTTCCTCTATTAGACCTAGTAAAACGAAGATTGACAAATAAATAAGTTGGGTTTCTAGTGTATATAATTTTGTGAAGAAACAAAAGTGATTTTATATTAAGATATGTCTCAAACGATACTCCATAAAGAACTTTTTTGAAACGTGATACGGAGTCAAATCTCTTCAACCCGTATATATACCTGATAACATTATTAAATACAACATTTAATTTCCTCATACTTTTTGAGTCTGAATAAGAAAAAAGTTCTGAGCCATAACTTAGTCCAGGTAATAAATAAGTTTCTGCCAGCAGTACTCTCATATGGAATGGGGTGAAGGATTGAGTAGACCATAAGGCTCTGAGCTTTTGAATACGTTTGTCCGATTGCTATGTTAATGTGGTTCGACCATGTAAGTGTTCTATTGAAAGTACCGTTCGGAATCGGTGTAAAACTGTAGGTCCCAATCTGAGAGTGAAAACTGGAAAGCGCACAGCTCAGTGATTGTGAGAAGTTCTCCCCGGTCCCTTCATGGGATGTAATGGGAAACCATTTATTTATTTTTGTATACTGGAAATCAGGAGTCGGAGTTTTTGTAATAACTTTGTTACAGATAACAAGGAAACGAATTCTTTTACTTACTTCTTAACAAAAAAGAGTTGCTTATTTGAGCACGGTGACTTCGCAATTTTTTTCAATTTTGTCCTATCTCGAGTTAGGCTGTTATTGTTTGTGACCACATATCATATACTATATTTAAAACAGGTGAAGTATATTTTAGCTTCCAAATTCCAATATGGTTTGATGGACTAGATAAGAAAAACTAATAAACTACCGTAGATAATATCGAGATCTTATATTCAATACCCGCTATAGAACCAAATTCCTTAAAATCACTTTTTGATGGAAAACGTTTGACTGATGACAGCTAGAGAAACAATAAATATTATCAACCACACTAATATTAAATATTACAAATTATTGAGTCTTGTCAATATCATACATGTGTCAAATTAATTATTTAACAATTATAATTTGTAGTTTACTTTGAATTTCCATTCGAAATGCAAATTAAAAAAAAAAATTTAACACTATTGGCAATTGTACTTATTTTTAAAACATTTCCTTCATATCTGGCACTTTTGGTTTTCAAATATTTTATACAGTACAGGTTTATGAATTTGAAAGTATTATGAGGCAATTTCTATTACAGCCACACAAGTCCAAAAAAATAATACTTTAAGAACAGAATTGCCAGCAGTCAAACAAATTCAAAACAATTAAAAGCGTTCCCATATTTCATTACAATTGGCATCCGATTCCACAATCCGAATTTGCACTGCCTATGCAAATTTTCTTTTGCATTTGCATTAGATAAAGTAATGCAAATTAAAAAACCCATGTATGGTCAATATACTATATAATGTTAGGGTGGCAATGAATGTTTTGCAATTTTATATATATTTTTATATTCTATCCAATACGGTAAAAACCGATATACTATCGCAACGGGTTATAGGTGAGCTGGTAAGGTAAATTGGGCCGTATCGCCAAGATGGCCTAATAGAGTTATTTTTACTGATCCTTAGCTTTTTAATCTTTGATCAAACACCATATTGCATTAAAAATCGTACATAAGTACAGGCCATATTTAAAATTAATAGCTTCCTTGGTTTCTATCTTTGCTCTAACGTATGATTAAGGCACGATTACATTTTATTACTCATACGTATGCATACGGGTTGCTATTTATAAGTATATTTCGGGAATAGCAAATAATAACAAACATTTTTAAATTAAAATGGCTATATTGGTTTTCAAAACATTCACCTTGATGATCAATTCACTTTTGCACTCGTCCAAATCATTTGTCATAGCAGCTTTCCCATTCCTCTTTAGACACCTCCAAAACACGGTTTTTGAATGCTTCAACTGCTTCTTAGGCGCTCGTAAATCATTGACCAAGCAGTTTACCTTTGATATTCGGTAACAAGAAGAAGTCATTGGGTGCCAAATCAGGGCTGTAGGGAAGATGAGTCATCAATTCGATGTTTTGACTGCTCAAAAATACACCTGTATGATGAGATGTCTGAGAACTTGCATTGTCATGATGGAGAATGATTCGTCGTTGGCGGTTGGTTTTACGAATGTACCATCTAGAATTGAGCAACCTACGCTGCTCAATTGGAACAGAGGCCACATGACCCATACGGCCGAAGAAACAGGCGACCATTCGCTTCGCTGTGCTTCTTCCATGAACAACTTTTGTTGGATATAACTCGTTTTACAAGACCCACACTGCAGATTGCTGTTTTGTTTCCGGCTTATACGAGTATATTCATGATTCGTCACCTGTCAAGATTTTAGGCACGTCTTTTGAAGCACTACGGTCGAACTTTTTATTCATTTACTTACACCAAGTGACACGAGCCTTTCTTTTTGAGCGATTGCCAAATTATGAGGGATCCAATGCGATAAAATCCTTTGAAACGAAGTTCATTATAGGACGTTGTGGGATGGGGGCAAAATAAAAAAAATTAAACAATTTTTTTTAACACTATTATGCAACAACCCAGTACTATCAACCAAAGATAAAGGAAATAATAGATATAGCGCGATCATTGTCAACTTTGTTCACTAGCTGATGTCCTGTTCTACTGTCACTTTCACTGAAGTTTCCCATAATTCTCATTAACGTTTATTCAAGATTGTGGGAAATTTTTGTGAAAGTAATTTAATCAATGGAAAATGTGACAAAATTTATGTGATTTTGAATAATTACATTTGATTCTTATATAAAAATCTATTTCAAAGCCATGAAGAAGAGCCAATTTATTAGGACATAGATGGTGGTGACATAGCTTTGCAATTAGATGGCCATCAGATATTCTACTTTATGTAAGGTATTGTATTCTCGATATTTTTGTTGAAAATAATTTTTTCTTTTGACATGAAATTTTAGAATTTTATCGTCATATTTTTTTGGCTTTTTTTGGAACAAAAAAATCCCATTTATTGGTTTCAACGACATCTAGAAAATTACCAATTACACTAATATTTTCCCAACACTTGTGCTTCATCTATTTGTTTATTTTATCTATACTATCAACTATAAGGATATTCGGTACTTTTGCTTTGGTTTGTGTCTAGACTAACACATGTTGGGAAATTTCTTGTTTAATGGGAAGTTTTCTAGGTGGAGCCTGGGACCAATATTTGGTATATATTTAAAAACTGAACCCTGAACCCAAGAAAAGTTAAATTTAGAAAAGCCAAAGCGAAAGAAGTTTTTAAAAAAGAACAATTCAAAAAGAGCCTTTTCTTAAAAAAAATATATTTTTTCAAAAAATACCTGCTCATATTCTTAAACAAAGTACCTTTTTCCAAAAAAATACCTTATCTTAAAGAAGTACCTTTGCTACAAAAAAAGTAAATTTTCTTACAAAAAGTAAATTTTTTTTAAAAAACTAGTATTTTGTTAAATAATTACCTTTTCTTAAAAAGGTACATTGTCTTACAACAAATTGCCTTTTCTTAAAAACTAGCTTTTTTTTAAAGAGTACCTTTTTTGTGAAACAAAATAACTTTTCTTGAGATGTTCAAAGTGTACCTATTCTTGAAAAATGGAACAATTCTAAAAATATTCCCATTTCTTAAAAAAAAACATTTTCTTAAAAAAAAATAAATTTTTTTAAAAGAATAAATTTTCTTCTAAAAATTTTTTTTCTTAAAAGTACATTTTTTTTAAAATAAAATAATACCTATTCTTTTTTTTTCTTTTCTTTTCTTTTCTTGAAATAGGTAGCCTTTCTGAAAATATGTAAATTTTCTTTAAAAAATAACCTTTCTTAAAAAGAGTACCAGTTCTTTAAAAAGTACCTGTTCTTTAAGCAGTACTTCTTTGTAAAAAAATTAAAAAGGATCTTTTCGGGAAAATATAATACAGTCTTACAAAAAGGACCTAAAAATATCATCTTTTATAAAAAAATACAATCTATAAAAAAATTATTCCTTAAAAAAAAGTTTATCATTTTGCAAAAAGTATCTTTTCTTAAAGATCCATTTAAATTATCGTATTTTTTAACGAGCGCCTTAGGCGTGTTGGAACTAATTACGATATTATTTAATATATAGCGAAAGGAACTTAGTCCCCTCACTCACAGGAAAATTCGGTTTAGACAGCCGAATTAGCCGTAACCGAATTCTGAGGTTGTCTCAACCGAATTAGAGGTTGACACAACCTCATTGAAGGTTGACACAACCTCATTGGAGGTTGACACAAGCTCACCAGAGGTTGACACAATCTCATTGGAGGTTGACACAACCTCATTAGAGGTTGTCACAAACTCATTTGAGGTTGTCACTGCCGAATTAGAGGTTATTACAACCGAATTAGAGGTTGTTACATCCGAAAAGTGTCCCAAATGAATTACGTATTAAAGGTTTTTTTTTTATTATTAAGAGATGAATTATTTTCCTGTACGAGTAAATAAAGTCATATATATGGGGTAAACTAAAGAGTAATAAGTTTATTTTACATGCCTCTTCCGACCTTTATTGACGTCTCAGCCATCATGTGATACCGCACTAATTCTAACATGTTGCGTCGCTTGATTTACGTCCTAGGCCGTTTTGTATACAGACGATTGCAGCATATTTTGAAAACCTTCAAAACTGTTGATATCTGCTTAAAAAATTTCAGCAAAATAAGATGTTTTAATACAAAACATATTTTACTTACCTTTCTTAATAACCACAAACAAAATCTTGACATTCTTTAATTCTTTTTAAAATAATATTTGTTTATAGAAATTTAAACGTCAGATTTTAACTACATAGCATTATGTTGTGGTAACCGAATTGAAAATAAATTCGGTTATACCTACAGAATTCATGAGAAATTCGGTTACAGCAACCGAATTGATGCCAAATTCGGTCGTTGCAACCGAATTAAGTCTAGATTGGAGTCAAATTCGATTACTACAACCGAATTGAAGTCAAATTCGGTTACTCCAACCGAATTTGGTACCAATTTCTGTTGTTGCATCCGAATTAATTTCAAATTCGGTTGTTCCAACCGAAATTTTAGAAAATTTAGTTGACTGAACGAATATAATTGAAGATTCAGTTGTCACAACCGAATCTATTATGAAACGAGGTTGCTATAACCGGATTTCGGTTGTGGGGACTAAAGTCGGTCGTAACAACCTCAATTCGGTTGCGACAACCTCAATTCGGTGGTAACAGCCGAATTTACGGCTGCTGCAACCCGTTTTCAAATAATTAGTTCTCTGAGTGCTGGCACCTCATGTGATTTTTTATTTTAGCGTTTCTATCATTTTGCCTATTTAAAAAACAATTATTCTATACGAAATGGACCACTTCATAGAACACCCTCAAAAAGTAGTTATTTTTTCGATTCGACGCTCCGTGTCCGAGATATAGATATTTGTTCCAATTTCAAAAATGGGGTGCCAGCGAAGCCCTTACCCACGAAATACGAACCCTGGTTACAAATAATATATTTGAATACAAAATAGATAATTTTAATAAAATTTTTTTTTTTACTTTTTTTTCCATAAAATTCAATTCAAATGGTTGTGACAGTCATTTAATTCAAGTAATTAGTTGAGCATACCAATATATTATTTGGTACAATCGAATTAGTTTAGAATATTTACCACTACAGGATGATAATTTGGTTCCTAGAAATAAAACTCGATTCACAGATCACATTTATTTCTGTTGCTGTACCTTGAACAAAATTATGTTTCACTTCTTGCAACCAATACTGTATTACAAATCAATTGATATGCACAACATTTAGTGATACGGAACACAATTATTGGTAATCACAACTGAATAAGGTAATAGTCCAAGCAACCACCAAATTTTAGTTGGCTGTAAATATACTTGTGACAATACTTCTCTGTGTTTGCGTGCATACGTATTGATCAACTTCACTGAAAAAATTATCACACTCCTTCTTTGTTGAAAGCTAATTAGCCATTGAATGGCATTTCTTTTACACTCTCTTATAATTTATATCACTGTTCGAGTTGTGTACGACGAAACGTCTGATCGTGATCGGCATATGAAATATTTGGTGCATTCTTGTACATTTGAATTCCCTTGATAAATTTAAATGTTTTGGTGTACTCGATGTATTCTTGAATATTCCAAAACATTTCAATATATCACAACATTTCAAGAAGAGAAGCAAACAGTGTACATAATTTATTTTGAAATATCAAGTGGTGTACTGTGTTTAGATTTCTCTTTATAATACTCATTCTTCTATCATTCATTTGCAAAAACTACGACTTTATAGAGTGCAATGAAATAAAACTAAGGCGTCGACGCATAAATGAATGTCTAGCTGCAGACCTTTAGTACAGACTATGGCACTCATTTAATCGGGTTTTTTGATTAATCGGTTAATCGTTAATCGTAAATTTTAAATCTGACTATTAACCGAACAAAACGCAATAAAATTATTCGATAAATTAATTATTCGAATAAAATAAAACAAAAAAAAAAAAAGAAAACAGTATTCAAACATTGTACTAGGCACATTCATGAAAACAAAACGTAACAAAATCAACTTCATTATATAAAATATATGTAGGTACAATTCACAAATCGTAGTTGCAGCAACATGAAAACTAGTTACTTTTGGTACCAAGCCAAAATTAAAAAATCTCAAAGTTTCGACCCAAAAGTACCACGCCTTTGGGTACCTCCCATACAAAGGGTAGGGTGGGCTCTGCAACTATATCACGCTATATTTTGCTAAACCTAATTTTCTGACTATTATTCTTACTGTACATACAGGCCTGTTCTGATATCACGACGATATTAAACCACGAACGATTTGAATAGCCGGCGTGATATTCTGAAAATCACGTTATTTTATATTTTTGGCGTCATTTTATCTTTCAAAAATCACCAAGCGTACAGCTGATTTTGTTGTTTGCTTTGCTTTGATTCTCATTTCCTGTGCTTCCCAACATATGTTTGTGGTCATATTTAATAAAAATTTGTGAATTTGTGAAAGACATTGGAAAAGAACGAAAGATAACAAAATCCAAAGCTGCCACATCGAAATTAGTAATATAATTCACACAGAAGTTAGTCACTTAATTATGCTACTCCAAAGTTTTGTGACTCTAGCAACTACATTTTCATTCTCCAAAAGTAAATCACGGGACAGGAAGGAAAGTAAACACCATTTTTAGAAATTGTGAAATTTATGTGTTTTCCTATTAAAATAAGTTATTTTAATACTATAAAAGAAAAAAAAATTCAAATTATGTTTTCTATTAATTTATTAAATCATTTTTTGCATAAAACAAGCCAGTGATCTGTTTTCACCGTCATTTTCCAGAGCGATTTTATATCATGTGATTTACAAAATATTGACGTGAAGTGATATCAGAACAGGCCTGATAGTTTGAGCAGAATCGGACCAGGCTATTTGGTACCCCCTTCAAAGTAAGCAGTGGGTCTTGAAATTTCATCAGACTATTACACCCAATTTAATGAAGCAATGTTGACACAATTCCTTTTTTTTTGACGTAGAATACGTCTTACCTTACGGTATGAGGAGTCATGTCAGGTTTTTATTGTTGTAATCTTTATTTCATTGAATTTGAGGAAACGGCTAGATGAATTTTTTTAAAATTTTTTTTGTATGTAAATGAAGATGTTATCTTTCGTTTGATATACATTTCATATTGGTTGATATATTTCTAGTATTTTAATTTCTCAAATGAAAATTGTTTAAACACATACACTCAAACATATGTGTGGTGTTTGGTTGAGTGTTTTTGGTTGCTCAACATTGCTTAGGAACATGTATCTAGTAAAAAGTGAAACGAACAGCAAGCTAATGTTGCTTGGCAACATGTATCTAGTAAAAAGTGAAACAAACAGTAAGCTAACGTAGTAAAGCTTTTTTGCGAAAGCTTCAATAAAGCTGTTGTAACATTAATTTTGAATTGTAAAGCGTAAAGCTTTCACACAACGCTCGAATGCTAATGCGAAGACTCGATAAGGTAAATCTTTTTTAATATTAGGGCGGCCCTCTCAACATTCGCAGAACTTATTTCAATAAAAATATTAATTAAAATACATAAATTAAATTAAGTTTAAAAAAATTTAACATAATATTTTTTTTTAAACGGACTTGAATCAAATGCCGTTGGTAAATATAAAAATTACAGCAGACAGTTGTCCGAGGCCTTCGGCCACGGACTGTCCCTGCAGGCTGTGTCAGAGACACGGCCATTAAGTTTAACGTAGAATACGCCATCCGATAAGACAGAAAACATATGTATATAACAATAAATGATAAATAATATAAGCAAATGAATTTATTGTTATATATGTTTTCTGTCTTATCGGATGGCGTATTCTACGTTAAACTTAATGGCCGTGTCTCTGACACAGCCTGCAGGGACAGTCCGTGGCCGAAGGCCTCGGACAACTGTCTGCTGTAATTTTTTTTTTTTGATTTATGGTTATGAGCCAAAGCACTGTGGGACGCTTTCTGTCAACAAACTATCAAATCTGTGTAACGTTATTAAATTGTGTGTAAAGTTATCAAATTTGTGCGCAAATCGTTGTCATATTAGTTGCCACATTGTAGGAGTGTTTCAAGACACGTACTTAAATTTTATTAATCGATTAATCGCACTGATTTGTTCGAGTTAATCGTTAATCGAAAAATTAATTATTAAAATGTTCGGTTAATTTTATAACACGATTAATCGATTAACCGAATAATGATTAATTGAATGGTTACCCTAGTACAGATCATATTTAAAATTAATCTTTCTTTGTTTGTATCATAACTGTGCCGTATAATTAATGCATGAGTACTCTATATTACTCATACGCACACATGTACTTTAGATATGATTTTAATTTTCTTAAAATGTATATGTTTGTATGTGTGATGCTATTCCGTTAGTTTTGCTTATATTTTCAACAATAAGTGAATTTATACATATTCGTCCCTTATGCATCCAAATAAACTAACGGGTTTTTCAATAAGAGCGCTACAAAAGTTTTTTTTTAAATAAAATAAAACCGGTTTTAGACACCAATGAAATTCTTTATTCCTGTGAAAGTACGTTCGATGCCATTATGTATGGAACTTGATTTCTTTTGCATGGCCACCACGGGCACGCTTGCAGAAGTCCAGACGCTGAACCCAATTTTCGACGGTTTTCAAGCATAAATCGGCCGATACTGCGGCAATTTCACGTTCGACAGTCGTACGAACTTCATCAATCGTCGCTGGCTTGTTGGCATAGACCATAGACTTGACGTAGCCCCACAGGAAATAATCTAACGGCGTCAAATCGCACGACCGAGGCGGCCAATCGACTGGGCCATTTCGTTAGATAACACGTTCACCAAACTCGGTTTCCAATAAATTGATTGTGGCATTCGCTGTGTGGCTTGTAGCGCCGTCCTGTTGGAACCACATGTCCTCCAAGTCCATATTATCCAATTGGGGCCAAAAATATTCGGTTATCATTGAACGGTAGCGATTCGCATTCACAGTAATGTGCCGGTCTTGATCATCACGGAAGAAGTACGGCCCAATGACGCCGCCGGCCCATAAACCGCACCAAACCGTAATTTTTTCGGGATGCAATGATGACTCATGGATTACGTGTGGATTGCTGTCTGACCAATAACGCATATTTTGCTTATTGACGAAGCCATTCAGCAAGAAATGAGCCTCATCGCTGAAGATGATTTTCCGAAGAAAATCCGAATCATTTTCAAGTTGTTGCTAAGCCCAATTCACGAACATACGACGCTTATGGTGGTCAAGCGGCTTCAGTTCTTGCGTCAATTTGATCTTGTAAGGATGTAGGCCAAGATCTTTTCGCAAAATTCGCCACAACGACGTCACAGAGATGCCCATCGCTTGAGAACGACGTGTGAGAGACTCATTTGGGCTTTCTTGAACTGAAGCCTCAGCGGCAGCAATATTCTCGACGCTACGGGCACTTATTTGTCTCACTGGCACGGGAACACTTTGTACTGTGCCTGTGGATTCAAATTTTTCCACTAAACGCTCAATTGTTGATCTGGTAGGACGATTATGACGACCCTAAATTGGACGTAGCGCTCTTAAAGTTGAGGCCACTGACTCCAAATTCCGGTAGTAAATTTTAATAATTTCGACTCGTTGTTAGCTCGTATATCTTTCCATGATGAAATGGCAAACCTTACTAAAGAGAAATGTCAAAAGAGCGGGAAAAAATATGTCGTCGTTTGCTGTCCCTATCGATTTACTTTTGTAGCGTCTCTGTTGAAAAACCCTTTATAACATATACAGAGTTCAAGTAAAAGGTTCACGAATAATGTACGGAAACATAAGTAAATTTACAATAACAAAACGGCTTGCTTCTTCCTGACTCATGCAGTATGATTTTTATTAAAATATGTATTCTTTGTGTTCATTTATACATAAAAATTTACTAAAATTTGACCGAAAGGATATAGTGACGACAAAAATTCCAAGTGAAGTGAATGTGACTTGTGCGATTATGCCGTTAAATATATATGTATGTATGTTGCTTTAGGATATTTTCAAAAATAAGTGCATTTATACATATTCATCCTATATGCATTCAAATAAAATATAACATTCATATACAGAATTCAAGTAAAAGGTTCACGTATTATATACGGAAACATAAGTAAATTTACAATAACAAAATGACTGAATCTTGCTCCTGACTCATCGCAGCTTAATGCAATCCCTGAATATTTTAAACAAATTCTCATAAAAAACGAAAATTATATCAGGTTGACATTAAGACGGAATAAATTTTTCTCCATTTCTTTACGTGTACTTAACTCTTCGTTGTTTCTTAGGAGGCACTTACAATAAAGTACCTTAATTTTGCAATTATCTTCTGCAAGGAGAGGAAAGATGACTGCGCCATTAACTTTTTGCACTCAAAGCAGGAAAGGAGCAAAAAAGATAAATATGTCAGCTTAAATAAAAATGGGGAAAATTGCTACTCCGTTTGTTTCTACATATATCTATGATAGCTAGTTGTTTGTTGCTTTTCTAAAATCTCGTGTAAAGATAATGCTAACCTTAACCTGAAAGACATGAAAAAGGTAATCCCAACCATACCCAGTCACAGGATGAAGACAAAACACAGGAAAATGGTCATTGTTCACAGTAGCTAATGGGGATGGTAGTTGTGTTTGGGAATTTCTCAATTATTTGGTATGTTCTTGATATAATTGTTTCCTGGTAAAAATGTTTTTAAGCTATTGGTTTCATGTGATCATTCTTTGTTTTTTTGCCTTTTGCTGTCATTCTACTTTTTACTTCCTTTTGTAGCAAATTATTTCCTTGACGGTATCCTTTACTTTTGGGATACAAGTATCAGTGCTTTATAGGGTAAAGGGTGCCGGAACAATAAATCTTATTCAGGCTTCATCTTATTTTCTTCGTATCTATTTTTTGGATATTTGCCAAATCTTTCAAATTGACATTCAACCTTAGAAAAGTACATATTTTTCAACGGCGAATGTTTCATTTTGTTTGGTAGTTTCTTTTGAGTTTCCGTTTGTTGGAATGAAAGGGGACTGATGGAGTTAGCGAAAGTAAAAATGCTTAATGATTTATTTATTTACAATGCTAAAGTTGAAATTTTGGGTAACAATACAAAATTCGTTTCAATTTGTTACATTTGCTGTCAAGAAAAGAAGTGGAATAATTAAATTCTAAGAATTTTTTTGAAGGCACACAGTTGTAAAATATAATGTCTTCCTATTGAAACCCTTAAAATCACGCTCGCGAATTATGATATGCTCCTGTCTCTGGGCGCCTTGTCTGTCGTTGTTTTTCGAGCCGTCGTCGTAGGAGGGTTTAACTTTGGGTTTCGAGGCCGCTGATCTTCGTGCGCGTCCCTTAACATAGTACTTAAATGTTTCGTGAGTTGTATCTAGAGGCAGCCAGTTCCAGGACTCGAATTTTAAAGTGGCTTCGCCAGGTCTAAGCAGAGGCTCTTCTTTTCTAGTACCTTGTGCTGGTTGGGAATTACACGTGGTATGTCTCGAACTTGTGCCCCTTTTAAGTTTAATTTTATAAGGTATTATCGGGCGAAGCCTTAATACAGAATCGAACGGTGGAGCTGGAGACATGATCGCATCCACCTTCAAGAATGGTACACTTAAATACCAATGTCGTTTTATGGTAATTGTTTCACGATGATGCTTTCTGACTGTGGGTGATCAGTTCCATACTTTATGGGCAGCTTCACTGCGATACTTGGACCGGAGAGTATAATATCTGGTAGCATGGGTGAGTTGACCCCTTTTGGGAGCATCTGTGATGGCCACCAAAATCGCTGGCAGAGAATATATGAGAATATATATGTAACGAAATATGCTAGGTGACTACATTTGGTCGAGGTTGGAGTTATCTTTCAATCGGGCTTCGTGGTCTTTAAACCGTAAGAGGTTTAGATAGTTCTCACCTTTCACCATTACTTACATACAGAGGATTACACAATTAGTATATCCTGGCCGGGGAGAAATGTCACACTGGCGGAAGCTTACTTGCCTACTTACTTACGTGGTATTGGCGTACATACTTAGGCTACCTTGCCAAAGAGGTTGGGATAATATTGCTGATGTCGTGGATGCCGCTTAATGTGGACATAGTACCCCAAATATTATATTGTAATGCAGTGCTCACCTGTGGTTAAGGACTTCACGTCGGGAGACTAATTAAATTACGCTCATTCTCTAGCGCGGTTTTATCACTATTGGGGTTAGTCTTAGATTTCTCCAGGGTCTACAAAACCGGAATTGGTAGATTTCCTCCGATTTGGGTAGTAATAAAGTCTTTTATCGAATTCCTAAAATCAATATTCTTACGTAGACAGGGAGTATTGGCGTTTATTCGATCGTCGGTACCCGGCTGTCTTCGAAACGAACGAGGTTTAGGTGGGGCGACGGTGATTAGGACGTCGGTCGCTTCACAAGCGTTGACACTCGGCGATAGTCCATGGTATTCAGGTTTGGATTATAGCTGCGGAGGTGGTAGAACTGGTTGTTGTTCACTACACGAGTAATGGAATTCGATGATCAGATTATGGTTCCAGGTGCTGAAACCGTGGAACCGGCGGCATTCAGGATCGAGTTACCGATACGGTGACGCTAACACTGGCTGTCGCACTCCACACGAATGCTAACATTCGGTGACATTCGGCGTTGTTCAGATTCGGTTGTGGTAAACTACCACTCGGAAATGTACCGAAGATGACGGCTTCCTGTTCTGAAGACATTCACAATCGTGATTAGGATTATACTGGTTGGATAACAAAAAGCAAAAGTATTCGTTGGAACAAGGTCTTCGCAGGATCAAAGGAACAAGTCTACGTAAAATCAACGGAACAAGCATTTTCTATAAATAAAGGAACGTATCTTCGTACTAAGCAATGATCAAAACCTTCGTAGCAATAAAGCCTTCATTGCCAAAAAGGAATATTCATTCGTCGGAGCAACTGAACGAGCCTTCGTAAGATCAAGGGAACAAGCCTTAGTGTGAACAACGGCACAATGCCTTCGTAGAATCAAAGCGTTCTTTGGAACAGACCTTGGTAAGACAAATGAGAATCAAAGCTTTAGTTGGAACAAATTAACAAGCTTTCATAGCAAAAAATAACAACCCATCGTAGGAACCAAGGAACGTAGGAACAAATGAGTGAGCCGTCGTAGGATCAAACGAAAAAGTTTCCGTAGTAGCAAGGGACCAAGCCTTGGTAGGAATAAACGCGCAAAACCCTCGTAAGGGCAATGGAATGAGCCATCGAAGGCACTAGTCTTCGTGGGAACAATTTAGCAAAGCCTTTGCAGAAACAAAGGAATGGGCGTTCGTAGGAACAAACCTTTGGAGGCACAATGAATCAACAATTCATAGATTTTAAAGACAAACAATTCGGGTTAGTTCGTAGAAGAACTATGAAACAAAGTAATACGAAGATGGCTAATTTGAAATTTACGAAGCGATAGATTACACTCTGCGATACCAAAAAAAATGATGGGGTTCTGTCAACGGATTCTGGTAGAATGGTCTAAAAAAATATTTACGTGTATCGGCGTTTTGCCAGATCTGATCAGAATTTTTTTTAGGGCGGGTCAAAGTTTCCGCCCCTCGGAACTTTCCTGCAACATATCGGCATGCAAAATTGTGTATTCCTTACTTCTGAGGTACAAAATATGTTCAGAAGTTTTATAGAAAAGATTCGGATAAACATTTTTGTGGAGCAAATTAACCCTCTAACTGTTACGTATAATCACAATGTTTTTTTTGTTTGAAAACTCGCAAAAAACTGCTCCAAAATTACTGGGGGCGTGGTCAAACACAAATCTTATCCCAAGTGGTAGGTAATAAGCAAAACCTAACTGCCTTCTCAGGGTTAATAATGAATTTTGCCATTTTGCTGTTTCCATTAAAAATAGTCCACATACTATAATGAATTTTAACATATTTCATCTTTTATCTACCACTTGGGCTTAGATTTGTGTTTTGGAGTGTTCGGACACATATAGTGAAATTTTATGGCGATAATTTTTGTAGAATATTTTGACCACGCCCCCCCGTCATTTTGGAGCAGTTTTTTGCGAGTTTTCAAACAAAAAGAAAACATTATGATTATACGTAACAGTTAGAAAGTTAATTTGCTCCACAAATCAAAAATTTGCTCCATAAATCATAAATTTCTATTAGTATTTTTTTTGAAGCAAAATTAAATTCAAAATTGTGAAGCGCAAATTTTCCAATAATTTGATGTACCACCGTATGCCACGGTACAGGGATGGTAAATGTTGCATGACTGTTCGTTCTGTGAAGCGAATGTACCACTTTCTGTATACATTTTCTGTTTCACTGATGTTTTTACAATATCAGTTCATATTTATCTTAATCATGTGCAACATTTATGTCACTTCCCTTGAACTATGAATATAACTTCGCTGCCTGGGACCTTATCTGAGTCAATTTGACACTCGCCTGAGTGTTTGGAAAAATATCTGACCTAATCACAGTCGCTATTGCAAACTGTTTCATGCAAAAAAAAGTTTCCTTTCACACTCAGACGAATTTCTAATTGATTTCTTGGTAGTCAACTCACATGGAAACTAAGATAGTGTAATTATAGCTTTAGATCTCACTATATAAAATTGTACTCAATTGATTGTCTTTAGCCAATTGGTACTTTTACCCTTTGTTACAATCTCTGGTCCGTGCTGAAATAAAATCGATGATCTGAGTGTGTATCGCCATAGCGCTACGATGCGATGTTGTAGTGCACGCGACTATCATGCTCATAGTCGTGGGTTCAATTTCAGCTAGGGGTTGATCTGAGTAATTTTTTTTTTTCTAAATTTAAATAATTTTGCAAAATTAAACCACGTAATGCCATAATATTTTAAATGTTAGCCTTCAGCGAAAACAAAATATAAACAAAAATTAAAACAATTCATCCAACATTAAATAATACTGCACCCAATAATTTACGATTTACTTTATCATGTCATTTTTAGTCACTAACTTGTGGGGTAATTCATTGCTACTGTCACGCTACAGGTGAACAGTGGTTTTAATGTGAACTTCCATTGAACCTTAACCATTTGACTGGGCATAGTGTTTAGTTACGGAGTTTGAAAAAGAAATTGAATTTGATGAGTTGACAAATATGACAAGGTTGATTATAACTTTCGAATTCGTGAGTGGAGGGATGGATAAACCTATTGCACATGGGGAATAAACTTAAATTAATAGAGTTGCGGCTTAGAGTTTTACTTTCAATTCGGATAGACTTTTGTCGTAGTCATTCAGGCATGCGGTTAGCTGGCTTGTCTGATTCCATACAATTAATATTATAGTTTTAAATTGTAAGGCTTGTATTCATAGAACATTTGAAACATTTCGAGGGTTATACTACAGTACCTCGCTATAATGTTTTGACTGTTGTACAGAAATCACATTTTGTTATTTTTAAATTTGAATTTTATGGATTGAAGCCTCTGGTGGAAGAAGGTGTTAACTCAGTTTTTTTTCAAAAACAATATTTTCCTTCTTTTTCTTTTCCATTGGTCCGATCGGCAACATTTTTTTGATTTTTGAATTTCACATATCTATGTGACCTGCTCCACGAAAAGGGACCTCTGCGCCGAAAACTTACTTTTTGAGTGATTCTTAGAGGAAAAAAAATCTTTCTTTCAACTGCCGCAAAAAAAAAATCGGCTCTTTCAAATGCCGCAAACCGCAAGTTTCTATGTCTTTTAGTTTTTTTACAAATCACCTGTAAAGATGAACATAATTAATGAGAAAATTGAAAAATGTGATATAAACAGATAATATACAGGAATACCTCGCATATTACGGTTAATCGGTTCCACCATTTTGCCGTACTATACGAAACCGGACTAATCGAGGCACTCGGGCCCTATGCGCCTATTTGCAGCCCCTATTCCCCTATGAAGGAGGTTAAAGGACATGATATGATAATCGAGTCAAAAAACGATAATTTGTTACATATGTATAATTTGTTTTTCATTCAATACCGAAAATTGTATGTTTTCATAATCAAGGGAAAATACCGAAAATCTCATGTTTTCATAATAAAGTGAAAATATCAAAAATTTTATTTAACAAATAAAAAAAAATTTATTTTATTATTTTTTTTTATAATTTTTTTTTAAAAAATTTTTTCCAAGAACAATTTCTTTTTTTGAAAATTTCAAAACCGTACTATAGAGAAACCGTCCTGATCGAAGCAGTACTATACGAGGTATTCCTGTATATAATATTTGAAATTTAAAAAAAGTTCAATATCAAAGGTACAAAATTACAAAAATATCAAAATTTTACTCTGTTTTACTCCTAACACGCTTTTTTGGTGGTTCTTCTGTATTTTGCTGCTTTTCACCTTTGTCTGATTTTTTTTAGGAAGTTCTTCCAGTTGTTTTTGATATTTTCATCTCCGATTTATTCACCATTGTAGCACGTTTCTTTATATATTGTTTATCTCCGTCTTTGTTTCTGGTTTTCACATCAGCTTGAGCTTTTTCAACTGCAGCTGTCTTCTTAGGGAGTTCTTCCACTTTTGCTACCGATGTTTTAGGAGTCTCAGTTTTGTTTTCAGTCAGTTTTTTTTTGTTCTTATTTTTTTTGGTGACTGCCTTGTTTTCGGTTGATGTAAATTCTTCGGATTTCGCTGCCTTCTTCTTCATCGGTTTTTGTGGCTTCGGAGCCACATTATCGCACTTTTTCTTATCGAAAACAAGCTCTCTTATATTTTTGTATAAATGCCATTGTCTTTCTAAGTTTAATCCATCCGGAGTAATAACGTTAGGATAGGATAAATCATCGGTGCAGATACGTAGCTCAAATATATCTTTATAGGCGTCATTGAAATCGTCAAGCCCTTTACCAGACTGAATTTGGCTTAGAATAACTAAATCTTGTTCGTCTGTCTGTAATTCCAAAAAGTTATTTCTTGCAAAAACAATTCGTTCTTCCGGAACTACAGAAGTGCATCAATTCGTACAGCAAGGTTTTTCTAAAAACTGCGATAAAGTTTGCTCTTCCTCAATATCTTGAAGAGATAATTGCAGCGCTTCTGAAACTTCTGGCGATGAAAATGCATCGGACTCATCACTGACTATAGGTAAACATTCTTCCAAACAATCGCTGAAGTATTGTTCTTCAACACTCTTAAATTCGTCTTCCAGACCCTTTTTGTTACGTTAATTAAGATTTATTTTAACCTGAAATTAATTAAATTATAGATAAATTAAATAATAATAAATAATAGATTCAATTCTATCGGCTTAAATCCAAAACATTGATAATTTGGTAAGGAATAAAACAGCTCTAGTAATTTTGAAAACAAAATTAGCAAAAACAGGTTTTTAACTGTTAGAAATATTTTTCATAGAGGCAACACTGCATAGTGAACATCGTACAAAGTACCAGAGAGTCGAAATACATCGCCAGATGATCAGGTTGAAGGAAGAGTTGCATAACCATACGCAAAACTCGGAAAAACGAAGCGCTTTTTTTAAACGCGTGTTTCTCAATAACTTCTTTTCGCCTCAGAGGTCCCTTTTCGTGGAGCAAGTCACATATGTATTTTGCCCGATTTTCGGTTTTGGTTTCTCTTTTTTGGGAGCCCGGCTCGGAGAAGTCGAGTTTTGCCAACAAATGTTTGAATATAATTAATTGACCCATGTTATAATTCAATGAAAAGCACCATGTCAATTGAATGTAAAAGGTCACTAAATTAATTTTAATTTTTCTTGCAAATAAAGCAACATTTTCATAAAATTATTAAAACGATTTCATAAATGTGAGCAAACAATTGCTTTTTACTAATGTACACTTTACATGTGGCCGTCGGTGGTGCAATAGTTAGTGTGCGCGGCTCTTGTACATGAGATCCTGGGTTCGAACCCGGCTCTGACCACCTTCAAATTTTCTTTCGGCGGCGGTCACCTCGCATAGTGACGGCGACACTATCGAGTATCTAGCCATGAAAAAGCTTCTCAAATTACCGTTCGGAATCGGTGTAAAACTGTAGGTCCCAATCAGTGAGTGAAAATTGGAAAGCGCACAGCCCAGTGATTGTGAGAAGTTCTCCCCAGTCCCTTCATGGGATGTAATGGGAAACCATTTTTTTTTTTTTTTTTACACTTTACATCAACTCAATGAATAACATGTAGTACATTTTCAACAAGATTGCATCAAACAGATACTTCATTTAAATTAAATTGATGAAGAATTCTGAAAAACAAGAGACGTAGGTTTTACATTTATCCAATGAAAGGTGTTGTATGTTGGACATTGATGAAGTTGTAGATGATGACAATGCACAAATTCATCAATTTCTTGTACGTTTTTATTTTAGTGTGGAATAGACGAAGAATACTAGAAGTTTTTGGAATAAAACATTTTGGACTGACGTTAACTAAAGTAGACGATCACTGTATGACAATTTTGTTTATCAAATCGAGAAATATATCTATTTTTGATAACCCTATTTTACCATATTATATCGGGTATCGAGAAATTGAAAAAAAATTAAAACAATTCCCTTCCCAAAACCAGAAGGCACCCTTGATTTAAGAAAACTTGAAATTAAAAAAATATTTGTTTAAGAAAAATATCGTGCGATTTAAATTTTTTTAATTTCAAGTTTTCTTAAATCAATGGTTCCTTCTGGTCTTGTGAAAGAAATTGTTTTTATTTTTTTTCAATTTCTCGATACCAGACATATTATGGTGAAATAGGGTTATCTGGATCCACGCCAAAAGTAAATATAACTAAATTCGTGACGATAATACCTTTCATTTGAGTACCTACACTTGTTGGTTCCTACGATGTCCTTAGGAGGACCCATATTTTGAATCGTAGGTCATAGGTAGGTCCCATATGTCTGACCGGAGAACAATTTTTTATTTTTGAAGTTCCCACAATTTGCCGGATTTTCGGTTTTGAATTTATTTATTTTTTTGGAGCCAGGCTGTGAGATGTGCAGATCAGTCCATTTGTTCAATCCAACGTATTCATTACTTTAACTCAAAGTTCAGGGTGGCTCTGCTGCACTCCTTCCTTTGTCTTCAATCTGGGAGAGCGTTGAGATCACTTCGGTTTGGAAATTTGAGAGCTGTTCCAAAATGTGGTTTAATAATCACAATACAAGTGAGCGAAAATGTACAACAACTAATTACGTTCGATTCATTACAATTCAATCACAGTAGTTATGCATTTGCTGATGAAGTTGTCATGGAGTTCGACACTAGTCATGCCAGTGAGTATTATTTCTCGAATGGTCTGTTATTGCAACAAAAACCATAAATTTTTTAATTAGAAAACTGATTCTGATCTTTTACGCTGGTAGCTTGAGCTTCTCATACATTAGCTTGAAAATATATTTGATTTTGACAAGGTCGCATCACAGCGCCATGAAGAAAATTAAATTTGCTGTTCTAATGCTACCACCTGGAGTAGATACATCTAGGGTGAAATAAGCAACACCACCAGAGTGGATAAATCGATAGAATAACGAATAAAGTGCACCAACGAAGTTCTTTAATATAATTTCGGTGGTTCGTCGGTGGTTCAGTGGTTTGTGTGTGCGGCTCTTGTAAATGAGTACGTGCCAACTCCGACCACCTTACATTTCTTTCGACGACGGTCACCTCGCTTAGCGATGGCAACACTATCGATTACTAAGCCATGAAACAGGTTCTCAAAATCAGTGAGTAAAAAACAAGAAAACGCACAGCTCACTGGTTGTAAGAAGCTCTCCCCGATCCCTTCATGGGATGTAATGGGAAACCAATTATTTATTTATTTTTTAGACGTAAATTTTAATTATATAGAAAAATTTAAAAAAAAATAATCATCGCGTTTTAAAATATAAATTTCAAAAAATTCATCAATGGGGTTTAAAAAAATCTTCAATTCAATGATGACGAAAAAATGCGAAAACTATGATCGTTATTGAAGGAAAATGTTCATTGCGTCAATGCAATTTTACATTAATGCTGAGCTGTTGATGAAAATTTTTCATTGTGCTGATGATCAGTTATGTTTGCAGCGGTCTTGGTTATATTCCACAGCGTATAATTATCCTGGTGATACCGTGTTGGGCCCGAAAGTTTTACGTTCATAAAGGGTGGGTCATGTCAGATTTGGAATTTAATTTCGCTTTAAAATAAATGCTAATTCACATTGTTTCAAAATTATGTCTTTCTTGGTAAGATCTGCCACTGACATTTACGAATAAAACAAAAATCTTTCAAGAGGCGTCCAAGACTTGCTTTACAGTAACTCATTCGATCTACCCAATTTTTTTTAGTACATTTTCGATTGTTTCGGCCTCTATCTCGTGAACGACAACGTCGATTTCATATTTTATGGCCTTAAAGAAATCGTGATTGTTTTCGAAACACTTATCGTTCACGGCATCTTAAAGACAATATTCTGACGGGGTCAAATTGCAGCTGCGGTGCGAGGGCTTCCGAGTTTCGGCTGATTATGCGGTTTTCAAACACAGTGCGCAAAATGCCGTATGTGACGTTGGCTGTGTTGCACGTAGATGCGTATTGTTGAAACTGTACCTCGTCCGTGTTATCCTCTTCAAGTGTAGGGCACAACAAAGTCGATGAGTATGACATGGTAATGCTCGTCATTGACGGTAACGGCAGCTCCTTGCTAATTTTCGAAGAAAAATGGAGCTATGATGCCGCCATGCCAAAAAGCACACCAAACAGTCACCGCTTGGGGATGCATCGGTTTCTTGTCGACGACGTGTGGAATATCCGCGCCATAAATATGACAGTTTTGTTTGTTAACGTAGCCACCAAGGTGATAAGGAGCTTCGTCGGAAAAGGTGATTTTCCGGTAAAAATCTTCATCCTCAGCCTATTCAGCGAAGCGAAGGCGCATCGGATGGTCACTAGGTTTCAAGCATCGGATGGTCACTAGGCTTCAGAAGACGCATCTGATGGTCACTTGGCTTCAGTACTGTGACTAATTGAATCACATAAGACTCTATACCGAGATCTTTATGCAAAATTGTGACCAAAGGACAGCGATAAATATTCAACTTCTGCGAAGGGGTGGCGAGTAGATGTTGATGGTCATTCAATCACACTTTCATCTACAGTGACCGTATTTTCCAGTAAACGCCCTGTACGATAAGGTCCCGGTTTTGTCTAATAAGGTCCAGATTGACGAACTCGCTTCACCAGATGATTCACAAAATTCGTTAATGGCACTCTATTTCTATCGACTTTATTTCGTAGATTTCTTATAGCTTGAGTTGAAGACTCAGATCTTTGGAAGAAAGTTTTTAAAATTTCCCAATCTTTTCAAGACTAAAGCGACCCATTTCGAAAATTTCTAGCCTTTAGCTAATAGTCTGTCACTTCGTAAATGTCGAAATAGAAATAACAGGGGTTTCGCATTCCAAATGTTACATGTTCCACCCTTTAGAGAAAAGTTATTGGTCTTTAGTGATTGAATTCCTTCAAGGAAATGAAACTGCCGATAGCTCATTAAAATATGGACGAAGTAAAAATTTGCCTAGCAATTTATTATCTTTGAGAAGTACATTAATTTTGAACAGTCTGATCGTTAAGATAGTTTCCACGAAAATGTGTATTCACAAGGAGATTTAGCGAATCCTCACTGCAGGTAGTACAGTTCCCAGGACTGTCCTTCAGATAGCTTATCTTTGTGTTTAGTAACTACTGTTGTTCAACACAATAAAATTAAAGTTCATGAACTATCTTTCCACTCTGCACCCTCCTGCACCGCCCCCTCTGAGCTTCATTTAGTTTTGTGAAAATTATACGGTTTCATTTTCAAAATCATACAATTAAAAATTGCAGGATTTGTTATACTTTTGTTTTGTGATTGAATTTTATCGTGCACGTGCGATCAATCAATGGGAAGTAAAATGAGTGCATACAACGATTTTGTCAAACAAACAAAATATTTAATTATAGTTTAGTTTTGTTGAATGGCTTAGAGTAAACGAATGCACCCACCATTTGTCATTTATTATTTTGAATTGATTTAATGAATGGCTATTTATGAAAATTGTCATGTGTATGCGTTGAAGTTCAATTGGTCGCTAAGCGTCCCGCGGGAATGAATTGTCAATAATTATGGGGAAATGCATTCAGTTCACTGAGTGCTAAATGTGATTGAATTTGATATTGTTGGGATTGGCAGTAAAATAGTGTGATATATTTTCGTTTTGAAAGCAATCAATTGTACCACCTTTGGGCTGGGTTTGAAACTAGAAATCTAAAAATTTAATTTAATTTCAATACGCTTAATCAACACAAAATCTCGAATTTTTGTAATCCTAAAAATATGAATCTGTAAAAAAATTAAAATATAAGTTCTCCCAATTACTTGCTAAATATGAAAATGGCCTCCCAAGGAAGCTCAGCCAGGATGCCGTTTTGAATAGCCGCGTTATCCTGAAAGAAACTAACGGTGATAATAGATTGAGGTTACACACTAATACTCCATTAGTACTGTTAATATATTTTAAAAGTAGACTGAGTTCAATACACCCCAGTTCCTCTATTCTGTAAAAAACAGCTTTCACAATATTGACCGGGCACTGTGGGAGATAGTGTTCAGGGGTTTCCGCCGTCAGAAACTACTACTACGAATACTAATCGTCCAGTGACCGGTTATGACACCTGTCATTCTGGCTATTGTATTACACTTTAGAGTCATCGGGCACTCGGTTCTCTTACCGTCATATCTAGGCCATATACCCTGTGATATGCGACAGGTACTGAATGCTCTCCAGTTTCCGTCTGCCTCGTGGTAGAAGTGGCTATCAGTCGCGTTATTCACCACTCTTACAGGGATTTCAATCAGACTTCGCCCATCCGCATGAAAATGAGAACCTATGCATTTGGTTTGGAGAAGCAAATAATTGCGCAAATGTACAGACTTGCACAGTTAAACACACGGCGTTGCTTTTCGAATTTTCATTCGATTAACTAAACCAAATTAAAGTCTAATGCAAATTAAAAATCCCATGTATGCCACTGGTGGTGCAATGATTAGCATGTGCAACTTTTGCGAATTTCGAATACATACAAGATTTATTTTATAACTATCATCGGCGGTCAACTAGAAAAATCAATGTTGACTGGAAATTGCCTGTTCTACAGAATTTCACCAGACGAACAGAAAAGAAGCAGGTAGTGCAATGTCATCATTAATGTAACAAATCATTATTTTTTTCTTTACGCAGAGTTTATGTATTGGATCATATATCGGGTGATTCGTTTAGAGGTGCTTTTATGATCGATTTGTCTGCCAAATCGTCATGGTATTTCTGTTTCTTTGATATTCCATCATGAAATTCCGGCCGACCTTCCGAATCTTTAACGTAACTCAAGCAATTGTAAGCAAATGATTTGTATGCTACTGGCAACCAACACCTTCACGGTCTGCTTAAGTTTTTGGAAAGGATATAAAACCATTCATTATAGTGTGTCTGTAATAGTATTTATGTGCTTACAATCTAGAGTTAGGTGAAATCTTAATTTGTTCCTATCATTGTCGCTTCATTCTGAAATATGCCTTCTGAAAACAAAAATGTGAGAGACAGCAAAGAAAGCAGAAACAAAAAAGCAACAGTTTCTCATTTCATGAAGAAAACGAAGCATATAATGCATTCAATGCAAGAAACTGTAAAAGGGCCGTTTAAATCTTTTAATTTTTTGTATTAATTATTTATAAATGTGGATTTATATTGATAAAATTAATTATAATAAATGATAAAAATATATTGAATTCATATTTGGGAGGAAATACGCACATGCTTCCAAGTAAGTCTATGGAGGTTTGGGGGAAACACGCGAATGATTCCACCCAAGTATATGGATGTTTGGGATGAAGAACGCATATGTGTCCACGTAAAATCATACATAGTTGGCAGTAAATGTGCTACTGTTTGCATTTGAATACAAGTGAGTTTGGGGCCTGCAAATATATGAATGTTTGAAGTGTGTTCCAAACATATACATTGTTCCTGTAGAATATGGTTTGGGAGAATATGTTACAGAGACCGTTTTTTTATGAGCATGTATAATGCTTGTGTCAACAGCTGATTGAAATATGCGCGTTTTGTTTACATTTTAGTCGACCTAGTGTGAATGTACAGGGTGGCTCAAAAGACACAAGGGCGTTTAGGTAATCTATAATATCTTTATTTTAGAGTCAATTTAATTTTTTTTTAATGTTTTATGCCACATCATTAAAGTGGAATTTTGATAATTTAAACGTAAAAATAACGACGCACACGTTGTGCCTATTCTCAGCTTCGCAGAGTCGCGCTTTCGTTTCCATGTTTTATGTTCAGGAAAATATCGGGAGCTGTTAAATCCAGTGAACGCCGAGACCAATTTAAACTCTTGGAATAATGCGTTCATCTTGTAGAGTAGTGCACCTTTCCAATTTCAATGTTCCAAGTTTCTCTATAACAGCCTGAAAACTAAAGGAAAGACCTACTAAACTACTGTAGTTAGAGACAATTTACACCCCCTTTGATTTTTTAACGTCACCCTATATTATGCAATATATCTTGCCTCGTCTATCCCCACACTGGCTGCAATCAATGTGGCATAAACCCTTTTGGAATACATGAGATGGCGGGAATTACTGTTGGGAGTTTTTCGATTATTTTTTATATGCCACATCTTCAGTTCGACAATTACTTTGTACTGCCATCACTTTATCGTTGCTGCTTTATACATTAGCTACTCTTAACTCTTCTGTACACGTTGTTCCTTTAACCCGAACTAAACGCTTTGTTTCCAATACTGTCCACACTGGCATGAACCGCCTCAATTGTCTAAAGTTTAAAACACGTATTTGATTTTAATAAAGTTAATTAAAAATTCCGAATATTGCATTTAATTTTAGTGATGTTCACAAAAAATTAACTTTATCCTTCATGGAATAGGGTATATATGTGTACATAATACATATGTTGTTATTTTTTTTATGAATTGTGATTTTCCATTAAATAATGCATTTAATTTTATAATATTTGGTTTTTTTTTTGATTATCATGTTAACTGATAAATTGCATGCTGGTATGTCGTTAAAAATAGCATCGCCTTCCATTTTCATAACTCATATTTTCCACAAAAAAAATCGAGAAGAAAACGAGATGTAGAGTGCAGAAAAAAACGTGATGCATTCAATCAAAACTAATCATTTCATCAGTTTTATTAGTTTTTTCTTCTACTCAGTTTTCTGGGCACTTACAGCACCGTGATGCTTCTACACTGCAATTTATTATTTCCCGCAATACTGGTGTATACACTCGCCAACATCATCTATCTATCTTTCTACTGGGTGGGAGCAATTGGAACGTATGTAGATAACTCGTTGCTTGTCCAATTTGTACAATACATACAAGGCTGGCTGACGATAGTTCAGCAGCTCATCTAGCCACTGCTGCCAGCATCCAATAACATACAATGTTCGGTTGTATATCCGATATAAGCACATCACATCACATAACATCATGGCGTTTTGTGTTGAGGGAAAATATGACATGAGTGAAATAAAATCTCTACGCTTAGCCGGACACTCAGTACGGCATTAGAGGGAGGTGAAGTTAACGACGATATAATTGAAATACAAATCATGAAATGCAGTAATCGCTGCATTGCACTCGTTGCAGAGTGGAAACGATTTCGATTAGTGTAATCAATTTTCATAATAATAGAAAAGGAAAAGAAAACAACGATGACGTTACGGTATCGTATCTTTACTCGTAAGACAAAGGGAACACATACGCCTTCATGTTGTGGCATTATCGCTGGCTAATGTCAATAAGGTTTAGAAACGTTCAATTTTAAAAAATCGCAAATTTGTTCCACTAAACTTTGTTTTTTTAAATCAGTTGGAATATGAGCAGATTTTTAGTAAAGAAAAACCAATAAAATTTGAGACGATGTATCCAAACTGAAAAAAGTTTCATCAGAAGAGGTTTCATCAAGGTACAACATTAACGCCACTATGTAAATATTAATTGCAGTGATAACCAAACCGTGGGCTGTTCGAAACTGTTCCTTGCTGCAGGGAATATTTACGCTGGGGCAATAATTTTTGGAAGACAGCTCACTTTTAATGAAAGTTGCCGTTGAGATGACAAGTTTTTTCAGTGCAACTTGGTACTTATTCATATTTACTGTTATGTTATATAAAAATCCTTCTTATAGATCGCAATTGCAATTAAAAAACTGCATTGCCATTAGCTTAGACAATGCATATAAAATGTACGTGATGATAAGTTGGAATTTATCTAGCAAATGCACAAACCACTTCAGTTTGCAGAGTGATGTTATTACATTAACAGGAACCTGTTAAATTACTAGATATGGAAGCGAATTGAAAGAAACACGATTTTTGATGAATTAATTTAATAAAAAAAAAACAAAACTCACAGTATACAGGGTGGTCCAAATACAAAAATCTTATTAAAAATAATATATAATGAACTGAACTTAAGTTCTTTTGGAATTTTGTGGCGTTTTTTAGAAATATTCCCATTATTTATGGTAAACAATTGCATTAATATGGCTGCCGCGGCTGGCTTCGCAGTAGCTAATGCTGTCAGTCCAATTTTCTAAAACTTCGTTGACGGTTTCTGGTTCTATCTCACGAATCTCTCGAGCGATGTTAACCATAAGGTTACGAATACTTTCTGGTTTATTTGCATTTAACGGCACCCCACAAGAAAAAGTCAAATCGCACCTTCGAGGTGGTCAATAGACAATGCCAAGACGGCTAATAACACGACTACGGAACTTAGTAAGCGAAACATCGATTGTTTGATGAACTGTGTGAAATAGTGCGTCATCCTGTTGAAACCAAAGATTATCCAAGTTCATATATTCCTTTACAGCCCATAAAAGTCCTTAATCATTGATCACCTTTGACTCAAATGCCGTTTCCACCAGAATTTTCGAAAAATTTAACGGGACTCTGAGGGGGGGGGGGGGGGGATCATTATTTCATGGGGTCAGAGTGCCATTTGCTATAAATATATCTTTGATTATGCATTGGTTGACCGGCTCGCTTGGTATGCCATTCCACTCAATCATCGCGGGAACAATCTGACTTGGACCACTTAGATACATACCAAGTCCATGAAACAATACCGAAGGTCTTAAAGTGAACCAAAGACGGTGCGGGATGGGGCTGAATGACACAATTTTAAACAACTTTCTTTAACTACTTTATTACAACCCATTATTATCAACTATATTGGGTACTTTTGGTTTGGTTCGGTTTAAAGGGAAGTTTTCTAGGTGGAGCCTGTATATTACATATTGTAGTTTGACATGTCCTCCAAGTCCATATTATCCAATTGGGGCCAAAAATATTCGGTTATCATTGGACGGTAGCGTTTCGCATTCACAGTAATGTGCCGGTCTTGATCATCACGGAAGAAGTACGGTCCAATGACGCCGCCGGCCCATAAACCGCACCAAACCGTAATTTTTTCGGGATGCAATGATGACTCATGGATTACGTGTGGATGACTGTCTGACCAATAACGCAAATATTGCTTATTATGGACGTAGCGCTCTTAAAGTTGAGGCCACTGACTCCACATTTCGGTAGTAAATTTTAATAATTTCGACTCGTTGTTGGCTCGTATATCTTTCCATGATGAAATGGCAAACCTTACTGAAGAGAAATGTCAAAAGAGCGGGAAAAAATATGGCGTCGTTTGCTGTCCCTATCGATTTACTTTTGTAGCGTCTCTGTTGAAAAACTCTTTATTTACTTGTTGATACCATTCTTGACCCTTCCCACTACAGTCCCTATTCCATATACGCATCTTCTCTTTACAGTTTGTTCTGAAGACAGAACCCTCATCAGGCCTCTTCAGAGAGGCCTGTGTCTGTCTTTCTTATAAAGAAAAAGGTTTCTGCTGAAGAAACTCCATTCCTTGCACGTCCTCTGCTGCAAAGATATCATCTAAAACCACTTAGTTTGAGCTAGTGACAAAAGTCGCTTCTTAAAAAATAATTACAAATTTTATATTTTTTGACATAGTTTGTTTTGGCAGAAAACTACACATTTTAACCGTATAAGTCCATACTGAATCGAATTTAAAATACTATACCATTACAGGGATTAACTTTAATGCAAAACCTCTCGCGTGGAAAATTAAAACTAAACGTTCTCCTTGTAGCGATGCAGAGTACAAAATTACAGAAGCGTTGTGTTTCAGTCACCTGAAGAAGGCAAACAAAACACCATAATTTGCCAGCACGCACTTTTGTCGGCAGCCAGCAGAAACCAACCCACTTGGTAAATTCACAACTTTGGCCAGTTACCATAAAATCATGAGTTAATTGTTTTAATTTGTAACGCGAAAACGCTTTGCCACAATGCTGGCAATTTATTTGGCATTTGTTGTGTAGCTGAGTGTTATTATAACACAGAAGCATTTGGCTAATAACCGTGTACAGAAGTGTACAGAAGTATGAGAAGTGTATCATGAAAGTGAATGAAATTGTGGGAAATTCACGCAGCAAGAAGAGGTGTGGTCTGAAGATTCACTGTGTGTTTACTTTACCTCTGCATCAGGCAGTAACAGCATGTAACATGCATCATTCATAAAGTTGCCTTCTTCCCTGCTTAACAAAGCATTTTCAATTCAACCACTGGCATAAATTCATTATGTCATGTCTGCAACAGAAAATTACTATTTATTGTCAATTTGCTTTATACAAGTTTTCCTTTTTCATTTTCCGCCTTCTTTAGAAATGGAAGCTTTTAGTTTCACTGAACTTGAACTGCAAACAAATTCTGTTCTACTTTCTGTTGCAAGAATGAACAATTTAATATATGACGTTATCCATCCCGCCCACTGGGAGGGAAGAGAGAGAGAAAAACTGAAAGACAAACAATACTTGTCGAAACTATGTCATATGGAAAAGTTTTCCAGATCGAGGGAAATGCTCTAATGCTACAAATGTTTGCTTTCAATTTGCCTTAAGTTTAAAAAGAATATTTAGCAGCTTTCAGTTGTTTGGGGGCTTGTATTGAATGATTGTGTGGTGGCGATAACAAAAGTTTTTCGAAGTGATTTTAAGTTGGTTTTAAGTGACGTGATGAAGGGTTATTAAATCTTGAATTGCAGGTGGGAAAAACTGCATGTCATAGCTCAGCTGTCACAAAGCGCTATGTGTTTCTTTTATAAATTAAAATAAAATTAATAATAAAAACAGGTAAATTTTTATAAGTTGATACTTATGTATCTCAAGAAAAGTTATTTTGTTGCACAAAAAGGAACTTTTTAAAGAAAGGGTTGTTTTTTAGGAAAAGGCAATTTGTTGTACTTTTTTAAGAAAAGCTACTTATTTAAAACAAATTACTTTTTTAAGAAAAGGTATTTTTTTGTAAGATACTTTACTTTTTTTTTAATCAAAGATACTTCTTTAAGATAAGGAATTTTTTTAAGAAAAGATACTTTGTTTAAGAATATGAATAGGTAGTTTTTGTGAGAAAATACCATTTCTTTAGGAAAAAGCACTTAGTTAAGAAAATGTTCTTTTTTTAATCTTCCTTCACTTTGGATTTTCTAAATTTACTTTTTATTGGGTTGAAAACTACAGTATATACTAAATATTGGCTACCGGCTCCACCTAGAAAACTTCCCATTAAACAATAAATTTCCCAACATATGTGAGCATACATGGGATTTTTTAATATTCATTGGATTTTAATTTGCGTTTCTTTACCTAATGCAAATGCTAAAGAATTACCATTGTTCGCAATGGCAATTATAAAATTTTGAATTTAAATTTGCTCAGGAAATGCAAATGCAGGTTGTGGAATCAGATGCCAATTGTAATGAAATATGGGAATGCTTTTAATCATTTTGAATTTGTTTGGCAGCTGGCTATTCTGTTTTTAAAGTATTTTATATGTAGATGTTTGTGGTTTCGATAGGTATTGCCTCGTAAAACAAATGGGGCCTACAGTTTAACACCGGTTCCGAACGGTATTTTGAGAAGCTTTTTCATGGCTAAATACTCGATAGTGTCGCCGTCACTAAGCGAGGTGACCGCCGTCGAAAGAAATTTAAGGTGGTCAGAGTAGGGATCGAACCCACGTCCTCATGCACAAGAGCCGCGCACACTACCATTGCCCCACCGACGGCCAGTACTTTCAAAGTCATAAACTTGTACTGTATAAATTATTTGAAAACCAAAACTACCAGATATGAAGGAAATGCTTTGAAAATAAGTACAATTGCCAATTGTATTGAAAGTTTTTTTGAATTTGGACAGGAAATTCAAACTAAACAATAAATTATAATTGTCATATAATTAATTTGCCATTTGTATGTATGTGAGACATCTACTTAGTCTAGACACAAACCGAAGCAAAAGTAAACAATATAGTTGATAATAGTGGAATGTAGCATGTTAAAACAATTTATTTTTTTTCATTTAGCCAACAGAGCAAAATGATATTGGGTGATTCCTTTTACCCCCCCTAGTAGTTGCATCTAAATAACAACAGAAGACGGATTTTTCAGTGTGCAGCATTCTTGAGAATCGTGGTATATTAAATTTATTATGTTTTCTTTACTAACTTAAAAACATTGCTTTAAAATCCGTTTTAGATTTGTAAAAGTGCATGATTTTATAAACAAGTTTCAATAGATGTTTAATATCGCTCGATTTACTAGTAAGCATATCTCTGTCAACTGCCGCGCCGGCAGAGCTTTGGATGTTATATTCGAATTTGTCTTCATACACATCAGCCGATATTGATTGAAAAGTCGTCTATGTGGAATAATTGTTATCATTGTCTCTATAAAGGGGTTGGTTATCTGTTTCGAGGATGAGATGAGTTTATGCTTATATACAGGTGAACGGATCTAAGATATTTTCTGGTCCATTCGTCCAGTGCTTAGAGTTATTTCGTTGTCAAGGCTGCATTGTACTTAATTTATATCCCAATGGAGTTCATTGAAATTATTGATTTCATTGACCTTGTTCATGTGGTTCTTATCGTCTCGCTGATACCCAAATATAACTTTTTCAATTAGCAATTATTCTCCTTCGTTTTGACCACCGGACTACATACCCTAAATTAACGACATAGTATGTAGGGTCAGTGCGACAAATACATTTTCTAAATCTTTTTCGAATTATTTCTGATGCCGACTAATGTTCTTCAACTCGTACTCCTCTTTTTGCCGCCCACAACCACAAAAACATGCAAACGATTTTACAAAACTCTTGTCGGCAAATTGCTTATTTTCACAATTTTCTAATTATGCTGCTAACAACGAAATTACTTCCAATAAGTAGCGAAACACAGAAATAGCGAGAATATAGTAACAAAATTGCTACCACCCCGCACCAATTCCACCACGAGCAACTGCTGCAACAAGATCACCCGTTAGCAGCCACAATATGGCTAACACTTTGCCAAATACTCCAACGGCAACGCCAAGTTGAACTGATACTAATGCTACAATATTCCAACTGATTACAGCGTCGTGTACTATACGGGTTTATTAGAGCGGAAGCACTTTTCTGCTGTTAACGGGGATGACTAACAACTCTAATACTCACTCTTGCACTCCCAAACTCACACATTCCTCCTTGCTGTCGCACAAGGATCATAAGTAATGGGGAATCAAAAAAAAAAAAAAAAGTAAAGGAGAATTTAATGGAAATTGTTAAATGCGAAATTACATGAATTTTCCAAAATCGAAATGAAAAGGATTTGCCAATTCGTGTACGAGTATTATTGACTCCTACACAATAACGTAAACAGTTACACAACATGCCAATGTGTTTGTGCAAACTGAGTGCAAATGAGATGTACTTTGTGTGTTTGCGGAAGCGAGTGTGTGCGTGCGTGTGTGTGAAAAGTTATATCCTTGCACTGCAATTACTCAATATTGGCAATTAATTTGATGAACTGTAGTTTGAATGATATTGGAACAACGATTTCCTGGTACTTGTACTTTCCAAAACAAACTTACATTTCGATTGGCTGCTTGGTTGCTTCAATTTTGCAAATGTTAATGAAAATTGCATTTTTGGGTTTTACTTCCTGCATCGAGGGGGGTAGACAAAATTGAAGGAAACATAAATAAATGTATATAAATTAAAGCTGTAGATGAGGTTAAAATTGAAAATCCTGTCCAAGGCGCCAAATGAAAATGTGCAAAGTACACGCTGAAAAATCTGTGGTTTTTTTGTTTGCATGCAAACATAACAAGCTTTTGGAGCTTGTCGCAAATATAATATACTTTGTGTTTGCCATTAAGTATTAAATATTGGGGACACAATCATTAATATGTTTTAATGTGTATGAGTTTGCGACCCAAATATAGCTTACTTTGTGATACAAACACAGCTGTGTTTGTTTTACTGTGTATGCTCTTTCGAGGGCAAGAGAACAAAAGAGGGATTATTTTGGCAGTCAGTCATAAATAGTCTTGAATGTGCATGTAAATTGCAGACGACGTCAGTCTTTCTAATTTTGGCTGCTGTATTGCACTTTAGTTTTATGTATTCAGTCGTCAATGGTTCGTCGGACAGAGGATATCAAAAGCGCTAGATCAGAGAAAAAAGATAAACAACGGCTCGGATGGTTAAGTGGTTTGTGATGTTGCTTTAGTTTTTGTGAATGTGGTTTGTATATACGTATGTGTTCTACCAAAGTGAGAAACGATTTTGGCGAAGTAAACTTGAAAGAGCGACAACGTGAAGCCCTTTGTCTTATCGAGACTACTTTTTTGGATAAATCGGAACGGCGGACTATTTGTTCAGTACAAGAAGAAAAGACACGAGACGCAAGTAACGCTTGGCTGGCATGAACTAGATCTGTACATCACCATATTGTTTGTGTACCAACGTGAAAAGCACAGTCGAAACCTTCTGACAAAAAAAAGTGAGAGATAAAAAAGTATGGAGAAGCAAAAGAGCAGCAGATTCTCATTTCGGGAAGACAAAGATAATGCAATCAATCCAAGTAAATGTAAAAATTGTCGTTTTGAATCTTTTAATTTTTTATATTAATTATTTATAATTAATTGTAATAATTAATACATATATATTGGAATCTATAATTCTGTTCTAAATATTATTATGTTTGGAAGGAACTACGCATACGTTTACACGCAAGTATATGGAGGTTTGGGGGAAAGTCGTGACTATTTGTACGTAAATATATGGATGTTTGAGATGAAGAACGCATATGTGACCACGTAAAGCATACATCTTTGCCAGTAAATATGCTACTGTTTGCATTTAAATACAAGTGAGTTTGGGACTTGCAAACATATGCATGGCTGAACTGTGATCCAAACATGTACATGGTTCCTGCAGAATATGTTTGGGAGAATATGTTACAGAGGCCGTTTTTTCAGCGTGTATATTCGATGTTGCTTGTTGTTTGATAAATTCGTTGTATTGAGGCTCACTTTTATAGTTATCTATTCTTCAGTTAAATTAACTTTAAATGCACAATTTTAATCGATGAACAGGTTGCTGATTTAATGAATTTGAATTTAGTGAAAGCTTTTTATATCAACGTAGCAGTTCATTAGAAATTAGTACAACGTTCTTCTTTTAAAAATAATTAAATGATCCCATTTGTTAGAACGAAAAAAAAAATATATACACTCCGGTACACTTTTAAAGGCACTAAACATTCCATATTCAGCAGCCTGTATCTTTTGCAATTTTTAACCGATTGCAGAATTTTAAAATGGAAATGGAATCTAGACATCTTGAGTTATAAAAAAATCATGACAATAGTGGTTTCTTAACTAAATAACTTTTTTGGAGCAATTTTTAAAAAAAACCTCCATATACAGGCTGCTGAATATGGAATTTTTAGTGCCTTTAAATATGTGAACCGGAGTGTATATAAATACAAATTTTAATTTGATTCTAGGGAAATTCCGAATCTATAAAACTGAATTCGAATATGGAGCGATTTCGAGTTCTCATTTTCCTAAAATCTACCACAAACATTCTAAACATATTTATGCTAAATTAATTACACCGAAAAAGGAGTTCATATTGTAATATTCGAAAATTGTCTCATATGATTCAGTTTATTCTTTCTTTTTACAATATAATGTATCTTCCAACCCTGCTTCAGATTATAATAAGACGTATTGCATGATGGAAATATCAATAAACAAAATGCAATAAAGCACATTGAATCATCGTGTATCAGCTACAAAGATAGATCATCAAATATTTATCGAATGTTATAGATTTAGTTGTTTATAACTCAAGTGAAAAGCTGTTGTACAACATCATCAAAACACGCTTCTCAGCAGCAACATTTGTACAACAGCCACCGATTATCATCATGATGAAACATTAGATGAAACAGAAATATCACAATCAGCAGCGCCGGAATATGAGGGGACATGCTCATCTTCAGCATCAACAAAGAAAGAAAAGAAACGATTTGTTTTACCACAAATAATCTAAGAAATAACATTTTGCTCAGTAACGTGCAGCAAAATAAGTTCTTACAAATAAGATTACCAATACGTGATGTTAATGGAAATTATATATATTGAGTATTTCAAGAAACCATTTACAAGGACAAAGGATATACGCACCCAAACACCACTACGTGATTTGATTTGGGGTCTCGGTGTAATGTTTGCAAAAAACTGATCATTTTGTCAGGCACATATTTTGCAAACCGTTCGGAATTTTGATTTACTTTCTGAGGGAAAGTAGTAGCTCTTGTCATAAAGAACTTCCTAGCAATGATTTTTAAATTGTGTGCTGCGTCCCTTGTTGCGTGAGCTGAGCTTACTGCTTTGCCTGTGCTGTTGCGATCGGTGAGATAACATAGCATTCTCAATGTTGAACTAAACGGTGTTAAGAATCCTTCCTAGTAAGTTCATATTTTCTAGAAAGTTGTTTATTGAGATCTCAGGCACATTCTTGTAGTTGATTGTTTCCTTGAAATTTGAACGGTTTGCTACCTATGGACCTGAACAGAATGTAAACAAATCGAATTTTTTAAAGTTTTGTGCGATTTTGACCTTGAAGATGAAGTTTTTTTGATTTTATATGTTCACAATTTTTGTTCTTTATGACAAGAGCTACAATCTTCCTACAGAGAGTAAATCCAAATTCCGAACAATTTGTAAGATATGAGCCTGACAAAATTATCACATTTTTTGGCCAATAAAAAAAAGTCCATGACTTTGGGCAAAACTGGGAGACACGGGTCGTTTTTTTTTGGTCTTTTATCACGTAGTGGTGTCGGTATATGGTTAAAGTATTTCGTATCGGACTGTGTTATTATATCTTGTGACTTAAATCTCAGATCTTGGTAAAACAATTCCCCGAATATTCGTAATAAGGCCACTCTTTAGATGTGTAATTTTAACTGTCGGCAAAGATGATAGAGAAATTGTGGGTTTGAAAGTCAAGGGAAATTTTCTAGATGGCGCAGCAATGGTGGAATATGGCAACTTTCCCTGAAAATAAAACTTTTGGAAAACCTATTTAACCATGCTTTTTTGCCTTTTGTATTATCACAAAATAACAAAGGATATACGCCTTCCTATTGTCTATAATTTGTTTTCAATTTCAATTAACAGAATTGATATAGAAATGACTGGTGAGTCCTTGTCGTCGTATACGAAACGTACGGAAACAGCCTTTACCATTTGGTGAAAATGGTGAATGATAGAATTCACCACCGGTATAGCTATCATTTCTGCTATCGGTTGACTACGTCCGATGATTTTCGATCAAATAAAAATAGGGTTTTGTCAGAAATTTTAAAATTTCAATTTCATTTCATTTTGAAATTTTTTTAAAACTTGATAAAAATTTTATAAAAATTAAGATTTTTTGTTTACAAATATAAAAAATGTTTTTAAAAATCATTTTTGGATCTTAATAGATAATAGATCTAAATTTAGCTGCTCTTTATAACAATCCATTCATAATCGACAAAGATATAACAATTTTATTTAATTAAAAAAAATTTTTCACTTGCCTTCTACCTGTTATCTACTTTGACCTAGACAAACATTCAAGGAAACAAATATAGTGTAAAAAATCTACGTATTTATTACTTTGTTACTATCGCATATATTTATTACGATTTTGAAACGAGTTTTAGAAAAATTTATTAATGTGTTTTCGTAAGCGAACAAAATTCAAATTTTTCCAAAGAAATAATATTTTTGAAAAATAAACGTCAATAACTTCTAAACCACGCGATCTATTTACAAAAACAAGCACGCATCGAATGCGCAGTTTCATCGATCATTTTTGGAGTTGTTTTAGCTAAGATCTATGGTTTATTTGCCAAGAAATTTTACAAAAACTAATTTCACATTTTAAAAGAAAACAACATAAAATTGTGTTTTCCTGTATACTTTATTAATGGAATCTATTTTACAAATATTATTTGGCATTAAAGATGTTCATTGTATATAATAAAATCGAAATAATTAATAACTAATAAGTCGAAAAAATAATAAACGTCAATAATTTCTAAACCATTCGACCGATTAACAAAAACAAGCACGCATCGAATGAATGATTTCATCGAAAATTTTTGGAGACTTTTCGGCTAAGATCTGTGGTTTAATTGTCAAGATATATTACAAAAACTAATTTCGCATTTAACAAGTAAAAACACATTTTATTATTTTTACACATTTTGCATTACAGATGTTCATTGTATATAATAAAGTCGAAAAATTAGAAATTGTTGGAAATCCATAATAGCTATCACTGAAGATAGAGTGTCAAAGCCATAAATGATGCCCTTCGTGCCCTTCGTGTTTATCAGATTAACCCACTTCAAAAAAGTATTGAACTGAAATGAATTATAAATTTTTGTAAAAAAAATATTGTTTTTTAAAAATAAACGTATATTTCTTCGAAACCACTCAACTGATTTCCAAAGTAACCATAAATCGGGAGGAATTTTCATGCAGATTTTTTTTAAATTTGCTAAACAAGATCTGTGGGTTTAATTTCTGAGAAATATAAATAAATCTAAATTGACATTAAAAAAAAGACAACCAAAAATAATAAATCTTTAAGGAATTCTACCATTAAAAACTTTCTTCTGTTGATTTTCGTGGACAAAAAAGTTTTGAATGTGAAATAAAATGTTGTTTAATAGTTATTGATCTTGAACCGAACTATTATTAAAGAACATAAGAACTAAAAGGTCGAATAATATAAACTTAAATGAAAATAATTCGAAGACGGCACACTCTAACACCAATCTCATGGCAATCGTTCTTTTTTTTGAAACCTGCATAGGAAAGAAATGTTGTGAACTTTGATGGTTATGACAAATTACACTGTGAGACAAAATAATTTTTTTTCAAAATGACGGGGTTCTGTCAACGGATTCTGGTAGAAAGGTCTAAAAAAAATATACGTGTGTCGGCGATTTGCCAGATCTGATCAGAATTTTTTTTTAGGACGGGTCAAAGTTTCCGCCCCTCGGCACTTTCCTTCAACATATCGGCATGCAAAATTGTGTGTTCCTTACTTCTGAGGTACAAAATATGTTCAAAAGTTTTATAGAAAAGATTCAGATAAACATTTTTGTGGAACAAATTATCCCTCTAACTGTCAAGTATAACCATAGTTTTTACCTTTTTTTTGAAAACTCGCAAAAAACTGCTCCAAAATGACTGGGGGCGTGGTCAAGATATTCTAATAATATTCTGTATTCTATATTCTAATATTCTATGAAAAAGTACATTTTAATAGATATTGATCTTACTAAAGAACATAAGAACTGAAAGATCGAATAATATACACTTAGAGGTGAAATAACATTTAAATTTTTGCAAAAAAAATATTATTTTTGAACAGTAAACGTCTAAATCTTCTGAACCAGCCAACTTTTAAAAGTCACCACAAATCGAGGGGATGGTTTCGTTAAGATTTATTGTCGAATTTTTTGATCTGGATCGAAAAATAAACGTCAATATCTTCTAAATCAGCCGACGTATTTACAAAATCAAAAATCTATCAAGTTTATTTTGAATTTTTTAAGATTTTGCTAATTAAGATCTGTAGTTAAATTGCCGAGATATAAAAGAAACACCAAAATCAATAAATCGTAGTATTCAAAAATTTCTTATATTGATTTTCAAGTTTATACCACTTCAAAAAAGAGTTGAAAGTGCAAAATAAAGGGGTTTTCAATAAGAGCGCTACAAAAGTTTTTTTTAAATAAAACAAAACCGGTTTTAGATACCAATGAAATTCTTTATTCCTGTGAAAGTGCGTTCGATGCCATAATGTATGGAACTCGATTTCTTTTGCATGGCCACCACGGGCACGCTTGCAGAAGTCCAGACGCTGAACCCAATTTTCAACGGTTTTCAAGCATAAATCGGCCGATACTGCTGCAATTTCACGTTCCCCCACAGAACGTAGCCCCACAGGAAATAATCTAACGGCGTCAAATCGAACGACCGAGGAGGCCAATCGACTGGGCCATTTCGTGAGATAACACGTTCACCAAACTTGGTTTCCATTAAATTGATTGTGGCATTCGCTGTGTGGCTTTTGGCGCCGTCCTGTTGGAACCACATGTCCTCCAAGTCCATATTATCCAATTGGGGCCAAAAATATTCGGTTATCATTGAACGGTAGCGATTCGCATTCACAGTAATGTGCCGGTCTTGATCATCACGGAAGAAGTACGGCCCAATGACGCCGTCGGCCCATAAACCGGGATGCAATGATGACTCATGGATTACGTGTGGATTGCTGTCTGACCAATATCGCATATTTTGCTTATTGACGAAGCCATGCAGCCAGAAATTATGACGACCATAAATTGGACGTAGCGCTCTTAAAGTTGAGGCCACTGACTCCAAAATTCGGTAGTAAATTTTAATAATTTCGACTCGTTGTTGGCTCGTATATCTTCCCATGATGAAATGGCAAACATTACTGAAGAGAAATGTCAAAAGAGCGTGAAAAAATATGGCGTCGTTTGCTGTCCCTATCGATTTACTTTTGTAGCGTCTCTGTTGAAAAACCCTTTATTTATAATTCGTGGCAAAACAAATTTGTTTTGAAAAATAAACGTCAATATCTTCGAAACCATTTATTCGATTTCCAAAAGTGGCCACAAATCGATTGGACGGTTCAGAATTGTCTTTAAAATTTTCTAATCAAGATCTGTAGCATATGCGCCGTGAAATTTAACAAGAACTAAAGTCAGATTCAAAAAAATGGATAAAAATACAGAAAAAATTTAAAAAATATTTTAGCCTTTATCCTTGGTTTTGTGGATTTTTGTGTTAGCGATGAAAAAATAAGAAAGGAAATCTTAAAAAAATCCTTCCTTTCAAAAATCCCTTATATTGATTTTGGTGTTTAGGACATCCCATCATATCTAAAAAGTATTAAAAGTGAATAAAAGTAAAGAAAACAAAAATAGTATTTACGAAACTTTTCCACAAAGTTTTCCAAAGGCGAGCATGTATAGATACGTGGTTTTATAAAGATTTATATTATAAATTTTTTGACTGAGATCTGTGGTTGAGTAGCGGAGAAATTTAACAAGAACTAGATTCACATTTTTAAATAGTGAATCAATATAAAAACAAAGATAGTTCAAAAATATTTTATCATTTATCATTCGGTTTGTTGATTTTCGCATAAAAAAGAATTGTGTCAATTTTGAATGACTTTTTTCTAATTTTGTTGCTTAGTGTAATCATGGTTTGAATTAGATACACATCACTTACTACGAATAAAATAAATAAATGGTTTCCCATTACATCCCATGAAGGGACAAGGGAGAGCTTCTCACAATCACTGAGCTGTGCGCTTACCAATTTTCACTCACTGATTGGGACCTACAGTTTTACACCGATTCCGAACGGTATTTTGAGAAGCGTTTTCATGGCTAAATACTTGAAAGTGTCGCCGTCACTATGCGAGGTGACCGGCGCCTGAAGAAATTTTAAGGTGGTCTAAGCAGGGATCGAACTCAGGAGCTCATGTACAAAAGGCGCGCACATTATTATTGCAACACCGACGGCCACCTTACTATGAATTAGAAATTGATAAACATTGGGAAAGATAAAAAAGAGCAACTTTCATTGATTCAAAATTTATTGTACATTGGACTACATTTTAAATGTTGATCATCTATAATAGAAGTGGACTAACGTGGCAATAGATAAATAAGCTTCTTTAAAATTTCCTACTGTAGTTTACTAGAAGCGAACAACATGAAAATGACATAAGTGAATGTTGAAGAGCTGATCCCCCACCCTCTTCGAAAGGAAAAAAATAATTTTTTTCTAAAATTTGGATAAAATTACAACATTAATTGCCTTTTCGCACTAGGCCACATCTTAGATTTCCAATCAATTATCTCATACAAGGTTCTCCATACAAATGTTTCAGTTTTGAAGTTCAACGTCTTTCAACATCTTTGGAAAATGTTCCAAAATCATTTTGTTTCACCCAACATTATTCGATAATTTTAAGTTTATCACTAGAAAAACCTGATAACAAATTAAAAAAAGTGAACAAAACAGAAGATATGTTTATAGCAGGTGGTAGCGATACAATAGCTGACTTTCCTTTAAAATTCATATATAAGTATATTTTGATTTTGTAAATTTTTTGTTTACTTGTATTATACGTATACGTTTGAGTGAAATTTGGCCGTGAAAAGAAACTAATCAAAAATTAAATGGATGTTGTTATTTTCTAATAAAACCACCTGCTAAAATACATATTGATAAAGAAGAAAATAAACATATAGAATACGAAATTCATTATAAATATATGTTTGACGGAAGCCATTATTCATTTTAGACAATACATTTACATTAGAGTACATTTAAAATTCCTTTAGTTGTTATTTTTGTCACAAAACTTGCGCTTACGAGGATGATTTATCAATTCAAGCAGCTGTAAGATGGAAGTTGTAAGATGTTGCAAATGTGAACGCATGTTTTAATTTTTCAGCATCTTCCATCCGTTCCCTTAAAATGTACGCTAGTGTTAATAGACTATAACTCATACATAATTTAATTTCACGTTTGCTTTTTTTAAATCTTTTAGAAAGTTTTTGGAATTTGTTTCATGCCTATAACCTCCGTACCGTATATATCTACATTTAAAAAACCCAACTAAATTTTGATTCGAAAACTACGGGCAGTAGAGGGAAACAGACGATTTTGCCACTTTGTTTTGTATATATATATTAACAAAGCTGTGAAGGCAATTATTTTTTAAAAACATTTCAGCTAAATGTCCCCTATGAAAACAAAAAGGAAAAAGCTCCGTGGCTAGGATGAAACACATTCGTTAGTGTCTTTAAATTACAGCTATGAAGAGATTCTTACATCTCACGATTTTGTAGTTCCCGCAAATAATGCCACATTGTGGATTTAGGTTTATTATCCAGAATTTCACCTAAACTTATATTCCCATTCATTAGCGCAATCATTAAACAATTCCTTCGTATAAAAAATAGCCCGGATTTCTTGCATTCATTATCACATTTGTTCAGGCGTTTATAATTTCAATTTAATTATATGTAATTAAACAACAAGTCACATTAAGGTTATCACTTAGAATGTGAAATTTATTTTTGACCTTTTACTCTACATGCAATTTGTTATCAACTCTATTCTGAAATTAAGGTAAACTAATTAAATTGTTTTTAATTTATTTACAGATACGGGTATTTAGCAGCAACGATCTCATTATCAATTTCACGTGAAGGTATGTAGCATTTGGTTCATTAGTCTGTCGAGTCTCTGGATGACAGAATATTTGTTTTTATTGTGAAACAAGTTTGATTTTTCTGTTGTTTTTTAATGCCGCTTTAAGTAAATAAGGATTCCTTTTTACATTGTGTGGTCCTATCCTTATATTATTTTGACTTATAAGGATTAATGTCTCTAACGTATATTACAGTCATAATTTGTGGTTTGTTGTGTTGAATCGTCATTTCTTGGATCATTTTGAAACACAATTGAATTTCTTAGTGTGATTGCAAATCTTTGCGAACTAAAGGACACTTACGGCCTAATGTCCGATCTCGAACGAAAAGCTAAGCGAAACAGGTCTTTCACTCGTGTTTTCCATTCAAAGAGGATTCTTCTTTTTGTTCGACTCTATATTTAGCAATATGTCAAAAAAAGTGGTTTTTCCAATTTAAAGATATATGTACCCAATTATATGTACTGATTTGGGGATACATTCGGCTATCTGAAATGCTCATTAGGGTGGCCCTCAATTACATGATATGTGAATTATTGGGTGTTCTTGTTGTCATTGATTTTTCAACTGATTACGAATTTTTTCCTGTAATTTTATTAATATCCGAAAAACTGGAATTTTTTAATTTTTTACAATAAACTGGGTTAGTAGCCTTTTATTTAAGATGAATATTTCATTCGTACACTGAGAAAAAAAAAATTTTTATAATAATAAGTGGTAAAGGTAGATTTACGACTTTTTCATTTAAAATGGCACAAAAACGGCTAAAGATTTTTGGCCAAAATTTTCTATTTCTCGTTTAGAACCTTAAAATCTTAAATTCTACCAAGGCGCTTCGCAGTACAATGTTTCGTTTGGAAAAAAAATTGAAAAAACTTCATGAAAAATGGAAAAAATCCAAATTTTTTAGCTTTTTTACCTTCCTCAACTCATAACGTCCAAACTAAGCTTTGTGACGTGAAGCGCCTTGGTGGAATTTTAGATTTTAAGGTTCTAAACGAGAAATAGAAAATTTTGGCCAAAAATCTTTAGCCGTTTTTGTGCCATTTTAAATGAAAAAGTCGTAAATCTACCTTTCCCACTTATTATTATAATAATTTTTTTTCTCTCAGTATACGAATGAAATATTCATCTTAAATGAAAGGCTACTAACCCAGTTTATTGTAAAAAATTAAAAAATTCCAGTTTTTTTTTTTTTTTAATTTAATTTTTTAATTTTTAAGCCCACGAAAATGGTTAAACTGTGTTATATTTTGAAATACAACTAATTTTAAAAAAAAAACTCGTGGAATAAATATTGTTTCTGAGTCCCCAAAGATTCATATTCAACAATAAAAAAGTTCTTTTTCGCAAAAAGTCGTTTTTGACATATTGCTATCTATATTTATTCCGAAATGGTAGCACTTTCGAAATGCAGGAACCACCATTTGTGCTGAATTATTTTGAATATAACAATCCCATTCGATATGAAATCACAAGATTGTAGAATGCACATCAACTTTCGTTTGACTAGAATTCGAACGAAAGATTTCGATCTAAATCGAGGAGCAGGCTGTTATATTCTAACTACACTCTAAACAAAAAAAAAAATCACATGAGGTGTCACGGGGACACCCGGTTGGAACGAAGTTCCTTTCGCTGTACAGGGTGGTTCAGTCACGACTGGACAAATATCACCAGCGTATTCCTTGGTTAATTTCATGAAAACATGTCCATCTACGACCATCTCCGAAAAAATGCAAGGTGGCGAAATGGCAGCGGTTTGAAAATTTGGGGATTCGTGGTGGGAGGGTACTAGGGTAAAATTGCTAACTTCTGAAAATTGAAAAAAAGACATAATAATGTGCACATTACCTCAATTTGCTCAGCCAGATGACAGATAATTTATGTTTGTTTTTTTCTCTCTTAAAAGATAGCCCTACCGCTTACCTTTCCAAAATGCCCTAAATGAAGCCCAGAGGTCTTACCGACCATTGGTTCAGAACTTAGCAATTTTACCCTGGTACACTCCGAGCGCCAATCCGAAAACTTTCAAACCGCTGCCATTTCGCACACTTGCATTTTCGGGGACGGTCGTAGATGGACATATTTTCATGAAATGAGCCAAGGAATACGCTGGTGAAATTTGTTCAGTCGTGACTGAACCACCCTGTATATAAGTATTATATACTAGTTAGTTCCAACACGCCTAAGGCGTCCGTTGACAAATACGTTAATTAAAATGCATCTTTAAGAAAACATACTGTTTGCAAAATGATAAATTTTTAAATAATCTATATTCTCCTCAAGCTCGGAGAATATTGGTAATTTATTGATAACGAAAAGGTCGAACAACGAAATACAAATATGATAAACATATTTTAAAAAAAAAAAATTTTATAGAATGTATTTTTTTTTTAACAAATTATATTTTTAGGTCCTTCCTGTAAGAATAAGTATTATATTTTCCCGTAAATGTAGTTTTTTAAGAGAGATGTACTTTAAAGAGGTACTTCTTTTATTAAAAGCTAAGGTATTTTTTTAAAAAAAGGTACTATTTTTAAGAGGAAGAGTATGAGTATGGCCATAAGAGTATGAATTTTTTTTACAAAGAGGTACTTTTTTTAAGAACAAGTACTTTTTAAGGAAGTGGTACTCTTTTCAGGAGAAGGTTATTCTTTTAAGAAAATGTACTTATTTTCAGAAAGGCTACTTCTATCAAGTACAGAAAAGAAAAGGTATAATTTTATTTTTAAGGAAAGGAATTTTTGTAAGAAAATGTAGTTTGTAAGACCCCTTTCACACTCGGCAAGTTACTTGCGCAAGTCTCTTTCCCAAGTCTTGGTTTGTTGATGACAGAGGTAAGGTCGGGTTAGGGAAATAAATTTGAGGTACAGACTTGCTTGTACTCGGAACGAAGAAAAACTGACTTGCGCAAGTAACTTGCCGAGTGTGAAAGGGGTCTAAGAGAAGGTATTTTTTCAAGAAACGGGTTTTTGTAAGAAATGGGTTTTTTTTACTATTGGACCTTTTTTCAAGAATAGGTACATTTCTCAGAGTAGATGCTTATCTGAAGAAAAGTTATTTTGTTTCACAAAAAAATACTCTTTAACGAAAATGTAGTTTTTTGATAAAGGGCAATTTGTTGTAAGAAAATTAACATTTTTAAGAAAAGGTACTTATTAAAAAAAAATTAATTTTTTCTAAGAAAATGTACGTTTTGTAAGAAAGTTTACTTGTTTTAAGCCAAGGTATTTCTTTAAGATAAGGTACATACTTTTTAAAGAAAAGATACTTTGCTTAAAAATATTCATAGGAATTTTTTTTGAGAAAAGAAAAATTTCTCTGCTCACTTATTTAAGAAAATTTTGTTTTTAAACTTCTTTCACTTTGGGTTTTCTAAATTTACGTTTTATTAGGTTCACAACTATAATATATACTAAATATTGGTTACAGGCTCCACGTAGAAAACTTCCATTTTAACAAGAAATTTCCCAACATATGTGAGACATCTAATTAGTCTAGACACAAACCAAAGCAAAAGTAAGCAATATAGTTGATGATAGTGGGTTGTAGCATAATAGTGTTAAAACAAAAGTTGTTTAATATTTTTTCATTTAGCCACCCATCCCGCAACGTGCATTCCTACAACCAAGTTGTATTTTGACTACCCACAAAGGTTGTGTGTTTAGGGGATTCAAGTCTTATTTGTTGATATACCAAACTTTTGCCAAATTTTTTTTTCCATAATTTCTGCTTACGAGTTTTGATGCCTTTGTATTGCATTTTTCTTTTGAAATTAAGTTAATTTTACTATTCCACTTTTCGAATTCCTTCAAAATTGTTTAGATTGTCAGCTAATTGTTTAACATAATGTGCAGCAATAATAAGTCATATACATTTTTTGTAGGGGTAGAACAATTTCTATTATATACTCCAAATATTGCCCTCATTTCAGTTTAAAACTACTTCAAAAACGTCAACTAGTACTTTAAAGTCTGAAGTTGCGCTGAATCTGGGGAAGTTGTAATGTGCGTTAATATAAACTCGAATTTAAAATAGCAAATACAAAAACCGAGTTACGTAGCAGAGTTATGTTATGAAATTAGCAGGGCTCTGATAAAAACTCTACTTTATAGATAAATCAGCATATTGATTATTTTTAATTAACAAATTGATGGAAAAATGTAAAATACAGTAAATAAAAGAAAATCACATTCCGAATTAAATACATTTGTGGCACAACCCAATGTATAATAAGAAACGTCTAGTACTTCAAATTATGGAAATGTGAAAAATTCTCTCGTCGGTAATCCTTGAGAGTTTCTACGAAATGTAAACTTTCTCAGGATGTTTAGAACTTAATATTTCCTGTGAGAGTTTCCTATGAAAGTTGTAGACCCCCTATAGGCAGACGAAGAATTTTCTTCGAATATATTTATTAAAGGTCTTTAAAGAATTTTGTTTCTGTAGATTTAAACAAATAAATATGTACCTGCTTCTGGAAAGATTAGTGTCTTTGAAATTTAATATGCTGCACTTTCTCAGGATCTTCATAAATTCAAAATTTGCGGTTCTCTGTGTATTTCCCGTATGTAAATTTTAGGCTCAGTTTGCCCACACAAATAATTCTCCATGAACTTATTATATACTGCCATTGATACATCCTTTCAGAAAATGTGTCCTACATAATTTGAAAGCCCTTTAGATGTGCTCAAACGAAGATCTCTTCATGACATTAATGTAAGCAAGACCATTGAGATTGGGTAGTGTTTTCGAAATTAAAAATGAAGAACTATCTAGGGCATTCAGAAGTTCAAAATTTAAGACTTTTTTATGTGTTCGCAACATAAGTTTTGGAATCACTGAAGCGAGCGAAGAATTCTGGGTACTCCTTGATATTACAACAAGAATATTTTTGATTTAATTACCTATATATTGATTTTTCTTTCACATATATTTAATTTGAATTGTATTTTTATCATTGTTCCTGGATGCCACAGCTGATGTACTATGAAGCTGGAATATCATGGAGAAGAAAGTGAATGAACTTTGGGTTGGGCACAGACCTAACAGATGTAAAAGAGAATGCTTATTTTCGTGCGATGGAACCACCACAAAATATAATTTAGCTGCCAATAGTGTCAATCAAACACTATTTAGACTTAGTTTCCTTCAAGTTGCTTACCGCTGATTCCCCCATCCACTTTGTTATCTTTTAAATTCCTATTTTACCAGAGAGTACCTTGTCACATCTGATTGAAATCGTAGTTGGAATTTGATAGCGAATAGAGTGGAAGGGAGAATGAGCGTTAATCAAACATATGGAATGTATAAATTTATTTTTTTTTAAATTTTTACGTGTTTTAGATCCTCGTTATTTTCAAAGTTGTAATTTCCTTTAGGCTAAGAGATCATTTTTTCTCCAGTTAGTGAAAAAAATTTAAATGCGGCGGGTGGGATTCGAACTCACATTCGCTAGACGATCGTTTAATTGTCGTTTAATTGACACTAATGACAGCTAAGTCATGTTTAACGGTGGTTGTAGCATACAACAGCAACTCCCTCGGGATCGTTTCGTTTTACAGCTGAACGCACACCCTTGAAATGCCTTTAAAATAATCAGAAATTATAACTTCTCAAAGTTCTGTGACATGAAACCATCCAGTACTGCTATCAATTACCATAGGCCCAATATTGTCCATGGATTTTTTGTAGGATTAGTGACGAGTTTTCGTTGCATGTTTCTTAGCAGAAATATGAAGTGGTAATTTGTGAAAAAAATATTTTTTAAATTGGGTGAATGAATAGTTTTTATATTCACGTCTTTCTTCATGAGTTGTGCCAATAAATAAGAAATATTAAATGAGTTTGGTTTAATTGTGGAGTCGGAATCCGAGTTGGAGTTGGTGTAGGTTTTAGATTTGTATGTGCATTTGTAGGTGGGATTAAAGGTGGAGTTGGAGGCTGAATTGGAGTTATAGTTGGAGTTACATTTTTAGTTGAAGTTGGAATTGGAGTTGGAGATGGAGATGGAGATGGAGATGGAGTTGGAGTAGGAGTAGGAGGAGGAGTTGGAGTTGGAGTTGGAGTTGGAATTGAAGTTGGAGTTGGTTTTGGAGTTGGTGTTGGGGTTGAAGTTGTGGCTGGAGGTGGAGCTGGAGGTGGATTTGCAATTTGGGGTTGGAGTTTGAGTAGGATTTCGAGTTCAAGTTGGCGTTTGAGTTGGATTAGGAGTTGGAGTAGGAGTTACATTTCTAGTCGGAGTTGATTTTCGATTTAGATTTGGAGGTGGGGTTGAAGCTGGAGTTGACGTTGGTTTCAAAGTAGGACTCGGCGTTTAGAACTATAAAACTGTGGAGTTAAAGAAGTAATATTCAAAATTTTAGAAAAAGTCCTCTCCGGTGGTTAGTAGAGTCAAGTTCTAAGTTTCGTGTTTGAGTACAAAAATATTTCTATTCATACGAACATACATTTTCCGTAGCCTTAGTTCTGAATGTATAATCTAGGGGCAGTAAAAGAGGGTAAATAAAACAGGAACGTATCTTCCATATGTAATTTATTTCAATATTTTCAATAATTTACAATTTCTTAAAAATATTGTCAGTAAAACTCAATGTACCTGTCGCTTAACGGTATGAGAGAGATTTCTACGACAAAATAAGCTAAAGCTTTAATTTCCGAGAAGTATTGCAAATGTGTTCTCTACTTTATACACTTCTTCTGTGGAGTTCGCATTCGAACTGACACTTGCCACGAGTTTTTTTCTCATGGGTTCGATCCCTGCTCTGACCACCTTACATTTCTTTCGACGACGGCCGCCTCGCTTAGTAATGGCGAGACTTATCAAAATACTGGTCGGAACCGGCGTAAAACTATAGGTCCCAATCAGTGACTGAAAAATTAGAAAGAGCACAGGGAAAGTTTTTTTTTTACAATTTAGAATTTCTTAGCATAGCATGGTTAGCCTCATCTCAATAAAGACCTGATCAAATCGCAAAAAGAAATAATGGGACCTTAAGATATTACACAGCTTAATTTTAAACAGAATTATTGACCCAAGTCATGTGTCCTGTACTTTTATTCTTTATGACGCATCCATATCATTTAAATGCTGCAGGCAGTAATTCCGTACTTTTCTAACTCATTGTTGCGCCCTGCACCCACTTTAAAATTTTCTTTCTCAATCTGCAATTTGTATGCAATACATACACGACTGTTGTGGACTGAGATAAATATTGTATTTGTAATTTTAAATAGGATGTTATATAAATCAATAGATAATTTAATTAAAACTCGATAATAATAATGTGAAACATCAATAGTGGTCATACAAACATAGAGAAACTTATTTGATATTCATATGTAGTAGTATCTCGACAATTATGTGATTGGAATGAAAAATTAGCTGACATTGCCAAATAACTCCCGGAAATGTTCCTTAAAATTGATTAATATTTTGTGCCCCTTCCGGCGGGTGAATGAACATGGTATTAAAGCCACGAAACCACACTTTATGATGAAAGGAAGTTGAGTGGGACAGCTCCAAAACAGTCTAGAATACAGTTTAAGGAAGTTGAAAAAAGGAAGTCAAATATTTTCTAAATTCAAAACTTGAAAAAAAACCAAAAAAAAATAATTTTTTTTAAATGTCAAAATTTTTCTTTTCTTCAAGTCGGAGAATAATGAGAGTAGTCAATTTCATTTTAATTCCTAAAATATACTCAACTGCACGATTTTAAGTATAATATTTCAAAGTAACTCATTGACTCATTATCTACAACATCTGTGTGACGCCTAAAATACTTTTCAAAAAAACAAAACATATGCCGAATGTTAGACAATTTAAATTTCTGCTGATATGATAGATGTCACCTGTTTAAAATACATTTATAATCTTAGGATTAAATTCAAAATCCTTTTCAAATCGAAACCATAATACGATTTGTTATAGGTCCCTACGGATCCGCTCATGCATTTTAACCTGGCACAACCATCGAGAACATGAGTGTTTGTAGAATATAAGTTGGTTTACTTCCGCAATAAACTTAAGTTTCCATTATCTTCTGCATTCCTGGATACAATATGCAAATGTGTTGAAACGCATAACTATTGATTTATATACATAAAATCCTTTTTGTTTCACAATTCTCAAAAATATCCGTTGCCCACAAAAACCCATGATACTTTCAAATTCTAAAGTGGTTAGAATGCACTTAGACCACAATGCCATCATGCATTTGATACATTCTTTAATGCCCGGATTCAACTGTTTTCACATGTCCTGGGAAATGGAGATAATACATATACATTGCATACTATGTGTGTATACAGTTGGATGTATACACATGCGTATGCATGAGTGAGCAGTGTAAATAGAATTTCCTTATGTGTGTACTATTAAGGATACACGTAAAGTAGGGAAAATTGCATAGAATGCTGTTATCCATATACTTCTAAGATGTTATATCTATTTAGCATAGTCATCACCATCCTCATATCTCTTTCCATGATCGCCTTCATGGGAATGGAGATTACAAATCACCACCATCATCATCATCAACATCATTTGCATCATAATTGGTGCAATGCTTTTGTCAGCATTTTAAAGGATAACGACTCTGTATTTTGTTTTTGCCAAAATGCTATCGTGCATCTATTCAAATTCTACTTGCAACTACTATTTGTTTCATTTTATTTACGAATTCTCTGAATTCTTACACAAAAAATGTTAAATGCATTCCGAAGGAAATGAATAAGAGGAAAGTGTGTGGTGCAAAAATAAAACCAACAAAAACCACTGCAACATCTAAAGTATGTTATGGATTCAGTTTTACAGGGTGTTTGAATAATAAAATCAAACTATACAGAATTGCAATTACATACAAAGATTTCTAACATATGAATGATTCTTTAGCATTTTTAATAATGTTATGAATTTTGTAATTTTGTTTGTTATTTCGCTTTAATAAAACATGTATTTTTACATATGTATACGTCGTTATGTATTAAAATATGGTTCTTTTTAATTTACTAGCAGTTCAAAAGTTTTCAATGTTTTACTTGTACAAAACAACCTTAAGGTATTACAATAAGCGTGTTTTGGTTATACCGTTTGTTTATAAATCGCTTGTTTTGTAAGAAGAGCTTAGCTAAGACTTGGCGAAAACTTAGCAACGCGAATCATTTTCGCTTAGTTTAAGACAATTTTTTTTGGACATGTTTGAACCATTTCTCATATTTTGGAATGAAATGACTTATCGATTAATAATCGTCATCTTTGCAACTTAGCAAGCGATAATCGTTTGCTTGTAACCAAAACACGACTAATAAGTATTTATTAGGTTTATGCCGTTGCCCTTTTAAAATGAGGCTGACCTCAGTTTCGCTGCAAATCAGTGTTTTGTACTAGTTCCGACGTTTCCAGAACCATCTGTTGTAACGCTGTCTGTTCGCGATTGGTCTCGAAAATTCAGCATCGGCTTAACATTTAGGGCTTAGATGCTGTCTGGTCTCGATTTTTCCAGTCGGTTCTTACGATAGTATCACACACTCGTGGTGAGTTGGTATGAGGGAAGTTTTCAATTTGCAGCGACAGCATACTTTTAGGCGTTCTTCACATTACACATTCAAGCTGCAATATATCTCACAAACTGTTTATTGTCAATCTAAAGTTATTTTGATATAAATGTCAATTAAACCAAGCTGCATGTATGCTCATGCATAAAACCGAAGCTCACAAGCATGCGAGAGTGACAGATGGTCTCGTGGGCCAAATCGCAGGATGACCAGGCAAATATGGTCAAGTTATGACCTAACGGTATGCTAAACCATATCCAATCCTCGGCAAGATATCACTGGATCACTGGACACTCTTTAATAGGCAGACTTGGAACATCAGTTCATAATTACAGCCGAAGCTGAGGGGATGAAGAGGAGCACGAGCGCGTCGAACATCTCTATGATACTGTCCGTCCTTTTGTATACGTAGGAGAAAATATGTATAATGAGGAGGAAATATTCGATTCGTATGGAAAACAATATGTTAAAATTAATCAAAAAAATTAATACAAAATCAACACAAAATAAAAATGTCTTGTCTCGTTTTGTTTGCGCTAAAAAGTGTCACTATTATTTTGAAAATATATCATGTATCAGAATTCAGTCAAATTCAATTCAATTCAATTCAATGAAATTCAATTCAACTGAATTCAATGCAATTCAATTCCATTTAATTCGATTCAATTCAGTTCAATTCAATTCAATTCAATTCAATTCAATTCAATTCAATTCAATTCAATTCAATTCAATTCAATTCAATTCAATTCAATTCAATTCAATTCAATTCAATTCAATTCAATTCAATTCAATTCAATTCAATTCAATTCAATTCAATTCAATTCAATTCAATTCAATTCAATTCAATTCAATTCAATTCAATTCAATTCAATTCAATTCAATTCAATTCAATTCAATTCAATTCAATTCAATTCAATTCAATTCAATTCAATTCAATTCAATTCAATTCAATTCAATTCAATTCAATTCAATTCAATTCAATTCAATTCAATTCAATTCAATTCAATTCAACTCAACTCAATTCAATTCAATTCAATTCAATTCAATTCAATTCAATTCAATTCAATTCAATTCAATTCAATTCAATTCAATTCAATTCAATTCAATTCAATTCAATTCAATTCAATTCAATTTTCAATTTTATTCAATTCACTTTAATTCAATTCAATTCAATTCAATTCAATTCAATTCAATTCAATTCAATTCAATTCAATTCAATTCAATTCAATTCAATTCAATTCAATTCAATTCAATTCAATTCAATTCAATTCAATTCAATTCAATTCAATTCAATTCAATTCAATTCAGTTCAATTCAATTCAATTCAATTCAATTCAATTCAATTCAGTTCAATTCAATTCAATTCAATTCAATTCAATTCAATTCAATTCAATTCAATTTCATTCAATACAATTCAATTCAATTCAATTCAGTTCAATTCAATTCAATTCAATTCAATTATATTCAATTCAATTCATTTCAATTCGATTATATTCAATTCAATTCAATTCAATTCAGTTCAATTCAATTCAATCCAATTCAAATCAATTCAGATCAGTTCAGTTCACTTCAGTTCAATTGAATTTCATTCAATTCAATTCAGTACAATTCAATTCTTAATTCAAAAAAAAAAAAAAATTAATATATGAAAATTATATCTTTTTTGTATAATTATGAAAAGTTTTAATATATTTTAAAACAAACTGAGTATATAACCGACATCTAATAACCGGTTTTCGTTTTATTCAAAAATTCCTTTTTTTAAAAAACCGGGACACGGTAAATGCTCGAAAAGCGATTGCCCGGCTTTTCCGGTTTTTCGGTTTCGGTGTTGAACATTCTAACTATTACCGTTCTCAGTTAAATTAATAAATAAATACCGATTAATTTCCATTGATCTTCAAGTGCTAGAATTATAATCGCCAAATTATACAAATGAACATTGTGTCTGTTTTATTTGTTTTAACTAAAAATTGGTAGCACTACAAGATGCAACACCTTGTATATATTGCCAATATTTGTGCACGAAAAGTGTTGTGAATTGCTTGCAAGTACTAAGAGTTTGAATGACCTTGCAAATACACTACTGTGTTATTTGTATTCATGTGTTTGGCTAATGTACTTCCGTTTCCGCTACAAATAAATGTATATGTATGTGTGTGGTTGTGTGCTTTCCCATATTTCTTAAGCTTTGTTATAGTTGTTTGATTTGTTTTTGCGTTTTGTTTGACTATTATTCGTTTTAACCGACTTTTTTTTTGTCCTTCTTATTTTTCTTTTATAGTCCTGCATCACTTCTTTCATTTTTTTACATATAGCTACCATATCTTGTTTGCTTAGAGATATCCTTGAAATACAAGAAATCACTTGAAAGTGTTTTTTTATTTATACGTGAGAACTTAACAACCCGCTTCCCAACACCAGCACCACCACCAAGCAAGCAACTAAGCCAACTCCTACAACCATCCAATCAACAAATTCCGTTTTGTGCAACACAATCTACCGCTCAACGCACTCCGTTAGAGGAGTGTTATCGAGGGCAAACCATCCTGGAAAGAGAAAGGGGGATAAGACTGGAAAGTGTTCAACTGCTGGAACTTAAGCGTTATTGAAGTTTTCTCAAACGTAATCTCTTAAATGTCTTTTGCTGCACGGCTATTGAGCCATAGCAGTGGTCCTGATGTAAGTAGTTTGTACTTTCGCTTCAGGCTTTAAACAACTAACAAAAAAAAACGACAGAGAAAGAGAAGAAGAAGAATTATTTTTGGCAAGTTGTTTTCGTTTTCGTTGCCGCTGTTTTTGTGCAATTTCGTTCTGTTCTGCTTGTTTGTTTCTGTTCGCTTTTTATTTTGCTTTACTTTTTTCGTTGTTCCTTGTGTTGTTCATAACTTTAAAGGATATAATTTACATGATACTGCCTTAAATCCACTTGTGCTACAGAGGAAAGTAAGTCGATTTGATTACTAACTTTAAATTGTTACATTTAGTAAATCCTAACTTCTAATTCTTTTATTCTAATTTTTTAATATATTTCACTGTCACGTTCCCCACTTAAATTAACTTTAAATGGTCGGTGGTCATCATTTAACTGTCTTTAACTGTCCCAGCTATTGTGAGCTTTTTAAATAAACTTTAACATGAGGACTGTAAAACTCGCCCTTAGAAAGTATTCATTGGCTACGTATTTGTCAGCTTTATTTCTTGTCCTTTATATTTACCTTATTTATTTAAAATTTCTGGCTTTGCACCTTTTTTTTCGAAGAAAGTGTTCATCACTCTTCTCATTTTTTGTATCAGCATAATCTATAAATGTCAAAATCCCTGTGACAAATATTCTTGGCTGTGGTTCTGAGAGGGTTAACACGAAGTTGGAGGACGCATTACCGTGGATTTCCCCGAAGAGTCAGATTTTCGCTGGCATATTTCGTAAGGCGATACGAAAAATGACTCAAAAAGAAAAGTGTTTTGAAAAATCGCCCAAAATTCTTCGGGTATCCGAAAATTCACACCTGCAGAAATTTTGATAGAAATTAAGGTTTTTATATACACTCCGGTTCATTTATTTAAAAACACTAAATATTCCATATTCAGCAGCCTGTATCTTTTGCAATTTGTAATCGATTGCAGAATTTTAAAATGGAAATGGAAGCTAGACATCTTGAAATATAAAAACAAGTCATGACAATAGTGGGTTCTTAACCAAAGAACTTTTTTTGAGAAATTTATAAAAAAAGTCCAAAAATGTGCTATTTTTTTTGGTTCACTTGAATAAAGGCACTTTATTATTTTTTTATTATTTTTAAAGTAAGCGATGATTTTTTGTAGGGAGCGTTTGTTTATTACAATTTATTACATATTAATTATTTTACGAGTCAAAATGGCAAAACAAAAATTTTAAATCTATCGGAAAAAACTAAAACATATGTTTACCGTTCTGAAGGATATTCTAACCCCAAGGGGTATGGAAAAGATTTTAAAGGAAAGGTTTCATCTACGTATGAGAAAAGAAAAATCTTCAGAATTGATACTAATTCTACCTTAGCCTTGTCAAAAATAGGAGCTCATGCTGGAGCGGAAGCGAACAAGTGATCAGTACGCAGAGTAATTAAGAGCTGTGAGTGTCTTAAATACCTGAACTTACAAAAAAAACCGCCACTTAATGCTCCTCGTAAGGAAAGGCGGCTTCAATTCGCAAGGGACTACATGGTATGGGATGTGCAACTGGAGAACCGTTGAATTTACGGATACGAAGAAGTTAAATTTGGGTGGGCTTGATGGCTGCAACTATTATTTCCATGATCTGTGCAAAGGCAAGAGTTTTTTGAACCGACATCACTTATGGATTTATGGTGTGAGGTGCTATTACGTACTATGGCAGCATCGATCTTGAATTTCAAAGTGCAAAAATGACTGATGCAAGCTATAAAACGTTATTGGAATCGGCTTTTCCGCAGTTCGGTGAACTACTTGGTCCCATATCTTGGACATTGCAACAGGATAATGCCAATATACACAACGCCATCCTAGTAAAGGAGTTATTGCAAGCCAAAATGTTAATATTCTTGACTGGCCACCCTATTCACCAGATCTAAACATTATCGAAAATGTCTGGGGTTGGTTATCGCGTAATTTCTATGAAGGAGGTACACAATTTGGTGACAAACCGTCACTAATTCAGGCCCTTAAGGATGCTTGGAATCAAATTTAGTTGGTTTACAATAATTCTCTTTATCTCTCAATGAAAACCCGTATAGTTGAAGTTATTAAAAACAAAGAGGGTTGTACGCATTGCCTTTATTCAAGTGCCTTTATTCAAGTGAACCAAAAAAAATAGCACATTTTTGGAATTTTGATGTGTTAACATCTATACGCGCGCCTCTAGGGCAGTAAACTATAAATTTAATACATACGCAAGTGTTAGGTTTGAAAGAGTAAATCATCGTTTGTTTGTTCGTTGCTTGGCAGTCGGTATTGAAAGTGATTATTGGGCGATTTTCATATAATTTTCCCACGCGATTTTCTCCGGAAATTCATAGCCGATTTTATTAATTTTTGGATTAAAAAGCTAGTGCGGGTTTCGACGAAGAGTTTAGGCCAAAAATTAAGGCGATCCGATATCGGCGAGCCGAGATTGAAGTGTTTTAATTTGGAGTATTAATTTGGAGTAATATTAAAAAAGTATTTTATGTTGATCTTCGGTTACATCGTACGAATATAACAATGTATGTACAAGTGTCTGTTGCTTTGCATTCTTTGACTTTTGTGGGAATAAAACAAAAAGTATTGAGCAAGAAAATAATGACACATGTGCTTGCACTGGGTCTTTAAATAATTTTAAGTATTAATATTATTTAACTGTAACGTCATCATATGATTGAACGCTGTTTTTTATTTTCCAATGTAACATTGACGAATGTGTTCATAGAAATCGAACAGGTACCGTGTAGCAAAAAGGTGTTAACACATCGCCCGTGAGTTCGAACACTCATTGGATTTTTTTTTTATAAATTACTCAAAAAAAGTTCATTAGTTAAGAAACCACTATTGTCATGATTTTTTTATATCTCAAGATGTCTAGCTTCCATTTCGATTTTAAAATTCTGCAATCGGTTACAAATTGCAAAAGATACAGGCTGCTGAATATGGAATTTTTAGTGCCTTTAAATAAGTGGACCGGAGTGTAAAAGTTCTAAATCTAGTATTGATTCATAAAGTATACAGTATATGGCTATGTATGGAATATCAAAGCAGGTACAAGTCAGCCCTGGCCTTGCTGCCCTGGTATCCGTAAACTTCTGTCGAAATTTGTCACGACCGTTTTGCATAAATTTGCCTTCAAGGCTTTGGCGGTCATCAGCATGTTGTCATGAACTTTAGACTTCAGAAAACCTCAAAGAAAATAGTTCAGCGATATTAAATCGTATGACCTGGATGACCAATTCTAAACACCAAGACGGGAAATTATACGGTTAGGAGGCTTACAGTAATTGCATTGATTCTCTGGCACATGGCATCGTCTTGTTGAAACTTGCAATTTAAGAACAACAAATTTATATTATCATGTCAGGGCACTGTTAACTGTTATTGATTAATCAGTCATATTTAGCACAAAACCCACACCAAACAGTGAGACGATGTTAGTGCATTTGTCACGCGTGGATTTAACGAACTTCCAGTGTGACAACTTTGGCGATTAAGGAAAGAATTAGATGAAAATGAGTCTCACAAAAACGATGTACAAGTAGGCAGTCAAAATTTCTCTTTACTCAAATGCCAACAAACACAACGAGTGAAACCCTAGTCATTCTCTGTTCTCTCTCTTACTCTCTTCATTGAATATTTCAATACATGAGCAGCTTTTTTATATTGTTATTGTATAGTATAACTATACAAATTCCAACCATGTTAAAGCAAAATTACATAAACTATGCAAAAAGTATGAAATAATCAAGATATGAGACGTGAGAGAAATGCCTTTGAGTGAATTTCTAGCACTTTTTGGTTCTGATTTACCAGGGTTGCCGAATTACGCACATCTTCTGGTCGTCTAATTAGTGTCAGTGCTAAAGATGATTTTGTTCGTAAAATCAGAATTATTTTGAAAATATTGCTCAGTAATAAAAGTTTAAACACAAACAATGTAACTACAAGTAGACAGTCAAAATGTATCTTCAATCGAATGCCAACAAACAAAACGAGTGAAACCCTAGTCATTCTCTGTTCTCTCTCTTACTCTCTTCATTGAATATTTCAATACACGAGCAGCTTTTTTATAGTGTCATTGTATATAACTATAAAATTTCCAACCATGTTGAAGCAAAATTACATAAACTATGCAAAAAGTATGAAATAATCAAGATATGGCGCGAGAGAGAAATTCGTTTGAGTGAATTGCTACCAATTTTTGGTTCTAGTGTGGCTAGTGTGTGCTGCTCTTGTGCATGAGATTCTGGATTCGATCCTTGCACTAGCCACCTTAAAGTTCTTTTTACGATGCCCGCCGCGCGTTGTGACGGCGATACTATGGAGTACTTAGCCACGAAAAAGCACTTCAAAATACCGTTCGGAACCGATGTAAAACTGTAGGTCTCAATCAGTGAGTGTAAAACTAGAAAGCCCACAGCTCAGTGGGTATGAGAAGTGCTCCCCAATCCCGTCATGGAATGGGAAACGGGGGTTTTGGTTTTTAAAGAAGTTAATTTTAATTTTTTAAATAAACGTATTAATGTTTTAAAAGAACTTTAATATTTTTTGGAATTTTTCAATTGATATCTTTTGAATTTGAGTAGATTTAAGTCCATTTTTCAATAAATTTGAATTGACGAGTTTTATAACCCAAGAAGTACAATTTATGACATTTAAATTTATTCGTTCATTTTCAATTGTTGTCCTTTGAATTTTTGTTAATATAATTTAATTTCACTTGTACTTTACGCGAAATTTTGAAAATCAAATTCCTGTTTTCTAAACTTCAATTTATGTATTTTACAATTAAATAATGTGAATAAATCTACATGTAGGGTACCCGATTCATCGAGCGTAATCTATTATTAAATGTTGCTTGAATATTCAACATTTTATATATTTTTTTATATCTTGTTGCTGCTGCCTTTCAATTCCACAAACTATTAGCCTTACTGGTAAAGGACATGAAACGGAAGTAGCATGTAGATGTAAGGCATGTGAAAGTATGACATGTGTGTCATGCTTATCCTAATGTCTGTCATTTTGATGTCTAACGTCGTCCAATGCGATCATATTCAAGTACGTAATTTGTTTAAAGTTGTTCTTCCCTATATATTTAAGAGGATTTTTGTTTTTTGTTGAGTAGAAACCAAACAGCTGGGCGAGAAAGTAGTCATCGTCCTTCTCTACGTCTGTCTTTTAATTTTTTTGTTTTTGAAGTGCACGATGCACAGTCTAAATAGCTTTATAAGCATTTTTTGTTTAGTTGAGGCAAAAGTTGTTCTTAGAAGTTTGATTTGAAAATGGTAGAAAGCTTTTATGGCTAAATGCATTTCGACTATTTGTTAGTTAGATGATTGTTATTTTTATTCTACACTCTATCGTTTTCTATCGATGTCACATGTGATTCTGATCAAAATCTTTTTCCATTTCCTTTAACGTTTTATATTTTTGTAGTTCTTGGAGTTGTTGATACGTTTTATGGTTGTTGCTCATGTTGTTGCTGAATTTCCAATTTGATTAGAGTCATTGCTATTGTTGCCATTGTTACTGCTGCTTGCTGGGTTTTCTTTCTATTTTTAGGACAATATACTATTTTTGGTCACTATAATTTTTTTGAATGTGCTTCCTTTTTCTAATCCATTAACTCGAGATGTAGGGTTTGTTAATTTTTTTTTTTTTAAATCATCATTTACTGTTTTATTGTTAAACTTTGTTTGATTTTCATTTGTAGGAAGTCATATCATAATAGAGTTAAAATTTTTTTATATAACAGTGTTTCTGAAACGGTTTTTAGCAGCTCTTGAAAATTTCGTCCGATAGGGGCAGTATAGCTATAATTTCAATATTGACTCTATCTCGGTGCTGGATAGTTATATAACTTTGACTATAACCCCCATTATCACCATCTCCAGATATCATACTGTTAAAGCTAACTAAAAAATGTAGTCGTCACTTGATATGGAATCTAAAATTTGTAACTCTCAGTCAGCTGTAACTAGGCCTTATGATAATTTCCCTAAACCGGAAAAACATTTCTGTCTTTTGGATCGTTTTTTTTCTTCTTTAAAACCTGCAAAATGACAATTATATATCCAGATCTTTTGTTGCTGTTTAATAAAAAAAAAACCAACCAGGTATCCACCACGAGGAGCTAACAACTGTATGTTGGTTTTTAAATACAGGGTGATTCAGGAAGTTCCGGACAAATATCTCCAGCGTATTCCTTGGCTCACATCATGAAGAAAAGTCCACTAAGACCATGTCCGAAAATGCAAGGGTGCGAAATGGCAGCGGGTTAAAAATTTTCTGATTGGCTGTCGGAGGGTAGTAGGGTAAAGTTGCTAACTTCTGAGCCAGTGGTCGGATTTAACGTGTTAATTGTGTGTTAATTTAAACGTGTAAATTTACAAAAATAAATAAATGTGTGCTGTTATTTCGCTTCCAAAAACAAAAACAAACATTTTTGCATTTCAGTAAAATGGTCACAACTTTGGAACGGTAAGACCTCTGGGCTTCGTTTAGATCATTTTGGAAAGGTAAGAGGTATGGCTATCTTTCAACAGAAAAAAAACATACGTTACCTGCCATCTGGCTGAGCAAATTGAGGTTATGTGAATTTTTTTTCCATTTTTTTCCGAAAGCTCTGTATCTCGGCGATTTGACTTTTTTCTACTTTTTTTATTGATTCTGAAAGGCCTCTTTAAGATCTTTCCAACAAGCCCAAAAACCCGCTGCCATTTCGCACCTTTGCATTTTCGGACATGGTCCTTGTGGTCTTTTCTTCATGATTTTCCTCTTCCATTATGGACGGCTTTATTAATGGAGATCAAACTTATGTGATTTTTACCGATTTTAGGAAGGCTTTGGATAAAGTTAATCACAATTTGTTATTATATAAACTCGGGTCAATGGGTTTTAATTGTAACATGCTGAATTGGATTAGTTCTTACTTAATGAACCGAGAACAGATGGTATCATTTGGCCGATCATTCTCAAAATCTATTTTTGTATCATCTGGGGTGCCTCAGGGCAGTCATTTTGGCCCGGTTCTATTCTTGTTATTCATTAACGACTTACCCGCCTCCATAATGCGCTCTGAATTGTTAATGTACGCTGATGACGTGAAGATCTATTTTTCTTACAAGGATCCTTGTCAATATACTTTACTTCAGAGGGATTTGACTACATTCCAGACGTGGTGCGAAACCAAATTGATGGAGCTTAATTTTGCGAAATGTTAGCATATGCTGTTCTCTAGGTCAGCATTCTTTTCGGCAAAATACATTTTAGGAGGCAATGGTCTTGAATCGGTGGATTCATTTGTTGATCTTGGTGTTCTCTTGGACAGAAAATTGATTTTCAACTCCCACATAATTACGATGATAAATAAGGCTTATGGCGTTCTGAACTTTATTAAACGTTGGGCAAAGGAATTTTCAGATCCCTACGTTACGACAAAAAAATAAATGAGCCAAGGAATACGCTGGAGAAATTTGTCCGTAACTTCCTGAATCACCCTGTATAGACTTGTATTTTTGAAATTTTAAAATTTTTTTCCAACTTTATAATTTTGATCAAATATTTTTTTATTTTGTGTTTACTTTTTTTTTTTAAATTAATTGTTTATATAAGTGTAATCAGAAAACAATATTTTATTTAATCAAACTTTCTGTTATATAAATTGTGTATCTAATATAAACTTAATACTAACTTACTTAATTATCCGGTCTCGAACAACCCCGGTGGGTCAGGGACCTTACAAAATGAAGATAAGATATTTCACCCACCAGTTCGATCTGTTGCCGTATCTCTCCAGTTGGCAATACCAAGTGTACGCAGGAACTCGCCCCCTCCAGGGTAGTCTTGCTCTTACTATTTTTCTTTCTTTCGAGTTCGGTTTCGAAAACCCTTCGTGCTGGTTCGTCTTCATCCATTCGACTGACATGGCCTATCGAGCGCAATTACGTTACTTTGATCCGCTTAACTATGTTAATGTCGGGATAAAGCTCATACAGCTCATGGGTAATGAGTCGCCGATACTGGCCGTTGTGCACTATAGGGCCATACATTTTTCGGAGTATTTTTCTTTCGAAGACTCCTACAGATGTTTCGTCTGCTTGCGATAAGACCCAGGATTCTGTGCCATAAAGCAATTCAGATTGTATGAGAGTCTGGTGTAGTTGGATTTTTTTACTCGAGAGAGAGATTTATCTCTAAACACAAAATAACATCTATTCGCAAGCACAATTCTCCGCTTGATCTCAAGGATGTCATTGTTGTTTCTGAGGTTCAGAAATTCGTCCACCACCTCGAAATTATAACAGTTATCAACGTTCACGCGATGGTCTAGTCGTGTGGAGGCCCTGCTCGTTGAAACCATTAATTTTGTCTTGTCCTCATTCACCGTTAGACCCACTTTTGCTGACTCCTTCTCAATTCTCGAAAACACCGCAGTAACTTCTTTAATTGTGCGCTCAATGATATCGATATCATCAGCATACGCGAGCAACATGTGACTTTTGCTGCTGATGGTTTTATTCATGTTGACTCCAGCTTTTCTCATAATGATCTCCATTAAGATGTTAAAGAGATCGCACGATAGGGTGTCGCCTTGCCTCAGGCCTCGCTTAGTTTTGAAAGGTTCGGTAAGAGCCTTACCAACTTTCAAAGGTCGCCTTATAATCGACAAATAGATGATAGGCTTCGATTTGGTTTTCGTGGGCATTCTCCTGGACTTGGCGCAGGGTGAAAATCTGGTCAGTTGTCGATTTTCCACGCCTAATGCCACACTGGTATGGACCAATCAGTCGTCCGCACATAATACTGGATGCCCCTTTTCGAAGTATGGGGCATAGTAAAGTGAGACTCCAATCACCGGGCATGCATTCATCTAACGAAATTTTGCTAATGAGCTGATGCATGCACCTTATCAGCTCATCGCCGCCAGCCATAAACAGCTCCGGCAGTAATCTGTCGGGTGCTGCGGCTTTATTGTTGTTAAGCCAGGCAATAACTGTTCTGACCACGTCTTGTTTAGGAGGGGACGCAATCGACGTCGTCGTCCAAATTGTGATTTATATCTCAGGTACCAGTAGCGTGGAGAAATGATCTCTCCATATTCCCAAAATGCTCTGCACATCTGCGATGAGATTCCCGTCCTTGTCTTTACAGAAGGGGGCCCATGTTTATTAGTTCAGTTTTTGACTTTTTGGTACAATTTTCGGGCTCCGGTCTTCCTTACGTATGTCACAATTTTCTCACTCTCACGTCTTCTCCACTGCCGTTTCTTACGCCTAAAGAGATGATTTACCCCCTATCTCTTTCCTCAATACCGCTCAGTCGCAAGGAGGTTTTTCAAACCCAATTACTGTTGTTGCGGCAGATTTTATAGAGTCGGAAACGGGTTTCTGTGCTAAATGGTTCTGTGCCAAAAGTTGCGAAAGCTTTCCGATGTCTAGCTTTCTCTGTGTCTGGTTTCATACGATTTTCACTCTACTTAATCTTGTGCGAACCTTGTCTGCTACCAGGTAGTGATTAGAATCGACGTCCTTTACACTGGATGAGTGCCTTCCATCAATTACCACGTGATCAATTTGGTTCGTCGCTCTTTTATCAAGGGATACCCAAGTAGCCTTGTGGATGTCTTTATGCTGGAAACTAATATTTAGTACTATTTTGTAAAATTCGACCTTAGCATTTCAACACAATTACAAAGTAAAACAGCGGGATCTTATCTCGCAAGTCAAATATTTATTGGGATTATTTTAGACACAACGGTTCCACAGTTTCCCAGGTATTCTATTTCATTATTTTTTCTATCATTGTGTTATGAACATGGCCCTTAGTATTAAGAGTTCCAAAAAATATCCATTCTTTCTATACTTCCGAAAATTTGTTCGTAACAACCCTAGTAAAAATTGTCATTATGTAAAACCGTTGTCTTAGTTTTATATAAATTTTTGTAAAACAAAAATGAATATTTTGAAGCCAAAGGAAAAATGTTGAATTTTAATTTTTGCAATTTTTGAATTTTAATGGAAATGAAAATTTTTTATGCTGACTGTCGCTTTATTTTTTGCATCGGAATAAAAGATTTGTACTAAAACTATTATATCACTAACAACTATGCCAAAAAGTATCTTGAATATGAAAGAAAATAAAATCTTGAAAGCTTTAAAAGAAGCGTTCTGTGTTTGAATTCGTTGTCTGATTTAAACCTATAAAGGTTGTATGCACTTTTTTAAAGTTACTATAATAATATCTGGAAACTGCAGGGAAATTTCGCAGTTTCTTTGTTATGCTCTGCTATTGATGTCCAACAATAGATTTTTATTTCAAACTGAACCACAAACTTTGTTATAACAGTTAAGGCATCCCATTAAATTTGGTTGATTGTTTCTCCCCAATCATATAAAATTACTAACGCTACATTGTTTTTGTGCAATATTAATTATTAATCAAAAAACTATCCCCTTGGGCGGGCACAACTCTGTTTTCCCCTTAACCATCACTAATAGTTTTCAATTTATTTTTCATCGAAACTAAAAATGTTAACGCATGAATGCAACAAACGTCATTTTGACAAAGGAAACAATTGCATTTTTAACATTGTTGATTGAAAATTGCTCTAACAATTGTTTGGTAATGCAAACTTTTTTTTCTTATCGAAAAAAGTTATCTCTAACCATTGAACGCGAGATAAAAACATAATTGAAAAAGACATTATTTTCAAAAAAAAAAATAAAAATCATTTAGGTCACCCGTAATGGCAAACAAGAGGAACGAGGACGAAATGCCACAAATTGCAGCAACAAAATGGCCTCATCACAGCCGCAATTGCAACGCAATGAAAATATACGAAAATTATTTGAAACGACTAAGAAAACGACAAAAGTAAAGGATAATGGTCATCATCAGCAGCAACAGCAGCAGCAAATAAACAAAAGCATTTCCTATACAAATTTACTAAAATGTAAAGACAGCCCAATAATGCTGCAACATGGAGAGCCTGCAGCAACAATGACCGGAAATCAGCCTTTAAAACGTGCAGGGCCTTTAAGCCAAAGTAATGGCCAAATATCCAGTGAGTGGGGTAAAGTCGAAAGAGAAGACGGGTACCATAGTCCGGAATCAAATTCTTTTGCCAGGCGCAATGGTTCATCTCAGATTCATCGTTGGCAGGTGAATAGCTCTTGTACAGATGGTGAGGGTATAGGAAATGAAACAAAAGATTCCGAATTGGCCAGCAATCAATTGGCAATCGCTGGAGACAAACAACAACAACATTTTCAGCATTACAATCATCAATCCACTGTTGGCTCCAACCTCTACTTAAACACTACAATGCAACATGACGATGATGATGCTGCTGGATGGCATCGTGACTTTGTTGACGGTGCTAATGCCGCTGTTGCAACTCAGGGATTGAGTAATAATTACGGAGAATCATGTCCCGGGGTAATTTCAATTACGGCACCAAATGCACGTAGACCTTCTTCGGAATGGTATAAAAGAAAAAATTGGTTATCACAAGAGAATGATGACGACACTTTGGGTGTTGGCGATGATGTGTTCGATAACAATGGCATCGAATGGCATCTGGTGGAAGAAAAGCAGCCCTACAATCAATTTGAAACGAAACTCCTGTTCGATGGGGATTTGACAGCAGATTGCACCCGCACGGACGAGAACTTTGGATGGGTTACGCAAACAAGAAGCGCTAGTCAAAATGAAAATTACATTAGAAGAAGAGGTAATGCTCCCGGAGGATACTATAGCAATGATGAGCTGATGCAGATGGATGGCGATGATGATGACGACGACGACGATAATTTTAATGGTCACAAAAGTAACCAAGAAAACGAAATGATGACCACAAACCACCACTACCACAGCCTCAACCAGAATAATAACAATTATTATGAAGTACATGATGTCAACACGAAATGTGAGGACGATAATGAAGACAGCTATGATGACGATGACGTTGATGACAGTGAGTTTGAGGTTGTTGCCAGCAATGAAAATTACGATGACGACGGCAATGTTGAACATTCACTTATTGTGGCAGACAAAAACAGCAGTGGAATACCTTTAGGCAATGCTGTGACATGGAAAGCAAATAATGAAAACCTCAACAACAAAAACCAACAACCCCAATTTTACTTTCAACAGAATCAGGGCCATCAACAGCAGCAACATCAGCCACCCAAACAGCAACCGAACAAACAGCCGTCATCAACGTCTACAACCCCCACTACATTGGCCGATGTTATGAAAATACGTTTAAAACCCAAAATGCCACTCCAGCCGTCGGTAAACTCCTCCTCAACAACAACAGCCACATGCAATGGTATGGCGCTGGTATCAACATTATCACCAACAACACCTCATCAAGTTGGTTACGACCATACGACCATGAATGACCCCATGAATCTTAGTCAGCAACATTCAAGTCTTATTAAAAATTCTTGCGTTAAAAATAATTTCGGCTATCAACTGCAGCAAGAGCTGCCGCAGCCGCAGCAGCAACAGCAACATCAAGTGCCATTGCTATGGTTGCAACATACAGCAGCTGATGCTGCTGCGGTTGAGGAAGTTATCAATTCATCTAGCGCAGCATCTAGGCAACCATTGTTGCATTATGCTGATGATAACAACAGTAACCATCACTTCCAGCACCACCATCACCACCCCATACATCCTTTGCATCTTCTTCCGTGCCAGCAGGATACACAGCAGCATTTGCTTTTGTCATCATCGGCTTCTATAGCTGCGGTTTCTGCGGCTGATAATGAATACAATTCTTCTTTGTTAAATGAAAGGTAAATGTTTGAGTTTAAATATAATTTCGTTTTTTTTTCGGTCGTTATTTATATTCCTTTGAATGATCCTTGCGACAAGTGGCGCAAGAGTAATGCTATTCTTACTTCAGAGGATTCATTTCTTGGCCATATATTTGATGAAAAGAAAATTACATTTTTAATTTACCTAAGCAGAAGGAGTAGGGAGTGATGCTTTTCCAGCGCCACTGTACCACAAAATCGTAAAATGTTGTAATTTGTTATGAATAGGAGACGGATTCATCGACTACGACGTCGTAAATTAATATTATCTAATGCAGTTTATTTTAACATTATCTCTCGATGACAGTTAAAAAGGGTTGCAAAATTTCATTTCGGCAAAAGATATCATAGATAAAGTAAACAAATAGATGAAGCACAAGTGTTGGGAAAATTTTAGTGTAATGGGTAATTTTCTAGATGTCGTTGAAAGCAAGAAATGGGATATTTTTTGTTCCCTAAAAAAAAGTCAAAAAATATGACATTAAAATTCTAAAATTTCAGATCAAAAGAAAAAATTATTTTCAATAAAAATATCACTTCGAAACAAGCATACAAAATGTTACTTAACGTGGAATATCCAATGGCAATCGAATTTCCAAGCCATGACACCACCGACTCACTCCTAATAAATTGGTTCTTCCTCCGGTTCAGCTACCATTCCTTGTTGAGAGTCCTCAGACACTCTAACGGGTTTGGCATCTGCGACCACAGAAGTTGTTACAGTTTTTGCTCGGGGAAGTTTTTAGATTCAAAAGGCGTTCCGTCATGTGTTACGGTTTTTCTTCTATTTATATCCCAACACCGGCCTTATGCCTTTGAAATAGTTTTATGTAAGACACAAATGCTATTATATGAAATCATTTAAATTTTGTCACATTTTCCTTGTTTAAATTTGTTTAAATTACTTTAAGAAAAATTTCCCACAATTTTGAATAAACGTCAATGAGAATTATGTGAAACTTCAGTGAAAGTGACGGTAGTACAGGACAGCACCTAGTGAACAAAGTTGACAATGGGCGCTCTATATCTATTATTTCCTTTATCTGTGATAGATATTGCTCTTCATCTTACATCCTTTATTAATTGTGTGCAGTGGGGTTTATTATATATTTGTACTAATGTGGTAAAACGTGACCAATATAAATCACATTCAAATATAACTATTGTTCGAAAAGAGATAGTAGAAACCGTAAGTTTGCCTGTTACAACCAAATTGTGGTTGCCACAACCATGTAAAGGTTGTCGCGGACTGAAATTATTCCCCACAATTGAAGTTTTGTTTAAAAAAGGTCTTTTCATAATTGATTCGGTTGCGACAATTATATTAGTTCTAACAACAAGATTTTTTTATAATTTGGAATGCAAAAACCAAATATAGAATCAATTTGGTTGCAGCAACTTCATTTAGAGTCAATTCGGGTGCAACAACTGAATTTGGCATCAGTTCTCTTGCAACAACGGACTTTTGGAATCAATTCGGTTGCAACAATCGAAGAATTGACATCAAATTCGGTGTTTGCAGTATCAACTTGGTTGAAGCCATAAAATTTGCATTTAAGTCAGTTGCAGCTACTGCATTTTGTGGTTATTCGGTTGCAACAACCGAGTATGTTATAAATTCGGTTGCAACAAACAAATTTGGGGTCAATTCGATTACAACAACCGAATTTGGTATCAATTCTATTGCAACCATCGAATTTGGTAACAGTTCGGTCGCAAAACCCCAATTTGGAATTACGTTGGTTGCAACAACCGAATTTTCCGATTATTCGGTTGCAACAATTGATTTTATGAAAAATGAGGTTCTTACAACTGCATTTAGAAAAAAGTGTAAATTCTAAAATGAACTTGCATTTAAAATTGGGTAAAATATCACTATTATCAGGGTACAGCATCGAAATTTCTTACAATTTTCTAAATTTAATCAAGCTCAGGACCTTTTTAATATAAAGCTTAATTATTAGCTTTATATTATTTTCAAAAAAGTCGGACACAAAAAATGTTCCAATGATACCTGAGCTGTCTGTTTAGCTATTTCGGATCTTACCAAGATCTTCATCAGCAGACGTTTTTGGTATGTTTTCGGCGAATTCATGAAATATATATACGATATCGATGGCTTAATATAAAAAGGGCCTAACTAGATTTTTTGTTACTTGACAAGAGAACGAAAACACTTAATAAAATCCGTAAAAATTTAGATACAACAAAAAGTTTTAATGCTATTTCCAAAAATGTGTTGCCTCTTTTTGTTAAAAATTGCATTAAAACTTTTTTGTATCTAAAATTTTACGGATTTTATGAAGTTTTTTCCTTCTCCTGTCAAGTAACAAAAATCAAGTTAGGCCCTTTTTATATTAAGCCATCGATATATAGAAACACTCATCATATAAAGCTTGAATAAATTTAGAAAATTGTAACTTTAAAAACCAGACCGACTAAAAAACTCTCGCAGGGGAAATGATGAAAGTTGACGTAGAGCACTGCGATCTTGAACCAATAATATTGTTGATAGCTACCCTGTGTTTTGTGTTTTTGTAATGACAAAACAAAAACAAATCATGTCTGTTTAAAAGCAATGGTTTTTCGAAATGATAAAAAGAGTTGTGCATGAAAGTGTTTCAATGTTAGTGCTTGGTATTCTTCGAACGTATGTATAAAGGAATTCTCATTAATATGATGAGTTTTTCTATACTTACAGTTTTGATGAATTCACCGAAAAGCATACCAAAAACGTCTGCTGATGACGATCTTGGCAAGATCCGAAATACCTATACAGACAGCTCTGGTATCATTGGAACATTTTTTGTGCTCGAAAATAATATAAAGCTAATAAATAAGCTTTATATTCAAAAGTTCTTGAGCTTGAATACTCGTAAATTTAGAAAATTGTAAGTTAAAAAAAAACAGACCGACTAAAAAACTCCCGCAAGGGAAATGATCGTAGTTTTTTAACGATAAATCGGTAATTAAAATGTCAAAGTCCATACAATTTCAATACATAATTTCCGAAGTTTGTCAACTTTATACCGATTTTTATTGGAAAAAAGTCACTGAATTCCGGTACAGTCCAGCTTATTTTTATGTTTTTTCAGCCCAATCAGTTTGTGCAGTATATTTATAGTTTAAATAAACTGTACCATTAAAAAATACATGAATTGGAAAGAAAAATATTATTGCAGTCGGATGTGCTGAAAGCATGAACCGTTTGGCGTTACCTATAAAATTAGGAATTTCGTTTGTTGCAAAAAACTCTTCAAGCGAAATTTAATTGTCTAAACTTTCGTTCGAAGGTAACGAAATTTTTGTTTTAAATTCTGACATACTTCCAATGCATTTTGAAATTGAAGGAGTCTCGTCTATGATGACTACAAGTAAAATTCATTGCTCAATAAATTTGCGTTACAATTTGTTTCTACAATAAGATAAAATGTAAACAGTCGGCACCAGGATTTGAACTCACGTTGGCGGACGATCGTTGGGCGATAGAAAGAGGGGAGAAACTGCGACTACGCCAACTGCAATAAGATACAATGTGAACAAGACTGTCACTGGCCTATAATGCTAAGGCGCTGATGAGAAGAGTCACAAACTTCGAAACGATCGTCCGCCAACGTGAGTTCAAATCCTGGTGCCGACTGTGTACATTTTTTCTAATTGTAGAAAAAATCCCTGATCTGTGAAGCTCGTAAGAAATAGAAAACCATTCTTCTAAAAAAAAAAAATTAAACATTTTGGGGTAAACAGAATTTCGCTTACAATAAATAATAAGAAAAATTTTTGCGATCATAGGTTTTTTATTTGCGCGAAACAAAATATTCTTTGTCACGAAAGTAATATTTTTGCGGGGAAGAACATACAAAAGTTTAGAACTCTGTCGTGTGGTTTTTGCCCAAACAAAAGCTAAGTGCATAAATAGCATAGTTCAATGAGGGAGGGAATAGGGAAGAATAGAACACGGCTTTGTCAGAACACGTGAACACCTGTATTCAAGATATTCTTTAAGGTACACTTTAAAAGGTAATATTTGGAGTCTACGAATCCAGCAAGTATTGACCGAATCGATGGGTACATGGGTTTGTCACGAATAACCCCATATTCAAGATAGTGTTTAATGGGCCGGAATAGGCTGTATGCTGACGACATAGACATCATTGGGAGAAATTTGCGAGAGGTTACTGCAGTATTTTCAAGAATCGAAAAGGAATCGGCAAAGGAGGGTCTTGCTGTTAATCAGGGCAAGACAAAATTGATGGTGTCAACGACTAGAGAAACCTCTCGACTTGGTCCGCACTTGAACGTTGACAACCGATTTAATTTTGAAGTGGTAGATGAATTTGTCTACCTTGGATCCGCCGTGAACAAGGACAACAACGTCAGCCTGGAGATAGATAGGAGAATTGTGCTTGCAATTAGATGTTATTTTGGGCTCAGCAAGCAGTTTAGGAACAAAGCCCTCTCTCGATGGACAAAAGTCCAGCTATATCAGACTCTCATTTTAACTGTCTTGACATATGGCTCCGAAACTTGGGTCATATCGCAAGCGGATGAAAAACACCTGGGAGTTTTCGAGAGAAAAATTCTCCGTAAAATATATGGTCCTGCTAAAGAAAACGGCGAGTACCGAATCAAAGTTGCCAATTGCGTTGGCTAGGCCATGTTATCAGAATGGATGAAGATGAGCCAGCGCGAAAGATTTTTGATAACGTACCCGATGGAAGCAGGAAAAGAGGACGACCAAGACTCCGCTGGAAAGACCAGGCAGAAGAATCCCTCCGTATCCTTGGTGTTTCCAACTGGCGAGAAAAGGCGAAGGATAGAGCCAGTTGGAAGAATATGTTGAAATTTGTTTAATTTGTTTGTTTGATTAATATGTGTAAGACTTCTGACCTCATGAGGTTGTAATATAGTCAATAAAAGTAAAGGAATAGGCGACAGGGAGAGAGGAGATCGAATGAAAAAGATAGATATTAGACAGTTTGTGAATTCATCGAATACCGACCGAATGGATGAACACAAGGAAAGATGAAGACGCGCAGTGGTTCTAAATTCAATTTTTTGTATAAAAAATTCACTACAGCGCGCATTTATTAATTGATTTCATACACCTGCAACGTTGACTTGACATAATTAGCACCATATCGGATTGACGAACTCGATTCATGAATTGATTCCCAAACTGCGCTGATTGCACTCTATTGGTATCGAATTTGAAGAATGAGAATTTCGTAAATTTCAAACCTACGACCACACCCAAAAAATTTTTCGTTTTTCTTGTTTGGATGCAAATATTACGTGTTTGTAGCTTGTCGCAAATATGGTATACATATTGTGGCTTTAATTCAATATAACATATTTGGAACACAATGATTAATAGGTTACAATATATGTATTTGTGTCCCAAATGTGGCTTTGTTTGTTGAAAATTGCTGAAAACACTGGTGTTTATCATAATAAAAATTCAAAAAGCAGCAGATCTTCAATTCATAAAGACAATGCTTGCAAACATGTACATGGTTCCTGCACTATGTTGCACCGCTGAACGTTATTTTTCAGGGTGTAATAATCTGTCACTTAATAAATAGCACCTGATTGGACATAACGGGGGAGCGCAAATTCCAAATTGCCCACCCTTTATATACGGACAGAAAGAAGTTTTTTAATACCAGCTACTATTTGAAGACTGTAGAGAAATTTCCAGAATTGGTCTCTAACATCTATTGGTCTCTAACATCTAACATCAGCATCTATAAGTAAATACTTTTTCCACTGGATGCAAGTGATCACACAAAGTAGCTGAATAATATCAATAGTACGCCTATGTGTCAGTACATAATGCCTACATCTAAAAGTACATATAACACTTGTGTATACAGAATATTACATCTTGGGCGTTATTCATATGGTGAAAGACTCTTCCACCCTAAAATAAAACCCTCATTTCTTTTCAATGTTCTGTTGTGACGCAATGTGGTCTATATTTTACTGTCATATCTGACAGTTAAAGTGTTTTGTATGCGAGCTTTACATAATTTTTAAATTTGTTTTAACACCATTTATTTTTAGAAATTGAAAATCTAACGTTTAATATCACTGCGTTATTATCTATTACTAATCGTGTAAACCGTCATTCATGATTACACTACCATCGTTACCTTATTTATATTTCATAGAATCAGCTTCAGGTTGAAAATTGTCTCTCAATCCCTTAGTTATATTTTCAATATTTTTTTGTTTTCGGAAACAAACTCACGAGACTTGTCAATTGACTGTCATATTGTATTGACAGCTGTCGGTGTGAGCTGGCTCAACATGCCGTTTTCGATTTTTTTGCTTTTCTCTCTCACTTTAATTAGCAAGACAACAAATCAATAAATCATGAAAAGCGCAATTCCCATTAACAGAAAAATGGATTTGTATGGATGTGAAAACTTTTCACAAAAGTGCAATTAACATTTAATTCGAACAATTGAAGAAAGAGAATGAAATACAACATTTAACACCTGTCATCTATGTAAATTGTTATGAGTATTACTGCAAAAAAAAGAATAATCGTAATGCAAGACAATTCATTTAATTCATGCGGTGGAGGTATCGACAATGACGTCGCTATACACTCCGGTAACATAAGATAGCATCATTATCATGTTATAAAAAAGAGAAGACAATTTGATGTTTCCCTTCTTCCACCGAATATATACATACTTACAAATTAACCAAACATACGTTATGCATCTTAATCAAATCCTTAAAAACACGAAACGTGTGGAGGGGGGCAAAGTCAAGCTGACAAATATCTAGAAGCGGTGGCAAAATGTCTACGAACGCTACAAAAGCTATTTCGACTAAGTCTACGTATTAAGGACCTGCCATTTCTGCATTCAGTAAACGAAAGTGGCATCACCTTAGTTAGATATTGCCACCCAGGGCCACAACGCCCCCCTTTCTGGAAATATGCCTCTTGAACATTGCTCCACCTTCCTGATATCATTAAAATAGTAACACTATATAACATTTTTGAACTCATCAACTGCAAACTCCCTCTCGTGTGAAATTTGTCGAAGTACACATCGAAACTAACAAAACTCTATTTGGGGTTGCTAGTTTAGCTGCTGTTTGGACTACACATGAAGATATTTGGTCTAAAACTTAATTTTTCCGAAGAACATCCGATTTTTCTATCGGCTATATCTCGGAAACCAAATGGAATTTTGTTTTTCTGTCTTCTGCACAATTGCAACTATAGACTTGGAGAAATAAAGTGTAAAACAAACTGACCACAAAAAAACTGCATCTAGTGCCTCCAAATTGCAAAATGTCGAAAAATTAAATTTTTTTCTATTTTTTTCACCATTTTCGGCATCAGGTTTAACAGGTTTTCGTCAGCAAAACGTATAAAATATATTCTTAGAATCGTTGACCCAAAATGCATTACCCTGCCCGGCAATTGTTGGGCCATATAAAATTGGGAATTTGAACCCCCGTTATTTCGACATTTATTAAGTGACAGATTATGAGTTAAAGGTTAGAAATTTATGAAATTGGTCGTTTTACGCTTGAAAAGGTTCGGTGTCTTCAGCTCAAACCGTAAGAAATCCATGAAATAATTTCGATAGCAATAGAGTGTTTGTGGATCAATCTGTAAAATGAGATCGTCAATCCGTGTCGATATTAGACAAAGGACCTCTTGACGTGCTAGTCAAGTTCGTTCAGTGGAAAATTTTGCCTCAGCAGCTGAAAGTATGCTCGAAAGCAATTGAAAAATTTCTCGCACTTCTTTGCGAAGAATTTTTCATAACGACCTCGGAATAAAGGCTTAAAACATTAAATGGTTTCCCATGACAGCAGTTCCGAACGGTATTTAGAGAAGCTTTTTTTAAGGCTTATAGAGTCCAATTAGTCGAAGAACTTAAGCCTGGTGACCATGCGATGCGTTTTCACTTCGCTAAGTGGGCTGAAGGTCGCTTGGGTGAGCATGAGCATTCTTACCGAGAAATCATCTTTCCCGATTAATCTCATGTTCAATTCGGAGGCTAAGTTAACAAACAAAATTGTTACATTTAGGACTCGGAAAATCCAGTCGTTGTCGCAGGCAACCACAACGAGCGACTCTTTGGTGCGGTTTTTTGGCATAGTGACATCACAGATCGAGTAAATTTAGAAAAATTTAGAGCTGCCATACCTTTACTATTTCTCAATGTAGTAAACCGTTTCGAAGTTATAAAAAAAGAATGGTAAAAAAAAAAAATTTTTTCCATAAAAAATTAAATTTTTTGAATATTAAAAAGAACAAGAAACATAGGAAACGGCAAAAAGTGTATAGTTTTATTAGTTTATCCTAAAGTCACATGACCTATAAACGATATGAGACATGGGTCATAAAAATCGATGGACGCGTTTCGCTCTTATTCACTATTTAGTGAAGGTACAAAGCGGATCAATAAGTCTGTGACTTTTCGAATTTCCCTCGTAGTTATATGAAAAGCAACACTGCTCCCATCAAGTATCACCCATTAATAAACTACTGTCAAATTTTGAGCAAGTTCCGTCATTTACTTTGCGTTTCACAACTGTTCAAAACATACAACCTCGTGCAGTTTTCTAAAAACGGAAAAAAGTGAATTTCTAGTGCTCATTAATCATTATTTTTTTGGGGAAGAAACGTCAATCAAACCAAGCAAAAGCTTGATAAATACCATGGAGACTGCACCATCAATTTCAATGGTAAAGAGTGCTTCACTGACTTTCATTGTGGTCGCACAATTACAAATGACGCTGAACGTTCTGGACGGCCAATTGAAGTCAGTACACCCGAAATGTCGAAAAACTCCACGATATGGTGTTGGCCGATCGAAGAGTAAAAGTGCGTGAGATTGTTGATGCCTTAGGCATTTCATATGGCAGTGTGGTTTCGATTTTAAATGATCAGTTGGGTTTAAGAAAGCTGTCTGCAAGATGGGTGCCGCGTTTGCTCTCAATTAACCATAAACGCACGGGTGCACACGTGTGTAGTCGCAATGGCAAAATTCCATGAATTGGGTTACGAATTGGTATCTCATCCGCCATATTCTCTGGATTTAGCCCCCAGTGACTATTTCCTATTTCCAAACCTAAAGGAATGGCTCGGTGGAAAGAGATTTAGCTCCAACGATGAAATTATTGATCAAACAAATGCCCATTTTATGGACCTCGAAAATCCTGTTTTTTGGAAGGAATACAAAAATTGGAGAAACGTTGGACTAAGTGTATTGAGCTTAAAAGAGACTATGTTGAAAAATATTTTTTTTTGCAAAAAAAAAACTGTGTTTCATTGAAAAAGTCACGGATTTATTGAGCCGCCCTCTATTTCATTTGTCAAGAATTGCGAGATTTTGTTTGGGTTGCATGTGAAGAGTAATACAATTCTTTTAAAAAAAGTACAGGAAGATCTCATAATTGGAAAAATCGATTTTTTCAAAAGCTTGACGTTCTACAGGCATTTCGTGGGTACCGATCAACTCAGTGGACTAGCCTCAAACCGATAAAATTTACTAAACTGTTGATATATTTTTCCGATACAACAGTGTAATCAAACAAGAATTACAATTCACGTTAACATCGAGAAACATTTTTTTCTGTTAGTTTTAAGGGAAACAATAGCAAATTTGCCGTTGTCATTATAAAGACAGGATAACCTCTTGCATTTGACATTTGTAAATTTTTTGGTACAATTAAAAGAACGATTAAAATGTTCGTATGTGTTTAAAGTGTGAATGAATCTATCCCATATTAACGGAGTGTACGTATATACATTAAATATCGTTGCGGGTTGGTATGGTATATACTTATTATAGCACATGTATTAAAAATAATACAGATCAACACTGTGGTTAGGTTAACAGAGACGATTATTTTTTAGACTGTCACCAGTCAGGTGTTACAATAAAAAAAGTATTAAAAACCCATTGGAAAATAAAACAATCATAACAAGATGGTTTCCTAATTTTTAAACTTTTCATTATAAAGTTGCTTGTAGATTCATAAGTTTTCGCAAACTATTTTCATTTTGTGTATAATTTGGTATACTTTTCGTGCTGTGTAGAAAAAATAAATAAATGGTTTTCCGTTAGATCCCATGAAGGGATTAGGGAGAGCTTCCCACACACCAGTGAGCTGTGCGCGTTCTAAGTTTTACACTCACTGATTGGGTCCCATAGTTTTACACCTGTTCCGAACGGTATTTTTGAGAAGACTATTCATGGCTAAATACTCTATAGTTTCGCCGTCGCTAAGCAAGGTGACCGCCGTCGAAAGAAATTTAAGGTGGTCAGAGCAGGGATCGAACCCGCGTTCTCATACACAGGAGCAGCGCACACTAACGTGCTGGGTAGTAGACTTTATTTACATTTTGTACAATTTAGAAAAAGGCGTTATTTGACCATAAGAACGCACCCATACGCCCGATTGTAGTCGTCATGGAAAAATAATTTTCTTTTGTCGAAAAGTGGATTTTTTATTCAAAAAGTCACGGTGTTGTCAGACCGCTCTCATACACTACCAGCATGGATAAATATGTTTCAAGAGTATACATGAGTTCGCAGTTCCGCCAAATTTAAGTGGAAAGTCTCTGGGTTGATTGGAGTTTTGATACAATATGAATTTATGCCCGAAGTTGGATGTAAGACGACTGTAAATAACAGATAATTGTTATATTCGTTCACATAGAGTAAGTAGAATAGAGAAACAATTTCTGACATTGCATTTCATGCCCTTCCTCATGGGTTCTTGCAAGTGAGAGGGGTTCGACGTTCGACGAAAATTGACTTACACCAGGTGGGGTTACAAGAACGGTCGGCTTAACTTTAACTTGAATCTGCCTGCCTACAATACCATTGCATTCAGTGCATCAGTGGGAGTGATACAGCACCCGTGATGTACATTCTCACCATTCTCTAAACCCTAGTCAGTAATGCACAATTGATGGAATTTTCAAGCACTTGCCACCACACTGTAACCCAATAGAGCATTTTTTATCCCACCCCACTGCTGCGTTCCCGTGAACACTCCTCGGATCCTTACAACATCCTCGGATCCATTTACAATCTATAGCTCGTTTGTAGGTGTATAGGGCTATCGTGGTCTTTTTCGCCATTTCCACTATCTGAAACTAAGCTTGCTGTCCAAAATAATACACACGTATTTGGCTCAGCCTGCAAGCTTAATGTCAGAACCATTTAAAGTGACAGGTTCCACGGTAGGTAACATAAGCATAAGCTTATGGTGACCAGACTTCCATTCAGCGCAAGGTTACATAGAAGCTTAGACAACACTTCTCTCTGAGATGTGTCTCTGTTAATATACCTCTTAAAGGTCGATGTGCCTAATTTGACGGTGACACGTGTGCTGCTGGTGAGCATTTGGTTTACACATCCCATAAGTTCCACTTTCACCCAAAAGGGCAGATAACACAAATTCTATCGCATTAGGAGTGATATTATCGAACGCATCCTCAATTGCAAGAAAGGCTACCAACGTATATTCCTTAGCAGTCAACGATCCAGCGACCCTGCTTGCATAATATTTTGAGGAAAATCATAAAAAATAAGGAACATCTAACAGACCTGTAACGCGACGTCATAATCCGGCCGTACATAATTTAAACAAATACCCGCGAATTACCATCACTCACACCGAATACTTCAATCAGCCAACCCCACCAGTAAGAGTTACACAAGAATTAGTGGTTCGCTGTAATTGTCGTTCACATCAATGCGGCTGGGGTAGTTAATGTTGGAGTTGACCAGCATCATGAGTCAGTCCCTACCCAGCGCACGACTCGATATGATCACAGATAGATCTCGCGACTATAATTCCGAATGGAATCAAGAGTAAAACCTTTCCCTTAAATGCATTTACTATAGCGGCTTAGGCTGACTATTGCACCATAACGATATCGGTTGACTTTTCCATCATAGCGGCTGAGGCTCACTATTCCCCCATAGCGACTGTGGTCGACTATTCCACCGTAGCGACTTGGGTTGACTATTACACCATATAGACTGGTTGACTATCCCACCATAGCGGATTAGGCTGACTCCCCCATAGAGACTTCCGTCGACTATTCCACCATAGCGGCTGAGGCTGACTATTCCACCATAGCGACATCGGTTGACTATTCCACCATAGTGCCTCTGGTTGTCTTCCCCCATGCGGCTTAGGCTGACTATTCCCCAATAGTGACTTCGGTCGACTATTCCACCATAGCAACTTCGGTTGACTATTCCACCATAACGGCTGAGGCCGACTATTCCCCAGAGCGACTTCGGTCGACTATTCCATTATACCGACTTCGGTTGACTACTCCACCAAAGCGGCTTAGGCTGACTATTCCACCATACAGATCGTGACTTCGGTTAACTATTCTACTATAGCGGCTTAGGCTCACTATTCCACCATAGCGACTTCGGTCGACTATTCCACGTTACTGTTATTGACCGACGGGAATCCGTTCCGGTGCCTCCGTCCGAATGTGAGGTACTGTCCGGAAGTACGAATCGCGCCGATCTTGAACCCCTCTCTGCTAACCAGATCCGACTTCCCCGTGTGCGCCACACCAAGTTCTCGATTACCTAACCTCGATTGATTACCTAAAGCTATATTATCAAATGGTTCCCACGAGAGTGTTTTTACCAAAAGAGTGCATTCATCTTTGCCTACAGAGTATTATCGTCCGTGCCTAAGGAGTGATCTCACCCATCCACAGAAGAGTGTTCTCCAAACGTGGACCAATTGATGTTGTTTTTTTAAATTAAATTATTTTGTATCATAAGAAAAGCAAGAAAGAATCTGAATTCAAACGACAGAGAAGGGTATACCATTCTGTTCTTATTTCAGAAGGTTTAGTATATCCTAACGAAAGACCCTGTACATGAGTGAGCCTACCTCGTTTATACAGGGTCCGCCAACGAATTAGTACTGATTTAAAAAAAACATAACTCGATCATTTTTGCAGATATATTTTTATTTCTGGTCTTAAAATGTTCACAAGAAGGGGGATTTTTATGATAAAGTCACGTTCTGAAGTTCACGTCGAGCATATGGCGGCCATCAGCAGTAATGCATGAATCGAGTCTCGAGATGAAGCTCGTAGCCACACTGCCCAACATGGCCCGAGGGATTCGTCGGATTTCTTCACTGATGGCTTCCTTCAACTCGTGCAGGGTCCTCGGCTTTTCTCTGTAGACTCTCTCTTTTAGGTATCCCCACAAAAAAAAGTCGCAAGGGGACAGATCTGGGGACCGGGGGGGCCAGGAGACATCACCGCGTCGAGAGATAAGGCGACCAGGAAATTTTTGGCGGAGGATGGTCATTGTGGCATTTGACGTATGGCAAGTCGCTCCATCCTGCTGAAACCAAACATTTCTCAATGGGATACGTTTTCGTCGGAGTTCAGGGAAAAAAAAATCATTCAACATGGTGAGATAACGATTGGAGTTCACTGTGACTGTCACACCGTTTTCTTCAAAGAAATAAGGGCCAATGACTGTATTCTTCCCGACGGCACACCACACTGTAACACGAGGGCTGTGCAGAGGCTTTTCATGAAGTTCTCTTGGATTTTCTGCCCCCCAGTATCTGAAATTTTGTCTGTTGACGAATCCATTCAGGTGGAAATGCGCTTCATCAGTCGTGAAAAGAGTGATGTTGTCGTTGTCGTTGAACACCGATTGCATTTGCTCACAAAACAATTTACGCTGGTCGTAGTCCCCTTCTAACAATTGCTGGGTTATCACCAACTTGTATGGATGGAATTTGAGGTCCTCCTTCAAAATTCGACGCACAGTTGTCTGAGACAAATTAAGATTGGACGCACGAAGTCGGACAGAACGGTTGGGGCTCTGGAGGGCAGCGACCCTGACTCTGTCAATATTCTCCGGAGTTCGTGCAGTTCGATTTCCTCCCGTTCTTCTTCTCAGAACACTTCCCGTTCCGTTAAAATTGTTCACCCACACCATTATTAAATTCCGATTGGGGATAGTTCCGCGGTGGGGAATGTTAAAATGCCGACGGAAGTCACGCTGAGTCTGGACGATCGATCCGTTAACCAAGAAACGACTTACGGCGAAAACACGTTGCTGCATGGTCCAAACCATTTTGAGTACTGACCTGAAAAAAACTCCCCTTCGTTGTGAACACAATGAGACCAACCCCACCACTCTGAGGGGCCCAGACGCCGAGTACTACCCATTTGAAAAACATACTAATCCGTTGGCGGACCCTGTACTATTGCATTCACTCTTCGGAAATGTAATTTTTTATCAATCTAGGAGTTTCTCTAATAGATTAACGTGACCCTAACGGGGATCGAGTGAGGGTGAGAAAAGAAACACATCTCTAAATTTTAAAGAGTTTAATTGGATTGATTAGTGCCTGCTTTTATGACCTGCCAACCCTCTCGTGGAGTCGGCATTAATGTCACTCACTCTTGTCAAATAATCCATTGTTAACTTGTCATAACATAAAATATTTATTAACTGTCACAACATCCTCTTTCCCGTTCTGCAATTTACCAGTTTTAAGATTCCGATATCAACATGTTGTGGGGTAATTTCGTATAATTGCGAATGTTCGCAATTGCTTTGCAACTTGTGGTTGAAGTAAAAATAAAAATTGATTTTCTTTTGTAGCCATTTATTATGTTGTGCTTCAGTGGCAATTGAGAATGTCTCGGGGTAGTTTTCCGCAACAATATTTTATGTATTGACTCGTAGCACAAAAATATTGTTACAAAAAACCCCACACTTTAGTACAAAAAAAACAACACAAATGAAAATATCGATAATAACATCACAGGCCGTCATTGTTAACGTTCGTCTGTCACTCTGAAAGTTTCGAAATTTAACACTTTTCAATATTTATTACAGTAACGACAGAATCCGTGGAAATAATACGCTTAAAGGCCTTTCACACTATTTGTATTTTTAGCGACATCTGCTCCTGTTTGAAACCAATACTTTTGTGGTAAACTGAGAATAGCTTCTTTTCCATTGAATGACCGAGGTCAGACACTGCGAGAGCTTGACATAAAAAATACATACTAGTTGAGTTAAGTTTGTAGACAACAATCGGATGACGTATTGCCCACTGGTGTCTGGTCGATGGATGAATGGATGAATGACATTGAGCTGTGTGTTTGTTTGCTGTGTAGTCTGGCGTTACTGTCTAATAACCTTGCTTCTTATGGTGTTATAAATGTTTATAGTCTTCAAGAAGTTGTTCTTTTCCGCCAGCGGATTAGACATCTAAGTCCATTGCGAGATGACCATAAAAAGGCTATGAAAGTGCTAATGTATTTTGTATTATCTTTCATGGTGTCAAGGTTAAAAATGTTTGCAGTTGCAAATGAAGGTGTAGAGTTGGGTGCATTTCAGTGTTGTAATAAATAGTATTATTTGGATTATGATGTAATCAAGGAAATGGAGTGAACACCAGTTTTGCTCGTGAATTGAAACTGGTCGTAGATGGTTATACTTTTTACATAAGAGACTGAGTAATTTGTTACATCAAATAGGATTCTTGAAACTGAGTGTTTAACTAAAGGGTATCGCTACAAAAACCGTCTTAGGTTAAGATACGAAACCCTACACATTTCTCCTACTTCAGTGAAATTCTTCAAAGAGGAAAAAAAATTTATAAACTCTTTCTATTCCAATGATTACAATATTTGTGGCCATAACATGTTTGTTTTTATTTTGGCCATGTTAATTCAATAACCCTCAACTTCCAAGAAGAGCAAGCATTAAGGTCTGTTGCTTGTCGTGGTTTTGAATCAAGAGATCATGTTGTTTCCAATCATTATTATTTACCACATATTAACCTTTTAATTGCATTTGGTTAAATTTACCATAAGTCTCTTGTTGCATACCACAAGAGATACCAATTATTATTTTGATGCCACAAAATTCCGGTAAAGTAGCATTAAATATTTACGATGATTTTGATCTTCATCTTTATGCGTGTCTGGGCTGGCGTCAAACCGAACATGAAACCCATAATAATCAATATATAATGATGATGATGATGATGATGAGCTGGAGGTGTGAAAAATACACTAAGACGGTTGTAGTCATAATAATAATGTCAGTAACAATTATGACGACGAAGTGTAGTATCAACAAACATGACAATAAAGTGTTATATTTTTAGAATCAATGTAAAATAATTATATTTACAAGGCAAAACCTACAGTGAGGTGTAACAAAATATAAGCACCACCAATAATGTTAGTAATTTAGGGCAATCTTCTCCGAAAGAAATGTGAAATGGTTAGAGCTGAGATTAAACACACGTCGCGTACATTATGTAGCATCTACAATAAAGTGTGTGCGACTTCTGCACCGAAAGACATGTGTTCAATCTCTGCTTTAACTATTTTACATTTCATTCAGCGAAGGTTGCCACGCTTAGTGGCGGCGACACTACCGAGAATTTTGCCGAGAAAAGGCTTCTCAACGAACCATTTGGGGCAGTTGCAAAACTGTTGGGCCCAATCAGTGAGTACCCAATGTGCACAAAAATGGATGCGGATCCGTTTCGAACTCGTTACGAGTCCGTAAATCCATAAAAAAGCGAAATATGAGTTCTCGAATTCGTTTCGAACCCGTTGCGAGTTCGTATAAACATAAAAAAGCGAATCAGTGAAATTTTGATTTGGCGTATCCGTTTCGAACTCGTTACGAGTCCGTAAAAACATAAAAAGCGAATTAGTGAAATTGCGATTTGGCGGAACCCGTTACGAGCCCGGAAAAACATAAAAGCGAATTGCGATTTGAAATTGCGATTCGTCGGATCCGTCGCGAATTAATTTTATTTCAAAAATATGAAGTTCGTTACGAGTTCGAGACGGATCCGAAAAAGTACAAAAATCGATTCGAGGTTTCGAGAGGAATTTCATACAGAAACGAATTCGTTATGAGTCCGTAACGGACTTCCGTTTCGGACAAATGATTCATATGGCACATTGGGTACGCGCTGAAAATCTGTCTTTGTTTGTTGTTTTACTGTAAATATAATCGTGTTTGTAACTTGTCGCAAATATGCTATACTTGTATCTAAACACAATGTGTCTACAATGACTAATAGGTTATAATAAATGTTTGTGTGACATTGGCTTTGTTTGTTTGAAAACTGCTAAAATCTAAAACATGACAACAAAAGAACAAAAATCTAGCAGATCTTCTTCTAGCAGATCTTCTTCATGAATAAAATGCTAACAAACATACAGACTGAAAAACGGTCTCTGTAGCATATTCTACCAAACATATTCTGCAGGGACCATGTATATGTTTGGAACACACTCCATACATTCAAATGTTTGTAAGTCCCAAACACACATGTAATTAAATGAAAACATTAGAATGTTTACAGGCGAACAAGTGTGCTTTAACATGGAAACATATTCGCACTTCATCCCAAACATCCATATACTTTCGAGGTAGCATTCGCGTGTATCCTCCTAAAACTCCATATACTTACGTGGAAGCATGTGTGTATTTCCTGCCAAACACAATAGAATCAAATTATTTTTTGATTTCAATATACATATATATGTCGTATATTATTTATTATAAATAATTTTACCAATATAAATCTATATTTATAACCAATTATTAAAAAAGCATTAAAAGATTTAAAACGTCCCTTTTTATATTTACTTTCATTGAATGCGTTATTTGTTTTTTCTTGACTCTGGCTTTTTGTCAAAAGGTTTCAGCTTCGACAACCGGTAAAACATTTGAAATCGCCAGTATCACTATGTGTTGCTATACAAACAATATATTTATGTGTATACAAAGCTCGATCGTGCAAGCCAACCGCGGTTTCAATACTGTGTGTTTTTTTTTACCACATTTCAGAAATTTTCGCAATAAAGGCTCGGGCAGACGGAAGAAGGCTTCACATTGTTGCTCTTTTCAATTTCTTTCCTCAAAATAGTTTATCACTTTGGTAGCACAGATGTGTATATACGAAAGCCATATACAAAAACCAAACCAACATCACAAACCATTTAACCGTCCGATACCTTATAGGTATAAGTATATTCTTTTGCACTGATCACGAATATTTTCTACTAAGCGCCGACCAACCTCGTTTAATATCCTGTATCCGATGAACCATTGACAACTGAATGCAATAAACTGAAACGCAATACAGCAGCCAAAATAATAAAGACTCACTTTATCTGCAATTTGCACACACATTCTGGAATATTTATGAATAACTGACTGAAAGAATAAACGGACAAATTCAGATACACAGTTACTATTAAAACTGTGAATAATCTCTCGTTGTTTCTTGCTCCCGAGAGAGCAAACAGTGCAACAAACACAGCTGTGTTTGTATGATAAATACAGATATATTTGGATCACAAACATATACATTACAACATTTTAATCATTGTATCTGCATCATGCAATATTGATTAGCAAACACCAAAACGCAAAAGCCAAACGTCAAAAAATACTGATTTTTAGCGTGTAATATGCATTTTTCCACAGCATGCTTACTTAATCAAATAAGCGCATTTGCTATCCTCCGTCCGATTGACAAGTGAATACATGAAACCAAAACGCACAAGATGTAAGAAACATCCACTTCATCTTGAACTTACACACGCATTTAGGAATTTGTATGAATTTGTATGTATCACTGGCTGAAAAGTAATGCAACAACACAGCTACACACATACAACTTTGAATATGAATATTCTCTCCTTGTACCTCTTTTATTTTCACGCTCTCAACAGAGCGTAAACAGTGCACCAAACAGAGCTGTATTTGTATCCCAAACACAGCTATACTTGGGTCATAAACGCATATATTATAGCATTTTAATCATTGTGTCTCCAACATGTAATATTGAATAGCAGATACGTTGGTTGTATTTGGACACAAGTATACTACACTGGCTACAAGCTCCAAACACAGGTTATATTTGCATGCAAACAACAAAAAATATAGATTTTTCAGCTTGTATACATGGTTCCCGCAATATGTTGCTGGGGCTTGTTTTTTAGTGTGTATTTTTTTAACTTAGAATATCGAAATTTCCTTCTTAAGAATGATTTTAAAATATTTTCGAAATTGTTTAAACATTATCTCCTAGTTGAAGCACGTTTGTCCAATTTATTTGCCACTTACTGTAATCCTATAAATCCACAACAAAACAAACTTAAACTGAAACGATTGTTAATTTCTGAGAATAAGTGTCAAATTGACATTTATTTGAAATTGATGTTGATATGCTGCTGTCAAATGATAAATATTACTTGTATCAATGCCAATGACCTACAAAACAGAAGAGAACTTCACAATACAGAGTTATCTCACTTCCAATGTAAGAACGAATGCCGAAAACAAACAAACCCTAATGACGCATAACAAAGTTTATTATGTTTTGCTTTAAACACACACACATACATATGTCGAAACAATAATCGTTGTAAATTGACATTTATGAGGGCCTAAAAATGACATCATCCTTGACAGCAACATCGTTAACCACAATAACATTGACTTGGTCGAGGAGAGGAGAGAATTATCACAAGTTGAAAATCATCATGATAATAATAACCATAATGATATAGAAGAACGTAAGGGCGGGACAGTTCCAATGACAACAGAATGTCAGGCATCATTGTCATATTATAGACATCCATCCAACCATTTTGACAATATGACATAAATCTTCTGTGGGACAGTACACTATCATCTCTGTTTCTTTTTCGAATGGATAAAATGGATACGACGAAACATTGAGGGGCAACTAAATCCTAAACTGTAACGTATGCTATTAGAGGAGTAAAATTGACGCATCCTTGAATGTAATGACAGTTGTGTTGTGTTTCAACGCAACGTTAATAAGGATTAATGTCAATGAAAATGACTTAGAATGGTTATATTTCATACGTTACGTATACGCACCGTGCTAAATCCCAACACACAGCTATTGTATGTGTTTGTATAAAGGACCTTCTCAAAAGTATATCAGTCCGTTTGAAATATTTCAAACTTCAACAGTAAATGGGAAAAAGTTTAAGGACTCAACGAAATGAATATAAGTACAATGGATCAGTTAATTGATAGAACTCTTGAATTTGCTTGTATTAATCTCAAGTTTTGATTGTCTAAGATTACACTGTGCAACAACTTATTTACTCGCCTTAGGCGAGTATATTAAAATGCCAGAAGGACATACTCCTCTTAATTCTAACTATTGTTTTAAGACCCACCTAAATTTTTATTTTGAGTCGAAGTAGTATTTTGACCGTCGGTGGTGCAATGGTTAGTATGCGCTGCTGTTGTGCGAGAGAACGTGGGTTCGATCCCTGCCCTGACCACTTTACACTTCTTGCGTCTACGGCCACCTCGCTTAGAGACGGCGCCACAGTGGTCGATTTTCATGTGTTTCCGGCCAAAATTAGAAAAATACCAATTGTGTAAATTAAAATATTAAAATGCTGCAATAGATTCACAACATAACTAAGTGCTCAAAAAATAAAGTACGTAGCAATGTACCAACACTAACATCATTTATTTTTGCTTTAAAGTTGGTTACCAACACATCCAATTTATTGAGGTAAAATGTCTTAATATAAAAGTATACATTATATGTCCATTACCAAACATTTTACAAAATTGTTTCAATGATATGTAAAACTGCTAAAATTAAAAAAGAGACACTAATTAAACCAGCGGATGGTAAAACATTTTACCCCAAAATTTTTGGTTTTTGTAAGCGTCATATGCACTTTATATTTTTACCTAAATTATGACTTTGAACTCCTATAACTCAATTTAGACGGATTTCGACAATTTCGCACATAATACATTTAATTTATCAATGTGTAATATTCAAACACTGAAATTTTTAGCTGCGTTCGTTCACGGGTTTAGCCTTAGAAGTCATTTCCGTCAATCAATATTTAGTAAAAAAAAAAATAACAAGCCTGTGTTAGATAACACGGGCGCATAGGTCAGACGTAGAATACGTTAGCGTATACATCGCCAATCCTTTGTATTAATGTACATACACACACATTTACACGCTGCTCGCAGAAGTAAACAAACGACAGCAAAGATCTGTAAACTTTCAAGCACACACAAGTGTCCACGCTCCCCTCCCTTCATTTTATGTTCCCCTCCAAACGAACTAATAACCGACCGATCCAACAAAACGAAATGTACACACACACACATTTACACGCTTCTCGATAAATAAACAAAGCACAGCAAAGCCAAAATCATTTGATTTCACAACAACAACAAAAACAACAGCGGCATTTACAAACCAACAACAACAGCGGCATATAGAAAAAAAGTCTAAAATATCATGCTCTTAAATATTTATTTCCTTAACTACATAAAACTTTTATATATAGACATATAATTTTTTTAATGTAATTCGAAACAAAACATATTACCAAAACTGAGTAACATATAAAAATTGCTAAAATATGTTTTAATATTTAAGTAAAAGTGGGTGAAAGTTGAGAAACATTTTCTCAAAATTTTGTGCTCCAGATCAACACCCCTACCTTACCGTATAACGTATTCTACGTTAAAAAAATTAAACATATAAAAATTCGTAGCAAATCAATTAAAGAAAACGGAATATCACGCCACATACACTACTTTTAGCCCGAATTAAATTCTGCTGTGTATATTAGGTATCTATTTCAGCAGAATTCTGAGATTACTGTTGAATTAAAATATTGTTTTCCTAGAATGACCAGTAAATTTGAAATTAAACACGAGGTGTTATGTAAATGGTTGTGGCTTAACAAAGACAAGCAGAAGAGAAAATCGGATGTTATAATGGCAAAAATTAAAAGTGCTTATAATTACACCGAAAATGAAGTAAAGCAAATAAAAGAAAAGCTTAATACCAATTTTTTGCCCTGTTATGAACGAAAGTGGAAAAAAGCTGAACGCTCACAATGCAGGTTCAAACAAAAATTTCAATACTTTCTGGAGGCATCATTAACAGTTGAGTTTGGTACATCCTATCCTCTACGATATAAACGAAATTCTGATTCAACTACAAATAATAAAAATAACACATCTGTGGATCGCCCAGAACACGTAAGTACTCACAGTAAAGTTGGTCGGCCGCGTACTAGTTATGATCTTGGCTCGGAAAGAACTAAAAGGAGACGTGTCCAGGATTTACGGTCACATTTTGCATCCGAGGAGTTGTCCAAAGCTGCAGTTACACAAAGCAGCCAAACAGATGAATCAGCCACTGAAAATGCATTACCCGATCAAAATGATTTTATAATTGGGACGCTAGCAATGTATATGGATTTGGACCTTTCAAGGGATAAATATAACACACTTCGGTCATATAACAATATTTTATTAGGAAATAAACATTATCCTTCATATGATAAAGTTTTAAAGGCAAAAACGGAGTGTTATCCTAATAAAATATATATTGCTGAACGAGGTGCTGAAGTGGAGCTGCAATCATTACTTGACCACACTGCGCAAAAAATACTTAAATGTAAAAACTTTAAAATCTTAAAAGATGATTCTTTCATCTTAAATGGAAAATGGGGAATGGATGGCGCATCGGGACTACAAACCTTTAAACAAATGTGGTCAAATAAAAATGATGCAGATAGCACTAAGTTCATTGAAAAATATTTTTCAGACAAGTCTGTTTTTTGTATATGCTCTGTACCCTTGGAGTTATCATCTAAAAAAGATGGTGTAATTTGGAAAAACGATCGTCCATCTTCTGTAAGGTATTGTAGACCCATTAAATTCGAATTTACAAAAGAATCTACAGCCAACACAAGAGAAGAGTATTTAAATTACTCTCAAAAAATTAAAAACCCTTTTCCGACTAACGCATTAATATTCGAAAAGGAAATACAAATTATTCACCATCTGCAATGTACTATGATCGATGGAAAAGTCTGTAATGTTCTAACTGAGCAACAATCTTCGTCATCTTGTAACATTTGATGAACTAAACCAAAAGACATGAATAATCTGGAAAGATTAAGAGAATTGGAATGCAAAGAAGAGTACTATAAGTTTGGTTTATCGACATTGCACTGTTGGATACGTTTTATGGAGTATCTTCTACATATCGGTTACAATTTGGACTTAAAGAAAGGAGCTGCAAGAGGGGATGACAAGATTTTAAAACCAAAAAGAAAAGAAAAAATACAGAAGAAAATGAAGGAGGAACTTTCAATTTCAGTCGATTTTGTAAAACAAGGATACGGTACGAGCAATGATGGAAATACTGCTAGAAGTTTTTTCTCCAAGCCAGAAATTGTTTCTAAAATTCTTGGAGTTGATCATAATGTAATTGAGCGATTTGCAAATATTTTGCAAGCAATGGCAAGTGGGTATGAGATAGACGTTCAGAATTTTGAAACATACTGTATTAAAACATTTGAGTATTTAGTAAAGTTATATCCATGGTACTGTATGCCTTCATCTGTACACAAAGTACTTATTCACGGAAGTAGCATAATAAAAGCTGTTGGATTGTCGATAGGTTCATTGTCGGAAGAGGCCCAAGAAGCAAGCAATAAAGTGTTTAAAAGTTGTCGTGCGCTCCATAGTCGTAAATGTTCTCGTCAAGCTTCCAACGACGATATTTTGCACCACCTACTTATTTCATCAGACCCTCAAATAAGCTCTATAAGGACCAAGAACGATAAAAAATGTAAAGATTTATCACCCGAGGCAATAAGCTTGTTACATATAAGCAAATGTACGAATGAGGAATCATAAAATAAATATATATATATATGTATGTATATATTAAAAGAAATGAAATATAAATATATAAAATAAAAATATAAATTTTATTAAAAAAATTAAATAAAATTTCTAAAAACTCTCAAAATGAATACTATAAATTGTTATTCATGTATTGGAGCATAAACTTGTAACTTTATTTGTAAAATTTACAGTAGTACAATAAGCAATAATAGACTATAATCCATTTGTTAGGTAAATTAAAATACTGTAGGGTAATTTCACACAAGTAGTACTGCAATTGTATAAAACGCAAAAACTTAATTTGGTTTATTTTTTGATAACATCACTGGCTTATTAAGTCCTATCTATATAAAATGCACCATCAGCAGAAAGAGTCACATACATTACCCCGTCTTTCCAACTGTGTATTTTGATTTTGTGGTTGAGAAAAATAATAAATACATTTTTCACTAAATTTACTCTGTCTTCCAGGACTGACAATTGACGCATGTAAGAGTTACCCACAGAATGAGGGAAACAGAATTGCCTTTCCATTATGTATCAAATTCATTGACATAGTAGACATACTTTATGATATATTAGTCCAAACTAAATTTTTTTCTAAAGTCGATTTTTTTAAAATGATTATTACAACCTATGTACATATATGTTAGAGAAACAAAATTTAAATTTAATTTTAAAGCCAAGAAACCCGACACTCCATTACAGAAAAATTGAGTGGCTTAGCTCGACAACTGTTCGAGATACAGTTCAAAGAATTAAGAAATTCAATTATCCTTTCTAAATAAATTGAAAAACCTAATATATTTAAAACGAAAAAAATATTAAATTTTTTTTACGTATTATGAACAATTGCATCAAAATAAGTATAATAAATGTTAAAGCAAAACAACAAAAAATTTTTTTTCTTGGAAATCGCCAAAAAAAAACAAAAAGTAGTCAACTTTGGAATTTTTTTAAAAAATACCCCGCTGTGTGATTTACATTATTGATATGCTGTAGTAATCCCTAACTCCTTGTTTGTAATCAATTTTTTACAGAATTCAAAAATTTTCATTAGATCAAAAGTTACAGAATTTTGGCCACATTTTTTGTATTTCGACCACTGTGCGGTGGCACTATCGAGTACTAAGACATGAAATGAATTGATTGTGAGAAACTGTCCCCTATCCCTTCAAAAATGGGAAAATATTTATTTTTTATTTAGTATTTTTTTTATTTATTATTTGAAAAATGTCTAAAAAAACCATGATTGTCAATACCGTAGCACATTTGCGAGATAAGGTGTCTTCCGTGAAATTTAATGCGAATTTTTTTACATAGCGACCTAAAATTGCCAGTTTGAGGGTTTAAATGGTAAACCATTTACTATTTTATCTGTTGACTTTAGAGTAGACGGTGGAAAATAAATGAAAGATATTTATATTGACTACGAGTCCTTTTCGTCTTTTTTTTAAATAGTTTTGAATTTTAAATTTATATTCAATATTTGCCTTGATTTTCTCATAGACGAAAACAACTTGTCGCGGCAATACTGGCTGAATTTTCTTGGTCGAGGACACGTAATGAATGTAATCGAGATAGAGAATTATAGAGTGGTACGAAAAACAGTCTCATCCAATTTCACGGAAGCTACGGTATTGACAGTCGTAGGTTTTTTGGAAATTTGTCAAGTACTGTTTCCGCTCAAAATAAAAATTTCATGGGGCCATACAACATAGTGCGACTTAGGAAGCGGATGTCCTTCTGGAATTTTATTATATGTACTAACCTAATGCTTTCATTCTGTAAAGGAATCATTCAGCCCCAAACAATTACCTCCATTTTGATGCGCTGTGTTGTCAGACAGAGTTGATATATCACATCTTGTCTACAGAAGAATCATACATCAAAGTTTACAAATTTTCAGTAGGTGCAACTTTTGTATGAGACACGCTCAAATGGGCATGGCAAATTTGGCGGTTTTTAATTAAAATGCAGGTTTTGACAAAACATATACCCGCATCAAATTTCAATAAGATCGAGGGTGGTTTACGGGTGGTATCGTGACGACCAACCGGACAGCCGCCCAACTTTTGTGTAGGATGTATGAGAGTGGGACTGAATATTACTCATTTTCCATAGCAGAGTGGCATTTGACTAAATATTGTCTAAGGCCAAAATTCATAAAGATTGGCTCGATTTTGCGGGAGTTATGTTGACGACCTACCAGCAAATTCCACAGTTTTTGTATGGAAGGTAATCTTGTTTGGATGCAAATATAATGTGTGTTTGGAGCTTGTTATAAATATAGTATACTTGTGCCCATACACATTGTGTTTTCATTCAATATTACATGTTTGAGACACAATGATTAATATGTTATAATATATGTGTTTGTGATCCAAATACAACTTTGTTTATGCCACAAATATAGCTGGGTTTGGCGCAGTGTTTACTTCACAGAAAGATTAATTTTGCATAATTCTTTCGGTGTGTGAGTGTTTCCAATTGCAGAATTGAGTTTGTATATATACGATTGATGATTAACCGATGGTATCAATTCAGGCACAGTAGTTAGGCATCTGATGATGAACTTGTCACGGAGTTCGAAACTAGTCATGCCAGTGAGTGTGTGTTGAACTGAATTGTCTATTATTTCCAACAAAAACTAACAATTTTTCTATTAGAAAAATGTTCAAGACTTGTAAGCTTGTAGTATGAATTTCTCATACATTAACCAATAACTAACAAAAATCGGTCAATAAAATTCAAATTCAAATAAAATTTATTTTATTAAAAATAAAATAATACCTTTTATTTTCTTGAGATAAATAGCCTTTCGGAAATAAGTGCATTTTCTTAAAAAAATAACCTGTTCATTAGGGTAAGAACTTTTTGCATTTTATGCAAATATCAAATCTCCCCAGACAAAATCGTGTAGGGCATGGACAAATATTAAGAACTGCGTTTTTAGTTTTTCGCTATCGTTAAAAAAGGTTACGCACCAAACGCGTTATAGTTTTGAATCAAACGTGGAATAAAAATAGTACAAGATATATATCCGCTTTGTAAAACATCGCGTACTGTGAATCAAAAGTTTATATCTTACAATACCTACTTTTAATCATTTATTGTTATTATTTGTTTACATAAATACTTCCATATGTATAAACCATATTTTAAAAAAATTTTTATTAAAAAAATTTAAAAAAAATATATTAAAGGTATTTTGGAAATCGCTGTCTTTTTACCAAATTGAGCTGAAATAATTTTTTGTATCATTAATACAATATTTGCCATTAGAAAAGCCCTGGGGAGAATGTTGTCTAAAAAAATTTATCACCCAACTGTTCATACAAATAATACGACTTCTTTAAAAAGTACCTATTCTTAAAAAAGTACTTGTTTGTAAAAAAATTCATACTCTTATGGCTTTTTGTTACTGAAAGTACTTCTTTTAAAAATAGTACCTTTTCTTAAAAAAACATTAACTTCTAATAAAACAAGTACATACCTCTCTTTAAAAAATTTCAATTTCGCGAAAATATAATACATATTCTTACAAAAAGAAAATACATTAAAAAAATACATTCCATAAAAAAAATTTCTTAAAAAGACTTCATTGTGTTACAAAAATAAGCTTTTCTTAAAGATCTATTTAAATTATCGTATTTTTCAACGGGCGGCTTAGGCGTGTTGGAACTAACTAGTACATAATATATAGCGAAAGGAAACCAACCGGGTGTCCCTTGACATCTCATGTGATTTTTATTTTTATTATTGTAAATGTCAAGCATAAGTTAGATGTGAGTGGGAACTGTTTTATCGATACAAAACATTTAACAATACATCGGCTTTTCTGCGAGAAATAGAATTCCTCGTATGAGAAACCAAGAAACCCACGACGAATCAATTTTGACCTAGGGCAAACTAATCTTATCTAATACTGTGTAAAAATGTGTATTAACCGAAAGAAATCGATCAACAAATTATTCTTTTCGAAAATTTTGGCGTTTGGTAGAAATGTTAAACTTGGAGTTGGAATCGTCTAAATTTATACGATTCCAGGCAAATAGCACACACTCAATGATAATAACCGGAATGTGCTGTAGTATGGGAACATAAGTTTATATTTTTACAACTTTTCTGTGTAGCAGTTATGAAATTGTACTTTTAAAATCAATTTTATGGTAACATATAATTATATAGAAGAAGTGATATATATATATATATATTGTATACAGCTTGCAGTTATTGACCCATCCTAAAATACCACACATTTCATTTCGTACATCATACCTCCTTACATCCACTTCAACCACATAGGCATCCGCCCGTTTCAATTTGAAACTTTTTGCTTACTTAGGCCACTACTGCAGCACAATGATTGACAAATTCTTTTGACAATGCTTCAAATTTTGTGGCCAAAAGTTCTTCATTTGCCACAATGACGGACTGATCTCTTTGGTTGTGTACAGCCAGTGCAAATTACAACTGCTACGTACCATTAACAAATGTTGGCGGCGACACTTCAACATTCCGACATAGCCACTTTTACAAAGTGGACCACAAAATGTTGGCTTTGCAATAGACTTTAATTATAATTTTTCGAGATTTGTATGATGGCTACTGGTACAGTCAGTCCAGTTTTAGGCGTTATCAGCATGACACTAATTGTATCGCCATTAATCAATGATGGGGAGATGAATTGTGCCATTGTTGCGTTGCTTACTGAATCGTTAAGTTAGAGTGCTGGTCAACTGGGATATTTGGTGAATACAAATGTGTCAGAGTTCATGAGTTATAATGACGAGAGAAGACTCAAATTTGTCATAGTTTTGTGGTTAAATGCAAATTGAAGGGGAATTGCTAGTTAAGCGAAAATTCGAATAGTTTGTTGCTATTGGATGGAACTGTTTGTAAGTTAAGTAAGAGATTTAAATAAATACACTTTGACGGATTTTGGTAGATTTTCAAGATTTGCTAGATTAAAAGGTAAGGAGGCGCTTTTCGAGATCCTTAGTCTTGTAGCACTAGGTGAAAACAAAAATGTGATCAAGTAGCCTGTAAAAATATTTCCTCTGAAGTCCATTTACTACAAAAATATTCGATATTTACATTTCTAAAGAATTTTTTTAAGATTTTTTAAATGGTTGTGCATGAGAACGTGGGTTAGATCCCTGCTCTGACCACCTTAAATTTCTTTCGACGGCTGTCACCTCGCTTAGTGACGGCGACACTATCGAGAACTTAGCCATGAAATAAGCTTCTGAAAATACCGTTCGGAGCCGGTGTAAAATTGTAGGTCCCAATCAGTAAGTGAAAAATTAGAACGTGCACTAATCCCCTCATGGGATGTAACGGGAAACCATTTATTTATTCTTATTTATTTGGATGCAGATACAACGTGTGTTTAGAACTTGTCGCAAATAAACAATACTTGTGTCCAAACGCATTGTGTTTGCTATTCAATACTACGTATTTGAGTTACAATGATTAATATGTTAAAACATATATATTTGTGATCCAAATACATCTTTGTTTGTGATGCAAATACAGCAGTGTTTGGTGCACTATTTACTTAATTTGTTTGTGGCAATGCTCTGTCGAGAGCAAAATAATAAAACAGGGACAAAGAGAGATTGTTCTCAGCCCAAGTTAATGTTTCTGCAAGTGTATAACTGTAACTTGGCAAATTTTTTCGGCGTTTGAGTGTTTCTTATGTTGACTGATCTGTTGCGTTTTAGTTTCATGCATGAAGTCGTCAATCGTTCGTTTGGGATATTTTGGGAGGAAACACACGAATGCTTCGACATAAGAATATGGATGTTAGGGCAGAAACACATATATGGGCTCCACGTCAAAGAATCCATCTTTGGAAGTAATCGTGCGAATATTTGCATGTAAATATAAGTGAGTTTAGGAATTGCAAACATATGAATATTTGGAGTGTGTTTTAAATATGTGCATGGTTTTTACAGGAAGTGTTTGAGAGAATATGTTACAGATGCATTTTTTGCAGCGTGTAGGCATGCGGTTTCAATAAGATGGCGCTACATACAGTACAGCACATAAAACAATGGAGTTAATGAGAGATGAGTTCGGTGATAAATTTACCTTACCTTTCGGACGATACGATTTATAGTACGACCGATAGCCTCTAGGCTGTTTCTTGTGGACTTGGGCAAAGTTGCTCGTCTACGCCGATAAATGAGCGTGAAATGCAGTCTTGGTAAACAAAATTACCTTTACTATTGGCTAGACATCAGGCGCTATGTTGGAAAAGGACCCAAAATTGGTCACTTCGCTTGGAACACTAATAATAGGGGTAGAAAATCTATGGGTTTCAACTATGCAATTTTTTTACACAATCGAACAGTTGGGTTTTTGAATACTCTAGTGACACCCCATATGTAAATATCATGCATTCTATTTATTTATTCCTTAACTCAATTCACAAGTTTATCAATATCCTATTATTGCTAGACCATAGATAATGGTGACCTCTTTCCCTTGGCCACTTCTCCTAGCCCTGGCAAACTTCAAGTCTAATTAAGTTGTCGCCCAGTCAACATAACTTTGTGGCTTAGACAACAACTAGAGATAGCTTAAGGTTACATGCCACAAAAAGGATGTTGCAAATATGTTTAAAGCAGGACAATAGGTAAACCACAACCTACAGACACAAGAGTTACCGAATAAATTAACCTCAAAATTAACTTATGGAAGGAGAAGGCACATACGAACTTTGCCACCAAGGGCATAGTGGTGACATGACACTGGTAGTATAAGTATTCTCTGCTGGGATTAAGGGTGTCCTTTCGTACTTCATAAATTAGACTTTTAAATGGCACGATGTGGTGGCAACATTTTAACCTTTTGCCCAAAATCTATATTCTTGGCGTATGACAACATTTTAGACTTTTAGAAAGTGTGCCTATCCGACTCTGTTGGAATTCGCCCCTTATAAATTTAAACCCATTTCAATTCATTTTAATGTCAGTTTGCTCAGTAGCTCCCTAAAGTAACATACCACATACATCGTACAACTCAAAAGCTTTAGACTTCCTTTAATCTCTTTTCCATGCGATAGACATTTTTTTGTTTTGAGTCAGGATATGTGTAATTTGTTTTTAACTGAAGCGAGTGAAGAGAGGGGATGTAGGACTAATTATGTTGTAGTTAATAGCAAACAAAAGCTTTAAGCTATTCCCAAGAATTTCTTTGAGAGTTTTCTTTTAATTTCATGCTCGAGTTGGATGTACAGGATGAATGAACAATATTTTGGTTTACCCTGAAGTTTGTAACCCACAGTGGTTATATTCTGTTTCCATGTGTGAAATTAATACCAGAAATTAATTGAATTATCAATATTAGCATCCACAAATCGCCTTAAATGTATTTTGGTTTTCGTATTCAAAGAAAGTTGAGAGGAGTTTTTGTTGTATACTATTATAAAATTTGTTAACTCAAGTTAGAGATTCTGTAATACCACAATTTGTAGTGACAATAACTTGCAAGAGTTCATAATTAAATTCTTTAGTGCCTTACAAAATGTCACTGTAAATTATGATAAAGTTCGCAATGTCAATGCAAAGTTTAACTACGAAAAGGAACGTAGTGTAATTCGAATGTCTGCCAGCTACAAATTAAATTATCCATCCTATTTTATAATACACACATTCGTTCGGTTAGAGCGCGAACGTTTAACGTCAACGCTACACTCTGAATGAACGGCCTGTGTAACATATTCTCCCAAACATATTCTGCAAGGACCATGTATATGTTTTGAACACACTTCAAATATTTATATGTTTGCAAGTCCAAACTCAGGTGTATTTAAATGCAAACATTAGCACGTGTACTGACAAATATGTGTTTGCTTTTACGTGGAAACATATGCGTGCTTCATCCCGAACATCAAAACAACACGTGGGAGCATTCGGGTGTTTCCCCCAAACCTTGATATGGTTACGTGGAAACATATACGTATTTTCTTCCAAACATAATAATATTTAGAAACAAATTATTCTTTCTTTCTTTATTTGTTATAATTAAAATAAATAATTAATAGAAAAAATTTAAATATTTAAAATTACACTTTTTACATTTACTTGCTGAAGCCATTACTTTTTTTATGAAATGAGAATCTGCTGCTCTTTTGCTTCTCCTTTCGTTGTTGTCTCTCACGTTTTTGTTTTCAGAAGGTTTCAGCTTTGCCTTGATTATCACTATGCCTTGGTACACAAAAAAAATATACTTATATACAACTCTAGTTCATGCAAGACAAACGTGTATTAATTACTTGTGTTTTTTTTTAATATATTTCACAAATGGTCCGCCATTCCTATTTTTTTAGGATCGGACAGAAAAAAGGATTCACGTTGTTGACGTTTCCAGTTTCTTTCCTCAAAATCGTTTCGCAGTTTGGTAGCACGCATATATACATATATACGAAATATATACACTAAAACCAAAGCAACATCACAACCCATTTAATTGTCGGAGCCTTCGTTTATTCTTTTTTCACTGATCAAGCGCTTTGATATCCTCTCTCCGCTGAACCATTGATGACTGCATACATGAAACTAAAACGCAATACATCAGCCAAAATAAGAAACACTCACTTCATCTGCAATTTGCTCGCACATTCAAGAATATTTACGAATCACCGACTGAGAGAATAATGCAAAAATACAGAAACACACAAGATAGACTCTCTCGTTGTACGTCTTTTATTCTCTTGCTCTCGAGGGAGCATAAACAGTGCAACAAACATAGCTGTATTTGTATCGCAAACCCAGCCATATCTGAGTCGCAAACATATATATTATATTATATGAATAATTGTGTCTCAAACATGTTATATTATACAATATATATACAACATGTTGTAGTCGACAGGACAATTTGTGTTTCAGTACTATTATTTTTAAGATATTTGATTCCTGGAATAAAACTTGTTTATTACGAACAAATTATGTTTAATGCGAACTATAACTTGAAAATACAATTTTGTTGTTGGCAAAAATATAATTTGGATGCCATAAAGGAACTTTGGTTGGCGAGAGTTGTAATAGTATTAGTTAATTTATAACAATTTAAGTTCGGTTTTATAGTTAATGTAGTTTATTTATAATACAGGAGGTACAAACTTCTGACTGACTGATTTGAAATGCTCATAAAATTGTATCTCTCGCGGTATGAGCTCTGGCTTAATCGTGCTGGTACCAGGGTGGTGTCAGGAATATTGAGAACTACCGGACGTAAACAATTTTCCAATATGGTGCGATATACCGCCATGGAGACGGTTTCTGGTTCCCCAGCTTCATTTTGGAAAAAATTTGGACCACACCAAACCGTGCATTTGAGAGGGTTTAGTTGTCACTGATTCACTGGTATAGGATTTTCGATACAAATTCGACACTTCTGTTCATTAATATATGCATTTAAGTGAAAATCTGAATCATCGCTCACAATGAGATTGTTGAAAAGATAATATCATAAAATTTAACTATATTTACACGTTCTTGCATTTAGTCAGCTTAACAAAAATTGTTTTTTTCTGAGGTTTCTCTTAACTTCAATCTATTTAAAATATATTTAGTTTAAACTATCACATGATTTTGCTTAATTTGAGAGACTGCACGCTGAAAAATAACGACCTCTCTAACATATTTTCGCAAACATATTCTGCAGGAACCATGTATAATGAACACATGTATGTTTGGAACACAGTTTAAACATTCATATGTTTGCAAGTCCCAAACTTACTTGTATTTAAATGCAAACAGTTTCATGTTCACTGACAAACATGTATGATTTTACGTGAAAACATATGCGTTCGGCTGAATACATGAAACTAAAACGCAATACATCACCAAAAATGAGAAACACTTCATCTGCACATTCAGCAATATTTATGACTCACTGACTGAGAGAATTATGCATAAATACAGATACACATTTACAAGATAGACTCTCTTGTTGTCCCTTTTTTATTGGCTTGCTCTCGAGAGAGCATAGGCAGTGCAAACAAACACAGCTGTAATTGTATCCCAAACATAAATATATGTGAGTCGCAAACACATATATTATAACATATTGATCATTGTGTCTCAAGCATGTAATATTGAATAGCAAACACAACGTGTTTGGACACACGTATATTATATTTACGACAAGCTCCAAACACATGTTATCTTTGCATCCAAACAACAAAAAAGACAGATTTTTCAGCGTGTGGATGAATGACGTATGCTATATGAATCAGCAAATGTGAATCGCTGCACGTTTAAATATCGTTTCCTAACAAAAACCACAAGAGGCATAACTCAAAACTTAAGAAATACGCAATAATATACATATTCAAACTGGATTTAAACGAAATGGAAGAGAACGTGACGACTGATTTTTACAGCGGATAGAAAAGGTTCTTAAGTATTCTTTTCAAGCAAAATAAATTTTCATATTAGAAAATTTTGAGTTTTGTCTCTTTTGTAATTAGGGAGCCGATGGACTTCCACTTTTCTAATTCGGTTGACAAATCGGAAATGTTCTCATAAACTCTTGACTTATGTCAAACTGCAGTTCATATGATGAAATTTGGATGAGATTCTAAAATTATCAGTTCGTATAGTTCACCTATTTTATGAATTCTCAAAATTTCCATTTACATCGGTTTCAAAACTTAAATATTTATGTTCACTAAGGATGAAGACACGCCAGATTAGACAAAATATTTTTGAGTTATGAGACAAGCAAATATTTTGATAATATATATCGTTTCATATCTTTTGGTATGTGTTGGCTCATGGAAACACTATTGTTGATTCATGAATCCGACTAAATCGTTTGGACTGATCCGTATAAAGCATTTGATTCTTAATAATACGTTTTGGAATTCAAATCTGCTATAAATCCATAGCCTGCCTGCCACAACGTAGGCACAATTCAAATGAAGCCAACAACTACATATTCCGAGCATTTTTCTACATTTCATCAATAAATCTTTCAGCATCGGAATTCTGTAACTTTTTAAGAATAAAAATGTGTTGTTAAATAACCAAAATTATATTTTGTATTGAAATTTTATGAAGTTTTACAATACAATGCATCTATTTTATGTAAATTTTTTAGTGTAGGCGTTAAAAAAACGCTGCTTCAAATGGAGGCCACCTTACCAAGATGATAGAGCTGATATAATTTTTAGGATATGGAAGCTTCTGCTGTTGACGAATGTTTTTATTGGCATAGATTGAAATGGATAATTGGACAATGATGAAATTTTGACTTTTTGCAATCTATGAGTACAATAATTAACATTATGTCCTTGCACAAGTCACCTTTGCCAATAGTTGACTTCCTGTATCACTAGGAATTGTGCTAAACGCCTCTATCTCTCTCTCCACCTAGGTCTATGTGAGAGCGTGTGAAGTTGAGTTAAATCATTTTTGTGTCAACATTAACTTTTTACTTGTTTACTGTACAATTTAATATCCTTTTCACTCTCCCTTTTCAATGTTCGCCACCACCAGTGCTGTGTTATGTAGCATATGTGTTAACCATTAAATGATTGGTATTGGCCAGTTGTTAAGCTTTATTGTTAGCTGAAGATTGTGTTATGTGGGTAGATAAGTGAGCTTGACAGCTAAGGATATAAGAAGCATGTGTGTGGGTGCGTGTGTTTGTAGATAAGTCTGAGTGTGATATCCTTTCAGAACTGTGAGTGTTTAAGAGTGTTACGAACAAAAGTTTAAATTGGCTTTCAAAAAGTTTTCGGGTTTGCGTAATCCTTTGTTTAATGTGTTTGTTTTAAAGAAATCTAGAGCGATATGGTTAATCCTGCCAAACTTTTATTTTTTAAAAACTCCAAACTAATGGAAAAGTTTATATTGCTTTGAAGACAGTGCATATACAAGTTTACGATATGAGTGAGGAAACATTCTTGTAATATTGTTCTTTCCTTTCCACAAAGTTAACGCGATTTGAATGCTCTTGCCAGTCAACTCTAGGTATGTTGACTGTTTTTGCCCCGGGCTAGTTTAATTTTAGACCACTTTGTTGGGGGCATGATACCATACAAAATATAAAAAAGGAAAGTTGTTTAGCGGTGGCGAAATAGAAACTTACAGATCTATTCTAATTCATGAGATCCAGTGAATTTTGTTTTAAACAACCGTTATTAGTCGTAGTTGGAATAGTATTGAAGCATTTTTATAGGGGTCAGATTTAGACTTCAGGCGGCCCTAGACAATATAGGCTCTACGGGCCCTAGTTTGTGGCGATAGTTTAAAAATAAATAAACAAAGAGTTTCGCATTACATCCCACGAAAGGGATTGGGGAGAGCTTCTCACAACCAGTGAGATGTGCGCTTTCTAGTTTTAGACTCACTGATTGGGACCCACTGTTTTATACCGACTCCGAACGGTATTTTTGGGAAGCTTTTTCATGGCTAGGTACTCGATAGTGACGCCGTCACTAAGCGAGGTGACCGTCGTCGAAGGAAATGTAAGGTGGGCAGAGCAGGGATCGAACCCACGTTCTCATGCACAAGAGCCTCGCACACTATCATTGCACCCCCGACGGGCGGTAGTTTAACATGTCGACCTATATTTCAAGGCAGCTAATGGCAGGTAGTAATTTTAAAATACTACAAAATTTGTGATTAAAACTGAAAAGCACTTATGTGCAATTTCCCAAATTTGGAGGCAAGCATTTTGGGGGGTATTTTACAAGTGCAGATGCTTCATTAGGTGATATAAGTCGAATGATTGTGAGATATAACTGCCGGAAATATCGGTCAGTGAAAACCAAAATTGTTTCTGGGATTCTTTCGCCTAAGGAGATCATCGTCATATCCTTAAATCATATTCATCCTAAGAGCTCTTTAGACGTTTTGCCTTAAGGGTACAAATTTATAACGGGTGGGCCATGTCAAATTTGGAATTTGAATCCCCCATTATTTCGACGCAGGAGTTTATCTTTTAAGAAGTAACATATTATTAGGTAAAGGTTATAAATTTTCGCTTGAAAAAAGCCAGGAAATATTAAGAGCTTTCTTACAAAGTTCTGAGTTCTAAAGATGAGAATGTTTACTGAAAAATCATATTTTCCGAAGAAGCTCATTTTTACCTCGAGGGTTGGGTTAATATCGTATGCAAAATTGTCGCGTTTGGGACTCAGAAAATTCGCACGTTGTCCAATGTCCTTAAAGCACGAAAACGACGCTGGCCTTCACGAGATAGAGGACCAACCAATCGAAAGTTAACTGAAAGTTTGTGTAGATCGTATGAGGTACTCCGAAGTAAGTCGTGGGAGCCATTTGAACGATGTGGTTCATTCATAAATGTCAATGATTGGCCTTACCAATAAAATCATAATTTTAAAAAAATTCCTATAATATATTTTTAAAGCCGAATTAAATTCCAATTTTTACATAGCCTACCCTTTATTTTTGTTTGTCTGCACCCTACCCCGTTCCTGAAAGTTTTTAGAAAGCATTTTTATGGCATTTTGTCGCCATCGAAGTGACTGGCGTCGGAAGATATGAAAGGAGGTCAGTGCAGGAATTGCACTCAGATTCTCTCTCGTTAACACTACTGACAGTCAACAACTTGTATTTGTGTGAAAGACATATTGCGCTTAGCAATTAGGTTTTGGAACGAATTTTCTTATCGCACGTTGCTGGATTGGGGCTAAATGAAAAAAATTAAACAAATTTTTTTTTAACACTATTATGGTACAACCCAGTATTATCAACTATATGAGTACTTTTGCTTTGGTTTGTGTCCAGACTAACATATGCTGGGACAATTTCTAGTTTAATTGGAAGTTTTCTAGGTGGAGTCTGTAAGCAATATTTAGTATATATTGTAGTTTTGAACCCAATAAAAAGTAAATTTAGAAAAACCAAAGTGAAAGATATTTAAAAAAGTAACATTTTCTTAAACAAGTGACTTTTTTAAAAAAGGGAAATTTTCCCAAAAAAAAAATACCCATCATATTCTTAACCAAAGTACCCTTTATTAAAAAAATACCTTATCTTAAAGAAGTACCTTTGCTTAAAAAAAGTAAATTTTCTTACAAAAAGTACCTTTTCTTAAAAAAAAGTAATGTTTTTTTAAATAAGTACCTTTTCTTAAAAAAACCAAATTTTCTTAAAACAAATCGCCTTTTTATAAAAAACTATATTTTTTTTAACGACTACCTTTTTTGTGAAACAAAATAACTTTTCCTAACATACAAATTCCTCTTTTTCTCTTAAAAATGTACATTCTTGCAAAAAGGACCAATATTAAAAAAATTCCCATTTCTTAAAAACAAAACCTTTACTTCAAATAAATGTCTTCTCTTAAAAAAATTGTTTTACTTACAAATATTCCTTTTCATAAAAGTACCTTTTCTTAAAAATAAATAATACCTATTCTCTTATTTTCTTGAGGTATGTAGCGTTTTTGAAAAAGTAAATTTTCTTTAAAAATATCTTTTTCTTAAAAAGAGTACCACTTCTTTAAAAAGTACCTGTTCTTAAAAAAGGTACTTCTTTTTAAAAAAATTTCACTCTCTTATGGCTGTTTCTTCCAGAAAGTACTTTTAAAAGTACTTGTAAAAATAGTACCTTTTCTTTAAAAAAACATTAGCTTTTAATAGAAGAAGTACCTTTCTTTAAAAAAACGACCTTTTCGGGAAGATACAATACATATTCTTACAAAAAGGATCTACAAATATATTTTTTTAAAAATAGAAAATACATTCTATAAAAAAATTCTTCGTATAAAAGTTTATTATTTTACCAAAAGTATCTTTTCTTAAAAATCCATTTAAATTATCGTACTTTTCAACGGGCACCTTAGGCGTGTTGGAACTAACTAGTATATAATATATAGCGAAAGGAACTTCGTTCCAACCTGGTGTCCCCTGCCTTTGCATATAATTTTTGTTACTTTTTGTTTTATTGTGTACTAGCTGGTCCCGGCAAACTTCGTTTTGCCTTTAAAGTTTTTGTAATGCCAAAGGGTGAACAAAACAATTTTGTTCCATTATGTTTGCAGTAAATGACTAGATCTGTGGTTGACTGGAATATTATGAAGAAGAATGTAAAATAACTAAAAGCTTCTCATTATACCATAATAACTGTACCCGTTGCGCTTCGCTATCCTTGAATTCTAATTTTAATGAAATATAATTTTGTGTTTTTTTTTTTATTTATTCAAGTGCTCTAGGATATACAATATTTCTAGTTTTGCCATCTGGTGCATATAGTCTGAAGGTTTACCCATACGTCAACATGCAACATATATTGTCCGTGGGAAAAACACGGATTTGTCAAATTTAAGCCACAGACTTGAAGCGACTGGCCTTTGGCTTTGTTAACGGTCATCGCAAATGTCAACCGATTCGGGAACTGCAATCTTTTGAAATCGATGGGCATCTCTGTAGGTTTCATGGGAATGCGTGGAATGAGGGCATCGGTTCCTTTATAACTTCCAGTGATTATAGTAGCAAGATAGTTCTGAATTTTTTAAAAAAATTCATTACTGGGATATGGATACTTAGGATCCTCTCGAAACTGACCTCACTGATATTCATATTCATTCGAACCTGTGGTCAACTTTCTTAGCTTCATAGTCTGACCTTTTTAATAGCCGTATTTTCATTGGTTTTCACCAAAATGTCATTTGCATCACATGTATATGTACTGAACCTCACATTCCTACACTGTATCAAGCAATTGCCCTACACCAGGCAATTGTGAACATATTTCACTGTTCATATCTCAAAAAATATATGGCCGATTTGATTCAAATGTTTTTTTCTAAGTTAGATTCAATGGTTCTAACTTTAAAAAAAGTGATTTAAAACGAATCGGCCATATATTTTTTTGAGATATATTGGAATATGTTCTCAAGTGCCTGGTGTAGGGACAATTATTTGATATAGTATACTTTATGGAATAGTCAAATATTAACGTGAGTGGGCGGCGCCTCGGCCCTTTTTGGCAACTTGCTTTCAAATAGCCTGTTCGTATCTGTAGGCCAACTGTAACATACTGTAAAACTTTCAGGACGATCAAACTATTATTTAAGACTAATTTTACTGTTTTACCTTTCAACTGGTTGTTGAAGAATCCTTTATATCAACTTAAATCTAAACGGCCATACCAAAATTAACCAACCTTGTATACTCTTCACTAACGAACATTAACTAAAAAGTCTAACCTCCTATCGTCGCTTAAAAACTAAACAAAAATTCTGTTTGTTATCCTAGCAAATGTTTGACATAAGTAAAGAATCATAAAAAAAGGATATACAAAACAAAAATACATGCCATCCAACAGATACACTGCAAGAAAGGCTCATGACAAATAGTTGAGACTTTGTTGAGTGTAAAAATGGAATATGAATGTCATCGATAAAGAATTAACGTAAAACATTAATTATTCTTCGATTCTACCTTCCGTGTCTACCTTCAAAATACGAAACAAGAACATGCTCCCATAGCTCCTTCTAAGAGAGACCTACCGCTGTTAATTCAACTGTAGTTGCAAGCAATATTAATGCCTTTTCGATTGAGTAACGCAAATTTAAATCTCAGTGTATCAAATATCTATGTTGGGAGCAATGGCAAAATATGCTGCTGAAACAGTAAGACTTTGCCTGCTGATAAATGGAACGCAAATATGAGTGCTGAAACAGTTGCAACGTGATGCCCTATTTTCAAATTTTTTTTAAGTGAACAAACCAGCTAATCACTGTCTTTCGCAACCACACTAGAAGTGTGACAATACGCAGTCTGCCGACAGTGTATTATACACATTTCAACGGAAATTTTATTTTGAATGGCGAAAACTATCGCGTACAGTGAGTGAGTATTACGTTACAATTCTCAGTTGTGTATTGCACAAAGGAATATATAACGATTAAATTTGATAGAATATCATCAGATCTATCGCTTTCTCGCTTCAGTTGGGGTTATACGATCTTTATTATACGATAATTATTTTAGAACTAAGTGTAGCTTTAATTTTACAAGTCTGGAAATTAATTCCTATTCCTCCTTCTTTATTTTCCGCCATATTGAACCCAAGCAATCCGCAACGATTCTGAACAGTGATGCCAACTATTCTGAAGCAACAAATCGCTACGGATAAAATGTGGAGAAATCGCTACGAGATAGTAGTGTCTGGTTTCATGCGATTTGTAACAATTAGCGATGTTTTGTTGAAACCGCATGCCGCCGAGGTCACGGGCTTTTATTATAGACTGTTCTCAAGGCGCGAAAAGAAAAAGAAAATTTTTTGATTTTTAAAAAAAATGGACCGATGTTTCTTCCAGCCCATAAACCCAAATTCGACAATTTTATTTATTGGTGTAGCCATAAAGTCACAAATCGGTACCTGGGTAGAATTGTAATCGACAAGAATTCAATTCTTACGAAAATGCTGCAGGTTTTCTTTCACACTATTCGTAGTGCGGTCGGTGCGATAGAGAGATATTTGACGTAAATTGGAATTACAAAAAACCTATGATTGACGTAAATTGGAATTACAAAAAACCTATGATTTTTAAACATATTTTGGACTTTTTTGTTATATTTTATTGTTAGTATATGCTTCTGGTGTACGTAACTGGTATATTTTTGGTTTGAGCCATTGTGTCTATCTGGTATTATTAACCTTCGCATTAATAGTATCTACCCGGGTAGATATTTCAATTTTCATTCTTTGATATCTCTGAGGGGTTTCATCCGATTTAGATATTCTTCAAAGTCAGATATTATTTTTCCCAGTTATTTCAGTAGATGAAATAAAGATTAAATTTAAAAACGTTTCTTTAAATTTTTTCTTAATTTTATCTCTTTGTATACGCGGTTTAATAGTATCTACCCTGGTAGATACAAATAATATTGTTGTCAGGTTTACTACTTTTAAGTAAATATTTGTTATAAATGAAGCTGTAATAGTTGTGTTTTAAGAAAATATATTGAATTTATCGACGTAACCTACTATTTGATGTAAATATACCCATGAGACAATTTTTTACGCTTTGTCTGTGTAAGCCTAAGTTGAGCGCATACAGGTATTTTGCATGGGACACATCCATGCCGTATAAATCTCTACTTTCTAAACTCATGGCAGCATATGTAACAGCTACCTTTTTGTTTCGTACTTCCACTACAATCCCGCTCTACTATATTCGATGTTGCCATCGCTATTCGAAGATATTGGTTCACCTGTAAAGGAAAATTTATAAAAAAGTTCGAAGTATTGAAACCTACCTAAAATACATTGTGCGGCTTACAACCATAGGCATTTTGAGCTGTAGATCTTATTTCGGGAATACTGCTGCTTTTACCCCATTTACTCCGTATATATTCTGCAGTATTCCAGTTTACCAATTCAAAAACATATCTCCTTTATTCATCCTGCCGAAGGTCTCTTGTCCCCATTCGAAAAGAGCGCATCATAGAATCTCATGCTAACGATTTGGTAGTGGTTCTTTTCTTGATTATTGCGAACGAATTACAAGAAAAATTCTAAAAATCCCACCGAATCGGTGTTACTGATATTCCAGTTACATGAGGAGGTGGGTTTGATCCCTGCTCTGACCAACTTACATTTTTTTCGACGAAGGTCAGCTCGCTTACTGACGTCGACACTATCGCCTACTTAGCCATGAAAAACCATCTCAGAATAACGTTCGGAACCGGTGTAAAATTGTAGAGCCAATCACTGAGTAGGCAGAAAGCGCACAGCTTACTGGTTGTGAGAAGCTCTGCCCAGTTCCTTGATGGGATGTAATGGGAAACATTTCATTTATTTATTTACCTAAAAGTTTTGACTCTAATTGTCTGGTGAATCATGCAAAAATGTGACCATGAGGTCGAGTATGATATTATGGCCTTGCACGAACGTATGCTTATTCTATAGCATTTTGTACCATCTTTACAAATTCTTTTATTGGAGGCCGTCACTTAGTCATCATGGTCGCCGTCATTGTCGTCATTTTCAAGATCAGATTTGTTTCTTCCTCAATAAATTCAGAATTCACTCCTTCCTGATCAGGAAAAGTATTTTGTTTATAGTCTTTTTAACTCACAGTTGCGTAACGGGTTTTTCAATAAGAGCGCTACAAAAGATACCAATGAAATTCTTTATTCCAGTGAAAGTACGTCCGATGCCATTATGTATGGAACTCGATTTCTTTTGTATGGCCACCACGGGCACGCTTGCAGAAGTCCAGACGCTGAACCCAATTTTCGACGGTTTTCAAGCATAAATCGGCCGATACTGCTGCAATTTCACGTTCGATATTCGTACGAAGTTCATCAATAGTCACTGGCTTGTTGGCATAGACTTGACTTGATTTGACGTAGCCCCACAGGAAATAATCTAACGGCTTCAAATCGCACGACCGAGGCGGCCAATCGACTGGGCCATTTCGTGAGATAACACGTTCACCAAATTTGGTTTCCAATAAATTGATTGTGGCATTCGCTGTGTGGCTTTTGGCGCCGTCCTGTTGAACCCACATGCCCTCCAAGTCCATATTATCCAATTGGGGCCAAAAATATTCGGTTATCATTGAACGGTAGCGATTCGCATTCACAGTAATGTACCGGTCTTGATCATCACGGAAGAAGTACGGCCCAATGACGCCGCCGGCCCATAAACCGCACCAAACCGTAATTTTTTCGGGATGCAATGATGACTCATGGATTACGTGTGGATTGCTGTCTGACCAATAACGCATATTTTGCTTATTGACGAAGCCATTCAGCCAGAAATGAGCCTCATCGCTGAAGATGATTTTCCGATGGAAATCCGAATCATTTTCAAGTTGTTGCTCAGCCCAATTCACGAACATACGACGCTTATGGTGGTCAAGCGGCTTCACTTCTTGCGTCAATTTGATCTTATAAGGATGTAGGCCAAGATCTTTTCGCAAAATTCGCCACAACGACGTCACAGACATGCCCAACGCTTGAGAACGACGTGTGAGAGACACATTTGGGCTTTCTTGAACTGAAGCCTCAGCGGCAGCAATATTCTCGACACTACGAGCACTTCTTTGTCTCACTGGCACGGGAACATTTTGTACTGTGCCTGTGGATTCAAATTTTTCCACTAGACGCTCAATTGTTGATCTGGTAGGACGATTATGACGACCATAAAGTGGACGTAGCGCTCTTAAAGTTGAGGCCACTGACTCCAAATTTTGGTAGTAAATTTTAATAATTTCGACTCGTTGTTGGCTCGTATATCTTTCCATGATGATAAACCCCTATCGATTTACTTTTGTAGCGTCTCTGTTGAAAAACCCTTTATAATGTCAAGAAATTGTCAATTATTTTAAAATATTGTGATTGAACCTATACGAATGACATACAATATTTCTGTACCTACCTGGGTAGATATTATTAAACCGCGTAGTAAAAATTTGTTAATAATGCGAAGATTAAGGCAATACTTTCCAACATCCAACCTCCCATCTGCAACACACCAAATGTCAGCAATTTACTGAGAGAGTTGGCATATCTATACGTCATTACACTATGCTGTAGACACTGGTTGCTCGTACTCTCCTCTCTCGCTCAAAAATTAAATGGCGAACACCAATTTCATGTTCTTGTTTTGAAAAACAAAATCACAAAGACAGGGAAAACACTGTGAACGACAAGTCGAAATATAGAGGGTCGCTCTTTGAAACGAAAGTGATTGACTGCCTGTTCGTTTAGATTTTCGTTCAGATTGTGGGAGAGGGTGTAAGTAGGGTAAGAATTAGTATTGAATTGTATACGTTTTTGTTAGTGGGCCGCAAATCAGCTGTAGCATAGAAAGAAGGCGAACGTTCGGACGAACAATATGAACAGCTATTACAAACTATGCAATTCTCTTCTTTTTCTTCTTCGTTTTTTTGTTACCCATGGGTAACACATACGCCGAAATGGAGCGTCAAATCCATAGAAATGCCGAACCTTTGCAGGCATATAATGACGTAGGTTAAAGCGGTAAACATTATATGCTATCACAAAATGTACAAAAAATTTCCAAAATAAAAAACATCGCTTTACTATAAATAAAAACTTTTTAAACTCCTCTCAGGTACGGAGGATCAAATGAAGCAAATATATAAAGGATATGGGTAAAATGAAATTTATTAAAACATCGCCAAAATAAAATTTTGTTTGAAGGATTTTTTAAGTTTAAGTTTGGGTTTGGACGCAAGTTTTGACTCCGTTTTTTAGTGGCAAACATGTTTTTAATTTTGCGATTTTGTTAGTTTGGAAAATATTGGCAAATTTTTTGCGTCCTTCAAATCCTTCAACCACTTATTAAATTTACTTGTGTGTTACCATTGTTTAAGCAATTCCAATATCATAATGAAGCAATCAAGCTAGAGTAAACCCAAATACAGGAAGAGACGCTAATGGTTATTTTTATGTTTCTAATCGATTTCTTAACAGCCTTTTACATAAATAGCTCCAATCTTTTTCGGTGAGTGAGTGTAGAATCTAAACTGCAAACCGTTTCTTGTTGTGACGGTACATTTGCTGTGATACCAGATAAATAAATACCACACCGTATTTAGTGTTAACAGCAATCGTATTTGTTTGAGTGTAGTTATAGGAAAATTCATTGGCAAATATCAAATAGTAACTAATAAATGTGTGTATTAAATATGCATTTCAGTTTCTTCCAGTGTAGTCCATGTTCGTTTGTTTTTGCTATCTTCACACTTACATATGCATATTACAGTGTCCTGTGGAATAAACAACAACAAAAGGCTTCGAATTGGTTACAGTCACATTTCCGGCACTTTTTTCCCCCAGCAGAAACAGCAACAGCATGGACATCAATGTATTTTGTTGGTATGATATATAACAAAGCAGTGAAATATTTTGCCAACTAGCCATTGTCATTTTCATGTGAATCCTCTTCTAGGTTCTAGTTTTTTTTTATACATTTTTAACTTTGGTCCTAAGGACATTCAAACGAGAGTATTTATACAAACAATAGATGACAACAGCAGCAGCAACAAGAAAACAGTTTTTTATTATCCCTTTTCAGATTGTTGATATATTCGATGTTGTTGGTGTCTGTTGTTATCCATTTCAAAACAAAAAAAAAAACAAAAAGGACAACAACAATATTTTCCAACTATCCTAGTAGGTTAGTATTGTGCCCATCATTCACAATAGCTACACACACACACACCCAAACACAAAAACATCAACATCCGTGTAGTAGGTGTACGTGAGTGCATTTGTATTTTGATATATTTTTTGTTGTTGTAGTTGTTACATGATCCTTTCGCTGTTGGGGTAAGGGTAAATATATATGCATATATATAGGTTTGTGTATTTGTTGGAGGACTTGTAGATCCTAGCGTGTTTTAGAAGGCTATGAAGTAACACAAAATGGTTTGCTGGTGACATGTGTCAGATAGACAATGGCTGTGTATGCTGATACTTGTAGTTAGAAAATCTCAGTATTCTTTACCACTGTTTTTTTTTTGCTTGTTTTATTTTTTAAATTTATTTTAAAAGGACTAGGCGACTGGGGGGTTTAATGGATAGACTTTTTTCAAATATCCTTGATAAAAGTCTCTAAATTAGTCAATCAAATAATTAATTCAGACTGATTGACACATTTGAATATTGGCTTATAAGTAGGTAATGCATAAGATAGAGAGGTAAAGCTGTTCTCAGGGCAGAGTGAAGAGATTAACCTGGATGTAGGCTGAATGTCCAAAATGTTCTAGAATTACATTTAGTATATTTTCTAAGGCATTTGCTTTCGGTCAAATTGTAAAGCTGCATAGTTTTGTGCAAAGAATTGATGTAGTTAGTGAAAGAAGAAACGGACATTTTACATTATCTAATGCCAATGCCCAAGAATTACCATTGTTTGCAATGACAATTAAAAAATGTTGAAGTTCCATTTGCTCTGGCAATGCAAATGCAGGTTGTGGAATCGGATGCCAATTGGAATGAAATAAGTGAATGATTTTAATTAGTTTGAATTTGTTTGAAAGCCGGCAATTCCGTTTTTAAAGTCTTTTATATCTTGAGGTTTTCGGCTTCGATAGGTATTGATTGCCCCGAAGTAATGTCAAATTTATAAACCTATACATACTGTACTTATAAGTATAACAAGTATTTGAAAACCGTAACTGCCAGATATGAAGGAAATGCTTTGAAAATAAACTACAAATTATAATTGTCATGTATAATTAATTTGCCCCATGTATGAAGTAAAGTGAACTGCTGTACTACTTAACTCTTGTACTTATCGTAAATTAAAAACGAACCTTGTTTTAGTAAAACAGCGCTAAAAGAGCAACTAATTAAATTCGACACAATATATTAACCTCACCGGGAATTACAGGACAGCAATTGGCAAAAAGATCTTTTCAAACTCTGTCACAAACTGGTGTCTTTACAACATTGTTTAGGACAGGATAGATAACGTAACGCCCCCTAACTATAAAACTGCAGTAACTCAAAATATACACATTTTCAGTAGAGTTAAGAAACCATTCGTGTAAAGCTAGGTTGCAGTGGCAGCCTACATGTCAAGCTCAGTTAGATCTTGTGGTCCATTGTGATACTACAGGCACAAAAGGAAAAAGATGAGATTTCCTTAGTCCCTCCCGTTGAAACAATTTGATTGCTTCAAAAGACTCAAGACTTGGAGCATGATAAAATCAGCCAGATTTGCTAACTCGCCAAAGAAATGTGAACCTGCCGCATTCTTTAAAGAGTGGGACACAGACACTCAAGGCTTTCTCTTCCCTCCACCTCCTGTTCATCGCCGCAGCTTCTACAAAAGTAAGTTCTCAAGACTTTCAGTCTCTCTGCGCGCCGTTCAGTGAGACAGTGGCTCGTCATGATAGACACGTTATGTGAGACGTCAGTACCGATTACAACAGCAGGGCGTTAGTGCGTTACAAGAGTAGGCAGGACCACATTAGCATGGAAATGCCTGCAATATCGACAATACGCCTTGGAAGCTCTTCACAATGTATCACCAGCCCATATGGTTATGGGTGGATGTAGAGGGATCGCCACATTAAAAGTAGCCTACGTGTCACCCACTTTAACCTTTGGGAGAAACGTCTTCAATCATATTCGAGACAGACAGGCCTGGAAGGGACGCATACCAGGTTATTAGAGGTATTTAGGTCTTTACATTGACTGCTCCAAACTTTATGGCATCATAAAGTTTGGAGTCTATTCTAAAGTGGTGGATTAATATCCTGCAACAAGGCTAACTGACCAGTGTATTGTCTTTCAGGCGGAAGTCATGGCAATCGGGGAAGTTGCCATTTGGCCTGAACGAGACGTCACTACCGCCTGGGCTATCGACATCTACTATGACAGCCAGACTGGTATAAAATCCCTGCAATCTGTATTCCTGACATCAAGAACTGCAGCTCATATCTACATGAGGTGGGCAAACAGTCTGATATTTTCCTTCTATTGGTGTCGGGCAGAGGAAAAGCTGGCAAGATTCGGAACTATTTTGCGTGTTCCACTGGATATGAAGCACGTGATTATACCTCTTTCTGCATGTATGCTCATGTTTAAAACCGAAGCTCACATGCATGCGAGTGGCAGATGGTCTCGTTGGCCTGATTGCAGGACGACCTAACAGTACGCTAAACCATATCCATTCCTTCCATTGTTTTGGTACCTTTTACAAAAGAGTATCCAGAAAAATCGATAAAACCCCGGTTAAGTTTATTATTTCAAAAATTTTTGTTTTTCCCTATACGTTTATCCATAAATATTGGAACGAACTTCCTTATCGCATGTTGCGGGATAGGCGCTAAATGAAAAAAAATTAAACAATTTTTGTTTAACACTATTTTGCTACAACCCAGTATTATCAACTAATTTGCTATGATTTGTGTCTAGACTAACGTATGTTGGGAAATTTATTTTTTAATGGGAAGTTTTTTAGGTGGAGCCTATAACGAATATTTAGTATATACTGTAGTTTTGAACCCAATAGAAAGTAAATTTGGAAAAGCCAAAGTGAAAGAATTTTAATAAAATAACATGTTCTTAAATAACTGAGTTTTCTTTAAAAAGTAAATTTTCTGAAAAGAAAATACCTATTCATAATTATTACTAAACAAAAGCAAATTTTTTAAAAAAAAATACCTTATCTTAAAAAAATCTAATTTTCTGACAAAAAGTACATTTTCTTAAAAAATAATTTTTTTTTAAATAAGTACTTTTTTTTAAAACAGTAAAATTTCTTCCAACAATTTGTTTTGTGAAACAAAATAACTTTTCTTGAGATAAGTACCTACTCTTAAAAATTTACCTGTTCCTGAAAAAGGACTAATTCTAACAAATTCCCATTTCTTAAAAAAAAACCTTCATACTCTTAGGGTTTTTTCTTACAGAAAGTATTTATTCTTGAAAATAGTACATTTTCTTAAAAACAACATTAGCTTTTAATAAAAGATGTACCCCTCGTTATAAAATTACCTTTTCGGGAAAATATAATACCTATTCTTACAAAAAAATAACCTAAAATTGTACTTTAAAAAAAATACATTCATTGGAACTAACTTGTACATAATACTTATATATAGCGAAAGGAACTTCTTTCCAACCGGGTCTAACACCTCCTATGATTTTATAAATAGCTGGGACTTTTTTTACATTTCTTAGGATTATATTTCGTTGGGACTCATTCCAAGTTATAGATCAGATGTTATGTCGTTTCGTTTGAAGCTCAATTCATTGGTTCTGATTTCGCTTTTGTATTGGGTTCATTCCTTTGGGAGTTATGTTTTTATGAGATGTTTAATTTTGGTTGGGACGTTTTTCATTGAAAATAGTCTATTTATGACGCAGAATCAGAACCAATTTTAATCTCAACAATCTCATGCAGTTGTGAAATCTTTTTAAAGATTGGGATCTATGGCCAACTATGTCAAGTCTGCGCTGTAATTTTCGTCTTTAAAATAGGTAAATAGATGCATTTGCGTCCACCAAACATTCATTTGGAACCAATGTGGGATGTAATCTGAAAAAATTTTATTTTAATGTTCTCTGGAAGTGACATAAGTCATGAAGACTCCTTAGTCTTGGGCTTTGGTGATGATACTGACCTTTGAACTATTTTGAATAATGATGTGTATCTGTTGGCACATTTTCATACTTGATAGTGCCAAATAAATACGATTCTTTTCCAATTATCGAGTTTGCTGCGTGCCATCCCTTTTGTGATTTTATTACTTCAATTTTCTCTTAGCAATTGTTAAGCAATAAACCAAACAAACGTTCTTCTTTTTTTCGCAGCTTTGGCAATAAATCGACGATAACAGATTTTACAGCCCATAATCAATTTGATTGCATAAAACTAAATGCAACTGCAACACAATCACCAACATTAGCTGAACGCTTGCAAAAATTTCACATCAAACGGCAACAACAACAGCAGCACCACAATATCGATGAATGCTTATCATCACAATATTCAACGTCATCAACGTCAGTTTATAGCTCCAATAAAAATATATTCCGACACTCAGTTTCAGTGCCACCAACGTCACCCACGTCGCCCCCACCACCGCTGTCACTTCAATCCGATCATCAGGGTTTATTTGCACAGCAGCGGAATTTATCAGCTGAGCAAATATTCAAGTTAAATACAAATACAACCAGCAGGAACTGGAATTACAACAGCAACAGCTCCCCACAAAAGTACCAAGATACGGAACAAAGGCATCAACAAAACTACGAGAATTTTAATGGGACTCCGCCGACGCTGCGACATCCCAACCAATCGATAAATCCGCCACAAACCCACCCAGAGTTCCTAAATAACTGCACTACTGAGGTCACACAACAACAATTGGATGTGCCAAAACGAGAAGAGAACCCCACTAAAGTTAAACGTGTTGTAGTTAGACGTCGCATTGTGAAATCATCGAAATCACGGGACGCCAGTGTTACGCCAAAGGATAACGCTGGCGATAAAGACGGACACGAAGAAGTGTTAAAGACCTTAAAAGCACAAAAACGTCGAAATTGGTGGGATTCAGTTGTTGGATCGCGCAGCACTTTAAGTGAAAATGCAGAGTTAGCTAAAACCAAATCAAACAAATTGCAAACTTTACACATTCCTAAGCCAAATAGTGATCAATCACCACAAATTCCAGAGAATTTCATCATGGGCATGTTAAGGACAATGAAGCTGAAGGAGCGCCTAGCGATAAGTCTAGGCGCCACGCTGATACTGCTCACACTTTTGCTAGTGGTCGATGTTCAGATGGATTTTGGAGTCACAAATCGTCATCTGCTGCCGGCTCAAGAGACATTGCATCAGCGTATACGATATGTGGATGATGGTGGCATTATGAGAGATTTCAAACGAAAGTTCCTGCAAAAAAGGTAAGTACAAAAATATTTCTTTATGTTAAATATAATAAATATATTTTTATAAATTCATCAACCGGTTGGAGATTATATTTCGATTACAAATTAGTTGTTATATTTAACAGATAACCTTTATTTGAATAGCTGTCTAAATTGATACAATTGGTGGATGGTAGGTCACATAGCTATTCCGGTGCCGAAAAAGGGATCTCATCAACTCCCTTTTCTACAAGTATTTTGGTACACTATCAGACCTTACAGGAATAAACAAGTGTCAACTTAATGAAAATTGTTTCATTGCTCAAATTTTGTAAAAACAAACAACAACATTTCTTCAGGTTATGTTTTGCTATCGCGTAAATTTTTGAATATTTGGAAAAATCATAGACTACAAATAAAAATAATACAAAAGATGTTTATTGAACATCTGATTTCGAGAACATCCAACTTTTTGGAACGAAGTTCCTTATTGCAGGTTGCGGGATGGGGGCTAAATGAAAAAAAAAATTAAACAATTTTATTTTAACACTATTACGCTACAACCCAGTATTATCAACTATATTGGGAACTTTTTCTTTGGTTTGTGTCTAGACTAACATATGTTTGGAAATTTCTTGTTTAATGCGAACTTTTGTAGGTGGAGCCTGTAACCAATATTTAGTATACTTTATATTGTAGTTTTGAACCCAATAAAAAATAAATTTAGAAAAGGCAAAGTGAAAGAAGTTTAAAGCAGAATATTTTCTTAAATAAGTCCCGTTTTTTAAAAAAAGGAAATTTTCTCAAAAAGAATTCCTATTCATATTCTTAAAAAGAGACCTTTTCTTTAAAAAAAAATCCAATGAGTGTTCTAACTCACGGGCGATGTGTTAACACCTTTTTGTTAGTGTTCGATTTCTATGAGCACATTAGTAAATGTTACATTGGAAAATAAGAAACAGCGTTCAATTATATGATGACGTTTCATTTTAATAATATTAATACATAAAATTATTTAAAGATAAGTGCAAGCATATTTGTCATTATTTTCTTGCTTAATACTTTTTGTTTTATTCCCCCAAAAAAACAAGGAGAATGCAAAGCAATAGACACATGTACAGGGTGGGCCAACCTCGACTGACTGACTTGAAATGCCTATAACTTTTATATTTTTACAGTTTTTTATTTAATTTTTTTAGGTAATAAACAATTTAATAAAATTTTCTAACGTCATCATACTAAATGCAAGAACGTGTAAAAATTTTTCAATATTATTATTTTATTATTTTTTGAACAACCTCATTATGAACGATGAAGCACATTCTCATTTAAATGGATATGTTAATAAAGAGAGCTGCCGAATTTGGAGTACCGAAAATCCTAGGCAGAGCATCAGCGACAATTATACCCTCTCAGATGCACAAAATTATGGCTGACAGGATTATCGGCCCATATATTTCCGAAAACGAAGCTGGTCTCCGGGTCGGTATATCGAACCATGTTGGAAATTTGTTTACGTCCGGTAGTTCTCAATAATCATGGCAAATGGTTCCAGCAAGATGGAGGTACAGCTAATACCGCGAGAGACAGAATGTTATAAGCATTTCAAATCAGTCAGCCGAAGTTGGCCCACCCTGTATAAGTACATACATTGTGTTAAGTTCATAAGCTTACGAGTAGCAAGACCTCGTCTTTTAAGGCAACTATTCGCGGCCGCTTCATCAACACCATCACACCTATTTTCACGCAGAGACTATTGTTGTACAACAACCACATATTATTTTCAATGTTAACGCCGCATAGCTTCGACATAGATAACGCTGTGTGCTAACGCTGTGCGTTGATTGCATATGTTGACTTTGTTAGATTATACCCTACCCGTGTCTATAGTTGTTAACACATCAAAAATTTCTTATCTTAGAAAAGTACCTTTGCTTAAAAATGTAAATTTTCTTACAAAATTTACCTTTTCTTAAAAAAAAATATTTTTTTTAAAATAAGTACATTTTATTCAAAAAGTATGTTATTTTACAACAAATTGTCTTTTCTTAAAAAAACTACATTTTCTATAAAGAGTACATTTTTTGTGAATCAAACTAACTTTTCCTGCGATAAGTACCTAATCTTAAAAATTTACGTATTCTTCAAAAGAGGGCCAATTCTAAAACAACTCCTATTTCTAAAAAAACCTTTTCAAAAAAATACATTCTTTTAAAAAACTACCTGTTCTTACAAAAAATATTTTTCTTAAGAATAAAACCATAAATTTTCTTTTCTTTTTTGAGATAAGTGGTCTTTCTGAAAGTAAGTAAATTTCCTTAAAAAATAACCTTTTCCTAAAAAGTACCTGTTCTTAAAAAAGGTCTTCTTTTTAAACAAAAGTCATAGCCTTATGGCTTTTTCTTCTAGAAAGTAATTCGTCTTAAAAATTAAAAATTTTTAATTTTTCTTAAAAAGTACACCTTTTCCTAAAAGGTACTTTTCTTTAAAAAGTACCTGTTCTTAAAAAAAGGTCTTCTTTGTAAAAAAAAGTCATACTCTTATGGCTTTTTCTTCCAGAAAGTACTTCTTCTTAAAAACTAAAAATTTTTAAAATTTCTTAAAAAAAAAACCTTATTACTTTTTAATATTCTTAGTCAAGCTCCCTATTAATAGAAAAAGGAGTTTTGCAAATGTATTCCTATGATTCCTGGCGAACCGTATAGCTATTTCAGATCTAGCCACAGATCTTCATCAGCTGTTTTTTGGCATGATGCTATTGAACAATTCATCAAACTAAATGCAAACGGAAATCTCATTTGAATTGAGCAAAACACACAAGAAAACATATGAAGAAACTTCTTTCCATCTGCAGAGAACCATCGGTTCCCATTAGACATGTTTTTTGTTGTTGCCTAAAAGACAACACAATTTTGTACATGCAATAACTATTGCATGCAGTTTCGTCGTGCTCCACGTTATTCAAATTTATCAGGGATGAGTTTTATTTATTGGGCCTTGATATTGGTACTTTTTAATTTTATTAGGCAAGCTCGAGGCCATTCCATATTTATATTAATAGAAAAAACCTTTTCTACAAAAAAAATAAATTTTCTACCAAAAAAATACCTTCTCTTAAAAAAACTACCTGTTCTTACAAAAAATCCTTTTCTTAAAAATAAAATAATACCTTTTATTTTCTTTTCTTGAGATAAGAAGCCATTCTGAAAATAAGTAAATTTTCTTAAAAAATAACCTTTTCCTAAAAAGAGTAGCTCTTCTTTAAAAAGTACCTGTTCCTAAATAAAGCTTCTCTTTGTAAAAAAAATGCATACTCTTACAGCTTTGTACAGAACTAGAAAATGAGACAAATTGAAAATTTAATTCAACGATGGGGAAGAAAAGGAATACATGATCGAAATTTCAAATTACTGCCGTGACAAAATAATACTATATCACAATTTTGAAAATAAATTTGACCGTTTCCGCTCGTCATGACGCGTCGGTTGAGCCCCATAAATATAATTTGTTGTTACAAAAATACACCAGAAATTGAAAGTTTCCACGACCGATAGGGGACTATAAGTACCCTCGTATAAAAATATGTTTGACGTTCCCGTAATCGGCTCTTCAAATCGAAGCTTTGAGACCCTCTGCAAATGAAAATCCACAAAAACCAGTTTTCAGTACACCCTATTGTACATATCAATAAAGGTTAGTATAGAAAGAGATAATTTTATCTTAAAAGAAACCAGAACAACTTCAATTGCTTCAAACTTGAGTAAACAAAACTAAATTCTGTACAACATTCTTGACCTCCTGGGAAAGTTGGCATACCATCCAACAACCCCGCCAAATCGCGAACTATTTAAATTATAACTAAGCCAAGTGTTATATAGAGGAGTAGTAAAGTTAAAAGTTACAACATCAGCAGCAATTTCCTCACAACACCAAGCCGATCACATAGGTCCTGTACATCTGACTGAGAGTTATGCAATAAACGTTGTTCCGTCCAACGGACTTGTAATAGTTCAGCAATTTACATAGCTTCCTATTTTTTGTTTGTTTGTTGAAGCAAGACTTCCTCTGTTTACGCCATTGTGATGTTTTATAACACAACTTCCGTAACCGCATTAAATGACTCAAGACAAGGTTTACGAGTGCTGGCAAACTTAACATATGAACTCGCTGTCTCCATCACTCTCTGTGTGGTGGTGTACTAACGACTCTAGTCCTACTAGCTACTACTGGTGGTTTTTTAAATTGCATCTAAAATTCTTCAGTGTTAGGTGTTTCAGGAAAATATGCTGTGCTGTCTTATTCATTCATTTCATGTCCTGTACCTTGTGCTGGGATGGTGGTACTATATAATAACGTGATGTCAATACAAAAATTTTCTGCCGTTGTCCTTATTGTTGTTGACAACAACCAGATTTTGTTTTTATTTGTGGATTTAGCTTTTATTCCTGGCGTTCTAGTCAAGTTGCGTATTAGTATGTACGAATACTACTCATGAGCACAACATACAGTTATTCAGTGGAGCACAGGAGGGTATCATGACAACAACTTAGATGCCATATCATGAAGATTAGGATAAGATTTGGCATAGCGAAAATTGTACTGAACGATATCATAACGGGAAATCTTTTATGGCATCCCTTAAAAAATATGAAGGCAAGGAAGCAAGGTGTTTGGAACTTCGCCTACGGTAATGTGGTAGGGGTTTTAAATTTAACGCCCAATTGGGTACTGTCTGCTAGCAACGGATATTGCCTCTTAATACTAATTAATATGGTAATGATATTTCCACAATAGTTGGAGGTGATGGTAAGGTTGACTCTATCAGGAGATTCTGTAATGTGGGTTATATTTGACTCATGGCGTTTTTACAGTTTTATCTTTGTTATTGTTATGCAGTCAGTTTGTCATGGCACAAGTGTGGAATGTTTATTAGTATACCGTCAAAAATTAAATTTTTTATTGATATTTTTTTAAGATTATTTTTTTAAGATTATTTTTTTAATTGCATTTTTTATTGATATTAATTTTTTTTGTTTCTACAATGATACCGTAATACTTGGGCATACGTATACGTTCGATTTCCTTAATTTTCTTAAGGGCAGCAGAGTTTAATGTCGAGAGATTTTGGATATTAAAAATTCGTACTATTCCCAGTAATTATCAATATATTGTCACTTTACCTAATTCTGCAAAACAAAAAGCGATAAAAATTTAAAAACATGTTTGCGACTTTTGTGACGGGAATATATTCTTAACGCTTTTACTTTCCTGTAACGAATACTACATTACATTACATTCACCAATTTGGTTGCTGCTAAATCGACAACACAAGCCCGATTTTTTTTTACCCGGTTCCAGTACATGAGTTTCATTTCTCACTCATATTTTGACTTATTAATGATCTAGTACCAATATTAGGCCATCTTGTCGCTTTTTCCTCGAGGTATCCCATTCTGACCCACCATCTCACCATGAAATTGCTGAGAGAGTCTGGCATGTTATACATTCATGGAACCGTACATATTTCAGCTAAAGGGCCGTTGTAATCAGAATGGTTCTCTAGTTCATCGAAATTAATTTTTTGTACAAAAATGTAAAAACATCAAATTTCCCTTTTTTTCAACTGGGTTTTTTGAAACTCGGATTTGGAATCCTTACAGTCAGTGGAATTTTTTAAAACTTCCGCCATGTAATAGATCGATTGAGCTTAATAATTGCTAAGAAAAATGTTGGGAATTAAATAAAGATTGCAGATTTTCCAGAAAATTAGAAAAAGTGGTAAAATTCCAACATACGAAAATTTATCGATTCAGCGGAGAAGTTTTTTGTTAACCAAAATTTGGCTTTTAAATATTTTTAAAGCATTTATCATAATGTAAGCCAATGTATTTTTAATTCTTTTGAAAAAAATGAAAGAGTCATATCGCTAATGTACATATCTTATACACTTGTGATGTAAATGTGAACCATAATAAAACATACCTTAAACTTGTGTTTACTCTTACGGTTTGCGATCAATGCATGGTGAAAAAAAACGGACCCTGTAACATTATGCAGGAACCATGAATATGTTTGGAACATCCATATACTTACGGGCAAGCATTGTTTTCATGAATTGTAAATCTGCTGCTTTTTGGTTTTTCTGTTGTCTGTCACGTATGTTTTTTCAGCCTTTTGAACAAACAAACTCACATTTGGGTAACAAAAACTATTATTGTAATATATTAATCATTGTGACTTTAACCTGTAATATTGAATAGCAAACACAATATGTTTGGACACAAGTATACTATATTTGCGACAAGGTACAACCACGCTATCTTTGCATTCAAACAACCAAAAAAGATAGACAACCAAAAAAAAAAAACCAAAAAAAAAAGAATATCAAAATGTTTCTCCATACGAGTGTTTTAACCAGGGTTCGCATTTCGTGGGTAATGGGTTACCCTGGAGTTAGTTTTCAAATTGGGCGCTCCGTTTCCGAAATGTAAATATGAGGGCGCTTTAGCGATTTGTTGTTGGTAAAAAGTGATGCCATATTGAAGACACCCATTGGTTAAAGCCTCCTATGTAGGTAAAGTTGTTTAGACGTAATTGCAAATTGTAATATTTCGATTAGACGCACCGTTTGCCAGTTAAAGCAACTTTTTGATTTTAGCGTTTTTCTTATTTTGGTGATTTTTTTCAATAAAAATTCTTCCATACGAATTGGAGCAGTTTATGAAAACCCCTTAGACACTGCAAAGATTGGTTATATTATTGATTGGGCGCTCCGTTTCCGAGATATAGAAAGTTTTTCCAATTTTTTCATATTCTCGATCAAAATTGGGGATGAGTTAACATGAGTAACTCATTACCCATCGTCGTGGGTAGCTACCGATTATTTTCCCCATTTCCCTGAGTGTAATGGGTAATCATGATGAGTAATTCCCCATCGTCGTGGATATCTACCCATTATTTTCCCATTACCCTCTGGGTAATGGGTAATCGTGATGGATAATTCCCAATTTACCCCGAGGGTAATGGGTAATCGTAATGGGCAATTCCCCATTTTCGTGGGTAGCTACCCACTATTTTCCCCATACCCTGCAAGTTCATTCATTACACATTCCTCACGACGATGTGTATGGGCTACACTCTGGGGTTAATTTTAAAATTTTCGACTCTAAATCCTAATATTCATCTAATATTCATTGCCACAATGAAATAAATTATTATTACAAAGCTGAAGCAAAATGATTGCAATTATGAAACAATGATTGGGATATATGCATTAGACTGGGTCACGAAAAATATATAAAAATATTAAATATGAAAGATCACCTCGAGACAACTTTTTTTCCTTTCCGAGCCCGTGAAAGACAGCCAAAATCGCTTTTTGTCCTAGGCTCGATCGTAACATACATGACATCGTTGTATAGACCTCGACGAGTACTATATTTGTCCTATGATGTCGCTGACTTACGACATCATCTTGTAATGAAGGCGTTATTTAATGCAGATTCTACCCCTAAAATGTAAAAATATTTTTTTCTAGGATTAAAGTCCTTAAAAACCAAGAACATTTTGCTTTCAATGTACGACAAGATGTATCTACAGCATTAATACAATTATTTTTTCTTATTATTTGCATTATGCCCGCAAATTATTGCATACTTTTTAGCGCTATCGAATAATTTTTTTTTATACAAATTTTACCATACTTTTTAGCGCAAATTATTGCATACTTTTTTAACGCTATCGAGTTATTTTTGAAATATTTTCCTGGCATAATTAATTTTTAAAAATTACTACAATTTGCCGAAAGAATACAATTTACTTTAAATTTTCTCGAGGTGATCTTTAATATTTGCCCTCGACTTTGGGATTTTTTGTATATGGAGGCCGACTTGGTCTAATATACATATATACATATTCATTCATTAACAATTCGAGTAATTCCTACTAAGAATGCCACAATTAAAGTGTGAATTTTTGTGAAATTGTCCTAAGAAATCGGCAATATGAGAATCTATGAGAATTTCGTTCCCATAGCGACATACATATAAGTAAGATTAAAATTAAATCACCGCGTGAAAATAGAGCAACTCTGTTTTCGTACACTCGACACAAAGAGTTATCATGGTTGCACAATCCAACAGATGGTGTGCATGCAGCATTTGCACTTCCATGAACAGAGCTTTTTATACTATTTGCGAACGTTTTTGATTTTCGATTATACGCTGGCACTAAGAATCGCTGTTGATTTTCGTAACAAGAATGAAACTGTATCGGAACATATTCTTTGTAATAACAACTAAAACTTTCATCACAGTGACGAAACCTTGCCAGTTAACGAATAGACTTTCGTAGCGGGAATGTACTTTAGCTCCCTTTCGAGCATAAAAAGCTGTTGAATCAATGAACATTCTCAGTTCGGAGACACAGTTTTTTCGTGCAGTGTAGTAACGAAATTATATAAAACTAATTAAATGGCACTACAATTTCAATTTGATAAAGGCCCTTGACAAATTCTATATTATTACATTATCCTAACAATTGCCATTGTTACAACTCCAACTCTGCTTACTTTATTCATTCTCATGCAACTGACAAAGGATGCCCATAATTTAGATGTTGTATGATACAACGATGAAAACAAACAAACAACACTCTAAGTTAGTTGCCTTTTACCTATTTGACTTACCTGCTCTCTTGTACGTGCAAACTCCACTGTATAGCACACGCCTAAGCTCACACGCTGTAAACTGCTCATGTATATATAATGTAAATGAATTTGAATTGTATACTGGCTGGCGTTCACTGTCAATGTGCAACAAAATATGAATAGTTCAAAGTTTAAAGCCTCTGCAATAGCATAATTACAAGAAAGAGAGAGCCAGGGAGAAAAAGAAAGCAGCGGCAACAGCCTTTTGAGTTTGATCCTTTTTCACTTTGTACCCCCAAATGTAAATAAACAAACACACACACAGTTTACGGTTTACTATAATTTAGCCCGTGGTGTTGGTGCTACTCTGTTTCTTTAGTTTGCATTTTATTTCAATAATAGGAGAACTATTTTTTTCTTTATGTCGAAGGGAATTCCTGTTTGATATCGTGTTGGAAAACTAAATTACTGCTGTGCCGCACAGTGTATCAGTAACCTATATAAATTGTGTTTTTCACAGAGTACGGAGAGTCATTCGTTTCCGATTTGCTCTAAAAATTCAAATCGGTAAGGGAGTTGAATTTGTAATTCTTTGAAGTTTTACATCCTTTAAACTACCGAGTTTTATTTTTATCGTGGAGCCGAATTTTAATCTTCCGACATTTTTAAACATTGCTCGCTCTCGACATAAGCCAAAAATAATGATTCGCGAGTCGAAATTACAATATATTTTTAAATTTTTAATTGAATGAAGAACATGTACATTAAGGGTGTATTGAATAAATATTTTTAGAGGTGGTGGCTCTCAAAATATGCGGGTTGAAAAGCTGATTACGGAGAGGTCAAACTTTTGATGTGTTAACATCTGTAGGCACGGGTAGGGAAATCTATCAAAGTGAACACATGCAAACAACACACGGCGATAGCATCACATAGGTGGTTGTTGTACAATAATAGTCTCTGCCTGAAAATAAGTAGGATGGTATTGATGTAGCGGCAGCGAACAAACAAGCAGGTCGTCGTCGCCAAAGAGAATTGAATATTATAGGGAACTCATGGAACGAATTGTATGACTCAGAAGCACTGGCGACATCTGGCGAATGATTCAAAACGTATTACGCGCTTTTTGTTATTACCTGGTCCATTCATAAATTTAATGTGCAGCATTGCTGCTTTTTAAAACATTTATGTGTTTTGTATTGTTTTATGTAATAACATTGTCGAAATGGTGCATTTGTATTGAAATATTGTATAAAGAGAATGAGACTCGTTTATGCTCTTTTACTCAGATTCTCTACTTGAGAGCGGAAAGAGAGTGCAATAAATTCTCTATATTATTCAATACTTTTTGTCGTCGCTCTCTTTATGACAAAACAACAACAATTATTTCAGTGAGCTAAATATTGCTTTATTGATGTGTTAACATCTATAGGCACGGCTGGGGTATAATCTAACAAAGTCAACACATGCAAACAACATACAGCGTTAGCACACAGCGTTACATACGTCGAAGTTATGCAGCGTTAGCATTAAAAATATTATGTGGTTGTTGTGCAACAATAGTTTCTGCCTGAAAATAAGTATGATTGTATTGATGTCGCGGCAGCGAATAGTTGTCTTAAAAGACAAAGTCTTGCTACTCGTAAGCTTGCGAATATAACACAATGTATGTACATTTGTCTGTGGCTTTGAATTCTCTTTATTTTTTGTGGCAATAAAACGAATAGTATTAAGCAAGAAAATAATGACACATGTGCTTGCGCTTGTCTTTAAATAATTTTAAGTATTAATATTATTTAAATGAATCGTCATCATGTGCTTGAACGCTGTTTTTTATTTTCCAACGTAACAGTTACTAATGAGTTCACAGAAATCGAACAGGTACCGTGTAACAACAAGATGTTAACTCATCACCCGCGAGTTCTCGTTGGTTTTTTTAAACGCGGTTGCTTGCAGTCCAATACAAAATTATGGTTTTATTGCTATGGCCCATCATTGACAATTATGAAAGGAATACAATATCGTTCAAATGGCTTCCACGACTTGCTTTACAGTATTTCATTCTATCTACCCAATTTTTCAGTACATTTTCGACCGTTTGGGCCTCTATCCCGTGAACGACAGCGTCGAGTACTTAACTTATTTCACGGCTCCAAAGCGTAATTTCGACGCGGCCAATGTACTTAAAAGTTTTGGCTGATTATGTGGTTTTCGAAAACAGTGTGCAAGATATCGATTGAAACGTTGGATGTGGGACATGTAGCGCTCTCCAGCTGATTCCATACGTCGTCAATATTTATTTATTTATTTATTTATTTATGTCTATGGATTACAATCCTTACAGACTAGCTTAACTAAAAGTAATATAAATCCAAAATATTTTTAAATTTATTAAGTGAAAACGAAAAATCAATTGAACAATTCATATTAATGGTATTTTATTCCTTAAGACACCTCAATATAGGCTCAAAAGAAGAGTAATTATTTCTATGAACAGATATATTAAAAAATTCATTATTTCTAAGACACCGTAAGGGAGTATTAATATTTATGCAGCTAAGAAGCGGAGGACAATCCACAAATTAATTTGTATAAAAACAATACAGAACACTTGGATCTGTGACTAGATAGGGTTTCCAAGTGAATTAATCTGCACCTAGCTTCATAAGATGGAATTGGACTATGGAAATTTACTTCAAACAATGCAAATTTAATAAATTTCTTCTGCAATGACTCAATACGATTAATGCGTACATTATGGTAGGGATTCCAAATAATGGCACCATAATCTAATTTAGATCTAACAATTCAATTCAATTTTATTTACATTTATAATATTTACATTTCGTTTAAGCATAAGTAATATTTACAGAGTTTAAGATTTTTCTTCTATTTCAACTTAAAAATAGGTTGTAATTTACAAAATATTTTTTATAGTATATACAAAATTTTATCGGAGGGAAAAATTTAACAAAAACCTATTTAATTTTTTATTTTTTTATAAAACCAACTAATCCTACTTAAACTACCTAACTGATGCTAACTCATTTATATGGATATAATCAGAATTAAAACACCTGATGTTAAAATTCTGCGTAAGTCTAGTTACCTTGTCCAGGACCAATTCTATATCCGCAAGAGCATGAAGTCTATCAGTCGAAAAGAACCATGGAAGGTTATAGATCAATTTCAATAATTTGTTCTGACATATTTGCAGTTTTTTAATATGACAGCATGCACTAGAAGACCATACAGGGGCAGCGTAGAACATTACAGCGTGGAAAATAGATTTAAGAATTAATTTTTTATTATTAATGGTAAGACGAGAATTCCGATTTATAAATGGATACAGAATTCGGATTAATAAGTTCACCTTGTCAACTATATATGGTATGTGGTCCTTAAATTTCATTTTGGAATCAAGTATAATACCTAAATATATAACCTTTTTCTCCCACTGGATAGATTTGTTGTCGAAAATAATATTTGATTGAGGTAGATAACAAGCTTTTAGTTTTCTAGTAAAATATATTGCCTGTGTTTTGTCTAGGTTTAGCATGATTTTCCATCTATTAAAGTAAGATGCCATTTCACCTAAGGCTCTTTGTAGTTTAGCTATTATATCCGCCGAGAAGATTCCGGAGCTAAGAATCGCTGTATCATCCGCAAAAATGGACATTGTGCAGTAATCCAATTGAGGAAAGTATATAAATTATAGAGGATAGGTGACAAACATGAACCTTGGGGACAACCCACGGTAATAGGAAAGCGCGCAGAACGGTCTAGACCAACGTGAACTTTAAAAGTACGCGATGAGAGAAAACTTTGAATTATTTTCACCAATTGTGTAGGGAAGTTAAGATTCAACATTTTATAAATAAGACCATCATGTCATACCGAATCAAATGCGGCTTTGACGTCTAGTAAAACCATGCCAGTCGATTTTTGGTGGTTGAAATTAGTTTTAACTAGATTCCTGATTCTAATTAATGGATGAATTGTATTATGTTCTCTTCTAAACCCAAACTGTTGAGGTGGAACAATGTTGTTGGCCTCAATGAAATCCGTCAATTTTTCCTTGATAACTTTTTCCAGAATTTTGCTTATTGACGATAACAAACTGATAGGACGGTATGAAGATGGGGAATCTGATGGTTTGTTAGGTTTTTTAATTGGAATAACTTTTGACTCTTTAAATTGTTGGGGAAAATAGCACTGGCTAAGGCAAGCATTTATAATAATTTTTAGTACCTTGATTCCCTTATTAGGAAGTGCTTTAATGCATATATTATTGATACCGTCAATTCCAGGCGATTTTTTATTCTTCAGAGATTTTACTATCGCCGAGATTTGTGAGGCATTTGTTTGAAAATTTACTGAAGGGTCTAGATTTAGTAACCTAAATGAATCGAGGGTATCATTGACTCGGGAGGATGTGGCGGAGTCACCAAGATTTTCAGAAGAAGAATGATTCGAAGCAAATGTTTGCGCCAGTATGTCACATCATTTTGCCTTAATATAGGAATGTTATGAAATTTTTTCCTTAAGATTTTGGTTAAATTCCACAAGGGAGAAGAACCCTTGTCCAGACTAGAAAGCAATTTATTCCAATTTTTGTTTCTAAAATTATCTATTTCTACACGGATTTCCAGATTTAAGGTTTTCATTTCATATAAATCGTTCAGGTTCCTATAACGTTGCCATTTACGCCGATGACTATTTCTCAGTCGAATCATATTCCTGATATGATTTGGCAATGACCTCATTACTTGAGATGGGCGAATCTTAGGTACACTATACGCAATCGCATCGTTAAGCACGTTTATAAAATTCGTAAGGATTTCATCAATTTGTTCATTATGTTCAATATTGTTGATGTTTGAAACTAGCAGGTGTCTGTTTACAAATTTAGACAATTTTCTCCAATTCGCATTATTAAAGTCATAATGAAGAATTGACGAACTATTGTAATACCTATTTAATGTAATTTTTACTGGTAAATGGTCAGAACTTAGATCATTTATAACTATTGCGTTGGAACATATATCAGGTATATTAGTTAGATAGATCTAACAAAAGCGATGTATAGTAATTTTCGTGTGTAAGGGTTCCGAAAGTCTTTACTATTTCTTTTCACAAAAGCAAGGGTGGAGTACGCTTTAGGCATTATATAATCCACATGCAAGATAAATACCAGTTTTGGATCGAAAACAATGCCCAAATCTAACATTTTACTAACTTTAGGTATTAAATAAGTCCCAATGAAATAGATGGAGTTAACTAAATTTATACGCCTTGCAAAAGGAAGAGGGAAGCATTTAGCAGTATTTAGTTTTAAATGATTGCATTCACTCCAAATGACTAATCGATTGATGTCTTCCTGAAGTAAAATAGAGTCTTGAAGACAAGAAATTTTAGTAAAAAGTAAAAAGTTTTAAATCGTCAGCATACATGAGAAATTTAGAGTGTTTGAAACATGATTCAATATCATTAACAAATAATATAAAAAGAAGAGGTCCTAAAATACTACCTTGCGGTATACCAGAGGTTGCTGAATACCTATTAGAGTAAACATTATCAACACACACACGACACACTCTATTACTTAAATACGATTCAAACCACTGTAAAAGACACGAATGAAATCCAATTTTAGCCAATTTCATTAAAAGTAAACTGTGCGATACCTTATCAAAGGCTTTGCAAAAGTCAAAATATCAACTTGAAATCCTGACTCAAAAGACTTGATACAGAAATTAGTAAAGACTAATAGGTTAGTAATAGTTGAACGATGTTTTATGAAACCGTGCTGCGATTCCACTTTTGGGGAAAAAAATATCTTAGCATTGCACGGTAACGCTTGCCTATATGGCCCTATGAAACCACAATGCCAAAACCCGCAACCAATGCATCGGCTTCTCCTCATTGACGTGTGGATTTTCGGAGCCCCAAGTGCTACAGTTTTGTTCGTTAACGTAGCCCCTGAGGTGAAAATGAGCTGCATCGGATTAGAAAATTTGCATCTTCAGCCAAGCGATCTTCGGCCCATTCAGGGATGGTTACGAGACTTGGACTATGTGGAATTCATCAGTCTGTATACCGAGGTCTTTATACAAAATTCTGCTCCTAGAAGTGCGGGATATGTTCGATTTCCGCCAACAGTGGAAAGTTGTTATTGCCGGCTGTTCGAGCACACTTTCAGCTACAGCGGCAATATTTTCCACTGAACGCACTGGACGATTACGTATACGAGTTAAATTTTCCAATAAGAACCGGACTAACGAACTCGTTTCACAAATTTATCCACAAACAGCGTCGATGTCCCTCTGTTTCTATCGAATTTATTTCGTTGATTTCTTACAGTTTGAATTGGAGACTCAGAACTTTGGAAGAAAGATTTAATATTTCCCAATTTTCTTCAAACGTAAAGCAACCCATGACGTAAATTCCAAACCTTTATCTAATAGTCTGAGATTTCTTAAATGTCAAATCGGTCATCTGCACGCTGAAAAATAACGGCCTCTCTAACATATTTCCCCAAACAGATTCTGCAGGAACCATGAATATGTTTGGAACACACTTCAAACATTAATATGTTTGCAAGAACCAAACTCACTTGTGTTTAATTCTAAACAGCATCATGTTTACTGGCAAACATACCCTTTCCAGTGTCTTTCCTCAAAATCGTTTCTCACGTTGGTAGCGCACAAAAGCAAAAGTAACATCACAAACCATTTAAGCGTCCGAGCCTTCGTTTATTCGTTTTTCACTGATCAAGCGCATGAAATTAAAACGCAATACATCACCCAAAATAAGAAACACTGACTTCATCCTCAATTTGCACGCACATTCAGAAATATTTATGACTCACTGACAGAGAATAATGCAAAAATACAGAAACACACTTACAAGATGGACTCTCTCGTTGTCCCCCTTTTATTCTCTTGCTCTTGAGAGAGCATAGACAGTGAAACAAACACAGCTGCATTTGTACCACAAGCATAAATATATGTGGGTCGCAAACACGTATATTCTAACATTTTAATCATTGTGTTTCAAACATGTAATATTGAATAGCAAACACGGTGTGTTAGGACACAAGTATATTATATTTGCGACAATCTGCAAACACACGCTATGTTTGCATCCAACCAATAAAAGAGACAGATTTTTCAGCGTTTGGTTCTACATAACAGAGGAGTATTATTTCAAATTTTACATGGCACAGCGTTTATTGGCCTGCGCTTGTTTGTACTTATTTGAGCTTATATCATAATAGTTAGTCGAAATCTAGACCTAATCATTCAAAACTTACCTTCTCGATATTTTTAGTTTTAAACATTTTGCCCACATACACTATTTTTAACTTATTCCCAATAATTTCAAATTTATTGTCTTGTTTTCTGAAAATTTGCCCCCTTTTAAAATGTTTTCACAGTTTCAATTAGCACCCATCTTTTGTATATTTTCCCCTTTCATAACATATGTATATTATTTATATAAGGTACATTTCCCTTCGTTCCAACCGACTTTGTCTGGTTTTTGACATTCTGTACTTTCTGATGGATGTTCATTATTTCCAACATCTTCCACAACATTCTTATCGAATTTTGTTTTTTTATATCCACGTTAAAATAATGCCACTGGCGAAGCAACAAATTCGGATCCTCAGCAATATAAAGCTCCCACTTTCAGTACAATAAAATTTAAACTACCGAGTAAATTTTATTTTCGTTAAATTAAATTAATTTAAATTTCGTTAAATTTTATTTCTCTCGTACTCTCTCGTTGTCGATTTATCGATCATAAGACGAAGCGCGATATTTTTACTTTTCTTTTCCTAACCTATCGCAATGCGCTACGGCTACCTGTAGGAGGAAAGTTAAATTTTTTTCGGTCGTTAAACTTTAAAGTGTTCATTGTCCAAGCGATTTCGTAACACTGTGTAAAGCTGCACAATAGGTCAAGAAAAAGTACATTGTTACTTTAACTCGAGGCCGATGCAATAAGTCCCAACAACCGCGGCACCGACAACAGCAAATTGATATGAATTTCCGTAGCAGTGCACCATCTCGCTTCTTGGTAATCCTACGTTGCTATAATTCTATATTTTTGCTGCATATTCACTCGTTTTATCAAACTCACCGCTGCTGTTTCGGTGTCCTTAGAGTTACTTTTTTAGTTTTACTTTAGGGATTTTGATTGAAACTTATTTTATTGGCCAACAACAGCAATAACACCCAGCACCCTGAGACACCAAACGGTCGTTCCATCTTGCGAGCAAAGGAAGAGCTGGTGTTGTTCCCCTGTTGTTGTTGGTATTAAATGGAATAAAAGAAATTCAACAACAACAACGCGATACCCCAACAATTTGAAGCTACCAGTGCGGTTAATAAAGTTATTTATTTGCTTGTCACCCTGTTCACACGTTTAGTCATTTTTCTGCAACTTTGTAGGATTAGAACTCAGAAGAGCAAAACACCATTGGACTAGAAGAGAACGCTCGGGGAGGAAACCATCACTTACTATGGGTATTATTTCGTTTGTTTTTTTTTTGTTGGCAATGCATGTCGCTTCAATTGGCAACTTCTTGAAGAGGGTCATAAACTATACAAATATGGAACAAAGTAGTAATAATGCAAAATATCGTCGTTAAAGAAAACTACAGGAACGACAAAAACGTCAATTTTATAGATATAAATGTTTATATGCGATGGTATTTTCTGCCAAGGCAATGTGCTGTCCGTGTGGAAGGGTAAAAAGAAAGACGAAGGAAGAAATTAATGCGGAAAATATGAAGGGGAAAGAAACGTTCAGTTGTGCAAATTATATAAGTTATTCACTGAAGGTAGAAATTGATGTTTCTAATGCCAAAGAAATAGTAATACTCATGCGGTTATAACTATGCGTAACGTACACTGAGTACCCAATAAATTCAAAGTTATGGAAATGATGGAGAATTTCAGGAAGGCTATCAATTGAGGCTATGAATATTTGATATTAACGGTTTCTTACTTGAACCTTCAACCATTTCAAAAACTATAAAAGTTTAAAGGCTATAGAGGGAAATTTCATGCTGTACAGTCAGCGTTTTCCCTGTCAGGTCGGGATTAAAACTCGTAAAGATTTACATATTGCTGCGAATTTTCTAATTGTCCTTCTTACCAATGCTTTATTACATTACGAACATAGCACGTTACAATAAAAATTTGTACTCAATAACACAGGTGCCGACGATTTGTGTCTTTTCCCGTTTACTTAGAGACTGATTGCACTTGGCTATATATACCACTTCAGCCGTTTCCATTCCTATACCGTGGTAGCGTTGTCCATTCTCAGTTGTTCTCGAATGTTCGATACCAACTTAAGGATTTCTGTGGAGATGACATCCGTTCTCGATTATTCCACACTGTTCTTGCAATTTCATCAAACATTCGTGGTGAGTTGGTTTGATGTATGTTTTGATCTTGAAACCAGCGCATACTTTTAGGTGCGATAAGTATCTAGTTTCAATAGTTTTACACCACAAGCTTCGTCAACTGCCAATGTTACTATGACATATATGTTAGTTAATCCAAAAATGTAAAACATTTATAACCAAATAAGGGGAATATGTAGAGCAGAGCTACACACAAGAAAACATCAGAAAATTAACAAATTCATTTAACTGCTGTCCATTCGTATTTGAAGTAAATCTGAGGAAATTTTATTTAGTCAAAGTCCACGTAAAAATAGTATCAACTCAAAATAATGTCCCAAATGTCTTATTTAATCTAGTACAAATTTCCGCCGAAGAAATACAATTATCCTGCGTTTGATGAAAATTATACTTAGACCAAGGTAAAGCATATTAAAATTTGGTTCACCAGGTCCTGAAAAATATTTATATAGACAAAACGACGTTAATCTCGTATTGAACTAAGAATTATCATGAATATTAAAATTAAGTTCGATACCTAGTTAAGTTTATTCACAGAATATAATTGAGTAAACGTGTTACATGTTTAGGTAAAAGTGTCCTTAATACGGGATATCGTAAAATTCACGTAAGAGTGAAGGTAATTGAATTGTTGGCATGTGACAAAAACTTGATGAAACCCCATGTCGTTCGCATTCATATTATACACGTTATGAACAACAAAACCAGATTCCAATTCCCGACAGAGCACCATTACCTTTTATTGCCAGACCAAACACTTTTTCGATGAAAAATGGTTCGATTATTGCCTCAGCCCAAAATACACACCAAACAGTGACACGTTGTGGATGCATTCAAATTATCTTAATCATCTGTTCCTCAACAAACATAATTGTAACATTTTGAGGTTCTGAAAATCCGCAACGCGATCTATGTGAAATAAATGCAGCCACAACGAGCAACTGTCAGGATCTTACATCATGTTGGATCTAACAGATATTCAGGAAGTTAAACTGAATGATCTTAGGCCATTTCTACACAGAACTAATTGTACGTCTCAGCTTCAGACACATCCTGAAATATCGAGAATGTTGTATCATATGGCTTGAACGATGGCTCAATGATAGGGGCGGAATATGATGTCCCGTCGGATCACAACAGTCCTCATTCGACTAAGTGTGTCAATAGCGACAGCCACTTCTACCTAACATCCCCCAACTGTCTGGTGCTGAATTTGGCCTGGCCACGTGATTTAGTTGGAAATGGTATCACATTAACAACAGTACATGTTGTAAAATAAGATAAAAGCCGTTGCAATCCATAGGAACTAGCATTCATTTAAAATGAAATCACTAAAAACCCAAAAACTTTTGTTACGGTTTTTTCGAAAAAGCTGTCACCACATTTTTATCAATAGTAAAGGTATTTGTTTTCAAATATATTAAATTTTTATAAAAAAACAAATAGTTTTTCAATACTTTTACTTTAATTGACTATTTTACAACGTCATGAGGTCAGATGTCTTATACATACATATTAATTAAACAAATAAATAAACAAAGTTTAACATATTTCTCCAACTGCTTCTATCCTTCGCCTTTTCTCACCAGTTGATAACACCAATGATATGGAGGGATTCTTCGGCCTGGGCTTTCCGGCGGAGTCTTGGTCGTCCTCTTTTCCTGCTTCCATCGGATACATAATCGAAAACATTTCGCGCTGGCTTATCTTCATTCATTCTGATAACATGGCCTAGAAAACGCAATTGGCATAATTTAATTCGCCGCCTAGGTATGTCCACGTCGGAATACAAATTATATAGCTCTTGGTTCCAACGACGTCGATACTCGCCATTTTCTTTAATAGGACCATATATTTTACGGAGAATTTTTATCTCGAATACTCCCAGGTGTTTTTTATCCGCTTGCGATATGACCCAAGTTTCGGAGCCATATGTTAGGATACGTAAGAGAATCTGGTACAGCTGGACTTTTGTCTGTCGAGAGAGGTCTTTGTTCTTTAACTGCTTGATGAGCCCAAAATAGCATCTATTTGCAAACGTATTTTCCACATTTAAAGTAGATTCCAAATTTTACATGGCGTACCCTCTACTAGTTTCATACCTCATTGTCTCCAATTTTTTGGAGTGTTCAAGTGCAATTAATTTCGAAAATTAATATATTTTAAGAATTTTTTCACACTGTGTTAATTAATGATCTATGAGTTGCTTTTATTATTAGTCTATTAAATGAATAAGAAAAAAGAGCTGATAACTTGTTCAGTGGTAACATATACTGCATCAAAATAGTATGAATAATATACGTTCTCAAGCCAAGTATTTTCGGTGTAATCGATTTGACAACGGTTCAACCGTTTCTCAATGCCAATGTCAAGTTTGGGCTCCACTATGCTGCTCCGGCAGGGTCTGTGGAGTACTTATTTCGATTGCGCAACACCTCAGCTAAGTTAACGTGAAATTTCATCCTAATCGGACAAGCAGATAATGTCTTATATTTACCGTTCTGTGGGGAAGAAGTGTTATTGTGGATGGAGCAATATCATTTAAATATATCATTACCTAAAATTCAAATGTTGAGCTTTCAACCATATACATGTTCAGAGACAGCGATTTCATTAACAAACCGCAGCAAATTATGTTTTTCATAAGTCAAAGATGCCTCTGTGACGACGTATTGGTGACTAGCAGATTTGCATGACGGACAACAAGTTTGTTCAACTTTTGCACTTCCCCTTGCACGACGAAAAGGTCGGGCCAACACTAGTTTGTCTCTAGTTCTCAATGTGGAAGGTAAAGAGACCAGTGTATTTTGAACTGTAAAAATGCTCGTATTTTCAATAATTTTTTTCATATTCATAAACTGCTTCCTTTTTGACCCGTCTCTTTTGAAATATTGCGTCGAAATGAGAAATGGTGGCCAGACCACCATACACAATAACGGATAAGTCGGAGCGTATCAACATTTAAAAAAAAAACAAATATTTGTATTTAGTTAAGTTGATAAATTTACGTTGGAATACTTTTAAAAAGTTGATAAATGAACTTTTAAATGTTAATAAAGAAAAGCATAAAAATACTGAAGTTATAGGTGAGTTCCGAATATCCGAAATGTACTGATAAATCCCAGGATTCCGGAATTGGAGTTATCAAAATCCCGAATCCTGGGATTTACAAAACGTTGTCCTAATTAAGAAACATTCATAGCTCTCAAATGAGTGTACACTCTGTAGAAATATTCTGAAAATCCCAGGATTCCGGATCTGGAATTATGAAAATCCCGAATTCCTAATAGAACTTTGTCCTAATTACGAAAGATTCAAAGCTCTCAAATGTGTGTATACTGTGTAGAAATATTCTTTTAATAATATTTGTATGAGTTCGTTATTTCGAGTACCAAAAATACAATTTATACGTTCGTTAAAATGCGATTTCATTAAATCGAGTATGCGTTAATTCGGGAGCGGCTTGTTTTACAAAATGCTAATGTTGTCTTTTTTTGAAAAGATTTCTTTTTCTAAAATTTATAAAATTACTTATCGTATATCAGTTTTCGCATTAAGTAGACCAAACAATACCAAAAATGTGTAGTGGCAATTCTGGGTTAATTATTTTTTCGTTTATAATTTTGTTGCTTAGTGTTATTTTTATTTCTTCCAAAATAACTCGCCAACCAACAAAGCAACAAATTAGTAGAAATAATTAGTTAATTACTAAGTGGTTTGTTGGGAATTAAAAGAATACTGGCAAAGACCTAGCGCCACTATAAGCCATTAATGCATTAGCCAGCAAATACGCTGCAGCTAATACATCCAGCATCACGCAGGGAAACCCCTTCTGGGTAGCGCCTTACACCTTTGGCCCAGTTGAAACAATACAATTTTTGAAAAATAAAAAAAGGAAAGCAAAAGATGAAGAAAAGGAAAAACTGCAACTGGCTGAGCGAGCCTCTTCTGTTTGAACAATTAACTAGAGTTTACAAAAAGTAGGTGAAATGTGCATTGTTGGTGGGAAATGGAAAAGTACATTAAAACTGCCAAGCTACTGACTGACTTTTCTAGTGAAAGGTAAAACAAAAGAAGCAAAAAAAAAACTGTGAAAAACTCATAATTTTTCACACGAGTAAATTGCTGCTGGGAACTATTCTTACACTCGTTTTTTTTGTTGGAAGAAAAAGGGAAGAAGAATGAAAAACAGAGTATATCAAAGTGTATAAGCTTGGGATTATTAGACTTATAGATGCACTTCACTAGCTCTCTACAAAGTGAGCAAGAAAAAAAGTTAAGGAAAGTTTCTTCTCATACACAATGCTGAGTTTGAGCAGAAGGTACTCGAATAGTGCTGCCTCCATGCATCGAGTTTGTACAAATCATTTAAATAAGAGTGAAATCATTGTGGCAGATGCACAATTTTATGGAAATTGACTTTAGCAGGAAAATCACGAGTATTTTAGTTTGGTGGAGACGTAAAATGGTTACCAGGAGTGGCATGATAGTTTCAGCGATAATGACCCCGATTGATTAAATTGACTAATAACACGAAACAGTCATGCTGAAAAATCGTTCTTTTTCCTGTTGTTTGGATGCAAATACAAATTGTGTTTGGAGCTTGTAGTAAGTATAGTATACTTGTGTCCAAACACGACGTATTTGCTATTCAATATCACATGTTGGAGGCACAGTGATTAATATGTTATAATATATGAGTGTATACAAATACGCCTGTCTTTGTTGCACTATTGAGAGCAAGAGAATATAAGAGTTACAAGGAGAGATTATTCACAGTCAACGTTGTATGTGTGTATCTGTATTTTTGCATTAATTTTTGACTCAGTGGCCCAATTCACACGGGAGTAATTTTTAGTCCGAACAACTTTTGTTTTTTCCAAAACACACGAGACTAATTAATCTGTCTAAAATTGTATACGTATACACAGCTTTGTGTGTGTTAGTATTTGTTTTTATTTATTTGACGTTTGTTTTTATTAGTTTTAATGTTTGTTGGCGCGACCAACCACCTTCTGCTTTCAAATTCATGTTTACACGACGATGGACAAATAAAGACTAAAAATCGCTCCGCAAAAAATAAAACACAGAACCTGTGTTTTCATAAGTGTGCATGTATTAGTTTTGTTCTGCTAATGCGGGGTTGGAGCTGGATGAAAAATTATTCCAACGAAAAACGACTCTCCTCACCGAAAATGCCTACAAGCTGCCATGTTAGACCAGAACAATTAATCCCGTGTGAATTGGGCCAGTGATTCATAAAAATTCTTAAATGCGTGTGTAAGTTGAAGATGAAGTGAGTATTTCTGACATCTGTTGGGTTTTAGTTTCACGTATTCAGTCCCCAATAGGACAGAGGATAGCAAAGGCGCTTGGTTCATTAAGTAACCATGCTGTGGAAAAAATTTATATTACATGTTATAAAATCTGTCTTTTTTGTTATTTCGTTTTATATTGCATGTTGGAGGCACAATTATTAAAATGTTATAATGTATGTGTTTTCGATCCAAATATATCTGTGTTTCTGATACAAACACAGTTGTGTTTGTTGCACTGTTTACGCTCTTTCAAGAGCAATAAAATAAAATACAGACAAAGAGAGACTATTCACAGTCTTACTTGTCAGTGAGTAACTGTATTTTTATATTATTCTTTCTGTCAGTGATTCATAAATAATCCTGAATATGTGTGTAAATTGCAGATATATTGAGTGTTTCTTATTTTAGCTGATGGATTGCGTTTTAGTTTATTACAAACAGTTGACATTGGGTCACCAGATAGAGGATATCAAATGCGCTTGGTCGGCGCTTAGTAGAAAATATTTGTGAACAGTAAAAAGGAATAAAGTAAAAAGAAAAGGCTCGGACGGTTAAATGGTTTGTGATGTTGCTTTGGTTTTTGTATTAGGCTTGCTACCAAAGCGATAAACATGTGCTACCAAAGCGATAAACAATTTTGAGGAAAGAAATCTGAGAGGAGTTCCATTTGTGAAATTTAATAAAAAAACACACACACGCTGAAAAATAACGGCCCCAGCAACATACCATGTACTTGTTTGCAAGCATTGTTTTTGCTCGTATTCCGAAAGAAACATGTATATGTTTGGAACACAATTCAAACATTAATATGTTTGCAAGTCCCAAAATTACTTGTGTTTAAATGTAAACAGCATCATCTCTACCGACAAACATGAACGCTTTTACGTGGAAACATGTGCGTATTTCCCCCCCAACAAAATAATATTTAAAAACAAATTACTCTTTGATTTCAATATATATGTAGGTATTATTTATTATAATTAATTTTATAAATATAAATCCACATTTATAAATAATTTATATAGCAAATTAAAAGATTTTTTTTAAATTTAGGTGCATTGAATGCATTATTGGTTTTTTCATGAAATGAGAATCTGCTGCTCTTTTGCTTCTCCTTTCTTTGTTGTCTCTCACGTTTTTGTTTTCGAAAGGTTTCAACTATGCGTTGGTTATCACTACGCGTTGGTACTACACAAAGAATATATTTATACACAAATCTAGTTCATGCAAACCAAGCGTTTATTTCACAAATGGTCCGCCATTCCGATTTTCTCCGTAAAGGCTCGGACAGACAAAGGGCTTCACGTTGTTGCCCTTTCCACTTTCTTTCCTCAAAATCGTTTCCCACTTTGGTAGCACACAAACATATATACGAAACACATACACAAAAACCAAAGTAACATCACGAACCATTTAAGCGTCCTTCGTTTATTCTTTTTTAACTGGTCAAGCGCTTTTGATATCCTCTGTCCGATGAAGCATTGACAACTGAATACATGAAACTAAAACGCAATACATCAGACAAAACAAGAAACACTGATTTCATCTGCAATTTGCACGCACTCTCTGGAATATTTATGACTCACTAACTGAGAGAATAATGCAAAAATACAGATACACACTTACCAGATAGACTCTCTCGTTGTCCCTCTTTTAATCTCTTGCTCTTGTGTGCAACAAACACAACTGTATTTGTATCACAGCATAAATATATGTGGGTCGCAAACACGTATATTCTAACATTTTAATCATTGTGATTCAAACATGTAATATTGAATAGCAAACACAATATGTTTGGACACATATATAATATATTTGCGACAAGCTCCAAACACACTTTATATTTGTATCCAAACAACCAAAAAAAGATAGATTTTTCAGCGTGTGGGTTTTTTTCTTTAGTGTCTGTCACGATTTTGTTTTCACCAGTTTTCAACAAAAAAACTCATTTGGGTCACAAGTACATGTATTATAACCTACTAATCTTTGTGTCCCAAACATGTTATGTTGAATAGAAAACACAATGTGTTTGGACACAAGTATAATATATTTGCGACAAGCTACAAACACGTTATATTTGCACCCACAACAACAAAAAAAGATAAAATTAGCGGCGTGCAGTATTCAAACCGCGCTTTGTTTGCACATACGAGCTTTGTATGCATATAAATATATTGCTTGTGTCCTAAGGCATAGTAATTATCATGATTTTAAGTTTTGTAGGCTTTGGCGGAGTTGAAACCATCTCAAAACGACATGAGAGACAAGAGAGAAATGAGAAGCAAAAGAGTAGCAGATTCTTATTTCATAAAAACACAAATATTCAAATATTCAATGCAAGTATATATATAAAGGGACGTTATAGATATTTTAGTTTTTTAATTAATTGGTTATAAATGTAGATTTTTATTGGTAAAATTATTTACAACAAAAAAAAAACATATATATTGAAATCAAAAAATAATTTATTCCTATTATGTTTGTGAGAGAAATACGTACATGTTTCCACGTAAGTATATGGAGGTTTGGGAGGAAAGACGCGAATAATGATTCCACGAAAATATATAGATGTTTGGGATGAAGCACACATATGCTACCACGTACAACTATACATGTTTGTCTGTAAACATTCTAATGTTTCCATTTAAATATCTGGGAGATTGGGACTTTCAAACATATGAATGTTTTGATTGGGTTCTAAAGATATACATGTTTCGTGCAGAATATGTTGGGGAGAATATATTACAGATACATTTTTTCCAGCGTGTGACAACGAATAATAAAAATTGTTGCCTGTAAAGTCGGTTTTACGGGCGAAGATTTTACGTGACAACGTCTTTTTCTCGGTAGAATATTTATTGATATGAATATAATTAAATTGCACAATAGGAACAAGGAATTGAATGAAAATAAGAATTGCACAAATTTTAACTATAGAAATATATTTTGTTTAGATTGATTTGATTTTCATATTGATTAGATGTTAAAATTCTTGCTCAACACAGTTTAAATCAAGTTTTCTTATATCTGCCACTTTTTCTTAATATTTGTAATTTTAAAGAATCAATTCGAAAATCAAAACATTTATTCAGATCGAAGGTTCAAATTTTTGCTAAATAAATTTGAAATTAATTAAAATTTGTAAAATAAAAAAAAAAACCAATGAGTGTTAGAACTCACGGGCGATGTTTTAACATTTATTGAAACTTATGGTTTAGGAAAATAGAAGTAATTTCAACACCATCTAGGTACCTGTGCGATTTCTATGAACACATTATCAAATGTGACATTATAAACAATAAACATATCCTTTATTATAAAATATAAACATTTCTTTTATTATAAAAAATAAACATTTCTTTTATTAAAAACAAAAGAAAATAATTTACTAACCAAAAAGTATTTCAATTCATCATATTCGCATATCGTTTTTAAAGCCGACCGCAGCTCTCTGTTTCGTTTTGGCTACCTAATTCATATGAAAATTTCTACACACAAACATACACTACACATATCATAAAGCCAAAAAACAAAAAAAAACAAAAAATAATACCTTATCCAATGCAGACTGATCTAAATCAATATTCATACACACGCACATATATACGCACATACATACTTGCTCAGTCGTCATATATATGATGTGCCAAAAAACAAAAACACTCACACCACCGACCAACAGCCACTAGAAGCCAGCAAAGCAAATCGTTTCTGGCACACAAGTAAACACACCCATCCGCACACACAGAATTATTTATTGAGTGGGAGAGAGACGCAAGGCATTCGGCGGGCCTCTCTCTCGTTCGGTGACTCATCGTAACGTTACCGGGCGTTACACTTTTTCATAAGTGACTCCCAGCCGCAACCTAATTTAAGACGTTGTCACGTCAAAATCAAAACATTTACTTTAAGTTGAATTGTCGATACTTAGCATAAGAGTATCTTATATCGTTTTGAATCTTCTGAAATTATTACAGACACCAGTTCAGAATAGCTACAGCGGAGTGCATAGTGTTCTAGTCAAATTTTATACTTGTCATCGTCGACGGCTATTTAAATAATATAACTATTTTAGCTAGGTTCTTATAAATTTCTCAAAAAGATCTAATTTAAGTTGGATGGATTCATGTGAATTTAATAAACCAGTACCAAGAACACACATTTGTACCCCAGTGTAAGTAGTAGGTCGCAAAACTTCTAAAACAATTACCATTTCAATCATACCAAATCAGTTATCCCTTTTCCCTGTTACTACAACAAATGGAAAAGTTTCATCTATAGTCTTAGCCTATTTTACAACACCAACTTCTCTACAATTTATAATTAAAATACTGTTCCTTAATTTCGTAATTTATTTTAATTTTCTGTACGTTATTGTAAATGATATACAAAGTTTTAAATAATTACACAAATTAATATAAACTGTTTTTTATTAAACAAAAAATTAATGATTTATAAATTTACCAATAAAATTATATTAAATATAAATTCGTTTGCTTTTCTTTCCCCTCTATTTTCAGTAATTATTCTGGTTCTAAAGAAACATCAACGCCTCAAACAACCCAGGCACGACCCGGCAGTGCGGCGGGTGGTAGTGCGGGTAGTCAAAGTGCTGGCATGGCGGCCACAGGCTTCCAGGATACAAATGCTGCTGCTGATATTCGACAACCTTTATTGACGACAAAGAAACCTATACCACATGATCGTTTCGATGATTTGGAGAAAATTGTACGCGATCTGACGGGAACTTTGCAATATGGTCATGTGTTAGTCGATAGTGAGGGGGAGGAGAGTGGCAGTAATCCGTCATTGGGTGAAATTATGAAAATCAAACCAAGGTAAGTGAGAAAGATTTTTATTTTTGTTTATAAATAATGTGAAAGTTCTTGTGCATAATTAGTTACGGGAAATATTTCAGGGTGGTTGGTTGGGTTTTGTTGGCAGTCGATGAGCGACTCGGAGCTTTTAGTCCACTGCGATATAAGTTCAAGATTCTGTCGACGCTAATTGAGACAATTCTCCCAAGTCCCTAAAGAATTAGGTTAGTAGACATCCTCCTGATGTAGACATCTCGCCACATGCTTGTCACTGATACAGTTTGAAGTGGAAACCGACGCAACAACTGATACCTTGGACCCAGATATTTACAGAAGATTCAAAGATCTCCTACTAACCAATGGTGGCTAGAATTGTCTTACGGAATACAAGCTGTGCTCATATCTACCTTTGTCGCATCACAACGAAGCAGCGTTCGCACAGGACATATTTAAACCCCCTGGCAAAAACTTTTGAAAATTTTTAAGCAGAACGTGTTTCTGAAAGCTCTACACTGCTTCCTGCTACAAAAGTCCAACGAATTATGGGAGAATATGAAAATTTTTGGGGTGTTGTACTGAAGTGCAACGAGAAATAATACAGAAACAGTAAAATTCATCACAATTTATCCAAAACTCTTAGCAGTGTTACTATTTTACACAAATACATTTCTTCTCCTATCACTAAATCATTTTTACACTGTATTTAGTAACAGTGTCAAGAGCTACTTAGTAGGAATTTTGCTCGAAAAACAAGTCATTCTATCAGCGCCTTGTCTAGTGTCTGTTTCGGTGCTTCTAATTCTCATTTTAGTCGAACGGAATTTTTTACTGGGTTGCTACGGGCACGCCAGAGCGTTGCAATTTTTGTGCAACGTATAAGGCAGTCCAACTCATCGGCTCTGTAGTACCCCGGAATGTCCATGTGCACTGGCATCGAAATAATTTCAAAGCCGTCATATTGAGCCATCTCATTATGAGATCTTCCTCAGCCATCAACAGTTGTTAAGTTCGGGAACACTGAATCCAGGGAATTGATAAACGCATCAATGTCATTAAAGACGTTGACACCCATAATTCTCAGATTTCAACAAAGACGCTACAAAAGTAAATCGATAGGGCAGCAAACGACGTCATATTTTCTCCCGCTCTTTTTTTAGACATTTCTATTCAGTAAGGTTTGCCATTTCATCATGGAAAGATATACGAGCCAACAACGAGTCGAAATTATTAAAAATTTACTACCGAAATTTGGAGTCAGTGGCCTCAACTTTAAGAGCGCTACGTCCAATTTATGGTCGTCATAATCGTCCTACCAGATCAAAAATTGAGCGTCTAGTGGAACAATTTGAATCCACAGGCACATTACAAAATGTTCCCGTGCCAGTGAGACAAAGAAGTGCCCGTAGTGTCGAGAATATTGCTGCCGCTGAGGCTTTAGTTCAAGAAAGCCCAAATGTGTGTCTCACACGTCGTTCTCAAGCGTTGGGAATCTCTGTGACGTCGTTGTGGCGAATTTTGCGAAAAGATCTTGGCCTACATCCTTACAAGATCAAATTGACGCAAGAACTGAAGCCGCTTGACCACCATAAGCGTCGTCTGTTCGTGAATTGGGCTGAGCAACAACTAGGAAATGATTCGGATTTTCATCGGAAAATCATCTTCAGCGATGAGGCTCGTTTCTGGCTGAATGGCTTCGTCAATAAGCAAAATATGCGTTATTGGTCAGACAGCAATCCACACGTAATCCATGAGTCATCATTGCATCCCGAAAAAATTACGGTTTGGTGCTGTTTTGGGCCGGCGGCGTCATTGGGCCGTACTTCTTCCGTGATGATCAAGACCGGCACATTACTGTGAATGCCAATCGCTACCGTTCAATGATAACCGAATATTTTTGGCCCCAATTGGATAATATGGACTTGGAGGACATGTGGTTCCAACAGGAGGGCGCCTCAAGCCACACGGCGAATGCCACAATCAATTTATTGGAAACCAAGTTTGGTGAACGTGTTATCTCACGAAATGGCCCAGTCGATTGGCCGCCTCGGTCGTGCGAACAAGTCAGCGACGATTAATGAACTTCGTACGAATATCGAACGTGATATTGCAGCAGTATCGGCCGATTTATGCTTGAAAACCGTCGAAAATTGGGTCCAGCGTCTGGACTTCTGCAAGCGTGCCCGTGGTGGCCATGCAAAATAAATCGAGTTCCATACATAATGGCATCGAACGTACTTTCACAGGAATAAAGAATTTCATTGGTATCTAAAACCGGTTTTGTTTTATTTAAAAAAACTTTTGTAGCGCTCTTATTGAAAAACCCGTTATATCTCATCCATCCGGTCGCCACCGTAATTGTCCAAAGTCCTGTCTGGTTGACGCTAGCAGGATCTGATAGTATACGGGCACGAGGCAGCTGTAGTTACCTAGAATAAGCCCCAAACCCAGCTGATCATTGATTTTCGTCTCATCCGTGTTGAAATTTAGAAATTAGGAACTATTTTGTTTCAGAAATACCCTTCCGCTATAAGAGTGTGACATTGTCATTTCATTGAATCCGCTTTCGAGTATTTGAGAAATGCACAAATGTTGGGAGTCTCTATCAGCTCTTTTCTATAACCTACTTCGACCATTGTTTGGAACTTCCCACAGCCCATTAAATCGTGATTTTCTGATCTGTGAGGTGCATGTTCATCAACCAAAAACTGGATCTTATCAGTTCCAGACTGACGGCAAAGGTGCCCCTGTCGCTATATGCAGTTGAGAGGAAGATATTCTGATCGTTTCTTTGCACAACGAAAGCTCTGGAAGCGCTTACGCCGATGCAATTGTCGGGCACCCTTACACATCAACCTCACCTGTGTCACTATCCGCGGTATATTATAGCGCATCTACTGGCTTAGCCAGTATAAGAGAGAGTATAAATAAGAGGCAAACTTTTTCCCTATTTATTAAGAGCTTCAACAACTGTTCATGCATTGGTGCATTCCCGCTCACCGTCGCCATGTTAGCACTGGTCTCTCACGTTTTTTAGAGCTTCGCGGTGGAAATCTAGATACCGTTGGTCTGCAGACGATTCTCAAATAGCCCAGCCTTGGAGCCGGCCTGATCGAGATCCCGTCAGCTCCTTTCGGTTCTGACAACGCGCCCACAATATATTTCCTTATAGTTTTTGCAATGATTCCGTCTTCCTCCCTCCTCCCACCATTACCATGGTGTCTTGTACAAATTGTCTAAAGAAACTTGGTAAGAGTTCCAACTGGTCACTTTGGCCCTCTTATGTTGGGCGCTGTATCATGGCGGTAGCACAATGTACGTGAAGATAAATTCGAATTTGACCAGCAAAGACACAAACCACTTTGGTTATCAGAGAGCTGTTATAACGTTAACAGGTATCTGTTGCAGTACTAGAAAGGGAAGTATATTCAAATAAACAAGGTTTTTGGCGAACTAAATTAATAAAAATAGGTAAAACTTACAAATCGTATAAACACCATTACGAGTTTTCAGTATTAGTGGCACAAATCTTGAGCAGCTTTCCAGCGAACATTATATTTTATTTCTATTTCAATAGTTTTAGAAAGACAATAAGTCCAAACCAAAGATTCTTCGTCAATTAAAGGGATATCAATGAAAACGATGAATGTGTCAACAAATATAATCTGTTGTGTTACAAAAATGTTGATAGTCAGCAAATATATCTTAAACATATCGCACCCCAACTACAAAAGAGTCATAACTCAAAATTTTCAGATTTTAATTTTTTGCTTAAAAACAATAACCAAAGACCATTTCTATCCGCTGTAAAAATCTGACGTCGTTTACTCTTTCTTTTCGTCAAAAAATTGCCGTATGAATATGTCTATTTGCGTATTTTCATACATATTTCTAGTTAACAAAAATTTGAAATTTTGAAGATTTGAAAATGTTGAGTTATGACTCTTTTGTAGATAGGGTGCGATATGTCAAAGCTTAAAAGAGAGTTTTTTTACAACAAAACAAATGCCAGTTGCGGTAAACGTTTTTATGTGGGGGAAACTGTTGCGGAGAACTTCGATTATACATAGCAAGAAATGTGAAAGCAACCTATAATTATTTTCTAGTTAACCCTACAAATATTGTCTTTGCGTGTATGGTTTTGATATTTAATCTAACAGTATATTTTATCTTGGCGCCTACATATATCTGGCTAATCCTTCTGAGACTGATACTTGGAAATTTGTAAATTTCAACCCCAACACTCTTTCACAGCCGAACAGAAAAAGTAGTTTATTTTTTAAATCATTAAAATTGCACTAGGAGTTACAAAAATTGGTTTAAACTAGTTTTTCTGTAAAAACACGTTCAGCAGCCTTTGCGAATTCTTCTAAAACAATTGGTCGGACTTCTCGTTTTGTAATTTCTAATAATAACACCATTCTACAAATTATTTTTAAAGATTTCTCAGTAAATTTTTTAAAACTTTGTCTACTAACGGCTTAAAGTGAAGCCGAATTTTCAAATTTCTGGCAGTTATGCATTGTTAGCAAAATGTTCTCTGCCAAATTACAATACATCCCATATTACAATGTGCAATGTGTGCACAAAAGCTCTTGCTAACAATTTGTCAAGAGACTTGTATTTATTTTCAGTTTTAATCATGTAAAATGTTAAAAGAAATTTTGTATTGAATGTCTGGCACAACCCAACTGAAATGTAAAATTGACATGTAAAAGATTTACAATAATAAACACAAATATTCTAAGGAAATGTCGTTTGGTTCAACACTGACTGCTCTGTGCTATTGAGGCAAATTGAAATGCAAACATAATCTTTCTGGTTACGATGATATAATATCCATCTATCCATGTATCTATCGTATAGAATAAGTGAAAGAAATCGAAGAAAAAATATACATGTGTAAGTGAATCTCTGAAAACACAAAGTAGTGCTGGAATTCGAGTTGAATTTGAGAAATGCACTCATATATATGTATGTGCATGTGTGCACCATTTGAATTGCGTTTAGTAACGAATATGTTGAGAACAATCTTCAGCGCCAGATAAAGATATACGTCTAAATTGACAATACTTAGGCAAATGTAATGCTTGTAACATTACACTCCCACTCAGATACATATACATACATATGCAAATGCACAATCCCTGCACAGTATTTGACAAAGGAGTCGTACATCGTCGAACGTCAAAGGAGTCACTATATAGCCACTTCCGGAGGACGATAGAGTTTGTTTACTTCTATCACTTTATCATATTCCAAACATCGGAAATTATTTATATGGTTTTTGAATATATCAGGAGCTAGAATAAAATTAGTCTCATCATTTATGACCGAAGTGGTTTTTAATTAGCCTTTGGTTGTAATTGTCACTGATACTACTTCGTCATAATTAAAAAAATAGAATCTCCCAATTTTTGCTGGAAAGATCTTATGTATCGGGTTTTTCAATAAGAGCGCTACAAAAGTTTTTTTAAATAAAACAAAACCGGTTTTAGATACCACTGAAATTCTTTATTCCTGTGAAAGTACGTTCGATGCCATTATCTTTGGAACTCGACTTCTTTTGCATGACCACGGGCACGCTTGCAGAAGTCCAGACGCTGAACCCAATTTTCGACGGGTTTCAAGCATAAATCGGCCGATACTGCTACAATTTCACGTTCGATATTCGTACGAAGTTCATCAATCGTCGCTGGCTTGTTGGCATAGACTATAGACTTGACGTAGCCCCACAGGAAATAATCTAACGGCGACAAATCGCACGACCGAGGCGGCCACTCGACTGGGCCAGAACACGTTCACCAAACTTGGTATCCAATAAATTGATTGTGGCACTCGCTGTGTGGCTTGTGGCGCCGTCCTGTTGGAACCACATGTCCTCCAAGTCCATATTATCCAATTGGGGTCAAAAATATTCGGTTATCATTGAACGGTAGCGATTCGCATTCACAGTAATGTGCCGGTCTTGATCATCACGGAAGAAGTACGGCCCAATGACGCCGCCGGCCCATAAACCGCACCAAACCGTAATGTTTTCGGGGTGCAATGATGACTCATGGATTACGTGTGGATTGCTGTCTGACCAATAACGCATATTTTGCTTATTGACGAAGCCATTCATCCAGAAATGAGCCTCATCGCTGATTGTTGAGGTCTCTTAAAGTTGGCCTCTTAAAGTTGAGGCCACTGACTCCAAATTTCGGTAGTAAATTTTAATAATTTCGACTCGTTGTTGGCTCGTATATCTTTCCATGATGAAATGGCAAACCTTACTGAAGAGAAATGTCAAAAGAGCGGGGAAAAATATGGCGTCGTTTGCTGTCCCTATCGATTTACTTTTGTAGCGTCTCTGTTGAAAAACCCTTTATATATATACTTATAAATATATTAGTCTTTCAATTTTAGATATTTTTGAAATAAATTTTGGATTAAACTAGCAGTTCAATCAATTCGACCTACTAATGTAACTGTTGGATACATTTAAATTATCATATTTTATGTAATTTTATTCTTAATATATTTTCATTCATTTACAAAGAGAACACCAACTATCTTACACAGTTGTGGAACCTTGTGGAATTAGAAGGGGTAATTTTGTGATTTTTTTCCATTCCTCGAACTTGTGGAATTTGAATAAATTAGGTTATACATAAAACAACAAGTCTTTCAAGTTAATTAGGCACCTTAGAATTGTAGTCGAAAATTCAACTTCGAGAAGACTTTCAAACGACACTGCCTGGACGTGACGGCGATGGAGAATAGTTTCTCCCGACAGATTATACTTCTTAGAGGCAAACAAAATCTGTATCCCACGCGATGAATTACAATAGTTTGAAGACACTAATTAGTGGCTTCCGCGATAGCAGATTCTGGCAGGGATTAGACATGCTATTAAAAATACCCACTCCCACACACAATCACGCGACCAACCCTATCATTGAAATTGAAAATCCTATCATATTATTCCCTGAATTTCGTCTGTATACTTCGATTTACACTTGTAATGCATCATTGGTCTGTGATCATGCAAATCTATGCATATTTGCTCTTTCTATTCAATGGGTTTTTCGATTTAGTTTTGTTCCACAAGTCCTGTTTCCTCCACTTTCCTGGCAGCATTTTTAAATGAGGGAGGATGTGATGTCTATCATCAGCTCATGGCATAGAAGATGTGAGTTGCGCGCTTCGTGTTATTGAGCGAAAATTTGAATAAATGGGAAAAAGGACTAAAAGTGGTTTCACTCGAAAATTTGGTGTGTGTCATATTAAGAGTACAAGAAAAATTTGGATTTTTAGCTAAAATTAAAGATTTCATACGTTTTTAAATGTCAACGTTTACACATAAAAAATATCCTTTGCAGTTTAATGCTTAAATAAAAGAGGGATAACATCAAGACAAGAAAATAGATTTAGGACAACAAATAACTATAAATTATAACTAAACTTCAAGGACGTTTCTGCTGATGCAATAGAAATTTTTTGATTTTCTGTTAAAATATGAACGAAATAAATTACGCTTGAATAAGATAAGACATTCGATTTTAGACTTCATCAGAGTCTTTACTTAGAGTCAATTTTAAAAGAATTAAAAATGACTTCACGAGCCAGTGTTTCTAATTTTATGACTTTATACAGGCTGGCTGATGAATGTTGCTACATCAGAATCTACCGAAATCATCAATATTCATAACTTCTTCTCTATGTAGGCTTTCATTGAAAGCTAATGCATAGATGTTGTTGTTTCAAAATAGAAACAATGATTGCCATGAGATTGGCGTTACAGTGTAACGTCTTCGTATTACTTCCGATGTTATTTTTATTTTATCGATCTTTAAAATTTTAAGTTTTCCAATCGTTATCTGGTTCAGGACCATTAAGAATAATTTTTTTAAACTTGTCAGGGGGCACCCGATTGGAACAAAATTCTTATCGCTATATATTATGTACTAGTTAGTTCCAACACGCGTAAGTCGACCGTTGAAAAATACGATAATTTAAATGGATCTTTAAGAAAAGATACTTTTTGTAAAATTATAAACTTATTTTAAGAATTTTTTTTTTAAATAGTATATTTTTAGGTCCTTTTTGTAAGAATGTGTATTATAATTTCCCGAAAAAGTAATTTTTTAAAGAGAGGTACTTCTTTTACTAAAAGCTAATGTTTATCAAGAAAACGTACTATTTTTAAGGAAAAGTTCTTTCTGTAAGAAAAAGCCGTAAGAGTATGATTTTTTTTCCAAAGAAGTACTTTTTTTAAGAACAGGTACTTTTTAAAGAAGTGGTACTCTTTTTTGTACTTATTTTCAGAAAGGCTACTTATCTCAAAAAGAGAAAAGAAAAGATATTATTTTATTTTTAAACCCATTACATAAGTTTCAGTCGGGTAAACCGACTTAATCATACCCCCACACTAAGTCGTCCATTGCATGGGAGTTCTGATACTGAAAAGTGACCATATTCATATTGCTCTAAATATTATTGAATACCCAAATTCGTTACAATCATATGTGGTTTGGGGGAATTCTTTTCCCTCCAAATATTTATATGCAAGGTACAGAAATGGGCACGGCGGAAATACGCCCAACTTTTGTATGGGAGGTACGAAACTGGGAGTGGCACAATGGTCAGTTATTAATTACATAGTAGCTTTTAGCAAAATATTGCCTATTACCGAATTTTATTAAGATCGGTTGTAGTTTACGAGAGTTATCGTGTCGATCAACCGGTAATACTCCCAATTCTTATATGGGAGGTACTAGAGCGGGTGTGGAAAAACAGCTCATTTTCTATAGGAGAGTTTTATTTGACTAAATACTGACTAGTACAAAGATTCTTAAAGATTGGTTCGGTTTTGCGGGACTTCTCGTGCCGAACAATCAGACGGCCAAACAACTTTTGTATGGGAGGTACCAAAATGGGTGTGGCAAAATCACCCTTGTTTTAATCGGTGATTGGCCTTTGATAACGTGAAGCCTAACATCTAATTTCATTACGGTCGGAAGTGTTTCACGCGATTTATCGGATTAACAACCCGGACGAACATCCTATTTTGTATGGGAGGTACCAGAAGGGGCGTGATCAAAACGCCCATTTTCAATCCCAAACTCAATTTTGGCAAATAATAGTCAGCGACAAAATTTCATTGTGATCTGTAAAGATTTACGGCAGTTATCGTATTAACCAGCCATCCAGCAAGACAGACAGACGGACCTGGCTCAAACGTCTTAAAATGTCGTAAAACAAATTTCGTTCAAAGACACTAAGCGCCTAAAGTGACTCCTTCGATGCGTTACATTTATTTCCGTATTAAATGATCCCATCCTATTCGTGAGGGTATAAATCAAAATATAAAAGTACAATTCAACATGTTTCCGTCCTTAACCACCATTGGCATGATATTCTGGCACAATTTCAAGGGAATCGGCAGTCTGTCACGTTAAGTTTCTGGTTATTTGAAGGTTATATGGAAATGATTGTGAAAACATATGCAGCATTATCTGTAATGACAGTCTGCTGATACCTATTAGAACGGACAAGTTTCTTGTCGAAATTCAATGATTGACTTGTCGGACAGCAGCTACAGCAGCAATAATTTCCCGCTTTCAGACTAAGGGATCTCGATGATAAGGCCGTCTTGTGATTATCCCATGCTCGCCGAAACTATGTACGGGTCTCATTATAGTTCATCTGCTCGGAGGAGTTCCGCTAAACGAGTTTCTAAGGTCTGAAATGACAGAGTCCAATGCGGGATAGCGGCGTATACTCAAAATTATTGTTTCATTATGCCAAATAGAAAAAGAAAACAGAGAAAAATGTAATAGGTTTTTTTGGTATCAACATGCATCTGCCACCATGTATTTTGTTACTTCACAATTTCTGACGTCACAATTTCTGATTCTCGCTAGACAGACAAGCGGACTTGCAATCACGGTACATGTATTAAACTCCATTTCCATTCCAAAACCTATGTATTAGACCACGTTTGCGCTTAAAATGCAAAGAGATAATTCTTTATAATAAATGAAAACCACTTAAACAACTAAAAGAAATTATAAAACTCGCACAGGAACTTGCACTACTCGACAGCTCCCGACCACTTTGGGCGAGCTCGAGGCCTCCATTCAGGACGTTATTACCGAAATAAGACCGTCCGCTGGAATTACTGCCAGCGAAGACTATGCTGTCATTTGAGTCATGTGCAATTCCATACATGATGACATACATAAGTATAGCTTCAAAATAGAGCCAGAACCAATTTGATATTTCACACCGTTGTTATTTTATTTCAGTTTATTTTCCAATCGTTCTTATATGGTCATTATTTTAAATCTGGGAATATAACAGACGTGTACAAGCGTGAAATTGATAAAGCGGAAAATATATCAGATCTATTAGGAAGTGAGATCACCACTGACGGAATCGGACTATGTATTATTAAGGAGAACGGTAAGATTGAAGGCGATTAGGAAGAGTACAGGAGAAACGCTACGGAATAAAATCGGTACACTGATGGATGTTAGGTTTGAACATCATTGGCTCAAGTTTTTCAAGTGTAACTACGAATGGTTTGAGAATGAAGCATCATGGGAATTTTCCACTGGGGTAGAATGGTTGCTTTCTTTAGGGAGAAAATTCGCATTACCAGTGAATAGGGATGCGTTTTCGCCAAAACACATTATAGCGGATTGTAAGCAGTACATTAAGATGATTGATGACAATGATGGGGGGACCCATGGGACTGGAGTTGTGAATAGAGTGCCCAACTTTAAGAGAAACATTGGGAACACTCTTAAGAGAAATTTGTATTATGACAATTTTTGAGAAAACGACGAAGTTCCTGGTGGATCATGATAACATCATTATTTTACAAGCGGACATAGGTGAGAAAACGGTGGGTGTTGGGTGAGATCGCCCTACTTCGATCATAAAACTATTTTGTATTTTTGATTTTGTTAAATTTTATAAAATATTGGAATTGCGGGCCACCTTAATATTCTTGTCTAATAATTTTGTCGCAACAAGAACATACATACTGGTTTTGGTCATTATGTTTTATACCGTGTGTTTGTATGTTGTAGCTTGTTGTTTACATTATCGATGCAAAAGAATGTAACTGACGAAGTCAGTTGCTCAGTTTGGTCATTCAGCCGTTCTACTGTTGTTGTTATTTCTTTTGGATTCTCTATCTGGATTAACTGTCGTTCTATGTTTATGGATTTGGTGGCGCGCGACAATAAGAAAAACTTGTAAGTCAGTTGTCGTAATGAAAGTGAACAATAAAGTTCAATATTCTATGTACACCGTTTCCAGTGAAACCTAAATTGTGTTTTGAATTTGGAAACTAAAAAGGTTCTGTGCAACAGTGGCTATGTACGAACGGGAATACAATGATAGGATCGAGAAGCTTCTTCACGATGGAGACAATTGTAGAATTTTGGGTAATGATCCCACTCGGAAGTTACAACAGACTGTCGGTAGTATTACAGCTGATCTACAGGAGGATGACATGATTGACGCATGGCGGGAAGAACGACTACATTGTTTTGCGGCGGCAGCCTCACGTCTATATGGGCTACCTAGAAAACTCAAGTCTGGCATGCCTTTGGGACCCATAGAATGCTCCTTGCTACCATCTGCCAAAATATATGGGAAAGATTTTAAGAGTCATTTATTCGAAAGAATATAACGTTGAAATGCGATAACATTCCGGGAAGGACACAGCGATTTAAACCCGGTGATGATGGGATAATGGTTTCGTTCGATGTAATTTCTTTGCTCACGAATATCCCGGTGAACACGGCCATAAGGATTATGATGGGAAAGTGGAAGTTAATTGCGCCACATGCGAAGGATTTTGACTATTTTAAATTTGTATCTGATTTGATCGCAGTTATTTTATTTACGACAGGGACATATGTGACCAAGTATTCGAGAAACCAATGAGGAACCCACTCTCCCCGACTATTGCAGATTTTGTGCTCGATGATCTACATGATGGCGTAATTGGCGCATTGGAAAAAATGGGCATAGGCATCATCTCATCTCTACAAATTTGTAGATGATAACTTTTCTATCGTTAAGAAGGACGACTTGAGCGTGATATTCGGCCCTGTTCTATAAACAGAATCCAGACAAACATAAAACGTTTCCGAATATTTGGGTTTCTGTAAAACAATTCAGAATAAAAATATCACTTTTGAATTAGAATGCAAATGCCTTTTAATTTTAAAAACACACAAGTCCGAACAAAAATATTTCATGTTTTAATAACATCAACATTTTAGACTTTTTATTCTGAAAGAAAATTCTGATTCAATATGATTCTGTATGCAGAACATGTCCGATTGAGTATTAGTTAAAATTACCATTGGAAAATTCAGTTTACCCGTGAAACTGAGGAAAATGGTCATCTTTCGTACCTAGATATGACAGATCTTAGTGAAAGCGAAGTAATTGCAAGCGAACTTCGTTGGGACGGATGATTGATTACAATTTCACACGACCCAAGTCGTAGATAATTAGTACTGCGAAAAGCCTTGTATAAGGTGTACTATCAATGGGTGCTGGGAAATTTCACATGTGGAACATGGCGGGTATCGCGAACACTCTTGGAGATAATGGCTTTCCCACAAACCTCGCACGTTGATTAATTGAGGAAACTGGCGAAAGGGTCGTGAACAGGAAGGACAATGGACAATATCTCACGCGAGCAAATGACAATGGTTAGGGAATGGACGAGAGAGCATTTTACAGTATAAAATTCATTCCTGGTTTGACTGTTAACAAGAGGATGGGAGGGAACATATTTTTTGCCTAAAATCCTACGGAACTTTATGCGCGGTCTTCTCTTGTCTCAAAGACCCAGTGGAAAAACAACAACAGCACAACGTTGTTTACGGAGTACGGTGTAATGGTAATGATGAACTGTGACTTAATGTATCTACATGAGGACGAAGAAACGGTATCTTGAGACTAGAATGGGTCAGCACAGAGCGGATATTGAGTGGGAAGAGGAGAAAACTGTATTATCACATTATATGATCATTAGTGGACGCTAAAGTGATTTCGATAATATGAGGATATTGGGTATAGCAGTCAAGGGGGGAAGATACCATTACAAAGGGCTGCTTCTCACAATCAAAGAGCAGTGTGTTTTCTAGTTTATTCTCACCTGGAGTTTTTACACCGATTTCCAGCAGTTTTTTGAGATTCCTTGTCCTGTCTAGTCAGCCGACAGCGCTGGTTGTCACGAACGAAATTTTGCAGATAACGAATAAATGGTGTTGCTGTAAGTAGTACAGAAAATTATAAAAATATTTAACACTAAAGATTTTTAAATATGTGTTGATATTTTTTTTGATGTGTTAACATCTATAGGCACGGGTAGGGCAATCTATCAAAGCGAACACATGCAAACACCACACAGGGTTAGCATCACAACAATACAATGTACAACAATAGTCTCTGCTTGAAAATAAGTATGATGGTATTGATGTAGCGGCAGCGAACACACGTCGTCGCCAAAGAGTATTGAATAGTATTGTATAGAATAGAAACATTTATGATATTTGTATTATTTTATGTAATAACATTGTCGATATGGTGCATTTATATTGATATATTCTATAAAGTGAATAAAACTCGTTTATGTTCTTTTACTCAGACTCTCTACACGAGAGCGGAAAAAGAGTGCAATAAGTTCTCTATACTATTTGTTAGATACTGTTCAAACTCAAATACTTGTTTTGTTCACTATGGTTTTATAACCTTGTAATTTGCTTTTCCTGTTTAAAATACTCTGTCAATAATTTTCATAGAATTTAATTATTTTTCCATTCTCAATAAAATATTCATATTGTTCACATATTCGGTTCTCGCTCATTTATAACTGCAAGACTATTCATGGTAGAAATATAATGGTAGATGCAGTACGACAACAAGCCAAAAACGACGGGCAGTGCATGTATTGTGTCAACTCAACTGATTGAAAAATAATGAAAATAGAAAAATAATGAAAAAGAAAAGAAAGTGCCTTCAGCTAAAAAACTATTCTTTTCTCATATTCCAATATAATGTTTACTAATGTGTTCGTAGAAATCGAACAGGTACCGCGTAACAAAAAGGTGTTAACACATCGGCCGTGAATTCGAACACTTATTGATTTTTTTCAAATTACACAAGCAAAATGCCCTTATTCCTTAAGGGCATACCAATTACACGCTGAAAAAAACGCCTCTGTATAAGTTTGGAAAACACTTCAAACTTCCATATGTTTGCAAGTCCCAAACACACTTGTATTTAAATGCAAACAGTAAGCCTGTTTACTTACAAACGTGTACACTTTTACGCAGCACATATGCGTTATTCACCCCAAACATCCTTATACTAACGTCGAAGCATTCGAGTGTATCCCCCAAACCTTCATATACTTACGTGGAAACATGGGCGTATTTCCTCCCAATTAAAATAATATTTAGAAACGACTTATTTTTTATAAATTTATATAAATCCACATTTATAAATAATTATTACAAAAAACTATAAGATTTTAGACGGCTCTTTTCCAGTTGCTTGCATTGAATGTACTGTTTGTTTTTTCATGAAATGAGAATCATGTGCTCTTTTGTTTCTGCTTTCTTTATTGTCTCCCACGTTTTTGTTTTCAAATTGCACAAATGGTTCGCCTTTCAGATTTTCGCACTCACACATCCACTTGCAAGATACACTCTCTCGTTGTCCCTCTTTTATTCTCTTGCTCTCGAGAGAGCATAAATAGTGCAACAAATACAGCTGTATTTGTATCACAAACACATACATTTTGGTCGCAAACAAATATATAATATCATATTAACCATTGTGTCTCAAGCACGTAATATTGAAAAGCAAACACAATGTGTTTGCACACAACTATATTATGTTTGCGATAAGCTCACACGATATATTTGCAACCAAACTACGAAAAACGACAGATTTTTCAGCGTATAGCTACAATACACATACAGAAGAAGAATCTTAAATGATGTTATCTTGGTATTCAACTGTTAGTAATGTTTTAATGTCATAATAGCATAAACTTCAATTTGGGAACTATTATTGCAAATTACTATATTTTTTAACGACCTAAACACACTTTAAGGCTACAACTTAGTCCAAACTATAATAAAGTAAAAACCCATTTCCATTTGATACGATTAATATTAAAGCATAATTCAGAGAATACATATAAACAACAGTGAGCATGCTGGCATTCACAGTCAGCTTATATCACCCATGTCGTCTAAAAGCCATATTGGCATACATGTGTAATGTAAAGTACGACAACTAATAACACTCGACGCTGTGTGTGAGAGAGAGAGAGATGAAGAGGGCGAGGGAATAAAATAGCTAGCGAATCTGAGTCCTTGACATACCAAAAATTTATGTAGAATCCTTAAAACACCTGTCGTCAAACTTTTAGCGTTATAACCCATCAGCGGAGAATATGTCCCATAACTACAACTGTGAACCACTTTTAGCACATTCTTCTTCTGGCACACATTAGGATGTATCTGGTGTCAAAACGATTAACTCCGTCAAACAAACCCGTTGAAAAGTAAAACGTGTCACGCCTGTAATAAATTTAAGTTAACATTAAATATTGGTACAAAAACTGCGTTACAATTTCTCTGAATTAACATTTGAAGGTCAACGTACAATCTGTGGTGTTTTAAACTAACAGGTTAATGTAAACTAACAGTTTGTGATGTTTAGTGCAACATACTTGTTCTAAAAATTTGTCAGGTTAATGGAGCCAGGGAACGCAAATGTTTGGTTCGACTCCATTTGTTGTAACCTATATACGACTGTTTGGTTCTGCTGTACGAATGAGCGTAACATAACCGAAATGAACTGTTCATAAGAGTTAATTTTCAGTCAGTGAGTGGAGCTGGATTGCTAGTGAAATGTTTATAATCACATAGTTGTGGTGAGTTTAAAAATCTCTTTGTATGAGCTCACCACAATTGGTTGATACTATACTAGAAGCAACTTCATGGCGAGGGAGATAGAATTATGAATGCTGGATGATGGGATCCTTAAGATTGCCAGAAATGCACGTTCGAAGCCATATTTCGTTGCAGTCTATTTTGTATCTGGATAATGAACGAGGCGGTTTGAAACGTCCGTGACATTTTAAACTTCCCTTTGTTGTTAATTAAAAATCAACACTGCTTCTGTCAACTACCATCTATTGAAAGGATACTGTACAATTTTGAGCAACCTGCTTCATTGAGATTGGGTTTGTCAGTCACTAAAAGCAGTAAAGCTCGTGAATTTCGACGAAAATGGGAAAATGTGGTGTGCTCATGATGCTCCATTTTTTCCGCAAAGAAATCATCATTGGAACCAAGGCAAGGCTTGACAAATAATATTACCACCATAAAAAAAATGGTGTCCCATAACATCCCATGAAGGGATTGGGGAGAGCTTCTCACAATCAGTGAGATATGCGCTTTTTAGTTATACACCCACTGATTGGGACCTACAGTTTTACACCGGTTCCGAACGGTTTTTTGAGAAGTATTATTATGGCTAAGTACTCGATAGTGTCGCCATCGCTAAGCGAGGTGGCCGCCGTCGAAAGAAATGTAGGTGGTCTGATCAGGGATCGAACCCACGTTCTCATGTACAAGAGCCGCGCACACTAACCATTGCACCACCGACGGCCACACCTTCACCATAAAAAGTGGTGGGTAAATAGTGATGTTCTGAATTCCGTGTGATCATCTGAGGGCGTACAAAAGGATGTCATACCGCCAGATAAAAAATTGTATTTCCCATTACATCCCATGAACAGATTGGGAGAGCTTCTCACTAGCAGTGAGCGGCGGGCGATCTAGTTTTACACTCACTGATTGGAACTTACAGCTTTTCACCGGTTTCGGACAGTATTTTTTAGAATGTTTTTTCCTGCCTAAACACTAGATAGTGACGCAATCGCTAAGCGAGATCACCGTCGTCGCAAGAAATGTTAGATGGTCGAACCCACGTACTAATGTACAAGGGCCACTTCCACTGCACCACCGACGTCCCCGCAGAATTCATCGATAAAATCCATGATATTGAGCGACGGGAAAAAGAAAGTGCGTGAGGTGGTGGAGGCTGTAGCCATCTCAACATCACATTTTACATGAATATTTGAGTATGTAAAAGATATCCGCACAATGGTTGCCGCGATTACTTACACTCCACCGTAATCGAAACCACGTGCGCATTTGACGATGTTCAACCGCAATTCGAAGGATTTTTGCTCTGTTCCGTAACCCTGGACGAAACATGGATCCATCGCAATACACAAGAAACCAGAGAACAGTCAAAGCATTGGACTCCTCTGCATGAATGCAACCAAAGAAAACCAAAGAGGATCAGTCGGCCAACAAGGTCATGATGGCAGTTTTGTTTTTTGGATGCATGCGGTGCACGACAACACACCCACGCACAGGTGACAAAAATTTATATATTGGACTACGAGTTGCCAACTCATCCATGATACGCTTCGGATTTAGCCATTTCTATTTCCAAACCTGAGGAAACGGCTGGGTAGCATGAGATAGGGAAAACTGTAAACTGATCTCAATCTCGAGCTGAATATATCGAGCTGAGAGGTAAAACGATTTTTGGCAAATAAAATATATTTTATTGAAAATGCCCCGGAGTTGTCATGGTACCCTCTAATATATCGTTAAATATTATACATGATAAAAAATAACGGCCCCAGCAACACATTGCAGGAACCATGTACATGTTTGCAAGCATTGTTTTCTTTTGTTGCTCTGTATACTTTTTGTTGCTCTGTTGTTACAGACACCAGTGTTTTCAGCAGTTTTCAACAAACAAATCCACTTTTTGGTCACAAATACATATTTTATAACCTATTAATCATTGTGTCCCAAACATGTTATGTTGAATAGCAAACATAATGTGTTTAGGCACAATTATACTATATTAGCGGCAAACTACAAACATGATATATTTGCATCCAAACAATACAAAAATGCAAACTTTTCAGCGTGTAGAAAGTTTTGAATTCAGTATCGTGTAAATATGAGTGCTATTGTCACTGAAATTTATACATCATAGTTAATGGTTCTAGATTTGGCAACTGAAAACTGAAGAGAGAGACTGAGAGTCAGAGTTGAAGAGCTAAATTGAAGCTCGTGTGGAACATGCGATGCTGAGTCTGCTCGGCTTGAGTCCGGACAGTATATATTTTGTTAAAAAGGCTCAGGAGTTGTCAAACTACCCTCGTTTTCATCGTTAAGCATTATGGAAAGTATTGAATTCAGTATCGTGTAAATATGACTGGTATTGTCCCTGACATTTATGCATAATAATTAGTTGATGATTCTAGTTTTGGCAACTAAAAACTGAAAAACTGTGTGTAACTCTGTGTAAGTTTGAAAAACAATTTGTAACCGAAATGGCTTTACATAGTTTTTGAGATGTTACTTGAAATAAATGAAAATGCGGATTCCATATTTTTTAATATATCTTTTGAAATAGTATTTTTGCTTTTTAAAAGAAAAATATGTTTCGTCCATTGAGCAATCCAAATTTTGTCGCTCAGTGGTACTCTCTATAAGACTGAAATTTCATAAAATCCAGTTAATCAGTTTGGCTTTTGGACGATGATTGGCATACAAATCCAATGAAACCCGTATGCATGAATATACGTATACGAGTTGTGACAGGTAGGTAGAGACAAATGTTCTTTTTTTGACACACACATACACAATTTACATTTACGTTTGCCTAAGTTATGCAGGGATAACGAAAGTGATGCTACGAAAGCTCTTCTCTTGCTACCTACATCAGATGTGATCAAGTTGTGATTGTGAGGATGATGCCACTATGTGACTGCGTTTGAATATTTATTTTTGTTTTCATGAAAACTACAAATATTAGCAATTGTAGTTGTTTCCAATGTGGCACATACATACCAATACATTTACATGAATGCATGCATATGTGGCTGAAAAGTCGAAACATCAATTGTACATCAACACCATCAGGTTGAAGCGTTATACAATACGCATTACGTTCGTACCATATTGCATATTTTTAGGATATCCGCTACATTACAAGGGTAATGTAATACATGTACATCAAGCCTTCAATATGACTTAGGTATTAGAGTTTTTATATCGTGAACGATTGGAATAGGACTACCACCATTCATTTACAAAAGCATAACAATTGTGGGCTGACTAGTGTTTGTTTACAGCAATAGCAACGAGTTTTCGATTAACGATTTCTGTTTTTGCGCAAGCTATTGCGGTCAACGATGGGTAAACGTTGCAAACGAAATACTTTTGCGGCAAAGTATCTTTTTGCAGCAAACAACACTCAAGCGATTTTTTATTATGTTCTGTCCAACATACTACGTGAAAAGAACAAACATTTGCCATCCGGTTTGGTTTTGACTTTGAATAAATAAGATAACTTTTAAAAAATTTAAATACAATTTTGGGTACAAGAAATAAAAAAAATTTTATTTGATTTAAAAAAAAAACATATATTTTTTGGAAGAATATTTTTCCGTTTCTTATGAGCTACACAGATCAGGGGTTTTTTCCTACAATTAGAAACATGGAAAGATAAGAGAAACCCCGATAACGACAACTGCAATTAGTTACAATTTGAACAAGACGGTCACTGACCTAGAACGCTAAGGCGTTGGGAAGAGTCACAAACTTCGAAACGATCGTCCGGCAATGTGGGTTCAAATCCTGGTGCCGACTGTTTATATTCTTTCTAATTACAGGAAAAAACATTTGATCTGTGCAGCTCATAAGAAATGGAAAGATATTCTTCCAAGAAATAACTTCAGATCGAATCATATACAGTAAAAACGTACATTTGTTTTAGTCATACAATATATGGTTTTTAAATTTGAATTACATTTTTGAGTTAAGAAACAGGAATTATGTTATCGAATATGTTTATAACTCTTGAACAAGTACTGAATAAGATTTTTTTTATATTTCAAAATTATTTTATAATTTAACTAAGAATTTCAATATTTGAATTGCATAAATGAATTCTTTAAACTTAATAAAGTTTTTATGCGGAAAATATCTTTCATATTTGAATACGGTTTTCAAATTTGTAGGAGTTTAATGTGAATTTAGATAAAGTTTAAATTTTGTGTTCAACACACGAATTCCATATTGGAATAGGGTTTTAATTTTAAATGGGATTGTCAAATTAAAATCCAGTTATGAAATTTTTATGTAAAGACTGAATAAAGACCAAAAACCGTTTTCTTGATAAATGTATTTTTCGAACAAACCGAAGCCGAGTTTTTAAAAGTGACGGGGTTTGAGATAGTCTCTCCAAATTCACGGCGAGATGGATCATCTAAAGAAAGGATAATACCGAAAAATGCGAGATGGTTCGCACTGTGTCCTACATGAGGATGAACTACTATTTCAACTTCATGATCTGCGCGCCATCCCTTTCTTTACATTCTCTCTATGACTACGAGGTAGTAGGTTATTTCATCGAGTTCGAGTTGCTGTTGTATGTTACTCTCTGATTGTTCATAAGATGGTCATAAATTAAAGGGAATACGTATTTTCGTTCGATGTAACCAATATAAAACATAATTTAGCTGTCTTTAGTATTAACTAAACACTATTTAAACTTAGTTTGCTGCATGGATTGCTTCTGGTTGCTTAATGCTTTCTTGCCTATCTACTGTGTTTTCTATTAATTTCCTACCTCATAATCGATCAGATGTGTCACGGATACCCCCTGGTTGAAGCACATCAGATTTTTTTTAACCCTACCTTCTTCAGGGCAAATATGGTGGCCTTTGCCATATTTTCAGTTACGCACATGTGAACTACACTGTTTTCAAACAATTAAATCGGATCAAATTATACGTTTTGGATTTAAACTCACTAAAATAGAGTTCTCAGTTCAGTTTCAGTTTCCATCTGAGTAACCTTAATGAGTTTGTTCGCAGCAGAATGAAAATAATCTGTGCCAAGATGAAAGACAGGTATGACAGAGCAGTAAATTTAAAAGGATTCCATAAACTCAGGCTAGTTAAACTGCACACTTCGCACCGAAAGAAGGTGTTATCACCAAAGCTGCAGGCTAATTGGGAGGACGTTTACGTAGGCGAAAGAATAACTGACGTGAACTATCGAATACTGGTCAGTCAGAGATCAAGAGCTAAAATGAAAGTTGTGCATATGAAACAACTAGCATCGAGTGGAAATCGCAAAGCTGAGTCTGCTCGGCTTGCGTGAGGATAATGTTCCGAAACAATTATTTACAGTTTTGGTTTAACTAATCTTTGTATCAAACGAAAATCTGCAATATGTCAATCTCAAACATTTTGGGGTATGTACTGCAGCTTGATTGTTATAAAGAGTAGGTCATGTACAGTCTGGAATTTGAACCTTCTGATATTTCGAAGCAGATGGCCAATTTGACATTTATGAAGTGATAGATTAAGGTTGAAAATTTGAGAAATGGGTTGCCTTAACCTTGAAGAACATTGGGAAATATTAAAATCGTTCTTCCAAAGTTCTGAGTCTTCAACTTAATCTGTAAAGCGAACGACAGACTTGTAATTCATGAGCATGAACATCAGATACCGTTAATGTTTATTGTTGATTTACCGGCCTTCTTGACAACAAATAAAAATGTAACGAAGTTGTTCGCATCACTATCGTGTCCACTAAAATTTTTGGTAATATTTTTTCACATTCAGCAGACAGATAAAAAGTTATCAGTCAAGCTCATGCTCGGCAAGCCTGACGATCGCTTAAAAAATCTAGAAAATAATTTCAATAGGAATAGAATAGAATTCAACGCAGTTTGCGGATTAATTTGTGCAGCGATTTCGTCAATCCGGGTCCTTACTTGGCAAAAGAACTCGTGCATGTGCTCGTACTGTGTGTACAGAAGAAAATATTGTTGCTGCAGCTGAAAGTGTGCTCGGACAGCCCTCAATATCAACTCGCCACCGTTCGCAGCAACTGAACTTTTCTTATACTTTTTCGAGTCGAATTCGTTTTATAAGGCTTATAAAGTCCAATTATACTAAGAACTGAAGCTGAAGAAGGATACTAAGGCTGAAGATGAGCATTTTTAACGAAAAATCATATTTTCCGATGAGGCTAATTGTCACCGGGAACAATCAAAATTGTCGTCGCATTTGGAGCTCGGAATATACACACGTCGTGGAGGATAAGCTGATGCGTCGACAACGAGGGACTGTTTGGTGTGGTTTTTGGCATGGCGACATCATAGGTCCATTTTTCTTGGAAAACGGGGAAAGAGCCGCCGATACCGTGAATGTCGACGTCACTTAATAAGGTGTCTATCGTCGAAAGAAGTGTAAGGTTGTCAGAGCAGGGATCGAACCCACGATCTCTCGTACAACAGCCTCGCATACTAACCGTTGCACCACCGACGACCACCGTTCACGACATGGAGAGAATGGGGTACTGAATACCAAGTCGTGGAAGCCATTTGAACGATGTTATGTTTCATTCGAAAATGTCAATGATGACGCCCAACGTGGGGCCCGAAGGTTCATGCCTTAGCAATACAATCATAATTCTGGCAAAATGTCTATTAATTTTTTTTTGAATTTTAATTAAATTCTAAATTTTGCATAGCCCTCCCTTTACCAATAAAAGTGAAGGAAGGCTTAATATAAAATTAGCCTGAGCAAATGCAAATTCAAAATTTTTAATTGCCATTGTGAACTATGGAAATTCTTTTGCACTTGCATTAGATAAAGTAATGCAAATCAAAAAAAAACCCATGTATGATACGACTTCACCACGAACGGTTGATGAAATGGCTAAAGAACTTTCTGGAAGAACCGCGAAATAAATGGCGCTACTTCAAGATAGATAACGAAACGTCTGATGTTGTTTGTCGACAGTTGTGACCTATATATATAGCCAATTGGGCTGCACTTGGGCCAGTCTGTATTCAACGTACTCGAGTAATGATAAAAGGTGTTGTGACTGTTAAGCGTTATTATTGCAACGGTTGGTGGTACAATAGCAGTGTGCGCGGCTATTGTGCATGATCCCTGCTCTTACCACCATAAATTTCTTTCGACGGTGGTCACCTCGCTTAGTGACGGCATCACTATCGATTATTTAGCCATGAAAGCGCTTCTCAAAATACCGTTCGGAACCGGTGTAAAACAGTAGTTCACAATCAGTGAATAGTTTGTAGGAAGCTCTCCTTAATCCCTTCATGGGATGTAAGGGGAAACCATTTTTTTACATATTTTGTAGTGTCAAGTTTTGTAATGTACAAATAAATGATTACTATCGTCAGTATAGAAATTTAGAAAGAAAATTATGTTATTAACGATATATAAAACAGTGCTAAGAAGGATAATTCGTAAATTCGCAACAATATTTTTAGATTCACCGATTGGGAGCAATACTTTTTGTGGAATGATCCTTCGCCCCAAATGATACCTTGTTTTTTAAAGGACTATAATTGTATTGATATAAACTTACTACAGGGATTCCCAACAGGTAGATGCCAACATTTAATAAAATATGATGCGTGTGAGACATCAATTTTGTATTTTATTTGAAAGGCCTATCAATGAAATTATGTGTGTAATATGAAATCGTTCAAATGAACGCCGCGGTTTCAACGGGTGACGCGCATTAGAGAGGCCCAATTTTCGATAATTCTGGCTCATAGCTCCGGCCGAATTTGAGCGTGCACACGTTTTTTATTGAAATTTTTAGCTGACGAAATATTTGCAAGTGCATGAATTGTTTGCGATGACATCGAAGTAAGGAAAATTAACTGAAATTTAGTTTTAATCTGGAGTATGTTGATAAGTATTAAGAAAATTCAGAAAATGTCCTTACTTCCAGCTGAATAATTGTAGTGTTTGCATTGTAAACTTATACATGAATAGTAAAATATGTCGGATGCGAGGCTGTGTTCATATTCAGGAGGCAAAGTACCTGAATTGCCCAGTATACGATATTGCGAGCAAGTTTCATACTGTGTTTTGTTGTTAGTTACTGAAAGTTGTTATCTCTGCTATCCTTTCAATCTGCACATTTCATCAAGCACCATTTCTGGTGATCAATTAGTGAATACATTCCAGGTCAATTGGCACCACTTAAAATATAACAATGTTATTGCTTCGAACCATTTCAGTTTAAGATTATTTGCATATACATACATATGTTCCACATGCTTGCTTCGAATTCATATCGACATATGTATATCCTTCAATTCAATACAAACTTTCCAGGTTACTTTCATTCCAGAGTATTACATTCTCTTGGTATTCTCTTGATGTTTATATCTTGATGATTTCATAGCAAAACGAGTAGATTTCCCCCCCATATTTGGGGGTACTATGTTGTTTATTTAGCTTATATTGAATATTCGACACACACACATATATTTAGAATTGTGTAAATGCATGTGTGTATGTGAAAACTTTTGTTTTCCCTCATGTGATTATTTCATGATAATACAATGAAGGCAGGATTTAGCTTCTCTTTGGATTTTCTTGTAGTAACTCAATAAGAGGATACAATTTTCCCATGTTCTTTCCGGGCATGGCACGTCAGATGTAGGTACGAGTATTTGTTTCGAAATTGACAAATAGGAATTCGGATATTCGATGTAAACCATTTTATTGGATATGCGCCACATGTCCTGATTGCACGACCATTGATAGTCGTCTGTGTTTGTTTGTCCAGGTAATTTAATATCGTAAATTTCATTTCATTTCAGTACAATACAAACAAGCAATTGCATTTAACTGGTGGCAAATCAAAACTATCTGCAAATTTGATTTATTCAAATGAAAATCTGTACAGCAAATTATTATTAGTATCGAACTGTGTGTGTTTTTTTGGAAATTTGATTTTTGTAGTTTGATTATGCCATTCAAATTTGATTTGTGATTTGAGATTGATTTATGTTTCAGCCTTTGAACAATAATTTGAAATTGAAATCCGAATTCTCTTTTATTGTCAGACGATTTGATGATAACCTGGTGGGTCGCAACAATCTATCACTGCTATGTAAATACCAATATTTTGTTAGCGCAATCAATGAGGTTAGAATAATATAACTGCGTATAATCGAAGACGTATTTTGGATAAAAGTGTTAAAACTTTAAAGGTGTTACAACTAGCTAGGAAAAATTTAAAAATCTACTTTTACGTTGTTACAAAGTTTTGGACTGTCCGATGTTTGTTTTTTTTTACCAGGGTTATAGAAAAATATGAAAAAAATTTTAAAATTTACTGCATCTCAGAAACAGCGAATTCAATCGAAAAAATAACACATTTTACAGGTCTTAAGTTTATAGATATTTAAATTTATATGCGTATCACACATTTTTAAAATTGCTAAAATAAATTTTGCCTATAAATCGCAAAATGCCCTTCCAAGCGTATTTTCAATATGTCTATACCATATACACTCCAGTTCACTTATTTAAAGGCACTAAAAATTCCATATTTAGCAGCTTGTATCTTTTGCAATTTGTAACCGATTGCAGAATTTTAACATGAAAATGGAAGCTAGACATCTTGAGATATAAAAAAAATCATGCCAATAGTGGTTTCTTAACTAAAGAACTTTTTTTGAGCAATCTATAAAAAAGTCAAAAAATGTGCTATTTTGTTGGTTCACTTGAATAAAAGCACTTTAACTAATTTTAACGAAAACCTGTTTTTCTTGTTTTTTTTAAATTTATTTTACTTTATTTAAGAACTATTAGTAATGGGTACAACCCGCTTTGTTTTTAATAACTTCAAATATACGGGTTTTCATTGAGAGGTAAAGAGAATTATTGTAATCCAACGAATTTTGATTCCAAGCATCCTTAATGGCATGAATTAGTGACTGCTTGTCATCAAATTGTCAACTCCTTCGTAGACCTTACGAGATAACCAACTCCAGATATTTTCGATAATGTTTAGATCCAGCGAATAGGGTGGCCAGTCAAGAATATTAAAATTTTGGCTTGCAATGAACTCCTTTACTATTCTGGCGTTGTGTATAGGGGCATTAACCTGTTGCAATATCCAATATATGGGACCAAATAGTTTACTGAACTTCGGAAAAGCCGATTCCAATAACGTTTTGTAGCTTTCACCAGTAATTTTTGCACTTTGAAATTCAAGATCGATGGTGCCGTAGTACGTAATAGCACCCCACACCATAACGGCGCCCTCTCGGCTGTGATTTCGGTTCAAAAAACGCTTTTCTTTGCGCAGATCATGGAAATAATAGTTGTAGCCATCAGGCCCATCCAAATTAAGCTTCTTCTCATCCGTAAATACAACGGTTCTCCAGTCATTTACATGACCACTTGGCTGCACATCCCATACCATATAGGCTCTTGCGAATTGACGCAGCTTTTCCTTACGAGAAGCATTAAGTGGGTTTTTTTTGTAATTTCAGGTGTTTAAGATACTCAAGCTTTTGTTCAAAAACCATTACATCCACCGCAGAAAATTACTGTTCGGTGCGCGCTTTGTGAGCCGGCGGAGTCATTGGGTCAAATGTCTTCAAAAACGATGATGAGCAGAATGGTATAGAGAAATCATTTCGAGTTTTTTCGTACATCAATTAGCTAACACTCCAATCGTCGGGCATGCATTCGTCTAGCCAGATTTTGCATATGAACTAATGCATGCACCTTTCCAACTCAAAGCTGCCGGCCGCCAGCTTTGTTGTTCTTAATCCGGGATATTGCAGTCCTAACTTCACTGTGGGTAGGAGGGGGGCATTCGGCGCCATCGTTCTGTTTGTGATTGAAACCCTCATACATTTTAAAATCTCCTGGGAAAAGCAAAACAGAGAAGTGATCTCTCCATATTCTCAACATACTTTGCATATCTGTGACAAGATTCCCGTCCTTATTTCTAAAAAAAGGGGGTCCTGATCCATTTCGGTTTGGTTTGGCTTTGTAGTTTGCGGTAGAATTTGCGGGCCTTATTCTTCGTTCTCGCTTTCGTCTCTCCTCCACTCCTTATACCGTTCTGTCGCCGATTGCATTGCATTACGTGCAGCGTTCTTTTCATCACTTACCATCCGACACTCTTCGTCGTACCATGGTGTCTTTAAGCGGTTTTGCATAACCGAGTATGATCTCTGGAGCAGATTTCATAGAATGGGAAATGTACTTCCATTGCGCTTCATTATAATAAGATGTGGTGCGTTCTGCGCCAGTATCTGAGTGAGGTTCTATGCATAGGTCGTAATTATCTGTGGTAATTCCATCTTTCCTATGTCCAACTTTCGCACGACTTTCGCTCTACTTATCGTTGTGCGAACCTTTGTTGCAACCAGGAAGTGATCCGAATCGATATTAGCTCATCGAATTGCACGTACGTCCATTACACCAGTAGAGTGCCTTCCATCAATTATCAGGTGATCAAACTGGTTTTTCGTCTGTAGATCAAGGGATACCGAAGTAGCCTTATGGATGTCTTTATGTTGGAATCTCGTACTACTGACAACCATATTTTTCACCCCGGCAAAATCTAACAGTCTCGTTCCGTGACACTGATATGTGATTCCAACAGAACGGATCCACATGACTCGCAGCGCATGCTACAATTGATTTCCTCAAAGAAACTTTACATGAACAAATAGTTTCACGTAGTGGTCCTGTTATTTGGCCCCCAAGATTGTGTAATTTAACGCCGTTGGATTATTTTCTTTGGGGTTATGTAAAGTCACTCGTCTACGCCGATAGACCAGAGACAATTGTACAGCTGGAAATCAACATTCGACGAGTTATTAGCGAAACACGGCCAAATACACGACAGCCGTAGCGGCCACCTGGCCCACATCCTATTTAAACATGAATGACACAAAATTGTCTATTCAGCAAAACTTTTTTTAATTGATATTGAAAATAGTTTTCTTTGCTCAAATTTAATTTAAGGCTCTGCAGTTCTACAAAAAATACCCTTTATTTATGTTACTCATATGATTTGGTACATCGTTTTGTCTTGAAACAATCCAAAGAATAAAAGACACAGGTTAGGACAACCTGTATGACGACTTCTAGTGTGGTTATAACAACGTCTAAATTCGGTCACGGCTAATTCGGCTGTGTCACCGAATTTTTCTGTGCGCGTAACGACGAGTTATTTTACTGCTCGCTTTTCGGACATAGTCACCAGCTTTTTATTTTTTATTTGTTTTTCTCGAGCTTGTGCGTTGCCTACAACTGACGAACCCCTTAAAAACCTTAAAATTGTGTAATTTTATCGATTGAAGGCTCCGACAAAAAAATGGGTATTGTAAAAGACTCTAAGTCATATTTATATATATATATATATCGACATAGTCGACTTTCTTTTGCAACTATTCTATGGCATTGTCAATGTGATGGCTGAGGATGAACCAGCGCAAAGATTTTGGAAGACATGAAACCGGAAAATAGGACGATTAAGACTCCGCTGGAAGACCAATCGACCCGATTGGAGAAATTTTGTGTTCTTCGTTTTGCAAAGATCTTACCTCCAAGGTTGTTTGTGGACAATTAAGTAAATAAAGTATGATAGTTCGGAGTAAAACTGTATGTCCCGATTAGAATTACTAAAATATACAACCAAACCAGAAAATCATAATGCCGCTTCAAGATTAGTGTAAACGATATAAACGGCCTTACACCATGTAAATTTTGTAATTTTTATTGTTTGGATGCAAATATAACGTGTATTTGGAACTTGGAGCAAATATATAATATTATACTTCTGTCCGAACACATTGTGTTTGTTACCTAATATTACACGTTTGAGACGCAATGATTAATATGTTATAACATATGTGTTTACGACCCAAACATATCTTTGTCTGTGATACAAATATCGCTGTGTTTGGTGCATTGTTTATGCTCTGTCCAGAGCAAGAATATAAAAGAGGGACAATGAGAGAGTCGATCTTGAAAGTGTGTATCAGTATTTTTTCATTATTGAGTGAGCCCATGATTCACAAATTTTCCTGCATGGTCGTGAAAATTGCCGATTAAGTCAGTGTTTCTTATTTTGGGTGATGTATTGTGGTTTAGTTTTGCGATTTCAGTCGTCAATGGTTTATCGGAGAGAGGATATCAAAAGCGCTTGATCAGTGAAAAAATAATGACTAAAGGCTCGGGTGGTTAAATGGTTTGTGATGTTGCTTTAGTTTTAGTGTATGTGTTTCGTATATATGTATGTGTGCTACCAAAGTGAGACATGATTTTGAGGAAAGTAACCGGAAAGGATAACAACGAGAAGCCCTTTGTCTGTCCGAGCCTTTACTGAGAAAATCAGAACGGCGGATAATTTGTGAAAACTGTGGAGGTCTGGGGGAAAGACGCGAATGCTTCCACATAAGTATAGGGATCTTCGGGATGAAGAACGCTATATGTCCACGTATAAGCATACATATTTGCAGTAAACATGCTATAGTTTGCATATAAATACAAGTGAGTTTGGGACCTGAAAACATTTGAATGTTTGAAGCGTGTTCCAAACATATACATGGTTTCTGCTGAATATGTTTGGGAGAATATATTACAAAGACTGTTTAGGTAACAAAGATTGTAGGTAAAACACTGATTCCATATCTCCCGCATCTACATCTTAAAGGCTGGAACGTTTTTTAAAGTTTTGTTCGTTACACTGAAAATTCAGTCCCATGACGAGTATTTAAAATGAAAAGTATTGTATATATATTCTTATTAATACAAGTTATTAAAACATTAAAAGCTATAAAACGTAACTGTTACATCATTTAAAGATAATTCTACTTCGAGTTAAAACTCACATACCTGTCAATAGACAAACCATTTGCCGTCCAATATGAAATTGAGTATTGTACAAAAGTCCATTTAAATTTATTTCCTTCATTACATTGTACTGCAGTAATAATAAAATGCGCATAAATTTTTATGTCAACAATTCATTATGTTCAATTTTTATTAAGGTATCATAAAAATGAGTACACATCCTCCCTCATCCGCAACAGCATCAAAAGCACCATCCTTGTTTACCACTAAAAAAAATTATCACGTATTTTATAGAATTTTGTTGCTGGTGTACAAAAAAACAAACCAAATATGTTTAAAGAAAAATGGAATCCTATTAAATCTAATGATGATATTTAAAAGAGATAATGTTCTAAGTGTTTCTCATTACGAACCAACAAGGAGTCAAGGAACGTAGCAACATGAATACTCTGGGCGTTAGAGACAGTGTTAAACATTAAAATCAATTTAATTTCCTGCTTCATAAGCGGATTGTAAATTCCATATATTTTCTTGTTATTTGCTTAGCAGCAACACCTTACAAGTTCCACTGTATTGGAATGGCATACAGAGCGGAGAAGAATATCCTGAAAAGTAAGCAGATCCTTATTGGTCGAGGAATGCGTATACATGTTTTCTTTAAGTTATTTTTTTAGAATTAAAATGCTTTCGAATCCAATCCTCATAATGTTTTTACTTCAAATATTTGGATCGTCAAGAAGTGAATTTCGTAAACATTTGACACATTTTGAAGAATTGTCTGTCTGAATATTTATACAAATTCCTCTTTGCCGGCAGGCATAATTTATGTTCTTTAACATTTTTTCCACTTGGCATTTTTCATTTAGTAAATCGTCGTGAGGAAAATAATGCGGATTTCTCACACAACACAATGTTGAAATGATATTAAAGGAAATTCCATGGAAAGCACAGGAAAGGGTTTTCAATCATACAGTTACTTTCATAGGTAAATAATTTAATTATTCTAAATTATTAATTTAAATATTATTAATTTAAAATTGTTGACTGCAGAGTAATTTCTAACGGAAATCAGTCTTTAAGAGTATTGAGCGGTCAATTTACAACATAAGTCGTATAGAATTTTAGTCGTATCTAAATACAGTTATCCAAAACATTTATTTGTCTTCCTCAACTCTAGTCAAAATTAAATGTACAAATAAAATTAGTATTTTATTGTATATGAGAACGTGAGTTCGATCCTTAATTTGACCACCTCGTGAGAAGTGGTGGTCCCTTTATGGGATGTAATGGGGAATTATTATTCAAATTCATCAGAGATGATTTTTAATTATTCGGCCTTTCTATTTGTACTTTTTAATTTTATTCGGCAAGCTCGAGGCCCTTCTATATCTATTAATAGGGATATGGTTTTTTTAAAAGGAGTTTTGCAAATGTATTCCTATGATTCCTGGCAAACCGTATAACTATTTTAGATCTAGCCACAGATATTCCTCAGCGCTTGTTTGGAACGATGCTATTGAAAAATTTCAAACTAAAAGCCAACGAAATCTCCTTTGAATTGAGAATTTTATATAATGCAAGTGTTCGAAAACTATCGAAAGCAAAACACACAAGCAAACGTTTGCAAAAACATTCAAATTCAACTGAGCTTTCGTTTGCATTTAGTTTGATGAATTTTTCAACAGCATCATTCCAAACAACCGCTGACGATGATCTGAGGCTAGATCTGAAATAGCTATACGGTTTGCCAGGAATCATAAGAATATATTTGCAAAACTCCTTTTTAAAAAAACTATATCTCTATTAATAGAGATATTTATTTATTATTATTACTTTTTTAACTGTGTAGGTACCAATCAGTTAATTTAAAAATATAAATTCCACTGCTTAGTGATTTAAAAAAGAAACTCCAACTAATTACCGAAATCAGTAAAAAATATTTTTGTTTTGATGGCTACAGTTTGTTGAATAACATCTCTTTAAATTTAGTTTTTGGATAAAAAAAAGTGTTGCCTTGATATGGTTAAGCATTTTTAAAATTTTAGTTCGCCCTAACCAGGGATCTTGAGTTTTTCTAAATGTTTCAAAAGTCCGACCCCAACTGTGAAATATTAAAAATGTGAACTTCGACTCCAACTCCACAAATAAACCTATTTTTATTTGTTGTTTTTTTTTTTTGCAAAAATCGTGTTTTTTCTTCGAGTTTTTCGATTTTTTTTACTATTTTCAAATAATAGGGTTTCCTAAGTTGCTCAAAATAGCACTTTGTTTCTAAATCTCTTAACACCGAACCTTTTCTTCAGGTTTGGAATTATAAAGTCTAAGTATTCTCTGGGGTCGAAATCGGAGAATAAGGCGGACGAGGTATCAATTCTTAGTTCAAGTTATTGATTTTTGCCACGAAGACAAAATCAATGTCCATCCAACAGCTATTAGTAATATTTACCGGAGATCGTTTTATCCTTTTCAAGGTAATAGGCATGACTGCCTCCTTATGCATCCAAAAAATGTCGCTATGTCCTTGTTGATCGACAGACCCACCTTGGCCTTCTTTGGTACACTGTCATATGGAGAAGTCTACTGCATTGACTGTTCTTTGGGCTCTGGTGCATTGTGATGTGTCCATGTTACATTTACGTACACTCCTTTGAAGTGGGCACATGGTTTCGATTATGGTCGTGTATGAGTTTTCGCGACACCCATTGCTTGCCCAATTATCTATGTAAAATGTAATGTACCCGCTCAAGTGGGATGGCTTTTGCCTGACACACCTCACGCACTTTCATTCTCTGATTTATGGGGTGACAATATATTTTGGGTTATATATTGTTGTAATACGACCACAACGGAATTCAGTAAATCACTTTTGAAATTTTTGCTGCTGAGTCCCCATAGTATTTATCAAGCCTTTCTTCGGTTATTTATGAAAACAGTTCAAAAAAATCATGGAGCTTTTAAACCGCCCTCAAGTAAGATCATTCCAGAAATACATATGTATGTGTTAATCTAACGTACGATGTCGTTCCACGCTAACCAATGTCTATGAAATTTCTTTCAGTATTAATGTCAAACAATTAACATCTTCGAGGTAGTACTTTATTCCTTAATGTGCCTTTATTTTTCTATTTACCAACTTTTCAGGATATTCATTAACATTTAGTCGGTGTTGAATTCAGTGGCCTAATCATCCAAACCTCCAAACACGGTTTCTGAATGCTTCAACAGCTGCTTCGGGCGTCGAACGTTGCCCATGCATTAAAGAGAAGTCATTGGGTGCCATATCAGGGCTGTACCGCGGATGACCCATCAATTCGACATGCTGAGCGCTCAAGTAGCCCATTATTTCAGTTGATGTGGGAGAGCTCGCATTGTCCTGATGCAAAATGATCCGTCTTCTCTTGTTGTTTTTCTATATTTCTTCCAACACTGTTGGCACACAGATGGTGGTATACCACTCAGAATTTACCGTCCTACGTTCCACTGAAGGCATTGTGGCCACATAACCGGTTATACCGCAAAAACCGATATCATTTGCTGCGATGTGCTTCGTCCACGAACAACTTTTGTTGGCATAAGCTCGTATTGCAAGACCCATACGGTCGATTGCTGTTTTGTTTCGGGCTCCACTCGACACGAGCCTTTTTTTTGATCATTCGTCAAATTATGTGGGATCCAACGAGAACATATCTTTTTCACAACCAAATGAACGTGCAATATCTTATTGCTTTATCAGTTCACGCACAGCATCGATGGTTTCCGGCAAAACGACCGAAGTTGGATGACCTTCCTTTAGCGAACTGCGTCCGAGACTGAACTCTTGGTAAACAATCATCGCACGAAAATTTTCTCGGCTTAATTTAATTTATTGACCGATATGAATTTTTCAACACACTGTAAATGCAACAAATAGTGCTCGTAAGTGACGACGTTCTATGTATTTTTATGCTAAAAAATTTCAAACTTTGCAATGGAAGTTCCAGTTTTCATCTGGCAACACTAGGACTGACAGGATCCGAAATATAAATAGCAACCCTCATATTTACCAAGTTTAGTATTTTTTTTGTGTCGAGGGCATATGAAAAGTATTGTGTATTGTGCATATGAAAGTAAGTAAAGTGTACCCAAATGTTAATTTTTTTAAGTGTTCCAGAAATCACTTTTTGCAAAACAATACAAAAATTCCTTTCTGGAAAAAAAATACAAAAATAAACTTTTTTCGCAAGGGTACTTATACAAAAATACTTTTTTCAAAACAGTGCTGAATTTCTTTACTCTCCAATAATTTACGAAAATTATCTGGTTTCTCGGCATCATTTTAATTATCACACTGATTGTAAATATGTAAAACAATATTGAAATTTTGGTTGGCAACCCCGTTATAAGTAATCAACAATAACAATTTTACAGTATTTTGGCAGACCAAGCAAACAGTAAATATATCAGTAAGAAATAACAGGCCGTCGGTGGAGCAATGGTTAGGGACGCGCCTCTTGTAGATGAGATCCTGGGTTCAAACCCTGCTCTGACCAACTTAAGTTTCTTTCGGCGACGGTCACCTCGCATAGTTACGGCGACACTATCGAGTATTTAACAATGAAAAAGCTTTTCAAAATACCGTTCAGAATCGGTATACAACTGTAGGTCCAAATCAGTGAGTGAAAACTGAAAAGGGCACAGCTCAATAATTGTGAGAAGCTCTCCCCTGTCCCTTCATGGGATGTAATGGGAAACCATTTTTTTTTTTAAGAAATTACTTAGGTACCCTCCCGGAACTAATTGTTTGAAAAGAGGTTATAGCAACCGTAAAGTCGGCTGTTGCCACCGAATTGCATTTGCCATAAGCGGGTTGAAGCTTTCATGACAAAATCTAGACCCCACAACTGAAGTTCGTTTAATAGGTTGGAACAGACTCTAAAGCAGTTATGATAATCTGCAGTTTGGATCTCATAACATCGAATGTGGTTGTGGCAACCTGTAACTGCAATTATGGCTAATTCTGTTATTTTTTTAACAGAATTCGATCTGCAATATTTTTCAAATATTTTGAGCCCTTTTGCATTAAAATTCAAGAAACATCTTAATTTTTCTTAGAAATCTTGCTGAAACATTTAGGATTTTCACAAGCTCTCGTATTGGCGTATGTTGTATTGCATTGTCGTATTTAAGTACAACAGTTGTGAACACACCATTATTGCATTTTTTGTTGTATGTTTATCCAGCTGATTCAAGAAAGAGTTCATTGAAGAAAAACATTTATTAAAACTAAAATGCATAAACTAAACGAAAATGATAAAATAATAGCATCAATAACATAATGTCATTTCCAAATAATAATAATAATAATAATAATAGCATCACAATATAATAGACGTGTTTTGGTTACACCACTTGCTTAGATTATCACTTATTTTCTATGAAGAGATAAGCGATATTAAGCGGCATTTGAAGTTACCGCTTCCATTTCACTTCTAAGCAGGCATAAAGTTACCGGTCTGAAAAATTTAGAAAAACTGTGTTGGATATCGTTATCGTTAAGCAGAAGAATATAAACATTTGCAGGAATAACTACAAACCATGCGTTAGAGCAAGACGATTGTATGAATGTTGGGATGAACAAGGCAGAAAGTTACCAGTATGAAAAAATCAGAAAAACAGTGTTGGATATCGTCATTGTGAGCCAAAGGCAAGGAAAAAAATATACACATATTCAAGAATAACTACAAACCATGCATTAGAGCAAGACTATTATAATAAATTGTCGCTAGTTTGGCGTTTTGGTTACTAGCAAGCAAGCGAGAAATCCCTACACGTCTAATATCACAATATAAGTAATAGTAAATAACAACAACAGCTCTTACGATAGTGATGATACTTATCAAATGTAATCAGTAATAACAAACTCGAACTAGAACAGCACTAGTAAAATACTGTTTGTCGTAAACATATCATTCGCGATTGTATTGTCGTATGTTACTTTTATGTGGAAACCAACAACAAAAATTGTACAACTGTTGTATAAAAATACGACTATACGATAATATGACCAAGTACGACAGCTTGTGAAACCCCTAATTATGTCCCAGGGAAATATAAAAAGTATCGAACTTTTAAGTTAGAATGTATTTATTTGTTTTATGTTTAACAATATTTTAAAATAAAAATCCGTTCTGAAAGGATTAAAGATGTAGGAATAGCTTCTTCTGGGAAAACATAATAATTACAATCTTGTCATTTCGTATAAAATGCCGTAAATTTTTTTCTAAATTTGAAATACTTTACTATGCTAAATAATTTCCATCTCCAATTATCCCCTTCACACAATGTATGAAATTTTCACGTGCAGTATTTAAACCCATCCACAGCACCCACAAAAAAATATGAATTTAGCCCACAATGTAATTTGTAATTCCATTCCATTACATTTTTTTCTTTGTAACGATTTTGTAGAAATTTCCAATTTTCTTTTCCGTTATTTGATTTTAATAAGATATCCATTTAAGCGTGTAGCTAAAAATTTTGTAATTCAACTCCCTTAAGCGACGATTTCTTTGTTTTATAAGGCTTTGGATCTTTTTTCACAGTGTGTTCACATCCTAATTTACGTGACTCAATTACAAAAGGATTTTGTGATTTTTTTTTCAAGATGATATCTCTGTTTTTTTCGTATTGCCGGAGTTTTCGTCTTATCTATCGTCGAGGGAAGAACTTAAACGGAATTGCCAAGATTTCCTGTAAATTACAAAGTAGGAAAAAAAATAGAATAAATGTAACTGAAAAATGTAACTCATAACTGTTTAAGTATTTAAATTTGTGTTGTGTTTGTAGGTAACAATTGATTTGCCTTGATATTCATTAATTTTAAAATGAATTTTATACTTGTTCTTGAAGCGATTGTTTTCTGAAAAATGTGAGGTGAATTGTGCACTTCGGTATTAGGCGTAGCCAACTTTTGCTCCTAAGACCACGGGTTCAATTCGTGCATTGAAGTCCTTTCATTTATTTAAGGAACGACCACCTGGCTTAGCGATTACTATGTTACCCCTAATAAAATAGCCATACAAGTAAAGGGGTTTTCAATAAGAGCGCTACAAAAGTTTTTTTTAAATAAAACAAAACCGGTTTTAGATACCAATGAAATTCTTTATTCCTGTGAAAGTACGTTCGATGCCATTATGTATGGAACTCGATTTCTTTTGCATGGCCACCACGGGAACGCTTGCATAAGTCCAGACGCTGAACCCAATTTTCGACGGTTTTCAAGCATAAATCGGCCGATACTGCTGCAATTTCACGTTCGGTATTCGTACGAAGTTCATCAATCGTCGCTGGCTTATTGGCATAGACCATAGACTTGACGTAGCCCCACAGGAAATAATCTAACGGCGTCAAATCGCATGACCGAGGCGGCCAATCGACTGGGCCAGAACACGTTCACCAAACTTGGTATCCAATAAATTGATTGTTGCATTCGCTGTGCGGCTTGTGGCGCCGTCCTGTTGGAACCACATGTCCTCCAAGTCCATATTATCCAATTGGGGCCAAAAATATTCGGTTATCATTGAACGGTAGCGATTCGCATTCACAGTAATGTGCCGGTCTTGATCATCACGGAAGAAGTACGGCCCAATGACGCCGCCGGCCCATAAACCGCACCAAACCGTAATTTTTTCGGGAGGCAATGATGACTCATGGATTACGTGTGGATTGCTGTCTGACCAATAACGCATATTTTGCTTATTGACGAAGCAATTCAGCCAGAAATGAGCCTCATCGCTGAAGATGATTTTCCGATGAAAATCCGAACGTAGCGTTCTTAAAGTTGAGGCCACTGACTCCAAATTTCGGTAGTAAATTTTAATAATTTCGACTCGATGTTGGCTCGTATATTTTTCCATGATGAAATGGCAAACCTTACTGAAGAGAAATGTCAAAAGAGCGGGAAAAATATGGCGTCGTTTGCTGTCCCTGTCGATTTACTTTTGTAGCGTCTCTGTTGAAAAACCCTTTAATTCAAAACAAACCTATTTGAAATCGTTGGAACAGTATATTTGCGCGAACAGTGAGTTTAAAAGTAAAACAGAGCCGATAGGTCATTAAATACAGATCTTCTGCTAGTCCTACCATGACATAAACTGGGGAAATACACTTGATGTACAAGGACGGTTTGGAAAGTCTGTGACTGTCTGCACTTTCCTCTTAGTTAATTAAATATCAACACTGGTCCTGTCAACCACCATCTGCTAATATACTACTGTAAAATTTTAAGTAAGCTGCGATATTTAGTCTGTATTTTGCAGCCATTGAAAGCAGAAAACCTCGTGAATTTCGATGGAAATGGAAAGAAGTGAATATCGTGTCCTCAGCACCGAACACAAGGAACTGCTTGATAAATACAGGGTATCTCAGTAAGATTGCACTTTTTAAATTTAGTGTAATTTTTATTTGTGCAAGTGGAAACTCTAAAATGTGGCAGTTGTCACGTATGTTTAGTCCGATTATTAAACATGGAGCGCTTTACGAAAGAACAATGCGTTGTAATTATGAAAACGTATTACAAAAATTCGTTCAATGAGTAATGGAGCAAAGTGAAGTCAATGAAAACTTTAAAAAAAAAACATCTTCTCCGATGACGCGAAAAAGAATCCACATGCAAAGCGGCCACAACGAGCAACTGTCTGGTGCGGATTTTGGTCAGGCGGCGTGATTGGGCCTTAGTTTTTTTAAGTTGAGACCGAAATTGCAGTGACTGTGCATGGCTTTCTTCACAGGAATATGATGGATGGATCTGGACGACATGCGGTTTCAGCGGTTTGCCAAACCGCGCGTGAAACAATCGATTTAATGAAGCAACGAGTTCCAGAGCAAATTATCTCAAGAAATTCTGATGTCAACTGGCCACCAAGATCATGCCGTGCGATTTATTCTTTGGGGTTTTGTGAAATCTCGGGTTTATGTGCATACACCAAAAACAATTCCAGAGCTCAAATCCGAGATCCAACGCTTTATCAGTGAGACACAGCTACATCTCTGTGAAAAAGTCATGGAAAGAATAATGGCCTGTCATCAGAGCCGTGGGGACCATATGACGGATATTTTAATCTATACTTAATTGGAAGGTGCCTTCCAATAAATCCAATAAAAAAATAACAACTGTCTCAAAAGTACTTGTTGTCATTTTAAAATTAAAAAGTACATCCTTACTGAGACACCCTTTACTATGGTGACTCTGCACTATTAATTATTACTGAATTCCGTTGTGGTCGTACGGGCACTAGTGGCGTCAGTCGTTCCGGCCGTCGAAAACAGGTCGTCACTCCAGAATTTGTCGATAAAATCCATGTCGATAAAAAAAACGTATCCGAACGACGACTGCCGCGATGAACACTTCAAAAGAGTGTTTGGCATTGTTCAGTTCCACAACCGTGAACGAAATGTCTAGCCATCACTACACACCAGCAACCAAGGACCAGTTAAATCACTGGATATCTCCTATTGAAAGTGTACCAAAGAAGTCCATTGTGAGTCTGTCGGTCAACAAGGTCATGTCGACAGTTTTCTGTATCATTCACATCGATTGCGTTGAAAAGAGTAATCCGATCGGCAATGAATATTATATACAGCTGTTGTGCAGATTCGACAATGGTTTTAAGAAAAAACGACCGCGTTTGGCCAAGAAAAAAATTCCCTGCCATCAACGCACCGGCGCACAATTGATACACGAAAAATCTGTATTTTTCTTGTTTGGATGCAACTATAACACGTGTTTTAAGCTTGTCGCAAAGATACTATACTTGTGTTCAAACACATTGTGTTTGCTATTCAATATTAAATGTTTGAGACACAATGTTTAATATGCTATAATTTTTTTTTTATGATCCAAATATAGCTTTGGGCTTGATACAAATACAGCTGTGTTTGTTGCACTGTTTATTTCTTCTTTTTTGCAAACCTCTGTCGAGGGCAAAATACTAAACAGCGGTCAAAAAGAAATTGTTCTCATCCTAAGTTAATGTTGTTACAGTGTACTGTATTTCTTTCAGTAAGTGAATCATACATATTCCTGAATGCGTATTCAAATGAATTGAGTGTGTATATTGCCTGATCTGTTGCGTTTTAGTTTCGTGCATTAATTTGCCAATCGTTCGTTTGGCAGGAAACATACGAATGCATCGACGTAAGTATATGGACATTTGGAGTGAAACATGAATATGGCTCCACGTAAAAGTATGAGTAAAAGTATGCAAAAGTATGCAAGTAAGTTTGAGACTTGCAGTCTCAAACACACTTGGAAATAAAAACAAACAGTAGCATGTTTAGTGGCAAACATATATGCTTTTACGTGGACACATATGCGTTCTTCATTCCAAACATCCATATACTTACGTGGAAGCATTCGCGTGTCTCCCCCAAACCACTATATACTTACGTGGAATCTTGTGCGTACTTCCTCCCAAACATAATAATATTTAGAAACGAATTATTCTTTGATTTCAATATATATATATTTTTTATTATAATGAATTTTATCAACATAAATACACATTTATAAATAACTAATACAACAAATTAAAAGATTTAAAATTACGATGTTTACATTTACTAGCATTGAATGCATTATTTGTTTTTTTGTATGAAATGAGAATATGCTGCTCTTTTACTTCTCCTTTCTTTGTTGTCTCTCACGGGTTTTTTTTGAGAAGGTTTCAACTATACGTTGGTTATAACTATTCGTTGATGCACAAAAAATATACTTATATACAAATCTAGTTCATACTAGCCAAGCGTGTATTACTTGTGTTTTTTATTATATTTAACAAATGGTCAGCAGTTCAGAATTTTCTCAGTACAGGCTCAAACAGACAAACGGCTTCACGTTGTTCCAGTATCTTTCCTCAAAATCGTTTCTCACTCTGGTATATACATACATATATACGAAATATACACACAAAAACCAAAGCAACATTACAATACATCAGCCAATGTAAGAAACCCTGACTACATCTGCAATTTGCATGAACATTCATAATCCAAAAATTCAGAAACACACGTACAAGATGGACTTTCTCGTTGTCACTCTTTTATTCTCTTGCTCTCGGGAGAGCATAGACAGTGCAGCAATCACAGCTGTATTTGTATCGCAAACACATATGTATTTGAGTAGCACACATATATTATAACGCATCAAGCATTGTGTCTCAAACATGTAATATTGAATAGCAAACACAGTGTAATACGTTTATAATGTTTTCAATCGTCCTTCCAAACGTTATAAAAAGATTTTAACATTTTTCCACTCATACCACAATACTTAACTTACTTAAACTTTTTTATGTCTTGTTAGAAAAGTTTCCGGCAAATTTTAATCCATTTGCACGCTTTCCATTACGGCTAAAAATAGAAACCGATGATGTTTTTGGCACTTTTAATGTTACTGAGAATGAAAATATCATCATATTGTATCTTTTCATGCTACATATAATTAATAATATTTAAAACTTTTTCATAATTTTCTTCTGGAAAATTTAATTAATATGTACAGTGAGGAGCCAAACTGTAACAGGTTTTCCATAATGGAAGTTCAAATCATTAATTTTTAGCAGCGTTTATCCTTAGAACTTTGTTAATTTTTGGATTTTACTTTGATATGGTCTCCTTCATAATGAACACTTAAATAACTAAAACACTATAATAAATTATTCATCTATGTTTAAAAGAGCTTAATATGTAAAAAACACAATGTTACAATCACGCACTCTTTTCAATGTTACAATATTGCACTCTCTTCAACTCCCTAAATATCCAGAAACTCAAATGTATCCATCACGTTGCTCATAAATGTACTGTTATTTTTTCAATTGCTCATTATTGTCCACGTGCTGATCAAATATGGAATCATCTAAATTGAAATTATGGAATTATTGAAAAATATTAATTGTGTTTGGAACGTTTGGAACGTTGCAACAAAGTTTACTGTAATTTACATTATGATCCAGAGAATACAACGGAACAAAAATATTAGAACTTAAACTGCTCCTGGACGCCCCAGAAAGATTGACGACCACACTTGTCATCATTTGGCAAAATTAGTGACAAATGGCAACGCAATTACCCCAGCTGCGGTACTAAAAACGTCAAAGTGGAACGCCAGTGAGTGGACTGCTCGTCGAAGTCTCAGAAGATTGGGGGTTAGAGTTTCAGAGAAGAAATAGACAACATTTGTATTGCAAAAGAATATAAAAATAAATATAAATCTTCGCCCAGGTCTGCGAAAACTGAAATGAGGCTGACTGGAAGAAGGTAAATATTTAAATTCGACACGTTGATAAAAATACAATTATGATGATATTAAAATCAATCCATTTGTGTCCGATGGCAGTGCTTGGTACCGGACCAAAGATCCAAATGCTACTACTCCGAAATCAGTAACTCAAACCATGAAACATGGTGGTGGACACATAATGGTATGGGGATGTGTTAGGATGAATGGAGTAAAGTTTTATGGTCTGACGATATTAAAATCAATCCATTTGAGTCCGATGGCCGTGCTTGGTACCGGACCAAAGATCCAAATGCTACTACTCCGAAAGCAGTAACTCAAACCATGAAACATGGTGGTGGACCCATAATGGTATGGGGATGTGTTACGAAGAATGGAGTAGGCCCTCTTGTTAAAATTTAAGGTATTGTGAAAAAACAACAATATCTTCCAATTGTGTAAATTCATTTACCAGCTGTTATGAAAAAAATGGGTCTTGCTTTTGAAAGAGTGATTTTTCAGCACGACAACGACCCAAAAGATTCGGTCAAAATCATTAAAAACGGGTTAAAGAGTCAATAACTTACAACTAGGAAATGACTAGCGCAATCACCGGACTTAAAGACGATCGAAAGCTTTTGGAGTTACTTAAAATCTCAGATCTCCAAGAACCCATATGGTCTTCGAGGCGCAAACGAGCTGTAGGATAGAGTACAAGAAACTTGGGATTCGACTCCAGCGGAAATAATGGAACAATTTTGCAACAGCAACTCTTAAGAAAGCCTAAGGTTACTGGACAAAATATTGTATCAGAAAACAAATAAATTAACAAAAACCAGAACGCAAAATTGTAACATTTGTAGAACTTTAAAATATTTAGTCTTCACTTTGTATTTCTTCTTCAAAACTGTTTACTTTCTAAATTGTTTGAACAATAAATTTAAATAATTGTTAATTATTTGTTTTTGTTTTTAATCAAATATTTTCTAAACTGTGTCAACCAGTACTGTACGTAGGAAATTATTTAGGTTAGGGGCTCGGACGTGCCTGGTGCCAGTCCTGTTACAATTTTGCTCGTGACTGTATGTACTATATGTTCTGTTATTTGCACTACCGTTAATTGAAGCATATCGCTCTTTAACAAGTATTCAAAATGCAAGTAAACCCCTAAAAACAATCAAACTGCAATGGTTAAGGAACTTTTTCAAGAAAATATTACAATGCCGTTTTGTTTTTATAAATATACGAGAATCGAAATTTGTCCAGCTCCTCGAGGCGAGAAGACAGGGAAAGTCAGGGTAACACATTACCGACGAAAAACGAACCCTAATTAAAATGTTTCACATGCACAGTTCTCAGCTCACCTATGGAAAAGGATTACATGAAAATATATCTACCAATTCCCCCAATCCATTTGGTACTGTTTTGGAACACCACTCAACAAAAGTTTCATCCTTGTATGCACTACCATGTTTAAAAACTTTGTTCAGATTTTCTTTTAAATTTGATGCATTTTTGTTTTTACATAACGTAAGCAAATTTCATGGAGACAGAGAAAATACAAAGGTGTTTTAAGCCCTTGTAAAGGAGTGCGGCTGGCTATGTACCACGACACAGGATATAATTCATGTCTTGTCTTTGCTGCTCTTTACTACCTACAAAGTTGTGACAGGCTTATTAAAATTTGCTGATTACACGGTTTTAATCCCACGTTTACATATTTTTTCAGCTTCTTCCCTAAAAGAGCTGCTGAACATTTTGAGATCGTTTTCCTTTTGGTTTTTTTTTTGGTTCGCAAAAGAGGCGGAGCAATGAATAACACGAAGCCGAGGTAGGTGTCATTTAGGAAATGCCATTAAGAGTTGACAAGCGATTACTGCAAAAAAAAAACGGGGGGAAAAAGTTTGTATTAAAGAGATTTTATATTTTAGTCATACTATGGTGAAGGTTTTGCGTTCCTTGTGAAACTTTTAGTTAAAGTTTATATGGTTACAATTTATTTGAATACAAAATTTACGCCAGATTTGAATTTCGTGCCACATCAACGCACAAATTCGTTTGTGACCGCCGAATTAGTGGTAACTGAATTTAGACGTTGCTATAGCCACACTAGAGGTCATCACAGCTGAATTTGAGGTTGTCTCAACCGAATTAGAGGTTGTCACAGCCGAAATATAGGTTGTCACATCCGAATTTAGACGGTATCACAACTGAATATTGCATTTTTTTCTATTAATTAAAGTCGCAATTTGTGTCATTTGTTTAATGTTTAAATGATTATCTATTTTCCTGTATTTTCATAAAATATAACAAAGCGGTGAAATAATACACTTTATATGGGGTAATCTTTAGGGAAACAATTAAATTAATTAATTGTACATGCCCTTTTTATAGTCCCGCCTATCATGAGTTACCGCACCAATTTCGACGTGGTGTGTCAGTCGAATTAGGTCCTATCGCGTTCAATATAAAGACGTTCTATATCTTAAACGACATACCTTGAAAAAATTCAGAACTGTTAACATCTACATGAAAAAAAATTAAACACCTTTTTTAGCACCATTATGCTACAACCCAGTATTATCAACTATAGCGGGTACTTTTGCTTTGGTTTGTGTCTAGACTAACACATGTTGAAACATTTCTTGTTTAATGGGAAGTTTTCTAGGATGAGCCTGTAGCGAATATTTAGTATATATTGTAGTTTTGAACCCAATAAAATGTAAATTTAGAAAAGCCAAAGTGAAAAAAGTTTAAAAAAAGAAAAACGTGCCTTTTCTTAAAAAAAGTAAATTTTCTCACAAAAAATACCTATTCATATTCTTGAACAAAGTACGGTTTCTTATCTTAAAGTAGTACCTTTGCGTAAAAAAGTAAATTTTCTTACAAAAAGTAAATTTTCTTACAAAAAGTAAATTTTCTTACAAAAAGTACCTTTTTTTAAAAAAAAAGTTTTTTTAATAAGTACCTTTTCTTAAAAAAGTACATCTTCTTACAACGAAGTGCCGTTTCTGTAAAAAGTATATTTTTTGTTAAACAAACTAACTTCTTGCGATAAGTGCCTACTCTTAAAAATGTACCCATTCTTGAAAAAAACATTTTCTTCAAAAAAAAACTTCTCTTAAAAAAGTCAATTTTCTAACAAAAATTCCCTTTCTTAAAAGTACCTTTTCTTAAAAATAATATAATACCTTTTCTTTACTTTCGTTGAGATAAGTACCCTTTCTGAAAATAAGTAAATTTTCATAAAAAAAGTAACGTTTTCCTAAAAAGAGTACCACTTCATTAAAAAGTACCTGTTCTTAAAAAAAGTCCTTTGTAAAAAAATCACTCTCATGGCTTTTTATTTCAAAAAGTACTTCTTAAAAATAGTACTTTTTCTTAAAAAAAACATTAGCTTTTAATAAAAGAAGTGCCGCTCTTTAAAAAGGGCATTTTTGGGAAAATATAATACATATTCTTACAAAAAGGACCTACAAATATACTTAGTTTAAACAAAAAATACATTCTATAAAACAAAAATTGTTCTGAAAAAAGGTTTATCATTTTACAAAAAGCAGCAACAATTGTGCATTGTTTAACATTTTTAATATAATATTTGTTTTTAGAACTGTATACATCAGTTTTGAAATATATAGAATTATACTTTCTTCACCGAATTCAAAATGAATTCGGTTGTACCAACAGAACTCATTGGAAATTCGGTTAGATCAACTGAATTAACTCTAAATTCGGTCTTTGCAATCGACTTAAGGCGAAATTTGGTTACTCCGAACGAATTGATACCAAATTCCGTTGATGCATATGAATTGATTGCAATTTCGGTTGCAACCGAAATTATGCAAAATGTAGTTGACAGAACGAATAGAATTAAAGATGCAGTTGTCACAACTGAATCAATTATGAATCGAGTTTGCTCCCACCGAATTTCAGATGTGGGGACTAAACTCAGTCCTGAAACCCCTAATTCGGTTGTGGCAACCGCAATTTGCTGGCAACAGCTGAATATGATTGCTACAATCTATTTTTGAACAATTTCATCTCTGAGAGCATGTAAGCGGTAAAGTGTTGTCCATATTTCTCAAGCCTTCAAAAATTCGAATACATATATTGACCTTTTTCTATGTTTTGACATCGTATCGGAACGATAAATAGTTGGCTCGGAATATATTTAAAATTACATATATATATGTACTAGATCCGATGACATTCTACGAGCCGGCAGCCAATTCTAGATTTGTGTACCTATTTTTTTCAGAAGTCAGTAGTCAGGACTTCAATCTTTCATTTGGTAGTATATAAACCTTTAAGCCCCGGAGATACTAAACTCAAAATTTTTAAAATTTGTTAACTAATAGGCGTATTTACAGTACACTGACTTGTTTTCAACTACGCCTCGAACTGAAAAACAAAATAAACCTAAAATATAAAATATAGAAAATCGATACTCAATCGGTTATCAAGACACCCGAAGTTTAAATGCAAAAGAAAATACAGGAAAAAACTGACACTTAAATAGAATTGAATCGCTGATTGCCAAAAACCATATGAGTGAATAATTAATCTGTGTTGTCAATGATCGTAGGAACAACTCATTCGGTTTCTACACTAATTGCAGTTCTTTTACGCTGCACCTTGACCTTCCAACGACCATTCACTCATGTCGTTTCTGCACACATTATGAAGGTACCCCATTACAATGTGAAAACGAAAAGTCATTCGGAAACAAAATTGCCATCAGTGAATCAATTATAATAGTATTTGTAATAATCTAAATTATTTCGAAGATTGGAATATCTATATTTATTTTTTTCATTTTCTGTTTAAGATTTAAAAAAATCGAATTTAAAATCTTTGGTTTTTTTTTATTTACGATTGAAAAATAATATAACACCGTGGTGGTTTTTTTTTGAGAAAAATTTTTTAAGAAAATCCCGGAGAAGACGGTTTTACCCTAAATCGGGTACGAGGAATCTAAGTGCATCATTTATTTTTTGAGTTACAATTACGATTTCATAACATTGTTTTATATTGCAGGGAATTTTTTTTTTCGAGTTTGGCTCACTTTTGGCATCCAGTAACTTCTATTTGGTTGGGTGTAACTGTAAACTTTCTTCAGCAAAGTTGTTCCAAACGGTTTGGGCCTTGACTTTAGGGAACGTCGCTTACCTCGAAAACCAGGTTTTTGGGGGCCCTTTGATTCAAACCATCGGCAGAAGAGTAAATTTCCGGCTTTCTTTGAGTTTACCGTTCACAATTGCCCGTAATCAGATTCATTCACCAAATAAGAGAAAATCTTTCACTATATATCCATATTTATTTACTCTGCATCATTTACAATTATCAAATTCCACTTAATAATCAATTTCACTCAATTGTACTTTTTTGTACACTGAAAAAATTTTTGGATTCAAATACTTTGTTAAATGCGGGTTTGAACAAAAAACTACAAAAAAAACATTGGTCTGAAAAAAGTACTTTCGCCTATTTTCCCCAAAACCTCCATATACTTACGTGGAAATATATGCGTTTTTCGTCCCAAACATAATAATATTTAGAAACGAATTATTCTTTGATTTCAATATATATGTATTATTTATTATAATTAATTTTTATCAATATAAATCGACTTTTATAAATAATTAATACAAACAATTAAAAGAATTAAAACGGCCCTTTTTGCATTTACTTACACTGAGTGCATTATCTGTTTTTTGATGAAATGAGAATCTGCTACTCTGTTGCTTCTCCTTTTTGTATTGTCTATCACGTTTTTGTTTTCAGAAGGTTTCAACTATGCGTTGGTTATCATTATGTTGGTTATCACTATTACACAAACAATATAAATATATACAAATCCACTTCATTCAACCCAAGCGTGGATTAATTATTGTGTCGTTTTTTATTATATATCAAAAATTGTCCGCTGTTCTGATTTTTCAGTAAAAGCTCGGAAAGACAACGGCTTCACGTTGTTTCCCTTTCCAGTTTCTTTCATCAAAATCGTTTCAGCCTTTGTTGCACACATACATATATACGAAACACATACACACACACCAAAAACAACATCACAAACCATTTAACCGTCCGAGACTTTGTTTCTTCTTTTTCCACCAATCAAGCGCTTTCTATATCCTCTGGCCGACGAACCATTGACCACTGAATACAAGAAACTAAAGCGCAATACATAACCCATGTCATATTGAATAGCAAACACAATGTGTTTGGGCACAAGTACATAATGTTTGCGACAAACTCCAAACAAACGCTACATTTGCATTCACACAACAAACAACGACAGAGCGTGCACCAACAAAACAAGAATACAAAAAAGTCTAAAAACAAAATGCATATGACTTTGACAAGTGGGACGAAAAATTACATGTTTAAACGACTATACCTGATAGATAATTCTACCATGACCAATGTGTGTAACATTTACCACGTGTGAGCAATTTAATTCCAATTTTGGTATCATTCGGAAATAAAAATCTATCTTTCAAATTTAGACATTTAAAAATATACCTAGTCTTCCATTAAATAAAATAATTTGAATGAACTTACCATGTAAAAGCCATTGTGGAAATTTCTGATCTAGAGTCTCTCCTTCTTGATAACATTTTCATTGACAAGAAATGATAACAAAATTTATCTAACATAACTTTTTGTTGCCATTTCTTGAAATTGAACATGTGGCAACATTGTCATTGCTCTAGTAGGAATTTAAGTGGGAAGTTGGAATGACGCTTAATATCGCTTAGCTGCCCCGTACAAATTAAGCTATCATTTACTTTATCGGGGTAAAAAAACGAACTTAATATTCTCGTCAACACCCACGGATTGATATCCAATGGAGTGAAATGTGGTCACAATCGTTTGAATAGCCTGCTCGGTCGGTCGATTATGACGACCATAAAATTGGCGTTATTTGTGAAACATATTTTTCACAGAACTCGAATTTTCAAAATAAAAATCAATGATTTATTTCCAATTTGGTTTATCAGTTTTAAGTTTTGGCAGTTCACGCGTGATCCGTGACATGTGTCAACGTTAAAAATGTTCAGTTTGCCTTGAGAGTTCATCCTGACTAGACTGACAAACGAACAGGGCAGGAGACCAGGTGAATTATTATAAAAGGTAATCAAAAATAAAGGGCAGTTCCATCAAATGTCAGACTGTGACTAGATCCCACACCGACAATTTTTGTTGAAATTTCACAATAATTGGCTAATAAATTACTAATATATAGTCCAACTAGCCACTGGGTCATTCTTTCAAATGCATATATTTTACATAAAATTAACGCAAAATATCTACCGTAGATAAGTTCTTTCACAGAAAAAGATTAAAGCTGATTTCATTGCTGCTAGTTGCCAGAGTTTCGGAAGTCATTCAGAGTTCATGTCATTAACGTCCCTTAGCAAAACAAAGAAATCCCTCCAAGCATTTTCAATAACAGCAAGGGTACTTGCTATATGGTATGACAAACAGAAAATATACGACGAAATAAAATAAACTCACACCTAGAAACAGACTACAGTTTTATGGCCTCAAGTAATATTATTAACACTTTACTGTTTAAGGACAATTAAGGACACAAATGCCATAATGAAACTATTAAATGTTTGTGTAACAGATTCAACAAACACCTACCTACCTACTGTGGCACCATGAGTGTCAGTGTCATTCTGCCTTAAGGCAGGCAATCGCAAGGCAACAGCTGCATTGCCAACATTTGTGGCATGTTAAGACACGGCCTTTAGGCCACAGAAATTCTACATGAAAAATGGCTCGTTAAAAACTTTTAAAATGATAAACAGCGTAATTTATAATATTTAAGCATTTGCAAAACTAAACTAAGGCTACGAGATTGAGTGGGGCCTTACATTTGCGTAGTTAAAGGTAGGAGGGTAATAGTTTTTATTATCCTTGGCCTAATGGAGGTTGCTGGCCTCGATGTCCTTGTGCGGATTATGCTAGTATACCGGAAGTTGCAAAGGCAACCCATACATGACATTTTAATTATATTTTCAGTCAGCGGTGAATGTTTATAATCGTGAACACTGAGGAGAGCAGCTTCCAAATAAAAGGCAGAATTTAACTTTCATTTTATATTTCATCGTAGATTTTAAGAAATATTTTCCATTTAGCAACTGGGAGCTGAAAATCGTTTCTGCACGTGTTCAACACTAGCTAGCAGGAGGTTTTATTTTATTGATTTCTACACTCAAAATAGTATGTTAAAATAATAACACAGCCGGCTGCCGAAAAATGGAATGCCAACATATTGGTTATTTCATCGAAACGTGCACGCAAAGGTAATATAACTAAATTCGATTCCAAATGGACTTAAACTAAGGAAAATTTAACTTCGTGTGGATCCAAGGATTTTTGAACTCAAAGTAATACCATTTCTTCCTTAGATTTTGGAAATCATATGTCCTTAAATCGAGGAAATAGTTCATTAAATAAAGTTAAAATTTCCTTAAATTTAGCACACGTGTTCTCTCTAATAAGCACATGATTCCTCAAAAGGTGGAACATTTCCATTCAAAAGTGGTAATAAGTATTTCAAACGAGTACATTGTGTTCTTAAGTCAGGTTTGTGCGTTACTTTCACGCTTAGCTAAAAATAGCTTAAAATGAGGAAAATCTTCTTTAAATAAACCACAAATTTTCTTAAACACTGACCAATTTTTCCTGTAGTACACGCTGAAAAATCTGACTTTTTTGTTGTTTGGATGCAAATATAAAGTGTGTTTACTTTACTTGTGTCCAAACACATTGTGTTTGATATTCAATATTACATGTTTGAGACACAATGTTAGAATATACGTGTTTGCGACCCACATATATGTATGTATTTACGTTTGTGATGCACATACAGCTGTGTTTGTTGCACTGTCTATGCTCTTTCGAGAGCAAGAGAATAAAAGTGGGACAACGAGAGAGTCTATCTAGTAAGTGTGTATTAGAGCCATGCATGAAGATTTTCTGTTTGTTATTTTAGAGTTGTGCATCCTGTACCGGCACCTTGCGAACGAAGAAGTGTAAACAACAACACGAATAACAAAGAGAAGCACATCATACCGGTACGGTCTGATCATCGTACTCGCTCCGATTGACATACACTGGTTTTCGGTATTCGGTAATAGAGAAGAGAGCTTTGTTCGTATTCTGTAAGCAAGAATGTGATAAAATACTACGAGACAGAGCACGTAAAAAATACTACGGTGTGAACACGTAAAATATTCCGTAAGTTTGTTTACTTCGCATATGTTACGCATATGCAAACACGCGAATGCTTCTATCTAAGTATATGGATGTTTGGGATGAAGAACGCATATGTTTAAATACTAGTAAGTTTTGGACTTGCAAACACATTAATGTTTGAAGTGTGTTCGAAGCATATACATGGTTCCTGTAGAATATGTTTGGGAAAATATGTTAGAGAGGCCGTTATCATTCAGCGTGTAAGTGTATATTTCTTTATTTGTTGGACAATTTTCTTATTGCAGAAAATCCTTCTATCAAGGAAATTATTTCCTTAAGTACGGTACTGCCTAAAACTTAGGAGCAACGGACTAACAATTATTAATTACTTCGTTGAATAAGTTACACGAAAAAGTTCGCAAATTGAGTACATATTTTCAACGCACAGCATTCATAATATTAAACACAGTACCTTAAATGCACTTTTGGAACGAAGTTCCTTATCGCGCGTTGCGGGATGGGGGCTAAATGAAAAAAAATAAACAACTTTTTTTTAACACTATTATGCTACAATCCAGTATTATCAACTATATTGTTTATTTTTGCTTTGGTTTGTGTCTAGACTAACTAGATGTCTCACAGATGTTGGGAAATTTCCTGTTTAATAGGAAGTTTACTAGGTGGAGCCTGTAACCAATATTTTGTATATATTCTAGTTTTTAACCCAATAAAATGTAAATTTAGCAAAGCCAAAGTGAAAGAAGTTTAAAAAGAAAATTTTATGTGTTCAAGTTTTGTTTCGGCTTGAGGTTATATGTGAAAAAGAAAACAATGTATAGTATTGTGTTTTCGTCACGATTTTATTACTTAATTCCAATATTTCGACCAACTTCGTTTGTCATTTTCAAGGATATTGTGAGATAACACAAAATGCGTCGAAACTTTTCTGCAAGCTTATGTCTCTTCTTTTTCACATATGACCTCAAGCCGAAAGCCGAAACTTTTTAGTGGGTTCAAAACTACAATATATACTAAATATTGGTTACCTATTCATATTCTTAAACAAAGTAGTGTTTTTTAAAAAATACCTTATCTTAAAGAATTACATTTGCTTAAAAAAAGTATTTATTGTTTGAAAATAAGTACCTTTTCATAAAAAAATAACAAGCCTGTGTTAGATAACACGGGCGCATAGGTCAGACGTAGAATACGTTAGTCATTTTGCACTTAAAATATATGAATTAAATATATTTCCTTAACTACATAAAACTTTTACTTATATACAGACATATAATTTTTTTAATGTAATTCGAAACAAAACATATTACCAAAACTGAGTAACATATAAAAATTGCTATAATATGTTTTAATATTTAAGTAAAACATTTTCTCCAAAGTTTGTGCTCCAGATCAACAACAAACGACAGCAAAGATCTGTAAACTTTCAAGCACACACAAGTGTCCACGCTCCCCTCCCTTCATTTTATGTTCCCCTCCAAACGAACTAATAACCGACCGATCCAACAAAACGAAATGTACACACACACACATTTACACGCTGCTCGATAAATAAACAAAGCACAGCAAAGCCGAAATCATTTGATTTCACAACAACAACAAAAACAACAGCGGCATTTACAAACCAACAACAACAGCGGCATGTACAAAAAAAGTCTAAAATATCATGCTCTTAAATATTTATTTCCTTAACTACATAAAACTTTTATATATAGACATATAATTTTTTTAATGTAATTCGAAACAAAACATATTACCAAAACTGAGTAACATATAAAAATTGCTAAAATATGTTTTAATATTTAAGTAAAAGTGGGTGAAAGTTGACAAACATTTTCTCAAAATTTTGTGCTCCAGATCAACACCCCTACCTTACCGTATAACGTATTCTACGTTAAAAGTAAATTTTCTTACAACAAATTGCCTTCTTTTTTAAATTACATTTTCTTTAAAGAGTAAATTTTCTGTGAAACAAAATAACTTCTTGGGATAAGTATCTACTATCTACTCTTTGAAATTTAACTATTCTTGAAAAAAGATAATTTCCAACACCAAATCCTATTTCTTAAAAAAACCATTACTTCAAAAAAAAACCTTCTCTTAAAAAAATGCCTTTTCTTAAAAGTACCTCTTCTTAAAAATAAAATAATACCTTTTCTTTTCCTGAGATAAGTAGCCTTTCTTAAACTAAAAACATTTTCTTGAAAAATAACCTTTTCCTAAAAAGAGTACCACTTCCTTAAAAAGTAGCTGTTCTTAAAAAACGTACTTTGTAGAAATTCATACTCTTAGATTTTTCTTACAAAAAGTACTTCTTCCTAAAAATAGTACCTTTCTTAAAATGGTTTTAATAAAAGAAGTGCCTCTCTTTAAAAAAGGAAATTTTCGGGAAAATATAATACATATTCTTACAAAAAGGACCTAAAAATATTCTTTTTTTTTATAAAATACATTCTATAAATAGTTAATCATTTTACAAAAATTAGGTATTCTTAAAGATCCATTTAAATTATCGTATTTTTCAACGAGCACCTTAGGCGTGTTGGAACTAACTAGTACATAATATAAAGTCCCCTGACACCTCGTGATTTTTTTTTAATTTTAAAATGAAGACACGTATTTTTTGAGAGTTGTTCCATGAATTTTTGGATTGTAAAGAAAAGATGTTCCGATTAAGTTTGGAGCAAAATATCCCTCAAGTCGCCCCAAAGCCTCTGATGACAGGTCATTACTCATTTCATGAAATTTACCAGTTATGTGGCTGTATGTCACCGATGACGCGTTGCATCTCGGATTAGAGCTCAAGAATTGTTTCTGGTATATTCGCATAACAAACAAAAGATTTCACAAAAAACCCAAAGAAATCGCACGGCGATAAATCGCATGATCTTCTTGGTGGCCAGTTGATATCAGAAACTACTTATAAGCAATGAAATGCAAAATACTTCCATCTGCCTATCCTCGATCGAGATTTTTCTTTAAATTTGTAATTTCTTCAACTAACGCGAAGAACTGTGGCGTGTTCAATTTGACAGCTGAAGCGATCAAAAACGTTGCGCTGCGTTTTATAAACTACCCATTAAATAACGTAACTCAACGCAGGTAGTCACCGAACAGCTGTAACGTTTTATAAACTACCAAAACGACGAAAGTAACGCGAAGTGACTGATTCACGACTTATAGAATACCACCCTTACTATACATAACCGACCCAGTTTCTTAAAATTTTTGGACCACTCTCCGAATGATTGACACATTAGTACCACTTTTTCGACTGAAAATTTTTCGAAATTTGTGTAATAAGTTTTCATAACTAAAACGCGCTGTTCTTTCGTAAAGCGCTCCATTTTTAATAACCGGAATAAACAATTTCAGGTGGCAATTCTGCACACAAAAAAGTTCACTAAATTTGAAAAGTGCAATCTTACTGAGGCAACCTTTATTACAAATGTACTTAAAACTATTATATTGGGTGTCCCAATATATGTGCAGGGCTTAAATTTTGTAGCAGTTTTTTTTTGTGTTGCGATTATTAAAGATGAAGCTTTACACAAATGTAGAACGCGTTATCATTCTGAAAACCGCTTACAAAAATGGGAAAAGTTACTCGCAGAATTTCCGGTCATTTAAGTGCAGCTAGTGGGGTCAACAATTCGCAGAGTGATCGAAAATTTTTTAAATACTGGGTTGATTATGGACAGTAGGTCTCCTGTGTATTGACGTACCGGCCGGTCTCTGGAAAATATTGGTGCTGTAAACGAAAGTGTCTCCGAAAACCCGGGAACAACAATTCGGTATCATTAGCAACAACATGAAATTCCCCGAAGCACCACGCTGCGTATTTTGAAGAAAGACCGTCTTCACACATATAAGATTCAGCTTAGTCAGGAGCTCAAATCAACAGACTATACACAATGCCAATTCGATCAATGGGTGATGCAGCAAAGTGAAGCGACTTTATGGTCACGGACATCCACTTAGCAGCAGCCGATAGTGCCAACTTTTCGCAATACTTTCATTGGTTTCAATAATCTCTTTTGCATAATAACTGATGTTGCATCATGTACTTATTTTATGGCTCATAAATCAGTCTTAAAGAAGGAGCCAAAATTTTAATTTTGTTACTCTTTTGATTTTAACGGAATTCTGTCTCTGCAGCATCACGATCGTGTTTCATTTTTGTTTCGTTAGAACTGTCTTGGTACACGTTAGTTATTTTGTTAATACTTTTTTTTGCTACTCCTCAGAATCGCTTGAGAGCACCATTCTTATTATATATACATATATTCTGCCTTACTTTATTGCACTTAATAAGGAGCACATAATAAGCAGGATTTCATAATAAGCAATAATTTCTAAAAAATCTCACGGCGTGAATTGTGAGATCTAGCTTTCTAGTGTTACACTCACTGGTTGGGGCCCACAGTTTTACACCGGGTTTTGGCGGTATTTTGATTAGCTTTTTCGTGACTAAGTACTCGATAGTGTCGCCACCACTAAGAAAGAATTGTAAGGTGGTCAGATCAGGCATCGAGCCCACGATCTTATGTACCAGAGCCGCGCACTCTATCATTGCACCACCGACAGCCATCTTAATATTTTTTCCTGTATTAAATTTTGCAGCTAGGAGTTCGACCAGCTGTTTTATAGAAACCCCCTGGCTGAGGAGCTCAAGAAAAATATTGAACTCGAAATTGCAAACTTTCCGACCAAAATGCATCGAAAAGTGCAAAATAATTGGATCCAAAAAATCGATAATTGTAGACGTGCTCGCATTGCTCATGCGAACGATATCGAATTCCGCACTTAAATTTAACTTGTATACTACAACTGGAATAATTTTGAGTCCAATATCTCAAGTATTATTTTTTGGAAGCCTTTCATTTTAGAAAACGTAGAAATTGATTAATATCTGAGATTATATTTGAATTTTTGTCCCAATTCCTTGGAAAAAAAACCTTTCCGTCAAAAAAATTAAAAACAGTTCAATTTGTCTCGCTTAAACTTCCACTTTTAATTTCATGTACAAATAGCAAATTAAGAAATTTCTACTCTTTTTCTAATTACAGAAAAGGTCTCTGATGTGTTTATGTCAAATAAAATGAAAAAAAAATATTCTTCTAATAAATAATTTCAGATCGAATCATACACTCCGGCTCACTTATTTAAAGGCACTAAAAATCCATACTCAGCAGCCTATATATTTTGCAATTTGTAACCGATTGCAGAATTTTAAAATGGAAATGGATGCGAGAGATCTGAGATATAAAACAAATTATGACAATAGTGGTTTCTTAACTAAAGAACTGTTTTTGAACAAATTATCTAAAATATGCAATTTTTTTGGTTCACTTGAATAATCACACTTTTACTAATTTTAATGAAAAACAGTTTTACTTGTTTTTTTAATTTATTTTACTTTATTTAAGATCTATTAGTAATGCGTACAACCCCCTTTATTGTTAATAACTTCAAATATATATATGTAGATAGAGAGAATTTATGTAATCCAACGAAATTTGAATTTATTTTCGAAGGTGGTGAGAGCAGGGTTCGAACTCAGGAACTCATGTACAAGAGCCGCGCACACTAACCATTGCACCACCGACGAGTGTATATAATGATAAAATAAATGGTTCGTTATTAACAATATAGATTAACGTATACGAGATGGCTCTACTCGCTCATTTGACGTTTCACTTTGTGCTTCTTCCGAGAGTAATCGAACTTCTGTCTGCCAGCTGTTTTGCTCTGACATCGAACAAAATCCTCCATTTTGTATTTTGCGCATTCAAAATGTTCATCTATATTTATACATTTTGCATATTCGTAGTAACAATTTCGGCTGTGTTTATCAAACCTCAGCGACAGAATTCTTATCTTGACGTTTAAATCGTGTAACTTCCAGACCTTCAATTCCCGCCGGCCAAAAAGTCAAGAGCGAGTTGGTGGATCTCTATTATTGTGTATATTTATGACTAAGAACAGGAAAATCGACAACACGAACGAAGATTTCTAGCACATACTACTACTTTAGAAGTTCATATTTTCAAGAGCGGCATCTAAGGTATAACCGGCTGTTACTGGTACCACAATTGACATACCAAATATCAAATCATCGACTTATTATTGTTTAGTAGTATACGCCATTTATGTTTTTTCCAAGTTGATATTGTGTCTACAGGTTTTTGTGCGTTATCTTTTCGAATCTGTTGCCAGATTTTTGATATATCTTACCATTACTGTGATGTTTGCTCTAATTTCTTTGTATATCCCTACAAATTGCTAATTGGTAATAGTGGTATAGTTGCGAATATTGGTATCTCCGTTTCAAATAATTGGCGTTTACGACAAAACAATAATAAGTCGACGAAATCATATCCCAAAGTTGAAGAAACCCTACCGTTCCACATTACAAATCCTTTCCATTCTGCTGTGCAAGTTAACCCTGCTAAATGCTCGTAAATTTTTGTATTTAGTTAACATACATTCATCTTGCCATACAACTCTTGTCTCCTATAGCCATTTACATCTTTATTTTGCACAGATTTCATTTCCGGGAACATTATTTTGCTTTCTTTCCTCCTTTTTGTCTCCCATTGTTTTCAATTCTTTTCTACTTTGGCACTCAAAACGAATATTTAATTATTTCGAAACACATCATGTGCCATAATAATCAAGATATGACTGACTGGCGTATTGCTATGAAGGAGACTTTTGAAAGAACTTTTTTTCCTTGCTCGGAAACTAAAGTAGGACCATTTTGAAATATAATTTTGTATGAAATGTGTACTAGTATGTGACAACGATATTTTTCCTTCTACATTGTATTTTTATAATTTCCCTGAATGCATAAAATAAGTCCCAAATGTTAAAAAGTAACGTAGCAGAAGAATGTCATTCCTAAACACAGTGTTTTTTAAGTGTCTACTATGTTGTACGGGGAGAAGGAAACGAAAAGGAGTGTGCAACAGGGAAAGAAGTAACAGATGAAAAGTCTTTCTATGATGCAGCCGTGCTCGAGGCAGGAGCCGCCTCGTGCTTTTATTCCACTTGACTTGACGTCCTTCCCTCTACAGGAAGTTGTAATCATTAATATATATACAATTTTTTAAGTCAATGAAAATACTAAGACCATTGTGTACTCATAAATACTATGCTGATAATGTTTCCTTTACTACGACGGCAGGATTCTACATTGAGGAAAGAAATCACTCATTTGAATTCATTCATTGTACCATTTCGTCCTGTTCTTTGCACATTTTATTTACATTTACATTTGTCTTTACAAATCGTTGGCTTTCGCTGTCTGTCTGTCTGTCTGCAGGGTTGTGTGTGGACTGGTATATCTATGAATGACTCGACTGCCTGCCAGTAATATCATCATCACCATCTCCATCATCTGACAAATGATAAATGTTATAGGACAGAGTTTATGCTTAAAACAAAAGGTTTAAGCTTGCAAGAAATGCGCGTGCTCCTTGGGGGACAAAATATGAGGGCAAGATCTTTGTTTTAACTCCTTTGTTTTTGCATGAATAAAAATAAAATGAAAGGATTTGAAAAAAGAGGAAAATAAGTTTCTATATTATACGACTTGTATTCTACATTAACCGGATGAAAATACATCATGTCTAGGAAATGGTAAAATATCTTGAATCTGATATTTTTAATCCATTAACTGGATAACCCATTATTATTGCCATGGGGAATGGGTAGCGATCGTTAACCCTTTACCCACAGGGTGTGGGGAAAATAATGGGTAGGTTTCCACGACAATGGGGAATTACCGATCACGATTACCCTTTCCCAATTTTCGAATTATAGCCATTTTTTATTTTACCGATTTTCTTATTTTCGCGATTTTTTGAAAAAATATTGTTCCATACGAATTGGACGTTTTTATGGAAAACCGATTTTTTTATTCGAATTTTTTATTCGAAAAGTTTTAGTTTTAGACATTTTTTTTAAAAAAAAAAGTGATGTCCTATTGAAGACATCCATTGGTTACATCCTCCTATGGATGTGAAAAATTTGTTTTTTGCGATTGTACGCACCGTTTCCGAGTTATAGCCAATTTTTTGTTTTCGCGATTTTCTTATTTTGGCGATTTTATAAAAAAAAATCTGTAATACGAATCTTAATGGAAAACCGTTAGAAACCCACAAAAATTAGTTACTTTTTCGACTTGACGCTCCGTTTCCGAGATAGACTTTTTTCTAATTTTTTCATATTTTCGGTCAAAAATGGGGATGGCTCACCCTGGGTAACCCATTACCCATCGCCTTACCCATAATTTGGTAATCGTGATGGGTAATTCCCCATCGTCGTGAGCAGCTACCCATTATATTCCCCATTGCCCTGTAGGTTTGATGTAATACCCATACACATGTTTGATGCAAATAATTTTAATAACAATTTGTTCTTACGTACTTAAGTTTTTTAACAAAAGTACAAAACCATATTGATGATGATATTCAATCAACACAATGCTCAGAATTCAACAAAATCCCATGATTTTAAACCCAATTACTAGTAAATGAATTTGAATTGAACAACTTTTTACAGCCAGATATCGTATCGTCTGTTACGTTTTGTAATTGTAAAATTGAAAACATGACCAACAGTTGGAAAACAATACTTCATCATTTCAGTTTCCAGTTTTCCATAGCATGTGTATGATTCGTTTGATGTTTAAGCTGTGGAAGAAAATGCAATTTAATTTCTCACAGCTTGCACTGGCACTGTACATTTCGTTTATGCTAAAATCCCAGTAGAACGAAGATGTTGACGTTGCCATCGTTATCGACATTCAAATTGCATGTAATTCAAATTCAATTGTATCTGTAATTTTGAATTTTTTTTTTGTTTATTTCTCTTTCTATTTTGTCGTGTAGCAAATGTTAAAATATCATTGAAATTCAAAAATGCTATTGTTTGTAAATTTTGCAAAACAAAACAAAAATCTAGGAAAATTATGCAGAATATTTTAAAGAATTGTGTTGACTATAAAGGTTGGTAACAATTGCTGTCAATGCGCAGGGGATGTTTTAGGACGTTTTGATGAAAAACGAACAAAATTAAGAGGGAAATTAATAAGAAAATTAACATATAGATTCTTATTTTTAAAATAACTCCAACATATAGTTTAAAATATATTTATTCCAATTATGTGTGAAAATATATACTAATACTTATGAAGAGGGGGTGGGCAGCTGTTTAGGTCCCTTGATTGACATCGAAGTATCTCAGTGCCTTACCATCCACCAACTAATTGGGTTTGCATATTTTTTAAATAAAAACAAAAAAATTGAAAATGTAAACATAATATAAATAAATTGACTTGCTGTATATTACACATATTCACTGAATACAAATAGATCCCAGAGTGGTCTCTTACGTTAATATCTTTAATGAAATCCGGCATATAATTTTATTTAAATAAATTAAATACACATTTATAATAACATGTTGTTCATATACTATTTTTTTTTATCTCTATGTCTCTCTTTACAGTAAAAATGCAACAAATTTAGAAAAATTTCAACTCAGAATCACCAAACATGAATTGTATAGTGAAAATGATACATTGGTAGATGCTTTGCTGAAGGATATGATCAAATTACCAATTAAACATGTTGGTAAGTGAATATTTTTTATTATGAAAACAATAAATTATACATATTAACAAATTTTGTTTTATTAAGCAAACAATTTTCATTAATTAAGAAATTAAAATGTATTTTTTGATACGGTTACAACCGACAAGTCTTAGGAACTGCATCCAGAATGTATAGTCTGCAAGTACTTGTGGGTGCATATCATGAATACACGCTGAAATATCTGTCTTTTTCTGTTGTTTGTACTAGTACTGTACTAGTGCCCAAACACATTGTGATTGCTATTCAATATAATATGCTTGAGACACAATGATTAATAGACTATGCTATAAATATGTTTTTGGCACCCAAATGTCACTTTTTTGTTGGAAACCGTTAAAAACAAATAGGAGACAGACATCAAAGAAACAAAAAAGCAGCAGATCTTCAATTCATGAAAACAGTGCTTGCAAACATGCACATGTTTCCTGCCATACGTCGCTGGGGCTGATATTTTTTTTAGCGTGTAGACCGTATAATGTAGGCGCACAATATTATTGTTGGCTTATCCGCATAGACCAATGAATATAAATATAATTCCAGAAAATCTCATAATTGTTTATGAATTAAGTTTCATATATTTGATTTACTTTATATGTTTATATTTCCAACAAAGAGAATTTAAATAAATACATGCTGACAAATAACAGCCGTAGCAACATATTGTAGGAACCATGTACACTAGGGTGTCCCTTATTTTTGGACGCAATTTTTTTTTTGCGCATACCCGCTAAAAAGTTTCGAAATAATGTAAGAAGCCACCAGAAAAATTTTTACTTTGATATAAGAATGGTAACCCGTGGCGACTTGCGATTTAGTTCAGTGTTATAAGTATGTGCAATTTTTGGTCAATATTGGTATAAGTTTCATATCATGACATAATATTGTTACGAGAACTTTGATTATTATATCATGACGCTGATTTAATATTAATGAATTTAGTCTCCAACTGATGATTTAAATTTGACACTCATCATGATATAAACTCATCAAGTGGGACCACAGGCGATTAGAAGCAGACTGACTATTTCCAAACGAGAATGTCGGCAAAAGTTAACGAATAGAAATAGGGGTTCTATTACATCAACGAGTGCCATAATCATTCCATTGGCTGCTCTCTTTTTGCTGTCACTCCATGTGGTGTTAGCTTTTCTGGTTATCTATTCAAAGAGCGTACAAATTTCTCTATAGTATAAATTCTCTTTGCGTTTACATTCCTTTCACAAAAATGAGCTTTCATATATGTTATATATGTCTATCTAAAAAGGTGATTCCCCTTTCTGCTCAACTGCCAAATTAATGTCTTGTTTTCGATGGTAATTTGCCACTTCAATAGTGTGTTTCATAAAGTGCGGTACCTTAATTAAAAAAAATGTCCGTCTAATTACGAAGTGTAAAACAAAAAATGTTTCTCATCGGAATGCCTTGTCATCAAATTAATGGCGCTAAACTACCATCTAATAGACAAGTTCTCGTTGTGCTTTTTTACAATATTCGCGAAGTCGAGCTTGATGTTAGACAAAGTGCAAATCTAGTAATTAGAGAATGTGTAATATTTTGGGAGAAAGCAAGAATTCCTACGAAGGCAATTCCGAACTGTGTCAAGAAGCTTTTAGATAAATATACAGTTTGGAAAAATTTGCAAAAAAAATTGTAACAAAAGTCTCGATATTTATAGGACCCGCGAAAATGATTTTGAAAGTGATCTTGATAATTTATTTGATATTGCTCATATTGATGCCCTTAAAATTATAAAAATAGAAGAGGATAAAGCATTTTTGAAGCTACAGAGAGGGCCGGGTAGACCGGGTTGCTTTGCTGGCATAGACAAAAAGTTGGCAGACAAAGAAGAAAGATCCAGAAAAAGATTATTACACGAAGAAACAAGAAAATTAAGGCAACAAGAATTTTCGGCAGTTGCATCGACTTCTACATCAAATGTTGAATACAGACAAGTTTCAGACGAGGACGAAATAATTAATTCTGATACCGAAGATCCACAATATTCCCACGGCGACGAAATCCTGCCAGAGGCAAGCGCAAGTTTGCAGAGTGACAGTTCAAAAAGAGGAAGAAAAAATCTGATAACACCCAAGGTAGTCGCAGTTTTAGACAGGTGCCAGCTAAGTGTAAGAGATTCCGTGTATATTATTCAGGCTATCCTAGAGGCACTGGATATGATATGCGATGAATTTTCAATAAAAAAATCTTCAATTCAACGAATTCGTACTCAAATGAGAAAATCCCGGGCAGAAACTATAAAAAGTGACTCTACCTGATGTCGTAACCGTCCATTGGGATGGCAAACTTTTACCCGGCTTAGATGTAAGAAGCTCAAAAGAGGAGCGGCTGCCAATTACAATTTCTTATAGTGACAAGGAACAACTTCTAGCAGTACCAAAATTGGAGAGTTCATCTGGTAAACACCAAGAAAAAGCTATTAGAACAGCCCTATATGACTGGAACCTCATTGACAAGGTGCAAATAATGTGTTGTGATACAACATCAACGAACACTGGCCGTTTTAATGGTGCTTGTGCTCTTTTGGAGCAAAGTTTAGGTAGAGACCTGGCGCTTTTCGCTTGTCGTCATCATATTTATGAGCTAGTGCATAAAAATGTATTTGAAAGAGCAGTCAAATTAGTGCAAGATTTTCACGGACTTATTACTGCAGCTGAAGAGCAAAAACAGTTTTTGTTGCGCTGTGTTGAGGTACACAGAAACTTGTTTCCAGACTGCAGAAAAAATACTTTAAAAAGAAGTTATCCCATATAATTTGGAAAATTAAAATATTCTTAATGTATCTTTTCATTTTTTACCCTGGCTAATACGAGTAGTTGTAATATTTTCTATATACTATAATAAATATATGTATATCTTTTAATCGCATTTTGTGCTTATTTTACTTTGATTGATACATTGTAAATTATAGATATTATAAAAGCCTACTAGGTATACAAAATATGAGGAAAAAAACGGCATTTTCTAAAAATTTTGGGGCTAGGTCGCCACCTCTTCCAATAATCGTACAATGGCCAAATTTGATATTTAAGTTGGTTTTTGCATTTAAAAAAGATATGCGGGGTATGCGTTTCAAAAAAAGAAAAAAAATTTTTTTTGCTCATATAAGGGACACAAAGTTTAATTGAATTGAATTGACTTGAGTTGAATGAAATTTAATTAAATTGAGTTGAACTGAAATGGGTTGGATTGAATTCGATTGGATTGAATGGAATTGAATTGAATTGAATTTAATGTAATTTAGTTGAACTGAATTGAATTGAATTGAATTGAATGAATTTAAATTTAATTGAATTAAATTGAATTGAATTAATTTGAAACGAATTGAGTTGAATCAAATTAAATTAAATTAACGTAACTTAAATTAAATTGAATTGAATTAAATTAAATTAAATTAAATTAAATTGAATTGAATTGAATTGAATTGAATTGTATTGAATTGAATTGAACTGAATTGAATTTTTTTTTTTCAAGATTTTGAGCTTTATTGAACAAAATATATTTTCTCACATTTCATCTTAATTCATATTCCCGCGAAGCCATTTCGGCTTGTCTGCAGGATAACAAACTATTTCAGCTCAGCTGTATACATACATATGTATTTCATAAAAAATATTTCAATATAAAATCTAATTAATTCAATTTTTGTTTTCTTAATTTTAAGTTGGAAGATTTAATTTAATTTAATTTAGGAAGTGTTTTTTAATTAATTTCTTTCTACTTACCTTATTATGTATGCTTAATAGGTTTGTTGGCATATTATTAAGAGTTGTTGGTAGAGTTACGGCTAATGACTTCTTTCCATAATCATTTCGGAAGCTCGGTACTTTATATCGTCCTTGTGCCCGTCTTCTTGTGTTCTGCTGGTGATCAATGCATGCAAGCAAGTTTGGATCGTTGTAAAATTCGTTTACTATTGAGGTTTTGTATATTCCCTCAATATTCAGAATTTGGAGATACTTGTATAAATTGGTATCATTGTGCGATGTTTGGTAGCGATTTTGGTGTGCGTTATTATTTTGGTTGGCTGTGTTGATCGTTTCGGTATTGTTAGTTGTGTGGATGTTTATGTTTTGGTCTATGTAGTTTGTTTTATGTTGTTGGTTTTTATATAACAATTTAAGGAGTCTATTTTGCGTTAATTGCAGTGTCCTTCAGTATGTCGCTGTTCCCCATGCCGTTATTCCGTGCCGTAAATAGGATTCCGCCAGCGAGAAGTAAGCTTGCATCAGAACGTTGTACGGAGAGCATTTACTTAAGTGATATAATGCAAACGTTGATAGACGTAGCTTTTCCGTCAGATACGACTATTGCAGTATCGTCTGCATATGCAAATACTTTACTTTCTTTAACTTGGTTTATCATTGCGTTTGCATATATTAAGTAAAGCAGCGGCCCAAGCTTGGAACCTTGTGGAACTCCGTGTGTTATATTGGTATTTTCGCTTTGATAGTTTTCAATCTTGACTCGAAATGTTCTACACTGATTCGTAATACTTCGATAATTCAAGTATTTGCCTGAGCACAAATAACCAGCCCCATTGAAGGATATTTTCTTTTTTTATTTAATTGTCCATTGTGTATTCGCACTAGCAAATATTTGTATTGCTTGTTATATTAATTATTGAGTATTAAAATATTTTTTTTTTAATTAAACTTTTTTGAAAAATGTTGTTCCTTTTAATTTGTAGAAAATAGAAAAGTTTCGCAATAATAAAAATAAATAAAACAAAGTTGTTTTGCACAATTCCCCAAGAGAGCTGAGAATCAGTTTACATGCCATTAATAAACATTTTGTAAATTATTTCTTTAACTAGAATTGCATGTAGATTCGCAAAGTTTTGATTTACATGTAAAATTTTTCATATAGTGTAACATACCCGTTCTTATTACCTTGAGAGTGTATATATATATGTGAAAGTATAAACTAGCTTCACAATAACTAAAATAAACTTTGCGTATAGTAGAATGACTCGTTTTGGCATTATTATACTTCAGGTTTAATCGTAAAAGACTTTAGAAGTTTACCAAGTTTAGAGGTATCGCTTTTGCTTTCAAAGTATTTGTTAGCATTTGTTAGCAAACCAATAGATACTAAAATGAATATCAATTAAATAAAGTATGTACCGATTAACGTTGTAACAGCAAACCCAGCGGTACTAAACTAATTATTTAATTACAATACACAGTAAAGTCTGAGCCGATAGCGTTTACACATAATTCTGTCGCGTTATTTGATCGGAATGAGACATAAAGCAATACAATGCACCACCCTACTTTAAACGAGTGCTGTGTACGAACTTACTGTTTCTACTAGTAACTATTACTAACACTAGATCTAAATCGATTGGTAGCAACTGTTATCACTGCTTTGGTTCTACGTTATTTATGTCAAAAGTTGTTTGGCCTCCCTACCCTATAAATTTATACTATTGAAGCGTTTCGAAATAGCTACATTTTAATTTTGAGATCAGCTGGGCGCAGTTCAACCAAATGAAACTGTAAAATAATGGAAAAGCATTACTGTTTGCCTGTTATCCTTTCTCTTCAAATTGTAAAAATTCGCTTCATTTTGAATAAAATAAACACAACCCAGCATCCTACATGAGGAGGTAACTGCATGTCGGTGTCCCACATTTCTTTTATATAATGTGATATCAATGATACTTAATAAAATCGGTCTTTTCCCAAATCCTATCCGTATTGCTAAACTTTTGCGAGTACTGTAACCCATTTTAACCTAACCTCAAAACATTTTAACATGTGCTCAAAAGAAACCCTAGAATTTTGTCTCACAAAACATAGGGAGAGGGTTTTATCTCTAAAGTGCAAAAAAATATATAAGTAAATAAATAGCTTCATATTACATCCCATGAAGAGGCTGGGGTTTTGCTCTCACTGAATGGGACCCACATTTTTGTACCGGCTCCGAACGGTATTTTTAACAACTTTTTGAAAGCCAAGTACTCGACACTGTCACTGTCACTAAGATAGGAGACCGTCGTCGAAAGAAATATAATGTTGTCAGTGTCGGGATCAAACACACATTCTCATGTAAAGGGTTTGCCATGTCCAAGTTTGAATTTAATTTAATTTATAACAATAAACAGTTTTTAAAAATTATGATTTTATTGGTAAGGCCCATCATTGACATTTATGAACGAAACACATCACCATTCATATGGCTTCCACGACTTGGTTTACATAACCTCAGTCGATCTACCCAATTTTTCGGTACATTTTCGATTGTTTGACTCTCTCGATCTCGCGAACGGCAACGTCAATTTCGTGTTTTAAGACCTCAATAGATCCGGGATTCTTTACGTAGTACTTATCTTTCCCGGCGGGCCAGATATAATACCCTAACGCGTTAAAATCGAAGCTGCGAGGCAGCCGCTGTACTTCCGATTTTCGGCTGATAATTCAGTCTGCGAATGCAGTGCGTGAGTGATTAATTCAAGTCCTGATCAAGTCTTGTTGAAACTATACGTCGTCCAAGTCATCTTCTTCAAAGCTCGGCATTAACGGTAGCGGTGGCTCTTTGCTCATTCCGAGACAAATGGACCCATGATACCGCCATGCCAAAAACCCCATCAAATACCCACTCATTGTGGAGGCACTGGATTTTCCTCGACGACGTGTGGATTTTTCCGAGCCACGACTGCGACAATTTTTTTTGTTAACGTAGCCCCTGAGGTGAAAATGAACACGATTATTCGCCAAAAATTCTCATCTTCAGCCAAGCGATCTTCAGACAATTTAGCGAAGCCAAAACGCATCGGATGGCCACGAGGCTTCAACTCTTGGACTAATTGAACTTTACAAGCCTTCTAATCGAGATCTTTATGCAAAATTCTTCTCCAAAAAGTGCGAGAAATTTTCAATTGCCGCGAATGGTAGAGAGTTGATGTTGGTGGCTGGTCGAGCACACTTTCAACTACTGAAACATTTTTCTCCAGTGAACGCACTCGACGAACACCTACACGAGTTCTTTGTCCAATAAGGACACGGATTGATGAACTCGCTTCACAAATTGATACACACAATACGTTGCTGGCACTTTATTCCTATTGAATTTATTTCGCAGATTTCTTTCAGTTTGAGTTGCAGACTCCGAACTTTGTAGGAAAGTTTTTAATATATGTCAATTTTCTTCTAGCGTAACCTATAACTAATAATCTGTCACTTCATAAATGCCTGATTGGCCATCTATTTCGGTGTAGCGAAGGTTCAAATTCCACATTTACATGGCCCACCCTTTACAAGGGCCTATTACAAATTAGAATTATCCGCTTGATCTCAAGCCTGACATTGCTGTATTTGTCTCCAGCAGTTCCGACGAAAATACATGCATTCACTTCATCGAAGTTATTACGGTTATCACCTTCCAAGCTGTCCTAAAAACGACTGGAGGCTTTTCTCCATAAACTCGTTTACTTGCCTCATTAACTGTCAAACCCACTTTTAGATTCTTTCGCGACTATGGAAAATTCCGCGATGGCTTCCGGTAGTGTTCAACCTATGATATATATGTATATATATGCTGAAAATCTGTCTTTTTTGTTGTTTGGATGAAAATATAACGTGTTTGTAGGTTGCCACAAATATACTATACTTGTGCCCAAACACATTGTGTTTGCTATTCCATATAACATGTCTGGGATACAATGATTAATAGGTTATTATATAGGCTTTGTGACCCAATTGTGACTTTTTTTGTTGAAAACTGCTGAAAACAATAACGTGACAGATTATAAAGAAACAAAAACACATGAGGTGCCAGGGATCGTTAAGAAAAGGTACTTTTTGTAAAATGATAAACTTTTTTAAGAAAATTTTTTTTATAGAATGTATTTTTTTTAAATATATTTACAATGTCCTTTTAGTAAGAAGATGTATTATATTTTCCTGAAAAGGTCCTTCTTTAAAGAGAGGTACTGCTTTTATTAAAAGCTACTATTTAAAGAAGTGGTACTCTTTTTAGGAATAGGTTATTTTTTTTTCTTATTTTCAGAAATGCTACTTATCTCAAGAAAGCAAGTATTTTTTTAAGTGTAATTATATTCTTGAACAAAAGTTTTTGTTTAAGTAATGGGATTTTTTTTACAATTGGTTCTTTTTTCAAGAATAGGTACAATTTTTAGAGTAGGTACTTATCTCAAGAAAAGTTATTTTGTTCCACAAAAAAGGTACTCTTTACAGAAATGGGAAGTTTTTTAAGAAAAGGCAATTTGTTGTAAGAAAATTAACTTTTTAAGAAAAGGTACTTAATTTTAAAATTAATTACGTTTTTTAAGAAAAGGTATTTTTTGTAAGAAAATTTACTTTTTTTAACCAAAGGTACTTTTTAAGATAAGGTATTTTTTTAAGAAAAGGTACTTTGTTTAAGAATATGAATAGGTATTTTTTTTAAAATTTACGTTTTTTTAAGATAAGGCAGTTATTTAGGAAAATTTTATTTTTTAAACTTCTTTCACATTGGCTTTTCTAAATTTACTTTTTATTGGGTTCAAAACTACAATATATACTAAATATTGGTTACAGGCTCCACCTAGAAAACTTCACATTAAACAAGAAATTTCCTAACATTTGTGCGACATCTAGTTAATTTCGTTCTCTATGATCCAAGCCGTTAGGCTAGACACAAACCAAAGCAAAAGTAAAAAAAAATAGTTGACATAGATAAATAGAAAACCATACATGGTGAAAGATAAGTGGTGGATTTGAAAGCAATGGGACATTTTCTAGATGGCGCCAGAGTGGTGGATATGGGCAAATTTCCCTGGAAACAAAAACTATTGAAAAATCTATATAACCATGCTTTTTTGCACTTTGTATTGTCAACAAGTATCAAAAGCGATATGTTTTTCCAATATCAAATGATGTATGAGTGCTTTTTCGTCGCATCCGAGTGAAAAATTATCGTACGGAAACAGCATGTGTCCTCTGGTGGAAATGGTGATTAAGCAAATGTATCATCTATGGTTTTTATCTATCTATGTCCGAGACGTTAGTCTAGACACAAACCAAAGAAAAAGTAAACAATATAATTGATAATACAGGGTTGTAGCATAATGGTGTTAAAACACAAGTTCTTTCATTATTTTTTTTGATGTTTTTGTTTCATCCCACAACGTGCGATAAGGAACTTCGTTCCAGAAAGCATATATTCGTTCCAGAAAACATATACATAGTTCCTGCAATATGTCGCTGGGGCCGTTATTTGTGGATAATCACGGGCTTTATTCGTTTGTCTTACGTTTCTGGCCCACAAACGTTTTCTTATTACCTACCTATTATTATTTGGCCCTGATAAATTATACGATTCCGAACTCATTTTAAAGAAACGAAAATATCTGAGAAGAACGCAAATGCAAGGCTGCTTTGATCCGCGCAAATCAGTACTAGCTCCAAATTTTAAATTGTAATATCTCCCAAACTATTAGCCCTATCAAAATGATTGTTGGCTCTAATTATGCAGCAATATCAACTAAAAACTAAAGCATAAACTAACACAAAAAATAAAATAATAACAAAAACAAAAAAAAAATACGAGGTCCGTAATTGCAATTCAACAATCCGATTACAGATTTTATATTTGACTGTACAAATTTTATAAATTATACTATTAATTTCGTACATGACACTAAAATTTTCATGGTTCATTTTCCAGTTTTCGTCATCGCAAGAATATTAATATATAAGTGATAAGCTGTTTTTCTATTGAAATCGCTAGTTTTTTTTTGGGCATGACTATAAAAATACTGAAATTGTTTGATAATTGTTCTCGTTATACACGTACGAAATATTGTTGTGATCTGAAAGTTTAATTCTGTAATTTGTATAGAACTTTTGTTTCTTACCCACAAGAATTCCCATAAAAACTTCACATTTGTTTCATTAAGATAATTCTAAAAGTTTAGATGTTATGATATCATGCTCCCAATTAATTGCCTTCAAATCAAGGATTGCTATAAAAATACCACATCTGTTTCACTAAGATAAATCCTGAAAGTTCAGAAGTTATGAAACTATTTTGCCAATAAATTGCCTTAAAATCACTGTGTTTCTCGCTATGTTCCACTCGTTCCCTTTCCATTTTCTTATTATACGCACACGTGCATATACGTATCTCCTAAAGTACTCATATTTGTGTGTGTGTGTATTTGTTGTAGCTGTGGAATGTTTGTGTTTTATGAGTGTAGTAATAAATCATAGTTTGTTGTCCTTAATATGTGTGTTGTGTACATTTGTTTTTATAACACTCACACAACAACAGCAACGTATTTTATTGTTTTTTATAAGAAAGTGAATGAAATCTTTATTTGTTGTTCAAAATAACATATGGGAATAGACACAAAAGAAATATTTAAAAAAAGAACACAATAAAAATTGTATTTAATTTATGATGTTGTTTTTTTTTTTTAAATATTCTTGAAATTTATCATATTGATTTTCTTTTCATAACTATATACTATTATATGTAGTCATATTAAATATTAAAGATTAAAGACTTCCAATTAATTGTAATATTAAAATTAATGTGTCACTAAAAAATGTTTATATTTCAGTAAAATACGACTTCCAGTCAATTAATTATACAAAAGAAAGTATCATAATTTTTGTAAAACAATTCGATTGTTTCCGACAAATGAATAGAAACTGTATATTTGAATATTAAATAGTTTTGTAATACGAAGTGCAACCACATTAAATTGGGTAGCTACACGATTTTAAAATTAATACTACAGATCAGAGTATGTGAAAATCCCGCTCGCGAGCCGAAAACTGCAACTCCTCCTCAATGTAAAACTCCCACTCTCACTTTCTCTCTTTTGATAAATATGCGATATATTTAAGAACTAGTTTGCAAGTTTGTTATAGCTCTAAGGTATAAATGTAATTGAATTAATCTTCTGGAATAACTGAATATATAAGTAAATGAATGAATGCAGTTTAAAAAAATTTAAATCTCGAGCGAATTTTATCGTAACATTTTTGTTTATTTGAGCAGCTCCAGAACGAGTCAAATAGAACAAATAAATATTCACTCTGGAGTTTAATTTTTATTATACTGGGAGTGGCAGCTGTATAGTGAAGAGAAGTCGAATTTTTCGACTCGCGAGCGGAAGTTTTCGAATTTGAATATTAAAGACAATTGCGACAAAAATGATTCAACTGTGGTGTAAGATGTTGGATACTCGTATAATCAATGTCTATCAGAAAAATCGGTCGGAACGATGGAGAATGTACCTATACAAATACTAAATGTGGTGAAAAACTACAAATAATAAATACATTAGTTCGGAATGATTGGTTCTAGAGTTCGGCTATTAAATAAGTTTCAATAAGGCTACTAAAGATCGACCAAAAAACTTCCCTCGTAGTTATATGAAATGCAACACTGCTCCCATCAAGTATCACCTGTTAAATTTTGAGCAAGTTGCGTCATTTACTTCGCGTTAAACAGCTGTTCAAAGCATACAACCTCGTGCATTTTTTTTTAAAATTTTTTGCGAAAAAAACCGTCGTGTCCGCCAAATAACTTTTTTTTTTGAAAATGCTATAAAAAAAAACTACTAAATATTTTCTCAAATTTGTTCTTTTATTTGAAAGTACAATCCTTCCGGTTAATAATGGAAAATAATTTCATTCAAATGGCTTGCTCGGCTGGCCATGCAGCAGCCTACACGATCGGTCCAATTTGTAAGCAGATTATCGATTGTGTGCAGCTGTATTTCACCAATGGCTTCACGAATATTGTCCTTTAAAGCGTCAATTGTCTCTGGCTTGTCGGCGTAACACTTATCTTTGAGGGCACCCCATAAATAATAGTCCAACGGTGTCAAATCGCAGCTCCGAGGTGGCCAAACGACATCAGCTCTGCGGCTTATAATCCGATCTTCAAAAACAGGGCGCAAAACATCGAGTGTAGCTTCGGCTGTGTGGCACGTAGCGCCGTCCTGTTGAAACCAAATGTTGCCAATATCCTCCTCTTCAATTTTTGTGAACAAAAATTTGTTCAACATGGCCCGATAACGATCGCCATTGACTGTAACGGCCACTCCTTGCCCATGTTTGAAGAAAAATGGCCCAATTATGCCTCTGAACCAAAATCCGCACCAAACAGTGACTCGTTTTGGGTGCATCGGCTTTTCAATGTATGCGTGCGTGCCAAGATCAAAATGAGCTTCATCTGAAAAGAAGATTTTTTTGGCAAAATCGGCATCTGCAACATTACCATGATTTTCAAAGTCATGTCGCAATATTTCCCAGCGTTGTTCAAGCGTATACACAAGCATATTCGTTCAGCGGAAGGATAAAACTAATTATCTATCAAATCAGACATGAGCTAAGTGTTACTATTCACGAAATAAGCACTAGTTGAAAAAAACGTTAGATGGCGGACCCTTTACTATGGGGACTCTGCACCATCGATTTCAATGGTAAAAAGTGGTTTACTGGCTTTCATTGTAGTCGCACTAGTACTCTTGAAGCTGAACGTTCGGGACGGCCAATTGAGGTCAATACACCCGAAAATGACTAAAAAAAACCAGGATATGGTGTTGGCCGATCGAAGAGTAAAAGTGCGTGAGATTGGCAGTATGGATTCGATTGTAAAAACTCAGCTGGGTTTAAGAAAGCTGTCTGCAAGATGGGTGCCGCGTTTGCTCTCAGTTGACCCTAAACGTAATCGTGTGACAACTGCAAAGGATTGTTTGGAGTTGTTTAACCTCAATTCGAAGGAGTTTTTGCGGGGTTTTGTAACTGTGGATGAAACATGGATCCATTACTATACAATGCGTTTCTCCGGGTGAACCGGCTCCGAAGAAGGCCAAGGTAAATTTGTCGGTCAATAAGATGATGGAAACATTTTTTGGGATGCACATCGATTACCTTCAAAAGGGAACAACAATAAACGGCGAATATTGCCAACTTATTGGACCGATTTAACGAGGATTTTAAAAAACGATCCCATATGGCCAAGAAAAAAGTTATTTTTCATCAAGATAATGCACGGGTGTACACGTGTGTAGTCTTAATTGCAAAATTCCATGAATTGGGATACGAATTGGTACCTATCCGCCATATTCTCCGGCTTTAGCCCCCAGTGACTATTTCGTATTTCCAAACCTAATGAAATGGCCCGGTGGAAAGAGATTTATCTCCAACGACGAAATTATTGATCAAACAAATGCCAATTTTATGGACCTCGAAAATAATATTTTTTGGAAGGGATTCAAAAATTGGAGAAAAGTTGGACTAAGTGTATTGAGCTTAAAGGAGATTATGTTGAAAAATAATAAAAAACTGTGTTGCATTCAAAAAGTCACGGACTTATTGATCCGCCCTCTACGTAAAAATTGAAGCTACAGAGTTTGGTTAGCAAAAAACTCGTTCTACGGGTCAAGTGAACTACACACATAATATTTAAGAAAAAACAATTGACCTCTTCGTGTCCCGCAAAAACGGGATGCAATTTCACATTTTGGAAATTTGTTAATATAATTGGAATACATTTTCAAAATTGTAAGGATGGTGAAATGTAGCATGTATCATGTTGGTTTATGTGAATATCGTATGATGGTCAAAAACGTCACAAGGGGTGAAAACTGCAAGGGGTAAACGTAAAATGGGTATGCAAAAATCAGCATCATTGGGAATATATTAAAAATTTGTCAAGAAATGGTAAAATTTCAACAAAGGAGGACATTTGGTTTGATTGATGTTAAAAATACTGTATGTGGGTAAAGTCACATAACCTGTGAAAAAAAACGAGACATTGATCATTAAAATCGATGAAAGCGTTTCGCTTTTATTCACCATAAAGTAGAGGTATCTCATTTTGACAACAATATTGAGTATTATTTGGTGCTCACCAGACGTCTCTTATAACTGGTAAACTGAAATATTGCGCATAATTTTCTGCAGTTCCACGTGCAATTTTTAAAATTAATCAAATCTATAGTTCGAAAGGATTGTATGCACTTAAGTTCAATTTATTATAGATTTTACTAGTACTTTTCGCGTTTGTAGACACTTGTTAAATGGCAAAAATCATCCATTTTCATAACAAATGTCTCATTTTTTTCACTGGTTATGTAACTTTACGTGAAAGTAATAAAGCTCAAAATTTTTTTGGGTTTTGGATTTTTCATAATTTTTAAAAATACAAAATTTAAATGTTTCAATCAATTAATCTTCACTAATTTATTTATAACTGCGAAACTGTTGATTGTGTTGAGTATTAGTATAAGAATAGATTAAAGACATTTTAATGTTTAATTTTTCTAAATTTGGTTCAACAAAATCGTAAGAGAGGTTCGCGAGTGATGGTGACATATGTATAAACTTGTCTCAAATAATGAGCTCTAAATTGCAGCCTCTGAGTAAAATATTTAAAAAAACAGTTGTACGAAACCATCATTATAGGCCAAAAAACTAATGAACTAAAGTTTTCTCCATTTTTATCCATATTCAAAATTTTTTACTACGTTACTAATCGTTCCAAATTTGTTTTCTCGCTCTTTGAACATTTGCCCACATTCAAATTGTTTACTGCATTCCTAATCTTCCAAACGAGTTTTGTCGCATTTTGAAATATTGGCATCTTTTTTACTTCCCAAGCATTCCCAATTTTTCTCGCTTTTACTCTTGACTTTAATTGTGTTTTTTAACCTCATTCACAATTTTGGGTACATACTGATCGTTCCGTACGATTTTTCTCGTATTTTCAAGTCTTACCGTTTTCGTATATTTTTAGATTAAATCGGGAGCGAACACTATTTTCAAATCTTTCAAAATTAAAATTCGGACCCGAGCTAAAAATAAAACTCGTGAGTTTACAATATTTAAATCTTTAATGAATTAAAAAATAAACTTCCTTACCGATTTAAATTTTGCGAGCGAATCGAAAACGAATGGCTCTTCTCAGTCTCCTAAAGACACACTTTTGAAATTTTAATAAATTTTTTTTAATTTATTCTAATAATATAATAATTCGCAAATTTCCAAAACAAAAACTATTTCACAAATGTGTTCGTCAACAATACATCATAAGACTGAGTGCTAATAAGATTTTACCAAGAGCAACTAATTGCATATATATGGACATTTTATGATAAAATAAATAAATATTTAGTTGTCCATTACATCCAATGAAGGGACTGGAGAGGCTTTGTCACAATCCTTTTATAGTTATGAAAGGCTATTAGTAATAAATCGGCACCTTTGGTATTACAGCGGTCCCAATAAGCAATACTTCAGGAAGCCTTGTCATTAGTTTCTACTTAATCATAGCGTCATTACTAACTTAAACTATGACCACTGAGGAGCTTATTATAAACAACTTCCTATTAAACTTATTAAATCATTTTTTCATTTCTTGTATATTTCATTCACATAATACAAAGTTATTATTTTTCTTTCTTACAGTGCAAAAGGAAGGCGGCACCCAGCTCAAATTAATGATTGAATATCCCAATGACATCAAAGCTTTAATGAAACCAATGAGGTAGGTGCTACAAAATTTAATAGTTTTGGTTAAAAACTGTTATTTTCTTTAATTTAAATATAGTATCGAATGGTATATATGTCTGTATATTGTTCTAATTGTTCTTTATTTTTTCGTCCTTGCGGAAAATCGGTTGACAATATTAAGTGACATTATTAAAAATTTTTAGTGTAAAAAAATATAAATCGAGCGGGCAGTTTGGTGTTATGACCAAAGACGATTTAGAATTAGACGACCAGAAGATGTGCACAATTTGGCAACCCTGGTAAAAGAGAACCAAAAAGTGCTAGAAATTCACTCAAACGCATTTCTCTCTCGCGTCATATCTTGATTATTTCCTACTTTTTGCTAAGTTTATGTAATTTTACTTCAACATGGTTGGAATTTGTGTAGTTATAACACTATCAAAAAGCTGTTCGTGTATTGAAATATTCAATGAAGAGTGTAAGAGAGAGAGCAGAGAATGACTAGGGTTTCACTCGATTTGTTTGTTGGAATTTGAGTGAAGAGAAATTTTGACTGTCTACTTCTACATCGTTTTTGTTATGACCACGCCCCTTTTGGTTACTCAAATACAAATCGACACATCTCGTACAAAATCATGTTTCCTCTAAAACTTTTTCCTGATATATGTGATTAGCTTAGACAATATTATAGAGATTGCAACGCCCACTCTTGTACCTCCCATACAAAAGTTAGGCGGCCGTCCGGATTGTCGATACGAGAAATTGCGTAATTGCGTAGAAATTGCGTATTTATTATAATATGATAACCTAGTACAACAAGACAAAGTCTTACATGTTTTTTGCTTCACCCATTTTGATTTGTCCCTGCATATTTTATTGTAGAAACCAATTCCCTTTGTTTGGCAATTTCGGCTTCAAGTACGTCGGACGGGCAGAGTTCCTTTTACTTTGTTTTAAAATAATTTGATTGCTTTACTGCATTTGGCTTTTGTCTCTAGTAGAATGTTTGATATAACACTGCCAAGTATCGTGTCAGTCGTTGTTTCTTGGAATTACGACTGGTGTTCAGGCGATTCGAAGCCGCATGTTTTGGAGGTTACTCCTTTCACACAAGTTTTCATCCCAGTTCGATCAAATATTGATTGATCTGTTGACGGAAACATGTATTCCCTGTTGGGACCCCACCTGTTGCCTTTTGGTATTAGAAATTCGGCCATGCTTGGTGCCGCATGTATTTATTCTGGTCGGACCGTAACTGGCAAATTAAAAATTATGTTAAATTTAAATCCCTATGAAACTTAGAAATTATCCTTTTTCTTTTTTTAAAATTCATTTCGTCAATCTTTCATCATTTCCTCCTTTAAGAAATCCACGAGCTATTTCTGGATTCTGTGTCATTAAGCTCAATAAATGTTGAATGTGCTGCTTATTTGAATTTTTTGACCTAAAAAGTACTAATATTAAAATAGCGAACGAAATGTTAATCGTCTTTCTCTTTCTCTTACATTCAGAATACCTACTTTCTTCCCGCCAGACATTTTCTCAATTCATATAGAATAGGAGAAAAGAAAGAAGGGAAACTATTTTAATTCAGAATAGAAGGAAAGGTAGAGGAGAAAAACCTCTTGCGGAATTGTCGTTCATAATTGGGGTAATACCAGAGTAAGTAAAAATTCAGCTCCTCCGCAATATAAATCTCTCACTCCGAGTTTACAAAATCAAAATCTCGAGCGAATTTAATTTTTAAAATTTTTGTTTATTTGAATTGCTCCCGAGCGAATCAGATATCAAAAATAAAAATTCGATTCGGAGTTTAATTTTTAATTTACTAGGAGTGAGAGCTTTATAGTAAAGAGGGCCCAATTTTTCGACTAGCGAGTGGAATTTGTTTGAATTTGGAATATATACAAGGCAACTGCGACAAAAATCGATTGGTATGTTGGGGAGGGTGCGAAAAATTATAAAGGTCTATCAGATAGGGCAGAATTAAAAAACTACTAAAAATCGGATGGAACAATGGGGAATGTACGTACCTATATTAAGTAAAGAGTATATGTGGTGAAAATTTACAAATAACGGGATCATAAGTATGGAATGATTGGGTCTAGAGGTCGACTAATAATTGTAATATAAGTTTAAATAAAGGTACTAAAGGCAGATCAAAATTTGTTTTGGACAATGACTGGAGATATGTATATTACTTATAGTGTACGTGGTTAAATAGGGGTAACAATTGGCGGAAAAGAGTTAGACTTCAAAATGCAATGTAAATCGTTTGAAATGATTCAAATGAAACGAAAAAAATTAGATAAATTGGTCAAATTGGTGCAACTTGCAATAATGACAAAAATATATAGAAACGATTAGAAATTTTTTAAAAATAATGTGTGTGGGTGAAAATCTGTAGAAGGGTCATGAAAGGGTATAACTTCAAAATGCGTGGAAAATCGTTTGAAATGATTTCGAATATGTTAAATATAGTGAACGTGGGCAAAAAAAATATTTTCGTGCATTTTGGAATTTTACCTCATAATACACTTTTTTCATTAGGAATTTTCCAAACGATTGGCTAGCATTTTCAAGTTTTGCCGCACATTCCAAACGATTTTTTTCCACATTCCTCCCCTTTCCAAACGATTTTGCTCGCATTTTCTGGTTTTACTCCTTTTCCCATTTTTTTTATCCACAGACACCATTTTTGCTTCATTCCTAACCTTTTCAAACGATTTTCTCGCATTTTCTAGTTTTACCCTCTTTGCCCCTCTTTTTAACCAAATTCACAATTTTTGTCACATTCATAACCTATCCAAACGATTTTTCTCGCGTTTTAAAGATTTACCTTTTTACGCTACCCAATTTTATCCTTTTTACCACCATTGAATATTTTTGCACATTCTTAACCTTCCCAAACGATTCTTCCCGGAATTTGAAGTTATAGCCATTTGGCTCCCTTCTTACCCTTCTTAAACACATTCACAATTATTGCACATTCCTATCCTTTCCAAGCGTTTTTTCTCGCATTTTCAATTTTTACCATTTTTTCCACACGCCCCTCCCCCTCCCCCACCCACCCTTTACCCGTTTTATCCATATTCACAATTTTTGCCACCTTCCTAATCTTTCCAATACATGTTTCTCGCATCTTCAAAATAAACCCTTTCGCCCACTTTTTTTTGCATTTATATTCATTCGTTACGACTTTTGTCGCATTTTTAAATATAAGTACCTTCCCACCCATCCCATTCAAAACACCCTCCCGGCCTTTCCAACAACTTTCCCGTATCATCTAATTTGCACAATTTGTTGATCGGTTTACTATGTTTGCACCCATATGTACTCGTACATTTTTTCTATACATTTAATAAATAACAAATATTATGAAATTTAAAAATAGCTAAAAATAAAACTCAGGAGTTTAACAGATTTAAATCTTCAAAGAATTAAAAATTAAACTCCCTTGCCGATTGTCGTCGCCATTATTTTGCCTGCGAAGTTTCAGATCGATTGGATCACGAGAAAAGTTCTTAGTCGGTTTGTTTTTAAACTTAACTATTTTTTTTAAATTTATTCAAGCTCAAGGCCTTTTAATATTAAGGTTATTTATTAGCTTTATATTATTTTCTAAAAAAAGTCGAGCACAAAAAAGGGTTCCTATACCAGGTGGCAATACCAAGATCTCCATCAGCATACTTGTTTGGTATGCTTTTCGGTGAATTCATTCAAACCACATGTATTCAAAAATTAACCATATTAATATATATTCTTTTATACATACATTCGAAAAATTACAAGAAGCCATTGGACACACTCTCTTGCACAACTCTTTTACTTCATGCCGAAAACCCATTGTTTTCAATCAGACATGATCTATTTTTGTTTTGTCATTTACAAAACAACAAATCAGGAAATTAAAGTAGCGTTCACAATGGCAGCAACGAATTTGTAATTCAAGCCTTCTCGTTCCCACTCACAGTATTGCACATAATGCCCTCTCATGTTTTTCGTGAAATTGGAATTCAAATTTGTTATAGAAGTAGGTTCTACTTCTACTTCAAATTGGATTTTGTTCGAATCAGTTTATTCTAGTGCCCGCTAGGGGCGCTCTACTTCGAATTTTGTTTTAAAACTTGAAAGTATGAATGAAAATGTAAACATTTTGTCTCAAAACAAACATTTTAATAAATAATATTACCAGTAGAATCTGCCAATAACAATAATTTCACATATAATTATAATTTTTTATTACCAAGAATACAACACTATCGCTGGCTTTCGAACAAATCAGCTGATGCAAATGTGAAATGTGTAGTTGTTTGTAGTAAGTGTAGTTCGCGCCAATTTTATTAATAAACAAAAGAAAAAAGTTTAAAAAAGCTGATATTTTCAGGTTTATCGAAACCGTCCAAGGCCATGACATATTATGGAACATAAGTTTCTAAACATTTCTATAACATTTCTAAAGAAAAATTTGAAAATATTTCTATAGAAAAGTTTTAAAATTTTTCTATTGGAAAATTTGAGAATATTTCTATAGAAAAATTTGAGAAGATTTCTATAGAAAAATTTGAAAACATTTCTATAGAACAGTTTTAAAACTTTTCTAAAGAAAAATTTTAAAACATTTCTATAGAAAAATGTTAAAACTTTTCTATAGGAAAATTTGGGAACATTTCTATAGAAAAATTTCAAAAAATTTCTATAGAATAATTTTAAAACAATTCTATAGAAAAAGAAAGATTTAAGATTAAAAGATTTCTATAAAATTTTACAATTTTTCTATAGAAAAATTTTAAAACATTTCTATAGACGCCTGTTGAATTTGTTGCTATCATTGTGAACGAGCCTTAAACATTCCTTGTATACAAGTGTTATTATGATTACCTATCGGCCGCTGCAGCTTCGATTCCTAGTGTATTTTGTAACACAACAAAAATATTATTTTTTGTCAGTATGGGGCTCAAAAAACGATCATAACAAGAAAAATTTACATATTTTCAAAATTTTTATATATTTTTTTTTTTGTACGGTAGCATTTTAATCATTAATTTTTCCCAATTTTTCAATTAAATTTTTAATTTACTTTATTTTGTATTCTACACAAAAATACTATCAAATACAATAAACATAATTAAAAGCTAATTCACCCACAATAATGAGAAATTCGAGAAAAATCTGAAATAAAATGTTGGCTTAAGATTTCAAAATGCCGCCATGAAAAAATGGTGTGTAAAAATTTTGAAAATATATTTTCCTAATTGTGATCATTACGAGGCGTCATTTGAGGTCAATATTTCAAACAATTCAAACTTTTTTTTGCCAAAGTACTCGTACACGAGGAATCGAGACTTTAACGGACGGTAGGGAACTATAATATAATTATATAGTATAAATAAAAGTTTACAGCTCCCGCAATTACCTCTTCAGTACTTATCTTTTGAGACCCACTCTCTATATCAAACAAATCTTTTCAGTACACTTTAATCAAAACAGAAATACTTAAAGATTTAAAATTGTGTCACTTTAGTTGATATTCTTAACTTTCGGACAAGTCACAACTACATTTGCAGTTTATCGGTGTCACATTAAAAAAGTATTTAAATATTTTATAAATTGCATTATTACAGCGTCATATTATTGCTCTCGTATTAAATACTTCAATATTAATCATACGTTTACCGATGATCCAGAAATTACATTAAATTGTCCGTCAACTTTAATGCAACTTGAAGCAATTACGTTGAAAAATCGATAATAGGTGAACTGTGAAGCAATTCGTACATGTTTGAACTCCTCAGCCAACGTGTGCCTGATGCAAACGCCGCCTTTATTTTAATTGTATTTTTTCATAACTTTCAATGGGATTGGGATGATTTTTTCAGTTAATATAAGCATGTCACAGTCTATCAGAAATGGTTTTAAATGTATAGTAAATTTTCTAGAACACAATGATACATACAACAACTAAAAAAAATTAAAAAATATTCTTCTAAGAAATAATTTCAGATCAAATCATAATAATAAACTGAAAACTACCTTACTTTTCAAAAATAGAATTTTATTAAATTAAAAATGTATATTTTATTAATTTTCAAAAAAAAAATTGTTTACCTTTTTTTATTAGTTTCGTAATTTTATCACATCGTCGGCGTCAACCATAAGTGCCCTACACCAAAGATTCTAATATTTACGCGTTTATTCATTTGCTGTGTTTTAACTAAAATTCTCACAATATGTGTCTTCTTGATAATTTTTTTTCACATAACAGACAACAGAATTCAAACAAGTGAAATGTAATTTGTTTTATTTAGGGACGTGCGACTAATAGATTAATCAGGCAACGTGATTAACCGACACCCCGTTTATTCAAACAACTGATTAATCATACATTTTTATAAGTCATATTTACAGTAAATCCATTAAACTTCCATTAGATCAATCAATATTCATGTTTAATTGATTAATCAAAATTTGAATATTTTGAACAACCTTCTTTACTCAATTTGTTCAAATGTAGCCCTTTGTTGGCATACGTGGTACTTATATTTCGGATCCTGGCAAAACTAGTGTTGCCAGGTGTAAATTGAAACTTCCATTGGAAAGTTTGACATTTTTTTTAGCATAAACATACATCGAACGTTTTCACTTACGATCACTAATTGGTGCATTTACAGTGTATTGAAAAATTCATCTCAGTTAAAAAATGTAATTAACCCGTGAAAATTTTCGCGCGATGATTTTTTACGTTTTCCGCGTGGATTATCGAGACAAGAGTGTCTCAATCAATTTGCTCCGACTTTTGGTGATGCAGCACCATCAAAAACCACTGTAAACCGCTGGTACTAAGTGTTCACTCTCGGACGCTGTTCTCTCCAGTATGAATTTCGTGGAGGTCGCCTAACTTCGATCGTTTTGCCGGAAACCATCGATGTTGTGCATGAACTGATAAAGAAAACCGATATGTGACATACCGTGAGATTGCGGCATCCTTGAGCATTAGTACCACTAGCATCAATAAGATCTTGTATGTTCATTTGGCCGTGAAAAGATTTGTCCTCGTTGGATCCCACATAATTTGACGAATACTCTGTCATGTCGATGGAGCAAGGAATGTTGAAAAATATAACCGCGGTAAATGCAGTGTGTAATATCGTCACAGGAAGCGAGTGATGAATCTATGCATATAAGCCCGACAGAAACCAGCAGTCGACCGTATGCGCCTTTTAAGACGAGCTATATCCAACAAAAGTAGTTTGTGGAAGAAGTACATCGAAACAAATAACCTTTTTTTCGGTATAACCGGTCATGTGGGCACAGTGCCTTTAGTGGAACGTAGGACGGTCAATTCTTAGTGGTACACCATCATCTGTTGCCAACAGCGGTCGAAGAAATAAGGAAAAACGACAATGCGAGCTCTCACACATCAACTGAAACATGGGCTATTTGAGCACTCAACTTGTCGAATTGATGGGTCATCCGCCGTCCGTCGTGCAGCCCAATGGCACCCAGTGACTTATTTTTACTGCGTGGTCAACGTTTTTTGGCGCCCGAAGCAGCTGTTGAAGCGTTCAAAAGCCACATTTTGGAGGTGTCTCAATCGAAGTGGGAAAAGTGCATCGAAAATTGGTTTGCGCGCATATACAATGAGAATATTTTGTAAGACAATAACCCCACTTCCAATGATAGACCCGAAATATAAATAGCAACACTCGTATTGATGACAAAACAATGTCTGCCGAAAATCGCTGTCAAACACCACCAAACAATTCTTGATTTTCTCGTAAATCTTGCAGGGTTGTATTAGCTTCCAATGATTTCTTGCCGGGCTTTGTGCACTCATTTCTGTAACACCATTGATATTACCGATGGCTTAGATATGTAATATTCGGTAATCTGCTTGTTTAGTAGCAGCTTTAGTGAAGAGTGCGCCGTTCGGTCGCCATCCAGTAGAATGGCGGCAATTCCAGAAGAAACATGTGCTAAAGCTATTTTGCTTTGCGATCGTATGGTTACTGACAACAAAAAGTATATTCCATGTCTTTCGTCGGCAACAGCTTGAATAAATCATAGGCTTGTCTTTATTGATGATTAATTTTTGTAGGATTTGATTGTAGATATGATTTCAATTCATCGATATTAAATTGTTGTTCGCTTTGCAAATTCCTACTAAATCTGTCGTGCATTGGACGATTTGGACATCATATCTAATTGTAGTAAGATTTTAGTTGGCATAGCTTAGCATACGTCTCCAATCATAATCAGCACTTCCTTATTGATTGCCCATGTTATTGATAATTCTTGACTTGATGCTGTAGACGCATTCGATGTAAAATATATTGTGTCATGTTATCTCGATATTTTCTACATAATACAAGTGGATTGGATTAAACACGTTGTTTGTATAATTGTCCGTATTTGATGAGGTTGAGTCGTGTTTGATGGGCCAGCCAGAGTATGATACGAATTCGTATCAACCTCAAGTACTAAAATGCAATCGTTGACATGCCTCCCGATATATTGCACAGAATCGACCATCAATTGTTTTTAAGTGTAGGAATGATGTGGGCCACAGACGTTAGTCAATAACAAACGCAAGTAATGACATTCCGCATTATTAGGGTGAGCCGTATAAATTTGACCCAATAACTCGTTTTAATGCCCTTTAACTGGCTTTCCCTGTTGGGTCGTTGAAAAATCTTCGATGATTGATTCCATGTTTAATAATGTCGCAGCAAATGTGTCTTATTAACACAAACTAAAAACTTCTGTAAATGTCTATAATACAATTTCGTTCGAAAAATATACACAGTGACCATTTTCAAGGTGAACTGCCGAATGGACAACAGTTGGATATTATTCAGAAATTGTGAATAAGCAGTTATATTAAATTACGAGATTTGCTATTTAAAGGGTTTTTCAACAGAGACGCTTCAAAAGTAAATCGATAGGGACATTAAACGACGCCATACTTTTTCGATAGGGACATCAAACGACGCCATATTTTTTCCCGCTCTTTTGACATTTCTCTTCAGTAAGGTTTGCCAATATTAAAATTTACTACCGAAATTTAGAGCCAGTGGCCTCAACTTTAAGAGCGCTACGTCCAATTTCTGAATTCTGACTTTTATTTCTGGCTGAATGGCTTCGTCAATAAGCAAAATATGCGTTATTGGTCAGACAGCAATCCACACGTAATCCATGATTCATCATTGCATCCCGAAAAAATTACGGTTTGGTGCGGTTTATGGGCCGGCGGCGTCATTGGGCCGTACTTCTTCCGTGATGATCAAGACCGGCACATTACTGTGAATGCGAATCGCTACCGTTCAATGATAACCGAATATTTTTGACCCCAATTGGATAATATGGACTTGGAGGACATGTGGTTCCAACAGGACGGCGCCACAAGCCACACAGCGAATGCCACAATCAATTTATTGGAAACAAAGTTTGGTGAACGTGTTATCTCACGAAATGGCCCAGTCGATTGGCCGCCTCGGTCGTGCGATTTGACAACGTTAGATTATTTACTGTGGGGCTACGTCAAGTCTATGGTCTATGCCAACAAGCCAGCGACAATTGATGAACTTCGTACGAATATCGAACGTGAAATTGCAGCAGTATCGGCCGATTTAGGCTTGAAAACTGTCGAAAATTGGGTTCAGCGTCTGGACTTCTGCAAGCGTCCCCGTGGTGGCCATGCAAAAGAAATCGAGTTCCATACATAATGGCATCGAACGTACTTTCACAGGAATAAAGAATTTTATTGATATCTAAAACCGGTTTTGATTTATTTAAAAAAAAACTTTTGTAGCGCTCTTATTGAAAAACCCTTTATATTTTGGGTGCAGCAATAAAAAAAACACAATCATTTATCATTGGAAATGGGATTATTGTTTTTCACAATATTCTCCGTGAATACCAATACAGTCTTGCATTCGCTCAAACCAATTTTCGAAGCACCTTTTCCACTCCGATTGAGACACCTCCTCCAACCTTGTTTTTGGACGCTTCAACAGCTGCGACGAATAACATTGACCACGCAATAAAAATAAGTCATTGGATCCAAGTCAGGCCTGTACGGCCCAAGTCGACATATTGAGAGCTCAAATAGGCCATTGTTTCAGCTGATGTGTGAAAGCTCGCATTGTCCTGATGCAAAATGATCCTTCTTCCGTTGTTGTTTTTCCTTATTTCTTCGAACACTGGTGGCAAACAGATGGTGGTATACCACTCAGAATTTACCGTCCTACGTTCCAATAAAGGCACTGGGGCCACATGACCAGTTATACCGAAAAACCCGCTATCACTTGCTGCGATGTGCTTCTTCCACGAACAACTTTTGTTAGATTGAGCTCGTATTGAAAGACCCATACGGTCGATTGCTGTTTTGTTTCGGGTTCATATGAATGGATCCAGGTGACTATGTTATACACTGCATTTCAGCTACCAGGATTATGTTTTTTGAACATATCTGTGATCCAAGCGACACGAGGCTATTTTTTGACCATTCGTAAAATGATGTTGGATTCAACGAGAACAAATCTTTTTCACTGCCGAATGAACATGCAATATCTTATTGATGCTAGTGGTACTAATGCCCAAGGATGCCTCAATCTGACGGTATGTCACACGTCGGTCTTGCTTTGCCAGTTCACGCACAGCATCGATGGTCTCCGGCAAAACGGCCGAAATTGGACGACCTTCACGAAGTTCATCCTGGAGCGAACGACATCCGAGACTGAACTCTTGGTACCAGCGATTTACAGTGGATTTTGATGGAGCTTCACCACCAAAAGTCGAAACAAGTTGATTGAGACAATCTTGTCTCGATAATTCAAGCCAAAAATTGTAAAGAATCATCGAACCAACATTTTCACGGGTTAATTCCATTTTTTGACCAACATGAATTTTTCAACACACGGTAAATACAAAAAATAGTGCTGGTAAGTGGAAGCGTTCTATGTATGTTTAAGCTAAAAAATATCAAACTTTCCAATGGAAGTTCCAGTTTGCATCTGGCAATACTGGTATTGCCAGGACCCGTAATATATAAGCGGTAACCCTCGTGTGTAGTCGTTTCTATTTTCAGTAGATGCTCCAAAAATGCCAATTATTTAAAGATTTTACTGAATTATAATAGTTAACGTTAAAACGCGAAGTGTGAAAAATGTGTTTCGGAAGTGACGTTCCTTTTGTGGTCGTTTGTATTTTGGCTCAATTGGTGCGCCAATAAACAGAATTGTCAAATTTGGGCCGAAGAGCATCCAGAGGGTGAGCAAGGGCTGCAAATGTACCCTCAACAATGCACAGTGTGGTGCGGTTTATGAGCGGGCGGCTGTGGTTCTTCAAACCTGAAAATGGTGGCAACGTTACGGGCAATAAAGCAAGGTACCGTTCGATGATCTCTTACTTTTTTGTCCAAAATGGAAGAATTTGACTTGGTTAACTTGAGGTTTCAACAAGACGGCTCTACATGTCACACATGATAACATGAACCAATTGAGAGACAGGTTTGGTGAGCAATTAATCTCATGTTGTGGCGGTGTCAATTGGCCGCCTCGTTCGGAGGATTTGGGGCGCGTGAAGTATCTCGTTTAGAGGGACAAGCCTACCACGATTACTGCGTTAGAAGGCAACATTACACGTGTCATTGGTGATTCCAGTCGAAAAGATTTAAATCTGTGCCAAAACTGGACTTTCAGAATAGACCACGAAAAGCGTAGAATTTGCATAAAATAATCTTTAAAAAGGAAAAAATTCAGTTTTACAAATTTACTTGTACATATTTTATGTGGTTGCTTCAACAAATGTGTTAAATTGAAATACTGTGCATAGAAAATACATCAATAAATAAATACCTTAATGACTGTGTGTGATCATTTGCAATCATTCTTCGAATTGACAATGGAAAAATAATGTCAGTCACTCTGTATCGATGCCTACATTTCTCCGTAAATATTCCAACAGATATAGAACAATTGTCTGAGTTGGTCAGCATAGTCCTTCCCTCTCATTCAGACCCACATGTCCACATCACTTTAAAGACTGAATGAGAAGCTGTTAACAGCCTGCATTGAAACGTTAAATATTTGTCGTTGTCTGTGGTCTCCGTCCGTCTTACATTATATGTCATGCATTCACTTGTTCACATGCACTTAAGGTTTCGTTTTTTTTAAACCTATTATTCGTATTGGAAATGGGCAACTGTACTTTGCATATATGTCAGCGTGTGTGGTTATTTGTGTGAAAGAGTCTTTGGTACATTTCAAAGATTATCACTGCACATTAATAAGACATCGTTTACTTCCCATTTTTTACTCATATATATAAGTATTTTAGGCCGAGCCACCCCTCAAAATGTACCTTGGTTTCTTTTCCCAAATATTCGTCGAAACACCGACGCGCGATTTTATTTTCGAGCTGAGCTATGTTTTCCCCGTTTGGTTTGACCTAATTTTTCGTTCAGCGATAGTCGTTTCCAAACATATTTTTTGTTGAATATTAATTAAAAATTAACTAAATAACAAAATTACATTAAGTTTGGTACCCATGTTTGCTGAGGATATTATTTAGAGCGTCTTGAAATACGTCGTAGTCTTAATGATGAGTGTACAAAAAATAAGAATGACGTTCTAGGGTTAACAGAGATAAAGTGTCAAGAAGAAGCTTTGCAAAATGCATCCTCACGACTCCTGGCTACTCGTGATGTTATTTCAGAATCTTCTTCAACGGTTGTTGGGAATGATGAAATGATTAATACGGATATATAATGCTCTTGAATAATAAAATATAAAGGTACCATTAAAAAGGCTGTATGAGTTTAAATTTTATTAATGTTTAATTTTTGTTAGAATGTTATGTATGTTTTGTGCATTAGATCTAAGAATATTAACAGCGTGAAGGTAATTGCTTTGATATAATAAAATAAAATTTAAATTCTACCGCATTTTGTCTTGTAGTTTCATTACATATCTACTGCCTCAGTTGTCCAATTATGACCAGTATATGCTGAATGCCACTGCACGATATTTCTTTCCATTTTCTTTCTAAATGTCCGTCATATATTACATTAGATATCAAAACTTTCGTCTGTACTTCTTTCTGGAAATGTTAAATTATTTTTTATTTTTATTTTCTTACATCTCAAAGAGCTGTTCTATCTTGCAAATTTTTTTTGGCTAAAATTTCTCCAACCAAAATTTGCAAGGTCTCTAACATCGAACAGTCAATATGTCTGCCCTCTGACTCTCATTTCCTGGACTTTTAGAGTAAACGAACACGATTCGGTAAAAATTTGCACTAATTTTCGAGTAATCGAATATACCTAATTAAAATGAATCATACGCTTTCAAAGTATGAGTCTTGTTTTAATTATATATAAATTATACGCACTGCAGTCTGACTGCAATTTTCCAATTAAACCAAGTTATTCTTCACTTTCCATGTTCAAACGAAAAATCTAGAAAGCATTATATTTTATCTGAAACTCTATCCATTTTAATTAATTTCTAACTTATCGTATGAAAAATTGTACGAACTGACTTAAATTGAACAGTTTATATTTAGAAGTATTCATACGCCATGCAAATGTAAGACCCCTCTGTGAAACTAAGGATCATCTCTATTCGCTGCAGTTAGTCAGTGGCGTTAAAATATTTCTCTTCCTTTGCAAGTATCAGTTTTCAACTAAAGTTTAATATTGGTAAATCATATCATTGGCAATTAAATGCAACGTCGAAATAATTATTTTTCAATTAACAAAATGCAATGGTCTCTTATTATTGTACATCTGGTAGAATTTAAAGCATATTATATTCTTTATTGTCCACCACTGTGAAACAAGGTTACATTTTGTTTAATCATCTCACTGCCACTTAACTGCAACCGTGTAATAATTAATTTTCAATTAACGAAATGGAATACTCTTATTTTATTTTTCATCGGGCATAATTTCATGCATTTCATCATTTCTTAATAATAGACTTTTTATATGATATGACGTATTTCATATAAAATTACGCGATATGGCTATGAAATATCATACTCGAATCCTTGCAATGTCTTAAGATGTATTCATCTTGCGTTCGCAATTAAATCGATGCCATTTATCATATTTTAAGAGAAAATGAAACGACGACAACAATGACAGAGATAAAATGAGAAAACGAAACAGAAAGAAAATGAATTGTTTTATAATTACGCACAAAAAGAAGAAAATACAAACGATAATATATTTTATATGAATCCAAGGAAAACAAAGTGTTTACAGTGGCTGGAGTTGAATGGGCAAGCATGGCTCCTTACAGTTCGAATATTGTTGCAATTTCATCGTAATATGTATTTATTTTAAGATAATCTATTATGATAAAACACTAAAATACTGAAACAGAGAAATTATTTAAGATTGATTAAGTTTTGCTTCAACACATTTACTTAAGCATCAGAAGAATTAAGTTTAAGTTTAATAACGGTTTCAAATTAATGGGAAGATAAAACAAGTATCGGACCCATAAACGATAATATTCAGATATTTTCATTGAGAAGAAGAATTAGTTTTTTAAAATAAATATTATTTTAGTTAGACTTAAATTTTTTTAATTTATTCAAGCTCAACCCCTTTCTAATTTCTAGCTTTATATTATTTTCAGAAAGTCGAGCACAAAAAGTGTTCCAATAATACAAGGGCTGTCTGCTGTATATCTATTTCGCATCTTGCCAAGATCTTCATCAGCTTTTCGGAGAATTCATTAAAAACAAACAAAAATCATGCTTGTTTGAAACCGATGCTTTCCGGCATTAAGTAAAAAGAGTTGTGCATGAAAGTGTTTCCAATGTTAATGCTTGCTATTCTTCGAACGTATGTATAAAGGAATTCTCATTAATATGATGACTGTTTCGATACATACAGTTTTTTCAATTTACCGAAAACCATACCAAGAACGTCTGCTGATGAAGATCTTGGCAGGATCCGAAATAGCTATACAGACAGCCCTGTTATGATTAGAATACTTTTTGAGCTCGACTTTGTTGAAAATAATATAATGCCTGAATAAATTTAGAATATTGTAGTTTCAAACAACAGACCGACTAAAAAACTTCCGCAAGGGAAATGACGAAAGTTGATGAGGTTGAAAGGGAAATGATGAAAGTATTTCAAACTATAATTTTATTAATTGGGTAAAATTGAATTCCTCGAAAATTTTATTAGAAAGGTCTTGAGCTTGAATAAATTTAAGAACTTCAGTTTAAAACAAAAAACCGACAAAAGACTCCCGTTACTGATTACTTTAATTAAATTAACATAAAAAATATAATATTGACAAATAATATCAGTCATACGTAATGGGTTGCCTCTGTCTAGCATAAATTAATATTACTCATACTCTACAGCAGTAAGCAAATAGTTTTAGATTTCAGTATTAGAGTAGTGTTTATAAAGTGTTTTTTTTTTGGAACTGAAGACCTTTAAGTTGACAACACTGTTTTCTGTAACAACCTATTTGGCAGTTCTCGATTATTTTGGGGTTACTTTGGTTTGGCATTTCTTCATAATCGACTCATGCTGAATCATCGTTTGCAACTTTTTGAAATGTATTAATTTGAAAATTCCGTTTCAAAAATTTTGTTCAGATAAATGGATGTGCCAATAAGCACAATTGCAGCATTTCTAGCCATTGTTGAAAAACTGCGTTATATGGGCCGCAAGGGTGGATTACACAGGGACACAATTAATAACTATATCCTGAGGTGGAAGGCATTAATGGAAGGCACTGGCGTTGTAGACATTAATTAATTAGCCAAAATTTGACGCATTGTTGCTGAAATACGGACTGATTTACAGAGAAGAGTGTTTTGAGAATTGGACCTCCAGATGGCGCCATGTAGCCGCCAGCCGCGGCGCCCATTTGTCCGACACCTTACTCAAACATTCATGCCATCAAACTGTCTTTGAATTAAAACCAGTTTAATGGAGAAGAAAACGTATTTTAGACCAATTTAAAACTCTTCACCTCTAAAAAAAAATTACCCTTTATATTTATATTATTATCACTTTGCTGATATGTCATTGCAATCACCAGATAAATATTTTCTGTTTTTGCAAGATGTCAGCTTCAAAATATTAATCATGACAAATATTTTCTCACGTTTTATCATGCATCTTTATATTGTTATATCAATTGTCCTACTGTTTCAAGGGAATAATTAATGTATTTCACTCTGCTAAAAAAAACAAACCGTATAAAAAGTGCCGCACATTTATCGGAATGAATTAAATATGAGATACAACAAAAGCCCATTATTTGTCGGGATAGTGATATAAATTCTTTACACTTTGCTCTGTTGTTTCAATAGTTGCTGCTCGGCCGAAAGTGAAGAAAAAACATCTGGGAAAAATGCATTGAAAATTGGATGGCATTACACTATACTATTTTTCAGTTCATTTAAGAAGGTCAAGCGACTAACTAAGCTGTTATTTTAAAGTCAGTCTAACTGACAGCTAGAGAAATCGTTGGGTTGACAACATTTTTGTTTACTGTGATTTGAAGTTTTGATATCTTCTACTCATTGGCCGAATCGTCGCATCTGTTTCGAATAGTAATCTGGATTACAAAATTGCATTAAAGGAGTCCATTTGATAAAAATTTATACAAATATATTGATGAAATCTCATTGCTCTATTGACTTGACACGGATAACTGTTTCCCGATTTTGGAATCAATTTCTCATTCACTTGCGCTGCCAAACTCCGGGTTAGTATAAGAAAAGGAAACAACAATTTGCCCTCAGATATTTGTTGTAATGTTACCCTTTTGTGTAAAATATAGTAAGGTTGCGTTAATTAGCTGCAAACCCAAATTTGATTTTTTAAGCATTTTTAGAATTAAATAATTAAGCGAAATTTGATACTTGCACTGCGTCCAAACAGTTAGAATTTAAAATATAATTGATATAACTTATACTGAATTTTTAACACTCATACGCAGCGTAATAAAACTATATTAGTTATGCGAACCATTTGAATTTCCACTAATGTCACAGATACATTTAAAGTAAAAGCTATTAATACATTCCTGAAATATATACGTTTGAAATACTTGACTAAATTGGCAAGATATTAATACAGATATTAATGTTGGTTGGTTGAAAAGGCTGCAAGACAGCACACTGCCTAGCACACTTAGGCTAAAGAAGCCCATTGTGATACCTGCAGTTTCCTCTATATCAACTATTGACTAGTCGTCCAGCCAATTTGCCCTTTCAATAAATTTGTCTATAAGACCTACAGGAATTTCCTGTAGGGCTACGGTGCTAACTAAATGTGTTCCGAATATCCTACTTCTCAGTCCTGCTGGAGCAGGGCAACCCAAGAGAAGGTGTCTCGTCGTTTCCTCGTCCTCTTCCATGTTTCTATGTCCCAATCTTAGGGCGTGTTTTCCTACAACACAATGTCCCGTAAGTGTTCCTATCATTGTGGATAACCTGCCTCTCGGCAAGTTAAGTAGTTTCCTAGTCCTCTTCCTGTCCACCTGTGCCGGAGGACCCTGGCTTATTCGCAAGTTGAAGTAAGTCTCCACTTGTCCTTGAACATATTATCGGCCCACTGCCTGATCTGCAAAGGGCAGGTAGAGATTGGCATACTAACACCTTCTTTTGCCGGAAGAACCCGTGCAGTAGTGCCCTGTCTAGCTAACGCATCCGCTACGCAATTGCCTGCAATGTCGCTGTGTCCCGGTACCCAGATGAGCCTGATGCCAAAATACTCTGCCATCACCCTAAGTAATGAGTGGCATTCTCTCACCGTCAGGGACGTAGCAAACATGGCTTCCAGGGATTTTATGGCAGCCTGGCTGTCGGTGTAGATACATATTCTCCGGAGGGTTGTGACACTACTTTTCAGTAGTTCAGCACCCTCCAGTATGGTGGTAATTTCCGCCTAAAATACACTACAGTGATCAGGCAGCTTGAAGGAGATATTTACATTTAGGTCCGGTGAATGGACCCCATAGCCTACTTGCTCGTCCAACTTTGATCCAGCCGTGAAAAATCTGATACTTTCCCAGGTATTCCTGTTCGATATAGAAGTCCTTAGATTTGTCGTTGGTAAAAGGTAGGGGATGCAGTAGTCCGTTTTTACGGGAATAGAGTTGTTCCGGTGTTGATTCAGCGTGTCCAGAATTCCCTGATATCAAAACGCCACAATCTCTGATTCTCACCAGGGATGTAGCGGCTGCCGATTCGGCCATGATATCAGGAGTACAGATGTTCAGGACAGCACTAAGTGCAGTATCTGACGTCGTGCCCATTGCCCCACTAACGCTAATCAGTGCTTATCTTTGAATTTTCATCAAGGAATTCAGAATATATTTCTTGTGGAGGGACCTCCACCAAACTACGATGCCATACAGAAGTATTGGTCTAACTATTGCCGTATAAATCCACATGGTGATCTTAGGAGACAGTCCCCAGCGCTTTCCTATCGCCCCTTTACAGCAGTAACGAGCAACAGACGCCTTTTTCAGCCTCTCCTCCACATTCGGCTTCCAAGACAGTTCTCTGTCGAGAGTTATCCCCAGATACTTGACCTTTTCCTGCAACTGTAATTGCACCACATTAACTGACGGCAGTTCAAATGTGGGTATTTTATATTTCCGAGAGAACAGGATAAGCTCGGTTTTAAGTGGATTAAGTGATAGTCCGTTGTTAGCGGTCCAGTTCGAAATTAGACTAAGTAGGCTGGTTGTACGAATGCTAAGTAAATTGAGGTTTCTACCCGTACAGAGGATAGCAATATCATCGGCATAGGCAAAGACCTGGCATTCGGCCCTGTCCAATTCAAGAAGCAGTTCATTGACAGAAGTTAACCATAATAGTGGAGACAGAACTCCCCCCTGCGGGTTCCCCCTGTTAATGGTCCTAGCAATTGTAACACCACCCCATTCAGCTTTGACGGATCTATCCACCAGAAGTTTCCAATTAGGCGTGTCACTAAGCTGTCGACTCCTAGATTCTGTAACGACCTAAGAATCGCCGCAGGTTGAATGTTATTGAAGGCTCCCTCGATGTCCAGGAAGGTCACTAGAGCGAAGATCTTATTCTCAAGCGAGTTTTCTATTATGCTGACTAAAGAGTGGAGAGCCGTCTCAGTTGACCTGCCATAGATATAGGCTTGCCGAGAACTCGATAGTAGATTCTGTGGAAGATTACTTCGAACGTGAATGTCCAGTAACCTTTCAAATGTCTTAAGAAAAAAGGATGCTAGACTGATTGGTCTAAAGGTCTTTGGTTTGACATGAGAGCATTTGCCCGCTTTCGGGACGAAAACCACTTTGGTTTGCTTCCAAATGCTAGGAATGACTCCTAGCGTAAGGCAGCCCCTGAAGATTGCCTCAGATATTAATGCAGTTTCAAGTAAAATCGAGTGAATCACGCTTGTAGGTCTTAACAAGTATCAAATCGTTAGTAGTGCTATAGACCTTCCAATCGCCTTAACAGTAAGTTCCCGATATATCTACAATAACATATTGCACTTTTTAAAAACTCATCTGACAAGTTATGTGCTCTGTTAGCTAATCCAGTAAAATTCATATCAAGGACATCGGAGTCCAACAGTTGTTCTAACCAACCGTAATCCATGCATGCATGGAAAGAAAATTTTTCCATGACATTTTAACTATTTTTATGTAGAATTTAACGTCTTTACACTGTTCTTCTGTAATATCAGATATAAATTGTAACAAACTCATCCAATTTACAAACTGACGTTTGTTTATATTTTTTTAAATTTATTACAGATTTCCCAGGGACCAACAAACTTTGCCCAATCATTTTTACTTCACCGACTATGAGAGACACAATGCTGAGATTGCTGCATTTCACTTGGATAGGTAAGTGGGGAGCTGTAAGAACTTTCATGGGAAAATAAATGTGAAAACGCTCCAAGTGGACAAAAAACTCGTATCATTTTTCAGGTTATGTTCTCGTATTCGTGAGCATTGTGGTTGCAAAATGAAAATAAAAATAACATTTGTGAAAATCCAGTGCAAATCTTTATTAATTGCATATGATTTGTATATCATGACCGTCCATCCATACATCCTTCCTCCGCACTCAAACTGCACCAATGCGAATTCAACCTCGATTTAGTAATTGGGTTTCATGTGAAGTATTTTTATCATTTTTTATCCTGATGTCATTGATGCACATCAATCCATTTATATTGGTCAATACAACTTTTACTTCCACTTTATCATTCATTTTTCTGTTTTAACGAGTGGGGAAATATATTTTTTTTCTGACATTTTTTTAAAAGTCAGATTTGGTTCTTGTTACCTTACAGTGGATTGGTGATAATATAAATTGTGAAAAACTTCGATGCACCTGGTTTTCTGTCAGCCAAGGAAGGAGTCTTTGATTATTGGCTTCACGGATTCTTTGTTTGATTTCTACATGTCGAAGGAGACGGATGATCCTCTCATTAACCGCATTATTCTTCATATAAACATCAGTTGATACCTTCTATATATTACAATCTATGTATATTAGTATGAAGACGATTTAAATTACAGCAGCGAACAGTTTACTGCCCTTACTACTAACGGCATCGGTCATATACGAGCTAGCTATAGAGGAGCGATCCATAAGGATGTCCATTTTTTCACTAAGCACTTAGCGAAGACTTAGAGGCACAAACATTTCCGCACGTTTATAAATTTGTTTCTGAGATTTCTCTTTAAAGTGTTACCATATTAAATTAGCAAGCGATGATGACTTGCTTGTAACCCAAACAAAACTATCGCCTATTTAACTCCTGTTTCCCCTTTATTTCAAGGACACTGTGGGGATTGGAAGGCCGAACTTAACCTAAACCTAAATTCGTTACGCCCAAATGAAGTCTCTGAGAAATTAACTTGCACTTTTCCTAGTAGGGCGCATTATGGCGGATCCAACTGTCAAACTATCGCGATATTTTTGCTCAGTATTGTTGAACATTTCTTCATAGACATGATTACACCCGCACAGAACAAGAAATACTTCCGCTGTAATACGAAAACTTTTGTTAAGAGATGAGAGGTTTAAGAGCTGCCATACCATCCAGATAAACAATGGTTTGATATGGTTTATGGACTGCTCGATTAATAGCTCTTTATTACAGCAAATCTGAGGCCGGCTGAAACATAAGTGTGAATAATGCCCGTCACCATGCTATGCTTTGATAACTCCCAATTTGCTTCGTGAAATTATAGCCCTAGATATCTATGATACTGCCAGACTGTCATAACATGGCGTTATTCCGCGGATAATTCGGTTTACAGTTGAGTTCTGCTTCGGACAAGTGGATTGACCCCCTAGGTGATATGATATCATACCTATAGACTTTTTCGTTTAGGGATACATAACATTCAAATTTTATATGGATACGCCGGCTACAGATACAGAAGTGAAAGCTAAAATTAATCGCGTTAATCACCAAATACCACTCGTACTCTCGAACACGCCATCGAAACCTGGAACTTCGGATTGAATTCAATTGAATTGAATTGAATTGAATTAGGTTGATTTCAAATGAAAGAAATTACAATATTTAAGGACAGTGCAATTTTGAATTTTTGAATTGAATTGAGTTGAATTGAATTGAATTGAATTGAATTGAATTTAATTTAATTGAATTAAATTGAAATGAATTGAATTGAATAGAAATGCAAAATCGATTGAATATAATTGAGTTTAGTTTAACTGAATTGAATTGAATTGCATTAAGTTGATTTCATACAAAATAAATTAAAATATTTAATGCCAATGAAAATTTGAATTTTGAACACGAAGCCGTTTAACCGATGTTAAGAATTCGGATATTTAGTTATTTAAAAAATATGTTTTTAAAACCCCGGATAAGGGTTATTGGTGTTGAAACCGGTTAACCGGATTTTCGGTTTTAAACACCCTAGTGTAGCGACATTCGAATATAACCAACATTATCTCATGCAGCCATGTTAACTCTCATTAGCCAATTTGTAAATTTCTAACAGCTTTGATGCCTTTTGGGAGTTTTGAGTCTATAAAATGCTATGATTACTTCCTCTTCTCGACTTCATTTATATGAAACTTTATATTTTCACTAGTTAAACTTTGCACATTAACTAGAACAAAATGCAAATTTCAAACAAAAAAAGAACACATTTCCAAGATACTGTTTTAAGATAAGACTTGAAAACAATGCACAGAGTTTAAATAACAACAAAGATCAGGACTAAGAGAAAATAACAGACTGAACAAAATTCGCTACGAAAAACTTAATATATAATATATTGCGAAAAATGGCACCTATCTTCATTAAAAAAAGGAGAAATAAAAAGTACAACGAAAATAGAAAGACAAAGTTTGTGGCCATATGAGTATTATATTTTTGTTATTATTTCAGTGTTTTTGTTGTATATTTGTACAAACGTATGACTATATTTGTTTGTGTGCAACTGATTTTCACTTTGTTCTATAAGAATGAATGTGTATGTGCCTATGGAAAGATAACTTCAATATAAATACTTCTGTGTATATGTACCACTTAGTATGATAACGACCTAAGTCACACAATTTTCATTCGAAGATAACTAAAGTTTTGCGTTTCAATCGACTACAAAGTATTTTGCAACTAAAACATACAATTTTTTGCGCAATATTCTCTTGGTGTTCCAAAATTCTATGTTAAAAAAAATCAACAATTTCGGAACCTGTTAAGGTAGTAGTGGTTTTAGAAGTGGACATTGTCTTCCAAACTTGGTTTCCAATAAATTGATTGTGGCATTCGCTGTGTGGCTTGTGGCGCCGTCCTGTTGGAACCACATGTCCTCCAAGTCCATTTTATCCAATTGTGGCCAAAAATATTCGGTTATCATTGAACGGTAGCGATTCGCATTCACAGTAATGTGCCGGTCTTGATCATCACGGAAGAAGTACGGCCCAATGTCGCCGCCGGCCCATAAACCACACCAAACCGTAATTTTTTCGGGATGCAATGATGACTCATGGATTACGTGTGGATTGCCGTCTGACCAATAACGCATATTTTGCTTATTGACGAAGCCATTCAGCCAGAAATGAGCCTCATCGCTGATTGTTGAGGCCTCTTAAAGTTGGCCTCTTGAAGTTGAGGCCACTGACTCCAAATTTCGATAGTAAATTTTTATAATTTGGACTCGTTGTTGGCTCGTATATCTTTCCATGATGAAATGGCAAACTTCACTGAAAAGAAATGTCAAAAGAGCGGCAAAAAATATGGCGTCGTTTGCTGTCCCTATCGATTTACTTTTGTAGCGTCTCTGTTGAAAAAACCCTTTATATAGTGTACTAAAAAGTACATAAAATGTACCAAAATTTAAGTACAAAAACTTAAAAAAAAAGTATATTGTGCACCAAAAAGTGAATAAAATGTTACCAAAAAAATTACATGAGGTGTCAGAGGACACCCGGTTGGAATGAAGTTCCTTTCGCTATATATTATGTACTAGTTAGTACCAACACGTCTAAGGCACCCGTTGAAAAATACGGTAATTTAAATGGATTTTTAAGAAAATATACTTTTTGTAAAATTATAAACTTTGCTTAAGAAAAATTTTCGTTTAATAGAATGTTTTTTTTTTTTTTGTTTAAGAAGTATATTTTTAGGTCCTTTTGTGTAAGATTATATGTATATTTAGGGTTTTCACAAGCTCTCGTAATGTCGTAATGTTGTACTGGATTGTCGTGCCTAAGTACGATAGTTGTGATCAACCATTATTGCATTTTTTTTTTTGTATGTCGTACGTATCCAGCTGATTGCATAAACAACTGATTGAAGAAAAACATTTTTCGAAACTAAAATGACGAAAATAAACGAAAAGGATAAAATAATAACATCAATAAGGTAACATAATAATATCACAATAATAATATCACAAAATAAGTAATAAATATCAACAACAGCTCTTATGGTAGTGATGTTACTTATCAAATGTATTCGGTAATAACAAACTCGGTACAAGAAGGACAGCACTAGTAAAGTACGACAATCGACAATACCTTCGATGTTGTACTTGTCGTAAGTTAGTTTTATATGGAAGCCAACAACAAAATTCGTACAACTGTTGTGAGAAGTTTGACAGTACGACAAGTACGAGACCTTGTGAAATACCTAATTATATTTTCCCCAAAAGGTAATTTTTTAAAGAGGGGTACTTCTTTTATTAAAAGTTAATGTTTATTTAAGAAAAGGTACTGTTTTTAAGAAGAAGTACTTTGTGTAAGAAAACGCCATAAGAGTATGCATTTGTTTACAAAAGAAGTATTTTTTTTTAAGAACAGGTACTTTTTAATGAAGTGGTACTCTTTTTAGGAAAACGTTATTTTTTAAGAAAATGTACTTATTTTCAGAAAGGCTACTTATCTCGAGGTAAGAAAAGTAAAGGTATTATTCTATGTTTAAGAAAAGGTTGTTTTAAAACGGAAAAAATTATATTTTTTAAGAAATGGGAATTTTTTTTAGAATTGGTCTTTTTTTCAAGAATCTGTACATTTTTAAGAGTAGGTACTTATCTCAAGAAAAGTTATTTTGTTTCACAAGAAAGGTACTCTTTACAGAAAATGTAGTTTTCGAAGAAATGGCAATTTGTTGTAAGAAAATTTACTTTTTTAAGAAAAGGTACTTATTTTAAAAAAATTACTTTTGTTAAGAAAATGTACTTTTTGTAAGAAAATTTACTTTTTTTAATCAAAGGTACTTCTTTAAGATAAGGTAGTTTTCTTTTTAAGAAAAGGTTCTTTGTTTAAAGATATGATCAGGTATTTTTTAAAAAAAAAATAATTACTTTTTTTAAGAAAAGGTACTTTTTATAAGAAAATTTGCTTTTTTAAGCAAAGGTACTTCTTTCAGATAAGGTATTTTTTAAGAAACGGTACTTTGTTTAAGAATATGAATAGGTTTTTTTTTAGAAAATTAGCTTTTTTTAAGAATAGGTACTTAGTTAAGAAAATTGTCTTTTATAAACTTCTTTCACATTGGCTTTTCTAAATTTACTTTTTATTGGGTTCAAAACTACAATATATACTAAAAAAGTTTAATTTTTTTTTCATTTAGCCCACATCCCGCAACGTGGGATAAGGAACTTCGTTCCAAAAGTAAATTGCATGCCACTAAAGTACATAAATTGCGTGCCACCAAAGTACAAGAAAAGAACATAGTGCACCAAAACCGTACATAAGCAGCACCAACATTTATATAAAATGTAGCAAAAATTTACCATAAAGTACTTTATGGGCCTAAAATTACCACATAAAGTTGTTGTTGGTAGCAGAATATTACATAAGCCTACCAAAAAATTAACTTTCGGTTCATAAAAGCACCAAAACGCTACTTCTTATTACAATCGGCACATAAAAAGTACCACATGATGTCCTTTTGGTACCAGAAATTGTACCTTATGGTACCAAATCGTACATATTTTTCTACTTTCCTTGTACTTTTTTTCTACGACGAACTACTTTTTGTGGTAGCTTGGCCCCAAAAACTTAGTTTTTTCTTTTACTATTTAATTCCTAGTTGGTACCTTTTATCTACATTTTTGGTACCATAAGCACTTTTGAATTTCGCTCGATATAAATGAATGTTGTAAGATATAAGTGACGCAGTTTGTTTAAAATATTACAGTGGTCTATTAACACATTGTAATTGACAGGCGCAGTGTTGATTTTTAATTAACTACGAGTGAAGTTGAGAAAATCACGGAGATTTCAAACTCCCCTCGTACATAAAGAGAAGTAGCCGTGCGGTTTTTATGTGTGTTTATTTAAAGAATCTTTGTTCTTCAATTTCTATAATGGTGTCAACCCAAATTAAAAACATAAAATATATCAATTCTGTATCACAGTAAATAATAACAAAATTATTTACTTTAAAATAAAGAATAAAAATTTTTTTTATATAAACAAAAGTATGAAAAACATCTTATTAAAAATAATATAAAAATTTATTTTTAAAATTTTTAAACAAACTTTTAATTACAAATTATAAATATGTTATAAATCATCACCACGCGTTATCAGTAGACTTTTAGTGACTTAGGCCGCTTTCTTACTAACAACAACAAAAAAATTGCTGAGTGAAAACGAACTGTCATTGTAGCAATACAAACGTATTGAAAATTGCTTTCTGAAAAGCGAACAACTGATCAGAACCAAAATATGCTTATCGCTAGTAGACTTAGGTCACTATCATAATAACTTGCACACATAAAGGGTTTTTCAACAGAGACACTACAAAAGTAAAACGATATGGGCAGCAAACGACGCCATATTTTTTCCCGCTCTTTTGACATTTCAGTAATGTTTGCCATTTCAACATGGAAAGATATACGAGCCAACAACGAGTCGAAACTATTCAAATTTACTACCGAAATTTGGAGTCAGTGGCCTCAACTTTAAGAGCGCTACGTCCAATTTCTGAATACTGAATTTCATTTCTGGCTGAATGGCTTCGTCAATAAGCAAAATATGCATTATTGGTCAGACAGCAATCCACACGTAATCCATGAGTCATCACTGCATCCCGAAAAAATTACGGTTTGGTGCGGTTTATGGACCGGCGGCGTCATTGGGCCGTACTTCTTCCGTGATGATCAAGACCGGCACATTACTGTGAATGCGAATCGCTACCGTTCAATGATAACCGAATATTTTTGGCCCTATTTGGATAATGTGGACTTGGAGGACATGTGGTTCCAACAGGACGGCGCCACAAGCTACACAGCGAATGCCACAATCAATTTATTGGAAACCAAGTTTGGTGAACGTGTTATCTCACGAAATGGCCCAGTCGATTGGCCGCCTCAGTCGTGCGATTTGACGCCGTTAGATTATTTCCTGTGGGGCTCCGTCAAGTCTATGGTCTATGCCAACAAGCCAGCGACGATTGATGAACTTCGTACGAATATCGAACGTGAAATTGCAGCAGTATCGGCCGATTTATGCTTGAAAACCGTCGAAAATTGGGTTCAGCGTCTGGACTTCTTCAAGCGTGCCCGTGGTGGCCATACAAAAGAAATCGAGTTCCATACATAATGGCATCGAACGTACTTTCACAGGAATAAAGAATTTTATTGGTATCTAAAACCGGGTTTGTTTTATTTAAAAAAAAACTTTTGTAGCGCTCTTATTGAAAAATCCGACATATGAGCTTGCCAAATACGAATTGATAATATAAACTCCATTTTTTAAAAATTTTAATGATTTTAAAACTGTTGAGCTTTTAATGGTATTAGAAAGAACTCAATCATCTTAATTTTATTATATTTAAAATCTTCTTATTTGTTTATCATCGCAATAATTGAGCAATAATGAAGAATTTGCAGGCCTTAATTTTATATGAAAAGACACTGAGTCAAAAACTTATATTCCAGTTTTCTCCCGTTTTTGTTTTGCGAAGTTAGATCACATGACCTCTGAGTAGTTTGTGTACATATATTGCAGTACATACATGTACCACACTCACACAGCTCACACACTCTCCTAAAACATAAATAAAAACTCTTACTTACACTAGCTCACATTGTAACTAGCTGCTCGTAAATAATGGTAGAAACAACAACTGAAACTTAAGTTATTATGCTATAAACAAAAGCAATAACAAAACAACAAACCAACATAATAAAACAATAACACAACCACAAAACAATAACAAACAAATAAAAAATGCAATAACGTATACCAGTACAAATACAAGCTCGAAGTAATATACAGTCTCTTGACGACAAATTTCGATAATGATAATGCAAACGAAATTATCTCGAACGTTTTAGGTACAAAACTTTTGAAAACGAGCTTGCGAACTATTAGCGCAAGTCACCCCAAAGGTAAATTGACGCTCAGATTGTGGCAGCAAAACTTTTATTCTCGAAGATTTAGCAATAACGGGTTTAGCGAATACTAAACTATGTCCTGCCTTGCATTCCCAGGGGATCCAGAAATAAACCCTAATGATTAATATTGAGGGGTATTCTTCATTCCAAACTAAACTACCACAATCGGTGATGATTCCGAATGCCCTCTACTTAACTAAGACATGCTTAGAGCCGCAACGAATTAAGTTTTACAATACAATTAGTTTTACAATATTTCTAAACGTTAAATTCATTTTCTAATCATAACTTACAATTTTTGACACCCTGCTATAGAATTTCAATATACCAAGAGCACAAGGCTGAATAGCTTGCGGTACTAAACAAATGGAGACATACATTTTATTGCATTATCATCACCAACTGAAGTTTTTTAAGTATGGAGCATTCAGTTTACATTGCCACATCGCCGCCATCGTCATTGTTCTTCCTACAATATAACTGTCGTCAATCCCTACTGAGTGTAAGAAATATGGTCTTATTACACTGTGTGACAATTTTTAGGGGCGGGCGGTGGTTAATTTCTACTGTGGAAGAATGGATTAAGTATTTAAAGTGAAACCGTCAGAACACTTTTGTGCTGTGTGGGTCCTGTAGGACTTTATGGGCTAAACAATTTAGCACATTTATTCGTAGAATGACATTGAAAAAGTAGGAAACATTCTTTTAAAAACTTGTCTCAATTTTGTTGCCTGAACTTATTCAGTAAAACTTTTGTGTGCAATTTTTTTACCTGAAACTTGTTAACCCTTCATTTTCCGTTTTTTATGAAGTGTGAAAAATATCCTTGAAGTCGTGCCTTTTCTAGATTATACTGTGCGTAAGGAATATCCGCCAGTAAAATTCGAAAGGTTCTTCAAAGGAAAAAGAAAAGTTAAAGTGCAACACTTTTGCTCTTTCAATCTGCAGCAACGCAATTTTAAGAACTTAGAAAAAATGGGTTATATAGAAGAGGTAATTGCCATTATAATGCATGAAGAATATCCTGAAAAACGTATATGCGGCACCTGCATTTGGGACGGAAACTCAACAGTATCAACTTTTCGGCATCGAACTGAATGGAAAAAGAAAAAAAATATTTAAGTTTGTTGCTATTTATTGATACAGACAGCCAGGCCGCCATAAAATCCCTGGAAGCCATGGTTGCTACTTTTCTGACGGTGAATCAATGTCACTCATCACTTAGGGTGATGGTTATTCGACATCAGGCTCATCTGGGTACCGGACACTGCGACATTCCAGGCAATTGTGTAGCGGATGCGTTAGCTAGACAGGGCACTACGGACAGGTTCTCCCGGCAAAAGAAGATGATAGTATGCCAATCTCTACCTGCCGTTTGCAGAGCAGGCAGTGGGCCGATAATATGTTCAAGGACAAATGGAGACTTACTTCAACTTGCAAACAAGCCAGGGTCCTCTGGCCACAGGTGGACAGGAAGAGGACTAGGCACCTACTTAACTTGCCGAGAGGCAGGTTATCCACAATGATAGGAACACTTACGGGACATTGTCTTGTAGGAAAATACGCCCTAAGATTGGGACATAGAAACTCCACTCTCTGTAGATGCTGCATGGAAGAGGTCGAGGAAACGACGAAACACCTTCTCTTGGATTGCCCTGCTCTGGCAGGACTGAGAAGTAGGATATTCGGAACACATTTAGTTAGCACCGTAGCCGTACAGGATATTACGGTAGGTCTTATAGACAAATTTATAGACAAAAATTGGCTAGACGGCTAGTCAATAGTTGCTGTAGAGGAAGCTGCAGGTATCACAATGGGCTTCTTTAGCCTAAGTATGCTACACAGCGTGGTGTCTTGCCTTTTCAACCAACTTAAAGAATGCCATTATTGAAGTCCCACCTTTTCCAGCCTTTCCAACCAACCAACTTAAAGAATGCCATTATTGAAGTTCCACATGAAGGTGTATCGAAATCAAAAAAGTTTGAGATACTCTATTTCACAAATATTTAGCACAATGGTTTCCTATGGGTGGCGCTATTTTATTGTATACAAAATTCAATTTGATTTTATATTACTAATTGATTTTGAAAATGATAGACCTTAAATTAACACCTAATCAGAAAATTATTCATTGCGGCCTGAAGGGTTGCAGTCAGGATCGCCTCAATTATTGTTTTAATGGACTGCCTTCATTCAGTCAAGTTCATTGGTTTCTCTTGTACACCTATTGGTTTACACAACCCCATAACTAAAACAAAATCTGGTGCAGTCAGGTCATGTAACCTTGGTGGCTAACGGAAAGTGGAGCTTCCGGATATTAATTTATTTGGAAATTTTCGTTGGAATTCCGCCATAATCGGTCTGGCTATGTGTGCAGTTGCTCCATCTTGCTGGAACCAAATGCTGTTGAAACGGATACGTCTTCGGCGCAGTTCTGGGTAAAAAACTTCTTCAACATCTTTAAATAACGTGCCGCATTGAAAGTTACTGTTACACTGTTTTCTTCAAAGAAGTATGGCCCCACAATTCACCTTGATGAAACTGCGCACCCCACAGTGAATCGTTCTGGGTTCAGTTCTGTCGCATGAAGCAATTCTGGATTAGATTCACTCCATATACGGCAGTTGCTTGCTTACATTGCTCATCATGAATTTTGCCCTGTAATGACCGTCTGCTAGCTCCAAATTGCGCCAATAAGTTTCGAGTCAAAACGCTTGTATTTGCCTGAATTGACGATGCTACAGCCGTTATTGTGTCTTGAACCCGAACATAGGGATCTCAATGGCACGGTCTTCATGCGATGCTTCCAGATTCGACAAACATGTTTACTAGGGTGTGCCTTATTTTTCGAAGTTCTTTTTTTTTTGTGACGCATACCCTCTAAATAGTTTCATACTAGCCTAATAAATGATAAACAAAAATGTAAGCCCATTCTAAGAACTCTAACTCGTGACGACTTGCTCATACAAGTAGCAGGGTTGACGCGCGAAATGTCTTAATATTATCTGCAACGTTTGGGGGTCTTGTTTGACATACCTCAAGAACGACTAGTCCGACATTGCTCAAAAAATTAACAATTACAACTCCTTTAATCTAATTATATACTGTTTCTCCACATAACCAACAGTTTTGCAGTTATAACTAAATTTATGAAGAAAAAATACTTTTTTGCTTAAAAAATTTAAATTTTGTATTTTTAAAAATCATGATAAACCAAAAACGAAAAAAAGTGTAAAATCATATAACCTATGAACAAAATGAGACATAGAACATGAAAATCGATGAACTCTGCTACTACCAGGTAGGTACTTGTACCCTGCTAGCAGCTCTAGAACATAACAGTTATTTGCCGCTCTGACATATACTGCGTGATCTTCTTTTGCTATTGTTGCTAACAGAGAGTGAAAATTGCTTTGGAAATGCACTCGATAACTTATTTGATATTGCACATGTCGATGCCTTGGAAAAAATGAGAGTAGAAGAAGATAAAACATTACTGATAAAACATAGAGAGTCAGGTCGACCGGGTTGCTTAGAAGGTATAGATAAAAAGTTAGCTGATAAGGAAAAACGGTTAAGACAAAGAAGAGCAAAGAAAAATAGGATAAAAGGATTCTTTGGAAACTGCGACGACTTCATCACAGAATTTTCTGGCATTACAAGATTCAGAAGAACAAACTGTGATCTCGGAAGACAACTTCCAAGAGTTTTGCGTCACTAAACCCCATCCTGAAACAAGTTTGAAAAGAGGAAGAAAGGATCTAACGCCAAAACTAGTCGCAGCTTTAATCGGTGTCAGGTGAGCGTTCGTGACACCGTTTATGTTCTTCAAGCAGTCGTGGAAGCATTGGGTCCGAGCAGTGAAGAATTCCCTATAAATAAGAGTTCGCAATAACAAGGCAGAAACTTTAAAAGCTGACTTCCAGAACAATGTGCCATATATACATTGGGATGGTAAGCTTTTACCTGGCTTAGATATAAGAGTTTCAAAGGAAGAACGCTCGCCAATTATTACTTCATTTGAGGTCAAAGAACAACTCCTTGCAGTACCAAAATTAGAGAATTCATCAGGAAAGGATCAAACAAAAGCCATATGAAACACACTCTTTGATTGGAACCTTAACGACAAGGTACAAATAATGTTCTGTGATACAACAGCATCGAATACTGGACGCTTTAATAGAGCTAGTGCTCTTTTGGAACAGAAATTAGAAACTGAATTGTTGTTTTTCGCTTGTCGTCATCATGTGTATGAATTTGTTCTTAAAACTGTATTCGAAACCAAGTTAAAGGAAGCTGCTAATAGCCCAGACATTCAGCTCTTTAAGAAGTTTAGAGACAGCTGGGAAAACATAAATTCTACTATGATTGAATTGCAGGCCGACTTTATACCACAATATTTTAGTGAAACCAAAATTAAACCTTTGATAAAGTTTTACCAAGGGAAACTGGTCCAAGAATTGATAAGGAATGATTATCGCGAACTGATCGAACTATGTATAGTGTTTTTGAGAGAAGATTCAGCGAAGATAATACATATCAGACCCCTGGAGCTATGCATCACGCAAGATGGATGGCAAAAGCGATTTAATCGTTGAAAATATGTTTGCTTAAGTCTCAGCTCCAAATGACCGTAAAAGACAAACAAGCCATAATAGAAGTTTGTTTGTTTATTGTGACATCTTACGTAAAACCATGGCTCGAATGCACTACACCCAGCGAAATAATTATAAAGGCAATATATTTTTTCTCGGTACTCTCAATGCCCTGGATTTATGGTGTAGAATTTTAATGCATATATCTGTCATTAGTTATATTAATGGTCTTCATGAAAGCTCGAAAGAACCTCGTAAACTCGAAAACATCGTAAACTGGCACAGCAAACGTCAAAACAAACAAATTTCCCATACAAAGCGACTTGCTCAAAAGTGGAAAGTTTTCGAGGCAAATTTGCTGCGCAAGCGTGGGATGGAGAAACTTGTAAACTTTTGACATTTCGTTGTCATCTGACTAGGATGGATAAATAAGGTGATAGCACTAGAACAGTAGAAAAAGTACACATACATAATACATGCAATTGCTACTGCTACCACCTTATGTATCCATCTTGGTCAGCTGATATGGTTTTGAGCACAACTACGCTGAGCAACTTTACCTGGTGCCTCATGCAACGGTGCAAGGGAAGCTTGCGCTGAGCAAAAGTTCTCGGCTTTCACGTTTGCATGAATGCCGCTATTATGTCAGCGAATGTATGCAATCGATTTCTTTTACAAGACAAATGAAAAGTAACGTTGTTTTTTCTATTTCCGGTGCGAAATATATATAAAGGCAATGTGGAAAAGAAACGAAATTCGAACAGTAGCAAATAGGAATTTAAACAGAAGAGAGTTTTCTTTGGTTGTTACTTTATTGTTTTAAAATTAACGTAGGTCAAATTAAAAAAATTTTATTTATACAGAATACCTGGTGGAAAGTACCTAAGTAAAGAAGAAAAGGTACAAATAAGGAAACGCGACTTGAAACTGTCATATGGGTAAAAGTATGCAATATTCGGGCTCATGCCAAGACACGAATTAGCCAGATTTAAATTCCCTGAAATATACATATTTTTGGATGAGGGGTAATATTTTCCGATGGAAAAAATTTAATTTGAATGGACCTGATGGCTCGGACAAATATTGGCGCTCCAGAGATTTTTCCAAAATTATGCGTCAGCGGCTAAATTTGTGTCCCAGAATTTATCATCCAGCAGGACAACGCAATAGTACATCGGTCTAAGAAAACTCCAAAGTTTCTGGAGTCCAGAAATAATACAAACTCTCGACTAGCCTGTACTTAGTTCTGATCTCTATCCGATCGAGAACCTCTGGTCCATTTACCTACCCAAGTTTACCACCCAGGACTCCAGTTGAAGAATGGCAAGGATCGAAGAGTAGCAATACCAGAAAATGGAAGGTAACTGATTTTGCGCATATTCATTCGTTGACAAACTCAATGCCAAGATGCTTAGTAGAAGTTATTAGCGATAATGGGGATCAAATGTCCTACGAAACTTTTTAGAATATTTAAATAAACCTTTTGCCTTTATAAATATTTCGCACTAGTAATTAGTTTATTTTTGTTGATTCACCTTGAAGAAGTCATAGTCAAAGTATTTTTGTTGAAATGTATTTAATTTTGATAGAACTAATACAATATAAAATAAAAACTTGAAAATTCGTCACAACGTTTGGAAAGAAAAAAAAAATGGTTTTGCCTTTATATTTATTTCGCGGGGTGTATTGCGGTAAAAGCACCTAACCAAGATTTATGTTTTTTAAAAACTTTAAAAAGACTACGAAAAAGTTGACACTGCAATTTCAAAAGCAGATAGCAGCAAATTCTGTCACCATTTATGGTATTTAAATGAAGAAGCTGTAATGTTATCATTATTTCACGATGAAGTTAGTATCCATACAAAGAAGAAAATAATTCTAAATTTGAACAGGGATCAAATCACAGGTTTTGGGAAACGATACATTCCAACAAATTAAGAAATATCAAATAGTTCGTACGGTAAGTTTCATACATATTGGCATAATTACTTTTTTCTGTTACTTTAATTTGTATTAATTAATTATGTATTAATTATATATATTGCAGATAAAACACTAGAAGATTTTGTGTCAGAAAGGAGCAAGAAATTATTATCTCGGTTGCAAATCGATGATAGTTTTCTCGAGATAAATATGTTCTATTGGGAAAATAATCCTGCGTATGTAGACGCTCAAAGAAAAGTAAGACACCTGAAGGTGGTAAATGGCACCTCTGGGAGAGCTGTTGTTAAACTAATACAAGATTTCCATGGGCTTATCACTGCTGAAGAAGAGCAAAACAGTTCCTGTTGCGCTGTGTACAAGAACACAGAAATCTGTACCCAAACTGTAAAAAACAGACTCTAAAAAGAATATACCCTGACTAATAGTTGTAATATTTGTCTATATACTATAATAAATATATAACTTTTAATCGCAGTTTGTGCTTATTTTACTTTGATTCATACATTTTAAATTATATTATAAAAGCCTACAGGTATACAAAATATTAGGGAAAAACAGACTTTTCTAAAAATTTTGAGCTCGGTCGTACAATCGTACAATGACCAAATTTGATACTTAAGTTGGTTTTTGCATTTATAAAAGTCATGGTGGGTATGCGTTTCAAAGAAAGAAAAATTTTGGTTTTGGTCATATAAGGGACACACTAATGTTTACTCACCTGATAATGGTCCATATACTCGAGGGAGTGCCGCCAAGCATTCATTTTAATAAATGTAAATAGTAGCCTGCAAAAGAGAGAAAAAAATAAGCCGATAACATAGACAGAAAAAAATTTATTACGTTTCGTTTTTGTAGCACTATTAGGGCGTCTAGGTTGCGCATAAGAAGTTTAATGAGTTGCAATATTACAAGTTGTAGCCGTCGGTTGTGTAATGCGTAGTGTGCGTGCCTCTTGTACAGGAGATGCTGTGTTCAATCCCTTCTCTGGCCACCTTAAATTTCTTTCGACCGCGGTCACCTCGCTTAGTGACGGCGACACTATCGAGTATTTAGCCATGAAAAAGCTTCTCAAAATACCGTTAGGAATCGGTGTAAAAACTGTAGGTCCCAATCAGTCTGTATAAAACTAGAAAGCGCACAGCTCACTACTTGTGAAAAGTTCTCCCGAATTCGTTCATCGAATGTAATTGGAACCCATTTATTTATATTTAACAATACAATTTTTTTCCCATAATTATTTTATGCATTTCAATAAAATTTTGATACCGTCGGATTCTCGTCGCAACTGCAGAAAGCCTGTAACACTTTTTGAGGATATTCGTAATGCGCAATGTCGGCAATTGGCTCTTTTTTATAAGCCATTTAAGCTATGTTATCAAACTTGTATAGCTGCAGATTTAAAGAGTAAAAACAGCAAAAAAAAAACTTATATTTCTAATTTGAAATATAAAATAAACTGAATTTAAAGCCGGGTTTCTTTCAACTATTTGTGTGCACAGTCATGCCTACGTGTCATATAAGGGTTTTTCAATAAGAGCGCTACAAAAGTTTTTTTAAATAAAACAAAACCGGTTTTAGATACCAATGAAATTCTTTATTCCTGTGAAAGTACGTTCGATGCCATTATGTATGGAACTCGATTTCTTTTGCATGGCCACCACGGGCACGCTTGCAGAAGTCCAGACGCTGAACCCAATTTTCGACGGTTTTCAAGCATAAATCGGCCGATACTGCTGCAATTTCACGTTCGATATTCGTACGAAGTTCATCAATCGTCGCTGGCTTTTTGGCATAGACCATAGACTTGACGTAGCCCCACAGGAAATAATCTAACGGCGTCAAATCGCACGACCGAGGCGGCCAATAGACTTGGCTATTTCGTGAGATAACACGTTCACCAAACTTGGTTTCCAATAAATTGATTGTGGCATTCGCTGTGTGGCCAAACCGTAATTTATTCGGGATGCAATGATGACTCATGGATTACGTGTGGATTGCTGTCTCACCAATAACGCATATTTTGCTTTTTGGCCATTCAGCCAGATATTATGATGACCATAAATTGGACGTAGCGCTCTTAAAGTTGAGGCCACTGACTCAGACATCAGAAAATATTCATTTCTCAGTTCATTTGAATAAAAAATTGCACATTGATTTAGTTGGCTCTAAATATAAAGTGGTAAAAATATGAGTAACATCCCTCTGCGCTAGGGTTTCAAACTCTTAATTTGAAAAAATTGTCTATTGTTAGAAATATTTTAAATTTGGGTTTTTCGTTTTTTCCCCAAAAATTTAATCTAAATGAAAAAAATATTTATCACGGATATCAATATAAGATATAAGTATATAAAGCTGACAATGGATTTAAGGTGATATGGTGCAGCAAAGTAGGGCATCTCGAGGAAAAATCGCCAAGATGAACTTATAAGGCTGCCAAATCATAAAAATTACAAAATATGAGCTAAAAACATAAGTTATTTGCTCAAATTGGTTACAATAACCGGTTTTAGAAACCGGTGTAAAAACCCACAATTAAAAATCAGTTTGTATAAAACTGTTAGCAAATCCGAATTTGAATATTGGAACCAGTCTTTCATTCCAGTATTTGTAACCGGGTTAACAACCGCGGAATCAAACAATTCCAAGAGATGAATTGAAAATATAAGTTGTGTGGTCAAACCGGCTTATAAACCCGTGTCTGAGGAAGACAGTTGTAGAAACCTGTTCCAAAAACCATACTTCAAAATCGATTTGAATTGTATAAACAGATACTAGAAGGCATTTGTATCAAAGTTGAATATTTCCAAATTTAAATTTTTTCTAGAAATTTAGAGTTTTTTTAAATTAAGAGTTTGAACCCGTAGAGTGATTTTACTACTTTATATTCAGCTCAAACTTAATCTATATAGAATTTTTTGTTCAAATGAACTGAGAAATTTAAATTTTCTAGTGTATACAAATTTACACACAAAATGCCAAAACCCGAAAACTTTGACATGTCGGACCACTCAGATTTTCACCACGTTAGGTCTAGACCAAATGGCATACGAATCCGTGTTGTATTTGTTAAAATTCGAGACAAAAAATTGCTGTAAAGATTCCATTGCCATCCTAATGTGCATATATTTAAACAAATAATTCCCTGAAAACGTGAAATTTCATCTAATTATTGCCAAACACTTTTGAATTAGGTTCTAAAGATTAATGACACAAGTAAGATATACGATACATATTTCAGTTTCAAGTTTTTGTAATAACCTATCGATATTCTGCATTGGATACAGGCATGAGTGAGCCATGACATAATGCTGGCAAGCCAATAGGAGGGTCTTACGTAGATTGTTAGCTCCTTTCCAATTAATGTCACCTGAGGCAAAACTAGTGAAATGCCAAGAAGATATGTTATTTAAAGTGTCATCACCTACTGACATTTAACTAAGATAATTCTACTGACAATATGTGTCCACGACTGGGTAGAGTATCAAAAAAAAACAAGGTAAAAAGAAAATACAATTGTTGTCTTTGAAGATCCCACAAAATGCAGGCCTATTTGGATTTTTCCACAAAGTTTTACTGAATAAATCCAGTCATAAAATTAATGTCTGCTCATGATTAGAAAGATTTGTCGATATTTGGCATATCCTAGTTGGAAATTTTGTTTTAAAGATATTGTAGGTAGAATTCCCTTAGGACTATGTCAGTATGTGATGACATCTTTGTGACATGTCTCTAGTTTTGCCTTAGGGGACATAAATTGTGAATGGGCTGACAATCTTTGACTGGCACTTACTAATGCCAATGCTGAGTGTCAATATAAGAACCCTTTATCAATTGTCAACTGCTAGTCATGTGCATAAGTTTTCAAGTTTTTTCAAAAACCTTCAAACTGAAAAAGTTATATTTACTTGTAGTTATGAAAGGTATGGCATACATTTTTAGAATTTGATTCAGATATATTTGAAAATTTCTAAACGAATATGCCGATGCTCAGGTAATTATAAGAATGTATTATGTTATCCGTCTGTCTATCATGTTATCTTTCTCTTTATTATATTTAGTTATCGATCAGCAGATCAGATAAATACACATTAGTTCCAGTAAATAAGCATTTAGGATATGACCACATACAAAACATTTAAAGACGCCTTGACTAACTGGCCCCCTGATGAGTAGGTACTCAAGGACGTCTTGTGTACTAGTCATAAAGTGGTCACAAGTAATGACAAACTGCGGAGAATTTCAGCTGACTTTTGACCAAATGTATGAAAATGACAGAGGGTGTCATCAAGTTTTTTGTAGGGAAGCGGATCGGAAATTCAGCAGGGATTCTGACATCTCACTTCTTAGTTACTAATAATGTCTTAAGGAAATTTCCAACTGGGATAATTATAACAGAAATATACAAACAGCAAAAAAATATTTCAGTGGTTTTAGTCTACTATCCTAATTCTAGGTGGGGTTTCACATACGGCAATTTTTCTTACGCAAGTTTTGAGTTTATAGGTGAGTCAGAAGAGAGAAGTGCCTCCTATGAGCTCTTCACTTCTCTCTCTCATATAAATTCCAGACTTTCGCCAGTAATATTGCCGGGTGTGAACCTCGAGTTACACTCATTTATAAGTAATATCTGAATTACTCAGCTCCAGAAACAGTGTTGCTCTGTGTTATCATATGCCCTTACAATAGCCATTTATCATAGTTGTATAAAGTTTTTGCCACTCAGTTTTTTTTTTCAAGGGTCTGTGTTTGTTTAAAGTTGTGTAAAAAATCGCCAGATGGAGTAGGAGGGTGTGATTTCTTAGGACTTTGAGCTTTTTGTTTTTCTAGTTCAGCCCCAAAAATATGTCTAATGGCCCATTGGTAGACAACAAACATACTTTTTATTCCTCGCCATTTCATCTTGTTGCTTATGTGTCCTGTTTGCTTGTTGGATATTTTCCAAATTCCTCCTCTTATTTGTTGTCCTTTCTACTCAAGATGTGAGTAAGTGAACGAATACCCTTGATGGTCGTAAAGCAATATTCTTCATACAGAATACATTTCCTTGGTTGTTTTCTATTCTTTTTTCGCTATAAAAGAAATGTAGACTTTCGTAACATGACCGAATTTACAACCAGAAAAAACCGAACACGGACAACAACGTCATTAGGCATCACTGTCCCATTGCGGTTTTTCCAAACAAGTATACCAAACTGGCAGGTTGGAGGTGACATTATTCTTAGGTAGCAAAGAAACCAGGTGTACAATGTCAACAGAAGTTTTCCACTTTGCCTACGGAATCTTAAATAAATATTATTTGTGTCCTCGCTTCTTAAATGATTAACTTAAAAATTTGGCAAATTTGCGAGATCTAAAATACCGAATTTAGTGACACAAATATAATGAAAATATCTTTAACTAACTTTTAATTGTAAGTTCTGGTTCGAACTTAAAAAACTGATTAACTATTTTATGTGGAAAGATGTTTATTTAAAAGTTTTAATATGATACAAAAACTTTTGCCAATTTAATCGTCAAACCTCTGGCAACTGGGTGGGTTGGGTATTGCAGCAGTCATTATATATGATTCACTTAGACTTTTTATTCTATTGTGATACCACGGACTAACAAGATAAAAATAATTTAATTTGCCCCCAACAAGTTCAAAATCCTATTGACGCTCAAACGTTCCAAAGCTCTTAGCTCCCCAAATAAGTAGAATACCATAGCAGGCATTATCCTGCTGCCTAGTTCTGGACAAGTGCAGAGCAAACACTGAAAATGCATCTTCGCATGTATCATTACTGATAGCTGTGTGCTGGAAGGCAACCGTAGACTTAGCCATATCTGTGTCGGAATCTGCTAAAGGAATCACCAAATCTCCGTTCTCAGTTTCATGCGCAGTTCCAACCTCAGTCAATGTGTTATCCTCTTAATAGTTATGCCATTTCACGCGTCCTAATACGCATCATGTGGTATTTGCTGCCTCCTGCTGCCGTTTGCATATATTGGGAAATTAATCATTTAAATCCATACGAGACCACACCGCCGTATACGCGCTAAACACGGCTACAGCAACATATTGCACCAAACGTGTATATGTTTGCAAGCATTGTTTTCACGAATTGAAGATCTGGTGCTTGTTTGTTTCAATGTTGTCTGTCAGGTATTGTTTTCAGCAGTTTTCGACAGACTGCACATTTGGGTCACAGAAACATATACTCTAACAAGTTACAAATTGTGTCTCAAACATGAACTATTATAGCAAACACAATTTGTTTGCACACAAGTATACTATATTTGCGAGAAGCTACAAACACAGTATATTTGCAAAAAATTCAGATTTTTCAGCGTGTAGTTTCTGAGGAGACACTTACTCGTTGTTCAAAACGAACACCGTGTGTCTACGGATACGGTCTTGCAATATACAGGGTTTTATTCTTAAGACTGTACCAAATGACTTTGAAGTGGGTGGTTTGGATGTAATCCATTAGTGTAACCTGGATCGGGATGACAAGTCGTCCCTCCAAACTTCCAGGGTAGCCCCTGACCCCTGCACTCCTGTTTTTTTGAGAGCTCCTATATTGAGGACAATGAGATCACAACACATGTTCATTTGTTTTTCGCAATGATACCGTTTTGCTGCCTCTTGTCGATAAACAACATCATTGCCCTCTAAGGCATTGGGTGCTCAGCGGGTGAGCGAAGTCTGTTTTTAGCTTTTTCCGATGTGGAAGCTGTCTTCATTACAATGTTGTAGTCGAAAGATGAATCAACGTTGTAGTAAATTGCATAGAGTTATGCCACCTAGCGCTGCCATCCTTCTCATCTGTCGTTTCGGTTCACAATCTTCGTGGTGCGTTCGATGTGATAGAGCGATATTTGACGTAAATTGACATACACGGTGGAATTAAATTTTTGACATACATTTTGCATGTCCTTTAGGTGAAAAACTGTGAAATGTAAACGTGTTATGGAATTTTTTGCTATCTTTTTTGTTAGTATATATTTGAGGTGTATTTACACAAAAATTTTAATGCACAAAACGAATACCGTTGCTATTTTCTTGTTAGTTGTTTTGAGCCATTGCCTCTATCTGGTATTATTAAAGCAATTCTTTCCAACATGCAACATCCATAAGCAACCACACCAAACTTCGTAAATTTACTGAGACAAATTGCTACTGTAGATATCATTACTCTATGGTAAATTGTAGCGGTTGATTTTCATATTTTTTTTTTCGCATTTTTCAGCCTAACCTCAAGGGAGTCCAAATTTCACTCGCAATATTCAGCAAACTTGGAGCCAGGGTAAAGCTGAACAACTTTTGTGAACATATTAATACACAGTAGACGTGTCTAGTCAACCTAAATAGCACATAAAGACCACTTTGTATCTTAAAAATTGTCATTTGTACGTATATGTCATCATTACTCGAGAACGACGTCTCCGATTTTGTCCGAATACATTTGTCATGTGACACTCTTTATCGTACCATGGTTTGTCTTGACTGTTTTTCATAGCCAAACACGGTTGTGGAAGTAGTTTTTGTATAACGAGAAACGTACGTATATCCACTCTGTGTTTTTGAATAGTCAGGATAGGGTGCGTTCTGCCCTAGTCATTGAGTGAGTTTATTTGATTAGGCTGTGACTAACTTTGCTATTTGCTACTTACCGCTGTTCAGCTTTCACTGTATTTGAGATAGGACAATTTGCTGCAACCAGTACCTCGTTTCTGTAGTTCTCGAATCGTTAAAGTTTTCACATGAAATATGTGAATTGAAACAAAAACGCTACGAATAGATACAAAAAATCGCTTCTCACATGTGACTGTTATGTACTGTGTTTTTTCATGCTTATTGGACTTCCATTCGATAAAACTCGAGCTATAACTAAAGTTGGAACTCCGTATCATTTTTTCAACGAGAATTAACGGCTTGTCACACCGATCTCTGTTTTTCCTGGTACCAGGATTTCGGAGTGCTAGCGCCCCTAACCCCTAGTTTTAGTCAATTTCATTTCTTTACTCCCCAGTCTAGTACTCTGTTTTATATGTCATATACAAACGAAATAAATAAATTGTTTTTAACAATTTTGAATTAAAACAATAGTTGTTTGTGCATTCTTGGGAAAATGGATAATTCAATATTAAAGGTGATGTTTACGACGATTTGCGTTTTTTACTTGTCATTTTTTGTTCATATACTACAAAATAAAAAACTGAACTATCCACACATGCCCAGAAGATGTATCTATTACAAGTGGAAGCGTTAGAACAGCTGATTAAATTTTTTCTTGTCGTTGTAGTCCGACTTTGTCAAATGTTGTTTATACCTATTTCCAAGATGTATCTAGAATTTTTTCTTGTCATTGTGGTTGTTGCCGAAAATTACAACAATTCCTCCTCCTATAACCATCTTGGCAATTTCCATCAGCTAGATTTGACAAGGTCGTCTCTTGAAATAAAAATAAAATGCCTGCAATTCCAACTGATTCTACCTTACTGATTTTACCATGATACATACAGTATAATAATAAAAGTATAACATAAAAGATTTAATACCTTCTATTCAAGATTTCACGAAATATGTATTTTTTCTTTAAATTAAAAATTAAATTTAACCCCATCAAAATCACAATCAAAAATAAAACTCAATTGAAAAATTTTAAAAAAATTAATTAAAATTCTACAGTAGTTTGAAAAACAACGCACGAAAACACGGTTCTAGAACTCGAAACAGAGTGCCAGTTCGGAGCTATTATTTTTTGCCCAGTTCCTGGCTCTCGGTTTAGTTCTAGTTCTAGGATAGTTACCCAATGTGAAGAAATGGGGAAGTACCAGACCGTTATAGCCCGAGTTCTCATTTTCGAACTAGAGCTAACCAACCCTAGGATTAGGCAATATTGGAAATCTGTCAAGAAATCGGCCGTAAATGTTACAAAAAATCAAAAATATATCAATTAATATGGAATTTGCAACACAAATTGTAAGGAGCAGTGGGAGCAGTGTTTGTTTATGTTTTATCAATTGCTTGACAGTTGTCTTGGAATATTCCAATAAGAACGTCGTGACTGATGCCTCTTTACGCATAGATATACAGAAACAGTTTTTACTCTCAAATCGAAAATCGATGGAATTTTTTGATTCATGCTTAATGTGAAAATTTTTTCAATTCATGAACTATTGGTAATGATTCGAATCGGTATTAACGTTTCCAATCGCGTGAATTTTGAAACTTGGCAGCTTTAAATAGTTGTCAACATATTTTTGTTATCGATGGCTAAAATCAATAAGGTCGTATCTGTTTTTTTTTACGAAATCGCGTTTTTTGCATACTTTGGTACGGGAGTCTCAATAACGCTTTTCGTACAAAAAAAAATATTTTTTTAATGCTAACAAATAAAGAACTTGTTTTATTAAAAAACTGCTTTTGAAACAAATAATGCGCCAATTCGCTCCGATTTTATTCAGTTTTCTTCTTCTGTTGTAAAGCAACAAAAAATTGAGATACGTCTTTTCTATATTAAGCCTTCGATATGTTATTTAATTTTTCCTGACTGAAGTAAATTTGTTAAACTTTGTGCTACTAAACTAAAACCAATAAATCAATATTTCTTCCATTAATTTACTTGCTGTTGTTTTTGCACTTCAACCTTTAAGACCATCCTACATATTAACTGCACTCTATAACACTAACCTTCATATCTCTTCTCACTCTCTCTTTAACCAAAAACAGAATTTTAGGTTTTCGCCGGGCAATGCCAGTGACGGGTCGTTTGTTAAACATAACCACGGAAATTTATCAAGTTGCCGATGAGAATCTTCTAAAGACATTTTTCGTATCGCCCTCTTCCAATTTGTGTTTTCATGGCAAATGTTCGTACTACTGTGACACCTCGCATGCCATCTGCGGTAATCCGGATATGTTGGAGGGATCGTTTGCTGCATTTTTACCGGCTTTTGAACAGGCTGGCAGAAAGGTATGTACAGAACATAAATCATGCATATATGAAAGTAAAAAGCAAAAAAAAAATCAAAGTGTTTTATCGTTTTTTCCATTGTACTCATGACCCTAAAACAGAGGGTTTCCGTGTACGACTATTGTGGTTATTTACTCAATCCTTGTTTGTACATAAACATTACAGATTAGCCTAGATTTCCGGAAATTTTTTTTATGATAAATGATGGCTTTTAAGACCTATTATTTGTTTTTCTATTACTACTTTTTTTCTGTATTAAACAGACGTTTTTCTTTACTTTACACTGTGAATTAAGTATAAAAAGCTGTTGTGCTTGTTTATTTAGGAACATTTGCTTTGCCTTACCTTAAACATATACTAGTTCGAAGGATCTCTTGTTAAACAAGGATTAAAGTATACAACGCATACTGTCAGAATTTTAAAAATGTTGTTTGTTTTTCCTTTTAGTTCTAAATAGCTTTTGGGAGATAATCTTTATGGCTTAATATTTTATGAAACCAATTGAGATTTCTAGGAAGGCGGAAAAGAAGCAAACGAAATATAAAGTGCAAATAAAATATGAAAATTGAAGTGAAAGAGAAAACGCCATATACGTACGTACATATAAAGCATATACGATATGTATGTACTGTTCAATCATACTTTTCCAAATTTTGATTGTCAAAATGTCAACGTTACCCTGGCATTTTGCATGTAAAATCCAGTGCTAAGCACAAACTGCTCGACACTCCCCAGAAATATTCGCATTAGATATGCATGAAAGCCATTAAAATATGTTCAAGCAAATATGAAATATATGCACGAGGAATATTTATTGATTTGTAGCCGATTAAATTTATGGATAAGATTTTATTTTTAAAAAAGTTGATCACAAAAACAATTAAGTTTAATATGGGCGCCAAGTATGAATATATTACATTATATTTAACAATTATCTGAGTCGATTGTTTGAATATAGCAATATATACTTAACATACTTTTATTTTATGAACTATTTTACAACCTCATGAGGTCAGACGTCTTACACATATTAATTAAACAAACAAATTAAACAAATTTCAACATATTCTTCCAACTGGCTCTATCCTTCGCATTTTCTCGCCAGTTGGTAACACCAAGGATACGGAGTTATTCTTCTGCCTGGTTTTTCCAACAGATTCTTGGTCGTCCTCTTTTCCTGCTTTCATCGGGTACGTTATCGAAAACCTTTCGCGCTGGCTCATCTTCATTCATTCTGATAACATGGCCTAGCCAACGCAATTGACCTACTTTGATTGGCCCAGCTATGCCCACGTCAGAATACAGATGATACAGCTCTTGGCGGCGGTACTCGTGGTTTTCTTTAACAGGACCATATATTTTACTTATAATTTTTATCTCGGATACTCCCAGGTGTTTTTTTTCCTCCGCTTGCGATACGACCCAAGTTTCTGAGCCACATGCCAATACAGGTAAAATGAGAGTCTGATATAGCTGGACTTTTGTCCGTCGAGACACGCCTTTGTTCGTAAACTGCTTGCATCTATTTGCAATTACAATTCTCCTATATATCTCCAGGCTGACGTTGTGGTCCTTGTTCGCGGCGGATACAAGGTAGATAAATTCATCTACCACTTCCAAATTAAATCGGTTGTTAACGTTCAAGTGCGGACCAAGTCGATAGGTTTCTCTAGTCGTTGACTCTATCAGTTTTGTCTTGCCCTCATTAACAGCAAGACCAACCTTCCCTGATTCCTTTTCGATTCTTGAAAATACTGCCGTTAACTCTCGCAACTTTCGCCCAATGATGTCTATGTCGTCAGCATACGCCACCAACATATGGCTTTTCGTCTTAATGGTCTGGTTCGTATTTATTGCAGCCTTTCTCATTATTATCATCATTACGATGTTGAAGAGATTGCACGAAAGTGTGTCGCCTTGTCTAAGTCATCGCTTGGCACAGAATGGTTCAGTGAGGTCTTTCCCCACTTTCACTGCTTATTTGGTGTTGGTCAACGTCATTCTACAGAGGCGGATCAGTTTTGCCGTACAGTAGCTTAGTACAGTTTTCCCCGTATGGGGCTATCGAGAGCAGCTTTGTAATCGACAAAAAGGTCGATTTGTGTCGATTTGCGTTTCGTGGGTCTTTTCCAGGATTTGGCGTAGCGTGAATATTTGGTAAGTCGTGGACTTGACTGGTCTAAAACCACACTGATAAGGTCCAATCAGGTTTTCAATAATACGCGTTCGTCTTTCACATAATACGCTCGACAAGACCTTATACGCGATGGATAAAATACTGATACCGCGATAGTTGGAACAGACACACGGATCCTTTTTGAATACAGGACATAATACACTTTAGTCTTTCACATAATACGCCCGACAAGACCTTATACGCGATGGATAAAATACTGATACCGCGATAGTTGGAACAGACACACGGATCCTTTTTGAATACAGGACATAATACAGTGAGACTCCAATCGTCGGGCATGGATCCCCCAGCTATATACCGCATATAAGTCAATGCACGTGGGCTAGCAGTCCTTCGCCACCTGCCTTAAAAAGTTCAGCGGGTAGGTCATCCGTAGCAGCGGATTTATTATTCTAAAGGCGGGAGATCGCCTTTCTAATCTAGTGTAGGTTGGGGGGGGGGGGGTACAATCTACACTATCTTCCACTATCATTACCTCCTGATCTTCAGTTGAAGAATCTGAGTGCTGTAGTGCTGAAAAGTGGTCTCTCCACATTTTGAGCACACACTGCTCCTCAGTCACCAGATTCCCATTATCGCCCTTGCAGGAGGGCAGCCCATTATTAGGCCCGTTATTCGATCTTCTTACCCTCTGGAACAACTTTCGGCATTCACCATTCAGCCTGCACATTTCGGTTTTTTCACTCTCTCTCTACACCCACTGCCATTTTTTTCGCCTAAATAGTTGGTTTTCCTCCCTTCTAAGCCGCTTATACCGCTCACTCGCAGCACGCGTTGTAACTGACTGTTTCGTTGCCATACGTGCAGCGTCTTTTTCATCAGTTGCAATGCGGCATTCTTCGTCGTACCATGGTTGATCCTTCTGCAGTTTTTGATAGCCAAGTTCAGTCCTTGCAGCGGTTTCCACTGCGCATCCGGGTCTTCGGGAGCGGGTGTGGGGGCCCGGGGTGTATCTGCTCCAGCAGGACAGAGAGCTTCTGTCGATAGGACATTAATATCTCCGGTATTTGTAGCTTGTCAATATCCAGCTTTTCCTGTGTTCGGCTTCATACGTTTTTCGCCCTGCTTAGTCTTGTGCCAACTTTCGCAGCCACCAGGTAATGATCCGAGTCGATATTGACACCTTGAATCACACGTACATCCATTACACTAGGAGAGTGCCTGCCATATATTACCAAGTGATCAATCTGGTTCTTCGTCCGCTGATCAGGAGATATCCAGGTCGCCTTATGTATGTATGTATGTTATATATACTTAACAGTTATAATAAAAACCGTTTCCCATTACATCCCATGAAGGGAACCAGTGAGATGTGCGCTTTCTAATTTTTCTCTTACTGATTGGAACCTACAGTGTTACACCGGTTGCGAACGGTATTTTGAGAAGCTTTTTCATGGCTAAGTACTCGATAGTGTCGCCATCACTAAGCGAGGTGGCAGTCGTCGAAAGAAATATGAGGTGGTCAGAGCAGGGATCGAACCAACGTTCTCATACACAAGAGCCGCGCACACTAGCCATTGCACCACTGATGGCCACACACTTAAATGTTATATTAAGTTCTAAAATGTGAATTATATTTAAGAAACAAGTTAAATATTGCTTCCAGCAATGAGAAAAGGAACATTCAACTTCAATACTACCGTTTCTCAAAAGAAATCATATTATTATATTATTTACGAATAGAAACTTAGATCTGTTAAATTCAAAAATCAGTGAAACACTTGCCATTCAAAATACCTCCAATTGTACGCAAGAACAAGAAATCGCTGGAAGCAAGTAAACATCAGCTTTAGAAAAATATAACTTTCAATAAAGTGCTAGGAAGTGGTTGAACATAATTGATAAAAGTAAAGCGGTAAAAACATAGCATTTTATATGTTAGCAAAAATTTTCTAACGTATGGCCAATAAAATCCGAACAACCATTTAAAAAAAAAAATAAAAATAAAAAAAGTTTTTTTAGTTTTAAATTTTATTATTTTATTTTCTACAAAGGAAATGGATAATTTACAAAAAAACATTTGCCCCACAGCGGCTTGCTTTCCGAATTTTTTTCGGCAATTCTTTCATTGACCTCTGAATTCCAGTTGTATCAATTTTTTTCAGCTCTTTTCTTATCTTTGCAATAAGACAATTAACATTTTTTGCACGATAACCGTTTTGGTAGACCTTTCGTTTTAAATTTGCCCAAAAAGTTTCAATTGGCCTAAGTTGAGGAACATTTGGGGGGTTGTTTTCTTTCTCCACATACTGAATATTTCTATCACTTAAATTTTTAAGTGTAGCTTTCGCATAATGTGACGAAGCTAAATCAGGCCAGAATATTGTTTTATCATTTTTGTGATACTTTTTAATAAATTTTTGAAGAGCCGGAACACATTTTTCGTTGTATACTTGGGCATTAACAGCCAGTCCGCCCTTAAAAAACACAGGTTCGCTTAAACCACGTTCACTTATAGCCAACCATAACAAAACCTTTCCTGGAAACTTTGACTTAAGTATATATTTAGATTTTTCAGGTGCATCGTGACTGGAAGACTCAAAATAGTATTTAGATTGCCATTCGTTGCCTTCAACTGTGAAATATGACTCATCATCCATCACACATATATAATTTGAAGATGTTGAAAAATATTTGTTGGAAATATTTTGTAATCTAGTTTTGATGATTTTGTTCTGCTTTGCAGTTGTAAATGGAGCAACTTTTTTCTTTTTTTTCTGAACACCCATTTGTTCCAAATACTTTTTTACAGTTAATTTATTACAATTATATTTTTTGCTCAACTGCCGAAAAGATTTAGAGTGTCCAGAGAGTGTGTCAGCCTTTAATCTAGCTCGAACTTTAGAATCTTGTAAACTGCATTTTTTACCCGATCCGCGCTTTCTTTCGACTGATTTATTATTTAGAAATAAATTAATTGTATTATAAATACACGTTTTTTTAAATCCCATTTCTTTAAAATGGTGAAAAATTTCATTTTTTGATTTGTTTGGATTTTCTTCACAAAATTTGCAGATCAACTTGCGACGGTCTAACTCGTTTAAAGCCATTTTGACAACTAAATGTGTTGTGATCCACGTGGTTTTTATTTGCTTTAGACAAGAAAATAGTACCGTTAATTTTGAATATTTTGCTTTCATTTCTTAGATCATGTGTTCTTTTCTATTTTGTTTTAAACACTTGTTCGGATTTTAATGGCCACACGTTAAACTACTCGAAATATAAAATGATCTACGGGCTTCAGGAGAACAGGCCGAGGAAGAGCTCGGTCATATTCTTAGTCATATGGTTATTTCCCTGTGTGCCATATGAATCCGGTTCGAATTCGAGACGGACTCGCGTCTTCGTACATTTTGTCCGATGCAGACTTCAGCTAAGGACACATAACGAATTCGTTTGCGTATTAAATTTCCATCGTTTTTTCCAGTTTTTCGAAATCGCAACGGGTTTCATATTCGAATCCGTTTCGGGTTATTTTTTTGTAAATAAAATGAATTAGAGACTTTTGATAATTCTTGTGGATTCATTCTAATATTTAAAATTAAAATAAGTAATGAATTATATTTTCTGGCTCGAATGCACTGAAGTTATTTACTTACATATTTTTAAAAATACCAAAATTCGTCGTCAGCCAGATTGAAATCGTTTCAGTATTTTTTTAAGTTTTTGTGTTTTAGCAACTCAGATAAGAATCTACGGCATTAGAAATGTTTGTCAAAAATGTCTGCCGCCAGAAGGTGATGGGTAGAGGGATGGGGGGGGAGGTTGTGTGTCGTCATGAGGGTTTGATAAATATCTATATACACACTGCAAAAAAACGGTCTCTGTAATATATTCTCTCAAACACAGCCTGCAGGAACCATGTATATGTTTGGAACACACTCCAAATATTCATATATTTGCAAGTCCTAAACTCACTTATATTTAAATGCAAACATTGGCGTATTTACTTGCAAACATAAGTAATATTACTTGGAGACATACATGGTTTTCTTCCCTAACATCCATATTCTTATACAGAAGCATTCGCATGTTTCCTCCCAAACGAACGATTGACGGCTGAATGCATGAAACTAAAACTCAACAGGTCAGTCAACAGAAGAAAACCTCATACAGTTATACACTTGGTGTAACATTAACTTGGGCTGAGAAAAATCTCTCTTTGTCGTTGTTTTATTACAGAGCACAGCCACAAACAAATTAAGTACACAGTGCACCAAACACGGCTGTATTTGTATCACAAACAAAGCTGTATTTGGTTCACAAACACATATATTCTAACATATTAATCATTGTGTCTCAAACAGGTAATATCGAACAGCAAACACAGTGTGTTTGGACACAAGTATACTTTATTTGCGACAAGCTCCAAACAAATGTTATATTTGCATCCAAACAATACAAAAATACAGATTTGTAAGCGTGCAGTTTTCCTTGTTCACATTTGTGGTATTTTGACTTTGCCAGATGGTGCTTTATAGAAATACTTTTGACGAGTTTATGGCACGATTGTCAATTATCGGCTCAACAAATTCTTTTAACACTTCCATTGGAAACTATGTTTTCTCGATAACAGTATTGGTGCTGGGGCAGAAATGGTGGAAAATATGTATTATTTTATTAAATCTTCTGATAAATATTTATTAAATCACCCATGTAAAGAGCTGTCAGATACAAAGATGAAGCTTTGGTAAATTGGAATTTTAATAAATATACACCATGGACGCACTGCCCAAGAGTTCAAGATAATAATCTGCCAAAGAATTGAGACGCACAGAGTTTCTGCACTAACAGCTTCGTTATGCTAAAGTTATTTATTCTCCTAGAGGAAGCAAAAGCTTTTGGTCAGTAATTAAAAGCGTTAAGGGAAACTATTATTCCTCTATAAGAATGATCATATATTTAATGACTCGGTTGATAAAACTAATATGAAACTGATTAAATTTATGTGTCTTATAAAACTGATCAAATCTATGTCTCGTATAAAACTGATCAAATCTTTTTCTCTTCTTTACCGGACAGCAATGAACCGCTCCTCGTGATCTATTTTGATGTCTGAGATATTTTTTGGAACATGTGGAGTTACAAAGGTTATTGTGGAGCTTATCCTAAGTAACCCCTGGTCCCGTATGAAATTCCACCACTTGTTTTAACAAATTATCCACCACGCAACCTTTTCGGTCGCTGGTATCATGCGGGTATCTTTCCTTCACGTTGAAACATTACCAATGTCCAGCCGTTCCCTAAAATAATAAAAAATATAAAATCTAATAACCCCGAAAACTTCAGACTAATTGCAATTTGCTTCATGCTGTCCAAGGTGATAGAGGAGAGGGTATAATTAACCACCATCTGTTGAATTTTTTGTTGTTTGAATGAAAATATTTAGTGTTTAAAGCTTATTATGAATATAGTACACTTGTATCCAAACATATTGTGTTTGCTATTCAATATTACATTGTGCATATGTTTCTATGAACCTTTGTTTGTTGTAAACTTCTGAAAACAAAAACGGGACAGACAAAAAAGAAACAACAAAGCAACAAATCTTCAATTCATGAAAACAATGCTTGCAAACATACACGCTGAAAAATCTACCGTTTTTTGTTGTTTGGATGCAACTATAACACGTGTTTGTAACTTGTGGCAAATATAATATACTTGTGCCCAAACACATTGTGTTTGCTATTCAATATTACATATTTGAGACAACATAATTAATATGTTATAAAATAAGTGTTTCCGAACCAAATATATCTGTGTTTGTGATATAAATACAGCCGTTTTTGTTGCACTATTTATGCTCTCTCGAGAGCAAGAGAATACAAGAAGGACAACCAGAGTGTCTACTTTGTCAGTGTGTATCGGTATTTTTGCATTTTTCTCTCAGTCAGTGATTCACAGATATTCCTGAATCAGCGTGTAAATTGCAGATGAAGTCAGTGTTTCTTATTTTGGCTGATGTATTAACTTTTAATTTCATGTATTCAGTCGTCAATGGTTCATCGGATGTAAGTATATGTATAAAGTATATACACTTCCACGACATCCCATATGTTTCCATGTAAAATCACACATATTTGTCAGTAAACATGATAATGTTTGCATTTAAATACACGTGAGTTTGGGACTTGCAAACATATAACTGTTTGAAACATATACATGGTTCCTGCAGAATATGTTTAGGAGAATATGTTGCAGAGGCCGTTGTTTTCAGTGCGTAGACATTATTCCTGCAATATGTTGCTGGGACCTTTTTGACAGCGCGTACATTTGTAGGGGCATCACTTGAGAATCCGTAAAAAAAAGACTTCTGAATAATTTGTTGTCACTCGAGTCAAATGCTCTTCTTAACCTTAGTTTGCTTTTCCCTTGGAGTCTGGAGTCGGAGTTGGAGTTTAGGAGTCGATATTTTCAGTCCGACTCCGTGTTAGTACGATTATTGAAACAATAATATTACGAAGACATTAATTGTGTGGTATTATTGGTGAGAGCATAGTTATAGAGAACATATGATGGTTAGGGTGAAACTCTTAACTCACTTAACGCTATTTTTCATTTAATTTAGACCAGATTTTAGATCAATCAGTTATTAACTCAGTTATGCTGATTTTTAAACTTTCAATATTGATTCTAGTTTTCGATTGGCCAAGGTTGGGAAATAATGAATTTTCAAAGGCTATTACTACTGTGTGGCCGTCGGTGATGCACTGGTAGTGTGCGCGGCTCTTGTACATGAGAACGGGGGTTCGATCCCTATTCAGAGCACCTTACATTTCATTCGACGACGGTCACCTCGCTTAGTGATGTCGAAACTATCGAGTACTTAGCCATGACAAAGTATCAAAAAATACCATTCGGAACCGGTGTAAAACAGTGGGTACCAATCAGTGACTGTACAACCAGAAAGCGCACAGCTCACTAATTGTCCGAAGCTCTCGCCAAACCCTTCATGGGATGTAATGGGAAACCATTTTTTTCTTACTATTATAATTAATGATATTACATGTAAGCGTCATTATCGTCTTTGTAAGGTTATATTTTCCCATAACGATTAAACCGACACAAACTGGTCGGATCTGGCATCCCTATTACCAATTGTGCTCGATTTGGTTTGCCATTTCATCACGAATAGATCGAATGACCATGATTGGCGCAGTACGTTCGGTCATTCGCTACAAACTCAACAAAAAGTCTAGCCACTCTTTTATTCCAATATTCTGTTCAGTGATCAGGATCATTTTGTGTCATAATTTGGCACTTGTCAATAGGCCCCATTGTCCCCTTTGGAGTGAAGATGATATACGAGAGATTTACGATGCACTAATACATCCACAAAAACTTACTTTTTCACGTGATTTATGGGCCGGTGGAATCGTTGGTTCTTACTTCCTTAAAAATGAGATCGGCGAGAACATTACCGTCAATGGCCAGCGCTATAGAGCCATGATTGCTGATGATTTCGTGCCCAAATTGAATGGAATGTTGACCGAAGACAAGCAACCGTACAATGCGTACAACAATTAACTGAAATTTACTGAATGCGTTATTGCTCAAAATAGGCCTGTCAATTGGCTACCGCGATGGTGCGATTTACCGCCACTAGATTTCCTTCTCTGAGGCTACGTGAAAGCATTGCTTTATCCGAACAAACCGGAAACTTTGGACGCCTTCGAATACAACATTGTGCCAACCACTGCCGAGCTACGGCCATATTGCTTGAAAAAATGGGACAAAATTGGAATTCCGGTTTGCGCCTCATCCATGTGCCAGTAGCGGCGCCCACCTGCCCCAAATTATATGCCAACACCAATGGCACAAAATTATATTTCTAATGAAGTAAATTTGCAGTTTAAAATTGTGTAATCTCATTACTTTATTTTAATTTACAGTTGTACACGTTAAAAAATATACCCGTCATAAAACAATAGAATTGGGAAACAGCAAAATGTTGCAATATGATATTCATTTTTAGCCTCTCTTAGTTCACAAATAAATCGTTGTGTTGCTTCTAGTGTTAGAGATAATTCGGAAATACTTTTCAGAATTTTTGCTAAATGGGTATTTGTTGTTAGTGAGCACAATTTAGAAAATCAAATGTATATTTCTGTAAGGATATCAATGTATGCATCTTTTACCATTTGAAAGATTTAGCCGTCATCACTCCTAAGACCTTAGAATATAGAGTTTCAAATCCGAACTACTTACAGTTCAGTAACGTGCAATTAAAAAACATACGGCTGTGCTTTCAATGAATTTAAGGCCGCTTTGGATTCAGAATTAACCATTTGAATAGGTTTGTTTTATTTTCAGAACTTGAGTCAGAGTTCAGAATTTTATTATTGTGGACTTGGAGTCGAATCAATGCTTTTTGCATAACTTATTACTTTGGGTTTTCAACTCAAAAAATACATAAAGTTTTGGTGTTGCCAGGTGTGATTATTACAAAATGTAGTGTTGCTACTTTTGAAAATACAAAATTAGAAGCTTGTCAAAAAATAAATGCAAAATAAAAAAAATTTATGAATTCAAACATTAAAGACCTAATATAATCAAGCGATGACATGTTGGGAGGAGTGAAATATATATTTGCATATGCAAATATACATTGCTTGGTTTGATTAAAAAAGTAATATTTTCCCATTATATCACATGAAGCGCTTTTCCGTTTTAACTCGCTGATTGGTATCTACAGTTTTACATCGGTTCCGAACGGTATTTTGAGAATCCTTTTCATGGATTATTTCTCGATAGTGTCGCCGTCACTAAGCGAGGTAGCCGTCGTCGAAAGAAGTGCAAGTTGGTGAGAGCAGGGAACGAAACCACATTCTCTCGCACAACAGAAGCGCACACTAACCGTTGCACCACCGACGGCTACGCATTATTTTATTAGCCCTGGTAATAGCGCGTAAAACTTATGAAAAACTAAGCTAAACATTTGAGAGTTCGAATTTGCATAGGAACACGAAATAAAAACAGCAATCATTCGAACAGTTGCATATTCAATACCTCAATATTCCAATTATTCAATAAAAATCAGGCCTTTCCTATCCTATTCACAACCTAGACCTATTCGCAACAATCCTCTTTAAAGCTTCGTTTATTGAGTATCTAGCATCATAGTTAGACAAATTTAGCAGAACTCGCCAGCCTCTGTTTGAGACTATGTGTGATGACAGAATCAATGAGCTGAAGTTTAGATTATTAAATGCTTGCATATTTTGTAGTCAATATTTTAAATGTTAAAAGTAATTTCGCCAACTAAAATGTTTCTTAACCCAACATTTAACTCTTAAATATTCTAAAATTTAAACTGCAAGAAAGTCTCCTTTAAATTCCCACTCTGAAAGTTATCAAGTACCACAAAAAAAATAAAATTTTTAACAAACCCACTTAGCATATATTTTCCTTTGCGAATAAAAAGTGGTATTGTGCCCCAAAACAATATTTCAAAAAAAAAGTAAAATACTTGAATATCCTTTTCAGCATTTTTCCGCGTCCAAAAGTTTGTATGACACCAGTAGCAGCTACAAAGACAAAACGGGGCGAAACCGTTCGTTTTGTTGTTAATTCTCTTACGGCAGATACAAACAATTTGAAAAAGCAACAAGATTTCCACTTAGGACAGTTATTATGATGTACGTACCTACCTACTGGTGGTTTCCAACGGGAGAAAAGAACTAACCACCACAAGGCAGGGGCAAACAAAAGGGTAAAAAGCTTAAAAATAATAAGTAAGAAGAATAAAACAACAGAAAAAAAAATGCTAAACAAAACAAAGTTTACAAAAACATTATACCCAACTGCATAGTTTACATAAAATTATTCTTATGTTGTTGCTATATTTCTTTAGTATTTATACAAAGAAACCCCCTGCTACCCCACTAGTAGGTGACTGCTAAAACACAAAGAGATATGTTTCTGTCAGTCCTTCTGAGTTTAGGCTGGTTATACAAAAATATTAATTTTTACAGTCTCAGGAGGAATAATAATTTTATGGGCGAAATTTATTTATTTTATTTGTAATGGAAGATTCTCGTGCCGAAGAAACTTCTGTAGAATGGGCAATCAAACAGGTTGTCTAAAAGTAAAAATCTAAGGCTTCGCATACGCAAATTTTATTAGAAATTTCTATATATACGACTTCAACTATCATTTGTTGCACAATAAATATGAAGATAATTTTGATCCACTGACTGATCGTTTTAGTGAAATTTTTTGTTTAGAATTTAGAAACGTGATGGAACGGACCGTTTAAAATTTGAAACGGATGTTTCGCAAGTTCTTGTAAAAAATCATTCAATTAAAAAAATCACATGAGGCTTTAGGGAACATCCGGTTGGAACGAAGTTCCTTTCGCTATGTATAAGTATTATATACTAGTTAGTTCCAACACGCCTCAGGCGCCCGTTGAAAAATACGATAATTTAAATGGATCTTTAAGAAAATATACTTTTGTTTTTAATAATTGTTCGGTTCAAGATCAATATATTAAAAAAGAAAAATGAGAAATTGATTATTATAGTGGATGGTTGGGAATATAGCTATTTCAATGCACACCAAGGCATATCATCAGCTCCCTTCTCCACAAGTAAACTAAAACGGATATAAAAGATATTTTTTGTAAAATGTTAAACTTTTCTCAAGAAACATATAATGTATTTTTGTTTAAAAAAAGTTATAGTTTTAGACTCTTTTTCTAATAATATGTATTATAGTATTTTCCAGAAAAGGTCCTTTTTGAAAGAGGTGTACTTCTTTTATTAAAAGCTAAGGCTTTTTTAAGAAAAGGTAATATTTTTAAGAAAAAGTACTTTCTGTAAAAAAAGGGCGTAAGAGCATGACTTTTTTACAAAGATGTATTTTTTTAAGAACAGGTGCTTTTTAAAGAAGTGGTACTCTTTTCAGGAAAAGGTTATTTTTATACTCTCACCCATAGGGATGGGGGTATATATCATTTAATACGTACAAAAATTTAACACATAGAAGCAGCCATATCAGACCCTTAGTATCTTTGGACGAAATTCGTTTTAGGACGTTTTAATACGTTTGAGCCATCTCCGTCTGTGTTTCTGTCTATCTGTGTGGCTGGCTGGTCAACACGATAACTGCCGTAAATCTGTACAGATCACAATGAAATTTCGTCAGTGACTATTATTTGCCAATATTGAGTTGGGATTGAAAATGGGCGTTGTGGCCACGCCCCTTCTGGTACCTCCCATACAAATCGACACATTTAGCACAAAATCATATTTCTTTCAAACCTTTCTTCTGGTAGATGTGATTATCATCAACTCACACACCGGGTAATAATCTGTAAATGCCTACTTAACTGGAGGAAATGGGCGAGATTGTCACGCCCATTCTGGTACCTCCCATACAAAACAGGGTGTTCGTCAGTGTTGTCAATGCGATAAATCGCGTGAAACACTTCCGACCTTAATGAAATTAGGTATAAGGCTTCACTTTATCATACGCCAATCACCGATTAAAACAAGTGTAATTTTGCCACGCCGATTGTGGTATCTCCCATGCAAAAGTTGTTTGGCCATCTGGTTGTTCGGCACGAGAAATCCCGCAAAACCGAACCAATCTTTATGAAAGTTTGTACTAGTCAATATTTAGTCAAATAAAACTCTCCTATAGAAAATGGGCTGTTTTGCCACACCCATTCTGGTACCTCCCATATAAAAGTTGGGCGGATGACCGGTTGATCGGCACGATAACTCTCGTAAACTACAACCGATCTTAATAAAATTCGGTACTCATTTTGCTAAAAGCTACTGTGTAATCGATAACTGACTATTGTGCCACACCCAGTTTCGTACCTCCCATACAACAGTTGGGCGTATTTGCGGTTTGCAGACTCGATATCTCCAATAAATCATAACCGATCTTAATATAATTTGGAACTGATCAAAATTTTGGCAACAACTTGCTATGCCCATTTTTGTACCTCGCATATAAATATTGGGAGGGAATCTAACTAATTTGGGTATTCAATAATATTTAGCGCAATCTGCTATTAAATATCGTCACCTTTGGGTATGGGCGTTTTTAACAGAACATCCACGTAATGGATGACGTAAGGTGAGGGTATGATTAAGACGGCTCACACGACTGAAACTTATGTACTGGTTTAAAGAAAATTTACTTATTTTCCGAAAGGTATCTAGAAAAGAAAAGGTATTATTTTATTTTTAAGAAACGGTACTTTTAAGAAAAGACATTTTTGTAAGAACATTTATTTTTTTTAAGAGATGGTATTTTTTTGAAGGAAAGTTTTTTTTTTACGAAATGGCAATTTTTTTAGAATTGGTCCTTTTTCAAGAATAGGTAAAATTTTAGGAGTAGACACTTATATTAAAAATAGTTATTTTGTTTTCCAAAAAAGGTAGTCTTTAAAGAAAAGGTAGTATTTTAAGAAAAGGCAATTTGTTGTGGGAAAATTTACTTTTTTAAGAAAAGGCACTTATTTAAAAAAAATAATTTATTTTTAAGAAACGGTGCTTTTTGTAAGAAAATATACTTACTTTTAAGTAAATGTACTTATTTAAGATAAGGTATTTTTTTAAGAAAATGGACTTTGTTTAAGAATGTGAATAGGTATTTTTTTTTTGAGAAAATTAAGTTTTTTGAGAAATGGCACTTATATAAGGAAATGTTCTTTTTTAAACTTCTTTCACTTTGGCTTTTCCAAATTTGCTTTTTATTGTGTTCAAAACTACAATATATACTAAATATTGGTTACAGGCTCCACCTAGAAAACTTCCCATTAAACAAGAAATTGCCCAACATATGTGAGACATCTAGTTAGTCTAGACACAAACCAAAGCAAAAGTAAACAAAATAGTTGATAATAGTGGAATCTAGCAGAATAGTGTTAAAACAAAAGTTGTTTAATTTTTTTTCATTTAGCCTCCATCCCGCAACGTGCGATAACGACAAACTTCGTTCCAAAAATAAACGTTGATATTAAAAGCAAACAATGTTTGCTACTAGTCGGCAGGCATTGTGTTTGCTGTTACTGCCAATACCCTGCCATAGTAAGAAACTGTTTTAAGTGTTGATAAATTACCTGACAAAATGTTTTCTACTACTATTTTTCTATTTTTCTTTTCTGCTGTGCCTACTAATATATGTTTTGACCGCTGATACATTTCACAAAAGATATGTGTTGATTGGACTTAGCTGGATAGAATTCTTATACTTTAGTTTCAAATTTTTTTCGGAAAATCAAAATTTTCCCTCATACTAAAATCTTCACAGAAATCTTCATTTATAAAGAGGCATAGATACACTCAAAGAATAAAGTTAGCTATTAATAGCAAACAATGTATGCGACCAATCAGTAGGCAATTTGTTTGTTATTAAAGCAAATTTATTGCCATATCAAAAGATATTTTTGGAGGGTTGATAAAATACCTAACATACTGTTTGCTGGAACAACAATTCTATGTTTGCCGAAACTTGTTAGCTTTAGCCTTTTTTGGTATGTTTACTAACAGATTTTTTGAGTTTAACTCTCTGAGACCGAAATTTAAGCTAAAGACTTCGTGAAAGGACTGTTACTGACCCTTGGAGGACCTTTTGCGTATGTTGAATATTGGCTATTATCAGGTAACAGGCAATTGAATAAACTGAAATAACTCAACATTTCAAAAATTTAATACATCCGCAGTACCCAAATCCGAATACAAAATTAAATTTAAAAAATATTATTATTCATTATTGGGGGGAGATTGTTCTCACACCCAGTGAGCTGTGCGCTTTCTAATTTTACACTTACTAATTGGGACTCACAGCTTTACACCGGTTCCGAAAGGTATTTACAACAGCCGCCCACACTACCATTGCAAAATTAAATAAAATTAATAGAAAAATAATCCTTGGGCCTTGATATAAACCCCAATGGGAAAATCAACTCTGGCATTAATTAATAATCTGAAAATGGCTACTAAACTAGATAACACTGACAAGGCTTACAAACCCATTCTTGTACCACCCATAAAAAAGCTGGGGACCGGTATGATAAGTCGCGTAAAACATCTCCAATTTTAATGAAATTAGGTATTAGGTTACATTTTAGCATAGGTCAGCCAACTGATAAAACAAGGGTGATTTTGCCACAACTTTTTTGGTATCTCCAATACAAAAGCACAACATCCATAGCTCACCCTAAACACCGCGAACCATCACACTCACTGACAAACACACAAGACCTATCGACATTGTGTACATAGTGCTTATAGTAGCGACCACACAAGAATGAGTGCTTTGATACAATTCTCATTCGCGTAAATACAGCTTAATGATAAGTTTGACTAGCCTCACCAGTCATTCGCCCGATAAGATAATTGCATATTATCTGGCGCTCTAGTTCTGCAAAGAAACGTCATTGAAATAACGCAGTACTTTTACTAAAGTCAGTTTCATATATATTAAAAAAACAATTTTCAGTGTAATGCAGCAGACAATTGTATGTTTGTGGTTCATACTCCTTGTTCACACGAACTTTATAATAAATTAAAATCTGGGCACTGGAACTCGGTATACAGAAACTTGTAGAAATCAGTTTTCCTTTTATTTTTTCCTGTTTTTGTTTTGAGTTTTTTCCTTGTGAAGTACTACGACAAAATAGAGGAAAAGCCATAAGAATGAAAAGAAATAAAATACAGAAGAAATATAACGCCCTGTTGTTTTTACTTGTAATCTTTATTGTGGTGGTTCCTTTTATTTTACTTTACTTTTGTATATATGTAGCTGGTCATGTTCCTTGCCACTATGTTAGTAAATCCCCTTATTGTTTGCCTTTAGTAGTTTTCCGCCCTACTCTGCATTATCATAAGCTGCTTAGGAGAATTATTTAACATAACCAAAAAAAGGTTAACATAAAGAGCAGCAGGATCAAGGATGGAACGGTGCTGTACATGTACAGCCAAACGCTTATTGTTGCTATGTTTTGCCAGGTTTTGATGTATCCTTTTTATACTTGTCTGATGTTTCAATAGTATGATGTGATGAATATTCTGTGGTGTTAACCTTTCACATTGGTGACCGGTTCTGGATAAGAACTCATGCGAGTAGATTTATGTATTTGGATTTTGGTATATTAATGAAGGATGAAAATATGAGTTTTGGGATTAGAGAAGGTGCATGGAAACAGGATACAAATATTTTGATGGGAAAATATTTTGGAATAGAATTTGAAAATATACTTGACTTTCGACAGTGGTAAATACATTTTTCCATAGTCAAAATTACTAACTCCCAACTGAGAAAGAATTTGTCAGGTGGGGCTCTGTGGGGCTCGTGCGTTAGGGTGAAACTGAATTAAAAAAATCCTGGAAAACGAACGGAGATTAGGGGCATGATTGTTAAAACTTTTAATGGAATTAAAAATATTATTTATTTATATATTTACTATATATTACCATTATAGTAAATAAATATTAATATTAAGATTAATAGCACTAAGGCCTTCAACAATTAGAAATGCCGGACAGTAAGCTATGAGAAATGCCACAAAAAAAAAATAAAACAGCATTCCTGGTTAATTATTGGGTAACAAAAACCTGGGCCAGTGAAGAGGTCAACATTTACGGGTTGTGTAATTTTAGCACTTTTTTCAATGTGTTCCAATAAATTTTAAATTCCGCAACATGTTTGTTTGAATTGATTAAGTTCAATTTAGTTATTATATGGAGACATTTCTATAAAATTCCATGAAATTTAAAATTTCCCAATCTAAAAGAACAAAGTAAAATGTCCTGTTTTTAGTTTTTGTTTCCAAAAACTGCGTTTACGTAAAATTTGAGACCATCGTAACGTTTAGTTCAACTATGAGCGCTTCTGGAAAGATATAACGTGCCAGGATTTCACAACGATTTCTCAATACTCCAAGAATAGTTAAAATAGTATTCTTGGCTAAGTTGGTGAGAAAAACGTTCAGTTTTCTAATGTTGTAAAAATTGTTCAATGTTTATGAATTCCCCATATTTTTACCGGAATTGAATAAGCTCGCTCAATTTATTATACGGTGAAAGTTTTAAAAAAATTAAACTAAGTCTAACAATTCCAACTCCGAGTTTGACACAAATTTCAGTTTTTGAAAAAGTAAAATTTCACAAAATAATTGAATTGGATTGAATTGAGTTAAGGTGAATTTAATTGAATTGAATTAAACTGAATTGAATTGAACTGAATTGAATTGAATTGAATTGAATCGAATTGAATTGAATTGAATTGAATTGAATTGAATTGAATTGAATTGAATTGAATTGAATTGAATTGAATTGAATTGAATTGAATTGAATTGAATTGAATTGAATTGAATTGAATTGAATTGAATTGAATTGAATTGAATTGAATTGAATTGAATTGAACTGAACCGAACAGAATTGAATTGAATTGAAGTCAATTGAATTGAGTTGAATTCAACTGAGTTGAATTGAATTGATTGAATTGAATTGATCTGAACTGAATTGAATTGAATTGAATTGAGACTCAACTGAATTGAATTGAGCTGAATTAAATTGAATTGAGTTGAATTTAATTTAATTGCTTTAACCTGAATTGTATTGAATTGAATTCAAATGGACTGAATTCAATTGAATCGAATTGAATTGAATTGGAAAGAAATGGGATACGCGGACAGTGCCTTAACTGGTTTAAAAACTACCTTGAATTCAGATCTTACAGGGTTAAAATAGACGGAAATGAGAGCAAAGAATAGTATTTGGATCATGGCGTACCACAAGGATCTAAGCTTGGTCCAATACTCTATCTAATATATGCTAATGATTTGAACCAACTAAAAAATAGCAAAATAGCAACTAAAAAATAGCAAAACTTTTGCCTATGCTGATGATACTGCTATCCTAGTATCACATGAGGATCTTGAAACCGCGGTAAACTCAATGCAATTGGAACTTAATGTGATCACAAGGTGGTGTCACGACAACGGCTTGGTAATTAATGTCAATAAAACAAAGTTAATGAATATCAGATTACCACATATTCCAAGGAGTATCATAAATATAAAATTCCACAACACAGACTGCCTACACAAAAAAAAATTAACACAACACAACTAACAATTCAGAAACTCAAATCAAATTATTCATGCAGCAACAAAATATACTAAATTTTAAGAGCATATATAAATCAGCTATACTCAACGAATTCCAAGATGAGAACCTTTTGGAAACAATAGACCATCGATATAGTACGAGAAGAAGAGATGCAGGAAGATTTAAAACACCAAAATTTAAAAACAAACATGGGAGAAGCACCTTGGATGTACAATTACCAACTATATTAAATGCAATGCCTATAAATATTCTAACTGTTTTAAACATACAAAATAAATTTAAGCGTAAAACAACAATTAAAAAATATTTAATAAATTCGCAATGAATGAACATCGTAACTAACAGATGTAGAAGTTTTTATAAGATCTGTAAATTTGAATTAAAATTTTTTTTTTATTGTTATACATATATACTTCTGCATATTTGTATATCCCTGCATACAAGCGTAAGGCTTCGCGGGGGAATAAGCATTTGTAATGCAAATTATATTTTATTATTCAATAAAATAAATAAAAAAAAAAAAATTGAATTGAATTGAATTGAATTGAATTGAACTGAATTGAATTGAATTGAATTGAATTGAATTGAATTGAATTGAATTGAATTGAATTGAATTGAATTGAATTGAATTGAATTGAATTGAATTGAATTGAATTGAATTGAATTGAATTGAATTGAATTGAATTGAATTGAATTGAATTGAATTGAATTGAATTGAATTGAATTGAATTGAATTGAATTGAATTGAATTGAATTGAATTGAATTGAATTGAATTGAATTGAATTGAATTGAATTGAATTGAATTGAATTGAATTGAATTGAATTGAATTGAATTGAATTGAATTGAATTGAATTGAATTGAATTGAATTGAATTGAATTGAATTGAATTGAATTGAATTGAATTGAATTGAATTGAATTGAATTGAATTGAATTGAATTGAATTGAATTGAATTGAATTGAATTGAATTGAATTGAATTGAATTGAATTGAATTGAATTGAATTGAATTGAATTGAATTGAATTGAATTGAATTGAATTGAATTGAATTGAATTGAATTGAATTGAATTGAATTGAATTAAATTAAATTGAATTAAATTGAATTGAATTGAACTGAATTAAATTGAAATGAATTGAGTTGAATTAAATGGATTTAAATTGAATTGAATTTATACCTCAATAAAGAATTATTTTATTTATTTATATTAAATTCAATTAAATTGAATTGAATTGAATTGAATTGAATTGACTTGACTTGACTTGAATTGAATTGAATTGAATTGAATTGAATTGAATTGAATTGAATTGAATTGAATTGAATTGAATTGAATTGAATTGAATTGAACTGAATTGAATTGAATTGAATTGAATTGAATTGAATTGAATTAAATTGAATTGAATTGAATTGAATTGAATTGAATTGAATTGAATTGAATTGAATTGAATTGAATTGAATTGAATTGAATTTTATTTAATTGAATTGAATTGAATTGAATTGAATTGAATTGAATTGAATTGAATTGAATTGAATTGAATTGAATTGAATTGAATTGAATTGAATTGAATTGAATTGAATTGAATTGAATTGAATTGAATTGAATTGAATTGAATTGAATTGAATTGAATTGAATTGAATTGAATTGAATTGAATTGAATTGAATTGAATTGATTTGAATTGAACTGAACCGAACTGAACTGAATTGAATTGAATTGCATTGAGTTTTATTGAATTGAATTGAGTTGAATTGAATGTTTGCAGTCGTATTTGAATTCCAAAATTTCATAACTGTTTTAAAACTTGACAATCACGTTTAAATTTTACATTACAATGTAAGTCATATCCCTATCTGGAAAGTGTGTTTTAATTTAAAATTCAAATAATTCAAATTCACATTAAGTTCATATAAAAAAAAATAATTAATGTACAACCTTTAAACTGTACACTGTTGTTCAAATTATAAAATTACCTTCAAATATAGAAAAATTGTTTAAAATCTTATGTGAAGCTTCAAATCGTATTTGAAAGCAGTTATCGTGTTATTTAATTAAAAAAAATCATAAATATTTCAATAATTTGTTTTTTAATTTTTGTAAGGATATTTAAACCTAATTGAGTTACAAGCGGTTACCCGACGTCAAATAGGTGATTTTCGCTTAATTCTTAAATTATGTTTTTTAAAAAACCGGCAAACGGTTGGATGCAAAAAAAACCAGGTTAACAGGGTTCGTCGGTTTTGCGGTCTCGATTTTGAACACTCCAGAATTCTGTTTGACAATTAGTCACAATAATAAGCGGTTCTAGGAAACGGCTTCATGAACCGATTGTAAAATCCGGTTGCAGGATCCGGTTTAATAAATCGGTAGAAACCGGATTAATATGAAACAAACAACGGCAAAACAGATAAAGAAGATATTAGTTTCTCACCGTTGTCCAACTACAAAACAATCAAAATATCTTTAACACCATAATGAACCTTTCGTTCTTCTAAATCCCCTTAGGGTTAACATGCATTGACATCATTTCACTGATCACAACGTAAGGACAGAAGTACACCAAATCTTACATTCGGAATCCTTGTAAAGTGTTGCATGTATGTACAACACATCACAGACCAACACCAAGTAGGATAAGCTTTCCCACATTCTCTCACACCCACACACTCTCACTCAGCTTTTTGCAAATTTTATTAGCAATTTCAATATAAATTATAAATGTTTTCGAAGTGAACTTTGAGCACTTCAGCTCAGCAGAGAGATTATTGTCTCACAGCACCCACAGGATCAATGTGTGTAAGCTTCAAGTTAAATATGTATGTATCTCGATATATCCATATGTTTAAATTACTGACCGAACTAACAGCTCTACTATTCAACTCTTAAGTCAGATATGGTCAAACAAAGTATGTGTTAAGAACAAGGACACTATCTTTCAGTTATAAAATATTTAAGGAACATTTTCTAACTTATGTGTCTGGTGGTAGGATGAATCGAATGGTTGCACACAATTTCCTTAACACAAAAAAGGTAAAGTGAAGCATAAAAATATCAATAACCTTAACTGTAACCGGCAACACTTAGAAATGTTCCAAGTTTCTTGTTAAAACATTTGTTACTCCACCCCTCTTCCGGTTGCTCTTGTTAAAGGCTTTCTGGTTATATGTCTATTGTTTCTAGTTTACTCGAATGGCACTAGGAAACTTTAAAATAAATATTTGATAAGTTCGTTTAGGTAACTCTGGCTCTTGGAGCTGATAGAATAAGGGGGTTAATATGCCCAAACGGAAAGCAACATGGATTCATTGAGTATAATACTGTACAGTACTGAGCCCAATTTACAGAATACAGAAAAATAAGCTACAGAAAAATAGCTTATTCTTCCAAATTTATAAGTTGTGGCAAAAATACCACAACCACTGCGGTAAAGTAGAATATTTTGACCAAACTCCAATGTCCTGAATGCACTTGGCCAGGGAGATGAATGAATACAACTAACTATATTATTGGTTGTACTTGGACACACACTCGTGTACAGAATAACGTACAATGCAGTTTTTATGCCAAACAATTTTTCAATTAAAGTTCATTTTTTCATTAAGAAAAATCCTTTACATTTTGTATTTTGTTGGTGTCAGGGTGATAGGTGCCGATTCCGGGGTGGCTTACCTGGGAAGCACATGCCAGTGGTGGGTGGTTGAAATGATTTCTACAGAAGTTTTACACCCAGTTCTATACAGTGGCTATCAATTATAGACTTAAGACTCAACTTTATGTATACTGGGTGTCACTGCATCGCAATTCGATTTCGTCATTTTGGCCAGTGAGCCCCCGTTTGTATTTACACATACTGTTTTATTTTTGTCAGATATAGAATTGGTTAATAAATATACAATATGAATTTGTATATTTTTATTGGGAAAATGACTCTTTACTACTCAACATAGTCGCTTTTAGCTCGATAAATTCGAAAATATATTCGAAATAATAGGTTTACTCAAAGTCTTCAAAATAAACTTGGGTTTCAGTGTTGACATCTTCATTCGACCCAAGTCTTTTACCGCGGAGCGATTTCTCAAGGATTGGAAACATGAAGTAGTCAAGTAGTAAATCCCAAGAATTTATCAGGCTGCGGTAACAATTCGTAGCCGAATTTATGGATTTTTTCCAATGCGACTATATACTTGTGCGACCATTCGTTGTTATGATGCGAGAACAATTATTTTTTCGCCAAATAGTGTTAGTTTTACCTTCAAATCAATATCAGATCTGTCCAACAGCTGTTACTAATATTCACCGTTGATCGTTTTGCCCTTTTCAAGGTATTCATTGTGAATGACTCCGCATGCATCCCAAAAAACTGTCGCCGTCACCTTGTAGGCCGGCAGACCCATACTGGTCTTCTTTGGTACACATTTGCCCGGAGGAGTCGAACGCTTTGAGTGCTCCTCAGCCTCTGGTGTGTTGTGATGGATCCATGTTTGGTCCACAATTACGAAACGGTTCAAAAGCTGCTTCGGATTACGTTTGAATATCACCAAACACTGTTTTTAAATGGTCGCACGGTTGCGCTTATGGTTGAGTGTGAGTAATCGCATCACACATCGCACGTATGGCGTTGTCATGCACAAACATTCACGCAAAATGTGATCTACCCGCTCAGATGAGATGCTTACAGCCTCAGCCACCTCATTCGCTTTCATTCTCCGATCGTCCGATATCATTTCACGACGATATCTTTCGTTCGACCTGAATGTTCGGCATCACTTGTGCTGGTACGACCACAACGGAATTCAGTAAAGCAATTTTTAACCTCTGAAATTGAGGGCGCAGAGGCGTTTCTTTGGTTTCAATGAAGATTTTTTGATATACAAATTCGGGTTCTTTCATTTTCGTGGTCTACTCTCTGTAGCTGTCAAACACAAACTAAATGACGCAGAGTACTTGCTATGTTGCACCAGCAACATATTGCAGGAACCATGTACATGCTTACAAGCATTGTTATCATGAATTGAAGATCTGCTGCTTTTTTGGTTTGATTATTACCTGTGTTGTTTTTGTTTTAAGCATTTTTCTACAAATAAAGCCTATCAGGGGATTCTGACATTGATAATGTCTATAGGAAATTTCCGACTATACAAAATAAATATAACTAAAAGTTGATTCACGAACTGCAATGAGAAATAATCGCAAAATTAAAAAAATATGCTTCATCTAGACTTCAAAATGCTGCCGTGAAAAAATAGCTCTGTCAAAATTTCTAAAATATTATAATAATTTTAAATATATCCCAGCCTTTGTTTATTCTCTTTTCACTTATCAAACGCTTTTGGTATCCTCTCTCCGATGAACCATAGATGATTGAAACTAAATCGCAAGACATCAGCCAAAATAAGAATCATTGACTTCATCTGCAATTTACTCGCACATTCAGGAATATTTACGAATCACTGACTCAGAGAAGAATGCAAAAATACAAATGCGCACTAACAAACTCAACTCTCTCGTTGCTCTTTGTTTCTCTTGCTATCGAGAGATAATAAAGAGTGCTAAGCATATGGCTGTATTTGTATCACAAACATAGATATATTTTGGCGGTAAAAATATATATTACAACATAATAATCATTGTGTCTCAAACAAGTAATATTGTATAGCAAACACCATGTGGTTGGACACAAGTTTAATATATATTTGCGACAGGCTCCAAACACACGTTATATTTGCATCCAAACGACAGATTTTTCAGCGAGTGGGCTTCGATATCACTGCGGGTTCCATTCAAGTACCGCTCTAGTAATATCTTATGTTGGACACCTAAGTAAATGGCCAATCCAAGTTAATTTTCTTTTACGTATATCCCCTTCAATAGGACTATTGCATGCACGCTGAAAAATAATGGCCCCAGTAACATATTGCAGGAAACATGTACAAGTTTGCAAGCATGTTTCCATGAATTGGAGATCTGCTGGCCTTTTGTTTTTTTGTTGTCTGTCTCGTTTTTGTTTTTGAGGTTTTCAATAAACAAAGCCTCATTTGGGTGACAAATACATGTATTATAACCTATTAATCATTGTGTTTCAAACATGTTATATTGAATAGCAAACACAATGTGTTTGGACACAAGTATAGTATATTTTTGCAACAAGTTACAAACACGTTATATTTGCATCCAAACAACAACAAAAGACAGATTTTTCAGCGTGTGTACATTAAGCCGGCTCGCTCCCTATGGACAAAAAAAAAGTTTCAGTTTGGCACCCCTAGTTTGAAAGGTTAGCCAAGAGGATCTCAAAACAAGAAACAAAAAATTTTTGCCACGCCCCAAAATACCGCCCTCTTTGTTTTTTATGTCATGAATTTAGCTAAAATAAGCGATTTTTGATACATTTCGATAACTTTAAGACGCGTTAACTGTTTTGTTTATGCATTAAAGTAAGTGCATCAAAAGCAAAATGTTCATTATTTTTACGCAGTTTTTATAACATATAAAAATTGTTGTACCTTAGGGTGTATAGGAACAAAAAAAAAATGTTTTTTGAATTAAACAATTAATTTGAATGTGATCTATAAAGAAAATAACGCTGCTTTAAACCCATGAACAACGATATGTCACATGTCCCGATCGGACTTCAAATGGCGACACAGGAAAAGGGCGGTATTTTGGGGCGTGTCAAAAAATTTTTTTTTTTGTTTTGAGATCCTCTTGGGCTAACCTTTCAAACTAGGGGTGCCAAACAGGACTTTTTTTTGGCGACCCACTCTAGTGTACATTGCCAGAGTACTTCATTAGAAATTATCTTGAGCCAGTAGATACTTCGTATTTGTTTTAGACAACGATTGACAAACGTTTGGACCTTCTTCATTGTCACGTGGTACAACCGTACAACAGTAAAATCTTCGCACTGCAATTGCATATTCGGAATATTCAATATTCTTTTCCGATATCCTCTTATTGCGCCAGATTTTGTACAGGTTTAGGAATGCAACTCGGGCCTTATTTAGCCGCTCACTTATATCCGTCGCAGAGCCACCATCATTGGTATTCTTGAATACTAAATTGTTGATTGAATCCACATCTTCTGCATCGACATAAGATTAAGTATTGCAAATTAAAATTCAATGCAAATGAAAAATTCTCATCACTGCAATGTGACATGGTAGAATTCATCAACCATTTTTAAAATAATTATTAGCTTTAGAAAAGCTCCTACTATGTCTTTCACTTTTTGGTCGCACTCTATATCTTGCAATGCCTAGATGCTATATCCGCCTCCATATAGTTATAAGTAACACTAAGTACGACTGTCAGCGGTGGTATCTCTGGTGTAAGTTTTTTGAAACTTGAATTTTGTTTTTACCAATAAACGATGTGAACTTAATTTGTTGATAAAAATACTTCACATCATGACACCACATAGTTTTTCTTAATTTGCATCCTAAAGTAAATTTACACAAAAGGATCTTATCCTATCAAACAAGAATTCAAATCCATCCTCTAACATTTATGTGACTGCCATTTTTCATAAATAAGTAATTTAAGAATTCGCATAGAAAAATATATCTCCTAAAAATGTATGCAAACCGAAATGGTTTTTCAACTTTTTCACAAAATATCATAGCCGGTGAACATCCTCGCGCGCAAAACCACCGACAACCATACAAACATGGGAAATGTGATACGTTTTTCCCCAAAGAAAACTATACTACTTTTCAGCTTTTAGCGTCAGTTTTATTCATATTTTTTTATCTTTATACTTTCCTTTTTATTGCAGGTATGGCGTCATCCCTGGCGCCGTTCATATCATAAACGCAGGAAGGCTCAGTGGGAAACCGATGCCAACTATTGTTCTATGGTGAGTTTATTGCAAAAAATATATAAAAAAAATTTCCACGCTTGGTTTTCTCGCCGTAGCTGGTGTTAAGTTCCGCAAGAGTTTGGGATTCTTTCTAGTTTTTCTTTACCTTTTTCGTCCTCTTTTTTCTTGTATTAGCCTTAAGCATTTTTTCCTAATTTACTTTAATTTAAAAACAAATAAAATACTTTAACGAGATGAGCAAATATAAGTAGTCATTCGTGCACCAAGAAAATTGGCGGTGGTAAACGGGGTGCGGAAAAGTTGCACTAACTGGCGTAGTACGAGTATTAAAATTTAATATGGCTCTTATAATGTTGCATAAACGTTAAATGGAAAATCTTTCATTTTCTCTCATTTTTATGTGCACAAAGGAAATAAAGAAAGATATTAATGTTAGCATAAACTGCATTAATAAAAGTGCCATTATAGTCCTCGCTGATTTTCTACAGTTTCTTTCTCTTTACCTTGGTATAAATTAAATTTAAATTTGGCTTCAAAATCTAATTAGAATGGATGGGAAAAATGCGAAGGTATAGACAGACAGGCGAGTATTAATTCTGTCACTAATTGTCGCAGTATAGAAATGCGGTTTATGACACACATAGTTTTGTGGAAATTGTGTATGAATATATTGTTGGTTTTCACAGCTTTTTAGTCTTTATCCTGATGAAACCGTAATTTATCTTGAAATTGGTATTTGCAAGTTCGCGTAAATAATATATTCTGTACCTAAAGGGAAGTGATGAAAATAGCGATTTTAATAAATGTTCAAAAACGAGACTTGTTGGTATAAGGGATTTTACATACACTCCGGTTCACTTAGTTAAAGTCACTAAAAATTCAGTCACCATATTCAGCAGCCTGCATCAATTGTAACCGAATTGTAACCAAATTTGTAACCGATTGTTGAATTTTAAAATGGAAATGGAAGCCAGACATCTTGAGATAGAAAAAAAAATCATGACAATAGTTGTTTCTTAACTAAACAACTTTTTTTGAGCAATTTATAAAAAAGTCCAAAAAAGTGCTATTTTTTTAGGTTCACTTGAATAAAGGCACTTTAACTAATTTTAACGAAAAACAGTTTTTCTGTGTTTTTAAATTTATTTTACTTTATTTACGAACTATTAGTAATGGGTACAACCCATTACATTACAAATTTGTAATTCAAAATGGAAATTCTGAGCAACATTGATGATTGGTGAACCCCTTATAGAGCACAAATTGTAAATTAGTTGCATAATTAAATCTTGAAAATCCGTTAAAAATTTAAATTAGAACAATTGTAGTTCCATGTATAGTTGATCTTTGTATATAGTTATATTGTTTTTTATTTGTATTGGATCAAGGCCCGTATGGTAATCAATTGTGACGGCGCCCATTTAACCGATATCATCTTCTCAACTTAACCAATAAAATTCTAAAGGTTCAAATAAACATAATCAAAAAACAGAATCGAAGTTTTTCATTTACAAAAAAAATGAGATCCAAACAACATTGGATGACTTCTTTTGAAACACCTTGTATATGTAATTCATTCCAAAATTAAATTAAATTTCCTAAAGACATCATCAGTAATTAAGAAGTGGCATGTCCTAGTCCCTGCTGGCTTGCCGATCCGTTCCCATACAAAAAACTTCAATTCAAAAAACCCCTGACATTTTCATACATTTGGTAAAAAGTTTGTCAATTGTGGCGATCACCTTATGGAATGTACAGCAGCCGTCCTTATGTCGCTATTCACTAGTAGGTCAATTGGCAAAGACATCGCCAAATGTGGTGAGCTTGTGTCATTTTCTATATAATTATTATATTTTATTCTTTGAGACCCATGACCTCTAATTTATGAAAAATCACAAATAAATATTTTTAAGATAAAAAATGGACACCTGTATATGTATAAATACAACAGAGCTGTAAATGAATCAGTCTTTTATGATTCGAATTAGTGAAATTTTGAATTAATTATTTTCACAAAAAAAAGAATTGAATGAAATTTGAATCAATTCCACTAAATTGGGCAAAAATAAATTACAATTCATTTCCAGTTCAAACGAATATGCACAACAAATTGCAATTCCTTTCCAAATGAAATGAATTTGGCAAAAAGAATGAATTTGGCAAAAAGAATTGCAATACATTTGAATTGAGTTTGAATTAATTCAAATCAATCTGAAAAATTAATTGGAAAACGAGAGTAATGTTTGCTGTCTTTGATATAAAAGAAATGAGTTGAAAAACAAAACGAGAGTAATGCTTAAATCTAGATTTACATACACTAGTCATTTTTCAAAATCAATTCAATTCAAATGAATTGCAAATTCATTTTCCTAATTCAGTTGTATTAACCCAATTCAAATGCATTGGCAATGAATTGCAATTCATTTGAATTGAAATGAATTTTAAACCCCAAATGTGGCACAGTTGCTTGTTAACGTATCCGTTTGGGTGAATATGTTCCTCATCGCTCACGATGTTTTTTCTTTGCAAAATCGGCATCAACTGTGTGTTATTCAAGTATCCAGTTGGTAAATATTGGTAAGTAGATATAACGCTCTACAAATGATCTCTAGACTTCAGTCCCTGTGTCGCTTGAATTTTGTGGGCGTGAAAAAAAGGGCTTTTGTTAAAATCGGCTGAACGGTGATGTATTAAAGGTCCAATTGCCGTGCACGACGACGAATTGAGGTTGTCGCGGTTCCACACCAGCAATATTTTCGACAAAACGACCTGTCTTGCAACAAGCTGCTAATTATTGATCGAAAAAATCATGCAATGCGCGAAATGCACTTCTTGCAGCACGACCATTTTCATAAAACATTTGGATCTCTTTGTAGTACCAATTCTCTCTTTCTCTCTGAAAAAACGTTAACATATCACAAGTAATTGCTGTCAAAGATCTGCTTTACAATAGAAATACCCTGTAATTCTTTGTTAGCACTACGTCATTTCAAAGTTTCTTAATTCTTCTTCTAGCAGCGCCATATCTTTCTCGAATTGTCCGAACATTTATCAAACATTCGTATGTGGTAGCTTTCCAACTTGCAGGGACTGCATACTTTTTGTCATAATTAACATTAGGATTCAAACCAATGGGTGGGCCACGTAAAATTTCGAATTTATATTCGCTCAAAAATTCTACTACTAGACATTTTTTCAAAAATTATGATTTCATTAGTAAGACACTTCAGTGACATTTATGAATGGAATATAACATCGTTCAAATAGCTTCCCGACTTGCTTTACAGTACCTCATTCGAGGTACCCAATTTTTCAGTATATTTTCGATTGTTTGGGTCTCTATCTTTTCATCTTGGGGGCTACTTTAACAAACAATATTGTCACACTTGGGGCTCGGAAAATACACATGTCGTCGAGAAGAAGCCGATGCATCCACAACAGGCGGCTGTTTGGTGCGGTTTTTGGAATGGGGGGATTATAGGCTCATTTTTCTTTCGAAAATAGGCAAGGAGCCGACGTTACCGTTAATGACGAGCGTTAACGTGTCATGCTCAGCGATCGGTTGCACACTCCCTTTGAAACGCGCATAATCCGACGAAACTGGGGAGTCCATTGGCTGCCTCCCAGCTGCGATGAATGGACGTCGTGTGTACATGGGATAAGGTGATCACCACTACTGGCTAACTTCGGAAGATTCCTGCTGACTTTTGACCAAATGTATGAAAATGTCGGTGGGTGTCATGAAGTTTTTTGTATGGGAGCGGATCGGAAAGTCAGCAGTGAAAAATCGTGCCGCTCTCTAAGTAAATCCTTAGGTTCTGAGATGTGATGGCAAACCAATTGATTTCGCCAACTTCATACAAGAAGGCAATTTCTGATTATCTGATAAATAAGTGTGTGTAATGAGCATGGTCATGGGTGGTGATGAAGGCTGAAAACCCACAAATAAAAAAAAATGGTTTCCCATTACATCCCATGATGGGACCGGGGAGAACTTCTCACAATCACTGAGCTGTGCGCTTTCCAGTTTTCACTCACTGATTGGGACCTACAGTTTTACACCGATCCCGAACGGTATTTTGAGAAGCTTTTTCATGGCTATATACTCGATAGTGTCGCCGTCACCATGCGAAGTGACCGCCGCCGAAAGAAATTTGAAGGTGGTCAGAGCAGGGATCGAACCCAGGATCTCAAGTACAAGAGGCGCGCACACTACCCTTTGCACCACCGACGGCCACCAACAATCCACAACAATCCCCACAATTGCCCCGGAGTCGCCCCTAGAGGGGTAAAATGTATGATAGACCTCCACTAATTTCTTCCTCCCAGCATACCTACCACAATTTTATTATCTGCAACCACTCTAACTGCCTCAAAGGTGCTCTTAGAGGAGTCAAATGTATGGCCCACCCCCAAAACTTTGTCCAACCCTAATAGTTTCGCAGAATATATACACGCTGAATAAAAACGGCCTCTGTAATATATTCTCTCAAACACATTCTACAGAAACCTTATATATGTTTGGAACCCACTCCAAATATTCATATATTTGCAAGTCATAAACTCACTTATATTTAAATGCAAACATTAGCATGCTTTCTTGCAAATATGCATACATTTACATGGAGAGGTATATGTGTTTCATCCAAAACATCCATAGATTTACGTCGAAGCATTCCTTTATTTCCTGTCAATCGAACGATTCACCACTGAATGCTTGAAACCAATTCACATGTATACATACACACACATCCAGGAATATTTAGGAATCACTGACTGAGAAAATAATGCAAACATACAGGAATACACTTGCAATAACATGAACATGGGCTGACAACAATCTCTCAGTGTCCCTCTTTTATTATTATGGTTCTCCTTGTCCCTCATTTAATAATTAGGGACAAAAAAAGTTTAGTAAACATTGAACCAAAAATAGCTGTATTTGTATCACAAACAAAACTGCATTTGGACTATAAACACATATATTAAAATATGTTAATCATTGTGTCTCAAACATGTAATATTGAATAGCAGACACAATGTGTTTGGACACAAGTAGACTACTTATATTTGCGACAAACTCCAAACTTTCGTTATATTTGCATCCAGACACGACTAAATAGAGATTTTTCAGCGTGTACCCTCTATCTTTTACCCTTAAGGTGGTCTCCATATAATTTTTGTACTTTTTATAAATTTTTTTTATGAAATCAGCTCCTGCCACTCCCATAGTGACTCCTCGAGAGGTGAAATGTAGAACAGACCCATTTTTATTTCTCTCACCTAACAGTTTTAAGGAAGGTCAAATAGAAAATGCTCTTAAAAATTACAAAAACCAAATAAAAAATATTAAAAAATTCTCCGCCTTAGCATTATTAGTAAAAATTCGGAAAATCTTTGTTTTCCCCATAAAAGTTGTGAGCAGAATTCATAACAATTTAGTAAATTTTTATACATAAAAATTCTTTCACATTATCAAACAGACCTCTAGTAAAATGAATTGCATAATTCTTAATTTTAATTGTATTTCTATCTCTTTCAGGTCCGTGATATACCACCTTATGACGATGGAAGACGCTTACTGGACTTGATGGACATGTCAGTATTTGATTTCCTTACCGGTAACATGGATCGTCATCATTATGAAACATTCAAGTAAGTAAATATTTTAAGGCAACCAATTCCAAGATTAATTATTCTTAATGGTTTAAAGATAAATTATAATTAATTAATACAATTTTCAACATTCCTCGTCCTCTCTCTGTCTCTCTCTCTATCTCTTAAGTATTTGGTACAACAATGATGTAAAAACTCATTTGTGGATAAAAATTGTTATTTCATGCAAAGCAATTATGAATTCCATTTCATTTTCGTTGAATACTCAGCAATTTGCATCCAACAATACCAAACAGCTAGAATAAGCAACCATCCAACCAACCACCATTGTCCAAAGTTAAATGACATTTCAGATATCTCATGACTTCCAGCTATGTCAGCAATTTCTCCTTAGAATTCGTATAAAATAGCAAAATGGAATGGCCTGGACTATATCTGACAATTACAATAGCAGGCTATCACTGACTTGATTTAACATAATAAAGCGAAAAAAAGTTGTTATATTAAAAATTAAAATGTAACAGAATTTCATAATAAGTCCAGAAGACCATAAAATGTGATGATTGAGTTATCTTTGTTTAGACAAGTTGTAAGAGGCCGTAGTAGGTTGTAAACTTCAGCAGCTCCAATAAAAATCAAATTTTGAACATAAATTTTTTTTAATTGCTTCAATTACGGTCAACTAACACCTCGCAAATTTAATGAGCCGAATCATATCAACACCTGGCTTCTAAATGGTCGTATGCGACCAATTTTATGAAATTGCAGTTTTGATGGGAAATTATTATACTAAAACATACAACACATTATCTGACAAACTTTAAGTAAACTACAGTCACTCAGAATAATACTGTTGTTATTGTTAAATTCTATACCCAATTTGATCGGAATCGTACATTAAAAGCGTTCCTTGATTTCCGTAGAGGGAATAGGGGTATTGTGTCAATGCGCTCTGCCTCTCCAAATAGCCACGAGAAAAAGCGTGATAAGAAGCTGTAGAGTGCGTTCTCTATAAGGGTAACAGTTTATATCTGACTGCAACACAATTCGGAAGCTATATACGTACCAGATGAGGATTTATTGACTCGATTAATTCAGGATAATTAATAGATTTAATTACTCAGGGCAATATTGATTCTGCGGTTCAGGGTTTGTAAGGAAAGTTTGGTGCATATGTTGATGAAGATCTAAGCCTATAATTAAATTTTTTTGAATTGACTCCGGTTCTCGAGATAAACCACTGTTTTAAAAATTAAGGAGGTTTCACCACACATTTTAGCATAATTCAAGAAGAGTTTGTCCGATTTGGTTAAGTAAAAAATTTAAAAATCCGCAGCTAAATTACCTTCAAGTTACACCTACAATGTTTTTTGATAAAGTTAATAGTTTCGAAAATATTCAGAAACTTTTTCCAAAAAAAAATGTTTTCTCATGCAAAATTTAAAATTTGTTTTTTTTTTTAATTCGAAAAAAACGAAAAAACTCACAAATGCTATTTTTTAATCTCTAGTTATAAACATAAATATGTTACAAATAAAAGTAGCCATATTTCAATAAAATCGATTAACAAGTTTTGGTTTAATTCACAATTTAGGGATGGTATCTCATGTTGATGGAAATTTTTAAATGAATATTAATAACAGAAATCTTTCATAATTATAAGAAACGCGAGTTAAGAAAACCGTTTTGTATGGGATTTTCTTTGGTACTTTTTGTTGGGACAGTCGTTCACCTTGTTCTTCAGTATAATCGCCGAGGCTGTCAGGAAATTTATCACAATGACTGTGCAAATAATGCACTTTTATACTTATATTAGCTCCTAGTTTTTGAAAATTCTGGAGCAATTTGCTAACAATTTCGACATAGTGAAGAACATGGGGAAGGATTCCATCAGGACATCAAGATCATGGAGGAAACTATCAAGGCCGATGGGATAGCCATATGATGGTAGACTACTGCTGGAACCTACAACGGGACTGTCCCAACAAAACGTACCAAAGACAATCCCATACAAAACGGTTTTCTTCACTCGCGTTTCTTATAATTATGAAATATTTCTGTTATTAATATTCATTTAAAAATTTTCATCAAAATGAGATACCATCACTAAATTGTGAATTAAACCAAAACTTGTTAATCGATTTTATTGAAATATGACTACTTTTATTTGTAACATATTTAAGTTTATAACTAAAGATTAAAAAATAGCATTTGTGAGTTTTTTGTTTTTATACGAATTTAAAAAACAACAAATTTTCAATTTTGCGTGAGGAAAAAGTTCCTAAATATTTATCAAAAAACATTGTAGGTGTAACTTGAAGGTAATTTAGCTGCGGATTTTTAAATTTTTTACTTAACCAAATCGGACAAACTGTTCTCGAGTTATGCTAAAATGTGTGGTGAAACCTTCTTCATTTTTCAAATAGCGGTTTATCTCGAGAACCAGAGACAATTCAAAAAAAGTGAATTATAGGATAAGAACATCACTATCTCATACATCTAAGTTGAGTTCAAAAAGTTGAACCGCAGAAAACAATCTTCATTTTGTCACCCTGTGTTATAATTAGATTTTTATTTCATATTATTACATATTGTGCCGGCAACGATCTGGACTTAATGTGGTCCCTTTTAATGCAAGGAGTCTAAATGGCTTGAAACTTGATTATGTAAGATAAGTTTTTGAAAACTCAGGTGTTGATGTTGTGTGTGTAACAGAGACATGTATGTATCCGAAAGCCACTATAATATTAAGGATTATAATCTCTTCCATAACAGCAAGAATGGTAGAATGGGCGGGGTGTAGCCATATATTGTAAGAGCAATCTAAAGGCTGCTCTGGTTAATAAATCTGACAAATCTGATATTGAGTTTATAAATGTTGTACTGCATGATCATATAACCAAAATTCTTGTGTCATGTGCTTATAACCCTAATAAATCATTTAGTCTTGAACCATTTTTCTCCGATTTTAGTCATGGTGCTGTAGATTAAAATTGGTATGTTACATGTGACGATCTTAATGTAAATTATTTTACTGAAGACAAATATATCTATCACAAATATCTATGTGATTCTGTACACTCTGTCGGTCTTTCGTTTGTTAATGAGATTGAACCTACTCGTTTTTTCCTAATTGTAGTCCTAGCCAAATTGATTATATTCTTTTGTATTGTACGTTAAATGTTAAGTGAAGTGAAAGTACTTGTCATATTACTTATCGGGATTATTCTTCAATCGACTATCCTTCCCTGTTCTCCGAACTTTCTGACCAAAACTGAAATGACTGTTGGTACAAGTCTACTGTAGATCAAAAGCTAGATATTTTAATGACAACAATTCAGGACGTATATAACAGACATATACCGATTAGAACAATATGTGTAAAAGATCACTCTTGGCCATAGTTTACCTCAAATGTGAGAAAATCTATAAAATTTCGTAATCGAGGTTACAATATTTGGAAGAGACACCCATCAACAGTCAATAGAATTATTTATACCAGGGCCAGAAATAAGGCCAACACAGTGACTCGGTTTGCAAAAATCGACTATTTCTCCCGAAAGTTGAATGTTGCATTGCCTTCTGGTCAATTGTGGAAAAATGTTAGAAATCTGAGAGGACGTTCACGTGTATCATACGAATACAATTTGGATCCTGATATATTTAATAATTTTGTATGTACGGGTGCATCTGACGATGTTGATAATATTATTCTTTGTCCATCGCTCTTCTGTTCATCTGTGTTTGAGTTTAGTCCTGTTTCTGATAATGATGTTTATGAAGCTATTATGAAAGTACGTTCAAATGCTGTTGGTGTGTCTCGATAAAGGTCCTTAAAACCGCTTTACCTTATGTCGTGAATTCAATTACACACATCTTTAATCACTGCCTAACTACATCTGTTTTTCCAAGGTTATGGAAAATTGGAAAAATAACTCCTGCAGCTAAGGTGTCCAATGCAAAAAATCCTATTGATTATAGGCCTATAAGTATCATATCAGTATTTTCCAAAGTGTTTGAATCTTTGATATTAGTTCAGGTAATAGATTATTTGAACAATTATATGCTTCTCTCTCCATTACAATCTGCACAACGGCTGTCATGAAAGTACTTGATGACATAAGAGAAAAGTTGGATGAGGGTTCTAAGTCCAATATGTGCTTTCTTGACTTTTCTAAAGCTTTTGACACGGTAAACCACTATATACTCTGCCAAAAGCTTAAAATTTACTATGGTCATAAAAAATTACTTAACTGGTCGCTTCCAAAAAGTTGTAATTGGTGATAGTGAATCATGTCTTAAAAGTGTTACGTCTGGTGTTCCTCAAGGTTCAGTCTTGGTGCCCCTATGGTCAGTGCCTTTGTTAATGACGTCTTTCAGGTTTGTAAAAGTTGTAATATTCATGCGTATGCTGATGATATACAATTGTATATATCAAATCGAATCGGACTGATTGAAGATATGTGTTATAGAACGACTGAAGATTAAATGATATCGGGGTTTTCAATAAGAGCGCTACAAAAGTTTTTTTAAAATAAAACAAAACCGGTTTTAGATACCAATGAAATTCTTTATTCCTGTGAAAGTACGTTCGATGCCATTATGTATGGAACTCGATTTCTTTTGCATGGCCACCACGGGTACGCCTGCAGAAGTCCAGTCGCTGAACCCAATTTTCGACGGTTTTCAAGCATAAATCGGCCGATACTGCTCATCAATCGTCGCTGGCTTGTTGGCATAGACCATAGACTTGACGTAGCCCCACAGGCAATAATCTAACGGCGTCAAATCGCACGGCCGAGGCGGCCAATCAACTGGGTCATTTCGTGAGATAACACGTTCACCAAACTTGGTTTCCAATAAATTGATTGTGGCATTCGCTGTGTGGCTTGTGGCGCCGTCCTCTAGGAACCACATGTCCTCCAAGTCCATATTATCCAATTGGGGTCAAAAATATTCGGTTATCATTGAACGGTAGCGATTCGCATTCACAGTAATGTGCCGGTCTTGATCATCACGGGAGAAGTACGGCCCAATGATACCGCCGGCCCATAAACCGAACCAAACCGTAATTTTTTCGGGCTGCAATGATGACTCATGGATTACGTGTGGATTGCTGTCTGACCAATAACGCATATTTTGCATATTGACGAAGCCATTCAGCCAGAAATGAGCCTCATCGCTGAAGATGATTTTCCGATGAAAATCCGAATCGTAGCGCTCTTAAAGTTGAGGCCACTGACTCCAAATTTCAGTTGTAAATTTTAATAATTTCGACTCGTTGTTGGCTCGTATATCTTTCCATGACGAAATGGCAAACCTTGGTGAAGAGAAATGTCGAAAGAGCGGGAAAAAATATGGCATCGTTTGCTGTCGCTATCGATTTATTTTTGTAGCGTCTCTGTTGAAAAACCCTTTATGGAAACGGTCTGAGGATAACACGCTGTTACTGAATCGTGCGAAAACATATGTTATGCCGATAAGTTGCTCTGATATTACCACAAGTCAGCTGCTATCATCCAGCTTAGGAACACGGCTCTGCAATATGTCACGAAGACTAAATATTTACGATTTTATATTAACTCCTGCCTAACTTGTAAAGATCACATTAATAATACGGTGAAGACTGTGTACTTTGTCCTTAGAAATTTGAGAATAACATCATATTGTATTCCTATTGAGACAAAGAGACGTTTACACCATTTCTAATTGAAACTTGAAAAAAATCAATTGAAATTTAAAAATTATATTGGAAATTTGAAATACATCAATTGAAATTTAAAAATTCTATTTGAAATTTGAAATACATCAATTGAAACTTAAAATATATCAATTGAAAGTTGAAACACATCAATTGAAAGTTGAAACACATCAATTGAAATTTAAAAGACCTCATTTGGGTTTTGATATTTTACCTGCTGTTCGGATTTTATGGCCTCACTTATTTTTCTGAAGAACGTGCAATTTTTCTAACGGCTATATATCGGAAACCAAATGAAATTTTCTTCGGCACAATTCTAGCTATAGACAAAGACATAACAGTATAAAACAAACTAATCCTAAAACACTGCATCTAGTGCATAAAATTTGCACAAATTTCGAAAAATTTAAAATTTTTCTATATTTTTTCACCATTTTCGGTTTTCGACAGGATTGTATAATAACGAGTAATTAACGTTTTTTTTTAATTCAATCAATTTGAAAAATATTTTCACATTGTTAAAAGCAGTCGTCCCAATTGGTGCGAATACAACTCCGACTGCTGTTAAATATCCTAGACTACGACTCCAAGGCTGCAACTCCGACTCCACAGCACCGCATTTTAGGAGACGTTTCTCAAGTGAGCGAAAAAGAAAATATAAAAACTCACACTTTCACTCGTGGGTTGTTCATATGTTCACATGCACTCTCCTTTTAGTACCAAACGAATAAAACGTGGAGCTCGGAATAGCTCGTGTACCGCACGACAATCTGTAACATAATTGTGTGCCTAAAAGTTCATAAAATTTGCACCTTTTGGAGGTCTTTATGCACATTTTGGCACACTATGTACATATTTCAATGCAAGCTAGATAAGTGGATCTTGGCAGCTGTATAAGGATAAACTTACAGAGTACTAGCTGACCCGGCAGAAGTTGTCCTGCATAATATTTCAAGCGATTTGTATGGGAGGTACCACGGCCCTTTGTCCAATTGGACCGAATAGTAAATCTAAAACACCCAGGGCGCCACCCAAATGCATACAACAAAATTTATTCAAATCGGTCCAGAAGTTTAGGAGGAGTTCAGTCACAAACACACGTGCAGTAGAATTATATATATAAAGGTAAGAAAGCAATAGACACTGCAGAAATACGATCCTGGTCAAAATTCTGTGGGTCGATGGAGAACACAAGGGATACGGCTGGACTGAGCAACATAATGGCCAAGGGGCACTCAAATCCCACATATGCGGGGAGGGATGATGGGACATGGTCAAATAGCTCAGGTAAATCGCTGGAGATACTCTTGAAAACACACTTCCCGGGCTGCGAGAACACATTCTGGGCTGTGCGAACATTTTCAACCCACTACACAGATACTAACGGTATAGAGGATAAAATCAGTCCAGACAGGATAGCCTGGGATATCAATAGCTTCTCACCATATAAATCTCCGGGCCCAGAAGGTATTATACCAAAAATGCTGCAAAGCGCGAAGGTCATAATTAAGCCGTGGCTCCGTATCATATTCCGATCTTGCCCGACTTTTAACTACTTACCAAAGAGTTGGAGCCAGGTAAGAGTGGTTTTCATTCCCAAGGCGGGAAGATGGAGTCATGAGAGCGCAAAGGATTTCAGACCGACCATTGTTTCTTCTTAAAACGCGTGATAGGCTAAATAAGGCACGAAAATAGATGGATCGCCCAAAATATCATCCAGCCGACACAGATATGCAACATAGGCCGCTCAAACGATACAGTTCAGCACGAAGCCGTCAGAACTATTGACATGTCCTTAGAACACAAAGAATATACCCTCGCGGCCTTCTCGGATATAGGGGGTGCATTCAATAATGTGAGAACAATGGCTATAGAAGAATCAATTGAAGATATGGGCGTGGAAACATTCTTCAAGAGTTGGATAGTGCCAATGCTACAGAGCAGAATTATTAACGCCTCTATGGGCAACAGCGAGTTATCAAACCGGGTGGAGTCATCTCTCCCGAACTTTGGTTACTCGTGATCAAGAAAAATCTACTAAAACTGGACAATATGAGGATTAACACCATGGCATGGCGTATGCGGACGACGTGGTAATAATGATGTCTGGTTTGTTCCCATCCGTGTTGAGTGAAATCATGAATGGGGTCCTGAAATCGCTTAACGACTGGGCCACTGGAAGTTGTCTTGGAGTGAATCCAGGGAAAACTGAGGTCATGACTTTTACAACGAAGACCAAGCTACAAAATTTTAATCCACCTTACATCGGCATAACAGGGGTAATTAGGACATGTCCAGCTGAAGCGCTTAATGCAATGCTTCATATTACACCAATTGATCTTCACATAATAGCTAGTGCGGCCTGAAGTGCTACCCGAACAAATGCTCTTGGAATCGGGAACCACCGATTACTGCACCCCCTCGTTGACGTTCGATAACCTATTCGATGTCAGGTTTCCCAGAAGAATAGCGTGGGATAAAGAGGAACCACTAATAGGTTTTAACACCAAAGTATTTACAAACGGATTCAAAAGGGAATGTGGACCCGGCTCGGGTGTCTTCTCCGAAGAGGCAAGCCTCAATTTGTCATTCAAACTCCCAGACAAGTGCAGCGTTTTCCAAGCGGAGGCACTGGCCATCAAGGAAGCCTGCGCTGAACTTAACGGAGAACAGAGCGCATTGGAATATTTGCACATAGCCAGGCGGCTCTCCTATCACTTAAATCTAATAACACTGCATCTAAACTCTGTAGGGAAAAACTTGTCGAGCTAGGTCGACTGGCCAGAGTGGTTCTTACTTGGATACGCGGTCAGAAGGGTCTCCTTGGGAACGAAAGGCAAACGAACTAGCCATGTCATGATCCTCTTCCACCGAATTTCATACGGTGTCAGTCGCAACGCGTATAGGGTTGGTCAAAGTAGGAATTTTCCTGTATTACCTTGAACGAGCAAAGGTCAGATGGGATAGGACGGAAACGTGCCGCATATCCAGAAACACATGGCCATACTATAACATTAACCGGATTAACTCCCTGATTAGCAAAAATCGGGGGAACATATCAAGGCTACTTGCCGTGCTGATCACGCACTGACCATTTTACATTTAAATTGTAAAATACTAACTACTTTGTCGTATCGAAAAATGTAAGGTTTTTTTTATAAAGTTATATAATATTTCGAATATCACAATGCTCGAATATTACAAAATTATATAAATATTTCGAATATCACAATGCTCTTGCAATATGATATAAGGCGTAAGAAAATATGTTGAGCTGCTTTCCATATCTGGAAAACTAAATGACCAATTATTGAGCGAACAGCATATTTGTAATCATCGCACCAAATTTAGCTAAGAACCGATACTTGAAAGATATAAATCGACAAAAAAAAATGCTTATCAAATCTTAAAAATCACAAAAAAAAACTTTTGCTCAACCCGATTTTAAAATCGCCATATCCCGAAAACTGAATAAGCAATTATTGAGCGAATTACAGATTCATAGTCAGCGAACCAATCTAAACTAAGAAGCGCCACAAGAAATATTTACTTAAAATTAAAAAAATTTCCTTGTCATATTTTAAAAATCACATAAAAATAAAACTGAAAATATCTGACTAACACTAATGTGCATGTTTCAAAATTACCTTATATACATATATATATTCACCAGTATTTCATTTTCAGTTCCCTCCCATAACAACAAATTGTCAAGTGTATGGCATGAAAATCTAATGACACTCATAAACACAATTGTATTATGAGAATCTCTAAATGATTCCTGTTTCAACCTTCCTACTACTTCTGTCGTATACTACGTTCTTTCTTTCACATTTAAGGAAGAGCACTAAACAACAGACATACAGGTTTTGATAATCGCGTAATAATTATGAGCAAAATTTCTTTTCATCGGTTCGATAGATTCTAGATTATCAGCTCATAAGCAAATATAGACCAATACTACTGCAATGCACAGTGTGACGTATCACCAATCTAAGAGGCATTGCACAAATTTATTTCCCCATTACCTTTACCTATCATATGAACCCGTTTTCTTATGTCGTTATACTTACAAGAATCGCGCAAGCTAATCAGTGCAATAACAAGATGTAAAAAAATTACAGGCGATGTCAGGGGACACCCGGTTGGAACGAAGTTCCTTTCGCTATATATTATGTACTAACACGCCTCAGGCGCCCGTTGAAAAGTATGATAATTTAAATGGATCTTTAAGAAAATATACTTTTTTTAAAATGCTATACATTTTTAAAGAATTTTTTTTCCAGAATGTATTTTTTAAAAAAAAGTATATTTTTAGGTTATTTTAGTAAGAATATATATTATATTTTCCCGAAAGTTTCTATTTTAAAGAAAGGGACTTCTTTTATTAAAAGCTAACGTTTTTTTAAGAAAAGGTACTATTTTTAAGAAGAAGTACTTTCTGCAAGAAAAACCCATAAGAGTATGCATTTTTTTTACAAAGAAGAACTTTTTTAAGACCAGATACTTTTTAAAGAAGTGGTACTCTTTATAGGAAAAGATTATTTTTTTAAAAAATTTTAATTATTTTCAGAAAGGCTACTTGTCTCAATAAGATACAAGAAAACGTATTATTTTATTTTTAAGGAAACGTACTTTTAAGAAAAGGAATTTTTGTAAGGAAGGGTATTTTCTTAAGAGAAGGTATATTTTTTTGAAGAAAGGCTTTTTTACGAAAGAACATATACAATTTTAGGAGTAGGTACTTATCTCAAGAAAAGTTATTTTGTTTTACAAAAAAGGTACTCTTTGAAGAAAAGATAGTTTTTTAAGAAAAGACAATTTGTTCTAAGATAATGTACTTTTTGAAGAAAAGGTACTTATTTAAAAAAAAAAAATTTTTTAAGAAAATGTACTTTTTGTTAGAAAATTTACTTTTTTAAGCAAATGTACTTCTTTAAGATAAGGTATTTTTTATTAAAAAAAGTATAGATTGTTTAAGAATATTAATAGGTATTTTGTTTTGCGAAAATTTACTTATTTTAAGAAAACGCACTTAACAAAATATTATTTTTTTAAACTTCTCTAAATTTACTTTTTTTTCGGTTCAAAACTACAATATGTAATAAACAGGCTCCACCTAGAAAATTTCGCATTAATCAAAAACTATCTCCCGATATGTTAGTCTAGACACAAACCACAAGTACGAGTGTAAGAGTAAGTTTGCTGCCAAATGTAATTCCATGCTCAGGGGTTTCATGGATTTGCCAGTCTTGCACTTTGGCTTTTCTAAATGTACTTTTTATTGGGTTCAAAACTACAATAGGTAATACACAGGCTCCACCCAGAAAACTTTCCTTTAAACCCAACCGAACCAAAAGTACCGAATATAGTTGATAATAATGGGTTGTAATAAAGTAGTTAAAAAAAAGTTGTTTAAAATTTTTTCATTTTGCCCCCATCCCGGAACGTGCGATAAGGAATTTCGTTCCAAAAAAAATGGTTTCCCATTACTTCCCTTGAAGGGATTGGGCAGAGCTGCTCACAACCGGTGTGCTGAGCACTTTCTAGTTTTATACTGACTGATTGGGAACAACAGTTTTACATCGGTTACGAGCGATATTTTGAGAAGCTTTGTCATAGCTAAATAATCGATAGTGTCGCCGACACTAAGCGAGGTGATAGACATCGAAAGAAATTTAAGGTGGTCAGAGCAGAGATCGAACCCACAATCGCATGGACAAGATGCGCGCACACTAACCATTGCACCACCGATGGCCACACAAAATGTACGAAGCAAAAAACAATAGAGTGCATTTTCTTTGATTTTCATGACTCTAGCTCGTTTGGTTCAACAGATACAGAATTTATTCTCCTAGATTTTCCACCCATCCGTCACACTGTGCAATCTTATGTACATTTGATACAAACAAGCAGCAGTTACGGCCACAAAGTCTCTGCGCACTCGTATATGGTACCTGAAAGGCTACATGGATGGTCGTAATTCAAAATCTTTAATTCATTGCATTCCTAAGATATAGGAATCATAGTATGTCTAATGACTGCATCCATCTGGTGGTGATGAGTGGATGAATTGTAATTAAAAATAATCCACATCATACGGTAGTCGAAATACTAGAAATTATTACACTCAAAAACAGAAGTTAGTAATCCTAGAATGTTGAAGAGAGGAAAGCAACCATGTTTGGTATTTCAGTAAACATGTCTTTGTTGTTTTACCAAACATTTTAGTCGGTATATTATCAACACTACAAATTTTGTGCTGTTTGGCGGTACATTTATTGTAATAACAGGCAAAAAGTATCAGACATTGTTTGCTGTTAACAGTAAATACACGCCGCAGTGGCTTAACGGGCTAGACGCTGCTGAAGATGATGCTTCACAAACATCGAAACGATCGTCCAGCGAATGTGAGTTCGAATCCCACCCGCGGCATTTACATTTTGTTCACTAACCGGAGAAAACATGATCTCTTACAGCCTTAAAGGAAATTACAACTTTAAACACAACGAGGATCTAAAACAACTAAACTTTATTTTTTTTTTTTTGAGTGGAGAAATGTTTAAAAGCAGCTGATATCTGGTGTGAGGAATATACATTTAAATTCCATATGAAAAATCGATGACTAACATAAACACAAACTTCATTTACTGGATTTCTAAAGTCGAATGACTTCGTTGTGGGTTGAATCGAATCATTTTCATTATGGTTACATACTGTCTCGATGACTCACTTAAAGTAGAAAGATGTTTTGTATACGATGGTTGTATAAGTTTTGTATAGGTATTGACTACTCTGGTTCCATTTACATTCTAGCTGTTATTTACCTCTATATACATCCAAATAGGTCCTAAACAAAGTGACTATCTATAACAGTGATTAGCTAAAATGTCCAACTCACAGTATGCTGAAAAGTTCCACGATATTTGATTTCATTTTATTTAATTTTGTGTCTTTCATTTCCATCAATGGAAATACAATTCCTTACAGGCTATGATCAAAAATAAAAACTTAAAATACGTGTTTTAATTAATTATAAATTATTCAGAATCTGTAACCAGAAATAAGTTAAAGTTATCTTTTGATGAACATTAGGCCATCCATGTAAAATAACAAATTTCCCAAAGTCGGGGGCAAATACAAAAAGATCATCTCGAGGCAATTTAAAAAAAATCATTTCCAAGCCCGTGAAAAACAGCCAAACTCGTTTGTATCTCGTAGCTTTTTGTTTGTAGTTCGATAGTAACATACAAGACATCGTTGTATAGGTCTCGATGACTGCTACATTTGTCCTATAGATGTCGCTGACATATGACATCATTTTCTAATGATATATAATATTTTTTCCTAGGATTAAAGCCCTTTAAAAACCACGAACATTTTGCTTTGGAAGTATACAGTTTTATTCAAAAACAAAAAAGTTACGTATGACAAGATGTATTTACAGAATTAAAACAAATATTGTTTCATGTTGTTTGCATTAATACCGCAAACTATTGCATACTTTTTAGCTCGATCCGATCTTTTTTCGTGACCCGGTCTAATGAGCATAATTCTATTTGAGGTTTCACTCTTTTTGTAAATCTAATTTACTATCATCAAGACGAAGAAAAGTGTCTTAAGGGGCTATTAAGCGCAAAATTAGTACGACCCAGTGGAACATTCCAAATATCAACATATCTAAGACTTTTTGGAGTGTCATGAAATGGTATTAGAGGGAGTAAATTTGGCGAATCTATACCATACCATTATTTATTAAGTCAAAAACTAGTAAAGAATATTGAAGATTTATGCGATAGTCTAAAGTCAGCAAACCTAGCAACAAACACTTAGATCTGTATGGTGTATATGCAGCTAGATGAAATGATCTAAGAGCAAATTTAAAAAATGTCCGCTGAACTCTTTCAATACGAGTCCTTACAAAAGCTGGGTAAATTAACATTAGTGAATTTGGATTAGAAAAGGCTGAAGAATTTCTTTTGAAAAATGCAAACATTTTATAATCAAAATTAAAATATTCGAGGTTTGTTTTTTTTTTTTTGTAAATAATATTTTTCTTCAATATTTCGCTGCCGTTTGGTTAGCATCGTCAGAACGATAAACACAACTATTAATAAATAACTATCTTCATCTTTCTGACGATGCTACCCAAAGCGCAGCGAAATATTGAAGAATAAAATTATTAAAAAAAAAAAATACCAAAAGCTCGAACATTTTAATTTTGAATATAATTCGAGAAGGTCAGATAAATCATCACTTTAGCATTTTCTTTTGTTGATTTAACCGTTTTTAGAAGATTATTACCAATTTCAAAACTACACTGAACATTATTCACAGACCCAACATACAACATGTGAAAACATGTCGAAATGTTTAAATACAGTTTGTTTAACGAGCATCATTCGAGCAAATGATATACACAACGACGAGTATTGTTTACAGTGGTGTGGAGTGTAGCCAAAATTGTATAAGTCCGACTCTAGCCTTTTGCAAATGCATGACGTCAATGCGACTCCAGCACTTTGAAGAGGTATCACAACGTCTCCAACTACAACACTTCGTAAAATTAGTACACTAACATCTTTTATAATAAATAGTGATTTAGGAAGCTGATGACAATGAAGTTGAATCAATGAGTGTGAAGTCGGAGTTTGAGTTGGAATTGGAGTAGGAGATGATATTTAGGAGTCGGAGTCCAGGAAATTAACCAGAATTTGGAGTAGGTGTTGGCACCGACCGTGCACGCTGAAAAACACGGCCTCTGTAACATATTCTCCCAAACATATTCTGCAGGAAAAATGTATATGTTTGGAACACACTTCAAACATTTATATTTTTGCAAGTTCCAAACTCATGTGTATTTAAATGCTAACATTAGCATGTTTACTGACAAATATGTATGCTTTTACGTGGAAACATATGCGTGCTTGATCCCAAACATCCATACACTTACGTGGAAGCATTCGCGTGTTTCCCCCAAACCTCCATATACCTACGTGGAAACATATGCGTATTTTCTCCCAAACATAATAATATTCAGGAACAATTATTCTTTATTTTTTTATTTATTATAATTAAAATAAATAATTATTAAAAAAATTAAAATATTTAAAATTACCCTTTTTACATTTACTTGCTGAATGCATTATTTTTTGTATGAAAGGTGAAACTGTAGCTCTATTGCTTCTCCTTTCTTTGTTGTCTCTCACATTTTTGTTTTCAGAAGGTTTCAAATATGCCTTGGTTACCACTATTCGTTGGTACACAAACTATATAATTATCTACAACTCTAGTTCATACAAGACAAGCGTGTGTCAATTACTTGTGTTTTTTTACTATATTTCACAAATGGTCCGCCATTCAGATTTTTTCAGTAGAGGCTCGGGCAGAAAAAGGGATTCACGTTGTTGCCCTTTCCAGTTTCTTTCCTCAAACGCTTTTCTCACCTTGGAAGCACACATAAATATATGCGAAACCCAAATCAACATCACAAACTATTTAACCGCCTGAGCGTTTGTTTATTCTTTTTTCAGTGATCAAGCGCTTTTGATATCCTCTGTCCGATGAACCATTGAAATTAAATACATGAAATTAAAACGCAATACATCAGCCAAAATGACTTCATCTGCAATTTGCACCAACATTCTTGAATATTTATGAATATGTCCCTCTTTTATTCTCTTGCTCTCGAGAGAGCGTAAACAGTGCAACAAACACGGCTGTGTTTATATCACAAACATAAATATATTTGGGTTGCAAACACATATGTTATAACATATTAATCATTGTGTCTCAAACATGTAATATTGAATAGCAAACACAATGCGTTTGGGCACAAGTATTTATATTATATTTGCGACAAGCTCCAAACACATGTTATTTTGTCAAAATCATATGGTCCTGACTACAGATTACCCAACCAACATTGGGAGGTTAAAGCATTGCTAACCATTAACTGAAAAACACAATTTGATATTTAACCACGATTTAACTAACGATTTACCGAAGATGACCACTGACTGAAAAACTAACCATAACTGTCACCAAATTTCAGAGGCACTTAGGACTGTTTGTGCATATCCACTTGATACTGGACAAAGTGCAATTATTTCTGATTAGTTCCCGATGCCTATGAACATTAGGGTGTGCTGAATAATTGCTTTGTTTGATGAAGTGCATATTACAGAGGTCGGTTGCAAAGTGCTGTTGTCTTTCGGCAAAGCAATGTTATTTTATATTATTTTGATTTTACACGACGTTTTATGTCGAGCATATAAAGAACAAATAATATTTTTGAAATTTTGACAGAGTAACTATCGCAGCATATCGTATACATAAAAATGTCATAACTTAACATTTTCGGATGTTAATTTTTCGTCATTTCATCTTCCCTCTCTTCAAAAAATCACCATTTTGAAAATTTTTATACATTTTTTGAACTCAGCAAACCCTTCTCACTCAGGTTTGTGAGAAGCTCTCCCTAATCCCTTCATGGGATGGAACGGGAAACCACTTTTTTTTAAACCCAGTATTTTGCCTCTAGTGAATACCTGTAAGTTTTGAGATATCTGTTTTATAGTTAAGGTGAAATATGTATTTTTTTAGAAATTCTGACAATCGTTTCTTCAATTTTTTTTTCATTTTATATACATACATATGTAAAAACGTTTTAAAATGTGAAAAATATTAACCTAATTCCTATTGTCGGAAACAAAACTTTAAGTAATACATAATATCTAGGGATGTGCGATTACTCGATTAATCAAAATTATCAAATTTAATCGAATAATCAAAAATTCTGATTAATCTAACCTATGATTAATCAATAGATTTTAATATTGATTAATCACATTTGAATAATGGTGTTTACCATTTAAATAATTTTTGGAAAAATATATAAATATACGAGTATACTATACAAACGAATGGGAACATTGGAACCTTTTGGGAAAAGAATGTTGTTGAAAAAATTCAAACTGAGAAAACCTGAACACTAGAATTGCTCAATTGTTAAAATGTTTGATTAATCAGTTATTAATTAATTAATCATGAATGTTGATCAATGAAAATGAACAGTAATCGATTAGTCATAAATATGATTAATCAAAATGTGTGACTAATCAATTATTCTCTAAATCAGAATATCAGAACCAGAATAATCAGGTTGCGTGATTAATCAATTTATCGCATATCCAATCTAATTTTCGCATTGCGAGCGATGAGGGTATTACGGAGAGCTCTCACAATCAGTGAGTTTTGAGCTTTATATTTTTGGACACATTGCCTGGGACCAACAATATTTCATCGATAACGGCTGGTGTTTGAGAAGCTGTTTTATGGTTTTTAACTATACAACTTAGTCATCAAAAACATGTGGTCAGTGCTGGAATTGTGCGAGTACATGTGTTGTTATGTACAAGAGTCGCGCATGCTAACCATAGCACCACCGACAATCAAGTTGTCGAAATTTGAATTACTACAAAATATTCACAAGTAGTTGTTTTACGAGTATTTAAGGACAATTCAGAAAATTTATAACAATGAATGAAAATTCGATGACAGAATAAGATTTCAGGCCGATTTTTAATTTACAGTGGTTAAAAATATTTTTTTACAGTGGTTAAATATATTTATAATGTAATTGGGGAACAAACCCTTAATGAATACAGTTCCTATGAGAAGATTATAGAACCTAAAACCTGTGATTTTCGATATTTTGTATTAGTTAATGTACATGAAAAATTCAAAAATTATTTACTCCAGCTCAGTTCGAATACAATTAAGGCTGCCTTTACTTCATTGACATCATTTTGTGACAACATATTGATTTTCTTTTACCATACTAATTTTTTCAAAATTTAATGTATTATTCTTTTTCGTTTCAGAATTTATGGCAATGACACATTTACATTACACTTGGACCATGGAAGAGGTTTTGGTAAGCCATTTCACGACGATTTGACCATATTGGCACCCATGCTTCAGTGTTGCATGCTAAGAAAGTCCACGGTTAAAAAATTACTAGAGTAAGTATTACAAGATTTGTATTACATCAAAGTTTTGTAGTGATTTCTGCGGAGTTCAAAAATGTCGTCTTATTTTGACAATCAGTATTTCCAATACAACTACATAAACATATATACTATATGTCCTTTATTTTTATTTTTTGCGCAAAATATAGCAATAGAAATATAAAACAATATTATAATTATAATACAAAGTTTAAATAAAACACCATCGATTTATGGCTCTGGAAAGTGTGTTAGTTTGGTTCCATTATAGTCGAGTTTGTTTATATTCCTTTTCCAGGCACTGCTACTATGTATTTGGTGGTCTTCCCGGCCTTCGATACTCAGTCAGTTTCATTTAAATGCTGCTCTAGCAATACCTGTGTGTGGCCGATCCAAGTCCATTTTCTTCTACGTATTTGCCCAAGAGATACATTATTTTTAATTTAAAAAAGATAAAGTTAAAGCACAACATTTAATATTTAACAGACATCAAATTTAAATTCAAAAACATCCATAAAAACACATAAAGAAGTCACATGTTTTAAACCAAATCATTTTACTAGTAGTTAACTATAGTCAATGCCGGTTAACTTTGTCAATGTCGGGATATAGCTCATACAGCTCATGGTTCATTCGTCGCCGAAACTCGCCGTGGTGCACTATAAGGCCATACATTTTTCGGAGTATTTTTGTCTCGAAGACTCCTAGAGATGTTTCGTCTGCTTGCGATAAGACCCAGGATTCTGCGTCATAAATCAAGACAGGTTGTATGAGAGTCTGGTATAGCTGGACTTTTGTTACTCGAGATAGAGCTTTATCTCGGAAGTGCTTGCATAGCCAAATCTATCATCTATTCGCAAGCACAATTCTCCGTTTGATCTCAAGGCTGTCGTTGTTGTGTTTATTTACGGCACATCCGAGGTAAATAAATTCGTACACTATCTCGAAATTATAACGGTTATCAAAGTTCACGCTTTGGTCTAACCGCGTTGAGGCTCTGCTCGCTGAAACCATTAATTTTTTCTTGTCCTCATTTACTTTCAGACCCACTTTTGCTGACTCCTTCTCAATTCTCGAAAACACCGCATTAACTTCTCTAATTTTGCGCCCATATCTACACGCTGAAAAAGTTGAATTTTATTGTTGCTCGGATGCAAACATAACGTGTTCTGTAGCTTGTCGCAAATATAGAATACTTGTGCCCAAACACATCGTTTTTGCTATTAATAGTATATAAAACATGTATTTGTGACCCAAATGCGGCTTTGGTTGTTGAAAACTGCTGAAAACAAAAACTTTAAAAGCAACAAAAAGCATCAGATCATCGATGCTCATAGTTCCTGCAATATGTTGCTGGGGCCGATATTTTTCAGCGGGTATATCATCAGCATACGCGGGAAGCATGTGACTTTTGCTGCTGATGGTTTTATTCATGTTGACTTCAGCTTTTATCATAATGATCTCCATTAAGATGTTAAAGAGATCGCACGATAGGGTGTCGCCTTGCTTGAGGCCTCGCTTAGTTTCGAAAGGTTCGGTAAGATTTTTACCAACTTTCCCTGCGGATTTGGTGTTCCTTGTAAAGTCGTATGAGTTTTGCAGGAATACCAAGCTCAGACATTGCTCCGTAAAGTTTCTTCCGTAAAAGGGTATCGAAGGCCGCCTTATAATCGACAAATAGATGATAGGTGTCGTTTTGTTTTTCGTGGGTCCCCAGGATTTGGCGTCGCTTGCAAACCTGGTCAGTTGTCGATTTTCCAGGGCTAAATCCACACTGGTATATTCCAATCTGGCCAGCGATAATTGATTTTAGTGTTTCGCACATTATACTTGATAGAACCTTATATGTCAGGGACGGAAGGCTTATTCGACGGTGGTAGGCACAGAGACCGGCTCCAAACGCCAGACATGCATCAATCTAACCAAATTTTGATAATGAGCTGATGCATGCACCTTATCAGCTCATCAGCTCATCGACTCCTCCGGCTTTGTTGTTCTTAAGCCGGGCAATAGCTGTACTGACCTGGTCTGGGTTAGGAGGGGGCAATCGACGTCTTCGTCCAAATTGTGATCGATTGTCTCATAATCGTTGGATATCTCAGGTACCAGTAGCTCGGAGAAATGATCTGTCCACATTTCCTACATGTTCTGCACATCTGCGATGAGATTTCCGTCCGTGTCTTTACAGAAGAGAGGCTCTGAACCATGTCCATTAGTTCCGTTTTTAACTTTTTGGTACAATTTTCGGGCTTTGTTCTTCCTTCTGTATGTCTTAATATTCTCACTCCGCGCTTTCTCCAATGCCGTTTCTTACGCCTAAACAGACGGTTTACCTTCTTTCAGTTCTCCCTATACCGCGCGCGTTGCAATTGACTGAAGCATTGCCATGCGTGCAGCGTTCTTTTCATCATTTGCAATGCGACATTCTTCATCGTACCAAGGTTTGCTGCGAAGCTGTTTTTCGAAACCAAGTACGGTTGTTGCGGCAGTTTTTATATAGTCGGTAATGGGTTTCCACTGCGCATCAGGATCGTCGTCGGTAGGGGGTACGTTTTGTGGCAAGAGTTGCGAGAGCTTCCTTGAGTAGGCTGTGGCTTCCTCTGGTAATTACAGCTTTCCGATGTCTAGCTTTCTCTGCGTCTGTTTTTGTAAGATTTTCGATGTTAGCTCATCTGATCACTCGTACGTCCATTTCACTGGATGAGTGCCTTCCATCAATTACCACGTGATCATTTTGGTTCTTCATTCTTTGATCAGGGGATACCCAAGTAGCCCTGTGGATGTCTTTATGCTGGAAAGTTGTACCACTGATGACCATGTTTTTTGCCGCGGCAAAGTCAATCAGTTTCATACCTTTTTCGGAACTGTCAGCATGTAGACTGAAATTGCCAATAGTTGGATTAAACACATTCTCCCTGCCTACTTTAGCATTAAAATCTCCTAGTACAATCTTAATATCATGGCCAGGACAGCGGTCATACGTTTCCTCTAGGAGCTCATAGAATATGTCTTTGGCATCATCATCATTCTCTTCTGTCGGGGCATGTACACAAATTACAGAATTGAACCTAGAGACTATATGTCGCAGTCTTTTGCCAACTACAAATCCGCAACCAAATTCATGTTTTTTCTCATGGCAACTAGTATATGGCGCAATTTCTTTTTCTTGTGCAGCCATGTCCTGTCCGTCGCATTTCCTGGATAGCGGTAATGTCAGCCTAATAACTTTCGAGGACATCTGCCTATTGGATACTTGCACCGGATCTATATAGAGTTCTCGCATTCCAGGTGCATATCCGTAAATCGTGGTCCTTATAACGTTTGCGGGGGTCGTCAACAAATAGGGGTCGTTTATGTTTTCTTTTTCGTTCTTGTATTTTCGCTGCCATTATGAACGGTGGCGGGAGGCAACCCCAGTCCACCAGGTTCTTTGCATTTTACCTACTGCTAGGATATTTGATTGCAGCCAGCCATTATGGATCAGATGCTGACCATGATGCAATATGTCGAACCTGAATTTTCTTCTTTTGGTCTCTATCCGTCGTTGGCCGATATGTTTGGCTCATCCGCCTACTAACGAATACTAAAGAATATGTCCATAGCTTGATGAGCTTGATGGTCATAATAACACGTAGTTTAATTTACGAATATAAAATACGAAAATATGTAAAATATCGAAGGACTTTTGTGCTTCCTCCAACTAAATATATTCCTTATATATAAGTATATAACGGGTTTTTCAATAAGAGCGCTACAAAAGTTTTTTTAAATAAAACAAACCGGTTTTAGATACCAATGCAATTCTTTATTTCTGTGAAAGTACGTTCGGTGCCATTATGTATGGAACTCGATTTCTTTTGCTTGGCCACCACGAGCACGGTTGCAGAAGTCCAGACGCTGAACCCAATTTTCGACGGTTTTCAAGCATAAATCGGCCGATACTGCTGCAATTTCACGTTCGATATACGTACGATGTTCATCAATCGTCGCTGGCTTGTTGGCATAGACCATAGACTTGACGTAGCCCACAGGAAGTAATCTAACGGCGTCAAATCGCACGACCGAGGCGGCCAATCGACTGGGCCATTTCGTGAGATAACACGTTCACCAAACTTGGTTTCCAATAAATTGATTGTGGCATTCGCTGTGTGACTTGTGGCGCCGTCCTGTTGGAGCCACATGTCCTCCAAGTCCATATTATCCAATTGGGGCCAAAAATATTCGGGTATCATTGAACGGTAGCGATTCGCATTCACAGTAATGTGCCGGTCTTGATCATCACGGAAGAAGTACGGCCCAATGACGCCGCCGGCCCATAAATCGCACCAAACCGTAATTTTTTCGGGATGCAATGATGACTCATGGATTACGTGTGGATTGCTGTGTGACCAATAACGTACGTTTTGCTTATTGACGAAGTCATTCAGCCAGAAATGAGCCTCATCGCTGAAGATGATTTTCCGATGAAAATCCGAATCATTTTCAAGTTGTTGCTCAGCCCAATTCACGAACATACGACGCTTATGGTGGTCGAGCGGCTTTAGTTCTTGCGTCAATTTGATGTTGTAAGGATGTAGGCCAAGATATTTTCGCAAAATTCGCCACAACGACGTCACAGAGATGCCCAACGCTTGAGAACGACGTGTGAGAGACACATTTGGGCTTGCTTGAACTGAAGCCTCAGCGGCAGCAATATTCTCGACACTACCGGCACTTCTTTGTCTCACTGGCACGGGAACATTTTGTACTGTGCCTGTGGATTCAAATTTTTCCACTGGACGCTCAATTGTTGATCTGGTAGGACGATTATGACGACCATAAATTGGACGTAGCGCTCTTAAAGTTGAGGCCACTGACTCCAAATTTCGGTAGTAAATTTTAATAATTTCGACTCGTTGTTGGCTCGTATATCTTTCCATAATGAAATGCCAAACCTTACTCAAGAGATATGTCAAAAGAGGGGGAATAATATGGCGTCGTTTGCTGTCCCTATCGATTTACTTTTGTAGCGTCTCTGTTGAAAAACCCGTTATGTCTTTCATTTATTTTTTTAATGTATTTTATGTCGCTCTTTACAGATTCCACAATGGCTCTAAACAATTGTCACAAGTAATGCGAGAAACTATGCAAGTTGATCCTGTAAGTCCGGTTCTATGGGAGCCTCATCTCGAAGCTTTAGATCGTCGAATTAGCATTATCCTGCAAGGAGTGCGCGATTGTGTTAAAAAGAATCCACCCGAGGAATTCGATGGGTCCGAGGATAATGTATCATCATAGCGTTAAAATTAGACAATTTAAACCAAACATATACATTAAGACTAGTTAACGCCAACCGAAGAAGAGAAAACTGAGAAAAAAGAGAAAACACTAAGAAACCAACACAAAATTTATAAATAGTTAATATTTTTTTTTGTTTTTGTTAAAAAAAACTAGTATTTATAAAACACACACCTCGATTTTATCAAAAAAAAAAAATAAATATATATATATATATACATATACTATTAATAATAACAATAACCAAGTTAAATAGAGTGCACTTGAGAGATTTTGTAAAAAGCTCTCACTTTCGATTGCTCTCTATATGGGTAAACAAAACAATTAGAAACGAAAACTATAGAAATTTTGCTCTCAAAAGCTCTCGTCGTTACATTTAGTTTTTATAAAGCCGGTAGATTTATGAAACCTCCCCCTCACCATTTTCAGAAACCCAACAAGTTAAGCTTTAAAAGTGATACAGTTACAGGACGAAGGCAGGCGATAATGTTTAAAATATTATCTACAATTATTTTTTTATTTTTGTTTTTGTTTCTAATATAATTTAAATTGTTACTAACGAAGTGAACACAGCCTCCTGGACAGGGGTAGAATTTAATTTGTTTTTAAAATTACTCACAAATGCATAGACATATTTAACTTTGTCCAACAAGGTCGCGTGACTTTAGTACCTTTTTTTTGTGTAATAAAACTAAAATGTTATATACGTTTTTCTAAGATCTTGTACAACTTGGCAGCTAACTTTATTGTGGACTTTTGTGTTTTTTCGAAACAAAAAAAAATAATTTTATAGCTGAAGCACTTAGTGTTCGGAAATTTAGTGAAAAGAAAATAGTGTTAAATCTATATAACTTTTATAAAAGACTATACTACATTTAATTTCTAAACTTATTTTATAAACAAAAATATATATATAAATATTTCTTTTTATTATTTATCATTTAGTTTAGAGTGTTGCCGCATGGTTGATCAAGTTTTAAATCTACGATAGGCTGAATTCTGCCATCTGGCAAAACTTATCATTTACCTTAATTTACATTTTTCATGTTTTAAAGTACGATTCTGGGTAATTTGAAATATTTGTCGGGTACAATTTCGTTGATATTATTTTGTTCTCTGTTTCAATGAATAATTCGTAACCGTTAGACAATTACAAAATTGTGAATTGTTTTGATATAAAATGTTGTGGATTTACGCTAAAAGGGCATTGAAAATTAAAGGCTAGGAAATTTTGAAAATGTTTAAAAAGAACTTAATTAAAATCAAATTATTATGATTATTGTTGAATAAGATAAAAGTAAACAAAATTACCCAACTTCAAAGTTCGATTTCTAATCAACTCTTTCAAATTATTTAACATTCAACAAAGTATTTTTGGATAAAATTATCCCTATGGCGCATTGAGTCATGAACTATAGCAACATTTTCGGTAAATACATTTTATAGTCGTATTATATAATGCTAACTATTGAATGTCAAACTACAACATATGTCAAATCAAGAGCAATCACCTTAGAATTTGCTTAAAAGTTGCAACCAAAAAGAATAAGAAAATACTACAAAAATTGTTACCCTAATGTCGAGAATTTTCTATAGTTACCCAATAACAATTTGTTTGAAATATAAGTACTACTATTATCCTCTCTCTCTCTCTCTCGCGTTTAGTTCTATCGTAGTAGCATTAGTGTATACCAAAGAAATATCAACATTAATATTTTGAAATTTCAATTTAAAAATTTCTTCATTATTATTATTATTATTTTTGTTTCTATACCTACTTAAATGTAATATTTCTCAATAATTAATATAATTTCTGTATAAGACACATCAGAAAACTGTTTTTCGGTCAATTCGTTTAAAACAAAAAATTGCGAAAGAAAATACCAATCAAATGATTAAGAAGCAACTGACTTATATTCCTATATTTTATATTATGTACGTACCACAGACAACAAAGAAGAAAAGAAAAGTGAACGAAATCGATAACAAAGAGAAACATATGATGAATATCCTTTATAACTAAAGTACCTTATGTATATGTTCGATGTAAATATTTTATACATAAATTTTAATAAAATATTTATGGGTTTAATATAAATATTACAAAGGAAAATATTTTAAAAAAAATTAGACAATTCTGTTTTTAGCTGCACTTAGAATATATTAATTGTTTATTTATGTAACATAACTTTGATGTTTTAGTTAAAAACGTTTTTCATTTTCTATAAATAAAATGCTGTTTTCGTTTTTAAGTTTATACATGAAACTCTTAAATAATTATATATAATTGAATGTTTACATTTATGAAATGTCAATGTTATTTAATTGTAATAATAATATACATACATATATACATAAAAATATATATACATATATATACATCATACATATATGAATGAATATAATATCTGATACAATCATATATTATCTTGTACTATTATTAATAGAGAATTTAAAAAATTAGCACTGTTGCAATATGAAAAACAAAACAAAAAATCCAGCAAAACACCATCAACGAAAATAATAAGAATTCTATATATAAAATAAATAAAAACAAAGTACTATTTGACTGTTACATAGATTCGTTTTATTTTATCAAAATCATTGCAATTAAGGGTTCAGCAGGAAACCGCTTGGAATATGGCAACCCAATTCCTTACCTTGCTACAATTGTGTAAGCGAATACGTAAGTAATAGCAACTGTAAGTGTTGATCAAATTTGATGTGTGTTTTATTTTCGCAGAAACGACACAAATTAATTAATTGCCACAATTATCATCAGTCCAACGAATTCGCTTGAATACACTACAATTTGTTGCAACGCAACTAAAATGCTACAAAAAGGATATATAAGTAGAGAAGAAAAAAATAAGAAGAGAACAAAAAAAAGAGTGAAGCGCCTCATTGTTCTGCTCCCTCTCTTACTATCTTTGTTGATTATTTCAATACACGAGCAGTTTTCTGATGATGTTACAGTAGAAACATGTTTTTTTTTTTTTTTTTTTTTTTAATGTTTATTTATTTGTAAATATTATGTTTAAACTATAATAAACACTAGTTAACAATAACAATTTTATTATATACAATGTCTCTTAATCGAGCACTCTAGTATTATCAATATGATAAAGATTGTTTTTCACAATATACAAAATATTTTTTCTTCTTATTCAAGATTAAGAATATATAATAATTGTTTGCAATGAAAATTTTTTTAAAAACATTGCTTTTATGATTGATTTTTTTTGGTAAGAGGGCTTGTGTCAAGAGGTAAAAACGAGAAAAAAAAAATATAATTAATTATCAATATATCCACCAAAATTTTTTGTTTTTAGTTTGTTGTAAATATCTCAGATCTTTTCTCGATATGCTTGTGCTATATCTGATATTTAAGTGATCCATGTTGCAATTGACAGCTTTTATATTGGCTCGTCTATAGTTGTGATAAAAGACTGGAATACCATTTTCGTTTTGAATAATTCTTTTGTTATCGAGATAGACAAAAGCTTCAGGTGGAACAAACCCCTTATCTAGGCAATCAATTATATATCCTTGATCAGTATAATAAGGCGCCATTATATAATTATTCACATAACATTGTGTACATTTTAATATATTATTTCTTATTAGATGTATTATAAAATTGTCTATTCTTATTATATTGGCACTATTGTACAATTTCTTATTAGATATGTATTTGGTATAATTACTTTGCGATGACCTATAAATTGATGTGCAAGCTCTTAAACATTTTCTTTCAAAAACTCTAATTTTTGCCATATTTGAAGGTGATATGTTGAACCAAATTGGACAACCATATGTTAATACCGGTCTAATTAGGGACTGGTACATTATTATTTTAACTCTAGGTTTTATAAATTTGGAATGAAACAATGGTCGGTATTTATAGAACGCTTTTCTAGCTTTTGTAAGAATTTCTTTGACGTGTTGATTAAAATACAAAAATTTGTCTAGGTATAGACCTAAATATTTTACAACCTCCTTATTGGGAATGTTGCAATTTGCCAAGCTTGATTTGATTCCAAACTTCTTCCAATTTCTTCTTATATTATTATTGCATTTGTCAACTGTCGGTCTGAAAAGTATTGTCTCACATTTTTGTGCGTTGATTTTCATATTCCAATTGATTGTATACTGTTCAACTAAATTGTAGGTTTTTTGAAGATTAATATTAATTTTGTCGATTTTATCGTCCGCATGATATATGATTATGTCATCTGCAAACGAGATTATATTATCTACACTGTTTAATAGATCTATTATGTACAAATTAAAAAGGATTGGAGAATTTACAGTTCCCTGTTGTAGTCCGTTATCTATCTTAAACGATTTTGAACTTTTAATTTTCTGATTACAAACCATAAAGTTTTTATCACTTATCATATTATATATTAATATAATTTGATTTAGTGGAAATTTAAACTGAAATAATTTATACACTAGGCCTGGAATCCATACACTATCAAAGGCCTTTTCCATATCAATAAGGCACGCACCTGTACATAACTTTTTGTGCCAGTTCCAATTAATGTCAGAAGTAAATTTATGTATGGCATTAACTGTCGAATGTTTGAATTTGAAACCAAACTGCTTATCACATATAATATTGTTATCATTACAAAATTTTGTTATATTGTTGTTGATGCAGGCTTCGAATATTTTGCTAATATTAGGCAATAGACTTATAGGCCGTAGATTTTCAGGATTATTCGGATCTTTATCCTTCTTAGGTAAGATCACAATCTTTGCCGTTTTCCACTTATTTGGGAAGTATGAATTATTGAGCATATTATTGAACAATTTACAATAATCATCAATCATTACTTGAGGAATGTTCCTTAGTACTATATTGGGTATGTTGTCAGTTCCCGAAGATAGTTTATTCCTTAAATTGTAGAAAATGTAATACAGATTCTCTTTCGTTACGAAAAAATCTGAAAATTGTGCTTCATTTACATAATCTGATAAACTTGTTTCACTGAAGTTAATTAAAGTTGATTTATTGCTTTCGAATAGTGTTTTTATTTCCAAGAAATTATTAAAAATTTCATTAACTTGTACATGTATAAGATTTTCCTGATTTATTTCCTTTTCGGCATGTACTGACTCTAAAAATGCCCCTATTGTATCTAGCATTTGAACTGGTTCCTCTATAACGTAATTATTTGAATCGTCTTTGCTTAAATTTTGCGGATTTATACCAGCATTGGTTAGATAAAATTCAGCTTGCACTCTAAAAATGCCCCTATTGTATCTAGCATTTGAACTGGTTCCTCTATAACGTAATTATTTGAATCGTCTTTGCTTAAATTTTGCGGATTTATACCAGCATTGGTTAGATAAAATTCAGCTTGCACTGGAATTTTTATTTGCTGAAGATTTAAAGGTGTAAATTTTTTAAAGTTTTTCTTTATTTGCCCAAACATATTTTGTGAATCTTTAGGGTCCATATTTGTTAGCCTTTCCTGAATGCGACGATTAATAATTATTACAATATTTTCCTTTATAAGTTTTTTGACCATTTTTAGTTTAGCTTTTGCCACATTTATAGCGTCTTCAGTAAGTGTACGTTCTAGCCTATTGTGTTTTTTGATGATGGTAAGAATTTTACTTTTCTCTAAATATAACATTTTCATAGTTGAGTTGTTGATTTTAGAAAAAGTATCACTTGTCTTGTATTTTGGAACAACCTCGTCTATTGTTTCTGTTATTATGATATCCATTCTGTTTAAATGATAGTCGATTTCTTCGTTTGTAAGATTACGATTGTTAGGGATTTTTATAGATTGATTTAATTTTTGTATAATTTTGTTCTGAAATTTTCTCCAGTTGGTAGATTTAAAATTGAAATTAGATTTATCATCATTTTTTAAAAATGTGAAGTTTTCCCCCTCGTTGCTCATTGAGGCAATAATTTGTACAGCTGTATGGTCACTGTCGTAGTCTAATGTTTTAAGACAATTTAATGTGTTATTTTCAGTAACAATGTTTAATCTACAGTCCGCTAAACAAACATCTAAATAAGATCCCGAACGAGGAAATGAAGGAGAACTTGTAGCATAAAATCTACATCTGAAACGTATTTCGTTGTCTGTTAGCCATCCTTTAAATATACATCCCTTTTGATTGTTATTTGGGTTACCCCAATCAGAATGTTTACAATTCAAGTCGCCAGCTAGAACGTAATAGTTGTTCTCATTTTCTAAGTCCATACACTCGAAAAGATTGTGAAGTTCATTTTTAAGATGAGCATTATTATTACCAGAGGGATAATAAGCTGAAATAATATACAGTATTTTATTTGCAGCCATAGGAATTTTAATTATACAAGTTTCTAAAGATCTAAATGAATTTATGAAGTTGTTTGTATAACTACTGTATTTTATATTATTTTTTATTAGTATTGCTGTGCCTCCAGCTTGAGTTGAACCCTTCCTGTCCCTTCTTATTAAATTAAAGTTTTCGAAATGCATTTTGTGTTTGGGATTAAGTTTTGTCTCACTTAGTAATATAATATCAGGATTATGTTTATTAATAAATTGATGGAGGTCATACCTTCTGCTAACTTGTATTAGAGAATTAACGTTTATTTGTATTATCTTGAGCTTTTTAGAGACTGTGTTTGTGTGGTTGTTTGATGACATTACACTACTTCAAGCATGGATAATATTGAATCTATTCTAGATACTTGTAAGTTCAATTGTTTTTGAAGGTTTACCATTTGGTTATTGATATTTATCATAAAATTTTTAATTTCTTGCAAGAATGAGTTATTTACACCATTATCTAATCTATTTGTGTCTATATTTGATGAATTGTTATTACCCCTGACTACATTTGCAAAGGAAGTTTCTGGCTTAGTAAATACATTAGTGCTATACATATTATTTTCTGCTAAATTTTTTCTCTTAATACTAATTTTTTGTTTGAGTTGTTTATATTTTTCACAACCCTTATATGAAGCAGGATGACCATACGAGGGATGATCTACGAGGGTGGCTTCTCTACTTGCACATCCTTTTTGAATGTTATAGACTTTCTGGCATCTTGTCGGCTATGTACAAATTGTGTTGATTTTTCTCTGAAAATGCATTTTACACAAACTGCTCTGCCAAAAATAACGAAATATATCGATATGAAATCACATCACAGACAACAACCGCTATGAAAGAAAACGCTTTAGTAACCAATCACAATAATTTCCCAAATTTGGAGATTATCGTAAAAGTAATAGTGGTGACATTCACAGCTAATGGTGGAATTCCATGATAGAGCTAGTGTATGCAACAACCACAGATCAACTCAGTTGGCCAGGGTTACCAACTCCATTAAAAAGTTTGGCAACTCAAGGCCGACATAAATTACATTTTCGGTCGCTGTGCAGGAAAAAAAATTTATAAGCAGAGTTGCCAGAGCCCGCCTAAAAAATTATGCCAAATGCCGTCAAAAATTGTGCTGTTTGCTAAATCATTATGCTAAATTAACTTTTTAGTGTTTTCTGTAATGTTGACCCCAAAACACTTACAGACCCTCCAAGAAATGGGTGCTCATCTCGTCTGTAAACAGCTGTTATACGTTAACCGTCCAGCTTAAAAAAAAATTTTATTATGGCATTAATTTTGTATTGGTCGTCGATGTGCGCGGCTTTAGTGCATGAGAACGTTGGTTCGATCCCTGCTCTGACCACCTTAAATTTCTATCGACGGCGGTCACCTCGCTTAGTGACGGCGACACTATCCTAGCCATGAAAAAGCTTCTCAAAATACCGTCCGGAATCGGTGTAAAACTGTAGGTCCCAATCAGTGAGTGTAAAACTAGAACGCGCACAGCTCACTGGTTTGTGAGAAGCTCGCCCTAATCCCTTCATGGGATGTAACGGGAAACCATTAATTTTATATTTTTATTAATTTTGTATAGCCTGTATCTTAATTTCATACAAAACAGTAACTTAAAATATTTTCAGAATTTCTCCATTGTCTTTAAAACAATTTCTTTCAATCAATTTCAAACAATTTCAATTCAATTATGGATAATTTCCTAGAGAAGAGTGATCAAATGGTCTCTACTTCGTAATTTACTTTGTCAGATATTACTCTCATATTACACCCGGAGATTTTCCCTGGAGGTTATATCCGGGGCTTCGAGAAGAACTCCTGTCGGATTTAGACTAATTTGAAGTCATTTAATAATCGCCCATAAAAGTACGGTTTACATTGGGGGTTTCACTCCTGATTTCACAAAAGCATTTTGGCAGTCCTAATAATAAATTTATAAGGAATTTGGTCGACTATCTCAATACAATAAATTGAATTGAATAAATTTTTGAACTGCTCAAACTATTTTTAATATTTCAAGAATTACATTTTTGCTTTTAAGACTGTGGAGTTACTTTGTTTGGCAAAGTAGTCGGAATATCAAATTTTCAGTACCAAACAATTGTTTTCGTAGGGCATAACTTTGGCATAACAACCCTGTAATTGATTTTGTTCACGAAATTTACGCAAATATAACGATATACCGATAAATATGCTGCAAAAATATATTTTTCAGATAAATTATAGGGAGAAACTTTCAATTCGAAAAATTGTGCCGTTTGAAAAAAAAAATTGCTAAAAAAACTGTACTAACATTAAAAACAATTTGGAAAGATTTGAGAAAATTTTGCTAAACGGCACTTAGCATAACTTTTCAAAAAACAAGTGCCAAACGGAAAAAAATTGTTCCATTTCGGCATAAATTATGCCAACATGGTAACACTGTTGGTAAACCGGACTTATAATTTGGCAGATATATAGATGTTTTCTCTTATTTTCAATAGGGAAATAAATAAAATAAAAATATTGTGTCACGCTGAATTCAAAAATATATTAAATTTATTTTTATTTTTGTTCAAAAATAGAAAAGAAATTAGAAACAAAACTGAATAGTAAATGGTTCATTAACAAAACAGACAAAGACATTCCAACGGAAATACATGCACTGCCGGTAAAAAGAGAGCATTTACCAATATTAAATATTCTAGCAGAAGGAGAAGATTTTGATAAAATACTACCAGGTAAGATAGAACAGGAAATGGCTAGAACTAAATTAACAAAGATTTATATATAGCCAGACGCATAAAATGAAACTGACGAATATGTATAAATTTGTGTTTGACAAAGTTGATAAGGCTAAAAAGTACTTAAAGAAGAATAAGGATGTAATCATAGTTAATGCCGATAAGGGAAATGCGACGGCAGCTATTTATAAGCAATTGTGTTTATATATCACGAATTAACAATATTGCAGGAGATACAGGTAAGTACAAACTGATGGATATAGATCTTACTAGCAAACTTGAAAAATTTAACCATACTGTAGAAGAGATACTGTAGAAAAGCAATAAAGCTGGAAACATACAAGGGCGGTCCCAAAACTAACCGACCTAAAAAGCAAGCACAAAAATGTTGGGGAAATTTTTCTTTATTTTTCAACACACTCTCCCTTTAGCTCGATACACTTATTCCAGTAATATTCAATATCTTAGATACCCTGTTTATAGTAAAAACTGCCAAACTTCTTAAAATAGTCATCAACCGCAGACTCCACCTCCTCATTGTTGGTAAATTTTTTACCACCGAGCCATTTTTTCAAGTTTGGAAATAGAAAATAGTCCAAGGAAGCCAAACTTGCAGAACAAGGTGCGTGATGAAGCAATTCGAACTTTAATTCATTAATTTTGGCCATCGCAATAGTGTATCTGTGAACTGGAGCATTATCTTAACGACTTTTTTGACAAATGCGGCCTTTTTTCTACAATTTCATCACTCAAATAAAATTAGCATAATATTCACCGTTGATGGCTTTTCCTTTCTGAATATAAATATCAATATCCCATACGCATCCCAAAAAATTGACGCCATGACCTTGCCTGCAGATGAAACCGTCTTCGCCATCTGTGAACACGATTCTCCCATTCCAGTCCATTGCTTTGACTACTCCTTTGGCTCAGGTGTGAAGTGGTGGACCCATGTCTCATCCGTGGTTATAAATCGACGCAAAAATTCGGCTTTATTGCGGTGAAACATCGCCAAACACTCTAATGAAACATCTTCATGATGCTGTTTTTGCTCTATTGAAAGCAAGCGCGGCGGCACCCATCTTGCGCACAGCTTTGTCATCTTTAAATCTTCCGTCAATATACGATGTATAGCACTTTTTGATATGCCACTTTTGAAATGCCTATGCCTAGCTAGCTCACGCACCTTCGGCCGACAATCATCCAATACCATTTTGTAGATTTCTTAACCGTGCCTAGCGTGGACACCTCAATTGGTCGACAACTACGGTGTTCGTCTTGGCAGCTCGTACGTCCTCGTTTAAGCTCTACTACCCAATATTTTACACTTCGTAAACGAAGCAGCAGACTCCCCAAGAGTAGAATCTAGCTCGGCTTTATTAATTTTGCTTGGACTGAGACCTTTCAAATGGAAATAATGAATTACACAACGGTGACCAATTTTTTACATGTTTATAAATTCACTGAGATCGTTTACTTTCATGTCTCAAATAAAGCCGGAATTACAATGCAAGCAACATTTTCAATAGGCGTTCGCAATGTAAGCAAAAGTTTCCTTCGAATCGAGATGATTGTTATAACAGGTGATACCAACAATAAAATGTATTTTGTTTTCGTGTCAAAGTTAACACAAATGTATATTAAGAATAAAAGTAAGCCAGAAATTGCAAAACCAAATACATTTGAATTTAATTCTTCATGTAATGAACCGAATAAAAATCAATTTATTTAAGTTGTTCTTATAACACAACCTCTAGTAGTTGCATCATGATGCAAATGTCACATCCAGGTTTGTATTTTGAATATTTAAAATGTTAATGTATTTAACCATATTTGCTATTAAAAAAATCTACAGATAAAATTACGTTTTATAATGCATCTTTTAACACAAATGGGTTCAATTTTCATTGTTGTTTTTAAGTTTGAAATGAAATTCGAAGTACAGCGCCATCTACCGCTTAATAGTATATTATTTATTCGAACAAATATGTTGTTGGAGTAGAAATAGAAGAACGTCGGCGACAAATTTGAGTTAAATTTTTGGAAAAAAAACCGAAAAGACATTCTGTGAAATTCTGTGTGTGAGAACGAGTTGGCATGAGAAACGACACTGTCGATTGCATTGTGAATGCGTCTTAAAAAGACTAAACAACGTGGCGCCTTGAAGATTAAGCAGAAATCACAATGCAAGCAACATTTTCAATAGGCGTTCGCAATTGTAAGCAACAATTTACTTAAAATGCCACATACAGTGTTGTACTCTGAATATTAACAAAATATTAAAATATGTGAAATGTTTACAATAAACACATTCTTCGGATAAAATTTGTTGAAAAATACAGTTTTTGTAACAAATGGTTTACGTTTTCATTGAAATTTCTTAGTTATGAAATGAAATTCCAGATGAAGCGCCATCTAGGTGTCAATTATAGATATATAGCTTGATTCGAACAAAATTGTTGCTGAAGTAGAAGTAGATTAATTTGTGCGCCAAAGTTCAACTACATTTTTGGAAAGAAATCGAAAGTTCATTGTCTGAAATGCCGTGGCATTGTGGCTGCAGGTTATAACATATGTTTCATAAGGTTGCCACTTTTCACCGAAATATTTTTTTTCAAACTGATCGAACAAAATTTGTTGCTGAAGCAGAAGTAGATTAATTGCTGCGCCAAAGTTCAACTACATTTTTTGAAAGAAATCGAAAGGTCATTATGTGAAATGCCGTGGCATTGTGGCTGCAGGTTATAACATATGTTTTATAAGGTTGCCACTTTTCACCGAAATATTTGTTTTTAAACTACTGTCACCATCTCTATACGTCATGTTGGCTAACTACTTACATATTTGGGATCCAGCTCTGCCGCATTTCCATTGTCATCAGCAGTTTTGTTCTTTGAATTGGATGCATTCGACGATTATAATAATGACGTTTTCGTCTAAATAGTCCGTGCTTCTTGAAAATGTTAAATTAAAAATATAGTTTTTATCGTCAATGTGCGACAAGGCATTGCAAACTGGTGGATATTAAAAGCTAAGTTGATAATGTTGTTGCAGGCACGACGACAGCCGACAAGCCTTTGCATTGAAATCCTGAGTCTTAAGATCTGTAATTAAAATGAAAAGAAACGTTACATTAAATTTTGATGATTGATACTTCTGATGATTTTTAAAGATTTGAATATTTATTTCATAATGCTTGATTTTGTTTATGAACATTAAATTCGATTTTCCATTTCATTTAAACCATTGTTGGTTGTTTCAAAACAAACTTTGTTTTATGTTTTATTTCAATCCATTAACATTGAGTAAACCCGCAATACGCCTGGTCCTGGTTCTGGTGTTTAGTCCTGGCCCTCTTTGCCAGTCGTAGTACCTTGTGCAATTTACTGGAAAGAACACTTCATTTCTTTTTTGCACCTACATACACATTTGCATATAATAGAGAAAAAGAGAAAAGTTTTTATGTGACTGCTTGTGTCGCCGTATCATATTCAGATGGAAGGTAATTCTATTAGTAACTTTCTTATTTGAGAAAGTCTGTTTGTGTGGGTGGGTTTCTATGTTTGTAGAGTTTTTTGAAGTGTGAACCATTTCCTCCTTCCACTTCCTAGCATAGAGAGCTCTTCCGGCGTAGAACGACGTACGAGAAACAGCTCCCCATTTGTGTAAATCGTTTAACTTTCCTGTGCCTTACTTTTGTATGTATGGATGTATGCACGAGTACTTGATTTAGGACAGAGTTGTGGAAATCGTGCATTTTCCAATTACGCTATGCGGGAATAAGTTTTTGCCTGTGCCAATCTAGGTCAAAAATTGATTATGTATTTAATGTAAACAGATTATGGCAAACTTTTACTTCGTCTTCAGTTTATTGTCGAATAATATTTCTTAATCATACGCAGAAGACGAATGGGGACTTAAAGCTTTAAAATTAAACTTTATTTATTAAAACCTGTATTAAGGAAAGAGTAAACAAAGATTTAATGTTACTGTTTTATTTGCATTTAAGTAGACTCCTCAAGAATTCATGTACATTTTAATTTAACGAAACAGATAGAAATCCATCATTTGATATTTTTCCTAAAAAAAATTCTGGACTCTGTGAAGTTTCTCCAACAAACTGCATAAACCAATTATTTTGAATCAATTTGCCAAATTCCCCAATACCGGTTGATAATTGCTACCCTTTATTTTATAATAATAATACACGGATATATATAATACATCTCAGAATTTGAATCCAATCCGATCTGTATATGAATGTGTCAGTTGCCAAATCGATTAACTCCACTTTCCCAAAATTTTTGTATGTTAGTGTCTGTGGGTTAAACTAATGTACCCAGTTCATTTTGAATTTAACTATATAATAGATACAGCTGTAGTGAAGTAATATATAATGTCAGTTTGCATTTATAATGAACGTGGAATTTGAAAACCCAGCGAAAATTTAAGTTTTACAGGTATTTTTTGATGGAGTTAATCGATTTGGCAACTGACACATTCATATTAGTGTTGGATTTACGATTCGTGGACCCCTACGATAAGCTTTTGGCGCGGACTCGACTGTTACTTTTTTAATTGACTAGAAAGTCAATGTTAGGAGAAATTCACTATTCACGTATGGTGAGTTGAATTCTTCATCCGTCCCCAATTCCAATATATTTATTTGGGCGGGTCAAATTGTATGGAACGATTTTTTTTTGATGAAGTGTATAGCAAAAACGTAATCTATAGGTGATTCTGAGAAATTTTGCTCAAGAGACCATAGCTCTAAGTCGGATTTGGAGCCCCCCAAATTTTTAAAATAGATATTAGTGTTAATAGTGTTTTTTGTTGAATCCTTGAAAATGTTTATTTTTCCAGATCGATTTTCTTACAAAAAAGAGTTCGAAAACAAAAAAATTTATCGTAATAAAAGTTATTGGAAATTATCTGAACTTTCATAATTTGCAAAAAAAAATCTCGAAAAAAATCGAACAAAATTCAGAATGTATTACTTCAAAGTTCATTTTAGGCTATTTTTCGACAAAAAATTCCTAATTTCTCTACTAAAACTAAAAAAAATATTAGTATCAATACAGATTCTGAAAGATGATAAAAAAAACCCACATTGAGAAATCTACTATAATTCTATCCGATTTTATGACGAATTTAATTAAATTATTCTATGTATGTACATATATATGGAAAAATATCTATTTTGAAATTTTGGGGGTCTCCAAATCCGACTTGGAGCTATGGTCTCTTGAGCAAAATTTCTCAAAATCACCTATAGATTACGTTTTTGGTATACGCTTCATCAAAAAAAAAATTAACCCGCCCTAATATTTATAGTCAAAAACCTCAAACAAATTTTTTGTTCAACACAAAAAATGTATCTTCTTTTGAAAAATTGAATTCGAAGACGACCAAATTTATTTTTCTATACATGACACGGCGGAAGAATATATTTTTCGCACCATATAAGATTGGATATCGAATATCTCAGTTATGGCGGTCTTCAAACTTGAAACAGTTTTTGTAAATTGCCTCTAGTTTTCGTAGCACAAAATGTAAAAAGTTCAATATGAATCTAGTTCTGATAAAATTAAAACTGGAAATCAGCAATATTATCTAATTGTTCTTTTTCTTCTGATTTGTTTCCTGTTAGCAAACCTAGGATTACTTCTACAGTACAGTCGTAACACTTTAGAATAAGTCTTTACCCAATGCCACTATTACTCGACACTATATACCTACTACCGTGTGGCCATCAGTTTCTTTCAACGACGGACACTTCGCTTAGTGATGGCAACACTATCGACTAGTTAGCCATGAAAAGCTTATCAAAATATCCTTCGGAACCGGAGTAACACTGTGGGTCCCTATCAGTGAGTGGAAAACTAGAAATCCCACATCTTGCTTGTTGTGAGAAACTCCCCCACTCCCTTCAGGTGATTTACTGGAAAACCATTTTTTTTTCGTTTATATAGCTTTGCCAGTTTGAAGTCAGACTAATTCAATGATTGTGCCAACCGGTTATTTATTTTTGTTTAGATTTCGAAAACGTGTCATCAGCAACTTCGCGAACCATTTCAAAAATAGCGCCATCTATTTTATAAAGGGTCCGCCAAAAAATGCTATAAAAAAAACTACTGAATATTTTCTCAAATTTCTTTTCTTATTTGAAAGTGCAATCCTTGCGGTTAATAATGGAAAATAATTTCACTCAAATGGCTGCCTCGGCTGGCCATGCAGTAGCCTACACGATCGGTCCAATTTTTAAGCACATTATCGATTGTGTGCAGCTGTATTTCACCAATGGCTTCACGAATATTGTCCTTTAAAGCGTCAATTGTCTCTGGCTTGTCGGCGTAACACTTATCTTTGAGGACACCCCACAAATAATAGTCCAACGGTGTCAAATCGCAGCTCCGAGGTGGTCAAACGACATCAGCTCTGCGGCTAATAATGCGATCTTCAAAAACAGGGCGCAAAACATCGAGTGTAGCTTCGGCTGTGTGGCACGTAGCGCAACATTACCATGATTTTCAAAGTAATGTCAGCGGAAGGATAAAACTAATTATCTGTCAAATCAGACATGAGCTAAATAGGCACTAGTTGAAAATAAAAACGTTAGATGGCGGACCCGTTATATAAAATATATGAAGATACAATTCACAAATCATACTTGCTGCAATATGAAAATTAAAATTTGTGAATTTGGTACTAAGACAAAATTAAGAAAATCTCAAAGATTGAACCCAAAAGTGCAACGTAATTTTCTGTCCATTATCCTTATTGTACATAGTTTGAACAGAATCGGACCAGGCTGTTTGGTACCCCCATACAAAGTGACCAGTGGGTCTTGAAATTTCATCAGACTTTACACACAATTTAATGAACCAATTTTGAAACAATTTTATTTTTTTTTTGATTTATGTCTATGAGCCAAAGTACTATGCGACGCTTTCTCTCAACAAACTATAAAATCTGTTCGAAATGTGTAAAGTTACGAAATTTGTTCGCAAATCGTTGTCATATGAGTTGCCACATTGTAGGAGTGTTTCATGGTGGACTGCTTGCCATAAATACATACTTATATTTTATTAATGGATCAATCGCACAGATTTATTCGAGTTAATCGTTAATCGAAAAATGTGTTATTAAAATGTTCGGTTAATTTTATAACACGATTAATCGATTAACCGAATAATGATTAATTGAACGGTTACCCTAGCGTTCGTAATGAAAGCAAAAATTTACTTCGAATGTCACATACTGTATTGTTTTTTGAATATTAATAAAATATTCAAATACATGAAATATTTATATTTAACACATTCTGCAGATAAAATTATGTTGAAAATACGGGTTTTGAAACAAATGGTTTACATTTTCATTGATATTTCTTAGTTAGGAAATGAAATTCTAAATGAAGCGCCACCTATGTGTCAATTATGTAGATTGATTCGATCAAAATTGTTGCTGAAGTAGAAGTAGATCAATATCTGCGCCCATGTTCAACTACATTTTTGGAAAGAAATCGAAAATTCATTATGTGATATGCCGTGAGTGCGAACGAGAACGAATGAATTACAAAATTAATTGTAGCTGGCATTTGAATGCGGCTTTAGTGGTGGGATCAAACATTCGGGAAGAGTTTTGCTACTGAGTTGGCAATAATGTAATTTCGGTTTTTTTTGTTCAAAGTTACTTTCAATTATTTTAATTTAAATCTACAATGTAGGTGCCATTTTGTTTAATCACTTTCTGGAATCGTTCAAGTAACTTTTTGATCCCTGATTCATAAAACGACTGGTCCGTCCTACAAATATACTCGAACAACTTGGTATGTAGGTCCTCGTCTGTATTGAGGGATTTCCCATTCAAAAAGGTTTGCAGTCTCCGGAAAAAATTAAAATCCGAAGGTGCCAGATAAGGACTATACTTGGATCACTTCCCATCCAAGCTGCGCTATTTTTTCCCGCATCTGCAAAGATGTGTGATGCCTAGCAATGTCATGATGAAAACCTTTTGCAAAAACCGTCTTTGCAATTTATCAATTCAGGTCGTGTTTCTTTCAGTGTAGCATCAAGTTTCGTCAATTGCTGGAAATAGACGTCTGAATTTATTGTTTGGAAACAGTTCAAAATAAATTACTTGCTTAAAATCTGACCAAATGGATGCATAACTATTTTTGAAATTTTAATAAATGATAATTTTTGTTGCAATAAATCGCAGGTGCCTTTCTGCTATATTAAGTGGATTTCTGTGTTTCGCAGTCGGACAAATCTGTGTTCTATATAGGGGTGGGTCACCCTTATCATTTAGGGGTACGCAACATAGATGTTGGGCGTCAGAAGTTTGAAAATCACAGCACGCAACCCAGTCCCTATCAGCGAGTCTTCTTTGATAGCACATTCTCTATTTGTTCTACAAGTACTAACTGGATCAGCTGTCTCATCGAAACCCCTTGACTTTTATATATTTAAGTTTGAAGGATAGCCTTTTATATCCGATAGAAAACAAAATTAGAAATAAATTGTTCACAACAACGCTCGGTAAATGTTATACATATTGATCATGATAGAATTATCTACCAGGTGTAGTCGTTTAAACAGGTGATGAAATTTTTTCCATGTCATATTTCGTTTCACTAGTCAAAATCTTATGTATTTTGTTTTTATCGTTTTTTGTATTCGTGTATTGTTTTTATATATATGTGTAGAGTTTAACAACTGAAACGAATGAACGACAATAAAATGTCCGTTGGTGCTGCTTACAATTACAACAACATCTGCTGATACCAAACACGATGTATAAGTAGACAGTCAAAATTCTCTCTACTCTCTCTCTTACTCTCTTCATTTAATATTTCAATATACGAGCAGTTTTTTGTGTATTATTGTCTATAACTATACAAATTCCAACCACGTTGAAGTAAAATTACATAAACTATGCAAAAAGTATGAAATAAGCAAGATATGACGCGAGAGAAAAATGCGTTTGAGTGAACTCCTAGCACTTTTTGGTTCTCTTTTACCAGGGTTGCCAAGTTGCGCACATCTTCTGGTCGTCTAATTCTAAATCGTCTTTGCTGCTACCATGTGTTTCTTGGCACTGTCTACAAACGTGTTGCCGTATCGCATTTTTTCACCCATTACAGCAAATGTTGCCACATTGCGTAGTATTAAGTGTGGATCGTTTTATTTGGAAAGTCGTAAGTGGCGATAGCCTAAGAGAATATGTTATACTTTAAAATATTTTAGTTAAAACTTCTTAAGTACAATCTTTCCCCACAACAATTCTTTCATTATTGTCTTACTTCACGTGTAAAAAATACTTGATTACTTTTTATTTATTAATTTTAGGAATTTATTACTTGATATGAATATTTTCTTTTAAGGAAATCTTCATCCCAGTAAATTTATAGTTGACGTTAGCACTCTCATTTATATATATATTTACAGAAACTTCAACTCTGGTTTATACGAAAAGGAGAAGGAGGAAAAAAGGTTTCTGTTCTTGTGCTGGAATAACTGACCGTCAGTGTCAGTTGGTACTTAGGAATCTTCGATCGATGTTAATTCACATATATATATAAATTTCATGTGAGAATTTGTAATGGGTGTCTTAAAATTTAAGCAAGAACTGAATTTCGACCAATTGTTGTTTGATTGTTCTAATAAAAAGACAACCTGACAACTGACAGTTTAGCATTAGTTGATAAAAATGGAGAGCTACATGAAAGAATAACACGTTTTCATTGTTGATGAATATTTTAAAAATAATAAACGTTTGACGGCTATAGTTCGCAATAGTCATCTTCAGCCAAGACGTTAAGTTTCATACCGCTGGCTTGGTAAATAATCAAAATTGACGCATTAAGGGTCTATATAACAAATAAATGCACAACGTGTCACTGTTTGGAGCGCATTTGGGGATGGAGGCATCATCGAATGTATAATTTCAAAAATGCGGCCGGACAGACAATACCAGTTAATGGTACTCATTTCTGCAGCTTGATAATCCAGTTAGTTGTGCCTAAATTGATAGATATGCTTGAGGGCAACATGTGATTTCAACAAGACGGTACCAAACAGTCAGAGAAACAATCCAATTACAGGTTGAGTTATTTCGTGATTGTAAAATTTCTGCTGGTTGTTAAGTAGCTCTTGGTGACCAGATTGTGCTGGCCAGGGTCATACGATTTAACATCGTTAGACTTTTTTCTTTAATGGGTTTTAAAAGTCTAAGGTTTGTGCCACAATCACGCCTTGAAGGCGGAAATTGAGCGCTGTATCAGTGAAACTCAGCCACATTTATCCAAACCGGTCATGAACAATTTTGACGAAGAGTGCGTATGTGCCAGCAAAGCCGTGGATGCTATTTGCCCGACAAGATATGCGAAATGTAATACTATACTGTATTCTTTATGAATAAAGAAATAATTTGTACATTTGTATTTAAAACCCTGTGTTCTCTATTTAAATTCTTTCTTGCGTGAATTTTGGGACTCCTTTATTTATACGATTGTTGAGCTACCAATGTTATCGTTTCGGGGACAGTAGTTGGGCGTCTCATTGAGTTCGCAGCAAGGTATGCCATTGAGTTTGCTTTTTATTATTTCAAGAAAACCAACAATTGGTCACATGTTTCTCACCTGGTAAGATTATAGTATAAATTTCTCATACATTAACATGTAAAGTATATTCAAGTTGAATGGTTCTCGTGCACTCATATTCTGCCTAGTAAGCATTTTTGTTACTTTGCCAGAATGTTGGTATGAAGCAACATTCAAGTTCATGGCCAATGGAGCCGTGCAAACCCAAATGACTTTCTTGTTCGTGAACGGAAAATGTTGTATGTGAAGGGGAAATGTATCAAATTAATATTTAGTATAAATACACAACAACATTTAAGAAAAAGAGCCAGTAATTAGCAAATTGACGTATTCATTTATCTCCGAAAAATAATTGAAGATCATTTGAAAAAAAAACGACAATTAGCATCAGTCCAGATTAAAGTGTTTAAAACGGAGATATACAAATAAAATGATTTTCTTAACACTTTTGAGCCAATATGTGTATGTAAAAGAATGCTCTGTTACCGGAAATTTCTACTAGTAAAGTTTGTCAAAGAGAAAAAAAATCTACTAGTAATCTACTACTACAAAGAAATAATGCATCTCTTTGAAAATAATAAATAATACATAACGCTGAAAAATATGTAGTTTTTAGTTGTTTGGATGAAAATATATCGTGTGGTTGGAGCTTGTCACAAATATAATATAATTGTGTGCAAACACATTGTGTTTGATATTCAATATTACATGTTTCAGACACAATGATTAATATGTTATAATACATGTGTTTCCGACCCAACTATATATGTGTTTCTGATACAAATACAGCTGTGTTTATTGCACTGCAGTTTTTTGTTGTTTGGATGCAAATACAACGTGTGGTTGGAGCTTGTGGCAAATATAATATACTTGTGTGCAAACAGATTGTGTTTGCTATTCAATATTACACATTTCAGACACAATGATTAATGTAAATACAGCTGTTATTGTTTCACTGATTATTCTCTCGGGAGAGCAAGAGAATAAAAGAGGAACAACGAGAGAGTCTATCTAAGGGTAAGGGTGTATCAGTATTTTTGCATTATTCTCTCAGTCATTGATTCATAAATATTCCTGAATGTGGGTGTAGATTGCAGATGAAGTCAGTGTTTCTTATTTAGGCTGATGTATTGCGTTTTACTTTAGTGCATTCAGACGTCAATGGTTCATCGGAAAGAGGATATCAAAAGCGCTTGATCAGCGAAAAAAGAATAAACAAAGGCACAATGATTAATGTAATAGTATAGTGTTTGAGTACCAACGCATAAAAAAACGTGAGAGACAACAAGGAAAGAAGAAATAAAAGCGCAGCAGATTATCGCAGCAGATTCTCATTTCATGAAAAAACAAATAACTCATCCAATGCACGTAAATGATATAATTACCGTTTTACATCTTTTAATCTTTTGTATTAATTATTTTAATGTGCAGTTTTATTAATAAAATTTATTTTAGTAAATAATACATATATAATGAATTCAAAGAGTATTTCGTTTCTAAATATTATTATGTTTGGAAGGAAATACCCCTATATTTCCACGTAAGTATATGGATGTTTGGGACGAAGAACGCATATGTGTCTACGTAAAAACATATATGCCTGCTACTCTTTGCATTTAAATATAAGTGAGTTTGGGACTTCCAAACATATGAATGTTCGAAGTCTGTTCCAAGCATATACGCGGTTCCTGCAGAATATGTTTGGGAGAATATGTTACAGAGACCGTTTTTTTCAGCGTGTAGTAATAGAGATAAAAAAATTAATTTGAACAGAAAACTTGTAAAAACCAGTAAGATGTCAGTTTGTCGAAAAATATAATTTTTAATATAAAGAAATGTAAAATCAATTGCAATTGTTAAAAATTAGCATTTTTCAAAATTTGATTTGTAATATGTTGTACTTTAAAACGAACAGTGACGAAACAAAATTTGAAATAATTCACCCGTTTCTAAAGCGCTGGTCCCATCAATATTAAATTGCACGTAGACATTGCTGAGGTGGTGAACAATTGACCCAACTGGAGCAGCACAAGAGGTGCCCAAATCTTCGACACCGTCCATCAGATAATTTGAAACCGTTGTCATGCTTTGAGTTTCTTTCTGATGGAATTTAAAATAAATCGTTGCTTTGTTTTACCCATTATTTGAAAATATTTTGGCAAAATAAAAATCAATTTTAAGTTTGATATAACTGTTAAACTAGCACCGTCATATGTTATAAAGCAAGAAACAAATTTGTGAAATTTGTGAAGTTTTGTGGAAATACATGCACTTAAGTCAGAACATTGAAAAAATACAAAATTTTGTACGGTTTTTGAAACAGGTGTACATTTTTACTAATATAAAGTTAATCGGATTTAAAGAACGCAATTTCTTTCAATGTTTTGTAAAGATAACTAAATGTACCTTGTCTTTAAGGATATCACAAGTTTCTATCTTTTAGACAACTTTTTCCAGAGCTATCGAAATTTCGTAAATTTTTTTTCACAATTTCACTTACTTTGTTCTTCCATCCATTTATCCAAAATGAGACATTATAGATGCACTTTTAAAGAGAGATACTTGCCTCTATGGAGTCTTTATTGAAGGCTAAAGCAGCCGTATCGTCAGCAAAAGTTCAAATTTCAACTCAGTCTGGTAGAGGGAGAGCTGAGATGAAACGCATTCTAGATTATGCGACTCTCAAATTATATTTCATTTCCTTCTATATTTTCCGATTATTAATTTTAAGAAATTGTTGACTTAAGTTTAATTCATGAATCGTGACTTGCTTTTATTATTAGTTTATTAAAACAGTCAGAAATAAAAGCTAACAGCAAATAATGAAAAAATATTTCTAAAATCATGCGACAAATGAGACTCAAACCCCAATGCTCCAAGCCTTTTGCAACTAAATTCAAAGATTGACAACAATTCAAATGCGGCTCTAGTTTTGTTAATGGATCCCTAATATCTGGCTTTCAATACCACAATATCTCAGCTATATTTATGTGAAATTTCTTGATCGGTCAATCCGTGTAGAAACGGCTGAAATGTTACCAATTTTTTGAGCAATTCTGAGACTACTGATTATAGTTTCACAATTTTACTAGTTTTATTTGGCAACACCACAATTTTTAATTATATTTTATTTTACTAAATTTTTTTTCAAGGAATGGAAACGTTTTTTGAGTAAGTGTGGTATAAGCTAGGAAGAACGGAAAGTATTGTTTAGGTAGGAATGTGTTCTTAATCAATTAATTAAAGTTTTGATTAATCAATACCGTGATTAATCAGTTAATAGAATAATCAAAAATTAGGATTAATAAATTTTATGATTGATCAATAAATTTGAACATGGATTAATCATATTTGAATAATCATCATTCAAAAAATTAAGTTTCATGAACTTCTAAACTCGTGTGACTATTTCAAAAAGTTCTGAAACTGATCTCTGAGCTCTCAAGAAGTTAACGTCTAAGCTAAATTATGCACAGAACAAATATCCATCGGTAAATATTGCACAATTTGGTTTTGGTGATTCTTTTATATGAAGAGAAGCAAAGGTGACATTATTGCTTAAACCGAAAGTTCAAAACACACTACCAACAGCACAACCCTATAATTGGTGATGATATAACTAAATTCCTGTGTAGAAGGGAGCTGATGATATGCCATATAATAATGCCAGCATAATAATCAATTTCACATAGTTCTTTTTAAAAACTTTGCTATTAAAAGGTACTTTTCCATAGAAAAAGTACTTTTTAATAGTTACTGATTTTGAACGAAAATTATTTAATTTGTCATACACAATGGGTACGAAATAAGTATATTTTTTCAAAATAATGCTAAAAAGCATCCAGCACTTTTTATACACAAAAAAGTATCGATGCTACAAAAGCACCAAATGTGTTGTTTGGCAACATTGAAGACCGGTCACATGGTGATCATATAATTCAGGCAAGATCTGATGCTAAGCCCAAACAAAAGGTAGATTTATAAAGTATGTGTAAAACAACACGTGTGGGAAAATTCAACAAAAAACGTTCTATATTATTTTACAATTGAATATGCTACTTAGACATGTACATATGTATAGTATTCCAGCAAATGTTAAAATAGATTTACAAGTACTCTTATTCAGTACCAAGCCATATACATCCATGTATACATATATATACGATTGGGTGACATGGTGTTTGCTATTTGGTTTTTGAAAATTGAAGAAAGACAATTTGTACAAAGAAATGAAATATGTATTTGGATCGATAAGTGCAAATGTTGCTCACGGTTACGCTTCACGTGATCCCTTTTTAAAGTCCAATTTTGGTTCGATTTGACCCACTAAGGACTAATTTTTAGGCCATTGGCCATTTTTGACAGCCACCATCCGAATAAATGTTAAATACTTTAATATATATAATTTGTGTAAGTACATGCCCCAACATACCTAGAGGAAACATACCACCGCTGCCCTGACCATGATTTTGAGACTGTTCTAGGCGATTTTAAAGCTCAAGTCGGCAGCGAAAAGATTTTGATTCTGAAGATTTTCCAACATAAAGCCAGATTCCAACATAAAGCCATCCATAAGGCTAACTTGATATCCCCTGATTAACAGACGAAGAACCAGATTGGCCACCTGGTAATTGATGGAAGGCAGTCTACTAGTGTATTGGACGTACGTGTGATACGAGGAGCTAGTATCGCTTCGTATCACTACCTGGTTGCAGGTAATGTTCGCACAAGGTTCAGCAGAGTGAAAGTCGTCGAAACTACTCATATAGAAAGCAGGACATCGGATAGATGCAATTACCAGAAATAGCCACGGCTTATGTAGAGAAGCTCATTCAGCTTCTGGCGCAGAACCTACGTCCGCCTCATAATTTTGAAGCACAGGGGAAATTCATTTTCCACTTTATAAAAACTGCTGCAGAAACCGTACTTGGTTATGACACATCACTCACAGATAAACCATGGAACGGTGAAGAGTGTCGGTTGCCAAGTGATGAAACGAACTCTGCACATATGGCAATGCTTCAGCCACTTGCTACGCAAGTCACGACATAGCGGTATAAGGAGAAGAGGGAACCCGTTTGTTTAAGAGACAAAATGGTGGTGGAGAAAGCGCGAGTGAGAAAATGTGCTCTAACAGAAGAAATAATGTGGCCCGTAAATTCTACTAGTTAAATTCAACATAGCTAAACCAACGGAAATACAAGCCACCCTAACTCGAGTTGGGACAAAATTGAAAAAAATTTTGAGAAGTCACCGTGCTTAAATAAGCAACTCTTTTTCTTGTTAAGAAGTAAAAGAATTCGTTTCCTTATTATCTGTAACAAAGTTATCACAAAAACTCCGACTCCTGATTTCCATTAAAGATATTAAACTTTAAACTCCTCTCCCTGAAAAATTTTAGAATCGATTTAGGCTGTTATGACTTGTGACCACAGATACATCAGGCCCAACTTTTGTAGAGGGGGTTAACCTGTAGTCAGAGACATATGATTTTGCACAAAATGCATATTTTTATTGTATTTTGTGTCTAGATGGTAGTGATGTGCGGTTCCGCGTATTTTAAGAAGCGGATCTGTCGATTCCGGTTCCGAGAAGTACCGGGTATTTGGACCGTTTCCGGTTCTCGGCAAATTGCTGTCCCCAAGAGAGTTACGTGAAATATCTCTTTACAAGAATATACAGTTTTGTAAAAATACATTTTTTTGTTGAGTTCGGATTCCAGCAGAACCGGGTATTTGGACCAATTCCGGTTCTAAGCAAATTGCTGTCTCAAATAGGCTTAAGTGAAATATCTTATTCTAAGAATTTAAATTTGATAAAAATACAAATTTTTGTACCCTTACCCCAAAAGGTTAACACTTTTGGTGCCTTTGGAAATGAGTCCCCTTATTCAGGAACAGTTTTACGTTTCTTTTCAACTCGTTTTTCACTTCCAGTTGAGTCGATATTCGGTCTTTTTGGAACCGTTTTCGGTTCTTTTGAAACCGTTTTTCTGTCCTTAGTGGACCGTTTTCGGTTAACTTGGACCCGCCTTTCGGTTCCTGTAAGCCTCGGATCGGTCGGTAGTTCATACGAACCGGTTTCTCGATTCTGTGCATCACAACTAGATGGATTATTTTTTGCGCCTACAAAGTTTGTTGTATGTATTTCTTTAATTAGTTCGTCGTCATGAAATTATTCCTTAGTTTGCATAATTCCATTGAGAATGTTTCTCTTTGTGATTTTGGTATAAGAATACAAAGGTTTTCACATACGAGAACAATATGGAGGCTTACATTTATTCCCAACTTGGAAACAGAATGCAAAGTTTAAACTTTTATTAACTTTCAATCATGTGTTATTGTTAATTACCCACTTAAAAATTTTGCCTAATTAGCTTCATTCCAGATCACAATGGGTTTGAATTCTTTACAACTTTGTTACTTTTTTCTCTATTTTCTTTTCACCATTTTGTACGGAAACTTCTGGAATTAAACATAGAATATACACTATCGACCAACATACCTAAATCCTTGGATTTTATTTTTCAAATCAACGATGCTTTTTGTTGACACAGCGTGCATTTCGTCGTCATTTGAGGCGGTTTGCACACACAGCGCCAGCAACAAACCTTTCGTCAAGATGGAGGTGTCAAAGCTCTTCCTCTAGCGGAAGATAACCTACCGAGACCACTTCTCAAAATGTTGAACGTCTACGGGAGAGAGTACAGTATAGTCCAGCAACATAACATAACTTGGACATAACTTAGGCAATCACGAAGTTCGCTGCAGAGAATTTGGAATAAACTAGACATGATTTGCATATAAAGTTCAACTGGTGGAAGAATTTAAGCCAACAGACTAGCAGTAAACGCTCGGTTATGCCATTTGTTTCCGTCAAAAAACAAGAAGAAAGAAAACCCAGGTTTTATTCACAATTTGATAATGAATTATTCGCATTCCTATTAAATAGCTTCGCCAATAAACCAAAATGCACGATATGGGCTACGGAGAATCCAAGTGCTATTCATCAGCGACAATTACACCCACTTAATTGCGCTGTTTGGTGCGGGGAATCGTCTAAAAGGGTAACATAGCCACATTATTTTGAAAATTAAAACGGTGTCTCAGTGTCTGTCATCGCTGGGCAATATCGGATGATATTCAGATGCAGCAATGGACTGTTAACCCTTTGAAGACCACAATCAAGTATGGTTGGCCTATGATTTTGGGAACCTACAATTATATAGAACAAATATATCTGTGGGTGATTTATAGAAGACGGTAGGGGCGACAATACTATAGTAGTAAATCGGGTCAAACCGTGGGAAAAGAGGTCGGTTGGGATTTGAGTCCATAACTTAACTTTAAAAAAATGTGAGGTCGAATTTCAACGGGCATACATGGATTTAAAATATGTGTGAAAAGTATGCCTTTCAGCTAAAATGCTACAAAATTTACCAAAACCAAAAAAAAAATTTAATTTAAGTTTTATGACCAAGTTTGTTAGATTTTAGTTAATGTATGAGAAGTTCGAAATACAAGCTAACAAGGTCAGGAACAGTTTTCGAATTTGGTTGGTTTTGTTGGAATAATAGACAATTCGGTTAAGCACACTCACAGTCATGACTATGCTTCGAACTCCGTGACAAGTTTATCATCAGATGACTAACTATTGTTAGACCCATTTTTTGCGGCGTAACTATTATTAGGTCATATAAGTAGATCACGAAAGTTTTCCGAAAAATTAAATCGCATTATGCGAAAATCTTTGGTCGTCAAAGGGTTGTGGGAGATATTCGCGAACGCATTATTTCGCACAGAAGCGATTTGAACTAGCATCCTCGTTCACCAGATTTAGAAGCTCCAGAGTGATTTCGTTTGGAATATTTGTAAAGAAGAGTGTACGCTAACAAAGTAAAAACCTTCCACCAACTCAAGACTAACATTCAGTCATATCCATTACGCGCGAAATTCTGCGAAAAGTTATGGCAAATTATTCAAAGTTGAACAAAAAATAATAATGCGCAATAACGCACTGCATTTAAAATCAGTGCTGTGGAGTCGGAGTTGGAGTCGGGGTGTTGGAGTCGGAGTCTGCGATATTTTCCTGGAGGCGAAGTTGGAGTCGATCAAATTTGGATGACTCCGTCTCCATCTCTGAATTTAGAATTTCAATCGAAAGTCAACATTTTCGAAAGGAGTAATGTGTTGACCTATTTTTTCGGTTAATGTACATTTTTACACCGTATTAGTAGGTCTAATCCGACTTCTCGTGGGTTTCATGGTTTCTGATGCGAAGAATGCTATGTTTATGGCTGACATATGTGGCAACAAAACCGACCCACATCTAAACTATACTTGCAAATAAACAATGGAATTGCGGGACATTTACTTTACAATAATAAAAATCGAACTTCAAACTGTATTTTCAAATCGAGAATTAAGGCACTGTGTTTTGAAAAGTGAATTCTTTTATATTATTTTGAAGAGGGGATCAGCTGTTTTTTAATTTAAAAAATATTTCTTCCAAAAAGAAGTAAATATTTGTGTGTTGTGGTGCCAAAAATAGCGTACATCTCGAGGGTTAAACGACTGTACCTCGTAAGAATTTTTTGACTGTTTTACAGAAATCGCTTTTTATTGATTTTTGTCATATGAAACGAATTAAAAATATAATATATGGAATTGATTCAAGGTGTTTCTAAATCCATATTTTAGTTTTATTAACTCTAATACTTTACGCAAGAAACTCCTGAAATTTTGACAGAACCTCGGTCGTAATTACGCGCTAAAACGATTTCTCGAGTTCTAGTATTTCCCCAAGCACTGAAAATTATTAGAAGAATGTGATTTTACAAAACTGATTTTACCAATAGATGGCTCTAATTTTTCAGAATAGATAAATTGAGTTCAAATGTCAATTTTCTATTTTTTTCTTCTTACGAGGTATTGTCGTTTAAACCTCGATATGCAGTCCAAATTATTTAGTTTTTATTGAAAATTATACCTTCGGTTTTATTTAATATTGGAGTCAGAGTGGAACAAAATTAATAGAAATTGCTGACTCTTCTTATTATTGAATCGAGCTTAAGATCATTTATGAGTATTGCTTATTTTTTCCAATATTTCGTCTCCACATTGGGCGACTTCTTCAGGGAACAATTATTATTATATGTTTTAGCAATTAACAATTCAAAAAAAAAAAAAAACAATTCAAAAAACTCAATATCACAAATATTTTTCGTTTCAAAAAAGAGCGGGAAATAATTGCTTACATTAGAAAGTTATCAAGAATTCAAATCATGTAGCTAAGTCTGGGTATTACATCATAGAATTTATATTTTACGAGTATTTAATTTTTAAAATTTGACAGTTTTTTCGTGAATGTTTTCCAAGCCGTTGTTCCAACTAAAGCGACTGTTGACAAATAGATATTTTTTCAAGTGTGCTACGAATGAAAATTAATGTTCATTAATTAGTTGTTATTTAATTGATCAAAATTTAAATTTCTTGTTGGGATACTTAGTTTTTTTTTTTGAGAATTATTTAAGTAAATTTAATTTGCTTCCATAGAGCATTGGGCTTTATTTTATTATTAAATCAAGACAAAGTTTCGGGGTTTATTTCATATCCGATTGGGTGTTATTTAGCGATATGAAATAACTCCCAATGAAATAACTTCCAATGAAACAACTCCCAATGAAATAATTCCCAAGAAAAATTAAATAATATCCAATACAAAATAATGCGATGATTCCCAAACAAAACGAAATAATTCCCAAGAACTTAGATGAAATAAGTCCCAAATGTTGGGACTTATTTCAGAATGAAATAACTCCTAAATAAAAAAATGATATTAATCCCAATGAAATAAATCGCAGAAAAATGAAAAAAATCCCAAATTTAAATCCAAAATTGAAATGTTCGTTTGGTCGTTTTTTTAAAATAATTTTATTATCCAATATTTCGCTGCCCTTTGGGTAGCATCGTTTTTTCTTTCATTTAACATTTTAGTTTTGAATATAATACGAACGGTCAGATAAATCATCACATTTTTTCCTCCCAAATTTATTGAAATAATTGCTATTATTGAGTTAAAGTATATTCAAATACACATTTTTTTAAAAACTTTTCTAAACACAGAAAAATTTGAAAAATTTTAAGAAAAAATCGCGCGATTTCATATGAATTATGAACTAACATCCAAAATGTATGGACATTTTTGGGACTTATTTCTGTTGGGTGTTATTTCATAGAGCCTGTTATTTCATAACCGGTTTTAGATACAAATGAAATTCTTTATTCCTGTGAAAGTACGTTCGATGCCATTATGTATGGAACTCGATTTCTTTTGCATGGCCACCACGGGCACGCTTGCAGAAGCCAAGACGCTGAACCCAATTTTCGACGGTTTTCAAGCATAAATCGGCCGATACTGCTGCAATTTCACGTTCGATATTCGTACGAAGTTCATCAATCGTCGCTGGCTTGTTGGCATAGACCATAGACTTGACGTAGCCCCACAGGAAATAATCTAACGGCGTCAAATCGCACGACCGAGGCGGCCAATTGACTGGACCATTTCGTGAGATAACACGATCAAACTTAGTTTCCAATAAACTGATTGTGGCATTCGCTGTGTGGCTTGTGGCGCCGTCCTGTTGGGACCACATGTCCCCCAAGTCCATATTAACCAATTGGGGCCAAAAATATTCGGTTATCATTGAACGGTAGCGATTCGCATTCACAGTAATGTGTCGGTCTTGATCATCACCGAAGAAGTACGGCCTAATGACGCCGCCGGCCCATAAACCGGGATGCAATGATGACTCATGGATTACGTGTGGATTGCTGTCTGACCCATAACGCATATTTTGCTTATTGACGAAGCCATTCAGCCAGAAATTATGACTACCATAAATTGGACGTAGCGCTCTTAAAGTTGAGGCCACTGACTCCAAATTTCGGTAGTAAATTTTAATAATTTCGACCCGTTGTTGGCTCGTATATCTTTCCATGATGAAATGACAAACCTTACTGAAGAGAAATGTCAAAAGAGCGGGAAAAAATATGGCGTCGTTTGCTGTCCCTATCGATTTACTTTTGTAGCGTCTCTTTTAAAAAACCCTTTATTTCATCTCTGGGCATTATTTTATTTAAGTTCTACTTTATTATGAGCGTTATTTATTGGAAGCTATATTACGGAGCAGTTTCCATCTAGTTTGCATTCATTAGCGCATCGAAAGTGCTAAACGAATACAAAAAAAGGTTTAGCTGGCAACACTAGTACTTATGGGTAAAGCTATGATGACTAGCCGGCATTATAAGTTATCGCATAAGCAAACAAAGCAATTTAGTTCTCGCTGGACATTTCTAGCCTACAGATCGTTTTAAACAGCGCACAGGCGTTAATCAAGTGTATGTAATATTCAAATTCGAGTGATAAGCAATAGACGCTTTTTGTGTATATATGTATTCATATATATTTTATTATTAATAACATAATTCAGTATTTATCTGAAAACTATACTATTAAAAAATATGTGTTGATAAGCATGACAAATGCCACTAATGATAATCTATGTGACACTCGTCAAATGGAAAATAAAATGATTATAAATATTTTAATTAAACAAAATTTAACATACTCAAGTGCTTTTCAATGAGTACAAATTGAATTTTTTAGAATAAAATCTTGTTTGCAATTAATTGAAATGAAAGGTGGTGGAAAGAATAATATCAGCCAATAATGCACAACAACATGTTTTGGGTGAAAGTTTCCAATTCTCCAGTTTAAAATATATGTTATAAAAAATCCAATGAGTGTTCGAACTCACGGGCGATGTGTTAACACCTTTTTGCTACACGGTACCTGTTCGATTTCTATGAACACATTCGTAAATGTTACATTGGAAAATAAAAAACAGCGTTCAATCATATGATGACGTTACAGTTAAATAATATTAATACTTAAAATTATTTAAAGACCCAGTGCAAGCACATGTGTCATTATATTCTTGCTCAATACTTTTTTTTTATTCCCACAAAAGTCAAAGAATGCAAAGCAACAGACACTTGTACATACATACATACATTGTTATATTCGTACGATATAACCGAAGCTCAACATAAAAAACTTTTTTAATATTACTCCAAATTAATACTCCAAATTAAAACACTTCAATCTCGGCTCGCCGATATCGGATCGCCTTAATTTTTGGCCTAAACTCTTCGTCGAAACCCGCACTAGCTTTTTAATCCAAAAATTAATAAAATCGGCTATGAATTTCCGGAGAAAATCGCGTGGGAAAATTATATGAAAATCGCCCAATAATCACTTTCAATACCGACTGCCAAGCAACGAACAGACAAACGATGATAAGACAAAACCGAAGATCAACATAAAACACTTTTTTAATATTACTCCAAATTAAAACACTTAAATCTCGGCTCGCCGATATCGGATCGCCTTAATTTTTGGCCTAAACTCTCCGTCGAAAGCCGCACTAGCTTTTTAATCCAAAAATTAATAAAATCGGCTATGAATTTCCGGAGAAAATTGCGTGGGAAAATTATATGAAAATCGCCCAATAATCACTTTCAATACCGACTGCCAAGCAACGAACAAACAAACGATGATTTACTCTTCCAAACCTAACACTTGCGTATGTATTAAATTTATAGTTTACTGCCCTAGAGGCGCGCGTATAGATGTTAACACATCAAAAAAAACATAGTTTTGCGAAAAGTATTTTAAGTTTCGAATTTGCGTGGATATAAAAAGTTACTTTAAAAGATAACACAAATCATTAAATCAAGTGGTGGAAATATGAAAATAGATTTAATGCAAAAACTGAACTGGTTAAAATATTAAGTTGCGCTTCTAAACCTCAAAGCGATAAAAACAAATAAATAAAAAAATTTATAAAAGTAACAACAAATATGTGAATGCTTCAAGTTGAACTGTCATCTTTTTAAAAATAAGAAACAGATGTTAGGAGGGCGAACAATCAGGTTGATCTAGATAAAATCATTTATACTTCTGCATTTCCATCACTACGCGAATTGTCTAACAACGCTCAAGCTGGTTTCGTTCATACATATAATAGCAGACACCCTTAGTATTCATAACTAAAGGGTTCCAGACTTATCATGGGAGTAAATACTTATACGAAGCGCATGTGTTTTCATATAAGATCAAATTACCCATCGTGTATGATGCGGGTGATGTGATTTTAATAAAAAAATTATGTTACTCTAGTCTCTGATAATCATATGATAATGAGCAACAAAAAAAGACAACAACTCGTCGGAGTTTTCTAAATTTAAAAAATAAAATGCTTAACATTTTGAAGAATTTCACTGTGCAAAAATTTTAAAATAAATTTGTTGAGGGCCTCAATCATACAAATCGAACATAGAAATACTCGTATGTAACACACTCTGAAAATAAAGACCCCAGCAACATATTGCAGGAACCATGAACATGTTTGAAAGCATTGTTTCATGAACTGAATATCTGCTGCTTTTTTTTTTCTTTGTTGTCTGTCATGTTTTTTGTTTTCAGCAGTTTTCAACTAACAAAGCCACATTTAGCTCACAAAAACATATAGTATAACCAGTTAATCGTTGAGTCTGCAATACGTAATATTGAATAGCAAAATATGAATTTTTGGACACAGTTACACTAAATTCCGATTCCCAACAACAACAAATTACAAATTTTTTAGCCCGTAGTAAAAATATCGTGCTCAATTTTGCTTTAGGTCATCAACATTTTTTTATAGTCATAATTAAATCACTGCTCTGTAACTGAGTTTCCGTTTCAATTTCACTTCCATACTTAATTAAACTTTTGGGAATTATGCATTAAACTCTGAGGAACTGTTAAAGGCATCATTAACTTTTTCAACTCTCTGAGACATAAATAAATAAAGTTGCACCACTGAAGGAAAACTCTATTAATCATTGAGAAAAAAAATATCTTTGTCGTTTTTAGTCTATATATAAGTACTAGCTGACTCGGCAATATTGTTTTACCTTCAAATTTTATTTTCACTGAAAGTCTGGTTCAGTTGCAAAGCCATAGTGGAATGACAGTCGCTCCATCTGTCGAAAATTGGTCGTACCAACCTAGAAACCTTCGTGGGCTCATTCACAACAACTTTGCTAAAAAAAATCATCACATGATCAAATGCATAGTTTACGATTCTATAAAGGACATACAGACAAAGATTAATTTTTATATATATATATATATAAGAAAAATATTTTTCACGCATATTGGCTTTATTTTAAGACGTAAAAAAAATATATGAATTCAATTAGATTTTAATTTGGGCGCGTTATTCTGAAAAAATCTGATAAAAAACGACAAACAATTTTCGAATAAATTCTTTTGCTAATATATCGATAACTATAAAGACAAGTCTGCATGTCTTTTAGTGCTTTCTGTAGCGTAACAAAAAGATAAAAAGACGATTAAATTAACATTTCCACCTAAATCGAAGTTGATCGCATTTATCGTAATAAATATATATAAGATAACATATTTTACACTACACTTGAAGATTTGAATGGGAGACACCAGCATCAGCGTGGCCATAACCCTTTTCAACCCCAATCACAGTTTGCGAAAACGATAGTCAGTTCCATAATTGCATTATAATCGGTAAAGATGTACGGCATATTGCGTTGACCAGCCAGCCAGCAAATATAGAAACGAATATACCCCAAACGTCTTCACCCTTTGACGACCCCAGGAAATTATGTGTGCCCAGCGGACTTTGGCACCTATTATTGTACAGGAAGGAGATAGATCAAGTTCAAGGGTGGTTTACAGAAGACGGTAGGGGCAACGATAATGTAGTACATGTAAATTCTCTAACTGCTCTGATTTTATCCCTATGAACCATAAAATTGTTTCCAAAACTAGTCTTACTACAAATGGATGCAATGGGTTGAAGAAAGGGGATGCACATGGGGGAAAAATCAGATAAGTTACCTTACCTTTTAAAAAATGTAGGTCCGCATTTCGAGGTGTTAAAATGCCCTGGATTCTGTCTGGCAAATATGTGTTGTTTTTAACTAAAATGGGATATGAACCAGAAATATATAATTGTTAGTCCGAATTTTTGCGGCGTAGCTTTTATTAGGTCATATAATACAAAAGTAATCAGAAAAATTAAATCGCTTCGGCCGAAATATTTGGACGTCAAAGAATTCTCATGGTCTTATATGATAAATGTCATGCGTTACACTTGTTTCCGCATCAAGTGATATATTTCTCAATTTCTATAAGTCAGGATATAAAAATACTAAAACGGGTTGCAATCAGTTAAATATGTGTTCATACTGCCGTTTTGAAAACTCCGGGACGTTATGAACTTCCCTCGCAGTTAATTCAAAATCAACACTGCTTCTGCCAACTATAATCTGTCTACTGTAAAGTTTGAAGCAGGCTGCGTCATTTATTTTATGTTTGACAGGAAAGCAGACAACCTAGTAAATTGCGACGAAAATGAAAACAACGGAATTTCGTGTATCAACCAAGCGTAAAAACCCATCACTGAAACCAAAAAATGGCTTCATAAATACTATGCAGACTCAGCACCATTAATTGCAATGAAAGTCTGGTTCAATTAAAGAGTGGATTACTGAATTCCGTTGTGGTAGCACAACACGCTGAAAAAAAAACGGCATCTGTAACATATTCTCCCAAACATATTCTGCAGGAACCATGTACATGTTTGGAACACACTTCAAACATTTATATGTTTGCAAGTCCCAAACTCATGTGTATTTAAATGCAAATATTAACATGTTTACTGACAAATATGTATGCTGTTACGTGGAAACATAAGCGTGCTTCATCCCAAACATCCATATACTTACGTGGAAGCATTCGCGTGATTCCCCCAAACCTCCATACACAAACAATATACTTATATACAAATCTAGTTCATGCAAGACACACGTGTCTTAATAACATGTTTTTTTTCTATATTTCACAAATGGTCCGCCGTTCTGATTTTCTCAGTAAATGCTCGGGCAGAAAAAGGGCTTCACGTTGCTGTCCTTTCCAGTTTCGTGCCTCAAAATCGATTCTCACTTTGATAGCACACATAAATATATACGAAACATACATGTCAAACGATTTAACTGTCCGAACGTTTGTTTATTCTTTTTTCACTAATCAAGCCCTTTGATATTCTCTGTCCGATGAACCATTTAAGACTGAATACATGAAATTGAAACGCAATACCTCAGCCAAAATAAAAACACACACTTCGTATGCAATTTACACACGCATTTAGGAATATTTATGAATCACTGACTGAGAGAATAATGGAAAAATATAGTTACACACTTACAATTCTCAGATATATATCATATATCACAAACACAGATATATTTGGGTCGCAAACATATAATACATATATTATAACATATTAACAATTGTGTCTCAAACATGTAATATTGAATTGCAAACACATTGTGTTTGGGCACAAGTATATTATATTTCCGACAAGCCCCAAACACATGTTATCCTTGCATCCAAACAACAAAAAACGATAGATTTTTCAGCGTGTAGTTCAAATCGCCCAAAAGACGTCGTCACACCAGAAATCTTCGATAAAATCTATGAAATGGCTGAGGCTGTAGGCATCTCAGCTGAATGGACACATTTCATTTTACATGCACATTTGGTAATGGAAGAGATATGCGCACGATGGGTGCCGCGATTACTCACAGTCGACCATACGCCGACAGTGTGGCCACTTTGAAGGTGTATCTAGCCACGTTCAACCTCAATCAGAAGGAGATTTTGAGTCAATTCGTAACCGTGGACGAAACGTCGATCTTTCGCTACTCACCAAAGACCATGGAATAGTCACAGCATCAGAAGGCCAAGATGCAACTTTCGACCAACAAGATCATGGCGTCAGTTTTTGGATACATGCGACGTCACTCAAATCGATTACCTTGAAAAGTGTAAAACAAGCACCGGTGAATATTATTTACAGCAGATGGACAGATTCGACATTGATTGGAAGCCAAAGTGACCGCATTTGTTGAAAAACTATTTTTCTCCCCCGCGTGACGATGAATTGCTACCTAATTCACCATATTCTCCGGATTTAGTTGTTAATGACTACTTTTTATTTCCAACCCTGAAGAAATGGCTGCTACTCTATTATTTCGAACAATTATAAAAATTGGAAAAATGATGGACTAAATGTTACGAGCTAAAGGAAGACTTTGCTGAGAAATAAAACCGCTTTTGGCGGAAAGATATCTTTTAGTTAAAAAGTCCCGTAGTTGTCAGACTTCCCTCGTAGTATTTAACAAATACAAATCTTCTATGATAATATATAGAAAGTAAAATGAAATCGGTTTGTGTTTGTTTCTTTCCATTTATGTATGAGCATTTGGAGCAATGAACTGTAGTTGTTTACCGGAAAAACAAATTAATATTCCAGTGTACAGAGGTACATGAGGTCCATACAGCCATAACTTTGATATTTCAATGTAACAATTATTGGAATAATATTCCAGATTTTTCTCATACATGTTCACACTAGGGTCATGACTTACAGTTTAGGCGATTTGGCGTCAAAAAATACGACGAGACACCCTATGCAACACACACGCTTATATTAAAGAAATAAATTAGGTATATGATAAATGTATGACATATATATATTACGCACATGAAAAAAATTATGCCAGTTTTAACGCTGAATGACCACAACAATGAATATATAATCGTAGTCATATACATATATGTGTTTGAACAAATATCTGACTGCTTTGTCTGGCTACTTACTATCTCCTAGTGTCAGGGGTTTTAAGGTTGGAGCCAATCTAGTAATCAAGAGTTATAAATAATATACGAACTTATTGATATGGTTAACATTATTTCTGTATATTATCATTTTAAATGTAATAAAAGATGCAGCTCAGAAGACCAAAACTAGTTTGTGCTTAGATTTTTGATCTGCTTATGCATAACTAGATTAAGCTTGACGCAAATCAATTATTGGCTTTATTTATGGCAAACAGTTATACTATAAGCTTCAACATTATTTAGTTGGCATACAGACTCTCAGATCTTGAATTTCAACATGCAGTTTATTTGTTTCACTGATTGTTTATTTGAAATTCTTCTTATTACGTCAAAAATATTGCAAATTGCTCACTCATTACACCCTTAGTTATGACGTCTGTTTACAGTGTCAGTACACTGAAAGGAAACGCTTTGTCACACGTGTGAATTTCTTTGTCGATTCTGCAAACAATTTCATCGAACGTGAACTAACGTACATTTTCAAACCACAAGTAAAATGGTTTCATTAACTGAAAAAGTTTCATCACAATGAATATGTTTCATTGATGTTTTAACAACAGTGGATTGGAAACAAAAGCATCCATATACAATTTTGAATTTAATTGCGCTTTCAAAAAAATACTAAGACATTTTGTCAAAGTTTTGATTTTATTGGTAAAGCACGTCATTGAACTTTAAGAAAGAAGTAAAGGGAGTCCAAAATTGAGGTATCATTTGGATTTTGCTGTAATTTTTTTACTAACTTGAAATTTATTCTAAATTTTTATTTTCGGATTCTAAATGCATTCCAGTTAGTTAATATGGAACGTTACATGAAGGATCAACTGGATTTTGTTATTAAAACATTTTTTAAAAATGGCAAAAGTTTTCAAGATGTAATTAGGAATTTTTTTTTACAAAATAATAAGTGTGTTTTGTTTACACCGTTTGCTTATAAAGGGTGGATAAATTTTAAGGGCCGATGTTGATTTTGAATAAAACACAAATTATTTAGGAAATTATTGTCCATTCTTATTATGATAATATGGTATGGTTCAATTATGTATGGAACAAAATATCGGCCAAATGGCACATCTCCATCCGATAGTCCAAATTTTCGATGACGCTGAGGAATAATTGAGGTTCTATGGCATTAATGTGCCGAATTATCTTATCCTTTAGCTCTTGAATTGTTGCTGGCTTATCGACGTACACCTTTTCCTTCAAATAGCCCCAACGGAAGAAGTCCAACGGTGTCAAATCACATGATCTTGGCGGCCAATTGATATCGCCACCACGTGGGATAACACGGCCATTGAATTTGTCGCGAAAAAGAGTCATTGTTTCGTTAGCTTTGTGGCAAGTGGCACCATCATGTTGAAACCACATATCGTCCACATCCATATCATCCAATTCGGGCCATAAAAAGTTCGTTATTTTCATCAACGACGAGCGTGAGAGGCGCAATTGTTGGGCACGACGACGAGTTGAGGTGGACGGCTCTACAGCCACACTATCGCGAACAGCAGCCATATTTTCTGCAGTACGAGCTGTACGAGCATGCACTGGTGTTTTCACATCTCCTACATACCCGGTTTGCTCAAATTTTTGCAAGATTTTTCCGATTCTATGCACATTTGGACGATTGAATTGACCGAAAAAATCACGAAGTGCACGATATGCATTTTAATTTGAACGCCCATTTCGATAATAAGCCTGAATAACTTTAACGTGTTGCTCGATTGTTTATCTTTCCATGGTTCAAATTGAGTTAGTCTGAAATTGAGAAATGTCAAATGAAATGCAGAAAAAAACTTGACGTTTAGGTGTGTTTCACATTCAACATAGGTCCTTACCATTTAACCACAAGTTATAATCGTTTGTTTTGTATGGAGCACTTAGCGAAGACTTAGCGACACGAACTATTTTCGCTAAGTTTAAACAAATTTTTTTTTTGACATATTTTACCGATTTCAACCCGTTTTCATATTTTTTAATAAAATTACTTAGCGCTAAATAGCCGTTTTCTTTGCTTATATTTTTAATGTCTCAAAAAAAACTTTTGTTTTATTAAAATTAAAGTCATACCTCAATTTTGGATACCCTTTATAAATAATAATAATGAAAATTATGTCGGTCAAGTGGTGGGAGGGTCACTGCCTCGGCAGGCTCGCAATCTTTTACCAAAATTATCAATCAAGTTTTTCAATTTTCCAATAAATGGTCGATATCTGATCGATAGTGTTGTTTGCCAGCTCTTGAACTGTTGTGGGATTATCGCTGTACACTATCGATTTCAAACAACTACACAAAAAAGTCTAAAGGTGATCCTGGTCAATTCCCTCCTCCTCTACGAGAGATAATGCGATTTTCGAAATTTTCTTTCAAAAGATCCATTGTTTCCGTTACTGTGTGGCAAGTGGCACCATCCTGTTGAAACCAAATATTCTCTACGTCTAAATCAGCAATTTACCGCCACAAAAAGCTTCGGATCATCTTCCTGTAGCTATTTCCATTGACCGTAATCGCATTTACATTTTCGTTTTCAAAAAAATATGGCCCGATACTTTAGTCAAATGGCTTTCAGGACTTGAGTTACAGTACCTCATTCGATTTGCCCAATTTTTCAGTAAATTTTCGATCGTTTGGACGACAGCGTCGATTTTGGGCCTCAATTCACTTGGGATTGTTTGCATAACTCATATCTTTCACGCCGCCCCAGAGATAATAGTATAACGGGGTCAAACCACAGCTGCGAGGCTGTCAATGGACTTACGAGTTTTGGCTGATGGTGCAGTATTCATTGCGAAAAAGATCGATTGTAACGTTGGGTGTGTGGCACGAAGCGCTATCCTGTTGAAACCATACGTCGTCAATGTCATCCTCTTTAATTTTTGGGAATAGAACATTTCTGAATATGGAACGGTAACGCTTTCTAATGACGGTAACGGCGGCTCCATCCTCATTTTCGAAGAATAGTGGGCATATCATGTCGCAATGTCAAAAAGTGCACCAAACACTTACTCGTTTTCGATGCATCGGCTTCTACTCAAATCCGAGAAACGGTCTTCAGCCCATTCAACGAAGTGAAACCGAATCGGATGGTCACGAGGCTTCAGTTCTTGGACTATTTGGACCTTACAAGTCTTTCTACCGAGTTCTTTATGTAAAATTCTGCGTAAAGTATTGCGAGAACTGTTGAATTGCTGCGAACGGTGGCGAGTTGATGTTAATGGCTGTTGGGGCCCACTTTCAGCTACAGCGGCAATATTTTACACTGAACGCAATGGACGAGCAAGTGTACGAGTTCATCTGCCCAATAAGGACCCGGATTGACGAATTCGCTTTTCAAATTGATCCACAAACTTTTTTGATGGCATTTTATTTGTAACGAATTTATTTCGTAGACTTCGTATAGTTTGAGTTGAATTCTCAGAATTTTGGAAGAAAGTTTTTAATATTTCCCATTTTTCTTCAAGCGTAAAGCGACATATTTCGTAAATTTCTAACTTTTAGCTAATAACCTATAACTTCATAAATGTCAAACTGGCCATCTACTTCGAAGTAAAGTGTGGTTCAAATAACACATTGAACATGATTTATGAACATTAACATCCAGCACTTAGGTTGCCCTTTTCACAATTTCTTCTCATATTTCCCTTTCGATGAAACCAAAAAACTTTGATTACGATACGTTTGACCAGGTACTGCGGTGTTGTAACAGGCTCAAGACTGCTGGAGGTTATGCTTTATAAACATCGAAATCAGTAACTTATTATACATATAACAACGCACAGTGGGATCAATTGCAAAAAGTGGTAATAATATCAGAACTTCGAAACTATGGGGCTGTTTCAACTTACGTTGTGCTATAGGGTATCAAAGTAGACCACCTTGGTGATATTCCAACTTTCATGGCCTGTAACTTCTACACTTGTAAGCCTGTTTCGAAGAGTGTTTGTTTCTGAGAATCTACCAAACAGCTCAAACATTAAACATGCTGAGTTGTGTGTCACATCTTTAAATGGTACAAAGATATTTGGAATCACAAATTTAAAATGAAAATTTGTACCTCCTATGGAGGTAAAAAATATATTACTTTTTTTTACCACCATAGGAGGCTTTAACCAATGGATGCCTCTCATACGGCATCACTGGAAATCCGCTAAACTAACATTTTTCAAATAAAAAATCGCTAAAACTCGCATATGTATCCCGAGTCCGAGTTATAGCCATTTCTTGTTTCAACGTTTTTCATATTTTAATGAATTTTTGAACAAAATATCTTCCATACGTTGGACCACTTTATGAGAAATTCTTAGAAACTCGTAAAAAATAGTTTTGTTTTCGATTGGACGCTCCGTTTCCGAGATATGGGAATAGGGGCGTTTTAGCGATTTTTGATTCCAGACATTCTAGTTTTAGCGGTTTTTTCAACACAAAACTGATGTCATATTGAAGACATCCACAGATGAGGTAAACAATTACATATTTTTGCGATTGGACGCACCTTTTCCGAGTTATAGCCATTTTTTTTTATTTTAGCGATTTTCTTATTTTGGCGATTTTTTTGAGAAACAATTATTTCATGCGAATGGGAACACTTTGCGAGAAACCTTTAGCAACCCGTAAAACTTTGTCATTTGATCGATTGGACGCTCCGTTTTTGAGATATACAAATTTTTTCATATTTTCGATCAAAAATGGGCACGAAATATGAACCCAGGTTATAAATAATAACAATTTTGTTTATATTTAAGCATAAAATACACAATTTTAATAAAAAATAATTTTTTTACTTTTTTTCTATAAAATTCATAATGGGTTAAATCATCACCAAATGGTTGTGACAACCATTAAATTCAAGTTCATAATTAAGTTGAGCATACCAATATATTATTTGGTACAACCGAATTAGTTTTTAAATTTTTCGTTCATACAACTAATAGAATATTCACCACTACAGTACAATTTGATTGCTACAACTACATCTCGATCGACAGATCACATTTATTTATTGTTGCTGTGGCTTCAACCAAATATTTCAGTTCATGCAACCAAAACTGAATTACAAATCAATTGATATGCACAACATTTGGTGATTCTGAATACAATTATTGGTAATCACAGCTGAATAAAGTGATAGTCCAAATAACCGCCAAATTTTAGTTGGCTGTAAATATAGTTGTGACAACGAATCTTTTCTCTGTGTGTACATTTCGATTTAGAATAACCAAGTTACTGCCAAAAATCAAAACAAAATCAGTGGGAAAAACTTATTTAAATTGTATTTTCCAAATATCTTTGTAACGAAACAAAAAATGTGTGAAATCGGCTTTCAAGTTTAGAAGTTAAAGGCCATACAAATTTTAACACCAAGGTGGTCAATTTTGATACCCTGTAGTGCAACGTACATTGCAACAGGGTGTCTCAAAACACCATATGCCGCACCTACAAATACTAATGAAACTAATAGTTTAGAATTTCTGATATTATTACCACTTTTTTTAAAATGTGCCCAAAATTATAATAAAATATAAATAATGTATTCGTTGCAGCAACGAAAATCATCGACAAGTAAACAAGTACTTGTATGACATGTTTCATTATCGGGGGAAGTACGAATTTGTTCATTGTTATAATGCATCCACACTAACAAACATTATTCATACTTCCAACAAAACGATTTTCTTTCAGTGTGTATCTATGTTCCAGTCAAAATGTCTCTGTTTTTTACCAGTCAAGGCATCAATCACCTTTACCGCGCTTAATTGCAAACTGTTGCCGAGTGAATATAAAAATGAGTTTATTATTTCTTCTCGTCTAGCTGTAGTCATTCTAATTCATTTATTCAACTACCATCCATAGACAACTTATGATAGAATTCGTAATACACTCTTCTTCTCTTTAGCATTCACGCAAATGTCTGCAGTCCAGTTAATAAACAAAGCCATAAACTTTTCCTCATTTCCATGCAAATAAGTTTAATTACATTTCAAGGCACGCGCGTGGCTGTAACTACAACAAGCACTTACAACGTCAGTTTAGTCAGAAACAGAAATCTTATTCATAATTCTTAAAGCCAACATTTCTTTATATTAATTACATTGTATATATATTAATAACTGTTATTTTTATATTTATTTATTAATTATAGCTAAAATGTCATCAGAAAACTCTATTTACACAATCGACATCCGTTCGGATACGGTGAGTTTGCCCACAGCGGAAATGCGTAAAGCCATGTTCGAGGCAAAGGTTGGGGATGATGTATATGGTGAAGATCCCACTGTCCTGGAGTTAGAAGAGAAATCCGCTAAGCTTTTCGAGAAGGATGCCGCGTTATTTGTACCCAGTGGCACAATGGCAAATTTGCTGGCAAGTAAGTAAAGAGTTTTCCGTGTATCAATTCATTTAAAATATTGCCACTGAAAGTAAAAGATTTGTAACAGGAAGGAAAATGTTTGACGCCCCAACAAAATTTTCTGTAATCATCTGTAATTTCTGTTACATCGTCGCAATGAAAATGTGATCATTAACAAAAAGTTTTTAGTCACTTTGCCGCAAGTTGAAATGAAAAAAATTCATTGATGTAATGGTATTCGATGTTAATCTGATTGAATATATTTCATCGCTGTAATGAGTATGATTCATTGCGGGCACGAATATGTTTTATTTTCTGTGTTTCATGGCTGTAACAAATATGTTTGTTTCCTTCATTCAATATCCTTATTTCATACTCAATTGTATGTGGTGCTTTTTTGTTGTGCTCAGATATTCTTGAATATCAAACCGATTTTTTCTAGCCTAAGAGAATTCTATACTTGATTGTTCGTTGCTTGAAATTATGGATTAATTTCTGGTTATAATACCGTCCGTTTAATGCAGTTTTTTGAATATTTGTTCAATTTCGGTTGCTTCACAAGAACTGTTCGTTGGTCTTCTTCGGTCTCCTATGCTGACCCTTCTCTCTTCTCCTGCGTTCGTTGTGTGTATATGGAATACATTTGTCATTTTAAATATAATTTTTTTCGGATTATTATTTTTCTTTTTTCAAATATGCACGACAAACCCTCGTAACAAATATATAAACTGTTACAAAAGGGCGAGATTGCCAAAAAACAAGTATTTCAAATCTCATCTACTACGAGGGTTGCTATATATATTGCGAGTCCAGCATTAAAGAACAATCATTGGAAATGGTTTTATTGTTTTTCAAAATATTCTCCGTGAAGATAAATGCACTTTTGCAAGCACTGAAGCCAATTTACGAAGCACTTTTCCCCTCCGATTAAGACACCACCAAATCATGGTTTTTGAACGCTTCCACAGCTATTTCGGGCGTCGAAATACGTTGATCACGCAGTAAAAAGAAGTCATTGGGTGCCAAATCAGAGCTGTACGGTGGATGACCCATCAATTCGACATGTTGAGTGCTCAAATATCCCATTGTTTCACCTGATGTGTGAGAGCTCTTATTGTCCTGATGCAAAATGATCCATTTTGTCGTTGTTTTTCCTTATTTCTTCGAAAACTGTTGGCAAACAAATGGTGGACTGTGGTCACCTGACCAGTTAGACCGAAAACTAACCGGATCATTTCCTTCGATATGCTTCCTCTACGAACAACTTTTGTTGGATTTAGCTCGTCTTGCTGTTTTGTTTAGGGCACATATCCATAGATCCTTGATTCCTCACCTATGACGATGATACACACTGCATTTGAGCTACCGCGGTTGTATTTTTTCAACATTTCTTTGCTCCAATCGACACGAGCCTTTCGAGAACAAATCGTTTTCACGGTCAAATGAACATTCAATATCTTATTGATGCTTGTCATACTTATGCCCAAGGTTGCCTCAATCTCGCGGTATGTCACATGTCGGTCTTGCTTTAGCAGTTCAGGTACAGCATCGATGTTTTCCGGCAAAACGACCGAAGTTGGACGACCTTCACGAGTACAGGTACAGCATCGATGTTTTCCGGCAAAACGACCGAAGTTGGACTACCTTCACGAAATTCATACTGGAGCGAGCGGCGTCCGAGACTGAATTTCTAGTACCAGTGATTTTTTATGATGCTTCATATCCAAAAGTCGAAACAAGTTGATTGATACACTCTTGTCTCGATACTCAACCGAGCTTTCGTATGTGTGAAACTTTCATTGCAGCAACGTAAATAAATTAATGAAAATTATTCATTCCTGTGAAGAAGAAGTTTTACTTCAGTGTAGGACTGTATTATCTATTAAATAGATGTTGACGAATGTCCCAAGGGGTACCACAAACCAGTTGGAGATTTTGTCTTGCAGTAATTTTAAGTAATATTTCGCTGCAACGAAAAATGTCATAAATAATTTCTGTGATAATTCTTCAACTTGCAACAACTTAATTTTCGTTCCTGAAACAATTTTATTTAATTTCAATCTTGTAGAAAATTGGATTAAACATTAAAAAAAAGTAAGTGCATGAAATTTAAATTACTGATATTTGGTTTATCTGAAGCAACTTCATTGCTGTAATGAAACAAATTCATTGCAGCAATGAAATAAATTCGTTGCACGAATGCAACAGCCATACTTTCATCGCAGTGACGAACAATTTCCAGTTGATGATTACATTTTCGTAGCGGGAATGAAACTGTACGTTAGCTCACTTTCGATGACAAAAGTTGTTGGGGTGATGAACATTTTCATGCATGTGACGATGCTTTTCCGTTCAGGGTAGATTAACATATTCGAGATGCCTGAACTCTCTCATCTAATGCTTCACTTTAAGCTTCTTCTGAGATGAATCGAAAAAAATCCTCCATTTTGGTTGGGAAAATAAAACTTACGCAACGAAGTGTGCAACTGATTTCGTCTGTCTGCGCATGTCGTCACAGTTTCAGTTTTATGTACGTGGCCATTGCTTATCTTACAATTTTTTTCTATTTATTTTAAAAGAATAAACAAGAAATTTTGAAACTGTGAGGTATTTTTCCCTCTCTCGATCTACCACCGCATAACGGACCTGCGCAATGCGTAACATATGATTCTCTTAACCGTGATCAGTGACCGGTAAAGCCTATGCATCGTGCATTTTTGACCTTCGTGTTTTCACATCGACATGCGCTCTCGTATTCAACGAATACAAATGAAATCATTCAGTCTCACTTGAGCATTCAAACAAGAAGGTGGATCGTTGCTTTTGCACTGTGAGAAATGTTCATTGCATTGCACTGTGAGAAATGTTCCATGAAGAATGGGTATATGAGTGGGACATTTTTTCCTGTAGGCCCGAATGTTTATTGTGTTTCCCTCAGAGCAGCTCACCGACTTAAGGTTGTATGAGTTTGCCGGTCACTGATATATATACAAATTATGCACATTCACAGTAACAATGTCTTCTGCATTTATCAAAACTCTGCGACACAATTCTTCTCTCGCAGCTAAAAGTTTCAACTTCGAGACGTCCAAGTCCCTTCAGTCAGAAGAGCAAGAGTAATTTTAATCTTTGAAAGTCATGAGGTAACGATAATTTATATTAGAGAAATGCCACTATTTTTGAATAACGTGACATAAATTGTGACTGGCATTCTATGTAAGACCGTACCCTTGATTTGTCAGCATTATGTAATGACTGATTATTACTAAAGCCAGTGCCGAATGTCGATAGAGGAAATCTTTAGCATTTGTCAACTGCAAGTCATTTGTTTAGATTTCAAGTCATTAAATACAATTTTAGACTAAAAACTTTATATGTATTTATTTGTAGATAGGAAATAACTATATATGTCATAAACCTTCAGAATTTATTTTAAAAATATTTGAAACTGAGAAAGAATATGCACATTTTCAGGTAAACATTTGTATTAGCGTGTAATAAATTTATATTTTTGAGGTGGTCTCTAAAGACGAGTATTGAAGAGCTGATTAAAGAAACGTCAAACTTTGTTAGTTGCTAAATTGTGTATTGTGAGCGATTTTTTCGGCATAGTACCCGCAAATAGACTCCTAAAAAAAATGGTCTCCCATAACATCCCATGAAGGAATTGGGGAGAGCTTCTCCCAAGGAGTGAGATGTGCGCTTTCTAGTTTTGCACTCACTAATTGGGACCTACAGTTTTACACCGGTTCCGAACGGTATTTTGAGAAGCATTTTCATGGCTAAGTACTCGATAATGTCGCCATCACTAAGCGAGGTGACCGGCGTCGGAAGAAATGTAAGGTGGTCTGAGGCAGGGATCGAACCCACGTTCTCATGTACAAGAGCTGCGCACACTAGATAGACACTAAATAGACTCCTATTGGTATAAAATATACCCTTATTAGAAAGAGAATTTCCTCACCTTCTTAAGTGTATACTTACTTTTTAAAGTTGTTGAAAACGAAATAGTTATTCACCTTTAGGCACTAAAAAATCAGACGTTCTCCATTACCTTCATTGTGTTCAACCAGGCGTCAGCAAAAGTTACCGATCGAAATTGGAAAACTGGTCAGCTTTTCTAATTGTGAATTATCTTCATTAAATGCTTTTAAAGCAAAATTTTTGTTTTCTTGGACAGCGAAAAAATACAAGACGTAGTCAAATTTGAAAATTTTCGGAAACAACTTCACTTTGAGAATTTCAATTTTGTTTCATCGCCTTAATCATTGACTACTTGCCTTCAATCCGTTTTTTACAATTAGCATATTAAAATGCATCTTTTAAAACCATCCACAATTGAAATTCCAAAAATGCGATTTTCAGTACACCCTAAGGTGTATGTCCAATTTTAATGATGTTGCCAACTTTTCTTCCATATTTTAGGGAAAATAATGGGTAGCTACCCACGACGATGGGGAATTCCCCATCATGATTACTCAGGATAATTGGGAAAATAATGGATAGTTTACCACGGCGATGGGTATGAAAAAATGTCTATATCTCGGAAACGGAGCGTCCAATCGGAAAAGTAAGCAACTTTTGACGGTTTCTAAGGGGTTTTCTTACACTGGTCCAATTCGTATGGAAGAATTTTTAAAAAAAAAAAATCTCCAAAATAAGAAAACCGCTAAAATAAAAAGTGGCTATAACTGGGAAACGGTGGGTCCAACCGAAAAAATAATACAAATTTTACCTCCTTTTTTCCGTCAGTCCGTCAAAAAATAGACTTATTGAAGGAAACATTTTTTTAAACTTATGGAAACTCCGTTTCCGAGATATAGACATGAGGGCGATTTAGCAATTTTTTATTTGACAAAATGTTAGTTTTAGCGTTTCAAAAAAAATATATCATATTGAAGACATCCATTAGTTAGGGTCTCCTACGAAGGTAAAAATTTTATTAATTTTTCCATTGGACGCAGTGTTTCCGAGTTATGGGCACTTTTTTATTTTAGCGATTTTCTTATTTTGGCGATTTTTTTTAAAAAAATTCTTACATGCGAATTCGAGCAGTTTATGAATAACTCTTAGAAACTCTTAGAAGTCCGTTTCTGAGATATAGAAAATTTTTCTCATTTTTAATATAGTACTGGATAACCTATTACCCGTGAGGGTAATGTGTAATCGTGATGGGTAATTTCCCATTGTCGTAGGTAGCTACCCATTATTTTCCCCATACCCTGTGGGTTATAGGTAAAAGATCGCTACCCATTCTCCACGGCAACACTAATGGGTTACCCATGTAAGTAAGGGGTTACCCAGTAAGTCTTTAGAAGATAACACAGTTAGTAATGTATTGACTAGCTTAACTCACTGATGACTGAATGAAGTTTTGTGTACATGCCATTTGGTGATCACAACAATTGTCAATCTGCGGAGTACTCCAGCTAGTAATGTATTTAGGAAATATCCAACTGGAAGTAACCTATAGGAAATCTATAGTAAAAAGACTATAGGAACGCTTATGTATGAAATTATGTCAACGGATAGTGTTCAATTAGCATATTTCTCCGTAGTTTTTGTACACATGAATGAGCCATTTCCTTTCGCTTTAAAAAATGGTTATATTTTATTTTAAAATAATTTTTTTTTACAAATTGCGAGACAATACTAATTGTGGCCTGGGTTTGTCACAAGTTTAAATAAAAGCGATTAATAGGGTTTTCCAGTACCTAAAGAAAATTTTTTCACATTTGAATGTATTTTAAGTTTTGCTTCAGTGATTTAAGTATTGAAAAACAAAAATTTAAAAAAAAAAATAAATTTGTTTCTAACAAATCCTGCAACCAATGAAAAACGTTCATGCGATTTTGGGGTTTCCATATAAAGTCTAGGAAACATTAAAATTGGGTTTGTTTTATGAGAGTTATCGACTCCGCACACCCGACGCCCGCAAAACTTTTGTATGGAAGGTACCGGAATATGAGTGGCAATTTCACTAATTTATCTAGATATTTACTAGCACCTAACTTAAAGTTAATCACATATATCGGATAAAGTTGAGGAAGAAACTGTACCAATATTCAACACTAAATTTAGCCAACGAATGCAATTAAAAGTTGTGGATATTTTCCACAAAAAGTTTTAATATTGTATCCAAATGATCTATAACAGTTATTCGAATTTTACATTTTATTTGTACATCGCCACTACAAGAAGAAGTTAATTTAGGACATTATTTAAACAAAACATATTTTATACAAAACAAAACTACGAAGCACCCTAATGTCCATAGGGCCATGTCGTTTTTAATTGAATTTTGTATTATAATATTCAATTATCAGGTGGTTGTAGGGAATTCCATGAGATGACGCAACATTCTATGATATTTTTATTTCCAATGGTAATTTTAATTACATTATGTTATGAATGACATTATTATACAGATGTGTACATTTGAGTAGCTACATGTATATAAGTATGTGTGCATTTAACCGCAACGGTGACAAGTGAATTATGTGTTGCATTAACATATAGCTCGGTTTAAATAAATTTCAATGAGATTGTTTCACAAACCACAACTGCCGATTTCACTACTGTTTTCAAACTAATATTGCCAGAAATTATAGAATTCTTTTAAATATTAAGAGCAGATCTTAATGTAAAGTTTACAGTTGGCTATCAATTGAAAAGATTTTGTACTAACGCAAGCTTTATAAACTTTATTATCCTATAAGTGACCGAAAAATATAAATCCCTGTTGAGAAAAAAAATTGTATAAGTGAAATTAAAAAAACCATAAAAATATAAAATAAATATTAGGAATACTCGGACTGATGATGTAAAGATATTAAAATCATTATTAAGAAATGCACAATTTATTTTGAGAAGTTAAAAATTGAAATAAAAAAGTATATCCGTATAGGTTAAGTTAGGTTAAGTAGAAGTGCCTGTCACAATTAAGACACACCGTTGTGATACCACGGGACGTCATATGACGTCCCCATCGTTGAACCTGTAAAATGACCCGGTATGGTTAGAGGCGTTCAAACCATATGACCCCCCATCGATATTTTAGGATGTGACTGAAGAGACGATGAGTATAGGTCCCTGGCAATCCCAATAGTAGTCCGCAGAAAGGTCCTAAGATCATTCAGCTTAACTTTCTAAATATCTGGTAAATTCAATGTAAAGTATGATCCTAGATTTTGTCTACTACTCATACAAGAGACCGGGCAGTAGCATACGAGATGTTCGACAATCTCGTCCTCCTCTTCATCCCCACAGCCTCTGCAGTAATCATGAGCTGAGATTCCAACTCTAGATGCCTGTGTACTACCATAGAGATATTTTGTCTAGGTATGGACATCAGGTTCAGCTTACGATTTTGGTTATAACTTCGCCCTGCTGGTGTGGTGTATCCTGCAGTTTTCAGTCATTCTTATTCTGTGAGCTTCGGGTTTAAGCATGTGATAGCATGTAGAAATGGACATACTTAAATGCTTCAGTGGAACAGGTAAGGTAGTTCCAAATCATGCCAGGTTATCTGATTTATTGTGCCCTGGAATGATCCTGTGCTTCTGCACCCATATAAGGTAATTATCGAACTGCGTTACCATCTCATTTAGAGATTCGCGGCAGTAGTGGGCAGTTTTGGAAGACAGGAATACAGATTGCATGGAATTTCTAGAAGCTTGACTGGCAGAATTTATGTTGATACCCCATATGGTGATGACGTTTCGTCCCAGTCAAACGCCAACTCCTCCGATTGCCTTGAGTTCTGGCTGAAACACAACACTACAATGGTCTGGTAGCCTTTGTGCAAGGTCTAGGGCCGGCTCTTTAGGATAGACGCCAAACCCTACCTTGCCATTAAGTTGGGAGAGACACCAGTGTATAAACCTGGAAGTTAAAGTGGGTGTCATGTAGTCAACATTCCTGTCGATAGACGCAGACCCCTTTAAAATCGACCCATCACCATATGACCTGGTAATCCCTTGCGAAGAATGGCCTAGGCGTATTGCCGAATTCACAGCCGTTTCCGTTCCCAGAAAATCCAGTGGTAACAGGTTTAGGCGAACTCCCAAACATTGGTTAGGGATTGTGCGAAGGGCACCTGTGATACACACCATTGCCATTATCTGGGCTTTTGCCATCAGATTTAGGTAAGTAGACTTTAGCGGTACTGGCTACCAAACATCAGTGCAATCAGTAAAGCAATTTCGGGCTGACAAAAGCCTTGCATATGCTGTAATCTATTCTCGGAGATGGACCCCATCGTCCAACGATGATGCCACCGAATTTTTGCGGTACTGGTTACCAAACATCAGTGCAATCAGTAAAGCAATTTCGGGCGGACAACAGTCTTATATATGATGTAATCTATTCTCGGAGATGGGCTCCATCGCCTCCGATGATGACTGTCCATAGTGTTCGACTGGAAATTAGACTTTCTGTCGAGAATCACACCTAGTTATCTTGCAAAATCCTTTAGCCAAATTTATCTACCACATAGAATCAAGGGAGTACGAGTACGAGCTCGGTTTTCTCTGGATTTACACCCAGTCCATTATCCGTGGCTCACTTAGAGAGTCTCCTGTTTAAGTTCTGGAGCACGTCTCTATATGTGGGGAGGAATTTCCCCAGCACTGCAATTGCCAGGCTGTCAGCATATGCTACAACTGTGCAATCTGATAGCTCCAACTCTATCAGAGCACTCTTCAGTACTAAATTCCAGAGGAGTGGATTTACGACTTCCCTTCGCATTTCTAGTTAAGGTCCTGTATTCCAGGGACTACTAAGTGCCGATAGAACGGTTTGATCGATCACGGTTGGTAGATTCCGTGAATTATACGGCATTTACACCAAGCAAGATTAACGCTTTTCGAAGGTTAACTTCAATAACCAGCACTAACAAAGAAGATTACTCATACAATTTTAATCTGTTACAACTGAAGTTTAATTTTTAACCTCGTTTTAAACTGGTGGTCCTGTTGATGCAACACTGTTAGTTATTAAAATATGCAACCACAATAACAACATAAACAAAAAATCATCTGTTTGACAGACGGAAGCCGATAGAAAATTTTCCGACGCGTCGCCGCCACCAAAACATTTTTGAAGCTCACGCCGCCGCCGATGTAAATGGTTTTCTTGCTTTAAACTGTGAGCCGCTTTGATCGACTGATCCGATTTGACCCACTGATATAATTTTAAAGGTTCCGTTATTTCAAAAACATACTACATTTTTACCAAACTGGCAAAGCCAATACCCGCCAACTTAATATTTCTGTTGTGCCACCGTCTTTGATAAGTTTGCCTCGATGCGGCGTTTGTCTACGTACGGAGTTGCCACCTAAAATGTCAATTTAATCTCAATCGAAGAAAGATTAGATAACAAGGTTAGCGCTAACCTGGCCGCGATAAACGGAGGTTTAATGAATTACTAATTGAAGACAGCAACTTACACCTCCGACTGAAAACAATTAAATATGATTAGTATTGAGAAAAACTTAACTGGGAGTTAGAAAATTAAAACAGAAATTGAAAAAATTGGTAACTGATATTGGGCATTTATTACAGTCAGCTATAACTATGATATGATTATAGTTTTTTTTTTTACATAAATTCGATACCAGTAAATTTTCTAAATGTGAATAATTGCTTCATAATATTTATGAACAGCTTCTCAAAAACTAAAGAAAAGTGTTCAGTATTTATACAACTTTTCATAAACATGATAACAATTTCCGATAACGCTTTACCAATTTTTCCCAGATTGATTTGATTAATCTTGAAAATACTAACGACAGAATAACGCTTGTAAATTTTTAAAATTTATTTCGAAAATCATGGCTCAGGTCTAGAATGTTACCCTGGAGTACGTCCATTTTACGGTCGTCCTAATTATCCATCCGAACGAGATATCACTGAACAAAATTGCTGCATTTGGAGTGAAGAGAATCCACGAGAGATTCACATGGCACCGTTACATACTTATATCCGTACTTCTTTAAAAATGAGAACGGCGAGAACGTTACCATCAATGGCGAGCGAAATGGGATGATTATTGTCGTTTATTTTGTGCCCCAATTGAATGGAATGTTGACTGAATGCATGTTATTCCAACAGGACAGCGCCACGAGTCATACAGCCTGTCAAACAATCGCCTTATTGAAGGAAACATTTGGTGAACGCGTTATTTCTCGAAATGTACCATTCAATTGGCCATTTGGATCGTGCGATTTAACGCCTCTAGATTATCTTCTCTGGGGTTATGTGAAGTTATTGGATTTGCGAACAAACCGGAAAGTTTGGACGCCTTGGAAGACGACATTGAGCGATCCATTGCCGAGATACAATCCCCTTTGCTTCAAAATGTGGTCGAATATTGAACTTTCAGAGTGCGCCACATCAACACCCACATGCCCTAAATTGTATTCAGATACTGATGTATCTTCCCAATAACTAAATTTTCCGTTTAATATCATGTAATCTCATTATTTTATTACAAGTTAAAGTTCTACATATCACAAAAAATTCCCGCTATAACGCCAGCTGCAATATATTTCTGAAGGATCTCTTCAATACCTTTTTAGCTATAAATCAAATTATTGAGGATTTTTTTTAAATTGTAAATTACAATTTTAAATTAAATTCTATTTTTATACTCATTGTTATATCGTGTACTTATTTCTCTAAATAACAGTTATGGTACACTGCCATCGCCGGGGAACAGAAGCCATTTGTGGAGATTTCTCACACACATTCCTCTATGAACAAGGTAAGACGGATGGAAGGCCAGGGAAGTTCTTAATGTTTTCCTTCATTTTAATTTCAATTTTAAATTAAACTCTTTTCAGCTGGTGCTGCACAAATTGCCGGGGTCCAATTAGCAACAATTAAAAATAAACCAGACGGTACATTTTGTCTCAAGGAGATGCAACAAAAACTCCGTCTGTACGATGACTACCATGAACCAGTTACCGCTCTGGTAATTGTGGAAAATACCCACAACATGTGTGGCGGCAAAGTCATTCCATTACAATGGTTGAATGACCTGGCTGGTATTTGTAAGAATACCGATAAGACAAATGGCAAACGTATCGCTCTTCACATGGATGGTGCTAGGGTATTTAATGCCGCTGAAAGTCTTAAGATGCCGGTGGCGCGCATAACCAAAGATTTCGATTCTGTGTGTTTTTGTTTGAGTAAAGGACTTTCGGCACCAGTGGGCTCTGTGTTAGTTGGAAGCAAAGAGTTCATTAACGAGTAAGTATATGTGTGACAAAGAGTGTACTGGCATCTAGAGTAATTGCTAAAAAGTCTGCTCGATTTAATATTGAAATCCTAGTGATATCGATTTCTATGTGGCTAATGATTATTTGTTAACCTCTTTCCAAGATTTTATTTATCTTTTAGTGCATCCTACGAAGTAGTAAGAATTCGTTTTTGTTCATTTTTTTCATTAACTCTATTGTGTTTTGTATTTCTTCAGAGCACGGCGATTACGTAAAGTTTTGGGTGGTGGTATGCGTCAATCTGGCATTTTAGCTGCTGCCGGTTTGGTAGCTCTCGAGACAATTGTTCCACGCCTGAATGGAGATCATCAAAGGACGAAACGTATAGCAGAAGGTAATTTGAAAAAATGGCATGCATTCCTCCTAACTGACTTCGTAGACAATCTTACAATAGGCGTGTTTTTAATAAGTTGCAAATATAGAAAGTGCTATAATTGTATACAAGTACCATTTATAAGATACCCATTTTACTCATCTGACAAATTTTATAAGACATTAAATCGTCGCTTGCATCTAAACGGCTTTGCCTAGTAATGTTTGTATCATCATTTCCTAAATGTTGTGAACATTGATGGTTATGGGAAAGAATTTGTTTAGGAGCGTTGAGACAATTCTCGCTAAGTTGAGCTTTGTTTATCCCTATAATGTGTGATGATATACCTAAATACTTTTGGAGAAGGGAGCAGATGATATGCCTTGGTGGGCATTGAAATAGCTATATTTCCAACCATCCACCATAATAATCAATTTCACACTTTCCTTTTTAATATTTCTATTAAAATGTACTTTTTCATAAAAAAGTACCTTTTAATAGTTATTGATCTTGAAACGGACAATTATTGAAAAACATTTAGTATTTACGTTTATCTCGAATATTGAACGCACCTTAAAACCGGTTCCAAAATTAGTTCTACGCAATAAACTCGATGTATCGTACGCAGGGTTTTCTTTCTTTTCTACATTCAAAAATCACCAGTGAACGAAAGAACTGCGGACATTCCTGAACACGATATCCTGGAACCATTTGCAGTACCTGGGTTTTGTTTCTCAGTCATATGAGAAGCTACCATATTAGGCCATCTTGACGCTTTTTCTCGAGGTAAAATAATTGGGAACGTTTTACCTAATTAGCGTACAAGCTGCAGCTAATATCCCGTCGTTTTACGAATGGTCAAATATTTCTTCTAAACGGGTTTTTTGTAAAAGAAAACAGGAAAACATAAAATTGCACTTTTTTCAAAATCCGAATTATTTTTAAATTCGAATTTGGAGTCCTTCGAGTTAGTGTAATTTTTTTTAACTAGAAACATAAATTTTTACTAATTTAGCCATTAATTAATTTGATTGAGCTTAACCAAATCCAAGAGAAATATCAGGCATTGAAAAAACATTGAATATTTTCTAGATCATTGGGAAAAAGTCGTAAATTGCAAATTCCAAAATCTTTGATCAATTTCACGGGGCAGCTTTTAGTCACCAAATTACATGTATCAATATGGAATACGTATTTCTACATATTTTCCTAAACATATTCTGCAGGAACCATGTATATGTTTGGAACACACTTCAAACATTTATATTTTTGCAAGTCCAAAACTTACTTGTATTTACATACATACGAAACACATACACAAAAACCAAAGTAACTCCACAAACCATTTAACCGTCCGAGCCGTCGGATATTCTGTTTTCGCTGATCAAGCGCTTTTGTTATCCTCTGTCCGATGAACCATTCACGACTAAATACATGAAACTAACACGCAATACAACAGGCAAAATAAGAAACACTTCATCTGCAATTTACACGCAGATTCAGGAATATTTATGACTCACTGACTGAGAGAATAATACACAAATGCAGATGCACACTTACAAGATAGACTCTCTCGTTAAACCTCTTTTATTATCTTGTTCTCGAGAGAGCATTGCCAGCGCAACAAAGAGCTATATTTGTATCACAAACATAAATATACATATGTGGATCACAACAAACACACATATTATAACATATTAATCATTGAGTCTCAAACATGTAATATTGACTAGCAAACACAATGTGTTTGGACACAAGTATATTATATTTGCGACAAGCTCCAAACACACGTTATATTTGCATCCAAACAACAAAAAAAGACAGATTTTTCAGCGTGTACTTACATATGTATGTATGAAAGCTACTCGATTTAATTTTGGTGAATGTAGCGTATAAAAAGACACGCTTAATATAGTACCTAATAGGAACGACAATCGGTCTGCACATTTCTTCACTGCCCGTTACCCACTTCATCTTCATGATTTACAGTGCTTGGAACAACACTTTTAGTGGTAAAATTTCTAGCTTGGTATTTATTAAAAGGAACATGACACATTGCAATTGGTACAAGGCATATTACCCTGCCAAGCCAAATGCGAGTTTGTCTTAGAAGAAGAGGTAAAGTATTTGTGTCACGTAGGCGTCGAGAGAATTATAAAGGCAATACACTTTTATGCAACCGCCGTCAGTGTCGTTTCGTGTGAATTCAATGTTATTTACCAAACTCTCCAAATAATAATACGTTTTTCCAAATTGTGCGGTCTTTTTGGATTATGTTTCGCCTCTTTTTTCGCAAATTACAGCTAAAGTTAACCGAATTGGCCGCTTACATCAAATCATTTGCAGAATATACTGTCTTTGAAATATCACAGCGAATAGAAATATTCTGACAGAACGTAGACAATGTTTCCGAGTCTGATGGCGAATTCGACCACAATTCTTGTTGAAAGTTGTATGAGCGGTTGATATGAGTTCGAACCGATATCTCGGAGGCAATTCCGAAGTCCGTGCAGACTTTTCGGATAGAATTTTGTCCGAATTCGAATGGGAAATTCGGAGGGAAATATGGAAGATTTTCCCACAATGTGCAGGCAAATTCTGGCCTTTGACGGACAAGTTGTTCGAAAATGGTCAGTATTTGTCTGACAGAACTCTGAGCAATTTGTGTTTTGTGTAATTACTTATACATAATATACATATATACAGTTTATTGTTTATTTGTAATATAATTTTTTTTATTGTAAAATAAAAATATAAATTAAAATGTACTTCTTAGCTGAAAATAGATCAAATGCACGACTAATGTATTCATAGTGGACAAAAATATCGGATGAACAAAAGCAAAATTCAGTTCAAATTCGTAATTTATATATTTAAATTTACGGATCAATTATTCTTTTTAACTTATTTACTCAGCGCTTTATTTATTAATAACAATCAATTGGCACAATAAAAACTGGCAATAAAATGCAAAAACAAAGAGATTCCTTCCGAGATTGTCGCCGAAATATCGGTTGCGAAATTTCCTTCGGAGAATGTGCAGAGATCGTTGCCCAAATCTCGGTTGCGAAAATCCCTTCGCACAATGTGCAGAAATTTTTGGTCACATCTCCGTTGCGAAATTCCTTTCAGAAAATGTGCAGACGGTGTGGGATAGATTTCGTAAGAAATTTCAGAGATTGTGCAGAGTACGGCTGAAAAAAATCCCACAATGTTTTGAGTAAGTCATGGAAATGTTGGAAGAAGTGTTTTCGGCTAAATGCTTGATAAAACAGCAGGTATTTAACAGACGTTTTCGGACGTCAGACATATCGGAAAACAAATTTCACTGGGCTCAGAAACAGTGACGAAGACCACGGGAAAGGCGTGAGTGTATTAATAAAAAAGTGGGAATGTATTGCTATTGTCTCGGGAAACCTGTACCGTGTAAACGTCAGGAAATATATACATATGATTTGTTCAACGCAGTGATGAAACATGTTTGTTAGTGTGTTTGAATAGGTGCAATGAAAAATTAGCCATATCTGACAATTTTGTTATTGTTTCAAACAAACATGTCAGGCAAGATTTGTTTGAAAGTTAATCTCAACTTATTAAGAACTGTTACAACAGTTACTAGTATGAACACTTCCAAACCAGTGCTATACCAAAAACATCAACATTCAAAACTTATTGTCTGTATTGACAATGCATAAATATTGTTTTGTCATTAATATTCATAAATATAGTTTTTGAATGGCATGGGATTGGCGTCTGCATATTATTCCTGCTTTGCTATTAAAAGTTGATTATTTTCAGTTATAATCCGGCTCAGTACCATTATTTTCTATTAAAAAGAAGTTTTAATACAAATCGTTCTTGCAATACAATACGAAATATCTATATTTCCAATCATCTACCAAAATAACCAATTTCGCACCTTCTTATAGAAACTATTTTCAATTACAAATTAGTTTTAATATAATACAGTGATCTTGAAACAGATTAGGATTGAAAAATATAAACTGTAAAAATATAATTGTAATTGAAAATTGTGTGGTCGCCAGGTTAGTTTTTGCGTTTTATAAGTATAAAAAATATTGATCAGCTTTAAAAAAAAAAAACATAATATAAAATGTGTGTTTAGTATTAAACTTTCACTAATAAAATACCCTAAAAGTGCACAGAATATCACTAAAAGTATCAAGATAATACTACAGACTACATATAAAAGTAAAAATAATTATTATACACAACATCAAATGGTGTTGCAAATATTTTCAAAAGTTTTCAATAACAAAATAAAATGGGGCACCAAAAAAAAAATTGAAAAGTCTACGAAAACGTACAAAAATGTACTTGAGTGCATCTCAATTTCAAATGTTGTGCTAACCGGTACCACTGTCCAGTAGTTTATATTGCAAATCGATTATTTTTTATTTAGGATCTGAAAATTAAAATTACTTTCACATTTACCTCATTTTTCGACATCAATCCTTGACTAAATTAAGAACCTGACGTATGACTTTTGTTAATATACTATGTAGTTGTGTTCATTTATACATAAAAATCTCTTAAAATCTTACAGCAGGTACTTAGTTTGTTTATTATGTGACGTTAAAAATGCCATGTGAAGTGAATGTGTGAACATCTGTTTTTTTGTGATCAATATGCGATTCAAACGCCGTGTATTGGAAACAATATATAGGATATATTGGAAACAATATTTTTATAATTTTGACAGAACATTTTTTTTTCATGGGTACATTTTAAAATTCTAATGATATTGGAATTGGTTGATTAATATAAGTTTATTAATTGTTATAAATATAAACCGCCTTATTCATAAAAGGCTGAGAGAGGTTTTTTTAATGACAAAGTATCCCTCAAGTCCCTTAAAACATTTTGTGAATAAGGCCGAAAGTGGTTTGTTGAATATTTATAAATTTTCTAGTCTGTAAAGTATCAAAAAAATTTAAATGAAACGAAAAAAATTTAAATTCCTTAGAAATCTTAATTAATCTTGGTTTACATCCCGTGAATTATCATTGTATATAAAATATAACAAAAATGCTTTTCATTAATAATTAATTATTCGTTTAGTATCATAATTTTCTATTAAAAATTGTTTATTTTTTGGGAAAAAAATTATTTTGAATTAATTTACCAAGAAGAAGCGGAACTCATTATTTAGGAGGATTGTTTGTTATATAGCTATTTCGATGGCTAAAACCAACGCATCTCATCAGCTTCCTTCTGCGTAAGTATTTAAGTATATGATCACATCGTATGGGAACAAACAAATCTCAAATTAACGAGAATTGTTCCCAAACCTTCTAGTGCGACAATATATACAACATTTTTTTACCGAAAGTATCAATATTCACCTCTTTTTGTCAAACAAAAATGTTAGAAAATATAAAGATAAGTATTTCTAAAAAATATACTCTGTTACAATGATCAACCTGCTCCCTTTATATGCTCGAGTTTAAACCCTTTTTCAGGGATATACTGGAAAAAGAATCGATTTTTTATGTTCCTACTACGGAATTTTTTCTGATTTATATGTCAGATTGAGTAATTCTAAATATTCAGAATTGTGCCCGGAGCACCTCTGAAGAAGGGATGTTTCAGGTCATGTGTTGACATCTTCCACATAAAAAAAAATCTTTCATATAATTTCTTTCTTTAGTTAAAGTACAAAAAAACCCAGGTACATTTTGAGGGGTGGACAAAATTAACTTTTTTTGTGAGTGTACATGGTTCCTGCAATATGTTTCTGGGGCCGCTATTTTTCAGCGTGTGGAAATTAAAATTCAACCACCGGCAGGAGAAGTTGTCATTCCAGTAACGTAACACAATTTTTGCAGTCCATTCGACTGTGCAGGCACTGCACAACAATTTATACTCCTGTCTAATAAAGTGCCTAAAGGACCACTTTGTTCCATAACACACTTACCCTAAACATTATTCACCTCTTCTTTTTGTCATCTAAAAGGCAGTGCTGAGCACAAAGAAAAAAATTTCGTCATTGTAATACCTAAATACGGTTGTCTCAATATGTACACTGAAAAAAGTTTCAATAAAACAAAAGATACGTCTACATTCGTCGTCAAAACATGAATATTTACTTCGGATGTACGAAACTTTGCCCTGCTTCAATGCATTCTTAACGTTGTGGTACTGCATTTTGTATGTTTGCGCACTTTTAACCCTGCACCGTCATCCTTAGTCAAAACGACGACGCGCGATTTTGTTTTCGTGTCGAACTATATTTTTTCCGTTTTTTTTTATCTCATTTTTCGTATAGCGTTAGCCGTTTCCAAACTGATTTTTTTATTGAATATTAATTAAAAATTAACTAAATAACAAAATAACATTCATTTTGGTTCCCATTTTTGCTTACGATATTATTTATAGCGTCTTGAAGTAGATCGTAGTCATAATGACGAAGTGACAATTTTTTTACAGTGTATGTTTGTCTACTCTTTGTACAATACTGCAGTAAATGATGTCCTTTTTGCTCCTGAATTGAAATTCCACATACTAAGGGGGTTTTTATTTTCTTTTATCCCTTTCGATTTCCATTATTTTCATTTTTTGTTGCTATCTTTTGTTGTTCTCAACCATTTCTCTGTATTGTGTCTTTGTCCAGCTTTGCATAATCTACGCAGCCCCAACATATCCGTTGACCTGGCCAATGTTCATTCAAATATACTGTTGATTCATATGGTTAATCCAAAAGTAACTGCCGATGAGTTTGCAAAACGTTTGGGCCAAGTAACGGCACAAGAAGTCAAGGATGGCCTGTCTACATCATTAGGTGATGGCAAATGTGCTATTGCACTGAAAGTCAGTGCCCGTGACTGGGCATATGCTCGCATTGTGCTGTATCACCAGATTACGGATAAGGATGTGGAATATGCCATTAAAAAGTTTGAATATGTTGTAAAAGAGTTTGATCGTCTATTGGCATAGGGAGGAATTAAAACGTATTGGCTTATGTAGAGACGATATGTTACTGACAAATTCAAAATTTGTAAATATGTATTAATAAAGAATTTGATATTATTCAGTGCGTTTCATTTAATTGAGATTTGGTTGAATACTACACAAACAAGTAAGTAGTTACTCGTAAGTTATTCATAATACTTGGTTCTAAATGTCTGGAAAAGTTTTGATTGCAGGAAGAAGAATTAATAAATCAAACTGTGTGTTATGTCACAAACAAACACAATTATACTCAGTGCGAGGGTTTTATATCAGTCGGTTCATTAAAAATAACTTAAAGTCTGCTAATGAAATAATTTCCCCATATTCTACTACGCATTCAAAATATATATTTAGACGAGTTTTATAAGAAGTTCGAACTTAGAATTAACTTATTACCAGTAAATATTAACCGAACATTATTTCCATACTCACAGAACTTTATAAAGTCAATCAATGTAATCATTAAAAGGCAAAACAATTTGAAAAGAGGATTATAAAATACAAGGACGACAACTAAATGTCCTCAAATTTATGAATGTTTATTTAGTAAACGGGAAAAACAAATATTTACAAATTGACAGCCAAAGTATTCAATCTCTGACGTCGTTACAGTTTAAACTCACATTTATTGAAATATCAAAATCAAAGACTTGATGAACACAATGACATACCAATATAATTTGAAGTAGAAGTACATACCAACAATATCTGTGGCAACGAGTTGTTCAAATGGAATTAGAGAAGTTCAATAAGACAACCGATGTATAGAATATCGTTGCTGCGACTGCGAAATATTTATGGATTCGAAAATCGTCGTCTGTGGGCCTGTAAAATGAGCTATGAACAAGTTTTAAATATTTTTCCTTAATAGCACCAGTCTGCAACATTGTTAGTCGAACATGTAGCCAGTAAGCCACTTAAGGGTATTTGCTTTGATTTAGAAGTTTGCAGTACTAGCAAAGACTACTTTATATATTAAATGTTCTAAGAAAAATGATTTGTTTTGCCCTCCTGAAAATTTCATAGAATAATAATAATACATAAGTATTTTGAATATCCAATGAGGTTATATTTTCAAGGAGATAAATGTTTAAAGAAAAATTGGACAAATCCCATTTTTACGCATTTATTTAGTTTATTGGAACGAAGTTCCTTATCGCACGTTGCGGGATGGGGGCTAAATGAAAAAAATTAAACAATTTTTTTAACACTATTATGCTACAACCCAGTATTATCAACTATATTGTTTACCTTTGCTTTGGTTCGTGTCTAGACTAACATATGTTGGTAAATTTCTTGTTTAATGTGAAGTTTTCTAGGTGGAGCCTGTAACCAATATTTAGTATGTATAAGTATTGTAGTTTTGAACCCAATACAAAGTAAATTTAGAAAAGCCAAAGTAAAAGAAGTTAAAAAAAATAAAATTTTCTTAAATAAGCACCTTTTTTTAAAAAAAGAAATTTTCTCAAAAAAAAATACCTATTCATATTCTTAAACAAAGTACCTTCTCTTAAAAAAATACTTTATCTTAAAGAAGTACCTTTGCTTAAAAAAAGGAAATTTTCTTACAAAAGGCACCTTTTCTTAAAAAAAAATAATTTCTTTTTAATAAGTATCTTTTCTTAAAAGAAGTACATTTTCTTACCACAAAGTGCTTTTTCTTAAAAAACTAAATTTTCTTTAAAGAGTACCTTTTTTCTGACATAAAATAGCTTTTCTTGAGATAAGGACCTGCTATTAAAAATTTACATATTCTTGAAAAAAAGGACCAATTCTAAAAAAAATTAAATTTTCTTCACTTCCCTTGCGGGAGCTTTTACTCGGTCTGTTTTCTAAACGTACAATTTTCCAAATTTATTCAAGCTCAAGACCATTTTAAATAATATAAAGCTTATTTATTAACTTTATATTACTTTCAGCAAAGTCGAGCATAAAAATGTTCCAATGATACCAAGGTTGTCTGTATAGCTATTTCGGATCTTGCCAAGATCTTCACCAGCAGACGTTTTTTATCTAGAAACACTCATCATATTAATGAGAATTCTTTTATATACATGTTTGAAGGATATCAAGCACTAACAGTGGAACACTTTCATGCACAACTCTTTTTTATCATGTCGCAAAACCATTGGTTTTAAACAGGCATGATTTGTTTTTGTTTTGTCATTACAAAATAGAGGGTTGCCATCATCAATATTATTGTTTCAAGCTCGCGGTGCTCTTCGTCAACTTTCAACAACTTTTCTTTTATTTAAAAAGGTCTTGAGCTTGAATAAATTTGGAAAATTGTTAGTTTAGAAAACCGACCGAGTAAAAACTCCCGCAAGGGAAATGATGAAAGTTGACGACTCGACTTTTTTGAATGTAATATAAGGCTAATAAATAAGCTTTATATAATTTAAAGAGGTCTTTAGCTTGAATAAATTTGGGAAATTGTAAAAATGCAATTTCTTAAAAAAAAAACTTTTTTTCAAAAAAAAAATACCTTCTCTTAAAAAACAAATTTTCTTACAAAAATTCCTTTTCTTAAAAATAAAATAATAACTTTTCTTTCTTGAAATAAGTAGCCTTTCTGAAAATAAATACATTGTCTTAAAAAAATTACCCTTTCCTGAAAAGAGTAACACTTTTTTAAAAAGTTCCTATTCTGAAAAAAGTACTACTTTACTCTTATGGCTTTTTCTCACATAAAGTACCTTTTCTTTAAAAAAATCATTAGCTTTCAATAAAAGTAGTACCTCTCTTAAAAGAAGACCTTTTCGGGAAAATATAATACATATTCTTACAAAAAGCACCTAAAAATATACTTCTTAAAAAAAATTCATTCTATAAATTTTTCTTTTTTTAAAAAGTTCATCATTTTATGAAAAGTATATTTTCTTAAAGATCCATTTAAATTATCGAATTTTTCAACGGGCGCCTTAGGCGTGTTGGAACTAACTAGTACATAATATAAAGTTAAGGGAACCTCGTTCCAACCGGGTGCCCCTGGCACCTCATGTAATTTTTATTTATTTTATTATTTAATAGGAAGCAAAGATTGGGAGCCTCTGATCTCAATCATGAATTTTTTCCTCCACGTGGTGGTTGCGGGCAAAGGTAGAATATTTTTTTTCTAGTGGCTGAAGTCAAGGCTTTCCAATAAACAGCCTGATTGGCTATACTACCACTGATACGTCTCAGGTTTAATAGGTGACTGATGCCACTGAAGCTCATCAAGCTATCGTGCATATTCTCTTGTCTTAGAAATATCTTATTCTTTGGAGAGAAACCAAAAGAAGAAAATCCAGGACCGTCACTGTTTGGATAGAATCCAAAAGAAGAAAATCCAGGATCGTCATAGTGCATCTGGGTCAGCGTCTGACCCATAATGGGCGGCTGCAATCTAATATCCTGGCAGTAGACAAAAAAAACTCGGTGGACCCGGTTTGCCTCATAATGTCAGTGAACGCACATAAAGGAAAAAGAAAACATAAACAACTCCAAGTTGTTGACGACACCCGCACACGTTATAAGGACCACGGTTTACGGAAATGCACTTGGAATGTAAGAACCGGTGCAAGTATACAATTGACAGATGTCCTCGAAAGTTATAAGGCTGTCAATACTGGTATCTAGGAAATGCGATGGACAGGACATGGCTGCACAAGAAGAAAAAACTGCGACATAAACTTCAGTTGCCATGAGAAAAAACATTAATTTGGTTGCGGATATGTAGTTGGCAAAAGACTGCGGCACCTAGTCTCCAAAAATCAAATTTTCAAGAAACCGGTTTTCGGTCTATTCGAAAAATGGATTTTTAAAAAAACCGGTTATCGGATATTATTTTTGGCAAAAACCGGCGGAACCGTTTTTTTTTTGCTTTAAATGCTTTTTTTCCTGACGATGCTACCCAATAGGTAGCGAAATATTGAAGAATAAAATAATTTAAAATAGACCTAACACTCGAACATTTCAATTTTAAATATAATACGAAAGGTCGAATAAATCATCACATTTTAAAAAATTTATATCATATTCCAATTTGGAATGCGTGTTTAATATAAAATTTAAAAGTTTTATTCAAATTCGCATTAAACTGATTTAAAGTCGAAAATCAAAATTAAAATTTGTAAAAGATTTTCATGTATGAAAATCTAATTAAGTTTAAAAAAAAACATTTAGTTATCAAATTATTTTAATTTTGAAATTTAATAAAAAAAATGTTGAAAAGCTTAATAAATTCTGACTTAATTCTAATTCAAATCATAAAATCATTTTGAAAAAAAGCTGTTTGGATATGTCAGTTAGATCATATTTCAAAATGGAAATCATGTTTCTTAACTCCAAAATTTCACAAAAATTCGTAAATCATATCATTTATTATTAACTTTTTTAAGGATACTAACGCAAACTAAGTAAAATCCGGTTAACCGGTTAACCGAAGTCAAATAACCGGTTTCAGGTTTGTTCGAAAATTACGTTGTTTAAAAAACCGGCACACGGTTACCGGTTTTTCGGTTTCGATTTTGAACACTCTAGATTGGACGTATAGCCACAATCCGCATAAAAGCGAAATATTTTTATATTTTCCTAATTTGTGTGCATTCCCCGACAGAAGAGAAATATGATGATGCAAAGGTTCATCCAAGATTAAGTAGAGCGAAAATCGTGCGAAACCAGATGCAGAGAAAGCATCAATTCGAGCTTGTCAATATCGGATTCTGATCCAGGTTTCCACAGAGGATCTGCTTCCATTTGATGCGTTCTCTAATTTCAGTGGGTTGATTTTCAGTGGGTTGATTTTTAGTGTGTTGATCTGGTCCATTATTGAAGCTTGGTGTTTACTACTTGTAAAACTTCGTGTTTTCCATGATAACGGTCCACTATTTGGAGCTGATTTTAGGCGAGGTGCCCAAAGTCTATATGATGTCTTTCTTGTACTCTACCAAAGGTTATCCATGACACAGCTGATCGACTATGTAGTAGGAAAATGACAGAGAACAGAGTGGATGGGCGAGAGAACGATAGGCAACCCGAAGCAACCCATACAGGAAACTAAGTTTAAATAGTGTTTGATTGATACTAATGACAGCTAAATTATGTTTTATGTTGGTTGCCTCGAACGAAAATACGCAACCTCAGAGTAAAATACACCAGCAACTCGAACTCTATGAAATGGCCTACTACCTCGTCGTCATCGAGAGAATGTAAAGAGAGGGATAGAGACTATACACTTGATTGTTTTAGACAGGTGCACAAACATTTTCTGGACTTGCCGTAACAATAAAAAAAACCAATTTTACAAAAAACCTTTTTAATTTGGGGGGAAGCATTTTAAGTTTCGCGGACAAAATTGAGTATACGTAGCGACAAAATATTTTCTCAGCAAAATAATTAGTTTGGTCCTAGGAGTTGGTCCTATCACTTCTCTGATTTACATTTCATAAATTTCATTCGATAACGATCACCTCGTTTAGTGACGGCGACACTGTGGAGTTCTTCGCCATTCAAAACCGTCTGAAAATATGGTTAGGAACTGGTGTGAAACTGCAGGTCTTAATCAGTTCGTGCAAAACTAGAAAGTGTACAGCTGACAAATAGTGAGAAGCTTCCCCTATCCCTTCATGTTATGAAATCAGAAATTATGTATTTTTTGTGCCCTCTAGTGCTCGTTCCAACGTAGTTTCCAGTCCAATCTTGCACACAAGTATTTTACCCTGTCAGAAACATTGTATACTCAAGTTATAATTGGCCAAAAATAGTCTACAGCTTTACAACCGTGGAATTCCATCTAAAATCAATTGGCTTACCTTTTTTCTTTTTGCCATAACTTCTGAAAGGGTAGATATTTTGTATTGAACAATCGCGTATTTTATTAGAAACTGACTGGCATGTTTGCGTATTCCCCTCTTATTTTAATATCTTTGAAATGCTACTGTGTCACCCTAACTGGTAGTAACAACAGAATTACAGCCCTACAAAAAGGAATCAGAAAAATTCCTTAATTGTTAACGCCTGATTGCATTCCAAGTAGTATTAGTTCAATGCACAACATTGAAGTTGAACACAAAATAAATTTATGTTTCACTTTTGTCGACTAAAATGATAAATCTGTGAAATAAAAAACAAGAAAGAGAGCAGAAGTCTCTGGCGTCATAAAACGACAACTAATCACAAGTGTAGAACACAGTAACAAAGAATGAACTACTTGTTTCGAAACGGACAAAAAGAAACGGATGTAAATCAAGAAGTCATTATTCGAACTTGCTTAAATATGGACATGCTGATATTTCGAGTCTATGGCGTTTCGCAATTTTATTATTGTACAAAAGAAAATATATTATATTATAATCATTACTTTTGAATTTCAGACGTCACTGTGTCGTGTGACAGAAGAAATGGTTCCTTGTGACTATACATCATAATGATGAAACGTATTTGAACGTAATTGTATTTGCCGGTGGTAGTGATTGACTCTATCGTTGTTAGTATTTTTTATGTAATGTCTTAGTCAGCTGTGTAAATTCTAGTGATTTCGAAAATAGAGAATTAAAATTAATTTTAAATGAAAAAAAGTTGAGGAAAGTTGAACTTCGTATGGTTCCATTTGTTTTTGAAGTCAAATTAATATTTTTTACATTTCGAAAACTATGATATACGTACTTAATGCTCAGTTTAACAATTAGCCATTGGATTTGGAATTTAAATGCGCATTCTTTGTTATATAAATGTCACTTAATATCAACATTGTCTTTGAGCTTTTAAATGGCGAGTGTGAATCTCGCTCTAAATCGAGGAAATATTTTATTAAATAAAGCACAAATTTCCTTATATTTAGTAAAAATTAATTAACAACGCGTTTCCAATGCTGAGAAATATTTTAAAAATAATGAACCGGTTTCGAAAAAAATTATCTTTAGTATTGGGGCTCAATTTCATCTTCGTTAATCGTCAAAATTGTTAAATTTGGGGTTCAGAAAATACACGAGTCATTGTTGAGAAATAAATGAATCAACAATGAATCAGCAATGAGTTTGGTGTAGAAGTTAGGCTGGGGCCATTATCGAACCATTTTTATGTAAAATACGGCTGGGCGAATAATGCCAGCTAAGAATGATCTGTCGCGACATGATAATCTAGTTTTGTTGTTCTAAAATTGACTGATGTGGATGTCGACGACAGGTGGTTTCAACATCACGGTGCCAAATGCCATATATATCCCGAGAAACAATTCAAATAAAGAGTTTTCCAATAGGTACTTGACAACTTTGAATTTAATTTGTGAATGCACTTTTTCACTGATCATATAACTGTTACTTTCCTTTTTTTACACAAACGAACAACGTATACAAATTATAAAAATGTACTACCGAAATTCGGAGTCGGTGACCGCAACTTTAAGAGCGTTAACTAAAATTTTCGGTCGTTATTCTCGCCCTAGTAGACAAGCAATAACAAATTTAGTGCAAAAATTTGAGTCTACGTATTCATTGTGTGATGCTGCCATTCCAGTGACATAACGGGTTGGTCGAAGTGACGAAAATATCGCTGCCGTTCAGGCGTCCGTAGCAAACGATCCAAATCAGTCGATTCCGCGGCGTTCTCAAGAACTGGGTATCGCCAAGACCACTTTATGTCGAATTTTGCATAAAGATCTTGGTTTACACCCTTACAAGATCAAACTCACTCAAGAATTGAAGCCGATGGACCATTTGACGCGACGTACGTTCTCCAATTGGGCTCTGGAGAAGATGCGCCAAGATGATGAATTTCATTTCAAAATCATCTTCGGTGACGAAACTCATTTTTGGCTCAATGGGTTCGTCAATAAGCAAAATATGCGTTATTGGTTTATGCTTCATGAATCACCACTTCATCCACAAAAAATAACTGTTTGGTGCGATTTGCATGATGGCGGAGTCATTGGGCCATATTGTTTCGTCGACAATAACCACCGCGCCGTATCGCGATCGTTTTTTGCCCGAATTGAAAAACATGGACTTGGACGACATGTGGTTTCAACAGGACGGTGCCACAAGCCACACAGCACACGTTATAATCGATTTATTTAAAAGTATGTTAGGTGAGCGTGTTATCCCAAGAAATGGACCAGTCAATTGGCCGCCTCGTTCGTGCGATTTAACGCCTCTAGACTTTTTTCTTTGGGGCTACGTCAAATCATTGGTCTATGCCAAAAAGCCGACGACGTTGAAAGAACTCAGAGCCAACATTGAACGCGAAATAGTGGCCGTTACGACTGAAATGTGGGACCAAGTCATCGAAAATTGGGTCCAACGAATCGACCGCTGCCGATGTGACCGCGGTGGCCGTATGAACGAAGTCGAGTTCCATTCATAAATGTTTTGATTGTATTTCAAGTCGATCATAAAGATTTGGAAATATCTCAAATGGTTTGCGTTTTATTTTTAAAAAAAAAGTTGTCAAGGCCTTATTGGAAACCCCTTTACATTCAATCGTTAGTGAATTTTGGGACGCCTTTTTACTAAAATAAACAAAAGTGTACATATGTTTAATTCGGACTCGCATGCGATTGTAAAGATTTTCGTTTTATGAAGTGAGTGACTGATTGACTTAATAGCTATGAGTAGACAAGTAATTTTAATATGGTGGTGCAAGGGATACACCCCATCCGTATAGGTCACCGTGAAATTATAAACAGCCGAGTACAAGGTAACACACATGAAGCGAACCTAGACAGGATTGTTGCATACCAATATTTCACCTTACAATTGGAATTCCAGTAACAATATATCACTATGCGCAATCAAAGAGTAAACAACTAGAAAGCGCACAGCTCAGTGGGTGTGAGAAGCTCTCCCCAATTCCTTCATGGGATATAATGGGAATCCATTTTTTGCTAATGTTTTGTTGTTACAAACCCTACAAAGAACAAAATTATGTACTAGTCAGTCGAACACGCCTAAGGTGCCCGTTGAAAAATAAGATAATTTAAATGGATCTTTAAGAAAAGATACTTTTTGTAAAATGGTAAACTTTTTTTAAGCACAATTTTTGTTTCTTATGGAACGTATGTTTTTTAAAAATTATATTTTTAGCAGCTTTTTGTAAGAATATGTATTATATTTTCCCGAAAAGGCCCTTCTTTAAAGAGCGGTACTTCGTTTATAAAAAGCTGAAGTGTTTTTAAGAAAAGGTACTATTTTTTTGAAGAAGAAGTACTTTGTGGAAGAAAAGGCCATAAGAGAATGCATTTTTTTTTACAAAGAAGTACTTTTTTAACAACAGGTACTTTTAAAAGAAGTGGTACTCTTTTTAGGAAAGGTTATATTTTTGAAAAATGTACTTATTTTTAGAAAGTCTACTTATCTAAAGAAAAGTTATTATTTTATTTTTAAGAAAATGTACTTTTAAGAAACGGAATTATTGTAAGAAAAGGTCTTTTTAAGAGAAGGTATTTTTTTTGACGAAAAGGTATTTTTTAAAGAAATGGGAATTTTTTTAGAATTGGTTCTTTTTTCAAGAATATGTACGTTTTTAAGAGTAGGTAGTTATCTCAAGAAAAGATATATTGTTTCACAAAAAAGATACTCTTTAAAGAGAATGTAGTTTTTTTAAAAAATTTAATTTGTTGTAAGAAAATTGACTTTTTTAAGAAAAGGTATTTATTAAAAAAAAAATACTGTTTTTAAGAAAATGTAATTTTTTGTAAGAAAATTTACTTTTTTTATGCAAAGGTACTTCTTTAATAACTATAAGGTATTTTTTTACGAAAATTTACTTTGTTTAAGAATAAAAATGTGTTTTTTTTTGAACAAATTTACTTTTTTTTAACAAAAAGCATTCATTTAAGAAAATTTTCTTTTTCAAACTTCTTCCACTTTATCTTTTCTAAATTTACTTTTATTGGGTTCAAAACTACAATATATACTAAACAGGCTCCACCTAGAAAACTTCCCATTAAACAATAAATTTCCCAACATATGTTAGTCTCGACCCAAAGCAAAGCAAAAGTACCCAATATAGTTGATAATACTGGGTTGTAGCATAATAGTGTTCAAAAAAGTACTTTTTTTTTTTTTTCATTTAGCCCCCATCCTGCAACGTGCTATAAGGAACTTTCTTTCAAAATCTGCGGAATGTATTATACACTGCCGCTCACTTGAATAGGTTCATCATTTATCTTCATTTCTCTTAATCCATAACTTAAGAGAACAATTAAGAGACGATTTATTTAAACCCAAATTAAGAGATCTTTTGTATACACATAGAATAGAAGAGAAAACCTTACTGAAGAGAAATGTCAAAAGAGCGGGAAAAAATATGACGTCGTTTGCTGTCCCTATGGATTTACTTTTGTAGCGTCTCTGTTGAAAAACCCTTTATTAGCTCATTTGATTAGGTTCATTAAGAATAAATGCAATTTAGGTTGGCCAGCAGATCAAGTCTGCCATGTTTTTTGTGTTTCTACATTTCCCTTAAGTGAAGAAGAAAAAGGCAAAATTAAAGCATTTAAGTATGGAATGCGGCCTAAGCCATAGGAATATTTCGAAAAAAATTGGACGAAGTCAAAATGTTGTCAGTCACTTTTTAAGAAATCAGCCTGGTTATGGAAAAAACATGAAAGGACGTACACATAAAGCCACAACAGCAGCGGATAGAAGAGCCATCATAAGAGCTGCCTCCAATTCCACGTGTTCTGCATCAAAAATTAAAGAAAACACTGGTGTTAAAGCAAGCCTAGCTACTGTGAAACGTGTTATACGAAGTGCATTTGAAAAGACTAAGAATTAAAAAAAAACACCTCTCAATGCCACTCGTAAAGCGAAACGCCTTCAGTTTGCCCGTGAATGCATGTCTTACAACAAGGAATGGGAACATATTGTTTTTTCGGATGAAAAAAAATTCAATTTGGAGGGTCCAGACGGCTACAATTATTATTTCCACGATTTTCGAAAAGAATAACGTTATTTGAGTCGTCTGCATAGCTGTGAGGGAAGTGTGATGGTGTGGGGGGCCATATCATACTATGGGACTTGTGAGCTTCAATTTCTTTCATCTAGAATGACGGCGAATACTTACAAAGGTGTACTTGAAAACGCTTTTCCGTGGACATTCCAGCAATGTAATGCCCCGATACACACTGCAAGGGTTGTAAAACAATGGATTCGAAGCCAAAATGTAAATACACTGACCTAAATATTATAGAAAATGTCTGAGGATTGCTCTCTCGCAAGGTATATCAGTCGGGCAGACAATACGAATCTAAAGAATCTTTAATTGAAGGAATTAAAAAAGCATGGGACGAAATTTCTTTAACATTAATTGAAAAACTATATAACTCCCTCCCAAATCGTATTTTCGAGGTTCTATCAAATAAAGGAGGATAAACCCATTATTAAAACTTTATAAAAACATTTCAAAAAAACTTTACAAATACATAAGCTGACATATAAATTAATTTTTATTAGTGTTTTATTGATTTAATAACGTTGAACCTATTCAAATGAGCCAAAAAAATACCCCACAAAACATATGTTCTGGAAAAAAAAAATTTAATTTAATTTTTTATTTATTGTTGCTGGATTTTTTTTAATTTAAATGGTTGGAAAATAAATACTTTACAATATAAAACATGTATCATAACTATTTTCTTTATTATTAAGAAAATTAAGCTAATTTGAATGTAAGAAAACCTGTGAACCTAATCAAGTGAGCGGTAGTGTATCAATATGGTACATAAAAACGTTCAAATACGAACTTCCGCACTTAACAAACCGTTAACTTTCTCACAAAATATATGAAAATGTGTATGGCAGAGCCACTGGGCCATAAATGATTGTTCAAGCATGTGATCAATGGAGGGATAACAATTACCAATAACTGGTGATGGAAAGCTTTAAAAAGCTGTTACGAGTGCCGGAAAATTAAAGCTCCTGGTGGGAGAAAGTGTTAACTCACTTTTTTTCAAAAACAATATTTTCCTACTTTTAATGTTTCCATGGTATCTGATTAAAAAAAAAAAATTAAAAAAAAAAATTGCAAATTTAATTTTAAAAATTTAAATATCAGATGTTGAATTTTTTTCTTATCTAAATCAAAATCAGATACCATGGAAACATTAAAAGAAAGAAAATATTATTTTGTAAAAAAAAATGATTTAACACCTTCTTCCACCAAGGGCTTCAATTACAGAAAATCTGAAGCATAATTTGTCAATAGATCTCAATTTCTTGAATTCAAATTTTAAATTAAAAAACTTAAAAATTCTGACGTTAATTTGAAATCTTCTCAGTTTAAATTCCTTGGATCTCTCAGTCCGATTTGAAATTTGCACAGAGTAAACATCCTTATTTTCTTTGAAGTTGTCTGAATTATAAATAAAATTCAATCGTTTGAAATGAGATAAATCGAGATTATTTGAAACTGTCACCAGTGTGAAATTTCATTTAGGCGGGAACTGGTACGGGAGCAGATCTAATAAGAGACGTTCAGGTCACCACAACTACTGCTATAGTCATACTTTCAATTTATCAACGCGTTCACTCTCTCTGCGTGACGTCCAATGAAACAGTGAATCGTCATGATAGATACGATAAGTGAGACGTCCGGTTGCGATAATGACGTTAAAGCGTTAGTGCGTTTGAAGTTTAGGCGGGTTCACATCAGCTTGTAATATACACAGTTCCCTGCTAGTGATCACCTAGCGTTAGTTCCCAGAAGGACAAAATTTCTCAAGAAGAGCTTGCAAATTGTGAGAGACATGCCTAAATATTCCAATTCCCCTGGAACATGTAAGGTAGTCCTCAGTCTGGTAAGTTCATCTCCTTTGCAGTTCCTTGGTATGTTGTTGTGACCTGGCACCGAAATGAGGTGAATATTAAACTGTTTAGCAATCTCGTTAAGATCAGAATATTATTTCTCAGCCATTCCGCTTCTTCTGGATTAGCTATGATTGGTACATGGTAGACACTACAGTGATCGGACAATATTTTCGCAATGGATGACCCTAGGTCCTTAGGGTAAAAATACTTTGCCGTCAAGTTTTGAACCATCTGTATAAAAGTTCACGAATCTCTTATGTCCAAGGATTCGACCATTCTCCAGTGCTATTAAATATAGTATTACATTTAGTGCGTCTATCGGTGTCGTTCCCAATGCACCAGCGACGCACACACCAGCCTTTCGCTGAACTTTATTCTGTATCTCGCAGTAGCAGGATTTCCGTAGAGCCGTCTACCAGACGATAACGCCAACCAGCATTATCGGTCTAACTACTGCCGTATAAAAGCAATGAACCATACGCAGGGTTAGTCCTTTTTGCCCTTTTACGCTATCACTATCACAGCCCTTTTGAATTTTCCCGAATGTTGGCGTTGACGCTTAACTTCCAGTCGAGTCAAATATCTAAGTATTTTTAACTTTCAGAGACCGGAATTATGATACCTCCTAAGGAGACAGGTACATTAGGTGGCAATATATACCTCCTCCTGATAAGAACCAGTTTTGTCTTGGTGGGTGTCAACCCAAGGTCTTTATCCGAAATCCATCTCGCGGTGGTATGATGGACATATTGCAGGATGTCTCTAAGAGTGCTTGGAAACTTCGCTGTATCCGCTATTGTCACGTCATCTCCGTAGGCAATTGCCTAAACAGCCTTCTTGTCCAGAGAAAGAAGAACACTGTTCATGTGGATATTCCATAGCAGAAGCAACAACACGCCTTCTTGAAGCGTTCCTCTGCTGGCAAATCTATATAGGTCCATTGACCCTAAACTAGCCAAGATTCTGATGTCTGATGTTGATCTAAACCCCCAGAGCCATGAGTGCCTCAGTTACTGCGACTGGATTTTCTTTGTTCACAGATCCTTGTAGCCTGCTTGATGCATCCGGTGTAAAGCTCTTTGAGCCAGAGCCTGAATTTATACGATGTCTTACGATCCTTGGACACAAGTCACGACTTACGATACTTCAGTGTAAAGGGTGGTACAGAAGCAAGAGCGGTTGGAAAAAAGTCACGAAATGGAAATTCAAGGACCATTTTAATATTTCTCTTTCTTTTCTGTGTAGTTTTCGCAGTCGAAGGCAGCACTGAGACATAATTTGTGTCGGTTCTTAAATAAATTATATTTTACCCAGCCCGGTCTTTTATGGAAAATATGAAGAGTAAATCTCTTTTGTGGAATTTTATAAAAAGCTTTAGTTAATATAAATTGAACCAATTTATTGAAATCGATATAAACATTTTTTTGGTTAATTTTTCTATATTTTAAATTTCAAGCAACAGCAACGAAGTTGGAACCTGCTGATTTCAAACTTTGCTTCAATCCTGCATTCGACGGCGAAAATCCCACAATATAGACGATAAGCAAACGCAAAGAATTTATGAACAACAACTGACTGCTTGCAGCAACAGCATTTCTGGGAAAATCCATTGCTTCGCTTAAATGCGTAAGCAGAACCCAACTGCAGAGTTGGGTAAAGCAAATGATTTCCATTCTCTTTTTACTTTTTCTATTTGGTCTTGCTTACTTATGATTCTTAGTTGTAACTATCCATTACATATGTATTGAAACAATTCCTACAATTTATAACGCTAGTTACGTCTATTAGTACACGCTGAAAAATAACGGCCCCAGCAACATATTGCAGGAAACATGTACATGTTTGCAGGCATTATATTCATGAATTAAAGATCTGCCACTTTTTTGTTTTTTGTTGTCTGCCTGGTTTTTGATTTTAGGGGTTATCAACAAATAAATCCACATTTTGGTCTCAAAAACATATATTGTAGCATATTAATCATTGTGTCTTAAACATGTTATATTGAATAGCAAACACAATGTGTTTGGGCACAAGTATAGTATATTTGTGACAAGCTACAAACATGTTATATTTGCATCCAAACAACAAAAAAGACAGATTTTCAGCGTGTATTTAAGTAGACACAATAATTTCTAAATTCATATCCATGTAAACGCTCCTGCTGCACACAAATGGTTTGTATTGAAGAAAATTGTACAAACTGAAATACAATTTTAAAATCCACATCCTTACTTAAGGAATATTTTTTATTTAAACGGGAATAGGTTCTTCGAATCCAGTTTCGGGTTTTTCGTGCAATTCCAATTACATTACATTCTGCTTTAAAACTATGGAGGACTGAGCAACGATGTAAAGATGAATTCAACAATTTTCATTCACATCATTTCCTGAAATTTATGCAATGACTTTATGCCATCAACTATGCATAAAAGTTGCTGGCAACAAAATTTGAGATTTTAACACGTGTTATCCTTTGCAATAGGAATGTAGGCAAAGAGGCGACAAAACAAAACAAGAACAAAAACTAAAAACTTTTAAATCCTTAAACACAAGTAAAAGAATTTTGCATATCTCTAAAAGTTACGTTCTTACCATTTCAATTTATGAAAATCTTTGCTAATTACACAGAAGAATTTTTAAAGTAGAGTCTTAGTTGCTTTGTATACTTTCTTGTTGGATGTAAAATAGTGTCCTTCTTGTTTCTCCTTTTTTATGTGTCGTTGGATGAACCATCTAAACGGCCAACAAGAAATGGAGTGAAAATAATGAAAACTTAAAATTTCCTAAAACTCAAACAAGCCATCATCAAGTTGCAAATTCTGAACAATATAAAGGGTAGACAATGATGATAAACAAAAGTGTAGAGGTATAAGAAGACTAATGAACGTATGTTGAGTGTCAAAAGGGTAATGCTGATAACTTTCATTCAAACTGACAGAATTTCTGTAACCGCTTTCCACTGATTTTTACGAAGTTTGTAGATTTTGTGTTACTTTGTGATTTTGTATCTTGTGTGACATTTCTCGTGCTCAATAAAAAATTACTACATACCTTCAAAAACTGTTTGCTCCATAGAGTAATGACACCGAGAGTAGCTACTTCTCTCAGTAAATTTGAGAGATTAGGCTTGGTTGCATATGGACGTTGTATGTTGAAAAGTATTTGTTTTAATAGTACTAGGTAGAGCCAATGGTTCAAGACAATCTACAAGAAAATAACAACGGCATTTCGTTTTGTGTGTTAACATACTTAAAGGTATAGTAACCATAAAAGACAACAAAAAAAAAAACAAAATATGTTTAAATGTCAGAGTTCTTAATTAAATCGGCATGACAAAGTTAAGTAAACAGTTCTCATAACACCACCTGGTGTAAGTCAAGTTACGTCTATCGCACCAACTTCACCACGAAGAGTTTGAAATAAGTTTAAATACATAATGAGAACGATATCGCCTCTAGGTGTAGATTATATAATGGTTAGGAAAATATTCTAAAAGTTTTGAAATATAAGGGCAAACACGAATGACAAAAGGTCATCGTCATATCGAAATTTTTATGGAATAATCCGTAAAGCAGACAATTTTATAACATTGTCTGCTTTACTGTAGAACCGCAATTAGGGTAATATCGTTGGCGTCAATTCAAAATCCGTTGCCGATAAACACAGTCACTTGGCGTCAAAATTTGTCACCCTCGTTTAATTTTTAATTTTGGACACTAATACACACCCACCAATCACGGGAATTAGTCTTATATTATTATTTTCTACAGACCGGAAGGACGTGTTTTGGTTACACCGTGTTTTGGTTAAGCGTGTTTTGGTTACACCGCTTGCTTATACATACATATATTCGCTTGTTTTGTATGAAGCATTTAGCGAAGACTTAGCGAGAACTTAGCGACGAGATTCATTTTCGCTAAGTTTAAAACAACAACATATTGACATCTTTTACCGTTTTTAACCATTTTTCATATTTTTGAACAAAATGACTTCGCGCTAAAAAGCCGTTTTCTTTGCAACTTAGCAAGGGATTATCGCTTGCTTGTAACCAAAACACGACTATTTACAAATGTGTTCTAAGAAATCAAACAGGTACGGTGTAGCAAAAAGGTGTTAACACATCGCCCGTGAGTTCGAACACTCATTGGATTTTTTTTAATGTAATTTCCTTCATGTCCGTGAAGATAAATTCCGAATTTAACTAGCAAAGACACAACCCACATTCATTTATAGAACTCTGTTAACAGGTTAACAGACATCTGTTAATGCGGTCAAAAAGATATATATATATCAATAGAAGAGATTTTTAAACGATCAGAGCATTATATATACACGAAAATTAAATATTAAACTAATAACATTATATTATTAAAAAAAATTTCGCGCCCAAACAAAAACAGCTTTTTAAAAGAGCTATTGTCCTCACATAAAAATGTATGCATTTTGGAAACATTTAGAACGATTATTACAAAACAAGGAATTCTCCCGTACTCCCATATATCTCGTTGGAAAGGTCTTTAAATATACTTTCAGAATCTGTAATCAGAATGTTCAAAAAGTCCTTCGAAGGATCCAGGTATTTCAATTTGGTTTCAGACACCCAAGAAATATATTCGCCCATTGTACGAAAACAAGGAATTCTCCCGTATTCTCACATATCTCGTTGGAAAGGTCTTTAAAAACACTTTCAGAATCTGTAATCAGAAAGTGCAAAAAGTCCTTCGAAGGATCCAAGTATTTCAAATTCGCTTCAGACACCCAACAAATGTATTCGCCCATTGTACGAAAACAAGGAATTCTCCCGTATTCTCACATATCTCGTTGGAAAGGTCTTTAAAAACACTTTCAGAATCTGTAATCAGAAAGTGCAAAAAGTCCTTCGAAGGATCCAAGTATTTCAAATTCGCTTCAGACACCCAAATTTTTTTTCGCTATTTGTGCGAAAACAAGGAATTCTCCCGTGTTCTCACACACATTGTTGGAAAGGTCTTTAAAAACTCTTTCAGAATCTGTAATCAGAAAGTGCAAAAAGTCCTTCGAAGGATCCAAGTATTTCAATTTGATTACAGATTCTGAAAGAGTTTTTAAAGACCTTTCCAACAAGGTGTGTGAGAACACGGGAGAATTCCTTGTTTTCGCACAGTAAGCGAAAAAAAATTTGGGTGTCTTAAACGGTCTTTAAAAACTCTTTCAGAATCTGTAATCAGAAAGTGCAAAAAGTCCTTCGAAGGATCCAAGTATTTCAATTTGATTACAGATTCTGAAAGAGTTTTTAAAGACCTTTCCAACAAGGTGTGTGAGAACACGGGAGAATTCCTTGTTTTCGCACAGTAAGCGAAAAAAAATTTGGGTGTCTGAAGCGAATTTGAAATACTTGGATCCTTCGAAGGACTTTTTGCACTTTCTGATTACAGATTCTGAAAGTGTTTTTAAAAACCTTTCCAACGAGATATGTGAGAATAAGGGAGAATTCCTTGTTTTCGTACAATGGGCGAATATATTTGTTGGGTGTCTGAAACCAAATTGATATACCTGGATCCTTCGAAGGACTTTTTGCATATTCTGATTACAGATTCTGAAAGTATATTTAAAGACCTTTCCAACGATATATATGAGAGTACGGGAGAATTCCTTGTTTTGTAATAATCGTTCTAAATGTTTCCAAAATGCATACATTTTTATGTGAGGACAATAGCTCTTTTAAAAAGCTGTTTTTGTTTGGGCGCGAAATTTTTTTAATAATATAATGTTATTAGTTTAATATTTAATTTTCGTGTATATATAATGCTCTGATCGTTTAAAAATCTCTTCTATTGATATATATATCTTTTGACCGCATTAACAGATGTCTGTTAACCTGTTAACAGAGTTCTATAAATGAATGCGGTTTGTGTCTTTGCTAGTTAAATTCGGAATTTATCTTCACGGACATATTTCCTTCAACATGGTTGGAATTTTTAAAGTCATATACAATAGCACTATCAGAAAGCTGCTCGTGTATTGAAATATGCAATGAAGAGAGTAAGAGAGAGAGGGTAGACAATTATTAAGGCTTCACTCGTTTTGTTTGCTGGCATTCGAGTGAAGAGAAATTTTATCTATCTATATTAGTACATCGTTTTTGCATTTTACGTAGAATATTTTTCCAATACACACCAACCCCTTAAAATGCAGTTTTGTGGGACATTTTAGCGCCAACACGGAATAAGTACGAAATTACCCCTTAAATGGATTTTCAGTCTTGACTTATTTTTGGCATTCCAGTTGAGTTTTGAGCTTTGGTGTGTTATGAAACATACCGTTTCAACCCTGTTTTATGGTTTTTTCCTATTTTCCACAAAAATAACAAAAAAGACGCATATATTGAGGCGGTAGAGAGTTAAAGTATTCCACAAATATGTTTCTCGTAAATTTAATAAATTTGCTCTGATCGTATACCTAAAATGTACGGATAACATGGTTTCCTATGCCGATTCATCATAAGAATGTGCAAACGGGGGAAAATTTCACAACGCACTAAAAAAAAAATTCAGACATAAACTTTAAAACGCAAATACACGTACGCGTCTACCAGAACCCGTTGTTCGAACCTTGTTTTTTTTTGTGTTCCACAGTGTAATTTAGAAGTGCGGTTGCAAAAAAAAGAAAATGGAATCAATTCGGTTGCAACCACCGGATTTGGAAGCAATTCGGTTGCAACAACTGTATCTGCAACAACCTAATTTGGTACCAGTTCGGTTGCAGCAACGGGAAGTTACATCAATTCATTTGCTTCAAACAAATTTGATATCAATTGAGTTTGGTATCAATTCGGTAGTAGCAATGTAATTTGGTGTTAATTCGGTTGCCACAACCGTATTTACGCAAAATTATGTTGCTGTAACCGCATTTCTTATGAGTTATCTTGGTACATCCGAATTAAATTCCAATTTAGATGCCAGAACATAATTCTATATACTTCACACCTGACGATTAAATGCCTAAAAACAATTTTTATAAAATAAATATAACGTAGTATTGTTGTGTTGCTTAATGGTAAAGGTGAGTGAAAATATTGCGGATTTATATTTGACTTGACTCGTTTGATTTTACGAATAATTTCCATATTTATCAGAGTGTAGTTCAGCAGATGTTATCGGTACTCAACATTTCTCAACACGGTGTAGATAAATTTGAGTCAGGCATCCATTCCAATGTCTTAAGAAGGGAAGATCCCAGCCTGATTAATCTAAAGTCTTTGGAATTAACATGTGATGAATTCCGCGTTTCTAAAACCGTGCCTTGAAACAGGTGTTTAACCCTTCTGCACACATTCAGATTATACCCCTCATAAACAATTTGTGGGGCAATTTGACCCAATATCAAAAACACATCCGTATAACGGTAAACTAAATTTTCTTTTTATTATTTGAACATAAAATATACAAATCCAAAATTTAGTTTAAGACAAGAAGATTTATTGTGGCTGTTTATACTTTTACACATAATGTTGTTTGCATAAACAATTTTTACATGTTTTGGAACGGATTGAATGCTTGCTTGAGTTTTTGGTATGTGGACAAACAAAAACATCTTTGTCTTTTTCCCAATTACGCAAAACGGATGAGGGAAAATCTTGAAATTGAATGATCGTCGATGAACTGGGAGTGTCGGCTACTAAAGCTTCCTGGATCTTTGCCATAAATCTTTTCGCAGAAGGATTCGCGAGCATTGGTGGTCAAAATGACTCAGAAATTGTATACGCGTGGGTAAAGTATTCAAAATGTAATGAAAAAAAATTGGCTAGTCCCGAAAAATTTTTTTTAACGTAAAATCCATCAGAAGGCCCTCACTGAGGACATTAAAAAGTTGTATAAACGTGCAGCCATCCTAAGACATGACTTTAGCCGTTTGTTCTTCAAAATTGGGTCATTTTGATCCAATTTGTGCAGAAGGGTTAAAACTCGGTCTTGAACCCGATTCCTAAAACCAGTTATTGTATCTACTCGTCAAACCGATTTTCTGAACCGGTTAGAGTACACTTTAAAGTTTAAAATATTATATATAAGATATATTTTAACTATAAGATGCAGGCCATTATTTCGAGAGAGATTTAATGGTTGCGCTTTGCTTGAGTCCAGGTGATGAGCTAGGCTTGATTCAGCATCAAGTTCATCTTCGCCTGTCATCATATGGGAAACGATTTCAACTCGAACATGCTTTTGAGGAACTTTATTTTGTTTTCCGTAACGATGTACAAAACAAAACGTAGTTAGATGTAAAAAACATATCAAAATATAAACGTATCGAAAAACGAAGAACTACAGAAGCTTCAAGACCAATTTTTTTATCGTTGTGTTACAACATTGTAAATTATTGCAAAAAAAATATGGTTTTTATTTTAGGTAGTAAAAAACCCAAAGAAAATATTTTAGCGAAAATTTTGTTTTCCCACAAGTCACACCTACAAAACTATTTACCGGATTCAAAAGTTAAAGTACACATACGTTAAAACTGATGTAAATCTGATTTCCTTAAATTTCTTTCAATAAAATCATGCAAATGATTTTCGACATTATGTGGGAAAATGTATAATTTGACTTAAAAAGGGTCTAAAATAAACCTATCCATAAATAAACATATTGTAAGTACATATTTGAATATATGTATGTATATGTAAAAAATTATAAACGCGCAATAGTGCCAAATTATGGACGTCGGTGGTCCAATGGTTAGTGTGCGTTAGTGATCCCTGCATCCATACCTTTCATTCGACGACGGTCACCTAGCTTAGTGAGGGCTACTCAAAATTCCGTTCGGAACCGGTGTGAAACTGTACGTCCAAATCAGTGTGTGTAAAACTAGAAAGCGCACAGCACACTGATTGCAAGGAGCTCCCCTATCTCTTCCTGGGATGTAATGGGAAACTATTTGGTGGCAAATTTGCTCGTTTCTGGCAAGTTCTCAAAATTCGGTTTCTACAGATTTATTGGGCAAAAATACCAAATAAAATTTTTTTTTTTAAAAAATTTCAAATATATTGCACTTATGGATTATTAAATGCTTTTCTAAAAAAAACTTATGAAAACTGAAATTTACATATTATATTCTATATTTTACCTTCTTTATAATTTTGAAAATGTGACAAAATATTATAAAATGTCTAATCTAATTTTTATTTCAAGTACCATTGTTGAGGGTATAGGGTTTAGCGGTTTTCCTGAAATTTTGTAACTTATGATTCTTATAGAAGTAATGCCAATGATTATCAGCCAATTGAAGCTGATAATAGATACGTTATAATTTTGCCTGTAAATATATCTTCTTGGTTATTCTTTAAAGATTACATTACATTTAGAAATGTTAGCTATTTTTGGCCTTTTTGTTATCTTATTTAGCTAGTTTTAGGGTTTTTTTTATTTTCAATCTAGCTTTTTTTCTCCTCAAAGTTGGCAATACTGCTCTTAATATTTAAACATGTGTAGTATGTACACTGTACCTACACACATACATATGTACATAGATATTTAAAATTACAGTCACGATAAAATGATGAGCATCATCCAAATAATGTGTTTTTCGTACATCTATATTTTTAGCCTGCCTAAAAGTATACTTCACTGCAATTGCAATTTGTTCTCTTTTCATGGAGAATTAATAGTCTCTTAACCCACTGCTTTCTCTTATAGGCAACATTATCCAACCAATTGGATGTTGATTATGTGCGACGCATTAAAAACCCTCTAAGAACTCTAAATTTAGATTGTGAGTCAACCGCAAGTGTTTGCTCAATAAATTGTTGGTTAAGCAATGAACACACAAGTGTCAGGATGGCCGAGCGGTCTAAGGCGCCAGACTCAAGAGTAAATCTTGTTCACTATCAAAGTGAACTGAGCGTTCTGGTCCTCTCTGAGGGCGTGGGTTCAAATCCCACTTCTGACAAATGTTTTTTTTTTGTTGTTTATAATATTCATTGAAAGTGTTGTCACTATTTTTTTAATTAATTTGATATCAAATTTATGACGGCACATAAAAAGACAGATAAATAAACAACTTAGAAAATTTCGTAAATACAATCTCCTAGCGAAATATTACAGAAAAGTAAATTTTTAGTTAAACTGAAAAATGCATATTATTTAATTAATTAATAATAATATACATACATATGTATATAATATAATTAAAATGAACATTATTATTAAGTTTGTCTATAAAAAAGTTATCCACATGTAAACTTATTAAGACCAAATAATTTAATTAATTATATTGTAACGACGAATGTTCCTCTTTGAAGCTAGGATATGCTCGGGGGTTTTCAGGAGTCCGTTACATGCAGCTGCGCCCAAAATAATAGTAGCTCTTATTAGATAATTTATTACTATTAAAAAAATTATTAAGAACTCAATTAGTTCAAAATTCCCTAAACTTCATCAAAGTATGAGTTTTTTTTTCGTCTTTATTTACAATTGATTACATATTTTACAAAATATTTATGGGATATTATCTAAACAGATATTTCAGCAATTATGATTGAGAGTCAACTGACATAAATAATTTCTAAGTTCAATATTTATATAAAGGAAAATAGGGCAAAAACCTTTTTCAGAGATTAAAAGCTATTGTTAAGTGGCCTCTGCGAGGCCTAAGAATGAATAAGCACCTCGGCTGACTCTGTGTCTCTAGGGTGGTCCCATCCCATCATCTAGGCCCTACTGTCGTATCAACTAAATGTCAAATGCCACAAAAAAAATTAAATCAAAACAAACATATTCTTTCTTTGCTGTGGTCACGGGTTGTCCCCCCATTTATTTGTGACCCCATAAATCCGCTTAAATCACATCACGAGTTTGATGAAATCGTTCACCATGTTCATCAGGCTCTGTTGCCAACTCTATATGCTATTGGAATAGGAGTCTTGGAATTATCGTAATAACAAAATACAGTTTTAATACTTTTCGTGGATGTATCTATAAAGTTACGCCAATCCTCGAGGTTATATTCGATATTCATTTCCACCAATAAGCCTTCAATATCGTTGCAATTAGTAAACGTGTTGGATTCGTTAACTGAAAAGTATCGTAGAAAAGTAGATGAAGACTTTTCAAGTCTGCAGCTAATAAAGGGTTTTTCAACAGAGACGCTACAAAAGTAAATCGATAGGGACAGCAAACGACGCCATATTTTTTCCCGATCTTTTGACATTTCTCTTCATTAACGTTTGCCATTTCATCATGGAACGATATACGAGCTAACAACGAGTCGAAATTATTAAAATTTACTACCGAAATTTGGAGTCAGTGGCCTCAACTTTAAGAGCGCTACGATTCGGATTTTCATCGGAAAATCATCCGCAGCGATGAGGCCCATTTCTGGCTGAATGGCTTCGTCAATAAGCAAAATATGCGTTATTGGTCAGACAGCAATCCACACGTAATCCATGAGTCATCATTTCATCCCGAAAAAATTACGGTTTGGTGCGGTTTATGGGCCGGCGGCGTCATTGGGCCGTACTTCTTCCGTGATGATCAAGACCGGCACATTACTGTGAATTCGAATCGCTACTACTGGATAATATGGACTTGGAGGACATGTGGTTCCAACAGGACGGCGCCACAAGCCACACAGCGAATGCCACAATCAATTTATTGGAAAGCAAGCTTGGTGAACGTGTTATCTAACGAAATGGCCCAGTCGATTGGATTATTTCCTGTGGGGCTACGTCAAGTCTATGGTCTATGCAAACAAGCCAGCGACGATTGATGAACTTCGTACGAATATCGAACGTGAAATTGCAGCAGTATCGGCTGATTTATGCTTGACAACCGTCGAAAATTGGGTTCAGCGTCTGGACTTCTGCAAGCCTGCCCGTGGTGGCCATGCAAAAGAAATCGAGTTCCATACATAATGGCATCGAACGTACTTTCACAGGAATAAAGAATTTCATTGGTATCTAAAACCGGTTTTGTTTCATTTAAAAAAAAACTTTTGTAGCGCTCTTATTGAAAAACCCTTTATTTCTGATTTCGTTTTAGACAGACTCAGTTTCCGTTAATTGCTCTTGCGACATTTAAATGCTCTTGCGTCATTAATAGGGCTTGAGGCTACTTCATTTCTGAGCAAACACTGGCGATGGCTTCTGTTCCAACACATGTAGTGACATCAAAATACTTCCCGTGATACTTCCCGTGAAATGCCCTAAATGTAATGCAATTCCAACAGGTAATTGAGTCAGTAGTCGGCTAGATGATTTTGAGTTTTGTTTTAATTTTGCTTCTTATATTTTCTCTTATGTTTTACTTCTAGGTATTAATCTACAGCTTTCTTTTGTTCGGTGATTTGTAGTGAAATTTTACGTAGAATATTTTTCCAATACACACCAACCCCCTGAAATGCAATTTTGTGGGACATTTTAGCGCCAACTCGGAATATGTAAGTAATTAACCCTGAAATGGATTTTAAGTTTCGACTTATTTTTGGCATTCAAGTTGTGTTTTCAGATTTGGTGTGTTACGAAACTTATAGTATAGTTTTATGTGGAACATTTTTGTGAGACATTCTAACCCGTTTCACCCCTGCTTGAGGGGTGTTTTATTTACCATTTTCTACAAAAAGATCAAAAACGGCCCATATATTGAGGAGCTAGAGGGTTAAGGTATTCCACAAAAATGTAAGAATAACATGGTTTCGTACGGCAATTCATCATAAGAATGAGCGAAAGTTGAAGAATTTCATCCCCATTAAAAAATATTACAAGTGGTGTCACAGGACAACCGGTTGGAACGAAGTTCCATTCGCTATATATTATATACTAGTTAGTTACAACACGCCCAAGGCTGTAAGAAAATAATCTTTTTGTAAAATGATAAACTTCTTTTAAGGAAATATTTTGTTTTATATAATGTAGTTTTTTAAAGTATATTTTAGGTCCATTTTGTAAGAATATGTATTATATTTTCCCGAAAAGGTACTTTTTTTAAAGAGAGGTACTTCTTTTATTAACAGCTAATGTTTTTTTAAGAAAAGGTAAAATTTTTAAGAAGAAGTACTTTCTGTAAGAAAAAGCCATAAGAGTATGATTTTTTTTTACAAGGAAGTACTTTTTTTTTAGGAACAGACACTTTTTAAAGAAGTTGTTCTCTTGTTATTTATTTATTTATCTTTATTGGTTCGACCTATGCAGAAGAAAGATTTCTTCTATAAATTATAAGTGTTTAATAATTGTTAAGTGAAACATTTTCATAAAAAATATATATTTTCATAATAAATAATATGAGGTAGCTAATAATAACCTTGTTTTTTAATTCCTGCTAAACTAATTTTTCGACGACTTTGTATGGGAAGCCGCTTAAAATCGCTTAATATCGCTTAGCTCCCCATACAAAGTGGTGGAAAAATTAGTTTAGCGGGGAATAATAAAACAGGCTCAATATGTAGTAAACTGTAATGTTATTAAAAACTTGAAAATTTGGTAATATGTAATATTGCCTGAAAACATTTATATATTATTCATTGGTTCTTAATTTCAACACATCGAATAAATACTAAAAAGTGAAAAAAATGGGAATGAATGAGATAATAGTGGTGTATTGGTTACAAGCAAGCGATCGTCGCTTGCTAAGTTGTAACGAAAACGGCTATTTAGCAATAAGTGATTTTATTACAAAATATGAAAAAGGGTTGAAGGCGGAGAAAGATGCCAAAATTATTTTAGTTTAAAGTTAGCGAATATGATTCGCGTCGCTAACTTCTCGCTAAGTCTTCGCTAAGTGCTTCATACAAAACAAGCGATTATATAAGCAAGCGGTGTAACCAAAACACGCTTAATATTCATTTAAATAAAAAGAGTACAAGAGTACAATTGGGAAAGACAAAGAAAAAAGAAAGAGAAACAAACAAAAATAAAATTAAATTAAATAACTATATGTGCTTCTAATTATATTTAAAACAAAAGGCGAAAAATTATGTAAAATTGTCTTTACCATGAAATTTTCGTTATTGAAAATAGTTAAAAAGTGCGGATTTAAACTACCAGGTTTTCGTAATTGTTTGGATGTCTGAAGGGGGTAAATTCCAAATACGTATTGAATTGCTGGTTGTGATTCAGTTGTATTAATTGGCATCCTCTAGGTGATCGTGCGAATCTAATGAACACAAATAAATAATCGCGATATCTAGTGTAGATGATTTTGTGCAGTGATTGATGTTAATGTTATAATTTTCATGAGATTTTCAAAAGATACAAAAAATAAAATAAAAAATAAAAAAAAAGATACTCCATACATTATTTTGGCAAACTCGGAAACATGATCACCTCTTGAAATCCCAAAAACATATCTTGCAATATTATTAAAAGTTACAGAAAGTATATTAGTTTCGGTACTAAAAACGACTTTGCCAATAGCAGTCTAATTTGAAAAGAAAAATGTTGAAGGTTGACATATAAGTTCCTCAAGTCAGCGTTCGTTTTGCCAACGGCTGCGTAAATATGATCTCTCCAATTAAGCCGATTGTTAAAAGTTATCCCCAAATTTTTCGCACTTGTTACAATTTTAAGTGGAATGTCAGATATTTTAATAGTTAAATCCTCCTGCATACTAAAAGCTCGGTTGCTAATAACTACACGCAAAAAAAAAAACGTTTATTGCTCGGTTGCCACAACAATACTTTGATTGATTTGTATTAATTTATTAATCGCAACCGTTTATGTAGTTCTCCCAAATAAACTCATATATCGCAAATGTGTATCATGTTGTTGCAAACGAGATCTCGTTTGCATTAAACGCGTACAAAATTACATTTGTCGCAAGTTAAAAACCGTTTGCGATAACTGAAATTAGCCATTTTTCTAATGAGACCATGAATACGAAGAACGTAAATTTCTCTCATTCTCTCATTCTGTCGACTGTATACACAGTCCACTCGTTTTGCCTTGTCAATATATCTTGGATGGACAACTGACACGTTGTAGTTTGCTGCGCTTTTAGTTGTTATTTGAAAGCAAGGCGAGACGGACGTGTTAGTATACACTGAAAAGATAGACAAAAATTCCAACTTTTTTTAAAACAAACTATGGGTAAAACCAAAATCATTAAAGTTGGAAATTTACACAAAAAAGAGCTTATGGAAACCAGAAATATAAATTTTAATGTACAAGTAATATTGTACTGAGTATAGTAACTACAACTACAACTCGGTTCCTGTAACTACAACTCGGTTGCTGTAACCGAAAGAACAGTTGGTGGAACCGTTTTTCGTTTAACACAAACGTTTTTGCAGCTTTAATTTTTCACAACTCGTTTACTGCAAACGTTTTTCAGTTCTCGCGAACGTTTTTTAGTTAGAATCAACTACAACTCGGTTGTTATAACCGAGGGAACAGTTGGCGGAACCGTTTTTCGTTTCTCGCAAACGGTTTTTTCAGCTTGTGTTTTTCCATAACTCGTTTGGTGCAGACATTTTTCGGTTCTCCCAAACGAAATGACATGTATGGCTTAATAGAAGTTCGTTTCTCCCAACTACAGTCCCCAAACAAACTTCAGTTATCTGAGATTTCGTTTGGGAGGAACGAGTTTTTTTCTTTGCGTGTATGCATTTAGATTTTGAAAGAGTTAGGCGTAAACAGTTAGACTTTGCCCACTTTTCAATCCTGTTTAAATCTTCATTTACTTTGTCGATACTTTTAGTAAAATCGGATTTTAGACAATCCATATACACCTGCACATCGTCCGCATACATATGTACATTACTGTGTTCAACACACTGGGGAAGATCATTACTCTACAGAGAGTACATTAGAGGCCCCAAAATTGAGCCCCGTGGGACTCCTCTCAAAACATTCAGAGGCTCAGACCAGCATGAATTATTAACAACGGACTGGGAAGTCACGTAGGATCTAATAAGATGTGTGGACTGTTGGGTAAGTTTGAAAAACATCTCAAGTTTCAGGCATAAAACGCTGTTATCAATACTATCAAAAGCCTTTGAGTGATCCAGCAATATAAGTAGCGATATGTAGCACAATAAAGTTAAAAAAAGGTTGTTTAATTTTTTTTCATTTAGTCCCCATCCCGCAATGTACGATAAGAAACTTCGTTCCACAAACTACGATACACGTGTATTTTTTTACCTCTTGTACCAGAATCCGTTGTCGGAACTTGGATATATATTTTTTTTGTGTTACAGTGTAAGTAATCCTTGTTTTGGAGGGTGGAGGGAATATTGAAGAAAAATTACACATTAAAAAAATTACAAAATTTCAAAAAATTTAGTTCTTGCTGTCAATGTGGCAAAAAGCAAGACTCTTGTAAGAATTGACATCATAAATATTGGAATATCCGTGAATGAATATAAATATTCTTAATGTAATGTTAAAATTAATATGAATAATACTTTTCAATAAAACAAACATTTGTAAAATAATTCATCCATTCCCTTAAATTTTATTACGACTTTTATTACGAAATATACCATCATTTATTTTGTGCACTTTCTGATAGCCTTTGTGCACTTCTTTATACAATTTGTTTGCTCTTTGTTTGAAATTAAAAGCATAATAGAATTTTTTTAAAGTATACTATTGGTACACTGACCAATTTTACAAACTGTTGAATTCAGTTCTGCTTTTTCACGGGACGAAATGTAAATTGCTAAAAATTATACCCCATTGTGAGGTAACAACTTTTCCGGGAATGAAAATACTTAAACAAAAGCACATCTCCCATATTTTTCCTCTTATACTTAAGTCTGAATTACGTGTTCATATGTAGGAATTACAAATTTTTCCGGGAATAAAAATTCCCAAAAGAAAGCCACATCTTGCAGATTTTTCCTTTAAGACTTAAGTATGAGTTACGGGTTCATATGTACGAATGACGCGTTAATAAATTTTCCTGCTGAGTTATGTGTTCTGATATTTAATATGAAAACAATCGATCATACGAGAATATATTACGCCACACAAAACAACGAAAACAAAAATATCACAGCAATCATTATAAGATGTAATAGAGAACACATTTCGCCTGATTCCTTTTGGTGTCAGCACAAAACAAGTTGGCTGTTTATATCTACGTTTCCGCAGGTGTCTGGAAAAGTTTGACAAGAAAATATTTACACGTAAATCGATAAATATGATTTTTAATGAACTGCAAAATGCTGGCAATGCATTAATTCTGTGATACGGAATAATATTCCAGATATTTAGACCTAAATGGAAGATAAGGGGAAAGTCACATTTTTGAAAGCTGAACAAATGACAGTTGAAAAGACGCAAATGTCAATACTATGTGTACCACCATACCAAATTGAGAGGAAAAGGAATGAACAAATCCATGTCAATGCAGGAGAGTGGCTGTCAATTATTCAATTTATAATTAGTTAATTTATAATTGACATTTAATTTATAATTCCATATACATTAGAAGAAATCGAAGTAAAATAAATTTTCTGCCATATCGGTCAAGTCAGTGCTTCAATTAAGGTTTTTTAAAATAAAAAAAATTGGATACCATTTGAAAGTGAACGTTCGAATAATGGCGAATGTGTACCACATTTAGTATATAAGTATAGTATATACATATGTGTATGTAAAATGGTGGTCAACTAATTAGAGACCCTGTCAAAATGTTAAAACTGTGATTTAATGTAAAGTATTTTACCTTTTAGTTCTTTTTCTGGCGGCCATCGAACAGTGATAAAGAATCAATAGCCATTGGACAAAATTCAATATCTTTAGATTTGTAGAAAATAATTCGAAATTGACTACTTTTCATATCATAATATTTTAGATGTTATGTTTTTTTTAAATAATTTTTCATAATGCGCAAAACAGATTTTACTTTTTTTCGTTTCACAAATTTTCACATTATTAAAGATTTGGATACGAGAAAAATTTGACAATTCCTTCGGCTTTCTTTCTCATAGGGTAGCTCCAAACCATAGGGTAGCACTCAAATTACCTTTATTATAAAGTGTAGTTTCTTGCTTTTAAGGGGATGTCTAATGTTTGCATATGCCAAACGTAGTTGGGTTGTAGCAAATATTTGAAAAAATATACTTTTTGGAAAAAAAATTTGACTTTAGGCTTACAATGTTTTTGCATCAAAATTTCTAAATGAGAAATTTGAATTTTTCACAAAGTTTACACAATTTTCTGGTGGTTCAATTTCGGGCGGTAAAACTTACTGTGATAAACAGGGGAGCCTTCCCACCTCCGAAATTCATTAGTGCCATTTGATGGCAGAAAGTTATTTCGGGCCATAGTGTACAACCAAACTGTGTTTAAATCCAACAATCTACACACCGAAAAAACAGGCCTCTGTAACATTATGCAGGAAGCATGTAAATGTTTGGAACATCCATAGACTTACGTGCAAGCATTTTTTTACGAATGGAAGATCTGCTGCTTTTTGTTTCTTTATTGTCTGGTTACGTTTTTGTTTTCAGCAGTTCTCAACAAGCAAAACCATATTTGGGACAGTAATGTGCCGGTCTTGATCATCACGGAAGAAGTACGGCCCAATGACGCCGCCGGCCCATAAACCGCACCAAACCGTAATTTTTTCGGGATGCAATGATGATTTTCCTTATTGACGAAGCCATTCAGCCAGAAATGAGCCTCATCATAAATTGGACGTAGCGCTCTTAAAGTTGAGGCCACTGATTCCAAATTTCGGTAGTAAATTTTAATAATTTCGACTCGTAGTTGGCTGGTATATTTTTCCATGATGAAATGGCAAACCTTACTGAAGAGAAATGTCAAAAGAGCGGGAAAAAATATGGCGTCGTTTACTGTCCCTATCGATTTACTTTTGTAGCGTCTCTGTTGAAAAACCCTTTATTACTTAGTGATGGCGAAGCTGTTGAGTTATTAGCTATCAAAAAGCTTCTGTTCTGCACCAGAACTATTTCACCCCTATACCAAATAATAAATTGTGAACCCGAGTAGCAGAAACAAGAAGTGAAATTACCTATACTATGAAGCAGAAAATCAGTTATAAAACGCCATCATAAGATATTTATTAGATATGAAATTTAAAAATTTAGATCCTTTTCAGATTCTAATCAGATTGCAACAAATATTTTCTCATGCAAAAAATTCGGAGCGTCTTAGTAGTTAAAATTGTAAAAATAAGAATGTATCAATTATATGTCAGTAGTTAGATTCTGCAATTATTTTCTGGTAGGCACTGATACAAATTCTAACTCACCTGTACTTGTAATATTGACAGCAGAATTAGACTGTCCGCAAAATAAACTTTATATAGGATAACCAGATAGTAATGATAATGATGAATGATTTCCAATTGTTATATTTCTGAAGTTGTTACAGTTATCAACGACATCCAGCTTTCAAACTATGCGGTTTCACAATTCGGTTTTAGTTGTAAATACGCAACTTGAATTTCGCCATCAGATTGGTCGTCATCATGGCTTCAGTGCGCAGGCAATTTGTCGCACCTTGGAAAACTTTAAGCGTGAGTACACTTTTTTTAACCTTAAGCCAATAACCAAACAGCGGCTGGTGCGGGGTGAAGACAACATAGGCGCCCTAGCGGCTAGTATCGAAGAAAATCGAAGACCGATTCGGCGCCGATTATCTGAGTTGGGCCTACATCCGTATAAGATTCTGCTGATGTAAGAATTATATCAGACGACCATGGACAACGCTGTGAGTTCACTAAGATCCGGATATTGACCAAAAATCATCTTCTCGAACAAGCACAGCGGATATGTGTCCACAAGCAAAATTGCCATTACTTGAGCGAACACAATCCACAAGTGTTCGACAATTCAACCAAAAAGATTGGCTGTTTGGTGCGGTGTATGACGGTGTATGACGGAGACACCGTTCCCGTCAGTGGCCCTCGGCATAGACCGCTGTTAATCAACTTTCTGTGGCCAGAGCTCCCAATATTGATATATGCGAGCTGTGGTTCCAACAAGACGGATACATGCTACTGAAGCGACGCAACGCTCGAAGTTGTTGGAACGACTGGCTCATCTCACGGCGAGCATTAATAAATTGGACGCCGCCATCGTGACTCGATACACCTCGATTTTTGCATCAAATATTTAGTCTTAGGATGATGTAGAGGCAATCATTCAGGGCACTATTGCCGGAATAACGCCGCGTATATTAGACCAAGTCATCAAAAATTGGACCGACCGCTTGAGGTGGTCACTTGAAGGATGTCTTATTCCATAAATAATGACATTACAAGCCAACATCAATTTGATATCTCACACCTTTGTTGTTTTATTTAAATTTATTTTCCTATCGTTCTATATCAGTCTGCAATTTTTATGCACATTTGACATTATTTATTATCGCAAATTCACCAATGTTAATGCCTACGAATTTTATTAATCGGCTTAACGAAAGAACAACGCGTTAGAATTGTGAAATCTTATTACAAAAATTTCGAAGTTATGCTGAGACCGCTCACAAACTTCGAAGAATTTTCAGTCGAGAAGTGCACCTAATGTGTCAACCATTCGAAGAATCCAAAAATGTTAAGAAACTGGGACGGTTATGGACAGCACGACTCCTGTGGGTCAACGTACCGGTCGGTTTCTTGAAATCATTGCTTCTGTAAAGGAAAGTCTCGCGGAAAACTTGAAAACATCAATTCGGCAGCGTTCTCAACAACTTCAAATTTCACAAAGCATTACGCACCGAATTTTGATAAATCACCTCCATCTTCATGCGTACAAAATGCAGCTTACTCAGAAGCTCAAACCAGCAGGCCATGGAAAGCGCCGGATATTGGATCAATGGGTAATGGAGCAAAGTGAAGTCAATGCAAATTTTCCACAAAATGTCACCTTCTCCGATGAAGCGCATTCCCATCTGAATGGCTTCATGAATACACAAACCTGTGGAATTTGGGGCTCAGAAAATTCACATGCAATCCACGAGAAACAAATGCACCCACAACGAGCAACTGTCTGGTGCGGATTTTAGTCGGGGCGGCGTGATTGGGCTTTACTTTTTTGAAGATTAGGTCGAAATTGCAGTGACTGTGAACGATATTTGTTACAGGAAAATGATATCGCAGCGGAGTTCATGTGGCCTCAATTGGACGGCATCGATATGGACGATATGTGGTTTCAGCAAGACGGCGCTACCTGCCACACCGCGCATGAAACATTCAATTTACTGCAGCAACGATTTCACTATGCGACAGTCAAAATCGGGATGGGATGAAACCTACGGGAAATGTTATATCGGTCAAAAACAAGTTATACGTGGCCCGGCGTTTCGCTGGGTCACGTCTAGGAATCGAGATATGTCGATTTGAAGTTAGTAACTATCATATAGGGGAAATTGTCACCTTTGGTGGTCTTTTTTTTGACATAACTCGAGAACCACTAGTCCGATTTTGCTGAAACAAATTTAAAAAAAATTAAAAATTACAATTCCTTTAATCTGTTCACATAACGTTTTTCTATATGGGTGATTGTTCGGAAATTGTCATTTTCTCGTCCTTTGAATTTCCCCCCCTAAAATGGTCGAATGGTGATTAAATTGCGACATGTTCCCGAAGCTACGATGGTACTCTATTATTTCCATGAAACACATTCCATTCTGAACCGTGTAAGTCGGTTTTAGGGAGAAAAAACTGTTCAAAATGTCACAACCATGACCTGTCCTCCGTATCGAATTCAGGACTTTAGCAGTAATATCCGTCAAGGACGTGGCTTGAAAGAAGTTACCTGCATATATGTTCTAAGGGACATTTAGATTTACAATTCTACTTAAAAAAAATTGGAGGAATATGCACGCCATGGTTATTGAACGGTCCACGAAGTCTGTCCAACAGTTTTGTCAGAATTTTGTACAATTTGAATTCGACTGTGGTGGCGCCATCTCCGGGGTTTCAATATGACCCACTTGCTGGCATTTTGGAGTGGAGGGGGTAGTGGCAGTATTTACACCGGCAGAAGTCAACACACGCACATGTATACGAAGGGGAATTCAATTCGAAAAATTGAAAAGCTAAGTCACAAAATAATACGTCACAACCGTTCTCTTATGATTCACATATGCCGTACGATATTTAGGCTTGATTCCCGGTTATGAAAGTAATATTTCACTGCCTGAACTTCATTGTCTTTGGAACTTGTCGAATTCCAAACCGGTCTGGACCACGGTTAGGTTAAACACTGAAAGTCACGACCGTGGCTGTCACAACCGTGTCATATAGTTTCCAATACTGACTAAAATTGATAAATAATGGTTTCTTCACACTGAATGATTAATGTGGATTAGGCTGTTGCAAAGACCTGCCAACACAGTAGGCTTTTGCGAAGACCTGGCAACACAGTAGGCTTTTGCGAAGACCTGGCAAAACGAGAGTGAAGTACTTGGCATATCTTGTGGCAATCGTCAGTCGCGTGTTGGTCGTGAAAGGTATTAGTCAATTGGCGAAGTTAACTAAATAAATTAGTTAAAACATTAAAATAGTGCGTTTTATTCAATTGATATATATTAGCGGTCATTACAATTATGTTTCGTTCAGGCAGTCACTACCCTGGCATCGGAATACCATCAATGCTCCATAACTTCGATTGCTTTGATGTTGTAGTATAGTGATCTTCAGATCATACTTTTGGACCATGATAACATTCAGAAACGTAAAAAAAATGGTACTGCAGACATATCGATGTTTGGAAAAATTGCTATCTGAAAAATAACAATTTCCGAACAATCACCCATATACTCAACAGTTTTGCCGATAAAAATAAATGTATGAAGAAAAAAAAAAAATATTTTTGCCTAAAAATTAAAATATTTTTTTTTTTAATTCATAAAAAATCCAAAACGCCGGGACACGTATAACTTCTTTTTTACCGATATAACTTTCCCCGGTAGTTTGAACCCTTCCCGATCACTGACCCCTACCATTTGTCTCACAGTGTTTCCAGAACAAATTATCTCAAGAAAATCTGATGTCAACTGGCCACCAAGATCATGCGATTTATCGACGTGCGATTTTTTCTTTTGGGATTTTGTGAAATGTCGGGTTTATGCGACTAAACCAGAAATAATTCCTGACCTCAAATCTGACATTCAACGCGTCATCGGTGAGATGAGAAATTTGGGGGATATTTTATGCCATACTTAATCGGATAATATAATATAAAAAAATTACAACTATCACAAAAAATACGTGACTTTATTTTAAAATACAAAAGAGCATTCTTACTGAGGCACCCTTTAATACTGATGACATGAGACCAATTTGAACCCGCATTTTATATGTTTGGTTTGTGGGAGGAGGAGGTGTGGCAAAAGTGGTTTTTTAGAGATAGAAGGCTGAAAATTGATGGAGGAAATGCGTAAAGATTATGACCCCATATTGGATGGGACACCGCGTTTTCTCAGAAATTGTTAAGGGTAGGCGCGAGAATTTTTTGTCGAATATAAGTCTTTAAGTAACAAATTTTCTATGGTAGTTTGAAGAGTTAAGCTGACTTATTTGGATCTACAGAAAGTACTATGTTTTCGGAGCACAAAAATAAGTTTCCTCACGATTATGAAAATTATCATCAGCAAAGCGTGAACAAGTTAGACATTTTTTTTGTTAAAGACATTTTATATCCACTGCCGATTTGGTTAGAAGCATTGGAAAAAAAACTTTTTTGATTTATAAAAGAAAATATCCATTTTTTTTAAGAAAAGGTACTATTTTCAAGAAAAAGTATTTTCTGTAAGCCAGAAGAGTATGATTTTTTTTTACAAAAAAGTACTTTTTTAAGAACAGGTACCTTTTAAAGAAGTGTCTTTGTAGGAAAAGGTTATTTTTTTAAGATAATGTACTTCTGGTCAGAAAGGCTACTTTCCCACAAAAAGCCACAAAATGTAGGATCAACTGAGCTTTACGCTAAACTTAATATCCATTCCTAGACAAGATATATCTATGCTAGTGGATGTGATCACTGGCCACTCTTTATAAGGTAGACACTCTTGGAATCTGAACTCACGATTACTGCAGAAGCTGTGGCGATGCAGAGGAGAAAGATTGCGTCAAACATCTCATATACTACTGCCCGGTGGTTTGTGAGAGTGGGAGACAATATCCAGGATCTTACTTCATTTTGAATCTAACAAACATTTGGAGAGTTAAGCTGAATGAATATAATCCCTGTTCTCATATTGCTTACCTGTTCGCCAGGGTCTAATATATATCTGCCCTTTAGGCACTTAATGGAATATCGATATGGTGTATTACAAGGCTTGAACGTCCCTAGCCATAAAAGTTAAGTTTACAGGTTCAACGATGTGAACGGAATATGAGGTCCGGTGGTATCACAACGGTTTTTATTGGACTACGATTGTCGATGGTGAGGTCACATCTACCTAGCCTTCATCGGGTGGTGGTTTAGAATAATGCCATATGAATATTATTACTTATATGCAAATTTTCGAAGGCATAAAAAAAATTTCGATTTTGTATTTTACATAAAATAACCCCAAATAAAAATATCCAGAGCTATAATATCACATGATCTAGGCGGCCAATTTGCAAGTTTGGAACTCAAGATTATAAGCGTACCAAAGTGGTGTCTCAATGAAGTCATGATTCGTGCGCTGTGTGTGCCATAGCACCGTCTTACCAAAGCAAAATCTCGACGGCTTCACGGGTTTCAACTTCAGACAACGCAATGTTTGTTTTCTGTTGTTGTTGCGTTCGCTATTAACGATTATATTCTTTCCGGCCTCATTCTTAAAGAAATGCGGACCGATGATTCCACCAGCTCATAAACCCTATCAAACAGTGCATTTTTATGGATGTAAAGGTATTTCGAGGATCCAATGCGGTAATTTTGTTTATTTATATGTCCATTCAGCCGCAAATGTGCCTCGTCAATGAACAAAATTCAGTGTGAAAACAGTGTATCTCCATTGAGCAGTTGCCGAGCCCATTGACAGAAATCAAAACGTAAATTCAACTCTGGCGGCTTAAATTTTGTTAACGAGTTGGATTTTGTAAGCCTCTTAACCAAGATTAGGGCTTAAAATCGGCCAAGTAGTTCTATACGAGAGGTGAAGATGCTGCGCACGGCTTGGTCACGGTCACAACACACACTCTCCGCAATATCCTCCTCACCACGGGCTGGGCGTGGTCAATTCGGTGGCTTATCATCCAATAGAGTGCACTGAAGATTGAAATTTGTGGATGTTATTGGGAACATCGGTGGTGCAATGGTAGTGTGGGCGGTTGTTGTACTTGCACACAGAGAAGAGATTCGTTGTCACAACTATATTTACAGCCAACTAAAATTTGGCGGTTCCTTAGACTATCACATTATTCAGTTGTGATCACCAATAATTGTGTTCAGTATCACCAAATGTTGTGCACATCAATTGATTAGTAATTCAGTTTTGGTTGCAAGAACTGAAATATTTAGTTGAAGCCACAGCAACAATAAAAAATGTGATCTGTCGATCGAGATGTAGTTGTAGCAATCAAATTATACTGTAGTGGTGAAGATTTATTAGTTTAATGAACGAAAAAATTAAAAGCTAATTCGGTTGTATCAAATAATATATTGATATGTATGCTCAACTAAAGTAATTACTTGAATTTGATGGCTGTCACAACCATTTGGTGATGCTTGAGCCCATTATGAATTTTATAGAAGAAAGTAGAAAAAAATATTTTTTTTATTAAAATTGTGTATTTTACATTTAAATATAGACAAAATTATTATTATTTATAACCTGGGTTCGTATTTCGTGCCCATTTTTGATCGAAAATATAAAAACAATTGTTTGCATATATTTGTTAAGTCGTCAATAGTGGCGTCATATTCAACGATTATGTTTAAAAGTCTCACTTCACCTCAATTTATGTATTCTTCGGTGGTTGATATCTATAAGTATACACTGTATTGATTTTTTTCACCACTTTGTTTATCACTTTCTGTTTAAAATATTAGTTTTTCTGTAAAGTCCTCGTGTAACATTCCAATATACGTAGTCTCTCTTTAGCAACAAAGCCTCTTATGAAAAATCGAATACATAACTTTGTAACAAGTTTTTTTGCAACAGAAACTAAATTATGATTACAGTGACTAATATTTTAACACGAATTCTAATATTGTACTTTGTATTAGTTGTTTCTTCCATTTCAGATGAACCAGGTTTTTGAAATATGTACTCAAATTGGTTAATATAACTAAAATTCGGTAGTAGCAACTTGTATTTAGTAAGACCGATTTTTAATCTATCAATAACATCGACAAAGAATTCTGATGTTTGACAATTACGAATTCTGATCAAAATATAGACTTTATCATGGAATTTCCAATGCCTGAACTGATTTCCAACTAATCTTTTCCCTGTGTGTGATAACGATGGTCAAACCTCATACCACCTTACATTTTTTTTCGATGGTTGTCAATTCGGTTAGTCACGGCGACACTACCGAGTACTTAGCCATGGAAAGCTTCTCAAAATACCGTTCCGAACCGGTCTAAAACTGTAGGTCCCAATCAGTAAGTAAGGCTAGAACGTGAGCAGAATTCTGGTTGTGAGAAGTTCTCACTAATACTCAGATGCGATATAATGGGAAACCATTTTTTTATTGGCAATAGTGGGCTCGTAAGCTCGATGATGCACACAATATTTTGCTCGAAGTCCACGAAAAACATTTTTTACAGATCATGTACTAGACTCACAAATGTTACCCGAGAGTCGACACACGAAACCCATTTGACATTTTTAAAGAATCAAGATTGTCTTCGAACATGGTAGTCAGAAAAGCATACTATTACGCAATAATACTTATGGCCAGTTTCACAGTTGAAAATTCTCCATTTAAATGTACTTTAAATGCCCGATGCTTGTTATTTAAATGTCATTTAATATGAAAAATTTCTGTAAGCTTTTAAATTGAGCTTTTAAATGGCGAGTCCGAAACTCGCCCTTAATATCCTAGTGTCCCAAACAAAAGTTGCTTCCTTATTTGATTTGATATTTTGCTTATTCTTTTCTTAGCTTGACAACACAATTTGACAGTCATATATATATACACCATAGACTAATTCATACATAGATACATTTATTCTCTCATCTGACGTTTCTTGTCACACGGAGAGGAATTAAATTTAAAATTAACTTACAGCAGGTGGTAGTACAAGAACTGTGTACTTAACTTTTCATTTCGTTTTCGCATAGAACTGTGAAATTTAAATGTATTTTTTACTTTTTTGGTGACGTTTATCATTGCTATACATTTGTATTGTATTTAACACAACTAGTTTGCCACTAGTTTGTTGTTCCTTTGTTGGAAGTTGTTTACTATTACCTCTATCTGGTATTATTGAACCCATGTTTTCCACCATGCAATGTTTACTCTCCACCTTACCTATGACGTCTAATTTATTGAGAGAATAAAAGTATCTATGTATGTATTAGTCTATGCCTATGACGTTTAACTTATTGAGAGAATAAAAGTATCTATGTATGTATTAGTCTGTGATAGTCACACGCAATAAAATAATTTCTATCAGACAGTCTATAAAAAAATATAAAAGGTTTAAGATCTTTTCGAAATTTTCTTTGATATTGAATTCGATTTCAAGAAAACAATGAAGTAACAAGGGGAAATTGAATCCTTTCAGTGAACATGTATACATAAATATATAATTTTGTACCGTAATTTTTAATTTCAATAGCATTTTTAAATGATTATATATTATGAAGATTTATAATATTCAACATACTTCTTTAGCTACCTTATTAGCATGGCTGCACTATTATAGGTTGAGTTATTAGAATAGCTGATAGATATTTGTACTTTTTGGAACAAAGTTCCTTATCGCACGTTGCGGGAGGGGGGCGAAATGAAAAAAAAGTAAACACCTTTTTTAATACTATTATGCTACAACCCAGTATTATCAACTATATTGGATACTTTTGCTTTGGTTTGTGTCTAGACTAACAACACAAAAAGCCGATATTTGAGTTAATGATGCAGAAATGTGTATTTTAACTTGACCTTTAGTCTGTCCAAGTTAGGTATTGCTAACTTCTTTACTCATTACGTGGCAGCAAATAATATCGTTATTTCATTTGGCACCTTACTCGCTGTATTATTTCTTTGACGTTTGGGAATAAGGTCTTAAGTCAGAAACTGTAGTTTTTCGTAATTTTAAATTGAAAATTAGTTGTATACGAAATTTTCTGACTTATTGCCTAAAAAGCAAATGATTACGATTGGATGAAGTTGTGCTAGATTTAAGTTATTAATACCAAACGAAAGAGAAAAAAAAATTGAGTTAAACCCAATCAAAAACCCAAAATGCATTTTTTTGACTTAAGACCTTATTCCCAAACGTCAAAGATTTGCAAGAGCGTCTTATCTTAGTTATAAGGAATAGTGAAATAATATTATTAGTGACGTTCTTTTTGGAAAACTATGTAGATTTTTATCGTTGGTAATTTTCATGAATATTGTGATATTGTGAGTTACGCCAGTGTAATTAAAAAAAGTTCTTCAAACCAAGCTCGTCATAACGCAACGTGTTGTTATTGGTAAAAAACTATTGCGAAAATTTATCTTTTTTACTTATGACGTTAGTTTTGATAACATGAGTTGTAGTAACAAGTTAGCTTTAAAAATTAAAAACAATGTGTCATTCTAGACGAAAATATAGTTTACTGTACAAGATTTGTGCTGTGTATAATTCATAATGATACGTTATTGTTGATTACATTTTTGATGTATAAAATGTAGTTAAATATTTTTAGATCATCTATAAATGACTGCCGCTGGAAACTCTTCATGTTCATTATCATCTAGGAACTAAGCTTCCTTTTCAGAAGACTTCGACAATTCTAAAAATGAAAAAATTACTTACCCGATAGCGCTAATAACAGCGATAGTGGTGACGAAAAATGCGAAGAAAATACTACTTCTGAAAGGACTATATCTGAAATTCCTAACATTAGTATTGATGAATCAGGCCCAAGTACATCCAAAAAGAAATCAAAAACTGAAAATTCGTTATTAAATCCATCGGAAATACCTGTATAAACAAGTCCAGGTAAAAAGAGAAGAAAAAGAAAATTAAACCGAAATAGTTGGAAGCAAGCTTTAATAAAGAAGAACAGAAACAGTGGAAAAGAGTATGAAACAAGAAACACAACTATTAGAGCTGAAAGACAAGTGAAATCTATGTGTCCCGAAAGCTGCAAGTTTGCGTGTTCAACTAAATTCACCGAAGATGGAAGGAAGTTTTTTTTTTTTCTTTCTGGGCACTAGCCGACATCGAATATCAGCGACAATTTATTGCTAATTGTATGAAAATAGTTCAGCCACAATACCGCTACATTCGCATTGGAGGCACGAAAGCACAAAAGCAAAGGAGTGCTGCATATTTTTTCAGAACTTTTACAATTTAAAAGAAATTTTTGTAAACAAAAAATTTTTTAAAATATTTCTATTTTTGGAACATTGTTCCTTATCGCACGTTGAGCGATGGGGGCTGAATGAAAAAAAATTAACAACTTTAGTTTTAACACTATAATGCTACAAACAACTATTATCAACAATATTGTTTATTTTTGCTTTGGTTTGTGTCTAGACTAACAAGATGTATCACATATGTTGGAAAATTTCTTGCTTAATGGGAAGTTTTCCAGGTGAACACTGTAACCAATATTTAGTATATATTGTAGTTTTGAACCCAATAAAAAATATATTTAGAAAAGCCAATGTGAAAGAAGTTTTAATAAATGAAAATTTTCTTAAATAAGTGCGTTTTCTTAAAAATAGTAAATTTTCTCAAAAAAAAAAATACTTATTCATATTCTTAAAAAAAGTAATTTTCTTCAAAAATACCTTATCTGAAAGAAGTAACTTTGCTTGAAAAAAGTAAATTTTCATACAAAAAGTACCTTTTCTTAAAAAAAAGTAATTTTTTAAAATAAGTACCTTTTCTTAAAAAAGTATATTTTCTTACAACAAATTGTCAGTTTCCCTGAGATAAGTACCTACTCTTAAAATTTTACCTATTCTTGAAAAAAGACCAATTCCAACAAAGATTCCCATTTCTTAAAAAACACATTTTCTTCAAAAATATCTTCTCTTAAAAAATAAATTTTCTTTCAAAAGTTCCTTTTCTTAAACGAACCTTTTCTTAAAAATAATATAATACCTTTTTTTTCTTTTCTTGAGATAAGTATCCTTTCTGAAAATAAGTTCATTTTCTTAAAAGAGAGTATCACTTCTTTAAAATGTTCCTGTTTTTAAAAAGTACTTCTTAGTAAAAAAAATTCACACTCTTATGGCTTTTCGTACCTAAAGTACTTCTAGTCGTCTTAAAAATAGTACATTTTCCTAAAAAAAACATTAGCTTTTTATAAAAGAAGCACCTCTCTTTAAAACAGGACTTTTTCGGGAAAATATAATACATATTCTTACATAAAGAATCTAAAAATATACTTTTAAAAAAAAGTACATTCTATAAAAAAATTCTTAAAATAGTTTATCATTTTACAACAAGTATTTTTTTCTTAAGGATTCATTTAAATTATGGTATTTTTTAACGGCCGCCTTAAGCGTGTTGAAAACTAACAGGTACATAATGTATAGCGAAAGGGTGTCCCCTGACACCTCAAGTAATTTTGTGTGTACTTTTTTGGTCGTACATATTGGTGCAGAAGTTGACAGGTAGATTATGAAACATTTACAACACGACCTACTGATACTACCTGTGTTTGTTGAATCACGCTTACCGATTAATTTTCCAGTATTTTATGGTATACCCAATCATTAGCTCCATCATTTAATACAAATTGAAAACCACATAAAACGTCTTTTTAATTCCCATATATTTCCCCAATATCCCATATCTCATAATAAATATTTAAACTGAAAAATATGTAAGTCCATCTAACGCTAGCAATGATATAAAATACTTTTACATCTGTCTATCTGAGCTTAACTATTACATATATTATCATATAAATTAATCAAAGTATTTACACACATTCATATATAACACATGTATTTTACTTAAATGGAACTGATAGCGAATCAGATCAACAATAAAACAAAACCATACAAACAGTACGATATCACCAATAAATTAATTGCAGATTAAAAGAGGCAGTGATGCATAAATATTTTATACCGTTTTAATTACGACGCATTTTTAATTGTTTATTTAATTAAGCATCAAATGAAACTGACAACCAAAACAAACCCGCATTATGGAACACGACATTTGACATGTGTTTTTGCAACGTTAAAGGCTCAAATATTTACAACAAGATTGAATGTACCCTGGGGGTTAATAGTTGTACTATGTCACAGAAATATGCTATTGCAAATAGTTGGGGTGCTAATAATTTTCACAAAAAATAATTTAATTGGCATTAGGCACGACATTGTGTTTGTAGTTTTAATTAATACAATTTAGTATAAATTGATTTGATGAAATTAATTTAAAATAGATAAGTATTTTTGATTCATTTGGTGACAATGAAATGAAAGAATCCAAAGTTTAGGGAGTTTGGAGTTTTAAATTGTTTTTTCATTGTTGTAGGACATTTCTAATGTTTACTCAATTTCCGAAATTTGTCTTGAAATTTATTAATATTATTCAAATTATTGAAATGTTTAAGAGATTCCACAATCTTTAACGATTCAAAATCTAAGTTTGAAAAAATTACCTTTTGGAAAAATTTGAGATTTCAATAAGACCATTCCAACTATTACTGTGTTTTAGCTGAATTTCGTCTGATATAATATGTCCGATTTTTTCAACGATGTCATGGTGGGTCTAAGTAGGATACCACAAGGAAAAAGGATAGGTCATTAATAAGTCAAAATATGAGTGAGAAATTAAACCTATGTACTTCAACCAACCACCCTTCTTTATACTCGTATGTATAAGTATTTGTTGTTCAGTCTGGGTAACTCTTGAACATTTAGCTTCTACTGAGCTTCTGACATTTTTGCCCTTTGAAAAGTGAGTTCCTAGGGTTAATGATCTGCGGGTCTGGGTTGACTGATGCGGGCTACTTTTTCGCCAGGTTTCGGGTAATCCCTAAGCTCCCTTCCTCTGTTTCTCTCTCCCTCATGATACAACATACAAAGCACAAATGGTTAAACGAATTTCTAGTGTTGCAAGTAATGAGTCTTGACAAAGTGTTCCTTATTTCTCGGCGTGTGCGTTTTAATATCTACAGTAGAACTCGGTTATAACGCCCTCGAAGGGGCTAACCATTTTAGTCTATGTTCGCTATATCCGTAGTAGAAAATTATTTGAAGCTCCAAGAAATCCAAATATGAATATAATAGAAGCTGTCAAATATGGAACGCGTAGGAAGTTGATATTTTTTTATTATTGTATCCGAAATCAAGCCCTACTTTTTAATTTTTTTGTAAATACAGCTTTACTTATTAAAGTTATTATCTTACATACTTTAATAAGTAAAGCTGTATTTATTGGAAAATACGACCACAAACCAATATATAAATTTGTTACCAAATACAAAACAAGTAATCTTATAGTATAAACAGTTTCAAAAGTGAATATGTACCGAAAATATGTCATTTAAAAAGTCTGAAATTTATTTTAAACTCTAGTTTTTAATTTTTCGACTCCAATAAATATTTATGTAAACGCGCCAGAGCCTCAAATACTCGGAAACTTGCACATCAAACGGCAATACAACAAATTTTTATCATACAAAATGACGTTCAGGAATGTAACGGGTGGTTTCTTTAATGATAATACAAGACTGAAATATTGTTGGAAGAATTTTCATTTTTATTGCAGTCGGATAAATAATTTCATTGTATTTATTTTTTAAATATGATTTCCGGCATTTGTCCGCCGCGTCTACGAGTTACATGGTCCATTCAATCAGTCCAATTTTTGACTACTTTTTCCAATAAATCTGGCCATAAGGCATCAATGGTGGCTTGAATATTGGCTTCCAATGCTTCAAGTGTTGGTGATTTGTAGGCAGAAACCAATGCCTTAACATAGCCCTCTAAAAAGTAATCTATAGGTGTTAAATCGCATGACAGAGGGGGCCACTGAACATGACCACTTCTGGAAATAAAGTTGTCACCACGTTGATTTTGCAACAAATCCATTGTAGGCGCGCTGCAGGGCAAGTTGCGCCATCTTGTTGGAATCAAATGCCTTTGATGTTAAGCTGATTAATTTTTGGAAACAAAATTCAGTCAGCATGGCTCGATAGCGCCTTGCTCATTTCGAAAGAAATAATGACAGATTTTCCGTCAGCTTGTAAACTGTACCAAACAAACAGTCAAGTTTAATGGATGTAATGATGATTCGTTATTGGGTTGAGGATTGTCTTCGCTTCAAACCATCATTAACTGCACGAATTGCTTGTTCACTAGGCCGATTATGTTGACCGTAAAATGGACGAAGTGGTCTATAAACTTCGCGAACAAATTAATTTTTTCCAAAGTAAATTACCACAATTTGGAAGCGTTGTTGCATCGTTAAACGATTCATGATGACTTGCCAAACCTTACTAAACAGAAATGTCAACGCAGTTTGACATTCTCAGCTGTGAGACTACACTGAACGGAAAAGCATCGTCACAGGGATGAAAATGTACATCACCCCAACAACTTTTGTCATCGAAAGTGTGCTAACGTAACGTTTTATTCTCGCTACGAAAATGTGTTAATCAACTGCAAATTGACCGTGACAGTATGGTTGGTGCTGCATTGATTTTGCTTCATTATTGCAACGATTTTGTTTCATTGCTGCAATGAATTTGTTTCACTGTTGCATTGAATAAGCATCGCTCTTGCAGGAACGTTCATTTGCTGCTATGAATTTGTTCATTGCTGCTATGAATTTGAGTCATTTTTGCAAATTATTTGTTTCATTACTACAATGATATTGTTTCAATGCAGAAATTAATGTTTTGAAGTGTGTTTGAAATTATTTATTGACAATTGTACATAAATACACTGTTAGTATTACATTGCAGGAGTTTCGATAACAATTTTTTGAATTTTTGTTTCGAAAATGGTCTCATTTTGCTAAATATACTATATTCATTCCATGTTGAAACACTCGTCTGGTGAAGATTGTGGTAGTCGAGGGATTGAGTGTTATTGTGGCCATCGTATTCAGGTTCTGCAATTAAAAAATAAATATCAGGAATTTATTATTAAGATTTCTTATTATAATATGTACATATCTATGTCTGTACTTACCATGAACATAAGCTCTACTCCCCTATGCTCTACTTCTTTAATATAGAACCACATCATTGTTTTCTAAATTCCGGTGGAGAAATATGTCTACCACTTTCGGTTGTTGCAATGAAACTGATTGAAGATGTGTACGTGACCCACCACTCACGCTCGCCATTTTCTCTTGCTAGCCTTTATTTTACACTCGCTCATTTTTTGGACTGCTTCTCTCTCCATACCTTTATAAAAATTAGTTTCGTTACCATAACGAAATTGTTTCGTCAACTAAAAATGTTGACAAACCTCCAAAATAAATAAATAAATATAAACCATAAAAAATAAGAGATAAACCAAATACCATTAGTTTAAATCTCATGCCTTCACTTTTTTTTTAATTTTCAACCCATTTTTCTACAAAATTCAAATTAAATAAAATTTGTTGCAGGAACGAAAATTAAGTTGTTGCAGCAACGTAATGAAAAATTGTCAAAGAAGTCAACTATGAAATTTTTCGTTTCAGCGACTACCAAATTGGTGGATATACGACACTTTTCACAATAACAATGTAAAAACATTAACGAAAATATTTCATCCATGCGACGAAGCGTTTTTCTTTCAGTGTATAGTTATCGATATCGATAGTTTTCATGCAGCTAAAAAACAACATGTGCAAAAGTTTCGAGTTAATTTTGCTGAGGAAACAACGAAACGCCGGACATTTGTGCAAGTCGTAGCTTGGACGTTTGCTGTGCAAGTTTTCGCGTTTACATGAACAATACATGAAAAATTTGGAATTCCAAGCCCCGTTATTTCAAAGCTGATGACCAATTTGACATTTATGAAGTGACAGATTATTATCTAAAGGCTATTATTTTACGAAATTTGTCGCATTACGTTGGAAGGGTAATAATAAAAACTTTCTTCCCAAGTTCTGAATGTTAAAATTCAAACTGTAAGAAATTTACAAAATTAATTCGGTAGAAATGGAGTGCCATCAACGCAGTTTGTGGTTCAATTTGTGAAGCGAGTTCGTTAATCCGGATCCTTATAGAACAAACGAACTTGTGGAAGTGTTCCTCCTGTGCGTTCGGTGGAAAATATCAGTGATCGACCTTACCAATAAACTTGTAATGTTGTAAAACTGTCTATTAGTAGTTTGTTTAAAGCTGACTTTATTTTAATTAGAATGTTCCTTGCAATCCTAGTATTTTTCTTTATAATTTAATTTATTATAATTTTATTGTATTTATTTATGGTTATAGTATTAATATTTGTAGTCATTTGTATGAAAACTGTAACTAAAATAATTGGGATTAACAAAATGCGGTCGCTAGGAGCATAGTCCTTTATAACCGTGTGCGTTATAAAGGTGTTGCACTGTACATATTATTGTTTGTTTTTATATTTTATTTTGCACACAATGGCAATTTAAATCTATATTTAACATGCAATGCCGGGTAGTCTTAAGCCGTTAGTATAAAACAGCTAGAAGTTTTTGTAGGTACTTTAATGTAGGGAAGTTCTATCGCACAGTACGAAACCAGGAGCAAACAATACTCACTCATATATAGACAAAGAGTAATGTCTTTATTTTTAATGGGTTTGCATTTGAACTTTAAGTAATTTTCATTGGTTTGCCATGCAAATTCATTAATTCATTTGCCGCGAACGTCTCATTTCTTTACGTATTTCCCTATGCAAGTTTAGATTTTGCGAGTAAAATTATCTTTATCCGTTTGTTAGTTTTCTCCCAGGAAATTTAAGATCCTTTGAAATGGAACAATTTATATATTGTTATACTGGGTATTGTATAGTGGTTTTGTCCAACGTACACGATAATAAATGTTGACTTTTTCAGTTGAAATTCTAATAATAAAAAAACAATCGTGAGAGTAAAGCTCAATTAATATATATATATAATAGGGCGGGTCGATTTATTTTTCGACAATTTCCCTATGATTTCCGTATTCTATGGGTTATTCCATGAAAATTTGCCAAAGGAACCATACCTCTATCGTTAAAATCGAGTCCCCTACTTTTTGTTGGTAGATTTTTTCCCAAATTGACGTTCGTATGAAATATTACCTACACGTTCACATCCATAACTCAAAAACTATCGATAATCGCCAGAAGGCGCGTTGGAAAGGTGAGCTCATTTGGATCAATTTACAAAAAAAATCTCCAACATTGGTCCAACGGTTCAAAAGTTACGGGCATTTTTGTCCAAATTTTGGGCAATTTTTCCATTTTTTTCATGATTTTGTCCAAGAATATTACTTTCATGGCCATTTTTTTGGCTCAATTTTTTTGACTTACGAAGCTTACGAACCTTACGTTACGACTGGACTGTTTAGACATTTGTTTGACACTTTAGACAAATCAACCACCACTGGACCACGATCAACTACCGGAAAGTTGAGCTCAAAAATTGCTGATTGTGAAAATCTTCCGGTATGTAATTTTTATAGCTGATTCTTTACCATTTTTCATTCTATTTTTTAGCTTTTATGTTTTCTTTTCAGGTGGTAACCGATTTTGAGGAAATCGCTTTGGAAAATATGCCTCCTGGTGATTTAAATCCAGAAGAATTATCTACCGATTCGAGGTACTTGATGTTAATGGCCAATGCAATTTCTAATGGTGTGGTTCCTGCGGATTTATCTCACATAAAACCAGGGCCAATTGCACATTCTCGTTGGCTGACCAAAGCCAATAGATTATTACGGTTGTATGTGACAACTAATAATCCAACTGAAAATTTAAAAATTCTGGCTAACTATATAATAAAAGTATACACGCCAATGTATTTCAATGTTAAGTATTATAGCTCTGCCGCATACGGTAGTGCATTACTTTTTAAATTTATTACTTGGACACGATTTTTACTACCGAATTTACTTGGAGTTGTAAATACAGTAATTCAAGATAATCCATATTTTGCACACTCAGAAAATATCTTGCTATCTATGTTGTTTGATGATAGAATGGAAAAACGAAACATTGCTATAAAGAAGATTTTACATTACCGAAGAGATATTGTCGACCCAACGGAACTTAGAGTTTATAAAAAATCTCTTATAAACCTTAATTGTACGGAATATACAAATATGATTGATTTAAATGACGATACCATTTTTAAATTACGAAGTGCCACCGTTCGATGATCCACAAATTCCTTTACACATTCAAGGAACGGAAAGACATGCCCAATTGCTGGCTGCCACTGCTAAACGAGTTGCAGGAAAGAATGTAGAAGGCGCTATGGCGACGACATTAGAGAGCCGTACGAAAACACCCAGACTTGAAAGCAAACAAGACTTTCAGAAAAAATAATGTTTTTTTTTCACATTTTGTCTTTTACTACACTCAAATTTAATATTTTTTTTGATAATAGGTTGATAGATACTTTATTATCTCTTAATTTGAATTTTTGTAAAAAAAAAAATAAAAAGGGGAAAAAAATCAAAAAGTTGGTTTTATGTGTTATTTTGTTTTAGCAATATCGCATGAATTAATCAACCGAATTCGATAAATTTGGGCTTAAACTCTTCGTTTTGAATTGTAAATTGAATTAAATAATGGATTGAGCCAAAAAATGGCCATGAAAGTAATATTCTTGGACAAAATCATGAAAAAAATGGAAAAATGGTCCAAAATTTGGACAAAAATGCCCGTAACTTTTGAACTTTTTACCAACAAAAAGTAGGGGACTCGATTTTAACGATAGAGGTATGGTTCCTTCGGCAAATTTTCATGGAATAACCCATAGAATACGGAAATCATAGGAAAATTGGTGAATTTTTTCACTCCCTACAAATCGACCCGACCTAATATATACCCAATTTTACTATACTAATGGCCAGTTTCACAGCTGAAAATTTATCAATTAAATATACTTTCTCATGTTTGTCATTTAATATGAACATTTTCTGGGAGCTTTTAAATTGAGTTTTTGAGGTTTTTTAAATAATAAAAATAATTTTAAATAATAAAAATAATTTTAAATAATAAAAAACCCTGTTAAGCGGTTTCGGTTTTGGACATTCTAATAAGGTGGCAACTTTTGCCCCACCTTGTACTATATTAATTAACTTACGCCAATTATCGCCATATATCGTTGTCCTTGATAGAACTTACCAAATGCTATAACTGTCAGATTGTATGAAAATTTAACTATAACCTTTGACAATGCTCCCTTTTATAGAAATCAAGGTTCTTTAAACAATTAAAACAATATTTTATATTTACCCAGCTGTATTTCGTTTTAAGCTAACAGATAAGATTTTCGGAAATTTTAAACAGTTTCAGCAGCATCTGGCCCATTAAACCATTAGAGTTTAAATTTTCAATATTATTCAAAATAAATTCTACCTAATTTAAACGTAGTGGACATTTCCATTTCCAAGACTACAACTAGGTCAACCTATGAATTCAATTAAGCGATAATGTAACTACTTTTACGCTAAGTGCACCCTAATTTGTTAATCTCTTCATGCTAATTTGGCCTAAACGCCGTAATATTAATAATCCAAATCACGTGTATTATCCAAATTTGTATGTTTTTATAAAACAGGTCACAATGTAATATTTATTATGACGAACTTGAAAATATTTGCAGCTGTCCCAGCTATATGTTTAATGCCAACATTAATATATATGACAATTATACATTTTCCCCCTTACATTTTTCAACGAAATGAAAAAATACCCTTTTCTAACTCTTCAGAGTTTTGCTAAGTTATTTCAAGTGGTGCCATGCAAACTCATTAATATTGTTGACTTTTTTTATTTTAGCCAAATTTAGAAGCAAAAATGAATTCATAGCAGACTAAATATGTATAAAACTTAATTGTTACAAGTACAACAGATTTATTTTTATTACGAAAATTCACAAAATTCCACAAAATGGTATTAAAATGTTGGTTTAAGAATTTTGATTATATTGCTATTATTAATTCTGCGGCAGTAAAGTCAGAAATAACTTTCATCTCTTAAACCTTTAAACGTTTTCTGAATACATGCAACATCTTTAAGAGCAATATTAAATATTCAGGTGCAATATTTTTTGCTTATATTTGTAAATCTGTGGAACTAAATGTCCTATACCAGAAATGCCGGCCACACTAGACGACACAACAGTATAGGAAGTTCGCAGTTGCGTATAGAAATCTCTAATAAAAGTCTATAAAAGCTTAATGCTAAAATTTATGATGTCATAACTTTTAAGGTGCATAGTGTTTGGTTGAAGCAATAAAACGATAGCGCCAAACACTATATACGGGGATAATAAAACAAGCTTTCATTGAATGCAACGCAAATCCCCGAAAGGTCAGCAATGGAAGGGATTATTTGTCTACTTATTGGGAATAAAGCAATATGTGGACAAAAATCAGAACTTGTTTAAAATGAAGAACATTTTTACAACTTTTGTTTGAGGCAGTGTGTTGCGTAATTTCCTGTGTATCATTTTCCTGCTGGAGCGAATTAGTCACAGTGGTTTAAAGTTGAAGATATAAAAAAGTTCTAAAAAATACAGTTTTTGAATTGTTAATCATTAAAACATAATATTTGTTCCCTGAAGAAGTCGCCCAATGTGGGCACGATATATTGGAGATAAATAACCAAAACAAATAAAAAATCTTAAGCTCGTTTAAAGAATAAATAAAGAATTTTGATGGATTTTAGAACAACATATGTGTGCTCATACAACTTACATACAGCCATCGATATACACTCAGGTTCACTTATTTAAAAGCACTAAAAATTCCATATTCAGCAGCCTGTATCTTTTACAATTTGTAACCGATTGTAGAATTTTAAAATGGAAATGGAAGCTAGATATCTTGAGATATAAAAAAAATCATGACAATAGTGGTTTCTTAACTGAAGAACTTTTTAAAAAAAAAAGTCCAAAATGTGCTATTTTTTTGATTCACTTGAATAAAGGCACTTTATTATTTTTAAAGTAAGCGATGATTTTTTGTAGGGAGCGTTTGTATATTACAATTTATTACATCTTAATCATTTTACGAGTCAAAATGGCAAAACAAAAAATTTTAAATCTATCGGAAAAAACTAAAATCGATGTTTACCGGTCTGAAGGACATTCTAATCGCGCAATAGCTAAAAAAATTGGACGGAGACCAACAGTTGTCGACAATTACATTAGGGACCCCGAGGGGTATGGGGAAAATTTTAAACGAAGGGCTTCATTGTTTTTATCTAACAGAAGTTTAATTTGGATGGACCTGATGGCTGCAACTATTATTTCCATGATCTGCGCAAATAAAACGTTTTTTGAACCGACATCACACCCGAGAGGACGGCGTTATGGTGTGGGGTGCTATTACGTACTATGGCACCATCGATCTTGAATTTCAAAGTGCAAAAATTACTGGTGCAAGCTATAAAACGTTATTGGAACCGGCTTCTCCGAAGTTCAGTGAAATATTTGGTCACATATCTTGGATATTGCAACAGGATCATGCCCCTATAAAGGAGTTTATTGCAAGCCAAAATGTTAATATTCTTGACTGGCCACCCTATTCGCCAGATCTAAACATTATGGAAAATGTTTGGGGGTGGTTATCTCGTAAGGTCTATGAAGGAGGATGACAAGCAGCCACTAATTCAGGCCATTAAGGATGCTTGGAATCAAATTTCGTTGGATTACATAGATTCTCTATATCTCTCAATGAAACCCCGCATATTTGAAGTTATTAAAAACAAAGGGGTTTTTACCCATTACTAATAGTTCTTAAATAAAGTAAAATAAATTAAAAAAAAAAACAAAAAAAAACTGTTTTATATTAAAATTAGTGCCTATATTAAAGTGAACCAAAAAAAAAACAAATTTTTGGACTTTTTTTATAAATTGCTCAAAAAAAAGTTCTTTAGTTAATAGTTTTTATATCTCAAGATGTCCAGCTTCCATTTCCATTTTAAAATTCTGCAATCGGTTACAAATTGCAAAAGATACAGGCTCTTGAATATGGAATTTTTAGTGCCTTTAAATAAGTGAACCGAAGTGTATGTCCAAATACTTTTTCAATTATTAATGTCTACTACACTAAATATTTGTAAGGAATTGAAAATCTTTTGCTCTACTCATGATTGATTATTGATAAAATAAATTAAAAAAATATATAAATACTAGGTGACCCGGTAGACTTCGCCCTGCCGACAAAAGTATTCAATGATATCATGGCCACTAATGAATTCGCACATTTTATATGGGGAAAACACATCATCACAAAAGTGTGCGTTAAACACATATGCATAGACAACTCATCAGTGAAAAATATACCTTTCCAAAGCATGGCTTGGTTTGTAAATCGTTTGAATGGTTCTCGAATTATAAAATGACAAATATAGGACAACTTATTTTTACATCTCTAGATTTTGAATGTTTGGAAATATAGGTATGCTTCTGAATCAAGTTTACTTCAATGTTTCTCTAATATTTTGTATCACCGAATATCCTGAAAATGATGTCTTTAATATTCTTAGGTGAGGTAGAATTTGTTGTGACATCACAGGACGTCATATTCCGGTCCATAACTTTAGTCCCTGTTGAACCAATTGCGTCTCTGCAAAAAGGTCTCAAGATCATTCAACTGAACTTCCTGAACGCCAGTTAGGTCCAACATGAAGTAAGCATCTGTAGTAATTATGAGTTAATATTCAAAGTCTAGACCTGCGTCTGGCAACAAAAAAAATTCTCTTACTAGATGTGCAGTAAAAATTCTCTTAGAGATGTAGAGCGTCAACATCGCCTTGATCGTCATTTAACTATTGGCTTATTTTATCAAACTAGTGGGTTTACTATCGTTGTTTAGCCGTCTGGCACATCCTGGCATCGCCTTCACTTTTGGTTGGAAAACATTGCTGCTATGGTCAGGAAGGCGAAAGTGCTGAGAGTCATATTCCTCGTCTCACATTTAATTTAGATCGATCAGAGTTGCAGTACAAAACGCCCCATGAATTCCGTCCGTCAAAGCTTGCAGATTTTGACATTTTATCACTTTTTTCCAATGTCTTCAAAAATTGTCAATGTTCACTTAATACCCGGACATTTTCTTGGAACTGATTGGACAGGTTATTAAATGCACATAGAGAACAGATTCGTTGTCACAACTATAATTACAGCCAACTAAAATATGGCCGTCCCTTCTACTTTCACATTATTCAGTTGTGATTACCATTAATTGGGTTCCATATCACCAAATGTTGTACAGATCAATTGATTTGTAATTCAGTTTCGGTTGCAAGAACTGAAATATTTAGTTGATGCCACAGCATCAAGAAATAAATGTGATCTGTCAATCTAGTTTTAGTGGTGATTTTTCTATTTGTTGGATCAACGAAGAATGTAAAAACTAATTCGGTTGTCCCAAATAATGTGTTGGCATGCTAAACTAATTACTTGAATTTAATGGCAGTCACAACCATTTGTTGATGCCATATCCCGTTATGAATTTTATAGAAAAAAAGTAAAAAAATAATGTTTCATTAAAATTCTTTATTTTATATTTGAATATAAACAAAATTACTTTTATTTGTTACCAGTGTTCGCATATCGTGGGTAATGGATAACCCATCCGCAGTTTTGATCGAAAATATAAACAAATTAGAAAAAATTTATATATCTCGGAAACGGAGCATCGAATCGAAAAAAAAATTAATTTTTGCGCGTTTCTAAGGGATTTCCATAAAATGGTCCAGTTCGTATTGAATTGTTTTTTTTTTACAAAATCGCCAAAATAAGAAAATCGCTAAAAGAAACAAATGGCTATAACTCGGAAACGGTGTGTCCAATAGTAAAAATAATAAAATAATATATTAAAAAAACTATGTCTATATTAAAAAAACTAAAAAACTAAAATTTTTCAAATAAAAAATCGCTAAAACACCATTATGTCTATATTTCGAAATCGGAGCGTTCAATATAAATATAAGCTATTTTTCCGGGTATTTGAAGTATACCTACAATTTTAAAATTTTGTTAATTAATTGACAATTATATTGATTTTGCCGACATTTTCTAGAAACTCTAAATAGGTTTTGGACAAATACATGCCAGACAATTGTAACTTATTTATTGTTTTTCATGATTCTATAAACTGTTGAATTTTTGTTCAAAAATATGTTGACACTCCATACAATGGGGATGAAAGGGGTTAGTATCAAAATACCGAATTTCAAAACCCCGAAAAATTAAAATCCTAAATATCAAAAACCCGAATTTAGAAAATCCCGAGTTGAAAACCATAACACTACAATTAATTAAAATTTGTTGTTTTTGATGTGTTAACATCTATAAACACGGGTAAGGAAATCTATCAAAGTGAACACATGCAAACAATACACAGTGCTGGCATTACATACGTGGTTGCTGTACAACAATAGTCTATGCCTGAAAATAAGTATGATAGTATTGATGTATCGTCAGCGAATACACAAGCAGGTCGTCGTCGCCAAAGAGTGTTGACTAGTATAGAGAACTCATGGAACGAATTGGATGACTCAAAAGCACTGGCGACATCTGGCTAATGATTCAAAACATATTACTCTCTTTTTGTCATAACTTGGTTCATTCATAATTTTGATGAGAAATTTTGATGCCTTTTGAAACATTTATGTTTTTGTATTGTTTTATATAATAACATTGTCGAAATGGTGCATTTATATTGAAATATTCTATAAAGAGATTTAGACACGTTTATGCTCCTTTACTCAGACTCTCTACATGAGAGCGGAAAAAGGGTGCAATAAGTTGTCTATACTATTCAATACTTTTTGTCGTCGCTCTGTTTATGACAAAACAAAAACAATTATTTCAGTGAGCTAAACATTGCTGTATTTATTTTAACAATATTACATCTAATGTTAAAGCAGATGTAAGAAAAAGGAAAGTGCAATACCAATAGAGCCTTCAGCACAAAATTTATTCTTTTTTTATTTTCCAATGTAACATTCACTAATGTGTTCATAGAAATCGAACAGGTACCGTGTAACAAAAGTGTTACGACATTGCTCGTGACTTCGAACACTCATTGAATTTTTTTTAATTTCAATTGATATCTAAAAGACAAGATTAATTGTTGTGGCTTTTGAATACACTGTTTTATCCATATATTAGTCGTGTTTTGGTTACAAGCAAGCGATTTTCGCCCGCTAAGTTGCAAAGAAAACGGCTTTTTAGCGAGAAGTCATTTTGTTCAAAAATATGAAAAATTGTTAAAATCGGTAAAAGATGTAAAAATTTTTTTGTTTTAAACTTAGCGAAAATGAATCTCGTCGCTAAGTCCTCGCTAAGTCTTCGCTAAGTGCATCATACAAAACAAGCGAATAAATAAGCAAGCGGTGTAACGCTCATTGTATGTTTTTTAAATTTTACATTTTTGTTTTTTAAATTTATTTATTTTTTGTTGCGGGGTTCAACTTTTCCCTATTTAACTTTTTGATTGCCGTTTTAGCAGCAATCAGCTCTTTGCCAAGCTTCGACAGAGTTATGTGTGCGTGGGAAGTTTTCTTCTAGAATGGCACAAACCGACTAAAATTATGTATTATGTCCTCCTTAAATATAATTGGAATTGGAATTGTTGGGGTAGAAAACTTCATAATTTTCAGGTATTTCAGCACCCGGCACAAATTCTTCTGAGTTGCCATACTTAGTACTTAAACCCTCCTTCTGATTCTTTCAGCAAATTATTTGGCCAAAGATGAATTTCATTTAAAAATCGAGATAAAACTGAAATTTTGAAACCGACCACCTCAGATATCGATGAAATTTTGTTCATAGCTAAATTTGATCAATACAAACAAACTCTCATTTTTAGAAATGACTGTTTTGGGATTTTTTGGGCGTGGCACAGTGGGAAAGTTTTCGAAAAAACGCGAAAATGGTCGAGAAGAGCTCCATTTAAACTACAATAACTCAGAATCGGCTGAACCGATTTCCATGATCTTGGTATCATTAAAAAGATATTTTAACAGGCTTTATGACACGATAAAACCAAAAAGATCAAGGGTTTTTTACAGTGTATTATTTTTTTAGAGAGGTTTATCGTTCACCTTGTGGCCGCCGGTGGTGCAATGGTTAGTGTGCGCGGCTCTTGTACATGAGATCCTGGGTTCGAACCCGGCTCTGACCATCTTCAAATTTTGTTTCGGCGGCGGTCACCTCGCATAGTGACGGCGACACTATCGAGTATCTAGCCATGAAAAAGCTTCTCAAATTACCGTTCGGAATCGGTGTAAAATTGTAGGTCCCAATCAGTGAGTGAAAACTGGAAAGCGCACAGCTCAGTGATTGTGAGAAGTTCTCCCCAGTCCCTTCATGGGATGTAATGGGAAACCATTTATTTATTTATTTATTTATCCTTCACCTATACCATATCAAAAAATAAAAATGGGTTCTTTTTTAGTTTTTTTTATATAATTTTTTAAGTAGTGTCACTTCTAGTAATTGCCCTTATATTTCATATTAACAGGTAAAATAAATAAACATTGTCCCAGGAAAATTCATTTTGCTCCATTTAAACTACAATATCTCAGAATCGGCTGAACCGATTTCCATGATCTTGGTATCATTAAAAAGATATTTTAACAGGCTTTATGACGCGTTACAAATAAAAAAATACACTGTAAAAAATTTTATAACAAAAAAAAATTTTAACTAACGAAAAAACCAAAAAAATCAAGGGTTTTTTTACGGTGTAGTATTTTTTTTAGAAAGGTTTATCCTTCACCTATACCATATCAAAAAATAAAAATGGGTTCATTTTTAGTTTTTTTTTATATAATTTTTTAAGTAGTGTCACAAAAGTGTCAAAAGCACTGGCGACATCTGGCGAATGATTCAAAACGTATTACGCGCTTTTTGTTATTACCTGGTTCATTCATAATTTTGATGTGAAATATTGATGCCTTTTGAAACATTTATGTTTTTGTATTGTTTTATATAATAACATTGTCGAAATGGTGCATTTATATTGAAATATTCTATAAAGAGAATTAGACTCGTTTATCCTCTTTTACTCAGACTCTCCATAGGAGAGCGGAAAAAGAGTGCAATAAGTCCTCTAATATTCAGTACTTTTTGTCGTCGCTTTGTCTATGACAAAAAAAAATATTTCAGTGAGCTAAATATTGCTGTATTTATTTTAACAATATTACATCTAATGTTAAAGCAGATGTAAGAAAAAGGAAAGTGCAATACCAATAGAGCCTTCAGCACAAAATTTATTCTTTTTTTTTATTTTCCAATGTTACATTCACTAATGTGTTCATAGAAATCGAACAGATACCGTGTAACAAAAGTGTTACGACATTGCCCGTGAGTTCGAAGACTCATTGATTTTTTTTTTAATTTCAATTGATATCTAAAAGACAAGATTAATTGTTGTGGCTTTTGAATACACGGTATTATCCATATATTAGTCGTGTTTTAGTTACAAGCAAGCGATTTTCGCTTGCTAAGTTGCAAAGAAAACGGCTTTTTAGCGAGAAGTCATTTTGTTCAAATATATGAAAAATGGTTAAAAACGGTAAAAGATGTCAACATTTTTTTGTTTTAAACTTAGCGAAAATTAATCTCGTCGCTAAGTCCTCGCTAAGTGCTTCATACAAAACAAGCGAATATATAAGCAAGCGGTGTAACCAAAAAACGCTCATTGTATGTTTTTTAAATTTTACATTTTTGTTTTTTAAATTTATTTATTTTTTGTTGCAGGTTTCAACTTTCCCCTATTTAACTTTTTGATTGCCGTTTTAGAAACAATCAACTCTTTGCCAAGCTTCGACAGAGTTATGTGTGCGTGGGAAGTTTTCTTCTAGAATGGCACAAACCGACTAAAATTATGTATCATGTCCTCCTTAAATATAATTGGAATTGGAATTGTTGGGGTAGAAAACTTCATAATTTTCAGGTATTTCAGCACCCGGCACAAATGCTAGAGCCCTTATCATTCGGACTTGCAGGCTAAATTCTTCTGAGTTGCCATACTTAGTACTTAAACCCTCCTTCTGATTCTTTCAGCAAATTATTTGGCCAAAGATGAATTTCATTTAAAAATCGAGATAAAACTGAAATATTGAACCCGACCACCTCAGATATCGATGAAATTTTGTTCATAGCTAAATTTGATCAATACAAACAAACTCTCATTTTTAGAAATGACTGTTTTGGGATTTTTTGGGCGTGGCACAGTGGGAAAGTTTTCGAAAAAACGCGAAAATGGTCGAGAAGAGCTCCATTTAAACTACAATAACTCAGAATCGGCTGAACCGATTTCCATGAACTTGGTATCATTAAAAAGATATTTTAACAGGCTTTATGACACGATAAAACCAAAAAGATCAAGGGTTTTTTTACAGTGTATTATTTTTTTAGAGAGGTTTATCCTTCACCTTGTGGCCTTGTGGCCGTCGGTGGTGCAATGGTTAGTGTGCGCGGCTCTTGTACATGAGATCCTGGGTTCGAACCCGGCTCTGACCACCTTCAAATTTTCTTTCGGCGGCGGTCACCTCGCATAGTGACGGCGACACTATCGAGTATCTAGCCATGAAAAAGCTTCTCAAATTACGGTTCGGAATCGGTGTAAAATTGTAGGTCCCAATCACTGAGTGAAAACTGGAAAGCGCACAGCTCAGTGATTGTGAGAAGTTCTCCCCAGTCCCTTCATGGGATGTAATGGGAAACCATTTATTTATCCTTCACCTATACCCTATCAAAAAATAAAAATAGGTTCTTTTTTAGTTTTTTTTATATAATTTTTTAAGTAGTGTCACTTCTAGTAATTGCCCTTATATTTCATATTTACAGGTAAAATAAATAAACATTGTCCCAGGAAAATTCATTTTGCTCCATTTAAACTACAATAACTCAGAATCGGCTGAAACGATTTCCATGATCTTGGTATCATTAAAAAGATATTTTAACAGGCTTTATGACGCGTTACAAATAAAAAAATACACTGTAAAAAATTTTATAACAAAAAAAAATTTTAACTAACGAAAAAACCAAAAAGATCAAGGATTTTTTTACAGTGTAGTATTTTTTTAGAAAGGTTTATCCTTCACCTATACCATAAAAATAGAAATGGGTTCTTTTTTAGTTTTTTTTATATAATTTTTTAAGTAGTGTCACTTCTAGTAATACGTACCGAAAGTTTTCGAAATAATTCGAATAACAGCGAAAATATCAGGTCACATTCTTACACATTTACAAAATATTATACATTTACAAAAATTGTTTATATTATTTGTCATGTTTTTATTAATTTATTTTAATTTATTTTATTTACATTTTTTTTAAGTTAATTATTTGTAAGAAATTTTGCGCTGCTCAAATGAATGTTGGCGACAGCTGGAAAATACTCAATTATATTTGCAGCCTCGTTTTCACTTATTTTACGAAGCGAAGCGCAACACTTATTAGATATTTTTATGCATCTGTACTTATTGTTTGAATTCATATTCACTCAAATTTTTAAAATATACGCGTAAAAATTGAAGTGGGATATCTTGCCTTCTCGAAACTGTTTATAATTATGAATTTCGGTACCTTCATCAGGTGCATTTAGCAATTCTAAGGCAAGCAAGAACTTTTTGGGGTTAAAACATATTCATAATTTTCCTGGGACAATGTTTATTTATTTTACCTGTAAATATAAAATATAAGGGCAATTACTAGAAGTGACACTACTTAAAAAATTATATAAAAAAAACTAAAAAAGAACCCATTTTTATTTTTTGATATGGTATAGGTGAAGGATAAACGTTTCTAAAAAAATACTACACTGTAAAAAAAACCCTTGATCTTTTTGGTTTTATCGTTAGTTAAAATTTTTTGTTGTTATAACATTTTTTACAGTGTATTTTTTTATTTTTTTTAAACGTGTTATAACCTGTTAAAATATCTTTTGAATGATACCAAGATCATGAAAATCGGTTCAGCCGATTCTGAGTTATTGTAGTTCAAATAGAGCTCTTTTCGACCATTTTCGCGTTTTTTCGAAAACTTTCCCACTGTGCCACGCCCAAAAAATCGCAAAACAGTCATTTCTAAAAATGAGGGTTTGTTTGTATTGATCAAATTTAGCTACGAACAAAATTTCATCGATATCTGAGGGGGTCGGGTTCAATGCATCTCGATTTTTACATGAAATTCATCCAAAACGAAATTGACATCCTTTGCACTCAGTATACGGGAAAAATTCTTTTGCGGTGTTATTGATAGCTTTTTAAAAATTCAAAATTATATTTAGTGGCTTTAAGTCTATGTCCCATTCGCAAGCTAGACTAGTAAGACTGGAGAAAACTTACAAATAGGCATTTGCGGTCTTTCGGCTCGTCTAGCAGAAGACTGAGGGCACGGTCTGGCAATAAATTTAACCATGAATTCTAAAAAGTTGAGTCATAATAGAAGGCACAACATGGAATGTTCCGACCATAAAACAACATTGTGCTTCTGACAAAAGTTTCAAACATTTGTTTTCTACTTTCAGGAATTTGAAATTTTTCGGAAAAAAAGTTACGTATGTGAACAAAGATGGAATAATTTATTTATTGCTTTCAATTTCCCGAATAATTGTACAGTTTATTCGAAATAATGAAATTCGGGATTTTCAAATGCGGGATTTTGTAATTCGTTATTGTGAAATTCAGTATTTTGAAATTCGTGATTTCGTGTTCATTATTTTGTTTGTCGGGCATATGACCTCAACATGGATAAAAGACAACATTTCCTTCAAATGTTGTAGATTAGAATCACACTCGGGATATATAAGTATATGGGGTCTTCAAAGTCAATTTCGCACTTGAAATGTTAATGTAAAGATCCATTTCCTTTAGAATTTTTTTCGTTATAACTTTAATATCGTCTGGTTTATTTTTTTGGATATAATTACATTCCAACTCACTTATTGCAAGTCCAGCGCCATCAGCATTACAAATATAATACGAATATTTTTCATTATTTTTGTAATATATAGCATAGTATCTCTTCTTCTCAGCATGTCGATTTAGACGACATGTGTAATTTACGCATGCGTAACAACTGGTTTCATCATGATCACCTGGGCGATTAATCCACTTTATCGGCTTACAATGGTTGGTGTGTAATTTTCTGCGGTCAAGTCTATCACGTATCACGTAGTGGTGTCGTATATAGTTATATTTCCATGACTTAAAATAAAAATATTACACACAGTGAAATTAAAAAATTTTCGAGAAATTTTTCACTTTTACGAGTACCTAAACGCTACCTAAGCGCGTGTTAAGAACCATTCGTAGGAAGTTCCTATGTTCTAGGAAGTTAGTACATTTCTGTAGTTGATTGTTTCCTTGAATTTTGAACGGTTTTTTTTTTTTGCGATTTTGACCTTGAAGATGAAGTTTTTTGATTTGATATGTTCCCAATTTTTGTTCAAGTGCTACAACTTTCCCTCAGTGAGTAAAGCAAAATTCCGAACGGTTTGCTAGATATGAGCCTGACAAAATGATCACTTGTTTGCAAAAATGACACCGAGGCCTTAAAACTTTGTGGGCCCATAAAAAAAAGTGCATAACTTTGGGTAAAACTGGGAGACACGGGTCTTTTTTTTGGTCTTTTATCACGTAGTGGTGTCCGTATATGGTTAGATTTCCATGACTTAAAAAATTACACACAGTTTTATAAAATACGATTCTTTTTAAATCGGTGGTGCAACGGCTAGTGTGTTAGTGTGCGCGTGCGAGAGAACGTGGGTTCGATCCCTGCTCTGACCACCTTACACTTCTTTCGACGACGGCCACCTCGCTTAGTGACGGCGACAGTATCGAATAATAAGCCATGAAATAGCTTCTCGACAAACAGTTTGGAACCGGTGAAAAACTGTAGGTCCCAATCGGTGAGTGAAAACTGGAAAATGGACAGCTTAGTGATTGTGAGAAGCTCTCCCCTATCTCTTTATTTATTTTATATATTCTTTCTAAATCCCTGTTGCTATGATGCATCACACTGTCCTTAAGTATTTAAGAGATACGATTTTTACCAAATACCGTTCTTCAATTTCACCTAATATTTAATCATAGTTAGAGTATTCGATTTTGTTTTAAGCTCCCGCGTAGGGTGCGGGTATATATCACTTGATACGTACTAAACTTTTATTTTGCAATGCCGAGTGACGTTTATTGCACTTTCATAGTAAGGATCCGTTTTAACTTTGATTCTAATTTAGCGAACCACAAAACGTGTGTGTAGTAGTTTTAAATAAATCCTCTCAATTAGTGCCCAATCGTCACGAAAGATTTTAAATCTCATTAAAATTTTCATAACATTTCATGCCAATGCCAATAATTTTTATCTAACCCAATTTTAATGAGAAAGGAGTTTCCGCTGACAAGCAAAACTCAATATCAACCAAAAATAAAAAAATTAACCAGAAAAGTAGAAAATACAAAGGACTTCCATATAAACATAATTATTTGTACTCGTGCTACACACGTGGTCCGACCCCATGCTGTCAATAAATGAGTTCACATTAAAACCATGTTACTGCTAAAAACTCACGTTACCTGTGGTAATTACAAATAATTGGGGGTAAAAAGAAAACTGCTTCGTATATAAAGTAAAATCCATATGTGACTTTTTTTTTACCAAGATCAAATAATGTAAGTAAAAAACGCATATGAGCAAAAATCATAAAATTCTAAAATACGTGAAATTTATTTCACCTCACAATTTCTCTTATAATTTGTTGACTGAATGAAAAACAACTAATAGATTCCTGTAAAAAAATAAAAAAAAAACGTCGGCCAAATCACAGTATATGTATGTCCTCAAGTCATCAACTTTAAAAAATATGTCCATTTAAAATCAGAAAATTTAAAACTTTGGTTTGAAACAAAAACAAATTTAATTTTTTCGTTAGTATTTCCACACGTATTCCGAATTCGGAAGGCGCCGCGAAAATGCAACCCAATTTGTAAATGAAATTAGGCCCCAAAATTATACGCAAAACAACAATTTTTTGTTTGGCTTAGTTAGTAGTCATTTGAACCAAACCAAAATGCACCGCAATTCAAGAAATTCATTTAGACCGCAAATATGTTTATTTTTTGGCTAATCCAGTGCATTGTATTGGACTTGGGAAGTAGTGTTTGGAGTACGAGGTAAAAGGGAATAGTGTTTGTTGATGTTTGCCTCAAACTTGTTGATATCATTGGCGTAGCGTCAAAGCACCCAAAGCCATACTGCTCAAATCAAAAAAGACAAGTCGCCCGAAATTTACCAAATCACCCTAAAGTGTTGCGTAGAAAATACCATTTCATCCAACCGCAATGTCATAAAACCCAAATGTGTTTGTTTTCTGTGCAAACTGACGGCGCAGCGTTCTTCACCGAATGTTATATTGCCGAAACTAGGAATGTCAAATCGTCCAAAAACTAACAATGTAAATTGTTGTTGATTTTTACCAATTTATAAACTAAAAACTTAATGTGTAGTTGTAAATATGCAGCGAAACTTAAAATAGACTCAGTAGTAGATTTGATTTCATTTTGTATGTATATATACTCGTATTTAATAAATTTTCAAAATCATTGTAATAAGTTCATTCACATACTATAATAATTGTTCAAAACAAAAGCATGAAATAACAACAAAGTAACTTCTTCCAAGAAATAAACAAAAATTTCCTCTAAAAGAACAAATATATAAATAAACGTATTTCAAATTTCTTGTACGATTTTCAACTTATGCAAATACTTGAATAGTGTCACAAATAATTTCTCGACAGTACTTGTATGGACATTTAGTACTGGTTTAAAACAAAGTTGTATACTATTTGTTTTCAAACAAAGTATACCATTTGAAAACAATTATCCTAAGGGGCCTCGATATGCTTCGCGGCCGCCACGCTATTCGCGTCGCGAAGGACGCGCCGCTTGCGTCTTGACAATGGACGCGCACTTACTTTTCACATTCGCTCCTACACACTATTCAAACTTCGACCATTGGAATTGGAATCACTAAGAAGCAATATGGGGCTTCTACATCGTTTTTATTATATTAAGGGATTTCAAATCCATGTATAAATGTTCCTGATTTGAGTGATTGGGATGTTCACTATTTTTGTTACATTTCATGCAATTACCGTTTGCAAAAATTGCAATGCGCGCATTACAATTCACATTGTAACAAGTATAATATACTTTGTCTTTGTAGAAAGACTTTGTTTTGTACAATTGCGTTTCACTTATTGAATAAATCAATTGCCAGTCACTTTTTTTACCGCCTATATATTCAAAACGCTCGGACTCCATTGTAACAGCATTCTACGAATGAATAAACGACAATGAAGGAAGTAACATAGAAACAAAATGTGGGCACAATATTTGTAAAAGTAACGGTAGCTTAACTTGTTCAATGTTTGCGCGATTTGCTTACTTTAAGGGAATGTCATTTCGCCCAAAAAGTCATTTAGGAATTGTAACATTGCATTTGGGTTATATGTCATTTTTAATATACAATTTTTGGAGAGTGTGGTAGCTTTTGGGCGAATTGTCATTTTCAAGGTAACTTTTTTGGGCAATATGTCAATTTTTATGATGACGTTGCATTTTTAGTTTTGGGCGATTTAACATTGAATTATATTTCGCTTTGTCGTCAACTTTCCAAATATTGTCATTACATCCAAAACTGATGTCATATTCTCCGAATCTTTGAAAATTTTACAACAACAGTTTGCATTGAAATTTTTTGGGCGCCATGCCATGTTTTGATTTGGGCGGTATGACTTTGGGTGTTTTGACGCTACGCCAAAAAAATCGGGTGATTTTTTTTTTGGAAAATTTTTTATTTCTTTTTAAAACAGTAAAATATAGTTTATTAAAATTTACTTTTTAGTAATATTTGGGGACTAATTTCATTTGTTATTATGGGGTGTTTTTCATTAATTTTATAGTAGCCATACGAAATAGCATCCCCAGAAATTACACACCAATTTAGTTATGAAATATCACCCCAAAACATGAAAACGGATCCCAGGTAAAATGAAAATTTTCCCCAAAAAATATTTGGGGTCCACTTTCATTGGGGCTCATATTCATAATGAAAAAATACCCCCAAAATTTCGTGTTGTTGTAGCCCTCGTGTATTGGTTTGGGGCCCATTTTCATTGTGCAATTGGGGTGTTATTTCCTGGGGCCCGTCTTCATTCCGCCAAAAAATACGAAAGTTGTTGGCGATTTTTCGTTTTCTTATTTTAACTAAAATGGATATTGAAATTAAAGCGGGACTGCACGAAACCGTTACCTATCTAAACTCTCTTAGCAACGGCCTACATTTTAAGTTGTTTGCATTTAACTGGTTCTGCAATTGTGGCCATCTCATTATAAAGCAAGATCATGAAGCCGTCGCTAACACAGCCTGTGGCGCTTGCTTTAATACAATATAAAATTCTTTTCAAGAAGAATAGTATGATTTTTTCAAGAGTGACTTTCCTTTAGAGACGCTGGCTAAAACAAAATATGAAAAATTATTTCGAAAAAATTGCGATACAATACAATATGAAACACTTATTTAGAAAATATCGCGTGATTTTTTGACTGCGGCGCTTACATAAACACAATACAAAATTCCTTTCAAGAAGAATTGCGTGATATTTTAAAAGTGGTGAAAAATTATTTTGGAAAAAAATCATAAGTAATGTTTTTTCGTGTCCTTACTGTAGAGCTGAAGTTCATGACTCCATGCAGTTTTTTTGCTTAAAACCAACTATACACGGGAACGTCAACATGTTGTTGTATACGAGGGTACTTATATTCCCCTGTCGGCCGTTGAAGTTTCGATTCAAAAAAAATTATTGTGTCTGTATCATACGGACAAAGACGACCCGAAAATCCAATGTTACTTGAAATGTTTCAAATTATCATTAAATTTGTGTCATTCTTGTGGTATTACTGATTTTATAATCAGCATAAAATTTATTATTATTATTGGGTTTCGATAATTTTCATCAACAAGTATTGAAGCAACTGCCAGATTACACGACCAGGACATATGCTCTGAAATGCAAGTAGAGTTGCAGCGATAGCTACAAGAAATCGAGCACTGAAATTTCAGTCGGCTGAACCGGGCTAAACATGCATTCGGCCTTTGTCATCCATTGAGTCCAAGTTCCATTAAAAAAGGTTTCTATTTTTTTTGGGGGTTGACCAACATTCAGTTATCCAAATGGCCATGGCAAATTCGCCCATATTCAGTAGTAGATTGACGTTGGCCAAAATATTATATAGTTCCCAGTATAATTAGCATCTGTTGTGCTCTTGGGTATTTATCATGACTACTAGCCTATAGTGAGCCCATCATTTGTAGGGTAGCTATTGACAAAGTATTGCCTATATGCCGAAAATATATAAAAAATATAAAGTATTTATTGCTTGTTGTAAATATAGTATACTTGTTGCCAAACACATTGTGTTTGCTATGCAGTATTACATGCAGAATACACAATCATTAATATGTTATAATTTATGTTTTTGTGATCCAAATATGGCTTTGTTTGTTGAAAAAAAAACCTGATAGACAGCAAAGAAGGACCAGATCTGCAATTCATGAAAACAATGCTTGCACGTAAGTAAATGGATGTTCCAAACATATACATTCTTCCTGCATAATATTAAACGGACCTTGTTTTTTCAGCGTGTAGTTCTTCATTAAGATCGATTTTGGTTTACGGGAGATATTGGGGCGATTAATTGGAATCCCTCCCAAGCATTGTATTGGAGATAACAAAGCGGGAGTGGACAAGTTCTCAATTTTTACGAAACATTTGTCGGTACCAAAATTAATTAATATCGGGGTTGCTCTACAATCGCGCCAATCAATAGGACAACTGCCCACGTTTTTTGTATGGTAGGTACAAAAATGGATGTGGCAAAGTTGTCGAATTTTAACTATAAACAGGTTTTAACTAAATTTGGTCTGTACCGAATTTCACTAAGATCGGTTGTGGTTTACGGGAGATATCCTATCAGTCAACCCGAAAGCTGCCCAGCGTTTGTGTGGAAAGTAAAAAATGGGTGTTTTAAAGTTGTCCATTTTTTTTGGTTCCAAGTTAGTTTTAGACAAATTATTGCCCGGTACCGAATTTTATTAACATCGGTTGTAATTGGTGGGTGAGAGCAAATCTATCAATAGCACAGTCGCTTATTTTTTATGGGAGGTACCACAATGGATCTCACAAAATCACCCTTGTTTTAGCATTGGACTGGCCTTTGACAAAATGATGGCTAATACCTATTCTCGTTAAGATTGGAAGGGTAGTGTCGTATCGGTTACACCGACAGCCCCAGCTTTTGTATGGGACGTAATAGAATGGACGGGGAAACCTCTCCGATAATAACTTATAGCAGAAAAAAGTTTTAAAAGAATCTGGATTTTGTACAAATTGTGTTGATTTGTATGGGAGGCACCAGAGGGGGCATGGTCTCAATTCCAATTTTCAAACCCAAACTAAATTTGGGCAGGTAAAAGTCTGTGCAAAATTTCGTTGTGATCGTTAGATTTACAGTAGTTACCATGCTGACCAGCCAGCCAGCCAGCCAACCAGCCTGTCAGCCAGCCAACCAGTCAGCCAGCCAACCAGCCAGCCAGTTTACCAGCCAGCCAGCTAACCAGCCAGCCAGCTAACCAGCCAGCCAGCTAACCAGCCAGCCAGCTAACCAGCCAGCCAGCTAACCAGCCAGCCAGCTAACCAGCCAGCCAGCTAACCAGCCAGCCAGCTAACCAGCCAGCCAGACAACCAGCCAGCCAGCTAACTAGCCAGCTAACCAGCCAGCAAGCCAGCCAGCTATCCAGCCAGCCAGCCCGCCAGCCACCGAGCCAGCCAGCCAACCCGCCAGACAGCCAGCCAGACAACCAGCCAGCCAGATAGCCAGCCAATTAGCCATACAAACGGAGAGGCGGACATGACTTATTCGCCTTAAGAAGTCCTAAACCGAATTTACCATTAAAACAAAATAACTTGTTTCCCTTTACATCCCATGATGGGATTGGGGAAAGCTTCTCACAACCAGTGAAGTGTTCGCTTTATAATTTGACAGTCACTGACTGAAGATAGATGAACAAAATTGTGATGGAATGAAATTTGTAATTTGAAACCTAAAACTAACTTCCGTCAAAACTAGGGATATAAGGTTTTGGGGATTTGCTTTTGAAATGTTCTATTTGGTTGCTTGATTTTTTGCCTACATTCTCATCTTCATCGTTATTCATACTATCATTTCTTTATTTAATATTTTGAAAATAAATCCATTTAAATATCAAGAAATTTTCGGGGGTGTGACTAAAAACCACCCGATCGCTTTCACTGAAATTTGCACAGTTTGTTCTTTTGCGTGATTTGAAATAATTTTCTCAATATTTAACTACTAATTTTCATAATTCGTCTTATGCTTTTATATTTTTCTTCTTAAAATAAATCAAAATTAGCCATAGCGAGGCATTGAGGGACTGCGAATAATAAAAACTCATACCAGTGCCCTGTCTGCTAGTTGTGTATAAAAAAAATTGATTTAATTTAATAAAAATTCTAGGAAAAAATTTCTTATTTGCCCAAAACAACAAAACCCCATCGCACCAACATAAAAACTTGAGCTTACGTTATTAATTTGTTCCATTTTTATCCTTTTGTTGTTGTTGTTTAGTTTTCTATTGTTGTAGGTGATGGTGTTATTATAGACACGCAAAGTGCTTGCAATGAAGGATAGCCGCGTTGCACGTTATGATAAAGGCTACGGAAGTTGTAGCGGTACATACGATAGTCGCTGGTTTTGTTGTATATATGGATAACAAATCGTAAGACTGACTCAGCCACTCCTTTTAAATCCCTTCTACTTGAAGAAGTGAGTGTGACAATTAATGTTTGTTTTGCCCAATTGAAACCGTATATCGTTATAGGGGTTAAAAGTTGGAGAGGTGACACGTATTTTTAAAGTTCAAACATTAGGTAAATATTTTGGTAATGTTAGTCACACATTCTGGTAAGTTTTTATACTCGTACTTTTTGAATCTGTATTGCTACAACTATTCAACAAATTCCAGTGGCCATAGCTTCGTTCAGTTTTATGTTATGTGTTCTATACCATTAAGAAAAATATAGTATACCAGAAATTTTTCCGTAAATTAAAGAAATACGATTTGTTTGTTGTGAAAAACCTGAAGACACCACCTTATATGAAGAATTTGACACCTTCGATAGATTCAAAATAGAATTGAACAACCTGCTAAGTATATTTTAACAGTAAACCCAAACTCCACGATTAGTTCAACTTCCAGCTTTATAAAAACTGAACAAAAAAGCCAATTAAGATATGAACCCTTAAACTGTATTCTATTCTTTAGGAATTAATGATGATTATTTTTCTGGTTGTTTTTTACAAGAACTTTTTTGTGGACGAAATTAAGATAACTATATTTTGATACGTTAGACTTAATAAACAAAAATTAACACGTATTAAAAAAAACGTACATTTAACAATTATCCATTGTAATACATTTTGTTAAGCTTTAAATCCAAAAACACATTTTATTGTTATTATACAAATGACATTTTCTTCTAATATAATATAAGTATAACAGTATAGCAAAACACTGTCAGTCAGTTATTAGAAAACCGGTATTTTGAAAGCTTAGATTTTCGAATAGCTCGAAGACAGGTTTTCTGAAATGTCACTCTAGTTGCAGCTTTAAAAATGTTGTGGGCACTTCTTGTTGATTTTTGTTTAATTTTCCATAACGGTTGTACTGTGTTCTGATTCTTTTTAAAACAAAAAGGAAAACCACATTGTTTCTACAACTAAAATAATTCATACCATTTATAAATAATTAGTTTTTTTAGTTGTCTTAGATCCGAGTTTTTGTAAAGTCGTAAATTCCTTTAAGGCTAATAGATGATGTTTCGCCGGCTAGTGAAAAAGCTGTAAATGCCCTAGCCCGTTAAGCCACCGCAGTGTGTCACACTTGTCCCAAACCGATTTTGTTTGTCGTGTCGAGGGATTATTTGGCACTTACTTTACTTTTATTGACTATTTTACAACCTCATGAGGTCAGACGTCTTACACATATTAATTAAACAAACAAATTAAACAAATTTCAACATATTCTTCCAACTGGCTCTATCCTTCGCCTTTTCCCGCCAGTTGGTAACACCAAGGATACGGAGGGATTCTTCTGCCTGGTCTTTCCAGCGGAGTCTTGGTCGTCCTCTTTTCCTGCTTCCATCGGGTACGTTATCAAAAACCTTTCGCGCTGGCTCATCTTCATCCATTCTGATAACATGGCCTAGCCAACGCAATTGGCCCACTTTGATTCGTCTAGCTATCTCCACGTCCGAATATAGATTATATAGCTCTGCGTTCCAACGACGTCGGTTCTCGCCGTTTTCTCTCACAGGACCATATATTTTACGGAGAATTTTTCTCTCGAAAACTCCCAGGTGTTTTTCATCCAATCTACACTATCTTCCACTATCATTACCTCCTGATCTTCAGTGAAAGAATCTGAGTGGAGTAGTGCTGAAAAGTGGTCTCTCCACATTTTGAGCACACACTGGTCTCTCCACATTTTCTCAAAATACTGTTCATAGCCGGTGAAAAACTGTAGGTGCCAATCAGGGCGAGAACCTTCCCTTTATCTCTTCATGGGATGTAATGGGAAACTACTTAGTTTTTTGTTATAAATGTTCAATAATAATTCGATTATATTTTTTCTTAATTGTATTTTATTTTTCAGTCTATTTTAAATACATATTAGGTCACTATTGATACACTTAGTTCATTGAGTGTCATTACGATACCACCGGATTTCATGCTCCACACTTTTGGACCCCAGATTAAACTCGTATTTAATAACAAAAAAAAATTTGGTAAAATTAGTCCTTGGCGAGCACTTTACTACTAGGTAAAAAGTTACTGTGATCATTCAGCATTTCTACCTAAAAGTCTGTTCGGTTAAAAAATATTCGCAACACTAGTGTCCATTATCAGAATGTCTGGCTAGAGCTAACCTAATCAAATTCGAAAATATTAACTATTAATTCTAAACAATTATTTACTATTTGTTCCTCTGGACAATGTTCGCGTACAGTGTATTGGTGCCGTCCTGTGGGAACCACATGTCCTCCAAGTCCATATTATCCAATTGGGGCCAAAAATATTCGGTTATCATTGAACGGTAGCGATTCGCATCCACAGTAATGTGCCGGTCTTGATCATCACGGAAGAAGTACGGCCCAATGACGCCGCCGGCCCATAATCCGCAACAAACCGTAATTTTTTCGGGATGCATGGATTGCGTGTGGATTGCTGTCTGACCAATAACGCATATTTTGCTAATTGACGAAGCCATTCAGCCAGAAATGAGCCTCATCGCTGATTGTTGAGGCCTCTTAAAGTTCGCCTCTTAAAGCTGAGGCCACTGACTCCAAATTTCGGTAGTAAATTTTAATAATTTCGACTCGTTGTTGGCTCGTATATCTTTCCATGATGAAATTTCAAACCTTACTGAAGAGAAATGTGAAAAGAGCGGGAAAAAATATGGCGTCGTTTGCTGTCCCTATCGATTTACTTTTGTAGCGTCTCTGTTGAAAAACCCTTACATAGTCAGATGAACTGTGCGCATTGCATTGTCTGTAATCTTATATTTTTCAATGTTACCAAATATAACATCTACGTGTCATACGTAACCTGACCAACCATCCTGCTTTTCGATGTCCGATCCCACCATGAATCGCAATCCCGCTTAGTGTCTTCTGTGTCTTTGAAAATAATGCATTATAATTTTGCTTAAAAAATATATTTGTCGTTTTTTGGCGTAGAATACGTCTTACCTTACGGTATAGGGAGTCATGTCAGATTGTTATTGTTGTAATCTTTATTTCATTGATTATGAGGAAACGGCGAGATAACTTTTTTTAAAATTTTTTTTGTAGGTAAATGAAGATGTTACCTTTCGTTTGATATACATTTCATATTGGTTGATATCTTCCTAATATTTAAATTTCTCAAATGAAAATTGTTTAAACACATACACTCAAACATATGTGTGGTGTTTGGTTGAGTGTTTGAGTTTGTAGCGTGAACACAAACTATGATGTTTCAGTGTGGACACAAACCTTCGGCTGCTGTTTTGATTGATGAAATATTGAAATTTCGTATATTTACTTATGTATTTAAGTGAAACAAAATGTTAAATGTGAATTTGAATTTAACATGGATATATAATTATAAAAAATATATGAAAAAATTAATTCATACATTTTTATGTTAAATTAAAAATAATTAAGCTTTATTTAAATTTATTTTATTTAATTTTAAGCTTATGTATATTATCAAAAGTAACTATCGAATAAATAAATTCATTTGCTTATGGTATTTATCATTTATTGTTATATATGTTTTCTGTCTTATCGGATGGCGTATTCTACGTTAAACTTAATGGCCGTGTCTCTGACACAGCCTGCAGGGACAGTCCGTGGCCGAAGGCCTCGGACAACTGTCTGCTGTTTGTTTTTTTTCTCAATATTCTTTGTCTTCGATCCGAGTTATTTTTCGAAAGTTGAACTTCCTCTTAAGCTAACTGATTAGTGAACAATTTTGAAACAGTCCTGGTCGTATTCGCGGTCGATCGTTTCGATGTTTGTGAAATACAATCTGTAGCGGTTTACGTTCTTGGCGGGGGTTTTTTTTCGACCTTTGTGTGTATTAACCTGGTATTATTTTATTTTACCATCGGATTTATTCTGAAATCGAGACCACTAAAGTTGCGAAATGAGGTAACTGTTAAGTGAAAAATATTTAAACAAATTTCAAAATTCTGTGAGGTCGTTTTTTTTCAAACACCGGCTACACCAGAACATTTTTCTTCTTTTTTTACTTTTCCATTCAGCTGAGTTTTATGCACTTTTACTCAATATAAAAATATAGACCAATTAAATAAAGGAAAATTAAATCCAAAAAATCTAAATCTAATTAAATTATTTTTAAAAAAAAACTGTTGTTCAGGTTAGTTATACGTATATTTTGGCAACCATGTATATCGACACTGCGAACTGAGAGAACAGTAATACTTTTTGTTTTCTCAGGCTATATTTTGATAAAATACTTGTATGACTCCACAAAGGCATTGTTCAATTTTGCATTTGTGATCAATCAAACGTGTTGTCAATGCAATCAAATCGGCGTTAATATTTCCGTTCAGCTACTGATCAATTTCTAAATGAACAATATTCTTTTGACAATAACGCCAGCAGTACTTGTGAAATGGTAGACTCCTTAAGAAGAATATTCTTTCGGATTGAGTTTCGAGCAATCCATCAATGTATAAATATGGGAATCATAATCTTCAACCTCGTTTCATTTATTGGGTTATGTGCTTTACTTTATTACTTCTAAATAGTTTATATATACACTGAGGTCATATGACCCGGATTACAAAAATCTTTAATTTTCCTTGTCATATTTCATTTCGTCACTGTAAAAGAAAAGTGTAAACTAAATAGAGCGCAATTTTTGGTAACACAACAGGTAACACAGTTGGCAACTAAGTAACTCCTATGGTAGTTTGTACGTACTCATAAAAAAACCAAAACCCTTGAATGAAGAATGACAAACAAAATTAAGGGTGGGGAATGCACCGTCGCATTACTAAAAATATAAGTATATGCGATTAAACATAGACATTAGGGTGTACGGGAAACCAGCTAAGCTATTACGGGAATATCAAACTTGTCTTCGCTGGTTGCAGAATACAACTGACTCCAGAAGTTCACATCCCTAGTGTATTTTGGCAAAATGATATTGCGTGCGTGTTCAATATGGGGAACGACGTTATAAAAAGTGGGAAAAATATTTTTAAAATTTCGACATAGTATTTTTTACGGTTTAGAAAGTTAAAAATTTACAAGATATTTAAATTTTTCTTAAAAATTTTAATAAATTGTTTCAAGTGTCGCGAATTCTCTTTAAATATTATTTTTTAATCATATAAAATATAAGAAAAATATGCGTTATTAGCATATACTCTGTCAAAATTGTAAAAGTACATTGTACCTTATATGCTCCACATGACAAGTTGTTTAAGTTGTTTAAACAAATTTTGTTGTCCCAATGCTCTAGGAATGTGAACTCCATACGACGTCACGGGGGCTAAAAATACTGTGGAAACAAAACGTTTCGCGAAAATAAGCTGCTCGTCAATTCGAAGAACAAAATTGATTCACCCTAACACACATTCAGGTACGGTTAATATACATGAATTACCCACCGTGTCAACACACACCTCGATGTATACACACTGAGAGGCAAGAAATGTTTCATGGAGTACAAGAACCGCATTATGCTGCGCTTTCCAAAACACACACTCACTTGAAACTAAAAATGTAAAAAGCATACGTTAGGAGAAACCCACAGACGTATTCTCACTGCGTGTTTGAATTAAGTGATATGAAATATACAGACAAAGATCTCCGGCAAAACAACTCAGAGTAAAATGCATACAAAGCTTAAAGTGTATGGAAATAAATATAAGAAAGCATTTGCCACAGCTCTGGGTTACGTCTAACCACTTTATTTAAAAGAGTAGCGGCAAATTTGCAATATTTTTCTTATGGTTATTTGAAAAGACATATGCAGGAAGTATTAGGGGTAAAACTTAAATGTCACGTGAGAAGTTGATATATTTACAAAATTTCTGAGATTATCAATCGCTCAGCATTCTCAATATTAAGGACAATCGACAATTTTATAAGTGTTAAATCTGTAAAATCATTCTATATACAGGGTGGCGCACCAACTGTGCTACAATAAGAAATTCAAGTGACTTTTTATTTAATTAATGTATTTTATTTATAATTTTTTATTATATAGAAAATTCAATTTATTTTATATAACTAATTGGTTTTGAAGATGATAGACCATATATAACCTCCATGCTCATCCACGCATATGCGACATCCGATCAGAAATTTGTTCATTGCGAAACTCCTCAACATCTTTAAATAATAGTTCCCATTGATAGTTACTGTTACGCCGTTTCTTCAAAGCAGTATGGCCCGACAATCCACCTTGTTGACACTGCGCAACACACAGTCACTCGTTCTGGGTACAGTTCCGTCTCATGGAGTATTTCTGGATTAGATTCATTTCGTTTCATTTATTAGTCAATGGAAATACAAATTCCTTACAGAGTACGATTTAGTAACAACTTGTACAGTAAAGTATTTTATATAAAATTAAAACCTATAATGCCAATATCTATGTATATACAACGTATTACGAAATATATATACACTCCCGTTCACTTATTTAAAGGCACTAAAAATTATATTTCAAAATTTGGAACCGATTGCAGAATTTTAAAATTGAAATGGAAGCTAGACATCTTGAGATATAAAAAACACATTACAATAATGGTTTCTTAACTAAATAACTTTTTTTGAGCAATTTATAAAAAAGTCCTAAAATCTGTTTTTTTTTTTTGTTCACTTGAATAAAGGCACTTTAACTAATTTTAATGAAAAACAGTTTTTCTTGTTTTTTTAATTTATTTTACTTTATTTAAGAACTATTAGTAATGGATGCAACCCCCTTTGTTTTAATAACTTCAAATATACGGGTTTCAATGAGAGATAAAGAGAATTTAATGGCCTGAATTAGTGACCGGTTGTCATCAAATTGTCTACCTCCTTCATAGACCTTACGAGATAACCAACTCCAGACATTTTCGATAATGTTTAGATATGGGGAATAGGGTGGCTCGTCAAGAGTATTAACATTTTGAATTGCAATGAACTCCTTTACTACTCTGACGTTGTGTATAGGAGCATTATCCTGTTGCAATATCCAAGATATAGGAGCAAATAGTTCACTGAACTTCGGAAAAGCCGATTTCAATAACGTTTTATAGCTTGCACCAGTCACTTTTGCACTTTGAAATTCAAGATCGGTGGTGCCATACGTAAAGTACCACACACCATAACGCCGCCCTCTCGGCTGTGATGCCGATTCAAAAAACGCTTTTCTTTGCGAAGATCATGGAAATAATAGTTGCAGCCATCAGGCCCATCCAAATTAAACTTGTTCTCATCCGTAGATACAACGGTACATTACCTCTTGGCTGCACATCCATTACCATGTAGTCTCTTGCGAATTGAAGCCGCTTTTCCTTACGAGGAGCATTAAGTGGCGGCTTTTTTTGTAACTTCAATTATATAAGATACTCACAGCCCTTAATTACTCTGCGTAGTGATGACTTGCTCGCTTCCACTCCAGCTTGAGCTCTTATTTTTGACAAGGACAAGGCAGAATTAGAAACAATTCTGATGAATTTTCTTTTCCCATACGCAGATAAAGACATTGAAATCCCTTCTTTAAAATTTTTCCCATACCCCTTGAGGTCCTTGATGTAATTGTCGACAACTGTTGGGCTCCGTCCAATTTTTTTTTGCTATTGCGCGGTTAGAAAATCCCTCAGAGCGGTAAACATCGATTTTAGTTTGTTCCGATAGATTTCAAATTTTTTGTTTTGCCATTTTGACTCGTAAAATGATTAAGATGTAATAAATTTTAATAAACAAACGCTCCCTGCAAAAAATTATCGCTTACTTTAAATATAATAAAAAAATAATAAAGTGCCTTTATTCAAGTGAACCAAAAAAATAGCACATTTTTTTGATGAAGATCCTGTCAAGATCTGAAATAGCTATACAGACAGCCTTGGTATAATTGGAACATTTTTATGCTCGACTTTTTTGAAAGTAATATAAAGCTAATAAGTAAATTTTATATTATTTAAAAAGGTCTTGAGCTTGAATAAATTTAGAAAATTGTAAAAATCCATACTCTTAGGCTTTTTCTTATAGAAAGTACTTCTCTTTAAAAATGGTACCTTTTCGTAAAAAAAACATTAGCTTTGAATAAAAGAAGTACATCTCATTAAAGAAAGGACCTTTTCGGGAAAATATAATACATATTCTTACAAAAAGGACGTAAAAATTAACTTTTTTTTTTTAAAAATACATTCCATAAAAAAAAATTCTTAAAAAAGTTTATCACTTTACAAAAAGTATATTTTCTTAAAGATCCATTTAAATTATAGTGTTTTTCAACAGGCGCCTTAGGTGTGTTGGAACTAACTAGTACATAATATATAGGGAAAGGAACTTCGTTCCAACCGGGTGTCCCCTGACACCTCATGTAATTTTTTGTATTATATTTTTCTTAGTTCCAAAGACTGCTTATGACGATGTCTCGTCGGTTTACCCATTGTAAATTGTTTGACTGAATGGTGGCCAAAGCACTTAACCATCGATTAGTCAATCGATAAATTTTCATGTAACATTCCGAATTGACAAAACCTTCTTTGTACAACATCACAAGGTGTGCGAATTTTGAACATCTTATCAGCAGATGTCATAGCCGAAGCGTTATCTACAAAATGCAGGTTTATTTTAATTTCAAAGAATCTATTTCTTGACAAGCACTCTGAAACTAATGGCACACCTAGCTCATAATCTAAGCTCCAATATAACCTTTCACTAGGTAATTTCTGATATCCGGTAAGTATAAGTATGGCCAAGAATTTGCGGACTTCCTCTTTGGTAAAACGCTATCATGTCTATTGTTTTGTCCTGGATATACGATATTTTAATTTGCGTTGCGATAAGTTTTGCAGTTCATCGTCAAAAAGGCGATAAAAGACTTTCACGGGGGTCAAATCATATAAGATATCCGAAACATTAACAGGCCGTTCTTCAATGTATTTTCGATCTGGAGTGGATGGAAAAACTTAATAAAGGGTTGGTCTCCAAGTTGGTGACGCAGCACTACTTTCGATTGTTTTTTTCTTTGAAACATTCCGTGAAGTAGATGAGGCGAATGTTTTGAGGGGCTCGGGAAAATCTCCACATAATTTGTTTCCATACAGGTCGTCGTCTACTCCTTCCTCTTCAACGGTGATAACCCTGGATTGGGTGGCACCATAAATACATCGTAAGTAGCATTATTATCTTGGCTAATAATGTCAGCGGACGCTGATGGGTTAAATGCAAGGCGGCTTAATGTACTTTAAAGGGGAAGCATACAACTTTATATTGTAGAAAGTACTTAATATTTTGAAGACATTTTTTCAAGATTTGTTTAAATAATAACATTAATTTCAGTGTTGTTGTTATTTCCCACTTGCGTGTGTTACGTTTTTTTTTAAGTTTTTCTTGTAACACGAAAAGACGTAACAACAGCGAATTTGTATTAAATGTAATACATAATATTGTAATGTAATGCTATGTGCCGCTGTGGTGCGTTAGGTATGAAATACTTTTACTTACTTTGTTGTTAAGCGGTATCGGCTAACTAATTTTAGCGACTTGAAAATCTTCCCTAAAATTGTTGCAGAGGATAAAATATTTTTTTTTATTTTGATTAATTATATTATGATTAATTTAATTATATTATGATGGACGTAAAGGAAGAAAAGTAAACATTGATCAAAATAGAAAAATATTAATTAACAATAATTAATAATAATTCTTATATATCAAACAGTAGGTTATTATAAAACTGATGGCAGTCTGTTGGCATTATTTTTTTTAGTTGACGAAGATGATACCATTTCGTTTTAGAAATCTTTAATATTTCCGAGTGTAACTTGGGGTACTCGGAGAATTAAATTTGTTTAGATGTTCTTGGAGGAAGTTACTGATTGTTCTAGTTTTATAATACATTAGAGCTCGAGTCATAATTACTGTTGGATCTACAGGTTTTTTTCCCAAACTTTTATTCTGAACTGTAGCTAAACGATTAATTTGGAAGCTTATTACCTACACCGGAATTCTGTAACTGTTTAGTGATAAAATTTGGTAGATAAATTGTCAAAATTCATAGAACCTCTTACAAAATTTTCGAATTTGGTCAATTAAACTACCGATTTTTATTGTTAAAAAGTTAAAGAAATCCGGTGCTGGCCGAATAGATGTGTATTTTTTGGAATCAGATGTGTATTTTGCAATTAGACGTACCGCTTAGGAGTTATGAGCGCATATATAGTTTTTACCGGTGACGAATTAACGTCCTTTATGCGATTAGATGCACCGTTTAGGAGTTATGAGTAGTTTTATAGCTTTTACCGGTAATCACCGGTTATATTTTTCAGTGATGGACTTTTAGAGGAAACAGGTTACTTCTAGCTTCATTCATTAACCCAACAAGTTGCGATCGTAATATATGAGTCTATTACTAATCTTGCCTTGAATTAAACTGTGGGTGGAATCACACTCCATTGGCGTGTATCCTACAAGTAAAAGTTAATGTTCTATTGTAATATAAGTATAAAGTAAAGCGTTTGAGCCAACTGTATTGCGATTTTGATAGTAATGTATCTGAATGTATAATTACATAATGTATTGGTAGAGCCTGATTGATAGGATTTCTCAAATATTTAATTATGCAGGTAGTAAACGCAACTAGACTTTCCTTCGTTACATCCCAAACGAAATAGTTCGATTCGGGCGCAATTACGTTGCAATAAGTAACGTCGTGCACTTGCAACCACTGTTGTCAACTCAATGCTTTTAGCACTGTTTCTAGTGCTTTTTAAAAATTGGTTACTGCTTTTTTTAACATCAGTGACACCAAATCGCTGATTTCCCATAAAAAAAATGTTTTTTTTAAAAAAAGCTAATTTTTTACAGTGTAAAAATCTGAAGTTTCAATTTTCCTTCTGAATGCAAATAGGCACATTTTACACAATGTTCTAAAAATACAACCATTGATTGCGTACTAAGAAACTTCCGGTTGCGAAAGTTATCAAATACCTGGTGAAGTAAATATATTAATTAATAGTAATGATGTTCATAAAACATCAGAATTTGAAATTAAAACCGTTTTATGGCCGGATAAAAGTGATGATGAGGAAACAGTAGACTTTAGTATAAGTATGTGATATTTTAAATTAAAAGTCTTGCTTTGTGTAAAATACAACGAATATTTAACTTTAATATGTTTGTTTATCTTGTGTTTTGTGTGTGTGTGTTGTGTTATTTCCCGTGGGGCTACGTCAAGTCTATGGTCTATGCCAACAAGCCAGCGACGATTGATGAACTTCGTACGAACATCGAACGTGAAATTGCAGCAGTATCGGCCGATTTATGCTTGAAAACCGTCGAAAATTGGGTTCAGCGTCTGGACTGCAAAAGAAATCGAGTTCCATACATAATGGCATCGAACGTACTTTCACAGGAATAAAGAATTTCATTGGTATCTAAAACCGGTTTTGTTTTATTTAAAAAAACTTTTGTAGCGCTCTTGTTGAAAACCCCTTATATCAGAGATGTTGGAATATATTGATCTGCATATGGCCCATTGCAGCATTTTACTTACGTATACTTGTTGCCTGAAATGTAATGTCCAACGACAAGCTCTTTCTCTTTCAAAGTCGATTTTGTTCGATGGCCCATTATGCCTTTCTGAGAAATTGTAATTCTGTTGTTTTTTGTTGTTTGGATGCAAATATAACGTGTGTTTGAAACTTATCGCAAATATAATATACTTGTGTGCAAACACATTGTGTTTGCTATTCAATATCACATCTTTGAGACACAATGATTAATATGTTATTATATGTGCTTGCGACTCAAATATCGATGTGTTTGTGATACAAATACAGCTGTGTTTGTTGCACTGTTTATGCTCTCTCGAGAGCAAGATAATAAAAGAGGGACAACGAGAGAGTATCTTGCAAGAATCTATCGGTAGTCAATGGTTTATCGGACTATCCTCTGTCCTCAAAAGCGTGAAAGTGAAAAATAATATACAAAGGCTCGGACGGTTAAATGGTTTGTGATGGTGCTTTAATTCTTGTGAATATGTTTTGTATATACACGCTGAAAAATCGATATTTTTGTAGTTGTTTGGATACAAATATAAGGTGTGTTTGGAGCTTGTCGCAAATATAATATACTTGTGCCCAAACACATTGTGTTTGTAATTCAATATTACATGTTTGAAAAATTCCAGATCTCACACAAGGCAACAGAAAAATAAACACTGATGTTGAAAAGGCTCAGATGTTAGCAGATATATTTGCCAGTACTCACAATATTACCTCCAGCTTCAAGCATTCTATTGACAGAACAGTCAACACTAAAATCAATCGCTTCATAACTGAAGTTGTGAATTCAGACGAAGATGAGATCACATCATTAGATGAATTGTCTGCTTTAATTTCATCACTTAAGGCTTCAAAATCTCCAGGTTTGGATAATATCTCCAATGTATTAATAAAAAATCTTCCTACTGAAGCAATTCAAGTGTTGGTATCCATTTTTAACAGCTGTATCAATTTAAAATACTTCCCCAGTCATTTCAAAATGGCTAAAGTCATTGCAATTCCAAAGCCGAATAAACCAAAAAGTGATCCAAATAGCTACCGTCCCATTAGTCTGCTCAGTAACTTGGGGAAACTTTTTGAGAAAATTCTTCATCGCCGTCTATCAGATTTTGCAACGAACGCGTCAATAATAGTCAACGAACAGTTTGGATTTAAGAAAGAGCACAGTTCGGTACACCAGGTCAACAGAATTAAAAATATTATTGTGACAAATAAACGGAAACGTCTATCTACTGGGCTTATAATACTAGATGTAGAAAAAGCCTTTGACACCGTCTGGCATAATGGCCTAATATATAAATTAATCCAGGCTAACGTACCTAAATATTTATGCAAGCTAGTTGCTGAATTTGTATTCAACAGACAATTTATTGTATCCGTCAACAACTCACTGTCTCTCCCGAAAGCAATAACGGCAGGTCTACCACAAGGTTCGATATTATCACCCTTATTATATTCGCTTTATACATCTGACTTTTCTCTTCCCACGTATTTAACTACGGCGTACTACGCAGACGACACTGCACTTATTACATCAAGCAAACTTACTAAAACTCTTTTAACCAAAATGGAGAAAGGATATGCAGCCTGCAACAAATACCTCCATAAATGGAAGATCAAAATTAATCCAAACAAAACCCAAGCCATTGTATTTCCCTTTAATAAGTCGCCAAAGAGGTTACCAAGTCGTCAACTTAATGTGGGAAATCAAAGAATAGACATCCAAAGCGATGTAAAATATCTCGGAGTAGTACTAGACAAAAAACTAAACTTTGCAAGGCACATCGCAGAAACTTGTAAAAAAGGATTACAAATAATCAAAGCACTGTGGCCAATAATAGGCAAGCGCTCCCCTCTTGATTTGAAAAATAAAAACCTTATCTTCAAAAATGTAGTAAGACCAACATTGACATACGCGTGCCCAATATGGTACAAGGCGGCAAAATCACACATTATGAAACTACAAATTATACAAAACAAATGCCTTAAAATCATAAATAAAAAACATTGGAGATACTCAACGCACATTCTTCACACTGAAACTGGCTACGAAAATCTCGCTGACTTCATATGCAGATTAAAAACCAAATACTTCGAAAATATTGAAAATTCTACTTATCAACTGATAAGAGAATGTAAAGAATTATCATGAAATAACGTGTAATTATAAATTACCAACCTGAAAATTGTATACTTATATTGTATTGCAAATAGTAATACAAATGTAAGCATATATATTTTCAAACTGTAGTTGAATTTCTTTTTCTTTTTCATATAAAGGGTTTACCTAATTTCCCTTTAAAAATTTCAAAATGAATTAAATACACAAAATCTATGATGAAAAATTTTACTTGCTGTAATATCTATGGATAATATCTCAAAACCTTGTAAATATATAAATAACAACAATTGTAAATAAAGATGAATTTAAAAAAAAAAAAAAAAAAAAAAAATAAATAAAAAGCAAAAATTAAAAAAATTTAAATTTAGTCCTTTTTTTGAAAATTACGTGGTTTTTTTTGGGTTCGGTGGTTTTTGATATTTCAAAGTTGATAACCCTGTTTGCAACTTCATTCTGTGGTAAGAGGCGCTAGGTTTTAGTTGGGTAATTAATTTGACTACTTAAATATCTGTACATAATAATAAGCATAACCTCGACTTACCTTTGTCAGTGTCACAAAGTTTCCTTTTTCGTATCAACTATTTCTCTTCTATGCGCATTATACTGATTTTGTTTTAATTTTTGGAACGAAGTTCCTTATCGCACGTTGCGGGATGGGTGCTAAATGAAAAAAAAATAAACAAAGATTGTAGTCTTGAACCCAATAAAAAGTATATTTAGAAAAGCCAAAGTGAAAGAAGTTTAAAAAAAGAACATTTTCTTAAATAAGTGCCATTTCTTAAAAAAAGTAAATTTTCTCAAAAAATATACAAACTACATTTTCTTAAAAAATACCTTATCCTAACGAAGTACCTTTGCTTAAAAAAGTAAATTTTCTTACAAAAAGTGCATTTTCTTATAAAGGGTATTTTTTGTTGTTTCTTACAACAAATTGCCTGTTCTTAAAAAAGAGAATTTTCTTACAACAAATTGCCTTTTCTTAAAAAACTACTTTTTTTTAAAGAGTAAATTTTTATTGAAACAATATAAGTTTTCATGAGATAAGTACACATTCTTTGAACTGTACCTATTCTTGAAAAAGAACCAATTCTAAAAAAATCCCATTTCTTAAAAAAACCTTTTCTTCAAAAAAATACCTTCCTTAAAAAAAACCTTTTCCTTGTGCTCCACGTTATTCAAATTCATCAGGGATGATTCTTACTTATTCGGCCTTTTCATTGGAATGTGCCAAAGGTATAATTGCACATGCGGATAGCCCACACTTCCTGTTCATAGGAATGCATTAGCAAAACTCCTTTTTGAAAACTATATTTCTATTAATAGAGATATAGAATGGCCTCGAGCTTAAGTAATAAAATTAAAAGGTAAAAGACCTTTTCTTACAAAAATTCCTTTATTTAAAAGTACGTTTTCTTAAAAGTAAAATAATACCTTTTTTTTTCTTTGCTTGAGATAAGTAGCCTTTCTGAAAATAAGTAGATTTTCTGAAAAAAAATAACCTTTTCCTAAAAAGAGTACCACTTCTTTAAAAAGCACCTGTTCTTAAAAATTTACTTCTTTGTAAAAAAAATGTATACCCTTATAGCTTTTTCTTACAAAAAGTACTTCTTCTTAAAAATAATACCATTAGCTTTTAACAAAAGAAGTAAGTGCCTCTCTTTAAAAAATGACCTTTTCGTCTTACATAAAGGACCAAAAAATATAATTTTTTTTCAAAAAAATACCTTGAAAAAAAAATTTTTCTTAAAATTTCTATTATCATTACTTTTTTTCAAACGAGCTATACCGAATGCTTATGCTGTGATCAGCATAATCATTCCGACATCGACATTCAGTGTAGCCTAAGAATAAAATTCACAGAATCTAGAGTCAAGAATCAATTTGATATAAATACCTCGTAGAGGGCGGATCAATTAGTCCGTGACTTTTCGAACTTCCCTCGTAGTTATATGAAATGCAACACTGCTTCCATCAAGTACCACCTGTTAATAGACTACTATAAAATTTTGGGCAAGTTCCGTCATTTACTTTGCGTTTAACAGCTGTTCAAAACAAACAATCTCGTGGATTTTTTTAAAAATGGAAAAAAGTAAATTTCGAATGCAAACATTAGTTTTTGCGAAAAAAAACCCCGTCAATCAAACCAAGGAAAAGCTTGATAAATATTATGGGGACTCTGCACTATCGATTTCAATGGTAAAAACAGTGGTTTACTGACATTCGTTGTAGTCTCAATGGCAAATTCCATGAATGGGGCTACGAATTGGTACCTCACCCGCCATATTCTCTGGATTTAGCACCCAGTGACTATATCCTGTTTCCAAACTTAAAGAAATGGCACGGTGGAAAGAGATTTAGCTCTATCGATGCAATTATTGATCAAGCAAATGCCTATTTTAGGGACCTCGAAAAATCCTATTTTTTGGAAGGGATACAAAAATTGGAGAAACGTTAGACTAAGTGTATTGAGCTAAAATGAGATTATGTTGAAAAATATAAATTTTTTTGCAAAAGAAATGTGTTTCATTCAAAACGATACGGACTTATTGAGCCGCTTTTTAACAGTAAATAATTTGTGGGTTTGTATCATTTTGCCAACATTTTATATTTTTTACTGCCAAATTTTATATCAATATCGATTAATTGATTGCCTGCCTCTCCTATTAAGTAATTCAAATATTGCTGCGTCTTTTTGAATTTTAGATGGCGGTATAATAGTTTATCTTGCATCCTAAATCTTGCATCGTAAATAAAATAAAATTTATACAAAACCCGCTAGGTAGAGAAAGCGACGTTTCGTTCATTTACCTTTACATACATTTAATCACAGTCCATGAAGGAAAGCAAACAGAAGTCTCCTAACAATTTCATAATCACAAAAAATGACAAGTGTAATAGATGCCCTTATTAATTGCGTCATATCACATAAACTGACACTGATTAAACTGTTGATTTTGGTGCAAGTATTCATTCACTCTCATCCAGTTGATGGGACAATTTCATTTGTTGACACTGGATGCGGATGTGGATGTGGCATTGCGACTTGTTTCAACTTTACTTCTGAACACTTCAACAGCCATACGGCAGAAGAATAATATCTGATTGAACTAGCCTCAATGTTGCGTAACAGTCTACGAGTCACAACACTCGCATCTCAAAATGGCATTGGAGCTGACAATTTACTTTTTCCACACAATTCTCCGTATCAGTGTGGTCAACATTGGGTAATAGTTTTTATGATCTACTGTAATTGCACTAAGGTCCTTGCTCAGTGATAATTACCAATTGTTTTTGTACGTATGGATAAGGTATTCACTTGTGTGTGTGTATTCCAGTGTTGCCATTGTAGTTTACATATTTTTAGTTCCACATTTTGGATGTTTTCCATACTTTTGACGTTTAGTCCTTCAGTTTTAGCGATTTTTTCGAAAAAATAATTTGGAATTCAAGTTCAATACTATTCTATATCTCTACTAATGAAGATGTAGTTTTGAATAAAATAAGTTTTGCAACTTGCATCCTCACGATTCCTGGCACTTCTGCATGGCTACGTACCAACGATGCTCAATTTCAATGCAAATTCTATACCATGTAAAGTCTTAAAAAGTATCGCAAACACCCAAACACAAAAACCATTCGCAAAACTTGCATAAACACGTTATTTTATAACTAGATTTTCTAAAAACGCCATTGTTCTGTAAGTCAAATTGGAAGAAAGTACTGTCGGTTTAGAGGTAAAACTCATTTGCTGCTATTATTTGTTTCAAAATCATGTTAAATATACCTGTGTGGTGTGTTTCGACGTAGGCAATATTAAGAATATTTATTACGAACCTACGAAACGCTTTAAAGATTTTACGGAAAAGTAAAATTCTTTTTCTGCATAAAACAATTTTTTTAGTTGACGTAAAACTCACCTTGCTAGAAAATTTTTTGTAATAAAATGAATTTTTCACATTTTGTTGTGCAGGAAATTTCTTTTACTGCTAAACCGATAAATACAGAACAATTCTGAGTTGAAAAGGTGAACACACTTGGAAAAAAATATTTTTGAAATAAAGCCGTTCCTTAGTGGGTTATTAAAATTCCCCAATTGTGGCAATTTAAATTTCACGAACACATATAGATACTCTCTTAAAGTTGTAACGGACAATTTCACAAATTTATCTGTGTTCTGTGACCATGCGGATGACAAAATAGCAATCAATATCTTGTTGCAACTCTCCTATAATTTGTTCAAAATAATCTCACTATTGAAGTCACTGGGTAAATTTTTAGACTCTGTTCTTTCATACATGGAATGTAACTACCAGATCGATGTCAAAATGCAATAAATAGCCGTATGCAGTTCTTGAGTTACACAGTGTGTAATTTTTTAAGTCATGGAAATATAACCATATATGGACAACACTACGTGATAAAAGACCAAAAAAAAAAAAAAACCGTCTCCCAGTTTTGCCCAAAGTCATGAATTTTTTATAGGGCCCCAAAGATTTTGGGGTCTCGGTGTCATTTTTGCAAAAAAGTAATCATTTTGTCAGGCTCATATCTTGCAAACCGTTCGGAATTTTGATTTACTCTCTGAGGGAAAGTTGTAGCACTTGTCATAAAGAATATACGTTAAAGGCACAGGAACAATAGGTAAGCATTCCTTTTTACTAAAAAAATAATTTTCTAGACATAACGAAAAAACATCGTTATGTTGTGTGACATGGACTCAATACCTGAAAAGATACAGCGGTGGTATAGGAATTCTAAAAGGAATTCGTAAGAAGCTGAAAGAGCACCAAATCCAGCAGCTGATGAAAGTGATACAGAAGAAGAGAAAGTTGTGCTCAAATTGATACAATAGATTTATTCTTAATGATTTATGATTTAATGATTTATGATTTAATGATTTATCCTTTCTTTTCACTATACTCTTTCATGAACTATATGTACAACATATAAAAAATAAAAAATAAATAACTTTAATAGTGTATTCAAGGCAAAATTCACTGTCAGTAAACAATTTTTTCCTCTTTCTATATTTCTATATATATATATTTAATTATATTTAATTTCTTTCTATTTCTATATATATTTAATTGCAAACATGCATGATTTTACGTGGAACCATATGCGTGTTTCATCCCAAATATCCACATACCTACGTGGAAGCATACAAGTGTTTCCTCCCAAATATAATAATATTTTGATTTAGATTTAGATATTATTTATTATTAAAGGAGTATATATAATCTGTATATACAAAAGAGAATCATGGTTTATTCGGACGCTTAAAACTCCTTCTGGGGGTTTGTTCGTAATTCCTTCGCGAAATTCGAAAAATTCTCAACCGATGGCGCTGTAGGCGGTCGTTCTCTTTGACACCTCAGCATATGTTCTTTCTGATTTAACAATTTGTGCTGTGCGGTCAGATTAAATTAGTTTTTTTATATTTTTTTTGATTTTGTGAGTGAAGTAATTTATATTTACGATATGCACTCCGGATCGCATATTATGGAAAAAAGTTCTTTAGTTAAGAAACCACTATTGTCATGACTGTTTTTCTATCTCAAGACCTCTAGCTTCCATTTCCATTTTAAAATTCTGCAATCGGTTACAAATTGCAAACGATACAGGCTGCTGAATATGGAATTTTTAGTACCTTTAAATAAGTGAACCGGAGTGTATATCATTGCGAATCTATGGATTATCAATTTTCTGAGTAATATTGTTGATATTTCGTTCACAAAAAAGTAAGTTAATTTTTTTTCAAATAGATCCTAACCCTCTGTATCATAGCGTAGACTGTAGGCAACATACCGTTCAAATGCCTCAAAATTAATATAAATAATTTCTTTAACGTAATCGCGCACTGTATCCCGTTGTTTACACACTGAGCTAACAAACTTGTACAAAAAAAAAACAATTAGGTGGCACTAGTTCCTGGAAATTGGCATTTCTTTATTGACTGTCGGTATTTACGAAAAGCGCTGGTTTGTTGCGATTTAAAAAAATAAAAAAAAATTGTTCTGCTTGTGTTTTGTGTGTTACTTTGATGTAGTCGATAGGTAAGTGTTTGAACTTTATTGTGGAATATTATTTTTGAACAGTTTTTATGTTTTGTTGGGTTTTTGTTGGCAAATAAAGTTTGTTGCCCCTAGGCTACAGCAGGCAAAAAGGTTACAATTTTGTTTGACACCTGTTATGCTCAGTGTTACTTGTTTTTATGTTTCAGGATGTCTCGTAAGCAGCCCCTTAGTGACGACCAAATTATTGCAACTCTAAATGATCTTGAAGATAGTGAAGATGGCTTAGATTTTGACGACGACAGCATTGCCGATCCCGATTTTATGCCTGAATTAGAATCTTTCGAAGACGAGGCTCCAGAGATAGATATTGATGTGGATTACATAATAGAAGCTTTAGAAGTGAATGATGAAAGCCCTTCCTCTAGCACTGAACCTGCAACGACACACGAGAGCACTGATCACCCTTCCCAAGCCAAGAATCCAAGAAAAGAGACTAAAGAGAAGCCAGCCAAACTGAATTTACGCTGGAAAAAGAAGAATCTTGAGTTGAATGCAGGGCAGCTCATGTTTATGGGAAACAAGACGTTGGGTCCTGATCTTCTTGACCTAGACACTCCCGAACAGTTTTTCTTCTATTTGTTTCCAAATGAGCTAGTCAATAAACTTTCTGAGGAGACTAACTTATATCAAGTGCAGAAAGATCCCAATAGCGCTTTTCGGATAAGTGTAGAGGATGTCAGGCAATTTATGGGTGTGGCATATCTAATGTCTCTCATCCAATTACCTAGAGTTACCAACCACTGCAGTCCAATACTTGGAACACCTCTTATACAGGAAACCATTACGGTAAACAAATTCGAAAAAATTCGTCAAACTTTGCATTTCAACGACAATAGCAAAGACCTGCCTAGGAGCAATCCTGATTATGATCGGCTATACAAAATACGTCCAGTGGTGGACTCCTTGAATGAGGCATTTGGTAAAGTCCCAATGGAAGACAACCTTTGTGTGGACGAGCAAATGTGCTCCACTAAAGCACGGAATACGTTGAAGAGATACAACCCTAACAAACTGCATAAGTGGGGATATAAGGTCTTTGTGTTGAGCGGTGTTTCGGGCTTCGCCTATAAAACAGAAATCGAAACAGGCAAAGAAAATGTCGTTCTACAAGCGGATCCAGATTTAGGCGCCTCATCTAACGTCGTCATGAGGCTAGCGCGAATGGTTCCAAGGCACAAGAACTTCAGACTATAATTTGACAACTATTTTACGTCCATTCGTCTAATGGAATATCTGGCCAAAGAAAGCATTCTCAGTCTCGGTACTATAAGACGAAATAGAATATCGGATTGTAAGCTGTCATCAGAAAAGATAATGATGAAAAAAGAACGAGGCTATTCAGAAGAATACGTAGCTGACGTCAACGGGATCGATGTCGCAACTGTTGCATGGAAAGACAACAGAATCGTCAATCTGGCTTCCACCTTTGCTGGGCAAAAACCTGAAACTGATGCTCGAAGATGGGACAAACAGAATTCAAGGTATGTGTACATAAATCGGCCCAATGTGGTCGGAGAGTACAATCGACATATGGGTGGCGTTGATCTCCTTGACAGCATCATGGGTATATACAAAATTCGGTTACGAAGTAAAAGGTGGCCCATGCGGCTGTTTTATCATTATTTGGATCTCACAATGGCAAATGCATGGATACTTTACAAAAGGGTTGCCGAATACAAAAAGCTTCAATCAAAATGCTTATCATCAGCAGATTTTCGTCTTGAGGTTGCTGTGACCCTTTGCAAAATGGGTACAAAACCTAACTTATATAGTCGACGTTCGTTGCAGAGCGAGATTGAGACGAAAAAGCACAAAGGACCTGCTCAGCATGTACCTCCAAAAGCAGTTCGTCAAGACCAGATTGGGCACTGTCCGCAATGGTCTGATAAGAAAATCACATGCAAGTTTCCGAAGTGCGTTGGATTTACCCAAAATGTATGTGAAAAATGCGGGGTAGCCTTCTGCTACACCAAAACCAAGAATTGCTTCAGAAACTTTCATCTTTCGTAACATGTACTACAGTATTATAGGTTTTGACCACTTACCTCAGTGTTGCCCAAAAGCAACACTCCCCATTTGTGTAATTTTCTTTTCAAATAATAAAAAAAAAATAAAAATCAAAAAAGACGTGTAATTTATATTTTTGTTATCATCTCCAATGCGAAAAATCAAACAAATCGCAGTTCATGAGTGATAGAGGGCTAATCCCATTTCTATTCCAACAGATTGTTAATCGATTTGTTTTGTGTTTACAGAGTGTTTTCGAATTTCAGTTGCATATTTTTCGTTCATTTGAAATCGTTATTTCCGCCAATTTAAACAACAAAAACAACTACAAACAAATGTTCCACTGTGGAAAGAACCACAATAGAGTGCGTGTGCGTGAAGGCTGTACATTATATAAACGGTGAATTATTTTTTCCCGGAAGCGGCCGGATGATCTGGGACAACGTTCCTGATATTACGTTAAGTGACATTACGTTAGCTCTCGTATATACCGGAATTGCTGCAACACTGTTGGAAGGTGGAAACCTGCAAATCATGGGCAATCCTGTTTGCAACATTTCAACGCAATCAGCCACGACAAAAGTGTCGTTAAATTGTAAATTGATCGTATCGCTCCTCGATCGTTTATTGATAGATTTGTGCAACAACAATCGTCGCTTTGGTGGAGTGATGATACTGTTCACGATAGACTTCCGATAACCACTTCCTATTATTCCGAAATCAACAGCGGCGGATGAATTAAACGCATGTCTGAAGTAATCGTATTTGTGGCGATACGTGAAAACCATTCCATTGAGTGCGAGTGTTTCTGCAACTGGATAGAACCGCAGAAGTTTTCTCCAAAGAACTGCTAAGAATCGAAAATTCAAAATGGGTTTATTATCGATTCCATGTGTCATTTGCCAATACTTCTTTGGTCAAAAACAACATTGGTCAAAATTATCGTAACTACGACTGGTTGCTACAGTTAGTGTGCGTGGCTCTTGTTCATAAGAACGCGGGTTCGATCCCTGCTCTGACCACATTACATTTCTTTCGACGACTGCCACCCCGCCTCATCATTTGCGTCTTAAAGTTGGATCTGTCATCAATAAATAAAAATAAATGGTTTCCCATTACATCCCATGAAGGAATTGGGGACAGCCTTTCACAACCAGGAGCTGTGCGCTTTCTAGATTTACACTCAGTGATTGGAACCTACCAGTTTTACACCTATTCCGAATGGTATTTTGACAAGCTTTTTCATGGCTTAATACTCGATAGTGTCGCCGTCACTTTGCGAGGTGAGGTGTCATCAAAATTCTACGAAATCAATGGAACCCGTCTGATTGTGACGAAGCTAATGAACAATGTGATAGTGAAAGGATTTTGAAAGCGCAGTTCAAGGGAGAAGAATGCCTAATTCCTCGAATTCCCTTAATTTCAACCGTTTGCCGTTCCAGTTCAAACATATTCAGTTTCCAGAGAACCATAAACAAGTCACAAGGACAGTCGCTGTAAGTGTGCGGCATAAATCTGAAAATGCCCTGCTTTTCACACGGTCAGGTGTGTGTGGCGTGTTCCTGAGTTCGCAAACCATCCTCACTCTACATTTACGCTCCGGATCAGAAACCAAAAATTTTTTATGTCGTGCAGCCTTAATTTTAAATATAATCATTCTTTTTCTTAGATTTCAATAAAACGAATAGAATTCATTCTTCTATTTTTATTTTTTATTCTACGAGTATTGTGGGAGTGACGAAGCCCATCAGGTCAGCTTTACGTACAAATATTGGAAATTTAATTCAATTGAATTAGAAAAGTGTTACATTCAATCTATAATTAATTTTATATTATTGCGTCATTTATTAACCATCGCTAATTTTCGATCAAAACACTAATTTCGGGTGAAACCGTGAATGCTCGACATTAAAATAAATAAATAAATGGTTTCTCGTCACATACCATGAAGGGATTAGGGAGAGATTCTCACAAATCAGTGAGCTGTGCGCACTCTTTCATTGTACCACCGACGGTCCCGAATGCTCGACATCAGCTCAATCAAAAACCTACTTTGAGCAAAACGATGTTTGCCGCGTCAGCTAGTTTGTTATAATTAATTTTACCAACACAAATATATATTTATAACCAAAAATTAAAAGATTTGAACTGGGCATTTTAGTAGTTGCAAGCATTGAATGTATTGTGTATTTGTTTTTTTTTTTCATGAAATAAAAATCTGCTGCTCTTTCGTTGCTTTGTTGTCTCTCATGAACAATTTTTGAAGTGCAACAAACACATTTCTATTTGTATCACAAGCACAATTATATTTGGATCCCAAAAGCATATATGTGTGTAATTTACGCATGCATAGCAACTGGTTGCATCATGATCACCTGGGCGATTAATCCAGTTTACCGGCTTACAATACTTCATAGTACCTCTCCCTCCACTCAACCATGCCATGAGATTGTTATAACATTGGCGACACACTGTATTAGGTGTGTAATTTTCACCGGTCAAGTCCACTTCGTCGAAAAACAATGTATATGCTCTTTTGAATTCACTAGTTAAAAGATTCTTTTCCTTCTGAAGTCTTGTAGATGTTTTTTTTTCTGGTTTGATGACCGCAAACGTAGCAAAATAAATCTATATTTTCACACTGCATATTGAAATTGTCAGTTGCCAATGTTGTGTGCGAATTATACTGTAGCACTTTCACTTTTTTTACTTTCACTTTCACTTTATAACCTTCACCACTGAGCTCTCGTTGACGTCGCGCTGTGTAATGCCTCGATGTGAGCGTCGTGTCGCTTTTATATTGTGTGCTGCGTCCCTTGTTGAGTGTGCTGAGCTTACTGCATTGCCTGTGCTGCTGCTGTCGGTGCATGATCGCGTGATACCTAAGCGCTACCTAAACGGTGTTAACCCTTGGACAAACACATGGTTCTGGCCAGGCATATTTCATTTTTTGCTACCTATGGACCTGAATAGGAGAAAAAGGTAAAAAAAATGAAATTAAAAAATTTTCGGCAAATTTTTCACTTTTGCGTGCTACCTAAACAGTGTTAAGAATCATCTCTAGGAAGTTTATAAGTTCTAGAAATTTGTTTATTGAGATCTTAGGTACATTTTTGTAGTTGATTGTTTCCTTGAACTTTGAACGGTTTGCTACCTATGGACCTGAACACGGGAAAAAAGGTAAAAAAATCGAATTTTTTAAGTTTTTTGCGATTTTGATCTGGAAGGTGAAGTTTTTTTGATTTTATATGTTCGCAATTTTTGTTCTTTATGACGCTAAATTCTGAACGGTTTGCAAGATATGAGCCTGAGAAAATGATCACATTTTTACGAAAATGATACCGAGGCCCTAAATCTTTGGCGTTTAAAAAAAAAAATCCAATGAGTGTTCGAACTCACGGGCGATGTGTTAACACCTTTTTGCTACACGGTACCTGTTCGATTTCTATGAACACATTCGTAAATGTTACATTGGAAAATAAAAAACAGCGTTCAATCATATGATGACGTTACAGTTAAATAATATTAATACTTAAAATTATTTAAAGACCCAGTGCAAGCACATGTGTCATTATTTTCTTGCTCAATACTTCTTGTTTTATTCCCACAAAAGTCAAAGAATGCAAAGCAACAGACACTTGTACATACATACATACATTGTTATATTCGTACGATATAACCGAAGATCAACATAAAATACTTTTTTAATATTACTCCAAATTAATACTCCAAATTAAAACACTTAAATCTCGGCTCGCCGATATCGGATCGCCTTAATTTTTGGCCTAAACTCTTCGTCGAAACCCGCACTAGCTTTTTAATCCAAAAATTAATAAAATCGGCCATGAATTTCCGGAGAAAATCGCGTGGGAAAATTATATGAAAATCGCCCAATAATCACTTTCAATACCGACTGCCAAGCAACGAACAAACAAACGATGATTTACTCTTACAAACCTAACACTTGCGTATGTATTAAATTTATAGTTTACTGCCCTAGAGGCGCGCGTATAGATGTTAACACATCAAAAAAAAAGTGCATGACTTTGGGAAAAATTGGGAGACACGGGTCTTTTTGATGTGTTAACATCTATACGCGCGCCTCTAGGGCAGTAAACTATCAAACTAATACATACGCAAGTGTTAGGTTTGAAAGAGTAAATCATCGTTTGTTTGTTCGTTGCTTGGCAGTCGGTATCGAAAGTGATTATTGGGCGATTTTCATATAATTTTCCCACGCGATTTTCTCCGGAAATTCATAGCCGATTTTATTAATTTTTGGATTAAAAAGCTAGTGCGGGTTTCGACGAAGAGTTTAGGCCCAAAATTAAGGCGATCCGATATCGGCGAGCCGAGATTTAAGTGTTTTAATTTGGAGTAATATTAAAAAAGTGTTTTATGTTGATCTTCGGTTTTGTCTTATCATCGTTTGTTTGTTCGTTGCTTGGCAGTCGGTATTGAAAGTGATTATTGGGCGATTTTCATATAATTTTCCCACGCGATTTTCTCCGGAAATTCATAGCCGATTTTATTAATTTTTGGATTAAAAAGCTAGTGCGGGTTTCGACGAAGAGTTTAGGCCAAAAATTAAGGCGATCCGATATCGGCGAGCCGAGATTTAAGTGTTTTAATTTGGAGTATTAATTTGAAGTAATATTAAAAAAGTATTTTATGTTGATCTTCGGTTATATCGTACGAATATAACAATGTATGTATGTATGTACAAGTGTCTGTTGCTTTGCATTCTTTGACTTTTGTGGGAATAAAACAAAAAGTATTGAGCAAGAAAATAATGACACATGTGCTTGCACTGGGTCTTTAAATAATTTTAAGTATTAATATTATTTAACTGTAACGTCATCATATGATTGAACGCTGTTTTCTATTTTCCAATGTAACATTTACGAATGTGTTCATAGAAATCGAACAGGTACCGTGTAGCAAAAAGGTGTTAACACATCGCCCGTGAGTTCGAACACTCATTGGATTTTTTTTTTAGTCTTTTATCACGTAGTGGTGTCCGTATATGGTTATTTTTTTTCGTGTTGCACTGTGTATGTTGACAAACACAATCGGAGCGATAACGAAGGCGTTGCAAATTTGTACATGTTTTCTTATAGAAGAAGATCAAGAGCTGGCGTTTGACGGCGTTTCTGGTATCAATGAGCAACAATAGAATTATTTTTATTTTCCAGGAATCAAGAAGGCACATTGTTTGCCAGCTTAATACAAAAATTATTATATGTATGTTTGAAAAGGTTTTTTAATTTTTCTGACATTTATACGGCATTTACACCTAACAAGATTAACGCATTTTGTAGGTTAACTCCATTAACCCACGCTAACCCAGAAGATTACTCATACAATTTTAATCAACAAAAACTGAAATTTAATTTTTACACCTACATTTACATACAACACAGTTAAAAAAAATGCAACCATAATAAGAACATACACAAAAAATCAAGTGATTGCCAGACGGAAGCCGATCGAAAATTTGTCGATGAATGGCCGTCACCAACAATTTTTCCAAGCTCTCGCAGCCGCCGATATAATTATTTCAAAAACATCCCAAATTTGTAAGAAGCTGGCAAAACCAATAGGAGCCAAATTAATTTTTCTGTTGAGCCGCAGTATTCGATAATTTTGTCTAGGCGCGGAGTTTATATAAACTCGGCGTTGCCACCTGAAATGTCATTTTAATCTCAAATTGGGTGGTGTAAACGACGAAGATTAAAGAAAAAGGTTGTCGCCAACCTGGCCACGATAAACTGCGGTGTAACAGCGAGATTATAATTAAATTATTTCAAAGTTTTGGGGTAAAAAAATACTGTCGTCCTACCGGCCTGTAAAAATTAATAATTTAAGAATAACCGTTGGGATTGGTATGTGTGTGGGTTAGGGACGAAAAATTAAAAAGTGAACAAGGGTGACAAATTTTAACGCCAAGTGATTGTGTTTATCGACAACGTATTTTGAATTGACGCCAACGTTATCGCCCTAGTCGATAATTGTGTAAGAAACGATATCGAATTCATTATCGTTTTGTGCACGGTGAAAAACCTGTCTTTTGTTGTTGTTTAGATGCAAATATAAGTGTGTTTGGAGGTTGTCGCAACTATAATATACTTGTGTCCAAACATATTCTGTTTGCTATTAAATTTTACATATTTGAGACACAATAATTAATATGATAGAATATATGTATTTGCGACCCACATGCATTTATGTTTGTGATACAAATACAGCTATGTTTGTTACACTGTCTATGCTCTCTCGAGAGCAAGAGAAACAACGCGAGATTCTATCTTGTAAGTGTGTATCTGTATTTTTGCATTATTCTCTCAGTCAGTGAGTCATAAATATTCCTGAATGTGCGTGCAAATTGCAGATGAAGTCAATATTTCTTATTTTGGCTGATGTATTGCATTTTAGTTTCAACTATCAAAGGATATCAAACGCGCTTGATCAGTGAAAATATAATAAACGAAGGCTCGGATGCTTAAATAGTTTGTGATGTTACTTTGGGTTTTGTGTATGTGATTCGTAATTATGTTGTGTGCTACCAAAGTGAGAAACAATTTTGAGGAAAGAAACTGCAAAGGGAAACAACGTGAAGCCCTTTGTCTGTTCGAGCTCTTACTTATCATATTTTTATTTCGCAGCCTCAGGTAACTCTTTTGTATTTATGTTGCTGCTACAGTTATTGATGTGGATGATAATGAAGTGGTTGAGTCACTTTCCTTGTTACAGCTCTTGTGCATTTGTGGCCATGTTGCCAGAGTTACCAACCTAACACACAACACCTTTTACAATTAGACATTTGTTGTTTTCTCTACGAAACCCATCTGCATATAATTTACTGAAAGTCAAAGTAGTGAAAATCTAAATATTCACAGATCCGGCAGGACACAACCTTATTAGAGGTTGACACAACCTCATTCTGCCTTGTTCACGCCGCCACGAAATTGACAATTTCGAATTGAATTGAAATTAAATGTACGGATTTTCGCAAAGTCATGCATTTACACTCCGGTTCACTTATTTAAAGGCACTAAAAATTTCATATTCAGCCGCCTGTATCTTTTGCAATTTGTAACCGATTGCAGAATTTTAAAATGGAAATGGAAGCCAGACAGCTTGAGATATAAATCATAACAATAGTGGTTTCTTAACTAATGAACTTTTTTTGAGCAATTTATAAAAAAAAGTCAAAAAATGTGCTATTTTTTTTGGTTCACTTGAATAAATGCACTTTAACTAAATTTAATGAAAAACTGTTTTTCTTGTTTTTTTAATTTATTTTACTTCATTTAAGAACTATTAGTAGCGGGTACAACCCCCTTTGTTTTCAATAACTTCAAATGTACGGGTTTTCATTAAGAGATAAAGAGAATTTATGTAATCCAACGATGATTCCAAGCATCCTTAATGGCCTGAATTAGTGACTTCTTGTCATCAAATTGTCTACCTACCAAGACAATTTCAAGAAATATTAACCTAATCAAGAATATTAGCCTCTTGGCTTGCAATGAACTCTTTTACTACTCTGGCGTTGTGTGTAGGGTCATTATCCTGTTGCAATATCCAAGATATGGGACCAAATAGATCACTGAACTTCGGAAAAGCCGATTCCAATAACGTTTGATAGCTTGCACCAGTCATTTTTGCACTTTGAAATTCAAGACCGATGGTGCCGTAGTACGTAATAGCACCCCACACCATAACGGCGCCCTCTCGGCTGTGATGTCGGTTCAAAAAACGCTTTTCTTGGCGCAGATCACGGAAATAATAGTTGTTGCCTCAGGCCCATTAAAATTAAACTTCTTCTCATCCGTAAATACAACGCTTCTCCAGTCATTTACATGACCTCTTGGCTGCACATCCCACACCATGTAGTCTCTTGCGATTTGAAGCCGCTTTTCCTTACGAGGAACATTAAATGTGGCCTTTTTTTGTAATTTCAGATATTTAAGATACTCACAGCTCTTAATTACTCTACGTACTGATGACTTGCTCGCTGCCACTCCAGCTTGAGCTCTTATTTTTGACAAGGATAAGGCAGAATTAGAAGCAATTCTGATGATTTTTCTTTTCTCATACGTAGATAAAGACAATGAAACCTTTCCTTTAAAATTTTTTTCCTTACCCCTTGGGGTCCTTGATGTAATTGTCGGCAACTGTTGGGCTTCGTGCAATTTTTTTAGCTATTGCGCGGTTAGAATGTCCTTCAGAACGATAAACATCGATTTTAGTTTTTTCCGATAGATTTAAAAATTTTTGTTTGCCATTTTGACTCGTAATATGATTAAGATGTAATAAATTGTAATAAACAAACTGTCCCTACAAAAAAATCATCGCTTACTTTAAACATAATAAAGTACCTTTATTCAAGTGAACCAAAAAAAAATAGCACATTTTTGGACTTTTTTTTATAAATTTCTCAAAAAAAGTTCTTTAGTTAAGAAACCACTATGGTCATGATTTTTTTTTATCCCAAGATGTCTAGCTTCCATTTCCATTTTAAAATTCTGCAATCAGCTACAAATTGCAAAACATATTTACATTTTTTGAATGCTTTTGAAATAGCATGAAGATTATGGTACTATCAAATCCAAGACAAAACTCAATCTATAAAAAACACACATTTTCGTTACCAATTGTATATATTTTGGTTTTCTTATATTAAATCTCACTGATAATGTTTTTGAAGCCGTAACAAATCATTGATTCGCCAAACATCCGTTACTATAATGAAGTGATGAACTCTTGTAAAATAATACATAGATTTCCAACATCCTATCCTGACGTGTACATATTTATGCTATACTGACTACTTATAAACATCATGGTCATGTTACAATGACAATGATTTATTTAGAGCATCTGCCCCTGAAACCTTTCCTGCCGCATCTACCCAACTAACTAATAAACCATCCTACAACGCCATCAATCTTTGTAGCTATAAACGAAAAATCGAACAATATTAAATACATATTTTTCATATTTTTTCAGGAAAATTACAACACTGTACACGGTGTGCTTGAACACATTTTTAATGGAAAGTCATAGCACCTCAAATTTCAAAAATAATATCACGGATCTATTAGCACAAATAGAAATTTAAGAATCCGCTGAGGCGATTTTGAGAAAATCCCCTTAACATATTGTTAGCTTGCTATTGTGAGAAATACAAAATATAATATTGAAGCCATGAAAGGTAAGCGATAAGAATGAGTTTCATACCTCTGATATCTGATATTAAATATATGAATATCTTTATGTCACAATACAAAATTAAACTTGAAAAGTTAAACACTCTAATTTTGATAAAGACGAGAAACATAATCTCTTAAATAGTTTAGCAACTGTAACAAATTGAAAGCCATAATTCTCAGATATTTAGCTTGCATTTTGATGCCAAAAATTGATAAACCATTAGTCAAGACAACACGTCCTTGGATTACAATGTTATCTGAACAGAATTATAACATAAATTTAGACGAATCTTCCCTCTATACCAATGGCTTGGGTTACCATAAAAGCACACCACGCAAAGAAAAAAACATTTAAAACTCGTTTGGGGTAATAATACTGAAATTTTATTGTAAATGATGTTTCGTTTGATGTAAACGAACTTTCAATTACCCCAAAAATTTCCTAATATGCCTTTGAGGCCAATATTATTTATTTTAATAAACGTAAAAGTGTATAAGTACATGCATATACTCAAAGGAGGTCACCCTCTTTAATATTTTCTGACTTCCTTAAGAGCGAGCAAGGAAATGCGTTTGCGTTGACTTGCACTATTGTTACTTGGGTTCAAATCCAGTGTAGGCAATCAAATTCTTCGTTAGTATATACAATTCAATAATATAAATATAACCCATTCAATTTCGTTCAAAATAAATTATATTCGTCAAAATATAACTCGTTTGCGGTAATGGAAAAGGCAATTTGATGCAAACACCTTTTGGTCCTTGTAAACGATATTTTAAGCTTGGGGTTACTAAAGTGTGACTCAATCGCTGTTTGGGTTTGCAGTGTAGACTCTTTTAAAGTAACTCTTCATATTGTGACAGGTGTGAAAATCATACATGATCAGTTAGTATATCCATTTCATCATAGAGAGACCTAGCAAAAATAAAATGAAGTAGTTCTAGTAGAAGTTATTATTTTTGTACATCTTCTGCAACATTATGCGCATATTTAATGCAATTTTGATTCTGATCAAAAACAACTCCGAAAAATCTACTTTTGCGTCACATCCATTATGATGCAAATTTATTAAAGAGCTAAAGGGATAGTGGAGAAGTGCAAAGACGCGTAAATATATTACTTGTTTTTAATTTGTATTTATTTTCTTTCAAATTGCTTTTCATTTCCTTTCTTTTCACCTGTTGATAGAAACATTTAGAGTACTAATAAAAGGTCAATTAATAAAATAATTAGTTATACAAAAGGTTAAAAAGTTAAGACCTAAAGTTGTAGCTTAAAGTCATAACTTATTGCCAAGATTCAAATGACAAGAAATTTAAAAATTGTTGAAATAATAGTTTTGGTTGCTCGTTTGCGGACGAAATGTAGCAGAAAATGTTGGCATAAACTGCGCTTCCAAACAGTCAAATAAGAAGTAGTGCTGCGTTGGACAACGTCATATTAAAAGAAGTGCTTCTGCACCTATGTTAGCACTACATCTTACCAAGTAGTTGTGGTGCAAATTCTATTTCTTGGTATACTCTTTTTGGCTGGGGACTTACACCCGAACAGTGCTTACAAATTATTGAATTTTATCATCAAAATCTGTGAGAAATGTTTGTCACGAAACTGAATTCCGGTTGAATGGGTTTGTTTGTAAGCACAGTTGTCGGATTTGGTCTGATAAGCAACCAAAGGCAATGCAAGAGCTGCCAGAGCATTAACAAAAATTCGGTTTAAGCGCCGGCGGATCGGATACCGTCAATAGTGCTCGATATCGTTTACGATTTTGGGAAGTATATTTCCCAAAATGCAATACTTGAATTTGATAGACATGTGGTTTCAAAACGACGGCGCTCCATGCCACAAAGTACTTGAAACAATAGACCTATTGACAGATGAGTTCGGTAAGCAATTTCTCTTACAATTATGACATGTAAGTTGGGCACTACAATGGTGGTTTACCTCTAGATTTTATACCGTTAGACCTCAGTTGTTCTTATATATACCGATAAACCAGCGTCAATTGCTGCCTTTGGAGAACTGCACCATAAAAGTTTTTCAATCGTTATGCTCAAAAAGTCGTTCAAAATTTGACATCTCGCATGTATCACATACAACATAGTCAACGTCGGAGATTTACATGATATGACTTTTAGCAAGTTAATCGTCCGTGGTGCATCTGCTTGTGTACGCAGCTGTTGTGCGAGAGAACGTGGGTTCGATCCCTGCTCTGACCACCTTACACTTCTTTCGACGACGGCCACCTCGCTACACCTGTAGGTCCAAACCAGTGAGTAAAAAGTGGAACGCGGACAACCCCAGTGATTCTGAGAAGCTCTCTCCTCTATCCGTTCATGGGATGTAATTAATATGAAGGAAAAGAAGAAAATTCCCCCTGTTCTTGTTGTTGGAATTATAGGCCTTTCAGTGGTGTTGGTACTTAGGTATCTTCGATCGATACTAATTCGCACATGTGAATTGCAGAATTGAGTTTGTATATATACGATTGATGATCAACCGATGGTATCAATTCAGGCACAGTAGTTAGGCATCTGATGATGAACTTGTCACGGAGTTCGAAACTAGTTATGCCAGTGAGTGTGTGTTGAAATGAATTGTCTATTATTTCCAACAAAAACTAACCATTTTTCAATTCGAAAAATGTTCATGACTTGGTAAGCTTATAGTATGAATTTCTCATACATTAACCAGAAATGAAGTATAAACTTGTTGACTCAAATACAACATTTTTAACATTTTCATATTTTTCTGTGTTTTCGAAACTTGTAAACCATACGTTTAACAAATAACCTATTTTTACAACTTTGCCGCAAACGAAAGAACAGTTAATGAAGTCGTTTCTCATTTCTCGTGAACGTTTTTGAGTTTAAACTTAACGTATATCGTTTGTCGTAAAGCTTTCTGGTTTTCGTGAATGTTTTAGATTTATCACAAAGGTAGTGACATGTGTGATTTAGCAGTTGTTCCTATGCCGCAATTGCATTCCACAAACGAACACCATTTATCTGAGGTTTCATTTGTGCGTAATCAAATTTTCCTTTGCGTTTAATTGCTTGACTATTTATTGCCGCCACCGTTAGGTTGAATTGAAAAAAAAACTCAAGAATAATAATAATCGAACGAATCTGTTGACAATCCTAGCAAACGTTATAAGGACCACGATTTAAGGATATGCAGCTGGAATGTAATAGAACTATACACGATGGGAGACTCTTTCCAACTGGCGGATGTCCTCTCGAAATGTAAAGCTGGCATCACACCTATCCAGGAAATTCGAGGAACAGGATACGGTTGCACCAGAAAAGAAAAGTACGATATTTACTAGATCTGCTATGAGCGACATCACGAATTCAGGTGCGGATTTATAGTTGACAAAAGATTGCGACATCTAGTCTCAAGGTTCAACCGAGTGAGTGAAAACATAGCCACAATTCGAATCAAAGCGAAATATTTCAACATCTCGTTATTTTGTGTGCACGTACCGACTGAGGATAAAGACAATGAGATCAACGATTCATTTCATGAGCGTTTGGTGGTAGCATACGAATGCTACCCAGACCCGGACATTAAGATTATTCTAGGCTATTTTAATGTCAAGTTGGGAAAGGAAAGTGTCTTTCGACCAAAAAACCGCAGAAGAATAAGCCATGGTATGACTAAGATTGTCGCATTGCAACTGATGAAAAAGACGCTGCCCACATGGCAACGAAACAGTCAGTTACAACGCGTGCTACGAATGAGCGGTACAAGAGGCTCAAAAGGGAGGAAAACCAATTATTTAGGAGAATAGACATAGGAGATAGACATAGTGAAAAGACTGAAATGTGCAGGATGAACAGTGAAAACCAAAAATTTTCGCAGAGGGTAAGAAGATCGCATAACCGTCCGAATAAAGGGCTGCCTTCTTGCGAAGACGAGAATGCGAATCTGGTGACCCATAAGCTGTGTGTGCTTAGAATATGGAGAGACCACTTCTCCACAGAAGATCTGGAGGTAATGATTGTGGAAGACAGTGTAGATTGCCTACCAGCTTTTTGGAAATTCGCTCTAGTTCGCGTTTTATCAAAAATTCAGTACGGTGGAGGAAAATTCGTTCTAAACAGGGCAAAATGGAGATCAAATCATTTCCTTGGACATCATTGTTGTATAGATATGTTACTATACTATATTTTTAAATACATTTTCCGAGGTGCTCTGAATAAAATGTTGAATATTTACTCAAATCTGACATTTAAATCAGAATATCTCCGTACAAAAACTTAAAAATCCGTTTTTTGCAGAATATCCCTGAAAAGAGGATGTGTCAGGACTTGTTTTTACACGTTTTATATACCGTTGGAATCATTGTACTTCAGCTAAAGTACAAATTTCTTTGAAAAACTTAAAAAAAATACCAGAGGATTCCGAAAAACGTATTAAGGCGAACACGAGAAAGCTGGATATATATAAACTGTATTTACCGGAGATATCAACAATCTATGAACGAAAGCTCAGTTCCTTCTTAACGCAGGATACTTCTCCTCCCGAGGACCAAGAAGCGGAGTGGAAGCACATGTTCAAGTTTTTGGAAACCGTTACAAGAACCGATTTGGCTATAAAAAGCCGCAAAAGCATAAGCCACGGTACGACGAAGACTGTCACATTACAACTGATAAAAAGAACGAGCGAAAACGAACCAACAAGTTACAACGCGCACTGTGAATGAGCGATACAAAAGGCTTAGAATGGAGGAAAAACAGAAGCTGGAGGGTGAAAAACCAAAATGTGCAGGATGAATAATAAATCCCGAAAATTTTCCCAAAGGGCGAGAAGATCGGACAACGGACCAATTAATGGGCTGGCTTCCTGCAAGTGCAAGAATGGAAATCTGGTGCACAGAAATTGTGGATAGGACACTACTCAGTACTACTCCACTCAGAAACTTCCATTTAAGATCAGGGGACATTGATTGAGGATGATGGTGTACATTGTTCCCCAACCAGCCAAGATTAGAACGGCAATCTCCCGGATTAAGAATAATAAAGCGGCGGCAACATATGGTCTACGTGCTGAGGTTTTTAAAGCTGATAGCGTGGGACTGATTTTCCACATGCATCAACTGATATGGAGTATATGGTTAAGGGAATCTATGCCTGATCTATTCAGAAGGGTGATACGTATGCATGTTACATCTATGGGGTTATCAGTCCATAGCGTATAATATCTCAAGCATTTTATGTGAAAATGTATTCACCTCTGCAGAATGATGGGACACCAAATTAATATTTTAGGTAGGGAAATACCTCACCGAACCATTTTCTACCACTCGAGGACGTAGACAAGGCGACACATTTCTGTGCAATCTCTTCAACATCTTCATGAGGATAATTATAAGAATAGCTGCATTGACTATGAACAATACCATCAGATAAATACCCATATGTGACGCGCAAAATAGAAAGGGACCTAAGGGTAAAAACCGGTTTTGTTCAGGAGAGCCATTTTAAAGATTTAAATACGTGTATCTTTGGTGTACCATCACTGAGCGTGTCTCGTTTGAAAGCGGCACATCTCATGATGTCAGGAACGTGTTGGTCAACCTTGAAAACGCGCGTAGGTCGTCCCTACCTCTTGTTTTGTGTAGTTGGTTTTTACTGTTTTCTACCTAGCGCGCTGTTTCCATGAGTTTGATATCAATTTTGCTCGCGTTTTTTCGAATCCAGCTTTGTTTTCTGCAATTATTAATTGTGAATTATAATAAATGGCCGTCGGTGGTGCAATGGTTAGTGTGCGCGACTCTTCTACATGAGATCCTGGGTTCGAACCCTGCTCTGACCACCTTAAAATTTCTTTCGGCGACGGCCACCTCGCATAGTGATGGCGACACTATCGAGTATATAGCCATGAAAAAGCTTCTCATAATACCGTTCGGAATCGGTGTAAAACTGTAGGTCCCAATCAGTGAGTGAAAACTGGAAAGCGCACAGCTCAGTGATTGTGAGAAGTTCTCCCCAGTCCCTTCATGGGATGTAATGGGAAACCATTTATTTTATTTACTCATTTATAATTCTTTTAAATCGTGAATATCAATCCGTTAGTACGAACATTTTTTCATATAACCTTATTATGTTATTCGCGAAAATAATTTAAAACTGATAACATTCTTACTGTTTGGTTTAGGATGAAATGGTGGACGAATTCGAAGAAGTAGATTTACTTTATCGCTTCCCTGATGGCGAGGATGATGACGATCACTTTTCAGAATTATCGGATAGTGACTCTGAAGATGATACCGATAATATGTACATACTTTGCTAAATCTGATCTTGATTTACGCGAAGAAAAGGTAGTTGCTCGACTGTATGGTTCAAAAATACCTCCGTGTTGTTCAAATCAATGCAATGAAGTGATCCCTAAGAAGATGGCTGTGGATTTTCGTACGTCTTTCATGAATTTAGATAAGGAATACCAAGATTTAATTATTCTCGCACATCTGGCAGCTCACCGTGACGATGCAATGCTCAGGTCAAAAGTTGGTGATCGATCGCGAGCTATGAAGAAACGGCACAATCAGATATATTATTTTCGAAGATTGCCGATATGCCGTGATATGTACTTCTTCCTGTATACAATGGGAATTAAACGCTACAAAATTCTAATCGAACATTACGACAAAAATGGTGTCTATCCACGCGAACATGGCATGACGAATAAAATTAATCGTACAGATGCTTTAACTACTTTGGAAAAAAATTAAATTGGTTCATTTATCTGCCGTTTTGCTGAAACTGTTGCTATCACTTTACCTGGACGCCAACCAAATCATCGTGATTATCGTTTATTGAAACTTCCAACTACTGAAAGTAAGACTTCTGTTTACACTAGATACACCAACAACATCGAACCGGCTGGTAAAATCGTAAAACTTCGCACTTTCCAAACGCTGTGGAAGAAATATTGTCCCCACATCGTCACTATGAAGCCGGCATACGATTTGTGCGAATTGTGTCGAAATCTTGCAAAAGATGCTGTTAATACAGTAAACGTTACTGAAGTTGAAAAAGAAGCAGCATTGAAGGTTTATTCTGATTATTTGCAATCTACCAGCACCCAGCGAGAGTACTATAACGACTTGAGAACATTACTTCGATACTTCCAGATGTGAGCCAGTTGAATTGAACTTTTTGTTAACCGGACATACAAAGTTTTCACCTGATCGTTTGTTCGGAGTTTTCAAATCAAAATATGCCCAAACTAATGTCGACTGCTTCATGGATGTAGTTGTGTTAGAAAATCTTCTCGTAACGGATTTACTGTTCCTGTACCTATTCGACTTCCAAACTCAAGTGAGCCTGTTGTTGAGTGGAGAAAATGGGACGAATACTTCTCCACTAAATATAAAACTTTAATTGGAATATCGAAGTATCATCACTTTGTATTTATTGCTCAGTCACCAGTGCAATGTAAACTGTTTGCGAATTCAGCCAGCATAAATGAAAACATACATCTGAGTAACAATACCAGTTTCGATGATAACCCAATTATAATTCCGTCACCAGGGTTATCGATGTAGCATCAATGGTACTTGTATAAAGAGTTCCGGGGTTTATGTTTTGACGATTCAAAAAAAGATTCGGTTGCTCCTCTTCCTTTGGTCTCTGGAAATGGAAACGAAGAGGAGGATTCGGAGGAAGTGGACAATGCTCAAGAAGTGGAGCCAGCAGACGTTAAGAAGAAATCGAAAAAAAATAAAGGCCCGGTACCGTCAAGTTCTAAGGAACCAATTCGCAAGAACCGTCGATTAAAATGATTTTTCTATTTTTTTAACTTGTTCATAAGGCAAAAAATAAATTTTTTGTAGTTTCGTAAAATCACGTTATTTTGTTAATTTAGTAGGGGAAAAAATTAAAATAGATAAATATTACCGTTAGGTCCCTTTCTATTTGCGCTTAGAATCGTCGACTTCACTTTCATAAAATGCGCATATCTCTGGGAGGGAACACTTTTGGGGTATGGGATCGGTCTCATTCGATGCTCAGATGTTGTCCACATCAAAAAACAAACAAAAGTGAAAATTGATTTTTTTACCCTTAGGTCCCTTTCTCTATGCACTGTCAATATGTTGCTCACATATGCTGACGAAATAGACATCATTCCGCCAAAATTGCGAGATCTTGATGCAGTATTTGCAAGAATCGAAAAAGAATTAGCGAAGGTGGATCTTGGTGTTAATGACGGCAAGAAAAAATTGATGGTGTTAACGACTAGATAAATCTCTCGACTTGGTCCGCACTTGAACCTCGACAACCGATTTAATTTTGAAGTGCTAGAGGACTTAATCTACCCTGGATTCGCCATGAACAAGTGTGGAAATAAGACGTTTAAGATCAAAGCCCTCTCTCGACTAAAAAAAGTCCAGTTAAACCAGACTCTAATTTTACTTTTCGTGGCATATGGCTCCAAAACTTGGGTCATATCGCAAGAGTTTGAAAAACACCTGGGAGTATTTTAGAGAAAAATTCTCCGAAAAATATATGGTCCTATTAAAGAAAACGGCAAGTAACGATGTCTTTGGAATCTTGAGCTGTATACTTAGTATACCGACATAGATATACACTGAAAGAAAGATAGTATAAATCGCAACAAAATGTTCGTGTTTTTGTGTTTAACCTTAATTCGGTAGCGCTTCTTTCGTTGTATTGGTATTTGGATTTGAAGTCCATGAGACTGAAGAAGTCAAAGTTACAAAGTGTTTCAAGTAAGACGAACATAAAAACTAACAACTTAACGTACAATGCAATTAATCCGAATGAAATTTTAAGAAATTTCGTTAAAATAAATTAAAGAGAAGTTGAAGAGAATGTTTACATAGCGATCACTGGCTTAATGACGGGGAGATTTGGCGCTACAATTGAATGACAAAACCCTCAACACAACAACAGTTGCATGATTTAAGAAAACAGTGATGCGGTCTATTTTAAAGGAGTAGCGCACAGCATAGTAGAACTTATGTTCATGGTAAGTACAGACATCGATTTGTAAATATGTTAATTAGAAATCTTAATAATAAATTCCTCATATTTGTTTTTAATTGCAGAACCTGAATTAGACGGCCACAATAACACTTAACCCTTCGACTATCACAATCTTCTACAGACGACAGTTTCAATATGGAATGGATTTAACATATTCACTATCAAAATACCTGCAATGTAATACTAACAGTGTATTAATGTACAATTGTCACATTTCAAAACATTCATTGCAGCAATAAAACTAAATCATTGTGGTAATCATTACAGCAATGAAATAAATTCAACGCAAGAACGATACGTAATCGTTGCAACAATGAAACAAATTCATTGCAGCAATGAAACAAATTCGTTGCAATAATGAAGCAAATTCGTTGCAGCCACAACCATACTTTCACCACAGTAACGAACAATTTGCAGTTGATGAACACATTTTCATAGCGGAAATGTAACTGTACATTAGCTCACTTTCGATGAAAAAGTTGTTGGGGTGATGAACATTTTCATCGAACAAACTACAATTCGGACTGGACCATGTTATCAACATAGATGAAGATGAACCAGCGCGAAAGGTTTTCGATGGCATACTCGGTGGAAGCAAAAAAAGAGGTTAATGAAGATATAGGATAGAACCGGTTATGCTAATACTTGATTGATTTATTTATTTAATTATTAAGTGTAAGGCATCTGACCTGATGAGGTTGTAAAATAGGCTCTACGAAATAACCCCGGAGTGAAATAACCCCCAGACGAGAAATGAAATAAGCCCCCAAGAAAATTAAATAACTCCCAATGAAATAACAACCAATTAAAAATGAAATAAACTCCAAATCAAAAACGAAGTAACACCCCATCATTTGGGCGTTATGTCATATGAAATAACCCCTAACAAAATAATGAAATAACCCCCAATGTAGAAGGGAAATGAAACAATAACCAAATTATAAACGAAATGAACTAACCCACGAATTTAAAATAGTGTTGGGTGATATTTCATTGGGGTTTATATCTTAATTTATAAACTCCAATTGTAAAATGAAATAACCCCGAAAAAAATAAGAATAAATGCAGTAACACCCAAAAATGTATGAAAATATTTAGGGATTATTTCATTTCTCGTTTGGGGGTTATTTCGTAGAGCTGTAAAATACACAATGAAAGTGAAATTTTTGATTAAATGTGAAAATAATGTTCTTATGTTTTATAGGTCTAGCGTGATGTTCCCTACCTCCAAAATTTGTCTGGATAACTGTGAAGGGGAGACTAATCCAAAAAGGGCGCGTTAAAGCAGATTCTTGGCATAGAAATTATGGTTTAAATTTATAACTTTTCTTAATTTTTAACGAATTTTTTCAAAAATGACCAAAGTTTATCGCAAATATTCCATTGGAAAACAAATTAAAATCTTCCGCTATGAATTGGTTCCAGCACACCGTGGTTTATGAATGTATGATACCGAGCTGGGTCACATTTGCTAAAGTGTCTTCGCCTGCAGTTGCATTCCGCCGCTCCAACAAATGACAAGTCTGACACAGAAATGCATTAAACATTTCAATTCGCGTGTTCACATGTGTTGAAGGTGAACATTAGCGTTCAGTCATGGAAGAGTATGTTGTTTTATATGGTGCCATCAAAAAGTAAGTATTAGATCAGCTCATGTAGTTTGTATTTTGCTAAACATTACGAGCTGGTACTTCAGGCTACATTTTACTACCATTACATTTTTACACTCAGAAAGTAATTTTACACAACACTTTACATGTGAGGTAGATTAGGTTGAAATTGCTATCACAATTGGCACTGTTGGTCCAATGAGGACCGTTGGGTTACCATGGGAAGTCATTTTCCGACCCCATCGTTGAACCCGTAAAACTATCCGGAATGGTTAGGTGGCGTTCAAGTCATATAATACTTAAACCCTATATGCCAGGATGTAGCTAAAGGAATGCGTTCATAGGTTCTGAATGTCTGTTGGATCTAGCATGAAACAAGAACCTAGATATGTTGTCCTACTTATACAAAAGGCCGGGCAGTAGCATATGAAACGTCCGACGCTCTCGTCTTTCTCTTTATCCCGACAGCTTTTGCAGTAATCATGAGCTGAGAGTCCAAGTTTAGATGCGAGTCTACCTATGAAATAGTGCCCAGTGATCGCAGCTACTATCATAGAGATATCATATCTAGGAATGAATATCAGGTTTAGCGTACGATTTAGGTCACAACATGTCCATTAGGGTGGCAATGAGAAAACAATTTCGGATTTTTAATTTTATAAAAAAAGTTTTTGGAAATCTGATCAGTGTGACGCAACTTAGTCGTAACATCATATTTGAATGAACCAAACGGTTTGAATAATCGAAAACGTTTGTTATATCTGTTTTTAAAATAAAAGAGATTTTGAAGTAAGGTTTCGGAACAGGTTTGTACAACTCCGTTCGTCAGGCTTGTATTTTGGTATAAAACCCGGTTTTTAGCTCAGGGGTTTAAACCCGTTTTTAAAACCGGTTATTCTAACCAATTGTCATATCCGATTTTATATAACTTATATCTTTAACTAATCTTTTGCAATTGTTTGATTCAGCGTTTGTTAAAAACGGTTTCAAATATGTACTGGAATTCAATAATCAAATCCAGGTTTATTGAAACGAAACGGTTAGCAAACCGTTTTATATAAACCGAGTTTTAATTGCGGGTGTTAAACCCGGTTTTTGAACTCGGGTTATTAAACCCGAGGAGTGAAGATTTTCTAGTGTATACGAATTTTCACCAAAAATGCCAAAATCCGAAAATTTTAACTAAAATGCGGCACGGCTTAGAGTTGTCCGATTCAGCTCAAATTTTCACCAAATCAGTTTTAGACCATAAGGAACAAGAATCCGCTTGGGGTTTATTAAAATTTATTTTTATTTTCCTCCATACATTTCATTCGCGTGTCTGAGAGCTTTGGATTTAAGCATGTGTTAAAATTTAATATTTTAATTCAATGATTTTTCCCAAGTTGAAATATTTTTTATTAAACAAAAAATTTAAGCAAGGATCGAAATGTATGTAAAAATAAATCTGGATATGCTCAGTTGAGTATTATAAGTACGATGATGTGTAGGTTCCTAATGGCCTTCATCCTCATACCTTATATATTTAAGTCATGGTAATATACCCATATACGGACACCACTACGTGATAAAAGACCAAAAAAAGCCCGCGTTTCCCAGTTTTGCCCAAAGTCATGCACTTTTTTTATGGGCCCCCAAAGATTTGGGACCTCGGTGTAATTTTTACAAACAAGTGATGATCATTTTATCAGGCTCATATCTTGCAAACCGTTCGGAATTTTGATTTACGCTCTGAGGGAAAGTCTTAGCTCTTGTCATAAGGAACAAAAATTGTGAACATATGAAATCAAAAACTTCATCTTCAAGCTCAAAAAATTTGATTTTTTACCGTTTTTGCCTTGTCCAGGTCCAAGGTAGCAAACCGTTCAAAATTCAAGGAAACAATCAACTACAAAAATGTACCTAATATCAACTTTCTAGAACATATGAACTTCCTAGGATTGAGTTTTAATACCGTTTAGGTAGCGATTACGTAGCGTTTAAGTAGCCGCAAAAGCGAAAAATTTCCTGAAAATTATTTAATATCATTTGTTTTTTTCTTTACTTCAACATTGAGATAAAAATAAAAAATATTCTTATTATGTTTATAATGTTGATGGGCATGGACTTGCAAATCGCACTCTCTTAAGTTGTGGATCCAAATCATCATCAGAATCTGATTCTGATTCAGAACTTATGATGTCCACAGGCACGTTGCTTCCAGACCGCCCTTCATCATCAGCTTTTTCTTCTTCAAATACTTCATTAACATCATACAGGGTGATCTTGTGACTCCACCAACATACCTGAAATGAATTAGAAAAGAAATCAGAAACGGAATGCAAAACAATCCATCAATAAAATTGATATTAGCTCTGCAAGCAATGCGTGGAGTTTTTTGCCTTTGTGCCGTTTTTCCATGGGCATTGTGGTTTGGTGAAACCGTTCTACTGGCTCATCGGATTCCGTAGGGAGTTGTTTGACAAAAATGTCAAAATGAAAATAAAGAAAATTCAGCTTTAATGTTATCGATGTGGCGATTTTCTCAAAATGATACAGTATTTCTTTCACCCATTCTGTTGCTTCCGGTTCCGCGTCTCGATCCCCTCCCCAATCTCTGGTACATACACGCTGAAGGTAAATATATGCCAATGATTTTGGACAATTTACAACGGCCACTTCGATGAATTGTATAACAATTCCCAATTTTGTATGGAGCGGTGGCAGCAAGATTTCTTGAGTACTGTCAATTAAAGGTGCATTCTTCAGTTTATGTTGTTTCAGCTGTTCCTCCACACTTCCTCTTGGTCTCCACGAATTACATTGGTACTGATTCAGAGGTGAGCGCGAATCCCAATTACAAAGAAAACAAAATAATTTTGGAAAGCCGCCCTTATCGATGATCCCTTGCAAAATTTTGATGACCTTAAAATCACAGCAAATCTTCCATTTATTTTCGTAATAATGGACTATTTCCATTATATCCTTCAATGTTTCATGCAAGGTTATCGGTTCGGCACAGCAACAACACTGCTTTCAAGCTTGAAACAGAACCATCGATAAATAATATCCACTCATTAGCGATGTAGTTCATTCCCATTTTTACCACCAAAGCTTTTATATCGTTGCAGTAAGCGAACGAATTGTCATCATTTACAGTGTAGTGGCTCTGAAATTCAGCTTACCATTTGCGGTACGTCGTAGAGTTAACATTAGCATGTGTGAGTTTTCTTTGCTTTAAAAACGCTGTCAAAAATATGGCAAGTCGCTGCGATATTCCCAATATGGCCACAATGAAATCCATTTCCATATGTGTTATTAGTTGTGGTCCATCTCTTCCCTGTTGGGGCTTAATTGCTTCATGTTAATTACGCCGAAAAGTATGCCGTCTTTGCAAGTTGAAAAGCTGCATCATACCTGCTCACCACAAGATTTGTATGGTACCGCACGAACAGTTTGAAACAATTGAGGATAAATGACATAACACTATTAATCCCTAAGACGGTGTGGAACATTCGACAACAATCGAGAATAGGCAGATTATAACGAGATGGTTCTGGAATCGGCTAAAGTTGTATAAATAGCCTATTTGTAGCAAAACTGCGGCAGTCTCATTTCAGATGGCTAAAGGCACAAATCGTCGAGTAAATGTATTGTCAAAAAGACTTATTTTAATGTGCTACGTTTATGCGATACAAACCAAATAAAGAAACCTATTGTACTCATCTTATTTTAAAAAGATACTTGTATTATGGGCGGGAAATATATCAGCCGGAAAAAGGACTATTATAAAATTCGTAACAAAATGTAATGACTGGTTAATATTAGGACTTTACCTTTTGAATTCATTGTGCACAGATTCTTAAATACCATTCATCTAACACATATGGTAAATGTATTATATTTCCAAAGGCTTTATTTCCGCACCCACCCGGCCACAATAACCAACTAATGTATAAGCTCGAGCAACCGGTAGCATCCGATAATACGAGTACTGGAGGTAAAACATTAGGCATGTATGTATATGTAAATACATATTAGCAAATGCTTATAGTCAGATACACAAATGTATGTTATATATGCTTGTGAACCGAAACCCATTTCACAATGCTGATGCAAAGTTTAAAAATAGCCACGGATAGTTTATGATGATGATACACGAGTATGTACAACTAATCAGCGAAATTCACAATGCAAAGTTGGAAATTTAGGCGGAAATTACTTGAACATCTTTTTTACAGTGATTTATGTAACTTTTGGTTAAAAATTGAGTGTCACTTTTAGTACGATATAGATAGATAACACCCAAAGAACATGCCATAGATTGAATTTGATTCATCGCTATTATTACGGAAAAACAATAATTATGATTTGAAAGTGGTAAAAAGAAATTGAAATTGACACTAGGCTGTAAATGGGAGGATATTTTTTAGGGTACAGTTTTAGTTTTACATACCATAGAAAGTTTCACCTGTGAACCACTCCTCTATTTTCGATTGTACTTCAATAAATTACAAGCAGTTCCTAATTGTGAATATCATAGTTCTTCCCAATATATCTGTCAGCAAACAAGATGTCAACAGTTCCAAAAATCAGTGGCGGATTTATAGGATTAGGAAGTCCCACGGCCGTAGACTTAACCCCAGTACGTCTATACGTTTTTATGCATTTGTATGGCAAAAAGGGTACCGTAACTTTGAATTTCTACGTATGCTCGTTTATTATTTTTGTCTTTAGACTCTTTTTGTGGTTTGTTGATAAATGTAAAAACATATTTATTCATTTTGTGGAATGCATGAAAAACAAGTATAATCAACTTTAGACTGTTGTTGGCACACAGGATTAGTGCATTGGGTGCAGTAAAAACGTGTCTTCTTACTGCAATCTGCAATTCTGCAATCTTTTCTGGAATTCAGTATACTAGGGTCGCTTTGTTGGTTAGGCAGCATGTTGCTGGGAATATTCAACGGCCTTCCAAAGAAAGATTCAATGGCCAAACGGGTTGAATGTTGTCCCAAAATATGGTTGTTGTTCATGCGATTTTCAGTATTAGCAAGCACCAATTGTTTACTCAGCGTGTTCAAGAACATTCGTCGCTCTCTTTTCTGGTTCCTTCTATATTTTCATGCATATGATGTAAGCGGCTAATCCCATAACGTCTATCGTGCTGAAAAAAATGCCAATGGCCAACGTCTGGTTGACCGTTTTGTGGAGTAATGCGTTACCATTTGGTCCATTGTATCAACGCCGCCCTTTGTTGAATTGTAAAATAATATAGCTTCCGGTTTTTTGCTACGCCTTCAACTTTCTCGTTGTAGTGCACAGTCGATAGTAGATTTACTGCTTTGTTCTTCTTTGGAACGTAGCTGCATAGTGATACAAGGTTATCATAAAACCGAACACAGATGAAAGCACTGGCCGTTTGCTGTCTTTTTTCACTTCTTTGGGAAGACACCTTTTGTTGGATCTAATGGTGCCAACGTATGCTAGTCGAATCGACGAAAGACGTTTAGCTGCGTCTAATGTTGTAAAGTAGTTATCAGCAATAATAGTTCTGCCGCTGTTGGTGTATCGATTAGCCAACTCATGAGCACATTTACGCCTTGGTTTGTCTCTCGTTGTTCTGCCTCTTTACCAGTGTACAGTTTTCCCGGCAACGGATATTTGGTTTTCGCATCGCATGCCCACCATACTTTTATGTCATACTTTGCTGGCTTTGATGGGATGTATTGTGTGAACTTTGAGCGCCCACGGTATTGAAGTAGCTGCTCATCGATGGTTACACTTTCCTATGGTTCAAAATTACTGGCAAGATTGTTATTCAAGAAGTTCCATATGTCACGAATGGTAGCAGCTTTGTCGGTTTGTTGACGAAATGCTCGCGTACGACTATTGTCAAATCGAATACAGCGCATCAAAGTAACAAATCGTGTATATGACATGGCTGCACGGAATATTGGAAGCGCATCAGTTTGCTACAGCAATCTTGAGAGCTGCATAGTATTATGAGTGACACCAAAAGCCAATAGTATCCCAATAAAAGCGTCAAGCTCAACACTTGTCATATCAACACATACACGTGGTGTGCAGTTTGCATGTTCTGCGTTCCATTTGCGTGTAACTTTTTCTCCATATGTGACGCGCAAAATAGAAAGGGACCTAAGGGTAAAAACCGGTTCTGTTCAGGAGAGCCATTTTAAAGATTTAAATACGTGTATCTTTGGTGTACTTCACTTTCATAAAACGCGCAAATCTCTGGGAGCGAACACTTTTGGGGCAAGGAATCGGTCTCATTCGATGCTCAGATGTTGTCCACATCAAAAAAAAAAAATTGAAAATTGATTTTTTTACCCTTAGGTCCCTTTCTCTATGCGCTGTCACATATAGATTTGCTTGTGTTACGATGATGAACGTAATATTCGGTGAAAATAAAAGCTTGAACACCTCAAGTGGCGTGGTCAGGTTTGTTTTTGGTCCGCCTCTGAAACGCATGATGTTGTGCTGGCGGAGTCTCACTGTAGCGGGTTCAGCTGTACTCCACTTGGTACCATCTTTTCCAAGCAAAAACCGTCTTCAGCTTGAGTTGGTGCATTCTCACTTTCTTCTTCGGTTTCTTCATCGTTGTCGAATATTTCATTTGCTTCAATTTCCAATTCATATTCAATGTCCGAGGCGTCATCTTCGGGCACAAAATCTGTGTTGTCACCGCTTTGGTCTTCAAATAAATCTAGTTCTTCGTCTGCTTCTGTGTGAAGTGCGAAATCACGCTGTAACGCTGATGATAGTAGATAGTCAATAATAAACTAACTGAACTCAAAACCAAAATCACAAACGAAAGAAAGAAATAAAAGAAAAATGAACACAAAAACTACCTGAAAGAAAACATCTGCATTAAATTCACATAAAAACAACCTAAAGCATAAAAAAAAAACCTGGAAAATGTGTATAATAATATATGTTTTTTCGAGGGGGACTTTTTTGCAGTTTTCGTCGGGTTGGAAGGATATTTTTGAATTTTTTTAGGTTTTTAGGTTTTTGAATAGCCTTAGGTGAGTATATTAAAAATCGGAAGGACATACCTCTCCCAAGTCTCACAATTTTTTTATAGTCTGATTAAATTTTTATTTTGAACCGAAATAGTATTTAAAAACTGGCCAAAGGACTGTGATTGTCAATATCGTCTTCAGCGAAATAGAATGGGACTAATCTTCGCAGGACATTACAACACTCTATCCCGATTCCTTAGGTATTCTTTTTGTCCTTAAATTGGAAAAATGTTAAAAAGTATTTTAAAACGGGACTTTTGGGAATCTAAGTGTTCCACGAAAATGTTGCCCAGAAAATTTTAGAACAAATCGACATCTTCAACGTTTGCTGGTCCTTTTTCAAAGTATTATTTAGATTGCGACCTAAAATAGCCAGGTTGAGGGCTTAAATATTGAAGTCAGTGGTTATCTGTTAATTTTAGAGTAGGTAGTGGAAACTAATAGTCAGATATTTATATTGATTACGAGTCCTTTTCATCTTTTTGTTAAATAGTTATGAATTTTAACTTTAAGTGCATTATTTGTCTTGGTTTTCTCCTCGGCTTTCTAATACGCGAATGCGCGCGAGTATAGACGAAAGCGACATCTTGTGGCAATACTTGCTGAAATTTGTTGGTGGAGTCTCGACACACATTTTTTAACGAAGATTTCCAAGTAATAAACTAAACAATAGTTTCAGTTTGGTTTATTATTTTGAACGTAATTAAATACATAATTTTAATTAATCTGAAATTTCAGATGGAGCAAAAACTAAAAATATCTAATTTTCATTAAAAAATATTCAGATGTAGGACACTTTTTGCATTAAAATTCATATGCACAAAGAACGAAGAGGACTCGTATTTGTTTATAATTTATGTAATTATATAATTTATAAATAATTTTATTTATAATACAGCAACCAAGTTGTAACTGTTGTTTTGTTTTGGTTATTATGAGTGTTGTTGTGGCCATCGGTGGTGCAATGGTTAGTGTGCGCGCCTCTTGTACATGAGATCTTGAGTTCGAGCCCTGCTCTGACCACCTTAAATTTCTTTCGGCGGCGGTCACCTCGCATAGTGACGGCGACACTATCGAGTATTTAGCCATGAACAAGCTTCTCATATTACCGTTCGGAACCGGTGTAAAACTATTTCGAAGACAAAGCTTCTTAAAATACCGTGCGGAACCGGTGTAAAACTTTAGGCCCCATTCAGAGTGTGTAAAAACTAAAGAGCGCATATCTCACTGATTGTGAAAAGCTCACCTCTATCCCTTCATGGGATGCTATGGGACATCATATTTTTTTTAACGTAGAATACGTCTTACCTTACGGTGTGAGGAGTCATGTCTGGTTTTTATTGTTGTAATCTTTATTTCATTGAATTTGAGGAAACGGCTAGATGCATTTTTTTAAAATTTTTTTTGTAGGTAAATGAAGATGTTGTCTTTCGTTTGATATACATTTCATATTGGTTGATATATTTCTAGTATTTTAATTTCTCAAATGAAAATTGTTTAAACACATACACTCAAACATATGTGTGGTGTTTGGTTGAGTGTTTTTGGTTGCTCAACATTGCTTAGGAACATGTATCTAGTAAAAAGTGAAACGAACAGCAAGCTTATGTTGCTTGGCAACATGTATCTAGTAAAAAGTGAAACAAACAGTAAGCTAACGTAATAAAGCTTTTTTGCGAAAGCTTCAATAAAGCTGTTGTAACATTAATTTTGAATTGTAAAGCGTAAAGCTTTCACACAACGCTCGAATGCTAATGCGAAGACTCGATAAGGTAAACCTTTTTTAATATTAGGGCGGCCCTCTCAACATTCGCAGAACTTATTTCAATAAAAATATTAATTAAAATACGTAAATTAAATTAAGTTTAAAAAAATTGAACATAATATTTTTTTTTTTAAACGGACTTGAATCAAATGTCGTTGGTAAATATAAAAATTACAGCAGACAGTTGTCCGAGGCCTTCGGCCACGGACTGTCCCTGCAGGCTGTGTCAGAGACACGGCCATTAAGTTTAACGTAGAATACGCCATCCGATAAGACAGAAAACATATATAACAATAAATGATAAATAATATAAGCAAATGAATTTATTGTTATATATGTTTTCTGTCTTATCGGATGGCGTATTCTACGTTAAACTTAATGGCCGTGTCTCTGACACAGCCTGCAGAGACAGTCCGTGGCCGAAGGCATCGGACAACTGTCTGCTGTAATTTTTTACATATTGTAGGTTTTAGGTTTAATTAATGGTGATCCCAAAACGTCATCCCTTTTTGCGATTAGACGCGTCATTTAGGAGACATGACCATTTTTACATTGTTGTGTGTTATTACGAAATCGGCTCGTTTTTGTCATCAAGAGATGGATTTAAGAAAATTTTATTTTTTTAAACTTCTTTCACTTTGGCTTTTCTAGATTTACTTTTTAATCGGTTCAAACTACAATATGTAATAAACAGGCTCTACCTAGAAAATTTCCCATGAACCAAGAAATATCCCCCCATATGTTAGTCTAGACACAAACCAAACCAAAAGTACGAGTGTAAGAGTAAAGGTACGGTCAGATTGGGCAAATATTTGATCAAAATATGTTTCATCATATTTGCTCAAAATGTTGTCCAATCAATACAGGGTTGATTTTGCATTCACACTATGCACATTTATTTGCCTCTTTTTGTTTGATCAAACAGGTATCAAATAGCATCAAATAAACAGTAGGGCAAAAAATTTGCCCTGTGGTCACACTTGAACAAATATTTCCAACAAATAATTGTTTGATAAACCTGCCAGAAAATACAAATTTGTTTTCTCAAAAATTTTAAGCAAGCTGTCAGAAAACGCAAAAGTTGTTTTCTGAAAACTTTTAAAGAAATTGGCAGTAAATACAATTTTGTTTTTTCAATAGTTTTAAACAAACTGCAAGAAAATATTTTGTTTCTATTTCAAGAAAATATGAATGTTGTCTTGTTTTATGCTGTGGAGCAGCGACGGTGTCAACTTTTTTATGAAAAATTTTAAACAAATTAGCAGTAAATACGATTTTGTTTTTCCAAAAGTTTAAAACAATCTGCAAAAAATATTTTAAATAACTATGATGCAGGAGGATGAATGTTTTCTTGTTTTATGCTGTGGAGAAGCGATGGAGTTAGTTTTGGAAGAGGAGAAATCTTAAAAGCAAATTTGGGCAAGTTTAGCTGCCACTGGCATTGCCAAAAAAGCTTACTGGTTTGAGGTGGAACTCGTTGTTCTAAGTAAAAAATTGTAAATGCCAATTTTGGTGACGGCCCCTATTTCCGGAGTTATGGGCCTCCAAAGTTCGGATAGACGGAAGATATTATGCTGAATGAGCCACCGTAAGCGATTTATGTGGCCTCTAATATATTTTTGTTATAAACGAAGTTAAAATAAACAAAAAAAAAATTAATTTAATTTTTTAAGAACTCGCTTAGTTATCGAGATATCCTATGTTGAAATTTTGAAATATTGTCGAATATTTTTTAAATTCTTTTTTGCGAGTTTGGCAAGCTTGCTCTAAAATCACCTAGCCCAATTGTAAGGTCTGACGGAGGAGATTAGAACACCTTTTCAACATCTTCAGTAGCTTCAAAATTCTAAATATGGCCAAATTATCCTAATTAGTCGCAGCTTAGTCGGTTTAGATCCGATTTGAAAAGTTAGTACAGATTAACAAAGCTAAAACTATGCCCTTTTAACTTTGTACACAAATTACTAAATTACTAAAATATTTTTAAAAATGTTTATAATATTTACCAATTCTTCTTTTTAGTTTAATGTTGGTGATTTTTTTTTCATTTTATAATTTGAGTCGTAAAAGCTGACAACACTGCCTATACCACCTGTTATTGACCATTGTTTGATCTTACAATTCTTTTGTACGATCAAATAAATTTTTGCTCAAAAAATAGAAAACTATTTGCTCTTTAGTGGTCACACTGTGGTCACCTTGAGCACATTTTTATTTGATGGCAAATAATTTTGTTTGACCAAAATCAACTGTTTTGTTGTTTGCCACACAAAAATATTTTGTGGTCAGGCTGGGGCCAAGAAATATTAGCGCAATCTGACCGTACCTTAAGTGTGCTGCCAAATGTAATTCCATGCTCAGGGTTGTACTTCATGGATTTGCTAGTCTTGCACTTTGACTTTGCAAAATTAATTTTTTATTGGTTTCGAAACTACAATATGTAATACAGAGGGTCCACCTAGAATACTGTCCTTTAAACCAAACCATACCAAAAGTACCCAATATAGTTGATAGTAATGGGTTGTAATAAAGAAGCTAAACAAAAAGCTGTTTACAATTTTTGATGTGTTAACATCTATACGCGCGCCTCTAGGGCAGTAAACTATCAAACTAATAAATACGCAAGTGTTAGGTTTGAAAGAGTAAATCATCGTTTGTTTGTTCGTTGCTTGGCAGTCGGTATCGAAAGTGATTATTGGGCGATTTTAATAAAAAAAATTTTTATTAATTTTTGGATTAAAATGCTAGTGCGGGTTTCGACGAAGAGTTTAGGCCAAAAATTAAGGCGATCCGATATCGGCGAGCCGAAATTTAAGTGTTTTAATTTGGAGTATTAATTTGGAGTAATATTAAAAAAGTATTTTATGTTGATCTTCGGTTATATCGTACGAATATAACAATGTATGTATGTATGTACAAGTGTCTGTTGCTTTGCATTCTTTGACTTTTGTGGGAATAAAAAAAAAGTATTGAGCAGGAATATAATGACACATGTGCTTGCACTGGGTCTTTAAATAATGTTAAGTATTAATATTATTTAACTGTAACATCATCATATGATTGAACGCTGTTTTCTATTTTCCAATGTAACATTTACGAATGTGTTCATAGAAATCGAACAGGTACCGTGTAGCAAAAAGGTGTTAACACATCGCCCGTGAGTTCGAACACTCATTGGATTTCTTTAATTTAGTCCCCATCCCGCAACGTGCAATAAGGAACTTCGTTTCAAAAAATATTATATATAAGTATATCTAGTGCTGAAGCATATCTGTGGGGGGGGGGGGAGGAATATTTGTGGGATAATAATAATAACAAAAATAATAATAATAATAGTAATACTAATAAATAATATATACAAATTGGAATACTGTGCAAATTTGATGAGAAAAATATTGCAACTCTTAAGAAATATCAAGTACAATTTTTTTGTTCCAGGTAAATTTCCAAACTATTGCAATATTTTTTCAGATGCTCTTTTGAAGGGCGCAACATTTGTTATGCGGCCAGGGCCTTAATCAATCTAAATCCGCCATAGCCTATAATATGAAACGTCATAACTAATTCAAAAGATTCGATGTTTTTTCCATTTTCCGGTCAACTTTGCAAACTTAATCCAAAATGCAACACGACTACGCCAGTGCTATTCGCTGCAGCATTTCAGCTTATTATCTCAATTGCCGCATTGATGAGACCATCCCATCCGCCTCTTGCATTGTATGAAAATAGCAACAAATACTCACATCATTTTACGACGTAGCATCCCTGCAAACATTTGGTGGTGAATTTCTCACTCCTTTTCAAAAAAGTGACGATTTTGTCACTCAGTTTGGGATACATTTTCGAGAGTAATAACTTTTCGAAAACATTTTTGGACACATTTTCGATAGTAATCAATTAAAAGAAACAAAACATATTTTTATAGAAAACACATTTTCCGATCATAGACTTATTCGACAGATTGCCAAAATTTACCAGGCTAATTCGATTTGGAAATAAAATCATAGAACATAGGAAAAAGTTAGGAATATCAATTATTTGTCAAAATTATTCGACTCTTTGTCAAAATTTACCAGGCTAATTTGATTTTGAAATAAAATCGAAGAATATAGGAAAAATTTAAAAATATCAATTGTGTGACATTTGAGGTGAACGGTTAAAATTATAAAAAGTGAGTGTAAGTTGTGATTACAAATATAAAACGTAAAAATAAATCTAATTAAAATAATAAATTCAGTTCGCGTGATTAATAATAAATTGTTGTAATTAGTGAATAGTGCCCACAAAACAATGAGGTCAACATCCAAAAAAGCTGTGGAAATTAGGAGCAAACGCGAGGCTGCTAAAATTCTATCACATTTTTCATTTTTAAAACGGCAATAAAAGCTGCCATAACTGACGAATTGGCGGTATACTTTACATGGAGTGGAAGTCATAATAAATCAAGTATCCAGCAGTTTTCAGTGTATATTATAATAAAAGGTAATATCCTGAAACTTAAGTATATGAATGACTTATAACGCCATGTATGTTTGGGTTTCCTTTAGAGATACATGATTGCCATACAAAATTCCAAGGCTCATATGTACTCGACATAAAGAAAGTAGTTCAACAACATTTTCTCCACGCAAAATATTGTGTAACCAAAAAACTGAAAACTTATTTCATTTTAATTTTGTACAATTGTTTAATTCCAACTTTATATTAATTCCTACTTTTAATTAATCGTCACCGCAAAAGAATTTAAATCTGATAAAATTACATATAATATATGTACTTATGTTGCTTTCAAATATTATTAACAAAATACCAGAAAATAGAAGAGATTCGTTGTCACAACTATAATTACAGCCAACTAAAATTTGGCGGTCCCTTGTACTTTCACATTATTCAGTTGTGATCACCAATAATTGTGTTCAGTATCACCAAATGTTGTGCACATCAATTGATTAGTAATTCAGTTTTCGTTGCAAGAACTGAAATATTTAGTTGAAGCCACAGCAACAAGAAATAAATGTGATCTGTCAATCGAGATGTAGTTGTAGCAATCAAATTATCCTGTTGTGGTGAATATTCTATTAGTTGGATGAACGAAATATCGATGATGTTGCGTAAAAAGGGCCAATCTTCATTTTTTTACGAAGGCCGATCTGATTTTGTTTACCTTGTCACGACAAGTCAAAAGGGCGAAACTGCTTGGGTCTATCTGCAACGAAATAGGTAGATAATTATACTGCTCGAAGAACCCAACCATAACTTTCTATAGCCATAACCATTTTTGCTACGTTATAATCTATGAATATCTTACAGACAATTGGAAACAGCAGATTGGCCCTTTTTACGCAACACCATCGATATGTAAAAACTAATTTGGTCGTACCAAATAATATATTGGGATGCTCAACAAATTACTTGAACCATTTGGTGATGCTTTAACCCATTATGAATTTTCTAGAAAATAAAGTTAAAAAAATTATTTTTTATTAAAATTGTGTATTTTATATTTAAATATAAACAAAATTATTATTATTTATACCAGGTTTAATATTTCGTGTCCATTTTTGATGGAAAATATGATAATTATAAAACATTCCATTATCTCGAAATTCAGAGCGTCCAATCGAAAAAATAACAAATTTTTACGGCTTTCTCACAAAGTGTTCCAATTCGCATGGAACAATTTTTTTAAAAAAATCGCCAAAATAAGAAAATCGCTTAAATAAAAAAAAAAATTGCTATAACTCGGAAACGGTTATCTTTCACCTCCACATGAGGCCGTAACCAATAGATGTCTTTAAACGGCATCACATTTTTTTAAACAAATTGCATGTCGTGTGGAATGAGGGCCGTGTGAATTCTCAATTCAAATGAGATTTCGTTTGCATTTAGTTTGATGAAATTTTCAATAGCATCATTCCAAACAACCGCTGATGAAGATCTGTGGCTAGATCGGAAATAGCTATACGGTTTGCCAGGAATCATAGGGAAACATTTGCAAAACTCCTTTTTTAAAAAAAACAATATCTCTATTAATAGAGATATATTTAGAATGGCCTCGAGCTTGAACAATAATAAAAAGAACAAATCGCTAAAACTAAATTTGTTCGAATAAAAAATCACTAGACCGCCATTATGTATATATGTATTTCGCAAACGGAGCGTTAATCGAAATATAACAAATTTTTTCGGCTTTCTAAGGGTTTATCATAAAGTGGTCCAATTCGAATGGACTTTTTTCCCCCTAAAAATCACCAATATATGTTAATCGCTGAAATAAAAATATAGCTATAACTCGGAAACAGTGCGTCCAACCGCAAAAATAATAAATTTGTTTACCTCCATAAAAAGAGGCTTTAACCAATGGATGCCTTTCATACGACATCACTCCGTTATACTAAAATTTTTCAAATGAAAAATCGCTAAAACACACATGTATGTGTTAGCGACTTTATTTTAAATAAGTAATGTCGTATGAAAGACATCCATTGATTAAAGTCTCTTATAGGTAAAAAAGTTATTATTTTTTCGATTGGACGCATCGTTTCCGCGTTATAGCCATTTTTTATTTCAGCGATTTTTATATTTTGACGATTTTTTGAACAAAATATCTTCCATACGATTGGACCTCTTTATGAAAAAGCCTTAGAAACTCGTAAAAAAAGTTTTGTTTTCAATTGGACGTTACGTTTCTGAGATATTGCCATAGGAGCGTTTTAGCGATTTTTGATTGCAGACATTTTTGTTTTAGCGATTTTCGTAAGGATAAAAGTGATGCCGTATAGAAGACATCCATAGGTAAAAGCCTCCTACAGAGGTAAAAAAGTAAAAAAAATTGATTACTTTTGCGAATGGACGCACGACTTCCGACATATAGCGATTTTTTATTTTAACGATTTTCTTATTCTGGCGATTTTTTGGGAAAAAAAATTATTTCATGCGAATTGGAACACTTTGTGAGAAACCCTTATAAACTCGTCAAAATTTGTTATGTTTTCGATTAGACGCTTCGTTTTCGAGATATAGACATTTTTATTCTATTTTTCGTTTTCTATTCGACTTTTTTGAATAGTTACATCTTAATTTAATTATATAAAAATTAAGATCTATAGACAAATTGTCATATTTTCGATCACAAATGGGGATGGTTTACCCTGGGTATAATATGTGTGTTTGAGATAATTTGTGTCATCCACAGTAATAGTTTATCCAGCCAAGCGTCCACAATTGTTTGCATGAGTTTGTGAAGGCGTCAATAGTGACGTCATATTCAACGATTGTGTTTAAAAGTCGCACTTCATCTCAATTTATGATAATATGTATTCTTCGCTGGCTGATATCTACTGGTTTTTCACAACTTTGTTTATCACTTTCTGTTTAAAATAATAGTTTTTCTGTAAAGTCCTCGTGTAACATTCAAATATATGTAGTTTCTGTTTAACAGCAAAGCCTCTTGTCGAAAATCAAATACATAACTTTGTAACAAGTGTTTTTGTAATAGAAACTAAATTATGATTATAGTGACTAATATTTGAACACGAATTCTAATAATGTACTTTTTATTAGTTGTATCTTCCAATTCAGACGAATGATGTTTTTGAAATACTCAAATTGGTTAACACAACTAAAATTCGGTAATCTATCAATAATATCGACCAATAATTCTGATGTATGACAATTATGAATTCTAATCAAAATATAGACTTTATCATGGAATTTCCAATACCTGAATTGATTTCCAACTAATCTTTTTCCAGTGTGTAGATGTAGTGATTCGGACACTGTTAAAACTATCGCCATGGATACTTTGCGGGGCCTCTGAATAGTTACTCTTTGGATGCATCGCCACGGATAGTTTACGGAGCTACTAAATGGTTACTAGTTGGATGTATCCCAAATGTGGCACACTTCTTCCCGACAGGAGACGCTTTTTCGGCAAGAAAGCAATATCGCCCACAATTATTTTCATCAACATGTAGTAACTTTTTAGTGATTTCAACAATAGAAAATGCTTGCTGGGATAGTTTGTTTTTAACTCACTTCTCTTCTTTAACAATTTTACCTATAATACCTAAGTACACGCCATTAATAGGTTACTCGATGCATTATAGAGTTAATGCCGTACAAATAGCTTTAGTCGTACTACCACCAGATATGACTGTATGTAACTGATGGTTGGGGAATGTTGGTAGGATCTGCTGTACCAGGTTTTTGTTTGCATTTCCATTGAAGCGATTATAATGATGACGGAAAGTGTGTGTTAACAGACAGCTAGGCTTGTGAAAAGCACTAGTGCCTAGTAATAGTTTTGCTAATGGATTTAGAGTATAAACAGAAACTAATTAACATAATCTCAATTTCAATATGTTGGCTTCGTGACGCATACCATTTGAGACGATGAATGGAAGTTTGGCATGTTCATGGGTCTGCAATATGTGTTGGTAATATACCAAACCCATGCAATGTTATAAGATGTAATGCACATTTTGATAGGCACCCGTTCGGTTTTACAATTGTATCTCAGAACAAATGATCCAGATATACAGGGTGATTCAGGAAGTTCCGGACAAATTTCTCCAGCGTATTCCTTGGCTCATTTCATGAAGAAAAGTCCACTAGGACCATGTCCAAAAATGCAAGGGTGCGAAATGGCAGCGGGTTAAAAATTTCGGATTGGCAGTTGGTGGGTAGTAGGGTAAAGTTGCTAACTTATGAGCCAGTGGTCGGATTTTTTCGTTTTTGGCCTTGTTGGAAAGGTCTTTAAGAGGCCTTTCAGAATCAATAATACCGTTCCAAAGTTATGACCATTTCTGAAAATTTCAATAAAATAAACTCTTAAACGTGTTAATTTACAAAAACAAATAAATTTCGCTTCCAAAAACAAAAACAAACATTTTTGCATTTCAGTAAAATGGTCATAACTTTGGAACGGTAAGACCTCTGGGCTTCGTTTAGGTCAAAGACAACATTTTGCAGACCATACATATTCTAGCACCCATACTTATAAGGATGTGGGCATGTGTCATTTGATATGGAAAAGTATAACGCATAGAATGTGTCATAATAGACCTAAGGTATCTATGGACCAAACTCGTTTTGGAACTTTTTAAGACTTTTGAGCCATGCCTATCTGTCTGTCTGGTTAGTTTGATTAACACGGTAACTGCCGGAAACCTCTTCAACGGTCACAATGAAACTATGTCATTGGCAGTTATTTAACCAAACTTATTGCAAATGGGTATTACGACCACACTCCTTCTTGTATGTCCCATACAAATCTATATATTTAGTATTTAGTGTTCAAAGCTTCTGATAAGCTTCAAATCAGATATTGCTTAATAATCTGTAAATTTGTACTTAACTGGAGAAAATTGGCGAGGTCAATTACCTGGTAGTCATGATAAATACCTCAAATACAAAAGACATCATAATTAAGTTGTTAATAAGATAATATTTTGCAGATATCACTCTGCTATTGAACATGGGCAAATTTGCACGGGTAACTAAAGGTTGATAGGCTGCCAAAACAAAATACGAGGGCAAATGAAAAAAAAAGGGGGCAAATGCAGCACTGCTTCCATCAAGCACCACCTGTTAATTGACTGCTGTCAAATTTTTAGCCAGTTCCGTCATTTAGTTTGCTTTTAAAAGCAGTTCAAAATATACACCCTCGTGCATTTTTTTTAAAAAAATTTTTTTAACCATCGATTTCAATGGAAAAAATTGGTTTACTGACTTTCGTTGTACAAATGACACTGAACGTTCTGAACGGCCAATTGAGGACAATACACCCGAAAATTTCGAAAAATCCACGATATGGTGTTTTCCGATCGAAGAGTAAAAGTGCGAGAGATTGTTGATACCATAAGCATTTCATATGGCAGTGTGGTTTCGATTTTCCTTATACCCGGATACAGGTGTGGCCAGTATGTACCTCCTAGTAATGTACCTCCTAAACTGCTTAAGAATTTTTTGCTGAAACTCCGGATCTAGGAAGATGGTGTAAATGTACGACGATTGGCACCTCAACTAGTGTCCTAGGTCAAGGCATTAAGGAGGTATGAGCCTCCAAAGTCGAGACCCCCCAAGAACGTGTACCCAAGTACAGGTGTACTTGGTGTAATTTTAATTAAAATTTATAAATTGACTACATAATCAAAGAATGTCCTACGTTGGTAATGTAAATTTATGTTATAATTTTTATATTATAACCATAATATATATATGTATAATAATATATATATTATAATAATTATTTATTATAACTTAAACTATTTAAATTTCGTCGTCATTATTGCAAATTTCGCATACAAACGAATTGCTTGAATGCTGCAAATATATTGGCCCGTTTACATAAAGAGCACATGTTACGGGTGCGTCTTCTGCGATCTTCGCGAATTTACCACATGTAGCAGCTTCCAACCTAGTGTTTCTTTATCCGCCTATCAGCAGCTGCAGACGTTGATGGTAAAGCATCAGCTCTTTCATGTAAAGCCTTGCTTATAAAGCTCGCTATGCCAAGTTTCATGCTGCAGTTGCGCATTACTGAACATTAACTGACCGCTCTTCAATGACCGGCGTTCAAAGCTCCTTGGCGAGTTGGCGAAGAAAGCGTTTACGCCTCAACTTATTGTATATTGTTAGGTAATGGCGTCAAATCAATCATATTAAAAAATAGAGATAATGACCAACGCTTCGACTGTCTGTATATTCTCCAAGTAATTAGATCATAATGTCCGCCACTCCTTTTGCTTCATTATAAAATGCAATGATTTCTTGTTTGCAGCTTGTGCTGATGGCATCATCTTCATTGATTGATGATAATAAAACGACTGACTAGTTTTTTTCGTCACGAATGAGCATATGGAAATATTGGGCAGAAAACCGAAGGCTCTTTATGTACCAACATTTCTTTGGGTATAAACGACTTATTTCTTCGCACTGTTTCAACCGCAGTCAAGTTCATCGACCATAAGTTTTGAAACAAATTGAGGTTTGTAAAAAAATATTCCATTGTTGTTACGTCCGCTTCCACGAAAGCGGCTTACCAAATCCTTTACAATGCGTTAACCCTGATTACTTTCCCGTAACAGCTTGGCCGGTATATATTGACCCATGCAGTGGGTAAGAGTTTTTGGCATCACGTAACCACCAAAATTTGATACCATACACTCCGGTTGGGATGGAATGTATTGCGTGAAACTGGTACGGCCACAATAGGGAAACAACTGCTCGTCCACGGTAAGGTTTTCACACGGTTTGCTCAAATGTGCGAAATTGAAATTCATCATTGTCCATATCTCGGAAATTGGTTCAGCTTTGTCAGTTTGTTGACGTATGTCTCTTGTGTTTGAATCATTAAACGTTATAAAACGTAATATTGCATTGGATCTGTTGATGCCAATTGCAGCACGATAAAGTGGACAATTTTCCACCGATCACAAGTCCGGCATATTTTCGCCGCTACTGCGATTGGCGCCAGTCATAATAAGCACTCCTATGAACGTCTACATTTCGCTCAATGTCACATACTTCCAAGTTTTTGGTTGCACCAAAATTTTTAACTTATCTTAAACTATTTTGTTGTCTGGTTTGTTGTGCTAGCCTTGGTTGCGTGCTCCATACCGGGCTTTACGCGCCATGAGTTCAGCTGCTCCCAAATTCATTTCCACCATATCATCTTCAGTGTCGATTACCTCGCTGTCATCTTCCTCGTTTTGGAGAGCATCGTCCTAACAGATATTATCCTCTGTCTCTTCAATATCCGAAACTGTATCTTCGGTTGAAATTTTTATTTGTTCTCCTTCGATATTTTCAGTGTTCGAGTATATTTCGCGATTACGACGTCGTCAAAATATCAATAAAACTTTGCTAAAAGCTATTGTGTAATTAATAACCGACTATTGTGCCACGCCCAGTTACGTAAATCCCATAGAAAAGTTGGGGATATTTCCCGTTTGCCGACTCGATATCTCCAATAAATCATAAAAAAAATAAATAAATGGTTTCCCATTACATCCCATGAAGGGACTGGGGAGAACTTCTCACAATCACTGAGCTGTGCGCTTTCCAGTTTTCACTCACTGATTGGGACCTACAGTTTTATACCGATTCCGAACGGTAATTTGAGAAGCTTTTTCATGGCTAGATACTCGATAGTGTCGCCGTCACTATGCGAGGTGACCGCCGCAGAAAGAAAATTTGAAGGTGGTCAGAGCCGGGTTCGAACCCAGGATCTCATGTGGATATTTCCCGTTTGCCGACTCGATATCTCCAATAAATCATAACCGATCGTAATAACCGAAACTTGAGGGTGAACCGACTTAATCATACCCTCACCCTAAGTCATCCATTGCGTGGGAGTTCTGTTAAAAAACGCCCATACTCAAAAGTGACGATATTCAATAGCAGATTGACGACATTGCGCTAAATATTATTGAATACCCAAATTAGTTAGTTTCCCCCCAATCTTTATATGCGAGGTACAAAAATGGGCATGGCAAATTGTTGCCAAAATTTTGATCAGTACCAAATTTTATTAAGATCGGTTATGATTTATTGGAGATATCGAGTCGGCAAACCGGAAATATGCTCAGCTTTTCTATGGGAGGTACGTAACTGGGCGTGGCACAATAGTCGGTTATTAATTACACAGTAGCTTTTAGCAAAGTTTTGCCTAGTACCGAATTTTATTAAGAGCGGTTGTAGTTTACGAGAGTTATCATGTCGATCAACCGGTCATCCGCCCAACTTTTATATGGGAGGTACCAGAATGGGTGTGGCAAAACAGCACATTTTCTATAGGAGGGTTTTATTGGACTAAATATTGACTAGTACAAAATTTCATAAAGATTGGTTCGGTTTTGCGGAACTTCTCGTGCCCAACAACCAGAAGGCCAAACAACTTTTGTATGGGAGGTACCATAATGGGCGTGGCAAAATCACCCTTGATTTAATCGATCATTGGCGTTTGATAACGAGAAGCCCTATACCTAATTTCATTAAGGTCGGAAGTGTTTCAGGCGATTTATCGTATGGACAACCCTGACGAAAACCCTGTTTTGTATGGGAGGTACCAGAATGGGCGTGACAATCTCGCCCATTTCTTCCAGTTAAGTAGGCATTTACGGATTATTACCCGGTGTGTGAGTTGAAGCTAATCACATCTTCCAGAAGAAAGATTTGAAAGAAATATGATTTTGTGCTGTATGTGTCGATTTGTATGGGAGGTACCAGAACCACGCCCATTTTCAATCCCAAACTCAATATTGCGAAATAATAGTCACTGAAAAAATTTCATTCTGATCTGTAAAGATTTACCAGACAGACAGACGGACATGGCTCAAACGTCTTAAAATGTCCTAAAACGAATTTCGTCCAAAGATACTCAGCGTCTAATACGGCTTATTCTATGTGTTACAATTTTTTTACGTATTAAACGATATATACCCCCATCCATATGGGTGAGGGTATAAAAAGTGTTGACTTTTAAGCATTGTCGCAAAATAGTGTGTTGACGTTATCCCGATCACATTATACTCTTATGATCACGTAAAATGTTCGTAAATATATTCAGCTACAAAACCGCATTAAAACAAATTTCGTATTCTTCGAAAATATAAAGAAAAATGGAAAAAATTGATACTGGCCACACCTATACTTGGGTATACGTTCTCGTAGTAAAAGTTGGGTATAAGGACTAGGGTTAAGAAAGCTGTCTGCAAGATGGATGCCGCGTTTGCTCTCAATTGACCATAAACGTACGGGTGCACACGTTTGTAGTCTCAATGGGAAAATTCCATGAATTAGGCTACGAATTGGTGCCTCATCCGCCATAATCTCCGGATGTAGCCCCCAGTGACTATTTCCTATTTCCAAACCAAACGAAATGGGTCGCTGGAAAGACATTTAGCTCCAACGATGAAATTATTGATCAAGCAAAGTCCTATTTTTTGGAAGGGATTCAAAAATTGGAGAAACCTTGGACTAAGTGTATTGATCTAAAAGGAGATTATGATGAAAAATTATTTTTTTTTTGCAAAAAAAAACTGTGTTTCATTCAAAAAGTCACGGACTAATTGATTCGCTCTCGTATGAATCTTTTTTAATGGAACTCGGACCCAAAGGATAACTGTAAATTAAAAAGTCGTATTCAAATTTGAAATAGTCAATAATATAAACTCAAAAGCTTTTATTAACCTAGTAACTGTAAAATTAATGAAATTAATAAGAAGTCTGGACGAACATAGTTTTGCGGTAACGGATTTTTTAAATTCTATGTAAGGCTTTTTCAACAGAGACGCTACAAAAGTAAACCGATAGGGACAGCAACCGACGCCATATTTTTTCCCGCTCTTTTGACACTTCTCTTCAGTAAGGTTTGCCATTTGATCATGGAAAGATATACGAGCCAACAACGAATCAAAATTATTAAAATTTACTACCGAAATTTGGAGTCAGTGGCCTCAACTTTAAGAGCGCTACGTCCAATTTATGGTTGTCATAATCGTCCTACCAGATCAACAATTGAGCGTCTAGTGGAAAAATTTGAATCCACAGGCACAGTACAAAGTGTTCCCGCGCCAGTGAGACAAAGAAGTGCCCGTAGTGTCGAGAATATTGCTGCCGCTGAGGCTTCAGTTCAAGCAAGCCCAAATGTGTCTCTCACACGTCGTTCTCAAGCTTTGGGAATCTCTATGACGTCGTTGTGGCGGATTTTGCGAAAAGATCTTGGCCTACATCCTTATAAGATCGAATTGACGCAAGAACTGAAGCCGCTTGACCATCATAAGCGTCGTATGTTCGTGAATGTTAACATTCGAATTTCTGCAGGATATCATGTCGCTTATATATAATGATGTGAATAACTACAAACACATCGCTACCACATATTCCTCCAAATCCGAATGATTGTGAAGCAGGTGGTGATGACTGAACTTATACGACAAAATACAACTGTAAAGCCAAATTGCGAAAAATGGGAAACAGGAATTTTAAAGATTTTTTAACAATTTGATCAAATTTTCATATTAACATTACAATTTTCAAATGTTGAAGGATTTGTGTCAAAACAAGCTTTTGATTCCATTTTAAGTAGATAACTTTCGTACTCGGGGTTTCCTTTTAAAGTTTAGAACTGAAATTTTGCAAATCTTAATTTTACAAGCTACTTTGGATGATGAGAATTCAATCTAGACAGATTTACCTCTGTCAATTAGTTATGTGTGCAAAATAATATCTTTTTCTTTTCTTCTGAAAACTACATGTTATTTAATGTCGACCATATACAATTTTTTCTATAATATCCCTCTCTCTTTATCATATACTGTTTTCTCTTTTGGACTTTATTTGTAGTCCCGTTATCTATGATTATCGCTGTAAGTTTGCAATTCAATAGAAAATAATTATATGTGCAGTCGCGTTCCTGACACTTTAAAGTGAACAACTCTATTTTTCTCGGGTGTGTAGTATAAAATATCTTTCTGTTTGTATAAAATATCTCAAGTTTCGTGAACGTGTTATCTCACGAAATGACCCAGTCGATTGGCCGCCTCGGTCGTGCGATTTGACGCCGTTAGATTATTTCCTGTGGGGCTACGTCAAGTCTATGGTCTATGCCAACAAGCCAGCGACGATTGATGAACTTCGTACGAATATCGAACGTGAAATTGCAGCACTATCGGCCGATTTATGCTTGAAAACCGTCGAAAATTGGGTTCAGCGTCTGGAGGTAGTGGACGAATTCATTTTCAGATCAGAATCAATAACGTCAGCCTATAAATCGTACGGAAAATTGTTCGTTCATACTCTCACGAGGAACGAAGGTCCAACTATATCAGAGTCTCATATAGCCTGTCTTGGTTTATGGCGCAGAATCCTGGGTCATATCGCATGCTTATGAAACATCACTGGGAGTCTTCACGAGAAAAATTCTCGTGTAAATATATGGCCCTATAATTGAAAATGACGAGTATCGATGAAGGATCAGACTCGAGCTGTATAATCTGTATCCAGACATGGACGTAGTTATGCGTGTCATAATAGCGTGTTTACGCTGTCTAGGTCATGTCAGTAGAATGGACCAGAATGAACTAGTGCCAACGGTGTTCGAAGACGTAGTCCAAGGGTATCGAAACCTAGAACGACCAAGACTTCGCGGGAAAGACCAGGTAGAATATTGCTTGTGAGAGCTTGGTGTGACCAAATGGAGGAGAATAGCTGACGATCTAGCCATTTTGATTAACATGTTATCCTATTTTGTAAATCCCTTGATCCTCCGGGTTGTTTGAAGCCGCCTAAGTACGTAAGAAAGCAAAATTAGTTTCACAAATGAGGTCATGCGAAGTTGGTTAAACTATAAGCTAAATACAAACAGTTAAATGTCTAAACTAAATTCGAACCTGTTCAGAAATTTAATCAAAAAATAAAAGGTCTATTTGGAACTAGTGTGTGTCGTGGAAAATGCAATACGATGTCTTCTATGGGGAATCGTTTCTCACGTGTTTAATTATCGATTTCCATTTCTCTCCATTATCCACCAAATTGCATGGTGTAATTTGTACTGGAATTTCTGTTAAAAATTTGAAAATACTGGTACACATTGAGACACATTTATCTAGTTCTATTTCTGAATTAAGAATCCCTTGAATTTTAAAATAAATTCAAAGAATTTCGTGTTCCCCCAGTATTACAACGTGTTGCCCAGTTAAGCATTGCAAGTATTTCACACTTTAAACAACCATCAATTGTGTGTATTTTGCAACATTTTTTTAAGGAATTGTATTTACTTGCCACTAGTGGTAGCGTAACTATTGGAGGACTTTGTTTCTGTTCGCTATGTATAAATCTCATACTCTTCAAATAAACTATCGACTCTGTAAGTGAGTTACAACTCGTACAACACATTGCGGTACTCACTCAGTCATTGTGTGTAGTTTTGCAACATTTTGTAGTTGCGTGTGGCAGAGTTGCATTCTAAATACCTATAAATTTAAACACAACACAATTATAGGAAAGTTATGCTGAAGTGGATAAACTGGAATTTATAAAATGTCAGGATTCTAATTAAACCAAACTTGACAGTTGAATTTAAAAGGACAATTATTTAGTTCTTATTTGGGTCGAAATAAATATTACAATTTTTATTAAATTATTAATTATTTATAATACTGTATGACACACACGACTTTATACACATCAGCAAATCAAACAAATTTTAAATATGGAGCTCAAAAGAAAATATAGGGTGACCAGATGAGAACGACAGGAAAATAAATTTAAATTAAATAATAAGGTGTGAGGTAACACATTTATTCTGGCTACATTTACGTCACTATGCATGGAATAGCACGTAATTCAAATAATCACCTAGGTTTCGATGGCAGTGCTTCAAGCGGTCGGTTCAGTGTTAGATGACACGATCCAATATATGCGGCGTTAGTCCTGCAATAGAGTCTCCAATTTTGGCCCAGAGCTCATCAAATGTGGTGGGCTTGTTAGCGTGGAGTAAGGATTTGAAGCAACCTCAAAAGAATAATCCAGAAGTGTTAAGACACATGGTATTAAATTAAATGGCATTAAATTTAATGGTCGCATTAAGTCATGCCAAAACGTATACGTTGGTACAAGAATGATCGAATTGAAGACTCGGCTATCGTCCCATAAATCGAAAAGATGGGCAACCTATAAACCTATATATGGTGCCGCGAAAAAATTCGGTATTAACCGTATTCGTACCAGGCAGTGTCTCCGGGTCACTATGGAAGTCAAATCTTGCATATATTATAATAGATTAGTCATAATAATCCATATCTCTACGTATTACTCCTTCAAACAGTTTACTTTAAAAAAATCACACTGAAATTTTTTTTAATTTTTTTTTTGAAGTTTTTAAAAGCCATTTGGAGTTTCACTACCATTAAGTCGAACGCAGTGATCAATACTCACTTAAGAAAACCTGATTGGAAAAATTGAAAACCTAACTGTACTGCAAACAGCGAGTTGTGTTTTTGAATTGATTGAACAATTAAAAAATTAAATTTGGTTGTGAGAAGTTTATAACGACACAATAAAGGAGAGTACACAGACTAATTATAAATATATAAATTTAAGTAGTTTTTATAAAAAAAAAATTGATTAAAAAGAATCGCAAAAACCGTTTCCCATTACATCCCATGAAGTATTGAAGGCATTGGAACACTCACTGAATGGGGCCTACAGTTATACACCGGTTCCGAACGGTATTTTGAGAAGCTTTTCCATGGCTAAGTACTCGACAGTATCGCCATCACTAAGCGAGGTGGCCGTCGTCGAAGAAAATGCAAAGTGGTCAGAGCATGGATCGAACCCACGTTATCATGCATAAGAGCCGCGCACGCTAACCATTGAACCACAGACGGCCACAAGCGTTACCAAAATTCAAATAGCTCTTATGTAGTGACGATGATGCTTCTGCTGATGCAGCAGACATTTTTGGTAGAATGGGGAGTAGACTTTTGTGAAACAGAACAGAAGAACATTCAGTTGATGTAAATTTGTTTATGGGCAACGACGGTACTGCATGGTGGTCAGTTCCCTATGATACTGACCAAACACTTTCCCATATCATAATAAAAGGAAGCATCAACAAAGTAATATTGCCACCAGGTAAACACGTCGAAACTTCTTGTCATGCGGTTTCCTTATTCTTCGGTGATAAAGTAATGAAAATTCTAGTTGAATGTACAAATTTACATGCTTCAGTTACAAATAGTCGAAAATGGAACCGACATAGAAATTCGACCTCTATATAGGTTTGCTAATCCATGCGGGTATATGAAAAAAAGCAGTTTCTGACTAGAAAGTATTTTGGGATCCATTATATGGGAGTTTACTATACCGTGCGTGTCTGTTAAAAAATAGATTAGCTATTTTGAATCTCAATTTAATGTATGACGACAGAGCTAAAATAAGCCACTGTAGGTGCAAGACACTTTAACCGTATTCAGGTCTTATGGGACGTAATAAATATGTATAAACTTAAAAAACGTTATGCTGAGAGAGAACTTGACCATAGTTGAGCAGTTGCTTCCATACAGAGCCAGAATAAAAACCCGATAAATATGGAATGTAAAATGTGGTGGATGTTTCCTTATTTCGGTGCCAAAAAATATACAAATTTGGTCTAAAATGTGCGAGAGAATGAGAAATGAGAATACGAATATAAATATTACTTTTGATAATTATGTTACAAGTTTTAAGTTTGCCCAAAATTTGCTTTCGAAGCGGCTAACGTGTGCGGATACATTGCGTAAAAACAAAAAATGAATCCCATGAAGTTTCATACCGAACAAAAAAAAAGAGAACCTGGTAGCAAAATTTTCGTATTTACAAAGAATATTACTCTGGGGAGCTCTGTTTCGCAAAATAAGGCTATTCTTCTCTAACATTCCCAAAAAGATGTAGTATGCCTGAATTGTAAGAAATAATTAATGTATCCTTATATTACCTATCATAAACTCATTTGGAAATCGTTTTGCTCCTTTCCTAAATCTATCAAATTTTAATTGTTTTATTATAACTTACTGAATAATACTTAGAATATTTACAATTTACCATCATTTGCTTTTCTTTAATACCAGTGACTTATAGCCACTGCGTGGTACTTTAGATAAATTTAGCTTGGTACGAATAGGGTTAAAATTATGAAAATATATTTTTCTATTTAGGCTCGTAATGAGACGTCGTTTGAGCCCCACATTGTCAAAAATATTTTTATTTTATAAAATACACTAGGAATTGAAACTGCAGCTGCCGGTAAGGAACTGTAACTACCCTCGTATAAATAAAATTGAGCTGTTGCCGGAATCAGCTCATACTCATCTTTCATCCCCCCCCCCCCCCCCAAAAAAAAAAAGATTGTTTCAGTATACCCAAATGTCCATTCCTACTTAGACGCAAACAAATATTATTACAATTTTCGAAACAAAAAAGTGTGTGCGCAAATATGTGAGTGGGTATAACTATAAATACATACAACCAAATAGTGAAACGCGCTGCAGATCTCTCCTGCCAAACTCCACAACACTATTCATATGCTTATCTAAAGTAGGCCTTTCTACTAGCTTGAAAATGCATCTGAAACACATATCACCCATCACACATGCGATTGTTTACCAACAAATTGAAGTGCAATCATACTGAGTTTTATGAAATTGTATTGAGTTTGTATTGTATGCAATCCATTTGAGTTTTTATTAAACATTCTTTTATACCTTTATACTACACTTGCGAATTGCAATAAATGTATATTTGTTTTGATACCTGAACAGTTTACAAATTGGGGAAACAACATTTTGATTTTTAAAATCGATTTATTAACATTTAATAATTTGTCGGCGTAACACTAAATTGGGTGAATTCCATTCAATATTCAATTCAACTCAATTCAATGCAATTCATTTCAATTCAATTCAATTCAATTCAATTCAAATCAATTCAATTCAATTCAATTCAATTCAATTCAATTTAATTAAATTCAATTCAATCCAATTCAGTATTCAATTCAATTCAATTCAATTCAATTCAATTCAATTCAATTCAATTCAATTCAATTCAATTTAATTAAATTCAATTCAATCCAATTCAGTATTCAATTCAATTCAATTCAATTCAATTCAATTCAATTCAATTCAATTCAATTCAATTCAATTCAATTCAATTCAATTCAATTCAATTCAATTCAATTCAATTCAATTCAATTCAATTCAATTCAATTCAATTCAATTCAATTCAATTCAATTCAATTCAATTCAATTCAATTCAATTTAATTTAATTCAATGCAATTCAATTCAATTCAATTCAATTCAATTCAATTCAATTCAATTCAATTCAATTTAATTCAATGCAACTCAAGAAAAGAAAAATAATAATTAAAAAAAAAAATTAAATTCAATTCAGTTCAATTCCATTCAATTCAATTCAATTCAATTTAATTCAATGCAATTCAATATTCAATTCAATTCAATTCAATTCATTTCAATTCAATTCAATTCAATTCAATTCAATTCAATTCAATTCAATTCAATTCAATTCAATTCAATTCAATTCAATTCAATTCAATTCAATTCAATTCAATTCAATTCAATTCAATTCAATTCAATTCAATTCAATTCAATTCAATTCAATTCAATTCAATTCAATTCAATTCAATTCAATTCAATTCAATTCAATTCAATTCAATTCAATTCAATTCAATTCAATTCAATTCAATTCAATTCAATTCAATTCAATTCAATTCAGTTCAATTCAATTCAATTCAATTCAATTCAATTCAATTCAATTCAATTCAATTCAATTCAATTCAATTCAATTCAATTCAATTCAATTCAATTCAATTCAATTCAATTCAATTCAATTCAATTCAATTCAATTCAATTCAATTCAATTCAATTCAATTCAATTCAATTCAATTCAATTCAATTCAATTCAATTCAATTCAATTCAATTCAATTCAATTCAATTCAATTCAATTAAATTCAATTCAATTCAATTCAATGCAATTCAATTCAATTCAATTCAATTCAATTCAATTCAGTTCAGTTCAGTTCAGTTCAATTCAATTCAATTCAATTCAATTCAATTCAGTTCAATTCAATTCAATTCAATGCAATTCAATTCAATTCAATTCGACTCAATTCAATTCAGTTGAATTCAATTCAATTCAATTCAATTCAATTCAGTGCAAACTCTCTGGCAGTGCTAGTGCTCTGACCGTGTTGTATGACCAAACCTCACAAAAATTACTAAAGTAAATCACACCCTAAATACAAAACAAAAAATATATGAAAATTCCCAGTAATAGACACAATCATGTGTTTGAAATGATTTCCAAAATACCTTTCGGGACTGATGTAAAACAGTACGTCACAATCTGTGAGTATACAACTATAAACCGCACAGCTCATTGGTTGTGAGATGTCTTCCCCAATCCTTTGATTTTGTTAATTTTGAAAGTGGCCTAAAGCCAAACGAACCTCAGATACATGACTTTTCCATAACCTACGCATTAAAAAGATTTTTTCTATAAGTCAAATATCCCGATAATACAGTTTGGAAATAAAATTGACTTGGTTGGAAAAAACAAAATTTGTTTTAAATCATTTAAACACAAAATCACCAATATGTCGAAATGAATTATGCGTGACTTACACCACTATCACAATCGATCCCCCTGACCTAAATAGGTTGTAAATTACCAAGCGAAGTAAAATAAAATATGTTGAAATATAAATACTTGTAGTATAAATTAATCACATTATTTCTTACGCATCGTCAGAAAGTAAATCCCATTTGCAATAAATTTTTACATGCAAAGGAAACATTATATTAAAGGACACCCTAATACCCTCTCGTTACTTTGGCATAGTTATTAAATATACAAATTATTACGACCAAATATATTCGAACAAAGTTTTATTTAACATCGTTCATGTTTACATACTTACGCACATTACATACTTAAGAATGAGAAAACTTTGTGCATGCCCATTAGTGTATCATATAAAATACACAATTGTGAACTTTTTGGCATAGATTCGAATAAATTATGTGGAATTTTATTTAACATTCTACATTGTCGTAGACTACACACTCAAGAATAATAAAACATTGTGCTTGTCGATTAGTGTGGCCAGTAAAATTATGATTTTGGAATTTTGTTGACGTAAAAGCATTCAGAACAGGCGTAAAAATCAGGGACAAATAATAAAAAAAATTCAAACCATTTCTCAGCCTGCATTTTGCACTATGGGTCTCGAAGAAAGTCCTACAAATAAAACTAATTTTAATTTTGACAAAAAAACGAAAACATCTGAAAAATTTAAATCTTCGGACAGTATTTAAGGAAAAAAACACTTGTAACCCGAATTCAGACGGCGGTTTAAATGAAATCCTTGTATATTTTGATGTATTTAAGTTGTTGGGTTAATTTTAAGCAAGATATTTCTCAGGTGCAAATAAAACTAATAATATATTTCATCTTACTTCTCGACATTTCGGTTGAACATTCAACATCTTTAGGAGAAAATTGTTTAATAAATTGGACTAATATTATATGCCAGCTGTAATCGTATACACCATTATTAAATAGCTGGTCTTCACGACTCATTTCATTTCATTTCATTCTTTATTCCGTCTATGGATGGCAACTATCCTTATAGAATATCTTAAAATTACCAAAAAATATTGTTTCTTAATGAAATGTTTATTATACCACTTCACCGGAGGAATATTTGGTAAATAACACTGTGTGTAATTTTTTAAGTCATGGAAATATAATCATATACGGACACCACTACGTGATAAAAGACGAAAAAAAGTCCCGTGTCTCCCAGTTTTGTCCAAAGTCATGCACTTCATATTTCTCTTCTGTGGGCCCCCAAAGATTTGGGGCCTCGGTGTAATTTATTTTTGCAGAAAAGTGATCATGTTGTCAGGCTCGTATCACGCAAACCGTTTGGAATTTTGATTTGCTCTCTGAGGGAAAGATGTAGTTCTTGTCAGAACACAAATTATGAACATGTAAGATCAAACAAACTTCATATTCAAGGTCAAAATCGCAAAAAAAGCTTTAAAAATTACATTTTTTTACTTTTTTCCCCTTGTTCAAGTCCATAGGTAACAAACCGTTCAAAATTCTACGAAGCAATCAACTTAAAAAATTTACCGAAGATCTCAATAAATAACTTTCTGGAACATATGAACTTCCTAGGAATGATTCTTAACACCATTTACTTCAACATTGAAATACTATGCTATCTCACCGACCGCAGCAGCACAGTCAAAGCAGTAAGCTCAGCACTCGCAACAAGGGACGGAGCACAAAATATAAGAATCATTCCTCGGAACGGTTGGCTACCTATGGACCTGAACAGGGGAAAAAGGTAAAAAAAATCAAATTTTTTAAAGTTTTTTGCGATTTTGATCTTGAAGATGAAGTTATTATGATTTTATATGTTCACAATTTTTATTCTTCCCTCACAGAGTCAATCAAAATTCCGAACGAATTGCAAGATATGAGCCTGACAAAATGATAATTTTTTTGTAAAAATTACACCGAGGCCCCAAATCTTTGGGGGCACATAAAAAAAGTGTATGACTTTTGGCAAAACTGGGAGACAGGGGTCTTTTTATTTGGTCTTTTATCACGTGGTGGTGTACGTATATGGTTTTATTTTTTCGTGTTGCACTGTGTAATAAAAATATTACAGAATTTCAAAAAAAGGTTTACACTTTAATACCATATGACAGAACATAACAATTCAATTAATTCCAACGGAGTATTGCAGCTTTTTGTTGTCTTTATCTTCCTTGATTTTTGCTCCGTAATCATCCGATTTCTAGGCTTCGTTTAAGTGATATTACATCAGTTGTATGCCCGACGGGACACCCTAGTGCTCATACTTTAAGTTTAGTTAAGTAGTTTGGAAAATAAATGTTTATTTTATTTATATTTGTTGTTAGAGCCTCCTCCAGGATGTGCGTGCAGAGTCATTGCATTTGTGTGTGTTTCCAACAGAAGTCCGTTCAGGATACTTTCTACATATTTACACATAGTTACATATATATCTACATTCCGACCATCATTCATCACGTTGAAGTTTCAGAATTTCAAGTTGCTGTTGTACAACAATTTAAGTGAAATCTCTGTACAATAAAAGTAATTGACATACACAGTTCCGGTAGTACATTGTGGTTGAAACACGTAATGCTGTTAACGTCTGATTATGGACACTGGTGGAGTTAATGCATAATATAGGAGAGAAAAGAACAAATATATAGCTATTGTCTAGTAACTTGTTTTATTTAACAGTAATAATGACTAATATATAAATGTAGGCGTTAACACACAACGGCATCATATGGGAGAGACAATTATGACAGCTTATCTAATACCAAATGTCATACAAAAAGCTTGGACATTCTGCACACAAAGTCGAAAATAGTTAAGATATTTATGTTGCCGCAATAATTTTTCGCTTTGCACTTTGTCTCCTGGTCTTTTACAACGTATTTTGTTGTAAATAAACTCCGTCCCAGGTAAAGTTTAAGCACTAAAAATATTTTGTATTTAAAACTCTAATTTATAATCATTATGCGTTAAACGAACAAATTGTTTATATAAAGTTAAGCCTATACAATACTAAATTACATATATCGTCCCACATATCGTTGATCTCATCTAGCCATATTCCATATATCGTTGTTCTCAAATTCCTCTGAAATGTGGGAGTAATAAATCTGGAAAGTACTAATGAAGTATACGTTTGGTACGCGAAAAATCCTTAGGTTGGGCACAGTGGGTCAAAATGTTAAGACACGGGACAATCGTAAACTCCATATATACCTGTTTTCTAATTTCTCTGAAATATGGGAGTGGTAAATTTGGAATGTATTAACAAAGGATGATTTATTCGGGGTTTTTATTGGTACTTTTAAATTTTGTTATACAAGCTCAAGACCAGCTATATCTCAATAAATAGATATATAGTAGACTGGTCCTTATTTTGAAAGTCGTCGGAACCTGCGGGCCATGGGCTCATTTTGTTTATATTTATGTCAAATATCACCGTGCAAATTTTGAGCGCGATCGATAAACCTTTACCACTCTCTCAAGAGCCTTAAAGTTACAAAAATAGTCTATTTTTGAAAAATTTTCCAATTTGGACCACCCAAACGGAAAAAGGATGCACCCTAATTTCCAGACTATATTTTTCCTGATGCAGGAATTCATTACGAACAAAATGACACCTCACAAGCTAAAATCGGAGTAAGACTCACGAAGTTATAAATGATTAAAAAAGGTCAATTTAATAAAATGGAGGAAATTTTCTCTTAACCCTTATTAAGGTCTGTTTGTTTGACTGAAAACCTTTAAATCGATTTTTACCCCATTTCCCGTCATCCAATCGAGTTGAAATTTTGCACACAGATTTGTCGCTGCGCCACAACAAATGCGTTGCCGGATACAGCCAGGCAATGTTCATTCTATCGTATCAACTCGATTGGATGACGGGAAATGGGGTAAAAATCGATTTAAAGGTTTTCAGTCAAACAAACAGACCTTAATAAGGGTTAAGAGAAAATTTCCTCCATTTTATTAAATTGACCTTTTTTAATCATTTATAACTTCGTGAGTCTTACTCCGATTTTAGCTTGTGAGGTGTCATTTTGTTCGTAATGAATTCCTGCATCAGGAAAAATATAGTCTGGAAATTAGGGTGCATCCTTTTTCCGTTTGGGTGGTCCAAATTGGAAAATTTTTCAAAAATAGACTATTTTTGTAACTTTAAGGCTCTTGAGAGAGTGGTAAAGGTTTATCGATCGCGCTCAAAATTTGCACGGTGATATTTGATATAAATATAAACAAAATGAGCCCATGGCCCGCAGGTTTCGACAAACTTTAATTTTCTCCATACAACATAGGTCCAGTCTAATATATAGTTATTAAAAAAACAAGATGTTTTACAAATGCATCCTCATGCTTGAAGGAGGAAAGAAGTAGTCTGCAAATTTTTCTTGTGTGTGTTGCTTGCTATATTTTTCGAACACTTGCATACTGGAAAATTCTCTATTCATCACGAGACATTAATATAACAGACTTCATAATATATAATAATTACGAGCAAAACGAAAACCAAATTATAAATCAGACAGACAGATAGTAAGGATAAAGTAAATTTACATATGTAAAGGAATATATAGCACTAATGCAGTCGGTTCAAATGACACATTATCCTAGACTTTGTAGCTTCCCAACTACCAGTGAAATCAATAAACTGATATAGCTCATTAAAGTCACGACACATTCTCGTAACTGGAAGGACGCATAATTCGAACGCTGAAACTCGATGTGAATGAGTGTATAGTACCTCGTGGGTCTCAATGGGATATTTAAGAAAATCTTAGATAACAGAAATTCAGAACATATACATCCATCAATTATCTCCAAAACTGTAATAGAGTTTACAATGGTGCGTCTACTACTAAGAGTCGGCAGTCTCATCAATGCTAGTCTACTGCCATACGAAGGAAGATTACGGTTCGGGTTCCATTGAAGGTTTCTCAGCCAAAAAAATTAGAAACTGTTTCTGGACCGATTCCAGCATATTAAAATACAAATTGTACTAGTCTAGTCTACTGCTATACGAAGGAAGATTATGGTTCGGGTTCCATTGAAGGTTTCTCAGCCAAAAAATTAGAAACTGTTTCTGGACCGATTCAAGCATATTAAAATACAAATTTTACTGAGGGTCCCAATCAACAAATCCATACTCGAGAATAGGGCGGACTAGTGAAGTAAAAAGCTTTTCGTAACGTAGGGATCTGAAATTCCTTTGCCCAACGTTTAATATAGTTCAGAACTCCATAAGCCTTGTTCAACATCGTAATTATGTGGGAGTTTAAATTCAATTATCTGTCCAAAAAGACACCAAGATCAACAAATGAATCCCCCGATTCAAGAACATTGCCACCTAAAATGTACTTCACCGAAAAGAATGATGACCTAGAGAACAGCATATGCTTCCATTTCGCAAAATTCAAATTGGTTTCGCACCACGTCTGGAAAGTAGACAAATCCCTCTGAAGAATATTATATTGACAAGGAGCCTTGTAAGAAAAATAGATCTTCACGTCATCAGCGTACATTAACAATTTAGAGTGCATTATGGAGGCGGGGAATGAATAACAAGAATAGAACCGGGCCAAGATGACTGCCCTGATACAAAAATAGATCTTGAGAATGAACGGCCAAATGATACCAACTGTTCTCGGTTCATTAAGTAAGAACTAATCCAATTCAGCATGTTACAATTAAAACCCATTGCCCCGAGTTTATATAATAACAAATTGTGGTTAACTGTATCAAAGGCCTAACTAAAATCGGTAAAAATCACATCAGTTTGATCTCCTTTATTAAAGCCGTCAATAATAGAAGAGGAAAACTGAAGCAAATTAGTCACGGTGGAACGACCCTTCCGAAAGTCATGTTGACATGGATCTAAAATAGATTAAACATGATGAGAAATTACCTCTGTGACTAACTTCTCAAAATGTTTAGGAATGACACTCAATTTTCCAATTCCCCTATAATTTGCAACATTTACTAAACTACCAGATTTGTGGAGAGGGATTATATAAGAGCTCTTCCACTGTGCAGGAAAATGACCGAACTTCAACGAAGCGTTAAATAAGAGAGTCAACGGTAAGCTGAGAGAATTTACGACAGGTGCATCAAACAGAATGGTAGAGCGGACAGTGTACGGGTATGATTTGGAAACATCATAGGCTCGGGTGGAATAAATAGATGCGAAAAAATCGGCGAAACAATTAGCAATAGACTCCTCATCCGAATTACGCTTCAAGTTAACAACTCTAAAGAATGATTTGGGGTTCTGTTTATCCTCGAATAGTCCTTGGTTTGGACACAGTGAATGTTTCAAAAGTATTGTAAAGTGCTTAAAAGAAAATGCCTACAATTATAGGATTCTGAAATTCGTCTGAAACCTAGAAGTACTACAAAGCCAAAAGGACATTCTCCGGCCTATATATAGATATTTATTTAGTTGGCAAAGAATCCTTGATTTGCGCTCAATGACCTTTCTAAAAATATATACATTATAAATTATACATTGACCTAAAATATATAGTTCGCTGCTAAGATGTTCAAGATTTGTGCCACTAGTACTGAAAGCTAGTACTGTTTTTTACGCGATTTGTGAGTTTTGACTGTTTTATAATTTCAATTCGGCAAAAAACTTTGTTTACTTCAAAAAATTTTCCTTTCGAGTACTTTAATAGATACCTGTAGCCCGTTTCTGTAAGTAAATCGGTAAGTTACCGATTTATGTGACGTCACACCGACTCGATTGGAAGTTACCGATTTCGTGATAACTGGTGTTTCTGTACGTTCAAATCGGTAAAAATTCGGTCTGTGATGGAAAGAAACACAAATCGGAAAGAAACGGTAAGAATTGAAACAGATGACAAGCAGCTGTTTATTTGCATTTGTTTTCATCTACAAATATTTCGTATTAAAAACACTTTTTTTCAGTTTCGTATTTACTTTTATAAGTTTATACAAAATGAGTAGCATATTTGTTATTATGTACGCATCTTTACATGATCGCAGAAATATGCTGAGAATCCACAGGCGCCACTTGAGGGACACCACGGATCCTTTCCACATTCCTGAAGCGCGATTCATGGAACTATTTAGATTCTCCAAAGATGCAGCAATCGACCTACTAAGTGAGTTACGACCTTACTTGGAAAGGGGGCAAAGAAATACGTTCATTCCAAACCCACTTCGGCTATGCGCAGCCTTACATTTTTACGCTACTGGTTCCTTCCTGCGAGATATAGGGCAAGACTTTGTGTGTCCAATGAGCAAGACTATGATAAGCCGCATAGTTCATAATATTACAATGATAATTCAAAATCATTTAATGAAAAAATATATTGTGTTTCCTACCACATATGAAGATCAACGTGTGGTTAAAGAAAGGTATTTTATTTGAAAAAAAACCCAAATTTTAATTAATATTATTATATATTGCAGATTTTTTAATGCTATCGGATTTCCTGGTGTCTTAGGTGCAATTGATTGCACGCATATTAAAATCAAAAAACCTCCTACGGAAACTGAATATTGCTACTTGAATCGCAAACGATTCTTTTCGAAGAATGTCCAATTGGTTTGCGATTTTGACTTACGGATTTTGGGATGCAATGCCAGGTTTGGTGGAAGTACTCACGACGCTTTCATTTGGGAAAGCAGCAGATTAAAAGCTTTTCTCCACAGCAAGTATACTGAAAATGGGGTATCTGAGGGTTGGCTAATTGGGGACTCAGGCTACCCTTTACAACCCTGGTTGATGACTCCATATAGAAATGTGGAGAGTGCAAGCCAAGGGCAATTTAATACTACACATATTCAGGCCAGAAATTGCGTTGAAAGGCTTAATGGGGTATTAAAAAAAGTTTTTGCATGTCTTTCAGGAGATCGAGGCCTAATGGTCTCTCCTGTTTTCGCCGGCTCCATCATTAATGCTTGCTGCACTCTACATAATTTTCGAAGAAAGCATAATTTGCCAATTCCCGAAGCAAACATAATAAATGATTTGCCATCTGTAAATATAGAGGATGCGACTATCTCAAACTCTGTGTTAAATGAAGGTAGAGCAACTCGACAATCAATAACACGCAACTATTTTTAAAATCATAATATATGAGTTAATTTGTCTAAAATCAAAAATTTTTCAAAAAATGTGTGAAAAAATGCAAGCCAGAGTATAGTGGCTAAGATTTGGAAAGAGAATATTTGAAATAAGTATATACATATCGTCACCTTACACTGTAAAGGTGCTAAGTCCACTTCTTATGAAAAGTGTGTTTTTAATGTAGTAAGAAAGAGAAAGTATTAATACACAGATTGCAAAACAAAAAATCGAAATGTTTCGTTTTTGCCTGCTGTTAGACAGTGATGAGAAAATGTTCTAGTTAAATATGACAAAATATTCACTTCAAAATAGCTCATTAAATGCATTCCATATGATCTGCCTTTGCACATTTCTAAGAATATTTCATTTCATATTTTGAAAAAATATTTGAATTAAAATCATTTTCAACCTTTTTTGTCTCCTGTAAATTTTCAAAATGTGAACTTAGCACCTTTACACTCTAAGATGACGATATGTATGTTAATAAAAAATAGTCGCCTATACTGATCAACAAAAATTATGATCATTAACAAATGTTAATATCATTTTCTTCCTTTTTTATACATATGTATTTTGTCAATACATTAACCTTCTCTTTCTGTTGAAAAAACAGAGAACCATTGAGAACTATATAACTTAATAAAAACTCAAAAACGAAATATTGTTTTTTTTATAATTTATATATGTTTTTTTTTTTATGTTTAACAAAAAATTATAAACCAAGCAACAAAAAATAACGTAGCCTAATTCAATTGGCTTTATGTACATTAAAAAAATACTAATTAAAATTAAAGTATAGCACAGGTACAGTCGTAAGTTGATAATCTGAAAAAGATAAAAAGTAAGTAAGACTTAAATGTTTAACAAATTATATTTACTTTTAATTGGTTCTATTCACTGCATGCAGCACCTCTGTCAGTGTTTCGTTTTGAGTTTCGAGGAGCCCAATTATTTTCCTCAACGCTTCCATAATTTGGGCTTGGTTCTCACCGCAAACTTTCTTGGCGTCCTCGAAACAACTTTGGGAGGTTGGACCACGACTTTGGGGTTTCTTTTTCGGTGGTGGACCGCTTATATTTTCCTTCTCCTCCACAACTTCGATTTGGCTGTCGTCCAACCACTCAATTTCGTCGTCAATTTCAATTTGCACCGTTGGCTAAAATGAAAAAGAACATATTTTATGTTATAACTTTTATATTTTGAAAATACTTGGTATTTTTTGACCTACAGAGATCCAATCCGATCATGGTTTCTCTACTTGTTTTAGACTTAAATTCCAGGAACAAGTCTAGTGTAACGAAAATCCGCAAAAATTGTTTTTTATAGTGAAAGAATAAATAAAATAAAGATTGAACCTGATTTTTTTGGATCAGAGAGTTTTCGTTACACTAAACTTATGCCAAATTCAACTATACCTCAAATCCACCTTCAGGCGTAACGCCATCTCCGTCCACAACATCCTTCGAAAAAAAATCAAGGACATCCTTATCAAGGCCATCCACTTCCTTAGGACCTTCCGCCGATGGTAAATTTCCCGTCCTATTGCAAAATGCTCGGTGCCGGCCAAATTGCTGCTTCACCGACGATTTCCAATCAATCCAACTCTGCAAATATACAAACATTAATAATTTTCTATTAATTTTCAATTAATCACAAACCTTCTTCCATTGTTCAGCTCTTTTATGGGAGCCTCCCATAGCATTTAGCTCCTTCGCCACAGCCTCCCACACAGCGTTGTGCTCCTTCTTCGCATCCTTATTAATAAATTGGCCCTTACCAACGTGCCGGTGTTGTTTCATCAGCTCCAAGAGCCGATGGCGCTGCGCTTTTGAAACACGGCCGGATTTTACCTGTTAAACATTTTATTATTTAATATAACATATATTTAAACAACATAACTACCACTTACCTTCTCACTCATTTTGTTAAAAATTTGAAAACAAATAAATAATAAGCAATTAATTAAGTTGACTGTTGGTGATGTATATTTAAAGTAAACAAACATTTGCACTCGGTTTATTTTGAATACCGATTTCGTTGAAACCGGTTCATAAATTGTCGTAAATTTCGGAACAAACCTACTTTACGTCGGAAATTCCTGGAAATTTCTTTTTTTTGGAATGGGTAGGAATTGTTATTTCAATAGAAAAATGTTACATAAAAAATCGGTGCAAACCCCTATTTTCGGAGTTATAGGTCACCAAAGTTCGGACATACGGGTCGATATTACGAGAGCGATGCCGTCTTATAGGACCAATGTTTCAACTTCTTTATGTAGAAAAAGTTGAAATAAGCAAAAAAAAATAATTTTTTTCGATAACTGTCTTAGTTATCGAATGTTGAAATTTTAAAAAAATTTTTTTTTTCAAATAATTTTACTAAAAACAGTATATGACTAAATAGGAAATTCAAAAATAAGCAAAAAAAATTAAAAAATTTTTTCGATAACTGTCTTAGTTATCGAGATATCGAATGTTGAATTTTTTAAAAATCGTTTTTTTTCAAATAATTTTACTAATAACAGTATTAGACTTAATAGGAATTTAAAAATAAGCAAAAAAAATAAATTTTTTTAATAACTGTCTTAGTTATCGAGATATCGAACGTTGAATTTTTCGGAAAAAAAAATTTTTTTCTACATAAAGAAGTTGAAACATTGGTCCCATAAAACGGCATCACTCTCGTAATATCGAGCCGTATGTCCGAACTTTGGTGGCCTATAACTCTGAAAATAGGGGTTTGCACCGATTTTTTTATTTAACATTTTTCACTTACGATAACAATTCCTACCCACTCCAATTGACAAATATTTTCCAGGAATTTCCGACGTAAACTAGGTTTATGCCAAAGTTATATTTGATGATTACTTGCTTCCTCATAGTTGCAACACTATAGCAATCGGTAGAGTTTTCACTTGGTTTAAAGTCAGTGAGAAAATTATCGATTTCGAGTTGAGTCAGATTTCTTACAGAAACACTTCTTTAAGCGATTCCTATTGAGTAGAATCGAAACAAATGTCATATTACCGATTTGGAACGAGTGAATGGAATAGGGATCGGCAATTTTTTTTTACAGAAACAGTGATGGTGAGAATGACGTCAGAGTGACGTCAAATAGGTACTTTCAATCGGTAACTGCGATCGGTACGAGTTACAGAAACGGGCTACTGGTAACGTAATAACAGCTCTCTGCCAACCAAAGTGGTTTGTGTCTTTGCTAGTTAAATTCGAATTGTGCTTCACATCTTTTCACAAAGTTGCTTTTCCACGTTACAAATATCAAACTTCTTAAAAAGCTTTAATAAATTAGGTTTCCAACAATCAAGTCACCAGCAAGCGCATGAGTACCAAGCAGGACCGACCGTTTCCATTCAATTCAAATAGCGTCAAGAAAAACACACAACATAAATATAACTACCGAAATCCGAAATTCATATGCAGGTAAAATAAAGTTAAACGAGCCAAATGCATACCAGTCCAAGCATGAAACGAATCAAATTGCTTTAATACAGTCCCGATTATTCTCCGGAGTCTAACAAGCGACAATATCAGTGATGCGATAAGAAAAATGGGATCTGAAATTTTTTATAATATAAAATAACGGTAAATTTCAATTATTAGATCATCAGCTTTCAATGAAGTAGGGTCACGACGCTTACGTTTAAAAAGTTGGTATACTAAGCCAATGTGAATGCATTTGTGTGTTTGCACCTTGGCTTAAGTAGTCAAGGTTGTGTTGTTAGAACAGCTGATTTGATGTTTTTCTGACCGTGGCACTTGTCAACTGTCAACACATATGTGCGTTGATTTTGTACTTCGTTGGTTAATTATTTGTTGGTATTCATTTGGGGTTTGACAGAAGACATGTGCACAACCAAAACAAAATGTCTCATGTTATTGAATACAATTACAACAACGTCCCGTGCTAGAACCGTGTGTTTGTACCAACACAACAAATTTGTAGTTTTCGTTTATAGTTTGTGTGCATTCGCTGTTAGAACCGCACACGGCAATACAAGTACAAGTATAAAACAAATTGAAACCGATTATTTGAATTCGATTCGCTTACACTTCGGATGAAATTAATTCGCTTACGATCAAACCAAATATTATTTGGCGTTTGTGTCTTATTCTTAGTTTGCTTTGACGATCAAAGTGTAAGATGTTTTGACTGATGAACTGAACTATATACATATATACATTAACATTTTTTATCATTACATCAAATGAACGGACTGGAAAAGGCTTTTCACAACCAGTGATCTGTGCGCATTTCCTATTTCTACACTCACTGATTGGGATCTGCAGTTCTACATCGATTCCGAAAGGTATTTTGAGAAGCCTGTTCATTTCTAACTATACAATAGTGTCGCCGAGACTATGCGAGGTGACCGTGGTTGAAGGAAATGTAAGGTGGTCAGAGCAGTAAACCCACGTGCTCATGTACAAGCGCCGCGCATACTACCACTGCACCACCTACAGTCTACTGACTGAACTACATGACCCTACATAAATGTTTGATCAAATGCGCAATTTGATGATAACATTTAAATTTCATGTTCAACGATTTATTGCCTCCCCTGTAAAGTGATGAATATGTTATCAAGTCTGTTTGGATCTGTGGTAACGATATAAAGATTATGAATCACGATGAAATGTATACATATATACTCCTATCAGATCATGTTATAAGAACAGTTGATTATAATTTTTCATTTCGTCCATGACCTCAACTGTCAAACTCAAATGAATTTTGTTCTATACTATTTTCTTCCGTTTTTTGGTTGGTCTATAAAGTATTTCTGGTCAATGACAATTATTGATAATTTGTCGTTTTCGTAACTTGTAACTTTGTAACTCGTTTGCGGCAAACGAAATAATAGTTAATGGACACGTTTTTCGTTTCTGGAAAACGGTTTTCGACTTTCTAGTTAGTATATATCGATTTTTGTAATCGAGTTTCTTTATTTATTACAAAGGTGATGTCTTTGGATCAACAAGTGTTTCATTCCGCAAACGAAGTTCATGTTTTTATGCAGTTGCGCTCAAGTTTTGTGTTGAATTTGTTTAAGTTCAATGTTTTGTTAGGAACTTTAAATTCACAAGGTTTAGGCATAGTTCGATTTGCGCAACCTAAAAAGATTTCGAAGTATTTTATTTGAACAGTTTTATTCTCCGTTTATTTGTACAATTTTATAACCTACAATTTCATGCAAAATAAATGGTATAATTTAAACAATTAACGCCAAAATTATGCTTCTCTTTATTTTTCATTTGTCTAATAATGTAGACACAAATAGGACTTTAGTAAGTACATATTTGCAAGTAGCCATTTCTTTGAAGGTGGAAATAATACAGCAAGTTTCCCAAAACGTCTAAAGTTTAAATCTAGTATTATTTTTATTGTTATATACTTTCCAAATATATCATTTGACAAAATTGGGGAGAGCTTTAGACTTACTGATCGAGACTTTCAGTTATACACGCGTCTGGTATGCTTACTTTTATTTATGGTCCATCGCCGGAAAAATGTAATTCGCACTGTCTTTAGCCCACCTCCTTACACGCAAAGAAAAAACCCGTTCCTGCCAAACGAAATGTCAGATAACTGAAGTTCGTTTGGGGACTGTAGTTGGGAGAAACGAACTTCTGTTAATCCATACATGTCATTTCGTTTGGGAGAACGACAAAAATGTTTGCAGCAAATGAGTTATGAAAAATATAAGCTGAAAAACTTTTGTGAGAAAAAAAAACGGTTCCGCCAACTGTGGCTTCGGTTACAGCAACCGAGGTCTAGTTGCTCTTAACTAAAAAAACAATTACGAGAACTGAAAAACGTCTGCAGTAAACGACTTATGAAAAATTAGAGCTGAAACAACGCTTGTGAGAAACGAAAAACGGTTCCACCGACTGTTCTTTCGGTTACAGCAACCGTGTTGTAATTAAAACTTATTTATGACTTCCATAAGCTCGTTTTTGTTTAAATTTCCATTTCGTCTATTCATTTCTACTTACACGTCTGTCTCGCCGTACATTCAAATAACTACTAAAAGCGCAGGAAACTACAACGCGTCAATTGTCCATTCAAGATATATTGCCAATGTAGAAAGAAGCGTTAGAGTGTATATTTTATGTGTATGCGTGAGTGTGTATTCCAAACGAGTGGTTAAGACTGTCTATACAGTGAGAGAATGAGAGAAATTTACGTTCTTCGTAATCTGTGCTCTCATTAGAAAAATGGTTAATTTCAGTTACCGCAAATGTAATTTTGAACGTGTTTGATGCAAACGAGAACTCATTTGCAACAACATGATATACATTTGCGATATATGCGTTTATTTGGGAGAACCACATGAACGGTTGCGATTAATAAATTAATTCAAATCAATCAAAGTATTGTTGCGACAACCGAGCAATAAATGTTTTTTTCTTTGCGTGTACGTACAAGAGTCACCCATGATAATCTTTACATCACAGACTGTATTGTCTCAATAAAAGATGTAATTTTTTTTAAATTTTTGTTTTAACTTATGATCTACTGGGAATTCTAGCAAAATTCGTACATCATCTTTAATGTATGTACTTGCAACATTAACTGACCTCCCGCAACCTCTAACATCAACTTTTAAATTATATTCCACGCGAATCCCCTTGAACGCTGTCACATGGCACTTACCTAACAACATATCTTCTTGATTGTCTATTATGTCAGGAATCTGCATCTCATCGTTAGAACTGCTGGTATATTGGCGAGACATTTGATACTTAAAATTTCATTTATGTCGTGACGGAGGTTAACTGTCATTTACAGTCCTAACAGTTGACGTTGTTAGTACATCCCGGTGGTGTATGGTGACTTTGTAGCGTTTTAAGAATTATCCAACAACGACCTGAAATGGGAGACACAACAATAGGTAAAATATATAATTTTCAAAGACAAATTCTGTATGACAAAATATATATAAGATAAGGGGAATGAAAAACAGTGCAATATTGATCCATTAACTAATTGTAAAATATATAAAAATAATGACTCTGAACGGGTTACAAGCTTTACGCAGTATTTTATAAAGAGGAATACAATTAAAATGAAAAAGTTGACAAACTAGGCGCGAGCAGGACTCTTATTTGGAAGTACAAAAGATGTAATTCAGACACAAATGCCAATCGGATGATACTTGTACGCTTCAAATAAGGTATTATACAATATGTTTCACTATAAAATATACTCAGTCATGAAAAAGAGAAGACCGTAAGTTTTTTTAAATATACGAAAATTAGTTCAAGTTCGAAACACTAAATCAGATGTTTTTCAGTTCAATGCTTTTGTAGGACCGTCGGTGGTGCAATGGGTAGTGTGCGCGCCTCTTGTACAGGAGATCCTGGGTTCGATCCCTGCTCCAACCACCTTAAAATTTCTTTCGACGACGGTCACCTCGCTTAGTGACGGCGACACTATCGAGTATATAGCCATGAAAAAGCTTTTCAAAATACCGTTCGGAATCGGTGTAAAACTGTAGGTCCCAATCAGAGAGTGAAAACTGGAAAGCGCACAGCTCAGTGATTGTGAGAAGTTCTCCCCGGTCCCTTCATGGGATGTAATGGGAAACCATTTATTTTTTTTTTTTACTTTTCTAGGAACGCACAATCTATAACGAAAAATAAATGTATAAATGTCAACCAACTTGAATGAATGCATATTAGGGTGTCCCAAAAAATTTTTCTTTTTCGATTTTAATGGTTGCTCAAGCTTGATAGAAAGGGTAAAGTATTTTTGAGATTTTTTTCAGATTTTTCAGAAGAGGTGTAGAGGTCGCACAAGTCGAATTTCTCCCAATAATCGGGTATTCCGGACGTTTTTGAATTTTACTTAAAACTCGCTCAATGAGTACGATTTTCATAGTTTGTCAGTCAACATTTTTAAAGCAAAACGTTCAAACTTTTATTGTATATGCATAAATCACCAGTTTTGGCAATGATTTTGCTCAATAAGGAACCACGTATTAAACTTTTTCGTAAATTTTGGATAAATTTTGTTAGTAACGCTTTATAACTTTTAAAATTCCTGTGCAAAATTAAAAAAACTAATGATGCACTTTATAAGACGGATAAATTCCAAGCAATTTTGTAGAAAAAAAATTTTAATTTGCTGTTACTGTTCCTGAGTTATATCATTTCAATACGCATCTTTTGAGTACACCACCACGATTGAAATTCCAAAATCGCAGATTTCAGTACACTCTAACCCAGATACATTAAAACGATTAACTTTCTATGAAAAGTGTTTCTAGAAGAAATATTAAAAACCTGTACATATTAAGCGATTTTCAAAATGTTTCGATTTTGCCTCAAACCTAAAAAAGACTCAAAACTAAGATTGTAGTAAAATTCGAAATAAAAAACTAAATAATCATACACTCCGGTTCACTTATTTAAAGGTACTAAATATTCCATATTCAGCAGCGTGTATCTTTTGCAATTTGTAACCGATGGCAGTATTTTAAAATGGAAATGGAAGCCCGACATCTTGAGCTATAAAAAAAATCATGACAATAGTGGTTTCTTAACTAAATAACTTTTTTGAGCAAGTTATAAAAAAAGTCCAAAAATGTGGCATTTTTTTTGGTTCACTTGTATAAAGACACTTTAACTAATTTTAATGAAAACCAGTTTTTCTTGTGTTTTTAAATTTATTTTACTTTATTTACGAACTATTAGTAATGGGTACAACCCCCTTTGATTTTAATATCTTCAAATATACGGGTTTTCATTGAGAGATAAAGAGAATTAATGTAATCTAACGAAATTTGATTCAAAGCATCCTTAATGACCAGAATTAGTGACTGCTTGTCATCAAATTGTCTACCTCCTTCATAGACCCTACGAGATAACAAACCCCAGACATTTTCGATAATGTTTAGATCTGGCGAATCGGGTGGCCAGTCAAGAATATTAACATTTTGGCTTGCAATGAAGTCCTTTACTACTCTGGCGTTATGTATAGGGGCAATATCCTGTCGCAATATCCAATATATGGGAACAAATAGTTCACTGAACTCCGGAAAAGCCGATTCCAATAACTTTTTAAAGCTTGCACCAGTCATTTTTGCACTTTGAAATTAAAGACCGATGGTGTCATATGACGTAATTGCACCCCACACCATGACGCCGCCCTCCCGGCTGTGATGACGGTTCAAAAAACTCTTTTCTTTGCACAGATCAGGGAAATAATAGTTGTAGCCATCAGGCCCATCCAATTTAAAATTCTTCTCATCCGTCAATACAACGGTTCTCCCTCCAGTCATTTACATGACCTCTTCGCTGCACATCCCATACCATGTTGTCTCTTGCGAATTGAAGCCGCTTTTCCTTACGAGGAGCATTAAGTGGCGTTTTTTTGTAATTTCAGGTACTTAAGATACTCACAGATCTTAATTACTCTGCGTACTGAAGACTTGTTCGCTTCCACTCCAGCTTGAGCTCTTATTTTTGACAAGGATAAGGCACCAGCCAATGAAACCCTTCCTTTAAAAATTGTTCCATACCCCTCGCGGTCCTTGATGTAATTGTTGGCAACTGTTGGTCTCTGTTCAATTTTTTTTAGCTACTGCGCGGTTAGAATGTCCTTCAGAACGGTAAATATCGATTTTAGTTTCTTCCGATAGATTTAAAATTTTTTGTTTTGCCATTTTCACTCGTAAAATGATTAAGATGTAATAAATTGTGATAAACAAACGCTCCCTACAAAAAATCATCGCTTACTTTAAAAATTACAGCAGACAGTTGTCCGAGGCCTTCGGCCACGGACTGTCCCTGCAGGCTGTGTCATTTATTGTTATATATGTTTTCTGTCTTATCGGATGGCGTATTCTACGTTAAACTTAATGGCCGTGTCTCTGACACAGCCTGCAGGGACAGTCCGTGGCCGAAGGCCTCGGACAACTGTCTGCTGTAATTTTTATATTTACCAACGGCATTTGATTCAAGTCCGTTTAAAAAAAAAAATATTATGTTCAATTTTTTTAAACTTAATTTAATTTATGTATTTTAATTAATATTTTTATTGAAATAAGTTCTGCGAATGTTGAGAGGGCCGCCCTAATATTAAAAAAGGTGTACCTTATCGAGTCTTCGCATTAGCATTCGAGCGTTGTGTGAAAGCTTTACGCTTTACAATTCAAAATTAATGTTACAACAGCTTTATTGAAGCTTTCGCAAAAAAGCTTTATTACGTTAGCTTACTGTTTGTTTCACTTTTTACTAGATACATGTTGCCAAGCAACATTAGCTTGCTGTTCGTTTCACTTTTTACTAGATACATGTTCCTAAGCAATGTTGAGCAACCAAAAACACTCAACCAAACACCACACATATGTTTGAGTGTATGTGTTTAAACAATTTTCATTCGAGAAATTAAAATACTAGAAATATATCAACCAATATGAAATGTATATCAAACGAAAGATAACATCTTCATTTACCTACAAAAAAAATTTTAAAAAAATTCATCTAGCCGTTTCCTCAAATTCAATGAAATAAAGATTACAACAATAAAAACCTGACATGACTCCTCATACCGTAAGGTAAGACGTATTCTACGTCAAAAATTTTAAAAAAATTCATCTAGCCGTTTCCTCAAATTCAATGAAATAAAGATTACAACAATAAAAACCTGACATGACTCGTCATACCGTAAGGTCAAAACGTCAAAAAAAATAGAAAAATATTCGCCCTTATTCCCGTTGTCGTCGTCGACGTCAATACAATATCGACACCATTTTTATTGGCGACTTGAAGGCATTCGAAAAAAAAAAATTTGTGTAATATTTGAAGAGGGTTGTTTTTGGATCATAGACATCAAAAACTTTGACAATACATTTATAACGGTCTAAAGTTGGCAAAAACCTGATGACGACGTCGACGACGACAACGGGAATAAGGCCGATTAAAGTGCCTTTATTCAAGTCAACCAAATAAAATAGCACATTTCTGACCTTTTTTAATAAATTGTTCAAAAAAAGTTCCTTAGTTAAGAAACCACTAGTGTCATGATTTTTTTTATATTTCAAGATGTCTAGCTTCCATTTCCATTTTAAAATTCTGCAATCGGTTACAAATTGCAAAAGATACAGGCTGCTGAATATAGAAGTTTTAGTGCCTTTACTTTTCGACCAAGTAATGTATCGTTCATATAAAAATTACTACGGTTGCATCGAAATTTCATGAATAGTAATGCCCGACTTGACCTTAAGGTGTACTCTAATCCTATTATATTTTGGTGAACATCATATTGTACTAAATGTATTTCTCTTATGTTTCTTAGTTCATATTTAGTTGATTGTTCATATTTAGTTGATTGTTGATTGTCAACGAAGTTAATTCCTTGATATTTATAATTCGCGACTGTCGGTATGGTTAAAATCTTACGAATTATTTTATTGACTTTACTTAAATGCCATTGTCAATTCTTGCAACTTGTGCTACTCATAATATCCTTTCGACCAGTGATACAGTTGTCTCCGCTGCTGCAGTTTTTTTTAATGTTGTACTTTTACAAATTAAATTGCAATTGGTATAAAAGTCCATATGCCTCAGATGAGTTACAATTGTAGGACGAAAGCAAAAACAAAACAACAAACAGCAATGAGATATATTTGCAATAAACATTTATATTTTTGCAAAATTGATAAACAAGTGCAATAGAGGATAACTATTTGTACAAAAATACAAATAGTTTCCCATTACATCCCATGAAGGGATAGGGCAGTGCGGGCGCTTTATAGTTTTACACTCACTGATTGGGACCTACAGTTTTACGAACGGTATTTTGAGAAGAAATAACTATCTGTATTGTGGACCTAATAATAATAGAATAAATATGGGTTTATTGTTTTTTAATATATTATGGTTTGTAATACATATATGTATATAAATACTGTTGTGCACCATTTATCATAACATTTTTTCTATTCCGAACAATTCATAGCTTCTTTTGTATTCAAACTTTGATTTTATTTTCATAAATCTACTTTTAATTTGAATACTTTATATTTTCTAATCACTAAACTACATATGTATCTCTACAAAATTTCAGAGTTCCATGTTCCGAAATTTTAATGTCAAAATTCTAGTTTTGTATCGAATAATTTCTTGCGTCTCCTGTGAAGTGATGAAAGTGTAAGGTTTTTTAGGATTTTAGGACACGATAAAAAATTATATTTATAATTATAAAAAATTTGACACTAATGTGGCACTGTTGACATAGTAGATCTGCTGAAGAGTCGTTAAAATACAATTTATTTCACTCTATTTGGAAAAAAATTAATACAATCTAACGAGTTTTTAACATTAACAGATTTGTTTTTTTTTTATAAAAAGTTTGTATTATTTTTGTTTTATTCAATATTGCCCCCTTTTCAATTGATTTAATGTTGAATTAGTTATAGTTGAATGTAAATATTATACAACTACGTGCTTTGAATACAATTTCATTTTCAGCTGCGATTTTGTTCTATTCACTTGATTTGTCTCAGGCAATGCAAGGACGACGTTGTATGCGATTTGTTAGTTTGCATGTTTTGAATGCTAAAGACGATGATGAATTATATGGTAGATTGCCAGTTGAATGTTGCATGTAGTAGTAACTGGTATACGAATGACACGCACAATTTGAATCTCTTAAGAACACTTGATTATGTAGTGACAACTTATTTGTACTAACTTTCTAAAATGGAAATAATCTTTTAATATAAAAACTGTAGTGGACACAATAAGTTCGAATACATTTTCAGTAATTTTATAATTCACTAGCACCAGCACGAGGTTTACGTAGAACAAAAAAAACCGATTACTTTGTAAAGAAATTCCTATTTACTGGAAAATAAATGAATTCGTTTGGGAGCAAAAAGTTTGAATTTCTTTGAAATTTGTCTCAAGCAACTGAAGTAACTGTATGTGCAACTTGTGTTGCTATGCTCATGGAATGATTAGCATAGCATTTAAGTTGAGCAAAATGACGTAGTTTGTTAAAATGCCAATGACAGTAGCTTGAGTTCGTTTGGAAAATTCCAATGGCATTATGTAAATCAATACAAATTACGCAACACAGATATAAGAAAATACGCTTAGTATGACGTTGTTTGAATTTAAAAGGAATTTCTTGATTTTATTTGAATATTTTTGAGTCACAGTTGAATATAATTGATATAATCTGAAATTTAAAAATAAATACAGTTTCAATTTGTTGTTCTTATTGCTTAAATACGTATGTGTAAAAAGCTCTTACTTTCATGTAAAAACAACTGCGAGAATGCAAGACGTAAAGAAGACCATGAACGAAATAAGCCTTCTGTTCTTGTGTTGGAATTATTGACTTCTCAGTGTGTCTAGGTACTTAGGGATATTCCATTGCAACTAATTCGCAAACATAAATTGCATTTTAGAGTTTGAATGTATATAAGATACTGTCAATTCAGGCACAGTAGCTAGGCATCTGATGATGAACTTGCCACGGAGTTCGAAACGGGTTATGCCAGTGAGTGTACTTTCCTTAATGGTCCGTTAAACCAAATATTTTACACCTACGAAACAGTTCCTGACCTTGTGTTCTTGTAGCATGAACTTGTCATATACAAGGTGGCGCAAAAGTAAACTTCCGATGTTTTTTGGCTGTAATTTAAAAAAAAAATGAAAAACTTTGATTCTTCTTGTGGATTATTTTTATTTGGTCTTTTAATTTTTTTTACATCAAGTCGAGAATATGATGTTAAGTAAATAGCCGCCGCCACAGTTGATTGTCATTTGAGCCCTTTTCATGGCATTTTGACTCCTCCAGCGAAAACAGCACTCCATACAGTGACTTTGAGCGGGTGTAATGGCTCTTCGTGGGTTACACGCGGATTTTCAGTGCCCCAGAAGCGTAAATTTTGCTTATTTACGTACCCGCTAAGATAGAAATGGGCCTCATCACTCATGATTATTTTTGATGAAAAATCATCGTCCTCTTGGTGGTGATTAAGGATGGCTTGAGCGTATGTTAGACGCGATTGGCGGTCAGCAGCTAACATCTGATGCACCGTCTGGACTTTGTACGGAAACATCTTCAAATCTTGTACCAAAATTCGCTGTAAAGACCGTCGACTGATACCCATTTGCGTGGCACGTCGTCTGGTCGATGTCGACGGCGCTTCCGTGACATCCTCGGCTACAGCAGCAATATTCTCTGCAGAACGGCTACTCCGGGGTCTGCCACGCCTGACAGCATCTCGTGTTGTGCCGGTCTCTTCGAGGCGAGCGGCGAAACGTCGCAGTGTTTCACCAGTGCCAAAGTCACCGACCGATTATTGGTCAAATAAATAGTCAGCAATATTCCGCGTTCTGGAGCAGTGTAGCGTAACATTGTTTATTAACGTGTATTTCGCATGTGTTTACTACACAAATTTCAAAATAGAACTGACATTAGGGGCCAATCGCAACATTTATAGCATTTTCTGATAGGAGCATTACTTTTGCGCCACCTTGTGTTAGCATTTTCTGAATTTCAATTTGCATTGACTGAATAATATGCTTTCTGCGAATTTTAAATGAAATCTCTTAAATTTTACTGACTGCCCCTCAAATTGGAAATACGCTTGCCCTAAATTCTAATTGTTATATTTTAGTTCTTAAAATATGGTTGCTAAAGACAAATTTGGCCTTTTTCGAGATTTCAAAAGCTAAATAATTTAAAATGATATTTGACGTATTTAATAAGGGTTTCCCAATTCCACACTAATTGTTAAGGCAATTCAAATGTTTTTTATTTAATGGGAAGTATAATAGATACAATTAAGTTCTGAATAAAACGGCTTGCAAAAGGCATTCACGTCTTCTGGGTGGGAAAATGGGTTCGATTTCGATGAACCCAAGTATCGAACATTTTTCCACTAAATCAAGTCGTATATCATCTCCAAACTTGTCTCGCAACAATTATGGTTGCATGTGCTGTGTGGCACGTAGACCCGTCTTGTTCAAACCAGATGTTGTCAAGATCAACTTCTTCCAATTTCGGCCAAAACAAGTTGGCTATCATCGATCTATACCCCTCTCTATTGATAGTAACGGTGTTACCAGCTTCATTTCGAAAGAAGTACGGACCGATGATTCCACCAGACCAAAAACCATACCAAACTGGCAATTTAGGTGAATGTAATGGTGGTTCATGAATAATTTATGGATTTTTTTCGCACAAGAATCGATAGCTTTGTTTATTTACCGCACCACTCAGATGAAAGTGAGCCTCATCGGAGAAGATGATTTTCTTTAAAAAGTCGTTATCGTTTTCAAGTTGTTCCAAGACAAAATCAACAAATTCATGACGTTTACGTTGGCTTCAGTTCTTGAGTGACAACAATTTTATGTGGATGAGAGCCCAAATCCATTCTCAAAATCCGCCAGGTTGTGGTTTGAGGCAGTGCCAATTATTGATAACGTCTTGGAATCCATAAATTGCGGTCTTCAGCAGCAATATTTTCATTACTTCGAGCGGTTCTTTGTCTTATTGGCAATTGAACATTGATCTTTGTTCAGCCATCAACATAATTTAGAACACTGAATTCATTTTTTGGGTTAGTAGTTGATTGCTGTTTAAACAGCTAAAGTTGGTCATTTAAACTATGATCAAGTGACCATATGATTTTGACAGAAAATAGAAAGAAGAACAAACACAACGTTTCTTTAATTGTTAAAGTGAACAATTATATTCACCATCCTAGTTAAAATAACAATATCATTTAACTATGATTTAACTCGTACTTCATTTCTGCTGTAATACTTTCCAATTTCTTTAAACACTTTATATTCTATCACGTCACCTTTTTTTTGCAAATGGCGTCAGTTTGATGCATTATAACGATTAGCCGATAAATGTATGAATACAGATTAGTTTTCGTAGCATATGCCACTGTTACCATATAGGTAGTAAGATTATTTGATAGAGGACCGAAAATTTTTTTTCGTATTTAAAGTCAGATCAAACAATCAACAAATAACCAGTCACAGTTTGGGACTAAATGGCCACCGTTTAGGGATATTATCATGACGATATTGTTGGCGACATTGTAGAACAAGTGGAACGATTCCTTTCTTTCACAAATCCATATATTGTGATATAATAAAGATGTTTTGGCAAAAACAAAATTTAAAAGTAATTTAATAGGGATTCAAACCAAATGATTTTTAAAATTTTTTTTTCACCAAATATTTTGTACAAATTTGTACAAATGCAAAATATATTTTCTTTCAAATGCAGTAGCGAAATTCGTGAGAAATCTCATAAAAACTGCACTATAGAGCTAACGTCGACACGGTTCTATTTAGAGACGGAGAACTTTAAGTTGAAAAAAATGGTTTCCCACTAAATCCCATGCAGGGATTGGGGGGAACTTCTCACAACCGTTGATATGTGAGCTTTCTACTTTGTATACTCACTTATTAAGACCTATAGTTTTGCACCGGTTCCGAACGGTATTTCTAGAAGATTTTTCATTACTACACGCTGAAAAATTTATCTGTTTTTGTTGTTCGGATGAAAATACAAGATGTTTGTGGCATGTCGCAAATATAGTATACTTGTATCCAAACACATTGAGTTTGCTATTCAATATAACATGTTTGGGACGCAATGATTAATAGGTTATAAGAAATGTATTAATGAGCCAAATGTAGATTTGTTTGTTGAAAACTACTGAAAACAAAAACGTGATAGGCAATAAAGATACAAAAGGCAACAGATTCACAAAAACAATGCTTGCAAACATGTACATGGTTCGTGCAATATGTTGCTGGGGCCGTTATTTTTCAGCGTGTAAATACTCGATAGTGTCGCCGTCAATATTCGAGGTGCTCGCGATCGGAAGGAATGCAATCAAGGGTGTGGAGTCGGGCATGGATTTTAAGGTTAGGAGTCAAACTTCAGGAAATTTGCCCGGAGTCGTAGTTCGACTTAATTATTTTCATCCCGACTCCGGCTCCCTGTTAATAAAATTATTAAAAATTTGAGAAATAGAAAACTGGAAGCTGATGAGGAATTGCAATTCATATATATTAGTCATAACATGTACACTAGCTAGAGTGGATATCCCGACTCAGCTCAATACTTTTTTTTGATCAGATACGGTGATCCTTACACTGGCGTCTGTTTTTCTATGTTGACTAAAGTTTTCGTTATATCAGGGTTTGGAAAAATTACAATTAATTATACGTGGTATAGTGATATTACACTGCGCAACAACTTTTTGGTTGGCCAAAGGTTCCCCTGGCAGAATAAAAGCCTTAGGTGCTGGCTCGTACGATGGGGAGGGGGGTGTTTTGGAGGTTAAAACACCCACCGAAAATATTTTTGTAATATTTTAATTTAGTTTTTTTTTAATTTTGTAAATTGTTATGTGCATTTTTCTATAATTAAACGAGTTTATTTTTGAAAAGCCATCCAAACTGGATTTACGTTGTCTATGCCTCGGCTTTTTTTACTTTTAATGCAAATTAAATTTCAGTATCAGTAGAAATTAATTTTTTTTGGGCTGATATATAATATATGTATATATGAGCTCACCTCAAAAAGTCATATTGATGGATAAATATAGTTTTTCTATTTATTTTTGGTTAGGCATTTAAACCCCCCGAAATAAATTACTGCCCCGACCCTGCTTACGTGAGTATATTAAAGTTCCGGAAGGACATAATAATACTTATAAAAAAATGGTGTCCCATAACATCCCATGAAGGGATTGAGGAGAGCTTCTCACAATCAGCGAGATGTGCGCTCTCTGGATTTTACACTCACTGATTGGGACCTACAGTTTTACGGTATTTTGAGAGCTTTTTCATGGCTAAGTACTCGATAGTGTCGCCTTCACTAAGCGAGGTGACCGTCGTCGAAAGAAATGTAAGGTGGTCCGAGCAGCGATCGAACCCACGTTCTCGTTTACAAGAGCCGCGCACACTACCATTGCACCATCGACTTATAAGTCTCACTATAATTGGTCAGATGAAATTTGTATTTTAAGCCGAAATAGCATTTGAAAAATTTCGACAAAACTATATTCGTCAATATCATAGCTCATTTTCGATTTGCGATGTCTGCAGTGAAATTGAATAGGACATTTTTTGTAAAACATTTCAATGCAATATCACGATTCCGTGATTTTCGTCCGTATTTCGAGAAATGTCAAAAAAAATACATTGAAATGGGACTTTTGGGCATTCAAATGTTGTACGAACAGGTTGCGCAGACATTTTCAGTAGGGGTTGTTAAAGACAAGAAATCAATATCTTCAGCATTTGCTGGTCTTGTTGTTCCTGTCTGAAATCATTGTTTAGATAGCAACCTAAAATAGTTTAAGGGTTTAAATATTCTAGTAGAGTGTTATGTGTTGACTTTAGAGTGGGCGGTGGAAAATAAAAAACGAATATTTATATTGATTGAAAGTCCTTTTCGCCCTTCTTTTAAATAGCTTCGAATTGTAACTTTAAATTTAAATGTTACATTTAGTTAAACAACGCAAACAATAATGATTATATCTTGGTTTGTATCAATTACTCTACAAATATTGACTATCGTTCGATATTTTTTAACTGATCTGCCGATAATGATTATGTTGAGATTTTTATTAATTTCTCAGAAAATAATGATTAAGTTTTGAGTTTTATAATATGTTTAAATTATAATGATTATTTTAGAGTTTTATATTTTGATTACAAAATACAAATTATTCCATGAGTTTTATAATTTTGTTCATTTATAAAACTCAGTTCAACATTTTGCGTGCAACAAAAAAGAAATGAAAATATTGGCCTTTCAATGCGAAACAAGTAAAGATGGGGTATCCAATAGTATTTTAAATCCTAGTAATAATACCTCCGCCAAATATTATAATTATGTTATATTATATCGTATTATAAACTGAGTTTTAGAAGAAATGAACAAAATTATAAAACTCACGAACTAATTTCAGTTTTCTGATCAAAATATAAAATTCAAAACTTAATCATTATTGTCTGAGAAATAAACAAAAATCAAAATATAATCATTATCGGCTGAGCAATTAATACGTTTCGAACGACAGTCATTATTTTTAGAAAAATTAATTAATAAAACATAATGATTAGCCAGTAAGCTACAGATTAAAATCAAGCACTTATGATTAAAAGACAATTTTTATAATATAACTTATTATTACTACGGTCCCTGGTATAAACATTAGTATAACTTTCGAAAATATATCAGCCGCTTTCATTAAATAATCAAATATGAAAACACACCGATAACAGGGACCTTAAAAAATTTCAATTTTGCCCATATTATTATTGTGATTAAGTCAACAATCTTACGTTGGTGATATAAATAATAGATTAGCCATATTTATTATTAATTTTCCTAATTTCAGAATTAGTTCAATTTTCATTTAAGTAACTTTGTTTTTGTCATTGTGTCAAATCACATTTCAACCTATCAAACTTCATTTGTATATTTTGAACCAAAGAGTTAAGTGGAGAGTAATTAAATACGGAGAGTAATTAAATACTTATTAAAGCAATTCTTGTAATATCTACGACAATTATCTTGTATGTAAAGGACAAGGCAAAAGTGCCAATGCGAGTCATGATAACGTTATAAGTGGCTATAATGACATTGAAACAGTCCGGAAAGTTATCTACAACATTAAACACCTGATTGCTCCTTTTAGTGTTTGGAGTAAGTGGATCTCTGTCGCACCAAAAGGGAAATCGAGATAAATGTTAGTTAGGCTTTTGACTAAATATTCGTTTACGCTAATTAGATTCAATTTAATTTTGGTAAACGGCTAACAATATCGCTCAACATTGGTGAGAATGCATGTTTGGAAAAATTTAACAGAGATAACATTTAAATTTTTGGGATGATAACGATAACAAACATCAAATGTTAAGAAACATAAATAAACAAACTTAAAAACTAAGGTTGCATTTAAAAAACACCGCGCGATATTTAGTACACTTTACTATGAATTCGACTTTCAAGTATTGGACAGTTTATGGTAACAAAATTGAATTAGTTTTAATTTATAAATTATTTTGAGTTGTAAGGTAATAATTATTTTGAAATAACACTACGTGGCAATGTAGGTTTGAGTGAAAATTATTTACAAAGTCTCTTTCATAGATCTTAATATACAAAATTGGATCAATATTTGAAAGCTTTCCTTAATCATTCAGCGAATAAAAGGTCGAAGAAATATTATTTTTGATTTAGAACCTATTATTTGCAATTAGATAAGTTGTCCAATCTGAACTAATTTGAAAATGTGTAATCTGCCAGCAGCGAGTCAACTATTTCCTTGTCCAATTTGTAACAACGAGTTATGTCTCAGGTATACCTTTTGGTGGCATTCCAGGTTGCTTCAAGAGTTCTCTCATAAGTAATGTGGGGAGGAAAATTTAGATTTATAGTAGGAAAATTAATAAATGCATAAATTTTTATTAATTTCCTATACATTGAACTGAAAAGCTTCAAGTTTAGTCATATCGCACGCTCACTATAAAAGAATCAAAACTCAACATTTATTAATTTTCAGTAGAGTCAAGAACGAAAAAAATAGAAAAAAAACAAATAAAACTGGTTATGTTAATTAAACATATCGCGACGTGAGTTCCAGAGGGTTCTATCTGGCTTTTTCAAAAATGTTCAGCAGAGCATTTTTAAAGTTCGGAGTTATTTCTATACTATTTACATAATAAATATGAAAAATAGAACACAAGAAATCCCCAACTAATTCATTTCTTTATTAGAATATAAAATTTGTTTCATTAAAAGTTTAAAAAAAACCCAAGAAATATTAACTTTTCTAATTATAGCTTGGAACTCAAACCTAACACTTTTGCTATAATTATTTATGTATACAAACTTTTTATTTACGATTACAAAATTGTAAAATAAATATAAATGCATAAAAATTATTCAATTATTTATTGCAATATTAAAGTATCTACATGTGAAAAAAAAAGTTTAAATAACATAAAAAATATATACTCTTTAATGTGAACCTGCACATAGAACATTCTGACACTTCAAAATTCAAATTTACTTTTTCAAATGAGTTCATCTAATAAAAAGTGTGTTATAAAAATCGACGTCTCTGGAAGGCCTCGAATTAAACATACTTTTTAAATCATTTTCTTTGTCTTTAGTTAGTTTTGTCATACATTTTGCTTTGTTTGTAGCCGGAAAATTTGGATTCAAAGAGTAGCGTGTGACTTGTTTTTTTAGTATTCAAACATTTGCCCATTCTTTGGAACCATGGCTGAGCTTATAACCCATATCGAATATGCAACGTTTCTTCAAAGTAAGCTGAGAAACTTTGGTAAATGGTACATTACTGTACTTTAATGTTTTTGCTGGCGATTGAAAATCAAAAAAGTCGCTGGGGCTCATCTCTATGATATGGTAAGGATGTTTTCTGTTGGCTACCAGTAAAACTCGTAACAAAGACACCGGTGACCAAACTTCAGTCAATTTAAGTATTTTTTCAATGTTTGAATGAATATTGTCTACTTCCTGAATGCATGAATGGAGTAGAATATTTTAAATTTATAGTCCGAACAAATGTGTTGTTTTCAAGAAACGATGCAATGGCAAAGGAAATTAAAGAATTTCTATTTTGCGGTACGCAACTGTCACTCCATAAAATCAAATCTTTTACATTTGAGTAGTCCAAACATATTTTAGAGAGAAGCTTTACTAAAGCATTGGGTATATCGTTTCCTGTTCGACCACATAATCCCTCATGCCAAACAGCACAGTAACCATTTTTAACATTTCCGTCTGAAACATGGGCAGTTGGGTGGTAAACGTTTAAAAACAACTTACATTTCCTCTTGGTAATGATATAACATTTTGGAGATCAAAGCATATAGTCAAAGTCTTACGTTCTCTGTCTGAATTTTTTTCTTTTCTCATAAATGATTTTTCAACAACATGGCGGTCATATTTTTCATTAAATTTTTCTGATAATATGCTTTCCTTCACAGCCATATTATATTCCTCGCACAAATCGCATCTATCCGATTTAGAAGCCAAAAACTCAATATTATATTCGGAATTAAAAACCCATCTGTCCATTGATTGCCTTAGTGGAACAATACTTTGGTCTTCACATTTCTCAATGTACAGGTCATACATCATTGTTAAGTTAAGATTAGTGCATAGATACTCTTTATTTGTCTTAGCTCGACAATAGTTGGACTCAGCTTTAGGAAATGATTCTATATGTTTTCTCACGCTGTCCTTGTCATTTTTGTCAATGCGGTCTCTGTTTTTTTTTTACCTCGTTCATCGTTCTTAGGTATGCCTGCCGTTTTATCTTTTTTTAGGTGTGTATTGTATACAGTTTTTTTGACTTATTAAAAGAGTTTTAAGGAAGTATTTTTTACACACTCTTACAACTTCATTGTTGAATATGTGAAAGAGTTTTTTTTCCTAGACACGTTAACATCGCCTGATTTACATAAATTGCAATTAGTATTTTGTATAATAAAATGTTTTTTTCCATTTTCATCCAAAGAGTAATATGACTTCTTTGGAGATTCTCTATCATCTTTGCTTATTTTGCCAAAACATTTCCACGTACACTCACAATCAACATGTTCGAGCTTCTTTTCTGCAACGAGTTTCCCCGAAGTATTGATGTATGCTTCACCTCTTTGGTGCTTGGTATTGCGAATATTCTTTTTCCATGTTTGTATGTTTCGTTTCCTTTTCCTTGTAAGCTTTCGTGATTTCAGAGGAGTCCGCTCTTCTGTGTTTACGCTTTCGGTATTACAATATGGAACGAGACATCGCGCTCTTGGCTCCATTTCATCATTATTTAATTGCCGAACATCCACGGCAAAGCACGCATTCAAGTCTTGCAGTGTATCATCAGTTTTTTCATCAGCGATTTAAAAATTTTCGGAAAAATCTGAAGTTGAGGTGTCATCATAAACAAATAACCTACAAATGAACATTGCAAACTAAAATTAATGAAAATTTGAAAACAATAATAGCTGCGTGCAATTCGCCAGCCTAGACTCGCTTAAATTTTATATACAGTGTGATTTGTAACTCAAAATCAAGCCCTCACTCTCAACCGATTGTGGAATTTCATTCTCGACAATAAGTTCATCCAATTTTTATGTTGTTATCCATCCTTTATATGAATTGAAAGCCAAGTGTAAGTTTCAACTTCAGGTAAATAGAAGTCACCAACATGATTTTTATTCATATTTATCAACCCAATTTCAAGTTGTTCTCTAAGTACACCCAGAAAAGTTTACAATTACGCTTGAAATTAAGGCAAACTTAAGGGTTATTATCAAGTTGAAAGGTACTTTGAATTAGAGTTCAGAACTACGCTTTACTACGCAATGCAATTACTATGCAATGTGAATTTTTATTCGGTTGCAACTAAATTCGCTCCGATGGCAACTCTGTTAGAAAATCACAAAAACAGAAAACAGGTGTTTGGAAAATTCGCTTCAACTATCACCACCTCCCGATATTTTGAAAATAAATTCTATTTCATGATAAACTTACTTGCGTTTTGATGATTTGTGGTTGGGTTTTTCTTTCCAAGGCTGAATATCAGATCCACTGTCACTAGATATTTCCATTTTGTTTATATTATAAGATATTTTAAGCTTAGACACCCAAAAATTTAATGATCAACACAAACACTTTCACGCCATTGAAGTTGGCTGCAGACAGAACCACATAGTTGTCGGTGCTGCCCCTTTTTCAATATTTCCAATTTCATTATTAACACAATCTTTAAATTGTGTAAAACGAAAAAATGCCCACTGTTATTTAAAATTTTTAAATTTTTAGAAACTCTAACAAAATCAATTTATTCTACTTTTGGAACAGCATTGAAATTGGTTGCAGATAGAACCTTTTGGAACTAAGCGAGTCCACTTTTTTGGAGATAGAACTAACTGACTCTGTTATTATTACAAAAATTATGAGTAAAAATATAAAAAAGGTGTCATTAATAGATAAAAATTATTACAAAGAGTAAATTCCAATCAAAAAACGCAAAAGTGAAAAATGTTCAAGTATAGACATATTTATACGTCGTTTTTTGACTAATAGGAGTTTAAAATAGCGGCAAATTTTGACAGAGGATAGCAATGTCCTTGGTTATTGGTTATGACAGACTTTTCTGTAATACGAGTATGCCGATTTTCTTCAACCAAATATATAAGAAGACTTAGGAAAAAACAGCAAATACTGTCCTCTTTGAACTGACGTCCCTTCCTATTAACCGTCTCCGTGGTAAATGGAGGCATCAGTATTTTAATACCTTAAACCTGATGGGTCATTGCATTCAAATTTGATACCGCAGATGTTACAAAAACTACACACATAGTATAAATACACATATACGAGCGGGTTGAGCACCGTGACTTTTTGAACTTCCCTCGTCTTTCTTTTATTGGTTATGCCTTACACATATTACTTAAATAAACACATAAATAAATTAAACATATTTTAAAATATTTTTCCAACTGGATTTAACCTTTGCCTTCTCTCACCAGTTTCGTGGTCCTTCAATCGGAGTTTTGACCCTCTTTCCTGCTTCGATCGAGTACGTCATGGAAAACCTTTCACGCGTCTTCATCATCATCCATTCTGATAATAGGGCCAAGCTCGTGGTTCCAACGACGTCGGTACTTGCCGTTTTCTTTAACAGGACCATATATTTTACGGAGAATGTTTCCCTCGAATACTCCCAGGTGTTATTCACCCGCTTACGATATGACCCAAGTTTCCGTGTTGATGGCGTTGTTCATATTTACTGCAGATTTTCTCATTATTATCTCCATTAAGATGTTGAAGAGATTGGCCTTATCTCAGTCCTCGCTTGGTACAGAATTTTTCGGTGAGATCATTCTCCACCCTCGCTGCAAATTTGCTATTCAGCGTCATTCTACAGAGACGGATCAGTTTTACCGGAATCCCAATGTCAGACAAAGCTTCGTACATCTACACTGTCTTCCACAACCATTACTTCCTGATGGTCAGTAGAAGAATCTGCGTGTTGAAAAGTGGTCTGTCATTTTAAGCACAAACTGCTGATCTGTAACGAGATTCCCATACTAGTCCTTGAAGAATAACGTCCTTCGGCGAGTTATTCGATCTTTTTATCCTCTGGAAAAATTTTCGGGATACATTGTTAATCCTGTTCATTTGGTTAATAGACTACTTTACAATTATGAGGAAGCTGCTACATTATGTTGTTGTTTGTCAGACATTTAAAGCAGGTAACCTCGTGAATTTCGACGAAAATTGTAACTAAGCCCACCAAGCATTATTTTATGATAAAAAAACCCATCACCAAAGCTGACGAAAGGCTTGAAAAAAATTTATGGGGACCCTGCACCATTAATTACAATCGTTTAAAAGTTACGCCGCGCCTTCAGGTCGCCCGAAAGAGGTCGTCACGTCAAATCTATAGCCGATCTAAGAATGAAGTTGCTTTAGGTGGCTAAGGCTGTCGGCATCTCAAATGAGTGGTTACGTAACATTATACATGAATAGTTGGCAGAAAAAGCAACACTGCGATGGGTGCCACGATTACTCACACTCACCCATAAGCGCAAGCCTGTGACTAACGGGTTTTTCAACAGAGACGCTACAAAAGCTAATCGATAGGGACAGCAAACGACGCCATATTTTTTCCCGCTCTTTTGACATTTCTCTTCAGTAAGGTTTGTCATTTCATCATGGAAAGATATACGAGCCAACAACGAGTCGAAATTATTAAAATTTACTACCGAAATTTGGAGTCAGTGGCCTCAACTTAAAGAGCGCTACGTCATTCTGGCGGAATAGCTCATTTCTGGCTGAATGGCTTCGTCAGTAAGCAAAATATGCGTTATTTGTCAAACAGCAATCCACACGTAATCCATGAGTCATCATTGGATCCCGAAAAAATTACGGTTTGGTGCGGTTTATGGGCCGGCGGCGTCGTTCCGTGATGATCGAGACCGGCACATTATTGTGGATGCGAATCGCTACCGTTCAATGATAACCGAATATTTTTGGCCCCAATTGGATAATGTGGACTTGGAGGACATGTGGTTCCAACAGGACGGCGCCACAAGCCACAGAGCGAATGCCACTATCAATTTATTGGAAACCATGTTTGGTGAACGTGTTATCTCACGAAATGGCCCAGTCGATTGGCCGCCTCGGTCGTGCGATTTGACGCCGTTAGATTATTTCCTGTGGGGCTACGTTAAGTCCATGGTCTATGCCAACAAGCCAGCGACGATTGATGAACTTCGTACGAATATCGAACGTGAAATTGCAGAAGTATCGGCCGATTTATGCTTGAACACCGTCGAAAATTGGGTTCAGCTTCTGGACTTCTGCAAGCGTGCCCGTGGTGGCCATGCAAAATAAATCGAGTTCCATACATAATGACATCGAACGTACTTTCACGGGAATAAAGAATTTCATTGGTATCTAAAACCGGTTTTGTTTTATTTAAAAAAAACTTTTGTAGCGCTCTTATTGAAAACCCCGTTACTTTGAAGGAGTGTTTAATAACGTTCAACTGCCAACACGTTTCGATCATAACCAGAACTGTGGAGTCTGGCCAAATTTTGACGAGTCAAGGTCCAAGGAAAAGCGAATGCATTGGACTTCTTCAGGTGAACGTGTACTACCAAGCGAGGACTAAGACATGGCGACACACTTCTGTGCAATCTCTTCAACAGCTTAATGGATATAATAATGAGTATAGCTGCAGTAAATATGAACAAGACCATCAACACGAAAATCCATATGTTGCTGACATAGAAATCATTGGGCGAAATTTCCAAGAAGTTACTGCAGTATTTTCACGAATCGAAAAAGAATCAGCGAAGGTGGGGCTTGCTGTTAAAGAGGCTAAGACAAAATTGATGGTGTCTACGACTTTAGAAACCTCTCGAGTTGCTCTGCACTTGAACGTCGACAAACGATTTAATTTTGAAGTGGTAGGTTTATTTATCTACCTTAAAGCCGCCGTGAACCTGGCTGACGGTGGTGCATTGGTTGTGTGCGCGGCTCTTGTGAATGAGGACGTGAGTTCTATCCCTGCTCTAACCACCTTAAATTTCTTTCGACGGCGGTCACCTCGCTTAGTGACGGCGACACTATCATGAAAAAGCTTCTCAAGATACCGTTCGGAACCGGTGTAAGACTGTAGGTCCCAATAGGTGAGTATAAAACTAGAACGCGCACAGCTCACTGGTTTGTGAGAAGCTCTCCCTAATCCCTCCATGGGATGTAACGGGAAACCATTTATTTTATTTTAGATCCGCCGTGAAGAAGGACAACAACGTCAACCTGGAGATAAATAGGAGAATTGTACTTGAAAATACTTGTAGATGCTATTTTGAGACCATCAAGCAGTTTAAGAACAAAGCCCTCTCGCGACAGGCAAAAGTCTTGCCATACATTTGCCTCTTAGACTTGGGTCATATCGAAAGCGGATGAAAAACACCTGGGTATATTCTGACGTCGACATAGCTATACCAATCAAGTTATGCCAATTGCGTTGGCTAGGCTCTATTATCAAAATGGACGAAGATGAGCCAGCGCGGAAGGTTCTCGATAACGTACCCGATGCTAGCAGGAAAATGGGACGGCCAAGTCTCCGCTGGAAAGACTAGGGCGAAGAATCCTTCCGTATTGTTGGTGTTACTAACTGGCTAGAAAAAGCGAAGGATAGGAAGGATCTGGAGAGTACGTTAAAATTTGTTTACTTGTTTGTTTAATTAATATGTAAAATAGTCAATAAAAGTAACGAAGAAATTGCTCGGTGGTTAGAGATCTAGGTCGGGTCACTGAAACACGCCTCTATTTTGAGGATCTTTATTATGTGGTATGAATAAAAAATTGCAAAAACGATGGACTAAATATATTGAAATTAAAACAGTCAATTAAGGCCATTATGTTTAAATATTAAAATTGTTTCTCAAAAATGCCGTTCGGAACCGGTGTAAAACTGTAGGTCCCAATCAGTGAGTATAAAACTACAAAGCGCACAGCTCACTGGTTGTGAGAAGCTCTTCCCGATTCATTCATGGGATGTAATGGGAAACCATTTATTTTATTTTATGTTTAAATATTGTTAGTAACATCACATGAAATTATAATAAGTTTATAATTTAAAAAATAAAAATTAAAATAAGTATTTTACTTTCATGTTAATAATATCTTTGGAATCAACTTTGTCCATTTTTCTCTTCGAAATTGTGTAATGGTCCTTATTTAGGTGTTGCACTTATTTATCAGGATAAGAAGTTGTATTCAGTGAACTTAATTTAATTGTCAATTAAATTTAAATCAGTTTAAACGTTAGGTTAATTTTATCTGTAAAACTTTGATTGTAATGTTAAACATGTATATTTCCTTTTTATTCTTCTTCATTTATTTCATGCTTTTTATATGAATTTATTCTTTTGTTTGGGTTGAACCAAAACAGTAAAAAATAAATAAATATGTGAACGAGGCACGGAGTTTTTAAACTGCTCTGTTCAAGTATTGGGTAGAAAATTGGCCAGCGTGGTCAAAATGATTTAATCGAAAGGAACAGTAGTCTTTCAAGTTTAAAAAAGAAAAACAAATTTATTTATTTTCTATTTTCGTATTATGATAGGTCTTCATGTTGTGCAGGTATAAAACATGAAGTACCATAGTAAAAAAGCTTGAAATGGCCAAAGAAATCTACTTGATTATATTGCATACAAATAACCAAAGCTGAATTCACACAATTCTAGTTCGTACCACACAAAAAGGCCAGACGAAATTGAACAGTTTCATGTCTTTGATTGGATGAAAATTGCTCGTCCAATTTTTTTCCACTTTTGCATTTGGCCAAGTCATTTAAAGTTGTACACTTCAGCAACAGCAAAAACTAGACACAGGTGTCTGAGCATTCATTTGTCCATTTAAAGCGAGAAACGTGATGCGACAGGTTTCGCATCTTGTTGCTGCAGGTCTAGGTTTAAAATCGGTCAAAATCAGTTTTGAGAAAATCAATTTCTGCACACATGAACTGTTGGATCTTCTTAAAAAATGGTGTGTAGTTAGATAAAATGTGGTGAATAAAATGTTTCGATAGTCATATACGATTTCTATGAATACAGATATTTTTGTATGTAACCAACGATATAATCCAGTGATTCATTCTACTGGTAGATACGTATCAATTTCGTACAAATGTATAATTATTTCAAAAACTTCATCGTCTAACTAAGGATAAAGGTCCAATTTAGTTGCCATTATTTGCCTTCATGCGCAATCCCCTCACAACGATAAACAAATACATAATTTATGTTCTAATACTTCAATCGGTGTATCCATCCATATTTCCATATTTTAAATGCAAGTGTAAACATTTATTTATGTTTTTCCCAATAACGTATTTCCAGCCATAATACTAAAAACTTCCTTCAGTAGTGTGCGATACTTACACAAAAAAAATCTAATTTCCGTTCGTTTTTATTTCGCCGGCCTGTTCTAAAAATCGTTTGTGTACATAAATCGCATCCATTTCCTACGAAAATTTATACACATCACTTGGGTTTCGATACTTTTTATGAATATTTAACAACCTTTTATCCACAAGTGCCTGTGGTTGGGATGGCTTAGTTTAAAACTTTTGACTGAGTATGCATAAGCGTGTGATTCTGTTTCACAGTACCACTAATACATGTAACTACAGGTAACTCCCATAGAACACGCTACTCATATATTGTTTAAAAAATACAATTTTGTTTTGGTCCACGTCGGTGGGTCTAGTCTACATATTGCACATTGCAATAAAAATCTAATAATAAAAAAATTACATGAGGTGTCAGGGGAACCAGGTTGGAACGAAGTTCCTTTAACTATATATTATGTACTAGTTAGTTCCAAAACGCCTAAGGCGCCTGTTGAAAAATACTATAATTTAAATTGATCTTTAAGAAAAGATACGTTTTGTAAACTGATAAATTTTTTTTAAGAATTTTTTTTTCATTGAATGTATTGTTTTAAAAAAAGGATATTTTTAGGTCCTTTTTTGTAAGAATATGTATCATATTTTCCCGAAAAGGTCCTTTCTTTAATTCGAGGTACTTCTTTTATTAAAACCTAATGTTTTTTAAGAAAATGTACAAATTTTAAGCAGAAGTACTTTGTGTAAGAAAAAGCCATAAGAGTATGAATGTTTTTTTTTTACAAAGAAGTACTTTTTTTAAGAACTGGTACTTTTTAAAGAAGTGGTACTCTTTTTAGGAAAAGGTTTTTTTTTTAAGAGAATTTACTTATTTTCAGAAAGGCTACTTATCTCAAGAAAAGAAAAGAAAAGTTATTATTTTATTTTCAAGAAAATGAATTTTTGTAAGAAAAGGTATGTTTTTAAGAGAAGGTATTTTTTTTGAAGAAAACGGTTTTTTTAAGAAATTGACAGAGAAATCTGAATTTTTGAATCCAACCACTTTCGATTGGTATAAATTGGTGTAAAAAGGAAGAAGGAACTTAGGCCTTTCAAACGATATATACCTTCTTTAACAAAAATTTCAACAACTTAGTCAATTAGTACCGGATATTTAAAAACAAAGTTGCCTTTTACTCACTAGGAAACGTCCCTTTTGAATAAATTCAAGAGTATTATGGTTTATTTGTAAACTAATGTGTGAAATATCTGTTTGGTGGACAAAAAAACACAGGCTTCTCACATTTTCTTAAATAACGTATATAAGCTTCTTCTTTTTAAATCCGGTGAGAAAGTGAAATTCGGCTGATAATCGACTAACTTGCAGGCTGATAAGTGTGCAAACGTAAGCAAAAACGGGTTTCTAATCGGTTTTCAAGATTATGGGGGTGATTGGTAAATTTCGCGAGCAGATTCTGTTTCACTCGACAATTCCTACAAGAAAAAATTCTATCACTTCCCAGGTATTTCTACTTTAGTATTTTTTTTAACTGTGTTATACGTAGTGACTACTTCAAAAATCGAAACTAAAACAGCAAAATTCGAGTAGTTTGGTAAAGACCATATATCCCATGTATATATTGATCCCATGGACATCCCATTTGGAAATTTGGCTATGATGTAGAGGGGAAATCAAAAATTAAAGGTACGTTATACCAGGATATTAAAGGATAAAATATACTTTGGAGTTTTCAATATCATTGAACCACAACGACATGACTGTTGTATGGGCCATTATTAAAGAGTTTTTTGCAGTCTTTAAAATGATATCCAACATTTTGAAAGCCATTAACGAATTCCAAAGATATCCCATATTTCAGTCAGGGGCTTTTTTTCGCAAAGTGCCAGACAATACCTACTTCAACGAACCATAAAACAAAAATTACTTTGAATTTTGACTCAATTCTGTTGTCATAGAATTCGAATGGACGAGGAGAAACTTCTGTCCAAATTTCATACCATTCAATAGGGTTTGGGTCCTGGACTGTGTCGAAATATTTTGGAATTACTCATTATGAAATTATAAAATAATGCATTTTTTATTAAGAGTTACATGGTTGTAATCATATAGATGAAAATGTTTTTATTATTTTTGTCTTTTTTTTTTTTTGAAAAGGACGTGTATAAGATTTACTGTTGTTATAATTTTTGTAATCTTAGGAAAATACCGTTTCCGATGGTAGTATCATTTGAGCTATTGACAAAAAATTTAGAAAGGTATGACCCACTAAAACCAGAAATTTAAGTGGCTAATCGTCTGATCGAGAGGCATATGGGCCAAAGTCAAAACTTATTAAAATTTGGGGTTGACAAAATTTAACGTTTTTCTATTGAGTGACATCCATATTGTTTTGTCGACGCATTGTGAGATTTTTATACATGCCAAATCTGTTCCCGTGAATAACTTCCTCCAAGGCACGATGGACGAATGGAGGGCGTGTAGGTCGACTTCTTGAGTTTTAAAACTTTTTGATGTTGGCCCCTAATGTCCTTCATTTATTTGAAAAAAATAAGAATATAATAAAATATTACAATACAAAGTTGAAATATCCGTTTATTTTAAATATTTTATTACTGTGTAATGGCTTTAAATTTTCCAACCTAAAGTTCGCATTGTGAGAGGGTGTTTATCGTTAGTAATTTACAAACACACTCTTATATTCCCGCATAGGTATGGATTTGAATTGGTTACGCAGATTTAGTCAGTCCAAAGTTTCGTTTCCATGATGTACAATGCTGACATTAATATTTGCGAAGTCCTTACTCATTTCCGCCATACACCTACTCATGTTATGTATTTTGGTGTTTGTAGTCACAGATTACTGCAGTATCTCAATACAAACGTTCTGTGCCTAACTTGGGGTTGAATTTTATAGACATTCATTAATATAGGTTTTGGTTGAGAAATATGATTATAATTTCCCTGAAATGTGGTGGTCACTAGTCTAATGGTTAATGTGCGCGGCTCTTTTGCATGAGAAAGTTGGTTCAATCCCTGCTCTGACCATCGTACATTTTAGTCGCTTAGTGAAGGCGACACTATCGAGTACTTAGCCATAAAAAAGTTTCTCAAAATACCACTCGTAACCGGTCTAAAACTATATGTCCCACTCAGTGAGTAAAAAATAAGAAACCGCACACCTCACTGGTTGTGAGAAGTTCTCGCCAATCCTTCCATTTGATGAATGGGACACGGTATTTTTTATGTTAAGGCATTGATTAATGCAGACAAACCCGCAACTCCCAAAGCTTTGGAAGCCAATATTCAAGCCACCATTGACGCCTTACGGCTAGATTTATGGGAAAAAGTAGTCACAAATTGGACCGATTGAATGGACCATATTTCTAGCAGCCGTGGCGGATATATGCCGGAATTCATATTTAAAAAATAAATGTTATAAAATTTCTCTTGCAGCTAAATAACACCCGATAGTATTTGTGATTTTAGTTATTTGGATTCATATTCAATTTGATGTTAAACAATAATTTATATTACAATTTGCAAATAAAATAAAAGCAGCAACACAACCGCACGAAATTGATTCATAAGTGCGAGCAGCGACCAATCAAGTGTAGATTTCTGTCAGGATAGAAAGAAACGGCATGGTAGGCGCACATATCTGAGTTTTAAAAAACGCCACTACCAAATGCAGTTGAATGTGTAAGAGCTCAGACATATTGACAACGGAACATTTTGTGTATGTGGCACCAGTGTATATATCTGAAAACATTTGATTTTTCCAAGTATGTTACTTGAGTTGTTGGTCATTATAAATGCTAGCAAAAACACCCGTCTGTAACATTATACAGGAACCATCTATATGATTGCAAGATCCATATACTTTCGAGCAAGTTTTGAAGGTCTGCTGCCTTTTTGTTCCCTTCTTGTTTGCCTCGTTTTTGTTTTCAGCAGTTCTCAACAAACAACCCAATATATGGGTCACAAAAGCTTATATTTTAACATGTAATATTGAATAGCAAACACTATGTGTTTGGACACAAGTATACTACATTTGCGACAAGCTAACAATACATTATACACTGCGGTTCACTTATTTAAAGGCACTAAAAATTCCATATTCAGCAGCCTGTATCTTTTGCAATTTGTAACCGATTGCAGAATTTTAACATGGAAATGGAAGCTAGACATCTTGAGATATAAAAAAAATCATGACAATAGTGGTTTCTTAACTAAAAAACTTTTTTTGAACAAGCCGCTTTTCCTTACAAGGAGCATTAAGTGGCGGATGTTTTGGTAATTTCAGGTATTTAAGATACTCGTGGCTCTTAATTACTCTGCGTACTGATGACTTGCACGCATCCACTCCAGCTTGAGTTCTTATTTTTGACAAGGATAATGTAGAATTATAAGCAACTCTGATGATTTTCCTCATACGTAGATAAAGACAATGAAACCCTTCCTTTAAAATTTTTTTCATACCCTCGGTGTTCTTGATGTAATTATCGACAGCTGCTGGGCTCCGTCCAATTTTTTTAGCTATTGCGCGGTTAGAATATCCTTCAGAACGGTAAACATCGATTTTAGTTTTTTCCGATAGATTTAAAATTTTTTGTTTTGCCATTTTAACTCGTAAAATGATTAAGATGTAATAGATTGTAATAAACAAACACTGCCTACAAAAAATCATCGCTTATTTTAAAAATAATAAAAAAATAATAAAGTGCCTTTATTCAAGTCAACCAAAAAAAATAGCACATTTTTGGACTTTTTTTATAAATTGCTCAAAAAAAGTTTTTTAGTTAAGAAACCACTATTGTCAAGATTTTTTTATATTTCAAGATGTCTAGCTTAAATTGCAATTTTAAAATTCTGCAACCGGCTACAAATTTCAAAAGATACAGGCTGCTGAATATGGAATTTTTAGTGCCTTTAAATAAGTGAACCGGAGTGTATTTGCATTCAAATAACAAAAAAGTCAGATTTTTGAGTGTGTATAAATTGACGAAAGGGTGTGTTTTTTACAAACCGAAAACAGAACGCGAATGCTATTGCTACGAGTCCACTATCGCATGCTAAGATCATGAATATAGTGGGGGAAAATTATAAAAGGCCACGTGTGTGGTCAGTCGAGACAAACATCAAAGAAGAATCCGAGGGAATAAATAGTTTGTAATACGTACTTACTTAGGGGGCCTGAATTTGAAGGTAACATGTTTCTCCAACCGGCTCGATCTTTCGCTTTCTTTCTCCAGTTGGTAACACCAAGTTCTCCCAGTCAGTTTCCCCCTTGTATTTTCCAGCGAAGTCTTGGTCGTGCTATTTGCTGATGTCCTTCCAGTACGCCTTCGAAAACCCTCCGCACTGGTTCATTCTGATCAATTCTACTTATATGAGCTAACCAAGTTTAGCGTAATATTTTGATTCGCATAACTACGTCAAAGTTATGGGAGTCTGATATACATGGTTGGATCTTCGTTTATCGATCTTCTTTGAAGTGCTTGCTAGATGAATTCGTCCGTTCACCCGTTATCTTGTGAAGCAAAGATCCGATCACCAATTCTAGGGCACCGCTAAAGAGGTTGCTAACTGACTATAAAATATATTCTAGTCCGTCGAATCGTTAAATCACAATTTGGAAAATTATTCAACATTTGTACAACATTTTAAATTTCACACAGTTTTGCATGTTCACGGAATAAAATAACCAAAGCAATCAAAATCTCTATACCCACTAATGTTAGAAACAATAGCCTTACAAAGATTATAATGTATCAAGGGTGAAAGTTCGTTGATAAATATATGTATCGATGGCTTAATATAAAAAGGGCCTAACTCGATTTTTTGTTACTTGACAGGAGAAGGAACAAACTTAATAAAATAGGTAAAATTTTAGAAAAAAAAAAAATTTTAATGCATTTTTTAATAAAAAGAAGCAACACATTTTTGGAAATTGCATTAAAACTTTTTGTTGTATCTAAAATTTTGCGGATTTTATTAAGTTTTTTCCTTCTCCTGTCAAGTAACAAAAAATCGAGTTAGGCCCTTTTTATATTAAGCCATCGATATATGTTATTCCAACAAACATTTACAGTTTACCCACTTTCTCTACATGAGGTGCTATACACCTGAGGTACTTCCGTGCGTATGTATACGCAATATTATAGGGTTGTGCGATTAATTGATTAATTAGGCAAGAATTAATTGTTGTTATATTTACGATAAATCGATTAACCTTCATTTTGATTAATCAATATTCATGAGTAGTTTATTAATCTAAGAGTCGATTAATCAAAATTTGAATTCATGCTTTTAGATTTTTTTCATTTTGATTTTTTTTGTCAACAATTTCCTTTAATCAAAATGTTAAAATGGTACCTTTTGTTTGTATAGTATGTATTTGTATGTTTTCCAAAAATTATTTGAATGCTGAATAAAAATATTCCAATCAGAGTAACCAATATTCATATCAAGTACTTAATAAAAAAAAATGGTTTCCCATTACATCGTTTGGAGGAGTTGAGAAGAGCTTCTCATAATCAGTGAGCTGTCAGCTTTCTAGTTTTTATACTCACTGATTGAGACCTCTAGTTTTTCACCGGTTCCGACCGGTATTTTGATAAGCATTTTCATGGATAAATACTCGCTAATGTCGCCGTCACTATGCGAGGTGACCGCCGCCGAAAAAATTTCAAGGTGCTCAGAGCAGAGATCAATCCCAGGATCTCATGTACAAGAGGCGCGCACACTTACCAGTGCACTACCGACAGCCACATTTTGATTAATCATAGTTCTGATTAATCAGAACTTTTGATTATTCGATCAACTGATTAATCACGATATCGATTAATCAAAATTTTAATTAATCGAATAGTTGCACATCCCTACAATAAACATAGCGGGTGGTCGAAATACAGGTATCTTTTAAATCATTTCAAATATTGACTAAAAGTCGGTATCATACGTCCGGGGACCAAAATCAATCGCTTTGCGCTTAAACAACGTTGGGGAATGCTGCAAACCTATTTCCAACGTGGGTGCTACGTTACCCTGTCTACGCGTTTGTTGAAAAAAGTTTCGGCCGAAATGAAGCACCCAATGCGCGTGCTGTGGAGAAAACGTGTGGATATTATAAAATGAAACGTTTGGGTCTTTTCAAATTTTCTAATCGAATCAATGAAAATTTTTGTTAGCGTAAAAACCTAATTTTTCAAATTGTTCTTTTCTATCGAATTTCCTTTGCGGATTTCATGCAAAGTAAAATACTTATATCGCGGATTACACTCTTGTAGTTTTTCGCATGAAATTTTTGTATCAAGGTCCTAGGCAATTGTATCGGCTAAAGGAGTTGATCGGAACCCAATTTTTTACCACTTCTCAGATTTTCCTGAAAAAATTTTTTTAAATCTTATCAACATAACTTCAAGAGACTCCAACTGTTCCACTTACAATAGTTACACATAGTTTGCAGCCATGGTAAAGCTGAATAACTTTTATGAATATATTAATACAATCTGAACTTGTCTAGTTACCATAAACAAATCATAAATACCACTTTGTATTTTAAAAATTATCATTGGTATGTATATGCCATCATTACTCGAGAACAGAGTGTCCGATTTTGTCCTAATAAATTTATAAAAATTTTAAATTACAATATCTTTAATTTATTCGTATACTATTTCTAAATGTAATCAACAGTTTCGCAGTTATAAAGAAAAGTATTTTGAAAAAAAAATATTTTATTGGTAAAAAAAAATAAAATTTTTTATTTTTAAAAAATCATGAAACATAACAAACGGCAAGAAGTGTAAAGTTTTATTGGTTTGTCCTAAAGTCACATGACCTGAGAACAAAATGAGACATGGATCATAAAAATCGATGCAGGTTTTTCGCTCTTATTCAGAATTTAGTAAAGGTAACTGATTTGGTCAAGAATTTAGATTTTTTGTTTGGGTTGCCTATGATGAGTAATACAATTCTTGACAAAATGATAGCTTACCTTTACTAAATGACAAATGATAGCTTACCTTTACTAAATTGTCAATAAGAGCGAAACGCGCGTATAGATTTTGGACCGATGGTATCATTGGCCTATTTTTCCCACATATTGCTGGAAACGGTGTTTAGGTCAGTGGCTAACGACTACAGGCAATCGCTACATAGCCATATTTGCGGACTTTTTATGAGCTGAAACGGAAGTTATGGACTTGGATAATTTTGGTTACAGCAAAAATGCACACGATTTTTATTTCCAACCTTATTTCAGTGGCCCCCTCGTTCGTGCGATTTAACTCATCTGGATTACTCTTTATGGGGCGATGTTAAGGCATTGGTGAATGTCGACAAACCAGCAGCTCTTTAAGCATTGAAAGCCAATATTTAAGCTGCCATTGACGCCAAGCGGCCGGATTTATTGAAAAAAGAAGTCAAAAATTAGACTGATGGAACGGCCCATGTAACTTAAACAAATCTCATGAAATTATGTATCAGATTATAGTAAACATATATTTCATTCCAACAATATTTCTGTATAATACTATCACTTTTTAGAGGCCGTCGGTGGTGCAGCGATTAGTGTGGGCAGCTGTTGTGTGAGAGAATGTGGGTTCGATCCCTGCTCTGACCACCTTACACTTCTTTCGACGGCGGCCACCTTGCTTAGTGACGGCGACACTATCGAGTAATAAGCCATGAAATAGCTTCTCAAAAAACCGTTCGGAGCGGGTGTAAACCTGTAGGTCCCAATCAGTGGGTGGAAACTGGAAAGCGCAAAGCTCAGTAATTGTGAGAAGGTCTGCTCTTTCCCTTCATGGGATGTAATGGGAAAATATTTATTTATATTTTATAATCATTTTAAGTTCTCTTTAGGCCAAAAAGAAAAAAAAACCCGTTAGTTACATTCCGAGTGATCGGACAAACTTCAGTCTTTATGTTGCTAGACGCACTAAAAGTATAACGGTCCCCGGGAGACAGCAGCTTTTGCAGCCTCTCGATACGAATACAGATGTTACTAATGTATATTTTTGGATCACTCGTCATATTTTGCAGTGCCCGACATATATGAAGGGTGTTCCCCTATTCCCCACCACGTAAAGTAGGGAATAGGAGAAATAGCGAAAATTCCCTTGAGTCACATACATATGTATAGGTACGAGTATAGGAAGTAGTCTCACAAACTGGAACACGTACTCGCAAACACACGAGTGCTACACTTAAGTAACAGAATGCTGTTGTCATCTCTTATATTATTTGTCTGTTGGTTTTATATGAGTTTGCAAGTTCGTGTTTTTTTTGTACAATTTAGGTGCGATTTCATATTTGTCAAATGAAAAAGCATTTACTCCAACTGCAATGCAATAACATGCCTTAGTGGTAGCTTTGTGCATGATGAATTCTTCGAATCCAACTTCAGCTGCGTCATCACTAACACAATTCTTTTGTTACTATCATCGCCCCTGTGCAGATGTTTCCACCCCCCCCATAATGCAGTAACAGATGATGAACATGCACCAGGGCATTACTGGCAACATCCGCGGTACAGTATGCATTTTATATTAGACCATATAACTTTAACTATGAGTGGATGTGGAAAAAGTAAAATTGCAATTCATACATATTTATTCTGTGTGCAACACTTCGATCTTTGGAATTGTAATAATGATTAAACTTTAGATTCAACTTAGTGTAAGATTTATACAAATAGTTGCCGAATTTAAGATCTCCTACAATAATTCATTTACCTGAATTTTAACTGATTATATTATATATTATATTCGACAAATATCTACCTTACCCATAAAGAAATATTGTTGACGATTTTTGACGATTTTATATAATTATATGACTTATATGACAGCGACTTTGGTAACTGACGATGTACCGGGTTTGTCACTTAACTAAATGAAAATATGAATACACATTTGATGAGCTTAGGCACCTTTAATCTTAAATCCTTCCGTACTTTTGTCAGATAGTTCAGATGGATGCTCTTTTGTAGAGAAAAGGACAAGTTTCAATTTAAACCTACTGGGAAAACGATTCAAAGTGGCGATTTGCGTAAATAATTAACGGAAACATAGTGAGTAATCTTGAAACATTCTTCATAACTATCAGTTAGTTCATAATTTTAGAACGAAGTCCCGAATCGCAAGTTGCGGGATGGGGGCTAAATGAAAAACAATTAAACAATTATTTTGTTAACACTATTATGCTACAACACAGTATTATCAACTATATTGGGTACTTTTGCTTTGGTTTGCGTCTAGACTGACATATGTTGGGAAATTTCTCGTTTAATGAGATGTTTTCTAGGTGGAGCTATATATTTAACATATAATAAGTATTGTAGTTTTGAACCCAATAACAAGTTAAATTTAGTAAATCCAAAGTGAAAGAAGTTTAAAAATAGAACATTTTGTTAAATAAGTGCCTTTTCTTAAAGCAAAGTAAATTTTCTCATAAAAAACAACTATTCATATCATTAAACAAAGTACGTTTTCTTAAAAAATACCTTATCTTAAAGAAGTACATTTGCTTAAAAATTTTACATTTTCTTACCTTCTCTTAGAAAAAGTAAATTTTCTTACAACAAATTGCATTTTCTTAAAAAACTACATTTTCTTTAGAGAGTATCTTTTTTTTCAAACAGAATAAGAGAAAACAGGGAAACAGAATAACTTTCTCTTCAAAATCTTCCTATTCTTGACCAATTCTAAAAAAATTCCCATTTCTTAAAAAATATCGATTTTTTACATATTAAGGTTTGAAAATTGGAAAAAAATTTTTCCATAAAATTATTTTTTTTCAAACTGACCAAAATCTACAGTGAGCCGATAAAATAATCATTGAAGTCTGGTAATCCAAGGAGATGTAACGTATAGTTAAAAATGACACCCGAATGCACGTTTTTTGGGGAAAATAATGAAAATATAGAAAATTATGAATATGGGAAAAATTACGAATTTTTCAGTGCAATGGGATATGAATATGGGAAAAATTACAAATTTTTTACTGTAGCATTTCGAAATATTTGTTTTTAGACGTTTTCTGATACTTATATGAAAGTGTGGGGGAAAATTGGATATACTCCGTGGCAAACTCTAGACTTAATTTTTGAGATACGTCTATTACTTTTCTCACGACATAGGGCTTTATAGCATACGTGTTTAATTTTCTCCGAATTGTGCATTCACTTACATGTTTTCCAATGATGTTTTCTGCCTCTGCAGCAACTTTAAGCGGACTTGAGACTGCATTTTCTGTGAATATTTTGAGAATGGGATGATTTTCAATCTAAATTTCAGTCTACAAACTGTAGACTGTTTCCCAACATATTACGTACTCTTTTCCAAATCTAATGCCAAGGAAGCGATTCCAAACTACGTTGCGATCTCAACTTGCGTCTCGACGGGAACTTCCTTTACTTTCACCATTTTAAACGTATTTTTAGCGGCCTTCGCATAAATATTTATTTTTAAGCAATCTAAATTTTCTAACTAACAAAATAAATGAAATTTTTTCAAAGATTGTAGCATTTTTAACTAAATTTCCGAAATATGTAAATACTTTTGAGTGACGATTTCTTTTGTAATTTAAATCAACAGCTATCAAGATTGTTGTTAACAATTTATAACTAGCATAATCTATACATTTTATGGATTACAACTACATTTGCAAATTTATTCGAAAGCTCCAAAATTTTCTTTTATTTCTAAGCATACTAAAATTGTATATTTGTGTGAATATCTATTATCTATCTATGGCCGTCGGTGGTGCAATGGTAGTGGGCGCGGCTCTTGTGCATGAGGACCTGGGTTCGATCCCTACTCTGACCACCTTAAATTTCTTTCCACGACGGTCATCTCGCTTAGTGATGCCGACACTATCGAGTATTTAGCCATAAAAAAGCTTCTCAAACTACCGTTCGGAATCGGTGTAAAACTATAGGTCCCAATCAGTGAGTGTAAACCTAGAACGCGCACAGCTCACAGATTGTGAGAAGCTCTCCCTAATCCCTTCATGGGATGTAACGGGAAACCATTTATTTAGTTTTTATCAATGACTATGCCCGTAGTCTAATTTATAGAGTAATAACGTATAGAGTAGCCAACTATCTCAGTAAATTGATGACATTTTGTGTGTTGCTGATGGGTATTTGGATGTTGGAAAGTATTGCTTTAATTCTACCAGATACAGGCAATGGCTCAAACCATAAATCAGCAACGGCATTTCGTTTTGTGCGTTAAAATTTTTGTGCAAATCCACCACAAAATATAATAATAAAATACACTCCGCTTCACTTATTTAAAGGCACTAAAAATTCCATATTCAGCAGCCTGTATCTGTTGGAATTAGTAACCGATTGCAGAATTTTAAAATGGAAATGGAAGCTAGACATCTTGAGATATAAAACAAATCATGACAATAGTGGTTTCTTAACTAAACAGCTTTTTTGAGCAATTTATAAAAAAGTCCAAAAAATTTGCTATTTTTTTGGTTCGCTTGAATAAAGGCACTTTAACTAATTTTAATGAAAAACAGTTTTTCTTGTTTTTTTAATTTATTTTTCTTTATTTTAATTTTATTTATTTTTTCTTTATTTAGTAATGGGTACAACCCCCGATGTTTTTAATAACTTCAAATATTCGGGTTTTCATTGAAAGATAAAGAGAATTTATGTAATCCAACGACATCAATTGATGTCTTTCAAATTTCAATTGATGTCTTTCAAATTTCAACTGATGTGTTTCAAATTTCAATTGATGAACTTTAAATTTCATTTGATTTTTAAATTTCAATTGATGTGTTTTAAATTTATATTGATGTTTTTGGATAGGGCTCGCTTTGTGTAGCATCAAAATCAAATGGGGAGTCTGGAATTGTTGTAACTATGTACATATACTAACCTACCCATAACTCCAGAATTGTACTTTATCATCCCTACTTTATAAATATCAAACAATTGTCAATTATTCTCTCGCTTTGTTCTTATACGAGAATAAAAACTTCACTTCTTCTTTGTCACACGATAAGTAACAACGCGTTTTATTTTAAAAGGTTATGGGCCCAGGCCATAATCTTAATTAAATTTTAATAGTTTTTTTTTGCATTAGTGGATTTGTTGCGCGCTAGTCGTTTTAATTACGTTTGTCGTATTAATTGCGTTTGTCGCGGGCATTAAATTCGGTTTTCTTGCATACATACATACAGAACAACAAACAATGGCTAATGCAACGAAATCGGACTTTGGGAGTGAGAAGCTGAAAGGTGGTGAAAATTTCCACAATTGGGCATTTGCAATGGAAAATTTCTTGGAGTTAAAGAAATTAGGTGATTGCATTCTGCCATCTTCTGACGATCCACGCGTTTGCAAAGAGAAGTTGCCGGACAAATTAAGCACAGCAAAAAACATGTTAGCGCTGAGTGTGGAGCCGGGGTTGTTTGTTCACATAAGAACATGTAAAACGGCATTTGAAATTTGGACTAAACTTCAAAACATTTATGAAGATCGCGGGTTGATGAGAAAAATTGGGTTGCTGCGCACTTTAATTTCAATTCGTCTTGAAGAAAGTGAAAGTATGCAAACATACATCGATCAAATTATGACAACGGCAAGTAAACTAAATTGCATCGGTTTTAATATTGATGATGATTGGCTGGCAGCCATTATGCTTGCAGGATTAACGGAAGAATACAAGCCGTTAATTCTGAGCTTCGTAGCAAGTGAAAAAATTAATGCTGATGACATAAAGATGAAACTGTTAGACACACAGTACTCTTGTGAGAACAAAAACAATAGTGCGTTTCTTGGGAAGCGTGGGAATAAGCAAAACACAAGAAAACCAAATAACCGTCGTTCTATCAAATGTTACTCATGCGGGGGCCGGGGTCATGTCAGTGCAGAATAAGGTGGACCTTGAAACGACATTTTTGCGATATTTTGGTAGATGAGGGCTCTATTCCGTGCCTTTTTGAAAAAAAATGACAATGCCGAAAAAAAAAATTAAAAAAAAAAAACATTAGGGGTTGCGCACGAGCGGAGAAAAAGGTCCACTTTGCCAAAATTAGGGGGGAAATTGCCATAGGTCATCAGGGGTCACCCGTAGGGGGGAAGAGTGTATGGCCGACCCCCATTAACTTTTTACCGCCAACATTTTCCCCCAAGACACCCACCCCCTATCTCCTCCCCTTAGGGGGGTCACCATACAAAAATGGAGGTTGCTCAGTATTTTCGAAAAACACCATAGGTCATCAGGGGTCACCTCTATGGGGGCAAAATATATGACCGACCCCCATTAACTTTTCATCCCCAACATCTTTTCCGAACCAACTTACCCTCTATCTCCACTCCTTGAGGGACTCCCCATACAAAAATAAAAGAAGCTGTAATTGAGTAGTACTACTAAGCACTCTTAATATAATATAGTCAAATTAACATATTTTTGTTCGCTGATGGGTATTTCTTGCGGTAAGAATCGATAACATGTAGTAAATACTGTTTCTCTTCTTCGCCTTGACACAGTATTCTATTATAATCTTGTATCATTTTTACTCCTCTTTCGGCAGTGTCGTTCACAACGCGCAAGTTATTTACAATTCTACGACCTTCTTGATAGTCTGCGCGAGATTTCCAGGTTGCTGGATTTGCAAGAATGAAATCTTGCGATATTCCAAATCGTACAAATAAAGTTTTGGTATTATGAGAGACGAAGTTGCTCAAGTCTTTAGCCAAGAATTCCTCATTCACATCTTTGAATTTCACCTCGATTTTTTTAACGCTGGTGCTTTTGATTACGACGCGAGGAGCTGGGGGAACCGGGTCGTCTTCTTCATCTTCTTCACCTTCTTCGTCTTCCTCATCTTCTTCACCTTCTTCGTCTTCTTCATCTTCTTCACCTTTTTCGTCTTCTTCATCTTCTTCACCTTCGTCATTCTCATTTTCTAGCAATGCTTGGGCCATTTTGGCCTTCAACTCATTTGAAACCTTGTCATCGAAAAAGGCAAGGGCTATGTGCTCATCGGCGAGATAACATAGGTGACCGATAAATTTCTTTATCATTACCCGAGATAAATCCTGGTCAACGGACTTGTACTCGACGATGTCCTTCAAAAACTTCCAATCTTGATTCGGCGCCTCAGCTGCTCGAGAAGAACCAAACCATGCCTTGACGTAAAGTCGCACCACAAAAATACAAACGTGTCGAATACCATTCAATTCACATACAGATAAGTGAAAAGTTCTCCGAAACAAAAACATCTTGAGGCTGTAAATGGCTTTTGCCATCCATCGAGCATGGGAAACGGGTCCTGGAGGTCGGAAATGGTAATTCTCAAGTTTTTCACCCAGAAACAAAAGAATTAATTGAAGCATTTCTTTGTAGTCATCGCGAGGGTGTTTCTCCTTCAATTGATCTAAGCAAAACTTCTTTATGCCGACTTGCATTGCCACAGGAATTTTTCTGACGACTTTATCGTCTATCAAGCCAGAATGGAATGGTTTAACCTTTACAGCGTCCCATTCCTGTTTGAAACGGTCAAAGCAAGGAATGCCTGGTGCACTGGTCTTTCCCATTTTTGTCTCAAAAACTTCCCTTAGCACCAGTTCGTATACGTGGTGTCTGCAAGGTAAATATAAGATTTCTCTCTCCAACAGCCGCTCAAGAACAACTGCGGCTCCGGAGAATGGGCCACTGTTCGTTGATGTCGTGTCGAAAGAAAGTCCTTGTATTCGATGTGTCATATGCCAAGACGCCAACAGTTGATAAACGGCATGTGCTATTCTCCGGCCTTTTCCTTTCCCATCTTCTACTTTGGGAACTCCAAGAAGTTGTTCTTTTTCTCCGTACGAGACAATTACCGGTAGACGGTCCACCTTCTTTGTACCCACAAAATCCAAAAGCATTTTGCCATCCCAATGGACTACGAAGGATTTAGCTGCGACAAGCTGGAGATGAATGAAACGCGTTGAAGAATAAGAATTCTGAATGAGAGCAAATAAATCTATGCGATCTTACTTCTGGATTGTCTTTCACATAACTCAGCATGTTCTCTCGATTTGAACGCCGACATCTCCGAAGCGACGTACGGTTTATTGTGTATTGTTGAGGATCGCGTCCAAATGCTTCTGCCGCCGCTATCATAATGCCGACCGCGTCTCGGTCAGTCACTTTGCACTTGTCCAAAGCTGATAGGACTCGTTCAGTAAAACATTGTTTGTAACCTCTTCTGTCACCAACATTTGACGGGCCAGCTTCTGCCGGGAAGTTTTCGTCCTGTCTCCCATTATCATCGCTTGAATCACTGCTTGAAAATTTAACCACTGCAATTGAACGAATTTCATTTGAATATAAACATTGGACGAACACACAAAGCGCGAAATAGCTTACCGCCTTTAGCGAACCGATCTCTACTAGATTCCGTTGCACGTTTGCGTCGCAACTCTTCTTGTTCTTCGCGCTCAGCTTTTCTTTTCCTCGTTCGAGTATCAGTAGCGTCCACACCTCCCATAGTTCCTGGCCGACCATCTTCTCTTTGCTTTAGCAGAAACTCAATGTCTTCGGTATTTGTCATTTTCTCAAGGGCGTTGGCGTGTGCGATGTCGAAAAGATTATCCAAGCTATCAGAAAACGTATTCTCTTTTTCTCTAGTGGACTCAGTCTTTCTGTGAGATGACTTTCTTAAAGCATCCCACTCATCGTGCAGCGCAGCTATTTTTCTTGTAACATCTCCTCTGGCTTTCGTCGGAATAGCTGCTTGGCGCCAAAAAATCATCACTGCGTCCGCGACTATAACCGCACTATTTTTCTTCGACATGTTTCGTTTGCGAATGTTGAAGAAATGCATTCTTAGCACTTGCTTCTTCGACGGTAATTTGTTCCCCGTAATATTCATGCTTGGATAACCAATCAAAAAAATATCGTCGCGCGATCTAAGTCGTGTTGTCATCTTAACTTTTAAAAAACGGGAGAAAAATCAATTTACTTTTCGCGGTCGTCGGCACTTCTTGAATGACAACAATCGATGAATGAACTGCTATTTATAACTACTACGTATTTTGCAATATTTTACTGCCAGGTACTGATGAATGGGGGCATCTGCTAAGGGTGCCTATGTACCTGATTCAGCACGTGTGCGTTTCAAATTTTTCAAGACTTTCCAAACAATGACCACTCTTGAATATTGGTGGAATTTCTGTAAAAAAATCAAAAAAAAATCAAAAAAATCTCGATATTGTGCAACTGTAAATACATAGATTTTCAGTATTTTTGTATGGGGAGTCCCTCAAGGAGTGGAGATAGAGGGTAAGTTTGTTCGGAAAAGATGTTGCGGATGAAAAGTTAATGGGGGTCGGTCATATATTTTGCCTCCCTAGGGGTGACCCCTGATGACCTATGGTGTTTTTCGAAAATACTGAGCAACCTCCATTTTTGTATGGTGACCCCCCTAAGGGGAGGAGATAGGGGGTGGGTGTCTTGGGGGAAAATGTTGGCGGTAAAAAGTTAATGGGGGTCGGTCATACATTCTTCCCCCCTACGGGTGACCCCTGATGACCTATGGCAATTTCCCCCTTAATTTTGGCAAAGTGGACCTTTTTCTCGGCTCGTGCGCAACCCCTAATGTTTTTTTTTTTAATTTTTTTTTTTCGGCATTGTCATTTTTTTTTAAACAGGCACGGAATAGAGCCCTCATCTACCAAAATATCGACACAAGGTCCACCCTAGTGCAGAATGCAAGAAAAAGGAGCATAAAGAACATAGCAAAACGCAAGGCAACAACAACAAGTCCGAATTTGCTAACAGAGCATTTACAGTGAGAGCGGCAACAAATACACACAGAGACGAATGGTATATAGACAGTGCCGCGTCGAGTCATATGACGCCAAATGAAAAATTGCTCTTTGCTCGCAGTGCTTCAAGTGTTAAAGAGATTTTGACGGCAAATGATGCAAAAATGAAAGTGACTTGTGAAGGCAGATCAAAATTGTTGTTGGGCGATGACGAAGTATATGTCTCAAACGTATTGCATGTACCTGAATTGTCGGCGAATTTATTATTAGTTTTCAAAACAGTGCAAAAAGGCAATACGCTGGTTTTTAATAAAAGTGGGTGCTCAATCTATGATCAAAATTTGATTGCAGTGGCACACTGTAAACCAGAAAATGGAATTTACAAGCTGAAAACATCTGGTGGTGCGTGTATGTTATCCCGAAAAGAAGAAAGCGACGCAATTATATGGCATCGAAGATTTGGTCATCTGAATTATGGCAGCTTATGCAGGATGCGTGATGGAATTGTGACAGGGATGAATTTTTCAAATCAGAAAATTGGATTGAAAATTGTGAGGTGTGTGCTGAAGGAAAGCAATCTCGGGAGACATTTAAAACAAGCCAGAGTTACACAAAGGAGTTGCTGGAACTTATACATTCCGATTTAGTTGGACCGATGGAGACGAAATCGATTGGGGGCGCAAAATATCTGTTGACATTTATTGATGATTACTCAAAAAAGGTGTTTGTCTACTTTTTAAAAGAAAAATCTTCCGTCTTGGATATTTTTATGGAATTTCAAGCCTTTGTTGAAAAGCAAACAGGCAAGTCAATTAAAATCTTTCGCACTGACAATGGCAATGAGTATTGTTCGCGCCAATTTGATAGATTTTGTCGTGCCAAGGGCATTCAACACCAACTAACGAATGTGTACACCCCGGAACAAAATGGCACAGCAGAACGCATGAATCGCACTATTATTGAACGCGCAAAATGCATGTTATTTGATGCTGGGCTTAGCGATGAATATTGGGCGGAAGCAGTTAACATGGCGTCATATTTAATAAATCGATCAGCTTGCTCAGCATTAAAAGATATGACACCGGAGGAGGCATGGACTGGCACCAAAATTGATGTTGGACATCTTAGAATTTTTGGATCTCCAATTATGGTTCACATTCCGAAACAACGTCGCAAGAAGCTGGACCGAAAAGCTAAGAAGATGATTTTCGTCGGATATGGTGCAAATAAAAAAGGCATTCGTTGCATCGATCCCAGTACTAAAAAGTTAGTAGTAAGCCACGATGGCTCTAATTTAGTGTGCAAATTGAATCGAGCAATGTATGGTCTAAAACAAGCTGGAAGACAGTGGAACTTGAAGCTAGAAGCAGTGCTGAAGTCATTTGGATTGTCAAAGTCGCAACTAGATCCATGTGTGTATTTTACTGAGAATAGTTCACTTATATTGGCTATCTACGTAGATGACATACTTCTTTTTTGGAAGGATCCGAAGGTGTTAAAACAAATCAAAGAGGCACTCAGTGGATCATTCAAAATTAAAGATATGGGGCCGATAAAAAGTTGTATTGGTATTCGAATCACACAAAATGCTGATGTTGTCGAACTAGACCAGAGTAAATATATTAACGATATTTTATTGCGTTTCAATATGGAAGATTGTAAACCAATTTCAACTCCGAGTGACTTTCGATTAGCATGATGTCAGAAAGCGTCGAAGAGAGTGAGCTGGCAAAGATTCCTTATCAAGAAGCGGTGGGCAGTTTGCTATATCTCGCACAATGCACGCGGCCAGATATTGCTTTTGCAGTTAACGATGTAAGCAGATTCAATACAAATTACAATATCGCTCATTGGAAGGCTGTTAAGCGAATCATGCGTTATCTCAAGGGCACAATCAACTTTAAATTGAAGTATTCATCAGATGGTTCGTCACAACTGCATGGATATTCTGATGCTGATTGGGCATCCGACATCGATAAGCGTCGTTCGTGTACAGGGTATGTGTTTAAAATGTCAAATGCGGCAATTACTTGGGCAAGTAAACGTCAACCTACCATTGCCTTATCTAGCACCGAGGCCGAGTATATGGCCATGTCGTCAGCTATCCAGGAAGCAATATGGCTGAAGCAGCTGTCAGATGAACTAGATTGCAGTGATACATCGTCCATTAATTTACACTGCGACAACCAAGGCGCTATAAAATTAGCAGAATCTGATGGATTTCGACCGAGATCCAAACACATAGACATAAAATATCACCATTTGCGAGACACAGTTGAAAAGGGCATTGTTTCTATTAGGTATGTGCCTACATCTGAAATGGTTGCAGATAGTTTGACGAAGGCAGTGACCAAAGAAAAGAATCATTTCTGTTCGCAGCATATGGGTTTATGTTGAATTTTAATTTATTTTTATTATTGAGTTGATTTATTTTAAAACTTGAATTTTGAATTTGAAATTTATTTTAGTCATTAGTTTTATATAATGAATTAAATTAATTAAAGATCCAACAAGTGAGGGTTTGTAAATATGTACATATACTAACCTACCCATAACTCCAGAATTGTACTTTATCATCCCTACTTTATAAATATCAAGCAATTGTCAATTATTCTCTCGCTTTGTTCTTATACGAGAATAAAAACTTCACTTCTTCTTTGTCACACGATAAGTAACAACGCGTTTTATATCATTCTTATTACCAGGGCGGTGAAACTATTATTGCGCAACAGTAACCAAGTGTTTTTAACGTCCTTTAGGGGTTTCGAAAAATGACGCTTCAATGCTGAAAGAGCAAAAGTACACCCCAAATTTCATAATTCTAGCTTCAACCATATGTTTTGTTTGATGATACCATTTGTGCCACTCTTTGTCCCAGTTTTAGCCCCAAAACATGGTTAAATCCCAAAATTAAAAGGAATGAACTTCAGAGTTTTCGTGATGCGGTAGTCAGCAGTTTATTATTGGTGACGGTCGAATATACGTCACTTCTTCCACGTTTTCCACCACAAAAAGCGAATATCAAAAAATCGCATACACTAGTGTGTGTTCCTAGAGAATATGTTTGGGAGAATTTGTTACAGAGGAAGTTTTATTTTCAGCGTGTATAGTGTGCCGTCGGTGGTACAATGATTAGTGTGCGCGGCTCTGGTACATGAGATCCTGGGTTTGAACCCTGCCTTGTCCACCTTAAAATTTCTTTCGGCGGCGGTCACCTCGCATAGTGACGGCGACACTATCGAGTATATAGCCATGAAAATGCTTCTCAAAATACCGTTCGGAATCGGTGTAAAACTGTAGGTCCCAATCAGTGAGTGAAAAATGGAAAGCGCACAGCTCAGTGATTGTGAGAATTTCTCCCCGGTCCCTTCATGGGATGTAATGGGAAACCATTTTTTTTTATAGTGTGCGCATATGATCTGTCTATACGATAATCGTCCTTGTTGTGTTACATGAAACTTATTGCAGTTTGTGTGACCAACTTGAAGTAAAAATCCACAAATATCTTTCTACAGCGTAGCGCTTCTGCACCAACTTTGGCACCACATAATAGTAGAGGAGTACATGCATATGTATTAATAAATATAAATATAGATATTACGGTATATGGATATGTGCCTGTTATACATATGAAATATTCAGTGCAAGTTAATACCTTCTTCTCACTACGACATGTATTGTATGTATGAAAACATGTATTGTTGTGAGTTCGCTTTGTGCCAGTTTCACAGTTCAGTAAACTCTCAACTGCAACAAATCTAGAAATGCTATAAACTCTCCACAAGAAAGTTTCATATACAACTGTAATTCATACATACTTACAAATCAGCTTGTGCGTTCCAGTGAGTTTTACGTTTCAAGCTACTACAAGGACAACATAGGATATATATCGAATGTTAACTCTTACGGTTACTTACAAAATCACTCCGACCATAAGTGGTACCTCCTCTCAGTGTGAACACCAGAAGCGCACAAGTATTTGGGGCCACACGGGTGTACCGGTTTGTGTGTGAGTTCGTGCAAAGTAGGACAACATAAGTATTAAACAATGAGACATACATACGTATGGACATGTTGCAATTCTCTGTGGTTGAATTTATGACAGAATTTGTAAATTTGTCATCTACTTAAGTTAATAATAGATGAAGGGAAATGATTTATTATATTTTATTCATATTTCAAACGAAATGATGACATTCAAATTGGAAAGAAATTAAATCCGTTCCCAATACAAAAAAAAAATTCATACGGTTAGAAAGTTTGAAATTTCAATATTTATTGGTTTAACGATGTAACGATTTCCATAGAAAACTTTTCTGTGACTTTACTGCCATAAGGATATGGGTAGCTGAAAGAAGAATATGTCAACTATTACGAAGGTTAAAATAGATATATGTTTATTCAGATGTTGCCCAGCTTTACTAAAACTAAATTTCTTACTATTTTGTTTTATTCATTCAAGCTCAAGACCAGAGATATAGTTTTTTTTTTAATTAAAAAAGTTTTGCAAAATCCATCCTCATGCTTCGGGTCAAACCGTATAGCTATTTCACATCTAGACAAAGATTTTCATTTCTTCTGCATAATTATCCCATTTTTACGAGACTAATTGATTGAAATTCTATTTATGTTAAATATTTACACGCAATATATATTAATAGGGGTTTTTTTGCATGAGAAATTAAAATGATAATTCAAGACACAAATATTATTGGAATGCAATTTGTTTGGTATAATCTGGTACATAATTCCATGAAATTTATTTTTTAAATATGATTTCCGGCATATGTCCGCCGCGGGTACGTGTTACATGGTGCATTTGATCAGTCCAATTTTTGACAACTTTTCCCCATAAATCTGGCCGTATGGCGTGGTTTGTTGTTAACAGGACCACTTTTGGGAATAAAGTTGTCACCCAATTGATTTTGAAATAAATCGACAGTCAAGCGACAAGTGTGGCAAGTTGCGCCATTTTGTTGTTTTGATGTTTAGCTGAATAATTTTTGGAAAAAAAATTCAGTCAGCATTGCTCGATAGCTCTCGCCATTCGGCGTAAAGCCAGCTCCTTGCTAATTTCGAAAGACATAAGGAGATGCCACCAGCGTGTATACCGCACCAAACACTCAATTTTAATGGTGATAAATTAACATGCTTGAGGCTTGTCTTCGCTCCAGATAAGGCAATTTTGCTTATTGACATAGACACTTACCCAGAAATGAGCTTCATCACTACACACAATTCTGTTACAAAATTGCTGATGAACTTCGCGAACAGATTTTTATTTTTTTTTTAAAGTATATTTCCGTAATTTGGAAACGTTGTTCCAGAGTTTAACGATTAATGATGACTTGTCAAACCTTACTGAACAGAAATGTCAAAATAGATTGGTATTCGTAGCTGTTAAACTATAGTTATCGATATCGATAGTTATCATGCAGCTAAAAAAACACGCTTTACTACACATCCAAACATGGATTAAAAAATTGCATGAGGTGTCAGGGGACAACCGGTTGGAACGAAGTTCCTTTCGCTATATATTATGTACTAGTTAGTTCGAACACGCCTCTTCAAAAATACTGTAATTTAAATGGATCTTTAAGAAAATATATGTTTTGTAAAACGAAAAAATTTTTTTTAAGGAATTTTTTATTTATTGAATGAATTTTTTTTAAGTATATTTTTAGTGACTTTTGTAAGAATATGTATTATATTTTCTAGAAAAGGTTCTTTCTTTAATGAGGGGTGCGTCTTTTATAAAAAACTAATGTTTCTTTTAAGAAAAGCTACCATTTTTAATAAGAAGTGCTTTCTGTAAGAAAAAGCCTAAGAGTATGATTTTTTTTTTACAAAGAAGTACTTTTTTTAAAAACAGGTACTTTTTAGAGAAGTTGTACGTTTTAGAAAATGTTATTTTTTTAAACTTCTTTCACTTTAGTTTTTCTAAATTTACTTTTTATTCGGTTCAAAACTACAATATGTACTAAACAGGCTCCACCTAGAAAATTTCCCATTAAACAAAAAATATACCCCGATATGTTAGCCTAGACAGAAACCAAACCAACCCAAAAGTACGAGTGTAGGAGTAAGTGTGCTGCCAATTGTAATTCCATGCTCAGGGTTGTATTTCATGGATTTGCCAGTCTTGCACTTTGGCTTTTCGAAATTTACTTTTTATTTACTTTATTCAAAACTACAATATCTAATACACAGGCTCCACCTAGAAAACTTCCCTTTAAACCAAACCAAACCAAAAGTACCCAATATAGTTGACAATAATGGGTTGTAATGAAGTAGTTTAAAAAAAAACTTGGTTAAAATTTTTTCATTTATCCCCCATCCCGCAACGTGCTATAAGGAACTTCGTTCCAATAATAAATTTTGAAAAAATTGGATAATGTATCCGAACATTTAGGGAATAAACTTGGACGGTCCCCTAACGATATGACCGTTGACACATTAAATTAAACGTGCTTAAATCTGGAATAGGAATTGCATACCTTTGCACTTCCGGTCGTCAAGGATATAACATGAAGTCTTTACACAGTTTTCCAAACACATTGTTGATGCAAAATTTTGTAACTAAGCTTCTCTAACAGCTTTTAACAGCCGCATTCATACGCTTTCTTATAACCATTTCAAACAGTACTAAATGTCATCATAATAATTGTAGCTGAAATTGCCTGTGTAGGAATTTTGAAAAAAGATATGAATGTGCAAGTATTCATATATAGAAGAAAGACATACTCATTGCTAATAATTAGAAACAAATGGAAGGGTTTTTGTTTACGACCTCAACCAAACCAACAAGTTAGAAACGTACATGGATGTGTTATCATAAACTCCTGCTATATTCTGTCCCTGATTATCACATGTTTTTTACAGGCCAATGAAGATTTAGAATGATGATCGGAGCTCTATTTTTAATACTAGTTCTATAAATCCTCAGAAGTTTGAAATTTTGCGTTACAACCTTCGCCTGCGCTGAAGATATCTCCCTAGTATACAGTTTCCTAAAATGACTTTTAGAAAAAAACATAACAATACTCCATAAAATGGCGAATAGTCAAAGCAAATTAGAAGTACGTGATATTTTTTTTGCAATTTTCCGGCTAATTCTTTTCGAATGACTTGTAGTCTACACAATTCGTGACAACTTGTATATTTGGCTAATAACCAAACATTACGTTTATGTCCCCGAAATGGTGGAATGCAATTAGCCCACACGAAAAACACCCCATATTGAAGATGAAATTAAACCCCAAAAATTTAACGGTAAATATCAAGAAGAAATTATGTTTTATTTTAGGACCTCATTTCATTATTTTATTGGGGCTTATGTTCATCCTGAAATAAGACCCCAAAACCTTGTGTGAAATTAAGACCCCATTAAATTTTTTTGGTTTATTTTCATATACACTCCGGTTCACTTATTTAAAGGCATTAAAAATTCCAAATTCTGCAGCCTGTATCTTTTGCAATTTGTAACCGATTGCAGAATTTTAAAATGGAAATGGAAGCTAGACATCTTGAGATATAAAATAAAAATCATGACAATAGTGGTTTCTTAACTAAAGAACTTTTTTTGAGTAATTTATAAAAAAAAGTCCAAAAATGTGCTATTTTTTTTGATTCACTTGAATAAAGGCCCTTTAACTAATTTTAATGAAAAACAGTTTTTCTTGTTTTTTTTTAAATTTATTTTACTTTATTTAGAACTATTAGTAATGGGTACAACCCCGTTGTTTTTAATAACTTCAAATATACGGGGTTTCATTGAGAGACAAAGAGAATTCAAGTAAACCAACGAAATTTGATTTCAAGCATCCTTAATGACCAGAATTAGTGACTGCTTGTCATCAAATTGTCTACCTCTTTCATAGACCTTACGAGATAACCAACCCCAGACATTTTCGATAATCTTTAGATCTGGCGAATAAGGTGGCCAGTCAAGAATATGAACATTTTGGCTTGCAATGAACTCCTTTACTACTCTGATATTGTGTATAGGGGCATTATCCTGTTGCAATATCCAACATATGGGACCAAATACATAGTTCACTGAACTTCGGAAAAGCCGATTCCAATAACGTTTTATAGCTTACACGAGTCATTTTTGCACTTTGAAATTCAAGATCGATGGTGCCATAGTACGTAATAGCATCCCACACCATAACGCCGCCCTCTCGCCCCCACACTATAACGCCGCCCTCGAAAAACGCTCTTCTTTGCGCAGATAATGGAAATAATAGTTGTAGCCATCAGGTCCATCCAAATTAAACTTCTTCTCATCCGTAAATACAACGGTTCTCCAGTCATTTACATGACCTCTTGGCTGCACAGCCCGTACCATGTAGCCTCTTGCGAATTGAAGCCGCTTTCCTTACGAGGAGCATTAAGTGGCGGCTTGTTTTTGTAATTTCAGGTATTTAAGATACTCACAGCTCTTAATTACTCTGCGTACTGATGAGTTGCTCGCTTCCACTCCAGCTTGAGCTCTTATTTTTGACAAGGATAAGGCAGAATTAGAAGCAATTCTGATGATTTTTCTTTTCTCATACGTATATAAAGACAATGCAATCCTTCCTTTAACATTTTTTAGATACTGACAAAAAAAGTTATTTAGTTAAGTTTTTTATATCTCAAGATGTCTAGCTTTCATTTCCATTTTAAAATTCTACAATCGGTTACAAATTGCAAAAGATACAGGCTGGTGAATATGGAATTTTTAGTGCCTTTAAATAAGTTAACCGGAGTGTATATAGTGGGACTAATTACCAATTTCCTTTTGGGTGCAGTTTAGGTTTAGGGTGAATATTTTTGGGGCTTAATTTCATACAGGTTCATGTCTACCAAACTAAACCACCCAAATTTAAGAAATACATTTGGACCTCAAATGCGTTTTTTACTAACAGTCAAGTGATGCCCCGTATACTAAATCCAGTACATGGTTTTGGATTTTGGAGGTACTGATACGAGCGCGAGAAAAGAGGCATACTAACGGGTTTTTCAACAGAGACGCTACAAAAGTAAATCGATAGGGACAGCAAACGACGCCATATTTTTCCCCGCTCTTGTGACATTTCTCTTCAGTAAGGTTTGCCATTTCATCATGGAAAGATATACGAGCCAACAACGTGTCGAAATTATTAAAATTTACTACCGAAATTTGGAGTCAGTGGCCTCAACTTTAAGAGGCCTCATCAATCAGCGATGAGACTCATTTCTGGCTGAATGGCTTCGTCAATAAGCAAAATATGCGTTATTGGTCAGACAGCAATCCACACGTAATCCATGAGTCATCATTGCATCCCGAAAAAATTACGGTTTGGTGAGGTTTATGGGCCGGCGGCGTCATTGGGCCGTACTTCTTCCGTGATGATCAAGACCGGCACATTACTGTGAATGCGAATCGCTACCGTTCAATGATAACCGAATATTTGTGGCCCCAATTGGATAATATGGACTTCGAGGACATGAAACCACACGTCGCCGGCGCCACAAGCCATACAGCGAATCCCACAATCAATTTATTGGAAACCAAGTTTGGTGAATGTGTTATCTCACGAAATGACCAAGTCGTTTGGGCGCCTCGATCGTGCGATTTGACGCCGTTAGATTATATCCTGTGGGGCTACGTCAAGTCTCTGGTCTATGCCAACAAGCCAGCGACGATTGATGAACTTCGTACGATTATCAAACGTGAAATTGCAGCAGTATCGGCAGATTTATGCTTGAAAACCGTCGAAAATTTGGTTAAGTGTCTGGACTGCTGCAAGCGTGCCCGTGGTGGCCATGCAAAAGAAATCGAGTTCCACACATAATGGCATTCGAACGTACTTTCACAGGAATAAAGAATTTCATTGGTGTCTAATACCGGTTTTGTTTTATTTAAAAAAACTTTTGTAGCGCTCTTATTGAAAAACCCGTTATTTGTAGATGTTTAACTAATGCTCAGTTTCGCTGTTGAAAATTTTCCATTTAAATAGATTTGAAATGCCCGATGTTTTGTCATTTAAATGTCATATCATATGGGAATTTTCTGTCAGCTTTTAAATGAATTGTGGAACTCGTCCTAAAACTTGTTGATATCGTAAGCCGGAACGCATATTCAACGCATATTCAAGCCAAAATTGGAAAGAAATTAAAAATAAATTAAAAAGCGAGAGATTTTTTTTGGGGAAAAATATGACATCGATTCTAAAATGTTGTGAGGAAAGAAACTACATCCAATATTTCAGAATTCCAGAATCATCGAACACTAAGCGTCAAATTATTGTAAGCCATAGCAGAGAAAATGTACAGGATACGGTTTTTTAATACTTTCAAACTGTCATTATCACTGTGTATTAGACCTGTTCAGACATTGTATGAGAATTTTTTCAACAAATTTTTTTAACCTTCATTTCCACTTTTATATATCTTTGGAGCTAAAAAAATAAGAATTGTGAAACAAAAATTCGAAAATGTTGCACCACAACTCAGCGCATCGCGCTTGAAATTAGGACTGCAGTGTTTTAAGAAATGATGAACGTATCATTGTTTTGCCAAGGATTAAAGGCAAATATTTAATGTTTATATTATTTAATCTATTTCTGAAAACAAATTGGATAGAGGACAGACAGATTTTTTTGACAGCATGCGAAACATGGAATTTCATAATTTTCATTCTGCAGTTCCGATTTAAGCTTTAACTGTGTGGTACCTTGAGATTTTGATAATGGGCGAAAGACCTGCATTGAATTTAATATTTTTTGATGCAAGAACTCGTACTTTTTTCTTAGTTAGCGAAAAACATTAAAAACGATAGTTTGTTTGCGTTATGGACTTACTGGACTAAATTGATTTGCGCCATCTAATTATTACGAAAATCGGTGGCGCTTACGATATATGAATATTTAAATTTAAGGCGCTAAATGTAAATAGAAGTACGCAGATTTTCATATATACAGACTTAGTGGAAATGGTATTGCGAGTTGGCTGCTGTTTATTACCTACCTGCAATTATATTCATGGACTTCAAGCTACCATTCCGTCTATTTTTTATGATCCGTCTGCATATTTTTGTGATCCGTCTGCAAAATATCAACCAATTTCAGAGAAATTTGGCACATAGGGTTTGTTTGGGTCAGAGGCGAACGCTATTGAGAATGGTTGACCATGTTTTCTTATACCTACCGCACAAATGAACTACCACCATTTTATTATGGACTCTGGCTATTAAACATTTCAATTTTCAACTCGCTCACGATCGCGAGAGAGTTTTAAATTTAAAAATCTGAAATACAACTCGCTCACGATTTTAACTGGCAGAAACCGCGAGCGAGTTTAAAAATTAAGTTGTTTTCATACCTACAAGCTCTGACAGTGTGTGTGTGTATAATTTCTGTTTGCATGATAATTATGATAAAAAAATTTGATAATTACACGCTGAAAAAACCGCCTCTGTAACATATTCTCCAAAAAATATACTGCAGGAAACATTTATATGTTTGGGACAAACTTCAAACATTCATATGTTTGCATGTCCCAAACTCACGTGTCTTTAAATGCAAACAGTAGCATGTTTACCGGTAAAAATTTTTACTTTTACTTGGACACATATGCGTCCTTCATTCCAAACATCCATATACGAACGTGGAAGCATTCAAACCTCAATATACTTACGTGGAAACATATGAGTATTTCCTCGCAAACATAATAATATATACAAACAAATTATTCTTTGATTTCAATATATATGTATTTTTTATTATAATTAATTTTATCACTAATACATTAATATATGCATTATTTGTTTTTTGACTGCATTGTTTGTTTCTTTCACGAAATGAGAATCTGCTGCTCTTTAGCTTCTGCTGTCTTTGCTGTCTCTCACGCTTTTGGTTTCAGAAGGTTTCAACTATGCCTTCTTCATACAAATCAAGCGTGTATTAATTACTTGTGTTTTTTTTTATATTATATTTCACAAATGGTCCGCCGATCCGATTCGGGCAGACAAAGGGCTTCACGTTGTTACCCTTTCCAGTTTCTTTCCACAAAATCATTTATCACTTTGGTAGCACTCATATATATATATATACGAAACACGAAATTCATAAAAACCAAAGCAACATCACAAACCACGTAACCGTCCGAACCTTTGTTTACTCTTTTTTCACTGATCAAGCGCTTTTGATGCCCTCTATCTGATGTGAATACGTGAATACATGAAACTAAAACGCAATACGTTAGCCAAAATAAGAAACACTTACTTCATCTACAATTTACAATTCAGGAATATTTATGAATCACTGACAGGGAGAATAATGAAAAAATACAGATATACTACTACACTTACATAAAACAGTGTTGCATAAACAGTGCACTAAACACAGGTGATTTGTGTATTTGGGTCGCAAACACATATATTATAAAACATTAATCATTGTCTCCCAAACATGTAATATTGAATAGCAAAAACAATGTGTTTGGACACAAATATATTATATTTGCGACAAGCTCCAAACACACGTTATATTTGCATCCAAACAACAAAAAACTACAGATTTTTCAACATTATGTTTTTGGGAATTCCTTAATGAAATATTATATTTCATATAAATTTTCGTTTTTCGGCATAAGAAGCATATTTTTCATATTCATAATTTTGGCGACCCGATTTTGTATTTATCAACCGTCACAATCAACATGTTATATGAAACTGTTTTAATTCACTTTTCTGGCAACACTTTTCTTTCACTTTTCGTCCCAAATTTTGTTCGCTCCGTTCATGATCGAGCGCAATGAAGTAAAAATAAAATATTTAGAGGTCGCGAGCGACCGACCAGGAGATACAAATCGTTGGTGAAAATGTTTTTTTTTTGATTTCGAATCTTTTTAACTCGGATTTAGGGTTTCAAAACGAGCGAGTTATTGAAGATTCGGATCGCGAGTCGAGATATTCCGTACTTTGATACATAAGGCCGTCGGTGGTGCAATGGTAGTGCGGGCGGCTCTTGTGCATGAGGACGTTGGTTCGATCCCTACTCTGACCACCTTAAATTTTAGCCAAGAAAAGGCTTCTCAAAATACCATTCGGAACCGGTGTAAAACTGTATTTCCGAATCAGTGAGAGTAAAACTAGAACGCGCACAGCTCACTGGTTGTGAGAAGCTCTCCCTAATCCTTTCGTGGGATGTAACGGGAAATCATTATTATTATTATGAGGCTGGCAAATATATACAAATTTGGAGTGTGTTCCATTCCATGCATAATACACACACATATCTCCAAAAGAATGTGATTGGGAGAATATATAACAGATGACGTTTATTTCATCGTGTAGTACTAAATATTTTTCGGTTCTGATATTTTTAATATTTGAAAGAGCCTCACATAATTTTACACAAAATCTACAACGGATGATTTTCATTTTCTTTTTATATTTATTCGGCCTTTTTATTGGTACTTTTTTATTTTTCAATTTCAAGACCATTCTATATCTCAATACATAGAGATTTAGTTGTTTCAGATCTAGCCACAGATCTAATCAGCGGTTGTTTGGAATGCTGCTTTTGAAAAATTAGTCAAACTAAATGCAAACGAAAACTCATCTGAATTGAGAATTTTCCACTATGAAAGTGCTCGAAAAATGTCGCAAACAAAACACACAAGAAAAAATTTGAAAACAACTTCTTTCCATCAACAGAGAACTATCTGTGCCCATTAGAAATTATTTTTGTTGTTGTCTAAAAGACAACACAATGTTTTTATTGCCTGTTTTGTTTCGTCGTGTTCTACGTTCATCAGGGATAACTTTTTTTCTTTTTATATTTATTCGGCCGTTTTATTTCTTAAATAGAGATATATAGTAAATAAATATAAATAGAGATATAGTTGTTTAAAAAAGAACATGTTTTGAAAATGCATCCTCATGATTCCTGACAAACAGCAGCTTTTTTTTGGGATGTTTCGATTTTGACTCAGTTTTCACAGCCACCAACTTCTATTGGTTGGTTATACAGATAACCTTCCTTCAACAAAGTTGTTCCAAACGGTTTGTGCTTCAAATTGTGGGAACAAAGCTTACCTCTGTGACCAGGGTTTTGGGGCTTTTTGCTCCAAAAACATCGGCAGAAAATTATTTGCCGACTTCTTTGAGTTTTCCATTCGCAAATTTTCAGTAATCAGATTCTTTCGCCAAGTACGCGAAGATCTCTCACTATATAATTATATTTATTAACTCATCTTCATTTTCAATTACTTACTTACTTTTTTCTACACTGAAAGATGACAAAAAAATTGCACTACATTTTAAAGAGCGTTACAGTCATGATAGAGGTTCCTACTTAACTTTTCATCAAATCTAATAAATGACGAATAGTGGGTAATTCCTTTCACAAACATTAACTCGGCGTATTATTTTAATCGCCTTAAATATTGTGCTATGATTTTATGATTGCACACATTTATTACTGCTTAATATTTTAAAACGGTAATTCCGTTGAAAGTGGAAAACAAGGACACAAATAGCTAAATGCATTACTTACATGGGGGTATTTGTGCATCACAAACATGAAACCAAAAAATATATATTGCATTATTTACACACATAACCAACTAGTGTATCTGTGAACAGGATGTTTCAATGGTTCAACGTGAAAAACACAACTTCCTGTTATAGTATAAGTGTTTTCTCACAAACATAAATAACAACACAGAATGCGATTTTGACCATAATAAAAAACCGACATTCTATTTGCTGGGAATCCTTCAATGCTACATACACTTAATTAACATACACCGGGATGAAAAAACAGCCGATTTGTGTAAAATCCAAAATACTTTAACTCTGCATTGAATACCACCCGAAAATTTTTGAGGCATAACCGTTAGAAATCGGTGTTGGATAGTGGGTACCATGTAGGGAGGTATGAAATAGAAAGGGACAACTCACTAGATAAAATTATATGTTATGTGCATCACCTAAATAATCATGAATTGTAATTTGTGTATATTCTTCGAACGGGCTGCATTTTCCCAAATTTTTACCTAAAACTATCTTAAGAATTTTATGAACATTTTGAAAAGAACTCCTTATGCCCTTGTCCTCAAATGAATCTCCAATTTAATTTGAAATTTAACTTTCAAAATTATAAAACACAACAGCAGTTTTGAGAAAATGCGCCCAAGTGCATATTTATTTATATGCAAATATTTTTTGTTGGCATTGGGCACAATATATATATATATATACATATATATAAATTTATATATATATATAATTTTTTTTTCGATTTTAGACCTCGAATACCTCTCAATCCACTCCAAAAGTTTTGAGAGTAATATTGGAACTTACAGAGTAAGATTTGTGTAAAATAATATTCGATTATATTTGATCGAGTGCATTATATTTATATGCGAACATTTTATTCTTGGCACATTAAATACTGGCGTTCGAAAAACGATTTTACAAAATTTTTTTTCGATTTTAAACCTCGAATATCTCCAATATCTATCCAATCCAAAAGTTTTGAGAATAATATTGGAACTTACAGAGTAAGATATGTGTAAAATAATATTCGCATATATGGTATATTTGTACAAACATTGTTGGAAGGTATTATAAGATCAATCTAACGTATAATATAGTCTGTCAACGGAGATCCAATTTGTTATAAAATGGGCTGCAAGTGTGATCATCCCTATGCCCAAATTGCTTTTTTTTATGTGTAAACATTTATGGGCACGGGTGGGGCAATCTATCAAAGTGAACACATGCAAACAACACATAGCGTTAGCATCACACACGTGGCTGTTGTACAACAATAGTCTAAGTAAGTATGAAAGTATTGAAAGTAAGTATGATAGTATTGATGTAGCGGCAGTGAACAAACAAGCAAGTCGTCGTCGCCAAAGGGTATTGAATAGTATAGTATAGAATACAAAAAACATTGATGCCTTTTGAAACTTTTATGATTTTTTTTACTGTTTTAAGTAATAAACATTGTCGTAATGGTGCATTTATATTGAAATATTCTATAAATAGAATAAGACTCGTTTATGCTCTTTTACTCAGACTCTCTACATGAGAGCGGAAAAAGAGTGCAATAAGTTATCTATACTATTCAATACTTTTTGTCGTCGCTCTGTTTATGACAAAGCAAAAACAATTATTTCAGTGAGCTAAATATTGCTATATTTATTTTAACAATAGAGACGTTTTTTTCGTAACCTATATAAGTTAACATCAACTGTTATGAAAAAAAACGCATAGACGTTGAGTATAATCAACTTGGCTTCATCCTATAATTCTTCCTTTGTATATGTCAATTCGTTAATTTAAAAGTCAAACACGAAACCAAAGTCAAAAAATTGCAATGTAATATATGATGTGGTTATAATGCGTTCACATTGCAACAGCATTCTCTCACTTGGTTAGTAGCTGTGAATTATTGTACTGAAAAAACAGATGTTTGGGTAAACGAAATCTCCAAACAGGAGATTTCGATTGCAATAATTCACGACCAGATTGGGGTATCACCGAATTTAAAAATACCCCAGGCATAGTAGACGAACACCTGCAGCCTGCTCTTTCGCCACGAGTCGTAAAAGGTATACACCTCGAGAGCACGTGCGAAAACTAACAAGAAACCCAAGCGTTCCCGTGCAAGCACCGTGCATTTGTTTATATGCATTTTCGCACGCGGTTTTTCTACCAAACCGAGGAGAGAAGTAAGAGGAAATGGCTCCAAATGATGAACGTGGATCAGTGTTCGCATTTATTCGCCATAATTTGCTGGAAAAGTACATACCATTTACCAGAAACTACATACATTTACTTACGATGCCATGCATTTAAAAGTGCAGAAAATGTACCACAAAGTAGTACATACCATGGTCCATAACGTACATAATCTACACCAGAAAGTACACAAATTTCGTCAACAATTTACAAAAAGTACACACCAGGAATACTTCACCAACACAAATTGCACCAAATAATATGTGACGGTACTAAAATGTGTACCAAAAAGTACATAAAGTGTCTGCAAATAATACATACAGGTACAGGTACCAAAATTGAATAAAATGTCTCAACATAAAAAATAAAATGTGTTCATAGAAAGCGAATAGGCACCGTGTAACAAAACGGTGTTAACACATCGCCCGTGAGTTTGAACACTCATTGATTTTTTTTTTGTAAATGATAAAATCCTGTTCGTTTAGTTAATAATATTTATTTGGATCTTTAAGTCCAGTAAAGGTAAAAAATAAAATAATTTTACTTTTGTTGCAATGTTCAATATTTTATACTATTTTATTCAGGATGTTGTACATATTTTACTTCTAGGTATGACATAAATGAATTTGTTCATTCATCCAACTTTTGGGACAGAAATTTAATATTTTATCACAACGTGGGGTGACTGAAATAACGTTTTCATTTGCCACTTTTTTATGAATTTTACATATAACAACTTTATTTGTTTTGTTTCCTTGTTGCTGCTTTTAAATTGTTAACTTTGTTTTGTTGCTGCTTTCAATTGCATCTATATATGTATGTAGGTGAGTCTAGTAAAGTAACATACAAAATTGTGATTTATTACAATTCTATTAGACCGGAATCATAAACAAAATAAAATTTTTTTTTTAAATTTTTAATAAACCACAATAAAAATAGTTTTTTAATGGATTTCCTGCAGTTTTATAGTTCATTAAATTGCGGAATGGAATTATATACTCGTCATAGTCTAATGCACGATAAATATGGAGCAAAACTTGCTGTTTGTAAAGTACAGGAACAAATGTTTCACTTCCAACACCAAACCATACAAAGGCCAAATTAATTTTACGATTATAATTATAAATTGTACTTTTATTTGAATTACCTCTACAACTGCAAATTGAAATAAATGAATGATATACAAATTAGGAATATTTACAAAATATATACTCGTTGTCAGAAGTAGTGCATTAGCCTCTTAAGTTCCGAAGGTCAGATAAAGGCTTAAGGCTTTTATGATTTATTGGTTTATTAAATGAAAAGGCAACGAGCTCTTCATTTTGAACGCCTCTATTCGTCTCAGGATAAATTCGAGGCAAACTGTTAAACAAAAGTTACAAGCCTAAGGGGCCGTCTAGTAAAATCATTAAAATTGTTTAGTATCCAATGGGAGTGGGAAATGGAAACGAAACATTCATATGTAATTCTCTTGTATAAAACAGAGTTATGTAGGACGTTTAATAAGTTACAGCAATTTTAATATAACAATACAACTATTACTTTATAAAAGTGCAATAATATATGTAAAAGTACAGACGGTGAGTACATCCTCTACAAAATTCAAAAAAAATAAAAATAAATACCATTGGCAGTTGTATTTATTTTCCAAGTATTTCCTTCATATATGGCAGTTTTGGTTTTCAAATATTTTATACACTCCGGTTCACTTATTTAAAGACACTAAAAATTCCATATTCAGCAGCCTGTATCTTTTGCAATTTGTAACCGCAATTTTGCAATCGAGCCCAACAGTTGTCAACAATTACATCATGGACCCCTTGGGGTATAGAAAACATTTTCAAGGAAGGGTTTCATTATCTTTATCTACGTATGAGAAAAGAAAAATCATCAGAATTGCTTCCAATTCTGCCTTATACTTGTCAAAAATAAGAGGTCACGCTGGAGTGGAAGTGAGCAAGTCATCAGTACGCAGAGTAATTAATTTAAACCCGTATATTTGAAGTTATTAAAAAACAAAGGGGGTTGTACCCATTACTAATAGTTCTTAAATGAAGTAAAATAAATTAAAAAAACAAGAAAAACTGTTTTTCATTAAATACCTGAAATTATCTTAAATACCTGAAATTACAGAAAAGCCGCCAGTTAATGCTCCTCGTAAGGAAAAGCGGCTTCAGTTCGCTAGAGACTACGTGGACTACATATGCAGCCAAGAGGTCATGTAAATGACTGGAGAACCGTTGTATTTACGGATGAGAAGAAGTTTAATTTGGATGGGCCTGATGGCTACAACTATTATTTCCAAGATCTGCGCAAAGAAAAGCGTTTTTTGAATCGACATCACAGCCGAGAGGACGGCGTTATGGTATGGGATGCTATTACGTACTATGGCAACATCAATTTTTAATTTCAAAGTGCAAAAATGACTGGTGCAGGCTATAAAAGGTTATTGGAATCGGCTTTTCTGAAGTTCAGTGAACTGTTTGGTCCCATATCTTGGATACTGCAACAGGATAATGCCCCTATACACAACGCCAGAGTAGTAAAGGAGTTCATTGCAAGCCAAAATGTTCATATTCTTGACTGGCCACCTTATTCGCCAGATCTAAAGATTATCGAAAATGTCTGGGGTTGGTTATCTCGTAAGGTCTATGAAAGAGGTAGACAATTTGATGGCAAGCAGTCACTAACTCAGGCCATTAAGGATGCTTGGAATCAAACTTCGTGGGATTACATAAATTCTCTTTATAACCCGTATATTTGAAGTTATTAAAAACAAAGGGGGTTGTACCCATTACTAATACATAGTTCTTAAATGAAGTCAAATAAATAAAAAAAACAAGAAAAACTGTTTTTCATTAAATTTAGTTAAAGTGCCTTTATCACGTGAACCAAAATAAAATAGCACATTTTTTGACTTTTTTTTATAAATTGCTCAAAAAAGTTCTTTAGTTAAGAAACCACTATTGTCATGATTTTGTTTATATCTCAAGAAGTTTAGCTTCCAATTCCATTTTAAAATTCTGCAATCGGTTACAAATTGCAAAAGATACAGGCTGCTGAATATGGAATTTTTAGTGCCTTTAAATAAGTGAACCGGAGTGTATGTACTGAGTATTTAGTTAAGAACAAATTGTTTTCTGGTTAATGTGGAGCTCAAAGGACGCAGAAAAATATATTTTAAAAATGTTGAAAGAGTATTTTTTACGGCAGCATTTTACTAAAGTTCCATTTTAAAGTTCATTATCGCACGTTGTGGGATGGGGGCTAAATGAAAAAAAATTTAACAACTGTTTTTAACACTACTATGCCACAAACCAGTATTATCAACTATATTGGGTACTTTTGCTTTGGTTTGTATCTAGACTAACATATGCTGGGAAATTTCTTGTTTAATGGGAAGTTTTCTAGGTGGAGCCTATCTATTACAGTTTTGAACCCAATAAAAAGTAAATTTAGAAATCCCAAAGTGAAAGAAGTTAAAAAAAGATAAATTTCTTAAATAAGTGTATTTTCTTAAAAAAGTAAATTTTCTCAAAAAAATACGTATTCATTTTCTTAAACAAAGTACCTCTTCTTAAAAAAACTATCTTATCTTAAAGAAGTACCTTTGCTTAACAAAGTAAATTTTCATACAAAAAACACCTTTTCTTAAAAACAGAATTTTTTTCAATAAGTGCCGTTTTTAAAAAAAAGGACCTTTTCTTAAAACAAATTGCATTTTCTTAAAAATCTACCTTTTCTTTAAAGAGTACGTTGTTGTGAAACATAATAACTTTTCTTGAGATAAGTACCTACTCTTTAAAATGTACATATTCTTGAAAAAATTACCAATTTTTAAAAAAATTGCATTTCCTAAAAGAAAACCATTTCTTCAAAAAAAAATACCTTCTCTTAAAAAAATACCTTTTTTTAAAAAAATTCCTTACATTTTCTTACATTTTCTTAAAACTAAAATAATGTCTTTTCTTTTCTTTTCTTGAGGAAAGTAAGTATATTATGTTAAAAAAAATAAAATTTTCCTAAAAAGAGTGCCACTGCTTTGAAAACTACCTCTTCTTAAAAAAAGTTATTCTTTGTAAAAAAAATTCATACTCCTATGGCTTTTTTTTTTTTACAAAAAGTCCTCCTCCTTAAAGTAGTACCTTGTCTTAAAAGAAACATTAGCTTTTAATAAAAGACGTACCTGTCTTTAAAAAGGGACCTTTTAGGGAAATTACTTACATTCTTACAAAAAGGACCTACAAATATTTTAAAAAAAAATTCATTCCATAAAAAAAATTTCTTAAAAAAGTTTATCGTTTTACAAAAAGTATCTATTCTTAACGATCCATTTATATTGTCGTATTTATCAACGGGCGCCTTAGGGGTAGTGGAGCTAACCAGCACATAATATACAGCGAAAGGAACTTCGTTCCAAACCGGTGTCCCCTGACATCTCATGAAATTTTTTTTTGGAATTTTACTCCACCCTAATGTATACAATTGGAAACTCTTTGAATTGTCTAACGTAAAATTTCTTGTTAAACATTACAATATTTTGGTAAGTATTTGAAAAGGTCAGATAAGACAAAACATCCCTTTCAAGATATAAAATGATTTTTTTACTCTTCAACGACAAATATTTTAAAGTTTAAAATTAATATATAAATAAATTACTATTGAATAACATCCCATGAAGGGACTGCAGAAAACATTTCTCAGCCAGTAAAATGTGCGCTTTTTAGGTTTTTTGATCTTCAGTTTCACACCGACGACACTAACGAAAGTAACTAAAGTGTGAAGTTTTGTTAAAAAATTTACATTTTTCCTGCGTAGAAGATTGAGCTGAAAAGAATTGGAAATTGTTTTAAATTGTTTCTGAGTTCGGCAAAGTATAAATGTATATTTTTTGTAAAAAGTTTTTATAAATCTAAAAGTGTTGCTTTTAGATATATGTATGCGAAGTTACATCACTGCAACGACAATGATTTCATTAACTTAAAAACTTTCATCGCTGTGGCGAATTAGTTTTATTACAGTGATAAATATATTCCATTGTAGCGATTAATACGTTTCATTGATATAAGAAGCTGGTTTGCGAATTTAATTTCCATATATGAATGATGTACCCTAAGCACCCTTCTTTCCAGATTTTATGATATTCTTCTCAAAAATACCGTTCGCAACCGGTGTAAGACTGTAGGTCCCTATCAGTGCACGTAAGACTAAAACTCGCCCAGCTCACTAGTTGTGAGAATGTCTCCCCAATCCCTTCATGGGATTAAACGGGAAAACCATTCCATAACATTTCCATTTTATTGTTTAGGGGAAAAATTTATATTTATTATTTTTGTTTTGATATAAATACTTTCTGATTATTTGACGGTTATGTCTTTGAGTATAGTTTCAAAAAATACGGTACAAATTGGTGTAAAACCCAGGCTTCTGGCTCTAACTCCAGCAATTTGAAAACTAACTACCCCATTTCGACTCTGACTCCAGTAAATTGCAAAATTACAATGCCGACTCTAATATTAAATAAAACCATTTTCTCAGGCATCATCTTCATAAACAACGAAATGATTTGAACTGCATGTAATAAATAATTGTTGGCAACACAAAACACAAGTACTTATTTCCCTGTTCCAAATAATATAAATCGAATTCACTATTCAAAATAATGTGCCCATATTCTCGAATTGAAATAAAGTTTGAAGTTTGATTTTCATTTGTATTACTCCAAATGTCTTCACTCGGTTTGGAGCATTTTTACGATACAAAAAATTTAAAAATACGTCAGTTTTGTTGGATGATAAGATATTATACACATGAGAAACCAAGAAACCCGCGACAAATTGATTTTGAAATAAGACAATCCGATTTTATCTAATTGGTCAACAAATTTAATTCTCAAATATATTGAATTTTGGTGGAAATATTAAACTTGGAGTCGGAGTCGTCCACATTTTTATCAGTCCAACTCCGACTCCTAGCAAATATCCTAGCTTCCGACTTCACCTCCTACTCCACAGAACTGGTAAAAACAGAGTCGCTCTTATTTGATACAAATCAATTCGGTGCTTTAATGACTGAATTGTTGCAGTAACACATTCGTTTTCTTAACTTCAAATGTTTGATTCACTGATATCACTGATAAAATATTGAAAAATGCTTGAGATGCCCAAATCTCAAAATCTTAACCTTAAAGCTTAACAATTACACTATTAAAGTTGTTACCTCCAAAATGTATAATGAACATGAACAATGAACACAACGATGAACAATATAAATATCTTGTAGAACATGCCTTGTTTCACCCGCGATACAATCGTGGGGGGTATACAGCTTTTCATTGCAACAATAGAAACCATCTAACAAAAGTGTATACTTTTTATTTCAGTGATCTGATACTAATACTTCACGAAAATCCAAAAATGTAAAACATATAGAAGTAGTGCAAGAAGAAATTTGCTAGATTACGATTTTTAGCAAAAACACTCCATAGCATCCTCTTTGAAATTTTCCGGGCTTCCCGAATAAAATTTACGGGATGCATTCTTTAGGTATGTTAGGTATTGTACTGTTCGCCAGATACCTGGATACGGCTTGAGTGAAAGCCGGTCTTTGACACTGCTACGCCCTGCATTCACCATTTGCCACTTGTCCAATACGGTATAGGTGGGCTCGTAAGCCCTAGTGTCCCCTTAAGACTCCTCATTTTGCTCATTTAAAAATTTCCGAGATCCAGCAAGTCTTCTTTTTCAACCAATCGTGGTGTCCCCATAGAATCCTTGTCATCCTGCCCACTGTGTCCAGATTCCAGACAGCTCTGTGGGCGGATTCCGCCCATTGGCTCACCTCAACCTACGTCGCACACTGACCGAAATCACTGATCTAGCGGTGCTTAAGTCAAAAATTAAAACTTTGGAATCGACAAATGTTTTGCATTGTATCGATTACCGGTACTATACTGAGTAAATTGGTGTTTTTCTTTTGTTTTGCTTTCAATATTCGCTCAGGTGTTAGCTGTCAAATATAACATTTGTTGCAGCATGTGCATTTAAGGAACAATAGTTTATAAATGTTGAGCCTAGAAGTTTTAATTGAAAGTGAAAAGTATGTATTAAATAAGATCTAAATGTTTGTGAACTCTGTGTATCTAGTTTAATTAATAGTAGTCAATTGTAGAAGTTAAAATTTTTGATATATCCTTTTGTTTCATGCAGTGAAACTTTTGGGATTCGAACGTGCTTGGTGGAATTCTTGGTTTGTTTATTAATTTGAATGATTGTTGTTGTGAATCGTCCAATATGGTATGCTTAACTTGACCAACCATCCCACTTGTGGCGGGATTATCCCGCTTCTAGCGGGAATATCCCGCTTTTCGATGTCTTATCCCGACTTGGATTTCAATCCCGCTTTTTACAGAGAAATTCCGCTTTACGACGTTTTTGTCTTTTGAACTAGTAAAGTATAATTTACCGTTTTTGCATATAAAATGTTCAACAGTCACACGCAGGATTTCAATTCACATTGTCAGGCGAACATTTCGAAGTATGTGAACTTCACCATCAGATGCTAACTTATACTGGCATCTGTTCAAAATTGTTACTAACTGAAAAAATTTGATAAGTTTTTTTTGTCGATTTTTCTTCACATTAGGCTGATATATCTAGGTTTACCGACGGCTGGGTCACAATAGTGACCTTGTTGTGGGCAAAATATTTTAACAAATTTCAAAACGAACTATCTTCAAATTACACTGGAGTCGCCGACTTCAAATGCCGGTTAAGAGGAAAATTTGTCTTATTGTAATTAGTTAATTTTTGGTGTGGCTTTTTAAAAATAAAAGAAATATAATATAAAAAAATATTTTTTATATATTATTTTTATATTAAATTCAGATTAATAAATCGAAAAAAATATATTTTATTTTTAAATCTAATTTCAACTATTTTCAAATTTTATATTTTAATTATATAAATGTTAACTCATTTTTCAAATGTAACAAAATTCCGATTTTTGGGTCAAAATAACTATTTTCGATCCAACACAGCTGGTCAAGATAGGTATGCTACACTCTGAAAAATTTGTATTTTTTTGTTGTTTGGATGCGAATATAACATGTGTTTGGAGCTTGTCGCAACTATACTATACTTGTGCCCAAACACATTGTGTTTGCAATTCAATATTACATGTTTGAGACACAATGATTAATATGTTATAATATATGTGTGTGCGACCCAAATATATTTGTGTTTGTGATATAAATACAGCCGTGTATGGTGCACTGTTTATGCTCTCTCGAGAGTAAGAGAATAAAAGAGTGGCAACGAGTGCGTATATCTTGTAAGTGTGTATCTATATTTTTGCATTATTCTCTTAGTGAGTGATTCGTAAATATTCCTGACTGTGCGTGCAAATTACAGACGAAGTCAGTGTTTCTTAGTTTGGCTGATGTATAGCGTTTTAATTTCATGTATGCAGTCGTCAATTGTTCGTCGGACAGAAGATATCAAAAGCGTTTGATCAGTGAAAAAATAATAAACAATCGCACGGACTGTTAAATGGTTTGAGATGTTGTTTTGGTTTTTGTGTATGTGTTTCGTATATATTTGAGTGCTACCAAAGTGAGAAACGATTTTGAGGAAAGAAACTGGAAAGGGCAACAACGTGAATTCTTTTTCCTGCCCGAGCCCCTAATGAAAAAACCAGAATGGCGGACCATTTGTGAAATATAATAAAATATGTGACTTGCTTCACGAAAAGGGACCTCTGCGCCGAAAAGAAGTTATTGAGAAAAACGCGTTTAAAAAAAGCGCATCGATAATTTTTTCATATATTTCATTAATTATGTTCATCTTTACAGGTGATTTGTAAAAAGCTAAAAGACATAGAAACTTGCGGTTTGCGGCACTTGAAAGAGCGTTTTTTTCCTATAAGAATCACTCAAAAAGTAAAAAAAAATTTTTTCGGCGCAGAGGTCCCTTTTCGTGGAGCAGGTCACATATATGTATATAAGTATAGTGTTCGTGTACCACTGCATTGTGATAAACAAGGCATAGTTGAAACCTTCAGAGACAACAAAGAAGGGAGAAGCAAAAGAGCAGCAGATTGTCATTTCAGAAAAAAAATGTAATGCATTCAGCAAGTAAATGGAAACAGAGTAATTTTATAAATTTGTATTTTTTTGTATTTATTATTTATTTTAATTATAATAAATAAAAAAAGAAAGAATAATTGGTTTCTAAATATTATTATATTTGGGAGAAATACGCATATGTTTGGGGGATACACGCGAATGCTTCCACGTAAGTATATGGATGTTTGGGATGGAGCACGTATATGTTTCCACGTCAAATCATACATATTTGTCAGTAAACATGCTAATGTTTGCATTTAAATACACCTAAGTTTGGGAGTTGGAAACATATAAATATTTGAAGTGTGTTCCAAACGCAAGATTATTGGTCATTTAATTTCTTAGGCACAATGAATGATTCCACGCACTAAGAAGGCCGACGTATTTAATAATACTCGTCTAATAGACGAAACAAAATATGCTGAGGATGAGTGCCGAGAAATAAAAAAAAAAAAAATAGCGTGTGTCTGCACACTCTGAAGAAGTTATACTTCTTATCTAAAATTAAATAACATACATTTTATTCGTTAATTACTGTTATAATAGGATTATGATAACTAAAGTAAGAAATAAAAATTTTGGAGCTAAAATTCAAATATCATGTGAATATTGCATCGATTGTTACTCATATTTAAGTTTAATTTACATAACAAGAATTCGATTAGTGGATATTCAGATTGATGAGCAAAATTTATATTGAAATCTCCACTTACAATTAGCGGTACATCGTTGTAATTTTTATTTAGGAATTGAGCTCCAGTCTTCGTGAATGGCAATAAATGAAAGTCAAGAAATTCAATAACTGTGTCAATGTTTGTATTTGGAGGAATATAAATAGCCACAATTATAAATTCTTGCCCTCCCAAAGTTGACGATTGTGCAAAACAAATGTCTCCAACTTGAGAAAAAATAAATTTGAACTGTTTATTCTCTGTGAATAAATGTTAAAATAAGGTATAGTAATATTAGCTGAAGTGCTTTCGTTACTATATACAGCAACACCACCTGATCTATTAAGTTCACGTTTAAATTTAGTGATGCATTTAAAATTGGGTAAATCAATGTGCGAGGAATTTTTTATATTTGTTTGAGATAAAACAAGGAAATCACATTTTCTGCATATTTGGTCCGTTAGGTCCTGAACATGACTTTGTAGTCCCTGACAATTTAAAGAATACAATGAAATGCATGGGCTTTCGTATATGAAATTAAGAAGAGTGTGGTTTATGGTGTCAAATCTGTTTAAAGAAAGTCTTTGCAATTCTTGTTGCAAAGGAATCATAGAGGATCCTCTTTTACGGCCATTATAACATTTTTTGTTGTCTTGAGAATTAACGATATATATGCCACCAAGGCTAGTTACGCGCGACAATGCAACAAAAACTAATTGTTGGCAATGATGTTTTACATACTCATAGACAACTTCATTAACAGTGACACCTTGGGATTTATGTATAGTCGTAGCACAAGCCGCAATTAGAGGAAAATGTTTTCGTTTCGCATATATTGTTCTATTATTATTTAGGGACGTACAAGATGTTCTTATATTGATGGGAACTGCAAGTAAGCTTATATTTCGATTAGTTGCATGCGCCACCGATTTCTTTTTCAGTTGCTGCCCCACTTTAGGAGATGTTGGAAATTCTAACCAAATGCTAATAAGATTACTGTCCTTGTCGTATTCAAGATGAGCCAAGTCTCCAACAGCACCATTGGCTAACCCATCAGTTACGTCGATGTTTGTTGTTATAATGTACCGTTTATGCAAAACAAAAACAATTTCATAAGGTAAACCCTCTGTTTCGATTGTAGAAAGTTTGTGAAGCTTTTGTCTAAGAAATGCTAATTGTTCGGCATTTTGAGATCCAGTTATTGAATCTTGTGCAATTGAAACTACTTTATTTTCTGAATTTTGTAAAACCGATTAATTGTATTGAGTCACAGCATTGTTCGTTTTTTGTTGCGAGGGAGGTGAAGGGAAAACATATTCTTCATAGAGTCAGGGCGAATTGATATCAAGTGAAAGAACTAGAATTCGCCTAGAAATCTACTGTATTTTGTTCAATTCGCCTTGCAAACATATGTACGTACATTGAGTGCATAAGCAGCTGTCCACTTTGCATTTTGTGTTTGCTTTTGTCAACAATTTGTTGTCTTTTACCAACTATCTGGTGTGTATGAATGAATGTGGCATTACCAAAAAATTCATATATTCACATTACGGCTGTCGAAATACAAAAACAAATTTGTTAGAAACAGAGTATAACATTGAGAACTAGATGGCGCTTTAAATGATTTTTAATTGGGTAATGCCAGAAATGTGAAATATAAATCGCTGCTGGCAATACTAAATCGTTTCCCCCCATATGCACCTTTTTCCTTCACATTTCGTGTCTAAAATCTTCATATTTTATTTTTGGTTACTGCCATACGATGATGCACGATAAGAAGTATAACTTCAAAAAAAGTTGAGGAGCTTTATAAGCAAATTAGTTGAGACGTGGAAGAGCTGCCTCAGTATATTATCATATTTTGAAGAACGTAACAAAGAACAGTTGGACAGCGAAATAATATTAGTTGAGACAACAAGCGGCTTTTCTTTCGCATGACCTGCAAAGGATTTCGCAGAATGTACCTCTGAAAACTAAGTCAAAAAAGTGTCACCGCTTGTAAATGAACCTTCTTGCGATGAACTTTTGGTAGCGACGCGAGATATTTAACACAAAGTAGAAAATATGAATGCTTCAGAAGTGGAATCTATGGTACATTCTGATACCCAGGTCGCATCAAATGTCAAATAAAATGATTACTTCTACAGGAAAAAAATGCCATTGCATACAGCCCTGATAACGCTTTAGCTCGTTACGTGGACGGGGATTTCAGAAAGCACTCGTTTAAATTGATGCAATCTGGTACAAAAATAAGAAATGCAAACATATATCCAATATATGATGTGTTGTTATTACCAAAACGAAGTGTTAAAGAAGTGCTGAATGTCCCTACAAGGTTTGTTGAATCACAGAAGACATTGAAGAGATTATTACTGCGATATACAATTGGGGATATGATGGCAGTAGTGGACATTCTACTTACAAGCAAAGTTTTCTGGCCCTGAAGGGAACAGAAACAATATGTTCATTGTCATATCAAAATATTATAACAACTTATAACAAGTAGAAATGGGTTATTCTGTGGGAGAATTCTCGGTCTTTATTTTATTGATTGCGCTCCCCTACATTGATCTTTAAATTAAAAGATTGGGGACATTGGCGCCCAATGATTGTGCGAGTGATTATGTGGTTTTCGAACACAGTATGCATAAGATCAATTGTTGCGTTGGCCGTGTGTCACGTAGCGCCATCCTGTTGAAATATTACGTCATCGATGTCATCTTTTTGATCTTCTAGGAACAAAAAATCTCTGTGCATGTCATTTTCGAAGAAAAATGGGAACAGATGATTTTTCGGTAAACAAAATATCCATCTTCAGTCAAGCGACCTTCAGCCAATTCAGCGAAGCGAAAACGAATCGGATGGTCACGAGGCTTCAGTTCTGCTAACGGTGGCGAGTTGATGTTGATACATTCTGCTACAGTGTAAATCACACGTTCAGCTACAGTGTAAAAATTGTCCACTGATCGCACAGGACGAGCACGTACACGAGATCTTTTGTTCAATATGGACCCTGATTTACAAACGTGCTTCATAAATTGATCCACAAATTGGATTGATGCCACCCTATTACTATCGATTTTATTTCGTAGATTTCTTACAGTTTGAGTTGAAGATTCAGAACTTTTAATGAAAGTTTTCAATATTTCCCAATTTCTTCAAGCGTACACCGAACCATTAAGTAAATTTCTAACCTTTACTAATCTGTCACTCTATAAATGCCAAAATGACCTTCAACTTCGAAATAACGGGGGGTGCAAATTCCAAATTTTACATGGCCTATCCTTTATTTATATATTTATTTTATTCAACCTATCTGTTCTAATATTCGACTTACCCATTTAGGTAAAATCATCATCGAATAAATATTACTTTGGACATTTTGTACTTCTTTTTGTATTGTGAATTTATTGTTTATTGTTTTACGCATTTCTACTAACATACTACCTGTGTTGTCATTAGTTCCGGAACTTACACTTAAATCGGAGTTGGCAGTTATGACTTCTGTTGCCTTGGACATATTTCCTCAAATTATCGCCGAATTAATTCGTTGGCAAAATCTTTTGCGTCTGTCGGATGGGGTCAGTAACCATAATGAGCTGTGAAAAAGGATTTATGGTTGTAATTCTGCGTTGTTTTATCATTTGTTTAAACCGGTGAAGTAACCGGTGAAACCGGTTCTTCGAAAATATCAATTTTTAAAAAACCGACATACGGTTAACCGGCCGGAATTCGGTTAACCGGTTTCGGTTTTGAATACACTAAGTACAAATCTTAGAATTCAAGTTTTTATGCTAATTTTGGGAAAATATCAGAAAAACATACGTAAATAAAATATCAACCTGACAATATACACAACATCCTGTAAAATATTCTTGTGACAATTTTCGTTACCGATTTCATGCAATTATATTTTCATTAGATCCTAAAATTTTAAGCCACCACGTATACGGCATCCAAAATAATAAAATTAACTTTATTGAAGCTCTTATGGCGTTTATTCTAGAAACAAACACAGATACTATCTAAGATATGAAGTTATCTTACTTAATTCATCACGGGAGTGTTCAATTGTCGCCAAAGACTACAGGAAAACAAAACATACACTCTAATATTTCCAACAGCAACAATACTAAGAAGCATTTGAATGTGCACAGTGGTTCAAACAGAATACTTTCGCCTCAAAGTGAATCAATTTGATACAGTTCGCAAATTATTTGAAGTGCTATAGGTTCAAAATACATATTTAACACTTTGGGGTCATTAGTGGTGGTAGCTTGGCTGGAGGTGGAGGCGATGCTATTGAGTATTATACACGCATAATCGTTCAGAATTGTCATAAATCTCACGCTGCAAATGCCACTTTAAGCGTACGTAACCAAATATCCAAATCGTAACCAAAATGGCCGTCGATGGTGCAATGGGTAGTGTGCGCGCCTCTTGTACATGAGATCCTGGGTTCGATCCCTGCTCTGACCAAATTAAAAAAATTTGTTTCGGCGGCGGTCACCTCGCATAGTGACGGCGACACTATCGAGTATTTAGCAATGAAAAGGCTTCTCAAAATACCGTTCGGAATCGGTGTAAAACTGTAGGTCCCAATCAATCAGTGAGTGAAAACTGGAAAGCGCACAGCTCAGTGATTGTGAGAAGCTCTCCCCTGTCCTTTCATGGGATGTAATGGGAAACAATTTTTTTTAACCAAATATCCCAACATTAGTTAGTTCATGTGATCGTTTCAACATCTTAATGGATATTTTCATAAGAAAAGCTGTCTTTACCGTAAAGAAAACTGATAGTAATGCTGCTCCCCTCTGCGGATGATATAGATATCATTGAACGAAGACCACGAAACCTAACCACAGTATTTTCAAGACTTGTAATAAATCACCGATATTGACTTTCGCAGTAGTTATGGACTCGACTTTTATTTTACTATTAATCTTCACTCTTTCTGTGACCTGACCAAAGTAGGTGTCGTTTGAATCCCGAGCTATATGGCCTAGAACATGTCAGTGAAGTGTTTAAAGATGAAAGACCAGACCAAATATATTCATAGTCATACCTGAAGGAAGCCGTAGAATAGGACTAACGAAACTCCGCTAATAGGTTCAGGTGGAAGAATCCTTACAAAAGATTGGTGTGCCCACATAAGAGAAAGCGACAAATATCGAACCAGTGGCGTCTTATACATTTTTTTATGCAGCAGTAACTACATCCCGACTTAGACCTGAAGGGACTCTAGGCAATATCAGCATCACGGGGCACCAGAAAATTTCAAGTGAATTGATTTGAATTACAAATACGATATGTGCGTCAAGATAAACTCTAAATTAATTAAAAGACACAAACCACTTTGGTTAGCAGAGAGCTGTTATTACGTTAATAGGTTTCTGTTAAAGTACTAGAAAAGGAAGTACATATATTGAAAAAACAAGGATTCTCCACGTTGCACACGTTAGCCAAATCAAAGTTCTACATTTGTACTTTATACAATTGACCATCCTCATACTTCAGAGGAATTTGAGAACCCATGTCTTAACATTTTGATCCACTGTACCAAACTAAGGATTCTTTGCGTACCAGATGTGTGCCAGTCTAAAGTCATACATTAGTGCTTTCCAAACATACCATCCTAATATTTCAGAGGAATTTCAGAACATCGAAATATGGAATTGTGTATTGTTCCATCTCTTAACATTTTCCCCTTACTTTTGTTCACTATTTTACAACCTCATGACGTCAGATATCTTACACATATTAATTAAACAAACATATAAACAATGTACACAAATTTCAACATATTTCTTCAGCTGGTTCTATCGTTCGCCTTTTCTCACAAGTTTGTAACACCAAGGATTCGGAGGGATTATTTGGCCTGGTCTTTCCAGCGGAGTCTTGGTCGTCCTCTCTTCCTGCTTCCATCCGGTACGTTATCGAAAACCTTTCGCGCTGGGTCGTCTTCGTCCATTCTAATAACATGGCCTAGTCAACGCAATTGGCAAAATTTGATTCGCCGAGCTATGTCCACGTCAGAATATAAATGTTATAGCTCTCGGTTCCAACGACGTCGGTACTCGTTCTTTTTTTGACAGGACCATGCATTGTATGGAAAATCCTTCTCTATAATAACACCAGGTATTTTTCATCCGCTTGCGATATGTCCTAAGTTTCTGAGCCATATGCCAGGATAAAGGGTGTGAAGTTAAATTTATTTATCGAAGACACAAACCACTTATACAAAATTTCTGAAATCTCATTTTTTGTCAAAAAAAAGAAACTTTGTACAGAAAAAAGAGCCTAATTTATAAAGTGGCCCATGTCATTGACAATAATAACGATTTCGAGTGCTAATACTGGGTACTACTGATAAAAGTGAATCGGACATCTGTAGCATTAACTTCTACAGACCGGTAAAGCAAAAATAAAATCGGAAGTACTAAGCAGATTATTTGTACTGAATAATTTGTCTCTTGAAGTTTCACAGATTTAGAAGATTACAAATTTGCCTACGACAACCAGTAACTGGATTTCCACTACGTTCCATGAAGAGATTGAGGAGAGTGTCTCACAAACAGTGAACTGTGTGCTTTCTAATCTTTTTCATGGCTACTTACTCGGAGGTAACGGCATCAATTCAACCTTTAACCCACCGGCGATCTAAAATTTGTATTTATGTGCTTAAAAATTAACCTTTTTATAATTTGTTCACGGTTTCGCAATGGTCGACAACCTTGATCACAACTGTTTCGTTCGACGTACCAACGACGGTGATGGCACTTGAGCGTTTTTAAACGATAGGAGTTGTCGTTTCTAACATAGAACAAATAAACGATAATTTTTTCAGTGAAAGGGGCCAGTCTGATCTACGGGACCCTATGCAACTGTCTATGTTGTCTTTCTGTAAATCCGGCTCGGATGGGAACCAAAAATATGATTGCATTAATATCTAGACTAGAATCTAGAATCCTGAACAAACCTTTATTAATATGCAACTAAGGATTTTTATTTTCCCTTATTACGCATTTGAACAGTTCCGGACCACAGTACACTTACATTCAAATTTATCATGACAATGAATTCTGTTTACGTTGGGTTTGCTTAAGTGTCTGTGTGTAATAAAACTATTTTTTGTGTTGATTTGTATGGGTGGGTGCTAGTAATGTTTTCTTACCACATTTCCCAGTGTTTCCTCTGTACTTATGTCGTTATCTTGAGTTGATGTTTGTTTATATAACTTTTGCTAGTTTTTTCTTTGCACCTAAGGACCACAACACAAAAGAATGATACACAAGAATGATACAAAAGCACGACACAAAATTACTTAGTAGAGCTCGAGAGCCATAGAAGATATTTAGTGCGCGGCAGCAGTTATATGAATACATGAATGTATGTCAACAATATCAGAATTTGATCAAGGCGGACACATGTCTTAAAGTGAGTAGTAAAAATGCTGCAATGCTTGAATGCCCATATGGTCATTATGGTAAGGTGGGGTAGTACATTTCCTATGAATTTTTATGATAATAAAAATATTATTGTTTTTTGTATACATATTTATATCAGATAATGGTACCTTTAGTGTCGTTATTATTCTCCTTTTGCGCCTAAAATTTAAGACAATTTCTTGTATAACAATTTGAAGACAATACATTGGGTCGACAGAAGTATTATGACCATGAAAGATACAAACTTATTTGTAATATCGAATGTATTTTAATATAGTATAGAATTTTCTCTAGTCATTAAAAACCGATCTATGTATATTATACCCTCATGCACTGGTACAACAGTATACCCCATACCTTCCATGACTTATACAACCAAGCCCCGGAACTTATGTTCAAATTTACACTAACATCGGTTGATGTTTGTATCCTCTGCAACCAATACTACCAAACTTGGCTTCGGCATTTATATGAAGTGTTTATCAAAATAGCAACCGACGAGCAACCGAGATGCTTTACAGTATCTCATTCGATCTACCTAATCGTTTTTTTTCAGAACATTTTTGGTTGTTTGGGTCTCTGTTTTGTGAACGACAGCATCGATTTCGTGTTTTACAGCATGAATGAACTCTGGATTGTTTGGGTAACACTCGCCTTTCTAGACCTCCAGAGATAATAGTCCATCGGGGTGAAATAGCAGCTGCGTGGCGACCAATGGACTTCCGAGTTTATGCAGTTGTTGAACACAGTGCGCAAAAGATCAATTGTAACGTTGGCTGTGTGGCACATAGCGCCGTTCGTTCTACGTCTTCCATGCAACCTCGACATCTTTTGGGAACAAAAATTCGCTGCGCATGCCACGGTAACGCTCGCCATTGACGGCAACGGCGGCTCCTTGCTCATTTTCGAAAAAAAATTGGCCTGCGATACCGCCGTGCCAAAACCGCACCAACTGCGGTGGTGCGAGACTTGAATTGGAATTGGAATTTATAAGTCTTTAGAGCGAGGTCTTTATGCAAAATTCCATTCAAAGCAGTGCGAAAAATGTTCAATTACTGCGAACTGTTGCGAGTTGATGTTGATGGCTGTTCGAGTACACTTTCAGTTAAAAAAAATAAATGATTTCCGGATGGAATTTCCGAATGGTATTTTGAGAAGCATTTTCGTGGCGAAATACCCGATAGTGTCGCTATCACTAAGCGAGGTGGCCGCGAGGTGGTCAGGACAGGGATCGAACCCACGTTCTTATGCACAAGAGCCACGCACGCTAGCCATTGCATCACCAACGGTCACACAAATTGAAAAAACTAAAGAATATACCGCCGCTGAAAAATGTACGCAAAGAAAACGGTTACAATTTGCTAGAGAGCATATGAAATTTGACATTCTAGTAAGATGTCATGTTAATGATTGGCGTATTATGGTTTTTAATGCGAAAATAAATATTATTTAGATGACCCAGATGGCTGCAATTAAAGGGTTTTTCAACAGAGACGCTACAAAAGTAAATCGATAGGGACAGCAAACGAAGCCATATTTTTTCCTGCACTTTGACATTTCTCTTCAGTAAGGTGTGCCATGTCATCATGGAAAGATATACGAGCCAACAACGAGTCGAAATTATTAAAATTTACTACCGAAATTTGGAGTCAGTGGTCTCAACTTTAAGAGCGCTACGTCCAATTTATGGTCGTCATAATTTCTGGCTGAATGGCTTCGTCAATAAACAAAATATGCGTTATTGGTCTGACAGCAATCCACACGTAATCCATGAGTCATCATTGCATCCCGAAAAAATTACGGTTTGGTGCGGTTTATGGGCCGGCGGTGTCATTGGGCCGTACTTCTTCCGTGATGATCAAGACCGGCACATTACTGTGAATGCGAATCGCTACCATTCAATGATAACCGAATATTTTTGGCCCCAATTGGATAATATGGACTTGGAGGACATGTGGTTCCAACAGGACGGCGCCACAAGCCACACAGCGAATGCCACAATCAATTTATTGGGAACCAAGTTTGGTGAACGTGTTATATCGCAGAGATAGTTGAGTTTTGATCTGGGGTGCAATAACGTATTACGGCATAATCAATTTAGAATTTCAAAGTGAAAAAATTACTGGGAAACTTACAAGACTGTCATACAATCAGATTTCCCCAAAGTAAATGATATTTTTGAACCGATTCCATGAATTCTGCAACAAGATAATGCTCCCATTTATACTGCCAGAGTTGTAAAAGAATTCATTAAAAAACCAAAATGTTCGACTTCTTAATTGGCCACTATGTTCTCATGACCTAAACTTGATTGAAAATGTTTAGGGTTGGCTTTAGCGCAACGTTTAAGAAGAACGATAAGTAATCACTACTTCAAGCCATTAAGGACTCCTGAAATGATATTTCTTTGGATTATTTCAAAGAACTTATGAGTCAATTTTGGGTTTGCAGTTGGTAAAATTCTGCCACATCTAGTTTCCAAGTTCAATTCTATGAGTGAAGGTATAGCTACAATCCGCATACGAACTAAATATTTTTATATTTCCCTAGCTTTTGTGCATGCCCCGACAGAAGAGAAAAATGATGATGCCAAAGACATTTTCTATGAGCGCATAGAGGAAGCGTATGTCCGCTACCCTGGTCATGGCATTAAGATTGTACTAGGAGATGTTAATGCTAAAGTAGACAAGGAAAATGTGTTTCATCCAACTATTGGCAATTTCAGTCTACATGCTGACAGTTACTTGGGTTTCCCCTGACCACAGAACGGACAACCAAATTGATCACGTTAAAATTGATGGAAAGCACTCATCCAGTGTAATAGACGTACGAGTGATCAGGAGATCTAACATCGATTTTGATCAGTACCTGGTAGCAGCAAAGGTTCGCACAAGATTAAGTAGAGCGAAAATCGTACGAAACCAGACGCAGAGTAAGCTGGACATCGCAAAGCTTCAATTATCAGAGGCAGCCACAGCGTACACGAGGAAGCTCTCGCAACTTTTGGCACAGAACCACCCCTTCTGATGACGATCCTGAAGCTTTGTGGAAACCCATTTTGACTCTATAAAAACTGCCGCAACATCCGTACTTGTTTGTGAAAACCGCTTCGCAACAAACCATGGTACGATAAAGAGTGTCACATAGCAAATGATGAAAAGAAGGCTGCACGTATGCTTCTGTCAATTGCAAAGCGAGCTGTGGATGAGTGGTATAATTGGAAAAAGAAAGGAGGCAACGCGAGCTGTGGCTGAGTGGTATATACGAAAAAGAATGGAGGTAAACCGTCTCTTTAGGCGTAAGAAACGGCAGTGAAAAAAAGCGCAAGTCTAAGAAAATTGAGACATACAGAAGGAAGAACGAAGCCTGAAAGCTTATAGCTCATAGGAAATGGAAAAGTATTCTCCTAAATATTAATGGTTATTATTATTAATTTATAAAATAATAAATTTTTTTATTAAAATTAGTTAAATGGTTCTAATCATATGAACGTAAAAATTTGAATTATTCTTTGCCGTTTTTTTTGGAAAATAACTTTTGTAATTATGTTGCATTAAACTTTAATGTTGTTGTTATTTTTGTAATATTAAGAAAATTTGGTTTCTGACAATTGTGACATTTTACTTGTTAACAACAAAATTTAAAAAATTTGACCTAATCAAACGAGAAATTTAAGTCGTTCTAAACATCTGATCGAATAATATTTCTTTTGGCTGTGTATATCAAATAATTCTTAATGCTAAACTACTAATGATAGAAGGCTGATATTCTGGCATAAAATATAGCGGTTCCACCCCTTTACGTTTTAACGTAGAATACGTTATACGGTAAGGTAGGGGTGTTGATCTGGAGCACAAAATTTTGAGAAAATGTTTGTCAACTTTCACCCACTTTTACTTAAATATTAAAACATATTTTAGCAATTTTTATATGTTACTCAGTTTTGGTAATATGTTTTGTTTCGAATTACATTAAAAAAATTATATGTCTATATATAAAAGTTTTATGTAGTTAAGGAAATAAATATTTAAGAGCATGATATTTTAGACTTTTTTTGTACATGCCGCTGTTGTTGTTGGTTTGTAAATGCCGCTGTTGTTTTTGTTGTTGTTGTGAAATCAAATGATTTTGGCTTTGCTGTGCTTTGTTTATTTATCGAGCAGCGTGTAAATGTGTGTGTGTGTACATTTCGTTTTGTTGGATCGGTCGGTTATTAGTTCGTTTGGGGGGAACATAAAATGAAGGGAGGGGAGCGTGGACACTTGTGTGTGCTTGAAAATTTACAGATCTTTTCTGTCGTTTGTTTACTTCTGCGAGCAGCGTGTAAATGTGTGTGTATGTACATTAATACAAAGGATTGGCGATGTATACGCTAACGTATTCTACCTCTGACCTATGCGCCCGTGTTATCTAACACAGGCTTGTTTTTTTTTTTTTCAGACGTTTCAATGCAATATCTATTAATGTTCAAATAATGCACTTATTTGTCCCTTAACCCGCACATTTCTTCACCTACCTATAAATGCTATTAAATTAGATTTTCAAAAAAAAAAGTTTAAACCTCAAACAGAATTTTGGGTTACAGTTTGTAAATAATTTATAATTAATTAATGCATATATTTTATGTTTTCACTGTTGAGCATACTATTTAAGGAATCGAAATTCCATTGGCTCAAATAAAGTAAATGAACACCTTCAAGGATATAATTTTAAAAATACCTTAGTTTGCATCCTTGGTTCGTGAAGAATTAAAGTTGTAAAATAAATTTTAAAGATCGTTCTACCTCATTTGATATGCATATTGATGCTATTCGCATTGTCACAAAGGGCATGAAACTTATTTTAAACTGAATATCCTTGGAAATTTAAATGACCTGTAAAAAAGACAAACAATTATTAAACTAAAGTCTGAACATGCGGTTGTGCTAGGGGTGGTCCATAGTTTCACTTGTATGTAGTTTAGGTTTTAGGATGATTGACACGGTTTAGGAGGTTGACACGGTGTAATAATTCAAAAAACGTCACCAAAGCCCTAAATACATTCTTATTAACATCTCTTTCGTTTATCGTAAACGGGTTGCAGTAACTCCAAGATAAAATGCATTTACGAGAAACGAAAACTGTTGGCAACAAACTGCAGAACACCTCTGACCTGTTTAGCTCAAAGGAATTCGAAAATTAATGAGAACTCCTATTTTAGAGCCCAAACAAAAACGTTAAATATTAACAAAACCTAAAAAAATAACTCGAATCTAAGACAACAAAACTCATATGGTAGGTCCAATCGAAAACAGTACGCGAAAAACTACAATTAGAATAGTGCGTACTATAAATAGAACTTTCAAAACTTCGACATCAGTGCGTGTAAATAGGAAAGCAACGTGTACGTAGTGCTAAACAAGCACCCGACACGATACAAAAAACTTCGCTTAGTGTAAAGTGTCAATACACACCGCAGTGTCTTAACGGGCTAGACGCTGCTGAAGATGATACTTCACAAACATCGAAAGGATCGTCCAGAGAATGTGAGTTTGAATCCCACCCCCGCGGCATTTACAGTTTGTGCACTAACCGTAGAAAACATGATATCTTAGCCTTAAAGGAAATTACAACTTCTAAAATATAAATAGTTATGTTCCATACATAGATTACTTTCAAAAATCTTTAGCACAAGAGCTTATAAGTCAGAAGGAAATGTGGTTGTAATGAAATAAAGCCGTGCACACGAGAGAGAGAGAAAGAGCAGAGAAACTACGATGACGGCAACTGTAATTAGTGACAATGTGAACAAGACGGTCATTGGCCTAGAACTCTAAGGCGCTGATGAGAAGAGTCACAAACTTCGAATCGTTCGACTACCAACGTGAATTGAAAACAAACATTAATTAGAATTATTAATCACATTGAACAGTTACGAACTTTTGTTCAATTTCTGGATTTGATGTTATTCTGATAAAAGAATCAGAAAATCGTGTCAACATTTAAAAAAAAAAATTGTTAACTTCTTTTTTTTTCGGATGGTAGACCATTTTCTGAGTCATCACTAGAAAATGTTTCCACAAAAAAAAGTTGGATGTTAATCGGCCCTGCTCTGTTAACAGAATCCAGACAAACATAAAACGTTTCAGAATATTTGGGTTTCTGAAAAAAATTCAAAAAATATATCAGTTTAAAATTCAATAAATGCAATTTTAAAACAAACAATTTAGAACAAAAACATTTCATTTTTAAAAACATCAATATGTAGACTTTTTAGTCTGAAAAAAAATTCTGATTCAAAATGATTGTGTATGCAGAACATGGCCGTATATAAACAACTATAATCCCATTACTTCACATGGAGACCTTATCATATACACTGAACTGCTAGTTTCCTAGTTTTACGCTAATTCATTGAGACTTACAGTTTTATGCCGGTTCCGAATGGATTTTTGACGACACTTTTTCGTGCCTAATTACTTGATAGTGTCGACGTCACTAAGCAATGGAACCGTGTCGTCGAAAGAAATAAGAGTTAGTCAGAGCGGAGATCGAACTCACATTCTCATGTACAAGAGTGGCATACTCTAGCCAGTGCACTACCGCCGGCCACAACTATAGTGAGCCGTAAACGGCAAATCGCTTCAAATTTATCGGGTTCTGAAAAAATAAATATTTTTTCAGCAAAAAAAATTGCTCGAACTATTAAACACGGAGGGTGTAAATTCATGTACACTATAACAACCCGTGTGTTTGAAGCCATTTAATTGTCGACGAGTGTGCGATTAAAGCAAGTACACTTGTTTATACGAGGATATGTATTATATTTGACCTATTGTTAATCACAAGCCAAAAATGTTGACAAAGAAATATTAAATAATTCATTATTAATTATTTGTTTGTATGGACACAAAACAAAAATACAACAACAGAAACCGGAAAACAGGAAGAGAATAACAAACAGAAAAAAATAACTGCACATAAATAACGCATTCATCTACCAAATATCAATATGAATAATGGCTACATGGACATACTCATTCAAATATAAAATACATAATACAGTATATAAAGTATATAAAGTATATATATTATGTATATGCATACAAATAATATAAAAGTTTTCCGTAAAATGCTAACACAAAAAATATTTTATTTCAACCGGAACGTTTTAAAGTTCATACTTGAATTTAAATGTGCTTATGTACATAAAGGGTGTCTCAGTACGAATGCACTCTTTAATTTTTAAATAAAAATACGTATTTTTGAAATAGTTGTGATTTTTTTTATTGGATTGTAAAGAAGATATGTGCCGATTAAGTACGGAATATCATATCCGTTAAATGGCCCCGACGGCTCTAACGACAGGCCATTAATCTTTTCATGAAATTTTCCATGACTTTTTCACAGAGATGTGGCTGCATCTCGCCGATGACGCGTTGGATCTACAATTTGAGCTCAGCAATTGTTTCTGGTTTATTCGCATGAACCGGAGATTTCACAAAACCACAAAGAACGAAATCGCACGTCGTTGAATCGCATGATCTTTGTGGTCAGCGGACAATAGCATTTCTTGAGATAATTTGTTCTGGAAATCGTTGTTGCAATAAATCGATTGTTGCATGCGCGGTGTGGCTGGGGGCACCGTCCTGCTGAAATCACATGTCGTTCAGATCCATGCCGTCCAGTTGAGGTCACAAAAACTCCGTTATCATGTTCCTGTAACGAATGCCGTTCAGTCACAGCAATTGCGGCATCATCTTCAAAACAGTAAGGATCAATCACGCCGCCTGACCAAAATCCGCCCAAGACAGTTGCTCGTTGTGGATGCATTTGTTTCTCATGGATTGCATGAGAACTTTCTGAGCCCCATAGTCGACAATTTTGTGTATTCGCCTAGCTATTCAGATGGAAATGCGCTTCATTGGAAAAGACGAAATTTTTTTTTTAAAAATTTGGCATTGAATTCACTTTGCACCATTACCGATTGAACGAATTGTCGGCTCTTTCCATTGTATGCTGATTTGAGCTCCTAAGTAAGCTGAATTTTGTACGCGTGAAGGTGAGGTCTTTGTTAAAAATCGCTGCGTATTGCTTCGTGAAATTTGAAGTTGTTGAGAAGGATACCAAATTGATGTTTTCGGCGACACTCTCTTTTATAGCAGCTAAATGTTTTTAAGAGACCGACCGGTACGTTGACGCACAGGAGTCTTACAGTCTATAACCGACCCAATTACTGAAAATTGTTGACCATTCTTCGAATGGTTGACACATTAGTTGCACTTACCCGACTGAAAATTCTTCGCAGTTTGCGAGCGGTCTCAGCATAACTTCCAAATTTGTGTAATAAGTTTTCATAATTATAACGCGTTGTTCTTTCTTAAAGGGTTCCATTTTTAATAATCGGCACAAACATATGTAACAGCTGCCAAATTTGCACCAAATGTCACCAAATTTAAAAAGTGCAATCTTATTGAGACACCCTTTAAAAGCGAACTGTTTTCATCTTTGTGACAAAGAAGTACTCAGACTTTATTTAAAATTTATTCGAAATGACGATATCTATAATTTTGAGGATTTTTCTATACATGCTGTATATTAAATTCAACAAAAATGCGAACTTAATATTTTTTAACTTATAAGAACGATTTTTTCGGGATAGACTTTCAAGACTTCATTGACGTCATTTTCTATGTTAATAAAGGTATATATCTGTAGGTACGATTTAAAATTAAATCTTTGAAAAAAATATTCTAGATATTTCTAGATTTTCAAAAAGTTATATATTATATTCAGAATTAAAATGTTCGAGCGTTTGGTCGTTATTCAAATAACTTTAAATAAATAATAAAATTATATGAAAAACGACTAAACGCTCGAACATTTTATTTTGAATATATAACGTAGGAAAAATGGATACGAAGGTAGGATAAATCATGTCTTTATGTTACATATTATCTATATTTTACGCACACTAACAAAAAAGTAAATTTTATTAAAAAAAGGTACATCTTCATAATGAACGTTTTTTGTGGAAAATCCACCAAACTACAATTTTATTAAAATTATGAGTTATGTTTCATAAGCCCTCACGTTTATAAAAATTATTCATTAGACAAAAGAAAAGTAAAAACAATTACCTATGAAATTTTCATAAGTCTTAATGAAAAAATGCACATACTTAATGGAAATCCTTTCTGTACCCGAATTCTGTAACTTTTTAGCAGACATTGAAACGAATCATTCTTTTTTGAAATAATTCGCGAATCATTCATGCACTGAATTAGCAAAATTTTGAAGCAATTCTTTTCACCAGAAAGAAGAATTGAATAGAATTTGAAACAACTCAAATGAATTTGGCACAAATTCAAATGGATTGCAAAAGAATTACAGTTCATTTTGCCAATTTAAATTTGAATTGGAATTCAATTGCAATTCATTTGACAAATTCATTTAAATTGCAATTCACTTGCAATTAATTTTTGCCACATTCATTTGAGTTGATTCAAATTCCATTCAATTCTTTTTTTTTTTTTGGCTGTTACATCCGAACTAGATGTTGTCACAGCCGAATTAGAGTTATCACAAGCGAATTTAGAGGGTGTCGCAACCGATTTTAAAGGGTGTCGATGTAACGTGGTTACTTCGAGGGCTGAGGTAAGCTCAGTCATGTCCAGCGTCTTTCGCTAGCATCACCCTAACCTTTCTAAATAAGAACAGAATAGTTTGCCTTACGGGGGTTCGATTTCAGATTCTTTATTAATATTTAGTTTACAAAGTAATTTGATTTATAGAAAGAACATCAACTGCTTCACTCGTTGAGAACACTTGTCTCAGCTTGAGAATCCTCTTCTGGATTGACAGCTATCTTCCCGGGGCACTTGTCTTGGGTGGACAACACGTTGTGGACTGGTCGATTTTAAGATGGTCGATTTTAAGATGTGTTGCACACGCGACTATCCGAATTCGCTGTGTAGTTCGAGTATGCGGGTTACTAACTCGGTAAGTGATTTACATGTCCGGTGCGGACGGTGCGGGATCGGTCATCATTGAATGGATTGTGTAGGAACAGTGCAGGGAAATAGTCGCTAGGAAACCCACTATGGGGAGTAGTCAGTCGAAGCCGATATTATCGAATAGTCAGCCGAAGCCATTACAATGGGATATTCGGCATTAGGCGCTATAGTCGAATAGTCAGCCAGACAGTGTTGCTAAAAGCTTTCAGAAAAAGTAGGTGCTAAATAGAGATCAGAAATAAAAAAAGCTAAATAATAAAATACGCAAATGAAACGAATTTCAAACAAAAAGTTCTGCACATATATGGTAAAAATTTAAAAAATAGTGCTACAATTTTTTACTTCTACATCCATAATAAGTATCTAGATTCCAATTTTGTTGATTAGTGTAGTTTGGCAAGTTATCAAGAAATTTGTAGGCCACAATTCCCTCGACAGGGTCCCCTAATTGCTCTACAGTGAGCTGGGAAAATGAAAGAAAATTTAAAATATTTCAAATATGTCTCAATGTGTCATTATCATGTTTTTTTCTGAAAGACGTTAAAAAGAAATATTAAATGAGGGAAGAGCTACAATATAGTCTAATGCCCCAAATAAAGGTTTATTCGGACTGATCAGTCTCACGTGTACGTGTTGATGTACTCTTGCCCATTCATTATACATTATTTTGCATCAGTCAGTCATTCATTCTGTGCTTTTGTAGAGGGAAGTTCGTTATGAATACTTCGGACGACGTAATAATTGCAGTCGCTCTAGCTGTGGGAGAGCAACAAATGCAAAAAAGAACAAAATCCAAAAGAAATCGACTTTGCATAAAAAGAGGCCAATATTCAATCATCAAAATTTATTAGATGAACTATATCTTCGCATACACGATTTTCGAAATTTGTTTCGCTTGGATTTGGCGACATTTGAAGAGTTACTACAGTTGGTTGAATGCTTTAATGAAAAGCAGGAAACAGTCATGCGTGCTCCAATTCTGTAGCAGGATATCGCTTTCCTGTTCTCTGGTTTGTCTGTCCATATAATTTTTATTTTCCCATAAAGAAGTTAGCGAACGGTATACTTCTACAAATTCAAGAAGAAATTCTTTTTCTCTTGTAGCTTCGATCGATAAATTCAAATGATTTTGTAACACTTGATACATCAATGCGCATTTGACTGACACATCATAGCATAATATCAAACTCATTTTGATATTACGCTTGATTGATACATCAAACGAAAATCGTGTCGGTTTACGGCCCACATAATTATTTTCACTAACACAGTCAGTCAGACTAAACGTTTATAGGGTCCTTAAGATTGTAAAGCAAAATTACAAACAGCTTAAGACTTATTGAGGTCAAAACAGAGCCCTGCTCTTCAGCTTAAATCATGAGGCCTAAAACAAAACGCATTATGTACTTTATTATTTTAGTACGATAAAAAACATTATCTATATGTATCTATAAAATATGAGTCATACATTGAACAGTGCTTACTTGTGTCCCCATTTATGAAATTACAGAAGGTCTGAAAAAGGACAATAATTTACAAAAGAGCTAAAAAAAAGTCTTAGCTCTTTTTTCTACCTTTTTCCTAGCATCTACTAAAAAATAAGAGCCAAAAATGCACTAATAGTGATAGTTCGCCGAAGCCTCTATAATCGGGTAGTCAGTTGCAATCGCTGCAATCGACTAGTCAGCCGAAGCCATTATATTCGAATAGTCAGCCGAAGCCGCTATAATCGAATAGTCAGCCGAAGCCACTATATTCGGATAGTCAGCCGGAACCGTCATAGGCTAGTAGCCAGCAGAAGCCGCTATAAACGAATAGTCGGCCGACGCGACTATATTCGAATAGTCAGCCAAGCGCGCTATAATCGAATAGTCAGACGAAGCCGCTATAATTGGATAGTCAGTTAGAGTTAGAGTATAATCGAATAGTCAACCAAACCCATTATAATCGAATAGTCAGCCGAAGCCGCTGTAATCGGTAAATTTATGTAAGCCGTCTTGCGATCTTCTCCGATTGTGCGCTCGGAAGCGACTGACTGGTGAGCGTAGTCAAGCTTATCATTAAGTACTATAGCTGTATTGACGCGAATGAGAACTGCAGCATAGAACCCATTCTTGTCTAACCACGGAAACTAGTGTGCTGCTGGTATGCGTATAACGTTGACCGAGTTTGTGTGTTTGTCCGTTAGTATGATTGTTCGCGAGGGTATGTTTGTACGTTGGTATATTGTGTGTCTAGTTTCAAAGAGAGTTAGAGTGGTTGTATGTAGGGCTGGTCAGCGGGTATATTTAAATATTTTTTATACTTTTTATACTTTTAAATATTTACTGCCCTTAAATATCTTTCACTAAAAATGTAAAAGATATACAAAGTTAGTTATGAAAAGTTTCACAATTCCATGTGGTACAGATTCATAGATTTTTCTTGAAATTAGAGATTCCAACAAACAATATTTAAGATATGGCAACATAGTGTTACAAATATTCAAAATCCATTACTACAAGTTTACGAAAAAATAATCTTCGTGATGCGAAACAGTGCGGATCTTTGCATTGAACGTGCTTGTAAAATTGAGCTCAGTTAAAGGTGGGTGGGGTTCTGAACAAAGTTATAAAAAATTGGATTACTCTGCAACAAAATTTTTTTCAACTGCCAGTTTTACATATTCAACTTGCAATCCAATTATTTTAACCAGGTATGCATATCGACAATCATTTAAAAACGAGTCCCAAATAATTACGCTGTGAATTTTTAACTTTCCGCAACAACTACGAAAATTTCTTACGTATATGTATATAATATTTATATGATTTAGTGCCGAGTAAGAAAAAAAAACACCGACAATCAGAAAAAAATGCAATGCATTGCATTTGGCATATACTTCGAGCAAAAATGGACAGAAATCCATACTAACCCATAAACGTTTTCATTTCTCTCACATAAATTGCAAAAAAAATGTATTCTGGTTAACACCAACTTTAGTCAGGCCGGTCTCGGTTGGCGGATAGTCAGTCGGTCTTATGTTCATGTAACAATGTTAACATATATTTTGGCATAAAAACATAAGCACTGCTATGAACATAAAACTGGAAAATGTAACATTAACACATTGAAAACGTTAAGTTTTCCTTTACAGCACCACCCACAACTCACGTGCAGACGAATAAAGAAAACTTTTCCGATTATACTGTTTTTTTATGTCTGGTTGCTTTTGCAGTTATAAGTTTTTTATCGCCAATTTTATTCAAAGCACTTAAAAAAAAGCGTATGAATCATGTTCAACGATAAGTTATCTCTAGAGTTCTGAGTGCCCTGAAAAAACCAACCCAGTCAATTGCATTAACATACACCAGTGTCAGGGAGTTTCCCATATCTGACAAAATAGCACGCATTTGTGGTCAAAATTGGCACAGAATATAAACTCTCCTGCGAGAATTTAACTGCACGATTCGTTTGGTATGTATATGGATTTCTAAATTTTATGTTTAGGAGGAAAAATTAAGAAGTCTTGTATACTTCAAATCAAATTTGTAAACGATTTTCGCAAGATTTTTATTTTTTTTCGTATTTTTTCCAAAAATGTGAAACAAATTTTCGAACCGGAATCTACACACAGTCTAATAGAAGAGCAAATGAATGGCCTTTCCCAACATATATAATATATCTACCTACTCAATTACAGACAAATCTAGATAACTCTGCTACTGAAAATGGGCGGTTTTGTCACTCCCATGCTTGTACCTTCCGTACACGTCTGATCTTTTTTTTTTTGTTTTTTTTTGCGAAGACCATCACTCAGGTTATGTCCCCTATAAATGCAGTGCATTGCATTAGAGTTAGGAAAATGGGATAGGAGGGGGAAAGGCAGAGAAGTACTTGTTAATATTTGAATTAAACTTGCTGATGTTGTAAGAAGTGGGGAATACACTTGCCGGAAGCCTATTCCACATACGGACTGTTCGGCTGAAGAACGAATTGTTTCTGTAATGCGCAGTTCGATCCACCGGCAAGGAAACAGAAAAGGGATGAGTTCCACTTAAACACCCCGTCGTACGGTTAAATAATCTAACTTCTGGAATAAGGCCATGTAACTCGGAGGAACACTTTCCATAGAAATACCTACAAACTACCGAGACTATCAGCTTCAACGCTCTCTTTTGCACGCGGTCTAGAAGCTCCAAGGTGGACGCTGGAGCCCCAGCCCAAATATGAGAGTTGAATTCCATTTTGGCCGAATATATGTGGCGTAGATATTGAGGAGGCCGGGTGGGATGAAAAATCTTTTACACCGCTTTAAAAAGCCCAGCCACTTGAATGCTTCTTTCGACAAAATGTGCTTATTCCAACGAATGTCACATTGTATCTTCATGCCCAGAACATCAAGAGCTTCCGATTCACCAACATCTAAACCACCCATTGAAATTATTGGCAGGGTCGAGTCACCAGTGTGCTTGTGAGATATTCTGCAACACTGTGTTTTGCGTGCTTTAAATTCGACTCGGATTTCCCTGCCCCACTCACTAATCAGATGCAAGTCATGATTAAGCATGTCATTCATTGTTCGTCTCTTTCCTTGCACTACGGAAAGATTGGGTCTGTCGAAGAAATGTGTAAACACATTGGCAAAATTTGGTTAGATTAATGCATGCCCGTCGATTGGAGTCTCAGTGTACTATGGCACCTATTTAAGAAATATGACCCAAGTCTCTGTGCCAACTACCGTGGAATAATCCTTTTTATCCATAGCATATAAGGTTCTATCAAGTATAATGTGCAAAAGAGTAAATCCAATTATCATTGGCCAGATTGAACCATACCAGTGTGGCTTTAGGCCTAGCAAATCGACAACTGACCAGATTTTCGTGCTGCGCCAAATCCTGGAGAAGACCAACGAAACTCGAACTGCCACGTATAATCTATTTTCAATTATAAGGCGGCCTTCGATAGACCAACGGTAGAATGAGAAGGTAAACTCGGTACACAGTTGACTTCAATTTTTTCTCCTTGTTTGGTTAGCCGCTTCTGTCAGATTCAAAGGTTTTGTTTTTGTACTTTTCTGTTTACATTTATTTGTTGGTATACGTATGTGTTTGTTTTGACATGAGGAGACCCTAAACAAAAACAAAATGCCTGTTGTTCTTGCCCACAATTGTTGTGGTATCTACTGCGACTACTTGGTATTTTTATTATGGATAGACCGATATGGGAGAATTTCTTCGAAGCAATGTCCGAGCTTGGCATTCCTGCAAAACTCATACGCCTTTGCAGGATGACCTTGACGAACACCAAATCCGCAGTGAAAGTTGGTAAGGATCTTACCGAACCTTTTGAAACTAAGCGAGGTCTCATGCAAGGCGACACCCTATCGTGCGATCTCTTTAACATCTTAATGGAGATCATTATGGGAAAACTTGCAGTCAACATGAATAAAACCATCCGCAGCAAAAGTCACATGCTGCTCGCGTACGCTGATGATGTCGGTATCATTGGGCGCACAATCAGAGAAGTTACTGCGGTGTTTTCGAGAACTGAAAGGAGTCAGCAAAAGTGAGCCCGATAGTAAATGAGGACAAGACAAAATTATTGCTGTCAAAGAGCAAGGCCTCCGTGCTATTAGAGCAAAGCGCGAACATTGATAGCAGTTATAATTTCGAGGTGGTGGTCGAATTTATATACCTCGGATCTGCCGATAAAGAAGTCTCTCGAATGACGAAAATCCAGTTATACCAGACTCTCGTACAACCTGTCCTGCTTGAGGGGCAGAATTCTAGGTCTTATCGCAAGCAGACGAAACATCTGTAGAGGTCTTCGGGAGAAAAATACTCCGGAAAATATATGGCCCTATAGTGCACAAGGGCGAGTATCGGCGACGCATGTACCGTAAGCTGTGTTGGAAAGGCAAACAGGCCCAGCTAGTGACTTCCACGGGGATTGTGAATAAAATACACCTTGTTTCATAAAAAATTTAATTTATTTCACAAAGCGTATTAATATTAAAATTCCTAATCAAATACAGAAATAAATTAGGAATTAAAAAGGTTACAAAAATATATAATACAAAGTGGAACCTACGTTTTGGTATGGAAACCACTAGAACTTTTAAAGATACTTTAATTATTCGAATTTTTATCTTTCCTTAGCACGGCGTATGAGCCAACTTGTAAGTATTAAATGGCGAATACGCGGGGACGTTACTTGACATTTGTTAAAGATTCGTTAATTATTTTATAGATAGTTGACAAGTGAAAAATTTCATAAATATTCAAGTATTGCCAGATCGTCACAAAAAATCAAGGGGATTTTGGAGGTGGCGCTAACAAGCTGTATCATATAGTTAAGGGGATCAAAATAACGCGATTTCGCTGGCTAGGCCATGTCGTAGACTGGATGAAGACGAACAAGCATGAATGGTTTTCGAAACCGAACTCGGAGGTAGACGAAAAATAGGAAGACCAAGACTCCGCTTTAGGGATCAGTTGACGAATCCCTGCGTACGCTTGGTATTTCCAACTGGAGATAGGCAAAAGGTATATGTAATCTTCATTTTGTAAGGCTCCTCACCGCGCGGGGTTGTTCGAGACCGGATAAGTAAGTATTTAGTTCGTTCGATTTGACGAATATTTACCTTTTTCGCCAATAACGTGAGGTCAGTCGTTTATGCATATAAATTGGCGTTAATTGAAGAATTGGGAAAGCGCATTACTCGTGTTGTTGCGCAGATACCAGCCGCGTTGCTGGAAAACAATTTCAAATTGAATTTGACGCATGGATCACTTACAACGTAGTCTTCGTCAACATTAAATAATAATAAAATAATCTGTAAAAGATAAATGGCAATCAATAGTTTATCGATCCAAATATAAATTTCATGAAAGAAAGAAAAGTTTTCAGTGTATTTGCTGAGAATTAACCCGAAAACGCTTAAAAATTACGGTTATTTGTATAGAGACTAACGGAGTCTTGCTTGCTTTATTTAGCTGACAAGCAACGAACTGTTTACAAAATTATACTTGTTTATACTATGCTGGGAAGAATAACTAACAGTTTTGCAATACTTTTCGATAACTAGAGGGCGGATCAATAAGACCGTGACTTTTCCAACTTCCCTCTTAGTTATATGAAACTCAACACTGCTCCCATCAAGTACCACCTGTCAATAGGCTACTGTCAAATTTTGAGCAAGTTCCGTCATTTACTTTGCGTTTAACAGCTGTTCAAAACATACAACCAACCTCGAGCATTTTTTTAAAAATGGTAAAAAGTGAATTTCGAGTGCTCATTAAACATTATTTGTTGCGAAAAAAACGTCAATCATGCCAAGGAAAAGCTTGATAAATACTATGGGGACTCTGCACCATCAATTTCAGTGGTAAAAAAGGGGTTTACTGACTTTCGTTGTTTTTTTTTTATTTTATGAATCTCGAAAAGTCCTATTTTATGGAAGGAATACAAAAATTGGAGAACTGTTGGTCTAAGTGTATTGAGCTAAAAGGATATTATGTTGAAAAAAAGTCTTGTTTTTGCAAAAAAAAAAAGTGTTTCATTCAAAAAGTCACGTATGTACTTATTGAAAGGAAATGTTTCCGCCGCCACATCAGCGAAATGATCGAATTAAAGATGTAACTTCATAGTTTTTCTTTATGCGAATGCATTGTGTTGGCATACTTACAATAGCTAAGAAGTGCTAAATCCTAAATCCAACATCCTAACCCAAAAATAAAATATGGCATTTATGCTCTGAGAAAATCAATGCCACACAGATGAAAATATTTTGCACCCTAACTACCAAACAGTCATAACTCTAAATGAACACATTTTGATTTTTAGCTTAATAACAATATCCGTGAGAAAATCTGTCCTCATTTTCCCTTCCCTTTTCTTGGGAAGAACCCGTATTACGTAATTTCATAAATAAATAAAAAATAAATAAATAAATAATAAATTCCTAAATAAATAATAACAAATAAATTTCAATAAATAACCTAGCAACATCATTTTTATATCAACAATTTCCAAATTTTGAGTTATGACTATTTTGTAGTTTGCGTACTGTATAAATTTGTGTAACTTTGGTCCAGGATAAAAATGTCAATTGTTTGCAATTGTAGGTAGCTCTTTCCTTAATTTCATATTATAATACATTTTTTCCTTAATGTTGCTAGTATCCTTGTTTTTAATTGTTTGATTTCGTCCATAAATCTCAACGAATTTTATTTATTTGCTTTAATGCAAAGTATCACTTTTTGTAGCATTTTCGTATTTATTTCGTCGATTACATGATGTCAACACCTTCAAAACGTATCCTTGGACGTGATTCGATCCGTGGTCACAACATTTTCGTAACGAGTACCGTTTTCGACTAAACGATTCGGCACAATTTATTTATTAGTTTGCAATGTTGTTGCTTTTGCGGCGAAGAGCGAAAAAGCTTTCCTTCTCGTCACATCCTTAAACAAAGTCTCATAAATTTGTGTTAAGAGCAACCACAAAAGTAGAGCGGAAATAATGAAACGTCAAGAACATTTTAGTTTAATTATTTTCTCATTTAGCACAATTTGAAGTTGCCTCTCAAATCCATAAAGAGATAAGTTAACGGGGATTGTTGTTATCGACCGCATAACAAGAGAATGAGTAAAATATAACTCTTAAGTTTAGAGTGTAGTTAAGAGCGAACACTAACTACTGTAAATAGAGAAACAAGTTTCATTACCATTATAAACAATTTCATTATTAAATAAATAATAAATATTTTCCCGTACCATCCATAAAGGGGCTGGTGAGAACTTCTCACAATCAGTGAGCTGTGGAATTTATACTTTTAGACTTGCTACAGTTGGAACTACAGTTTGACACCGGTTGCGAACGGGATTTTTTTAGCTAGCTTTTTAATTTCTAATTAGTCGATGGTGTTGCCATTACTAAGCGACGTGACCATAACCGAAAGAAGTCTAAGGTTGTCAGAGGTGGGAACGAACCCACGTTTTCATGTACAATAGTCGCGCACACTACCAATGCATTACCAACGGTTACTATTACTAGCTCTAAAATCTATATACGTGTACCCTCAAGAGAATATAAGTACACGTAGCGAGCTCTTTATATATTATTTACCTATAAACAACATGTTTTTGGAACGCAGTTCTTTATCACACGTTGCGGGATGGGGGCTAAATGAATATATTTTATACAACTTTTTTTTAACTACTTTATTACAACCCATTACTGTCAACTATATTGGGTACTTGTGGTTTGGTTTAAAAGGAAGTTTTCTGGGTGGAGCCTGTTTATTACATATTGTAGTTTTGAACCCAATAAAAAGTGAATTTAGAAAAGCCAAAGTGCAAGACTGGCAACCCCATGAAATACAACCCTGAGCACGGAATTAGATTTGGCAGCACACTTACTCTTACACTCGTACTTTTGGTTTGGTTTGTGTCTAGACTAATATATGGGGAATACCTGAGCATGGAATTACATTTGGCAGCATACTTACTCTTACACTCGTAGTTTTGGTTTGGTTTGTGTCTAGACTAACATATGGGGAGCAATTTCTGGGATACTCTGTAATTTTCTAGGTGGAGCCTGTTCATTACGTATTGTAGTTTTTGAACAGGAATAAAAGGAAACGGTGTTAAGTTCGGCCGGGCCGAAGCTTAAATACCCTCCACCATGACAATTTACACTCACACTCTCCACTCTTTGCATTCCCTTAACAGTTTTTCTTTTAGGTACCCCCCCCCCCTACAACCACCGCCCATCAAACACTCCACGACACAGCAAGCACAAATAAATCACAAAGGAGTAGTTTAGTATAAAACTACAAAAATTAATGTGAAAATTTTATGCCTCTTTTTACGTTTCCAATCATAAAATTTTTTCCAATGGACCAATTTCGCTGATTTTCAATACCAAATTGCTCAGGAATACGTGGAACATTCTGGCCAAAAAATAACCGCGTTATCGCCGATTGAAGTCGTGAGAATGTTTTCAACAGACGGACAGACGGACAGACGGACATGGCTATATCGACTCCGGTTGTTATAAGGATCAAGAATATTTTTACTTTATGGGGTCGCAAAGCCTTATTTCTATATGTTACAATCAGAATGACAAACTGATATATACCCTCTATCACTTACAGTGGAGGGTATAAAAATAACATTTTCTTAAATAAGTGCATTTTCAAAAAAAGGAAATTTTTTTTATTCACATTCTTCAACAGAGTACATTTTCTTTAAAAAATACATTATCTTAAAGTAGTACCTTTGCTTAAAAAAGTAAATTTTCATACAAAAAGTAAATTTTCTTAAAAAAAAGTGTTTTTTTTTAAATAAGTACCTTTTCTTAAAAGGGTACATTTCCTTACAACAAATTGTCTTTTCTTAAAAAACTACCTTTTCTTTAAAGAGTACCTTTTATGTAAAACAAAATAACTTTTCTTGAGATTAGTACCGACTCTTTAAATTGTACCTGTTCTTGAAAAAAGGACCAATTCTAAAAAAATTCCCGTATCATAAAAAAATCTTTTCTTCAAAAAAAAAAATACCTTCTGCTTTTCTTACAAAAATTCCTTTTCTTAAAAGTACCTTCTCTTAAAAATAAATTAATACCTTTTCTTTTCTTGAGATAAGTAGCGTTTATGAAAATAAGTAAATTTTCTTAAAAAATAACCTTTTCCTAAATCGAGTGTCACTTCTTTAAAAAGTACCTGTTGTTAAAAAAAAGTACGTCGTTGTAAAAAGATAATTCAGACTCTTAGGCTTTTTCTTACAGAAAGTACTTTTTATTAAAAATGGTGCCTTTTCTGAAAAAAAAACATTAGCTTTTAATAAAAGAAGTTCCTCTGACCTTTTCGGGAAAATATAATACATATTCTTACAAAAAGGACCTAAATATATAATTTTTTAAAAAAGTACATTCAATAAATAAAAAATTTCTTAAAAAGTTTATCATTTTAAAAAAGTACCTTTTCTTAAAGATCCATTTAAATTATCGTATTTTTCAACGTGCGCCTTAGACGTGTTGGAACAAACTAGTACATAATATATAGTGAAAGGAACTTCGTTCCAACCGGGTGTCCCCTGGCACCCCATGTACTTTTTTTTAAACAACAAGTTGCAAATTGCCGCTTAATTCCATGTAGAGCATTATTGAATGGAACTGTCTTATCCACAGAGTACTAATATACTATAGGTAGAGTAAAGATATACATACAATGGTATTTACATCCCTTATACGTAAAGTCACTCTTGCAGGTTGTATTATCGACAACGTTAAGATAATTAAGTATTTAAGAGTAATACTATCTCAATTTACATTTTCCAAAAGAGCAAAGAAATTACGCAAAGAGAGAAAATAGGATGTACTTCATTTTAGACCACTACTATTTCTACATGCTGTATTATCCACCACCTTAAGAGAAACTTAACTGCACAAGCATTTAACGTTTTTCCATAATACCTAATAGTTTGGGTGAAGGGAGAGAAATGATTTCACTCCTTTGAAGAGCACAGCCATTACTAAAGCCTGTATTATCGACCAGTCTTAGAGAAATTTAAGAGCGTAATCATTTAATTTCTACAAAAGAGCTAACACTTTGCCTAAAGAGAAAGAAGAAATTTCACTTCCTTAAAGAGCATAGCCATTATTACAGGCTATATTATCGACAATACTAAATAGAGGTTAAGAGGGCAATCAGTTAAATTTTTTTATAATATCCCACAGTTAAAATAAAGAGAGAGATAAACAAGGGTGCACTCCTTTTATGAGTACAGTAACTAATGCAGGTTGTATTATCGATTAAGATTACATCCATTTGAAATGATTTCATAAGAGCTAACATTTATAGTTATGGGAACGAAAAAATTGTTATTCCTGCCTCTATTATCGACCATTTAAAGAGAAATAACTCGTTCTAAAATTTTAAATAAGAGTACACAGTAACAGAAATTAGTGAAAAAGATATTGCATCCTTTATGAGAAGAGAAATGTGTGCCTGCTGAAATATTTACCACTAATTTTTATATTACAGCCATTAGAGTAGAGTAGAGACGAACAAAAATGGTTTAAATTCCTTTAAGGACTAAGTCAATGTTATAGACACAGGATTACAAAAATATAAAACCTCGCTCACAATGGGCTAATTTATCATACAAGCAAATGCGGAATTATGTATGCGATATTTTGGCCTGTTGAGTAGTGGACTATAGGTCACCGGAATTGTCATGTTAAGATTCATTAAAAACAATTTCCTATCAGTCGAAAATATTTTAATCAAATACCTCGAATTCAGTTGAAACAGATTCCGGTTAAATGTACAGTACACCGTGTTTACAGATAGCGCTTCTAATCAGGTTATCACACTCATCGGTCGTATTTGATAATTTTTTTTTTTACAAAATTATGACTAAAGTTTATTACAACTAAAGACGGCACTGAGTACTGCTTATATTTCAGTGTACTTATTATTAACGAATTGTTTATTGGAAATGCATTTTTGTGATTTTAAATAAAACAACCCAGTTGAAAATGTCCTTAAGACATAATCAGTGACTAAGAAGTAGAGTGTCCAAAAAACCGAAATTTTTTAGAAACCGGTTTTCGGTTTGTTCGAAAAATGTATTTTCCAGTAAACCGGGTTTCGGTTTGTTCGAAAAATCAATTTTTCAAGAAACTGGTTTACGGTTTTTAATTTGGGCAAAAACCGGTAGAACCGTTTTTTACTTTAAGTTAAATTACACATGTAGAACTGACAATACATTTGTTTAACGACCATTTCATATACATACCTAATTCGTGTTTAAAACTCAAAATTTCTCAACTGTGTTTAATTCGTTACGTTTTAGTTTTAAATAAAAACTATATATTTAAAATTAAAATGTTCGAGTTTTAGGTCTATTTTTAATTATTTTATTTTTCAATATTTCGCTAACCATTGGGTAGCATCGTCGGGAAGATAAACACAATTATTAATTAAAAATTAAGTGAAAAATATAAATAATGACATTTAAAATTAAAATGAAATTAATAATTGTGCTTATCTTCCCGACGATGATACCCAATGGTTAGCGAAATATTGAAAAATAAAATAATTTAAAATAGTTAATTTTAAATATAATACGAAAGGTCGAATAAATCATCATATTTTAAAAAATATATGTCATATTCCAATTTGGAATGCAGTTTTAATATAAAATTTAAAAGTTTTATTCAAATTGGCATAAATCGGAAATCAAATTCAAATTTAAAATGGATTTTCATATATGAAAGAAAATCTTATTAAGTTTAAAACATTTAGTTATCAAATAATTTTAATTTTGAAATTTGATATAAAAAAAATTTTTAAAAGCTTAATTAATTCTTATAATTTTTAATTAATTCTACTTCAAATCATAAAATCATTTCGAAAAATAATTTTGAAATTGTTTGGATGTCATTTAGATCATATTCCAAACTAAATCACGTTTTGTTAATTCCAAAATTTCACTAAAATTCGAAAATCATATCATTTATTATTAATTTTTTAAGAATATTAATACAAATTAAGTAAAATCCGATTAACCGGTTAACCGACGTCACATAACCAGTTTCCGGTTTGTTCGAAAATTACGTTTTTTTTAAAGACCGGCACACGGTCAACAGAAAAAAACCGGTTAAACGGTTTCCCCGGATTTTCGGTTTCGTTTTTGGACACTCTACTAAGAAGTGATATGTCAGAATCCTTGCTGACTGTCTGTTCCGCTCCCATAGACAAAAATTGATGACATCCCCTGACATTTTCATACCTTTGGTCAATAGTCAGTAGGAATCATCCGCAGTTGTCAATAGTTGTGAACATCTTATGACTTATACCCAAGACGTCCTTGAGAACATATTCATCAGGAGGTCAGTTAGTCAAGTCGTCTTTAAATGATTTGTATGTGGACGTCTTCTATATGGAAGATTTTGCATGATGATTTTCATGGTTTGGAACTCGAAATTGACGCTGTATCACTCAAATAATCTATTTTCTCATCTATGCAATGTTAAACATTAGAATTTATTCATTTTCAAAATTTTATTTTCTATTATTATAATTTAATTTATGAATTTATTTTCATATGTTACGGTTGCATTTACCCAAAAACCACTGGCATTCGCTGGACTTCACAGAGTAGTTTCCAATTTTGTAGCCTCTCATGTTACGTCTCTCCTCATCGTATTTGTCTTCAGTCGAACAAATGATATAGTCGTGCTGAAAAATGGCAACGCGATCGTTATCAATAAACTTCATATTCCAAATGCTATTGACGGGCTCAGATTCTAGTTGCCATGCAGCTACTAAATTGGTCTGCGGCATCATGTAGTAGTAGATCTGATATTTTGTACCCTTAAGTTGAACCAAAAAATCTGAAGTATTTTCGTTATCCGTTTCGAGTAGATCCACTGCTATATGCCCGGTATCGTCAATACTCAATTTAGAATGCCATAACCACACATGGCGACTGGTTCCATCTATATTGCCTTTCCACATAGCGGTGTAAACATATTCGGAATATTGGGCATTCATTAGGCAAAATTTGGGATAAAATAGCAAATATTGTAGATTTGTTGGCAGCTTCATAGTAATATAATCAATTTTATCTTTTAAATTAAGTTTTACGGATTGATATAGATCGTCGTTTTTGATCCTGTACAATGTGTGTGCAATTTTAATCATTAATTTCAAATCAACAACGTCCTGCATTATGTTGGTCAAATGAAAAATTTGAAGCTGGGAACAGATCATTATTTCGAATGTTTTTATATCTCCTTCTATGTAGAAATCCCATAATAAATCCATGATTTCTGCAGGGCTTTTACATTTGGCAATTTCATGAATAGAATCGTGTAAAATGTCTTCCACCAATTGCATGTCATACTCTGTCATAAGGCTTATAACTTGTCGCTTCAGCTTTTCCTGAACTTCGCAACCACACACAATGTTTGTCAAAATTTGTGAATTCAGGGTCTGAAATTGCATTTGCAATACCTGTTTATATGAAGGCTGGGATAAATCCACGTTGTCCGCTGTATGATAAGCGTCTGGTGCATCCTCTCTATCAATATCTTTGCTTGACTGAATTTCGTTGTTGACATATCCTGACGACATATCCTGAAAACCGGAATGGATATCGTTGACGTATAAAATACACAAAAATATGATGATTGTGATGGAGCAACTGTTCATGATGCTGATGTAAAAAGAACTAAATGAAAGCACGTAATGGGATTTTGTTGATACAGGGCGGTGAAATATTTATAATTTAGCATTCAATTACAGAATTTGTAATCAGTAACACTGAGCAACAAGCTAAATCTAAATAGAATGAGTGACTTAATGCTGCTTAATAGGAACATAACACCCAATTTTGAAATATGCAGCTTGGAATTATTTCGAAACAATGCCCTCCTGAAAATATTTGGCCCAGTAATAAAATACTTTAGATTTTTATGAAATATTGCACAGTTGTGTGCTAAAATAGATAACACTGCGCGACAAATGGTAGGGGTCAGTGATCGGCGGGGTTTCCAACTACCGGCAAAAGATATATCGATCAGAACCAAGTTATACGTGCCCCGTCGTTTCGCTGGGTCGTGTCTAAGAATGGAGATACATATATATAGATTTGAAGTCAGTAAGTATCACATAGGGGAATTTGTCACTTTGGGCTCTTTTGTTTGACATAACTCTAGAACGACTAGTCCGATTTTGCTGCAACAAGCTTAGAGAAATTAAGAACTATAACTCCTTTAATCTATTGATATACTGTTGCTCTACATAATCAACAGTTTTGCAGTTATAAATAAATTTTTGAAGCAAACAATTTTTTGTCCAAAAAATTAAAATCTTTAAAACCATGAAAAATCCAAAACGGGAAAAACTGTCAAGACTGATTACTTTCGCGTAAAGTCACATAACCTGTGAAAAAAATGAGATATACTTAGATCATAAAAATCGATGAACGGGTTTCGCTTACGTGAAGGTATCAAATTGATCTTTTGTTGCAATGAATATGGATAATCGCACTGAATGAATTTGAAAAATTTCCTCGAGAATATATACAAAATTCTTTGGAAAAAACTTTTATGACATTATTATGATTGTCAGAACTAAAAAAAATAAATAGTAAAGAAAAGGTTATTTATCTTTTATGATTGCGGTAGATACTCCGTTCACATTAAAAACAATTTTTTTTTTCTTCATAAATTTATATATTTGTATAACTGCAAACCTGTTGATTATGTAGAGAAACAGTATATCAATATATTAAAGGAATTGTAATTCTTCATTTTTCTAAGTTTGCTGCAGCAAAATCGCACTAGTCGTTCTCGAGTTATGTCAAACAAAAGAGCCCCAACGTGACAAATTCCCCCATATGATACTTACTAACTTCAAATCGATATAACTCAATTCCTAGACGTGACCCAGCATAACGTCGGGACACGCATTACTTTTTATAGCCGATATAACTTTCCTCGGCAGTCAAAACCCCCGCCGGTTTTGGGTGTTGCACAGTGTAATCAAAGAACATTCCAAAATCGTTAATGTCGTGTGTTTGCCAATGGTCTCATATTTAAAACAACAACTATAAACTGTGAAATTTGGGTTCCGAATTGGACGACTCTCGCTTCATTAGCAGACCTATTTAGTTAAGTTAGTTGACCCCAAAAATTTGGATATTGGACTCAATCTCTATTTTGTTTAATACCAAGCCTATTTTACAGCTTCCTTCGAGAACGTATTCGAACACATTTTGCGCTGGTTCAATGTTTCCCCTGAAACGTCAGATCCAGCTTAATCGCGTTGTTTTGATTCGCTTAACTACGTCGATGGCGGGAGACAGCTCTCACGAGTCGATATTCTCCATTGTCAATAAAATGTCCGCATATATTCGGGGGATTTTTCTCTCGAATACTTCCAGTGCTGTTTTTCCTGCTTGCGATATGAACCAGGATTCTTCGCCATTCAGCATAACTAGTTGTGTGACAATCTGATGTAGCCAGATCGATAATACATCATAATACAATATCGATGAAGTGCCTCTCATGCCTAACATTATTATTTTTGTATACAGCGGACCCGAGATGAATAAATGCATCTACTACCTAGAAGTTATAGCCGTTATCAATGCTCGCCTTCTGCTCCAAATGTGTTGAGGCTCTGTTCGTCGGAATAATCTACCTTGTACACGTTTTCTGATTCTTCCATCAGTAACTTCCTCCATTGTCGGCCCACTGATATCCATATCATCAGCATATGCGAGTAGGATGCGGCTTTAGCTACTGATGCATTCATTCACGTAAAGTGCAGCCTTTCTGATAATGATCTTCATTAAGATGTTAAACAGGTCGCACGCTAGGGAGTGGGCGTGTCGATCGATAAAATCTTCGCCAACCTCCACCGAGGATTTTGTGTTGGTCAGTGTCGTTCTGCTGAGGCGTCTCAGCTTGGCGTGGATATCAAGCTCAGATATACACGCTGAAAAAAAACGGCCTCTGTAACATATTCTCCAAACATATTCTGCACGAACGATGTGCATATTTGTAACTCACTTCAAACTTACATTTATTTGCAAGTCAAAAAGTCTCTTGTATTTAAATGCAAACAGTAGCATGTTTCTTGGCAAACGAGTATTTTTTTACGTGGACACATATGCGTTCTTCATCCCAAACATCCATATACTTAGGTGGAATCATATGCGTATTTCCTTCGAAACAAAATAATATTTAGATATGAATTATTCTGTGATTTAAATATATATGTATTATTTATTATAACTAATTTTACTTTCGTTAATTTAAATTACTTCATTTAATTTTAATCCACATTTATAAATAGTTAATACAACAAATTAAAATATTTAAAACGACACTTTTTACAATTACTTGCCTTGAATGCATTATATGTTTTGTTTCACAATATGAAAATATGCTGCTCTTTTGCTTCTCCTTTCTTTGTTGTCTCTCACGTTTTCGGTTTTAGAAGGTTTCAACTATGCGTTGGTTATCACTATGCGTTGGTGCACAATCAATATACTTATATACAAATCTAGGTGACGCAAGCCAAGCGTGTATTAAATACATCTGTTTTTTATTATAGTTCACAAATGGTCCGCCGTTCCGATTTCGGACAGACAAAATGGTTTCACTATGTTGCCCTTTCCAGTTTCTTTCCCCAAAATCGTTTCTCACTTTGGTATATACGAAACACATATACAAAAACCAAGGCAACATCACAAACCATTTAACCGTCCGAGCCTCTATTTGTTCTTTTTTCACCGATCAAGATCTATTGATATCCTCTGTCCGATGAACCATTGACAATTGAATAAATGAAACCAAAACGCAATACATGAGCCGAAGTAAGAAACACTGACGTCATCTACAACTTACAGAAACATTCAGGAATATTCATGAATCACTGACTGAGAGAATAATGCTAAAATACAGATAAACTCTTACAAGATAGACTCTCTCGTTGTCCCTCTTTTAGTCTCTGACTCTCGAGTGAGCATAAATAGTGCAACAAACACTACTGTATTTGTATCACAAACACAGATATATTTGGGTCGCAAACACATATTTTATAACATAGTGTCTCAAACACGTAATATTGAATAGCAAACACAATGTGTTTGGACACAAATATATTATATCTACGACAAGCTCCAAACACACTTTATGTATGCATCCAAACAAAAAACACTACAGATTTTTCGGCATGTAGCTTTGTAAAGTAGACTTAGTGTAGGGCAGCCTTACAACCAATAAATATATAGAAGATGGCGATTTGCTTTACGCGGTGTTTCTCCAGGAATTTGCAAAATAAGAATACCTTCTCAACTATGGGATTTCCAGGTGTAAATATACACTATTGCGCTCCGATGCAATTTTCAACAATTGCATTTAGTCTCTCATGGATTGTGCTTGGGAGAATCTTGTTTGCAATGGGTTAACGACTTATGCCAGAGTACTTGATATATAGGCGGACCATGGTTTTTAAATATAGGCCGTGGTTCGCTGATACACAAATCAACTGGCATACATTATTCTAATCTAATTCAGTATGCTTTCGCAGTAATCCTGCCGCAACTGGATTTTTTCTTCGCTTTTTGATGCAGTGTTGAACGGCAATGTCGGTTCAATCGCCATACACGGCAAAAAAAGAGTTGCGTTAATAGTTCGATGGGCTTCACTGACGGTTGTCACTTGGTAAAATGGGGCACGCCGGCCTTTGAGGTTGATCATACTGACGTTTGTAATACATTCTTTTTGGCCCTCCCTCGCATAGTTATTTTTGCGTCACCCGACATGGCTGAAGGGAGTGCAGGTGCACTGTGGCGAAATATACAAAATTCCTCTGGGCAGTTAACATTGCACATTTTTTTTAATATTTGCTGTTCAGTGTATAAAAATGTATAGATTTTATTTTCATAATCATTCCACGGCCCGCTGCCATTCCAAAGACGCAAACACTGTTATCAGTTTGCAATACATTGTACAATAGTGGAAAAGATCATCCACGAGAAAATTTAGAAAAACCCTGATAATTCTCATATAGATTGTAGATGCGAAATTCATCGGCGATTTATAACCATATACTCAGGTCAGATTTGACAGATTACTTATATGTAGCTGTCACTCAAAACTCATAACTTCTACGATCAGAAATGAGAAATGTTTCAATTCTTTAGCCGCAAGAATAAAGAATGTTTCTACTTAATGTTATTTACTGATACGAGTAAGAGTCATAGCTTATAGTTGTGTGGGACCAGTTGCTTCCCAAAAAGTAATGAGTATGAGTTTTACATAGAAAACTTTATCAATCAGATTTAGAGATATTTATTTGAAATTTAGGAAAATAGAAAATAATCGCCTCGTGTTGGGTCAGTACCTGCTGCTTACTTAAATGCCATAATATACACTCCGGTTCACTTATTTAAAGGATCTAAAAAATCCATGTTCAGTAGCCAGTATCTTTTGCAATTTGTAACCGATTGCTGAATTTTAAAATGGAAATGTAAGCTAGACATCTTGAGATATAAAAAAAAATCATGCCAATAGTGGTTTCTTAACTCAAGAACGTTTTTTGAGCAATTTATAAAAAAAAGGTCCAAAAATGTGCTATTTTTTTGGTTCACTTGGTTTGGTTAATTTTTTGGCACTTTAACTCATTTTTTTTTCTTATTTTTTTAAATTTATTTTACTTTATTTAAGAACTATTAGTAATGGGTACAACCCCCTTTGTTTTTAATAACTTTAAATATACGGGTTATAAAGAGAATTTATGTAATCCCACGAAGTTTGATTCCAAGCATCGTTAATGGCCTGAATTAGTGACTGCTTGTCATCAAATTGTCTACCTCCTTCATAGACCTTACGAGATAACTAACCCCAGATATTTTCGATAATGTTTAGATCTGGCGAATAGGGTGGCCAGTCAAGAATACTAAAATTTTGGCTAGTAATGAACTCCTTTACTACTCTGGCGTTGTGTATAGGGGCATTACCCTGTTGCAATATCCAAGATATGGAACCAAATGGTTCACTGAACTTTGGAAAAGCCGATTCCAATAAGGCTTTGTAGCTTGCACTAGTCATTTTTGCACTTTGAAATTCAAGGTCGATGGTGCCATAGGACGTTATAGCATTCCACACCATAACGCCGCCCTCTCGGCTGTGATGTCGGTTCAAAAAATGCTTTTCTTTGCGAAGATCATGGAAATAATAGTTGTAGCCCTCAGTCCCATCCAAATTAAACTTCTTCTCATCTGTAAATACAACATTTACATTTACATACCTCTCGACTGAACATCCCATACGATGTAGTCTCTTGCAAATTGAAGCCGCTTTTCCTTACGAAGAGCCTGAAGTGGCGGCTTTTTTTGTAATTTCAGGTATTTAACATGCTCACAGCTGGTAATTACTCTGCGTACTGATGACTTGCTCGCTTCCACTCCAGCTTGAGCTCTTATTTTTGACAAGGATAAGGTAGAATTAGAAGCAATTCTGATGATTTTTCTTTTCCCATACGTAGATAAAGACATTGAAACCCTTCCTTTAAAAATTTCCCCAAACCCCTCGGGGTCCTTGATGTAATTGTCGACAACTGTTGGGCTCCGTCCAATTTTTTTAGCTGTTGCGCGGTTAGAATGTCCTTCAGAACGGTAAACATCGATTTTAGTTTTTTCTGATAGATTTAAAATTTTTTGTTTTGCCATTTTGAGTCGTAAAATGATTAAGATGTAATAAACAAATGCTGCCTACAAAAAATCATCGTTTACTTTAAAACTAATAAAAAAAAATAATAAAGTGCCTTTATTCAAAGAAACCACTATTGTCGTGTGTTTTTTATATCTCAAGATGTCTGACTTTCATTTCCATTTTAAAATTATGCCATCGGTTACAAATTGCAAAAGATAAAAGCTTTTTTAGTGCCTTTGAACAAGGGAACCGGAGTGTAATGTTTTGTACCTCATGCTAAAATAATTTTCGTAATTTATAATGACTAATTTTTTTCTCTAAAAATTTAATTGCTAATCTTTGAACTTCAATATAAAAATTAAAGAAATACAGCCATTTGTTGGCGTCGATCATTACACAGTTCGTCTAATTGCTGCCACCTGGTCGCTTTAGCATAAGAGGTTCTTAGGGTTCATCAGAATATACAACTACTTATATATTGTAGGGATGAATGCACATGAAGTTACCTCCGTAATCTAATTTTTCTTACTTTTTGAGAGCACGGCCTTCGCACACTGGAGTATCTAGACATTCCTATAAAATGTATTATCCAGTTACAGTTGGAGTTTAAGAGTCAGACTTTAGGGAGCTGGCTTAGACTCGGAGTCGATTTTTTCTGCCCGACTCCGACTGTGTGAGTAAAAATAATACAAATTTTAGAAACAGATATGTGAATATGTCATACGAGTATACATTGGTTAGCGTGGAATGCCCGACACTGATTATTACAAATTTTTGCCAGCAATATGGGAGGGGATAAATCAGTTATGGCAGTAATGGCAAATCAGGTTTGGTACAGAGTCATTCAATTAGGCTACAGATTTAAGTGGACAGGAGGTCAACGCTTGCTTGGCGGCTTTGTTATTTTCAGATAGCTTTGAAGTTCAGCTTAATGGCACTTCCCGCTTTCCCGGGAATCTCGGGAAATCCCCAAAACAATATTATAGAATATTTTAGCAAAAAAAAAATGTAATGCAGCAAGCTCTTCTTGCACTTGGTTATTCCATATCTTTCAAATTTTTGTATTCTCGTAACATATTAGTATCAGTTCACTGAAATAAAAAAAATTACATGAGGTGTCAGGGGACACCCTCTTAGAACAAAGTTCCTTTCGCTATATATTATAAACTAGTTAGTTCTAACACGTCTAAGGCGCCTAAGGTATTTTGAGAAGCTTCGCCGTCACTAAGCGAGGTGACCGCCGTCGAAAGAAAGTTAAGGTGGTCGGAGCAGGGATTGAACCCACCTTCTCATGTACAAGAGCCGCGCACACTTTTATTAAAAGCTAATGTTTTTATGTAAGAAAAACTTTTTTTAAGAACTGGAACTTTTTAAAGAAGTTTTTAGGATAACGTTATTTTTTTAAGAAAATTTACTAAGTTTCCGGAAGGCTACTTGTCTCAAGAAAGGAAAAGAAAAGGTATTATTTTATATGTTAGCAATGGTACTTTTACTTTTAAGAAAAGGAATTTGTGTAAGAAAAGGTATTTTTTGTAAGAGAAGGTATTTTTTTGAAGAAAAGCTTTTTTTACCAATGAACAGGTACAATTTTAAGAGTAGGTGCTTATTTCAAGAAAAGTTATTTTGTTTTACAAAAAATGTAGTCTTTAAAGAAAAGGTAGTTTTTAAGAAAAGGCAATTTGTTGTAAGATAATGTACTTTTTTAAAAGAAGGTACTTATTTAAAAAACAACTGTTTTTCAGAAAAGGTATTTTTTGTAAGAAAATTTACTTTTTTAAGCAAAGGTACTTCTTTCAACTAAGGTATTTTGGTAAGTAAAGGTACTCTGTTTAAGACTATGAATAGGTATTTTTTTTGAGAAAAAAATTTTTTTAATTAAACGCACTTAATAAAATTTTATTTTTTTAAATTTCTTTCACTTTGGCTTTTCTAAATTTACTTTTTATTGGGTTCCAAAGTACAATATGTAATACAAAGGCCCCACCTAGAAAACTTCCCTTTAAACCATAGATGTGCAGCTAGTACTCTTTTGAGTCATCGTGTTTTCACACCGATAGTAGCTTGATCGTTTTTTCACACCAACATGTCCGAAAGCTTGCTGCTTGTTTACCGATTCAAAGTCAGTTGCTGTTCTGCCGTATCGCTCTGCAAGCAAAATTATTTGTAATAAAAAACACTACACTTAAAAAATAAATTTTAATTGCCATGGACGAATATAAAGAAATTTTTATGTTTGTAAATGGCAAAAATCATAAATGGAAATAATCATTGGAGATGTTGATATTTGATTTTTTTTTTAAGATTTAGTTTTAATTTTTAATTTTTTTAATTTTAATTTTTTACTCAGTGTACTACTTTTGTTTTCTCTGCTTTTGTTCTGCTTGCTCCGTTCAACTTAACACAGTCGCAAAATTCGTAAAACTGATTTGAAATGCGTTTGTGTCAGTTTGCACATGTCTGCTTTAAACCAAACCAAACCAAAAGTACCCAATATAGTTGATAATAATGGGTTGTAATAAAGTATTTAAAAAAAAGTTGTTTAAAAATTTTTCATTTAGCCCCATCGGAGGGTAGTAGGACGGTAAAGTTGCTAACTTCTCAGCCAGCCTTCGGATTTTTTTTGGGCTTGTTGGAAAGGTTTTTAAGAGGCCTTTCAGAATCAAAAAAAAAAGTAGGAAAAAGATAAATCGCCGAGATACAGACACGGTTTTAGTGTTTTTTTTTTCAGAAAATCTACCATTTTTAATAAGAAGTGCTTTCTGTAAGAAAAAGCCTAAGAGTATGCATGTTTTTTACAAAGAAGTACTTTTTTTTAAGAACGGGTACTTTTTAAAGAAGTGGTACAATTTTTAGGAAAAGGTTATTTTTTTAAGAAAATTTACTTATTTTCAGAAAGGCTACGTACATATCTAAAGAAAAGAAAAGGTATTACTTTTTTTTAAGAAAAGGTACTTTCAAGAAAAGGAATATTTGTAAGAAAAGGTATTTATTTTAAGAGAAGATATTTTTTTGACATAAAGGGTTTTTTTTTAAGAAATGGTAATTTTTTTAGAATTAGTCCTTTTTCGAGAGTAGGTAGGAAAAGTTATTTTGTTTTACAAGAAATGTGCTCTTTAAAGAAAATGTAGTTCTTTACGAAAAGATAATTTGTTGTATCGAACTGGTTGGCGAAATATGTTATCTTCGTTTTGTAAGGTCCCTGACCCCCCGGGGTTGACCGAGGCCGGATAAGTAAGTAAGTAATTTGTTGTAAGCAAATGTACTCTTTTAAGAAAATGTGATTATTTAAAAAAATACTTTATTTAAGAATAATACTTTTTGTAAGAAAATTTACTTTTTAAGCAAATAAGATATTAAGATAAGATATTTTTTTTAAGAAAAGGTAGATTGTTTAAGAATATCAATAGGTATTTTTTGAACAAATTTACTTTTTTAAGAAAAGGCACTTACTTAACAAACTGTTATTTTTTTAAATTTCTGTCACTTTAGCTTTTCTAAATTATTCGGTTCAAAACTACAATATGTAATAAACAGGCTTCACCTAGAAAATTGTCCTTAACCCTCAGAGGTATAACCAGGTCTGTGCAGATTTTTTGCATAAAACAGTGTGTATAACTTTTTTGTTTTTCATGTTAGAGACAAATCCTTCTATGTAATCCTAGAGCAACAGTCTCCGAACACAATGATCCGGGTTCGGGTTAAGCCGGGTTTACAAATATTTTTGGTCCAAACGGTATAACCAGGTCTGTGCAGACCTACTTATAATGTGTATGGAATGAATGGGGGTAGGTGATAAAAACCGTTTTTGAGTGGGATTTTGTGGAGAAAATGTACATAAAATGTACATAATGAACAGAGCGCAAACAAAGTATTAGTATATCAGCAAAATTTTAAGTCCAAATCCATAGCTGTCCAACAGTGGCTCTATAGAGCTGGCTCAATTCACACGTATTATTTGGTGTTCTCTCCTACACAATCGTTGAGCAAACATCAACGGCGTCGGTTTTCATACGAAAAATTGATCAGCCTAGTCCTGAGATGTGGGGACACAATGGAAACCCTATGTACACGGCGACGATGTCTGCTATGCGATATAAACTTATTCTTAAGTATGTTCGATTTGAAAATGTATGCACGAGATCCGCTCGACTGGTAGAAAGCAAATCGGCAACCATCGACGACATTTGGAACATGCTCATGAACAATTTAGAGCGTCGATATGTTCCGGGTGCCCAAATAACTAGATGAGCAATTGTTTCCATACCGTGGCCGCAAGCACTTCACCCAATATATACCATCGAAACGAGCCAGATACGGCGTAAAAACATGGTGGGTGTACGATTCCAACTCAAATTTTCCATTAAAAGGAATGATTTATGTTGGAAAACAACCAAACGAAGCACGTGCGGCTAACCTTGGCGAGAACGTTGTTCCCAAATTGGTGGAAAAGTATAGTGGTTCTGGTCGAACAGTATATGCAGAAAACTTTTTTTCATCATGTGATTTGGCCACGGCTTTGATGAAAAACGGTTGGCTTATGTAGGAACCATAAGAAATACAAGGCATGCATACCGAAGGAGATGTTGGACCTAAAAAGAGAGGTCGTCAGCACATTATTCGGTTACCACAACAAATGTCGCACTATGCTCATATGTGGCAAAAAAAAAAGACAAAAACAGTGGTTCTCATCTCCAAGGAACACTATAATTCCACTGTCGACTCGTCGAAACCAGCGGTGAAGCCGTTCCAAATATTGGACTATATATTTATAAAGCAGGAGTGGACACCATGGACCAGATGGTTGGTGGTTACACCTGCAAACGGGCCACAAACCGATGCCCGTTGGCCATGTTTTTCAATATGCTGGACGTAGCGGGATTGGCCGCATTTGTCATACATGACAAATTGGGGCATGAAAAGCGAACCTTCTGGAATTGGTCGAACAGCTGGTGATCCCTTACATGGAAAAAAAGAGCAACACACCCAATTGTAAGAGGCATGCAACATGTGAAACAGTCCGTGACGGTATTCGGTGTAGAGGTAAGCATTTCTAAATCAATTTTTCAACTTTGTTTTTTTGCAGTCCAGCCCATAGATGACCAACCAGCCCATGCCGCATCCTCTTCCAGGAGACCATCGTGCTCGCTGTGTTTTAAGTTGGATAAAAAACAGCAAAAATACGCTTTCATTACATGCAGTGCAAAGAGCCGGTATGCCAACAACACCCACATGCCAGGTACTTCTGCCTTGAATTCCGTACATAACATTTATTTTTTACATATTATTAATAAAATAACGTAAATAGCTACCTACGATGTATAAAAGTGTTTTGTTATTGTTCGTTTTGTGGTTTTCCTAACATAAAATGCATTTATACACATTTTTAGGACACCAGACTCTGCATTTCCATACAAATCCCATGTAGGTCTGCACAGACCTGGTTATACCGTTGGCGACAAAAAACCCTTATACCTCGGGTTAAACAAAAAATATCTCCCGATATGTTAGATATGTCACAAACCAAACCAAAAGTACGAGTGAAAGAGTAAGTGCGCTGCCAAATGTAATTACATGCTCAGGGTTGTATTTCATGGATTTGCCAGTCGTGCACTTTGGCTTTTCGAAAATTACTTTTTCTTGGGTTCAAAACTACAATATGTAATACAAAGGCTCCAACTAGAAAACTTACCTTTAAACCAAACCAAACCAAAAGTACCCCAAATGGGTTGCAATAAAGCAGTTAAAAAACGTTGTTTAAAATTTGTTCATTTAGCCCCCATCCAGCAAAGTGCAATAAGGAACTTCGTTCCAAAAATAATTTCAGATCGAATCATATATAAAAGACAATTTTGAAACCTGTTTGCAAGTCATGCAAAACTGTAAAATTATTACAAAAGTTCACTCTTTGGTTACTTTCGTTAGCATTATTAATTTTGTAATATTCTATCAAATATATTTTAGATATATATTTTAATTTTAATCTTTAATATCTCCTGTCGTTGAAGGGTAACAAATTAAGGGTTTGATCTTTGCAAATACTTACAAAATCATCGTAATGTTTAACAGGAAATTTTTTATGTTAAATTAGATATTTTAAAATTTCCAATGATGCATACACCATTTCGATAAGATACTAAATGTCAAAGATACGCCCGATTATACATTAAAGCTTTATATAATTTAAACTACAACTTTATGTACGAAATCTAAACCAATAATTTCACTTTAGAATGTGTCACAAAACGGCCAAAGATCAAAATGGGTTTTACGCCGCTAAACCATTGTCGGTTGAATATAAACATAGCATGCGGATTGCCATGGGACAGATAAGTGACACTGTATATTGGCTGCCAAATCTAAAATAGAAGTAAATCCTCGTTAGTATTAGATGCATCAAATATACATTGCTTTATTGTACTATTTTTTCTCGTTTTTGGTACAAAATTCACATAAAAAATTCAACATTTCCCGGGAATTTCCGGGAAATTTATTTGTTTTCGCGCTTTCTCGGGAACTGGAAAAGTCCGGCAATTTTCATTCCCAATTGGATCGTATAAATTTGAAGCGTATATAAAAAGATATTGTCTGTCCGCGTCAGACAGCTCAGTATGCTTGTAGGGACATAAACACTTTTACAACATTGAACACACCCATTCTAATAGTAAATATGAACACCTGGTTTATAAAAGCTAACCACGATAATGTTTGTATGTAACAGGAATTCTAAATTATTTTAGCTTTCACCATGGAGAGGTCAGATAATGACAACCTCATTGCTGTTATAGCGCCTTTTGGTGGCCAGTTTTTAAGATAGTGGTGATCATCGTTTCTTAGATAAATTGTGGATAAACATCGAATTTCGTTTTTCAGTCAATGGTTAACAATGATTTAACCGCCCAATGTTGATTGGTTAACTTGTAGTCAGAAGCATATGATTTTGAGAGTCACATTCTGATTGTCAATATGAAAAAAGTGTAAGACTGTACAAAATACATGTTTCTGATTTAAGTATTTGTACAAATGGCGCCTATATAGTTTTTTAGAAAATGCTGTTAAAACGACTTCGATTTTATTCATTTATGTCTTACATAATTACATTTAGTTGCTCCTCTTTGTTGTTTGGGTATTTAACCAAAGAGGATGGAGAAAGTTAGAGAAGAAAATTTACTCACCGAGTGGAATGCCAAATGCTCTCTCTCGAACTCTCTTCGTTGAACATTTCAATACACGAGCAGTTTTTTGTTGGTGTTATATTCACCTCTACCATTTAAGTCATCTTCGACAACTAATGTCTTGTATTGTCTTTTTAAATTTGTCACCACTGAAGTCGTATCGACACCAGACGACGACTACTTGGTACTCTCTAATTCGTGTGTATAACCATGTTGAGTCGATTTGACATATCTTTGGTCGTTACGCATTTTCTACACGAGTTGCGACGAGCAACTTGTTTATTTGACTGTGAGTTAGTTTAGGAGTTGAGGTTTTTAAGATGAAGAAAATATAAAATGCTGTCCCGTTCGAAAATTTAATCCAAGACCTGGAGGAAACCCCAAGCCTTGCCAAAGGGTACAGCAGAGGCTTAGTCCAATCCAATTTTAAAACATGGGAGGATATTATCATAAGGATGAATGCTTTTGGTCCCCCGTCAGTGATGGTTGGTTGGCAGAAGGTGAGGAACAATTGTATTTTTAATTTTAGAGTTGCAACATTTGCAAGTTTTTTTTGGTGCCGTCCAAGACCAGATACGCATGGTGATAGAGAGGGTTCGCACAACACCAAATGCGACATATACCATAGTTTCACCGAAGTGGGGACCGAAGATGTAGAAAATATCTGCGCCCAGTGGTGATTTATTTAAGCGAAAATACATTTGAAAAATATAAAAATATAAAATACAATAATCATGAAACTTACTAGTTATCTGGTAAAATATATAAGTCTCATCTGTGCCTTATTATTTTTCATTCTATTAAAAGGTTTTTTAATGTGTTGACATCTATAGGCGGGTAGGGACTAAATTCCAAAGTGAATACATCAAAACACAGTTTGTCCGACTGCGATCACACAGATTGTCCGACTGCGATCACAGACTGTTTGGTGTTAAACTCCTCCGAAACGGCTGGACCGATTTGTATGAAATTTTCTGTGCATATCGCGTAGGTCTCAGAATCAGCCAACATCTATTTTTCATACCCCTATATAGAACACAGTTTTGTCCGACTGCGAAACACAGATTGTCAAACTGCGCAAAAAACACACAGATGTAGCGGGCGCGAATAGTTGTCTTGTGTGTGTGCGGAGCACTCTCAGAGCAAAGAGAATAATGACGTAGTTAAACGTATATAAAAATGAGGTAGCAAGAGAGCAACGAAAATTGTGTGAACTTGTGTAGCGTATGTACGAACATAACAATGTACGAATGTACATGTGTCTGTTGCTTTGCATTCTCTTTGTTTTTTGTGGGTATAAAATAAAAAGTATTAAGCAAGAAAATAACAATAAATTTTAAGTATTAATATTATTTAAATGTAACGTCATCATATGATTGAACGCTATTTTTTATTTTCCAATGTAACATTTACTAATGTGTTTATAGAAATCGAACAGGAACCGTGTAACAAAAAGGTGTTAACACATCGCCCGTGAGTTCGAACACTCATTGGATTTTTTTCTGTTCTTCATCACTAGATCTTGAGCTGGATTCAGAAATAAAAAACATGTTTGTAAACAAACTCAAAGAATTTTTCTTTTTACGTTAAGGATGACACTTTTGATAACAAATTATCGACAAACAGTCGTAACTGGCCGTGACGCCTTAGCAAGTACCGATTTTGCAGTGAGGTGACAACGACGTCATTAACAAGAGACAACGACTCTGAGACGACGACGCAATTGGCGACAACTTACTACAGAGTAGAACCGATTATCTGTGGCCGCCGGTGGTGCAATGGTTAGTGTGCGCGGCTCTTGTACATGAGATCCTGGGTTCGAACCCTGCTCTAACCACCTTAAAATTTCTTTCGGCGGCGGTCACCTCGCATAGTGGCGGCGACACTGTCGAGTATATAGCCATGGAAAAGCTTCTCAAAAATATCGTTCGGAATCGGTGTAAAACTGTAGGTCCCAATCAATGTGTGAAAACTGGAAAGCGCACAGCTCAGTGATTGTGAGAAGTTCTCCCCTGTCCCTTCATGGGATGTAATGGGAAACCATTTATTTATTTATTTAGGACCGATTATATCACTATAGAAATTCCAACCATGTTTAAAAAAAATTACAGGAAGTATGTAAAAACTATAAATAAATGAATAATAATAATTTACCAAATGAATAAATAATTTAAGACCAGGGTTGCCAAAATGCGCTCATTTTTATCTTCTTTACCTGTATTCATCCTCTGTCATTTAACCCAAAACAGATGTTTTTTTCAATATGAAAAACAAGGGTTGAAAAAATCATTTACAATATGACGGCATATTTTAGCTTGCCACTAAAAAATACGAAAGGTAACCTGTAATTATCTTAGAAATTCATTTAAATAATTTGATATTTAACTATCCACTACCCGCAACAAATGAAAAAATTGTATATTCTCAAAACGATACACTCGCTCGGGATTATTCGCATGTTCTTCTAAAGGTGCATACAATTGTTTGATGAGACTGTAGATGCAAAGACCGCCACTGGTCTCGCCGTACACGCGCAGTTCGAACGTCACAAGGTATCAAAAACATCAAGTCAAAAATTCTGCGAAAGTCGCTCGGAAAATTCATCCTGTGGATTCATTCATATTCATCCCGTGGGATGAATACCAGTCGAAAGTCTATGAGCCTACTTATTATAAAGACTTAGGACTTGTGACTTGCGACTTCGGGCTGTTAAATGCCGTACCGGATATTTGTTGACTGAAGCTTTAAAAAATTAGATAATAAATGCAAATCTTGTAAACCAATAAAAAAAATGTTCTGTCTGGCTTAATTTGATTTGACAGCTTTAATTCACTTATTTGAATCCACTGAATTACAAATTGTGGACACTTCTAGAGGACAGTCGTAGATGTCCCCAACATTGATTCTCTGAAGATGGCTTTGATTCGTGCTGGGGTCACTTTTTTAATGGACGAGGTGCGTGCTAGCCAATGCGAATTAAGGTGTGCGTGAAAACCATCAATAAATTTATTAAAAAGAATTGGTCTAAAAACATTCATTATTTCCAAATTAATAGCAAAACTGTACATGTCCCTACAAGTATGTACGGTTTTAATATTATTTTCGAAAGTGAAAAAAGATGATGTATACTATTTTTTCCACTGTTAGCAATTTGTTTAAACTTTATTTCTAAATCTTTCCTCATAGACAATCTATTGACCCCATCTTTGAGGCGTGGAATTATTGACTGCCAAAAATCGAGACGTCTTCTTTACTGCTATCAGTTAGTTCATGCCCGTTTTTGACCATGGATTTTGTTGTGGGAAAAAATAACGAGTTCCAATTTAATGTTTCTAAGAATATCATATCATGGCTTTGGGTTGTTTAATGGTTATTGTGTGCGGTTATTGTACATTGAGCACGTGGGTTAGATCCCTGCTCTGGCCACCTTACATTTCTATCAACAACGGTTAACTCGCTTAGGTATGGCGACATTATCGAGAAGTATTCACGAAAATTGTCTCAAAAATCCGTTCTGTGTCGCTGTAAAACAGTTAGGCCCCAATCATGAAATGTAATGGGAAATTCTTTATTTAGCTTTGAAGCGCAGATATGTGAAACATTGTTTGTTCCTGCTAGAAGCTTATAAGGTTAGGAACTATTTTCTAATATATACTTGTATAAACAATTTTTGCTTTTGTTGGAATAATAGAATTCAGTTAAGCACACTTACCGCCATGTCTAGTTTGGAAATCATTGACAAGTTAATTTTTATGTTAAAATCCTTGGTCATAAGTGGTACCATAAAATATGCAAAAAAAAAGCGCATTTACATTCGTTCGATTTATGTCTGCAGTTAGAGTGGGAGTTAAAGTTGGAGTCGCAGTTCAGAATTTTGACACTGTTGAGTTGGAGTTGGGGTCTGCAAGATTTTAGAAAATCTGTAGCCTCCGGATTGGTATGCGTAAAACATTTTTTGCTTGCAAAAGTTGTGAGTCGTATTAAAGTGGAATAACAAATAAATTGCTGTCTAAAGTACCCATCAACAAAAGACCAACAACATTGGTTTTGAATACAATAGTAAACATGGCGGGTAAACACTGGAAAAAAATTTAGATGTTCTAGGGGAGTGGCCTTCAAATTATTTTCTAGTTTCCAACCCATATGTACCTTTGGCCGGAGTTATTTGATAGGTATGTCTCCAACAACAAATGTATTCAGAGTCTACAAATATATTAATGAAATAAGGTCATGAGCCATCCAACAAATTGTATCAATCTAGAAAAGTTTAGGCTACACAACCACTCGTATGATGTAAAGTATAATTAAACCAAAATGAATCAAATATCACATTTTGATTGCGAACTGCAGAAACTTTTACACAAAATCAATTTTGTTATCAGTTTTGCCGCTTGAACCACGAGATTTCGCATTCACAGTAAATTAGCCATAAAGCAATTTATTAATGTCTCGGCCTGATAATTGTTTGAACTTATTAAACTGATGAGAAATATTAATCTTACAAATGGATAAATATATTAAATCAAATAAAGAATGGGTCATGTACAATTTGGAATTTAATTTCAATACAAAAACAATTACCAAAAAAGGCCCATTTATGAATTAAATACAACAACATTAAAATGGCTACCACGACTTGTTTTACAGTATCTTATACGATCTCCCCACTTTATCAGTACATTTTCGATTGTTTGGGCTTCTGTATCGTGAACGACTGTTTTAAGGCCCCAACTAAATATTTACTAATTTGAGATTGAGCTGGTTGGAGAAATTTGTTCGCTTCGCTATATAAGCCTGTATGTAATATATAATTTTTTTGTAAAGAAATTAACGAACATTTTTTTTTAATAAAAATTACAGTATGTCAGATATGGAAAATGGGATATATAAGATTTTTTCTATTGTCGTCTTTTCCAATTCGAAGAAATTCTTTCACCTAATGAAATATTGTGCTCGAACTACTCAAATTTCAAAGGCAGAACATAGTTTAACACATTTTACAGACTTGTTTGCGTGCATTAAACTTACGCCGGTTGCTTGCTTTCTTACACGCTGAAATATCGGTATTTTTACGTTGTTTGGATGCAAATATAAAATGTGTTTGGAGCTTGTCGCAAATATAATATACTTGTGCCCAAACACATTGTGTTTCCTATTCCATATTACATCTTTGAGACACAATGATTAGCATGTTGTAATATATGTGTTTGCGAACCAAATATATCTGTGTTTGTGATACAAATACAGCTGTGTTTGTTGCAGTTTATGCTCTCTAGAGAGCAAGAGAATAAAAATAATAATAAATCATACATACATATATATTGAAATCAAAGAATAAATCGTTACTAAGTATTATTATGTTTGGGAGGAAATACGCATAAATTTCCACGTAAGTATGTGCAGGTTTGGGGGAAACACGCATATGTTTCCTCGTACAAGCATACATGTTTCCAAGTAAACATGGTACTGTTTACATGTAAATATAAATGAGTTTGGCAGTTGCAAACAGATGAATGTTTAAAGTGTGTTGCAAATATATACATACATGGTTCCTGCAGAATATGTTTGGGAGAATATGTTAGAGAAGCCGATATTTTTCATCGTGTAGGTGGCCTCAAACAAGCCTGAGGGGTTTAGGACCTTTGAAAATGAGGGTAACGCGTTTCTCCATCCGGTTGGTAACACCAAGCTCTCGCAGGCAATATTCCAGCTGGTCATTCCATAGATGGTGCCGTCGGTGGTGCAATGGGTAGTGTGCGCGCCTCTTGTACTTGAGATCCTGGGTTCGATCCCTGCTCTGACTACCTTAAAATTTCTTTCGACGGCGGTCACCTCGCATAGTGACGGCGACACTATCGAGTATTTAGCCATGAAAATGTTTCTCAAAATTACCGTTCGGAACCGGTGTAAAACCGTAGGTCCCACTCAGTGAGTATAAAACTAGAAAGCGCACAGCTCACTGGCTATGAGAAGCTCTCCCCGATTCCTCCATGGGATGTAATGGGAAACCATATTTTTTTTCATTCCAGAGAAGTCTTGGTCGTCCTATTTTTCTATCTCCTTCGAGTATGTCTTCGAATACCTTTTGCACGGGTTCATTCTGATCTCGCAGTTTTTTATTATTTTGCCATATATATTTTTTTCTACCGAGAACTCCCAGTGATGTTTTATCAGGATGCGATACTAGGGGTCCTATCTCTGAAGTGCTGATGTTATTGCTTCGGGTTCATTGCAGATTCGATTGAATTCGCCCACTACCTCAAAATTATAACGGGTATCAACATTCACCCTTTCAGCCAATTGAATGGATGTGCTGCTCATCGAAACCATTAATCCAGATCCAGACGTTGCATATGGGGTAATGCATGCACCTTTTCAACTCCTAGCCGTCAGTCTTAAGCAATCCAGCCGGTAGTTCAAGAGAACTAGCTGTTTTGTTGTTCTTGTGCCGGAAAGTTGCAGTTATAAATTCGCTTTAGCTAGGAGATGGTAGTTGACTCCATCGTTCGGTATGTGATCCACACCCTCATCTATTTTGGAGTCCCCTGGAACCAGTAACACAGAGAAGTGCATTCTCCATATACCAAACATACTCTGCACATCTGTAAAAAAACTCCCGTCCTTATCTCTCCAAAAGGGGGGCCTTGATCCATTTCCGTTGTTGTGGCTTTGTACTTTTCGGTCGAATTTACGAGCCTCATTCTTCCTTCTATAAGATTCAATTTGGTCACTGTCGCGCTTTCTCCACAACCGGTTTTACTTCTTAAACAAACAAGATTCATCTCCCCTCTTCTTTTCATACCGCGCCGTCACGGCTAGCGTTGCAACTGACTAAAACGTTGCCATACGTTCGGCGTTATTTTCATTAATTGCCATTATCGGATTTTCATAACCAAGTACGGTCTCTGCAGCATCTTTCATAGAGTAGAAAATGTACTTCCAATGCGCTTCAGGATCATGAGGTGGAGGTGCTCTCTGCGACAGTAGCTGAGTGAGCCTTAGCTATCTCATGTAATTGCAGCTTTCCGATGTCCAGCTTTCTAAATTGATTTCCAATAAGAACGTGACAACTTTTTTTTAAATAAAACGCAAAACATTTCAGATATTTCCAAAACTTTATGATCGACTTGAAATACAATCAAAACATTTATGAATGGAACTCGACTTCGTTCATATGGCCACCACGGACCTAATTTCGATGGACCTAATTTTCGACCTAAATTTCGTTGGAACTAATTTTCGATGACCCGGTCACACATTTCGGGCGTAACGGCCGCTATTTCGCGTTCAATGTTGGCTCTGAGTTCTTCCAACGTCGTCGGCTTGTTGGCATAGACCAATGATTTGACGTAGCCCCAAAGAAAAAATTCTAGAGGCGTTAAATCGCACGAACGAGGCGGCCAACTGACTGGTCCATTTCTTGAGGTAACACGCTCACCAAACTTACTCCTCCAATAAATCGATTGTTACGTGTGCTGTGTGGGTCGTGGCACCGTCCTGTTGAAACCACATGTCGTCCAAGTCCATGTTTTTCAATTCGGGCTAAAAATAATCGGTAATCATGGCGCGATAACGATCGCCATTCACAGTAACGTGACTATCGTTATTGTCGACGAAAAAATGTGGCCCAATAACGCCGCCGGCATTCAAACCGCACCAAACAGTTATTTTTTGTGGATGAAGTGGTGATTCATGAAGCACATGTGGATTTTCACCAAACCAACAACGCATATTTTGCTGTGATTGGGACCTACAGTTTTACACCGGTTCCGAACGGTATTTTGAGAAGCTTTTTCATGGCTTAATACTCGATAGTGTCGTCGTCACTAAGCGAGGTGACCGCCGTCGAAAGAAATTTAAGATGGTCAGAGTAGGAATCGAACCCACGTCCTCATACACATGAGCCGCGCACACTACCATTGCACCACCGATGGTGTACTTTACCATGACGAAAATGTTGAGGAAAGGAAAGTAACAGTTAGATGATCAGTGAAATAGTGCGTTCACAAATTAAATTCAAAGTTGTCAAGTACCTATTGGAAAACCCATTATACGTCTGGTTTTGTACGAGTTTCGCTATGCTGAACCTTGTGCGAACCTTTGCTGCTACCAGATAGTGATCGGAATGGATATTAGCTCTTCGAATCACACGTATGTCCATTGCAATAGTGCAGTGCCTTCGTATTTTGATCAGGGGATATCCAAGTAGCCGAACGGATGTCTTTATGTTGCAGTCTCGCTCTACAGACAACCACGTTTTTCGCTGCGGCAAAGTCTTATAATATGGTGAGGAATTTCAGTTTTATGCCGCTGGTGGATGGTGACTCACGGGGCTGCGGATGGTCACTCTCGGGATGAACCTTGAGAAACCTTGAACTATATTATGCCGGCTGTATTATATCTCACAGTACTTCTTCCTTGTTCAGCCAACCCATAGATGAATTTAGTATAGACACATTAAATCTCTCATCTGACGTTTCATTTCACACTCTTCGTCGTAGGTTTGTGGAAATGAGTCAAATTCAACAAAAATTAAGAACTGGTGGTACAAGAACTGTTCTCATTTCGATTTCGTATAGAACTGTGAAATTTAAATGTATTTTTCACTTTTTTGTTGACTTTTATCGTTGGTATACATTTGTATTGTATTTAACACAACTAATTTGCCACAAAAACACGAAATGCGGTTGTTGTTCCTTTGTTGGACGTTGTGTACTATTGTATCTATCTGGTATTATTGAAGCCATGCTTTCCATCATCCAATGTTCACTTGCAACCATACCTATGACTTTAAATTTATTGAAATAATTAATGTGTTTATACTAAATTCGTCTATTACCCAACCAGGCCATTGCATCTCCTAGATAGCAGTAATGGCCTCCTTATAATTGCGGAGGACATCTGCCAGTTGGGTACAAGTTATCAAAAACTAGCTCTAATACACTTGATTTCAAATCTAGGAGAAATCCACATTATGACAATTGCTAAATATCAAATTTCTACTAGTACTACATAACAAATCCAAGTATAAAACGGAGCCAGTCAAACATGAGCTCGAACATGAAACGAGAAAAAGTAAACGCCGCAATGCCGGATTCTTTATATCATCATTTCGCGGTCAAACGCAGCCTGAAAGTTCAAAAACTTTTTCAATTATGATGTTTTTCGCTGCAGTAACAAGTTTTTTATCGCCAAATTTTATTTGGAACACAAACGACAGAACTTTTGGCTGCGCAGACATAAATCTGCAAAAAGTCTTCATGGAACAAAGTTTATTATAAGTTTTAACGAGTTCATTATGGGCACATTAATGCATATCATGCCATATTCGTGATTTAAAAGATGTGTGAAAATGCCATATTTAACTGACACGCCACCAGAAACTCGAACATCTGTTCTCTTTTGAATTCACTCAATATTCGATAATTTAGCTTATAGACAAAAAGAGATACAGCAGTTCAAGTATAAAGCTCACAACGTAGACGATAGTCCCTGGCTTTAATTTCTGTGAAAATTCAAAATTGTAAGACTGTCAGCCAAGACCCTTAAGCAAATTATTAAAAAGCTAATTTAGATATAATTTTGTAAATTTTTTGTCAATGGTAATTCAATTCCATCAGGGATGATTTTTATTTATTCGGCCTTTTTCGTGGTACGTTCATATTTTATTATTTATGCGCAAGGCCATTCTATATCTCTATTAATAGAGATATAGTTTTCAAAAATTAGTTTTGCAAATCCATTTCTATGGTTCCTGCTACACCTGATATCTGTTTCAGATCTAGCCACAGATTTCCTCAGGGGTTGTTTTGAATCATGCTGTTGAAAAATTTGTGAACCTAAATGTAAATGAATACTCATTTTAATTGAGAATTTCCAACAATACAAGTGTTCGAAAAATTGAAATGAGTTTCATTTGTATTTAGTTTGATGCATTGTCCAATAGCATCATTACACCCAACAGCTGATGAAAATCTGTGGCTAGATCTGAAATTGCAATATGGTTTCTCAGGAATCATAGCAATGCATTTACAAATATTTTCTATTAATAGCGATATAGAATGGCCTTGAACTTGAATAATAAAATAAAAAAGGTAATTGAAATCTATAATCCATTTTACTAACTATTTATTTTCCTGAATTTCCTATCGTTTTTCTGGTGCAACGCCAACATAATATCAGAGAAATTATGTTCGTTTTGGAAATGTAATTGCGGCAAAATTGAATTTCTTGAAACAGACTTCATTTCTTTTGTGGTAATGAAAAAAAAAATCGTGTACGAAAACCAAAACCATGTTAACAACAAATGGTATATGGTAACTCCATGTTCAAATAATGTTTACGGCAAACGATACACGGTTTCATTAATTTTTCTTTCTTTTATGGCAGAAAGTTACAGAACTTCAAATTAAAAAAAAAAAAGCTTTTGCGACAAACCACAAATGCCTTTCCATTTATTGCTAACGTGATTTGTATCAGTGGATAGGACTTATTAAGACTATTCGATTGCAGTGTGTAATCTGTACTGTTGTATTGTTGTACTACTTGAGCTTGACGAAGCTAACAGTCAAGAAGGTTTACACATTGTCAATCGTTGTCTAAAACAAATGCTCGGTATTTACAGGCGCAAGACAATTTATAAAGAATTACTCTGGCAACAGTCCTCTTGCATTGGATATCCATACGTAGAAGAATATGGACTTTAATCGGCCATGTAAGGACTGTTTTTTTGCTTCAATAGGACTTACGAAAGGACTTATGATCAGTATACTGGCAAATCATCACGAATTGAGCCACGCTTGAACAACGCAACCAAATTATACCAATTTGCTTTGAAAATAAGTCATCGATTCGGGCAACTTATAGACGACTTTGTGGTATTTATGACGCACATAATCGTTCGTCTTAGAAAGCCGTCCGTCGAACTGTGGATAGATTTCATACCACATAGTCTCTAGACGATGAAATAACAGCAACACCTCGAAGAAATGTGCGTACTGAAGAGAATATCGCCGCTGTAAACGAAAGTGTGGAAGAAGGTCGAAATTAATCGATTCATCTTCGGTCGTAGGAATTGGGGCTCTGTCCGTCCAATACGTGGAAAATTTTTCGCAAAGATCTTAATCTACTCCCGTATAAGATCCAGCGGGTACAGAAAATAAAGTCGCAAGATATTGGGCTCTAGAGCAGTTGGAAGACAACCCGATGTTTTATCTTAAAATTGTGTTCAGCGATGAGGCTATTTTTTGGCTTAACGGTTTTGGAAGTAAACAAAATTTCCGCATATAGAGTGAGACACTACGGACTCCATTATATCCAGAACAATGCATCGTTTTATGCGGTTTACTTGCTAGCACCATCAACGGACCCTATTTCTTCAAAAATGATGTCGTAACTCTCGTTACGGTCAATGCAGATCTTTACCCCAGCACAGGACCGTGAGCAGGAAATTATTTCGAGGGGTTTTAACCACTTTAAACTAAATGGATTCCCGTTACATCCCATGAAGGGATTAGGGAGAAATTCTCACTGATGAGACCTACAGTTTTATACCGATTCCGAACGGTATTTTGAGAAGCTTTTTCAGGTATAAATACTGGATAGTGCCGCCGTCACTAAGCGAGGTGACCGTTGTCGAAAGAAATTTAAGCTGGTTAGAGCAAGGATCGAACCCACGTCCTCATGCACAAAAGCCTGTGCCACACATTAACCACTTTACCAATAATTAATACAAAAATTATTTTTATTTTTTCAATTTTTTTTTTTGTTGAGGTGAGTTGATATATACGTATATATATTTTGTTTTTTTTTTTGCTCAGCCCAAAACAATTAATTTCTACTGACACTGAAATTTAATTTGCATTACCAGTAAAAAAAAAAAGCCGAGGCACAGACAACGCAAATCCAGCTTGGATGGCTTTTCAAAAATAAACTCGTTTAATTATAGAAAACCACACATAACAATTTACAAAATTTAATAAAAACTAAATTACAAATTTCCAAAAATATTTTCGGGGGGGTACCACCAAACCACCCATCCTGCGCACGGACGTACCCCACCAGGATCAACGATTTTCTGTTTGTGCAGCGTAGTGTTGATGATGTCCCTCATGCACATCCTGGCCAACACGCAATGCAAAAACTCGTTCCTCCCAAACGAAATCTCAGATAACTGAAGTTCGTTTGGGGACTGTAGTTGGGAGAGACGAACTTGTGTTATTCCATACAAGTCATTTTGTTTGGGAGAACAAAAAAATGTTTGCAGCAAACGAGTTATGCAAAATATAAGCTGAAAAAACGTTTGCGAGGAACGAAAAACGAGTTCACGTTACTGCAAAATAAAAAAAAAAACGTTTGCGAGAACTGAAAAACGTTTGCAGTAAACGAGTTATGGGAAATGAGAGCTGAAAAACCCTTACAATATACGAAAAACGGTTCCACCAACTGTTCCTTCAGTTACAGCAACCGAGTTGTAGTTGCTCCAAACTAAAAAAAATTTTGTGAGAACTGAAGAACGTTTGCACAAAACGAGTTTTGAAAAATTAGAGCTGAGAAAACGTTTGCGAGAAACAAAGAACGGTTCCACTTTTATTTATGGCTTCCATAAACTCTTTTTTGTTTAAAATTCCAACTTTTGTGATTTTGGTTTTACCCATAACGTTTGTTGTACAAAAAGTTGAAATTTTTGTCTATTTTTTCACTGTCTCGCCTTGTATTCAAATAGCAACTAAAAGCGCAGCAAACTACAACGCGGTAGAAGCATTAGAGTTTGTGATCAGTTTTATGTGCATGCGTGAGTCTGTATGCCAAACGAGTGGATAAGACTGTGAATGCATGCGACAGAATGTGAGAATAATAGAAACTTACGTTCTTCGTAAAAAAAAAAAAAAAAAAATTCTTTCGGCGGCGGTCACCTCGCACAGTGACGGCGACACTATCGAGTATTTAGCCATGAAAAAGCTTCTCAAAATACCGTTCGGAATTGGTGTAAAAACTGTAGGTCCCAATCAGTGAGTGAAAAATTAGAAAGCGCACAGCTCACTGGTTGTGAGAAGCTCTTCCCAAACTCTTCATGGGATGTAATGGGAAACGGTTTTTTTTTTAGAAAAACTCTGCACTTGTCTGGGAGTTTGAATGATAAATTGAGGCCTGCCTCTTCGGAGAAAACACCCGAGCCGGTTCCACATTCCATTTTGGATACGTCCGCAAAAAACTTTGGTGTCAAAACCTGTAAGTGCTTCCCCTTTATCCCGCTCTATTCTCTGGGGAAATCTGACATCGAATAGATTATCGAATGTCAATGAGGGCTGCAGTAATCGGTTGTTATATTGAGCTCTCTTGGGATTGTTTGTAGTATACTCGCATGTCCATATGCGTTGCTCTTCCAGAGTCCAAGAGCATTTAGTGGGGTGGCGCTCCAGTCCGCACTAGCTATTATGTAAAAGTCGATTGGTATAATATGAAGCAATGCATTAGGGGCTTCAGCTGAACACATCCTCATTGCCCCTGTTAAGCCGATGCAAGCTGATCTCTGTACTCTATACAACAGACAGCAGTTTCATGGTGGACGTATTCCTTGCGACAGGCCACCATACCATTGCTCCATAGGAGAATATTGGTCTGATTATGCTACCATTTTCGGTCGGAGACCCCATCGGCTTCCGAACATTTTCCGACCAGCGTTATACGCAACGGTTGCCTTCTGTGCGCGGAGCTCTATGCTCTATGAAATCAACATAATTTTTTAAATTTCCCAAAATTTAAAAAATAAACCACGAATAAAGACAAAATTTACGTCTGGTATCAGCCAACAATCTAAGTTTCAAGAATGTGTGAAAATGCACCATAGAAAGTGTTAAAACAAGAATCGAAGCATTATTGGGCTACAAATGCAGTTTTAAAATTTAAAAAACTATATCAGAAAAGTTTCCAATTTTATTTTGAACATCAAATACCATTTGTGACCCGCTCCACGAAAAGGGACCTCCGCGCCGAAAAGAAGTTATTGGGAAAAACGCGTTTAAAAAAAGCGCTTCGTTTTTCCGTGTTTTGCGCATGGTTATGCAACTCTTCCTTCAACCTGATCAGACAAATGTGAAAAGCAGCAAAATACAGAAGAACCATCAAAAAAAGCGTGTTAGGAGTAAAAAAGAGTAAAATTTTGATATTTTTGTAATTTTGTACCTTTGATATTGAATTTTTTTTAAATTTCAAATATTATCTGTTTATATCACATTTTTCAATTTTTTCATTAATAATGTTCATCTTTACAGGTGATTTGTAAAAAAACTAAAAGACATAGAAACTTGCGGTTTGCGGCATTTGAAAGAGCGTTTTTTTCCTATAAGAATCACTCAAAAAGTTAAAAAAAAATTTTTTCGGCGCAGAGGCCCCCCTTCGTGGAGCAGATCACATATGTATTCAAAAAGTCACACTATTCAATGTGTTGGCTTTCATTTGACACCTTTGCTTTACAAAAATAACGCAGTTTGTTGGGTGCGTTTTAACCTAATTTTTACCTCCCTGCATTGAAAATATACAGTTTACCTTTATCAATCACGTAACTGTTTAAAAATATCCATTAAATTTTTATCCATAATTCACTTGAAATCCTTTTTTATTCACCAACCATATTAAGAGTACATCAACAATAAACTAAAATGCAAATTGCATGATCAGTAAGTGGTGCCCAAGATGGTCTTATAACTTCTAATTTATTATTACTTTCTTGTAGTGGATTTTTCCAATTCCACCACAAGTTATTATGCAAATTCATGACTTCCAATTTATTATATAAAATTATGATAAAATATCCTCAGAATGGCCTAAGGGAGCTGATGGTAGTTATGTTGTTATATTGTTCATTCTGTCTTATTTTATAATCATACGACTACAGTGATTATTAAGAAATTATAGCGTTAGTCTTATAACAACTGAGTTTGAAACGTTGTGTGTAGTTAACGATTTCTGAGTAAATTTGTTGAGTTGGCTAGAAACAATCCTTGCGCCATAAATTCTTCTTTGAGCACTAGTAAAAAGTTTTTGAAATTACTTATTTCGGCCTTTGGCCAAGTGCCAATTTTTGAAGAGAAAAATACCATATTTAGTCGTGATTTATTCTATTCACTGGGGCAGTATTTATTACTACCACAACTATCATATTTTTTGGTGTTCACACAGTAGTTGGTTGCAAATTCCAGTATATGCTTAAATAAGTACAAGTAAATATAAGCAGAAATCTATGATTATTTAAAATTAAAAGAAAATGATTCATAAACAGTTGTATTCCTTAGATATTTTGCACGCTCTAGTCTAGGCACTATACCAACGCTGTGATATTTTTTTGCTAACATTTTCGTATACTAGGCTGGAAAGGACGGTTTTACACTAACTCGGGTGCGAGGAATTGAACTGTATCTTTAGTTTTTTGAGTTACAATTACGGTTTCATACAATTTCTTTTTTAATATTTTGACCAATAGAGTGAATTTTTAATTTTTTAATTTTCATTTTTCAATTTTGACTCACTTTTCACAGCCACTAACTTCTAACTGGTTGGTTGTGCCGGTAAATTTTATTAAACAAAGTTGTTCCAATCGTTTTGGGCTTCAATTTTTTGATACAAAGCTTACCTATCAATCCAGGTTTCTGGGACTCTTTGATTAAGAACATGGGTAGACAAGTAATTTCTTTGACTTTTCCCTTCACAAATTGCCAGTAATCTGATTCTTTCGCCAAATAAGACAAACCCTTTCACTATATAGCTATATTTTTTTACAATTATCAAATTCCACTTAATTATTAATTTCACTTAATTTTTCTTTTTCTACACTGAACAAATTTTTTGGATAAAAACACTTTGTTTAATTGGGTTTTGAACCAAAGACACATAAAAAACTGCCAAAAATCGCACGAGGTGTTAGAGTACATACGGTTGGAACGAAGTTACTTTCGCTATATATTATGTACTAGTTAGTTCCAACACGCCTAATGCGCCCGTTGAAAAAATACGATAATTTAAATGGATCTTTAAGAAAAGATACTTTTTGTAAAATGATAAACTTTTTTTAACGAATTGTTTTTCATAGAATGTATTTCTAAAAAAAGTATATTTTCAGGTACTTTTTGTCAGTATATGTATTATATTTTCCCGAAAAGGTAATTTTTTAAGAGAGGAACTCCATTTATTATAAGCTAATGTTTTTTTAAGAAAAGGTACTATTTTTAACATTAAGTACTTTCTGTAAGAAAAAGCCATAAGAGCATACATTTTATTACAAAGACGTACTTTTTTAAGAACAGGTACTTTTTAAAGATGTGGTACTCTTTTTAGGAAGATTATTGTTTTAAGAAAATGTACTTATTCCCAGAAAGGCTACTTATCTCAAGAAAAGAAAAGAAGAGGTATTATTTTATATGTAGTTAAGAACAGGTACTTTAAAGGAATGGAATTTTTTTAAGAAAAGGTATTTTTTTAAGAGAAGGTGTTTATTAGAAGAAAAAAATTTTTTTTACGAAATGGGATTTTTTTTTAGTATTGGTACCTTTTTCAAGAATAGGTAAATTTTTAAAAGTAGGTACTTATCTCAAGAAAAGTTATTTTGTTTCACAAAAAAAGGAAATCTTTTTCAGAAAAGACAGTTTGTTGTAAGAAAATCTACTTTTTTAAGTGTACTTGAAAAGGTATTTTTTGTATGAATATTTTTTTTACGAAAAGGTACTTTGTTTAAGAATATGAATAGGTTTTTTTTTTTTTAAATTACTTTTTTTAAAAAAAGGCAATTTTTTAAGAAAATATTATTTTTTTAACGTCTTTCACTTTGGCTTTTATAAATTTACTTTTTATTGGGTTCAAGACTACAATATATACAAAATACTGGTTACAGGCTCCACATAGAAAACTTCCCATTAAACAAGAAATTTTCCAACATATGTTAGTCTAGACACAAACCAAAACAAAAGTACCCAATATAGTTATAATACTGGGTTGGAGCATAATAGTGTTCAAAAAAATTTTTTAATTTTTTTCTTTTAACCCCCATCCCGCAACGTGCGATAAGGAACTTCGGTCCAATAGTTTTTTATATTCAAGCAGCGCACGGCGGAATAATGATGTATTTGATGTAAAATGTAATTCGGAAAATTGTGATAAAATTGTACAATGTTAATGCGAGTAACTTCGAGGTCAATGAACAAATTTTAGAAAAATATATAATTTTAACAATCGTCTTAAGATTTCATATCTTTGGCCAAATTGGTATGGTCAAATTTAATGACAAGCTCTGCGTACAACAACAAGGACAAAGTTGAAATCAAGTCTAAAATCAAATATGTACACATATAGGGAGATGGCTTAATAATACCATTTGACGTTTTGTATCGATGAATTTAGACATTGGGACAATGACGAGAAACTCGAACTTATTGGGGGGATGTACAACCATTCCAGGAGATCTTTTCATTGATTTACTGACGTTATATATTAAGGACATAAGATATTATAAATATCATGACATGATATTTGAATAAACTAAAGGTTTATCAATGGATTCACCTGTGTCTCCGGGGATCGCTGATTTTGTAATGGGGAAATTACTGTATTTTGCGACCAATATAATGACCAATAGACCAGGGATTTTTAATAAATTCGTCGACTATTTGTTTCTAATCATAAGGATATATAATGTAAATACAGCGCTGGAGACATTAAGTTTTTAACTGTGGGCCACAAAAACAAAAATGAGGGAGTTACCCCCTAGCTTTGGTGCTCATGATGTCACCATCTTACAATTAAAACAATTTTCCTTTTCGTGCACCCTACATACCGGTAAAATGTTTTTTGTTACTGTTTGCTTGTTTGAGAAAAATATGTTTCATTACTGCGAATAATATGTTAAATTTTTGCGGTGAATATGTTACAAATGCGGTTGTGAATATGTTTTATTACTGCGATATATATGTTTCACTGCTGAGATGAATATATTTCATTTCTGGAGTGAATTTATTTGCTCATTTATTTGTAAAATAATACAGTTATGCTGTCAAAAAAATATTTTAATTTTAGGTTTAAATTTTAACCTTTATGTGCTAAAGCTTTTAAGCATTATTTTCAAATACATACTCGCATATACTTGTATCTAAAATTCATATGCTTACTTATTTGATAGCATATCTCAAACAGATTTTTCATGCCCTAATGCAGGCAATTTGCCACAAACATACATGACAAGTTAATGCTGAGTAATTTTTTCACACTTTCCACACTTTCTGTTATCTGAAATTTAATATGTCTGACATTTACTACACGCCTGCCCAAGTGTCTGTGCGTGAGAGTGATATATTGTATGCCTGAGTTATGTGCGAGGAGAATATTTATACAGATTTCCCTGTGGTATTTGAGTTTTCCCTTGTGGTTACTTATTCGGTACGTTAAAGCATATCCCATAAAGATTGAAAATTATATTCATATTTTGTTGAAGATTGTGCTTAAATGTTGGAGATAATTTTATTATGCGTTACAGCTTGGGAATTATCCGATTTTAGTTGCAAAAAGCGATGGAAATAAACCGAGGGAAACATTTAGGTCAAGGCAGGCACAATTAGTTAACAGGCCACCGAGTGTAGTATCAGTTTTGTAATCGTTGACTAGCTTACTTGACGCGTGCACGTCACCTAAGTAAACTATTAGAATCAGTTTAGTTTTTTTTTTTTTTTGAAGGGTCAAATAATTATGGGAAACAAACAAAGTATATATTCGGCCCGGCAAGTCAACGTACAGCCAATACGAGGGTTCGTATTTCATGGGTGATAGTTTACCCTGTGTAACCCATTATAATACACTGAAAGACTAATGCTTCGTCATATGGATGAAATATTTTCGATAATGTTTTTACGTTACTACAATGATAAGTTTCGTATATCAAACAATTTGGTAGTCGCTGCAACGAAAAATTTCATACATGATTTCTTTGACAATTTCTCATTTCGTTGCTGCAACAATTTTATTTAATTTGAATTGTTTAGAAAAATTGGTTAAAAATTAAAACAAAAATTAAGTGCATGAGATTTAAACTATTGATATTTGATTTATCTCTTCCTTTTTTGTAATTTATTTTCACTATTTATTTATTTCGGAGGTATGCAAACATTTATAGTTGATGAAACAATTTCGTTATTGCAGCGAAACTAATTTTATAAAGAGAATTTTATAAAGATAAAGGGAGAAAAGCAGTCAGAGAAATGAGTGAGCATAAAAAAAAGGCCAGTAAGAGGAAATGCTGAACGTAAGTGCTGGGTCACGTAGACATCTTAAATCAGTTCATTTGCAGCAACCAAAAGTTGTAGACATATTTCTCCGCCGGAATAATTTAAAGAAATTTTTTAAAACGGACTAATTTTCCACCTAGTAAAGTAATATTATTTTATTCAGAAAAATAAATTGTGTGAATTTATGTGTTTGCTGTGATCGTTTGTGTAAATTGTGTATCTATAAATGAAATAGATAAACAAACAGAATGCAAGGAGCAGCACGAGAGCAAATAAAGTGACGCATCGATAGCAGAAAAACTACCCCGAAATATGTATCTAAACATTTGTGTGTGTGTATGAGCGTGACGGTACAAATCGTAACAAAATGTTCGTGATTTGGTGTTTTAACCATAATTCGGTCGCGCTTATTTCGTTGTATTGGTATTTGGGTTCGAAGTCATTAAAATCGAAGACGAGAAATGAACAAAGTGTTTCAAGTAAGAGGATCATTAAAAGTAACAATTTGACGTACAATGAAATAAATCCAATCGAACTTTTAACAAATTTGGTCAAAATAAATAAAAGAGCAGTTGAAGAAAATGCTTACAGAGCGATCAGTGGCTTAGTGACGGGGAGATGTGGCGTTACAATTGAATGACAGAACCCTCAACACAACAACAATGGCATAACTTAAGAAACAATGATGTGGTTCTGTGTTAAAGAAAATTTTGAACATAGCTCAATTGCTGTGATGAATACCATACGGGAGTAGAGCTTATGTTCATGGTAAGTATAGACATACGTAGATATGAACATATCTTAAATGGAAATCTTAATAATAAATTCCTCATATTTGTTTTTAATTGCACGGCTTGAGTATAACGGCCACAATAACACTCAACTCCTCGACTACCAAAATCTTTCTCCAGACGAGTGAAATGTATATAATATATTTAGCAAATTCAGACCACTTTCGAAACAAAAATTCAAATTTTTTTTAGCAAACACCTGCGATGTAATACTAACAGTGTATATATGCACAATAAATAATAAATAATTTCGAACGCACTTCAACACATGCATTACAGCAATGAAACAAAATCATTGCAGCAATAAAATAATAATTTCATTGCAAGAACGATACTTATTCATTACAACAATGAAACACAGTCATTGCAGCAACAAAACAAATTCGTTGCAGTAACGAATAAAATTCATTGCAGCAACAATCATAGGTTCTTCGCAGTGACGAACAATTTGCAGTTGATGAACACATTTTCGTAGCGGGAGTGAAACTGTACGTTAGCTCACTTTCGATGACTAAAGTTGTTGGGGTGATGGACATTCTCATCCCTGTGATGATGCTTTTCCGTTCAGTGTAGCCATGGGGAATAAGTAGCGTTCGTTTACACATTATCCAAAGAGTATGGGGACACTAATGAGTAGTTACCCACGACAATTGGGGATTAACAGTCACAATTACCTATTGCCCAATGGGTAATGGGGAAAATAATAGGAAATATAATAAATAAATAAATAAATGGTTTCCCATTACATCCCATGAAGGGACCGGGGAGAACTTCACTGAGCTGTGCGCTTTCCAGTTTTCACTCACTGATTGGGACCTACAGTTTTACACCGATTCCGAACGGTATTTTGAGAAGCTTTTTCATGGCTATATACTCGATAGTGTCGCCTTCACTATGCGACGTGACCGCCGCCGAAAGAAATTTTAAGGTGGTCAGAGCAGGGTTCGAACCCAGGATCTCATGTACAAGAGCCGCGCACACCAACCATTGCACCACCGACGGCCACAGGAAGTATAATAGTTACCCACAATGATGGAGAGTTAGCCATTACACATGGTAAATGGGTAGGCGGCCTTTACCCATTACCCACAGCAATGGGTACTAATTTAATTTAAATTAAAAAAATTTATTTAAAAATTTAAATTAAATTTAAATTTAAAAAATTTCTATATCTTGGAAACAGTGCGCCGAATAGAAAAACTAACTGGTAGCTCCTAAGGGAGTTTGATAAATAGTCCTGGGAGTTTGATAAATAGTCCTGTGTAGACAAATAATTCCATTTTTAAATAGCCAAAATAATAAAATAATAATTTTATTACTTGCTTAGAATGCTTTAACAATGGGAATATCTAATACGGCATCGCTTTCAAAAAAAAAATCGCGTAAAAATAAAACTCTTCACATAGAAGATCGCTAAAACACCCATATGTGTTAGCAATTTTTAAAAGAAAAAAAGTGATGCGGTATTAAAGACATCCGAGTTATTGCAATTTTTTGTTTTAGCGATTTTCTTACTTTGACAATTTTTTTACAAAAAACTCCTCCATAGGAATTGAACCACTTTTTAGAAGCACAAACACTTAGGACTAGCAAAAGTTAGTTGTTTTTCGATTGGACGCTCCGTTTCCGAGATACAGACAAAAGGGCGTTTAGTCGACTTTTTTTCAAAATATTTTAATTTAGCAATATTTTTTTTTTTGAAAAGTGGTTTGTATTAAAAACAGCCATTGCAGGTAAAAAAATTGTTATTTTTGTGATGGAAACACCGTTTCCGAGATATGGTATTTTTTTATTATAGCGCTGTTCTAATTTTTGAAATTTTTTTATAAAAATTTACGCCAGTACGAATTGGATCATTTTATGAAAAGTCCTAATCATGAAAAAAAATATTTTTTTTCGACTCGACGTTTCGTTTCCGAGATATAGTGTGTTAAAAAATTTTTTTTACAAAAAAAAAATTAATTTTTGCCATTTGGCGCACCATTTCAGAGTTATATATGCATTTTCGTATTTTAGAAAATTAGTTATTATTCCGATTCGACGCTCCGTTTCCGAAATATAAACATTTCACCTAATTTTGTAACATTTTCGATCAACTACCCGTCCCCGTGGGTAATGTGTACGGCTGAAATTCAAGCAAAGAATACATAATGTAAATTTCAAAAATGATATTACATACAATCTTTTGGATGTAGAACATTAACTTTCAAATATCTAACTGGTGGCCCAAAAATATAGCTCTCCTTTTAAATCATATGTTATTTTTACACTGGTAGATTTTTTTCTGTTGGAAATATTGACTATCAGCCAGTATCAAACCTCCGCGAACCAAAATAAGTCGTTTGCGCTTGAACAACATTCGGATATATTGCAAACTTCAATCGGATAAAGAATTTAGCCGAAAAATCACCTTTTCTGAAGAAGATAATTTTCATCAAACTGCTGCCTTTGGGAATCGGAAAACTCGCACATCATTGTCGAGAAACCAATGCATCCACAGCGAGTGGCAGTTTGATGCGGATTTTGGAGGGGTGGCATCATTGGCCCAATGATTTCCAAAAATTATGCTGGAAACGCCATTCCAGTCAACGACGAACGCTACAGAGCCAAGACTGCGGGATTTTCATGGGCTGTAATGGAATATATGAACTTGGATGATCTTTGGTTATGTAGAGGTTTGTGGCTTCGATAGGTATTGCCTCGTAGTAAAGGGTGGCTGAGTAAGAATGCACATTTTCAATTAAAAATAAAAGCACGTATTTTTTGAGATGGTTGTGATTTTTTATTGGATTGTAAAGAAGACATATTCCGATTAAGTATGGAATAAAATACCCAAATAGCCCACAGCTTTGATGACAGACCATTACTCTGTTGCTGAAATCTCCCATGACTTTTGCACAGACATTTGTCTGTATCTCACCGATGACGCGTTGGATCTCGGATTTGAGCTCAGAAATCGTTTATGGTTTATTCGCAAAAACTAGAGAAAACCCCAAAGAAAGAAGTCGCACGGCGTTAAATTGCATGATCTTAGCGGCCAGTTGACATCAAAATTTCTTAAGATAATTTGTTCTGGAAATCGATTGTTTCAAACGCGGTGTGACAGGTGGCGCCATTTTTTCCATCTAGTTGAGGCCACAAAAACTCCGCTATCATATTCCTGTAACGAATGCCGTTCACGGTCACTTCAATTTCGGCCTCATATTCAAAAAAGTAAGGCCCAATCATGCCGCCTGACCAAAATCCGCTCCAGACAGTTGCTCGTTGCGGGTTCATTTGTTTCTCATGGAATGCATGAGGATTTTCGGAGTCCCAAATTCGACAGGTTTGTGTATACACGAAGCCATTCAGATGGAAATGCACTTCATCAGAGAAGATGAGTTTTTTGAAAAACTCACTTGCACTTGAAAAATGCAATACCATTGAACAGCAATTCCATGGTCTGATCTGTAGTGTTTCATAGTGCTATTTGATATGAAAGTTTGTCTGAAGGGTAATATATTTATATGTGATTCTGGACAGAACTATCAACTGCAAGCTTATCATCATGAATGGCATCAGTAAAGCCACAGTGGACCCAGATTCTAGCAAAAACATCATCGAATGTCGTTGGGGTCTATCCCTGAGAATAGTTTATTAGATATATACTTGTACAGTTCTGGTTCGGCTGATATTGCTTTACCTCATTGTCGGTCGGTGGCCGCTACTGGAAAAACTAAATCATTTGACAGAGGTCCACATAATTGGAATGATATATCACAGGTATAATACGCACAGCCTCCGTTGAGGATTTGGTTGACCACTCAACCCTAGACGCGGATATCATGCCAATGGCGAGAGCATCGGAAATTCGCCTAGGATATTTTTCGCGATGCACCAACAATGATCACGGGACGATTTAAAGGAAACTTCGAAAGCCACGTTCGAAGGGGATTACATGACACCCTTATCAACCTTTGAGAGCAACTTCTCCACTCATATCCCTGACAGACAGGACTAAAAGGGACGCATGCCAGATAAAAACAGTTATTTTGATTCGCAACTAGATAACAAAGTAGGGCCTGGACTAGGGTGATCAGTTCGGTTTTCAGAAACCGGCTACTCGGTTTTTTTCACTCATGAAAACCGTCGGTTTTTTTTAAATCCCTGTTTTTCGAATATCGAATAATCCGGTTATTTTTTTGTCGAATCTCGGTTTTTTGGCGTTCGATATTTTTTATATCATTTTATTCATATTTGTGGTAAATGTGTACTCGTATATGTTTTTTTTTCCAGTGTTTCGGCCGAACAACCTAATTGTTAGTTTTATAAATCTGGCAACTATTACAAACATCTGTTTTTTCATGTTTTCCTTTCCATTCACATTCTTACAAATAAATTGATACATGCCAAACAGCAAAATTTAAAGGCAGAGCTCTACTTTGTTTTAAAACAGCTAAAATAGTGAATAAATTGTTTGACCTAACATTGAGCAGGTAAGTTTTTTGGTTTATAATGAAATATTGTGCTGTCTTACAACGGTGTTCAACCCTTTTGGATGTAGATGTCTTCTGTATGGAAATATTTTGATCGAGACGGAAAGGATAAAGCTAGATGCCGGCAATGTCCTAAGCAATTAGGTTGCAGGGGTTCCTCGACCTCTGCTCTACTGAAACATTTGAGGAGTGTACATAAAATTGACGCAACAACCAAAGCAGACCACAACGTAAATGAAGAGGCGGGTGGATCCGTTAAACCAGTTGAAAATTATTCTATGCTTAAATATGTTTCCAGAAAAGAAACTATTATTGAGATTGTTTCCCGCTGTGTTGCTGAGGATGGACTTTCTGTGCGTGTACAAAAAAATCTAGAGTGGTGCTGGCTTATTTACAATCAAAACAATTCAAGATGCCGGCTTCTGAGACTACAATATGGAAGAAAATATATGATTTCTATCTATCCAAAAAGATGAGTTAAAGAAAAAATTGATTTACTTAAAGCAAAAAAACCAGCGCTTCTCTATTGTGGTCGATGAATGGTCGGATATATCTTACATAAAATACATAAATGTTACTGTGCGAACACTTCATCCCGAAAGCAAATTGTTTGAAGTTTTTAACCTCGGTTTGGAGGAGATGAAATTAAAAGGCACAGCTGTTAACGTGGAACAAGTTATCGAACGAAAGTTGGAAGAATTTGGCTTAGATATGCAGCATGACATAGTAGCATCGACCCATGATGGTGCAGCGGTCATGGCGAAATACGGCCGATGTATTGATTCAGAGTCGCAGCTCTGCATAAATCACCTCATTCATCTCTGTGTTGTTGAGAGCTTTTACAAAAAGAACTGCAATGTGGTCAACAATAACGAATTTGGCAGTGAAGAGAATACTAACGACGATGAAGAATATGATAACGATAATGCTACAAATAATTATTTCGACTTTGTAGATGGATACATGACTTTAAATGATAATGTAAGCTCTATTATAAAACGTGTTAGAAAATGGTTTTCAATGTTTAATAAGTCGGCTGCAAAGCAAAAGAAATTCCTAATTTTTGTAGAAGACCAATTTAATAAGGAGCTTAAACTTATCCATGATGTTAAGCACCGCTGGAATGCTATGGCCAATATGGTTTCTCAATTTTTAAAATTGCACAAATGTGTGAATCATACTTTATTGGACTTAGGACTGACACCATTTAGTGAAAATGATATCGCAACTTTGTCTGTGCTTAGTGACACCCTTAAACCTTTGGAAATTTTTACTTAAACACTTTTCAACAATTCAAAACCAATTATCAGTTAATTTATATGAAATTCTAAAAAGACGTATATCAGAAAGACGTGTTCAAACACTGAATACTCTCATTTTGTATTTAAGTACGAGTAAACTCCCAATTAGTGACGCATTTCTAAAATATTCAAGTAAAAATGAAACAAAAGAGTTGGCATCCATTTCATATTCACGATTATTTACTGAAGAACATGATTCGTTTACAGATTCAAATGACGAAATGATCGTTGATGTCACTGAAGATACTATAGAAACAGAACTAAATAACGCTATAAAAATCGTTCAAAATCCTAAAACTACCATTAAAAAATCTACCAAAAATTTTCTTTTGGAAGATTTTTTATATATGGATAAGAGCGGCAAAAGGACTGAAAACCTTGACAGATTATTAAACGCCTTGTACACAATAACTCCAACTAGTACATTGAGTGAAAGGGCATTTTCAATGTCAAGTTTTATAAGAACCTAAGAAAAAAATAGGTATACACCCAAGCACTTAAATTGTATCTTATTTCTTAAATGTTACTTTAGGGAAAACTAAAGATTAAATTAAATATATTTATATATAATCAAGTATTTACAAATGAATGGTTATGACTTGTTTGTCTTTGTTAAAATAACAAACTGATCTCAGTAATGTTTTGCATTGTAATTATAATTAAACTAAAAGTTTACTTTTTATAAGTATAATTGAATTGTTTTCTGTTATTTTTTAATTAAATTTTTTTGTCAAAAATTGTGTTTTAATTTGTTATTTGGCATACATTTGAAAACCGGATTATCCGGTTTTTTCTGAATTTCAAAAAAGGCACCCGGTTTTTTTAAATGCCATTTTTCGAATAATTCGAAACCCGGTTTTCGCAAAAACCCGAATAATTGATCACCCTAGCGTGGACGTATTATAATCGCAGTAATCATGGCTTCCGGAAATGGCTGTATTCCGGACTACAAATATTGGACTCCACTGCCGCGAACGAGATGGCCAAGCAGTTTGATATGCTACTTATATGGGTGCAGGGAATAACAAAATTCAAGGTACGGGTAGAGAAATGAGCTGGCATTATTAGGGATTATCTCTCTTATTCCACAGGGTATGGAATATCGGGGTATGCTCCTTTCTACACTCGAGTTCATTCGATGCTTTCGTACGGGCAAATTATAGATGGTATGGATGCACAAGTTGCAGGCTCACGAAGTTAAACCATGAATAGTTCGAAAACTGGTATCCTATCCATCACTGGATATCTCTATGCTACACTGGACACTCCTTATGTAAAGAGATACATCTAGACGTGAATTCTCAGCTCAAGATTACTTCCGAAAATGTTGCTGATCATCTCGTACGTTCCATCCCCTACTTTTGTATGACTATGAGGCTGTATTTAGGGCATTACTTCTTGTTGTATCTGACATACTTGCAGGCAGTTAAATTGACTGTCGTTAGAATCTTTTTGGTGGACACAAATTTGTTCATCAGGTCTGTTCGTAAGATACTAATTCCTCTCTTTTTCAGTCCCATATGGAGCACCGGGATAGAGTTTGAACATCCCTTAACCATACAAGGTCTATCTATAGCTGCAATTGCGGAATCATGACGGTCCTTATTGGGCGTGCCGTGGTTTCGCAACAGTGGTTCTTTGACTAAGTGTCGACAGCTACACCCCCGAAATTACAATTAAGCTTTCCAATTTGCACTACTCAAGTATCTTCACACTTGACATAATTTGCAGTCAGAGCTAAAAAACACATTCGTTTCAAAACAAATTCTTACAATTACGTTTTTGTTCATTCAAATATGAGAAATAAATGAGATACTTTCCACTAAATACTTGAAAGGACATTTGTATGAAAATGCACCTGGTTTTTGTGCGCACTTTTTACTTGTACTGCAATGCAGGTACACTAACGAGTGTTCACTACTAAACCAAGTGCAGATTAAGGACATTAGCATAAGCGCAAATTTGCAAACGACAAAAAGACTTACTTTTCTATGCTTAATTAATGCAGATATTTCACTTCGCAAATCAAATGTTGTTGTGTTTCGTTGAGAGCAAGTAGGTTTTCTTTAGTGGTAGCGTTTTGGCGGTGAAGTTTGAACAAGTCAGAATTAGGCAATCGCGTATATAATGGTAATGTTGTAGTTGTAGGTCACAATGCTAATGACTGTGTGAATGCCTGAACTTTACCATATCTCCATTTACCACTTTAACCAGTTTTGGTCAGGGGCTTTATACAACAACGATAACATTCATTACACACCGATTCGATATTTTGCCTTGTCTCTTCAGTTGGTTGAACTAAGCACTCCAAGAGATTGGTCCCCCAAATGTTTCTAGTAATATTTTGATTGCCCAATTCTACGGCATACTTCTAGAACGTCTTGATTTTTATGTTTTCTATGAAGTCGAGTGACCTTCACGAAAATTTATAGATCGCAATATTATATCGGATTCATTTCATATTATAACATGTGATTTCTGAATAACATAGTAGGGTGACTTTAAAACTCAAGTCTGGTCCATATGTGCATTGAACCCGCTATCTAATGTGAACGAATCGTGCAAGCTAAGCATTGAATTATCGATCGTCACACCTAGACGAATAATTGGGTGGAATTATTAAGATTGAACTATGCAACAGCAAAATTTTATTCTTATAGAAATAACCAGAGTATGCCAAAATTACTCAAGGGATGCTCAAAAAATATCCAAAATCACTTAAAATTGTATTTTCTTTCAACGAAGAACACTTTTTTCGACTTAATTCAAAATAATTTATGGATAACCACAGCTCGGGTTTGTCTATTGCTATCATCAATTGAGCCTCTCTGGCTGCATAGCTCCGGCATTTGAAATGTTGACGGGTCACAATCAAGCTTAAATTAAAGCTTAAAGTCTTGCCTATAATCTGATTCTAAATATCGAATTTTCTCCCAATAGAATAATGAAAACCCAAAGTTTTATAGTATTTTTACATGATTTCCACACTGAAGGTATTTTTCACATCTGACTATACAGCGAAGTTACGTGAGAAAATATATATTCCAACTTTCGAGACCAATAAACGGTACAACGGAGCAAAAAACGTTACAAGCAAATAAAATAGATATGTCGACGAAAAATTCGGGCCAGGTAAGAGTATTGCATCGAACGGTATTTTAAATATAATCATCAAAAATGTCATGTAGCTGGTAAACAATGTTCCAAGAACAGATCTCTAGATCAATGTTTCCCTGCAAACGGAGATATTATTACGGAGATATCAAATAGATAATAGAAATGGAGATTTAATGTTTCAACACATAACATGCTCTGACAAGTTAAATTACACAAAAATTGCACCAAAATATCATTATCCAAGAAGATTGAAATTATCCCAACTTTGGATAATTATCACCAACACTGCAACACTGCTTTGCAAACAATTCAGTGAAATGCAACCATGTAAAACTGATTGTCAAATTTTTACATTCTGTCAATTTTTGAGAAGCCCTGGGGCTAGTGAAAATTTGAAAAATTTTCAAAGCATTTGAAGTCAAATTTTCGATTTTTGAAACGCTTGTTTAACAGATTTTCCAATATTATTTTTAGCATTCTTAAAATTTTCGGGGTTAAAATCGGGGAAAATCGAATACGGTAAAAAGTGTTCGATTTAGGACTATGATTGGATAGTCAGATCGGTTTCGGCAGTAGTTACAAACAAGTTCTAGAGTTTTGTTAAAATCGGTGAAGCATGTTTTCAAAAACCAAAAATGTTTTCAATAATTGTCCGGTTCAAGATCAATAAATTTTAAAAAGTACTTTTTAATAGTTATTGATCTTGAACCGGACAATTATTGAAAACATAACAACTAAAAGATCGAATAATATGAACGAATGCAAATTTGAAGACGGTACACTCTAAACGCCACGCTCATGGCAATCGTTGTTTCTTTTTTGAAACAACAACATCTATGCAATGGCTTTCGATGAAAGCAAGTATAGGAAAGAAATGTTGTAAATATTGATGGTTATGGCAAAGTATTGTTGTGGATGTTTTCGCACAAGTAGGAGTTTAGACAATTCTCGATTACCTGAGATTTGTTTATCCCTATAATGTGTGATGATATACCTGAACACTTGTGGAGAAGGGAGCTGATGATATGCCTGGGAGGGCATTGAAATAGCTATATTCCCTACCGTCCACCATAATGATCAATTTCACAATTTTTCTTTTTTAATATTTCTATTAAAAGGTACTTTTCATAGAAAAAGTACTTTTAAATAGTTATTGATCTTCTGCAGATTTGCTAAAAACTGTGGAGCAAGCTTTTCAAAGCCGGAAATTTTACTAAAATAACACTGTGCGACAGCCAAAATCGGCCGGGGTTCGGACTATCGGGAAAAGTTATATCGGTCAAAAAAAAGTTATCCGTGTCCCGGCGTTTCGCTGGGTCACGTCTAGAAATCGAGATATATCGACTTGAAGTTAGTAAGTATCATATAGGGGAATTTGTCACGTTTGGGGCTCTTTTGTGTGACATATCTCGAGAACAACTAGTCCGATTTTGGTGCACCGAACTTAGAAAAGTTAATAATTAGAATTCCTTTAATTGTACACTGTTTCTCTACATAATCAATAGTTTTGCAGTTATAAATATAAATAAATTTATGACGAAAAACATTTATTTTTTGCCTAAAAAATTAAAAAATTTTATTTTTAAAAATCATAAAAAATCCAAAACGGGGAAAAGTGTCAAGGCTTACCACTTAACGTAAAGTCACATATCCTACGAACAAAATGAGACATAAATCATGAAAGTAGATTTTGACAATAATATTGATTTTCTGTTTCAATGAATATTGATAATCTTTTTTTTTTTTTTATAATCGAGCGAACCCATTGCCGCCACTCTTACCCGCCCCTACCGACCGAGAGGGCCACGTCCCCATAACGTGAGGACAGCGTACAATTTATAGACCGGTCTATAACGGGAGAGCAAGGATCATAAGTTCACACGTTGCAACCAACTACAGAAATTCTTCACCAGTTGGTATTACACTAACATAAATAAGTATAAACGTACATCACGAAACATTAATATAACAGACTTCATAATATATAATAATTACGAGCAAAACGAAAACCAAATTATAAATCAGACAGACAGGCAGATAGTAAGGATAAAGTAAATTTACATATGTAAAGGAATATATAGCACTAATGCAGTCGGTTCAAATGACACATTATCCTAGACTTTGTAGCTTCCCAACTACCAGTGAAATCAATAAACTGATATAGCTCATTAAAGTCACGACACATTCTCGTAACTGGAAGGACGCATAATTCGAACGCAGAAACTCGATGTGAATGAGTTTATAGTACCTCGTGGGTCTCAATGGGACATTTATGAAAATCTTAGATAACAGAAATTCAGAACATATACATCCATAAATTATCTTCAAAACTGTGATAGAGTTTATCATGGTATGTCTACTACTAAGAGTCGGTAATCTGATCAATGCTAGTCTACTGCTATACGAAGGAAGATTATGGTTCGGGTTCCATTGAAGGTTTCTCAGACAAAATATGAGAAACGGTTTCTGGACCGATTCAATCATATTAACATAGAAATTGTACTGGGGGTCCCAAACAACAGATCCATATTTGAGAATAGGGCGGACTAGTGAAGTAAAAAGATTTTTCGTAACGTAGGGATCGGAAAATTCCTTTGCCCAACGTTTAATAAACTTCAGAACGCCATAAGCCTTGTTCACCATCGTAATTATGTGGGAGTTGAAATTCAATTTCCTGTCCAAGAGAACACCAAGATCAACAAATGAATCCACCAATTCAAGAACATTGCCACCTAAAATGTATTTTGCCGAAAATAATGATGACCTAGAGAACACCATATGCTTACATTTCCCAAAATTAAGCTCCATCATATTGGTTTCGCACCACGTCTGGAATGTAGACAAATCCCTCTGAAGTAAAGTATATTGACAAGGATCCATGTAAGAAAAATAGATCTTCACGTCATCAGCGTACATTAACAATTCAGAGTGCATTATGGAGGCGGGTAAGTCGTTAATGAATAACAAAAATAGAACCGGGCCAAGATGACTGCCCTGAGGCACCCCAGATGACACAAAAATAAATCTTGAGAATGATCGGCCAAATGATACCATGTGTTCTCGGTTCATTAAGTAAGAATTAATCCAATTCAGCATGTTACAATTAAAACGCGAAAAGCATAGGCCAACATAGAACGAAGAGAGATTGCAACCAACCTGCATGGTATCATATGTATAATTAATTCCCAGCGTTGGTTTGGAAATTAACGGATCAATTCGAGAAACATCAAAGTTGTTAGAATCGTCCACTAAAACTAGATCAAGGACTCGATTCATAGAATTGGAAATGTCGTTCAATTGAATCAAGTGAAGTTCGGAAATATGCGTAACAAAATCAGATGACTAATCTCATGGTGTCAATGGAGTCAGAGAATTGGTGTCCGGTAAAGACACCCATATAACAGACGTCAAGTTAAAGTCACCAAATACTAAAATACGGTCCTTTCTACTGGCTAACGCAATAACTTTTGCAATAGCGTCAATATGCTCTTGATGTACCTCAAAGCATGAAGATGGCGGTATATAAGAACACGTGACTAACAATTTCGAATTGCCTAAATTAATGGACACCACAATAAACTCAAGATGGCTAATGTCATCAACTGTAACCAACTCAGAAGATAAAGAATTTTCAATTGAGATTAAAACACCACCACCAATTTTACCAACACGATCTTTTCTATAAACTACGTACTTATTGCAGAACAACTCAGAATTAAAAACATTAGGTTTAAGCCATGTCTCAGAAAATGCAATGACATCAAACTCAAAACCAAAGCTATCACCAAATAATCTAGACAATTTAGTATTCAAACCGCGAACATTCTGATACGCCATTTTCAAACTCCCAATTAGTTTTTTGGAGCTGCCTTATCTCCAGACTGTAATCTAGCAAAATTATCACGCCTACCATTATCCCGATACTCAAATTCCCTTACGAATGTTCTGTGAGGCCAAAATTCCGAATCCACCAGTTTGACAAATAGATCATCCGGTGCAATAATTTTGAAAGACGACCTACGTTCTGAAAATTGTGACTTCAGCTTGAAGCACTGTATGGAATCGTTAGAATTATTCCCGACTAATTTAGACGATATGTAAAGTCGTATATCCTCTTCGGTCGTGTCGGGGGAAAGTCTAGACACAAAAACTGTCCTCCTTGCCGGTACGACAGTCAACGTTCTTGGTCCCGGTCCTGGCACCGGGGCGGGATTTCCACCCGGAGGAGATGACTTATCGCTGTCCGTGGCAGCTATAGTAAAGAAGGGGCAGAAGATTTCATTGGACTTGAAACTGGAACTGGATAATTCACGTCCATTAAATTTGGCGAGGAAGGAATTATCAACATTGGAGGGGCCTTATTAGCCGTCTTCTTCCTTTTCGGCGAGGAAGCTTTCAGTGAACCCGCTCTCTTTTCCAATCCCGGACATTTATTAAGCATCCCAATAAACTTGGAAAATCGACCAGATAAAGCCGAAAGCTCCTTTTGCATATCAGATGCAAGTCATCATAATTAAGTCAGAGTAAAAAAAAAATAAAAATAAGAAACTAATACTAAAAACAAAATTCCAAAATCGACAAAATTACCAAAAACGTATGAACTTATTATCCCTTTAATATTAATTCCCAAAACCAGATGGCAACTCTGACACACAAATAAAGAAACAAAGAAACGTTAGACGTTCTCAACAAAAACAAACAAATATTATTGTTGTTGTTTGTGTTTTACACGATCAACAGAATTTCCAATTGCACACAATAATACAAAAACAGTATAAACCAGCACTGCACTGAACACACAATTAAATCAAGCAATGTAATTTAACTTATCTTTGCACTTTTAACACAACAAGCACTATTTTAACTTTTAAAATACGAAATTAAAGTTAAATTCATGGAGCACAACTAAAAACGAACTAAATCAGAGTAGAGTTGCCAAATTTGCTCCACGATATGTAAAAAAATGTTGGGAAAAAAGGTTGATGACTTTTTTATTATTCTCATAATTTTGATGATTGCCGTAGATACTCCGTTCACATTTTTTTTTTAGAAGGCTGAAATCACCCTTAACAGATGCGTTCATTCATAAGTACCTGTCACTTAGAAATTGAAAAATACGTAGTATTTATAAGTGTTCATTAATCGAGTTTTGTCATTCAACAAGTGCCGACGAACGCGAAAAGTACTAGTGATTTTTTTCCGGTTTTATAAAAATTGTTGCCTGTAAAGTCGGTTTTACGGGCGAAGATTTTACGTGACAACGTCTTTTTCTCGGTAGAATATTTATTGATATGAATATAATTAAATTGCACAATAGGAACAAGGAATTGAATGAAAATAAGAATTGCACAAATTTTAACTATAGAAATATATTTTGTTTAGATTGATTTGATTTTCATATTGATTAGATGTTAAAATTCTTGCTCAACACAGTTTAAATCAAGTTTTCTTATATCTGCCACTTTTTCTTAATATTTGTAATTTTAAAGAATCAATTCGAAAATCAAAACATTTATTCAGATCGAAGGTTCAAATTTTTGCTAAATAAATTTGAAATTAATTAAAATTTGTAAAATAAAAAAAAAAACCAATGAGTGTTAGAACTCACGGGCGATGTTTTAACATTTATTGAAACTTATGGTTTAGGAAAATAGAAGTAATTTCAACACCATCTAGGTACCTGTGCGATTTCTATGAACACATTATCAAATGTGACATTATAAACAATAAACATATCCTTTATTATAAAATATAAACATTTCTTTTATTATAAAAAATAAACATTTCTTTTATTAAAAACAAAAGAAAATAATTTACTAACCAAAAAGTATTTCAATTCATCATATTCGCATATCGTTTTTAAAGCCGACCGCAGCTCTCTGTTTCGTTTTGGCTACCTAATTCATATGAAAATTTCTACACACAAACATACACTACACATATCATAAAGCCAAAAAACAAAAAACAAAAAATAATACCTTATCCAATGCAGACTGATCTAAATCAATATTCATACACACGCACATATATACGCACATACATACTTGCTCAGTCGTCATATATATGATGTGCCAAAAAACAAAAACACTCACACCACCGACCAACAGCCACTAGAAGCCAGCAAAGCAAATCGTTTCTGGCACACAAGTAAACACACACATCCGCACACACAGAATTATTTATTGAGTGGGAGAGAGACGCAAGGCATTCGGCGGGCCTCTCTCTCGTTCGGTGACTCATCGTAACGTTACCGGGCGTTACACTTTTTCATAAGTGACTCCCAGCCGCAACCTAATTTAAGACGTTGTCACGTCAAAATTGCATAATAACAAAACATAGTGCAGCAATAACTAAAGTATAAAATCGACATGATTGCAAAGTCTCAATTTATTTTGTTACGTTTGTGACAAAAGAACTCTGTCAACATATACTGGATCAGTCAATGAGAAAGTGGAGCGTGCTTTTAAATTTTATTTTTATTCCGAAATAATTCGCGGCGTTTCGTGGGCCCCAGACAAAATTTATAAAACGCGCTACAATACTCTTACCATGTAGATACAAGGGAAACCCAGTTCATGTTCATTTGGTGTACCAATGATTTCGACTGATCCAGGAGAGCACAATTCCGATACTGTTATGCTTGTTCAAACCAAATATGTGAAGTAAATCGTAAAGGCAATAAAGAAAGAGTTTACAGCTCTGCCAAAACCCTCTTGCGCATTCGGATCAAATACCAATTCCACTGCTTCCAAGTCCTGACATAGAAACTTCTTTTTCTATTGCAACAATGGATCAATCGGATTTCACCTATGAAGCAATACCAGAAACCGGCCCATCCAACAAAATAATTCCAATATCACAAGTTAGAATAGACAAGATTGTTGGAGAAATAAACTTGTCTCAACGCGAAGAAGAAAAACTTACCCAGCTTTTGAAAGAAGGCAACAATTTGGAGCCTAATGTCAACGTCACCGGATGCCGAAGACGACAATTGCTATTAAAGGTAACCAATACGAAACGAATGACTGGCTTGCTCGAGATTCAACGGAGAAAGGATGATTAAAAAATACAAAACATACCTTTTTGTTACACCGTACCTGTTCGATTTCTATGACATTGAAATATATAAAAATTAATAGTTAGTTGTGCTGAAGGCTCTTTTGCTATTGTACTTTCTTTTCTTACATCTGCTTTACATTAGACGAAATATTGTTAAAATAAATAAAGCAATATTTAGTTCATTGAAGTAATTGGTTTTGGAACGAAGTTCCTTAGGCCACGTTGCGGGATGGGGTCAAAATTAAAAAAATTTAAACAACTTTTTTTAACCGTATTATGCTATAACCCTGTATACAAAACAGTATTATTTTGCATACTTTTAGGATGTAGGATTTGTATTTGCTGTTCCTTCATCCACTGAACTCAGGGTCCGTAATCATTATGAGTTTTATTATAAAAATGATATATTAATGATTATATTATGAGGTTTAAAGACTTTTGTCAATGGCAATGATTAATTTAAGTAATATGTATTAAAAAAATCAGATGTGTTTGTTTGGTTTGTTTGCATTTTTTAGTACCGTATAGCCTCGAAAACGGTTAGACTGGTCGTTTTGAAATTTTCACGGAATGTAGTAGTGCGGTCGGTGGTGAAATTAGGATACTTCAACTTTTGATATATCAAGTGGGCGTGGCCCCGCCCACTGGACTCTATTTTTAAAAACGCAATATCTGGACGACTGTTTCACCAATCGCCTTGAAAATTCGTGTGGATGAATTTGGCAGCAAAATTCGTGATCCAACAAAAAATGGGCTGAATCGCCAATAGTGGGCATGGCATATATCTTGAAAATTTGAAAATGATCAGAGGTATGAATATGATATTTGATATTTATTTAAAGGTATAAATGTGATAGTTGTTCGTACAGTACAAATTACACTCATGGTGTAAGTGGACGGTGCCACGCCCCCTTTTCAAAAATCGTTCTGACGGCTTTTCTAATAGACCGATTGTTATGGAAATTTTACAATATGGTACTGATGACCTACTGATAATGCTTAGTTATAATTGGTTGTGATTGGATAAAGGGGCTGGCACCGCCATACAACTTGCAATTTAAAATGACTATATCTCATGAGCTATCAGACGTATGAAGATAGAATTTGGTATATATGTTGTTTATACAGGATGAATTACTGCCCGGGTGGAAGTGGGATGTGCCACGCCCCTTTTAAAATAACCCGTTATATCAGTCATAATAATAGTTTGATCGTCCTGTAAATTTCACAGTATGTTACAGTTGGCCTACAGATACGAACAGGCTATTTGGAAGAAAGTTGCCACAAAGGGACGAGACCCGCCCACAAACGTCAATATTTGAATATTATATATACTATATCAAACAATTGTCCGTACACCAGGCACTTGAGAACATATTACAATGTATCGCAAAAAATATATGCCCGATTTAAAAAAAAAATTTAAATCAAATCGGCCATATATCCTTTGAGATTAATTAAAATATGTTCACAACTGGCTGGTGTACGGACAATTGTTTGATACAGTGTAGGAATGTGAGGTACGGTACATATACTACTGATATGATGCAAATTACTGTGAAGCTAAAAAAGTGACCACAGGTACGAATGAATATGAATATCACTGAGGTCAGTTTCGAGAGCATACTAAATATTTTCATCCCAATAATGCATTTAAAAAAAAAATGCAGAATAATCTTACAGAGGCTAACATAATCACTGGAAATTATAATGGAATCGATGCCCTGATTCCACGCATTCCCATGATACCTACAGACATGCCCATCGATTTCAAAAGATTTCAGTTTCCGATTCGGTTGCCATCTACGATGACCATTAATAAAGCGCAAGGGCAGTCGCTTCAAGTCTGTGGATAAATTTGACAAATCCATGTTTTTCCCACAGACAATATATGTTGCATGTTCTCGTGTGAGTAAGCCTTCAGACTTACATACATATATATATTTGCACCAGATGACAAAAGTAGAGCACTTGAATAAATAGAAAAAAAACAAAATTGTGTTTCATTAAAATTACAATTCAGGGGTAGCGTAGCGCAACGGGAACAGATATTATAGTACTTTACCTAAAAAAAACTAAATTTTCTTACAAAAAGTACCTTTTCTTAAAAAAAGGATTTTTTTCAGAGTAAATACATTTTCTTAAAAAAGTAAATTTTCTTACAATAAATTGCCTTTTCTTATAAAATTAAATTTTCTTTAAAGAGTTCCTTTCTTTGTTGTGAAACTAAATAACTTTTCGTGAGATAACTACCTACTCTTAAAAATTTACCTATTCTTGAAATAAGGACCAATTCTAAAAAATTCCCATTTCTGAAAAAAAATACATTCTCTTATAAAAAATGCATACCAATGGCTTTTTCTTACAAAAAGTAAATTTTCTTAATAAAACATAAGCTTTTAATAAAACAAGTACTTCTCTTTAAAAAAGGACCTTTTTCGGGAAAATATAAGACATATTCTTGCAAACAGGACCTAAAAATATACTTTTTAAAAAAATACATTCTATAAAAAAAAACATTTTTCTTAAAAAAGGTTTCATTTTACAAAAAGTGTATTTTCTTATAGATCAATTTAAATTATCGTATTTTTCAACGGGCGCCTTAGGCGTGTTGGAACTAACTACTACATAATATATAGCGAAAGGAACATCGTTCCAACCGGGTGTCCCCTGACACCTCATGTAATTTTGTTTTGTCAGAATACTGGCATACAACTGAATAAAAAACAATATTTAGCTAACTGAAATAATTGTTTTTCTTTTGTCATAAACAGAGCAACGACAAAAGTATTGAATAGTTTAGAGAACTTATAGCACTCTTTTTTCCGTTCTCATGTAGAGAGTGTAAGTAAAAGAGCATAAACGAGTCTTATTCTGTTTATAGAATATTTCAATATAAGTGCACCATTTTTCGACAATGGTATTACACAGCACAATATTAAAAGCATCAATGATTCAAAAAGCATCAATGTTTTACATCAAAATTATGAATGGACCAAGTTATGACAAAATGAGAGTAAATCATTCGCCAGATCTCGACAGTGCTTTTGAATCATACAATTCGTTCCATGAGTTCTCTATACTATACTATTTGGCGAGGACGACCTGCTTGGTTTTTCGCTGCCGCTACATTAATACCATCATACTTATTTTCAGGCAGTGACTGTTGTTATACTACAAACACGTATGTGATGCTAACGCTGGGTGTTATTTGCATGTGTTCACTTTGATAGATTGCCCTACCCGTGCCTATAGATGTTAACACATCAACAATTAATCAGGGGCGACACAAGTGATTGCGATTTTCGATAATGCGTATCTAAAGAGGATCAATAAAGAGAAACAGTTGTAAACATTGCATTTTCGCTTTTTAGGCGTAAAAGGTCATCCCGCGAAAAATAGTGTACTTCAGAAACTACTTGAAATACAAATTTTTTCTGTTTCTGAAAGATAAATAAATTTCCTAAATTCTCATGAATGATTGATTATTTTTATTGCTCCGGCTCTTTATTTAAAATGCGATTGCTATTTTTTTGATTTTCCTTAAAAAATCAAAAAAAAAATTCGAATATTTCATGTCGATTTCGAGATATTAAATTTTGAATTATTCAGAAAAATACTAATTTTCTGAAATTTTCCGTTGTGACATTTTGTGTGGAGTTTTATATATTGGCATAACCGTTCGATATACGGACCAAAGATCAAAATCCCTTACCCACTATGTCACACTTCTCGTGGCCTGGTCCTGTTGCAGGATGTTCACATATAAGTACATTTCTACGGAATGATCTAGCACCGATAGTGGAGTGGGAGCTGGAGTCTGCACTCACAGTCAAATGCGGCTGAGACAGACCAATTAGCCGTAACCGAATTTAAAGGTTGTCACAACCATAGTAGGGGTCATCACCGCCGAATCGGAGGTTTGCCGGAGCCTAACTATAGGTTGCCGCAGCCTAATTATAGATTGACAAAACCTCATTAGAGTTTATCGCAGCCGAATTAGAGGTTGTCACAGCCAACTTAGAGGCAGTCACATTCGAAGTAGAGGTTGTTACAACCGACTTTAGAGAGTGACAAATTTTTAAAGTTTTTTTATTACTAAGTGATAATTTCTTTTCCTGTATTCTTATCATATACACCATATAGTTATCATCTTATATATATATTATTATCTTATATCATCGGCTCTCAAAGGACAAAAGAATATGTCGGCTATTTCGATCAGCGGGGTAACCTATTTAACCTGAGACGCATCAGTGAGCGCATCAGTGATCGCATAACCAATCAGGCTACCCATCCGTTCGTTTTCTCACTCTAGATAGCTAATGGATGGTTCCGATAAAGCCATTGGCCGGGGCATACTTAATCTTGGAAGTATTGAGATGCTTGGACTGACCTATAAAGGAATCGTTCCGGGCCACTCCCAAGTGAGTGGCTATCAGAAACTTTTCACCTCCACGGTCAGTGTCAGGAAACTCAGACATTTTAATACTGCCAAGAAACCACACTTTATAATAAAATGGATTTGAGTGCAATTCAAAAGTGGACAAAAAAGTTGCCAAAACACATCAAGTTTTTTCAATATTCAAAACGTGAACAATATGGTTTGAGTGCAGTTTGATGACATCAGGATTTTTGAAAATACATGAAAATAGTAATTCTAATATTTTTGATATCTAACGCAGTGTGGACTAGAACTAATCTAAAATTTACCAATTAATCGATTTTACATTTTATTATTTCAAAACAATCCATGACTCTTTAACTCCAATGGGGGTTTTTTTAATGAACTCAAAAGTGTTTGTTTTGGGTGATGGAAATCGATTGTCAAGCACTGAACGTCGGCGTTGTATTGGTTTGGGTGGATGACTGTTGTACTCGTACATTAGAACTAGCGGTCAATTCCAGCAAATACCACCTATATTATTTCCAAATACCACCTATATGATGCCGAAACTATCGATGCTTTCAAATATATTTTGTATGAGTTCCCAGTTCCATTCAGTTACAATTTAATTATTATATTTCCCTCCCTTGGGAAGCTGGTATATACGGATTGTTTTACGTACGTTTTAATACAATAGTGTTGACAGTTTAAAACTTCATTAAAAAAGTTAACCGCACGCAGACGCGATGGCAGCATCTGGGTCGAGAACCACACAAACAAATGTGTTGGCAATACGCACATGTATGTGTACCATTAATGTAAACGTGACCTTATCAAAGAAACGAAGCTGCAGAAAAGGGAAGGCATTTTCTAGGCCTTCTAGAAATCCTTTTGGATGTGCCACAAGACATGTTTTCATTCATTAAACCTCTGTTGTTAGTGTGGGTGAAAAGATTCCTAGAAGGCAAAAGAAGGATCTTCAGTAAAATAAATTATTGTATTATTTAAATGTATTATAAATAGGTTAATAAGATACGAAAAGTATTATTGCTTGGAATACAAGTTTTCTTATATTTAAGAAAATATTCACGATATTCGCATTGCTTGTCCGTCTAGCATTTACTATTAAATCTAAATATCATTCTTGAATGAGGCACGAGGATGGATAACTATGTTTAGAAGAAATATATTTTATATTTTTACAGTGTTTTATTTAACTTGCTTTGTTGTCTGTCAGTCTGTATTGTTCAAATCAGTCTGTATTGTTCAAATCTAGTAACTCATTTTTAACACATTAAAGCATTTTAACATTAAAGCATCGTTGCAGTTGACCAATCGAACTAAAATTTTGCACACTTGTCAGATTTGGATGATAATACGTGAATATGAAAAAAAAAATTAAAAAAATTAATTAAAAAAATAATTTTAAAAAAATTAAGTTACTGTGTTTTATTTATAAATGCCCTAAAAACTAGAAAATAATTTTTCTCTTAGCCTCAATAAGTATATTCTTCTTCATGATGGGGTTGTACAATGGTCCGCCTACTTAGCACTTCAACAACAATGGTCTAGATACTTTCAATAAAGAGCGTAATTAAAATGAATTAGTTAATTAATTTTCTATGGATCTCTCAAATAAAACGCTTGCATTTAAATTAAAAATGGTGACAAAATTAAATGTCAAATTAAGTGTCAAAATTAAATGTCAAATTAAGTGTCAAAATTAAGTGTCAAAATTAAATGTCAAATTAAGTCTCAAAATTAAATGTCAAAATTAAATGTCAAATAAAGTGTCAAAATTAGATGTCAAAGTTAAAGTCAAAATTAAATGTCAAAGTTAAATGTCAAAATTAAATGTCAAATTAAGTGTCAAAATTAAATGTCAAATAAAGTGTCAAATTAAGTGTCAAAATTATGTGTCAAAGTTAAATGTCAAAATTAAATGTCAAAGTTAAATGTCAAAATTAAATGTCAAATTAAGTGCCAAATTAAATGTCAAAATTAAATGTCAAATAGAGTGTCAAAATAAAATGTCAAATAAAGTGTCAAAATTAAATGTCAAAGTTAAAGTGAAAATTAAATGTCAAATTAAGTGTTAAAATTAAATGTCACCATTTTCAATTCAAATGCAAGCGTTTTTTTTGAGAGATCCCTAGAAAATTAATTAACTAATTAATTTTAATTACGCTCTTTATTGAAAGTATCTAGACCAATGTTGTTGAAGTGCTAAGTAGGCGGACCATTGTATAACCCCATCATGAAGAAGAATATACTTATTGAGGCTAAGAGAAAAATTATTTTCTGGTTTTTAGTGCATTTATAAATAAAACACTGTAACTTAATTTTTTTTAAATTATTTTTTTATTATATTTTATTTTATATATTTTTTACACGACGGCTAAATTCTGTTGGTACAGAAATTAAAGCATACAGACCATTTGCAGCGCCGTATATTTACCAATTGGCTGATTCAACAACAAGTAGTTGATTTCGATTTATACAATACAAATATCACGACATTTTTACCTAACGAGGTACGTTAGTAAGCGAAACTGAAGCATTTGGGGCACCGAACACCCACATGTCATTCCAGAAATATCTATGCACCCAAAATGAGTCACGGTTTGCTGTGGTTTTTGGGCTGCCGGAGTCTTCGGACCGTACTTTTTATAAAATTATGTCGGTTACGCTGTTACGGTTAACGGTAGACGCAACCTTTTCATGGCATGAATTAGATGACAAGTACGTGAATATGTTGCGTATATGGAGAGATCATTTCGCCGCGCTACTGGTACCTGAGATGTCCAATGACGAGGCGACTATCGGTAATAATTTGGATGACGAAGTCGATTGCCTCCCTCCTAACCAAGACGAGGTCAGAACATCTACTGGCCGGCTTAAGAACAACAAAGCCGCAGGAGCCGATGGATTACCGGCGGAGTTTTTTAAGGCTGGCGGCGAGGAGATGATAAGGTACATGCATCAGCTAATTAGGAAAATGACGAATACATGCCCGGCGATTGGAGCCTCAATGTACTACATCCCATTTTTAAAAACAGGCGATCCGAGTCTACATGCCAACTACCGTGGAATAAGCCTTTTATCCATAGCATATAAGGTTCTGTTAAGTATAATGTGCTAGAGACTAAATCCAATTATCGCTGGCCTGATTGGACCATACCATTGTGGCTTTAGGCCTCAGAAATCGACAACTGACCAGATTTTTACGGTACACCAAATTCTGGAGAAGACCGACGAAAAACAAATCGACACCTATCACCCATTTGCCTATTATAAGGCGGCCTTCGATAGCCCGATACGGGATAAACTCTATGAAGCAATGTCTGAGCTTGGTATTCCTGCAAAACTCATACGCCTTTGCAGGATGACCTTGACGAACACCAAATCCGCAGTGAAATTTGATAAGGATCTTACCGAAACTTTCGAAACTAAGCGAGGCCTCAGGCAAGGCCACACCCTATCGTGCGATCTCTTTAACATCTTAATGTCGATCATTATGAGAAAAGCTGCAGTCAACATGAGCAAAACCGTCAGCAGCAACAATCACATACTACTCGTGTGTGCTGATGGTATAAATATCATTGGGCGCACAATGAGAGTAGTTACTGCAGTTTTTCCGAGAATTGAGAAGGAGACTGCAAAAGTGGGTCTGACAGTAAGTGAGGACAAGACAAAATTAATGGTTTCAACGAGCGGGATCTCCACGCGATTAGGCCAAAACTTGTATACCTCGGATCTGCCGTAAAGAAATACAACAACGTCAGCCTTGAGATCAAGCGACGAATTGTGCTGGCGAATATATAGTACTTTGGGCTAAGCAAGCATTTTAGAGATAAAACCCTCTCTCGAGTAGGAAAAGTCCAGCTATACCATGCTCTAATACAACCTGTCTTGCTTTATGGCCTAGAATCCTTTATCTTATCTCAAGCAGACGAAACATCTGTGCGAGCATTCGAGAGAAAAATTCTCCGAAAAATGTAGGGCCCTATAGTGCACAATGGCGAGTATCGGCGACGCATGAACCATGAGCTGTATGAGCTGTATCCAGACGTTGACATAGTTAAGTGGACCAAAATAACGCGATTGCTCTGGCTAGACCATGTCAGTAGAATGACGATGAATCAGGACGAAGGATTATCGAAAACGAGTTCGAAGGAAGGCGAAAAATAGGAAGACCAAGACTCCGCTGGAGGGATCAGGTTGACGAATCCCTATGTACACTTGGTATTACCAACTGGAGAGAAAAGGCAAAATATTGATCTGGTTGGCGAAATATGTTATCTTCGTTTTGTAAGGTCCCTGACCCCCCAGGTTTTTTCGAGACGGAATAAAATAAAACTAATTGAACAATGTGTGGTTTCAACGCAACGGTATCATATACCACACAGCGCATAGAAATACCGCTCTGAAAGATATTTTCTAGAAATCTATATTTCGGTAAACGCCAGTTAGTTACTAAATTAGGGTGATACAGTTATGCGAACTTGTGTGCAATAGTGCCGGTCAAAGCAATAACTCCCTAAAAAACAACCTATCGTTATGAAACTGGGAAATATTTTGTTAAATGCCACTAACAACAACTGCTTGTACATTCCAAAGAAAATAACTTATTCTAAAAAAAGGTCAAGTGTGCATAAATTCAGAAATATCGAGGACTGAACCAATCGATTAATTTGAACAACAAACAGCATTTTGTACGTGTACACAGATTCACAATATGAGGCTGTAAATTGTATATGGAGTAGGATTGCAGCGTTTGAGTTAATTTCCTACAGAACTATATTCAAAACAGTCCCACCTACCGGGTGCTATGCTCAAAATGCACATAATTGGAACGAGATATTATATCTACAGCTTTCTTTTTTCAATACACACCAACCCCTTAAAATGTAGTTTCGTCGGACATTTTAGCGCCAACTAGGAATAAGTATGAAATTAACCCTTAAATGGATTTTCAGTTTTGACTTATTTTTAGCATTCGAGTTGAGTTTTGAGCTTTGGTGAGTTAATAAACTTATAGTAGAATTTTCTGAGAAATATTTTTGTGGTACATCCTAACCCATTACACCCCTGTTTTGTGGGTGTTTTTTACCCTACGTTATTCTACAAAAATATTTCTCGTAAATTTCTACATAGAATTGCTGAACACATCCTATACCTCAAATGTAAGGATAACATGGTTTCCTATGCCGATTCATAATTAGAATTTGCAAAGCGGGGAAATTGTTAACACCCCTCCCCTTAAAAAATCCGTAACAGAATCCGTTGTCAGAACCTTGTTATTATTTTTTGATGTGTTAACATCTATAGGCACGGGTAGGGCATTTTATCAGAGTGAACACATGCAAACAACATCACATACGTGGTTGTTGCACAACAATAGTCCCTGCCTGAAAATAAGTATGATGGTATTGATGTAGCGACAGCGAACAAACAAGCAGGTCGTCGTCGCCAGAGAGTATTGAATAGTATAGAGAACTCATGGAACGAATTGTATGACTCAAAAGCACTGGCAACATCTGGAAAATTATTCTAAACGTATTAGTCTATGTTTTCCATAACTGGGCCCATTCAATATTTTTCATTACTTGGTCCATTCAAAATTTTGATGTGAACATTGATGCCTTTTGAAATATTTAGGCTTTTTGTGTTGTTTTATGTAATAACATTATCGATATGATGAATTTATATTGAAATATTCTAGACAGAGAATAAGACTTGTTTATGCTCTTTTCCTCAGACTCTCTACATGAGAGCGGAAAAATAGTGCAATAAATTCTCTATACTATTCAATACTTTTTGTCGTCGATCTGTTTATGAAAAAACAAAAACAATTATTTCAGTGAGCTAAATATTGCTTAATTTATTTTAACAATATTACATCTAATGTTAAAACAGATGTAAGAAAAATGAAAAAAAAACGATTTAAAAAAAAAAACGATTCAATTTTAAACTGTCATGTATAACGGAAGTAAGTACATGTCCTATAATGTCTTTTCGAATTGACTGCATTCTGGGAATCATATAAACCTTGATCAATACTTATTACATGAATTTATTAATTTTATTTTTTTTTATTTTCCAATGTAGCATTTCCTAATGTGTTCATAGAAACCGAACAGGCACCGTGTAACAAAACAGTGTTAACACATCGCCCGTCAGTTGGAATACTCATTGATTTGTTTTTATGTACCACAGTGTTAGTGTACTTTACTATATTGTACTATAATGTCATATTATCCCTAGATATCTTTGGCAGAAATTCGTTTTGGCACCACAATAAACGTTTAAGTTATGTCCGCTAGTCAATATAATAACTGACGCAGACTTTTAGGGACGGTGCAATGGTAGTGTGCGCGGCTCTTGTGCATGAGAACATTATATTTCTTTCGACGGCGGTCACGTCGCTTAGTGACGCTTAGTCGCTTCGCAATGCTCCACAAAACGTCATAATATAAAAGCAAACTATTAAAAAAGTACAAGAGCCCTAAATAGCAATAGTTTAAACTTCATCATCCTATTATATTGCTCAATATATAGTATAATTCTAAAATATTGTACAAGATTCACTAATACGATTAACATTATATTCACGAAATTAATTTATTGCAATAATAAACCGGAAAATTAGTGAAATATGTATAAATCTTTTCTTTGCAGAAACAACCAAATCGTTAGAAGTTCGAAACGTTTTATTGCGTAAATACTTTACCGAATTTCTGTCCATACTGCGACGAAATATTTTTCTTTCTGTGCATGAACCTCTAGAAGGCCCTGATGTAATCTAGTTTTCCGTGCGTTAACTGAGAAACAGCCATGCCTTCTTCCAAGGACCTGGTATTTGCCCAATTACAATCCATGAAATAGAATGTTTTTTCCTTAAACCGCGATATCGCCACCTACGCAGTAACATGTAAAGCTACTCGATCTTTATTAATTAAACTACTGGCTGCATTATTGTAGTGGTAATGCGGGGAATGCGCAATACCAGAGATTTATATGGCTGTTCATATGTTTTTGTGAAAGTAACGTTTGCTACGTGCACACGGACATGAACATAATGTGCTCGTCAATCAAAAAAAATAAAAAATAAAGTACCAAATGAATTTGATTTTCATCAGTCTGATGTTTTGTGAATTCACCACATTACATTAACACAATTAATGATAAGAATTTAAATTACGTAGATTGTGTCATCAGTGTATCACATCTGAGATGAAAACATTCAAGTAAGTTTTATCAGACTTATATGAATGGCTAATAATATCGTACAGCAAGATATTTGATAAATAATTTTTGGAACGAAGTTCCTTATCGCACGTTGCGGGAGGAGGGCTAAATGAAAAAAAAAACAAGTTTTCTTTTAACCCTATTATGCTAAAACCCACTATTAATTTTGCATTGGTTTGTGTGCACTGATAGAAAAACGCTTTGTCGCATGGATGAAACATTTTCGTTAATGTTTTTACGTTGCTATAGTGAAAAGTGTCGTATATCCGACAATTTGGTAGTCACTGCAACGAAAAATTTCATACATGATTTCTTTGAAAATTGTTCATTTCGTTACTGCAACATCTTACTTTTCGTTCCCGCAACAATTTTATTTAATTTGAATTTTGTAAAAAATGGGTTAATAATTAAAGAAATCAGCAAAGGCATGATATTTTAAACTACCCCTATTTGGTTTACCTCTTACTTTTTATAGTTTATTTTTATTATTTATTTATTTGGGGGGTTTGTCAACATTTACAGTTGACGAAACAATTTCGTCATTACAACGAAACTTATTTTTATGAAAATATAGAGAGAAATGCAGTCGACAAAATGAGCGAGCGGGAAAAAAGAGCCAGCAAGAGAATATGGTGAGTGTGAGTGGTGGGTCTCAGTTCCTTTGCAACAGCCGAAAGTGGTAGACATATCTCTCCGCCGGAATAATTACAAAAAAATTTTTTAAAAAAGACTATTTGGTTATACTTACTAATTATCTATTGTTGTGATATATAAATTGTATGAATTTTTGTGTTTGCTGCAATCGTATGTGTAAATTGAGCATCTATAAGTGAAATAGATAATTAAACAGAATTCAAGGAGCAACATGACAGCAAAGAAAGTGACGCATCGTTAGCAGAAAAACTACCCCGAAATATGTATCTCAACATTTGTGTGTATGGATGCGCAAGACGGTACAAATCGCAACAAAATTTTCGTGTTCTGTGTTTTACACATAATTCGGTAGCGCTTGTTTCCATGCATTGGTATTTGGATTTGAAGTCAATGAAAACGAAGAAGTTGAAGTTACAAAGTGTTTCAAGTAAGGCGAACAAAAAAAAATATCAACTTAACGTACAATGAAATTAATTCGATCGAAATGTTAAGAAATTTCGTTAAAATAAATAAAAGAGAAGTTGAAGAGAATGCTTACAGAGCGATCACTGGCTTAATTACGGGGATATTTGGCGCTACAACCGAAGGACAAACCCTCAACACAATAACAATTGCATGATTAAGGAAACCAGTGCTGCGGTTCTATGTTAAAGGAGTAGCGCATAGGGGAGTAGAGCTTATGTCCTTGGTAAGTACAGATATTGATATGTAAATATCTTAATTAGAAATCTTAGTAATAAATTCCTTCTACTTGTTTTTAATTGCAGGACCTGAATTAGACCGCCACAATAACACTCAACCCCTCGACTAACACAGTCTTCTCCAGACGAGAGTTTAAACATGGAATGAATTTAATATATTTATATAATTGAGACCGTTTTCGAAACAAATTTTTTTTTTCAAAACGCCTGCAATGTAATGCCAACAGTGCATTAATGTACAATTGTCAGTAAATAATTTCAAACACACTTCAAAACATTCATTGCAGCAATGAAACTAAATCTAAACGGATAGAGGGAGTTTTGAACTCCCGCCCAATCGCCGCAGTGTCCGAAAATCCAATGGATTTAACCCCTATAACACCCGGACATTTTCTAAGAGGTGCACCCATCATGGCTATGCCAGAAATACCACTCTCGAATATATCGTTATCCAATCGATGGATAAAACTCAAAGTTTAACACCAGCAGCTGGCTATATAATGGAAGGAAGATTATCTCAAATCCCTTCATAAACGATATAAATGGAAAAATTCCATTCCAAATCTCAAAGTTGGAGATCTGGTGATTGTGATGGATGATATTTCACCACCTAGCGAATGGCGCCTCGGCCGCATTCACAATGCTCACAAAGGTTCTAACGATAACGTGCGGGTAGTAGATGTTAGATTCGCTAGCGGGATCATAACTCGGCCCATAGTAAAGTTATGCTATTTGCCGTACACACATGATAATGATCCTACTGAATTATAATGTTTGACCTCATAATTTCATTTAACGCTATCTCAAAACCGTCACTAATCCCATTTATTCTCTTTTGTTTTACTTTTTATTTTATTTATTCCCGTTTAGACCCAACCGACTAAGCCCAATTAGCGAGCTCAGCGTAGTGAGCCAGAGAACACCCCCAACCAAATAAAACACTGTACGTTTTATAACGTTTTGAAAAGAAACTTCATTGGTGTTAATTTAGCTATTTAAAGGTAAGATTTACACCGCCGCATTTTAAACTAAATGGCCAAATAATTTCTCGCCACGGAGCAATTATTTGACTCAAGCTATTTTTCTCTTAGCGCCGCAAATACAGTCCACGAAACTGCAATTGTATTCAGTAGTAATTAAACAAATGCATTGCAACAATGAAGCAAATTCATTGCTGTAATGAAACAAATTCATTGCAGCTAAGAAATAAATTCATCGCAAGAACCATACTTATTCGTTGCAACAATGAAAGAAGAAATTCATTGCAGCAATGAAACCAATGCGCTGCAATAATGAAGCAAATTCATTGCAGCAGCAACCATACTTTCTCCACAGTAACGAACAATTTGCAGTTGATGAACACATTTTCACAGCGGGAATGAAACTGTACGTTAGCTCACTTTCGATGACAAAAATTATTGGAGTGATGAACATTTTCATCTCTGTGACGATGATTTTCCGTTCATTGTGTATACTAACGGCTTAGATCATAGAGAAAGAAATTATCTAAATGTCTATCAAATGTTGGGAAATATCTTGTTTAAAGGGAAGTTTTCTAGGTGGAGCCTGTAACCAATATTTGGTATATATTGTAGTTTTGAACCCAATAAAAAGAAATACTTGAAAATCCAGAGTGCAAGACTGGTAAAATAAGTTAATTATCTAAAAAAAAATACCGATTCATATTCTTAAACAAAGTACTTTCCTTAAAAAAAACATGTTCTTTCAAGAGTACATTTTTGTACCCACTCTTGAAAAAATTACCAATTCAAAAAAACCTTTTATTCAAAAAAATACCTTCTCTTAAAAAAATACCTTCTCTTACAAAATCCTTTTCTTTAAAGTACCTGTTCTTAAAAATAAAATAATACCTTATCCTTTTCATTACTTGAGATAAATAACCTTTCTGAAAATAAGTACATTTTCTTAAAAAAATAACCTTTTCCCAAAAAGAATACCTGAGTTTAAGAAGTATCTCTTGTTTAAAAAATTACTTCTTCTTTAAAAAAAAGATTAGCTTTCAATAAAAGGAGCACCACTCCTTAAAAAATTACCTTTTCGGGAAAATCTAATACATATTCTTACAAAAAAGGGACAGAACAATATACTTAAAAAACAAAATACATTCTAAAAAAAATTTTTTTCTTAAAAAAGTTTATCATTTTACAAAAAGTACACGCCGGTTCACTTATTTAAAGGCAGTAAAAATTCCATATTCAGCAGCCTTTATGTTTTGCAATTTGTAACCGATTGCAGAATTTAAAAATCATGACAATAGTGGGTTCATAACTAAATAACTTTTTTTGAGCAATTTATAAAAAAAAGTCCAAAAAGTCCGAAAACGTTCAGTTGAATAAAGTCACTTTATTATTTGTTTATTATTTTTCAAGTATTTAACCGATGATTTTTTGTAGGGAGCGTTTGTTTATTACAATTTATTACATCTTAATCATTTTACGAGTCAAAATGGCAAAACAAAAAATTTTAAATTTATCGGAAAAAACTAAAATCGATGTTTACCGTTCTGAAGGATATGCTAACCGCACAATAGCTAAAACAATTAAACGGAGCCCAACAGTTGCCGACAATTACATCAAGCACCCCGAGGGTAATGGAAAAAAATTTAAAGGAAGGGCTTCATTGTCTTTATCTACGTATGAGGAAAGAAAAACCATCAAAATTGCTTCAAATTCTGCCGTATCCTTGTCAAAAATAAGAGCTCAAGCTGGAGTGGAAGCGAACAAGTCATCAGTACGCAGAGTAATTAAGGTCTGTGAGTATCCTAAGTACCTGAAATTACAAAAAAAGCCGCCACTTAATGCTCCTCGTAAGGAAAAGCGGCTTCAATTCGCAAGAGACTACATGGTATGGGATGTGCACCCAAGAGATCATGTAAATGACTGGAGAACCGTTATATTTACGGATGAGAAGAAGTTTAATTTGGATGGGTCTGATGGCTACAACTATTATTTCCATGATCTGCGCAACGAAAATCGTTTATTTAACCGACATGACAGCCGAGAGGGCGGCGTTATGGTGTGGAGTGCTATTACGTACTATGGCACCATCGATCTTGAATTTCAAAGTGCAAAAATGACTGGGGCAAGCTATAAAACGTTATTGGAATCGGCTTTTCCAAAGTTCAGTGAACTATTTGGTCCCATATCTTGGATATTGCAACAGGATAATGCCCCTATACACAACGCCAGAGTAGTAAAGGAGTTCATTGCAAGCCAAAATGTTAATATTCTTCACTGGCCACCCTATTCGCCAGATTTAGACATTATCGAAAATGTCTGGGGTTGTTATCTTGTAAAGTCTATGAAGGAGGTGGACAATTTGATGACAAGCAGTCACTAATTCAGGCCATTAAGGATGCTTGCAATCAAATTTCATTGGATTACATAAATTCTCTTTATATTTGCAGTTATTAAAAACAAAGGGGGTTGTACCCATTACTAAAAGTTCTTAAATTTAGTAAAATAAATTAAAAAAAACAATTTTTCGTTAAAATTAGTTAAAGTGCCTTTATTCAAGTGAACCAAAAAACAAAAGCACATTTTTGGACTTTTTTTTATAAATTGCTCAAAAAAAGTTCTTTAGTTACGACCCACTATTATCTATTTTTATATCTCAAGATATCTAGCTTCCATTTCCATTTTAAAATTCTGCAATCGGTTACAAATTGCAAAAGATACAGGCTGCTGAATATGGAATTTTTAGTGCCTTTAAATTAGTGAACCGGAGTGTATCTTTTCTTGATGGATTACATTATAGTATTTTTCAACGTACGCGTTAGGCGTGTTGGAACTAGTTAGTTAGTAAATAATATATAGCGAATGGAACTTCGTTCCAACCGGTTGTCCCCTGACACCTCATGTGATTTTTTTTTCAAGTTAAATTTTACATTTGGAAATTTAAACCTTCATAACTTTTAACCTTCGTAATAAAATTGATAAACCCAACCAGATTTATTTTAACCAAAGTTGATTTTATCACCGCAAATAACTTCGTTGATGACGCAAAATTTTTTGGGGAAAAAAGTAAACACATGCAAAATTAAAATGTTCGAGGGTTTGGTCGCTAATTTTGGATACAATATATTTTTGTAAAAAAAATTTTTGTTAGTTTTGTCGTTACGGGCAGGTTTTAAAGCTAAGCAAATATCCGCGGAGAATTACAATAAAAATTTCACCAAAAACCAAAGAGCTCAGCGTGAACAGCCAGGTTTTACTTTCAATCCACCAATATTTGAGTGGATTGTGAATGTCACCCTTACACTTCAAACTAAATGTACCACTTTAGCATAACAGCTCAACACTCTTGTTAGTGTAAGGACATCAGGCATGCCAGAATTGTTGCCGAAGAATGCCCGTTTTAAGACGGCAATATAACTAGTCACATACGTAGATCTAATGGTTATTTATACTAAAGCACATAAATACATACATAAACTTGGTATTCATATGTGAATGTATTTCCTGGTTTTTATATCAAATACATTTAAACATGCAAAACAATACCCAACAGAAAAGAACGGGTTCGTTATACCAAATATATCCCTCCAAAATTGTTGGCATGCTCCTCTTGGGCCAAATTGTAGTTGGCTTTTCATTTAAGTCTTTTGAGGTTTTGTTTGAATTGTGTTGAATGAATAGTTAACATATTTAGCATTCTTTTTGAACATCGTATGTAGAACAACCAACATTTGCATTGTTTCAATTTCCAAATGGTATAAACAAAACAAAAAAAATATACACTCAACACACACAATTGTGAAATAGAGAAATTGTTTATAGTTTAAACAATGGAAATGAGCATTCCCATGAGGCAGAATATGTAGTGAGTAACAAATAATTTAAAAATATATATTTGTAGTAAAGAGATGCGAGAAATTCTGGATAGGATATTTCTCTCGCACTAGTTGCTGTCAAGAGGATTAGATAATTGTCGATTTAACGAGTTCTTGTTTTTATAAAATCTTTAAACTTGTTTGCGATTTACAACTAATATATAAATACCATCCTTCCTATGTCGCTTTCCATTTGAAGGCAAACTGATACGGGTGTACTATTTTACACGGATTCCGAATAGTTTTACTACTCTGAAAAGCCTGTTTGAATAATCGATAATGTTTCCGTCACTAGACTGTAATCATTTTTGAAAGGTTTCCTTCTTAATTTAGCCCCTTTACAAATTGTAACAAATAAATTTGCTGCTGTCGGCCCAAGAGTTTACAAATATTCCCTTATGTCAACGAAATTTGTTACACAAGTTACACAGTATACCAAGGCTGATAGTTTTTGAGAAGGCGTACACCAGTCCACGTTTCGCAATAGCTGGAATACATATGTACCGACCTGTTTTCACATTATCGACGTTTGCCACTAACGTTTCCGCTTATCACAGATTACGAATACACGATATCGTGCGGATTTAAATAGTCGGAAATGGCGGACTTAGACGTTGGATGCTTCCACCTTAGCGCCTGTTTACCAGTTTTTGTATAACAAAATATATACATTTCAAACCTCTAATTTATACACCCTGAATACCACTGCGGTACAGGGTATTATAGGTGAGTACTCGACTCCTACTGGTTGTTACACCCAGATATACCGATGATAGACCAATCTAAATGTAGACTGATCCGTTCAGAATCACTTTCTGAATCGATTATGTGCAGCTTCCCTGCATTTTCGAAAGTAGTTAGTGGCTCTATGTAGTCAATTATTTCGTTAACGAAAAGCCTGACTAGCTACTTGAGTGGCTACAGGTAATGCTAGAGTTCTCCTTTTGATTATTGTAAATATGAAAACAAGGGGGGAAAGCAATGCACCGAACCGTTATCCCGTTATGATTTGTTGGTTACTTGGTTATTTTTTTGTGTTGGCGTCAGTTGCTATTAAACGTTCGTAGAAGTATCATCGTGACAGCGTACGTGGGTTAGAAGTATAAAAAAGTGCATTTTAATATTTAGAACGGGAAAATGATTAGCAACAAACAAATGAAACGCTTAATAAAGAAAGAAAGAAGTGACCGTCGGTGGTGCAATGGGTAGTGTGCGCGCCTCCTGGGTTCGATCCCTGCTCTGACCACCTTAAAAATTTCTTTCGACGGCGGTCACCTCGCATAGTGACGGCGACACTATCGAGTATTTAGCCATGAAAATCCTTCTCAAAAATACCGTTCGGAACCGGTGTAAAACCGTAGGTCGCAATCAGTGAGTATAAAACTAGAAAGCGCACAGCTCACTGGTTTTGAGTAGCTCTCCCCGATTCCTTCATGGGATGTAATGGGAAACCATTTATTTATTTAATAAAGAAAAAAATGGAGCAAATTGTGCAAAAGTTTGAAAATGTAGAAAAAGAATGTGGTGAAGATAACGACAAATATTTATTCACAGCATTAATTCATTATGGTCCGGCGAATTCATCAAGCGGATTGTACTAGTCAAGTAGTTTTTACAATGTTGTTAGATATTTCGGCAATTCAATGTAGCTAACGATCTGCATGGTACAGAGTAGTGCAGACAGTAGCCACTGACTATCGTCAATGGCATCCCCATGTTAAATTCGTCAGTGTAAAGCATAGCTGGTAGTCTGGCTGGTAGTTAATGGTAATTATTGGTAGTTAGGGAAATAACTAAAAATTCGTTAGCTACGTTGACTGCAGGGTTGTAATCAAATTATTCGCCGCAAGTTTGATCCACTTAATTCTAAACTTTGTAGTTTATATCTGGGCCAAAGTCTATTGAATTGAGAACGATTCGGTTAATGTTTTGATATAGTCCCCATATAAATGCATCGTCACAACTTAGTTCCTAGGGTTCCAGAGCCAATGGAGTTTTTGCAAGTATTAGCATTTACACACACATTAGGTGGTTAGAAAATGCGTTACCTAGGCTCACGTTCTGATATCACTCCCATGCCATTTGTACCACACAAACATGGAACGGTGGTCTGCAAGGATTGCGAATATCAACTGAATGCAACATATTTTGGAGCAAACGTTTTTGTCAGACCAACTATGATTACTCTTGAAAATAGGTCCTATCCGCCCATGGTTTTATAACCTTATCCGAATTTTACAACCCGGTGTTGGTACTATTGACACCAGAGTTTGCAAATACTAACGGATTTCAACAAAATTTGGTACAATATTATTCCTTTAAACGATAAAATTTGTAAAACGAAAAAAAAGTTATGCTTTAGAGCGGAGTAGCGAAATATCGAGAAAAATAAATACGAAAAAAGCAAATCTGACCTCAAGCTTGGAAAATACAGATTATTTATTTCTAACGAAAAAATTTGAACAACGAAATACAAATATTTTCACAAACTTTTTTATTTTAATATTCAAGCTCCAGATAACTCTATATTTTTATTAATAGGAATATGGTTTTTTAAAAGAAGTTATGCACAATGCAATCTTATGACTGCTGGCAAACCGTATAGCTATTTCAGATCTAGCCACAGATTTTCATCAGCGGTTGTTTGAAATAATGCTTTTGAAAAGTTCATCAAACTAAATGCAAACAAAATGTCATTTGAATTGAGAATTCACCACAATGCAAGGGTTCGAAAAATATCGCAAGCAAAACACACAAGAAAACATTTGCAGAAACTTCTTTCCATCTCTAGAGAACCATTGGTTCCCATTAGATGTGTTTTTTTTTTTGTTGACAAACAAGTAACAAGTAAGGTCTTTGACCCCTCGCGGTTGTTCGAGACCGGATAACAGAGTAAGTATTAACGTAACGTTTATATAATTCGTGCGATTTGAATTGACATTTGTCCCGTCGTTCAATATCTTCTGCAGCAAATGCAAATGTGTCTTCAACTATAGGATTTTGTTGATGATAATCGTCTATTCTATTCTATTGTATTGTACTATGTATGAGCTTAAATACACTCTGCAAATCTGTCTTTTAACGTAGAATACGTCTTACCTTACGGTATGAGGAGTCATGTCAGGTATTTATTGTTGTAATCTTTATTTCATTGAATTTGAGGAAACGGCTAGATGAATTTTTTTAAAATTTTTTTTGTAGGTAAATGAAGATGTTATCTTTCGTTTGATATACATTTCATATTGGTTGATATATTTCTAGTATTTTAATTTCTTAAATGAAAATTGTTTAAACACATTAACTCAAACATAGATATGTGTGGTGTTTGGTTGAGTGTTTTTGGTTGCTCAACATTGCTTAGGAACATGTATCTAGTAAAAAGTGAAACGAACAGCAAGCTAATGTTGCTTGGCAACATGTATCTAGTAAAAAGTGAAACAAACAGTAAGCTAACGTAATAAAGCTTTTTTGCGAAAGCTTCAATAAAGCTGTTGTAACATTAATTTTGAATTGTAAAGCGTAAAGCTTTCACACAACGCTCGAATGCTAAAGCGAAGACTCGATAAGGTAAACCTTTTTTAATATTAGGGCGGCCCTCTCAACATTCGCAGAACTTATTTCAATAAAAATATTAATTAAAATACATAAATTAAATTAAGTTTAAAAAAATTGAACATAATATTTTTTTTTTAAACGGACTTGAATCAAATGCCGTTGGTAAATATAAAAATTACAGCAGACAGTTGTCCGAGGCCTTCGGCCACGGACTGTCCTGCAGGCTGTGTCAGAGACACGGCCATTAAGTTTAACGTAGAATACGCCATCCGATAAGACAGAAAACATATATAACAATAAATGATAAATAATATAAGCAAATTTATTGTTATATATGTTTTCTGTCTTATCGGATGGCGTATTCTACGTTAAACTTAATGGCCGTGTCTCTGACACAGCCTGCAGGGACAGTCCGTGGCCGAAGGCCTCGGACAACTGTCTGCTGTAATTTTTTTTGCTCTGTGATTGATCTCACCATTGGCAGTAATTCGAATATATCAGAACCGATGGCAACTGACATAAAATAACGAATAGTTGGCGTCGCGAGAAAGATCAGGAAACTTAGAAGGTCAAATGATATAAATAGTTGATAAAAAATATCCCTGTTTCCCATTACATCCCATGAAGGGATTGGGGAAAGCTTCTCACAACCAGTGAGCTGTGCGCTTTCTAATTTTCAGTCACTGATTGCGACCTACAGTTTTACATCGGTTCCGAACGGTATTTTGTGAAGCTCTTTCACGGCTCAATACTCGATAGTGTCGCCAGTACTTAGCGAGGTTGCCGGCGTCGAAGGTAATGTAATGTGGTCCGAGCAGGGATTAAACCCACGTTTTCATGCACAAGAGCAGCACACACTAACCACTGAACCACTGATGGCCACATAAATAGTGGAAATGTGACGATATTGAGACAGTCTCTATTGAAGCGGGTAAAATGCAGTAGTGATATTGAGTCAAATCTTATTGTAAAGTGTTAAGTAAAATAAAGACCCCTGTTGATCTTGTTGTAATCTGAAGATAAGCTGGTTTTATTAATGGGAATTAAAATAGATTTAGAATGAGCAACTAGAAAATTCGTATCAATCTGCAAATTTCGAAAATAATTATTAGTAAACAAACTTTGTAGAGGAGCACCCGTTTATAAATTCTGTATTGCTTTTTACAAAGCCGGCGTCTGGAGGACGAGTCCAACGAAATTACACACCCAAATCAAAATGAAAGCAGGCCACAAAGTTGTAGTCAGTTTTCATTACGAAGGGGAACCCCAAATCCGAAAATGAAATAACCCCTAAGCAATAAAAATGGATCCCAAAATAATTGTGATCTACGAGCCCATTTATTTATTTGTGGCCCAAATTCGTTTTTGTTTCAAATCAAATGAAAAAGGCCCCAAATAAGTCCCCACTGTATCAAGTTGCCAGAATCTGTTAAAACTTGAAGCCAGATTTCATTTTACGTTTGTGGTTTCCAGGAATGGGACTTTAGTGAGTTGAGATTACACTCCAGTAAAAGCGGCGCAAAAACAATAATGTTTTTTTATATCCATCTAAATGATTAATACTGTAATAAGTATGATAACAAAATTATTTAAAATTTCCATATAGACAGCAACCAAAATATTGTGCGGAGAGAAAAATTCAATAAGCTGCATTAGAAAAGTGTTCCAAAAACCCAATGAGTGTTCGAACTCACGGGCGATGTGAACACCTTTTTGTTACACGGTACCTTTTCGATTTCCATGAACACATTAGTAAATGTTACATTGGAAAAAAAATATAATACATCATAGAAACGTTCTATGAGAAAGAAAGAATATATTGACAAATCTTCAGATATATCGATGCACATTGAATCATCAATATACTTTATTGTTTTTGAAAAAATTCAAGCACTTTTAAACATTAATAAGTTCATTTAATAAGTATTGATCAAGGCCCATCACATAGCCCAGAATGCAGTCAATTCCAAACGCTATTATACGAAATGTACTGACTACCATTATAAATAAATTTTAGTTTAAAATTGTTTTGTTGTGGTTTGAAATCGTTTTTTTTTGTGCTGAAGGCTCTTTTGCTATTGCACTTTCTTTTTCTTCATCTCATTTAACATTAGATGTAACATTGTTGAAATAAATAAGGCAATATTTAGCTCACTGAAATACTAGTTTTAGTTTTGCTTGTTTGAATGCTGGCATACAACTGAATAAAATGCAATATTTAGCTCACTAAAATAATTGTTTTTGTTTTGTCATAAATAAAGCAACGACAAAAAGTATTGAATAGTGTAGAGAACTTTTTGCACTCTTTTTCCGTTCTCATGTAGAGAGTCTGAGAAAAGGAGCATAAACGAGTCTCAGCCTCTTTATAGAATATTTCAAATTAATTACACCATTTCGACAATGTTATTATATAAAATAATATAAAAAGCACAAATGTTTTCAAAGGCATCAATGTTTCATATCAAAATTATGAATGAACCAAATTAGGACAAAAAGAGAGACATATGTTTTGAATCATTCGCCAGATGTCGCCAGTGCTTTTGAGTCATACAATTCTTTACATGGGTTCTCTATACTATTCGATACTCTTTGGCGACGACGACCTGTTTCTTTGTGCACTGACGCTACATCAATACCATCATACTTATTTTCTGGCAGAGAGCGAGGTTGTACAACAACCTCGTATGTGATGCTAACGCTGTGTGTTGTTTGCATGAGTTCACTTTGTTAGATTTCCCTACCCGTGTCTATAGATGTTAACACATCAAAATTTTGAGGAGTAAGTGTCAATATAAATTGCTTGGTTACCATAAACAAAATTAATTCGACTTTTGTTTAGAACTCAGGGTGGCGCTCGAAATATTGCATTTTTAAAAAATTCAAAGATGACTCCAACATATTGTTAACAAAAATGTTATTGCATCCTCAATAAATGGCGTACACGTGATTGAGGTTTTTCAAAGCAGAAGCATTTGGAAAAGCTTCGGTTTGTCCAAATATGAAGCCAAACCAAGACACTTTTTTACAGCTTCCGTGATAAAATCTATGGATTTGATATGTATATGAAAACATCCTTTTAGCCAATAGAACGTATTTAATGGATGCCACATTTGACATGGTACGTCAAAGCTGATTTAATCAGAATTTTGTTATATATGTACAACGCTGAGGTCGGGTAAAATCAGACTTGTACTCCTTAAAAAGAGTTTAGAAATTTTTCTCTTCTAACGACATACCCAACTTGTTTAATTTTAATGAACAGAATAATCAACTAGCTTATCACAATTTTTTTGAAAACTATTAATGAAAACATATTTAAATTATTTAAATTTGTATTTTAAAAACGTTTCCTACAGTTAAACTCATTGGTTGTTGGTAAGTATTAGAAACTTGCATACATATATTGATTTACAATTCGCAAAAAAAATCTAAGATGTCGTTTCGAACGTTTCGAAATTAAGTATTGGGTTGGCAAGAAAGTAACTTCAGTTGTCTCATATAGATAGTGCTATTGTTATTTTCGAAATGCTTTTGATCAGCTGACAAAGTTCTTTGTTACACAGCTGAGATTTCATGCATAAATTTGTGATATGTCACATTATTTGCAGTGGTCAGTTTTCAGTTATATCATCTTGTGAATATGGATGATCAAACTGAAAATTTTTTTTTTCATATTTTGTTCTTTTATTTTCGAAAAGGCAAAAAAGCCGCGGAAACACACCGGAATATTTGTGGCGTGTATGGTTTGGACACTTTAACAGAATGCAGATGCCAAACAAAGCTGGTTCAAAAAATTTCGTTCTGCAATTTTGACGGGCAGAAATGGCCACAGGAGTGTTATGCCAAATGAGGTTGATGAGGGCGCAATCAACGCCGATATCGAATCTAAACGACATGTTTCTGTTCGAGAAGTTGCAGGGTTTAGACAGTCATAAATCTTGATATTTAGGTTGCCCACGAACTTAAGGAAATCCACTTAACAAAGCGGATACGCGATTTATTGCTCAAACGCTAAAAAAATTATCTATTTTGGAAACGCATTGTCACGAAAGATCAAAAATGGATTCTTTACAACAATAGCAACCGAAATATATTCTGGTCCAAGCACGATGAAGGCGCTCGCTCAAACGTTGTTAGAGGCTGAACTACACCCATAAAAGAGGTTTATGATGATTCTGACGTCTATTGACGCAAGAAAATAAAGCAGTGTAGTAGAATTTCCATTTTAAACATACCCACCCACATCCATAAGGATGGGGGTATATATCATTTAATACAGAAAAAAATGTAACGCATAGATGAAGTCATATTAGACCCTTATTAGTATATTGGGTTGAAATTAGCTTTAGGACTTTTTAAGAAATTTTCATCGAAATTTTTGTCAGTTATTTGAGTTATTTTTCAAATTTAGTTTGGGATTGAAAACGGGCATTCTGACCACGCCGTTTCTGGTACCTCTCATACAAATCCACACATTTAGAACAAAATCACATTTCCTCTAAAACTTGTTTGTGGTAGGTGCGATTAGCTTCAAGTCACACATCGGCTAATAATCTGTAAATGTCGACTTAACTGGAGAAAATAGGCGAGATTGCCACGCCCATTATAGTACCTCCCATACAGAAGCTTGGTGGTTGTCCGGGTTGTAACCGATAAGTCGGGTGAAACTCTTCCGACCTTAATGAAATTAAGTATTAGGCTCCAAGTCGGCAAACGTCAATCACCGATTAAGAAAAGGGTTTGAAAAAGTTGTATGGCCGTCTGGTTGTTCGGCACGAGAAGTCCCGCAACACCGAACCTCGCTTTATGAAATGTTGTACTAGACACAATTTAGTCAACTGCCACTATCCTTGGAAAAATAGCGGGTTTGCAACACTCATTCTGGTACGTCCCATACAAAAGTTTGAAGGATGACCTATTTAACGACACGACCGATCGGACCGGTTGTAGGCAATATTTTGCTAAAAGCAACTGTGAAATTAATAATTGACTACTGTGCCACGCCCAGTTCCGTGCCTCCCATACAAATTTGGGAATAATGTCCGATTGGCCGAGTCGATATTTCCATTAGAGCACAACCGATCTTAATAAAATGTGGTAACGATCACTATTTTGACAAAAGCTACTGTGTAAAAAAAAAATCAACAACTTCGCTATGCAGATTTCTGTAACTCCCACATAAATTATTGGGGTGCAGTATAGTTGTTATTTAACCGAACTCAGACGCAATGGATGACCTTGGGTGAGGGTATGTTTAAGTCGATTAGAAATTATGTACTGGTATAATTGTTGCGATTATAAGTGACATTTGTTCAGACGTTCAACATCTGCAGCAACAAATGCATAAGTGCCTACAACTATTCTATTGTATTGTACTGCATTTCTACTTAATGACTTGTGCAGCGTTTCCTCCTATTGATTAGCAAATTGTTGCGATTGGTGACGAATTATTTGTCGGTAAATTAAGTAAATGATGCTATAAAATGAAGTATTGAATTGAATTACTGTATATGACGGAAAATTAGAAAAGAATGCTGAAAAATCGGACTTTTTGTTGTTTAGATGCAAATATTTATAATGTGTTTGTGTAATGTGTCCAAGCACATTGATTTTTGTTAGTCAATATTACGTGTTGGAGACATTAGTATGTTAAAATATATGTTTTCTTGACGTAAATATTGTTTATTGAAACCTGCTGAAAATAAAAACGTGACAGACAACAAAGACGTAAAATAATTTTACCTTTACCACTTCAATTTTTTAACTTCCATACAATAGTCGGGCGCGTTTCCGGTTGATCGACACTAAATCTCTTGCAAACTAAGCCGATCTTAATGAAATTTCGTACTAGCCAATATTTTTTCAAAACCTACTGTGTAATGCTTTGCCACGCCCATTGTCGTACCTTCCATACCTTATCGCAACACATGATAATTAACTTGGGAATTAGATAATATTCAATCTGCTATCGAATATGGGCGAATTAACCGAGCCGATTCGGGTAACTGAGGGTTGGTAGGCTCCAGACAAAATTTAAACCATTTTTAATGAAACATGGACCCTGTGGACGACTAAAGGTGAGCGTATGATTAAGTTGGTTGGTTGCCCGACTGAAATTTCTGTACTGGTTTTAATTGTGTTACAATCAATTGTTACACAGTGCATTAGGCAAGCAAATTTTTAGTTTTCCTCTTTGCTGAAAAATGTTTATATTTCTCATCTTGTTACAAATAAAGTGTATCTTGGAAAAAAGAGCGAAGGACAATCCTTGATAGTGGGTGCACAAAGGCAGTGACATTTGTTTTAATATGTTGTCTAAAGATGACAATGAAGTCAATGACGAAATAGAAAACAAGAAATAGTAAAATTGTTGACGTCAATATAATCACAGAAATATTGCAATGTTACCTTGCAAAGGTCTACTGATGTGTATCAAATGTAATTTACGAATACACAACTCAACTACTGAAGAAAAAATTATCGTATGCATATAAATACCATTATTGTTGTATAGTAGTTCAAGATATAATATAGGTATACCTATTTAAAACAGAAAAAAATTGAACATCTTTAATGTTTCATTTTAATTTTTGATGTGTTAACATTTATAGGCACGCGTAGGGCAATCTATCAAAGTAAGCATCACATACGTGGTGGTTGTTGTACAACAATAGTCTCTGCCTGAAAATAAGTATGATAGGATTGATGCAGCGGCAGCGAACAAACAACCGGCTCATCGTCGCCAAAGAGTATTGAATAGTATAGATAACAGAAGGCATGAATTGTATAACTCAAAAGCACTGGCGACACCTGGCGAATGATTCAAAACTTATAACTCTCTTTTTGTCACAACCTGGTCCATTCGTAATTTTAATGTGAAACATTGATGCCTTTGGAAACATTTATGTCTTTTGTATTGTCTTATGTAATAACATTGTCGAAATGGTGCATATAATTTGAAATATTCTCTAAAGAGAATAAGACTCGTTTATGCTCTTATTCCGACTCTCTACATGAGAGCGGAAAAAGAGTGCAATAAGTTCTCTATACTATTCAATACTTTTTGTCGCCGCTCTGTTTATGACAACACAAAAACAATTATTTCAGTGAGTTAAATATTGCTTTATTTATTTTAACAATATTACATCTAATGTTAAAGCAGATGTCAGAAAAAAGAAAGTGCAAAAGAAAGTGCAATTGCAAAAGAGCCTTCACCACAAAAAAAAAATTTTCCTATTTTCCAATGTAAAATTTACTAATGTGTTCATAGAAATAGAACAGGGACCGTGTAACAAAAAGGTATTAAGACATCGCCCGTGGTTCGAACCCACTCATTGATTTTTAGGAAGTATTTTTAATCCTATTGAACCTTTACATCATTTGTGTACTTTTCGCTGTATTTGATGCCTACTTTCATTTCTTAATATAGGGTGGTATTTTTTAATATTTATATTATTCGTAGAAAATTTCTCCCCAAGATATTAAGCAATAATATAGAAACGAAGCCACGGCCCACAAAATTAAGAGGGGGCCTAAGAAAAATTTAAGATGACCCCCCGAAAAAAGTTGTGTTCCTTTTCAGTGTTGCCCAACTTCATGGACCCCAAATATATGAAAATTCATCCCTACATTTCGTATTAGTGTATCGTCTATTTTAATTTGGGGGGCATTTTAGTTTTGCAATTGGGGTATTATTTCCTGGGTCTCACATTCATTCTGCCAAAAAAAAACGTGCTACACTTTTAGGAAAAATATATATTTGTCCATAAAATTTACCATATCCACCCAACGCACAACTTAGTTATCAGCTTCAAAAAAAAAAACTTTAGCTGGTCACAAACAAAATGTCAAACTGTAGCGCAATTAATGTACATATTTTATAAACATGAGCATGAGACGAAGAAAGTGGATGCAATATTGTTTATAAACTCTCTAACTAACACTCTTCCATTGCGCTCCACACCTACACAAGTACAAAATAAATCCCACACCAAAGAGGAATGCAAATTAAATCCTGATACTTTCATCACTTCAAGTTAGGTTCAACAGAAAACTGAAAACACAAACCAGAGAAGAAGAAAAAACAAAACGAAATTTAATGAAAAATAGTTGCTTAATAAAAAAAATAGAATAAATGAGAGACCAAAGCAAAAGAAGATTGTGAAACAGTAATCTAAATAATTTTGTAACCAACGCTAAATAGTCGCCTAGATTTAACTCAGTTTGATATTCTTCTTTAAAATTTTGCAAGTTACTTAAAGAAGTAATATCGAGCCCTTAGCGAGAAAACAAAACGATGAAACATTTTCGTTAATGTTTTTACGTTGTTATAGTGAAAGTGTCTTATATCCGACAGGTTGGTAGTCGCTGCAACGAAACATTTCGTACTTGACTTCTTTGACAATTTTTAATTTCGCTGCTGCAACAAATAACTTTTCGTTCCCGTAAGAATTTTATTTAATTTGAATTTTGTAAATTAAAAATGGGTTGCAAATTAAAAAAAAAAATGAATGGTATTAGGTTTATCTCTTACTTTTTATAGTTTATATTTATTATTTATTTATTTTGGAGGTTCGCCAAAATTTTTAGTTGACGAAACAATTTCGTTATTGTAACGAAACTAATTTTTATGAAGGCATAGACAGAGAAGAGTCGAAAAAATGAGCGAGCGTAAAATTAAAGCTAGCAAGAGAAAATAGTGAGCGTGAGTGGTGGGTCACGTACACATCTTATATCAGTTCCACTGCAACAACCGAAAGTGGTAGGCATACATATTCCAGTTCCATTGCAACATCCGAAAGTGGTAGACATACATATTTCTCCGCCGGAATAATTTAAATAAATTTGTTAAAAGAGACTAATTAGTTACACTTAGTAATAATCTTCTATTGTGGAAACTAAATTGTGTGAATTTATGGGTTTGCTGTGATCGTTTGTGTAACTTGGGAATCTATAAATCAAATAGGTAAATAAACAAAATGCAAGGAGCAACATGACAGCAAAGAAAATGACGCATCGATATCAGAAAAACTACCCGGCACAAATCGCAACAATATATTCGTATTTTTGTATTTTAATCATAATTCGGTCGCGCCTGTTGCGTTGTGTTGGTATTTGGATTCAAAAAAAAATATTAAAGACATACACACATTTGTGCGGGCAGTCGTAGTCCTTGAAAACGAAGAAGTCAAAGCAACAAAGTTTTTCAAGTACGACGAACATAAAAAATAGCAATTCAACGTACAGTCAAATGAATCCAATCGAAATTTTAAAAAATTTGGTTCAAATAAATAACGAGCAGTTGAAGAAAATACTTGCAGAGTGATCACTGGCTTAATGACCGGGAGATTTGGCGCTACAATTGAATATAAGAACCATCAACACAACAACAATTGCGTGACTTAAGAAACTAGTGATGTGGTCCTATGTTAAAGGAGGAGTAGTGCTTATGATCACGGTAAGTACAGACATAGATGTACATGTTTTAATAAGAAATCTTAATAATAAATTCCTCATATTTGTTTTTAATTGCAGGACCTCAATACGACGGCCACAATATCACTCAAGCCCTCGACTACCACAATCTTCTCTAGACGAATGTTTCAACATGGAATGAATATAATCTATATAAACTCCGGTTCACTTATTTAAAGTCACTTTACTTTCATTGACTATATTACAACCTCCTGAGGTCAGACGTCTTACACATATTAATTAAACAAACAAATTAAACAAATTTCAACATATTCTTCCAACTGGCTCTATTCTTCGCCTTTTCTCGCCAGTTGGTAACACCAAGGATACGGAGGGATTCTTCTGCCTGGTCTTTCCAGCGGAGTCTTGGTCGTCCTCTTTTCTTGCTTCCATCGGGTACGTTATCAAAACTCTTTCGCGCTGGCTCGTCTTCATCCATTCTGATAACATGGCCTAGCCAACGCAACTGGCACACTTTGATTCGTCTAGCTATGTCCACGTCAGAATAAAGATTATATAGCTCTGCGTTCCAGCGACGTCAGTACTCGCCGTTTTCCCTAACAGGACCATATATTGTATGCGATATGACCCAAGTCTCGGAGCCATAGTTCAAGACAGGTAAAATGAGATTCTGATATAGCTGGACTTTTGTCCGTCGAGAGTGGGCTTTGTTCGTAAACTGCTTGCTGAGCCCAAAATAACATCTATTTGCAAGCACAATTCTCCTATCTATCTCCAGGCTAACGTTGTTGTCCTTGTTCACGGCGGATCCAAGGTAGACAAATTCATCTACCACTTCAAAATTAAATCGGGTGTCAACGTTCAAGTGCGGACCAAGTCGAGAGGTTCTCTAGTCGTTGACACTATCAATTTTAACAGCAAGACCCACCTTCGCTGATTATTTTTCGATTCTTGAAAATACTGCAGTAACCTCTCGCAAATTTCGCCCAATGATGTCTATGTCTTCAGCACACGCCAGCAACATATGGCTTTTCGTGTTAATGGTCTTGTTCGTATTTACTGCAGCCTCTCACATTATTATCTCCATTAAGATGTTGAATAGATTGCATGAAAGTGTGTCGCCTTGTCTAAGTCCTCGCGTGGTACAGAAAAGTTCAGTGAGGTCTTTCCCCACTTTCACTGCTGATTTGGTGTTGGTCAGCGTCATTCTACAGAGGCGGATCAGTTTTGCCGGAATACCAAGTTCAGACATAGCTTCGTACAGTTTTCCCCGTATGGGGCTATCGAAAGCAGCTTTGTAATCGACAAAAAGGTGGTATGTATCGATTTCATTTTCGTCGGTCTTTTCCAGGATTTGGCGTAGCGTGAATATTTGATCAGTTGTGGACTTGCCTGCTCTAAAACCACACTGGTAAGGTCCAATCAGGTTTTCAATAATTGGCTTTAGTCTTTCACATAATACGCTCGACAAGACCTTATACGCGATGGATAAAAGACTGATACCGCGATAGTTGGAACAGCCACACGGATCACCCTTTTTGAATACAGGACATAATACACTGAGACTCCAATCGTCGGGCATATACCGTATATCAGTTGATGCATGTGGGCTATTATAAATTTGTTTCCCTCGTGCATGAAAACCAGCATTTGAACACGCTAGCAAAATTTCACCATCTCGTTTCAAAGCTAGTCGGTACTGCTGCATCGGCTATTGATGGGCTAAAAATTGTCAAGGAGAACTACGAAGTGGCTTTGCATCGGTTACGTGAACGATTTGAAAACAAGAAGGTAATTTGCAAAAAATATATCGGTTTAATATTCGACCATCCCAAAATGACAAGGTCTCCAAGAGTTGATGGACAAAATGAACAGCTACTTGGCCGGCTTAAAAAATCTTGGATGTCCAGTCGATCAGTGGGATGACCTCATAGTACATTTAATTGTTTCAAAATTGGATACCGATACCGCCATGAAATGGAGCGAGGAGTCATCCACTGATCGACTATCGACGTTAGCCGAATTAATGTAATTTTTAAGGAAACGATGCCAAATACTTGATGACCGTGTTGAAATAGGGTCAAACGATAAATTGCAAATAAACAGCTCAAGTATGCCACGTAGGCAAATAAAGGCTTTCACGGCAACGCAGAAAGGCTGTCATGTCTGCAATAAACAGGGTCATTTCATTTATAGATGCGTTAACGTTTTAAATATGTCCACGGCTCAACGGCTGCAAAAGGTGAAAGGCCTAAAATTATGCGAAAATTGATTAAAAACCAACACTCACAATTTCGAATCTTGCAACTCAAGTTTCACCACTCCTTACTTCACCAAACCAATGACTCCACGACAAGGTCTGTTAACCTCTCAATCCAAGGACAGCCAAGTCAATACTCCGCACACCAATTTTTACCTTCTTCGTCCTCTACGAGCGATGCAACATCAAACATAGTTATGCACAGTAAGGCTGCTGATGGCAACATTCTGGGCACTGCTATCGTCGAACTTGTCAACAACTTAAATTAATCCATCCCGTGCCGTGCATTATTAGACTCAGGATCCCAGTTAAACATGGTGTCTGATAAAATTGCCAAAATAGCAGGTTTAAAACGCCAGTATCATCCCATACATTTTGCCGGTGCAAATACCACGCAGTCGCATTCAAAATATAAAACCGTGGTTACTATTAAGTCGAGATACAATCAATTCTCTGTACCACTAGAGGCGTCAATATTGCCTCAATTGCCTGAGTCTAAACTTGACATATCTAACTGGAATATACCAAATAACATCAAACTGTCAGACCCATTTTTCAATATTCCTCAAAAGATTGACCTTCTTATTGGTGTGGATGCGTTTTATGATATTATGTCTGTGGGTCATTCACCTCGGCTCCGGTTTGCCAATTGCTCAAAATTCACCACTTGGATGGATAGTAGCTGGAAGAATCCCGGCTGAGGGCTTGTCATTGACAAAGTGTCACCTGGCTCATGCTGTGAATGATGAACAATCACTAGACAAAGCTATCCAGGCATTTTGGCAAACTGAAAATATCGAGTCTAAGCAAGAAAGCTCATCAAGGGAATATACCGAATGCGAAAATCACTTTGTTAATAATCTTCATCGCTTACCGGACGGTCGGTATCAAGTGAAGTTACCCTTTAAGTCGCCACCAACTGGACTTGGTAAATCCAAGGCGTTTCTACTCATTAGAGCGAAAACTGCAAAGGAATCCACAACTCAAATTGCAATACCATGCATTCATGCAAGAATTCATAAGTCTTTCTCATATGGAACGAGTAACACAAATCAATTTTGACGAGCCTCACTATATTATACCACATCACTGCGTTTCTGATGCGTCCTCGCAAACTACCACTGGCAAATCACTCAACGAACTACTAATGGTTGGACCAGTAATACAACAAGACTTGTTTTCAATAGCACTTCGTTTTCGTCAATACAAATACGTCTTCACGGCTGACATCGCCAAAATGTATCGTCAGATTGCATTGCATCCAGACGACAGAAAATATTATTATGTGTTATGGCGCGCCGAGCGGAATGCTCCAGTTACATTTTACCAGCTTACAACGGTGACTTATGGGACTGCGCCTGCATCATTTCTGGCTACCAGAGCCCTTAAGCAGTTAACAATTGATGAAGAGAAAAACTTTCCATTAGCTGCGAATGTTTCTAGATCTGATTTTTATATTGATGATTTACTGAATGGCGGAAATAATTTGGCAGATCTAATTTCCTTGCAGCAGCAACTGAAAGACATGCTAAGTAAGGGTGGATTCATATTGAGAAAATGGTGCGCAAACCACGGGGACATTCTAGGGGACATACCAGAAGAGCATATAGAAAAGGCATGGACGCAATAATGGCAAGGACGCAATAATGGCAAGAACACAATAAAGTCTTTAGGCATGTTTTGGAATCCGTCTACTGATATGTTTCTATTTCATAAAACATTGGTCAACAATAATGCAGCTGTAACGAAACGCACTGTTCTCTCTGAGATTTCGCAATTTTTTGACCCATTGCTCTTGATAAACACGGTAATAGTTTTGGCAAAGGTGTTTATGCAACATTTGTGGCGTTTAAATGTGCACTGGGATGAATCATTACCGCAAGAATATCATTGCCGTTGGTTGTCATTTAAGAGTCAGCTACATGAGCTTAATAAGTTTGAAATGGATAGAAGAGTGTTCGCTGACGACGCCTCTTACGAACTGCACGCATTCTCGGATAGCTCAGAATCAGCGTATGGGTCTTGTTTATATGTACGATCAGTAGCCCATGATGGAGGTACAATCAGTGTAAGGTTACTTTGCTCCAAATCACGTGTGGCACCATTAAGAAAATTCTCTTTATCAAGATTAGAGCTGTGCGCAGCGGTAATAATGATTCATCTTACCAACAGAATAATTTCAATATTTAACAATGTTCAATTTCGAAGCATTACATACTGGACAGACTCTACGGTTGTGTTAACTTGGATTAATGAGGAGTCATGCAACTGGCAGACCTTTATTGCCAATCGAGTTGCCGTAATCCACGAGGTCAGTACGCCATCCCAGTGGCGACATGTCCCAACCGAACACAACCCAGCCGATATTTTGTCTCGAGGCGCTTTTCCATCAACCCTGCTTACATCCATCATGTGGTATAATGGACCAAACTTTTTGATGAAATTGCAAGCACATTGGCCAACAACGCCTTCTGGGGTAGTTTCTGATGACAACCTTTTAGAGCGCAAGAAAATGAAAATTGTGCTTAGCGTCCATTGTAAGGCGTTCATTGAAGGAATTAAGTTTCACATCGACTACAATAAATTGATCAATGTAGTAGCGTACATGTTACGCTTCATTCACAATAGTCGTAAGATGACCAGGTCCAATGCACTTAATGGACACCCAAACGTACAGGAAAGACATCGTGCCCTAAATGCTATCGTCAAAATCGTTCAGCAAAGTGAATTTGGCAATGAAATCGACGTGTTAACTAAAGAAAAAGAGCTTCAAAGGAGCAGCGATATACTCAATTTATCACCGTTTGTGGACGATGAGGGAATTTTTCGAGTTGGTGGTCGGCTACGGAACGCAGAAATTGAATACAACAGCAAACATCCGATATTGTTACCAAAGGGTCATGTTTTGACGTAGAATACGTCTTGCCTTACGGTATGAGGAGTCATGTCAGGTTTTTATTGTTGTAATCTTTATTTCATTGAAACGGCTAGATGAATTTTTTTTAAATTTTTTTTGTAGGTAAATGAAGATGTTATCTTTCGTTTGATATACATTTCATATTGGTTGATATATTTCTAGTATTTTAATTTCTCAAATGAAAATTGTTTAAACACATACACTCAAACATATGTGTGGTGTTTGGTTGAGTGTTTTTGGTTGCTCAACATTGCTTAGGAACATGTATCTAGTAAAAAGTGAAACGAACAGCAAGCTAATGTTGCTTGGCAACATGTATCTAGTAAAAAGTGAAACAAACAGTAAGCTAACGTAATAAAGCTTTTTTGCGAAAGCTTCAATAAAGCTGTTGTAACATTAATTTTGAATTGTAAAGCGTAAAGCTATCACACAACGCTCGAATGCTAATGCGAAGACTCGTTAAGGTAAACCTTTTTTAATATTAGGGCGGCCCTCTCAACATTCGCAGAACTTATTTCAATAAAAATATTAATTAAAATACATAAATTAAATTAAGTTTAAAAAAATTTAACATAATATTTTTTTTTAAACGGACTTGAATCAAATGCCGTTGGTAAATATAAAAATTACAGCAGACAGTTGTCCGAGGCCTACGGCCACGGACGGCCATTAAGTTTACCGTAGAATACGCCATCCGATAAGACAGAAAACATATATAACAATAAATGATAAATAATATAAGCAAATGAATTTATTGTTATATATGTTTTCTGTCTTATCGGATGGCGTATTCTACGTTAAACTTAATGGCCGTGTCTCTGACACAGCCTGCAGGGACAGTCCGTGGCCGAAGGCCTCGGACAACTGTCTGCTGTAATGTTTTACTAAATGTCTGCTTTCATATCTCCATTTGTCCAACCATCACGTGGGCCCACAGTCTTTATTATCAATTGTACGGTAATCGTTTTGGCCTATACATGGAAATATCGCAGCGCGCTCGGTCGTGCGCAATTGCGTGAGGTGTTGCAGAGCCAATCCAGTAAAAAAATCACCAAATAATGACAAACATGCCAGATCTCCGAGTGCAGAAAAATCGCCCATTCAATATTATTGGTATCGATTTTTGTGGACCATTTTTCGTGCATTTTCGAAGACGTGGTACTTCTCCAGCAAAGGCAAATGTTGCCGTATTTGTTTGCTTTGTCACTAAGGCAACGCACCTGGAACTGGGCGAAGATCTTAGCACCAAGGCATTTCTTCTAGCGCTTAAGCGATTCATTGGTCGACGTGGACGCTGTTCTGTAATCTACACCGACAATGCAACTAATTTGATAGGCGCACGGAATGAACTTCACGAGTTTTATCGGATCCTCAACGATAACAGATCAGAAACTGAGAGGGCCTGCACGATTGATGGTATTACATGGAAAACCATTCCGCCGCGCTCACCACATTTTGGGGGACTGTGGGAGGCTGCCGTCAAATCATTTAAATATCATTCCAAACGACTGCTTAATAATTCCTCTTTATCATTTCCAGAGCTAAAGACTTTGATTATCCAAATTGATGCCATTTTAAATTCAAGGCCAATAGTGTCTGTACCAGAAAATCCTAGTGATCCTCCAGCACTAACGCCTGGTCATTTCATAATTGGTACAGCCTTAAACACCCTACCAGAGCCGGATATTAAACATATAATAATTGTTAACAGCCTGCAGCGTTATCACCAACTACAGAGTCCGCGTGATTTAATGTGGTTCTCGACTATCTGCACAGTCTTCAAGTTCGAACTAAGTGGAACTCAGCGGGCGCCGTACTTCAACCTGGCTGATGTGATAATAGTGCAAGAAGATAATTTGCCCCCCCCCTTCAATGGAAGCTTGGTCGCATAATGAAGGTTCATCCTGGCAAAGATGGTGTCGTACGAGTTGCCACCATAAAAACAGCAAATGGTGAGATCCAAAGAGCAACAAACAACATAAGACGACTTCCTCTTTGAATGATCCCGGTCCATTCAAGGGGGGGTGGATGTTTCGGCCTTCTATCGCTTATAAAATTAAAGCTCATACATAAATTACTTGTATTACATACAATTCTTTTCATGCAAGTATCATTTCTTTATTTCAAGTCTGGCAATGCCCTTTTTGTATTGTAACAATTCCACGATCAGCTGTTTTGTTTTTGTTACTTACTTTACTTCCCTTTTGGTATTGCTTCAGATCAATTACATCTGTCGCAAAAATAAATTTTATATAGTAAGAAAAATCCAAAGTGTTCTTATTCATCTTTGGGAATTAAAACAACTTAATTCCCCTAACGAATCGGTCATCATACAATTCATCTTTGGGAATTGAAAAAGCTCAACTCCCCTAACAAACAGTATGTTTATGCTAAAAAATATCAAACTTTCCAATGAATGTTCCAGTTTTCATCTGACAACACTAGTACTGCCAGAATCCAAAAAAACTTTCTTCTGCCACATCCCGGAATACCGAGATGGGGTACCAACTTAAACTCACCGTAAAAATACCAGACGGTACATGACGTCCGATGTTATCACAATGGTCCTGGTAGGACTAAGTGTATCAATAGTGACGTCCACTTCTATCTAACCTAACCTATCTCTTGAAGATTGAACGAATTACAGACATCAACATTTTTTACTAGCCTCTAAAATCATCGGTGATTTTTTTTATCAGGTTACATTTAAACCGCTGAAATATTATCATTCGGAAGTTCTCTTAGTGCGGCAATTGAATAATACCAAACAACAAATGAATAATATCAACGTGAATATTTGGTTGTATATTTTCTTTATTATAATTGTGACACCACCACATCTGAAATGATTTAAAATGTTCACGTAACCCTACTCCATTGCTGCACATGTTATATTGGTCATGTCTATTTTAGAGAGCAGCAGTCAAATAGCAAATGCCGCCGGAATCCTTTGAGAACAGAATATCAAATTTGACGCCATGTATAGTTCACCGTAACACCTATGTTTGATTGCCCGAAACCGCAGAGATTCATATGATTTATGCAAATTGGTAGTGCACCTGAAGTCAAGTCCTTTTAAATATTTTCAAATAAGTGCTCTACTTTAATATAAAATAAATGAACGATGTGTTGAAATTATAGTATTTAATTGAGTTATTATTGAATGAATATAACTCGAAATACGCATGTCAATAAAAGTTTAGGGCACAGCTGGTAATAAATATAAGCAAATCATTATGAGGGGAATACAATTGGCCAAATGCTACGAATTTTGGTTTCATAGTCGAAGGATTTTTTTAACGCAATTAAGAACAATCTAACAAGAAATATCTTTTTGAACGTAACCTCGTATTAAGGAAATATTTCTGTGGTTATGTTTTTCGCTTTAAATTTTAACTTTACGACTTTTAACATCCTTGATATCTATAGATTTGTAAATAACGTTTCGACCGCTTACTCCTTTTAACATAAATTATATTTCTACCATATTTGCAACATATTCTATCTACAAATATGATAAAAAACTTGGCACTAATTGGTGGATATGAGATTTACATATGATGTCAGAGTTTGGATTGAGTTTACTTGAAATGAAATAGACAATCATTTACAGAATATTTAGAGAAATCTGAGATGAACTTAATCACATACTCTTTGACAAGAAGTAGCACACTCTTATACATTATAGATCAGAATGAAATGGTCGCATACCTGCCGATAGGATATTCGTGAATTTCTATACATATAGTTCAAAACTTGACGATGAAGTGGGTTTTGGTATATCTTCTAAGGCCCTAGGGCTATCCATTGCGATAAGACTGCCTGATCACTATAGTGTCTACCAGGCAGAAATCTAAGCTATTATAGTAGTAGAGGAATGTCTGAGATGCCACCATGTCCCGGGAATTTGTCTTCCTGATTCCGAGAACTGCACTCGTCTGTCACGGATCTCTTAATAAGTTTTACAATTTAATAATGATGTTTTCGTTTCAGCAACAACTACTAAACCATTTCCAATTGAAATTTGAAAAAAAACCAATTGAATTTTTAAAATTCAATTTGAAATTTGAAATACATCATTCTATTTGAAATTTGAAATACATCAATTGAAATTTAAAAAACATCAACTGAAATTTAAAAGACATCAATTAAAATTTAAAATACGTCAATTGAATTTCAAAAAACATCGATTGAAATTTAAAATACATCAATTGAGATTTGAAACACATCAATTGAAATTTAAAATACATCAATTGATATTTAAAACACATCAATTGAAATTTAAAAGACATCAATTGAAATTTAAAAAACACCAATTAAAATTTAAAAAACATAAAATCGGTTAATAATTTTTAAATTTCAAGTGACGAATTTTAAATTTCAATTGATGTCGTTTAAATTTCAATTGATGTGTTTTAAATTTCAATTGACGTTTTTCAAATTTGAATTGATGTCTTTCAAATTTCAATTGATGTCATTCAAATTTCAGTTGATGTACTTCAAATTTCAAATACAATTTTTAAATTTCAATTGATGTATTTGAAATAAAATTTTACAATTTTTTCAAAATTAAATTGACATTTTTCAAAGTTCAATTGGAAAAGGTGCAGTGCAATCTCATGGTAATCGTTGTTTCTATATTTCCCATCCACCTATATTCCCAACCATCCACCGAAATAATCAATTTCACTGCACCTTGTAAAAACTATTTTGCTTCTCAAAATAATTTTTAATAGAAAAAAAAATCGTGAACCGAATTATGATAAAAAAAACAAAAAGCAGTTGCACTTGCCAGACTTGGGACTACCTTACATGCTCCAGAGGAAAGGAAGTTGTTTGTGAGGACTTCTGCCAGTACGATAGCTGACGGCAGGTGATCACTAGTTGGTAACGGTCTACATTCCAAGCTGATGTGGTGCCGTCTCACTTATCGTGTCTGTCATGACGGGTTACTGCCTCAATCTACGTCACGCAATGGCAGAAGCAACGGTGACGAAGTGGAGGTGGAGTTAATGGAATACCTTCTGTGTCTCTGCCCCGCTCTCGCCAGACGGCATTAGTCTGCACTTGGCTCACATTTCATAGGGGAGTTAGCAAACCTGGCTGAGGTTACCAGCCACCAACTCCTGAGCTTTTGGAAGCAAAACAAACTGTTTCAACGGGAGAGACTAGGAAAATCTCATCCGTTTACTTTTGTCCGTGTGGCATTACAATGATCCACAAAGTCTAAGTGAGCCCGACATACCGGCTACCACTCAAACCTAACCTAACCTAAAATAGTGACACACACGCAGAAAAATAATGGCTCTCTAACATATTCTCCCAAAGATATTTTGCAGGAACTGTGTATATGATTGGAACACACTTCAAACATTCATATGTTTGCAAGTCCCAAACTCACTTGTATTTAAATATTAACAGTATCATGTTTACTGGCAATCATATATGCTATTACGTGGAAACATATGCGTTCTTAATCCCAAACATCCATACACTTAGGTGGAAGCATTCGCGTGTTACCCCCAAACCTGTGGAAAAGTATGTGTATTTCCTCCCGAACAATAATATCTAGAAACGAATTATTCTTTGATTTCAATATATATGTATTATTTATTATAATTAATTTTATCAATGTAAATCCACATTTATAAATAATTAGTTAAAATAATTAAAAGATTTAAAACTATCCTTTTTACAATGTCTTGCATTGAATGCATTATCTGTCTTTTTCATGAAATGAGAATCTGCCGCCCTTTTGCTTCTCCTTTCTTACTCGTCTCTCACGTTTTTGTTTTCAGAAGGTTTCAGCTATGCGTTGGTTATCACTATGCGTTGGTACACAAATAAGATATATATATACAAATCAAGTTCATGCAAGCCAAGTGTGGATTCATGCAAGCCAAGTGTGGCCCGCCGTTCCGATTTTCTCACTAAAGGTTCGGACAAACAAAGAGCTTCACGTTGTTGCCCTTTCCAGTTTCTTTCCTCAAAATCGTTTCTCACTTGGGTAGCACACATACTTATATACGACACACCTAAACAAAAACCAAAGTAACATCACAAACCATTTAACCGTCCGAGCCTTCGATCATTCTTTTTTCACTGATCAAGCGCTTTTGATATCCTCTGTCCGATGAACCATTAACGACTGAATACATGAAACTGAAACGCAAACATCAGGCAAAATAAGACACACTTCATCTGCAATTTACAGGCGAATCCAGGAATATTTATGACTCACTAACTGAGAGAAAATTGTAAAAATTCAGACACACACTTACAAGATAGATTCTCTCGTTGTCCCTCTTTTATTCTCTTGGTCTCGAGAGAGCATATACAGTGCATCAGGCAAAATAAGAAACACTTCATCTGCAATTTACACGCACATCCAGGAATATTTATGACTCACTAACTGAGAGAAAATTGTAAAAATTCAGACACACACAAGATAGATTCTCTCGTTGTCCCTCTTTTATTCTCTTGGTCTCGAGAGAGCATATACAGTGCAACAAACACAGCTGTATTTGTATCACAAACATAAATATATATGTGGGTCGCAAACACATATATTATAACATATTAATCATTGTGTCTTATATATGTAATATTGAATAGCAAACACAATGTGTTTGGACACAAGCATATTTTAGTTGCGGCAAGTTCCAAACACACTTCATATTTGCATTCAAACAACGAAAAAAGACAGATTTTTCTGCGTGTGTATGAGAAAAGGTTTGCTGAAAAAATTAAAAATGTTCCTTACCTTTTAAGCTTGTGGTATGAATGTCGCATACATTAACCAAAAAATTAACAAAATCGGTCATAAAATTGAAATTCAAAATACAGTAGGTTAAGTAAAAGGAAACTTATAAATATTTTATGGTAAACGTGTCGAATAATGAAATCAATAACTTTATTTTGACTATTGTATTCTTAGATTCAATTAGCGAGCGAGTAATGAAATGACTAAATTTAGTTCACTAGGAAGCATTGTATTATGTTGCTACTACAAAAAGAAATTCATATTCTATACAATAGCTAACCAAACTTTTCTTTGAAATGATAACCAGCATTTACTATAGCAACCTTTTTCTTGCTTGAATAAAAAAAATTATTGACACATATCAGAAATAAAGTCAAGCGTCAACTCCTAGATATATTCTACATGCGATACTAAGAACAAACATTGTAATGATGTCCAAAACAAAGAAGTAGCTGCCGAAGATCTTCCATCTTCAAGTGGTGCTTAATATAGGATCGGAAGTGTGTCACGCGACTTATCGCATTGGCAACACGGATGACGACCAAGCCTTTGCATGGGAGTTACCAGACTGGGCGTGGCGACTTCGCCCATTTTCTCCACTTAAGTAGATATTTACAGATTTTTAATCAATGTTTGAGTTGAAGCTAATCACATCTACCAGAAAAAGGTTTTAGAAGAAACATGATTTCGTTGTAAATGTGTCGATTTGTATGGGAGGTACCAGAAGGGGTGTGGCCAAAAGGCCCATTTTCAATCCCATAGTAACCATTTACAAATAATAGTCGCTGACAAAATTTCGCTGTGATCGATAAATATTTACTGCAGTTATCGGGTTGACCAACCATCCGGCCAGCCAAACAGACAGACAGACGGACATGGCTCAATAGTCTTAAAAAGTCCCAAAACGAATTAAAAAGTATCCAATGATACTGAGGGTATAATATGGCTCCTTCTATGTGTTACATTTTTTTCCGTATTAAATGATATATACCCCCATCCTATGGGTGAGGGTATAAAAACTGAAGTTTCTAAAATTGTCTGCAGAAGTAGTGGACACAAATTATCGCTTGTGGTTTAGGGGAGACAGCGCATTAATCAATACGACAACAACCCATTTATTATATGGGAGTTACCGAATTGGGAGGCACCAAAATACTTGTGGCAAAATCACCCTTGATTTAGTAGTAGACTGGTCTTTGGTAAAATAAAGCCGGTACCCAGTTTCAAGAAAATCGCAAGTGTTTTATGCGACGTATCGTATCGGCAAGCCGGACGACCCGAGCTTTTGTACCAGCATGGAAGTGGAAATCTCGTAAATTTTCTCCAGATAATTACACTTTATAGACTATTAAACAAAATGTTAGTAGACGCTGCTAATCACATGTTCCAGAAAAAGTTTCCGAAGAAATATGATTTTGTAATAAAAGTATTTATTTGTGTGGGAGGTACCGTAAGGAGCGTAGTGATAATGCCTATTTTCAATCCCATTCTAAAAATAGACAGTGGAAAAATTTCATACAGGGTGTCTGGTTGCAAATTTATATTTTTAAATACGATTATTTCAAAAAGTAATATACGGTGCGGACGGAGGGTGGCGCCGTTGGAATTATCGATTGTGCGGATTTGTCAGTCACGATGTCGCAGTGGTCGAGCGAGCATCGTGCGTTCGCTGTGGAGATATTACGTAATTGCTTGTCGACAATTTTGTTCAAAGTTCGGTATTCGGCGCATAAGTGATGGACCGAGTGTAAATTTAGTTCGGTCGTGGGCGCAGAGATTCCACGCAACTGCTTCGGCTATGAATGTCCCACGGTCAGGGCCCAGTCGATCTTCAAGGACTCCCGAAAACATTGAACTGGTTGAAAGCAGTTTACGTGAAAATCCGCGACTTTCAATACGGAAAAGAGAAACCTCACTGGGACTTCCAAGAGTGATTATCCATGAAATTTTAAACAAAGGATCTGAAGTTCAATCCTTTTAAAATTGAAATCGTTCAAGAACTGAAAGAATTACGCAAAAATTTTTGTGAAACGATGATGGAGCATTTTCCCACCGTAAATCTCATTTTTTGGAGCGACGAGGCTCATTTTTACTTAAACGGCCACGTCAAAACAAGCAAAACTGGTCTCCAAGAACCCGAAACCCTCGATTGAAACATCAAAAACCATTGCATTGCCCCAGGGTAACTTTTTGGTGTGCCTTATCCACGCATGAGATAATTGGACCATTTTTTATCGAAAATTCTCGAGGCCAGGCGACGAATATCAACGGTCATCTGGATAACATACTCTTTAAAAAATAAAATCCGCATTTCCATTCTATCGTTCAATACTCTTAATAAAACTATATGTCAATTATTATGATTTTTATTTAAGTTCTTAAATATAAATCTGCTACCAGACACACAGTATAAAGAATTTAAAAACAGCATTATCATCACACTGTACGAACTCATATCATTTTCCAAACTTTCAAGATACGTCAGTTTTGAATGGGGAAAATAATTATAAATGTCGATTTATGTAAGAAATGTTACAGATAATAAGGACTCCTATAGCAAAGAGAATAAACTTTAGAGCAGAGACGGATAATGTAGCACAGAATTATAGACATTTAATTAGTAAAATGTAGAACATTTCACCGAAAATTGTTTGATGTATCATTAAATTTGTCATTAGGTAACATCTTTAATATATCAAGTTGTAACTTGTTGCATTTACCATTATGTATATACTTTTGTCAACCAAATTATTTTCCTTGCTGTAACTTAAAGAAACTATTTCCGCAAAAACTTTTTCTTGCTGTAACATAAATCATTTTTCATATACTTAATTCTTTCATTTTTATTATTGTTGTTTTTTTCCTTTTTAATTATAATTGTTGTTTAATTACTAATTGTTGGTTATATTCCTGACGAATATTGAAGAATAAAATAATTAAAAAAACGACCAAACACTCGAACATTTTAATTTTGAATATAATAGAAAGGTCGGATAAATCAACACTTTTCTTTGTAATCTTTAAAATTTAAGAAAAATGGCGCTGATGTCGGAAAATAGTATTTTAGCATGGACTCATAGAATTATAAAATTCTGAAGAGTATATAACTACATATATCTTAATATATCTCTATCTTATTATTATATCTTATTTTCTTAACTTTTTAATCATTAAATTGGGCAAAAAATAGTTATACTCGTACCAATTTCAGAGTGATGACTTTCTGAAGTCAAAAAATAATAATAATAATAAAAATAAAATTAAATAAAATTAAAGATTCCCAAATATCCTTACGAGCTTTGTTTGTTTTGTTAGATAAGTACCCTCATATATACTGATGAAGATATATATCATTCGTTCCAGGAAAGAAAGTTGAAAATAAGTGATTTTCTGAATTCACATCCTCCGATTTTGTTTATATTGACAACAGAGAGACTCTATGGAGCCATTAAGAGAATCCCATTATCAGATATTTGAAATTTAAAAAACTCGCGATTTTATTCGCGTTTTTCATTTTTGAAAAACCTAAAAAAATTAAAAAAGTTGTGAAGTTTGGAGAGCTATATTTTTTTAAGTAGATGGACTATTTCAAAAATTTAAAAAGTTTCTGAATGATACGGTTGTCTATTTGTAGAATCCGTACTCTAAAAATGAGGGCTTGATTTCAGAAATGCATTTTTATACCAACTGCACTTTTTGAATGCATTTTCCACTTCTTTTCCCCCTATGATTTTAAAAAATTTAACATCATTGCAAAATTCAGAATTTTTTATAAAAAAGACAAGTAATCTTTTTTTGGGACAAGGCAGCTTACTATTTGTAATGATTTTTTAAAAAAAAGACACTTGATTTTTCATATAAAAAAAATTTAAATTTAAGGATTTTGAAAATGTCTGTACAAAATATGAAAGAAATTTATTTGGTATGTAACTTTGAATTGCTATATTTTAAACAGTTTTTGTCGCATTACTATTATTTAAAAAGTTACTGTAAGGTATTGTTGTCATTTAAAGTGTGTTTTTCTAAAATAATGCTGATTGAGAATAATGCGAATGCAACTACATACTTGTAATATAAATGCTATTTTTGGATGCACTTTGCAAAAAATTCTAATGTACAGAAAAAAAATTGTTTTTCTTTTGATTTTTTTGTAAGTGGGCTTACTTTTTGATGCCAAATACTTATTCCTAGGAAACTACATGCTACTACAATTGGATGATGAAATACTTCTTCCCTATTTCATCATGTATTGTGTTCAGCGTGTATACACACCTATGTACACATTTGTACATATGTGTGTACAATTCTGTGACAAGCAAAAGTAGCACAACTTTTTATATGAAATATTTCACATGTTTTTTTTTAAAAAATCATTAAAAATAGAAAAATTCTTTGTCCCAGAAAAAGAGAACATTTATTTAATAAATACCATTCTAAATTTTACAAAAATGTTTTTTTTGAAAATCGAAGGGGGAAAACGCACTGCAAAATGCACTTTAAAACTGCATTTGCATACAATTTTTTTTATAGTGGTAACTTTTAAAATCATAAAATAGACAAAAACAGCTTTCAGAAACTTTTTAAATCTTTGAAAAATTCGGTCCACTTATGGAAATGTGGCTCTTCAAAGTTTACTACTTTTTCCATTTTTTTAACTTTTGAAAAATGAAAAACGCTAATAAAATCGCGATCTTTAACAATTTTAAAAATCTAAAAACGCTAATGTATATTTGGCTCCATAGAGTCTCTCCGTGCAAAATTTGAAGAAAATCGGAAGACCTGCGGTCAGATTTGTGGCGTTTTCTCAGGGAATGAATGATATATGATTTGATACGGTGAAATGTTTAACACGTAGATGCAGTAACATGTATCTTTGGATCAATTTCATTTTAGCGCTTTAAAGACCATTGACTGGTCGGCCGGTCAAAAAAATTACTGCCGTAAATCTTTGTTTCTCAGTCATAATGAAATTTTGATACCACTTAGTTTGGGATTAAAAATTGGGATTTCGGTCACGCGTCTTCCAGTACCTCACTCATAAATCGGCAAATATCTTCTTCTAAATAAACATATGTATATAAAAATTAAGCACTCCATGTGTGTAATAGCATCCCGTGAGAACCGCTAAAGCGGTTTGGATAGTTTTTTGTTATTCAATTCGAAATTTTCAGAAGATGGCTTGCAAAGACAAAAAAATTTAATTAGACAAGAGGGCGTGGTACCTCCCATACAAACCACAATATGTATATAAAATTGAGTTTGTGTTTATTTGTTGCTTTGCATTTTTTAGTACCGCATAGACTCGAAAAAGGTTGGACCGATCTTTTTGAAATTTCCACAGAATGTAGCCCCCCATTGGACCCTATTTTTGAAAACGCAATATCTGGAGGACTGTTTCACCAATCAATCGTCTTGAATATTTGTGTAGATGCATTTGGCAGCAAAATCCGTGATCGAACAAAAAATGGGCGGGATCGCAGTAGTAGGATGGAAGTGGGCGGTGCCACGCCCCCTTTTAGAAATAGCTCTGTCGGCTCTTCTAATATGCCGATTATTATGAAAATTCTACAATGACCTGCTGATAGTTCTTAGCTATACTTGGTAGTGATTGGATAAAGGGGGGTGGCACAGCCCATACAACTTGAAATTTAAAATGGCTATATCGCATGAACTATCAGATGTATGAAGATGAGATTTGGTATATATGTATATGTTGTTGTCACAGTATGAATTAGAGCCAGATTGGAAGAGGGATGTGCCACGCACCTTTTAAAAGAAATCGTTATAACAGTCATAATAATAGTTTGATCGTCCTAAAAATTTCGCAGTATGTTACAGTTGACCTCCAGATACGAACAGGGTATTTGGAAGCAAGTTGGCAAAAATGGCCGAGGCGCTGCCCACACACGTACATTTTTCATTGTATCTCAAAAAATGTATGGCCGATTCATTTTAAATCTTTTGTTTAAAGTTCAGTGCTTCTGTCTTAAAAAAAAACATTTGAATCAAATCGGCCACATATCTTTTGAGATACATTGAAATATGTTCACAACTGCCTGGTGTACGGACAATTGTATGATACAGTGTAGGAATGTGAGGTGCGGTACATATACTACTGATATGATGCAAATTACTTTTTGGGGAAAACCAATGAAAATACTTCTATTAAAAAGGTCAGACTTGAAGATACGAATGAATATGAATATTATTGAGGTCAGTTTCGAGAGCATTCTAAATATCGTTATTCCAATGATGCTTTTTTTTTTAAACATGTTGAATAATCTTATAGAGACTGCTATAATCACTGGATATTACAAAGCAACCGATTTTCTGATTTCACGCATTCCCATGATACCTACAGACATGCCCAGCGATTTCAAAAGTTTGCAGTTTCCGATTCGGTTGGCATTTGCGATGACCATTAATAAAGCGCAAGGGCAGTCACTTCAAGTCTGTGGCTTAAATTTGACAAATCCGTGTTTTCCCACGTACAATATATGTTGCATGTTCACGTGTGGGAAAGCCTTCAGAGTAATATATATTTGCATCAGATGCCAAATCTAGAAACTGGGCAACTGGGTCAGGCCTCGAGAAGTGTGACATAGTTGGTTAGGGATTTCGACCTTTGGTCCATATATCGAATGCGTAACTAAAGAAGAACAATAAAGATAAACAGTTGTAAACATTGCATTTCCGCTTTTTAGGCGTAAATGTCGACCCACAAAAAAAGGTGTATCTCAGAAACTGCTTGAAAATACCAATTTATTTTTTCTGTTTCTGAAAGCTGATTGCTATAAATGATTGATTATTTTTCTTATCCGGCTCTTTATTTAAAATTCGTTTGTTTTGTTTAAACTACATATCCTAAAGTTTTTTTCAGTGTTGGCTATTATCAGATTTGTTGTTTTTTCCCTAATTTTCGTTAAAAACCTAAAAAACTAAATTTCAAATATCTCAAGTCGTTTTCGACATATAAAATTTTGAAAATTTTAACAAAAATACTAAATTTCTGAAATTTAAAATTTTGAAACAGGAACTACAGCAACAACTTCAGCAATTTAAATTATATTTTTGACGTAGAATACGTCTTACCTTACGGTATGAGGAGTCATGTCAGGTTTTTATTGTTGTACTCTTTATTTCATTGAATTTGAGGAAACGGCTAGATGAATTTTTTTTAAATTTTTTTTGTAGGTAAATAAAGATGTTATCTTTCGTTTGATATACATTTCATATTGGTTGATATATTTCTAGTATTTTAATTTCTCAAATGAAAATTGTTTAAACACATACACTCAAACATATGTGTGGTGTTTGGTTGAGTGTTTTTGGTTGCTCAACATTGCTTAGGAACATGTATCTAGTAAAAAGTGAAACGAACAGCAAGCTAATGTTGCTTGGCAACATGTATCTAGTAAAAAGTGAAACAAACAGTAAGCTAACGTAATAAAGCTTTTTTGCGAAAGCTTCAATAAAGCTGTTGTAACATTAATTTTGAATTGTAAAGCGTAAAGCTTTCACACAACGCTCGAATGCTAATGCGAAGACTCGATAAGGTAAACCTTTTTTAATATTAGGGCGGCCCTCTCAACATTCGCAGAACTTATTTCAATAAAAATATTAATTAAAATACATAAATTAAATTAAGTTTAAAAAAATTTAACATAATATTTTTTTTTTAAACGGACTTGAATCAAATGCCGTTGGTAAATATAAAAATTACAGCAGACAGTTGTCCGAGGCCTTCGGCCACGGACTGTCCTGCAGGCTGTGTCAGAGACACGGCCATTAAGTTTAACGTAGAATACGCCATCCGATAAGACAGAAAACATATATAACAATAAATGATAAATAATATAAGCAAATGAATTTATTGTTATATATGTTTTCTGTCTTATCGGATGGCGTATTCTACGTTAAACTTAATGGCCGTGTCTCTGACACAGCCTGCAGGGACAGTCCGTGGCCGAAGGCCTCGGACAACTGTCTGCTGTTTTTTTATATGGAGTTTAATATATTGACTGAACCTTTCGAAATATGGACCAGAAGTCAAAATCCCTGACCCATTATTTCTGGCCTGACCCAGTATGAAAGCATACTGAAAATAATTTATCCAACTTTTCAATTTATTCGAACACAAAATAATCAATTTTTATTAGCTCTTAAGCGAACCACAGACCTGTAATTCATGCTCATGAACATCAGCTATCGTTGATGTTTACTGTCGGTTTACCGCCCAACCTGATACTATATAACTATGTAATCGAAGTTGTGAGCATCACTATCATGTTCACAAAAATTTTTGGAAATATTTTTTCAAATTCATGCTCGTGAATGACAAGTCTTTGGTTCGCTTAATATTTAATATCATATAAATTAATTTTCTTTACCTGATTTTGGAATTACCACTAAGACTATAAATTCAAATAGGTCATAGTTCGTGAAAATGCCCAACATATCATATAAGGCAGTTTCATTTGTATTTCAATGTCTTCATAATCTGTTTGATAAAGTACTGATAACATTAAATTGATATCCAAGTATTTTATTATCATTTCCCGCATCTTAGAGTTACGCAAACAAAAAATCGTTACTTCTGAACTTTATAAATGTTTCAGCGGCTTCAACGAATTCAATCCAACATATCATCATGACAATATACTCGTGTGCAAACCCGTTCCGAAAATCAATTTGCAATATAAAAACCAGGCAAATGCTATGAGAAGTGAATATGTCGCCGTCATCCTCCTCGCCTTCATATCCGCAACAGATTTATTGTCATAGCAGCAACATTTGTTGAATAATAGCCAACTTGGAAGGAATAAAAACAAAATTGCCATTTGTTTTCGTATGAAAGGCATAAAGGTTTTGTTTTCATTTATCTAAATACATATTGCTAATGACAGTGCAAATTAATGAATATTTATTTTACTGCTTGTGCGATTTATTAACGCAGTGTTGGTGACAGTTAGAGTACTGCTAACGTCTGCATGACAAACCGTGAGTCTGAGCTTCACGGAATGGCAAATCGCCTTTTTTATGAGGAAGTAAGAAATGTGTAAGAAATAATTTTCTTCAGTCTTAAGTCAGAGCGCGAATAGGAAGTATTATGAATCCAAATGCCTCAAACACGATTTATAGTTAATCTAACATTTCTATGATTTGAATGCAAATTGGAATATTTATTTGTACAATCATTCTGTTATTTTGATCCTGTAATAGTTGCGCAGGAGTATTTTTTACGGACATTTGTTTTGGTGTAACCATTGGCTATGCCTATGCGCTTGAATTGATGTACGCCGATACAAGGTTCCTGAAGTTAATTGAATATCGAATTACTATTGACGATTCCCTAAAAGTACACTGTTGACTCGGCTTGTTGGTTATGTCCAGCACCGATATAAATTTTTGGATCCAAACAGCCTGGATGTTGGATCTAATAACATCATTGTCCCCCACTGCGTACTGTACAGAAGCCCCAAAGGTGGTTTTGTGGGCAGCTATCCCAAACACCTTGGCCCATCTTAGGCCCATCACTTGAATGCGTCATTCGGCATACACTGTGTGTTCATGTCCAGAACATCAAGAGCATTTGATTCTGCATTACCTACTCTATCTATACGAATTGAAGGCAGATCGAAGTCACTTGTGCGCTTATGGGAAAGTACGCAACGAATATATTTCACAGTGCTGAAAATAAAACTCTACCTAAATGGATGTTTTTGTGTTAATACGCTTGGTTATTGATTAATATTAAGCCGATTGATTTGAGAAACAAAAACTCACTGCTCCAGCTCACGGGTTCTTAATGCTAGACACGAAATGTTTTGGGAATCATCATAAAACAAACTAAGGTACATTTTTAGGGGTGGACAAAATGATTTTTTTTTGTGAGTCGGTCTAATGTACATAAGATAATTTTGAAGTTTTTTATGGGCTGTCGGAATTTCTACTATTTTTAGCATAGAATAAAATATAAAGAGTGCACATATCTGTTTCAGTTCCACCACGACAGTTTTGATAGAAGTTTTTAATGCCAGTTTTTTCTGCCAGAATTTGGATTTAATGCAAATAGAAATGAAACAAACTTTTTGTGTTCTTCAAATCAAAACTAATTGACTAAACTAATAATATAATACCTAATAAACTAAACTAATAATTTAAAGTCAGTTTTTTCAATTCACCTATCGCTCGTTCTCCTTCAAATGCTATCGTGTATCACATTTTCAGCTAGAAGCTCGAACAGCTATTTCATCCCCTGATTTTAAGTTTCGCTCAACGATCAAAATCAAAAAATTATTAATCAAAGGTTGTATTCAAAATTGTTATCCCCAACAAATTGTATATTAAACCCTATCCCATCACAGGATGTGGGCGAAATTTTGGTTATATTTTTATCGTAACATAATATGGCATATTTTTTTACAAAAATGTGTTGCAGAATGACTCTGAGAAACGAAGACGGAGAAACCAAATTTATTAATGTCATTTAACCCAATTTGGGTTTATAATTTAAATTTCTTTTTATTGTAAAAACGGATGTCGTGACATAAAAGAAGAAGATTTCCATTATTTTTGAAGATGATATAGGTCCAATGGGCGCTAACATTTTGATGGCCCTTTGGGCTCTTTTTTGCGCATTTTCAATCATTCTGTCGAGAATTTCGGGCGTTTGCTCGCACTCTTTGAGTGCTTCTAATGTCACATACCCGTGACTACGAAAAACCCCAAAGAAAGACGCATGGAGCGATCAATCGTGCGATATTGTCGGCCGCTGAAAATCACCAAAACAAGACATTGGCAGAACCGGAATCGCATCCTTCAAACTGTTCACTATCATGCGTCTTGTGTGTGCACTTGCACCGCCCCGTTGAAACTACATCTCTCCCAGTACCAATTCATCAATTTGCGGCATTGTGATTTTATATGGTTCACCAGCCACAGTTACCGTATTACCCACGGCGTCCTCGAAAAAATACAGGCCGATGGCTCATCGTGCATTGACTTTGAGTGATTCTCAGTGTCACAGAGGGGAAAATTCTATTTGCTCCTTTCAGAATGGGCTTCCTTTCAGAATAAGCCTCGTCGCTCATTATAAATTTCGACCGAAAAACCTCCACTACGTCGTTGAAGTTCAGAGGAGCCTCCGCGTAGTTTAGACGTCGGCAAGCAGTGCCTGAAGGACTTGCAGCAGTTTGTAAGGGAACATTTTCAAGTCTTTTCCAAAAATGCGATACACAGTCGAACGTGTAATAGCCAATTGCGTGAAATGTCATCTGGCCGCCGCTGACCGCTAATCTGCAACGTACTTAGCCACATCTGCGATATTGTTATAGAAACAGTGTATCGGAGGCGAACAGCAAAACGCAACTGGCTTGTAGCCGTGCATTGTCTATCTGTTTACTTCAATACTAGTAATTAATAATCGGCTTAGGCTAATTTTCATCTGAAAGGATACGCGCAAAACTACATTTGAGTTTCCGGAGCACTGAAAAGCACGAAGAGTCATTTCTGCATGGTGCCCCATTTACGCAGGAGGTGTCATCGGACCTTATTTTTTCAATGACGGTGACTAGTTTACTGTGACTGGTATGCGATACAGAACCATGATCACCGAGATTTTAATGCCGCTAGTTTATGGTGCGTCGGTGGTGCAATGGTTAGTGTACGCGGCTCTTGTACATGAGATCCTGGGTTCGAACCCTGCTCTGACCACCTTCAAATTTCTTTCGGCGGCGGTCACCTCGCATAGTGACGGCGACACTATCGAGTATATAGCCATGAAAGAGCTTCTCAAAATACCATTCGGAATCGGTGTAAAACTGTAGGTCCCAATCAGTGAGTGAAAACTGGAAAGCGCACAGCTCAGTGATTGTGAGAAGTTCTCCCCGGTCCTTTCATGGGATGTAATGGGAAACCATTTATTTATTTTTATTTAGTTTATGAATTGGAACTGGATTACAACTGCACCCACAGCTCGCGCGTTAGTTGAAATTTTGAAGAATGAGTTCAGGGTCGCCTAATATAGAATTTTGCCATTTTGCAGCGGACGGCAAGATCGCCTGGTTCGACTCTTCTAAATTTCTTTCATTGGGATTTTTTGAAATCATCAGCCCACATAAACAGAGCGCAGGTTCTAGAAGCTCGCAAAGCGAATATCCGACAAGAAGGGGAGAACTTATCACCCGAAGCACAAACCCAGCAAATTGAAAATGCGATTAAAAAAGCATAGTGGTCAAAAGGTCAAAGCATAGTGGCACAAAGGCGTCGCTATGACCTATGCCATCTTCAAAAAGGAATGGAAAACAACTTAGTAGCCTAAATAAACATAAACAAAATATAAAATGATGTGGTTTCAATTCAAATATATTCTCATAGCAAAACAACACTTGGATCACCCGGTATTTTGTGTATAAAACTGTACTAGAATATTGACATTAGTAACCGAAGCCTAAACGACATTTCCAATGATTTAAATATTCGTAAATATGTCTATCTGACGTAAATGTGAATGCAGCAATTTGTGTAATTCATCCCTTCATAGACCCCTGTCAATTTTCGTTGAAATTTGTGTAAATCGTCTGCATATTCCGCTATAACCTACGCATTTATTCTTTGAATGAAATTTATCTAAATATGTGTGATACCAGTAAATTTCTAAAGGATTACGTGGTCACTTAAACTGTCTAGCGTCCTTATATCCTTCAATAACTTCTTAGGACTTGCATTAAATATGTAAGAACAAAACATCTACATGTACATTTGTATTCTTTTCAGGCTATTTTTCGGTTTCGTAGTCCTCTCACATTTTATCTAAGATATTATTGGGATTTTTATTGGAAAGCCATGAAGACAAATGACCAGTGTTCATCTAAATCGAATTGTAATGTTTATGCTCAACGTTTTTTTTTTTGCGATGCGACAGTTTAAGTTCATTGACTTAGTCCTTGAAAATTGTATGTAGGATCTTCTCAATATTTTAGTCGAACAACGTTTTGCTTTATACTAACTCCGTAGGCTTTTTATTTTTGATTATGTTTTCTTAATAAATGTTTTATTCAATTACGTGAGTGTGGGAACTGCTTACAAATCCATTGCCAACAAAATATATGTCTGTAGAATTGCTAGACATTAATTGTGATAACAGTAGAGGAGACAGAAGTTTAAATAGAAATGCTGACTCAGACAAAATGTAAGGACACGAAATGTGATGAAACAGGATATGTTTCAACTTTTCAGCACTTATGGTCTTAATTCGTCCAATATAGACTACATGACATTTAAGGTCATAATTGCGTGCATTTGTGTTTCGAACATGCAACCCCTTACAGTGTCTGCCTGTTGTCGTTTGTGCAACCCTATGACAGTGGCTCGTTTAGTAAACGCTTAAAAATATTTCACTTCTAAATAAACCAAGAAGCTTGAAAGTTACATTGTAAACTAGCTTCCATCCTGCTCTTTTTAAGGAAATAATTGAGTGCCAGGTTAAGTTGGTACTGTCGGATGTTCGGTCGATACCAATTCCCATATGGAAATTGCATATAGAGTTGGTATATAATCGATTAACGATCTTAACAAAGGTACCAATTCAGACACAGTGAGCAAGCATCTGATGTCACGGAGTTCGAAAGTCGAAATGTCAGTGAGTGTTTTTCCTGAATTATCTACTATCTATTATTTCAACGGAACCCGCCTATTTTTACTCAGAAAAAAGTATCAGACCTTGCTTGAACTTCTCATACATTAACATTCAAAATATATGAGGTTATCATTTATATTTCGGGTGCTGGCAATACTAGTGTTGCCAGATGTAAACTGGAGCCTCTATTGAAAAGGTTGCCATTTTTTAGCACACATACATAGAACGTTTTTACTTACGAGCACTATTTTTCTATTTAGGGTGTGTTGAAAAGTTCATGTCGGTCAAAAAATGGAATAAACTCCTGAAAATTTTGGAGCGCTGATTTTTTACGATTTTTGGCGTGGACTATCGAGACAAGAGTGTCTCAAATAACTTGTTTCGATTTTTGGCGATGAAGCCCCATCAAAAACCACTGTCAATTGGTGGTACCAAGAGTTCTGTCTCGGACGCGGGATAAATTTAGCGGAGGTCGTCCAACCTCGGTCGTTTTGCCGAAAACCATCGTTGCTGTGCGTGAACTGATAAAGTAAGACCGACATGTGACACACCGCGAGATTGAGCCATTAGTATGACAAGTATCTATAAGATATAGTGTGTTAATTTTGCCGAAAAAGATATTTGTTTTCAATTTATCCCACATAATTTGACGAATACGCAAAAAAAGGCTCGTGTCGATTGGAGCAAAGAAATATTGAAAAAATACAACCGCGGTAGCCCAAATGCTATGTATAACATCTTCACCTTCAAATCAGGGATATATGCATATGAACTCGAAACAAAACAACAATCGACCGTATGGGTCTTACAAGACGAGCTAAATTGCGTAAATAATTGCGTTTTTTCTGTATAACCGGTCGTGTGGCCACAGTGCCTTTCGTGGAACGTAGACCGGTTACTTCTGAGTCATATACCACCATCTATTTGCCAATAGTGTTCGACGAAATAAGAAAAAACAACAAGGGAAGATGGATCATTTTGCAGCAGCACAATGCGAGCTCTCACATATCTGCTGAAACAATGGGATATTTGAGCACTGAACATTTCGAGTTGATGGAGTTGAAATATTGAAAAAATACAACCGCGGTAGCCCAAATGCTATGTATAACATCTTCATCTTCAAATCAGGGATATATGCATATGAACTCGAAACAAAACAACAATCGACCGTATGGGTCTTTCAAGACGAGCTAAATTGCGTAAATGATTGCGTTTTTTCTGTATAACCGGTCGTGTGGCCACAGTGCCTTTCGTGGAACGTAGACCGGTTACTTCTGAGTCATATACCGCCATCTATTTGCCAACAGTGTTCGACGAAATAAGAAAAAACAAAAAGGGAAGATGGATCATTTTGCAGCAGGACAATGCGAGCTCTCACATGCTGAAACAATGGGATATTTGAGCACTGAACATTTCGAGTTGATGGATCATCCGCCGTATAGCCCTGATCTGGCAACCAATGACTTCTGTTTATATATAAAAGACTGCGTGGTCAACTTTTTTCGACGCCCGAAGCAGCTGTTGATGCGTTCAAGAACCATGTTTTGGAGGTGTCTCAATCGAAGTATAAAAAGATGATCAGGATAGCACTAAGTGCAGTACCTGACGACGTGCCCATTGCCCCACAAACGCTAATCAGTGCTGATCTTTGAATTTTCATCAAGGAATTCAGAATATATTTCCATTGAAGGGACCTCCACCAAACTACGATGCCATAAGTATTGGTCTGACTATTGTCGTATAAATCGATATGGTGATCTTAGGAGACAGTCCCCAGCGCTTTCCTATCGCCCCATTACAGCAGTAAAGAGCAACATACGCCTTTTTTCACCCTCTCCTCCACATTCGGTTTCCAAGACAGTTTTGTGTCGAGAATTATTCCCAGATACTTGACCTTTTCCGTCAACTGTAATTGCACCCCATTAACTGACGGCAGTGCATTACTTGTATTCAAAATTTTGTTCAATTTAACGTATTAATGACGTTAACTCAAAGTTCAGGGTGTCCATGCCGAACTGTTTACTTTTTGTAAGTACTTTCATTATCGAAATTTTAGAGCTGGTTTTTATTCAGTCAGTGCCACTTGTTTATTTTTTTGTGTACGAACACAATTGAAGCTGTAACGTAGGGCTTAAAAATATGTACACGTATTCTTATGGTAGAATAACAAGAGCTGGCGTATGACGTCGCTTCTGGAGTAGGCGACATAAATTGGAAGTCTTTTTATTTCCTTGGCGTCAAGAAGGCAGATTGTTGCCAGCTTAATACAAAACTTACTATGTGTTGAAAAACGTTTTTCTATTTTTCTGACAATTAACATTAATTTATTTAAAATTTCTGAAAGAAATGTGATCAGGATTTGGAAACTAGTATTTCATAGGGTAAAAAAGAACAGTCGATGCAGTTTAGAAAATAATAATTTAAGAATAATTGCTGAGATTGGTGTGTGGTAACAAATTTTGACGCCAAGTGATTGCGTCTGTCGACAACGTATTTATAAGTAGAATTGACCCCAACGTTATCGCCCTGATTTAGGTTAAACATTTAGATATAAAGTTAAAAAATTTCGAATAATAACACTGTGGAAGTCGAAAAATAAGACAAGCCCGGATGGAACGGTTTTACGCTAATTCGGGTACGAGAAATCGAACTGCATCATTAGTGTTTTGAGTTACAATTACGGTTTCATACAAAATTTGTTTTTTAAGTTTTTTCATCAGTGTAAAGTCATAAATGATAATGGTGAAGTTCGGTGGCCTGTAACTTCTTCTACGTAGATTGGATTGTTAAACTCTCTTCGGCAAGATTATTTGGCATGTCACAAGCTATAATATAGCTGAACTCGCCAATTCCGTTAAAGTAATCATTTACCCGATTTTGAGAAAAATCTGAAAAAAGTCAGATTTTTTAGACAACATTTTTTTTGAGTGTAACCCATTGTCTCTTGTGTAATTTTTTATGATTTGTATCGATAGCCTACATGGTTATAAAAATTTAAAGTCCTTATTAACCAAAATCGAATTAAAAATACAAATTCTGTAATGAAAATAGTAAATTTCATCTTAAATTAACTTCCTCAAAAATTCGTCTATTTAACGACATGTACCTTACGTAAGGTTAGTGGGCACCCCTGTAATATAAAACAAAAAATTTTAATTTCGGCAATAGCGCCATCTGCCGGGCTGATTGTCGAATCTAAACCATTCAGGGCGCCACCCCAACGCATACTCTATTGTTTAGTCAGAAGAGAAACCATATTAAAACATAGTCGGCGACTGATTTTTTTGTGATTAGAACCACGATTTTGTGAACGACGGGAACATGTATATATGTATATATTTCGAAAAATGAATAATTGCCCAGGAAATATACATGCTTTTTGTTACGTGTGTGGAAAATTTGTCAAGCCGCAGAACAGGCGTAACATATCGCTTGAAACAGCTGCCTTATACGAACAATATTTCAATTTGCCTGTAATCCGAGACGTAGATTGGGCACCAAGAACTATTTGCACAAGCTGCAACAACTCTTTAGTCAGTTGGTCCAAAAGATTGCGTGAAGAAATGTGTTTCGGCGTCCCAATGATTTGGATGAATCCACAAAGCCACTTCATCGAAAACTGCTATGTTTGTACGAACAAGTTTAGCAAACTGAATAACAACTAATCAACAATGTACAAAAGCGTTCCATCTGATCAGGTACCGCAACCCCATTCAGAAAATATTCCCATTCCGAAATGTCCGTGTCCAACAGGAGAATATATTCTACAAACTTTTTCTTCCACAATTCACAACGCACATTCGGTATTCGAACAGTCAGTAGCCGAAAAACGATGTAAGCATGTAGAAATATCCCAGGCGCGTTTAAATATGATGGTGCGACAACTTAAATTGTTCCAAAGGCATGCAATTTGCTTAGCTCATCATCTTCGGTCAGTGAATATATTGTCGAAGGACGTTAAAGTTTACGGATACCGCAAACGTCAGGAGGACTTGTTAGAATTCTTCGAAGGTAATAGCGACAATACGTTTGCATACTGTACAAATATTCCGGGTGTAATGCAATATATGAATACGGAATACAAACGAGAGGAATGGCGTTTGTTTATTGATGCGTCAAAGAATACCTTAAAAGCTGTACTGCTGCATAAAGACAATTCTCGAAACCCTATCCCAATTGCCATAAGCACCAAAAATATGAGTTTCCTATATCATTGGGATACCCGATACCGAGGAAACCAGTACCAAAAAAATGATTGGATGCTCCGAGACGAGATCAAATTAAACCAACCCAATGTTATAAATATTCCACTTGTGCTGACTGACAAAGTATTGTTACCTCCTCTCCATATCAAATTGGGAATAGTCAAAAACTTCATCAAAGCATTAAAAAGTAACGCTGAAGCTTTCAAATGCTTGAAAAATATATATCCAAGACTTAGTGAGGCGAAGATAAAAGAAGGTACCTAACTGATTTAACAGTTTTTTTAGTACCAAAAAAAAAATAAAATAATAATGAATATTTAACATTTTAATTACAGGTGTATTCAATGGTCCTGATATAAGGAAACTTATGAAAAACAAAGAATTTGAGACGATTTTAACAAAACAAGAGCGAATTGCTTGGGATTCCTTGAAAGGTGTCATTCAAAATGGCTTGGGACTTCATCGGTCTGAAGATTGGAAAACTCTTGTTGATAATATGCTTGCATACTTCGAGAGTATCGGCGTTCATATGTCGCTAAAAATACATTTTCTCCATTGCCATAAGGACCACTTTAGCCGTCAAATCCCGACAGAGTCAGATGAGCATGGAGAAAGATTTCACCAAGTCGCTGCTCCTCTCGAGCAGTGGTATTGTGGAAAAAAGTTAAATTCATTGTTGGCTGACCTATGTTGGAATTAAATTACTGAAAATAGTTTGGATTACTAGAAATTTATGTTTATCAATCATTAACCTTGCGTAAGGTACATGCCGTTAAATACACGAATTTTTGAGGAAGTTAATTTAAGATGAAATTTACTATTTTCATTACAGAATTTGTATTTTTAATCCGAGTTTGGTTAATAAGGACTTTAAATTTTTATAACCAAGTAGGCTATCGATACAAATCATAAAAAATTATACAAGAGACAATGGGTTACACTCAAAAAAAAATTTTGTCTAAAAAATCTGATTTTTTTCAGATTTTTCTCAAAATCGGGTAAAGGATTAATTTAACGGAATTGGCGAGTTCAGCTATATTATAGCTCGTGACATGCAAAATAATCTTGCCGAAGAGAGTTTAACAATCCAATCTACGTAGAAGAAGTTACAGGCCACCGAACTTCACCATTATCATTTATGACCGTACACTGATGAAAAAACTTAAAAAAAAAATTTGGTATGAGACGGTAATTGTAACTCAAGAAACTAATGATGCAGTTCGATTTCTCGTACCTGAATTAGTGTAAAACCGTTCCATGCGGCCTTGTCTTGAAAAAAATGTACAAAAAACTATCACAGTGTAATCACAACAAAACTGAACAAAAAAGTACAAACACAAACTACATTCGAATTTGACAAGTTCGGACTACAACGACATGAAAAAAATTATTTCAGCTGTTCTAAAGCCACCACTTGGAATAGATACACATTGGGCGCAATAAGCGACGCAACCAGAAAGCAAAGTCGACGGGGTTCGGCTGTTTTTTTTCTGAAAAATTTTCTGAATATTTCCGAAAATCTTGAGCTAATTTAAAAACAGTGCAGTAACAACTTGGAAGTAATTTAGCTGCGAATTTTCGGTTTTTGTATTTATCCAAATCATATATATTGTTTTTTAGTTATGTTAAAATATGTCGTGAAACCACCTTCATTTGTAAAATAGCGGTTTATCGCCAGAACCGGAGTCAATTCAAATAATGTAAATTATAGGCTTAGATCTTCAACAACATATGTGGAAAAATTAACTGACAAACCTCATGCCGCAGAATCGGTGTTGCACTGTGTTATCATTCCTATGATGAAGATTTTTCGTACAGTGTATTGTCGACATTCTTTTGTAAGTCGAAAGATAAAATAAATCATTCATGTGAACAATAAGAATGATTTCAAGTAACGTTAATCCATATATTTTGTTAGCAAATGGTGAGGATATCAGTAAACGCAGTATCGGCAAAAACAACAGAAAAATTAAATCTTAATGATTGCAAAATCCTAAAAGCTCACTTGACTTAATGACTATTATGCTTGTAGGATTTGATACTTTAGCTGACACAGGCAATGATACTGTCGGTTCGGACAAACGCAAACACATTTATACAGACATGTCAAGATATTTTTGGATTTACAGAACAAAGTACTTGCATATCACTCACTGTATATTAAAAGCGTTACTACGAGTTGTGTACTCTTATACATTTCAGACAGATATCATTGGAAAACACAACACTTAACTTAAATTGAGCAGAGATTTGATAAATTAATTTTTCGAATTCGTAAATATCGTGAACTTCCGTCGTTAAGCCAAAAACAACAACTCTCTCTTTAACACAATTTTACAGAAAAATTCAAAACAGGTGTCTCCCATTCGCTTTTCTTTAACTCCATTACAAATTTAACGTTTGATGAGTAGTCTACCAATTTTTGGTATTTCTTTGATATTGTACAAAATTTCAATAAAACCACTGTTGGAAAAGTTTTATTATGAACCTAATTCTTTGAAGTGCAGTGTATCTAGAACTAGTAACTAGTATATTTAAAACTGTTTCCGTAAGTTTGTGTTTTACCACATAAATCAATGTGATTAGAATTAATGATCAAATTTTGTTTCCTGCTTCTTTCACATTGTATTCGTTCTCACAACATCCTTTTATCCTTATACCAACATTCAATTAAGCACAAACCACACGAAGAATAACAATATTATTGAGTAGTATGAACTTGACTTAGCTTCAACTTAAATTCAATTAGAACTTCAACTCAATTATGTAAACATATTTCCCTTTGGCAATGATTATAAATGAATGTGAGCAAACTTCGGGCCAACAACATGTTAAAACGATTCCTTTGTTCGAGAAGGAGAATTTAAAGCTCACTAACAATATAAATTGTATGTGGTTTTTTTGCACAGTGTTACAGAACAAAAAGAATATAAATGTTTTCAAATAATTTTGTATTTTACTGGTCTGGTTACTAAAATTTCAAGTATAAGGATAAAGTCATATTACTTTAATATCACCATGAAGATAGTAGAGTTAAGATGTATTAAACTATAAAGGCAGTTAGGTTAGGTATGGTAAGGTATTCAATGGTTAACCAAATGCTAGTATAACCAGTTTCTAGTATTTACCCCCTTGTGATTGTCCTGAGAAGCAAATATAGGTTCACGTACGGAAGAGACAGTATACAAGCCAGATATATAAGTTTGAAAAAGTGGGAGGTCAACAATGGGAACTAATCCGATGTACGAAATGGAAATACCATACAATTCTTCCAAATTATGTAACGGGTGGTCGTTTTAAATAATATACTATGGTGACACTGATAGATTTTTTGTTCGAAATATTCCGCGAACCAAAATGAATCGCTTTACGCTTAAGCAACATTGGGAAATATTGATAATATTGCAGACACCGATCGGACATCGAATTAGGCAATAAAATCAACCTTTCTGACGAGGCGCATTTCCATCTTGTGAACATATGGGGATCACAAAATTCGCACGGCCTTGTCGAGAAGCCAATGCATCCACAGAGAGTGACAGTTTGGTGTGAATTTTTGGAGTGGTAGATTGACCCATTTCTTTCGAAATATTTGTCAAATCCCTCTTCAAATGCGGCCTGGGAAACGTATGATTTTTGCTTAATTGCAAGCATTCCACAATCAGGGACTTTCCATTGTTGAACTTTTATATACATTCACAAAGTTATATTCTACAGGCTTGCAAAAGAGAGCACAAACACGGCCTATTTATACAGACCTGTTGAATTCCTAACAACTGGCAGGCATTTTCCGTTCACAATCCCTCATTTTCAATTTATTATTGTTGAAGGCCTTATAGAATCCTTCTAAAAAGTATGCCGAGGTAATGGATGCCGTCCGTTAAACATTATATTTGAAGGTCTTTGAAGGATAAGGAATATGTTAGGTGTTATCCGTTAACAATCACAAATTCTCAATTAGATATTTGAGGATACTCGATGGAAGCACTCGTCCTTCCGTTATAATTTTATTATTTTTTTGTATGAACTCAACTAAGAGAAGCGACTATTGTAAACTTTTGTATACTTTATTGTTTCAAACCAATGAGTTGGACAATTTAAGAAAAATTTAGAGCGATGAGTCCATTTGAGGTTCGTTTTTTGTAAATAAAATGGATGCGAAACGGATCCACTTTCATCAATTTTTACGGATTCGAAACGGATTTGTTCCAATATTTAAATTTCAAATAGGTAATGGACTATATTTTATACCTCTAATCCATAGACGATTTTCATTTACATTAAACAAAAATGTAAAAATTAATTAAAATAAAAAAAATCGTTGTCAGATAAATTTAAATCTGTTTGGTATTCTTTTTTAAGTGATTGTAGTTTATCAACTCAGATATGAACTTGTGACATTAATTATATTACTGATTCGCTTTTAATGTTTTGACGGGTTCGTAATGAGTTCGAAACGGATCTGCCAAATGCAAATTTTTATTTGCTTACGGACTCGTAACGGGTTCGAAAATGGTGCGAAAAGTCATATTTCGCTTTTACCCGTAAGGGACCCGTAACGGGGTAGAAACGATTGCATCCGTTTTTGTGCACATTGGAACCTAGCAGATCTAGCAGACATTCAGAGAGTTGAGGTGAATGATTTTAGAACATACGGATAACTAATTGGTTTATCTATGCAAAGTTATATCACTTTTACAGTCACATTCTGGATAGACGTGGTTTGAAGTCCTTTTATTCATACCAGGTGAATTCACAGGTTCAATGGTGGGGACGTTATAGGACGCCCCGTGGTACAACAATGGTGCTGTTCGGACTATGTGTCAATAGTGACTGCCACTTCTATTCAATTTAACATAATCTAGGCCTCTTATAGTACAGTGACCCGAATACTCGTGTGCAAGGAGCATATAAGCAGGTGAATTATATTTACTTATATGCGCAGTTTCATCTTGGGAAATTAATCGGCATAAGAGTTGCTAGAATGGGATTAATCCAGATCCGTATTATAAGGGAATACACGATGCTTTCCTGACAATAAATTCTGAGATTCAACAATGAGCAAAAATACTCACCAGGATTAATACTCCAACACCTCTTTAATGATAAAAAAAACACCCGGTATTTCACTGAAGTGCACTGATCAAAATTGTACGCGTCACGAAATTCATATAGTACCTTTGCGGTAGTAGTAGGATTACTAAGAGCGAAATCGGTCCTATCTACTGGCTTAAGTGTTAGAACAGATTTCCGTTGCGAAGTGGGGTAACAAAGCTGCGACTCCTCTTTGTTAACATAACCTAACTTAAACTAAAGTTGGATGATTTCAAAGAAAATTTGCAATACAAAATTGTTATACATCTCCGTCATGATTGTGAACGAAGGGTAATTTATTCGCAGCCAGTAAGATCATATAACCCTGCTCCTGAGATTTTGTAATGGCAACTCATGCTGCAATGGAATATCATTTTTGTACGAAAATTACACAGTGCAACAGTGAAAAAACACTCGAACGTGGGTATGCAGGTTCGATGGTACTACCGTAGCTGAGTCAAACCCTATCTTAGTTTAGCTAGATTGGTTACCCAATTTACTTACTTTTTTTTATAGCATTTTGTGTAGGCGGTTTTAAATTCTTTGGCATTTCTTTTAAATCTCTTGCGAGCGTCGGTTGGTATAAAATTACCACAAACGTAACAAAAATTGTTTATGTTCCCCTTGCATTTATCCATTTTTGCAGTTCTTTTTTTGCAATTTTTCTTTTCACTAAATGTTTCACGTTATTGTTACTGTTTAAAATAAAAACAATTTGGTTTAATTTGTTTGAGTAGTTTAAAATTCAAATTTAAGTACACGGTTTTATTAAGTTTTAAGTTTAGCAGCGCGGCAGTATTAAACTATTCTAAACGACTTCTATTACTTCACTGTGAAAATGTAATTATCGGTGTTTGCAGCAAAGGGCCAAAAAGTAAATCATATATTTACCCTAAATACAAGATTCCCCAATTTGCACAAACAACCATCATTACATACAAAACATATAGAACCGGCTGCTAAGTTCAATAACTATATGAACAAGAAATTGCAAGTAAACGTATCAGAGAATAGCAATAAGTACTCGTTGCAAAAGTATACCCAAGTACGTACACAGAATTTTCATACTTGTGTGTACCCAAATTTTTAACACGCAGAATACATACCACCACATATTTGCTTTGTACAATTTATGTGTGTACTCTATACTTATAAGGAACATTTTCTCTACACATCCACTCCTATTCGCTCTCTTCGCCAGAATACATCTAAAGTAGATTGTGCACACATGTACTGAAGTATTTTTTCATAATTTGAATACAGAGTCGTGTTATAAGTATGGGTACACACAAGTACTTATAAGTATACAGCAAGTGCTGTGGAAACGGAAAAATGTAGTTGATTTAGTGAGAAACTGAGAAATGTTGAATGGCTTGAATGGTCCTTAATACCAAACCCATCGAAAATAATAATTTTTTAATTCAATTTTATTTTGTTTGAGGACCAGAATGAGATTAATTTTTGTTGTCGATTTTTTAATAAGGCCACTAAACTACGTCAAAACAATGCATTGCCAGGTCTTGTTGCATAAGCCCCAATATTCAAATGTTAATTAAAAACCAGTGCGCTAATTTTCAATATTTTCTAGTTCTATTATTCACTTTTCCACACTTTGTAAATGTATATACATACATACATACATACATATTTCCACATAATTTCACCGTACAACAGCGTTCCTTTACACAGCAACCAATTTTTTACTCATACCCAGTGGGTATTAAGTACCTAACAGACACAAGTGTTTTTGTATACTTCTATATAACCTAACACACACAAGTGTTTTCGTTTACTTTCGTTTAACAAGCGCCCAACAACAACCCTAACTCGCAATTGTACTTATGTACTACCCATCGAATGTTAGCACTTGTAGCTACTTAAGTTATCGTTGGCATAAATATGTAGAGTATTGTATGCGTTTCGTCTATTACTTGTATGTATTTGTATTTGTTTTGCGAATAATACTTGTAAGTGTATTCTAAATGGTACTTATCGACATTCTCTGGTACATATGCAGCGGCAAAGAAACAAACGTTCGATAGCTGGGACCACAGCAGCCAGACCACCGATTGAACGAAACAAAACAATAACAATTGCATGGCGGTAGCGGACCGGCGACTGGTGAAGATGAACGACAAGATAACAACAACATTACCGGACCGACCAAAGTGGTAGACAAAGTTGTTTGATGTTGATTGTTAGTCAAAATAGAATATTCTGACGCTAGGGTGACCCGATATTTAGGGATTTTAAAACAAAATACTTATAATATTGAAAAATATTAGAAAATGAATGAAATAAAAATGAATAAAATAAACTATCGATTAATATAACAAAAATATGATAAAATAATAAATAAATCTCCAACACTAGGCATACTATGGCCCAAAACCCGTAAAAAGAGTATTTTTGTAAGTAAATAGTGGGCTTTGACAGCTATTTAATAGCCCTAGACATGTTCAGATTGCATAGGTTTGTTCAGAGAAGTTGTTCAGTGGTATCTATACTACAATTTTGCTGAATAGATTGATTCCCTGAATCTGGATTCCCTGCGACTTAGACTAAAAAAATTTAAAAAATTTTATTTTTTTTCAAAGTTTTTTGAAAAAAAAAACAACGAAAAGATACTTTTTTGGATATACTATTCTAGGAATTTGTTAAGCGGACTATTACCTCCAACTTTACTGAATGTTAGAAAGCGCTACCGCCAAAACTGTAGGAAATGTTGGCCAAAACCTGATGTCAACTTTTTTCGAGGGGCCTACGGATTTTGAAAATGTTTAGGGGCCCAAAAAAAAAATTGGGTAACCAATCTAGCCAAACTGAGATAGGGTTTTACTCAGCTCCGGTAGTACTATCGAACCTGCATAGCCACGTTCGGGTGTTTTCCAAAAAGATTGAATTTGTGTCACTGTATTATCATTGTTAATTAATATCATTGTTTTGCGAAAATTTAGTACACTGTGCGACAGTCCAAAATATCTGGGAAATGTTATTATTGTTCATGTTGGTATTGTCGAGTAAAATAAGGACCTATATGTGAAATTTCCCAAACTCCTTCAAAATCGTGACATACGAGAAAAAACTTGGATTTCATACCATTTGCGGTTATAAGACTGTAATTAAAGTAATTTTATTTATTTATTTATTACAAAAGAATATACAGATATATTTCATTACATATTTATATTTAAAGCCCCAGCGCCTTAAAGGCTTTGTAGAGGCTAACTGGCAACTACTATTTTACAATAAATCTTGTAATAACAATGACAATTAGTGAAAGTAATAAATACTACATAATTTGCTTCAATTTAATTAAATTTTAAAAACTATAAAAGAGTTTCCATATTACATATTAGGTGTATTTTCAATTGCTGTTTAAAAGAGGATATAAATACCTGATATATTTGTTAATCTTTCCGGCAAATTATTTTATTCACTTAGTGCAGCAAAACCAATACGCTACGCTGTTTCGTAAGATCTAACCTGCATCTTTTAACTTCTAAGTTTTGCGCTTGTCTCGTGTTCCTTCCGGTTCTGTCTGCACTTTGGTTAAATAATATAGTTCTGCCAACAAAACCTCTTGTTGACTGAAACACATACACCAAAAGTTGTTGCTTTTACAGTCCTTTGATTGGTAAAATATTTTTAGATTTGTATTTATACAAATTAAGTGTAGAGTATCGAAATGGAAGTTTAAATACCAATTTTAAAGCTTTATTTTGTGCCGACTGCAAGGATATTAAAGATTTTGTAACTCGGTTTCCATACGCCAATGGGATGTATGTTAATTTTGAATGTATAAGTGAGTTATATATCAACATTTTAATATCAGTACGCAATTTATTTCGGAACTTGTATAACAAACCCGTGGCTGCAGATACTTTAGTCCTCACATCAGCAATGTGAGAATTCCACAACAAATGTTGGTTCAATGTAATTCCTAGATATTTCACATCCTCGGATTCCGAAATAAGTGCACCATTCACATATACACTGACTGCAAACTGACTGAGTAATAAATTTGGACTTCGTTGAATTTAGAACCAATTTATTGATTCGCGCAAATTGACACAAAATTGCAGCATCATACTCAATTTGTGCTTTAAGAACTGATTCGCGCTTATATTTGTAAAAGAGGCATATGTCGTCTGCGAAAATATACAATTTCGCATTAAATGGGATATTCATTAAATCATTAATATAAATTTTAAAAAGCAAAGGACCAAGGACGCTACCCTGAGGAACTCCATGACGTATGTATATGTAACATATTACTTTTGTATTTTCTAACTCGAACTGGGTCCTGCTCTGCAAATAATCACCAAAAAGGTCCAAGGTGTCATCCGACAGGCCAATATATTTTAACTCTTTTACCAGTACAGTCAAATGCTTTAGAAAAATCGAAGAATAATCCTTCTACGCCTTTATATACTTCATCTATACCACCACATACATATTCCATATATCGCAACAGCTTCTCCTGTTCCCGATCCTTTCTTAAATCCAAACTGGTACTCATATAGTATATTATAAACCGATTTTCAGTTTCTTGAAAGATTTGGTAAATGATTTGATTTAGTAAATGTAATTTTTAAATAGATTTACAAGTAGTACGATTTCCTCATAAAATAGGGCGTACAAACCACAATTTTAAAAATTTTGGAAATGATATACAACAATGTGTTTCTTGAATAAATACATCCAGATTTCTTAAATAACGTATAACGCCTATATTCCTTCTTTCGTAGTACTTTCTGAAACAAAAACTCGGTTGCTAATTACCTGAGTTACAGCCTGATAACCGCAAACCCGTTTATCGAGATTTTGGGGGTGCTTGGGAAATTTCACAAACGGATAATAATTTTGCTCGACAACACCTACAAGAAAAATAGTATCTCTTCCAACTTATTTTTGACTGTCGCTCCGTACTATTTACTTAAAAAAATGGATTCCCATTACATCCTTTGAAGAGATTGTGGAGGCCTGTGCGTGCGTTTACTAGCTTCTTCACTCACTTATTGGGACCTACAGTTTTACACCGTTTCCGAACGAAATTTTGAGAAGCTTTTTCATGACTAAGTACTCGATAAAGTCGCCATCACTAAGCGAGGTGGCCGGCGTCGAAAAGAAATGAACCGTCGAAACAAATGTAACGTAAATGTGACGTCGAACCCACGTTCTCATGTCCAAGAGCCGTGGACACTAACCATTGGACTACCGACGACCACCCGTATTATTTATTACATTATTATAAAGGTTCGGCTATTGCAGCCAAAATTAATAAACATCATTATTAGACGATGTTAAAAACACAGTGGAACACAAATAAAATTAAAAGTTGATGACAACGGATTCTGGTAGAGGGGTTAAAAAGAAGGTTTACGTGTATCGGCGTTTTGAAAGTTTACATATGGTGGTACTTAATGTGGGTGGGTTAAAGTTTTCCCCCTCTTGTACATTCTAAAATATTTGCCGAAAAATTCTGCTATAAGTTCCTGAATACTCTAAAGCTCAAAACTCAACCTAAATGCCAGAAATAAGTCAAAACTGAAAATATCTTTTATTGGTTAATTTATTACTTCTTCCGAATTGGTGCTAAAACGTATCACAACACTGAATTTTAGGGGGATGGTGTGTATGGAAAAAATATTCTTTGCAAAATTTCACTATAAGTGACTGAACAAAAGAAAGACGTAGATATATAATCTGCAAGTAGAAAAGTAAGAGCAAATTTTAGAATTAATTTATATTGGACTAATTCGGAGCGTCATACAGAGCAACGACACTTATCAGCTACACCTTGCAAGCAAAACACTACGAAGAAGCATACCTTTTTTAACCTCTCTACCAGAGTCCGTTGTCAGAACCTTTTAATTTTCGAAAAAGTTTAATTTGGTTCCACATTATAATGGACAGCGAAAGTTGTAGTAAAAAACTGAGTTTGATGTTTGAATTTTGGACGTAGCATTGTGACACTATTGCTTAACTATGCAAAGATTGGCATACTTATGTTCCCATTTCTTTTACAACTTCTTCTAAAATTTGTTGTGGACCTGAACAGTTTACACTCAGTATTGTCTTCTATGACAAGACATTTAAACTCTGCCACTGTAGGCTATGAACACATTTCTATGTGTAGTTTGTTTGTATCATCGTCATTTGCATTTCACAATTGTTATGTTTCTCTGGAAATGTGGTCGGATGCAAAATTTCTAAACGTAATTAATTTATTTTATTAAATTTACAATAACCTCATTTTGACCAAAGGGATTTTTTAGGGCATCGTATTGTATTTTTGTACCCAAGAGAATTCAGCTGCACATCTTCCAAGTAAATTGTACACACATTTGTGGTTTGTTTTATGTAGATGATGTTATTTTTCAGCTCATTTCAGTTAATTGGCTTTAAAACACTTGGGAAGAAAAATATTTTCATGACGTAGTGTATATTCAATTATGTTTTTAAATGTAATATTTTTTGATTTCAACAGATTAATACAAATAATTTATTTTCGTATGTATATTTAGCAATTTTATGATTGTTTAAATTGAACTTAGAAGATTCTGGAGTTCAAGAGATAAGGTTATTTACTTATACAGTTGTAAATATAAACTTGGAATATATCCTCGTTTTACAGGCTGGGGCAAAAACCATCATCTGCTTTTCTTTCGTTATAGCTGTTGTTTAAAGTGAAAACTAGTTTGCTTTTTAAATGATTATGTTTACGAGCACTTATTAATTTTGCTTCGATTAATTGTGCAAAATTATGTCCGTTAAATGGCCGCATACGACGTTGATGAAAAAATTACGCTCTCTTGATTACATTTTGTATAACTGTGCGCAGAATTTGTGTTGTCACGATAGCGTAATACTGCATCATGAATTATGCGTAGATTTTCCGTCTCCCCGGAACCGAAGGTTTTGTCAATTGACATGGCCGCTACACTGAACGGAAAAGATTAGTCACAGGAATGAAAATGTTCGTCGCCCCAACAAATTTTGTCATCGAAAGTGAGCTAACGTACAGTTGCATTCAGTATTACAAAGTACGACAATTTTAAAAAAAAGTCGTTACGCTAGAACCGGATGATATACGTCTGAAACTGTAGGCAAAATGGAGTTAATTGGCGTTTTGAGTTTTTAATTTTCTCATCCTGTTGCCCCATAAAAAGACTAAAAATTTTCAAGGGGTAACATTTTTCAAAAAAAAATTTTTAAATACTTATTCGCATCCTACGATACCGATATACATAGGTGTCAAATTAAAGATGAGAATTATGGATATTTTTATTATTTTTTTAAAGGGGTTTACAACAGAGACGCTACAAAAGTAAATCGATAGGGACAGCAAACGACGCCATATTTTTTCCCGCTCTTTTGACATTTCTCTTCAGTAAGGTTTGCCATTTCATCATGGGAAGATATAAGAGCCAACAACGAGTCGAAATTATTAAAATGTACTACCGAAATTTGGAGTCAGTGGCCTCAACTTTAAGAGCGCTACGTCCAATTTATGGTCGTCATAATCGTCCTACCAGATCAACAATTGAGCGTCTAGTGGAAAAATTTGAATCCACAGGCACAGTACAAATGTTCCCGTGCCATTGAGACAAAGAAGTGCCCGTAGTGTTGAGAATATTGCAGCCGCTGAGGCTTCAGTTCAAGAAAGCCCAAATGTGTCTCTTACACGTCGTTCTCAAGCGTTGGGCATCTCTGTGACGTTGTTGTGGCGAATTTTGCGAAAAGATCTTGGCCTACATCCTTACAAGATCAAATTGACGCGAGAACTGAAGCCGGTTGACCACCATAAGCGTCGTATGTTCGTGAATTGGGCTGAGCAATAACTTGAAAATGATTCGGATTTTCATCGGAAAATCCCCTTCAGCCATGATGCTCATTTCTGGCTGAATGGCTTCGTCAATAAGCAAAATATGCGTTATTGGTCAGACAGCAATCCACACCTACTCCATTAGTCATCATTACATCCCGAAAAAATTACGGATTGGTGCGGATTATGGGCCGGCGGCGTCATTGGGTAGTACTTCTTCCGTGATGATCAAGACCGGCACATTACTGTGAATGCGAATCGCTACCGTTCAATGATAACCGAATATTTTTGGCCCCAATTGGATAATGTGGACTTGGAGGACATGTGGTTCCAACAGGACGGCGCCACAAGCCACACAGCGAATGCCACTATCAATTTATTGGAAACCATGTTTGGTGAACGTGTTATCTCACGAAATGGCCCAGTCGATTGGCCGCCTCGGTCGTGCGATTTGACGCCGTTAGATTATTTCCTGTGGGGCTACGTCAAGTCTATGGTCTATTCCAACAAGCCAGCGACGATTCATGAACTTCGTACGAATATCGAACGTGAAATTGAAGCAGTATCGGTCGATTTATGCTTGAAAACCGTAGAAAATTGGGTTCAGCGTCTGGACTTCTGCAAGCGTGCCCGTGGTGGCCAAGCAAAAGAAATCGAGTTCCATACATAATGGCATCGCACGTACTTTCACAGGAATAAAGAATTTCATTGGTATCTAAAACCGGTTTTGTTTTATTTACAAAAACCTTTGTAGCGCTCTTAGTGAAAGCCCCGTTATTTATACCGTTCCAGGATAAAAAAAAGACTTAATAAATGTCCTTGAAAAATTAAATCCTTTAAAATCCTTTGAAAATCTCCAACAATTTATTCGAAAAAAATATATGTTAATAGCCTGTATATAGTGTAATACTCCTCAAAATTTCAACATTCTAGCTTTATTACTTAAGTTTTAATAAAAGTTTACATAAAAGTCTTCCAGCAAAAAAAGTACTTTATTGTATGGAACAGAGTATAATTTTTTTTAAAAAAAGGCGTTGCACTTGAACCAGATGGTATATGGGTCAAACTATAAGCCAATCGGACTAAAATGGCAATTTCAGTTTTTCATTTCGTCATCCTGTTGCCCCTTAAAAGGACTACAAAGCTTCAAAGGATAACATTAAAAACAAAATGTAAATACTTGTTCTCAGTGTCCAATAAATTTATTGAATTTATTACACGTATGATGATGTTCAAGTGTAATATTGGCTGTAGGACGGTGTTATCGGTAAACACACAAACACTCGGTATAGTTTTGATGCGATCTGTACTGTCACATATACCCACACATACATTTTCAGCTACAACTGCCTGCCAACTTGCACATACTATTGAATTTTTCCGGGTTGTTTTCGCTATCGATGCGTCACTTTCTTTGCGGTTGTATTTCTCCATGCATTTCTGTATACTCCATATACAAATCCCAAGCGACCACAGCACACATTAATTCACACAATTTATTTTGCCAATGATCATGCTTTGTAAAATTGCAACAACTTATTTTCGCAAGTTTATTATTAAGTTAACTAATAACTTATCTAATACATTAGAAACGTAATTAAAATATTGCGGCGAAGAAATACGTCTACCATTGGCGGTTATTTTGTTTACGCGGAAGAAAAATCTGACCGACATTGGATTGAAGATTAATGACCTAATTGGAACGAAGTTTCTTATCTCGCGATAAGGGAAGGGGGCTAAATGAAAAAAATTAAACAACTTTTTTTTAACACTATTATGATACAACTAGAGTGTACAAAAAACCGTATCAACTATATCGGGTGCTGCTGCTTTGGTTTGTGTCTAGACTAACATATGTTGGGAAATTTCTTGTTTAATGGGAAGTTTTCTTGGTGGAGCCTGTAACCAATATTTAGTATATATGTAAGTAGTTATGGACCCAATAAAGAGGAAATTTAGAAAATTCAAAGTGAAAGAAGTTAAAAAAATAACATTTCCTTACATAAGTGCCTTTTCTTAAAAAAAGGAAATTTTCTCAAAAAAATACCTAAGCATCAAAAATGCAAATTTTCTTATAAAAAGTGCATATACTTAAAAACGTATTATTTCTTAAAAAAAAGTAAATTTTCTCAAAAAAATACCTAAGCTTCAAAAATGCAAATTTTCTTGCAAAAAGTGCATATTCTTAAAAAAGTATTATTTCTTAAAAAAAAGTAAATTTTCTCAAAAAAATACCTAAGCTTCAAAAATGCAAATTTTCTTACAAAAAGTGCCTATTCTCAAAAAAGTATTATTTTTTTAAAAAAAGGAAATTTTCTCAAAAAAATACCTAAGCTTCAAAAATGCAAATTTTCTTACAAAAAGTGCCTATTCTTAAAAAAGTATTATTTTTTAAAATAAGTACATTTCTTAAAAAAGTAAATTTGCTTACGACAAATTGACATTTCTTAAACAACTACGTCGGTGGTGCAATCGTTAGTGTGCGCGGCTCTTGTACATGAGATCCTGGGTTCGAACCCGGCTCTGACCACCTTCAAATTTCTTTCGGCGGCGGTCACCTCGCATAGTGACGGCGACACTATCGAGTATCTAGCCATGAAAAAGCTTCTCAAATTACCGTTCGGAATCGGAGTAAAACTGTAGGTCCCAATCAGTGAGTGAAAACTGGAAAGCGCACAGCTCAGTGATTGTGAGAAGTTCTCCCCAGTCCCTTCATGGGATGTAATGGGAAACCATTTATTTTTTAAACAACTACATTTTCTGTAAAGAATACCTTTTTTGTGGAACAAAATAACTTTTCTTGATATAAGTACCTACTCTTAAACATATACCTGTTATTGAAAAAAGGACTAATTCTAATAAAAGTTCCCAGTTCTTAAAAAAAAAACTTTTCTTCAAAAAAAAAACGTTCTCTAAAAAAGAAAAATTTCTTATTCATTTTCTTAAAAGTACCTTTCTTAAAAATAAAATAATACCTTTTATTTTCTTTTTGTGAGAGTAATAGCCTTTCGGAAAATAAGTACGTTTTCTTAAAAAGATAACCTTTTAATAAAAAGAGTACCACTTCTTTAAAACGTACCTTTTCTTTAAAAAAGATCTTCTTTGTAAAAAAAACAAAAATTATAGACTTATGGATATTTCTTCCAGAAAGTACTTCTCCTTAAAAATAGTACGTTTTCAAGAAAAAACATTAGCTTTCAATAAAAGATGTACCTCTCTTTAAAAAAGGGCATTTTCGGGACAATATAATAAATATTTTTACAAAAAGGACCTAAAAATATACTTCAAAAAAATGCATTCTATTAAAAAAAATTTTCTTGAAAAAATCAATGAGTTAATACTGTGTTAATACTTTTTGTTACCCGGTACCTGTTCGATTTCAATGAACACATTAGTAAATGTTACATTGGAAAATACATTGTCAAAACAGAGCGACGACAAAAAGTATTGAGTAGTATAGAGAACTTGTTACACTCTTTTCCGCTCTCATGTAGAGAGTCGGAGTAACACAGAATAAACGAGTCTTATTCTCTTTTAGAATATTTCAATATATGTAAATGCACCATTTCGACAATGTTATTACTTAAAACAATACAAAAAGCATAATCGTGTCAAAAGGCATCAATGTTTCACATCAAAATTATGAATGGACCAAGTTATAACAAAAAGAGAGTAATACATTTTGAATCATTCGCCAGATGTTGCCAGTGCTTTTGAGTTCTCTATACTATTCAATACTCTTTGGCGATGAAGACCTGCTTGTTTGTTCGCTGCCGCTACATCAATACCATCATATTTATTTTCAGGAAGATACTATTGTTGTATAACAACCACGTATGTGATGCTAACGCTGTGTGTTGTTTGCATGTGCTCACTTTGATAGCTTGCCCTACCCGCGCCTATAGATGTTAACACATCAAAATGTGTATCATTTCACAGAAAGTATATTTTCTTAAAGATTCATTTAAATTATGGTATTTTTGATTGGGCGCCTTAGGCGTGTTGGAACTAAATTGTACATAATATATAGCGAAAGGAACTTGGTTCCAACCGGTTGTCCCCTATCACCCCATGTACTTTTTTGTTTGGTTATTTTTTGTTTTTTAAGATGAAGTTTATAAATAATATTTTTTGTAAAACTATTTGGATATTTTAAACCTAAACCCTTCAATATATTTCACATATCAAATGGTATGAGATTTTGGCCAAAATATTACTGTATATTGTCTACAAAATATTATTCTATACTGTCAGTTTCACACTCGTAATTTCGATATCAATTCGACGATTACAGAAGATTTTCATATTCAATGGTATATAAATGACGAACACCGGTCATTTAAATATCATTTAAATGGAGAACGGCGAACTGTGAAATAACTAAAATTTTAAACTGTAGTTTTGTGTAAACATTTCCTATCGAACTAAATTTTAGAGAACAACTAAATGTTTAAAATTTTTTGGTTAGTTTATGAGATGTCATAGAAGAAAATTTTTTGGCACAACTTTCTTGTTTTTACTCAGCGTTTAAATTCTATTAGTTTTAAATTTTTACAGTTAAAAGTGGAAAAAAATTGCCAAAATTATTTTTTATTTCTTCTAATTCACCGTAGAGTCAATTATGTTCTTAATGCCTACGTATTGTTATGCATTCGGAGGCTAAACCATCCAAGTCCAGATATTATAACAAAAAAATTACACTGGATTATATACCTTTGCTGTCTGCAAACACCAAAGCCAACTTGGTATTAGTCGTGTTTTATCGCTTGCTTGCTAAGTTGCAAAGAAACCGGCTATTTAGCGATAAGTAATTTTATTCAAAAATTTAAAAAAAAGGGTTGAAAACGATACAAGATTCCAAAAAATACATTCCTCTAAACTTAGCGAAATTAATTCGCATCGCTAAGTTCTCGCTAAGCCATCGCTAAGTACTTTATTCAAAACAAGCGATTATGTAAGAAACCGCTGTAACCAAAACACGCATATTGTTATCTTCCTCTTAGACCAAAACAAATATTCCACTTAATCTGGCGTTTAGTATTTTGTGTTTACATACATTTTATTTTGGCCTTACCTTGTTGCCACAGTGAATTACAGTTACAGTCAATTACTATTTAGTAGTTGGAGTTACACTACAAGTTAAACCACAGACCAACAATTTGTAAGACAAATGCTGGATTGTGTAGAAGCAACAAATCTTGTAGCAATTCCTAGAAGCAAATTATTTTATTTAAGGCGGACAGAAATGAAAAACCATCATTATATTCATTCAAACAAAACTACTGAATAGTTATGGTCGGCGTGAGTTTGCCTCGAAGTGTTTTATGAGGCACAAAAGGTAGATGCTCCGTCTATCAGTCCCGACGTTTCGTTTTCTATGATTGATAAGCAAAATGGACTCGAAGTGTTTTTTTAAATCTCTTCAAATCGTTTTAAATGAAATTTTTGTTTGACTTTACACTTGCCATGAAAGTTTTCTAGGCTTGCAAGTCTATTATACCACTATATTTTTGAATTTCTTCATTTAGATCACAAAATAGAGTTAAAATTTTAATTTGCTTCCAATATTATGGCCAAGAAGGATTTAAGATATACAGCTTGGGCTCTCTCTAAACGATTGGAGTGCATTTGGTGGTAACACCAAAATATTGTAAAATATTTTCGAAGTAAACACAGTTAAGTAAAATAAATACAAAAACAGAGAATTTTTAAAATGTACCAATGAGCCGCATTAAATGTTGTCCGTTGTCTGTTTTCCCAAAGCTAATATGGTTTGTTATGAGCGACGCGAAATTGAGCCACTTCATAACTAATATTGAGATTTAGTTGAAATTTCAAATTTTCGCATACTATACATTTGAAAATTAGTCTCCATTCCACAGTACTGTGCATACCTATGCAACGGACGACCACAAAGTTTGGTTTTCATAATATCAATAATTTTGATATTGTTCAAAATAGCAAACAACACACCAACAAACTCAAAAAGAATAGAATAGAATAGAATAGAATAGAATAGAATAGAATAGAATAGAATAGAATAGAATAGAATAGAATAGAATAGAATAGAATAGAATAGAATAGAATAGAATAGAATAGAATAGAATAGAATAGAATAGAATAGAATAGAATAGAATAGAATAGAATAGAATAGAATAGAATAGAATAGAATAGAATAGAATAGAATAGAATAGAATAGAATAGAATAGAATAGAATAGAATAGAATAGAATAGAATAGAATAGAATAGAATAGAATAGAATAGAATAGAATAGAATAGAATAGAATAGAATAGAATAGAATAGAATAGAATAGAATAGAATAGAATAGAATAGAATAGAATAGAATAGAATAGAATAGAATAGAATAGAATAGAATAGAATAGAATAGAATAGAATAGAATAGAATAGAATAGAATAGAATAGAATAGAATAGAATAGAATAGAATAGAATAGAATAGAATAGAATAGAATAGAATAGAATAGAATAGAATAGAATAGAATAGAATAGAATAGAATAGAATAGAATAGAATAGAATAGAATAGAATAGAATAGAATAGAATAGAATAGAATAGAATAGAATAGAATAGAATAGAATAGAATAGAATAGAATAGAATAGAATAGAATAGAATAGAATAGAATAGAATAGAATAGAATAGAATAGAATAGAATAGAATAGAATAGAATAGAATAGAATAGAATAGAATAGAATAGAATAGAATAGAATAGAATAGAATAGAATAGAATAGAATAGAATAGAATAGAATAGAATAGAATAGAATAGAATAGAATAGAATAGAATAGAATAGAATAGAATAGAATAGAATAGAATAGAATAGAATAGAATAGAATAGAATAGAATAGAATAGAATAGAATAGAATAGAATAGAATAGAATAGAATAGAATAGAATAGAATAGAATAGAATAGAATAGAATAGAATAGAATAGAATAGAATAGAATAGAATAGAATAGAATAGAATAGAATAGAATAGAATAGAATAGAATAGAATAGAATAGAATAGAATAGAATAGAATAGAATAGAATAGAATAGAATAGAATAGAATAGAATAGAATAGAATAGAATAGAATAGAATGGAATGGAATGGAATGGAATGGAATGGAATGGAATGGAATGGAATGGAATGGAATGGAATGGAATGGAATGGAATGGAATGGAATGGAATGGAATGGAATGGAATGGAATGGAATGGAATGGAATGGAATGGAATGGAATGGAATGGAATGGAATGGAATGGAATGGAATGGAATGGAATGGAATGGAATGGAATGGAATGGAATGGAATGGAATAGAATAGAATAGAATAGAATAGAATAGAATAGAATAGAATAGAATAGAATAGAATAGAATAGAATAGAATAGAATAGAATAGAATAGAATAGAATAGAATAGAATAGAATAGAATAGAATAGAATAGAATAGAATAGAATAGAATAGAATAGAATAGAATAGAATAGAATAGAATAGAATAGAATAGAATAGAATAGAATAGAATAGAATAGAATAGAATAGAATAGAATAGAATAGAATAGAATAGAATAGAATAGAATAGAATAGAATAGAATAGAATAGAATAGAATAGAATAGAATAGAATAGAATAGAATAGAATAGAATAGAATAGAATAGAATAGAATAGAATAGAATAGAATAGAATAGAATAGAATAGAATAGAATAGAATAGAATAGAATAGAATAGAATAGAATAGAATAGAATAGAATAGAATAGAATAGAATAGAATAGAATAGAATAGAATAGAATAGAATAGAATAGAATAGAATAGAATAGAATAGAATAGAATAGAATAGAATAGAATAGAATAGAATAGAATAGAATAGAATAGAATAGAATAGAATAGAATAGAATAGAATAGAATAGAATAGAATAGAATAGAATAGAATAGAATAGAATAGAATAGAATAGAATAGAATAGAATAGAATAGAATAGAATAGAATAGAATAGAATAGAATAGAATAGAATAGAATAGAATAGAATAGAATAGAATAGAATAGAATAGAATAGAATAGAATAGAATAGAATAGAATAGAATAGAATAGAATAGAATAGAATAGAATAGAATAGAATAGAATAGAATAGAATAGAATAGAATAGAATAGAATAGAATAGAATAGAATAGAATAGAATAGAATAGAATAGAATAGAATAGAATAGAATAGAATAGAATAGAATAGAATAGAATAGAATAGAATAGAATAGAATAGAATAGAATAGAATAGAATAGAATAGAATAGAATAGAATAGAATAGAATAGAATAGAATAGAATAGAATAGAATAGAATAGAATAGAATAGAATAGAATAGAATAGAATAGAATAGAATAGAATAGAATAGAATAGAATAGAATAGAATAGAATAGAATAGAATAGAATAGAATAGAATAGAATAGAATAGAATAGAATAGAATAGAATAGAATAGAATAGAATAGAATAGAATAGAATAGAATAGAATAGAATAGAATAGAATAGAATAGAATAGAATAGAATAGAATAGAATAGAATAGAATAGAATAGAATAGAATAGAATAGAATAGAATAGAATAGAATAGAATAGAATAGAATAGAATAGAATAGAATAGAATAGAATAGAATAGAATAGAATAGAATAGAATAGAATAGAATAGAATAGAATAGAATAGAATAGAATAGAATAGAATAGAATAGAATAGAATAGAATAGAATAGAATAGAATAGAATAGAATAGAATAGAATAGAATAGAATAGAATAGAATAGAATAGAATAGAATAGAATAGAATAGAATAGAATAGAATAGAATAGAATAGAATAGAATAGAATAGAATAGAATAGAATAGAATAGAATAGAATAGAATAGAATAGAATAGAATAGAATAGAATAGAATAGAATAGAATAGAATAGAATAGAATAGAATAGAATAGAATAGAATAGAATAGAATAGAATAGAATAGAATAGAATAGAATAGAATAGAATAGAATAGAATAGAATAGAATAGAATAGAATAGAATAGAATAGAATAGAATAGAATAGAATAGAATAGAATAGAATAGAATAGAATAGAATAGAATAGAATAGAATAGAATAGAATAGAATAGAATAGAATAGAATAGAATAGAATAGAATAGAATAGAATAGAATAGAATAGAATAGAATAGAATAGAATAGAATAGAATAGAATAGAATAGAATAGAATAGAATAGAATAGAATAGAATAGAATAGAATAGAATAGAATAGAATAGAATAGAATAGAATAGAATAGAATAGAATAGAATAGAATAGAATAGAATAGAATAGAATAGAATAGAATAGAATAGAATAGAATAGAATAGAATAGAATAGAATAGAATAGAATAGAATAGAATAGAATAGAATAGAATAGAATAGAATAGAATAGAATAGAATAGAATAGAATAGAATAGAATAGAATAGAATAGAATAGAATAGAATAGAATAGAATAGAATAGAATAGAATAGAATAGAATAGAATAGAATAGAATAGAATAGAATAGAATAGAATAGAATAGAATAGAATAGAATAGAATAGAATAGAATAGAATAGAATAGAATAGAATAGAATAGAATAGAATAGAATAGAATAGAATAGAATAGAATAGAATAGAATAGAATAGAATAGAATAGAATAGAATAGAATAGAATAGAATAGAATAGAATAGAATAGAATAGAATAGAATAGAATAGAATAGAATAGAATAGAATAGAATAGAATAGAATAGAATAGAATAGAATAGAATAGAATAGAATAGAATAGAATAGAATAGAATAGAATAGAATAGAATAGAATAGAATAGAATAGAATAGAATAGAATAGAATAGAATAGAATAGAATAGAATAGAATAGAATAGAATAGAATAGAATAGAATAGAATAGAATAGAATAGAATAGAATAGAATAGAATAGAATAGAATAGAATAGAATAGAATAGAATAGAATAGAATAGAATAGAATAGAATAGAATAGAATAGAATAGAATAGAATAGAATAGAATAGAATAGAATAGAATAGAATAGAATAGAATAGAATAGAATAGAATAGAATAGAATAGAATAGAATAGAATAGAATAGAATAGAATAGAATAGAATAGAATAGAATAGAATAGAATAGAATAGAATAGAATAGAATAGAATAGAATAGAATAGAATAGAATAGAATAGAATAGAATAGAATAGAATAGAATAGAATAGAATAGAATAGAATAGAATAGAATAGAATAGAATAGAATAGAATAGAATAGAATAGAATAGAATAGAATAGAATAGAATAGAATAGAATAGAATAGAATAGAATAGAATAGAATAGAATAGAATAGAATAGAATAGAATAGAATAGAATAGAATAGAATAGAATAGAATAGAATAGAATAGAATAGAATAGAATAGAATAGAATAGAATAGAATAGAATAGAATAGAATAGAATAGAATAGAATAGAATAGAATAGAATAGAATAGAATAGAATAGAATAGAATAGAATAGAATAGAATAGAATAGAATAGAATAGAATAGAATAGAATAGAATAGAATAGAATAGAATAGAATAGAATAGAATAGAATAGAATAGAATAGAATAGAATAGAATAGAATAGAATAGAATAGAATAGAATAGAATAGAATAGAATAGAATAGAATAGAATAGAATAGAATAGAATAGAATAGAATAGAATAGAATAGAATAGAATAGAATAGAATAGAATAGAATAGAATAGAATAGAATAGAATAGAATAGAATAGAATAGAATAGAATAGAATAGAATAGAATAGAATAGAATAGAATAGAATAGAATAGAATAGAATAGAATAGAATAGAATAGAATAGAATAGAATAGAATAGAATAGAATAGAATAGAATAGAATAGAATAGAATAGAATAGAATAGAATAGAATAGAATAGAATAGAATAGAATAGAATAGAATAGAATAGAATAGAATAGAATAGAATAGAATAGAATAGAATAGAATAGAATAGAATAGAATAGAATAGAATAGAATAGAATAGAATAGAATAGAATAGAATAGAATAGAATAGAATAGAATAGAATAGAATAGAATAGAATAGAATAGAATAGAATAGAATAGAATAGAATAGAATAGAATAGAATAGAATAGAATAGAATAGAATAGAATAGAATAGAATAGAATAGAATAGAATAGAATAGAATAGAATAGAATAGAATAGAATAGAATAGAATAGAATAGAATAGAATAGAATAGAATAGAATAGAATAGAATAGAATAGAATAGAATAGAATAGAATAGAATAGAATAGAATAGAATAGAATAGAATAGAATAGAATAGAATAGAATAGAATAGAATAGAATAGAATAGAATAGAATAGAATAGAATAGAATAGAATAGAATAGAATAGAATAGAATAGAGGAGATTACATCGTTATCTGCTGCTGCTAATCCATGGCTGTGTCCTGAATATATAGTACCAACAATATAAGTGATAACAAATATAGTTGGGATAAAACAGCAAACATTTACCACCAGCCAGTATACCAAAGACTTACCATCATAAGCAAATGGCTATGCAGAATAGAAGTACAAACAGCAACAACACATTTTCTGTTGGATGAATGGACAACAACACCAAACTACAACTAATAATGACGTCGAAATCCCACTGTCAAATGCCCACAGGAGCGAAATGACAACGAACACATTGACGGAGCATGAATTTAAAAATGAGATTCAAATTGCTGTAATCAAGCAACCCTGCAACGTCAAGATCAAAGTTAATTGCTTAAATAATGCCAACTATCAACTTTTCTATACAAATACAATGTTTCTTGCAGAACTTGCATTTTATATCAACGTAACTTACATTTTCTCTTCTGCCCATGGATGGTAACAGCACAGGCGACAGTGCTAAAGTAAGACGATAAACCCATGTAGAGGGCGGATTAATAAGTCCGTGACTTTTTGAATGAAACATAGTTTTTCTTGCAAAAAAATTATTTTTCAACATAATCTACATTTAGGTCAATATACTTCGTCCAACGTTTCTCCAATTTTTGTATCCCTTCCAAAAAATACGGTTTTTCGAGGACCATAAAATAGGGATTTGTTTGATCAATAATTTCATCGTTGGAGCTAAATCTCTTTCCACCGAGCCATTTCTTTAGGTTTGGAAATAGGAAATAGTCACTGGGGGCTAAATCCCGAGAATATGGCGGCTGAGGTACCACTTCGTAGCCCAATTAAATAACTCCAAACAATCCTTTACAGTTGTCACACACTTCGTTTATGGTGAATTGAGAGCAAACGCGGCGCGGCACCCATCTTGCAGACATCTTGACTGCCATATGAAATGCCTATGGCATCAACAATCTCGCGCACTTTTACTCTTCGATTTGTCCATTGCTGATAAAAAGGAGACGGCGACACTATCGAGTATTTAGCCATGAAAATACTTCTCAAGAATACCGTTCGGAACCGGTGTAACACTGTAGGTCCCAATCAGTGCGTATAAAACTAGAAAGCGCACAGCTCACTGGTTGTGAGAAGCTCTCCACTATTCCTTCATGAGAAGTAATGGGAAACCATTTATTTAAGACGCCAAATTACAAGAGTTCCAACCTCAAAAATGTAACAACTACATTATTCAACATTTGTTTTTTCTTTAAAATTCACTATTAATGTATTGGCTGCACCATAAACATTCAAAATTCTTATGGGACACGCTTTATTGCAGCAACATTACTTATAATCGTCGAGAGTATGAAACTATGTAAGCCAACTATCGATAATGTCGCATCCCTACGAATAATCGATTATTTTTCAGTAAACTGGTACTAATAATTTCCGAAAACACCAAAATGTAAAGTGTATAGAATACCTAGTGCAAGCAAAGCTTGCTAAATTACACTTTTTTGCTAAAATATTCCATTGTATTCTCTTGGCAATTTCTCGGGATTCCCGTGAGTTTGAAAATGAATGAAACTGTTGATCACTTGGAAGCCAACAGTCAACGTGCTATTGTCGAATACAGCCTAACTTACTGCGAAGACTATGTGAAACTTGGACCTGCAGATTACTCCATGTATGCGTCAGCAGCGCTGGCCACGTCAGAATTAAAATTCAAGCACTAAGGCCATAAAATTGTCCTTTAAATAAAACAGATTGTGTGGATATTACAAATATTTCTCTTATTTATTAAGTTTTAAATTTCTCCGAAGCTTAAAAAACAACACCCATTATTAAAATGATGCCAATTCTAAGGAAATATTGAACTATTTTTGATATAATGTTTTGAATTTTATATTTTTTCCTTCAATTTATTTAATTACTCACAAATTCGGATTTTACATATTTTGTACGTGCGGGTTCATGGCTATGCTAGGAGTTGCCAGCCATTCCTAATGAAATCCATTAACATAGAGAAATGCCATATACAGCTATCATTCTTCACGTTTGACATTTCCCTTCATACTCTTCGTGGTGAGGTCGGTGTGATAGAGAGTTATTTGAAGTAAATTGACTTACACCAGGTGAAATTACAAAAATGTTGACTTACAATTTTCATGTCGATTTGATCAAAAACTGTGAAATTTAAACGAATTTTTAACTTTTTTGTTATATTATATTGTAAGTATATATTTGTGGTGTATTTACACCAGCTCGAAGAACGAGATGCCGTTGCTGATTTATTGTTCGTTGGTTTGAGCCACTGCCTCTATCTGGTATTATTAAAGCAATACATTGCAACATCCAACAAAATTTACTGCGAGAGTAGGCCACTCTACACGTCATTACCCTATGTCCACTAACCTGAACACATACAATACTTTAGACCCAACATTTGCAGAATCAAAAATAAACTAGAATTTCCAATGGTGTTTAAATTTTTGTAAGTGGAGCTGTTCAAGTGGAGTTATAACCCGTCCGTATAAATGTAGTTGGTGGTTACAAATGGAACAAGCTTATAGCCGTTTAACCGTTAATTCGGTTCGCAATATTACTGATACTGTTGTTTATATTTGTCCTATTCTTGTGATCTTGTCCTATAAAAATAAAATGAAAAATGGTCTCCCATTAAATCCCATGAACGTAGTGCGGAGAACTATAAGTACCCACAACTAGAGTGTCGAAAACCGAAACCGAAAAATCTGTTAAACCGGTGAACCAGTTTTTTTGCTATTAACCGTGCGCCGGGTTTTTTTAAAACGTAATTTTCAAACAAACCGAAAACCGGTTATTTGATGTCTCGTTAACCGGTTTTTGCTCAACTTGTGCTAATATCCTTAAAAAAAGTTAATAATAAATTATATGATTTTCGAATTTTAATGAAATTTTGGATTAAGAAACATGATTTCTATTTTCAAATATCATTTTATGCTTCAAAAAGTTACAATTGACATTTCCAAACAATTTGTTTATACAAATTTCAAAATGATTTTATAATTTGAATAAGAATTATTTTTTTTCAAATTTCATAATGTAAATTATTTTATAATAAATGTTCTGAACTTAATAATAATTTAAATCAGTTAAATTGGAATTTGAATAAAACTTGTAAATTTTATTTAAACATATGGTAGGGCCAAACCAAAACAGAACGAGACAACTACAATTGGAATAGTTCGTTCTATAAATAGAACTTTCAAAAAAAAACTTCTGCATCTGTGCGTGTAAGTGGGAAAGCAATGTGTAAGTAGCGACAATCAATCACTCTGCACACAATCAGTAAATGTCTTCGGTTAGTGACTTGTGTAAATACACACCGGAGTGGCTTAACGGGCTACACGCTGCTGAAGATAATGCTTCACAAACATCGAAACGATCGTCCAGCGAATGTGAGTTCGAATCCCACCCGCGGCATTTACATTTTTTTCACTAACCGGAGAAAACATGATATCTTATAGCCTTGAAGGAAATTACTTATTTAAGCACGCATTCCAAATTAGAATATGATTTAAATTTTAATTTAAGGTTAAAACATGATTGTCAAATTTATGTAGAGTTGGAAAATGTTCAGATTTAAACACGAATACGTATATGAAATGGTGGCTAAACAAATACACCAATACCTCACTTTGCGTCGTGGTTACGTTCCAAAAAAAAGCGACGGAAATTGAAACAACGCAAAGTGAATTATGATTTTCTATAGCAAACCATGTAAAGATCGAAGATAGGTTCCAGGGTTATGAAAATATTACTTTTTAAAAAGTAAATTGAACAAAGTAAACATTTAAAAAATAAAAATAATATAAAATTATATTACATACATACAAAAAACAAAACAAAACCAAATTTAATTAAAACAAAATAAAATATTGAATTAATTTATAAAAAAACAAAATACAAAATAATGATAATAAGTCCATACTGGCTGTTGTCGTAAGTCGGCTTTCTTTCACACAAAATTGGTCCCATGTTTGCTAAACAGCTTTTTTTTTCAACGTAGAATAAATTTCCTTGTAGCAATTGATATTCGTAGTTACCGCCTGAGACATTTCAAAACTTCTTCCGCTGTCAGGATCGTTTTTTAAAAAAATATCCATAGCTTCGTCAATTAAACACATCGCTTTGGAAATTTGTTTGGAAGTAAAATTTTGTTCTTCGGAGATTTCTATTGAACGGTCACTGTCATCTTCTACATTATCAAATTGCAATTCCAGTTGCAACAGTTCTTCATTAGACAATTTGCTCGAAACTTTAATCTCTCAAACCAGCCCTGACTAGCTTCAAATGCTTCATTCTTGTCTGTATTACTACCACTAGCATTATCGTTGGATACTGCTTTACTTTTTATGTCATCTAATAAGCTTTTTCCTTTCGTCTGAATTACCATTTTACTTACTGGTATTCTCTGCGCAACTTGATTTTCAATCCAAATAGAAAGCAAGGACTCCATTTTAATCATCAAAGCACTCCTTGTACGGGTCGTCGTTTTAGCATCTAATGATGTTGCAGATTTTGCAGCCTCTCTTATTTTATCCCCATCTCGATCTCTAATAGTTTTGACAGTTTTTGCAGCCAGACCAACAGCCTTTTCTATCTCCACAGATAAAAATTAAAGACTGGAACCCAAAATTAAAGACTCGAACCCAAAACAAAGCAACTTTGAAAGTCTTACGACGCACAGTGAAAATTAGTACTAATTCAACAGCGACGCAACTTCGAAAAAACGCAAAACGAAACGACGCAAAGCAAGGTATTGGTGTATATGGGAAGTGCCACATGTGCAATTTAATTTAAAACAGAAAACTCAAAAAACCGGTTCCACCGGATTTTGCAAGAATAGAAAACCGATAATAGGTTTCTTAAAAAATATATTTTTCGAACAAACTGAAAACCGGTTTTTAAACATTCCGGTTTTTGAAGATCTACTCACAACCAGTGAGAGCTGTTCGCTTTCTAATTTTGCACTCAGCTCCATTTTTTACACCGGTTGCGAGTGGTATTTTGAGCTGCATTTTCATGCCTAAATACTCTATAGTGTCGACACCACCAAGCGAGGTGACCGCCGTCGGAAAAATTGTAAGGTGGTCAGAGCAGGGATCGTACACACATTATCATGTACTAGAGTCGCGCACACTACCATTGCACCACCGGTGGCCACGAGCTTGTGGCTATGTCAGCCTTGTTCTACACAATCATTTTTTCCCAACAAAATCTTAAATTTGAAGAAAACGGAACGTGACATAAAAATTTATAAATATAAAAAAAATTGTTTCCCATTACATTCCATGAAGGGGTTGGGGGCGAGCTTGTTGTACACCCACTGATTGGGACTTAAAGTTTTACACCAGTTATGAACGGTAGTTTGAGAAGCTTTTTAGTGGCTAGGTGGTCAGAGCAGGATAGAACCCACGTTTTCATGTACCGTCGCACAGTGCTTTGGCCCAGTGCATCGATGGGACAAAAATAGAAGGAGTCATCCTAGGGTAATACAATTTAGCACGAGTCCCTAATATAATAGAATTAAGAAAATTTCAAAGTATCGACAAAATTGACCACGCCCATCGCCCACTGCCCATATAAGCCGAAATTATTATTGGCTGTAAAAATTTAACTATTGCGACAAATTTCATGAAAATTTCGTGATGAATATATTTATACGCCATCTTATCAAAATATAGCATTTCATTAACATTGACCACACCCATCGCCCACCGCCCATAAAACCAGAAACTATTATTATTATTACTCTACGCAGAAACCAAGTGTTTTCAAAAATACTTCTCCAATAACAGCAGATAGGGACTTGTTCTAATTTTTCCCTGGTAGATAAATGTATAAACTGCAAAACACAAAATAATAAAAAAAAACCGCATCTTCCGTATTATTTTTTTTGGAACGAAGTTCCTTATCGCACGTTGCGGGATGGGGGCTAAATGAAAAATTGTTCAACAACTTTTTTTTAACTACTTTATTACAACCCATTATTATGAACTACATTGGGTACTTTTGGTTTGGTTTGGTTTAAAGGGAAGTTTTCTAGGTGGAGCCTTTGTATTACATATTGTAGTTTTGTACCCAATAAAAAGTAAACTTAGAAAAGCCAATGTGCAAGACTGGCAAACCCATGAAACACAACCCTCAGCATGGAATTATATTTGGCAGCACTTTAACCCTCGTACTTTTGGTTTGTGTCCAGACTAACATATTTCTTGTTTAATGGGAAATTTTCTAGGTGGAGCCTGTTTATTAAATGTTGTTGTTGTAACAGATTTTCTGTTTCCACTCGTTCGTCCCTGGAAGATATAAAAAAAAACAAAATTACGTGTAATTCCCCTATGTGTCACTGGAGGTAGCGGTGGGGAGCTGGAGAAATTGTGCCACCACCAAGGGTCTGTCCCATAGGTCCACTGGGCGCAAGTCAGTAGGCCTATCAGGACAGTTGAAAATGTGGATAGTGTCATGAGGGCTTTGTAGGCAGTGTGGGCACTGATCTAAGGTGCCTGAGATTATCCTTGATCAGTAGGAGTTCAGGATACAACTCCAACCAGATCTAAGCTCTGCCAGAATGGTTCTGGTGTGCCTGGGCAGAAGCCTCTCATTATTCGAAATCGCGGGAGGGTGTTCATTAAGGACCCTGTTGCAAGAGTAGCCATTTATGGCCTCTGACACCGCCGTGTTATGCAACAATTTCTGTGCTACTGCTATCGACAGTCTGTTGACGTCCGATTGAATGACGTCTTGGATGTCCGCACAGTAGCGCGTGATGTCCTTCCGGATGTGACATGGGGGTGGATCCTGCATCAGAATATGATGATTGGGGTGACTGGGCAGATGACAAGCCAAAAGAAACTGTCTTGTCAACAACACATTATGTTGTTGCACTGACAGTAACTTGGTCTCCTTATGTAGATGATCCACGTTCGTCATTTGTGTGCATCCGGTTGCGATCCGAAGTGCACTATTTTGGATCCTCTGCAGACCTTTCCGCTGGGTATCACTTAAGAAAGATGACCACACCGGGGCGGCATTGTTGAAGACCGAGCGACTTATAGCTTTATAGGTCACTACAATTGTCTCCTTCTCCTTGCCCAAAGTTGTCCCTGCAAGGGCCTTTAGGACCTTGTTGCGGGTGTGGACTTTTTTGGAATATTGTAGTTTGAACCGAATAAAAAGTAAATTTAGAAAAGCTAAAGTGAAAAAAGTTTAAAAAAATAACATCTTAAAGAAGTAGATCTTAAAGAAGTAAATTTTCTTACAAAAGTACCTTTTCTTAAAAAAAGTAATTTTTTAAATAAGTACCTTGTCTTAAAAAAGTACATTATCTTACAACAAATTGCCTTTTCTTAAAAAAAAAATTTCCTTTTTGTAAAACAAAATAACTTTTCCTGAGATTAGTGCCTACTCTTAAAATTGTATCTGTTCTTTCGTAAAAAAAATCTTGTCTTCAAAAAGAAATACCTTCTCTTACAAAAATACCTTTACTTACAAAAATTCCTTTTCTTAAAAGTACAATTTGTTAAAAATAAAGTACCACCTTTTCTTTTGTTTTCTTGAGATAAGTAGCCTTCCTGAAAATAAGTAAATTTTCTTAAAAAATAACCTTATCCTAAAACGAGTACCACTTCTTTAAAAAGTACCTGATCTTAAAAAAGTATTTTCTGTAAATAAAAATTCATACTCTTAGGCGTTTCTTAGCTTAGTGACGGCGACACTATCGAGAAAATTTTATGTCAAATTTGAAGGAAATCGGATAACGAATTTTAAAAATTTCGAAAATTTGTCGTTTTTAGTTGTTTGGATGCAAGTATAACGTGTGTTTGGAGTTTGGCGCAAATATATTATAGTTGTGCCCAAACACATTTTGTTTGCTATTCAATATTACATGTTTGAGACACAATGATTAATATGTTATATCTTTGTTTGTTTGCCGAGATTGTTGCACTCTTTGTGCTCTCTTGAGAGCAAGAGAAATAAAGAGGGGCAACGAGAGAGTCTATCTCGTAAGTGTGGATTAGTACTTTTGCATTATTCTCTCCGTCAGTGATTCATAAATATTCCTGAATGTGCGTGTAAATTGAAGAAGTCAATGATTCTAATTTTGGATGATTTATTACGTTTCAGTTTCAGTCGTCAATGGATCATCGGACAGAGGATATCAAAAGCGCTTGATATTTGTAAATATTTATTAACTAATTATTAACTAATTTATTAACTAATTAAAGTAAAAATAATCTCCAACAAAATAATTAATATTTGACAAACAAGTAAAAAAGTAATTTTAAGCACGTTTTAAAAAGCTTAAATATAAAAGAAGCGGAACAAAGCGGAGAAGATTTTGCATTTTTCTAATAGATTAAAGTGTAACTTAATTTATCATGAACAAATATTTCACCGAATTTTATGATGATTTTCTCTTTTTGCCATCAAATAATTAAATTTTTTCAAATATTCAAATTGAAAAAGTACATTTTTAAATATCAATTTAAAATTTTTTTTTTAAGATTTATACGAAATAAAAAAACGAAAATGCGTACCGCTTCTTACCTATCCAAAAAATTAAAATATAATTCAATTTCCTCTACACATGTATTTTTGAACAATATTTTCCTTCAACTACTAACGAACGAAACTAAAAAATCAAATTATTTAGCATACAAATCGCTCACTTTGAATTGCTCTGGAGGACAAAAAATCTACTTCAATGAACAAATCGTTGCTGATTTTTTTTAGGTATACTATTACCTTTAAAACGACATCAAAAAAATCAATTCCAATTTTTGTCCATGAAACGGAGCAGTGTGCGTTATGAAGATAACCAATTACAACTAAACTCCTGCTATATTAAATTTCAGTTGAATATTTATCCTTTTTTACTAAAATTGCTTAGAGTCGAATTTTAAATAAGAATCTATAATTATTTCGCCTGTATGTAAATCTATTGGTTTGCAAATAATATTTCTAAGATTATCTTATAAACCAATTGTCCGAAAAATCGATATTTGTGCAAAAATGTTTAGGATAATCCAAAATAAAAAACACTTCATGCAGAGCTATTAGCCTGTTATCTCCCTCCAAATAATCCGTTTTATTACTTAGTCTGGCATATGCATTTTTAGAAAACATTGAAATAGCGCATAACAATAATTGAACCTCATTTTTATTCAGTAACCAACGTCAACCTATAATGGACTGACCAGAACGACAGTAGCCTATCTAATCCTTTCATTATGCGTAACCATATAGGTCTGTCCACTCAACGTCCGTCGCTCGCTTTGTAGATGTTAAGTGTGTTGCAGTTGACGCAATTAGTAAGAGGTGGATATGTTGCGTCTCCTGGCCAACCAACCACTCATTTCACCATACCATTAAAATTGTTAATATTATTTTTGTACTTCCTTGCACAAAGAAGATCTGATTTAATTTTACATACAATGGGTGGTCCCTTTCATCGGATCGGTCCTCCCTTTACTTCTCCCATTGCTTCCTTTAATGTGTTGCGAAAAAAATCCTTTATATGTATTCCTACTTTGCCAGCCTTCGGGCTGATGCTAAAACATTATAAACATGGACACATCATCATTTTTCCACTTACCTGCCACGATTTCATCCACATTGAGTGTTGTGCTGTTTGTTTGCGCTCGCCCATATTCAAAAAGTCAAACGAGTATTGATGCCACATTTGTCAGCCGCTCGCCCTCTATTTGTTGTGTCTACCACCATATATAGAAGCAAATGATTGGCATATCAGATCCGGAAGTCGTTAACTGTTGGGTAAAAAAAGTAGAGAAAACACGTTATTTAATTGAAGATATTCCATGATCTTAAGTAAGAAGAAGTGGCTAAAGTCAAACCTCTCTTGTGCCCCAAACTATATTTTTTTTGATTGAATTCCATTAATATATATCCCAATAATAATAATCTAAAACACGGGATTGATGGGTTGTCTTAATGTTGTTGTGAATGCAAAGATTTTAAAGCTGCTGTTAAATCAAAGCATTTAGATATAATTTTTAGGTATAATATTTATTTCTCTAATATTAGGAAACTATTAAACATCGCAAAATTTGCCGACTACTAGCGGTATTAATGTATTCAATGTATTACAAAAAAGAAATGTCTGTTCTAGCGGTTGTAAAAAAATCACTGGATCTGTATCATTTTTGATGTGTTAACATTAGCGGCGTATAGGGACTAAATCTATCAAAGTCAACACATGCAAACAACACACAGACATGTTTTCTGCTGCTGCTAAAACCAGATTTTATGCTGCTGCTAAAACCAGATTTTATGCTGCTGCTAAAACCAGATTTTCTGCGACTGCAAAAGAGAATAATGACGTGTTAAACAAAAATGAGCGAGCAAGAGAGCAATGAAAGAGTGGTGTGGCAGGGGTGAGGCAAACGAAATTGTGTCTATAGCGTATGGATTAACATAATAATGTATGTATGTACATGTGTCTGTTGCTGTAGTTGAACAGAGATATAAAGCATAGCCACGCAAAATTTCATTTGCAAGCCCATCATGGGCTTGCGCAGTCGACGTTATGGTGACACACTAATACGTCAGCTACTTCGTACAAAGTATGTGTGATGTTGTGTGTTTGGCTGTTTCGTTGCTGTTAATATGGCAAACATGTGGTTATGTGACACACGTATACGTCAGCTACTTCGGACAAAGTGTGTGTGACGTTGTGTGTTTGGTTGTTTCGTTGTTGTTGCTATGGCCAAACAAAGCCAGTCATTTGATGTTCAGCATTGCCCGGTGTATACAAAAACAAGTAGAAACGGTGTTAAGTTCGGCCGGGCTTATATACCCTCCACTATGACAATTTGCATTCCCTTAACAGTTTTTCTTGAAGGTCGTCCAAAATCAGCTGTTGTTCCGAAAACCATTGATGCTGCGCGGGAACTGATTTTGCAAGATCGTCATGTGACCTATCGTGAGATTGAGACACCCTTAGCTATTAGTGGGACCAGCATACATTCAACATTGCATAAACATTTGACTGTCAAAAAAAATTTGCTCGCGTTGGATCCCACACAATTTGTCAACAACCATTTGTTTGCCAGTTGTCTTCCAAGAAATCAGGAAAACCAACCGCCGAAGACGGATCACTCTTCACCACGACAATGCGAGCTCTCACACATCGGCTGAAAGAACTGCATTTTTGAGCACCCAAAACATCGATTTGATGGGTAATCCGCCGTATAGTCCTGACTTGGCACCGAATGACTTCTTTTTAATCCCGTACGTAAAAACCAAACTGAGAGGTCAACGTTTTTCGACACCTGAAGCGGTTGCTGCATTCAGAATGCATGTTTTGGAGATACCTCAATCAGCGTGGCAAAAGTGTTTCGACAACTGGTTGAAACTCATGCAAACGTGTATAGATCTTCATGGGGAATATTTGGAAAAACAATAAAGTGATTTTCGATGATTAATATTTGTTTTTGTTCTCTAATCTCGAAACATAAAATTCAACCCGTACTAAGTGTTATGGATATCATTTACCATCTTTAAGATATTCTCTATGAAAATTGCCAATTTTTCTTCGTTTTTTTCAGTTTTTTGTTAATAACTCGGTCACCTACAAGAAAAGAAAATTTCTCAAAATTCCACTAAATTAAGACCACTTCAATTAAGAATACACTGTTAAAAATGTTAAGTTAGTTCAAGGCGGTTGGAAGTGCCGTCTTCCGAAATTTAATTTTTTTTTTCATATTGTATAAAGCGCACTATCTTCTTTTTGAAAAACACGAATATTTAAAGTAACCTCCTTAGCAGGTTGAAATGCACCCTACAGTCAGCATTCTATGCATTTCTGAAACTATTTTAACAAATTATTCATTTTCGATCTTTGACAAAAATTTCGCTCGGGGATTTTCAATACTTTGATATTGGAACGAAGTTCCTTATCGCAGGTTGCGGGATGGGGGCTTAATGAAACAAAATTAAACAACTTTACTACAACCGAGTATTATCAACTATAGTGGATACTTTTGCTTTGATTTGTGTGAAATTTATTGTTTAATGAGAAGTTTTCTAGGTGGAGCCGGTAACCAATATTTAGTATACATTGTAGTTTTGAACCCAATAAAAAGTAAATTTAGACAAGCCAAAGTGAAAAAAGTGTAAAAAAAAGTAAATTTTCGCAAAAAAAAATTCAAAGTACCTTTCTTAAAAAAAATACCTTATCTTAAAGAAGTACCTATGCTTAAACAAAGTACATTTTCTTACAAAAAGTACTTTTTCTTGAAAATAGTATTTTTTTTAAATAAGTAAATTTTCTTAAAAAAGTAAATTTTCTTACAACAATTGCTTTTTCTTCAACAACTACCTTACCAATTCCAATTCCAAGTCTCACAAAAATTCCTTATCTCAAAAGTACTTTGCATTTTCTTAAAAAAAAATAATACTTTTCCTTTTCTTTTCTTGAGATAAGTGGCCTTCCTGAAAATATGTAAATTTTCTTGAAAAAATAAAATTTTCCTAAGAAGCGTACCACTTCTTTAAAAAGTACCTGTTCTTAAACAAAGTCCTTCTTTATAAAAAAATCATACTCCTATGGCTTTTTCTTACAGAAGGTACTATAGTACATTTTAGAAGAGTAGTAGTAGTTTTTAATAGTAGAATAGTACATTTTCTTAAAATAACATTAAGTTTTAATAAAGGAAGTACCTGTCTTTAAAAAAGGAGCTTTTATTGAAAATGTAATACATATTCTTACAATAGGGACCTACAATTTTACTTTTTTTTAAAAAAATATGTTCTATACAAAATTTTTATCCTTAAATAAGGTTTACCATTCTACAAAAAGTATCTTTTCTTAAAGATCTATTTAAATTATAGTATTTTTTAACGGGTGCCTTAGGCGTGTTGGAATAACTAGTAAATAATATATAGCGAAAGGAACTCCGTTTCAACCGAATGTCCTCTGACACGTCATGCAATATTTTTTTGAGCTCAGAAGAGCCTAATATGTAAATAAAGTTGAATTTTCATTGGAGATTTATCTGGGATTAAAAATCTCGAAGTTTTTTTTTCTAAATTCGATAAAAAAAACTTGATTAGATTTAATTGGCCGTCTAATGTAAATACCTTTTTGCACAACTCTGACGAAATTTGACATAAACCGCGAGCTTGAAATAATAATGTTGTTTATGGCAACAACTCATGTCTGTTTGAAATCAATGGTTTTTCGGCCGGAGGCAAATGAGATGTGCTGGAAAGTATTTCCAAAGTTAATGCTTGGTAATTGTATGTTGAAGGACTATTTCAATTAAATAATATTTTAAACAAAATAATATTGAAATAATTTTGATATATTTTAGAAATTAACCTAAATGTTGAAAATTTTTCATTCTTTTCGATTTGAAGAAAAACTACAATTTGTATTGTTTTTTTTTTTTTTTACTTATTTTGACGAATTGCATAGGTACTTTATTCAAGAGCAACCACTGTCATTATATTAATGTTGCTATAAGTGAATATCAGTAAAATTCACCGCAACGATAAGATATGCGAACGTGCATTTTTAAATTCTTTCTTTTATTTCTGAACTTATTTCCTGCAGCTTTTTTATGTTCTTGACGCTTTTGACCCGATAAAATAATTTTCTTTGAAAATTAGAGTTTCCCATTTAAAAATGTATTCATTTCATTATTCATTTTCATTATTCAATTAAGCATTGTATTTTTCTGTCGTCAATTTTGTCACAATAGCACGATTCCGTGTGTAACTAATTAGTGGACTTTTGTTGTTATTTAGCTATTTATTTCTAGACATGGGACTGTTCTGGAGGTGGAAAGTTTATGACACCCACTCACTGGAGGGTGGCCAGAAATGGTTCCTTCATTGGGCAGTCCAATCAGCTCACTACTTCCACGCAGTATGTCCAAGGGAATGGCTTTATCGTTAGCTAGCTGGACTGAGAAGGTGAGACAAATGAACAGCCTGATTGGACATTAGGGTGGACCTTGTGTCGATATTTTGGTAGATGAGGGCTCTATTCCGTGCCTTTTTGAAAAAAAATGACAATGCCGAAAAAAAAAATTAAAAAAAAAAAACATTAGGGGTTGCGCACGAGCCGAGAAAAAGGTCCACTTTGCCAAAATTAGGGGGAAATTGCCATAGGTCATCAGGGGTCACCCGTAGGGGGGAAGAATGTATGGCCGACCCCCATTAACTTTTTACCGCCAACATTTTCCCCCAAGACACCCACCTCCTATCTCCTCCCCTTAGGGGGGTCACCATACAAAAATGGAGGTTGCTCAGTATTTTCGAAAAACACCATAGGTCATCAGGGGTCACCCCTAGGGGGGCAAAATATATGACCGACCCCCATTAGCTTTTCATCCCCAACATCTTTTCCGAACAAACTTACCCTCTATCTCCACTCCTTGAGGGACTCCCCATACAAAAATACTGAAAATCTATGTATTTACAGTTGCACAATATCGAGATTTTTTTGATTTTTTTTGATTTTTTTACAGAAATTCCACCAATATTCAAGAGTGGTCATTGTTTGGAAAGTCTTGAAAAATTTGAAACGCACACGTGCTGAATCAGGTACATAGGCACCCTTAGCAGATGCCCCCATTCATCAGTACCTGGCAGTAAAATATTGCAAAATACGTAGTAGTTATAAATAGCAGTTCATTCATCGATTGTTGTCATTCAAGAAGTGCCGACGACCGCGAAAAGTAAATTGATTTTTCTCCCGTTTTTTAAAAGTTAAGATGACAACAACACGACTTAGATCGCGCGACGATATTTTTTTGATTGGTTATCCAAGCATGAATATTACGGGGAACAAATTACCGTCGAAGAAGCAAGTGCTAAGAATGCATTTCTTCAACATTCGCAAACGAAACATGTCGAAGAAAAATAGTGCGGTTATAGTCGCGGACGCAGTGATGATTTTTTGGCGCCAAGCAGCTATTCCGACGAAAGCCAGAGGAGATGTTACAAGAAAAATAGCTGCGCTGCACGATGAGTGGGATGCTTTAAGAAAGTCATCTCACAGAAAGACTGAGTCCACTAGAGAAAAAGAGAATACGTTTTCTGATAGCTTGGATAATCTTTTCGACATCGCACACGCCAACGCCCTTGAGAAAATGACAAATACCGAAGACATTGAGTTTCAGCTAAAGCAAAGAGAAGATGGCCGGCCAGGAACTATGGGAGGTGTGGACGCTACTGATACTCGAACGAGGAAAAGAAAAGCTGAGCGCGAAGAACAAGAAGAGTTGCGACGCAAACGTGCAACGGAATCTAGTAGAGATCGGTTCGCTAAAGGCGGTAAGCTATTTCGCGCTTTGTGTGTTCGTCCAATGTTTATATTCAAATGAAATTCGTTTAATTGCAGTGGTTAAATTTTCAAGCAGTGATTCAAGCGATGATAATGGGAGACAGGACGAAAACTTCCCGGCAGAAGCTGGCCCGTCAAATGTTGGTGACAGAAGAGGTTACAAACAATGTTTTACTGAACGAGTCCTATCAGCTTTGGACAAGTGCAAAGTGACTGACCGAGACGCGGTCGGCATTATGACAGCGGCGGCAGAAGCATTTGGACGCGATCCTCAACAATATACAATAAACCGTACGTCGCTTCGGAGATGTCGGCGTTCAAATCGAGAGAACATGCTGAGTTATGTGAAAGACAATCCAGAAGTAAGATCGCATAGATTTATTTGCTCTCATTCAGAATTCTTATTCTTCAACGCGTTTCATTCATCTCCAGCTTGTCGCAGCTAAATCCTTCGTAGTCCATGGGGATGGCAAAATGCTTTTGGATTTTGTGGGTACAAAGAAGGTGGACCGTCTACCGGTAATTGTCTCGTACGGAGAAAAAGAACAACTTCTTGGAGTTCCCAAAGTAGAAGATGGGAAAGGAAAAGGCCGGAGAATAGCACATGCCGTTTATCAACTGTTGGCATCTTGGCATATGACACATCGAATACAAGGACTTTCTTTCGACACGACATCAACGAACAGTGGCCCATTCTCCGGAGCCGCAGTTGTTCTTGAGCGGCTGTTGAAGAGAGAAATCTTATATTTACCTTGCAGACACCACGTATACGAACTGGTGCTAAGGGAAGTTTTTGAGACAAAAATGGAAAGACCAGTGCACCAGGCGTTCCTTGCTTTGACCGTTTCAAACAGGAATGGGACGCTGTAAAGGTTAAACCATTCCATTCTGGCTTGATAGACGATAAAGTCGTCAGAAAAATTCCTGTGGCAATGCAAGTCGGCATAAAGAAGTTTTGCTTAGATCAATTGAAGGAGAAACACCCTCGCGATGACTACAAAGAAATGCTACAATTAATTCTTTTGTTTCTGGGTGAAAAACTTGAGAATTACCATTTCCGACCTCCAGGACCCGTTTCCCATGCTCGATGGATGGCAAAAGCCATTTACAGCCTCAAGATGTTTTTGTTTCGGAGAACTTTTCACTTATCTGTATGTGAATTGAATGGTATTCGACACGTTTGTATTTTTGTGGTGCGACTTTACGTCAAGGCATTGTTTGGTTCTTCTCGAGCAGCTGAGGCGCCGAATCAAGATTGGAAGTTTTTGAAGGACATCGTCGAGTACAAGTCCGTTGACCAGGATTTATCTCGGGTAATGATAAAGAAATTTATCGGTCACCTATGTTATCTCGCCGATGAGCACATAGCCCTTGCCTTTTTCGATGACAAGGTTTCAAATGAGTTGAAGGCCAAAATGGCCCAAGCATTGCTAGAAAATGAGAATAACGAAGGTGAAGAAGATGAAGAAGACGAAAAAGGTGAAGAAGATGAAGAAGACGAAGAAGGTGAAGAAGATGAAGAAGACGACCCGGTTCCCCCTGCTCCTCGCGTCGTAATCAAAAGCACCAGCGTTAAAAAAATCGAGGTGAAATTCAAAGATGTGAATGAGGAATTCTTGGCTAAAGACTTGAGCAACTTCGTCTCTCATAATACCAAAAATTTATTTGTACGATTTGGAATATCGCAAGATTTCATTCTTGCAAATCCAGCAACCTGGAAATCTCGCGCAGACTATCAAGAAGGTCGTAGAATTGTAAATAACTTGCGCGTTGTGAACGACACTGCCGAAAGAGGAGTAAAAATGATACAAGATTATAATAGAATACTGTGTCAAGGCGAAGAAGAGAAACAGTATTTACTACATGTTATCGATTCTTACCGCAAGAAATACCCATCAGCGAACAAAAATATGTTAATTTGACTATATTATATTAAGAGTGCTTAGTAGTACTACTCAATTACAGCTTCTTTTATTTTTGTATGGGGAGTCCCTCAAGGAGTGGAGATAGAGGGTAAGTTTGTTCGGAAAAGATGTTGGGGATGAAAAGTTAATGGGGGTCGGTCATATATTTTGCCCCCCTAGGGGTGACCCCTGATGACCTATGGTGTTTTTCGAAAATACTGAGCAACCTCCATTTTTGTATGGTGACCCCCCTAAGGGGAGTAGATAGGGGGTGGGTGTCTTGGGGGAAAATGTTGGCGGTAAAAAGTTAATGGGGGTCGGCCATACATTCTTCCCCCCTACGGGTGACCCCTGATGACCTATGGCAATTTCCCCCCTAATTTTGGCAAAGTGGACCTTTTTCTCGGCTCGTGCGCAACCCCTAATGTTTTTTTTTTTTAATTTTTTTTTTCGGCATTGTCATTTTTTTTCAAAAAGGCACGGAATAGAGCCCTCATCTACCAAAATATCGCAAAAATGTCATTTCAAGGTCCACCTTATTGGACATGCGATCATTGATTTGTCTTAGTTTAAATAGGTGACCCTTTCACTCAATCTCATCAAACTGGTGGGCATACTCTTCTGTCATTTGATGATGAGCCAACACCCCCGGCTAATATGGTTGCCCCAGAAATAAAAACCGGGATGATTATTACAGGTGCGATGAGCGAGAGCACGAATTCTTGTGCGGATTTATAGTAGGCAATAGGCTGCGACACCCAGTTTCAAGGTTCAACCCAGTGAGTGACTAATTAGCCACAATTCACATCAATGCGAAATATCTCAACATCTCGTTAATTTGTGTGCCAGCACCGACAGAGGATAAATACGAGGAGGTCAAAAACTCATTTTATGATCGTCTGGAGGAAGTATACGAACGCTGCCCTGACCTCAACATTAAGATTATTCTAGGCGATTTTAATGCCAAATTGGGAAAGGAAAGTGTCTTTCGACCTACCATCGGTAATTACAGTCTACATGATACCAACTCCGATAATGGAATAAGTCTGATAGACTTCGCCGCTGTAAAGAACATGGTAGTTAGTAGCACACGATTCCAACATAAGGCGACTTGGTTATCTCCTGATCAGAGAACGAAGAACAAGATTGATCACTTGGTTATAGATGGCAGGCACTATACTATTATAAAGAGTGTACTTGTGATTCGTGGTCCCAATATCGACTCGGATCATTACCTGGTGGCTGCGAAAGTTCGCACAAAAGTGTGAAAAACGTACGAAGCAGAACAAAGGAAATCCTAGATATCGACAAGCTGAAAATACCGGAGATAGCAAAGACCTATCAACACTCCTCACTCTCCTGCTAGAGCATAATACTCCCCCTCCCGCGGACACAGAACCGCAGTGGAAGCACATCTCCCATTCTTTTGAATCCGCTGCAAGGACTGAACTTGGCTATGAAAAACCCCAGAAGGTTAAGCCATGGTACGATGAAGAGTGCGCTGCGAATGGTCGGAAGAAGAGGCTGAGAAGAAAGGGCAACCAACTATTTGGGCGGAAAAAATGGAAGTGGGAGCAGAGAAAGAGAGAGGAAAGATCGAAATGTGTAGGATGAATAATGAATCAAGAATATTTTTTCAGAGGATAAAAATATCGATTAACGGGCCTGTAACTGCATTTAAGGACGAGAATAGGAATCTGGTGACATATAAGCAGTATGTGCTTATAATGCGGAGAGACAACTATTCAGCACTAGTCCACTCAGATTTTTCCACTGAAGAACAGTAGGTAATGACTGTGGAAGACAGTGTAGATTGTGCCCCCTCAACCTAGGCTGGATTAGAACGGCAATCTCCTGACTTAATAAAGGCGTTGCACAGTGGGGTATTGGACCCCCAAAACGGAGATCAATTAAACTACTTATCCGATTTGAAAAATTCTTTCACTATAAGAATGATACGTTATCCCTGAGTGACATATGGTACAAATTTTTTGGAAAAGTGGGCGGTGCCACTCCCCCTTATTAAAAATCGCTCTGCAGGCCATAATAATAGACCGATTGTCATGAAACATTCCCAATGTGGTACTGTTGACCGTGTAATAGTACTTGGCTATACTTGGTTGTGACTGGATAAAGGGGCGTGGCACCGCCCATATAACCTAAAAATTAGAACGATTATATCTCATGAACTATCAGAGGTAGGAAGATGAGATTTGGTATATCTGTTGATCGTACTGTATGAATTACAGCCAAGGTGGAATAGGGCGGTGCCACGCCCCCTTTGTTACAAACAAATTTACCTAATAAAAACAATAAAAAAATTTAAATAAAACTTTGAAATTTTAATTCTTCATTTATATTTATAAACAATTTCATGAAAAGTAAATTGCTGCATCATCTGAAAAAAATAGACATTGTTATATATATTTTTAAAATCCATATAAAATATTATGACCTGATTTTCCATTCACGTGTTATTTGGTTTGTCAGTGTAATCGGAGCTACAATCCTCTAGTTCCTCAACATGTGCATCTCCAGTTTCATCATCACTATCATCAGATCGAACAGCACTTTCTGAAATAGTTGGCGGAATAAGTAATTCTACTACTGATTTTGGTAGGGCTTTAATTTTTTTTTTTGGTAACTTAATTTTGCTGCTAATGATCGGATCGGAGCTCAGTAGCAACCTGTTTAAAATGTCTTCTTCTTGGGCTTCCTCTGAAAGTTGTTTGATTGGAAGAAGTGCGTGCGATACAATTTCAGTGCCATGAATTAAATATTTGTATATAGTGCTAGGCATTTTATACCATGGATACATTTTAACAAAATGTCTGGCAGTGTTGTGACAAAAATGTTTGAATTTTTCAGAATGTATTTCATGACCCGAAGAAACAGTTATTAGTATCACGTGCATTTTCTTGATTAGTTTTAAATCGATTTTAGTAATATCTGCAGAAACTTCAGCGTTTTCAAAAAATCTTCTGGCTGTATTACCATCGTTAGAATTTCCGAGGCCAGGCTTTGGTTGGTCAATAATCAATCCGGTTTTGACTCTAAATTCATTTTGAATGCGTGCTTTAGTAGAATCTATAATTTTTTTTATCATCAGCCGATGCAGCTTTCCACTTTTTTATAGGCAATTTGTAAGAGAGGTGTATGATACATTCGAAAAATCTAATCCATCCATGTAATATAGATAAACTAAATTCTAAGGTTTCTGTCTTAACAGGTTTTGCTATCATTTCGTCAATAGAGTTAAACTCTTTCGAAGTGGAATTGCAAATATAACACCTTTGGGATGATGTCGTTTCTGTGATTGCATTGCAAACTGTTCCGTCAATCATTACTAAGATTAGTTTATGGCATTGCTTTTACGAGCTTTTCTCCTACTGGCAAAACAGACATTTCCAGATCGTTTGCTTCCTCATCAACTCGTTCTTTTTCTCTTACCAATATACTTGCAGTCTCTTTGGTGAATTCAATATTTAATGGCCTGCAAAATCGGGTTGATGACGGCCTAGGGTTTTGCCAAACAATTTCATTCAAATCATTACATACTAATCTGAGTGGAACAATGGACGTTATTAAAACAGAAGAGTCGCTAGAGCCTGGGCCATGAAAAGCTTGCTTATATGAGCTATGCCCAGAGCTTCCATCGAACCCCCACTTAGTAATTAAAGTTAAATTTGATATTTCTTCATTATCCAGGGTGTCAATAACATTTTTTTGAAGCAGCACAAGGCGTTCAATCGTATGGTCCAGAAGGCCCTGCAATGATACCTTAGCTGACGATTCGGAAATTTGCATAGTTTCAACCTTAGGATAACACTTCTTTTTCGCTCTTTGAACCAACGTGTACGCAGGGAATTTATCAGGAGCAACTTTTCGTATAACATTATATTGTTCAGCTTTGCTTCAACCAAAACCACAAGCGCTTCTTCAGCAGTCAACTGATTTTCTTTTACACAAGTTAAATTTTTTCTAAATTTAGCTGCCCTGGAAGGTGATGCAGTTATTTCCTTGACAATTTTTGCTGCTTCTGTTTGACCACTTCCTCGCAGACTTATTTGGGTAGCATAATTCAAAACAGGCAAGGGAATATTTTGTCTTAAATTCTCACATTTTTTCATTTTTGTTTTTTCGGAACACTCCTCGAATTCAATTTCTTTGCGACCTCTTTTAGTTGTTGTAGTCACAAAGGCTATTGAAGAATTTAACCAATTTTGATTTTTTCTCAAAAATCGCTCCTCATGTCTACTTGATTTTGCCCATCGATCCTTAAAATCGCAGACAAAACGAGCAAAATTCAAATTGAAGTCTTGCATATCCTCTGGATTCATTTGCCTTATCAATTATTGCTTTAATATATCCAGCTTCTCCATTAATGGCGAAGCCTCAGCATTCTTAATAATACTGTAAAGACTACGCCGAGAAATTAATCTTTTTGAGTTTATTCCTAAAATATAAAGACTGTATTCAGAAACTTCGCGTGATATTTCTTGTATCAATTACCAAAATAACGAGGACGAACAACACGTTCTATATATAAACACTTAATAAAAATATAACAGCACATCATTGCCGTTGTTATTGCTGTAATCCGAAATATACCACCACGATCACTCACATGGAATTTTATTCATATTAAATAGATATAATAGTTAATGTTAAGTAACACCACGTACATATTTAACACATATTATCTGTTATTTAAATTAAGTTATACAAAATTGTCTAAGAACACCACCGCGAAGACAAATTCAACTTACCCAACCCATTAAATAAACCAAACAACACAATGAACAGAACACACATATTATTTTTGTGTAGAGTACATAAAAATATTTCAATATACAAACATAAATAAGAATAGCAACAATATATGATGATGATAACGAAAGCGAAAACAAAACAAAAACTACAGCCACGGTTCTTCTATAACTTTGGACGACATGAGTTTTTTTTTACAAAATTTGTTAAAAATCGAATTGGCGCAAAAACGCACAAGATTTTTTTGTTTATTATATTAGTACAGTTCCTAAGCTTTAAAAATATATAAATTTCAGAACACGAAGTTGACCGGTACCACTTTAAAACTCTACATACTTCTCAAGAATGGCTAGAATTTAGACTTTTTTCCATAAATGATTAAAATTACTTCTAACAGGTAAATGTCCACCGGCAACTGCTTTTTTGTTCGAAATTACCTGAACTTGAAGGATCCATAATAGTATTAGGCTTTTTTTATGGCAAAAATAGAAAAACTGGCACTTGAAAATACAAAAAATTCACTTTTTGTAAAGACGCGAAAAAATCGAAACAAATTACGAACTTTGAGATAAAGCAAAAATTGAATTAAGCAACATATGTTATCGAGTCTTTTGCCTAGTGATGGAGAATTTTGTCTAAAATAATCGGGTATAAAACATTAATCGGATATCCCAATTTTCATTTTTCAATTAATCTCCGCTTTGATGGTCAAATACCCCAATGTGCGTTGGTGTAGATGAGCAACCCCTGAACTTTTTAAAGCAGGTGGCGAAGGGCTGCTAGCCCACATGCATCAATTTATATGCGGTACATGGTTAGGGAATCTATGCCTGACGATTGGAGTCTCAGTGTAAAATGCCCTGTATTCAAAAAGAGTTATCCGTGTGTATTTTCCAACTATCGCGATATCACCTTTTATCCATGGCATATAAGGTATTGCCGAGCGTATTATATGAAAGACTATAGTTAATTGTTGAAACCCTGATTGGGCCTTATCAGTGTGGTTCTAGATCAGCAAGTCCACGATTGACCAAATATTCAAATCCTGGAAAAACCCCATGAAAAGCAAACCGATATGTACCATATATTTGTCGATTACAAAGCTGCTTTCGACAACCCTATACGAGGAAAATTGTACGAAGCTATGTCTAAACCTGAGATACCGGAAGAACTGTTCCGGCTCTGTAGAACGACGTTGACCAACACCAAATCAGCAGTTTCGGTGGGGAAAGACCTCACAGAACCATTCTGTGCCAAGCGAGGACTGAGACAACGCGACACACTTTCGTGCAATCTCTTCAACATCCTAATGGAAATTATAATGAGAAAAGCTGCAGTAAATACGAACAAGACTATCAATATGAAAAGCCATATATTGCTGGCGTAGGCTGAGTAACTAGACATCATTTACGAGAGGTTATTGCAGTATTTTCAAGAATCCAAAAAGAATCAGCGAAGATGGGTCTTGTTGATAACTGAATTTCGGTAGATGGAAATCTATTCTGAAATGCCCTGACAGAGAACAAAAATCTTAGCTCTTTAAAATCTGATAATAGAGTCAGTCGTTCTGTGTTCAGGCGCATCGCGAATGCAGCAATTCACTTGGTTTGTTTTTACTTAATTGTAGCATTTGAAGGTAGAATCGTTAGTGTGCGCCAGTCTTGTTCATAGGAACGTAGGTTTGACCCATGGTCTGATTACCCTTCATTCATTTCGTTGAGGGCCACTGCGTTTAGCGATCGCATAGTATAGTGCTTGCGAGAAGTTCCCTATCCTTTCATGGAAGTAATGGGAATGTACAAATATATATGTGTATTAAGGTGGACCTTATTTTTTTCGATTTTCCAAAAAACCGGTTAGATTTGTGTGGGGTTAGATTAAAAAAAAAATGTTGTCATAAATGTGAGCTCGATCGGTCGAAAATTGACGTGCGCTCGCGGTTGAAAGTTTATGAACATTAGTGTAAAAAAAATTTTTTTTTCGTTCTTCAAAAAAAGTCAGAAAATAAGCGTTGGAAAAAGGTTTTTGTTTACGAAGACACGAAAGCTCTCAAATCATTCGATAAAAATTTATAATTTACTTCTGCAAAATAAAGCTCACTTTTTGTCTTGCTTCGGACAGCGCCTTCAACTTCTTCAGAGCCATCGGAGCTATGGTCGTCATCATCTTCTTCTAAAGTTCATTCAATTTCTTCTTCAATTTCCAGTTGGAATTCATGCTGGGGTTTTTCAAGGAGTTCTTCTCCATCGTCTGCGCAAAAAACAGAGAACATTTTTCGTTTTACATATGTCTCATATGTCAACGTCTGAAGCAATATTTGATTCAAGTTGTCACTGATTATCGCAAGAAGTACCCGAATTGCCAAAAAAGCAATTTGGTATAAATCATTTATAATTTTGTTAAACGAACATTAGTAACATCAACACACCCATTTTTATTTATTGTAATAATTGTCTATTTTTTTCAATATTTAAATCAATTTTCGTGAATTTTTTGAAAGCAAAATAAGGAGGGTTGCTTATGCAATTTAAAAAAAATTTTACACTAGTTCTCACAGACTCCAAACCGCGAGCGGCACGTCAATTTTCAACCGATCGAGGTCATATTTTTGTCAACATTTTTTTAACCTGACCCCACACAAAACGAACAGGTTTTTATTGCAACGCTGTGGCACATGGCTACTTAAGTAGTACAAATAATGGAAGAGATTTTTTAAACGTCATTAAAATTGTTGGAAATAGCAAAATTAGGCAATTTTGAACCTCCCATTCAAGTCTAATAGAACGCCTTTGGGAAAGAACTACAAGAACTTTTTGATTACGTGTTCTTAGGTCTATCTTTAAATTACATTTTGTATTTTCAACAAAAAAAAGTATTAATGTTACTTTTTTTAGAATTGAGTTAGAAAAATTAATTTAGTTTCTGTCTCATTTGTAGGCTGATAGCGATAAAATAGCGAGACAATAATTGTAAATATCACCCCAAGACCGAATAAACACAATCGAATAAAAGCATAGGGAAATAAATCAGAGTCGCCTTCCTTCTCTTTATGTTTTCTCGATGACGACGAGGTAGTTGGTCATTTCATCGACTTCAAGTATGTTACTCTGTGGTTGGACACAAAATGGACAGAAGTAAACGAGAATGCGCATATTCGAACAGCGAACATAATTTAGCTGCCATTAGTGTCAATCAAACACTATTTAAATTTAGTTTGCTACATGGGTTTGTTCTGGTTACTTACACCTCTCTCTCGTCCAACTACTCTGTTTTATATCAAGTCCCTACTCAAGGGACTCGCAAAAGATCAAGTTGATCAGCTATGCCATGGATACCTCCTGATAAAATTCAACAATAAGACCCCTTTCACACTCGGCAAGTTACTTGCGCAAGTCAGTTTTTCAACTTTCCGAGTACAAGCAAGTCTGTACTCAAAATTTATTCCCCTATCCCGACCTTACCTCTGTCATCAACAAACCAAGACTTGGGCAAGAGACTTGCGCAAGTAACTTGCCGAGTGTGAAAGGGGTCTAACAAACAAACAAATCTGTATTTTTCTCCAGACGTATGAGTAATGTTTTGCTAAATTATATTAAGTATACGTACTGCATGACGTTAAGAGTTATAAAGGGTCCGCCAAATAAATTTTTTTTTTCAAATGTATTTTTTTATTTTTTTATTTGAAAGTACAACCCTTTCGGTTAACAATGGAAAATAATTTCATTCAAATGGCTGCCTCGGCTGGCCATGCAGTAGCCTACACGATCGGTCCAATTTTTAAGCACATTAGCTACACTCGATGTTTTGCGCCCTGTTTTTGAAGATCGCATTATCAGCCGCAGAGCTGATGTCGTTTGGCCACCTCGGAGCTGCGATTTGACACCGTTGCACTATTATTTGTGGGGTGCCCTCAAAGGACAATATTCGTGAAGCCATTGGTGAAATACAGCTGCACACAATCGATAATGTGCTTAAAAATTGGACCGATCGTGTAGGCTACTGCATGGCCACCCGAGGCCGCCATTTGAATGGAATTATTTTCCATTATTAACCGGAAGGATTGTACTTTCAAATTAAAAGAGAAATTTGAGAAAATATTCAGTAGTTTTTTTTTATATAGTATTTTCAAAAAAAAAAGTTATTTGGCGGACCCGTTAGAAACGATGGATTTCCATATATTTTATTGGAAAGAAGCAGCACCAGTAAACAGCCTGTTTTACTTCAGATTCTATAATCGATTATATTTTTACGATTTTGTGCCAAAACATACCGTTAACTGTCTGCAAATCCAGAACATATAAAAGTTTCACGATGTTAACATATGGACTACAAAATGGGAGATAATTGTACGTACCGGTTCGAATACCATAAGAGTTGTTTTTTTTTATTTTCAGGTTTGGATTTTAATATTTTTATGAGAGATAATATTTAGATCATGCTATTTTAACATTTAAACAAAGTGAAGAACATTTTTACTTTATGGAAAAGCGTTCTCCTTGATCGACATCTACATTTAAATGTCACGAAATTGTGAATTTACGAAACGGCAATGACGTCAAGATGTTCCAGGAAGTAACTAATGATTTTCTATAGGTGGCTAAGTGTAGGAGGGGAATTCCTGTTTAGCATTTTGCAACTGTCGCTATAATTTTGAAAACATTATGAACAAAAATGCCATAAAACGAGCCCGTCGGCCATTTAACCGATATCATCTTCTCAACTTAACCAATAAAATTCTAAAGGTTCAAACAAACATAATCAACAAACAGAATCGAAGAGTTTCATTTAGAAAAAAAATGAGAGCCAAACAACATCGGATGACTTCTTTTGAAACACGTTGTATTTGATTTACCCAATTAGGCAAAATCATCGCTGTGCCAATATATTCCTTTGGACGTTTTGTACTTCTTTTTTTAATGTGAATACTGTTTTGTCTGCATTTCAGCTAACATACCACCTGTGTTGTCATTAGATCCAGAACTTAGATCTAAATCGGAGTTGGTAGATATGACTCCTAATGCCATTGGGCAATCAATTCAGCAAAGTCTTTCGTGTCTGTCTGATGGGGCCAGTAATTATAATGAGCTATGAAAAATGCTTCAGGTATGTAGTTCTGCGGTGTTATATCAGTTGTGTAAAAACCGTAAAAACCGGTAAATCCACTTGAAATAACCGGTAAAACCAGTTCTTCGAAAATATCAATTTTATGAAAATCGACATACTGTTAACCGGCCGGAATTCGGTTAACCGGTTTCGCTTTTGAATTCACTACATTCGATGAAAGGTTGCAAAGGAAAGAATTGTTGTGAATATTGATTGTTAGGCAAAGAATATTTGTGGATGCGTTCGCACAAGTAGGAGTTTAGAAGCTCTCCCCAATCCCTTCATGGGATGTTATGGGACACCATTTTTAGGAGTTTAGACAATTCTCGCTTACTTGAGATTTGTTTATCCCTATAATGTCTGATGATATACCTAAATACTTGTGGAGAAGGGAGCTGACGATATGTGCGTGAAGATAAATTCGAATATAACTAGCAAAGACACAAACCACTTCAGTTAGCTGAGCACTGTTATTGTGTTAACAGAGCTATGTTAACGCGCTTAAAATGGGAGAATATATAAAAATAATTACTTTCTAGCCGATTAGAACAATATTTTAAAGTCAAATTTAGAAATTAGAAAGCTTATATATTCAGAATTTATATTGTTAATGTAGTAATTCAAAAACATGTTGCAAAGTACATAATTTTGTATTTCAAAAACTTCAAGTTTTTAAAGTACATAATAAACACTGTGGCCAAATGCGGCTTCAACCACGAACCAAATATATACCCACTGATAGCCCTTGAGGTGCACTTTTTTAATTTACTATCCCCAATTTCCAGCAGTATTTCAGAATCGCGCAATTTAAGATTTTCAGTTTCGGGACCCTTTTTCGAATTTCGCCCACTGTGACCAAATGCGTCGTCAACCATGGACCAAGTGTATGCGCTCTTAGAGCCCTCGAGGAGTACATTCTAAAAATGGTTACCATATATTTCAGAACAATTTCAGTTTGTCCAAATACGGTTTTTAAATTCATATACGAAAACTGATTTTGGCCGAAGGCTGTGAGAGTAGGAATCGAACCCTTGTTCTCATATATAGGAGCCACACACATTACAATTGCTCCACCGTTAATTAAACATAACTCCCAATGACGCATATTTTTGAGAATTTATTATGTCTCCCATACAAAAGTACATCAAGCATCTGTAAACTGGATACCAAAAAATTAGACGAACCCTGGATCGGACTTATAAAAAAAATAAATGGTTTCCCATTACATCCCATGAAGGGACTGGGGAGAACTTCTCACAATCACTGAGCTGTGCGCTTTCCAGTTTTCACTCACTGATTGGGACCTACAGTTTTACTCCGATTCCGAACGGTAATTTGAGAAGCTTTTTCATGGCTAGATACTCGATAGTGTCGCCGTCACTATGCGAGGTGACCGTCGTCGAAAGAAAATTTGTAGGTGGTCAGAGCCGGGTTCGAACCCAGGATCTCATGTACCAGAGCCGCGCACACTAACCATTGCACCACCGACGGTCACTGGATCGGACTTATAGTTCCTGCATTTTTCATCCTAAAAATCCTGTTTACTTCCAGTATTTAAATTAAAAAGATGTCGACTGTAGCGCATAGTGTCAATGACTCACAGGAAATAATGAAGATAACACAGTAAAGTATCGTACGGAACCAATAGCTTGAAAACATTTTTAACAGGATACAATTAGGACAAGAAAATGAAAAATAATTGAGAAATTCCCAAACCATATCATGACATACCTAGCTACCTGCATCAACTATAAGCGTTTCCCCACAAAAGGAGAAAATTATAATCCCCTCTATTCCCTCTATTCCATATCCTTTAGCTCTTAATATGACAAACAAACAAAATAGAGCATACAAAGTAACAATTAGTTAACCTAGACAAAAAAAAAACGAAATCTGTAAATTCTATTCCTTTCTCATTTAAGTTTCAGTTTTGTTTCTTCCCTCTTCAGCTTTCTGGAGAAAAAAAGTAATGCTCGGTGTCTGTTTTTTGAGGCAGAAAATACTTGGAATATTGGAATAATTTTTGTTGAGTGTTTTGCCAATATGTTAGACTACAGGTAGGATTTAAGTCTACGTAAAGAATTGGGAAAAACTTAAGATTGTCGAAGTGACAACTGTATATATTTTTCGTTTTTAATGAAATTTTTTAAAACAGTCATATCTTTTGCTATGAGAAGACGAGAACACAATAGGTTAGAGTTTTGCAAAATAAAAAGAACTAGCTGTATCTAAACGACAGTAACTTTAGTTGCCAACTATCCAGCCTGAATCATACAGCCTTGAATGTATATCTAAAATATACGCATTTTATTTTAAAATCTAATACATGGTTTTATTTAATTTGCATTGGATTTTAATTTGCATTACTTCATCTGTTCGCAATGTGAATTAAAAAATGTTGAATTCGCATTTGCTCAAGCAATGCAAATGCAGGTTGTGAAATCGGATGCCAATTGTATTGAAATATGGCAATGCTTTTATTGTTTTGAATTTGTTTGAATGCTGGCAATTCTGTTTTTAAAGTATTTTATATGTAGAGGTTTGTGGTTTCGATAGGTATTGCCTCGTAGTACTTTCAAAGTCATAAACTTGTACAGTATCAAATATTTGTAAATCAAAATTGCCAGATACGAAGGAAATGCTTTGAAAATTAATACAATTGCCAATGGTATTGAAAGTTTTTTGAATTTGCATTTGGACAGGAAATTCTAATTAAACAACAAATTATAATTGTCGTATAATTAATTTGCCCCATGTATGATTTTCATAGAATGTATTGTTAAAAAAATAATGTGAAATTGATTATTATGGTGGATGGTTGGTAATAAAGCTATTTCAATACCCACCAAGGCATATCGTCAGCATGTGCGTGAAGATAAATTCGAATATAACTAGCAAAGACACAAACCACTTCAGTTAGCTGAGCACTGTTATTGTGTTAACAGAGCTATGTTAACGCGCTTAAAATGGGAGAATATATAAAAATAATTACTTTCTAGCCGATTAGAACAATATTTTAAAGTCAAATTTAGAAATTAGAAAGCTTATATATTCGGAATTTATATTGTTAATGTAGTAATTCAAAAACATGTTGCAAAGTACATAATTTTGTATTTCAAAAACTTCAAGTTTTTAAAGTACATAATAAACACTGTGGCCAAATGCGGCTTCAACCACGAACCAAATATATACCCACTGATAGCCCTTGAGGTGCACTTTTTTAATTTACTATCCCCAATTTCCAGCAGTATTTCAGAATCGCGCAATTTAAGATTTTCAGTTTCGGGACCCTTTTTCGAATTTCGCCCACTGTGACAAAATGCGTCGTCAACCATGGACCAAGTGTATACGCTCTTAGAGCCCTCGAGGAGTACATTCTAAAAATGGTTACCGTATATTTCAGAATAATTTCAGTTTGTCCAAATACGGTTTTTAAATTCATATACGAAAACTGATTTTGGCCCACTGTGGCCAAATGCGGCTTCAACCACGAACCAGCTATATACCCACAGATAGCCCTTGAGGTGCACTTTTTGAATTTACTATCCCCAATTTCCAGCAGTATTTCAGAATCGCGCAATTTAAGATTTTCAGTTTCGGGACCCTTTTTCGAATTTCGCCCACTGTGACAAAATGCGTCGTCAACCATGGACCAAGTGTATACGCTCTTAGAGCCCTCGAGGAGTACATTCTAAAAATGGTTACCGTATATTTCAGAATAATTTCAGTTTGTCCAAATACGGTTTTTAAATTCATATACGAAAACTGATTTTGGCCCACTGTGGCCAAATGCGGCTTCAACCACGAACCAAATATATACCCACTGATAGCCCTTGAGGTGCACCATTTGAATTTACTATCCCCAATTTCCAGCAGTATTTCAGAATCGCGCAATTTAAGATTTTCAGTTTCGGGACCCTTTTTCGAATTTCGCCCACTGTGACCAAATGCGTCGTCAACCATGGACCAAGTGTATACGCTCTTAGAGCCCTCGAGGAGTACATTC